>OY728137.1:1208241869-1218241869 GCA_963277665.1 Viscum album
GATAATAAAGGCAAATTTAAGGGTGCGCCCTGATAGCGCTCCAATGCATTGGGTAAAGACTTAATCTCCAGAGATGACCATTTTTAACGATGCCATGGTGAATAACCTTGGTAATTTTTAACGACACCTTGGGGATGGACCTTGGTGAAACGAAATGATTGTCAATATTAAATGTTGCCGCCACATCTTCAAGTTATGAAAAATGTTATTTTTATTATGATGTATCTCATTATTTCTTTCTCATGCCTTAAAGTTATTTTTATGTCTTTATTGAAGTATCTCAAGTTCACATGTAAAATGTTTCTCTTGTTTCCCTTATTGGGCCTTCTGCTCACCCTTTCTTTTGATGTATGTCCCCAGGTTATGAGATGCAGTAATGAACCTAGGATGAACTTAAGGAGAAGCCTTTCAAGTGTTTAAGAAGAGTGTTTTTTTGTTCTTTTCATGTATTATGTTTCTTGTTTCCAAGACACTAAACCTTAAAGATCCTCAGTTCCGTGTAATGAAATGAAAGTTATGTTATAAAAAGAAGGGATGCCATAAACTATTATGCTATAAAAGTTGATGTGGGACTTTAATGTTTTCAAACAATCCATACCTATGATTACATCATAGACATCCATCTCCAACATAGAGAAATCCCACATTAACTCATCTATATCAACAATTATAGAACATAATCTACACATGAAGGCTCTATATTCCATTTGAACAAGATGAGTTTTATGTTTTAACATAGAAGAAATCATATCAACTTTTAAACTCAGAAAATAAATAGCATGAGAAGAAATGAATTAATGTGATTCACCCATATCAAAAAAATCTTGTATAAGGGTAGAATTCAAAAGAATCATACCTCTCATAGTAGATGGTCTAACTTGATCATCCATAATCACATTCTCAACTAAATATAATTTCTTTCTTACCATACTTTATTCCTTGTTTCTATATTAATATTTACCTTGGTAGAAAGTCATTGTATTCCTATAATCACCATGGATAGCTCTGTTCTACTAATGAGATGTATTCCTCTGCCCTCATCCTGTCAAAGCGTACGATGCCTGTGAAACCTAAGAAGTGTCCCTAACACCTTAATTTAGGGAACCATGACAATATCTATAAAGATTACCCAAATGATTGTAATTTTATCATGATCTAGGCGGTTCCATACATTCTCTCTTCATGTGGTCAAGAAAAATACATTAGAAACATCTCGATTTACTCTTGGGTTGTGGAGGAAGGTTTACTAATACTGTTTTCTAATTTTGATTCAAATTCCCACTTTGGAAATAGGTGTCCCTCTTCTTATTTCTCCCAACATTATATTTACCACTATTTCCTATGGGTATCAATGTGTTTCCTCCTCTCATAGATCCTGAGATGTACCATTCAACCACTGGCAATATTTTTACGATTTATGTATAATATGTAATACAGATCACATCAATCATTGTGAAAATCTCCTACCTTATCCTCAATTCAAATATGTGTTCCTTCATTGATTCACTAGTCTCAACGTCATGAGAAAATTGAAATAAATTCTTGAATTTAGCTGTATACTCAGTGATAGAATGATTTTCATGCTTCAAGCTAAATAAGTCCATCATTCTTTAACTTCTGAACATGTGAGGATAAAATGGATTGTTGAATAATTCTTCAAAATCCTCAAAACCAAGGCGTTGATCCACTTTACCCTTCATAGATAGATCCAACCACTCATATGAATGATCCCCCAGCATATAAATCACTAGCTTGTCTTTCAACTCCACTGATGTGCCAATGAAATTGAAGATACGATTCATCCTATTCATCTATACCTATATCTTTTATAGTTCTAAATCACCATGAAAGATGGGTGGATTCTATTTATAGAATTGGATTGAATGATCCACATTCCTTGGATAATCCCTCTAGTTCCCTATGTCCACATCAAGTAATTATTGGAAAATACTCTGAACTAGCTGTTGGTTCACCTATAGATAAGGTGCTACCACATTCTTAGCAGCTTCCACAAGTTGGTTTCAATGAAGCCTACCGGGTTCCATTTTCTAAAAAAACAACAAACTCCATAAGTCTTAATCCCTATTAACTAAAGGATTATAATTTCAAATTCTACCACATCATAGCATCACAATAATGATTTCCAAAATCAACCTTTAAAAATTTTCAAACATGTTTGAAAAATTTCAACTTGTGTTCAAAAATCAAACAATTTTCAATGTACCATAACCAAGATCTTTTAAAATTATTTCATTTTAAAACAATTTCAACATTTTTCAAAAAATTTCCCACTAAATCAAATCATATATCATTACTAAAAATTAATTATGAACTCGAAGTGTGAATTCATCTTCTAATTCATTTCATTCTTGTATCATTGGCCAAACACATGACAATGTGATTAAAATTACTATAAGTGTCTCAAAAACACTTATGTACTCAACTACATAGTAACTTGAAGTTTAGAATAAAAAGTTTTTCTATATATTGTTATGCTCTATATTTCATGTCCTGACGATCCAACTACTTTAAATTAACCCTACTAAAGGAATAGATCATATTGACTTTCAACTCTAAGAATGAGAGAACCAAAGACCACTTGGTACGAAAGGACCGAACAAGCTAATAGTACTTGTTCCATGAGAATATTTGGAAGGAATAAGAATGATACCCCTTGTTACATGAGAATATTTGGAACAACCAATACTGATGACACTTTTAACATCCCTCCCCTTCCCATTGGCTTGAGAAGTTGGGTGGATCTTACTTTTCCTTAGGCGATATCTCCATGATACCAAAGGCTGATAATAAATGCTGAAGGGCTTCAACATAAATGGGGTATGATTTTCCATTTTAAAATAAAATATCTAACCAAATAGACCATATCCAAATAAAACACTACATGATACATGATAAAAATGAAAGACAACTCAAACATTTCATTTATATTAAAACACTAAAAAGAGTACCACAACAGAAGACTACAAAACAACAAAGTACAAAATATAAGATTAACAATCCAACAAAATTAAAAGACGACCACTACTCCATGCTCCACATGATTCTCATTAAAACTACACTAAAAAACCCAAGTATCATTATGTACTACTAAATATGTATGATAATTTACCTTTGCCTATGTATCGATAAATGATATCAGAAAAAGAACCGAAGTTCCAAAGTAGGGGTGATTTCTAAAACTCAATAGGCATTCCCCAAATGACTTCCCAAATCGGTCCACTAGGATAGAACATGCTTTAATATTAATATAAAATAGTTTATATAAAAAAATTCTAAAAAATTATATATTAAAATATAAACAAGTGTTATAACAAAGAATATTTCAGAAAACAATATCAAGATCCAAAGAAAGTTACCAAATAATTCTCTAAACCATTTCACAGATCCCATCTTAGAATAATCCATTACTTTGCACTTAACTACACACCCAACCATGAAATTAACCACGGACCTCCCTATACTCATGATTGGTGAGTCATAATTCCACTAAGACATCACCTAGTGGACCACTTTTACAAGGTTACTTCACGCCCATATATCTTTTTATGGGGGTACTTCACACCCTTATCGCTCCCAATAAATAGGAAACACACCACACAACCATACCCATTAGAAATATAAGGACCTGACCTTAAAAAATACATAATCTTGAATTATTTCAAGAATTCACATTGAGGATCTTTTCAGGTTTAGTGTTTTAGAGAATTAGGCCATACTATTACATAAAAACTAGAATATTACATGTAGACACTACTACCCAGTATCAATATTTTATAAAATAAAAACTCTTATAAAAGAGACATGTCTAGTTCCATGTTTTCGATAGCATGGCTTTTCCTTGATCTCATCCTTGACCCTATTCATCTTTATGTCCTGTGAAAAACATTTCAAAATGTGGGATGAGCATAAAAAGATCAGTAAGGGTTATAAAATAATTAAAAGAAACATCATCCCATCAATTAATATAAATCCGCAAAACCATAATTTTCAATCATAACATACCTTACGAAATCTTAAGATTTATGAATAACACACACAAATCATAAATGATAAAGGTAACTAATGGCATTCATAACATACTTACATTGTATATTTCACAACTACATAGGGAGTCACATTTGGAATACCCATCATAGTATATTCCCTAAATCTTTTAGGAGAAACATTAACATTTACCTCTATCACGTTACCCAATGCATTTGAGAGCTATCTCAGGCTCACTCTCCCTAGGTTTATCACGAAACCACCCGTATACGTAAACAATGCACAATAACCATAATATAATCATAACACATAACATAAGTATAAAGGAAAGAAAACATTTCCACATTTTAATATATCAAATCAAGATATTGAAATAAACAATGCTTTATCAAACCATTTTCAATACCATTTAAAACATTTTATAAAGAGATTTTTGAATCAAAGTGTCCCATACCAATTTGATGATTTTAATAAATTGTCATTTTAAAATATAATTTACATATAAATAAATCCAAAAAACAATTTTTAAAACATATACATTAATGATAATGATTTATAAGAATAAATCATTAAAACATTTAAAATGATATTTTAGTTAAAGAGTTTTTAACAAAATGAGAGACGCTTGAATAAAAATAATTAAGGAACAGAATTTAATCATAACTTTATAATATCATGAGAATAAAGTGATTCATGATATAATATTCCAAAGGACAGTATATACACCGTATAAAAGTGAATTGGTTCATAACGATAATGAAGTCTCAATGGAATGTAAATTTAGAAGAAATCGCTTATAAAAACTGTATCCTTAGATTAAGGATAATTAAATTACATAATAATGTGTGAAAAATATAAATAAAGTCAGTATAATTGGATATTAATTGTAAATAAATAATAGGAAATTCACACATGTTATTTTTAATACAAAACCAATGACTTGGATGTTTAACTCAATGAATGGAAATTGAGTAAAAATTACTCTTATCAATTTCATATCGATGACTTGAGAATTTATCAATTGAGTGATTATGTGTATCAAACGTATATCCACACAAAGGGGAGTGTAAATTAAAACATAAATAAATAAATATTGATTCCACAAATAATCATAGCATGTCATAATTAATAATTAGAAGATTAACCCAAGGAATAGAAATTGGGTTAAAAGGTTCCCTGGCCGATTTGGTAACTTACGAAACATACAACCCATGAAAGAAGGATCATAAAATGAAGATTTAAATACCCATAAATTGAAATATATTACACAATTAATACAATCATGGGTAGTAAATACACCACACAATAGTAAATAGTGGAAAATATAGCATGAATCTCACAGGAATAAAAAGTGAGATGCAAATACCTTACCGCATTGTAATAAATCGAGTCATATGACCAAAAGTTAATAAAACCAAAATTATTAAAATAATTAAATGAATATAAAGAGAATAATTATAATATATACCAAATTACAGTACACAATACACCACATGCAATAAATTTGTGGCGAACAATGGAAATCTCATGGAATTAAAAGTGAGATAAGAAACCCCTTACCTCGTGTCCAACATGACTTTTTTGTTCATTTTTATTCATGAATAATAAACTTAAGTTAATTTCTACTTGATGTAACACCCCAAGCTTCTACGGTACGCTTCTCTTTGAATAATGTGATAGTGTGTGTTGTACGCAACACCGAGTTCTAACACACCATAACTAATCAAACTAGCCGTTATGAATAGTAATACCTACTTTTTAAAATTATATATATTTTATATTTGAAAATGGACTTCATTTTTGGATTCAGAATATCGAATTTAGCCTAAGGTGAAATTTTGGTACATTTCGGATAACTTTCATATTTTGATGAATAGTGAAAATTACTAAATTTTAATTAAAAACAACTTTTTTAATCAAAATAATTAATAGTGATAAATTATGAATTTCAGTGGTTTTAAAGTATATTTAGAATATATTTTTACCATTTAATATAATGTTGGTCATCGGACATAATTTTACAATTAAACCGAACATAAACAAGTGTCAATCTTTTGATAGTTATTATCTCTTAAAAACACGCTTTTTGTTTTGACAGCGGGAATTAATTTTAAATTAATTTCTGCCACTTCTGTGCTTTGAATTTAGGAAAATGGATTCCATATTTGGAATCAGGATGTTAAAATTGTGTAAATAGGTAACTTTTATTTTTAGACATTTTGAATAATTACTGCGGTAAATATTTTATTTACCATGGTTAGGGGTAAATCCGGTAAATAAGGGTTAAAAAAATAATATTATAATAATACTAAATTACCCTAAAACGTGTCTTAACCCTATTGGTTGATACATGGTCTACCATGGGCATCTTTGGGTCTATTTTGGGACCCCATGGATCCACTTGTAAGTGATAATGACACTTTATTTTAATTAAGTTAAAATGAATACAAAAATGACACAAGCATATATCTTTTAGAAAAACAATTGTTACATAGGGTTATATATGTGGGATTTTAGATTATAAATATTCATTATAAATATAAAAGGATTTCCTACATAATGATATTTTATTTATAATTTTTAGACATTAAATAATTTATTTTATTTATGACACAATGATGATGCAGTAATTACTATAATAGTGAAAAATTAAAATAATTGATATTATAAATACCCAAATAAATATAATATGAAACTTTTAATGAATTAAAATAATTTTCTAGGATAATATGATATATTAGGATTGATTTAATTTACTTTTTTCGAAGTAATCAATCTGTTATGAGTTTCACAAAAATCAACTATTGAATAGTGTCAAAATTGACATAAAAGAGTTTGTAAAACAAATATTATATTATTAATTGATATTAAATTCCTAAAAATCTAAGGTTCGGCCAAGAGACTTATATAATGATATTTTCATCATTAATGTACCACTTGGGGGTCGCGTGGATGTATATAGTAAGTTTATTAACCATATTATATAAAAATACAAAGAGACATTGTAAAAGTGAAACTAATTAACTTAGAGTTAATACTTAAAGATAAGGTTAATATAAGTACCCAAACCTGTCTAAATTCTATTGGTTGAGTGCTTTTAGACCTATACCCACCTTAACCTTTGAATAATCAACTTTGGAGCCATTAGAAACCGAATATGAATTTATTATAAATTAATATTTCTAGCTTTTCCAAAGGTACCCCTCACCCCTCTTATAAAAGGGAACTCCTTCTTCTCATTTATTCACACCTTCAAAGCCTTTTGGTTCGGCCAAACTCTGCCCAAATTCTCTCCCAACATCCCTAACTACAACCTAGAGTCCTTAGTTTGATCAGAAAGCCAACCTAAGGAGCCCTTTTGATCAAATCAAAAGGAAGAACCCGAAGAAGAGGTAATGATTTCACCACCCTTCTCCAAGTTCATTTCTTCTTCCACTTCTTCTTCCTTTTTTCTTAACATTCTAAAATAATAACTCCAGTATCTCACATATACTGTGATGTTATTATAAATATGGAACAACCATATTCAGTATTCTATCCACCCTTTGAATAACATGTCACCATACGTGCGTACGTACGGCTTACCGTCTCCACGTCGTGGTGTAATTGTTATTCAATATAATATTATTTGGATGAGTATAATAATGATGTGTAACTCATGTAAATAATAAATATAACATGATAATGATTCTGTATATATGATATACCATACATTTATATATTATTTTAATATCAAAAGAGTGATATTGTCGCTCGTGCGTACGTACGGACTACCGTCTCCACGAACGCGATGAGATTCATTCTCCATCGTATCCATTCAAGTATAATTATCATTTGATGATTTAAAAATGACGTTTAAGGACTAGATATCATTCTGGATATGAATAATATACAACAACCATGGCTTATGTAACAAAACATATAAAAGAAAATGAGTAAGTTAACTCCCAAAACGACGATAATTCTAAGATATTATTAACAAATCAATGTTAAAAGATCATATATGATATCATATTAATTTATATGATTCTTGTATAATTTAATAACAACTATTTCACCATTATACAGGAGGTTAACCTACCCCAACCAAGGAAAAGTACAAGGTAAGGGTTATTTCACAATCTCTTCATTATCCGAGGTTGTTTATACGTAATAATCTACTGGGATCTCTTTATCATCCACATCCATGTTTCTTAAAAATGTATTTCAAAACATTTTTATTATTTACAAGAATATGGGTTAAAGTCATTTATACCCTTGTTTGACTTTTTATAAGAGGTTTATAATGTAATATTTCCGTCGTTTTCAAAACAAGGTCCTTTTTAACCTTTTCGACAGAATTAAGGTAAGAATGATTTTTTTAACTTATACGGCGGGTGCGGCTATTTTCCGCCGTTATAAAATCTTCAAAGCTTCCCTTACAAGCTTATAAGATTATTTTCAAAGAAAATGTTTTATTTTATATGGATCTTAAATGATTTCAAAATAAAAGGAGATATTTCTTTAAAAAGAATTTTGATTTCATCTATGTCAACATCCTTTGATGGATTTTAAGATTATTTGAAGTTGATTTATTATGATACAAAACTTCTATTGAAGGTTTTGTGATATGTTTGACTGTGGATGTGCCATTTTTATACCATTCATAGTTTATGGTGAAAGTATTGACATTTCGTATGCTAGTTTTAATACGAATGTTTATGTTATGTTTAAACCTTTTCATATGGGAATGCATTGGACTTAATATGTGACGGGTGGAGCCCGCTATAGCTCCTCGATGCATCGGTAGGTCTCATGAGACAAACTAGTGTCTTGGCACAAGGCCTTGACAAAATCTTATTTGTAGTCTTGGCACGAGGCCTTGACTATGTGGTTATGATAGTCTGGCATTATGCATTCCAACATTATGAAAGTGGTTATTGATTTTTTGCATGTGATTATTCGATTAGTAGAATATCCATGTGAATAAGTAAATGGCATTATTTAATTTTATTTATGCCATACCATGTTGAAAGTTCATGTTTGAAAGGCTTTTGTTTTAGTTATACATTACCTTAAAATTTTATTCTTATTTATGAAAGTTTCCGCTATATTGTTATCCTTACTGGGCATTTGAGCTCACCCCTTTTCTATGTTTTATTTTTCCCCAGGAAGTGAAGAAGTAAGTTATGAATGACCTGTAGGGATATTATGTGGGGATATGAGTGTGGATTATGGAGACAATATGTTGTTGTAGTAGTTTTTCGTTTAATGATGTAATGTAAAACTTATGAATATATCTAGTGTTTCCAAGTCTACTAAACCAATCGGTCTTTCGAGATTTGATCTTTCTTGTGATCATGCCAATGTTATGTAATAATGCACCGACTCTGGGTAACTAGGGTCGGGGCGTTACAGTTGGCATCAGAGGAAGTTTAGTACAAACCTTGGAAGCTAGATTTAGATAAACACTGATTAGAGCACGTAGACCTAAGATGAACTTTGAGGATTAGTATAGAAGAACTTCCTAGAATTTTGGTATTGTAGAGATTTTGTGAGTTTTCCGAGCAATACATCCCTGTCTGGATACGAGCAGGTAGAGGCAGATCTGGCACAGATGTACCTAGGGGTAAAACCCGAAAACACCGCTTTGAGCTAGACTCGAACGAGAACTGGTGCACGACAACGGGCCTTGCTGCACTCTTGGTTACGACACTCCCGGGGGATATGCTTAGTATAACTCTCATTTTTCTTTAAAAATCATTTTGAAGGGATTATGAGTATATACCTCCTCAAAGAAAACATTCTTATGATTATGGATTATATCCATAAATAGTTCAATTTATGTTAAGTGTTTTATAAGTATGGGATTATGTATTTTGATTCATAAACTGATCTAGTTTATGCCATTGTTTAGAAATGGCACCTAGTGGAAGAAATGGAAACTGTATCAATGCACACACTCCATGTAGAGATTGCCCTCCTGCTCAAGATAATTATAGTGGAGCTGGTGATGCAACTGGAGCCGATCAGCTAATCACCATACTGGGACAACTTACTCAGGTTATGAATAATAACCTTACCCGTATGGAGCACCCAGATCCGCAGTGTGGAGGATCAATGTTAGATCGATTCATGAGGCAACAATCACCAACGTTCAATGGGAATACAAATCCCTTAGTATCTGAGCAATGGATATTTTCCCTAGAGAAAATATTTCAGGCTTTGGGGAGCAGTGAAAGGGAAAAAGTTATCATGGCAGTTTACCACCTCACTGGAGATGCTGATCAATGGTGGTCATTGATTCAGAACATGAAGGAAGATGTTGAAGTATCAAATATGGAATGGAGGGAGTTCAAAGATCTGTTTTTAGAAAAATACTTCCCTCGCGACCATCGAGCAGATATGGAAAGGCAACTTCTGAGTCTGAGATAGAAGGAGGATGAGAATGTCACAAAGTATGAGGCTAACTTTACAAGGTTAGCGAGGTATGCTAGAGATTATATTCGCAACCCAAGAAGTAATATTGATCTTTTCTTTGATGGGTTAAAACCATTTCTCCGTCGAGCATTAGTCTCACAATCCTTTTCATCGTACGAAGACATTGTCTCATGTGCTATCAAGACCGAAAAGGAATTCTCTAAGTCTTATGACATTAAAGCAAAGCAAGAGAAGAAGAGACCTGCTGATCAATCTGGGAATGGAAATAAGGGGAAGAAAGGAAAGGTTGAATATCCATCATGTGGTAAATGTGGGAAGAAACACCCCGGTACTTGCTTGAAGGGAATGTGAGTCTGTTACAAGTGTGGTGAAAAAGGCCACCAAGCTCATGATTGCAAGGGGAAGAAGGAAGCTACCAACGTTCAGTGCTACAATTGCAGGGAGATGGGGCATTATGAAAATGCATGTCCTAAGCGTCAGGAGAACTTACCTCAGAAAAGGCCAAGGGATCAAGGCCAGGCTTATGCTATCACTACTGCTGAGGTAGAAGCTCCGAAAGACATGGTGGCAGGTAATTTAATGGTTTCCTCAAGTTTAGCAAATGCATTATTTGATTCTGGATCATCGCATTGTCTCATATCTTCCCAGTTTGCTAAGAAAATTAGATATTTCCAATTTGATTTAATAAGGGAGTTGTCAGTTAAAACTCCTAAGGGAAGTATCGTTGCAACAAAGTTTTGTGAATCAGTCCCCATTAGAGCACATAAATTTTCTTTATCTGCTGATCTCATCGTCATACCTATGATTGAGTTTGATATAATCCTCGGTATGGACTGGCTTTCGGACTATGATGCAAAGATTTATTTTAAGAAGAAAGAGGTTACGATTCTTGATGATAATGATAAGGAACACCTTATTTTTAGAGCAGAATCGTCACCACCTAATTCTTATTTAGATCCACCCCCAGTAGCTCAACTTAATTCAATTATTGGGGAGGAAAAGAATGAAATAACTGTTGGTGAGGAAAGGAATGTTCAAATAGAGGATGTACCTGTTGTGAAAGAATTTGTATATGTATTTCCATAAGATTTACCTGGACATCCTCCAGAACGAGAAGTTGAGTTTTCTATTGATTTGATTCCTGGATCAAGGCCTATATCGAAGACCCCTTATAGAATGGCCACTGTAGAGTTAGTTGAACTAAAGAAACAACTAGAGGAATTGAGTAATAAGGGATTTATTCTCCCTAGTGTTTCTCCATGGGGATCCCCTGTTCTTTTTGTTAAAAAGAAAGATGGATCTATGAGGTTATGTATCGACTACAGGGAAATCAATGCTATAACGATAAAGAACAAGTATACCCTACCTCGTATTGATGATTTATTTGACCAACTGCATGGAGCTCAATACTTTTCAAAGATTGACCTTCGATCTGGATACCATCAGTTGTGTGTGAAGAAGGAAGACATTCCGAAAACAGCATTTCGAACCAGGTACGGGCATTACGAGTTTACTGTAATACCGTTTGGATTGACTAATGCACCCTCTGTATTCATGGATCTAATGAATAGAGTTTTCAAGGAGTATCTAGATGAATTTGTGGTGGTATTTATTGATGATATCTTGGTATACTCCAAAACCTACGAAGATCATGAAAATCACTTGCACATTATCTTGAAGACTCTGAGGAGGCATGAATTATATGGGAAGTTTAGCAAGTGTGAATTCTGGCTTCAAGAGATTTCTTTTCTTGGCCATATTGTCTCTAAAGATGGAATCTCTGTTGATCCTTCTAAGACCAAGGCAATCCAAGAATGGCCAGCACCTACGAGTATAACTGAGGTACGTAGTTTTATTGGTTTGGCAGGTTATTATCGACGTTTCGTCCAGAATTTTGCCCGATTGGCTAACCCATTAACGAAGCTCACACGTAAAGGGGTTAAATTTGTTTGGACAAAAGAGTGTGAAGAATGTTTCGAAGAACTGAAGAGAAGATTAGTCAATGCTCCTATATTGACTCTACCATCGGGGAATGATGGGTTCATTATTTATAGTGATGCATCGAAGAAAGGACTTGGCTGTGTCCTTATGCAGAATGATAGAGTTATTGCCTATGCATCACGACAGTTGAAAATTCATGAACAAAACTATCCTACTCATGATCTCGAGTTAGCAGCTGTGATCTTTTCTTTGAAGATATGGAGGCACTACCTCTATGGTGAAAAATGTGAGATTTATACTGATCACAAGAGTTTGAAATATATTTTCTCACAAAAAGAACACAACATGAGGCAAAGGAGATGGCTTGAATTACTCACGGATTATGATTGTACGATACACTACCACCCAGGGAAGGAAAACAAGGTGGCAAATGCTTTGAGTAGAAAATACCATGGAGTTTTGAACAATATGAGAATTGAAAGGGATCCAATTTTCATAGATCTAGTGAAGATGGACATGGGAATATCAGGGAAGGTGAAACATCAATGCTTTTTCAAATGGTTTCCAAACCATCTTTACTAGAAAGGATTAAGAGTTCTCAGACCGATGATGAAGAATTCCAAAAGAAGATTAAAGCTGTGAATGATGGGAGATTGAGAGACTTTGTGTATGAAGATGGAATTTTGAAATTCGGGAAGAGACTTTGTGTTCCCGATTTACCTGATCTGAAAGGGGAATTGCTGGATGATGCTCATAGTTCCAATTTCTCTATACACCCTGGGAGCACCAAAATGTATAGAAATTTGAAGAAACATTTTTGGTGGGACAACATGAAGAGGGAGATTGCTGATTTTGTGTCAAGATGTATGGTTTGTCAACAAGTGAAAGCTGGAAGGCAACAGCCTGGAGGAGTCATGCAACCTCTTCCCATACCGGAGTGGAAATGGGACAATATTACGATGGACTTTGTCATGGGGCTACCAAAGACTCCTAGAAGGAATGATTCAATATAGGTTATTGTTGATCGTCTTACCAAGTCAGCACATTTTCTTGCTATAAGAGAAGATCTACCCCTAGAACGTCTAGCAAGACTATATATTAATGAAGTTGTGAGACTTCATGGAGTACCCTTCTCAATTCTTTCTGATCGTGATCCCCGTTTTACTTCAAGATTTTGGAAAAGTCTTCAGAAATCCCTGGATACTGAACTTCATTTGAGTATTGCTTACCACCCTCAGACAGATGGACAATCAGAACGGACTATTCAGACCTTAGAAGACATGTTGAGATCTTGCTCACTTGACTTTCAAGGTATGTGGGATCAATATTTACCTCTGGTAGAATTTTCCTATAACAATAGCTTCCATTCGAGTATTCAGATGGCACCATATGAAGCGTTATACGGAAAGAGATGTCGTACACCAACCTGTTGGGATGACGTTGGTGAAAGAAAACTTGTAGGCCCAGAACTGGTGGAGGAAACGGTGGAAAAGGTGAAAGTAATCCAAAATCACATCAGAGCAGCTCAAAGTAGGCAGAAGAGCTATGCCGATAATCGAAGGAAGGATTTGTAATTTCAAGTCAGTGATCATGTTTTTCTGAAGGTATCTCCATGGAAGGGAGTCATACGTTTTGGTAAGAAAGGTAAATTGAGTCCCAGGTACATCGGACCATTCGAAATTCTAGAACGAATTGGGGTTGTAGCTTACCGATTGGCAATGCCGCCAAGTCTCTCCAAAGTTCACGATGTGTTCCACGTATCTCTATTGAGGAAATACATGCCTGATCCGACGCATGTACTCACCTATGAGGAATTAGAACTGGTACCCGATCTATCTTATTGCGAAGAGCCCGTCAAGATTCTTGATACGAGAGAACAAGTGCTGAGAAACCGGACGACGCGTCTGGTAAAAGTTTTGTGGAGAAACCATAAGATGGAAGAGGCAACGTGGGAACCCGAGGAACTTATGATGAAGAACCACCCGAGTCTTTTTATGCAGTAATACCCTAGAAATTGCGAGGATGCAATTATTTTAAGGAGGGTAGAATGTAACACCCCAAGCTTCTACGGTACGCTTCTCTTTGAATAATGTGATAGCGTGTGTTGTACGCAACACCGAGTTCTAACACACCATAACTAATCAAACTAGCCGTTATGAATAGTAATACCTACCTTTTGAAATTATATATATTTTATATTTGAAAATGGACTTCATTTTTGGATTCGGAATATCGAATTTAGCCTAAGGTGAAATTTTGGTACATTTCGGATAACTTTCATATTTTGATGAATAGTGAAAATTACTAAATTTTAATTTAAAAAAACTTTTTTAATCAAAATAATTAATAGTGATAAATTATGAATTTGAGTGGTTTTAAAGTATATTTAGAATATATTTTTACCATTTAATATAATGTTGTTCATTGGACATAATTTTACAATTAAACCGAACATAAACAAGTGTCAATCTTTTGATAGTTATTATCTCTTAAAAACATGCTTTTTGTTTTGACAGCGGGAATTAATTTTAAATTAATTTCTGCCACTTCTGTGTTTTGAATTTAGGAAAATGGATTCCATATTTGGAATCAGGATGTTCAAATTGTGTAAATAGGTAACTTTTATTTTTAGACATTTTGAATAATTACTGCGGTAAATATTTTATTTACTATGGTTAAGGGTAAATCCGGTAAATAAGGGTTAAACAAATAATATTATAATAATACTAAATTACCCTAAAACGTATCTTAACCCTATTGGTTGATACATGGTCGACCATGGGCATCTTTGGGTCTATTTTGGGACCCCATGGATCCACTTGTAAGTGATAATGACACTTTATTTTAATTAAGTTAAAATGAATACAAAAATGACACAAGCATATATCTTTTAGAAAAACAATTGTTACATAGGGTTATATATGTTGGATTTTAGATTATAAATATTCATTAGAAATATAAAAAGATTTCATACATAATGATATTTTATTTATAATTTTTAGACATTAAATAATTTATTTTATTTATGACACAATGATGATGCAGTAATTACTATAATAGTGAAAAATTAAAATAATTGATATTATAAATACCCAAATAAATATAATATGAAATTTTTAATGAATTAAAATAATTTTATTGGATAATATGATATATTAGTATTGATTGAATTTACTTTTTTCGAAGTAATCAATCTGTTATGAGTTTCAAAAAAATCAACTATTGAATAGTGTCAAAATTGACATAAAAGAGTTTTTAAAACAAATATTATATTATTAATTGATATTAAATTCCTAAAAATCTAAGGATCGGCCAAGAGACTTATATCATGATAGTTTCATCATTAATGTACCACTTGGGGGTCTCTTGGATGTATATAGTAAGTTTATTAACCATATTTTATAAAAATACAAAGAGACATTGTAAAAGTGAAACTAATTAACTTAGAGTTAATACTTAATGATAAGGTTAATATAAGTACCCAAACCTGTCTAAATTCTATTGGTTGAGTGGTTTTCGACCTATCCCCACCTTAACCTTTGAATAATCAACTTTGGAGCCATTAGAAACCGAATATGAATTAATTATAAATTAATATTTCTTGCTTTTCCAAAGGTGCCCCTCACCCCTCTTATAAAAGGGCACTCCTCCTTCTCATTTCTTCACACCTTCAAAGCCTTTTGGTTCGGCCAAACTCTGTCCAAATACTCTCCCAACATCCATAACTACAACCTAAAGACCTTAGTTTGATCAGAAAGCCAACCTAAGAATCCCTTTTGATCAAATCAAAAGGAAGAACCCGAAGAAGAGGTAATGATTTCACCACCCTTCTCCAAGTTCATTTCTTCTTCCACTTCTTCTTCCTTTGTTCTTACCATTCTAAAATAATAATTCCAGTATCTCACATATACTGTGATGTTATTATAAATATGGTACAACCATATTCATTATTCTATCCACCCTTTGAATAACATGTCACCATACGTGCGTATGTACGGCTTACCGTCTCTACGTCGTGGTGTAATTGTT
This sequence comes from Viscum album, assembly GCA_963277665.1. Taxonomy (NCBI): domain Eukaryota; kingdom Viridiplantae; phylum Streptophyta; class Magnoliopsida; order Santalales; family Viscaceae; genus Viscum; species Viscum album. The sequence continues at coordinate 1,208,258,265 of OY728137.1, forward strand.
ATTCAATATAATATTATTTGGATGGGTATAATAATGATGTGTAACTCATGTAAATAATAAATATAACATGTTAATGATTCTGTATATATGATATACCATCCATTTATATATTATTTTAATATCAAAAGAATAATATTGTCGCTCGTGCGTACGTACGGACTACCGTCTCCACGAACGCGATGAGATTCATTCTCCATCGTATCCATTCAAGTATAATTATCATTTGATGATTTAAAAATGATGTTTAAGGACTAGATATCATTCTGGATATGAATAAGATACAACAACCATGGCTTATGTAACAAAACATATAAAAGAAAATGAGTAAGTTAACTCCCGAAATGACGATAATTCTAAGATATTATTAACAAATCAATGTTAAAAGATCATATATGATATCATATTAATATATATGATTCTTGTATAATTTAATAACAACTATTTCACCATTATACAGGAGGTTAACCTACCCCAACCAAGGAAAAGTACAAGGTAAGGGTTATTTCACAATCTCTTCATTATCTGAGGTTGTTTATACGTAATAATCTACTGGGATCTCTTTATCATCCACATCCATGTTTCTTAAAAATGTATGTCAAAACATTTTTATTATTTACAAGAATATGGGTTAAAGTCATTAATACCCTTGTTTGACTTTTTATAAGAGGTTTATAAAGGAATCTTTCCGTCGTTTTCAAAACAAGGTCCTTTTTAACCTTTTCGACAGAATTAAGGTAAGAATGATTTTTTTAACTTATACGGCGGGTGCGGCTATTTTCCACCGTTATAAAATCTTCAAAGCTTCCCTTACAAGATTATAAGATTATTTTAAAAGAAAATGTTTTATTTTATATGGATCTTAAATGATTTCAAAATAAAAGGAGATATTTCTTTAAAAAGAATTTTGATTTCATCTATGTCAACATCCTTTGATGGATTTTAAGATTATTTGAAGTTGATTTATTATGATACAAAACTTCTATTGAAGGTTTTGTGATATGTTTGACTGTGGATGTGCTATTTTTATACCATTCATAGTTTATGGTGAAAGTATTGACATTTCGTATGCTAGTTTTAATACGAATGTTTATGTTATGTTTAAACCTTTTCATATGGGAATGCATTGGACTTAATATGTGACGGGTGGAGCCCGCTATAGCTCCTCGATGCATCGGTAGGTCTCATGAGACAAACTAGTGTCTTGGCACAAGGCCTTGACAAAATCTTATTTGTAGTCTTGGCACGAGGCCTTGACTATGTGGTTATGATAGTCTGGCATTATGCATTCCAACATTATGAAAGTGGTTATTGATTTTTTGCATGTGATTATTCGATTAGTAGAATATCCATGTGAATAAGTAAATGGAATTATTTCATTTTATTTATGCCATACCATGTTGAAAGTTCATGTTTGAAAGGCTTTTGTTTTAGTTATACATTACCTTAAAAGTTTATTCTTATTTATGAAAGTTTCCGCTATATTGTTATCCTTACTGGGAATTTGAGCTCACCCCTTTCTTATGTTTTATTTTTCCCCAGGAAGTGAAGAAGTAAGTTATGAATGACCTGCAGGGATATTATGTGGGGATATGAGTGTGGATTATGGAGACAATATGTTGTTGTAGTAGTTTTTCATTTAATGATGTAATGTAAAACTTATGAATATATCTAGTGTTTCCAAGGCTGCTAAACCAATCGGTCTTTCGAGATTTGATCTTTCTTGTGATCATGCCAATGTTATGTAATAATGCACCGACTCTGGGTAACTAGGGTCGGGGAATTACACTTGATTAAGAACCTTTTTCATGTTTAGTATTCCTTTTATATCAATTATTACCATGTTATAAACATCATGTAATCATTTAAGTTAATAATGGTCATTTGGTCGATATTTGGTACTTCAGTAAAAAATGAACACCATTAAATTACAATTTATCCATGTGGTCAAGATTCCATTATATCCAAAATTATATTCATGATTTAGATATCATATATATCATATATATACAGTATATATAGGTATTTATAATAGTACAAAACATTTGGAGATAAGAAATGAAATGCACCGTTCATGGAGACGGTAAACCGTACGTACACATGAACGCTAATTTCATTTCTATTTTGTATTTTAATTTAATTAAAACTTAATAATACATAGATATATTAAAATTCCAGTATAAAATAATATATAATTTCAATAACTCTATCCATTATATGTCCTATGTATGGTATAAAGGAGTCATATCACTTTGAGGGGGCGGTAGTCCACACTTCCTCAAATGAAATTATCGTGTTAACTCATAATGGAAACAATAAAGGTGTGCTATAAATTAAAAACAAAGAATCATAAAGTAAACATAAAAATATTATATATCTTATATGAATACATTTCCATAATAATGGCCACAAAAAGAGGAGGTAGGAGATAATTGAACAATCATCGTTTCATGAGGTGTTAGTTTCCCACCCACAGAAACAGTATGTTATATACCCCTTAGATGAAGGTGTGTGTAAGTGTAGTTTTAATTATTCTCACAAAAACATTCTAGTATATTTAGGATACTTTTTTTTATAAAATAAAGGAATGAAATGAGTTCAGGGGTTGTAGAAGTAAAATAAAAGAAAATAATTTAAGAGAAACTGTTAACTTTAATTTGGGTAACTCCCTTTGGTTTGAACAAAAAGGACTTCTTGAAGTACATTCAACTTAATGAGAGGATTCTAGGAGGAATAGATGGATCTTGAAAGATTATTTGGTCATGGGTTAGACGAGCCAAGGGGATTGAGATATGTGAGGATTGGGTTAGAAGTGAGAGCTTTTTATAAGGGGGGGAGGGTTTTTTTAGGAAAGTGTAAAAATATTATTTTATTATATAATGAATATTGGTTTCTAAAGGTCCAAAACTCATTAAGGCAAAATATAAGTTGACTCATGGTCTAAATATATTCATCCAATAAGAATTGTACAGGTTTTAGATGTTATTAAAAAATTTAAAATCTTATTTATTTAAATCATTTATTAATGAGGTAAATATTGCATCGTTTTTGTGTCATAAATAATTTTATTTATTTGATGTATAAAAATTATAAAACAAATACCATTATGTAGAAAATATTTTTATCTTTACAATTAATATTTATAGTGAAAAATATAACTCATATAACCCCATGTAAAAATTAATTTACTAAAAGATATTTGTTTTTTTCATTTTTGTCATTACTTTAAATTAATTAATCTAATATGTCATTATCACTCCCAAATGGCTCCATGAGGTCCCAAAATAGACCCAAGGATTACCATGGTCTACTATGACTCATAAAATAAGTTTAAGACAAGTGTTAAGGTAATTTTGTATTATTATAATATTCTTTTTACATTGAATTACCCTATTTACCTTTAACCGCGGTAAATAAGTCAAAAGTTACTATTCAAAAAAAAATTATTTTCATCTTATTGAACAAAATTTTACTTACTAATAACAACCATGTATTTCTTATTTTCAAAATTCAATTCACAAAAGCGGTAAAATTTCATTTGAATGACAAATTCAGTTTTTTAACTACTACTTAGTGGTTTCACTATTCTTCAAAAATTGATGTTTTCAGAAAAATACCAAAAATTCAGGCCAAGAAATATATGATATTATGAATTAAAAAATTATTTATATTTTAAAAAATTAAAAACATATAAGTTTAATTAATTAATTTAATATTAATTCCCGTTGTCAAAACAAATGACGTGTTTTTAAGAAACAATATATGTCAAAATATTGACACTTGTTTATGTCCAATTTTAAAGTGAAATTCACTGCAATGACAACCATTGGATTAAATGATAAAAATATAATCTAATTACACTTTAAAAATAATTAAAAATATAATCTATCCATATAAATAAATTAGATTAAAAGGATGTTTTGAATTAAAATCAGTATTTTTCACTATTCATCAAAAAATGAATTTTATCAGAAAATACAAAAATTTTACTCAAAATTAAATTTTGATGTCCCAATTCTAAATAAGAATTTTATTTTTTCAAATAGAACACATAAAAGTGACCAAAAATAGATTTAATGAGTATTCTCCATCAAAAGGAATTAAATTGACATTTTAGCGAATATTAGTGTATTCATGTTTAAAATCGAATTCTTTTCTTATTTTAAGCCTCTAAATTTTGTTGGATAAATGTAAACACATTTATCAAACATTTATAATAATATTTTAGTTATTTAAATTCAGTCCCTCCAATACAACATCTAGTTGTTAACTACTATTTAAAATAATAATATTATATTATTAGTTTGCAACGTAAGATTTAAAGGAAAACCATTGTTGCGTATCGGGTATGCCATTGAACATAGTGTCCTCTTTAAAGTACAATTACTATTTAAGTCACCAATATTAATAAATATGTAAAATTTCATGTTATTTATTTACCTGGGATGTTACATCCTTCTCCCCTTTTGGAAATTGTGTCCTCAGAATTTTAAAACCGTGCTTGGAAACTTCATTAAATGTCCCACATCAGAAAAGAGTTTGTAAAAATATCACTTTAAAAGAAAGAAATATAAGTACAAATGTCACCTGAGATAACCCATACTAGGATTCCATGTAGTAAAACATGGATATGGAAGAGAGAACAAACAGTCATGTTCTGATGGAGAGTGATAGAAAACACGATTAGGATAAATTTAACCACATGAAAATCACAAACATGTGATGGGTTAAACGGTCTTTGATTTCCCATTAGAAAAAGTTAACAAAAAAAGTTTTTTTTTTAAGTTAATTTTCATAAATTTTATGAATTTATTTACGAGCTTAACTAAAAACATAAGAAAACATACTTACATTTCATGTAGACTTTCATCCTTTACATAATTTCTACCACAAACACATCTTTTCTCCAAATGATGTGTATTCAAACTGACTTGGTCAAATTTAAAGCACTAGAATCAAATTATATAGTATCACATAATCCAAAAAATATGAACTATATATTTCCCCTATCTTTAGACATCAACCAAAACCAAGGCGTTTATTACAAGATCAGATAATCCCCAAAAAGGATAAACTTTTACATAAATAAAAACTACTCTTAATCTCTAAAATTTGTCTAACAATACCCAAAGTTCAAAAAAGACCATTCAATAAACAATTGTCCATTAATTATTCAATGTAACCCAAAATATGATTGAAACCAAAAATTTCAAAAGGATTTGATCACATATTCTTCCACAAAAATCTTAACATTTATCTCCAAAAACATCGACTACTCTTAAAGTCTCTTACTAAAGTGTAATTAACCAAATCAAATATTCTCTATGATAGTTTAATAATTTACATAGATAAACCAAAATCAAATTATTATTGATTCATAAAATCATCTAACTAAAAAGAACTAGTCATACTAACCAGGGACTTCACGTAGTCCAGTGGTGGGAAATAAATCCCAGTTGTACTTTGGTTGTGGGTTCGATTCCTGCAGCTTTTTTCGATGTGACAGGTAGTCATGTGGTCTACGTGTTGTCCTTTTTCAAAAACTATATAATTTTATAATATTCCCCAAAAGAGATAAATTGATAAAAAATAACCATAACATATTTTAACCATAATGGTTTTCTAATAACTTTCATTTTGCATCCCAAAATGTATTAACTTATAATTGCCTCAAATTCAAGGATCATATAAACCCAAATGGTTCTTTATAACTATATCCAAAAAATAAAAGATAATTATTCCTTGAATAAATTTTTCATATATCAAACTTCAGGGTTATACATACTATAAAAACTATTCTAATGTAATCCCATCATCAAAAGATCCTTAATACTTTTAAGAATTTCACCATCGTAAAATCTACCATAACACTTAAATCCCTTATATGTTGACTTCTTACTCATTCAATGTTCTTCATGATCCATTAAAAATTCCTTTCCAACTTATTATGAAATACTTATTTCCTACAAACAAAATCATGAATCATATCCTAAGATTCAATAATATCAAAACATATGTTAAGAAATAATCCAAACCTTTTATTGGTTATTGTCAGTTTCTCCATCCTCAATCAGAAAGGAATTAGTTATTGGTAAACATATATTTGTACGATCTTGGTGATACCATTCCCAAAACATCTTCATAGGACATCTATTTGTATAATGAATAGACACACCACATTTAAAACATTCAATTGATCCCTCAGACATAACTTCATTCCCTTTCCCAGAGTCAACTAGATGCTTCCTTTTTCCACAGTAGGTTCTTGCTTTAAGACCTTCACTTCCATCTCTATAGAATATTTTCATCCCTTTGAATCATTTCCCTAAGTGTTCCATTCAACATCCTTGACACATAGGTTTTTGAACATACTTACCTTTATGATTATTACCTGAACCTCCATAGGGATTTGTTTCTTTCATATACGATGCCTTATAAAAATCACCATGTTTCAGGTGGCTAATCATGACTCTAGATAGTCAGTTAAGAATAAACACAAGATTTTTCACTGTAGCTCCTATTTCATTTAGTTTCTCATTCAGAAAGCTGTCACAATTTTCTTCACATCCAGTGTTACTTTGGTTCCTTCTAGATCCATCCATTTACTAAAACCAAAATGTTCAATGTGAGTATATCAGAAAAATCATCATATAATATCTTATGAGGAGGTTAAATACTAAGATATACTTTTTCATGTTATCTTAAAATCATTCAATTTATCTAAAATAACTATTTCTCTTTATAAAATCCTATCCATTATGGTAATGTCATATATGCTAAAAGAACACCCTAAACTCAAAAGTTGTCTAAACAGAACTCTGATACCAACTGTAAGGAACCAACCATAAACATTACATAATCTTGAATTATGTCAAGAATTAACATTGAGGATCTTTTTAAGTTTAGAGTTTTTGAGAATTAGGCCATAGATATAACATAACTACATGAATATTGCATCTAGACACTACAACCCAGTATCCATTTTTCATAAAAAATATCTTAAAAAAAGACCCATTTCTAGTTCCATGTTTTAGACAGCATGACTTTTCCTTGATCTCATCCTTGACCCTATTCATCTTTATGTCATGTGAAAAACATTTAAAAACATGGGTTGAGCATAAAAAGCTCATTAAGGGTTATAAAATAATGAAAAGAAACATTATACCGTAAATAAATACAAATCAATGAAACCATTCTTTTCAATCATAACATAGCTTACAAAATCATAAGATTTATGAATAACAAAAACAAATCATAAATAATAAAGGTAACTTATGGAATTCATAACATACTTACATTGTAGATTTCACAACTACATAGGGAGTTACATTTGGAAAAACCATCGTAGTATATTCACTAAATCTCTTAGGAGAAACATTAACGTCTACCTCTGTCACGTTACCCAATGCATTGGAAAGCTACCTCAGGCTCACCACCCTAGGTTTATCACGGAACCACCCGTATACGTAATCAATTCCCAATAACCATAACATAATCATAACACATAACACAAGTATAAAGGAAAGATAACACTTCCAAATTCCAATATATCAAATCAAGATATTGAAATAAACAATGCTTTATCAAACCATTTTCAAAACCATTTAAAACATTTAATAAAGAGATTTTTGAATCAAAGTGTCCCATGCCACTTTGATGATTTTAATGAATTATCATTTGAAAGCATTTATTTCCATATAAATAAATTCTAATGACAATTTTTAAAACATGGACATTAATGATAAATATTTAGAAGAATAAATCTTTAAAACATTTAAAATGGTATTTTAGTTATAGAGTTTTAAAAAAAATAAGAGACACTTGAATTAAAATTATTAAGGAATAAAATGTAATCAGAACATTATAATATCATGAGAATAAACAGATTCCTGATATACTATGCCAAATAAAAGTATATGCACTGTATAAAAGTGAATTGGTGCATAAAAATAATGAAGTCCTAATGGAATGTAAATTGAGACGAAATCCTTTATAAAAATGGTATCTTTAGATTACGGATAAATAAATTACATAATAATGTGTTAAAAATATATATACACTCAATATTATTGAATATTCATTGTAAATAAATCATAGGAAATTCACACATTTTCTTTTTAATACAAAACCAATGACTTGGATGCTTAACTCAATGAATGAAAATTTAGTTAAAATTAATCTTATCAGGTTCATATCGATGACTTGAGAATTTATCAATGGAGTGATTATGTGTATCAAAAGTATATCCACACAATGGGGAGTGTAATTACAACATAAATAAATAAACAGTGATTCCACACAGAATCGTAGCATGACATGATTAAGAATTAGAAGATTAACCCACATAAAGGAAATTAGGTTAAAATGTTCCCTTACCGATTTGGTAACTTACAAAACATACAACCCATGAAAGAAGGATAATAAAATGAAGATGTAAATACCCATAAATTGAACTATATTACACAATTAAAACAATCATGGGTAGTACATACACCACACAAAGGTTAATAGTGGAAAATATAACATGAATCTCACAGGAATAAAAAGTGAGATGAAAATCCCATACCACGTTGTAATCAATCGAGTCGTATGACAAAAAGTTAGTAACCACAATTTTTTTCACAGAATAAAATAAATATAAGGATATTCAACATAATATATTCCATATTTCAGTACACAATACACCACATGCAATAAATTTGTGGTGAACAATGGAAATCTAACATAATTAAAAGTGAGATAAGAAACCCCTTACCTCATGTCCAAATTGATTTGTTTGTTCCTTTTTCTTCCTGAATAATAAAATTAAGTTAATTTATTCTTGATTAGGAACCCCTTTTTAATTTTATTATTCCTTTTATATCATTTATTACCAAGTTATAAACATCATGTAATCATTTAAGTTAATAATGTTCATTTTGTCGATATTTGGTACGTGAGTAAAAAATGAACACCTTATAATTACAAGTTGTCCATGTGTTCAACAGTCCATTATCACTAGAATTATATTCATGATTTAGACATCATATATATCATATATATCCAGTATATATATGTATTTATGACAGTACATAACATTTGGAGATAAGAAATGAAATGCACCATTCATGGAGACGGTAAACTGTGCGTACGCAGGAACACTACTTTCATTTCTATTTCATATTTTAATTGAATGAAAACTTAATGATACATAGTTATATTATAATTATAGTATAATATCATATATAATTTCAATAACACCATCCTTTATATGTCCCACGTATGGTATGAACGAGTCATATCACTTTGAGGGGGAGGTAGTCCGCACTTCCTCAAATGAAATTATCACGTTTACTCATAATGGAAACCATAAAGGTATGCTATACATTAAAAATAAAAAAGCATAAAGAAAACATAAACATAATATATATAATATATAAATACTGTTCCATCATAATGTCCACCATAAGAGGCGGTAGGAGATAATTGAACAATCATCGTTTCGTGAGGTGCTAGTTTGCCACCCACAGAAACAATATGTTCTTCACACATTAGATGGAGGTTTCTGTAAGTGTAGTTATAAATTTTCTCATAAAACATCCCAGTATATTGAGGATACTAGTGTTTTTATAAAATAAATGAATGAAAATATTTTAGGGGCTTGAGAAGTAAAATAAAAGAAAATAATTTAAGAGAAAATGTTACCTTTAATTCAGGTAACTCCATTTGGTTTAAACCGAAAGGACATCTTGACGTGACTTCTTCGTAAGGTAATGATTCTATGAGGAATAGAAGGATCTTGAGAGATTTTTTGAGAAAGTTTTTGATGAGCCAAAGGTCTTGAGAGGTGTGATGAATGGGTTAGAAGTGAAGGATTTTTATAAGGGGGAGGAGGGGTTCTTTAGGAAAGTGTGAAAATATTATTTTATTATATAATGAATTTAAGTTTCTAAAGGTAAAATAATAATTAAAGTCAAATATAAGTTGACTCATGGTCGAAATAAATTAATCCAATAAAAATTTTACAGGTTTTGGATGTTATTTTAATATTTATAATCTTATTTATTTAAATCATTTATTAATGAGGTAAACACTGTATCATTTTTGTGTCATAAATAATTTTATTTATTTGATGTCTAAAATTATATAAAAAATACCATGATGTTGGAAATATTTTTAGCTTTTCAATAAATATTTATAGTCTAATAGATAAATTATATAACCCCGTGTAAATATTAATTTTCTAAAAGATATTTGTTTGTGTCATTTTTGTCATTACATTAAATTAATAAATCTAAAGTGTTATTATCACTCCAAAGTGGCTCCATAGGGTCCAAAATAGACCCAAGTATGCCCATGGTCAGCCATGACTCATCCAATAAGGTTAGGACAAGTTTTAAGGTAATTTTGTAATATTATAATATTCTTTTTTACCTTGAATTACCCTATTTACCTTAAACCATGGTAAATAAAAGTCAAAAGTTACTATTCAAAAAAAAATTATTTTAATCTTATTGAACCATATTTTACTTACTAATAACTACCATGTATGCTGGATTTTCAAAATTCAATTCACAGAAGTGGTAAAATTTCATTTAAATGAAAAATTCAGTTTTTTAACAACTACTTAGTGGTTTCACTATTCTTCAAAAATTGAAGTTTTTATTCAGAAAAATACCAAAAACTCAAGCCTAATATATATTTGATATTCTGAATTCAAAAATGTTGTATATTTTAAAAAATTTAAAATATAGAAGTTTCATTAATTAATTTGAAATTAATTCTTGTTGTCAAAACAAATAGCGTGTTTTTAAGAAATAATATCTGTCAAAAGATTGACACTAGTTTATGTCCAATTTCAATGTGAAATTTGTTACAGTGACCAACATTGGATTAAATGGTAAAAATATAGTCTAATTACACTTTAAAACTAATTAAAAATATAATCTAACCATATATATAAATTAGATTAAAAGGTAGTTTTGAATTAAAATATAGTATTTTTCACTATTCATCAAAAAATGAATTTTATTAGAAAAATACAAAAAATTTATCCAATGTAAATTTTGATGTTCCAATTCTAAAAAAGAATTTTATTTTTTTCAAATGGAACATATAAAAGTGACCAAAACTAGATTTAATGAGGGTTCTCCATCAAAAGGCAGTAAAACGACCTTTTAGTGAATATTAGAATATTAATGCTTAAAATAGAATTCTTTTCTTATTTTAAGATTCTAAATTTTATTGGATAAATTTAAAAACAATTAACAAACATGTATAATCATATTATAGTTAGTTATGTTCATTCTCTCCAATACAACGTCTAGGCGTTAACTAACATTTAAAATAATAATATTATATTATTAGTGTGCAATGTAAGATTTCCAAGAAAACCATTGTTGCGTATCGGGTACGCCATTGAACATAGTGTCCCATTTAAAGTAGAATTAATATTTAATTCACAAATATTAATAAATATGAAAGAAATCATGTTCTTTATTTACCCGAGATGTTACAAAAAACCAATGTGTGCCAAAACCATATCAATATTTTTTTGTATTGAACACCAATTTGTTTCATGCAAAAAAACCCTCCATTATTTTAAAATCATATTTGTAATATCATGTTATCGAAATCAATTTCCAATAAAACACAAAATTTTCCAATTTCCACAAAACATCACTCAAGAAGGTTTATACAAAACATTTATATTGTATAAACAATAAATTTCAAGAAAACCCACATATTTGTAATCAAGCACCCATATTTAAAATAGAGGAGTTGAGAGTGAGGCCACCTATCTCAGAAAACTTGATGAAAATAAAAAATGGCATGGAAAAACCCAAGAATCGGGTTGAAACTCCAAAATCATCCTTGGATATTCCTCTCCTGTCATCAAAAAAGAAAAATATAATCATATTTAGAATAAAATATCTAAAATATATTCATAATGTATGTGGATATAAGAAGATGAGAGAGATAGAGATGTATATCTAAGGAAAAATATGCAAGGCGATTAAGAACAATAACATACCATGAGAATCTAGATTTAAATCACCATGAGAAGCCTTAAAATCACCTATAGATTGATGGGGGAAGATTATTTAGGCTTTGAGAAGAGAGGATATGATGTTAAGGCTCATAGGAGGAAAAAAAAGATCCTTAGAGGTTAAAAATTATGAGAAACACAATTTTAGGATCTCACTTTTAACTCATGCATAGTTAGGAAAACTATGCGCTAAACATGCACCAACAACTGTCCAAAGATAAAACCTCACATAATTTTCTTTCATGGTTTCCAAAACATTCACTATCCATGCCAAATTCCTCTATCTCAAGTTGTATATTTTTCTTAAGAAGCTGCATGATTTGGAAAAACTCTGTTCCACTCGTGTGCCTTACCATTTTCCCCACTCTCACTATTCACTGTTTTTGTAGGTGTTGCACAGTTTTACAAAACCATGCACTAAGGGTGAACCTATAGGAATGCACCAAAAATACTCGAAAAGTTCTGAAAAGTCTCCCAAACATCTCCCATAAGTTTTAGATATTTAAAAAGAATAAAATAATGGTTACTTACTTGAAACCGAGGGTTAAATAGTCATGCCTCCCTATATTCAATAGGATAACAACCAATTATGAGGGTCAATATATATTACATGAGGAGAATATAACTTTAGATATAGATCACTATAAACAATGTTAGAGAAGTAGGAAAAACCTATCATCACTAGAATTATAAGAGGAAATAGGTATCATAGTTAAATTTCAACCAATGGAAAATATAATTACATGCTATATCTAAATGAACTACTGTGTATTCAATACATGTTATACGGTGTATTCTAGAACCCCCATGGAAAATATTATAAAAATTAATGAAAAATAAACAAAATTTAAGTATATTTCTTTATATTGTCCTGAATATTGTCCAAAACTTGTCTCCTTACTCCCACCAAGATCTACTACTTAAACCATTCGAAGATATAAGGACCTCACCCTTACTTGAGTCACAAAACATGAAGTCTTCTCGATTACCACAACACTTAGGTAGAGTGTGAGTACAAATTATTAATCCACCACCAATGGTTTCTATAAACATATCAATTAAATATAGGTACATTCTTGATATGAAATTTCGTTAATGTAAAAAATAATATATAGAACCCATCACTCTATGGAGTGTTACATTCAAACCAATGTTTACCCGACCTAATCTAGATAATACCAGAATGAGATGGTTTACCTACGGTATAAAAACACATCTCAAAGAGTAATTATATATCTCTACTCATATTAAAATCATGGTGAATGATATATCACTATCATGGTTCACTAGGTGAATGAGTTATCAAAAACACAAACCGTCTTGGTGAATGATCAATCACTAAAACAATGATAATATAAAATGATACATCTCTTGATGAATGAGTCATCCGCAATCTTGGGTTAATGATACACCATATCTATCCATTCATGTTTTGATGTTGCTTTTCCGACTTCGAGGTGGTGTGTTTCCTGGTGGTGTTGAAATGGCACGATGAGGATCATCACCTATCCCTTTTCTATAGAGACGAGTTCTCTCTGAATTCACCATTTCTTTTGTTTCGACCCATTCAATGTCGTTATCATTTAAATAAGGTTGGATTAACCCTACAAGAACTATTGGTCCTAGTGGGTGATTGTGTGGGGGTCAAGTACTTGTGAAATTGGCCCTTCTCAGATATAACTTCCTCGAATGGTATCCAGAGAGTTTATTCGTGGATCCAGGAATGCCCAAAAACCCTAGAATCCATGATTCATGGACCTATATTCCCAAGGTAGGCAGTTGTTGATTGATGATTCAGCCAATGACACTTAAGGACTCCATTTTTTGGGAGGATTAGAGGTCAGTCTCACCACACCCTTCTCAGGAGGATTGTTGCATGTTCCAAGACTCACTTATAGATTTAAGTCATGTTCAAATGTTTGTGAATCCTTGGTTCATTACTCAAGAGTGTGTGCATGATTTACCCCTGGTTTGTAAGATCATCATAAGAATGTATATATTTGATGCTACGGTGGTGATACTAACTTGATCCATATAATAATGTGATCTAGAGTTTATCGTCATTGAGGGGGGATGAAAGGTGACTGGATGTTGGGATCAGAACCATAATATGGGTTTAATACATATCGTCGAGAGATGAATCAGAACCCACGTAGTTCTGATTACGTGGTGCTTACAGGTGGAAGATGTCCATTTGAGGGGGATTGATTGGGTTGACCCTTTATGGATGGGCACCCTTTTGAGGTCAGACCTTCTGGTAGGCATCCTACATATCCTGATATGGTCAGGAATCAGAGTTCTTATTGTTCAGAATATGTGGGGCTTAGTCATAGAAGCTGCCCATTTGATGAGAAATGATTGGGTGAACCCTTTATGGATGGGCACCATTTTGAGCTCGGGCCTTCTGGTAGGCTTCCTATGTATCATGATTTGGTCAGGAATCAGAGTTCTCATAGTTCATAATGTGTTCAGGTTGTAATAATCACAAAATTCTAAGACCAAGTGAGTCATAATCTATGTGAGAAACAAGAGGATGTAAAAGATTCATCAATTCACATGCCTCCTCCCCTTTTAGCGGGGAAGGGAGAGACTACGGAAGATGAGGCCAGGGAAACCACAGACGAGGGAAAAGAGTAATGAACCTTTCAATGTGAAATGAAATTGAAGGTCATGAGGCTCAACCTCAGAATATTGGGGACTTGCCTCAATGGGAGGGCCCCCGAATATGTTCGGGGAAGGGGAGGAGTTTCTTCCTCGTCCAAGGGGGGAGAAAACATAACCCCTTCGACTGGTCATTATTCCTCATTGAATGGAAAATAAAGCGATCACCCTTAATACCTAGAATGGGGAGGTTCACATCGGCATCCCAAGGTTGTACTTTGGGTTACCATGGGAATGTAGACCCACATGTGTTCTTGAATACCGAACTGTTTTGGGGATATCCTTCACCACTATGCTTATTATGGGTATGTAGACTCAAAGGGGAATGCTGATGCACCTGATGGTCAGATCATACGGGTCCAGTGGATTTAGAGGAGGCTTTGTCCTGATGCTAAAGGACTGGATAGTGGAGGGACTTTGGAGGATTGGATGGTAATGGAAGGGTGAGGTTGGGACTGGAGAATATAATACCTCAAAACACCTTATTCCGCATAATGATTTATTTTGTGGTATGGGGGAGGCTCTACAAACCACAATGGTATGCAGGCAGAGGGGTCGTCCGCATGACAATGCGTTATGTGAACATGTGTATAGACCAATTCATACCATAGTGGTACGTGGATCACCATGCTGATTTGGGTTCCATCCATGTACTGATGTAGTACGCGACACTGGGTTCAGTTCGCATAGTGTTACAGTACGCAGAGCACCATGTTAAAGGAGGGTCTGGGGGATTATCATTCATGGGGAATTCATCCATGAGAAGTATGTGGTTTTTGGTTCACCAGTCTGGTTTTCATTTCTATTATTATTTTTATATTCCCCCATTTTATGGTTTGTGGCCCATTATACCTATGGAGAATATGGTTGGTGATTTTGGCTTCGTCGATGAATTGAGACTAAAGCTGGAGTCTTCTACGAACTCTTTCTTCTAACCTATGGTTTCCCCTTCAAGCTTTTGTCATCAGTCCTTCATCCATTCTATTGTGCTCCTTTTATAGAGCATCAAGACAATTGTATCTATTGGGCATTCAACACCATTTGTAGAGTCCCATGAAGTGATATCCTGACCTGTGGAAGACTCAATCAATCCAAGGTTTTCAGAGGCTTTGGTTCATGATAATGGTTCATGGAACCCTGATGGTTCACTTCTTCTTCCAACTGATGGGTTCGCGGTACGGTACCCAGGTTAAATTCATAGGCACGATTCCTTCAGTGATACAGTTCACGATGTACCTTGTTTTACTAGAAATCACTCCATGCGATAATAGTTCATGGATCATTTTATGTACCTAGTTGTTCTCAATCAAGCTAGTCCACGTAGCTTCCCTGATGATGGTATGAGGGCCACATGAAATGATTTGAAAACATGAATTCCTTCATGATTTTTATGGAATTTTCAACTTGATTTGAGTCAATTCACCTTGCTATACTTTTAGAAGTACTTTCTTCATTGTACAAAGAGATTTTGGGGTATTTTCTTCTCTTGGAGGATTTTTTCAGACCCTACAAATTCCCCCCATCGGAATGGTGTCCGTTTGGAACGAAAATGGACTATAATGGTGTAGAAGAAGTCCTAACCTAAAACGGTTTACAGTAGAACAAATGGACCCAGTAAGAGGGGACCACACCTATATATAAGGGCCTATGCCATTTGTCTTTTACAATTTCTCATGGTGAAAAGTGTTCTCGATTTCCCTAGCTTCTTTTACTCTCACTTACCATTCTCCTTGCAAAACCCCATTCGTGAACCGCTTCGTATGTATCACAATCCAATGTCCTCACCATTTGTCCATTCTCATACCATATTTTGGATTTAACAAATGGTATTGTGGAATCTTATGACAAAAATTAGGATTCCATGTAAGAGGATGCTATGCAGATAGCGTGTATGCATATTGAACTCGGATCGACAAACTGAACTTTAAGAATTAATAATCCATGCTTAAACTTTAATCCATAATTTATGAACATGATCAAAATCAAGGCCTAGGTTCACGATATCCTTTTTCCACGAACCTTTCTATATGCCGACCAATGATCTATGGGTCCACGCCTTGTGGATGATTCACATATCATGGATGTACGTAGTGATATGCACCGACGTACCGTAGCAGTAGGCAAAGTTGCTTATGTGTATCATGTAGTACGCGGATTGTGCCTTTTGCACACGATAAAGTATGTAGGATGTGGCTACCACGTACCATTTCCAGAAACATTACACAGAACCTTTTGTAGACATATTTTGAGTCTTTTATCCATTCTTCAATAGCCTTTATCCAACACTTTTTATTGGATTAAATTTTTGTCGGCTTTTGGATCTTCTTGTGCAGGTTACAATGGATGCTTCACTGACTGGTACTGACATCGATGCTTCTTCTAAGGCTATTATTTCTACCCCGTTTTCCACTGTAGAAGAAAGGTTGAAGAGAATGGTGGCTTCGGATGACAACAAAATTATGGTCATTCTATCTCACCAATATCTAGCAAATCTTCTCACATCAGACCAATGGGAGTACCCAACTTCAAACAAAATTCCTTCTTATGGGGTTGGTCAATTGTATGAAAAAGCTATCCTAATGACAAACCTGATTGATCAGCCTACCACATGGATAATTAATACCTCAATTCCAAAGGCATTGATTTCTTCAAATGGGAGGTACCTTCCGAGAGATAGCACCTCCGAGTCTTTTCTAAAAAACACACTTCGAACTTTATTGGGGGTGAAAAGGATTCCCAATCATATGGCCCACTGTTATTAGAGCATTTCGAGGAAGGATACAACAAATGAGCCGCACAGTTGGTCATCTCAGAAAGACCTTCACCTTGGAGGCACATTCGGCTTAGACTGGGGGTGGCCTTTTTGGGTTCTCTAGAGTTGTGAATAATTATGAACTAAGCTATAGATCATGGGAATATATGAGGCCTCTTGGGTTTCTCAGACATATAACAATCATCCTATTACCCTTATTTCACACCTCTTAAACAGGTGGAGTCCAGATACCAACACTTTTCATTTGACCCACTAGGAGGTCAATATCAGTCTTTGGGATATCTAACTTATTTTAGGAGTCCATATTATTAGGAACATGTATGGAAAAATTTCTTCCTCCCTCCTCTGATTGGGACGACAAGGATAGAACCCCCCCCCCATTTTATAAGAAACTTATCATCCAAGTGAAGCCACTTCTGAAGGAAAGTGATCACTGTCTAAAGTACGACATTCCTTTTGATGGATGGTTTGGTGCTTTTGTTAAGCATACTGGTCTTGAGCTCAATCCACAGTGACCCAGGTCATTCCCAACCAAAACCACAAGGTGGCTAATAGGTACTTACTGGCCCACCCTGGAAGAGGGGAATCTTCAGAATTAGTAATAGGTGATCATCCCTGATGTCGATCAATTATTTCGATTAGAAGCTTTCTTGGCCATGTTTCTAAGCAATTGGATCCTACCAATGTGGGAATATGGTGGCGTAAGCGGCCCCACTTTAATAATGGAAACTTAGTTGTCCGTCGACAAATGCATCAATTTGGCTATCCCAGTGTTGGATAAGATATACTGCATACTAGGTTGAATCATCGAAGGGGGGTCACCTTATCAGATGACTGGCCCTTTTAAAATTCTTTGGGGCTAGATGGGATCCCACATAGGGGGTTATTCCTTCATCAATTCCTTACCAATTCTACATTCCCCCCTTTCGATCAAACCTTCTAAGCACTAGTGAGGTTATACCGGTGGCTTGGACTTCATAGGATAAGAAAGAGGATAAAACCAAAAAGAACAGGCATGACTTAATGGCTTGTCTCAACATTTACGAAAATTTCTCTTACCAACCTTATGATTCCCCTACTGGTACTATTATAAATAAATCATCTGAAGATTTCATCAACGGAGGTTACTTCTTTTCTTTGTGATAAGGCTTCCTAGTTTCCCATATTAAAGGGGAACTTATTTGCAAGGGATATGCACCCGACAGGTTTAACCGACAATTCAACTGTATCTAGAAGTTGTACCCTCTTGATTTCAACAGTGATCTTAAGGAGAAAAAACTGATGATAGGCTGTCAATTATGAAAAATATTTACCTAGGAGGGAACGTAGAGCTAGTCCAGAATTTCAGATTCTAGGGATTCTATTCCCTTATTTACTAATAACTTTGTTGAGGCATGGGTTAAGTCATATCATAATGGTCAATTAGCCAACCTGGTGCTTATTGTGACAACTTCCAAGGCATCCAAGGTGAAGGGAAACGAGAAGAAAAATAGAGTTTCTAGAAACTATTGACCATGAAAAGTCCTCCAAATGTTTGTTCACTCCCCCTAGGAAAGTTGTGAAATTTGGGGTTATGACCTCACAAGCAGCCGAACAAGCTATTGGAGCTGTTCTTAAGAGTCCATCATCTATTACTTATGAGGACAATTTTTTAGTGGCTTGGAGGCAATGAGACATTTTGAAAGGTCATCCACCTACTTGTGACCAGTCCCACTATGATTTATGGTAGCTCCTCTAGACTGGGGAAGTGACCCTTACTGTCATTGGAAACGTGTCAGCAATGGATGACATTTCTTTTAATGAGGATCCAGATTGGGTGAGTTTCTATCTTATGGTCTTCGAACCCTCATGCATTCTCAAAGTGGTCACCATAAGTACTGACATCAGTTACTTTCCAGGTTTTAACTAGAAACCATTGATGAGTATGACGATGTCATTGGCACGCATACTGTGGGTACCATGGAAAAAGTTTCTTACTTGCTTCTATTGTCTTATGAACATTCCTCTTCTTGAGGTCCTGAGTTTTCATGGACACATGTGAAACATTTTTTGTTGTTAAAACTAGCTCTGCTCCCCTGTACCATCCTTCTAACACTAGCCATCCTAATTACGACCACATTTCCATAGGCTTGGAGAGTCTGAGATGAATTGAGGGAGAGTGCTTAAGATGAGGATATATGGAGGCTTCTCTGGAGGGAATACTTCAATATTCTTGGTTTTGGGGGAGCCATTACTCCATCTTATATTTCATCCGAAGAAGAGCCTGATGAGGTGGAAGACTATTTGACCAAAATAGATAGGTGTATTCACGCACTTGCAGATAGGTGTTACTAGTCGGATTGCATGGTGTTAATGGTAGTATTACCATGGTTGAAAGGAGAGGTTGATCTGGTCACAACATCTAGCCTTCAATTCTATTATCGCATAGATACTAATATTTTCCCCCTTTTCAACTTATTTTTTTTAGGGGCCTACCAGGTCTTGGGAAACAACTTTTTCCCTGACTTATTCTCCTGGGGGTACTAAGGTTGGGGAGTACATCCCATCAATGGTAGGGGTAATGTGGAAGGATCACCTAGATCCCAAGAACATATGGAAGTCGTTATTACAGACCCTTCTAGGTAATTTCCTCCTCCAGCTCCTCTAGGTGAGCTTATTTTGGAGCCATCCCCCCAGAAGTCAAAGAAACGCAAGTAGGCCACTCATCTGTCTAAGCGTATTCGATGGGAGATCAGAAACAAATGTCTATTTATCTGGTTATTGAACCAAGTACCCTTATCTTGTCAACTCACTAGTATATATATCTACTTAGACATAGGTCCTATTGGTGACTAGACGACAACCACTTAGGCATCCACAACTCCTATCCCTTTAGGAGTAGAGAAAGGTTCGCTATATGTCGTGGTTGATAGAAATAGAGAAGTAAGGACATTTGAAGAGACCCGGGGTGCTGCTGACCCCTCGGGTGTGCCTACTCCTGCACAAAAAATATATGTCCTTACAATAGAAGGAAATCTAGAAGTTGAGGGCTCAATTAACCATGTTGAGCCGACTCTCATTGAATGAGACATAGTGGCTTTTATAGCAGGGGCTGGGTCCAATGGAGAGCCCCATTCATTTCTAGATCATGGAGAGGCTTAGAATATTGCGTAGCTAATTAATCTCGATCGAACATATTTTTTCTCTATATAGGGATTCACTTTAGAGATTTTCGTTTCTTCTGCACATGGTGGCTCTGGTGAAGTCATAATCGGAGAGGACGATGTTCTATCCCTTGAAAATTTGGACCAGGCTATCGTGACCTTTTTTCCAGCTCTGAGAGGGGTTATGTTTTCTACCCTTACGATTCCATGACCTGTATCATTATCTAGATGGACCATCCATACAAGCCATATATTAACCGACAACCTTTTGAGGGATTCCTTGAGGACTACTGTTTCTACTGAGTATAGCCCTAGGTATTCTGTATTCCTGCATATCCACAGAGTGCCACTAATGATTAAGGAATCATCATCAACTATTTTAGATAGAGGTACCACTTTTAGGGTGGGAGGTATTGATGTCGTATCCCCTCCATCCTCAGAATCACCACCACAAGCCTTGTAAATAGCAGCAGAAACCCCTACCTTATCATATATTACCATTAATAGAAATGAGGATGTTGTAGGTTCAATCCATGATTTTTCTACCGAATCAAGTCCCTCTCTGGTGACATTCATTATTGACTACATGTCATCATCAATGATTGATTTCGAGACTGATCGAGAAGGCCTAGTTGATCTTCGTCCCACTCAGCAAAAGGCATGGGGGAACATTTGGAGATTAATATCACAAACTCCATTAGATGAGATTCTAGTGAAGTTGAAAAAGATACACCACCATTTTGTGGTCTTGGTATTCAGTGGATTTAACTATCATGACATTTATAATATACTAATGTAGGTTGTCACCGCTCCGGAAGAAACTGATGCGCTTGAATTCCAAATTTCCCTAGTAGAGTTGAAAGTTTATCTGATTACTATATGAAAAATTATTATGGATGAAGCTTCCACTCATGATGGTACAATTGAAATGTTTCAAAACAAACTCATGAAGAAATTGTCTTTTATAGAACAACTTGATTAGGAATTAGAGAAATTGAGCCAGAAACTGGAGCTTCTCAAACAGGAGTGGGCCTGGGCTACAGTTGCTATTGAAGAGGTACGATGAAAAATGAAGGAGGGAGAAAGGACTGGCCTCTAATCCATGAGGGGAGTGAAGGCATGTTATGTGACTGTAGAAGATGAGACTATGAATTTTTTGAAGATTCTCCAAGCCTTTGAAGATTCTCACCAATCGTTGATGCAACATTGCAAGTCTACCAAATGTCTCTTGTAATGGTCTTGTCTTGCTTATATGGAGAGGCTTCAGGCTATGGATTCCCACCATATATTTTTATGGAATATGATGGAATCAATTTTCCTATAAATTATCTTTCTTTTATTTTTCCTACTATGTCAACATCATTTCAGTCAGGCATTAATCTTAAACTATGATGGAAAACCAGTAAACGGAAATAATCGAATCGGGCTCTAATTTTTTCTTGAGCCACGTGGCTCAGTGAGTGTAGTTTGACTATTACTAGGGTTTCATGTAAAACCCCATGAAATCTTATGTGTTTTTCATTATTTCCCTAATTTTGCTTAATCCAGCTAGACATAGGCTTAGAGGGAATAAATTGACTTTTTCTTAGTCCACCCTTTATGGGTTTTCGACCTAGCAATATTTATGCCTTTTTTGATGGATCAATGTGTTTTTTTAATGAACTGATACTTTACTTTTACCTAGAGGTTCCTTTTTCAGATTTTCATTTTTCTTTGGAAAATATGAAAACTTTTCCCCTAGTAGTTCCCAGTCCTACCAATCAACTTTATTACTGACGTTTTTGGTCAAACATCTTTGACCAAACTTAATGGGGTAGGGTCCTAACTTAGGACCGTTAGGTGGGAATGTTGTAATATACATCAGGCATGGATTCATGATTTTTCATGACCTTGGATTTATGAGTTTGTACATGCCAGAGGCTTAGGAGCCATTTTAGGCATACAGAGGTAGGAAAGGACTCTCCTGGGGACGAATTTGCCTTTGATCGATAACCATTTCTATGGTCAACATATGCAGAGCCATCGGGGCATGATGTGTACGGTCAATCAAGGGTGTCAGCAGGACACTGGCCATCCACTTCCAATGGCCTGGTGGGATTTGCAACATTTTGAATTTATTTTGATATCAGGATCCACATTAGCTGGCTGGCCTAAGTAGTGATGTATGAAAACATTAGGGTCATTCGTGTTGTATTTGAGTGGAAACCTGTTCCCGAAAGGTTCTTACTTGCATGAGGGAGAGATAGTGAATGACCAGTTTAGTGAGGAATCCATTTTATTTTAGGGGAATTTGGAACGAAAAAGGTACATAATCCATTATATAGGTGTTTTCCAAATCATGGGTGTGACAGGACATGAATATCATTTGAGCGTATAGAAGCTTGGAATGAACTCTCATAGGGATTAATTTTCCTTTGATCAATGACCATTTTTATTGGAAAACATATGAATATATTTTGGGGCATGATGTATATAGTCAAACGAAGGTGTCTGCAGGACACTATCTTTCCATATCCGATGACCATTGAAGGATTATGGAGATCAGGAAATGTTTGAATACGGTATGTGGACTTCAATAAAGGGTGAACCTGAACATGAAAAGGGCATTTTAAGAGAAATTAATCAGGATTAAACCAATAAATGAGTGGAGGTAATCTTCTTTTGTATGAGAATCAACATCACACATATAGATGGGGTATCCTTAGAAACCTCAAAAGAGGCCAAAGATGAATCAGGCCCATATGTACCAATATATCTAGGATGTGTGTAAGGAGGAAAATATAAACCCTAACATAGATGCCCTTGAATTAGGAGGTATGAAATGAGGCTTCTAAGACATTTAGAATATTGAGATAGGAGAGGACTCTCCTACAGATGAACATGCCTTTGATTTATGGCCATTTTTGTGGGAAACATATGCAGAGCCACCAGGGAATGATGTTCATAGTCAATCAAAGGTGTTCCCAAGAAACCGGCCTTCTATCTCAGAAGGCCTTGGAGGATTATGGGGATTCAAGATCACTTAGAGCATGATGTTTGGGGTATAACATAAGTGTATGCAGACATATTTGGGACATTTGGGCTACAATTTACTCATGGAATTAGGTGTCTCTTATGTAGATCTAACGCATACATAGTATGGGGAATTCATTCCATATTTAGGATATCTAGTCATTTAACATCACATGGATGAGATGTGGGGTTCCTCTTGGGGGAGGGAACCATGAAATTCCTTTTAGGGTCATGCTACTAAGACCAAATTCTTGGACTGATTTTCCATAATATCATGTTGGATCTCTCGCTAAGATCCCTAAGTTCACATAAGATATTCTCGTTGTGAGAAACAAGGGATTACGAGGATTTCCAATCACTAAATAGGAATAAACAAATCAACACTAGAGGTCACTTTAGGCTTAAACCATTTCTATGTAGTTTAACGTCATATAGCAAGGAAAATTTTGGCCTTGTAGTTTAATGTCATGTAGTGAGGACATGATACTGTGTAGTTTATAGTCATGTAGTGAAGAAGAGTGTTAAAAATATATTTAATAGTTTTTATTTAGTTGAAATCTAGATGATCTGGTATTCCCTAGACATGAGGTATGATAGAAGGTGTAAACCATATTCCTAGGGGAAACATGAATTAGGAGGGATGACATGTGTCTTAGAAGCCGTTGGGCATAAAGAGACAGGAGAAGACTCTCATGGGGACAAATTTTCATTTGATTGATGGCTATTTTTGTGGGTAAAATATGCAGAGCCACTAGGGATTGATTTGCATAGTCAAGAAAAGGTATCCACAAGACATTGGCCTTCCATCTCAGATGGCCTTCAACGATTATGGGGATCCAAGTTTTCCCAAGATATGGAGTTTGAAAAATGGAAATGATATGCATGGGAATTTAAAGAGTACCCATACCATGATTAACCATGAACTACTTGGGCTTCCACATAAGTTTGACTCATATGTATAGGGAGAAGCTTGATCTTTTAACTTCTAATTACTAAGGGGCATGTGTGAAATCTTGTATCATCAAGGACTAGGCCGAACATAAATGTTGAAGAATTTCATAGTTTATTGGCATGTGATAAGACCTTTCATGGAATCCCCATACAAGTCTAATCTACATATGGGGGGAAATGGGCATTTTTTTGCTAGTGGATGGAATGGGATGCCAGATCCGAGCGTTACTATGTATCCTTCAAGGAAAGGAATCAAGAAACACATAGTTCTTAATGTTCCCTACAAATGTCTGCTCGTTGTGTAGGGACATTTGAGGTAATGTTTCTCTCTTTTATTTTGGTTTGATGATAGATAGGTTGTGATGAAAAATAAGGGTGTCACTATGTATCCTAAGAGGGTAGGAACCAAGCCATAGATAGTTCGAACGTTCCTTGTACCAATCTGACTCGCTCTATATATAGGGACATTTTTGTTTCATATACTAGGGGTTCCAGGTCCACCATAATTTTCCATAACTTATTTTCAAAGGAGAATCCTTACCACTGATCCTAAGATCACATGAGTCATACTCATTGTGAGAAAAAAAGAGTGGAAATAGTGTTTCTTTCACAGGTGTTGGAAGGTAGAGGATATGATGGTGAAATTTTCATTTTTTGTTCTTGGTGGGGATGGGCCAAGACTAAGGATCAAGGCATCCCTACATGTCCGTCGAGGGCAGGAATCAAGCCATATGTAGTTCTAAATGTACCCTGTACCAATTTGGATTAGTCCATATGTAGGGGAATTTTCATTCTATATATCACAATTTCCATGTCTATCATGTTACTCCATAGCTGGATTTTGTAAGATAATGCCTACCACTAATCCTAAGTTCACATGAGTAATACATGATGCAAGAAATATGGATTAATAAGGGGTTCTCTTACAAATATGGGTAGATAGGGGACATAATGGAGGAATTATTTTTTTTGGCTGGGGGATAGCCTAAGATCAAGGGTCGAGGTGTCGCTATGTATCCTGTAAGGGAAGGAATCAAGCTGTACATAGTTCTCAGAAAGATCATGTAGTTTATTGTCATGTGATTAGGACATTTTGTGTCATGTAATTTAGCATCTTACGATGAGGACATTATTTATAGTTTAATTTCATGTTTCAGGGACGAGTGTTATAACTCATAGTTTAGGTTCGTAGAGCTTGGACCATCACATGTCGTTTTATAACTCATATTTTTGGGTCGTAGAGCTTGGAACGATACATTGGGGGTTTTATAAGTCATAGTTTAGGGTCGTAGAGCTTGGACCATAACATCAGGGGTTTTATAATTCATAGTTTTGGGTCATAGATCTTGGACCATAACATTTGGGGTTTTATAACTCATATTTTAGGGTCATAGAGATTGAACTATAACATTGGGTTTGCTATTATGCGAATTACTTATTTAGAATTTTTTCATTTATGGGAGCCATGATGAGCTATTTGTCTATTGATATCAGGGTGTATTCTCCATTAGAATAGAACCTTTGTATGAAATTTGGTCTTTACCACTTTGCTTAAAGCTTTGGGGGATTCTTCTCGAGTATCATTGTGGTTCTGAGGACTAACACCATTTCTCCTTAGAGGAATTATTGAAGGTGAACATTTTTGTTGAAGGATTGTGCAATCCGATTTTGGTAGATTTCCAAATAGTGTAAAGTGTGTAACCTTTTTTTCATCTAGCTACTCCAACTCATTAAATCGTCTCTAGGATTTCTTGTCCACGGATAGTTGAATGAAAATGGCCACATGAAGTGACAACACTTGGATTTTGATAGGTAACACTACTTCTGCCCCATATATTAGTGAGTATGGGGTTTCTTAGGTGGTAGTGTAGGTCATGGTCCAGTAACCCCACAAAGTATGAAAGATCTTGTATGGACACAATTTCTTATCCTTATCAACCATATTTTGGAGTATATTGGATGGAGTCTTGTGGAAATACTCTATTTTCCCATTGACCGCTGCATAGTAATGGGACAAATGGTTGGAGTCAATTATATACTCCTGCTATAGCTTGTCCAACTCTTTAGAGCAGAAGTTGTTGCCATTATCCTTCAGTATTGTATGAGGGATACCAAATCTGGTAATGATGTTTCCCTTCACAAAGATAACGATGTTTTTCACCCCGATTTCATTAAGGGGTATGGATTTGGCCCATTTGGAAAAGAAGTCAGTCATTGTGAGTATGAACTTGAATTGTCTGGCTGTGGCGGGAGGATATGGTCCCCCAACATCCATCCCCTAGGCAATAAATGTCCATGAGTAATTAGCTGTATGAAGTAATTCTGGGGTTCGGTGTATGAAATTAGAAACCAATTGGTAGGAATGTCACTTCTTGGTGAATATGGAACAATCATGTGTCATAGTGGGCCAGTAATACCCATGCATTTGGATTTGGTGAGAGAGCTTGCTTACTAATTGATGCACTCCACAAGCTCTAGCATGCACTTCATTCATGACTATAGCAGTCTCTTCTCCATCAATGAACCTGAGAAAGACTCTATCAAGGACTTGTTTTTAGATAACCTCTTCTCACTTAACCCAATTGTACAAGAAAAAGTTGACTGCCCATCTTCCGACCTGCTCTCTTCCAGCCCTATCTGGTGGGGGTTCCCAGTTCCCAAAGTAATTTATAACGGGCATCATCCAACTGGTGGTGCAACCATAAGGCTCAGAAACAGGGATAATTTCATCAATTTCCATTGTATTTATATGGATGAATGGAAATACCATCTGGCAGTGGGAAATGCTAATAACTGTTTCATCCTGGTCTGGATCAGCCAAGGCTGTGGCTACCTTTGCTAAAGTGTCATCTTGGGAATTTTGTGATCAGGGGACATAGGTCAATGTTGGTTCTAATGGGAATTCTTCCATCAGAGACTGAAGATGGTTTATCAAAGGGAAACATAATTATTTATTGTTGGCATAGTCACCATTGACCTGTTTGATGAATAGATCTAAATCAACCTTTATTTTTCGGTGTTTGGCTTGCACATGAAGTGCCTATTCCAGGGCAAAAATGAGGTTTAGATATTCCACTTCATTATTTGTACACCTTTCTGAAAGAAGTAAAGAGTAATGAAAGATGACCTTTTAAGGGGATACAAGTATAATTCTCTGCCCCACTTTGTTGAGTTTTGGATCCTCCATCCTTTTCCCTATCGGGCATCGGGAAGCACCATCGAAATACATTTCCCATGTTTGGGGGTCCTCCATAATAGAAGACACTTCTTCATATGGATGTTCAGCATTCAACGACGTGATTTCTTCTAAGGGGTGATCATCCAAGAAGTCTATTAATGCCTTGCCTTTGATGGCCCCCTGGGTCACATACAATATGTCAAACAGTTGTAGGATGACTTCCCATTTTTGTAGGCACCCATGTAGCATGGGAAAATTGATGATATATTTGAGTGGGTTGCAGCGGGAAACTAGGAGGACCTCATGGTGCTATAGGTTAGAGTTTTTGAACTACAAAGATTTGGTATAGTAATTTATTTTCAATTTTTGAATATCGAGGGTTAGAATCAATCATTGTTCGGCTGATGTAATAGAGGTTGTTCTCACTGCCAACATAATTCTTCTACGCGAGGAAGGCACTTAATGACCATTCCAGGGCAGTTACGTACAAAATGATTGGCCTCTCATAAACTGGTGTCATCAACATTGAAGAGATTATGAGATATCTTTTAATATTGTCGAACACTTATTATCAATCATTATCCCATTTATAAATAACTCCTTTATACATGAGCCTAGTGAAAGGTAAACATTTACCTGCTAGGTTGGATATGAAGTGACGAATATAGACAAGGTGCCCCTAGAGACATCTCAAATCAGTGATGTTGTGAGGTGGGGATATTCCAAAAATGGATTTTTTTTCTTCTCGGGGTTGACTTCGATGCCACGATGGCATACGATGAAGCCGAGGAATTTTCCCAAGGTAGTCCCAAAGGTGCACTTTAGGGGATTTATATTTAAACAATGTTGTCGCAATTTTTTTGAAAACCGTTTCAAGATCATCCAGGTGGTTCGCACATTGTCATGATTTAACCACCAGATCATCAACATAACACTCGATGAACATTCCCAATAAGGGCTTGAATATGTGATTCATGGCGCACTAATATGTGTCACTGACATTCCTTAGACCCAAGGGAATCACTTTGTAACAGAACACTCCATGAGGGGCCCTAAAAGTGGTATATTATTCATATCCTTGGCCCATTCATATTTTATTGTATCTAGAATAACTTTTCATGAAAGAGAGGTATTCATATACAATAGTTTCATCAATCAACATTTTTGTGATTGTGACAGGTAAATCGTCTGTAGGGAAATAGCGATTAAGGTCCCTAAAGTCAATGCAGATTCTAATCTGTCTATTCTTATTTTTGACCGAGACTATGTTTTCCATCCAGAATGGATATTGGACCTCCCATATAAAGTTGGATTTAATCATCTTGTCAACCTCACCCTCTATTTTGGCAGTATGCATCGGGTGGGTCCCTATGGCTATCTACTTATTGCACCGGTGATCTTATGGTAAGCCTAGATGATGAGTGGTGACCTTAGGATTGAGGCCTATAATTTCTATGTAGTTCCAGGAAAAAAAATCTTGATTCTTCTTTAGGAAGGATGTGTATGCCTTTTGTTCCTTAACAGGCATAGCCATACTGATCCAAGTGGGCCACATGTTGTTTTTAGTGCCCAAATTTATCTCCTTATGTTCATAAATTATGGTGGAGACACCTTCTTAGAATGTAGAAGGGGCATCTCTAAGGTCTTATTCCTCCTCTTCTTCTTCTTCTTCATCTTCATCTTCTTTCTCTTCTGAAGGAGATAGTATTTTTGAGATGAACTCTCCAATGTTGGGAGAGAAATCGTCTTTTTCCTTAGTGTGTTAGAAAAGGAATGTTTGATGTCCCATGGATGGACCAGAAGCATCTTTTTTAGTGATTTTCTTAACATCGTGGGAGTCATCCCGCTCTTCTGTGTCCTTGGATTTTGTGGCCATAATAGATACCATGCAGACAATTGAGCATGCGCCTGGACTTGCACATATGCATTCAACTTGGATGATGGGTAATA
Source organism: Viscum album (assembly GCA_963277665.1). Taxonomy (NCBI): domain Eukaryota; kingdom Viridiplantae; phylum Streptophyta; class Magnoliopsida; order Santalales; family Viscaceae; genus Viscum; species Viscum album. The sequence goes on from OY728137.1 coordinate 1,208,287,958, forward strand.
CATACTCATCCTCAAGTTGTTGGAGGGTGTCAGTGGGAGACATTTCTAATCCATTTGGGGCAGTAATCCAATCAATGTTGTTGGCTAAAATATGTTTTTATTCTGATTCCTAGAACCCTGCATCGATATAATGAGACTCACATGACTCAAACAGGGATTTATCAGCATGAAATATTCTATTTTCCCCATTATTTCAATATTTGATGCACTGATGGTATGATGACGGAATTTCAGCATGCTGATGTAGCCAAGTACACCCTAATAAGATGTTGGAGGCCCTATTTTTCAGCAGTACCAAGAACTCAGAATCTGACATGAGATCTGAGAGCCAAGTTTTAAGCTTGATTTGTCCCAATGATTTCTACTTGCTTTGGTGATATCCAAGCAGAGTTATAGTGCTGGGTGTCAAGCTGTCTTCATCAAAGCCCAGCTGGAAAAGTGTTCATAGTGGGAGGAGGATAAATCCAGATCTATTATCAATGAAGATACTTCAGACATCAATTACATTTATCTTACTAGACACATATAAGGGTTTTATGTTCCCTATAATGATGGATTCTTCATCCCTATATATGAAGGAGACGAAGGCGTGACATTCTTCGAGATTGGTCTATGTTCGGTAGACTTCGGCTATTTCTACTTTGACCTAAAACTCCTAGGGACTTATTAAGGCTTCAATGAGTTCCTCCCTAATATGTACAGACAGAATTAATGCATGTAGGATTGATAAATTTGTTGGTACTAAATCTAGCATCTTTAAAATATCATACATCATCTCTAAAGGTCTGCGCTTCCTGGCTTGGAATTTCTCTTTCAAAAACACTTTAGGGCTTTGAGCTTTGGGCATATATGGTTTGACCTCTGTAGTTAAGACCGGTGGTGCTGTGGTCCTTTCTAGGTTTGGCCGAACCGGTCCTTTTGCATGCCTTGGGAAATTTGGTATTTGTTCTTACCCTGATGGGTATTCCAAGATAAATGGTCTTGGATTTATTCTGATGGGGGTGAAGGATCATTCTAGTTATTGTTTCATCTACCAGAGGTTCCTTATGTTAGTTTCTATGATGTTAATAGTTTGATTCATCGTGTGGTTGGGAATTTGACTCCTGCCATGATCATGAATTACAGGAAACCTCCGACATATGCGGCCTCTTCCTCCGGCTCTCCAGTTGGGCATGGAGAATTTGGGTTTGTGACTATAGTCTCCATCCAAGAAGGGATCTATAAAGTGAATGACATTAATATAGTATAAGATCAGATCTTGATCTGACACTGTTTTGGTCTGACTGTCTCCTTTTGATAGTGCTGTTTGGTGGGGTGGTGCCTACTGTACCATTTGGAAGGGTTCCACCCGTTGTACCATGTCTATTTAAATTATGTTTGAAATCTTCAACACTAACTTAGGCTTTGGTGTTAGCTCATCTCTTTCCTCTTTCATTATTCCCTTCTGGCCTTTAGAAGATCGCTGGGCCAAGAAGGATGGTTGTGCTATATTAGGAACTTTTGGGGGAATAGGTGGTTATTTCAACTACGCCTGGAGGATTCCATGGAATCGGTTGATAGTATTTTGGCTAATCTAATTGTCAAAAATTTTCTCCTTCTTATTGACAACGGTCTTCCATATCCCTTCCTCTATTGAGTCTTAGGAGGAGACATATGTCATTTGTGCTTCTGGGGGGCCCAACTTGACTTTTTTTTGGAATCCACCATCTTTTGTAGGAGATCCTTGAAAATGAAACATTCCTAGATGGTATGTCCCAATATTTGGTGATAGGGAAAATAATTCTTATGGTCTTCGAGACTCAATTCATCGGCTTTCTTTGGCTCTGGTTTCCAGAGAAAATTGCAATTCATGGTGGCTATGAAATAGCCACAGACCTGGTCGTCTCAGAATGAACAACCTTTATTTCTTCATTCTTAGAACTAATTTATTTTGGAACCCTGTATCTCATCTTGCTAGGGGGGGGGGGTTCTGTTGGTGTCTAGGGGGTCCCACACAGTTCAGTGGGGGCCTCAAAACTGGAGCTGGTGCTGGGGGTGGCTTAAGAACAACTGAATCCACTTCATCTTTTCTCGTTCTTTTCCCTGGGGATGATGGGGCCACTCATGACTTATGATTGGTCCATTTCAAGGAGTCTTCTATCCTTTATGAAATGGAAAAGAAGTCTCTAAACCCAATGGTGTACCTCAATAGGATGAGTGATGTTCAGAATTAATCCCAAAGGTTATCGATGCACATGGAAAGCATCTCATCCTGGGGGAGTGGCCAATTCAGGGAATATGTAAGACCTTTCCATATAGAAATAATTTCTAAGAATATTTCACTATCTTGCTGTTTGAATTTCATGAGGTCACTGGACATTGTATTAGGTAGCGTTGAACTGAACCAGAGATCCTCCCAGCCTCTGATTGAATTGAATTGTAGGCTAGTGTACCATATGAAGGCTGAGCCCTGTAGGGTTTTTAGAAAGAAACTGAGTTTTACTATTTCTTTTTTTCTCTAGATTTCTTGTCATGGGGTCACAATAAGAATCATAGTTTATTAAATTTTGTTCTGGGTCCCTCGACCGATTGAATACTAGGAATACAGGGTTCCTGAATTTTGGTGATGGCGGAACATTGCTCACACACTCAGGGTAGGGTTTTCACTCTAGATGTATCAGAGTGTGCTGGATCTCCTTGGATTCTATTTGAGCTATTAATTTCTCAATGGTGTTTAAGAGTCTGTGATGCATATCATGTCGAGCTTGAGCTTTAGCTGGTGTGGCAGTGGCCAAGACTGGGCATGCCGACACAGCTAGAATTGGGGGTCGATACCCAGCTGGGGGTATCATTTGGGGGTTTAGATGAACATATTCTGGATGCCTTCCTAGAGGGGGGAAGCCTTTATGTCCACCTGGGGTTAGGTTGAAAGGTAGTATGAGATTGGCTTCATTCATTGGGAGAAGTGTCAGTGCTATTGGTACCTCTTCTGGGAGCACTTGCTGACATTCTTTAGGGGGAACACACCTAACAAGGTATCTCCCTCGATGAAGCTCGACATTAATTCATATAATCTCTTTCATTTCTTCCCCCTTCTAGGAAATCCTTTCCTCAGGGGTGAGGGATGCATTCTCAAGGTGATAAGGAGGCGGGTCATAAATGACCTTGGATTTATTCTTCTCATTGTTGGAGTTTTCCAGGGGAGGTACCGTCAGATTAATAGAGGGGTCACCCAGATTTAGGATCACTATATGGTTTCGGGTGTGCACACCATCAGGCTTGTTGTGGGATGAATCTGGTAGGAAACCATCTTCCTTTTCATCCTCTCCCTCAGGGTCATTTCTTATGAGATCCGTGGGGTTGAAATTTACCACGTTCACTGAGGCATACCACATTGGGGATTTTGTTCTCGATGTCAAATGGTAGGAAGGATTTCCCCCCTTTATTGGACTTTCTCCATCCATTCTGTGGCATTATTTGGATTTCTTGGTGATCATTGATCCCAAGGGAACCCTGGTCTGACCTAATAACATGCCTTTGTCTCATAGTGTACGAACCATAATAAGGGGTGCAAGGAGTGACTCCTCTATCCATAATTATTCCTAGATAGTAGAAGATGGATATCCACTCTGTGGGAATTTGAGGAAAAAACTCCCCTAGACCTACAGGCTAGGGTAATTCCGGTTCTTCTGTTGATGCGCTATGACCTGGATTTGTTGGTCTTATGGGGTCATTTTGATTTAAAAATTCCCCCAGACTTGTGGAATGGGGTTTTTCCCATATTGCGTCATTAGAGACCACTATTTCCACATTTTCAATTCCATGTACTCCCACCTGGGTGTGATTCAAGTATGGCATTGGGCCTTTAAAGAGTTTATATTCTTTTGAATACATGGGTAATTACTTCTAGTTAGCTTCCCTTAGGCAGGAAGCTAGCTGGTTGTTACTAGTTTCCTAACTCATAAGCTTTTAGATGGTTTGATCCCTTCATCCCTGATGCTTTTAAGACTTACTCTGGTCTGGTTTTTTTATGTATCCCATATTTCCGGAGCACGGGTTTCTCTTGCATGTTTCCCCTAGGTGATGAAATTTCAGGACATCATTTCTAATGGGGCCTGCTAGAAGAGATGTGGGGTGTAGTGTAGGGATCCATGTTCTCCCCATCCACAAATTTGAACACCAGCCGAGGCATTTCCAATGAGGTGATGAAACTTATGCAGTGCATAGAGGTAAGTTGGTTCAAGGTTTTTCTTTATCCTTTCTGATTGTGGATTACATGAAGATGAGAGGGATTCCAGGACGATTAGATGGAAAACCCCCCTAATGTATTGACATGGTCCTCATACCCTTCATAGGGTAGGAATTTTTTTTTAAAATGATGATGATTTTTCCATATATTGAGGTGAATGTCATGCATTCATTCCCCAGACAACTCTCCTGGTATGTCGAAGTGAGAAGTAGTCGTAGGCTAATACATAACTCGTATATTATCCTGAGCTAGTTGTATTCTTACATGAAACATGTCCTATTGTTGTTATTCTAGAGGCTCCTATAATTCATATTCTGAGCAAGACTTCTTCTTAATAATTTTTTTATTAGAAACCAGGATGGTGGGATCCTTATTGATTTGTGGGTGGGTGGGGGTGGCTAAGAAGATGAGCGTGACCCTGTTCCATCCTCTGGTTGAGAAATTATTTCACTCACTATAGAAATAGCGCCCTATGTGTCTGAATCTATTTTTCTGAGTGCCTCAGCATCAGAGGGCTTTCTCATATTTGTTCCAGAAAGGGGAGGAACCTCCTTCCAGTATAATGTTTTATTGTGGGGAGGACCTCCACAATTGGTGCTGTAATGGAAATGGGTACTATTAAAACTTGATGCCTGACTGTCGGAATTTTCCTTTCAACATATACCCTATGGAGGACCTTCAGGGTATGATATAGTGAGGGGAGGACCTTCTCATTTCTTGACGTTACTATGGGGAGGACCTCTATAAAAACTACCTTTGTAGGGAGGGCCTTCACAATGGCTGTCATCATGGAGAGGACTACCATTAGGACTCGATACCTAGCTATAGGGAGAAATTATGTAGTGTAAATCTTAAGGAGGACCTTCAGGATGTACTACAATGAGGGGAGGACCATTTATTTTCTTGGTGTTCCTATGGGGAGGACCTTCATAGTAACTATCATTGTGTGGTGGACCTTCAAAATAAATATCATCATGGTGAGGACTACCATCATGACTTGAAGTCCGAATACAGGGAGAAGAATATATGTAGTGTATATCATGGGGAGGACCATCAGGTTAGAAGAAATTAAGGGGATGAACTACTTACTGTATGATCTTTTGGTCAATGGGAGGGCTACTCCGATGCGCATCAGGAGATAGGCTCTCATGATCGATCATTTTTGCCCCATGGAGTGAGCCCCCATGGGTTCTCTATGGAGGACCTTTAGAGCTATTGGAATCGAAATTTTTGGGAGGACCTTGGAAACTGATACTTCCAATTCTATAATTTGGCAATGAAATTATAGAGTCTTGTTCCTTTATTGATATATACTTGAGGGAGTCAAGAACCCCATATTCTAGCAGAGTAGAGTCATGTATGTGCTCTTCATTTACCGGTATCCTTGGGTTCATTTTATGCTCGAGAAATATCTTATGGGTAAAAAAAACCATATGTTATTGGTAATTGACTTCATATATGGGTCACTATCTAGTTGGGTCCTGTGATGTCATCGGGATATGCCGACTGACATCTTGATTTTTGGCAGGGATATATGCTTTCCCTGTAGTGGCCACCACATTGGTCCAGCGTCCACCAGTTGGAATGAGTATTTGTTCCTGATCCGGTTGTATGTATATCATCGGATACTACTTTTGACCCTCCTAGACTAGACCGGGCATGCTTAACTACTCTAGAGTGACTAAATAATTTCGCAATTGAGTCATTCCATTCGAGGAAACCAGGTCATGGGCCCAGTTTCTTGCCATTACCATTGATGAAATTAGTTATTTGAATTTTTGGAGGATATGGTCTGGAATCGACATCTAATATTACATCATTTCACAGATGTTCTAAGATACATATTTGGCTGGTATAGTTATGAGGGACCATTCTAATATCGGAGCATGAGTTTGCACCTGATTTGGTCCTCCATGAGTTGTTAGTAAATACTGGTAGTTCTCATGTGCCAGGGTAAAGGAATGAGTCTAACACTAGTTTTATTCTCCAGTTTACATCGTATTAGACTGGTGGGCTTCATATTCATGGGCGGGGATTTTCATCTGCTCTCTTTCTACTGTATTTGTATCACATGCTTTGTATGCATCTGCAAGAATTTGACTCAGCTCATATTTGGTTTCCACCCTATTTGGATGGCGGTCTTGATATGAATTCGCAGGTGTTTGTGCCTTTGTACAGCTAGTTTCCACCCTATTTAGATGGTGGGATTTTATGGCTTGATATATATCTACATCTTCTTGTAGTTTGTCGTTCTGTCTGCATGGTGGGACCAGTGAGCACTAGCAGGAATGTGTGGGTGCTCATATTGTGCCACCCTATTTATGTGGTGGGATTGAGTGGAAAGGGAAGAGTTACATGTCTCTCTATTGAATGACGCCACATTATTACAATAGAGCTACTCCTCAGGAACCAATGTGATAGAGTGTTCCAGATTATATATTTTCCACCCTTGGCTGGAAGCCTGAGGGGCCTGGGTCTCCTGGACTTTCTCAAGTGACCTCGGCATAAGGTCCTCTTCGACTAGAGGAGGCTTGGTCACCCGGTGTCGGTGACGACGCACTCTGGTGGGGGCCCATGAGCTTGACCCCTGTGAATTTGAGATGAAGATGTCAGTATCAACATCATCTACCTCCCTAAGATAAGGGAGGTACTCGTTGTCACATTCTAGGGACAGGCTCCCAAAATGGTTTAAGATTACCACTGGGTCCGCCTTGTGATGGGGTGCTGGAAGCAGCTGAGGTGGTGGCTAGTAGAATTTTGCGGACTGGAGGGCTTGTCTCGTGGGTTACAGTATAGGGAGAGCACCCGTTCAGTGGTACTCTTTCATCAGTGTGTTGGATACCCAACGTTGAAGATGCTGGGTAAGAGAGGGGGTCCTGCTCTTCATTGGGGCCCTGACCGCCTATGGGATCGCTGATGTGTGTGTCTTCATTTGTCTTCGAGGTGTAATTTGGATTAATGGATTCTCTTTGGTAACCTGAGACATACATATATGAAATATAGTCCACAAAACATCATCAAAGTTGCATTTTTTAAACATATTCATATTTGGCGATTCAGCTTGGCCCCCTTCCACTTTTCTTTTGATATAGGATGAAGGGGCTTGAGTGGGTTAAGACCGCCACCTTGGTGAAGGATTCAAATCAGGTTCACCATTTTTTTTCCACCTCCGAGGTGGAATGTTTTGCGTGGAACAGGGTGAAAAAATGGGACGATGTGCAATGTCCCTTTGTCTTTTATCATTAGGGTAGAACCGCCACCTTAGTTATGGATTCACATCAGGTTCACCATTTTTGTTCCGCCTCCGAGGTGGTGCATTTTCAGGTGGTGTAGAAATGGAATGACAAGGATCACCACCCATCCAATTTCTATAGAGATGGGTTCTCATCAAATTCATCATTTCTTTTGTTTTGTCCTGTTCATCATCATTATCTTTTAAAGAAGGTTAGATTAACCATGCAAGAACTATTGGTCCCAGTGGGAGATTGCATGGGGGTCAAGTACTTGTGAAATTGGTCCTTCTCAGATATAACTTACTAGGATGGTATGCAGTAGGTTTATTCATGGAGCCAGGAATGCCCAATGGCCCTCTTATCCATGATTCATAGACCTTTTTTCCAATGTCAGGTGCTCATTGATAGGTGATTCCTTCAATGACACTTAAGAACTACATTGGTCGAGAGGATGGGAGGTCAGGATCACCTCACCCTACCAGGGGAAGATTGTTGCATGTTTCGGAACTCTCTTATAGATTTAAGTCATGCTCATATGTTCATGAATACTTGTTTCATTCCCAAAGAGTGTGTCCACAAGCAACCCTTGGTTTGCAATATTGTTGTAATCATACATATATTAGATGCTACAGAGGTGACAGTGACTTGAGCCATATAATAAGGCCCTCCGGAGTTTATCATTATCCAGGGGGGATGAAAGGTGACTAGATGTTGGGATCTGACCCAAAATATGGGTTTTCTATGTATCCTTGGTAGAGGAATCATAAACCACGTAGTTCAGATTGTATGAGGATTACGCGTGGAAGCTACCCATTTGAGGGGGAAAGGTTGGGTGGAACCTTTAAGGATTAGAACCCTTTTGAGCTCAGGTATTCTGGTATGCATCCTACGTATCCTGATCTGGTTAGGAATCAAAGTTCTCATAGTTCAGAATATGTGGGGCTTACGCATAGAAGCTACACATTTGATGATACAAGACTTGGTGTACCCTTTATGGATTAACACCCTTTTGAGCTAGGTCCTTTTGGTAGGCATCATACGTATCCTGATTTGGTCAGGAATTAGAGTTCTCATAGTTCATAATGTGTAGATGTTGTAATCATCACAAGCATCTAATCTCACATGAGTCATGCTCGATATGAGAAACAAGAGGATGTGAAAGATTCAACAATAGACATGCCTCCTCCCCTATTGGTGGGGGAGGGATAACCCGTTGCAGAAGAGGATGGAGCGACCATGAGCAAGGGCATGAATTGATGAACCTTTCAATGTGAAATTAAATTGAAGGTCACATGGCGTGACCTTAGAATATTGGGGATATACCTTAGTGGGAGGGCCCAAGAATATGTTCTGATAAGGGGAGGAGTTTCTTCCTCATCCAAGGGGGGGTGCGAACATAACCCCTTCGAATGATCACTATTCCTAATTGAATGAAAAAGCAAGTGATTACCCTAAATCCCTAGAACAGAGTGGTTCACATCAGCATCCCAAGGTTGGACTCCAGGTTATAATGGGAATGTATAACCACAGAAATTTTTGAAGACCGAACCATTTTGGGGAGAGCCTTCATGATTCTGCTTACCATTGGTATGTAGACTCATAGGGGCACACTGATTCACCATATGGTGTGATCATACAAATCCAGGGGAATTGGAGGAGGCTTCGTCCTGATGCCAGATGACTGGTTAGTAGTGGGACTATGGGGGACTGGATGACAATGGAAGGGTGAGGTTGGGACTGGAGAATATAATACCTGAAAACACTCCATTTTGCGTACTGATTTCTTATACAGGATGGGGGAGACACCACATACCATAACGTTATAAGGGAAGATGGGGTTTCCATGTCTTGATGCGGTATGTGGGTATGGGTATATACCACTGCATACTATAGTGGTATGCGGATCACCATGCTGCATTGGGTTTCATCTGCATATTGATATAGTATGTGGTGTTGGGTTCAGTCAGCGTAGCGGTACACTACACGGATAACCATGTTGAAGGAGGTTCTGGGGGATTATCATTCATGGGGAATTCATCAGCTAGAATTTTGTGGTTTTTGGTTCACCAGTCAGGTTTGCGGTTTGATTATTATTATTATTATTCAATTCTCATGTTTTATGGTTCATTGATGGATGTACCTATGGAGAATGGGGTTAGCGATTTGGGCTTTGTCATTGAATCAATACTGAAGACAAAGTCATCTCCGAACTCTTTCTTCCAACATCTAGTTTCCCCTTCAAGATTTCATCGTACTTTTTTCATCCTTTCTACTATGCTCCTTCTATAGAGCATCGGGAAAATTGTATCTATTGGGCACGTGACACCATTTGCGGAGTCCCATGAAGTGATATCATATCCTATAGAAGACTCGGTCAATCTGGAGTTTGTGGAGGATTTAGTTCGTGATAAAGGTTCATAAAAACTTGCTGATTCATTTCATCCCTGAACTAATGGGTTCGTGGTATGGTACACAGATTGACTTCATGCGCACAATTCCTTCGGTGATGCGGTTCGCGGTCTACCTTATTTTGATAGCCCTTACTCTGTGGGCCTGCAGTTCATGAATTGTCTCACATAATTGGTGGTTTGAGATCAAGATGGTCCATGTATGTTTCCAAGTGATGGTATGTAGGACACTTTAAATTGTTTGAAAACATGAATCCTGTCAAATTTTTTCTTTAAATTTTAACTTGATTTGAGTCAATTCACCTTACTAGACTTGTAGAAGTACTTTCTCCCTTTTACAAAGTGATTGTGGGGTATTTTCTTCCCTTAGAGTAATTTTTAGGACCGTACAGATATACCACCTTTTTATCACTTGGTTAGTTATTAAATCACCAAAATATATCTTCTAGGTGGATGGAATACAATTGATATCACTCTGAAAGTGGATTATATACCACCATATCAAGTATACATTTATATGAAGAATCTCTAGATTACACCTATAGGTTAATTATGAACCATCGATTTCACATAAAAGGTGGACAAACCACTAATAATACATTCTTATATGGGTTATTCACAACCGTTACCATCCTCTACATGGAAAATGTTCCAGCGGTAACACATCCACAAGTGGATGATGAAACAATATTATCATTTATTATATCTTCTATACATCATTTTAATACAAAACTAGGTGTATTAAATAATGCATTATTTTTTTCTTAAGTGGACAATGCACCACTGGGACTACCCACATAAGTATATGATACTCCACAAACATGAAACTAAGTGGATAAAATACCACTAACATGACATTCTAAAATGAAAAATCTTTTACTATTTCATCATGCTCATGGTGAAGGATCAATCATTTCCCTTAAATTGGTAAAGGACATACCACCAACTTTCCAAGGGTTGATGATGCACCACCACTAATCATTTCTAGTTGTACATGGTACATCATATAACTAGAATCTAAAAATATGAACAATAATTATTTTAAATTCAATTTAAAGAATTTATAAACATTTAACATATCAATGATTTGAATCTTAAGATATCAACCTTAGTCAATTCCTCATTCCTATGACATCCCACCTTTATCCTACCATCCACCTAAGTCATTTTACACTAAGGAGGACACTAGGGCCCTAAAATGAACTCTTAGGTTTGTTTTTCAGTCATAAGCACTCATCCCCTATCCAAAGTCCTGATTTCAAACTTATTTCCACATAAATATTGGATATAAATAACCAATGGTATTGGTTCCCACCTTTCATGGGATTAACAAAACGTTTAAGGTTCTATTAATACATTATATATTCCATAAAAATAAATTTAATTTAATTTTAGGCAATATTCAATAAAGATACATTTCTGTTATTTCATATGATTCCTAAAAATAGAGTAAAAACCATCAGAAAAATGACCACCTACATTTATCTAGTAGTTTCATGTTCATCAATATACATTAGTTGATTTAGCCTCAAATTATTTAAATTATAAATACTACCAAAACCCCCCAAATTAGGTCATAACCGATGATACATAGTGAAATAATAAAGAAACCCAAGAATAGAAGTAAGAGGAGAGGTATCCTTACTCTAGAAAACCCCATGTGATAGACAAAACCTAATTTTGAGATCATATGAAGTATATCTAACTTCTGGACGAATAGGAACATGGAGATAATGAATATACCAGTAGATATTATGATAAATTAAGAAACCCTCAATTTACATGTTTTTTATCTTTAAACCAATAAACACAATTAAATAATTTATTAATTTCATTTTCAGAACACGTGTTGTGGGTTAAACACTTCTATCATGATGAAATTCCATAATTTAAGGAAGAACCAAAGAACTAAATCCCTATGACTCTATGGAACAACCAATCCCCTCAAAACATTAAGCTTCTATACTATCCTAGATTCATAGTTTAACCACCACCCTTGTTATATAATGCTCCCCTGCTAACCATTCTCTATGGTGGAACCCTCACACAGTACATCCCAAAGAAACCTACCTTGACCATGTCTTTAGAGTGCAACACAAAAGAGATGACATTATTAACCACCTATATGAGGATTTAATCTTAAGTAGCATAAGGGATATTATTATGAAGCCTCATCATAGTGTATCCCTCAATAACGTGACCCTTGAATCTTTATATCCTTTTAATATGATATAGCCCAAAATTACTCTTACACAACCCCTAACACACCATGATACACACTATTATAGTTATATGACACCTACCTAGTCCTCATAATGAAACAATTATCTATTGTTGTCGTATAATGAGACACCTATAATACAAAATTAGCATGAACATGGGTAAATATCCCAAAACTGACCTCAGGACCCTTTTCAACACCTCAAATAGACCCAAAACATAGATACACAAGAGGTTTTGACAAAAATTAAGTCTAATTCATAATTCTTATGGATGTAGGGTGTTACATTAACACCTAGTAAATAATGATTTTTCTTAGTCTCAAAGTTTCTATATGAATCCTATATATACTTTAAAACTATTTTATCTGATGAAATATTTATATCACTTGTTTTCCCATATATATAAATTTTTTTAGCAATTTATTTTTTGAATCCAATTCATTCAACAAAGTTAATTTGTTCCAAAATCATTAATGTATAAAAATTTATAATGATCACGATTTGTGTTACTTTCTCAGGAATAAATTTTTATTATTTCCACACCTATATAAATTGATCCAATTTTTATGGTACATGAAACCATTTTATGTAAATTTTGAGAATCATATGAAATAAAAATCACTACAATTGAATGTATGGTGTGACATGTGGCCAACTAGCAATTTTATGGTAGGAGCATAATCCCTCAGGATAGTGATCCGTTTGAACCAAAATATTAATATCTATAGATCAATACTCATGAGTGAATTTAATTCCAATACTACTATAAAAAATAAAATATATTAATCTTACCCAATAATTATTATTTAATTACTAACATTAAATAAAAATCATAGTTTTGGTGGAATGAAAAATAAAGATTTTATGTAGTACCTAGTTTGAAACTCTTCTATGCACGAAATAAAATTTATAGGAGGAATTTAATGTAATTTAAACTAAATAATAAAAAATTCATTCTATAATATATATATATATATTAAAATTAAATAAAAAATATTAAATAAATGAATCTTTAACATGATATATCACAGCTTTAGATTGTTTTATTAATCAAAACCACTTCAGATGCAGTTTTAGGTCCCATAGATTCATCTCAGGCACTTAAAACCCATTTAATTGAGTTTTTTTGGAATTCATAAAAATAATTTCTATGAATTAATATGTGTTTTCCTGACATGATCCATTTCGGAATGAAAATTACTCACGTTTCCAACCATGAACCATGAAATAATTTACAATCACAACTCATTTTTTCTACAATAATACTATAAACCAAATCCATTTATTATTTTCCTCTTCATTTTTTTATTGTTTAAATCGTTCTTCCAAAAAATAATGACCGTTTGTTTAGGAAACCATAATGCAAAAATATCAAAAAATGATATTTTATTCTCAGATACAAAAAAAAAATGATTTTTTTCTAAAAAAAATAATTTATAGGAATTTTTCTATAATCAATTGTATGATTTTCTAAACTATTAATTGTATGAAAATATTTTACACCTTGACTTTTATTTATAAACATAATCATGACCCTAGAGAAACTCCAAAACGGATTCATTTTTTGAACATTTTCTTATCAATTATATACTTGAAATGGATTTGATTACAATGAAGGGTTTTATGGGAAATCCTTAAGCCCATATTAAATATAAGAAAACAAAAAACACATATATAATATTTATAATAATATGAATCAAATAGTTGAAATTAAATCCATAAAATAATGTAGAACTTTCCAATTATATATAATATTTTATAAATGTGAATTTGATTATGATCAATCTATATCAAACCACTAGTTATTACCTCCAAAAGTCTCTATTATTCATTTTAACCATGAAACACTTTTTTAGGACCTCTACTTCTTCAAAAGAATTATTTTTGAAGTTAAATTGAAGTGAAGGGAATGAGAGAGAGATTTAGCTTTGAGTGTGAGAAAAAATGTACACAAATGAAGTTTAAAAACTTTTTTATATAAGATGCCTTGATAAGTGTGAATTAATAAATATATTTTTTTTTTAAAAAAATTCATTCAATTACTTTTATTTTTTTTATAATTTTATTTTTTTGGGCTTTGTAATTTTAAGCTTTATTTCATGAAAATGTTAAAATATTAATTAGTTTGAAAAAAGTGTGATTTTTATTTGGATTTAAGGATTTTTAGAATAAAATTAATGGAAAATTATTTAAAATATTCTGATTTAACTTGTAGATGTTGAATAGATTTATCTAAGGCCAATGTGATAAAGATTAAATGGAGTTTGTAAAATCAAGGATCAAATCAACACATATTTTTCATCATGATATAAATTAGTGTATGAATATGAATCGAAAGGATAGAGATTGACATATATAAGTTCCATGTATGTTGGAAATATAACATCTTGATATCTATATTATGATTTCCCATATGCATAGAGGAAGTTGATATAGAGGAAAAATCATGGATTTTTCACCATCTAGATTAGGATATGACCCTACGACATGGGGAGGTTGATAGATATGAATGATACCTCCCTTTATGAAAAATGGATTTCCAAAGTAGTGGTAGTTGAGTGTAAAAAATATGGAGTCTATCATTATATTTGATATATTGGTATCACTCAAAGAGTTTGTGTCAAATATTATGATAAGGGAACATCATGACCCTATTGTGAGTCTATATTTTTTTGGAAAAAGGACCCATGATATATCACCCTATATGATATCGATATATCTATAGAACTGAGAAAGGGATATAGAATGTTAGAAACTATGATATGTGAATAGAGGACATCCTGATTAATATAATATCTTATGATAATAAATCAGAGACACAAAATAGTAAATTTTTTGTGGGAGGAAAATGAACAGTGGCATGTAATTCCCCATTCATTGCTAAAACCATAAACATGAAATGATATTATTACCATTATTAGAAGATACCACCAACTACAACATTGAATAACTCTAGACCATTACTTATGACAGGGGGTGTCATCATCAACAACTCTAGAAAGTATAAGATCATCACTTATGATACTCACATAACATATTTTTTATAATTAAGTCCTTAAAAAATCAATTGAATTTGAACCCGACCACTCAATTGGAATTAGCTATATCCAAGAACCCTCTCTAAGATTTGAGATAAATAATTTAAGAAAAAATGAATAAATAATATCATTATGAGTCAAAAATTATTTTTTTGGTGAATTTCATATTCATGAATAATACACAATATTTAGGTATAAATTTTCGAAACAAATCAAGTAATCCTCTAACACTTGAAAAAAATGGGATAAGATCTTAGGAAAGAGGATCCAACATGTGATTGTGAGAAATGTGGTAGTGATAGAATAAACTAGATTACATAGAATGTTTAAATTTAATAGAAAATGAATTTAGGGATACATATTATAAATATGGAGTCAAAAATAAATATTTAGGATTATTGAGGGAAAGGGAAGAATATTTATAATAAGATAGATATTAATTTTTTTGGGGAGATAATTTTAATAAATTTTGAATTGTTTCATATTTCACGAGGAGTTCATTCTTAGATGGATGTTACACTTAACTTGGAAGGCTAACAACATTACTAATGATTTATTTAATGGGGGAGAACCTTATAAATACTTGAGTCTCTATATATTTTAACAATTATCTTATGAATATATTAAAATCAATTTATATTGGGGGAGGGGGGGGGGGGTAATTAATTGATATAAAATTATTATCATTTCAATTATTCTATAATCAATATTTTTATATTGGTTGTTTATCCATAATCTTCTACATTATTTAGATTCAGTATATAATTACATAGACTTATTATATGTTGAGTACCTAGTGACCTGATATATATGTGGAAGATAATGTTCTTACCTTTAATCTCATAAGATTACCCTATATTGATGAGGAGTTTCTTGGTATGTAAGTTGTGAGTTCATTGTTAACATTTTTTGTGATTACAAAATACTTCCCCACAAAAATATGGAAGAAAATAATCATTCAATGATCACAAAAGGCCAAAAATCAAAATTCTACTCAACGCAAAAAAAACTATTGTTATGGTGTTTGTTATTGAATAATATTTTTAATGATAATTAATTATTTTAAGACAAAATGATAGTGTAAACATTTCTAATATTACCCCCAAATCAATCACTAATCATTCTATTGAAAATTAAATCCATTTTATCTTTTTTTCATTGGCCTTATAAATTATAAATAAACACAATACAAACCACTATACATTTATTGATATTCTTATACCATATAAAATACCTAAAAGGTGATGAATTAATTTTCTAACCTCTTTAGAGATAGTATAAAGTTCTTAATTTACGATATTTCATCCTTATGAATATATTAATTTTAAAAAATCCCCATGAAAATTATTGATTCGATGTTTGGATTCATTACTATGGAGGTGGTGTAACATTCATCAATTTTTCTTTCAGGGTTTTATTTTTATTTTCAGATTTAATGAAACAATCATCTAGTGATGTATTGATAAATATTGATCTTGATATTAATAGAACTTATTTGGACAGATTAAAGAATTTTAAAAAATAGATTTCATAACTATATTTTGAGAATATATCTTTGAAGAGACCATGTGAAATAGATAGCACTAATTCTATGTCTCAACTAAAAACCATGGAAAATAACCTCAATCAAATACATAGAGATATATGTGCAACTCGTTTCTTTAATTGTTAAAAATAATATTGTCTTTCACATATTAAAGAACAGAATTTTTACATAAAATGTAACATCCTGATTCCAATTCATTGACTAGTAGCTGAACATGAGAGCTATATGGACTCAAGAGAACCTCCCTGCATGTCGGAGGGTGATGAGTAGTAGTGAGGGTCTATGGTGGTATGATGCGAGAATAAACTCTCATGATTAGAGTATATGAAAATGATATAATAAACGAATAAACATAGGAAGAATAAATAATGGAACAGTTGAAACAAACATCCATATAATAATATATAACCAAATCCACAGCTAGTAATAATAATAATAAACAAATCCATTTATAAAGATGAATGTAATGATGCTATACAAAAAATGGGGGATACAAGAGATACATATGAACATGAATATAAAACATTCTAAATAAAAGTGGAAAACCACAAAATATCCTTCCAATAGAATTATGAGCATAATATTTTTCCTCTACTCCCATAATTCATCCTATTAAAAAAATCAAGCATCCATAGTTGGATGATTCCCTTTGTCCTTGCCTAAAACAATGAAGCCTGTTTGGGTACCAATTTCCAGCCTGAACAGGGTGTGAGATATATTCAGTAGGCTACCACCAATGGTGTCTAGAATAATCTATCCATTGTATATAAAATTACAGTGTGAAGATATAAAGATGTAAATAATAAAGGTAATCTTTAATCAAGTCAGCTCAAGTTCCAAAAGGACACTTGCTTGACTCAACCGACTTCCTCCTAATATGGGATTTCTTTGAACACATGTCACCACGCACACACACATAAATATAAGTGTATATATATATGTATTTTGATATATATATATATATGAATATGAACTATATATGTAGTGAAATATATCGCCATATATATATATATATAGATATGTAATACTATCCAATATCCAAGACATAATTAAAGTGTCCATGCATAGTCATAAGAGTCATCTAGGGTTGTACGAGATACCATTCCCAAGTATCGTGTATAATAATTAACACCATTCCCAAGTATCATAATCAATAATTGATTTCATACTTGAGTATAATAACCCATAAGGGACTCCATACCTAAGTATCATAATCAATAAGGGATTCCTTTCTTGAGTATCGTAATCAATATGGGATTCCATGCTTGAGTATCATAATCAATTAAAAAACCACTTCGAAGTATAAAAATCAATTATAATTGTCAGTCATGCATTAATATAAGATAAGATATGGTTTACAACCAATCTATTTTTTATTTACTCATGGAATAAATCATAGTGTATATAACTATCACATGACATGGATGTAACATTCACTTCTATATAATTTAATGTAGTCATTTAATTTAAGAGACAATCCACGACCAGTAAGAAGGTGGTTTGGTAACATATTCATTTATAAGGTGAAGGTATTTTCACAAGAACACCTCAACAGGTGTCGCTAGTCAAAGAGGACATCCTATAACAATGAAATGGGTGTATGAAGGAATTTTAAACATGTCTAAATAACCAGTTTAGGAAAATTACTATTTTCAAGGAAATGTATGGAAATTCCATTTTGTGGAATCACAACGTATGATATAAAACAATTAGGATTAAGGGGAAAATACTAGACAACCTAAATTAGGGTGGTATATGACTAATAATCTAGTGTTTTACTTTATTCTGATATAGAACGGAAGAAATTAGGGAAAACATTCTTTGAAAATGGTGTATATTAGCTCACTAAGAAATAAATTTTTTTGGATCGATAAAAACAAATAAATAAAATAAGAGTATTGAATTTCTTACTGATATGATAATAACATGATGAAATATGTATGAGTAATATTTCTTATGAGGGATGATTCTAAAATTCTAAAAAATAGAGAAAGGGAGCCCAATGGCTAGGGGAGGTGATGCATGCGAAATAAAGGAGAAAGAAGGGATTATATTATAAACAAGGATGGGGTGAAATTTCATTCTTTCTATATTTTAATGTGGTTCATGGTTCGGAAAAACCATGAAACCACCACGTTCACCTACTGCCTAAGCGGCACTAAGTGTATAGGCTGGGCACACAATTTGGCCATACAGTGTACAACTAGTGTTCTCCTCTGCAACAACCCATATGGTTTAAACAAATTAGGCGGTCTTAGGTGCAGAATATCAAAAAATAGTGTTCATGGTTTGTTTTCTAAAAAATCGAGATATCTAGGCACCTAATAATCCCCAAACACCCCTGAAAGCTCCCTTAATCTAATATCTACCTCCATTATGATAAAAACAATTTTTTTAACTAAAATTCAAAGGAACAATACCAAATGAGACAAAACATAATCATATAATATCCTCACATCAAAAAAACACATCCCCTAGTTTCCCTTATGAGGTTTTTTGAGTATTTAGAAAGAATTATTATACCCACTAAACATGTAGGTTATCCACTTGCTCTTAGGTATCCTCCTGTACCCGGATGTACTGCCATTTCACCCATATTGGTGGAAATAACCTACCTCCCAGAGTATTTGTGTTGTGACCAATGATTAAAATAATATCCTCCTCAATGGAATCATCAAATTCCAATTCAAAATCCATAAGATCAAAAGTATAAGGTAGGTTTGAATGGTAATGGGGAAGTTGAGATACATGGAAGATGTTGTAAATGGTCTGATACCACTAAGGAAGATCTATCCAATAGATTACCAACCTAAATCTCTACCAGATCTTGAAAGGCATAACATAATGAGCAAATAACTTTAGCTTCTTCATAATCCTTCTATGACCCAACCTAGGTGAAACATGAAACAAGGCTTGATGTCCTACATAAAATTATAGAGTTTACTAGAGACCATCGATATAATAATTCTTCCTTGACCGAGATCCATCCATACACTTTCTAATCAACTAGACTTTCTCTGATGTCTCTTGAATGAGATGAGGTACCAATAGTGCTACCTATATTCCTTATAACTATCATTGGGGAGAGCGACATGACCTTCCATATGAGGCCTCATAAGGATCCATTTATATAGTTTCTTGAAATATTTTATTATAAGAAAATTTAGAAAGAGGTTTTCAATTTTCCTAAGAACCTCCACGATCATGGAAACATGTTCGAAACATGTCCTCTAATATTTTAATTGTATTCTTAGATTGACCATAATTATTTGGGTGATAGGTTTTTATTAGAAGAAGTTTTGTATTGATAGCATTCTACAATACCTTATAAAAAATGAAATAAAATGACTATCTCAATACGAGAAAATGGTACACAGTGTTTTATGAAGGCGTATGATGTATATGGCTTATAGAATGCCTATCTCATCCACTGAGAAAGTATATCTAATCATAAAATATGGAATACATTTTTAGGAATGTTTATAACCACCAAAACTGTATCACTTCCCTGAGGTGACCTTAGAAAACTAGTCCAAAATTCCATAGTGACATCATCCCATTTCCACTCTATAATGGGCAACAACTGCAAAAACCCCATTGGTTGTAGGTGTCCCACCTTTACCTACTAACTTGTGGAACATTGAGCGATAAAACCCAATATTTGACTCTTAATATCTATCAACTAATAATAGATGTACAAGTCATGATATATCATGGTAACATCAAAGTTTACCTCCCAAGATAAGGCACTAGTAACTCGCCTCAAATACTCTTAAATTTCAGAAGGAACCCATATAAGTCCATGAATACCCAAGATTTCATTTCTTCCAATGACCCATCTAGGTGGTGGGTTCTCACCTAAAACACTCTACCATAGGACCAAGTCCTGAGGATTAGAAATATACTTGACCTACACTCTATCCAAAAGTTAATAGGTCACCAGTGTGACTGTAATAATAGACTTCCCACGATGCTCTTCGACCTCAATGCGAATCTTAGAAAATAGATCCCTCAAATTTCATTCCCTACTAGCCTCTTAAACTACTTATGTATGAGTCTTATAGATCAATGAACCATCAACTAAATTTCCCTTCCTAGGAATAAAAGAAAGCATGAAGTTAATATATTGTGGGTATTCAACCCACATTCTCTTCTTGAGATTCAATTCACACTGTGTAAATATGTATTTAGGGATCTTGTAAACCATGTATACAACGCATACCTCCTCCAATAGATAATGCCTCCAAAAATGAAATACATGGAGTATAATTGAAATATTGAGTTAAAATTTCAGGTAATTATGATCATGTACCCTCAGTGGTAGGTAATTTCACACCACAACAAGATCTACCTTCATCAAAATTTCTCCCAGCCCGATACCCTACTCATAATAGTAAATCATATAACCTCTACTATGATAAGGTAAAATTAATATCAGTGCTGAAATTAGACTTCCATTCAACTTCTGAGTGGTGTTCTTAAAAGCTTAGATAATGTAAACTTAACACCATTCTTGGTAAAAATTATAACTAATGATGCAGGGAATGAGAAATCCTGAATATAATTTCTATAATATAAAACTATCTCCAAGAAACCATATCTGTCTAAAACATTCATGGGCTACTCCCACAAGACCATACCTCTCACCTTCTCTAGGTCAATAGATACTCGTGCCTTTCAGATGATGTGACCTAGGAAGCGATCATTATTAACATTGAAATGACATTTTTTTACCTTGGTATACAATGTATGCTCTCTTAGTGTTCTAAAAATGATATCATGGTTTTTGGAATGATCATGTTGAGTCTGTGAGTACACTGAGATTTCATCCATGAAATGAACATAATAGAATAGTATGCACTGCAGGAGTTGGTCAAAGAGTTCATTGATATGAGGAAAGAGATATTGATTATTAACTATAATCTTATTCAATTTCCAACAATCCATACAATTTATAAGGGTAACTTCTACCTTCATGGTGGAAAGGATAGGTGATCCCCATTGTGAAGTACTGGGTTGTATAAAACCCTTAGCTTCCATGTCCTCTAGCTTCCTCTTAAGCTCATACAACTCAATATTATCCATCTTTTAAGTAGGAATAGATACTAGTGCCACTCCTAATACTATCTCAAAAGTAAAACCCACCTCTATCTCAGAGGGTATCCCATTAAAATCTTTAGGTATTATTTCATTCTAAAAATAAAATATTTGAGGGAAATATGTACATAACATTCCATGATTAATCAAAAAGAAGATAGAAATATGGGCTAAGAATTCACCCAACCCATGATTCTTAGGTCCATCTCAACTCTCCTAAACATCCCATTATCTATTTTGAACATAGATACTGCCCTCTGGTGAGGTAAAAGACACCCATTGATGAAAGTAATAAATATGAGTATCATGGGATATTAACCAACCGATCCTAAGGATTACATCAACGCCTATAGTGTTAAGGATGAAAATATTATACATGAAAAAATAACCACATATCTCTAATCATTACACTAGTATCATGGGACATTCCTTACACTAGTGTACACTCTCATATTAGATTCATAATAGTGTATCAAGGGTGATTACAACACATAAGTACTCTATCTCTAAGACCAAACTTTTTTTAATTACTAAAAATAATAAATAAGGAAAATATCTAATATCAAATAAGGAATAATCTAAATTAGAGGCTACTAGAATAGTTCCTTGAACTATAAGAGGCCCAAAACTCTAATCATTTGGAATAATATGTACTGCATGTGATTAGTCTCATCCATAACATTTAGATGCAACCTGAATACCCTATTTAGGCCTTCCCTACTAGTGTTTCATTTTTTAATCTTGCCTACCTCTGTCACAACAACCACCTTAACCTGATTTTCATGTTATACTATAGCTACCTTCCTGGTGAGGTGCTACTGATCCCGCTCCTAAAGGTGGAGTTAGTATGGATCCTCTCCCACTAGTCATAGATGTTAAGGTCCTAACAAAGGCTAAAGATACCATTCCCTCCATAAACATGACATTCCATGGGGCCTTTGGGACATTGGGGATTTTTGTTCCTTGGATTTGAAAATTAGCGCCACACCATGTGACTGTTAGTAGGTTTCATCTAACTAACACTACCCCCACATTAATATTTAAGGCAAGGCTTACTTCAACTTGATGTACCACTTCCATGTCTTGGTACAAGATAGGCCTAGACCACACCATTAACTTCCCTTGGGTTCTTATCTGTGATTAAAGCCTAATTCACTATCATAGAAATAATGGCCAACTACAACATATTCACCTATGAATAGCAGGAGTATATGATACCATACTCAAACCACCATGCTGTTTCCATCTTATAACCATAAATTATATCTGCGAAGCACTTAATATTGGTGAAATGATCTGAATAATCCATCACAAAATATATCCATGATGTAGGTGCCTAAATTTCCTATCTCGATCCACTCTCAGCATCGAAGGGAAAAATTAGTCATATAAAAGTATATGAAATTCCACACAAAAAATTACCTAATTATGATTATCCTAGATGATAATGTACCACTATCTTTTAGACGAATCACACTATATATAGGTTAGGGGAATGACCATAATCTCTGAAAGAATATCCAGATTCTCGAATATATATAGTAAGGTCTCGATCCATGACTCAGCAAATTTGGGGCTACTATCCATGAGAACTAAGGTAGATACTGCAGTTAGAATTATCACATCAAATCTTCTATAGTTGGGGATATTCAAAAAACTAATTTTACAGACTGCATAAGTCATAGTAATCTCTCTCGGTACTGAGCATCATGGCCTATATCCGGAATAGAAGGAGGTTCTGCAGGTTTTACCACATGTGGTAATATTGGTGGCCCAGGGCCCACCCCCTCTATAACATGTTCACCACTAACATCCTAGCATATGACCCAACAGATTCATAGTGGAATATTACTATAATGATATAAAACACCACAGATAATGTTCGAAAATATATAGGATCACAGATAATAGGATAAGACAAGTATATGAATTCCTATTTAATAGTCAGACCCCTCTTCTTGCTCCTAAATCCTGGCCTTGACACCATATAGGACCATAAGGAAATACAATGGAAATTTTATACTGTCCACTTATAAGGTCAGGTTAGTGTCAAGGTCTCATATCACATAGAAAAGGTCCTTGTATATGGAGTTTTAACTACACGGTATATTGGAAGACACCCTTTATATGGAAATTTAAATCCCCATTTAAAATGATCCATTTTATTTAAGAATTGATGTTTATTTCAATTTTAATGATTTTATATGTATATATTTATCATAGTACAGTTAGATGAATCACCATTCCAAATTTATAAAGTTATAAGCTGTATAAGTTACAATTGGCATGTCATATAACTACGACATGATCCTTACATCAAATATCAGGATACAAGAGGTTGTATAAGATTATTTTATTAAATGAATCACCATTCCCCAATTTATATAAGTACATGCTTCACAAAATTTCATTTTAATTCAAGTAATAAAATAAACTAACATTTCATCCCATGTGACTCATGGTCCATGGATCAGACATGGAATAATTAGTTAATTAAGGTACCAAAAAAACGTTATAGGGGAAATACAATTTTTTTTTGATGTAGAAAATTGAATTAATCAAATTATTCTATCCTTGCAAGAAATGTTATCACATTTCTGAATATATTAGTCAATACTTGTAGTAATAAAAATATCGTACTATATATGTATGACATGTGAATCCTTAGGTTCATTCTATGATACATGAAATAATACCTCTATTCCATACAAGGGAAAAGAACAAAACCCATCAATATAATAACAATAATAATAACAAGAATCATGTGCATAACCAAATGGTGAAATCAATACAACCATAACAATAAAAAAACATAATAACAATATCCCATTCCAAAGTAATTTGGATCTTCCTTAAACATGAGTTAGCTATTCCCAAGAATAGACTAATTACCAAATCTTGACACATTTGTACTCTAATTTATACCTATACAAACATTAAGAAAAAGTAAAAATAGGCTCTAATACTACATTTTAACATCCCATATCTGGTTCATAGATTAGAAATTGAACCTAAGATCTAGCAGGCCTCAAGCGTTACTCCCCATACACTAGTGGCTATCGACTAGCAAAGAGACTCTATGGTGGTATGGTGGGAGAGACTATACCCCTATGATCGAGTATAGAATAGTTGCATAATAAATGATTGAATAGAGGAAGCATAAACAAAAGAATAATGGAAAAAAATCTAGATATGAATATATAACCGTAGACATAGGTAGTATAAAATATAATAAATAGATTCATATACAAAAGATCAATGTAATGATGCTATACCAAAAATGCGGGATACACGAGATTTAGAGAAACAAGAATATACAACATGTTACAAAAAATAAACAAAATCGAAAAAGCGATATTTGATAGTATCACAAGCATCTTCTTGGTCCTCTTCTTACATACTCTAGCCTAGCACATAAAATCATGCATCCATAACTAGGAGCTTCCCTTTGTCCCTACCTAAACATATAATGTTTTTACAGGTTTCAATCAGCAGCCAGAACAGGGTGTGAGATATACTCAGTAGACCACCAATAATGTTTTCTAATGTAATATATCTAGTGTATATAAAATTATTATTTATAGACATAACAATTTAATATAGAAAATAAACTTTAAACAAGTTAGATTAGGAACCTAATGGACACCAGATCGACTCTACCTACTTCGGCCTGATCCATGATATCTCGGAACACGTGTAACTATAAATATATACAAGTGTATATATATATGCATGTACATGTATACACTATATATATAGTAATATATATAGCCATATATATAGATACTTAATACTATCTAGGACCCAAGGTATAACTCAGGTGTCCATGCATTGTCATAAGAGTCTCATAGGGTGGTAAGGGACACCATGACCGTGTATCATGTGTAATAATGGATTCTATTCCTGATTAGAATAATCAATAAGGGAAACCAAACCAGAATATCATAATATATATGGTACACCATGCCCGAGTATCATAATCTTGAAGTAATTCCATGACTGTGTATAATAATCAACAAGGGATCCTTTCCCAAATATCATAATCAATAAGAGACACAATGCCTGAGTATGAAAACTCAATAATAAGCATGGTCCTGATTTTATATAAGATAATGTATGGTTTCCAACAATTATAGATTTTAATTAACCATTTAATACTCCAAAATGTATATAAGGGTCACCTGAAATGTTCATAACATTCAATTCCATATAATTTAATAGTCATTTAATTTAGGATACAAGACAAGATTACTTAGAAGGTGTTTTGGTCACATAATAATTTATATGGTTAAGGGAATTTCATAACCACACCATAAAAGGTGGAACTAGTAAATGGGGACATCCTCCAACAAAGACATAGGTGGATGATCACATTTATAACATAGATAACCAATCAATTTATTGAAATACATATTTTAAAGGCAATGTGTTGAAATTTTAGTGTGCAACATCATGACACATGATATGAAACAACCACAAATAAGGGAAAAGTAATAGACCACCTACCTTATAGAGGTAGATGACTCCTCATTATGTGGTGGCCTCTAATATGATATATAATATATGATATAACAGGAATAGAAAAATACCCTAAGAATTGTGAACATTAGCTCACCTGAAAATAACATTCATGAGGGCGTGATAAAAAAAGAATGGAATAAGATTTAAGATCCTACTAACACTCTTTGAACATGATGAATAACACATGAATCAAATACCATATGAGGTAGGAGGATCAAATCAAAAAAGATTCAGAAGAGGGACCTTAATAGTTGTGGGATTTGATGCATGTAAAATGAAGGAGAAAGGAGGTGAAAAAATTTAGAAGAAGGTAGGGATGAAATCATATTTTCACCCAGTTTTAAAGGGTTTCATGATTTAAGAGTAATGTTTATCAAAACCATGCACAAACTGTGGGAACCAAAATCCTAAATGGAACTAAGTACGAGGGCCATAAAAATGGTTTGTAAAAATTATGTGCACCCATGCACCCCACTACAACCCCTCTATAGTACCCGACATGGTTTAACAAAAAAACGTGCCCTCATGTGGACAATTTTAAAAAACATCATGCATGATTTGTTTTCTCCAAAACCTATATCTCTAAGATTCTAATAAGCCCTAGACACCATTGAAACGTCCCTTAATATCTTAGTCACTTCTATAAGGATATAAATAAAGGTTTAGACTGAAATTCAAAGGTACTATGCCTTATCAAAAAATGGGTATGTTATATAAAATTAGCATGATTAAATTTTTTTCAATGTTTTATAAACTTATATTGGAATATAAAATAGAAAAAATTTAATGAAATCAAAATTTTGTGTGAAAAATTGAATACAAGGGTGGTATATGGAGAACAGTTTTTGGGGAGATTATTTCCTTTCTCTATAGAAGAAGTTTATAAAGATTAGTTAAAAAATATATTACTAAATGAAGTTGAAATATGGGATGATCATCAAAGGAAATTACTTTAATAGTTTATTCCAACTTCAAGGAATACATTCTTAAGAATGAAGGTCTATGGAATATTGAAAACCATTAGATAAACTTTGTATGAGTACAACTAATGGTTTAAGAATTTATTCTCAATTTTTCCATTCCATGTGATTAAGGAATATAATTTACTTATTTTATTTCTAGAAAGGATTTCAATACTATGATAAGAAACTTTAGATGTATTATTTTTCGGGTAATTTATATAAAACTCAATATTTGAATCTATGTAACTTATTTAAAAATAACACAAAATTAAAAAAATTGGAACTAGAGGTATTAAAATAAGAGAAGTTCATAAGGTAAAATCATTTGAATCCCATTTTCATAAATATAAACATAGGTAAATAACTTATTCGTGGAAATAAATGACTCTTAATTAGAAAAGAAATTAAAAAACCCTTTTGATGGTTTGTAGACTTTGTGATACCCAAGAGAACATCACTTATCAATGCACTAAAATATAAGATATTGGGAAATTTTCTATATCTTCTTATAGTAGATTATTTATAAATCTAATCCAGCATTTTTCAGAATATTTACAAGTCCAATACAACTTTATTAATTAGTGAAAGCAATGTAGGAAATTTTTCATTAAGGATTTCAATAGCCAATTATTTTCAAGAAATTATATAAGTATGGTTAATAATATAATTTTAAATCTTCACCTTACTAGTAAAGGAACATCATTGGTCACTATTACAAAAAAATTCATCAAAAACATTAGACTCCAATAGATACTATTATTGAAGAAAAATCCAAAGAGGATATATTTTTTATCTCTAGAAAAAAATAATAAAAACTACGTTACACTACCAGATAAATCTATATTTAATCCAAAAAATATTGTGAGAAAGGTAATAATCATAAGTGAAAAGGGAATTCACCTAAACTTACAAAATCATATTAAATATCCTAATAATAATATTAAAGAGGAATAAGGGGACAATTAAATAATGAATAAGAGTAAACCAAAAAACAACTTTAAAAAATTTAAATAAAAATAAAGGTCTTCCAATACTATTTTCTTATAAGATGTTATAATCAAATGATATCTGTGATGAATATTTTTTTAAATAAGTCCTTGATACCTTTAGTATTTAAAAAAATAATATACCACTTTTGGATGTCCTTAAACAAATAACAAGTTATTAAAATTGCATAAATAATTTTTCACAATAAAAAAGTGACTAAAAGGGAATGAGAGAGTTAGTGTTGGATATATTGTTTTATATTTTATTAAACTATATATTCATATTAAATGATAATATCTAGGTACATTTCCAATTCCTTGTACAATAAGTGATTATCTATCCATTTATTTTTATGTGATATTGGTCCATTAATAAAGTTAATACCTCAATAAGTGTTTTCTTCTATGTAGATTAGATAAATATAGCCAACAAGGGTGGTAGTTAAACTTGAAACATAGATCTACCACATTCTCTATGATATCTCATAAAGATATGATGGGAAAGGTTAATAACTCAATCATATTAGTATATTTTTATATATTAGACAAATAGTTGGAAAGAAGAATAACATAAGTTACAATTTTCTTGGAAAAAAACTTCCTTAAAAATATATATTCCCATAATAAATGTTTATGAATGGAAATTGACAATGAATTTTAAGAAAATAGTATATATTTTAATATATTGTAATTTATAAAGTATCTATAATAGAGACATTATCAATTTTCACTTTTATACATATAGGAATAATACTCACCAAAAGATAATGTTTTGTTAAAATAAATATTGTGTTTAAGTAATGAATTTATAATTAGGAACCCTTTGAAAATAAATAAAAATGAACTTATAGAATATTTTTATCTTATTGGAAACTCTATTTGACAATAAGGTGAAAAGATTATTGATGATTAATTTGAAGGATTTCATAGTTTTTTATTAAATTAAAATGAAATTAATAGTTAATTTTTTATATATCTTTTATAAGTAGTAGAGGTATGTGAGTGAAAACATTTACATTCTACAATTCTACCACAAAAATTAGAGATAGAACCTTTTCCCACTTGATGTCCAGAATGTTTATCTAATGTAATAATATAAATTTACATGGGTCATAACTAATAACATATTTCATAATAAAGATTACCAATTTATAAATTTTCAAGAGATAGTGTGAGGTCTATTTAATGAAATTTATAAGATATTCATGGACTTATTCCTCCCATTATCATGTATAGTATTTTTTTTGAACATGAATCAAATCCTATAAGACAACCATAAAGAAGGATGAATCCAACACCAATATAGGTATTAAAAAAATTTATAGAATTTTTTCTTGAACCAGGAATAATATACCCAATCATTGATTTATAGTGGGTTAGTATAATACACACAATACCAATATGTTATGTCTTATAATTTGTATAAAATGAGAAATATGAGTAATACTTTATGAGAGTTAAAAATGTTTTGAGTGTATATATTTATTACAAAAAATTATATCAGGTTAATAGTAAGAGTACCTTCCACATAACCTTTATTATTACTATATTGGAGATATTAGTTGGTAAATATTATTATTAATTTTTATATGGGTTCTCAAGTTACTTCAAGTTTCCCACATAACATGATGATCAGATGAAAACCACAATTAATTTTCCTTATGAATCTTTTTTATAGAAGGATTCCATTTAGATTATGAAATGATCCTAGAAAATTTCAAATGTAAATGGAAAGTATATTCTATAATTTTAAAGAGGAATTATTTTAAGTGTTTCTATATGTCATCATTTTTTTGGAACTTCTTTTGATAATTTTTTGTCAATTCTAGATAATGTTTTGAAAAATTGTTTTGAGAAAAATCTTAGGATACATTTTCAGAAATATCACATTATAATTGAACGGAATCATGTTAGGTAATTTAATTTTACAAAATTGGATTTAGTTTAATAATTCAATGATATATTTAATTAGTTCAATGCCTTATCCATCTTGTTTGGAATATATTAGTTAATTTCTAGGATATATGAGATTATAAAGGAGGTTTATAAAAGATTTTAGTAATATTTATTTTCTATTATCTAATTTTTGACAAAATTATGGTAGTTTTTATGAATAATATAATATAAATTTTAATAAGACAAATAATTGTCATACCAGACCACCTGTCAATCAACCATTATGTTGGAAAAACCATTAGTACTGTTATGTGATTATTCATTTAGTATAATGGTTGTAGTTATTTAAAAAAATGTCAATGAAAAAATTCATATAAATATTTCAATGACTTTAGATACTGATCAGAATAACTATAATGCCCTTAAAAATATGGTTTCGGTAATTATTTATGCACATGAAAAAGTTAGATCTTATTTACCAAAAATTAAAGTGACCATTTTCTCTAACTATGTAGTAATAAGGTATTTAATGAATAAATATTAATGAAATCTAATTTTAGTGAGATGGATGTTGTTACTAAAAGAATTCATTGTGGAGATCAATGATAGAATGTTCAAAGATATTGTAGTGGTAGAGAACCTTAGTAAATTACCCCACACCATTGAAGTAAATATTCCATGATATATACCCTTTAATGATAAAATTCTAGTTTAGAAACTCAACATTATTTATAGAGAACTACCTTGGTATGGAGACCAGGTTAAATATACTTTCACTTCTCGAGTACCATCACATCTAAAAAAATTAAAAATTATGAAACATAAGTCCATATAAAATTGTTCTATGTGGGATGATCCCTATATATATATATATAGAATATCCAACTATCAAATGAATAAATGATTATTTTGAAAAGTTAAATAAAAATAATATATAATTTTTTCCCAGAAAGTAGATTGATTAAGAAAATTTGGTCCTCAATTAAAAGTAAGTAAAGTAAATTAGTATGGATTGTATTGAGAAGCTATATTAAAAACTCATATAAATTTTTTAAGAGTTGTAAATAATTTTTAGTTCTTAAGAAATATTTGTAAAAGAAAGTAAAATTCACAAATACCGCTGAATTTTTTGAAATATTTATTTCTTGGGGTATGGATTCATGTGACCATTTACCATATATTTTCTATACTCTTACATATTTCTTATTATTGACTATTTTTTAAAATGTATTAAGGTTGATGCTATGAGAACTTGTTAATTATAGGTTGTGTTTAAATTTTTAGGACTCTATTATTTTATAGATTTTGAATTCTTATATCTATCACTATTAAACAAGAGAATAAGTTTTATAATAGATGTAGGGATGAATTTAGGAGGTAATATTTAGTGGCTCACATGACATCTATATATTATATCCCACAAACAAATGGGAATATAAAAGTTCTAAACTAAGAGGAAAAAAATTTTAGAGAAAATTTTATATAGATCAAAAAATACTAGATAAAAAGGTTAGAAGAAAACTTATGGGATTATATAAATTCTCATAAAACTCCAATAGGATTGATCCCCTATTGGGTTTTTATAGAAAGAGTTTCCATATACCCATATAATTAGAACACAATTTTTTTTTGGTTGTGATGAAGATGTATGTAGACTTAATGGAAGTTAGAAATAAAAGAATATTATAAACGAAAGAGTTAGAAGAAATTATAATAGAATAATTTGAAAACTCAATAATTTTGAAATAAAATTTAAGAGTTTCCCATGATAATTTGATTTCAAAATCAAGATTTCATCATATAGATCAAGTGTTACTCTATACAAACTGAATATAATTTATTCCTAGGAAGAATCAATCTATTTGGTAAGGTATTTTATCAATTACTATTGTTCTATAATTTGTTGTAGTAAAAATAATTGGAGGTAGAGATAAAGAAAATATTCTCCATAAATAAAAAATGTATAAATAAGTTACATGGTAACATTAAAAAAACTAGTGGAGGATATCACAATCCTATACATTGATTACAAATGAATCATCAGTTAATTATTTTACATTAATTTATTCATTTATATTCTATTATATTAGTGGATAATTCACATATCTATTAGTAATGCTTTGAGGAAATTATAAAAATCATGTAAAGGGAGGAAATAAATTCTCTTAAGTTTTTTAAGGATTTGATTATTTTATTTTTAATTTTTTTGTGCGATTATAGTGTGTTTTATTTGAATTTTATATGGTTTTGAACTTTTTTGAGACACATTGAGTGACCTAGTATGTTTTATACCCATTTTATTAGTGGGAAACTAATTTTATTTTAGTAAGCCAACATAAATGAATATTTAAATGAGATTATTACTTATTTATAATTTGAAATAATCAGGAAAAGACCACTAATGGTTAAATAAAATTCCATAAGATACTACAAAATGATATTTTCACATTTCTAAGAGGCATTTGGGACTTTTTACATTTTATTATAGTAACCAAATTACTTGAGATACATGATCCATGCATATTAATTCTAATTTACTCCACACCTTTAGAAAACTTTATGAAATTTATGCTTATTTTATGATTATTAAAGAAATAAATTTTAGATTTTTTTTATAAAAATCAAATTTAAAAAAACCCATGAAATATGATAATTATATTTATCCCCTAAAATCCGTGAATAAACTTGTTAGGGAACCAAATTCAAAATGAAACCCCTTACTTTTCCTGCTCTTGAAGTAAATGAATGATAAATGTTTGAAACATATACAGGGTAAGGATATATTATGAGTATAAGGGGAGTAATAAAATATTTATAAAGTTTATATGATGTCACCTTCATTAATGTAAGAGAGTTCACATAAATACATTTAAATATTGAGGTTCAACTCTAAATATTAGAAAAAATTAAAAAATGTAAAAAAGAAAAAGTGAAACATATATGTGGATATGAGAGGAGAAATCAACTTTTACTAAAAAATTATTATTTTATGAACCTCTAGAAGTATCATGGAAAAATAATACTAGGTGTATGACAACACTACTTTTATTACAAACATAAACATGATTTATTACATAAACTATTCACTTGATACAACATGGATGATAGAGAGGTCTAGTGTCTTTGGGTTTTATTATCATTACATAACAACAAAAAACATGAAATACAACATCTTTATTGAAAACTTCCTTTACATGACCACTACATTCCCTTGTACT
Organism: Viscum album; assembly: GCA_963277665.1. Classification (NCBI taxonomy): domain Eukaryota; kingdom Viridiplantae; phylum Streptophyta; class Magnoliopsida; order Santalales; family Viscaceae; genus Viscum; species Viscum album. The sequence goes on from OY728137.1 coordinate 1,208,321,313, forward strand.
TAGCATTGCATGGGATAACCTGAGGGCATGAATAAAAAAATGGGTGAGCTATAAAGCCCAATAAGGGAATAAACATGGAATACATGAGGAGTAAAATACATGTTATAAAATAGGGATTTCAATAGAGAACAATAGAAACATGAACATAAAGGCATGATAAAGCATGATAATCATAACATGGAAATGTGGAAACAACACTTAACATGGAATGAGCATGAGAAAAGGCTCATTGCACATGGAGCATGTGTAAATCCTCATTTTACATGAATAATGAGTAAAACCTTGTTGAAATTGAATTAGCATGAGTCAACACTCATTTCGCATGACGTATCATGATACTATACTTTACCCAATGCATTGGAGCACTATAAGGGCACACCCATCTTAAAAATTTTATTTCATGCATAAGTGTGCCACATGGATCATAAAACATGGATTCATAAAACATAATAATTTATTCCACAATAAAGGAATGTGGAATTAATACATGAAAATTTATAATCAATATGTGAATGTGCATAAAGGTGAATACCCTTGATAGTGAAATGGGCATGGTATTCACTACACAATGGCATTGGCTTAAGAAATCGGTGCGATTTCGGCAGCATAATGGCGTGACATAAGAATTCATAAAAATAGTTTATGAGAGGGAAATGGGTTAATCATCATATTTACATGTAATTCAAACTAAGGAGGTCAAATAGATACATTTCCCAACAATTTTAATGGAATTTAGATTCATGATACAAAAGTATTGCTTGAATGTAAATGAGGAGAGAAAAGTTTTTATTGGAATTTTGTCATAGAAATGGGTGTACATAGGAGGCATTTAATGAGAGAGAAAGGGGTATACCATCATTAAAAAATAAATAAAGCAGTATGAGGGAGGTGATAAACCATACCCCAACATTCATAATTGAAATTAAAAGGGCAAATCAACTTAATGAAAATTGGACAAAAATGAGAAAGGAAGAAAAAACCCTTACATGGAAGTGTGCTTCCAAAGGCTTGAGAGAGGCTTGGGAGAGGATTATTGGGAGCTTGGGGAACCTTGGGAGGATTATAGAGAGATTAGGGAAGATGTTGGACTAACTCCAAAGGCTTTGAGTGAGGAGGAAGTGGGAGCTTGGGTGAGTTTATATAGGAAAGGTGAGTGAATTCTTTATTGTTTAGGTTTGGTACCCCTTACATTAAACTAATCCAAACCAAAAATAAGATCATGGTTTTTTCCAATGGTTTTTGGAAAAGGGGAGAGGAAGAAAATATTTTATAAGGCCAAAGTCCAAACTTCTTCAAATAATGGGGTTGCTTATGTGTAGGGTAGTCACACTCCCATGGAAAATAATTTAAAAAGACAAGATGTTTAATAAGTCTTGATGGATCCATTAATGATTTGAAAAGTAAGTCCAACAAACCCAAAATCACATTACTTTAATGGTAAAACATATATTGGATGAAAATAAAGCTTATATTATTTTATTACATCACTATTGGGTCATTATGATGTCATAAAACACATTATATATTTAAACGGTATTTATTTTTTACCTAAAAATTTGACTGTCTCAGAAAATTAAGAAAAATTCAACTTTGGATAATTTTGAAATCCTGATTCCAGAAATATTATTTATTTTATTTAAATAATTTTCTAAATATGCAAATTTTCACTTTTAAAATGAAAACCGACATTTATCCAAAGTTCACGGGGTTTGACAGAAATGGTTTTCAAACCTTAATAAAAATCACAATTGCATTCATAAAATAATGCGATCATTTATATTTAATAAAAATTAATTTAATAATAATATTATTATTTTATTAAAATATTTTTTAATTCAAAAAAATCATTTAATTTAATAAAAAATAATTCTTGATTAAATAATAACTAAAAACACTATTTGTACTATAAAAACTATTTACAATGTATCAATGATGACAAGAAAGTATATTCATTATTATATACAAAAATAATGTACATGAACATAGTACTAGAGATTTGTTACATAACCCTTTAAAACAACCGCATAATACCAAAGGGTAAGGTGTGCGATGGTGACTGACTCTTGGGGTGGATCTGATAACATCGCTCGAGTGGTAATCTCTATCAACTTCTACGTTTCCCATAGATGGTCCCGTTTGAGCTTGACATGATGAAGCTCAACTTGGGCTTGGTCAAGAGAGAAGCCCAAGGATTCTACCTCTTTTCTGAGCTCCAAAAAATGGGCTTCGTATAGAGAAATTCTACTGGATGAGGCCATCACTTCTTTTGTCAAAGTAAATTGGGTTTGTTAAAGCCTTACATTTAACTAATCATGTGATCACTATTCAATGGCTATAAATGTAATGGTCATAATTCTTAACATAAAACCAAAGAAGTTGAAATTTTATATAAACGTTTTACATAAAGAGAAATTTAATTAGATCAAGAGAGATTTCCATTAATGAAACTTTGGGTCGTTACAATATACCCCATTAAGAAATTTCCCCCTCGAAATTTTCTTTTTCCCACACTAAAACAGATGTGGGTAACTTAGCTTCATAATTTCCTCTGATTCCCAAGTCGCTTCTTCAAACTTGTGGTTTTTTCACAACACCTTGATGAGGGGAATTGTCTTATTTCAAAGAAATTTTTCTCTATGATCTAAGATCTTCACTGGTTTCTCCTCATAAGAAAGATCATCCTCCAACTGTACCTCCTCAAAAGAGAGTACATGTGAAGGGTCCGGTATATACTTCCTTAAGAGGGATACATGAAAGACATCATGTACTTTGGCCATGGTATGTGGAATTTCTAGTTGATAGTCCACAGCCCTGACACGATCAAGAATCTCGAAGGGGCCAATGTACCTTGGAGTTAACCTCCCTTTCTTTCCAAACCTCATGAAATTCTTCCATGGAGATATTCATAGAAAAACCATATCTCCAACTTTAAACACAAGGTCTCATCAACGATTATCTGTATAACTCTTCTGTTGACTCTGGGCTGCCTTGATATTCTATTGAATGGTTTTCAACTTCTCTACTATTTCTTTGACCAGTTCTGGTCCAAGTAGCTTATGTTCACCGACCTCATCCCAACATGCCGGTGTTCTACACATTTTCCCATATAGGGCTTCATAAGGTGCCATTTGGATACTCTAGTGGAAAATATTATTATAAGAGAACTCAACCAGAGAAAGATGTTGATACCATCCTCCTTTAAAGTCCATTGAGCACACTCTCAACATTTCCTCAAGTGTTTGGATAGTCTGCTCAGATTGGCCATCAGTTTGAGGATGATAGGCCGTACTGAAGTTCAGTTCAATATTTAGAGCATGTTGAAGACTCTTCCAAAAATTAGAGGTGAATCTTGAATCTCAGTCAGACATAATAGATAATGTCACTCCATGAAGCCTTACAACTTATCTAATATATATCCATTCAAGTTGATCGAATGAGAAATCTTCCTGACTATTAATGAAGTGTGCAATCTTTGTAAGACGATCCACCACAACCCAGATTGCATTGTTGCCATTGGATGTCTTCGGAAGTATTTTCACAAAGTCCATGGTGATGTTATCCCATTTCCATTATGGTATGGGCAATGGTTGCATCATCCCCTTAGACTTCTGCCTCTCTGCCTTCACTTACTAGTACACCAGGCACTTTGATGTATATTCAACGATCTTATTTTTCATATTATCCCACCAAAATTTTTCTTGGAGATCTCGATACATCTTTGTGCTCCCTGGTTGAATAGAGAAATTTGAACTATGTGCGTCATCTGAAAGTTCATTATTCAGCTTCGGACTTGATGGAACACATAGTCTTTTCCCAAATTGCACAATTCCATCCTCATTAACATTAAAATCCCAAGATTTCCCTTTTTCGATAGCTTCAAATTTTTCTTGAATTCCCACATCATCCTTTTGAGCATCCTTTATCCTTTCCAAAAGAGATGTTTGAGCAATCATTTGTGAAAGGATTGATGATGTTCCCTTCTATATGATTCCCATGTCCATCTTCATCAAGTCTAAGAAGATTGGATCCTTCTCAATTCTCATCATTGATAGAATCCATGGGTCCTTTATACTCAGAGCATCTGCCACCTTGTTTTCTTTCCCAAGGTGGTAATGTATTGAATAGTCACAATCCTTGATGATCTCTATCCATCTTCTACGGAAAATATTAAGCTCTTTCTATGTGAATATATATTTAAGACTCTTGTGGTCAGTATATATCTCACATTTCTCCCCATAGAGATAATGCTGCCAGATTTTCAAGGCAAAGATCACCGCCGACAACTCCAGATCATGCATTGGACAATTTCTCTCATGTATTTTCAACTTCCTTGAGGCATATAATATCACTTTATCATTTTTCATCAGCACACATCCTAATCCCTTCTTCGAAGCATCACTGAATACCACAAAAATTTCCCCACTTGTGGGTAATGTGAGCACGGGTGCAGTGATAAGCCTCATTTTGAACTCCTTGAAGCTTTCTTCGCATTCATCACTCCAAGAAAACATTACTCCATTTCGAGTTAGCTTGGTAAGAGGTTTGGACAATCATGAGAAATTTCCCACAAATTGTCGATAATATCCAGCTATCCTCAAGAAGTTATGGATATTTGTTTCCGATTTTGGCCTCGACCATCCCTCAATTGCATCTTTTTTGGAGGGATCCATAGATATCCCATTGCTTGTGATGATATGGCCCAATAATGAGACATCCTTCAACCAGAACTCACACTTGTTGTACTTTCCATAGAGCTTCTCCTTGCGCAAAGTCTCTAGTACAGTTCTTAAATGCTTCTCATGATCCTCCTTGGTTTTGAAGTATATTAGAATATCATATGTAAAGACTACCAAAAATTTGTCGAGGTAATCTCTAAAGACTCTATTCATCAAGTCCATGAAGATTTCTGGAGAATTAGTGAGTCTGAAAGGCATTACTATGAATTCATAGTGCATGTATCTTCTACGAAAAGCACTCTTGATGACATCTTCCTTATTCACCCTTACTTGATAATATCCAGACCGCAAATCTACCTTGGAGAAGTATTGTTCTCCATGTAGCTGATCAAACAATTAATCAATTAGTGGGAGAGGATACTTGTTATTTATTGTGATTTTGTTTAGCTCATGATAATTGATGTAAAGGCGCATTAACCCATCCTTCCTCTTGATGAAGAGGACTGGTTCGCCCTATAGTGAAGCACTTGGGTGTATAAACCCTTTATCTAGATTCTCCCGTAGTTGTTTCTTCATCTCTTCAAGCTCCACGATAGCCATTCTATATGGAGTCTTGGATATTGGTAGAGCCCATGGTATAAGATCAATTGAGAATTCAAAATCTCTTCTTGGAGGAAGACCATACGGTTCCTCAGGAAACACTTCAACAAATTCCCTCACAATAGGCATTTCCTCAAGGGTGGTTTCTTCCATGGACTCAATCATCTAAGCCAGATACGCGTGCGCATAGGGCAGTAATATCCATTCTTGAGATGATGGAGCAAAAAGGAGATTAATTTTCCTCCTTACATTTTTAAAGAATCGGGGGTCGATTCACTATATGGAGTGTGATTTCCCTCTCCCGACAATTTATGTTGGTTCTATATAAGGAAAGCCAATCCATGCCAATAATTGCATAAAATTCCATGAGAGGGAGTATGACGAGGTTCTTTGGGAAATTCAATCCAGAGATTATAACAGGGGAGGACTTATATTCATGGGATGCAATGATTGCCCCATTTTCTGTACTCACCGACATCTTCACTTCCATGATTTGTGGTGGTGCTGGGATTTTTCTACTAAACTTTCGAGTTATAAAAGAATGCGTAGAACCTGAATCAAAAAGTACGTTCAATATTCTCGAATGAATAACTAGCGTACCTGTCACCACATTGTTGTCGAGTTTCACTTCAGCATAAGTGATGGAACAAGCTCTTCCTTGCTGCCTTGGAGGTTGTTGGTTGCCTCCAAAAACCCTTGTATTAGGGCACTGATTTGAAAAATGCCCTGGTTCTTTCCAGTTTTAGGAATGAAAAATGCATTGAGGTTCTAACGGAGTGTTCCTCTCCTTTTTTGCAGCCGCATGTCTTTCTTGCCAACTGTTAACAGCTAGGTTCTCTTCTCTTTCACACCTAAAGCATTTCCTCGTCCCCTTGAGGCAATTTCCAGGGTGCTTCCTTCCGCACTTTTGGCAAGTGGGGTGCTTGATCTTCTTAGAACCGTTGGATTCATCCATCAGATCACCAGCATTGAAGTCCACCTTACGCTTCTTGTCCCCATGATACCACTATGATTCCCCGATCTCCATTTCATCCTTGAGGGCACATCGGACAATTTTTTCATAGCTGTCGAAGTCACGGATCGATAATGCTTTCCATAGGCCAGGCTTCATCCCACCAAAGAAGTGGTCAAATTTGCATTCTGGGTAATGAAAAAGCTGGAAGCATATCGTTCGAGACTTGTGAAGTTTGCATCGTACGCTCCAACAGATTCTTCGTCATTTTTCTTGAGGGAAAGGAAGTCCCTTTCAATCTTAAGCTGAAGGGTGTGAGGAAAATATTTATCAAAAAACATCTTCTAGATATCCTTCCATTCCAATGCCTCGATCTCCTCCTCAGGATTCGTATTTTTGATCAACATCCACCATTGATCGGCTTCAACCTCCATACGATAATCCTCCAGGAGAACCTTCTCTTGTTCAGAACATTGAAATATGGAGAAGATCTTTTCAAGGGATTTGATCCATTTTTCAACGATTATGGGATCAGATGATCCACTAAAAGTTGGAAGCCTTTGTCTCATAAATCTCTTGATAGCGAATTGTTCCTTCTTGGGGGGGGGGGAGTTTGGACGTTCCTCTTGACCCATGTTTCTATTCAAATCTTGAGTTAGCTGAGAGATAAGCATGACAAAGTTCATGATTCCCGCTCCCATTGGATTGGGCATCTCATTAGTACAGTCATCACTCTGATCATCACATCAGTTGTTAGCCCGAGTCCCCCTATTACCGGCCATTGCCTAGAATAAAAGTAAAATTATGGGGTAACACATAAAGGGAAATCTAAAGACAAAAGTTGATGACTTATAAATAAACGTTTATTTCCTTAACTCATGAGTCTATAGGCTTCAATCTAGGCTTTTCATGATCTACTTTCTCACATATATTCTTAGGGGCATTTTTTTAATTCCCTTAATAAGGGTTCATACTAAGCTTGTGAATTTATCAAAACATATCCCCCGGGAGTGTCATAACTAAGAGTGTATCAAGGACCGTTGTCGTGCATGAATTTCCGTTCGAGTCTAGCTAAAAGTGTTGTTTTCGGGTTTTACCACTAGGATACATCTGTGACAGATCTGCCTCTACCTGCTCGTATCCAGACAGGGATGTATTTGTTTGATAAACCACTAACCCAGTACTTACAAAAACTTAGGGATGTTCTAATTATACTTAGTTTTGTATCTAAGGCTTTACTCGGGTTTTCTAATCCTAATCCCAAAAATAACTAAACCTATCCTCTGATACCATCTATGACAACCCTGCTTTTATTACAAACATAAACACGATTTATTACATAAACTATTCAATTGATACAACATGAATGATCGAGAGGTCTAGTGTCTTTGGGGATTAGGATTATTACATAACAACTTAAAACATGAAATACAACATCTTTATTGAAAACTTCCTTTACATGACCACTATATTCCCTCGTACTTAGCATTGCATGGGATAACCTGAGGACATGCATAAGAAAAGGGGTGAGCTATAAAGACCAGTAAGGGAATAAATATGTAATACATGAGGAGTAAAATACATGTTAGAAAATAGGAATATCAATAGAGCATAATAGAAACATTAACATAAAGGCATGATAAAGCATGATAATCATGACATGGAAATGTGGCAACAACACTTAAGATGGAATTATCATGAGCCAAGGCTCATTGCACATGGAGCATGAGTAAATCCTGATTTCACATGAATCATGAGTAAACCCTCACTGCACTTGAATTAGCATGAGTCAACACTCATTTCACATGACGTATCATGATATTATACTTTACCCAATGCATTGAAGCGCTATAAGGGTGCACCCTTCTTAAACATTTTATTTCATGCATAAGTGTTCCACATGGATCATAAAACATGGATTCATAAAACATAATCATTTATTCCACGATAATGGAATGTGGAATTAATACATGAAACTTTATAACCAATAAGTAAATGTGCATAAAGGTGAATACCCTAGATAGAGAAATGGGCATGGTATTCACTACATAATGTCATTGGCTTAGAAAATCGGTGCGATTTCGGCAGCGTAATGGCGTGACATAAGAATTCATAAAAATGGTTGATGAGAGAGAAAGGGGTTCCTCATCATATTTACATGTAATGTACTGTAAGGCGGTCATATAGATACATTTTCCAACAATTTTAATGGAATTTAGATTCATGATACAAAAGTATTGCTTGAATGTAAATGAGGAGAGAGAAGTTCATTTTGGAATTTCAGCATAGTAACGGGTGTACATGGGAGGAATTTAATGAGAGAGAAAGGGGTATCCCATCATTAAAACATAAAGAGGGTAGTATGAGGGAGGTTTGAAACCATAACCCAACATTCATAATTGAAATTAAAAGGGCAAAACAACTTAAATAAAATTGGACAAAAATGAGAAAGGAAGAAAAAACCCTTACTTGGAAGTGTGCTTCCAAATGATTGAGAGAGGCATGAGATAGGCTTCTTGGGAGCTTGGGGAACCTTGGTAGGATTATATAGAGAGTAGGGAAGAGGTTGGATGAACTCCAAAGGCTTTGAGTGTGGAGGAAGTGGGAGCTTGGGTGGGTTTATATAGGAAAGGTGAGTGAATTCTTTATTATTTAGGTTTGGGACCCCTTACATTAAACTAATCCAAACCACAAATCAACTCATGGTTTTTCCCCATGGTTTTTGGAAAAGGAGAGAGGGAAAAAAATTTATAATTCCAAAGTCCGAAATTCTAAAAATAATGGGGTTGCTTATGTGGAGGTGAGTCACACTCCTATGGAAAATAATTTAAAAGGACAAGATGTTTAATAAGTCTTGAGGGGTCCATTAATGCTTTGAAAAGTAAGTCAAACAACCCCAAAATCACATTATTTTAATGGTAAAACATATATTGGCTGAAAATAAAGCTATTTGTATTTTATTACATTACAATTGGGTCATTATGATGTCATAAAAAACATTGTATATTTAAATGATATTTAATTTTTACCCAAAAATTTGAGTGTCTCAAGAAATTATGAAAAATTCACCGTTGGATAACTTCGACGTCCTAATTACAGAAATATAATTTATTTTATTTAAATAATTTTATAAATATGTTAATTTTCACTTTTAAAATGAAAATTGACATTTATCGAAAATTCACGGGTTTTGACAGAAATTACTTTCAAACCTAATAAAAATTACAATTTCATTCATAAAATTATAAGATCATTTATATTTAATAAAAAATAATTTAATAATAATAATATTTTATTAAAATATTATTTAATTCAAAAAGAATCCATTAATTTAATAAAATATAATTCTTTATTAAGTAATAACTAAAAACACTATTTGTACTTTAAAAACTATTTACAATGTATCAATGATGACAAGAAAGTATAGTCATTATTATATAAAAAAATAATGCACATGAACATGGTACTAGATATTTGTTATATAACCCCTTAAAAAGTAGCATAAGACCTAAGGGTAAGGTATGCGATGGTGACGAACTCTTGGGGTGGCTCCGATAACATCACTCGAGTGGTAATCTCTATCAACTTTCTCTTTTCCCATAGATGGTCCCATTCAAGCTTGACATGATGAATCTCAGCTTGGGATTGGTCAAGAACGAAGCCCAAAAACACCACCTATTTTTCGAGCTCTGACAAATGAGCATTGTATGGAGCAATTCTACTGGATGAGGCCATCACTTCTTTTGTCTGAGTAAATTGGGTTTGTTAAAGCCTTATATTTTAACTAATCATGTGATCACTATTCAACGACTATAAAAGTTACAGTCACAATTCTTAACATAAAATCAAAGAAGTTGACATTTTATATAAATGTTTTACATAAAGAGACATTTAATTATATCAAGAGGGATTTCCATTAATGAAACTTTGTGTCATTGTAAGGTGATTCAATAATTACCCATTCTATTATGGGTTGGTGGAATTATAAAATGGGTTAGACTCTTGCTAGAGTAAATTTTGATTTGCAATTATAGATTGGGAGTGCCCCTATTTGGGAATTTTTAAAGTATAATGGTGGAAATTTTTGAATTAGAATTATGTTTATATGATATCTAGAATTAAAATAAAGGGGTTAGTTAATTATAAATCCATTAATGAGATATAATATATGAAAGTTCATGAATTTGGGATTAGAATCTAATCAAAGTGGAAGAAACATTTAAAAACTATAATAACTAGAAACTATATTCATTGAAAGTTAAGATTGTATAAATAGTATATGAATAATCCTATGAATATATAACTTACAACATCACATTATAGTTGTGATACATGAATGAATGGGATTGATCAAGATCATTGAAGGGAAACCATTATACTCTGCTCCCCATAATGTATCCACATATTGTGTTGAATCCCTAATCAAACAATAAAGATTGGTTTACCCTCCCTGATACCTAGTTCCTCATGGTTCAAAGGATTTATTAGAATTAAGAGACAAAATTGGAGTGATTTGTTCATGGATTGGGAAATATTACTTGATCACAATCTCATATTGAGTGACCCTTTATAAGTCCCTTGAGGATACTCCTAGAGATAAAATGCATTAACTCACCAGTTATGAGTTAAAAAATACATTAGTTATAAACATTGACTATGATAATCCCCAATATTTCTTCATATATTAGGGGTAATAAATTATAACCCACATGTTATAGATTCAAGTGTTAATTATTTTACACACAAATACATTATATGAATAATATTAGTGAAAAATAAATCTTATAATATGTTTCATGGCATTGAGATTCCTCTATGTCATGAAATAAAACTATCCAAGGTAGTCTATATGATATATAGAATATAAGAAAATATGATATACCCTAAAGGATTCTATCTAATCCTTTTTTCCATATGTATTATGTACTCTATGACATACAATATCATACTATTTGATATCACATGACTTTAAGGAATATATATTTCAATCTCCCACTTACAATAAATATGAAAAGCATTTCATACCATTTCACCTTATATAATATCTTATATGATAATGTTCGAAACCATATCTAATTTTATTTGGATATATTACAAAAATCTTGTGGAAAAATTTCATTAACTTAACTGTATATCTCATCATATAAAATAACCTGTTAATACCCAAGCATCATTATCTTTATGTGAGACACTCTTAGCATGATTATAAACAAGGGGGTATTAAATGAAGATATTTTTACATACCATAGACAGTATAGACTACCCCCAACATCACATTTCATGTATGATAATGACACAATAATTTTTATGAATGGAGGGTGGAGATCCCTCAATGCATTTAACATGATCCTTGAGGAGTACGTGCATTGGAGTAGATAGATTGTCAATAGGGAAGAAGAGTAGTTTCTATGTATATAACTCTTGGAACTTGGGCATGGTGGACTATATGGGTAGGGATCTAGGCATGAAGTTAGGATATTTCCCCATGGAGTATCTTGGTACCCTTGTTTTCCTTGGAAGGATGTGATCCAGAGACTTCAACAAATTTGTTAATTAGATTTTGGAAGGAATTAAAAAATAGAAAAACCATTTATTATCCTTTGGGGGATGGTTCACTCTCATGAATAGTGTACTCTCATCATTTGTAGTTCATACTACGACAATTACTAGTGTACATAAAGGGGTTACTAGGTCAATCAATAGAATTCTAGCACACTTCATCTGGGATGCATTATCTGAGGGGAAGAGATAGTGGGTGTCGTCGGGGAAGATGGCTAGACCCATATGTGAAGGACTCAACATTAGGAGTATGGTTGATACTATTAATGACATGCATACTAATCTTGCAAGGAAAATTATCAAGGCACCCACTTTATGGAGGAAGTATATGCCTTAGAGATACAGGTCCGATGCTGCAACTCCACCAGTCAGGGGGATGTCGTTGTCATCCTCAGCATGTAACATAATTTTGAGCCATCTTCTGCATGTGCAATGGACTATTGGATAGAGGAACATCCTCTACTGGTATCACAACTAGTCAGGTGACGTGCTGGGGTATCCAGGAAGCCTGACTCCAACTATCTCATTCAAGAAGGAAAGTTTTCATCCTTGTCTTTTCCGGTCTATTCTTGACATATCTCAACAAGTAGATTTTGATTATTTTATTATTAACTCAGAGTAATAAAGGTGCATCTACACCACTTCTATCTTCAGTAATTTTAACTTGAAGGATTTACACATGAGTAACGGTTCGCAAGGGAAGCAGGAAATATGGAACGACATGGTTTGGTGCAGCAAAATAACCACTAAACTCATTTTCCTCACTTAGAGAATTGAAAACAAGGCTATAACATATGATGATAACATAAAATGTATAGGCATTAGCATGGTCTCCTAATATCACTACTATGCGAATAAAGAGGAAGAAATCTGGATCCACATTTTCTTTGGAGGGAAATGGGTGAGGATGGTGTGGAGTTTTTTTGGTGTTTTCATAGGTTACTCTCCCCAAGAAGATATGAGTGAGCAGTTCATGTAGAATTGCTTCTAGGGGATCAACGGGTCAGTGGTGGAGGTTGAGGCATGATCCATAATATTTATTGTGGGTTGTTGATCATAATGTAAAGAAAGGAATTGCACTAGGTTTGAGGGGATCCCATCCTCTGGCAGATCTGTTGTGGCTAGAACAAAATTCTTATTGATTGAGTTGATCAATTTGGCTGGAATCAGGATGGATGCACCTTCCTTTCATGCTTTGTAGGCACCATAGACGGAGGCATGAAAACATGGTCCCAGGGCACAAGGGAGATTTCTTTGCTGGGATCTTCCAGAGGAAAGTATCAAGCTTGACACTGATGGATCTTGTGTAATGGAAGATATGTGAGGTGGATGAGTCATCCATGACCACAGGGGGAGTGTCGTGCTGACGTTCACAGCTTATTTTGTAGGTGGAAATTCTATTCATGTGGAGGATTGTGCGGTTCTTATAGGGTTTTCAATGTGAAATCAAAGGGACATTATCATCACACATCTAGAAACAGACATTATGATCAATCATGATTCACAACTTGGAAAAAGAACCACTCCATGGTCGATTGTTTATACCATTAGACAATGCAATGCCCTCCTCAACTATAACATTAAAGTATATCACACTTGGCATGAGGGGAACAAAGTGGCGGATTACCTGTCTTCTCTTACATTCCCTGGGACCCCGATTTTCTGCCTTACTAATGTGTCTGATTTTAAATTGGAGAGGTTGAACCTAATTCAGGGTGATTCCCTTTGCCTTTATTATTTCTTCCCCCCTAGACAGGGTTTCCTTTTCCCTTCTTGTATTTTACTTATTGGGACTCATTTTTTTTGAATAAAAATCTTAATTCTAGATGGATACCCATGGCCACTAGTAACATCATATGAATACCTGAATTCTTATATGATCATTTTTTCTAGAAATTGAGTGACCATGGGACATGGAGCGTGTCAATCCAATGTAGTATCTTCACATGTTCTTGATTCTATGAGTACAAACTAACTAGGTTGGTTAATATATCACCACCATTTATATTCATTGATAATCACATGACACGTACCTTACATGAAAAGATAAACACAACATATACAATATCTAGGTATGTTCACACACTTCCTCAATATATTTAAATCGATGAACTATATGTCATTCTAATTATATGAGTGGGACAATATCATCTTGGTTGAGCTCCAACTGAAAAAATGATCAACAATATACCCAACCACCCATAATTATAGTGCATGGAACACCATGTCGTAACTTAGTTGGAAATCCAGAAAACAAAACCTATTTCATTCCTCAAGAGCATATACCATATTTCAATATAAGAATCATACTCACTCTAACCTTAACATATCATTACAACCTAAAATACTATATGATGAATCCCATTTTGGGAGATCTCAAAATCATACATTGATAGTTTAATTATCATTTCAATTCATAATATATATATGTAGAAAATATGAATAAATAATAAAGTTGATATTTTCTTTTGTATAACATGATATAATTTATATTTTTAAACAACTTTAGGAATACTAAACAAAACCATACACAATATCATGTCTAACATATCATATATAATATACTACAATATTATCCTTATGTCTACTTCAATTTTTTGGGTTTTGTTAAAATCATTACATATCTATATAAAACCTACCACATATATAGGTGACCATTTGTTAAAAAACCTTCCCACTAAACTCTTTAGTGAGTGACACCTCTAAATTAAGCTATATCAAATAATAATTAAACTTATTAATTATATTTCTATTGTTCAACACCTTGAATGTATTGAAACCCCTTACTACACAACAACAAATGTCACAATATTAATAACTTTTATTTCTACATAGATATATTTATATGTAAATCATCTTTATTCGTAAACACTTTCCATTAAAATTTTCCCTTGAAATATTTTATGAACAAATGTAACTATTTATAGTAATATTATACCAATATTCCCTAAACCTTTTAGGATATATGGTGACATTCATTTTATTATGATAACTAAATATATGGCATTAAATTTCTATTTACCACTATATGAAAAACACTTTTTTGATATTAAGAGAGATTCACTTTGATTCTTGGTTATGCCCAAATTTACCCTATAGGTACGCAGTCGTTGTAGTATAGGTAGGGGTCGAATCCACATGGAACAAAGTAGGAACCTAAAGACACTCTGATCTTGGAAGGATTTGGCTATGAAGTGGCCAACTATTCAGATTTAATTGATTTTAATAACTATTGATTTAGTTTAAAGAAATAAAATTAAAACATAAAATTACTCAGTCTAAAACAATTAATGGAGATTAGTTGATCCTAAATTGTTACTAGGGTTAGATTGGATGTATTTATTTTCTTATAACGTTCGTTTCACAAATTCAAGACATATCTACAAAATGATATAATTCCTCAACATCATTCACCAATTTAATCCCTACACAATTCCAAGGCTAATACCCAATGCACTTAGAGGATGAATTTAATGATCACTCCAAGAAATTGGATCTTACTAGCACTCGAAACGTGTCATTATTAAAGTTGGCAAAGATGAATAAGAAAATAAATCATCAAATAAAAATCTTTAAATAATGAAATGATGACAGAAATTAAGATCACAAAATAACATCCAATATTCCCCATGAAACTCCCTAGGACCAACCCATAAGGGGTTAGCCCTCCATTTATGCTATTCAATAAATGGAAGTGGTAAGTCGACTTAAAGAAGCGAGATTGAAGAAGAAAAATATAGCAATGAAAGATCACTCCACCATTGTGTGAATAAATTCACAAGTGATGGTGTGAATAAGATCACACATTGGGAAATGGTATCAATATGAAAATAAGAAGAATATAAAAAGATAGGAATAGGAACTTTTAATTAAAACTAAGGTGATTCAAACAACTTACATTCGAAAGAAGAACGTTAAAAAGGTAATTTGGAATAATAACATTATAATGAAAGTAAAACTCTAAGATTCCTCAAATACTCTACCCCTAATACATTAAATAGGCCTTTTTGAAGTCCTTAGCCGATCCCCCATCATCCCATTTGACTTTAATTAATTTCGGTTGGGAATGGTGGGTGGACATTAAATGTAGAGGAGACCTTTCAACTCTTGCCTCGATTTGGGAGCCATCTTTAATCAACTGAATAGAATCGCCGAAATCAGCTTCTAGAAAGCCTAATTGGACTGGGCCTTAGAATAATTAAATGAATCCCCATATTTCCCCTAATATCCCGAAAAATGGAAACCCAAAATAATTTTTGTTTTGCGAGATATGATTTAAATGGTGAGCTATTTTTCTGGGCTGCAGAATCTAGCCAAGAATTGTATCTTCAACTTGGGATGCCTGGAAATACATAAAAAAATTCGAATTAGCTTTGTCTTCTGTGTAATGAAATGTTCCCCATGACGTTTTCTAACTCCAGTTAATGTTTTGGACCCATTGGGCTTGAATCATGGCCTCTATAGTACTTTTGTTGGGCTGCTGTCCAGCTCAATTCGCCCAGAATGTGGTTGGTTCAAAGCCTACTTTTGTGGTCTTCCAAATTGAACCTCCAAGTGCTCCAAAATAATGAATTGTTCCTTATATAATGGGAGAAATGAAAATAAAATCAAGAGCATTTGGTGTTTTATGAGATGTTCAAGAATGTACCATGTAATAGTGCATTTTAGGAAAGAAATGCAATCCTGATGTGAAATGATGTTCAAAGTGTAAAATGAACTAAACTGATATTTATGAATAAAAAATCACATGAAAACTATATAAATTAACAATTAATATTATCCTCTTCCTATGGCTAATCACACCCCCCAAATTGAGTTTTGATAGTACCGAGAAAAATATTTCTGAAAAATATGAAATTTGAATTCACTTTTCAAAAAACGTTTAATACACATTTCTCACCCAAAAATCTCATACCAAACAATTCCGAAACCCATAAAAATCATTTAAAACAATATATGTCCATAGGAATATCCCAATCCCAAACCCACTATTTTGTTCAAATTCATCGCCACATTTCATCCAATTTCAATTAAGCACGATGATGTGTTGTGCGTCACAATAGACAAGGGGGTTCATTTTCATTCGAGGGAGAAAATATGGAAGCGCTATGAGAAATCAAATTTTAATATTAAGATGAGTACTAATTTTTTATTTTTATTTTTTTTGTAATTTTTCCACGGTAATTGAAATCGAACTCAATCTAGTCAACCCATGTAGCAAGACATTTCCGATGACTCCCAGGCTAAAAGACCTTAGGGCACCAAGTGAAGCTCACATACTCGGGCATCATCTCGAGTTAACTCAATCAAAAACAAATTCAAATTACCACAAATAGAGATAAAATTCTCAACTTCGGGCCAGAAAAATATAGAGTCATGATCCCCAAGTGCCGAAAGCCACACATTAGGTCAATTCATTGCTCTATGTGCAATTGATTTTTTTGAATACTCATGTTAAAATTAAAATGATCACCAACCCTATGCCATTTATTATGGACCCCAAGAATTAAAGATAATACCCCATAATCTAAAGGACATGCATTGTGTTTTTTTAATAAATGGAAGAAAATATAAATGGTGAAAAATCACATAAGACAACCTAACTTTCCAAAATCTATGCACATGAACTTAAACTTGCATTAAAATCAGAAACAAGGAATCCAAAATTATTTGATATCCAATTTCAGAGTTTAAAATGTGTGTTATCATGTTCAATGTTTATGAAAATTTTCCTTCCACACATTTTATGATGAAAAAAAATCAATGCTTTTATTTTATCTCCCCCCAACATAGAATAACACTCTCTCCAGTGTTTAAGGAAAAGAAAAGTTATAAGGGGGGTAGGAGAGGAGTTCAAAGAAGAAAATGAAAATGATAAACATGGAACAAATTCACCTGGGTTTGGAAGTTGAAGTTCATGATGCTCCAGATTACTCCTTTAATCTCTTGGGGGATGTATGCACCTCCTTGATTGAACATGTATCACCCAAAATAGTCCCTGAACCATACAAAGAAGAACAAACCAGACAAAACAAACAACACAATGACTTATTTAATTCCAAGTATAATCATTTTTATTGTTTTCTTTGTTTTTTGTTTTTTTAATCAAACTAATGATACATTGTCCACTTATAAATTTTTGGGTAAGGTATTACTCAGGGATCACACCACGTGACACAGATGAATATGATGCTCCCTTTCATACCCATCCATACTCATAAAATAAGAACATCTCAATAGTCTATATATATATATATATTTAATCAAACTAATGATACATTTTCTTCTTTAAATTTTCTAGATATGGTATTACTTAGGGATCACACTGTGTGACACGGATGAATACGGTGCTCCCCTTTCATACCCATCCATACTCATAAAAGAAGAACAAGTCAACAGTCTAAGGTAGATTAAAATTATATCAAAATGATCCAATAATCCTATTTTAAATATAAAGTTGATTAAAACAAAAAAATGATTGCACACTTAAAAACCATAGGTTTCCTCCCATGCAGCGCTTAATTTAACTTCTTTAGCTCGACTTGAACCCCCCCAACTTAGCCAATTCCAACTTTAAAAATTTTAATGACCTCAACTTTATCCACATCAACATGATTGAGAATGCGTATCCCTTGTGGTTGGTAAGAAGATTTGGAATTTGATTCATGAACAATCCTATTTTCTAAAATGAATGGGAAAATACAAGGAACATCAGAAATGGTTGATCTTTTTTATTGTGTAGTCTTTCCTAATAAATCAAAGATCAACCCCCCCCCCCTTTTGGGATTCATGAGATGAATTAACGAAAACCCCAAGATCTTTTTTTACACAAATGATGCGATACTCGAGTGGGGAAGGAAGGACAATGATTTTGAGCTCGGTTTAAATAGGACATTTAGACACAGGTTGAGAATATGAATCCAACTCATTTTCATTTTCAAAATTCCTCAACAAAATTGTTTCCTTTTGAATAGAAGATTCAACCACAAAATTCTAAATAACAGTGTTAGGAATGGGTATGGACTCAATGTTTTTTATTTCCCTCAATAGTTCTGGGATTAGTGTTTTTGAAAAATCATCAATAGAGGTAAACTTAGAAGACTCAATCCACGATGTCAAATTTCCTTCTTGTGAATACATGATATCAATTTCTTCCTGATTTAAAGACTGTTGAACAATTTCTTGATTAAATTCCCCTACCCCAAATCCAATTTTTGTTTCTTCAATAAATTCATGAGAGGTTTTTGGGAAACTAGACACTTCACATAAGGTTTTGGAAGGTACAGTTGGTGTATAGATGAGTTCCTCACCAGTATTAATGCATTGTAGTTCCAATCTCAAAGATGATACCTCAGAACTCATTTTCTCCATTTCATTACACTATTTTTCAATCAGTTTTTGAGGATTAGGATGGATATGAGTTTGTAAATCATGATGTTCATTATGTTTGATCTCTTCAATCATCCTTGAGAGGGCTGGAAATTGATCCTTTAAACAATCATCATCCCATTGATTGTGCATCCCACCAGTTGTTTGGTAATTAATCATTGGTTGATCAAAGAAATTTTCTAATTTATGGGATTCCCAATATTGATCTTCCATTTGATTCCAGCATGAGTTTGTGACATGATAATTTGGAAGATACTCCATTGGAGAGGATAGAATGGTGGATTCTAGATTCTCAAAACACACACAAATATAAAGGGGTAATGAAGTATAGGTAGGGGTCAAATAGAGAATGTGGGGTGAGAAGAGGACGCTAGTGTCTAAGGTAACATACTTGGGTCCCCAGCAACGGTGCCAAAATTTGGTTGTGCCCAAATTTACCCTACAGGTATGTGGTCATTGTAGTACAGGTAGGGGTCGAATCCACAGGGATCGAAGAAGGAACCTAAAGACACTCTGATCTTGGAAGGATTTGGATATGAAGTGGCTAACTATTCAGATTGAATTGATTTGAATAACTATTGATTTAATTTAAAGAAAATAAATTAAAACATACAATTAATTACTCTAAAACAATTAATCGATATGAGTTGATCCTAAGTTGTTACTAGGGTTAGATTAGATATATTTATTTTCTTATAACGTTCGTTTCAATAATTCAAGATGTATGCACAAAATGATATAATTCCTCAACATCATTCACTAATTTAATCCCTAAAAATTTCCATGGCTAATCACCAATGCACTTATAGGATCAATTTAATGATCACTCCAAATAAATGGATCTTACTAGCACTCAAAATGTGTTATTGTTAAAGTTGGTGAAGACGATGAAGAAAATAAATCATCAAATGGAAATATTAAAATAATGAATTGATTATAGAATTTAAGATCATAAAATAGCATCCAATCTTTCCCATGTAACTCCCTAGGACCAACCCGTAAGGGGTTATCCCTCTATTTATGCTATTCAATAAATGGAAGCGGGAAGTTGACTTAAAGAAGCAGGATTGAACAACACAAATAAAACAATGAAAGATCACTCCACCATTGTGTGAATAAATTCACAAGTGATGGTGTGAATGAGATCAAACCTTGGGGAAATGGTATCAATGTGAAAATAAGAAGAACAGAAAAATAAAATAATAATAACTTTTAATTAAAACTAAGGTGATTCAAAAAACTTACATGTGAAAGAAGAACATTACAAACACAATTTGGCATAATAACATTACAATGAAAGCAAAACTCAAGGATTCCTCTAATACTCTACCTCTACTACCTTAAATAGGTCTTTATAAAGTCCTTGGCCGAGCCCCCATCATCCCATGTGCTTTTAATTAATTTTGGTTTGGAAAGGTGGGTGGACATTAAATGTAGAGGAGACCTTTCAACTCTTGCCTCGAAGTGGGAGCCAGCTTTAATCAACCAAACAGAATCACATAAATCACCTTCTATAAATCCTAATTGGAGTGTTCCATATAATAATTAAATAAATCCCCGGATGTCCCCTAATATCCTGTAAAATTTCTTCCCAAAATAATTTGTGGTTTGCGAGATATGATTTAAATGGTGGGCTGTTTTTCTAGGCCGCAGAATCTGGCCCAAAATTGCATCTTCAACTTGGTCCACCAGGAAATCTATTAAAAAATTCGAATTAGCTTTGGAAACTATTGAATGAAATGTTCCCCAGGATGTATTATAACTCTAGTTACCTTTTGGGACTCATTGGTCTTGAATCATGTCCGCTATAGTACTTTGGTTGGGCTGTTGTCCATCTCAATTAGCCCAGAATGTGATTTGTTCAAAGCCCACTTTGGTGGTCTTCCAAATTGAATATTCAAGTGCTCCAAAATAATGAATTGTTCCTTATATCATGGGAGAAATGTAAATAAAATATTAAAATAAAATCAAGACTATTTGATTTTTTATGAGATGTTCAAGAATGTACCATGTAATAGTGTATTTTAGGAAAGAATAGCAACCATGATGTGAAATGATGTTCAAAGTGTAAAATGCCCTAAAATGGTATTTATGAATAACAAATCACATGAAAACTATATAAATTAACAATGAATATTAGCCTCTTCCAATGGATAATAAATTATTTATTGAAATAATATTTTATTTTTTAAATTTTAACTAATATATGTATGAACATACTCACATTGGATTCATAGGAACTACATTTTATTCATAATATTCAGCTAATATTGAAAACTACATTGTGTTATGAAATAACACTTATTTCCTTTTACCAGGTGAAATATCTAGAATAATCAATGAAAAACCTGAGGTGGGGGGGAGTTGAATTAGGTGTTGCCTATTTTTACAAAATTCTAAACTCTCTTGGAATCTTTTACCCTCATTGAAATTTAACCCATGTTGCTGTACAGTGCATATTGGTATCTTTTATATTAAACCTATAAATCATTGATAGGAAAAATACCAGTTAATTAAATATGGACGAACACAATATTTTTATGTGGTTTGTATCAATGAAAAACTACTTTCTCTGATTGGTTATTTATACCAAACATGGTTTCTACACAATAATCAATAGGTGACTATAATGGTTTTACATTTCCCACACCATTATCAAGTCTCACAATGTTCTCTATTGCCTTTATATCATAGGACTTCCACCTAATTGACTTCACACTAAAATCACATCTTCACATCATACTACCCCCTGTACACCTAGTGTCCCATAGGTTTTATGGCTTCACACCATGTATATGCGTGTGTTTCTTTCAAGATCATCTATAATGTGGATCACCAATTCTGTACAGGATGATTCTACATCCACTAGAATAAATATGATTCCACTCAAGAATATTGTGTTCAAATACCATTAAATATTCAATTATAATATATGAACCTTGGTCACTGTATGTGGTATAGTTCACAGATATTCTTCATAACTTGTTCAAGAGCTTCTTTACTCACTGATCACTTTTGATCTTTGATATCCAATAGCTCCACAATATTCTTCATGTGTTAGGAATTCTAGTAGATGATCCATAATATACCTAAAACTCAACCTTACTAAGATCATTATTTATTCTTTATATTGGCTCATTGATATGATCATTTAATGATATATTGATTCACTTCTTCCTTCAATTTTTATACTTACATGACTATCAGCTTCAATATTGGATCGGGATTCTCATTTTTCCTTCTCTAGAATACTCTTCAATATTATTCACAGCATAAGAGATATTGGATTATCCCTATTGAACTATGAACACCCTTTATTATTTTTAATTTTATATTTAGGTCACTATAAAGTGATATTTCTATAATTGAAATATATAATATCCATTCAAACCAGTTCCTAAGATCCCATTCACCTTTTCTCTAACTTTTTTATTACCTGCAATCACATTATTCTTTATTCCTATTGAATTTTTGTATCCGGCTAAATACCAATATTGCCCATTTTTTCCTTATTTATCATTTTTCACTAGGTTAAGAAATAAAATAGTACCTTATAGATGTAGTCCTTGAGTCACTTTTCGTTATTTTTAAATACCCATCTCATTCTCAATACTCATTCTTCTCGAGCAATTTTTCTAGCATCTGTAAATTATCATCACATAAGATAAATCCCCATGTGAATGTGACATGTAATAACAATGCATATTTTTCAAAAATACCCATTTTTCTGGAAAATATATATAAATATTTTCCCCTATAGTTATCTCAAAATATTCACCCAAGATAGACTATGTTGTATCCCATGTTGTTTTTCCTCTCAGCCCTTAATTTCATAGATCCCTGCAACACAGTCTCCATTTCTGTAACATGGATCATCTTGGTCTCTAACCTCTTCTATCATCACATAAAACGATTATATACTCATATCATCACCTTTAGTTTTATGTTGTTGAAAATAATCTTGAATCATATTCATTCTCATTGATTATGATATTTACTTTTATTTAAGATCATCTACAGATATCTTATGAATTCATAATTCTTTAGAATAAATATTTTATAAATATTATAATCTGAAAAATATTATCCTTTATGTAGAAAAATATTCTTCAATTGTGACCATTACATAATTCCTAAATTAAATTTATATAGGTCCAAATTTCATTTATATAACTATCAAAATTTTAAGGTTACCTTCATTTAGTTCATGTGTCTTGTAGGATACCATTACATAGTGCCTGAACATCTTTATGTATTCCTAAAAAAATTATTATGACTATTATATAGGTCTCTAGTTACCTTTATAGAGGTCCAAAATTTCTTGGATTACCTTTATGTAGCTCATTTATTTTTTATGACATTTACACAGGTAGTGAAAAACCTTTATATAACCTTTATAAATTCAGAGTTACCAATAATTATATCTTGTAATTTTTAGATTTCTTTCAGGTAGGTCCTACATTCTTGAAATGAATTTTAAGCATATCCAGTTGAAAATTATTTATCCTGTTTTTAAGTTGAGGTCACATTTATGGAACTAAATGGTATTATGATTCACCTTTATATAGGTATCCATTTCAACTCAAAACACATCATTTTTCTACAGGTATTCTTAAAATTATCTTCTTGACCAGTATCTACCACTCAAAACACATAAAATTACTTTTTTTAATTTATCAAACAATCTTAAAATCCTTTAATCCATACCGATTATTTCAGTCAGGATATCCAAAATGAAAAAATGTCAAATTATTTCTTATAAAACATCATCTAATATTATGTTAACATTAATTATAATTATCAATACAAGTATTACACTAGGATGGAATCTTCCAAACATTGGTTCTTAAAACCACCCTAATATTTATCCATTTAAACTCATTTTATTATATCTCTTAAGGCTATCCACTTCAGACAAATATTATATTATTATGGGAATGTTTTAGAAAAATATTTTTCATGCCTTAGCACTTATCTTACAATTAATGTCCAATTAAAAAAATCATCTGATGTATAAGGCTACTCTCCAAGTAGCATTTCTTCTCATGTTTCCATTTCTAGGCATACGTATTCCTTTACATTTCAAATGGAAACCCCAAATATATTTATTAACCCATATTTCATGGCTTTTCCTATTTTTATAGTTCATTGGGTGGATACTATAATTTGTTACACAATATTCGCCAAGAACATTAAATCACCTCTAACATGAATATTAACAACAAATACAACATTAAAATAAACAATCCATAAGTTTACTTCAATATAACCTTTATATTTATTGTTAATACTACTTTAATTCACAAAGTTAATATATTTCTCTCCCCCTTTTCATAATAAATGTAAAGTAATAGAATATTTCTCTCCACATTAATGTACGGGTGATTTTATCTGCATGAAGTACCAATATCTTCTCCCATTGAGTGTATCATCCTACATATTATCCTCATTTATAAAGAGGTTATATTAATTCATTTTGAGATAAGGATGACATGAAATCATTGATATAAATGATCCATTAGTTAATTACTAAAAGTCTATATGGGAAAGCCCAGTGTAAGAAACAAAATTTCATAATCTAGGCACAAAAAAGTATCTGTTCCCACAAATTTAAGTGGTCCCAAATCAGAATATATTTCATTGTGGGTTTTCACATATATATTGAAATAACTTTTTTTAACCTACACCCTATTCATAAAATTCATCGAAAATTTCAAGTGGAAGTAATGTTTTCCCCATTAAATTTTAACATTCACACCGCTTCTGATTTTTAAAATTATAAATATAGTAGGGATAAGAGATTGAGTGTTATACCACAAACTTTATAAAATTTTGGTGCTATCTTGATTATTATTAGAATAAGGGGTAAAAATTCTTTGATGATTTATCTTATTGGTTTTCTACCCCTCTTAGAATTATCTATCACATAATCACCATGGAAGTGTTTATTTTTGAAATAGGATTCAAGAAATTATGGTATGACTTGATACTTGATATTAATTTAAAATGGATACCAACTCAAATTATAATTCACCATGATGGATGGATTTCTCTAGTTTCACCTTAAATTCCATCCTCAAGCAACAATCACAGACTTTTAGGAATATGGTTGATTTTTTATAATAGTTTGAGCTAAACATATAATTATTTTACACCATTACTATAATTTAAACATTATATATTACAATAATCTCACATATATCAGAGAACCTCTTGGTTTGTTGTCTATGAAGAAAAGTTACATAGGAAAGTAATTTTATAAATTTATAAACATTTCTCTATAATTAAAATATTATATACCCATTTTAGACTCTCTCATAAGTTGTAATTATATTCATAACATAAGGAAGGGAAATATAAGAAGTGGGTGAGATCAAACACTTAGTAATAGAAAACATATCAAGATCCCATCAAGGATTAGATCATAGGTATATAAGAAAAAAATATAATGGGATAAATTTCATATTAAAAATAACCTAATATAATAATAGTTGTTCATAGTTAATGAAGTAAATACATGTA
Source organism: Viscum album (assembly GCA_963277665.1). Taxonomy (NCBI): domain Eukaryota; kingdom Viridiplantae; phylum Streptophyta; class Magnoliopsida; order Santalales; family Viscaceae; genus Viscum; species Viscum album. Next base: position 1,208,347,011 of record OY728137.1, read on the forward strand.
ATATAAAAGGAAAATACATGTACGATGACATAAGAGTGAGATGATTATGTTATCATGGAATAATGAAATGATATCATATGATTATATAATCATAAATATAGGAAAAAATAATAATATATGAAATTAGAAAAATAAGTTAAGGGTTATTCCCAAGACATTTATAATAATGTATAAAAAGTACCATAGTGGATTGAGTTCACTATCCATTACCAAAATCAAAGTGGAAAAAGTCCAATGGTTGATTAGGTGTACTCTCTATTCCCATACATAACATATCATGTTATATAAATCTTTAACCAATTGTTCTATGGGATATATATTTTTGGTCCCACCTGAAAACTATTGAAAATAATATATATGAAATCCATATGATGAAATGAAACCATACATAAATCATAATCTTGATAAAACCCATGATAATGAAGTGAGTTTCCTAATTCTGATTCAAGGCATAAGTAAAGGATAAATCACAAGTTTTTAAAAGATAATAAATAAATAAATCATTTTTATTATCATATTATAATAAAGAATCATAGGTATTAAACATTGAGTGAAAATGTAGAAAAATTCTTGAGAAGGATCCCAGTGAGATAAGAATAAACTTAAACCACATAGGTGGTGTTATTTTTAAATGATCATAGGATCCTTTAATGTATGAGATATCTAATAATGTCACTTTAGACAATAATAAAACTAGGATGGTATTATATAAAATATTTAGGGTTTTCAATATATATTTATAGTGAAAAACATTTTACAGAGGTGACACTTTCTATGAAATAAGAAATAAGAAGGATCCTTTTTTATGTTTTAAAAAAATATTTATTGAAATACCACATCATAAAAATTATAATAAAAAATTATTTTAAAAAGAGTATTGGTAAAATATAATAGTCACATGAGAGAACACATAATTAGGTTTCCAATTAACTAGGATACCATTTCCAGGAAGAGAAATTATATGCAAGGAGGGGAAACTATCATTAAGGAGGATGAGAATAATTTTTAAAATGGTTTCATTTTCAAGAAGGATGATAAATAATCAATATGGATGATTTTGAACCAAAAGTGATTAATAAATATTTAAATAGGGAATATCATATAAAATTAATGATGAAGCTTAATGAGAAACATTATAACCCAAGAAACATGTTGATATATGAATAACCCCTTATATTTTAGGAAAGATATCAATAATATTTTGATGAAAGGAAGATATTTAATGGAAGTGATGTTTACATGATCAAACATAATTTGTTATATTACAATTAAATGGGTATTATTTATACCGTAGAAAATAATATTAATGTGTAATATTGAAATAATCTTTAGTAGAGGGTGATACGTCTTTTGAAATTTTTGAATCAAAATCCTATGACATATAATAGAACATTGAATATCATAAAATATAATACAATCACCAAACAAAATATTAAATGGATGTATATAAACCATTATAAATAAAATGTTCTTGTAAAAAAAATAAGTCTCAAGGGGTAAAAATTTGGGTTAAGAAACCCTTATAAGTAACTTAATATTTATGATATGAATCATTTGATAATGAGGTTATATGGAATAATTTTAAAACCCTAGAGAATAATGAGGAAATAAAATAAAATGTATCAATTATTCATAATAAATCAAATTTGTAATAATATAATTTAATAATAAATGATTCTAACTCAATGGAAGAAAATTTAATTAACAAAAACCCTTACAACTTTATAAATTTTCCACTCAAGACCCCTCAAAGGATAGAATTTGAAATAAAAAATTAAACACCATGAGTAATGATTGAATAATTATATAAAATATAAAATATTTATTATGTGTATTACTCTACAAAAAACATGTTTCATGACATAAAAATGTTGCAAGGAATTCCAATTTGAGACAAAGAACCCATACATTGTTCCAGATTTGTTCTATGCATGACTCTAAATTCATCGATAATAAAATAATTTTTATTATATAACTCCTTAGGAAACTTATTATTATATATTTAATTTAATATTGACAAATTATTATAAAATTATATTTATTTATTATATAGTTTTTTCACTAATGTTCATAAAAATTGATTCCATGTCGGCTTATTTCAGTTATCTTAGCTATCATAGATGATATTTTGATAATAAGGTAAATTAATAATATAACCATTCCAAAACCAAATGAAATAATTAATTTATTATTAACTAATAATATTATATGTATTTGATTCCATTTAATATCCATGATAATGTTTTATAGAATTATAAATTATTTGGTTAAATCAAACAAAACAAGAACACATTATATCTCGATGAGTGAGCATAATTAAGGAAGTGAATAATATCATTACAATAGAAGAATAAAGAAATTATTTTTATTTTTTTAATTTTTTGGATCATATTTTAATTGGTTTTAATAATTAATTAAAATCACAGTGATAAAAAATAATTCTACTTCATGGAGGCCATAGACCACAAAATACACAATTAACATATTCATTTCTTGAGGAAATGAGAGGAAATTAAGGTATAAGATAATTTTAAATTTCATAATCATGTATATATTATAGATATAATATTTATTCATCAATACCATCATTATAAAAAACCACTATATGATGTATGAATCAATAAATATGTTGATTCGTGGTGGCTGTAGTCTGCACGCTTACACTAAAAGAACATTTCTTTTTCTCAGTGAATGGAGAGGATTAAAAAATGGTTGTTACATTAATATAATAACATATTAATATAATAAGGACACATATTTAATTATATTTTTTATATAATAGGTTATAAAGAGGAATATTGTGATGAAATGATTAAAAGGTAGGCAATACTTACATCAAGAGTTTGCGTTTTCTCTTAGAAATTCCCTTAGAAATGGAGGCCTTAAGATAAATAATAGAGGAGGAATTGTAATGTGAGAGATGGTTCTTGGATGAACTAAAATTATGAATTTCAAAAATTAAGTCAAACCGAAATGTACGGAATTTAGGGTTGGAAGGATCCACTTTTATAAGTGATTAAAATAGAATTTCTATAAATATTCAAGAATTAATGTTAAAGGCATGTAATTTTGAAAGTATGGTGTATCCTAAAAGAGAAAATAATGGAGATAATAATAGTACTTATAAATTAATATCTAAAAAACAATTAATGGATATTTTTTGAGGTATTTAGGTATTTTTCTTATAATTTATTTTTTTACCATAATTTACTTCAACCACAATAATAATGTTTTACCCTCAGTAACTTATTTTTTTGACTAAAATTAAAATTAAAATTTATAAATAATTTTGGAATTCTATTTTCTATTCTAAAATAAAATTTTAAAGAAAATTTCTAATTTTTGAAAGCTTAATTTCAAAATAATCACACATAATGCGTAAAAATAGGTTTTAAGAAAAGTGTATTTTTTTATGATTTGAATTTTTGTATAGGATCAAAATTAGAAATGTATTTTATTTTCATGAAATAAATTGGTTATTATTTACATCCATCTACGCATCCTTGAAACTCACAATCATGTTTTTAGCTTTTCTAATGAATTGAGTATTTCTATACCAGCAACATTAAAAAATTATTTCTCAAAAAATATTCATTGATTTTTTTTATTAATTATAAATATAGTATAATTGATAAGTTAATTAGTTTATCTAGTTTTTTCCCTAGACTTTACAGGGGTTTTCATCTTCTAACATGTCTAGATAATGCATATTCCATTTCATTAGTCTCTTAATATACTGTGAATTCACATCAAATAGATCCTTAGTGAAATTAAATATATAAGTTACAAATTTTTTTGGATCATTTTTCAAATAATTTCCATCATGTGTGTAAAAGCCTTTATCTATTTAAATCTATTTATACTCCTCACATTACACACAAAATTTCTTTACATCATATAAAGGAATGTTAAAATATGATTCATAAGATGAGAACTTAACAATTTGAACCATTAAACTAGTGGTACATTCTTGTATTTCTCTAATGATTTTCTTAACTTACATATTTCTTTATCCTATTTTTTACATTATTGGTATATACTTGTTATTCAACACTAATAAGAATAGAGAGATATTTCTTCACCTTTATTTTTTCCTTAATAATCTCAAATAAGAACCTCATAAAACCAGTTTCAATTTATTGGGTCTTTAAAAATGGATTCAATTAGTGGATAACCATTACTTTGATACCAATTGAAATTCACAATAGTATTAGTGTAGACACATGGGGGTAAATTTGGCGTTACCTATTTTTATTACACTCCAATCCCTCTTGAAACCTTTTACCCTTTTATATATTTAAACCCTTTTTAGTGAGTGAATATGGATATATTTTATGTTTTTCTTATAATCATAGACATTGTGAAATATATGTAATGAAAATAAATAGGTAAAAAATGTTTTATAGTTTTCATCTCAAAGGCCTACTCTTTTCCATGATTTCTTATTCCCCCCAACCATGGTTCCTTCACTATAATCAATACGTGACTATAATGGTTTAATGTTTCTCACACTAACACTAAGTGTCATAGTGTTCTCTCTTGTCAACCTTTCATAATAATTAAAGGCAATGATCTTAAAAATAATGTAATAGTTTCACACTTGGGTCTCATATGTTCCCTGGATTCACACCATGTATATTAAAGTGTTTATATTAATATCATATTTGATATAGATCAAATGTTCAGAGGAATATACTTCTATATCCAATAGATCATATTTTCTTCTACTTAATAATAATGTATTCAAATGAAAATATCTCTTAAATAATAATTAAAAAACCAATTCAATTCATGTGTCACAATTATTAGATCTTTAGCATAACTTTTTCAATATCTTACTCACTCATTTCGCTCATATTATCTTCAATATCAAGATACGCCTTATCATTCTTCAAGTTCCCTAACTTCCTATAAATGATCTATATAATACCAAAAACACATACTCACTAAAATCATTCATTGTTTATAACTTTGGATCATTATCCTTATCACTTAGTGATGACCATATTAACTTATTTCTTTAAAATTGATACCAAAATGATCAAAAACATCAACACATTCTTGGGATTCTCACCCTTTTACTTCCAGAGAGTGCTCTTTAATATTTCACACAAAACAAAATATCTCAGATTCAACCTCTATAACTGTGTAACATTTTTTTTCCATTATTTGTAGTTCACCATGAAATGATATTTTATATATTTTAAATATATAATATCTTTTAAAACATGTTCCCAAGATCCCATTCACCATTTCTATCAATTTTTCATGACCCACGATCCCATTTTCCCTTTTCCTTCTTGAATCATTATCTCCCGGAAAATACCAATTTTTCCTTATTTATTATTTATTCTCATCCGATAAATAACATAGTTTCTTCCAGTAGTAGGGATCAATTATATTTTCTTCATTTTTGAATACCCATATCATTCTTTAGACTCATTTAACTTGATATCTTCTTCTTCAACCTATGCAAATACCCATCTCATAATATAAATCTATTTTTTTCATGTTATATATAGTATCACTGTATATTGAATAAAAATATTTCACTTCATGGCATGGAGATCCCTATGATGGACCTCTAGTGTTCTATCAAAATGGTAACCCTAGATAGACTATAGCGTAACACATCTATTTTTCTTCTTAGTCCTTCATTTGATAACTCCCTAAGGCATAATGTCTAAGCCTATAGTGTGGAAAATATTAGACTCCATACTCTTCTAGAAACACGTGAAATTATCATCTACTATTAGTATCACCTTAGGTTTTACACTAAGAAATTATCTTAAATTACAATAATTCTTTTTTATATTGATATTTAATTTATCAAAATACTAGCTATGTACGTCATTTTAATTCCAAACTATTTAGAATATTTTTTTGAAAATATTATACTCAAAAAAATTCTAAAAATTTACATAACACTATATTCTTCAATGATAACTTTATAGAAGTATTAAATTACTTTTACATAGGTCAAAATGATCATTATATTACTATAAAAATTTCATAGTTACCCTTATATAGGTTGTGTGACTTTCAAAATACCATTACACCGTTCCTAGATACCTTTAAATACACCTTAGAAACTCAATATTACTTTTATATAGGTCATTGTTTACCATTATATAGCTCCTGAAATTCATGTATTATTATTACATAGATTATTAAATTTTTATGTGACATTTATGTATCCAATGAACTACCTTTACATTAGCAATAAAAACATAATGTTACCTCTATGTAGCTCTTGGAATTCATTGATTAACTTTATGTAGAATATAAATTCTAAGAACATAATTTATATAGATCCAATTTACATTTATGTATCCCATTTTAATTTGAGGTTACCTTTAGCTAGCTCATTAATATTATGATCCACCTATATGAAGATAATAATTTTAACTCAAAAATACATTAGATTTTTCATGGGATTCTTTAAACAAACTAAAACCATTTAAAACCCATGATAAATGCTTTAACTCACATTCTTTAATTTTTCAAATATTATTAAACTCTATTTAACATTTCCCTTCATTTCATTGAGGTTTTCCAATTCAGTATCCATCTTTAAGCATCTCTTATAAAAAATCATTGAACTATTTTTGAGAACTAATTTTAGCATAAAATATAAACTATACAATAGTATGGAACCTTGAACACATTGGCTGTTCAAACAACCCATTTAGCAATACATTTAAAATCGTTTTATGATAGATAATGAAGTTATCCCTTGAATCCTATTCTTCACTTCTTGTGGAACTATTTTCGAAAAATCTTTTACACACCATAATTCTTATCTTAAACATGAGTCCAACCTCAAAAATCATACGATTTATGGGGATGCATTCCAATAAGAATTTCTTCTCAACATATTCTTTCTATTCATGCATTTTCATTTACATTTCAAATGGAATAACCAACTCCATTTCTTTACCCATAGTACATGGGAAGTCCAATTTTTTTATTCATTTTTTTGTTTTCTTTAGTCCATCACTTAATATTCTCCAAGAACAATAACTCACCGATAATAATTATATTAACAAAAAATAAAACATTAACATCACCATTTTTCAAGGATATTTTAATATGTATACTAAATAAATAAACTATTGGAACCATATCATATATAATATTCTATTAATTTGGATAATTTTATAATAATAATATTATATTAATTAAAATATTCCACTGGTGGGGGTTGAATCTCATTCACCCATATTGTAATAAAAAAATGGATAAACACTTTATCTTAGATAATTTTTTTATCTTTATATTCTTCTAAAAACATGTTATAGAATCTGATGAATCCTAATCCTTAGGTATTAAACCTATTATCTCATACTATTCACAATAATGTTTTCTTAATATATAAATCCTATTATCTTAAAATATAAATGATATAACTATACATTTCCTTTTTTAGTTATATAAATTCTAAATATATTACTTTACATTCAAGTATTTGATAAAAAAACTCATTACATCATCACTTTAATAAAAACTATAATCTTTTTTAATTATATACTTGATTTTAAACTCCTTTATTCTCATAACATTGGTAAAACATAAATTTTACGTTATACACCATTAAAAACAAAATAATTACTTTCTATAACACTAATAACTGATAACTGATATGAATATTCCATTCATTTTCCCAAACCCCTTTAATAATTCTAGACTATTCTATCCTATATAATCATTACTCCTTGATAGGTCTTTATATTTATTTAACCATGAATGGTTAGTATAAGAAATATATTTGAACATTCCAACAACCATTTCTTCTATTATTTTTAACTTTTAGCCACATTTTTCTAAATATTAGGTTGTGTGTTGTATTTTTTGATAATATCTTTTGGATGTGTTAAAAAGTATTGGATGGTTTTGAAAGACTATAGGAGACAACAAAAATGGATGAACAACATGCATGGGGGTTATTATAGTATTAAGTGAAATTTTGATGGTTAATAACAATTAAAGTAATAGAATTTTAGCTTTCAAACCATGGTATATAGAATTAGGCATATAGCCTCTTTGTACTTTCTCTTTTTGGAGTCTAGGTCATTCCTAGGTCAAGAGAAGTGAGGTTGGATGGTGGTAGGAGGAGGAGGCCTCTAACTAGCTGGATAAGGTTCAAAAAATACCCATAAGTTTGAAGGATCCACCAAAAAGCTAGTGTACTTCCACCAGCTACATGGTGCATACCTAGAAGTAAATACTCTCAGATTGAACCCATTATCTAGGAACTGGATGTCCACTAGCTATGTAGTGATATCACCGGGCATGTGATTATGTAGGGGATAATAATTCAATTTTGAATGAATTATTTATTTAACTCCTCTAATATAAACCTATCAACCATAATATTAATTTATTCGGATTAGAAGCTCCTTGTTAATGATTTTGGATCCATCCCTATTTTTTTTAGGATATTCATATCAATTTAAAATCATGGATATCAATCAATTGAAAACCGGTTAGTTAGATCTATTCTAAAATTTTCTATTTTCTTCTTGTTTATTGATTTGGTTCCTTATGAGACTAGATAACTATATCTAGAATGTGCATGGAGAATTGATTTTTCCACATTAGATATAGGTTTTCTAGGATCCAATATATTTCTCTACCATCATTGGATTAGGAGGAAACAAGTATTTTTTTATTTTTGGGGTTATTTAATCTATCCTATGGACATCCATTAACATGATTCTTTTTCTTATGATGGTATCCATTGGATTTGATTTATTAATTATAGAATCAATAATTGTTGGTAATGGAATGTATTTTCATTATGGTTTTTCTTTTAAAACTATATTTTTTTCCACATGATTAGCCTGATAAAACATCTCAAAGATGGTATTGAAATAGAAATTGTTTTTCAATCAGGGAATTATTGTATAATAACTATATATTTTTCTTATCAAATGTTGGTTTGGTTTTCATGAAATGTAAAAATAATATGTACCACATTGAGAGGCCTTGGGGTTTGGGAAAAGATAAAAATATGAAAACCTTATCAGAGTAAGCTATCACTAAGGTTAGGTTCTCATGATTCCATTATTTATAGTGGGAAACCATAATAGCGGAATGAGGTTCCTAGAATTTAGGATTCACTTATATTGACTAGTTTTACTTTTTGTGTCATAATTTTGTAGAAAATTCAGTCATAGATTTCTATTTAGTGCATTGTGGACACATTATGCACATGTTTATTTAATATACTTATTTCCAACTTGATGTACATATTGTTGCATGATAAAAACTTTTCATCTTATTATTCCATTAGAATATATGTTATGTGATATTTCTTTGTATATTAGAATATGAAATTTTTTTGAAAATAAAACCAAAGGATTATTTTATTTTGTAAAATTATTTCATTTGAAATGATTTAACATATATTTTATACATGAAATAACATATTCATGTGGATATAAATTTTATAGATTATTTGGTTATATCCTTGTATGCTTTATTGAAAAGAACATACTCTTAACGTTTTATGTTTTAAGACTTGGGTTTGTAGGATATTAGTAAAGGAGTGAGTTTTATGTAGTGACAGACTCTCATGGATCGTGTTTCCTTCTATTGGGTTGGGATTATAGTGAAATTTGTCACATAAAGATAAAACCGTAGGTTGCTTGATGTTCTATTTTTATGGCCTTATAGTTTGTTCATCTAGAACAAATTATAATATTGTTGGATGTTAAATTTATAGCTTTTTTACATATGATGTATTTTGGATATCTATTTTGTTAATTTGATTTCTTCTATCTCATTATATGTCTTTTGAGGGTGAAAACATTCCAATTTTTCTTTAAATTATATCTTGGGGCTTGTATCACCCTCTTTTGTCTCGGTATTATTGATAGATAAGTGATATGAATTTAGAAACATGAGAGGTTGTGTGGGAGTGTTCCAGGATGTTTAAATTTTATGAAAAACCTCATGTTACCATGCGATGTCTGGGGTTGTCTATCACCCTTGTTTATAAGTTTATCATTTTGGGTCAAGTTATCTAAATTAGGTTAATGAAAAAGGAATTTAAATTTTGTATGGTTATTATCCTTTTTACTTTGTAGAATATAGATATTTTAAGAATAAAATTTCTAAATTATGGAAAGGAAGATTCAAGGAGATCCCTATACGAGAATACCCCGATGAACTAAGTTTTAGTAGAAATGATAGTTCAAATGATCCATTACTTGGCAAAGTATCCAGTTATGAATTAGAATGGATGGTAAACCATGCTTCATACTTCACTAAGAAGCACCCACTAATATTATTTTACCTTAAGGGACCACATAATTCAAAATAATGTATTCTAAGGATTTAGAGGATTTATCTCTTTATGATGTCTTTAAAAGATTACATGCTCTATTTATCATTTTATATTTTTATGGTGATGAGAAAAAAGTGGTGGAAATAAAATATGTAAGACAATTTTCAAGATTATCTCACTTGGACTACTTTTAAGGAAGCCTTCAATCAATAGTTTTATCTTGAGACACTGGGAGTGGAAAAGTCATGGGAATTTGGTTCTATTGAGCAGGGAGATTATTCAATCACAGAGTATTAGATTAATTTTTTTTTGAGTTTGTGGACCTGTTTCTAGAGCTTATTTCAAAGGAATATCCCATGTCATGGAGGTTTGAGATAGTTCTGATGGAATTTATTCTATTTATGATGCTTTTTATGGGCCTACTGACTTATTTGGAGGTTGTAGATAAGGTAGTTATGGATGAGGGGGGTATATCTTGGAAATGATGAATCTTCAGAGCATCAATGAGAGTATGAGGTAGCTAGAGTTTATCTTCTAACCAGAGGAAAATTTATGGTGACTAGTATCGAGGTAGTGGAAGGTGTGCATGAAAAATATTAAGGTAGGGAAAAGTATTCTTTTATCAATGTGAGATAAAGGGACACCTCAAACATTACTGTAAAGTAGAACCCAAGGTGTGTCATTCAAATGGTAAATATTGAAATCCTTATTTTTTTTATGAGAGATCATTCTAGTGAAGTAGAGTTAGATCATCGTTCAACAATGGATCTTATTTTATATTTGATGTGGAAAAGGGGTGGGGTCACAACCAATTTCCCAACGTAATTGTTAAATTGTGAAAATTGGGAATAATGAAGCTGAACATTAGTATGCAGAGGAGTTTGCACTAGAGGAGATGTAGGAAGGACCAAATACTATAAAAGGTATTCTTGTTTATTTATATTATAAGATTATGGACTTATTTAAAACATGTGTGACATATTCATTTTTCCCATCCAATATCATTGATGTGTAGTGTTTGTGTTCGGTGCTTGTGCCTTTCATGAAAAATATCTCCAAATATTTGGGAATGGAGTCAAAGCATGGTTTTATATATACCATGTTTCAGGTTATAATCTCTAAACATTTAAATTAACACAAGGGATCCCATTAGTTTTCAAAGACTAATAGGAGATCAGCATTCCATTAGATAAGGGTTAGAGAGGTAGATATTCTTAAGTCAACATTTAGTATAAGGTATTATAATTAATAGTATCTGGTCCTACTATTATTCCATAATAATACTACAAATATGTTTATGGATTTAATAAATTGAATATTCCATAGGTTTTGGGATTATTTTATTGTTTTTTGTAGAATATGTCCTTGTTTGTTACAGATCAGAGAAAGATCATGCTAAGCATTTGAATATTATCCTTGGGATCTTGAAAGAGAATCATCTATAAAAGAATCTACCCAAAATTTGGAAATGTGATTTATGAGAAGGCTATTTGAGTGGATATTGAGAATATTTGGGTGGTGATATTTTGAGAGTTTCTATGAAATGTGTTTGAGATCCATAGTTTATTGGAATTAGATGGTTATTAAAGGATATTGTTTTTGGGGCTTCTCCAATATTGAATTGTTATTATAGATTTAAACCACAGGGGTGTGAATATTTATTTTATTGATCATTGATAGATATATTTTGAGGTTTTGAAATTGAAATTGAAATTAGCTCTAGTATTTATCCTTCTTGATATAGGTTTGTGATATGATGTCTTCTGTGATGCCTCAGGTATGGGTTTGTTTTTTTGTTTTGATGCAGGGATGATAAGAGGAATCTTATGGATCTCATCAATTATTCAAACCTAAAAAGAAATTCCCCATTCATGATCCAGATTTTTTGAAATTTATACAAACTCTTAGTACTTTGTACCAACATATATATATATATATTACAGTTTATATGACCATAAGAAAATGAATAATATCATCACCCAATGATTTCTAAAATTGAGAGAGAGACATTGGGTAACTTTCCTGAAGATGTTTTATTCTGATATTGACATTGACCCAAGAAAATTAAACATGGTGAAATATTCTTTGTGTAGAAAATTTCAGTGCATATAGTTGAGAAATTAATGGAAGAGTTGTACTTGATGGGCCAGTTTGCTGGGATGCACTTGGTTGAAGGGATGGATGATGGGAATGTATTCCAATATTTTTTTAGGATGGATTACCTATAGATAATTAAATTAAACCTGGAAAAGATAGGGATATGATGTGTTAGTGATTTAGTATAAATCTTTGTGGTGGGGAGACCTTTGGTGGGAGTTCTCAATATCTCATTGGTGTTTTGTGCAATTGTGGAAGGATGATTGTTCCAATGGACATGAGACATGAATTGATGGATAATGGACACCGATCTAATTGATCTGTGCACCCCATGGACACCAATACATACCATGAACTAAAATGTCACTATTGGTGGCTAGGAATGATATGATTGATTTAATATTTTTTTCTCAATTCCTTATATTTCAAATAATTAAGGTGTAACATGAGAGGCCTAATAGTTTTCTAAAGCCTTTCCCATTCTAGTAAGTAAATGGGATGAGATATCCATGGATTTCTTGATTGTACTACCTCAAACTCTTAGTGTTAAGGATGTTTTGTGGGTCATTGTTGATCAACTCATGAAATAAAAACATGATATTTTCAAACACCATGGAGTCTGATAAAATATTATTTTGTATACGGACACTCAATTCCCTTCCTAGTCTTGTAGTGGGTTATAGGTAGGGATGGGTTCTTTTTTGAAGTTGATCATGACATATTATCCTCATAAAAATGTCTATACCAAGAGATCTATCCATTTCTTGGAATATATTCTCTAGGAATGCATTCTAGACTTCAGTGGTCTATTGGTGAAACATATTCCCATAGTGGAGTTTACGTATAATAATAATTTTTTGGATTCCATCAGAATAGTCCAATTTGAGGCATTTTATGATAGGAATTTTAGATCCCCTATTTATTAGGTCATTAATAGTTTATGAGAATGGTTCTTGGTTATACTGATCATCATTTAGGAGATGATGAATATCATGAAATTGATTAGAAAATGGTCAATGATTTCTTAGAGTCTTCAGAAATAAAATTTTGATTAGTGTTATAATTTGTTGGAGTTTGAGGTAGGTGATCAATATTTTTTTAGGATTTCATATTGGTTGGTACATAGATGTTTACGAGGCAAGTTATGTTATCATATCATTATATCAGACTATTTAAGATTATATACGGATTCAGGAAAGTGGTTTATTGATCAGATTGACCTTCTTATTTAACTTTTATGTATGATGTCTTATGTGTTTCACGACTAAAGATATATCATCTAGATTTATCCCATGTGATTGAGTAGGAGGATTTTGATATTTATCTTGATACCTTAGTGATTGAAAGTCCAATTCATATAGTCAACTAATTAGATAAAATTCAATGTTAAAAGAATATCACATTTGTTCAAGTGAGATGACATAATTTTAGGGAAAACAATGAGACATGGGATATTGAGGTCCTGATGATGATGTAATGGACACATCTCTTTTTGGGGTCCTGAACATGAGCCTTTTTGGGGATAGAAAGATTTTAAAATGGGGAGAATTATCACAACACAGTATGTGGAATAACTTATGGATCCTCTTTCAACATTTTCCTTTCAGTTTCTAGGTCGTTTATAGGCCAGGAGAGAAGAGGTTAAATATTTTTTGGAGCTGGTGGCCATCAACTAGCTGGTGAGGGCCACTGGCTAGTCAATGAACTCTAGAAGAACACCTATAGTTTTATAGGTTCCATCAACTAGATAGTAGAAACCTGTATATATAAGAAATCAACTTGTACCCACTAGACATTTGGCTGGTCAACATTGGCCATCCAATTGACTATCGACTCACCAATGGATGTCCAAGGGATGGATAGTTACACCATTGGGAGTGCGATTAATTTGGATATAATATTACATATTTCACCAAAATATTTATTTAACTCTATAATCCAACACTTTTGACAATAATACATCTTTCTTCAGTTTATAGTATCCTTGACTATGTTTATTTATATCCCCCTCTCTTTATTGGTGAATCTTCATACTGTTTGAAATATTGAATCTTTGTTGATTATAATTTGGTGAGTTAGATCAACTCTAATATATTTTATTCTATTATTCTCTATGAATGATGTTGTTTATTAGACTATATGATTGGATATTTTATAGACATAGAGAATTTTATTTTTTCCATCAGATATATGTTCTCCAGGATATGATCTCTTCCACCCGTAGAACGACCTAGAAGGAAATAATGTTTCCTTTGTTCTTTAGGTAGGTGTCTCTATCCTATCAACTATACCTTATACTTATTGTGTTATTATGATTATATCCTATTTTTATTTATGATTTATGTATTTTATCTTTTGTGACGATGGAATATTTTTTTTAAAACATGGTTTCTTTGAAACCTCAATTTTTCTCTCTATGATGTGTTTAGTAAAATGACTTATAGATGGTATTGAATTAGAAATATTTTTTCAATCCTATAATTAGTGTTTAGTCACCATTGAAAATGTTTTATGGATCGTGTGATTGGATTTCTTGAATCATATTGGTAATATATAGAACATTAGGATACCTTGGGGTATAAGAAAAAACTAAACATATGAAAACCTTAGTGAAATAATCTATCAACAGTATAGGTGACTGTGATTAATGATTTATAGTGGGAAGCATTATTATAGGAACACAAGTATTTAACTTTAGGATTAACTTATACCATCTAATGTTCCTTTATGAGTCCTAATTGTGTACACCCTGATGTCATGGAATACCCTTTTCTGATTTTTGGAAACATTACATGTATATTTATTTAATATCATTATTTTCCCACTTGATATAGATATTGATGCCTAGAAACCAAGTTTATTTATCTTATTATGGATTAACGATATATGTTATGTCATATCTCATTATTTATTAGAATGTAGAATGTTTTTGAAAATAAAACCAAGGGATGATTTTATATGGGAAAATGATTTCTTTTGAAATGTATTCAATTTTTTTATATAATAACTAATGGAAGCATGTGGATTGAAATTATATTGTTTCATTGGTAGTATAATACTAATATTTTTTTATCACATAATACTATTTCCATTTTAAATTTGTAGAATTGGTTTTTTTAGTTACATGTAAATGGAAGAGCATCATGTAGAGGATGACTCTCATAGATAGTTTTTCCTTTCAGTGGGATGGGATGGTGGTGACATTTGTTCATGGGGAGATGGAACCAAGTGTTTCTTGTAGTTAAAAATTTATTATCTTCTAGTTTGTTCATCGAGAACGTATTATCTAGTTGTTGGATGTTACCTTTATGGTTTGGTTGTTATTATATATGATTTATTTTGGATATCTTCTGTGTTAAACTGTTTGTTTCTATCTCATCATATGTCTGTTGAGTTTTAAATCAATACCTTGTTTCTTTTTATGATACCCCAATGCTCTTTCCATATCATAGTGATCAATAATGTTATTTCATCATTATGTAGGGCCAATTTAGGTTCAATTATGGGTTGAACATGGTTAGTCTGTCACATGAGTTTTTTAGAAAGTTTTGATATTTCAGAAGAAAAACTCGTAGTGGAAGTTTGTAATTTATTAGGGAAGTGATTATGGAAGTTATTGTATAGATGAATTTGGTTTTATATGTCACAAGTTTCTATGAGATGAGAATTATTATATGTTATTAAGTTATTGAATAATTGAATGTTCTAAAAGTTAACAACCTAGTTGATTCTATGTAAATCCAGAAGTTGATTTTGAAAGTTATAAAGGTTTAATGCTTCCATAAATAGATATTGTGATAATGTTTCTAGAAGCATAGAAGTTAAGTCCAGAATATTATATTGACTTGAAACATATAAAACGCATAAATCTCTATGTATATGTAAGCGTAATCAATTTGATACTTAAATGTTACCAAAATTTATAGTTGCAAAATTTTTGAAAATTACTTATATGTAAAGGTAACCATAACTCAATATGTAATAGAGAACAATTTAATAAATTTGAAAATTTCAAAGAACACTCCCTTTATAAATAATACGGAATTTTAAATAAGCACAATAATCTGAAAAAGGAAAAATTAGCATCCTGATGCATAAAGTTAATCAAGACAATATATATGGGTAGCATAATAGAAACTTCTAATACATAATGGACATCAAGGAGATGCATAAGTGTCATGAATTATACATGTAAAGGTAACTAGTTTTTAGAAGTCATGAAAATTAATGGGTTAAACTATAAAGAGATATGTAAATGTAATCCAAGATGATACAAAAAATAAAATAGGACGAGAAATTTGGAAATGACTACATAGGGGTGAATACATTAGAGTAACCAGAGTTAAAAGATGGCATGTGTGGGTCATTATCAATAATAAAATACTATTTGTAATAATAAAACCCATGATTATGTTTTGTGATATATCATAGGATATGGTTGATAATAAAGATAGTTATAAATATTTCCATTTTTTGATGGAGATGATAATTCCGTGATTAAATAAGTATCATTGCATGATATTTAAATGATCTAAACATGATATTCCATTTCTTTTTATGATACAGTATTCGACTAAGAATTGATCTATGAAGAATTAATTTCTTTTGGGAAGAATATTCCAATAGTAAAATGCATATTCAGTTGAGTTTAAAATAAGATATTTAGCTTGAGATTTCAGGAGGTTGACTTGGTTTTAAATGCATAATCTTAAACACATTAATATATGTGGTATGCTTGGTATGATCATGCATAATTAGAAAAAGAAATATTAATCCTAACCATTAGTAGAAGTGATGGAGACATTAATAATATATAAAAACATCTTGTAGAAGTTCTCAACGTATTGAACACAAATTGAATATTCTAATTACATAAGAAGATGAATAGATGTTAGAGAATATTAAAAGATTTGATTTTTAGAGAGGAAGAAGATAGAAGATCCATAGTTGGAGTGGAATTGATATTATTTTATTTTTTTAATTTAAAAGGCTCAAAGAGGGTAGGAGTTTAACAACTACATCTAGATATTAATGAATGAGAAAAATAAGATAATTCCAGTGTGTAATTATCTATATTTGGAGGAAAAAGTGATTTTTTTTGTGATTTTTGCGAAAGATAAGGACTGAATTTTAACATTGAGGAATTGATCTCAGTAGTCCTTAGTGTATTGAAAGATAAGTGATAAATTATTTTAAAGAAGTTCCAAATCTAGTGTTATGACGCAATTTGACACTCATGATTAATAACGAGATAACCTCATTTCATTAATCTGACTATTTCCTTCACCAAATTAGTGTTCATATGAGGATTAGAGGAAGTGGCCCAAATATTGATGGAAATTATTTCAATAATGTTGTAAGGTAAGTTCACCTTAGCACACATTTATCATGGCCCTAAAACATGCATCCACTAAAAGTGAGTATAGTGTAGTCTGGTACACTAACCCACCATTGTCTGTATTCTCCATGGATTATCACATAGTGGTAAACCTAGTATAATTCGTCCATGTTCAAGTATTGTACATTAAAAAGTTTTATTTAATATTCAGTGAGATAAATAATAAGTTAAATAGTAATATTAAACACGTTTATTCTAATACGAAAATATGATTCAAAGAAACTATGGGACTAAAAGGAAAGAGAATTTTAATTTGGTGTACACCCTTATTCACCCCCTCAAGGTGATTCTATCATATTGGTACTAAAAATTAATATTAGAGATAAGAGGTTATGACTTCATGTTCAATATATCTATCAATTTGTACACATGGACTTAATATTAAAACCTACTATATTCAATGGTACTAACATTTGATGGATGAAAAAATGAAATTTTTATGTTTCTCAGGGCTTTTGGAGATGATATCATAGACTATATAATTTTAGATGATAACTTGACTAATAATAATGACATATTTAGTGATGAAAATATAGAAAATACCTTGAAAATTCCATTATCTATATAAGTACACTAGAAAAACTCTCAATGTGATACTGTCTTTGAGATGTAGAAAACACTAAAAGTGAGATATGATAAATTCGTGGAATCCATGATGCTTGAAGAGCCTACATCAAGATGTTAATGTAAACATGGTTATAATGCGAAGCCATTCAACAAATTAGATAAGGATTTCCCCGTGTTACAATGTATGAAGTAGAGTAATTAGAAAAATAAGTCTACCTAGAATATTAAATATAAAATCAAGGTAAATAACTTATACTCTATTAAAAAATATAGTTCTAAGTATATTCTTTTAAAATTTATAAAAATTAGAAAATTCAGACCCCCTTTGAAATTGGAGAAGGTGAATATTTATTAAATGAAGTGCAAACGAAATTAATCCATTAATATAGAGAGTGTTCATACAACTAAACATGATCCAATCACTTTGAGAATATGGATATATTAAAGATTATAAATTAGGTGAATTATATATTTTTGAAATATTTGGATTCATAGAATTAAATATTGATGAAATAATTTGTGGTATTGAATGGATACATTATGAGATTTGGTGAAAAGATGAATTCAAAAAGTGAACTTATTGGAGAACTTTTATATAATCTAGAAGAATAGAAAAAAACATAAAAGAACTGAAAGTTAGTATTATTCCTCCTAAAAATCAACTTGGGGAGAAGATAAAATCCTATAAAGAAGTTGGCTCAATATTGGAAAAAATGAAGTACCAATTAAAGGAAGAAGACATGATAATTAAGGATATTAAGTGAAATTTAAATACCTTTAAAAGAAAAGATAATAATGGAACTTGTAAACTCCTGTGATTTAAATATATCTCAAGTTTCCAAAAAGGGGAAGTTACCAGACCTCAAGTGGAACTCCCTATATTCTAGAGGCTTTAGATTAGTTATGAGGGTGAGATAAGTGTAGTGGGGGACTATTCCCCCTAGTATAGAGTAACAAGAAAATAAAAACAAAAAACAAAAATCAAATAATTAGCATATTAATATATAATAGTGGAAACCATATAGTAAACAAATGGGAAGTAAAAGAGAATAAAGTAAAATAATAATAAAGATTCATGTAAATCAACATGAGATGTATCTAAATATCAAGATGAAAAATACAAATAAAATAACTAGCAGAAACAATATAATGTTAAAATACACCAACGCTGAATCCAATGTAGATCCTATCTGTAAAATCAATCCTATCCCAAAATCATCAATATGTTATACGGTCATTTCCCTTGTCCAGAACTGTATCCATGTAATCTGCTTGGGGTACCAAATGAATCCAAAATAGGGTTTTAGTAAAACATAGTTGGTCAACATCACCTTGTCTAAAAAACGCAATATGATTAAAATTTTATGAAATAATGAGATAAATAGCTATATTAATCCATTAATTAATACAATACACAAATCAACATGCTTTGGCACCATGTTAGAATGTCTCTGATCCTGCAGCACAACCATGCCAACCATAACCAAAAATCAAAATAACCTTATTTAGTTTCATGTTGGTATATATATGAGCATATAATACAACCATGCCATCTATAACCACATGTCCTTGGAAAATCACAGAGATTTGGGCTAAGCATACTATAAAAGCATTTTAGCATCAGACTGGGCAGAGCCCACTGAATATAAGAATTATAGTATGAGACTGGTTAAATACCAATCAATATAAGAATGTTAACATAGAAATATGAATATTCTACTCAATATAATCATTAAAACATGGGTCTGGGAAGATCCTATTGAATATAATCATTACAGCATGGGACTAAATAGAGACTGCTCAATATAATAATTATAGTATGATACTAGACATAGATCTCTCAATAAAATCTTTACAACATTGGAATATGTAGAGTCTATTCAGTATAAGTATTAAAACACAAATTCAAAAATTTATAACAGTAAGGATACAAGAATATCACATCCTACTCCTTAATGGTTAGTCATGAAAATCCTCATTTTACTTTCAATTACCCCTTTCATTTATCAATTAGTTCCTAAATAATTAACATGCTAACCATTTCAATAAAAAAAACTCTTTCAATGGTGAATATATATCAAGAAGTCACTTGAATGTCATGTAATTATAAACTAACTTTAAACTACTTCCAATTCATATAAAAATTCAAGGGATCACTCACCCAATGGGTGGCCACAAGCTAGGTTTCTATCTATTGGATTGAACAAAGTTCAATGAAATAAACTAATTTATGATTTATTTGACTAAATAAAATGATATGTGGTTTTAATCATAATATTTCACATACTGGAAAGTTAATTAGACCACAGTGTTATGTTTTATACCCTATAACATTAATATGTGATTTATAATAACATCTATTAAGAATCTCCAAAAATATCACATCAAAAAATTCTCCCAAAAGGAACCAAGATAACATTGAAACATGATTATAACAAAAATGATATGAGATGAATAGATTTAAGCTAAAATTATGGTTAACTATGGAAGAGAGGTAAAAAACTAAGCATGTCAACCCACTAGGGATTAGATGTGGAAATGAAAAATTCCAAACATTGGGAAGGTGACCAAAATCACCTAGAGTACCTTAGGTTTCATGAGGAGTGAGAGATATAATGAAAGAATGTGGAAAATCAAAATCAATACAACCTTAAAACCATTGGGGTTGAGAGTTACATGGAATTTACACTTTCAGGTCATGTATTTATAAATTAGTGTGATACAAAGAAAAAATGAGTCACCTTAGTTTAATATTTAACGCCACTCAACTTTTGCATTATGTGAATGGAATACACGACATGTAACCAATTCTCACCCTAAAAAGGTTCATGAAATTTTCCTATTAATTTACAAGTCAGGTAATATGTTCATGATGTGTAAATGTCCAATGGGTAGTCTATACTAGTTTATGAGTAAGAGATCCAAACACCTTTGAAAATTCCCAATATATGGAAAAAACCTCATAAAACCATTTAACATGTTTATACACCGACTCCATTAATTTAAATGAAAACACATAAATGAAATTTAGGTCATTTTCCCCCCAAAAAGGATCTCTATCCCCAAATAAGACTCAGCCACCAAGGTCCAACAAAAATCTCAAAGAGAGATATACCTGAAAAATGATGGATCATACAAACTCCCCACCATACAAATTTTCATCCCAGAGATACTCCAAGTATTATTATGGGGTATTTAAGAACATTAATGGACATAATAATAACATATTAGACTCTCTAACCTAGGTATCCTCATGAAAAATCTCGTGCTACAATTACAATAGAACATGAGGTATAATAATAATATGGATTTACTTCTCACTATGGTCCACAATTCGTATTAGAGTCTCCTCAAAGGATGAATTATCAAAAATATCAATGTCCTTGACATCTACCACATGGTAAGGGTCATAATAATAACTATTAATATCTGAATCATGAAAAATTTCATGCATGAAACTATAGAATTGTTTAAGGGATAATGGGTATGCCACTGAACCAACCGTATCAAATATCTCAAACAACCGAAAAAACATGGTTACTAGCTTTCCCAATTTCTTGATATGGCATTGCCCCAACCTAGGAGACACCTAAAGGAAAACCCAATAATCAACCTCAAAGTATCTAGTTCGTACCCAGTAGAAAACCTATGATTTATACCTACTCTAAATGGTCACCAACTGCCTACTGATCAACTAAACCTGATCAGACATCTCCTACACAAGAATATTCCTGACAAGCACTAAACCACCTACCTCCAAACATGAAAAAGAAAAATGAAATGACTTTCTATACAATTTTTTGAAATTTTTTACATAGATAAATTTCTATAAGATATTATTATATTATAAATCCATGAGTTCTATATTATTCTTCCATGAACCACTGAAATACAACACATAGGCTCGTAAAAAATAACTAAGAACCTAGAAAGTTCTCTTAGATTGATTGTCAGTCTGAGGATGATATTCCATACATAGAAGAACCTATGATGCTAGATCATTTGGAAGACCATACTTGAACCAAAAAAGTTAAATAAGGATCTATATTAAAAAAGATACTCCTTGGAACACCATGAAGATGAACAGTCTTGTGCTCATATATACTACCTAGATCATTAACTATGTGAGTATCTCTATTAGGCAATAAACAGGCTAACATCTTTAGTTGATCTATGATCCCCCAAAATGAATCATTTTTAAATGTTTTTATAGGTAATCCTATCATAAAATACATAGTGAAATCATCCCATTTCCACTCAAGAATGGATAGAGGTTATAACAGCCCAGATATGATCTTATGCTTGGATTTTCCATATTGATAGGTGAAACATTTATCCATGAAGCCCAATACCTTCCTATTAATTCCTATTCCACAATAATTTTTATGGATATCAAAATACATATTTTTAAAACCTGTATGTACCACCCTTATATAATCACGAATCACTATCATCATCTCATTGCACAAGCCCATATGAATTGATACTCAACCATAGAAAAGAAGAGAATTTATACTACTAGGAGACCATGATGATGGTGTGACACCACCATATAATCTATCTATCAAAACAAATACCTCTAGAATAAATAACTTCTATATCCTTACCTGGTCAAAAATCACAAGCATACAATATTTCAAAGTTAAAGCTGCACATCCCAGTGACTCATAAACATCGAGAGTCCTTTATGAAAAGATGTCTCTCACCTTCCACTTGTCACAATACTCCCAGACTATCTATATATGTGTATTCTATAAAAAACCAATGTTAATGAAATTTACATTTCCCAGTGTATAAGTAAATTGATGTCAAAAGACTACATATACTTAACCCAGCTCCTTTATCAATGGTTTAGGTCCCACTGAGAAAATATTTACCTAAGGCTCTTTTGGTCCATGTACATCACAAACATTTCCCCCCTAAGATAATGCATCTAGAATCACAAGTCAGGTACCACCAATAATAAATCCATATATTGAGTAGGGTAATTCTTCTTGTGCATCTCCAACAATCTTGACCCATAAGCAACCACTCGATCCTCTTGCATCAAAATTGGTCTGAGTATAACTCCAGATGCATCACAGTACACGATATTTTATTTACCAAACACAAGTAAAGTGAGGATATGTGATGAGGCTATCCTTCCATTCAATTACTCAAAATATCTGTCATAATATTTTGACCAAACAATATTTACCCCCTTATATCCTATCCTGGACATTAGTTCTATCGGATGGGAGAATTCATGGATAAAGCACTGATAATAACCTACTATCCAAGAAAAATCTGAATCTCAAATACATTCGTGGGTTTCTCCTAAGATTCCATAGTAGAAAATATATATGGGTATATAAAGACTCCATATTATATGATGACATGTGTCTTTAAGTATACTTTTTATATATAAAAATTTCATTTGGTTATCTTGACATAAATTCAATTTTCTCTATATACACTCAAGAAGATATCAAGATGTTGGGAATGATCATATATTGACTAGGAGTAAATTCAGATTTGAAAAAAATAATTTATATAAACTAATCTTGAAAAAGATGAAGTGAATTATTTTTCATATAAATTAATTTCACTGATGCATTTCTCAAACAAAATAACATCATTAAAAACTCATACAATCCATACCTACTCCTAAAAGTGGTCTGAGGTATGTTTGATAGTTTCACCCTTAACTAATGGTATTCGAATATCAAATTGATTTTAGAGAAAATATTTTCACCACTCAACTAATAAAAGAAGTCATCAATGTGTTCATGGGGAAACAAGTTCTTGACAGTCATCTGGTTCAACATTTGATAATATGCACAAAAATGCCATGTCCCATTAGACTTTATGGAAAAATGAATTGGAGAACCCCCTGGAGAAGTACTAGCCCATATGAAACAATTAGCTTCCAAGCCATCCAACGAATTTTTTTACTCCCAAATCTTTTTTGGTGAAATTCTATAAGGTATAATAGAAACTTGTTCGGCTCTCAACCCCAAATTGATCATGAAATCATTCTCCATATTGGGTTGTAAGTTGTAAAACTTATTAGGTAAGACATCCATAAAATGGTCAACTACTAGAGGAAAAGAATCCTATTTCAGTCCACCATCATATAGAGAATGACTATATATCTGACCCATGAGACTATCCAATCTATAATGAATTGGTCATACATGACCTGCCTTAGGACCCCACTCACCCTGATGAGAATAACTACCGCCTTTTGGAGATAGAAAGATAACTTACGTATAGTAATTTTAGATATGATATTGGTATAGAACTATCCTATCCATACATAGAATCAAATCCAAAACATTCATTACCCGGATGAACGATTCGCAAAAGAAATGGTAACTATCAATCTATAGAGGACACACATTTCAGTATAGGATATTCTCTGCTAAAAATCGAAATTGTGTATCCATTGTCCAAAAATCATGTAATATTTCCACATATAGGCCAAAACTATTTGAAACATTATAGAAAAAAGGAATGTGATGCTCCAATATATAAAAACACATGTAGGGGTAGATGATATAAGAATCATACCTCTAATAGTAGAAGGTATAGTAACCACACTGGATGGAGTAGACTGTATAAAATGTAGTTGACTAGTCTATCTTCCCTAGGATTCTTTCCGAATCTACTGTGCTGCTCCCTCTTCTTGAAATACCGCTCTAGAGTTGGGGTAAAACATCCCTTGCCTCAACCTAAACATCTGGTAGAACTCCAGATACCAGTGTTTTGAGGAGTAGTTGAGTATTTACTAGACTCTAGAACCTATCCAGACCCCTACCACTAATCTGCTATTGTATGTCTCTACAAAACCTTTGCAGGTGTCCCATCTTTTCTTAAACATGACACTCTAAAGATGGGTATAGAAATTGGGGACACCTATGGCCCAAATTTCCACACTAAAAGCATTATAATGGCATAAAGTTCTAAAACGGATTTTCACTACCTTGTCCTATATTTCCACTGTTGAATTGGAGAAAACTATCATATATGTGCTTATTTCCACCATAAAAAGAGATCCCAACTCACCCTATTAAAACAACCATGCCACTCCTTGAGGCCTCTCTCATATTCCCTTCTCTGACGAGTGACTGATTCATGAAACCCTAAAAACTTCTTAGATGTAATATGTTAACTTGTAACATTATATCATAGTGAATACAATTCTAAATATGTATCACCCTAGAGATCTATCCATCTATTAAATATAACGCAAAGTGTTGTAGGTCAATGAAGAATCTGACGTTGTCCAACTCTAACATGCACTCATGTGTCTGGTGTATGAACTCATGATCCCTCTCATCCCTCAATATAATTGGATATAAGTGGATCAGAAATGTCTTCTATAAGCCCTTATAATATATCTCCTCTTTCTGCCCATATTTCTCTAGAATATCCCCCCCAAAGCATGGAAGGTCCATGAAGCATATATGTAGTAGCCTCACCCACCTATATGTGTGTGTCTCAAGATGCTTAAAGATCACCTAGACTAACTCAATCAAGAAATTAGATTCTTTGGGGCCTCACTCGCTAGTGAAAATTGGTGAATTATCCAATTATAACTCTCTCAAAACCTTAGAGATCAATGTATCAATGAAAATATTCTCCATTTCTATAGATCATATGACCCTCATGAAGCTTTCATGAAGATTAACATCCATCTGATCATCCGGAGCTACTGGAAGCTTTGGCTCATCTGTGTTAGGAGCATGATGTTTTCTACTCTACTAACTCTCAAATTAAAGATGATTTGTATTAATTTCATTATAAAAAACACACTCTAAAGAATATTGGCTATAATGAGGTCAACCTCTAGAGGTGAAAAAACCAAAGAACCACTGCTCGTATTATTAAAAAAATGGATTACAAGTGTTTTATCATGGTATATTGATTATGTTCATTTCATTTATCAGATATAACATCAATATAAATTCAAAGTTCATTAAGAAAAATAAATAATATGAAATAAATATGACCCTTTCATGAAAAATTCATGTCAATATATATCCCTATGTGCCTATAATAATGCATTCATAGACATCTCATTACATACTGGTCCATGAGTATAAATATTTGTAAAAAATAACATCATACAACATGTGAATCATAGAAGGTGAAATAAAATAAAAGTTAACAATAGAACAACATAAACAACAATCCCATCCCTTAACACTCACATTTTTTTCCTATACCTAGGTTAGTTACTCACATATACAAGATCATTACCATGTCCTGACAGATCCTAGTCTCCTTTCTATCTTTCCCAGATAGTTCAACTACATAAAATAAAAACATGTTATTTTATACTACTATGTAACATCCCAAAATTCATCTCTATCTCATGTGGCCAAAAAGGGTTGGTTACATGACCTTAGACATGCCTCCTTATATGATAGTGGTTTTCCAATACCAATAATGGTGTGATATGTTTTATAAGGGCACTATACCCATGGTATAGATTTACTAGATAATAAAAATAAATAGTGGAAATAAAATAAATATTATATTAATAGATGGAAACATAAATTGTATATCAAAAAACTAAGAGGTAATGATAATCAAGTAAACCAATAATAATAAATCATTTAATGGAAAGCTAATATGTATATAAATTTCAAGATGAAAAAAATAAAACTAATTGAATCAACAAATACAATATAATCTCAAAAGGACATTGTAGTAAACCCTATGTTGGTCCCATCTACACACTCCATCATATCTAGAAATCATTAATCAGTAAGAAGGTCCCTTTGACTTTTCTAAACCTGAATCCATGAAATCAGCTCGGGCACCAAATTGCACCCAAAAAGTGTGTAAGTAAAATGTAGTTGGTCAACACCACTACGTCTATATAAAATTATAATGATAATAAGTGTATGAAATAAAGTGATAAACATGTGTTTTAAATAATCAATTAAAACACTACATAAATCAACATACTTCGACAGTATGAAAAAATGGCACTAAGTATATTGAAGAACCATTCCAACCATAATCATATATCCAAATAATGTGCTTCTACACCATGCCCATATATCTTTGAGCATGTATCAAATCCATGGTAAACATCACCAAATATCAGTCGAAGAATCACACAAATATAGGATAAGCCCACTATATAATCATTTCAGCATGAAACTAGGTATAGCCCACTAAAATTAAGCATTACATCATGTGACTGTGTAGAGACCACTCAATATAAGCATTAGAACATAGGACTGGGTGGACCCCACTAAATATAACTATTTCAACAAGGGTCTAGGAAAATCCTTCTCAACATAATCATTACATCATGGGACTAGGCATAGCTTGCTCATTATAAGCATTACTACATGGGACTGGGCACAGACTGCTCATTATAAGCATTATAACATGGGACCAGGTAGATTCTGCTCAGTATAAGCATTAAAACATAAATTCAAAAATTAAAAATAGTAAGGGTATCAAAATATCAAATCATACATCTCAATGGTTAATTATGAAAATTAACATTTTCCTTTTAATTTCCCTTATCATTTATCAAGTTAGTATTAAACTATTAAAATGTAATCCATTTCAATAAACCCAACTATTTCATTAGTGAATCAATATCAATAAATCACCAGAATCTCATGTCATGTTAACATTACTTTAATCCTTTAGCGAATTAATATAACAATTCAAGGGTTCATTCACCCAACGGGTATCCAAAATCAAGTTTTCTATCAACTGGATCCAATAGAGTCCAATGAAATAATCAAATTAATTATTTAATTGATTAAATAACATGATATGATAGTCTAATCACAATAATATACATACATAAAAATTAAGTAGATCATAGGTTCAGGTTTTAGACCCTCTACCATTAACCAGAGATTTATCAAATCTTATAAAAAGTATCACCAACAATAACAGCGACATATTTGTTCACAAAAAGGAACCTAGATCACATGGGAATAAGATCAAAAACCAAAAAAAATGGTAAATAGTTTTACACTTCAATGATGGAGAATGGAGGAAGAGAGGATAAAAAGTAAGAATATTAACTCACAATGGATCTGATGTAGAAACAAAATGTATAGAATAGAGGGAAGGAGACAAAAATTACATAAAACACCACAAATTTTTAGATGAGAGATATATGAAATAGAAAATTTGTGGAATCAATTGAACAATATGATTAAATACACTAGGGTTGATACATACACAACGTGTAACCCTTTAATATCTTGTATTTCTCAATTAGTGAGATACATAGAAAATTGAGTCGCATCAGTTCAATAACATACCCAAATCAACTTTTACATGACATGAACAATTTAAATGATGTATAACTACATCATCCCTTATAGTGGTTCATGACTTAATTCTATGAATTTACATGTCATGTAGCACACCAATAGAAAAAATAATCCTTAGCAACAATTTTTATAACAGCCATTAAATAAATCACATTTAAAAAAATTTATAATATAGAGTTAGTTATAGTAAACCACCATAATATTTTTTTCCATTTACATATTTATCGGTGATTTTATTGAAACTCCAACTAAATGATTTTAAAAAGCCTAAATTCTACACCCACCGCCTCACCCATCTCTCCGATCCCCCCTCTCCCTGAGCCCCCACCCTCCCAGATCCTATGAAACAACACCCCCGTCTCCCCCTCACCGTTAACAACTCAACACCACTGCTACTAACCATTTCTTCTATGAGGCCTCACTAGTCACCACTCCCCCATCACCGGTCACTCCCCCTTCTCCCTTGAGCACCCCCTCTACCTCGATACCTCACCACTCCCCCCTCACCACCCCCACCAATGGTTGTTCCCACCTTCTCCCACGAGCACCCCTCTCCCTTGGACCCCCAATCTGACACCCATTTCCCCATCGCTTATACTCTTAGAATGTCATTCCAAAACTATGCTTTTTATCTTTTTAGTGATCACCGCCCCTCACTCCCCCTTATAACTGCTCCCAACTGATCCAAGAGCTTCAATTAGTTATATGATATTCAGTGAAAACCATAAGGATGGACTTTTAAGTTTCATATTATTTTTTTTGTTATATTTTTATTCTCCTTGTATGTTTTATTATAATGTTTCATATTACATTATTTTGATATATTTAAAATTATCTTGTATTTCATTATTTAATCTTAATAAAGTACCTTATGTTTTTGTTTTTGTCCGGTATTGAGTATGGAACATGTAATTCAGAATGAAAAAAATGAAGCTGTGTAACATTGAACCCCAAACCCCCCCTAGAAATTTCATTACACGTATGAATTCAAATGATAGTAATTTTTCCTCATTACTTTTTTGATTTCTGAAGTTGAATCTTCAAACACAGGATTTCTCCACCTAACATTGACTGGGCGAGCGATACTATATCATATAATATTTTCTATATGATCAGTTCATTTCAAATTATAATAGATCATGCACTAGTTGTAAGAACTCAAAGTTCAATACATTTAATCATCCAAGATTTTAGAAAATAATATTTCCTTAAATTGAACATTGTGTTTGATAACCTTGTTTATGAACAAAACAAAAAAAATGATTCACGACTTAATAGATAAATAATGTTAATAAAATTAAAATAAAACAAATAACTAGTAAATAAGATGACATTATTCAGAAAAAAATACTTAAATTTAGAGGATAAATAATAAATGATATTTAACTGTTCGTTCCCAAATAGTTTCTAAAATATTATATATTGTATCCTAATAAATTAAATCACCCAATATTAAATGATAATATATAATATTTCAATATATGAACTAATATATTTTTATTTTATAAAATATAAATTTGTATTAAATAATACTAAGGATACCAAATCTGTAAAAAGTTAAATTTCCAATAAAAAAGGTCTTCTTTATATTTTGTATTTTATTTTCAAAGAAATGTTTTATAATTTTAATTTGAAAAAATAAAATTCATTTATGAATTCCAGATATGATAATTTATTTTTTTAAAATTTTAAGTATTTTTAAAATATACTATATTTTTAAATGAATAGTTAAAAATATAGTTTTTTAAAAAATGATGACTTTTATTACTTTATCATATATAAGTATAAACAATAATTTTATAAAACTTTTTAACCAATCAATGGAATAATTTTATAAATTTGAAACATATTATTTTAAATTTATAAAACCTATGTTTATCCTTATAATAAAAATAACTTTGGTATTTTTATTTAATTAAAAACTACTTTAGTAAAATTTCGTGTTGGCTTTCTTTGAAATCTTGAAAACATTTATTTTTTGTTTTATAATAAAAAAATTTATATTTTTTAAAAGAAAAAATTGATAATTTTATCCTAAACATATGATTTAAGATTAAAAATACACTTATTCTAAAATCTATTTTTATGTGTAATGTGTATTTATTTTAAAATTAACATTTCAAGACCCTTCCCTGGTTAATAATTAAGCTATGTGATGTTTAATTTTTTTACTTTAATTATTTGATTAACCATTTGTATCTTTTTTTAATGTAAATTTATAATAGTTACTATCAAATTCCTATGGATAAAAGATGGATTGATTGACCTCAAAACACACCTCAATACTCCAAGGGTTTGGAAGAATTTTTAGATTATGCAATTGCAAACAGATCAGTGGATGATAAAATAAAATTCCAGCGTCCTGATTGTAAATTCAAGCATCGGATGAATATAAATAATGTATATGATAATTAGATATTGAAACAATTTTCTACAATATATGTACGTTGTTTTTGACATTCTAAATCAAATGTTATATAAAGTCAAAACAATGGAAATACCATCAACAAAACACAAGTGACCTGGAAGAGGAGAATTCAGTTCAGAATTTTTCAAATGAAAAATTTTGTTTTGAAGAATATGATGTCTAAGATTTTAATAGATCAATAGAACCATTAGTTTATTTTGAGAAGGTTAATCATTATTATATCTTTTGAGACTAAAAAAATAAGTATTATGAATTAATTGAATACATACAAAAAGAATTGTATAAAGGGTGTGCCAAGTATATGATGTTGGGTTTTCTACTTATGTTGTATCATATAAAGTATCTAGGTGAAATTTTTGACCATGAAATGTCCATGATTTTAGAGTTTCTTCATGATTTATTTATTTAATATTAGACCCCTTCATCAATATATAAGATGAATAAAGACATTGAAAAACTTGGACTTGATTATACAAAGATAAATGAATGCCCTAATTATTACATTATTTATTGGGGAGAAGTGTTTGATAAATAATAATAAATAAGATTTCATAAAAGAAGATTGATGTCAATGAACAATAATGAGAGTATTAATCAATTCAACCCTGCGAAAAAACATATGAAGAAAACTACTATAAATCTATTGAATTAGTTCTCTCTAAAATCACACCTGCAATGCTTATTCTTGTCATATAAGTCTACATAAAACATGAATTGGAATGATCAGGATAATAACGATGGATTTATGAGACATTCAAAATATTAAACATCATGTAATATATTTGATTCGCTATATCCAAATTTTTCTTCAGATCCTATAAATGTATATTTTATATTTTCTTCTGATTGTTTTAACACATTTGGTACTTTAAGTATTAATTATTGAAATTTTCTAGTTGTTTGGATCCCCTATAATCTTCCTCCATGGTTGTGTATTAAGAAGATTTATTTCAATATTTCAATGATTATTCCAAGAATGAAATTTCTTAGAAATGAAATTAATTATTACCATAAAACTCTAATCAAAGAGTTATTAGAATTTTGGGATGATGGCATGGACACATATGATTCATCAATGAGATAAATATTCAAAATTCATACTACTTAAATGCGGAAAATTAGTGACTTTATAGGACAAGGAAATTTATCTAGTTAGAAAAATCATACGGGTTTGGATTTCCTTATTTAATTTGATTATAAAACTCAATGATTATCTCATAGAAAAAATGGTGATTGATGTGTCATAGATGAATTTGAGATGATTCTCATAAATTCTAGTTTAAGAAGACATTATTAAATAGATATATTAAAATGAGAAATTCATTGAAGGTGTTATCTTGTACATAAATCTTGGTAAAATTAATGAATGACGCTATAGAATTTGGAAAATGAAATCAGTTTAAAGAAGGGGTAAAATAGTATGAGGCAAAGTATCTGAAGAAAATAGAACAAAACAATGGAAGAATAAAATATTATATTTTTCAAACATCTTTATTAGGATTTTTGTTTGATACATCATAATCTTGAAGTAATTCATTTTTAGAAGAACTTTTGTGATAATGTATTTTTTACATTTCTTAATGAGTAGGGTAAATCAAAGGATCACCTTAATGCTCACAAGAATTTAGAGTATATGAATATAAAGCATGGTTTGTGGGAAAATGATAACGAAAAGTATGAATCAGCTATTTTACAAATGAAAAATCATGAAAAGGATGTATTCATTCAAACATTAAAGATTATAAAGGTTCCAAATGAATATTCAAGTAACAAGTCATGGTGCATTGACTTAAAACATCAAAAGCTACATAGATTGAAAATTCACAACTCACATATTTTGATGGAGTAGTTGTTTACATTAGAATTTTATAATATGTTACATGAAAAACTAATTGTTGTTCTTATTGTGGTTTATACCTTTCTTGGAGAGTTTTTCTGAAAAAATTAAATCCAACCGAGCCTAATAAACATAACAAAAGAATTGTTTTGACACTTTTACAATCTTATATGTTATTTACACCTTCATTCTTCAATTTCATGATTCATTTGGATGTTCATTTAGTAGAAAAAGATAAATACAGTGTACCAGTACACTATCGATGAATATATCCAATTGATTGGTACATTGATATTATTTTTATTTTCATAGTTGAATTTTATTTTATCAAATAATTGAAATTTATTATTTATATGTTTTTTAATCAGGTACTTAGGTTAGTTAAAATCATATGTGAGGAATAAAGCTCAACCAAAATGCTCTATTTTCAAGGTTTTATAGCAGAAGGTTCCTTTACCTTCAATTCTAGGTATTTGGATGGGATTGAGAATAGATTCAATCATACTAGATGTGGGGATGGCATCTCCACTTATTATCGTTGTGAATATTAGTCATCAGTATTTCTAACTATTGGAAAACCAATTGTAATGTGGTTAAATTTCACACTAACTAAATTGGAGTGGCTACAAGCACATAGATATGTGCTACTCAATAGTGTTATTTTGGATCCTTTTGTTAAAGAATTGTGACTGAAAAAAGTGTCAAATAAGAGGTCAAGCTCGAAATGAGATAGAATTAACAAAATCTATTAATAAGGAGATTTTAAAATAGTTTACCAATTCTGTAAGAAGATACTCATATTCATATTATTGACGTGTAGTTTTTTTATATGATAAATGTAACAACGTAAATATTTTTTTCTAGATAATGAAGGTTGAGAATCGAGATGAAATATGAAATTATTTGATGTTTTTGGCTTGATGTTATCTATGGAAGGAGAAGAGATTTGATGTCAACACTATTCTTGGAATCAGGTTTCTTATAGTTTATCATAAGTAAAACTTGAATCACAAAATAGTGGTGTATTTACACTTTGAGAGGTGAGAAACCATGGATTGGTGAGTGATATAATTGAATTAAACTATCCTATCCAGTCTTTAGGTGTCGTATTTAAATTCAAGCAGGTTAACATTGATTGAGGTATAATGAAAGATTTGCTAAATTTTACATATATCAAATTCTATTACTTGATGGATACCAGTGACCGTGTATAGAAAGATCCTTTTATCATGGATTCATAAGAGAAGATGTTTTATTATGTGGTTGATGAAATTCATGAATGTTGGTGTGTTATTGTACACTTAATTTAGAGAGTCTTATATGATATGGGTCATAAAAATTTATTGGTTCATTGTGGCAGTTAACCTCATCAACCAAAAAACATTGATTTTTTCCTAACAATTTCGAAACAATAGAACATGAACGAGTGGGTTAAAATAAAGGACTCATAACAATGAATGTTAAAATTAATTAAGATAGTTATGATGAATATAATTGAATGTGTAAATTTCTAAAGAAAATATATTATAATTTCTCATTGATAAGTGTTTCGTACATATATACATTGTACAAGTTTTTCTTTTTTCTATGTAAAAAACTTTTAGTTATACATTTTTATACATTTAATATACCTTAACCATTTGAAATGATGGAATTTCAAAAACAAAAAAAAATTCTGGATCCAATACAATCAGTATATCAGAGCATGCCTCCACTACCATAACCTTCTATAGATCCAGGTGATTCTATTTTACTTGAGACTACTAGCGAGGAAGGGGATTCCTTAGATGCCTCTGTTATCCGGCAACATTATTCACCTATGGTGTTGGAGCATTTGGTCACCCCTCCATATTGGGGATATTTGTGATTTACCATTACAGTTATGTATGTCATTTTTTTAAAAACTATATATTCTATTTAATTATGTAACAATTTTTTTAAAAATATAAACACAACCAAAGAATGAGTACAAATATGAACACAAAAGATGTATGAGACCTAATGGACTTTAAGATTATTGTTCCATTTGATAATTTTGGGGCGCCTATCGGTGATACTGCTAGAATATATAGCCAGATTCTTGGGAATATTTCTTGTGATATGGTGATATTTCCAATTTATTATAAGAATTTGAGGCATATTCTTATAACTTAGAGTAATGAGGTCATTTATACAAAAGTAAAGGTAAAATTGATTTAATATTCCCTGACAACTAATTTAAAATACCTGAGTATAATTCTATAATATAATTATAAAATGTTATGTTCTTCATTTCTAGATGTTTTTTCATTTTCATGTCCCCAACCCTGTTTCGTGGTCACAGACCTTATAAAATGTTATTTTCTTCATTTCTAGATGTTTTTTCATTTTGATGCCCCCAACTCGGTTTCATGGCCACAGACCTAAACAAATTTGGGCAAGAAATGGTTTGATTTTAAATAGAGATTATGAAATTAGTTTAGTGACACTTTTCTAAGCTCATGAAATATTTATGAGAATGTGATCGAAGGAATTTCTCATGAACAATGGAATCTCTTTGCCAATATCAACATAGAAGCATCTCATGATGTAATTGTATATTATGTAGTATGTTAACAACATAAACACAATAATATTATAATTTTTATTAATGTTGATATATTATTAGGAATTATTTAAAAATATATTGTGAATCATGAGAAGCAAGTAATTCATCACATCCTTGTGCGTCAATGTTTTATTTAAAAAAGAATAATTTTAGTTTGTTTTTTATTCACAATTATTTATACCATTTTATTATAACTCAAGGCTTTTTCTAAATATTTAATATTTTTTATAAAAAAATGAATTAGGTCACTCTTTTGGATGAACAAAGATGTGGTTTAATGTGCATAAGAAACCTGATGAAATTTTTTTAATGCACCAACCAAAGACGTTAGAGTATGTAATTTTCATTAAAATTTCATATTATTTCATTAATATAAAATCATAATATTGAAAAATACATTACCATAACTAAAGATACATAAACCCAATTAAATGGGACTAGATACATGGATAGAACTATTACAATTTTCTATCATTTGATACATCTAGATGGCACCAATTAATTTGGGTTAAGTCTTGTTTATTTTTATAATATAATTTTTTTACTATGATTTTATAGTAATTAAATAACAATAAATAGAAATGAAAAATTTATTCATTAGATAATATTATGAAGATAAGATATTTTAAAAATTCCTTGTTAAAAGTTTTCTATTAAAAAGTTAAAATTCAAGAAGTCTTGGATTTAAACCCTTCACAATCATCATCAGTTTCCTAGAACAATAGAGTTGGAATCATTTTAGGTAAGGAGTATCCAGGACGTGTATGGGGATGGGTTTTGGGACTACTACATTAGCTATCTTTGGTAGGGTGGCATCATCTATTACTACTACACTTGATGGGGGTTTGAGTAGTGTTGTTGATCAGGAATCACAAAGATAAACATTAATATTGAAAGAAAAAGTGCAAGAAAAAGACTCTTATAGGAAAACATAGGATCAATGGCGGTTATAAATGGAAAATTATTTAGTTTATCTATTTCAGAAAATGATCAAAACAATCCCCACTAAAATTTATAGTCTTATAGAGAATCCCAATACGGTAAATTATAAATTACATAGATAATTCACACATTTTCAATGAAAAAAACATCCATAAATAGAACTTAAATGGCACTTTTACATAGAAAACTCGCATTTTATGTCATACCGACCACATATTGCATTGGATTGATGTGTGGTTGATTCATATACATCAAAATTGAATTATTTATAGTTATAAATAATTTTGAAAACAATATGATCTTTTTTCCATTGTTTTAACTCGGTAAAAAATTCTTAATGGAACAAAGGCCATTAAAAAAAGTGTTAGGGGGGTTCAAAACCAGGAAAAAATATCGGATTACTCCGAAATTTGGGGAAATCAATAGTATATATTATTATGATATATAGGAACTGATGACATATAATTCCAAAAAATTATTTTCCTAGGATTACTATAAACACGTTTGTAGTGTTTCTAAAATAGTAAAACATGCTTAGATAAGACCAAACCATATAAAGTGGACTCAAATTGATGTGAAATCATGGGAAAATCATCATTGAGTTATATTTTACTTGTTATCAAAGAAAACACATCAATACAACATGTAGTGTTGTTAGAATAACATGGTAAACACTTTTTAAAGGTTCAAAAGCCTTTAAAAACAAGTGTCAGGAGGTCAAAACTAGGAAAAAATGTTAGATTTCCATAAAATCATCGGAAAATTACCATTGATTTAATTTTGAAACATAGGAATTAAAAACACATCATTATTAATTATGGTTTTCCTAGGATGGATGTAAACACATTTTTAGTGTTTTAAAACACTAAAACATTCGTAGAATGGTCAAAACCTTAGAAAATAACCTCAGATTGATGTAAAATCATTGGGAAATCACCGGTGAGTTATTTCTGACTTGTAAATATAGAAACAATGTCAGTATAACATGTGGTGTGGTCAGAATGACTTGAAAACAAATTCTTAAACGTACCAAAGTCTTTAAAAAAATGTGTTGGGGTGGTCAAAACTAGGAAAATGATATTGAATTGCCCTGAAATCAAGAGAAAATGAATGTAGATTGAATTGTTAAATGTAGGAACCCACAAATTGTCATTATGAATTATGGTTTCCTTGGATATCCATAAACAAATTTTTAGTGTTTTACCACACTAAAACACATGTGGAATGGTCAAAACCATAAAAAACGACCTCATATTGATGTAAAATGATACATCAACAACTGATGAGTTATTATTGATGTATATGCATAGAAAACACATCAATCCTATGTGCAGTATGTTAAAAATTTCTATATAATAACTTATTAAATGTACGAAATACTTTATAAACATTTGTTAGAGGGGGGAGGGGTAAAACTAGGAAATCAATGTTGGATTGCCTTGAAATTTGTGGAAAAAACTATAGATTGAATTTTGAAAGGTAAGAAGTGAAAATATGTCATTTCAGATTATGGTTTTCTTGGGATGGCTATAAAGACATTTTTAGAATTTTAAAACACTAAAACATGAATATAATGGTCAAAAGCATAGAATAATACCTCATATTTAGGTATAATCATGGGAAAACCATTGATTAGTTATTTTTTTATGTGTATTCGTAGACAAAATTTCAATATGATGTGTGGTGTGGTCGTAATTACTCGTTAAACACTTCTTAAATGTACCGACGACTTTAAAAAAAGGGTCAGGGGGTAAAAACGGAAAATTAATTTCAATTGATCTAAATTAAAGGGAAAGTGACCATATATTGAATTATGAAATTTAGGAATGGAAGAAACTTCATTCTGACTTATGATATGCATAAGATGTCTACAAATGTGTTTTTAGTGATTTAAAACACTAAAACATACGTGGAATGGTTAAAAAAATAGCCAATGACCTCATATTGATATGAATTCATTGGACAACCACCATTGAGTTATTTATGATCTGTATACATAGAAAACATATCCAACATGATTTTTGGTAAAATTACTTGGTAAACATTTCTAAATGGTATGAAATACTTTAATTATCAGTGTGTGTGGGGGGGGGGGGGTCAAAGCCATACAAAATGTCAGATTATCCTGAAATATGTGGACAATGAGCATAGATTGAATTGAGAAAACATGGAACTGAAATCAAAAAATTTTGAATTATGGTTTGTCTTGGATGACCCTAAATGGGGTTTTCTTATTTCAAAAAATTAAAATGTGTGTGGAATGGCTAAATTTATAGAAAAAACAACATATTGGCATGAAATCATGGGAAAACCATTGTTGAGTTATTTTTCATGTGTACCCATAGAAAACACATCAATCCATTGTATAGTGTGGTCATAATTACTTGGTAAACACTTCTTAAAGGATAAAAATCCTTTTAAAAACAAGTGTTAGGGGTTCAATACTAGGAAAATAACATCATATTGCCCTGAAATCATAGGAAATTTACCATAAATTCAAATTTGAAATGTAGGAACCAACAACACATCATTATGAATTTTAGTTTTCCCAGGATGGTTGTAAAAATGTATTTAGTGTTTTAAAACACTAAAACATGTGTATAATGGTGAAAACCATAGAAAAAAAATCTCACATTGACCTGAGATCGTGGGAAAACCACTGATGAGTTATTTTTTATATGTAAGGTCATACAACACATCAATACGATGTGCGGTGTGGTTGAAATGACTTGTGTTCCACTTATTGAACGTATACAAGACTTTAAAACCATGTGTTAGGGAGTCAAAACAAGGAGAACGACATCATATTTCATGAAATTAGAAGAAAAAGATTGTATATTGAATTTTGAAATTTAGGATGTGACAAAACGTCATTCCGAATTACAGTTTTCCCCAAATAGTCATAAATGATGTTTTAGTGTTTTGAAACACTAAAACATTCATGGAATGGTAGAAATCATATAACACAACCTAATATTGATGTGAAAACATTGTAAAACCACCAATGAGTTATTTTTTAGGTGTACTCATGGACAAAACATTAATCCAGTGTGTGGTGTGGTTGGAATTACTCGATAAACACTTTTTTTAAGGTACAAATGCCTTTAATAACAAGTGTCAAGGGTTAAAAGGTGGAAAAATATGTCGTATTTCCCTAACATTAGGTTAAAATTACTGTAGATTTAATTTTTAAATATTGGTACTAAAGACACATCATTCAAAATTACGGTTTTTCTGGTATGGCCATAAATGAATTTTAGTGTTTTAAAATAGTAATATGTGCATGGAATGGTCAAATCCTTATAAAATGACATCAGATTAACATGGAATTAGTAGAACACCACCAATGAGTTGTTTTTGAAATATATGATATTATTTGATATCAAATTAATCAAAATTTGATTATTAAGTAAATTTTAGGCACACCACACATTGATTTCAAAATTAATTAGAATATTTTCTTATCAGTTTTTCAGTTTCAAGGGTTAAATAATATCATAAATTGGTTTGTTTATGTTTTCATACTATTTTTCACTATATATTATTTTTTATTTTAATATATATTCTATTAGATAAAAATGAAAAAAAAATTATATGCAACATTCTGAATACATTCTATATCTTTTCACTTTTCACTTCCTTTCTTCAAAGTTCTAGTTTTCATTATAGGTGAAAGATTCACATATTAGGTAGGTGGTTGAGCATTATGATCCATAAAATTCTTAATAAGGTTGTCATTATTGTTCTTAGTTTCTATGGTATGTTAAAATTTTATTAATTATCCTACTATAATTCTGATTTATTATGTTTATTTTTAATTTTTGATTTCTTTTATTATTATAGTTGATGAGGAAACATGGTCTGTTTCTATTGATGAGATGATTTTGAGGTAGAAAGTTGTAGTGGAGGTTGTGACATGGATAAATATTGGGCATGAGTTGTTGTTGGACATATTTTATATGTATATATTGATGACTGAGGTTTTTGTTGACATATATATTGTTTTAATGAGAATATGGTTATGATGAATGTGGATGTTTTTATATATTAATATGTATTTGAACATACTTATGATGAGTTTATCATATAATCATGTTTTATTTTACCACATTTTAGTTTTTTTATATTTAAAGTTTTTTAATAATTTTTTTAAAAAAACTCTTATTTATTTGCAGTTTTTAGTAATTACCACTAAATAAATTAATTAATATATATTTAACCGTGGTTATTCTTAACATCCATTTTTTTCCTCTCATATGCTTAGTGATGGTTATTTTAATTTTATTTATATTTACCCTAGATATGTTTTTTTATTAAAGAATCACTGTAAACAAACAAGAAACCGCTGCTAAATGCTTCAAAAAATGACACATAACAAAACCACCATGAAATTAAGGAAATCACTACTAAATGACATGTGATTGTGCAATACATGAATGATTCATTAACTACCACTATATTATTAGGATGCGATTTAAACTACCACTAGTCTATAGACTCATTTATGCATAAGAGCTCCAAACACCTTCAAACCTTTCTATACCAAGAAAAAACCCTCTTAAACCCATTTAACATGTTTATACCTTGACTCCAATAATTCAAATAAAAATTTATCCCTAATATATAGGTCAATTTTTCTTAAACAAAGGCTATCCATCATTAAAAAATACTTGGCCACCAAGGTCCAATGAAGAACTCAGTAAGGGACATACCTAAAAAAATGATATCTTACCAAAATCCTTCCATGATAGTACCAAAATGGATTATAAGAGACTCTAAATCTAGAATTAGTAAGTAAATGAAAGATTTTGGAAAATTAAATCCACGAAACATCCCTAAGAAATGTGTAATTAAAATTATAATTCTATGTAATATTGAGATACACTATGAGTGCATCTCATGAAGCCTAGGGGATCAATGATGGATGAAAATACGATGCATTATCATGTTAACTATGAAAAAGATATACAAGGCATGCCTTTAATATTACGTGTTTAATTTTCTCAAACCATATACATATTTATTGAGATTTCTTTATGATAAGAGGTAGAAAATTCATAAGTAATTCCACCGTTTCCATAAAAAATTCAAATAAAATTATAACCAAAAGAAAATATATATTATACCAAAACAGATTTATATATTTTATGGAAATGAATGTGGGAGCTAAAAGAAAGATACACCAAGAACCAAAAATTTCAGAATCATAATTTCAATATTAAAATGAATGAAAAAGAATTTACGAGGAAACTAAATAAGATAATCCAGGTATGAGAAATATAGATGTGAACTTTTTGAAAGAATCACTAAGGAAAAATGATGCCCAAGTGATTCTAATAGCTATTGGAGATGGTAAACATGAATAATGACATGGTGGTTTCTTAAATAATTCCACAAAGGAAGTCTTAAAAAATAATATAAGATCCCTCATATGGAATAAGAATAATAAATAAATATTGATGTGTCCTTGAATAAATAGTCACTAAACTAAAATGGTGGATCCAAGGATAAGGAAGCTACAGAATCCCAAAAAAGTATCTAAAAATAAGTCTGTACAAATGGTATTAAAAGAAAAAAACTACTAAGGAATAGAGATAAATTTTATTCAAATGGTTGGATTACCTAGACCAACCACATTTCTCAACATAATAATGTCTTGGAAGTTCCCCTCTCCACATAAATTTTAAATTATTTTAACTGTTGTTTGAAGTGATATTGATTTGGGGGTGGGAGAGATATATTACATGAGGTGTGATTGTGTTGAAATTTGATAAATAAAACAAGTGGGGTTTAAATTACAGTATTTATTTATTTATATAATTCCTAAGAAAGGTTGAAATGTTATTAAGTTCTTATTATTACTCAACAAGTTGTGACATTAAACCTTTTTAAATTTCTATGATGAATCTGGAATTGCATTCCATGATGAGGAAGTTCAACTGATATAAACCCTAATCTATAATTAATGTGTACTCAAAGCCTTATATGAAATATCAATTGATATTAAGACAACTTTGGTGATCAATAAATTTTATTAGTATA
Organism: Viscum album; assembly: GCA_963277665.1. Taxonomy (NCBI): domain Eukaryota; kingdom Viridiplantae; phylum Streptophyta; class Magnoliopsida; order Santalales; family Viscaceae; genus Viscum; species Viscum album. Next base: position 1,208,389,501 of record OY728137.1, read on the forward strand.
TATCTCAAGTAGTATCATACCACCAAAGAAGAGGGAGATACCTTAGAGGAAGAAGAAATGATATTCAGGGAACTAACATTTATTTAATCAAGTTAAAATAATATGGTATTAGTTGATAGTTTTTTTAGGATAGCAAATTATGATCAATGTAAAGGTCTATAAAAAATAGTGATTCCCCATTTTGAAAATTATCTCAATACATGGAGATAAGAATTGAAGGAATTCTAGGGATGTTGGAAGTGAGAAGTCAAAAGACATTTATCCTTATTTGATATAGAAAAATCCCTCTGAAGAAAGTATAGATCATAGATATGAAGTGATATTATAATTTCATAATTGAATAGAGGAATCAAGTAATTTAACATGTGATATGAATCCCATACTTAATACATTATTTGTTATTTTTTGATATTTTTGTGTAAGTTTGTATGATATAATATGTAAAACCATTGAATGAAAGTGGAAACTCATGTTGTATAGATGAGAGTATTTATATAAGAAAGTGAGTGTCATAGAAAACATTAATTTTTTTTGGTTGTGACACTTTTTTCCATTTTTTTAATTCATTTTTCTTAGAGGATTTTTAGATTACTCAATTCCAAGTAGTAAACTCACTTATTATAAATATTTTATTAAAATACTAATCAATGTAGTGAATGTGTTAAATAATGAAAGGTGTAAAATATGGAATTATTTTATTCAAACGTTATACCATGGATGAATTGAAAATTCTAAAGTTTCACTAGTAGTAAAAGCACCAAATTTTCAATTAAAAGTTGATCAGGAGAACCTAATGGTTTAAAGGTGGAAAAATAATCCAATAATTCAGGATCCAAGGTTTATTAGGCAGTGGTTAAATAAAATCAATGTTCTAAATGTAAAATTTGAAAAGTTTTTTTTGGATATAAATTGGTGATATAAAGTTGTTTATCCAGAGGTTTAAAGAGACCATTATTGGATTTAATGAGATTAAATTCTATAAAAAAATAGGTAGACAATATCTCTATTTCAATATTTTATAATTTTATGAGAATAAACTTTTCACAACAAGACTCTGGTGGAGATCATTGAAAATATTGAGAAAGTATTATATGGAAAAGGAGGAGTAGAGCTAAAGTAGTTACCCCTGTGTAATTTTATGAAAGAAGGTGATAGAATATTTTAAAATATATATAAAATATATCCCTTTATATATTATTCACAATGGGGAATGAGAATAATTCACTATAAATCCATACTTTGATTAAGTATTATTGGTAGTTAAAATATACTTTATGATTTATTATTGTATTTTCAATAAAACCAAGAGGGGAGCATGTTTCAACCTGGAGTATATGTGTTGGATTTTATGAAAATAGTTTTGGATTGTTTTAGTAAGTATTTAGAGATTTTGATAGACTTGAGGAGACTATGTTAATTGATACAAAACAAAATGTGAGTTATTCATGTTTTTAAAGGGTTGTTGAGGATGGAAGATAAATAAATAATTAGAATTTGGGTTGTTATAGAAGTTTTAATATTTCAAAAGAAGAACTGGTAGTATAAGTAAAAAATTAATTCTGAATATGATTCTATAAGTTATGGTGTAGCTAAATATGTTTTCAGATATCACGAGTTCCTCAAGAACATAAATAATTATACGTTCAACGATTTTTAAATAATTTAATGTTATAAATGATAAAAACCATGTTGATTTAATGGGAGTCCAAAAGTAGATCCGAAAAGTCCTTGTATGATTTATGTTTTTGAATTTAAACGGTGTGAGAAGGATTTTGTAAGTCTGAAATATAAGGATAATATATGATCTTGACTTGAAATATTGTAAATTCATGGATCTCTTGGTATATACAAAGGTAATATAATTGACACACAATTGTTACCAAAATTTATTGTTTTATGAATTTCTAAAAGTCATGAAATTTAAAAGTAATCTATAATAAATACATAAAGTCACCAATTATGGAAATTTTAAAAAATCTAAAAACAATCCTTGTATACATAAGAGTAACTCCTGAAGAAGTTTGAAAATTTATCCATGAAATATAGGCATTGTGATATTTAAAGGTAATATAGACAATACATATGGGTAGGAAAATTTTAAAGTTTTACACATAATGGTTATTAAGGAGAAATTTATGGTCCATCAATTTAATATGTAAAGGTAAATAGTGTTGATAAGAAAAGAAAATGAAAAATTGTTAGACTGGACAATGAAACATAAAATTAACCCAGGCCATACATAAAAGTAAAAAATATAATAATTCATTATAATTTCACATGGGTAGAATACATAAGAGTATTTGGATTTAAAAGATAGTACATAAGGGTCACCATCAATCCTAAAATATAATTTATAATAAATATATATGTGGATTAAGATATATGATATATGATATATCTAATATATGATTTATAATGCAATAGTTTGAGGTGATTATATTATATGATTGATAGTTATAATTGATTCCAACCATTGGTAGAAAGGTTGGATACTTTAAGACTATAAAAACTATTTTAATTAGTTCTAGTAGTATTGAATATAATTAAATATTTTAATTACATAAGTTGAAGAAAAAATATTGTAACATATTGACACATCTTGTTTTTATAATGGAGGAAAATGTGATAGCTATAACTACAGTGTTATTGATAATATATGTATTTTTACGTAATAATAATTGATGAGTGGAAAAGTTTCACTACAAAATCAGGCCATTGAATAAGGAGAGAAATAAAATAATTATATTGTGGAATTATATTCCTTAGGAGTAATAAGTGTTTTTATTGAGTTTTTTGTGGAATAAAAAGACTCAACTCTCACGTTGAGTTATCGATCTCATAAAACCTTAAAGGATTAGAATATAAATGAATAAAAAGGTCAAATATGAATAAAAGTTGGAGTTATGATATAGTAAGACTCATACAAAAATATAGAGAACCTCATATCTTTGAAATAACTATAGTATTCACAATAATATCACACAATTGAAAATAATATGGAGAAGACTTACGATTGATAGTGTGTCATTCCTAAACATTTTAATAGAGTTTTTCCTTATAATGGAGTGACCTTGACCTAAAAAAACATCCACATAAAGTGATTATAGTGGATTCTATTACAATATCACATCAACAAGTGTGTACTCCTAATATTAGACCTTATTATTAAAACAAGAAACATCCTTATGTTTTCTTATGATTTAATTTCATAATTTTTATTTACAAATATGCAATACCAACCCTAAGAGAAATGGTGAGACATAATTATTTATTTCTAACAAGTTAATGATATTGGAAAGGACTAATAAGAAAAAATAGAAGAACATTTTAATTCAATGTGCTCCCTGATTAAGTATTAATCTCAGTGTGCTTCCTGTTAGATTAGTCCCAATACACTATTACTCTCAACACAACACTTGAATAAAGAAATCATATTACTAGTTCATCTATCTTAAATACATTGATAATTTTGAGTAAGAATTTCTTAAACTCATTCCCATTATTGTAACATTTCCATAAATTTCAAAAAAAATAATTCCACAACCAGAATAAGCCTTAGAGGATATCTCAAGTCTCCTAAAATTTTATTTTTTATTTAATTTTTCAGATAATTACCATTTTACTAGGTTGATATGGAACCATTACATGGGCCCAAGACCCCTAAATACATATTTTAAACATCAACTATCCGGAGGTCCGAATACATGGGTTTCCCCCATCACTATGTTGTAGCTAGCATCACCGTAATGTGGTTTTCCAATGGAATGACACATTGAACTAAAAATATCAAATGAAATTACCAACCATTTTATTGTTAGATAACATTCACATTGTTTCCATTTATTCACATTAAATATCTTGAGAAACTAAATGTGGTTTTCCTTCTATCATCTCCATGCTTAACGTCATGTCATGGTGCCCCTCCTCAATACCTGATGCCAACCTTTCCACAAAACATGGTCCTATTTTATATTCTATTTTTACTTCCCTCCTCCCTCAACACCAATATTTCACAATGGTTTCAACCATAAATTCCTCCCAAATTTGGGGCAACTAGGATTTAAACCCCGATTGATGTAGTATTATGAGGGAGCTTTTTCCTCTTTTCCAGGACCCCAACTACCTGATATCTATATTCTCAAAAAGAAATTTGAAAACTAAATAATCCCATAAAAAATACCTTCTCAACCTCTTTATCCACATTCTAGAGGTTATGGTATTTTTAAAATTCCAACCATAGGATCCTTAATTGGATATCTAAAGGATTTTATTAAAAGATGAGGTAATATCTTTAACTGGTCACTTTTCTAATTATTATTTACCTACTATAAATCTTTTTTATTTATCAAAAAATGATATATAAAATATTCTGTATATAAAAAAATGTTATTATGATTATAAAATGAAAATTATCTACCATGAGTTAAGGGTTTATCATCTCAAATTTTCTTCTCTGAGGCATATGTTATATTATATACCTATCATTATTTATGAGGTGGATGTACTACGTTTTGAAGTGTTATATCATGATTATCTATAATCACTAGAAAATTAATTTTTGTTATTGATATAAATATTAATTTATAATTAATTTTTTATTATGAAAACATAGAAATACTTTTACATTTCATAATAAATTTATAAATCATCGACAACGACAAATAGGGACTACAAATGGATTATTTAATGGTATAAAAAATTGTATTATTTTTGGAGACTATAAACATATTTTACTAAAATTATTATTTATAAATAATGTATATGTTTTAAATTAAATTTATTTTTATGAAACAATATTATAAAACAATTTTTAAATGATAATATATTTTAACAAATCCCTAAGTAATTTTTATAACAACGAGAATGTTTATTGTGACATAAAGATGGTTAATTCTCAATAAATAAATGTTTTGGTTTAAAAGTTAAAATTATCATATTTATAGAATTATTTTCATAAAATATATTTTAGTTTTTGATTCATTACATAAAAATTATCCTAAGGATATGTTTTAGGAATTTTTTAAATAATGTTTTTTTGGTTAAAATGTCAAAATACCCCCTTTACGAGCACTGTGATTTTCTAAAATCATTATCTTTTTAGTGTGATTAAAAAATTTATAAAACATTTTATTTAACACAATATAACATGACATGTAAAAAAATTAGATTTAAATTTTGCTTTTATTTCAGAAATTTATACCATTCATTTTGGAACTACCAAATTTGATTTTATGATAAAACTTTTGTTTGATTTATTCTCATGAAATGGGTTAGTTGGGAGGTGTTTTTTTATTTGGTAATAACTTGGATATCTACCCAATTTCTTCAACTCATTAATTAGATAATTTTTTTTGGTTACAATTGATTTCACCCACAAGTGGTTGTCTTATATACTAAAATAACTTATATTTTAACATTTAAAACCACCCCTCATAAATTATAAATAACCCATATTCCCTCCTCAAATTACACATAAAAACTTTTGAGCCTAGATAAACTCTCAATTAACCTCAAAATATTCTCTCCAAAGGGGTTCCAAGGTTCTATGACGTCCCTCTCTATCATTAAGAATCATCTTTCCAAGGTAAGTTATTTTTTTATCTAATTTTCAGTTCAAGTTCTGCTTTTGTATAATCCTATTATTCTAAATATATGATATTATAAATAGATTGTAAATAACCCAATTAAAATGAATACAATTTATTTTTAATAATATACTCCCTTAAAATCTCATTATATATTTTTCCAAAGTCATTACTCTACCGAAATAAGGGTTCCTCACCCCCCTTTTATGACTACCTTTGAAAGAATTTTTAAACTCCTTCCCATTTCAGTATGAAATGTTCTTATTTTTAATTTTTATAATATAATTACTATTTTTAAAGTTAGATATGACAATCCACTCTCAATTTTTTACCTTCATAATCCTTTATAATTCTCAATCATTCTCATATTTGTAAAACTGTTGTAAAATTTTATAATGAAAAGTGTGTGTGGTTTTCCAAAAAATTAAATCCTTGTACAGATACTAAAAGTGGATGAGGATCTTTAAATGTTTTACCTATTTATAATAAAATAGAATATTGTGAATTTACATTTGACTCAATCATCACCTGGTTCATGAAAATGTGATAATTCACATGAACTTTATGATCCACAATAATGGATCAGAATATATTGACCAAGATTTACATTCATTCATTATCCATATTCAATGAATTTAACCTTAATCGATTATAATTACCATTCCATCAAGTGTATTACTACTTATTTCAATTTGAGTATCCAATATCTCCTATGTTTATTATTGTATATTCCCAAAGATAACTGCATTAATCCATTTAAATGGTTACTTTACCACCTAATTTTTAAAAAATGATCATGTTCTATTTCACTATTCATATTTATCATGTAATTTAACATAATTCTCAATATCCATGTTCTAATGTATAAATTATATAGTATAATTATGTTATTAATATAGAATTATCCATTACTACCATTTTCTTTATCATCAGCTATGCATAATCAAATCCTATTTTCCAATTCCTTTCCATGAAAATACCCTTGAATTATTATTCATATTGAATGATATTCAACTATTTACCAATATATCAATTGAACATATTGAATATTATCTAAAATTTATCCCTTTTTATCTATATGATGTAAATACCTTAGACTTTATAATGTTTATTTATGGGTATTTATATTGAAATTTATCAAATTCCATTAGATACCCATTTAATATCCAAAGGTTTTATCATGCTCTGATTATTTATTTGTGTTTTATTTTTGTGGGATACATTAATTACTAGATATGAAGGGGGTTCCCTGATAGCACTCTAATGAATTGGGTAATGGGATATAATTTACTTGATCTAATTTTATTCGAAGAGATAATATAATTATGTTACTTATAAGATATGATTAACTTTACTTGTTATAGGTTACTCTATAGAGGTATGTTTTACAACACCCTAGAGAAGATATATGTTGATAAGTTTTCAAATATCTCTTTCTTATGTTTTATCAACATTTCTATAATATTCCCTAGTCAATTATGATCATGTTATGGCTTATGTAATAATGATCAAGTAATAACTCCTGTACTTACAATCATGTTATACCTCTTCTGCACATGTTCATTTTATTATATAATGCCTCATGTTTCACCAATGATGTTCATTAATGGTTATTTTTAATTATTTATCCCTTACATGTCCGTATATCTTCCTAATTAATTATATTTCCCTATTTATCCATGAATTTCACTTAAAGTGATACATATAAGAAAATTACTAATGTGGAGAACCCTTTTGGAAGAAATGTGTATAATATATTTTCTTTAGCTATAAATATATCTGGTTACCAAAGTCACTTATGTTTTCATCATTAGAGTTTGTTTTAATTCACGTGATGTATTAAAAAGTGTCTATTTTTAGCACCAGATATAGAAGTGTGGGTCTAGGGAATCTCATTTGGTATTAGAGAATAATTTTTTATTTTTGGGAATTTGGATTCAAAATATTTGGGTCTATTAATTTAGATAGATAAATATTTTCTTTAAAATATTCAATTAATTATAACCAATGTGATCGCATAAGATTAATATCTCTTAGGTGTTCATAATGTGTCATTTATATAGATAATATTTAAGTGATCATTTGGGTGTAGTAAGTCTCATTAAATGACTAAAATCGAGAAGATGCAATTTGTTTAATGGGTAAAATGTAATCACCCATAAATTAATTTTTTTATTAGTTGAAATTTTATTTTGTTATTAATAGTTCATTATGAGAACATATAACTACTTTTATATTTTATAATGAATTTTCACATTGGGGAAAACTATAACTTGAAGCAGTTAAGAGATCATTTAATGATATAATAAAAATTATAATTATTTTGGAAACATATTTTATTAAAAACATATTTTATGCTAAATTAATAAGTTTTAAATATATTTATTTTTCATTAAATAATTTTATAAAACATTTTGAGATGAAAATATATTTTAATGTATCTCTAATTAATTTTTTTAACTACCAGAATATTTTTTTTGTTATAAAGATTATAAATTTTATATAAATAATGTTTTTTTAAAAAGTTAAAAATATAATATTTATAAAATTATTTTTAAAAAATTAATTTCTTTTTTTATTCATAACATAAAAAATACCTTATTGTGATTTTTTGGAATTTTTTTGACAAATTTAATTTTTTGGTGAAAGATTAAAAATTTGTGCTTTACGAGCATTATGATTTTATAAAATCATTATTATGTTAACATGATTTAAAAATTTGTACAAAATATTATTTAATAAAAATATTATTTATTAATTTTAAAATTAATTTTAAAATATTATTTTTGATTTATAAATTTATACATTATATATCGGAATGGAAAATTGAAATTTTAAGATAAATAAATTATTGCATTTGACATATTAAATTGAATGGTTAGAAGGTATGTTCTAGTTTGGAATTTACTTGGTCATCCACACAATTTGTCCCACTCATTAATAACCCAAAAATATTGGTTTTATTTGATTTCATTCACAATTGGTTGGCTAATATAATAATATAACCTATATTTTTACCCATAAAATCACCCATTCTCAAGTATAAATTCCCCCAATTACAACCATACATTCCATACCAAATCCATTAAGAATGAATAATTACTAAATTACCATCTCAATAGTCTCTTTAATTTATTAACATGAATCTATTATGTACCTATTTAGCTTTAAGAAGATTCTACCCATGGTAAGGGATCCTTTCCTCTACTTCTTTCAATTCAAGTTATTCCTTTTCACAAGCCATTAAATTTAAATTTATTATACTTTAATTTAATTTTAAATGACCCAATTATGGTGAATATGATTTAATTTTAATGATTTTATTCACATACCTCTCATTATAGTGTTTTCCTAGGTTTTTACTCTGCCAAAATAAGGGTTCCTTACCCCTCATTTACGGCTACCTTTGCAAGACTTTTCAAATTATTTATCATTTCAATATGAAATTTTATTATATATCATTTTTATAATTTATTTACTATTTTATTATTTATATACCACTATTTCATCTCAAATTTCTACCTTTATAATCCATTATTATTCTTAGAATTTTCAAATCCATAAAACCATCTTAAATTTTGGTAAAGAAAAGTGTGTGTTGTTATACATGAAATTACATCCTATTCAAGATAATACATATGGATGTGCCCTATAATAGTTGTACATAGGGATGATAATATCAAAAATAGTGAATTGGGTTTCGAATTTATCATCACTCGGTGCATGATAGTGGGCCTTACTGCACACCAGGTTTGACACTCCCAAGTTATTTTCATTAGATAATTCACATTCACTCTATAATCCATAACAAAGGATCTGAACATATGGGCTGATATTTAGAATATTTTTTTATCCATATTCCATTAATATACCCTTATTCACTTTTTATTTTCTATCCCTCAATTTGATTTCAACCTTTTTTAATTTTAATATCCTATAGTTTCAAAGGTTATGATTGGCTATTCACCAATATAACTGCATTAAACCATATAAATTTTTTATTTTCCAATTACTTTTTCACCAATGATCATATTCTATTTCACCCCATATTTATCATGGATTTTACCTTTATTACCCATGTATGTGTTTCAATTTATACATTTAATGGTGAAGTTATGTTCTTTATAAATAATGATCCATTATTGCCTTTGTTCTACCTTATCATAACCTACAAATAATCCAATTATTTAATTCCAAAGCATTTCCATGTGAATAACCTTGAATTATTCTTATTATCTAAGGGTATTAACATAGATACTCATACATGAATTGAATAGGGATATTATTTACAAAACCCTATACCATTTTCTCTATACAATTTAAATACATTGGAATTCATAATATTTATTTATGGGTATTTACCTTGAATGTTATCAAATTTCATTTGATATCTATTTAATTTACAATGGGGTTATCATGATATGATTATTTTATGTATTTTTTCATTATGGTGAACACATAATTAAGAAATATGAAGGGTGAGCCATGATATCACACCAATATATTAGGTAATGAGATATAGTTAACTGGGTGGAAGTTAATTTTATGGGAAAATCGTGTTATGTCACCCCTAAGTGATTAAAGAGTTCAATAGTTATAAGTTACTCCTAAGATATATGTTTCATGACATCCTAGTGATGGGATATAGTGGTATGTTTGTGAATGTATCATGTTTAGTTTGTATCCACATTTATATGTTATTACTCATAGACTTAGGATCATGTTATGGCTCATATACATATGATCATGTTTTGTATAGTGATCTTACATTTTCTTATATGACTATTACATCAATTTAACATAAACAAGAGAATAGAGACACAAAATCTAGGATACAAATGTTTAGTGTCATGGAAAAATTAGACATATACATAACTTCTATATGATAAAACATGTACAATTTTTAATTAATTCTTCTACATATTCTTAGTTGTACTTATGTTCTCATTATCACAAGTAATCTCTTAAGAATATACATTATTGAAAGGGGTGATCCAAAATCCTTGTAAGAGGAATGAATAAGATACATGAAAAAATATAACATGAGTGAGAATAATAATCATCATCATAACATAATCATGGGATCATTATCAACACCATAAGGGAAACATTGGATAAAGGCTTGGAGTGTGGTAATGTATAAAAATGAAACATCATGTCTTAGTGGTCAAGTACCACACATGTGAACAAATATTCCGTCATGTTCACACATAACAAATGTGCATAATTATGACATAATAATTTTGAAAAAGATAGAATCATGTACAAACAAATCACATATTATATCATGAGATACATCAAATTATCGAATGCAATGGAGGGATATATAATTTCAGTCTCACCAATCACATCCTAACATTTACATAATTATGCATGCCACATAGAACGTATATCAATAAAATTAATTTATTAAACCATGTAAATGAATGGTTTTTATAAGGATTTAATAATTTATAATTTAGTAAAAAAAATTAGTGTTCTGAAATTGAAAAAATAAAAGAATATATTATTTATAAGAAACATCATTTTTGAGTAAAGAATAAATAACTCAAGAAGAGTGAAGATGTGTTTTTGAAAGAAGATATCTTTTTGGAATATAATTGTATTTGTCATAAAATAAAATTTTAAAAATTTATATACCTAAAAGGAAAAGGTAAGAATGATGAAATTATGTTTTAGGTATATTAAAATTTATATACACACTAAAATTTATCACGAATGTGGTAAAACTGAAAGAATGGGAGTTAGGTTCGAGAATCCCCTTACATTATGTCTAAAATAATTATTCACTTGAACATAATATCTTAGATAATAAAATAAGATTAATTAATTATATAATTTAAAACATCTTATACATGTATTTAGTTTATTATAATTTTATTAATTTCATTTTTGGCCACTTTGATGAGTTATAGTGTTCAATTTCATTGTTTTAGGAGCGTTCATTATCATGGTTTCATGGTCGGGTTACTTGAATATAATTACGGATGTTCTTGTAAAATTTATATAATTATCCAGTGAAATTAGATGTAATAAATTAAAATATATATGTTTAAATGGTATCATATATCATTTATTTATATAAGGATGATTAATTTGATAAAACATTAATAATATTTTTTTTAGTTTATTTTGGATGTTTTTTCCATCCATCAAGAAATGATATAATTTTATTATATATCATATTTGTAAATTAGTTCTAGAAAATTAAATAAGATATTATATGAACATTAAAATATGGTTGAATCATAATAATATTTTTATGACATGCTTTGGAGGTGGTAATGTATAATCAAAACTCGTTCATGAAGGTGATGAATCGACACATCATGGTTGACGTTTTTATTTTTTAAAATAAAAGGATGAGAGAAGAGATTTGATGATGGTTATTATATTAACACACTAAAATTATAGTTTTTTATATGATACTAGAGATATCATGCAACTTTGGATAACATTAGGTGTGGAGAGGATATGAAAAGAAAATAAATTAAAATAGAAGGATTAAGGATTTTACCTCTTGAAGGTTGTCTCCGTGAGAACTTCCTTAGGGCACTTCGATTTGGTATTTTTTTGAGAATATAAGCTACTAGATGTGGGGAAGAGGATTGGAAATGTAAATGATAAAAATTTAGACAAGTTACAGAGCTTAGAATGTGTGAGGAGAAGAGTTATCGAGGGGTGTTATTTATAGGGGAGGGGAGGGGTGTTTTTTGATTATTTTATTCATTTATATATTATTTTCAATCAATAATATCAATAGAGTTGATTACCATGAATAAATATTTCAAATAGTGAAGTAGAGTTTGAGATAATTTTCCTTATATCATCTATACATCATCCATGAAAAAAATATTCATGTATTTATCTTATATTGTAAATTTTCGTATTTCACTATTCATAAAAATTTAACTATTTTAGGAAAATATCAATAATTCAACCAAATTATTTATCGATCTGCATACTTCAAAAATGGACTCCAATTTATAAAAATAATTTTAAAAATTTGAGAAATTTAATTTTTATATAAAACATCCATTTATTCAAAAAATACCGATTTTAATATTATAATTGATTTTTTACCCTTTAAAAAATTAAATAAGGTATGAAAAAATTATATTATAATTATAATAAAACATAACATTAACATACGAATCTAGTTTAAGAAAACAGTTTTTTTAAATCCTTATTTTGATTATAAAATTTTAAATAATCAATTACAGTTTACAAAAAATACCAATACTAAATTTATCATTATTAAACCATTTAGTTAATTTCACCATGATAAAAATATATCATATTCTAATTTATAAGAGACCTAAATTTTATTTATACTATTATATGTGAGGATACAATTCTAATGGTCAGATTACTGTTCATAAGGGTGACATTACTATTCTAATGGTCAGGTTCTTATTCCATTGACAAAGGTTCCTTAATTTATATAAATATAAATTATTTTATTCTTATTTATGATAATAATGTTTTTTAGGTTCTCTATGCTATTCATGGGTTTTATGAAATAATTATATGAAGAAAAATTCCATTGATAAATGTTTGGGTCATTACATTCTTCCCCTCTTTTGAAATTTCTTCTTTGATATTTTGTTTTACATACCAAGGTGGAAATAGGTGAGGGTACTTTTCCTTAATTTATTTCTGTAGTTCCCATCTTTACACTTCATACATATAGTTTCTCCAAAGCAGATTTAATAGGTGGGTGATCATATTTCATATAACCTTATCTATATGTTCCAAAATCATTACTAACTACTCCTAAAAAGAGAGGTCATCTTCTAATTGTACCACCTTTCAATTTAGTTCGTGTGATGGATCTGGTTTATACTTTCCCAGGAGGGATACATGGAATACTTCATGAACTTGATACATCGTTGGTGGATGTTCAAGATGATAGGCTACTACTCTTATGTGATCAATTATTTTAATGGGGCCAATTTAAATTTTGATAAGATTCCATTTCTTTCCAAATTTCATTAATCTCTTCCACAGTGATATTTGGGGGAAACATTTGTCACCAACATCAAACTCCAAATCCATTAGACAGTTGTCAACATATCTATTTTACTAAATCTAAGAAGATTTTATGTTTTTTTAATGGATTTAACCTTCTCGGTCATATCTTGCACATGATCATGTTCAATTAGCTTTCATTCAACAACTTCATCCCAAAAAGTTGGAGTTCTACATCGATTCTCATTTAGAGCATCAAATGGACCCAACCAGATACTTGAGTAGAAGCTGATATTGAATGATTAATCAAATATTGGTAGATGATGATCTCATAATCCTTTGAATTCCATTGAGAAGAATTTTAGTATGTCCTCAAGCATTTAAATATTCATTTCATATTGGCGATTTTTTGGAGGTGATAAACCATGTTGAAATTAAATTCAGTACTCAAAGCATGTTGAAGAATTTTTTGGAATTTATATGTGAACATTGGATCACAATACGATATTTTAAAATGTTTAACCCCAAACAACCATACCAATTCCATCAAATATATCTTATAATGTTTTTGAAGAGAAAATTCTTTCTGAATAGAAATCAAGTGGGATGTGTTGGTGATTCGATCCCCCAAAACCCATATTGAATTTCGTCATTTTGATGTCTTCGGGAGAATAGTGAAAAAGACCATAGTGATGTTCTACCATTTCCACAAGCTTATAGGTTATGGTTTGGTCATCCATTTGGACTTATATCATTATTCATTAACTTGCTGACATACCAATCACCTTAAGAAATACTCTGAAATCTCCTTCTTTATTTTGTACCACAAGAAGTGTTGTCAAAGATCATGGTACATCTTGGTATATAAAGGATAGAAAGAGAATGATGAGCTATGTGAATTATCCAATAGATCCTTATTTATATATTGTGATAAAGATGAAAAAATACTTATTCCAAACCAAATAACATCACCATAATCATTATGGAACTATTATAGCTTCCATTCCTTTCCAGTTTCACCTTATTTTATAGTTCTAGGTTAACCCTTTATGACTCCTTGAACTTCTCTTGGATCGAATGATAATATATAATTTGGGAAAGGTAGGATTTATTCCCTACCATTATGATTTCAAAATCCATCCTTTTCATATCTATGAATATGGGGTATTTTTTAATCCTCATCAAGGATAACGTAGTAGGTTATTTTCTTCTAAGAGAATTTGTTTTCTTATTCACCTTTCCTAGATAGTAATGACAATAGAAATCACAGTTCTTGATTAGCTCTAACCATCTCCATTGATTCATGTTGAGATCCTTTTGTTTGAATATACAATTTAGACTCATGTGATTAGTATATATTTCACATTTATCACTATAGAGGTAGTACTGCCAAATTTTCAAGGAAAAAATACAAGATTTTATCTCAAAATCATGTGTCAGTTATTCTTTCTCTTGGATCATCAACTATCATATGAAATAGGCTATCAATTTATCATTATGCATGAGTATACAACCCAAGACTTTATTTGAAGCATCAAATAATATCACAAACCTTCTCCACTTATTGGTAGTATGAGTGTAGGTGTAGTGATTAGACTCTTCTTGAGATCCTTGAATTTTTCCTCACATTCTTTCATCCAGAAATACATTACCCCTTTCTATGTTAATTCCATTAGAGAGCTAGAAAATCATGAGAAATTTAACACAAAACATCAATAACACCCTACTAATCTAAGAAACATATATATTTTGCTTACACAAGAGGGTATGTGCCATTCATTAGTTGCATTGTTTTTGAAGGGTATATAGAAATTCGCTTAGTTGTGATCACATGTCCCAAGGATGTGATTTTCTACATCCAAAAGTCTCCCTTGAGGAACTAGGAATGCAATTTAACCATCCTAATCATCTCCAACACAATCCATAGATGTTATAAATGTTTCTCCTTAATCTTGGAGTAGATGAGAATGTTATTGATACACGCTATCACAAATTTTTCAAGGTAGTTTCTAAATATTCTGTTAACAAAATCCATGAATATTTTAGGGGAATTAGTATGTATGAAGGGGGTCACTATGAACTCATTGTGCCAGTACCTTTTACAGAAAAATGTATTGTAGATATCTTCCATTTTCACCTTTAGTTAACGATATTCAGAATGAAGATCCACTTTTGATAAATATTGAGATCCTCATAGTTAATCGAACAAGTCATAAATATTTGAAAGAGGATATATTCATTTTATGGTGATCCTATTGAGCTCCCTGTAATTAATACATAGCAGCATTGATCGGTACTTTAACTTTCCAAAGAGAACTGGTGAACCCCAAGGTGATGCACTAGGGATTATGAACCATTTTTAGAAATTCTTTTCAAGAAGATTCATAACATCCTCCAGTTCGATAAAGGCCATCCTATATGAACATTTTGATATTAGAGTGGATCAGGGTATAATTTCAATTTATAAATATACCTCACAATTTTGGGTAATTCTGAGTAAATCATTGTGAAATAAAAAAGTGTATTCCCTAACAAAGGTAATTTCCTTATGCTTGTTTCTTTCCATTGATGAAACCATTTTTGGATTTACATTCTTATTCACAAGGTATCAACACCACACCATTATAGTATTTTACAAAGGAGATTCATGCTTTTCCTTGGATTTGTAGAGGATCATGGGATGGTTCAAAATATGAAAAGATATTTTATTTTCTTAAAAGCTGATGTCTATATAAGGATAGTCAAAACATGCACATTATAGCTTCAAATTAAACCAAGGGAAGTATTATGATATTCACTGGAAGAATTTTACCAAATAAACCTATAAGAGTTTCCAACACTTTAGTTGAAATCATTTCACAACTTAGTGTTTTTATAGATATCTATACTTTAAGGTAATATCGATTTGATTCAATTGTGCTAGAAAATTGTAGGATGTAAAGGATTTCTTAGAACTAAAATCAAATAATACTTTTTATTTTATTGATTGAATAGGAGTGTACCTAGTATGAAATAATTTACTTTATTTACTTAATAAGTAGTGATGTCATAAGATTTCTATTGACCCTATGGATTTGGTGGCTGCTGATGGTGATTACACTCAAGGACTGAATGTATAGTGCAGTAGTTTGCGTAGAAACGTTTCTCCCTAAAGTTGAAGCATTGAACCATAGGTGGTACATTATGAGGTTCCATCATTTCCTCCATCATTTTTTCAGAATTATTTATTTATATTTGACATTTATGATCTTAATTTCCTTATATATGACACCTAAAGCATTTCCCCATACACTTGAGGAAACTCCCATAATCCTTCTTCCCACATTTTTGATGTGTGGGTGTTTGGATCCTCTTTCCCCCGTTATAATATAACCCACAAGAATCAAACTACAATATTCACTTCTTATATCCATAACCATGGGACCCCTCTTCTAACTCCATATCTACTTTGAGAATACCTCTATCCACTTCTTCATAACTCACAATGTTTCGAATAGCTAAATCCTTCAGAAGTTGTGGTTTTAAACAACTAAAGAATCGATCTATTTTTCTATCATTGTTGATTTTAAAACCCAAGGATTATCTTGTAATTATTGCAATTTCTATTCTCAATCCATGATATATTCACCTTAATTTTTCATTAGATCTATGAATTCTCTCTCCATATTTATATGAAGAGTTTGAGGGAAATAATTTTTAATATGTATTTTCCTAATGCCTTCCCACTCCGACTCTTCAATTTAATACCAATGTCTGGTGTTTTTTATGAATTCCCACCATTGATCTACCTCTCTATATTAATAATAAATGACCAAAGTCACTTTATCCTTTACTGAATAGTATATCACAAAAAATATCTTCTCATTTGAGTTAGCCCACTTTTATGAAACAAGTGGATCAGAAGATCCACTAAATGTCCGTGGTTAATGCCACATAATGGAATGAATAACCAGTTTCTACATTGTGTGTAAAGGTAGATACTCTACCTAGATCATGTTATTATTTATAGCCAGAGACATCTTTGTATGAAACACCATGATGTTTTTAACTCCATCTCCCATGGCATTTGGGATGTCATTCAGGAAATCATTACATTATCCCTCTCATGAGTTATTGGTAAGGTTTCTCCTAGTTCACAACATTTTTCTATAATAGAAAAGGTCTAAACAAAACGTATGTCAACAAAGAATATATAAATAATTTATTCTTTTACATAATAAACTCTAAAGGCATATTTTATGGGATCTCTATGTTTAACCTTTTTCTAAAACAAATATTATAGGATGTTTACATATACTATATCTTAACCTTTGGATTTTCACTAACATTCTCAAATCCTAATTCATAAATTAACTAAACCCTACTATAATACCAACTATGGTGACCAATATTTTTCTTATATGACTATTACATCATGTTAAGATAAAAAAAATAGAGATACCAAGTCCAAGATCAAAAGGTTTAGTGTATTTGGAAAATGAGGAACATTCTAAAATTTCACATAATAAAAAATAAATATTATTTAATTCATTATTCTATATCTTCTTAGTGGACCTTATGTTATCCTTAGTACAACCAATCACCTAAGGATATACATCAATGAAAGGGGTGAGAATAATTTCATGTAATAGGAATGATTAAGGGACACCGAATAATATAACACGAGTGAGGATACTCATCATTATAATTAACTAATAATGGGATCATTATAAACACCATTAGGTAAACATTAGATAATGGAATGTAATATGGTAATTCATAAAAATTAAATATCATGACTTAGTAGTAAAATATCACACACAGTTATGAACATAGCTATAATCTTGTTCACACACAACAGATGTGAATAATCATAAAATCATTACTGTGAAAAAAATATAGCATCAGGTTTATGCATAATTAACTTTATCTAATGAGAGAAATTGTATTACCCAATGCATTGGATGGTTATATATTTCTGGTCCACTCATCACATCATAATATTCACATAATAATGCATGCCACATAGAGAGTATATTAATTAAAGTCATGAGGTAACCCATATAAATGAATTAGTTTCATAAGTATTTCATTAATAATAATTTAATGAATAAACATGGAATTCTTAAATAGAAAAGGTAAACGGACATATTTGGTATAAGAATCATCATTTTTGAGCGAAGAATTAATAACTCAAGAAGATTCAAGATGTGATTTAGGAAAAAGATTTATATTTGAAAAAAAAATACTGTATTTATTATAAAATCAGATTGGAAACATGTATATCCCTGAAAATTAAAGGTAAAAACAATGAAATCTTTTTTAGGGGTACTAAATGGACAACCACATGGAAATTTGGCATCAAGTGTCCCCTTAACTTATGTCTTAATGTGTTATCCACTTGAACTTAATACACTAGATAATACAATTCCATTCCTTAATAACATAATTTATATCCCCTTATACATGTATTTGATTTATTATAATTTTACTAAGTTCATTTATGGACCCTTTGATGAGTTATGGTGATTAATTTCATCATTTCTAGATCATCCATTTTCATGGTTTCATGGTTGGATTACTTGTATATAAATTTGGGAGTTCTTTTAAAATTAGAAAAATTATAGAGAAGTGAAATTATGTTTTATTAATGAACATATAGATATTTAAATGATATCAAATTTCATTTTTTTATTATATGAAGATGATTCATTTCACAAAATATTAATGTTAAATTTTTAGTTTATTTTGGTGGATTTACCATCCATCATGAAATAATTTAATTTTATTAAAAAATGTTTTTATAAATTAGTTAAAGAAAATTAAAAAAACAATAATATGAATATTAAAATCCAGGTTTAACATAATAATTGTTTTATTACTGTCCTTGATGGAGAAATTGGAAAATGAAAACTCATCATCTATGAAGGTGGTGAATCGACACATCACATACAATGTTTTCATTTTTTAGAATAAAAGGAGAGAAGGGATTTGATGATGAATATTATATTAACACAATAAAATCCAATCATATATATGATACTAGATTTATATTTCCACTTTGTAAAAGGGCAGGTGAGGAGAGAATAAGAAAAGAAAATAAATTAAAAGAGAATGAATGGGGATTTTACCACTTGAATGTTGTCTCCTTGAGAACATCAATAAGGAACATAGATTTGGTATTTTTATTTATACCAGAAGCTCTAAAACGTGGAGAAGAGGCTTGGGGATATAATTGGTAAATATTTAGGCAATCTACATGGCTTATAAGGTTTGAGGAGAAGAGGTGGTGAGGGGTGGTATTTATAGGGGAGGAGAGGGGTTTTTTTTGATTATTTAATTCCTTTGTTTAATATTTTTGTTCAATAATATCAGTAGTATTGATTTCCCTAACTTAATACATTAAATAGGGAAGAACTGTTTGAGGTAATGGTGCTTAAATCATTCATACATCATCCATGATGGAAAAATTCATTTATTTAGCTTATATCAAAAATTGTTGTACTTCACTACTCAAAAAAAATTCAATTGTTTTAGAAACCCCCAAAAAACATTACCATATCCATTTTTAAACATGAAAATTTTAATGATAGATTATAATTTATTATTTTTTTATAAATATGATTAATTAAATTTTTATATAAAATTATCATTTATTAAAAAAATACATATTTTAATATTATAATCAAATTTTTGACCCTTAGAAAAATTAATTAAGGACTGAAAAAATTATATTATAATTATAATAAATCATAATATTGATTTAGGAATCTATGTTATGAAAATAAATTTTCTTTTAAATCATTTTATTAGTAATAATATATTAAATATACAATTATGTTTTACAAAAATACTAACTCTTAATTTATCATTTTTAAACCATTTATTGACTAATAACATGTTATAAATATATAATATTTTCCTTCATAATAATCCTAAATTTTATTTATACTATAATAGGGGGGATGCTATTTAAATGGCCAAATTACTATTCCTAATGGCCATATTACTATCCTAATGAGATGGTTACTTTTCCATCGGTAGAGGTTTCTTAATTTCTATAAATATCACTTATTTTATTCATTATTAATGAGAATAATGTTTTATTAGGTTCTCTATGTGATGCAGGTGTTTTATGACATAATTATATGAAGGAAAATTCCCCTGTTAAATGTTTAGGATCTTACATTATGTCACTTATAGTTCTGATCATGTCATTCCTCTTATCCTCATTTTCATGTTCTTATATAATGCCTCATGTTTTACCCATGATGTTAATTAATGATCCTTTTTTATTATTTATCCCTTACTAGGATTTATAGATAATCATTTTCTTATCTTTCCCTATTTTCATAAGAATCTCAATGAAAGGTTTATATATAAAAAAATTGAATGTGTGGATATTCCTTCTAAAATAAACGAATTTTATATCATGTGTTTAGTTTTAAATGTACCTAGTTCCCATATACACCAAAATTTGATCTTGCGTGTTTTTTATAAATCATATGATGTATTGAAAAGATTGTATGTTTTGAAATAGAATAAAAGGTGTGGTTATGGGGAATCTTTTTTCCCTTATTATCATGATATTTAATTTTTAATTTGAATTTATTCTTTAATAGGTCTCATAATTAAAAGTTTACCAATGTAATAAGTGTTTTATTTAACAATATTATTGTTTATTAGTATTGTCTATGATAATGTTCCGATGATACAATTTTATTATTTAACTATCAAGAAACTAATTAATTTTTTTTCTTCTCTAGTTATTTATAGATAATGCATGTTTTCCTTTTATTTTCCGTGCACTAAGTATTCAAGAGACTGAAATAATGTTTTTAAGTAAAATAAACTTTATTTATCTCTTCGATCAAAAATCTATTCCCTTCCATGTCTATGTTTTTTAAAAAATGTTTTCAAGAATGTTGTTACTATTCTACTATTATTTTTTAATGTCATTTTTACCCATGTATTACTTTTTACAATATTTTTTAAAAGAAATAATCTTGTTTTTTTCTAAACAAGGTAATTTTGGACATTATTTTCCAAGGTTTGAAATGAATTTTTTATTTTAACTTATACGACATGGAAAAAATTTCACTCCATCATGACCAATTAATGATTTTAAGCTTCCTTTAAATGTTTTCAAGCTTATTTTCAAATAACATTTTTTCTTAATATTTTTAAAATATTTATATTTTAAATAAGTAAATTTAAAATAGAAATTTTTATTTTCCTTATGAAATTTTAAAAGTAATGTTTCAATTATTTTTTATCATATATGATGACATCCTTTGAATTTTATTATGTTTTTTTTACTATGGATACAATCCAATGATACAATCCTTATACTTTTGTTAGAATAGTTTATGTTTATGATTATATGATTTTTATAAAACTGATTAAATTTCCATGAGTTATACTTTGGTGAGATGATGAAATGCTTATGAAACCAATTTCTTTTAAATAGGTAATACTATGATGAATTTTTTATGAAACCCATTTATTTTCTTGTGTCTAGATGTTATGAATATTTTATGATCATATGGCACACCTATGTATTATTTTTGTTATGTGACTGGTGGGTCTAAAATTATATATCCTTCTAATTAATTGAGTAAATATTAATATCACATGAGATAAATAGGACATGAATGGGGAGTGAACATAGTTCGGTAAACGAATTTAGACGCAAGGAAGTTCATGGGAGTTACATTGACTACTACGATTGTATAGGGATTAAATCCAATCAACATTGATATTATTGGTTGTAAAGACCCCATGCCTAGTGTTCCAGGTTCAATGGTCACATTATAAAGTTAGAATATGTTATAATGAATCACATTCCAAAGGACCGAATAGGTTAATAGTCTTGGTGAACTAAAAATATACTTGAAATTAAAATTAAAATTAAAAACATAGAATACATAATGTTTTTTCTTTGAGAGAACCAATATTAGTCATGTAATATCCTTGTATATCTATAGAAAATCACTTCTTGGTATTATGGGGAAAAAATTAGAAAGGGGTGAGCTTAGATTCTTAGTAAGGGAAATCATACAACGAAATATATCATGAATAAATAATAATAATAAATATAGAAAGGTATATAATGGAAACACATGACATTTAATCAATAAACTAAATGTAATGTGATAAAAATAATTGATGTATAAATAATGTCTTATAAATAATCACGTAAACCTGAGACTTAGGAATGGATAATCTAACTAATCAAATAATCACATGAAAATAAATGTTATAAAAATGAGAAAATGGATAATGAAAAACATTCTAAAACTATCAACACCTTTCACAAGACAATTGAATTTTTTGGTAGAAACCCGTCTAATTTGGAAATATTATTTGTCTAATGAGACATGTTGAAGAATCCAGGGGATATCTAAAACTATTCATTAACATAAAATACATAGTCCAATACATTCCTCATATGAATGGGGTGAACCATAATGAACATAAATATTCACATTGAAAAAATAACATTGTAAATTTTAATACATACCCCAATAAAATAAATATAATCATAATCCATCCATAGTGATATATTGAATAGTAATAAAATTTTACATACCCCATCAAATTGTTGATAAACCATGAAAAGAATAAATAAGGATGATATCAACACAATATATCCCTAGTGAATCATAGATAAAATAATTGGTTGTTGTCTTTGATGAATAGAAATACTTCAAGGATTTCATTAAAACCATTTTTGATGAAAATAATCTTTTTAATTTTGAAATATTTCTAGAACAAAAATTTCACAAAAGAGTTTTGAAGAAAAATTCTTGAAAATAAACTATGTAAAATTTTAAAACAAGACTTATAACATTGTGTGGTCATGATGGTGGAAAATTATGATCATTATATTCATGTTAAAACAAAGATTCATTTCACATTTTTGATAAAATCAAAATGGGTCTTGTGTTGAAAATGACATGATGATTCCTTTCAAATAATTTTTAAAAAATGTCAAAAATAATTATTTTTTAAAATTAATAAATAATTTATTTTTTGATATATTTATTTTATAAATAACATTTAATTTTATAAGGGAAGGGAGTCTTATTATTTTATTATTCCATGACTTAATTCCTTTTAATTGTAATAATGATATTTGAATGGGGGATTGAATTAGGCAATTAATGATAAAGAAATACAAAGGTAAATTTTGTAATGTTAAGGGTGTTTTTCAATAAAATAATGAAAATAAAAATAGAGGATTGACTCATGGGAAATTATTTTCACAATTGAATACATTTTTTCATATATTATATTTTATTTATATTCTATTAAGAGAGGATTATATTTTAGAGTTTTAGTGGGAAAGGGAGGCTGATGTATGATCATAGAACATAGGTTCTCTGTGGCCAGTCTATTCCTTTGGTATTGGTGCTATGGCAACACGGACGAGTGTAGAAAGATGCTTGGGAAAGGGAGGCCCACGTATGATCACAATGGCTAGGGTTATTCTCTATTGTTCATTTACCACCAATGGAACGCAATTAGGGGACAAATTGTTTTAAGGGGGGAAATTTTTAAGAAACTGCTTCTTTATTTGAAGTAAGAATCTTTCATTTTTAGATTATACTTTTAAAAATAGAGGAAAAGAGGTCAAGAGATAGATGCAGGCTGGTGAAATGACATGACTGGGGAGTGCACAACATATACTTTTTGTACACACCGTGTAGGGAGGGCTACACACCATGTAATCTCAACAAACAACCATGTAATGGTCTGGCCATGATATTTTATGGACATAGTGTATAGTCTCAAGTAGATTGCATGAAATTTTTTTAATTGATTAAATCAATAATTATCATAATTTTTGAAAAAAATTATGGAAACTGACCCACTTTGATGAGAAACGTACCTAAGAGATCTGAATGAGATTCCCCCTCCCCTATTTCATCGTCTGATTACTGGTTCTATCACAGTCAAATGCATTGGATTCCCCTCGGTGAGATCTCGATTACTTTTTATCCTTTATTATTGATTTCATCTATCGACATAGTTTTCAAGGGATGATAGGCTTTACTAATTTTATAGATCTACTCTGTTCTAGGTCTAATCAGAGCCTGACGCTGGATGAGGAGAGTCGTACATGTATGAGGTTGGTGTTCTTGGGATTTTGGTGAAATGTCATGATTTTTATATGTGCTGGAGTACTGCGATCCCACTTTTTGGGTTTCACTTGATTGAATAATGAACCCTATAATTTCCTATTGATTATTAGGAAATTAATTCAATGATTCAATGCTTGTTTAACGTTGTGAACCGTGATTTATGGATGACCCATGGGTGTGTTTCCCTTGGATGGACATTTGGCTGAGAATGCCTTTGAGGCTTGACATAAATTCCCATTCTTAGGTTGTTAAAAAATGAATTTCTCATTATATAAATTTCCTAGGTAAGACACTTGTTTTGTTAATACATGAAGTTGTTTAAATTGCCTAATAGACTTGTTATATGTTTTCACATCTCCGTTGTCCTTGTTTGACCATGTAATAGTTTAATTTACATGTTTTGGTTATTATGTAAACTAATCCCACATAAGTTTATTATGTTAAAGACTTGTGATAGTTTAATTCACCTGTTTTTAATTTTATATGGAATGTGTAAATGAATTAAAAGATAGAAAGACGTAATTATCATTGGGCGATCCACAATCTCGGTTAAAATACGAGGTCAGACTCATGTGACTAATCACACATTATATAACTTAAGTGAAGCATTATATCAGTTAAAAGACAATGGATGGGATCAAGAGGTTAATCATATAAAGGCTATAAGAGAGCCAGATATTGGGTGGTCAGGCACATTGGGTCTTCATTAAAATTTAGAGCGAACCTAGGATCTATTGAGGGATACCCATGCTGGGTTCTATTGAAAAATGACTTAATGATTATTATTTCACGAGTTGATGGTTACTTTTATATGGAGGGTCATTAAGCCTAGGCCCGAAATCAAGACATTATATAATTCACTGTACTTGAATAATGAAATGGATGAATTATGATGTGTCTACCAAGCCAAATCACAGGCTTATATTCAGTCTTTACATATACATGTTTACATTATTTTCTGAGGCATCTGTTGTGTTTTTTTGAGTACTCGTAGTTTATAGATTTTACTATTGTAAACTATTGGTTATATATATATATATATATATTCATTGATAGATCAGAATAGAAATTTGGAGGTTGTATTCTAGGATTTAATCTCACACCCTATTTGGGTCATGATTTTGGACCCAAACAAATTTTATGATTGTAGGTTTTGATCAGGGAAAGTACCCTGCTATAGGTACTTGATGTTCTTCTTAGGAGTCGAAGATCATGGGACCGAGATGAGGCTTGCATTGGTTCCTAGTTTATTTTTTTCCATGGTGATTTTGAGACAAATATTGTGTATTGTAGTAATGTACTTTCGTGGATGATTTCCTAGAACATGTTACATGCTACATCAACTTTTTTATGAATGATTCTTGGTTATTTATCTTATCAGTATTTCATTTTTTATTTTAGTTGTATGATATTTATATCTTTATCTATGGAATATTATTATTCTAATATGTTAAACTTGACCAATGAGGGTATAGTTTCCCCACTATAAATCCTTAGTCTCTCGCTACTAGTCTGCATCCTTTGGCATTTGCAGAAATGCTCTTGAGGCTATGTGGCCAACCTAGTATAGGTTACCAGTTGAGTAGCACCCGGATCCTGCACATTATAGTAGCATTTGAATAATAAAACCCAACAGGGAATAAATTCAAATTTTAATTTAAATATCATGATAATAGTGATAATAATTACATTAAACTTAAATTTAAAGTATATCCACCTCATAAAATATGATAGGTGAATAACATAACCTATTCCCCAAAGAAGCTAATTTGAGATGACAAATCATTACCTCATGTATGACTTCCTTCATACGTGTTTAGACCTCATATATAATAAATATAGGCTTATTATACATAATATTCATAACCAAATATATATATATATATAATTCCATATATTGTTTACTTATAACATTTTATCACCCCTTTATTAATAATTCTTTATTAAAATCACTATTTCATGTGATATTTGCTTCAATTTTTTTGTATGTTTGGGTTCTATAGTATTAGTATATGTGCATTTATAATCATTAAATATTATAAATAATGTTAATAATGATATAAATATCATACATATTCATTATATAAATATTTATTGTTATACTTATAAGTGTAGATAGAAAAATGAATTACACAGTTCATGGTGACGGTCGGCTGTACAAACGCATGAAAGTTGTTTTAACAGTTTGATGGATTGAAGGAAAGAAAAAAAATAAATCACCATACTATCATCATTATTATATCATATATATCTTTTATATTAATTAAATATATCCTTATTTCCATCCAAATAAACCATAAATGAAAAACGATTCACATCACTTCATTGAGGTGGTTTCTCACACACATGCACGAGTGATGTTATCATTTTACAAAAGATGGGAAGGTAAGGTGGTAGATGTGTTATTATGATTAAAAAATTATAATTGTGTGAAAAGTATGATATATAATATTTAATCCCATCATAATAACCATCAATGAAATATGGTGGTGGAAAATGAACTGTATCACTACATAGAGATAGTAAGTGATACCAATGCATGACTGATACATTCACATCCCATTTGAAGGCATCTAGGGTGGATAATTGTGATTTAATAATAATATTTAAAATAATGTATATTTATTATAATTTATTTATTATTTATGATAAATAAGATATATATTTATAAGGTAGATAAGATGTAAAAAAATAAAGTGATCGTTTAAGGTGATTACCTTTTCTTTGAAAAAACTCACTTAGATATCCTCTTAAAGATCCAAGAATTTTAGTTTTGGTAATAAGATCACCTATATAATGTGTATAATAAAGTCAATAAATGATTTTCAAGGGTATGGTATATCTAGATGGATCAAAATGGTGCAATGAATAGAATGGAGGGGTTCTCTTTTATAATCAAGGGGATGGGTACTGTTTGTATTTCCTAAAATATTAAAATATAATAAAGTAATTATATAGATAAAAGTGTTAAAAAGTATAGATATTAAAATAAACAATATTATAGGGTAAAAATCATGTCAAAAATAAAATTTTAATAGGTTTATGTGGTGTTTGAAACCTTATCTTTTGGTTTGAACCCTTAGTTAACCTATTTTAAGATCAATTGCTCTAACAAATATTTCACTCTTAAAGGGTTATAATTAAAATTATAAGTAAAAAATTCAATCATAAATTGTAAAATGATGAAATATTGGACCATATTTTACTTTAATTATATTATTTATTTATTTATTTTTATTTTTTAAATACTAAAGGAACTGTTATTTTTATAAAATATAATTAATTTCATTTTGAAAATCTTCATTTAATTAGTATTAGAGGATATAAACACAAAGTTTTAATTTGAATATAATAATTTATTATAATAATAATATTTCATATTCATATAAATTTTTTTTGAAAACTATAACTCCCTCAAATTATATTACTTTTGATATCATTAAATAATTTTTTTATATTTTTTGAATAATTGAAAAAATACTTTATTTGTGTGGGACAAGAATTTAAGGTGATTAGTAAATCAATAAAAAATATACATAAATTTCCACCATAAAAATAATTCAATTAATAACAAAATAGAAATTTAAAATATTAATAACTTACTTTTTCCCCATGTGAACTCATGAGAGATATTTAAAACAAAGAGAGTAACACTTTGTAACTTTCTTTAGTTTAAATATTATATAGGTCACATTCTTGGAAAATTACACATTAAAAAAATCAATTGATTGAATAAGGTGATAGGGGTATAATTAACCTCATAAAATAATAATAATTACAAAAATATATGGTTTTGTCACTAAGTTTTAATCTATATTAACCAGATTTACCCTTTGCTTTGGTGATACATTTTACAACTGTTACTATTCATATTGACAAAAAATAAATGGGGATTATTTACAAAATTTAAAAATAATGATTCCAAATATGGAATCAATTTAAAAAATTGCATACATACCATTTAAGAATATTAAATTTGAATAAATATCACCAAAAATGATGAAAACAACTTTTTAGAAAAATATAGTTTTTATTCTATGATATTTTTAATGTTTGGGGAATTGATTTTATGGGCCCTTTTCCTAGTTAATTTGGTTTCTTATGTGTACTTTTTTCTGTCAATTATGTGAGTAAATGGGTGGAGGCGAAGGCCACCAGGACTGATGATTCTCATGTTGTAGCGGATTTTTTCAAGGCTCAAATTTTCTGCAGGTTTGGAGTACTGAAGGCCATCATCAGTGACCAATGGACACACTTCTGCAATCAGAATTTGGCTTCCTTCCTTTGGAAGTATGGGGTGACACACAAAACATCGACACCATACCACCCCAAAACAAATAGCCAGGCTGAGGTTTCAAATCGTGAGTTGAAATTGATTTTAGAGAAAACCATGTAGCCAAATAGGAAGGATTGGAGCAAGCGCTTGGATGATGCATTGTTGGCTTATAGGAAATCATACAAGACCCCCATTGGTATATACCCATTTCATATTGTTTTTGGGAAAGCTTGTCATCTCTTAGTGGAAGTTGAGCATCAGGCATATTGGTCTATAAAGAAATGAATCATGGATTTGGCACAAGCTGGAATTCAAAGGAAGTTGAAAATTCAAGAGCTTGAGGAGATTTACTATCATCATATGATAACTCAAGGATCTAAAAGGAATGATCAAAAGTAGTTCATGATTAGATGATACAGAAAAGGGAGTTTCTTATTGGAGAGAAAGTCCTAATCTACAGTTCACGACTTAAGTTGATGATAGGTAAGTTGCGTTGCAGATGGTTAGGTCCTTATGTTGTGTCTAATATTTTTCATTATGGTGCAGTGGAGATCACACAAGAGGAAACTGGAAGGAGCTTTACAGTCAATGGGAAATATTTGAAGAAATACAACAGGGGACTTCCTACCGATGCAGCTGATTTCATCAAACTGCATGACCCCATCATCACTTGAGAATATCAAGCTGTTCCTAACCCTTTCACTTTTATATTACATGTTCTAAATAAAAGTATGCATTTCATATGCATATATCATCTCATGGGTTCACATTGAGGACAATGAAATATTTTAAGTGTGGGGGAGGGAAACTTTTAGTTTAGTAATTTCAACTGTTTTCCTATTTAAAAAAATATTTATGTGATTTTCAAATTTTGTGTGTTTATTTTTCAAATTTCTGTGTGTTTTTGAAACATTTATGCTGAAATGATTTTCATTGCCATTTTTAAATCCATATAAATAACTGAAAGTATTTATCCCTTGAAACTAAGTTTAAATGAACGCTGAAATGACTTTGTTTCAAGTTTAAATATTTATTAATTTCATGAAATGTACACTGAATTTTGAATCCCATTCCACATATCACTATCTTTATATTTGAATCCAATTTCATATGGGGATTCTAAACCATTATTTTCATATTCTTTACATTCACCTCACTTCTTGAGAGAACCAAACCATGCTTGATTTAACCATAATTTGATTTCTCCCTGTGAAAACATGAGGGTTAGAGGTAATTATGGTTAAATGATTAAGGTATTTGTTTGGTATTAAATCCCCCATTTCAAAGAATCCATTTTTATAATGGACTACTTTGAGCATTTAATCCTTTTAGCCCTTAGAAGCCATGCACTACCTGTTAGGTTAGCCACATTACATGCCAATGTTTCCTATCCAACCAACTCTTGAAGTGAAATTACATAATCTAGTTGAGCTTAAGTGTGGGGGAAGCTGTCTGGTGTTGTGCTACCACATTTTGTGATACCTTAGTTGAAAACTTGAATTACGAAGACAAGTGTTTTTTGCTGAAGAAAAAAATTATATTGAAATCTGTTCTTTTCTGGAGAATTCATGATAAAAGAAGCTATGCCTTTCTGGATCATTCATGATAAAATAAGCTATGCCTTTCTGGAGCTTCTAGTAGAGGGGGATGGTTGTGCCTATCTTGAGCTTTTAAGAAAATCATGTTCGAGAAGATTGAGATTTTTACTGGTGAAATGTCGAATAGTGTTCACATTCCATTATTTTTCATTATGATGAACATGAATCAATGCTATGTCGATCGAGTAAGAGACCATATTTAAGTGAAAATTAGATTAATGCAATTTTGCTTCAAAAGGATTCAAGCTCTCCTCATTCAGCCTCAGAATTTTTCACATCTAAATCATACCAAGAGAAAGCCACAGAACAACCCTGAAAATTCCTCATGATAAACATATGTCCTTGACTCCAATAATGTGGTGATTTAGGAATTTATCAAGCCTATTTTGACCCTGGTATGAGTTTCGATGAGAAATACATTGCAAAAAAATTGACATTTGTGTGATAAGAGAAATTTCAAGTGAGGTAAGTGTTTTGTGGAGGATAAATGAAATGGAAATATATTGAATGATATAAATGGATAACATTAAATAATGGGTTTTTATGAGTCAAGATATCTTTTGTTTCTTGGGGTGTAATTGTTTGATCTCAAGGATATGTGTTTTAAAATTGGTTTTGATTTGATATTGATGTTTACTTGATATGACGTTTTTCCCAGGAGTGCAAAAGGTTAAGTGTGGGGGAGTTGATAAAACACTATTTTGTTGAATATTTTATTAATAATAAATGGCATAATTTCCTCACATTGTGCTAAATATGTTCAATTATGAAATATTTGGGATTAGATCATTCACTTACAAATTTGATGAAAAATACGGTTTTACCCTTTTAAAATTAATTGTAGTATTTAGAGTGTAAATATTGTTATGTACAATATTTTGACATAAAATTTTGTAATTATGTTCCTGTATTAATGGGATACAAATTATATTTAGGAAATGGGAGCTGGATCGTGCATTTGAGGGGAGTAAATGGGCCATGAAGACAAAGATGGACTGAACTATCCAGATTGGACATCACTTCACCATTTGGGTAGTAGCTTCTTCATCCGAGACTGGATTAAGCCCATGTTTTGAGGGAATCTCGGGAACATGCTTAAGCACAACACATCTTTCTAGAATGCCAGACAATTCATGCGTTTTAGAGGTCAACTATGTGGTGTAAGTGGGATTAAAATATTTGGCCGAATTTCCCATTCACATTTAATAAAGTTATGTAACTCTAGCCCTCACAAAATATATTTAAAGGGATTTTTCACTCTTTGGGAGGGCTGGTAGAGGATTTGGGAATGTGTGTCCGAAAGGGTTTCTCTTGGTAGCCCTTGAAAACTCTTGGAAGAAGTAAGGATTTGTGAAAACCTCTCTTCCAAAAAGGCTCTCCTCTCACACCTCCTCTTTGTATTTCTTTTCTTTCATGTTTGTATCTTGAATTTTGCTTCAAATAATCTTCTGTTTTCTTCCTTTTTCTTCTTATTTTAATCTATCTAATTGGGTTGGAATCAATAGTGGAGACAATATTGGGTTCTACCCTTTCAATCCTTTGCTCATGCAAAATGTCTCCACGATGACCACACCACCCATGGAAGAGTTGTTTTTTTAGTGATTGATCTATCTTCTACCCTATTGATTTAATTATTTTGAATAATTGAGGTACTATAATTAACTAAATATGATCTATGAATTTTTTTTTCAAATTAAACGAAACTATTCAAGAAATTGAACAATTGATACAAAAACACGTGAGGTCAAGATTTTGTGTATATTGTGAGAGCATGATCTTAATCCGTAATACAAGACCACACGAGATAAATTTGTAGAGTTAAAATATAATCCCCAAACACAATTAATCCTCATTTACATAATGGATATGTGATCAAATTAACCACTGACCATAATCTAGCATTAGAATAAAAAATCAAAGCAGGGTGCTGCGATTGCATGTTCCGAAGCTTGCCTAGGGTTTAAGTAATTTCATCTTTGTGGTTAAGTTAACTCTCGTAGGGTTCAAGGGTTAACAAATTAGAGGATAATAATTAAGAGGATATTGATTTAAATGATAATTATTAATAAGTATAAGAAGAGGTAGAGTTATATTGATTACACCTTTAAAAATATTTTCTAAAAAACATCTTCTCATTGTGCTTTGTTAATTAACATACATTTCAAAATTAAAAACAAAAAAAATAAAATTTTCTTCTAGAAAACTTCTTATAAACATATAAACATTAAACAAACCCCATACTTTCAGGTAGTGTTTAATTCTATTCTATTTTAATTTTGGAATACCTTTATGAAGTTGTTTTAATTTACTTCCTCCTTTGAGAAACGACCTTGGTCAGCCACTCTGCTACACCTAAGCACCCCAAAAACAACTATTCATTTGTCGGCACCCAAGAAATCACTCTTTCAACTATTCTTAAATTGTTCTATTTAATGGTTTGGAAACATATAGTAAATAGTATCAATAACCTTAAAAAAATATTTTATGACAATTTTATATATGTTTGGGATAACTATTAATGAAAACAAGATTGTGGAATGTAAAACTATTCGGTTTAAAATAAGTCTAATGTTGGGTTAATAAAGTGTCTAATATGATAAAAGTGAGTTAGATTGTATTTATAGCCTTGTAATTGATTAATGATAATTTTATCAATGATATTTTGGGTAATTTTATCGAATTATTTGATTAAGATATAAATTGATTAGTTTTTATCTAAATAAACTCATGGTTAATTCATTCAAGTGTTATTGGTAGAGTCAGTTTTTGGAAGAATATATAATCTCATTGTGGTTTAATTTATTAAATATTCAAATGGTATTGTGAAAGTTATGTTATTGAGTGTATATGGTTTGGTTATACAAACACTATAGTTTATGAATGTAGTAATGAATAATGTTTATTGAGGATATATTATTTTTATTTGAAGAAAACTATTTTAACGATTATTTATTTTATAATATTTTAATAAATTACATGGTAATTTGGGATCTCTATTTTAAGTATTAGGTTAACATGTATGATAAAACCCAACTCAATGTAACATAGTGTAAACATAGAATTATATATATTAAACATGGATTTATATGGATTGAAATGAATCTAATAGAAGTTGGGATGTAAGAACCATAGGATAAACATGATAGTGTTATAAAGTGAAACATCTTGAGGTTTACTTTTTTTTTTGTAAGTTATGATCATTCAATTATAATTATTGTTACTCATATTTACTATTTTGTTTCTAGTAAAGAATTTATAATAAATTAATCATGTTAATAATGGATTACATTGTTGATATAGAAAGATTCCCATGGAATAACTTAATGAGATAAGTGATGGAGTGAGAAATATCATCATTGCTCCAAACTGGCTATCCTAAATTATGATTAAGAATGCGTATCTAATTTAGAATACTAAACAATCTAAATTATGGTTACCAAGATGATAAATGGAAGAATATTAAAATAAATATATATATAAAATTTGGGAAAAAACGTTGGTGTATTTCCCATAACGGGATGGGGAAATTCTATAAGTATAGAGATGAAGGTCACCAAGCCCAAAAGTATATGATAAATAAAGAGTCTAAAAAATTCCATTACATTAATTTCAAGAGGGTTTTGAATCATGTTGGTCAAAGTACCAGTCCAAGGGTAAAAAAGGGAGGTAGTTACCAACAACAATGTGGATAAGGGAATAGCCTACCAAACCACTACTAATGTTTGTAATTCTGAGTCTTCACTCTTGATTTTTAGTGTCCTATTTCATATAATATTCACTAATTACTAGATATTGTGTTATAAAAATCTATAGTAGTATGATTATTATATAAAAATTTTCCAAGTTTTTTGGGGAGTTATAATGATGAATATATATCTTATTACATTACTATAATTATATGGGAAATATTAAATGAGTTATCTTCCATTTTCAATCATGTATAATAAATTTTTTAAATAGATATTTCTCATTCTACATCATAAATAATCCCATGATCATCTTAGGGTGCATGATTAATTATGAGTTCCCTATATAAATTACTATGATATTATGAGTTAAATTTTAATGAAATACTTAAATTAGGGGGTGGGGGAATGTAACAAACCAATATTTTAATATGAGAAATACCTTTAAATGAGCCATATATGTTTTCTAGCGTGCACCACATGAAAAATAAATCATAAATAAAACCATTATATATTTATATAAAATATAAATGTCTATGTATGGACATTTAAAAATATCTTTTAATTAGTAGGAATAAATATAATTAACTAATTTATGAAATATAAGGATAATGAAAATAATTTATACTTTTAATATGAATAAAATTAACATAGTTTACATAAAATGACTAATAAGATCATTTAATGTTATAAAATCTATTTTTCTAAAAAAGTTATTTTTATTATAATTTTAATTTCTATTTAAAGAAAAACATAATTAATTTTGACGAATTAAATTTGATATGGGTAAGTTATGATTAGTTTGTAAATAACATGAAATCAAAATTATAATAGTTAATATTTGAAAATGTCATATTCCAATTAAAATAAATTTTTATTGTATTTTATGATTTTATTCGAAAAATAAAATTTAGAAATTGTAGAATTTTATTTCAAAATTATGGAAATTATTTTTGAATACTGAATAAAAATATTATATTAAAATAAAATTTTCTGTTTTTTTAAAATGATTTATTTTTAGTAAAAAAATATGATTTTTGTAAAAATTATAAGTTTTAAGATTTATAATTATGTTAGAATATCATAAAATTTTTTATAACATTATGTAATAAAATATCAATTAGATGAATAACATTAATAATTTTATTATATTCTTTATGATTTTAAATCATATTTTCATCATTTTTAGAACTAAATTAAAATGTTTGATTAATAAAAAATTAAAATTGGACTTATCTTTGAAAAAATTATTAATAGTTTAGAGCCAATTTTGGTTTTCCATGGAATCCTCATACCATTTTTTTAATAATATATCAATTTATGTCATGGGAATTGATAATTTTAATAATCGTGGCTTACACAAAAATATTTATCTTTAAATAGAGTTTTTTTAAAAACAATTTTTACACGTTATTTACGTTAATCTAAAAATTTTAATTTTCACCCCATTAGATTTTTTATTGGATAAAATTATTTTCTATTTTAAATCATAATGAATAATATTGGTAAAATGGGTCATTTAATATTTTTATTAGCATTAATTACTAAGGGTAAAATTTAATTACCAATGTAAATGGAAATTTGGTTTAAAAGATAATAGTAATAAAAATAGTATTAAAAAAATCAATTTTATCTCCCAAATTAGTGTTTGAGGTAATTTTAGATACACCCATACAATACTTACCAGTTTTTTCCATTTTATATCCATTGACCATGGAATAATAACATCATGTTTTCGAAAATGATAAAGTTACTTCCCAAATTTCCCTTCAATTCACTTATAAAAAGGTAACACTTCCTCCACATCTAGACTCACCATACCTTTGAATTTTTTGATATAACTCTACCAATTTTTTTACTTATATTAACCTATTCCATGTTGAGAATATTATGGTCACCATTAGTTATCATAATTTCTTCATTTCAAATGATAATTCCAAGGAATGTTCGAGTATATGACATGGGTATTATCAAAAATATTTATTTTCTTCTTAATTACATTCATTCAATCTTATTCTATACATACCAATACAAATATATTAGTATAGTTTTTATAATTAATTTTTATTATATTAAATTTATTATCATTTTATATTCAACTGTCCCATAAATTAAGAAAAATTATATCTTTCATGAAAACATGCAGACCACCAAAACCACAAGAATCAAAATTATTTTTTCATCACCACCCATAATTGACGGTTTATAGAAATTTTTATTAACAAAGTTCTATGTTTATAATATCATTAAGGTTTTAGAATAATAATTTGTAGAATCTAAAAATTACATGGTAAATAACTGATTATCATCAATTCAATGTTTTAAAATGAGAGATCTAAGAGCAAAATGATCTATTTTTTCTAAGTATTAACGTTATATAAATTATATTATGTTTCTAATTATTTTCAATTATGATATATCACACTAATAAACGATAAATAAGACAAGTATTATTTTCTAATAAGGATACTATAACTAAACTGTCTCATGATCATCCATTAATCATGGTAGGTTCATGTTTGGACAAATTTAATCTCATACTTGAATAATACCATAAATTTATTTCATGGATGGAGGTGGGAAATTATTTACTAGTATAATATTATATAAATATTTAAATATTTTTTTTGGGTTTGGGTCATTATTTATCTTATTAATTATTAAAACAACTTTAATTCGTTAATGATTACCAAAACATGATAATTTCTTATTAAATCGTCATGCTTCAAGAAAAAAATGACATAAAATGAAATTATAAAGTTATAAAATTTATTTGAACACATATTATAGTACCTTATTTGATATTATAGTGAAGTAATTATAAAGAATAATAGATACCAACATGAATTTTATGAAATTTGTTAAGAGCCATAAAAATTAGTCATACTAAATGTTCAAAATAGGTAAAAACTAACTTATATATATATAATTACTATAAATGAGGATTATAAATGGTTAGAGTAATGAATATTTTTATTGGATGCACATTTAAAGAAATTAATTTTATTATTAAAGATATTTTTTTAAGTGCAGAATGGATCAGTACTAAGGAATGTGTTTCTCTTTTCAAATTCCTCTCTTTGAGAAAATTTTGGAATTATGCACAAAATATCATTTATGTGGTTTATAAACTTCCCAATTAAGGTATAATATAATGAATTGTTTATTAATAATAATATTTAATGATCAATTACTATCCTTATCTTTCAATAAGATTATATTCAAAAGTTTTTAAAGGTGTAATAGTTTTTTTATTCTCAATTTTGAATCTTTAAGAAAATAAATTTTGTAAAACATTTTTTAATTGTATGGTGTATCAAAAACCCATGGGTATAATTTTATCATACTATTTTTATATCATGCATTTTAATATATAAATAATTTCCCCTTATTCAAGGGGCTGTTGATTTGATTTTTTATTCAGTAGTAATTATTTTTGGTAACTCAATTTTAATTAATTTAGTTATGATCACTCTCTTGAACATATTTTATATATGTTTGGTACATTATTCCATTTAATTATATTATATGGTATTATATGATTTTTTTTCTATAGATATAAATATATATCATAAAAATTGTCTGAAAAATAATTCTCACTTTTTTAGGTTATGTTATTTTACAACCATCCAACTTATTTCTTTGGATGGGTGATGATCATGTTTTCCCTTTTATATATAAGGGTAAAATTATTGAAATATCATATAATTTTATTCTAATATAATGATTATTAGAAATTTGAATATGTATTTTTTTTCCATACACTATCTTTCTCAGGATGTGTTATGATTTTAAATTCCCTTTCATTGATAAGATAAAAGTATTGATAATATTGATTATTATTGACTAATCACACATGTTGATCATGTATTTATATTGCATATTCTTTATTATATAGATATCCATATTTTTATTGAGGCAAATGTTCTTTAGGGAATTGTATAAAATGCCTTGTCAACTCTTATGATGAATTCATTGGACTTCAACAAAAGACGAGTGGGGTCCAGAATTATATAGCACCACGATGCATAGAAAGGTATCATAAGACATCAAAACATAGGTTTTGGTGTATAAATATTCCCATAACAGGATAGTGTCTCAGAATATGGTCTTGAAATCATGTTTATGATGTATAACATTATGCATTCCATCGATATGCTATTAATATTATTAATATCCAGTTTTTCATTTATTATCATTGATAGAACATGATATCAATTTTAGTTTATTAAGGATTTATTCAGATATTTTTTTCATTTCATATTATATATACCGTTATTTGGTTTTGATAGCTTATGTTATAAGTTTTCCCTTATTGATTGTTTCATATCACCATTTCATATGATTCTATTCCCCATGTATGAAGAAATGTTTTGAAATCAACATGTTTGGAAGTATAAGACGTTTGAACGAATTTATTAGAGAAGTTGAAGAGTTATTATGGATTAAGTTGTTTCATATATAGTAGAAAAAATGTTTGTTTGATAGAAATGGTATTTAATAGGTTATGTTTTATTTTCAAATTCATTGAATATATAAGCCTAAAAAAATCTTTGGGATATAATTTTTTTAATAATCATCATTAAATTTAAAATTAAGAATGGTTATATCTAGTATTTGACACTTGGAATCAAATAATGTATGTGACGTATGTGTTTTTGATTCAAGATCTTTGAGAGAAGGTATTGGGGATAAAATTTTAATTAATAATAAATTATAGATTATTTATATTCAATATTAGAATTTATTTCTAAGTTGTTTTCCTGAAATGATTGTATAACAAACATCATGTAGTAAATTCTGAAACTATGATGGTTTTGGAACCAGAAAATGTAAAATTTTATATGTAGTTCATTCACCATGGAGATACTGTCACACCCCGACATGCGCGTTTATTTTATTTTATGATTTATTTGGCTTAAATTATTTTTGTTGTGGTTCGTGTTCAGTATCGGACTAGGTTTTTTAGTTTTTGTTAAAAAGTGCGCTTTTGACGCGACGTCGTTGAGCACCCGGGAGGAGCACGTTTTGGAAGCCCCGTGCGGCTTCGCCCATGCAACGGAACAGTTCTCCTGCCATCAGAAAACAAAAATGAGTGAACTTTTTGATTTATTCTATTATTTAAATTTTTCATTATTGTTGATAATTTTATAATTATTTGTAAAGGCGATTTGATATATATTATTATTCTAGGCAGGTGCAAGCACACCGCACGACTAGATGGAGCCGTGCGGTTAGCCCGGATACTGCATGATTACGATATCTGTATCGGCCAAATGAATATGAATTGAAAAAGTTAAAAATAATTTAAATAAATAACTTACTATAATAATATTATTATTGGGTCATGAATAATAATACTATATTTTTATATAAGAATTTTTGTTATTGGAATTGTCATTTTATCATTTTTTGTTGTTATTATTAAAGTTTTTGATCACCAACATTATTATTATTATTATTTTCATTATTTATTTATTAAATTATTTATTTTATCCTTATATATATATATATTAGTAGGGTTTGCAGAAGCCCCCATTTCCCGATCCTTCCTCTTCCTAGCGCACCGCCAACCCCCTCCCTTGCTATCTGGTCCAGGCCCGACCTCCCACCGCAACTTTGCAGTAGCAGCACCTTGCCCCTCGGTCCCGCCTCGTCCCGCTCCACTTCCTCCCCTCTACTCCCGCACGACACCCAGCCTTCCTCTGTTCATCGCCGCACCTCCTGCCTGCAGCACGCCCGACCCGGCGCCCGACCTCCCTCTCCTCTCCTCCGTTTGTGCCAGCCTCCCCCGCTCGCCCCCCCTGGTCTCTCTCTTTCCCTTGTTTTCTTTTTTTTCTTCTTTTCTTCCTTCTTCTTCCTGCAGCCTGTGCGCCGCCCCTGTTGCCCGCTCCCTTCACCACCGGAGCGCCCCTACCCGGGAGCCTCCTCCTCTCCAGTAACCTGCAGCACCCGCATCACCCTGTTCCCTCCTCAGCAGCCAGCGCGCGACCCCCCTCGGCCGGATCTCCAGCGACCTTCCACCCTCTTGCAGCGTGCGACCCAGCCGCCCCGACTTCTCCTCATTGCAGCATCCGCGCCAGCCTCCCTCCGCACGAACCCCTGGTCCAGCCAGCCCGCACCCTGTCCGCCTTGCCTCCGCTATCCCCAACACCAGCAGCCGAACACCTCTTCTTCTTCCTCCTCTTCTTCTTCTCGTCTTCTTCCTCCTCCTCTTCTTCTCTTCTTCTCCTTCTCTTCTTCTTCTTCTTCTTCATTTCTTTCTCCTTCCTCCTGTCCGCCGCGCGCCTCCCCTCCGGGCCAGGTTTCTTTTTTTTATTTCATTTCATTTGATTTATTTTGTTTTATCTTATCAATATTACTATTAATGTTGTTTTGTTATTATTATTATTGTTTTTCATATTATTATTACTATTATTATTATTATTATTATTATTATTGTTAATAGTATTAACATTATTTAGTAATTATTATTATTATTAATAATAATATTATTATTATTAATGTTAGTATTATTAATATTATTATAACTATTATTATTGTTATTAATGATGATATTATTAATATGATTATTGTTATTATTATTATTATTATTATTATTATTATTATTATTATTATTATTATTATTACTATTATTATTATTATTATTATTATTATTATTATTTTGCTATTATTATTAATATTATTACTATTGTTATTATTACTATTTTTTATTACTATTATTATTATTACTAATCTTATTATTATTATTAGTATTATTATTATTATTATCTTTATTTTTATTATTATCATCGTACTCTTGTTGATGGTGGGTTTTTATTTGTTGGCTTAGGACTTTTAGGACCCGCGCAGGGTGTTTCTGAGTGAGCTTCATCGCCGCGCCTTGTCTCCGAGGTTCCGTTGTTGTCGCGCTTCAGTTCCGAGGTGAGCGTTTCTTTCCGACGCTTGGTTTGGCATGCTCTGATGAGTTTTTGGATGTGTCTGAGTCCTTGGTACTGACTATGCAGAGTGTTAGACCTTGTCACGTGGTTTCGGACACACGTCGTGTCATCGTGACTTGGATCCGAGGTTGTTGTGTCGAC
This sequence comes from Viscum album, assembly GCA_963277665.1. Lineage (NCBI taxonomy): Eukaryota > Viridiplantae > Streptophyta > Magnoliopsida > Santalales > Viscaceae > Viscum > Viscum album. Next base: position 1,208,430,825 of record OY728137.1, read on the forward strand.
GCGCTTGGTTTTGAGGTAGGTCCCCTTTGCACTGCTTTTAAAATTTAAGTTATATTATTTCATGCTGTTTGCGCACCCTAATTGTTCAAAATCAACATTTTATTAATTGTAATAAATATGAGATAATATACGATAATTAAATTTTAATATAAGATGGTTAATTTTTAAATGGTTATTTAATGTCAAAAGGAGTCGTTTATTTTATACATGACACATGAAACATCCTTTTTACGAGCGAACACCCAATAATGAAAGAATTCCCGTTTGGCTTTTAAACATAATTCACGGAATGTAAAACAGAGTTCTGGTTTATTGAGAAATGATTTCTTTTGAAGCATGAACAAATACTTTGGTTCGTTTGAGAAATTGCTCGGTTGGCTCTTAAAGATTATTTGGAAAAAGAAAATGGTTTGGTTTGGTTTATAAAAATATTGTTAGCCTATGACGTAGTGTTTTAGGGTTCTTTAACGGTTTTAAACTGGGTTTTGTCTCATAAAGAAGTTGTACCTGTCTTTGAGTAGTGTTTGTGAAATGTATTAAATGCCCGTTTGGCACTTTATGGAAAGCGATAAAAATGTTTTGATAAAAACCCTCTTAGGGCGACTCTCATGCCTTGGTTGCAATTGATTGTTTGGGAGGCCGCGCTTAGAGGCTCCCGGGTACTTGAGTAGTAAAAGGCATGAGGTTGTTCCACAGAGTGGCTCGGGTGATGCCTGTTGTGCTTTATATATATATATGTATATGATTGGATGCTCGGTTGGCATTAGTTGGCTCACCCCTTTTTCAAACACTTGAGACATGGGAATCTGGCATATTGAGAGAATATTCTAAGAACGATTGCTGCACTGGTAGGTTATGGTACTGACCAGTGGCCCATAGTAGGTGGATATATTGGGTTTATTGCTATGGGATTTGCCCTCGACCTGCCCTTGAGTGGATGGTCGAGCGTATTGTGCGTTTTGATTTCATCGTGACATGTCGATAAGGATGATTTCTCATGTATTGGTGTCTTCTGGTTTATTCTCGATCTCCTAGGTTCACCCATGTCTATTCAGCTTTTGTAGTTTGTAGTAATGATTATGATGCTCACATGTATACCTACATTGCCCTTGCTGTGTGTTTTAATTTGTGCCTTCTGGTGTATTGTTTTCTTTGGAAAATGGTAAATTGCTTTTGATTAGGTTTCTAAAAATTATTTTCAAATAACAGTGTTTAATCCCGTTTGTAAAAATTTGAAAATTTAAACATCACTTTCCCCTTTTCCTGAAATGCCATTGACACTAATGAAATGAACACGAATTTGGAAATGGCTAAGGGCAATGGTTCGTACATTGTTTTTAAGTAAAATGCTTAGAAAAACATACTTTTATAAATTGTAGTTCAAACTTGAAATGATGTTTCTTTTATTTTAAAGGTAGTGCATTGGGGATAGATATCGGGCTAGCCTACTGAGTTTTAATACCCAAGCCTATAGTTCTTTTCTGTTTTTAGTGTTTGTGCAGGCTATAGCTTGAGTGCGCTCGCCTAGGGCGACGCTTGATTGTTGAGTCGGAGAGCGACCCACGAGGTTGCACGGAGTTTGTTCGCACGTCGTGTTTGGATAGTTTGATTCTTGTTTGATCCTGTTTAGTCACTTTATTTCGTTTATCTTTTCTGCGCTGCTCTGTATTATTTTCACTGTCTTATTTATTTATTTTGGGCGAAATCGTTCCCATAGCCTCTGTTGATGCCCTGGCACTTGTCGCCAGCCTGGGAGGATCGGGAACGCCTCTCGGGCCATGTCGCGGACCGGCTTGGGTGACCGGTTCAGGGTCGACCCGAGTTGGTTCGTGACGAAATGGTATCAGAGGCAGGTTTGCTCTTAGCAGACCTCACTTTTCAGAGTGCCTTTTGTTATTTGGGATGTCAAGGTAGATGGAGTAGGATCGTCGGGACTTGAGGGGTAGGTGCGAGAAGAGCGTTGCGAACTCTTGCCTGTACCGATCCTCAGGTTTCCATGGGAAGTCCGGTTTAATTGGTTTTTTTGGGTTTTTATGGAAATTTTTTGCAATTGGGGTACGAAAAATGGAGTTGGGCTAATAGTCCTAAGCCGCAGGGCCTGGCAAGCCATGTGGAGCTAGGGGCATGGTCCAAGAAGGCTCTCTGTGTCAGTAACGTGTTTGGCATATGGCCTCCAACCATATGGTCAAGTCGTCTACTGACACTAGTCCCCTGTTTGAGTTGTTTCGGGTTTCCCTTGATTTTTGAAAGTGGTTTGAATCAAAAAAGTTGGTTTTGAAGAAAAAAAAGGGTTGTTTGAAATAACATGTTTGATTTGTAGTTTTTTTTAAAATAAGTGGTATGAATAAATTGTTTTTGGAAAATGAAGTTGCTTTGTTTTGGCCTTGGTGTTCCGATGAGTACTCACATGCATTGTGGTATGTTGGAAATGTGGATGGATTTCTGGTACGGTGGATGGATGCCCTGGGTGTCACGGATACATGCATGTGAGTGAGGCTCTAAAGAATACCAATGGCAAAGGTTTAACCCACCAATCTTGTTTTAAATTAAAGATGTTTTCAAAGATAAACGTTTTGATGTTATGATAACTTGTTTTCTAGGATTTCGAGCTTGTCACCTGTGCAGTGTTTGATTTTGAGGTTGTTATTCATTCGTTGAGATAGCATTGATTGGGTTTTTGACCTTTCCTTGTCCAGTGATTATCCATTTCAAGCTTCGATGGGTGATCGTAGTGCATTTGATCAACCTAAGGATTTTATGCTTGAGTTTCAGAAGTGGGATCCACCTCTCTTTTATGGTCAAGCAGAAACATCCGTGGCAGAGGAGTGGATGTGGAAGATTGAAAGGGACTTTAACCTCATTGAGTTGACTGAGTCGTTAAAGGTCAAGTTTGCGACCTTCATGCTTGAAGGTTCACCGTGGATGTGGTGGAAGTCAGTGTCTCGGAACAAGCCCCATCAAGAGGTTACTTGGGAGTTTTTCAAGGCCTCGTTCATTCGCCTGTATTTCTCTGAGGAAAATAGGGTGAGGAAGGGGATGGAAATGTGTTGTCTGCAGCAAGGCGACGGATCCGTGTTAGAATATTTCCATCGCTTTTTGGTGCTAGTACCTTATGATTCAGAGTATGCCACAAATGACCCCATGAAGGCTCGACGCTTCGAGGCGGGTCTCCGCCCTGATCTGCAGTCGAAGGTGTCAGAGTCCAACCTAATTTCTTTTGTCAATGTGGCAAGACAAGCTTTTCATTTCGAAGCCGCGATGGCAGGAGTGCTCGAAGTAATTCTCCCTCATTCGATCCCTATGAGCACTGGTGAAGGTTCTGGAAAGGAGATGAGTAAGCAAATGGAAGTGGATGGATCAGGTCATGGAATCAAGAGGCCTCAGGATCTTTCATCAACCTCTTCGATATGAGAGATTATTGTGTGTTATCAGTGTGGCAAGCGGGGTCATAAGAAGTCATCGTGCCCAAGCGCTCCGAAGCCCTGCCAGGCGTGTGGACGTCTCGGTCACTTGCGACAATTTTGTCGGGGCATTGCAAGAAAGCGTCGCAGAGGGTGTTCTCAGAAGTAATGTGCTATTGGGTCTTTGTTCAGAGTTCTTGGTGTAAGTTTCCTTTCAGTTTAAGGGATCTTTTATCGTTGTAGTTATACTGGTGGTGTTTTGGGTTTGAAATGTATGGGAACTTCATGGGTCTTTTGACGAACTTCGTATTTCAATGCTGGTGTGTTTTTAAATTTTAAAATCTTGTCCTTTCTTTTGTCAAATCAAAAGATGTATATTTCTTGTTGGGATTATCAGAACCTGACTGCAAGGCAGGAGATGCTTCATCCATCAGAGCTCCAGCCAAAAGGTCTCGGAGTGAAGCCGGCGCGTAGTCAGGAACCCCCGGTGAATTTTAAGGAGTCTGGTTGAGGTTGCGCCTCTATCGTCGTGGTGAGGCAGTTTTAGCATTTCTGTTGTGGTTTTTATGTCGATACAAATTTCCTCTTTTCGCAAAGAGCATGATCGATTTATCCATCGCGCAATATCAGTAATTCTGCCTTTTGGATGTATGTTGCTGATCAGTGACCTCGTGTGGACCACTGATGTGAATCAGTTATGGATTTGGTATGTGTCCATCCCTAAGTAGTGGTACGTGAGTAGTTTTCCATCCAAGTTTCAGTGATCCATTCCTTGGGCCCACCCTCCCTGCCCATGGGGTAAGGGTTTTGGTTTGCATAAATTTTTCAGATCAAATCCTATTACTTTTGGACGTGAGTAAGTGGTTTAAAGGTCCTTGTTGTGCTCTTTCTAGCTGGAGTAAGGTCTCGTTCATGTCTAAGATGGTTTCTCATTTGGTCGTTAGTTGGTCGGTTCTTTATGGTGGGGAGATCCACCATGAGTATCTTTGGGTTTTCTCTTAAATCGTTATTGAAGGCTAGTTGAGTTCTTATGGTGGGGAGACCGTTCAGGCCTCCCCTCTGTTGGTGATTTATTTCAGGCAATGAGGTTCAGTCCCACTGGTAGTCATTGTGAGGTCCTTGGGTTAAGAGGTTGGATCGTTTTCGGTGAAATCCTTAGGTGTTGATCGATCGATTGGTTGGTGTGGTGGCTTTCCGGGGGCGGAAAGCGTTATGGTGGGGAGAATTGTCACACCCCGACATGCGCGTTTATTTTATTTTATGATTTCTTTGGATTAAATTATTTTTGCTGTGGTTTGTGTTCAGTATCGGACTAGGTTTTTGAGTTTTTGTTAAAAAGTGCGCTTTTGACGCGACGTCGTTGAGCACCCGGGAGGAGCACGTTTTGGAAACCCCGCGCGGCTTCGCCCATGCAACGGAACAGTTATCCTTCCATCAGAAAACAAAAATGAGTGAAATTTTTGATTAATTCTGTTATTTAAATTTTTCATTATTGTTGATAATTTTATAATTATTTGTAAAGGCGATTTGATATATATTATTATTCTAGGCCGGTGCAAGCACACCGCACGGCTAGCTGGAGCCGTGCGGTTAGCCCGAATACTGCATGATTACGATATCTGTATCGGCCAAATGAATATGAATTGAATAAGTTAAAAATAATTTAAATAAATAACTTACTATAATAATATTATTATTGGGTCATGAATAATAATACTATATTTTTATTTAAGAATTTTTGTTATTGGAATTGTCATTTTATCATTTTTTGTTGTTATTATTAAAGTTTTTGATCACCAACATTATTATTATTATTATTTTCATTATTTATTTATTAAATTATTTATTTTATCCTTATATATATATATTAGTAGGGTTTGCAGAAGCCCCCATTTCCCGATCCTTCCTCTTGCTAGCGCGCCGCCAACCCCCTCCCTTGCTATCTGGTCCAGGCCCGACCTCCCACCGCAACTTTGCAGTAGCAGCACCTTGCCCCTCGGTCTCGCCTCGTCCCGCTCCACTTCCTCCCCTCTACTCCCGCACGACACCCAGCCTTCCTCTGTTCATCACCGCACCTCCTGCCTGCAGCGCGCCCCACCCGGCGCCCGACCTCCCTCTCCTCTCCCCCGTTTGTGCCAGCCTCCCTCGCTCGCCCCCCCTGGTCTCTCTCTCTCCCTTGTTTTCTTTTTTTTCTTCTTTTCTTCCTTCTTCTTCCCGCAGCCTGTGCGCCGCCCCTGTTGCCTGCTCCCTTCACCGCTGGAGTGCCCCTACCCGGGAGCCTCCTCCTCTCCTGTAACCCGCATCACCCGCATCACCCGGCGCCCTCCTCAGCAGCCAGCGCGCGACCCCCCTCGGCCGGATCTCCAGCGACCTTCCACCCTCTTGCAGCGTGCGACCCAGCCACCCCGGCTTCTCCTCTTTGCAGCAGCCGCGCCGGCCTCCCTCCGCACGAACCCCTGGCCTAGCCAGCCCGCACCCTGTCCGCCTTGCCTCCATTGTCCGCAGCACCAGCAGCCGAACCCCTCTTCTTCTTCCTCCTCTTCTTCTTATCTTCTTCTTCCTCCTTTTCTTCTTCTCTTCTTCTCCTTCTCTTCTTCTTCTTCTTCTTTTCTTTCTCCTTCCTCCTGTCCGCCGCGCGCCTCCCCTCCGGGCCAGGTTTCTTTTTTTTTATTTTATTTTATTTCATTTCATTTGATTTATTTTGTTTTATCTTATAAATATTACTATTAATGTTGTTTTGTAATTATTATTATTGTTTTTCATATTATTATTACTATTATTATTATTATTATTATTATTATTATTATTATTAGTGTTAATAGTATTAAGATTATTTCGTAATTATTATTACTATTAATAATAATAATAATATTATTATTAATGTTAGTATTATTAATATTATTATAACTATTATTATTGTTATTAATGATGATATTATTAATATGATTATTGTTATTATTATTATTATTATTACTATTATTATTATTATTATTATTACTATTATTATTATTATTATTATTATTATTTTGCTATTATTATTATTATTATTACTATTGTTATTATTACTATTTTTTATTACTATTTTTATTATTACTAATCTTATTATTATTATTAGTATTATTATTATTATTATCTTTATTTTTATTATTATCATCGTACTCTTGTTGATGGTGGGTTTTTATTTGTTGGCTTAGGACTTTTAGGACCCGCGCAGGGTGTTTCCGAGTGAGCGCCATTGCCGCGCCTTGTCTCCGAGGTTCCGTTGTTGTCGCGCTTCAGTTCCGAGGTGAGCGTTTCTTTCCGACGCTTGGTTTGGAATTATCTGGTGAGTTTTTGGATGTGTCTGAGTCCTTGGTACTGACTATGCAGAGTGTTAGACCTTGTCACGTGGTTTCGGACAAACGTCGTGTCATCGCGACTTGGATCCGAGGTTGTTGTGTCGACGCGCTTGGTTTTGAGGTAGGTCCACTTTGAACTGCTTTTAAAATTTAAGTTATATTATTTCATGCTGTTTGCGCACCCTAATTGTTCAAAATCAACATTTTATTAATTGTAATAAATATGAGATAATATACGATAATTAAATTTTAATATAAGATGGTTAATTTTTAAATGGTTATTTAATGTCAAAATGAGCCGTTTATTTTATACACGACACATGAAACATCCTCTTTACGAGCGGATACCCAATAATGAAAGAATTCCTGTTTGGATTTTAATCATAATTCACGGAATGTAAAACAGAGTTCTGGTTTAATGAGAAATGATTTCTTTTGAAGCATGAACAAATACTTTGGTTCGTTTGAGAAATTGCCCGATTGGCTCTTAAAGATTATTTGGAAAAAGAAAATGGTTTGGTTTGGTTTATAAAAATATTGTTAGCCTGTGACGTAGTGTTTTGGGGTTCTTTAACGGTTTTAAACTGGGTTTTGTCTCATAAAGAAGTTGTACCTGTCTTTGAGTAGTGTTTGTGAAATGTATTAAATGCCCGTTTGGCACTTTATGGAAAGCGATAAAAATGTTTTGATAAAAACCCTCTTAGGGCGACTCTCATGCCTTGGTTGCAATTGATTGTTTGGGAGGCCGCACTTAGAGGCTCCCAGGTACTTGAGTAGTAAAAGGCATGAGGTTGTTCCACGGAGTGGCTCGGGTGATGCTTGTTGTGCTTTATATATATATATGTATATGATTGGATGCTCGATTGGCATTAGTTGGCTCACCCCTTTTTCAAACACTTGAGACATGGGAATCTGGCATATTGAGAGAATATTCTAAGAACGATTGCTGCACTGGTAGGTTATGGTACCGAACAGTGGCCCATAGTAGGTGGATATATTGGGTTCATTGCTATGGGATTTGCCCTCGACCTGCCCGTGAGTGGATGGTCGAGCGTATTGTGCATTTTGATTTCATCGTGACATGTCGATAAGGATGATTTCTCATGTATTGGTGTCTTCTGGTTTATTCTCGATCTCCTAGGTTCACCCATGTCTATTCAGCTTTTGTAGCTTGTAGTAATGATTATGATGCTCACATGTATACCTACATTGCCCTTGCTGTGTGTTTTACTTTGTGCATTCTAGTGTATTGTTTTCTTTGGAAAATGGTAAATTGCTTTTGTTTAGGTTTCTTAAAATTATTTTCAAATAACAGTGTTTAATCCCCTTTGTACAAATTTGAAAATTTAAACATCACTTTCCCCTTTTCCTGAAATGCCATTGACACTAATGAAATGAATACGAATTTGGAAATGGCTAAGGGCAATGGTTCGTACTTTGTTTTTAAGTAAAATGCTTAGAAAAACATACTTTTATAAATTGTAGTTCAAACTTGAAATGATGTTTCTTTTATTTTAAAGGTAGTGCATTTGGGATAGATATCGGGCTAGCCTACTGAGTTTTAATACTCACGCCTATAGTTCTTTTCTGTTTTTAGTGTTTGTGCAGGCTATAGATTGAGTGCGCTCACCTAGGGCGACGCTTGATCGTTGAGTCGGAGAGCAACCCGCGAGGTCGCACGGAGTTTGTTTGCACGTCGTGTTTGGTTAGTTTGATTCTTGTTTGTTCCTGTTTAGTCACTTTATTTGGTTTATCTTTTCTGCGCTGCTCTGTATTATTTTCACTGTCTTATTTATTTATTTTGGGTGAAATCGTTCCAATAGCCTCTGTTGATGCCCTGGCGCTTGTCGCCAGCCCGAGAGGATCAGGAACGCCTCTCGGGCCATGTCGCGGACCGGCTCGGGTGACCGGTTCAGGGTCGACCCGGGTTGGTTCGTGACAGATACCAAAAGATATAACGATTTCAAAAAATAAAACACAAAAGATGATTCCCATCATTACCAAAAAATTGACATCATATGAGATCACACTTATAGTACTGTGACTTAATTTTTCCTTATATAGAATATATAGAATTTGAAAATGACAGTAATATTAATTCCTTCGCACCCTTAACGTAAATATTATTTAGACCAAAACTGTTTGGATTTATACATTTATTTATCCATTCTTTACCTCGAAGAAATAAATTTTATCTATTTTTTTACTCTAAAGTTTTCTAAAAATACAAGAGTAATTAGTTTTTTATATAAAATGTATTACAAAAATTATTTTTACTAGATGACTAGTCAATTATTATTTTTAGAATATATTTCACAAAATATTTTATTTTAGATATTATTTCAAATTTTGAAAAGATAAAATATGTTTGTTGGGTGGAGGTGGAATTTTCCTCTCAAGTAACTATGGGAGAATGATATCACACATTATGATAAAAAATTCACAAGATGTTGACATAATGTGTGGTATCATCACATGATTATATTATAATTTATAGTAAATTATATCAATTTTTAATAATTTTTATTAAAAAGACAACACTTTCTATTAATTTATACTAATTTATAGAATTTATTAAAAATTTTATTATATTATTACAATACATAATATGTTTTATTAAATTATATAAATTATAAAAATTTATAGAAAAATATATATTAAATTATAATAATTTATAATAATTATTATTTATATATAAATATTTTTTATAAATTCAAATAAATTTTTATTAATTTATTAAAATTTATATTTTTTTATAAAAAGTTCTGTCAATTTATAATAAATTATATGAATTTATACTTATTTATGAAGAATTAATACTAATTTATATATATTGTTATCAATTTATCAATATTATATTAAATTATTTTAAATAACACCACTTTACACTAAGTTTGATGTAATTTATACTAATTTATAGAAATAAATATTAATTTATACTAATTTACACTAATGTATAGTATAATTTTCTAAGTTATAGTAATGTATAACTATTTTTGTTAATTTATACTAAATAATATCAATTTATACTAATTTAAACTAATTTATATGTGTTTATAAGAATCTATACTAATTCTTTTTAATTTATAATTTTTTTTATGAATTAATATTATTTAGATAAAAATATATAAAAGTTTACTAATTTATACCAATTTTCAATGAATTGATACTAATTTACAGTAATTTATATTAATTTATGAAAATTTACAAAAATAAAAAACAATTCATATTAGTTTATAATAATTTATATTTATACATGAGAATTTATATTAATTTATAATAGATTATTCTTATTTATAATATCTTTTACTAATTTGTATTAATTTTTACAATTTTTTGTAAACATATAATAGTTCTCAATTTTTTGATAATTTATATAAATTTATTATAATTTATATTAATTTATAATAATTTATAATAATTTATTATTATGTTTTCAAATGTGTAATAAATTATACAAATTTTTATTTATTTATAGTAATTAATATTAATTTATTCTAAATTATATAAATTTATAAGAAATTAGTACTAATTTATAGTAATTATAATTAAATTATATTTAATTATACAAATTTATATTAACTTGTAATGATTTATAGTAAATTACGTGAATTTATAGAAACTAATATTTGGGTACTGTAATTTTTATTATTTCATACAAATCTAAACTAATTTTGGCTGTTTTTATTAATTTAAACTCATTTATACCAATTTGAAGGAAGTTTTATTAATGTAAAATATATGATTCCAATTTATTCAATTTTTTTTAATTTTATAAAAATATTCTTGTATTTATATAAATTTATTTTATTTTATAATAATTTATAATAATTTGTATTAATTGATTCAATTTTTTTTAATTTTGTAGAATTTTTTATCAAATAATACAAACTTTACAAATTTAGATGATTTAATAACAATTTTCATCAATTTATAATAAATTATATCAATTTATACTAATGTAGACAAATATATTTATATTTTTTATTTTTATTAAAATTTATAAACTTATACTAATGTATAATTATTTTTATCAATTTATTAAAAAAATGATTCCAATTTTTTTTTTAATATTCACCAATTTTTATGAATTTATAATAAAAAATATTATTTTATAATATTTGTTAAATTTTTTGAATTTAAAATTATTTGATCTAAATTATATAAATTTTTTGTAATGTATATTAAATTATACTAATTTATACAAATTTAAATGAATTAAAAATAATTTTCATAAATTTATACTAATTTATATAATTATTTAAAAAAAATTAATAATATTTATCAACTTATTTTTATATATATTAATTAAAATTAATTCATAATATTTTTTTATTAATTTTTACTAATTTATAAAAATTTATATTAAATAATAACACTTTATATTATTTAATAATAACTTATACAAATTTTCTATGAATTTATATTAATGTATACAAAATTATATGAATTTTATGAAATTTTATTATAATGTATACATTTTATTATTGATTTACGCTATTTTTTGTTAATTTATAATAATTTATAATAATTTATATAAATATACACAAATATTTCTAATTGATAACAATTTATACTAATTTTTATTAATATATATGTGTTTATAATATTTTTTTATTTAAATAGAATTTATAATATTTTGATTAATTTATACTAATTGAAAATTAATATATGGAATTTTTTAATAAATTAAACCAATTTTTATTAGTTATACTAATTTATACAAAAGGTAACGACAATCCAATAAGTTAAAATAACTTACAATCTATATAAATTAAAAAATAAATAAATAGAAAATATTAATGGTACTTAAAAGTGATGTTTAAAAAAATACCTCAAAATCGGTACTTTTCCAAATGATTTATAGATCCGGACAAGAATCTGCTAAGTTGAAGGTTATATATGATATTTGATGGTTTTTTTCGATAAAAACCAAAGACTTAGGAGAAGGTTGAGGGGGGGGGGGGGTTGTGCATATTTATAGTTTGCTTTTTGTGATGAAATTTTCATTGTAAAAATTACAAAATTTTGATTATTTGTGACAATAATTTGTGAGATATTTCCTATTTTTGACAGATAATTTATCCCTCGCAAAAAACCACTACTAAAATAATTTCTCCCCCTCATGGAAAAAATATTTGTGATAAAATCCATCGAAAACAAACACCCTTATAGATTATTTATGACATATTTTCACAACTAATAGTAATTTAGATATAATTTCATTCCATCTTAAGTAGTCTTTTCCCAGTGCCACAGACACATGAACATGTAATTTTTTTTATCCAAGCTAGTTCATATTTCCAAAAAAAATGTCACAAAAAAATTAAATCTGATCGATGAAATTGTTTTTCACAAATAAACTGACCCTGTAGGGTAGTTGTGATGGAATTGTTTTCTATCACAAATAACCCATTACAAAAAAATCAAATTTTCTGTACAGTTAGAACTTAAATATGGTAGGAATTTTTTTATACCATTAAAATATTATTAAAGTTGTAAATATTATATTTATTCATTAAATACCGCTTTGAACGAGCAGTGTATAGAGGTAATGAAAAATAGATCACATCGTTTATAGAGGTGATAATCTACATATAACACAAGTGATATTTTCATTTCTTTGAAAGAGTGCGAGGAAGGTAGAAAATTATTATCACATAAATATAATAACAACACATATTAAATATTATATTGAGGTCATTATGTAAACTTGAGTAGGTTAGATTCAAAGTACGTAAAAGAAGGAAGAAAGGAATAAAAATGAAAAGGAAGTAATTGAGAATTTTAATTTACCCCATGGAAGAGCTCCTTGAAAAATTAGGCTACGACTTTGTGAAAATATTTTTGAGTAGACCAGAATCACTTGGATGTGCCTTGGATTCTTCAAGATCTATTCGAGTAGTTTTTTTTCAAATCTAATAGGATTGGGGTGCAAAGATTATTGATGTGGTGATGAGCCCTTTAGTAATCGAGATGAGTGAAATTTTTATAATAATATAACAAGTAATGTCTCTATTCAAAGTTCAAGTGAATTAAATAATAGATTATAACGGAGTGGGGTACGGATAAGGTAGATCAAGCATCAATCAAACATTTTTAAAAATGATTTTTACCAATTTTATATCTTTTAATTTTATTTTTTTCACTTTAACCAATTTTTAATACTGGTAATTATTTGTAACCTAAGTAATTTAATTTAAATGCATAAAAATAAAATAGGCCTTATTAGAAAATGTAGACCTAAATATTCCAAATATGAAGTTATACTTTTCAAATAGAATTTATAAAGGTGGGAAAAGTTAATTTTAATATTAGCACACATTCTGCATAAAAACCATTTTATGATAAAGTGTATGTTATGAATAAAAATTATCTTTAGGATTAAATTATCAATGTTGTTGATTTCCATGAAGTTAATTGCATAAGTATTATAAAGTTAAAACTTATGTGGTTTTCAAAGTAAGCTAAAAACAAATTTAATCTTGAAAAATTTAATTAAAACAAAGTGACCCAAAGTAGTTTTTATAAAAACCAATATTACCAATGATTGAAAATAATAAAAACGAGTTTTATAATTTTAAAATTTTCATTTTAAAAATTAATAATATAACTCATTAAATAATTTTTTGATTGTGAAAAATGATTTATACATTTTAAAGTCATTATTAGTTTATAGTAATTTCATAAAACCTTTGGTATTTTTAAATTTTTATTTTTTACTGTTCAATTAAAATACATATTTTAAAAAACAATTAATTCGAATCTAATTTTTATGTGATGTATAAAAAAATTAAGTTAATCTTATTAAATTAAAACTCCAAAAATTATAATATTTACTTAAAAATTAAAACCCAAAATATATTGAAATAATAATTTTTTTGAATGATGATGTTTTTAGGTGTTTATTATATTATTCCATATAAATTTATAATTTATATAATGTTAATATATTTGTTCATATATAATAATAATTTAAAATCGATCAATTTAACATATTAAGATAAAATATACAACACTTTTAACGAAAGTTATTTGAGAATGAATATTTCTTCTTAATAATAAATTATTTATCTTGAAAATAAAAGGTATTTTAGATGAGTAGTATATTTTTATTTAATAGTTGTTTTATTATTCTATTGATTTTATTAATATTATTCATCTAATTTTCCATGACCATTTTTATTTTAGTGTTATTTGTGCAACAAGATATCAAACCACTTATAAATATTTAAAGGAATGATATATAGTAAAATATTGGGGAGTTACATTTTCCCACTTAAATAAATTATGTCCATGAAATGTTAATTAGTTTTCACTAATGAAAAAAGATAAGGGATCTATAATAAACTCATGATATAATTTCTATTAAGATACAAACTAAAAAATCATGAATACTAAGAGACTCATTATTTCCCATATAATATCCATGTGTTGATATGTCCATTTATCTAAAAATTTGTACCCAATATGCTTCATTGGTTTTATTTATTTCTACGGATAAACCTTTAACAGTTTCATTTGGATGATCCCATTTCTAATTAAACAATAATACCAAAATTGTTATGTTAATATCCAATAAAATTAAATTAAATGAATATATGAATAAGAAAAATCAATACTAATATGTATTATCAAATGAAATCATCATATCAATCTATTATAACTTCGATTAAACAATGATATACTTGGAACAACCCATCACTAAATTAGTTTAACCTTGGTTTACCTATATTTTTTTATAATCAGGGTTTTTAACCTAACTAGTTATTTATAACATCCTCAAATTCTATTTAAATTATATATAATGGTTCATAAAGAGTGTGTGAATCACCAAAGCATATCCCCTAGTAGTGCTAAACCAATGGTGTGTTAGGCCTCTTTGTTGCACAGTAGACGATGATTAAGTTAGTAACCAATATGACCATTACATGGCTACTTCCCCTAGGCACATGTGTTTAATATATGGCATCCACATGTTTGCATCAAGGTAGATATGTCACTATATGTAAACCACAGAATCTGCACTTTACCAAAAATTCAGGATGTTATCCTATACTTAGACACATCCCTTGGGTTTTCACAAAATTTAAATCATTATAATTCCAATGATAACTAATCTAATCTTCAAAAAAATATCTAATCCATTCTCTAATACCAACTATGGTTCCCTTGATCTACAATCCTAGGTTTGGTGCTAAAAACATACATTAAACATAGTCTTTGAGACCAAGTGGGAAAACCCTAGATAAACATATTATTTTTTTACATCATTCCCATAAGTCACACATTTTATCTTAGAGTAACAACACAATCAGGAGAATTTAAGGTTCTGTTTTTTAAGGGATATCTACAGAAGATACATATTTTGTGATACTTGTAAACATTTATCCATAATTGAGCCACACACGACTCCCTTATAGACTTCTTATAAGTTATACTCATATTTATAACACGGATAATGAAAATATCAAAAATGGGTGAGCATAAATGCTCAGTGAGGAAAAAACATATGAACATATCCTCAAGGGTTATATGATAAGTATAAGAGAAAAAAAAGTATGGGAGAAATATCCTATTAAAAAACATAGTACAACAATATTTTCCATATATAATGATAGGAGGACATGAAATATCAAATGAAAAAACATGAACCATAGCATACGATCATGGAAATGTGTGATTATAAACATAATACATGGTGACTAACATATTAATAAAAAACAGGATTATAGAAAAAAAAAATTCATTGTAAATTATAATATTGTGAACATAAATAATTGTTTCGAGTTCATACTCAATATTGTGAACATAACTAATCTACATCATGTTAATGCTCAATCATGTGAAAGTGTCTAATCTACATTATGCCCACACTAAATATTTTGAATGTAGCTAATCTTCATTATTTTTTTTCTCAATATTGTGAATGTATTTAGTCTACAATATGTCTATACCCAATATTGTGTAAGTAGAGAATCTTCCTCATGTCATTACTCCATCCTGTAAAATAGATAATCAGCATTGTGTTCACACACAACTTATTTATCTCATGAGGTATAAAACATTATCCAATTCATTTTAGGGTGGTTTAGGTCCCCACCTATCAATCATAAATGTATATGTGTTCCAGTTGAAAACAATCATTAATATTTCAAACAACAAATAATTAACCAATGGAAAAAAGATATGTTTCATGAAAAAATTCAGAGAATATTTCACAATCCATTCAAATAAAGATGGTGGATGGTATCATGACAAAAGATACCATGTGTGACATAATAAATTCTAATGGATGTCGACATAGACGTAAAACACCCTTTTAAAATTATTGGATAATTCACTATGAAAAAAAGAAGAAATATCACTTTTTGAAATGATTTATTTTTTTAATTCTTTTATTTAAATTTAAATACATTGATATTCATAAAACATTTTATGAAATAAAATTTAAATAGTAATGTTTTTTCACAAAACATTTATTATTTAAAGAAATATTTTTTCATACATTTTCATTGAGAATTCATACAAATATTTATGACTTATTTGAAAAAACAGGCCTTTAAAATCCCTTTTTAAATAAAAATTATTATTTTTTAAAAATACTTATACGTTTGAAAAATATAACAATATTTAATTTAGTTTTTCAAAATCACTATGATTTATAATAATTTAGTGAAACATTTTAAAAGATATAAATGATTCTTTATAAATAATAATGGTCATAAAAAATGTGGTCACACCAGAAATGTTAAAAATATACTCAAAAATAATTTTAACAATATCATACAAGAATATGTTAGGGGTCACATTGAAAAAGTATTTAAAAAATTGAATTTATTTTAAACAAACTTTTTTAAAAATAATCTTTAATAATGGATCCATGGAGATAATATCAAGTTTATTCTACATAAATGCATAATATAAGATAAACTATATAGTTATTAAAGTAAAATGTTTTTTTTAAAATTTCAAATAATTTTATTGAAAACCTAAATCATTGAAAGAGTAATAAAAAAAATTTTGGTAGGAGGAAAATTGATATATGAAGGCCAAATTTGAATAAAACATAATTTTATTTCTATTAGTATACATAGAGTACTTAATAGGGGAGGGGGTCAATTGAGTATCTATAAAAATATCTACTAAAAAGTTCACTTAAAAATATTCCCCAATAAATATTAATTCATGCCAGTTAATCAAGGTAATATAGCTATAATAAAATTTTTGTTCAAATAACATCTCATAAGATTGATTAATTCTTAGTAATATAAATATGAGTTATTTATACAATGTTTGATGTTATAATAATAAGTCAAAATAGTTGTAACTTCCTTCCAATACCAAATATTAAAGTAAAATTATGTTTTCTGAAATATACAGTAATGTAGAGAAAAAAAATTAAAAGGCACAGCGGGTAAAACAAGTTTTTCAATCTCAAGATGAGACTTAATCCAATCCACATGGTGATCACCTTTCCCCAAGTAGTTTATATTAATATACATGATCCACACCGTGGATTGGGGTAAACAAAAGAACACAGGAAAGTCCAGGTCACATGACCTCTTCTATTGTTCTTTGAGGGAATAAGCTACCAAGTCACAATAGGACATCTTCCATACTTATCTGTGGGAGTAAACAGATGTAAGATGATATAATAGGAATGATATATTATTTACTTCAGTTTAATACAGAGGAAATTGTGTGTTTTAATATAGACACACACACACACACACTTATTAGAAGCAAAAAACAGTAAACAACAGAGCAAAGAAGATGAGAATGGATTAGAAATGATTTCAGTGTTGCTCTATGCTTATATGGACTTGTGGGATGAAGCATATGAAATTATCGGGTCCTCTTGTGAAAACAGAGTACCGTGAGTCTGGTGCTCTACTTTCCAGTTTCATGTAGTAAGCTATGTAGCTCATGTTCTTCTTTTAGTTGATATTGCGACGATTTTTTAGTCTTTGATCTATAGTGGTTTAGCCATCAGGGATATATTATACTTTGTGCATTCTTTAGTGGTATGTTGTTGAATGCATGAGTTCTCTTTTCCACTATTCACTTCTCTATCCTCTTGAGCCATGTTGGTCTTCCTTTTAATTAAGGGTGTACATATTTAAGCTAAAATGATTCATGTATTCACACCATGTACCTTGTACTGTCATGTGACATGTCTACAAAGAAAAACTAATGATGTTAGTGCCACTTAATAACTTGAATATTACCATTAAAAATTAATTTTAAAATAACAAAATAGATTATAGAACAATGTCACTATTAGTCAAGAAATGGTATCACTTGGAAATTGTGTCACTAGGAAACAATTCTTCACCTTTTCCTTTGAGAAATGAGACGACCATGATTCCACAGTTGCATTAAGATTAGGAATTGGTAGCACAAATAAAATGTTAGAATAACTGTGTCTCAAGTAATAATGTCTGGTATCCTTTGTCCAAAAAGTTTAACGGTGCTTGAGTCACGATGTAGGAGTATGGTGTCAGGGTCACAATGTCTGGGTCGTGGTTTCTATGTCATAGTTTCTAGATTATGGATTCTGGATCATGGTGTTTAGGAAATGGTGTCTGTAACTTTTCCAAAATCCAGATCCAATGTCAAACTTAGGATTTCTCAATCATATCCAAATATCTGTAAACAGTATTATGTAGTAATTTTCATAGAATGGATCAAACTTAATTTTTTGTACAATAAAACATAATAGAACATGATTAATAATAACTTGTGATACTCGGAATTAGAACTAAGAAGCATGGAATCATAAGAGGACCATTGCGATTTAAACATGATTAGTATAATTTTCATGATTTGTGAGCATTAAAACATGATAAAATAGGAGGAGTCCACAATGTCGCCCTTTTTTATGATCCCAAATCATTTCATGTATGAAATATCAAAAAGTGAATAAATCTTTCATATTTCTCCACATTTTTGGGATTTTCAAAAAGAAAATAAGAACAACAAAATAAGAATCGAAAAAGTGTATGGCTGAACTCAAACAGAAATAAGCCACATTCCATTGAAAAACAAGATTGAATCTAGTACAGTCATAGGAAAAAAGGCAAAATAAAGAACATTATTATCAAATAGCGATCCTTCAATTATCTTTAGAGGCAGTAGACATATATTTTCCTTTGGAAGAATAAATAAGAGGAGGCACATGAGTAGAAGAGGATGTGGTAGATGAGAGTGATCCAATGGTCAGAGAAGGAAGAGGCACACCTTCAAAAATATAAGGTGCAAGAGTAGGTTTGGTCAAAGAAGGATGCAAGGATTACTCAAAAATAACAGGTCTGATCTGGATGAGAGCCTGAGATACTGACATGGTAGTAGGAGAAATAATAGACAATGAATAAGAGGTTGAACCAGGCATCAAGAGAGGAGCTGTAGGAGCCAATATAACAGTTCTTTTCACATGGATATAGGTATTCCACAAATTTATTAAATGAATGATGGCCTCACCTTCATATTTCATATCCTTTTCAATATAATCTTAAATGTCAATAATATTCTATAATGTAAGTGTGATCTTTTTTATTTTCTAAACTTGGTCCTAAAACGCTTGTGTCAAAAGAGGCATTTTCAAATACTCATTAAGATAATTGAAAGGACATGTCAATTGATGCTTTGTATAAATCCTTTGAAGTATAAATGCACATTATTTTTAATCTCATCATAGGATGTAGAAGCTTCCTTAG
Source organism: Viscum album (assembly GCA_963277665.1). NCBI lineage: Eukaryota > Viridiplantae > Streptophyta > Magnoliopsida > Santalales > Viscaceae > Viscum > Viscum album. The sequence goes on from OY728137.1 coordinate 1,208,450,283, forward strand.
AGTAAAGTTGAACCATTCCATTTACATTTTCAAAATTTTGAACAGTTTTGGAGAGGATTTCATGAAAAGATGTAATTTTCAACAATTTATTCTCCTCTTGAATAACCTATCATAGAAATGATCTTTATGAAAACTGAGATGTTTTAGTTGGCTTGGCTAAGGAGGAAGGATTAGATATGGAAACAAATGGTATTGGAAGACTCATGACAACAGTTTCAACAGAGTCCTTGAGGATACAAGGAAAGGAAATAATTGAGGATGATAAATTTTGAATTTATTCTACCAACATGTCACTTATTGATATTATTTTCTCAAAAAAAGAGACTAGATTTTGTTGGATAAATGCGGAAATTGTTTTGGCTCTCTTCTTAGCATCTTCTGTGATGAATCAAGCAATAGGGAGTTCAGTAGTTTCAATCTATTTCTTCAATTCCTTCTCCAAAAACATTAAAGATTTCACTTCCTCACTTAGCTGATGATTTTAAATTATTACTTCTTTAAATTCATGTAACATCTAAGGATGAGTTTTCGAAATAAGTTTTTACAAAAGCATACTAGCATCCTATTCACTTATATGAGTTATAGGAATAGTTTGATCTTTTAAAAGCTTCTCAAATCCACTGAACATATTTTCACCAAACAATTTTAAGTCCTCATGGATTATAGAACTTGGAGATTCTTGTGCAATATCTGGTTCAGAAACTACAATATCTTCATGCAACATAGAAGGTATTACTCCATGTAGAGAAAAATATTTCAATTGAAAATCTATTTAAAGATTAATTCTTCTCATTGAGGCCACTTGAGAGTATGAGACATAAAAAAAGATAGGGAATTTATATAGATTGTCCACAGGACTTGCCTCAACAGAGATTTATACTTGAGCACTTTCCAAAATGTGGTTTTTCTCCAACTCAATTTGTGAATCATCTCTAAGAGTGAGAGACATAGTATCTTTCTCTATTTACAGACTTGCATTAATGCCAGGCTCACCCTTATCTATTATAGATTCCCAAAAGGCTTGGTCTATTCTGTATTTATCTAACCAAATTAATTCTAGATCAACCTGTTCTTCAGACCATTCCACAAATTCAAGACCTTTATCAACAAAAGGTTCTCTTATATGTTTCTCAGGAACATCATTCTCTTCCAGATTATTAGTAGGTCCTTATTTATCAACAAATCATTCATCAACAATATATTCACCAATTTTTTGTTCATCAACATGTTTTTTAGGTAAGACACTTTCCTCTTTTAATATAGTTATATTCACAAATGAAGCTTCTGCATCCTTTGCTTCTTTACTTGAGTATTCCACCAAATCAATAGATTCTAGGCTTGGATCATACTTGTCATTAGATCTTGAGGGATATTCAATGGGATTGTAAATTTCATACATCCTTTCATTATCGTCTACCCAGGAATTTTTCCAAAATTATAACTTATTTTAATCATTCTGATTGTATCCTTTGAGATATATAACTCATAACCTTCAATTACTTCTTCATTCGGACCAACAAATCCTTTAACATACAACATTGTAAAGACTAATCTTGAATCTAAACAAAGAGGTATAATTCAATGTTGTCATTATAAATTCACACATGTAAAGTATAATATACATACATAGATTAATCTTGTTCCCATTTTTCATAAGATGTATCAAGAATACATCATGATACTTAAGAGTAGAAAAATTCCCTTTCCTTTGATTGATAAGATTGTGGATAATCTTAAACAATAACCTTGTCTCAAAATCCAACTCACCATCAATTTCCCTTCTTTTCTTCATATATCTAGTTATACAAACCAATAATTCTTCCAAGATGTAAATATACCTAGGGGAGGAAGCTATCACTGATGATCCTCATATATTACTTAATGAGGTGTACCTTGGTAGCCATCATATAACCATGATAAAAATGTACACCTTTGACCATTAATCTAGCTCCTTTCAATAATGTCATATTCAATATCGAATGAAAATAGGAAATATTGGTAAAAATGTGAAACATTTTTTGGATAGATTTTACATTATTTCTTAATAAACCAATACAACCATCATTGTTTAGTCATAACATTCAAGATTAGCGACTTACTTGATAGTAGCCACATAGGAAGTACTTCCTTTTCCTGAACAACTATTCTATTTAGATGAACCAGATTCAACAGTCTTTCAAGTTCTATTCATAGTACGTTTATTCATTTCTTGTGAGATATTCACTTCTTAACAGTCATTAAATAGGTTCACTTCATTCTAGGCATAAAATTCCAGGTTCAAGAAAGATAAAAAGTTGAAGGAGAGAAGGAGATTGGAAAGCAAGGGCTTCAGTTTTTAGAGAGGAAAGCTCGAGTGAAGAGAGAAGTGAAAAATATCAGGTTTTTATCATTTAGGAAGTCTAAACATTATAAAAAATTATGGATAAAGAACAATAAATTAATAAACTCGGCGATATAAGAAATAAAATTAATGAAAATAGGAAACTAAGTCTTTTCGGTGAGACCAGAACAAGTTGTCACAATGTCATCCTTAATGTTTGACAAAAAATGTTGTGACCATAATGTTGAGACAACAATTATAAAACAATTAATTGTGAAACCATTAAATCGATATAGTAATTCCAAGGTCGTAACATGTGAGGCTGTAAAAGTTAAACAACAAGTGTGAGATAATAACTTGTGAAACAATGAATCATGAAACCGTAACATGTGAAACAGTATGTTCAAGACCGTAAGCCTTTCCCCTAAAACATATCATCCCTAATTTATGTATGGTGTAATTAATCCTTTCATAATTTAATGGTTTTATGAATATATCAGCAAGATGATTTTCATTTCCACTGAATCTTAACGTGACATCACATTTTGAAACAGGGTCTCTCAAAAAGTGATGCCTTACACCAATATGTTTTGTCATGGAGTGTGGAACATGATTATTTGAAATGTTAATAGAACTTGTGTTGTGACAAATTATAGGTTCATATATGAATTGATATCCACAGTTGAGTTCATCCACAAAATTTATACACAAAAACTACCAACAACTATGTATTTAGCTTCAACAGTAGATAATGCCATAATATTTTGTTTCTTACTACACCGTGATACTAGAGACTTTCCTAAAATATGACATGTTCTAGAGGTGATTTTTTATCTAACTTACAACCCCCAAAATCATTATCAGTATATATAACTAACTGAAATGATTTTCCTCTAGGATAATACATTCTTAGATTTCTTGTATGTTTGAGGTATTTTAAAATCCTTTTAACATCATTTAAACAAGACTCTTTAGGGTTTACTTGAAAGTGAGAACACATATATACACTAAACATAATATTTGGTTATCTAGATGTTAAATAGAGTAAGCCTCCAGTCATTACTCTGTAAGTGGTTTGATTAATAGATTTTTCATCTTTATCAAGATCTCACTTACAAGTAGTACTCATTGGAGTATCACTATATTTAGTTCATTCCAAGACAAAAAGTTTGAGAAGATATTAAGTATATTTTACTTGATTAAAAATAATAACTTCTTTATTTTTAATGATTTGAAATCCACGAAATAATTTTAGTTCACCCATTTAACTCATTTCAAAATCATTTTTCATTATTTTAGAATACTCAATACATAAATAATTTTTTTAAGATCCAAAAATAATATCGTCTATAGAAATTTGAACTAATAAAACATAATTGGAAATTCATTATATAAAAAGAGCAGGATCAGCTATACCTTTTATAAAACCCTTAGAAATAATAAAATTACTTAATTTATCATTCCAAGATTTTGGATCTTATTTTAAAACCTAAAATGATTTTGATACTTTAAATATATTTGGAAAGTGAGGATTTTTGAAACTAGGGGGTTGTTCAATAAAAACATCCTCAACTATATACCCATTTAGGAATGCACTCTTGATATCTATTTGATATAGTTTAAAATTAATATGTGCTGCATAAGAAAGAAATATTCTAATGGATTCAAGTCTAGTTACTAGGGAAAAGGTATCCTCATAGTAAATTACTTCTTCTTGACTATAGCCTTGTGCAACCAATCTAAATTTTTTTCTAACTATGTTACAAGCTTCATCTAAATTATTTCTACACACCCACTTAGTGCCTATGGTAAAAATGTCTTTAGGTTTATCAATATTTTTCCCAATATTGTTCCTTTCAAACTGATTAAGTTCTTCTAGCATATCCATCACCCAAATTTCATCATTGATAACATCATTGTTGTTTTTAGGTTAATGTTGTGATAATAATGTTTGATGTTCCACCATATTTTTAAAAAATGCTCTAGTTTGTGTTCCTCTATCTAGATCTCCCACTACAACATCTAAGGGATGGTTCTTAAGGGTTATAGTTAGTCTATAAAAGGTAGGGATAGTTATTTTAGGTTAATCACTAGGTTCTGGTTCATTATGAATTGAATCTGGAGAATTTATATAATTGAATGTTTTCATAGATTCCTTTACAGGATTTTTAGAGGATTTAAAATTAACGTCTAGATTTGATATATCATCCTTAACATTCTCTAGAGGGGCCTTTGGCTCTTGTGTATTTGTCTCATCAAATATTAAAAGGGAAGATTCCCCCACATATTTAGTTCTTTTTTTAAAAACACTATAGGCTTTACTATAGATTGAATATACTACAATGATTCCTTAATCACTCTTGGATGAAAATTTTTGATGATTGTCCTTGGTATTAAATATATAAACTTTTAAACCAAAGTCCTTGAAGTTGTTTAATTTGGGGTTTCTATTACTCCACAATTCATATGGAGTTAATTTAATAATAGGTTTAATAAAAACTATTAATAATATAGAATGATGTATTTCTAGCTTCAGCCCAAAAACAAATAGGTAAGTCATATTCACTCAGCATGGTTCTGGAAATTTTTTGTAAGGTCTTATTTCTTCTTTCAACAACTCTATTTTTTTTATGTATTTTAGGGGCATAGAAATTATGACTATAGATATTTTTTGAGTAAATGGATTCAAACTCTTGATTTTTGAACTCACAGCCTTGGGAAATTCATAGAGATTTAATTTTAAGTCCACTAATATTTTCATCAGTTTTATCAGACTTGGTGAAATGAGAGTAGGCTTAACTTTTGTGAGCCAATAAGATGGTCTAAGTATACCTAGAAAAGTCATCTAAAATAACATAAACATAGTGCTTCCCATTTAAACTAGAAGCTATAGATGGTCCAAAATAATCATTGTGAACCAACTTGAGAGGTTGATAAGTAGCAAATTATTTCTTAGGTTTGAATTCTATTTTGAAAAATATTAGGCACTTTATCATTTGGAATATCTAGTTTGGGTAGATATTTTACTAATATGTTTCTAGTTTTCATTCAATGGGAGTGAATATTGTAGTGTCTTGGTCTTCTATGAAAATATGAGACTCTTTTAGAGATACACTTAATCATAAAGCATTTTGAGAAACTAGATAATCTATGTTGAAAAAATATATATTTTCATTTCTTAATGTAGAAAATAATAATTTATTTTTATAATTAAAAAAATTGAAAACATCATTTTAAAAGTTAACATGATATACATCATCACATAGTTGTGAAATACTAAGCAGATTATATTTCATTCCATAAAAAAAAGTACTTTAGAAATTAAAACTAACTCAGTTTCATCGATTTGGCCTAGGCCAATTACTTTTCTTTAGAATTTTCACTAGAAGTGACATTCCCACCATCAAAAATTATTAGGTTCTTGAAACATGAATAGTCTCCTATAATGTGTCTTTAAAACCCACTGTCCAAGTCTTATAAACTTTTATAAGAGATCTTCAATTTTTTTTACAAAGTAGTCAAATAAAAACAGACTTTGGTAGCCATATTTGTTTGGGTCTAGTAATATTATTTACTAGTGATTTAGGAACACACACATTCCTCATAGGTTTCCTATAAGAATTATGTAAAATATTTGAGAAATAAACATTATTTTGTCCAAAAAAACCTGAAACAGTAGAGGATATATCATAATTTTAACTAGTAAAATGTTTTCCTAAACTAGGTATAAATTTGAATAGCCTCAATTTAGAAAAAAATTGGTTTTTCCAAAATTTATTTCACTAGGTTGATATCCAATACCAATAATTTATTTAGTTGCAATTTTTTTACCCAGAATTTGTACCAAGTTATCTTTACCATTAGTAAACCTTTCAAGGTCCTTTCTTAATTTATCATATGATAACATTAATTCAGTGTTTTCTTTGATTAATTGAACATTTTTCTCTCTTTCTACAACAAGTTTCTATTTAACAGCTAAATAAAGAGGATAAAATATCTTTAATGACTTGTATTAATCTTTTATTTCATTACATGTATATTCAAGAATATTTCAATACTCAAAAACTTCTTCTTCAAATTTTTTTTCAGAATCAATTTCATCTCCAGAATAATAGAATTTTTGTACAGGAGATTCCAGGGTTTCTTAAAATTTGTTTTTCATGATAAAATATTGGATTTGTTAGCCTCCCAATCTTGGGAAGACTCTAATTCACATGAACTATCCTCAAAAGAACTCCAAGTTTCATTAATTTTTATTTTATACTTTATATATTTGTCCACATTTTTCTTTTTATACTTGATCTTGAGACAATCATCCTTTGCATGTTACTTTCTCTTATATTCATAACATACCATCTCACTAGAATTTTAATATCTTTTCCAATCCTTCTTCCAACTTCTTTTTTGATCACATCTTCCTTTGAAGTTAGTCTTTAAGAATAATTGATTCATTTTGTAAAATTTATTAAAAGTTATAGTTATTTGGGCCATATCCTCATCACTATTGGGGGTTGATGGTTCACTATTGAAACTTTCTACATAGACTTATAGTTTCTTATTTTTTTTTGTGTATATGTAGTGGTCTTAAATGCCACATATTTTCTTTTGGGTTCATCCTCCTCTTCCTTACTGAATTTCACCTCTTTTTTGTACATCATTTGTTTCCCAATGGGTTATTTTATAAGTAATTTTATGATGTTACATGACAGTCTAATAGAGAAAAAAGTTTCTCTCCATCTATTAGGTAAGAATCTGAGAATCCTCATGATTTGTTCTTTTGTTGTCACTTCTCTATCCAAAGAGATCATTGTGTTGACAATTTATTAAAACTAAGATAATTGATAGAAATAGTCTCCTTAGAATTTATCAAAAAAATTATCATATTTAATAGTATATGTGTTATGCCTTATTTCTATCACATTAGTGGTTCCCTCATGTGAAACAGACAAAGTATCCCAAATTTTCTAGGCTATTTAACATGATGAAATTCTATTAAATTTCTCATCTGCTAAGGAGCAGTATAAGACATTCATGGATTTGAAATTATTGTTATAAGTAGTCATTTTTGGTCCAATCCAAGTAGTTTTATCAGTATCACGAATCTTATACCCATCTATATTTGAAGACCAAATTTCAAAACCCATACTTTTTAATTTCATTTTCATATTAATTTTCCAATAGGAATAATTATTTCTATTAAATAATGGAGGTCTATTTATTGTAGAACCATCGAGTATATCATCCATACTAAAGAACCACTTTTAAAATCTAGAAATTTAGAACTAATAGAAATTTTATGTTAGTTAGAGAAAGACTAAAATCATAGTTGGAATAATTTTAAAACAATGTTTTAAAAATAATAAACGTCCTTTGATACCAAATTTTTGTTGGAGTATATTACTCAAGAGGGGGGGAGGGGTGAATTGAGTATCTATAAAAATTTCTGTTAAAAGTCCATTTAAAAATATTCCCTAATAAAAAATAATACATGATAGTTAATCATGTTAATATGATTATAATAGTTTGACTGTTTAAATAACTTCTTAGAAGATTGATTAATTCTCAATAATATCAATGTGAGTTATTGAAAAAACTTTTTAAGTTATTCTAATTTGGAATAATTGTTATAGCTACTATCCAAGACTAACTATCAATGTAAATTCTTATTTTCTCAAATATATATAAAGGCCTAGAGAAACTAAATTAAAAGACATAGAGAATAAAAATGATGGTTCAGTCTCAAGGCGAGACATAATCCAATCTACTTGGTGATCACCTAAAACTAAATAGTTTATATTAATAAACTTTATTTCACCATGGATCAGGGTAAACAATAGTACACATGAATATCTAGGTAACATGACCTCTTCCACTGTTCTTCATGGTAATAAGCTACCAAGTTACACAAGGACCTCTTCTAAACTTATCTGTGTGAGTAAACAGAATTAATAAGATATGAGAGGAAGGATATATTGTATCCTTCAGTTTAATAGATGAGAAATCTATGTTTTAATACCGACACACACACATTCTACTTGAATGAAAAAAGTACATAACAGAAAAATGATGATGAGAAAGGATTAAAAATGCTCGAAGTGTTTCTCAATGCCGCTCTGGACATGTAGGATAAAGCATATGAAAATTTAGAGACCTCTTGTGAAAAAATAGTATCGCGAGTTTGGTTCTATAGTTTCCAGTTCAATTAAGTAAGCTATTTAGATCTTGTTCTTATTTTAGTTTATACTGCGAATATATTTAAGGCTCTAATATATAGTTTTTTAGTCTTCAGGGATGAAGATTGCTTCAAGTTTTCTTCAGTGGTATGTTGTTGCATGCATGTGTTTTTGTTTCCACCGTTAACTAATTTATCCTCTTGATCCATTCTTATCTTCCTTTTAATTAGGGGTGTACATGTTTAAGATGACAGGATGCATGCATTCTGCACCTTGTACCTTCTACTATCAGGTGACATTTCTATAAAGAAACATTAATTATGTTAGTTCCATTTAATAACTTCAATATGAGCATTAGAAAATAAATTAAAGATGACAAAACATATTAATTAATGTTTTCATAGTTTTTCTTGACACGGTATTAATGGGAAATGGTGTGATTAGGAAATGGTATCTTCTCCTTTGCCTTTGAGAAGTGAGACAATCAGGATGCCACTGTTGCCTTGAGATTAGGAACCAGTAGCAGAGATGTGGTGTCAGAATCATGGTGTATCAAGTAAAGGTGTCTTGTATCCTTTGATAAAACATCGAACAGTGCTTGAGTCACAGTGTTAAGAGTATGGTGTAAGGGTTTTGGTGTATAGGTCACCATGTCTGGGTCATGGTATCTGGGTCATGGTGTCTGGGTCACGGTGTCTCAGTCATGGTGTCTGGGTCATAGTGTATGGGACTTTTCTAAAATCCAGAACTAGTGTCAGACTTTTAGTGTTTCAGGCTTAGCCAAATATTTGAAAATAGTGTTAAGCAGTAATATTCATAGAATGGATTGAACTTAATTTTTGGTATAATTAAACAAAATATAACATGATTAAGCATAACATGTGAGATTCTAAATTAGAATGAGGAATCATGGAATCATAATAAGACTAATATGATTTAAACATTATTAGCATAATTTTAATGATGTTTAGGATTTTTGAGTATTAAAACATGTTAAAAAAGGTAGATAAAAATAATTTATAAAAAAATAAGAACATTAACAGGAAGAGGAAATATATACATGGAAGATAAATCATCATTAATAATGATGAGATTTATTCTAAACAATGATACATTTTTTGAGAAAGAAAATCAAGATGATAAAAGAATTAAATTACTAATGTCACATTCCCTAGACATAGAAGGCATTATAGAATCAACATGTAATATTAGAAAACCATCTAGGAAAACTATAGTAAAAAATGATTCATTATAACTTAAGTAAAGATGTCAAGTCAAGAAAAACACCCTTGGAATATCATAATCATTATTAGAATACTCATTTAGAAAGGTATTCATGAGAATGAATTAAAAATCCATATAAAAGTTTTTATAAAATCACAGGATAAATTAAATAAACCTTTAATAAAGGGTTGGTATAATAATAATTATAACTAAATGAATGGAAATTGAGTAATGAGAAACCCTTATGACAAGAAAACCTTTTTAAAGGAAATGCCTGAAAAAGTGGTATTGAAACTAAAAAATAATTACATGAATACAATATAAATCACGATGTTATATATCCAATTAGTCGTATATAGTCAATTTAACGAAATTTGGTCCATAAAATAAAACATGAATAAAAAAAATAAGATTGCGATGAAAGCCTTGTACCATAATTCTTTGCTTCAACGAATGTGATTTAACATAATGTATAAAAAAACTAAGATAATGACATATTAAACAATATTTTTAATTTCTATAACCTTTTTATATATATTTTATAATCATTTTTTTAATTTATTAGTTCTCTATCACTTATTTTCGTTATCAAATGTTTTAATTTTTTTTACTTCATTCATGGATTGTATTGTTGATGCTAATACCCATTCTATTGATATAAATTTATTATTTACTAGAATTTTATAACCGATACAATATATGCTTCATAATAATTTTTAAATCACTATGTTAATACCTTTACAGTTTTAGTAATTAATTGTAAATGTAAAATTGATAATTAGCCAATTTCAGTTGTTTTTGAAGAACAAAGGCTAACATATTAACAATTTATTAAATATTAATAAAACCTTTAAAAACCATAAAGAATAATTTTATTATTTATTTATAATAATAATAGTAGTTATTCTCCCATAGTTATCCATGGATGAAATTTATAAAGAATTTTACATATAAGGTTAAACCGACCAAAACAAGAACATGATATAAAAGATGGATGAATATATTTAATAAAGGGATTATTTTGTTATATCATCATTGTTACAAATGTATAGTTACATTATTTATATTTTCTTATTTGTTTAATCAATTTTAAGAGAGTTAGATAATTACGAAAAGTTTAGATGGAAAACAAATCATGTTTCTTTATGGAGGTAGTAGTCTGCATGTACACACGAGTGCCATTCAGATTTTCCATATAATTTAATGAAAGTATGAATTAGTTTATATTTAAATAATTTTATTAAATATTCAAATATTATATTTATTCATTAAATACCCCATTTTTTCCATCCCATTAAGTTGTTTTTGAAAAATAGATCACGTCTCTTATGAAGGTGTTTTCATTCATGTAACATAAGAGACATTTTCCTTTTTTTGAATAGTTGAGATGAAGGGAGAAAATGCATATCCCATAAAAATTAATAGTTAAATGTACTTATTATATATATTTAATTATGTAAACATAGGTATAGTAGATTTATAGGATGTAGGACAAGAAATAAAGAAATAGTAAAAAATATGGAGTGATTAAGAATATTTTATTTCTACTTAGAATATATCCTTTGAAAATATGATTAAGGATCTGAGAGGTGGTGTTTTGAGAATAAAAAAACCTATAGGATGTATATTAAATTTTTGGGAGTTATTTGGGATTATTTTGGACAAATATAATAGGATTTGGGTGTGAATTGAAGGGGGTGGAGATGAATCATTTTACAAGGGAGAAGACTGACATTTTGGTAATAATATAAATTTTAAGTTCAATATTAAATGATCAAGTGGATAAAATAATGTAAAATAATAGATTAGTGGAAGGGTAAAGGTTGGTAAATTTTCAACCATACAATTTCACACATGTTTTTACCATGATTTACATCTTTTAGTCTTATATTTTTCACTTTTAATGTGTTTGGTGTTTACTATGGTAATTATTTCATTCCAATCTAATCTAAATTTAATAAATAAAAATAAATTTATAATTATTAAATAATTTCTAACTAATTTTAACATTATACACCCTAAAGACTAGAGCCGGTGCATTATTTTATTAAATTGGCACGATAATATGGAATGAAGTCCCAAAGTACCAATAAATTTTGAATTCATTGAATGAAATAGTACATACATGATACCTATAATACCTTGGGAAAAAAATTAAAACATGCTAAAAAATAATATGAAATAAACAACATCATGTAAATCACATTCAATGTTCTCTTCTTCACATATTAGTGAAATAACTACAGTAAGGGCGATCACAATTTATTAGTAAGGTTAAATAACATGGAATAAATAATGAATTAATTTTTATGGAAAGATAAATAAATTAACAAACATTAAATTTATACAACTAGATATGGCATAGTTAATATGGACAGGTAAGAAATAGAAACATATTCCATAAGTCAATTAATTGAGAATGAATTACATCCAAATATATGTCAATGAAAAATATCACAATTAAATAATAACTGAATATAAATGAAAAAAATATTAATTATTAGATGTCATGTCTAAGGAACATGAAAACCTATACCATCAAGTCCTTTCACTATTTTATTTAAACCCATGAATAAAAACCAATTTAATTTAGCCAACCTATTTATATCGTGGGAACATATCGATCCATAGAGGGGCTATATTATCTTTGGGCCCCAACCATAATTTCCATTCCAAATATTTCCTTATACTAATAAACAATACGACTTATAAAAATTTATTTTTATTGAATAGAAGATACGAATTTATCAATAATTCCCCAATTAACCAGATAACAATCAATGTGAACACCATTTTTAAAATGATATGTGGTTTAAGAAATAATAATATCCATTATGTGGGAATATGAATATTCAAGGTAATTTATAATATAATATGATAAAAATAATGTGATTGTGTCCAATATAAAGTTAATAAACAAGAAATATTGTTTGATTTCAAAGATAATCATTTAAAACATTTTGAGGAGAATAATCATTAAACATTTCAAAGTGTCTCATTCCAATTTGAAACATTTAAATCACAATCCCTATGAGGGAATTAAATTAAATTATACTTATGATATAATTATAATAAGTATATTAATGATATTATGTTTCAATGAGTTGAATATACACCATATAAAAGTGACTTGGGGCATAATAACAAATAAGTCTTAATGGAATGTAAATTGAGACAAAATATCTTACCTTTACTGGATTTACATTGTGTGTTATTCCTCCTAACATATACCAGTTTTAAATATGTTACTAACTTATATCATAACCATACTCATGTTTATAATTTTATATATCATATTCTAATGACATCTCAATACCTGTTTGTTAACAATCTTTCATTATTTTCACTATTTCGGGTGTAATTGCCTAGTTTTATCAAGTATGTTATGACAAGTTATTTTCTTCTCATATTATGTATATAATGATTTTATCATATATATATTTTAATCCATTACTTTATTATCTTTTTAATTCATTAAATAGGTATTTATAATAATCTATAAAGTTTATAGATTAGAAATTAAACTCACCATCCATGGAGATGGTATGCCTTATGTACGAATGAACGCTACATTACTTTCTTTCTCATATTAAAAGAATAAATAGTAAATGAAAAATATGTATATTATAATTCAAGTACCATATATATGGTATATATGTCACATATTTTAATTAAAATCATCCTTAATATGTTCCATGTATAGCATGAACGAGTCATATCACTTTGAGGAGGTTGTAGTCCACACTTTACAAATGATGTTATCGTATTTATAAAAAATGGAATGTCTTAGGTTTTGTGTTATAACATAATTAAATAAGAATAACGATATAATAAATTTTATATATAACATATATAAATAGAGTTTCTATCTCAATGGCCACCATGAGAGGTGGTAAAGGATAAAATGAACAATCATTATTTTGTGAGGCAGTAGTTCGTTGTATATGGAAACAATATTTTTATTAACCATTAGATGTAGGTGTGTTAAAGTGTAATTTTAACCATTATAATAACATATTATATGAATATCTAGGATACTTTTGCTGTTATAATATAATTAAATAATAATATTATAGTAATTGGAGTATTGGAATAAATATAAAAAGCTTAAGGAAAGATGTTACCTCTTAATTGGGTATCTACTTTTGGTTTGTAAAAAAAGGATATATTGAATTGATTTAAATCTAAGGGGAGGATTATATAATTTGGGTAGGGATGTTTATGATATATTTTTTATGATATTTTTTTATCTAATGTGGCTTGAGAGGTTTGAGGAAGTGGGAGGAGAGGATGCCTTTTTATAATGGAGGAAGAGTGAAACTCTTGTAATATTTTGACAAAGGAATTACATAAATAAAATTTAGAATTAAAGTGGCTACATTAATGGGAAAATCTTGAGCCAATATAGTATATTTTCTAAACATGGCCATCCAATAGGTTTTGGAAAGTGTATAGGTTATTTTGGGCGTTTAGGTTAAGGTTTAGTTCCTTATTAGCCTTAACTTTACCTTAAACATTGTAATTAATTTTAATTACAATCAATAATCATTTCAGTAAAAAACAATGTTTACCTTATTAGAAATAATAAATAATTATGATTCAAAATATTTAATCCATTTTTAAAATTTTAATCACATATGTGGGAGAAATTAATTTAAATTTAATCCCAAAGACGACATGACAATGCATGTTTTTAAGGTAAGAATGTCCAAATGTTTGCTATGTTTTTATATTCAATTTCATAGTGATTTTTTTTAATTTACCTAAATTTGATTAATTTATATAGTTATTATATAATAAATCTTTAAATCCAATTTTAAATATAATTTATTCTTTTCTGTAGTTTCACTATTTATTAAAAAATGGAAATTTACAGAAAAATATCAAAAATTATCCCTAAGATAATTTTTATGTTTCAATTAAATATATTAAGTTTATTCTGACATATAAAATTTATATAATTGTCAAAAATTATATTAAAAATGGTTTCATCATAAAAAAATGGGAAAACTACCTTTATAAAAATATAATATTTTATATATAATATTACGGCTATTCATATCATAAGCCTATAAAACATATTGTGTGAATATAGAAAATATTTTATTGTATATGTAATATATATATCACATTAATATCACTAAATAATTGTAATTAATTTTGGTAAAAAATATTTCTGAGGATAATAATAATAATATTTTTCATTATATTCAGTCGATTTTCATATTCATTTTTAATGAATTTATAACCAATGGATTTATTTTATATTTTTTTAAAACATATATTTTCATAAGTCAGTTAAAAATTTTCATATCTATTAATTTAATGGATATGTTATATTAAAAAATGTTAATAATATATATCGTTATTTGGTAAAAAAATCTTGCCTATAACACAAGCCATTTGAAGAAACTCGTCCTTGCATGTGACATATGCTAACTCATTATTACACTCATTTTGAGATATATTATAGATTTAATTTCTTTTAAATGGTAAATATTTTTAAATCCTCATGGTATTATATCCCATATCACACTTGGTGATGCATGTGATACATGCTATCAAATACAATGTCTTTTACTTTAGGATTTCAGGGTGTTACATTCTCCACACCTTATTTAAATTATGCCCTTAAAATTTAAAATTGATATTGATAATCAATGGATATATATTTGACATAAAATATTTCTAAAAAAACACATCATGAATAGGATTAATAACAAATTTTCTTAATAATAGATAATGGAAATTATAATGGACATGTAACTATGTTCCCTAATAGGCGTATGTCGTTGGGAAATGGAAACATGGAAATTGAGGAAAAATATGACAATAATGTTTTGATGGATATTTCTAGAGAACAAAGTTAAGAGAAATTTAACAAGAAAAAATTCCTAAATCCATGATAATATAATAGACCATTTATTCATCAGAAATAAAAGTAAAAAAGGAAAAAAAATTATTTCAAGATCCTTTTTTTGGAGTTAAGTAATAATTTCAAAATATAAGAATAAAATTATATATACTTACTTGGTATGTTTCTAAAATAATAATCTTATCTTTTGGTATTTCATTGAACTATTTCTACTTTATCTCTTAGAAAAATATTCATCTCATAGTGGTATAATATATAAATCTAAAAAACACAGATCTGAAGATCAACTAAAGCCATTTAAAAATGGTTAACCATTCCAAAATATCATGATTCAGAACTTTATATATAAGGTCACAAAATTTAAAAAATGATATCATCATTATCCTTTAATAGACATGAAGTCGTTCAAATTTTTCACCTTCAAAACATGTGAATAACTTCATCATGTATCCTCTTAAAATATGTTAATAACTCAAATCACTATAAACCCTATTAGAATCATATATTATTCCTTTTTTACTTATGTAATAAATATTTTATTGGATATATTAATAAAATCCAAAAGTTTTGCAATCTCCATCAATGATATCATATAACACCTTTTTAAAATTCATTAATCTGTTCAAAGAGAGTTAGCACTAATCCAAATAAATAATTTGTTCATTGTTATATTAAAATTAGGTACATATAAAGTGTTTTTATTCCCTCAATCATGTGTTTTATGAAAACAACATCTTTATAATAAATAACTTTTGTTGGAACAATTCAACATATGATCAAAAATATGTATTAGAAAATTACTGTAATAAAATACTTATATATTTCATAATTCATATGATGAGAAAATAATAAATGAAATACATTTACAACAAATTTTATAGTTCCAAATACAAGAGTAAATTAATCATTCCACTTCGGTTGTGTCAATAACATATTATTGACCTTGATCCCTAATCTTCTTCAGAGGTATATTCCCTTAACTCTTGGGGAATTAATTTTAATAATTCCCCATATCTTTTCAATTATAATACTAAATAATAGTTTTTTTCCTTATTTCATTTGAATTATTTTTCATGGGGACCTTCCTCCCCAAATTTATAACATAATAAAAATCTAATGAAGATTTTTCATTAGTGATTCATTCCATAGTTATTTAATAAAGGAAAATCCTTATTTCATTTTGACCTCTTTGACACATTCCCATTTTCATAGTTCTGAGATGGCCTTTTTTTATCTTGGATTCCCTTGAATATGCATGATGTTGGGAATCCCTTCTCCATATTAATGACACATAAAACAATTTCTTCATATGATGAAATTTTCATAGAAACCATCACCCTTTTAATATTTTATAAGACCTTAAATGATGTAATAGATATTTAACTCGATGTGGAAAATATAATATTAAGAATACCTTGTCAACCTTGTCAAGGTAGCTTTATAATCTGGAAAAATCTCTTCTTCCTTTACATTATTTGAAGAAAAACTATATTCATCTCAATTTTTTAATCACAAGGAATGTATTTTACAAATAACATTTGCTTAAGATTTCATTATTCCTTATGTTTAATTTCTTCTTCATTATGAGTGTTCTGGATGTGAGGCTAAAATTGATCAGTATCAATATGGAGAAAATAAGCTGCAAGTGTAAGATTTTACCTTTTAGTGCATCACAAGGTCATAAATATCTTATCACGGGACTAAATACATTTCTCAACCATAATTGGATTGTTAGTCCTACCAAATGATGGGGGCTTATACCACATAATGCAATCCATAATAGGATACTCTCTCTCTAAGGAAACTTTTCTTCATTAAGGAATGGTTATTTGTTTTAATCTGACCATGTTTCCCTAATATATCCACAAATTTCTCAGTTATAATATTATATACATTGACTTTATCAGTAGGGAAACCTTTATGTTGGCCATGAGTATTGATATCATTATTCATTCAAGGTATTATTTCTAAACAATGGAATAAACTCGATTAGATCATAATATATAATTACATATCAGGTATATCCCACATCAAAATTTTATGCATTGTAAATTGTAGAATAAATAACATTGGTTACATTAGGGGTATATTTAATTTTAAATCCTATATAATGGTTGGTATATAAAATTGTAATTATCCTAATAATATACACCCGAAGTTTCAAACTAGGAGAAAAATAATACCCATTGTCATGTATTAGGTTACCTGAGTTAGGCTCAGAACACCTTTTTAGTGTTATTACTCCAAGGTACATCTGTTCCAGAACCAAATCCATTTGTAGTATCCAGAAAGGTTTTTATTTCTAGGAATAACCACATAATATCTTCCTTAAAAACATTATAAAGTGTTCCACTATACTCACTATCAATGTTGATCTTAGGGTTATTTTCCCTAATCTATGTTTTCTCAATCTAGTTCCACAGTTTCTGATAAATCTCTATTTGATAGCAACTGTAACACCCGACCCTACAATCCTAGAGTGGATTCATTATTTTATTACATTATAATGAATAAATGTGAACAAATCATGATGTACTGACATGTTTAGCATCATTGGAAAGGTATAGTCCATACATGATACCCTTAATACATTATGAATAAAAAAATCATTCTACAAAATAATGTGAAAAAAAATGATTCATTGAAAGAATGTTCAAAGTTCTCTTCTTCATATCTTGGGGAAATAAAAAAAACAAGGGTGAGTTCAAATGATCAGTAACAGTAAATAAAACTAAAAAAATAATGAATCAATATATATAGAAAGGTAAATAACTAAACAATATTTTTATTTACTCAACTAGATAAGGACAAATTAATATGTAAAGGTAATAAACTAAAACTCATGACATCGATCAATGAAATGAGAATTAATTACATCCATATATTAAATTGACATAAAATATAATGGATAAATAATAATTAAATGTAAATTAGGGAAATTATAAATTATTGGATGTCCTGTCTAAAGTATATGCAAACCTATATTATTAAGACCTTTCATAAGACAATTTAAAATAGTAGACGAAAACCCATTTAATTTGGCCAACTTATTCACCTCATGAGAACCTATCGATGCATTATGGGGCCATATAATGTTCAGGACCCACACATCATTTATAGTCCAAAGCATTACTTATATTCAATAAATAATGTTCCTTATAAAAGTTTATATGTATTGAATATAATATATAGATTTTTCAATAATTCCCCCATTAATCAAATAATAGTCAACATGAACACCGCATGTAAAATGATATAATTTTTAGGAAGTAATTATATCCATTGAGTGATAATATGGATGTCTAAAGAAATTTATAGAGAAAAATGGTTACAATAATGTGATTTTTTCCATGACAAGTTTAACTATCATAAAATGGAGTGATATTTCAAAGATACTCATTAAGAACATTTTTGAGGAGAATAATCTTTAAACATTCTAAAGTATCCCATACCACTTTGAAAAATTTAAATCATAATACCCATGAAGGTAGTACATTATATTAAACTTATAATATCATTAGAATAATTATATTTCTGATTTAATTTTTCAAATGGTAGTATATACACCGTATAAAAGTGATTTGGTTCGTAACAACAAATAAGTATTAATGGAATGTAAATTGAGACAAAATCTCTTACCTTAAACTTACATTGGTTGTCTAGTATTTATCGTCATGTATATTGGATTAAAATATGTTAATAATTTATATGAGAACAAAAATTATTTTTATAATATTATATATCATCTTCTTATAATGTCTTGTTACCTGTTGGTTAACAATCATTCATTATTTTCACTATTTTGGGGGTTAATTACCTTGTTTTCTCAAGAATATTTTGACTTGTTATTTTATTGTCCTATTACATAGAAAATTATTTCATCATATAAAAAATTTAACCCATAAATTAATTATCTTATTTATTTACAGATGTATTTATAATAATCTATAAATTTTAGAGATAAGAAATGAAATTCATAAAGATTATAGGTCGTACATACTCTTGAATGATATTTTCCATTCTTTTTCATACGAAAAGAATGTAATAAAAATTGAAAAATATGTATATTATAATTAAATTATCATATAATTGTCATATATGTTACATTAGTTTATTAAAACCATCATTAATACGTTCCATGTATAATGTGAATGATTTGTATCACTTTGAGGTGACAGTAGTCCATACTTCCACAAATCATGTTATCATATTTATAAAAAATGAAACACACAGGGGTATGTGTTATAAAATAATTAAAGAAGAAAAAATAAAAAATAAATATTATATATAAAATATATAAACTTTTTTTTAATCATAATTTCCACCATTAGAGAAGGTAAAAAAAATGAACAATCATTATTTCGGGAGGTAGTAGTTCACTATACACAGAAACAATATGTTCGTTACCAATTAGATAGAGGTGTATGTAAGTGTATTTATAACCATTAGAATAAGAACATGTACTGATATTTATTATACTACTATATTTATAAAATAATTAAATTATATTATTTGAGGGATTTAAGAATTGAAATAAAACTAAAAATCCTTAGGAAAGATATTACCTCTTAATTTGGTAACTCCTTTTGGTTTGTAACAAAATGTATTTTTGGGTTTATTTTTTACCAATAAGAGGATTATATAATGAGTTTATATATTTTGAAAATATATTTAGGTAGATATTTTTCTTTCCAAAGTTCCTTGAGAGGTGTGAGGAAGTGGGATAAGAGGATGCCTTTTTATAGTGGAGTGGGACTCATGTAATATTTTGAAAAAAATACCATACAAATCTTTAATGTTTCAAGTTGATCCAATAATAGTAAAATGTCTATAAAAGATATTATATGTTATAAATAAGTACAAAAAATAGATTTTGGAAATGATTTTAGGTTGTTTTGGGCCTTATGGTTAAGGTTTAGCCCCTTATTAAGCTAAATTTTACCTTAATCATTGTAATTTAATTTAATTACTTTCAATAATATTTTCGGTAAAAAACATTGCATAAATTATTATAAATTATAATTTATGATGATTCCAAATATGGAATCCATTTTTTCATCTTCAAATCACATTATTGTCAGAAATCAATTTAAATTTAATCCTGCATACGTGATGTCAATGCATGTTTTTATGGAAAAAACATCCAAAAGTTTGCAATGTTTTTATAGTAAATATCAACGTTAAATTGATTTAAATAACATAAATTTAATTAATTTATAAATATATGATCTAATTAAACTTTAAAACCAATTTTTAATATAATTTTACCTTATAAATAAATTAAATGAAAAAGAAGCTTTGAACTAAAATTAAGCATTCTTCACTATTAATTAAAAATTGAAAATTCAAGGAATAATACAAAATTTTCACCCTAAGATTTTTTTTTATTTTCATAAAAATATGAAATTTATTTTTACATTTTAAATTTATAAAATTTTCAATAATTTTATTTAAAATTTTTTCTCCATTAAAAGGTGGCACAACTACCTTTATAAAAATACAACATTTTTTATATAGTATTTGTTTTGTTCCTATCTTAAGACTATAAAATATATTGGATGAATATAAAAAATATTTAATTGGATATATAATATACATATAACATTTTTATAACTCAATAATTATAACTAATTAGGGTAACACATAATTGTGATGATAAAATTATTAATATTTTCCTTTATATTCAATCGATTTTTGTATTCATTTTTAAGTAATTTGTAACCAATGAATTTATTTTATATTTGCATAATAAATATATTTTCATATTTTAGTTAACCCTTTTCATATCTACTAATTTATCAACCATGTTATTTTAAATAATATAATGATAATACATATCGTTATTTGGTGAAACTTGGCCTTGCATGTAACACAAGTCATTTGAAGAAACTCGTTGTTGTGTGATATGTATGCTAAATAAGTATCACATTAATTGAAAGATATATCATAGTTATAATTTTTTTAAAATAGTAAATATATTTTAAAGCCTCATGGTATTTTATACCCTTATACGATCGGTGATGCATGCGATACATGCTATCAAAAACAATGTTATTACATTAGGATTTCGTGGTGTTACACTAATTATTAAAAATATGAAGTTCATGTTTATTAAAAAAATATACAAGTGTGAGGAAAACTATTATTAATATTAGCCCACATTATGTCTAAAAACCATTTGTATAAAAAGTGTATTTTTAAGAATAGAATATATGTTTAGGATAAAATAATCAATTTTGTTGCTTTACTTGAAATTAATTAGTTTACTATACCAAAAATAATATTTATGTGGTTTTTAATAAAATGGAAAACTTAATTCCATTTGGGAACATTAAATAAAAGAGGCATTCCAAAACCAGTTTTTTTCAATAAGTATTACAAAAATTTCAAAATGTTAAATATGGGTTTTTTAAATTTGTTGTATTGTTTTTCAAAAATAATAATTTTACTTATAAATTAATTTCTTTGTCATGAAATTGTTTTTATATGTTTTAATTTCATACTTTGTTTATAATAATTTCCTAAAAGATACTATTTTTATAGAAAAATATTTTATTCCATTAACCTAGAAATCATAATTTAGAAAAATATAAAAAATTCATCTAAGGATAATTCTGACATAAAATATTCAATGAACAAGTTCATTTTATAAAATTAAAATTCAAAAATTTATAAATTTGTTTTTTAAATAGAAATAATACATTTAATGAACAACAACATTTATTGTAAAATATATTTTTAAGTATTCTTAATATTATTTAACATAAAATTTTAATTTAAATAAAATTATATATTAGTTCATACATAATAATATTTTAAAATATGATAATTTAATTTATTAGGAATATATATTACAAATGAAAAAAAAATTATTTCACGAAGAATAATCCTTATTAACAATAAATTATTTATCCACTAAATGTATGGAATTTCATTTGATTAATGTCATTTTATTTACTAGAGGTCATATGATTCATATAATTTTTTTAATGATATTCATCCAATATTTCATAGCTTGTTTTAGTTTGGAGATTTATAAAGAGAATGATATCGAACACATTAGATTTATTTAAAGGTAATGTGTATTTTAAAATAATGGGTTGTTATATTATCCCCTTAAATAAATTTCCTTGTCAAAATTATAATTGACCTTCACTAAGGAAATAAGCAATTGGAAATTTACAAAACTAAATACATATTTTCTACTAACATATCAACCTCACAATAATTGAAACTACAAGACTCATAATTTCCTATATAAAATCGTATATTGATATTTTCAATTATCTAAAAAATTTATACAAAATATGCTTCCTTAGTTGGTTATCATATTTTTTATGGATTTTTTTTTTCAACTTCATTTTCATTATATTATATCCAACCAAATAATAAAACAATAATTTTTGTGATAGTATCCAATAAAATTAGGTTAAATGAATATATGAATATGAAATCTCATTCCAAATAAATAATCTCCATTTCCACCATTATTTTAAACTATGATAAATTTGGTTCAACTATGATATTATTGGATCAACCTAGTAGTCATTTAGTTTTACATAGGGTATCCATGCCCATTCTCCTCTTAGGTTTTCTAAACTACCATTATATATTTTAAATCATCAAATTCTATATTTATTATTCATAATGGTTCACAAATATAGTGTTAATCACTAAAACATGTCCCCCAATAATGTCAAACTACTTTTTAGTTAGTCCTCTCTACTATGCACTAGGTGAGAATTAAGTTAATGACCAATATACCCCTTTCAGGGTTAATACCCATGGGTATATCAATAATAGAGCCCAATCCACAAGATTTTATCCATATAGAAATGCCATTACTAATAATCCACATAATCTCAATAACACCAAAACTACATGATGTTATCCTATACATAGACTTACTCAATGGGTTTTCTCTAAATTTTACTCATCTAAATCATTAAAAATTAGTTAAATAATAAAAAACAATAAAAAAACCACACTTATACCAAATAAGGTACCATGAATCCACACTCTAGGGTTCAATGCTAAACCATATAATTTCATCATTGGATTTGATTCTAAGTGAGATGACCCAAGATCAATGTAAAATTATTTTTAATAATTTCAATAATATTCACATGCCATCCTAAAATAATAATATAATCCCATGAATTGAAGGATTAGTGTATACTAGGAATAAATACATAAGGAAATTATTTTATTTTACTTATTAATATTACTTGATAATTAATCCACACTAGACATCCATCTAGACTTCTAATAAGTTATACTCATAACATGGTGAATAGAAACATAAGAAAGGGGTGAACTCAAATAATATATAATGGACAAATTTATAAATATTTAATCAATAGATAGATATTAAGAATATGGAAAAAATGATCATGGTAGAAATACTATATTAAAAAGAACAAGAAATAATAACGGTTATCCATAAGTCATGATATAATGGAAAGCAATCCCAAATGGAACAATATTCACTATAACATTGGATTGTAAAAAAATGAGAAAATATAAACATTCTATGGATCATAACGTAAGAATATAATTTAAAATTATTTTATATGAACAAAAAATGTAATCATAAAATTGTTAACCTAGATAACTACATCAAGTTCATGCTCAATCTTGTAAACGCAGCTAATCCACATCTATTTGTGCTCAATATTGTGAATATAGCTAATCATCATCATGAACATAATCAAACATGAAATAAAAAGTAATCCATACCATTTCTCTTCTCAATATAATGAATGTTACTAATCAACATAATTTCAACACTCAAGTATACAATAATAGTTAATCATTATCATGTCCTTTATCATTCCTGTGAATATATGTAATTCATATCATGTCCATGATCAATCTTGGGAATGTGCTAATTTTTACCTTGTCAAATATCATAATATTAATCTATTTTTTATAAAAATACTTAAAAAAAATCATTGGTGTGTTATATAGGACTTCAATACCAATCATACATTGTGAAACCCTAGACCTGGACTCCCAGATCTAGTTCCATAAACACATTCATTTTATACTTACATTGACACCAACTACTAAAGATATGATATAAATATATATAATTCAAAATTAAAATATTATAATTGAATGTATTAAATTATAAATATCTTTTTTATTTTTATAGATTCAGAGAATAATAAAAAAATATAAACTAAAAAAAACCATGTTCATTATATCCAACATACATATTTTTTCCATTATATGAAAAAATACTTAATCCATAATGACTCTTCAACATCAACCATAAATTGTACACAAAAACTATACTGTAAGGAATATCAAGTGAAATACTTTTCCTTTTTAACATGGTGTAATGAAAAAATATGAAGGGATGTATTAAAACACTTAGTAAGGGAAAATATACTATTGAGGATATGAAGGAATAAAAATGGCATAGATATTACTGTAGGAATAAGTAAAAAACATGAATCCATTGTCAAATTGAATATAAGAGTATTTTACTTCTATGAAAAAAAGTTAAAACATTGATATAAATATTATTGGCCTCATATTGATGGAATTTATAATTCCATAAATAAAAAATATATTATTAAGGCCCTGTTCCAAGTCATTATGATATTATAAGGAGAGGTATACACCAAACCTCAACATGTTTTTCTCTCATGAGAAATTTTAATGCACCGAGGGGATCTATAATTATAGTCCCCAAATATCACCTAATATAGGCCAAATAATTGATCATAAAATTAAATAATACAATTCATACAATTTCCTTGGGAATCCTTAGCTAAATAAAAATATGGATATCCATATAAAGAAGCATACTATTTATTGATACATTAGAAACCATCATTAATAGTTAATAATCATCAAGAATGTTAATATTTTTTCCCATATAAATAAAGGGATA
Organism: Viscum album; assembly: GCA_963277665.1. NCBI lineage: Eukaryota > Viridiplantae > Streptophyta > Magnoliopsida > Santalales > Viscaceae > Viscum > Viscum album. The sequence goes on from OY728137.1 coordinate 1,208,475,779, forward strand.
ACATGGTCATAACCCAATCTGAAAATAATGGTCAATTTTTAAACAAATCATAGTTACTGGCTTATAATCCTCTGTATTGGAATAACAATATACGACACACCAATAATCTTACTCACATCTATAGAAGCGATATCAGAATCATATCCAATATTGAGACTGATGATGTATGAAGAAAATAATACATAGTCAAATATTCAAAAATAATATGTATTGGAATAGAAGTATCCCAAACACCAATAAATTCCCCACATTAATCGAATAACATGGTTTCTTGGTGAACATCATCCCATTTGAATTATGTAAAATTTAAATCTCACACCATATAGAGAAATGAGTATACGACTAAAAAATTATATGAATAACACATTAATAATCAATCTTTAGATATAACGTGGATGTTTTTGGAAGAATTTAACCCCTGTGTAATAATGAAATCATTGAAATATATTTACATTAATTGAAAACATCATTATAAAAATAATTGTTTGAAAGAAATAAAAAATAAATGACCAGGAATCGAGTTGTTATATACATTGATTTCAATCACCCAAATGGGAACATATATATATTAGAATATAAGTAATTAAACATAAACAATATTAGGTTAAATACCCTTGAAAATGAAAACTGAATTGCAAATGAATACATAAAATAACTTTTAGAGAACATTTTTAACATTGATGTAAAATAAAAATTTATATTTCACATTCAAATGTAACTTTTGAAAAGGTGGTGTGAAATAATTTGGAAAAAGTTAATTCTAAAAATATATTTTTTAATGTATCATTGAAAAGGTATAAATTTCATCTTGTATAAATGAGTATATAGAGACATAATATTTGAATGTGAAAATAAAACCCATTTTTTATTATTTTTAAAATACTTTAGTTTGAAACTAAAATCATAAGAATAGTAACAAAACATTCATTTTTATTAAAACATAATTCTCCCCAATTGAATTAAAATATATAATATATTAAAATATTATGGTGGGAAAACCCATGAATGGATAAATGGATCTCATGATGAAAACATTTAACCCATGGAAAGAGACTTCATTTTTATTATCCATTACGGGTAACACAATCCATGTGGTGTGAAGTATCTAAAATGTCGTTTATGTGGTAAAAATTTAAAATATGATAGAAAACTATATGATAAAATTAAATAAAATAATGGAATCAAATTATATAATATAAGTTCAAGTGAATGACCATATCTCAATGAACAAAAATTGAGTTATCAACAACTTTTACGACTGGGGTAACAAATGAGTCTAAAAAATTTAAATAAATGAAATTTATTAATCTTAGTTTATCCCATTAATTCCAAAAAAAATAATGTATATAATTATCATTGGATAGTAAATAAATTTTACAACAAAAAAAGTAAAAAAATTCATAATATGTAACATGTCTTATAGAATTTGAATTGAGATCAAGGAAACTCTTATGGCTTGAGTAACACATTAATCAAAACCCCTTAAAAGTGTGGGGTTTTAGCAGAACATAAGATACAATTATTAATAAATAATTCATGATGTTATATATAAAATATGAATTATATACCTTATATTGATGAAATTAGATGTATAATACCAAACATGTCTCAGAGAATAAAATTTGATATGAAAACCATTACCTCAGTCCATATTTGATTTCCACATTCACCAAATTTACAAAATATATTGATTAAGTTAATTATATATTAGTAAATAACAAATTTATAGCTATAAAAGTTTATATTCAATTTATATTCATTCCATAAAATTATATATTATTTTGTTTTTACATATTTTCAACACCGAGTGTATTTAGTATTTATCAATTTGAACTACTTTTTTTAAAGGATGTTTTGATATGCATTATTTTTCCAAAGTGAATAACTATTATATCATCTAGGACACTTTAATAGATGTTCCATGATAGTTAATAAAAATATAATTTCATGCTTGGGTAGTTCTTTTTATGATCCATGAGGTTAAAAATGGCGATGAGTATGTTTCAATGAATCTTAATGAATAAAGGGTGATATCTCAATTAATGAGTTAAATGTTGATAAAACCTTTCCAAAACAAAAAAAAACCTTATTTACATATTTATATCATATTATTCCCATAAAAAGTTCTTATATCCATCCATGATATATATTCATTATATTATTCACATAGGTGGTTAAACCGACCCAAACATGAACCCACCATGATTAAAAATTAAATTAGGTATATTTTCTTGGTAATTTAATTTACCCCCTTTTAATGTTATTAGGATTGATTAAAAAATAACCATTAAAATTGTTATATATATATATAAATATAATATGATACTTGTTACCAAATTTTAATGTGGTGGATCTAAATATTGAGTCCATTTATCCTAATTAAATTTAAAATATGTGAAAATAAACTTTTAAAATAAATCCTATAATGTATTTAAAAACTATATTTAAGAAAATTTTCATATTAATTATTATTAATTATAAATAAAATTTATCAATTTTTACAAATTGAATTTTTATTATTTTGTTACTTTTTTAAAATATAATATTAGACTGTTTATTTTTTTAAAAATAATTTTATTTTAAAATTATAATATTTAGAGAAGTACCATTCTTAAAAAATATCTGTTTTATCATGGTAAGTTATATTTACCTTATTAAAATAATTTTATATAAAGGAAATAAATTTACCTCATTTCATAATTTTATAATTATGAATAAAAAATTAAAAAACATATTATCTAATTTAATTTATAAAATTGGTAATTTTGTTTAAAAAATTTAAAAATAAGATGAAAGATGTTTTAAATGGAAATTTTTTTTTAAAATTATCAAATACTCTTATTCTTATTTATCATTTATTAAAAATTAAATTATTCCTACCAAATTTTTATGGTTAAATATATTTTATCATAATTACTCACATATTTCTTGAAATAAAAATACTTATCATTTAAAAAGATAATATTTAGAAAGTTATATTTATATATATAAAATGACGTTATTAGTATTTTTAGATATAAAAATTGAATTTAATTAATATGGAATATAACTTTATTTTATTTAAAAAAATATTTCATAATGCTGCCAATCTTATCCATTTCTATTAATTCAGCTGTTTCATTTTAACAGAGTAAACATGTTTGGGTTTTGGTTTAGTTATTTATTGAATGTGGAGTAAGTTATCAAACACGTGAACTTTAAGTTATGAAACACATTTATTTATATAAAATTAATATTATATTAAAATATTGGATTTTAAATTCAACATTTAAATAAAATTTTTCATAGTATTAATTATTTATTTTAGAAAAATATAGTTTAGGGTGTTCTTATCATATTAATAATTCATGGAATAACCTCTAATATAACATCTAACAATCTGTTATAGGCTATATATTGTTACGTATATTTATCAAAACATAATTATGACTTCATACAGTCATATAAACAAGTATATATATATATATATCATAATCTTATATTCCCTGTAACATATATTTCGTAATCTGATTTTAATATCCAAGTCAATAAACCGAAAAAAGTTATTTATTCTCCCAAAAAGTAACACTTTATTTTACCCTCAAATGGTATTAAAAACTATATCAAAAGGTTACAAACTTGTCAATACGTATCATAATCTCAATAATGTGATGAAATTAATTTAAAATATCTCGAATCAATTTTCAATTTCAAGGTTACCAATACCATTCAACTTACTAATTTTAAATCAAACCACTCTTTATTTTCACAACATCCTGTGTATATTAAACAATAGATTTATCCATAGATCAATCATATGTTCTCTAATATTTATCCCAAAAAATATAAATTATTCATAAAATAACTTTTAATGGTCATTAATATCATTTAATATATTCTTCAAAAACATTATTGTAGTAAAAATGAAGACAAATCCTAAAATGTTTTACATTATTCTGATAACATATAGAATATATCAAAATAACATCGATAAATATTGATCACTAATGAAAACAACTACAAGTATATATATTTATTTATATTATGATATCAACCCTAGTATGATATGTAAGAATAAGAATCTCATATTTTCCATTATAACAAGAATATAATTTGATTCTAATCCATTTAATCATGATACCCTATTTAGTTATAAGGTATAACAGTTTCTAGGTTCATAACCTTTCTCAAATTTATTTTCATGATCTTATTTCAACCAAACACTGAAAAAAATATTTTAAAAAAATCAAATTATTAATATAAATAAATAAATCTGAATATGTCTACTCTTATTCCACATTTTTTTAACATATCATACTTTTAGATCAAACTATGGATCTCTTTGTTCAATCCATGGTTATCCATGGTAAATTTTTTAATAGGTTCTTTATCCTAATTAGTTAACATCATTATTAAAGCCTTCATATTATCTCTTAAAGTGAATTTTATTAACAAATGAATATCTCCTAGGTGTGTCTAGTTTTATATTTAGTCTTATGCCAATTCATAGTACACCAGAGTGCAAATGGATTAAATGTTCAATCATCCTTTCTGGGGGTGATTAACCCTAGATGCATATATTCAATAAGCACATCCACTTTCTAGTAAATATATATGGATTTATTTCAAGAAAAATATATATAATCTATACTTTATGAAAGAAATAGAATGTTATCTATGACATAGACTCATTCCTATATTTTTCACTATAGATATCTTATCTGAATCCCTAAATAAAATGTATATTATTTTTATCATTAAATCATGTACTATTTCCATGAGTTATATTTTATAATAAACCATACATTATTGACCCATAAATTATCCTCAATAAGCATCTGAATCTCCACTATTATCTATACTTATCCATTGATACCCACTATGATTCCCAAGATCTGTACTCCCAAATTCGGTTCCATAAAGATATACATTAAATAATCATTTTGGTACCAGCTATAAAATCCTAGATATAACCATCCTTAATTTAAAATTCAAACATTATTATTTTATCTCTTACATTTTTGAATATTTTCAGGTTTATAGATTTATAAAATCTAAAAAAAAAATAATGAAACCCCATTCATTATTTTAAACAAATATTTTTTCCATTATGTATAAAATTACATAATATAATAATGAGTCTTAAACCACTCCCATTAAAATCCAACAAAAAAATCATGTTAGGAATATTATGGGTAATACTTGTCTTTATTACATAAGATTACAAAAACATAAGAAGGGGTGATCTCAAACACTCACTAAGGGAGAATATGCAATCAAGAAAATCATTGTATAAACATGGGATAAATAATATGGAATGAATAATTAGACAACATGAATCAACAATGAAATTAAAATGTTGGAATTATATATCCATGTCAATAAATTAAAAAAATTATATCAATAATACTGATCTCCTCCTAAGGGAATACATAATTCAAGATATCAAAAACATGTTTTCATGGAATTATTCCAATACACTATCCTATTATAAGGAGGAGCATACCCCAAAACTATAAGGAACCAAACCCATGTAGCCTAGAGTTGGTGGATAATTTAATTTATTGATACTAGATATAAGTGATCAAATCCTAAAGGTACAAATAGTTTCTTATTATTAGAAAACTACATACATACTTGAATATCATATTACAATTCAGAACATAAAATATATCAATTTTTTCATTAGGATCACCATTTATCCCTTTAGAATATCCCTACACATCAATCATAAAACTCTTTCCAACTTCATGGTGGAAGGAAATATTAGAAAGGGGTGTTCTTAGATACTCAGTAGGGTATTCATATAGAGGAATCTATCATTTATAAATAAATTATAATCAATAAATAAAGGTAAATATAGAAAAAGACATTCCATTTAATAAATAACTTGAACAATAATAATAATATATAAAGAATAAATAATAATCAAATAATTACATATAATTAATCACATGATATTTGAAATTATCTATGGATATAATAACTAATAAAATAATCAAATGGACATCATTGACTAATCTCATAATGATGGAATGAATAATGCCAGATATCATAACCATACCATTAAGGTCTCATGCCAAGACATATTGCATAAATTGGAAAGGAATCATCCAAATTCCCAAGCTTGTTTGTCTCAGGAGAACTACTAACACACCAAGTGGAGATAATGGGTCTCACTTATTACTAACTGAGTCCAATTCATTCCTCATATAAAATGGGTATAACTCAATAATTGTAAACATTTTAGAAAAACTAGTAATTAAAATTTTTATAATTTTCCAAATCAATATAAATAAACAAAAAACATCTTAATTAATATGGTGAATGGTATCAAAATATAACATACTAATTATGGCATAATATTCTCCAAATAATATTGACATTGCAAAATATTCATTATAAAGTTCACTGGAAATTTTATTGATAAAGATACCCATTCCAATTTGAAATAAATTATTTAAAGGATAAAATAAATCAAAAATATTAAGGTAAAACATTTATTTTAAATTAACCTTGTTTACTTGTGAAGGGAACATCAAATCAATGAATGTTCATATTGGTGGGTAATTCCATACTTTCCCTTAAAAACATTCCTTATATACAATTGTAAAAAGGTCAAAAAGCACCCCATTTAGTAAATGATACGAATATTCCATTTAAAAAAATTTAAAAATATTTTATACATGGGTAAAAATTTATTAAATAAATTAATAGGGAATTATAAGAACATAGTTTTTATCATTATATGAAAAATATGGACATGAAAGCGAATGATTTTTGATTGAGTAGAAAACATTTTTTGTTTTCCTTATAAACATTATTTTGGTATCATGAGTATTTAAAGGGAGGAAATTTAAATGAAAGATTGAAATTAATAATAATAAATGAAGGATAATAAAATATATTATTTTTAATGTTAAAAGATAAAATAATTCCCCAAGTGGAGATATAAACATAAACAATCCAATATAAAGGTTAGATTATAGAATAAACCCTTAAATCAAGTCCGAATTCCTTCGTATGTGCTTGGAACTCCTGTATAATAAATATAGATTAACTGTTAATTTATTAATAAACCATAATTATATATATAATAACATATATGATATATTTATAATTTTTTGACACTTATTTATTTACAACTCTTTATCAATATCACTGTTCTCAGAAATAAGTATTTTTTTCAAATATGTTTTCATTTGGTTGCTCTGATACTTGTACATTGATTATTGTTAAATCATGTCAATATTATTTATTATTATTCTAAAATCATATAAATTCATTATATACATATTTAGGGACATCTATAAAAGTTATAGATAGAAAAATTAATTATATGGGTCATAGAGACAGTATGCCATATATAAACATGGAAGTTTTTTTCCATTTTTCAATAGAGGTAATGAGAGAAAGGAAGAAAACAATCCATCTTGAAAGAATAATTTTTATATGAAATATATGATACATATTCATTAAATATATCCTTATTATCATCTATGTCAATATAAAATGAACTATGTATCACATCTTTTCATAGAGGTTGTAGTCCACAGAAACACACGAGTGACATTATCATTTTCCAATAGAATAGAATGTAAATAGTTAGTTGTGATATTATAAATTCAAAAGTACATTTATTTCATATATATCATATATAAATTTAATCAATAATTATATCCATCCATGAGAGGCAGTGATAGAAAACGAATTACATCGGTTCACGAGGCGGAATTCATCCATACACAGGAGAAATGGTTTCATATCCCATTTGATAGAAGTGGAGATAGATTTAGGTTATTAAATTGACATATTACAACCATAGTATATATAATATAAAAGTTTTATAATTATTGTTTCCCAGTAAATGTGTGTTCTAGTTAAGAATAACTACTTCTATATGGTTTCAACCAGATTTATTTAAAGAACTAGAAATACCCAATGGTTCTATTTCCAAAGGGACTTGATTTCCAAAGGCAAACAATATTTTTGTTTGTTGACCTATGATACTTAAGAAATAAAATTATTTAAGTGGATGGAAGGTTGGCCTCATCATAACATTTTTTGGCAGAATTATTGCCTACTCTGGGACTCTCTTATAGATTAAAGATATGTTTGTGAATCCTTATTAATATACGAAGGATAATGTTGGTTTCCCTTGAAAGTTTTAATCTATTATTAGCATGTGTTGAATTTAGAATCATCCACATGTATTCACATTTATTCATTCAGAGAGATATAGGAATGTATTATTGGTTCTCCATCAATAGTATTATTTCATAAACTAGTTGGATATATTTTATCCATTATTATGATGATGCTGGTTTTTAAGACACCCAATGGGGTACTCTAGAATTTATGGTAATCCAGGTTGAAAAAAGTTTTAATAATGTCAGGATCATACACAAAAATGGTATATCTATGTATTTTCTGATAGGAATCAGAAACCTTGTTGGTTAGTACTGCTTAATGGGACACATCATACCTTTTACAGTCGGGTGGTAAAGACCTAACCGTAATATTTAATGTCATGTGGTAAGGAAATATAAGAAAAAGGTACGTAGTAAAATCCTACTGTGGGAATTATGACTAGGAATCCCAAGGAACCTAAAAAGGATATAGGTTTCTAGTTTGGATTAGACTCTTCTAGGAATATAACCAAAGAAGAACAAGGTTTATTTTGGAGTGTTGAGTTTGAACCTAGAGAGGCTTTCTATGTATCCCACATAGATGGGAATCAAAGCCCACATAGTTGAGAAAGTCTTGAAGGGGGTATAAAACATTGATATAAATAAAATGTGGTTTATTTATAAAGAGGATAACTAAATTAAGATAATTAGTGGTGGAATCCTAAGGAGGATGTCTATTGAGATTAAGCCCCAGGTGAAGGCTTCCTACATATCCCAATTAGGATGGGAATCAGATTTCTTATAGTTCAAGACATGAGGTGAATTGTGTATATATTTTGATCACCAGAAATATTTGTGCCCATGTGATTCATGCTAGGTGTGAGAAATAAGAGGATGTGGTATATTCAACTAACCACATAACTTCTCTTCCATTGATGGAAGTGGTTGGGATTATGATAAAAGAAGTTACGATGACGGTGGATGAGGGCATAGAGCAACGAACACTTCAATGTGAAATAAAGAGGAAGGTTATTGGGTCCAGCCCAAATGGATAGGGGCTTACTCCAAGAGGGATGACCATATATTTTTTGGTGCTTACTCTAAAGTAGGATTACCATGTATTGGTTAGGGATTACTCCTAAGGAGGATAACCATGTATTTGTTAGGGGTTACTCCTAAGGAGGATGAGTATACCCATTTGAGTATGGTTGGGGCTTACACATATAAAGGATGCCCATTAATGGATTGTTTTGGGATCACTTATAATGAGGTTTCACATTTTTATTGGTTGAACCAGTAATTGGGGTAGTGAAGAGATTTTAGTAGTATCTTGAGAAGTGTATTAACTCATATTACTTGAGGAATCCAAGAGAATAACCTAAACTCATAAAATTGGAAAAGAACCAAGAGGAGTATGTTCAATCAAGTATTTTTCATGATTTTGGAGGATTATCCCATATCATCGTATTTCAGGTGTGAATGTTGGGCCACATAATGGGATCAATGAAAAAGTTGTTGACCGGTCCGGAAAAATACTCTGTGTGACACTATATTTTTCATGGAGGTTAGTGATTGAAGTGAAGAAATGGTATGGAGGGCTAGCACCACATATTGATGCTGATCTTGAGTAGGGGTGCAGGGTCATAACCCCATCCATATGAACCATCATGGCCGTGTAGGTCCTCCACGAAGGTGGGTCTCGCAAGGGCTCCACCAAGGGGGTCATGTAGGTGTTCTACCACGGTGGGTTTCACATGAGCTCTCGGAAGGTCCTTAGAGAAAGTGATCCACATAGGTCCTTCATATAGGTCTATGTGATCTATACCATGATTGTAATTTGAACCAATTTTCTACTGTAAATTTCACTTCTCCCATGTTTTAGATAATTAGATGAGTGTTTCTGAAGACCTGGGCAAGGGGGGATGTGCAATGAGAGATATAGGGATTCTTCCAAACTTTCATCTTATGAAATGGGGAGCCCAAGGGTCCTATTTAAATGTAAATATGGGACCTGGTCAATGGCATAACCCTACATAGGTTCTCTACTCGGGTCCTCCATGTAGGTCTTATGGAATAGGTCTTCCCCTTAGGTCCTCTACTCAGGTCCTTTGTGTTGGTGAGACAAATCCCTCTATAAAATTTATCTATGTCTTTTGAGTCCCATAAATTTTGATCTATATGTATGTTTGGGCTCTATGACTCATAAAATCAAAGATCATGAAGAAATATAAACTTATTGAGATGTTTAATACAACAAGTCTTCATGGTAGAATCATGGGAATTGAATTTTTACGTGTCGAAACAATTTTATCATTGATCTTGAATGTCCACGACCCACTCATGGAGAGAGGGGGTATTTATGAATATCCCTCATTGTGGATAAATGTCATGTAAAATGGAAATTCAACCTTCAAATTTTTTAGCAAAGTGCCGTAAAAACATTTTGTGTTTTCACCAAAAGCCCCCTCTTAGAATTATATTCGCTCAGAATGAAATGAATCTGCTTTTAAGGTAACTTTTATGAAATTTCACACATTAAAAAATCATTTATAAGACTTTTGATCTACTTAATGTTTGGAATGATGATTTAATTGTTCCCTAAGGAATGGGACCTAGTGAGAATATTTTAAATATTACTAGGTACATATCAAAATCCCTACAAACTTTGTGACTTTTTATGTCATCACCCAAACTTTTTCCCAAGATTGATATGAAGGAATAAAAGTAGGTTAGATTGGGCTATTTATTAGGACACCCTTTTTGGGGTTTTATCCTTGAAAGATTTGTTCCTTTTGACTTTTTATTACTGGATATTTCTTAAAATATACAGAGTGTAGATCTTGTGAGCTAAGACTTTACTTTTTTCTAGAGTTCCCTTTATGGGTTTTCAACATGGTGAGAACTATGTTTATTTTTTACAGTATAAAGTCAATCATGTTAGAATAATAAGTCTTGGGTTTTAGTTCTTGTATCTTTGACCATGAATATTGTGATTAGAACTCAATCCAAGCTTGACGACTATGAATTTCTAGATATATTCTTAGATATTTCCAAGGAGAATCTTGAGTCATGATTTTTATGGTGACCAAATCTAAAATTTTATGTATTCAGATAGAGGTAGTCTCTTCCAAGAACAAAGTTACCGTTATTTGAAAAAACTGTTATGGGGGTTTATTATGGAGGGACAACTGTGGAATGTGATTCACAGCTAAATGGTGGAATCCTTGTGCTGATAATCCTATTATATAGGTGGATTTTATTCAAGGAAAACTAGGTCATGTACTACATAGTCAGTTAAAGGAGTTACTCTAACACCCCAAGATTTCACAATATGTTTCCCTTTGAATAATGCAATAGCTTGCGTGGCACGAAACTTCGAGATTCTAACACATCACGACCAATCAAACTAGCCGTTATGAATACTAATTACCAGTTTTTGAAAATTTATCAATTTTATATTTCATAATATAGTTCATTTTTGGATTCAGAATATAAAAATTATCTTAGGGTGAATTTTTGGTATATTTATGAAAACATTTAGTTTTTAATGAATAGTGAAAATACTAAATTTTAATTAAAAACAACTTTTTAATCAAAATAATTTACAATGCTAAATTAAAATTTTGAGTGGTATTTAACTATAATAAGATTATATTTTTACCATTTAACCCAATGATGGTCATTGGATGTAATTTAACATTTAAACTGGATATAAGCATGTCTTAATCTTTTGATAGTAATTATTTCTTAAAAACACGCCTTTTGTTTTGACAACATGAATTAATTTTAAATTAATTTCTGCCACATATGTGTCTTGAATTTAAAAAAATGGATTCCATATTTAGTATAAGAAGGTCCAAATTGTGTAAATAGTTAACTTTATTTTTATAAATTTTGAATAATTATTTCGGTAAATATTTAATTTACCATGGTTAAAGGGGTAAATCGAGTAAATAAGGTAAAAAATAATATAATAATAATATTAATTTACCATAACATGTGTTCTAAACCTATTGGATGATACATGTCAGACCATGTTTATCCTTGGGTCGATTTGGCAACCCCATGGAGCCACATGGGAGTGATAATGACATTATATATTAAATAATTTAAGTAAAGACAAAAAATAACAAAAGATAATATCTTTTAGTAAAACAATTTTTATATGAGGTTATACAATTGATCTATTAGAATATAAATATTAAATAGAAATATAAAATTATTATATAACTCAGGATATTTTATTTATAATTTTTAGACATAAAATAAATATATTTATATATGACACAATAATGACGCAATATTTTCCTTATTAATGAAACAATCAGATAAAAGATATTATAAATACTAAACTAAATATAATTTGAATGTTTTTATTCCATCCAAAAATTTTATAGGTGAATATGACATGTCAGGGTCGATAAAATATATTTATTTCGAAGTAATAATGCTTTTAAGACTTTAACAAAAATCAATTATTAAATAATGTCAAAATTGACATAAATGAGTTTTTAAAACAAATACACTATTATTGGTTCATGTAATAATCATAAAAATTTAAGGATCAGAAAAAAGACATATATAATGGTATTTTTATCATTAATGAACCACTTGGGGAACTCTTGGAAGTTTATAGTACGTTTAATGACCATATAATATGAAAATCCAAAGAGACATGGTAAATGTTAAACTATTTAACTAAGAGTTAAATATAAAATATTAGGTTAATATAGTGACCCAAACCTATCTAAAACTTATTGGATGAGTGGTTTTATACCCATACCCACATTATATCTTAAATAATTTATTTTTTAGCCAATAAAAACTGAAAATATTTTATTATAAAATTATATTTCTAGCAATTCCTAAGGTTCCCCTCACCCCACTTATAAAAGGTAACTTCCCCTTCTTTCAAATTTACACCTTCAAATCCATTTGGCTCGACAAAACCCTGCCCAAATATCCTCTCCAATGTTTTTTATTTATCCTAGAGGCCTTCCTTTTGTTAGAAAGGCTACCTAAATATCCCTTTTGATCAAATCAAAAGGAATAACCCGAAGAAGAGGTAAATATTTCATCACCTCTTTCAAGTTTTTTCTTCTTCAACGTATTCTTTATTTTTTGTTTCCATTATAAAAAAATAACTCCAATATCATCTATATACTATGATGTTATTATAAATATTTCACAGCTATATTAATTATTCTATCTATCCTTTTAATTACATGTCACCATACATGCGTACATACGGCTTACCGTCTCCAGGCCGTGGTGTAGTTTTTTATTCAAATACATCATAATTTGGATGTGTATAATAATGAGTAAAAATGATTAAAATAATAAATATAATATGATAATTATTCTTTTTATATGATATACCATCCAATTATATATCATTTTAATATCAAAATAATGATATTGTCGCTCGTGCGTACGTAAGGATTACCGTCTCCACGAACGCGATGAGATTCATTCCCCATCATATCCATTAAAGACTAATTTTAATTTGATGATTAAAAATATTGTTTAAATACTTAATATCATTATTAATATGAATAAGATACATCCTATCCATAAAAAACATTACTTACGTAACAAAGCATATAAAGGAAAATGAATCAGTTACACCCGAAAAGATGATACTACTGAAATATCATTAACAAATCAGTGTTAGAAGATCATATATGATATCATATTATTGTATATGGTTATTTCAGAATTTAATAATAATTATTTAACCATTATAATGGAGGTTAACCTACCTTGACCAAGGAAAAGTATAATGTAAGGGGTTTCTTATCTCGCTTTTAATTCTGTGCGATTTCCATTGTTCACCACTTATTTACTGTATGTGGTGTATTGTGTACTTCCATTTGATATATATTATCATTATTATATTTATATTCATGGAATTTTGTGATTAAGTTATTGGTTATTAACTTTTTTCCATATGACTCGACTGATCACAACGAAATAAGGGTTTTTCATCTCACTTTTATTCCCATGAGATTCATGATATATTGGCCACTATTCTATTTTGTGTGGAGTACATACTACCCCTGATTGTATTATTTTTCTAATATACTTTAATTTATGGGTATTTAAATCTTCATTTTATGATACTTCTTTCATGGGGTGTATTTTTCATAAGTTACCAAATCGGTAAGAGAATTTCAAATTTTAATTTCCACTCATTGGGATTTACGTATACTTCATTGATTATTTTACTCCATGATTATGTGTGGAATAAATATTTATTATTTGTGTAGAAATTTACACTCCCCTTTCTATGGATATAATTTTGATACACATAATCACTCCATTGATAAATTCTCAAGTCATCGATATGAACATGATATGAGTAATTTTAACTCAATCTTCATTTATTATGTTAAACATCCAATTAATTGGTGTTGTTTTTACAAGAATGTGTGTGAATTTAATCCGATTTATTTACTCTGAATATCCAATCAGATTGAGTGTATTTATATTTTTCAAAGATAATTATGTCGTTGATTTTTCCTTAACCTAAGGATATGGTCTTTATAAGATATTTCATCTCAATTTACATTCCATTGAGACTTCTTTATACACCAATTAACTTTTATATGTTGTATATAATGTACTTTGACATAATATATCATGAATCACATTATTCTCATTACATTATAAAGATTTTATTACCTCAATTATTTGTATTCTAGTGTCTCTCTTTTGGTTAGGAAATCTAACTGAAATATCATTTTAAATGTTTTAAAGATTTATTTTTCTAAATATTTCTCATTAATGTCCATGTTTTAAAAATGGTTTTAAGGATTTATTTATATGGACATTAAATATTTAAAATTAAAATTCCTTTTAAAATTTTCAAAGTGGTATGATACACTTTGATTCAAAAATATATTTTTAAATGTCTTCTTAACAAATATTGTGACTTTTAAATGTTTTCAACAAAAATGAGGGTATTTCTCACAAATATTTTTTATGATTATTTTCATCTATGTCAATATCCTTAATTATTCTCGATTGAGGTTAATCTGTTACAATAAAATTTTCCATATTGTATTGAATGAGTTATGTTTGACTATGGATGTGATTTTTTTATTGTATACATGGTTTGTGGATAAATTATAGAAATTTCATATTCTAGTTTTAATACGAATGTTTATGTTATGTTTCAAACTTTTAATATAAGGAATGCATTGGACTTAGTATGTGATGGGTGGAGCCTGCTATAGATCCTCGATGCATTGATAGGACTCATGAGACAAACCTGTGTTTTGGCACAAGTCCATTACAAAATCTTATTTGTAATCTTGGGACGAGGCCTTGACTATGTGGTTATGATGTCTGACAGTATGCATTCAATCATTATGAGATTTTATATTGATATTTCATGTTGTTATTCGACTAGTAGAACACCCATGATTATGTTTTATTATGGAACTATTTAATCTGCTCATATTCCTTCCATAATGTTCTCATGTTTATTATTCATCAAGGCATGTGTTTTAAATTATTCACCATTGTAAATATTTATGTTATCTTCTGTTGTATTGCTCACCCTTACTGAGCGTTTGAGCTCACCCTTTTATAATGTTTCATTTTTCCCAGGATATGAAGGTGTTAGTTATGTGTGACTTACATTCATAATCTAGGAGGCTTGGATGTTTATAATGGAATAAATTAGTGTTGTTTATCTTTTCAAGTTGTAATGTGGAACTTATGTATCTTATTTCCAAGACTACTAAAATGATCGGTCTTTTGGGACATTATTTCCTTGTATCATGCCAATGTTATGTAATAATGCACTGACTCTTGGCTTCTGGGGTCGGGGAATTACAGTTGGAATCAAAGGATGTTTAGTACAAACCTTGGAAACTAGATTTAGATAAACTTTTATTAGAGAACATTACCCTAAGATAGAATTTGAGGATTAGTATAGAATAACTTTCTAGAATCATGGTAATGTAGATATTTTGTTTATTTCTCAAGTAGTACATCCCTATCTAGATACGAGCAGGTAGAGGCAGCTCTGGCACAGATGTACCTAGGAGTGAAAACCCCTACAAGGTGTTTTGGGCTTGACTCGGGGTATCCTGGTACATGACAATGGGCCTTGCTGCACTTTTGGTTATGACACTCTCAAGGGATATGATTAGGATAATTTACATTTTATTTACAAAACTATTTGAAATATTTTAATATAATATGAGAATTAATGACCTTGGTTAATCCTAAAGTGTTTTAAATTGAAAATAAGGTGTTTTGATATTTTCTAAATGATTTTATGACTATTATTACTCACACAATGCTTTCTGGTTTTAGTAAATGGGTGAATTACAAGGAAGTAAAAGTAACTTTGAGCAGGATGTACATGGTTGGAACATTGGTGGAAATGAGAAAAATGGAATTTTGATGGGCGTAAAAGATATCATGTTCATGCCAAATCAATTTTCCAAAAATATGATCAACAACATATATATTAACCAACTCCCAGAGTCAATAGAGAAGAGGAATACAATGAATGATAAGACCTCAAACAGTAGACACCATGGAGAAAAGAAACCTCAATTTCCTTCATGTAGGAAATGTGGAAGGAGACACCCAGGAAAGTGTCTTAATGGAACAAATAAATGCTTTATATGTGGGAAAGAAGGACATAAAATAAAGAACTTCTAAGGAAAAATGAATAGTACTATGGAAGAAAATAAAAATGGTCCCAGGAATCCATTTACAGTCATTTTACATAAATATAGGGGACTTATCCATTACCCCAGTGAATTACCTATTCTATAGGATATTTTCTTGGTCAAAGAAGAAGCTATGTGGAAATAAATGCTTAGAGAAATTTGTAAAAGTATTAGTGCTCTCTATTGATGGGATTAGTTTGGAATAATTTTCTCTTGTATTAGTAACCCTGCAATTTTTCATTTGAAAATGATATTTGAGGAAGAATTATCTTTTCTCTTGTGTATATTGTTATAAATAACCATTTGGTTTTATATGATCATTGATTTTGAGGCAATTGCACGTTATTATATCCTGGGATGAAAATGAAAGGTATGAGATAACATTTGTGATTAAATTGTGTTATGGTTATTTTGAGGAATTTATCTCATTTGGGTAATGTTATAAAATATAGTATTTTAAAAGTACAAAACACAGAATGTGTGACAACCTATTGCGTTGGACAAAGCTGTGGGAATCGAACCCACAACCAGAGTGCAATTGGGATTTATCGCCTACAACTGGAGTACGTGAAGTCACTGGTTAGTGTAACGATTTTTTTTAGTTAAATTATTTTATTTATCATTAATAAGTTTATTTGAGATCTTATTTCTTATCAAATGAATACCCTTAGTATAAGAAATATGATTTGGTGATTAAGTGATAAATGTTATTTTGGAAGATGTTCGCTCTGTTGGAAACACTATATGCCTAAGGAAAATAGAATACAATGTGATTTCATTTGAGGAATAATGGTATATTTTTATCTATGTTTTTATTGTGGATTTATAGTGATTTGGGTTATTTATGGAAATGATTAACCTATAATAGAGAATATCTGATTAGGTTTATTACTTTTAAGTATGTGACTTTAAGAGTAGTCTATGTCATTGAGGGATACAATTTAATGTGGAAGACTACACAACCAAATTCTTATATGTTTTGGGTTTCAACATTAGTTTGGATTATATTGAAGGAT
This sequence comes from Viscum album, assembly GCA_963277665.1. Classification (NCBI taxonomy): domain Eukaryota; kingdom Viridiplantae; phylum Streptophyta; class Magnoliopsida; order Santalales; family Viscaceae; genus Viscum; species Viscum album. The sequence goes on from OY728137.1 coordinate 1,208,493,596, forward strand.
TTTAAGGACAATTGTTTAATGAATGGTATTTATTTAACTGTGGGGTATTGTTGGTTTAATTTTAGAAATTAAGATTAGTGTTTCTTTAACTAAAGGATTATCCTTTTGTGGGATCATCTGATCTTGTACTAACCATTTTGGTTATGATTAATATCTAAATACAAGTTAAAAATCTAGGTTATCCTTTGTGGATCATGTGATTCTTTATATGTTGATTCTAGCTCTTCCGGTGTGACCAAGTCATCTTGAATACTCATCGTTTGAAAAAAAAATGAGTTAGTGGAAGAAATTTATTAAAGAATGAAACTCTACCTAAAAAGTAAGTATATCTCTTTATGTTATTAGTAAATCTCATAAATAAATTACTCATATTTATGAGATGGAACTTAAAACAAAAAAATGTTGTCCATTTAATTTCCTTACTGAGAAACTAATGGTCATTTTTTCTATCAAAAGTTTGTGGTTATCTTGTTGTTAACTTTCACATGATCATGTTTTCTATCCCTCTCCATCGGAACTTGACACTTAGTTTATCTTCTATATCTATGTTTTCCTACATGGAATCCTATTATGGGTTATCTCAGGTAACCTTTGTACTTCTATTTCTTTCTTTTAAAGTGATAGTTTTATTGACTATTTTTTTTGATGTGCAACAATCAATTATGTTATCAAGTCCAATTTTAAAAAATTTAGAGGTCTCAATTTCTAAAAGTGGGTAAGAATGTATCACCCCATGCTTACCCAGTGTGTTTCCCTTTAAATAATGTAATAACTTGCATTGTACACAACTTTGAGATTCTAACACATCGCGACCAATCAAACAAGTTCTTATGAATAGTAATACCCACTTTTTGAAATTTTATCAATTTTCCCTTTCAAAATGGACTTCATTTTTGGGTTTTTAATATCAAAATTAGCTTAGGGTGAATTTTTGGTATTTTTTGAAAACATTCAGTTTTTGATGAATAGTGAAAAATACTAAATTTTAATTAAAATCAACCTTTTAATAAAAATAATTTATAGTGCTAAATTATACTATTGAGTTGTTTTTAAGTATAATTAGATTATATTTTTACCATTTAATCAAATTTTGGTCATTGGATATAATTTCACATTAAAACCGGACATAAGCAAGTGTCAATCTTTTGATAGTTATTACTTATTAAAAACTCGTTTTTTTGTTTTGACAACGAGAATTAATTATAAATTAATTTCATCCAATTATGTGTTTTGAATTTAAAAAAAATGTATTAAATATTTATAATTAGGAGGTCCAAATTGTGTAAATAGGTAACTTTTATTTTTATACATTTTGAATAATTACTTCGGTAAATATTTTATATACCATGGTTAAAGGGGTAAATCCAGTAAATAAGTTCAAAAAAATATTATAATAATATTAAATTACCATAACATGTGTCATAACCCTATTGGAGGATACATGGACAACCATGGGAATCCTTGGGTTGATTTTGGGACCCCATGGAGCCACTTGGGAGTGATAATGACAATATATATTAAATAATTTAAATTAAAGACAAAAATAATAAAAGCATATATCTTTTAGTAAAACAATTATTATATGATGTTATATCAGTGATATATTCGACTATAAATAAAAATTATAAATCTAAAAATATTTCCTACCTCATGATTTTTTATTTATAATTTTTAGACATAAAATAAATATATTTATATATGACACATTAATGATGCAGTATTTTCCTTATTAATGAAACAATCAAATAAATGATATTATAAATACTATCATAAATATAATTTGAAATTTTTTATGCCATATAAAAGTTCTATAGGGAATATTATATGTTAGGGTTGATTAAATGTATTTATCTCTAATTAATACAATTGTTAAGACATAAAAAAATCATTTATTAAATAATGTCAAAATTGACACAAATGAGTTTTTAAAACAAATAGAATATTATTGGTTGATATAATAATCTTAAAAATATAAGGTTTGGAAAAAAGACTTATATAATGATATTTGTATCATTAATCAACCATTGGGTTCTCTTGTAAGTTTATAGTGAGTTTATGAACCATGTAATATAAAAATACAAAGAGACATGGTAAATGTCCAACTATTTAACTAAGAGTTAAATCTAAAAGATAAGGTTAATATAGTGACCCAAACCAGTCTAAAACAAATTGGTTGAGTATTTTTATACCCATAATAACCTTAGACTTTATATAATTCATTTAGGAGCCATTATAAACTGAATATTATTTTATTATAAAATAATATCTCTAGCCTTTCCTAAGGTCCCCCTCACCCCTCTTATAAAAGGGCACATCCCATTCTCTAAAATTCACAACCTCAAAGCCATTTGGATCGGCCAACCCTGGACCAAATATCCTATTCACTATCCTCCCTTCATCCTAGAGGCATTAATTTAGTCATAAAACCATCCTAAGGATCCCTTTTGATCAAATCAAAAGGATGAACCCGAAGAAGAGGTAAATATTTCATCACCTCTTTCAAGTTTTTTCTTCTTCCACTTATTCTTTCCTTGTTGTTTAAATTTTAAAATAATAACCACAGTATATTTTATATAATTTTATGTTATTATATATATTGTACAACCATATTCATTATTCTATCCATCCTTTGAATGACATTTCACCATACGTGTGTACGTACGGCTTACCGTCTCCACGTCTTGGTGTAGTTTGTTATTAAAATACATCATCATTAGGATTGGTATAATAATGAGTATAAAATATGTAAATAATAAATATAACATGAAATTGATTCTGTTTATATGTTATAACATCCAATTATATATGATTTAAATATCAAAAGAATGATATTGTCGGTCGTGCATACGCACGGATTATAGTCTCCATGAATGCAATTAGATTCATTCCCCATCATATCCATTCAAGAATAATTTTCATTTGATGATTAAAAATAATTTTGAAATACTTAATATCATTTTTAATATGAATAAGATACATCCTATCCTTAAAAAAACATTACTTACACAACAAAGCATCTAAAGGAAAACGAATCAGTTAACACCCGAAACGATGATATAACTGAAATATCATTAACAAAGCAATATTTCAAGATCATATATGATATAATTTTAATGTATATGGTTATTTTATAATTTAATAATAATTATATCCCCATTATACAGGATTTTAACCTACCCTCAACCTTGGAAAGGTACAAAGTAAGGGGTTTGTTATCTCACTTTTAACTCCATGATATTTCCGTTGTTCACCACTTATTTATTGCATGTATGGTATTGTGTACTTCCATTTGATATATATTATAATTATTCTTTTTATATTAAGGTTATTTTGTGATTCCTTTAGTGGTTATTAACTTTTTTTCATATGACTCGATTGATTACAACGATGTATGGTTTTTTCATCTCACTTTTATTCCCATGAGATTCATGCTATATTGCACACTATTTCCTTTTGTGTGGAGTATGTACTTCCCCTGATTGTATTCTTCTGTTAATATAATTTAATTTATCGGTATTTACATGTTTATTATATGATTCTTATTTCATGGGGTGTCTGTTTCATAAGTTACCAAATCGGTAAGGGAATTTCAAATTTCAATTTCCACTCATTGGGTTTATGCATACTTCATTGATTATTTTACTCCATGATTATGTGTGGAATAAATATTTATTATTTGTATAGAAATTTCCACACCCATTTCTGTGGATATAATTTTGATACACATAATCACTTCATTGAAAAAATTTCAAATCATCGATATGAACTAGATAAGTGTAATTTTAACTCAATATCCATTTATTGAGTTAAATATCCAATTCATTGGTGTTGTTTTTAAAAGAATATGAGTGAATGTCCTATGATTAATTTACATTGAATATCCAATCATATTGAGTGTATTTGTATTTTTTACACATAATTATGTCGTTGATTTATCCTTGACCCAAAGATACAATCTTTATAAGATATTTCATCTCAATTTACATTCCATTGAGAATTATTTATACACCAATTCACTTTTCTATGGTGTATATAATGTAATTTGACATAGTATATCATGAATACATTTATTCTCATGATATTATAATTTTTTGACTACCTCAAATAATTTTATTCAAGTGTCTCTCTTTTTGTTAGGAACTCTAACTAAAATATAAATTTAAATGTTTTAAACATTTATTATTCTAAATCTTTTTCATTAATGTCCATGTTTTAAAAATGGTTTTAAGGATTTATTTATATGGACATTAATGTTTTAAAATTTAAATTCCTTTTAATAGTTTCAAAGTGGTATGGGACACTTTGATTCAAAAATCTATTTGTAAATGACTTCTTGACAAATAGTTTGACTTTTAAATGTTTTCAAGAAAAGGGGGATATTTCTCTCAAATACTTTTGATGATTATTTTCATATATATCAAAATCCTTCATTATTCTTGATTTAGGTTAATCTATTACAATACAATCTTCCATGTTGTATTGAATGAGTTATGTTTGACTATGGATGTTCTCTTTTTATACCATTCATGTTTTGTGGATAAAGTGTAACGCCCCGACCCTAGTTACCCAGAGTCGGTGCATTATTACATAACATTGGAATGATCACAAGAAAGATCAAATCTCGAAAGACCGATTGGTTTAGTAGCCTTGGAAACAGTAGATATATTCATAAGTTTTACATTACATCATAAAGTTAAAAACTACTACGACAACATAATGTCTCCATAGTCCACACTATTATCCCCTCATAATATCCCTGCAGGTCATTCATAAATTACTTCTTCATATCCTGGGAAAAATAAAACATAGAAAAGTGGTGAGATCAAATGCCCAGTAAGGATAAAAATATAGCGGAACATTCAAAAATAAGCATAAACATTTAAGGCAATGCATTACTAAAACAAAAGCCTTTTAAACTTGAACTTCAACATAGTATGGCAAAAGTAAAATGAAATAATGCCATTTACTTATTCACATGGATATTCTACTAATCAAATAATCACATGCAATATCAATAACCACTTTCATAATGTTGGAATGCATAATGCTGAACTTTAATTTCTTTGTCAAGGCCTCGTCCCAAGACCTAGGGGCTAACTGTAATCGGAACCCAACCCGGAGTGCCTCTAATAACCGGACACCAACCCGGAGTGCCTCTAATAACCGGACACCAACCCGGAGTTCCTCTAATAACCGGAGACCAAACCGGAGTTCCTCTAATAACCGGAGACCAAACCGGAGGTCTTACTTTTGCCGGTCCCCAACCCGGAACATACTTGTCTAACACATTCATCTGAATGATAGGTTGAAATATAACATAAACATTCGGATTACAAATAACTTATGAAATGTCAATACTCTAAACAAAAACCATGAGTGACATAAGAATAACTTATCCACAGTCAAAATATCACAAAACCTTCAATAAAATATGGATGTTTTGTATCATAATAAATCAACTTCAAATAAGCTTAAAATCCATCAAAGGATGTTGACATAGATGAAATAAAGACTATTTTAGAAAAATATCTCTTTCTATTTTGAAATAATTTAAGAGTATTATATTTATGAAATAAAACATTTTTTTAAAAATATTCTTATTATACTGTAAGGGAAGCTTCGACGATTTTATAATGGCGGAAAATAGCCGCACTCGCCGTATAAGTTAAAAAAAACATTCTTACCTTAATTTTGTCGAAAAGGTTAAAAAGCACCTTGTTTGGAAAACGACAGAAAGATTCCTTTATAATCCTCTTATAAAAAGTCAAACAAGGGTATAAATGTCTTTAACCCATATTCTAGTAAATAGTAAAAATGTTTTGAAATACATTTTTAAGAAACATGGATGTGGATGATAAAGAGATCCCAATAGATTATTACATATAAACAACCTCTGATAATGAAGAGATTGTGAAATAACCCTTACCAATTTGGTAACTTATGAAACATACAACCCATGAAAGAGGTATAATAAAATGAATATGTAAATACACATAAATTAGATTGTATTACACAAAGAATATAATTATGGCCAGTACATACACCACACAAAAGGTGATGGTGGCAATATGGCATGAATCTCACGGGAATAAGGAGTGAGATGAAAACTCCTTACCATGTAATTTTCCTTGGTTGGGGTAGGTTAACCTCCTTTGTAATGGTGAAATAATTGTTATTAAATTATACAAGAATCATATACATTAATATGATATCATATAAGATCTTTTAATATTGATTTGATAATAATATCTTAGTATTATCGTTGTTTCGGGTGTTAACTTACTTGTTTTCTTTTATATGTTTTGTTATGTAAGCCATATTTGTAATGGATAGGTTGTATATTATTCATATACAGAATGATATCAAGTCCTTAAACATAATTTTTAAATCATCAAATGATAATTATACTTGAATGGATACGATGGAGAAGGAATCACATCGCGTTCGTGGAGACGGTAGTCTGTACGTACGCACGAGCGACAATATCATTCTTTTGAAATAATATATAAATGGTTTTTATATCATATATAAAGAATCATTAACATGTTATATATATTATTTACATGAGTTACATATCATTATTATACTCATCCAAATGATAATATATTGAATAACAATTACACCACGACGTGGAGACGGTAAGCCGTACGTACGTACGTATGGTGACATGTTATTCAAAGGGTGGATAGAATACTGAATATGGTTGTACCATATTTATAATAACATCATAGTATATATATGATACTGGAGTTATTATTTTAGAATGGTAATAACAAAGGAAGAAGAAGTTGAAGATGAAAGGAACTTGGAAAAGGGTGGTGAAATCATTACCTTTTCTTCGGGTTCTTCCTTTTGATTTGATCAAAAGAGCTCCATAGGTTGGCTTTATGATCAAACTAAGGCCTCTAGGTTGTAGTGAGGGAAGTTGGGAGAGTATTTGGGCAGATTTTGGCCGAACCAAAAGGCTTTGAAGGTGTGAAGAAATGGGAAGGAGGAGTTCCCTTTTATAAGAGGGGTGAGGGGCACCTTTGGAAAAGCTAGAAATATTAATTTATAATAAATTCATATTCGGTTTATAATGGCTCCAAAGTTGATTATTTAAATTTTAATGTGGGGATGGGTCGAAAACAACTCAACCAATAGAATTTAGACAGGTTTGGGTACATATATTAACCTTATCTTTAAGTATTAACTCTAAGTTAATTAGTTTCACTTTTAAAATGTCTCTTTGTATTTTTATATAATATGGTTAATAAACTTACTATATACATCCAAGAGACCCACAAGTGGTCCATTAATGATGAAACTATCATGATATAAGTCTTTTGGCCGAACTGTAGATTTTTTTGGAATTTAATATCAATTAATAATATAATATTTGTTTTAAAAACTCTTTTATGTCAATTTTAACACTATTCAATAGTTGATTTTTTTGAAACTCATAACAGATTGATTACTTCGAAACCATTTATTTAAATCAATAATAAAATGTAATATTATCCTAGAAAATTATTTTAATTCATTAAAAGTCTCAAATTATATTTATTTGGATATTTATAATATCAATTATTTTAAATTTTCACTATTATGGTAATTACTACATCATCATTGTGTCATAACTAAATTAAATTATTTAATCTCTAAAAATTATAAATAAAATATAATTATGTAGGAAATATTTTTATCTTTCTAATGAATATTTACAATATAAATTCCAACATATATAACCCTAGTAAAAATTGTGTTTCTAAAAGATATATGCTTGTGTCATTTTTCTATTCATTTTAACTTAATTAAAATAAAGTGTCCCTATCACCAACAAGTTGCTCCATGGGGTCCCAAAATCGACCGAAAGATGCTTATGGTCGAACATGTATCAACCAATAAGTTTAGGACACGTTTTAGGGTAATTTAATATTATTATTGTATTATTTTTTAACCCTTATTTACCGGATTTACCCTTAACCATGGTAAATAAAATATTTACCGCAGTAATTATTCAAAATGTCTAAAAATAAAAGTTACCTATTTACACAATTTAAACATCCTGATTAAAAATATGGAATCCATTTTTTCAAATTCAAAACACAGAAGTGGCATAAATTAATTTAAAATTAATTCCCGTTGTTAAAACAAAAAGCGTGTTTTTAAGAGATAATAACTATCAAAAGATTGATACTTGTTTATGTTCGGTTTAATAGTAAAATTATGTAGAATGACCAACATTGTATTAAATGGTAAAAATATATTCTAAATATACTTTAAAACCACTCAAATGTATAATTTATCACTATTAATTATTTTGATTAAAAAAGTTGTTTTTAATTAAAAATTATTAATTTTCACTATTCATCAAAATATTAAAGTTACCCGAAAAGTACCAAAATTTCACCCTAGGCTAAATTAGATATTCTGAATCCAAAAATGAAGTCCATTTTGAGAGATAAAATTTTAAACAGTAGGTATTACTATTCATAACGACTAGTTTGATCGGTTGTGGTGTGTGTTAAAACTCGAAGTTGCGTACAACACACGCTACTGTATTATTCAAATGAAAGCGTATCGTGGAAGCTTGGGATGTTTCAGTTTAAATTTTTTGATGTCCCCATTTAGTCAAAAAGTATAAAATATTGTATTTAAAAAGGGTTCACTATTAAAAGTTGGTAAAAGTGCAATACTGAAAATGAATTTGTTCTTACATTATGTCTATGAAACTCATAATATGGATTCTAAAATTATAAGGATTATATAAAGTTTAAAATTTAGTTAATAATATTCATAACCTCTTTTGAACGACTTTTTTGGTAAGTCATGGTGTGCTTGAACTCGGTGTTGCGTGTAGTGCAAGTTATTGTATTATTTCGAAGAAATAACACACTATGAAATCTTGGGGTGTTACATTCTCCCCTCCTTCAATAAATTGCGTCCTCGCAATTTAAAATTGTTCTTCGAAAATAAAATGTTGAAAATAAAAAAAAAATATTTGTGGGAAAACCCACTTCAGAAATTGGGTTACTAAAATTTAGAATTAATATGAGGAAAAGAGAAATGAAAGGGTCACCACCAAATTGTGATCTCTATTAGGAGAACATTGGTGGAAATTAGAGACATATAATTAGAGGAAAAACGTAAATATTTATAGGTAGTGATTGAGGTCATCAATCACAAACAAGTATAAAATTGAGGTCCTTAAACTCATCAAATTATGATGATTTGAAATACCATCGGTTCAACAAAACATAGTGTATTGGGATAACACATTTATGACGTTTCAAAATATCTTAGTTGAAATCCCACATCGAAAAATGAATTAATGAGGCCTCTATTTAAAATAAAGAGTGGAAAGTATAAAGATTACCGAAAATAACACATACTAGGGTTCCATGTAGGAAAATATGGATATGGAAGAGAAATCTAACCATCAATTATCTGATGGAGAGTGGTAGAGAACATGGCTATGAAAAGGACAACAATCCCAAAGCTATATATTAGTGATGATTTAAGGTACCATCTAGGACAACACTTTTGTTCTAAGTTCCTTTTCTTAATGTTGAGGAATTTATTTATGAGATTGGATAAGATCATAAGGATATATACTTACTTTATAATTAGAGTTTTATCCATTAAAAAATTTCTACCACAAACTCATCTTTCACTCGTAAAAAAATTCTATTTATACTATTCGTACAGGGTTCCAAAATAAACGAATTTATTATTAATCTACCAGATCTTTTTAAAAAAACTACATTATTTAATCCAGGACATCTCGTGGGACCTTGGTAGGTGGTACACCCTTGTCGCCCTTCGGTTGCGGGTTCAATTCTCGTGGCCTTGCCTGTCGCGACGGGTTGCCGCCCGACCTCTGGGTTGTCCTTTTATGGCAATCAAAAATTAATCTCAAACTAGAATTTATCCAAAATACTTCTGTCTAAACTCACAGTCCAAAATTTATAAGGAAGGTAAACTTAATGTAGATCATTTTTACCCCATAATAGCATATGAATACCTTCATCATGTATTCTTTTAAAACACTGAAACATCCTGAATTACCATAATACTTATTGATTACATTCATTCTCCCTTATTCCATATAGGGTGTTGGATTTACTTTATCAATCCAAAAATGTTATAAACCCCAATAATGATGGAATATACAAATCATTAATCAGCTTCAAGGTAGTCAAGAATATCCAATATAATTTATCCAAAATCAATCATGTATTATTCTAAAATCACTACCTCGGTATCAGAACCATATTATGGTTTATCTTTCACTCAACCATATATTTTCCAAAAACATTTAACCTGCTATTGAGTCACTTTTCTTTGTTCCACACAATCTCAAGTCCTTAATGAAATATTACTGCAGTATAATCCTTATATACTCCATAATTATTATAACAAGTACATCGTTGATACAACACTCAAATGACATACTCAACATAAGAACTCTAATCATTCCTCTTCATCTGTGGTAGTATCATAACTTGATTATTATCCAATAGCATCATTTGCGGCATAGTCTGATGACTGGCACATAGGTTCGCGTAGTGTCCAAACTCCTTGCAAATGAAGTATTGTACATTTGAAACCATTTTCTTACCCTTGCAGTCACGTACTTTGTGCCCTTTTCCTCCACACTTATAACAAACTCCCATTCCTTTCAGACAAGTTCCAGGGTGTTTCTTCCCACAGTTATAACATATGGGAAAATTCTTATTTTCCTTCTTCCATTTATCCATCTTTCTCTCATCCATCCTTTTATTCTCTTGCTTCCATTCAAAGCCATAAGACTTAGTAAACTCTTTACATATCTTATCAACACATGATATTATTTCTTCATATGATGATAATACATGTGAGACTATTTCTCTTATAAATTCTAGCTTATGACAATGAACGATATGATCCTTCTTTCTCTTTGGATCATGTGCATTGCTGGAGTTCTCATTCCTTCTATTGGGCGCCATTTCTAAACAATGGCATACACTAGATTAGTTTATGAATAACAATACCTAATCCCAAACTTGTAAGACACATAACATAAATTAAATAGTTTATGGATATAATCCATAATCATAAAAATTTCTCCTTTGAGGAAGTAAATCCACATAAACCCTTCATAATGGTTTGTAAGGAAAATGAGAATTATCCTACGCATATCCCCCGGGAGTGTCGTAACCAAGAGTGCAGCAAGGCCCGTTGTCGTGCGCCAGTTCCCGTTCGAGTCTAGCTCACAGTGGTGTTTTCGGGTTTTACCCCTAGGTACATATGTGCCAGAGCCGCCTCTACCTGCTCGTATCCAGACAGGGATGTATTGCTCGGAAAACTCACAAAATCTCTACAATACCAAAATTTTAGGAAGTTCTTCTATACTAATCCTCAATGTTCATCTTAGGTCTACGTGCTCTAATCAGAGTTTATCTAAATCTAGCTTCCATGGTTTGTACTAAACTTCCTCTGATACCAACTGTAACGCCCCGACCCTAGTTACCCAGAGTCGGTGCATTATTACATAACATTGGCATGATCACAAAAAAGATCAAATCTCAAAAGACCAATTGGTTTAGTAGCCTTAGAAACACTAGATATATTCATAAGTTTTACATTACATCATAAAGTGAAAAACTACTACAAAAACATAATGTCTCCATAGTCTACACTATTATGCCCTCATAATATCCCTGCAGGTCATTCATAACTTACTTCTTCACATACTGGGAAAAATAAAACATAGAAAAGGGGTGAGTTCAAATGCCCAGTAAGGATAACAATACAGCAGAACATTCAAAAATAAGGATAAACATTTAAGGCAATGCATTACTAAAACAAAAGCCTTTTAAACTTGAACTTCAAAATAGTATGGAAAAAGTAAAATGAAATAATGCCATTTACTTATTCACATGGATATTCTACTAATATAATAATCACATGCAATATCAATAACCACTTTCATAATGTCAGAATGCATAATGATGAACTTTAATTTCTTTGTCAAGGCCTCGTCCCAAGACCTAGGGGCTAACTGTAACCGGAACCCAACCCGGAGTGCCTCTAATAACCGGACACCAACCCGGAGTGCCTCTAATAACTGGACACCAACCCGGAGTTCCTCTAATAACCGGAGACCAAACCGGAGTTCCTCTAATAACCGGAGACCAAACCGGAGGGCTTACTTTTGCCGGTCCCCAACCTGGAACATACTTGTCTAACACATTCATCTGAATGATAGGTTGAAATATAACATAAACATTTGGATTACAAATAACTTATGAAATGTCAATACTCTAAACAAAAACCATGAGTGACATAAGAATAACTTATCCACAATCAAAAATATCAAAAAACCTTCAATAAAACATGGATGTTTTGTATCATAATAAATCAACTTCAAATAAGCTTAAAATCCATCAAAGGATGTTGACATAGATAAAATAAAGTCTATTTTAGAAAAATATCTCTTTCTATTTTGAAATCATTTAAGAGTATTATATTTATGAAATAAAACATTTTTTTGAAAATATTCTTATTATCTTGTAAGGGAAGCTTAGATGATTTTATAATGGCGGAAAATAGCCGCACCCGCCGTATAAGTTAAAAAAACATTCTTACCTTAATTTTGTCGAAAAGGTTAAAAAGAACCTTGTTTGGAAAACGACGGAAAGATTCATTTATAAATCTCTTATAAAAAGTCAAACAAGGGTATAAATGAATTTAACCCATATTCTAGTAAATAGTAAAAATGTTTTGAAATATATTTTTAAGAAACATGGATGTGGATGATAAAGAGATCGCAGTAGATTATTACGTATAAACAACCTCGGATAATGAAGAGATTGTGAAATAACCCAGACCAATTTGGTAACTTATGAAACATACAACCCATGAAAGAGGTATCATACAATGAATATGTAAATACACATAAATTAGAGTGTATTACACAAAGAATATAATTATGGGCAGTACATACACCACACAAAAGGTGATGGTGGCAATATGGCATGAATCTCACGGGAATAAAGAGTGAGATGAAAACCCCTTACCGTGTACTTTTCCTTGGTTAGGGTAGGTTAACCTCCTGTATAATGGTGAAATAATTGTTATTAAATTATACAAGAATCATATACATTAATATGATATCATATATGATCTTTTAATAATGATTTGATAATAATATCTTAGTATTATCATTGTTTCGGGTGTTAACTTACTTGTTTTCTTTTATATGTTTTGTTATGTAAGCCATGTTTGTAATGGATAGGTTGTATATTATTCATATCCAAAATGATATAAAGTCCTTAAACATCATTTTTAAATCATCAAATTATAATTATACTTGAATGGATACGATGGAGAATGAATCTTATCGATTCCGTGGAGACGGTAGTCCGTACGTACCCACAAGCGACAATATCATTCTTTTGAAATAATATATAAATGGTTGTTATATCATATATACAGAATCATTAACATGTTATATTTATTATTTACATGAGTTACATATCATTATTATACCCATCCAAATAATAATATATTGAATAACAATTACACCACGGCGTGGAGATGGTAAGCCGTACGTACGCACGTATGGTGACATGTTATTCAAAGGGTGGATAGAATACTGAATATGGTTGTACCATATTTATAATAACATCAAATTATATATATGATACTGGAGTTATTATTTTAGAATGGTAATAACAAAGGAAGAAGAAGTGGAAGAAGAAAGGAACTTGGATATGGGTGGTGAAATCATTACCTCTTCTTCGGGTTCTTCCTTTTGATTTGGTCAAAAGGGCTCCATAGGTTGGCTTTCTAATCAAACTAAGGCCTCTAAGTTGTAGTGAGGGAAGTTGGGAGAGTATTTGGGCAGAGGTTTTCCGAACCAAAAGGCTTTGAAGGTGTGAAGAAATGGGAAGGAGGAGTTCTCTTTTATAAGAGGGGTGAGGGGTACCTTTGGAAAGTTAGAAATATTAATTTATAATAAATTCATATTCGGTTTCTAATGGCTCCAAAGTTGATTATTTAAATGTTAATGTGTGGATGGGTCGCGAACAACTCAACCAATATAATTTAGATAGGTTTGGGTACTTATATTAACCTTATCTTTAAGTATTAACTATAAGTTAATTAGTTTCACTTTTAAAATGTCTCTTTGTATTTTTATATAATATGGTTAATAAACTTACTATATATATCAAAGATACCCCCAAGTGGTCAATTAATGATGGAACTATCATGATATAAGTCTTTTGGACGAATCTTAGATATTTTTGGAATTTAATATCAATTAATAATATAATATTTGTTTTAAAAACTCTTTTATGTCAATTTTGACACTATTCAATAGTTGATTTTTGTGAAACACATAACAGATTTATTACTTCGAAAAAATATATTTAAAGCAATCATAATATGTCATATTATCCTAGAAAATTATTTTAATTCATTAAAAGTCTCAAATTATATTTATTTGGGTATTTATAATATCAATTATTTTAAATGTTCACTATTATGGTAATTACTGCATCATCATTGTGTCATAACTGAATTAAATTATTTAATCTCTAAAAATTATAAATAAACTATAATTATGTAGTAAATCGTTTTATCTTTCTAATGAATATTTACAATCTAAAATCCAACATATATAAACCTATGTAAAAATTGTTTTGCTAAAAGATATATGCTTGTGTCATTTTTGTATTCATTTTAACTTAATTAAAATAAAGTGTCCCTATCACCAACAAGTGGCTCCATGGGGTCCCAAAATAGACCCAAAGATGCTTATGGTCGAACATTTATCAACCAATAAGGTTAGGACAGGTTTTAGGGTAATTTAGTATTATTATAATATTATTTTTAATCCTTATTTACCGGATTTACCCTTAACCATGGCAAATAAAATATTTACCGCAGTAATTATTCAAAATGTCTAAAAATAAAAGTTACCTATTTACACAATTTGAACATCCTGATTCCAAATATGGAATCCATTTTTCCAAATTCAAAACACAGAAGTGGCAGAAATTAATTTAAAATTAATTCCCGTTGTTAAAATAAAAAACCGTGTTTTTAAGAGATAATAACTATCAAAAGATTGATACTTGTTTATGTTCGGTTTAATTGTGAAATTATGTCGAATGACCAACATTGTATTAAATGGTAAAAATATATTCTAAATATACTTTAAAACCACTCAAATTAATAATTTATCACTATTAATTATTTTGATTAAAAAAGTTGTTTTTAATTAAAATTTAGTAATTTTCACTATTCATCAAAATATTAAAGTTACCCGAAAAGTACCAAAATTTCACCCTAGGATAAATTTGATATTCTGAATCCAAAAATGAATTCCATTTTGAGAGATAAAATTTCAAAAAGTAGGTATTACTATTCATAACGACTAGTTTGATCGGTTGTGGTGTGTGTTAAAACTCGAAGTTGCGTACAACACACACTATTGTACTATTCAAATGAAAGCGTATCGTGGAAGCTTGGGATGTTTCATTTTAAATTTTTTGATGCCCCCATTTAGTCAAAAAGATTAAAATATTGTATTTAAAAAGGGTTCACTATTAAAAGTTGGTAAAAGTGCAATACTGAAAATGAATTTGTTCTTACATTATATCTATGAAACTCATAATATGGATTCTAAAATTATAAGGATTATATAAAGTTTAAAATTTAGTTAATACTATTCATAACCTCTTTTGAACAGCTTGTTTGGTAAGTCATGGTGTGCTTGAACTCGGTGTTGCGTGAAGTGCATGTTATTGTATTATTTTGAAGAAATAACACACTATGAAATCTTGGGGTGTTACATAAAGTATTGACATTTCATTTTATAGATTTAATATGAATGTTTATGTTATGTTTCAAACTTTTAATATGAGGAATGAATTGGACATAGTAAGTGATGGGTGGAGCCTGCTATAGCTCCTTGATGCAGCAGTAGGTCTCATGAGACAAACTAGTGTCTTGGCACAAGGCCTTGACAAAATCTTCTTGGTAGTCTTGGAAAGAGGCCTTTACTATGTGGTTATGATATTTGGAATTATGAATTCCATCATTATGTGATTTTATATTGATATTTAATGTGGTTATTTGACTAGTAGAACACCCATGATTATGTTTTATTATAGAATTATTTACTCAGATCATATTCCTTCCATAAAGTGCTCATGTTTATTATTCATTAAGGCATGTGTTTTCAATTATTCACCATGCTTAATATTTATATTTTCTTCCAATCTATTGCTTACCCTAACTGAGCGTTTGATATCTACCTTTTCTTATGTTTCATTTTTCCCAAGATATGAAGGAGTTGGTTATGAGTGACTTTCAGGCATAATCTAGGAGGCTTGGATGTTTCTAATAGAATAAATTAGTGTTGTTTTTCTTTTCATGTTATAATATTGAACTTATGTGTGTATCTTGTTTCCAAGACTACTAAACTGATTTGTATTTTGGGACATGATTTCCTTGTAACATTCAAATGTTATGTAATAATGCACCGTCTCTAGGATTCTGGGGTCGGGGTGTTATAGTTCCCATGTATTAGGAAATTCTACTCTTGATAGACAAAAGAGGTATATAATTTTAATGTATCAAGACCACAATAGATGTATTTACTATGGAAAGGTATCAAAAAATGAATGGAGATATCTATGAAGATATAGGCCACCAAAAAGGAACCAATCCTACAGGAATTTAGTGCATGAGGAGGGTACATTTGTCAAAACTATGATTTCTGATATTATGATTTGCAGTTTTAAATCATGTAGCAAAGACATTATGGGTGTTTTAAAATTTCAAATCACGCATCAATGAAATTAGGGTGGATTTTTTGTTTTAATTCATATAGTAATGACATTATGGGACTATGGAATTTAAAATCATGCAGTGAGGAAATTATGTTGTGCAGTTTAAAGTCTTTCAGCAAGAACATTAGGGATGTTGTGTAGTTTCAAATCATGTAGAGTGGACTATAAGGTGGTTGCACCATTTCAAGTCATACAACAAGGAAATTGTGGGACTATGGAATTTAAATTCATGTATTGAGGATATTATGATGTACATTTTAAATTCATATAGAAAATACATTATGTTGTATAGTTTCTAGTCATACCGTAAAGCCATTATGCTGTGTAGTTTAATGTCATGCAATAAGGACATTATAGATGATGTGCAGTTTAATGACATGAATAAAGGAAATTATGGGGCTTTAATTTAAGGTCATTTTCTCTGACCAAAGATTTAGTGGTTTTCCAATTCTTGATAATTTGTTTGGAAATGTTCTACCATATTCAGTTATGGAAAGAGAGAAATGTATGTTGTTATTTTGGGATTTCTGAATCTGAAGAGTGACATGGAAAAAGGACTAAATGGAATTAGAGGAGATCTCTTCCAAGAATAAAGTTACCTCTATTTGACAAACCCATTACAGGGGAAATATTATGCAGGGCCACCTAGTCCATGGGCTGCATAACCAAAAAATGTCATCCTTTGGATGATAGTCTCATTATGTGGGAAACTAGTGCATGACCACCTATGGGCATGTACTGCATAGTCAGGTAAAGGAGATCTCAAAAATTTTAATGTTCTAATACAAAAATTGTAACACCCTGAGATTTTATGATAGGTATTCTTTTTAAATCATTTTATGTCATGTGTTTTATGCTACACCAAGATTATCTTGTTCTATATGCAACATCGTATTAGCTTGCAGTATACACAACAATATTCTTAGATTGTGTTACACACAATTTCATGTTCGTTTGATAATAGTCATTCTACGCAACATTGAGTGTATATATATATAGATATTAAATGTATAAATGAAATATGGCTGTATTATGTTATATAAAACAATAAAGGAGTCTTGAACAACACGCAACCCTGACTTGGCTTGCATTACACGCAATCACGACCTTCCTTGATAGTGTGTGTAGTACGCAATACCGATTTTCACTAAACAACGATATATTGTTATAATATTATTATGGACTAGTTATTATGAATAGTATTAACTAAATTATGAATTTTATAACATTATTATTTATCTTACATATTTTCTAGAACACGGTATGAGAAAAAAATAATTTTTTCGGGTAAAATAAGTATTTTTCAAAAAATGCAGTTTTGCCTCCTTTTGATGGAACACCCACATTAAATCTAGTTTTTGACATGTTTATAAGTTAAATTTCAAAAAATAAAATTATTATTCGGAATCAGGATATAAAAATTTAATTTGGATAAATTTTCATATTATTCTGGTAACTTTCATATTTTGATGAATAGTAAAAACACGCTATATTTTAATTAAAAGCATCTTTTTTAATAGAAAATAATTTATATGGTTAGATTATCTTTTTAATTCGTTTTAAAGTGTATTTAAAATATATTTTTACCATTTAATCCAATGCTGTTCATTGGAATTAATTTCACTTTGAATTTGGATATAAACAAGTGTTGATCTTTTGATAGTTATTGTTTCTTAAAAACATGCTATTTTTTTGATAACGGGAATTACTTTTAAAATTAATTAATGCCACTTCTATGTTTTGAGTTTAGAAAAATATAAATCATTTTTTAATTCGGAATATCAAATGTATATTAGGCATAATTTTTGGTATTTTTCTGAAAAACCTCAATTCTTGATGAATAGTGAAAACACTGAGTTTTTGGTTAAAACAGACTTTTTATTTAAATAATAATTTATTCGATTTAAATTTATTTTAGGTCAACATAGATACATAATACTTATATAAGTTTAATGAAATTCATTGGAGTCATTTTATAATTATTTTAGATTTATAAAAATTGTATTGATCTTTTCACCGTCTTTTACCCACCTCCAAAGTGCTTTTGCAATTGTTCATAAAACATAATTTTACCACTTATGTGAGTTGAATTTAGAAAATCTGAGAGACAAGGTTAATATCAAGGAGTAAAATGTGGTTAAATAAGATAAAAATAATTTTTGGTGAATAGTACTTTTTACTTTTATTTACCACGGTTAAAAGTAAATAGGGTAATTCAAGGTTAAAAGAATATTATAATAATTCAAACTTACCTTAACACTTGTCCAAACATTATTGGATGAGTAATGGCCGACCATGGACATCATTGGGTCGATTTTGGGACCGCATGGAGCCACTTATGAAAGACAATGACACATTAGATTAATTAATTTAATGTAAAGACAAAATTGTCATTAACAAAAATCATTTAGTAACTTAATTCTTATATGATGTAATATAAGTAATAATTTTGACTATAAATATTCATTATAAATTTAAAAAGATTTACTACATAATGGTATTTTTTTCATAATTTTTAGACGTCAAATGAATTATATTAATTATGACACAATAGTAATGCAATATTTACCTCATTAATAAATGATTTAAATAAATAAGATTATAATGATTAAAATATTATCCAAAAAATGTCCAATTCTGATTTGATGATTTTATTTCGACCATGAGTCATATTATAATCATATTTAATGATTTTAGGACCTTTTGAAACCGAGGATAAGTTTATAATAAAATAATATTTTCACACTTTCCAAAAGAGCCCTTCCTCCCCCTTGTAAAAGGAGACCATTTCTATCCAATTCCTCACACCTCTCAAGCCATTTTCCTCGTCCAACCTCTGCCCAATTAATCTCCCTACATCCCTATCCTCCCCCTAGAAGCATTACATTAGGCAGAAGGCACTTCAAGAAGTCATTTTGGTCCAAACCAAAGGAAGTTACCCAAATTAAAGGTAACAGTTTCTCTTAAGTTTTTTCATTGATTATACTTCTCTTACCCCGAAACTCTTTTTAATACTTTCTTTTGTAACAGAAACAGTATCCTAAATATACTAGGATGTTGTTATGAGAAGGATTCCAACTACACTTACACACACCCCCATCTAATGGATGAAGAACATAATGTTTCTGTGGATGGAAAACTAACGCCTCAGGAAACGATGATTGTTCGATTTTCTCCTACCGCCTATCATGGCGGCCATTATGATGGCACTGTATTTATATATAATACATATTATGTTTATGATTTTCTTATTCTTCTTTACTACCCAATTATATCAATCCTTTATGGTTTCCATAGTGGGTTAATGGGATAATCTCATTTGAGGAAGTGCGGACTACCGTCCCCTCAAAGTGATGTGATTCGTTAAAGCCTTATGTGGGATGTATAAAGGTTGTTGTTAATGATATTATATATGATATTATAATTGAATTATAATATACCTATGTATCATTATATTTTAACTCCATTAAAATAAGAAATAGAAATGAAAGTAGCATTCATGTGTACGTACGACTTACCGTCTCCATGAACGATGCATTTCATTTCTTACCTCCATATGTTATGTAATATTATAAATACATGTATATGCAGGATATATATGATATATATGATATATAAATCATGAATATCATTCTTTATATAAAGATCCTTTGACACATGAACAACATGTAATTATAAGAAGTCCATTTTTGACTCAAGTACCAAATATCGATAAAATGAACATTATTAACTTAAATGGTTACATAATGTTTATAACATGGTAATAAGTGATATAAAAGGAATAATAAATTTGAAAAAGGTTATTAAGAAAGTATAAATTAACTTTGGTTTATTATTCAGGATATTAAGAATGATCGAGTCAAGTCGGACACGAGGTAAGGGAATTTATTAACCCAATTTCCGTTCTTTGGGTTGATCTTCTCTTTCTTGTTTATGTCGTTCTTTGATTATGTGAGAAATGAATTTTTATATCTTATCATGAATTTATACTTTCTTTATGTGACCTTACAGTGAATACACATAAGCGATCTATTTTATTTTCAAAAATAACTTTGTAAGGGATAACTTTTCCAATCTCGTTTTTATCTGAGATTGTTTATTCATAAGAATTTACATGGGTTATATTTATCATCCATGTCCCTATTTTCAAAAAATGGTTTCAAGTATGTTTAATGTCCTTTTTAACCATTTTTTTTACTTTTAATACATTTTATGTATGGAATTATTCTTTTTTTTACGATACGAGGTACTTTTTGACTTTTCCGACAAAAGTACGAGAAGAATGTTGTTTTAACTTATACGGCATGAAAGGATTTTTACGGTTTTATAAAGCATTATTTTCAGGAAGCATCATCAAAAATATTTCATGAATATTTTCAAAAAAATCTCTTTATTTTAAAATTTCATGACGTTTTGTGAAAAGAAATTGATTTTTAAGAAGAAAGGATATTTTCCTCAAGAATTCATTTCATGTGTTTTATCAAAACCATTTTACATCTAAGATGAAATTATTTCATATTTGTATGTTTCAAGTATAATTTCTCTATGATTTACATGGTTTCACTTTACTTATGATGAAATGATATCCATTTGTTTTATATGGATTATGTTATGATGGGATGATGTTTGTGAAACCCACTTTATTCGTTGGGTTATGATGAATGATTTATGCTTATGTCGTGGCACACGTAAGAATGATTTCATTATGAGATGGGTGAGACCTATATCTCCCTACAATGCATTGGGTAAAGATTTTATATCTAATGAGATAGACATGGCTGAAACGGCAAGTAAATCTGGTTCAGTAATACATGGCTGGAACGACAAGAAAACCCGGTTCAGTAAGGGACTTTGTCCACTAAGATGGTCTTGGCAGCAATGCCTTGGCTACTATAGAAATCATATCATGTTCTTAATGTTTTTCCACAATTAAAAGTTTTTTTTCCAAGCTATTTTATCATGATTGATCTTCCATTATGATCTATGCCTTGTGTACTTCCAAGTTTATGTCGTTGCTCAGGATTTTGATGTTTAGATTTTATGTTCATGTTTTTGCATTCAAATATTTATGGATTGTTTTATGTTATCTATGCTTACCATTACTGAGAACTTGAGCTCACCATTTTTATGTTTTCTTTTCCCCAAGATTTAAAGAAAGGTTTTAGGTAAGAAAACCAAAGGGTAACATCTTTATGGGAGATGTTGAAGATCATTCACCATGATTAAAAGATTATTTTTTTATTTTCCAAACACACTAAAATATTATGGTCCTTGTGTGTCTGTTTTCATTATGTATTAAGAATTCCGTAAAAGTAATGTCATGTCCATGTACGTCAAGCTTCGGGTCTCTACAGTTGGTATCAGAGGAAAGGTTTAGTTAACATTTGGATACTTGGATGTGAAATCTTTAGTGAGATCCCTAGAGATATTTATATGGTATGTATAGGGATGTCCCTAAGGTTAAGTATAAGTATAGGTTATAGTCCTATAATTATGGTAATGATCTTATAATTAAACCTATGATGTTAAATATTGAAGTTACTCCCCCATTTATTATGTTGTTTTACCTATCATGATTTTTTCCTCTCACACTATTCTTTTTGGGTTTTAGAAAATGGATGGAAACAGGAAGTTTCACGATAATGGAGAATATGATGGACAATGGAATGATATTCTTTATGATCAAGCAAATGAAATGGGATTTGGAAGGCAAAACATCATTATTATGCCTAGTAATCAATCTCATAATATGATAAATAATCTCAGCTTTGGTAAGTTTCCTGACTCATCTAATAATAGAAAGATGAAGTTTCATAATGATCATAGAGGAAAGAAAGTTCAATTTCCCTCATGTAAGTCATGTCGGAAGAGGCATCAAAGAGAATGTTTCAAAGGAACTGGAAGATGCTTTGGGTGTGGAAAATAAGGACACAAAGCTAGTAATTGTAATGGAAAAGGTTCAGTTAACACCATGGACAAGGATAATAATACTTCTAAGACATCAACAATGGTTTAGTGTTTTAAATGTGGAATGTACGGGCATTATGCAAACCAATTCCCTACGAGAAAATCTCATAAAGAGATTCAACATGGTTGTATGGGTAGTATTTATGTGGATGATGATGAAGAGACTACAAATGATATATGAGATGGAAGAAATGATGAATCTTAGTCAATGGTTTAAGAAGGTAGTGTAATGATTGTATGTTTATCAAGAATAATGTATGGTACTATGGAAAAAAGAAAAATATAAGGATTGTTACACTGTTTCCTTTGCTTGAGTTTTGAAAGTATATGATGAATGGTAGTGGTAACCATGAAAGGTTATTCAGATATTTTTAGAAAATAGATGATGTGCCCATAATGAATGGATAAGGAGAAAATAATATGTTTGATAGTATTCATGAGCTCATGATTGATATAAGGACTAAGTGATATCATGGTTTGAGTATATAAAATTTTGAGGATTTTGTTATGTGGAAAGAGTTAACTTTTAACTGCATTCATGTTTTCACTAAGGTTCAATGGGTATTTATTTTTCAAGAGAATACACGATTAAGGCCTTCGAATGTTTGGAATGTGGCCCACAAGACATATCTTATGATATATGGGGATCAATGGTGGTATAAACATGATTGTTATATGAAGTCTCTAGTAATCATTTTCACTATAATATGAGATTGGACAGTAGTATTTTGGATAGGCCTAAAGATTTCAATGGATTATGTTGGACATAAGTTAGTATTTTTTAATGCTAGAACTTTTTCGATATTATTGATGGAATTTTATAATAATGTATTTTTAGAAAAAAAAGGACAACCTACAGGATGAGCGACAACCCGTCACAATGGACAAGGTTGTGGGAATCGAACCCACAACTAAAGTGTGATAGGCCTTTATCGCCTACCACTAGCCTATAGGAAGTCTCTGTTTAGTAGAAACCTGTTTTATTATATTAAGCAGTATGATATATGAAGTATATGTCCATTTTAGGAAGTATATATGATTAATCTCACTATAGATGGACTTATGTATTTTTTATAACTATTTCTAATGTTTTGTTTAAGACAGATGGAATAACCCATCATTCTATCACATTATCTACTAACACTTCATGAATGACAAATTCAAATTCATTTCTTTAATAGATAAGGTGGAAATTATCCATGGAAGGACCAACAGTGAGACTATACCAAAATCAAGAAAGTATTCCTTCTAATTACAATTTCATCAAGTTTAGGGAAATGATCTTGAAAACCAAAAATGTTGTCCTAGTTCCCTTATATCCGATGAATCAGATGGTACCTTAGATCATCACAAATCTATGTCTTTGTGATTGTTGGTTTTTTCATAGCCATGTTCTCTACCACTCTCCATCAGAACATGACGGTTAGATTTCTCTTCCATATCTATATTTTCACTTATGTTCTCCTATGTGGAAACCCTGTGATTAGTTAATTTGGGTAACCATTACATTTCATACTTTAGTTTTTAAAGATATGTTTTGGTATTCATTTTTACGATGTGGGTTTCTATTAAAGAAACTTTCAAGTAGAAAAACATTTATAACCCTGACGAATTTCGAGGGAGATATTCATTTTAAGGTTGGTAAAATGTAACACCCCAAGATTTTATGATAAGTATTCTTTTTAATTTATTTGATGTCATGTGTTTTATGCAACACCAAGATTACCTTGTGGTATACGAAACACCGTATTAGCTTGCAGTATACGCAACACTATTCTTGGATTGTGTTACACACACTTTCAAGCTCATTTGATAGTAGTCATACTACGCAACATTGAGTGTATATATATAGATATTCAATGTATAAATGAAATATGGTTGGATTTTGTTATACGAAACAACAAAGGAGTCTTGCACAACACGCAACCCTGACTTGTCTTGCATTACACGCAATCGCGACCTTCCTCGATAGCGGGTGTAGTACGCAATACCGGGTTTCACTAAACAACGATATATTGTTAAAATATTATTATGGACTAGCTGTTATGAATAGTATTAAATAATGTTTTAATTTTATAACATTATTATTTATCTTACATATTTTCTAGAACACGGTATGAGAAAAAAATTATTTTTTCGGGTAAAATAAGTATTTTTTAAAAAATGCAATGTTGTCGCCTTTTGTTGGAGCACCCAAATTAAATCTAGTTTTTGACATGTTTATAAGTTCAATTTGACAAAATAAAATTATTATTCGAAATCAGGATATAAAAATTTACTTTGGATAAATTTTTCATATTATTCTGATAACTTTCATATTTTGATGAATAGTAAAAACACACTATATAATATTTAAAAACAACTTTATTAATCACAATAATTTATATGGTTAGATTATATTTTTAATTTGTTTTAAACTGTAATTAGAATATATTTTTACCATTTAATCCAATGCTGGTCATTGGAATTAATTTCACTTTGAATTTGGACATAAACAAGTGTCGGTATTTTGATAGTTATTGTTGGTTAAAAACACGCTATTTGTTTTGATAACGGGAATTACATTGAAAATTAATTAATTCCACTTCAATGTTTTAAATTTGACAAAATAGACATCATTTTTGAATTCATAATATCAAATATATCTTAGGATGAATTTTTTTTTCTAAAAAACATCAATTTTGATGAATAGTGAAAACACTGAGTTTTTGGTTAAAACCGACTTTTTATTTAAATAATAATTTATTCGCTTTAAATTTATTTTAGGTCAAAATAGATACTTAATACTTATATAAGTTCAATAAAATTTGTTGGAGTCACTTTATAATTATTTTAGATTTATAAAAATTGTATTGAACTTGTCACCGTCTTTTACCCACCTCCTATGAGCTTTTGCAATTGTTCGTAAAACTTAATTTTACCGCTTATGTGAGTTGAATTTCAAAAATACAAGAGACACAGTTAATATCAATGAGTAAAATGTGGTTCAATAAGATAAAAATTATTTTTGGTGAATAGTAACTATTTACTTTTATTTACCACGGGTAAAAGTAAATAGGGTAATTCAAGGTTAAAAGAATATTATAATAATACAAAATTACCTTAACACTTGTCCACATTTTATTGGATGAGTAATAGCCGACCATGGGCATCCTTGGGTCGATTTTGGGACCCCATGGAGACACTTATGAAAGACAATGACACATTAGATTAATTAATTTAATGTAAAGACAAAATTGACATTGACAAAAATATTTTAGTAACTTAATTATTATATGATTTTACATAAGTCATATTTTTTACTATAAATATTCATTATAAATATAAAATGGTTTCCTACATCATGGTATTTTTTTAATAATTTTTAGACATGAATTGAATTAAATTAATTATGACACAATAATGATGCAATATTTACCTCATTAATAAATGATTTAAATAAATAAGATTATAATGATTAAAATATTATCCAAAACATGTCCAATTCTGATTTGATGATTTTATTTCAACCATGAGACATATTATAATCATATATAATGATTTTTGGACCTTTTGAAACCGAAGATATGTTTATAATAAAATAATATTTTCACCCTTTCCGAAAGAGCCCTTCCTCCCCCTTATAAAAGGAGACCATTTCTATCCAATTCCTCACACCACTAAAGACATTTGTCTCATCCATCCTCTACCCAATTAATCTCCCTACATCCCTATTCTCCCCCAAGAATCATTACATTAGGTAGAAGGCACTTCAAGAAGTCTTTTTGGTCCAAACCAAAGGATGTTACCCAAATTAAAGGTAACAGTTTATCTTAAGTTGTTTTCTTTTATTGTACTTCTCCAACCCCTAAACTCTTTTTAATCCTTTATTTTGTAATAGTAACTATATCATAAATATACTAGGATGTTTTTATGAAAATGATTCCAACTACACTTACACACACCCCCATCTAATGGATGAAGAACATAATGTTTCAGTGGATGGAAAACTAACGCCTCACGAAACGATGATTGTTCGATTTTATCCTACCAACTCTCAGGGTGGTAATTATGATGGAAATTTATTTATATATAATACATATTATGTTTATGATTTCCTTATTTCTATTTAATTCCCAATTATATCAAGCCTTTATGGTTTCCATAGGGGTAAATGCGATAATCTCATTTGAGGAAGTGCGGACTACCGTCCCCTCAAAGTGATGTGATTCGTTAATGCCTTATGTGGGATGTATAAAGGATTTAGTTAATGATATTATATATGATATTATACTATATTTATAATATACCTATGTATCATAATGTTTTAATTCCATTAAAATAAGAAATAGAAATGAAAGTAGTGTTCATGTGTACGTACGGCTTACCGTCTCCATGAACGGTGCATTTCATTTCTTACCTCCATAAGTTATGTAATATTATAAATACATGTATATGAGGGATATATATGATATATATGATAGATAAATCATGAATATCATTCTGTATATAATGAACCTTTGACCACATGAACAACATGTAATTATAAAAAGTCCATTTTTGACTCAAGTACCAAATATCGACAAAACGAACATTTTTAACTTAAATGGTTACCTAATGTTTATAACATGGTAATAAGTGATATAAAAGGAATAATAAATTTAAAAATGGTTCTTATTCAATTAGAAATTAACTTTGGATTATTATTCAGGATATTAATGAACGATCGAGTCAAGTCGGACACGAGGTAAGGGAACTTCTTAACCCGATTTCCGTTCTTTGGGTTGATCTTCTCTTTCTTGTGTATGTCGTTCTTTGATTATGTGAGAAATGAATTTTTATATATTATCATGAATATATACTTTATTTATGTGGCCTTATAGTGAATACACATAATTGGTCTATTTTATATTCAAAAAGATCTTTGTAAGGGATAACTTTTCCAGTCTCGTTTTTATCCACGATTGTTTATTCGTAAGAATTTACTGGGGTTATATTTATCATCCATGTCCCTATTTTATAAAAATGGTTTCATGTATTTTTAAAGTCCTATTTACCCATTTTTGACTTTTACTACATGGTATGTATGGAATTATTCTTCTTTTTACCATACGAGGTACTTTTTGACTTTTCTGGAAAAAGTACGAGAAAAATGTTTTTTAACTTATATGGCATGAAAGTATTTTTGTAGTATTATAAAGCCTTATTTTCACGAAGCTTCCTCCAAAATATTTCATGAATATTTTCAACAAAATCTCTTTCATTTAAAATTGCACAACATTTTGTGAAAATAAATTTATTTTTAAGAAGAAAGGATATTTTCCTCAAGAATTCATTTCAAGTGTTTTATCAAAACCATTTTACATATAAGATGACATTATTTCATATGTTTATGTTTAATGTATAATGCCTCTTTGATTTACATGGTTTTACTTTTCTTATGATGAAATGATATCCATTGGTTTTATATGGATTATGTTATGATGGGATGCTGTTTGGGAAACCCACTTTATTCTTTTTGTTATGATGAATGATTTATGTTTATATTGTGGCACACGTAAGAATGATTTCATTATGAGATGGGTGGGACCTATATCTCCCTCCAATGCATTGCGTAATGATTTTATATCTCATCCGATAGACATGGCTGAAACGGCAAGTAAATCTGGTTCAGTAATACAGGGTTGGAATGACAAGTAAACCTAGTTCAGTAAGGGACTTTGTCCACTAAGATGGTCTTGGTAGCAATGTCTTGGCTACTATGGAAATAATATCATGTGATTAATTTTTTTCCACAATTACAAGTTCTATTTTCCAAACTATTTTATCTTGATTGATGTTCCATTATGATCTCTTCCTTCTGTACTTCCAAGTTTATGTCGTTTCTCATGATTTTGATGTTTATATTTTATTTCCAAGTTTTTGGATTCAAATGTTTATGGATAGTTTTATTTTCTCTATGCTTACCCTTACTGATCATTTGAGCTCCCCTTTTTATGTTTTCTTTTCCCCAAGATTTAAAGAATGGTTTTAGGTAAGAAAATAAAAGGGGAATATCTTTATGGGATATGTTGAAGATCTTTCACCATGATTAGAAGATTATTTTCTGAGTTTCTAAAGACACTAAACTTTTACAATCCTTGTGTGTATGTTTTCATTATGTATTAAGCATTCTGAAAAAGTAATGTAATGTCCATGTACATAAAGCTTTAGGTATCTACAAAAATCATATGAAAGTTTATGGAAATTCAGATATTCCCAAGTACAGAGTTTAGTTTATAGAGAAATTTACCTGAATACAAGAATAGTATTTCCAGTCATGATTTGCAAAGAATTGCAGGAATATGTTTTCTATAGAGATACAACCCAAACATTAGAATTATTTTTCCTGTAGTTTAAAGTCATATTACATGGACCATAACATTATGGATATAGTGGATTCTATGTGTTCAAATAATCTAAGGTTGTTTTAGTATTATTTTAATAAGAGAAGGGTAAAAGTGTAAACCGTAGTCTTAGATACCTTCTTGTTAGGAGAAATGATATCTGAAAAATATTCCATAGATGTATTCTTTAAAATATAGGTTCTTTAATACTGTCATGAAAGCATAAAGGGATAGAAGAGGCTTTTCCCAAGAATGATGTTACCAATATTTCATAAACCTATTATGGGGACTATATTATGTAGGGAAAACTAAGGCATATTATTCATAGAAAAATAGTGGAATCTTTTGGATAACATTCCTGTTATGTGGGAAACTAATGCAAGTACACCTAATGGAATATACTGTATAGTTTGGAAAAAGAGATCTCAAGTATCATACATTCTATCACTAGAGACCAAAGAAGGATTATAAAGATCTGAAAGTATTCAATATGAGGATTATGAAATGAAAAAGGGGTAATGTCCAATGAAAAATAAAAAATTTGGATCAATCTTGTCCATGAGTTTGGAGTCCTCCTATATAGATATGACTCATATGTATGATGATGATAAATTTTGTTTCCATTATGGGTTCTATAAAGAGATGGACAAAAATAAAAAATCATATGTGGATTTTGATCTTACATAGGGGATGGAGGAATTTTCTTTTATCCCATTATTGGGACTTGGATTTTTTTCATAGTTTTCACTACACATCTCAATAGGATGAGAATCAAGGCGTAATTTATTTTTTAGTATGGTTTAGTTTAATGTCTGGTTGCAAGGAAATTATGTAGTACAGTTTAGTGTCATGAATAAAGGACATTAAGGGATTTGATATGAAGAGAAATTGAATCTTCTCATGTAGATTTGAATCGTACATGGGAGAGAAGAAGATTTTTCATATCATGTTGTAGATAGGCCCAATATTGAAAATCTAACTATCACTAAGTATCTCATATAAATGATAATCATGCCACATTTTGTTCTTGTAAGCCCATGTAGTTTATTTTCATGTGGTGAGGATGTAAAGTGATTAGAATGATAAAATGAATATTTTCACCGGACTAGGGGATAAGACCCATGTGTCACAATTTATCTTTAGGGGTAAGAATAAATCCACACATGGTTCTTAAGGGTGTTTCCATTGCAGGTAAGATCCATACATAGGGAGTGAAGGATTTTACATAATTGCAGTAGGACCTGATATATGAGATCTGGGTGTAAATACATATCTATAATAGAATGAGAATCAATCCACACATAACTCTTTTCACTTCCATCCAGTTTAACATCATGTGCTAAGGATGAAGGAGTGTTGTTGTAAAATGACCACATATCTCATAAAAACGTGAATTAAACCTCACATAGATTTTTTAGAAGATCGTGAAGTTCGTCATTATGCGATGGGTAAATTTTTTGTGTCTGTTAAGGTATTACATACATGATCATTTATAACTCCAGAAAATGAATTGAAAAACATTGTTTATGCAAAGATGTTCCTTACCCAATTCCTAATCCAACATGAGGTATGTTCGATGTGAGATAAAAGCAGAGGTAAAAAGATTCTCTTACAACCCAAAGGTAAAAATATATATAATATAATGATATAATGAATGAATGGTGTATAATTTAAGATATATGTCCCTAAAATCACTACGTATCTTGCAAGGGGAAAGAATTAAACCACACGTAGTGCTTGAAGGTTCTCACTGACTAGGTTTGGTTCATATGAATAGGGGTGAAGGGAATTTTTCAACATTGAAGGTGGACATAGGATTGGAGATCCCAATGTCACTACATATCTTACTGAGAAAATAATTAAGCCATATGTAGTTGTAGAAACATTCTATACAATATTAACATCATGCAGTATGGACGAAAATGAACCGACATCAAATGGAATAAATATTGCAACTAGGCTAGTGTTTAAAGCATAGACATGACTATATATCTCAATGGTATGGGAATCAAGTCACAAGAATCTCTTTAGGAACCCCTTATATAGGTACAATTCATACACATAGTGGATGGAGGTTCTTTTTTTGGTATGGCATGACCTCAGATTGGTGATTTGGGTGTCACTACATATCTCCATGGAATTTGAATCAAGAAATATATAGTTATCAAAAGGGTATTTCCCCACATTAATTGAGTTTGATGTAAGAGATATGGGATTTTAATACATTCCAGAATAATGGTTATGCTTAAGACATAGGATTTTATATAAATCAAAGCATGTATTTTGGAAGCGTACTTTTTATAGGTTTAGTTCATATATAAGAAATAATGGGAAAGATATTTCTTTATAGTGGTGGTTGGGCCCAAGATTGGATATTTGAGTGTGATTATGTATCTCATTAGAATAAGAATCAAGCCATATATATTTTTTAAGGTTTCCCATGTAGGTATGATCTATACAGAAGCAGTGGATGACTTTTCTTAATTGTAGCTGGACCCAATATATGAAATCTCGGTGTCACTATGTATCTCAATAAAATGTGAATAAGTACATACATAGTTTTTTGATAATGGGCTTCCCTATTCATATCTAACTCATATCCACAGAGAATAGGGAAGTATTATTTTTTTGTCGATAAGGCCAAAATTAGTGATTTGAGAATATCTACATATCCCATTGAAATGATAATCAAGTCATATGTAGTTCAAGAAAAATTGTGTTTTTTAATATCCCACAGTGAGGATGTAAGTCACCTGATGTAAAAGAAACATTATGGAAGGACTAGGGGATAAAACCTTTGTGTCTCTACATATCTTTCTATCGGACATAATCAAGACACACATAGTTCTTTAAAGAGGGGTCCCTATGAAGATCTCATTATAACATAGGGAGAAATGAGGATCATGTGCCACTAAGAAGTAATAATGATTTGAGTAATGCTTGTGCATTAAAGCTAATAATTTTTGAAAGAACCACAATGAATGAAAATTTTTGGTATCCTGGAGGATTTTTTAACATCAAATGAAAGAGATGTTTTCTGTATTTTTTATTGTCATGTAGCGAGGAAAAATGATATCATGTAGTTTAATTTCATGCGACAAGGACAAAGATGCTACACATTTTAACATCGTGAAGCACAGATGCATATGGTTGCTATGTTGTTTAATGTCATATAACTAGGAGATGGTTTCTATTTAGTTTAACATCATGCAATTAGGACATGGTTGTTATGAATTTTAGCTTTATACAACTAGGAAATGGTTTCTATGTAGTTTAATTTCTTGAAACTATGATATTCATAACAAAGATGAAAAATTCCATCACCATGTGGTCTGGAGGTTCTCCTATTCATTATCTCTTACAAAATAAAATTTAAGGGATTATTAATATTCTTCCAAATGAGTCTATTGGTAGAATTAATTAGGGTGGAAAATTGTATGTTTGTGCTCTTAATTTTCCACAAAATTTGGATGATGAGATTCTTTGAATGCTACAAGATGCCTCTGCTGGCATGCAAGATTAATATAGGAAGTTGTATGTTCATACTCTCCATTTTCCATCAGATTTAAATGGTGTATTTCTTACAATGCTTCCAGATGACTCTTCTAGAAATCTTGATTAACACGGGTATCATTATATTCCTAGTTGTTGTTTTCCACTATATTTTTCTGGTGTAGTTCTTGGGATGTTTCTAGATGAGTCTACTGGCATGCATGATTGATATGGGTAGCTCAATGTTCCTAATCTCTATTTTCAACTAGATTTTATTGCTGGTCCTCTTTGAATGATGTCATATGAGTTTTCTAGTAGGTGGGACTAATGAAGAAAGGTATATGTTCCTCCTCACCATTTTCCACCAGATTTGAATGGTGGAATTATTTGGATGCTTCTAGGTGGGTCTTTGTAGGCACGATTAATGTGGGTTATTGTAAGTTATTGCTCGTTCTGTGCTACCAAATTTTAATCGTGGACTTCTTTGGATGCAGCTAGACGAGTTTGCTGGAATTCATGATCAATACAGGCAGCGATATAAACATGCATTCCATTTTCCATCAGATTTTAATTTTGGACTTCTTTGACTGCTTGTAGACTATTTTTTCAGTAGGCTCCATTAAGGCGGGAATCTGTATGATCCTGCTAACCATTTTCCACCAGATTTGAATAGTGCAATTCATTGAATGCTACCGAATGAGTTTGCTGGTGGGATGCATTAATTCAGGTATTTGTATGTTCCTACTAGCTATTTTCCACAGGATTTGATTGATGGACTTCATTGGATTCTGCCAGATGAGTCTGCTGACGGGATTCACTAGTGCATGATGGTGTAATTTTATGTTTTTATTTTTCTAAAAAATTTGAATGATGGACTTCTTTGGATGAATCCAGACGAGTGTAATGTAAAGCTTCATTAGTATGGGGTCATGGGAAGTTGTGGACTGAGACGATACGATCTACAATATTCTCCCAAATAGGGGGAAGACTAATTGCTTCTAGGGAGGTGATTATTAATATTAAAAATCCCACAACCCTACAGGATGAGGCTATTTTTGTTCTTCTTTCTCAATATTTTAGGCTCTGATTGTAAGCTCTTAGGGTTGGTTTAAAAATCCTCCAACCTTATAGGATGGGGTGGTTAATGGGCTGTTATGGCTGATATCAATGCAATTTCTTATCTGATTTTTTGAATTCTGGTCGAAACATTGGTTGGTTAGATTTTATGACACCCACTTAAATTTCCTATTTCAGAATCCCATTTTCCTATTTCATAAATTTGTGCGATATGATGACTAAAATCCTCTAATAGATAAGCCTATTCGTTGTTTTCAAATGCTTGATGCAAAAGTATGTCAATAGCTTTTTCTCTTTTGTTCGGACTTTAGTGAAAGCCAATTGAGGACAATTCTAGTTGAACATCTCTTCGGTCATGAACAACATTTATTTATTGTAGCCTTCCTGGGGAAATAACTTTTCCCGAGACCACTTTCACTAGGCAGTGTTGGTTTTGGAGCATAGTGAAGTAAAATGCCCAATGTGAACCCTCATCCTCTAATATGAACACCAGATGGGGTTTCTGTGATCAATAGACACAACCTCTTAAATGAATTGATACATGAATGTTAAAGGTCCTCTTTTTTCTTCTTAATCCTTGGATGTTGGGAAAACTGAAGATATTCTAGAATTATTTGGTGCTACAACCATTATATAACATTGGCATGAATTTGGTATTCATTTTACGGTAAAACATTGGCTTTTAGATTATGAAGGGTCCTCCATATATTGAGATAGATATCAAGAATACTATCTTTTACCAACATCTCTAGAATATTGGACAGAGAGGTGGTTAACATCTAGAACATGACTGGTATTTCAACCTTAGCTAGTTTTTTAAATACTCAATATATAATATTCATCTTTTTCTAGGGGTTTCTTAACATTGTTTGACCATCGTGGAATCTTCCATATTAAGTTATCAAAATAAATGAGATCCGTTGGTGTTTTCTCTAATCTATTAGAAGAAAAATGACCTAAGGGAGGTTCAGATAATGACCATCTCCTTATATTTTCTTCCTACTGATAATGTATTTCACCTACCAATAACAAGGAATCAGACATGAATGGCCTTATGTTTGCATGTACCTCAAGATAAGAGGGATTTCTCATCACTACATTTTTAGTTGGAGAGTTCTCTTGAAAATGAAAACCACTTATATGAATAGGACTTTCGCATCAAATCACAACATGGTAATGGTCACCAATGGTGGATTATAGAAAGGGATAAGTCATCTCACTCCTTGGTCTTCTGGCCACATGGAGTTTTTATGTGGCTCTCATCAAGTTATAGGTTCTCTAGATTACTCGAATTATTATGAAGAAAGACTTAATTATGAATTGTCCAATGTGGAACTTCATAATTACTACTACTACTCCCATAATATGGTAATGATAGGGTAGGATCTTGAGCTAAAACAGATAAATACCTGAGGGCTTCAACACTCCGTCATTAAAAGGAGCCAAATCACCCTTTGACTCTTGATTCCCCAAATGTGTAATGTGATAATTCTTCAAAGATTATCTATTATATGTACATGGGGCCACATGTCAGTAAAAGTGTTTATAATCAGCATATGTATGTGCCTACTTCAGTATAAATGTCAGAATAGAACCATTATCTTTAATTGAAATGAGTGTATGTGCCCGATCTGGTTGTGAATATGATATAGAAGAGTATGCCCCCCTAACAATCTAGACTGGAATAGAGGTTTGTATCTACTCTGGGATGGAATGACAATTAGTCATTTCATGTATGGGGACATATTTATGTGTCCTTCCCTCTGGTATTGTTGAATGTTCTATTATAGTATTTTGGAAATATTCTAGGATATGGGCAGGAATATTTGTCTTCCCTTTCACTATTTACAAAAATGTACTTGGTGAATTCAACTACAAGAATGAGAATATATTTCTTTTTTGTATATGGAGTAGTTGTATGTACTTACTCATATCTTCCCTTTGTTTTCAGTGGATAATAATAGTACTTGTGAATGGGGGCAGAGAGTTGTGTCTTCCCCAAGTGTGTCGTTGCAGCTTTTCGACTGACTTGTACGAATGCTACCAAATGAAGTTGCTAGTAGACTTGATAAAAGATGGAATGTGTATGTTTCTACTGGTTATTTCACACCAAGTACATATGGAATACTTCTTTAAGTTCTACTAGAAGAGACTGTTGGGAGGCTTGGTGGTTGTAGGCAGGTGTATGTTACTACTTGCAAATGGCTTATGCATTTGGTTGGTGGGATTCTTTGAATGCATCCAGATGATATGCTAACTAGATGATAAATTGTAAGCAGTTTTATATTCATATTTATGGTACTCCACCATATTTGAAATCTGGGATTGGTTGGGTTCCACCTGATAGGTCTGATGGTTTGTGAAATTATGGAGGCTGGGTGTATCAGATCATTCTATTTTTTCCCCAAGCTGGTTTGATGGAGTTATTCGTAGGGGGGAAAGATAGGAAACTTCTCCATATTGTCCTACTGTTTTACCTAGTGGTTCTTATTATATTCCCGGTTCTAAGGGGCCTAGGTATGACAACTGAAGATAACACCCTCATCATGTTGATGGTTTGCTCCTGTGCAATGTTAGCAGTGGTGATTTTTGGCATGATCCCTTATGAAGGACCCCTGTATCTTTGAGATAAGGCCATGGGTGTCCTCTTTTTCGGACACTCTAGAAAATGGGAGGGATTGGTGGTTGAATTTTAGGGATAAAATTCTATAATTTTTAAAGGCGGTGGTTGGAACCATCTTCTTTTGGAGCATCCTTCGTCGTTAACCAGATGATTGGGGGTTTTTCTTTATATAGAGGGTCTGTAGGGAAGCCTCTAAAGTTGGGATAGTACCATGTTGATGGTAATATCAAACTAATTAATTGGAGGCCAAGTGTTGTAGATGTTGAGGTAGTGATGATGTCTGTCAATCGGATGAGGATCAAGCTTGAGTAGTAGTCGGGGCATTCATGAGTGCAAACATGAAGGAAACCATTTGGAATGAAGGGAGTTCCTAGAAAAGAAAATGCCCGTGTATATGAAAAATACAAACAATGAAATCCAGAAAAGAAACACCTTTTATATAAACACATATGATATTTATTACCTTTTCTGGACCTCTATTATCAATTGATATGGGAAAGACGGATGGGTAAAACTATCATCTAGTTAAGGTTTCACATCGGTTTCACCATTTTTTGTTTAAATATGTGTGTAAAAAAAATTTGGTGATGAATACCTAACTAAATGTATTTATAGAAGTTTTTTTATAGTAACCATTATCTTTGTTAAATATTCACGTTGGGTTCACCATTTGGTTGATTCCATCAGAATGTGTGTTTTGGTTAAGAATCACTACTTCCAGACTGTTTCCATCAAATTTATTTATCGAATCAAAAACAACCAATGGTTTTGTATCCAAATGGACTTACATTACAAAGGTAGGTTTTCATTAGGTTTGTTGTCCTATGATATATAAGAACTCACATTAGTAGAGAGGATATGAGGTTAGGCTCATCACACTCTTTTTTTTGGGGAATTATTTCATACTCCAAGACTATCTTATAGATTTATGATATATTATTGAATCCTTATTAATTTACCAAGAATATTGTAGGTTTCCTTTGAAATTTTCAGTCAATTATTAGAATGTGTGGAATTTAGAATCATCCACTTATATTAGAGGTTCTTCATTAATGGAGATATTCGTAGGTATTCGAGGTTCTACATCAATGGAATCCATTTATATAATACTTAGAAATTATATGTCCATTGTAATGATTATGTTGGTTTTTAAGACACTCAGTGGGGAACTATGGAATTTATGGTCTTCTAGGTAGAGAAAAATTGTTCTGATGTTGGGATCGTACCTAGAAATGGGATTCTTTTATATCCTAGTGAAAAGAATCAGAACCCTCATAGTTTGATGCCACTTAATGGACCACATCATACCTATAAATGTTGTGTGATAAGGACCTAACTCTATAGTTTAATGTCATGTGGGAAGGAAATATAAGCAGATGGTTCTTAGTCAAATCATAGCATGTGACTTATTCCTATGTATACCAAGTAACGTAGAATGGATATAAGTTTTTTGTATTGGATTAGACCCTATTGGGAATGTTGACTAGGAAGAACATGGTTGATTTTGGAGTGTTGAGTCTAAACATCAGGGAGGCTTCCTATGCATCCCACATGGATGGGTATCAATGCACACATAGTTTGGTAAGTCCCATAGGGAGTATAGAAATTTGAGTGAAATAGTTTGGGGCTTATTCCAATGAAGTATTCCCAGATAAAGAGAATTAAAGTTGGAATCCTGGGGAGGATTTCCACTAAGCTAGGGCCTTGGGTGAAGGATTCCTATGTATCAAAATTACAGTGGGAATCAAAGTACTCATAGTTCAATAAATGAGGTGGATTGTATAGATTATTTGGTTATCACAAATCACTAATCCATTGTAAGTCATTCTCAATGTGAGAAACAAGAGGATATGAAAGATTCAAAAAACGACATAATCTCTTTTTTGCTGATGGAAGAGGTCGAGCCTATAGTGAAAGAATCCAATGTGACAATGGATGAGGGCACAGAGTAATGAACCCTTAAATGTAAAATGAAGGTGATGGTCATTGGGTTTAGCTCAAAAGACTAGGGGTTACTCTTGGGGGGACACCAGTGTGTTGGTTGGGGATTACTCTTAAGGAGGATTTCGATGTATTGGTTGGGGCTTACACATAAGAAGGATTTCCATGTATTCATTGGGGTTTACTCTTAAAGAGGATTCCCAATTTAGGTTTATTTGGGGGTTAATATTTAATAGGATGACCATTTTAGGTTCAGTCAGGGCTTACTCCTAAAGAGGATGCCCATTTGGCGAGAATATGGGGATTATTCTTAAAGAGGATTCCCATTTGGGGTTTTGTTGGGGATCACTATAAAGGAATATTCCCATTTGAGGTTGGTTGGGGATTACTCATAATGAGGATTCCCATTTGAGGTTTGGATGACGCCTAATGCTAAGGATGATGGCAATTTGAGGTCGTTTGGGGCTTACTATTTCGAAGGATTCTCATTAGATGATTGGTTGGGGCTTAATCCTATGGAGGATCCTCATTAGTATTGGTTGAACCTTGAATAAGAGTTAGGTGATGAGGTATATGGATTATCATGAGGAGTGTATCGACTCAAGGTACTCAAGGAATCCAAGAGGATAAACTAAACTCATAACATGTGAAATGAACCAAGAATAGTATGTCTACACAAGGATTATTCTAGAGTGTGGAAAATTTTCCCATATCATGGTATTCCCGAGGAAAAAGTTGGTCCACAAAAATTGATCAATAGAAAAATTCATCAACCCATCCAAAAAAAATTAGTGTGACTTCCTAATTTTTATGGGGGTTAGTGAAGGAAGAAAAGGGACTATCCAGGAGGGCCGACACCACCGCCCAGCACTGATCCCCAGCGGGGGTGTGGGGGGCATAACCCCTACGGTATGGACTAGTGGGGTTTCATAGGTGCTCTGCATAGGTGGGTCGTGTAGGTGCTCTTCTAAGGGAAGGCTCATAGTTATTTCGCCAACGTGGTGCATTCATGTGCTCCACCAAGGGTCTCCCACAGGTTCTCCGCCATGGTGGGTTGCATAGGTGCTCCATAAAAGTCCTTCATGCTGGTGCTCCACACATGTCCTTCCAACATGTCCATTTGTTCTAGGCCATTATTGGAATTTGGAAAACATTTCCCCTTTAATTCTCTACTCTATAATGTTCTGGATAATTACATGAGTGTTTTTGAGGATCTAGGAGAAGTGGTATGTGCTATGAGAGCTCTAGGGCTTATTTCAAACATTCAGACTATAAAATGGGGAGCCCAAGGGTCTTATATATAGGCAAACATGGGACCTGGTCGAGGGAGTTACTCCATATAAGTCCTCCATGTAGTTCCTCTATGTATTTCTTTTGGTGTAGGTCCCTCGTGCAGGTCTTTTGCGTAAGTGAGCCAAATCCCTTTATAAAATTTTTTCATCTTCCAAGTCCAATAAGTTTTGATCTGTAAGTCTGTTTGGGATCTAATACTAGTAAAATAAAATATCTCGAAGAGATATACACTTTTTGAGATGTTTAATACACCAAATATTATAGGATTAATCTTAGAAAATGAACTTTTTTGTTTTTAATCTTTCTTATCATCGATCTTGAAAATCCACACCCCACTCTTAGAGAGAGGGGGAATTTCCACTAATCCCATATTATAGAGATATATCATGGAAAATGGAAGTCAAATGATGAATTATGTGAAAAAAGAAAATGAAACCACTTATTTGGCAGCATAAGTCAATTTACATTTTTTTAGAATATTTGAAAGGGTTATAAGTATAAATTAAATAAAGACGCATGATTACAAACTATACCCCTTATTCGAAGAACCAATTTAGGTTTATCACTAAATCATTCTTAGGATGGTTTTATGATCAAAAAAGGGACTATAGGTCATAAAAATGGTTGTATGTTAGGTATTTGGTCCATTATTTGATGAACCAAAAGGCTCTTGATGTGTGGAGTGGATATGAGAGGGGGATTCCTTTTATAATTAGGGGAGGGACCTATAGGGAAACCACATGAAAATTTCCTAAATGAATCCAAAATTATAAGTTAATTCCCCAGAAAATTTTCTCCAAATAAAAAAAATATTTTGTGGTGGGAATATATGAAGTTTAAATATTTCAATCCAATAGTATTTTCACATGTTATATTATAAAAGAAAACCCAAACTGTGATGATAATGGAGTTTTCAAATAAAAAAGATTTCTAATGTTCAAAAATGTTTTAAAATACAAATTTAATGTGAAATTGTTTGTAATGAAATAAATTATAAAAATAACCATAAAATTGACTAATGTTACTTTCAAAATCAATTTTAACATGAAATAAAACTTTTTAAATGCTTTAAATAAAAATTTATTTTTCAATAAAAATTATTTTTTTCATTCTTTTCCAAAAAATAATATTTTCTAAAAATTATAAACAATTAACTCAAAGATAACTTTTACTTTCTAATTTAAAATATGAAGCAATTTTTTATTAAATAATTTTTATTAAATTGAAAAAATTAATTTTTATATAAGTGCGTGAAACACAATATAACAACTTTTTCAGGAAAATCAATTCTTAAGAATATAACCAGATTCATTCCCATTCTTTGAAAAAAATTAGATGAATGCTAAATTTTATATAGAATATAGAATATATTTGTTTCATTAAAATAAATCAATAAAAGTGAAAATTTTAATTCATTAAGGTAAAAACACATTGCGTTTATAATTTTAATTTTTAAAATAAAATTCTTTTAATTTAAAATGATTTTTATTTTTATTTCCAATCAATTGATAAATAGATAATTTATTTTATACTTATGTAATCTAAATACTTTTCATAATTTTGTTAGTTCTTTTCATTAACATGAATTTACTATCTTGGTTATGGTAGTATATTATATTATAGTTCATTTAGACTTGGGGTTTCATGTAATGTAAGAAATAA
Organism: Viscum album; assembly: GCA_963277665.1. Lineage (NCBI taxonomy): Eukaryota > Viridiplantae > Streptophyta > Magnoliopsida > Santalales > Viscaceae > Viscum > Viscum album. Next base: position 1,208,534,845 of record OY728137.1, read on the forward strand.
AAGATATTATATTTATTTAAAATAAAATATATCATAATGTTAAAGGGTGTAAAATTATTCCCTCATTCAAAACTTTTCATCCTCAAATTTTTTATAATTTCATTTCATTAAAATACTTTTTTAGGTATTCATCTATATTTCTTCAAGTTTTGACATTGTCTCTTTAATATAATGATGTCTCCAATGTATGTGTAACAGTTGAGTCATCCTATTCCTCACCTCTTGGACTATAGTGTCTAAAATATAAATTTTATCTTCACAATAAGAATGTTCAGGTTAAAATTTGATTTCTTTAGTGGCGAGAACATACATTTTACCATGAATGTATTTCTTTAACAATGATATGTAAAACACATCATGTACATTAGAGATACATGTTATAATTTCTTAATAGTAATCGCTAGTTCCAACTATTTTCAGAATTTCAAAAGGTCTAATGTAATTTTAACTCAGTTTCCCTTTCTTACTGAACCTTATAACTTCCTTCCATGGATATATATTCATTAAAACATGATCCCCCACTTGAAATTCCAAACCCTCTTCTGATTACCAGTATAATTTTTTTCCTTCATCAAGATGCATTGATATAGGTTTGAATAGTATTCACCTTTATCATTGTGTCCTCCGAAATTTTGGCCCTACAAGATTCCTTTCACCCAATTAATCCCAGCAAGCTAGTGTATGAAATAACTTTCCATATAATGGCCCATATGAAACAATTTGAATACATGAAGGGAAGTTATTTATATAACATAAATCTACCAAAGGTAAATACTTATCCCATATACCTTAAATGTCAAGGGATAATGATCATGAAATGTATTATAATGTTCTAATATTTCTTCTAGACTATCAATTAATTATATGGTGATAAGAGGTTCTAGAATAAAGCTCAGTATAAGGATACTTTTAATGAGTTATCTATAATTTCAATGTAAAGCATGGTTTACGATCTGAAAAAATTAAAAGTCATGTGCCAAGAAGTCATAAAACACAATTAATTTTGATATATGGAAGGTGATAAAGAGTAAAATCTTCTCTTAAGGGGAGGAAATGTAAAATTTGTTGAGACAATAAAAAAACCCATATCTCATAATTATTTCTAGGTGTCTTTGGAAATACCATTAAAACATTCATAGTAATTAAATAAAATATCGATTTTGGAATATGTATAAGTTTCTTGGATTCTATATGATATTATATCTCAGCCTTCATCTATTGAAAAAACAGACATCTTGACATATAATCTGCAACTTCCCACTTTATATTATCCCACTAAAAATGTTTCTTCGCATCTCTATACGTCATAGTGCTAAAAGAGTGTATAATGAAATTCAGGCTTTGGGGATAATCCAATAATTCCATTTTAATAGTTGGTATAGAAGGAATATGTAGTACCATTCTCAATTATAAAAGTCTACCATTACTAATGTAGTATTCTAATTTTAAATTATTATATAGTAAAATTTTATTTGGGAAATTCTCTTCAGTTGGTTGCGAAATTTTTTAATTTTTCAAAAAAAGATGAGATATCAATGTTACAAAATATGAGTGATGTATTCCCTTTTGTAATAATTCCTATATACATAATTACTAGGTACATTTACATAATATCTTTGATTACCCTAATTTATGTCAGAACTGTATAATCGTTTCTTCTCAATCTATATGCTATATTATTTCCCTTTTCTAGTTGGATGTGTGTTGAGAAATATTAATCTTTGAGTTGATCGATCCATCAACTTTACCTCTTATTGAGTAATTTATATGAAAATATTTTTTTAAATATATTATGATAAATATATATCTGAAATTTTATTCCATATAGATAATGATTCTATATCTTCAAAGAAAAGATTTTGGATGCCAATACAAGATCATAGATTGGATAGTTTTTCTCATGAATCATTAAATGAATTGATGCATTGGAAATAAATTTATCATAATGAATAAATAAAAAACTACGTCCCTTAACTGATGCATCACTATATATCAAAACTCCGCCATTTCATAATGGAAGAGTAATAATCATGGAATTAAACTATATCTTCTTTAATTCTTCAAAACATTATCCACTTTCCTTTTCCCAAAGGATCTTAGCCCATTTATGATTAATCTTGTTTACTGTGTCAACCAATAGGGATAATTTTTTATCAAATAATAGATAGTAACCTAAAAAACAATAAAACTATGTTCCTTGTTTATGTTCATTAGTGTAGTCAATTCTTGGATTGTATTTATCAGCATAGGACCAACTGATATTCCATCCTTGAAGATAATATAGACAAGAAAATAGAGCTTTTGAAGCCCAAATTCACACTTTCCAATACTAACATATAAAAATTTTATTCCAAGTGTATCAATAATTATCTTCAAGTGATCCTCATATTCCTCATAGCTCTTATAATACCCAAATATATCATCAACAAATACCATAAAAAATCATCATGATATTCCTTGAATAATATGTTTATTAGATCTAAAAAATAAGAATGTATTAGTCAATAAAAATTTCATTACAATAATTTCATATTTTCTATTCCCCACTTTAAAATTAATAATTGTAATATATTACTTCTTTACTCATAATTTATGTTTAACACTCTGAGTTTCTAAAATAAGGTAACCATATTTGATAGCTTTAATGACACACATCACCAAGCATATGAGGAAATATAAAACCATGATAATTCACAATATATTTATTTTAAAATCATTTAAATTTCTTAAATATCTTTAATTAAATAAAACACTAATTTTATCTTATGTTACCAAAAAACGAGCTTCTTTTATAGTTGCATTACACCCCAAAATGATTTTTACCGAACAACAATATAATAATATTAATATTTAATATAATAGTTATAATCTAGCCATTAAATTATGGTTTATGAACAATATTAAGTAAATTATGATAATATATAGTTTATAAACATTTATTAGTAATAATATTAGAAATAAAATAAGAACCATTTAAAAGAATAAGAAAAATGTTCTGAAAAACTATATTTTTCTAATAGAAGAATTTGTCGCGCTTTGGGCACATAACATAAAATTATTTTTAACCAAATTTAGGTAAAATATATGAATATATAAACTTAACTTAAATATTAATATTTATATTATCTTTTGGTGAATCTTTAGGATTATTTTGAGAAATTTTATTTTTGGACGACTAGTGGAAAATATTGAATTTTAATTGAAAATTGGATGTCAGTTAAATTATTTATAATGTAAAACAATATTTTGAATTTCTTTTAATGTTAAATTATATCAATTATATATCAATTTTCAAATTTAAAAAATTGGAATCATTTTCATGTTTAATTTTCAAATAAAAGTGTTGTAATCTTTTGAACATTATCTCTTTAAAAATCCACTTTCTCGTCACATCTGAAAGATAATTTCATGTTATAATTTTTATATTATGTGTATTTATTTTATAAAAATTTATTAAATAATATGAAACATTACAATTTCTATTTTCTATAAAGTCTAATGTATTTGTTGACAAAAATTAATAGTGAATGCACTATATATTACCAGAGTTATGGGAAAAATTGTTTTATTAGGAGGTTAAACTTAATATTTATGGGATAAATTTACCTATAAACTTGAATAAAAAATATTTTATGGAAATTTATTTTTTATTTAAACTATAATGCTCTATAATGGTCCATTTTTCACCCTTTAACACATGAAAATAATTGGAGCGTTGTATTCTTTTCAAAAATACCAATCATGTCCTCTCCCACACTTATATAAAACCAGCCATATCATTTCTTCTTCACACATTAAAACCAATTTGGTTTAGGCAATAAATTATAAAATCACTTGAAAAATTTCCTCAAAAAATTTAGAAGTCTATGTGATGGTATAAAAAAACATATGAGGGCTTTAGTTCATACCTATAGAGGATACATGAAGATGGGGTAATGTTCTTCAACGAGCATAATTACGGTATTTCATTCTAAACCACCATAAATTATTTTAAACCATGATAATATAATATTTTAAGTATATTGAATATAATATGATGTTTTTTATATTATTTTAATTACCATAAACCATATCCACTTCCATTGAATGTGTTACAGAATTATCATTCATGTGCACGAAGGACTACTTCCCTGCGTACTGATGTCATTACTTTTTCTACTTCCACCTCAATTGGTTGGGAATGATGGTTGATATAATGTATACATATATAATATATATATATATAACATATTTAATTCTATATTGTACCTATATCATATATATATTTTTACCTTCCATTCCATAGGAGATACAATAACATGACTCATGTGTATAACGGACTACCGCTTCGCGAAACGATGTGATTCGTCTTTCAAAAACCCATCACTTGGAAGGTGATAGAGATATATTTAGAGATTATATGTGATATAAATTACAGAATTTTTATATTAATGAAATATTTATAATTTTATAAAGATAATATATATCATTTTTTTCTTTCCTTTTCACTTATGTAAAGATGATAACATTGTTCTTATACTTATGGACTACTACCTTCATGAAGCGACTTGACTCTATTTTCATCACAAAGCCACATATATGATATATATAGTTATATAATATAGTATATATGATATTAAAATAGTTATATATATTTAGAATGTTACTTACCTTTTTTCCATAAATTTCATTGAAAAATTAAAACGTTACTCATGCATACGTGCGACCTACTATTTTTATAATCATAATTTACTTAATTTTTTTTATAAAAATCAGTCATGATTTGTTTTAAAAGTAAAATTCATGTAAAATATGATATGTATGTATTATTTATTATTAATTAGATGATATAATTATATAATATTCATAAGAACCCGACCATTCATGGTGAAACACACATGAAAATCATGGAAATTAACACCTGAAAGAATGAAAATAATGAATAATAAATAATAAATTGTTAATAAGATGTTATAAAAGAAAAATATATGATATTATAAATATGAACATGGTTTAAGAATATGTTAATAATTTTTTTACAATAACTATAATGAAGCTTAAAGAACATTCAAACAAAATGGAGAATAAGGTAAGGGATTTCGTCTCAATATCATTTCATTGAGGCATAATGTAATGTTATGAACCAAATTTCGTTTATAAGGTGTATATATTGACCCTTTAAAATATAATATCATTAATAAATAATTATTCAAGGTATTTTAGTATTAAAATTAGGTTATTTTATTTAAGGGGTTTGAATTAAAAGTTACCAAGTGGTATGGAATTTTAGAACTCAATTTATTTTCATTTGGTTATATTACTTATTTATTGTTGTTGATATTATAAACTTTGGTGTATAATAACATTTTAATATATAATGAGATATTTTCAATTATATTTTGTGGATTTAAATTTGATACACATAATTTATCTACTGGATTATTCTCATATAAACATTATGTTCATTTTAGTGGTTCACTTCACCATCTCATTTTAATTGAGATTGTGTATTCTTGAATTGAAATTGAATGAAATTATTTGATAATTTTTGAATTGTTATTTTATTTTATTATAATCTAGTTATTCATGATATTTTAAAGTAATATTACCATTTATTAACTCCTTGGTTCTTAACATAAATGATAAATTGGTTTAATAAAAATTGACTTCATTTATCTCTTTGGATGGAAATCTTTTTTATACCAAAATCATGTTTTCTAAAAATGTTTTTAACTTTTTTTAAATGATTTATTAAATATATTTTTACCCGTTATTAAAATTTTAAAAATGTTTTCAAAGGAATATAATGCCTTTTTCAAAATAATTTCTATTATCCTTTTACTGAAAAGTAAAAGGAATCTTATTTTCATTTTCCGAACAAATCAATTTCCTAACCGCTATTATAGTGTAAAAGGAATATTCTTGTTAAATTTTACAACGTGTATAAAATTTCCCACCATAATGACCATAATTAATTTTATCATTCTCTTGATATTTTAGGAGGATCTTTTAAAATATTTTTTCAAAAAAATTTATTTTCAAAGAAAGTATTCTTAAAATTTATTTCAAAATTAAAAGGATATTTTAGTCACGAATTATTTGGAAGATATTTTTATCATATTCCAATTAATAAATAAAAAAACCCCATTATTCATTATCAAATGGGTATAAGTTATATTCATATCATCCTTATTCTTCCTGTCTATGGTTTAAGATCATTTTATACCTAGAAAATATTGACATTAATTTCATTGATTCATTTTTCCAGTCATTAAAATTCTATTAAAATATTCACTTTACAATGGACATTAAATTTTCACTAAATATACATATTATTTCTCATGGATATGTTTATTATTTAAATAATATCTCATTTATATATATGGTTATTTACACTGAATTTTATTAGATTAACTGGGAAAATATTTATAAATCTATATACTTTAAACAATTTGGATACTTTTTGATAAATCACATTATTATGAATTAAATTTATTATTAGATATTTGAGGAAAGATTTTAATATTCATGAAAGGACATGGGGAATATTTTTACAAATTATATTAATAAAAAGTTAGTTTAATGGGATCAATCACCTGGTTAGCCTTAGTTAAAAGGATTTTCACCAAATATGTTCAAAACCATCATCTGAAAGGTCTTAATGGTAAATTTATCATGTTTCTAGGAAACCTGAAATCCTATGATTAATGATTTCATTCTTTCAGATTTTGGGTATAATTATCCATGATATTTTTCCAATTATATTATCTCTTGATGCATTTAATTCTTAATTTGTGATTAAATAGCATCGGTTTTAAGTTATTTACCTTGGGAAATTCATTATGCCTTATCCAGTTATGAAAACCATTTTATTTATTATATGGAATGTGGTTTTAGTTATTTACCCGGAAATTATTTGTTCTAGTAAAATATATAAAGGAACTTGTGTTAAAATATTTACCTTTCCATATTTTTCATTCCTCATTAAATATGATTTAGTTATTCCAGACTATTTAGGATATACTTAACCCTTATTGAGAATTTGATATGTTTCATATTTGTTTTCTTTTCCCACGGATTACATGAAGATTTATACTTTGATATATAAGGATATTCTAGAGGGAGTAATTTTATTTTCAAAAAAAATATGTTTTATTTAGTGTATTTAATTTCAATTCAAGACTCATTTATGTATCTAGTTTACCAAGACCACTAAATTTTTTTACATTGGAATGTGATTACTTGTATCATAAAACAATATAGTGAAGTAGGTAGTAGCTCTAAGATACTTGGGTTGTGGTATCTATAATGAGTATTAGTAGAAGTTTAGTAGAATCCTTGGGAACTAGATTTTAGATATCATAGATTGGGGAGCATAACTCTATGATAGAATTTTAGGATAAGTATAGAAGAGCATCCTGATGTTTTGGTAAGGTAGATATTATGTGGAATTTATTGGAAATACATCCTTTTATGAATTCTACTAGTGTATATGGTTCTATAATAGATTTATTTAGGGTTAATAAATCAAACAATGACATAGTGGGCCTGATCTGATTGACACTTGGTGCATGAAAACAAGCCTTATATTGCACCTAGATTGACACTCTAAAGGGATTTACTTAGGATAATTCACATATTATTTACAATCAATTATGAAGTATTGGAATAAATAATCACAATTAATGAACTTGGTTAAATTGTATATCAATGAAGTAAATATGTGGGAATAAAATGGAAGAAGTATTTATGTATTGGGATTCAAAAATATAAATTTTAGAAATAATTTTACGTATGGAATTTTGGTTATAAGAATCATAAAACATCTTTAGAATGTGTTATAATCATATATGTATTCATTGATATAAGAGTTATAAATACCATCATGGGTTAGTGAATTTTAGATTTATCATTTGTTCAAAGTCATAAGAACATATGTTTAGGTTTAATGTTTTAGGAATCTACCAATATTAACATCATTTTGAGGAAATTATTGGAAGTTATATGTTTCATTGTAACAATAAGTTGATGAATAATGCCTTTAGATTTTATAGACATAAGTTTGATGTTATATATATCTTTTAGGGTTAATGTGATCATTAATGAAATTATAATAATGGAAAAATAACATTATTATAAATTTGGAGAAAAAAATAGTCTGTATTAAAATCCTTTATAAAATGGTTATTTAATGATTAGTTTTTTTGAAAGAGGTCTGTAATATTGTATTTTTATCAGTATAAAAATTATATTAATATAGTTTTGAAAAAGGACATATCAGATATTTGGTGATAAATTGTATCATCCAATAAGGACATGGGGCTTGAACCCATGACCAATGTACAACAAGGGTTTATCACCTACCACTGGTGTATACAAAGTCCTGGTTAGCATGCCATTACTTGAATCTAAATTCATTAAAAAAGTAAATATTATTGATGAACCAATAGTGTTACTTATGAGGATTAAAGATTAATGTTTTGGATAGATTGTACTAAAAATTTTGGTATTGGAAAAAATTTATAGGCTGATATAAATAATTTTTTTATGGATCTTATAATCAACTAAAATTGTATTTTAGTGGCTCAAACTTAAAAACATTTATTTTTGGATATTAATTTCTAGGATTAAGGTATGAATTGTATATTGATAAAAGAACAAAAAAGATTAAACTGTGATTAAAAATTAGAAACAAATCAAGAATGTATATTTCCTTATATCATTAGTAGTAAAGTAATACCACAACTTTAGGAAAAGGATTTTGTAACAAAAAATTTATCTTATTTTCTTCATACCTAATTAATCATATGACCTTTTAGATCATCATAGATTTATGGTTTTGTGGCCCTTAACATTCCACTGATCATTCACTTTATTTTGATAAATCACTTATATCACACTCTATAATTAGTTATTCTTTACCAATATGTCCACCTAACATGAATTCTCTCTTATTTATAAACCTAGTTAGGTATTATTCCATAAGTCCCTTGTACATCCCATTTCTCTATTATTGGGAGGATGCTTTTTTAAAGATTTATAATGTGTGGTTTTTAAGAAAGTTATTTTTAAATATGAAAACCTTGTTAACTAAGATGAAGTTTAAATTATGAGGATGCATTTTATTTAAGGTGGGTAAAATGTAACACCCTAGAATTATAAAATAAAGTCACTGTATGTGATAGTGTGTATGACATGAAACACCAAAAAAAGGACGAAATATAACACCCTGATATTTTAGAATATATTTACATTTAAATAAACTAAATATAATAAATATATTTAATTACACAAAAAACTATTCTATGTTTCCCTATATGTAACAACATTTTTCTTCAATAGCTTGCATTGTGCATCATACTCTGTTTTACTGAACAATTATAAAATATTAAAATCATTATTTAATATTATAATTATTACCAATCCATTAAATTATAGGGTATGAATACGATTTTTTAAATTATGAAAATATATATTTTAGAAAATTTAATTTATTATCTATTGATTAGTAATAAAATAATATTCATTTAAAATAAAAATAAAAGGTTTCAAAAAACTGTATTTTTCTAAAAGATGGATTTTTCACCCTTTGTGCATATAATTTAAAATTAATTTCAAAAAATTGTTGAAAATTTATATGAAAAAATAAATTTAATTTAACAATAGGAATATTGAAATTATATTATGGTGAATTTCATGGATTTTATTGAGAAGTTTCATTTATTGATGAATAGTAAAAAATACTGAATTTTAATTGAAAACAACATTTTCATTTTTATTATTTATAATGTTAAAATACAATCTAATTTAGATTTAAAGTAAAATTATTTCAATTTTATATAATTTAATAGAATTTATGTCACCAAAATCATTTTCATATTTAATTTTCAAATAAAAACATTATGAACTTTTGAACATTTTATCTTTAAAAACCCACTCTCACATCAAGACTGTGAGATTAATTTTAAATTCAATGTGGATAATAATTTTAACATAATTTATAAAAATGGATTAAATAATTTTAATAATCATAATTTATAATTTCTAACATGTTCAACTTAATTTTGGACCAAATGTATAACGAATGTAGTAAAAATAAAGTACTGCGGTTAAGGTAAAAATGGGTTTATCTAAAAGTTAATCTTATATGGTAAGGGAAAATTCACCTATAAAATAATATAACAACAATTATATGGAAATATATCTACCATTAAACCTATAATGGTCTACAATGGACATTGTTTGACCCTTATGACAAATGAAAAACTTGGTTGGACTCAATTATTTTCAATAATACCAACTGTGTCCTCTCCCCCAATTATTAAAATCCTGCACTCTCCCCACGTATTTTCTCCATAAAACCACATTGGTTCTACCAATAATTACCAATATCACTTAAAAAATACCATATAATAATCCTAGAATCTGTATTTTTTCATAAATCCAACCTTGGAAGGCTTTAGTTCAATCTTAAGGAGCATACCCGATGAAGAGGTAATGTTCTTTAACGAGCCACTTTACTTTATTTCGTTATCCACCTACTGAAATTATTATTATAGTATGATTATATAATAAATTTAGTATATTAAATATAATGGGATTGATTTATAATATGTTCTTGACCTAAAACCATATCCACTTCCATCAAATGCACTAAAAAATCATCATTTGTGTGTACGGAGGGCTACCTTATCACGAATTGATGTTATACTTTTTTTCCATTTCCAAATCTCAAGGATGGTTTTGATGATTGATACAAATTTTATATATGATATTTATAACATATTCATTCCTATCTATTGACTATAATATATATATATATATTTATTTACCTTTCATTCAATAAAATATATGATAACGTCGCTTGTGTGTACGACGAACAACAGCCTCGTGAAGTAATGTGATTCATCTTTAACTAACTCTTCACATAGAAGGTGATAAACAAAACATTAATTAATATATGTCATATAAATTAAATAATTATTAAATTCATGACATATTTATAAGTCTAGAAAGATAATATATATCATTTCACTCTTTCGTTTTCACTCATGTAAATATGATAACATCATTCATGTATGTGTGAACTACCACTTTTACAAAGCGAGGTGACACTATTTTCATCACCAAAAAATGGATGAAATATATAAATATAAAATATGGTGTATATGATATTATGATAATTTTTAAATGTAAAATATTTCTTATATAATTTTCATAATGATAATTTAAAATGGAAATGTTACTTATGTGTATGTATGACCTATCATCTTGATGACAGTTACACACATTATTTTTCAGGACCATTAATCATGATTAGGTTTAAGAGTAATTTTTTTGTAAAAATGTTATAATTATGTCATTATAATAATTATTATTTTTAATATAAAAAGAATATATATAATATTTTCATGAACCAGATCTTCTATGATGAAACACACATGAGAATATATGGAAACAAACACCCAAAATAATGGAAAGAATGAAAAATTATTAATGAATGGGTAATAGGTTGTTATAAAAGTGTAATATATGATATTATAAATATTAATATGTTTCTATAATAAGTTAATAACATGTTTAAAACTATTATAATGTATGTTAAATCATGTTCTACCAAAAGGGATTGTAAGGTAAAGGATTTTGTTTGAATTTCATTTCATTGTGGGAAATTGTATTGTTATGCAGCTAATTACATTTATATGGTGTATATACAACCCATTTGATTTGTAATATTATTATACATTCAGTATTCATGGTATTTTACATTTAAATATTAGTTATTTCATCTAAATTGATTTGGTATAATAGTTACCATGTGGTAAAGAATTTCATAACTTAATTTAGTTCTATTGAGTCATATTTGTTATTCGTTGTCATAAATATTCCATGATTATGTGTATAAGATATTTTATTTCACTTTTATTTTATTTAAAAAAAATTATGTGTATTTATCTTCGATACACAAAATTGATTCATTGGTAGATTATCACTTCAATGTTATGTTATCTTCCAGGGTTTACATCACCATCTCATTTTAATTGAGATTGGTTATTTTTGAATTTCAATTGGAGAAAATTACTTGATTATTGTTTAATAAAACCTTTAATTTTATTCTACAATAGTTATTAATTTTATTTTAAATTAATAGAAAATATTTCAAATCTTTATTACTTAAAATGATCGAAAAAATTATTTAATAAAACCAAGCTTCATTTCCATTTTCATTATGAAATCCAATTTCTCCCAAAACCGTGTTATCTAAAAATGTTATAAAATTATTGACATTATAAGAATGATTTACTGAAGAATTTTTTTAAAAAATTTACTCATTACTAAGATTTTGAATGTAATCTTGCCCCATTTTAAAAATAATTCTTATATAGATTTTACCAAAAATTTGAAAGGAATTTTCTTATCGTTTTCTAAACAAGGAACTTTGCTAAAAAAATTATAGTTAAAACAAAATGTTCTTTTTATTATTTATGTCATGTATAAAATTTCATAACATCATTAATTTCATTTAATTGATGCTAAAATTTCAGTTTTATGAGTATATTTCTAAAGAAAATGTTTTTAGAAATTATTTCAATGAAAATTATTTTCAAAATGTTTTTTTAAGGGAATATTTTCCAAAGAATTTTTTAAGTATATTTTTATGTTATTTCTATATATCAATTAAAATTTCCTTTATTCTAAATCCAAAGGGTATATTTTTTATTGATATCATTTTTATTCTTTATATGGATGGTTTCAAATCATTTCAACTAAGTAAACTATTGATATCCACTTTTTTGATTCATTATTTTAGTCATTAAATTTCTCTTGAATTATTCAATTTCTGTTTGACTTTAATTTCCCCCCAAATATCTATATTATTCTTCATGGATTTTATTATTTCTTAAAACTCATATCATTTCTATATGCTTGATTTTACATTGAAATTTATTAGATTATTTGGGGAAATATTGATAAATTCCTTTTATTTACTCAATATGTATACTTTATAGTAAGTAACATTGGTATGGAATTAAATTAATTATTAGGTATATGAGTAACGATTTATAAAATGGTTAAACGGGATGGGGACCATGTATAGAAATACACTTGATGCATCATTTTCCTCATGGTATGAATCATTTGGGAAGAATTAGTTAAATGGGTTTTAACACAATATATTCTAATCAATATTATCAATATTTTTTATGGTAAATGTATCATGTTCTTGGGAAAAGTTATGTTTTATAATTATGAATTTTCTTTATTTAGAATTAATGTATTAATATCCATGATATTTTTCAGCTATATTATATCTAGAATAATATCATTTTCAGTTATTGAGTAAATGACACTTTTTTGTAGTTATTTAACGTTTCATATAAATTATGACTTATGTAGTTATGATATTCAGTTTATTGATTAAATGGCATGTGTTTTCAATTATTTACCATTCCATTTATTATTATAGTGAATTATTTTAATGGAATGTGTGTTCAAATATTTACTTTTATATATTGTTGCTTCCTTATTAATTATTCTTGAATTATTAATGATTTCTTCTCTTATACTTAAACCTTACTAGGTATTTGAGATCACCCTTATTTTATTTCCTTTCCCAAGGATTCCATGAAGTATACTTTATTTGATATATAAGGATTTTATAAATGGAATAGTGTAATTATAAAAACATATTATGTTGTAACTTGTGTATTTTATTATAATTCAATATGCAAGTATGTATGTCATTTACCAAGACTACTAAACTATTTAATCCTTCAGGATATGATTCCTTGTATCTTATGCTAATGTAAGGAAGTAAGAACTAGAACTATGATATTGGGTTTGAGGCCACAAGATGATGATACCAAAAATTAAGGTGAATTATTGAAAATTATTTATCTCTATGATGTTGTTAAAATAAGTAATCAATGGGAGGAATATGATTTCTTTTATTTATTACAATGGCATTTATTTCCCTATAATCAATGACCATCCTCTTAGATCAATCTCTCTTCTTAAACGAATAAATAGGGGATTCCCAATGGAAAATACCAAGTCATATAAATCCCTTATCACACAAATCCACTAGTTCTTTCTTCAACTCCACTAATTTCATAGTGTTTATTCTATATACAGACTTTGATATATGTATTTAATTAGGGATTAAATCAATGAGAAACACTACATCACACTTTGATGGATTTAATATGTAATTATTCTGAAAATAAATCAATTAATTCCTATAAAATTGGTCTATATGGAATTAAAAGATTGATTTTTATATATATAGATTTTGTATTCTATTCTCCCCCAAGTATCTCATTCATAATAGTTACTAGGATTTTATATATACATGAATAGATTATGTATTCTCCCACTAAAGTTAAATAATCCACATATTCCTCACAAATTGTTATTTACTTCTCCATACAACAAATTTTAGAAACAAATTTTAAAGACCATTCTATACAAAGTATTATATAAAAAAACACATATCAATCAAATAATGTCAAAAAAATAGGGCCTATTTTATTTTTTTAATGGGAATGGAATTAAACATCCTTGTTATAATGAGTATTTCACTAGGAGTCTTGAATGGTAAACACCTTCTTAATATTCTTGGAAAATATTTAATATTCCTGAAAAAAGGAATATATTAAAGAATGAAAAGTTCCAAAATCAACTAAATAATTAGCTAAATTTGAGGATATGATTAATGTACCTACCATAACATATTTACTAAATTCATACAAATATATTGTGATCACATAATCTTTGCCATTCTCTCTTGGAATTTTATAGTCCAAATTCCCATATCGCATATGAAACCCTCCCTCATAGTTCTCCAAATATTTACAATTGAAGAATTTAAAAATGGATACTTATTTATTTTCCATAAAATAAATATACTATAGGAATTTTTCTCCATACATTTAAAATAATCCCATCACTAACAAGAAAGTTCCATGTTGTTTATTTACACATTTATTACATGTTGGAAATTTGACCCTTACATTCTTCCCATTTTCATTATTTCCTTTTACAGAGTTCCCAACCACTTAACTCTTATATTTTATTACATTTAAGTCATAAGAAATGTATAATTATTTATCCTTTTTAATTGAACATGATATTATATCCTCAAATTATGAATATAGTTGAGAGGGTAATTTCTTTCTAAGGATTGGATTAAGATAACCAATAAAATGTTTAATCATTCTCTTTTGATTAGGTACATAGTCTGAAATATTCCCTATTATCCTAGTTAATATGTATTCATAAATAGAAACATTTTCCCCTTATTTTCACCATATATTACAGAATTTTACTTCTATATTATCTAATTGTCTGTGAGGAAAATATTGTTCAAAAAAATTTCCTTTTAATCCTTCAATTTCATGATCTCTATTTCCTTATCATACTTAATATTTTGATTCAAAACCCTCCATTGATCCACATACCTCTAGATGTGATATCCTACCATGAAAAACCGATCCCTTTCATTACTTTTCAACGAATGAAATATATTCTCTAGGGAACTTATCAATTGATCAGCTATAAATGGATTTTTAGTCCCATTAAATGATTGAGGTTAGAGATGCATGGCGTGGTCTAAAATTTCAATACCAAAATGTGGATTAGTATTCTTATTTATACTTGAATGTTTTTTGGTTATAACTTGAGTCAAGTGCCCCAATATAGTTATAATGTTTCAATATCCAGTGGTAGCTCTATCTCTAGCTTCATTATCTTACCAAGGAGGTCAATCCCTACATATATTACATGCATTGATATGGTTCCCATACCTTTTCAGGGAACCATTTCTAAATAATGAAATACAATATATTATATCATGACATAATGTATTATAATATATAATTTAAAATAAGTGAAACACTAAATTTAAATTGAGAAATTAATAAATAATTAATCTTACAGTCTCAAATTTAGATTCTTTGTGAATATTATCAATGAAAATATTTTCAAATCCTTTAAAATGGTTTGTAAATAAAATATGAAAATACCTAAGAATATCACTCAATAGTGTCAAAAAAGTTCACCATAAGGTAATAATCACCACTCAATAATATTATGGCTGATATAGACCCAAAACAATTTTTTTGGGTAATTACTCTCACATGAAAATGTTCCAAAACCTTATCTAATTTTATTATCTAGATAGGTATGTATTAATAGGAAAACCACATAATCTATATCTTACAAAAAATTTGAGATGTTATCCTATACATAGATTTTTCCTTAGATTCATCCATAGGGTTATATTCATAATCTATTTTTTCTCAAACACAATTGGGAAGGTTTCATAAAATATTATTTTAATACCCACTATAATGGACCCAAACGTAATAGCCCATAGTTGATGGTTACATTATTACATTAGTATTGTATATAACTGATTTCATACCTAATGAATGAATAGTTTAGTAGTCTAAAAAAACTATATAAACACTTGGTTCTGATATTAAAAATGAAATCATAAAATTCAATAAAGTATTATTATTGGGAAAAATATTTATCCTTTTATAATATCCTTATATGCCAATCATATAAAATAGCCAAGCATCATGGTGAAAGGAAAAATAATAATGGGGTAACCTTATATTATCCTTGAGGGTATTCATATAATGAACGTTATTATTAATAAATAAGGAATAATCAAAATAGAAAGGAAACAATATGAAAACACATTCTCTTTAATAAAATTTTTCAAATGAAGAAAGTAAGGTAGGAATAAATGATGACCAAATAATTACATATTTGTAGTCGATGGATATTGGAACTTATACATGGTTATCATAACTAATAAAATATTCACATGGACATGAATAACAATTCTCACAACGATGGCATTCATAATGCCAATATCAAAAACATACCATGAAGGGGTCATGCTTAGAAATATTATATAAATGGGTATAGATTTGACAGAATACCCTGTACTATTTGTCTCATGAGACCTATCGATGCATCAAGGGGTTATAGAGATCCCCACTTATTACTTACTATGTCTATTTCATTCCTAATAATTACGGTTGAAACATAATAAACATCAAAAAATTTATTGAAGAACTATCAAACTAAATTTTAATAACATACCCAAGAAATATAGATAAACATAAACAATATTTAGTAATATTTTGAATGTTATATAAATATCACATCCCTATTACAACATAATATTCACCAAATAATGTTCACACAGGTGAACATAATTTAAAAAGATAACTAAAAAATTTCTTTAAGAAAATACCCTTTTTATTTTTAAATCCCATATTTAAAGTATAATATATTTTAACAATATCAATGAAAAAATTTTATTTTAAAAAAAACATGAAAACCTATAATGGAAAATTTAATTAAATGAGTGGTAAAATAAGTGGTTAATTCATTATATGATATAAAACATTATTCATTTCACAATGTTATAAAATGTTCAAAAATAACCACAATTAGAAAACAATAACAATATTTGATTAAAAAAATATTTAAAAAAATTAAAAAATGGGAAAAATGTATTTTATTAATCATTAGAGAATGATAATAACATAATTTTAAATATTTTATTGAAAATATGGGCAGAGAGACTGAGTTGAAAAATAATGTCGGTTTTCATTAAAAATATTATTTATGTATCTTGAGTTCTTCAAGGGATGAAATTTAAATAAAATATTTTTATTTATAATAATAAAAATAGGATTAAAAATATATATTGTATTTTGAATATAAATATTAAATTATTTTCCCAATGGAGACATACTGACAAAAAATTCTGAATAATGATGAGATTGTGAAATAAACCCTTACCTCATGTTTGACATCCTATGTATGTGTATGAACCTCATGTATAATAAATATATTTATACAAAATCTTTTTTAGACAAATAAAAATAAATATATCATTCCTTATATTATAAAATTATAACATTTTATTTCCTTTTATTGAATAATTCTATGTTAAAATCACTCTTTTGGGTAATAACTCTTCCATTTTCCGGTATGTTTTGCCTCAATAGTTTCATTCATTTTACATTTTTAATGGTTCCATAATCTCCATAATTTTAGTAATTATTAAAATTTAATATCTATTTATTATATATATATATTTATTAATTTTCATCAATAGAAGTTGGAGATAAGAAAATGAATTACATCGTTAATGGAGATGGTAAACCGTAGGTATGTGTGTATATTATTTCCATTTTTCAATGAAAGAATAAAAAGACTGGTAAATAGTAATTTACATCTAAAAAATTATTACTAGGCCATATATATCATATATAATCATTAATTATACAATTTTTACCATCCATGTCAAAATGAAATGAATAATTTATCACATCATATTGTGGAGGTAGTAGTCCACACATATGCCCGAGTGACATTATTATTTCCCAATGGACTGGAATGTAAGTAGTTATATTTCATAATATAATTATAGAAGAACTATTTTCCATAAATATAAAATATAAATATTAATACATATTTATATTTATCCCTGAGAGGGGGTTGTGGAAAAAAATTACATCATTTTGCGAGGCGTAATCTGCAATACACATGATCGACGATTTCATTTCCCTTTTGATGGACGTGGTGATGGAATTTGGTTGTACAGTTAAAATAATAAAAAATAAGTATATTTAATATTATTTTGTTATTATTTTGTCATATTTTGAGAATATTTATATGGGTTAGAGGTAGAAATTAAATAAAGATTCATTGTTAAGAACTAATGCACTTTTTTTTGTAGAACATATTAGGTTTGTACCTAAAGCCTTCTAATGAAAGTTTTATAATCAAAAAAGGAATATAGTTCATGAGGAGAGACGTATGTATGGTATTTGGGAAATTATTAGAAGAAAAAATCTCTTGAATTTTGGATATAAGAGGAGAGGGTGTGTGCCTTTACAAGTGGGAGAGGGGACTTACATAGAAACCACTCGATTTCATTTTAAAAGAACACAAAATGACACTGTGATTACCATGAAAAATTATTCAAATGAAATTATATTATAATTTGGGATATTATATGCTATAAATAATTCCAACCAATCAGATTTAGAAAATTTTAATTGGAAAACATACCCTTATCTTTTGGTTAACCCAAGATAAATCTATTTTAACCATAATTATGCTAATTAATTTTTAGTATTTTGAAAATTAATTATCGACAAAAAATACATTTAACTTTTTCAAAAATATTAGTAATTCTAAATAAAAAATGTAATCCATTTTTTCAAATTCATTTTTCATAATTCTAGGATTTTTTTATAAAAAAAACTCGCTTGTGTGAATAAAATGTTGGGTTCCAATGAAAAAGTTTTCTTTTGTTCATAATCATTGTAATATAAGAATAAAAAAAGATTCCAATTACCAAAATTGAATTAATAATATTATAAATTAACATATTTTAAATTTAAATTACTTTAAAAAAAATAGAAAATTTTCAATGGTTTAAAGAAAATAAATTTTATGTAAAAATCTGCATTTTCTAAAATTTATAAAAAAACTTCATCTTTTAATAAAATTCAAAAATATTTACTCTAAAATAATTTTTACATAATGATTTTAAAAATGAATTTTTTTTTCAAATACATTAACTAAAATTTTCGAGATAAATTTTAAGTGATATTTGAAAAATGTTTCAAAATAAATTTTCATGAAAATACATTTTTAAGCATAAATCATGATTTATACTAGCATTTAGAAAAAATATTTGATGCATTTTAAAATAGTTTATTATAAATATAATATAAATATTTCATTAAAACTATCAACCAAAAATTATTAATTTAGTTTATTTAAATAAAAACACATTTCTTGCAAAAAAAACATTAATGTATAAAAACGCTTCTTTTAATTTAAAATGAAATTTAATTTAATTTTAAATCAATTTATAACCAATGAATTTTTTTAACATGTGTAAACCATATAATATCCATAATTTAGTTATTCATATTCATAACCACCAATTTAAAATCTATTTTAAAAAATTATACTATATTACCATTCACTTATAATGAGGGTTGCACATATCTCATGCTTAAAAAGAGATTATTTTTTAAAAGAAATTAATTGTAAATACTCAACATATTAACGAAACACAACCTATTTTGTATCATGATGCCAATTGATTCATTAAGAGGATATATAATTCTAGGCCCCACCCATCACTTTATTATGTATAATTCATCCCCCATAGGAGTTAACAATATATGTCTAACCATTCTTTAAGGATCCTTTGTCTAAATAAAAATATGACTATCCATATATTGAATAATATGGAATATCAATACATGACTTTCCACTATTATTAGTAAATAATAAAAAATAATTTTAATAATTTTCCCCATGTTAATAAAGGGATAACATGATCATAACCCATTATGAAAAATAATTTTGATTGTCGAAAAACACATTGTCAACTCTCCAATTATCATATGTATTGGAATAACAATATATAGTGAACCAAAAATTTTACCATGTTAATAACATGAATAAAATGATCATAACTCATCAAATAAAAAATGTGTATAGTCAAAAAATACAGAATAAACATTAAAATAATCAACTATATTGGAATCAGAATATACAAAACTACAATACACACCAAATGTTAATAGAATTAAATAATTTGTAGGTGAACATCATCTGATATGAATTATGTAAAATGTGATTTTCACCCTATGTAGAGAAATGGGTATAAAATTAAGTCAATACTACAATAAAATGATCATAATTCATCCAAATACACATGGTGTATGGTTTTAAAAGAACATAACCCCATTGTAATAAAGGAATAATTGAAGGACCCTGACTTAGATGAAAGTAACATTTCAAAAATAATTCATTGAATGGTATTACAATATGAGGGATTTAGACTAAAATTATTTTATACCCTGAGATTAATCCACCAAATGATAAAATATATATTTTATTGGAAAATTATTAACCAAAAAATACATTTGGGAAAATCTTTCTTAAAATAAAACATTTTGTGGGAATGAAAACCTACATTTTTTTAGAATACATTTTTTTAAATTGACGTAAAATATATTTTTTCATGTCTATTTTAAAGGAAAACGTCAAACATTTATGAGATAGAATTTAAAAACCATTATTTTAAAAAATAATATCTAAAAATCGATCATTTAAAAAACATAATTTTTATCTTGGATAAATGAGGGGAGGAATTAAAAGCTAGTGAAATTAAATGGAAACCCTTTTTTATTTAAAAAATACATTTATTCCAAAGTTACATTGTAATAAGATTAAAAAACATTATTTTTATTAAATATAGATATTTAAAAATAGGATTATAAAATACCATATAATATAATATCGTGTTAGAATAACCCATGATTGGAAAAATATGTTCATGAAGAAACAATTTAACTCAATTAAAAGTGACTTGAGTTTCCAATATACTTTTCAAGAATCATAATCCCTGATGAATGAAAATTTTTAAAACGTGTTTTTTGTAAAATTGTAAAAAAAATTAGAATATACCACATAATATTTTCAAATGGTATAGTTTTTAGAAAATATATAAAATATCTTCAAGTGAATGATCATAACTCAATAAACAAAAATTGAGTTCCCAGAAACTCTTATGACTAGGGTAATACTTGAGTTAAAATAAATTTTATGAAAAGAAATTTATTTGGATTATTTTATACAATTAATCACTAGGGAAAAATATATATAACTTATAATTATACTAAAACAACAGAACACCATATAATGGGAACATGGTGAAAAATATGTAAAACATATCAAGGAATTAGAATTATGTCAAAGGAAACCCCTACCACTTGAATAAAACATTAATTAAATCACCTTGAAACAATGGAATTGTAACTAAACTTAAAATACCATGATTAAAACATAATTCATGATATTTTATTTCAAATATGATGTGTACAAACCAAATAAATTAAATAAGGTGTATAATTCATAACTAGTTTCAAAGAGATGAATTTGAGATGGAAATCGTTTCCTTGGTCTAGATTCATTCATTAAATATTCCAAAGTCCATTAATTACTAAATTACATTCATTAAATACATAATAAATAAATTTATTTACAACTATAACTATATATACTCTTTATTTGTGATCATTATATAGACACATTAGTTTGTTTATACTAATTTTCAACACTAGATGTATGTAATCTGTATCGTTTTGAAATTGTTTCATAAAATAATTGTTAGTACATATGATATTTTCCATTAAATCCTTATTAAATCGTCCAATATTCTTGAATATATGTTATATAATAGTTTATAAGACTATAATTTCATCCCATGGTAGTTTGGTTATAATCCATGTGGTTGAAAATAAAGATAAGAATGTATCAGTGCTTCTTAATGAATAAAGGGTGATATCTTAATTATTGAGTTAAATTATTCCATAAAATTAACTGTAAAAACATTACTTACATATTGATATTTTATTATAACTATAAATATTTCCTCATATTCATCCATTTTATAAATTCATAGTTTTGTTCAAGTAGGTGGTCAAATCGACCCAAACATGAAAATACCATGATTAGTTGATTATTATGAGGTGGTTTCATTATAATATCATTATACCAAAATATTAACAATCCTATATATTTCTTATTAGTGTTATATATTAAAATTTTATATAATTAAAATAATAATTAATAAATATAAATTTTTTTATGTAGCTCGAAAAAAATATTGTCCTCTTAGTATGCTTTTTTAAAACGGTTTATATTACAATGATCAATTTTTCAAAATATTAATTAAAGAATATGTAATTGATATATAAATAGCATAAAAATCACATAAATAACATATATATTCCCTAAACCAATTTCTATAACCATCGTTTAATGATTTTCATGACAAAATAAACATGTTGATCATAGATGCAGTAATCTACATAAGTAAATGAGAAATATTTTCATTTTTTCAATTGGATGGGATTGGATTAGATAATGGTCACAACAAAAATATAATAAAATTTTACTATATTATTTATACTTATGTAATCATATTCATGTTATTATATGTTTTTGGGGTGGGTGGATGGGAAGGATATTGAATAAATGTAAATGGGTAAGTAATACTTACATTGAGAATTTGGATCTTCTCTTGAAGTGTACTTTGGAAATGAAGGACTTGAGAAACTTTGTTGAGTCTAGGAGATTCTAAAAGTGTATAGGGGATTTACAAAAAGAAAATTGGGTAAGAGGTTTTTGACAATTTTGAAATATTGGATTGGATTTATTTGAGATGAAGTGAGACCATTTTATTGGTGAAAAAGAGGGACAATATTTTTAAAAAAAATGTTACAGATTTGATAAGAATTTAATTTCATGAGGATATTGTGAATTATGTGTAGAAATGGTAGTTGATAAATTTTTATATGTATTTTATACCTAAAGAAGGTTTTATAGAAGTTTTATAGATGCTTTCAGGGATAATTTAATTATAAAAAATTCAAGATAAATAATTTACCCATTTTACCCTTATTAGGCTTGTTTAAAATGTAACCTAGTTAATTATTTTATTAATAAAAATATAAGATGAAACTGTTTCATTTTTTTATTTTATAAATCTAAATTTTTTCTCTATTTAATCTATTTTAGTTTATCAATATGAAAAAATTAACTTCCAAATTAAAATATATCAAGTGTTAAGTTTTTTTGTAAAATGTCTTCTATGTAATAATGAATAATGATTAAAAATTGAATGAATGTCAATTTTTTTATTTTATTAAAAATAATAATATATTATTTATTTTAAAAAATATAAATTTATTTTAAAATAATAATATTTAGATAAGTATCATTATTATAAAAAATAATTTTTTATTGTGGTAACTTATATTTATCTTGGTAACATAATTTTATAGATAAAAATTGAATTTGACCCATTACATAATTTTATAATTCTGATTAAAAAATTGACAAATGATATTATATAATTCAATTTAAGAAACTAGAAATAATAAAAACACATAAAAATGTATTAAAAGGTGTTTCTTTATGAAAATATTTTTCATAAAAAAATATCAACTAATCTTATTCCAATTTATTATATATTACTAATTAAATAATTATTAAAAATTATTCATATGAAATATATTTTATTATCATTGATAAAATGTTTCTTGAAATAAAAACAAAAATCTCAAAGAAGAATAATATTTAGAAAAATAAATTTTAAGAATAATTGAATGTATTAGCAATTTTAGCTCTAAAAATTTAATTTAATTTATATTTAATTTATCATTTGGTTTATTTATATAAATATATCATTATGAATTATATCATAAATTCCCTATAAATCAATGTATTATTTTTAAAAGTCCTAAAATATCATGGTTTTATTTTTATTTGATGTTTTATGTGGAGTACGTTATTGAACATAATGATTTATTTAAAGGTAAGAATATATCAAAATCTCATGTGTTACATCCATACATATGTGTAAAAAATAGAATCAATAATTTACATTTCAGACCCCACTCAATTAATCTATTTAAAAGAGATAGGTTTCAGGAATACCTTTATAGAAAATTTTATATGCCATCAATTGAATATAGGTGGATGGTATCATCAAAATATATCCCAAGTGTGAAATAAGGGATTTCAAAGGATGTTGACACATACAAATAATAGTGTTTTAAAATTTTTTGTTAAATAAATATAAAAATATTAAGAAATATCTCTCTATAAATTTATTGATAACTCCTTAATTTTTTTCATCAAAATTAAATACATTGATATTGATAAAAGATTTCCAAAATAACACTTTATATTAAGAAATGGTTTTCAAAAAATAAAATTAATGAGAGATGTTTTCAAAAACATTTATTTTCTGACATAAAAATAATAAATAATTATTTTTAAATGATAATTATTTAAAATTTCTTTTTGAAAATAAAATATTATTTTTAAAATGATAATTTTACATTTGAATAATATAACATATTATTTTTCGCAAATCGAAAATAATTTAAAAAAATTGATTTGTTTAAAATAGGTAAATGATAATTTTTATTAAATAATAGTCCATATATAATTTTCTCACATGGAAATTTTTAAATAGTTATTTTATAAATTGATTATAATATCATCATAAGAGTAGAAGATTCAGGTCACTTTTTAAACTTATTTTGAAAAAAATGATAATGAAAACTTTTCATAACTTTTAGTATTTAAAAATAATAAAAAATAATGTGACCTTAAGAATTATATAATTTTTATTTAGAAGAAATGTGCAGTGGAAGATAAAAAATAAGATTACAAAATAAAATAACATTTTAATACTTTTAAGTACTATTATAGAAAATCCACTTCATGAAAATTGTAATAAATATTAAAATTTAATAGAGAAAATAAGAAATAATAATTCCACATGAGATAAAACATAATTGAGTTTTGAAAAAAAGATAACATTGATCGGAAAAGAAAATATGAACATGGGAGAAGAACCCTCATTAACGATGTTCAGAATTACTCTAAATAATGATATACTTTTTAAGAAAAAAATTCATCCTGGTAAAATGTTAGAATTAAAAATTTCAATTAAACTAGATAGAGAAAACATTACAGTATTATATTGTCCTATGATAAAACCTAATTATGTTAATATAAAAATGGAATCAATATTACACATGAAAATAAGTTTAGAAAAAAATAATTACAAATATCATAATCATTGAAATAATTATCCTTCAGAAAGGATTTAATAAGAAAGCATTATTAATCCATATAAAATAAATTAAAATTAATTTGTTTTACAATAATAGTATAAAATTAATATAATTAGAATGTTTTTTTAAGAAAAATCAATATAACTCAATGATTGAAAATTAACTTATGAAAAACCATTATGACTTAAGATACATTTTAATAGAAACTCCTTCAAATAGAGGGATTTAAATTGAATATAAAATATTTCGAATAAAATATATATCCAGATATTATATATCAAACAGTTAGTATTGACATTATTTTAATACTATTAGGTTCACAAAATAAAATATATCTCAAATAAATAAAATTAAGATGAAACACCCCTATACAAAATATTTGATTGCAAAAAATGGTTATAAACTATTATATAACAAACATAAACACACTAATAATCTTATTAAAGAATTATTAATAAATATAAAACTATTTACATATTTTAATAATGATTTGTTATATATTCGTTAGTTAGTTATCACTTATTCGCATTATCTGATATTTATATTCTGTTTTTTTCACACATGGCATGTAATGTCGATGATGATCATTATCTATTTGATATTATTTTAATGTTTTATTATTATTTAATACAATTAAATATATATATCATGGATATTTACAATTTCCTACATTCATTTCAAGAGAGTATCAGTTATGATAAATATAATTAAAATTGATAAAAAGCATGTTTTAGTTATTTTTGATGAACATAGATAAAACAAATTTGTTAAATATTATTATAATAAAAAAACAAAAGCAATGTATTTTTTCTAATTTATGTTGAATAAAACCCCCTATTCTAGTTCTTATAATGATCCATGATATGAATTTTTCTCATTGTTTATTTAGGTGGTTAAACCGAGCCATACAAGAAAATTCCATAATGGATGGGTGAGTATGATTATAAAAGAGAATATTTTGGAATAATATCATTATTATTTCATAATAATTATATAATTTATATATATCTAATATGAGGAATATAATTTAATTATAGATGGATAAATTCAAAAATTTTTATGAAAAAATTACATTTCTCTAGGGAGGTGACAATCAACACATACATAAGAGCATTGTTCTCATTTTACATAGAACATAAAGAATGAAGGAATTTTTTTATACATTAAGAATACTAATAAAGTTTATAATATAATATTTATTTACTAAATTACCCCTTTTAACTAACCATGTAAGATGGTTAGGAAAAATAGATCAAATCACTATTGGGGGCGGTATTTCATATATAACAGAAGCAAATTTTTTTATTTTTAAAAGGTTGGAAGGATGGTAGAAAATTTATATCACATAAAAAAAATAAAATTTTATAATAATTATTATAAATATTTATTTATTTCAAAATTTTTAGATAATATTTGAATGTGATAGAAGAAGAAAGAAAGAAAATGTAGTGTAATATGATTAATTTTGAATTTTACCTTACTCCATGGAGGTGATCTTTTGAAAATTAGATTATGGATTTGAGAGGTACTATTTTAAGAAAATAAGAACCTATAAGATCTTGATAAATGTGTTTTGGAGTAACTTTAATAGATTTAGGTCATATCTAAGAGGCTTATAGTGAGAAGAGAAGTGGGGTACCGATGACTCCTTTTATAATGGAGAGGAGTGGAATTTCTATAATAATATTAAATGTGGAGTTATTTTTAAAACGAAAATTGGATATAAAAATAGAAAATAATGGAATGTGGTGGGGGATAAGTAGATAAATACCCAACCATACATTTACATACATGTTTTAAAATGTTTTTTTAGTATTTTAATATAAGAATTTTTAGTTTAACCATTTTTAGTGTTTACCATGGTAATTAATTTTTAAATAGTAATTTATGTTTAATGAATAAAAATAAAATAGATTAAATTAAATTATTTATAAATATTGATTCAAAATAATAAATGCATTTTTGAAAAT
This sequence comes from Viscum album, assembly GCA_963277665.1. Taxonomy (NCBI): domain Eukaryota; kingdom Viridiplantae; phylum Streptophyta; class Magnoliopsida; order Santalales; family Viscaceae; genus Viscum; species Viscum album. The sequence goes on from OY728137.1 coordinate 1,208,562,509, forward strand.
AAAATTTATAATGGTGCTAACAAATTATTCTAATATTAGCACAAATTACAGGTAAAAACCATTTTTAGAAAATCAATATTTTTGTGCATAAAAATTATGTGTAGGTTAAAATTAATAAATATATATTAATTTCAATAGTAATAATTGGTTTATTATTAAAAATAATAATAGTTATGAGTATTTCAAATCAATCAAAAAAATGATTCCATATTGAGAAAATTAGATAAAATAAATGGTCCAAAACTAGTTTTTATAAAAATAAGTACTTCTTAATTTTAAAATTGTTAAACATGGGTATTATAATTTTAATTAATCATATTTTTAGAAGAATATGTCAACTCATTAAATAAAGTTTTTTTTCTATGAATTTTTTATATGTTTTATTTTATTTATTAGTTTATAGTAATGTCATAAATGCTCTGGTAATTGTAAAACATTATTTTGTTATTTTCTGATAAAAAACATCCTTTTTTATAAAAATAACAATAATTAATACCTAAAAATTTCTTTGATGATAAAATCAAAATTTTACGTCATTTTATAAAATTTATACTCTAAAATTTATAAAAAATAAATTTTTGAAAATAAAAAATAGAAACAAAATTTACTTTTATTGAAAAATGATGTTTTATATGTTCCTAGAGTTATTCTATTTCAATATAGAATATTAATAATGTTAATATATTAGTTCACATATAATAATTTTTAAATGATGGTGAATTTAATTTATGACCATACAATATGAAACACATTAAAAATTGTTATTCAAGAAATAATAGTTCTTTTCAATATTAGATAACTTATCATGTAATTGTATGAAATTTTAGTGGGGTAATATTTTTTATTTACTATGAGTTTTATTATTTTATAATTTGATAAATAATATACATCTAATATGTAATTAATTTTTCTAGTTTGGTGTTGCATGTAGAGTAAGAAATTGAATACATTAGACTTATTTAAAGGAAATAGATATAATAAAATATTCAGGCTCTATATTCTTCCCGTAAAATAAATTCCATCCATAAAATTAAAATTATCATTAAATAATGAAAGAATATAAATGATATATAATAAACTAATGATATATATACAAAGATATCAACCACATAATCATAGATAATTATAGTCTCATCATTTCCTACATAATATCCATAAATTGATATTTTCTAATATTTAAAAACATTATACAAAATATGGTTCCTTAGTGGGTTATAAGAGTTTCCGAGGACGATCCATTCACAGCCTTATTTTCCTGATCCTATGTCCAATAAAATACTAATACAATAAATTTTATGATAATATCCAACAGAAATAGATTAAATGATCACATGAAGAATAAAAATCAATCTTAAAATGTATTCTCTAATGAAACCTTCATTCCAAAATGTGATATAATTAAATAGTTCTATCACTCCTTCAGTTTAACTGAGATTTTTTAAGTTCAATATCATATTACAATAGTTCATGAGAATCATCTAATTTATCACATTTTATACAGAGTATTTACTCACAATATTCCACATGTTTTCACTGAAATCCAATGAACTATTCAGTATGAAATTAATGTCAAACATGCTAAGTGTTTCATGACCCCTAAAAAAGAATCTATCATATAAACTTCCTTAGTTAACACTTAATATAACTTATAAAATTCCTATGTAACTCCAAATAACATTCACAAGGACTAAATAACTTTAATAAAAACTCCCCAATGACATATATTTAGTTCCCAATGACCAAAACATTTTTCCCAAGGACACTGAAAGAGGTCCTGTTTCACACCTATGAAAACACCCAATGTTACATATGCTCAAGGTAATTTTTCAATATTCAATTTTCTGAAGTAAATAAAACTTATTATAATATCCATTCGTACATATGTAGATATTTAATGACACATATGAAGGATGCAGATGAAACTAATGTGTACAATCCTCTACCATTTTTCATCTTAAAAAAACAGAATCCCATATTTCACTACATCATCCTCACAGCCAATTTAACTCAAACTGAGGCCTTCCAAAACACACAAAACTCACTTATAAAATTTTATAGATAGTGATTTTACATGAAAAACAAAAATTAATTGTTTTACTTTAATATGAACACACAAATCATTAAATATTAATTTTCCACATTGGCGTAAACCTCTCTACTTTAGTTCTTTGAGTTGTATAATTAATCACACTATATTTGGTTCTGTTTTTGGGTGCCTTATCAATAATGAAATCTATATAAATCCTCCAATAATCACTAATTCATCACCAAATATATTTTCACTCCTTGATAATAAATTTAATTCATCTAATGTGCGTTCCAATATCCCCATTGGATTTTATTATCAATACCACATAAAAATTTTTATATCATATTTTTACAAACCAACTCTTCCCAGAAATAAATATTTTTTACATAAATAATAAGGTTTATAAGTGATATTTTAAAACCTTTTTGTACAATATTGTATAATATCCATGTTTTTTTATATTTATTTATTGGTATCTTAATACCATTTTCTCCACCTTGTGGAATGCACTTAATTATCTTCCTCTCCATTGTAGTTTGGATATTCCATGATGGTACTCTTGTTTCTTATATAGTTCATACAACAGTCATCATTCCCCTTCAATTCCATAAAATTTATCAAAATCATACCAGTATAATAGGGAATAATGAGGAACCTATTTTTCCTTGTAATAAATAATTATTTTGAGATTTTCCTTTCAACCTTTTCCACTTTTCCTTCCATCCTCAACCCATTTTTTTCTTTAACATTCATAATAGGTTTCTTACTCATATTCATTTCTTGATCTCCCTCTTTGTGTAAAGATGTTTTCATCACCTCTAATGTCAAGGAAACTTAATTTTATTTTTCATTCCAAAAATATCAATCAAATATTTTTATATAGGAATGATAGCCATACAATTATTTACACAAGACCACTTTTTCCAAAACTCTCACAACTTTCTTAGAACATAAAATCTATATTTGAAGATAGATCTTGATGAATAATAATATATTTATGTGTGGAAACTTTTTTTAATTTATGATTTGAGTTAAAATCGATGTTATCCTTTTTACTTTCCATCTTCAACTGGACCAACATGATATCATAACATTGTTTCTTGACCTACTTAATCACTTTAGACGTCTCTTAGCATAGATTATTCATATTTATAGGAACTTACTATTTTTCTATAATTATATCTCCATGGTTTTTATTGTGGTATTACTACATTATAGGTATTCTTATTTAGATGGGATATGTGATATTTTTGGAAACATACTCCATTAATTTATCTGGAATATATCTTGTCAGTTTATTTATTGGTTGATTGATCCTCATACATGTTTTTAAGACCTATATTTTTATAAATAACAGTTCTTTTTCAAGGTATATTAAGAATATATTTTCCTTGTCTATTGGATTTCTTCCACTCAATATATTGAAAAGATAAGCCTTTAACCTCAACTAATATGTTTAATTATTATATGTACTTATTCAACTCATTTTAAACTAAAATACTAATTTACTATGTAATAGATATATTTTTTCCCTTTTAGTCATTTTATATTCAATATAATCTTCAATAATCACCTAGTGAACTATATTTTTTTCTATTTCATGATATCATGGATGAATTTCAATTCAATTTTGACATACTATTTTTTATTACCAGTGATTTTCCTATTTTGTTTTTATATCCTCTATTATATTTATCATGTTGTGCATTATTTAATTAAAATTATTAAAAAGTACCTTTCTACTACATTACTACTTAGTTATTTCTTCTTTACCATGATCATTACTCAATGAGTCAAAGACTTTGTCAAGTAAGAAACGAATTTTAATTTACCATCTAATTCACTTATTGATGACTCAATTTTTTTCATTACATTATTCTCTTTCTAGTGAAATTATATTTCATTTTGTTCCATGTATTCATCTATTGAGACTTCATTTTTCATCATCTAATTCTATATCAATATTTTTTTAATATACTGTAGGAATAATGACCATTTCCTTTATAAGTTTAGACCTTTATTAATTGTTTAAATTTTTTATTTCAATTTACCTTGATGACTCTTTTTGATAGTATATAAATAATATTATTTAATTCCATATCTTTTTTCTCCTTATTATCACATGATTTGACAACCAATTATTCTTTGAATTTCACTTTTTATAGCCTCAAAAGCCTATTTAACACATAAAAATTATTGTTCCATATCATTGATTATGGGGGGGATAAATGTGTTTCACTATTATTTATGTTGGGTGTTCAATTTTCATGAAGCATATAATAGGTTTTTTAATGGATATAGAAACACCCAATAGTTCCCTTATTTGAGATGTTTCAGGAAACTACATCAAAAGGTATGAGGTTATTAAGAAATGGTCCAACAATACTTTGGGACTCACCATGTTCGATCGTATGGGAGGTCAGTCTCATCCCCCCCCCCCCCTTATGGGGAGAATTATCTTCTACACCATGAATCACTTATAGATTATATAAGTACTAAAAAATCTTTTATTTATTCCAAAATATAACATGAGTGTCCCTTTAGTTATGTTTTTTAGGATGTATTGACATTAGAATCATCTATACGTTTCTGAGGATTTTTTCCTTGACATAGATTTATATATTTTTGAAAGGATCTCCATTGATGGTATCCTTTTCTTAATAGATTATATATTCTTATGTTATTTATTATTATGATGCTGGTTTTAAGCCATGAAATGAGGTGATCTTGAATTTATAATCATATGAAAATTCAAGTTTTTTTATGTCTCGATCATGCCCATGACACATGATTCCTGTGTAACATTGTGAAATGAATCAGAACCCACATAGTTTGGGGCCACATAATAGGTCACATCATACCTTGTTAACATTATGTGATGAGGGATAAAAAATGTATTTTAACTTCATGTGACAAGGTTGTGTAGTATAAAGATTCATAGACAAGGGATATTGTGGGACATACACCGAAGCACACCAAAGAATGTAGAAGGTATATAACCTCCCATGTTGGATATAACCCTAATGGGAATGTGGCACTAAGAATATTAGGGTGATTTTTTGGTGATGTGTATGACCCTTATGAAGGTTTCCTACCTATCCCATTCGGATGGGAATTAGAGAAGAAATATTTATAAATGTTGGGGCTTACACCTATGGAGGTGGACCATGGTTTATTCATTTATAATGTGGTCATTTGAGAGATTATATTCGTTGGGATATGGATAGTTTAAATAGATACATGGACTTGAGGACCACACCTACAGATTCAGTCTAAATGTCTGTATTATAGGAGATATGTCCCTTTGAGATGGAAATATGGACTTTATAACCCTCACCTACAGTGGTCATCTAATGTTTTTTTGTAGGGGATATGTATCTTTGATATGGATACATGGCTATGCAGATCTAAACCTATAGAGTCCATATTAAGGTTTTTTTGATAGGTGATATTGCCCTATGATATGGATACATGGATTTGAAGACCCGCACCTATAGGGGCCCTACGGGAAGGGGAGAGGAAAATCCAAAAAAAGGATTCTCTACAAATAAATATATTCATTTTTATATATTTCATGGCCATCACTAACATAAAATACCATGTAATTCATGATCAATGTGATAAAATTGAATCTGAAAAATATATGGTAAACCAAAGAATCTCTTTCTTACATTGGTGGATGATGATGGGGTTTCGGGTGGGAGAAAGGGATTTGTTGTTCCCAACAATTCTCTAGTTTTTGTAACTCAGGTTAGTAATTACATACCAATATAGATATAACCTACATGAAAGACACGGGGATAAATTTTGGAGTTATTCCCATGTTTTTGGAACCATGATGAGTAAGTCACATGATATCTCTTTAGAGGTTTGGTTGGCGCTTACACCTAGGAAGATGACTATGTTTCTAGAACTATGAGAAGTATCTCGAATAATGGTGATTTGGTTTCATTGGTGATTAAACCTATAAAAATCATCATGTTTCTAGAATAATGAAAAGTAAACTGAATCATGGTGATTTAGTTTGGTTAGGGATCACACCTATGAGGAATCCTCTATTTATGGAACCATGAGAAGTATATCAAATTATGCTGATTTAGTTTGGTTATGTCTTACACCTCGGTGTATATCCATTATTATATAACTATGTGGAGTATCTCGACATATTATTTTTTAGAGGTTTGGTTGGGGATTACAACTAAGAGGATGCATGTGTTTCGGGAACCCTGAGTATCTTGACTCATGGAGATTTAAAGGTTGTGAATTCACATTGGAGGATTCACTTGTTTCTATAACCATGAGGAGTATCTCTAATAATGGTGATTTGGTTTGGTTGCATGTACACCTAAAAGGAATCCTATTTTTCTGGAACCATGAGAATTATTTTGATCCTGGTGATTTGGGTTGGTTTGAGATTACACCTTGGAGGATGCCCATGTTTCTGAAATCTTAAGGAGTATCTCATCTCATAGTGATTTTGTTATGTTGGGGATCAAACTTTGGTGGATTACCATATTTTTGGAATATGATTACTATGAAGAATCCTTTTGATTTGGGTGGGTTAGAGATTAAAAATTGGAGGATTCCCATGTTTCTGGAACCATGAGGACTATCTCGAAACTTGGTGATTTATTTTTAATGAGACTTACACCTAGGAGGATTCCATTTTTTATTGAACAATGATGATTATGTCTCTTGGGTGAGGCTCTCTATAGTATGGGCTATGTGGGTGAAGGGTGTCCCACTTTTGGGTATCCTGTGTATTTGATTCCCATGTATGGGCTCACACATATAGTACTTAGGTGGATTGGAACTACCGTCCCCAAGTAGTACTTGGGACGATAAGAGGTAACTCTCCCAAGTATGGTAACAGAAATATAATACCTGTGGGGATTGGAATTACCTTTCCATATTTGTACATGGGAGGATTGGTGGTACCTCTTCGAAGTAATACTTCGGTGGATTGCAATTACCGTTCTAATGTAGTACATGGGAGGATTAGACTACCTCTCCCATGTGGGGGATCACCCAAGTAGTTAACCCTGGTAGGTACCTAATCTATATAGAGGGATTTACATCATACTTCTCCAATGTAGGGATGGTCTTCATGGGTGAAGGTTCTAAGGGGTAAGTGATCTCACCTTGCTTCATCATCTTGGTGTTTTATATCATTTTAAATTTAGAGGATGATGGGTCTATTTATAAATCAGATGGTGGAACTGGTCAAAGGGGATGCATGAAAGGCTATGTGAGGTGATTTCATGATTGAGATATGTGAATGGATAATAAGAGGGACATGCATGAATGACATATTCGAGTTCTCAATTCTTTTATAAAATTTTCTAAACTTCTGAAAGCTATAAATTTTGATCCATAAGTTTATTACGGTTCTACAAATAGTCAAATTTATGTTTGAAAAGTGAAATATGCTCCTTGATATGGTCTATACACACAAAAGTTCATGGGATAAACTTTAAAAATTATTTTATTCTTTTGAAACCATTTTATCAATGATTTTAAAAATCCACGACCTACACCTTGTTGGGGGTTATCTATGCTAATATTCCTAATTGGGATGAATTTATAAGGAATAATTATCCCTAGTAATGGATTAGTCTTGTGGAACATGAAAAAACAACCATTATATTCTTTTGATATGGGGACACATCTCTTCTCAAACTCAACATTTTTTTAATAAGTGAGGATAATATCATCAGTCAGGAAGAAAAGGGAATGATTTGATTTTTTTGATGTCAACAATGCCATATAATACTTTTACTTATTTTTGAAAGATTGAAATTTCTCATCTCATAGAAAATAGATATATTATGAAAATCAGCTAATATAAAATATTATCTTTTTTCAATGGTTGATATTCATAAATCAGATTTGTCTAGATATTTCATTATCAATTTCATATTATTATGGGATCTTATAAATTTTCAAAAAATACTTGGTTATTTGAAAATATATTAATTAACTATGTGGAATAAAAATAAATATCTTCATCATCAACCATTTCAATATCATAAAAACTTGTCATCTAAAAATTATATTTTGATTCCATAACCTTTTTATTACCTTCCTACATACATCTCAATTTATCCCACATCTACTTTTATATTCAACGACCTATTACCTTTTTGTATAAAATTCTTAATAGGCATGTCAAGATGTAATTGTGTGTCCTTACATATAACTCCAAACATATCATTATATATTAATTCATACTAGGGTCTTCAACAACAAGTGGAAACCAAACTATTTATACCTCTCTCACCTTCAGGCCAAGTGATAGGAGGGTGGGTAAAATCATATTATTTTATTTGTGATATTTATTTCCTTAAAATATAAGAATTCCTTCAGTGTTGAATGTGTTAAGATTTTCCGTATATCATAATTTTTTCGATTATCAGAGGGAAAATTGGCTCTGATACCAATTGTTGTACCACAGCCCGAATGAACTATTGATGGGTGTGTGTTTGAAGGGGGGGGGGGTGAATCAATGGTTTATTTTTATGAATTCTTTCACATATAACTCAACTTATTGAAGTTGTTAAAGATCTTAATATAATAAAAAATTTCCCATCTACTCAAATTCCTTTCATAAGTAATATAAATGGTATATCACATAGTATTTATAAGGTTTAATATAAAATAATACACCTTGACATATTAGACAAACACTACAACACAAATTAATTGTAACACCCCATTATTAAAAAAATAGGTAAATTATATTTAGTTGCATAAATGAGTTGAACAAGTGATCATAGATGAGAAAAAAATCAAAGACATTATGATATATTTATTTTCAAAAAAAATTATTTATGTTCAATATTTTTTGGTATATAGAAACTTAGGATTTTTATGTTTGACCAAACATTCGACAAGAATCACCGAGATTAACAGACAAATGATATATATATCCATTTTAACCTAGATATTAAGTTAGTGTGTATGAATCGTATAAAATTATATGTGATATTTATATGTCCTTCTCAATATAAATAATTTAGTAATATATAGAAAATAACCAATAAAGTGTTTTTAAGTAATACCATTCATCAAAAATAAGTTTTGTCCAAATTGATTTTTTATTTATGATCATGAAAATAAAGTTATAATGTATTTTTTAACTATTATAAAATGAATTTGATAAATTAAATTAATTTTTTAATCATAATATCTAAATTACCATTGGTTAAAATTTTGGGACTTTTCAGAAAATATTAGTTTTATAGTGAATAGTAAAACATATTGATTTTGTTTAAAACATTTTTTCCTTTCAAAAAATTAAATAATTTAAAAGTGATAATATTTTTTAATATGTTTTCGTGTATCATGTGTATTATTCTGTTATATTAAATCTACTTAAATTAATTTTAGTAATTATTATATTGAATTTTATTAGAATTTGGTTTTTGGGATTGAAAATAGGATTTTCAAAAATAATCTTCAAAGTGCCTAATGATTCCCCATTTTAATTAATTAAAATAAAATATGATGAAGAATTATTTTAAATAAATAAATATTTTTTATATCAATAAATATTAATTGAGATTCATATAATTATAATAATTAGACATAGAGTTAATAGAAAATTATCTTGGGTGTGAAAGATACACTTCTCGAAGACCAAAATTTTCATCACTTCTGTGGGATTATTTCTTAATATTTTTTATCCCCATTTATAAATTTTATTTGTAAAAATAAGCTTCCTTTTTTAAATTATCATTTACATAATTACATTATGGTAATTTTTCGAGAATTTTTCAAAAACATTTATATTTTGATAAAAGTGAAAAATGATGAATTTTAATTGAAAATGAACTATTCATTTAAATTATTTATAAGGTTGAATTATATTTTTAAGAGGTTTTAAAGTAAAATTAAGTCAATTTTATTTAATTTAATCCAATTTTTCTCATTAGAATCAAATTAATATTTATATTATATAGAAAAACATTATAAACTATTGAATGTTCTCTCCTTAAAAACTGGCTCTCTCATCGTGTATGGGAGATTAATTTTAAATTTAATTTTTCCACTTATATGACTTGTATTTGTAATAATGGACTCCATATTTTTATTAAAAATAACATAATGTTTTTAATAAGGTTAATACAATTTTTAACCAAAATGAATAGTGAAAATATTAAAAATTATTTACTATGGTTAAGGTAACAATTGGTTTTCCAACGGGTTAAACTAAAAAGATAAGCTAAAAATGACCTATAAAACTATCTAAAATCTATTTTATGGACATATTTAGACCATAAAACCTACAATTTTAGATAATTATTAATTTTTAAAATTTTTTATATATGAAAATCATGGGAGCACTCATTTCATATAAAAAATACGAAGTACGTCCTCTCCCCAATTATAAAAGGAAACCCTATCCCATATGTTATTCACGTATTCAATGATATTGGGATTAGCCCAGAACTTCAAAAATTACATCCAAAATTTCCTCCAGTCATCCTATAAACCTTATTTTTTAATGGAAACCTAAGGGGGATACTCGATGAAGAGGCCACATTTATCAACAAGAATTTGTTTTTTATCTCATTCTTATCCTAATTAAATTCATCCTAAATTAAGATTATATAATAAAACTAGTATATTAAATATAATTACATGTTTTTATAACAATGTAATAAACTAAATCATTTTCATATTCCATCAAAAGTGTTACAAAATCATCATTTGTGTTTATGGTGGATTACCACCTCACGAAATGATGTCATTCATTTTTATGTTACCACCTATCATGGATTTGTATTATAATGGATATACAGATTAAATAGGATATTTATAACATAATTATACATATGGAGACTTCATATCATATATTACTTATAAAATTTCATTTTTTAGGGGATACGATAGTGTAACTTGTGTGTACGGAAAACTACCACCTCACGAAGTGATGTGATTTTTTTCACTAATATGTTGCATGGAATGTAAAAAGGGAAATTATAATGAAAATATGTGATATTGATGACATAATTGTTATATTAATGAAATATTTATCACTCTTGAAAATAGTATATCCATTTATTTCTTACCTTTTCACACACTAAAAAAGTTATAACTTCTTTCGTGGATGTGTGGAGTAACGGCTCCTCGAAGCGATGTGATTATGTTTTTCATCACCACATCACAATAATGAAATATAGAAGTATATATAATTAAATATTATTGTATTTATGATAAAATTATAATTTTTTAAATTTAAAAAATTAATTAACACTTTTTAATAATGGTAATTGGAAATGGAAATGTTACTCACATATACATACCACATACCCACACCATGATTATAACACATATCAATTTTCAAAACCATATTTTGTGATTGGTTTTAAAGTATTATTTATTTATAAATATGATAATTATTTATTAATTATTATTATTTTATGTATATTATATTACCACTTTGACCTTAGTCACCATACCAAAGTCATTTTTGACCCATAATCCAAATATGGTCAACATGTCCAATGTAAAACTATTTGATTAATAAATCATATATAACATGGTAATAAGTGACATAAAATAAATATTAAACATAAATAATGTTCTTAAGAATGTATATAATTAGTATAATTTTTTATGAAGGAAAATAAATATCTAGAATGACAATTTGAACTCGAGGTAAGAGTTTTCTAATCTCACTTTTATTTCTATGAGATTTATGCAATATTTACCACATATTTTTTATGTGGGTTATATAATTACCATGAATAAATTTTATTATTATTATAATTAAAAAAATGTGGATTTAAATATCCATTTATGACCTCTCTTTCATGTGGTTTGTGGTTTCAATGATACCAAATCTGTAAGGTATTTTTGTCATAATCTCCCTTCTTTGAGACATATGTTATGTTATAAACCTATCTTATTTTGTGAGGTATATATACTACCCCTAAGAGATGTTATATCATGAATATACTTATTTTCAGGTTATTCCCTTTTTCATTTAATGATATTCTTTCATGGTGCTTATGATTCAATGATTCCAAAGTTGTAATATTTTTATGTTACAATCTCATTATTTATTTGGATAAATTATGATTAAGTCTCTGAATTTGAATCTTATGATCTATAGATAAATAATTCTCATTATTTTTCCTATACTATAGTTTTTAATGGTATTTTAATGTAATATTAAAATTTGTACACTCTTTTTTGGTTAAAAAAAAGGAAAAATGTTTTTATAAAAATCTAAATTCAATATTATTTTTAGTCAGAATTCTGTGTTATACTAATTACATGTTTTCAAGAAATGTTTAAAAAAATGTATTAAAATTTTAAAAATTATTCATTAAATAAATTAAAACCAGTGTTTTATTTTAACAATACTTTTTATAAGGAATAATAATAATGTTTTGAAAAAAATTAAAGTTAGTATTTTACCTAACATGTGAAAGGAATCTAAGTATTAATGTGTAGGTCTTGAAAATTGTTTTTTATCATGAAAATTATTTTATTTTGAGTTTAATTTATATGATTTAAGTGTTATTTTAAAATTAAAGGACTTCCAAAATATTTTAAAATGTTTTTTTTTTCAAAATAAAATTTATATTTTCCATAATAAATGTTTTAAATAGATTTTTAACAAATTAATTTATATCACTCCACGATTGATTTGAAAGAAAATTATTTATTTAATATTGTTTGAATTCTTTGTTTTTTGAACACTAATTTTTATTTTGAAACTGTTATTTTACTCAAAATTTATTTAATTATCATTTAGTTTTATTTACATTCAACAATGTCAAGAACCCTTGTTGTAACATATTCTACAACAAGGATATATTAAAATAATATCATCCTCATCTTTTATATGGATGTATTATGATTATTTCATAGATATTTCTATGGAACTCATTTCTTTTCCATGGGTTAATCATGTTTCAATTTGATTGTTAGGGAACCTATTTATTTCCAAGGTTTAATCATGTTTCAAATAGATTACAATGAATCTCATTTACTTTTCATGGGTATATCAGGTTCTAGAATAATAATGAATATTTCTATGAGTTTTGTGATTAAATATTTATATAATTTATTTCAGGTTGTTGTTCTTTTAAATTATAAATGATGGGTTTTCCTAGATAGTTCTACAATGCTCTAGGTTATGATTATGTTATCCATAGAATTATATTTAATGTTTTTAATATGGAAATTTCTATTTAATTGGTTTTATAAGGGTTTTATAATTGTTATACAATGATATCGCCCCATGACACCAAAATATCCTATCTATGATTTCAATGGGTTTATAATGTTTCATTTGATCATGATTGATATCACATTGTTCATGATTATTGATTAGTATGGATATTTCTTTTATTAAATATTTATTTCTTGTTTTCATGTTTTATGACCCATAAATTAATGGGTAAGAATTTTGTTATGTTATACACAGGACCTTTTATTATTCCATTATACCCTTATGAACATCTTATGATCACTGATGAAACTCACTTATAAATTCTCTTTTGTTCCATTAAAAAACATTTTACCTCACCAATATTAAATTTCCCTTTCCCCATATTATAGATAAAAAGGTTTAATGAATTTTTTTAGAATGTATATTATATTGATAATGATGATGTTATAATGTGAGAAAATAAAATCTTGGTTAAGTGGGAGAAGTGATCATTTTAAGTCATGAGAATTGTTTGTTTATGAGTTTTTTCCTAATTTTCTAAAACTCTAAACCTAAATATCCCTCACTAAGGAAAGTTATCCATGTATTCTATAGCACATCCCTTTTTACAAGAGTATACCTTTCTTTAGTATTTTTCTGTATGTAATGTATATGGGTGATGATTGGGAGGTCTTTGTATCATTTTGGAATGTTTTTGGATAATTTATAATGGTTTACAGTTTGTACCTAATTAGTGAAAACCAAAAAATGTCTACAAGAAACTACGAACAATGAGATATGGGCTAAGGGGAAGGTGCATGGGTAGGTGTACAATTTTTACAAACAGAGTATCCACCTAGGAGAAACCATACAAAGCGGGAAAGTGATTTTTTAATGGTTGGAGAATGGTTTATCTAACCATGTGGGAAAACCATGTGAGGTCCCCCTTGAGGAAGAGGCTGGTGCACTAATAGTGCACTACTTTTATATCCATGCAACTAACCATGTATGATTTAAAAGTGATATCCTAAAGAAGTGGAAATCACATTTTTTTAGATATAACTCCCTTGTTTTTATCCAAAGTAACCCTAATTTGATATTTGTTCTTCATAATGGCTGGAGAACCACTCACAATATAATTGGAAGTTATTCAACGTAGTTTGTTGCTGCATTGAAGACCAATTCTGATGGTCAGTTATTTCTTATTGTAGTTTTTCATGGGTTTCCTTAGATATACTTGTATCCCTCTTTGGGATTTTTAGATTCAGTATACATTTGATAAATCAAAGGTTATTTATGCCAATCATTATTAGATTTGACTTTATGTTGTTATGGGAAGTGGTCTATGGTTGGTCTTTGGAGATTTAGCTCAGTGTTGTGGGCGTTTTTGTGCCATTCATCATTTTCTTCATAATTACTGAGGTATGGTTCTACAATCTCGATTCCTATTATTAGAAAATGAATTTTAGTTTCAAATTAGTAGTTTTGATTTAATTTGGTCGTGAAATTTTGTTGAATTACTTATTGGAAACCCTTTTTTCTGATAATTTATAGAATTTTAGAAATTGGGTGTTTTTATGGAATGTAGCATTAATAAAATTATTTTAAAATGCTGATTTTAAAATGGTTGTTTGGTTTTGATGCATGTAAATGTGTTTTAACTATTTTTGTGTTTTATTTAAATGGTTATTTTATTATTTTTCCAAAAAATAATGGTTTTATTGAAATAGTTTAAATGAATTTTTTGGATTTGGTTTTTGAAATAATTGGTGTGTGTGTTCATGTGCATTCAACATATATAAGGGTATGAAGTCTCCCACATCAGTAGTGAGATTGATAAGGGCTAAAACTTCCCACTTAAAATTTACTCATTATGTGATGCATTAGTGAAAGTATTACTCACCACTTGTAATTATATGGAGGTCTAGGTTTTTATGCATAGTTGGATGTGAGGATGTGTGGAATGGAATGGTTAAGCCAAAATGGAACTTTTAAAACGGTTTAATGATTGTTTTAGTTGCTTTCCTTAAAAATTGATTTTATTGGGCTATTTTTTGATATGGTAATTGTATTATGTTCTAACATAAATTGTTTTTTTTCTATATAAAATATTTTATTTAAATGTGATAACATGTCAAATCCAGGTGTCGTGAGTAAGGATGTCATTTTGGGAAAATCTACTCAGTTTCATTACTCAACCCTACATTTTCACTTTGGTTATTTTATAAATTTCATTTATGGGGAAATAGGAAAATGTAATATATCACACATCTATAGTTATACTTCGTGGAACATAGACATTTTTGTAGAGCTGGTTCTTGGAGAATGTTTGGTTCTTTGGAGTTTTGTTTTTGAGTATTTTGTAATTGATTATAATGTCATCCACCGTGTACTTTGATATTGTAGTCCTCAGTTATGGTACTTTGATATGGTTTAGTTTTATATTAATGATATTACATTGAGTTATTAACATTTTTATCATGCTTAATATATTGGTTTTAGTAATATCATATTTTGTTTAGTTGTTTATTCTATAAATGAAAAATCTTCCCCAAATTATTAGTGAAGCCCTCAGTATTTATTTCCATACATTAACCTCTTGAGGATTTTTTTTAGACTAAGTAATGTCCATACATCATATTAATCAAATGAGGTGGGGTGGGATTTTATATGTGTTATCATTCATAGAAATTCAAAATTATTTTTTGGAATAAGTGGTATCATCTTGTTAGGTCCTTTACTAACAAGTGTTCATCCATTATGTCAGTCTAGGAGTTGAAATTTATTTTTGGGATCTTTCATGAGTTGGGATAATAGAAAAGAGTAGGATTATTGGTACAAGAAATTTGGATCATAAATGTATCTAACATTTTTATGATGAACTCCAGGTTATAAGAGAGTAGGGTACATTTGTGTTTTGGAGACAATTATAGGATTTTTAATCTCATTTTCATGGGTTCATCCAATGAGACAAGGATGACATGAATTATACAAATTAATTACAATTAGGAGTGCATATTTAATTTTGAGAAATAATTTATGATTTGGTGAAAATGTTTTGATCTTGGAAAATTATTAATTACATTTTCAAATGTGGTATGTTGAAATGGAAAGAAATGGATATTTTGAAAATAGTGTGATTCTCAAAAGTGTTGTGAAAATTTTCCAAAATGACTTAACATGAAAAAAATATTGAATTTCAGGATGCCTTTTTGTGATATTTTATTTGGTATAATTTGAAATTGTTTATACTTTAATTACAAGAGAGTGATAATTTGGACATTGTTTTTCATTTCTAGTAAATGTAACATGGTAAGATTCATAGAAACAAACCCAAGGAAGTTGTTAAGAATGTGGTTTCACCTAAGAACCTTTTGAACCAACAACTGGTTTAGAGTATATTCAACAATATTTAGGTTGTGGATATAGAGAATGTGAGGGATTAACCATGGAAAATGTATCATTCCATACAGTTCCTGAAGAAGAATCCACCCACCTTTCAGGGTGATTCAGAATAATAGATGGATAAGGTGTGGTTGAATAATATGAATCAAATATTTGATTT
Organism: Viscum album; assembly: GCA_963277665.1. NCBI lineage: Eukaryota > Viridiplantae > Streptophyta > Magnoliopsida > Santalales > Viscaceae > Viscum > Viscum album. The sequence continues at coordinate 1,208,579,270 of OY728137.1, forward strand.
ACTTGGCACACTAGAAGTGTTAAAATTCAATCTGGTGATGTATATGTCAGAGGATATTACATGAATTTAGGGGGATTTAGTGGTTTTTAAAAAATTAGACCAAGACATTGGTTGGAATGATTTTGAAGAATTGTTCAACAAAAAATTATATCCTCATATGTCCAAAATCACATGAACATTTGAGTTCTTATTCATGAAGAAGGAGGGCCTCACAGTAAAATATTATGTGACTAAATTTATGAATTTACTCCACTTTGAACATAAATTTTATGCTAGTGTGTATATTAAGGAACACATATTTGAATCAAGGATCATGTTGGATATTTCCCAAACATTTCCTTACTCTGTATAATCGGATATACAGAGATGGTCAATATATAAATATTTTTTGTATACATCATATTAGAAACTATGGAAAGGGGGGGTATGTTAATACATATGGGAAACAATGGGAACTCTAATTATGTGAAAATGAAGAAGAGGGACACCTATTTTAAAGGTTTTAGTATGGCTCAAAATCAAATTTTTGGATCAGTTAATCATCCCTCGAAAACATTTATCTAGCCTGGTAGATTTCAATGTCATTCATTAAACCACATGAAGTGACATTGTACAAAAAAAAAATATCATGACATAATTGAAATCATGTAGATCATATTTAACACTATTGTTTTGGATCACAAAGGTCAGGTGTTCGAGACACTTCTTTGGGGTCACATATATTTTATGCTTTGACGTGATGAGGGAAGTATATTACCTATCACCAGTAGAATATATCTAGCCATGGTGATTCTAGGAATACCTTGACCCCTCAGGTTAGGAAATCTCAATAGGGAAATAAGAAACAAATAGATTAGAGGAAGTAATTTTATGGATCTGATTATGTTATTATGGATAATCAATATATACCATCGATGGTGAGAGGTATGATTCTTTTTAATTATACCCTTATGTATATTTTTTTGCTACAGGCGAATCATGTTCATTTATTAATTCTCATGTTTTTGACTTGATGATTTTAAATTATGAGATGATGCTTTCTATGTTAAAAATTCAAACTCCTCTTTTTCAAAGAGTGTCTTAAGCCTTTTTTTGTAGAGCATGTTATATTACTATTTATAGAAGAAATTTATGTGGGATTTCTCGATGATTGAGATGGACATTTATGAAATAATCTTGGGTATGTATTAGATGAAATCATTTAGGGCTCACATTGAAAATTATAACTGATGGGTCAGTTTTACAACTAAAGATAGCATCAAACATTTTTCATAGTGGAAAGTAATGTAAAGTTATGTGAAACAAGATTTTCAGTACTAGTAGTTAGAATGATATTATACAATTTAACATCATTGACTTTCTATTGATGGAAGAGATCGACAATAATTATTTTCTAGTAGTTTTTTATTTATTTCTAGAGGTTTTTCTCAAGAATTTCTCAAGGTTTCCAATGATAAGGGATTTTTTTTAAATTGACCTTATTCTAGGGACAATACCAATTTCTCTTTCATCAAATTGAATGGAACCAATAGAATTTAGTGAATTCAAGTGAATTTAGAAGATCTAGAATGAAAAGGGTTAATTCAGCTGAGCATGTCTCCATGGGTAGTAGAGGTCTTTTTTGTCAAAAAGGAATGCATTACTCTTGGTTATCTGTGGATTATCATAAGCTTAACCATGTTATGATAATGAATTAGTATAAACTTCCATTTGTTTATGATCTATTTGATCAATATTGCAGAGATCAGTGGCTCTCTAAAATTAAATTGTGATCAACATATCACCAAATTAGGGTTCAAATGGACTATATTTCAAAGACATATTTTAGAAGTAGATATGTCCATTATGATTACATAATTATGACATTTTGTCTTAGAAATTCACCAAAATTATTTATTTAATTGATGAAATTTGGATTTTAAAGATATCTCAATACTTTTGCGGTGGTGTATGTGGTTGGAATATTAGTGTATTTAAGGAAAAGGGATGAGCATGAGAAAACCATTGAGGGAGTGTTGGGAATCTGAGGAGATCTTCATCTGTATGAAAAATTATCAATGTGTTATTTTTTAACATTAGAGGTATACTTTCTTGGGAATTTCATCTTTGAAATCATTGTTTTAATTGATCTGAAAAGTATATAGCCTGTTATCTCTTGAAAATATCCAAATAAAATTTCTAGATACAAATTCATCTTGGTCTAGATAGTTATTCATGCCACTTTTATGTTATTTTTAAAAACATATGTAACTACACAAGATATTGTGAATTATGTTTTGAAATTAATTTTATCTTTTTGATATTTTTAATTTTACACAACACTAAAAATAGTTTATTTTATATTAAAGAACTATGTTTGGCTTAGGCTATATGAAACACCAAGTTAATTTTTAACTATATGAAATATAAATTTTGGAATTCTCTACATGAAACACCAGGGTTATCTTGTGTTACACGCAATAATAACTTACCTCGATGGCTTGTGTAACACGCTTGACCTATTTTTAATAAACAATAGTATATCAATAAAATTTTAAAATTTAAATTAATAATATGTAACCAAGAAAATAAATATGTGTTTATGAATTTTATTAACTAATTTATGAAAAAATATGGTTTACACAAATATAAGATGAATTCATAGGTTACCAAATAATTTGAAATAAATATGTTAATCGATGGAATATAAAAGGAAGCATTATTATTTTATGGTCATAGAGCAGTTTTAACCGAATTAATTAAATTAAATACATTTTTTGAGAGTTATTAATGTAATATATATGTTATATATTCAATCATATAATTTTTATATCTATTAAATATATTTAATAGACATAACATAAGAACAAACCCAATTTTATGCTTAGTAAACAAATATTTTTATTATTACCTACTTTTAATGATAAAAGTATTTGAAATATTGTTTTTGGAGCTTCTATATATTTAATATATCAACATAAACTATTAATTTGAAATAAAAACATAAAAATTATGTTGGGATATATTTTAGTTTTTTTTGTAAGTTTTCATTTTGTAATAAATAGTTATAAATACTGGATTTCCATTCAAAACTACTTTTTCATCAAATTTACTTGTATGTATAAATTATATGTTAAATTGGTTTAAATTTTTAATTATATAATATTTTTATCAATTAATAATAGGTGTTTTAATTGAAACAAATTCACATTGAAATTGGATATAAAATGTGAGAAAACTTTTGATCATTTTTACAATAAAAACATGCAGTTCCATCTTTTTAGGGGATTAATTTTAAATTAATGATCAGAACTTATGTGATTAGAGTTTAGAAATACTTATTCTATATTTTTAATATAAATAATTTATAATGTCAAATATTTTCAACTTAGTTTTTTAAAAAATATTACTAAAAATATTTAAAATTAATTATATTGATTTCGGTAAAATTAAGATTAATTAAGGAATAAACCTTAAATTTAAGACTCAAAAAAACTTAAAAACTCATACAAGAGACATTTAATGGAAATATATTGAACCTTTACTCCATTTGGAAGATTTGGGCCCTTTATTTGATCAATTTTCAACATGAATAATGTGGGTGAAAGTCTCTTTTCAAATATTTATAGGTGTGTCACTTCTCCAATACAAAGGCCTCCTATCCTCCAACAACCTCACACATATTTAGACCCTTTTATCACCAAAAATATACTAGAATAAGCTCCCAAAATCTATAATGTCATATTATAGTCCTCCTTTTGGAATTAAATCAACCCAAGGAATTCTTTTGGCACAAATTGAAAGTGGATTCCCGATTAAGATGTAACACCTTGTTTCAAGATCCATTATTTTATTTTATTTCTCAACCCCCTCCACTCTATTTATTCCAAGATTGTATAAAAAATCCATTATAATAAATATTCTCTGAATTTTTATGCGATTTTTTATACATATACTTACACACACCTCCATCTAATGGGTAACAAATATATTATTTACATGTACAACGAACTACCGCCTCACTAAACGATGATTGTTAATTTCTCCTTTACCACATCTCAAGGAAGCAATTATGATGAAACACCTATTTATATATGTAATATATGTATTAAGGATGGTTTATTATTTTTATATTACATATATTTTTACTTTCCATTTTGGGTAAATATGATAATTTCATTTGAAGAAGAGTGGACTACTGCTCCCTCAAAGTGATGTGATTCATTCACACACTACATGGAATTTATTAAGGATGGGTCAAGATAACTTATATGATATATATATAATTATAATTCTTCTATAATATTTATATATACCTATATAAATATATGTAATTTTTATTCTTTCTATCAATACAATAATAAAAATGGAAACAACGTTCATGTGTATGTATGACTTACCGTCTACATGAACAGTGTATTCAATTGTCTACTTTTATATTATATTTATTATTATTATACACATATAATGAATATAAATTATTTTTATATCTTTATTTACATTCTGGAATGTTGATACAAGTATAAGGACCCAATACATAATAAATTATGACACATGCGAAGAACAAAGAATATATTACCTGAAGTGAAACATAAACATAGGATTGTTAAAAATAATATCATATGAGGTCATAATAAAACCATAGATGGTATTAGATATAATAATATTGTTTTTTAAATGAATTTAAAAAAAATTATATTTAATATATTGGTTTTTTGAATGAGTACGATGAGTGTCAAGACACAAGGTAAGGGGATTTCAGCACACTGTTTATTTCCATGAGATACATGCCATAATCACCACTCTTTCCTCTATTATGGTGTATATTCTACTAATTAATGTATTATATGAATATTAATCTTAAATATATGGATAATTACATATCAATTATATGATAATAATTTCTTTGTGTTTATGTTTCAAAAGATACCAAATTAGTATGATAGTTTTATCTCAATTAATCTTCTTTAAGACACATCCCATGGTATGGACATATATTTTTCCATGAGGTGTATATACTGCCTTGGAAATTTTATATCATCAATCTTGTTATTTTAATGATTTTTTAATCATCATATAATTTCATTTTCTTAAATGAGGAATATTGTTCTATGTTACTAAGTGGTAAGAGATTATTGAAACAATATCATTTCTATTCAAGATTGGTTATAATTATGCTTCCTTTGATAAAATATTATGATAAATATCTCAAGAACACTCATGAATTTTATTCTATTCTATTTATTCATGTTATGATCATTTATTGATACCATTTTTTTCTACTCTTCGGTACATAATATAGAAAGGAATGTGTTTTTAAGAATGCCAGACCTCACTCTCTATTTTCATGGAAATATACATTACATTAAAAGTATGTCATTTAAAAAGGGTTTACATAAATATTATAATATTATACTAAAACCATTAAAATAAAATTTTACACATTTTTTCTTTTACCAATGTTTTCATGGTAATATTATTGTCACTTTCTGAACGAGGCACTTTTCTAACGTTTTTACCATGATGAAGGGAATGTTTTTTACCTCAAATGAAATGTATAGATTCACTCATCATCAATTATTTGAATATTTATATTTAGGTGTAAAAGGTTAATTTTCAATAAAATACTTTTAAAATATATTTTCAATGAAATGGTTTTTATATGGGTTTCATTCTTATTTTATATAATTTTAAAGAAAATGGTCTTCAAAATGTTTTACTTTTTAAAGAGCCTTTACAAAGAAGAATTGATATTTACCTCAAGAAATGTTTTCAAAATATTCATGGAAGTTATTTTCATTATAAGACAAAATCCATTTATATAACTCATACCCTTATAAGAAATAATCCAATGGTTATATTAGTATTCTTTCTTGAATTGTTCATGTTTTTATCGAATGATGATTATAACAGCCGTTTTACTTTCACAAGTTTTATACCTTCTATCCCACTTATTTTAATGGGTTTTGACTTTATAAAGTGATTAGATTACCTATATCTTTCCATAGGTTATGATGTGATGGAATTGTAATGATACCTATTTAATTTATTGGGTTATAATTTGATGTTTATATCTTTTTATGGGTCATGATATGATGATTGTTTTATTATTTTCTATAACATGTGTAAATGATTTTATTATGAGATGGGTGGGACCTATATCTCTCTCCAATGAATTGTGTAATGATAAGTTTTATATGAGCTCCAAGAGTACATAGGTTGTATCCAAAGCTCGAAAACAAGAAGGTACATGTGTTGTATCCGAAGACTAAAAACAAGAAGGTACATGGGTTGTATTACAAGACTAAAACAAGAATGCGCATAGATTTTAGCCCAAACCTAAAAGTACAAGGGTACACATGTTGTAGCTGAAGAACAACAATAAGAAGGTATATGGGTTGTTTCCCAAGCCTAAAAGTAAGAGGGTACATAGGTTGTTAGACCAAGCTTGAAGTAGTTACATGGGTCACAGCCAAATCGTAACATTTTTAAAGTTCCTTATAGTTATCCACAACTAGAAAAAATGCTTATATCCACGGCTCAAAATGTGGAAATAGGCCCCAAAACCATGGATGCTATCTCCATGGTTGTAGGTCCCACCCTATTTCCATTGATTTTAAAACTATAGAAATAGTCCTGAAAATTCGCCACCGTGGAGATTGACCAGTAGCCATGGTTTGAACTGTGACTATAGGAAGCTATTTCCAGAGTTTTAACTGTGGAAATAGCCTTGGTAAACCATGGAAATAACATAAATAAAAAATGAGCCTACTGATTTTTTATCCATGCACCTCCCATCTTCTATCCTACGACACTCAACACTACACCGTCAAATGATTCACATATAAATGTATATATTATGATATATATATATATATATTAATATAAACCATGGAAATAGCCACAAAACCATGGTAGTAGGCCTTCCCACCAAATATTTGGTGGGGAATTGTTTTCCCACAGAAGAGAGAGAACCCTCTATCCATGGGTTTGGAAAACCGTGGGTATATGCCTTCGAAAAAATGGCCTACAACCACAATTTTTAAAACTATAGCTATAGTACACATAATCATGGCTATAGGTCCTAGAAAATAAACTTATAGCCATGGTTTTAAAACCACGACTACATTCTATATAACCGTGGCTATAGGTCCATGGCAGTAGCCAATTTTTCTAGTTGGGATCCTTGACATAATATTTTATAATCATATATGGATTCCAAAAATTCCATGTCTTATTCCATTATTATGATTTCATGAGATATGATCTTAATTATTTTTGTTTTATATGTCTTCTGAACTGAAAATAATTTTTATGATCTCTAATATGTAAGGTATAATCTTCAAGTGTCATTATCAATTTCCATACCCTTTTGTTCATGTTATTATTATGTGTTTCCTTTATTCAGCCTTAATAATCATCTCAATTCACCATTTTCTTATTTTTATTTTCCCCGGGTTATGGAGCATGGTTTTAGGTTGAAGTAATAATGTTGAAGATCTTTATGGGATATGTTTATGATCTTTCACCGGGTTAGAATATTTTTTTTCCAGGTTTCCAAACACACTAAACTCTTATGGTCCTCAAGAATTTATTTTTATTATATATTTAATATACATATTAAATGATTTAATATCCAAGTATTTTAATACCAGGGCACTATAATTGGTATCAAAAGAATAGTTTAGCCAAATTTTTGAAACTACGATGATAAATATTTTGTGAGATCATTAGGTATATTTCTTAGAATATGTCTATGTATGTCTCTAATGATAAGTATAAGGATGGGTTAACTGTTAAACAAATGTCGTCGAATTTTGGTAAAGGATAGTGTGAGTGGATTACAAGAAATACATCCCTATATGAATACTATAAATGGATGTGTCTCCGGTACATATTTACATATTGGTAAAGTCTCCAAAAAGATGTTCTGGTCCTAACTTGGTGTAATCTAGTAAACAACCATGGGCATTGTAGCACACCTGGTATGACACTCCTGGGGGATATTCTGTGGGAATTAAAATACACTGCATGACCCATCATGAAATATTTAAATATATGTTTTCTATGAATAACCTATGATGAAAAAATGGTGTCATAGATTTAGTAAGGTTTCATGATGTAGACATCATATATGTAATTCATTACATAACTATGTGGTTTTCTTCTATGACAAGTAATGATCACACTGTTCTTCTGGTATTAGTAAATTGAGGGAACTGATTAGAATTGGGTTAAATTTGAATGTGATGGATAATTTTTTTATGATCATTCAAGTTGGATGATCATTGATGTGAAAGACATTGTCATCACGCCTAATTGGTTTTCACAAAAGAAGATTAAAAATGAGTACCTTAATTAAATATCAGACACACCAAGGAAGGGAAAGATATATTTTGATGAGTGTTCAGGTAATGGATACAATGATGGAAAGAATATTCAATTTCCCTTATGTCAACAATGTGGAAATAATCACCTAAGTTAATGTCTTAACAAAAAAATCTGTTTTTACTCTAGAAAATATTAACAAAAAGTAAGTGACTGTATAGGAAAAATGAAGAGTTCAGTTAACATAATGGATGGTAATGTTGGCCTCCCTAAGTTATTATCAATTTAAGACTACTTTAAATGTGTAAATTATGGGTATTATGAAAATTAATGTCTTTTGTGGAAGGCCCATGAATAGAATCAACCAAGTGTTATAATTGTCGGTATTTCGGTTGATGATGAAGAGATTGAAAATGACATGCAAAAGGTATGTGATATTATTCTAGTACTTTTTACATTATCTATAAAAATCATGATTTTATTAAGGTTGGAAAACCTTAATACATTACTCACAATTCATATACTAGGAATGAGGTTATAAGGAACATGTTGATAAAGTCAGAGTAATGGTTTAAGAAAAATGTTGGATTAATAAAGTATTTATGTTTTATAATTCAATGATTATTAATCAGGAAATGTATATGTATTTTTAGTTTCCTTAACGATTGAAAATGATATATTGAATGGTTATTTAGACATAGAAAACTGATTTCATGGAAAGGTGATATTTTTATTAAGGGAATGTAACCCTTAATTAATGTCTTAAATTGAGATTGTGATCTTTAGATAATAATATGTTAGATATGATTATGTAAATTCAATTATATATATTTACCTGGAAATTTTTGTTGAAAAATGGTTTATGTCATCAAGGATGATGTTTAATACGGATTGTATTTAATGAATATATCCATTAAAACACTGGAATAAGGAATCTTTCATGATTCATAGTAGTATTTATGGTAATTAAGGTTATTAAAATGTTTCAAGGGAATATAAAATGAGGTTATTAATATGTTCATAATGTGAAAACCAAATGGTAATGTTTTATATATGTGGGATCAATGTTAAGCTGATTTTGATACATTATTTCCAAATCATTGAATTTTCAACTTTTATAATGGTTATAAGGTTAAAAATTTATTGGTAGATTTTGTTAGAATTTAGATGAATTTGATAATATTAATATGTTATCTCTCCACATGAGGATTTATAGATATTTTATATTCTATTCAAAATACATTTTGTTTATGGAAACTAATGAAAAATGGGATGAAATATCATGGGTCTAATGATCTCTTAGTACTTCATGGATGAAAAGTTAACCATAATTTTTTGAAGAAATGGGTGGAGTTGATCAAGGAAAAGAGGGTGAGGTTTTACTAAAATCGTGAAGATATATCATTTCATGAATATTATTTAACTTTTGGGAAAATGGATATTGATTACTAAAAAATGCTATCCTAGTACCCCCATTTCTGGTGAATCAGATGGTCCCTTAGTTTATTGAATATTGATGGCTTTAAATTATTAACTTTCCTAGTACCATCTTCTCTCTCACTCTCAATGAAAACCTGATATTAATATTTTTCTTCTATGTCCTTGTTTTAACTTCCCACTGATGTTCGATGATGTGGAAACCTAGTTATATGTTACTTTGGGTAACTGTTATGGTTACAACATTACCTTTTTAATGGAAGTTCTAATATTCATTTTTTATGTGGGTTTCTATGAAGGAAACATTATATAATTAATCAATTGATAACCCAAGATAATTTTTAGGGAAAAATTCATTTTAAGGGGGGTAGAATGTAAATCCCTAAGATTTTGTGAATTATTTTTTGAAATTAATTTAATATTTTTGATATTCTTTATTTCACGCAACTATATAAATAGTTTATTTTATATTAATGCACAATATGTTTCATGAATTATATGAAAAATATGTTAATAATGAATTAAATGTTATATTAATTCTATATTTCTCTACAAAAAATACTATGGCTAGCTTGAGTTACACACCAAAATTACTTTCGTTGATGGCTTGCATAACACAAATGACCGATTTTTACTAACCAACAATATATCATTATAATGTTATAATTTAAAATAATAATATATAACATTATAGATAAATTAGTGGTTATAAATTTTATTAACTCATTTATGAAATTATATGGTCTACAAAAATATAAGATGAATTCATAGGTTACCAATTAATTATAAATGAATATGAAAACTGATTAAATATTCAAGGAGTTATTATTAATTTTAAGGTTACAAATATACTTACCATAATAAATTAAATTAAATATATTAGGTGAGTATTATTTATTTAATATATATGTTATATAGAAAATCATAGATTTTTTATATTAATTCAATATATTTTATAGACATAAGATAAGAACAAACACTAGTTTGTGCTTAAAAAATATTTTTTTTTATTTTTAACATTTGTTATTGATGAAACCATTTTAAACCAAATTTATGGAACTTTAATATATTTAAAATGTCGAAGGAAAACATATATTTAGAATATGAACATACAAATTATGTTAGGATAAATTTTTTTTATTTTTATGTAAGGTTTCAATTTTTAAAGAATAATTAACAATATTGGGTTTTCATTGAAAACTAATTTTTTATCCAATTTACATAAAATGTTAAATTATATTTTAAAATGGTTTAAAAGTTTAATTAAATAATATTTTTATCAATTAATTTAATTTAGGTCATTAGAAACATATTTACATTGAAATCAGATATAAAATCACAACAATCTTTTAATCCTTTTTATAATAAAAACCCGCACTTTTGTCCCGTCAGCAAGATTAATTTTAAATTAATTACTGAAAATTTTTTGATTAGAATTTTGAAAATGGATTCCATATTTTTAATCAGAATAAATTATATTTTCTAATAATTTCAACTTAGTTTTTGACCAAAAATATTAGCGAATGTAATTAAAATTAATTACATTGACTAAGGTAAAATTATGCTTAATTAAGGGATAAACCTTAATTTTATGACTCAAAATAGCGTAATTGTTTTTCCAATATGCATATAATTGAAATATATTGACCATATATTCCTTTTTCCACTTTTATACATTATAATATTCATATGAAACTTGAAAAAATTGGGTGGAATTATCTCTTCAAATATTTACAAGAGTGCCACTCTTTCTCCAGTAAAAAAACATCATCATCTTATCCAACATCATAAACCCTATCAATATCATTATACCTCTAAAAATAAGATCAAATATGAGAAAAAATTACATAAATTTTTATTAGAATCCTCCCCTTTTATAGAATGCAACCAAAGGAATCCGGTGGGAACAAACAAAATGAAGTTGCTTGATTACAAGGTAACATCTTCTCTCAAGATCCTTTATTTTATTTTATTTTTCCACCCCTCCATTGTATTTATTCAATTATTTCATAAAAACGGGTATACTAAAATTTATATTATTATTTCATTCTAATAATTCTATGAACACTTATACACTCTTCCATGTAATTGGTAGTGAATATACAGTTTACATATACGACATACTACCACATAACTAAACAATGATTATTCAATTTTCCTTTACCACCTATCATGGTGGAAATTATGTGGGAAAATATCATTATATATGTCATATATTATATTTATTATGTATTTATTCTTATTTATTCCATTTATAACACATATCTCTTTTTACATTCCATTTATTGTAAATACGATAATTTTGTTTGAGGAAGTGTGGACTACCTTCCCCTCAAAGCAATGTGATTAGTTCACACACTACATGGAATGTATTAAGGATGGTCTTAGTGAAAATATAAAATATATATAACATTATAATAATACTATATTGATATTATATACATATATAAAAATGATTCATTTTCTTTATTTCTTTTAATATGACAATAAGAACCGAAACAATTGTCAGACATACGTATGGCTTACCATCTCCATTTACAGTGTATTCCATTTTTTTACTTCTATAATAAATAGATTATTATAATAAAAATAAAACAAATATTATCTATACTTATACAATTTTTTACATTCTGAAATATTTATAATTTTATATGTACTGAAGATATAAAACAATTAAGACACATGCGAAGAATAAAGAGGATATTTCCCGAAGTGAACCCTTAACATATGATTGTTAACAAGACGTTAATATATGGTCATAATCAAATAATTAATGGTATTAGATATAATATAATGGTTATTCAAAATATTTATAATAAGTTTATATTTATTATATTGGAGTTTTTAACGAGTATGATGAGAGTCAAAACAAATAGTTAGGGGATTTCATCTCAATTTTAATTTCCATAAGATACATGCCATGTTAAATACTATTTCATTTTGTGTGGTTTACATAATTCCAATTAATGAATTATATTATTATTATTAATAAATTTATTGGTAAATTAAATGTCCATTATATGATCTTCCATTAATAGGGGCTATGTTTCAAAAGAAACTAAATTGGTAAGATAGTTTGGTCTTAATTTACCTTCTTTGAGACACATTGCATGCTATAAAACTATATTTTTTATGAGGTGTATAAACTGCCATTGAAATGATATATCATGAATCTCCTTAATTTCATCATATTTTAACCTACATATAATTTCAATTTCATAAATTATGAATATGATCCAAAAATTTCAGGTGGTAAGAGTTTATTGAAACAATATCATCAATTTTTTGATTTTTTTTATGATTATGCTTCCTTTGATAAAATCTCATTGACCATCTCTCAATAACACTCCAGAATTTTAATCTATCATGTTTATTTTTGATATATTCCTCTATTGGAACCATTTTTTCCACCATTTGGAACATAAGATAGTCAATAATATTTTTTAAGATTGTATAACTTTACCCTTTCTTTAGTCAGAAATTTATATTCTTTCAAAACCATGTTTTCTAAAATGGGTTTATAAAAATATTATAATATTTTCATAAACTATTTAAAATTTTATTTATACCCTTTTTCTATTTTACCGATGTTTTCAATGGAATCAAATTTTTTCTTTCTGAATGGGGAAGTTCCTTAACGTTATTACCATGCAAAAGAGACTGTTCATTTTACCTTGTACAACATGTACAGATTTACCCACCATCAATTATTTGAATATTTATTTTCATATTTAAAAGGTTAATATTGAAATTTTTAATTGATATTTTCAAGGAAATGGTTGTTAAAGGGTTTTCATGATTCATTTATAATTTTTTAAGGAAAATGGTTCTCAAAAGGTTTTATGGTTTAAATACACTTTGTCAAAGAATAAAGTATATTTACCAGAAGAAATGTTTTAAAAAAACTCTTAAAAGTTATCTTCCATCTAAGATAATTTTTTCTCTAAATATTTCCATTCCATGAAATTATCCAATGGTTCTATTCAAATTCATTCTTGAATGGTTTATATTTTGATGGAATGATGCTTATGACAACTATTTCTCTTCCATGGGGTTTTCAATTTTGAATCCTGATTCTTCTCACAGGTTATGTTGTCATGAAGTTATTATAAAACCTATTTATTTTTATTGGTTATAATGTGATAAAATTATAATGATAACCATTTCATTTCATGGGTTATTATTTGATTTTTATAAAACATATCTCTATTTATTGGTCAATATATGATGGATGTCTTATTTTCTTGTGGAACATGTATGAATTATTTTATTATGATATGGATGGGACCTATATCTCCCTCCAATGCATTATGAAATGATAAGTTAAATATGAGATCAAAGGGTACACATGTTGTAGACCAACCCCTAAAACAAAGAGGTACATGGCTTATATCCCAAGCCTGGAAACAAGACGGCACATTGGTTGTGGACCAAGATTAAAAAGAATAACGTACATGGGTTGTAGACCATGCCTAAATGTAAGATGGTACATGGGTTGTATCCCAGGCCTGAAAAAGGTACATGGGTTATATCCCAAGAATATATTTTGTGGGAACCCAGGTTGTTAACCCAATCCCAATGTAGTTACACATGTCCTATCCCAATCCTAACATGTTATCAAGGTATTGGTAGGTATCCCTAAAATAAGATTTTATATTATTATTGGATGACTCAAATACCATGTCTTATTCCTATTTAATTCTTTCATGACTTATGCTCTTAATTATTTTACTATATGTGTCTTATGAACAAAAAATAATTTTATGATCTCTAATATACATTGTATGATCTTAAAATTTCATGTTCATGTTCCATACCATTTTGTTAATGTCATACTCACACATTTCATTTATTTTCTCTTACCAAGCACATGATCTCACCCATTCAATATGTTTCCTTTCCCCAGGTTGTAAAGAATATTTTTAATTAGAAGTTCTAAATACTGAGATATTTATAGGAGATATTGAAGATCTTTCACAAGGATAGAATATTTTGTTTCAATGTCTCTAAAGTCACTAAATTATTATGGTCCCCAGGCATGAATTTTTTTATTTTACTAAATATTCATCTAAAATGACGTAATATCCGTACATGTTATGACAAGGTCACTATAACTAGATTCACCAATGATATATTTTACAAGGATTAATGTTCTTTTCTAATGGAAATATTAATGTAATTAGTCTTTTCAAGAGTGTAACGTTATCCTTACATCAACATCTATATTTATTTTTCAAGAATTAAGAAAAGGGTATGTAGTGTATTATGATGTTTTGGGATCATGGTTAGGATGTGTTCTCATGCACGGAGACAAGGTTGTTTCTTATGGATCAAGTAAGTTATAATTGAAAAAGAACTCACCAACACATGATTTGGAGTTAGCTTCTATAGACCATGATTTGAAGACTTGTCATTATTACCTCTTTGGTGATAAAATTATTGTGTTTATAGACCATAAGAGTTTGAAACATATTATATCACAATTGGACTTTAATTTGAGACAAATAAGATGGATTGAGTGTCTCCAAATATTTTACATTGACTTGATGTATACCCCAAGTAAAGGAAATATGGTAGAAAATGAATTAACCATAAATTAATATGCTTAGTTGTAAAAATAAGCTTCAGATTATTGTAGTTGATGTCCATGATCATAGATATGCACATGGGATGTGAATAATGAATTGTTTTTGTAGTTTTCATTCCGATTTCTTTTTTTATTGATTTATTAAAGATAGATAAATAGGTATAGATGTCTTCGTCATACTACATTTCTTTGAGGTCAAAAATATATGGTGGGGAGAACATTAAAGAATAGAAATTGGATGGGTGTTTAGTTACATGGTTTAAAAATATTATGGTTGTACCTATGGATTTTTAGGACCATCCTCTTTATTCTAATCAATATTTTTGATGCATTGTTCATCCTAGAATAAAAAATATGTATAAGGGTTTTTAGCACAGTTCTAGTGGATTGATATAAAAAAGGAATGTGGATGAGTTGGTTTTGAGATACATTACTTGTTAGTGGGTAAATGAGGAAAATAAACAACTTGCAGGTATATTGCTGTCTTTACCAATTTCTATTTGTAAATGGGAGAAGATAACCACCTATTTTGTAATAGGTATCCATTGAATGGCTCTGAAACATGATTCCATATGGGTGATAGTGGATCGTCTCACAATGTCAACCCATTTCATCCCTATGTTTTAATCTTGTATGGTGGACGACTTGTCAAAAATCTGTATTTGAGAAGTAGTGAAGAGGCATGTCCTACAAATTTTTATTATGTTAAATTATGATCCGAGGTTTATGAATCATTTTTGGAAAAAAAATATAGAAATACCTTGGGACTTAGTTGAATATGAGTATTACATATCATTGTCATATGGATGCACAATCTAAAAGGATGATAAAAATGTTGGAAGATAGGTTGTAGGTTTTTGTAATGGATTTTGGTGGATGATGGGAAGAGCACATTTAGTTAGTGGAGTTATCATACAAAATTAGTTTTTGGGCCACGATAAACATGGATTTTTTTAAGTAATTTTATGGGTTTCCTTATCAATCTTCAATTTCTTGGGTGGAAATTTGCGAGACATCACTGATTGGGTTGAGCCATTTCTAAGAGACAACAGAGAAGATTTTGTTTATCTAGAAAAGAATGGAGACATCTTAGAGTCATATGAAATAGTATAAGGATCATTTTTTAAAGACATTATAATTCAAGGGAAGTGATAATTTTTTCTATAGGATCTCACTAAGGCCTAGAAATTGTATTTTTGGAAAGAAGGGAATGTTTTCTACTAAATACATAATCTCTTTTGAGATATTTGAACAAGTTGGAGAGGTGGCATATCTGTTTAAATCTCCAAAAATTTTAGTGATGTGTGTAATGTGTTTCATATATCTTAGTTGAAAAAGTACCAACCTGATACCGGGGATGTGATTTGACGAGATGACATTAAACTAGAGATGAATGTTTCATTGATTCACATGCCAGTGAAGAATGTGGATAGGAAAGATAATTTATTTCATGGGAAAAGAATCATTATTGTGTGAGTTTTGTGGAAACATGGTCAAATTTAGGAAGACAAATGGTAATGGGAGAATGTAATGATTGAACAATGGCTTGAACACTTTCAGGACACCTAAGGTTTTATAATTTCTGAGGACGGAAAGACTATATTTGAAGAGATTTTGTAACCTCTAGATTCAAGTAAGTAACCCATTCATTATGTTTTTTAATAATTTAATGTTTATAAGTGATGTTTTGGAGGTTTTGGTATCCTTTTGGAATGTTTTTGGAGATTTTATAAAGATGAATAGTTGGTGTACGATTAGTGAAAACCATGAAACTTATATTGGAAACTATGCATAGTGAGACAAAGGCTAAGGGGAAGGTGCATGGTTACTCACACGGTTAAACCCAATTGTGTGGACACCTAGGAGAAACCATGAATTTAAAGACAATGAGAATTTTCTTGGTTGGCGCATAGTTTGTCAAACTATGCAGGCCAAATGTCTAAGGTCTATCTTGAGGCAGAGGCTAAAACACGGGTTGTCTAACTGTGTGACTAAACATGCACAATTTAAAAGTGAGATCTTAGAAAGAGGATCTCACACTTTTATCCTCTATCTATCTCATTTTTTTACCAAATTTAACATAAATATAGAATTGGTCTTCTCAAAGTCTATAGATCCTCTTCGCATTGAATTGGATGTGATACTAAGTAGTTTCTTGGTGCGTGGAAGCCCAATTCCCATGTTGACTCACCGTTTATGGTAGTTTTCATTGTTTTTCACCGAACATATTATCTCCATATAATATAATTTTATATCTAGTCCTTTTTGTACATATATATGGTTTTTAAGCCAATCATGGTTAGATTTGTCTTGTTGTGGTTATAGAAAGAGATCCAAGGTTGGTTTTTAGAGATTTAACCAAGTTTTTGGCCGTTTTCATGTTTTTCTTCTTTTTTATCATAATTACTAAGGTAAGTAGATTTAATTTAAAATCCTCTTATTATAACAAGAATGATTAGTTTAAAGTTGGTTTTTATTGATATTGTTCATGAAACTATAATGAATTTCTTATTGGGAACCCTCTTTCATAATGGTTTGTAGAATTTTTTAAATTGGGTTTGTTTGAAGTTAAAAGTGATTAGCATTATTTTAAAGTGACGATTTAAAAATGGTTGTTTGATTTTGATACATGGAACGGTGTTTTAAATAGAGTGTAGTTATTCTTTAAATGGTTGTTTGAAATATTTTTAATAAAATAATTGTTTTCTTGAAATGGTTGTTTAGGAAATGGTTTTTGGATTAATAGATGTGGGTGTTTATATGAATTTGAGAAAGAAAGAGTATGAATATTATTAATTAATTAATGTAATGGGTACGGGTTAGGACTTATCCCATTTAAACTGGTTCATTAGGTGACAACATAGGGAAAGGATAACTCACCACTTACGTGTATTGGTAGGTCCAGGTTTTCTTTCGTGGTTAGATGTGTGAATGTGTTGAATTGAATAGTTATACCAAAATAGAACTTTTGAAATGGATTAACGCATTGATAGGTTTCATTCTTTGGAAAAATATATTTCTTTGAAAAAATATTTTTTATGGAAATTGGTTTATGTTATGTTATAAAAATTTTAATGTGTTCTATATAAATTGTTTATATAATTGTGTTAACATCTTCTATCCAACTAATATGAGTAGTGAATTAATTTGGGGAAATTATACTTAGTTTCATTTATCACCCCTACTTTGGCACATTGCTAATTTTATAGATATCATTTAACAAGACATAATAAAAGGAAATGTATAACACATATTTAGTGTGACTTCCTGATACATGAGCTGTTTTTTGGAGTTGGATCTTAGAGATTGTTTGGAGCTTTGAACTAATGTTTTGGAGTCTTTGGGTTTTGTGGGTAATTTATTTCACATTTCACTTTGATATTATATTATTCCACTTTGTTACATTATTATGGTATAGCTTGATATCAATGGTATTAGTTTGATTTATTTCACACTGTTATTATGCATCATGTTGTAGTTTATGTTATGAAATTTTTTGTTGGGTTTTTTATTTCTCAAAGGTAAAATCATCTCCTATTGTTAATTAAGACATTACATTTTTTTCAACATTTATCAAATTGGGGATGTCACATATGGACATGTAATTTACTTCATCCATATCATTCCAATGAGGATGGGTGGTATGATACACATTCTATTTTATATTTTATGTTCCATATAATAAATATGGGTCATAATTATCAACATCAAAGACAGAAATGCAAAGACTAAGATATCAGTATTAGATCCACAAGTGTGGGTTCTGGGATTTTATAGTAGTTATCAATGGTACTATTTATATAACATTATCGATTAATTTTTTTTTAAGTGACGTTATCTTAAGAGTTATAGATACCATTATAGGTCTATAATATTAATTTTGATCATACGTTCAAGGTATTAAAATCCAAATATATGGGTTTAAGTAGTTGTTTTTTTTTTAAATTGTTAGTGACATTTTGGGAGATGTTTTATTAGTTTGGGGTATTTGTATGCCCATATATTAACTTGAAGTGTTATTTATGGATAAACTATTCTTTGATTTTTAAAGAATAAAGGAAAACCTGAAGTATGGGCGAGAGCCCATTGCATCTACCAAGGCCACAAGGATATAAACCACAACTGAAGATCAATAAGGTCATAACATGTACCACAGGCCTATATGATGTCTTAGTTAGTGTAACATTAGTATTTGTAAATATTATGATTAATTTGGAAAAATATATTATTTTATTTGAGGCATAATGGTTGATTAATCTTGGTAGAATATCTGATCAAATCGATATAATATTTGGGTTTAAAGCATAGTCTGGAAATGTTTGAAAAATTTTAAGGTTAGTTATTTATGGAATTATTTTTTAGAAAATTGAGTTTAACTATTAAAAATGGGAAAATAATTTTTTAATGTTTATTTATTTTTTAATTATCCTAACATGTGAAAACCATTTTGATTTTGGTTAATTTATAAAGATAATATGGATGTCTTGTTTGCCATTTTTTGGTTATGTGGTCTCTAAAATTTATTTAAGTGCTTCATGTATGAAGAATTCATCTTGAATACTCATCATATCGAGAACAAGATGATATTGGGGTGGAAATTGAAACTAAAATTATGGAATTATACTCATCAAGTACATATATTTTCATATTCTCGTAGTCTAGATAGTAAGAGAATTACTGTAATCTATGAAAAGGTTATTTGTTTAAAAATATTAACCTAAAACATTAAATTCTGATGAATCGATGTTCTTTTCAATCATCACAAATCTATGGTTTTTAGGAACATTCCATTAAATTTATCATTCAATTTCTTGTGATCAACGACATAATTCACTATGTAAAATTATTTATATTTTTCTTCATTTCCCACTTATTTATTATTATTTGATAATCATGTTATGTGTTATTCAATTTGAATTTTGTAGTTCACTTATATATCTTATTAATAAGATGTTTTATTAACCATTTGTATGATGTGGGTTTAAAAAATATTTTCCAATATATATCCTTTGATTAATCATATATAGTCCAAATTGCAAGGTTGAAATTTATTATAGGGGGTGGATGTCACACTCATATATTTTAAAAGAAGAAAATAACTTTTGATAGTGCAAAATACATGAAATGTTGAGATTAATTGAGAATGTAACACCCCAATAATTTATGATATGTTTTCTTTAAAGAAAAATTTAATGTATTCAATATCCTTTTTTACACACAACCTATATAGTTTTTTATTCGATAGCGTATTCAAAAAGAAACATTGAGATTAAACAACCAATGATATATATAACCATTATGACCTAGCCATTCAATTTTTGGGTATAAATGATAATAAATAATTTAGGATATATATATATATATATATATTTCATACTCATAATAAATTATTTATTTTTTTAGTAGATAATCAATTTGTTTTTAGTAAATATATTCCGTTTATCAAAAATATGTTTTCTTTAAAAGTTTTTTTATTATTTTTCATATAAAAAATATTATATTAAATATTTAAATTTTTTGAAAATTTATGTGATAAAATTAAATTCATTTTTGGATTCATACTGTTAAAAGTACATTCTATGATATTTTTGTACTTTTTGGAAAAAATTGATTTTTTAGTGAATATTAAAGAATACAGATTTTTGTAAAACTATATTTACTTTTAAATAAATTAATTAATTTAAATGTCCCAACTTTTTTAATATTTTTTATTGTATCATAAGTTTTTATTTTTTTATATTTAGTCTAATTAATTACTTTCAAATAAACATTATATATTATTTTATTATAATTTTTTGGGATTGGAAATAGTTTTTTTAAACTGTTTTAAAGTGCATAATGATATTCCATTTTAATTAATTAAGGTAACCCATAAATAGGATTAATCATAATTAAATTTAAATATTATATATCCATAAATATTATTTTTTATTCACTAAATGTTATTTATTAGACATAGAGTTAATATAAAATCATCTTGTCCTTGATAAATATACTTCTCAAAAACCTAATTTTTAACAGTATATACGGGTTTGGTTTTAAATTTATTTTTTCATAATTTTATAAAAGTTATTTGAATGAAAAAAATAGTTTTTAAAATAATCTTTTAAAAATTATATTAGGGTGATATTTTTAGAATTTTCATAGAAGATTTTTTTCTGATGAAGAGTGAGAATGCTGAATTATAATTGAAAATTTCTTTTTCATTTAAATTGTTTATAAGGTTAAATTATATTTTAAAATTTTCTTTAATTAAAATTATTTTAGTTTTATATCAATTTATACAATTTATCTAATTGGAATCAATTTAATGCAACATTTACAATGAAGGAATTTTTAATCTTTTTAACGTTTTCTCCTTAAAAATAACTTTCTCAACAAACCTGTGGGATTAATTTGGAATTAATTTTACCACATAAGTAAATGGAATTTGGAAAAACTGATTCCATATTTTAATAAAGAATAATTTATAATTAATAAGGATTTGGATATAATTTTTCAACAAAATTATTAGTAAAGACATAAAATATTATTTACCATTGTTAAAGTAAAAATGGGTTTTTCAGGGAGTTAAAATAAAATAATAAGTTTATAAATTACCTATAACCTTGTGTAAAAACTATTTTCATGACATATATTTTCAATTATACCCATAAATATTGACATTTTCTATTTTTTTCTTATTGCTACATAGGAGAAATGTTGGATCCCTTATTTAATTTTTTTTAAAATCTAGTGTGTCCTCTCCCCCAATAATAAAGGAACACCCCCTCTCTTCTATTTTTCACTCTTTTTTATCTCTTGTGTTTGGGAAATAAATAGCCAAATAAATTCTAAAATTACATCATATAAACCTAGAAGAATTATTTTTCATTGAAATCAAACATAGGATGGCCTATTGTGGAAACCCAATGAGGGTTCCCGAAGAAGTGGTAACGTTCTTTAACAAGCCTTTTTTATTTTATTTCTTTCTACACCACCATAAATTTTAATTAAGGATTGATTATATAATAAAATTAGTATCATACATATACTAATGTTATTTTGTTAATGAAATATCCTAAATAATTTCTATATTCTATTAAATAGGTTATAAAATCATCATTCATTTGTATGGTGGACTACCACCTCACAAAACGATGTTATTTATTTTTCCAACAACACATCTTAATGTTGGTTATGATGATTTATATAATATTTAAATATTATATTTACTAAAAAATTATACCTATGATGTAATTATTTCACATATATATATATAGACATTCCATTCTTTATGGGGACTACTGCCTCATGAAGCGATGTGATTCGGTTTTTACTATCACATAGAATGGATGATAATAAGGGTAAAGATAATGACTAAATGTTATATAAATGAAAAATGTATGTTATTAATGATACATTTATAATCATTTAAATACAATATTTCATTTTCTTTCTTACCTTTTAACTCATTGAAAAAGTGATAATGTCGTTCATGGACTTGTGAACTACCATCTCCTCGAAGTGATATGATAACTTTTTTGATCCCCACATCCCATGAATGATATTAATTATAATATATAATTAAATAAACTGATATTTATGATATAATTATCATTCTATAATGTATAAATATTACAAAACTTTTTTCCATGATGATCATTGAAAAATGGAAATGTTACTCAAACGTACGTATGACCTACCGTCTCTGTGATTGTAACAAAGCCAATTTTTCATAACCGTATTTAATCATTGGTTTTAAAAGTATAATTTATATATAAATATGACTATTACTTTATGATTATTATTTATTTTATGTTTATATAATTATTTTTTTCCAATAATTAGCCTACAAAACTCATTTTTGACACATAATCCTTATATAGTCAAAACATCTGGTGTAAACCTAATTTAATATATAATAATATATACCATAGTAATCAGTGAAATAACACAGATATCAAAAATTTTAAATGTAATTAATCAATTATGTAATTAACTTATTTTTATTATTTAGGATGACAATGAACTAACAAACTACATCAAACTCGAAGTATGGGTCTTATCATATCACTTTTATGTCTAGGTTATGTATGCCATATTCAAAAAATTTCTTATGTGTGGTGTATATACATATCATTAATGTATTATATGATAGTTATCGTTAAATTTATAGGGATTTAAATTTCAATTTTAGGGTCTCTCTTTCATGAGGTTTTAAGTAACAATGTTACCAACATGTTAAAGGATTTTTGTCTCAATTTCCCATATTTGAGACCTATGCTAAGTTATACACCTGTCTAATTTTATGAGGTGTATATAAATCCAAATTTGACATGTTATATCATGAATATCTTTAAATTTATGATATTTTAAGCTTCATTTAATGTTATTATTTCACAAGAACTATGATTCAATGCTATCAAAGTCATAAGAGTTTTATGTTACAAACTCATAATTTATTGGGATGGTTTATGATTAAATCTCCAATGTTGAATATTATGATCTAAATATCAATAATTATCCTGAATTTTATCATCCTATTTTTTTTCAATACATTTTCAAGTAATATTACTATATTACAACCATTTGGTACTTTATTTAATATATAAATTTTTTTTAATAAAATATAACATTATTTCTCTCTTTGGTCAGAAATAAGTATTCTACAAATAACAAGTTTTTAATAAATGTTTTCATATATGTTTTTAAACTCTTACAAATGATTTATTAAATAAATTTTTACCAATTTTTTTCTTTTTAATTTTTTTTCCAAAGTTATCTTTATGTGATTTAGAAAATAATTCTCTTTTGGATTTTACAAAAAATAGGAAATGAATCTTTGTTTGAACACATACTGTATGAAAGTAATTTCATGAGTTCATGATCATTAGTATCATGGAAGATTACTATATATGTTTTCAAGGATATTTTAAAATAAAATTATTTGTAAAAAATTTCGAAAAGATTTTTATTTGAAAATTGATAGGATATTTCCATATAAAATGTTTTAAAATAATTTTTAAATGTTTATGTAATTTGTTTCCAAAGATGATTTTGGAGAAATGGTTTTGATAAATATTTTTGGAATTTTTAGTTTTGAAAAAATATATTTCAAAATAAGAAGGTTATTTTCCAAAAATTTAATTTAACTATATTCTAATTCAATTTACATTAATCAAAGGAAACAACCCTTGATGTTAAAAATGATCTTATAAGTATATTGTTTTAATGGTACCATCCTCATTTTTATTTCTAGATGGATTAAGATTGTTACAAATTGATTATTGTGGAACCCAAATATTTTCCACAGTTTAATCCTGTTTCAAAAATATTTTTATGGAATCAATTTATTTTCCATGGTTTACATTGGTTATAGATGAATAATGATTGTTTCTATGAGTATTATAATGAAAGATATATTTTCATTATTACCGTTTTGGTTCCTTGATATTATATATGATGGGTGTGGCTAGATATAATTGGGTGAAACTGTTAAAGCCTATAAGATGTGTTTATATAGATGGTGCTCCAATTTATTGGGTGCTGAATATGTTTGTCACGGCCCATTCTAATGGGGCCCACATCATGACTCCCCAAACCCACCTCCAATAGTCTAGGGTATGGTGACTAGCACCAAGTAGGCATATTACTAACATGGGAGGCATTGCGTAAGTACCTATACACATGTAGACAGATCCAAGCCCACAAATGCTGAAATGCAAAAAAACCCACTAAAGAACAAAATTCATGCATACAACTAAGCACAACAAAACATATCAGGATGGAAGGTAATGTAATGAAAGTAAACCAGGCCAGAATACATGCCCACCAAAAAACAAGAGACTTCAAACTACAAAAGTCCAACCTATAAGCATAAATAAGTATTGGGATAGCTTCTCATACCCATAGGAAAACCTCAGCCTGTAGGGAACCTAGATAGCCAGATCCTTCTTTGATCCACCCTATACTCTGTCAAAAGGCCACTCGTCAGCACAACTCATGACATGTGCAGTCAAATCCTGTGTAGGGGTGAGTATAACAATACTCATTAGAGGAATCTAAAACCCACACATAAATACACAAAGGAATGGTACAATCATCTCTACATAGTATATTTCTTCTGAACATATAATAGGAGAACACAATCTAGATATAATCAAAACCCAAACCTATAGTATAGAGACAAGTCACACATCCATATACCCATTCTATGGATTGAGTTCGAAGATACCAAGAAGCACTCATCCGGGAGAACTCACTCGTTGAGTATGATAGCTCTGATGTCATCCGTCTGAGAAGTATTGTTCATCAGGAAACCCCATGAGAGATAGATAAAATCATTTTTGGAGAACACACTTATATGTGTGGAAAGATCAAAATACAAATATGGGGATCACTACCAGGGCCTTGGAAGATACCGCGGATCATCAGTATTCACATGCTATGTAGAGGATTAGTGTCATATAGGAGTATTCACATCGATACCTGACTCTACCTAGGGTCAAGAATAGATAGAGGGTATCACTCCAGGGATCTCGGAAGGATACATGACTCTATTTCAGAATTTCATGTTGAAGGGATCATACTCCCTTAAATGGAAATGATAGCTAACCTTCAGGGGAATGAGAAAAAGGGGAACCAACCCAAATGAAACATGCCCAAGATAAGGTGTACAAAAATAACATGCCAACTACTAAGAAGTATATGACATGTAGAAGTGTCACACACTATATCTTCTGACCCTAGGTACTGCCCGTGTACAACGGCCTGTGTTTTAAGGCTCATCATGTAAAAAGTAACTACACAGTGTTTAGAAATGATCACATGCCGTGTGAAAGTATCTAGGGTCTGCTCCAATTCAGTTACTATTTAGAAACACCAATCAAAAGCTCCATAAATTTTAATCCTATGATATAAATAGTTCATTCTACCTTCTATATATATTGGAAACTCCTTGAGATGATATACCTCAATGAATTGAGAAAACCATGTTTTCTTTTGTATAGTTTCTTTAATATCATCAAAAATTATCATGTTGTTCAAATATTCTAATATTGAGACTGCCTCTATATTTTGAGTGGTCTAGATATTCTAAAGCCTTTACGAATACATTGGTACACGATGTACCCATCTCATAATAACCTCCCCAACATTGATGCCTTCTCTTTCATCAATACAATTTATTTTCAAGGCTCTTATTTATTAATAATTATAAAACTAAATGTCTGTAGGTTCCCAATAATACATTAATCAATTGAAGTATATAGATTATTTTATATTAATATAAATCAGGTGAATATTATTTTATATATGATTATGTATACTCACATAAGTCTCAGATGATAAATTTTATTCTTATTCAAATATAAAATATATTTCCATTTTGGATTCCCCTTTATAATCCTTCATAATCCTTTTCAATTATTCCACATTAAAATACCGACAAGATGCAAAATATTTCTTTCTTTTGATTTGTAATTATATATGCATGTTAAATTCATTTTTATATACCCATGTGAATTGAATAATGCTACTTTTTTAAGTGGAATATTCTTCTATGGTGTGGAACTCCTTTAAACATATAGATTCTTCCATGAATAGATTATTATCTTGATCTTATCTTAACTCATGATAAAGGTGAAGGATAATTATGTTCAATCCATAAATATCAGTGATTGATAATTATCTCTTTTATATCTATGCATTATTCATATTTACAATGAATATTCCTCATATTTTTAATTTAAATTTGTATAATTATTTAGTGTGAACTTTTCTCATAATTTAGTAAGTGTCTCATGACACCAACACAAAGAACCTAACACATACACTATATTAGTTCACACAAAAACTCATATATGGCCCACCTATATAGATTCAAAAAACACAAATATTGACTGAATATTTCTAATGAAAACTCCCAAATGACACATATTCAGTACCTAATGACATATAAAAAATTTCAAATAACACATGCACATACTCTCTTTCTCACTTTCAAAAATTTTATGTGACAGATGCACTGTAGGGAAATTGCCCAAATTCTATGTCCTAGAGAAAAACAAAATGTACAAGAAACAACAAATGTTATAGAAAAACATGTGTAACGAAACTAATGTAGGATACTAATGAAACATACTAATATATTCCTTATCCATTATTCTCCCAAAAAACATAGATCCTAGATTTCCCCCCAAATTCCTCATTTACACTTTAACTTAAATATTTTCCTTTCTAAACACTCATCACTCACATCCAAAATATTGTATAAAATATTTTTATATCCAATATTAAATGTCCTTGTTCTACATTAATATTAACAAAAAATCATCACACATATTTTAATACATGGTCTTGAACATCTCTACTTGAGTTCTTTAAGATAAAGCCTCAAATACTCCATCTCATATTCTGTACATGGGTTTTTTATCACACATGACATCCATAATAATCCTGCAAGAATCATTGATTCTATACAAAATTTATATTTACTTGTTCAATGTAAATATAATTCATATAATGAAAACATCAATTATAATGACACTATATAATGTGTTAAATTATATTCTTTTTCCGGGTCTACTACATTAACTCACATCTCCTTGATTTTACGAGTTGATTTCAAGCTCTTATAAATCCTAACATTGGATTTACAAAAATATTTAGCTATAAAGTTTTTACCAAGATTGATATGACTAAAAATATTTTGAATCCATTAGTTATGTAACCTTATCACCCTAATTATAACTCAACAATATGTGGAGATACTCTTAACTATGGATACTAATCACCTTATACTACTAAGATTTTTAAATTTTAGTGTCGGATGATAATTAATTACATAATATTACATTGAATAATTTTTAGTTATTTTGTTTCTTGGATACTGTAATCCATTTATATTAATGAGGAAAGTCACCATATGACCACTTTCTCAATATTAACAATTCATAGCTAGAAAAAATTCATCACATGATTGTTGATTTTTTTTCATGCTTTTTAACTATTTTATATGATTCCACATAAACCATATATTCATAGAATATTTTACCATGTATGATAAAATATATAAACATATTAGACCTTGATATTTTATTTACTAATTTATTTATAGAGTTTATGATAGATCAACCATGATGCTTGGGGAATTCTTTGAGTCATGCAATGAAAAACATTATGCCCCCATCAGTTTCCCATGAATCTCTTATAATTTGGTTTCTCACTATTTCTCACTTAAAACCTTATCATCATCATACTATTTATCATAACATATGTATAATCACTTATAGGTGATGGTGGATAGAGATGTAGGATTATTTGTAATTAATTAAAACATGGTTACATAGTCCCTTTTACATATTTTAGAGAGAGAGGACTGATTTAAGGGGTTCTAAAATTAAATGATTAATATTTAATTATCAAAATCATTTTCTATTATAATAAATTAATTTAATAAATAAACAAACCAATGATTTATTGTTCTATATTATATTTTGATTTATATAAATGTAAAAAATTGTATAATAAATATTAAATATGATAAAATCCTACATGAGGGTATTTTGATGTATCAAATAACATTAAATTGAATTGTAGTTTATTAAATACATAACCCATAATAATTTAAATAAATTTATGAATGTATTAATAGTTTAAATTATTTTAATTTTGTATGATTTTTATATATTTATTTAAACCTAAAAAGGCCCCTCAAAGTGAGTATGGGCCCTTATTATTCCAAGATATGCCATGTAGATTAGAATGGGACCTAGATGGACTAACTCAAGTTAGATCATTCCATTTAGGTGACCAAATCAGTTTCTAGTAGTGTGAAACAAATGGGTTCAATGTGCGGGGGCACTTACACAAAATAACTATGATTTATTTTATTAAATGAATATCTAAGAATGATATTTTTTGAATAAAGTCCTCTCCATAAATAAGGAAATGTTTTCATGTAGATGTCATAGAAATAAATGTTATTATTTTAAAAAAATTATAAAATTTAAAACATGGTTCATATGATCCCCCATTTGGCATATGATCTGAACACTATGACTACTTCCATGATTTCATGATCTGATTTTGAAATTTGGATGACCATATCTTAGTTATCCAAACTCTGATTGGTAACATTTTTATGGTGTTGCAACTGTAGAAACTCCCTCTAGTCGAAGGATATCATATTTAATAAAATTTTGACTTAAATAATTTAAAAAATACTTTGATAAAACTTTTTGAATTCATCTTTTTGGAAGATCTGGGAAAGAAATTAAAAATATTTTTTTATTCTTAATAAAAATTAATAGAATCAATTTAGAATTTCTATACATAGTCCAATTTATGGATAATGTTATATTAATTTTAAGCATGAATGATGAAATTAAAATAATACATTTTTTTATTTGATGACTTTTATGCATCCCACTCGTTAGAATTGGAAATAGAATGGAGGATTGGAATTGAGACCCTTAGAGATCATCCAAAATTTATTTAAATGAATTTTAATTCATAAATATACTATCTTCTAATTATAAAATGGAAAATCAATGTGGCTATTTACATACTTATAATCATCATAGTACTGTTAACTTGATCAGAGAATAATTTTTAGATTATAGTGTCTCAAAATATTATTTACCACACCAAAATATTATGGGGAAAATCATAATCTCTCAAAATAATTAAAGTAATAATACCTATGAATATGATCTTAAATTTGTTTATATAATTTAGATAATATGTATAAATTTCATCTTAATTAATTTAATTAGTTTAAAATGATAGTTTTAAACCTTAAAACATAAATGAAAACTAAATTTTCATAGTTTCGATAAATATTTTATCACATACATATTCCATTAATAAAAATTCTTGATAAAATATGAGTAATTAATTACATTTTATTCTCCAATAAAATATTTAAACAAATCATGAATAGAAATATTTATTTTTAAAATATTTTCCTCTTATTCACATAACATTTTTTTGATTACAGTGGGTTAATAAATTCAATTCTCATAATTATGAACTCAAATAATATGGAATTTGTTTTATATTTTCTATCATTAAAACATGGAAATTACCTGACCCCTATAATGGTGACGACATTTTACTAAAATATAATTCTTTAAAATTGTCCAAATATTTAGATTCACTTAGTGTTTATACCTCTAGAATGTTTTTATGATAATAGTGAGTCTTACTCATAATCTTAGAGCTGTATCTTCTAACACATCAAGTATCATAAAGATATAATGTTAAATAATTGAAATAAAAATTGATACTTTGAATATAAATTATGGAATATAATTTAATTGTTTTTTGATATCTAATAAATATGGATTCATATCATTGTGTCACAATACTTCATTGCTTTATTTGTTATTTTCATTTACAATACCAGATAGACTTATCTATTTTCTACCATGGACAAGGATTTAATCAAGGTACTATAATTCTTGTCAAAGGAACCAAAAATATAACTTTCTATACATGAATGAAAATAATCCTTTCAGGATCATTCAATTACTATCATACCATTACTGATGAACCATCACAATCTACCTTTCCACATGCATAAAATATCAAAGATTTTATAATTCGTCAAATTAATTTATAAAATATTGAATATTATTTATAATCACATGTTAGGAGATAAATATAAAATCCCATAGATATAAAATAATAATGAAACATAATAATTATGGTTTTTTTATTATGATATAGTACACCAGATATCTTATACATGAGATCACCAAATGTGATCTTTATGTGAATAAGCATAAATGATTATTTTGTTTAAAAACCTGAAAGTCAAACACCATCTGTGTAGTATTATATTGATTTATCTTGAATACATAACATATGTATAGGATTATTGACATAGTATATTTACATTCTCATTATATCTATGATCTTATAGAAAATTTTTATATGACATTTAATCCTAATAAAATTACCATATATAGTACATAAAGAAGTTATATTACGATCATAATAATTTAAATTCATCTATATATTATGGTATATAAATAAATTGATAATAAAAAATATTAGAGATGGGTGTATATAACCCACCCTCGCAATATACATTTCAAATGTACATCAACTCTTATGATACTTTGTTAGAGATATGATAATAAATTTTTTGGAGAGTGTCCAAGGAATAATAGATGACATTTCCTATAACATACCAATACAATATTCCCAAAATGATGTTTTCAACATTATAAATAGATATTTCCAATTGTTACTATGAAAAAATATTCCCATTTATTGCAATAAAGAGGTGTTATTAACTATGGTAATAAAAAAATTAATATTCTCCCCTCTAATAATAAGAAATTATAATACTAGGAGTTATATACTTAAAATAAATTTCAATACTATAAAATTAATTTATTATAATTTCCATTATCAAGAAACCCCTTTATAATTTGAGAACCATAATCTATAACAATGAGAATAATGAAAAGATTTGGGGATAAGAGATGGGATTTATGGTATGCATTAAGTATTAAAAATGAGGATTATTGTTGTATGGATTTCCAAAACTAATTATGAATGAAGAAACATAATATGTAGGGGAATAATATTCTAGCATATAAGATTAATCATGTTATTGTGGGAAATGTAACATTGGAAGATTAAAATAGATAACCCATAATTTTCATACTCCACATGTATAGTTTCTCAAAAAAATTTGTTGGACCCATTAAATCATGAATAAATAATAGGGAATCTCAAGTGAAATGAAGGATACGTTTTAAGGAGTGAGAAATTCACTTTTCAAAGGGGTGATTTTGGTAAATTTTATATTTTTTAATATTATTTGTGATGTTTATTCTTATATGGACATGATTATTAATAATAAAGTATGAAAACCATTCATGTGATTAATTTGGTAGTGGTGAAACATAGTTATAAAAGATTCTCTTTATGTTTTAATAATTCACTTTTCTATATATTTATCTCAATTTACAGTGAGTAGAGTACTTAACTGATATATGTTTTTTATTATAATTTTAGTTAATTTATAATATATATCTTCATAAGGTTGTTTATCAATACATCCATCTATTTAAAAAAATTTATAAATTATAGAATAGGTTTGATCTTGTAGTTATTACAAAAGAAACCGATACATTTGTGGAATATGGTATTCTTTATTTTAACCATTTGAGATCATCCTTTATATATTGGTAGATTCCTAGGAATTATGTTTCTAGTTAATTATAGATGTTTTTATCATTTATAAATAAATCACTATATATATAAGAAAAAAATCCAACTTATTAGGATCTTATTATGGTTTAGAATGAAAATTTTATCCAAACTAATATGAAATTCCAATTATTATAGACTATCTCACTAAACAAGATATATAATGATAATTAATTATTTTTATGTGAGAAAATAGAATATTAGTTAGTTAAAAAATCCTATAAATAAATCACATATCATTATCCTAAAAATTAAACATTATTACATATCTATTTTCTTATATAAATTCCAAAAAACCCAATACATTGATAGATATTATCATTCCATATAAAATACATAAATTGATATACTATGGGATATGATAACCTCTGTAGAGATATCTTATGGTTTCCACATTTCTATATTTTTTCCATGGGATTATTATAATTTTAACTAAAGTCTATAATAGATTTTTTATCCAAACCATAAAATATTTCACTCCCTATCATATATCATTACATTGAATATCACATGGAGTTTCTAAAATGGATTATGATTCAAATAATGTAAAAAATAATCATAATGAATGAATAAAATAATAATGATAATGAAAAATTAATCCAATCACTACGATATCAATCAAGAATAAAATCTGGGCATGATACTAATCATTAATAGAGTAAGGATTGATGAAAAAGATAAATCTCCCCAATATATACAACAAACAGTATGTTGTAAATTCTCTATATAATCAAGAACCATTATTAAAGAAGGAAATTTCACTTTTTATATATTCTTATTTCTTATTTATATTCTTTTTATTATTATTTAATTTTATATATTTTACTATGATAAAATATTATAATTAAAACTGATATTATTTATTATATAAATAAACACTAGTGTGTAAAGAAGAATGTGCTATAGGGTATGGGAAATAGAAGGAACAAAAATAACTATTAAATGAGAAGATACATATTGAGTTATTAAAATAATTAAATCAACCACTAATTAAATTAAAATCCAAATTGAACAAGTTATTTTTGTACTTGACGAACTCAAAGTACAATGTTTGGAGTATCAATATGAGGACATGAGTATACAAGAAGATATTCAACCTGTATTTGCATAGTAATTGATGGAAAAAAAAGAATCCCTCCAACAAATATTTTATATTATTAATGTAGATGTAAATCATGAGGATTTCATACTAAGTCACAGGCAATCGGAAAAAAAATTTAGAGGAGGAAGGTGATGTAAACATTCTTAATGAAGTGGAAGTGGGGGATCAACAAGCCTTGGACAGGGTTTTTACCACATTAAAAAAACTGAATTATCAAATGATCCTCCTATTTGTTCTAATATAGATTCATCACTTTTATTACCTATTCTCAATGATGAAGAAAATAACCTCATGACAGATGTTTTTTTGAAGTGGAAATGGACGAACAACTTCCCAAAATAAATGTTACCTTAATTATAGTGGAATTTCATGGACAATGAGAGGTGAAATATGATGCACTATAAGGAGATAATTTATGTTTTAAATAATATTTTTTAATAATTAACATATAGAGTTGAATACTAATTTCCACTATTAAAATATTATTGAATTAGTAGACTATGGTATTTATCAGCAGGTGGATGAAGAAGATAACGAAACCATGGAGTAGGTGGGATCTTCATAAGAAATTTATAAACATTTTAAGGAATTAATAATAATGATAATGTGGTATATTAAATATATTGTAATGAGAGCATGTGAAGTCAAAGTCAAAGATCCTAAAATTTTGTGCCACCCAGTTCTACACTAAATTAATGATATGGTAGAAGTAGAGGAGCTCAATATAATATATTCCCAATAATGGGACCTCTATTAAAAGAATAAATCCATGTATATATATCGAACCACAACAATGTTATGGTTTCTACCATAAAATTTATATACTCAATCTAATTTGGAAAATTCAAAGACAATCAAGATGTTAGAAGTCAAAATAAAAAACATATTGGGCATACATTCAACCGAATATTTATTTCACTTCGTTTCTATTTAATAATTTAATATTAATTTCAAAAAATGTATTTTTTTCATAGTAAATTTTCTAGATAACAAAAAACAACCATCATAAACACTCTTATAAGAAAATAAGTGTGAGAATCACTTTCTTTCAACACTATACACATATAAAAAAATATTCTTGGTTGTTTTATCCTTAATATTATTTTAGATAATATCCTAAGTTAATATACTCGAATTTATCATGATAATGAATAATATATATTGATAATAATGTAATAAACTAAAAAATGTTGAGGGAGAAATTTATATGATCATATGATATTCCTGATACTAAATGTATATAAGATTATTGATATATTTTAAGGGCCTCTTGAGATTTATTTTTAATCATGTGCATTTTTTTATTGATTATAGAAATTTTTTAGCATTAGTCACTTAACAACATTAACATTCTAATCAAAATAGGTATTATAATTACTTTTGACATATTATTAACAAATAAAATCTCATATTAATGGAGTCTTGAGATATAATTTATTATCATGAACATACATTATTTTTATAAAACTATTTTTAGATTAATGAAGTGTGTTAAAATTATTGAGCAACATATCTAAATCCATGATTACCTTTAAGTCCTTCCTTTGAATTTACCCCTCTTTTAAGACATTAAAATCAATGAATGGCCTAATAAGTTCAAAAATATTTCATGTATATATATATTTTCCTACCCATATTTAATATTATTTTGCATTATTATTTTCATACTTAGTGTCAGGGAAGTTGTTCATGGTTAATTATTAAAAAATTAATTAATGGTTGGGGGATGTATGAAATAAGAATCTTTTGGGAGAGAAAATTCATTTCAGTAAGTATTATATTCCTGATTCTTCATTAAATAAAAAAACTAAAACTAATATAAAATAAAAAAAAGTTATAAGAAAATTAAAAATGAAGAAAAAAAGTGAAAAATGAGAATGATGGATATGTTATTTTGTGACTAAGTTTATATAAATAATAAGACAATTAGATTATGTTGGATGATATCATTTGTCGGGTAAATGGGAAATAATAATTTTTTTAGAGTTTTTTATTTTAAAAATTAATTTCACTTAATTAAAAACATCATCTTTGTTTTTTTTATTTACCACATCATTTCCTACCAACCCGATAAAAATAGAATAATCCATGAAAATACTTCATGTTTAACACTTTGTTAACTCTTCAATAAGAAAGTGTTAATTTAAAAATGATTATGTGTAACATATACATATTAATGATAATTATAACTTTTAAAATAAATATGTATTGATTAAAGAGTGAAAAAAATTATTCCTTGGATGAAATGTTAATAAGTGGTTTATGGATGGAAATAATAAGATTAAATTAATGTTTATATGAGATATTATGTTAAATAGGATGAAGTTAAAAAATGAATCAGGATGAATCTAATTTTAATAGAAATTAATTTCTCCTCTCAATATTGACATGGATTTTTGAATTTTTGACTGGTGAATGATTTATTTAGATAATTTATAGAATTACCTAAAATGTACTAATTAAATGTAAATTTTTATAATTATTTTTTATTATATTATTCAATAAAATCTATAATATATATTATGGGAACATGATATGGGGGTTTTTAGAAATCTAAAAGAGATTATATGAACTAGAATATGTTTTAATGAGAGACATTTGAGTAAATTAAACAGAGTTAAAATTACATTGAAAATCCATCATTGTGTTGTCTATCTTGAATGAGAGTTTTATTTTTCTAATAGTTATAATGAATATATTGAATGTATAAAATGAATATACCATGGATATTTTATATAGATGAAAAATGATTTTGTGGAAACTACTTTGATGATTTTCCTTGAATTATATTATAGATTCTTGATTATGTTTCTTGGATATGTTTTTTAAGGTCTGTATTTTGTAATCCCGACTGCTATTTGAATTTATTTGAGTCATATATTCGGTTTTTATGGGAATAATAAAAGTTATTGAAATAATTTAGATTTATTGATTCATGAAATATAGGTCATATAACTTATACTGGTGTTCCCAACTATTTAAATTGAAAACATACTTTCTATCACATTTTATTTTACAGAAAAATTTAAATTATGAAAATATAGGCAGGACATTTTCTATTTTTCTAAAAATTTCAGGATGGACAATCATATTCATTTACATATTATAAATATATTTATGACGATTTTATATGTGGGAAAATATTATGTGAGGATCAATTGAAAGAGAAATTTATTCTATTTTATTTTATGAGTTTTTCTTTTCAAATATTCCTCACTTCGTTATAAAACACAACCAATTATGATATTATAATATTTTATTACCATTTATATATTTTTTTACTTGATTAACAATATTTTAAGTAAATATGAAATATATATTTATTAATTTTATTTATATAAATATAATTTTTTAGTGAAATTTATGCTATATATCTTATAACACATTATTATGTATTGGTTTTTAGGATTATTATAGAAAATAAACCACCAAATCACTACCATAATATCTGTGTATCCTAATAAATGAATTAGTCAAGATAAGTTTATCATAGTAATTGTTTTCCATCTTTCCACATAAAAATCATATTTTTCATTCATTTTGAAATTCAACGGATGCCTTGTTAAATTCTGATCAACCATATCTTTAATTCATTAATAGTTTTTAATTGAGTAAAGTTGAATCATACTTGTAAGATAGAATTTTTTGAAATAGTCATAAAATTATAAAGAAATTTTGTATTTCATTTTCTATAAGGGACATATCATAGAATGAGAATATGAAATGAATTCTAAGAGTTTGAACAATTATATTTTTAATTTTTAGATGGTGTTTAATGAACCGGATATGTCTTGGATTCCCAAATGAGTTTTAAAGGAGTTGGACATAAAAATATCAATTTTATGTGAGATATCCCTACGCACATGGTTGTTATATGGTTATTTCCAACCATGTGGACCAATAAATTTGGCCTAAATGATGCATACTATTTATTAAGGAGCACAAATTGATGAAACTCATAAAGGGATCCCATTAATAGGTGTATCTTGGTGCATAGTAACAACATCATCCACATGGTTGGTGCATAGTTTTTCGGACTGTGTGATACAACCATGTAAGAACCCGAATCTTCTTTTCAGGTATGTGACCCCTTGGTTGATGTTTTTATTTGTTTTAAAGTTAATGGTGATTCTTGGGAGAGTCGAGTAAACATGAAATGATGTTTTGAGACAAAATGGGGAGCTGAACGGGCAGTGCACGGTTTGTTTAACTATCAGGCTAGAGTGTGTGTAGCTGGCACACAAGGCAGTGGTGACCGCACGGTTGTTGCATGGTTAAGGGAAACCGTGTGAAGACACTGTGTGGGGAGTGTTGGAAAGTCAGTATAGACCGCACGGTTAGCGCACAGTTTGTCTAACCGTGTGAGAAAACTATGAGGGCACTTAAATCTAGATCCTAAATTTGTGGATCTAACTCATTTTTTCCTTTAATCACCTCATTTAAGCTCCTAAGCTGCCATAACTCAGGATTAATCTCCCTTGAAAGTTGGATAACTTCTCTCAAGTGTTTTGGAGGCAATCTGAAGGCTTCTCTTGGAGAATCAAAGCCGGTTTCTTGAGGTATGTGATCATTCTACTTCGTTCTTGTTTGGTTTCATAGATCTACTTAAATCTACTTCTCCTCTTCTCTCGGTTTATTTGATCTACACCCGTTATGGGTAGATCTATGTGTGTGGATGCCAAATATATTGATCATTGGTCTTGATCTTGCTAGGATGAGAGATCTAAGGGGGGGTTTTGGGAGAATCAACCTGACTTTCTTCTGCATTCTTCTTTGTTGGGGTTTTTGTCAAAACCTTTGAGGTAAGTTGTTTGATGCCTTACGTTAAATGTCTATAAGTTATTATCAAAAGTGCTGGATACCCATATATCAGGTATCTCAGGTTAGGGTTTGATCCTGTACTATTATCTGCCTTAGATTTCTTGTGTGCTTGAGGCTGTTGGATGAATAATGATTTCTTGTTAGCATGTCTGAGGATCACCCCATGAGTGTTTTCTTTTTTTTGGCTGTTTATCGCCATTTGGATTAGGTTGCCTGTGAGGAAAACATTGTTACACTTATTGACTAACTTGAGATGAATAATTTCATGTGTTGCCTACAGTTTAAAGGTTTTTGATGCATTGTAGCTATTAACCAAGTAGTTTGTTGAACATACTTAGGGATGATACGAATCGGTTATGTACAATTGGTTTTATTCAGGGTTGTGGGAACCTGGTGTATCAATACCATAAGGGGAATTGACGTTGAGTGCTTCCTCAGAGGTCCTGTTTAATTATTACCAGAACGAGACCATAAGGGATATTGACTTTGTGCTCTGTCAAAGGGTCTGATAATTATCGAATCGAGACTAAAGGGGGAATTAGACATAAGTTCTTCCTCGGAAATTCTGTAGTATCGCAGCATGACCACAGGGTGAATTGACAATGAGTGCTTCCTCAGAGTGTCTTTTCCTTGTTGAATACTTGACCAAAGGGGTCTTCTCACGTAATCCACCTAGAGGGTCAGCGTGATGAATTAATAGTTGTGGGTTGTGATGAGTCCACAAAGACAAAGAACAAGCTTGGGTTTGTACTGCTTGTTGTTAGGTAGTCTGTTGAGATACCTATTGTGTTACCTATTATGCCTATGATTATAGAGATTTTTGGTAGATTATTTGGTTTATTATTAAATGATTGAATTAAATTAACGAATAAATTTGAATGGGGTCTTGTAGGATTGTTTACTCAGCGTACTCATGTTTCTCTACTTCATTTATTTCATTTAATTTTTCTATATTGCTCACTAACAGTAGGGAACAGATCTTGTGGTGGGTGCCTACTAAAACTAGTCTCACACCCTTTTGGGTCCTTTTTTTTTGCCTAAACAGGTTATATGGTTATAGGTGTGGATATGGATTGTGGCCCTTCTACCTCAGGTGCTTGATTGCTGGTTAGAGCTGGAGAGCATGGGGTCGGGCTTAGGCTTGCGATGCTGCTGGAGATTACTGTTTACTTTTAGTACTTTGGTTTCAGTTTTATTTCAGTATCTTTCTTTGTTACTGCTTTCCAAAGATACATGTACCATGGTGCATCATTTTTATATTACACATTGCTTCTACTATTAGTTTCTGTTTTTGTATGCTCTTTACTGCTTCCACTATTGTTTATTATTTTCCTTATGCTGCATACTTGACCAAATGAGGTCATAGTTACCCCCACTGACTCCCCAAGGACCTAGATGCTAGTTGTTAGCCTCTGGAATTTGTGGAAACACACTTGAGGTCATGTGGCGAACTAGGTATGAGGCACCAGTTGAGTGGCTCCAGATTCAGGTTGTTACAAAGTAGTATTAGAGGTGGTTTTATTTCCTTTTTATTTTCCTTATTGTTTGGTGATAATAGACAGGGTTAGGAAGGAATGGTTATTTGGTACTTAACTGTTCCTATGAGTAATTAACCGGTGTACATGGAAAAGCTATATTACCTCATAATTGTAATTTTTAGTTTTTGTGAGTGTTACAGATGATTATATTTCACCATTGAGTGATGCACTTTTTTTGTGCTGTTACAGTTTATATGATTGTGGTTCAATTTTGTTGCAACCCGATGAGATGAGGGTATGCCATCTCACGCATCATATAGGAACTTGTTATAAAATCACATGTCATGCATTTTACCATACCATCTAGAGTGCATTAGAAATTTCATGCTGTTGTGATAGATGTCGTGATAGATTATGCATGATGTTGTGATAGTTTCTATGATAAAGATACTTACTATACTGATAGGGTATTGTTTATTTTATAGCTTATTTATCATGGACGCCAATATTTAGTCTTAGAGGTTTTATGGGCCCTCGAGGATCGGAATTTGGTGGATCATGGGATTATCATACTGTTTACTTGTTATATGCATTGTTATGATGTCCAACTTTGATTCGTGGGGAGTATGGGCCCCCATGGATCGGAATTTGACACATAGGTGCTAGTTTTATGTTTTTTTAGTGGTTTTGGGGAGTTTTGTATGCCTACTACCCAAAAACCTAGATAACACGGTGTGTGGCCATATGATCACACGCCATGTGTTCTTCTGTTCGGAAGAACTACTTTTTGTGGTTACACGCCGTGTACATTGAAGTACACGCCATGTACCTTCCTTCCGGGTGATCCAATCGTGTAATTGAATTAATGGGTTGGAAAATATTAGGGACAACACACTGTGTACATTGTTGACACGTCGTGCTGTTGTGTACCATGTACCAGCCTGTGTGACTAACGACACAGACGGGAAAAATATTTATGAAACGCCGTGTAGTTTGGGTTTACACAGCTAGTTTAGCCGGAGTACACGCCTAAGTAAAACCTTTCTAGAACACACCGTGTATAGATATTACATGCCGTGTAACCATGTTTTTCCTGTCTTAAGAGTTTTTCCTCTTCTATTCCATTTTCACTCTTTTATGTTTGCAACTGCGCTCGTCATTGATAAAGGTGTTCTTGACCCTACAGAATCATTCCGCCAAGACGTCCTCCCGTTGCATGTCAGGGGTTTGACAATTATTTTACGCCAGATATAACACCAATAGTTATCCAGGATACTATTGTGAACACACAGTTCCATGAGGGATTCATGAGGTTCGTATAGACATTTCAGGGAGCTCAGTAGCCTTCCCGGTCTATGGAAGAGCTTATGTGATTCTTCCAGTAGCAGCATCCTCCCACGTTCTCTGGAGATGGAGGACCCCAGGATGCTGAATCCTGGTTCGAATCTATGGTTTTTATCTTTGATCATCTTGAGACACCCCCAAACAAGAGGGTGAAGCTCGCGACTTATATGCTGTGAGATTCCTCTAAGAGATGGCGGGGCGTAGTTTCTCAGGTAGGGCATCAGCAGATAGTTACTTAGGAGGAGTTTCAGAGTACATTTTATGAATACTTCTACCTAGCGACGTTTAGGGCTGACAGAGCCAGAGAGTTCATGAACATGCAGTAGAGAGCTCTTTCAGTTATGGAGTATTCCTCCCGCTTCACTTAACTGTAGGGATTCACTCTCGTTCTAGGGAATGACGACCTGTTCTTAGCAATGTAGTTTGAGGAGGGGCTCAGACTGGACATCAGATCGTAGGTGAACGTCTTCTAGTTGAATTCTATTTCATTGATAGTCAACCAAGCATTGATCATGGAGAGGAATCTAAGGGATACTGGAGCAGTGAGCCAGAGCAGTTTAGTATCCAGAGTCAGTACTCTTTCTACTGACAACAGGAAGCACCACTGAGAGTCTACAAGAGGAGACTCGAGGAAGTGAGATGTTCCTTCAGGTAGCAAGGTTGTGTGCTACCAGTGTGGAAAGAAAGGGTATAATAAGCCACAATTTCTGAGGGACCCAGTGGACTGCCCTGCTTGTAGTAAGATGGGTCACCTGTACCAGTTTTTCAAGGTTCTTCTTCCAGCAGCTAGTGAAGGTGGTTCTGTTTCGACTCCGCGTATAGGCACAGGATTACCAGTTCTATATAAGACTAGGGGATGGAGTTATTCATGTCGTTCAGGACAGTGTAGAGGCCATGGATGCGGTGGTCAGGCTCAGGGAGGATCAGCTCAGTGATCTCAGGCTGCTACATAGGGCAGCAATACATGCCAGACTTTTGCGGTAGACTAGACACAGTAGTTCAGGATCATAGACCTTCTATAGTTTGAGGTACGATCTTATTAGCCTCAGTTTCATCTTCTGTACTTTTCGATATAGGATCTTCTCATAGCTTTATTTCTGTCCACACTTGGGAGAGCCTTAGATTTACTATCTTCACTTTTGAGATTATGATTACACTAGACACTCCCTTGGGACTTAGAACTGTTAGTGTGCGTCAGTGCAAGGAGTGCCCCCTTGAGGTTGGTGGGTGTCACTTCTTGTGGGATATTTATGTCCTAGAGATGATATGTTATGATATCATTCTCAGAATGGACTAGCTAGTTCCTTTTTAGGCCTTTGTCGATTGTTATCACCGCAGGGTGAGTTTCATGTCACTCGAGGGCAGACCTTTTCTTCACAAGGTCAAATGGGATGTCCAAGCGAGCGGAGCTAGACAATAGCATCATGGGTTTGGCGGTGTTACAGCCCAGATTTCTAGTTTGTATCTAGACGATCGGGGGACTTCTCAGATGGATTATCCTCCAGTGGTTGATCATTTTCTGGATTTATTTCTAGAATAATTTTTATGGTTGCCTCCAGACCGTGTGGTAGACTTCTCTATTGAGCTTGTACCGAGAGTAGAACTGGTATCCATACCTCCTTATAGAATGTCTATTCCTGAGTTAAAAGAGCTTAAGAAGCAGTTGGAGGAGTTGCAGGAAAAGGGTTTTATCTGACCCAGTACTTCTCCATTGGGTTCAGATATTTTATTTGTGAAGAAGTCAGATGGTACTTTATGGCTTTGTGTGGATTATCAGAAGCTGAACCAGTTGACTATCAAGAACCGATATCCCTTTCCAAGGATTGATGATCTTTTTGATCAGCATCGAGGAGCCAAGGTGTTCTCGAATATCGACTTTAGAACTGGCTATCATCAGTTGCTAATCAGACCATCGGATATACCTCTTACAGCCTTCCAGTGTAGGTATGTTCTGTATGAGTATTTGGTGATTCCATTCGGTCTCACGAATGCGCCAACAGTTTTCATGGAACTGATGAATAGAGTTTTCCATCCTTACATGGATTCCTTCATGGTGGTTTTTGGGGATGTTATCTTGGTGTACTCTCACACTCGACACGACCATGCTGCCCATCTTGAGATCGTATTGAGTACAAAGAGAGAGCATTAGTTATATGATAAGCTCTCCATGTGGCACTTATGGATGGATGAGATTCACTTATTGG
This sequence comes from Viscum album, assembly GCA_963277665.1. Taxonomy (NCBI): domain Eukaryota; kingdom Viridiplantae; phylum Streptophyta; class Magnoliopsida; order Santalales; family Viscaceae; genus Viscum; species Viscum album. The sequence continues at coordinate 1,208,622,761 of OY728137.1, forward strand.
GTCATGTCATCTCAGAGAAAGGATTATCAGTAGACTCATATAAGGTGAGAGTAGTAGTTACCTGGGAGCAGCCGAAGAATGTCTTCAAGGTACGGAGTTTCATGGGACTGGCTGGTTACTACAGGATATTTATACAGGACGTCTCATTCTTAGCAGTGCTGTTGATGGGATTGACTAAGAATGAGGTGACGTTCGTTTGGTTAGAAGCCTGTGATTCGGCATTTTAGGAGCTGAAGGGGAGATTGACTTCAGCATTGATTCTTGTTCTGCCAGAGCTGAGAAAAAGTTATATAGTTTTCTGTGATGCATCTAGCATCAGCCATGGAGTAGTGCTTATGCAGGAGGATCATGTTATTGCATATGGATTTCGACAGTTGTGGCCACATGAGAAGAACTATCCTACGCCTGACCTAGAGTTGGCTGCAGTTTTTCATGCCTTGCGTTGTTGGAGATATTATCTTATGTTAGAGAATTTTTTGGTATATACTGACCACAAGAGCCTCAAGTATATCTTCACGCAACGTGACTTAAATCTAAGACAGTAGAGGTGGATAGAGTACCTACATTCCTTTGACATCGATCTTGCGTATACACCTGGAAAAGGCAATGTTGTAGCAGACACACTGAGAAGGAGGACTCAGTTATAGGTAGTTCAGGAGGAAAAAAACGAGTGACAGCTTATGGCTATGTTCTCTGAGATGTATTTGGAGGTGCATGAAAAACAGAGACAGACATTTCTTTCTACTATATCTGTTACCTCTAATCTTCTGGATCGAGTTCCAATGACGAAGCTATCAGACGCCGAAGGCCTAGTCCTACGGGATGGTGTGTCAGGTGGAGACCCTACTCCAGGGTGGACAGTGGGAGATGATGAGGTGTTACGTTTTCATGGTCGCGTATGGGTTTCAGCAGACATACGTGGGGAGCTGATATGGGAGTTTCATGCTTCAGATTGGACAGTTCATCTTAGTGTCACAAAGATGTATCGAGACATACGACGTCAATATTGGTTGCCAGGTATGAAGAAGGATGTGGCTAGTTTTGTTATGTGGTGTTCCACCTGTCAGTAGGTGAAGGAAGAACATCAGTGACTAGAATGACTTTTGCAGCAGTTACCCATTCCTGAGTGTAAATTGAATGATGTCGCGATGGACTTCATGACAGGGTTACCGATGTCTCCTCGAGGGAATGATGCAGTTTGGGTTGTTGTTGATCAGCTCACGAAGGTTGCTCATTGCATGCTGATCAAGGAGACCTTTGGTGTGGACGATCTTGGGAGGTTGTACATTCATGAGGTGGTACAACTTCATAGGGTTCTGAACACTATAATTTAAGATAGGGATGCCTTCCTTACTTTACATTTCTGAAAGGGGATACAGAGGGCTTTGGGTACACAGGTACATCTGAGTACATCTTACCATCCCCAAATAGATGGCCAGTTAGAGCAAACGATTCAGGTGCTGGAGGACATGCTACAAGCATGCATCGTTGATTTTGGAGGTTCTTGGTAGAAACATATACCTCTAGTGGAGTTTTCCTATAATAATAGTTTTCAAAAAACTATTCAGATGTCACCTTATGAGGCTTTGTATGGTAGGTCGTTTCGATCACCCTTGTGTTGGCTGGAGGCAGGAGAGGCAGTTATACTGGGACGTCGTCTTGTTCAGGAGAACACAGTGCAGGTGGAGTTGATTCGGAAGAGGATAGCTACCACATAGTCTCAGCAGAAATATTATGCTGATCAGTGGAGACGACCCTTGGAGTTCAAGGTCAAGGATCAGGTTTTCCTATGTGTTACCCTGATGTTGGGACATATAAGGATTAGGATACATGGAAAGCTTTCACTGAGATACATCGGGCTGTTTGAGGTTCTGGTGAGAGTCGAGATGGTTTCATACTAGTTGCAGTTACCTCAGAGGTACTAGTCTATGCACGACGCCTTCCATGTTTCTCACATTAGATGGTATTTCTCAGACCCGTCTCATGTTTTTCAACCCGAGGAGGTTGAGTTGGATCATGATGCATCTTTTGAGGAGAATCCTATCAGGATTGTTGATCGTACTGCCAAGTTTCTCCATGGTCGGTCTGTTCTACTGGCATGTGAGCTATGGTAGCATGGGAGAGTACAGTACGAGACCTAGGAGAGGGAGGTCGATGTATGATCGCAATGGCCAGAGTTTTTCGAGGTTTCTTCTTCTACGCCGTGTTAGGAAATTTGGGGACGAATTTCTTTAAGGGGGGAAGTTTGTAAGAATCTGGATCTTTTTTTCAGGTACACGACCCATTGGTTGATGTTTTTATTGGTTTTAAAGTTAAGGGTGATGCTTGGGATAGTCAGGGAAACATGAAATGATGTTTTGAGACAAAATGGGGAGCTGCATGGGCGGCGCACATTTTGTCTAACCATGCGGCCAAACTGTGCATAGATGGAACTCAAGGCAGTGGAGACCGCACGGTTGTCGCACGGTTAAGTGAAACCATGCAAAGAGACCATGCGGGGAGTTTTGGCAAGGTAGTATAGACCGCATGGTTAGCACACGGTTTGTCTAACCGTGCGAGAAAACCATGCGAGCACTTAAATCTAGATCCTAAATTTGTGGATCTAACTAGTTTTTTCCTTTAATCGCCTTGTTTAAGCTCCTAAGCATCCATAACTTGGGATTACTCTCCCTTAAAGGTTGGAGAACTTCTCTCAAGCATTTTGGAGGCGATCCGAAGGCTTCTCTTGGCAAATCAAAGTCGGTTTCTTGTGGTATGTGATAATTCTCCTTCTTTCTTGTTTGGTTTCATAGATATACTTCTCCACTTCTCTTGGTTTCTTAGATCTACTCCCGTTATGGGTAGATCAAAGTGTGTGGATGCCAAATATGTTGATCTTTGGTCTTGATCTTGCTAGGAGGGGTGATATGAGTCTAGTTTTTGGAGAATCTACCCGAGTTTCTTGTGCATTCTTCGTTGTTGGTGTTTTCGTCAAAACCTTCGAGGTTGGTGGTTTGATGCCTTACGTTAAATTTCTTTTAGTTTTTGTGCAAAAGTGTTGAATACCCACGTATCGGGTATCTCAGTTGATGGTTTGATCCTGTAATATTATCTGCCTTTGATTTCTTGGGTGCGTGAGGCTGTTGGATGAATAATGATTGCTTGTTAGCATGTGTGAGAATCACCCCAAGGGTGTTTTCCATGTTTTGGCTATTTATCGCCATTTGTCTTAGGTTGCCTGTGAGGAAAACCTTGTTACACTGATTCCCTACCTTGATATGAATAATTGAATGTGTTGCCAATAGTTTAAATGTTTTTGATGCATTGTAGCTATTAGCCAAGTAGTTTTTTGAACCTATTTAGGGCTTCTACGAATCAGTTTTGTACGATTGCTTTTACTCAGGGCTGCGGGAACATGGTGTAGCAAGACCATAAGGGGAATTGCTGTTGAGTGCTTCCTCAGAGGGCCTGTTTAATTTTTATCACCATGAGACCATAAGGGAGATTGACTTTGTGCTCTATCAGAGGGTCTGATAATTATCGAATTGAGACTAAATGGGGAATTGGACGTAAGTGCTTCCTGAGAGAGTCTGTAGTATCGCTGCAAGACCATAGGGGGAATTAACGATGACTGCTTCTTCAGAGTGTCTTTAACTTGTTGAATATTTGACAATAGGGTTCTTCCCGCGTGAGCCACCCAGAGGGTCAGCGTGATAAATTAATTTTGGTGTGTTTTGATGAGTCCACCATGCCAAATAACAAGCTTGGGTTTGTACTTCTTGTTGTTTGGTAGTTTGATGAGATACTTGTTGTGTTACCTATTATGCCTATGATTATAGAGCTTTTTACTAGATTCTTTGGTGGATGATTAAATGATTGAATTAAATTAATGAATAAATGTGAATGGATTCTTGTAGGATTGTTTACTCAGTGTACTTCTGTTTCTCTTCTACATTTATTTCATTTAATTTTTCTATATTTCTCACTGACCGTAGGGCACATATCTTGTGGTGGTTGCCTACTGGGATAAGTCTAACACCCTATTTGGGTCCTTCATTTCTTCCCAAATAGGTTATATGGTTGCAGGTGTGGATAGGGATTGTGGCCCTTCTACCTCAAGTACTTGATTTCTGGTTAGAGCTAGAGAGCATGGGACCGGGCTTAGGCTTGCAATGCTGCTGTAGATTACTATTTACTTTTAGTACTTGGGTTTTAGTTGTGTTTCAGCATGTTGATTTGTTACTTATTTCCACAGATACATGTTCCATGTTGTATCATTTCTATATTACACATTGCTTCTACTGTTAGTTCCAGTTGTTGTATACTATTTACTGCATCTGCTATTGTTTATTATTTTCCTTCTGCTGCATACATTACCAAACTAGGGCATAGTTTTCCCATTGACTCACCAAGGCCCTCGCTGCTAGACGGAAGCCTCTGTCATTTGGGGAAACATGCTTGAGGTCTTGGGGCGAATGGGGTACATGGAACTAGTTGAGTGGCTCCGGATTCAGGTCATTATAAACTATGTGGGGTTGGGGGTGGTAAGGAAGTGCATGGTTTTCATATGGTTTATAAACTGTTTTAGATAACCATGTAGAATGTGGGGGCTTAGATATTGGCACTGAATGGTTATTGAATAGTTTTCCAAACCATGTGACCTTATATTGATCCTCTTAAATAGTAAGAGAATAAGTATTTTGAACATCAAAATGTAATGTTTTTTCACCATTTCTACAATAATTTTATACAGTAACTCCCTCATGCGACACTCCTCCTAGTCCATTCATCCTGCAAAGATCACCCCCATTTATTATCCAATTTGACCAATGTTAGATACATTAAAATCCTAGAGGGATGTCTAACTCCCCTCTTGCCTCATTTTTTTATTTTCTTCATCATAGTGGATATTATTTCCATGCGAACTCATATGACCTCTTTTTAAGTAGTTTTTACATATTTGTGATTCCTATTATTCCATCTGAACCTAATGTCTGAAAATGGATGAGTAAAGCTTACTAGGTATAAGTTAGATTATCAATGGATTTTCAATTAATGTTTAATCATTTATGAATTTTTATTATTATGTCGCACATCGGACCTACCGTACAATATTCCCAAAATAAGAAATACAATAAATTAATCACCTAGACCTTGTTTAGACATGATTTTATGTCGTTATTCATTATGGGAGTTCCAAAACCAAAAACCTGAGAAACCCTAGGGGTGGGTTTGATCATATTCATTGATGACCATTTGTACTTATGAATAAAACACTTCTATGGTGTGTTTATAATGTTGTTGATTTTTTTATGTGACCAAATGATTGAATTAAAGTGAAAATGATTTTAAAATGTCATGATTGAAACGATTTACCATGATAAATTATGATGTTTCCCTTGGATAAAATGGGATGTTATTAATTTTAATTTAACATAATATTTAATAGACTGGAATTACAATTGGTCATATCCAATTATTAAAGGTAATTCATGACCTATTTCACTCATTAGTTAATAATTAATAGAATGAAATGAATTTTTAGTAGTGTAGGATAATTTCCCTGGGTCCTAACCCATTTTCATTATGTTTTTACCTATTATAGTGGATCAAAAAAAGTGGGTTAATTTAATTTTGTTGTGGTATGTATATTCACAAAGACGTTTTCTCATTGGTAATTGAATTGAAAATTTAACGATCATGATGATTCTTATTTCATCATGGATATTTATCATGGAATATCTTTATATATTAAATATAGTTTTCTTAATTATTAGTTATTATTTGAGAAATAATTGGGTTATGATATAATATTCCATGGATTGTCTCATTAGGCATATTTTAGTTGGTGAATTATAACCAATTAAGTGTTTATTAACATGACATTTGATATTTCTTATTCAAAATTAATGGACATGATGTTACATATTACATAATCTAAATTAAATGTTGTGATGTTCCATCAAGTTTATTTATAATTAATGGATATGATGTTCCATATTCCTTATTTGTAATTAATTTAAATGATGTTCCATACTTATTTATTATATTTAATGTACATTATGTTCCATATTTCCTATTTCTTCATTGAAATCATTATACTTTCCATTTCATGTTGAATTATTTTTGAAATTTTGACTTGATGCTCTACATGCACTCTTTGTTAGATTCTTGGGTGTATTCCCATATTTAAATGTGAGAAACCTTATGGTTTTCATTTTATTTGGATTCTTTAGATATATACCATGGGTATCTGACCAATTTACCTAAAAGGTCTGTGCCTACAGACATTTTGACTTAAGTCAATGAATATAGAGTTGTCTAGGTGTCCCTTGAGGAGCTTGAGCATGTCATGGTTTATATTTTTATTTATTAAGTAAATTAATTATAAATTAACACTACATAATTTTATATACATATACAATAATTTCTTTTGAAACCATTGGTGGTGCATATAGAGTTTTATTCACACCATGTTCAGGCTATCAGTTGGTAGCCGGACTTATCTCCGGACTATAGGCTAGAACCCATCTCATGATTATTTTATGTTTCTTTTCTATGGGATAGGGTGCGTCATGGGAGTAGTAGATGAGCATATATAAAGATTACTTATGAAGTTGGAGTCTTTTATTTATTCATTCAATTTTCTAGGACTACTGTAAATAGTACCTAATGTACATTTATTACATTTTTTTGTTATATCATGTTCATGAATGGATGTTTTATTAGAAATTTATAGGTGTTATATTTAGTATTATAATTAATATATTTCTTTATCTCGAACTAATGATTCTATTAATTTATTAATCTACAATTTAATATTGATTTGGTGGGTATATTCTCCCCACTGTACCACATATAAAACTTTAAATCTATCAAAAAACATCTGGCATACGGGGAGTCAAACCTGATGCTATATGCCTAACCATTAAATTTAATATTTATAGAGTTAATCTATCTTTTATTACTATTTGGGTTGGGTAGAAATGAGACTGGGAAGGTGTTGGCACTTTTTATATAGCTCGTATCTTAGAATGGTTATCCCATGCATGAGAGGATGATTTAGTTTCTAAGGATGTGACTTTTGTTCTTGTTATTCAATATTACAGTTGATTGTTATTTCACCGTGATATTTTGGTGTCTATTTTCATGAATTATTGATTTATGTATTAATGATATTTAACAAAAGGAATGTTAAGGAAAAAGATAGAATATGTTCGAGGATAATTTTTTCCACATTGGATTCAAAAGAAATTATCATGCTTGTTTATATAACAAGATATTATATTTTCATGGCTACATAAATGTATTCCATGATGATGTTATAGATTTATAGGATATTTAATATTATATGGTTAGTTAAATAAAATTTCTGTATCAACCTAAACCATACATTACTATGTAACTTAATGGTGGCATTCTATTTAATCAACCCAATATTAATAATGGAAGAGAAATGGTTTTAAATTTTTTAATGAATTATCCCAATTAAAATATATAAATATTAAGGAAGTTATTTTTTATATAATAAATTAAAGGAATTTCTTTGTGTTGGATGCCAGATAAATGTTGTGTCAATTACAACTTATGAAGGACCATACCTTCATAACTTGAGAATTAAAAACCATATAACTGAATGATCTTATGGTTTATATGACCCTTGTCAGCCATCCTTAGCATTAAATTCCTACAATATATCACTAATAAGGGTGTATTTAAATTTAAAATGGTAAGGGTTTCATCCAAATAGCTTTCCAATTGTAATTTATAGAGCCTCGACTCCATAAATTTGGAATGGATGCCTATATGAATGAACAAATATTATCATGATGGGACCCTCATAGGTGAAATTTCTTTATACATTACATGGTATATAACCCCTTGGGGTGTGTTTTTGTTAAACTATATGGTTATTTAACGTTCCCTTGGACACATGTATGGTGTTATGTGTGAATGGTTAGGGGAATCCTACATTACCAATACCCCTTAAATTTTTCAAAGCCTTTCTATCAACCTTTTTGTATTAATTAATATGAAGAGTTATTTATTTAAAAAACCAATAAAAAAAATATAATTTCCCTTTATAATGTTCAATTTAAATTTTCATTAATTGAGCCAAGTAGTGTGAAAATTGGAAAACTAATAGGTAAAAAAAGATATTATAAGTGAATTTTCCAACAATGTTATGAGACATTTAATAAATTACTTCCAATTATAGTTTAATATAAGAATAATGCTTTAAATTATATATATCTAATTATTTTTTATGTTATAATATATTTAGTGTGGTGGAATAGGGTAATAAAATCTTTTTGGATTTATTGATAATGGAAAACCATCATATAGGGGTTTGTAATAATGTTTCCATGATAAATGTCATGAATGGGAATGTGTATGATTTCCATGATGCTATGATGGATACCTTTTTGGAATTGGTTAAACATACACGATAGATGGTAGATCCTAGTGAAATTTTATGCATGATTATAGTTTAAATTATATTCCCTGTATAGGTGAGGGGTTAGCCCATTATGGTTGTACATTTGATATGGGAAACCATTATAATATTGATTTGTGTTCCTAGGAATTGTAAGTGCAATCCATTTGATTGCTCGAGTTGGGAAGGACTCCTTATTGATGAACGAAAATGCTCGAGTTGAAAGGTAGTTGTTTAGTATGTTAATCCTTGAGGGGTATTACCATATGTAGATACCTAAGGACGGTCTTCTAATTATCCCTTTTTACATTAATATTGTGATCTTCTCAGGAGAACTACCCTATGAGGATTATTAGAGAGGATTAAGTCCTTATAGGATGATGCTTTTTAGGAGATGTTTTTAATCTTATTTGGATATAATTTAATCCTTGTACGTCAATTATGATTCCTTACATGATTCCTATATTATCTTCTTTGATAATTTTTCATGTGCGTTAGACACAGTGTAATAGATTACCTTAAGTGGGTTATTATTCTCATAAGAGAGACATTAAGGCTAGGTGGATAGTCCTAGTGTGGTCGTTTTAAGGTTGGATCAATTGGGCTAGGTGGATTTCATAGAAGACCATAGTTATGAATCATACACTAGTGGATCAATGACATCATTCTGTATGAGGGAACCCTTTGAGAGAGTTTGGACAAGGGTTTCCATTTTTCCTAAAGGTAATTATTTTAGATTATGGTGTGTTTTGAGATGGATGCATGAAAGTTGTTTGAGTATTGTGATAATAGAATGATGATTTATTTGGGGTTTTTTAAAAATAACATATAGTTCTAGGTATAAAGGATGTATTAGAGGAGAATGACTATAACATTGTATATACTTTTTGACTTATTGTTGTCCTGTTGACACTGTATATTTCTAATACGATTGAGTGAGGCAGGTGGTTTTTCAGTAAATCATGAAATAAGAAGGTTTCAAATTTTTAAGCGGAGTTAAAGGGAGATCCTAGATTATTTAGACTAATCTATCATATAGGAATACAACTTGTCCTTTTTAGATAAAAATTATGGAGTGTGATTAAGGTCAATAATTAGGTGGCATGAGAGTGTACACCTGCTACATTGGGAAAGATAAAAATGGTAAATGATGGTTGCATGAGGTAAAATTTTAATCATAAATTGGTGAGTATCCATGGATATAATGATGATTGATGGATTCAAAAATGATTCTTGGGGACATGGATACCTATATCCTTGGGTAAAAATTAGTGTAAGTTCCTTGAAGAGGGATAAAATGGAATTAAATTGGGATTCATGATATAGTTGACCTGATGGTGTATCTTGAGGCTCATTGTTGAGATACATTATTTTAAGGGTCTATTCAGGTATGTACAACCCGGTTTATGTTAGTGTATCTTGAGGTGAGTGATACAATCTTATTGATGGAATATATGTGTACTCATAGTTTATAGATGATCATATCCCTTATCTTAACTCCATCCAAAGTATACTAAGAGGTTGATGATTACACACTGATATAAACAAATATTCTTTTAATATTTGATGAATGTACAACTTGGGAGTTATAGTGGTTGTGTGGTTAAATGTGATCCAAATAGTGGGATGTGAACCACTTGTGTTTTAGGGTGGTGACCCCCATTATAATGTAAATTTCAATGAAATTTCTGGGAATAATTATGAAATGTTGGAACAAGTGATGTAAAATGTTTTATTTAGTGTTTTGGAGTGATATGGTTCTTATCCATACTATTCCTTATGTCAAATTATATACAATTAATGGATAGTGGTAATCAAAAAATCATTTTGTTGGTGCGATGAGGAGGATTCTCCAAAATATGAAAGCATAACTTTTTTCAATGGTGAGATACCCTAAAGTGAGAAGGGTCGTTGAACATTGAGATCAACTGTGTGATGGACATTTTGGTTGTTGTATTCCATTGAATAAATAGAACAATGTATATACATGGTTGTCTCAAAAAATGATAGGCAATGGATCAAATATAATCCTGGTTAAGTATGAGTGTGGGCATCAGGCCTAGGATGAATTGTTATGATTCAAGGGTTTTGGATTAGGTATGTTCCAATGATTCTGTTATGAAATTAATTTTTTTAAACAGGGGATGGTTTCTCTAAGAGGATTCACTGAATGTAGGGTATGATATTTGGTGAGCTTTCTTTGAATGATTTTGGTACACCATGTGATATGGCTTCAAAATTTTGGTTTTGGACACATCATTTATAGAAGATGAGAATTTCTCAATGTAATTGGATGATGGAGGTATGATATGAGTTACTCAAATTGTTGGATGCGATTATTGAGGGACCTTATCTATCATACCGTTGGGATGATGCAGGTGCTTCTTTAAAGGTTGTGCAAAGATTTTCATGGGAAATTTGATGCGACCATTGTATTTTGGGGTTTTTTAAATTCAACCATTTGATTTAACATGAGAAACATGTTGATAGTGTCATTATGCTGATAAAGGAATGATTTAGTTGGAAATTTTGATGGTGGATGCACTATGGTTTAAAATTACCCAATGAATGATAAAATCTAAGGTGGGGAACTCTATAGGATGGATGATAATGGATATGATATCATGATCATATCTCGAGTTTATATGGGCTCAGGGAAGTTTCATATTAGTGTTTCTGTAGTGGTTGTGAGCATTGGATCATGTTTTAGGGGCTTACGTACCATATGCTTAAGGGGGTGCATGAAGAATCATGAGGCATCTGGAAATTCCACATAGTTGGTTGAGCAGGAATTCATGAATTGATTATGTTGGGTGATTTTTTCATTATCCTTTAATACTCTTGGGGTTGAGAATTTATATAGTGGGGACGTAGTGAGATATTGTGAAATGAACCAGTCAAAAAATTGTAGAGGAATTGGAATTTTAATTTAGTAGATGGGACAAATATTAAATCGTGGTTTCGATTGTATTTATGAGAGTTGGGAATTTTTATTTATTTATATGGTATTTAAGGCTTGGTAAGTGTCTTAGATTCCAGAATGAGTTTTAGGAGATCTAGGATTTAAAATCTCAATTTCGGGGGAGACTACCCTAGGATAAATGTTAGTACACTATTAATGTTAAATGTGCATCACAAAAAGTTTAATCTATTTTTTATGGTGGATAATTGTTCAGGCCTTGTAAGTGAGACCATAAATTTGTATCGATTAGTGTATAGTCACAGAGGCACCATCATAGTTGGCACATGATTTGTCTAACTATGTGTTGTAACTGTGTAGGGTAGAGATTCCTGGTAAGTGAAGCCCACATGGTTTGAAATTTTTTTGTAAATAATGTGAGGAAACATTAAAACACGTGGGTTCTTGGAAAGTTTCCCCACATTTTGGGTACATGTTTTACCTAATCATATAGCCTCTTAAAATGGAGAAAAATTACAATCCATCCCCTACTAACCATGATGTGTTTTTACCCCTTTCAACCATAATTTCATCAAATAGCTCCCCCACATGCCTCTCCTCCTTTTCCATTCCTCCTTGGGTGACCCCTTAATTTTTTTCTGATTTGGTCACTATAATATTTTTTGGAATAATGAAGGTATCTCTAACACTCCTCATTCCACCTTTCTCAAATTTATTCATCATTATGGATTCTATTTACATGTGATATAACATGCCATATTTTCAGGATGCGTGTCTATCTCACTAATACCTATCATTATATCCCAAACTAAAGGAAAACAATGGAAAAGTTAAGCTTCATTAGTATAAGGGAAGTGTTCTACATGTTTTCTATTAATGTTTCTTTATTTATAAATTATTTCCATTGTTCCAAATGGATAACTAATCAAATGGTTCTCCTAATATATGAAATTCCTTAAATTGGGAACCTAGAAATTATTTAGACATGATTTGACACCTGTATTCATGGTTGGAGGTTTAAGACCTCAACCCAAACCACCCTAAGGGTGGGGTTGATCACATTTCAAGATGACCAGATGTCATTATGACCAAAACCCCACTAAGGTGTGTTTGGAAAGACCATTATTGTGGAAGTGACCCAATGATAATATTAAATTTAAAATGAATTCGAAAACAGAATAAATGAAATTATTTTTCCATGTTAAATTATAAATAGTGATCGTGGATAAAACATGATTTAATTAATTTGGATTAAATTAATTATTAATGGTAATGGAATTAAACTTCATGGAGTCCAATTATTAAATGTATTTCTTGATCCCTTTTTACATGTGATTGAAATGTTAAGAAGAATTAAATCAATTGTTAGGAGGGTTGGAAAATTTCACATGGTCAGTGATAGTTTACATTATATTTTTATTATTATGATTGAACAACAAATGTGGATTAATTTATTTGTGTTTTGGTATGTATATTGACATGGACACTTTTTTACATGGTATATGAAGTAAAAATTAGAATGATTTGAATTTATTTAGTTATTAAACATAATGTACCTTTCAACTAGTTATCCTTTATATAAGGACCCAGCTTTAAAATATTACATAATATTGAATTAAATGAATAATTCACATTGAGGATCTTTTCAGGTTTAGATTTTTAGAGAATTAGGACATAACAATTACATCTCAAAAGATTACAAGGTAGACACTTCTACCCCGTTTCCATTTTTTTATAAAATAAAAACTCTTGAAAATAAAGTGCCATGTCTAGTTCCATGTTTAAGACAGAATGACTTTTCCTTGATCCCATCCTTGACCCCATTCCACATTATGTCCTGTGAAAAACATTTCAAAAACTTGGGATGAGCATAAGGAGCTTAGTAAGATTTACACAAAGAAGGAAAACTGTTAGTTTTTCAAAACAATAAGCAAACCATGAATACTTTAACATAAGTAATAATTTTCACTATTATGAAGTAGTGAATACTCTTCACCAAACAAAATATCACTACTTACCCTTTTGTAACCAAAATATTACCATAAAACCCATTTAAAGAACACATAACATATAAAGGTAACTTGGGACATAAACATACTTGAATGGAATAACCATACAGTCGACTTCCACACATATCACTTAATTGAATAGCCATACGGCTGACTTCCATACCCAATGCATTGGAGGTTATAATGTAACCACCCATAATGGTTTATCATGAAACCACCTGTCATTTGTTTTATCATGTAACCACCCGTTAAATGTCCAAGTACCATTATAAAATCATAACACATAAAATATTCCAAATATAAACATTTAACTAACAACATTTTATTTAAAATAACAAGATATAATTTCAAGATATAGAAATAATAAATCCATTTCAAAAACCATTTTAAATACCAAAATAAATAAAATATTATATGGTATTTATTTTCCTTTAAAAAAACATTATGGATTGTCATGGAAGCCATAGAACAAATAATACTCGCATTGGCGGAAAGGTTGTTGTCACCGCTTACATTAAAGGAAACATTACTTTTTGTCTTTTAGTAAAACACTTCATAGAAAAATATTACCTTTGAAGATTCAAGGGTGTTTATACAGAATATAAAAGAAATTCTAGTATTAAAATAAAATATGCCTCAATGAAAGGAGATTGAGACAAAGTCCCTTACCTTGTGTCCAACTTGACTCGATCGTTCTTTATTCTCCTGAATGACAAACTAAAGTTAATTTTTACTTTCTTAAGATCCTTTTTCAAGTTTATTATTCATTTTACATCACTTATTACCATGTTATAGACATTATGTAATCATTTATGTTAATAATGTTCATTCTTTTGATATTTGGTACTTGTGTCAAAAATGAACACCTTATATTTACAAGTTGTCCATGTTGTCAATAGTCCATTATATCCAGAATGAAATTAATTATTTAGATATCATATATATCACATGTGTCTAGTATATATATATATATATATATATATATATATATATATAATCACATATCATTTGGAGGTAAGAAATGAAATTCACCGTTCATGGAGACGGTAATCCGTACGTACGCATGAACGCTACTTTAATTTCTATTTCTTATTTTAATGGAATTAAATCATAATGATACATAAGTATATTATAATTACAGTATAATATCATATATAATATCATTAAATCCATCCTTTATACATCCCACATATGGCATTAACGAGTCATAACACTTTGAGGGGGTGGTAGTCCGCACTTCCTCAAATGAAATTATCGCGTTTACCCATAATGGAAACCATAAAGATATGATATAAATGGAAAATACAGAAGCATAAAGAAAACATAAACATAATATATATCATATATAAATATATTTCCATCATAATGGACACCATGAGAGGTGGTAGGAGGTAATTGAACAATCATCGTTTCGTGAGGCCTTAGTTTTCCATCCATAGAAACAATATGTTCTTCACCCATTAGATGGAGGTGTGAGTAAATGTAGTTTGAATCCTTCTCATAACAACATCCAAGTATATTTAGGATACTAGTGTTGCTATAAAATAAAGGAATAAAAAGAGTTTAGAGGTTGGAGTAGTAAAATAAAAAAAAGAAGTTAAGAGATTCCATTGCCTTTAATTTGGGTAACATCATTTGGATTGAACAAAAATGGTTTGTTAAAGTTCCTTCAACCTAAGGTAAGGCTTCTAGGTGGAAGAGAGAGATGTAGGGAGCTTAATTGGGCAGAGTTTGGACGATCCAAAAGGCATGAGATGTGTGAGTAATTGGTTATAAGTTGCCACTTTATATAAGGGAGAAGAGGGGCTCTTTAAGAAAGTGTGAAAATATGATTTTATTATATAATGATATTCAGTTTCTAAAAGTTGAAAAATCATTAAAGTCAAAGATAAGAATACTCATAGTTGAAATAAAATATTCCAGTAGGAATTGGATTGGTTTTGGATAATATTTTAATCATTTTAATCTTATTTATTTAAATCATTTATTAATGTCAAAATTGTTGCATCATTATTGTGTCATAAATAATTTAATTTATATGATGTCTAAAAGTTATAAAAAATTCTATAATTTAGGAAATATTTTTAGATTCCTAAATAATATTTATAGTTAAACATATGAGTTATATAACACCATATAATGACTAATTTATTACAAGATTTTTGTTTATGTCATTTTTGTCTTTACTTTAAATTAATTAATCAAAAGTGTCATTATCATTCATAAGTGCCTCTATGGGGTCCCAAAATCTACCCAAGGATTCCCATGGTCAGCCATTACTCATCCAATATGGTTAGGACAAGTGTTATGATAATTTTGAACTATTATAATATTCTATTTACATTGAATTACCTTATTTACCTTTAACCGCGGTGTAAAAAAGTCAAAAGGTACTATTCACAAATATTATTTTCATCTTATAAAACCACATTTTACTTGATAATAACAACCATGTACGTAGGATTTTCAAAATTCTATTCACAGATGTGGTAAAATTTCATTTAAATGAAAAAGTCAGTTTTTTAACTACTACTAAGTTGTTTCACTATTCATCAAAAATTTATGTTTTTCAGAAAAATACCAAAAAACCAGTATAAGCTATATTTGATATTCCGTATTCAAAAATGATGATTATTTTTCAGAATTAAAAACATAAATGTGGCCTTAAATAACTTTAAAATTAATTCCCATTGTTAAAACAAATAGTGTATTTTTAAGAAACAATAACTATCAAAAGATTGACACTTGTTTATGTCCAATTTCAGAGTGAAATTAATTTCAATGACCAAAATTGAATTGAATGGTAAAAATATATTCTAATTACACTTTAAAAGAAATTAAAAATATAATCTAACCATAAAAATAAATTAGATTAAAAAGCAGTTTTGAATTAAAATACAATAGTTTCACTATTCATTAAAAAATGTACTTTATCGGAAAAATTCCAAAAATTTACAGAAAGTAAATTTTTATGTCCCCATTCTAAAGAAAGATTTTATTTTGGCAAATAGAATGTATGGAAGTGACCAAAAATATATTTAATGAGGGTTCTCCATTAAAAGGCTGTAAATCGACCTTTTAATGTAAATTATGCTTAAAATTAGATTCATTCACATTTTAAGCCTCTAAACTTTATTGGATTAACGTAAATACATTTAAAAAACATGAATAATAATATTTTAGTTAGTTTTTTTAATTCCAACCAATACAAAGTCTAGGAGTAAACTATAATTTAAAATAATAATATTATATTATTAGTGTGCAACGTAAAATTTCAAAGAAACCAGTTGTTATGTATGGAGTACACTATCAAACATAACAACCCTTTTAAAGTAAAATTAATATTTAATTCAAAAATATTAATAAATATGAAAATCTTGTATTCTTCATTTACCTAGGATATTTCATCCTTCCCCCATTTTAGAAATTGTGTCCTTACAATTTTTATTCACTTATCAAAATATGTGGGGGTATTTATCCCTCATAGCATTTTCAGATTCCCGTGTTGCATCTTCAACCATATGTTTTTCCCACAAATACATTACCTAATGAATTGCCTTATTCTACAACACTTGATCTCTTCGGTCAATAATCGGGATTAGTATTTTTTCATAAGAGAGAATCTCTTTCAACTGAACTACCTCTGGACTCAAAATATGAGATGGATCTGACATATACTTTCTCAACCTCGAAACAAGAAAAACATTGTGTACCTGGGAAAAACATGGAGGTAAAGCCACTCTCTATGCAACTGATCCAACTTTCTCCATGATTTCATAAGGTCCAATGAACCTCAGACTCAACTTTCCCTTCTTACCAAAACACATCACACTTTTCCATGGAGAAACTTTGAGAAAGACATGATCTCCTACCTCAACAGAAATATCCATCCTCCAGTTATCAGCAAAAATATTCTATCTACTCTGAGCTGTTCTCATGTGCTTATGAATCAAATTAAATTTCTTTTCCATTTCTTCTACCAATTCTGGTCCCATCAGCTTCATTTCACCTACTTCATCCCAAAAAGCTGAAGTTTGACAAGACTTTCCATATAATTCCTCAAATGGAGCCATCTGTATAGTGGAATGAAAACCATTATTATAAAAAATTCAGCCAAAAAATATGTTGGTCCCAAATTCACTAGTAATATAGTGAACATGAACGTAGCATATCCTCCATGGTCTGAATTGTTCGTTCTGACTGTCCATCAGATTGAGGATGAAAAGCTGTACTAAAATTTAATTCAGTACCCAACGTCTTCTTAAGGATTTTCCAAAAGTTAGAAGTAAACCTGGAATCACAATCAGATACAATGGAGAGGGGAACACCATGAAAACTGACTATCTTTTTATCATACAACCGAGAAAGTTGATCTAGAGACAAAGTATATCGAATAGAAGAAATGAGCAGATTTAGTAAATCGATCAACTATAACCCAGATTGCATCATTACCCCAAGATGTCTTTGGTAATCCCACAATAAAGTCCATGGATATATTTTCCCATTTCCACTATGGCACTAGTAATGATTGAAGTATCCCTTTTAGTAAATACCACTCTGCTTTAACCTAATAACAAGTCAAACACTTCATAGTAAAATCATAAATATATCTTTTCATTCCATCCCACCAGTAATACATATGAAGATATATGTACATTTTAGTACTACAAGGATGGACTGAAAATAGAGAACTATGAGCCTCACATAACAACTCATTCTTCAACTGTGCATCACAAGGCACACATAAACTCTTCTCAAACATCAAAACATACTCATTATCAATGTTAAAATCAGGAAACATACCCTTCTGAACCATCTCTACCATTTTTTGTAGCTCAATGTCTTCCTTCTGAGCTTTCTTTATTTTGACTAATAGAGATGATTTTACTGACACCTGAAACAAAATTGAAGAATTTCCTGTATCAAAAACTTCTATGCCAAAGTTTATCAAATCAAAAACCAAAGGATCTCATTCCAAATGTAGCATGGTTAATGAGACATTACATTTTCGACTCAAATCATAAGATACTTTATTTTATTTTCTCGGATAGTAATGGATCGTGTAATCATAATCCTTTATTAATTCTATCCATCTCCTCTGTCTCATTTTCAATTCTTTCTATGTGAATATATACTTTAAAATTTGGTGTTCAGTATATATTTCACATTTTACTCCATACAAATGATGCCTCCAAATTTTTAAAGCCAAAACAACACTAGCTAATTCCAAATCATGTGTAGGGTAATTTAACTCATGAGGTTTCAACTAATGTGAAGCATAAGCAATTATCTAATCATTCTGCATAAGGACACATCCAAGTCATTTCAATAAATCATCACTGTAAATAACAAACTCGTCATTTCAGGAAGGAAGTGCCAAAACTAGATAATTCACCAATATTATTTTCAATTCCTGAAAACAATCATCACATTCTTTTTTCTAAATGAACATAACACATTTTCGAGTTAACATAGTCATTGGACTAGATAAACGTGAGAAATTCTCAACAAACCTCTAGTAATAACCTTCCAAAACAAGATAACTATGGATCCCAGTGATATTTGTGGGTCTGGGCCATTCTTCAACAACATTTGTTTTAGCAAGACCAACAGTTATGTCATTTTTAGAAACAATGTGACCATGGAAAGAAATTTTCTATAACCAAAACTCACACTTGTAGAATTTCCCAAACAATTTATTTTATTTTAAGGTTTGCAAGATAACCCTTAAATGAATTTCATACTCCTATTTACTTTTAGAATAAACCAAAATATCATCAATGAACACAATCACATACTTATCCAAGAACTCATGTAAAATTCTATTCATAAGATCCATGAATACAACAGGTGCATTGATTAACCCAAAAGGCATAACTACAAATTCATAATGGCCATATCTAGTATGAAACGTGGTCTTTAGAATGGTTGCTTCCTTTACTTTCAACTGATGTTACCCCAATCTCAATTCAATCTTCAAAAAATATTGAGCTCCCTGGAGATGATCAAACAAATCATCAATATGAGGCAAAAGATAATTGTTCTTAATAGTGATGTTATTCAATGCTTTGTAATCAATGAAAAATCTCATTGAACCATCATTCTTATAAATAAATTATATAGGAGCACCCCTTGGTGATGTGCTAGGTCGAATGAAACCTTCATCTAATAACTCCTACAATTTATTTTTTAACTCTAAAAGTTCAATTTGATCCATTCGATTAGGGGGTTTTAAATTGTCTTATCATTAGGAAAAAAGTAAACAGTAAATTCAACTTCCCGATAATGTATTATAATAGGAAACTCATTAGAAAAAACATCAAGGTTCTTATTTACCACTGGCACATCATTAATCTAAATAGTTCTTTATTTTCAACAATATGTGCAAGGTAACATTCATTTCCATATTTTACTAGTTTCTCAGCTGCCTGATATGTTATCAAAAGCAAGGGTTCATTCTTGTACACAAATTGTAAATATTTCTGAATTGAAACCACTTTAGCTCTGCATTCAATCTTAGCATGATAAATTGACAGCCAATCCAAGCCCAAAATAAAATCAAACTCTACTAGAGGAAAAAAGATAAGGTTTTCAGGTAGATTCTTCTCTTAAATAAGGACAGGAAGGTTCTTATGTTTTCTTTTTGTCTCAACATTTCCTCCAGGTGTCTTTACGATATCTCGTGTATTCATATCTTGAGATGGAATTACCAATTTATTAGAAAACATCTCAGAAATGAAAGAGTGTGTAGACCCTAAATTAAACAACACATTGGAATAATCTTAATTATTGGGAAAAATCCCTCAAGGTATCATTGAATCATTTTTTAGGTGATTGTGTTTGTTGACAAAGTGGACATATGTGTTGTGTTTGTTGATAAAGCAAACCTTGACATACAAATTTGTTGACAAAGGGGATTTCATGTTGGCATGTCGAGTTGAAGGGATATGTTTAACGGTCTATTTTTTATTCAAGAACATCGACAAATAAATGGATGATATGGAGGTGGTACAAAAAGAGGAGAAATAAGGTGGCTCCGTTTTCCAGTGTTTACCAATTTTTTGGGCCTGAAAATTGGCAAACGGAGAAAAGTGGTTTTGGAAAAGGGACTTGTGCGCCATTGAATTTAAGTATAGGAAACTTTTACACAATATGTTTTTCAAGATCAGAACATCAAAATATAGCAAAGGGAAAAGGGGTGCCCATGTTTTAGGGTTGGTCACACAAGTGACTTGTGCGGTAGAGACTTTCACGCCGAGACTTGCGCACTGAGGGGAGACTTGCACGCCATCACACAAGGTGTCCAAATGCCAATAAATAGAGGTCGACCCCTCCTCATTAGATGAAGATTTCAACACTTAGAGAAAATTAGATCTCCAATCGTGCAGGTGTGGTGGTCGCGCAAGTCGTGGTGTGGTCACGCAGGTAGAAGTTGCACGCAAGTTGATTCTTGTCTGTCCAGAGTGGTTTGGGAGGAGAAGGAAGGGAGTCACCCACATTTTGAGTTGAAGAAGGGGGTGTCGCGCAAGTGGTTTGGTGACACTTGCGCACCAGGTTTTGAAGAAGCGTGAAAGTTGATGGTTACATACAAAGATTAGTTTGGGCATAAAGGGGTGTGAGTTGTGCAAGTTTGAAGTTGTAGAAGCTAGTGTCGCGCAAGTGGTTGAGGTGAACTTGTGCGCTAGTTTTAACTTGCGTGCCGGCTTGGAGAAGGGCGTCGGGTATGGTTGAAGCACAATAGAAATTCAGGTCTATGTGGAAGCCGAAATATTGCCTGATACCTTCAATGCAAAGTGATATTTATATAGAGGTGAAAGTTGTACTTCAATAGAGCATCTACATATAATAGAGAATGCATTAATTAGTGATAATGAAGAGACCTATAGGTCTATAAACTATGAGTGGATCCTTTACAGAGTAGTGATCAAAGGAAGAGGAAGAAGGTGATCCTCTCCATTGGCAGTGAGCTAGAGAGAGTGAAACAGGTAGTGACCCTTGGGAAGCAGTGAGCTAACCCTAAACCTTGTAAAGGCAGTGAGCATGGGCATAGAAGTGATCTAGCCCGAACCTTGTAAATAGCAGTGTTATTATAGTGGATTTGGTAAATCAACACATTGCTGGTGTATGCCCCTTGGACATAGCCCAGTGAGGGTGAAACAAGTAATATTATAGTGTCATGTGCATGCTTTACTTTCTGTTTATATTTTTCAATGGGAAAGAGAGAGAAGAGTATTTTTCTTAACAATGAAACAAGATTAAAGAGGGATTTAATTTTAGATTTTTCATACCCTGATTCACCCCCTGTCAGGGTATTCATCCTAGTTGACCTAACATGAATAAAAAAACAGTGTGCCTGATACTACTTCGTTTGATGGCCCAACATCTGTTGAAGTAGTTTCAAATGATTTCACCCCCCCCCTTTCTTCCTGTAGTTTGGCTGCATTCCCTCAGTTGAGTTCTTTGTTGGACACTCATTTGCATAATGACCAATTTCATTACTCATAAAACATCTTACCGATGGCTTTTCATTACCTGCTTGATCATCTTCTTTACAGTCATGATCAATATGACAAGACATACCACACTGGAAGAACTTTTCAAACATTGATAAACATTCTCCAAGATGGTTTTTAAAACACTTCTCACAAGTTGGATATTTAATTTTTCTACCTCTAGGATTCTTTGATGAATTATTTCCCCTTTCCTGCCAATTGGAACTCTTATTCTGTTGTTTGTCAATGAACACTTGATCTTTGGAAAACACTATTTCCAACTTCTACACACATCGAACAAGTTTTTCATAACTTTTGAACTCACAAGAGGCTAATGCTCTTCGATATCATGGCTTCATCTAGAGTAAAATAGATTTATATTAATTTCAAGATCTTGGATGAAATTTAGAGTATCCCTTGACATTCGAGTGAATTTTACTTCACATGTAGCCACTGAGTCATCCTCCAAACTCAATTCTAGGAATTGTTTTTCCATTCTAAGACGAACCACCAAAGGAAAATATTTTTCAAGAAACATACCTTTGAATTCATCTCAATTAAGAGCATCAATCTCCTCACTATCCCTAATATTTTTCACCATAGACCACCACTGATCAGCTTCACCTTCAAAATGGTAAATAGTGAGACTAACCTTTTGATGTTATGAACACCCCATGACATCAAAAATATTCTACAGTGATTTATTCCAACCTTCAGATAGGATAGGTTTAGATGATCATCTGAATGATAGGAGATGTTGCCACATGAAATGCTCCACTACTAAAATGTTCCTCTCCAGTTGATCTGGATGATCTCATGTATAGATACCACCACCATTTATAGACTGAGTCAACTATTCCATCACTGCAAAAAACTGTTCAGTTCCGATTCCGAGCATCTCAGGTTTTTGATTTAGAAGGTTGTCTTCCTCCTGATTCTATCCCAACATAGCTGCCCAGCTTCCTCTGCAGAAAACCATTCTGATCACAAAAATATCTTAGGAAATGAAATATGGTAATATTTAAATGCTATATCATTTCAATATTACCATAATTTAATTTATGGACATTTATTTAACAATACCCTAACTCGTAAAGTTGTCTAAACCGACCTATGATACCAACTATAAGGACCTGACCCTAAAACATTACATAATATTGAATTTAAATAATAATTCACATTGATGATCTTTTCAGGTTTAGAGTTTTAGAGAATTAGGAAATAACTATTACATCTCAAAATATTACAAATTAGACACTTCTACACAGTTCCCATTTTTTCATAAAATAAAAACTCTTGAAAAAAAAGAGTCATGTCTATTTCCATGTTTAAGAAAACATTAATTTTCCTTGATCTCATCCTTGACCCTATTCCACGTTATTTCCTATGAAAAAAATTTCAAAAACTTGGGATGAGAATAAAAATCTCAATAAGGGTTACACAAAGAAGGAAAACTATTATTTTTTAAAAATAACAAGTAAACCATGAATACCTTAACATAAGTAATAATTTTCACCTTTATGAAGTAGTAAATACTCTTCACTAAATAAAAGATCACTAATTAAACCATTGTAACAAAAATGTTACCATAAAACCCATATAAAGAACACATACCATATAATGGTAACTTGGGGCATAAACATACTTAAATGGAATAACCATACAGTTGGCTTCCACACATATCACTACATATAATAGCCATACGGCTGTCTTCCCTAACTAATGCATTAAAGGTTGTAACGTAACCACCCATCTTGGTTTATCATGTCACCACCCGTCATTTGTTTTATCACATAACCACCCTTCAAATTTCTATGTACCATTATAAAATCATAACTCAGAAAATATTGCAAATATAAACATTTCAATAATAACATTTAATTTGAAATAACAAGAAATAATTTTAAGATATTGAAATAATAAATCCCATTCAAAAACCATTTTCAATACCAAAATACATAAAATAGTATATGGGATTTATTTTCATTGAAAAAAAATATTACTGCTTGTTAAGGAATCCAAAGAACAGAAAATACTCGTAGTGGCGGAAAGGTTGTTATCACCACTTACGTTAAAAGAAACATTCCTTTTTGTCATTTAGTAAAACGATTTGTAGAAAAATATTCCCTTTGAAAATTCAAGGGTGTTTATAGAACATATAAAAGAAATTTGAGTATTAAAACAAAATATGCCCCAATGAAAGGAGATTGAGACGAAGTACCTTACCTCATGTCCGACTTGACTCGATCGTTCTTTAATCTCCTGAATAAATAACTATAGTTAATTTATACTTGATTAAGAACTTTTTTCAAGTTTATTAATCCTTTTATATCACTTATTACCATTTAAAAACATTATGTAATCATTTATGTTAATAACATTCATTTTGTCGATATTTGGTACTTGAGTCAAAAATGAACACCTTATATTTACAAGTTGTCCATGTGTTCAACAGTCCATTATAACCAGAATGAAATTCATTACATAGATATCATATATATTATATATATATATCTATTATATATATTTATATATTTATAACAGTACATATTATTTGGAGGTAAGAAATGAAATGCACCGTTCATGGAGACGGTAAGTCGTACGTATGCATGAATGATACTTTCATTTCTATTTATTATTTTAATTGAATTCAAAAAAATTATACATAAGTATATTATAATTATAGTACATAAACATATATAATATCATTAATTCCATCCTTTATACATCCCACATATGGCATTAATGATTCATACCACTTTGAAGGGGTGGTAGTCCGCACTTCCTCAAATGAAATTATCTCATTTACCCATAATGGAAACCATAAAGGTATGATATAAATGAGAAATACAGAAGCTTAAATAAAAAATAAACATAACATATATCATATATTAATAAATTTCCATCATAATGGCCACCATCAGAGGAGGTAGGAGGTAATTTAATAATCATCGTTTCATGAGGTGCTAGTTTGCCATCAACAGAAACATTATGTTCTTCACCCATTAGATGGAGGTGTGTGTAAGTGTAGTTCAAATACTTCTCATAAAAACATCCTATTATATTGAGGATACTGGTGTTTCTATAAAATAAAGGAATAAAAAGATTTTAGGGGTTGGAGAAGTAAAATAAAAGAAAAGAAGTTAAGAGAAACCATTACATTTAATTTGGGTAACTTCCTTTGGTTTGAACCAAAATGGTTTGTTGAAGTGCCTTATGCCTAAGGTAAGGCTTATAGGTGGAATAGAGGGCTCTAGGGAACTTAAATGGGCATAGTTTGGGTGATCCAAAAGGCTTGAGTGGTGTGAGGAATTGGTTAGAAATGGTCTCCTTTTATAAGGGAGAGGAGGGGCTCTTTAGGAAAGTGTCAAAATATTATTTTATTATATAATGATATTAGGGTTCTAAAAGTCCAATATTTCATTAAATTCGAATATAAGATGACTCATAGTAGAAATAAAATCATCCAATAATAATTTTACAGGTTTTGGATTATATTTTAATCATTATAATCTTATTTATTTAAATCATTTATTAATGAGGTAAATAGTGCATCATTATTGTGTCATAAATAATTTAATTTATTTGACGTCTAAAAATTATAAAAAAATACTATCATTTAAGAAATATTTTTATATTTCTAAATAATATTTATAGTATAACATAGAAATTATATAAAACCATATAAGAATTAATTTACTATAAGATGTTTGTTTATGTCATTTTTGCCTTTACATTAAATTAATTAATCTAAAGTGTCATTAACATTCATAAGTGGCTCCATGGGGTCCCAAAATCAACCCAAGAATGCCCATGATCATAAATTACTCATCCAATAAGGTTAGTACAAGTGTTAATCTAATTTTGAATTATTATAATATTATTTTTTCTTTGAATTACCCTATTTACCTTTAACTACTGTAAAAAAAGTCAAAAGTTACTGTTCATCAAAAATTATTTTTATCTTATTGAACCAAATTTTACTTACTAATAACAAACATGTGTGTCGGATTTTTGAAACTCAATTCACAAAAGTGGTAAATATTCATTTAAATTAAAATTTAGTTTTTTAACTACTATTAAGTTGTTTCACTATTCATCAAAATAAAAGTTTTGCAGAAAAGTTCCAAAAATTCACCCTAAGCTATATTTGATATTCTGAATTCAAAAATGATGTTTATTTTTAAAAATTAATAACATAAAAGTGGAATTAAATAATTTTAAAATTAATTCTCTTTGTTAAAACAAATAGCGTGTTTTTAAGAAACAATAACTATCAAAAGATTGACACTTGTTTACGTCCAATTTCAATGTGAAATTAATTCCAATGACCAAAATTGGATTAAATAGTAAAAATATATTCTAATTAAATTGTAAAACCAATTAAAAAGATAATCTAACCATATAAAGAAATTATATTAAAACGCAGTGTTGAATTAAAATACAACATTTTCACTATTCATAAAAAATGAACATTATCATAAAAATTCCAAAAATTTACACAAATTAAATTTTGATGTCCCCATTCTAAAGAAGATTTTATTTGGTCAAATAGAATGTATTAGAGTGACCAAACTATATTTAAATATGGTTCACCATTAAAAGACGGTAAATCGACCTTTTAATATAAATTATTCTTAAAATTAGATTCCTTCACATTTTAAGCCTATACATTTTATTGGATAAATGTAAATACATTTAAAAATCATGTATAATCATATTGTAGTTAGTTTTGTTCATTCCTTCCAATAAATTGGCTAAGAGTTAACTACCATTTTATATAATAATATTATATTATTAGTGTGCAATGTAAGATTTAAAAAAAACCTATTGTTGCCTATCAGTTATGCTATCAAACATAACAACACTTTTAAAGTAACATTAATATTTAATTCACAAATATTAATAAATATGAAAATATTATATTCTTCATTTACCTAGGATGTTACAGTTTAAGTGATACTTAGTTTTCAATAAATAATCCATGGATGGGATCATAAGACATATTGAGTTGTGTGAATTATAAAGGATTGAGCGACATTGTATATGATTTTCCATACTAATTTTTCAGAATTAATGTATATGATGTTCCTAATTACCTAATATAAATTAATGGATATTAAATTTCATCATGTTTATTTACAATTAATGGACATGCTTTTTTGTATTTATTATTCTGAATTAATTGACATGAAATTTAATATTGTATAATTACAATTAATGTAAATGACATTCTTTATTTCTTATTCTTATTTAAAATCATTAGACATGTCATTACACCTTGAATTATTTGAAATATTTGGACTTGATTCTATAAAAGAACACTTTCTTAGATCATATTGATGAATCCCATATTTAAATTTGAACCCCCTAATGTTTATCATCATAGAAGGACACCTTATTAATATACCATGGGTCCTGGGACTATTTAAGTAAAAGGTAAATGATAAGAGACATTTATCTATTTTCTGATGTTGGTATATTTGACAAGGTGTCCCATGTGAAGCATGAGCCTAAAGTGGTTTATATTTTCAATTCCGTTTAACATTTATTATAACCAAACACTACATTATTTTATATGAACATGATGGATTATCATTAGTCACTATTTTTATGGCTTACTATGTTTTACTCACACCCTCTTCAGGTCACTGATTGGTTCTTAGAGAGATCTTCTTATTCTAGTTCATCACATGCCTCATGATTCATTGCTATTATTTTTTAGTAGGCTATGAAAAGGAATGGGAGTATCAAATAATAATGTAATAAAGATTGAATCTGAAGCTTGATACTTTTTATTTATTTTATTTATTGGGTTTTAAGTTTGGACAATGTGTATGTATCACCTACTATACATTGATTTCTTGTATTTTGGGAGTATCATGTTCATGCATAGATATTTTGTTTGCATTATCCATGTTGTCTGTTAGTTATTATTTTTGAAAGACTTATTTATCTTCCAATAATTATATTATTAATTATTTAATGTACTATTATGTATGGATCTAGAGGGTTTATTCTACATACTGTAGCACCTGATGTCCACAACTACTTACCTGTATCCTTTAGTGTATGAGGAAGAACTCTTGAGGCATTGTTACATACTAATCCCATTACAATTTATATGGTGAACCATGTTGTGATGTGATAAAAATTGTATCTAGAATCATGAATTCAACACTAAAATTGCGCGAAAATTGTCATCTAATAATCCAAAAACACCTTCCATATTACCGGCTCATCAAGAAGATCCACTCAATTTAAATTCACATAAAACATTAATTCAGTAAACCCTAGTAACATCTATCAATTTAAATTTTCTCATATAGTCACATTGGTCTAACAAAAGAGTTATACTAGGTGTAACACAACATCTATAATCCCATCAACATAGTAGCTTTAGGAAATTATTCATTTAATAACACCGTATATGAAATCATAGTTTTCATTAACTTGTACTCTATATCACCAAACACCTCCACATATTCAACCCTAGACGTGTATAAATTATAAATATACAAGGTAATATATCCAAAGTGTCTATTTCACCAAAGATACACACTAGGTATTTAGAAAAAGTCCACATCACATGAGTTTCTTGAATGAATACCATCATATATATCTAAGAATCACTAATATACTATCAATTTTACCACCCCAGCATTCTTGAAATAATAAAAAGAAAATTTCATTAAAAACACTCATGATGTGTTAGAGCCTCTAAAATCTACCTCATTAAATCCCACCACCAGAATCGTCACTAAATTTCATAGGCCCAACACTACATAATCATAGAACCATATTTAAATTGCATCCTAAAATTTCTATTTTCACATTTATATTATTATTGATTCACTAAAAAATTAATTATCCTTAAATATAGCATGTATATTTAGAGTTTGAGAAATAAATTACACTGATATACACTATTCTATAAATAATAAATTTAAATAATCTACCCTCCTAAAAGATTTATTCCAAGATATACAGTTTGCTATGTTATATTCATTGGGGTTTTCCCTATATATTAAGTATAATGGAGGTAAATAATGGGATTTATGTTGATCCATCCATGAATAGATCAAGATGGCTAGAGTTAAACCCGGTGAACTTGGTAAAGTGTTTTTTATTTTCATATGGATATTTATTCTAAATTTAGGAAGTGGTTTCTAGACTCTAATTGTAAAATAAGGATAAGGGAATGAGGAAGGACCCTTAAAACCTCAGAATTTTTTTCATTTTATATTTTCTCTTTATTTTTCATCTTTTCATAGTTCTTATTATCCTAAAAATATTACTCATTTACCATGAAGTACTAATACCTTATTAGTGGTTTTATGGGAAATTAAAATGTATTTGTTAGTTTATATAAACTATTTTCAATTGTTTTTCAATTAATTCTAGGGAAATAGTATATGGTGAGGATATAAAGAAGGTGATCATCAAGCCCCATCTCATGAAAATTGAAACACACATTTAACGTGTTGAATATAAATCATAAAAATAATTTATACTCTCACCATAGCTATATAGATGAGTGAATTCATAGTTGAATGTAATATTATTATAGATAGGTGATATAAGGAAGTTCACCCTCTTGTCTAAGGAGTATTGTTTTTCTACTTCTCTAGGAGAAAAATGTGTTTATAGTTTTCACATGTATCCTTTTGTAAAATGGTATTTTTTTCACAAGTAATGGTGGAGGTTATATTAAAAAATTATATTGACTTTCCTTATTTAATGATGTTATTTATAAATAAATATAATTTGTTTGTCTACTTTTATCAACTAGAGGAACAACTATAATTTTTTAAAACAATTTTTTGAATTTCTTATCATTTGGATTGATTTTCATAGACAATAACAATAAAGTCCTATATTTATAATTATTTAATTATTTAGTAAAAAATGTAATAAAATATAATAAATTCATAATTATTCATTGAGTAATTAGATTAGAATACATTATAGTCATCCCATGGGTATTACTATACTACATGAAAAAGATTTTAATATTTGTTTTGTGAGGAAATATATTTAAGTTATCTCAATCGTTAATTCATTGAATAAATGAAACTTTTTGAGTCTAGTGTTTTATTAATTATAAAATATATAATGTTTATTTTCACCATTGTGACTCTTTAAAACAAAAGCCTATTTAATTATGTAAACTTTTAAATATATTTTTAATATTCAACTAATCCTTGAAACAACATTTGTTGTTTTATAATCCAAAATCCGTTATGATAATAAATTTAGATGGATAAATTGAATATTATACTATATAAGTTGTAATAAATATTGTGACATGATATTAATAATATAATTATGATATAGACCATCATATTGTGTCTCTTAGCACATCATGG
Organism: Viscum album; assembly: GCA_963277665.1. Lineage (NCBI taxonomy): Eukaryota > Viridiplantae > Streptophyta > Magnoliopsida > Santalales > Viscaceae > Viscum > Viscum album. Next base: position 1,208,652,967 of record OY728137.1, read on the forward strand.
TTTATTATTTAGAAAAAAATTGAAGTTGTTCCACCATGAATGTGGTTAGGTGGACAATGATAGTGCAATATATAACATATTCAATGGCTATCAATGTTACATAATGTAGTAAATTTGAATCAATAGGTAGAATATGTGGGTGAAAATATTTTATGCTTCTAGTTCTCTGGTTAACATTGAAAAATGATATAGTTGTTTAGATTAGTCAATAGAGAGATATGGGGTGATATTTGACAAATTTGTGCCTCCAGTTTTGAATATAGACAAATTAAGATGAAATAAATTAATAAATATAATTACATATATAACGTTTTGATATAAAAACAAGTGAATTATAAGGGAATCCAAATTTCCATTGTATTTTTTATCCTAACTATCATATAGGTGGACCATTTTTTTGAGGCCTATATTAGGGCCTAATCAATAGAATTTATAGAGATCCTAGTGTAGCCTAATGGGATTAATAGGGTCTTCTCCAAGGTGATTTCCATTCAATAATCATCTTTCAATTATTTATAGTTTTTATATTTAATGATATGTGAAATTATGGAAGATGGATAAGTGTTGTTTCATGGTGTTAACTCATAAAATAAAAGAAACAAAACTACATAGTTGTTAGAGAGAAAATAAGTGATCCCCTTAGGTATGACCACTTGGATTCCATCATTATCTATTTATATAGATGTAATTATATTTTATAATTCACTCAATGTCATTTTTGAATTCCCAACCACTTCTTGTATTATGAAATTTATTTCACATTGGAGATCTATTTGGGTCACCAAACCAAACTTCTTCTATTGTGTAGCATGATTAACAGACCTTTATAGAGGTATGAAACCAAAATCCTCCCAAATCTATTGTATATTTTTTCACATATCAATAACACTCATTCCAATATAAAAAAGGTTAAACAAGATAAGAGATAAAGAAAGTGTTAGGATGCAATAATATGAAGATGATTTAATTATTTTGATGGTGGAAAATTTCCACACCAATACAAAATATAGTCATTTCCACATTATAAATGGAATATAAAAATTTGAAAAATAGATTAGCTATTTATGAGTTTAATGAATCCCCTATGGGGTATGCTATCTTGGGTTAGTTACCTGTGAACATGAGTATAATGTGGAACAAATGGGGAAGAAAATGAAAATAGAAGAAGTAAACGCAGAAGAAGAGAAGTGAAAGCAATTATAAATGAAAATAATACACGGAAAAGAATTAATAAATTATAGAAGATAATAAATTTAAACCCTATAATATTATATAGAGTCATTAATGGGTAATTATACAACAATTTCTAATATAAGGGGAAATCAATAAAATAGATAGAAAGAAGTTATATAATGTTCTTGAATGGCTTTGAAGACCATAGTTTGACTGAGATTATTACTCAATGTAGCTTCCTTTGGGATTCCACCTCTGGTAAGTATTTTCCAAAAAATACTTTTACTTAACCTTTTTATGGATAAATTCCAAATGGAATTACCAATGTATCATTCCTACACATTTATGATAAAATGAATGATAAATATTTCTTCATGTATAAAATTTAATTTACAACTACCACATATTTTGAAGATGAATTCCATAACCATAGATAATCTTTTAGAATGTTTTTGGATCATCAAATGTTATCCTAATCCTTTTATGAGTGATTTGAGAGGACTATATGAGACATGGGTGATGAAAGAAAATTAAAATTATATTAGAGGGTTATGGATCTTAATTTTCATTCTTAAGATCTATTGTGGACCAAAGATTACTAAACAATGGTGTATAGGAGAGTTTTTATGCAAGATATAGTCGGTGGCAAGTGCTAGAAAATATGTTGGGGGAATTTATGGATGTTTCCTTTACTATTCTTGAGAATATGTTACAATAAAGTGATTATATGTTATAATGATATTATGCATTTCATGGGAAATGGATGTTGTGTTGTGTACTTAACATAATATTGGCCTTCAAAATATGTTTTATTGGTTTGGAAAATGGATTTCCCAGAAACAACCCATTTAAATAATAATTATATCGTTCTACACATGTTGTGTGCATATGAGTTTGAGGTTCCATTGGGAGGCTGAAAAAGGATTTATATGAGATTGAGATTATGATAGAGGTAGGACAGATGTAGTGTAAAGTAACCTATAGGGTACACTATATTTTTATGGGAATTTTAGTAGGGATTAAGAAATATTTGCAGGATGATAGATACAGTGTCAACCCATGTTTTTACAAAATGGAAAATATATTTTTATTTTTTCCATTTAAACACATTAAACACATAATAGTAATACCACTACTAAAAAACCATGTTTGGTGTATTTATCCATTAAGATATAGAATTATGATCAAAAATGAAACTATGTTTATTTAATATAGTCAATGTAATATATGGTTATTTATTATTAAAATGCATATTAAAATATATGAGTAAATATTTCTTATCTTCAAGGAATGTCTCCTAATAATATGAATCACTAAGAATATATATTCCCATGTTCAAGCCTTGTTATTAGGTTTAGTTAATTATAAACACATTTAAGTAAACAATAATGATAAAATGTAGTAAACATTTCAAATCCCTTATATTGAAGCTTCTATTATTAAATTTTAATTTCATAATCATTGATTCTTCACTATGTAATTTGTTAGACAAATTCATTTTCCATTTTTTCACTATAGTTATGTATTCATTATCCCTTCCTTCTCTCTCAATAACCAATACCTTATTCACGCTTTTATTTATTCTGTTCATGAGTATAAAAATTATATTATAATTGAGTATAAATTTACCAATACTAAGAAATTATAAACCTCATAAGTTTAAGAACTTATTTACGATAAACAAGTAATAGAAGTAATTATTGGAAAATAAAATATCATATTTTTATTTGTACTAATAATGTTTTTTATCTTCACACACACATACACAAACTACACATTTGGAATATTGAGAGTCTATAATGTATATATCAACCACTCAGACAAAAATATTTTAAATGAATTTCTCAAATTGGTTATTTAGTTGTGATTCATTGAATTTATGCATTTTTCAATCATTTAGTTTACTCAAAATCATGTTCCATGAAACAATATATGAATTATAAAATATTTTTCACATAAATATTTTTGAGTTAAAATTAATTTCCACATTTTCAAATAATAAAACCCATATATTTCAAATGAATCACATCCCATACATTTCTGAAAAATAGAATGTTCTCATGTGGGATAAATCACTCAAATTATTTAATCTAATTGAAATAAAGATAATCTAAAACTCAAAAAAAACTAAAATTAGTTGAAAATACCGCATATAAACTTTTAACTAAAATCCTTAAAGACAAAAAATCTCAAAATATGTTAAATTTATAAGTAATGAAATGGGGAAGGAAATGTTGTTATTTTTAAATGGTGCTAGAAAGAGGTCCTATAAATACAACCTTCTGTACCATAAGAATGAAAACAAATAAAATATGATATTTTTTATTTGATAAAACTAAAATTAGATAGAGTGGGGGAAAAGTGTCAAGGGTCCCCTCCATTGTGGTTATGTTTTTATACTAACTATAACTAGGTATTTCTTATGGTCACAACAAATTCTAAGGTTGATGGTGTATATGTGATGTAAACTATCACATGTTTTTTATTAATGTCCATTAGTTGATGCGATTAGTGGAATCCTATAAAATAAGGGAATGTATCCCATTTCACTAAATTAGGTAATGATAGATGTTAAATGGGGATATAAAATTAATTTAAGGGGATCCCTGGGTTTATAATACTACTATATATTATATTTCTAATTTATCTAGATGAGGTGGAAGCTTATCTTCATGGATCTAGTCCATTCTGGTTCAATTACTACCTATTGAGTAGAATTAGACAACATATTTTCCTCGATGGTAAGATATTTTTATGATAATTTTATTACAAACTATTCCATAACAAGTGTTGATATTAGAAAATGAAAACTAGGGTTGTGAACAAGCTTGTTAATAAAACTAAAATAAAAATGGGGTTTAATGTTAGGTTCATTCCTTTCAATTTATAAGTTGGAAAACTGGTTCTTATTGGAATGAGTTTGTGTAATGTTCTGAATATTAAGGGAGATAAGGTATCTCCAATGTTTTTCTTGCTTTTTCATGGTATTATTTAAAAGTTTGAAGGGAATAGGGGATCTTTTTGTTCCTTGTATTTGTCTTGATCAAATTCAAGAAATTAGAACCAGATCATAGTTAGATATCTAATAAATCCGTATTGAATTGGTTGTTAGTATTGTTATTTTAGATCCTTTATGAGATCTATAGTTACCTTGTCTTTTAACTAAGAGTCTCACACACTCTTAACTTTTCTATAAAGTAATAAAACCATTTTATCTTTAAGAGGGGGTGATTGTAACATCAAATACATTTTTTTTAAATTTTATTTATAATGAGAAACAAAAAGATGTTTATATTTTGTAAAAAAAATACTTTCTCAGATCCATACCAATGGCTCAAAATTAATTCAAATATTTTCATGGATCCCAATAAATAAAATGCATAGTTTTGTAGAGAATCATATTAAAAAGACGGGGGTCATCTCCAAGGATAATTCCAATAAATCATTAGATTTAAATTATTTATATTATAGAAAGTGGGGATTAAAGAATGATTAATTTATGATGTGTTTGGGTGGATTTTAGTTTCATGACTTGATAAAGGTATCTCACTCATTTTTTATAATATAGTTGAGGATGATCGTTGTACCAATTATATCAATTAAAATTACAATGATTCAAAAGTAAATAAAAAAGTATATTGAATTCCATTTTATATATCACTCAATATAATTTGAGTTATTGAATTGTGAAACCTATTAATCCTAAGATATATCATTGGTACACTGATCCTCACCTCTTATATAACATTGAATAATAAATACACCTTGTTAAATGAAAGTCATTGAAATCCACCCAACCCCATCATAGATTTATAATTCATTAATACCCCGGATTCCATAATATATGATTCTAACAATGAAAATACAGGAAGAAATAATTAGGTGAGAATTGAAAACAATTGAGGGAATTATATCGAAGGTTTACAATCTTTAAACCAACATACAAAAAACCCTCTAGATACCCTATATTAGATGCAAAAAATAATGTTCAATTCATATTACTATTTAAATGAAGGGAATTTATTCTAAAATATTGATATTTTTGTGAAACAATTTTTTTCAATTAAATGAAACATTTAAGATATTTTTTATATGCAAGTCTATGATTATCTTGTGTTACACACAATAGTATGTTCAAATGATATGTGACATAGTATTAAAATATTATTATATAATACGATTGTTATCAAATAGCCATTGGAATTTAGAGTGTTAAAAGGATTAACTAAATTATTAATGTATATGGTTTACAAATACATATAAAATCTATTCCTATGCCAAAAATTAATTATAAATGAAAACAAAAAATGAATGAAAATAATGGAAATATTTTTCTTACAAGAAATTTATCTAAAAACAATTCTATTCTAAATTAATAAATAAAAAACATAATTTTAGTGAATAATTTTAATGGAATTTATATATTATATATTCAAACAAATAATTAACATTATTGTTATGTGTTTTGTAGAAAAATTATTAGAATAAATCCAATTTTATGCTTAAAAAATATATTTTTAAAAAAAATAGTTTTATAGCCTTTTGAGAACTTAATCGAAAACTAAATTTTCATAATTATAGATAGTTAATTTTAAAACTGAAACATAATTTTTGAAATAATTATTTAAAAATATTTTTAGGGTTTAGTTTATAAAATTTCCTGAGAAAATAAATTTTTCAATGGGTGGTCAAAAATATAAGTTTAATTAATATTTCCCATTACTTTTAAAACTTTTAAAAACCCAAAAATTGTAATAAGAAGGTTTTTTAAAAAAATTAGATAAATTAAATATATATATATATATATATTAATCCAATTCATATCATTTTATTAATTTTCATATTTAATTTTCATAGAAAACATTTTAATCTTTTTAACATATTCTCCTTGAAAACTCTCGTTCTTATCACATCTCCAGTGTTAATTATAAATTAAAATTTTACACTTATGTGATTGGAATTTTAAAAAATAGATCCAATATTTGTAATTATTATATTTAAAATTGTCTAATAAGTTCAACTTATTTTTTTTAATATTTAATTGTAAAAAAATAGAATTTATTTTTTATGATTAACGTAAAAAACGTTACTGAGGGGGAAACCAAAAACGATAAGGGTTAAAAATGATGAAAATCATGTCCAAACCCCATTGTATGGAAATATTTAGACATTAGTTATTGTCGGATTGATAATATTCTATTTTAGTGCCTTATTTTATTTGAAAAGTGTGGCCACATGTAATTCTTTTGAAAAATTACTAGTGTTCCACTCACCACACTTAAAAAAGGTTACCCCTCTCACCTCTTATCCATACATTTAGAACCCTTTGGTTTGGACAATACCTAATAAAATCACTTATTTATGTCCCTAAAAGCATCACAAAATCATTAGTTTGGTGATAAATATTACCTATGATGGTTTTTTACTATAAACCTAATGATCTTACTTGAAGAAGAGGATGTTCAAACATGTACGAAGGATGTAGAGACTTATGGAAAGTGATTTCCATATCAAATTTTTTACTATTATGAGACCAATTACATATTCACCACATATTTATTTTATGTGGTGTATATAATTCACATGAATTTACTTTATAATCATTATCTATAAAATTATAGGGATTTATATATCTATTCTAGGATCTCTCTTTCATGGGGTTTATGGGTCAAAAGATACCAAAGCAGTAAGGATTTTTTGTCTCAAATTTCCTTCCTGATGACCTACGTATTTTTTTAAACCTATATTATTCTATATGGTATATATGATTTCCATTTGGTATGTCATATCATGAATCTAATTCTCTTAATGAAATTCTATGTTTCATTTAATGTTATTCTTTCATGGGTATTAGGATTCAATGTTATTAATGTTGTAAGTGTTTAATATTACTATATCATCGTTTATCAAGATTGTACATGATTATACTTAAAATCATGAAATATTAAGATATACCACTCAGGAAACTGAATAAATATATTATAAAATGGTCATTTTATGGAATACAAAATTTTTATTCATTTTACTATCATTATGTAATCAAGAGATCAAAATGTTGTTTTTAAATAAAACAATTTTATTTATCTCTATGATCAAAAACCCATTTTCATCCCAAACCATGTTTTAAAAAAAAGTATTCAAATTTTTTAACATTATTCAAATAATTTATTAAATACATTTTTACCCTTGGTTGAATTTTATGAAATTGTTTTGAAAGTAATCCTCATGTCATTTTCCAAATAATACACATTTGGATTTTACCAAAAATGTGAAAGGAATATCTATTTTAACATGAATTACATGAACAAAAGTTCCATACATCATGAATGTTATATTCATTAAATCTTTATTTACAAGGTTTTCAAGTTTATTTTCATGAAACATGATTTTAAAAATATTTTATGTGTTTTTAGTTTTTTAAAATTTTAAATTCAATGAAATGATATTTTTCTCAATAAATGTCCCATGTGAATTTTATTTAAAAATAATCTTTCATATATGATGAAATACATTAATATTACTTATAATTTATTAGGATTATTAAACAAGGATACCATTTTTACTCTTTCTCTGGATGGTTTATGTTTATGTTGACAAGAAGTTTATAAACCTATTTTTCTTCCAAAAGTTATTCCATAATATATTTCTTATGAAACCTACATTTTTCATGTGTTATTCTTTGACGAAGTAATTAAATATTTATGAAACCCATTTATTTTAATTAGTTCATATATGATAAATGTTTTATGATCTTTTGGAACCGGTATGTATGATTTTCACCATGAGATGGTTGAGACATATATATCCCTCCAATGAATTGGGTAATGATTAGTGTTATATGTGATCAAATTGCACAAAAGGGGTTATTCCAAACTAAAAATAGTCTACATTAGACGTTTTCCCAAACATGAAATAGGTTACATAGGAGGTTACCCAAATCCTAAAATAGGGTTCATGGGAGGTTATTCGTAGCCTGAAGAAGGTAAATGGGTGGATAACTCCAATAGAACATGTTATGAATGACTTGGTTGATATCCTTAATATAAGATATTCTATGATTATGTATATTGAAAAATTATTTGTCTCATTCCATTGTTTTTCTCTCATGTTTCACATTATTTGAATCCATTATGATTTATGTCTTATTAACTTCCATGATTTATGCCATGACTCATGTTTATGATCCATGATATGTATGAAATGGTTCTCTTATATTATTCTCATGTGCTTATAACCATATTCTCATGTTATATTTTTTCTACCTTATCTACCCTTACTAAGAATCTGAGATCACCCTTTCTATTGTTTACATTCCACATGTAATGAAGAAATGTATTATGCATGATATGTCTAATAAGGGTTAAAGTTTTGAAAAATATTGTGGGAGGTGACATAACTAACATATTGATTACTTTAATTATGTTTACCTATTTCCAATGGCAATATAACTTTATGATCCTTAGTTGTGTGTTTTTATAATGTAATTAATATTCATCTAAAAATATGTAATATATATGAATGAAAATATTGGGTCTCTATAGTTGGTAACAAAGGATCAGTTTAGTTAACATCTAGAAACAATGATGAAATAATTTAGTGAAACTCTAAGGAGGTGTCTAAGGATAAGTATAAGGATGAGTAAAATTAAAAGATAATGTCATTGAATTTTGGTGAAGGAATGATAGAGTGGTTTCCAAGAAATTAAATCCTTGTATGGACACTATAAGTGGATATGGATCTAGAACATAGGTACCCTGTGGAAATATCTCTGAAAATGGTTAATTGAAAAGGAATTGATTGTCACTCGATGAATGAGAATGTTCATTACTACACACCTTGTTTGACACACTCATAAGATATTATTTTGAAATTCAAAAAATCCTTAAAAAACATCATGAATTATTTAACTAGATGCTGAATATGAATATCCTAGGATAAACCTATTTTTTTATTAATTAAAAAGAATATATTGTGATTTAGACACCCTATATTAATTATTCATGATTATATGGTTCTCTACAATGGTTTATGTTTCTCACAGTGTGATTTTGGTTTTAGATAATGGTTGGAACCTGAAAAAATAGTATTGATGTTGAATGTAGTGTAAAATTAAATGATTATACTCCTGATAAACAGAATGTTATGGGATCTAGAATGAATTTTACTATTTCTATTATCTCATATCTTTCTCAAGCTATGAATCATGATAGAATTCCAAATTTGAAAAGAAGGGGACACCATTTTGTGGATTCCTTCATGAGGCAACATGAACCTTCATTTATTTGGCCTTCTGATCCACTAGTTATTGAGTTGTGGATCAACACCACTAAAATGGTATTTTATATCCACTAGAGTTCATATCATGAGATAGTCATTTTTCTTCTCTACTATTTGGATGGTGATGAAAATCACTGGTGTAATTTTATCAATAATTCAAAGAAAGATGATGAAATTGACTCCATCGACTGGGTGGAGTTCAATAAATTATTTTTCAATAATTAATTTCCTCATATTAGATTTATGAATATAAATATTCTCTTCAATGTGATAAAGAAAAATGATGATGAATCATTTGGTACTGATGAGGAAAATTATACCAGTTTGATGAGGTATACTCCTAGTATTATCATCCAACTTAGATGTATGGTTGATCGACACTTCTGCAGCTTAAAACCTAGTCTCTAAAGGGAGTTATCCATAAGATACATCACTATATATAATGATATTTTTTTAGTGTTGTTAAAGTTGAAACAAATATTGGATATATGTAACAATCTCATGGTATTGACAATAAGTGGAAAATGGAATTCAATAAAAATATAAAAAATGATAGAAGAAGATGGAATTTACTTTATGATAAAAGTGTGTGAATAAACTTACTAGAGATTATCTTAATGGAATTAGAAAAAATTTTAAATTCGGTTCCAATGGACATTTGGAAATACAATTTTTATGGGATGGGAATAAGATAGGTAATATATAAAATAGAGAGAATGTTATAAAGAATGCACCACCCACACTCCAGTATTTCAAATGTAAGGAGTATTCACATTATGAGAGTCCATTCCCAAATCAACGGGATAAGGATGATGATAGGACACAAAAACCTCTAGAGAAAATAGATGAATGGAAATATTATTCAATCATGATGGTTGAAGTGAACTATTATAATTAGGGAAAATTATCCTCTAATCCCTCCCAAGGAATTTCATGTATTATTTTTTATGAATAGCACTATGAAAATATTAATTTTTTACCCTTATTTAAATATCATTGGATTTTAGAATATATTTTCAATTTATACAAAGATTACATAATAATCAAAACACATTTAATATTCAATAAAAAAATGTTAAACCTAAGATTACAATGGAAATGTTTTTATATTAGATAATAACTTATTTAAGTAATAAATGGTCAATTAATTTTATAAAAACATATATATCCATTTAATATTAACATAAGTTCTATTCATTCTATAATGGATTTATAAGATTAAGGTTGATTGTATGTCCAATATCTTAGAAACCCCTCTTGAGGATTTATGTGGTGGTATTTGATAAATATTAAGGATATATTGGGATACATTTATGGAAATATGACCCTTTGTTTTTTATGTATTTCAATGATAATGATATTTGAGGATGAATTCCTTCACACATTATGGACATATTATTAAAGGTAGTGGTAAAATTTATGGTTTATCTTATCGTTTATGTTATGGTAATTATTGGTTGTAGTCGATCACAATACAATTTCATCACACACCATTAATATAAAAGATGATTTTTTATGGATCAACTTGATTGAATATAATTTAAGGATGTAAAAACATTTCATGGAGTACCAAAATCAATTGTATAAGATCAGGATCCAAAGTTTACCAAGATGTTTTGGTGAAGTCTTTAGAAAGCTCTGGATATTGAATTGATATTATAACTGTGTACCATCCCTAAAAAAGTTTCTAGTCCCAGAGAAAAATCATATTCGTAGAGGATATGATAAAATATTGTTATATGGATTGCAAAGGTAGGTGGGATTAACACATTCCTCTAGTTGAGTTTTCATAAAATTATATCATTTACTCTAGCATTCAGATGTATCCTTATGAAGTCCTTTATAGAACTAAATCCATATCATCAACGTAATGGCATGAAGTTATATAAATAAAGCTATTTTGACATGAGATAGGTAATGAAATGGTGGAGAAGATTATAACTATTTAAGAAAACACAAGGTTAGAAGAAATTAAACATAAATATTATGTTGATAATAATCAATGTGATCAAAATTAGAAGTTTGTGAGAAGGTATTTCTGTAAATTTATCCATTTTAGAAATAAGTTAAAACTAAACACTAGGTTTATTAGTAACATTGAAATAATTATCATATTTTAAAAATAGCTTATATTTTGTCATTTACACCCAACCACTCTGAGTTTCACAATGTGTTCCATGCATCTATCATAATGAAGTACATACTTGAATTATCACATGTACTAAACCCATAGGTTTAACCTCTAGAGAATGATCTTTATTATGAGGAAAAACTAGTCAAAATTGTAACACCCCGAGATTTTATGAAAAATATTCTTTTTAATTTCATTAATGTCTTGTGTTGTACGCTACACCAAAAGGAGCTTGCAAAACATGTATCCTTGACTTGCCTTTCATTACACGCAATCACAACCTTCCTTGATAGTGTGTGTAGTACGCAATACCGAGTTTCACTAAACAACGATATGCTATTAAAATATTATTAAAACTAGCCGTTATGAATAGTAATAACCACTTTTTGAAATTTTGTAAATTTTATTTTTCAAAATGGACTCCATTTTTTGATCCGGAATATCGAAATTAGATTAGGGTGAAATTTTGGAAATTTTCGGATAACTTTCATATTTTGATGAATAGTGAAAATTACTAAATTTTAATTAAAAACAACTTTTTCAATCGAAATAATTAATAGTGATAAATTATTAATTTGAGTGGTTTTAAATTATATTTAGAATATATTTTTACAATTTAATACAATGTTGGTCATTGGATGTAATTTCACTTTTAAACCAGTTATAAACAAGTGTCAATCTTTTGATAGTTATTATCTCTTAAAAACACGCTATTTGTTTTGACGATGGGAATTAATTTTTAAATAAGTTAATGTAACTGAAATGTTTTGAATTTGTTAAAATAGACATCATTTTTGAGTTCATAATATCAAATATATCTTAGGCCTAATTTTTGGCATTTTTCTGAAAACTTTCAATTTTTGATGAATAGTGAAACCACTAAGTGGTTGTTAAAAAAACTGAATTTTTCATAAAACTTAATTTTACCGCTTCTGTGAGTGGAATTTCAAAATTCTGAGAGACACGGTTGATGTCAGTAAGTAAAATGTGGTTCAATGAGATGAAAATAATTTTTTGGTGAATAGTAACTTATTACTTTTTTTTACCACGGTTAAAAGTAAATAGGGTAATTAAGGGTAGAAATGATATTATTATTACCCTAAAACATGTCCTAATTCTATTGGACAAGTGTAATTCGAACAAAAACAAACTTAGGAATAAAATATGACCATTTAGGCCCACATGGATTATATTAGGACATTTATTATTAATTTATTTAAAGAAGGGTTAAAAGAGTTAAAATCAAAGTTTATTTACTAAAACATTTTTACTATGGGGTTATACATAAGCTAAATTCGTCTATAAATATTCATTAGAAAGCTAAAAGGATTTAATACATAATGGTATTTTATTTGTAATTTTTAGACATCAAATAATTTAATTTATTTATGACACAAAGATGATGCAGTAATTATCTTATTAATAAAAGATTGACATAATTGATGTTATAAATACCAAAATAAATTTAATTTAAGACTTTTAATGAATTCAACCAATTTTCTAGGTTAATATGACATGTTATTATTGATTTAATTAACTTTTTTCGAACTTATCATTCTGTTATGATTTTCACAAAAATGAATTACTAAATAGTGTCAAAATTGACATAAAATTGTTTTTAAAACAAATATTATATTATTAATTGTTATTTTATTCCTAAAAATCTAAGGTTCAGACAAATGAATTAGATAAGGTTATATATATTAATAATAAAAAAATTGGGGTTCTTTTGGCTTCTTATAGTAAGTTTATTAAGCTTATAGTGTAAGAACACAAGAAGACACGGTAAAAGTAAAATTATTTAACTTAATGTTAAATCTAAATGATAAGGTTAAAATAGGAACCTAAACTTGTATAAATTCTATTGGATGAGAGTATTTCGACCAATCCCCACATTAGCCTCGAAATAAATCAATTTTTATCTATTTAAAACCGAACGTGACTTTATAATAAAATAATATTTTTAGCTTTTTCAAAGGAGCCCCTCTCCTCCCTTATAAAAGGGCACCTCCTCCTTCTCCACCTCACACCAAATTGATCATTCAAGCTCGGAAAACCCCTGCCAAAATATCTTCTCCACTTCCCTAGTATCATCCTAGAGGTCCTGATCTTCTTCAAATACCATCCTTAGTTCTTTAAGTGGAGGTTAAGAAAAGGCGTGTCAAAAAGAGGTAATATCCATTACCGATCTTTTTCAATTTCTTTCTTCTTCATCTTCTTCTTATTTAGTTGTTTCATGATAAAGTAATAACATCAGTATTTCTTATATAATTATATGTTATTATAAATATGAAAAAACTCTAATTAATCTCTTATCCATCCTACGGAAAAAGGAAATCACCGCGCGTGCGTACGTACGGAATACCGTCTCCACGCCGTGGTGTAATCTGTTTTTCCACCAACACCTTACATGGATGGGTATTATGGTGTAAAGAATAACTATACATAGTTATTATAACATCATAATGATTCTGATATATTGTATCATCCACTCCAATTCAATTCAATAATTATGTAAATGATATCATTGCTCGTGCGTACGTACGGACTACCGTCTCCACGACGTGATGAGATTCATTCTCCATGTTAACCATTTAAGAATGATTATAAAGTATATATAAGCAATAATAATGAAATATATGACATTATAAAGCTACTGGATTTATGTGTATATATATGTATGTCATCTACTTAATTCCACTCAATTCAATAAGGAAACGAAAACAGCATTCATGCGTACGTACGACCTACCGTCTCCATGAACGGTGTATTTCTTTCCATTTATCGATCCATTATATATATGTATATTCTGAATATATATTATATATAAATCATGTTTTATATTATATAATTAAGTAATAATGATCTAAGTAATCATATGAATAATTACAAGTTTAAACACGAACGACAAATGAGAGGATTTTACCCAAAACGCTACTTTAACATGAATTTACAAAAGATCGGGTAATATAAAGTCATAAGTGAACCATATATGAAATAATAACAATGAATATGATTCTGTAATAAGTCAATTTCATTATTTAAATCATTATATAGGAGGATAGGAAACTTACGAAGCAAATCGGACCTAAGGTAAGGGAAATATCACAATCCCATTTTTATTCGAGATTTTTTGTACTTTGGTATTTACTGGGGTGTATTTTATCATCCACATCCATGTTTCCTCATTATGTAATTTTATTTCCATCCACCTACAATTTTTTAAATCCAATTTTACCCTTAAGTGAGTTTTTAGTAAAATATATGAAAGGAATCTTTTGTCGTTTTTTCGTACGAGGAACTTTTTGACTTTTCCGACAAAAGTACGAGAAGAATGTTTTTTTAACTTATACGGCATGAATGGATTTTTAAAACCTTATTTCCAAGAAGAATCCTTTACAAGTTTTCATGTTTATTTTTAATCAACTTCTTTTAGTTTAAAATTTTATAACATGTTAAAGAAAAGAAAGTTTTTTTGAAGTAGAAAAGATATTTTCCTCAAGAATGAAGTTCAAGTGTTTTATCAAAATTATTTTCCATCTAAGATAATAAAGGGTTCTGTTTCTGTCCCTGTTATTACATTAATTTGATTATGTTGCGATGGAATTATTTTTATGAATTCCTTTATCTTATATGAAGTGCTTTATGATGGCATGATGTTTAGGATTCCAATTTGTATTACATGGGTTATGAAATGATGTATGATTTATGATTTTGTGGCACACATAAGAATGGTATCATTATGAGATGGGTGGGACCTATATCTCCCTCCAATGCATTGGGTAAGGATTTTATATCTCATGAGATAGACATGGCTGGAATGGTAGGATATACCGGTTCAGTGAAACAGGACTGAAACGAGGGTGTCTCGATTCAGAAAGGGACTTTGTCCACTAAGATAGTCTTGGCAATGAGTCTTGACTAACAAGAAATGATTCTCTATGATTATGTGTGTATGACACAAAGTATAATGTTTTATGTTATGATTATTGTGATTACATTTCACTGCCATGAGTTATCTCAGGTTATGAAATTATGATCTCTTTTACAGGTTAAGATTTCTAAAAGTTATGTGCTTATGTATATGATGTGATTGATATTTCTTTTGTTTACCCTTACTGAGCATTTGAGCTCACCCTTTTATATTTACTTTTCCCCAGGATATAAAGAAAGGTTTTAGGTATAAAAAAAGGAAGATCTTTATGAGAGATGTTGAAGATCTTTCACCGGGATTAGAAGATTATATTCCAAGTTTCCAAAGACACTAAACTAGTACGATCCTTGTGTGTGTGTTTTTGTTATGTACTAAGTATTCCGCAAATGTAATGTAATGTCAATGTACGTCAAGCTTCGGGTCTCTAAAAAAATTATGGATCATATAATAAATATTCTACAAAACCATAAAACTAACATAGTTAAAATGTTTTGATAAAACCACCAACATGAAGAAGATATGTGGTAACATGGTAATGTAATGAGGTAAAAGTATCCTCAGTTATTAGAAACAAAGTGATGAATTTCATGTTAAAAATACATTTTACAGGGGGTAGAAAGTAACACCCTAAGATTTTGATAAAATATATATTTTGTAAAATAAATTTATTCTTTATGATATTTTTACATACACAACATTGAGTTTAGCTTGAATTGTACAAAATATTGAGTTTAAATGAAAGATAACATACTATTACGATATTATTATTTAATATGATTATTATCACATAGCTAATGGAATGGTGCATATGAATAGGATTAACTAAATTCTGAAAATATATGGTTTCACATGTATGTATAATTAATTATTTGGTGACCAATTAATTAGAAATGAAAATAAATACTATTTAAAAATAAAGGAAATATTTTCTTGAAAAACTATTTTTATGAAATCAAACACATTTTACTTTAATGGTAAACAACCCACTATTGGTGAATAATATTAACATAATTTATACATTACATATTATATAATTTTTTTAACATTTATTATATGAATTTTCTAGAAAAACATATGAATAAAACAAATTTTATGATTAAAAACATTAGTTTTATGAAAATAATTTTTATCACATTTTTCAATCTTATTTAAAAACTATTTTTTGGAACGTTTCTAATATTTATATAAAAAATAACATTAAATATTTACATCATCTTGTTAAAATTATATTTTGTGAAATTTTGGATTATTTTTTAGAAGATACTATTTTTTATGAATAATAAAAAATATTGGTTTTATTAAGAATTTACATTTCTTTTAAAATTTTAAAAAAATTGTTTTTAAGATGTATTTTAAAAGAAAAAGTACATAAATTATAAATATATTATTAAAATTTATGTTGTTTAAATAATTTTAATATTTACTTTTGATATGAACACTTTTTAAATGTGAGAACATTTTCTCTTTGAAAACCCATTTTCTCATCGGGTTTGTAGGATTAATTTTAAATAAAATTTTTTAAATAATATGAAATTAATTTTTTAAAATGGATTACATAATTGGAATAAACAAAAATTATATTATCTAATTATAATAACCTACGTTTTACCATAATTATTAGTAATATCATAAAAAACTAATTTACCGTAGTTAAGGTAAAAATGGGTTTACTAGGGTGTTAAACAAAAAAGATAAGGGTTAAAATGGCCCAGAACATATAGAAATCCCATTAGATATTCATATTTCGACATTATATCTTCTTGTATCAAGAACGGTCTATATGGGATCCCTATGGCATGTGAAATACAGGAGAACAATTTCTTCTTTCGAAAAATTAAAAATGTGCCACTCACTACACTTATAAAAGGCCACTACCCCTCCTCTCATATTCACACATTGAAAACCCATTGGTTCAACCAAGACCTTCCCACATAAATTTTATAATTCCATATTATCTTCCTATAATCCTTTATTTAGTTATATGTCCCATATTAGAAGGGTTTTTTAAGAAAAACTATGGAGGTTAATCCAGGAAGAGGAGGTTCGAACATGTATGAATGAAGTCAAGACATACGATAAGTGATATCAAACTATATTTTTAATTATATAAGAAACATTTTATTTTACTCACTTATTTATTTTATTTTCTTTATATAATTTAAATTAATGTATTTTATGAAACTTATCCTTCAAATTATAGGGATTTACATATCAATTTTTGGATATTGTTTGCTAGGGTTTATGGTTCAAAAGTTACCAAAACGGTAGTGTATTTTTGTCTCAAATTTCCTTCATTATGAAATAAGTAATTTTATGAAACTATATTATTTTATGAGGTGTATATATATCCCAATTTAAATGATATATTATTAATATACATTGTTTCATGAAATTATAAGTTTCATTTAATGTTATTCTTTTATTGGGATTATGATTCAATGTTACAAAAGTGATATTATTTTTATGTTATAATCTAACTGTTCTCAGGATTTTTTTGGATTATGATTTTTATAATGACATTCTATGATCTACTTATAAATAAAATCATGAATAATATTATAGTCTATTTATTTTTTTAGTGTACATTTTTTCTCTTCATTTTTCCCTATTTATGTGGTCAAGAGGTAAAAACTCTGTTTTTATAAATAATCATATCTTTTTCTCTCTTTGGAAGAAATTCCTTTTTCATCTAAAAACAAATTTCAAAAAAATCATTAAGTTTTTTAACATCCTAAATATTATTTATGAAATACATTGTTACCCTTTATTTTATTTCTAAAAAAATATTTTTAATGGAATCTTCATTTCAGTTTTAAAATAATGTCTACTTGGATTTTAAAAAAAATGGGAAAGGATTTTTTAATCATATATGAATTAAACAAAATTTACCACAATTAAGAACAATATTTTTATTTAATATTAATTTATATGTTTTTCAAGGTTATTTTCAAGGAAATGGATTTCCATAATATTTTATGAATTTCTATTTTTAAATTTTTCATTTTCAAAGAAAGGATATTTTCCTCAAAAAACATTCCATGTGATTTTTATTGCAAAATAATTTTCTATCTATAATGGAATACATTGTAATTACTTATGTGTTACTAGGGATATCAACTTATGATACCATTCTAACTCCTTCCCTAAATGGTTTATATTAACGATGATAATATTTTTAGCAAATTCATTCTTATTTTCTAGGTTACACCATGATAAAATACTTATGAAAACTACTTATTTTTTCATAGGTTATACATTGAGGAATTGATTAATTGATTATGATACCTGTTTCTTTCCATGGGTTTAGATATGATGAATGTTTTATGATCTGATGTAACTCTTATCTATTATTTTCATCATGTGATGGGAGGGATCTATATATCCCTCCAATACATTGGGTAATGATAAATGTTATATGAGAAATATGGGTACATGAGGGTTTATTAGAAGAATGAATGAGGAATAATGAGAGGTTATACCTAGCCCAAAAGAGGTTACACAAGAGTTTATCCCAAGCTTGAAAGATGGTACACCTGAGTTTATCCCAAGCTCGAAGTGGGTATACAGGTGAGTATCCCATTACTAACATGTTATTAATATCTTGATTGGTATCCCTGATATAATATCCTCTATAATAATGCATATTCCACAAATATATGTAATATTCCTATGTTATTATTTCATAGCTCAAATTCAATTATTCCATTGTGATTTATTTCTTATGAGCTACTAGGATTTATTCCATGACTCATGTTTATGATCTATGAGAAGCAGGGTATGGTTTCATATGTTATTATCATGTGATCACATCCGTATTCTCATGATATATTAATATCTCCATTTTTACACTTATTGAGCATCTAATTTCAATATTTCTTATGTTTCCTTTTCCTTGGATATAAATAAATGTATTATGTATTATATTTCCATTATGGTTGAAAATTATAAAGAACATAGTGGAAGATGAAATATCAAAATTATGGGATAGTTGTTTATTTCTCCATGTTCTCAAATCAACTATTTAGAGACCCAAAGCTTGACGTACATGGACATTACCTTACTTTTTCAGAATACTTAATACATAACAATAAACAACACTCAAGGACCGTAATAGTTTAGTGTCTTTGGAAACTCGGAATATAATCATCTAATCGTGGTGAAAGATCTTCGATATCTCCCATAAAGATCTTCCCCTTTTTGTTTTCTAACCTAAAACCTTTATTTAGATCATGGGGAAAAGAAAACATATAAAGGGTGAGCTCAAATGCTCAGTAAGGGTAAGCATGGAGAAAATAAAACAAATAATATATATTTGAACTTAAAAAAACATGAACATAATGTTTAAACATCAAAATCTTGAGCAATGACATAAAACATGGCAGTACATA
This sequence comes from Viscum album, assembly GCA_963277665.1. Lineage (NCBI taxonomy): Eukaryota > Viridiplantae > Streptophyta > Magnoliopsida > Santalales > Viscaceae > Viscum > Viscum album. Next base: position 1,208,672,870 of record OY728137.1, read on the forward strand.
AGGCATAGATCATAAAGAAACATTAATCATGATAAAATAGCATGGTAATAAAACATGTAATTGTGGAAACCATTAAGGACATGTTATGATTTCCATAGTAGCCAAGGTATTGCTACCAAGACCATCTTAGTGGACAAAGTCCCTTTCTAAATCGTGTTCACTCCTCGTTCCAGTCCTGTATCACTAAAACAGATTAACTTGTAGTTCCATCCATGTCTATCTCATGAGATATAAATATTTACCCAATGAATTGGAGGTAGATATAGGTTCCACCCATCTCATAATGAAATCATTCTTACGTGTTCCACAACATGAACATAAATCATTCATCAAAACCCAAAGAATAAAATGGGTTTCATAAACATCATCCCATCATAACATAATCCATATAAAACAAATGGATATCATTTAATCATTAGATAAGTGAAACAATTTAAATCATAGAAACATTTTTCTTGAAACATACATATATGAAACAATTTCATCTTATATGGGAAATAGTTTTGATAAAACACTTGAAATGAATTATTGAGGAAAATATCATTTCTTATTCAAAATCATTTTCTTTTTACAAAATGCCATGGAATTGTAAATGAAAAGGATTTTATTGAAAATAATAATGAAATCTTGTATATTAAACTTTTTTAAAATAAGGTTTTATGAAACCATAAAAATATATTCATGCCATATAATTTAAAAAAACAATCTCCTCATACTTTTAACGGAAATGTCAAAAAGTACTATGTATGGTAAACCGAAGAAAGATTCCTTCCATAACACAAAGTAAAAGTCAAAGTGGGGTAAAAATGACTCTAAAAATATATGGAAGAATATTAAACACTTTATGAAAATCGTTTTATGGATATGGATGAAAAATATAACCCTAGTAAATACTAATGTATAAGAAATCTAAGATAAAAATGAGATTGAAAAATTATCCCTTACCTTAAGTCTGATATGTTTCGTATGTATCCTAACATCCTGTATAATGATTAAAATAATGTCATTGACTTATTACAGAATCATATTCATTGTTATGATATCATATATGGTTCACTTATGACTTTATAATACCCGTTCTTTTGAAAATTCCATGTTAAAGCAGTGTTTTTGGTAAAATCGTTTCATTTATCGTACGTGTTTGGAATTGTTGTTCTTGATATTATCATTACATATATAATGATTTAATAACTTCCAGAATTTAAAACATGATTTATATATCATATATATTCAGTATATATATATATATATATAATAGATATATAAATGAAATGAAACACACCGTTCATGGAGACGGTAGGTCGTACGTACGCATGAACGCTGTTTTTCTTTCCTTATTGACTTGAATGGAAGTAAGTAAATAACATATACATAAATCTAGTGGCATTATTATGTTATATATAACATTATTATTCATTATATATACTTTATAATCAATATTTAATGGTTAACATGGAGATTGAATCTCATCACGTCGTGGAGACGGTAATCCGTACGTATGCACGTGCGATGATATCATTCCCATAATTATTGAATGGAATTGGAGAGGATGATATAATATATAATAATAAGTATGATGTTATAATATTCATATATAGTTATTATTTACACCATTATACCCATCCAAGAAAGGTGGTGGTGGAAAAACAGATTACACCACGACGTGGAGATGGTATTCCATACTTACGCACGCGTGGTGATTTCATTTTCCATAGGATGGATAGAAGGTGAAATGGGGTTGTTTAATATTTATAATAACACATCAGTATATTATAGATACTTATGTTATTACTTTATAGTGAAATAAATAAAGAAGAATAAGTTGAAGAAGAAAGAAACTTGAAAGAATTGGTCGACGAAATTACCTCTTCTTCGACGCACCTCTTTTAAACTTCCTCTTAAGGGACTAAAGTTTGTATATTGAGAAGAACAGAACCTACATAATGTTTCTATGGAAGTGGAGAAGAGAAATGGACAGGGGTTGACCGATCTGGAAGGCTCAAAATGTTGTTAAGAGGAGAGGGCGGGGTTTCCCTTTTATAAGAGGGGTGAGGGGCACCTTAGGGAAAACATAAACTATTATTTTATAATAAAGTCATATTTGGTTTATAATAACTCAAAATTGACTTATTTAGAATCTAAAGTGGGGATGGGTCTAAATCCTCTCAACAAATATATTTTAGATAAGTTTATGTTACTATTTTAACCTTATCATTTAGATTTAACTCTAACTTAAATAATTTAACTTTTACCATGTCTTCTTGTTTTCTTACACTATATGGTTAATAAACATACTATTACAAGACAAATGAACCCCAAGTGGTTTTTAGTAATATATATAACCTTATCAAAGACATTTGTCCAAACCTTATATTTTTACGAATTTTATATCAACTAATAATATAATATTTGTTTTAAAAACTATTTTATGTCGATTTTGACACTATTTGGTAATTGATTTTTTTAAAAATCATAACAGCATTATTAGTTATAAAAAAGTTGATTTAATCAATAATAACATGTCATATTAACCTAGAAAATTAGTTTAATTCATAAAAAGTCTCAAATTACTTTTATTTGTGTATTTATAACATCAATTATGTTAATATTTCATTAACAAGGTAATTACTGCCCCATCATTGTGTCAAAAATAAATTAAATTATTTAATTTTTAAACATTATAAAAAAATAAAATTATGTAGAAAATATTGTTTTATTTCTAATGAATATTTATAGTTGAAATTATTTTATGTATAACCCTATATTAAATTTTTTTAGTTATTAAACTATGATTTTAACTCTTTTCACTCTTTTTTGAATTAAATAATAATAAATGTCCTAATCTAATCCAAGTAGACCTAAATGATAATATTATATTAATAAGGTTGTTTTTGGTCGAATAACACTTATCCAATAGAATTAGGACATGTTCTTAGGTAATAATAATATCACTTTTACCCTAAATTACCCTATTTACTTTAAACCGTGGTAAATAAAAGTAAAAAGTTACTATTCACAAAAAATTATTTTCATCTCATTGAACCACATTTTACTTACTGATATCAACCATGTTTCTCGTATTTTTGAAATTGCACTCACAAAAGTGGTAATATTAAGTTTTATGTAAATTTGAAAATTCTCCTAGGAGGTGGGTAAAAGACTGTGGAAAGTTCAATAAAATTTTTATATATCTAAAATTATTATAAAATGATTCCAATGAATTACATTGAACTTATATAGTTATTATGTATCTATTTTTACCTAAAATAAAAATAAATAATTAGTTAAATAAAAAGTCAGTTTTTAAATAGTAACCTAGTGTTTTCACTATTCATCAAAAATTGAATGTTTTCATAAAAATACCAAAAATTCACCCATGGCTAATTTCGATATTCCAAATCCAAAAATGAAGTCCATTTTAAAGATAAAATTTATAAAATTTCAGAAAGTGTGTATTACTATTCATAACAGTTAGTTCATAATAATATTATAATAATATCTCATTTAGTGAAACTCGATATTGCATACAACACAGATTATCTAGGAATGTTGCTCTGTCGTGCAACACAAGCCTAGAATAGTATTTGCATATAATACAAGCTAATATGGTGTTTCATATAGCACAAGCTAATTTTGGTGTGGCGTGCAACACAAGACATCAAAGTAATTAAAAATAATATTTCTCATAAAATCTTGAGGTGATACATTCTACCCCGCTTAAAATGAATTTCGCCCTCAAAATTCGTTGGGGTTATAAATGGTTTACCACTTGAATGTTTCTTTCATAGAAACCCACATCGTAAAAATGGATACTAAAACATAATTTTAAAAACTAAAGTACGAAACGTAATGATTTCCCAATGTAACTCATAACTAGGTTTCTACATTGGAGAACATAGGTGTAAATATGGGTATAGAAGAAAAATAGAACCATCAGGTTATGATGGAGAGTGGTAGAGGACATGGCTATGAAAAATCCATCAATCACATAACCATAAATTTGTGATGATCTAAGGTGACATCTGATTCATCGTATATAAGGACACTAGGACAACATTTTTGGTTTTCAAGATCATTTCCCTAAAGATGCAAATTTTTAAATTAGAATAAATACTTACTTGATTTTGGTACAATCTCACCATTGTTCGTGCCATGAACAATTTCCACTTCATCAATTAATGAAATAAATTTTAATTTGTCATTGTGGAAGTGTTAGAAGATCATGTGATAGAATGATGGGTCATTCCATATGTCTCAAAAAAAGGTTTGCAGAAGTTACCAAATATACATAAGTCCATCTATGGTGAGGTCAATTGATATGATTCCAAAAATGGACTTATATTTCAACTATCTTACATATTAATAAAATAAAACTAATTTATACTAACCAGGGACTTCCTGCAGGCTAGTGGCAGGTGATAAAGGCCTGTCGCACTTCAGTTTTGGGTTCGATTCTCACAACTTTGTTCGACGCGATGGGTTATCACCCGTCCTATAGGTAGTCCTTTTTCTAAAAATACACTATTATAACATTCCAGAAATAGTATTGAAAAACATTCTAGCCTTAAAAAATTCTATCTGATGTCCAACTTAATATTTTCCAACATTTAGGCTTATGGAAAATAATTTTGTCCAATCTTATAGTATAAAGAAAATTATTACTAGAAATTTCATCAACCAAGCATGTGAATACCATCATTTATTCCCCATATATCATACGATATATCTTATTGGTCGCATTCTAAACATGTGAATACCTTAATCATATATTCTATTGAAAAATGAATACCCATTGAACCTTAGTGAAAACATTAATGTTGTAAAAAGTTAACTCTTTCCACATACCAAAATTCCAAAATTTCTATATACTCAAACCATGATATAACTTTGTGCTTATATCAGTCATGAGATCATTTCATTTTAATCATTATCCCTTCATTATATGCATATCATCTTCTTTCCAAAAATATTTAAATCACTTTTCATGTTTACCGGTACCATATAATTATTTAAAAATAATACATATATATTCCAAAATTACACGATACCATAAATGAGATTCCATGATACTATTTTGAAATCCCATTACATAAACACTTAATAATTCCACAACACAATTTTCATACTCAACATCACAAATAGTGATCGCATGTGACTTCCTTTTATCCTTTTCCTTAATTGGCTACTCACGTCGATCATAATTAACCTTGGGATTAGGGCATTGATTAGCATACTGCCCCATTTCCTTGCACATGAAGCATTGAAGTGTTGGTGGAGCGTTCTCTGTAGTCTTTTCTCTATTCACATAATTATCAACCTTTTTCCCATTACTTCGACACTCAACTGCTCAATGACCTTCTTTTACACACTTAAATATTTTATAGTACCTTTCAGGCAATCTCCACCTTGCTTCTTTCCACACTTTGAGCATAAAGAAACATTCATCTTCTTTTCACCATTGTTCTGAGATTTCCCCTTGAACTCCATATTTTGTTTTTTGTCAAAACCATGAGATGGATACGTAACACCAAGTTCTAGTTCTACCTTGATAGCACAACACACAATTTCTTCATAGATACTGAAGTCTCTTATAGATAATTCCCTTTGAACACTTAGTTTTAGGCCACTAAAGAATCAATCAACTTTACTTTCAGGTTGGATGATAAAGCCAGATGCATACCTTCCAAGCCTTGTAAAATTCACATCATATATACCAACAGATTCATCTTTATTTTTCTTAATCTCAATGAACTCCTTCTCCATCTTTGTTCGATGAATACAGGGGAAGTAATTATTTAAAAATAAGTTTTTGAACTTGTCCCATTCCATTAATTCAATTTCATAATAGGGCATTGTATTCTTAATTAGAGTCCACCACTGGTCTGTTTCACCTTCTAAATGGTAAATATCCCGAATGACATTTTCATGTTCTTAACAACGATGAATGTAAAATATCTTTTCAATGGTATTGATCCATTGTTCAGCAATAAGTGGATTAGAAGACCCAATGAAAGAAGGTGGATGTTGCCTCATGAAGGACTCAATAGAATATTGTTCCCTTCTCTGCTCATTTGGAAGTCTAGAATGATTCATAGCTTGTGTAAGTATCACAATAATATTTTTCACTCAATCTCCCATAACATTGGTTTCTTCAGGAGGAAAATCATTGCATTTTCTATTACATTGATCCACATGGTTCCTTCAGGTTCCAGCCATCGTCTAAAACCCAAAAATAATAGTGTGAGAGGCAAAAATCAAGCTTGGAAAACAACATATTAAAGGGGAAGTACCTTCAATATATAACATCTTAGGATTAATTATATGATTATTACCATAATTCTAGTACTATAAACTATACTTATACTTAACCTTAGGGACATCCATGGACATATCTTAGAAATATCTATAGGGATCTCACTAAAGTTTTTGTGCCCTAGTTTCCAAAGGTTAACTAAACCTTTACTTTGATACCAACTGTAGAGAACCAAATCTTGAAATACATTTACATTGCATTACTTTTTCGAAATACTTAATACATAACAATAACCATCACACAATCACCATAATATTTTAGTGTATTTGGAAACTCGGAATATAATCTTCTAATCGTGGAGAAAGATCTTCAACATCTCCCATAAAGATCTTCCCCTTTTTTTCTTACCTAAAACCTTTCTTTAAATCCTGGGGAAAAGAAAACATATAAAGGTTGAGGTTAAATGCTTAATAAGGGTAATAATGGAGAATATAAAACAAATCATATACATTTGAACTTAGAAAAACATGAACATAATGTCTAAACATAAAAATCTTGAGCAATGACATAAAACATAGAAGTACGTAAGGCATAGATCATAAAGAGACATTAATAATGATAAAATAGAATGGGAATAAAACATTTAATTGTGGAATCCATTAAGCACATGTTTTGATTTCCATAGTATCCAAGGCATTGCTGTCAGGACCATCTTAGTGGAAAATGTCCCTTTCTGAATCGAGTTCACTCCTCGTTCCAGTCTTGTATCACTGAAATGGATCAACTTGTTGTTCTAGCCATGTCTATCACATGAAATATAAATCTTTACCCAATGCATTGGAGGGAGATATTGGTCCCAACCATCTCATAATGAAATCATTCTTACGTCTTCCACGACATAAATATAAATCATTCATCATAACCCAAAGAATAAAATGGGTTTCATAAAAATCTTCCCATCATAACATAATCCATATAAAACAAATGGATATCATTTCATCATAAGAAAAGTGAAACAATGTAAATCATAGAGACATTATACTTGAAACATACACATATGAAATAATGTCATCTTTTATGGGAAATGGTTTTGATAAAACACTTGAAATGAATTCTTTAGGAAAATATCACTTCCTATTCAAAATCATTTTCTTTATACAAAATGTCGTGAAATTTTAAAATAAAAGTATTTTATTGAAAATAATAATGAAATCTTTTAGAGTAAGACTCATGAAAATAAGGCGTTATGAAACCGTAAAAATCTGTTCTTGCCATATGTGTTAAAAAAACATTATCCACTTAATTTTAACAGAAAAGTCAAAATGTACTATGTATGGTAAAAAAAGAATTATTCCTTCCATAACACAAAGTAGAAGTAAAAAAATGGGTAAACATGACTTTAAACATACATGGAATAATATTAAAAACTTTTTGAAAAGAATTTTATAGACATGGATGAAAAATATAACCCCATTAAATACTAATGTATAAGAAATATCAGATAAAAATGAGATTGCAAAATTATCCCTTACCTTATGTCTGATATTCTTCGTATGCATCTGAACCTCATGTATAATGATTTCAATAATTTTATTAAATTATTAAAGAATCATATTCATTGTTATGATATCATATATGGTTCACTAATGACTTTATATTACCCGTTCTTTTAAAAATTCCCTGTTAAAGCAGCGTTCTCAGTTAAATCGTTTTATTTATTGTACTTGTTTGGACTTGTTGTTCATGATATTAAAATTACTTATATCAGGAATTACTAACTTAAAGAATTTTAAAAATGATTTATATATCATATATATTCAGTATATATATATAATAGATAGATAAATGAAATGAAATACACCGTTCATGGAGACGGTAGGCCGTACATACACATAAACGCTTTTTTTCCTTTCCTTATTGACTTGAATGGAAGTAAGTAAATAACATATACATAAATATATTGTCATTATTATGTTATATATACCATTATTATTCATTATATGTACTTTATAATCATTCTTTAATGGTTATCATGGAGATTGAATCTCATCGCGTCGTGGAGATGGTAATCTGTACGTACGCATGAGCGATGATATTGTTCCCATAATTATTGAATGGAATTGGAGTGGATGATATAATATCTCATAATAAATATGATGTTATAATAATTACATATATTTTTTCTTTACACCATTATACCCATCCATGTAAGGTGGTGGTGGAAAAATAGATTACACCACGGTGTGGAGATGGTATTTCGTACGTACGCACGCGCTGTGATTTCATTTTCTGCATGATAGATAGAATCTTAAATGGGATTGTTTAATATTTATAATAACTTATAAGTATATTATAAATACTGATGTTATTACTTTATAATGAAATAATTAAAGAATAAAAAGTTGAAGAAGGAAGAAACTTGAAAGAATAGGTAGAAAAATTTACCTCTTCTTCGACGCACCTCTTTTAAACTTCCTCTTAAGGGACTTGAGTTGGTGTATTGAGAAGACCAAAACCTCCAGAATGTTTCTAGGGAAGTGGAAAAGAGAAATGGGCAGGTTTTGTTTGAGATTGAAGGCTCAAATTGTTGTGAAGAGGAGAGGGAGGAGGTGCCCTTTTATAAGAGGGGTGAGGGGCACCTTAGGAAAAACTTAAAATATTATTTTATAATAAAGTTATATTTGGTTTATAATAGCTCCAAATTGATTTATTTCGAAGATAAAGTGGGGATGGGTCTAAATATTCTCAACCAATATATTTTAGACTAGATTAAGTTACTATTTTAACCTTATTATTTATATTTAACTCTATGTTAAATAATTTAACTTTTACTGTGTCTTCTTGTTTTCTTACAATATATTGTTAATAAACTTACTATAACAAGCCAAAGGAACCCCAAGTGGTTAATTATTAATATTTATAACCCTATCTAAGTCATTTGGCCGAACCTTATATTTTTAGGAATAGAATATCAATTAATAATATAATACCTATTTTAAAAACTATTCTATGTCAATTTTGACACTATTTGGTAATTGATTTTTTTGAAAATCATAAGAGCATGATTAGTTCGAAAAAAGTTAATTAAATCAATAATAACATGTCATATAAACCTATAAAATTAGTTTAATTCATAAAAAGTCTCAAATTACATTTATTTTGGTATTTATAACATCAATTATGTTAATATTTCATTAAAAAGGTAATTACTGCAACATCATTGTGTCATAAATAAATTAAATTATTTTATGTCTAAAAATTATAAATAAAATACCATTATGTATGAAATCTTCTTATATTTCTAATGAATATTTATAGTCTAATTTATTTCATGTATAACCCTATATAAAAAATGTTTTAGTTATTAAACATTGATTTAAACTCTTTTAACTCTTCTTTGAATTAAATAATAATAAATGTCCAAATCAATTCCAAGTGAACCTAAATGATAATATTATATTACTAAGGTTGTTTTTGGTCAAATTAAACTTATAAAATAGAATTATGACATGTGTTAAGGTAATAATAAAATCATTTTTACCCTTAATTACCCTATTTACTTTTAACCGTGGTAAATAAAAGTAAAACGTTACTATTCACAAAAAATTACTTTCTTCTCATTGAACCACATTTTACTTAATGATATCAACCGTGTCTCTCTGAGTTTTCAAATTCCACTCACAAAATACATAAAATTATGTTTTATGTTAATTTCCAAATTCTCTTATGAGATGGGTAAAAGACGGTGAAAAGTTCAATAAAATATTTATATATCTAAAATTATTATATAATGAATCCAATGAATTAAATTGAACTTATATAGGTATTATGTATCTATTTTTTCCTAAAATAAAAATAAATAATTTTTTAAATAAAAAGTCTGTTTTTAAATAGTAACCCAGTGTTTTCACTATTCATCAAAAATTGAAGGTTTTCAGAAAAATACCAAAAATTCACCCTAGGCTAATTTCGATATAATGAATCCAAAAATGAAGTCCATTTTGAAAGATAAAATTTATAAAATTTCAAAAATTGGGAATTACTATTCATAATGGTTAGTTCAGAATAATATTATAATAATATCTTTTTAGTAAAACTCAGTATTGTGTAAAACATACGTTATCGAGGAACGTTGCTCTGGCGTGCAACACAGGCCTAGAATAGTGTTTGCGTATAATACAAGCAAATACGGTGTTTCATATAGAACAAGATAATTTTGGTGTGGCGTACAACACAATAAATCAAAGTAATTAAAAATAATATTTCTCATAAAATCTCGGGGTGTTACAAACTATACCATTATGATTCTCAGAAATTTGTTTATGTGATTTAATGAATTTTAATCTTAAAAGAAGTAATATCAATGATTAAAAATCATGGGTTGATATATTATTCAATCAATAGGTGCTAGTGACTACAAAATTTTGTCTATTTATACAATTATGGAATGATTTTACCATTGTGGATTTAAATATAAACCTTGATTGGATCCTCATAGAAATCAAATATGACAAGTCCATATATCAGACAATCCCAAAAACGTTTAATAAAACTTGGAACAACTATGAAAAATAAAACATCTAGAGTTAAAAATAACTCTATGTGAATGAATATAAAACATATAATGTGTAGATCCACACATATACTAAAAATAAGAAAATCCTAACCGAATAATCATAAATATATATAAAAAATTATTATTGTTATAAGAAGAACACATCCTCTAAATTGATCAAATTTTTAGTAATGTTCATATGGGGGATAAAATGGCACATATGATAAAAAAACCAAATATTTAACATACCACAACCATCAATGTGAATTTTTATACCTAAAATAAAGAAAAGGGGAGGTTTTATGTCAAGTTATTTCTCGATGCATGGTGTGGTTATAAATACGTAGTGAACTAAAAATAGTGTCTCAACATAAACATTTATAAATTGTTGTATTCACAAAAGTTTCTATAGGTTTATAAAAATATAAAAAAATAGTTTTATAGGTAGTAAAAAAACATATAAAAAAATCAGACAACTAACAAAAATTAAAAATAAATAGATATATGAAAGTAGATATTAATTTATATAAATTAGGAAAAATAGAAATGAAATCTTAACAGTGAAAAAATCATTTTCTATAAAATTATTTAAAGCATCCTTGATCTATTTATCAAAATAAATGGTTTTTAACTAAATTTTAAGGATGTATGTAAATAAAAATCCGTTATAAGTGGTTACACACATGTTCACACACACACAAGCACACACACACACACACACACACTCACAGACACACTTGTAATCATCCTTCCATAAAGGCTAGTCAACTTTTTATAGGGTGGAACTATACATGTGTCATCTTCACCTAGGGAGGATACTCATATATTGATTGGGTATAACATTATATATATCATCCTTAGTTATAATTATTCTTTTTTCTCAAAAAAGTACCATATATATATATGTATATATTTATACATAATTATACACATAAATCTAATCCTTCATCTATAAGAAGTCAATGTCCGCATAAGGTGTATTAAAATATATATATATATAAATATTTCTCTCCCTATATCAAGTACCCAATTATCAATCTTGAACCTGTAATATAAATTCCACATATCACAAATGCAATAAATATTGAAATTATTGTGACCCATATGAGCATTAATAAAATGAATCCTTTAATTATAATTATCATATCTATCTCAGATGATAATAAAATAACATAGGGGTCCCATAATAAATAATATAAATTTCATTTATCAATAGTAAAAATTATTTATATTATAATAATAAAAATGTTTTTTAATAGTATTATTCTTTCCCAAAACCATATATGAAAAATACACCTCATCAAGCAGAAATCAAGTTCGTGTAAATTGAATCATTAACACCAATTTTGTTATAACTATCCTGACTCTAGTAAACCATAATTTGTGTTCACTTTCTTAAATTTCTTTAAGATACAAGGGATCCCAACACAGTGAATAAATAATTTTTGTAGTCTTAAGAGATGATATACATATATGATTTCTATATAACACTATAAAAATAAACCATAATCTGAAAAACATTATTTTATGCATTATGAAAATTTCAATATTCATTCTTCATATTCTAGGTAAAGGGAAAATAATATATGGTACGATTAAATGATTAGTAAGATAAAGTGTACAAAAAAATCTATTATGAGTTGATAAATAATTTAAAATATGGTAGATGGGATAAACAATAAATATTCAATTTAATCAATAACTTGAGATTCCAAATATATCGATGGAAAATACTAGTAAAACAACACCTTGGATAATAATAACTAAACTTTAAATGAAGAGAATTTATAATTTTGGTTATCAAGATATTATAATAATGGTCTAATTCAAAGTCATCAAGAACTTTAGTATCAATGCCTTATTCCAAGACATTTTAATGAATGGATAGGTATATAATAAATACCCATCAAATTTGGATAATTGTATGTATCGTATAATTCCTTAATGCATCATGGGGATATCTATATCTAGGCCCCACCAATCAAATAAATGTATCTAATTCAATCATTATATATTAAATCAATAATATAATACATAATCAATATTGCTTATTAATAAATAAATATATATATATATATGTATTTAATTTAAAAAATGCTAATATTTCCTTAGTAAATGAAAGATCATTCGTAATAAGATTACTTCATCTAAAATAATATGTAACAATTATATACAGTTGAGATAATCTTGAGATGTTATATCTATCCCTGATACTAGAAACAGAGACATGATAGAGAAAAGTAATTTCCAATTAATAATATATTGTGGTAAAGGACATGATCACAATAAATTGAATGGCTAAAATATAAGGTATAATTCATAAATTAGTAAAGGATGATAGAAGACCACAAATTCACAAGAAATTATGGTTTATAATAAAAAAATTGTTATGAGAATTAAAAAGGAAAATTGTTGTGAAAAAACAAAAAACATTCCTTAAGTATTTTGTAACATTATAGTAAAAATGATGTTATAAATAATTTCCAAAAATCAATTTAAAATTTAAAAATTAATTTAATTTTTTATATTATAAAATGTTCATAGTATAATGAAAATATAAAATTTTGTGTAAAATCATAGAAAATTATAGAGGAATATTTATTATATATAATGGATATGAAGGATATAAAATATATTCACACCACATATGTTATAAATAAAATTCATTACAAAATTTTGTAATGAAATAAAAAAACGTCCCATTTGATTTTTTGAAAAACTCTATCATAAAACCTTGAAAATAAAGTCACGTATGATTGAAAATGAAAATTGGATTAATAAAGTAAATCCTTATTTTAATGATCACAAATCATGATTATAATTCTATTAATAAATATTATGTATTATGATAGTAAAATTTTTTCCTATAGAAATATAAAAAATGGATAAGTCATGAAGTAATTGTATCAAACAACTATATATAAGTGATATCACATTTATTTATAAGTGACCTCATGAACCAACATGTATCATTGTTTTAGATGATAAAATTTTATCTAATTCTTGAACTGACTAAATGTATACTTAGCTGACCACATAGAGTGTACATGTGAACTCATAAAGAATTTAACCAACCACATTATGACTTAAACAAACTGTGTAATGAAATATATATTTCTGGTAAATTATTGAACACACTGTATGAAGAAATTAAGAAACCACGTGTGGAAATAAATTGAACATGTCATGTGACTGTAAAAAGTTAACGAAATTTTTGGACAAAATAATGTTACCATGTTAAGTGACCAAAATAAAGTGATTGTGTTAAATGACCATATAGAAGTAAGAATGTCATGTTAGCACAATAATGTCACAATGTAATGTGACCACAAGATCCCCTAACCACAATCCAGAGTGACCACACATATATAATTCTATGTGACCATGTGTAACATAAGTAGTGGAAAATATTTAAAACACTAGTGACAAAAATTTGAAGAATTTACTCAAGATTCATAACCTTTAAGAATTACATACCTTATTAAGGACTAAAAGGATTAATTTATCAATGTTAGCTAATGACTAATGTTGGATAGTTCAATCTCTATGAATCATATCCCCTCAAGGAAAAAAATACACATAGAGGACTAATATTGAAATACTATTATAATAGACCACATCATCGTTTGCCTCTAGGACACTCTATTTTGACCTCTTACTAAGATACAAAATTGAATATTTTTCATATAGAGATATAAATACATCTAATAAATCAATGCTAATTAGACTGATTTTCTACCAAATCTCTCTCTCTCATAACTAATTTCTCTACATTTTTATATTTTCTTTGATGTGTTTTTACAGATTGGATAGTGATCCCTATCGGTAGAGTATATTTCCACATCTTACAAAGATCACAGGAAGAACATGATTGAGTTTAGAAACTAGACAACGTTCAACTCAAACATGGTTTTCTTCGATTATTAGAATGGGATTTTGCTTTCAATCCCCACACCGTTAGGAATTCTATGGCATAAGTCTGGGTTTGGTTACATGGGCTTAACTGGTATTTTTGGAACCCCAGTATCATAAATGACATAGATTCTTGCATTGGTACACCTCTAAAGATTGATCATCAGAATTTAGATGTGGAACTTGGGATTTATGCACAGTTTATGGTAGAGGTTAACCTTGAATCAAGGATACCAGATTTTGTTTCCTTCAATACGAATGAGTATAAAGCAGAAGTCATAATTGAATATGAGTGAAAACCTCCATTTTGTGAGCTCTATAAGATCTATGGACACTCCCAATTGAATTGTAGGGTGATGAAAAATCTAGTGGACCAACTGAGGGTTGATGAATGGACGATGTCTTGAAGGAAGAAAAAAGAGAAAATGACAGAATACGAGAAGCCTGAAGAAACGAAGAAGAAAAATGATGTCTGGAAAAAAAATAACCTCTCATGTTTGAGACCTCAGGTAAGATTTGGGTGGAGATGGTTGAAGAAGAATAAAATGAAAATATAGAACAAGACATTATAGAGTATATTGGCAAGATTGTTCTGGACACATATGAAAAATTCCAACCTGCTTCGGGTGCTAACACAGACAGGCCTGATCCTATAGATGATGGCAAAGAGAATGAAATAGCATCCCATGCTGCATTTGATAAATCTGAAACAACATATAACATGGCAGAGCTGAGTACAAACACACAATTGGACACAGCATGTATGAAACTAGCTGCTCCCATGGACACACTCAATGCTAATAAACTGGAGGTAATAGACACCTGGATCACAACACCTATTAATGTGTCTATTTTCTCACATAACATACAGGATAAACAACAACTTGATGTTTCAAAAAATAATTCAATGGTTACACCCTTAAAATTTGATTCTTTTGAAATAACTGAAACTGCTATTTATTACAAACCAGAGATAGTGGATTCTAGGAATAATTACCTGGTCAATTCCTCTACCCACATTCCTAGCTCACTGGACAAACAACAAAACCCCTTAAAGGACAACTCAATGGATACAACCATGATTTCCAATGATTCTGAAAAGGATCAAGGTACTAAGTAAAATGGTACGGGTAATGACACTATTGTCTCCTTTAGGTGTAAACGAGGGAAAAAAACTAGTCCAACCTCTCCACATGATATTAGAAGATCAAAGAGTGGGAAAGACTTGGGTGGTCCATAGAAATGGGGTTCTACCTCCAAGCGCAGGTTCAAATGAATTATTTATTTTGGAATTTTCAGGGGATTTCTAACCCTGAAACCTATACTATTTTAAAAATATTTACTATAACTCATAAACCAAAACTTTTTTCTATTGCTGAGCTTAAAATAAACTTTTCCTAAAAAAATGCATCTTTGTGCTTATGGTTATAATTTTTTAGGTGTGTGAAAAACTGGTAACATTGTTGACTCTCTTTGGATTTTCTATCACTCCTATTTGCAATCTATCAATGCTTTAAAAATTATAGAAGAGATGTTTTCTTGTGATTTTACCCATACCGGTTTACACATTATTTTCACTATGATTTATGTTAAGAATCGATATCAAGAATGAAGATCCATTTAAAAATACCTTTATGCTTTATCTAATAATATTCATAGCCCTTGGCTTGTGATTGGGGATTTTAATTTGATTCTAACATCCAATGAAAAAATTGGGTTGTCACACTCTTCTATCTCCTCGAGAGAATTTAGATCGTCCATGGAGGATTTTAATCTTATTGAAGTTAATCTGACAGGTGATAAATATACCTGGTATAGATGACACTACAACCGAGTTGTTTCTAGAAAACAAGATAGATCTTTCACTAATATACATGCTCTAGATAAGTGGGACACCATTTCTTCCATCACATTAACCATACTTAACTTTGGTCATCATACTATTCTTGTCAATCTCTTAACCAAGGGTAACAAATCCACTCTACCCTTCAAGTTTAATAATGCTTAGTCTACAGATCCTGATTGTACTAGCTTCATAAAAGACTCTTGGGAAAGCATGAAGTGTCACAATGATGCGTTTTCTTGTGTTCATAAATTAAAGTACCTAAAATAGAGGCTTAAAATTTGGTGTCATTCCAAATCTATGAAACTTGGCATGGACATATCATCTCTTGAGAGGGATCTTTATCAAATCCAAATCTCCAACACTAGCTCGAATTTTTCTTTTGACCCACAATATGAAGTTGATACCTCCGTTAAGCTCAACTCTCTTCTTGTCCTTAAGGACAACATGAGAAAGAAAATCTTCAAATCCAAATGGCTTACTGATGGTGATAGAAATAAAAAGTTCTATAATTTGCTTCAAATAGTTAGAAAATCCTATAGACCACTTTCTCCTCTTAGAGATGGAAACAATCTCATGGATACTGAGGAAGCTATTTCTAATCATGTGGTATATTACTTTCAAATTTTTTTTAATTGTCCAGATGTCAACAAAGATCTCACTACTGATATTATTCCAACTTTTGTGAATGATTAGGACAATAATTTTCTATTAAGAAACCATATTGATCATGAAATTAAAGATACAGTTTTTAGTCTTAATTATGATAGTGCCCTGGGTCCTAATGGATCCAATAATGGTTTTTTCCAGCTCTATTGGAATGTTATTCATAAATATTTTTTCAATATTTTGAAAGCTTTCTTTTCCAATTTTGTTCACCCTTATGGCTTAAATTCTCAATTTCTCACTTCAATTCCTAAAGTGGAAAATTCCTCTGAGATTTAAATTTTTTGTCCTATATCTCTGATTAACATGCTTTATAAATTTTTTTCAAAACTCTTGTCTAATGGACTTAATAACATATTCAACAGAATTGTATCTTGGAATCAATTTAGTTTTACCAAAGGTAGGTCTATTCATGACTTTATCTGTCTTTCTTCTTAATATACCAATATCTTTAACAAAACTACAAGAGGTGGTAACTTTTCTATTAAACTTGATATCAAGAAATATTTTGATATAATTGATTGAAGTTTTATCTTCAATGTGCTCAAAAGTTTTGACTTTAATGACTCTTTCATAAGTATGATCAAACCTTTATTCAACTCAGCCTTCATCTCTATCCCAGTCAATGTGTCTCCCAATGGTTTCTTTAAATGTAATTAGGGGGATGGACATGGGGACCCTCTTTCGGCCATTCTTTTTGTGATTGCAGAAGATTATTTAAGTAGAATCCTCACTAGCCTTGTGGATCAAAATGATATTAATCCTATTTAGGCTGCCAAAAATTAAATTTTCCCAAACATATTCTATATGATGGTGACATAATCCTTTTCTTGCAAGGGAATAAGAGAAACATTCACAGTCTCAAGAGTGCTCTATCTCATTATGATGAAATTTCTGGTCAAACTATAAGCTCGAACAAATCCTTTGTGTTCTTTGGGAAAATTTTTTATTCTACTAAAAAAGTTAATATCATCAGCTATTAAGGCATCAAGGAAGGCTCCCTCCCTTTCACATATCTGGGAGTGCCAATATTTTGGGGAAGACCTATGTCCAACTACTTCGCTGCCATTGTAGACCAAATTATAAATCAACTCTATTCGTGGAAGGGTAAATCCCTCTCTATGGATAGAAGATTTTGCCTTATCAAATCTACCATAGTCTTTAAAATGGTATACTTGATGATGGTCTACAATTGGCCTTATGGACTTTTAAAAAAATCAATTTCTTCATTAAAAATTTTGTCAGGACAAGAATCACGCTTGAATGGATGCTTGTGACCATACCCTAGGCCGCCTATTGTAAACCTTTAGAAAAAGGTGGTATTGGAATCATAAATTTGAACCACTTCAACGAATCTCTTCTAGAAAGACTCACCAGGAGGCTCCTTAACAACAATTCAGACTATATCGATTTCCGCAAAAAAAATATTCAGTGCTAAACTGAAGAGTGGTAATTTTAATTACATCGACTCTTCCATTTGGCCATATATTGGGAAATCCTACAAAAACATTATGGGAAATTCTAGATGGATGGTAGGCTCTGATTCATCCCGGAATTTTTTGTTTGAAAACTGGATGGGCATTCCTTTAGTTTCCATTATTCCTCCCAATTCTTTTCCTCAAAATAATAATTCCACTATAAGAGACATTCTAAGTGACAATAACATTCCTCTTCCTGACACCATCAGAACTGTCATTGATAACAATCCATATACCAACTCTGAAGATTTCCTCATATGGGAACCCGCATGTAATGGTATTCTTGAATCCAAAGTTTTTTATAATTACAATTTCATTGATTCAGACTCTACCTTTTGTTAGTTCAAATCCTTCAAAAAACCTTGGATTAAGCCCTCGAGGTTGACTCTTGTTTGGCACATTGCGCATAACAAAATTCTTACTAATTCTTGCTTGCAAGCTTTTGGGGTCCAACTTTTCTCGAAAAGTCACATGTGCAACTAACATAGAGAAGATATTAACCATTTGTTTTTTTCATCAGTCACAGCTTCATCTCTATGGAATTTTATCTTGGATATCTTTGGATGCAGATAGTTACTCCTAAATTCCATCAACTCCCAGCATCATCTTTGTGTTGTTTCTGAATCTTCTCAGCAAATTAAACACCTATTTTTAACTGCTATTGCTGAGCATCTACCTGTAATATGGTATGATAGAAATAATATCTGCCATAATAATTAATCATTTAAGCTTAATGCAGGTATTTCCGGGACACTCATTTCCATTCCTAATGCCGCCTCGATTCATAAAGACTGTTGTGACAACAACGTCAAAGACTTTGAAATTCTACACTGTGTTCAGATTTATGGTATTTATAATCCCCCAAGATTCACCATTGAAGTATTTTGGAAAGTACCATTTCCAGGATGGATAAAATTGAATGTTTATGGTTCCTCCAAAGGCAACCTGGGTCCTACAGGATGTGGTACTATGTTCAGTGATCATCTTGGACATTGTCATGGATGTTTATTTAGAGGATGTGGTACAGATTCTTCACTAGAAGTGGAAATGATGGGGGTTATCTACGCTGTTGATTTTACTAAAGAAAATGGTTGGAACAATATTTAGATTGTAAGTGACTCATCCACAATTTTCCAAGCTATCTGGAAGTGTGTGGGGCTTATTTCCTGTCCAAATACCTCTCGTTGGATGAGTTGCCTTGCTATTCTTTCTGGAACCAACTACATTATCATGCATTCTTTTCGTGAAGAAAATATGGTAGCTCATGGGCTTTCTAATAAAGGAATCATCCTGGGTGTTACTTGGCATACTGATTTGCCTTGGGAATTGATTACTTTTTATGAAAAAGATTGCAATAAGATACCATCTTTCAGACTCATGTAATCCTCCTTTCATTTCTATATTCAATAAATTGTTCCCTTTTAATAAAAATAATTGTTTCAAAAGCTAAAATTATTTTAAAAATTTTGTAACTGAGTTGTGATTGAGTTTTTGAGAAATTTTTTTTAAAACATACCACCTTATATTTCTTCTATATTAATTATTTTGGAAGTTTTTATAAATCTAAGGATTTAATTTACTTTTTATAAATATAATTTGTTATTGGAAACTCAATTAATACCTCTATGGAGTTTTCCACTCTGACCAACATTTTGGGTCACATGAATTGTTTTTACTTATATTTTCATTACATTTAACTTGATCATGTATTTATCAATATATATTTTAATTTATATTTTTCTCTACTTTGTTTGTATGGATGTTATTTCTAAAGGTTATATTAAAATAAACCTCATTATATTAAGGGTGAAATAAATTTTGAGTGAAAAATAAATCAGAAAATTAATATTGGAGGAATGGGTTTGGATATTTCAGGATTAATTAAGGATCAATATGGAAACCCTAAAAATATTATAAAGGAAATGTATTTCCTAAATAAATGTTCATATGATTCAAATTAAAAATCCATGAATGATTTTATCTTTTTATCTTGGATATGAAAAATTCAATAATATATCTTATTGTGATATTGCATATCAATTTTCGGATAACATTTAAATGTATCATGATGGAATATATAATGATATGAAAATGATAGTAAATATAAATTTTATTAAGTATGATAATTTTGAAATGAGGCCTGATGAATCTGTCGAGAACATGTATCTTATGTTCAATGCGATCATAATTACAATGAAAACACTTGAGGAAAATATGGATGAAAACCCTAAAATATTATAGATATTTGTATGTCTATCAGGTCATTGTAGAGGTACTATAGTCTCTATTAAATTATACTGTGACATCAAAAAACAACTAATAAATATTCTAATTTGAAAAATGATGGTGTTTAAAGAGGAGATAAATGATATAAATGAATATGATGAACCAAAAATCGAATATTATACTATTAATGAATCAATGTCAAAATACAAGTAATTTATCAAACCTGACAGTATGATTATAAGTCAATCTGATACAGATAATGACACATAAACAACTCAACTAGTAGAAATATTTAATATGTTTTTTAAAAATAATAATTTTTTCCAAAAGTGAAATTTTTAAGTAAAGTGTGATAAAATAGTAAATAAGAGTAATGTTTGGAAAAATTATGAATCCTATAATGAGATTACCAAGAATGAATGTAGGAGTAATGGACATATAAAAGACGAATGTATGAAGATTATGTATAAAAAGAATTATGAGTACAATTCAAAAAACATCAATGAAATAAATGAAGTCCACATAAAGTGTATCTGAAGATAAAGACATCATCTCCTATTCCAGTAGTGATGAATCAAATTAAAATGAAAATTTATGTTTTATGCCTATTTTATATAGGTGTTATAAATATCTTCTCCTAATATATACAATGAATCAGAAATTTCAAATTCATAATAAATAGAATACAATGCTCCAATTAAAGATACAATGATTGGGTTAAAAGAAAAATGTTAAAATCTAAAATGGTTGTATGTTCTATGTGTTGTATATTAATATGATCTTAATATAGAAAAGAAAAAAAATTCTAATCTATTTAAGAATAATAAAAACATTAAATTGGTAAATGAACATGTAAAAATGGATTTGGTATAATTTTTAGACAATAGAAAAACCTTGAATATTATACTGTGTAAACAAAAAAAAATTAATTCCAAAAAATAGAAATTGTTATGGGTATGAATAATAAGGTAAGTTTTATAAACATTAATTTATTCCTAATTAATGTTTTTTATTTATAAGTAAATTTATTGTTTTGGAAATAATTTTAAAAATTCTTGTTCTAAAAATGATTTTTCTATCAAAATATGTTATTTATTTTTTAAGAAATCCCGTGAAAAAATATATATTGTAACTTATTTATTTTATAGATTCTCTAGACCAAATAAAATATATGGTACTAGATTCCTTTATTTTTTAATGCAATTTCGAAAAATATTTGAAAATCATCAACCATAATATACAATATCTAGACAGTGGGTATTCTAGAAAATTGACCAGAGACAACTCAAGCTTAATAAATCCCATAAAAGTGGATGGTGGACATTTTAATTTTAGTGATAATTAAAATTAAATGACAATTAGACATAGAAAATGTTATGACTATGAATTTTCCTTATTTATAATTTTTTTATTTTTTTATTTTGTAAAATATATCATAATTAGTATTAATCCGTTGTGTGATTATTGTTTTGTTGTTATATTTGAAAACAATTCTTTTAATATTTATGAGTCCAAGCTTGATATACTATATTTTACTTTTAAAAAATTGTAATGATTGTGCTATTAGTGTAGATTGATTATTATTCCATAATTTTATTTATAACGTGATTTTAATATAGTACCTTGGATAAGGAAAAATTGACTAGGGAAATTAAATATATATAGATTAAAAATTTTAATATAATGGGTTTATTCAAAGATCGTCCCAAGATATAATTCCCTAAGGAAAAAGTGTGAAATCCTTGTCAAAATAGAAAGAAACAAAAATTAACATTCAAACAAAAGAATTGGTACATTTTTATTTATTTGGACCATCTGGAGTTTATAATATAATATGAAAACACTGTTACTATATTATTATTGATGATTATCAAGATTTACATGGGTGAATTTCTTTATAAAAGTGAAGCACCATATTGTTTAAAATAATCAAAATATGTAGAATACAATATTAGACTCACCGTCAAATCACTGAGATGTTATCATAGCTTGTAATATGATAATAAAGAGTATCAGTCTCTCTTCTCACAACATGGATATAAACACAATTTCTCTATACCTAAAAAACCAAAACAAAACATGATGGTTAAAAGGAGAAATTAGTCTCTTTAAAAATATCCTGAACCATGTTCGGTGTGTATAACTTTACAATCTATTTAAGGGGAGAACCTATTAACATAAATTTCTATATAATCCATAGTGTTCTTATAATACCTAAATATAAAAATAATTCTAATAAACTATGGAATA
The DNA here is from genome assembly GCA_963277665.1 of Viscum album. Taxonomy (NCBI): domain Eukaryota; kingdom Viridiplantae; phylum Streptophyta; class Magnoliopsida; order Santalales; family Viscaceae; genus Viscum; species Viscum album. Next base: position 1,208,696,053 of record OY728137.1, read on the forward strand.
GTGGAGAATCTATAACAAATTACATTATAAATTTTTTGGTTGTTAGTAAAACATTCAAAATAAAAAATAAAATAAAGTAAAAGTATCATCAAAATATATGGAGATTTTTTTTCATAGTTATTAAACCATTATTTAATAATATAGAGTCTTTAAAATGAATTACAATGTTACGAATGAAAATTTTCATTTCACTTTTGATGAGGTATATCCACCTAATCTCAAACCAGTGGTAGAATACATTGAGGATGATATGATAAATTTTAATATCTATAATACATCTAAATCTTATCATCTTTATATTAATTTACATAATAAAAATCATTTAAGATACCATAAATTACCTATTGAGATATATTGTAACATGAAATAACTAATTACATTAGTCCCCAAAACAATTATAACACTAAGAAACTATCACATGGATGATGTTATAGGAGATCCAAATAAAGGAATGAAAAACCAAGCCTCACTAAAAGTCTAGGTTTAACATTTATCATTTTTTTAACAAATTGAACCTATAAATATCAATGAATCAATAATAAATAGACATTGGGTAATGGTTATTCATGTTGAATTGAATCAGTTTTAATGACATTATTTTTGGCAATTAGTTGATAGACCCAAAGAGTAGATAACTATTAACAGTACATGACTATATTGAAATAAGGTTAATGAAAATGGAAATTTATTTATAAAAACAATATTTTGGTTGCATAAGGATATTTTTTAGAAGAAGGTATTGACTCTAAATAATCCTCAACACAATATCTATATATCATGAAATTAAAACATTACCTTCATATGAAAGATATCGTAATTTCAAACTATAGTGAATGGTTGTCAAGGGTGAATTTATAAATGGTTATATTATGAAAGAATATTTTCATAAAAACATAATTAATTTGAATGTCCTTACTTTACAAATCATGTTTTTAATCATTCTAAATCATTATATGATTTGAAACAAGTTCAAATAGCCTGACATGATAGGCTCAGATCCTTCTTGATTTCGAATGATTTTAAAAAAGGAATTTTTGACCTTATACTTCTTATAAAAATAATTCCAATGATGTATTATTACTTCAAATATATGTTGATGATTTTATTTTTGGATCATCCATACACTCCATATTATTCATTTTTAAAAAATTATGCAAAATGAATTTCAAATATATTTAATAAGTGAGTTAAAATTCATTATTGGTTTTTAAATATTTCAAATAAAATATGTCATTGTATTAATTAAAAGTAAATACAAAAAGGATAATTTATTTTTATATATATAACACCAATGGTAGTGATACTTTTATTTGTACAAGATGTATGTTAGATATGGGTGACCCTATAATGTTAGTTGACCAAACTTTTTAAAGATTTATAATTATATTATTACTATAATTAACTACTAATGAACATATTTTATGTTCAATGCATGTATGTGTGCCTATTTTCAACAAAATTCATAAGAATATCACTTGAAAAATATAAATGAATTTTTAATTAATTCAGAAATATATCTAATTTTGAATTATTACACTGTAGAGGACATAGATTTGAATTAGTTAGTTATTATGATGTTGATCTTGGTAGTATTAAGTTAGAAAAACCTCGCATTTAGAACATGTCATAATATACGAAATTCTCTAGTTTCATGTTGTGGTAGGATGCCTAATTATATTTAATTATCTATAACTAATTTTTTGTACATATCTGTAGGTATTTGTGCACAAATTATGGGGATTAATCACAAATTATGGGTATGAATCACAAATTACTATACTAAAATTATCAATTAGGACTTTTCCATCTAAATTGTGAGAATTCAAGAGTGATTAATATTTTTGAATATTCTGTTTTATTCTCTATGATTAAAATATTGATATAATACATTAATATTTAATGGAAATTTTTATAAATAATATATTGCTCTTGATTTAATTGGCATAGAACTACAACTTGTGAATATTTTAAAATATCCTATTATTATATAGAGATTATATTATATCAAACATGATTTAGAAATGATTAAATATCCCTACATCATTCTTCCAATTTTTTTACAATTGTATTTGTTTAATAATAATTATTAATTATGTTATAATGATTAACATATGTGTTATATAATTTTTTTCCTGAATTTTAGTACTACATAATGTTTTCTCTACTCCAGTAATTATTTAACCAGGATAATTTGTTCATACTGTCAATTAAGTAATCTTGACTAATATGTTATATAGTTAGTTAACCTATAATGATCCCTCTTTGTTAATGAATGGTGGTTCATATAGTATGTATACTATCCTTGAAATATTTACGTTACCAAAATTATGTTTTTAAGGTTAGTTAACTAACCATGACTATTTATGTTTGAATTTTTAATGAGTTATTTTGGTGGTATTTCAGTTCGGTTAATTACTATTTTACACCCTAAATGATTAAATAAAATTCAAAATCATAATTTTAATAACAACATATGTTTTATCGATTTATCTTTTTCAAAGTCCTGTTTAGTTTTTTCCTCAAGTCTCTATTTTCCAAGACCCGTTATTTGGAAATCAACTTTGAGCCTTTTCAGTTTTAAATCCTATTTTAGTGATGGTTAGAATGAAAATTGTATATAACTAGTACTCCTCCAGTGCATTTGCACAATACTATAAATTAATTGTCATTTTAAATAATAGAATACCATTTATCAAACATGATAATTCATAATAATATTAAAAATATTTTAAAAAAATGACATACATAATAATGATATAAATTACATACATAATCAAGGAAAAAATGACATACCTAATCAAGGAATAAAAATGATATATTATTAATTTAAGAAATGAATGTTTGGATAGTGTTGTGAGTTTTTAGTATCAATCAGGCATTTGGTAAAGTCTAAAATTGAGCACACCACCTTAGCACATACCACTGATCAGAGCTGGATCCCACACATGAAGAAGCGGCCCATAAATATGGTGTAGGTGGGGTGTCATTATAGATCTTGGATGATGAAACCGTAGAAATTACACAACACCTAGCACTGAAAAGGTAATTCCCTGCACATGTAATATGCATTAGAGTCCACATATCAGCAGCCAATCTGTAAGCATTTCTTTTTATCCCTATAATAAAATGGCATGTTAAAAATTAATGTGAGTAAATGACAAATATTATTATGAAAAAACAACTAAAGACATGAAACGGTACAACTTAACAGAAGGGATAATCAGAATAGTGTGAGTTAATGACTATACTAGTTAGGGTCACCGACTTCATGTTAGAGTATTTCTAGGATCATGTGAATGGAAACAAAATGAATACAGTAAAACTAAAACTATTAAACTGCTAATTCGGTTAAACTAGAAAAAAATTGACCCTAACATCAGTGAATATTGCATTACTGGTAAGTTTACCAGATTTGACAGTTTTGGTAAATAATATAGTGCATGTTAATCTGTTCAGTTGTAGATAAATTTGTTTCACTACAAAACATAAAAAATATTTTCAATTCCATGAAATGTAAATATTTTCAACATGGATCACAAAACTTGCAATCCCCATCACTACTAGGGTAACCCATATCACGTTACAGTATTTCATGTATCATGTTAACGGAAAAAAAATGAATACAGTAAAGATAAATTTATTAAACTGGTAATTATATTATACTGTAAAAAAATGACCCAACCATAAGTTAATATTCCCGTATTGGTAAATTGAAATGATTTTACAATATTGGTTAATGTTACAGTACTGGTAAATCTGTTCAGTTATAGATTATGGTGTTTCACTGCATAACAAAAAAATAGTGTCAATTACATGAAATGTAAATATGTTCAACTAGAGACAAATATAACAATTCATAATGTGGGAACTACTTTATTACTGGAATCCATCAATACATACAAGATCTTGGATTATATGTATTATTGTGTATAATTTTACCCTAAAGATTATTGACTTTAGAATATTAAACATTAATTAAAGTCTATTACCAAACTACTGTTTAAGTAGAGATAACATTGGAGAATTATTCTGTAACTGGATGTTTTAAAGTAAAATATTATAGAATTTGTGTTCCAAAATTGGAGTGTTGAAAGACAATCCTTTATCCAAGCTTGTCTATTTTTCTCTTTAAGTTATCATTTTAATAAAATGAAGATCAGTGGAAACAGTTTATGGTGGTGTTAAGTCACCATTCAGTGAAACATTGTGTTTGACCACATCATCATCATTAAAGTCAGTAAAAATATTTCTATACAAGTGAAAATAACTATTAACTGCTTCAAAATAAAACAACCCGGTGGTCAATTGATAACCTTTATAATGATAATTCAAATCCTAAACATAATGAATGGAATATAACATATATTTACTTGAATAGTTGACAAAACTAAAGATGATGTTACAAATGTCGAGTCAACCTTTTCACTGAGTTGAAAAGATTCTACACATTGATGATCCTGCAATGGAACGATAATGAAAATTTCTAGTACATTGTTATTTATTGGTAGGGAAAAATAATTAAGAGATTTGAAAATAGTTTACCAGATTTTGTTCAATTTTCGAACCAAATCTTGTAAAGTCAATATATCGGGGATCCTTTAAAAAATAGAATAGGAAAAATGCTTTGCAGGTTATGAAAATAAATTAATTATGGAATCAATATTTTGAAGTACCTTATTGTTTGTGAAGAAATCATTGAAATTGCTAATGTAGTTTTCATTGTCACTAATGAAAATTAACTTGTATGTGTTTTGTTCTATTGAACAGTGCAGATTTTGAATATTGATATATTATAATTCAATTGATAGGGGAACAATCTTTGATTTGGAAATGTTATGTTGAGGAGGGAAACCATATTCGTTATCATACTGATTGTCAAACAACAACCAATGTTAGTAATAATATATATAAAATCTAGTTACATGATTGAAAATGTGGGATTTACCTGTATCAAAGCGGCTCTTAACTCTGCAGCTGACTTGTGTATGAAATGCATGACTTGTTGGTCAAATAAAACTAATGAAAATGAGTTTGTGTCATTAGTAACCTTTAGTTTAACTCTATATCTACTGAATTTGAAATGATGACTGCAATGTCAGTGGAAATCCCTAATTTTATTTATTATTTGTAAAGTAAGATAGTGATAATAAGAAATTTAAGATTATTAATGAAGATAACCTAGGAGCAATGGTCTAGGGAGAAAATTTACAATTATGGCCCAAAATTTTGTCATCTAAAAGGTTGAATTTCTTCATGAAAAAATTGCATGTCTCATAAAAACTACATTGGATGCTTTGAATTTTTTTATTTTTTCTGTAATTAAGCACCATGTAGGCTACAATAAATTAAATACATAATATTATAGTCAATAGTTCCAGATAGAACTGAACAATTGATAATACTGCAAAATGAATTTCCTAAATTAATGATAGATTACTTACCTCTTACAGATTTTGACATCAGAAATTTTTTTCTTGTTGTTTGAATATTGTACATCTGTATAAGGGTTTCTAGTAGTCGGTGGTGTACTAATGAATTGTGATGCACTTGTCAACCCAAAACTAGAAAATATACAATAATATACTTTTATATAAACATGGAAAACAATATGGGTAAATTTTATGAGATGTATAATGATATTAATGAAAAAATGAAGAATCTAGAACAGTTCAAAGGTCACTGGCTTTTGAAGTTATTTACTTCAATAATATCATGGTTGAATATAATTTGTGTAGAATTAATGATAGTAGTGACAATAAAAGTGTCTGAAAGAAGTTTGAATCCTTATATTTCATTTGTAGAAAATTTACTTTCAAATAAACATATTCAAAGAACATTGATTTATGAAGAGCAGAAAAGGATCAATAGAGATTGTAACCACACTGATCAGTCACTTCACACAGACAAGTTCTAATATAAGAATGGTTGAAGAAACTTTTTTATTTTCCAAATAACTGTTCATTTAATTCAAAAACTCTCCCTATAAACTGCAGGTAAGCTTCATACCACTATAGTGAAATAAAGGAAGAGTTGGGCTTAAATATATTTCTTGTAGTGAAATATAGCAACAACAGGGAAATAATGACTTGTAATCCTCTAGAACAATCTGTATCCTAGGGTTGGAATGACCCATAGATTTCACTGAATGAGTGTATCGTAGATGTCCAATTATTTCTAGACAAATATGATCAAAATTAACAAAATTTGAAGAATTTAAGACTGATATAGAAAACATTGAAATCATAATATTATTTATGTCAATTACACATAAAAGTAACATAAAAAATTAAGTGAAATGTACCTATTAAATGCTACTCAGGAATCGTTATTTGAATAATGGAATCATATGAAGTAAACTTCAAACTAAAAAGGGAATTTCTTTATCACATGGTTGAATAAATTTCATGGATGTGATCATAATTTTGTAGGCATGTCTACTTACCAAGTAAGTGCCTTGGTTTGAAGCAATCTAAAAGTTTTGTATGATATAGCACATTCCTTCACGCAGAAGATGTTTGTACATAGAGATAAGCTATCAGTTTGTAATCATACTCTGAATTTTGGTTCCCTAAATGACATATGTGGAAATGAAGGTTAATATTTCAAGAAAAATAACCACACAGTACATACAAATATAATATATATATATATTGAAAGATGTACACTTCACAAGATATCACCATGGAAAGAAAACAAAATATGTTCATGCAAAGAATACATACCTCTTTATCACATAATAATTGATCAACCACAAAGACATCATTATAATATTTGGGAGATTAAGTGCGCCACATGTTTAGCACATGAACTCAATCCATAATGTCTCATAATCTTCTGGTGTAATGTCATTCAATTGGGCAATCAATCATGACTTTTTGTTTACTCTATACAGTGACTTATAATGATGAAAATATAAACATAGTAAGTAGGTAAAGAATTCTTGGAAGTACCCTTAATGAATTGGAAAATAATAGTAAAATTCCTATAGTTTAATTGAATTGATACGTATGAAAGTCTATCAAATATTTCTTTGTACACAATACTTTGTGTGTACTTAGAAAACATGTTAGTGTTATCACGAAGTAATATTTTCAAACAATTTGCAGATGTAACCCTTGAAACCGCAACATATAATTGTCCATGAGATAACAAAGGCTTATGAAGATATAACCCAATAGAAGACAATGACAACCCTTGACTTTTATTAATAGTCATTACATAAGAAACTACCCAAGGATATTGTCTTCATTGTAATTTCAAAGGCAATATAACATCAGAGTGGGTCATAGTTTGTCATGGAATGAATGCAGAAAACCCATAATTACACCCACTCATTTTTTTTAGCTCCAATCAAATGACCATCTAAATGTGTAACAATCATATGGGTGTCATTTCCTAATCCAATAGATTGACCAAAATTTCATAGCAAGCTAATGGGGACACTAATATTTAGAGTAATTTTATGGGCATTCAACCCCGAGATGTTGAAACCATTTAACATTTTAGAGGTGTATATGTTTATGCACTATTAGTATCAAAGATTGCATTACAAATTGGATAAAAGATAATGTAATCTTTCTTCTCAAAGTCTTTGAGAGAAAACATGTAATCATTTACTTGTTGAACAACATCATGTGTTGGAGATTGAATTGCATGCACATTCAGATAGGAGAAATCGCAATTTATGTCACTAAAAAGAAGACATGTATGGTCAAAAAATGCTACGAATGAATTTTCATAGTTGATAAGAAGATATTTAGAAGGAATTCAAATAATTGCTTCACCGTCATTGGGTTCTCTAACTTTACCTTCACCAATATCCAAGGTCCATTTTTCAAACTCAGGGACCACATTTCAATCATCAATTGAAGAAGTCTAATGTAATCACATGTTCCTTGTTAGAGTTAATACCTGAAAGTGTTGCCACATATATTATGACTTAGTACTTGCAAAGACAATGTCATTTCTGCTACCACCGGATATTACTGGTAGTATATTCCTGAAATCTCCCCCCAATAACATTTTTAGACCACCAAAAGGTAAATTTGGAGCATTAACATTTATTAATAACAATATATCTCTTAGAGTAAGATCTAAAACATCAAATCAGTACCTATGAACCATAGATGTCTCATCCCAAGTAATAATTTTTGTCAAGTGTAGATGTTCCACAAGATCACTTCCCTACTGAATATTGCAAACTGAATGCTCGGTAATATTTATTGGAATATGAAATTTAGAATGTGCATTTTGTCCCCATGGAAGCAGTAATGATGCTATTCAGCTCGAAGAAATAGTAAGAACAATATATCCCATTGACCTCAAGAAAGATGTTAGTATTTTCCAGATAAATTTTTTACCTGTGACTCCATATCCATGTAAGAAGAAGAAACCCCTGGAATTAGAAGAAAATGAAGAATAAATGGCATCTATTATATGTTGTTGTTCATCAGTTACCATAGAGTGTGCAGTTCTAAATTTATTTTGCAGAATATATCTATTGTAATTTAGTTCTTCTACAACTACATAATTAAAATGAATATGAAATAATGAATCTGGAATGGTCTTATGAGGATAGAACTGAAGATAAATACCATTGCTCTGTAAAATCTGGTCAATTTCAAAGAGATCATACATATGTATGAAGAGCTGTGAGTGTCAAATCTAGATAAATGATGAATAATGTTTTTGATGAGTGTATAAGAAACTATACACAGTCAATACAGTAATGAATATTAATTAACAGACAGAATCTATGACATAGAATAAAGTGGTTGGAGAGAATAAAGTAACCAATATGTAATTATTTTCTACAACAATGAGTCTCTAAATTGTTGACATAGTGTTTGCAAGAAGTATAAAAAAGTACAATATATAATGAACTAATTATTTTAAACCCACTAAGCAGTATGTAAATTGTTAGTAATGAAGACTATCAATAACTAGATGACAATACCACTGTATAGTAGTAAAATTAGATGAGTGGATTAGAAAAAACAACTCCTAAAAGAAGAAAAATACTATTTGTCAATAGTAGGTTCATTTTTTGTTAAATAAAAATATGGAATAATTTTATTGAAAGAATATTGAATCATCAGATAATATAAATAAACTATAGTAATTTCTATAAAATGTAATTACCAAAATATAGAAATAATAGGCATTTGTAGCCTCCGTCTTTGAAAAGAGAAAATATCTTCAGCAAGGAATTCGTAGGTTTGCTTCCATAAAATGTTTGGGGGAGACATTTTATTTGAAAATAACATGCTGGAAAAAAGAATGTGTAAACAATGACCCATTTCCCTACTCAACACCTCCTTTATAACTTCAATAAATTACGTGTCATCTACAAGTATTCCCAAAGCATAACAGGCCACTCGAAATGTTCCATGAGTAATACCATTCACTATTTTCAGATCATCATATTAATTCGATCCTATAAATTTTGTAAGAAGCAACTGCAAGTAATACAACTATCTAGTTGTTTGAGGGACATAGTAAAGTCTACCAACACTGAATCCCTGTTTTCATGGATACCTTTTTTCTCATTTTATTGTAAGATAATTCTAGATGGAAATTCATCATACTTGATACCTCTACCTTTTGTGAAGGTTTGATTTTCCTGAAACGAAAAGGTGAAAATTGAGTCAAAAATTATGTCGACAATCAAGACATATTAAATATTATATTTGTCTGTAAAGACCCGTAAAATTCAAGGGAAATTTTTTTCTGAATTTTCTTTAGAATTTTACAAGAGCGCGGTTTCTGACGGCACCTGATTCCGAGGCCCGGCATGCCCGGAATCAATTTCCAAAGTTTGGCTCGGGTACGTTCAGTGAACGAACGAGCGGGATTTTCTAACTTTTGAACCGGTGCCCAGAATCGAATTCCGAGGGCACCGATGGAACCGTAGCACCGGTAAACGCTTAGGAACTCCTGTTCTGGAGTTGCGTACATGCGAGTGTTGATAATAAAAATTGTGGATGTTTACTTTGTAATTACACTACAATTTTTATTATTTTACTCTAAGTGTATCTCTTGTTGGAAGTTGGGTAACCACCCAACCTCCCTTGGGAGGTTATGAGGGTGGTGGGGCCCACACGAACCCCACCTCTTCATATCCTCTAAAACCCCTCAACTCCCTCATAAGTTATGATATCTTAAGTTATAACTTTAGACTTAAATAAGGTGAGTTGTGTGTGTGTTTTGAATTTCAAACTCTTGAAATTCTAGTGTGTTGTTGTGTTAATAAAATAAGATAGAGTCTTATTTTATAGTTTTTGTCTCCTTGAGAGAGTTGGGAAGGTTCTTCTTGTTTCTTCATCTTCTTCAACCTCGACGAAGAACACGAAGAACGCCGTTCTTCAACGAAGAACTTCTTCGCCGAAGAACACGGTTCTTCCGCGACGCCATATCCGCGACGTGACGTTCTTCTTCCGCATCATCTCTTCCGCGACGGTTTTCCCCGACGAATGCCATCGACAACGACTCTTCCTCCGACGTCAAAGGAATCGACACCGATATTCCACGACTACGTCAACGTGCGACTATCGAGGTAGGGGTTCTTGAGTTCGTTGTTTACTTTTTATTTGACATTCCTCAAGTATTTCTAAACCAATTGATAACAAACTAACGGGAGGAGGCCGGACCGCACAAACACGGCCGATCATCCTCCCGTCGTGGTTTAGTTTTATTGTGGTTTGAAGCGGGGTAACGAGGTACCATTGTACCGCGCGAAAAGAATTATATAAGGCCGGTTTGGGTCACGACGAAGAACCGCGACGCTATAATGCCGCGCCTTTGAGATCGGATGAGACCGCGGCCGGAGTCGGGCCGCGGCGGTGGGGCGCGACGTCGTTACGCTGCGCAAATCTTACAAGGTGGCGTGGTGTCGTCGCACCACGCGGTTAATCGTGCGATTATATTACGCGACGCCGTCGCGTGCGCACCATGGAAGAAACATCTTGAACGCGACGACGTCGCGCCGCGTTGAAAGAAATCAAGGCACAGCGGAGGGGAGCGGTGCCGTCGCACCGCGCCGGACGACGAACACCGTGGCCGGTTCCGGGCCGCGGTGGAATGAGAAGACCGGCGGCCAGGCCGCCGGTGTCGGAAGCCGAAGAGGGGACTGGATTTTCCGGTCCCATTGGAGAAAACCGGCCGGCCAGCTGGCCGGCCGGATGGTAATAAACCGGGGGAAATTAATCCCCCGGCCAGCACTAAAAAACCCCCTCTTTATGAGGGGGGTGGTTCCTTTGAGGGGGGGCAGGCGCCCCCCCCCCCCCCCCCGTTTCCTGCCAATCAAGCCCCCCACGTTGGGGGGGGGGCGGTTTTGCAAACAGGCGCGGCTAAAAAGCTGTGCCGCCTCTCAATCAGCGGGGGATTGATTCCCCTCGCGCTGCCTCCGTGCGGCGCCAGGCCGCCGCGCCGCCGTGCCGCCGCGCCGGCCGGGCCGGGTCGGACCCGGGTCGGGTCGACCCGGTTCGGGCCGACCCAGGGGGGGTCGGGCCGGGTCGGCCCGGACCCGGACCCCCCCGTTTCGATTCAGTTTCGGTCTTTTGGCCATAACCTGAGCCCCGGACCTCCGATCGACGAACCGTCTGCGGCAACGCGGTCCTTGGATCGAGACGGTCGTTTCGGTATATCGCACTCAAGGTTTCGAAATACTTTGAGTTCGGCCGGGTTGGTTCGTTCACGAAACCAACCGGGCCTTCGGAGCGGAAACGCTCATATCTTGAGCTACGGACGTCCGATTGACGTGCCGTCAGCTATGTTGTGTTCCTCTTAGTGAGACGGATCTTTTGGCATACTCCGCCCGAGGTTTGGACGTAGGTGGAGTACCGTCGGGTTGGTTTTTCCTTAAAAACCAACCGGGCCCCGGGGACGAAAATGCCAATAACTCTCAGACCGGGCGTCCGATCGACGCGCCGTCTGTTGCGTTGAGTTCCTATTGACGATACGGAACTTTTGGATACATCAACTCTGGAATTTGTGACAGTTGATGTATCAGCCTCTCGGCTCGTGGTGCGGACCCTCCGAACGAGCTTGCTGTGTGCGGGAACCCTAGTGCTGGCTGCGACTGTTACTGTTACTACTACTGCTGCTACTGCTACTGTGACTGCGACGACGACAGTGCAGAGATCCTGTGTGGATTCGACTACGACGACTACAGCACTCAGCGATCCTACGTGGATCAGTGCTACAGGTCCTGTGTGGGCCCGATCCTGTGTGGGTCCGATCCTGTGTGGGTCTTTGCGCTCAGCGGTCCTGTGTGAACCAGCGCCTACAGGTCCTGTGTGGGCCCGATCCTGTGTGGGTCTTTGCGGTGATTATCTATAGGTCCTACGTGGGCCCGATCCTATGTGGGTCTTTTGTGGGGGTTAGTTACCTATCGATCCTTCGTGGGTCCGACGACTTAGATGGATCAGAGATCATCTTTATCGTCTTTCGAAGAAGTATACCTGTGTGAGCTGAATCCTGTTGCTTTCCTGTGTGGATTGTGTTGTGCTATCCTGTGTGGATTACGTTTTGCTTTCCTGTGTGGATTGTGTTGTTCAATCCTGTGTGGATTACGTTTTGCTTTCCTGTGTGGAATACGTTTACTTTCCTGTGTGGACTGAGTTGTACTTGGGCTCGTAGGTTGGTACGTATTGAAATTGATGACTTAGGTATATGTATGGGCATATACCTAAGCAGTGTCTGTTGATACTTCGTGATTGTACTTTTCTTTGTGGTTTATCCTTTGTGGATTTGAGAGACCTTCAGGGGTCTCGGGGTCCCTACTGAGTAGCTTATACTCACCCCTGCACGGGCTTTGCCCGCACTACGTTGTGTTGGTTGCAGACGACGGACAACGTTGACCTTAGCTGAGGCTTGCAGAGCGGGACGGTACCCGGAGGTGGAACACTGGGCGGGACGTGCTCAGAGCGGACGGCGGGACCCGTGGAGCAGAGGAGCTATCTATACCCACCCTTCAGGTGGGATTTCCAGTGGACAGCTCGGTGTAGCGGTTTTTACTTTTCAGTTGTTGTTTTTCCCTTTCGAGTTGTACTTTACTTTCAGTTTGGGTTTGTATACTGGCCCATTTACTTTTCCGCACTTTCAGTTGTTCTCTGCTTTTGCTTAGTGTTTACTTTCCGCTTTCTTACTCTGTGGTGTTTGTTTACTTTACAAAGGCAATGCCTTCCCTTTTTACCGGGATTTACGCCTTGGTGCTAGTCGCCAGCCCCTGGCCTATGGAAGGCGGGCTTGGGGTAGTCACAGCACGGACCCCGAGGGCGGGTCGTGACATTGTCACTGTATGACACTGAATGTTGTCCTAGTAAATGAAATCTTAACCTTTTAACTATTGGAAATCTATATTGGATATCATAAGAAAATATCCTCCAGGAAGCCTCATAAGGAGTTATGTATCGATAGTCATTGTACATATTTATCTCATCTACATTGTTGTATAGGCATCAACTTTTTTCTCTCTCATAAAGTGAATCTATAACACGATCATTACCTTTTATATTATATTTGAAGAGGTATTTTACAGAAGATGATTTATTTAAAACCTCAATATTCAGATGAGCTAGATACTTTAAAAGCAGGACATAACTGTATGGTACCACAAACCGGTTATCCAAATGGAAAAAATTTCTAACAATTGTATGTACATCATCCCTTCTACAATATAGAACATAACCATCGTCATTAATGGTTGTATGTTTGTCAAAAAAAAATTGAATTTTTTTTATACATTTTCCATTTCTCATACAAGGAGAAGAAGGGTTGGCATCACCCCAAGGGTTGTGGATCATGAAAATTTTAACATCTTCATGCAGTTTTGGAGATGCAGGTTGATTTGAAATTTTAGAACAAACTATTTTGTTAACATATGTTGGAGAGTTAACATTGTTTTAATGAAAGAGAAATATAGGATGTGTACATGAGGCGAGACACTTTTTTGAAACTCAACTATCTGAACAACTACATGGGGAAAAAGGGCAAGATAAAATAAATATAAGATAAAATAATATGAAATATGAATAAAAAATATAATGAAATATAAATATAAATATTGTTACCTACTCATTAAATTCCAAAGAAAAAACCATCTCTTAAATCTTTCATTAGATGGTCGACCTTAATTTTGAAAATTCGAGATAATATTTGAGGGCAGGAAGCTGAACAAATATTGTGTTTTCTAACAAATCAAGTAATTTCATGCCACTTTGGGTTACATGCGAATGTTAGAAAAAGATCTGGATACCCTAAAAAATTACAAATAGACATACCATCTTGGTAATTATTAATCATATACCTGGGTCCACTGATAAATGTAGAAGGTAAAATGATACGCTTCCCACAAGATAACCCTTCATGATCACCTCATAGAAAAGAATCATGCAACCCAATGTATAATTCAACCCTCAGAATTTTTTTATTGAATCTAATGAAAGATAGTCTCTGGGGCTCAATCTTTGTATAAGAAACAACAATAAATTTTTGTAGTAACCTTCTAGATTGTAGTAGGGTTGAGGTGTCATTTTCACGGAATTTCAAGTGAATGGAGAATTATTCTCTCATTGTAACCTTCCTGAGCATAGTACTTGGTGTGAAAGGAGTAGATCGATGCAACAAATTGTCAAAATAGCTATCTTGACCTCCTATAAAAATAAAGGGGTCTTGTAGTGGAAGATATAAAGCGTGAATCTCATCTATTCTGTGTAAGTCACCACTTTTACGTTGAATGATGATATCCCAATCTTGGTTGAGATCCTCAATATCACAGACAGTTAGCATTTCAATTTCAAAAGTCTTTGGTAGGTTATATGTGGCTTCATTGGTATGTATTCTTTTATATAGGCATAGAATTAATTTTGGAACATGATTATGATTAAAAACGTCCCTTTCACTTATGAATTCTTGAGCCAAGGCTTTGTGCTCATGTATCATTTGTTTAGGTTATCTACAATATCATAGTTAATAATGGAATGTTGATTACTGTCATCAATGTTTATAAATTTAGAGTTCTAGTTAATATTATATGATGAAAAATATAAAATATAGTACATACTCAATAAATTAGAGTGATACCTAATTCCATGAACCCTATTCTGATATTCATGTGCAGTATCATATATGTATACTTGTGCAAACCTAGGTGGTTGTCCATCTGGTGGATAATTGTGGGTTTTGTCTGCTGCTATAGTTTTTTTCTCCCATCAAACCATATCAAAGAGAGACAAAATTGACATACATTAGAAGGGTATCCAATATCCGTATTACCTGATTGAAAAGTAGTAGAATGTATGATATTAATCAAAATGTGGAATGAAAATATACTAAGTTTATGGTTGATTATATAAGCTATATTTTAGGTTTACTAATCATACTAACCCATGCTCTCCACCCCTAGTTGTTGTGGTAAGTAATCTGCAACAGAAAGCCTTAGGGTAACAAGGGTAGGCTTAATCAACCATAAATTCAGTTCTGAATAAAGTGAATCGTATAAATCGAATTACCACTATTGTAGTCATCATGGAAAGAACCATTAACAAATAATTTATTATTTTAGAGAAATGTTACATAGGAAACTGTAGGATGGTGTATATAAAGGTTATTCAACCGACATTGTGTTCAACATAAATAATAGACATCGTGCATACAGAATGGTAGTAGAGGTAGTGTCATGTCCTGTGGTCTTTTTTCACTTGGTTGTTCGTGAACTCATTGTTGGACAATGAGCAGTTGGTTTAGGCACTGTGTTCAAATAAGAAGTATAATATTATAAATAATGTTATTCATGAATGCACAGTGAAGAATAAATAATGACAGTATAAAATTTAAAAACTACTAATCATCTATACGTAAAGGGGATAATAGTACTTGTGTGACTCCTTCTATGTGGCCAATTGTTTGTAGAGGTGCTGTTACCATAGAAGATGACCGAATGGTACACATCAATGTAGAATATCCAGTAGGTGTCATCACAGATTCTGTCGCTGCTGTAATATTTATAGCCACTTATAGAATTATATTAATTCAATAATATATATTGATGAATGTAGAGAACATAAAAACTGAACTTCGGTTCTTTATATGGATTTTATGCTGAAATATTTCATGGTAGAGTATCCTGTGAAAATCAAGTCAGTATTTGGTGGAGTAGCTGACAATTCATGAGTTTTTGTAGAAGAAGTTAATGATTAGAAATGATAAAGGCTTGGACGTGACTCGATGTGTGATGTCATAGATTTTTAGTGGTTCATTTATTTTAGTAGCAGATTAATCATACTATGTAATCGAAGAATTTACAATAGATTTAGACATTATTACCGTGCTAGTGGTAAGGGAATAAAATAATGAAACATTGATAATAATTTGGACAATCATTTTTGAAATAAGAGTATTTGTTCTTAACTTTAGCTCATTCCTTGATAAATAGATTATGTTTTAACCTTACATAGATGGAGTTGGAGGTTGATGGCTCATACATGTTTTTCATCGACAAAAGAGTATCTTTTTCAAGGAATTTCATCAAATAAGAAGATACTGATCGGTCAGCTCTATAATTCTGGAAGGTAGTTGCAATTATGGTGGTTTATTTCTGTAAAGATAATTAGAAATAACCATTGACTGAGATAGGAGACAATGGAATTCACTTGATTCCATGTGTGAGGCTATTTGTTTATAATGGTCCAGTGAACACAATAGTTTTCATATTGGCAGATGGAACTAAAAAATGTGTAGTATATCTCTCCATTGTTATGATGGTAGTTGTAATGACCATTAATATTAAGACAATGACATGAAGTAGGACATTTTCAAGAAAACATAATAACGAAGAGACAAATGTTGTGTTTATTTTTCTTAATTAGTGGGCCAATTTGAAATGAAAATAATTGAATTCCTCCAAAAATTATGTTTCTCCTTCAGAATCTATCTCTGCTTGAACATTGCATCTCTGGAGGTTGATGGGAATGAAATGCTTGTATATGGTTGAATAGATATTTTAGGCAATGTCATCAAAGTATAAGTTCAGGACCAATAATATGAGTTGGAATGAAAATCAGTTGGTACAGTAGTGTTTAATTTTGTTTAATAAAAATAGAACTAACAATTAACACACAATGATGATAGTGGCCTTCATATTACAGATTGTGTGATCCTGTCAGTTGACATAGGTTCAGTTGTTGGAGTACCTGACATTTCAGTAGTTGTCATTAAAGAAGTTCCATTTGGTATTGATGTTGTTATTTTGGTAGTAGTTATCAATATAGATATTGGAACAATGATATTAATTAGAAAATCATATAATTCACAAAACCTATAATATACAAACTTTATGTCGATTAGTCAGAAGTTTCATCTGTTGTAACCTATAATATTATGAGTTTAAAGGCAAAGACATGTTTTTTTTGGAGGAGGAACTGAAATATTAGGCACTGCAGTCATAATAGAAGTTAAAGACAATCAATATTTGGTAGTATAGATATCTATTTATATTATAGTGTTATATTGTGATAAATAAAATAAAATATAACCATTAGAAGACAGAGATGACAATGGCATGCGTGAGACTCCATGTGTGATGATAGTAGTTAATATGGGTTCTGCTACTCTAGTACGAGATATACTGGTAGAATTCATTGAAGAATTTATAGTACGTACTTTCACTACTGAATTGTATGTAATAGTTAATAATACTAACTAAACAATGTCATTAAGGACATTATGAAATAAATGTAATAGAGAACTCACAAAAGTTTTCATGTCCGTGCATTACCTCCATCCGATGTAACATTGCAACTGTAGAGCTTGATGGGGTAGACATGGGTATATTTATTCTCTTTATATATAATTTTCAAGGTGTGAAATCAAAGAAACATATTCAATGTTTAACGTATTGTTTATTATAATCCACATTGCATAAGAAACCATGAAATTATCTAAATGTTTAATAGGAAAAAAGTGGACTGTTAGTAATGAAAAATAAATGAATGGTGGAAAAACAATACAGTGAAAAATATGAACTGAAATGTAAAAGATAACCATAGCCCTGTTTGGAAATATTATGATATTTAAAAGGAAGCTGTAGATCCTATTATTTAGAGTGGTTGTAGAAACTTAAAAGAGGGTTCTTTAATGCTGTTTGATTAGAAACTGCACTGCAAATAGAGTAGTATGTTAGAACATAAGATACTTTTTGAAGAATTGGAAGTAATTTAAAATAGTCGATACATTTAATTGCTAGAAAAGAAGAAATAATTATCTGAGAATGAAAAAAAATCAGACTATTAGTAATGAAGAAATAAATGAACCATTGAAAAACAATACAATGAAAAATATTTAATGAAATTTAAAATAAAACCATACCCCAATTAGACAGTATTAATTTGTGTGAAATAATTATGTATATATTGTTATTCATTAAGGTTGTAGAAACTTAAATGAGGATAATTTAAAGCTGATTACTTAGAAACTTCATTGAAAATAGAGTAGTATATTAGAAGACAAGCTACTTTTTTGGATGAACTGGAAGTAGTTTAAAATAGTTGTTACATTTAATTGAAGAAAAAGAATAAATAAATATCAATGAATGAAGAAATTTTAAATGTGTAAAATTAAACAAGTAACTAATGCATAGAATGTAAAATAGAATAATAAAGTACTGGAAAATTATAAAAGAAAGTAATGGGAAATGTTTCAACAGGAAAATGATAAATATTTTTGAAATCAATTATTGTTGCTATCAAAATAGAGTTGAAACTCAGATTATAAATGTGTAAAACATGTGATGAAACTGCCGCACAATAATACAGAAATAAACAGTTGGAGTTGTCAAATAATTCAAAAATATATTGAACTTAGTACTGACAGCTCTAAAATGAAAAGAGAATAAATTTATCACAAGGTTGTGTAATTACTTATAAATAACAGTATTATTGATGAAATATGAAACACTTCCATGTCCAGAAGACCACCATGGAAGAAAAATTAGGTGACCACTACGTGTGTGTGATGAAAGAAGACCAAAAACTAACAGCCAATAGATAGCCTATGTTATACATGAGGATAACAGCTAATAACACTGTATGTGTTTTATGCAGTATGTATATGTTTCTACTACATTATGGTTACCTCAAATGTGATGCTAGACTACTTGAGAAAATGGAAACAAAGGGATCTATAGGTGAGGAAGGTCACCTGACTTGTTGAGGGTGGACAAGGAGTCAGTGATCCTCATGAGAAAGGAAGATCAGCTATATGATTCTGAATCTACAAGCTGATAACCCGAAACCTAGGGGTAGAGGAGGCATTGATGGTTTGTTTGAGGAGGCTCATACAACAATATCTAGAGGAAATAGAGCTGGCAATGTTGCTGGTTTCAGAGAACAATTATGTTGAGGTAGTCGGACAATGATGAATAAAAAATTATAGAAGAGAGGTGGAATGGATACAGTGGATTGAAACATAGGTGATCTGAGATCCTGATATGGAAAGCTGGAGTGGGTGAATAAAGGGAGGGAAGAGTCACCACAAAATGGAACTAACCATGGAAGGAGAAAGGCAGATAGAGTTTCCACAAAACTTTGTTGAGCACGGAGTCGGTTGAAGAACCCTAGATGGAAAGTAGGTGTGGGCAAATTTTGGGAGGGAAAAGTTTTTGTGAACTTGATAGAGCAAGATGAAGGGATCGAGGTGGAGGTGTGTCATGGAGGAAATCCAGCATGGAAGCATAGAGGCCTGTATGAAGGGAACGTAGGAGTGGTGATATCCAAAGATTAGTATAATTAATAGATATTTCATTTCTAAGTGGTCCTCCTCCATCAAGGAGACCTAAGAATGATCAACCAAGATTGAGTGATAATATCAAGCTAAGAAATCATCATCTACTATATCATTCAATATATAATGAAAAATAAAGGATATCAGATTTATAGAGTACAAAAAGTCCTTAGTTTGGAAATCAATTCAAAAACTAGGAAGGAGTGATCAGATTAATGATAGTGGTAAGCCATTTATCATCATTTGGTTAATTATTTTTATGTGAATATAGAATTTTATTTTAGTAATTCAAGGGATACCATTCAAAATTTTTGAAAGAGATTAAATATAGTATTTTCCATAAATATCTGTGATAAAATCTTGAACATGCATCATATTGGAGAGTAAGATGATTATCAAAATTCATTATACATAAATCATGCTCACATTGAGTTTTGGAATTCCCTGGAGGATGTAATTGATAATTACACACCATAAAGTCTAAACTTTATGGAAGTAAATGAGGAACACCAAATTTTTACGAATTCTATCAAATATCTCATTAGTCCAAAGAAAGGGGACCTTAGTAATTTGATACCTCAAGATTTTTTTAGGTTTTTGATAAATAATGGAGTTTAAATAAGATTAATAAGAAATATAACAATATTTATGGCTGATCTATGAAAGCCCTCCTCTATATTTCATTCATTTATATACCCTAAATATATTTGAGCCCTATTAATTTCAATGGATAATTTCCAAAGATAGAGAAAAAATATATTTTCTTTATTTTTATTGGCTAAATTAGAATGTCTATAAAAATAAAAAGGTAAATTGGAACACATTGAAAAATGAGACTGTGGTTGAAAATTACACGATTTATAAGAACATCAATACTGTTAAGAGTCCTATTAGACCAATAGAAAATGAATATCTTAGCTAAGAACCAAATGAGGTAGTTTTTTATTCATCTAATGAAAATGGAGTTACCTTGGAAAATAAATAAGAAGAGGAATATGTGGTTGATTTATGTGTGGATTCTAGGGAAATACTTGTGCATTTAATGGATCGCCCTCATGCTATATAGTTTGGATATCCTGATTCTACCAACCTTTAACCTCTCAAGAAGAATAATCTAGAGATGAAGAACTTGGTGAAGCTAGAGTATCATAGAATGTTTAAATTGAGGAGATAGCATTGGCGTACATTGATTTAGCTGAGTCAAAAAATAGGTGATGTTATTTTTGAAAATATTTCTTACTTGAGTACTATCATTGGAAATAATAAAATTCCATGTGAAAGTGAAGAAAATCATTAGGGGGAGGAATATGATGATGGTTATAAACATGTGGGTAGTCTTATTGGGCCACTTGTACCAACCCAATCATCAGCTCAGAGAGTACCTAATGGGTCTTTAATTGATGAAACTAATTTTCATGTGATAGGATTGGTATCTCCTCCAAGAAAAAAGTGTACAATGTGATGGAATATACACTGAACCCATTAACTACTAAATATGTGGAGTAACCAACTAAAAATAATATGACCATTTATCTAGGATCTACCCATAAAAATATTTTTGATGTTTATGAGGAGGAATCTGGTTTCAAACTCAAAATATAGTCCTCGAGCCTTATGAATTTGGTGATTTAAGGTGATATGGAAAGTATTTATTTTTCCTCTAATCCATATATGCCTATACCATGTTATTCTCCTCCAACATTATTTATGAATAAATTATATTTCAATGGTTTGAAATTGGATTTGATGGATGTTTTGAAAGAGTTATTTATTAGGTTTTGGAATAAAGTTAAACACATTAGGGAACTAGACATATCAAAGATATCCATTGATTTTATCTCTCATTTTCATCAAAGATTCATCTCCATATGGATCTTATTGAAAATGAGACTGATTATTTAAGAGACTAGTTTAGTTATTAGCTAGAAGATATTTACAATATGATACTAAAGTTTTACAATTCATTTCTAAATGTAGTTTTTTAGCTTTCAACATTGGATACTCCAATGGAATCCTCCTTAGTTTCATGTTCTACTTCTATATAAGGTAATGTTAGTAAAGATAAATTAAATTGATTTTTGGAGACTAGTTGAATGTGATATTTTTAGTTATATAAGAATAATGAAATAGGGTTTGAATAATTTCAAACAAATTCTTTAAATAATTGAAATTGGTTAAAATTTATGGGAATTATGATATCATACATAAGGTTAAAATTTAAAAGGGAGGTTATTTTAACCTAATATTGATCATTATCATGTTTAGTATAAATACCATGTTTAGATCCTTCTATATTGATATCTAGATTCCCTCTTTAACTCATGCCTTCAAAAATCATGTGGAGAGACTAAAAGTTATTAATCCTATTTTGGAATCCTTTTAAGGGAACAAGGAAGACTATTTTCACACCATAGATCATTTTTACGACATTTTAAAGGAATTCCATTGAATTATTGATCTATAGCTTGATAATTCCAAAAACAATTATAGATTTTTTTCCTCACCTATTTATTTATCCCCTAATTGTAAAAATTCCACTACTAATCCTTTTGTTCTATCTCATAGATAAGTAGATAAATATCTTTGAAATATTTCATGCGATGTGTTAACTTTTGACACATTTTACATTTCTTCACCACAACAAACACATTCTTCCATAGGCCATACGTTTTTTTAAAAGGACAAGAAAAAAATTTATTAAGAAAGAAAAGAGAGAGAAAGGTTACATGAAACGGAAAGATAGTATCTTATTATAATATCTAACAAAATGGGGAAGAGGATCAACTAGCAGAGAATCACTCCTTGTAATGGCTTGGTTTACTCCTTTGTTGGAAAGGCCATCCGCAACTGTGTTTGCTTCACGATATTTAAAGGTGGAAATTTATCTGTTTTCAAGAAGGAAATTGAGGCAATTCATCAATCAGGAAGTGAGTGGCCATGCAAGGTGAATCACTCCATTACAAATAATGTGAACAATGGTGGTGGAGTCACTCTATATCTAGATTTTGTTCCATCCTTTTAGCTTAACAAAAGAAATGGCCTGAATCACCACCATAATTTTAGCTTCTTGGGTAGAGGCAGTTCCACAACTTCCAAAGAAGCATCTGTGACAACGTCTAAGGTAATCTCTGAAAATGGCTTGACATCCCACAGGGCCTGGATTTCCTCTGGATGATCCATCAACAATGATCTTGATCCATCCAGGAGTTAGATCTTTCCAAAACACCTCAATAGAGAGCTTCGGTTTGCAGTAAATTCCATCTAGGTTGTGTCGTTGAAGAATCATAAAGTCCCCAACTGAGCTGTCGTAGTGTCCTTTCTGAAGGAGGGTTGTTTCCTGGGTGGAAATAATGATCCTCATCCAACCTGCAGTAATATTAAATTAGTAATTGTCCTGAATAATTATGTTTCTATCATACTAGATCACATGAAAGAGCTCAGCAATCACAGATAGGAACATGTTCTTGATTTTCTGAGAGGAATCAAGTTTCACACAATGTTTTAGTTGGGAGTAAATAGAGTCGTCAGATAACCATCTATTGTAAAAAATGATAGTAACATATTTCCAAAAATCAGAGGCTATAGCACAAGATAAGAAAAGGTAATTAGTTTCCTCCCTGTGTTGGTGACCTAATTTACATTTAGATCATAGCTGAACACCAAAATACTGAAGACAAACCTCTGTAGGAATGAAATTGTGTGAAATGTCCCAGACATAGTTAAGCCTTGAAGGTTTAATCCATGGTTTGTCAAAAAAAAATCAATGAAGAGAGAATGGGGTCAGAATTATTGAAACAATAATGGTAGAAGTTTTTGGAGTCCAAAATACCATTGTGAGATGGCTCCCAAGTAAGGAGATCATCCCCATTTACAAAGGGGAAATTATCCACAATTTTCCTAATGTGATTAGGGAGATTGGATGTACTAGAGATCATTACCTACTTTATGGTTATATGGGTGTTATCTAGAGAGTTATCTAGAGAAAGCAAGGAGATGAGGGGAGTACCAATCCAGTTATAGAACCAGAAGTTTATAGTGGAATCTGAACTAACCATCCATCTTGAGTTATGCATGCTGTCAGAAAATGCATTACGAATGGATGGCCAGAGGGAGGAGTTGAGGTAACTAGATTGACCTTTTTTATGTTTTTTCAGGAACTTGTTTCTAAGGAAGGTTATAAAGTTAGATTTGTTATTGATCAACCTCCAAGTGAGCTTACCTTGAAGAGCCTCATTAAAAAATTCAATATTTTTAATTCCAAGACCACCAGTTTCAAGGGGTTTGCAACATGTCGACCAAGGTATAGTAACAATATTTCTTTCAAGAATGCTACAAGTCCAAAAAAATTAATGTATCCATTAATTTTTTTATAATACAATTGGGCCATTTGTAAATTAGCAGGGGGTAAACCATTTTGGAGATAATAGTGGATTTCACGAGGCAGATTCTCCCACCCATGGAAAGGGATTTCCCTTTCCAGGAGGTAAGTTGTTTAGTCACATGGTCCATGACCGTATTTAAGTACATAGGTTTAGACCTACCCTAGAAGAGAAGAACTCAATTATAGGTAAAATGATTGGATCCCTCTTTGATTCCAAGACTCTCAATGATAAAACCTTTTCTAGAAGGGGCAAAGCTTTTCCAAAATAGATATAGGATTTATTCTAGCTAACTGATTGTCCAGAGACCTTTTCATAGTGATACATGGACTTTTTAAGATTTAGAAAAAAATTTCTACCCACATTAAGGATCATAATAATGTTGTCAGCATATAGATGGTGGAATGGGACAACAAGATTTCTGGAAGCCTGAATGGGCTTGATCTTGTTTTAGTTAACAAGAGAGGAAATATACCTACTGAGGTAATCTTCCTCAATAGAAAAGAGGATCACAGAAAGGGGATCACCTTTCCTCACTCATTTTGATAATTTTATGTTTCCCTTAGGAGAACAATTAATGAGGATGGAAATAAAATCCGAGTTGGATAGGTAATTTATCCTATCAATAAAGGTTTCATGGAATCTGAAGTCCTTAAGGACATTGAAAATAAAGTTCCAATCAATAGTGTCAAAGGAATTTTTAATATCAATCCATAGGTTATAAAATAAAAGAAAATTATCCTATTATCTATTCTGAAAGTTTTTATGTTGTTTCAAATTCAGATTCTCATTGAAGTATTTAATAGTTCCTCTTTTTAAATCACTTTTTACTTACTAAGTAAATAATTTATTTCATTCATATTTTTTTATTTTAAAATTTATGAATCAACTTATCCCATTACATTATTTAATATATTTTTAATATTTATATTTCTATATCATCATCCCTCTTTCATAATTTTTTACAATACTAAAAGTTATAGAAATGTAGTTTAATTAATTTCATTAAATTTTTCATGTACTTTGATCATAAAATGGGGGGATATGATTGTCTTTCTCTTGAACCAACTTATTTAAATGATTTCAAATATTATTTCTTATGTTATTAATGAAATTTATGTTTTATGATATTAAAATTTCTTTCAAGTAAAAAAT
Source organism: Viscum album (assembly GCA_963277665.1). Lineage (NCBI taxonomy): Eukaryota > Viridiplantae > Streptophyta > Magnoliopsida > Santalales > Viscaceae > Viscum > Viscum album. The sequence continues at coordinate 1,208,721,366 of OY728137.1, forward strand.
ATGAAAAATGGATATGTCTTGAATTGGCTATACGAACCTATAATATAGAAGTTACCAAAAAATAAATTCTACGTGACTAAAAAAAATTAATCTTGTGTCAGATAAAAAACTTTTCTCTATGTATTGAATTAACAACATGTATACTAAATTGACCGAATGAAGTGTCCATGTGACTTCATGTTGGAGTAAACCTACCTCATGAATAATTCAAGTCACTATGTTAATATATAGTAATTTATGGTAAATTCATGAACCTGCCACATGGAAAAATTAACTGACCGTATATGGAAAGAAAATAACCTTGTTATGTGATATCAAGAAGGTTACTATATCAAGTGACCATAATAAAGGGACCATGTCCTGGAACAAAAAGAAAGTAACCATGTAAAGTTACAAAAATAATGTAATCATGTCAAGTGTATAGTCATAGGACCCGTTGGGCACCATTGTTTAGGGTGGGTCTGTAGTACCTCTGTTTTATGATTTAAACACCTATTAAATTTATCCTCTTGAACTGATTAGATTTCTTGACTCACTCAATGGATATCTCAAAATATCACATCATGTGCAGTAGTAATATAATTGTTTCATGAAACTATATTTATAATATTTGACATAATATCCTACTCCCTTCCATGTTGTTTAGACACCCAAACATGGATTCATTTATTTATCTCCACAAATTAATAAAACTTGCTAAGAACCCCTAGTTTAGTATATCTGAAATAGGTTAGACACCACAACTTCTCTACTTCTCATATTGATTAGACACTATAATAACAAGACTATAATAGCTAGTTAGACTCCCAAACTACATGTTTTTTTTAATTTTGAGCCAGTGATATAATGATCTTCTTCTCAGATAGTTTTCATATAAAATAAAGATGGATACCCCTTTAATTATTTATATCCACATTAACTTATACAATAATTTTCTCAAGACTCCTTCCAAATCTGAACCAATATAAATTTTCCACAAAATTTGAATCCATAGGAACTCCTGAATTTGGATCAATATCATAAATTCTTATATTATCTTATCAATTTGATAAAAATATCATTGAATTAGGATAAATATTTATTCATAAAAAACATGCACAATTTACAGACAAGACGAAAATAATTGTTCTATTGATAACGAAAAAATATTCTATGATTAAAAATACTTCATTTAAATCCTCATTGATTTGTTAGGAATAATAAACTTATTCACCTTAATTTTAAATATTAAAACCCAATAGTTAGATATTATATTTAATTATTTCAAATACATGATAAATTTTGGGTAAAAAACACATTTAAATTCATATGAAAGACTTAGGTTATCTTATTCATAATGCTATTAAAGTTTCCTTCACTCAACACTATGTGTATATATTTTTATTCAGATGGAGTTTCATCACATTAAATACCACATCTAACCACTAATACCTGAAAAATCATGATTACCTATTTTTTCATGCAGGAAAAATTCCATGACTCATTAATTATAATTTTTTTTCATTGGTAGAGATATTCATTTTCAAATACCAATAGAATTTCATACCATAAATGAGATTCTATTGGGATGTGATAATCTTTATGGAATAATAGGATTCTCCCTGTAGAAATCTTCATGAGCATAATGAAGGCTAGGGATGAAACTAGTATGAAAATTTTATGGTGTTTCCTTCCATTTTATTTTGTTGTACCTAAATTCACATGTAAGTAAATGAATTCTCTTTCATCTCATATGTATCTATGCATTGAGTCAATTGATTACGTTTTATAAAGTCACAACCAGTGGCACCACAACTTAGGTATTTTTATTTATCCATAGTCGATGGATGAATTTTGTGTGAAATAGATGCTTCAGACTCACCTATATCTCAAGATATCATCTTATAATTTTTTTAATTTGGATGATGCCTTTGGTTCACTACTCATAGTTGGGCATTATTGTTATGACTCATTAATGGGGGGTGAACTGCACATAGTTGGACCCTGAATCAGTTAGAGGAAGACAAAAATATTGTGTAATGATCGAACAGATCATAATAAAGAGTTTTTATGATAAAAACATTATTAATATAATTTAACATTTATGAATATTGTTCTGTACACCATTGTCCCACATCATATGTTTTCCTAGTTGAGTGATTATTTATTACATTCACCCTTTAATGGACTCATCTAGCCTGCTGTGGGGTTCAACAACCACAACACTGTACCCATGGGCTTTGTAGGTCACACCTCACCTATGCCTTCCCACCTTCCCACTTGCATTCATGCTTCCCATCCACTCCTTCATGCCCAATGTGGCCCATACTTCACCTCAGATCCCTCATGTTCCCTTTGTGGGAAATTTGCTTCCTCCATCCTCTTCTATGGTTGGATGGATGTTGATCTTACCAGAAAAAAAGTATACTCATTTCCCTTCAGTTTAATTAGGTAATTGGACATATTTTTGGTATAGGTATATCAATGGGGTTATGAAATTTCACATATAATTTGTGTCCAACATAAATCTATTCTTAAAAATATTAAATATTTTTAAATAAATTTGGTCGTAAAATTACATTATTTATTGCAAGAAACCTTAAAATCATGATCAAAATAAATATTTTCCAGGACATTTAGTACTTGTTACAAAACGTTTCACTTATTCAAAAGTCACTTGCACATGGATTTAACTTTTATGACCAGTTCAACTATCATCACATTAGACCTGTATAATTCCTAAAGCATGACATCCAATACCGTCATGCGAATCCATAAAAATTCTCTAAGTATCCCTAATTAACATATTTAACCATTGAAAACAAATAAAACACATGAGCTATAAAAATATCCCTTTTCCTATTGTTATCAATATATATTCATATTATAAAATTTAATATGTGTGTTAAAATATTTATCTCACTTATTGAATATAAATTTAAAAGTGTAATGGTGGTATTATCATCATAGAGATATTCTAAAAAATAATCATCTCTTATTTTTTAATAGAGGAATGATATCACATGATTATAAGAAAATATCCTTTAGTTAATCAACTCTAAATCTATGTGGGATAACTCAGTGTATAAAAAAAGAGATTTGTAAACAAGGTTGTATAAGATGTCCATAAAATACTCACATGTGAAATAAATCTTAGAAATTATCAATTTTCATTTAAGGTATTGTTAATAAATAATAAATGATCGTGCACACACTTCGACAAACACCATAAAAAAATTAGGTGAAATAAAATAATATCACCCTTTGCTTCAATATTTTTAACAACCAAGAACACCCCATTAAAAAATAAAACTAAGAATGAGGGATAATAGTGTGATTAGATCACAAGAATTATCATTTATGCTCCCCCTCAATGGGTGAACTCATTCATCATCATGAATGTTGATAAAATATATAATAAATAAAACACCTCCTTAAATTCCCTACTTTTTATCTCATAAAAGGTAATATTAAAGGGAATCTGGAGCAACCTATAATTTATTTTGTGGAACCATTCAATAAGATATTTTTCTCTCATCCATTAATTCCTCATCATCCCAATCTCATTATGGGATTTGATTTTCATTATACAGACATAAATCAAGCATTATGCACATATTTTCATTTAATTAATTTAATCCTTTTGTGAAAACCCTTTTTATACCTCCTTCATAGCTGAAGATACCTCTCATCTTTACACTCCAATTTTTCTTATTTTCTTCAAAGATAATTTTTTTGAGTTATCATTTTTTTAGTTCTTGATACACCCTTGCTGAATTTAAATTTTTTATCAACAAAAACATTAAATATATTTTCTATATTAATAGGCCTATTAAAATGTTATAATAGTTCCTTTTATGTCACATGAGTTGAGTTCCTCCATTACCCTTACATGTATTCCTAAAAGTGAAATTCCATGCTATATCACCAAGGTTAGAAAAAAATTATACATTTATAAATAAATATATACATAATTTGGCCTCTCCTTAATTTAGATTTTAGAACTTATTGATTTATTTTAATATATTTTGTCTTTTTTCCTTCAAAACAATTACATATAATTACGTAAATATTTCAAAATAAAAAATATTTTGTTCACTCGTCTATTGTGGAATGATCAATAAAGGTTTCTTCAAGAATAAATTACATATTGATTTAAAATATGTGTTCCAATTTGTTTGTACACATGATTAGATAAATTATATAGAGATATTAATATTCTATTTAGAGATTTTCATAATATCCTTAAGTGATATTATCATTATATCATTCAATTTTAATTTAGAAACCATTAATTTCAAAATTATAGTTGCATCTGAACATGATTGTTTCCTTTATTAAAGTATGGTTTTGAGTGATATGATTCTATATATTATATAACTCTCCATGTACATATTATTTATAATCTATTTGGATGTATCTTTAATTATATCACTTTTATCATTTATTTATTTTCCCATTTTCATTGTTTTGATATTCAATATAACTTCTCCTCTTATTAATATTTTTTTCCATGGAAAATAATTTCACCATTGAATGGTAAAATCCATGCATGATTCTCCATTTATATTCTTTTCCATTGCATGAAAATTACATAGAATTACACCATAATGTTGTTTCATCTTCATCATAAGAATCTTTATTCCCTTTCATTTAAAAGAGAGAGTCTGAAACTTTACATACTTTCCCTACATGAGGGTTAGAATCAATTTTTTTGTTTCGGATATTAACATTACTAAATAGAACAAATTATTGGATAACTTCATATTATTCTTCTTCTTAGTAATAGAATAGATATTGATTTCATTATTGAATTTGGTTGATAATACATTTTTTTATTTTGTTGAATTACTTAATTAATTTACCATTTTCCTATTTTCATGAAATAATGTAAATTACCTCATTAAAATATTTTTTGGATTAAATATTGAAAAACTAGTTTGATATTTATAGGTTTCTTGGGATCAAATACCAATTACAGAGTCCAAATACTGTTTAGGTTCCACTTAGGGGGATGTGGAGTTAGCCGATATTATCCTTATTTAATGAATTATTATCCATTAAAATTAAACCCCTTGAAAAATTAATGTTCTCTATTTAGAAAATTGTTATCTCACAGTATCACCTCTTTACATGTAGTAATATAAGAGACAGAGACTAAAACATAATATTTATATGGTTTTACATAAAATAATACTCATTTAAATTATGGTTATGAACCCCATCATGGATTCTCTTAATTATCTCTATAAGTGAATACAATTAGTTAGACACCTAAGTTATAATCTATTCTTAATATTTTATATAACCCAACAGATATTATTCTATAATTAGTTAGAAAACCCAACAAAAATCATCTAATAGATCGTTATACCACAAAGCTATAAGATTTCTATTCAGTATTCATTTAGAGATAGAAGTATCACTTTTATAGGTAATCTTCCCCCATAAGAATTCCTGATCAAATTTCATTGGGTACATCCCCGAAAACATTAGTTTTTCTGGTATCATGACACCTTGTAGATTTGGTGTAATTTGGATTCTAATCAATATTAAAAAACATAGGAAATCATGGCTTTAACTCAAATTATTTCATTGATACAATGGTGTATTGGGTTCTCAAAAATATAGTTCAATTATTTTCAACATTTCCTCATCACCTTCATGCCAAATTAGGGACAAAAAAATAATAACATTGCATGTGATAATAAATCACTATTCCACAATTTAAAACCCTTCTTAAAATATTCATTTAAATGTAATTAGTAATAACAGATTTATTCTCATTAATTTTAAATATGAATTCCCAAATTTTGGGTAATATATATACTCATTTTAAATTCTTGATAAATATTTTGGTAAAGAAACTCAATTAAATTCACTTGAGAGACTCAAGTTCTCTTCTTACTCATGTGGTACATGTTACCAATGATTTACAGGTGGCATGAATATTTTTCATCACACTTTATTTCATCACAGTAAATACCAAAACAAATCCCTAATAATAGAAATCTTGGACTTCCTTATTTCTTCACTCTGATCAGCCTATATGACTCATACTGTATCAAAAATCCATTTTTTAATGAGAGATATTCATTTTTAATACCCTTGGAATTACTCATAATCAAGGATCTTCTGTTAGAAAGTGATAATCCCTAAATCATTACTGGTATCACCCAGTATATGGATTATGTATCATATGATAGGTTTAGTGTGAAGCTGTCATGGAGTTTGATTCAACATTCAATCCAGTTTCTTGAATTCAATAGTAACTTAAATAATTTATGTTTATATTAGACATAAATGTGACATGAATCAATAATTTATTTCATCGTAATGATGTGATTCATCTGACGACATCATGACTCAAGGTATTTCAATTTTTTCATGGTCAATGCATGAATATTATGGGAAAAGAATGCTTAAAACTCACATGAATCTCAAGGGATTATCTCAATCTTATTAAATTTATAAGAGGAATTTAGTTCACTATTCATTGTTTGAAAAGATTTATATAGCTCACTAATTGTTGAAAAATCATGTGTAGACAATTCTTGGATCGTCCAGAGGAAGATAATGACAACGTTTAATGATTGGATGAAAAATAATGAAGAGATCTGTTATCCATACTTTTATATACATAATTTGACATGTATTAACATTGTTTCTAGTTCCCCTATCCCATATAAACATTTCACTCTGTTGAGTGCCCCCTTAGCAACTCCACAGTTCCGTAAACCCATATAGCTTCCAGTAGGGTTAAATGCCTATAACACTGCACCCAGGTGCTTCATGGTCATTGCCTCACCTTTGTTAACCCAACATCCCATTAAAATACTCTATACCCATAACATCTTATGGCCCTTATGCATCCCATCCATCAATTATTCTACCTCATGTTCCCCTTATAAGAACTATGCTACCTCTATCATATTCTATTGATGAATAGAGGTTGAGATTCACACCAAATCTTGGGTTGCACACCAATTTAGATTGCTTAGTTAGTTTCCCAATTTTTTATGAGGGCCCACAAAAATAGTCATCCAATTTTACATATAACTCCTTGATAACATAAATATGAAAATCAAAAATAATAATCATGCTTACATAAATTCAATAATTCAATTAATTTTATTTATGAGGGAAACCATCAAGTCCTCATGATAATAAATATTTTTATATTAGTTTACTAATTGTTTAAAACAATTTGAGTTTATTTAAATGTAATATTCATTTGTATTTTTCTTTTAAGATCAGTTAAAAAATATTAACATTAAGCCTGAATAATTTCTCATGAATGAAATCCAATTCCATCAATTGAATCCATAAAAATTCATTAATAAACCACTTATTAACACTTTGAAAAAAACCTGAAAAACATGGGCTCAATATCATGTCAACACAAGATCATGTGATCATAAGATCATGTGACCTTAATAATATGTGGCCATGATTATGTAAGTTTATGTTATAATATGTAACATAAGCCATGATTAATATTTAACACTCTAATGGATATATTTTGAATCATTTTTTAATGAATAAAATAATCTAATAATTTAAAATTTGTCTAATAAATATGATGATAAATTTATCAATATTTTCTAATGGATAATTATAAAAGGAACTATCTTTAAGAATAAGATATAATTGAGAAAAAATAAACATAGAAGACATAAATTGAAATAGAGATTAGATGGGCTAATTCCCTATGTTCTTCCACAATACTCTATTTTTGACTTCTCTTTGTAATATTTGTTCAAAGGATTATAATGGACATATTTAAACTCAATTGATCAACTAAAGATGGCTATATTAAAATTTATCAAACTCCGACTAATTATATACATTATCTCTCTCTATTTTTATCTTACAATCATGTTGTGTTTGTATTACTCTATAGAATAATATGTACATAATAATTAAATATATTTTGAATTACTAGATACTCTCTTATATTCAGTTTACAACTCTTATGCTATGAAAAACTATAGAAAATTATTTTTATAGCATGTAATATATTTGGTTTAGTGGTATTTGTGAAACCTAATATTGGTTTCATATCATTTTATTATCTAATAAATGATCTTAGGAGTTGGTCTCTGTAATGTGGAGAGGATTTGGTCTTTGACTGGGAACGATCATATTGTTTTTTTTTTCACTACATGTTAATTAGTTTTTTCTTACATTTTTTTTGAAAATAAAATTATTCTTTCAAAAACTATTTTTCATATAAATACTCTTATTGTTATCTTTAATAAGTGATTTATATATTATTTTTAATGTGTTTAGATTTGTTTGAAAATATTTTTTTATGAAAATTTATATAAATGGGTTGAGATTGAGCATTTTAGAAGTATTTTGAAAACCTATATTTATAAATTTATATTATTTTAGCTATATGTGCTCCTTTTATAAATATGGCGATTTAGATAAAAAATAATTTTTACTTTTAATTTTTTCTTCAACAATCCATTCAACCAAATATTGAGTTGTACTCTATAATAAAAAATGAATTTACATAATTATTAGAGATTATAAAATATCATTCATGAAGAATTCTATAAAATAATATCATGGAGGAAAAATTTTCCTAACCCAAAAGAAATAATAAGATAAACTTTTTTGAATTTTTTTCACTACCTATTTATTATTTAATAATGTTTTTATTCCAAATAATTCCCACTATCAATTTGTTTGATATATTTCTCTACACGGAACACCAAACCTAAATGACACAACAATATATTTTGATAAAATATAAATATTAACATATATCTATTTAAACATAAACATTAAATTATAGGGAATTATTTGGAATAAAAACATTATGAAATAATTTTATAATTGAAATAAAATAAACTTTAAATATGAATGTAAATAAATTTTATTACTTAATTTGAATAATAATACAATTTATTATTTAGAAAAGTATTTTTTTTATTACTCATATATAAAATATGAATTTAGATAAAAATATGATTAATACTAGTAAATTATTTTTATATTAATAATATGTTAATAAAATTTAGTTGGTAAATGATATAAAGTAATAATAATAGTAGTTAATATTTGAAAAGGTCATTTTCCTATAAAAACAACTTTTCAAAATAATTTTTGATTTTATTCCAAAATTGAATTTATAAATTTTCTAATTTAAATTAGAAAAATATAATATATTATTTTTTTTTATAATAATAATATTATATTATAATTATTTATTTGGGATTTTTTTGAAATTAATGGTTTTTAGATCAATAATGAAAAAAATAAAATTTTGCTAAAAACTGTCACTTTAATGACACTCGTATAAAAAAATATTCCTTGATTTTTTTAAAAGATATCATTAGATGAAAAATATAATTTTAAATAGTATAAAAAATTTAAATTTACTTTTCTATAAAAACCTTCATTATCATTTTTGAAAGATAAGAAATATTTTATTCTAAAAAACTGTTTGTATTTTCTTATATTAAAAATTACTCTTCATGACTTGTATAAATTAATGTTATCAAAATTTATTTCAAATTTTAAATAAAAACAACATGTTATGTAATAAGGATGATTTTAATTTTTTTCATTAAATTATTATTAATAAGATTTATGTTATTGATCAAGATAACGGTAAAACTGTTATTTTCAATGAATTGTATTATTAATATTGTGTAATTTTTTGCTTATAAATTAAATTAATGTATTTTAAATTATGGATATATTATTATTTTAAAATAATTATATAGTTATATTAACAAAAAAATAATTTTTAACCAATGCTAAATAATATTAAGAACATATAGAGGTTAAAAAAACCATTTTTATACCAAAATATATTTTCAAATATAAAATGATTTAATTTTAATAAATAATATTCACTTTTTTATAAATTAAAATATATAAAATAGAGGTTAATTTTTTTCATAAATAAATAATTTATTAATATGGTTTATTTTTAGTTTATATTAAAACATAAATTACATTGTTAAAAAATAGTTACCAAGGTAAAAATTAAAAAAAGGTAAAAACAAAAACATAAAAATAATTGACATAAAATTGTATTTGAAATTTTTGAAATACACAGTTATGGATTTATAGACTTATTATAACCCCAAAATGAATTATTTATAAATTTTGGTTTCATTGTCCCTTAAAAATAGTAATGATATAATTGTAATGTATAGAGGCATTTAGACGTTGCCCTTTTCTTCACTTATAAAATGGGAAACATCAAACCCTTCATCCCACACACATTATATTGAATTAATTCTAAAAATTAATACTATATTAACCTACTATAATTCTATATCATGTTCATATTCTCTTGGTATTAATTAGTTATCATTATCCCTTCATTCCAAGGAGTCTTTAAGAAGAATATTAAAAGTCCCAAAGTGAGTATTAATTTATCCTTGATATTTTCCACATAACATTTTTGTTCAAAGAAAATCCAAAATATAGTAATATATTGATATTAGAATCAATATTATAATTTAGTGTTATTATATTAATTCATAAATAATTATTTATTCCATTCCATCAACTCAAAAAAAACAAAATAATCTTGACCATGCGTTGTGTGGGCTACCGTTTCTATGAAGTAAAATATTTCAATTTTCATCATGATTCTATTTATTTATACAAAAAACATAAAATTTTATTCACCAATATATAAACATATAAATAATATAATTTTTATTTATTGATATATATGTTATGCAATTCATTAACCATACTCACCCATCGGGATATCACATGTCCCAGTTTGGGTTTGGTTTGACCACCTACCTGAACATTTCTATAATAATATATCATGGATGACTATGGGAAAATAAATTAGTTATCATATTATAAGATGTGAATAAAATAATTATTTAATTGGTTTTATAATTATTATATTAATTATTTAAGGTATTATTAAAATATTATCTTCAATCTCTAAAATCACCAAAATAAGCCAACATCGATTCAACATTCACACAAACATAGGAAAATAAATATTATAAATATTTATAATGTGATAATAAATTGTGTATATTAATTTATATATATGTGAAAAAAGTTTAAAAGACAATTTATAAAATTTTTAATTTTATTATTCAATAATTTAAGTACATGTTCATGATGAATCAGGAACATAATTTGGGTTTTTTGGCTCCAAGTTTCACTTATTGAGATATACTTCTAAAAAAACACCTTGTTTTGTTTTAAGTAATGTACCAAATACCCCTTTGATATATTTTATAATTATTCTATAAATATTCATAATATTTTATATTTCATTTGAAGTCATATCCTTTTGGGGTTTTTTATTTTAATGTTTCTAAATACATTATGGTTTCATTAATGTTGTTACAAATTTTTTTGGTAATTGTATTTCTTAAATGAGTATTATTTTAATGATTACATTGATCTAGAATATCACCTTTATTATATGTAATTTCAATTTTTTCTGGGTAAAATAATTCTAGTAATTAATTATGTCTTGTTTGATAAATGTTTTTATAAAATAAAAGTATTACACTTCTAAGAATACCTCACATTCATACCATTGAATCTTTTCATCAATTTCAGAATTATACCTCATTATATACTTCTATATTTTTTGGAATGGGAATATGGATTTTTTATGGTTCACATAACTATTTTTACACATTTTTAAAAAAGAAGATATAGTGCTCTTTTTAGGATGTCATTTTTGAAATAATGGTATTTGAAAATATTTAAAATAGGTTTCTGTCCTTTCAAAATATGTAATTTTATCTTCCACCTCATATTTATTTTTTGATAAGATTTATGTATTTTGAAGGATTTTTTATTGATGTTTCCCATTCAAAAGAAATTTTTATCAATTGACCTTTTAGAAAATTACTCTTGAAAGTGACCCATAAATTTATCATTTTATGATAATGTTAAAAATGTTTTCTAAAATATAATTATATGTTTTTTCCATTTTAACACATAATTTCACTATTATTTTCTTCTCAATGAATATTATTCTCTAGGAAATTGTATTTACACAAGGAAACTCTAAAACTCTTAGTTTTATAAAATAATTATTTTTTTGAAGATCCTAGATATTTATTATTTCCAAATTGATTTTTATAAAACACTGAAAATTTATTTCTCATCTATGTCATTTCCCATTGACATACCATATGGTTAATAGAGGATATTATTCAAACATAACAATAATAATTATTCCTCTAGAAGGGTTATGATCATTTTATCCATTTTATTAACATGGGTAAATGTATTATCATGTCAAATGTTTTAATTCCAATATGACTATGTACTGTTTATCCATCCACCTTCTTCGTATAAATGTCTCATCATAATGTAATCCAATTTATAGAAATGGGAAAGTATTTTAGATCCAAATATTTTTATTCTAATTCATATTATTTTAGTAACGTAGCCTATGCATCATTTGACTATACTTGTTCTTCATCTGAATGGGTTATTATCATTTTCCCCTTTTATGGAAATTTGGAAATGCATTTGAATTCCTTAGGATGTTATTTCTATAATGATGATTACTGGAAAGTATACTATCATGATTACCTCCCTCCAAAGGTACCCATCCAAGGATTGAAATGAATTGTGAGAGATAATTAACCACAATAACCATCGTTAGTAGACCCCAAGTTAGTCAATAACACCAGGCGTATAAAAATATCACCTATAGAAGGAATTACCCTTAATTAATTTATAATTGTTGTGAGATAGGATAATCCCACCACAGAAAAAACCAACTCATATAATAATAATGTATAACCAAAACCTTCCCATAATTAATTTTCAAGGTATAATAATATCAAGGGTATAAAAAACCAAAACAAAAACCTCAGGCGGTGACTTAGCCACAACTCAAATATCCAGGAATGTAATGTCCATCTTGGTCCCCATAGTCCTCCTAGAAACCTAAAAATAATTTTACGTATAAGTAGAGTGACCATAACATGTATACTCATTTGGATCATACTCAAGGTATATAATGTACATGTGATAAGAGATACTAATACACACAGTATTACACACTATAACCGACAACACATAAGCTAGTCAACTAACCAATCTGAACACACAATGGAATACTCACCAAATAATAAATCCATGAATATTAACATAATAAAAATTATATCGATGAAGGAAAACCGACACCACTTTCCCACTGCTTCTACACTCTCACATTCCAAAACATTAATCCTGGAATACCTACCCCATTGGTAAAAATTCATGACTGAAGTCACCAAGGAAACAAAGACAAATCCTATACATGGACACATATGCATCCATATCAAATCCAAAACAATGACACCTGGGAACCCACACCACTCAACAAACAGTACCATAACCATAATAGCATGGTATCATGGTCCTAATGGAAATAAACCTCATTCCCTCATCTAACCATGCATGGAATACACTAGGAACCACACAATTCATTCACTGAACACCACCACTTTCTCATAAAAAATTGTCTTTTGGCCATCGAAACCCATTCATATCAATCTATCGTGGAATAGAGAGTGGGATAGAGGGGTTAGCCATACATTCATCCTCAAAATCCTGGATGTTTGGTAAAAAAGACCCAAAACCCAAAAACCTTGGGCATTCGTATGATCATGAAACTTGGGTGGGTGCATGTTGAATTCAAATAAAAGTAAAACATTAAAAAAAATAACACAAAATTCCAAACTAGGGGTTCACAAAAAAGAGTACTAAAATATCTTATAGTATTTCAACAACGTATCACAACCTCTTCCACATCTAAAATATGTACACTTCATATTAAATCCATATACATAAAATCCACAACCAATATTTATTTTCATGTAAACCCATTTCTATATATATAAATAACTAACCACATTTATATAACAAGCCTATTTGTTTCATATTTAATTCCAACCCATCTATTATATTTGATACAAATTAATTTATTTTCCACATATTAATTTCCACTTAAATTCGTAAATCACTTCAACCAAATACCATTTCAATATCCATGTAAATTTTTTATGTTTATTATATATATACAGAGAAAAATTACAACATAAAACAATACAACACAAAACAAAAAATCCATATCATTCCAAAAATCCATATATCTTAACAACCACCATATCAAAATCACCCCACATCACAACCACCACAAATAAGAATCCACATACATTAAGATAATTATACACCACATCTAGTTTCAATGATGTATTTCATAACCATTATTTAATTATTTTCCAAGGTGTTGTCACACAATATGAGATTCTATGGGAAACCAAATAAATTAAATAGATATAAATTCGTAGGCTTTTGAATGGTATGTGAGTTTAAAAATACAATAAAAACAACAACCCAATCTCAATTAAAGTCACATTTAATAGAACAATAGGTATACTCATCCATATATAAATAAACCACATGAATATGTAAAACTGAAGTTATTTCTCCCTTACCATTAAATTTTAAATATGTGTAATTCCTTATATTTAATAATAAGGTGCATAATATATACCCAAGGGAAGAATAAATCATGATATCTCTAAATTTACATTTAAATAAATTAATATGAAGGATCCCCAAAATAGATTGATGATTCAAGAGAACCAGTAGACTTTTAGGAAGTAATAAGTGGTCAATCCCTACTAATTATAAAGGAATCACCATAGAATCTTATGAAAAAATCATCTTTAAAAAACCTAATGTAGAGGGGGAATATCACCACATATTACTCTATGATAAAATAGTAAAAAATAAAAAAGAGAATATAAAAATAGAGGGTTACCTAGATCTAATTAATTCCAATATGAATTACCAAAGATGAACAAAGGGGGTTAAACACTGTGGGAGGTGACTAGAGAAGGGAATAATGAGTAAGGGTTATCTAAAAGATGAGGAAATGTACATAAATTTTAAAAAGGGTGTTCAAGAAAACTATTTATAAACTCCTTACAAATAACCTTACTACAAAATTTGGATAACCCTAGAACACCCCAATGACCCTTGGTAAATAGATGATCCAAATACGCTGTGCCATATCCTCTTTATCATCCTTTTTTAAATATGGAAATTGACCACCACCATAAGATGGTCAATGCCACAACCGTTCTTCTATATTATTCCATGGATAGTCACCATGACCTGGAACTCAAGACATGACTTATCTCCCTAACCACACACATGAATATAACATTATTAGTGTCTCTTCCTTATTTCGGATAGAAGGTCCTATGGGGATCCATGCCTATGTAAACACCCACCCTAGGCATGTTTTCACTATATGTGGTGACATGAATACCACTAAACCAACACACCCCACCCTATACCTACATTAATATCTAGTCACATATCCAATGATATATAGGTTCACACCAAAGTTATCTTGAAAAATAAAAGCATATTATAAGCCATATTGAACTTCAATATGATAAAACACCACCTCAAACTTCCGAATTTCCACCAAAACATCCCTAAAAATATCTATGAGTAGAAAAAAAAGGAAAGGATAAAAAAGTATAAACCATTACATCATATACCTATTATACAATTATAATCCTTTAGAATAAAAAATTATCCTAGAAAATTGAAAAGGGATTTGAGAATAGAACTATCCCACAAGATACCTTTTGGTATCCTATTACAACAAAAAACTACCACCATTTCACACTAGCCTCATGCCACCTCATGTCTCTATAACGTTCAGCAACACCATTCTAACATTATAATATAATAAGAAAATACTACCAAAAAAATACACACTTCTACACCAAGAACACAAACAATTAAAACCACCCACATATCTTGATATTGCGCAAATTTGTTGACACTCACCCACAAATGAATTATTTGAAACATGTCAAAAACAAAACACATATTGATTAGAGAGGCTTGTTACATTATTTATATGATGGAAGACATTTCAAAAATATAAATAAGAAAAATTCATAAAGTATAAATATGCATGGTTCATGAAATAAATCATCGTGTAATGAAAAATAAGTTAAACAAAAAACACACAGGGTACGGGGCATGTATCTGTTTCTCATTCCACCAAGTACCCTCCTCCAAGACATAGTGTATCCACAATACAAGAACCTAAAAAATTATTTATCAATGTATCACTTATTCATGAAAATGTTTAATATTTAATATTCTCTCCATGAACATTGTGCCATCCCTGATATCAAACTCTCCAAGAGCAACGAAATCAGGTCCATTACGATGTTATTCATGGATTGGTGACATGTAAAAGATAACATTGATCTTTTCCAACTATGGAGTAAGTGAAAAAAAATAAACCATCAAATGATAATTATTTAACACCTCAAAGGCTATTAAAAACTAGAGATAAAGGAAACTCACATAGATAAATTTCTTCTTCCCCCAACAATGGGAATCATTCAAGAACACATGGGATTGAACCTCAAAACTAATGGACCACCTAATTCAGTAAATATAAGACTTATGGTGGTCTTACCATGTATTTAAACTTTTAAAAACAACTAAATCCTTCATTGGAATACTCTGCACCATCTCATTACTATGAAAATAAGAATTTTCATCCTCGCTTCAACACAATTAGGATCAAAATGATCTACCAAAATATTCCTCAAATGGAGCCAGGAGAATGAATCTTTGACCATTTTTGTTATATATGGAGTCAAAAAGGGGAAATTTCTTTCCTAGGATCCTCTAAAATCATGGATGGATTATTAAAACATATCCCCCATTGTTTGGATATTTTGATCCTTCAACCAATTGATATATACATTCCATGAATATCTGTATGATATAATAATAAAATAATTTTGAAATTTTAATTGTTAATTCTTTCTTGTTTGACTAAGGATATGTTCATTTTTGTAATTATACAAATATTTATGGATTACAAGAATGAGTAACAAAATCATATCAAAATTTATGCATAAATATTTCTTCCTATAATAATATATGATCGTGGGATGATTTTGGGGGTCACAACAAATAAACTGAGCTAAAATGGAGGTTTTTGGTGCTGGAAAAATGTAATTAATGTCTTCAATTATGTTCATGATATGGAAAAATTAGAAAACATGTAGTGAATATAGAATATGAATTAATGAAAACCAATTTTTAGGGGGTTGATACTTTCACAATGTTATATAATAAGTCATCCCATGATCGTTTATAAGAAATCCCAATTTTGAATGGATGTGACACTAATTTCACCGGGAGACCAAATTAATGACTCGAACAACCATTTTAAATTAGGATTGAGTTAGGAATTTCTTAATGAACAATTTATGATTAATTATTTATAAAAAGAGAACCATAAATATATATAATAAGATGTACATTCTATAACTAATAAGAATTGATCTAGAGTATAATTCATAGGGTGATTATATGCGTTGTGTAGGGTCCTTCACTATTCTTCACTCTTCTTTATTTCATGTAATCTTATTTTGATTCTTCTAACATATTTCTTCCTTAGTACTAGAAAAAGGGAGTAATTCACCCATTGTTATAGGGTAATGTATCCATATGGGTTGGTGTTTGTAGATTGTATTAGATTTATATTATTCATGCTTGGTTGTTGTAATTTCTTAATTTTAATTCCATTATATCTTTTTTAATACTCCCATAACCATTGGGAAAACATTGGGAAAGTCAAAATATTAATTTCTTGGATAGTTTCCTTAGATAATACAATTAATATATGGTTGTATATGAATATTCTATTCCAATAAATTATATAGATAAACATGGTTAAATAAAACCCTAAATTACTAAACTGTGGGAAATATGGTATTTTTCTACTACGGAGTGGACATCCTGACTACCAGATCTACCACATCATGACTCAAACAAAAACTATAAATAAATAACATTTATTTCTTAATCTAGTTTTAACTAAACCCTAAATTATAAAAAATCCTAACACACCTTCCAAATTCCTTTTCAAAACATGAGTATTCCATACTCATTTTCTCTCTTTATTTATTTCTAAGAAAATACAAAATGTGTTTTCTCCAACATTATCATAAAAATGATATATCCATTGTTTTAAAAAACAAATAAAATTACTGATACGATATCATGGGTTCAAAATCATACTTTTTATGTTCAAAATTTTAAATATTTAGTTGTAAATTTTTTTTGTTTTAAATTTTTTTAATTTTGGTTAGCCTTATAGGGATCTAATGAAGCCCCGTGGGTGATTAAACTCACACCATTTTAGGGGATGATTGAAGTTTATTTTTTCAGTTATTATTATTGTATTTTTATTATTTTTATTATTTTTATTTTCTGTGTTGGGTATTTTTTTCCATACTTTTAATATTAAAAGAATTTTTTCATGATTACCATGTGAGTGAAAAAGAACAAGCGGACCTCATGATTAATGGTGAACATCAAAAAAGTTCAAGGAATAAAAAATAGGAATCGATCTAGTAGGAAGAAGGAAAAAATTGTTTCTAGGGTTATTTAAAGATATTTTATGTAGTGAACCCACATGGATTATAGGAGATCATTGAACACCAGATTTGAACTGTTCATCCTAGTTCCTTCTATTGAAAAAAATACTTTCATGATCAAACAAACAATAATTTATTGATATTTAAAAGAGTTCAATTCCTCAGACAAGCTTATGAAGATTTAAATGCACATTTGGTAATATTTCATGAGCTCTAAGACACTTTCCAATTCAATAATGTTTCATTTTACATGGAAACGATTAAAATGTTTAAATTCTCATAGATTAACTGAGATCATGAGTGGGATTAAAGATTCACCATTCTTTCCACCACCACATGTGATCAGTTTTCAAGGAACATTATAACTCACTTATTCCATCCTTCAATTTCGCAGATCATTTTGGTAATTATTCAAAAAACTAGTCAATTTGAGGACAAATCACTTTACACTTCATGAGAATGTTTTAGGGATATGAATCATAGATCCCCTCATTGGAGTATAGAGCTATAGATAATACTTCAAACATTTTAGATTGGTTTACCACATAGAAAAATTAAATTTTAGATAATTATACTAGAATATCATTAATAATGTATTTTAAAGAGGAGATATATTGTCTAAAAGATGAAATTGAATTAAATTTAATACAATCAAAAAATTAAAGGATAAAAAGTAAAGGTTTCTACATTACCAACAATAATGACTATATAGTTATGTAAATAGAGTCCCTAACCAAAAATATGGATGTGTTGGTTTCTCAAAAACAACCCTAGGTAGGTATGAAAATTACATAAATTACATTGAGTATAATCATCTAAATAAATTTCATGATAGACATCCACAACTAACAAAACAATAAAAAATGATATGTATTTTAGACATGAAAATAATCTTTTCAACCTCAACCCCAAGGGTCCACATTGACTAGTCAAATCTATACCATGGAAGAGACATTTCCCAAATTTATGAGCTTGGAATGGATATAATAAAGGAGAAAATTGGAAAAAACCCAAAGGGACACACTATGAAATCTGGAGATTCATGTTGGCCAAATCACTGAAAAACATAGAGTGAGGATGTGAGGAGAACTGCCAAGATTTCCTGAAGTTCACCCAAATATAGATTTTAATTTCATTTCTTCGAGAATTTTAAAATTCACCAACACCTCGCCTGAATCAAATAAGATACAACAAGAACAATTAGATAAAAAATTAATAGATAAAATAGAAGTCACTTTTGAACAATAAATGGAATAAACACCATAGTAAGAGTTGAGAATAAAATTTATAGAATGGATATACTAAGTGAAAACCGATGCACAACGAGATAAATTTCTCAGACACATAAACAATTGAATATTAAAATAATTTTTTTGTGGGTGTTACCAACATGTAAAATAACAACTAATATATAAAATACATGAAAAACAAATGAAATACGATGTAAATTCAAACCATTCCACACACATGATAGTGTTCAGTAGTTGAATCAAAATAAATACATAAGAAGAAACATTACATTGGTAGTTTTTGATCCATATTATTATTATGGATGATAAATTTAGAAAATATTTATGGGATTTATGTGTGAGTGTCAACATTCTGTCATGCACTAGCTTCTAAATTATATGACTGGGGGACTGATGAAAAGAAAAGATTTAATTTAATTAGTGAATGGTGTAGTGATATTAAGATGAGGAATAACGGAATATATTCTAATAAAAGTATAAACATAGTACATCCCAATAAAATTCTTAGTTCTGGATAAAAAAATAAAGGACTCCTCTAATGTCTGGAATGCTATTTTTTATACCAGACACATGTTGATTGGTGTACAAAGTTTGGAAATCATTATGAGGTTTGTAGAATGCGTGAAAGTATAAATATCAATAAGTAAATGATGAATTACTATGTTGGAGAAAATGATGAGATGGTAGAAGACCAAATTACAGAATTTGAAGATCTTTCTGAAGTTGAATATATTCAAGAGTTTGATGATATTATTAAATAGGATACTCAAAGTAATAATATTAAAAAGAATAATGAGATGTTGGATGATTCAGCCACTACCATTGGAATAGATCCAAACACCTCAATGTTTGAAAAAGTCCAATAGGTATGGATGGTACATAACCTCCCATTTTTTATTCAACATTGAGGAACAAATGTTTCATCAGCCCAATAAAAATCAGTAAAGTGTTTCTAGGGGTAAGAGTAGATATAATTAGAAAAGAAGGACATGGACCAAGATATGTGGAGATGTCAACATTGATACTCTTTATAGGCCTAGACCAGATAAATCTCTTTTTTCCATCCATCAAATGATCTGAAACAGAAATAGGTAATGTCAATCCAAAAATTCAAAATGAAAATCATTTCGAGAGGCAACCCATGTTTAGTGATTTTTAATTATTTATTTTTAGGCCCACGTACTCTCCACAAAATCTTTAACATTTAATTTATAATGACTAGTAATATACCTACTTTTTTATTCTGTAGGACCATCATGAACATTATAATCCACATAATAATAAGTTATGAGAATAAATCATGTTGTAAACCCCATAAAAATTATGAAATTTAGAAAATAAATAGAAAGAAACATATTTAAATTTTAAATATAATTAAATAACCCACACATCATGTTTTAAAATATTAGTGAATGGGGATTAATCACATCAATTCAATATTTTTTAATTGTATTGTCCATATTTTCTTATAAATTTGAAATTTTAATTACATGCCCTAACATGATTCTTGATTGAATAAACTAGAGTAGCAGACATAATAGACATATGATACATTCCATTCCAATATTCTAAATTTATATTTTGTATAATCTTAATGTGAAATTATAGAAAATAATATGTATAAATTAAATTTATATTTGGGACTTGATAAATCATGATTTAGAGAGATCAATTGATTTTTATAAATAAAATGTTTCAATTACTTGCCAAGGCTTTGAATTAATAATTTTTTCATTAAATGAATTTATTATTCTTATGAATTTAAATGGGTGATTATCCCAAAATTTATCTCATTCTTAAGACATCCTTTAAGGAAAATACTTCCCAATACTTCTATAGTATATTTCTTGTGTGACTTAGGAATGTTCTAATATATAACATTCGAAGAATTTTATCAATGTTATTGATGAACAAAATAACTTTTAATATGATTAAAAAATATTTTTGTGTAGTCATTTATACTTGGATACACCTTCCATTAACCCCTTTTATTCACTTAGAATCCATGAATGACTTTGATAAGAAATGATCCATGAAACAAGCCCATTTTATTCAGTCCCACCCAACTCATATTTTATTGTAATATATTTAAATGAATAAGTGTTGGGTAGAGGATATATATGGGGGAAAATGATGGAATTCATTGAGTATAAATTAGTACGGTTTTTATTGTGATTAGAGGACATTACAAGATTTGATTCATTGCATTTTATTATTCCCATCTACTGCTAAAGAGATATGAAAAATACAATGGGTTGTGTCATGGGAGGGTAAAAACCACCATTGTTAGACTGATGATATGTTGATATTATGTGGTTAAGAGGTGGATGTGATGTTTCCCTTAAAAATTATTTAAAGAAATATAATGAAAAGTTGATTCATTCCTTATATATACACAATCATGAGATAACTATCAATTTTTTGGGGGAAGGGAGAGATGACATTTGTAACGGTAGGTTTTCATGGAGATTAAATTTTGGAAATCATGCATTATGATTTATATTAAAACATAAATTTTGTGATTTATTTATTCTCAAAAGAATTCTTTGTGAAATTTTATCATTGTATGAAAGTAATCATGATTAATGGTTATCTATACATTTATGTAGTGGAAATTATATATTCCATATAAGACTATGGTTAGATTTGTGTTTTAGAGCTATATACTGAACATTATTTCTTAAGTTACACTAATAATTAGAAAAATATACAATATGAGGATGATTATAAATGGAATTCATATTATAAATAAATTGAAAATTGAAAATGAATGTATTTAAAGGAACGTTTGCTTCAAAATAAAGAAGGTAAAATAGTTAGTTTATTTTTTTTTTGAAAAGTGGGAATTCATGAATTCTTCCTATGTGATTATTATACATTTAATTCCAGATTTAATCAATTTATTTTATAGAAAATGAATTTTAAACATGAAAGGGTGAGTGTACTTTTCATTATATCAAGATTTCATCCTTGAGGACAAGTATAAATTCATGTTTTGGGGATTCGATATGTAAATTTCATGAATAACTTTTTTTTATAGTAAAACATTAATCTTGATAATTTAATTGTTAATTATTTCTAAAACTTTGTTTTAATTTTTGGAAGGATAATAAAATTTAATTTTTAAAAGTAATATGATCTGAATTAGATTTATAAGTACATATAATGATGGATTCCCATGATAATGGATGATCATATTATGCTTCTAGGGGCCAAAACTAGGGAATCAAGCTAAAAGGGAGTTTCCAGTGATGGAAAAATGCAATTCATGTCATGAATTACATTCAGGACATGAACCTTGTATAATACATGAAGTTAATATAGGACATGAAGTGATGAGAACCTGTTGATATGGGTTTTGATACATTTATAGCATTACATAATATGACATGCCGTGACTTCTCTAAGACGACCAGTTTTGAACGGATGTAATGGTCACTTTTTTGGGACATCTTAATAATGACCCGAACATCCTTTTAAAATGAGTATTTACATGAGAATGAATTAAAGATACATTTATGAAGAATTAAATCCAACCCAACCACCATATACATATATAATTATTGTACCAAGCTACAACATTCATGGGTAAATCTAGAGACAAATACTTGGGGTGACAATTGGTGTTTTGTTTGGTCCTCCACCTTTTATCTATCTGAGTTATTTCATGAATAATGTTTTTTATTTCCCTATAAATATTTCTTCATCCTTACTATAATGTTGGGTAATTCTCAAATTATTCTAGTATAATGTGGAAAAATGGGGAAAGTGTTTCCTGATTGTATTTCCTTTACATTATTTATGTTTGGTTTCCATAATTTATTAATATATATTCCAATCTATTTCTGTTTATTTTTTCATGACCATTGGGAGAACATCTAGAAAGTAGAATTTTTATTTTACAACTAGTTTCCGTAGACCATACCATGACCATTGGGTAATCTAGGGAAAATAGATTTAAATAAGGTATTAGGAAAAACATAGTGCATTAAAACCCTAAATTATTTCACCAATGAAAATATTATTTTTACATACTAAGTAGTGGATAATATAACCATCTTTTTTACCTCATTATAACTCTAACACTAAAAAAAATTAATCAAATTTATTTCTATAACTAGTTTCACATAAACACTAAAAGATAAAATACTCAGACACACCTTCCATATGCTTTTTCAAAACCTGAATCTACACGACTTATATTCTATCTTTCCCCCTTTATTAGAAACAAAAAAAAATTATCTCTTTCTGATAACCAAAATAAATTAGGTTGATATAATAATAATATTAATTTCACCCTCTCATGGGTTTGATCCAGAACTCACTGCATAATAAATATTAATTGTTTCCTTGAAATTTGTATGTGTTTTATAAATTCATAATTTTGGTTAACCCCATTTGGTATTAATGATAGTCTATTAGTGATCACCAATATATATGATGGTTGAAAGTAGTGTTGAGATGTAACTAATTGATAATGGTGTATTATAATTGTCTGAAGAATTGTAATGTAAAATGAGTATCTCGATCTGAGACCATGGACTTCAGAACTCTATGAATCTACATATGCTCATCCAAATACCAACCAACCAAAACATCCACAATTCTCAAATATTTGTTTTGTTGAATGTGAGTTAACATCATCAGTTTATCCATGATTTCATAGATGATATATTAAAATATCTAATCCTAGGGTAATATTGTGACATTGTACATTTATATTTCTTCTCAATTCCACTTAAGGACATCCATGGGCTCTATGAAACTTCTAGGGACTCTATATTGTTACTCCATCTATTAGTAGACAAGACATTTAGCCATAAAAGCATCAAATATATATTCCATATTGAGAAAAAATAGCTCCCACAAACCTCTATACATATTATATACACACAGAATCCAAACAAAAGGTGAGCTGTGAAACTCATGTTGGACACCCTCATGCATTTCCACCTAGATAAATTGACTCCCATGAAACTACATCTGATTCCAACCATCCTTCAACCACCCCTTTAGGGAATCACCATGGCCAACATGGTTTCACACCACTTTGCATCTGAGTCTCCTAATGAGAATCCTACCCCATATGTTTAATAGAATACTTCACTATCATATTTAAATAACACCCCCTCTCCATCAACCACCCCTATATATAGGTTCATGGATGACAAATCCTCTTTATTCATTCATTAATCTCCAATGTCTTGAAGAATATCCTTTCCCAACCTCTTACCATGTGTGTTATCCATGAAATTACCATTACCCAAGGTATAGGAAATCTAAAAGCCATAGTCCCAATGAAACTCTATCCAACTATCTTATTGTAGATTCAATTCATGTTGACATAAATTATACCTCAAGCTATTTTGATTGAAAAATACCCTAAATAGTTCTTTGATGAGGCTATGCATCTACAGCTTCAGCACAAACACAACCTTCACTAATTCCAGATCTGGGGTGGAATAGTTATACTCATGGGTATGAGATGAAATAAACCCATAAGAGATAACTACCTTCTTCTACATCAAAATTCATCTTAATACTGGATGTGAAGTGCTACAAGAAATCTAAAAATACACCCCATACTCTAGAAACGAAAACAGCAAAGAACTAATAAATATACACTTTAAGTATTCAAACTGTACTTAACATGGATCAGTCCACACAATTTCATGTTCCTTATTAGTTAGATCCATTAATGGGGTCATAATTGATGTGAAAATGGACATAAATATGATGTATTTTCCAACTATTTTGAGGGAGTTTTGAACACTTTCCATATTCTTGGGTGAAACTGAAGAAAAAACTACCTTAATAATAAATGGTTCTATGACCACAATCCATTGGGAAAAAACTTTCCCAAATAAATACACCTTTCTTGTCTAAAACATCCACTTTAACAAAATTCCATAGAGTTGTTGGTATCAAAGGAATTCAAGAAAATGATGAGATGGTATGAATAATCCTCCTTAGACCTCTAGTAGATCATTATTACATTGATGAGTATGAATAAAAACTAGTATATGAATTAATATAAAAAGGATTTCATTAGCCCAATGAATAGAACCAATACGTTCGTGACACCAAATATAATGAGCACAAACTTGGAGTTCCCATACATACACTATAAATTAGCCTTCAAGCTATCATATTCATTAAACCTCAACTGATGATATAAAAACCATAGATTGATCTTTAAAACCCAAAATTTTCTTCTAAACTAGTAGAAAAGATCATAAATCCTTAGATAAGGGTGGTGATTATTGATTGTCACCTGATTTGTCTATTTGTAATCAATATATATCCTTAAAAAACATAAAAATTCTTGGAGAACAACATTGGGGCACCCCATGATGACACACTAGGCCAGATGAAACCTGTTTTTGTTAGTTCATATATCTAAATCTTTAACTCCAATAACATAGAGGGTTCCAACCAATATAAATCCATCGAAATGGGAGAAGTTATTAAGTATAAAACTATCCTAAAAATGAAATCACTTCAAAGGGGTAGTCTCGCAACCTCTTTTGGGAAGACATTAATAAATTTCCTAGCCAATCATGGATTATCTACCATCCCGGCTCCCCCAAAATTTATAAAAAACACCAAAATTAGGGAATTAGGGGCTCTACAAAGCTACATCCAATTTGGCAATAATGTTTATTGATGAAAACTGAATATTGACCATCCACATCCAAGAATTAAACCTTTCATTGGATGAAATATATGACATCATTTATAGAATACAACCAAGTCAATGATGAGTATGATAGTATATAAAAAACATATATTGATAATTTATTCCTATATGACAGATGTTTCCACATCATTATCCTACATACCCCGACATACATCAAATAGGATGTTCTGTACTCTGATAGGCATAATATAAACTAGGTGAATGTGAAGCCTCTCTATATCCAATACCAATGCATGGAAAACATTATGACAGATAAAGGTGTGGGAGATTTATAGGTTAAACAAGGAAAAAAATAAGGGTGTATAAAAAAGATAATCATATGTATGATGAAATAAAAAACTTATGGTTCTTCTACCTCCACAGAATGCTACTATCTACACTCATATACTCTCCTCTTATATTGATACACACATAAATGACTATGCTCTAGAAAAAGAACATGAAGATGTGTATAGTAACATCATATTACCATATTAAGGTATTCCTAAACCGATCATTTAATCATACATTGGTTGGGTTCATTTGGTGGTTTTTGGGAGAAATTTTATAAAATGTTGAATGTTCTATGGATGTTCATCGTTGGTGCACATTTACCAAAACCTAGCACCCTCCTAGAGAAAACTATGAAAACCAAGATAGTGGGACTTTTCATGGTTG
The DNA here is from genome assembly GCA_963277665.1 of Viscum album. NCBI lineage: Eukaryota > Viridiplantae > Streptophyta > Magnoliopsida > Santalales > Viscaceae > Viscum > Viscum album. The sequence goes on from OY728137.1 coordinate 1,208,748,404, forward strand.
ACACACAGTTTGAAAAACCATGTGCCCACATAGTAGAAACCATGCACTTAAAATGGTGGCACATATCTTGGGAACATGGTATGTCTAAACCGTGAAAATATGTATAGCAAACCATGCATATAAGTTTTTTGAAAATCCAAAATTATGTATTAAAATCCCAAAACCCTCTTTTTGGTTCCCAATCAACCTGTATGAACCCCATTAAGTTTATTCTTCTTTGAAGGCTCTCCAAAGTAGTTTTTGGCCCCTCTGTACCCTTCTTGAAGAAAATATAAGCTACACAAACAATGACTGATCTTCTCCCAGTCAGTTTCCTCTTCATTTTCTCTTTCTCTCTCCTACCATATTCTAATCCCTTTGGTTTTTAAGATATCTATGTTGGTTGGACGATCTAATCCACTCTATTTTAGATATTAGATCTAGGTGTAGTTCCCAGTTCCTATTTTCATTATTATTTATTAGTGAATATATATTAGGGTTATGAGTTTCAAGATCCCATGATCCTGAGAAAGGTGGTTTCATTATGATGGTGATTTTTTATTAACCCATAATGGATTGATTTAATTTTTTTGTAATTTAAATTATTTTTATAAATGAAGTTTCATTCCAATAGATGATTTAAAACCAAATCCTAGTGAATTGGGGTTTTGGAAATTGGATTTTGGGCCTAAAATTGGGAAAACCCCAAATTCCCTTGAATATGGATGTGTTTTTGAAATTGATAGAAATTGTTTAATTTAAATTGTGGAATTTAAATTGTGAATATGGATTTAAAATTGATTTGAGGAATTGATTTAAAATTATTATCAGTGAAAATATCTTAAAATGGTTTGGATAGAAACATTTGGGTTTTATAATGTAAAATGAATATTTTTTTGTTAAAAATACATGTATGAGGTTTTAAATGGAAATTGGTGTATTCTAAAAGATAAATTGGATGAATTTAATTCTAAATGTGGTTGTAAATTAATTTCAGATTAATTATTTTATTAGAGAACATGCAAGCCTAGGTAGTTGGGAAGTTATTTTGGACTAAAATCTAGGATTTTTTGTCACTTAACAAAAAATGTACCACGCTCCATCCTTAATGGGATAGTGATGAATTATTACTAACTAGTCTCAATGGGGGCATGTGTATACACATATTTCTATGTCACCACGAGTGTGTGGAGTCCTATAACCTTGAACTATCATACATTTTAGAAGATGTCCATGTCACTCAATTGTTTATATTTGATATATAAATGTATACCAATGTTTATAATCTATTATAAATTCATTTAATATTTATATAAAATTATTTATATAAAATTTTTATTAATCCATTTTTTGAAAGTTCTTCCCTCATTTGAAATGTAAAGCATGATTTGTTTAAATATTATTTTGAAATACCAACCCTATTTATTCAAAATTAAATAATTACGTGGTTATTTAAATGTTGGAATATTTTATGGGTGCCTTGGTGATGTGTTATAGGAATTTTATCTCATACCCTACCTGTTCCTTCAAGAGTTTGTAGATTATCTCCATCCCGATTCGAGTAAGGGAAAACACCACATAGAGGTGGTTCCAGCTGTTGATATTTTTTCATGGAGAGAAGAGTCCACTAGGATGTGGGTTAGGCTATTAGTTTTCTAGTACTTTTCTATAGTATATAATCTTTATATAACTATTTGACTTATGGAACACTTCTCCCTAGACAGTTTTTCTTGTATATATACGGTCTTTCTCATCTTCCTTCAACAATGTCGGTGGAAAATTCATGCCAACTTTAATTTTGTATAATGACAGGTTCTAGTCATAAAACAGTGGGGATCTGGAATTCCCTTTAATCCATGTATATACCTTCTCTTTTATCAAGTTACTATTGTCTATAGAATGGTTCATGAAATAGTGATATCAGATCTCTATGTTGTTCTTCTTGTCTCGAAGTTAGTATTAATTATGTAATCATGGTTGGGACATAGATGGTAGTTGTGATTGATTTAATGGCCATATCACAAAATAGTGAACCATAAGTCACATGGGGTGGTTTGGGAAAGGCATATTGATGATTAGTTTTAGTATTTTCTTTGATTTTTATTTGATTAGATTGAAATCCAACTCTTGTATGTACATTTATTGGAATTAATTTCTCTTGTTTCTATGCATGAGTGTCAATAAAACATCTTATATATTTTCTACTAATGTTTTTTAGCATCATTACTATGATAAAACATTTGAATTAGATCTAGGAGGAAACTTATATTGATCCTCATTGAGGTATTTATCTTGTGGGCATTAGTCTAGTTGAGTTTATCATGTGTATTATCCATTTTCTGGGACATGCATACCATTAGTTCCTATTTAGGGTCTAACAATGGAACCTCAAAGGGATGATCTCATGATTCATTCCTAGGATTCCCATTCCTTGTATCCACCACCATTAAAAGGCTCAAATGATACTCAAGAGGTTGAGGAATGGTTGATTAGGATTGGGAATTTTTTTTGGTTCTTGGAGACACCTAATGAAATCAATGTGAAGGGTGTCACCTTCATAATAGAAGGAAGTAGATGGAGAGAGTGGGACATAATGGTGACAAAAAAGAAGAATGGGGTATTATAGTGGAAAGAGTTGAAATTTATTTTCACTAATATAATATATCCTGATTCAGGGTCATTATCCTAGGATATAGTTTTTTTTCAATCTTGATCAAGCTAACCAGACCATGATAGAGTATGAAAATACCATTGACGATCTTTTTCACTTTCACTAAGTGAAGTATCAAATTTATGCTTTAGGATTGATTATATTAGTTTGTAATTCAAGATATATTCATTATTAGGTTTTCTTGCTAAAGCTTTCCTCTTATGCTTAGGTGTTGGATGGAGCATTGATGGTCGAAATGGACATGGATGGAGTGTCGGAGTTGTTGGGTGTTTCTTTCTCTCCTAGAGTTAGAGTAAATTCCACATTGGGAAAGTGGTAATGGGATGATTATCATAGGAAAAATTGAATGAATGTATTTTATAGACCTATTGTAGTTCCTGGTCGATGCCCTTGGATTTGTTACCAGTGTAGAAATCATGGGCATTCAATGTGGGTTACCACTATGGAATCCATGGTCTGTGTATCTTATGGATGCTAATGTAACATGAAAAAGTTCTACCATATCTATTTTACTCTACATAGTGGAACATGATAATCATAAAATTATAAAATTTTGGGTAAATCACATTCATATGGGAATAAATTGTTCCAGCCACAAGGATCTGGAATGAAGCTTCTTCACGCAGTGGAAGTGTCTCTAGAGGAAGCAGATACTGGTCGAGGGACTATAAAAGGTAACATAATTATAGATTCATAATTAGTGATATAATGATTTGATACTTGTTCATATAATTAGTTTATTTAAATCCATGTTTTCAATTTGATAAATAATTCTAGGAATCTATTACCTTATGTAATGGATACCAATAAACCCATCAAAATAAAGAGATGGAAGGGTCTCCATTTCATTAATTGTGCTTTCTCTCTAACAGATTTTGAGCTTCCTGGGAGTTTTCTAGTTCTATAAATGAAGCTAGATGATATCATTTTTGTGTAATATTGGATCTTTAACCAAAAAACACAAAATGGTTGTTATTTTTGACAGGTCTCTTTACTACACCTGATGGTGTATCTCACATATTTTAAGTAGAATATGAACCAAGGGTGAGTAGAGTTGGGACCAGTAATCATGTGGTGGGGAAAGTGATATATGTGTTTTTTTTATATGGGGTGGATATATTTGAGTGGTTACCTCCCTCATTTTTTCATAATGATTCCCAACATTTTATCTTATAACTTACCACGTTTTTCACCTGTAAGAGAGGCCCTATTTTCTATTGATTTTGTTCTTGGTACTCAACTAGTATCTATTCCATCTTACTGCATATAACCAACTAAAATATAAGAGTTGAAGACAATGTTTTGTTATATTATATAGAAATTATTTATATTCCTGAGTGTGTCACCTTGGGAGGGTTTAGGACCAAGCTAAAGATAACGGTTTTTGTTTTCAGTTTTTTCCTTTTGTTGTCTTGGAATGTCTTTGAAGAAGGTAAATCACATATCATTTTATTTATTGAAAATCAGACTTAAGATTTGGTTTAAAAAGAATCATACCCACATTTTCTAAAAATTTGGATTCATTGTGAATGTTCATCATAAATGGAAGAAGAAGCTATACGATTCAGATCAGAATCTCATCAGGTCTAGAATGAAAGAGAAAATATCTTATTAGAGGTAAATGGTCAATTGATTCACTATAGATTTTATGTGGAATAAGTGAAGTAAATGAGAGAATCAGAGTCTGCATGACTATGATAAATAAATGTGATGGTGCTTTTTTTATTTATATTTCTCATAAATAATAAGTTAATTGTAGAACATGTGATGCATTCATGATAAAGGAAAGGATTATTGAAAGAGATGAAACGAATTGTTATCAGATTGATTGGACCAGGAAATAATGGAAAATAAATATTCCAAATCATACATGGACTTAATATATCCAGGTGGAAGAGAATAAAGGTATCTTACTGGTTGAAAATGAATCATACTTAGTTAATTATATCTAGGGGAAATAGATGAAAAAGGATGTTGAAGATCTTACTCAGAAAGATCTTATTTAGAATGATCATACCCATAATGATTGTATCCAGGATAATCATTATCATGATGATTATATCTAATCCAATTTTATTCAGAAAGATCATAATCAAGATATTATTATTCATCCATATTCTATTTGGGTCAATTGATTTATCAATAATCATATTTGGGTGAGAAAGAAAGATAGAAGATATAAAGAATAGAAATTTATAATACTTTACAATGCAATAATGATGATGTTGAAGTTGTGCTCAAATTAATTTAATGTCATGAAGGAAATCATGATACAAGAATAAGTTTGTGAATAATGGAAGTTGTTGAGGATTTGTGGAGGCCGATGAAAACATTAATTAAAAAATCTAATCAACAATGTAGTCAACCATTCAGTAGGGGTTGAATTACATCATGTTATATTCAAGTGAATTTTCATATGGGTCAAGTGAAAAGGTGAAGAAGTAAAAGTGGTTAAAGAGAATTGATGAAATGAGTTTGTTGAATGTTCTCTCAAAGGGGATCTTGGCATTCTACTGAATTATTGTATCCAACATTTATTATTCTATCCATTTCCTTATAAATTTATCATTAAACTTATTTAGTGATTTGTTTTGAAGAAATAAGATTTAGAAAATTGTCTTTAGTAATTGAATTTGGATTAGAATTTGATAAGAAATTCTGAATAAGTGATGAAGATTGTATAATAATAAAGAAGAGTTGAGAAGAGTTGACTTAGTCATAAATTCACCCGAGATTTAATGGGAAATCATGATTTGGGTGAGTTTAAGTGAGCATGCATGATTTTCAAATTCTGACCAAAACTGTTTATGGGTTACCTATAAAAGTAAAAAAGTATATCGTACTTTTCTGATGACTGAATTATTGTTCACCAATAAAGAGAGAGAATATATGAGTTTTAGAGAGAATAAGAAGTTTTCACACTGATATTTTGTTTAAAAAGTGTTTATGGATTGAAGTGAATGAGAAGAGACAAGATGGCACCATTTTCTTTAGCTAATCTTCATATTCAACGATTATTTTACTCAACTGATTTTCTGGATTCTGCTCTTCAATTGTATTCGGTTGATCATCATATCAGGATGAATTATTTGGATTAATGATTTCTGTAATGGGATTTCTAAACTGAGAAAAATGTTTTTAATTGTCTCAATCGTACTCATCTAGTTTTATATCATTTATAATTGAGTTATTTGTAGTGGAATAATCATACTAAAATTTTCATACACATAGTAAAAGTTGTTTCGATTCATCATTATTGTATTATATCAATATCATATTTTTTTATACATGGGATAATTGTACTTGGAGGAATCTAACTAGGAAAAATATAATGGAAAACCCAAATTAAGTTTTCATAACAATGTCTAGGAATTTATTAGAATATTTTTTTTAATAAATTAATGAATTGTTTTAGAATAATACATTTTTGGAATTGAAAATAATCATGGGTAAAATGCATTGTTAAAAAAATACGCTTTTAAAATATTTGGGCTAAGAGGGTGCACACACAATATTGGAATTGTTTACATAAGTTCTACATGTGTGAATGGGTATATCCTAATTATTGTTATCCATGTATTTTTTTTAGTTGTTTTTGTGGTATTAGATAATTTACTTGTCATAATAAGGATGTCACTTTTGTTATTTAATAATGAAACTTGTAAATACTTGTGTTCAAATGGATGTGTGTTTGTTTTGTTTTCCAAATGGAAATAAATCTTTAACAGGAGGTGAAGTTTTTTTAAATTTCAAGGAAACATAAAATTAAAAAGAATCACTGATTCAACCCTCCCCCTCTCTGTGATAAAATTATCCTGAATGGGAACATTGAAAGGGGTATCACATCATAGGTTCCCTTATATTTTTCATTGCAGAGGGAGAATTTATATTTTTGAACAGTAAAGCTATTCAGGTTTTCAATGGAATGAGTCATCATATATGGAAAGTAATAATTTTTACTTATATTATGAGTATTGGTTGTGATGTTCTTGGTGCTCCCATAGATGGGTTTTCTCTTAATAATTTTAAATATCCTATTTCTTATGCTGATAAGAGCAATATGGATATTGATGGATGTGCCATGAATACACTATTATCAGCACTTTCTAAAAGTCAATTCCTAAGTGTTAAAGGGTTTTCCTTTGCCAATGGAATATATGATAAATTGAAAAATATATACGAATACAATCACGACCCGTCCCCTAGGGAACGTACCATTACTAACCCTAGGCTCGCCTTCCATTGGCTAGGGGCTGGCGACTAGCACAAAAGGAATATTCCCATAAACTGGGAAGGCATTGCCTTTATAACCTGTAAACACATGAAACCAAGCACATAACAAGATACGAACGCAGGTCAACTGTATAGAAAAAGAGTAAGTACAGTAAGAAAAAAGGGGTTAGAATAAAAGTCCGACTGGAAATTACAAGTAAAACTAAAATACAATACAACTGAAGAAAGATAAAGACAACTACTGGGTTATCCTAAAAGGTTCCTACTTGAAGGGAAGGTACATATTTCCTCTTCACCACTCCATGTCCATCCATCTCTTCTGCGTACCGACACGTTGTATGGTCCACCTCCAAGCAACATCCAGTCCTGGTACTCTCAGCCTCAATCAACGCTATCTGTCATCTTTGTCCAACACAACAAGGTGCGGTCATATCCCTTGTAGGGTGAGTATAACGATACTCAGTAGGGACCCCGAGACCCTCAAGGTCTCAAATAATCCACCAAGGATAAACCAAAAAGTATGAAATCAACAGACAGCCCTACATAGGTATATTCCCATACATATACCTAAGTTATCAAATAATCCATCTCAATCATGAGGAAACATAGAGGTAAAACTCATCTCATGTCAGTTATATCATTAGGTATAGTAGTATTGATGATTATATGTAACTACTAAATAATCTTACTCCGTTCAGAGGCTCTACTGCTAACCTTCACAAAATCACTAAGAGGTGACCCACACATGATCGTTGGAGCTGACCGACACATGATTGCTGGAGCTGACCCACACAGGATCTCTAGGAGCTGACCCAAAAAGGATTGCTAGAGCTGACCCAGACTAGAATGCTAGGAGCTAACCCACAAAGGGTCTCTAGAGCTGACCCACACTAGATCGCTTGGAGCTAACCCACACAGGATCGCTGGAGCTGACCCACACAAAATTACTAGGAGCTAACCAAAATAGGTTTTCTGAAGCTGACCCATATAGGATTGCCCATAGAAGACTAACACAGGTTTGCTGGATCTGACCCATGTAGGATCTATAGGAGCTAACCCGCATCGGATCGCTCGGAGCTGACCCACGCAGGATATCTTGGAGCACTCTTCTTTTCATATCCAGCTACTGGGTTTCCACACTAGGCTTGCTATTCTTTAGGAGAGTTTTCTCCCTAAGACACTGGTTGATTCTCCAAATACCATTATGTCCAATGAATAAGTATCACAAAGTACTGTCATGTCATAGGGGTCTCAACGCAGCAAACATCGCATTAATCAGACGACTGGTCTGTGAGTTATTAGTCCTTTAGTACCGAGGCCCCAGTTGGATTCGTGCTCGACACAACCCAATTATTTCCCAAAATTATCCAAATCTCTAGTGGGGTAAGCTTAAAGGGACCATCTCGCTCCTAGATTTCCATCACCGCTGACGGACAAAAGAGAGTAAATGTGTCGTAGTGGGCTTGGGTCCGGTCTGACCCGGTTGGACCAACTCAGCATGACCTTCTGGGTCCGGCCCGGCCCACTAGGTCTAGTTCGGTAGGACGAGAGGGGCCACAGAGTGTCATGGGTGGCTGTGAGGCCATGGAGGGCACGAGGCCGTAGGGAGGCTTGGCCGGGTCTGTTCGACCGGAAGGTTGGCGGAAGCTCATCCCGAATGGCAGTGGCAGCTCGAACATCTGCACCAGCTCAGATAATGATAGTGGCATGGACAGTGGTGGCGTCTCAGAAAATGGAAGTGGCTCGGCTTGTCAGTTCAACTCGGCGGTTGGGGCTCGGCAGCAACAACTTGGCTCGGTGGCTCAGCTCAGGCGGGGTGGCACGGCGAGGACGTGGAGGCGGTTAGGCCGGGGTGGACCGGTGACCCCGCGGTGGCGGTTCGACTGGGGCAGTGCGGTGAGGCCGTGGCGGCTGTTCGGATGGGGCAGTGTGGCAATGCCGCTGAGGTAGTTTGGCAGGGGTAGTGCGGCGGAGCCACAGTGATTGGGATCGCGGAGCAGTGCCGTTGCGCCGACGCCTTCATTGGGGCCGGTAGTGGTGCCAGCCGCCGTTCTCGGGGCCCTTCGTGGTTGGGATCTATCCTCCTTCATCATGAAGAACACAAAAAAACCATTAAAAGAATTATGAAGAGGACATTCCATGTTAGTTTGGCCCACACTCTCCACATTAGAGGGGTATAAAGTGGCTCAAAAATAACAAGAGTATCATGAATGGGTGAAGAAATAATCAAACACCCTCCCCACAAACCTCGTCAATCACTATTATCAGATCTTGAAAAAAAATTCGAAGGGTAGAACATGGAAAGTGATAAATATATTTATGTAAACTCTTACCTTGATCATATTATTGATGTCGATGAGGAGGGAAGAAGGTGAAGTTGTTGACTCTCATCTCATCCACCGTAAACCTCCAATTCCTAGATCATACGTCAGTTCATCATAGTTGAAGACGTTCCTCCTAGAAGGGTGTCCCAAGGAAGAAGTCAAAGTTATTGTTATTAATCTGTGTAGCATTATTTGTGGAATTTGTTCTTTATTGGCTTTCTTTGTTAGAGTTCTTTCTCCCACCAAGAGCTCTCCCCTTTCCAAAACGAGTGCTCTCAAAAGAATAGACCACCCAAAATAAATGGTATTTCCCCAATTTTAATTTTTGGAACTATTTCAAATTGGATTAATTAATTAAAAAGGTTGGAAAAATTAATGTGGAGTAATTCAAGAATATACTCCACATTAAAGAGGAATTTGATAGATTTCCACCCCACGTTATGAGGGATTCAGGTGGTCCCCACCACCAAGCTTTGAATTGGGGGGTTTTTCTAGCTCGGGTAGTCCCCACCACCACGAATTCAATTTGGAGGATAAAACTCATGTGGTCTCACATCCACAATATTCACATGGGTGATTCAAATAAAAATAAAATGTTTTCACAATTTTATATTTATTTTATTCTTTCACGAAAACCCCAAAAACTAAATTTCTCCCTCGACCAACTGCAGTTGAGGTGAAAGTCTCCTTAAGTGAATTCTAGTGAATAGAGTTCAATGGTACCCTCTGATTTCAATTATGAGCACATGGTTAAAAGATAGAAAAACCCACTCTCAAGTTTATTGAACGTACCTGAACAAAAGTCCATAAATTCATTCCTAGCACTCCGGGCTCAGAATCACGCGCTGTAAATTTTCGCGGACTCATAAAATGCCCATTTAATTAAAAAAATTATAGGGATTTTCAGGTCTTTACATTCTCCCCACCTTATGACTTTGAATCCCTGTATGCCACAACTCAAACTGCGAAAACAAGTGTGGGTACTGAGCACGAATTTGAGCCTCCCGCTCCCATGTGCTCTCCTGGAGGTTCCCGTGCTGCCAGTGAACATGCACTAGAGGTTTTGATCATCCACGAAAGACCCACTTCTTTTGTTCCTCAATCTCTAATGGACCCTCCATAAAAGTCGACCCATCATCGACGTCCATCTCACCATGGTTGATGGTGTGGGAAGGGTTGTGTACGTATCTCTTCGGCTGGGATACGTTGAAGATGTCTTACACCCGGTGCAACTGTGGTGGAAGAGCTAATAAGTAAGCCACCCCACCAACTCTACTGAGGGCCTAGAAGGGTCTGATGAATCTCGAAGATAACTTTACATATTGGCCAAATCTATGTAAACCTCATCGGGGTGAGACCCAGAGAAAGACGTGGTCACCATCCTTGAACTCCAGGGGTCTATGTCTCCTGTCGGAATAAGGCTTCTGCCTGCTCTGTGCATTCTTCATCTTCTCCTAGATGATCTGCACCTTCTCTGTGGTAGATTTTACCATCCCTGGTCCCACTAGTGCTGACTCCCCTGGGTCATTCCAATTCAAAGGTGATATGTGAGGTCGCCCATACAGTACCTCATAAGTCAGCATCCTAGTGGTGGATTGATAGCTATTGTTGTATGCAATCTCCCCCAAAGGCAAGTGATCCTCCCAGATGTGACCAAAGATGAGGACACAAGCACATAGAATGTCCTCAAGGGTCTAAATAGTCCACTCAGTTGGACCATCCGTCTGAGGATGGAAGGAGATTCTCAAATGAATATGTGTCCCGAAATCCTCCGGAAACCCCTTCCATGCTCTCTACTAAACCTTTCTCTCTGATCAGTAGGAAGTTGTCCGACTTGGTGAGTCGTTTGACGATCAGCCAGTTTGAGTCATGACCCCTAGATGTACGTGGAATTCCTTTCATGAAGTCCATTGATATCCCATACTAATTCCACCTTAGGACCTCTAAAGGCTTAACCATGCTTGCTGGAACCTAATGCCACCCCTTCACTTGCTGACAAGTTAGGAATCGAGAAACAAACATTGCTACTGCTTTCTTCATTCCCAGCCACCAGTGCTATCATCAGAGATCCTGGTACATCTTCACCACTTATGGATGTACCGCTAGAGGGGATGTGTGGAACTCCCTCAACACTTCCTCCTGATGTGACACAGATACCATGGAACATCCTCTGAAGAGGATGACATCCTCCCCACCTTCATAAAATCTATTAGGTGCATGTCCTGTGTGTATCTAATCACGTAGAGTCTCACGGTCAGCATCCCCATGTTTCACCTTCCTGAATCACTAATGAAGTGGGGGAGTGATTGTAAGAGACTGATGGAAAACTGCTCTATCACATTCCACGTAGGATATTGGCAAATCAGCCAGCTGCTCCGTCGCCTCCCCAAGTAGCTGTATTCCGGATCTCCTACTGAGATAATCTTCTACAACATTCCCCTTACCCGGAGTATAGACAATCTCAAAGTCATTTTCCTGGAGTAACTCAAGCCAACATCATTGTCTCATATTCAGGTCCTTCTAAGAGAAGATATACCTAAGACTCTTGTTATCCGAGTAGACTATAAAATGCTCACCCATCAGATAGTGTCACCACATCTTTAAGGCAAAGACCATTGCTGCTAACTCTAAGTCATGGGTATCATAGTTCTACTCATGTTGTCTTAGTATTTGAGAACTATATGTGACAACTGCTCACTCCTACATCAAGAAACATCCAAGTCCAGTCCCTAATGCATCTCAGTGGACTGTGTACCCTACGCCCTCCCCCGAAAGCCTCAAGATGGCGGCACTAGTCATCCTCTGCCTCAGCCTTTGAAAACTTTACTGGCATCTCTTCGAATAGACAATGGGTTTCTCCTTCTCTGTCATCACGGACAGTGGTTCTGAATCTTTGGAGAAGTCTAGCACAAATCCATGGTAGTATCCATCCAAATCTAGGAAACTTCGTACCTCCATCACACTCTGGGGTGGATCCCAAGAAAGTACTGCCTCAATATTCATAGGATCCACTGCAAATCGAGCCTTTGAAATGACATGTCCTAAAAGTGAACCTCTCAGATCCAGAACTGGCACTTTGAGAGATTACCAAAAAGATGGTGCTCTCTAAGTGTGTATAGTACTACCTAAAAATGATAATCATGCTCTTCCTTAGTAGCCATGTAGATCAGAATGTCGTCGATGAATACAATTACAAAGCGATCAAGGTATGGAAGAAATATACTGTTCATGAGTCTCATGAACACTGCCTGAGCATTGGTGATGCCGAGTGGCATAACTAAGAACTTTTAATGGCCATACCAAAATCTGAATGTTGTCTTCTATAAATACTCGTCTCAAAATCTGAGCTGGTGATAGTCTAACCTGAGGTATATCGTTGAAAACCACCATGCTCCCTTCAGGTGATTAAAGAGGTCAACAATTTTCAAGAGTGGGTACTTATTCTTCACAGTCACGTGGTTCAGGTAACGATAGTCAACATAAAGTCTCAATCTCCAATCTACCTTCTTGGTGAACAAAATTAGGGATACCCTGGTAGAAACACTGGGCCGCATGAATCCCTTCCTCTACGAGACCTCTAGATGTACCCACAGCTCATGAAGCTCCGCGGGTGCCATCCGATATGCTGGTATAGATATCGGTGTCGTCCTGAGGGTACAAGCCAATGTAAATGTCCACCTCTCTACAAGCAGTTAGACCTGAAACATCATCAAGGTAGACATCCGCATACTAGTCCACCACTACAGGATAACTCAGACTCTCCACTTTAATTTCTCTGAGGGTATGGCTAGCCAACTAATGAGTAATCGACTGGACCCTTCTATGGGTAAGTCCATCCAATGCTGAAAAGGATCCCTTCTTACCGGTGAAGGTAAACCTAGTCCCATCCATTTAGACACACAGTACATTGTGCCTAATACATCCAATCTGAGTATGGATGGTAGATAACAAGTTCATACCCCAAATGAGATCATATGGCCTAGACGCTGCTACTAGGAGATCCCAGCCAAAGCTCTCATCTTTTAGAGTAAGATCACACAAATGGAACCAGTTCTTAATCGGAAAAACTACTCCCATATGAGTCTCTATCCATATGGATTGAACCAACAACTCTGTTAGAATATCTGATCTCTGAATGAGGGAGGTGGCAATAGAAGAATGGCTGGCACCTGTGTCTATAAGTACTGCCACTAAGGTGGACTAGACACAAATCTTACCTTGTATCATCTCCGGAGCGTCGTGATCGTAAGCCTTAGTTTCCTGGAGCTGAGATCTCCCATGTACACCTGCTCCATGTGTTCGGGGTGGACCTCATGGTGGTGGTGGCAGTAACATCTCGAAACATTGCCCACCACCAGCTACACAACCTACTCCTCTGCCATGTCTGCCTGCTCCATGTACACCTCCTCAGTCAAACCTCTGTCTTAGCCTGGGCGGTCCTTCGACCATCTGCTAATCATCCGTACAACAATTCTAAAAGTCTCAAGCCATGTGACCCTACCCAATGCATGCGTAACACTACCCGCTTCTGGAATGACTGTCTCTGCCTTAGGTTCCTCGCACAACTGACTCTAAATATTTCGGTCTTCCACCGGTATGTCTTGTCCAATTGGACCTCTATAACATTTGTCTACTTACACTAGCATAAGACTCCACTGCATGACGTCTGCTAGTGGGTCTCGCTACTTGTGACTGCTCAGCAAGGAAACTCTCCACTAGGAGGGCTTGCTCTAACACCCTCGCGTGTGTCAGGATGATGAGTGAGATCATTGATGCCCTAATATCTCACCTGATCCCCTGATCAAAGGTTCGTTACTTGAAGAATGAGTCCTTCACCATATCACTGTAGTAGCATGAGAGGTTAGTGAACCTCACTGTGTATTGAGATATATTCATGGTGCCCTGCTGTAGATGAAGCAGCTATTGTATGTGCACTACGCGAAGAGTTGCTGGGTCAAACTCTCCCCAAAACAGGCTCTCGAAGTCTTCCTAGAGAAGTGTCACATCATCGTGAACATGGAGCATCAAGCTTCACCATCTACATGCTGCTCCCTATATAAGGATGGAGGCAAGGATCACCATGAGATCGGCTGATGTCCCTACCAGTTGAAAAACTCTCGCCACACCATATAGCCAATCCTCAACCACCTGTGGGTTCACCTCTTCCCTGAACCTGGGTAGCCTCTAGCACTGGATCTCGTGAAACGTGCTCAAGTGGAATTCACCCTCTACTACTGGGGGTAGTAGAATTGGTGGCCCAATGGGTAATGGTACTGCTGGTGCCTCCCCTGGTGACTCTACTGGAAAGGGGCCTTACACTGAGGCCTCATTGCTCGGTGGGTTGTCAGTGCATACAACTCTCATAACCCTAGTTGGATGTCTGTGTGGAGTCATCATGAAAATAAACAGGTGTGTTGTGGTCAATAAGTTATAACTAGTGAGCTGACTCAAGAGATCACAAAGAAAACTCTTGGAACCATACACACAATCAGTGTTTTCGTGCACTGAGTCAGTAATTAGAAGTCATGGTGTTGGTGCATGGATACGCCAGCCGCCACACCAACACTAGATTTTCTAAACTAATAACAATACTAACTACACTTAACACTATTTACATTTAAAAGAAAGATCAGAGTCTTATGTTCTTTGGTAGAACCAACTCCTCTGATAACAATTTTTCACGACCCGTCCCTCGGGGCCCGTGCCGTGACTAACCCCAAGCTCTCCTTTCATAGGCCAGGGACTAGAAACTAGCACCAAAGGCATATTCCCAAACATTGGGAAGGGATTGCCTTTTTAACCTGTAAACACACACAACCAAGCACAGGACAAGAGACGAACACAAGTCAACTGTATAGAAAAAGAGTAAGTACAATATGCAAAAAGGGGCCAGAATACATGACCAACTAGAAAGTACAAGTACAACTGAAATAAAATACCACTAAAGAAAGAGAAAGACAAATACCGGGTCGTCCTACGAGGTTTCTACCTGAAGGGTAGGTATAGATTGCCTCTTTATCACTCCACAACCATCTGTCTCCTCAGTGTACCAACATACCGTATGGTCCACCTCTTAGCACCATCCAGTCCTGGTACTCTTAGCCTTGATCAGCATTATCCATCGTCTACATCCAACACAACAAGGTATGGGAATATCCCATGCAGGGGTGAATATAATGATATAAAGAGGGCCAAGAGTGGCTGCGAGGTCGTAAAGGGTGTGATGTCGCAGGGCGGTTCGACCAGAAGGGTAGTGGCGGATAGTCCCGGACATCGGCGGTGGAGGCTTGGACGGTGGTGGTCACTCGGACGACGGTGGTGAATCAGCTCAGCGATTCAGCTCAGCGGTTCAGCTTGGTGGTTCAGCTATGTGGTTGCGGCTCGTCTTGGTGTCTTGGCTCAGGCAGGGTAGGGCGGCAAGGCCATGTCGTCAGTTCAACTAGGGCAGCACGGCGGGGCCGTAGAGGCGGTTCGGCCAGGGCGGCACGGTGACGCCGTGGCGGCCATTCTGTCGGGGCAGCGTGATGATGCTGTGGAAGCAGTTCAGTCGGGGTGGTGCTGTAAAACTACAGAGGTTGTTCGGCTTGGGTGGTGTGGTGGAGCTACAATGGCGGTGGTCGTGGAATGGCATTGTTGCATTGTCGCCTTCGTCACGGCCGGCGATGATGCTGGTTGCCATTCTTGTGCCCCTTCAGGGTTGATCGTCGTCCTCCTCCATCGTGAAAAATCATAATCCATTACAATAATTGTGGATAGAATGGTCAATGTTAGTTTAGACCACACTCTCCTCATTAGAGCAGCAGCAAGTGGCTTAACATGAACAAGAGTATCATGAACGGGTAAAGAAATAATGAAACACCCTCCCCACAAACCGGGTCAATCCCAATTCCCAAATCCCGCGAAAAAATTAAAAGGGGAGTATAATGACCCACACATTACATTGTTATTACTTCAAAATTGATGCAAACTTATTAAAACATATAAAAAAACAATGAAAGGACACTATAGGTATAGTGTCTTTAGAAACTAAGAAACATAAACAACTGGTTCATAAAGCATCTACATTGCCTCCCATTTATTTCATCATATCTAGAGTCCCTTTTGGAATATCCTAATTAATAAGCATCTTCCTGACCTGGGGAAGGAAAAAATACAAAAGGGTGAGCTCAAATGCTTAGTAAGGGTAAATAAATGAAATATCAATCACATCATATTCATAAGAACATAACATTTTGGAAATCGTAACCTGCAAAAGAGATCATAATTTCATAACATGGGATAAATCATAGTAGTTAAATGTAATCCCAATAATCATAAATTAAAACATGAAACTTTTTGGTGTACACACATAATCATAGAGAATCATTTCTTAGTAGTCCAGGCTCATTTCCAAGACTATCTTAGCGGAAAAAGTCCATTTCTGAATCAAGTTCACTCCTCGTCTCAATCCTGTTTCACTGAACCGGATTAACCTGCCATTCCATCCATATCTATCTCATGAGATATAAATCTTTACCCAATTCATTGGAGGGAGATATAGGTCACACCCATCTCATAATGAAACAATTCTTATGTGTGCCACAAAATAATAAATCATACATCATTGCATAACCCATGTAATAAAAATGGGATTCTTAAACATCATTCCATCATAACATAATCCATATAAAATAAAAGTAAATCATAAAAATAGTTCCATCATAACATAATCAAATCAATCTAAAAAATAGGGATAGAAACAGAACCTTATATTATCTTAGATGGAAAATAATTTTGATAAAACACTTGAACTTCATTCTTGAGGAAAATATCCTTTCTACTTCAAATTTTTTTCCCTTTCATAACATGTCATACAATTTTAAACTAAAAGAAGTTGATTAAAAATAAACTTGAAAACTTGTGATGGAAGCTTCATGGAAATAATGTTCTAAAAATCCATTCATTCCATATAAGGTAAAAAGACATTCTTCTCGTACTTTGGCCGAAAAATTCAAAAAGTACCACGTACGAAAAATGACAAAAGATTCCTTTCATATCTTTTACTAAAAACTCACTGAAGGGTAAAATTGAATTTATAAAATTATAGGAGGATTTAAATAATATTACATATTGGGAAAACATGGATGTGGATGATAAATATTCCCCCATAAATTCTGAAGTATAAACAATCTCAGATAAAAATTGAGATTGTGAGATTTTCCATTACCTTAGGTCAGATTTGCTTCGTAAGTGTCTGAACCTCATGTATAATGATTTAAATAATGTCATTGAATTATTATAGAATCATGATCACTGTTATGATATCATATATGGTAATATTTTTAGCTTCTTATTAGTAATATTTCATTGCTACTTGTTATTCAGGTGTTTATAACTTTTTGTTCTTATGCGTGTTTTATCGAATAAAATCTTATTCTTCTTTTTAGGTTATAGATAACTTATTTCCAGAATGGTATTAGTGTAATATATATCATATTTATTCATTAAATTAAATTATATAATCATTATGCAATGAAGATCATGTAGAACGAGTCGCATCATATCATGGAGACGGTATTCCGTACGTACGCACACGCGATGATATCATTCCCATGATCATGGAATTGTATTAGAGTGTATGTATACTATTTTAGAATCAATATCACATTAAAATAATCATATATAGTTATTATTTACACCATTATACCCATCCATGTAAGGTGGTGGTGGAAAATAGATTACACCATGGCGTGGAGACGGTATTCTGTACCTACACACGCGCGGTGATTTCATTTTCCATAGGATGGATAGATGGTGAAATAGGTTTGTTTAATACATATAATAACATATCATTATATGAGTGATACTTATGTTATTACTTCATAGTGAAACAACTAATGAAGAAGAAGTAGAAGAAGAAATAAAGTTGAATGAATCGGTAACAGACATTACCTCTTCTTTGAAGCACCACTTCTTAACCACTTCATAGGGTAGTAAAAATGGTCATTTAAGAAGACCAGGACCTCTAGGATGTTTCTAGGGAAGTGGAGAAGATAAATTGTCAGGTTTTTCCAAGCATGATGTCTCAAAGTGGTCTGAGGAGGAGAGAGAGAAGGTGTCATTTTATAAGGGAGGAGAGGGGCACCTTTGGAAAACTAAAAATATTATTTTATAATAAAGTCATATTCAGTTTTTAATAGCTCCAAATTGATTTATTTCGAAGCTAAGGTGGGGATGGGTCGAAATCCTCTCATCCAATATAATTTAGATAACTTTAGTTTTCTATTTTAACCTTGTCATTTAAATTTGACTTTAAGTTAGATATTTTTACTTGTACCGTGTCTTCTTGTTTGCTTACACTATAAGGTTAATAAACTTACTATAATAAGGAAAACTAGATCCAAGTTGTTTATTATTAATATATATAACCTTATCTAAGTCATTTTTATGAACCTTATATTTTTAGCTATAAAATAACAGTTAATAATATAATATTTGTTTTAAAAACTATTTTATGTCAATTTTGACACTATTTGGAAATTGATTTTTGTGAAAATCATAACAGAATGATTAGTTCGAAAAAAGTTAATTAAATCAATAATAACATGTCCGATTAACCTATAAAATTAGTGGAACTCATAAAAAGTCTCATATTACATTTATTTTCTTATTTATAACATCAATTATGTCAATATTTTATTAATACGATAATTACTACATCATCATTGTATCATAAATAAATTAAATTATATAATGTCTAAAAATTATAAATAAAATACCATTATGTAGGAAATATTTTTATCTTTCTAATTAATATTTATTGTCGAATTTATCTTATGAATAACCCTATATTAAAAAAAATTTGGTTATTAAACATTGATTTTAACTATATTAACTATTCTTTAAATAAAATAATATTAAATTTCCTAATCTAATTCAACTGGGCCCAAATGGCCATATTTTATTCCTAAGGTTGTTTTTGGTCGAATTAAACTGGTCCAATAGAATTAGGACATGTGTTAGTGTAATAATAATATCATTTTTACACTTAATTACCCTATTTACTTTTAACCGTGGTAAAAAAGTAAAAAGTTATTATTCACCAAAAATTATTTTCATCTCATTGAATCACATTTTAGTCCTTGATATTAACTGTGTCTCTTGAATTTTTGAAATTCCACTCAGAGAAGCGGTAAAATTATGTTTTATGTAAATTTTCAAATTCTCTTAGGAGGTGGGTAAAAGGCGGTGAAAAGTTCAATAAATTTTTTATATATATAAAATTATTATAAAATGACTCCAATGAATTACATTGAACTTATATGGGTGTTATGTATCAATTTTGACCTAAAATAAATTTAAATAAAATAAATAATTAATTAAATAAAAATTCAGTTTTTAAATAGTAAGCTAGTGTTTTCACTATTCATCAAAAATTGAAAGTTTTCAGAAAAATACCAAAATTTCACCCTAGGATAATTTCGATACTCCAAATCCAAAAATGAAGTCAAATTTGAAAGATAAAATTTAAAAAAATTTCAAAAAGTGGGTATTACTATTCATAACGGTTGGTTTTAATAATATTTTAATAGCATACCATTGTTTACTGAAACTCGGTATTGCGTACAATGAAAGCTATCGGGGAAGGTCATGGTTGCATATAAAGCAAGCCAAGATAGTGTTGTGTGTAGTGAAAGATTACTTTGATGATGAATATGACATAAAAACGAAATATTTCTCATAAAAAGCTTGGGTGTTACATTCTACCGCCATTAAAATTAATTTCGCACTCAAAATTCGTCACTCGGTAACAAACAGATGAGGATACCTCTCCCTCATCATATCCTCAAGCTCCCATGTAGCTTCTTATAATTGGTAGTTCCTCCATAAAACATTCACCAAGAGAGTGGTCTTGTTCTATAGGACTTTTTCGCTACCATCCAGAATCTCTATCAGCTGTTCTTCATAAGAAAGATCTTGCTCCAGTGGTACAACTTCTGAGCTGAGTACATGTGAAGGATAGGGTAATTACTTTTTTAGGAGAGATATATGGAACACATCATGAACTTAAGATATATTCCGTAGAAGCTCCAATCGGTAAGCTACCTTCCCAACATGATCCAGTATTTCGAAAGGACCAATATACCTAGGGCTCAGCTTTCCCTTCTTTCCAAATCTCATTACTCTCTTCCAAGGAGATATTCGTAAGAACACTTTATCGCCCACTTCAAACTCTAGGCCATGTATTTGATTATTGGAATAACTTTTTTGTCGACTCTGAGCTTCTCTAATGTGTTGTTGAATAGATCTGACCTTTTATGTCATCTCATCAACAAGATCAAGTCCTAATAGCTTTCTTTCCCCAACATCATCCCAGCAAGTTGGAGTTCGACATTTCTTTCCATAGAGTGCTTCATAAAAATCCATCTGAATACTGGAGTGAAAGCTATAATTATAAGAAAATTCCACCAAAGGTAGATGTTGATCCCAACCACCTTTGAAATCCATAGAGCAAGCTCTCAACATATCTTTTATTGTTTGAATTGTCCTCTCAGACTGACCGTCTATCTGAGGATGATAAGCAGTGTTGAAACTCAACTCTGTATCCAGAGTATACTGAAGACTTCGCCAAAATATTTAAGTAAACCTCGGATCCCGATCAGATATAATGGAAAGTGGTACACCATGCAATCTTACCACTTACTTTACATATATCATGGCAGGCTGGTCGAGAGAGAAATTCTCTCTAATAGCAATGAAGTGTGCTGACTTTGTAAGACGATCAACTATGACCAAGATAGCATTATTGCCTTTGGATGTTTTAGGAATTCCAATGACAAAGTCCATAGTGATGTTTTCCCATTTCCATCCGGGTATGGGTAATGGTTGTAACATCCCCTTAGACTTTTGTCTCTCAGCATTAACTTGCTGACAAACCAAGCATCGAGAGACATATTCAGAAACATATCTTTTCATTCCATCCCACCATAAGTACTCTTTCAGGTCCCCATACATCTTCGTGCTTCCAGGATGAATAGATAATGAAGAACTATGAGCCTCATCCAGCAGCTCCTTCATTAATTATGGTATGGGAGGAACACAAACCCGATTCCTGATCCTTATTATCCCATCACAATCAAGGTTGAATTCAGGAACATTTTCACCTTCTTTTGTAAATCTACATATTCTTTTTGTGCCTCTTTAATCTTCACATGTATAGATGGTTGAACATTCATTTGAGAAAGATAGAATTTCTCCCCTTCCATTAAAATTCCAATATCCATCCTTTTTAAATCCATAAATATTGGATCTTTTGTGATCCTCGTCATGGATAATCTAGCATGGTCTTGTTGACTTAATGCATCTGCCACCTTGTTTGCTTTCCCTAGGTGGTAATGAATTGATCAGTCGTAATCCTTAATCAACTCCAACCATATTCTTTGGCGCATATTCATCTCTTTTTGTGTGAAAATATACTTTAAAATTTTATGATCAGTATAAATATCACACCTTTCACCATAAATATAATGCCTCCAAATCATTAATTCAAAGATTACCGCAGCTAACTCTAAATCATGAGTTTGGTAATTTTGCTCATTTATTTTCAATTGTCGTGGGGCATAAGCTATAACCATATCATTTATCATAAGAACACACCCCAACCCCTTCTTAGATGCATCATTGTAGATCACAAAAATTTCTCCACTACAAGGAAATGTGAGTACAGGTGCACTGGATAACCTTCTTTTCAACTCCTTGAAATTCTCTTCACATTCCTCTGTCCACACGAACTGAACTCCTTTTCGAGTCAACCTGGTGAGTGGATTAGAAAATCATGAAAAATATTTCTCAAAACATCGATAATATCCAGCCAAACCAAGAAAACATCGGATCTCAATTACTGTTGTTGGTCTCAACTATCTTTCGATAACCTCTGTTTTTGCTGGATCCAGAGATATCCCCTCTTTTGAGATTATGTGACCCAAAAATTAAACTTTTTGAAGCCAAAATTCACACTTGGTAAATTTGGCATAAAGCTTCTCCTTTCTCAGGGTCTTCAATTCAATTCTCATGTGATCTTCATTTTCTTCCTTGCTCTTTGAATAGACAAGAATATCATCTATAAAGACTACCACAAACTGATCAAGATAGTCTCTAAAGACTCTATTCATCAGATCCATGAAGATAGCAGGGGCATTAGTAAGACCAAATGGAATCACTATAAATTCATAGTGTACATACCTTGTACAGAAATCCGTCTTTGGTATATCCTCCCTTTTGATCCTTAATTGATGATACCATAAATGAAGATCAATCTTGTAAAAGTATTGATCTCTGCGTAGTTGGTCAAATAAGTCATCAATGTGTGGGAGAGGATATTTGTTCTTGATATTGATCTTGTTAAGTTCTCGATAATCAATGAAGAGTCTCATTGATCCATCTTTCTTCTTAACAAACAGAACAGGTGCTCCCCAAGGTGATGCACTAGGGCGTATGAATCCCTTATCAAGATTCTCTTGGAGTTGCTTCTTCAATTCCTGCAACTCAATTGGGTTCATTCTATAAGGTGTCTCTGAAATAGGCAAAGCACCCGGTACGAGTTCTATTGAAAACTCAACTTCACGATTTGGTGGAAGACCCAGAAATTCCTCCGGAAAGACATCATAAAACTCTCATACAATAGGCATATTTTTAATCATGAGTTTCTCTCTAACCATTTGAGATAAAAAACTTCATTTAGTGGAATCAAGACCCATAATATGGAAAAAAATTCCATATGAAGGTTATGTTCATCTTTGCATCGATAGATGATCGTAGATTGATCTGGAATATGAAATGTGACTTACCTTATTTGAAAATTGATATGAGCTCAATATAAAGAAAGACAATCCATGCCAAGAATCACATCAAATTCCACTATAGGAAGGATCACAAGATTTGCAGGAAGCACTTTCCCACAAACTTCAATCGGAGAAGACTTATAAACTTTTGATGCGACTGTTGTGCCATTAGGGGTTGTCACAGCCGACTCAACATCTAATTGTAGATTTAATATGGTGATACCCTTAGAAAATTCTTCAGAAATAAAAGAGTGGGTGGTTCCGAAATCAAATAAAACAGTTTCTACTTTAGAGTGGATGGTAAGTGTACCTTTCACCACTTCGTTCTCTTACTCCACATCACTGATAGAAATTGCAAGTGACATTCCTTTATCGTTAGCCTTTAGAGTGTGTTGACATCGATCATCATCAAAAACCCTTAGATCAGGGCATTGATTAGAATAATGCCCCGTTTCCTAGCATTTGTAACATTGAAGTGTGGGAGGTTCACCCTATGTAGCCTTTTCTTTGTTCGCATCACTAGACATCTTCTTCCCATCATTGCGACATTCAAATGCCCGATGACCTTCTTTGCCACATTTGAAACATTTAATTGTCCCTTTAAGACAACTCCCTCCATGTTTCTTTCCACACTTTGAGCATAAGGGAAAACTCATATTATTTTCAGTGTGCTCTTTAGATTTTCCTTTGAATTCCATTTTCCTCTTCTAATCAAACCCATATGACTGATGGGTTACTCTAATCTCCATCTCAACCTTGAAAGCACATCAAACGATTTCTCTGTAGCTATTGAAGTCCCTTATGGATAACGCCCTTCGAAGACTTGGTTATAAGACACTAAAAAATCGATCAATGTTACTCTCAGGTTGGATAATAATCCCAGAAGCATACCGTTCATGTCTAGTAAAATTTTCATCATAGGTACCAACATATTCATCATCCTTTTTCTTTAGTTCAAGAAATGCCTTCTACAAATTTGTTCGAAGAATACGAGGGAAGTACTTACTGAAAAATAATTTATTGAACTCGTCCCATTCCATGGACTCGATTTCATCTCTTGGCCTCGTATGCTTGATAATATTACACCATTGATCAGCTTCACCTTCCAAATGATATACTTCTAAGATGACTTTATCATGATCATAACATTGAAGAACTGAAAGTATCTTTTCAGTGGTACTGATCCATTGTTCAGCCACTAATGGATCAGTAGACCCGCTGAATGAGGGTAGACATTGCCTCATGAAGGATTTAACAGAATGTTGCTCCTTCTTTTGCTCGTTTGGAAGTCCTGCATGATTCATAGCATGATAAAGTTGTGTGACCATGGCTACAAGATTTTTCATTCCAACTCCCATAACGTTTTGTTGCTCAGGGGTACAATCATTGCATTTCCCATCGCATTCTGTGTTAACACGGTTCCTTCGGGTTCCAACCATTGACTAAAACCAAGATGAATAGTGTGAGAAACACTAATTATAATAGGAAAACCACATAATAAAGAATAAAATTTTACACTGAAGGTCTTATCATAGGTTGTTCACGGCAATTTCTAAAACACTAAGATTGTGTTCTATGCTTAGACATATCCTTAGGGTTGTTACTAAGGCTTTCACATCCTAGTTTCCAAAGGTTGACTATACCTTTCCTCTAATACCAACTATAACGACCCACACTTTACATTGTTATTACTTTAAAGTTGAAGCACACTTATTACAACATATAAAAAACCATGAAAGGGTCGTATAGGTATAGTTTCTTTAGAAACTGGGAAACATAAACAACTAGTTCATAAAGTATCTACATTGCCTATCATTTATTTCATCATATCTAGAGTCCCTTTTGGCATATCCTACTTAATAACCTTCTTCCTGACCTGGGGAAAGAAAACATACAAAATGGTGAGCTCAAACTCCCAGTAAGGGTAAACAAAAGAAATATCAATCACAACATATTCATAAGAACATAACATTTTGGAAATCTTAACCTGGAAAAGAGATCATAATTTCATAACATGGGATAAATCATAGTAGTGAAATGTAATCCCAATAATCATAACTTAAAACATGAAACTTTGTGTCATACACACATAATCATAGATAATCATTTCTTAGTAGTTAAGGGTCATTTCCAAGACTATCTTAGCGGACAAAGTCCATTTCTGAACCGAATTCACTCCTCGTCTCAGTCCTGTTTCACTGAACCAGATTAACCTGTCGTTCCTGCCATGTCTATCTCATGAGATATAAATCTTTACCGAATGCATTAGAGGGAGATATAGGTCCCACCCATCTCATAATGAAACCATTCTTATGGGTTCCACAAAATCATAAATCATACATCATTCCATAACCCATGTCATAAAAATGGGATTCTTAAGCATCATTCCATCATAACATAATCCATATAAGATAAAGGAAATAATAAAAATAATTCAATCATAACATAATCAAATCAATGTAAAAAAATAGGGATAGAAACATAACCTTATATTATCTTATATGGAAAATAATTTTGATAAAACACTTGAACTTTATTCTTGATGAAAATATCCTTTCTACTTCAAAAACATTTCTCCTTTCTTAACATGCCATATAATTTTAAACTAAAATAAGTTGATTAAAAATAAACATGAAAACTTGTGAAGGAAGGTTCATGAAAATATTTTTCTAAAAATCCCTTCATTCCGTATAAGTTAAAAGAAACATTCTTCTCATACTTTGGCTGGAAAAGTCTAAAAGTACCTCGTATGAAAAACGACAAAAGATTCCTTTCATAACTTTTAATAAAAACTCACCGAAGGGTAAAATTGGATTTAAACAATTGTAGGAGAATATAAATAATATTAAATATTTAGGAAACATGGATGTGGATGGTAAATATTTCCCAGTAAATTCTAAAGTATAAACAATCTCGGATAAAAATTGGGATTGCGAGATTTTCCCTTACCTTAGGTCTGATTTGCTTCGTAAGTGTCTGAACCTCCTATAAAATTATTTAAATAATGTCATTAACTTATTCCAGAATCATAATAATTGTTATTATATCATATATGGTCATATTATTAGCTTCTTATTAGTAATATTTCATTGCTACTTGTTATTCAGGTGTTTATTACTTTTTGTTCTTATGCGTGTTTTGTCGAATAAATTCTTATTCTTCTTTTTTGGTTATAGATAACTCATTTCCAGAATTTTATTAGTGTAATATATATCATATCTCTTAATTAAATTAATTTATATGATCATTATGCAATTATGATCATGTTGAACGAGTGGCATCACATCGTGGAGACAGTACTCCGTACGTACGCACGAGCGATGATATCATTCCCATGATTGTGGAATTATATTGGAGTGTACGTATACTATTTAAGAATCAATATAACTTTTCAATAATCATATATAGTTATTATTTACACCATTATACCCATCCAATTAAGGTGGTGGTGGAAAATAGATTACACCATGGCGTGGAGACGGTATTCCGTACGTACGCACGCGCAGTGATTTCATTTTTCATAGGATGTATAGATAGTGAAATAGGGTTGTTTAATACTTATAATAACATATCAGTATATTAGTGATACTTATGTTACTAATTCATAATTAAACAACTAAATAAGAATAAGTATAAGAAGAAATAATGTTGAAAGAATGGGTAACAGACATTACCTCTTCTTTAAAGCGCCTCTTCTTAACCTCATCTTAGGGCACTAAAAATGGTCTTTGAAGAAGACCATGACCTCTATGATGTTTCTAGGAAAGTTTAGAATATAAATTGTTAGGGTTTGGCCGATCTTGATGGCTCAAAGTGGTGTGAGGAGGAGAGAGAGGAGTAGCCCTTTTATAAGGAAGGGGAGGGGGACCTTTGGAAAACTAAAAATATTATTTTATTATAAAGTCATATTCAGTTCTTAATAGCTCAAAATTGATTTATTTCGAAGATAATTTGGGTATGGGTCTAAATCCTCCCATCCAATATAATTTAGACCAGTTTCGGTTTCTATTTTAACCATATCATTTAGATTTAACTTTAAGTTAAATAATTTTACTTTTACCGTGTCTTCTTGTTTTCTTACACTATAAAGTTAATAAACTTAATATAATAAGACAAAGAACCCCAGGTTGTTTATTATTGATATATATAACTTTATATAAGTCATTTGGCTGAACCTTATATTTTTAGGAATAAAATTACAATTAATAATATAATATTTGTTTTAAAAACAATTTTAAGTCAATTTTGACACTATTTGGTAATTGATTTTTGAAAATCATAACAGAATGATAACTTATAAAAAAGTTAATTAAATCAATACTAACATGTCATATTAACATATAAAATTAGTGTAATTCATAAAAAGTCTCAAATTACATTTATTTGGGTATTTATAACATCAATTATGTCAATCTTTCATTAATAAGATAATTACTGCATCACCATTGTGTCATAAATAAATTAAATTATTTAATGTCTCAAAATTATAAATAAGATACCATTATGTAGGAAATATTTTTATATTTCTAATGAGTATTTGTATTCTAATTTATCTTATGTATAACCCTATATTAAAAATGTTTTAGTTATTAAACATTGATTTTAACTATTTTAACTATTTTTTAAATAAAATAATATTTAATGTCCTAATCTAATCCAAGTGGGCCTAATGGTCATATTTTATTCCTAAGGTTGTTTTTGGTCGAATTAAACTTATCCAATAGAATTACAATATGTTTTAGCATAATAATAATATCATTTTTACCCTTAATTACCCTATTTACTTTTAACCGTGGTAAAAACAGTAAAAAGTTATTATTCACCACAAAATATTTTCATCTCATTGAACCACATTTTAGTCCTTTATATTAATCGTGTCTCTTGGATTTTTGAAATTCCACTCACAGAAGCGGTAAACTTATGTTTTATGTAAATTTCCAAATTTTCCTAGGATGTGGGTAAAAGATGGTGAAAAGTTCAATAAAATTTTTATATATCTAAAATTATTATAAAATGACTCCAATGAATTAAATTGAACTTATATAGGTGTTATATATCAATTTTTACCTAAAATAAATTTAAATAAAATAAATAATTAAAAAAATAAAAAAGTCAGTTTTAAAACAGTAACCTAGTGTTTTCACTATTCGTCATAAATTGAAAGTTTTCATAAAAATACCAAAATTTCACCCTATGCTAATTTCGATACTCCGAATCCAAAAATGAAGTCCATTTTGAATGTTAAAATTTAAAAATTTTCAAAAAGTGGGTATTACTATTCATAACGGCTAGTTTTAATAATATTTTAATAGCATATCGTTGTTTAGTGAAACTCGGTATTACGTACAACGCAAGCTATCGAGGAAGGTCACGGTTGCATATAAAGCAAGACAAACTAGTGTTGTGTGTAGTGAAAGATTCCTTTGATGATGTATATAACATAAAAACAAAATATTTCTCATAAAAATATCGGGTGTTATTGGGAGAACATGGAAAGTGATAACCATATGGAAATAATCCCCTACCATGATCGTATTGTTGACGTCGATGAGGAGTGAAGATGGCGAAGTTCTAGACTTTTGTCTCATCCGCCACACACCTCTAATTCCAGGCTCATGCGTTAGTTCATCTTAGTCGAAGACGTTCCTCCTAAAAGTTTGTCCCAAGGAAGAAGTCAAAGTCTATGTTCTACATCAGTGGAGCGTTCTTCGTGGAAGATGTTCTTCGTTGAAATTCTTCATTGGAGAGATTTCTCCCACCAAGAGCTCTCCCCTTTTCCAGCGAATGATCTCAAAAAAATAGAAAACCCAAAATAAAATATATTTCCCCAATTTTAATTGTTGGAACAATTTCAAATTGGATTAATTAATTACATAGTTTGGAATAATTAATGTGGAGGAAGTCCAGCGGCTCCTCCACAATAAAGAGGGAGTTGAGAGGTTTCCTCCCCCAATTTTGAGGGATTCAGGTAGTCCCCTCCACCAATCTTTGAATTGGGGGGTTTTGATAGCTCGGGTGGTCCCCACCACCGAGCATTCAATTTGGAGGACAATACTCCTGTGGTCCCACCTCCATAATATTCACATGGGTGTTTCAAATAAAAATAATTTTTTTTCACAATTTGATTTTTATTTTATTCTTTCATAAAAAACCCAAATACAAACATTCAACCTCAACCAACTACCATCGAGGTGAAAGTAACCTTAAGCGAATACCGAAGCTATGAGTTCATTGATGCCCTCATATTTCAATTCTGAGAACTGGTTTAAGAGTTAGAAAAACCTTCTTACACATTTGTTGAATGTACACGAACAAAAGTTCAAAAATACATTCCATGCACTCTGGGTCTCAAAATCACGTGTTGTAGATTATTGTGGACTCATAAAACTCTCTTTTAATTAAAAAAATTACAATAATTTCCATATCTTTACAAAGTAAATACAAAAGTAAATATAAGAAATTATCCTAGAGAGATTGAAGAATGTAGACTTGATTATTGGTGAGGATGAATCTGTTGTGGACTTATTTATAAGGTTATATGATATATTTTGTACTATAATATGTATAGGTGATAAGTTAGATGACTCTATAGTGGATGAAAATATTTTTAGAATCCATCCTGAGAATTTTGATGCAAATCCCATTTAATTAGATTACAAAGATCCTGAATCATTATCTCTTGATTATTTCTATAGAACTCTCATTGCATATATAATGATAAGGGAGAAAGATATGAAAAAACAAAGTTTGATTGAGAAATTTCATTGAAGGATGAAATGAAAGAAAATTCAAAGAAAATTCTTATTAAAGATGATACTAGAGAATCTAACTATGAAAATGAGGTATATATTAGCTTTTTTGAAATTTTATCCTGGTTTTCAAAAAATGTGAATAGAGGTACATGGGAATACAAAAAAAACATCCCATGAAATGTTTTGAATGTGGTGGCATTGGTCAACTGGTAGCTAATTTTACTCAAATAATGAATTAAGAGGATAGTGATAAAGAAGAAAGAAAGACAATAAGATCATAGAAGAAATAGGGAGATAGATAGAAATCAAAATCCATAGAGAATGAAAAAAGTTCGTCAAAACCAAAATAATAAGTTTCTTTTCTAAATGTGATGAAAAAAAAGGTTATGATCCTTTACTAAAAAAATCAATTGTCTATGGTATTGAAAATACTTTTATTTCAATAGTAAATGATAAATAATTCAGAATAAATCATTCTGAAGAAGAAGAAGAAACTCTTGTTGGAAATCATTTCAAAGAAGAGTCGAAATAATGCCTATGAATGATTTGAAGGCTTGAAAAAAACAAAAAAGTTGGAGGATGAATGTTCCTTTACCAGAAATCAACAATTGTTTTATAATAAGAGAGAAAATTTGGGGAAATATATTCATGATTTTATGAAATCTCTTGAAGAATAAAATAATTGAAATGAGAATATGGGGGTGTAGATGATTGAAAAAGAATAAGAGTTCAAACTTGTGCAACAAAAACATTATAAAGCTAAAAAAATTCACAAGTTTCAAAAATTATATCACTGATGTTGGTGAAATTTCTCGAAAGGAGAAGCCTAGAAAGGATAAAAAAGAAACATTTAATAATTGAGAAGAAATATTAAATTGTTTTTGAAAAGAATAAAGTTGGTAATGTAATGTATGTGGCTAGTGTCAACAATGACAGTAATTCAGAAGTCTCAAATAACCCTGAGTATGGTTTTTTTGAAACAATATATGTATAGAAATATTTTAAATAATTCAATTTTTGATAAAATAGAAAAGAAAAGGAATACTATGATTGATTACGTAATTTTTGATGGATCCACAAAAAAAGAGAAGAAGGTGGTTGAGAAATATAATCACCATTCTATCCAGTATGAAAGTTTAAGAGGAAAAAATTCATTTAGTGGATATTGCTAGTATTTTTGTGGATTTATATATACCAAAAATATGTGTTTTCTTCATCGGAAATATTACTATTATTCCATATATTGTGAATTACAATGGTGGAGGTGGAGTCAATCTCCATAGAGAAAGAATTTTGATAAAGGTGTTTTAAAGAATCATGAATAGGATGTACTACTAATTTTAAAAAGCTTCCAACCATTTGAAAATATTTTTTAATGATTTTATTAACTAGGAAACCTAGTAAAAGGATGTATTTTCTTATCACTAGTAGCAAAAAATCATTAACAATCCTAAAAATCCAGAAGTAATGAAAGAATAGAAAGAAGAAAAAGCTCACACTATTGAAACAACATCGAAAGAAGAAAAAGGGATTGAACATGGATTCTCGATAGTGGGTGTTCTCCTCTTATGAAAAGAAATTTAATTTTTTTGATAAGGCGAAGGAATTCAAATAATGAATAGTAACATTTGTCAATGATGAATTCTTGGAAATCAAAGGGGATGGTCGAGCTATCATTTGGAAAGAAAAGAGGAAATCCAAGAGAGATTTAAATATTGATGGGTTGGAACACAATTTGATAACTGTTTCACAATTTTTTTGATGAGGGTAAAAAATTATTGTTTAGAAAAGATAGGTTTGTTTTGAAAATTTAAGAATATTGAAAAATTGTTATAAGAGTCTATCATTCCAAAGGAAAAGTGTTTCAAGTTAGTGAATTAAAAAACACTTTTTACACGAGTAAGGTAGAAGAGAATAAATTATGTCATAAAACTATAGGAAACATGAGTTAATGAAATATGATAAGGTTATTTAAAAGAGAAAATGTGTCAGTAATTTATTATCGTCGAAGAAGAAGATATTGGTATTGCACAATTTGATAGAAAGTAATGTCTACAATATCACTTCATAAGAAATATGAGATTTGTTCAATAAATCCTATAGAGATGATTCATTTTAAATTTATGGGTCGAGGAGAAAATAGTTAACAAAAAGAGATAAGTAACTCATCAATTTCATTGAATATTTTAATCATATTACATTTGTTATGTTTATATAAAATAAATTAGATTCTATGAAAATGTTTAAACATTTTATAGGGAATTATGAGAAAGAATGTGAGTATTCAGTGAATAAGTAGAGAATAGACAATGGTTGTGAGTATAGAAGTGAATAATTTGAAGGTTTTCTTAAGAGTCATGGAATTTTTTATTTTTATATTTCACCATACACTCCTAAAAAATGGGGTTTCTGAACGAAAGGACATAAGTTTAGCGGAAATGAGAAGAGTTATGATACTTGATCATGGTATTTATTATTACTTTTAAAGGCAATCCATGTGTATTTCTATTTATATCTAGAACCATTGTTTCTATAGGCTTCAAAAAATATTACTCCACATGAAATTTTTAATGGAAAACTCCATGTTCTAAACCCATAAGAGTTTTTAGGAGTCCATGTATTATAAAGAACATAGGTGGAAAATATGAAAAAGTCTACGAATAAAGGTGGTGATGGAATATTTAATTTATATGCTCTAGATAGAAGAGGGTATAGATTCATCAACAAAGAAACATAATGAATTATTTATTCAATTGATGTGAATGTAAATAAAAAATAAAATAAAGAAAAACAAGCTTATGAAGACAATGAATTTAATCTAGTTAAAGAAAAAAACTATGATAAAGATACACACAATTATATTCCAACTCATGAAGAAGAAATAAACTCAACTATTTCCAATGATAAGTAAGCTATTTAAAAATATCTTCTATGTTTGAATAAGCTAGTGGAATATCAAAATATAATTTGTTACCATCCCTAGATGGTTCAAATAATAAGAACAATATTTTCTATTACAAATAAATATTTATATTCAAAAGTGGAGATGAATGATGTGAAAGAATCTTTTGAGAACAAAGAATGGGTTCATTCCATGAATGAAGAGATGGATCAAATTGAGAATAATGACACATGGGAACTCATACCGAAGCAATAAAAGAAAATCATTTTTGGAACAATGTGGGTTTTTTAATACAATATTAATGAAGAAGGTGAAGTGACAAAAAGATATAAAGATTGGTATGAAAAGGGTATTCATAAATTGAAGGATTTTATTTTCATGAAAACTCTTCCCAGGTGGAAAGATTCTAGAAAATCATAATCATTCTGACTATTTCTCAATAACGAGGTTTAAGGATCATTCAAATGGATTTTTAATCCGAATTCAAAAATGGGGAGGTTGGTGAGGATTTTTACATTGACCAACCATGTAGATTTAATTTTGGGAAAGAAGTAAGTTATGTGTAAATATTTTTAAAGTCTGTGTATGGGATAATGCAAGCTCTGAATGCATGGTATTCCAAATTACATACAAACATAAGGAAGATAATTTTTAATAATGTAAGAGGGGATATCAATCTTTACATCAGATAAATTCGTGAGTATTACCTCATTGTAATTGTTTATGGTGGTGACATTATCTTTTATGAGAATGATGAAAGTGGTTGTTTTTTTTTTGAAGAAATAAAACATGTTTTTTAAATATCTTTATTGGGGGAAATGAAATACTTTTTGGGTTAAAAATACAAAAAAAAAAGAATGAATAAGTTATTATTTCTCAAGAAATGTATTCTAAGGAACTTATTAATAGGTTTTTAATTATAAACTCATAACCTATTGCCATGCTGATATCACTGGGAACAATTTTTTTAAAAGATAGAGAAAGAGAAGAAATTGATGAAAAGGAATTCTGATAGTTAATTGGAAGTTTGTTGTATTCGATTGCCTCATCACCCAACAATGTTTATGTTATTAAGTTATGTGAAAGATTTCAGAGTTCTCCAAAAGAATTAGATTTAATTTTTTTTTAAAGTTCTCATATACATCAAAGGAATAATAGAATTTAGAATCAGGTATGGTATCTCATTTAGTATTGATTTGGATGGGTATTGAGATGTTGATTGGGCAGGAAATGTTAATTAATGAAGCTCCACATATAGAGGAGTATTCTTTTCGGGAAAGAATTGTGTTAGTTGTAGTTTAATTAAATATAATTCAGTAACTCTCAATATAGTTTAAGACGAGTATGTTGGTTCCATTCAAGCTTCTACTTAGCTTATGTGGATGAAAACCCAATTTTAAGATTTTCTTTTTGAAGTGAAGTTACCCTTTCTATTCAGTTTTGACGATCAGATTAAAATCAATCTCACCCAGAATCCTGTTAAACATTTTCATTCAAAAAATATTGATTTCAAATATCATTTCATCAAATAGTGTGTAAAGAAGAGTGAATTAAAGGTGGAGTATGTTCCAACACTAGAATAAATTTTTTACATATTTAAAAAACCATTAATGAAGGAATAATTCTATAATTAAGTTTGAACATGGTTGTCCAACCTCTTTCTTATCAAGGTTGATGAATGTTTTTTTGTACCCTCATTCATCTAATATTTGGATAATATTTCCAAGGGGGAGAATAATTTGGTTCATAAATCAATCCTTATGAATTCATTTAAAAAGAAGTAATTTTGGGTAAGCTATGAATTCAACATTGTTTAGTGTGTGAACAATTATTTCTATTTTTTGGAGTGGTTGAAGGAAAATAAATTGGTTTTATTCTAGGTAGGATGAATAAAATCTGAGGTTGTGGAAGTGTAGAGGAATGAAAAATAAAATGGATGTCATAATCCCTAATTTTAGACAACATGGTTTTGTTGTCATTGATTATTGTTTCCTGCAATGAGTTAGCTCATGTAGACTTAAATTTTTTGATATGTAATACATTTCTTGGGGATAAAATGTTTAGTATTTTATGAATCTTTTTTTTGAACCAAATATAAATGCAGATAATGTTAGGACCATGTTGAAGGGGAAAGTGTTTTTTAAGTGTTGTATTTTGTAGTCAAGGATTGTTTTGGAAGAAGGGGAATCATAACACATTGTATTTGATGAATAGATGACTTGATATTTGGTTTCAAAAGAACATGAATCAGGTTTTTTGATACTTGGACTCACTATAAAAGTCCATCATAAAAAGAATAAGAAGCCCTAAAATTCCTATCAGACTCACATCAGGTCCAGAATGAATGATAAAAAATATTTCTGAAATTAAGTGGTCATTGGATTTAATATAGATCCAGTGTGGATGAAGTGATCAAAATGAGAGAATTAGATTCTGTATGTCTATAGTAAAATAAATGTGATGTTTCTTTGCTGATTTGTATTTCATATAAATCGTATGTTGATTAGATGACTTATGATCCAGGATTAATGAATAAATATGGGACTGAAAGAGATGGGGCCAATTTTTTTTTTGATTGATTAGGTCTGCAAGGAAAGGAAAATAGATATTCCAAATGATTTCCAGATTTATTGTATCTTGTTGGAAGAGAAGAAAGAGATGATTCCGATTAAAAGGGAATTGTACCTTGTATAATTATATCCATGAGGATGATATGAACAAGATTCATAGAGATCATACACAGAAATATCATTCTAAGAATGAACATACCTAGAATGATCATATCTCATATAATCATTATCAGGATGATCGTATTCAAGACAATTAATCTAAGAAATATTGTAATCATGACGATCATATTCAACATGATCATATTTGGGCCAGTTAATTTATGAACAATTATACTATTGTGAAAAGGAATGAAATAAGATGGAGGGAAGGGAATGTTATGATACATAACAATGTAAGTTTGATGATGTTTATGCTGTTATCGAATGAATTTTAATTCATGAAGGAAGTCATGATACAAGAAAATGTTTTTTGAATGAACTATGTTTCTGACGATGAGCGGAGGCCAATGAAAACTGCAATGAATAAGATTGATCAACAATGCAGTCGACCATTCAAAAGGGATTGAATCATATATTTTTCCATTACTAGTGAATTTTCATGTGGTTTAAGAGAAATGGTGAGGAAAAAAAAGTGGTTAGAGAGTATAGATGAATGTAGTTTATTGAATATTCCATCAAGGGGGAGCTTGGTATTCAAATAAATGATTATATTCATCATTCACAGTGGTATCCATTTATTTATACATTTAACATTCAATTGATACCGATATTATTTTTTAATGATATCATGTTGAGAGAATTGTATTTAGGAATTTAATTCGTACTGGCATTTGAAAAGAAATTATAAATAAGGGACAAATATTATAGAATAATTCAGAACATTGATAAGAGTTAAAGAATTCATAAATTCAATGGATATTTTAAGTTAAATAAAAATTTGGGTGAATTTAAGTGAGTGGGAGAAATTTTGGGTTCTTACAAAAACCTCTTATGCGTTACCTATAAATGGAGAAAAGTGCATCATAATTTGTTGACGACAGAAGTACGATTTACTACAGACGAGAGTGAGTCTATGAGTTCTTCGAGAGAACAAAAAGTTATCATACTAATTTTTATTGAGAAAGTTTTGGATGATTTATGTGAAAGAGAAGATGCAAGATCCCAACACTGTATTCAAATGATCATAATATTCAGTTATTATTGAACCTAGTGATTACCGTATTAAACTCTTTAATTTTATTCAACTAATCTTCGTATCGGGGTCGATTAATCTTATTGGGGATTTCCATATACGGATTTCTGGACTGAGGAATTGTTTTTGAATTATCTCAATAGTACTCATCTGGTGATTTATCTTTTTATTTTGATTTATTAAGATGAGAAGAACCATAATATTTTTTTCCTACTCAGATTTGAATTTCTTCTAATTCATCTTTACCATATTTTGTTAAAGTTTTATTTTTCATACAAGGGAGAATTGGACTCAGAGGAATTGGAATGGGAAAAATGTACATGGAAAATTAGACTATGTTTTCATAAAAAAATTACAAGATGTTCTATCAATCATTTGGGTAAAGAATTGATTTTTTTACAAGAATACATTTTTTGAATTGAAAATAAGCACATGTAACATATGTTACTACAAAAATAATGTTTTACCCTATTTATGCTAAGATGGTGCAAACACTATTAGAATTATTTACAAAATTGTTGCATGAGTGAAAGGTTATATCCTAATCAATGTAATACATGCATTGTTTTGTAGTGGATTGTCTATTACTATATCATTTTTATACTATACCAAGGATGTATATATTCTTATTGAATAGTGAACCTTGTAAATATTTTTGTTCCTATGGATGTATTTTTTTTCGCTAGGGAATGAAATATTAAACACGAGGGGAAAGTTGTTTCAATTTCAAGGAAACGTAAAAGGAAAAGTATCATTGATTCAAACCCTCCCCCTCTTTGTGATACAACTATCTTGATTGGTCACCTTTAGGTAGCACTATTTCTCTTTTCTATGAAAGTTTGTGGTTCAATTCACCTTTGTTTTGATCAGCAAAAACACAATCGAGTTACGATAAGGAAAAAAATCCATTTCCATAGATTGATGTTCTGTTTGATTATTTCAAATGATAATATTATATCTCAAAGATTTACCTTTGATGTGCTTATCCTCAGTTTTTGAATAAAAGAATATGATGTTCAAAAAACTACCTTGTAGAGTAGTTAGGTCCATTTTGAGTACCTTGTCTTTAACTTTTGTTTAACCACTGATCTAGTAGTTTTTATTCAATTTTTGAACATTATTTTACATGAGTATCTTTATACCATTATGGTAGTATTTTTGGGAAGCATCATTGATTAATCTATGTTCGAAGAGGAGCATGTGTTCCATCTAAGAGTAGTTCTAGAGTTGTTGAGAAATCAACAATTTTATGCCAAGATATCAAAAAGATATTTTGAATTTAGGGAAATGGTGTTCTTAGGGAATGCGGTGTTGGGAAATGGAGTACAAATTTATCTTGAGAATGTGAGGGATATTATAACATGGGAATAACCATAAATTCTTCTGATATTCAGATATTCCATTGTTTAGTTGAACATTATTATTGATTTGTAAAGGACTTCCCAATGATAGATTCTTCAATGAATACTATAAATCATAAGGGAGTAAAGTCATAATGGGATGAAAAAAATCAGATATATTTTATTTATTTGAAATTCATCTTGAGTATTACACTGATGTTGACTCTTACAGAGTCTAGTTAGGGCTATTTGGTCTTTTGTGATTCACTATGATTAGTTTTTGGATGCATTATTATATAGGGTATTCATGTAATTGCTTATGTGTCTCATAATCTTAGGACACATGGGAATAATTATCCAACCCATGACCATGGACATAAATTTGTGATGCATGGGATTAAGATTTTGTGACATTACCTTTACATAGATATGTTTATTGTGTTTTCAGACAAATAATGATTGAGTTATATATTCTCCAAAAAAATATTTGAATCTCTGCTCGACGCATTAGGTGTAATACCTACATTTTTTCCACATTTAAATCACTTATACACTTGGAAAGTGAATTTCATCATGGAAGCTTTCAGTAAGACACTTTAGATCATGGTTGTGAATTAATATTTTGAAGAGTGGAAATTGATGTCTCTATTTTCATAATTGCATATCATAGTACATGAATCAATGGCTGAGGTTTCTTTTTATAGTGTTCATTTGAGATCAACTATTCACAAAATGATCCTTAAAGAATAACAACATGATGATTAGTTCTATAGAATTAGAAAATATATTTATGTTGGGAAGACCATTTCAAACTGGTCATTCTCCACCAAGGGAATTCTATGTGATCAGAATTTCATTGTTGGTCTCTTAACGGTAAGGAAAGCTATTATGGAGAGTTTGTAAAATTCCTAGTTGATCGTGAACCATAGAACCACAAATATTTTCAACAAAATACGATGTAATTTATGGTTTCTATAAATGGTATAGGATATTGGTGAGTTTGTATATCACTGTTAAATGTGAAAATAGGTTTGGTCCAAGAAAAGAAACCTTCAGGTTTACATAACCACTTCTAGTGCCGACTCAGAAGTGGGATGAAATCTCTATGAACATTGCAGTTGGGTTACTGTATACCCACGTAAAAATGTGGTTTGGGTATTGATCAATAAAATGACTCAATTGACTCACTTTATACCCATGCGTTGAATAACCAATGTTAAGGAGTTATCAAATCTCTATGTGAAGAGATTTTGGGTTTCCATGGTGTTTCATCTTCTATTGTTTAAAATTGCGATCCTTTCATTTCTCATTTTTTGAGAGGCATTTAAGAGGAACAGAGATCTGAGGTCAATTTCAATACGACATACCATCCACAATCAGATGGCTATAAAGAAATATCTATATGTATTCTTTAGGATATGCTTATTTCTTATGTTCTCAACTTAGATGAAGCCTGGAATGATCATTTGGGTTATTTTGAGTTTGTTTATAAAAGTAGTTACTATTCTATGAACATAAAGGCTCTTTTTGAGTCCTTGTATAGCCAGACTTGCGGATATCCATTATATTGGTTGGAGATTGGTGAATGTTACATGGTAGGAGCAATATTGGTTCAATATATGATAACAGTAATTCAATTAATTCATCAAAGAATGTGGGTGGAATGAAGCCGATAAAAGTCTTATGGTGACCGTCATCACAGACCATTGGAATTTTTGTTCGGTGACAAGGGCTCTTGAAAGTATCACATGAGTTGGGTCATCGATGGATTAGGAGGCAATGGAGATGTGTTCCCCACATTGTGGGACACTATGAGGTTATTCAGATATTGGGGAAAGTTTCTAAAAATTCAGAACTTTCACCACAGATGATGTCTATACCTAACATGTTCCATGTATCTTAGTTATAAAAGTATATATATGATATATATCATGTTCTGAGTTAGAGTGATGTTTTTGTTGGAATTGATTTATTCATGACTGAACATCCAGTTAGGATAGTTTTTTTTAAACCAATGTACATAGTTGGATGAAGATATCTTTGGTATGAGTTCTATAAAAACAAAGTTCTGATATTTTTTAAATGTGGGAGAGGGAGGAACAGATGAGAGAGAAGTTTCCTTAAATTTTTAGTATATAATCATAACCATTGGTATTTTAGGGATATAATAATGCAATGGTGGGGAGGTTGTATCATAATGTAAATATTTTTTAGGTATTTATAAACCCCTATTTTAATCTATATTTTGTTCGGTTTCATATGGGGTTGTTTTAGGAAAAATATTGGAAATTTTGAATGTTCTGGGGCAATAAATGGTTTGTGAAAAGTTTTCCCAAATCATTCCCCCAATTAGAGAAACATTTTAAAACCAAGGTAGTTGGATTTTTCATAGTTAGAACATGTTGTGACAAACCATGGGCCTAACTAGTAGAACCCATGCGCTTGAAAAAATGTTGACAAGTATAGGGTGCATGGTTTTTCTAAACTATTAAGATATGCCCCACTAACTGAGCATTCTAGTTTTTAAATCCAATATTAAGTTTTAAAATATTGAAACCCCTCATTTAGGGGATTAATTAACGTATAGGACCCCCATTTAGTTACTTTTCTTTGGAGTATTCCAATAGTAGTTTATCTCCCCTCTACACCTCTCATAATGTCCATTAAATCTTGGAGAATGGAGTTTAAACTTTTCCAAGTAGGTTTCCTTTTCATATTATCTTTATCCCTCCCTCTCCCTCTCTCTTCTTCTCCCTATGGTTTTCTAGATATCCATGTTGGTGGGAGGTTATAATACCCAATGTTTCAGATCATGGATCTATATTTGTTTCTTTATTTCTTTTACTATCATTATCCATTGGTGAATCTCTATTATGGCTTGCAGTTTCGAGTTCTCGTGATCCCATGGTAGGTGGTTCTATTACAATGATCGATTTTTATTAAACCAAAATTGCTTTATTTAAATTCAAATTTTTGATTTAAATTAATTTTCTTGTTATAAATGAAATTGATTTCAATTTTTGGATTAAAAACATAATTCCATTGATTTAGGGTTTTGGAAATTGGATTTTTAGGTATGAAATTGGGGAAACCCCCAATTCTCATGAATTTT
Source organism: Viscum album (assembly GCA_963277665.1). Taxonomy (NCBI): domain Eukaryota; kingdom Viridiplantae; phylum Streptophyta; class Magnoliopsida; order Santalales; family Viscaceae; genus Viscum; species Viscum album. Next base: position 1,208,789,299 of record OY728137.1, read on the forward strand.
TATGTGATTGTGAAATTAATAGAAATAATTTAATTTATATTGTGAAATTTATATTTTGAAACATAATTGGGAAATTTATTTGAGTAATTGATTTCAAATTGGTATATGTGATAATGGATTGAAATGGTTTTGATAGAAACCATTGGGGTTAATCCTAAAAAATGGAAAGTTTTTGATTAAATACCTATGTGTTTGTTTTTAAATGGAAATTAGAATATTTGAAATAGAGAATGGGATGAATTGAATTTTAAATTAATTTCCCATAATTGATTATGTTTGGGAACAAGAAATCCTAGGTTGTTAGCGAGTTATTCAGAAGAACACTCTATGATTTTACAACTTCAATAAAACATAAATGAAGCACATAACATGCGCAATGAGATAGAGATGAAGTCTTCTTGACCGACGTCCAAGGTCCAGGTGTATAAAATATTTCCTTGTCACTATTTCTGTATGATTTCATATATACTATAATTTTAATTCCTTTTGGATGATTACCATGTTTCTATCTTGTTTATATTTGAGATATAAATTTGTGACAATGTTTGTAAACTATTTTATGTGCCTTAAATATTTATATAAATTGTTTTATATAAAATGATGATAAATCCATTTTTTGAAATTATTTATAAAATTTTGAATGTAAATAATAATTTTATTAAATATGATTCAGAAATTAAAAACCTGTTTGTTTAAATTTTAAATCATTATTTGCTTAAATAAATGGTGACATATTTTTATGGAATACTTAGTGAGACCCCACTAGGATTATATCTCAAACCCAACCTACAATTTCTTTTTTTTTTGTATGTTATATCCTTCTATGATAAAATTGGGGGAAAACTTCTTGTAGTTGGTTATAAGTATTGATATTTGGTCTTGGAGAGTTGATTTTGATAGAAAATGGGTTGTTCTATCTATTTTTAGGTATTTTGTTATAGTACTTTGGGTTTTTTATAAATGTTTCACTTCTGGTACACTTCTCACTATGGATTTTTTTATATGAATTCTATCTTGTTTATATTGATTTTTTAATGTTTGGGGAAATTTTGTTCACACTTTCAGTTTGAATGATTCAAGGTACTAGTCCCAAACCGATGGGGATTAGAAACACCATTTGGGCTATATCAGGAAAAACATAGTTATTATGTTATCAGGGTACCCATGTTTTTTTGTGGTGAGGTTCTTCACATGGAAGAAATCTACCATATCTATATTCCTATCATATTGGAAAATCCATGGTTTCCTTAACTACCTATATATCTTATTCAGACTACCAAAACCAAACTTGCCTTCATCAAAAATTGGGAATTGGTCCTGATATTGACCATAACCCTGGTAGGTATTACACGCCAATAGAAATACCATTGAAGATTTTCAAAAACAATTTTTCCTCGAAAAAATTTAGTATATGGTTTAAAATAACAAAATACTAGTTGAAATTTAAAAATACCTAGCATCCACGACATGCCAGAATATATCTGCTATTGAGGGACCCTACAATCTTTCCATTGCAACAACCCTCCTTGTGGGTGAATATGCTAAATAAACACATCTTTATTTTGTATCATTAGATATGTTGGAAATATAAATTGGGTAGCTACATACTATATAGATGGTTTAAGTTCCTCATTAAGTCATAATACATGAGACTCATTGTCTGGAAAAATATCCTGGGTGAATCCCACAAGTTACTTGAACTTGATCCCAAAACTCATGAAGACTTTTCCTATGCTGAGGATATAATATCTCTTACCTCTTTAATACAATTATAGTTGGAGATATGATATTTTTTGGAAATAAGTTTAGATAAATTACCAATTAACAACCTTATCCTTCTAAAATTATAGTTATAACATCCAAAATAGACAAACTTCTTCCCTCATCTGATAGAAAACAAGAAAAAATTGTAATCTACCTGATTTTAAATAAGACTAAAACTGATATCAATATCCTACAACTAGTGCTTGATTTCCAATCATTAACACTTCCATAAAATTTCACCAAAAATTACTACTAAAATCATGCAACTTCATCTATAACCAATCTTCCCAATTAACCTGATCAACCTTTTGGGGATCAATCGGGTTAGCTAGATGAACATATCTATCATGGACTTTATGTGTATGATATCCATGATCAATAAGTGAAATGAAAAAAAGGATTCCATAAACCTGGTATCATGTAATTTTATTATGTTTTAATTAATATAATTAATTTAATTTTCAAAATATCACCTAATTCAAACCTGAACACAATCAATCATGATTCGCATACCTATGTTAGGCATTTAAAATCTATCTAAAAGTACCTCACATGGGTGTTCTATTAACCAATGTCCATGGAATCAGTTCCTGGAGGGCTATAAAATTATATTTTATCGTTGATCTCTCTATACTAGTTCACTCCCCATGATCAAATAGAATTATTTCCCTAAAAAACTGTTCAATAATAAAGGTTTATTACTCTAAACTCAATCCTATCTATCAACATAACCATTTGATAAAACATTAACATCACCCATCCCTCCAAAGGTACCCCTCCTTGGATGGTAAGTAGTGAATAGATATAATGAACCATGAGTCCTACCTTCATTAGGCCCCATGTTTGAAACTATATTCGACAAAATAATCATCTTACGTATGGAAGGAGTTACCAATAATTAATTAACAATGATCATGATATACGATAAATCAATCAATAAATAACTCTATCTTATAAAATAAATAGGATTATAAAAACTACATCACAATGTATGTATCATGTAAATAAATTAAATAAAATTATACAAACTAAAAGCTTAAATAAAGAAAAAAATAATGAACCAATAATTACTCCAGTTTCCATTCGAGTATGGAATAGGTCGGTTCACATAGTCATCTTGGTAACTTGAAAAGTAGTTTATATTTAAATAGTGTGAGAATAACATGTATACTAGGTATAATAATTCCCATGATCTCTCATTAAAATGTGATAATTTTATAATAATTCACCCATGGGAAAGTAAAAAAAATGAACAACATCGATGGAGGGCAACTAACCAATCCCAACCCAAATATGGAATGCACCCCAAAAAACACATATATGTATAGTAAAGTAATAGGGAGAAAATTAGTAAAGGGAATGAAACTCTAATTTCTTATTTATTTTCTAATTTTACTCCCCAATATTGTATTCCTTGGTTATACCATCCCTTCTGTAATGACCATAACTAAGGACACATTGTGTAATGACCCAAATATTTATTTATGAAAATTTCCCTTAATCTAATTAAATATATAACTATGTAAATTTGTTATATAAAACATATGAACTTCCTGTGATTTATGTTTTTGGCTTTTAGAAGACCATTAAAAATGTTTCTTTTGCAAATATAGCCATTGAAAAGTGATCACATGACTAATATAAATACATGGCATTAACAAATAAAATTTACATAGATAAAGGAAGTGATAGCCTCATCTAGTAGAATTTCTCCATAGAAATCCCATTTTACAGATCTTGAAATGGTGGTAGCGCCGCTAGGCCTCACCCTTGACCAAGCCCAAGCCGATCTTCAACACGTTAAGATTGAACGGAATCACCTACAGGAGAAGTGGAAGATGATAGATATTACCACTCGAGTGATATTATCTAAGACACCCCAAGAGTCTGTCACCATCGGAAACCTTACCCTCAAATAACATACATTCATTATAAGGGTTTATGTAACAAGACCCTAGCATTATGATTATGGGCATTATTTTTATATTGAATAAAAAATATACATTCATTTTATTATTATTACTTTATAAATAATTTTTAAAGCATAAATAGTTTTTTTAGTTAATATTAAATTAAGAAATATATTTTATTAAATTAATGGATTTTTAAATTACTCAATAGTTTTATAAAACATTATTACTAAATTACATTTTTTTAAATGATCATATAATTTTTATGAATACCATTGTAATTTTTTAAGGTTTGAAAGTTGTTTTTGTCAAAACGCGTGAATTTTTTATAAATGTATATTTTTATATTAAAATAAAAAATTCTGTTATTTAGAATGTTATTTAGATAAAATTAATATTATTTTTGGAATGAGGATGTCAAAATCATCCAATATTGATTTTATTTCTAATTTTCTAAGATAGTTGATTTTTTGGGTAAAAATTAAATACTTTTTAAATATATAATGTCTTTCATGACATCCTAATGACCCAATAGTGATGTAATAAAATAATATAAATGTGTTTTCACTTAAATATTGTTTTAACTTAAAAATAATATGAATTTTGGTTTGTTTTATTTGTTTTACGAGGCCTTAGTGGAACCTCCAAGACTTATAAAACATTTTATCATTTTATAAATGATTTCCCTGAGAGCGTGAGTCACCTCCACATAAGCAAGACTAATATTTTAATAATTTTGGACATTTTCCCCATAAAATAATTTTTTCCACTCCACTTTGGCAAAAACAATGGGCATAAACCATGGGATGTTTTGTTTTTTTTTGATTTGTTTAATGTGTGGTGTCTAAAACTATAATAAACAATTCCCTCTCTTTTCCTATATAAACCCTCACAATATCCCAATACTCTTAACTCAAAAAATTTGGATCTAGACCAACCTATTCCCTAATCTTTCTATAATCCTCCTATTGCACCCCAGTCTCCCAAGAATCACCTCTCCAGCCTCTCAAGCCTTTGGGATCACACTTCCCAGTAAGGGATTTCTTCCTTTCTCGTTTTTTCTAATATTTTTATGTTGTCATACCATTTTATTTTCAGTTAAAAATGTTGGGGTATGATTTATCGCCTCCCCCATACTGACCTCTATATTATTTTAATGATGATGAACCTATTTCACTCTAATTAATGCCTCCCATGTACACCCATTACCATGTCGAAATTCCATAAGGAATGTATCTCATTTCATTTACATTCAAAAAATTATTTTATATTATGAGTCTATATTTCATTATATATTTTGGGATATTATGTTCCATAACCCCATTATTTTCCATTTCATGTATAAATTATGATAGACCCCCTTTCCTCTCAAAAATCCATTTTAAGATTTCTAGTTGATGTCTTTATGTTGTCAAAGTAACACCAAAATTCCCATGCCAAAATAATCATGTAATTGAATACCATACCCATTTCTATATCAAGGTTATTCACCTATATGCACATGTACTTGTTGATTGAGGAATTAAATTTATGTATTCCAGATCTCTTTGTTCATGGAATAAATTAATATGTTTAATGAATCTTTGTTCTTTAATCTATGTCCCACACTTATGCATGAAATGAAATGACTAAGAAGGATGCATCTTAATAGCGCTCTGATGCACTAGGTAAAGATTTGTATCAAGATACATCAAGTAAAATGAGGATTTACTCATTCTAATTCATGTTCAATGATTGTTTACTCATGATCAATGTGAAATGAGACTTGGATCATTCTAATATAACGTTAAATGTTATTTCCAAATTTATATGGTTTGATAATCATGCTATATCAAGCATTTATGTTCATATTTCTCTTGTGTTCCATTGATCTGACTATTTCCTAACATGTACCATATTTTTCATTTTATTCCTTGATTAATCCCTTACTAGGAATTACAGATCACCCATATCTTATGCATTTCTACTAGTTATCCGATGCAATGTTAATTATGAAGGAATGTTGTGGTCTTGTAAAAGAATTTTTCCATAATAATATTGGGTTTTCTGTTCAATGTTGGTATGTAATGTTACTAATTTCTCAAGAAACTAGACCTATTGATCCTCAAAGTTTTATTATGTTTCGATTTATGTAATATATCATTTTTATCTTTTCAATAATGAGCAGGGTTGTTGTAGTTTCTATCGAAGGCCAGTTTAAATTATTTTTTGGATTAGTATTATTAAACCCTAGTAAAATACTTAGGGATAAGACTATGTATAATAAAAACAACCCTAAATTTTTGTGAGTTTTCATTAAGTGGTATATCAAGAAAATAAATACCTCTCTGGATACAAGTAGTTAGTGGCATCTTTGGCATAGATTTGTCTAGGGGAAAACATGAAGACACTGTTTTGAGCTAGACTCAAACTAGAACTGGTGCACACCAACGAGCCTTACTACACTCTTGTTTACTATACTCTCGGGGGATATGCTTTGGTAAACTCATGATCTTAGAATGAACCTTTATAAAGGGAATTAAAAAAAATGCCTTTAAAAATATATGTTAGGATGTAGAATGTGGATAGCATATATGAGTTAAGGAAATAAATGTAATTTATAATTTATCCTATTTTTTTTGGATTATCCTTTATGTTTTACCCCTAACATTACTTTTATTTTAGCCAATGGTCGATAATAGGAGGTCCCATGTTAATAACTAATTCAAAGATCAATGTGTGGATTGTTCTAATGAGATGACCAATCCGATGGGAGTGGGAATCTCAATCTTTGTCACGATACTCTCTTAGTTAACTCATGTTTTTAATAGAAACATGGGTCAAGAGAAACTTTCACCCCCACCCCACCCCCCCGAAAGAAATAACATCCCGAAATCGGTAGCTTCATGATGCAATGGCCTCCTACATTTAATGGATCATCTAATCCCTCAATCGCTTAACAATGGATCAAATCCATTGTGAAAATATTATCAATCCTTCAATTTGAGAAAAAATAGAAGGTACTTATGAATGCTTAAAATATGGAGGGTGAAGTAGATCAATAGTTTACATTTATCAAAAATATACAGCCTAAAGAGGACATCACAGCATTGGAATGGAAGGATTTCTGGAAAATGTGTTTTGATAAAAAAATTCTCTGCACCCTCCGACTTAAGATGGATAGGGGAATCCTTCCCTTCAATAAAAAACAAGAAAACTCCATCGGAGATTACGAGGAAAATTTCACCTGGCTTTCATGTTATGCCCCTGTATTTGTCGTTACCCCCGAATTCTAGGTTAACTGCTTCTTTGGTGGGCTAAATCATAGCCTACAAAAATTCATAGCGATCCAGGACATCGAGATCTATGAGTAAATTGTCCAATGTGCCCTCAAATTCAAAACATAGATTGGTGAATTATAGGGGTATAATGGGGATAAGAAGTGTAAGGGAGAATTTAATTATGGAAGTTGGATAGATAAATCCAGTAGTGCAATGAAATTCTAGCACACCACTTTCCTAAGGTGTGGAAAGAAGCACCCTAGAAATTTTCTAAATGGGAAAAGGAAATGATTTAGGTGTGGAAGAGAATGGATCCTGGCTATTAACTGCCATCATGAAAAAACCAATATTGTGACAAAGAAGAGCAACACTCCATTCGACCCTCAATGTGTTGTTCATTTCATCATTTGCAAAGAACTAGGGAACTTTTCAAACTAGTTCACTAAGACAAGGGTTTTGGGTGACAAACCCCAACCTTCAAGGTAGAAAGGGTGATATTTTTTGATCACTACAACTGAAGCGAACCCTAAAAAATGTGTTGATAGGTACCCTAGTTATTCATTCAAGAATAGTGAATGTAATTTTTTATTCTAGTTCTATGCATTATTTTATATCTTAAATGAGTAGTAAAATAGTCCCACAATCATCAAAAATCATAGAAGTAAAGATGTCAGTGAGAACAACAAATGGGGAAATCATTGCATCCCACGAATATAACTCCACTCCTATAAAAATTTGTATTTTTAACTTCATGGATAACCTCTTCATACTTCATATGATGGAATTTGATGCAATTATTTTCATGGATTGGGTTTCCCTATATAGATCCATTATAAATTTCTGTGAGAGGGAAATCACTCTCCATTTGGCGAATCAACCCCCAATTCTATACATGTGCAAGGAGGAAGATGAATATTCCATAGCACCATTATCTCTTGTTTGGATATTAATAACTTTTGAGAACACATATCTTGATCAGATGATTGAATATAAGGAAGCCACCATCCTTGAAGACAAGCCTATTATAAAAGAATTCATAGAAGTGTTTCCAAAGTAATTATCTAGTGTTTCTCTTAGAGAAGATGTTGAATTCTCATTTGATCATATACCTTGGGCATTTCCAATATCCAAGACTCTGTATTGAATGGTTATTTTGGATCTTGGGAGTTAAAGAAACAACTACAGAAGAATCAGGATAAAGGGTTTACACGCCCGAGTGCTTCACCATTGGGTGCACCAGTCCTCTTCATCAAGAAGAAGGATGGGTCAATGAACCTTTTCATTGATTATTGTGGGGTCAAAACATTCATGATAAAGAACAAGTATCCTATTCCATGAATTTTTTACTTGTTCAATTAGCTACATGGAGCACAATACTTCTCCATGGAGGATTTGTGTTGACGATATTACTAAGTAAGGGTGAAGAAGGAGGGTATACCAATGACTACTTTTCGTATAAGGTACAGGCACTATGTATTCATATTAATGTTTTTAGAACTCACTAATACACCAGAAATATTCATGGAATTAATGAATAGTGACTTTAGAGATTACCTTGAAAAATTTGTGATAGTCCTTATAAACAATATTCTAATATACTCTAAAACCAAGGAGGAGCATTAGGAGCATCTAAGAACTACACTAGAGACCCTATGAAAGGATATGATCTATGCAATGTACAAAAAATTTAAGTTCTAGTTGAATGATGTATCATTATTGGGTCATATCATCACATATAATGGGATATCTATGGAACCATCCAAGACAGCTACAATAGAGGGATGGCGGAGGACAACATTAGTGACAGATATCTGTATCTTCCTGGGGTTAACTGGATATTATTACCGATTTGTGAGAAAGTTCTCAAAATTGTCAAACCCTCTTACCAAGCTAAATCAGAAGGGAGTCAAGTTTTCTTAGAGTGATGAATGCGACGAGAGTTTTAAGGAGTTGAAAAAGAGGTGTATCAATCCACCCATGCTAACAATACCCACAAGTGTAGAATTTTTTGTGGTATTTAGTGATGCTTCAAAAAGAGGTTTGGGATATGTGTTGATGAAAAATGAAAAATTCATTGCCTATGATTCAGGGGAATTTAATGTTCATGAGAAAAAATATCTAACACATGATATGTAGTTGGATGTAGTAGTCTTTTCTTTAAAAAGTTGGTGACATTATATATTTGAGGAAAATTGTGAAATATACGTGGATCACAAAAAGCCTCTAATATATATTCACATATACAGATTTGAACATGTGCCAACAAATATGGTTAGAGATGATCAATGTTTATGACTATTCAATACATTACCACCCTAGGAAAGAGAACAAGGTGTCATATGCTCTAAGTAAAAAGGACCTAGTGATTCTATCGTTGATGAGAATTGAAAAGGATCTAATATTGTTATATTTGAGAAAGATTGACATGGGAATAATAAAGAAGGGAATGTCATCAATCCTTTCACAAATAATTTCTCAACCATCTCTTTTTAAAAGGCTAATGCATTCTCTAAAGGATGACATTCTAATTCAGATGAAAGTGGAAACTATCATAAAATCTAAATCCTCATAGTACAATTTTAATGATGAAGGAATTGTGATATTTTGGTCGTGACTATTCATTCCATCAAATTTGGAGATAAAGAAATAACTTTTAGATGATGCACATAGTTTGAATTTCTCTACTCACCTAGGAAATACAGTGATGCATCGAGATCTCCAAGAGAATTATTAGTAGGATAAAATGAAGAAAAAGATTGCTCAGTATACATCAAAGTGCCTAGTATATTAGCAGGTGAAGGGTGAGAGGAATAATTCTAAGGGTATGTTGCAACCATTACCCTTACTAATGTGGAAATGGGAGAACATCACCATGGAATTTTCCACCAGACATCTGAAGTCATCCAAAGGAAACAATGTTATCTGAGTTGTTGTGGATATTCTTATAAAGACTGCACACTTCATTTCAAATCAAGATGACTTCTCATTGGATAAAATGGAACACACACACACACACACACATATATATATATATATATATATAAGATAAGTGGTAAGGCTACATGGAGTACTACTATCTATTGTATCCAATCGAGATCCCAGATTCACCTCTATGTTCTGTAAGAGTCTTCAACATGCTCTGAATAATGAGTTGAACTTTAGTATGGCTTTTCATCCTCAAATTGATTGAAAATCAGAGTGGATATCCAAATACTTGAGGTCATGTTGAGAGCATTCTCAATGGACATGAAATGAAGATGGGATCAACATCTTCCTCTGGTTGAGTTATATTATAAAAAAATTTCTACTCAAGAATCCATATGGCTCCTTATGAATCCCTTTATGGGAAGAAGTGTAGAATAATAGCATGTTGGGATGATGTTGGGGAGAGAAAAATCCTATTTCCCAAAATGGAAAAATAAATAATGGAGATGGTTAGGACCATCCAACAGCACATTAAAGCTACTCAGAGTCGGCAAAAGAGCTATGGGGATAATTATCGATGAGACCTAGAGTTTGATGTTGGAGACATGATATTCCTATGCATATCTGTGTGGTATAGAGTTATGAGATTTGGGAATAAGAGAATGATTATTCAAAGGTACATCTACCCTTTTCAGATCCTTGATTGCATTGGAATAGTGGCATATCGACTAGAACTCCCACCAAAACTATCTTAAGTACATGATTTATTCCATGTATCACTCTCAAGAAAGTACATACATGATCAATATGATGTTCTCAATCTAAATGTGGAACCATTGAAGAATGACCTCTCTTATGAAGATAATCCAATGAAGATATTATATACTAAATAAAAAGTACTATGAAATAAGACAATGCCCCTTCTCAAGGTGTTGTGGAGAAACAATAAGTTTGAAGAAGCGACATGGGAATCAGAGGAAGTGATGAAGTAGAGTTACCCTCGTCTATTTGATTGTGGGAAAAGGAAATTTCATTGATGAAATTACTTAAGGGTAAATATTGTAATGACCCAAAAATTTATTAATAAAAAATTATCTCGATCTAATTAAATGTATTTTTATATAAAATTGTTTTATAAAATATATACACTTCTTTGGTTTTATGTTTTTTGGATTTTAAAAACTGTTATGAATTTTAACCATTGCTAATATATCTATTGAATAGCGATCACAGATTTGTATAAATATAGGGCATTAGAATAATCCAATTTACAAATACAGAAGAACAGATAGCCTCATCAAGAAGAATTTCTCCATACGAAAACTATTTGTCAGAGCTCGAAAGGATGTACCACCACTGGGCCCCTCTATTGACCAAGACCAAGATGAGCATCAACATGTTAATCTTGAACATAATCACCTACTGGATTAGTGTATGTTGATAGAAATTACAACTGAGATATGTTATCGGAGCCACCACAATAGTCTATCACCATCGCACTCCTTACCCTTCGGTCATATGAGGGTGTTATAATGAGTTATGTAACAAGACCCTAGTACTATGATTTATGTGCATTATTTTTTTGTAGAATAAATAATATAAATTCATTTTACTATTATTACATTGAAAATAGTTTTTAAAGCATAAATAGTATTTTTAGTTAATATTCAATTAAGAGATACATTTTTATGAAATAATGGATTTTTAATTACATAATATTATAATAAAATATTATTACAAAAATTAATTATTATTAATTTACCGTATAATTTTTTGAAAACAATTGTAAATTTTATTATTGTTTGAAAGCTGTTTTTATCAAAATGATGAATTTTTTATAAATGTCAGTTATTATTTTAAAATTAAAAATTTACATAATTAGTAAATTATTTATATAAAAAATTATTGTTTTTGGAATCAAGATGTCGAAATTATCCCAGGGTGAATTTTTCATTATTTTCTGAGACAGTCAACTTTTTGGGTAAAAATTAAAAACAATTTAAATATATAATTTTTTATGACATCATAATGACCCAATAGTGAAGTAATAAATTAATATAACTGGAATTTTCGTCCAATATATGTTTTAAATATAAAATAATTTTATTTTAGGTATGTTTAATTTATTTTACAAAGCCTTAGTTATCCTTCCAAGACTTATAAAACATTATAACATTTTTAAAATAATTTCTTTGAGAGTGTGACTGACCTCCACAAAAACAAACCTAATATTTTTATAAGTAAGGCCATTGGACTTACAAAATTTTTTTCCACTCCACTTTGTCAATAACATGGAAAAAAGTCATGGGATGGTTTTAGGTTTTGATTTGTTTAATGTGTGGAGTCCAAAACCTAAATAATAAAGAATTCCCTCTCCTTTCTTATATAAGCCCACTCGATCTACCATATCTCTTCACTAAAACCATTTGGATCTCAACCAAAATCTACACGCCACTCTCTATAATCCTTCAAATGTGTACCAAGCTCCCAATAACTGCATCTCAAGCCTCTCACAAGTATTTGGAACCACCCTTCTAGGTAATGGATTTCTTCCTTTCTCATTTTTATCAATATTCTTTTATGTTGTTATAACCTTTTATTTTCAATTAAAAATGTTGGGGATTGATTTTTTAACTCCCCCATTCTGCCCTACTAATTTTTTAAGGAATATATACCTCTTTATCTCTCATTAATTCCTCCCATGTGCACCCATTAATATGTCAAAATTCCATAAGGAATTTCTCTTTTCTCTCTTACATTCAAGAAATTATTTTATATTATGCATCTAAATTCCTTGAAATATATTGGGATATTATGTTCCATGACCCTATTACTGTCCAATTAATGTATAAATGATTAGATAACCATTTCTATATCATCATACGATTTTACATTATCTTTTTGACGTCATTATGCTGCGAAAGTTACACAAAAATATCCTTACTAAAATCATTGTGTAAGTGAATACTGTAGCCATTTATGTATCATGAGTATTAACCATTATACACATGTACTTATTGATTGAATACTTACATTTATGTATTCAAAATCTATTGTTCTTGGTATAAATTATGAAGTTCAATGAATCCACGTTGTATGATCTATGTGGCACACTAATGCATGAAATGAAATGATTAAAAAGGGTGTGCACTGATATCACTTCAATGCATTGGGTAAATATTAGTATCATGATACAAAAAGTGAAATGGGGGTTTAATCATGCAAATACGAATGAAATTAGGGTTTACTCATGATCCTTGTGCAACGAGCATTAGATCATGCTAATATCATGATAAATGTTGTTTCCACATTTCTATGTTAACATAATCATGTTATATCATGACTTTATGTTCATATTTTTCTTGTTCTCAATTCATATTACTATTGTCTAACATATACCATATTATTTATGTTATTATTTCTTTACACTATTAAAAGTCTTTATAGCTTACCCTTTTCTTATGAATGTCCTCAGGTTATCCCATGCAATGTTAAGTACAAGGGATTGTTGTGGTCATGTAAAAGAAGTTTTTAGTAAAGTTGTTGGGTTTTATGTTATATGTTTTTATGTAATGTTCCTAATTTCCGAAGACACTAGACCTCTTGATCTTAAATGTTGTATTATGTGCATGTTTATGTAATAAATCATGTTTTATTGTGTAATAAACAGAATGGTTGTTATACATAGTCATTTGGAAAGCATCCCCCACGGGGACATGTGTGAATCTACATCCAATCAAGCCTAAAGAAACAGGGGCACCCACATTGTACCATAAAAAATAAAATGACCATAATAGTTTTTTATAATGAACATGAAAGAAATTAGCCCCATTCTATCCTTCCAACAAGCATAAACCACATTGTGAACCATCTCATCCTCTCTTCGTACATCACCACTTTTTAAATTTTGGTATATATCGATCACAACATGTGCATACCAATTTTTTCAAGAAGGTAGATTGTAAAAGAGGAGCTATATAGAAATTATTCCTCAATATCAGAGATTTTTGGGAAATCAACCAGAACCAAAAACCATTAAGAATTAGTATAAACACATGAATCATGTAGGGTATATAAATAAATCACATAAAAGTAAAAGATAAATAAATCACATAGAATCCCAACAAAGGGATTTAAAAAAGTGTACGAAAATATCTCACAACATTTCCACAAGGTCTTACAACCACCTCCAAAATTGTTACAACATCTAAATGAACCATAAAACATGAGCAAGACATATACACACAATCCATATTATATATTTGGTTTCAAGACATTCCATTTCATTATTTCCCAATTACAAGCCATATTCATTTATCAAGCCCATTAATTTAATATTTAATTAACACACATCCATTATATATATTACACATTAATTTAGTTAACACTCATTAATTAAAACCCACATAAATAAATTAATTCAAACAATATCATCTCATTATCCATGTCTACATTTTAAATTTGTTACATAGTTATTTGATAAATTCACTACCTATAAAAACACATCCCAATCATGTAAATGGGAAACATATCTCAATAACCACAAAACATTTCAACAACCACACTTCACAATGAACTCCACAACACATTTATTTTCAATATTTAATTTTATCACAATTACTTCATTACATTTAAGGGTATTCCCACATAATACACAATTCCATGGGAAACCAAATATATTAACATGATATATGTTGATATTATTTTTCATCTATGGTGATTTTCATTAATAAAAAAATACACCAATTTAAATTGAAGTCATATTTCAAATGACATTATGTACTCTCAACCATATAAGAAGAAATCAGCAGAATAAGTAAAATTCATTTGATTTATTCAATACGCTTTAATTTTAATTTTTTCACTTGATTTTCTCTATTATGTTGGTTTGTACAATCCACCCATGGAATGAAAGAATCCCAACAACCCTAAATATACATATAAATAATTGGAGATGATGGACCCCCCACATCGATATAATATTCTGAAGAACATCTACTTGTGAAAGAATAAAAAAGGGATCGAGCCCTAATAATCTTGATATAATCATAACTAGATCCTATGAAAAATAATAATCCACCAAATAACACCCAAAATAGAGGAGGTATTTCATCATTGTAAACTCCCATATAGAAGAAAAATCGAGAAAATTGTAATAAAAATATAAACTTTACCTCAATCCAAAAGATTACAATTCGAATGACCCAAGATGAACCAACGAGTTTGAAACAAAAAGGGTGGAAAATATGGAAGGGGAGAATGAGTTGGGTTCAACCAATTTTTAGGGAATTGTTTATAGATTTTAAAAAATGCGGTAAGAGAAACATATTTATAAATTCAATCCAAATACACACACTATGACATGTCAATACCACTAAAACATTGTAGATATAATTTGTCAACATGTAGTTAAAATCCCCTATGCAATATCACTATTGTTTCAGATTCTAAAGATAGTATCTGACCAATTCCATGAACATGACCATTACATGATCCAAGAAAATTTAGTTCTTCCATCATTTTCCTTGGACAGACACCATGACCATTTGCACATGAGTTGGTCATTTCACCCACACCATGCCCAAGGCCACAAAATGGTGAATCTTCTATACTTCATTCAGATAGGAGTTCCATTGAGGCAGCATGCCTTGTATGATTCCCACCTTGGGTGGAGTTCATATACCATGGCACACATTTAGACGGTCATATACACACTCCCAACACCACATATTCACCAATTAATTGGCACACAACCCATTATATATAGAAGCATACCCAAGCCAACCCAAACCCCACAAAATCATAACTATCTATGTTTCAAGACCTAGAGACTATAAAATGGAAAAACATAACCTCAAGCATTCATATTAAGAAACAATCCAACAAAATGTACAAGTCTTAGGAAAGAAAAAATTTATGGTCCAAACTTCCAATCTATTACATTGAATATGTATTTTTTTGATCATACACCTTCTTTATTCAGATCGGTTATGACAAAGTTATTCATTTTATTTACATCAAGAAATTATTATCATTATATATTTTATTACACATATATGGAT
Organism: Viscum album; assembly: GCA_963277665.1. Lineage (NCBI taxonomy): Eukaryota > Viridiplantae > Streptophyta > Magnoliopsida > Santalales > Viscaceae > Viscum > Viscum album. The sequence goes on from OY728137.1 coordinate 1,208,805,220, forward strand.
TATTATTTGAATTTTTTATTTTTTATTTTTTATTTTTATCTCATATGATGAAGTTATTTGACTGTAGGAAGTGAAGGGTGGAGCCTATAGTTATGTATACCCTAGATTCATCAGTTGGTATCATGAGACTAACATGTTTTGAGTATTTAGTTTAGTATTACCCAATTCATACCAATGTATTGACTATGGTATTTATGAAAATAATGACGTATTTTCTATAGCCTTTATGACACGAATGATGTGTTTGTTGTTGCCTTGTTGGTAAAATGAAGATGATCGTCATTATTCATTCTATCACCTTAAATTCAATTATTTCTATCAATGAAATAAATTTATTTACATTTTTATCTATGGATAAATTATTCTCTCAGTTTTAGTTGATTATGGATTAATAATGGTTTCATAATTCCAATATAATATTTTCTCTATGTTTTCCCATGATTTTCTCAATTGTGTCTTTTCCATTACTAATTTTTTAATCACATCCCATACTATGTATCCATTTTCCTAGTTGATGAGGAAATAAAATACAAAAATTATTTCTAAGAGGATTGATTATGTAGATAATTTTTTTGAGATATTGAATAGTTTTTATTGATAATTTAGTTTCATATATAGTGGGGAAATTTTTTATATGATACATAGAACATGTATTTGTGTTATATTTTTCAAATTATATATTACTCTAAAGTCAAAGGGGATTGGGAATTCATCTAATAAAATACATTATTTATGTCAAGTAATTATGGGATAGTTATGTTTGAGAATATATAGTTAGTATTATAGGTAGTATGTAATGTTTAAGGTTTAGACACAAGATTAAAGAGTGTAGGTTTGTGATTACACAATTCTTATTAAATATGTGTTAAGATAACTTTAGTGATCATGAATTTTTTAGGATAATATAAAGGATGATTATTTAGGGTTGATGAAAACTTAAAACATATATAAAACCATTCGGGGAAATACAAGATTTAATGTTAATGTAATGATGCTCATTTTATTGGGGATATAGATATGAAAAATTTAATGAAAACCCTAGTGGACACTTATAAGAATAATGTTCACATATAGGATAACATCGTGAGGTTTTTGTTAAAGTATAAATAATGTATTCTCTTAGATGTTACATCATTTATGGATACTATCAAGAGGATATGACTGTGGGAAAATTTCACCAAGGGTTAATCACTTAAAAATAAATTATTGAGTATTGAATTGATCTTGAATCTGATTCATGATGGGTGGGCCTAATACTACTCACCTAGATATAAACTCCCAAGAGATATCATTTGGACAATATTAGTCTCTTTAAAAACCATTATAATGGATTTATTTCATAATTACATAAATGGATAATCATAATAAGCACAACATAACCTTTCTTAGAGAAAATTAGTTTGAAATAGAGGCATGAAAGATTAAAATTATGTTTTCATTACGGAATACATATTAAGATTTGGATTTAATTTTCATATTATCATTTAGGGTAATTTTTTTAATAATCATTTTTTCATTGAAAATTTTGTTAAAAAATGATCACCAAAAGAAGTTGATAAAGGTATTTATATAAAAAAAATATGTCTAATATCTATATACGGGAGAATAATTAAGTTTTTTATAATGTTTCTATATGCCTAATCGTATTGAAAATTTGAGTTTCCTACTATTACCTAAGTTAGTGAGTTTGATATCATAATCAAAATTAATTATTCATACTCTTAGCAATCTTTATTAGTGAGAGATATTTATTGATGACATTATGGTATTTTCTAATAGAAATGATGACTATGTGAACCATTTAATGATTATTCTTCAATATTTATTCTTTTAGGGTTTGAACTCATATATTACATTGAATCATTAACCTTAAAAGTGATTTTATAAAAATGTTATATTTTTTTTGTGGATAATGACTGAAGAACACATGATTGAGGTATGTATAACAATTAATATTAAAATATTATTGATGTTAATGTAATAAAGGGTTTAATGGTATTAGAAAATGTGAGTTATATGGTATTGATAGCCTTAGAATTGAATACTTATTTGATAAAAAATTAATATTTTCAATTTCCTGAGAGGCTTAGATTATTTTTTGATGATATAGTATATATAATATTGTTTATTACTATATGAACAATTGGTTAATTAAAAGTGGATTTTTTGGAGGGAATATAACATTTTTCTCTTGTTTAATGTGTTATAGGTCAAAAATGTGTTCGGGAAAGGTATTAAATGTAAAATATATGATTAGTGTGTATATAAACTAGGGAACAATATTATATGAATGAATTATGTTGTTCGAGGAAGGATAATTAAATTGACAAAGCCTAATAGTGTAGTGTAGTTTTCCTATTATACGTTATATCCCAAAAGATAAATATAATAAAAATACATTCTTTTATATTCAATAGTGGAAAGTAATTGATATTTTGAGGATGAAATTTATTTTAGGGGTAGAATGTAACACCTTGAAATTTTAATATATGATTATCTTTAAAGAAGTCATATTTTTCAATATCATTCTCTACATACAACACCATAAGTAATCAAAACCATAATATATTTAGAATAAATAGAAATATTTAAGTGTGAAAATCAAGCATGGGCATATAATTAATAGGAATGAATATGTGTAATAGAATTTTCAAAATATTTATAGACTGAAAATAAATGAAACTTCTAATTATAATTAAATTCAATTAGTTTACCTAAAATTAATAATAACAGTGTTTATTATTTAAAAAAATTATTTTTAAAAATAATTAATTTTATGGGACATGAATTTATTTTTTTAAAACATATGATTGATAGTCATTTTTTATATTATTAATTGTTTGACAACAATTTAGTTCGTAAATGATATGAAATACTAGTAATAACAATAAATATTTAAAAATTTCATTTTACAAAAAAACCATTTATCAATATATTTTATAAATTTATTCAATAATTGAATTTATATGTTTTATAATTTTAATAGTAAAAATTTACCCAAATTTTTGGTTTTATAAAAAAAATATTAGATTAATAATTTTTTTGGTTTTTTCTAGAATAAATATGTTTTATTTGAATGGTGAAACATTCTTATTTTTCTAAATACCATAGCATTAATAAAATTATGAAATTAAATTAATGAATTATATGTTATAAAAACATGTTTTTTAATGTTAAATATTTATATGTAATATAAATCATTAAAATTTACTATATTGTTTTTATAAAACCCATGTATATCATTTTTGAAAGAAATGTAATATTTTATTCTAAAAACAGTTATTTTTCTCTTATATTAAAATTTTCTTTTCATCACCAGTAGAAATTAAATATATAAAATTAGATAGTTTAGATTAGATAAAAATTATAATATTATTTAATATTTTTAGCTTTAATTTTGGTTATAATTTTATAATTTATAGGATTTATTTTAATAACCATGATAATAGTAAAATTTTTATATGAAATATTTCTTTTTTAAATATTATACTATTTTTATATAATAATTTAAATTTATATATTTAAAATTATGAATCTAATATGATTTTTAAATCCATATATAATTATATTAACACTTTTTTAATTTATAACCAATAATAAATAAGATAACACATAATGGTTAAAGGCCCATTTTATACAAAAACAGTTTCTCTAAATATAAAATGTTTTAATTTAAAATATAAATTTTCCCTTATTTATAAAATAAATTAGATTAAATTAATTCTCATCAAACAAAATTATTAGAATTCTTATTTTAAATTTTTCTTAAGACATAAATTATATAGTCAAGTACATGTTACCAAGGTAAAGAATTAATGAAAAATTAAAAACCTAATAAAAATGTCTTCCAACATGCTGAAAACATGTGTATAAAAAATATTTACTAGATTTATTAGACAAATATAATAGAAAATACTATTATTTAAATCATTTTGTGACTTTGATCCTTCAATATTATAATTATATCATTTAAAATTAAATAAATATTAAAAAAGGCTCTATTTTCATCACCTATAAACATGTACACTTCCAACCCTTCCTAAAACATCCATTACATATAATTACATAATAAAAAAATTAATTAATAAACAAATAGAATCTTATATCATGGTCATATGACTCCCTTTTCAATTATTTTTCATATTCCCTTCATTTCCAAAAATATTTTCAAGAGAAAATTCAAAGTCCAAAAGTGAGTATTACATAATACTCAACAGTTTCTACTTAATAATTCTCTTCCAAAAATTTTGTAAAAATAATTACATAATGAAATCAGAATAATTATTATGTAGAGTTTTATTATGTTTATATTAAAACTCTTCTTTTTTTCTATCCACTTATAGAAACCATGTAACTTTAATAATACATTGTGCATAATACAACCTAGACAAAGTATCATTTTTGGTTTTTATATAGATTTTATTTCTTAGTAGAAACCTCTAAAAATATGATTTAAAAACATAGAAACATATAAATAATATCATTAATATTATTTAATAAGGATATTATATACTTCCTCAATCATATTCACCCATTGAGATCTAACATGCTTTCATTTAGGCTTTGCTTAACCACCTACATGAAAAATGTTATATAACTATACCAGGGGTGAAATGGGAATTTAAATACTGTTGATATTATATGTAAAAATAATTATTATTTTTTCTTCTATAATGGTTATGTTATAAATCTACTTTATTATCATAATATCATATTTGGATGCTAAAATGAACAAAATAAGCTGACTCTGATTCAACTTTAATGTGAAAATTAGAAAAATAAATATAATAAATAAATACCAAATGATAATAAATGGGAAATATAAAATGAAATATATATGAATAAATATATGAATAAGATATCTAATAATAATAAATTTGTTATTCCAAAAGATAATCGCATGCATAGAATGACTCATGGACAAGGTAATGGTTTCTTATATCACATTTTCACTCTTTGAAACATAGTTCTTATCATATGACATGTTTTCATTGAAATGGTGTATCCTATAACCCTTTAAATTTTTCTTTCCATGATAATATAATTAATTATTATATTTAATACTTTTTTTGAAATGAAATCATTCAAGGGGGTTTCATTAAAAAATTTATAATGTTGTCTTGGTTTCATCTTCTCAATTTTTGATATATCAAGCTATAGTACTTCCTATCAGATTATACTTTTTATGTTTTATTTTATCTAAAATGTCACATAATTTATATATAATTTACATTTTTTATCTTGGAAAATTAAATCTCATCTTCAATAAAAAAATTCGATGATAAAAATGTTTTTAGAAACAAAAGCATAACATTGGTAAAAATAAGTCCCATTATTACTAATAAATATTTTCTTTATATTCCATATATTCCATAATTTAATTTCATTCTTATATATTTTGTAAATTTAATATTTACTATTTTCTATATTATTATAATTCTCTTTATCCTTTTTTAATTAGAAATTACAATTCTTTTTTAACGATATGGGTTTCCAGAAATGTTATTTCAAAATATTGGAAATGTTTCTCTTTCATTTCAAAACAAAATGTTCTTATATTTCACCCAAAAATTCTTTTTATTACCATTGAATATTTTTAAGGATCCATTATTGAAGTTACTTTTTCATAATTAAATGTTTTTAACTATTTCAAATCACCATTTTTGGAAATAACCTTTAAAAGTGAAAATCCCCACTATCTTTTTTTCGATAACGTTACAAATGTTTTTTATATCTCTTATAATATTTTTAAAATTTGAAAAAATTATTCCACCATATTTTTATTCTCGATTAATAGTACTATACATTCCATCATGGTTTCTCAAGGAAATTCGTGCTCACCTAGTTTTATAATATAAATGTTTTAAAAAATGGAATGATTTCTATTATTTCCAAAGTGATTTTTCTAAGACACCAAAGTAGGGTTTATCATTTAAATAATTTTATTTTGAGAATACATATTATTTATTTATTAAACTATTTAAATTCATCCATTACAATTATTCCCCATATGGGTTATAATCATGATATCACTTTTATTTACTTGGGGAAAAGTATTTTCATTCTATATGTTGTTATTCCAATATAAACGATTATTAGAAAATTGACTATGTATTATATAACCATCAAAAACCATCAATTGTATGAGTTAGGATCATTATATCCCTTTTATTTACAAGAGAAAATTATTGGTGTTCCATATGTTTTTAATTCAATTTAGATGATTTTTGGAAAGTGGAATATTTATTTTTTTAATAATTCAGCTTCTTCCTCTTGATGGTTAAGGATATTGTTATCCCATTTATAAACATATTGAAAAGTATTTATTTTTTTATATTATTATTATATAATGTATTATTCTTATAAATAGTATTATTTATTGTTTTCCCATTAGATTTTATTATTTGGATGGTATGTGATCATGTTATCCTTTTTATTAACATGAGAAAAATCATTAGAGAATTTGATTATGTATTGTGTACACATAATATCATTTGAGTAATTAATTATAGTTAATAATTTAATTGGTGGTGTCATAAATTATATTTCCCCTTGATTAATAAATATATATCATGAGAGAAGCATTTGTGGGTGTTTGGTGTATGCTTTCCCAATTTAGAAATATGTCTCAACAATGGTTTTGAAATTAAGAATGATTTATTTTTTACAGACATGAAATCAAGAATGATGTCTAGGTTGAGGCCTTTATAGTAAGATCAAGATTATGGTATTATGAATTCCATAACCATAAACTATATTATTTTCATTTGTGTGATATAATTTTTTATTACTATTCATGGATATTTAATCCTCTAAATTTGAATTGAATATAGTATTATAATGATTAATTAATCCTACCATAAAATTATGACCATGTCTATACCATGATAACACAAGTTGAATAAATATTTGTGAATTATTATATAAATTATTTATATAGATTTATTAACTTAATATAATTAAATCTCATGTGTTACATAAGTGGGATAAAATTGGTTAAATTCATTCTATTTGAAAAAAGTAATGGATAACACTGGTATGATTTAAGTTTTTAAAGGTATATAAATTAGTGTTTATCAGTGATGATCTTTTTAAATAATATTTAAGAAGGATTTTTCTTTTCACCACCATACCTTGATAAATTCATTTAAAATTAGATTACATTAAATTAATTTTTTTAGAAATGATATAGCTTCCACTTTCTGATTGATTGAAAATAAGATTATTAACCCCCTTTTAAAGAATAAATTTTACTCGGAAAATTGTAATCTAAAAATATTTTCAAGTAAAGATGCAATCCCCTGAAATTATTTTTATATGAAGGAAGAATATATATAGATATGTAATATTAAAAATAGATAAATATAAAGATTTAGTCATTAAATAAAACATGATTTCATTAAATCACTGTTTTAAAAAGTCCAATCTATTTAGAGTATAACAATAGTTAGATTTTAAAATAAATAAGTACAAGTTCCAATTTACTTTTTTCACATAACTAAACATGTTATTTTATCATTTCCAAATAAGTCAATTAACTCCAGGATAATTTTTATTATTTGACATATAAATTATTTGATTTAATGTTTATGAAACCCATATACAATGCACAATAAGTTAAAATTTAACCAAAACAAACACTTATATGAATTTTTAAAATATTAAAAGCGATAAACTCCCTATTTATCCTCAAATGGTTAGGGTAGAAGATAAAACCAGCCAAAATAAGTAATAGTGATTGTCAATGATATCAAATCAATAAAAACTTCAATATAAATTTCAAAATTATATAATGAATCAACTTAAAAAATTTAATATATAAAACCAATAAAAAATCAATAAAAACTAATTGAATACATTGTTTAACCTAAAAGCTCATTGGGAATACTTAAATGGTTATAAAAACACCTATGAAAAAACCTATTCATAGTTTAAAAATTATGTCTTGATATTTATTAATGATTTATAAAACATTATGAAGTCATGTCATAGGCATAGGTTGAGAGTCAGTCAGTGCGTTTATAACACATACCAATACTTTTGTTGAGATTTAATATTTATGAGTATTCCCTAAAAAACTCCTATAATTCTACAACCACAATTCCACAGACAAATAAACCTAACTAAAAAATTCTAATAATTAAAGGATTACTAAAACCTAATAAAACTCATCAAGATAACTCCTAAAATTCTCAAATGATATGAATACTAATACAAATAATGAATCTGAACATAAAAATCCACAAATTTCACCATATAGTTTTCAAATCCCTAGAATAAATCATACCTCAATCATCTTCTATCAAAAAAGAGATGAACAGTGAAAAAATAACCTATAAAATCTTTTTTGAACAAAAAAGAGAAGAACCTCTATACCAAAAATGTGATTTCATAATGACGTGGTGGAATCACCACAAAAAATCATTAATTATGCTAAGAGAATAAAATATGTAGTAAAATGTGGGATATGTATAAGAGAGATAGAAGAACTATATTAAATCGGTGGAAGGAACGTCCATTTATCACCCTTAAATATTAGGACTATTAGAGGGGAAAAGAAAGAAATAATGATCTTTGATAGAGGGACTCTAGAGTGACTGGGATAAAATGAAATCGAAGGGAATAAATATGGTGAATAATAGTTTGAAAAGAAAAAGAACAAAATTACTAATATAAAAAAACATGATTGGTCATATTAGGTACCTAGTATTGGGCCACATGGAACTCAATGACCCTAATTCTATAATTCCCTCTACCCAACTTGGTCACCCAGTACCCCTCCACTGAGTACTCGATGTTACATTCAAATCATTACTATAGGTGGTAACTCATTATAACCACACCCAAACTTTTGATCCCTCTTCTGAATGTAAAACTATATCCTAAATCACCACTAATTTTTTATATGCACCTCTAAATTGAAAATATATTCCAAAAAAACCTAATCATCTCTTTATATCCTAAAATTCAAGTACAATCCTTTCTATTTCATTTAATATAAAAAAATTTAAAAATTAAAATTATTTGAAAAAAAACCATTATAAAATTCATACCATACAAACATTTATCCCCAAGAAGTCTAAGAATATTCTCATATATAAATCACTATTATACTTAACCCTTAAGTCATATCCATTTCTCCAATACACCAACAAAAAACTACTCTAAATTATTATAAATATGGTTACATATAAAACAAATAAAAATAATTCCACAAGGTGCTAAATCTATGAGGAACAATAGAAGCTATCACATTAATGCATTCCCTAAATATCCACATTCTTCCAATGCATGACTCCAAAAATTGATAGGAATCACCAATCAATAGAATATACAATTACCCAAATGTCACATAACCATCATTACAATTACATGAATACAACACACCTACTAGCTAAACCATAATCTATGGTGATCCAAGCCCTATGATTCTTCTAGAACAATTTATATATACCCTTTATAAACTTTTTCCAGTTAATTAGTGTATGTTATTTGTGAATGGTTTCTCTATGAACCAACATTATTTAAATATAAATGTTTCACTTTTTTTGAAATACATCACATTTTATGAAATATGATCATAATAGCAATCCAAAAATGATAATTGTTTATTCAACCATACTATTTATAAATCAATTTTAAAATTACTCCTCAAAAATAAGTATCTCAAGTTATTCAATACATTAAAAACCCAGTTACCTTTTAAAACAAATTTTTATTAGATGGTTTTTTGTTCATATTCTGTTTTATTTATAAATTTAAATCTAATTATTCACATTTAAAACACATGGTTCTTCTAATGTGAGACCCCTCCTTTAGTTAAACATGATATAATTTTGTTGTCTATGATTTCATTGGAGGATTCATTTAGATGTGTATCCTTTTTGAGTGTCTCGTATAATATATGTTTTTTGGTCTATTGGTCCTGTATTTTTATGAATATTTTTGGGGTGTTGGTTGTTATTTTATTATTATTTTTAGATAAATACTTTTTACAAAAATAATCTTCTCATCCATCTTATAAAATTTTTCTCGATTACTTCTTGGTTATCCAGATGATTATTTCATTTGATTGGGATTGGTATAGTAAAAGTGATTAGTGGTAGTGTTCGATAGATTTGAGGTTTTGGTTCATCATTTTTTCTTTGTTTCACCATATTAATTGTGTTTGGTATTAGGTATTATATTTTTTATGGTCTCAATGGTTTGGGCGATATTTATATGATTATTGTTATCATTTAATTTCCCCTATCTTTTTTGGACCTATTCATGTCCTACGATTATGGTGTTGGATTATATGGTGGAAATAAAATGGGTTATAATGGCATCATTCCGAAGATCTATTTCTTTTTTTGATTACACTAGAGGTAAATTTGGAGGAGGCATAAGATACTATATTGGTTCAATTTTATTTCAATATTAGATGATTTATTTTGTCAGTAGTTCATTTTTTTCTAGTGTGGTGACCTCTAGTGGTGTATGGGAGATCTTGGTTCCTAATGAATATTCTCATTGAGGCTTGGGATTTGGGTAATATGGTAGCCATGATAATGTTTTTTCCACATCCAGAAGTAATCTCAGTGACTACTCTTTGTGTATAATGACCCATAATTTTATCAATGTAATTTCACATTCTATAACTATCTAGTATTTAAAAATATATCATAAATCACACATACCAAATGATAAAACAAAATAAACTAAATTTTATTAATTTTCAAAATACATTTAGAGAATAAAAATAGATAAATGAATTGAAAATATTATAAGGGGATAAAAAAATAAAAATAAGATAACTAAAATATTAAAATTTAGATATGATTGATCCACTATAATAATATTTTTCACAAAAAAAACTATTTAAATAATGTAGAATAGTTTTAAAAAATTATAATTTTGAAAATGGAAATATATTTAACCATGAGGTAAAATTTAATTGAATGAAGAATAAAAGAAAAATATAGATTTTTTATAAATTAGGAAGCCCATAATACCATTATAAATTTGAACATTATAAATTTGACCCTTATAAATCAGTCCATGGATATAGAAATAAGATCATTAGAATAGAAACCGACCCATTTTAATAATAATTTATACCTTTTTAATAATAACCTAACCATTATAACAGTATCCTCAACTATGTAAGTATAAAACAATATTTTGGTGTTATATAAAATTAAAATATTATATATTTAAACCGTTGTACATGTAAATAAATGTTTTCAAAAATTTGATTTCATTTTCATATTTTACACATCAAAATATAGTTAATTTGAATTTTTGAAAAATTTCTAAAACTGTTAAATGGTTTGGGAATTATGAAATAAGATAAAATATGGTATTTAACATTATAAGCGATATATGTGAATTTCTGAGTGATCAATGATTTAAGAAAACATTGTTTCTAAATTGTATAAACTATTGACTATATAATGTCATAAGAATCATAATTGTTGTTATTCTTGATCCAAAATAGTATTCTAATGAATATAATATTAAAAATCACCTCTCCTCCCCTTATAAATACTGCCCCTCAATAACCTTTGTCCTCATAACATCTAACACTTGGATATTGAATAATTTTAGTAATCATATGGATATTATAGACTATTTATCCTTAAATATGGTCATTAATACCATTTCATCTCAATTATTTTGTTGTAATCCCATTTGAAAATAAATTAAATAATTATAGATGAGTGAGCTGACCATGGATCCATGAATTGAATTCATGCAGAATAGTTAAACATTATATCTCAATGAAATGCTTATAAATGGATATAATAAAATTATATAAAATAAAAAATATATGGAAACATTTTTTAAATTAGAAATTAATTACTCGTATTTCATTATCTGGGATGTTATGTCAATGCATAGAATTATTTCTGAACATAAAGTATACGATCTTCCTGAAACAAGATTTTTATTTTTGTTTTTACCATTCTATCTCTATATCACAAAATCTCTATATTTAATGTTATGAAATTCTTCAAAATTATATATGTACACCCCTCAAAATAGTACTCATATTATTCTACATTCCCTTTATGGGGTAATACATTCCTTATGTTCACTTCTAAAATTCCTTCTTTATGAAATATATTTTGATTGTGATATGAAGAATGATTTTGGACCCTAATTAATTTCATGGGTAATTCTTATTTTTATGCACTATGATTGATTTAACTTTATGGAATTCATAATCAGGTACATGTTATGATGGGTTCAACTAGATATAACTCAAATGTAGTGGGTAATGTTTTGGTCCCTTGATCCATTATGAATTGGATTAGGGAGTGAACCTAATCCATGATGGGACTCAGTCGTCCATATCATGTTGTCTTGGAAGAAAACATTAACTTATGCATATGTCTTATTTCAGGTTCATTCCTATTTTCTATGTATCAATGATCATATGATATTATTATTATTCTGTTATTCCCCCATGTGACTATTTATGATGCTTTAATTTTATGATATCATTTTTTTCCATTTGACTCACGTGTTATGATTCATTATCATTTTTAATCTCTTATTTGGAATTTCTTCTATCACATTTTGTTTATATATTCCCCAGGTTATCATACACTGTTTTAGGATCCCAAATTTATTTAGGAGTTTGTTATATTAATTAAAATAAAAACATTTTATTATAGTTCACCTTTATCTATGTAATGTACCGATCTGGGATCCAATAACAGGTGCCCCGATATGGTGGGTCACATGGCCTCATGATCATATCCCTATATGACAGATCATACCAAACATCTTTGACGGAATTGGGTGTGTATTTGGGGATAATATTATCCCATGTCAAAGTGTAACAAAATAGAGTAATCACATTAATAAATAGTAGACGTATATTATAAAGCAAGACCAAAGATAACATCTAGAAGATTGTAATAATAAACTATCTAAAAGTTGTGTCAAGTAAAATAGGAGTATGTCATGTATAAATTCAAAATTTCAAGAAATATAAGGAAATATTATTCTAGTACAATACAGGATTCCAAATTAAAAACACCAAAAATAATTATCTTCAGATAGAATCACAAGAATAGCTTGGTCCCATGCTCTTCGTCTCCTATGAAAAATCAATCATGCTTCGTAAAGAAGGTTATTTCTCGAGTCCCAACATACATCCTTGAATTATATCTTGGTACCCAATGGTGGAACAAATATTTTGTGAGATATAACTCAGTAGGAGACCACCAACAATATCTATAACAAATCCTGTTTGTGTATAAACAACGAAGCAGTGTGAAAAATTTCACTAGTACAATAGTAATATATGTAATGTGTCAATACATATGTAGTCCTATCCATCCAATCACAGATCCCTTTTGAATAATAGTTAAGGAACCAAAAAATGTATAAAATTTAAGCATACATAATAGGTGTGATACTGTCCCATCTTACAACTGTAATAAAAACCCCATAATAGGGATATCTATAAATCATAGAGAAATATCAAAAATGGCCAAACCATGTAATCAAGTGTATAACATCGACAATTTATTATATCATGTAATCTAGTGTCATATATCAAAGGGCTGGATCAATTATATAAAATACCAAGTCATTATCATCATTTCCATGGAGTATCTTGATAGAATCTTGGAAAACACTTGGGTAGAGTGCAAGGAATATGTCCAATGATAATGTCCAAAGTGAGTCCAATAAAGTTGTATCCAAGGGGTAGCACTACCCTTAGAATCAAATGTAATTAGGATCCATGGAGTGGATATGTCTGAGGCGTCCACTAACATAATCAATATGGATCCATGGTGTAGAAAGTTTCGTAGAATCCAAAGTAATTGAGATACATGGAGTAGAAACGTCCCATTAATCCATGACCATTATCATGATCCCTAGAATATAAATGTCCATGAAATTTTACATAATTAGGATATGAGGAGTAGAAAAGTATTCCACAAAAACTACTATAATCAAATCGCACATCATGTTACATATTATTTAATAATCATGAATAGGAATTGAGTTCATACAACTCATTCGTCGTCTTCCCTTTAAACTCACTGAAATATTCATTCCATATTTACCATTCATATATCACATAGAAATGATCCAAAACATTATCCAATTTATTAATTAAATTATAATTCAATTTATTAATGCTCCCAAAAAATATGGATAGTTCACACACACACAAAGAGGTTGTATGTCATGGGTAAAATAAATAGAAACATCTCCAAGGTGCCATGAGTTGAGGAAAACGACCTTCAACCATATAAAGGTACTAGTGGGAAACCTAAAAAGGTCCCAAAAAACATAAATAATAAATTCACTTAATTTATAGGGGAAAAATAGAAGGTATGATGTGTCGAAAAATGAAAAATATATATATTTAACAACAAACATTAAGGAAATGTTATAGACCACCTACCCTATACCTATGGTAGACCACACATTCATTATTAGCTCTTAACTCTAGCCGTATTAGAATAAAATAGAAAAATAAATGGTCAACTATAAAATTGTTGATAATATCCTGAACCAAAATAACTCTGTTGATGCAAAGTGAAATAGAAAAGTGTGAAATATGAATAGGGAACTCACTAGCACTAATCCAACATGACATATGACAGAAGAATCAAAGTCCAGATCGGGAAACATCAAAAATGAATAGGATTGTCTCAAAGGGGGAGATCATCTAGTGGCACTCATATACTTGAGGTGAAAATAAATGAAGGTTGGAAATTCAATAACAAAATAGAGGACCGAACCTCTTATTTTAAAAATTAACCCTAGGTATTTATATGGCATGTAAATTCTTTATATGTCCTGTAAATCTTAGGGCCATCCCCTTGGGGAAAACCCTTAACTCTTCAGGAATTTTTCTACCCATGATATTACATGTAGTGTATTTAATTCATTTCATGTAAACCAAATAAATTTCATGTAATTGGCCTATAACAATGCTATATCTATCCCACATATTACTCTCCAAAAACAACCCAACCAGCCCAAGTCCAATCATTATGTTCTCATCTAAAAAGATAATGGGAAAAATAGTATAACTCTAAAATAAAAGGATCTATACCTCAATGAAAATCACAAGGTCATTAAATAATCCTTCTTTAAAGATATTTTTTACTAAATTTTCCTTCCCTGTTTGGTCAAAACCCATCTAAGAATAACTCTAACTACAGGCCATGTACATTGGCCTCCTACTCCCAAGTCTTGTTATGAAATGGTTGTGTCATGATAACAACCATACTAGTGGAACCAAACTAACTCTGAGAATCATCATGATCCTATAGATAATAGGAATAGAATTATCCTTTAATAATGAATCTACCATTAATTCAACCTGATTTGTATAAAGAGTGTGAGACAAGTCAGAATGAAAACAACAAATTATGATATATGGGAGACATAGTGTATGGATTAATGCCGATTAGATAACTTCAAATTTTAGGATACTATCCGTATTCTTTCTAGGACATCCATCGGTCTAACATATCACATTGAATTCTCACCCTATATCATAATTTTTCTCTTCACTAGCCTTAGTGAGATCCATAAAATGACCAAATCCATAACCTTGAACTCTAGATTTTGTCAATGATGGAAAAAATATGATTTATGTCCAGAATGTGCAGTATCCATCTATTTTCTGATCAAATGTACCTACGTTGATGTCTCCCGCATGATGAATGACCTGAGAAGTGTTGTATTTCCTACCTCTTAGTGGTATAGTGGTGATCATCATGGACTAACATATATACCCTCATTAGCTTCCATCTATATTATCACAAAACAACTATTTTATTTGTACGAGAACACAAGTAGGGGTATATGACTCTCCCAAGAACCCCCTAAATTGAGGATTCATGATCTAAAAATGTCGTTAAGGAATTATATAGTGAAATCTAACTATCCATCAGTATAAGGGTGGTAAATCATGCTCATAAGGATCTTTGTACCCAACTCCATATGTAGAAACTTCCAAAACCGAGAAGTAAACCAGGAATCCATATATGATACAATGGTTTGAGGAGCCCCATGAAGGGGTAAAATCTCCCAAATATTATGGATCCCAATCTCATCTACTTATAAGGTTTCCTTGATCAGTATGAAATGGGAACCCATCAGGATGATGTCCACAAAAACCTATACAATATCACTACAAAAAGGTGAACTTGGTTACCTAGTCAATAAATCCATCACAAAATCACCCAATTTATACACTATAATTTATAACTACAGTTAAATACCTATTGGTGTCTATTATTCCACCTTCACCGGTTGACAGGTGGAATGCCTCGTGATAAAACTAGCTACCTCACATTTCATCTCCATCCTCCAATACTTGATATGAATGTCTTGATACATCACAGTAACACAGGGATACAATACCCAGGATGAGGCATGAAACTCTCATAGAAGCTCATCACATATGTATAGTAGAACCCAAAAATGACCATGTATGTGTGAAATTTCATCACCGTCAATGGTCCAACCAGAAGGTAGGTCATTACCTACCATACTCTTCCATAGGACTAGGCCCACAACATCAGATAACTATCCAATTCTCTCTCTATATAGGAGAGTTTAAGTCAATTCTTAGGATGGGAGAAAGTTATTCCTAAGGTTTTCTTAAACTTCTATGTGCATATATGAAAACAAGGCCATAATCTATGACTCTATACCATATTCATCAACTTTATATACCTAGTTCTTCCTTCTCAGTGCATCAGAAAATTCATTTACTTTTTTGTGCATATAATAAATATCATTGTCAAGATACTATAGGTATTCAACTGACATTCATTGCCAAAAATTAAAACCATTCAATTTAAACAAAATCATGAATGTTTTTTAGTCATTGTACGTGAAGAAATTATCGCCTAGTAAATAATTCCTCCAACAATTAAATTAATGTATAATAGTGGCTAACTAGTGTTATTTATTTTTGTAATTACTTTTGGGTGGCCTCAACTTACAAGACACATACACCATGATTCTCTCTCTATCATAACTTATCATAGTTCAATACTTGATGCATCAAAACAGAAAATATATCTTCAGATAAGATCTAGATGAATCTAGAACAGTTTCGAATTCATTCTCCCTATTAGCTCCTGAAAGGATGTCTCACTGGTATCTTACCATAGAAACATCACACCTGTCGTAATCATTCACATAATTAGTGCTTCTTAGATTTATAGTTCATGTATGAAAATCCCATAGTAAATTTATATCCCCTAGATACTCCATATATCAAATATGTTCTTGGTATTCTCCCCTAAATAATGATCTATCATGTTAACTATGTCAATTGATACTCCAATCCATAAGATAATATGACCAAAAAAGTGAATTTTACCCTTCTAGAAGTGAGAATTTTTGTGATTAACATATAACTAATTCCCTCTAAATGTATCCAAAATGAAATCCAAATTTTTTTCATGGTCATGTTGACTATGAGAATACACCAATATTTCCACCCTAAATAAATCCTCATGTGAATCTAGATAAGGATCGAAAACTTAATTCATCAATGCCATTAAAATGACTAGCTCATTTGTGAGATCGAATGACATGAACAAATAAACGTACACACAATACCCAATTTTAAAATAATTAAAAGGTATATTTGAGGGTCAACCACAAAGATAATTATAACATGATCTCAAATAAATGGATACCAAATCTCCTTATATATAGTCAAATAGATAATCTATTTTCTTCAATGAATATAGGTTTTTAACTATAAACTGGTTCAATTTTTATATTCTACACAAAGCCTGAGGTACCATCCACCATTTTTTAAAGAAGGACTAGAAATCACCATAGAGAATTATTGGGTAGTATAAAACTCTTCACTTCAAAGGCATCATTATGTCTCTAGAGCTATTGAAACTCATTAGTATCAATCATGTAAGGTGGAATGGATACCAGTGTAGCACATAGAACTAGATCAATAGAGAACACTATATATCTTTTTGGAAGTAGGTCATAAAATCCATATAGAAAAAAATCGATGAAATGATCATCCCTAGATGGAAATACATCCAAAACATTACTTAATTATCTAGAAATGAACTAGAAACTTTTCTAGTCACCCCACCTAGCCCATGAAGCTCGGATCTATCACGGATTTCATGGAAATCCAATTTATCCTTATGAATTAGAACCCCTACCAATGATGATGTGACATTCACCCTCCAATGATATTAATCAAAAAATATAAGAATGTAAACTAGAATTTCCATCCTAACTAGGATGCCAAAGCAAGTTATACCTAGAAAAAAGAATCCCATATGAATTGGTAACCACCTTCCATAAGAAGGACTCACTACAGAGGTATACACCCTCTACCCTAATCCCCAACAAAGTATCAATAATTATAGATCATTCATAAAACTAATCATCAATACCATGGATTTCCACAATAGGTACATATATGAAATAATCCGATGCATCTATATCAAAAAGATAAGACACTAATGCAGTGGTTACAAAGAACAAAACACTTACTATAGATGACCCCAACTCTATACTCCTCTGGTTTAGGATGTATATAATACGTATAACCTAAGATGTTATCCTATGAAGCAGCCTCACTACTCAAGGAAATCAAAATCTACTATCATGGTACAACTGGTGCATGACTGACTCATCAATAACCACCACCTCGACTTGAACAGATGAAACTAACCTGGCTCTAAGCCTAATGGGGACCTATACATCCTGCATGTAAAACTATATTCAGAATCAATGCTCTCACACTTACTACTAGACATAAGATCATATAGAATCATTATACATAGACCATATTTGAACATGATCGATACTTGACCGGGTCTTTCTTTCCTTAAATCCTCATACTTCCCTATCTCCCACACTAATTATTGAATAAAAACAACCATCACTGATAGTATGGATGGTATTCCCCTTATGTGAATTACAAAAACAACACTCCATTGCATTTGAATCCAAACCACTAGGTTAAGATGCAAAACTACTCTCCACTATGCCTCCCAATCCCCTCAGGTTATGTTTAGTAATAAGTTCTTAATTCACTATCTCTATAGTAGTAGTCAACCAAAAAATGTGGAACTATGACCGAATGACATTTCTAGGACCTTTTTTAATCATTTATACCTATGATGGATCATCAGCAAGATAAATTGATGAAAAGTGTTAAAAATATATAAAGAATAAACAATACATAATAATGAGTATCTCGCCCTACTCTAGCAGCATAAAATCACTAGACCTTTCATATCCTAGGGTCTTAGGGAATAAGTATCCATAAAACATGGAATCAAAATCCCTCCAAACTATATCATGAAGAATTAAAACCTATTTTAAAAAATCCCACCAGTGATTAGGTACTACCATATTAATATACATCACAATAATTACTCTCCTCTCGAGAGGTGTCTCCAGATGCCTGAAAATTGATAAAATGGCCTCAATCTATAGCCCATCAGCCTATGGACTGACATCCCAAAAAAGTCATGGGAAAGTGATGTAACTAGAACACATGAATCAGATCTTCCAAATTCATGGAAGCCAAACATGTCTTCCTAAAAGAACTTTTAAAATCACAAGAAACCCTTGATGAAATGATAATTGTAATGCACATTTGATACAACTTTCAGTGCCATTAATGAAACAAATAGTGGTTATACTAACATCTAAATTCCCACCATCTTAGGGGCATGATAATCACAACCAACCTAGAACATTACTAGAGGTAATCGTGGTGACATATATCTAAAATTCAAAACACACACCACAGATAAGAAATTTTGTAATAACAAGATCTTATAAAAAAGAATATAACATGTTGAATAATTTATATTAACAAGATATACCACTATGTGTTCTCATTAATCTAAGTTTAGGTAAAATAAACAACTATAAAAAGGGACTATAGACACATCATACAACCGACTCAAAATTTGGGTCAAGGTCAACATATCTATTTCATAGTTTTAATTCATTTTATATTCATATTTATATCATAATTATTGTTAAATGAAAAAATCAAATGGATCACAAAATCAATTCCATGTTGGCTCATACAAAATAATAATAGATTTTTGGTATCTATTTAATATACACTCTAACACATTTAGTTCTATACGGCCGATGTTCCATTATTCAACATTTCATAATGGACTCCTTGGGGTGTCTACTATACTGTTTGTAGGAAAAACTGCCTTGGTTACATTAGGAAATCGAAGATCCAATTATGTTTATAAACTCTTTTTATAGATCATTTGTCAAATAATATGTATATCACTAATGTAATACATGATAATTTCTTGTAGTAAAGAATTGAATCATATATGGCTTTTCATAATGCATGAAAATTGAATTCTAATTAGTTCCTTAAATGATGCATGAGATGACATGAAATCATAAAATCCGGCCATGCATAGAAATATTTAATCATAATATACATAAATAATCAAGTGTGTCACATAATGGTGTAATGAAATCCACTATAATAGTAAAAATATAGAACAACAATTCCTCATTCCAAATTTTTTTCCTTTTCCCACTATGGAGGTTGGTTACTCTTAGGAAAAACTGATTACAAAATTCCAATTCATTCCAAATCACTTGTATATTGACACAAAATAGAAAATCAAGAAAATTAAATTCCTCCAATAATACTTTGTGACAAACCAACCCAGGATCCACTAAATAGTTCCATTACCCAGTGGGTCACGTGGACTCACGCATGCCTCCACATATTCCAGAGGATATCAACTAGTAGAAAGGGTCTAGGATGTGTCTTTGGGGAGACTATTCCATCATGTCAGAGTTTAATTCATTAGATTAATCACAATAACTAGTAGTTGAATCATATTATAAATCAATACAGTTGCTAATACCAAGTTGAAATTATTGATAAACAATCCAAAAGTAGTTTAATGTACAATATGAGTATGTCATGTATTTATAAAAACATTAGGGTATACATAGAAAAATGCATCCAGTATAATAAATGTTCCGAAATATAGAAGATAAAAACAGACTATCCCAATATAGAATCCTGATCATAGATCGATCTTGTGATCCCCTTCAGCTATTGAAAATCAATAAAGCATTGTAATGTGGGTTGTTTCCGTGGTCACAACCAACATTCATAAATTCTATCCTCATACCAAATATCGGGCTAAATAGGGTATGAGATATCACTCAGTAGGCCACCACAAACATTAACTATAAGAAGACCAACTTATGTATAAGCAATGAAGTTGTGTGCAATATATCACAGGTAGAATAGTAAAAAAAAGTAACCTGTCAATATAGATGTGATCATGTTCATCCAAACTGGCTCCTTGAGAATAATAGTCATGAACCCAAAAACATGGACTAATATTAATGAATACATAAGCTGGTGTGATACTATCTAGTCTAACAACTATAATCAAATACCCATACTAGGGTTATTAGTAATGTATAAAAAATATCCTCCATGGAAATGCCTTGTAATAATGTTTATAACATAATAAATGGTATGTGTCGTGTAATCCATTGTTAGACCTTGACATTTTGGATCCAAGTTATAAAAGATCAAGTAATCATCATATATTCTATAGAGTATATTGATATAACATTTGTAAATATAGGGGGGAATCTAAAGAGAATTTCTATAGAGCCTGTCCAAAATGAGTCCAAGCAGGACATATCCAAGGGGTAGAAATGACCTTGGCATTTAATGGGATCAAGATATAATGAATAAAGGTTGATTAAGGATGTACTAAAAACACAATACATATTTATAGAGTATTAATGTCTATGGAATCAAATGGATTTCGGATCTAAGTAGTAGAAATGTACATGGAATCTATACTATTAACAATATCTATGAAGTTGAAATGTCCATGGAATCTTATAGAATTAGGATCTGAGGAGTAGAAATGTCCATGACATCCACTACAATAATCATGTAATTCAACAATTTACATCACATTTAATAAACGTAAATAGTCCATGATTTTATCCAATTAATTCATTATTTTCTATTGAAACACATTAACCAATTCAATCCACATATACCATTTATGTATCAAAAGGATATGGGCATAACTTTATGCTCTTTATTCATTAAAATATCATTAAATTTATTAATTATACCAAGATATCATTCAATGTCTCACCAAATATTGTGGTATGTCATTGTAAAAATTCATAAAACACATTAGAGGTCGCATTTGTGGGGTGGAACAATATCCAACCATATAATGGTACTACTTATTGACCTAAACAAGTATGGTTTTTTGTAATGAAATTAATTTAATTTTAGGGGAATCAGAAAAAGGTTTGACATGCAGAACAAGAACAAAAAGGTATATAAAACACCAAATATTAAGACAATGGTATAGGCCATGTACCAGAGACTTGTGGTAGAAAAATCATCAAGTATCATCTCTTAACTCAATCTTGATTAGATGAAAATGAAGAAACAAACTAAAGCCCTAAAAATTTGACATGTGAGCCAACACAAAAAAAAATCTATTAAAGAGAGGATAAAAAATGAATGGTGCAATAGGAATAATGTACTCACTAGCATAGATCCAATGAGACTGACATCAAAATAATTCGAGACATGATCATAAAACACCACAATATCCTTGTCTAGGATCAAAGGGGGATCTATTCCAGTGTATCTCCTCTTCTTGAAGGGGAATGATATTAGACTGGTGACTTCAATGGAAAATATTGGCCCCAACCTCCTACTTTAAATACTGACACCAACCATTGACATAATGTGTAAATTGATTACACATCATGTAATGATCAAGGTATTTCCCTAAGAAAAAGGATTTACATGTCATGAATTGTTTGGCCAAGGAAATTACATTTAATTTATTGAAAACATATCATGTAAACAAAATACAAGTCATGTAATTTTCTTACAACCAACCTGAAGCCCTCCTACCTCTTCCTTTCTAAAAATAACACTAGAGAAACTTGATCATGGATTTAGGGTCTAAAATAAAAAGAGATCCAAATTAAGAGTTTTACTAGAGAATAAAAGGATTCATATGACATTAAGAAACCAAATATAATAAAATGTTTTTTGATGTATTATTAATAATTCACCAGTCTTCTCGAACATTTGGTTGTATTTAATGGATATTTATTATAAAACTCTTTAATAATACATGTAAAAGACTTAAGTCACAATAAATAGAATTTTAGGTGAGTTGAAATTATTTTTTGATGACTAGAAATAGAATAATTTAGTTAGAACACTTTAGACAAGCCTATTTATAAAATAAATATCATGAAATTTTGTTAAATTATACAATGTGTAGTTTCCTATAAAATACATAAATGTCACGATACTACAAGTGGATATGGGGTTGGTTCATATTGATCAATGGTTAATTAACCCAAAAAGTTTTTTTGTGTATAATGCAATTATTATCCTCATGTATAATGAACAAACCCTTAGTATGAATATAATTTGATACTCCTGAGGGATATTTTTTGGAAAATTAAAAAACTTTTTTCAAACCATTATGAATTGCATAAAATGTTTGCTTGTTTAGAAAAAATAATAGTAAAATCATAGTGGATAACAAATATTTAAACATTGAGAATAAAAATTAGAATTTATATGGAATTTATATGTTATTTATTCTAAGTTCATAGTTTCCATTTTATAGGTTTAGAAGTTAATGTATTCTCATCTTATTTTTCCATTATTTTTGTTAATTGTGAGAAATAGGAATAACTGTAAAAATAATCAACTTGGTAGGTATTTTGATGATTTCTAAAATGATATTCCTAAACATTTAGGAGTGGAAAATGAAAATTTCAATGAATTACTATTCTAGTAAATTCATTCTATGAATAATAACATGAATTATGTGGAATTTCATCCTTTTCATAAGAAAGAGAAAGTTTCAATATTGACCTCTATATTAAAAAGGTATCCTACCATTAGTGGATCTTCTAATCCTCTCATAAATGAATAATGGATTAACTCCATTGAGAATATATTCAATATATACCATTTCAGGTAAGAATAGCTATTGATTTTGGCTATCTATCATCTTAAAGAAAATTATGAAAAGTGGTGGACATTGGTCAAGAGAAAAAATCCCAAATAATGAATTTACTATATGAATTGTAAGAGTTCAAGAAAATATTATTCAATATATATTTACCTCAATCTATCTATCTAAAAATGGATATGGTGTACCACATACTAAAGAAAATATAATATGAGTTTATTAGGGTGTATGAGTAAAACATATGAAATGCATGAACGATTCACCTATGTTTTTATGATGATCATTGAAAGTAAAGTGGATCATTTATAGTGGGTCAAATCCAAGTATATTGAATGATTTACGAATTAGAGACATTGATATCTATGAAATTATTTTCCATTGTACCATTAATGTTGAGATGGATACTGGTGACTCTCAGTGGTTTCATGGGTCTGGAGACCAAAAGCATAAAATAAAGATTTTCATGGGAGGGTCAATGATTAAATCTAATAGAGAGAGGATAGTTAAACTATCAACATGTCAAAATTGTCGGAAGACGTATCCTAGAAACTATATCTAGGTAACTTAGATATGATGAAATTGTATATAATAGAGGAATTATGACAATGATGGTAAATCAATGAGTTGAATGATTGAGATGGAGTAAAGATCCCAAAAAGGATCAGAGAAGAGCTGTTGGTTAGGGGAAAAGATGTTTTATATTGAATGAATAAACAAATCAATCATATGGTGTTTTAAAATCCCTTTCCATGATTCTTACACAATGTGTAACCCCCTTACACATCGTGTAGTCCATGAAACCCACTTTCATTGAAAAACCCACCACTACAAATGAAATGATATTTAAACATTATAAATCATGTATACAGTTTTTATAACATGTAACTATTAATTTTGTGTACTCATCTCATGATATGATCATGGACATCAAATAAATGTTGTGTAGACTAGTTAAATGTCATGTAATCCCTCAAAAGACTACAAAAACAATAGATTCATATATAAGAACCAAACCAACCACGGGTGTTCTCAGACCTCAGAAAGAACCCCACTAAAACATTAACACATTTATACATATAATACATTAATTAAAACAACCATAATCCCTAAACATTATTTTCTTTCTATAAAAAATTCTCTTTATCCTCAAGACACCTAATACACCTCAAAAAAATGAGTAAAATGAATATATTTAAGGAAATTCCTTAAATATGATTACAAGATATGACACCAGACTTCCCTAAGCCTTATATTCCCATTGAGTTTTTCTCTATGAAGATCTTACACTATCATAAATCATTATTCTCGAAGATATCAATGTGAACCTTGGATCATACCACAAACAAAAAGTAAGAGAGGAAAACATGTAAGCATGATATTTACCTCCAATATTGTAATCCCTATTCTTACAGAACCTTTGATGATGTCTAATATATCCCCAATAATTATACTATTTGGCTCAATGGTACATTAAATTTAGAATGGTAATTCCAAATATAATGATAAGAATACAAAAAAATCATATAATTATAATAATATGACAATATATTCTATCCCTATCCAATAGATTGCTCACCAACATAGAGATAATCATCGATCGTTCTCTTCCTACTACCTCATGATATACCAGAACACATAATTAACAACATTTACTCATCCAAAACATTCAATGTTATTAAAACATTGTTAAAAAAAATTCATAAAACTATTTAAAAAATATCACATGGGCCTCAACTGTCTCATTATAATAATATTTTTGAGAAAAGATATGATAACTAGTGAATCTAGATTCAAAATAAAAAAAATACATATCACCCTACATTAAAATGATAGAATTTTAATTATAATCTATCCTTAGAGTTACTAGACAAAACATATCAATGAATATATCAAAAAAATAAAATCTAGGTCATTCTCTTATCCCTCTTCAATTGAATGATAATATCAAACCTACGTCATGTTATACCTTTAATAAAAATTATATTAAGATCTATATTCATGAATTTAGTTGCATAAATAAATTTAAATAATGTATAAACACCCACAAAACAATTATTATAAACCATGTAGTTTAATATAACCATTAAGGAAAAGAGTATTCAGGACCTTGAAATATTTAACAGCAATTGACACCCCTGAACCCCCTCAAATATGTTTTTCTTCTGTAGTCTAAATCACTTGAAGAATATTTTCTAAAATATTCACCTCAATAAGTTTCTTTGGTACATTTATAAGTGGATATTTTTTCTATTCCATCTTATGGTTCTCTTTATTATTGTTTTCGTGATTCAATAATCTCTATAAGGTACATTAACAATTTTTTGTGAGTGCTATATCACTACAATTACAAAATAACTTCCAGAACAAATCCCCAAATAATTCATGTAAAGTGAAGAAAAAATTTCAACATATAGTATGCACACTCTTAAATAAATCATCCAGATAAACATAAAAACATATAATATCAAAACATATTTCATTCATTTTAGTTTGGTAATTTACTAATAATATTCTTTTTTGGACAAACAATTAATTTATTTATAATAAAATTATTTAACCAAGTAAAAATTTTCAAATCAATTCACTTATAAGATAAATCACATAAATCCTCAAATGTAATGAATCCCTATACAGTAAAATGGTTCAAGAACACCCAATAATTCTTTAATCTAAGGGTTTAATACCTTATAAAAAATAATTTATTTTGAAATTACAAAATCATATCATATCGAAATCCATTAACTTAGTATTAAACTTCCATTATGACCTAGTTCTCTATAATGGTTTTGATTCCATAACACAAATATAACATTTTCAAACACAATTAATAGCCTATAGTCTTCATTATAGCACATTAACCATGTATCATAATGTTATAATGAAAGTCACTCTAATACAATTTTGTAAAATCCCTCATGAGTATAGCCATATTATTTAAGGGAAACATCATATTTACTATTGTATCCTTCCTAATCACGATAAGACGGTGAAAGTTAGAAATGTTTTATATTTTTCACTTATGGGATAGAATACCATATAAGGATTTGTTGAAATAAATTTCAATAATAAATAGATGAATAAACAAAAACATCTGAAATTGTTTTACAATAACAATAATTCATTACTCACATAATTAAAATAATTACCAATGATAATGAGAAACTAAAAATTATCATAATATAATTATAAGAAATATAATACTAAAAAATTATATATCTCTAAAGTAAATACATAAACAAATAATATACATTAATACAAAATAACTTGTAAATTTTCTACAATATGTTGAGAAACACAAACCCCAATCTATAAAGGTCCCTTACCCTCTCTTATATGACCAAAAATTAAATATTCATGTCAGAAAATATGTTTTTAGAAACCATTGTGATCTTCATAATTACACAAAATTTAACATACTTTTTTTGAGTAGTGTGATAGTATATAATTATTTTAACATACTATAATAATATACATAAACAAACATTAGTGACTTACCAAGCGACCATAATACCATGTTTACTTCGATCAATTCTAATCAATGAATGATATATATATCATGGTATTTAATATCCAAACATGTGGGCCATATGGTATTCCTACAAAACACAAATAATTTCCTATCATATTCTAATAAAATAATTCCCCAATCTCATGGTATATAAAATTTCACTCACAAACATAACTCTTAACTAGACCCATGGATAACATGGTATCATAAGTTAACTCGATGATTCCATTAATTTTTATCCAATATCAAAGTCAATTGATTTCAATAGTTTATATTTCACCTTATCATTAATCACATCATCGAATTAAAAACAAAAATCAATTCTAAAGAACTCATCGTTATAATCTATACCTTTCGACACCCATTAGAAAAATAAATGCACAAAATTATTCATAAATACAATATATATTTTTGGGGAAAAATATTTTCATTGTAAACAAAAATTATATATATTCATTTTATTTTCCAAAAATCAATCATTCTAACATGAGATTCAATAGGTATTAAATAAAAAATAGAACATATCTTGATTTTAAATAAAAATTTTCCAAAAGAATAATATCTTTTATAACCGTATTTAAATACCAAAAATTTCATATACACTATTCATAAAAATGAAATATCACTCTATAATTCATGTCCCATGTACATAATAAATAATAAAAAACATGTAATTTCTTTTAATTAATTTTAATAGTATAATGATTTAATATAAAATATTTTAATTTTTTATTTAACCCCCAAATATTTTTAACTGGTATTTTATCACAAATTATAATGAATGAAATTGTATTTAGCTTGAAAACTATTTCAATACACCTTTAAAAATAAACATTTTCACTTTATAATTCCCTATATATTATGTTGTTACCCAACTCTAATATATTTAACTTATTCGCATGATTGGAAATTTAAAACATACATTTTCATGTAAAAAAATGTAATTCGCAAAATAGGATAAGAATTAATATCATATAACTATTAATATTCATTATTACATTAAATCATAGATATATATATTCATATGAAACAATTATAAATAATAATAAAAATCAAAACATTTTAAAAACACTATTGAATCACAAAATCAAAATTTCCAAGAGATAAACTAAGGATCCCTAGACCCACACTTTTGGGTCCAATAGTAAAAACACCTATATTACTTTTAATATTTGATACCAAGTGAGTTTAATCAAGATAAACATGATATTATTTGACAGTAATTAAAAAATACATCTCATAAATAATGTCACCAGACTGAGGAAAGATGGTTTAGTGTCTCTGATGATTAGGTACATAAAAATATTATCAAGAACATATGTCTATAATATAATTAAAGTAGATCTACTTAAATAAATCCCTTATGTAATAACTATCCTAAAAAACCAGTGGATGGAAATGAAAATAATGGGTTATATAAAAATCTTAGTATTCTAAATGCTCATCATCATTCCACCGCGGGTTTGTTCATTAATATATGAGAATAATGAGTATTAGAAAAACATCAAATTAAAAATAAATAATAATAAATAGAGTTTTATTTATGTAAAGATAAAAATAAAAGAAATATAAAAGTAAAAAACATTTATCATGGAAAAAGAGAATGTGAAAAAAATATGAGAAATATTAAATAATTATAACTATATAATATTTTTTTCATAAGTATACTAAATCATTAGATTTTTTGAAAGGAGAATTATTATCGTACAACCCACAATATTTTGAAAAAATTGAAATGAAATCATGTTCATGCACAATATTGTGAACCAATCTAAAGAAGTTCATATTCATACAAAATCTTGTAAAAAATCATAAACAACATTATGTACACACCGGGTCTTGTAAAAAAAATGTTGACCTATACATAGAAAATATCATTATCATATGAGATATAAAACATTGGGCAATGAATTAGAGGTTAACAGTGGTACACACCCATAACATTATGATAAACCTCACTTATATATCCCATATTCAAATAGTTAATCATATTATACTGAAAACCCATTGAAAAATTGGATTTATATCATTTCCATATTCTATAAAATAATATGACATCAAGGTTTGATCATTTATCCCTGTATATTTTATCTTTAAAAAGGAGTGTTAAATCATTTAATTGACGATAAAAAACATTAAATAATATGATATAGATATTTTTGTCATAGATAGGAAAATTGAAGTGAAATTAGTAAAATTCATTTTATAAAACATTGTAAACCTTTTCGTAAAAATGAGAATTTATGAGTCACATTCAAACCTCATTTTAATGAATATAGAATGAAAAAAATTTAAAACATGAATGAAAAATATTGAAGAATGGGGCCTTAAAACTAGAATAAGGGTATTCCAAAATAAATTATGATTAAAATATTAAATAAATTATCATAATGAGAAAAATTACTTCTATTTTAAAAACACCTTACTTCAAAACCAAATAATTAAAAGAGTGATAAATATTCTATTTATCAAGTGAAAAATATAAATATGATGTTATCTAAAGATAAAAAATTTATATATTTTTTAAATAAATGAAGGGGAAATTTTAATGTAATAATAAATATAGATATGGAATGAAAATAACTCATTTAAAGAGGTTGGAAATTAATTATTAAATCATAAACATTTCAAAAAAATGTTCCATTAAGGATGGTGAATATATTTTAGGTGAAAAAATAATTTCCTTAGAAAAATTTGAGAAAATATTATAGGATATCATTATATGATAAAATAAAACAAAAAGGAGGAACCATAGTTGTCACACCTCTACTTTTATGAATTTTTAATTTTGAATAAATTAAATTCATTGATGTCCTACATGGAAAACTACTCCAAGTTAATATGGTGGTTAATTGAACACTGATTTTAGCTTGTGGTATATGTAATATAATATATCTTTGATTGTTTACAATATATGCAAGACTGAGTTTTAACAAACTAAAATATAATATTAATAATATTATTAAGAAATTGTTATAGTTATCACTTTTCTACTGGAATTCTAGTTATGAATTATATTAACTAAAAAAATGATAAAATGGTTTACATAAGTATTTAAAATAAATTCAATTATTACAAATTAATTATAAATAAGAGTAAGAACTATTTGAAAATAAGGAAATTCCATTTCTAAAAAAATATTTTTTTGCCCGAAAACATTTTAACTCAATAAATTTAAAAAATATTATTTATTTTTTATTTTAATGGAATATATTGAATCATCCATTTGAAATTCATATTATTTGTTTTATATGAAATATATAGGAATAAATCAAATTTTACACATAAAAAGACTTTTTATTCTAAAAGGTAGTTTTACCACATTTTAGTGGTGTACATATTTGAAAACTAAATTTTGAAACCCTAATAAATACTATTTTAAAAAATAAGTTTTTTAAATAAATATATTAATATTATCTTATGATGATTTATTGGTATCTTTATATGAACCTTCATTTTTTGGATGAACAGTAAAATATATTTAGTTTTAATTGAAAATATATTTTTCTCTTAATTAATTTATATGTTTAAATTATATTTTATTTGTTTTTAATGTATATTTAAATAATTTTTTAAACTATTAATAAAATTTAGGTTATTCAAAGAAATTTAACAATGAAATTGGATATTAAATCAACTTAATCATTTGAAAATTTTCACTATAAAATAAAGTTGTTTCGTGCCATATGTGGGAAAAATTTTAAATTAATTTATTCCACTTATGTAATTTTAATTTGGAAAAATAGATTCCATATTTGGAATAATTATAGTTTATAATATCTAATAATTTTTACTTAATTATTAACCAATTTAATTTGTAAATTGATAAAACTAATTACAATAATTGTGGAAAAGCATGTTTTCTAAGAGAATAAACTTTATCTTATGGGGAAAATGACCTAGAAACATTAGAAAACACATTTTATTAAAATATATTGACTACATAACCTCTTTTATGTAAATATTTTAATTCTTGTATGAATATTTTGTAAGGGATACCTCTCAATAGTATTTACCTTTTTGTATTTACCAGAATGCCACTCATCTTACATTATAAAAGAGAACTCACCTACTAACTTATTCACAACTCTTAAGAAAATTGCCTTGGAAAATACCTATAAAATTATATTTTCCACTTATCTCTTATCAACCTATATTCCAATATTTTGGAAGAAATGCAACCTAGTAAATCCAAGGGTGATAACCAAAAGTAGTTTCCCCCAGAAGAAGTAACGTTCATCAATGTACATTATTTTGTTTCCATCATCACCCAATTATGTTATTATTTTATAATTATTATATAAAAAAATATGAATATTCAATAAACATGGGTTATATTATGTTATGGGTAAAATAAAAAAATGTCACACACTTCCATCAAATGGGATACACAATCATCGTCCGTGTGTTTGGAAGACTACTGCATCACAAACAGATGTCGTATGTTCTTCCATTACTACCTTTAGTGTTGGGAAATGATGATGAATTTATAGTTTATATATGATAAATTTGATTATTTATGATTAATTAAAGATATAAAAATTATTATAAAACACATACCTTCATGATTTCCATTTTATGAGAATATGACAATGTCATTCATGTGTACAGAGGACTTCAACCTTGCAAAGTGATGAGATTCATTCACACATTACATGGAATGTATTAAATATGGGTGTAATGTGTGTTTTTGAAATATATGAAATATTAATGCTACAATAATGATTATATATATATATATCATTTACTTTTCTGTCTATCAATATGATAGGAAAATGGAAACAATGTTAATGCATATGTACGACCTATCGTCTCCATAAAAAAATGTATTTCATTTATTATTTCTATCTTATATAGATTGTTATTAATTCATATATACTGAATATATATTATATTTATATAATTTTTTCATTTATTAAATGTGTATATCTGGGCCAAATTTGGTGCACTAAAAATAAAATTTGAAAATATATATAGAAAATAACGTGGTTATTAACCAAAAGGTAACATTAACATGTAGGTTTTAATAAATGGATAATATAAATTCATAATAAAAATTTATACAGTATGATATATAAGAATAATATTATGTTGAATATTTATAATAAACATATATTTTTTATACTTTAGGTTTGAACAAGTAGGAAGAAAGTCAAGACTTAAGGTAAAAGGAATTTTAGTCTCAACTCCATTTCTTCAAGGCATATGGAATATTCACCACTCCTTTTTTGTGGGTTGTATATAATTACATATAAAATGTTATGTAATGATGTGAAAATATTTAATGATATGTATGGTTTTAATTGATTTTATTATTTCATAGGGCTCGCGATTTAAACGCAACTCAACTTGAATGAGATTTCTATATCGCTTTTTATATTTTTGGAGACACATACTATATTCACCATCTTTTTATTATATGTGGTGTATATATTACCAATGAATTTACTTTAAGAAAAATTTTAAATCATTTATTATCATTTGGAAATATATTTTATGATATATCTTTCATGGGAATTACATATCAAAAGTTACTAAATCAATAAGGGATTTTTTTCTTAATTTTCCTACTTTGACCAACATGTTATGCTATAAAGATATATTATCTACCAAGGTGTTTACAATACCCCTTTGAAATTTTATATCATGAATATACATATTTTCATGATATTTTGATTTTAATTTAATTTTATTATTTCATGGGTATTTTGATTCATTGTTACCATTATGGTAATATTTTATTGATCATTCTAGTCATTTATCAGGATTTCTTGTGATTATACATCCATTAATAAAATAATATGGACCATATCTCAATAATGTTTTTTAATTTTTTGAAAATCTGTTTATTCAAGATATATTCAGGTAATGAAATAATGTTACACTCTTCTTTACTTATGATAATTTATAATGTGTTTTTAAGAATATACCACTTTATTTATCCTTTCAGTCACAAATATATTTTATTCATAACCCATG
Source organism: Viscum album (assembly GCA_963277665.1). Taxonomy (NCBI): domain Eukaryota; kingdom Viridiplantae; phylum Streptophyta; class Magnoliopsida; order Santalales; family Viscaceae; genus Viscum; species Viscum album. The sequence continues at coordinate 1,208,838,733 of OY728137.1, forward strand.
TTTTCTAAAAATGGTTTCAGAAATGTTTTTATACAACCTATTATGATAATTTAAAAGGAAAATTATATTTAAATTTTTTTTCTAATTTAAAATGTGTTTAGAATGGCCTTCAAATATTCCTTCATAAGTTTTCATCATTATTTTCAAGGAAAATGGTTTTAAAAAGGTTTATTGATTTATTAAGAAATTTTCCAAGAGGAAATGATATTTTTCCTAATAAATTATTTAAAGGGTTTCTAAATATTAATTTATATGTGTTCAATTTGGGTTTCAAAAAAAATTGAAATTTTTTTGTCTTTAAAAGTGATTTTTGAAGAACGGTTAGTTTCAGTATAAAATTCTCTAAGTGATCTTTAAAAATAATTCCCCATATCATTTGACATCATTTTATATAGATTATTCATTAATAGGGATATAATCAAATAAAACCATTATTGTTATTAATTTGAATAGTCTACTTTTTAGATGAAAGATTTCTATAAACCCCATTTATTTTTCATGTGCTATACATTGTCAAAACTCATATAGGACCCACTTCTATTCATATGTTATGATAAAATGAAAAAATTATAAAACTTATCTATTTTCCACATACTATTATATTATGAAATGTATATAATACCCGTTTCATTTCATTGGTTATGATAAGATGAATGTTTTATGATATTTCGGACACATAAATATGCTTTCTTATGAGAAAGGTGGGACATATATCACCATCAAATGAATTAAGTAATGATATATTATATTTGTGAATAAAGGGTACATGGGTTGCAAGCCTAATCTAGAAAACAACAGGGTAAACATGTTTTATATGAATCTCAAAAATAAGAGTGTACGAGTGTTATAGCTTATGACTAAAAACCAGAGGATAAATTTGTGGTAGCCTAAGATTAAAGATAAGTGGGTAAATCAGCTATATCCTAAGAATGATAATAAGAGGTCACATAAGTATTATCTCAAGAAAAAAACAAGAGGTTACAAGGGTTGTATAACAACCACAAAAACAAGAGTTTACATGGGTTATAGCTGAAGCCCAAAATAAGGGGCTGTACAGCTTTTATCCTAATTTTGAAGAAGGTATGCATGTGATTACCCAAGCCTAACAAGTTATAATGGTCATGGAATTTATACTTTTCCTTTTATTTTCTATAATTATTTTTATGAATCAATTATATGTATTATTCCTATTTTATTCTCTTATATATTAATCTCTTGATTCCCTTATGAATCATGTATTATGAAATTCTAATATTTATTCCATGGCTCATGATTTTGATATACTATATATAGGGAATGGTTTTAAAATTTTATACACATGTTCTTATAACCATAGGTTCATGTTATGATTATGTATCTCCTTTTTTTACCCTTATTGATCATCTGATCTCACTCATTTATTATTTTTCCTTTAGCTGTGTTATGATGAAAAGATTTATATAGGAGTACTAAATGGGAAGATAATTGTAGTAAATATTTAAGATCATTCAAAAGAATATAAGATCATCTTTCTAGTTTCCAATAGAACTATAATATTACAGTCCTCATGTATATATTTGTGTAACGTAATGAATATTCATTTAATAATATGTAATATCCATGTATATTAATTCTAGGTATCTACAGTTGGTATAAAAGGAATGGTATAGTTAATCATTGGAAATTAGGATTATAACACATTTGTGTGATCCCTTGTGATATTTCTAAATCTATGTTTTGGGATTTCTCTATAGATAATTTTGAAGATGTTTCATTGTTTTGGAAAGCTTCCTAAAATTTTGATGAAGGATTTAAAGAGTGGATTCATTAAAATTGCATCCTTATCAAGATACAACAAGTGGCTGTGGTTCTGGATCGTATTTACATATGGGAAACAACCAACAAAACACTGTATTGAGTTTCAATCTATTTGGAACTGGTTTAAAAAAATGGGAATTTCTACACACGTGGTTTGAAACTCTAGAAAGAAATGTTGTGGAAATTCACAAAATCTTTAAAAAACATCATGTAGGATTTAAATTAATGATGGATATGAATGATCTAGGATAAACCTATGGTGTCCTTGATTAAATAATAATGTGTCTAGAATTGGGCATAATAATTTATTTTCATGAATATTTGGTTTGCCATTATGATAATTGTTTCTCACATAGTTCTTTATAGTCTTAGTAAATAATGGGAACCTGAAGGGACTAGGTGAACATTTTAATGTGACAGAAAATTTGTTGATGACCATCCAAATGGGATACTGACTAAATTGAAATACATTGATCCAAATATGTCATCATAGATCATGATTAACAACATGAAACTTAACTAACTCTCCTACCCTCCTTAGAAGATAATGATAGAATTAACATAGAGTTTAGGAAAAAAAATTAGTGAGGATAGAATATTCATTTTCTTATATAGAAAAAATGTGTGAAGAAGCGTCAATTTTTTTTTGAATAGAACTGGTAGGTGGTTTAAATGTATACAATAATGTCATAAATTATGAGAGTGAAAAATGTGATTAATGGGGTAGTTAAAAAAATATAGGTTAAAATAATGATAACTAATGCACCACCTACTCTCTAGTGTTTCATGTTTAAGGAGTTTTTTCATTCTGTGAAATATTGTCCTATGCGGAAAACTCATGATGAGAATCAGCAAGGTTATATGAGTCTTGGTTTTTTAGTTAATGATGAAGAGAATACAAATAAAATATGAATCGAAAGATGTATTATGAAATATATTGAAGAAGCTTAGTTAATTGTTTTTGAAAGAAGTAGTATGTTAGAAGTATTTTGGAATAAGGAATCAAGAATTATAAAATATATAAGGATTTTTCAGTATAATTTTTCAATAAGGATATAAAAGAGTATAATTAATGGCATTGATGACCTTGAAATGTGATTTAATAATGGGGTTATATTTTATTGTTATGGAAAGATAACTCCCAATATGTTCTAGAGGACAATAATGTAATATTTAGTTTGGATAGAGAGATGATTGATATGGATAAATAACATCGAATAGTATTTCTAAATTCAAAATATATAAATGATTTAATTTTAAACTGGTGTATGATATTAATGATGATGTTTACAACTTCTGTATATTCAAGGAATATATCAAATAATATTTGAAATAGGGAATCGTTTAATTTTTCCACAATTATATTTGGTAATTCAATTTATTACCTTGTTTCAAAAGATAACATGATGAAGGTATTTACATGTAGGGTTTTTAAGAAACAAGAACTAATTTATGATTTTTTGGTGATCAATGTTAAGATTATTTTGAGAAATTTAGTGTCCTTGTGAAATTTTGGATTTCCATATTTTGGAAGGGTTAAAAGGTTATAAATTCTTGGAAACGTTTATGTTAAAAATATGATGAGGTTTTTGATATTAAATTATTATCTCTACATATTAATATTTATACATATTTGATAACCTCTCCTAACCAATATACTATGATTTCTACTAAATATAGATAGAGTTAGTTTTCATTCATTTAAGGGGTCTCAAGATCTGTTAGTGCTTCAAGAATAAAAAATTCACCTTCCTTGACATGGATAAGGGATGAGGGTAAAATTTAAAAATGAACAACCAAAGGGTGATATTGTGAATATGTAATGAAATGAATTCAAGTAACCATAACTTATTGTTAAAATTATTCAACATTAGGAAAATGATCTAGAAATAAAATTTTGTTATGTTAACAATATTTTTGATGACATGAATAACCTTTTAAAATCTACTTTGGTCTATGATGTTAAGAACTATAAACTTATATGGATCCCACACTTATACTGATCAATGTTCTCAATCACTCTCTATCAGTATTTTGGTGTTAGTATTTTCTTCTATGTCTAGGATTTGACTTTCCACCTTTGTTCTATTATGTGGAATCCTAGTAATGTGTTACTTGGGGTAACTAGTATATTTCCAAATATCCATTTTAAATGTATTTTTAGGATTTATTTTCACAATGTGGGTTTCTATAAAGGTAAATTTCAAACATTATATGTTTTGTGGCCCTAATGAATTATGAGGGAACAATTCATTTTATGGGGTGGAAGAATGTAACACCACATTTTTTATGAATTATTATTTTTTTAATTAAACTAAAATCCCGTGATGGATTGAATTTAAATATAAGAGTAGTTAGGTTTTTAATATACTAAACCTTGATTTTAGCTTGGAGTTCATGAAATACCATGTCCCTTCAATAACTTTATTGACACATATGATTGAGTTCTACACATTATAACATATTTTCAATTATATAATTAAGATATTATTATAGTTATTATCTAAACATTCGAATGATAGTTATGAATTATATTATCTAAAATATTAACAAATATGGCGTACACAAGTAAATGAAATTAATTCATGGTTACTAATTAATTATAAATTAGCGTAAGAACTATTTGAAAATAATGAATTTTTTTCTATTTTTTTTATATACATGAACTTGTATAAAAATAATAAAATAAATCAAAAAAGTTTTTGTGAATTATTTTAATTTAATATATTCAATAAAATATTTAACATTCATATTATTTTTTAATAAATGAGATAAAAATATATCCAATTTTACGAATAAAATGATGTATTTCTCCAAAATGTCATTTTATCACATTTTATTGACCCACTTATTTTAAAAATAAATTATGAGACATTTATAAATTTAATTTTACAAAATAAACATTATTTTTGAAAAATTAATTTTATAAATAGATTAGGATATTTTTTTTATTTTTCTAAGATGTTTCATTTTTTAGAGAAATGGTAACAAATTCTGAATTTTAATTAATAACGGATTTTTTGTAAATTTATTTCTATAGATATATTATATTTTTATTTTATTTTGAAATATATTCTAATCATTTATATATGTATTAATATAATTTAAATCATTGTGATCAATTTCAAATTGGAATTGGATATAAAAAATCACAAATTTGAACATTTTCACTTTTAAAGCTCATTGTTTCTTCACATCTACAAGATAAATTTAAATTATTTTCTACCAGTTGTTTTATTAGAATTTGAAAAAATGTGTTAAATATTTTGAATCATATTAATTATTAATTTATTTTAAGTTTAACATATTTTTTTACCAATTATTAATGAAAATAGTTAATATTAATCACAACGATTAATAAAAAAATAAGATTACCAAGGGAATAACATTTATCTTATGGGGTCCAACAGACCTAGAAACAAGAATAAACCCCTTTTTATGCATATATTTATACCATATACCCTATATTATCTAGTTTTTTCCTTATGTTAAGAATGTGAAGTATGATAGACATCCCAATAGTGTTTAACTTTTGAAATTTAAAAGAGTGCCACTCCACATACATTATAAAAGGGAACTCAAACCCATCACGTATTCACACCTATAAAGACATTTTTATTTTCAAATGACTATATAAATATATTGCCAGACTCTCTCATGTCAACCTATAATCATCCATTTTCTTATAAATAAACCCTTGGTAATCCTATGTTGTAAACCAAAAGAAGTTACCCAAAGAAGAGGTAATATTTATCAATGCGCAATTTTGTTTTATTTCCTTCTTAAACACATAAAATGAGTATTATATAATGATCATATAATATCCTCGGTATATTAAATATAATTATATGTTATTATGTTGTGGGTATGACCTACTACATGACACACTTCCATTAAATGGGATACATAATCATCATTCATTTGAATTGACGACTACCACCTCACGAACTAATGTTATTATTCCTTCCATAACAACCTTTCTATATTGGAAATAATGATTTATTTATCAATTATATATAATATTTATTATATTTATTATATCATTATTCTTATTTAATTATTATATAATACATACATTCACACTTTCCATTATTTGATTATACAATAATGACGCTCATGTGTACGGTGGACTACTGCCTCATGAAGAGTGGTGAATCATTCACACTTTAAATGGAATGTATTAATGATGGGTGAAATAGAGTAATTGGATATTTATTAAATAATAATTATACTATAATCACAATATATATATATATCATTTAGTATTGTTTCTTTTAATATAACAAAAAAATGGAAAGAATGTTCATGTGTACTTACTGCCTACTGTGTCCAGGAATGGTGTATTTTAATTCATCTTCCTATATTTTATTAATTATCATTAATACATTATTAATTAATATATACTATATTATATCTTGATATAAAACAATTAAATTTTGAAGTCACATTCAAATAAAGAGCTAAAAAAAACAAAGTCTGCAAATATTGGAAAAACAAAGAGGTTATTACTCGAAATGTATCTTTAACATTGAATTATTAATAAATTGGTAATATAATGTCATCATAAAGTCATATATGGTTTGATATATAATAATATAATTATATGGTATATTTATAATAAAATTATATTTATTATACAAGTGCTTTGAATGTGTACAATGATATTAATGACATAACATAAGGGGATTTCTAGTCTCATTTCTATTTCTGTGAGACTTATGACATATTCACGAGACATTACTTATTTCTGTGTATGTTATACCCTATGAATTTTTATATAACTAATTAAATTTTTTAATGATATTAAACATTTAAATTTATTTAATTATTTCATGGGCTCTCGATTTTAATGTCACTCAAGTAGTAGTGAATTTCTATTTCCCTTTTTAAATTTTGTGAGACACATAATGTATTCACCACCACTTTCTTCTATGTGTGAGTTTATGACACACATTAATGTATTTGTTTTTACAATTTTTGTAAAATATATTTTAATTTAAATATCCATTAAAGGATATTTGTTCCACAATGGTTATTTTTGAAGGGATACTAAAATAATAAGGCAATTTTGTCTCAATTTCCCTTCATTGAGACACATGTTAAGTTATGAACCTATATTCTTTTATGATGTGTATAAACTTCCCCTTGGACATGTTATATCATGATTAAAATTCTTTTTATGATATTTTAATCTTCATTAAATTATAATCATCCATGGGGATATTTAATCAGTGTTACAAAAGTGGTAATATTTTATTGATTCAATCTCATAATTTATCGAGATTATTAATAATTAGGCTTACATTAATGAAATATTATGGTCTATATTTAATAAATTATATTTTCATTTCTTACCCTATAGTTTTTAATGACATATTCATGTAATTTTATCTTTTTACACTCTTTTTTACATAATATAATTAATAATGTTTTTTTATGAAAATCCATCCCCATTTCTCTTTTTCGTCATATATATGTTTTATTCAAAACAATTGTTTTCTAAAATTGTAATAAAAACTCTTTTAAATGATATTTTAAGATAATTTTAATGGAAAAAGATTTTTATAGTTTTTTTCTAATAAAATTTTTTAAAAATATATTTCAAATCGTTTTTTAACGTTTTCAAAGTTATTTTCAATGAAAAAGGGTTTCAATATTTTTTACAACATAAAATAAAATTCTCAAAGTGGAAAGGATATTTCACCCAAGAATAATTTTAAATAACTTTTAAAGACTAAATTATAAGTTCTCAAATATTTTTTTTCAAATAAATTTATTTTCAAAATTTTCATTTCTTAAGAAGTGGTTTTCAATGAATGGTTATTTTTGAAATAAATAATCTAAGTGATCATTCCAAAACCATATCCATATAAGATAATTTCATTAAATATAGTTTATTATTTTATTAGGATATGATCCAAGGACAATATTATCAATATCTCTTTTGTGGTTTTTGTTTAAGATTGTGTATTTTTTTTTGAAACCTGTTTCTCTTGCATGGGCAATACACTGTTAAAATGATTATGGAACTGACTTATTTTGACAAGTTATGCTAAGAAGAAATAGTTATCAAACATGTCTCTTTTTTATTGGTGAGGATATTATGAAATTCTTATAATACCATTTTTATTTCATTGGTTTTGATATGATGAATGATTTATGATATTGTGGGACACATAAACATGGTTTTCATTATGTGATGGTTGGGACCTATATCTCCATCCAATGTATTTGGTAATGATAAATGGTATATAATATTAGATAAAAATTTGTTTTTAGCACAAATATAAAAATAATAGGGTACATGAGTTATAGGACAATCCTAAAAAAAGGATATATTGGTTGTATCCTATTCCCGAAAACAATAGCGTAAATGGGTTGTAGTCGAAGACCAAAAAAAAAGGTACACATGTTATAGCCGAAGACCAAAAACAAGAGGGTACATAGTTTTTAGACCAAACCCTAATATTAGTGCATAGATATATTTTATCGTAATCCCAAAAAATATGGTACATGTTTTTCAGACCATGTCTGAAGCAGGTGCATGGGTGATTATCCCAATCCAAACATGTTATGAAGGTTTTGGTATATACCCTTGATATATTATTTTCTATTATTATGTGTATGCCCCAATTTTATGTCATATTCCGATGCAATGTTATCATGTGTTATTTTATTGGTTCCCATATGAATAATGTCCTATGAGCTTCCAATATTTATTAGATGTCTTATAATATTGATCTCTTATATGCATGGTATGGTTTTTAAATATTATTCTCATGTTCTCATACCCTTATGTTCATGTTATTGTAACTTATATAACTTGTTTAAACTTACTATGAATCTGTGCTCACACCTTTATTATGTTTCCTTTCCCTATGTTATGGAGAATGGTTTTAATATGGAGTACTAAAGGGTAATATATTTGTCAGAAATAATAAGGACCTTTCACCAAACAAGTATTTTGTGTTCCATGTATCTAAATGAACTAAACTATCACAGTCCTCAGTTATGTATATGTGTAATTTAATGAATATTCATCTAATAAGATGAAATATCCATGTGTGTTAATCCTGGTTCTCTATAATAATATAAGGGAAAAAATAATGAATCATGAAAACTTGTTGAGTCAATAAAATATCGTACTATGGATTTATACTTGGTCGAATTCATTCCAACTTCATAGAATGGTTTTATATTATCTTAAAAAACTATTGTTTTATAATTATATTTGAGAAATTTATAGGGACCAAAAGCTAAAAAATGTAGGAGAACATAAATTTTGAACGAAACAAGGTAGGGTAGAGGGGATAATTTGAATATATATTGTGATTTGAAGTGGTGGTGGAAAAAAATTTAAAATTGAAGGGAATAACATTTTTTTAAATAATTTATAAATAATTGTTTTTAAAATTGATATTTTGAGGCATATGGATCTAAATATGAATAAGAATGAAGAAAATGTGATTTGTGGTCTAGATATTCCCCATAAACTCATTTAATGACATGTTTTAGGAAATTTTAATGTTTCATATTTCTTTTAACACTTTTACAATTTTTTCCTTACAATAGGGGCTAGTTTTTAACTATGTAATTTATTTATCTACATAAACAATTAAAAATATTTCATGAATTGAACATACTAATTCGAAATATAAAATATATTTTACTATATTAAATTTCCATAATTGATTAATATAACTCTAAAATTAATATATGTATAACCCATTAATTTTTTATAAAAAAAATTTAAGAATAAATATATGTCTAGGATAAAATTATTAATATTATATATTTTCATGAAGTTAATTTTTCTATTAATAGACAATGAATAATAATATAACATAAAAATAACACTAAAATTGATGTGAATCATTGATCCAATTAATTAATGAAAAATAATCACATACAACTTTAATTTTTAAATAAATATAACTCAGGCTACAAAATTTCAATGACAGGATTCAAAATTTATTTTAATATTTTTAAATTCATCATTTTAATTTGTAGTGAAGAATTTTCTCATTAGAAAGGTTTTATAAATTTTTAACACATGGTTATATCTTAATGACAAGATAAAAGTTTTTTTATTTGTAAAAACAATATTTTTACTATTTACAAATAACCCCTTCTTCAAAAAAATAAATAATTTACCCAAAGATAACTTTGATGTAGCATCCCCAGATACATTTGCATGGAGTTGGGGATTTACTTCATTAAATTAACATAATATGCATGGAATCACATCCAAATAGACCAAATAGTTTAGTATTATTGGTAAACCAGATACAAATAATAGTTTTTCATTACATTTGAATACAAATATTACAACATATTTTTTTTATTTGGAGAATAACATTATTCCATTTATAATATCCCTACATATGAGTCATAATAATATTTATGGAATCCTAGGGAATAGATTCAAAATATGGTTAACTTCTAATTCAGATTAATCTATAAGTAATATGGAAGGAATCATTGATAAATAAATATTCATCAATAATGAATGAACAATTTAGAAAGGTAAATATCTTAACACAAATTCAATTTAAATAACTGACTTGAAAAATCAATGAAAAGATAAATAACTAAAAAATCCATTTTATCCATAAAATAACCATCACAACTGTTTGTGACACAATCTATATAGAAAGGTAAATAAATGAACACACATGACCTATAATGAATAATCTGATAATGAAATATATTAAGAGATAATATAATTTTGACAATATCAAATAAAATAATAAATGAAATCAAAATTAAGGCACATCTTAATTTTTGGATTCCATGTTTTATATGTACCTAATACCTTTTTCATCAAGACCATTCACAAGATTGTTTAAAACATATTTGTTAAGAACCCACCTAATGGTGGCTAGCCAACGTATTAGTCTGATGAGACTACCTATGTATTAATGTTCTATTTATTACCAAGTCCCACTCATGCCATACCTATCCAAATCATTTATCATGTATCTAATAATCAATTTAATTCATAAAAAATGTTATTTATCAAATATCTATATTGATAGAAGGATACATATTTATTAATATTTCTTGAGTTAATAAAATTACTTTCAATGTAGAAAATGTTTGTAAAAATGCAATATGGTTTAGGAAATAAACATATACATGATAAATAACATCGATTTTTTTTGGAAATTTAATTCCCAATGGAAATTGAATAATTAAATGGAAATTTAATTAATTAAATAATGAATCAAGAATCAAAATGTCGATATATTTCCTTGTAACGACCCGAAATTTTGAATAAATCTTGTTTCCTAATTTTATGTGTTATTTTTATACTCAACAAAAATGTTTCATTTGATAACATGAGTATACTTAAAATGAGACTCTTGGGTTTTGACTGTTATTTGACCATTGGTCAATATGACCGATGGAAACTAAATGTTTTGATTATTGTCTCTAAATACAAGCAATCTTGGTTAATTAATATAGAAAGAAGATTCGATGGCCTCACCAAGTAGTCTTGGACCGATCGAAGCCCATCTAACAGAACTTGGGATGGAGGTAGCACCACTGGGCTTTGCTCTGGACCAAACCCAAGCTGAACTTCATCGTGTGAAGCTAGAACGGGATCGCCTTCGCGAGAAGTTCAAACTGATTGAAATTACTACTCGTGTGATGTTGTCCGAGCCTCCCTCGGATTCTCTCGCCTTAGCACACCTTACACTTAGGTCCTATGCTGGTGTGATAAGGGGCTATGTAAGGAGACCGTAACTGCCTTGTGTAATCCTTTGTTTTAAATAAAAATTGGTATTTCTTCTTATAACGAAGTTTATGAATTTTCAAATGTCTGGATAAATATAGTATGCATATTTTTGATGAATTTTAGAGAAAGGATATTTTAAAAATGTTTATGTAAACCTTAAATAAATAAAAATGTGTAATGATTTTCAAAAAATTGTCTTCTACAATTATGTTTAGTACGAAATTTCTAGTCTAATAAGATCAACTTGATTTTTGATGAATAGTAAATTATGAATAGTGATTTTACGCTTAGGATTAGTAATGTGACCAAATGGATTAGTAATTTCACTCAAAGAAAGATTTAATATAATTTAGACACCTAGATTAAGTAATGAGATTAAATAAAATTGGTAAATAACAGTTTCATAAATTGTTATTCAAGTATTAGTTTTTTCGGGTGAATAGTGTTTTTTAATTAAAAATTAAATTAAAAATAATTAAAAAATTATTTTTATAAAATGAATTACATTTCTGAACTCAGAACATCGATATTGTGTTAAGGTAGAAAAATGAATTTTCGGTGAATAGTGTGTTTATTTAAAAAATGAATTTAAAAAATGAATTTAAAATATTTAGAAAATTGTTTTTATAAAATAGAGTTTATTTTTGAAATCAGAGCATAGATATTTGGTTAATGTGAAATTATGGGATTTTCCTGAGAAAGTTGAATTTTCAGTGAATAGTAAAAATACAGTTTTAGGGTTTCTGTATGTTTAATGACATCATAACTGTGTCATGATGATGTCATGAGATATTTTAAGGGATGGTCGACTAAAGAGGATGAATTATTGTGTGGGGGCCCCCATGTGTCCTAACTCTATGGGAAGTATCATGGGAGGGCCCATGTTTTTGAGAAAACCACTTTTGAGGTGTCCCTTGGCCATTAATGCCTTGTCCCCTCACTTTCCCTATAAATACCAAGCCCTCCTCTCATCTTTTAGACTCCAAAACCATACTCAGTGAATTTATGGTCTCCTTACCTCCCAAGGAGTCCTCCAAAGGTTCCCCCAAGCCCTCAAGGTCCCAACCTTTGAGTTTTAAGAGTTACATTTTAAGGTTAGGGATCCGACCTCTCTCTTTCTTTTCATGTAATCTCTTTTATGTCATTCCTTTTATGCTCCATGTTCTTATGTGAGAGGATGTTCTTTTATATTCCTCTTACTTCCCTTTTCATGTTTATATGATGAGAGATCCCCTCTTACTCTCATCATTTCGTTTTATGAAAGTTTAAGTGACGCTGTTAGGCTGTCGAATTTTTAAGGGATTCTTTCACCCTTCTCATTTTTCAAGTTCGATTTTCATGTCAAGTCTTTCAAGTTCCTTTTTATTATGTTGAGGTATGATCTATATATCTATCATACTGAACTCTTATGATAATATGGTGAGAGACCCTATTTGATCTTTTCAAATCCTTTTTTATTAATGTTTAAGTGACGTCGTTAGGCTGCCGAATTTTCATAAGAGAAATCTCATTTTTTTATCACTTCCATGTTTTTCATTTCATATGGTATATCTTTCAAATTTCATTACCATGTTATTTAATCCCTTATATTCTATCCCCTACTGTTTTATGGATCATTTATGAGTGGGTGACCCATGTCCCCTCTCTTTTCAATGTTTTCTAAAACCTCGAAACGTAGCCGTTATGCTGCAGAATTTTTGTCTCAAAATGCCTCTCTCTTTTCTCAAAATTATTTTATGTTATTAAGTGAATACTCAAATCTCTTATTTCTACAAGGGTATTCACATATATTTCAAAATTTTCTATTTTAAATTCTTGGATTTACATACATGAAACCCTCTTTCCCTTTTCTGTGGGTTTAAAGTGACATAAAGATCATGTCTTTAAAGCAGTTTTTAAAACGTTATGATTATGAAATGAAACCCATTTCTTTTATGCTATATGGGTTGTTTATGAAATGATTTATGATGATATATGTGGCTCACATGATAATAAATACATGTCAAGCGTGCGCCCTGATAGCGCTCCAATGCATTGGGTAATGATGTAACCACTAGAGATTACAATTTTCACGATACCTTGGTGAATAACCTTGGTAATTTTCAAATGACACCTTGGGGATGGACCTTGGTGATATGTTCATGATTGTCTATGTTAAATGATGTATCCACATCTTAAAGTTATGAAAAATTTTATTTTTATTATGATATATCTCATGATTTATTTCTCATGCCTTAAAGTTCTTTTCATGACCTTATTGAAGTATCTCAAGTTCACATGTAAAATGTTTCTCTTGTTTCCCTTACTGGGCCTTCTGCTCACCCTTTCTTTTGATGTATGTCCCCAGGTTATGAGATGCAGTAATGAACCTAGGATGAACATGAGGAGAATCCTTTCAAGTGTTTAAGAAGAATGTTTTATGTTTTCATGTTTTATGTTCCTGGTTTCCAAGACACTAAACCTTAAAGATCATCAGTTTTGTGTAATGAAATGAAAGTTTATGTTATAAAAAGGCGGGATGCTATAGTTGGTATCATAGGATGGTTTAGTTATTTGTGGAAATTAGGATATGAAAACTTTAGGAAGAACCCTATAGAAAAGTTTAAATATAAGAAATCTTCCAGATATTTTGGTGAGTATTGAGTAAGGGGTTTCCAAGCAAATAAATCCATGTCTGGATACGAGCAGGTAGAGGTGGCTCCGGCACAGATTTACATAAGGGTAAAACCCGAAAACACCGCTTTGAGCTAGACTCGAATGGGAACTAGTACACGACAAAGGGCCTTTCTGCACTCTTGGTTATGACACTCCCAGGGGATATGCTTTGGTAAATTCATAAGCTTAGTATGAACCATTATTAAGGAACAAAGATAAAATAAAATAAAGATTCACATAAGAATATACGATCATGGATAACCTTGATTGGAACCTAGGGGATCACAAGTTAGGATATACTTTTATTCTACAAGTTTATCCTTTTATGCTTAAAGTTTCTGTTTCATGATTATTGGCGAAGTATTTAAGCCCCTAATTATACTTTATCTTCTTAGTTAATGGTGGGAAATGGAAGAACATGTCCCAACAACCAATGTGATAGGAAATGCGATGATTGTCGTATTAATATGACAGAGATGATAAGGGGATTCAAAGATGATTATTATTTTGGAAGACGTTCACTATTTTGGGGACCCTGTATGATCGAGGTAAATAGATTACTACGGTATTTTTATTGAGGAGTAAGGTTGATTTATATTTTGAAGAATCGATGAATTTAAGGCGTACTTATAGTAATTTAGGTTACTTATGGAAATGATTAACCTATCTTGGGCTAAATATGTTTAGGTTAGTTACTTTTTTTATAATATGTTAGGAGTGGTTGATGTTGTTTGGAGATGGATGAAAAAGTTTACCTAGGAAGACTATGTTATCAAATCCTTCTTGTATTTGCGTTTCAATCTTAGTTTGGTTTATTTTGAGGATTTTTAAGGATAGTTATTTACGGAATGGTCTATGATGAACTCTGGGTAGTACCATGGAACTTTGAAGATTTAAAAGTAGTTTCCATTCCTATGGGATTATTTCTTTTTGAAGAGATGTTTTACCTTATCCTTTCTGTTTTTGGGATAATGTTTAAAGATAGATGAAATAGATGGTTAATCTTTTGTGGATTATGTGATTCTCTAGAAGATGATTCTTTTGTTTTGATGAGACCAAGTGTTTTGAATGCTCATCGTTTGGAGAAAAGATTATTTTTGGGTAGAAACTTATTAAAGGATGAAACTCTACATGAAGGTAGATATATTTTCTTATGTTTTTGTTCTATGTAGTAAATGAATTCCTCAAAATTATGAAAAGAAGCGTAAAACAAAAATGTTGTTGGTTTACGTTTCCTACTAGGTAATCAAAGACCGTTTACACACATTATAAGTTTGGGATTTTCTTATGGTTAACTTTCTCCTAATCATGTTCTCTATCACTCTCCCTCAGAACTTGACCCTTTGTTTTCTCCTCCATGTCCATGTTTTCCTACATGGAATCCTAGTGTGGGTTAACTCAGGTGACCTTTGTACTTCCCTTTCTTTCTTTTAAAGTAATAGTTTTACTGACTCCTTTTCCGATGTGGGACTTTCAATGAAATTTTAAAACCCAATTTTAAAATTTGTGAGGATGCAATTTCTTAAGGGGGGAAGATTGTAACGACCCGAAATTTTGTATAAATCTTGTTTCCTAATTTTATGTGTTATTTTTAGACTCAACAAAAATGTTTCATTTGATAACATGAGTATAATTAAAATGAGACTGTTGGGTTTTGAC
The DNA here is from genome assembly GCA_963277665.1 of Viscum album. NCBI lineage: Eukaryota > Viridiplantae > Streptophyta > Magnoliopsida > Santalales > Viscaceae > Viscum > Viscum album. The sequence goes on from OY728137.1 coordinate 1,208,854,586, forward strand.
TCTTATTTGACCATTGGTCAATATGACCACTGGAAACTAAACATTTTGATTATTGTCTCTAAATACAAGCAATCTTGGTTAATTAATATAGAAAGAAGATTCGATGGCCTCACCCAGTAGTCTTGGACCGATCGAAGCACATCTAACAGAACTTGGGAAGGAGGTAGCACCATTGGGCTTTTCTCTGGACCAAACCCAAGCTAAACTTCATCGTGTGAAGCTAGAACGGGATCTCCATCGCGAGAAGTTAAAACTGATAGAAATTACTACTCATGCGATGTTGGCCGAGCCTCCCTCAGATTCTCTCACCTTAGCACACCTTACACTTAGGTCATATGCTGGTGTGATAAGGGGCTATGTAAGGAGACTGTAACTGCCTTGTGTATTCCTTTGTTTTAAATAAAAATTGGGATTTCTTCTTATGATGATGTTTATGAATTTTCAAATGTCCGGATAAATATAGTATGCATATTTTTGATGAATTTTAAAGAAAGGATATTTTAAAAATGTTTATGTAAACCTTAAATAAATAAAAATGTGTAATGATTTTCAAAAAATGGTCTTCTACAATTATGTTCAGTACGAAATTTCGAGTCTAATAAGATCAACTTTATTTTTGATGAATAGTAAATTATGAATAGTGATTTTACGCTTAGGATTAGTAATGTGACCAAATGAATTAGTAATTTCACTCAAAGAAAGTTTTAATATAATTTAGACACCTAGATTAAGTAATGAGATTCAATAAAATGGGTAAATAACAGTTTCATAAATTGTTATTCAAGTATTAGTTTTTTCAGGTGAATAGTGTTTTTTAAGTAAAAATTAAATTAAAAATATTTAGATAATTATTTTTATAAAATGGATTACATTTTTGAACTCAGAGCATCGATATTATGTTAAGGTAATTTTTGGGGATTTTTCTGAAAAAAAATGAATTTTCGGTGAATAGTGTGTTTATTTAAAAAATGAATTAAAAATATTTAGAAAAATATTTTTATAAAATATAGTTAATTTTTAAAATCAGAGCATTGATATTTGGTTAATGTTAAATTATGGGATTTTTCTGAGAAAATTGAATTTTCAGTGAATAGTAAAAATACAGTTTTAGGGTTTCAGTATGTTTAATGACATCATAACTGTGTCATGATGATGTCATGAGATATTTTAAGGTATGGTCGACTAAAGAGGATTAATTATTTTGTGGGGGCCCCCATGTGGCCTAACTCTATGGGAAGTACCATGGGAGGGCCCATGCTTTTGACAAAACCACTTTTGAGGTGTCCCTTGGCCATTAATGCCTTGTCCCCTCACTTTCCCTATTAATACCAAGCCCTCCTCTCATCTTTTTTACTCCAAAACCATCCTCAACTAAGTTCTGGTCTCCTTACCTCCCAAGGAGTCCTCCCAAGGTTCCCCCAAGCCCTCAAGGTCCCAACCATTGAGTTTTAAGAGTTACATTTTAAGGTAAGGGATCCGACCTCTCTCTTTCTTTTCATGTAATCTCTTTTATGTCATTCCTTTTATGCTCCATGTTCTTATGTGAGAGGATGTTATTTTATATTCCTATTAATTCCTTTTTCATGTTTATATGATGAGAGATCCCCTCTTACTCTCATCATTTCGTTTTATGAATGTTTAAGTGATGCCGTTAGGCTGCCGAATTTTTAAGGGATTCTTTCACCCTTCTCATTTTAAAATTTTGATTTTCATGTCAAGTCTTTCAAGTTCCTTTTTGTTATGTTGGGGTATGATCTCTATATCTATCATACTGAACTCTTATGATCATATGATGAGAGACCTTATTTGATCTTGTCCAATCCTTTTTTATTAAAGTTTAAGTGACGCCGTTAGGCTGCCGAATTTTCATAAGAGAAATCTCATTTTTGTCTCACTTCCATGTTTTTTATTTCATATGGTATATCTTTCAAATTTCATTACCATGTTCTTAAGTCCCTTATATTCTGTCCCCCTAATATTTTATGGATCATTTATGAGTGGGTGACCCATGTCCCCTCTCTTTTCAATGTTTTATAAAACCTCGAAACGTAGCTGTTATGCTGCAGAATTTTCGTCTCAAAATGCCTCTCTTTTCTCAAAATTATTTTATGTTATTAAGTGAATACACAAAGCTCTTATTTCTACAGGGGTATTCACATATATATAAAAATTTTCTATTTTAAATTCTGGGATTTACATACACGAAACCCGCTTTCCCTTTTCTGTTGGTTTAAAGTGACATAAAGATCATGTCTTTAAAGTAGTTTTTAAAACGTTATGATTATGAAATGAAACCCATTTCTTTTATGCTATATGGGTTGTTTATGAAATGATTTACGATGATATATGTGTCTCACATGATAATAAAGACATGTCAAGGGTGCGCCCAAATAGCGCTCTAATGCATTGGGTAATGATGTAACCACTAGAGATTACAATTTTCACGATACCTTGGTGAATAACCTTGGTAATTTTCAAATGACACCTTGGGGATGGACCTTGGTGATATGTTCATGATTGTCTATGTTAAATGATGTAGCCACATCTTAAAGTTATGAAAAATGTTATTTTTATTATGATATATCTCATGATTTATTTCTCATTCCTTAAAGTTCTTTTCATGACCTTATTGAAGTATCTCAAGTTCACATGTAAAATGTTTCTCTTGTTTCCCTTACTGGGCCTTCTGCTCACCCTTTCTTTTGATGTATGTCCCCAGGTTATGAGATGCAGTAATGAACATAGGATGAACATTAGAAGAAGCCTTTCAAGTGTTTAAGAAGAATGTTTTATGTTTTCATGTTTTATGTTCCTGGTTTCCAAGACACTAAACCTTAAAGATCCTCAGTTTTGTGTAATGAAATGAAAGTTTATGTTATAAAAAGGCGGGATGCTATATTCCTGGCCAAAATGATCTTAATCCACAAAGAGGGAGAAAATGATGTAATCAATAAAAAATATACAAATTTTATTAAGAATAAATGGGTTTTACCATGATGTATATAAATACCATAGAGAGATCTTCAAAAAAATTCATGAGGAAAATATATATTTTCAATTCGAAACACATTAGAAAAATCATTTTCATTGGAAATCATGTTAAAAAAAATTGATAATAAATTTCTTTAGAAATAAACATTCAATCTTATAAATTAATATTGAAAATAGTTGAGTGGTCATGATGTTGGGAAATTTCATTTTTTTATTATATGTCAAATCAATGTTAATATCACATTTTTAAGTAAAACACAAAGAATTTTTTTGGAAACCTATTTAAAGATTCCATTGAATAAATTTATTTAAGATTAAAAATGTTTTAAAATTTCATTTTTAAATAATTTTTAAAATGTTAAAAAAATTGAAATTACTTTCAGAAAACCTGGTTTTGGAAGATAACATATTTATTATTGAAGAGATAAATGAATTCATGTTTTCTTAAAAACATTTTCTTAAACATTTGATGTAATAACGAGTGTGTAAATATAAAAATTACATTTAATGGTTCATTAATCACCATAATAGAATATAATTACATGGTTCATTAGGAAACATTCATGTAATTTTTAGAAAATGATATTCAAGAATAAACAACCAAGATTAGAACAATATAGTGAAATAATCCCTTCAAAGGATCATAAATTTAAAATGAGAATTAATAATTGAATTTATTATATGTATCATCCATAAATAAAAAAATTAAATATCAAATAGAACATAATATAATCAAAACTCATTACAAAAAATAATTTTATCTTGACATAATCAACAATGTATAGGTTTAACCTAATAAACATAAATTGAGTTGAGAAATACCTTACCATACAATTCCTTTTTAAAAGAAACAATTTATCCTTTTATATAGTAGGCTTAAAAATTTTATTAACTTATTCGAAAATGGTATTAAAATTTATGATTTTATAAATGATTCTTTTTTAATTATTATCACGTGTTCATTAATAATATTTCATTAATTTTATTATTTTTGATGTTAATTTCCTCAGTTTATAATTCATGTTTTTTTGAATATTATGCATCTAACAAATATTAAATAGTTTCAAGATAATAATAATAAGAATAACAATGTCATAATAAGCATATTTTTAAATCAATTATACTCTTTAAAACTAATCATGAATGTTGTTTTCAAACCCGACCTAATCAATTATTTTATTTCTTTATTTATTGGGCCTTACATAATATTTATTGGGGTTCGGGTTAAGTCACAGAAAAAAATAATTGGAGATAAGTTAAATAGTGCACATTTTTAGCTGATGTCATTGTGCACACGGGCGATGAATGTTTTTGAAACCCCGCGTGGCTTCACCCGGGTATCAACACAATCCGCTTGCCTTTAGAAAATTTAAAATGAGGAAAATTTGTAATTTATTGTGTTATCTAAAATTTTTATTGTTATTAATATTTTTACTATTATTATTAACATGATATTAATAATAATTATATTATTATTATTATTATTATTATGAATTGTTATGATTGTTATTATTATTATTATTATTATTATTATCATTAGGTTTTAAAAAACTAATTAATTATCCTTGTTAAGTTATGATTATTATTTTTGGGCTAGTGCATGGGCACTGCATGGTCAGTAGAGAGTTTGCCTTCAGCCTGAGCACCCATGCAACTGCTTCTAGTTCGGACAAAAGCTACCACATGGTTTGCGTATGGGAGGTTGAGTTGTGTGTGGGCCGCATGGTTGTAGTTTTCAAGATAATAAAATAAGGAAAAATAGTGGAGCATTATAAGATTAATAATGAAATTTTTAATTTTGCAGATAATATTGTAATTATTAAATTGTTTTGTTATTAATGTTCATTACTGTAATTAATGCTTTTATGAGTGGTGATGGGTAACAACATTGTTTCCGAGCATATAAAATGAATAAATAAAATGAAATGATGTATGGTTAATTCATTAAAATAAGACGGAATAATTGCAACAATAATAATATTATTTTTTGCAACTGATGATATTATATTTAATTTGTTCATGTTTTTGAATTATGGAGATTAAAATTATTTTTATTAGTTTTACATTATTGTCAAAGTTGTATTAATATTATTATAATTATAGATATTAATATTATTATTATGCATTAATGTATTATTATTTGCCTTTTTATAGGGATTGTTTCCTCCTTATTCCACTCAACACTAGCCCTCTCCTTTTCTCTTACCCTCTCTCTGCATGCCGCCATAATCCCTGCTTTAGCCCCCTACACCCCTCTTGATCTGTCGGCAACACCTGCACATGCAGCACCTCCTGTGACCACCGGCTCTGCCTCCTGTCGTGCACGCTCTAGTGCCCTACCCTACTCTGGACACCCCTTTTCACTGCCCCTTCTCCTTTTAGCAGCCCACGCCTCTCTAGCCCGCCGTCCACCTCGGGCCACCCTACACTTGCAGACGGCCTCCCCCTTGCAGCACCTCTGGCCATGCCCTCTGACTCCCTACCTGCCTTCTCTAGCTAGTAGCCATGCAATGCTTCTCCTCTAACCACTGCACCCTTCAGCCTCGCGACATTCTGCTGAGGTAGATCCTCCCTTTTCGGTAGCAATGACCTGCACCGCTCCCTCTTCACCTGCCAACCAGCGCACACCCGATCTCCCCTGCTCTGGAACACCCCCATTTGGCAGGCATGAATCCCTCTAGCATTCCCCCTACTGGCCACCATGGACCCATTCAACCATCTTCTGCATTCAACATATGGCCTAGCGCACCTTTGGCTTGACAGTGCGTCAACCCACGGAGTAGCTGTCCAGCCGCACAATCCCTGTGTGACCCATTTGTTGTTCCCTGGTCGTAATGAGGTGCCCCACGACCCCCTTTTTGCACTTTCCAGCAGCCTCCACACACCCTCTTTCTAAGTCACTGTTGTCGTCCCCACTTCGCTAATTATCCAGCACTGGTCGGTGCATCGTGCACACTTTTTCATCGAGGGACAGTCCCTGCTGGAGCATTACGTCCCTTTCCGATGGTCGCACAAGCCCACTGTTCGAGCATATCTCCACGATGAGGTAAGGTTTGCGCTATCCTTTCTTGAGTACAAGATAATTACCTTAATGAGTGCTGTCTTTAATTTAGTTTGGGTGAATTTAGTCTTTTAAAAAATAATTGAGTTTGTTTAATCAGATATTACGAGTTGTGTTTTGAAAACATGTCAACATGGTTATTTTGTGTTTCATGTTCATTATTATTGTTTTAAGTTATTATTTATGTGTTTTAGATTCTTCTACTTTTGTTGCAGCAAAGTGGAAAGGTAATTTTGTGATACTACAGTCATTAGCTTGCGCCTGTTTGTGAGCCTGCTCGTGGAATGTCATATCATTGTGTTTGGACTGCGACTCAAGGTAGGTCCCCCACTAAAATCAGCTTTAAAATTTGAATTTATTAATTGCTTGATTTTTCATTAGTTTTCAATAAAAGAAAAATATATTTAGATAATTATTTTAGAATAATTAATTTTTATAGATGAAGCTGTTTATTTTATACACGACACTTGAAATATTTTCTCGGTTAATTGATGCACAATTGTGAAATAAGGCTCATTTTTCCTTTAAACACAACTCACGGATTTCAGGTGTGGTTATGGTTTGATGGTAAATGTTTTCTTCTAACGAGTGACTAAATGTTTCTTTTTCACTTGAGAAATGGTGTTTCTTTTAAAAGCTACACAATCCTTGTTTGACACTTTGATAAAATAAATTATTTTTGAAAAAAATCTTTTGGGGGGACTTAGGAGTGATTTTTTTTATGCACGTCGATTTTGTGGGTTGTTGTGTTTGATGTTTGTGCATTGTAATTTTTTGCTTGCTTTACATTATTGACTCACCCTTTTATTATTATACATGTTGACATAGGGAACTGAAATACTAAGTGAATTCTCTGAGAATGGCTATTGCACTAGTTTATAATACACACTGGCTAGAGGATTTTAGTACCGAATTCGCTCTACTAGGGGATTGGGACCCTCGGTTAGGCCAGGTTGGGCAACACCAAGCATTTGCGAATTTTGACATCATCGAGAGTAGACATGCCTTCAGGATGAATCACACATATAGTACATTCTACATTGTTCAGGAGCTCATCGGTTAGAACCATGTTTTCTTTAATATTTATTTGTATGTGGCAGATGATTAAGATGCCTAGTTTCATTACTAGTCCTCGTTTGATATTTTCCCATTGCCCTTATTGTGTGTTATGTGTTATGTGTGGTTATCCTGTTGAATAAAAACTAAAATGTTTGTTTTTAAATTGTTTGAGTAAATGTTTTTAAAATGTAATACACATTCTCCAGTCAAACGTTAATCATTTTTTTTAAATTTTAAAGGGTAATGAACTGTTACTTGTTTTAAAAATGATAGTGTGTGGATGGAAACACATATTTTATATAATTTAGTTCAAACTTAGAATTAGTAATTCTTTATTTAATGATTTTTATTTGGGAATAGATTATTGAGAATGCCTACTGAGTTTTAAAACTCACGCCTATTTTATTTTCCCATTTTTAGTTTCTGTTGTAGGCTGTACTCGAGTTTGCTCCCCATGAGCGAGAGTTGTTTGTGGGTTTTTGAGAAATTGTCGGGGTTGTGAGGATATTTGGTCACGATCAGGTTAGTATGGGTTTTTGGTCGTTCTTTCTCTTTCAAGTCATTTATTTATTTTTCATTTTTCAATTTTATTTTTGCTACATAGTTCATTTTTAAGGGGCAAAATAGATATCCTATTGTACATTATTGATGCCCTAGTGCTTGCCTCTAGCTCGAGAGGACCTGGAATGCCTCTCGGGCCTCGTCGCGGATCAGCTCGGGTGGCCAGTTCAGTGTCAACTCAAGTTGGTTCGTGATAATATGGTATCAGAGGAGGCCAACTCATGAGTAGACATTGTTTTTTCAGAGTCCCCATCGTTATTTGGGGTTTTCGTGGTAGAAGGAGTTGAATTGTTGGGACTCCAGGCATACAGATGAGAAGGGAGTCATAAACACTTTATCGTTCTGATCCTTGGGTTACCATGGGATGTCCAAGTTGTTGGTGTATTTTGGTTGCTTTGAATTATTTCATGTTGGGAAATGAAAAGGTATTTGGGAAATTAGCCTGTATGTGCACAGGGCCTGGCAAGCCATGTGAAGCTGGGGACATCTCCCTCTACTGCTCTCTGTGATGGTGGCATGAATGGCATATGGCCGCCAACCATATGTTTGAGTCACCCATTGGCCCTAGTTTTCCCTAGTGGATCATTTGGGTTTTCTTTAATTTTAAATAAATCCTTTTGAAAAGGTATATTTTTGTATTTGAAATGATAATGACCACATTTTTTTAAAATTATTTATTTTTTGGTTCCTTAACTTTCACCCCCACGATGGTTTGATGAATTCCCATTGTGAAGCTTAAGGTGGTGCCCCTTTATCAAATCATCCAGTTGATCAGCCTATAGACTACATCATAGAGTTTCATAAATTGACCCCCCCCAATTTAATGGACAAGAAGACCCTATTGAGGTAGTGGAGTGGTTGCGGTAGATTGAGAGAATCTCTAGTTTCATTGGGTTTCCTGAGTCATTTATGGTGAAGTTGGATACCATTATGCTTGAAGGTCTGTCCAAGAAATGGTGGAATTCTATATCTCAAAGAAATCCTCGATTAGATATCACATGGGAGTTCTTCAAGTCTTCGTTTATCCAACAATATTTCTCGGAGTTGTTAAAGATCATGAAGAGGATGGAGTTGTGTTTTGTTCAGTAGGGCATTGAATCAGTGTTAGAATTCTATTGACGATTCTTATACCTAGTCCCATATGGAAAATGATTTCCGGAAAATGATCCTGAAAAGGCTCGACAATTTGAATTTGGGATTTGACCTGAAGTAAAATCTAAAGTGGCAGAGCTAAACCAAACAACCTTCTCGGATGTCGTGGGGCAAGTGTTTCTGGATGAAGTTGAGTTAACAAGAGGACATGAGGTGGGGAATCTTCCCCTAGCCTTGGGAAGTAGTGAAGAGGATGGAGAGTGGAATGATGAAGGGAGACCTGATGTCAGTGGCTCTACTAGAGGAATTAAGAGACCTTTAGACCTAAAATCAAATCCTTTAGAGCATAACACCGTGATCTTTCATGAGGTTGGAAAGAAAGGTCACAAGAAGCCGATGTGCCTGAGTGCTCTGAGACCCTTCCCCACCTATGGACGTATGGGTCGCTTGCAGCGATTCTACCGAGGTGTTTCCAAGAAGCGAGCTGAAGCCAGACCTGGTTCATCGAAGGTCACTCCAGCACGTTAGCACGAGTAGGGCAATGTGTGAGAATCAGTTTGAAGTTTTCTCTTTGTATCATTATTTGGTTTTATTGGTCATCTCTTGTTGTTTTTTGGGTGTTTCATTTCCTTCGGTTGTATGAATGGTTTTTGATGAACATCTTTGAATATTTTATTTTTATTGGAAGTGTGTTTGGAAAATTTATAGTTTGTTTGTTATGATTTCGAATTTAGGAAACCTTACTATGAGATAGGAGATGGTTCAATCATTGGTGCTCCTTCCATAGGTCTTGGCGTGAAGCTGGCATGTAGTCAGGAGAACCCCAACGGTGAAAAATGGCCTTAGTTTTATCTCTGTCCTTAGTGTGACATGCTTAATGTTCTTCTGTGGGTGATACATTGTTGATATGACTATAGTGGTAGTTTTGATGCTTTATCCATTAGGCCCTTCCCTTCTCCCCCCTCATGGTGGGTTTTTTTGGACCTTATGAAAAATCTTCTTGTTCGGTTAATCATGTCAGTTCTTATGGTGGGGAGACCTAGAGTGGATCTCGTAGAGTTACACATGAAATAGTTTAGTGTAAGCCCGATCCGTATGGCGGGGATTCCGTTAAAGCCTACCTATTTTCGTATCGTAGTTTCTTTTCATGTACTTTTTGGTGGAAGGTGGTCTCATGCAGAACCACCTAATCCTACGTTTTTCCTCTTGAATAACGTTGGTATTCAAAGTACACCCAATAATTTCCTTTGAATAAGATTTTGGGAATGGGTGTCGGATGTAGTTTAAGTTTGTCCATTCCTCGGTTGAAATAGATGATTTTCATTATTCTTGTTTACAATTAAGGTGGTCATGTTTTAAGTAAAATCTGTGTGTCATGGGTTTTCTGGGTCTGTTTGGATTGATCAATTGGAGGTGCTTGAACTTTTGGAGGTGGGTGACACTTAAGAAGCATCATCATTGGGTCTAGGTCTTGTTATGTATTTCCGGAGGCAGATAGAATTATGGTGGGTATAATTGTTACCCCCTGACCTAATCAATTTTTATATTTATTTATTTCTTTGTCCTTAAATAAATTCTTCGGGGGTTCAGGTTGAGTTCTGCATGAAAAATATTTAAGTTATGTTTAAAAGTGTGTGTTTTTTAGCTGACGACGTTGGGCGCATGGGCGAAGCACATTTTGGAACCCCCATGCGGCTTCGCGCAAGCATCAACATGATATTCCTTCCTTTAGAAAAATTAAAAATATTTTAATTTTTAATTTATTGTGTTATCTAATTTTTTAATGTTTTTAATAATCTCATTAATATTGTTAAGACAAAATGAATATTATTATTATTATTATTATTATGTATTGTTATGATTTTGGTGACGATGATGATGATGATTATTTTTATAATTATGTTATAAAAACTAATTAATTATTTTTATTATGTTTTTATTATTATCGTTTGGGCCAGTGTGTGGGCACTGCATGGTTAGAAGAGACCGTGCAGTCAGCCTATGCACCCATGCAGCAGCTTCTGGTTTGGATAGAAGCTACCACATAGTTCGTGCATGGGTGCTTGAGTTGTGCGCAGGCCTCACTGTTGTGGTATTCAAAACAATTAAATAAGGAAAATCATTGGATAATAATAATAATAATAATGAAGATGTTAATTTTTCCTATAATTGTATTATTATTAATTTTTTTGTTATTAATGTTAATTACTATTATTAATTATTTTATGAGTGGTGCAGGGTAAAAACACAGTTTCCCAACACTTAAAATGAATAATGAAAATTAAACAAAGAGTCGAGAATTAATTAAAATTAGTTTGAATAATTTAAATGATAAAATTATTATTTTTGCGACCGATGATATTATATTTAATATTGTTCTTGTTTTTGAATTATCAAAATTAAAATTAATTTTTTCATTTTTATATTATTGTCAATTTTGTGTTAATATTATTAAAACTATTCATTTTAATATTATTAGTATTTGTATAAATTGAAGGCATTATTATTATTTTTATTAGAATTATTATTATTATTATTATTATTAATGTTACTGGGTTTTTGATTTTTTAATTTTCATTTCATTTAATTTATTTTTATTTCCCTTTTCACTAGGGTTTTTTTGTTCTTCTTATCCAACACTACTCTACCCTTTGTCCTTTTCTCCCCCCTCTCTCTGCACACTGCCACCCTCCCTGTTTCAGCCTCCCACACCCCTCCAGCTCCGTCGGCATAACTCGAACAAGCCGCGCCTCCAACGCCCTCTGGCTCTGCCTCCTGTTGTGCGCACTCCAGCACCATGCCATCCATCATACAACCCCTAGCTTTTCCCATACCCCTTTTCCAACAGTGCCACAACTTCCCACCCGACCTTCCTACCCTACAACAACCCTACTCCTACCCACGTCTCAACAACCCACCATCCACCTCGGGTCGCACTACACTTGGGGTCGGCTTCCCCCTAGCAGTGCCTCCCACTATGTCGTCTGACTCCCCTCCTACCTTCTCCAGCCAGCAACCATGCACTACTTCTCCTTATACCATTTCACCCGTCCACCTCACACCATCCAGTTCAGAAACATCATCCTTTTCCACCAGCAATGACCCACACCACTCCATCTTCACCAGAAAACCAACGCACACCTGACCTCCCCTACTCTGGATCACCCCCTTTTGGCAGTCATGAATCCCTTTTGTGCACCCCCTACCGGCTAGTGTGATGCCCTTCAACCAACCGTTTCATGCTCCGCATGTCATGGCATGCCTCTAGCTCGACACTGTGTCACACCACGGAGCTGCTGTCTAGCCGTACAATCCATGCACGACCCCTTTGTTGTTCCCTGGTCATTGTGTGCTACCCTGTGACCCCCTTTCTACAATTTCTGGCAGCCTCTATACAACCTCTTTCCATGTCCTCACCATCTTCCCCCCTTTCCTACTTTGTCCAGCCCTCATCGGTGCATCGTGCATAGTTTTTTGGCCAGTGACAATCCCTACTGGTGCGCGCCGCCCCTTTCTGATAGATATTCCCCATATTGGTCAATCACTTCTCCACATCAAGGTGATATTTGCGAGGTCATTTATTGAATATTAGATAATTACTCTAACGTGTGTTGTGTTTAATTAAGTTGGCGTGAATTTAGTCTTTAAAAAAAATTATTTTGTTTAATTAGAGGCTGCGAGTTGTGTTTTGAAAACATCTTGAGTTAGTTATTTTGTGTTGTTTGTTTCCTTGGATTGTTTTAAGTCATTATTTATGTGTTTTAGATTGTTTTACTTTTGTTGCAGTGCATTAGTAAGGTAATTTTTTGATATTGCAGTCATCATATTGTGCGTGTTTGTGCACCTTCTCAAGACGTGAGGTGCCATTGTGTTTGGACTATGTGCCGAGGTAGGTCCCCCACTACACTAACCAATAAATTTAGATTTTAATAATTTCTTAATATTCCTTAATTTTCAATAAATAATAAATAGTATTAGATAATTATTTTTGGAATAATTACTAGATGTAGACAAAGCTGTTTATTTTATACACGGAAGTTGAAATATATTCTTGGTGAATTGACACACAATAATAAAAGAATTCCCATTTGACCTTTGAACATAATTCACAAAATTTCATGTGTGGATCCAGTTTGATGGTAAATATTTTCCCCTGACACAAGAGCCAATGTTTTGGTTTCACTTAAGAAATGGTGTTTCTTTTAAAAGTTATATAAGTCCCTTTTGGCACTATGATAAAATAAATTATTTTGGAAATCGTTCTTTAGGGTGACTCAAGAGTGATCTTGTTATGAAAGAAAATTTTGTGGGTTGTTGTGTGTGATGATACTACATTGGAATTTGTTACTTGTTTGAAGTTGTTGATGCAACCTTTTTTTTATACGTGTTGACATGGGAACCTAGAATAGTAAGTGAATATTTTGGGAAAAATTGCTTTACCAGTTTAGAATACGCACTGGCTAGTATCCCTTAGTACTGAATTTTCTCATCTAAGGGATTGGGCCACTCAGTTAGGCCATGTAGGGTAACACCGGGCATTTGGGCTTTATGACATCATCGAGAGTAGGCATGCCTTCAGGACAAGACACATGTATAGTACACTTTGGATTGTTAATGAGCTCCTAGGATCGAACCTTGTTTTTTTGTGCTTATTTTCATGTGGAAGATGATTGTGAGTCCTAGTTCAGTCATTGTTCCTCGTTTTTTTACTTTCCCATTTCTCTTATTATGTGTTGTGTGTTATGTGTGATTTTTATTTTGACCAACAACTAAAATTTGGGTTTTTAAAAATTTCGTGAAGATGTTTTTAAATTGTAACACACCTTCTCCTTTCAATTATTAAACTTGTTTTTAAATTAAAAATAAAAATGGATTGTTACTTGTTTTAGAAATTGAAGTGTGTGTGTGGAAACCCATATTTTATATAATTTAGTTCAATCCTAGAGTTAGTAAATTTTTTAATTAAAGGTAGTGCTTTGGGAAATGAAATTTAGGTATGCCTACCTTGTTTTAATACACACGCCTATAATTGTTTCATGTTTTTAGTTTTTATTTTAGGTTGTACATGAGCTTGCTCACCGTGGGCGAGAGTTGGTTGTGGATTAGTGAAAACTTTCAGGGTCGTAAGGATTTTGGGTCATTGTCAGGTTAGTATGTGTTGTTGTTCATTATTTATCTTTCATGTTATTTGTTTATTTTATGTTGTTTTATTTTATTTCTACTACTTCGTTCATTTTTATTGGAAAAAATCATTCCCCTGTTGTACTCAGTTGATTCCCTGGTTCTTGTCGCCATCCTGAGAGGATTAGAAATTCCTCTTGGGCCTTGATGCAGACTGTCTTGGGTGACCAGTTCAGGGTTGACCCAGGTTGGTTCATGAAACTTGATTATAAAAAATTATGTATGTTTTCATAATCGAGAAGGTTGGTCGTAAGTACACATGAGTAACGTTTCCATTTTCCAATGATCATTATGGAGATGAGGTAAGTCATTTATTACTTTTCCATAAGGATCATTATATAATAAATATCAAATTATTTCATTAAATATAAAAACACACACACACATATAAATATATATATATATATCTTTACATATAACAACCATGTGGTGTTGAGATGAAAAGATATTCAAAATGATATGTGATGGAAGTATTCCAAACGGACACGAATGATGTTATTATCTTTACAGGGGTGAAATATAAATAAAGAATGACGTATAAATTTTTTATAGAATAGTAAATAATTCTTGAATAAAAAAATTATATAGTTTATAAAATTATTATAGTTATTCCTCACTGCCTTCCATGTAATGTTTTAGTAAAAGAAAAATGGCATCACTTCACGAGGTTGTATTCCTCTGTACACATGAGAAATATTATTGTGTCTCCTATTAAATGCAAGAAAATGATATAAATATATATATATTTATTTATATGTGTGTGTGTGTGATATAATTACTAAATAGGTATAATAAATTTTTAAATACCATATATAAACTTTATATCTATCATTACACCCAACCTTGAGTGGTGTAAATGAAAAAATGAATGACATTAGTTCGTTTGACAGTAGTTCGAGATACACATGAACAATGATTTCATAACCCATTTGATGAAAGTGGAGATGGTTTTAGTTAATGAAATTATAATAAAAAATAATATTTTATTTAATAAGTTGAGGTTATTATATATTCATGGTTTACCAAAAATTGATTGAGGTGGAGAACGAAGTAATATTAAGACACTTTTTGGATAACATTAACTCGTTTTGCGTATCTTTCTTTGGATGGAACTAAAGCATTTATAGGTTGCATTTATCCAAAAAATATGGCCTCTTGGAATATGATAGGGATTTTTTAGAGTTAATTTATAATATATTGGCCAAACTAATTGGTTTTTAATTTTTAATGATAGGATGAGATCGAGTGGGATTTTATATAGTGGGTGATTGAGACACTTGTAATTTTTTAGAGTGATATCTGAGCATGTTTTTTTGTTCCACCATGCCCCAATAATGGACTACTATATATCCTATAAGAGATAAGTTCTAAATATTTCTATTAAATGGATGTTGTAAAAATTTATATGTAAAAGGTTTCCTTTATATTGAATGTTTAATGCCTTTGTAAACTCATTTTTACCTTAATCACTTGAATTAGTTTTAACTATTTTCACTAATCACATTGGTAAAAAATAATTTGGAAATTATTAGAAATTATAATTAATAAGGAATAAAAATATTATATATCTTCTTCAAAATTAAATACATGGATGTCCCAAAATGTAATTTAAAACTAACCCTGAAGACGATACGATAAAACACGTTTTTTTAATGTTAAATTTTTTAAATGTGTACATTGTTTTTATATCTATATTGAATATAAAAATTAAAAAAATGGCCAAAATTGGATCAATATATATATAATTGATCTATATGGACTTTAAAACTAATTAAAAATATAATTTAATATTATAAATTAATTATACGAGAAGGTAGTCTTCAATTAAAATCTAGTATTTTTCTATATTAATCAAAAAAATGAATCCTTTCTGAAAAATACAAAAAATTATCCCAAATAAAATTTTGTTATCCTAAGTTCAATAATTCAATTTATGTTTTCATATTAATTTTTTAATAGAGTTAAATATTACTTTTAATTTACGTGTTGTAATCATAACTAAATCATCTCTTAAGAAAATATGGTTTTTGAAAAAACATTTCATTATTATTTAAAATGACGATGATTATTATTTTTAATCAGTATATAACCAATATACATTAGTATTACATGTAATTTAAGAAATTCAAGTAAATTATTGCTACATGTAAAGTAAGATATCAAATAAAATCATTGTTTCATGTAATGAAACCTAAACAAATCATTTCGTGCATTTCAACTTATAGAATGTATTAAATATATTTATAATCGTAAATATATTGTAATGTCTTAGGATTTTATATTTCTTTATATGCTTGGTGTTCTGTTTAGTACTCTCTATTGAATATTATGTTCATTTTATAAATTTTTTTGGTGTTATATTCTCTCCATATAAAATAAATTATATCCTTAGAATTTAAAAATTATCATTGTAATCAATGGTTTTTTCATTTCTAAATAAATCTATTGGAAAAAACATATGGTTAAAGAGATATTAAAATATCCCATTAATAATAGAGAATGTGGTGTAAAAATGATATATGGAATAAACCATATCTTTTCATTTAGGTCGAAAAAAAATTGGAATGTGAAAATATGGACATGGAGGAAAACTGTAAATATTTATAGAGAGTGATTGAGGCCACTGATCACATGAAAGTGAAGGATCAATTCAATGATGAGGGCCTCAAACCCATATATCAATGATGAATTAAAAGACTACTACTTCATCATAAATGAAGGTATTAATATATCATTTTTTTTCAAGACCAGTTTCTTAATGATGATTAATTCATTTAGTCCAAAAAATATATGGAAATATACTTATTTGATATATTTTAATTTCATAAAATCTTTTTTTTTCTATCAATTGTGCATCAATAATTTTCCAGTTCACCCCTTACTCCATGAAATTAATATCCAAAACTATTATTTTTAATACCTTAATAACTAAAATTTTATTTTAATATATTTCTAGATGCCTAAAATCATGATAGGCCTTTCTATCAAATTATTTTTCAAAACAAATATTGTTAACATAACTTATCCAATAAATTAATCTCTAAACATAAAAAGTAAAACTTATGGCTCATCATAAATATTTATTTGTAAAATTATTGAGCCAAAAATATTGACACACTATCAATGAAATCACACAAGAAATTGGTAGGTGTGAAACCCTTATCGACCATCGATCATGGGTTCATTCCCCACTAACTTACCGGATGTGATTGGTTGTCACCCATAATACACATTGAACTTTTTATAATACAATAATAATATATTTCCTATATCATTTATAAAAGTTCTATGGATATCTAGGAAATAAAAATAAACATTAAATAACCTTTGTACTGTGGTTTTCAATACTATTTATTATCTTATAAGGTACAACAATCATATTTGACAATAAATTAAATTTCCTTAAGAATTATATCAACTATATAGGATAAAAATACCATTAATAATATTTATATAAAATTTAAAGCATTAATCCTCAAATAAGTTTTCCACAAAAATATATAATTTCCATATATTTCTCAAAAATGTATTCAATACTGGAAGACTATCATTACATAAAACATAAAAGGATGTGTTTATGAATTGGAACAAATGATAAATATTAAACTCATTAAACCATGATTCTATCTGTAAATAATATTTTAATAAAGTCATATATGATTCAATTATAATCCAAATATATTTCATGATTATTATAACCATAACACCATTGGTTAATATACTTCAACAATTTAATTATTATATCCAAATACATAAATTCTATATCCAATTCATTTCTACAAAGGTATTTAATTGTTATATATGATATCCTTTGGATGATTTAATTCCTTCAAATAATTACTAGAAACAATATATTTAAGACAAAAAACTATAATTTGTTGGATAATTTTTTTCGTTTGTCCTTCTTTTCTACATGTATATAATTTTCTCAGTACTTTGAGACACTTTCCTAGGTAACTATTTAAACATAACTAACAAGATATAAATATACCCTTCATTCATATATGGTCTCAACAACTCAATTTCCTAGAAAATTCTATCCATTTGATCTTTGGTGAGTATGGGAGTTGGCTAAAGTATAGGTAACTAATCATATTTTTGGAAAACTTATTAGGGATGAACATGATATCTTTCACACCTATAAACATATCAATTTGTGTCTCATTTTCACTACCTTATCCTTCAAATTCAATGTTGATATTATTCCCTCACGTTCATGAAATTCTATAAAACTATAATGTATAGTGTGAGTAATTATAATCATAGTGGGAAGACACTATAATAATTATGAAACCATATTTTACATTTAAGAAACCATAGGTTCATCCCTGGTACAAAAATGTAATTATATAATCAAATCATTCCAAATTGGTTTTAAATTTAATATGGATTGTCTTAAGAATTTTCCCTATAAGTGTCAAACCAGGTGTGAAGTAAGGCATGTTATTGGGAACTAGGTAGCGTTTAAGTTAATACCAATGTGAACTGCTTGGATTTATTACCCCTAGGTAAATATGTATTAGAGAAATTCTACTTTTATTTTCTAGATAGATACACGTTTCTATGAATACCAATATAATATCATTATTACAAAACATTAGTATGTTTCTCTATGTTAGTCATCAGATTCTATTATAGGTTTATGTTTCTTGAACTATGTTATCCAAAATATAGTTCCCAAGGATTCTACATAACATGATTTGATGCCAGCTATAGTGTCCTAGACCCCAGTTTCCTAAATCTAGATCCGTACATCATTAAATTGTCATATGGTATGAGGAATCACATCCCAATGGAACAAATAGTACAGTAGTATTGGTAAACAATAAAAATTCATGAGTTTTTATTTACATTTGAATACAAAATAATTGACAATTTTTTTCTCCATTTTGTGAATAACATTAGTACATCTAGAATAACCCAACATATCAGTCATAATAATATTCATGGAATCCTGGGGGAAAATAAATGTTATTTAAATTTATTGGTAACGATTATGTACAACAGAAACAATCATGAATAAATAAAGCATCATCAATAATGAATAAAAAATATGGAAAGGTATATATATGAAATCACATCGAATTTCAATAACTAACTATAATAATAATTTGAATTGTAAATAAGTGAAAAAAATCCATTTAATCAACAAACTGACCATCATAACTGGATATGGAATAATTAATATGGAAAGGTAAATAACTAAAGACACATGACATATAATAAATAATCTCAGAATGAAATGCTTTTAGAGATAATAGCAATGAGAAAATATCATAGATAATAGTAAATAAATTTTGAATGAATGTACTTCCTAATTTTTAGTTGACATGTTTCCTAGGTACATGAGACCCTTACTGTAAAGACCATTCAAAAGATTATTTAAACCATACTTGGTAAAAAAACTACTTAAATAAAGATACCCGACTAATTTTCCCATAATAGTACCAATGAATCATTGAGATATCTATAACATATCCCCACCTGTGTCATATATTTCCAATATATTCCTTATATATCAAATAATATAACTAATTAAAAACAATGTTCCTTATCAAATATCATTTTTGAGTAATGGATATTGATTTAGTAATAGTTTCCAAGATAACACATTAGATTTAAATGTAAATATCTTATGTAAAAATAGTTTTCGGTTTTCAATATAAAATTACCCATGCTAAATAATATTAATATTTATGGGAAATTTAATGAATAAAATTATACATTTTAAATAATATTTATATTTATGGGAGATTTATTGTCCAATGGTAATTTAATACTTAAAGGGGATGTTAGTGACTACAAGAATAAATCAAGGAAGTATATGTCAATACATTCCTTGGTCAAAATGACCTTAAAAATACATAGGATGAATAAATATGTTATAAATACAACATATACCCATTAGAGTAATAATAAATTATTTCTTTCCTTGATGAATATAAGTACCATATAATTATCTTTTGAAACATTATTATGGAATTTTTTTTAAATTTGGATTTTTTTTTGAAAATAAATCTCTTTGAAAATAAATTTTTAAAACTAAAATTTCACAAAACATTCTGAAAATAAGTTTCAATTAAAATAAACTTTGAAACATTTAATTAAATATTTACAAAATTTGGGTGGTAATGATGGATGAAATGTTAGTTTATGTCTTACATTCTAAAACATTGTTCCTTGAACTTTTTTTATTTAAATATAAACATGAATAATTTTGAAAACGACATGATGATTTTTTTAAAAACATTATATAATGAGTAAAAATGATTTAAAATTCATTTTATAAATCAATTTTTAGGTAAAAATATTCAAAACATTTTTTTAATATAGTTTTTTGGATGAAACTATATTTCTGACTGAATGGAGAAATGAAGTTGGATTTTCTTAAAAACATTTTCAAAATCATTTTTTAAGTACCAATGAGTGAATAAATGGAATGATTAAATGAAAGGTAACATTAATAACAAATGTATAAGAAAATTAAAAGGTATATTATGAAATGATCATATTATTTCTTCAATTTATAGTCATGAATAAGCAATCTTGAATAGAATTAGATTTTGAAATAAACGATTAATATTATCATAACGTTGAAGTTGTAATTAATAAATGAAATAGTTTTGTGTATACAAATTAAATACACATAAAACAAGTGGAAATACAACACGATATAGTAAAAACTAATTATAGACAGGATATTAGTATGACATAATTAATGAATTAGAAGTTTAACACAATGACTAAAAAATGACTTATGAAATCCCTTACATTATGCATCATTTTAGTTTAAAATTCATTAACATCATCTATATTGGTTTTAAACATGTTATTATATTATTAAAGAACCATAATAATAATTATTATATTATTGATGGCCCTTTGATAGAATCTTATAACCCGTTCATTTGTAATCTTTCATTATTTTTAATGTTTCGTGTGTTAATTGTCTTATATTTTCATGCTTGTTTTGGTAGATGAACTAGTTGTTTCATTTATCATTTATTTTAATAATCTATAAATTAATAATAATAAAATAATGATTGTATTTTTAGATTACTTTTTTACATTAAAACTAATCATGAATGAAGTTTATGGAAATAAAAATATGTTATGATCATAAAGATAGATGGTGGTACGTATGCATGAGTAGTATTTCCATTTCAATGATCATTATGGAAATTAATTAAGTAATATATTAGTTTTTTATAATTATAATGATATAATAAATATCTTATTATTTATCAAAATATATAGATATATTGTAACACCCCATGTTTTTATGGACAATTTTTTTCTTTGAATAAATTAATTTTTCTTAATATCTTGTATTACACAAATCCAGCATTCCATTCCAACAACACTGAATCGGTATACAAAACACCTAATCATCATACATTACATGAAACACCAAATTGGTATACATTACATGCAATAGTGACTTTACGTATGTTACACACAATATAGTGTTTCTATAAAATATCTTTTTTATATAATTATTTAAATGAAATAATTATAGTATAGATGTTAAAAATAGTAATATAAATATTAATAAAAAATTATAAAAACTTTATATTTTTTATATATAAATAAAAAATATTTATAATGAATGATATAATTTTTCGTAATGTTCTTATATGTTTTTAAAACAATTATTTTCTCAAATAATCATCTTTTTATGTACATCTATGAAAAAAAATAAAATTTATTTTAGAAACATTCAAAAATTAAATTTTATATAATAAACATCAATTTTGAATTCATAATGATGAAATTATGTTTGGGTGAACTTTTGTGTTTCCTTTTGAGAATCATCATTTTTGGGTGAATTGTGAAACAATTCAGAATTTTAGTTCAATTGTTTCATATAAATTATTTAAAAAGATAAATTATGTATTTATTTGGTTTAAAAGATTGATTAAATAATATTTTTATCAATTAATACAATTTAGGTCATTATAAATAATTCTACATTTAAATAGGATATAAAAACATAGCAAAATTTTGACCATTTTTACTTAAAAAATCCGCAATGTCATCAAATTAATGGGATTAATTTTAACTTAATTTATACCACTTATAGTAATAAATTTTGGAAAAATAGATCCCATATTTGGAATCATAATTATTTATAATTTATATTATGGTAAACTTATTTTTTGACCAAAAATATTAGTGAATGTAATTAAAATAAATTATATCAATTAAGGTAAAACTATGCTTAACTAAGTACTAAATCAAAAATATAATACTCAAAATAAACTATAAAATTCTTAAAGAGAAATTTTCTATCCAATAATTACTCAAATATAATCCAAACAACCCTACCTTACTCCTTTAATAACCCCTTTGGGAATAATGTCTTCCAAGGAATCCCATTCGTGAAAACCAAAAGAAGTTACCCAATTAAGAGGTAACACGCTCCCTCAAAATCCACTATATTATTTTCTTTATGTACTAAATAAATTCATATTATTCCATTATTATACAAAAAACATTATCCTAAATATAATGATTTGTTTTTATGATAATTTTTTATACCTACACTTACACACATATCCATCAATGGGTAACAAGCATACTGTTTATTTGTACAATGAACTATCACCTCACTAAACGATGATTGTTCATTTTTCATTTACCCCTATAATGGTAGACATTATGATATAAAATTTGTTTATATATGTAATATATTACATTTATTTTATATTTATCATTATTTAATCCTTTTAACACATGTATCATTATAATTCCCTTTTTGTAAATATAATAATTTCATTTGAGGATGTATGGACTACATCACCCTCAAAACAATGCGATTCATTCACACACTTCATGGAATGTATTAAGGACGAGATTGGAGAACATATATGATTTATATTATATAAAATTTCTTCTGGAATAATTATATATATAAATATATATACATATATCTCAATTACCTTCATTCATTCAATATGACAATTAAACAGAAATTTCATTAATGCGTACGTACTACCTATTGTCTCAATGAACAGTGGATTCCATTTCATACTAAAATATTATATATATTATTACAATAAACATACACTGTATGTAAATTATATTTATATCATGGTTTAAAATTCTTGAAATCATTATATATGTATATGGATAAAATATATAATAAATTAAGACACATGTGAAAAACAAAGCTAATATTACACGAAGTGAGATCAAGACATTGAATTGTTATAAAGAAGGAAATATAATGTCATTATAAAACAATATATGGTATTACATTTTATAATATTTTTCTTTTATATATATATAATGAATTTATAGTTATTATATCGGAGGTTTGAGTGAGTAAGATGAGAGTGAAGACACAAGGTAAGGGAATTTCCTCTCCATTTTTATTTCTGTGAGATAAATGCTTTATTCACCACCCGTTACTTTGGTGTGGTGTTAGTACATACCATGGACATATTTTATGATTATTATTATTAAATTTATTTGTATTTACATATTAATTATATGATCTTACTTTCAAGGACTTTAGGTTTCAAGGGTTACCAAATTCGTAAGAAAGATTTTTCACAATTTGCCTTCTTAAAACACATGTTTTATTACTCTTGTATATTATTCTTGGAGTTTTATATACATCCATTTTACCTATGATATCATGAATCCCCTTAATTTGATGATATTTTATAAGCTTAATGTAATTCATTTTTTCTTACATGGATAATATGAACCCAAGTAACTAATTGTAAGGATTTTATTGAAATAACCGCATCGCTTTCCAAGATTGTAAATCATTGTGCTTCCATTGATGAAAATTATGATCCAACTCTTATAAAAACTCATTAGTTTTCTTATTCTATATTTATTACTGATATTTCCATGTATAAATACTATGTTTCCACTCTATGGTACTTAATATGATTAATATAATGTTTTTAATAAAAATATTACCATATTTCTATCTTTAATCCGAAATCTATTTTATTTCAAATTACTTTTTTCAAAAATGTTTCCAAAAATGTTTTAAAAAAATATTTTATTAATGATTTATTGTTTTACATTATTCCTTTATATGTTGTAAAATCTATTTACAAAGAATTTTTTTTCAAAAGGTTTTATCTTTCAAAGAATATTTTTCAAAGAAGAAAGGATATTTTCCTGATGAAATGTTTCTAAAATGTATTTAAACATTATTTACCACATAATTTGAAATATGTTGTTATGAATAAAACTATTTTGTGGAAATTATTCAATTTATCCATTCATATAATTTCTCAAATTTCATTATGAATTGATTGAATGATTTTTATGAAACTCGTTTCCCTTCTATAAGTTATATGTTTTTTAAAACAGTCTATTTAATGGGTTATATGGTTATTAAAATTGATTCCATTCATGGTATATGATTTTATGAAATAATTATGAAACTTATATTTTTTCCACTAGTTACGAAATTATTACATGTTTATGACACCCATTTCATTTCCTGGGTTATGATATGACTGTTTCTAAATTTCGGGTGCATGTATGTATAGTTTTGTTATGAGATGGGTGGGGTTTATATTTATCTATAATGCATTGGGTAATGATTTATATCTCATGAGATAGATAGGGATAGAATTAGGAGTGAACTTGGTTCAGTATTATAAATCTAGAATAAAGAGTGAACTTGGTTTAGTAATACCGGACTGGAACAGTGTGTGAACTCGATTCAGTAAAGTATTTTGTCTTATAAGATGGCCCTAGATGTGATGCATTGACTACTATGGAATTCATATTATATGGTTATGTGTTTTCCACAGTTCCATTTTTTATTCCTCTGTTATTATTTCATGGATTGTTTTCTTTATTTACTTATGATTCATGTCTTATGAACTACCTTGATTTATTCCATAATTAATTTTTATGATCTTCAATATCTAGGGTTTGAAATTCTATTTTCATGATCATGTTATCATACTTTTATTTTCAATATTATGTTTATATATATCCCTTGTATACTATTACTAAGAAACTAAGCTCACCCTTTTTTATCTCTCCTTTTACCCAGGTTATAAAAAATATATTATATATTATTTTCCTAAAAAGGGTGTTATTTAAGAAAAACATAATAGGGGATAATGTATCACACTTATGTACTAGTGTTTATATATCCATGTTTCTAAATTAACTTCACTAATACGGTCTTTGTGTACAGTTTTTTATAATGTATTATGTATTTATGAAAATTGATGTAATGTTAATGTATGAAATTCAATGTTCACTATAGTTAGTATTAGAGAAACGTTTTAGCTAATATTTAGAAGCCAGGATGAGAAAACTATACTGAGAACCTCAAAGAAATCTCTATGGATAAGTTTAAGGATAAGTAAAATTGTAGGTAAAATTTCTTAGTTTTTTGTTAAAGGATAGAGTGAGTGGTTTCTTAAAAACACATACCTATCTGGTTACTATCTGATGATGTGGATCTGGTACAGTTGTTTTTAGGGGTAATAACTCTAAAAATATTTCTTAGGTCGGAATAATGGTAATCTGGTACACGAAAATGAGCCTTATTGCACACATGGTTTTACACTCCTTTGGGATATTTTTTTTAATTCATGAACTCTTCAAAAATTATCATGAATTATTTAAATAGAATTTTGTTGTGAATAACCTTGTATTAAACTAACGTATCATTTATTGAGGATGTTTTATTATTTTAGACATACTTTAGGCGAATTTTCTTGATTGTGTGGTTCCTCATTATGATAAATTCTTATTATTCTATGCATATGGATTTAGTAAATGGATAGAACGTAATGGAAACATATTAATGGTGATTGAGATAGAAAATGAAATAATTTTACTCCGGGTCAACCAAATTTTATGTGTGTTAGAATGAAAAATCTCATTGATATTCTCACATAGATTTATGAAGCAATGAATCGTGGTTGAATTACTAATGGGTAAAATGGGGAACAACTTCTTATTGAATATTTTAAGAGGGGGCATCCACTTTCTTCTATAGGGTCTCCAAATCCATGTGTTGTACAAAAATGTGAATATTCTTCTAAAAATATATTCTCCATTATCTAGAATTTAGAGCATGGGAAAGTCATTTTGGAAATTTATCCATTAGAAGGCGAAGAAGACTATAGGTGGACTCTAATCAATAATACCTGTTAGTAATATGAGATTGAATCCATGGATTTGGATAAGTATAATGAATTATTTTTCTATAAGTACATTCCTTATATTCTTCATACCAAGATGGAGAAAGTGTTCCTTGAGTTTAATAAATGGGATGATAAAACTGTTGGTACCTATGAGGGTAATTTCACAAGACATGGAATGTATGATTCAATAATTATCATCTAAACTGAATGTAATGTTGACAGTTTTTTTAGTGGCATAATGCTATGTCTTAGAATGTAATTGTTTATAAGAGAGTTAAGAGCTATGAAGAGATTCTGTGTTGTACAACCAAGGTTTAAATGGGGGAAGGATTAAGATATCAACCTCATATTTTTGACAAAAAAAATTAAGATTGAGTACAAGGGAAACTCTAAAAACCATAGTGAAAATAAGATGGGTTTTAATTTATTTGATAAATATGGGAAGAAACATGGATGAATTTGTCTTAAAGGGTCTAATAAATTTTTAATATCAATAAAAAAGATCAATGAGTAATTGAAAGTCAAATTGATGGGAATAAGATAGCCAAAAATACTAATGGAGAGAATGATAGAACAAATGACCCCCCCTTCAATGCTAAAAGTGTAAGGAAAATGGGAATTATCCTAATCAGCTACCTAATGCAATGGTTGGTGATGATGATTACTGTCAGCAACCTCTTAAGCAAAGGGACATGTTGAAACCACATGCACTCACTATTTATGAAGAGTGTTGTGATAAAGGTGTGGTAAAATGTTCACTTACAATATACTCTAGAACATCTAATGAAATATTTTTTTATGGATCTACCCACTCATTCATATCTGATGATTTTTCTAACGGTGTTAACATTGCACCAAAAAAATTATATGTGGAAACCTCTTATTGTATGAAGATTGCATCCCATGTCCCTGATTTCTCTCTAGTTAATTTTTTTGCAAATATACTTCCTCTAAATCTTTTAATTATACCTTTTATTAAATTTTAAATATTCCAAATCCTAGATTGGATTTCACTAAATAAATCCCACATTAATTGTTGAGGAAAAAATGTTATGTTTGATATTTCAAACACTTATTTGACCATCCATTAATGTGATGATAAGAATGGACTTCTTATAGAGATTACATCCATTGTAATGGTCTTATCTCTCATCTGGAAGGGTTGTTTTTCTCAAATGGTTTGGGAGAGAATCGAAATCGATGATAAGCTTATTGTTAGATAATTTTTTGATTAATTCTTATAAGAGTTTCCAAGACTTCCACTAAAATGAGAAGATAAGTTCTCAATAGAACTCATAGCTGATTCCACACTGATATCAAATGCTCATTATAGAATTTCCCCAACTGAGTTACAATAATTGAAGAATACACTCCATGAAAACATTGATAAAGGATTCATTCAGTCAAGTTTGTAACCTTGGGGTGCACCCATTCTTTTTTTGAAAAACAATGACGGAAAAATGTAGATATGAATTGATTATCTAAAGTTGACCAAGATCACAATCAAGAAAAAAATATCATCTCCCACTTATTGATGAATTTTTTGATCAAATACATAGATCTGAATACTTTTCAAATATTGACCTTCAATAAAGATTTCATCAATTGAGGTTCAAAAAAGAGGATATACCCAAGGTGGCATTCTGTATAAGGTGGGAACACTATGAATATATAGTGATTCCTATTGGGATTTCACCTCCCCCTTATATAATCATGGAATTGTTTAATGGAGCCTTTTTCGATCCCCTTGAACAATTTGTGGTAGTCTTTATAGACGATATTATTATCTTCTAAATGATAAAAAAAGTGCATAAAGTTCATATGAAAAATTAATATAGACCCTAAGGAATGAGAACCTATTTGAAAATTTTAAAATTTATGAATTTTTTTCCAAAAAATGTTTTTATTTTTGGGGTACATAATACATAGATATTGTATAGACGTAGATCCATCAATGTAGGAGGTTATGGAATACTGACCTATAAAAACCACAATGACTAAGATCTAAAGATTTCTTGGTTTATATGGATATTATTGATGGTTTGTGGTGAGTTTATTAGGATTATCCAATACAATGATGAATTCATCTCAGAAGGGTGTCATTTTCCTCTGGATAGATGAATGTGTGAAAACATTCATGAAAATGAAGAGAAGGATGGTTAGTGAACCTATGATTTCATTACCCTATAGAGGATACGAGTTTTTAATTTATATAAAAACCTATAATATGTTATTGGGATGAGTTCCTATTAAGAATAACATGTTTTTCCCTAATGAGTCATGGAATCTTAAGATTC
This sequence comes from Viscum album, assembly GCA_963277665.1. NCBI lineage: Eukaryota > Viridiplantae > Streptophyta > Magnoliopsida > Santalales > Viscaceae > Viscum > Viscum album. The sequence continues at coordinate 1,208,882,971 of OY728137.1, forward strand.
ATGATCAAGATTACCTAAATCATACTTCAAAGTTAGCATATGTAATTTTTTCACTAAATATCTAGAGTAATTATATTTATGGATAATATTTTTATATATATACATATCATAAAACTATTAATTATATATTCACATAGAAGTAGTTGAACACACGCCATGGAATATGGTTAGATTTGATAAAGAATTATGATTGCCCAATACAATACCACCCTGGGAAAGAGAACAAGGTGGTTGATGCTTTGAGTCGAAAGGATCATGCATTATTATACATGATGAGGGTCACAAATGATCCAATATTTCTAGATTTTCAATGAATGGATCTAGAAATATTGAAGGATGGGGAAAATATTATCATTCTATAATGAATGGTCAAACCTTTATCTAAATGAATATTATGGTAGAGGAGAAGTAAGTTGTAGAGATGCCAAAGAAATTTTGAAAGGTTCCAGAGTTTAACCACGAACCAGATAGGATGATAAGGTTCATGAACTATGTATGTGTTCCTTCCATAATAGTTTTTTAAGAAGGATCTATTATGGGAAGCTCATAATTCTTCATTCTTTATTCATGATAGAAGTATAAAGATGTATAGGTATTGGAAAGAAAAATTATGGTGGGATATCTTGATGATATATGTCACAAAGTTCTATCTCTATTTGGTATGCTATCATGTTAAGGATTAAAAAAAAGTCTAAATGGATGTTTCATCCATTAACCATACCAGAATTTAAATAGGAGATCATCACTATGGATATTTCCTTTTGACTACCCAAAACCTCTAAAGGGTTTAATAATATATGGGTAGAAATTGATCACCATACTATGTAAGCACACTTCATAACATTCAAATACTAATTCTTTGTGGATCATCTTTCTTGGACAAACATTAAGGAAGTGTTATGATTTCATGGAGTACCACATTCTATTATATCAAATTGGGATACATGGTTTACCTCAACATTCTGATGAAGTCTCCCGGTAGAAAACGATATAAAATTGAGTTTCAATACTAATTATCATCCTTGGACTGATGGTCTAACTAAGAAAATAATTCAAACCCTATAGGATATATTGATATCATGTTCCCTGTATATCAAAGGTTGTTGAAATAAACACCATCCTACAGAAGATTTTTTTATACAATAATAGTATTTACTCAAGCATTCAAATCACACCTTATGAATCCCTATTTGGGAAGAAATGTAGATCTCTAACATGCTGAGATTAAATTTGAGAAAGAAATATATTGGGACCTGTGATCACAGAAGAAATAAAAGAGAAGGTTAGTATAATTTTGAAGAATATCAATACATATCATATATAGAAGAAATGTTATGATAATAATAATTGGCATGATCTAGAATTTGATGTTGGTGGGAAGGATTTTTATGAATCTCTCTATGGAAGAGAGTTATGAGATTCGAGAAGAAAGGGAAAAAAAGCGCTCAGTATATTGGTAACATTGAAATTTATGACCACATAGGGATGATAGAATATCCCTGGGAAATTACTTTGAATCTCTCTGAAGTACAAGATGTGTTCCATGTATATCTCCCAAGGAAGTACCTACATGTCCCTTTACATCTATTGAACTCAAAATTCATACCACGGGAAAAGGATATTTCTTACAAAGAACTACCTCCTGAAATTATGGATCCATCAAAGAATGTTCTAAAAAACAAGACAACTCATCTGGTTATGGGTTCTTAGAGAAATAACCTATTAGAGGAAGCTATATGGGAACCTTGGTATATAATGAAGAACAAGTTTCCCCATTTGTTTTGTCCTAGAATGATGAAAATTGGAGGCGAAATTCATTTTATGTGGGAAAGAATGTAACACTTCGAGTTTTTATTGAATATTTTTTCTATTAGAATGAATTAATTTTTCTTTATGTATTTTATTACACTATTTCAAACATTCCATTCAAATTAAACCTTCTCATAGTCGGCAACACCGACTTAGTGTAGATTACACGCAACATTAAGTTTCTATAAATCATCATTTTTTGTAATTATTTTTTACTGATATAATTATAACCTATCCATTAAAAATATAAATTTTAATAGTAATAAAATATTTGAAAATATATTTTATAATGTTTTTATATAAATAAAAACATTAATAATAAAAGATATAATTTTTGTTAAAGTTATTATATGCTTAAAAAAATTCTATTTTCTTAAATAAAATTCTTTTAATGTCATTATATGAAAGAAAATAAATATAATTTTATACAGATTTATAAATTTAATATGAAAAAATAGGCTTCACATTCTAAATTATAATTACAAAATTATCTTAGGGTGAATTTTTTGTATTTTTCCGAGAAACATCCTTTTTGGATGAAAAGTAAATGTTATGAAATTTAATTAAAAACTGATTTTTTATCTAATTTATATATAAGTTTAAATTATACATTAAATTTTATTCAAAGATAAATTAGTTGTTATTTTTATCAATTAATTTTTTTTTCAATTTAACAAATTTCATAATGAAATTGGAAAAACTAACATAGAAAACATTTTATTTGTTTACTTTTAAAACATGCATTGTTGTCTCATTCGTGGGATTAATTTTAAATAATTATTTTCCACCTATATGATTGGAATTTGAAAAAATGGATTCTATATTTGGATTCATAATAATTTTTAATTTAAAATAATTATGACTTGGTCTTTGACAAAAAATATTAATGAAATTAATGAAAATTAATTATATCGATTTGGATAAAATAAATATTATCTAAGGAATCAACATTAAATTTGAGACTCAAAATGACCATGATACTTGAGAAAAATCCATTTAATGGAAAATTTGGAACTTATACTCCGTTTCAAAAAATTTATTCCATTATTTGATCTAATATACATGTGAAAAACATTTATGTAATTCTGTTTACAAAATAATACAAGTGTGCCACTCCACCTCCGATATAGAAAGGCCCCCTATGCTTCACTTCTTTGAACATGTAAAACAACCTCATTTAGGACAATATTTAATAAAATATCCTAAAAAATCGAAAATAATATTTTGATCATCTCTTAGGGAAGAAATTATTTTGAGGAATCTCTTTGGTGAAAATCAAATGGAGTTACACAATTAAGAGGGAACACCCTCCCTCAAACTCCTTTCTTTAATTTTCATTCTTGACTCCCTCAATTCATATTATTATTTGATTATAAAACAAAAAAGTATTATAAATATATTTATATGTTTTAATGAAATTGTTTTGACCTAAACTTACAGATAAATCTATCTAATGGGTAATGAACTTACTGTTTAGGTCTACAATGAAGTAGCACATCAATGAACGATGATTCTTCATTTTTCCTTTACCGCCTATCCTGAAGGATATTATAATGGAAAATATATATCTATATATTATATATATTATATATATTATTTATTTAATATTATTTATTCCTTTTAACACACATATATTTATACGTTATGTGTGGTGTAAATATGATAATTTTATTTGAGGAAGTGCGGACTGCCACTCCCTCAAAGTGATGTGATTCATTGGCACAATACATGGAATTTATTAAGAAAGTGTTTAGGGAACTTATATAATATATATGATATAATAATATTAATATAATAATGAAATATATTAAAATATAAATTTATTTCATTTACCTCATTTCTTTTTATGTGACAATTAAACATGAAAAACGTTCTTGTGTACGTACAGACAACCATTTCCATAAATGGTGTAATTCATTTCATACATATATATTATATATTTTATTATTATACACATATAATAAATATAAATTATATTCATATCATTGTTTCAAATTTAAATAATCGTGATATATGTATAAGAACCAAATATATAAAAAAATATAAAGAATTAAGACACATGCATTAAATAAAGAAAAATATTAGACGAAGTGAAACTATAACTTATAATTGTTCACAAGACGGTAATATAAAGTCATAATAAAACCATACATGGAATTATATATAATAATAGTATTATTTTATAGATTTATAAAAAAAATATTTTTACTATACGTGATGATTTAATGAGTACGATGAGAGTGAAGGCACAAGGTATCATAATTTTAACTCACTTTTCATTTCCATGAGATCTATGCTTTATTCAATACCCATTCCATTAGTGTGTTCTGTATAATGCCACATGATTTATTATATGATTATTTTTATTAAATTATTAGGTATTTATGTATATATTTTTTTGTACTACTTTCATGGAGTTTATGTATTAAGGGTTACCAAATAGACAAGATAATTTTTCCTCAACTTCTATTATTGGGACACAAGTTTTGTTATGCACCTTCATTATTTATTGAGGAGTAAATTATTCCATTTGACATTTTATATCACTAATATACTTCTTTTAATTATATTTTTAAACATCATGTAATTAATTTTTTCTTACATTGTATGTATGAGCCCAATTAACCAAGTTGTAAAATTTTAATGAAATAATCTCATCACTTTTCTAGATTGTTATTGATTGTGCTTACTTTGATGTAAATTTTTTTTCCATATCTTATGAAACCTCATTAATTTTATTATCCAATGTTTATGAAAGATATTTCAAATTATAATAAACTTTTTACCACTCTTTGGTACCTAAAATTAATAAGAAATTTTTATAAAAAAAAATTTGACCATATTTCTCTCATCATTAAATAATCTGTTTTAATTTAAAAATCATGTTTTCAAAAAATGTTTTAAAACATATTTTCAAAAATATTTTCAAAAAAAATTTCAAACATTTTTTATAATAAAAAATTATTTTAAATTTAATTTATTGTTCTCAAATATTCTTCTACAAGTTTTGAAAACAATTTTCAAAGAATATGGTTTTCAAAGCATTTTTTATTTTAGAAAGAATTTTTCAAACATGGAATGATATTTTCCATAATAAATGATTCTAAAAAATCATTCAAAATTATCTCTAATATAAGATGAAATTTTTTGGTTTTAATCATGCCTTTATGGGAAATTATTAATTATATCCATTAATATTATTTCTAATAATGGTTGATATTTTGATGACATTATATTTATACAACTAGTTTCTCTTCCACATGTTATATGTGTATGAAACCCATTTCAAATTCAGGGGTTATATTCTTGTGAAACCAACTTCATTTCATAGGTTATTCTTTTATAAAATGATTATGAAACTTTCCTTTCTAAACATTTTAAGATATTATTGTTTGTTTATGACACCCATTTAATTTCAGGGGTTATGATATGAGTGTTAATAAATTTATGGCCCATTTATGTATGACTTTATTACTATATGTGTGGGACCTATATCTCCTTCCAATGTAATTTTTATATATTTATATCCCATGAGATAGACATGGCTACAATTAAGAGTGAACATGGTGAAAAATGAAAAGGATGGAACAAGGAGTGATGTCCGTTCAGTTATACACGACAAGAATTTGGTGTAAACCATATTTAGTAAAATAATTTTTCCACTAAGTTGGATTTGGAAGAGATTCCTTGACTAATATAAAAATCATATTATATGCTTATTTTTTAAAAAAAAATTCATTTTTTATTATAATATTAATATTTCAGGGATTATGTTATTTATTTCCCTATGATGCATGTCTTATGAACTACTAGGACTTATTCCATTATTCACTTTTATGATCTTGAGATATAGGTTATGATCTTTTATTTTAATGACCTTGTTCCCATACCCTTATTCTCAATATTATATGTAAAAACATCCATTTGTAACCCTAGATGAGGATCATATCTCACCCCATTTAATGTTTCTATTCCTCAATGTTATTAAAATACATATAATTTTTGATGCTTCTATGAAGGGTACTGTTCAAGAACAACCTAGTGGGAGATAATGTAGCTCACTTATTTACATGGGTCAATGATTCCATGTTTACGAAGGCACTAAACTAATACAATATTTTGAAATTTGTGTGTGTGATGTGTTTTTCATTACCCAAAAGTTATTTAATGTTAATGTATGAAAGGGTAAGGTTTCTATATATATCATCAATGTGGTGTTGTTTTGAAAAGATAATTACATCACTTTGTGAAGATAGTAGTCCACATATACCCAAATGATGTTAATATCTTTACATGAGTGAAATGGAAATTAATAAAATGATGTATATTTTTTTCAATATTTATAAATATATCATTAAGATCATAATTTTATCATGTATATACTTATTAACATTAATCATTACCTCCTTCAATGTAAAGTGGTATTGGAAGATGATTCACATCGCATCGTCAGGCGGTAGTCCACTGTACACACAAGCGACGTTATCATATCTCTTATAGAATGAAATATAACAAGATATAAAAAATATATTGACTCAATAGGTATAATAATATTATAAATATCATATATGTCTAATTTATATACATAATAATACCTAACCTTGATAGGTGGAGATAGAAAACTAAACGACATCAGTTCGTGAGGTGGTTGTCCTCCATAGACCCGAATGAGGATTTCATAAACAATTTGATGGTAGTGGATATGGTGTTTGGTTATTATAGTACTATAGAAATATAAAATTATTTTTATTATACTATGGATATCATATACTCACATATTAATATAAAATGAAGAAGGTTGAAAAATAAGTAAAATAAATATGCTTGTTGGAGAAGATTACCTCTTCTTCAGGTATCTTCCATTGCTTTTCATTGAACACTTCCTTGGATGGATTTATGCCCAATATAAGTCTTATATGACTATAATAGGCCAGTTAAGGGATGAGTATGATAGTTATTGGCCTGTATAATTGGGTTTTAAGATGGGAATAGGGGAGGAGATTTTGTGGCATTTTATATGTGTGGTGAGGGGTACACTTGTAATTTTTTGAAAGTGTGAATTACACCAATTTTTTTCATTTCATCAGTATCGAATAATAATTATATTAGAGAGAATATATGGGATAAGGTATAAATATAAAAATTTATTGGTGTTATGTCAGGTTTAAAGGTTCTTTTTACCCTTATCTTCAATGTTTAACTCCTCAGTTAACTCGATTTACCTTAATTATTATAGTTAATTTAAATTGTTTTCACTAATTAGTTTTATAAGAAATATTAATTTACACATATTATAAATTATAAATAATTATTATTCCAAATATGTAACCAATTTTTCAAATTTATATTCACATAATAGGTAAAAAATAATTTATAATTTACCCTGCATATGTTATGAGAAACTATTGTTTTTAATGTGAAAATGTTTACAATTTTTAAAAGTTTTTATGTCTAAATACATATTGAAATTTATCAAAATTACCTAAAGTAAATTAATATATTAAATATTAGGTATTTTTAATTTAAATTCATTTAAAATTAAAATTTATCATAATAAATTATTTATATGAAAATGATTCTTTCAATTAAAATCATGTATTTTTTACATTTCATCCCAAAAAAACTTTTCAGAAAAATCCCAACAATTCACCATAAGATAATTTTGTTAGACTAATTTATATAATTAAGTTCAAATTTTATTATAAATTTAATAAAATTACTTAAAATTAATTTTAACTTATGTGCACTAATCACATCTAAACTGTCTCTTAAGAAAATAATGTTTTTTTTTGAAAACAATTATTTTTTCCTTTAAATTATTTTTTATTATTTACTGTCAATTGAAATAAAAAAAATGTTTATAAATTATATATATTCACAATATAATTTATATTATTCATACCCACCATTTCAATGACCATGTGACAACTAGAATATTCAATAAATATATTAATAGTATATTAGTGTTCAGTAAAACTCAGTCTTTCATGTAACGCAAGATATCGAATAATATCATTGTTGGATGTAACACAAGATACTAAAAAAAACAATTTTTTTAATTTAATTAAATTCAAAAGAAGTGTACCATGTATTTTAAGTAGTATAATATATTAAAATTATATAAAATTGTAAATATATCATAATGACTCATTATTTTTTATTCATTTCTATGTTTGGTGTTGCGTGTCACATGTGAAATAGAATATTCATTTAGTATAATAAATTTTGTGGTGTCACATTTGACATTATGAATCAAAATTTGGAATTAATTTCACTAGATTTATTTTCTAGTGGGGGAATAATTTAATTCTATTATACATGTACTAAATGTGTAAAAACCAATTTAGATTAAATTTATTTTCTTAGAATAAAAACAATTTACCCTTATACCATGACTAGTAACAAAAATAAATTGGATGTTAATTTATTTAATTTAATATATTCTCTAAAAATTTCATTTATTTTGTTTCAATATTGATTAATATAAATTATTAAGATAATAATATATTTCACCTATAAAAAATAACTTTCAAAATAAATAACTCTTTTTATCCTTAAAATGATTTTATCTTCATTGATAAATAAATTGTAATCTATGTATGGATTTTTATTCTAATGTTTACTTGTATAATTTTTCTAAAATAAATATAATATATTTAATTAGATAATATTATATTTTAAATAATATAATAATTTTTGTAAACATAATTTATCCTGAATATATTTTAGAGGTATCCCTTGAAAATAAATTTCAAGTATTTGATGTCTTCCATTATATGAAACTGTAAGACCAAATGAACCATGATATATTATGGAATCAATAACATATCTATTGGATTAAAGTGTAAGAATTATATTATCCAAAATATAATCCATTTGTATATATATTATCATTAATTAAAATGTAATCATTTTATTCCTAAGAAATAATCATTAAATTTTAACAATGAAAGTTCATTAATAAGAGACCTAATTTTCTATGGAAATGTATTTTTCCTTGTGATAAAAATTTTTATATCAAAAAAATATATTAATCCTTATTAAATAGTAATTTTGTGGATATTTTCTGGTTATTTATATATAATCATTCATACAATAATTATCAAATGGTTTGGAATGAATATTAAATTCGTTTAAATGTAAAAGTAAAAATATGGGAAAACTATTTTTATATACACTAAAAGTTTTTTTATTAATAAATTATGTAAATAAATATTTTTTTAATTATTTTAGTAAAAATTTATTGATTATATTTTCAATAAATATTCTAACATTCATCATTTTTTACTAAGAATGGAATTGATGAAAACATAATTTTATGCTTAATTTTTCATTAAAATGATAATCATTTTATTTTGTAAATTTAATTAAAGATAAAATTTAAAAACATATATAAATTAACTTTTATAGAATTAATTCTATAACATCCCAAGTAAGTAATGAATAATAGATATTTTTATCTATGCCTATTAATGAACTAGATAGTGTTTTAGAGGCTTAAAATGAAAATAAATCCAATCTTAAGCATGGAATACACTAGTATTTTTAAAAGATTGTTTTACTGCCTTTTGATGGAAAACCATTTTTGAATCTATATTTTGACAATTTTATAAACTATGTTTGTCAAAATAAACTTATTCTTTATGATTGGGATATCAAAATTTACCTTGTGTGAATTTTTGGTATTTTTCTGACAATGTTCATTTTATAATGAATAGTGAAAAATACTGCATTTTACATCAAAACTGCTTTTTAATCTAATTTATTTATATGGTTATATTATGTTTTGAATTGGTTTTGAAGTGAAATTAGAATATATTTTTACCATTTAATCCAATGGTGGTCATTGGAATCAATTTCACTTTGAAATTGGATTTAAACTGGTGTCAATCTTTTGATACTTATTATTTCATAAAACACGCTATTTTCTCTGACAAAGGGAATTAATTATTAAATTAATTAATGTGACTTATATGTTTTGAATTTTTTAAAATAGAATTCATTTTTGAATTCAGAATATCAAATATAGCTTAGGGTGATGTTTTGGTATTTTTCTGAAAAACTTCAATTTTTGATGAATAGTGAAATCACTAAGTGGTAGTTAAAGAAACTGATTTTTCGTTTAAATGAAAATTTTCCACCTTTGTGTTTTGAATTTCGAAAATCCGACATACATGGTTTTCATTAAGAAGTAAAATGTGGTTCAATGAGATTAAAATAATTTTTTGGTGAATTTATGCCTCCCGAAACGATGATTGTTCAACATTCTTTTAACACCTTTAAAGGTGGCCATTAAGACGTCACTATATTTATATATGATATATAATATGTTTATATTTTCTTTAAGCTTCTGTATTTTTCTTTTTGGTCATACCTTTATGGTTTCTATTATGGGTAAACGCGATATCTTCATTTAAGGAAGTGCAGACTACCGCCCCCTCAAAGTGATTTGATTCGTTAAATACCATATGTGGGACGTATAAAGGATGGAACTATGATATTATATATGATATTATACTGGAATTATAATATACCTTTATATCATTATGATTCCATTCTATAAATACGAAATAGAAATGAAAGTAGCGTTCATGCGTACGTACGGCTTACCGTCTCCATGAACGGTGCATTTCATTTCTTACCTCTAAATGATTATGTAATATTATAAATGCACGTATATAATGAATATATATGATATATATGATATATACATCATGATTATAATCCTGGATATAATGGATACATGAACAACTTGTAATTATAATGGGTTTATTTTGACTCAAGTACCAATGATCGTTAAAACGACCGTTATTAACTTAAATAATTACATAGTGTTCATGACATGGCAATAAGTGATATAAAAGGAATAATGAACTTGAAAAAGGTTCTTAAAAAAAGAAAAAAATAACTCAACTTTATTATTCAGGACATTAAAGAACGATCGAGTCAAGTCGGACCCAAGGTATGGGACTTCGTCTCAATCTCCTTTCATTGAGGCATATTTTATTTTATACAAAACTTTCTTTTATACGGTGTATAAACCCCTTTGACTTTTACGTCTATCCAAAAAGAATCTTTTTTATACGAAGCGTTTACTAAACGAAAAAATGGAATGTTTTTGTCGTACGTATGCGGCGACAACGACTTCTCCGCCGCCGTGACCATTATTTGAGTTTCGGCTTCCTCTACAAGACATACCTTCTTTTTAAAAGAAAAACAAATACCATGTTTTACTTTTCTTTTATTTTGGTATCGAAAATGGTTTTCATAATGTTTTTATATCAATGTGTTGTATTGATATCTTGTGATTGAAAGGTGGGAATGTTATGTTTCCTTTATGCATGTTTTATGTGATATGATTATGTTGAGGTTCTTGGGAATTATTATGAAAACAGGTGGGTCCGTGATAAACTAAGGGCGGGTGAGCCCGATATAGCTCTCCAATGAATTAGGTAACGCGAAGGAGTGTAACGTTAAGGTTTCTCCGAAGATATTTAGGGAATATACTAGGATGGGTATTCCAAACGTAACCAAGAGGGTCACTCCCTACGTAAGAATGTTATGAATGCCTCAAGTTACCTTTATGTCTTATGATTTCTATGATTTATTCATGATTTGATGAGGTATGTTAAAGTGTTTATGTTTTATGGGTAAAGTATGATCTCATCCTTATGTATATATGTACCCATGTTTCCTTTCCATATTTTTATATCCCTTACAGAGCTTTTTATGCTCTTCCCAAGTTTTTTTTGAAATGTTTTTCACAGGTCAAGGGAAAGGTACATGATATGATGATAGTGTCAAGGAAGTGTCAAGAAAGAATCCATGTTTATTTTAAATATGTTTCCATTGATGGGAATGAAGAATACTATCTTTATGTAACCACTTCGATTATATGTAGAATGTAATGCAAGTTTTATGATCTAATTCTCTAAAACTCTAAACCCGAAAAGATCCTCAATGTGTAATCTTGTAATAACTCAAGATTAAGTAAGGTTTAAGGCTGGGGCCTTATAGTTGGTATCAGAGGCAGGATTAGATAACTTTAGGAGTTAGAATTATATTAAATGATTATCCAAAAATATTTTTTTTATAGTCAAATTGAAATGATATAGCATTTGAAGATTACCATGTTGCTTCATCTAAGACATGTTTGTTCAGAATGGTTTTCTGCAGAGGAAACAGGGAAGCAGTGGTAGGAAGGCATACAGAAGGAAAGAAACTTCCAAATCAGCATCTCGAGATGGTCGGAATTGGAACTGAACCGTGTGTTGCAGTGATGGCACAGTTGACTCAGGCAAGAAATGGTGGTGGTATCCATGCACGAGATCAGTCAGATCAACCGCAGAGGAACATGTCAGTGGTGGAACATTTCATGAGGCAACATCCCCCATCATTCAAAGGATCATCTAACCCTGTGCTAGATGAGGGGTGGATTAAAACACTGGAGAAGATTTTCGATGTCATGGGGTGTTCAGACAATCAAAATGTTAGTCTTGCTATTTACCGTTTGGAGGGTGAAGCAGATCAGTGGTGGTCGATGGTTAAAAATATCAGGGACGCTGATGAGATTGATGCTCTCGACTGGGATGAATTCAGAGGTATGTTTCTTGAGAAGTATTTTCCTAAGGCTGTTCGACTTAGGATGGAAAATCAATTCTTGGAATTGAGGCAGGAGGAAGACTCAATGGCTTCCTATGAAGAAAGGTTCACTCGATTGGCAAGGAATGCTCCAAATTTTATCCAATACCTTGATAGTAAAATCAATCGTTTTTATTCAGGATTAAAGCCAAAATATTGAATGGCATTAGCTTCTCGTGAGTTTAAAAGTTATGAAAAGCTTTTTCGATGTGCTGAGAAGGTGGAAATGGAGTTTGTCGATGATCAAGTGTTCTGTAACAACCAACAGATGAAGAGACCGAGGTGGCAGGAGAAAGGTAAAATTTTTTCAAAAAAGTTTGATGGTAAGAAAAATAAGTTTCTAGTTTGTGATAAATGTGGAAAAAGGAATGCTGGGGAATTTCTTATGAATTCTGGAAAGTGCTACCGATTTGGTAAGATGGGACATAAGGCTTGTGATTGCACTGAAAAGGATCAAGGTGAAGGTAAGACCAAATTTGATTTACAGTTAGTGAAATGTTATAAGTGCAATGAGATGGGTCACTATGCAAATGAGTGTCCGAAAAAGAGCTTGAGTGATGGGAAGAAGTTAGACTACAAGTAGAAAGGGGTGGTGAAATCTTTTGCGACTACTTCGGCAGACGTCGGGCCATCAAATGAAGTTATATCAGGTACTTTGTTTGTTTTTTCAGATTATGCCAGTGTGTTGTTTGATTCAGGGTCTACACATTCTTTCATCTCTGAAACCTTTTCTAGTAAAATGGGAATACCATCTCAAGAAATGACTCCTGAACTTCTAGTAAAAACACCTGGGGGAAATGTTGAGGAAAAAATAATTTATATGAATCTTCGTATCCTTATCTGTGGAAAGAACCTACTTGAAAACCTTATTGTTCTACCTCTAGTAGAGTTTGATGTTATCCTGGGTATGGATTGGCTCTCTATTTACCATGCTAAGATTGACTGTAGATCTAAAGAAGTTTCTTTTCAGAAAGACTTTCAGTTTGTGTACAAGAATAAACCCTTACTGTTGATAACTTATCAAGAGGCCAATAAACTTGTAAAAGATGGAAATGAATGATACCTTGCACACATCGTTGAAAATAAAGGAACTATTCAGATTAATGATGTGCCAGTGGTAAATGAGTATCCTGATGTTTTTCCTGATGAGTTGTCTGGAATAATACCAGATCGGGAAGTTGAGTTAACTGTTGACTTAGTTCCTGATGCTAAGCCAATTTCAAAACCCCCTTATCAAATGGCTCAAATTGAACTTTTAGAGTTGAAGGAGAAATTGCAAGATTTATTAGAGAAAGGTTTCATTCGACCTAGCACATCACCTTGGGGTGCTCCTGTTTTATTTGTTAAAAAGAAAGATGGTTCTATAAGACTTTGCATTGATTATAGGGCCTTGAATAATATCACTGTTAAGAACAAATATCCTTTGCCTCATATCGATGATTTTTTTGATCAGCTCCAGGGAGCTCAGTTTTTTTCAAAGATTGACTTGAGATCGGGGTACCATCAGCTGAAGGTAAAGGAGGCAGATATTCCGAAGACCGCGTTCTGTACGAGATATGGCCATTATGAATTTTTAGTAATGCCTTTTGGGCTAACCAATGCACCTGCTGTATTCATGGACTTAATGAATCGAATTTTCCATGAGTTCTTGGATATGTTTGTGGTGGTTTTCATTGATGATATTTTGGTGTTTTCTAAAAGTAAAGAGGAGCATGAAAGACATTTAAGGGTTATCTTGCAAACCTTAAAAAAAAGAAACTGTATGGAAAATTCAGCAAGTGTGAGTTTTGGTTGCAACAAATTTCTTTCCTTGGTCACATTGTTTCTAAAGATGGGATAACTGTTGATCCCGCAAAAACAAAAGTTGTGGAAGACTGGACAAGACCCACAAATGTAACCGAGATTCGTAGCTTCCTTGGTTTGGCAGGCTATTACCGAAGGTTTGTTAGAAATTTTTCACGATTATCTAGTCCAATGACTAAGCTAACTCGGAAGGGTGTTAAGTTTATCTGGACAAAAGAATGTGATGATTGTTTTCAGGAATTGAAAATAAGATTGGTGAATGCTCCAGTTTTGGCACTACCTTCTAGGAATGGTGAGTTTGTTATATACAGTGATGCTTCATTGAAAGGAATTGGTTGTGTCCTAGTGCAGAATGATCAGGTAATTGCTTATGCTTCACGACAGTTGAAAACTCATGAGGTAAATTACCCTACACATGATTTGGAATTAGCTGCTGTTGTTTTTGCTTTAAAAATTTGGAGGCATCATTTGTATGGAGTAAAGTGTGAAATATATACCGATCACAAAAGTTTAAAGTATATATTCACTCAGAAGGAGTTAAACATGAGACAGAGGAGATGGCTGGAATTAATCAAGGATTATGATTGTACAATTCATTACTATCTGGGAAAAGCAAATAAAGTGGCTGATGCTTTGAGTCGAAAAAGTAATGCTTCATTAGCAATGTTGCATTTGGAACGTGATCCTTTAGTTAAGGATTTGATGAAATTTGGCATAGAAGTTGTTGGTGCAGGAATTTCTTCTGTTTTGTTTCAGGTATCAGTGAGATCATCTCTATCAGATAGAATCAAGCAAGCACAGAAGCAAGACAGTGAGTTGTAGAAAAAGGTTGAGCTGGTTCAGAAAGGTAAGCTTCCTGAATTCAACATTGATAATGATTGTGTTTTGAGATTTGGAAAGAGATTGTGTGTTCCTTTTGATTCACAGTTGAAGAGAGAGTTGTTATGTAAAGCTCATAGTTCTCCGTTTTCAGTTCATCCAGGCAGTACTAAGATGTATAGAGATCTGCGGGAGTATTACTGGTGGGATGGAATGAAAATAGATATTGCTGATTTTACTATGAAGTGTTTGATATGTCAACAGGTTAAAGCAGAGCGACAGTTACTGAAAGGGATGCTTCAGCCTTAACCAGTGCCAGAGTGGAAATGGGAGAATATATCCATGGACTTTGTTGTGGGATTACTGAAGACATCTCAAGGTAATAATGCAATCTGGGTTATTGTTTATCGCTTGACCAAGTCTGCTCATTTCCTTGCTATATGAGATACTTTTTCCCTAGATCAACTTTCCCATCTGTATCTTAAAGAGATAGTCAGGTTACATGGAGTTACTCTCTCCAATGTATCTGATCGTGATCCCAGGTTCACTTCTAACTTTTGGAAAGGCCTTCAGAAGTCATTGGGTACTGAATTAAATTTTTGTAAAACTTTTCATCCTCAATCAGATGAGTAGTCAGAACGAACAATTCAGACCTTGAAGTATATGCTACGAGCTTGTTCGATGGATTATCAGGGAATTTGGGACCAACATATTTCTTTGGTTGAATTTTATTATAATAATAGTTTTCATTCCAGTATACAGATGACACCATTTGAGGCGTTATATGGGAAGCGGTGTCAAACTCCAGCTTTCTGGGATGAAGTGGATGAAAGGAAGTTGATGGGACCAGAATTGGTAGAAGAGTTGGCAAAAAAAGTTCAGCTGATTCAGAAGCACATGAGAACAGCTCAGAGCAGGCAGAAGAGTTATGCGGATAACCAGAGGAAGGATCTGTCTTTCTAGGTAGGTGATCATGTTTTTCTCAAGGTTTCTCCTTGGAAAAGTGTGATGAAATTTGGTAAGAAAGGAAAGATGATTCCAAGGTTTATTGGACCATATGAAATTCTGGAGAGAGTTGGATCAGTTGCTTACTGAGTGGATTTACCTCCGAGTTTATCTCAGGTACACAATGTTTTTCACGTTTCGATGTTGAGAAAGTACATGCCAGATCCATCTCATGTTTTGAGTCCAGAGGTAGTTCAGCTGGAAGAGAACCTATCTTATGAGGAACAACCGGTCTAGATTCTTGACCATAGGGATCAAGTGTTATAGAATAAGGTGATTAATCAGGTAAAGGTTTTTTTTGGAAAAACCACATGATGGAAGAGGCAACATGGGAATCTGAAAATGCAATGAGGGATAAATACCCCCACTTATTCGATAAGTAAATAAATTGAGGGGATGCAATTTTCTAAAGGGAAGAAGGATATAACATCCTAAGTAAGTAATGAATAATAGATATTTTTATCTATGCCTATTAATGAACTAGATAGTGTTTTAGAGGTTTAAAATGAAAATAAATCCAATCTTAAGCATGGAATACACTAGTATTTTTAAAAGACTGTTTTACTGCCTTTTGATGGAAAACCATTTTTGAATCTATCTTTTGACAATTTTATAAACTATGTTTTTCAAAATAAACTTATTCTTTATGATTGGGACATCAAAATTTACCTTGTGTGAATTTTTGGTATTTTTCTGACAATGATCATTTTTTAATGAATAATGAAAAATACTGCATTTTACATCAAAAATGATTTTTAATCTAATTTATTTATATGATTAGATTATGTTTTGAATTGGTTTTGAAGTGAAATTAGAATATATTTTTACCATTTAATCCAATGGTGGTCATTGGAATCAATTTCACTTTGAAATTGGACTTAAACTGGTGTCAATCTTTTGATACTTATTGTTTCATAAAACATGCTATTTGCTCTGACAGCGAGAATTAATTATTAAATTAATTAATGTTACTTATATGTTTTAAATTTTGTAAAATATACTTCATTTTTGAATTCAGAATATCAAATATATCTTAGGGTGAAGTTTTGGTATTTTTCTGAAAAACTTCAATTTTTGATGAATAGTGAAATCACTAAGTGGTAGTTAAAGAAAATGATTTTTCATTTAAATGAAATTTTGCCACCTTTGTGTTTTTAATTTCAAAAATCCGACATACATGGTTGTCATTAAGAAGTAAAATGTGGTTCAATGAGATTAAAATAATTTTTTGGTGAATTTATGCCTCCCGAAACGATGATTGTTCAACATTCTTTTAACACCTTCAAATGTGGCCATTAAGATGTCACTATATTTATATATGATATATAATATGTTTATGTTTTCTTTAAGCTTCTGTATTTTTCTTTTTGGTCATACCTTTATGGTTTCCATTATGGGTAAACGCGATATCTTCATTTAAGGAAGTGCGGACTACCGCCCCCTCAAAGTGATTTGATTCGTTAAATACCATATGTGGGACGTATAAAGGATGGAACTATGATATTATATATGATATTATACTGGAATTATTATATACCTTTATATAATTATGATTCCATTATATAAATATGAAATAGAAATGAAAGTAGTGTTCATGCGTACGTACGGCTTACCGTCTCCATGAACGGTGCATTTCATTTCTTACCTCTAAATGATAATGTAATATTATAAATGAACATATATAGTGAATATATATGATATATATGATATATACATCATGATTATAATTCTGGATATAATTTATACATGAACAACTTGTAATTATAAAGGTTTTATTTTGACTCAAGTACCAATGATCGTTAAAACGACCGTTATTAACTTAAATAATTACATAGTGTTCATGACATGGAAATAAGTGATATATAATGAATAATGAACTTGAAAAAGGTTCTTAAAAAAAGTATAAATTAACTCAAGTTTATTATTCAGGACATTAAAGAACGATCGAGTCAAGTCGGACCCGAGGTATGGGACTTCGTCTCAATCTCCTTTCATTGAGGCATATTTTATTTTATACACAACTTTCTTTTATACGGTGTATGAACCCCTTTGACTTTTACATCTATCCAAAAGGAATCTTTTTTATACGAAGTGTTTACTAAACGACAAAAGGGAATGTTTTTGTCGTACGTATACGGCGACAACGACTTCTCCGCCGCCGTGACCATTATTTGAGTTTCGGCTTCCTCTACAAGCCATACCTTCTTTTTAAAAGAAAAATAAATACCATGTTTTACTTTTCTTTTATTTTGGTATCGAAAATGGTTTTCATAATGTTTTTATATCAATGTGTTGTATTGATATCTTTTGATTGAAAGGAAGGAATGTTATGTTTCCTTGATGCATGTTATATGTGATACGATTATGTTGAGGTTCTTGGGCATTATTATGAAAACGGGTAGTTCCGTGATAAACTAAGGGTGGGTGAGCCCGATATAGCTATCCAACGCATTGGGTAACACGAAGGAGTGTAACGTTAAGGTTTATCTGAAGAGATTTAGGGAATATACTGTGATGGGTATTCCAAACGTTACCAAGAAGGTTACTCCCTACGTAAGAATGTTATGAATGCCTCAAGTTACCTTTATGTCTTATGATTTCTATGATTTATTCATGATTTGATGAGGTATGTTAAAGTTCTTATGTTTTATGGGTAAAGTATGATCTCATCCTTATGTATATATGTACCCATGTTTCCTTTCCATATTTTTATATCCCTTACTGAGCTTTTTATGCTCATCCCAAGTTTTTTTAGAAATGTTTTTCACAGGTCAAGGGAAAGGTACATGATATGATGATAGTGTCAAGGAAGTGTCAAGAAAGAATCCATGTTTATTTTAAATATGTTTCCATTGATGGGAATGAATAATAATATCTTTATGTAACCACTTCGATTATATATGGAATGTAATGCAAGTTTTATGATCTAATTCTCTAAAACTCTAAACCCGAAAAGATCCTCAATGTGTAATCTTGTAATAACTCAAGATTAAGTAAGGTTTAAGGCAGGGGCCTTATAAATTCTATATACGGTATCAAAACATTCCAATTTGTTAATGTGACCATATTCATTTTTATTCAAAATGAATAGTATAAAAGTATTCTTTTACCACAATTACTGTTAAAATGGGTTTACCTAGTGGTCAAACTAAGATATAAGGGTAAAAATTCTAATTAAACTTATATAAATATTAATATATGTTGATATTTCTAACTTTTACTACATTAGATTCTATTTTTTTTCAGTTTTTTACACTCTCACATGAAATTGACCTTATATTATATAAATATATTACGTAATACCATGTGTGTCCCTCCCATATTAAGATAATTTGACCACATATATCTTTGAAAATAAATACTCAATAACCTTTCTATTTTCATTACAATTTTTACAAGCTTATATTCGTACACAAAGATAATACTAGAAAGGCATATATATTATGACAAATGAGGTCTCTCAAAGAAGTAGTTATAATTGTCCCTAAAACATTAAAATCGTTTGATTCTTATGATTCCTTTAAATTAGTTATATAATTATGAAAATGATTAATCCGGTCTTTTAAATATTTTTATATGCTATTATGATTATTATAAAACCACAATCCACATCATTTCCATCAAATGGGTAATTAAGGCATTACATTTACATAAGTAAGGACTACCTCCTACATGTAGCGATATGATTCATTTTTCATCACCAACATTCATATTTTTTATGATTTATTGATTTTATATAAACAATAGTGAAAAAATAATTTTTTTTCTACAATTATAATATATTATCTGTCTTTGAACCTTCTCATTTTCTGAGAAATGATAAGGTTAAATGTATGTATGTGTGGAATACAACTTCTATTAAGTGTTGTGATTCATTTTTATTAATTATTTAAATGTAAATTAATAAGGGTAAATTTGATGAATACATAATATATTAGTGTTATAAAATTATTTTTTAATGGTTAATTGGTATTTACCCATCTTTTGTTATATCCATTACAAAGTGGAAACATTACTCCAACATAAATATAGAAAACTATTTACTAGAAGTGATGTAATCCATTTTAGATCACAAATTTATATGAATGATTATAATAATTTAAATAATTATTAAAAATGACACATATATAATTAGGATCCAAGCGTGAAAACAGTTCAACTGAATCATATATAACAAATGACACAGTTAAAACTATAAATGATGATGATAATGAGTGATTATTAATGAAAAGGGGATAAGATGTTATAATTAAACCAAAAATGGTATTTTATGAATCAAATTTATTTTTTATTTACTTATATTAAATTTTAATTAATTATAATGGAAGTTTAAAGAACATATAAAGCATGTTGGTCCTTAGTTAAGGGATTCTTATCTCATTTTTGCATTCATTGGCCATATGAAATATACACCACATTTGACCTTCATATACTGTATATATCAAACCATATATATTTTATAAAATTAATATATTCATAGAAATTGTTTTTTAATTTTCATTTTATATTATTTATCTCATGGGGATTATGATTCAAAATTTACCAAATCAGTAATATTTATTTATAGTCGAATAATTTTTTGTGACTCTTTAATCTTGAATTCATGTTAATGAAATTATATTAACTATATATTATAAGAATTATTTATTTTATTCTACAATTGTTATTTCTAAAAGCTATATTTTTTCCTCTCATTTTATTCTCTCTAATTACTCAATAGTCCATAAAAACATTTTTCAACATTGTTTACAATATTAAATAGAGAATATTTTTCTCCTGTGCATATATATGCATTTAAAATATTTAAAGAATATTTTTAATATTCTCCTAGGATTTATTAATGTATTTTTTTACCCATGTTCTAATTTATATAAAAATGGATAAAATAAATATTCTTATTATTTTCTACAGGAGGTACTTTTTACCAATGCCGTAAATATAGTCATTGTTTTAACGTGTACCGCAAAGATGAATTTTCCCCCAATCATGAACATTATTTTCATTTATGATTCCTTTATAATTTTTAATGTGACTTCTCAAGAAAAAAAACTTTCATAATATTCTTGAAGTTTATATATTTTGAATAATCTTTAAAAATGAAAAAGGAATTTTTTCCCTGATAATTTATAGTAATATTTTAATGTGGTTTTCTCTGATGAAAATATATATTGATGTTATGTATGATTAATTAGGGAAATGATACAATAATAAAATTCTTATTATTTATATAGATGGTTGTTATTTATGATGATGAAATATTGGTGAAACCCATTTTTTTTCATAGGTTACACTATGATGAAATGAAAAATCTTTTTATGATATTGTGGCATACATATGAACAGATTATGATTATTTGACAGGGTGTCCCATATATCCCTCAAATTTAATGGGTAATGTTTATAGTATATGATATGAAATGGTACATGAGTATGTTATCCGAGTGTCAATATACGTTACGTATGTGGTTCTCCCAAATTGAAAATAGGGTACATAAGAGGTTATCCCAAGAAAAAAGAGTGTCTATATATGATTATCTAAATAAAACATGTTATGAATATCTTATTTGATAGAATTAGATTTTTTTTACATGATTATGAGTATGAAAAATTTTATGAAAACCTCATATGACATGTTTTTAAGCCAAATTTATATTCTCATGGGTTATTATCATTTATTCTCTTATTATACATGTTTTATGAACTGTCCAAAAAATGTTCCATGATTTATGTCATTGATTTATAAATTATTATGAAAGATTATAAAATGTTAAAATGATTTTATCATACAATTATGATTATATTATGATCAATTTTTATCATTTAATGATATCATCCATGTTTTCCACTACTAAGTGTTTGATCTCACCTTTTCTAACGTTTCCATCCCATAGGTTATGAATATCGTTTTAATGTATGGTCTAACAAAGAATATTGTTATATGAGAATTTTTTGTTGTAGATGTAGAAGATATTTAATGAAATAAGATTATTTTTTATATAGGATCCAAATAAACTAATCCTTCACTCTAACCACGCATATATTATTGTCAAATGTGTTCAATATTAATCTAAAATGTTGATATATTTATGAATGATGTGTTTGGTTTACCATAGTTAGCATCATATTGTAGTGTAGTTACTTTGAGATATTATGACTATAATAATTTAGTGATAACGCTTATGATAATCCTAAGTAGAGTATATCATCATATTTTAGGGTAAATAAAAAGCATAGTTTTAATATTAACATATTACTCTCTAGATACAAGAAATTAAATTTTAATATGTTAGATATGAATATAAGGATAAAAACGCTAAAAGGGGTGTATTTGGTATTAAATCAATCATCACTATTTCATAATGAGTGGGCCTAATATAACAAACCTAATTAAACATTCTTAGGGATATTATTAGATTAATTCACATTTTCATTGTCAATCATTATTAATGGTTTGAATAGATAATGAGAATGGATGATTTAGGTTAAATAAGGATTCATCTACTGAATATAATATCCCATGATTTAGCCATATATGGAAGTATTTTTCAGGATTATATGATTTCTCACTATGATTATTATTTTTAATACCATTATTTTTTGGTTTTCTTCAATGGATGGAATGATGAGGAATCATGTTAATGTTGAATGTGATGTATAATGAAATGATTTTCATCATGATAAACAAAATAGAATAAGATCTTGAATATGAATCATTGTGATTATTTATAACTAGGTATATCAATATATGATCTTGTACCTTAACATTGGTGAATTTCTTAACACACATTATATGAGTAAAATAAAGTCTTATGGGAGTAATATTGATGAATATCATAGAGGTTAATAAACTAATTTACAGTTAAAAATTAAATTTCAATATTAGTAAAATATATTTCATCAGAAGGAACCACGTATATTTAAGTGTCTTATGGGTGAGGAACAAGAGAATTATCCAAGTGAATGACCTAATCCAAGGGACAACCCATAGAACAAGGAGGGGACTATGGTATAAAAATTGTTCGAGTGGGTCATGATAGTTAAGTTAGACTTATCCATCACTCAAATATTGGGGACGTCGTGTTGAAATTTATAAGAATGTATCTTATAAAAATCTTATTGTTCATAATTTTGTGGAATATGATTGAATTTTGATCATTGATTGTCACTCTCTTTATATATTCCATAAAAATTTGTATAATAAATAAATAACATGTAGTTTTTTGAATCTACCCATGATTATATATCTATGTGAGGATAAATAAGAACATATAATGGATATTACTTTATTTTTGTGGGTCTTGATTTATATTCACAAATGATATTTATCTTTGATGATTGGTAATAAATCTGGAATCCAATATATGCATCATTTATAAGATTTTATTAATTTATTTCAATAAGTGTTTCCCAGTATTCCTAAAAATAAAGAATATTTGTTTTCAATAAAACTAATATATGGTGATACACCTATTTTAATTAATCTATATATAATTATATTTATTTTAATATTATGATTTGAAGAAAAATATCATAGATAATCTTGATAATTTATTGCATCATTGGGTGCATCAATGAGGGTTTCACATATTTTTATCATTGAGAATAAATATAGATCAATGAGACCCATCAATGATTATCTAGAACATAACAGGATCTTGATTAAGAAATATTATCACCATTCTTAAATTGATTATTCATTTGATCAATTTTGAGGATCTCAATAATTTTCCAAAAATGAATTGCATTCTTGATATAAATAGTTGATGCTAAAAAATAATGGTTTTCTTGTAAAAAGCTATCACATGTTTTATAAAAATTATAAATTTATATTTATTCCATTTTTTCCTAATAATTACCTAGATATATTGATGGATTTATTGGATAAAATATTTATATATTACATTGATAAAAATATAGAAGACTTTTTTGATGATATAATTAAGTAATGTAAGGGAAACAAAGAACATAAAGGTCCATTATGAATTATTTTGAAGTCGCTAATGATTGAGAATCTATATTAAAATTTTAACTTGTGTGAATGATTTTATATAAATCATTAATATTTTGGATGTTACCAAAGAGAGGTTATATCAATAGAAACCTATAAGGCTGAACTATTTGAATAAAGCCTAGACTAACACTATGGGTGAAATCCATAGTTTTTTTGGATCGGATAGACACTATCTATTATTTGTGAATAATTTATTTTGGATTCCTAATCCACTCACCAAGTAAACTTTGAAGGGAGTTAATATCCTTTGTATTTATGAATTTGAATACAATTTATTGGAGTTAAAGAGAAGGTTGGTCAATATACATTTACTCATAATACCAAAGAGTGGAATAAAATTTGTGAACTATAATGATGCATTAATAAAAGGACCCAGATGCATTATTATAAAGAGTGAAATGATGATAACTTATTCCCATCATAAATTAAATGCTCACGATAAAAATTACCTAAAACAAGACTCATATTAAATAATGATAATTTTTCATTATTTATTTGGATGCATCATCTCTAAATAAAAAAGTGAGGCATATATTCTATTTATAAAAGCATAATGTATATTTTAACCTAGAAATAGATGATATGTTTCAAATAATATGGTTTAATTTTATTATATATTATAACATGTCATTGAATTACAACTATTGGAAGGTATAAAATATGGATTATGCTTTGAGTCGAATCGATCATTCTAGTTAATCCAATATGTGCATTGAAAATGATCCCATATTCGTGGTATTGTAATGGATGCTCCGTGAAATAAATAAGGAAGTGGGGAAATATTATCTTTATCAAATGATTGTTAAACCATATATCCATATAAAATTTTGAAGGGTCACAAAAGGCTAATTTAATGAAGTTAATGAATGTGAGATTTGATCGAGAGTTTAATCTTTATTGAGATGAGTTGATATGTTTTTGAAATTGAGATTGTGTACCTATTATAATAGAATTGATCAACGTGTTTTTTGGATAAAGATAATATACCACTATTATATACTCTTTATAGTAGTAAGAATATGTTTATATACATTAAGGATAATTCCAGGTGGGATAACATGAAGATATATATAAAAGTGTATGTATCTCAGTTATTAATATTCCAAAAAGTTACTACTTAGCATAATAATTCTAAGGAAATTTTACAGTGATTATCTATACTTGTATAAAAATGGAAATAAGTCCCCATGGATTTCCTAATTGGAATGGAAATGAGAAATAAAGGTTAAAAAGTTATTAATGTTTTAGTTTATCATCATGAAAAGTTATCACATTTCAATTTTTTTAAGGAACATTTAGATTTTGATCATCATTCTATTATATACATCAAGAAATTTCTAAGGTTACGTGGAGTATCAAATTATATTTTATTCAATCATGATCCAAGGTATAACATAATGTTATGGAGAATCCTATGACAATATTTGGATAAATTATTATATTTCAGTACATCAATTCAAAATTAGACATATGGTTAATATAAGAGAACCATTCAAACCATGTAAAATAATCTATGATCTAATTATCTAAATTTCAAAGGCAGTTGGGATCAAAACCTTACTATAGTCAATTATGTTTATAAATACCTTTCCATTGAAAATTTATTTAGTTCTATATTAACCCCTCTAAATAATTATATTTTAAACTCCAACATTCTTGGATGAAGTAAGAGTGAGAATGTTATTGGGTCCTAAGCTAGATAAGAAAATGGGAGAGAAAGTTAGATATATTGATCACCACGTAATGAAAGATCCGATTAGCCAGAAGAGTTATATAAATAATAATTAGTGATGTTTGTAATTCAATGTTTGTGAGAATATATTCCTATAATATATCAATGGAAGAATTTTAGGAGATTTATAAAGAATGAAATGTTTTGACTTGGGTATATTGGTCCCTTAAAGATCCTTGATTGAGTAGGGATAGTCGCTTATATGTTGTCACTTCAACTAAACCTATATCAAGATCATTTTTTTCATGTATATCTTTTTAGTATGTAAAAACATAATCCGTAAAATGTAATTAACATAGAGGTTGTACCATGGGATCATGATATCTCTCATGAATAATATCTTTTTAAAATCTTGGATTATATAGATAATGTTATATGAAACAATAAAATTCACCTGTTCAAAGTTCATTAGAGGGATCATAAAAGTATAAAAGATATGAAGGAATATAAGGATATTATGAAGCCAATATAACATTATTTGTCGCATCAGAGTAAAAATATTCTTAGGGAGAAATTAATTTGAAGGATGTATAATGTAACACCTCAAGTATTTATAGGTATCCCTTTGAAATAAATATGATGTATTTGATATGTTTCTTTACACACAACCATTAGTCTAAATGTAAAATGATATATTATGTCTATTATAACCTAGAAAATATATTAAATGGTACGACTAGTATTAAAAATATATATTAAATATCTATAGTAGTTTTATCTTTATTTGAAATTTATTTACTAATTAATAAGAAATAATCATTGAATGTTAGTTAATTCAAATATCGATTAAAGACATATCATTCCAGTAAAATGTATTTTTATCATTGTGATGAATTTTCATATAAAAAATATATGATCAATATCAATTTTTTATGAAACATTTTAGTAATTTATATGTAATAATGCATACATTATTTATATAATTATAATGAATGAAGAAAAATATCTTCCTGGTAAAAATAGTTAGGTTTTAAAAAATATTTTTTACTTATACAATATATATTTATCTTAATAAATTAAATAAATCACTATTTATTGTTGATTTTATTAAAAAAATATAGAATATATATTCAAAAAAATATTATAACATTCGTTCAATAATTTTTTCTAGTAAATGAATCGATTTAATCTCAATTTTATACTTTAAAATGTATTTTTCTAATAAATGGATTTCATTGTGTTTTTTGTGTTTATTTTAAAACTTATTTCTTTCACTTGAAGAAATTATGTTTTATAAAATATATAAAATATTTTCAATCATAATGTCTATTTTTTGTGACCCTCCCCTTACTAAAAAAGGACCCAACTTATTCTCAATTAATCAAACAATTTGATCCTTATATATCATCCAATACATGATAATAACCATTTTCCCAAATTATCCAATTCGTTCTTTAGATTCCTTTTATATCATAATTGCATAAAATGAAGGCCCAAGGTGTATTCCAAAATAGGTCTGCCAATGAAGACATATTCATATTTTCTAACTATTTCAAAGTTTATTTATTCTTCTATATGAAATAAATATATTTTATCTATAATGAAATTATTAATATATTATCATTAGAAAACTTATTTGTTATTATGATAATATTAAAACCATTTTCTACCCATTTTCATCCTATGGGATGTTGAAGTATCATTTGTGCGTATGTGTGGACTACTACCTCGACATAGTGATATGATTCATTTTCCATATCCATATTAAATTTATAGTTTTTATCATGGAGTTAATGGTTATATAAATTATTTAATAAATAATTTACACTTCATGAAATATTATCTATTATCCATCTTCATACCTTCCCAAAAATTGTAAAATTATATCATTGCTCATGCATACGTGTCGACTACGACCTCCATGAAGTGATTGAATAATTTTTCATCACTTATATCTCTTGTAATTATGATATATTTAATGAATATATATGATATTTTAAAAATTTAAAATATTATTTAAATATGAATTATTATTTACCATTTTTTCCATCTATCAAATTAAATATGGAAATATTAATCAATCGTATGAATGAATTACTATCTCCGTGTAGTGATATAATTAATTTATTATAAATTATTTATATGAATGGTTTTAAAGGTTTATATGATATAATAAATATGTTACTTATAGAATTATTATTATTTTAGAGATGATGGAAAAATTATCAAGGTCAAAGAACCATAAATAACAAATAGAATAATATATTAAAAACAAAGAAGTTAACACCAGAAAGGATGATGAAAATGAAAGATTGTTAATGAATTGGTGAAAATATGTATTAATTAAACATTGCATTATATGATAATATATAATATAAATTTTTTTATATTTAAAATAATGTTAAATTGGTTACATTGGATATTAAAATCCAATATAATGAAAATCAAACCTGAGGATAGTTTTTCTCATCTCATTGTTATTTATGTGAGACATATGTGACATTATACCCTTATTTCCTTCATGTAGTGTTTATAAAACCAACTTGATATTTTATATTGTGAATATATTTATATTCTTCACATTTAAATATTCATTTTACATTATTTAACTTGTGGGCTTTATTTTTTAAAATTTTTAATATAGTAAGGGACTTATGTGGCAATATCCTTTTTAATTGGGATTGTTTATGCTTAAATTTCATATAATGAATTTATATGATGAATTTATCACAAATAATTTGTATTTTCTTATACTATTTTTATTTCGGGATATTATATGTGTTCATTTTAGTTTACACTCTCTATGTAATAAAAAAATGTGAAAGACTATTTTTTAGGAAAACAAATATTTTTTCTTCTTTTGTCTGAAATATTTTTCATCCATATAGATATTTTTAAAAAAATTATTTTAAAATTGTTTCTAGTATAATATAATGATTTATTGAATTAATTCTTATCAATTTTTTTCTTCCTATAAAGAGGTTTAAAATTAATCTCTTTTTCATCTTTAGAATGAGGTACATTTTACCATAGTAATGAACATAATCATTGTTTTAACATCTACCATAAAGACTTAATTTCACATCATCATAAATATTCTATGCACTAAATAATTATTTCCATGATTATATAGATATGTTAAAATAAAAAACATCTATAATATTTTGTATATTTTTATAGTATTAATTTTTTTTTCAAATAATAAAGGTAACTTTCCTCAAGAAATAATCATGTGATATTTTCAAAAGTATTTTCTATAATTAAAACATCTATTGATGCTACTTATGTCTTATTAGGGATATGATACAATGATACTATCCTTATTCTTTTTCAGGATGGAAGATTACTAGGATGATGAAATATTGATGAAAATAATTTCCTTCTCCATGGGTGAAGCTATGATGAAAGTATAAATATTTTTATGATTATTTGAAATACATATTAATTGAGTGTGATTATGCGATGGGTGGTTCTGGTATATCCATCCAATGAAATGGGTATTTTGTAAATTTTATAAACTCAATGGGTATATGAAATTTTATCCGATTCATAATGTTCGGCTTATGGGAGGTTATCCCAATTATGAAATTGGGTATAGAGGATGATATCCTAAGCCAAAAGAGGGTACTCAACCGTAAGCCCAAGCCCGATAGTTGATGAATGTATTGGTAGATATATTTTTTAAATGTTTTGTATGATTATTATTATGAAACTCAATTCCCACTTCCTTATGAAATTTTTCTATTCTAAATTCATATTCTCTTGGACTATGATATTTTATTTACACATGATTTTTTTCTTATGAATGAAAAAATAAATTATTAAATAATTCATATTTATTAACTATGATTTTTTGGTATGATATTATTATTCTATGAAAATTATCTAATAAGAATATGATTATTTTATACTAACATGTGATAATTGACTTATTTATCCCATGTTTACCCTTAATGAGTATCAAATCTCACTCTTTATTATGTTTCCTTTCCCCGAGTTATGAAGAATGGTTTTATATAGGGTATGACTAAGAATTTCAGTATAAGACATGACTTTGTTGTATGTTATTATTATCTATCAAGAAATAAGATGATTATGTATCTAGGTTCTAATGAATATAATCCTTTATGGAACGTTTCTATGAGTAATGTTGACAAGTAATTATATTTATAAAAATGACTTAATATTTATGAATTCCATGTTTTGAACGCCTCCAAGAACATTTTTTAGTGAATAATTTTTAGATTAATATTACTTATTATTAAATAATCATTATATGGATGTTAATAATATATTTTACATATCATTACTTAAATTTCATGAATACATTTTTTGATAATATTTTTTAAGAGTATTATCATTACTAGAAATCCATATTTTATAAAAATTATATATGTATAAAACTATACAAAATAATGAAAACGAATAAATTTTGTTTTTTATAATTACATGTTTTTATCTTTCAAATTTTAACATAGAAAATATCTTATGGCCTCCATATAATATCTAACTATATTATTAGTTGTAGTGGATGTTTTAGGTTGTATTTCTACTAGAATGGATCTTATTTTGATTCCCACAAGCTATAATATCTCCCACAAGATTTCACTCAATCTATACTTGTTGAAGTTTATATTGTGCATGGTCTCGGTAAAACACATGGGACTTTTATTCCTTTACTTGCTCAGATAAATGAGATTCATAAATAAGGATCATACAGTTTGATGTAATAAATTAATCTTAAATATAAATTTAATAATTTGGATACTTTTATTTATATCCTTCCATTCAAAAAATATGTTATAAAATTAATTAATAATTTTATCTTATTAATATATTAGAGTTCATTATAGTATTATTACACATGTGAAAAAAGTTATTTTTTAAATTATTTAATTAAAAAATACATAATATTATCTCAGGGTGTTACATTCTAAAAAATAAATAAAATATGTCCTCCCAATTTAAATTTCTCACATATATGACAATATTTTTTAATATTTTCATTACTCAAGGTATAATTTATTATGAAATATAAACCTCACTAACTCATGAAAGACAAATAATCTCATCTCATCATTGATTATTATAACCCATATAATAGATGTTATCTTGATAAAGAAGATTCCATGTATCCACCCATAGGTTGATATGAAATTATACTTCCTTATTTGGGATATTGATATTGGATCTATATGTTAAGAGGTAATCAATTTCAAAAAAATAAAAATTTTCTAAACATAAAATGAAAGGATTTTCCAAAAACTATATACAAACCTATATCGTAGATGATTTTATATTTTGTATCCATCAATATTATTACTATAATATTACACAGATAACCCAACATTTAATCATATATGTTCTTAGAAATCATTTTAGGATTAATAGACTGAGTAAAAAAATAATGAAATATGAAATATTTATTTGTTAAGTGGATAATGATTTTTCCTTTCACCATTCATTTCCATTACCTACATAATTATTATTGATTTCACATGTTCTTTCTTTTTCACTTGTTTTCAGAGGTTTCTCAAGAATTTTATACCTATATGATGATGGACTGGGTATTTATTTTCATAATTACAAATATCTGTATATTTTAGTCATTTATGTGTGGGTGCTGAACTAGTTTCAACTTTTTTTCCTTTGTCACATTGACCAACCATTTCATCTATTTTTTGAATACTATATGATAGATTCCAATCCTTCCACACATAAAACAATCTCTTGTTAATCATTAGTAATATCCTGGGTACATCTAACCACATTTTCTCATATAGGTGATTTTAGTTTCTCTCTACTATGTGATGTGCCAGTTGAATTTCCATGGAACACAAATTTAATTTTCATGACTCTAAAATAATGAGAGTCTCATGTTTCTATCTATACCTCATGTTCCCGTAAAATAATTTTATCAAGGCAAACATGGCCTCTTTTAGAAAATTCACTTATCAATTTTTTTATAAGACTTAATAATTATTCATTATTAATTTTCTGTATTATAATAAAACTGGTTGGGTAGTATGATTGTCTTATTTAGTTAACCTAAAATATAGAAATTATTTCATCCTCATTTTTTCAAATTTTAAAATTTATATTCAATGATCATGAGAATAGTTTGTGTAATATTTTAATTGAATAATACGTTCCTATTCTCTTTTCATGCCAAGGATTTATTTTTTTCCTTTTCTATTGTATTCTTAATAAGGATCCATAATTTTTCAGCCTCAAATTCTATTATGTATAAGACTAGAACAACATTATAAATATATAATCATAAGAGAACATAAAATTTCTACTCTATTTTGTTAATCCATCACCTATAAATTAGTGGGTCCTAAGAACCCCTAATGGAAGTTAGACTTTGTATCATAAATGAAATGACAATATATTTCAATTTGTTGGGTTTGGGTGATCAATATGGTTTTAATTATTATTCATATCTTATGAAATTTTGGTGAATAATTATTTTGGGTTTTCACCATAGTTCCCATCCCATTTAGTTTTGTATTGGTAAAATCCCCAAATTATACTTCCCAACAATCATTAAAGAACCCCTTTGAGTTCCATCCAATTAATAAAATATAGGAACTGTAGGGATGTATATACATATAAAAGTAAAATGATGATTTTAAAATAAATAATTGATAAACAATTTTTATACCCTAACATAATAACTTCTAGGTTTAAGTTTTAGTTTTCTATATTCATTGCCTACTATGATTTATAAACTAACTATATTCAAATTCAGTTTAACAGATCAAAAAGAAAATGTGAATTAAACAAATAATATTCAGTGAGTGTTCCAAACCATATTTGAATTTAAGACTATTTTTCATGTACTCGGTAATGATAAAATTAATACCTAACTAATGGTTTAATTGTTATTACCCTTAGTTATATCTTTTCTAGAGCATGTATCCACTTGTTTACATCTATAAAGAGATTTCAATTATAGGTAACCACACAGTCTCCACATTAACAAAATTATGAGAATTTATCCTATAATTATACTTATCACTATGGTCATGATAATGTTTTCAAAAATAAATTCAATAATGTAAATTATCCATACTTTTTACTAAGCTTCATAGAACAATCACTCCCAGATTCGATGATGAAACTGAAAACATTAAATTTCTGGATTTGATGCTGATAATTGTGACCAAATTTTTTCCACCTAAACCTTAAAACATAAAATGGGAAAATTTTATCCCTTAAAATCTCTAAGAAATTTTAATTTTTTTTTTAAAAAATATGAAAAACTCCTTTAAAATTTACTATCCATTAAATGTGAATTTCTCGCGCATATCCTAGCTTTTATTTTTCACACTAACAAATAATCATAATAATCAATATGAAATCAATTATTTACATAACTAGTCTAACATTATTCATTAAAACCCTTACATAAGGAAATAGAATAAAGGAGAGCTCAAATAATCAGTATGGTTAAACATAAGCATTAACAGTTTAATTTCATCAAGGAGCATAATAAGTGCATAAAAGTATGATGAAATAATCATAGTTCATGAAAGAATAATAAAATAACTCATAACCATCAATACCTAGATCCTAAAATATAAATATGTGGAAATGAAAGGAGTCATAAAAAACAATAATAATGAGCCTTATGATATAAATCTAGATCATGAGAAACATTATAACCCCCATAATAAGCAATCAAAAGTCTTTTTTGAAATGTGGATAATAATATTCATAAAACACATTAAAAACATTTTTAATTGGAATAAACATATGGAAGAATTAGAATAAAATATTTAACTAATGCATTAAAGTGCTATCTAGGAACACAAATCATATAAGAAATAAAGGTCTAAAATGTTTCTATCTAGGATTCATATCATATAAGATGTAATTGGATCACTAGATCCTATCTAGGCATCACTTTTACATAATCTATAATGGGATCACCCGGTGTGATCTGGGCCTCCCCATTATATAATCTATAATGAGATCACTCTATGCTATCTGGTCAGCCCCATTATATAAACTGTAAAGGGTTCACCTGACGCTGTCTAGGAAACCCCATATTATGTGTTGTCTATGAACCACACATAATGTACTTATAACTTAAATTTCTTTATAAAACTGCTATAAACAATCAATATTACTTTTAGAACACAAATTTTCCATTTAAGGTAAATGAGTTTCATGTTAATATGTCTTCAACATGATTGACCCATGAAAAAATACAGGTTTTATAAAAATATCTATGAAAAATGAAGAACCCATAAGAAATAAATTGGTTTGATAAATGTCACATTGAAACATGATTTTTCCATGGGAAAGAAATAGAATCCACACTACTCTCCTTGAAACATGATTACCCATGTGAATGTAATGAGTTCCATAAAAATCTATTTGAAACAATCATACTCTACACAGAGAAAAAAATGTTGAATTCCATGATTAATATACCCAATGGAGTATTAATAATAACAAGGTTTGTTGATGTTGATGAATGGAAATACCTGTCATATATCATTAAAAATAATATTAAGGAAAATAACCTTTTCATTTTTAATATCACCTTTTAGAATATATAACATTTTAAAAATCAATTTCATTGAAAAAAACCATAAAAACATAATAAGAGTGACTTAATAATCATTTAAAAAAATTTATTGAGGATAATATCCTTTTTTATTTTAAAAATAAATTTTGAAAGTATTTTTAGAATAACTGGTTTTGGATGAAATCATATTTTTGAGCAAAGAGAAAAATAAAGTCAGATGTTTTTAAAAACCCTTTCTAAAACATTTTAAGTTACAAATAGTGGGACAATGGTAAAAATAATTGAAAATTTAATAAATAATATAGGTTAATTTTATCCATTAGAATTATAATATTTCAACATCAGAGACTTAACCATACAAAATATTTATAAAATATAAGATTGTAACAAAATAATTTTACATCTTCTGTAACATTGAAGTCATAAACCTCATGAAAGAGATATCCTCAAATTAATATTTAAATCACCAAATATTTTAGGCTAAAAATAATAAAATACATTCATGTGAATTTGATATTCTACATAGAAAACATTTGTAGGGAATATAGAATATATATCATAAAAATAAAAATGCTATGAGAAAAACCCTTACCATGTGTATGACTTGTCATGTGTGTTTTAAAATTACTAAATAATAAACTTATCTAAATTATTTAATTAATTGAGAACATATTAAATGTTTTATTAACATACAAAAATACACATATATATATATAAGAGACTGAGGATATTATATAATCATGGTATAAGAAAAATTTAATGGGTGGGTAATGAAATAATAGAAAAATTATTATTGATGAACAAGACTTCTTCATCATGTTACTCTATTTTGTTTGCACTATAACCATCATTGGTTTGATTTATACATAATATGAGTCTTCTTGGATTAGATATGGGAATTTTATAAGTGATCATGTTAGTAATGGGCCAAGATAAAGGGATTTAGAGGTGTGAAGTTTAGAGGAGAGTGGGAGGCCTTCTATAAGTTGGGTGAGAGGAAAGCGTGTAATGTTTTTTATGAGTTACTTTATCCCATGTTGTTTACATCTAACTAGGCCCCAAAAATGAAAAAAATATTATATATGTAGTAATGTCTAAATATTACAAGAAATTGGGTTTTGTAAATTCTTTAGGTTATTTACCCTTTTATGATTACTCTTTAACCACTATGTAAACCCGTTTTTACCTT
This sequence comes from Viscum album, assembly GCA_963277665.1. Classification (NCBI taxonomy): domain Eukaryota; kingdom Viridiplantae; phylum Streptophyta; class Magnoliopsida; order Santalales; family Viscaceae; genus Viscum; species Viscum album. Next base: position 1,208,918,461 of record OY728137.1, read on the forward strand.
AATCAGTTACATTAATTTTCATCCCTAACAAATTTGGAATAATATTATTATGTACCTATTATAAATTATAACATTTTATTATTCCAACTATGGATTCCAATTTTCAAATTAAAATCAAGTAAATGGAAAATTTTAATTAAAAAATAATGTAGCATATATGGTGAGAATTTTTTTTTATAAAGAATATCTTTTCGGTAAAGATAGCTCTATTTTAAATCTATGACTAATAATACAAAATTTATGAAAATAAATAAGTTTTTATTTTATATACCCATTAAATTTAATTTAATACATTCCTCATTAGTGATTATTTTAATAATTTAAAATGGAGATACATTATGCCTTGTAAAACTATTTTCAGAATAAACCATTTAAATCCCATGAACAAACTTATACTAGAACAAATATAAAGTTGATTCAATGTAATTAATTAAAATAAATATAGCATGAGTTACATGGAAAAATATTTAAAAATCATTGAGACTTTTAAATTACATATTTTACTGAAAAGAAAAACTCTTTAACAAAAATTAGTAGTTTTCAATATTTAATAAAAATCAATATTTAAACAAAATAAAAAAATTTCACCAAAAGTAATTTTTTAAATTATACATAAAAAATGAATTTAATTTTTTAAAATAAATTTTATTAATGTGTTGAAAATAAATTTAAAATATGTTCACCTTAAAAAGGAGAAAAAATATATATTTTAAAAAATAAATAGTATTAAGCATGAAAATTATTTTATTTTTTTATAATATCATGAAAACACATATGATTGATTTTAAATAATATACTAAATTTATAATATTTAAATTTAGTTAATATTATCCTAAAATAGTGATTATTTATATTTTTTGTTACCAAATTTTTTTTTCATTAAAATAGTTTTTTAGAAAAAATATTTTCTTTTACTTTAAAAAATGTTTTATTTTAATTTATAATTAATTGATTTAAAAGAATATATATAATCCTTATTTTCATACCCACCATTCATATTGCTAGGTTAAAATAGTTATATTTACCAAGGGTCCTTTATGAATGGTGTAACATGATGAATACACTATTGAACATTAAAATATCAGGGTTGCATATAACACAATATAAATTGACTATTTCATGTAACACAAGATAAACATAGAGTGTTATATTATTAAATTTATTGAATATAATTTTATTCTTTTAAATTATAAGGGTGTTACATCCTTTCCATTTTAAAGAATTTCATCCGTACAATTTGAACTTTATCTTGACCATCAAAGGTTTGACATTGGAAATACATTTATTGTAAACCCATAATGTAAACATGGTTATTAAAACATACACATACTAATAGAGAAAATTATTTATAATGGTCAAATGGAATAATAAGTTACTAGGATTCCAAATTTGAGAACATATGTGGGAAAAGATGTAAAGCATAAATAGTTATAGAGTGTGATTGTGGTCATTGATCACAAACAATTGAATGGACAATAATAAGCTATGGGCCTCAAATCCATAAATATATGAATATCAAAAGAACGTTGGTTCATCTGATGTGAAGGTAATAGGATAAATGTTTTGGTTCAATTTCCCTTTCCTATATTTATATAATTCTCATATGATCCAGACTAAGTGAATATGGAAATAACCATTCATGAGTAATTAAATTTCATTATTTAATAAAATGAAACTATAATATCATATTTTCAACCAAGTAATGTGTATCCTAGATGAATTTTTAAATCCCAAATCCATTAAATAAATATTTGGATTGTAGCTTACTAGGAATAAGATTACATGTTTTTTCTAATGTCTTTAAAAATTAACAAAAATGAAAATTGTTTTCACATGGTAAGATAATTCCCAAATTGATTAAAAATTAAAATAAAATAGTAATCATAAACATTCAATATTAATATTCAATTTTAAAGATAAGCTTTTCTTAAGTTTTATCTCCTTCAAATTATACAAACATTTGTAGACCAATTATAAAGCACAGTGAATAGAAGTATTTTATCGTATATTCTTCTAAGATAAATCAACCTTTATTACTAAAATATAATCCCATATATATTAAAATTATACATATTCTTACCATATAAAAATTGAATACTGATGAAGAAATCACATTGGATAGTGTGAGAATTAATACCTTATTGTTTTTCGGTCATGGGTTCACGCCCCACAATCTAGTAGGATTTGATAAGTTGTCACCCAACATATGACTTTTCCTTATTTTTACACAAATCCTTGAAAATAATTCCTCCCTAATAAAAACTAATATGAATCTCAGTGTTCATGAGTACCTCATCCCAAAAATAAATTTTGAAAAATTTCATTAATAACCTCTAATTTCTACTACATAAAATTCTCAAATAAGGTGTCCAAGGTGTTGAACTTATGATGATCTGTATTATTATAGACATATAATAGTATACATAACTCTTGATATAACCTCATAAGAAAAAAATATAATCTAAAAAGTTATATATACCGAACTCTTATAACAACTATAACATCATAGAACCCTTATTACAAGATCTGGTGTGGAAATCATAAACATCACATTTTAGCCATTAATTTTGATAATTAAAATATTATTTTTTTACAATATTAACCATACACTATAAAATATAAAAATTATATCACCTAAATAATCATGTAAATTTTAGGTTTATAGTTTTAGTGATTTAGAAAAAAACTCCTCTATAAACAATTGGAAGGACTTTAAATGACCTTTTCTCTCACTCAACCCTTCTTTTTCCATTTCAAATTAATTAATCATCAGCATCCATATTAAATCCATTGTAGATATAAATAATTCAATATAAAATTTTTAAATCAAGGGAAAATTAATCATGAAAACGGTGAGCTCAAATGATAAATAAGGTAAAACATAAGAATTAACAATTAAATGTCATTAATAAGCATCAATTGTAAATAAGGGTATAAATAAATCATTAGTGTGAAAGAGAATATCATAAAATAACTTATTCCAATCATTACCTAGATTATAAAATATGAAAATATAGTAATAGAAATAGTCATTAAATTCAAGGATCATGAGAAATGGGAAATTAATCTTGATCGAGAAAAAAATATAAACCCGTAACAGGTAGTTAAAAACCTTTTGGTAACTTGTAGAATTGTATTAACAAAATCATATCAAAAACCAATTAATTGGAATATACACTTGAATTAATTTCAATATAATCATTACTGAATTCATTGGAGCTTTATATAGGACACTCATCAAATAAGCTATAATGGGCTCATCCAGTTCTATCATAGACTCCATATTATATACGATGTATCAGCATCACGCTGTTCTATTTGTTCACTCCATCATAGAATCTATAAAATGTTACCTCAATGCTATTTGGTCCCCCCATCATATAAGCTTAAATGGGATCACCAAACACTATCTGAGTCGACCCATTGTATAATCTATAACATGATCAACCAGTTCCATTTGTGACGCCCCGTCATATAACATTCAAAAAAACCAAAATAATGTCCATAGAGGTATCATTTCATCATAAAACTCATAGAAACAATCATTATTACATTTATAACTAGATTAAACCAAGGAATTAAAATGTGTTTCATGTGAATAAATTTTAAATATGATTAAACCATAAAAAATAAATGGGTCCCATTAAAATTTCATTGATACATGTCTAACCCAGGGTGAAGATTGATTTTGATAAAAACACTTTGAAACATGATTTTATTATTGGAATTAAATGGGTTTCATACTTAACTCTTAGAAAAATTATTATCCTATGGGAAAGAAATGAGGTACGTAACAATATCCTGGAAAAAATCAGAATCCATCTAGATATATAAGAGGAATGGTATCAATATAAAATATGCACAAAGTAGTATTAGTACCAAAAGATTTTGTTCATTTTGAGGAATATAAATATAATTAAATGGTCATTAAGAACATTCTTTATAAAAATCTCATTTTCATTTTGAAAATAAATTTTTAAAACATAAACTATTAGGAATATTATTTAATTTGTAAAAAAAATGGAAATATGTAAAGAATATCTTCAAAAATAATTTAAATCATTTCATGATGAAGATATATTGTTGGTTCTAAAAAAAATATTATAACATTTTTCAAAACCATTTTTGAAAACCTTGTTTTGGAATGCAATTTTTTTACGACCGATGAGTGAAATGGATACACATTTTCATCCAAATATTTTAAAAAATTTGAAGTACTAGGGAATGGAAAAATGGAAATATTTCATTAAAATATAATAAATACCATTGGAAAAAGTAATATATTATAATTAATAGATTTTAATATTAGATACCGAATCATATGAAATCCCGATAAATGATGAGATTGTAACAAAAAAATCATAGCAATTTGGTAGCTTTTAATATATAAAATCCTAGAAATGGAGATCTTAAATGGATATTTAAATCAAAATAAATTGAATGATTAAAATCATAAGATAAATTCTTGGGAATTAAACACAAAAACAAAAATATGTGTTGAGTATAGAATATATCTGACAGAAATATAAGTTAGATGAGAAATAACATTACCATGAGTCTAACATGTCATGTGTGTCTTTATCTAACTAAAATACATGTTTATTATAGTTATTCAATTACATTAGAAAAATTTACAAGTTTGTTATTAATTTTTTATCCTATAAGCGTGTTATATATAATTAATAATTCATTATGTTTAAGTCAGATGTTTTTATCATATTCAGATTCTGCATCAAAGATGACATTGGTAGGTTATGTATGGTAAAAATGGACATCATTTAAAATTATATTGAGTAATAATAATATAAAATTACAATATTTATATATAAAATAGATTTTTGAAAAAAATTATGAATAATGGTTATAAAAAATGAACTAACGTTATGATCATGGAGATAGTAGATCTTATATATGCATGAGTTAAATTTATAGTTTCAATGATCCTTATAGAGAGATTTTAAGTAACATTTTATCATTATAAAATTATCATTATATTATTAATACAATGAATATATATATATTATTGTGATTTAAAATTAATCACATCTTTTTGAGGAGGTCGTAGTCCACACGCCAACGAATGACATTATATGATTTTTTAGTGTTTGAAATTGTAATAGATAATATGATATATTGTATTTATTGAAATTTAATTATTTAATTAATATAATAATTATTTCTTAAATATCATATATATTCACTATGTTCACCTTTATTAACTTCTTTATTACACATTAGTGAAAAAATCTTCACATCGCTTCGTGAGGCGGTAGTCCGCCTTGGACATGAGATACATTTCCATATCCCCTACAATGTGGAATTTTAAAATTTTATATCTAATATAATGTATTTAAAGGTACAATTATGTTTTAAATATCATATATAAACATTATATCAATCATTATTCCCAACCATGATATGGGGTAATGAAAAAAATGTCATCGGCCCATGAGGTGGTAGTCTGCCGTACACAGAAACAATGATTTCGTAACCCATTTGATGGGAGTATGTGTGGTTATAGGTAATAGAATTTAGATAATAACTCCTCTATATATTATTTTTTTATTATTTTATTATATAAAAAAGGTATAAAAATAATTTAAGGGGGTTTGGAAATAAAAAAAATATTATTGATGAACATTACCTCTTTTTTTGTAACTCTTTTTAGTTTATAACCAAGTCCTTCCTTGGTTGGATTTATTCCAAAAGTATGGATTCATGTATTAGAGAGGGGAAGTGGATAAGTAATTTTTGTAGCTCATGGATGAGATAAATGGATTAATTATTGTGAATAGAGGAGGAGAGGGGGATACCTTTCACAAGTGGAGTGAGTGGAAAACTTGTAATTTTTTTAAAGAGTGAATTCCACACACCCTTTTCATGTCCACAAGACCTCATCAGGAAACAAACTCATGAAGAGAAGTAATAATATAATAATATGTCCCAAAAAACTGGTGTTCATATTTTTTATATGTCATTTGGCCCCTAGTGATTAATGTTCAACCACTAATTAATCACGTTTTTAAACTATTCACTTAATATAATAATAATTATTTTCCCTAATCACTTTGGTAAAAAATTATATTTAACCTATTAGAAATTATAAATATTTTTTATTCAAATTATGGAATTGAATTTTAAAAACTAAAATCATAAAAGTGATAAATATAATTTAATAATAATTCCACATGCACGACGAGAGGTAGGGTTTTCAAGAAGTGTATTTTTTTGAAAAATGTGATCCCATATTTACTATATGGATATTAATAATAAATATGTGAAACTAAATTAATTTTTATTGATATAAAATATATATAGAAAAAAGAAGAAAATATCAATTAGAGATTATTTTAATTAAGGTGATACATTTTGCATTTTAAAATAGGTATGAAAAACCATAGTTTTAAACCCAAAAACTAAACTTATACTAAATCCAATAAAAATATGATTCAAACTCTTTATGTGGAAAAAATATAACATAAGATACATTAAAAAAAATACTATATTCATATTGATACTTTTAAATTATGTAATATTTTGAATGTAAATGACTTTTTATAAAAAATTTGATATTTTTCACTATTCACCAAATAACCATCAATTTCCTAAAATTTAAAAATTTATCCCAAAGTAACATTTGATATTTGAATTCCAAAAATAAATTTTATATTTTCAAATAAATATTATAAAAGTGTAAAAATGTACTTTTGAAATAATTGTTCCATAAGAAGGCAACAAAACTATTTCTTTAGAAATTATACAATTTTACATGTAAAATTGGATTAATTTTTTTATCATTTCTAAAAGTAAAATATGTAGGAATTTTAAAATTATATTAAATAATTAATATATAGATTTCGATATTTTAATTCAACAAGCCTCATTTGTTAAATTTATTTGTATAAATCCCACTTTTTCGCATTAAAATATTTTTCCCAAAAATGAAAAATCATTTTATTTTTAAAAGGTTATTATTTTCATTTATAATTAATTTATCTCCAAGAATTTATTTAAACCATATATTGATAATATAATTAATCATGATAATAACCACCATTCTAATGTCTAGGTTATATAAGTAATATATATCATTGGTCTTTTACGTTTGGTGTTGCGTGATTAATAAATTAACAAAAATAAAAATCTCTAGTTTTCATGTAAAAAAAATATAAAATGAGTATTGAGTGTAACCCAAGATGAAAATAATTTTTTCCATTAATACAATTTAATATAATTTTCATCTTTAAAAATATTAGGATGTTAAAAATACCAACTAAAACCCCCAAAATTGTAGTACAAGATCTATGTCACAGAAACATACATTATATAATCGATTTGATACTAAATGAGAAGGCTCATATAAAATTTAAAATAATTCACTTCTAATAAAAATTAAATCTCATAAATAATTTGAAAAACCCAAGGACTAAAGGATAAATATATATAGTGATTACCTATTTAAACTTGTTATAGTGAACATATATATTTTTAATAACATCAAACTAGACTCACCATTAGATATATCTTAGGTTCTACTCAACCTCACATCCTAGAAAATAGAATGATATAAAAGGTGTGAGCTCCAATTTTTAATGAGAGAATAACTCATCAGAACGATATTAAGGTTTAGATCATCCTAATATGAGAAAACATGAACATAAGAGAAATATTTTTTCAAAAATAATGTTGAACAATAAGAGTTATACTTAAATAATTATTTAAGGAAACGTAATCCAAAATGAAAAATTATTTAACATGGAATAATAATTCAAGATAATAAACCAAATCCATATAAAATAATTAAAACCATATGACATAATAATATTATATAATTATTAGAAATTATATCATTGTAAACAAAAATAATTACAATCGTAGCCATGAAAAATATTGAAAACAAACCTAAACAGGATCATGTCCACACACAAACCTATAAAAATAGTTAACCATTATTATGTCCAAATTTTTTTTGGGAATAAAACTAAATTAATTCACGTGCATAGACAATCTTCTAAAGAAAGGAAAAAAAGGATCATATTCACACATAATATCACTATATAATTTGACATAAAACACTTTCTAATAAATTATAGTGATATATAGGGACCCACCTATAACATAATAATAAACCATACATATTTATTCCACTTGAAAATAATAAATCATGTTTTCATGAAAATCCATGGAAATAAAATTGTTTTTCATTACATTTCTATATTGTATCACACAATGTGACATCAATATTTAATTGATGATAACCATAAATTGAATCTTCTAAAGGGAGTATAAAAATAATTTAAAGTATAGTCATGAATATTAATTCATCAGATATATACCATTTAATTAGATAGCTAAAAATGAAATTGATATCATAAAAATATATTTTATAAAACATTTTTATAATTTTTTTAAAAAGAGAGAATTTATGACTCTCCATCAAAAATTATATTCAATAGGGGAAATTGAAAATATTTTTAAAATAACTGAACAATAGAAATTCTAAAAATGAATCATTTAAAAATATATAATGGTTATCTAAATGAAAATTCGGGTGCAATATTCAATATATTATCACTAAAGGAAATATATTTAAAATATTTAAAATAACTTCATTGAAATCACATCATAAAGATAGTGAAAAATATTCAAATTTAAAAGAGTTAAATCAAAATTTTAACATAATAAGAAATAAAACATATTTGGACATCAAAAAATAAATTATTATTTTTCCGTGAAGAGTAAATATTGTTTTGTAAGAGAAATGGTCATCAAAAGAGGATGTTAATTATTCTTAATATCACCAATTCTTACAAATAATGAATTCCATCTAAGAAGATGTATTTTATGTAATAATTAATTTCTCAAGAAAATAAAAAGGAAAGAAATTAAAAAATAATTATAGGATATAAGAAATTGAATATTGATGGACCATAGTCAAAGAATAATAATTCTAACTTATATAAAGATTAGGTTTCAAGAAAACCTTTTATTTTGGATTCATTCTTGGATAGAAGCAAACTGAATTTTTAATAAAATTGAATATTTTATTGGAAATATAGTCAAATTTTAATGGATTTGGGAAACATAAATTGATATAAATGTAAAAAATGATCGAGAATATTACTTTTGAATCTAATAAATTAAAATTATATGAGATATTTCAAAATTTTAATGTGCTATGAAGGGGTGTTATAAAACTCATTTTATAAGTGAAGGGAATTGTGTTATTGTAAATAATAAATTTTAATATTAAAATAAATCCAAATTATGAGGAATTAGTATATCTCATAGATGTTCCATCTCAATTACATGAACTTAGAGCTAATATATCATAATAATACGTTTTAATGAATTTTTAGGATTTTATTTTTTGATAATTATGAATACATTAATTAAAAAAACCCATGACTTTTTAAAATAACAATTTTTTTTCTAATTATATAAGAAACATCTTAATAACCCCCATCCTTTAACTGCCCCCCCAAAAAAAAACAATTAACCACAAATTATACACTTATGGACCGATCATATGTATTTGTATTATTCATAAATTGTGGAAATTGAAATATAATTAATGGTTAATTTCAAACCCTCAAAAAGGGTAAAAATATGAGATAATAATTGATGACCATAAGTGAGCATAAGATGAACATATGATTAAAATTTGGATATATAATAATGTTATACCCAAAAAATCATAGATCATCAATCATGGAATAAGGCATGCCAAAACATAAAATTCTAGAATATATTCGTAAAGGGGCATAATCCTAAATTTAACATAGCCTGAAAATATAGGAAACATATAAAGGTGTTGTAAGATAAAAAAACCTATATATACGAAAAACTATAATAGTATAAAAAATATAGTGAGTAAACTAATTATGAACATACTTATGTGATCCATCTCATTATCCCCATACCTAAAAATATAATGTGATATAAATTTTAAAAAATTAATTGGACAGTGATATATAACCCCACCCATCACCATCTATACATATATGTTCCATAATAAATCACCCATAATAAATTCATAGTGAATTTTGGGAAAATTTTTAATGCCCCGACCCTAGATTCCCAGAGTCGGTGCATTATTTTAATACATTGGAATGATTACAAATAATAATGTTCTAAATTACTGATCATTTTAGCAGTCTTGGAAAATAGATTACATACATGAACGTTACATTACACTATGTAAAGTACAACCAAAAAAATAATCCTTTGAGAATGTCATTGTTCACATAGCTTAACCCTGCATCTCAAATATAAAACACATCTTGGGATCTTGGTAAAATAAAACCTAAGAAAGGGGTGGGCTCAGATTCTCAATATGGGTAAATAATTTAGCAGAAGCTATAAACTTTTTAGGCAATATGTATGATAAAAACAACATCCTTTTAAACATAAACTTGAACATAAAATGGAAAAAATAAATCAAAAATTTCCATATTAACATGAACATGGATATTCTACTAGTAGAACAATCACAAGTAATCACTAATTTCATAATGATGTAATGCATAATGCCAGACATTCTGAAACATTTTCTCAAGGCCTCGACCAAGATGTCTAAAAATTGATTTAGGCCTTAGCCAAAACCAAATATATCAAATTGGGAAAGGCCTTAGCTAATTCCAAGTTTAGTTGTCTCATGAGACCTACCGATGCATCGAGGTGAAATAGCGGGCTCCACCCATCACTTACTATGTCCATTGCATTCCTCATATTAAAAGGTTTAAACCTAACATAACTATTCATAATAAAACTATCATTCGAAATGTCAATACTTAATCCGTAAACCATGACTGGTATAAAAATAACACATCCACAGTCAGACATTTCACAAAACCTTCGATACAATATGGAATATTTTTATCATAATAAATCAACCTTGATCAAGAATAATATCTAATAAAGGATATTGACATAGTTGAAAAAGATTAGTAGAACCCTTGAAGAGAAATATCCCTTTTTCAAAAAATAATTTTAAAATCCAGAAAATTTATAAAGGAAGTCATTTAATATAAACATTAGAATAAAATTGTCCCATACCACTTTAAAACTTTGGAGAGGAATTAACATTTTAAAACATTCATGTCCATATAAATAAATCCATAAAATAATTTTTAAAACATGGACATTAATGAGAAAGGTTTAGAAGTATAAATCACTAAAACATTTAAAATGATTTTTTAGTTAAAGAGTAACATAAAAAAAACCTCCTGAAAACTATTTTATGAAACATGGGCATGGATAAGAAATATTTCCAAGTAATAAATAACACAAAAACAATATTGAATAATAATGAGATTGAGGAACTAACCCTTACCTTGCAATGTCCTTTGGTCAAGGGTACGTTTAACATCCTGTATAATGACCATATTATGTTATTAAATTATACCAAAACCATATTCATATTTATTATATCGTACATCATTCATTTATGACATTATTCTACACATTTAATAATGATTTACATGATAAATTAACATTTTAGGTAATAATCACTTTCTTTATCATATGTGTTTTAACTTGTTATTATTAATCGTGTCATTTAGATAATGATTTAAATGATTCCAGAATATAAAACATGATTTATATATCCTATATATTTATAATATTAATATTAATAACATATGTTTATATGAAATGGAAGATACCATTTATGGAGATGGTAGGTCGTACGTACGCATAATCACTGATTCCGTTTTCACGTCGTATTGAATGGAAGTAAGTAAATAAGATATATGTATTTACACTCATACATACATAAACACATAAATACATATACATATATATATATATATCCATTAGTATTATAATGTCATATATTACATACTTATTAATAAAATATATTTTTATAATCATCGTTGAATGGTGAACATGTAAATAAATCTCATCGCATCGTGGAGACGGTAATTCATACATACACACGAGCAACAATATCATTCTTATGATGTTAAAATCATATATAATTGGATGGTATATCATATATACTGAATCATTAACATGTTATGTTTATTATTTACCTCAATTATACATCATTATTACACACATCCAATAACATAATGTATTGAATAACAACTACACCACGACATGGAGAAGGTAAGCCATACGTACTCATGTATGGTGACTTGTCATTCATAGGATGGATAGAATAATGAATATGGTTGTACCATATTTAAAATAACATCAAATTATATAGAAAATACTGGAGTTATTGTTTTACAATGGAAACAACAAGGAATGAAGAATTGGAAGAAGAAAAGGACATGAAAGAGGTGATGAAATATTTTCCTCTTCTTCGGGTTCTTCATTTTGATATGATCAAAAGTGCTCCTTAGGATAGATTTATGATCAACATAAGGCCTTTATGATGAAGTGAGGATAGTTTAAAGGATATTTGGTTAGGGGATATCCAATCCAAATGGCTTTGAAGGTGTGAATTTGAGATAAAGGGGAGTTCTCTTTTATAAGAGGGGTGAGGGGCACCTTAGGAAAAGATTGAAATGTTATTTTCTAATAAAATAATATTCGGTTTATAATAGATAAAAATTTATTTATTTTAATTATAAAGGGTTTACGGTTCGAAATCCTCCCAACCAATAGGTTTTTGGCATGTTTAGGTTACCATATCAATCTTATCTTTTAGATTTAACTCTATGTTAAATAATTTAAGAATTACCCTGTCTTCAACTATTCTTACACTACATTGTTAATAAACATACTATAAAAATACATGAGAACCTCAAGTGGTTCATTAATGACATATATAATATTATTTAATCCCTTTAGATGAATATTATATTTTAAGTAATATTATATCTACCAATAATATAGTATTTTTTTTAAAAACTTAATTGATGTCAATTTTAAACTATTTGGTATTTTGTTTTTTTGAAAGTCCAAAAAACATTATCACTTCTATAAAAATTTGTCTAATCAACCCTAAAATTTCATATTAACATAGAAAATTAGTATAATTCATCAGAAGTCTCAAATAACATTTATTTGGATATTTATAATATCAATTATTTTAATCTTTCATTAATAAGGTAATTATTGAATCATCATTGTGTCATATATAAATTAAATTATTTAATGTCTAAAAATTATAAATAAAATACCATTATGTATAAAAAATTATTATCTTTCTAATTAATATTTATAGTCTAATTTATCTTATTTATAACCCTATATTAAAATGTTTTAGTTATGAAAACTTAAATTTAACCCTTTTAACTATTCTTGAAATTAAATAATAATAAATGTCCTAATCTAATACAAGTGGAACTAAAGGGTCATATTTTGTTATGGAGGATTTTATTGGTCTAATTACAATTATCCAATATAATTAAGACATGTTTTAGGGTAATAATAATATCCTTTTTACCCTTAATTACCCTATTTACTTTTAATCGTGGTAAATAAAATTCAAAATTTACTACTCACCAAAAAATTCTTTTCTTACTAAACCAAATTTTACTTACTCATATCAACCATGTCTCTCAGATTTTTTATTTTCAATGCACATAAGTAGTAAAATTATGTTTTATTCAAATTTGCAAATTCTCCAAGGAGGTGGGTAAAAGATGGTAAAAATTTCAATAAAATTTTTATATATCTAACTTATTATAAAATGACTCCAATGAATTAAATTGAACTTATATAAGAATTATGTATCTATTTTTACCTAAAATAAATTTAATAAAAAATATATTTATTTAAATAAAAAGTATGTTTTATACAATAACTTTGTGTTTTTCACTATTTATAAAAAATAGAACGTTTTTTGAAAAATACCAAAAATTCACCCTAAGTTAATTTTGACATTCCAAATTCAAAAATGAAGTCAATTTTACCAAATTACAAACATAAAAGTTGCAATTTTTAATTTAAAATTAATTCCCATTGCAAAAAAATGGGTTTTTAAAAAAGTAAAAACTATCAAAAGAATGACATGTGTTTTGGTCAAATTTAAGTGTGAAATTACTTATAATTAGCAACATTGTATTAAATGATAAAAATATAATCTAATTATAGTTCCAAAACATTCAAATGTATAATTGAACACTATAAATTATTTTGAATAAAAAATATGTTTTCAGTTTAAATGTAGTAGTTTTTATTATTCACCCAAATATGAAAGTTATCAGAAAACACCAAAAATTTATCAAAACTAAATTTTTATGTCTTGATTCTAAGGAAAAGGTTAATTTTATCAAATTGAATATATAAAAGTGTCATATATTGTATTTAAAATGGTTTTTCCATAAAAAGGATGTAAAATTTCATTTTTTTTGAAAAATACTTCTTTTATCTGGAAAAAAATGAATTTATTCTTATATCATGTCTAAGACACACATAATATGGATTTAAAAATATATATAGAGTATATAAGATTAAAATTTTAGTTAATACTATTTATAACCACTTTTTTTATAATGGCTAGTTTGGTAATGTTTTGGTGCACTCGAAGTCGGTGTTGCGTGCAACATAAGCTATTAAATTACCATAATGACATAACATACTATGTGATATTGGGGTGTTACATTCTCCCCTCCTTCAAAAAATTGCATCATCAAAATTTGATATTGTTCTTCAAAAATAAATGTTTAAAAATAGAGAAATACCCTTATGGGAAAACCCACATGGAAAATTGGCATTGTAAAATTTAGTCTTAATAAGAGGAAAAGGGAAATGAAAGGGTCACCACCAAATTATGATCTCAATTGAGAGAACATTGGTAGTAATTAGAGAAAAATAATTGGAGGAAAATATAAATATTTATAAGGAGTGATTGAGGTCATCAATCATAAAAAAGTGTAAAATTGAGGACCTAAAATGCATTAATCTATGAAGATTTAAAATACCATCGGTTCAACAAAACATAATGTATTAGGATAACACATTTTTTATTTTAAGACCCCTTCCCTAATGTTTAAGAATTATTGTATCCATAGAATAAGAGGAGAATATATATATATATATATATATATATATACTTGACAAGTTGAGTTTCATCCTTCAACTAATTCCTACCACTAACTCATCTTTCACTCCAATTGATTTTAAAAAAATATTCTATTTATACCAATCGTATAGGTTTCCCAGAATATTGAATTCATAATTCACCTATCAGAACTATTAAAAAAGAAACTATAATGTACAATCCAAGAAATCATGTAGGCCAGTGGTAGGTGATTCACCCTTATTGCCCTTCGGTTGGGGTTCAAGTCTTGTGGACTTACTGGACGCAACTAGTTGTCCCCCGACCTCTGGGTTTTTCTTTTTATAACAATACAAAAATACCAGAAAGGTTTGGGGTCATGCCCCTTTATTAAAAGAAAAGAAAAAGGACAGTAAAACCTTTTGAAATGGGTAAGGTAAAACCCATTACAAGCCCGCAGGTCTAGTGGGACAAAGCCCAATTAGAGAAACCATCCAAAACATAAGAGCCCAATGGGAAAACCCATGACAAGTGACCAGAAGCACCATAAGTGGATAACACAACCATAAGTGGATAACACAACCCGAAGGTAAAAAAAATTCAAAAAATCCCACCGCACCACCTCGGGACATGGATCAGGAAAGCCGTGCCCCCAACCCCATCATCACCGTCGTACCATCAGCGCCATCATCGGAACCTCGAAAACATCAACACCTTGGAAACTATTGCCGTCGCCGCCCATTGTCGGGGCCGGTGACCAGAACAAACAAACCATAGAAGAAAGATTAAAAAACAGTGATCTTCCTTCGTCGCTGTAACCCTTCTACCAGACTCAGACCATCACCATCATCGCACACCAATCTCACAGACCACAGAGTATCAAAATCACCGCGAAATCGAATCTCGCATAAGGTTTCACTAGAGAAAGAGGGGATAAACAATCCCCCACTCGACCCAACCTCCCACGAATCACCGCCAAAGAACTCAGCTTCATCAAACAACACACCAGCGCAACACAAAACCGAAAACTCCGGAGCAGATTCATCCGAAGCAACCCAACGCAAAAACACAGCAAATGAAAGGCGCATCAAACAAGTAATTCCAGAATTGAAAAAATAACCTCAAATCCCATCGCTGCCACCCAAATACTGACGACCTCCTAGACAGGCCACACCACCCATCCAAACCACTCCTGGAAGAGCATGCCGTCGTGGAAGAAAGGACCGACCACCCTCGCCCCAGCAGATCAAGAACGCGGCCCCTTCACCATGGCAGAGCGGACCACCCAACACCGCGGAAGCTCGCTTCCTTCGCCGGTGAAGCACAACCCCCCGCCGCACAACGAAGATCCTTTTTTCCACGCAATAACATGTGAACACCTTCATCATGTATTCTTTTAAAACATGGTAACACCTTGAATTACCATAAAACCTTATTGATTACATTCACACTCCCTTATTCTTTATTGAATACCGGATATATTCCATATATTTCAAATTTTTGAATATTCCAACATTGATGAAATAAAGAAACTATTAATCAATTCCAAGGAAGTCAAGAATACCCAATATAATTTATCCAAATCAACCATCTCTTATTCCAAAATCACTACCTCAATATCAGGACTAGATTAAGAATCACCTTTCCTTCAACCATTTATATTACAAAAAAGTGTAGCTTACTATCAAGTCACATTTCTAAGAATCATATAATCTCAAATACTCAATATAATAGTACTACAGTACAATAATTATTTATCTCCATAATTCATATAACTAGTATATTGTTGATTCAACACTCAAATGAAATAATTATATAATGACAACATAAGAACACTAGTCATTCCTCTTCATCTAAGGTAGTATCATAAAATTGTTATTATCCAATGTCATCATTTGTGGTATACTCTGATGACCAAGACATTGACTGATGGTGTGTCCCAACAAATTATAGAAAAATCACATTACATTTGAAATATTTTTCGTACCCTTGAAATCACGTACTTGGTCTCCTTTTTCTACACATTGATAACAAACTCCCATTCCCTTAAAGCATTTACCAAGGTGATTATTTCCAAACTTATCACATATGGGAAAATCCTTATTCTCGTCTCTTTATCCATCTTTCTCTCTACCATACTTTTCTTCTCTTTCTTCCTGTCAATTCCATAGGACTCAAAGAATTAATTAGTTATCTTATTAACACATGATATTATTTCATCATATGTTGAGAATACATGGGAGACTATTTCCCTTATAAATGTTGGATTAATACCATGAAAGATGTGATCCTTCTTACTCTTTGGATCATACGTATTGCTGGAGTTCTCATTCGTTCAACTAGGTTCCATTTCTAAACAATGGTATACAATATGATAGTTTGTGAATCACAATGAATACTTCCAAACATGTAAAATACCTAATGTAAATTGAACTGTTTATGGATATAATTCATAAAAATAAAAATGTTTTCTTTGAGCAAGTATTTACTCCTAAATCTTTCATAATGTCTTGTAATAAAAATGTGAATTATCCTAAGAATATCCCATGGGATTGTCCTAACCAAGAGTGAATGAAGGCCCATTGTCATGCACTAGTTCCCGTTTGAGTCTATCTCAAAGTGGTGTTTTCAGGTTTTACCTCTAGGTACATCTATGCCAGAGCCGCCTCTACCAGCTCGTATCGTGACAGGGATGTATTGCTTTGAAAATTGACAAAATCTATACATTACCAAAATTCTATAATGATCTTCTATTCTAATCCTCAAATTCTATCATATGGTAGTGTTATCTAATCATAGTTTATCTAAATCTATTTCCAAGGATGTTTCTAAACTTCCTCTGATACCAACAGTAATGCCCTGACCCTAGATTCCCTTAGTTGGTTCACTATTTTAGTACATTTTCATGATTATAAAGAATCATGCCTCGAAAGACCGATCAGTTTAGCAATGTTGGTAGATAGATTACATAAATTAATGTTATATTACACTTTCTAACGTAAAACAAAAAAAATCCTTTGATAATTCCATTATTAACATAGATTAACCGTGCATCTCAAACATAAAACACTTCTTGGGATCCCAGGAAAATAAAACATAAGAAAGGGGTGAGCTTAGATGCTTAGTAAGGGTAAATAATTTAGCAGAAGCTATAAAATTTTATGGAAAGTTGTGTAATAAAAACAACATCCTTTTAATCATAAACATGAACATAATATGGAAAAAAAAAATCAAAAATTACTATATTAACGTGAACATGGATATTCTTATAGTATAATAATCACATGTAATAACTAATTTCATAATGAGGGAATGCATAATGTCATACATTTTGAAACATTTTGTCAAGGGCTCGGCCAAGACGTCTAAAAAAATGATTTAGGCCTTGGACAAAACCATATATCAAATTTGGAAAGGCCTCGACCAATTTGAAATCTACTTGTCTCATGAGACCTACCGATGCATCAAGGAGCTATAGCAGGCTCCACCCGTCACTTACTAAGTCTATTGCATTCCTCCTATGAAAAGATTTAAACATAACATAAACATTCGTATTAAAAATAGCATATAAAATGTCAATACATTATCTATAAATCATGAATGGTATAAAAATAACACATCCACCATAAAAAATATCACAAAACCTTCTATACAATATTGAATATTTTTATCATAATAAATCAACCTTGATCAAGAATAATATCCAATAAAGGATGTTAACATAGTTGAAAATGATCAGTATAACTCATTGAGAGAAATATCCCTTTTTCATGAAATAATTTTGAAAGTCACAAAATCTATAAATAAGTAATTTAAAAGATAATTTTAAATCAAAGTGTCTCACACGACATTGAAACTTTAGAATGGAAGTAACATTTTAAAAAATTCATGTCCATATAAATTAATCCTTAAAATCATTTTGAAAACAAGGACATTAATAAGAAAGGTTTTGAAGAATAAATCTTTAAAACATTTAAAATGATTTTTTAGTTAAATATTCCCTTAAAAAGAATAATTTTGAAAATAATTTTATGAAACATGGGAATGGATAATAAATACGACCCATTAAAAACTTACACATAAACAATCTCAGATAATAATGAGATTGACAAATTAACCCTTACATTGCACTTTCCTTTGGTCGGGGGTACATTTAACCTCCTGTATAATGACTATAGTATGTTCTTAAATTATACCAGAACCATATGAATATTTAATATATCATACATGATTCATTTATGACTTTATACTACCCATTTAATAATTATTTCCATGTTAAATTAACATTTTAGGTAATAATCACTTTCTTTATCGTACGTGTTTTAACTAGTTATTCTTGATCGTATCATTTAGAACATGATTTAAATGATTCAAGAATATAAAAAATGATTTATATATCATTTATATTTAGAATATAAATATATATAATATATGTATATATGAAACGGAAGGCACCGTTTATGAAGATAGTTGGCCGTACGTACGCATAAATGATGTTTCTGTTTTCACATCGCATTGAATGGAAGTAAGTGAGTAAGATATATGTATGTACAAAAATACATACATAAATATATCTCTAGTAGCATTATTATTTCATATATTACATACTTATTAAAAATATATATTTTTATAATCATCGTTGAATGGTGAACATGGAAGAGAATTTCATCACGTCGTGGAGACGGTAATTTGTACGTACGCACGAGGGACAATATCATTATTTTGATATTAAATTAATAAATTGTTGGATGTTATATAATATATAACGAATCATTAACATGTTATATTTACTATTTAAATCAATTATAAATCATTATAATAACCGTCAAATATAATAATGGATTGAATAAAAACTACACCACGACATGAAGACGGTAATCCGTACGTACACACGTATGGTGACATGTCATTCATAGGATGGATAGAATAATTAATATGGTTTTACAATATTTATAATAACATCATAGTATATATAATATACTGGAGTTATTGTTTTACAATGGAATAAACAAGGAAAGATGAAGTGGAAGAAGAAAAGAACTTGAAAGAGGTGATGAAATACTTACCTCTTTTCCAGGTTCTTCCTTTTGATTTTATCAAAAGGGATCTTTAGTTTATTATTATGAACAAATTAAGGCCTCTAGAATGAAGGGAGGATAATTTAGAGGATATTTGGGTAGGTTTTGGACAATACAAAAGGCATTGAAGGTGTGAATTTGAGGGAAGGGCGGGTGCCCTTTTATAAGATGGGTGAGGGGCACCTTAGGAAAAGATTGAAATATTATTTTGTAATATAATCATATTAGGTTAACAATGGATCCAAATTGATTTATTTTGAATATAATGTGGGTATGGGTCGAATTAATCTCAAATAATAGGTTTTATACATGTTTAGGTTATAATTTTAACCTTATCTTTTAGATTTAACTCTAAGTTAAATAATTTAACTTTTACCGTGTCTTCTTGTATTATTACACTATATGGTTAATAAACAGTATATAAACATCCAACAGAACCTAATGTTGTTTATTAATGACATATATACTATTATTTATTCCATTTTTTTTCAACAGTATATTTTTAGGAAAATTATACCAACCAATAATAAAGTATTTGTTTTAAAAATTATATTATGTCATTTTTGACACTATTTGGTATTTTGTTTTTGTGAAAGCCATAACAACATTATCACTTCGAAAAAAATTTATCCAATCAACCCTATCATGTCATATTAACTTATAAAATTAGTGTAATTCACCAAATGTCTCAAATTACATTTATTTGGATATTTATTATATTATTCATTTTAATCATTCATTAATAAGGTAAAAATTGCACCATCATTGTGTCATTAATAAATTAAATTATTTAATTTCTAAAAATTATAAATAAAATAATATTATATAGAAAATAGTTTTATAATTATAATTAATATTTATAGTAGAATTTATCTTATGAATAACCCTATATTAAAGTGTTTTAGTTATGAGAACTTGAATTTAACACTTTAAACTCTTTTTTAAATTAAATAATAATAAATGTCCTAATCTAATCCAAGTGGACATAAAGGGTAATATTTTATTCATAAGGTTATTTTTGGTCTTATTACACATATTAAATAGAATTAGGACATGTGTTAGGGTAATTATAATATCATTTTTAACTTTAATTACCCCATTTACTTTTAACTGTGGTAAATAAAAGTCAAAAGTTACTATTCACCAAAAATTATTTTTATCTTATTAAAGAAAATTTAAAGATACCAACCATGTTTCTCATATTTTTGGAATTCAACTCACAGAATTGGTAAAATTACTTTTTACGCATATTTGGAAATGCTCCTAGGAGGTGGGTAAAAGACGGTAAAAAGTTCAATAAAATTTTTATATATCTAAATTTATTATAAAATGAATACAATGAATTAAATTTAACATATATAGGTATTATGTATCTATTTTTACCTAAAATAAATTTAAATAAAATAAATAATTATTTAAATAAAAATTTGGTTTAAAACAATAACTCAGTGTTTTTCACTACTCATAAAAAATTGAAAGTTTCTAGAAAAAAACCAAAAATTCACCCTAAGATAGTTTTGATATTATGAATTCAAAAATGAAGCCTTTTTAAAAAATTGAAAACATAAAAGTTTCATTTATTAATTTAAAATCAATTCCCGTTGTGAAAACCAAAAATCAGGTTTTTAAAAAAGTATAAAATATCAAAAGATTCACATGTGCTTATGTCAAATTTAATTGTGAAAGTATTATAATGATGTACATTGTTTTAAATGATAAAAATATAATTTAATTATACTTCAAAACCATTCAAATAAATAATTTACCACTATAAATTATTTTGATTAAAAATGTTTTTTTCAGTTAAAATTTAGTAATTTTCACTATTCACCCAAATATGAAAGTTATCAGAAAAACACAAAAAATTTATCAAAACTATTTTTTTTGTCCAGATTCTAAAGAAGAAGTTTATTTTGTAAAATTGAATATATCAAAGTGTCAAATATTGTATTTATAAAGGTTTTTCCATTAAAAGTTGGTAAAATTTCATTTTTTTTAAAACGAATTTTATCTGAAAAAATGAATTTGTTCTTATATCATGTCTAAGAAACACATAATATGTATATTAAAATTATATAGAGTATATAAGATTAAAAATTTAGTTAATACTATTTATAACCACTTTTTTAGAATAGATAGTTTGGAAATGTTGTGGTGTGCTCGAACTCGGTGTTGTGTGCAGTGTAAGCTATTAAATTATTTTAATGAGATAACATACTATGAGATCTTGGGGTGTTACAAAATTAATGGGTCTCATAAAAATATCAATAAGAATTATGTAAGGAAAAAATTAATAATTTCATAAATAATCATAACATGGTATGACTATGGAAAATAAATAGGTACCAAAATATATTCAATAAAAATCAAGGTAAATATGTTTTAATCGAGATAATAGAGAATATGGTACTCATACCATAGAAATAAATGTTATTGGTTACTATAAATAATTTACACAATCAATTTATGTATAGATGTCCAGGTGAACACCATTCCTTCAATGTAATAAAAAATAAGGTGTTCCAAATGAAAATGCATTCGAAGAGAGATTATTATTATTTTTTAAAGATATTATGAATGAAATTTGTAGTAATGTGTAATTTATATTATAGATATTTATTTATTATTATTTGTGAAAACATATTTAATGAATCAACATGTAGTTGACGATTAATTTTATAAGAATAATGTAAATTTATTTTGTAAATAATTATAAAAATGATTCATTTTTCATTAAATCCCATTTAAATGAAATACATGGAATAAAAGAAAACTAATATACACTATAAATTAATGAAAAATGGGAATAAGGTAATAATATTATGGAAAATAAAAATTTGAAAAAAAATTAAAAATATGTTTGTTTTATTATTTTTATAATAAATTTTAAGTGAAAAATTCACTAGTTTCTTTTAAAAAATAATTTTATAAAATATTGGAATGAAAAATATTTGTTGTAATTACCACAACTCTAGTAACCTAGGGCAGGTGTGTACACTATTACATTGGCACAAGATATAAGCAATAAAATCCCAATGTACTGAATAGTTTAGTATTCTTTGTAATCAAGATACGTACATAAAAATAAAATAAAATTTTAAAAGATAAAATACATAAAGTATTTTCTTTGAGAACACCATTATTACACTTAATATATACATACATATCAATCACAAAACAAATTACAGTATCTTGGAAAAAATAAATCATATGAAATGGGTGAGCGAAGATGCTCACTAAGGGATAGCTTACAAAAAATGGTACCGTGAATAAATAAGCATAATCAATTGGGAATGGTAAATAATTTGTCACATTACATTTAAACAATAACATGATCATAGTCTTGCTTGAATAAATGATGATAAAATAAATGCATATAAATAATAAAATGAGATCGAAACATATCAAAGGATATTATTAATAAAATAATATTTTCATGATAAAAAATGTCTAATATCATAATGTTGAAACACATAATGAAGGGCATATAAAATATATTTTCCTTATATTTCACAAGAGAGTTAAAAACTATGGGTAAAAACCAATTTAATTTGGACAACTGATTTCTTTTTGATATCATTCGCTATATCAATGGTCTATCTAAAACCAAGCTCCATCTGTCACATTATATTTCACATTCCTTATTTGAATTATATAGGTGTAACATAATCAATATAAACAATCCTATTGAAAAGGAATAATATGAAATGTTTATACTTACCCCAATCAAATAAACATTGTCATAAACCATTCAGAGAAATATATTGAATGGTAATGAAATTGTGAATCCATAGTAAAATTGATAATAAAACATCCAAAGAAATAACAATGATGGTATAAATACAAAATAGCTAAAACATATCATAATTACAAATAAGTGATGATGTATCTGATTAATATAAATATCATAAAATATTTATTAAAACATTATTGAGGAAAACCAAATTTTCTCTACGACAATATATTAAAAACTAATAGTTCAAAAAAATATTTTAAAAAAATGATTTGATTGAAAATAGAATTTAAAATTTTAATGTATACCATAAAACAATGTCTGGTCATGAAAACAGGAAATTTAATTAATGGCATACATGCTAAACCAAAGATTTCATTCACATTCTTGATAAAATAAAAAACATGCACTATATATAAAAGGAAATGAATATCAATTTATAAACATTTTGAAAAAATAAATACATGTATATATTTTTTATTAACAAATATATTTCATAATTTTTAAAACATTTCTGAAAAAATGCACAATACATTGATTTGGATGAAAAATTTATTTTGATTGAGGAGGGAAATAATGACCAATTTTCAAAACAAATTCACAATAATTTTTTGTAACAAAGATTGAAAAATTTTATTATTACATGAGTGTATACTGAATAATTAGATTACAATAATTGATTTTTAATTTATGATAGAAATATCAATCAATTACATAAGGGATACTTCAACAAAAATAAACTCGGATAATGACGAGATTATAAAATAAACACCTACCAATTTGAAAATGTTTGAGTCATATGAACAATGAAATAAATAACATAAAATGAATCCTTAAATAACAATAATATAAATAGATTAATGATATATCATTTCAAAAAGGGGCATTATATACACCCCCAAAAGAATATGTACTGACTACTGCACATGACTCAGATAAGTAAAAGTGAGATTAAAAACCCTAACCTCGGGTTCGACATCCTTCATATGTGAATTAACATCCTGTATAATAAATATTGATTTTTAAACATATATTACACAAAATATCACATATAAATCATTAAATAAATTATTTAATTATATTCTCTTCACTATTTTGTTATCAATTATTTGTTAAAATCATTATTTCAGTTGACAATTGCTTCCCTTTTCATGTATGTTTTGGTTCAATAATTTCAATAATTTTAAATTGATAATAGTTAAATAATACACATTATTTTATTTATTATGTTAAGTATATATGTATTCATTATAAATAAATTTATAGTAATATATAAAATTTATTGAAATAAAATGGATTACGTCATTTATGGAGAGAGTAAGTCGTACGTATGGATGAACACTATTTCCATTTATAGTCTCAAAGTATTGAACAAAATGAAGTTGTATAAAATATCAAATTATAAATATTAAATATTATTTATTATATATATAAAAGTTAAATTTATTTATATTCACTTCCTTGTAAAGTGTATGGGAAAAACAATTCACATCGCTTTGCGAGGTAGTAGTTCGCCATACACAAGTGCAACATTATTTTATTTTGAACAGAATGAAAAGTAAGAAGGTATATGTGATATAATAATTAAATAGGTATAATTTTTTTTAGAAATATAATATATTTTTATTTAATCAATCCTCATTACTATAAATGTAAAATGGAAATGGGAAAACACATTTAATTAGTTCGGGGTTCGTTAATCCTCTAAACACATGAGTGGTGTTATTACCTTCAATGGGTTAGAGAGTAAGAAGGAATATGTGAAATTATAATTATAATTATTTATTAAATCCACAAATATCATACACATATGTTTAATCCATCATTATATACAACCATGAGAGGTGTTTTTGGACAAGGAATTAAATCAGTTCACAAGGTGGTAGTCCACCATACACATGATTGAAGTTTTTATTTTAATTTTTATGGAAGAGGATATAGATATAGGTTATTACATTAACATTATAACATATAAATATATGGTATATAATTTTTTTATTATATTATCATCATTGAAATAATACGTTAAAGAGGTTGATAAGGAAATAGAATAAAAATTCTTGTTGAAAAACATTACCTCTTATTTAGATAACATGTATCCTTCCAAGGTTGGATATAGTATCAAACCAAGGATTCTAGGATGTTTATAGAGAATTAATTATGTGATTTTGGAAGGTATTGTTTTTCACCATATGGAAATAGACATGTGAAGAGGAGAGGATAAGAGGTGACGTTTTATATGTCTGGGGGAGCACACAGATGGAATATTTCAAAAGAATAATGTGTATAAATGATTTTCTAATGAAAAAATGATCCAAAATGGGTAATTATAAAACATAAATGGTGATAATGTATATATATGGCATAAAAATTCGATTTTAATAAATTTTTCGTAATTTCAAATCCTTGTGTTCTTAGATTATCCACCGGTAAACCAATTTTCACCATAATTATAAGGATTTTGTTTTTATTTTTTAATTATAAATTAGGGTAAAAAAATATCGAACTTATTATATAAGGTAAATTATTATAATTCAAAATATGAAATAAATTTTTTCAAAATAAATTTATATAATTTTCAGAATTCATTTTAAAATTAAACCCATTGACACTTCAACAAAATTGTCTTTCCAAAGAATGACATTCAAAATTATAAAAATTGACTATATTATAATTAAATATTGAACTTATTATAATTTCAAAAATAAATCAAAATTTAATATTATTTAACTAAAGTTTCTTTAAAATCAATTTTCAAATATAATTACCTTTCTGAATAATTTAAATGAGAATTCATTTTTTCAACAAAAATCAGTATTCATATGTTGAGAAAATCCTCAAAATTTCCCCCAATGATTATTTTGAGATTAAAATTTAAAAAATGAATCCCATTTTGTCTAAAATATTTATAAAATGTGTAAAAACATTTTTAAATTATTTGTGAAAATTATTACTAATCAACCTTGTAGAAAAATATATGTCATTCAGAAAACATTTATTTTTCATTAAAATGATAATTTTTTAATTTCTAATCAACAGATAACCATAATATTTATTTTATACATGGGTAACCCATATATGTATCTTAAATTTATTAATTAAATTTGTAACTTCCAACCTAGTATCTATGTTTTAATGGTTGTGTTTAAATAATAATATTTTAATTGAATACAACATTTTGTTTAAACCCGATGTTATATTCATCCTAAGATATCAATGCGATTGAATTTATTTAATATAAAATACTACATAAATTACCCATTATTTATATTTTCATCTATTCTTGGTGCTTCATATCATATATGATATCAACCATAATGTTCCTCTTTTAAACACTTAGGGTGTTAAATTATACACTAATTAAACAAATTGATCCCTCAAAATTTTATTTTGATCTCATTTATCAAGGGTGATACATTTTAAAATACCTCTATTTAAATCCCACATCATGAGAAGGTTTAATAAAAATCATCTTGATAATAGAAAAATGTACGTACAATATTCATCTAAAATAATCACATAACTTTGTCTCCGAATGAAATATCACTTTTTGAAAGTAAATATATGGACATAGAAGAAAAGTGTAAATAATTATTGGGAGTTATATTGGTTATTGATCATAAAAATTTAATGAATAAAAAACTAGAAACATTTAATTAGTTAAGGGAACATTAGATTCATTAAATATAAGGGAAATTGAATGCGATTTTTGTTTCATAATCAATTCCATAGAGTTAAGAGATCCTTTTACACTAGATTAATAACATAATGAAATATACATAATAAAAATGTATAATTTCACCTAATAATCATTTCAAAAACAAACTAATCATTTTTCTAAATTATGTGTATTCATTTTGAATTTTTTAAGCCAAAGTACTAAAAGTAACTTTTAATAGATCACAAGATCCATAAAATAATAAAAAGAGATTCCCACTATTTTTAATGAAACTAAATGATTTGTCTATGTTATATAATAAAATTATATGTGTATCTATGACTATTTAGTAAATTATTAACCATAAGGATCATTAAAAATATTTCTAAAATAATTGAATCTCTAAAAACATAGAATTAAGGTCACTAAATCATCAGTATATTTTTGAGATAATATAAAATGGATCTTAATGTCACATTCAAAATTTGTGAATTCCACAATCACCTTAGAAATAAAATGAGATCATGCACTAACCTATTTCAATGCCATAAATATGATCTAATAAAAATATCTTTATGTTTATTACTCTAAAATTGAGCATATATTAAGGGCCATATTCCCTCAATCTTGTGTTTTTCAAAAACATAAACTTACCACTGAATCACTTTTTTTTGGCAGTATTCAACATGAGTATTCAAATCCATATTAAAAAACCACAACAATAAAATATTCATATGTTTTATGATTATTATAAAAATAATATCATTTTTAAAATACATCTTTAATGAAATTCTAGAAACCAAATACACATTAATTTTAATCATTTCAATTTACTCATTAACCATTATATATGCCACTTAATCCTATTCTTAAATACATCCTTCATTTAATATGACATTTTATATAATTACAAATACATTAAATACATATAGTTTACATGAAATATGTTTAATATTAATTAAAAAAATATATTAAATACATGAGAGGCCTATATCATTATAGTGTATTTAGAAACTACGAAACATAAAAAACTGGTTCATAAGACATCTCTATTGTCTACCACTTATTAATCAAAACTAGACCTCATTTTGACATATCTTATTTAATAACCTTCTTTATGACCTGCTGAAAAGAAACATATGAAAGGGTGAGATAAAATTTTCAATTAGGTTATACAATAGAGGCATCAATCATATCGTAATCTGAAGACATAAAAACATAACATTTGAAAATCTTATCCTGCATGTGAATTATCGCGACATTATGTGATGGAATATATCAATGTTTTTCATAAGAATCAATGATCGTAATATTAAAATTTATAACATAATACATGAAATTTATTATCATACACATAAGCATAGAAAATCATTTCATATTAGCCAGGGCTCATTTCCCAGACCATCACAGCTGACAAAGTCCATTATTGAACCGAGTTCTATCCTCATTCCAGCCATATGCTACTGAACCAAGATAATTTACAATTTCAACCAGTTCTGTCTAATAATATATAAATCCTTACCCAATTAATTTAAGGGAGATATAGTTCCCACCCATCTCATAATGAAATCATTCTTATGTGTACCTCAAAAACATATTTCATTCATCATATCATAACCCATGGAATAAAATGCGATTATTAAATATCATTCCATCATAAAATAATACATATAAATCAAATAGGTTTCATAAACAACATTCCATAATAAAAACGTTAAAACCATAGGAATAATATTAATAGTATAATCAAATCATATCTTTATTAAAAATTATAATTTTAGATGGAAAATAATTTTGATAAACCACATGAAAATTTTTCTTCAGGAAAATATCATTTCCTCTTAAAAAACATTTTCATTTATCAAATTGTCATGAAATTTTAAAATGAAATTAATTATTTCAAAATAAACATAAAATCATGTATAGAAATATTCTAGGAAATAAGGATTTATGTAACCTTAAAAATCCATTCATGTCTTATAAGTTAAAAAACATCACCCTTAAACTTTTTCCATAAAAATAAAAAAATTCTTCCTAACAAAGATGAAAAAATATTCCATTAATAACGTTTAGGAAATAAATTCACCAATGTGTAAAATTTAATTTAAATAAATATAGAAGAATAGAATGAATTTTATTATATAATTTGAATACATGGACCTGGATGATTAGTATAACCCAGAAAATAATTACATATAAACAATCTCACATAATAATGAGATTGAGAAATTTTCCCTCATCATAGGTCGGATTTCCATTTTATGTATCCGAACAACCTTTATAATCTTTTAAATAATGTAATATACTTATTTTATAATCATAATAATTTTTATTATTTCATTTATGATGTTATTATCATCAATTTTTTAGTAACATTATCTATCAGGTTGTAACTTTTTTATTTTCTTAAGCATGTTTTGTAGGATAAGTTTTCATTCCTCTTATTAGGTTTTAGTTTTATATTTTATATAATTATATTAGTATAATATATATATATATATACCATATTTATTCATTCTATTATTTTTTTAATAATGTTATAATGATGATCATGTCGAATTAATCGCATCACATCTTATAGATGGAAGGTCGTTCGTATGGAATGCGATAATATCATTCCTATAATTGTTGAATGGTATTGAATTTGAGGGTGTATAATTTTTAATAATGAATATAATTTAATAATAAAAATAAATATTTATTATTTCTATCAGTATACCCATCCACGTAATGTGGTGGTCAAAAACATATTACACCACGGCATAGAGACTGTAATTTGTAGGTACAAACGTGTTGTGATTTCATTTTTTCATATGTTGCATAGAAGATAGAATATTTTTGTTTCAAAAAATAATATCATTTTAGAATGTACATGATACTAGAGTTATTACTTTATAATGAAATAACCTATGAAGTGAAAGTAGAAATTTGAATCAGTCGTTAGAAGAGAATACCTCTTATTTGATATGGCCCACTAAATATCCTCTCAAGTGCACTAGAGATGGTATTTAGAGTATGAAAAAACCTCTATAATGTAAATATGGAAGTTTTGAAGGAATATGGGTAGTGGATATACGATCTAGATTTTTTTATGTGAAGTGGAGTGGTGAGGGAGTAGGTTCCCTTTTATAATTGAGGTGAGGGGAATTATTGGGATCTCCAAAAATACTAGTTTATAATAAAATCAAAACCCATTAAAAAGCCTCACAAAAGGAAAAACTATTAATATGGGATGTATTAGGGTGTTAATATCATAAAAAAATAAATTTTAGAAACGTATTCCTTCAATTTAATCATTTTCAATTTAATTAATGGTTAGTTTTTTCATTTTAATTTTTAACATGGGTAACAAATATTTAAATATTATAAGGGTAAAATATTTAGTAATTTGATTTCAATTAGACCTTAAACAAATAAAATATATTATTTTATACTATATTACAATTATTATATATTTTGAAAATATGTTTTATGTATTTTAATTATTTTAATAAAACAATAATTTTTTAAAACAAACAGTAGTGACAATTTTGACACTATTTAATTTATTGAGTTTTAAAAAGATTAAGATAATAATTTAACTTCGAACAGTATTTTTTATTATATTACTAATAGGTAAAGTACATCTATTAAATCTATTTTACATATTAATTATTAGAATTTAAATATATTTAAATATTTTTAATTACATTTATTTGATATTTTCATTGATAGAATAACCCATATAATAGTTTTATGTAATTATTTAATATGATTAAATTTTAAACAAATATTAAAAATAAAATACTATAATATATATATATTTTATATATTTAGAGACAATTATTATAGTAGAATCTTTTTTTATAAAATCCTTCATTAAAAATGTTATATTAATAAAAACATTAATATGTCAACTTTAGTGTTACTTTATATAAAATATTTTATATATTTTAATCTCTTCTTTAAGGCTCTAAATGGTCAATAACTCACCCCTTTGATTATTATAGTCGTGATATACTAAAAAATAAGGGTTTTCTGAGTTTTTAATTCGTTTAATTGTTATTATCATTTTAATAAGAATTATTTTATTGATTTATCATCAATTAAATAAACTCTACATCCTTTAAGTATGGGACTTTAGGGTAATTAATTTTTCCCAAAATATTTAAAATAATTATCATGATAAAGAAAAAAAATATCTTTCAAATGAGTTTTTATAGTCAAATTTATCTTTTATATGATATTAATTTAAAAAAATATATAATTATTAAAATTTGAGATTGACATATTTAATTTTCCAATAAATTAAATAAATTAAATGTCAGAATCTCATCCATGTGGATTATAAAGGGAAATAGTTTTACCCAAGGATGATTTAGATAGAAACACACACATCTAATGATATTAAAATAAGTGTTAAGAAAATTTCATAATATTATTTTTACCCTTAATTACCTGATTTATCCTTTTAGCATTTGAATAAAAATTACCAAACATACTATCTATAATGACCAAAAATTAAAGAAGTAGATTTATATAATTTGGACTTATTTAATCTAAATATAGAATCTAATTTAAAAAATTCAAAACCCAAATTTTTCCATAATTAATTTAAAATTTATCCCACTGTTATAAATACAATATAAGTTTTAAAAGATAAAACATTGTGATAGTTGGAAATAATTTTACATATAAATTAAATATTAAATTAATTATGATGAAATAAATTGTATTTAATGATGAAAAAATATTATATTTATACTTTAAAACCACTCAATATCAAAATTTAACAACAAAAATTATTTTGATGAAAAAATATATTTTCAATTAAAATTCAGTTTATTTTTAAAATTTATAAAAACTTGAATGTTATAAAAGAAATATCAAAAATTGATCCAAATAAATATTTATAACCCGAATCCAATGGAGAGTTTTATACCATCATATAAAGACAATTATCATTTCAAAAATTTACTTTTAAAACAGGTTTTCCATTAATAGGCCATAAATTTAACCTTTTGTAAAATATATGTTTTTATACATAAAATAGGACTTACTAATACCATATGAAAAAAATCATATGGATGAATATAAAAAATATATTATAAAGTAGATAAAATATAAATTTAACTAATTCAATTTACTAATAGTAATTAAAAAAATTTATTAATACAATAATAAAAAAGATAATTGATTTATATTTTTTCATAACAAATTGTTAGGAAATGAATACACTATAAATTTTCATAAATTAGTAATATTTATTCTTTCAAACCTACCAACTATATTAAAATTGTAATTTTATAATAAGGGTGTCTCGTGGTTCATTTAAAATCATGATTGCGTGCAATGCAAGCTGTTGAAGAATTTAAAATATTTGAAGTAAATATTTCATAAAATTATTTGGGCGTCACATTCTACCCCCCTTAAACTGAATTTCATCCTCAAAAATAGTCATTTGGAATACAAATATACAGATAATTATTCCCCACCACATCCTAGAGTTCTGACAAAGCTTCATCAAATTGTGGTTTTGTCATAAAATATAAACCATGCGAGTGGTGTTGTTTCATAATTTTTTTTCTATGATCCAGAATCACCATCGATTATTCTCCATAAGAAAGACCTTACTACAACAAAGCAACATATATTTTTATTACATTTCATGGATCATGTATGTAATTTCTCAAGATATATACATGGAACACATCATGAACATGAGAGATATTCTTTTGAAGCACCAATCAGAAAGCTACCATCCCAAAATGATGCAAAATTTCAGAATGACTAATATAACTTAGGATAAGCATGCCCTTATTTTTTAATATCATTACTATTTTTTAGAGAGATAATAATAGAAACACCTTGTCACCTACTTCAAATTATATTTATTTTATTTAGTTATTAGTATAACTTTTTTGTCGAATATAAGCTGCTCTTATTGTTGTGGAATTGAACTGACCATTTATGCCATTTCAAAAATAAGAAAATTTCAGAATATCTTTCTATCCCCTATGCCATTCAATGAAGTTGGAGTTATGAACATCATTCCATAGAGGTAATCATAAGTATCAATGTAAAAACTAGAGTGAATGCAACTATTGAAAGAAAATTCGACCAAAGGTAGATGTTGATCCCAACAACATTCGAATTCCATAGAGAAAGATCTCAATAAGTCTTATTGAGTATGAATTTCCTATCACACTGACCTTCTGTCTGAGGATGATAATTAGTGATGAAACATAACTCCGTATTTAGAGCCTGCTAAAGACCTCTATAGAAATTCGAGGCAAACCTCATATCCTGATCATATATGATGGAAATTGGTAATCCATGAAATCTTACCACTTGCTTTCCATATGTCCTGAAGATATGATCAAGAGAGAAATCACCTCTAATAGAAATGAAGTGTGTTGGATTCATAATGTGATCAAATGTTACTAATATAGAATTATTTCTTTTAGATGTTTTCTATGTCTAGGGAAAAAGTACATAGTGATGTTTTCCCAATTCTATTACTGTATGGGTTATGGTTGTAACATCCCCTTAGACTTATGTCTCTTAGAATTAACTTTCTGAAAAATGATGAACCAATAAGGATATTTGGCAACATCTATTTTTATTCCATCTCACTAGAAATACTCTGGTAGCTCCCTGTACAACATTATGCTTCCAGGGTGAATAGTGAATGAAGAACTATAAGCCTCATCCAATAAACCCTTCTTAAATTCTTGTATGGGGAGAATACAAACCTAGTTTCAAATCATCATTATTCCATCACAATAAAGGTTGTATTAGGATCATTTATCACATTTTTTTGTGTATCCACATCATTATTCTAACCCTACCCAATCTTCAGATGTATAGATAGTTGAAAATTAATTTGAGAAAGATATAAATTTTCCTCTTCCTTTAAAACCACTAGATCCATCCTTCATCAATCCATAAATATTTGTTATCTTTGGATACTAATCATGGATAGGAAAGCTTGGTCCTTTCAACTAAAAGCATCATCCACATTGTTTTCTTTCCTAGGGTTGTAATTTATTGATTAATCTTAATCTTTAATCAACTCTAACCGTCTTCATTGGTTCGTATTCAACACATTTTGAGTTAAAATATACATAAAAAATAAGATAAAAATAAATATCACACATCTTACCATAAAGATAATTCCTCCATATGTTTAATTAAAACCTTACCACAACTAATTCTAAATCATGATTAAGGTAATTTTTCTAAGGGATTTCCAATTTTCACGAGGCATTAGCTACCACCATATCATTTTTCATGAGAACACATCCCATCACCTTCTAGGATGAATCACTATAGATCACTATCCATTCTCCACTATTAGTCATTGTGAGAACAAGTGCACTTGATATCTTCTTTTTACATTATTGAAGTTATCTTCTCATTCCACGATCCACATAAACATAATTTTTTTTGAAGTCAAATAGGTGAGTTAATTAGATAATCATGAAAGATATTTCACAAAATGTTTAAAATATCCATCCAAACAAAGAAAAAATGGATCTCGGTTACAATCGTTGGACTCGATCAACATTAAACAACTTATGTTTTTGTTACAACGATAGATATAACCACTATTGAGATTATGTGACCCAAAAATGAATATTTATTAATCCAAAATATGCACTTGGTAGAGTTTAAATAAAGCTTCTCCTTTTACAGGGTCATCAGTAAAAGTCATATGAGATCTTTATGTTTTTCCTTTCTATATGAATAGATATGAATATCATCTATAAATACTATAAAAAAACAGATAATGATAGTCTCTAAACAATATATTCATTATATACATGAAGATAGTGGGGGAATTAGTAAGACCAAAAGGCATCACTATTAATTCATAGTGTCTATACCTTGGTAAGATGGTGGTATTTGGTATATCCTTCTTCTTGAACCTTAATTAGTGATATAATAAAGGGAGATCAAACTTGAAAGATTAATGATCTCTCTTTAGTAGGTATAATATTAAATCAATGTGGGAAACATGACATTTTTTCTTGATAGTGATCTTGTTATCTTATAGATAATAAATGTAGAGTCTCATTGATCCGTCTTTATTTTTAACAAACATAATAGTTTCACCCCAAGCTAATACACTAGGGAATATGAATCCTTTATCACGATTCTCTTGGATTTTCTTCTTCAATTCATGAAACTGAATAGGGGACATTCTATATGGCATGTTTAAAATAGGCATAACACCCAGTATGAGTTCTATTAAAACTACAACCTCACAATTCGGTGTAAGAACTATAAATTATTCTAGAAATACATCATCAAACTATCATAAAATGTGTGTATTCTTAATGATGAGTTTCCCCAAAAATTTTACATAGATAAACTTTATTACTAATAATTAAGACCCATAATATGGATTACATTTTCACTGTAATATCATACTCATCCTTGCATCGATAGATTATCATAGATTGATATAGAATATAAAATTTGACTTCCCTACCAGGGAAATTAAAATAAGAACTTGTAGTGAAAGCCAAGCCATGCCCATAATCACATCAAATTAAACTATATGAAGGATCAAAATATATTAAATAATGAATTTACCACAATCATCAACTAGAGAAGAATTATAAATTTTTGATGCGACCGTTGTCCCATTAAGAGTTATCACAGCTAACTCAACATCTAATTCTTGAGGTAATATGGTGATACCCATATAAAATTATTAAGAAATTAAATAGTGGTTGGATCTATAATCAAATAAAACATTTTATAATTTATATTGGATGGTAAGTGTATCTTTTAAAATTTCATTATCATACTCCACATCACCAATAGTAATGGCATGTGACTTTTCATTTTCATTCCCCTTAATATTTTTCTAATGTCAATCACCATCAATAACCCTTGGGTTTGGGAATTGATTGGCATAATGAACCATTTCCATGAAATTGTAACATTGAAGTGTAGAAGGTTCATTTTGTTTAGCCTTTTATATATTCAAATAGTTAGGCATATTATTCATTTCACTTTAGTATTCAACTATCTGATGACATTATTTTCCACACTTCAAAAAAGAATTCTAATCTCATTTTCCACAATAGTCAGTATGTTTCATTCTACACTTTGAGAATAAGTTAAAACTCATCTACTTTTTTGGTGTGGTGTTTAAATTTTCAATTGAATTCAATTTTTCTCTTTTTATCAAACCCATAGGAATGATGGGTTACTCTAATATACATTTTAACATTGAGATCACATTGAACACTTTCTTCTTATTAATAGAAGTCCCTTATGGATAATTCCCTTTGGAGACTTGGTTATAAACCAATAAAGATTCATTCCATTTTACACTCGTGTTATATAGGAATTCCAAAACTATACCTAGCAAGTCTAGTAAAATTTTATTCAAACGTACCAATAGATTCATCATCATTTTTCGTAAGTTCAAGTAACTCCTTCTCCATATTTGTTTGAATAATAATGGTAATGTACTTATTAAAAAAAAATATGTTCTTATACTCATCCCATTTCACTGATTCAATTTCATCTATTTTCCTCATATAATTGACAGCGTTACAAAATTTATTATCTTCACCTTCCAAATAGTAGACTACTGAGATAAAATTATCATGTTTTGAACATTGGAAAACATAGAATTTATTTTCATTAGTATTGATCTATTGTTCATCCAATAATGGTTATGAAGAAATACTAAAATAAGGTGGACAATACCACTTGGAGGAATCGACATAATTTTTCCATCTGGTTTTCATTTGAATATCCTACATGATTCATATCTTGAGAATGTTGTGTGAGCATAGTAACAAGGTTTTTCATTCCATCTCCCATAACATTCAGTTTCTCATGAGGAGAATAATTGCATTTCCTATCACATTCAACATTATCATGGTTCCTGTAGGTTACATCCATTAACTAAAACAAATAAAAATAGTATTTTGAAAACATACCATTATGGGGAAACCATATAATAAAGAATAAATTTTCAAATTAGGAAATATTAGGTCTTATCCTAGGTTATTCATGATAATTTCCAAAACACAATGATTATAACCTATATATTTTCATATCTATAGGTAATAGTCACGAATAGTTACCCTCGTTCAGATATATTTGTCTGATTAAGATGATCTAGTAGGTTTTTAAGGTTGATCTATAGTCTAGATACCATCATTAGAGAGAGAAAGATGTGGATATTTATTATATTGTGTTCAGATTTATGTATATGCACTTTGATGTTGTAGTCATGTCATTCAGTGTTACAAACACTCCGGTTTTATTAATGGGGAATATGGACTCCATGTTCTATGTGTTCAATGATTGATTCATCATTGTATTTATCACTAGTATCTTTGTCTACTCTTTGTCATTGGAGATGCATTATGAGGATCTGAGAGTTGTTATCCACGTCCTCTTACACCACTATATTTTTTTTGAAGATGTCCAAGTTTGAGTTTTCGAATTGAAAGGTGAGTTTATACAGACATTTTGTGTCTTATAAGGGTGTGGTATTCAAACCTAGAAATGTATAAGTTGTTTTTTCATGACCATTACCCAAGAATGTCAAAGAGGGTAAACTTTTTGTTGATATTTCATGATATTATATATGTTTTGAAACTAATTTCACTTTATTTACATCTCTACGAATATTGTTTTCTATGTTGGACCATGATTTTGTATCGATAGATCATTACTAGGTAGTTTTTAGTTACCTGAACGAGAAGTTTCTTAGTGATACAGTGCTTCAATTTCATGGGGA
The DNA here is from genome assembly GCA_963277665.1 of Viscum album. Taxonomy (NCBI): domain Eukaryota; kingdom Viridiplantae; phylum Streptophyta; class Magnoliopsida; order Santalales; family Viscaceae; genus Viscum; species Viscum album. The sequence continues at coordinate 1,208,956,642 of OY728137.1, forward strand.
GGGTGCATTGTTTTATCTTTTCTATGAGACGACCAATATTGGATTGATTTGAGTGTCTATTTATTAGAGGGAGTTGATATCATATGGTTTTAGGATTCTATGTCCCCATGAGATTAACTATGCCACCCATGATCTGGAGTAGGAGGAAGTCGTGTTTTCACTAATGTTGTGGTTACATTACCTCATTGACAAGTGTTTTGTAGTTTTCACATACCATAATATCATGAGATATATTTTCTCTCTACATGATCCAAAACTATTCCAGTGGAGGTAGATGATGTTTCTCCAGGACTACAGTTTTAAGATCTATTACATCCCATAGATGTTCAGTTTATTTTCTAAAGTATCGAGTCTAAAGACATGAGAGGATGTTTCCTTGGAGTCTTTGAATGTTCATACTGGAATGGAGGAGTTTATAGTGATGTATCTTGATGATGGAGAGATAAATGGTCAATTATTTCATTATCATATAAATAATTATTCATCTTTGATGCATCAGGTATTGGAGTTTCAATGGGGTGACTAAGATGAAGATGTGATGAGTGATTATGTTGGCTATGGTGGCACTCTTGTGAGATAGAAGATAGATGGTATAAATTATATGTTATTTCAAGGATTGTTGTTTGTTCTATAGACTATACAGGGGGGAGTTATCTATGAGCTTCATAGGTCACATTTAATAGTATATATTGGTTTTAAAATGTTGAATAATAGATTGAGGAGACTAATTTAGTGGTCGATGATGAAATGTTCATATTAGATGTTTGTGGAAAGATATATAGTTTGTCAGTAGGGGAATGTGGTACATCATAATATGGGAGGTTTTTTAGTCCATAGAAGTTCCTGATTAGAAATGGGATGATATATTGACATATTTCTTCACAGGGTTAGCCAAATATGAGAGAAGATATGATGCACTTTTTGTGACAATATACTAACCGAATATGTCAGATCACTTTTTAGTGATCCATGAGTCGAGTTCCATAGATTCATTGGCGAGGACGTTCATAGATGATGTGATTAAGATTAAAATGGTATTTTGAAAAATAATATTTGATCTAAATCCTCATTTTATCTCTCCAGTTTTGATGGTATCTAAACATTATTTTTGTCTCCCATTTTCAAATTAACAAAAATTTCCACCCATATATATTTGGGAAGATGGAGAAAACCATCCAGATTCTAGAGGATATATTTTGGGAGTGCGTGTTGGAATTTTTTGGATCTTGGGCACTCAACCTAACATTAGACATGTTTTCCTAAAATAATTGGTATCACTCTTCCATTGGTATAACACATCTTTAGGGGTTGTATGGGTCACCATATCGTTCTCTATTATGATTTATGAAGGTTGGATAGTCAGTAGTTCTTGGTCCTGATGTGGTGAAAGGCATGATCAAGGAATATATGAAAGGTTGAGCTCAAATTATCAATAAGGGTAAACAAGGGATATATCAAACATATCATAATCATAAAAAATATGATTATAAAATTTTAAAATCTAATCCTATATATGAAATATTGGGATATTATGACATGGGATAAACCATAAAAGTTCATAAGAATAAATAAACATAGTCTCAAAAGTAATAACATAAGACATGATTTTTTTTAATACTCAAAAGAGTTTAGAATAATTTAATATTATTCAGGGATCATTTCCATGACCATCATAGCAGAAAAATCCCATTACTGAACAAAGTTCACTCATTATTCCAACCTTGTACTACTGAACTAAGAATAATTCCCATTACAACCATATTTATATCATGATATATAAATCTATACACAATGAATTTGAATGAGATATAGGTCCCATCCATCTCATAAAGAAATCATTGTTATGAGTTCCACACAAACAAAAACCATTCATCATATCATAACCAAAGTAATAAAATGGGTTCTTAAATATAATTCTATCACAACATAATCCATATAACACAAATAAATTCCATAAATAATATTAAATTAAAAACATAATAAAACCATTGGAATAATATGTATAGTATACATGAAACATATCAATATTAAATAATACCTTTTTATATGGAAAATAATTTTGATAAACACTTGAAATTAATTATTGAGGAAAATATCCTTTATTATTTAAAAAAATTCTTTTCTAGAAATGTCCCAAAATTTTAAAAGAACAAAATTTATATATAAATAATATTAAAATAATTTAATGTATGCTTCATGTAAATAATGTGTTATGAAAACATAAAACTCTGTTCATGCTGTATAAGTTAAAAAAACATTACCCTCAGACTTTTTCATGAAAAGTAAAAAAGAACCCCATATCAAAAACAACAAAATATTACTTTCAAACTGTTTAATAAAAATATCCAATGGGTAAAAAATCATTAAAAAAACCATATAAATAGAAATATTATTTTGAAATACATAATTAGGAATCATGGACATGGATGATAAATATACCATGGTAAATACATACATATAAGAAATCTTGAATAATAATGAGATTGTGAAATTATAATTTACCTTAGGTATGATTTCAATTGTATGTATCTAAACCTCTTGTATAATGATATAAATAAAGTAATTTATTTATTTTAGAAACATGGTAATTTTTTTGATATAGTATATGATCATATTATCATTATTTCTGTAGTAACATTATTACTCATCCATCAGGTGTTAACTTATTTATTTTTTTATGCATGTTTTTTAGATAATTTTTTGTTCGTCATCGTAGGTTATAGTTATATCATTTAGAGAATTATATTTTTAATATATATATATATATATATATATATTCATTTGAAATTTCATTATTCCATTAATTTATATAATAATTATTTAATGATGATCATATTTAATGAATTGCATCACATCGTTGAGACGGTTGGTCGTATGTACACATGGGTGATGATATAATTACCAGAATTGTTCAATGGTATTGAATTGGATGGTGTATAATATTTCAGAATCACTATCATGTTATAAAAATAACATATAGTTATTATTTCAATAATTATTCTTATCCAAGTAAGTTGGTGGTGAAAAAAACATTACAATACTCCATTGATATGGTAAGTTGTATGTATGCACGCATGTTGATTTTGTTTTTTTGTAGGATGAATAAAATATGGAACACAGTTCCTTCGTAATAAAAATAAAATCTCAGTATATAAGTGATAATAAATTTATTACTTTATAATGAAAAACTCATGAAGAGGACGTATAATAATAAATTATTTTGAATGAATTGGTAGGGGAGATTGTCCCTTCTTCGACGTTCCCCCTCTAAATATTCAATATAGGGCACTTGAGTTTGTCTTTAGAGAATACTAAAACCTCTATATTGTTATTTGGGATGTTTCTAATGGATATGGGTAGAGAATGGATGATTTTGAAGGATCAATGTAAATGGATAGGTGATAGAGGTGGTGCCCTTTCATAATTGAGTTGATGGTCACCTTTTAGATATCCAAAAATATTAATTTATAATAAAATAAAACCCAATAAAAACTCCAAAATGTAAAAATTTAAAAGATGAGATGTGATAGGGTGGTAATATCATCAAAAATAGTTAATGATGTATTCAATTAATATAAACATTATCATTTTAGTTAACACATAATTATTCATTTTAATTTTTAATTTGGGTACCAAATATTTCAAAATTAAAATGGTGAAATATTTACTTATTTGATGCCAATTCGATAAAAAAATACCTTATATAAATTTATACCATATAATAATTATTATATATTATTAAAAAATGTTTCAAAACATTTATATAATTTAATGAAACAATATTTTTATAAACAAACAGTAGTTTCAATTTTGACATTATTCAACTCATTGATTTTAAAAAATATTATGATAAAAAATTAACATGAGAGAAACAATTTTATTATATTAATAATAGTTTTATTTCATCAATAAAATTAATTTTAAAAATTAATTATCAAACATTATATTTTTTTTAATATTTTTAATAACATATATTTTATATTTCCCTTAATAAAATAACTACTACAATAGTTTTGTGTATATTTTTAATATGCTTATTTTTTAGTAAAAATTAAATATAAAATACTATGAAAAATAAAATACATATGTATTTTATAAAAATAATTATAATAGACTATATATTCTATAAAATACAACATTAAATATGTTATTTTATTGAAATCATGAATTTGAAAACATCAACATCACTTTAAATCAAATATAATAAGTGTCATAATATTTTCTATAATGATCTAAATTGTTAATAACTCGGTCCTTGGATGGTTATGGTTGCAATATACATGACCGAAAATATCTGGCCATATTTTGAGGTACTTTAATGGGTATTACTATTAAAATAATAATATTTTATTGATTTCTAGTCAATTAAAGAATTTCTGCGTTGTTAAAGTATAAGCCTTTAAGGTACTTATTTATTTATTTAAAATTAAATATAAATTATCATTATAAATTAAAATAGCATATATTTTAAATTAGTTATTATAATCAAATTAATCATATGTATAACATTATTTTGAAAAAGGTATATTTATTAAAATTTGAGTAATACATCTTTAATTTCTCAATAAATAAAAATAAATAAAATGTCATAATCTCATACAAGTGGCTTCCCAAGGACAAACTTCTGACTAGAGGATTATTTTGGTAGAAAAATAATTTTCAAATGATATTAAGTCAAGTTTTAGGTCAATTTCATAATAGTATTTTTACCATTAATTACGTGATTTACCCTTTTACCATATTAATAAAAATTATCGAAGTTACTATTCGTGATGCCAAAAAATAAAAAAAAACATTTAAATAATTTTGAATTACTAATTCAAATTATGGAATCCATTTTTGAAAATTTAAAGCACATAAGTTTTAGTAATTAATCTAAAATTCATCCAATTTTCGGAATGATTGAATGAGTTTTAAATGTTAAAACATTTGAAAATATTGAAATGTTTTTTCAAATGAATTCAATGTGAAATTAATTATAACGACCTATATTATAGTGAATGAAAAAATTATATTCTATTTATATTTTCAAACTATTAAATATTATAATTTATCCGTATAAATTATTTTCATGATAATTTTGAATTCAATTAAAATTCAGTATATTTTTACTAGTCATCAAAACATGAATGTTATGAAAAAAATATAAAAAATTAAACCAATGTCAATTTTTATATGATTCATCTAAATAAGAGTTTTTTATTAATAAATTAATATTATTAATGTGTCAAGATTCAAATTAAAAATGGTTCTCTATTAAAAGGTGGTAAAATAACTATTTTTTTAAAAAATGGTTTTTATAACTCAAATGGGGTTTATTCATAACCTATGAAAAAATATACATTGGATGGGTATAAAAAATATTTTATTAAGTAGATAACATTTATATTTCATTAATTTCATTTTAAAATAATAATTCAGTAAATTTATCAATACAAAATTAAAAATATATAATGGATTTATATTTTTCATAAATAATCAGTAGCCAATTAATTCACCATACATTTTCTTAAGATAGTTATATTTATTCATGGAAACCTAATAAATATATAAAATGGTCATTTTATAATAAGGGCATGTCACAGTTTGATTAAAATAATTAATTCATGCAACTCAAGATGTTGAGCAATTAAAATAATTTAATGAAAATATTTTTTAAAAACAAACATGTGATACATTTGCAGCCACATCATCATCAGTAGTATAAAAAAAACTCATAAAAACTTATTTATAAAATTCATGAGTTTCCCTTAGGATATTAATTTTCATAATTCCGATATCTTACACATTTTGAACATTCTACCATCGTTGATACCTCTGGGCGAACATTATTATAATTTATTATGTTAACTAAACATATCATTTTCCCAAAAAAATTACATGATGTGGACCCTTATTTTACACACCAAAAATGTTTCCCGCATTTGAAATACATTCACTAATATGTTTCTTCCGACATTATCAATATATAAGAAACCAAATATTTTATTCTATAAGGTATCCACCAACCGTGTTCTAAAATAACTGTATCCTCCTCTTATTTGGTGAGTCCTAGAGTTGGTTACGGTTAATGTTATTAATAGTTTATTTTGATAACTGATTAGTATTAATCAATATAAACCCATTCATAATAAAATTTGTTTTTTCACTAATTTTTTTCCCTCACACTCAATGTCAAATCAATTCAATCTGGTTCTCTCCACTGACTAAGACGAAAAAGATTTGTGTAAATAATTATTGTCATTACAAGAATGAAAATAATCATGAAAAACCATTTACATGACATCTATATCATGAAACCTTATTTTATATCTAATATACCTTATTTTTAATTCTAGGTCATTCATTATTGTTATCTATTCAAATACATCAGAGTGGATTATAATGAAAAAGTGACTTAACCAAATAATGTCCCCTGAGAGTGTCAAACCATTTGAATAGTAAGGCTCATTATTGTATACAGTGTAACGCTTGAGAGATGCATGGTGCACATTTTTTTGAGTTGTTACCTCTAGATACAACTATACTAGAACAACATGCACTTATAGTATCGAGATATGTATATACATCATGAAAAAAATAATAATCCCTATTATAGAAAAACATTAAGATGCTATCCTATACATATAATTATACTAAAAGTAAGTCATAGGGTTATATTTCCTAATCAATGATATCAAAAAACAAATTCTATATTTTTCTACTAAACATGATCACATACAAACTATAATGACCTTGAGTCTAGTGACTTGGTGCAGATGTCATCATTATTAAATTGTCACTAGATACATGAAATATAATCCCAAAGGATAGAATAGTTTTGTTTCATTGAAAACTAAAAACATACATAAATTGTATATTATGATTTAAAATATGAAATATAAAAATTATTTTCATTTATAACACCATTATCCCTATAGAATATATGTAATGGTTTATTACCTCCCATCCCATTCATTTTCTATTTCTATTTTTTGGAGGTGTTTTATGGGATGTTTGATGAGGTTTAATGGTACACGAAAGAGGCCTAGAGTGATATCAGAGGAGATGGTTATTAAAAAGCTAGAATCTTGGGGAATACACATCATCTAATGATTACACGACATCAATGTACGGTTCACATCATATGAAGTACGGTCTACATAGTGTTACAAGACTTGTAAAAAAATTGGTATTTATGGGTTAAGGAAACACAATTTTAAGTTGTGATTAAATCCCCTGTACAACATGACTATTGTAACACATAATGTTTTTACAAAATCCCCTATGGGCCTCTCATTTCGGTTTCTAGGTAGCTTCTTCTTCCCCCCCATGGTTAAAAACGTGAATAGAAATATTTTTTAAGTTGTGAGATCCTCATTATCAGCCTTTTATGTGATATGATAATAACATAAATGTTTTTTGGTTACCATTGGATGTATAATAATAGTTATCATAGTCATATAATTAATTATCTTGTCATAAATTTATTTTTATATGGAGTTATCACATTCTTTACTACTTTGATTAATCTTTTTGGTGTTGTTATGCATTCCTTCGGCCTTTTCTGAAAATAATGACTGCTTGGAGCCTTATATTCACTCTGGTTTTTATGTTATGATTCCCCTTCCTATGTTGTTGTGTGATCTCACATAAAATTTTTAATGAATTTATATTTGGATTATAATATTTCCCCTAGATATATGGTTTGTGTGACAATATGCATGAAAATATATAGAAGTAATGTGATAATGCACCAGAATAATGATGAAGCCATGTAGTATTTTTTATATGTGGTTGTTCTCTTTGTAATGTTTTTTTGGCCTTTTATTTTTGTACGGAATTGTCATTAATTGGATTTTTTGTGTAGTATTTGGGGTGTAAAAATGGTGGTTGGTTGGAATGGATGTGTTGTGGGTAGTTCTATGATGTGGTTGGATGATGTTGTATCATAGTGGGTGTGGTATGTGGTGTTTTGGGTTGTGATACAAATGATACATATGGTTTTTTTATTGTGAAATGGATTGGTAAATGTGATGTGAAGAATATGCGGGATTTATAGTGTTTTGATAGTGGTTATGTGAGTTATGACAGCTATTGCTTGTTGTGGTACGGTTAGTTTCCTGGTTATCTACGAAAAAAATGATGATTTTAAATGAAAAAAAATGTGTCAAATTTATATATGATAAATAGATTAAATTTAATTGAGTAAATGAATTGGTAATTAACTGAATATAATGGTCTATAAATTGATGTGTGGTAAATGTAATAATGAAAAATCATAGTGAAACTATTAAACTAAAATTAGAAAATGTTGTGTACCTTGTGTGGTGTTTCTCATATATTGGTTTTATCTTTTTTGGTAGTTGATGTATGTTATGTGGTTGTGATGTCAAGTGTGATTATGTTGTTGATGTAAAAAATAGGTTAGTTATTGCATCATATCTCAATATCTTGCTTACCTATGTTATATTATATGCACCCCAACTGAGTTGGATAACCCTACCAATGCTCAATGGTGCTGAGTTCGGGTGATTTCCCCATAATCCATGATGGTAGTGATATAAATGTTTGGCTACCAATTCTCCCCCACCATTTTGTTAATAGTGATATAGGGAATGATTTTTTTAGTGAGATGTGATGTGTTGGACTAAGTGTTTACGAGAATGATGTGATGTGTTTTCCATGGTGTCTTTAAGCAGGATGTGATTTGTTGGCCCGCGAATCTTTGGTAGAGATGTGATGTGATGGACCTTGTGACTTAGGGAGAGATGTGATGTAGTACGATGTCATATATTGTGGGGTCATTTGAGGTTGGATGAGGGCATGTTTTTGATGTTCTTCACATTCATGTTACCATTCTACTCTGGATCTAGATTTCATATCTGGAACAAGTCTCCATCGGTGAGATGTGATGCATTGTGATATATGGTTCATGTGTATGTCAATGGTATGTGATGTGATTTTATGTGAAATATGTTGAAGGTATTGGTGAAGGGTATGACCATCATTTGGGCATGATAGTATAAAATTAGTGGGGAAGAGGTAATGGGGAAACTTGTATAGTTATGATCTCAATGATATATAATTATATTGAGAGAATGATTGGGTGAGTGATCCATAGTGAGTATTTTTTTAGTAAGATGACATGTATAGGTTCTTTTTAGTTATGTTGTTGGTTCACTAGAATATTAGCAAGATCTCTTCACATGTGAATTTGAGGCCTCGGTTATGTCAATACCAAGAAAGCCTATTTCTCTCACCCTCTGTATATAAACCATATTTAGGTTTCTAGGAGGACATTTTGGACTAGACTACACATTAGTTGTTGGTTTGGAGTGGGCATATATTTGATTCCATATAATTTTGTTTTTGATATTTACTTTGGATAATTTCCATATATCAGTATCACATTATTTATGCATTTTAGGATGGTTTTCAGTTTACCAGTATTCTTTCTTCTGGAGTTTTTTTCGGATTTTTTACCCTATCTCCGGATCTTGTTTTATTTATATAGGGTAATTCCTCACATACAATGAAATTTGAATACCATCAATTATTGTATCCATTCCAGGGCCTAAAGAAAGAGATACATGGGGGTCATTAATCTATACCTTCATTGCAGTATCTTTTGTGAGAGGGAGTTGGTAAAAAGTGGCATCAAAGGCCAATGGTTGAGAGATAGGATGGAGTTTGGAGATATAAATAGTGTGGACAGAATGGGTTTGTATGAAAGTAGTGCCAGTAGACCTTGGTGAATAACATATTTTTGGGAGACTCTCCATGACATGGGATTTTAGGGCTCCTCATGATTCGGTACACACTATGAACCTATTAAACGACTAAATGATGTTAACCTTTATGTATGGTAGAGAACTCAGAGAGGCACATGCATCATGATGATTTGTGTTCTTGTTTAAATTATATGTTTTTAGAATGTAAACAAACTAAGTTAAATAATATTTGATAAAATTCATTTCTTCTAGGATGAGTATGTTCTCTTTGTTTTTAGAAATGACTCATGTTCATCATCAATGATTTTCTCATGGATTTGAGATCTAGTAGGATGATCTAGTTGATATTCAGAGGGTAGTTTGGATATATGAGGATGATACATGATATATGGTTTTTGGTAACATTCATTGGTATAGTTTGGGTAAGTATAAGGGGAGTGTCTCTAATCAAAATATAGAGCATTGGATAGAGGATCCCATGATCAGATTCGATATGATCAAGTAAAGAGTCAAGTTTTTGGTAATTATAGTACTTAGTTATATGTGGGGAGCAACACATTGGTGGTGGAAATTGTTTCTTGGGGATCATAAGGAAGAATATGGGTTGTCGACCAACATTAATAGATATTTTTTTGATATTTTCTATCATCAATGATGGGGAAGACAAGATACATAAGCTCATATCCCTTTATCTAGGGATGTACAATCATGTGTGAGCATAGAATTTGGTTCAAAGGAACTCATGCACTTTTCTCCAAATTTCTTCCCAGACGAGGATTCTAAAGAATCACGTCTAGTAGAGGATTTGCATCTAGTGACCTTTTTTCAATCACACCCATTATACTATGAACATATCTAGAGGTATAAAAGAAAGAAGTGGTCATCGAGTGTGTGATTTTAATGGGATGTAAGCCTCGACGAGATGGAAAAAATGGTGTTTGGATAACTATATATTTGGGAAATTGGAAAAAAAATTTAGGTCCTTTGTTTTCCATTAATTGGGGAACCATCAGTGGCAATTTGTTTTCCAATTTTTAGGGATATGTGGTTTTCAAGATCCATTTACGGGTTTTATATTTGTATTAAATATCTATTGAAAGTATGAGAACCACTAAGATTAGTGTCTGACCTCTATGGGAGGTCTATTTCATATAAGAAGTTAGGATCCATTTCAGTAGCAATATTTGGACCCAAGACTGTCCTAGTTGAAGGGACTATATGTTGTTTTTTATTATCTGAGAGATGGAGGAGTTGGTAGATTAGAGCCTCATAATATTCCATTTCCACTAGGACCTAGACTAAATAATGACTATAGATTCCAAAAATAGAGTGGTGGAGGATCTATTCATTGTTAGTGTAACACATTACTTGGAACAAACCTAGATAATCATGGATTTTTTTCAAGGTATGATTAGTTTATCGTAAAAACCTTTGTGTCATTTGTTTCATCCCAAAGACTTTTAATGATTTTTTATCGTCATTTCATCCATATATTATGATATGAAATTGAGAGACTTCCAATTCCCCTATTCTTATACACCTATTGGACTCTATAATTTATAATTTATTTTGGGTGATAAATGTGTACTAGTAATGGAAAAACATAAATAAGTAGGAAAATTCCTTCTGTTGTAGACACATGCAAAATATTTTATCCATTTAATAGATTAGTAGTATTTTGTGAGTGCAGTAATTAAATCCTTTCTAAGAATAGTACCATTTTCTAATGTGTAGGTTCAGTGGGGGGATTTTTTATTGAGTGAGGCTATCAATCAGGTGGTAGGAATGTAAATCCTCTTTCAATATAGTTGGTGGAGTTGTAATTAGAAGCCAAGGTTGGGGATTGTAAAAGGTATTTGGTGGAGTTACTGTATGTTTTCCCAAAGTAGGTTATGACATTAACTCTTTATTGAGAAATTGTGTTTGGAATAGAGTAGCACCAAGGTGTATCTCTAATTTTGATGGATCCCTATTAAATAGAACCAACATATTTGAAGGAATTGAGGTTGTAGGTGGATGATTTGATGTATAGGGGTTTCATCCATCCTTCGGTGTCACCATAGGGTTCTCTAGTGTTGTTTGGAATAATGAAAAATGATAGTATGCAATTGAATATAGATAGATTGATATTTAATTAGGTAACATTCAAGAATATTTACCCTCTTATAAGGATCAATGATCAGTTATTCCAATTGAGAGGATCGATTTGGTTATTCAATGTTGATCTGTAGTCTTCATACCATCATTTGAGAGATAAAGTTGAGGATATTTATAATAACACCTTTTGATGTAGGTATGGGAACTTTGATATTGTAGTCCTGTCATTTAGTGTTACAAACACCATAATTATATTCAGGCTGAATATGAACTCTATGTTCCATGTGTTCCAGTACTACTTCATCATGGTATTCATCGACGATATCTTGGCCTACTCAAAGGCATATAAGGTGGATTATGAGCTTATCAGAGTTTTTTTGTAGATCCTATGATCCCAAGATTTTTATGTGATGGTGTCCAAGTGCGTGTTTTTAATTGAAAGATATGTTTACGTGGACATGTGGTGTCTTAGAAGTGAACCCTTCAAAGGTATAAGGATTTTTTTCTTAATAAAATTCTAAGAATGCGTTAGAGGGTAAACAATTCCAATGTATCACATGCTATTATATGATGTTTTTACTAAATTTATCTTGAGTTATTTACCCACTAATAGTGCTGAACAAGAAGGACCATGATTTTATGGATATATCGGTTCTATGTAGAATTCAATTACATGAATGAGTAGTCGGTTATTGGTAAAATGTTTCAGTTTCATGAGTAGGGTGTGTTGTTTTTTGTTTTTGATGACATGTACTATATTGGATTGAGATGAATGCTGATTTAGTAGAGGGATCTAACCTCTTACGGTTATGGGCTTTTATGTCCCCATGAACTTATCTAGGATATGCATGATATGGTTTTGGATACATAAGTGTTTACAAAAAACATGTGGACACATTTCCAAATTGAAAGTTTTTTTGTGGTTTTCACATACCTCAAGATCCTTTGATATGTCTTCCAAATACATTATCTAAATCTATGACAATGGATAATGATGTAGATTTAGTAGGATTACAATTTTTAGATCTATTACATCACATAAAAGGTTAGTTTAATTGTAGAAGTGTTGAGTCTGAAGACATGAGAGGATGTGTCCAGGGAGTCTGTGAATGTTTGGAAAGTAATGAAAGAGTTTAAAGTGATGTATCTTGATATTAGAGATAGAAATTGTAATGGTTTTACTTATCAGATGACCATGAATTTATCTTTGATGCATCAGGTGTATGATTTTCAATGGGGTTAATTAGAGGAATAGGGATTAATGATCATGTTGGATATGGTGGAAATTTTTAGGGATGGTCGAAGGATGACCCAAACCAGATATTTTTTAAGTGGTGGTTGTTATTCCTATTGAAAAAAGGTGAGGGAGTTCTCTGTGAGTTTCATATCTAACCTCTAATAGTACATCTTGGTGATTAAAAGATTTATTGTGTCTCAAGGATATAACTTTATTGGTCGATGATGAAATTGCTAGTAGTGATGTTTATGGAAAGATATCTAGGTTTCCAGTACGATAAAGTAGAGAATCATGTTTGGAGAGGTTTGTTTTAGTAGTTAGATAATATTTACAAGAAATGAGAGGAAATATTGATATATTTCTTCATAAGGTTATCGAATTCTCAAAGAGGTTTTGATGCAGTTTGTGTGATAGTTTACTAACTGAGTAATTGATCACACTTTCTAATGATCCATGAGTCGTGTTCCACAAATGATTTGGAGAGGAAGTACATGGATGGTGTGGTTATGATTTATATGATATCTAGGACCATCATATTTGATCTAAATTCTCATTTTATTTATCAGGTATAGAGGGTTAAAAAATTATTTTTTCCCTAATTGCACCTTAACACTAATTTCCACCCCTATACGTATGGAATGTTGGAGCGGAACATCCAGACACTGTAGGATATGTTTTTGGAATTTTTGTATGAATTTAGTGGTTATTTGGTATTCTAAAAAACTTTAGTCAAGTTTTACTACAATAATTGATGTTTATCATCCATTGGTATATTTTTTGAGTTTTCGTATAGGTCACCATGCCATTCAATATTTTCATTAACGAAGGTTAGATAGTCAGTAGTTCATTATCCTAAGGTGATATAAGGCATGATTGAGAAGATCAAATTTGTTCATGTGATGTTGAGGGTTGCACAATACAATCACAATGCCTATGATGATCTTAGTGGGAGTCCCCTAGAGTTCATGGTTATAGATCCTGTGTTATTGAGAGTATCCACTCAACCTGAGACATGATTGATTGGTATGGGATTGATATTTCTCTTGGGTTCTCTAGCCTTTGGGGTGTTAGGGATTGTTGGTGAGGTGGTGTACTAGTTGGCATTTCAACCAATTTGGATAGGACCCACGAGGTATTCCACATGTCCTAGCTTAAGTGATATGTTCATGATGAAATCCATATTATTGAAGTGGGAGATTTGGATACCGAGGATGATGTGACATTCATGGAGTGACCAATAGAGATCTAGGATCATTATAAGAAGGTGATGCATGAAAGAAACATCCCCATGGTTGATCTATTAGGGAGACTTGGTAGCATGTAGGAGAGTACATGGGATCGAGAGGCATATATGTGTGCCCAGTACCCAACGCTATTTTCAGTTTTTATTTGTATTAAGTTTTTTGGATGATGTAATGTTTAGATCATTCTATATTATGTGATGCTTTTTTTCCATTGATGTATGATGTGTTAAAAAACCCTAACATATGGGATGGAGAGAAAGTAATTCCTAATTTAGATTCTTTCAATTTGATGTAATTATACTAGTGTTTTAAAGTCATTTATTCCTAGAGTAGATGATATATTAACATAGATGATGAAATTCGAGGTTTTTTGTGATTGGAGAGGTGAAATTTACTAGTTATGGTTGTGGTTTTTTGGCTCTATATAGGATTTTTTGGTTGTGTGGAAATGTTGGGGTTGTGGATGGTGATGAAAGATATATTTTCATGCCCAGTTGGAGGTGGATATATGGATATGTGGTTTTTTTCATGGATGTTTTGATTGAATTTTTTTTCCATTGGTAGTATTGTAGTACGATGTGGTCCTTTAGAGGTATCTCGCTGTGTGAATTTTCAAGACCCTTTCCTTTTGGGATGTGTTTTGGATTCTTTTTTTCGATAATCATTTGAGAGGTATCAAATGTAATTGATTTTTTTTCAGTACCACTCCTTATATAGTTTTGGGTGTTAGAGGTGTTTTAGTGAATCCATGTGAATGTTTCATTGTGCACAGAGGAGGTGAAGATCGATAGTGGAGTAGTTAGCTATTAAATTGATGAATAATAAATAAAATTCTTGTAAAATTTACACAACATGAAAGTAAGGTTCATATATTGTGAAGGATGGTTCCTGGGGTGTTACATGATGTGTAATAAATTCAGGAATTTATGGATGAGGTGTATCATTTTTTAACAGGACTTGAAACAAAACATTAAATTTTCATAAGAAGGGTACACATCATGTAAATACCCAATGTATCATGACTATAAAGGTTTAATAACCTCATTTTTTCCCTCACACCCCATGTACCTATCATTTCCTGGTGATCAGGAAACCCTCTATCTAGCATCTATGGATTCCATCATTAGAGGAAAATTCTCGTCTTCCTATCTTCAATATGTGGTTAATCCGTGATTTCCTTCTAGGGAGATGGTTTCAGGGATGTTTCATCTTCTCCCTATGGTGATATATGGGATCATATATATTCTTTGAGTTAAGGGATCCTCATTCTCACCCTTTAACATGTAATGTGTAGAATCTTCACGATTTGATTACCTTTGGGTGGATTTTAAGGGATGTCATTATCATAAAATTAAATGGCATGTAAAAAATTTATGAGTATATAGAGTTATCACATGAATTATGACATTGATATTTTCTCTTGATGTAATTATGAATTCTTGTTTCCAATAATATAAATAATAATTATTTGATGCCTTATTTTTACTATTGTTGTTATTATATAGTGACAATTTCTATGATATTGTGGGATCACAACTAAATAAAATGTTTAAGAACGTATATTTGGATAATTATTTGCTTCCCACGAACATGTATTTTGTGTGATATTAATCATGAAAATATAGATAAGTAATGTGATAATTCCCCTGAATAATTTTGAAGTCATGTTGTGTTGAAATTTTGTGTGGTTGTGCTTTTTTGTAATGCATTATGTGAATTTTGAGTGTTGTGTGGTGATGTTATTGAATAGATGGGTACTATAGTATGTGGGGTAGTGAAAATATGGTTTTTCAAAATGGATGTGTTGTGGTATGTTGTGTGATTTAGTGTGATGATGTTTTGGTGTAGTAGTTATAGAGTAGTTTTTATGGCGTAGTTGTTATGGTGTGTGGAAATTGTGGTTGTCTGATGGATGAGATATGTGATTGTTGTGGTGTGAAATGGATTGGGAGATGTGATGAAACAATGATGTTTAAAGTGTTGTTTAGTGATGGAGTTATGAGAGTTGGCCCTGCTATTTTGTGGTGTGTACGGGTTAGTTTCTCAGTCATCCATGGAATAAATGATTATATTTAGTGAATATTAGTGGAAGAAATTACTATGAGATAAATGGATTAAATTTAACTGAATAAATGAATGGTTTTTTGATTGAATATAAGGGGGTGGATGTTTATGTGTGTTAAATGACTTTATGAAAAAAAATGGTGAAACAGGTGTGTTGATAGTGGAAAATATAATCTTGTTTATGTCCAATTTGTGGGGTGTGTTATATATAGTGCAGGAAGATTTTTTATGGTTGTTGTATGGTAAGTGGTGGCGATATGGTGTGAGATAGCATTGTTTATGTGAAGACATAGGTTTTGTGTTGTGTTCTATCTCTATATTACGTATGTTAATTTTATTTAATACATGCTCCACCTAATCATGATATCCTTACCAATGATCAGAGGTGCTCAGTTCCAAGAGTTTTCCCCAACATACAAGATGATAGTGATATATATTTCTTGAAAAAACACTACCTTATCCTTTATTTAGTTGTGATGTGTGGCCAAGGTGTTTATGGGAGAGATATGAGGTTTTATCCCACAAGTTTATGGGAGAGATTTGATGTGTTGGCCCATATGTCTATGAGAGAGACTTGATGTGTGGGCCAAGGTGTCTTTGGGAGAGGTGAAATGTGTTAGCCCTTGTTTCATCAGGTAAGACATGGTATTGTGTGATGTGATATATGGTTGGGGTCATCCATGGTAGGAGGAGGGAACAAGGATGGTGTTCCTCGTGTTAATGAAAACCAAATTCTCAAGATTTAGATGTGATATGTGGGCTAGGAGTCTGCAGACGAGATGTGATGTTATTTTATATGTGGCCCATGTGTTTGTGTGGAAGGAAAGGGAGCATAGTATGTTAAATCCAGGGAAGATAATGTGGAAAATCCGTGTCTAAAAGGGAGTCAGGTTCATTTTTTATTATGATTGTGGTGCTATATTACTATATTGAGTGTATGATTTACAGATCGATCCATGGTGAGGCTGGGCTTGTTAAGATAACAAATATTGGTGCTTTTTGGTGCTAATGCTTGTTTACCATCACATTAGAATTCCCTGTTCACATGTTCACTTGAGGACCCTATCATGTACCTCATTAGTATACATGTTATTCTAACAATATTTATATAAATTTTTTTCTGGTTTTTAAGAGGTCTTTGGGGACTGATTTGGAAATTACTAGCTCGTCTGGAGTTGATGTTGAGTTACTTCCACCGACTTATCTTTTTAGAATTTACTTTAGATAAATTATTCAAATAGTAACACATTATTCATGAATTGTGGGATGGATTTTTGTTTTCATTTGTTTTGTATTGGAGTTTTTTGGTGATTTTTTTTCTATCTAATAATCATGGTCTATTTATAAAGGGTAATCCATCCAATAATTTGACATTTTTATACCCTCATTTCTAGTCTCCATCCCAGGAACTACAGGTGTTGGTAATAGAGTTCCATTATCTCCCTTCCTTTATTAAGAAATCTTTGGTGGTTGGGGTTATAAAAATATCACTATATATCAATCACAATAAATATTCTAGTATCCTAAGGAAAATGAATCATAAAAAAGGGGTGAAATAATATTCTTAGTAAAGGTATGTGTATAGTGGAAGGTATTAGGAATAAATAAGTACAATCAACATATAAAAGTAAATAATTAAAAAAAATTCTATTTAAACAATATCTTGATCATAACATGGAAGGAATAAATTATTTTCAAATAAATCAGTATAAATAAACCAATGAGAAAGAAACATAGACATGGGTCTTCAAATTAAATGAATAATCAAATGAAAATCAAACAACTAACCTCATAATGAGAGAATTCATAATTCTATACATCGGAAAAATACCTGCAAGACCTTTCATAGGATAGTTTAGAACTATGGGTAAAAACCCATTTAATTTTGCCACCTGATTTGTCTCATGTGGCCTACTGATGCAATAAGGGTCTCACTATAACCTATCCCCACATTTCGTATAATAAGTCCAATTTATTCCTCATATTAAATGGGTTAAAATAATCAATATAAACATTCTTACTGCAAATCATCATAAGAAATTTCAATACTTTTCCCAATAAAATAATCATTATAAAAAACTATCCATAGTAATATGTTGAAGGATAATAAAATTATACATTCAATGCCAAAAATATCATAAATCAACCATATAATGAATGGTTATGACACAAATAAAACATATCCATTGTTTATCTTAAGTAAAATAACGTTTTTATGTCATTTTTGAATTGATATATCAAAAAAAATTCCTTAAAAAATCTCAATGAAAATAAAATTTTCACTTTGAAAGTTTTTTAAAAACAAAAATTTCAAAAAAAATTGTAAGTAATAATTTTTATTGAATATGTAATTTTAATATTATAAATTATACTTTAAAATATTTAGTGGTTTTGGAGGTAGAAAACCCCTTATGTTTCATACATGATAAAATAAATATTCCATTTAAATATTTGATAGAAGTTAAATAAGCGTTGTATGTAAAATGACTAGAATATTCGTCTACTTTTTTTTGTAAAAATAAAATATGGGTAATAATGTATTTATTAAATCATTATGAGATTATAAAAAAACAAATTTTAAGTCATTTTTAAAATAAATTAATATGGATGAAAAATGTCTTTTTACCGAAAAGTTAAATCTAATATGATTTTTAATAAAACATTATCTCAATCATTTTTTGTACCAAAGAAAGAAATATTAAACTGTTACATAAAAGGTTAATTAATAACCAGAGGATAATAATTTTTTTTGAGTTTATTATATCAATATTAAATAAATCAACCATATATTGATTAAACATAAATAATCTATAATTATGATGATATTATGAAATAAACCCTTACCACATTGGTAAAAATTGAATCATAATCCTCATCATGGAAATAACCTAAAAAGAAACAATTAATACTATGAATAGAAATTTATTTATTATCTAACATATCATCAAGGGTATTATATACACTACACAATGGAATAAGTTGTGAATATGGCATAAATCTAAAGGAAGTAAAAGTGAGATGAGAAACCCTTACCTCATGATTGACTTCCTTGATATGTGTCCAAAACACCGATATAATAAATTTAGGTTTATTATAATAATTCATTGAACCATAATAATATATATTATACCATATATTATTAGGTATATTAATTTATCATCAGTTTATTATCAATTCATTGTTAAAATCACGATTTTGGGTGACAATTTGTTCACATTTCATGTCTGTTTTTATTTCGTAATATCAGTCCATTTTCATTGATCATGGTACCATAATAACCAAAATTGTATCGATGACTTAAATATTCTATATATTAACTATATATGTTATTATATTAATCTGAAAATGTTATAGATGGAAAATAAATGACACTATTCCTAGAGACGGTGAGCCGTGCATATGCATGAACCTTGTTTCCATTTTCCTCAACGTATTGAGCAAATGGTAAGTAGATAATAAATAATATTCTCTATATTAATTATTATTTAATATATATGAAATATAATAACTAATTTCATCCTTATTACCATCCATGTAATGAGTTCGTAGGAATCAAATCACATCGCTCTACGGGGTGGTAGTCTGTCGTACACACAAGAAATGTTATGATATTTTAACTGGATTGGAAATTAAAATGGTATATATGATATAATAATTAAAGCGATATAATTAAGATAAAAATATATTATATATTCATTTAATATATCCTTGTTAACATCTATGTAAAATGGAAATTGGAAATCACATCATATCTGTTTGTGAGGTGGTAGTTTGTCGTACTCAAGAGACAAATTATTGTTTTTTCCAATAGGATGGTAATTAAGAAAGTAGATATGAAATTATTATTACATAATTATATTAATATAATACAAACCATAAAAATATTTTAAATATATAATTATATCCAACCATGAGAGGCGATGATGGAAAATGAATTACATCAATTTGTGAGGCAATAATCCACCACACACACGATCGATGGTTTAATTTCCCATATGATGGAGGAGGAGATGGGTATATGTTAATTACATAAACATAGTATAATCATAGTATACTATAGATACTATTTTCATTATATAATAATTTTTTAATAATAGTTTAAGAACGTTTAATAAGAAATAAAATAAAAATACTCGTTTAAGTACGTTACCTCTTTTTATGAAAACTACTTTAGGTTTGCAAACAAATCCTTCCATGGATGGATTTATGACAAAAAAATGGCCTATATGATTTTTAGTGCATTAAGGAAGGAATTTTCTTTGGTTTTGCCTAAACCAAATAGATTATGAAGTGACAATTGGATTGGATAAGGGATGAACATTAATAATTGTGGGAGATGACACAAATAGAATTTTTGAAATGAATAGAGTTTACCCACAATTTTCACATGTACATGACTCCAAATCTAGTCATTATACAACATATTTTGTTTTAAGGTCTATTTATGGCTACAAAAATATATTTTTTCAAGTTTTAGTTCATTTTAACTCTTATATTATTTATTTAACCCATGGTAAACTCTTTTTAAAATTAACCACGATAAATAGTTTTTACTATTTTCATGATTCATTATGGTAATAAATTATGTAGAACTTATTATAAAAAAATTATTATTATTTAAAAAAAATTATCATTTTTTTCAAATTAATGTGAAGTATTTGGAAGATTTCAATTTAATATTAAACAAGAAGATTCATTGATTTCATTTCAATAAAATCTTTTAAATATTTTTAAATGTTTTTATCATAATTCAATATGAATTTGATATAATTAAATAAACAAGATAAATTGAATTATTATTTAACTAATTTTATTTAAAAACAAATTAAAAATATAATTTAACTTTTTAAATAATTTAAATAAACAGTCGGTTTTCAATAATAAGTTATATTTTTCACTATACATAAAAAATATTAATCCTTTTAAATTTTCTAAAAAATTCATCGGAATAAAATTTTGACATGTCAATTTAGAAAATATGTTTTAATTTTTAAAAATTTGTTTTATAAATTCATAAGAATGAATTTTAGTTTATGATTCTATAGTGTGACTAAACTATCCTTTAAAAAATACATTTTTTTCGGAAAACATTTATTTTTCTTTATAATTTCTAATATTTTAATTATAATAAATAAATAACCATTGAATTTATTTTATTCAAGTGTAAACCAAATAATTTTATTAATTTAGTTATTCATATTAATAATCACAATATTAATTATTATGTTATAATAATTGTGTTTAAATAACAATATTTTAGTAGACTATCATGTTTTTTTTAATCATGGTGTTAGATAAATTACAATCTCTAAAAGGGATATAATTAATTTTAAAAATATAAATATATCATATATCCTTAAGGTGCTATAGTATCTTCTATTATTGGTGTCATGTGTCATATACACTATCAAACATGATTTTTCTCATTTAAAATCTATTATTGTTACAATTGAGATATATTGAAACATTAATTTGGAATAAATATCTGATATTAAGGTCTAGAAAAAGAAATTTAATAGAGAAAACATGAAGTGTAATAAATGAAATATATTAACGATTTTAAATCCTTTTAAAATTATAAATCATTTTTTTAAACACACAACATAATTCAGAAAATAAAAATCATAATTTGAAAAGTGGTGATAACAAGTAATATGATAACAAGAATTAATCCATATTTGGATTCCTAAAAAGAGAGGAAAACACTGAAATAAAAGATAATATGGACATAGAAGAGAATGATCCCTCAGAAATAATTAGAGTTATTATTTCTCATGTAAAACTTTTATTTAAGAAGGTATTTCAATGAGAATGGTGATACTAATAAAATGAGGAAAATTACATGAATAGAATGAAAATTTCCATTAGAAAAATAAATTATAAGTATAAAAAGGGTCTTCAAAGATAAAAATGTGTAGAGAATTTATTACTCAAGGAGAAAAAAAATTCATCTGGAAATCTATTTTAGATTGAGTGACATTCAAATATAAACTCCTTGAAGTTTATGAATTATAATGATATGTAAAATACAATATATAATGAGAGGATCATGAAACAAAATATTAATGACGAATTTGATACAACATTCAAAATAAAAAATGATATATAACAATGAATACATCCCATGAATCTATTTTTTTAGAAACAAAAGGTTTCGTTAATTCCATAATTATTTGAATGCACTCTAACCTCTATAAAAAAATTACTATCTCAAAATTATCTTTCCACACTTTATTCATATAATGTACATTTTATATGTTTCATATATAATATTTTATTATGAATATATTTGTTAGTAATAACATACTTGAAACATCATGTTTTAGTAACTTTAAAGTGTTGTTGAATAATTTATGGTGTTTAATTTGGTACATGTTCATTGATATCAAGTTCATAATACATATATCATTTAATGAAATAAAATATATAAATTTTAGTGATTCATAAATCTATTATCTCATTAAATTATTTTTTTAGTTATGTTGCGTGAAAATGAATTATGTGTTGGCATATTTAACTAATATTAGAAATCAAAGATTATAATTTAATAAAATGTTACACACTTAATATAACTATTTTAGGAAAATAAAATTACCCTCAATTTCTTAATATATTTTAATAATATTTTAATTTATTTTTTTGTATTCATACACAATATAGTTTTATTGATTTATTCATGTATTTGGTTAGGCTGGCCCAAATATGAACAAACCAAAATTTGGGGTGTGAGTATTATTATGAAATTGATTATCATGAAATAATATCTTTATAAAATAATAATAATGATTATATTTTTTAATTTCATGAATCTTTTTTTTGGAAAAAAATTAAAATCAAAATGAAAAATGAAAATAAAGCATTATTTCAAGGAGGAGGTATTTCATACAATGCACGATTAAAATTTTCATTTTCCAATGAGTGGGAAGGAATAAATATGAACTATAATTTACATCATTATAAGCATATTAAAATTATATATGTAAAATTTATTCATTAAGTATATCATAATAAATATTTGAGAGAGGTAGTGGTGAAAAATAGAGGATGTCTCTTTGTGGAGGTGGTAATCCTCACAAACACACGATTGATTTTATTTTTTATTCTATGTTTATGGAATGGACTAAATAATAGTCATTACTTTAATATAATAACACTTTAGTATAATAATGGTATATAGGTTGTTATGTTACTATGATTTGGGTATGTTTGAAGGAGAAAGATAAAGAAGAAAATGATAAAATTTATGTAATACTGACTTTAGGGATTAAAAATTATCTAGAAAGTCTATTTAGAAATGAAGGGATTCTGATAACATTTTCTGAAAAATGGAATTATTTTTTGAAATTTAATTCATGGAACCTCTAAATTGGTTAATGGATTATTATATTTTAAATGTTTATGTGTAATATTGAGGGAATGGAAGTGATCCCATTTTATAAGTGGAAAGTACACTTTAATGAGCACCCATTATTTTTCCAGAATAGAATGTCATTATTCAAGAGTTAATGGTCCATGAAGTAATAAATAATAGAGTGTGGTGCGATATAAGGTATATAAATCCAATAACACTTATTTTAATAGTTGTTTTAAAAATGTTTGAAGAATTTTTTTCTTTTTTTTACCTTTACCCATATTTTTTTACCATTGTAAATATTTTTCAATAACATATATTATGACTTAATAAAATTAAACGAAAATAAATCATACCATATTTTGGGGTTATGAATATATATTTAATCCCCATATCATATAATTAATTTTTAATGAGTGGAGATCCAATTTCATATTATGACATTTAATATAAAGAAATAATGAACTTTAGAACAAATGTTGTTTACACCATTATGTATTCTTAATATTTTATGGAATTCATTAAAAAATTAATATGGGATAATATATTTATAAATATGTGTGTAATAATTTCAAATTAATTATTTTATATAAATAAGTTTAATTTATTATATAGAAATCATATGACATTAATAAAAAATTATTTAGAAAAATTATTCACAATTATCAAAGACACTAACATTAATATTAGTAATAATAAATTTATTAATTATAATGTTCACCTTATTAAATAATATTAAATATATAATTTATATTATGAAATCTTCTATTTATATTTAATTTATACAAGTTATGATTTTTTCTAATATTATCATTTAAAATATGTTTTTGAGTTTAATATTGCATAAATGTTAGAAATATTAATTATGGGTTTTATTAATTAAACATATTATTTTTAATTTATCTATTAAATGTTTCTACACATAAATATTTTTTTTTTCAAAAAATTATATTCCTTTTTCTGCTTGTGAAAATGTTATTAAAGTTGTCAAACTACTAGAATCATTTTTCACTATTCACATAAAAATCAATTATTTAAAAAAACATCTTGGATCATATTTTGATAATATTGACGTTTTTAATAAAAAAATTATGTTAATTATTTAAATTTTAAATTATTTCTTAAAAAATATATATTAATTGACAATAAAATATATAAAGGAAAAAACACATTTTTTTTATAAAAGTACCTTTTTAAACTTCTTTTATATTTATTATTATTTCTTATAAATTTCCTAATAACTGATTGTTAACATATTAATTTATAAATGTAAATAGTACTTATTATAATAGAATTTTAATAGTGTTCAATTTATTTTATTATTGTTGAATTTAATACCATTTTTTAAAAAATATTTTAAAGGCATCCTTTAAAAATATTAATCAATGAAAAAATAATAGGAAATTATATTAATTTGTTATTATATTTTTCATGTAATATTAATATTTCATCGTTGGATTTAGTTGGGTGTTGTGTTAGTTCGGTGTTGCATGTGACATAAGCTATCAAAAACAATATTCATTTAAAATTGTCTAAAATCACGTGTCATTACATTATATACCCTTAGTAAAATAGATCATTGAAAATTTAATTATTTATCACTAAAAAATGTAAGTGAGGGCATTCTTATAATTTTTATCATTTTTTATATAAATTCTAATATGGAACGTATCTTACATTACAAGGCTATATCAAGTTACATATCATTATTTAAGACACATTAATCATTCATACATACATTTACCAAAGTATTAATATACCCTATTAATACATTCTTCATAACATACCTTTCCTCAAAAAACATAAGTCTCTAAGACATTAATCGGAAACTATATCATATATTTCTCCAAAAATTACATTTTATCTTCAATAACTACTTTATAAAGTCACACACTAGTAAATATACATTATAATCATAAAAATGTGGCAAAAACCACAAAAAATATCATGGATAACTTTCAATTAAAAAATATTAAATTCAAAAGATTTAAATATTATCGGACCAACATATCTACAAATCTATCAGCCTTCTAAATCATATGGATATCTATATATCTCTTATGTGTTATTGAATATTTATCCTAAAAATAAAGCATTATCATAAAATCACTTTCCATGGTTATTAGTAACACATAATATTGGTTTAAAAATCATTAAATAAAAACTATTGAAATGAAATGATTGGATATTTCATATAATCATTAGATATTTTAGAACATACCAGAACACCAATGATAAATATAACTCTTTTTTAATGTAGCTAATACTAGTATGATTTAATTTCTATTAAGATATTAACATACATACGAGAAGCTAGACTATAAATCTATTATTTTCCATGATAAAGGACATATTTTAATTTTTGAACTAGATATATATACTCCATTATTGGATTATAAGATATTATTGATTCTAGATGCATTCCTTTATAATCCTAATTTTTTTGATTAGGGTTTAACAAAATACTAATACCCAAAATGGTTATCATTAGTATTGGATTAAATTATAATAAAAATATGAAAACTCAATCCTATGATGTATTCTCTAATGAAAACATAAATTCATCCACTGATACATTCAGTTAAATATAATTTTATATAAGTTAGGTTCTATTGTACTTCATGGCTTAATCCAAAAACTAAATGTACCAAATTTACCATGAACTTTATTACAATACTCTAAACAAAAAAATCATTGAAATATATGCTCTCAATATTTGAAATACCCATTATCCCTAAAAGAAAATTTTAAAAAATATTTTCCATAACTCATGAGTCTCTATATTTTAATCTTTATTATCAAAAGCATTCCGTATTATGTTTTATATCCGATAAATTTTCAAATCTTCATAATGGTTCATAAAGAGAATGAAAATTTATCAAATAATATCTCCCATAAGAGTTTAAAAATATGTGTACACTATTAGTCCCTCTAATCATATTGAGAATAAATTTCTAGTTGATACTAAAATATTCTTTTTCAAGGTGATTACCCCTAGATACATCTATAACATAGTCAGATCGACTTTCAAATATCAACAAATATATTTAATTGATAGGATCACAAAAAAATCTTTACATATTGAAAAGAAAGGATATTATCATATACATATACTTATCCCTTATATCAATCCCTGGTGTTTTCCAAATGTTCACTAATCCTAAAATGATATCTAATGCATTCAATATTACATCATATAACTATATGGTTTTCCTAAAAATTTTAAATTAGGATAAACCATAACTTATGAAACATTAAATCAACCTCAAATATAATCCTAAATGTAAGGTCTTTGATCCTAGAAGGCCTTTCATTTTTGATTTTAGGATTTTGGAGGAATCTATAGGACGATCCAAGATATTTAGAGGGTGTTTGAAGGAAAATGAGGGTGGAACATCCCAAAATGGCGTGGTTGAGGCATGAATTGGTGCTTTGGGTCATAATGATGGATGATATAGTGTGGTGGAATCCAATTACAATGGTTTGGTTCCCATAAATTATTTCATGAATATAGCCACATCATTCATGGTTGAGGAATGTGAGGACGATATGATGTATTGGGGTTTTCAAGGCTATGCCTTTTTGATTTTTAGATGTGTTACGGTCTTTTGGATTGTGGGTGCTCCCTTTCTTAGTAGAGTGGGACATATGACATGGTTCTTCGGTCTATGAAATAGCCTTTGGAATGAAATTAATAATATATGGATGTAGAACCTGAAACCACCTTTAACTGAGGGTGTCTATGACATAGTCCCCCAGGCCGTGTTATGTAATACTTAATGTCCAGAAGTGATGTAGTGTGGTATATGGGGATACATCGTGGTCCCTTGTGTTGGTGTTTGTCTATAAATAACCAACCCATACCGACCATAGATTAACTTCCACTTCATCCTCTTGAACCCTTGGTTCTCTAAAGTCTTTTTCAAATTCATTGAATCCCTTTTATATAGGTATCAATCATTAACATTTTGTATTCAATGGGTGGTTATACATGGTGTATTTTATCTCCTTTTTTAGTTATTTGTCCCTATTTGGACTTATTTAATGATATCCTTTCATTACATTCTAGGTAATTTTTTCTCCACTACTATTATATTTTTTCCATTGTTGTTTTTCAATTTATTTTTTGTGTAAATTACTTGACTTATTATAGTTTCTTATGGGAGTGGTGATCAGAGATCTATGTAATTAGTCCACTCTCATACAAAGAACACTGAAGCCTTTAGGGAATGGGTTTCATTTCTTCTCATTTAACTACATGAAATTATTATTTGATCATGGTTTATCCTTTTAGATGGATGTATAATTATCTTGAAAAATACTGAACCATTTAAAAAATTAAATTTTATAAGAGATCACATGTTAATGATTTATACTATGATAATAGTTTTCCTCTTGATTAGATAGATAATTTTGTTTCTATATTATGAAATGTTTAGTATTTTATTATATAGATTATTGTGTATTGGAATTGGTAATGAACATAAATTCAGTAAATGAAATTGGATATCTTAGGTAATTAATGGAGATGCATGTTAAATGATTTTTATTCTACTTTTAATTTAATTATTATCAAATTGATGAAAGTATGAATGTTTAATTTAATGTGTTATTCTATGTGTTAAGGTAATGGTATTAAAATTCAATCATGTAAATGTCTAGTAATGTTGATAATTAAAGTAATTCTATATGAGAAATATTCTTCTCACAATTTGATGAAAATGGTTTTACACTATATAGCTTGTTGAGAAATTTTGATAAATGTTATAGAAGAAGACATAGGTTGAAAATAGTTAAAACCTACACATATGAATTTTTTAATTCAAGATTGAATAAAAATTTTTATTTTTAGAGATAAATTATTGGGATGAGAGTTTCCATTTTCTTATAAAATATAGATTCTATTTTTTGAGGTCATGAGAGCCGGTAAGTGTTTGATGCCTGAAATATATGTTTTCAGTGCATAGTTACCATATTTACTATGAATATTTCCTTCTTTCCTTATGATGTTCTCTAGGTGTGAGCATGTTGTGTGATAGCCTATGATGGTACATGAGATGTGTGTATGGATTCACAGATAATGTGGTAGTGGTTAATACATTTTGTGGTGATATATATTGAGATATGCATGATCTAGTTAGGGATGGAACCTATATGGTTGGAATGGGTTGAAGATGGGATTACCCATTTATATAATAAATCTGGAAGATTATCTAGATTAATATCATTAATGGATGATGAATGAGTTACTTTTTTACAATTATTCCATTCTCCACTACTTGAGGCATCGAGATGTGCTTGGATGCTTATCTTATTGGTGGCTTATTATTTTTTTCCTAGAGTGCCAGAAATTTTAGAAATTTTAATTTTTTTAAGATAATTATTTAAACCATAAGGTTGGTGATATTCATTTAAAATGTGGTGTAACTCTTTAAAAATCATGGACTAGGTTTGGATAACTCCTACAGAGAATAGAAATGGTGTTTTTGATGAGGAAATGTAATCAGAATATTTTTAATTAATGTATAATTAATTAAATAAATAAATTAAATGTAAAAATAGAATGAATAATTTTAATGTTTCTTTTTAAAATTATTTAGTGTTTATAGTATATCTAGTCCCTATGAGTGGTAGTTAGGAGTCTAAGTGCCAGTAAATATAGTTGATCCTTCGAATAGATTATTCCCATAGTGCGATTGTGATATATAATATATCATATAGAATTTTTATTTCTTATTATACCCCTCCCATGTTGGTTAGGGAGACTGACACCCAATGAACAATGGTAGGTTGTTTCCCCTAATATTATTTTTAGATCATTAATGGATGACTACCCCTTCCGCCCTTGCCCTATTCTCTTTGTAGTATTATGTTTTGGTTTCTATTAATTTTAGTTTTACATACATTTTTGTAGAGGGATATACATGATTTTCATCATTTCACACAAAAGAATCTCTAGATATAGTTTCCAAATAATTGTTATAGGTATGACATGTATAGGTTGTGATTGATTGAGGTGCCTTACTTGGTTTATGGGTTGTGATGTATTGAAGTATAATAAAAAATTTAGGAAACATGTCATAAATGAAGTGGTGTCTCATAAAAAACTACATGATAAATATTTTGGTAGGTTATATGGTATTTTATGATGATGCTGTGATAAACCAAATAAATATCATGATACTTATCCTAGGTATCTTTAGGCTGGATTACTCTAGGAAGGTGATTTCTTATGATGTGCAACATTAGGGAAGAGCAGTAAAATTGTGGGGGAGTGGTAGTGGGGAAACCATATTTATATATTATATTATATGGTCCATTTTATTCAATACATGGTGACTTATAATCATTGTAATTATGAGAACATAATATAACTATTAGAGGTTACAAGTTAGTCTACCTTATTCTACACTAGGCTTTTGTAAGTTTTTATTATCTTTTTTACTAGATCCACCTATTTTGACCATAATGAGTAAAATGAAGGACTCAAACTACATGTATATAAACTACATTTCAGGTTTTCATGACAAGTATTGAGACCGTGTTGTATATTACTAGTTTGAGGGTTTTCAAGATCTGCTTGAAACTACATGTAAACACTTGTGTTTACTTTATATATATGAGAATTATTATTTTTCTATTTTTTATTATCTTTAAATCTTCATCATGTTCTCATATAGGGTAATTCCACTCATATGTACGCTTATTATACCCTCAATTATAGTCGTCAATATGGGGAATACTTGAGGCGGGACTCATGAACACTCCATCAACTTATATCATTCTAGAAATAGGAGGTGTATTAATTGGAAAAATATAGTTATTAAAGGTTGGTATCAAAGTTACAAATAGAGGGGGTGGATGGATTTTGGATTTTGACACATGTGATGTTGCATGGGTTAGTAAGAAAGCAGTTTTGGATATTTTTTGTAAGCAATCTAAACATGAAATAATGATTGGAACTTTTGTATTTACGCCTCCTAGGATATGAGGACTTGAACTTTAGGATTACTATTTTTGTTAAATGTATTGAAACAAGTTATAAGGGAGATACCTAGGAAGGGATCATAAATCATTAATTTTTACAACTTTATTTCAAAATTGTAGAGCTTGGGATATGTTAAAAATAAAATATTAAAATGAAATAATTTATTAAATAATGATAATTATTAAATATTATAGATTTAATATCTCTAATTTTTTTTCTCTTGTAGGTATGGTTATAGTTCATCAACTCAATTAGGTTCAGCATAAAGATGTTCTGCAACATACGTCTGAATGTTTCCCTAGAGTAGAGGTCAATGAAGATAGAAAACAGAAGATGAAAATATAGAGTTTCCATGAAATATTCTAAAAATATTTGAGGGCTCTATATCTGAATATGCCACATAAGGATAGTAAGAAGAGTTTGAGACAACCTTTGGTTCAATCCATTTTTATAAGGAGGATTTGGTTTCTTTGGTAGTGACTATTATGTGTGGATAAGTAAGGAAGATGTGTATATTATTCCTCAGTGATCACGAGGAGTATTTAGTATCTTTTGAGTTGTTCTAAGTCTTTTTTCGAGTAGAGTTTTTTTAATCCATGAATAAATTCAGATTCAAGGTTGTTATAACTCTTCAGTAGAGGAGCTCTATTTTGTGGGAGTTTGTGATCCATATCAAGACCATTTTTTGGTATGCATCAGACCTATTTCAAGATGATAAGGTCTAGAAATTTGTTTTTTATGAATATTGACATCCAGATATATAGATATATGTTGAGACATTCATTTTTTCAACATATATCAAGGTGTTGTGGAGAGAAGTGGTTGTTGAGAGAATACTATCTAAAATAGAATTTTCATGATAGGAGAGTCATCATTATTACTCGTTATATAGAGTGTGGTTTGAGGTTCTTAGTTTCATTAAATGATATATTTTAGTCATCTAGGATTAGTTCTTGTCCGTCATCATCTGATTTCCTGGGGGTGGAGGCTCTTATACCTTTTTCATGGAATTAGACCCTTGTTTTTCAGGTAGAGGCTAAATCCATTAGTATTGAGAGTTACTAAACATCATGACCAGTCAGTGTGCACTAGATTTACTACTTTAGGTTCCTCTGTTGACGAAATTTTAACAAAGTATACAACATCACCGTGTTTTTGTTTGGGAATAGTAGAGAGGAGATAATGTGTGAAGATGAAAACCAAAAAAATACTCCTCACCTTGAGGGAGGAGAGAACAGACAGGGAGGGGTCGTCAATAGTGTCAGATAGGTTATGGAGTAGATCATGATCAAATTCATGATCTAGATTTTCCATCACTAGATAAAGAATACATAAATTGAGGTTCCCTTTTCTTTTTTTTCTACATGGATTAATGTTTTTCGAATTTTGGACATATACCCTCCTTCATATACCTTCCTTCATATAAACTACACATGATCAATTGGGGTTCCCTTTTCTTATTTTTTACAAGGAATGATTGTATTCAGTGAAGGAAATCGTATATTTATTTAAGATATAGGTTTTGATAAATAATTTTGATGGTGATCTAGAAGCGTTTCTTGGAAAGGGAGGTGTTCATATTTGTCAAAGGTTTTTACAATCATTGTATTACTTCTTGTATTAGTTGGTTCTATGTTCATCTGAGGTTAAAATGATAGTGTTTCCAAGGGTTATATAGGATCACCAGGATATCATTCATTGGGAATATGTATAATTTCTCCCACAATGAGAAATTGAGTTTCAAATCAAGCTATATTAATGAATTTCTCAAATATCAATGTAACCATATGGCATGGAACCTTTTGAGTTATAAGATATTCATATACATCTTATGGATATATTGTAGTGAAATTTTAATTGACAAAGTGTTTCACCTTGGGGTTCACTATTTTTGTTCAAATAGAAGGATGATGTATGTTTGTAGATTTGTACTGATTATCATTTCCTAAACTAATGGAAAATGTGGAAATATTATCTTATTCAATTTAGTGTTGAATTTTTCAATTAGAAGGAAGGAGGAAGTTGGTTCCTGAAGATCAATGTCTGCTTTGGGTATCATCATATTTCAGTGAATGATGATCATAATTTGAATAATATATTCCATTGCCATCACGGGAGTTACGAGTTTTCTGTGATGTCATTTATTTTAGTGAATGTATCATATTTGTTTACAGGTTTGATTAACATTGTGTTTGGGGAATTTAGGGATTTTTTATAGTTTTTTTCATCAATGAAATCCTTGTATACTTGTCATCTCCAGAGGAGAATAAATAAAAATTGTGCTATTCTGGCATTCCGTTATCATGGTCATCTATTTTGGGGGATGTTGAAGTATGAGTTTTTTAATACTGATGTTTGTTTCATTTGGGATTTTAATTTACCAAAAGTACATTGCTAAAAACCCTTCTATGTTAGGGTGTATTTTTTATTAAGTATCACCCAAGATAATATAATATTCGAAGTTTTTCCTTATTAATTCCTGGACTGGGATGCCACTGAATCATTCCTGAAGCCTAATTAGCCACATGGCCACAAGCACATCTCCAAAATTGTCTGATGCTACCGACTCACAGTAAGGGCCTAGGTGATTCTGCTGGGAGATTGTTCCCCCAATACCATAGTGTAACACAATAGAAATGTAATAAACATAATATAAGTAGTAAATAATAAATACATAAGTAAACAATGTAAGAATGGTGAATAAATATTACAAGAAGTCATGTCATTTCCTAAATTATGTTACATATCGTATGTATCTATGAAAGAAGCCAAAATGTTATTTCAAGGAATATTTAAAGTACATATATCAGAGGTACAAAATAAGACAGAAGTATCCTAGCAGCATCGCAAGCCCCAGCATTGTCCAATGCTCTCACGTTCATAAATAGTAAATCATGTACCTATGTTAGGGAGATTTTCCTTATCAATAACTTCAATTATAGATCATTTTGGGTCTGAAATGGTTACCCATAGAGGGTCTGAGATAAAAAAATTTAGTCTACCACCCAAGTTCCATTGAAATAACTTATTGGATATATATAACAAGTCTGCATGGAGTATAAGAATTGATAAATAATGTAATCAGAAGAATGTAACCAATAAATGCATTTTCTGATTTAATATCCACTTTTTTTAATCAAATTCATTTAACAATTTAGAAACCCTGAAATTATATGTCCTACGATCCAGTGTGAACCCAACATCTCCCATATAGTCAAAATCACAACAGATACCTCAATAATCCATCTAAAATATAATAATTCAATACCAAATCCAAGATTTTTCTTTGTCTTGGTAGACACATCATAATTCATTTCATTAATGGTTGAATTTAAAAACTAAGTCCATTAAAGGCATTCCTATATTGGAATTCCACTATAACTATAGGTGTAATATCAACTATAAACATATAGGCCCATCCCTAGAGAACCTATAAGGAACTCAATATCCTTATAGTTGAGGAATAACGTCACTTCCAAACAAGTCCATCCTTGGTTGTACACTAAGGGAGCTCAAGTATCACCCATGGAATAAATAGTCAAATTCCCATTTGAGTCCATCAATGGAATTGTTATTTGAATCCATGTATCACTCAACAAATAATTAAATCCTCATTGAGTCAGTTCAAGAAATGATTCATTTGGATCCATGTATCACCCAAGGAATAAATATGTTTTGGATAATTGCTTCCATATGCGGAATTATAATACGAATCCACGTATCACCCATTGGTTATAACCATTTAATAAATTCAAAAAAATTTAATAAAATTTATATATCAATTTTTTGGTCAAAATAAAGAACATCTCATGTCGGTCTTGTAATGTCCAGAAATTTTAGTGGACTTTTTTTTTCAATACATGGGAATTTCAGGAGTCTGCAGTTTTTAATAGTGCCTGATTCATGGCCCGGTTTTCCCGAAATCAATTTCTGAAGTTCTGTTCAGGCACGTTCAGTAAACATTCGAGTGGGATTGAATATATTTTGAATTGGTGCTCGAAATTGAAATCCTAGAGAAATGTTGGTCTCGTAGTGCCGGTAATCTCTTAAAAAGACCTTTACCACAGTTGCGTTCAAATATGAAAGGAACTTAATTTTTTGGGTTTTCAAAATAAATCAAATAAAAATATGGGTAACATATTTTTATTTGATTGGTAGTTAAAACCACCAAGTGGAGGTTAATTGCGGGGCCCACCACACCATAACCTCCCTTGGGAGGATGTTGTAAGGTGGGGCCCACACGAGCAGCATTCCCCCTTAACACCCCTTTAACCCTTGGAACTCCCAATTTATTGTGGAGCCTCTTCACTTTCCTTCATAAGTATTCCAAACCACAAATTAATGAATGGAATAATTAATTAATTTGAAGTTATTTGAATTGTTTTGAATTTATTCTGCCAACATTAAAATAAGAGATCATATTCTTTTATTTTGGGGGTTTGCATAATCCTTGGTGGAGCTTTGGAGAATCTTTGGGAGAATTTCATACTCCCAACGAAGAATGGTCCTCATCCCCAAAGAACAACGAACATCGTCCTCAATCTTCGACCAAGCTAAAAGAGAAGGAGTCGCCCATGAAGAATGCTGAAAATTCTTCTTCCTCGGACGCTTCCCGACGTCAATGAAATGACGCCGTCGTCAACAGAAAACTGTAGATTCAAGGTAGGGGTGTGATTTGATTTGAGAAACGTTGAATCTACCTTCTATGATTGTTTCTCTAGACCTGGTTGCTACCAAACTAATGGGGAAGGACTAGGCCAAACTAACATGGTCTGATCCCTCTGCCGATCTTGTGAAAGTTTGGTGTGTTCTTCGCATTCATCATGGGTAAAGAACAACGGATCGTTGTGAGACTATTGAGTGAAGCAACGATCCAAAATTGAAGACCCAACATCACAAAGACATAGAAGAGGTGCAACGACAATAGCGGGCGATGGATTGGAACGGAACGAAATGGACCTTTCCTCGATCGTTCTTCGAGTGGGAGAATCAAGTCATGTTTTCGAAGCTGATCAGAGGCCCAAAAACACCAGAGACGACTACAAGATGTTGGGGTGACCTATTGTCTGATGTTTCGTGATGAACGGACCATTGGAATGAAGATCGGACTTCACAGGAGGCGCGATGGTCAGAGGCACCGTTTCTGAAAAATTCTAGAATACACGGCATGTACCTCTGATGAATACGCTATGTAGTACTGGTGTTCAGTGGCTTGAGATACGAACGCTGGACAAGTAACACACAGTGTGTGACCCTGATCACATGATGTGTACTCTCTACATAGATTGGAAGAAGCGGATTTATGAGACATGGTGTGTAATATGGAAAAATACACGAACACGGGAAAAATTACACAGCCAAGGGGCACGATGTGTACTCTCTACACAGATTGGAATAAGCGGCTTTGCATGACTCGGCGTGTATCTTAGGGGTAGATGGGCATGGGGTGGAGTACACGGGCATGTACTCCACCACACGGCCAGGCATGGCCAGTGGCATGGGATACCCCGTGTACTAGTTATAAGGGTTGGAGAATGTGGATTGATGCCATGTACGGGCACAAGCCCAGTGTACACGGAGTTGACCCCAGTTGCATGGACATAGTGTGTAACAATACCACACATCGTGTACTTACATCTCTACATGTATTTTCTTTCTACATGGGCAATTGCACAAGGGTAGTACCCAAGGTCTGTAGACACGGTGTGTCACAATACCACACACTGTGTACTTACTTTTCTACAAGACCAGCCTTTCAACACGGGTCATTGTACACATGCAGTACCCGAGGTCTGAAGACATACTGTGTGCCTTATTCCAACACGTTTTGTACTTTTTAGAAAATTACTAGGTCACCTCGTCTTTGTGTCTTGGACACATATTGCTTGGATTTTCCACCTATTATGTGGAGGACCTTTGAAACACTTGGCTCGAGGAGCGGACCCTCCCGGGATCGAGCATGCTGTGTGCTGGAAACTTAAGGATGGCTACGACTGAGATGAAAGGATCCTCCATGGGATTGACATTGACGATTCTGCACCAGGATCCTTTATGGGTTCGGCAACAATGAATTCTGTACCGGGATCCTCTGTGGGTTCGACTGTGGTGACTACAGTAATGGAATCCTCTGTGGGTTCGACAGTAATGACTTTTGTACCGGGATCCTCCGTGGGATTGACAGTTATGACTACTGTACCGGGATCCTCTGTGGTTTGACAGTGACAAGATCTGTACCAGGATCCTATGTGGGTTCAACAGAGCTGATACTGTTCCAGGATCCTATGTGGGTTCGACAGAGGAGATGATTCAGTGGCTACAACTAATCATATCTACCACTCTACATGAGTAGTATACCTATGTGAGCTAAGTATTGTCTTTAAATCTTTATCATTGAGGTGATTGACTTTAATTCCTTTGTGGAATGGGTTGTCCTTAGTCTTGAGAGTTGGAGATAGACTATGATTCGTAACTTACGTATATGTATGGGCATATACCTATATAGGTTTGGTTGATACTTCGTGATTTTATCTTACTTTTGTGGTTTATCCATAGTGGATTCTTGGAGACCTTCATGGGTCTCAGGGCCCCCTACTAATTACTTTTATTCTCACCCCTGCACGGGCTTCAACCTCACCTTGTTGTGTTCTGTACAGATGACAGTCAGCAGTGATCGATGCTGATGGTGATGGACGAGAGGCTGCTCAGAGCTGGACTAGACGGGACATACTTTAGGGATGAGTTGTTCAAGTTCTATACCTACCCTTCAGGTAGGATTCCCCGGTGAACTATCCATGAGATGTTTTTCCTTTTTACTTGTACTCTTACTTGTTGTTCATTTGGGGTTGTATACTATCCCACTTACTTTCAGCACAATTTTCTTTTATATTTAGCACTTTTTGCTTCTGCTACATGAGTTTTGTCTGTGTGTGTTACAGGTTTAAAGGAAATTCCTTCCCTTTTTATCAGGGTTTTTCCTTTGGTGCTATTCTCCAGCCCCTGGCCTATGGAAGGCGGGTTTGGGGTAGTCACGGCACGGGCCCCAAGGATGGGTCGTGACAAATTGGTATCAGAAGAGTCGGTTCTACTGTAGAACATGGAATATGATTCTTTTAAACGGCAATAATTTTTAGTGATTTGGACGTGGTTATCAGTTTAGGGAAACCAGTGTTGGTGTAGAGGCCGACATATCTATAGACTAGGACTCTGACTTCTGATTTCCAACTTAGTGCATGAAAACACTAATTGCGTGTGTGTTTCTTTTGAAAAGTTTTAATCGTGATTATTTTCTATCAACTCACCAGGTATACTTTTTTTTACCATGGCACACCTATTCCTTTTTAGGATGTCCCAACAGAGGCAGTTAGATAGGGTTCTGTGTTATGTACGAGATGGTAGCCCACCGAGCGACGAGGCCTCGGTGCAGGGCCCCATCACAGCGTATGTACCAGCGGTACCACTACCCTTTGGGCCACCGATACCACCAGCTCCAGCAGTAGAGATTGCACACCTTCTGATTGCATTGCACGAGTTCCAGTGCTAGAGGCCGCCCAGGTTCCGAGGAGAGACGGACCCACATGCAGCTAAGGATTGGCTGGAGGCTGTCATCGGAGTTTTCAGATTAGTAGGGACACCATCCGACCTCAGGGTGATCCTTGTCGCGAGTCTCATGCATGCAACTGCAGGTAGATGGTGGAGCCTGATGCTCCAAGTGCATGATGAGTCATCATACTCTAGACAGACTTCGAGAGTCTTTTCGGCTCAAAGATTGTTCCAGTCACCCTTTGTGTGATGCGGATTTAGGAGTTACTTCATCATCAGCAGGGCAGCATTACAGTAGCTCAGTACTAAGTGAGGTTCACCTACCTCTCACAATACTCCATGGATATGTTATGGGAACCATTCTTCAGGGCCCAGACCTTTG
The DNA here is from genome assembly GCA_963277665.1 of Viscum album. Taxonomy (NCBI): domain Eukaryota; kingdom Viridiplantae; phylum Streptophyta; class Magnoliopsida; order Santalales; family Viscaceae; genus Viscum; species Viscum album. Next base: position 1,208,995,257 of record OY728137.1, read on the forward strand.
AGCAGGGACTCTGACATGAGATCAGGGATTCAAAAATCTCCGTCAACTTCCCGACGCAGGCGGGGGTGCTAGAGCGAGCCCTTCTAGTGGAGAGTTTTCTTGTTGATCAATCACCAGCAGCAAGACCCACCACATGGTGACACATAGTAGAGTCTTCTATAGCCGGTAGTAGAAAGATGTTGTAGAGGTCCAAGCTGACCGGGACATCAGGTGGATGACCCCAGGATACAAGTTTGGCTGTGTGGGGAAAATGAGACAGAACTAGTCATATGAGGAACATGCAGTGCTATGAATGCGGCGGGCAGGTTCACATGGCTCATGACTGCCCGAACCTCCATGAAAATGAGCAGCAGACAGTAGAGGTACCTCCTAGGAAGACACATAGGTTCGACCGTGGTGGTCCGCCAAGAGCAGGCAGACTTGGTAGAGAAGCTGGCCGAGTAGAAGGTGGTGGATAACGTTTCGAGGCCCTGCCACCACCACCACCAAGAGGTCCACCCTGACCATAGGGAGCTAGCGGACAGAGGTAGGTTCAGCTCCATTCATTCAAGGCCTAGGACCACAGTGCACCTGAGATGATTTGAGGTACTATCTATGTCTACTCTACCCTTTCTACAGTACTTATTGACACAGGTGTGAGTCATTCTTTTATTGCCACTACCATCATTTGGAGCTCAGATATTCCAATAGAGCTGTTGGATCGATCCTTATAGCTAGAGACTCCTACGAGATTAGAATCAAGGATTATGTACTGGTGTTGGCAGTTTGAGATTACTCTAGGAGGCGAGAGCTTCGGCTAGGATCTCCTTGTAGCAACATCGAGGCCTTACAATGTCATCTTTAGTATGGAATGGTTATCCATAGTTCATGCTCAAATTGATTGTATTAGCTATAATGTGCGGTGTGTCCACATGGATGGGACAATGTTCACCTTCACTAGTGAGAAGGTAGCCTTTGCAGTGCATGATGAACTTACACAGAGGAGGGGGAAGTCGATCACACATCAGTTGGCTAGTCTCATCCATGAAGCTGTTGATGTGCGAAGTCCGAGTTTTCCTGTTGTGGTGGATCATTACGTGTATGTTTCCCCTGATGACATTCTAAGACTACCTCCTCAAATATTGGGAGACTTCTACATTGACCTTTACCCTGTGATGGCACTTATATCTACTCCAACATATCGGATGGCTCCCGTCGAGCTTTGTGAGCTGCAGGTATATCTGGAGGACTTATAGGGGAAGAGAATTATCTGAACCAGTGTTTCACCCTAGGGATCTCCAATTTTGTTCTCCAAGAAGGAGGATGGGAGCTTGCAACTGTGTGTTGACTACCGTTTCCTAAAAAAGGTGACCGTGAATAACATGTACCCACTCCTGAGGATTGATGACCTCTTTGATCAGCTAAAGAGAGCACATTTGTTCTCGAAGACAGATCTTCGGTCAGGCTATCACCAGCTCAGAGTACGGGATGAGGATGTGTAGAAGACAACCTTCAGGTGTCAGTATGGCCACTATGAGTTCTTGGTTATTCCCTTCAGTGTAAAAATTGCTCTAGCAATGTTCATGAGTCTCATGAACAGGATCTTCTAGCCTTATCTCGATTGCTTTGTTGTAGTCTTCATCGATGACATACTGATCTACTCGACTACTGAGGAGCAGCATGCCTACCATTTGCTGGTAGTACTGGACACACTCAGAGAGAACCAGATTTATGGTACGCTCTCGGTGTACCAGTTTTGGATTTGAGAGGTTCACTTATTGGTACACGTCATCTCGGAGGTTGGAGTTTCAGTGGATCCAGTGAAGATTGAGGAAGTACATGCATGGGAACCACCCAAGAGTGTGACAAGGTTAAAAGTTTTCTAGAACTGGTTGGGTACTATCGGAGGTTTGTGCCAGAATTCTCTAGAGTTGCAGCACTACTTTTAGCATTGATGAAGAAGGGGAAACCCTTCTTGTGGTCAGAGAGATGCTAGCAGAGCTTTCAAGAGCAGAGACAAAGGTTGAATAGTGATCCCATCTTGTGGCTACCAGAGGAGGGGATTGGGTATGTAGTTTACTACGACGCATGAGAGACCGGACTCGGGTGTGTTCTGAGGCAGGAGCGATCAGCGATCGCTTATGGTTCTCGGTAGTTGAGACAGCATGAGTAGAACTACGCTACCCATGACGTGGAGTTAGCAGTAGTGGTCTTAGCCTTGAATATGTGGTGACACTATCTGATGGGCTAGCGCTTTACAGTTTAATCTGACCACTAGAGTCTCAGGTACATCTTCTCACAGAAGGACCTGAACCTGAGACAACGATGATGGATCATGTTCCTCTAGGACTATAACCTTGAGATAGTTTATACTCCTAGGAAGGGGAACATTGTAGCAGATGCACTCAGCAAGAGATCAGGCATACAACTGCTAGGAGAGGCAACAGAGCTGCTGGCCATGTTGCAATTTTTTTTGTGGATCGGGACAGAGAAACCTTTCTGTAGTCTCTCACATCCGCTCCTTCACTTCTTCAGCGAGTCAGGAAGGCACAACGTGGGGACGATGACTGTGAGATGTGACATGCTCAGATATCCACAAGGTAGGCACCTGATGGTATTTCTGAAGGTGGGGAGCACATCATTCTCTTCAGAGGACGTACCATGGTACCAATTTCACTTTATGAGGAAGTGTTGAGAGAGTTCGAGAAATCTCATCTCACGGTACATCCAGGTATGGAGAAGATGTATCAGGACCTCAGAAGACAACACTGGTGGCCAGGTATTATGAAGGAATTAGGGGTGTTTATCTCACTATGCCTCACTTGTCAGCAAGTGAAGGAAGAGCACCAGGTTCAAGCAGGCTTAGTTCAAACCTTATAGGTCCCATAGTGGGAGTGGGATGGGATACCCATGGATTTCATGACGAGACATCCACATAAATCTAGAGGACATGACTCTATCTGAGTGATCGTAGAATGACTCACCAAGTCATCCCACTTCATACCGATCCGAGATCAGGGCTTAGTAGAGAGTTTGGGACGCCTCTACGTTCAGGAGATTGTTCAACTTCATGGTGTGCCATTGAAAATTGTCTCTGACTGTGACGCACGGTTCACTTACTGGCTATAGAAGGGGTTGCAGTAGGCTTTTGGGACATAGCTTCGCTAGAGAACTGCCTTACATCCTCAGACAGATGGTTAGAATGAGAGGACCATTCAGACTCTTGAGGACAAGCTCCTTGCATGTGTCCTCGAGTTCGGTCATAGCTGGTAGGATCACTTACCCTTGGTGGATTTTGCGTATAACAACAGCTACCACTCCACCATCAGGATGAAACCTTACAAGGAACTTTATATCTGAACTTGCAGATCACCTCTGTACTGGACTGACCCAGGGGAGTCAGTACTTATGGAACCAGAGATAGTGCAGGCTACGACATAGAAGGTGGAGATTATCCCAGAGCAAATGAAGACTGCATAGATCAGGTAGAAGTCCTATTCGGATAGGATACGAAGATCACAGGTGTTCGAGGATAGAGACCACATCTTTATACGAGTCTCATCTCGATGTGGTCTATGGAGATTTGGCTGAGGTGGAAAGTTATATCTATGATTCATCGGACCATTCTAGGTCCTCAATAGAGTAGGTGAGATGGATTACCTCTTGGCACTTACACCTCAGTTGCACCGAGTGCACGATGTCTTGCACGTATCTCAGCTGAGGAGATACGTGCACGAACCATCCCACATCATCGACCACAGGGAGATGGACATCGATGACGGGGCTACTTTCACAGAGGTTCTAGTGGAGATTGAGGATCAATAGGAGTGGTTCCTACGTGGATGGTTGATTCCTCTAGTCCGTGTTTGCTGGAAGCACGAGAACCTCCAGGAGATCACATGGGAGCGGGAGGCTCAGATGCATGCTCGGTACCCCCATTTGTTCCCTTAGTGTGTGATGTACCTTATGGGGACATAAATCCATGAGGTGGGGAGAATGTAAAGACCCAAAATCTCCATGGAAATTTTATTTTTAAATAAACGGGAATTTAACGAGTAAGCAGTTTCTGACAACGCATGATTCTGAGGCCTGGTGTGCCTGAAATCAATTTCTGACGTTTTTTTCGTGTACATCCAGTAAACGTACGCGCAAGATTTCATATCTTTTGAACAAGTTCTTGGAAATAAAATCTAATGGCACCATTGATCTTGCAGTGTCGGTAATCACGTAAGGAGACCTTTACCGCAGTTTCGTTCTAACTAGAGAGGAAGTTAATTTTGGGGGTTTTCTAAATAAATCAAATAAAAATATAGGTAACATGTTTTTATTTGATTTGTAGTTAAAACCACCAAGTGGAGGTTAGTGGTGGGGCCCACCATACCACAAACTTCCTTGGGAGGTTGTTATAAGGTGGGGCCCACATGAGCATCAAACCCCCTTAACCCCCCTTTAAACCCTGGAACTCCAAATTTATTGTGGAGGCTCTTCACTTTCCTTCATAAGTATGCCAAACCACAAATTAATGAATATAATTATTCATTAATTTGAAGTGATTTTAATTATTTTAATTTATTATGCCAACATTAAAATAAGAGATCATATTCTATTATTTTGGGGGTTGGCATAATCCTTGGTGGAGCTTTGGAAAATCATTGGGATAATTTCATCCTCCCAATGAAGAACACTCATCATCTCTAAATAATGAAGAACACCATCCTCGATCTTCGACCAAGCTAAAAGAGAAGGAGCCACCCACGAAGAATTTCGGCGAAGCTTCTTCCTCAGACACTTCCCGACGTCAACGAAACGATGCCATCCTCAATGAAAAATCCTCAAATCAAGGTAGGGGTGTGATTTGATTTGAGCAATGTTGAATCATCCTTCCATGATTGTTTCTCTAGACCTACTTGCTACCAAACTAATGCGGAAGGACCGGGCCAAAAAAACACGATTCGATCCCTCGACCAATCTAGTGAATGTTTGGTGTGTTCTTCACGTTCATCATTGGTAACGAACAATGGATCACTGCGAGACTATTGAGTAATGCAATGATCCGAAATTGAAGACCCAACATCAAAACGACCTTGAAGAGGTGTGACGACGATAGTGGGTGACGGATTGGAACAGAACAGAAAGGTCCGTTCCTTGACCGTTCTTCGAACAGGAGAATCAAGTCGTGTTTTCGGAGCTGATCGAAGGCCAAAAAACACTTGAGACAACTACATAAAATCAGGGGGACCTAGTTTCTGATTTTTCATGAAGAACGGACTGTCAAAATAAATATCAGACTTCACAGGAGGCGCACTGGACAGAGGTGTCGTTCCTAGAAAATTCCAGAATACACGGCATGCACTTATGATGAACACGTCATGTAGTACGGGCGTTCTACGACTTAAGATATGGATGTTGGACATGTAACACAAGGAATGTCACCTCGGTCACACGATGTGTACTCTCTACACAGATTGGAAGAAGCAGCTTCACGAGACATGGCATGTAATCTGGGAAAGTACACGGACACGGGCATAATTACATGGCCAAGAGGCACGACGTGTACTCTCTACACAGATTGGAAGAAGCAGCATTGCGTTACTCAGTGTGTATCTCGGGGGTACACAGACATGGGTTTGAGTACATGGGCATGTACTATACCACACGGCCAGGCATGGCCAGTGGAACGGGATACCCCGTGTACTAGTTAGACTAGTTGGAGAACATAAATTGAGGTCGTGTATGGGCACATGGCCTGTGTACATGGAGCTGACACCAGTTTCTTGGACACGACTTATAAACATACCACATGCCGTGTACATACCTCTATACATGGATAGACTTTTGACACTGGCCATTGGCCACGGGTAGTGCCCTATGTCTGTAGACACGGTGTGTCACCATACCACATGCTGTGTACTTACTTTTCTACATGACCAGCCTTTCAACATGGGTTGTTATACATGGGCAGTACCTGAGGTCAAAAGACATGGTGTGTGCCTTATTCCAACACACCGTGTAATTTTTGGAAAATGTCTTGGTCACCTCGTCTTTGTGTCTTGGACATGTATTGCTTGGATTTGCCCATTGTGACGTGGAGGACCTTTGAGCCACTTGGATGGAGGAGTGGACCCTCCCAAAATTGAGCGTGCTCTGTGCGGGAACCCTATGGATGGTTGGGACTGAAATGACAGGATCCTCCATGGGTTCAACATCGATGATACTATCTCAGAATCCTCTGTGGGTTCGACATCCATGAATTATGTACTGGGATCCTCTGTGGGTTCGACAGCGGTGACTACTATATAGGGATCCTCTTTAGGTTCGACAATGAAAAATTATGTACCGGGATCCTCTGTGGGTTTCACATCGGTGAATAATGTACCATAATCCTCTGTGGTTTTGACAGTGACGACTTTTGTATCAGGATCCAACATGGGTTCGACAGTAATTATACTGTTCCTGGATCCAATGTGGGTTCGACAGATGAGATGATTCAGTGGCTACAACTAATCATCTCTACCTCTCTACATGAGTAGTATACCTATGTGAGATGATTCTTGTCTTTCAATCTTTATCATCGAGGTGATTAACTTTACTTCCTTTGTGGAATGGGTTGTGCTTTGTCTCGAGAGTTGGATCCAAACTGTGATTGGTAACTTAAGTATATGTATGGGCATATACCTAAGTCAGGTTGGTTGATACTTCGTGATTGTATCTTAATTTTGTGGTTTATCCTTAGTGGATTTTGGGAGTCCGTTGGGGGTCTCGGGGTCCCCTACTATGTATTGCTATACTCACCCATGCATGGGCTTCGCCCGCACCTTGTTGTGTTCTGTGGAGATGACGGTCAACAGTGATCAAGGTTGAGGGTGACGGATGGGAGGCAGCTCAGAGTTGGACTCGATGGGACGTACTTCAGGGATGAGTTGTTTGAGTTATATACCTACCCTTAAGGTATGATTCCCCAGTGGATGATCCAGGTGTTGTTTTTTCTTTTTTACTTGTACTCATACTTGTTGTTCAATTGGGTTTGTATACTAGCTCACTTACTTTTAGCACAGTTTTCTTTTTTATTTAGTACTTGTTGCTTCTACTGATTAAGTTCTGTCTGTGTGTGTTATAGGTTTAATGTCAAAGACTTCCATTTTTATCAGGGTTTTTCCTTTGGTGCTAGTTGCTAGAACCTGGCCAATGGAAGGCAGGCTTGGGGTAGTCACGACACGGGCCCCGGGGACGGGTCATGATAGGTCTCACCACAAAAGGTGGATCAAATATTATGGAACCTTTAAAGGATTTTCCTTTCAAATATCCACAAGGGAAAAACATGATAACAAGTATCTCATGATTAAATAAACCAATACATGACATAGTCATTATCAATATCACAAGGGAATTTTTGGAGTTGCTTCCAGGTTACTAACTTGTGTGTACTTCAAGATAACCATTATTTACAGGTTTGAGTATCAATAAAATATTTATCACATCATTATTCTTCTTCTTCATGACATAGTAAGATATAATGTCCCAAGAGTAGTTGTTACACTAAAAGGTTATAGTAGTTCCCAATTATGATTTGAATGTGAATGTGATATGAAACTCTTTTTTAATATATATTCTAAATCTAGATGATATCATTAGATGGGAAAATGAGATAGGATATCAGGGGTGGAGAATCATTGGAATCGGAGGAACCTTTTGATGGTCTATGCCCTTAGTAATATATAATATGATATCCTGAGAATGAGACCCAATAGTGAAAATTAACGTGTCAATGTGTCCTTGGATATTTCTATCAGCTGACATGTGTATTGACCCTTATACATTAAGATCATTATTAATAAATTATATGATCCACCTACTATGATGTATAAAAATAACCATGAAATAATATGGTCATAGAAATATATTATACAATGGTTGTTTCATGAGTAATATTTCATTAATGAATAATATGTGAATGGATTGGTCCCTTATATTTTAACAAATTTTGATGTCTTAGTCCCTCTATGGGAAATGATATATTCAGAATAAATCCTTGGCCAGGGTGTTTGATAAGAAAGTTCATTTTCCAAGAAATCAAAGAAAGAGATATCAAGAACAATGGATGATGGAATAGTCCTACATCTTACTTGATTAAAGATATTGCAATAAAGGGATTGTATTGCATAGTAAGCATACTTATGAGGTAACATTTCATTACGACGTTAAATTCTTTCTCTTTGGGTTCCATAGTGTGTTTCTAGACGCTAATATAAAACTTTAGGCTAATTTGCCTAATGCCAATGATATAGTGGCCTAGAGGGTCACATAGAAACTTGGTCTAGAATATCAGTTAAATAATATTATATTATTTATTATTTGATGAGTAGAATAAATATTATTCCCGCATGGGGTTTAATAATTATCCATTTTTCCGTGATGGAAAATATTATATCTCAGGTTTTTCAAGGGAATATTTGTGAGTGATTAAAAATATTCTACCACAATTATATTCCCTTAAATAATAAATATTATTCCCATATCGGGTATGAAAATTATTCATGTTTTCGGGACAAAAAATATTCTATCACAACATAATCAAGGTAATATAATGTGAGTGGAATATTTAATAAATATTTATTTTATATTTATTGAATATAATATTTATTTATTTATTGGTGAATAATGAATTAAATTTTGTTTAATAAATAAATAGTCATTATTAAAGGCCCAATAAACATTGTGGAATGAATGTAGCATCACATATAAATGCTCTGATGCAAAAATTATAAATATTGAATATGATTTTATTAAATAATATATAATTTTAATTCCCAATTTAATTGCTTATAATTAAATAAAATTAATACTAATTTTTGAAATGGGGTTTGATATAGGATTAAATAAAAAATTATGGAATGTTTTTCAATTATTTTATTTTAAATACTATTGAAATTAAAAACAAGAAACATAATTTTATTAAGATGTAATTCATTTTTTTCTGTTGTGCATAATGGATTTGAAGAAATCTTTTAATCAATATAGAGATCTGTTCAAAAAAATAATTCTCCTCATAATAAAGAAAAATGTTACTCCACTAGATCAAGGATAATGATTTGGAAGTGGTTCTTGAAATGATCAAAGGCATACGATGCAAGTGTAGTGATCTATTATGATAGCACTCAAAGATTGCGTTGGATTTATCTCTAGATTCACAGAAGATGTGTGGATCACCTCTAAATAAAGTAGTCCCTTGATTAAAATAATTTAATGGTGGTGTAGTGAAGATCGGTCAATAGATCCATAAATGTAAATAGAATTTCATCAAGGTAATTCATATTTTAATTAAATTGATGACAACGAATTTTTGATGATCCTCCCTCTGAATTCGATATGATTACTCTTATCTTATTTCATCTATACAATTCCAGAGATCATGCCAATTATCATAGTGTAGATCATCGATTAATCATCAATCATGAGAAAAAATAAATGTTGTAAATCATCCATTGCATTCTTCCTCTATAACCGGAACCTAAAACCATTATCAAAGTAGTAACATAATTATTTATAATAATTTAAATATCTTGTGAGATCACTACATTTCAATTTAGTTTTTCAATTCATGTTTAATATTTATTTTAATTTAAATCATGAGATTTTATTTTTATTTTTATTTTTCCATAGATCTAATCAATATGAATATTTTTATGAATAAAGTAAAATTGAAGATATAATCTATCAGTGCCAAGGATTCACACTGAATAACACAATAGTGCACACCCTATAATTGGAGTTACACATGATGTAGTTTTATTCAATGCATCAGGAATTAATTTTCAAATTAATTAAAATCATGTATATTGATTACAAAAAGTGTTGTTAATTTTCACAACATGTGTTGAATAGACCATGGTGGCATATGGTCACCTAGAGTACATGCCTTGTATCCCACATACATGTTGTGTAGTAAATTTGAGTCCAAGATGGGTCGATAATTTCAATAAAAGACCTACCTGACTGGTAACCATGTAATTTGGAGACCATATGGCAGGTATCCCATGGGACACGCTGTATACTCCATTTTTCTATGGTAGTATCTACATACCAAGTCCCTGGCCTTTAACTCATATATACAATGATAAATGTACACACTATAAATCTTACCAGTACATTCCTTGTACATATAACAAAATTATGTATATTTAAAATTTATTTATTATATTATATAAATCATGCGGCATGTTCATTCATGGGGTCATTAAGTTGATAGAACATGCCATATTATGGGTTTTAATATAATATATATAAATAAAAATTTAATTAATATATGCATAATATTCATAAATATATATATATCATGTATAAATAATATTATAGTTGTTACTCTACATACATTGATGCATAAAATGTGACAAAAAAATCACATAATTCAAGTAATCATTAAGTTAATAGTACACATCATGAAAGTAGATGACATGTCCTGTATAACATATTTTACAAGGGAAAAATGTATACAAATATAATAAATTTTAGGATTTATTGGATGGGATTTTATCATGTTTCATCCAAGGTACATTTAGGTACAATAATATTTTCAAATATATTTATTTAGTTTTTTAAAATTATGATGGAAAAGAATCTCATGTAAAATCTAATAATAATTAAGATAAACTATTTGATTACTTAATTAAGATATTTATTTTATTTGAGAAAAATTTACCTTAAATAAGAATGACTAATAATTTAATAATAGTTTTATTAATTTAAAATTTTATTCTATACATATGGATGATCATGAGAATATGCCAGACCATTTTATGTGATTGGTTTAATTTATTTTATTTTATTGTTAAATTAAATTATTGACCTATGTGTACTATCTCTATTTATTATATAAAGGCATGTGTGCCCATGGTTTCTTTTATGTAAACACATTATCCCCTCACTTCTGTATGAGTAAAAAAAATTGTAAAGGATAGTGTTTCTATGTTAGTGGAGGTGGATCATGTTCGGAGATGTGGAAAAAAAATCAATAAAGATACATAGGTTGAGAAATTGAATGCTGTAACATGAACCTTAATCAGATCAAGGTATTTTTCCCTAGATCAATTGTTAGTTTATTAATCTATAGATAAAATAAACATTAGTAAATATCATGATAATGAAACATTATTATTTTGGTTTTTTCATTTTTCATTTTTATTTCATTATGGTTGTTTTGTCGCGATTATAGAGTTAGTGAATTATAGAGAAAATAGATAAGACTAAAATAAATTATATTCTTATTAAATATAATCATAAACATGGTTGGTCACTTAAAAAACTCCAATTAATATTATCAAGTATATGATATAGATAATAATTTTAAATTTCTGCATAAATGGTTAATGTCCCTAAATTGTTTATATTAAGTTAGTATAACCTTCCACTACTTATGTTGAAATATAAACATAGTTCAATGTGCATAACGAACCAATGTTGGGGTGATTTGAATTACTGGATAATTATAACTCGGTGTGTTGGGTTGAATTAAATTAGTTTACACCAAGGGTATCTTGATAGAGCAGGAATTTGTGAATTTGAGAGGAACAGTGTGAGAAAATATAATTAAAGGATGTTAGTGTTCGGAATTCCACTCAACATATCAAAGAACCGTTACTTAATGAAATATAGAATATGGAATTATTACATAAAACCATTAAAGATTAATTACCAACCAAAGTTTGTGTAATGAGAAGATGAATAGGGATCACTTCTATTAGAAAGTCCAAGACAATGGATATTCTAAAGGAAATGGTGATGGATATTAGGTTTCAATAAAATATTAGGAGACTAATAAATATAATATTTATATATTTAGTGGTCTAAAATATATCATATAATGTACTAATTTTTTATCTTATTTGTAGAAACAAAAATATAAATTATATCAAAAAAATCATTGTGATCCATACTTAAGATGGAAAACCTTCTCACCAGCACAAATTTAAAAGAATGGAAAAGGGACATATGTATCATCCATCACCATGAATAGAAATTATATATGCTGGAAGAACCTTTTCATGAGGTTCTTAGTAAGGATGCAAGTGATTAAGAGTTATATATCAACGAGAAGCTTCTAAATGATAATAATATAGATGTTCAATGATTCCTTTTATCAACCATGTCCAATGAGAGTTAAATGAACCATGATAACATGGATTCCTATATCATGATGTATCACCTTTATGATTTTTATCCTGATAAAGAGAGACAAGACATGTATGAGATGTAAAATGTTTTACTCATAACTACTCCTTGGGTGTCTGTTCTTACTAAGCCTAATGTAGTCAAGATTATTGAATATGTTGAATTTCTGGACATCATTAGGATTAAATTATCAGATGATTTTCATATAGATCTCATACATTCATCACTACCCAAGAACTTCTCAATCATTATTATTAATTAAAATATAAGAAATAATTATAATATTCCTTTAGATCTTCTTGAATTTTATTCTCCTTGGGGATAAGTACATGGGGCATGAATAACAAGTAGTCTTTATGGGGAATAAGAAGTGGAATATCAAAAAAAGGGGGCCTGTTCCTATAAAATGTCTAAATCTCCCAATCACCATCATTATAATAAGAAGAAGTTCCAATTTCAGGGAAAGGAAAAAGAGGTAGTAAGTTTTTCATTTGGAAGGCCAAGCTACTAGAAGAGTAACTATACCTAGAAGATAATGGTTTGTTCATTATCAAGTGTAATATTTCTATATCTACACACTGGGTACTAGATATAGCATGTGGTTATAAAATATATATCTAAATGCAATACACATTTAGATTCTGAAAAATTCCCATAGAAGAGATGTATTTAGGAGCAACTAACAGTGTGATGTTGGCATCCCTAGCCATTAGTGACTACAAGATTTAATTTCCAACAGGAATTATTTTGGTTTTAAGATATTGTTATTATGTACCTATAGTTACCATGAACAAAATTTATGTATCATTCATCGATGCATATGGATTTATTTTTATATATGGAAATAAAAGTTTTTTATTTTTAAGGAAAAACATATTCTATGGTATGGAACATTAAAATAATGGTCATTATGTCTTAAATTAAAAAACCATATATTGGAAATTGCTAAATAACCATGGTCACATGACTCATATTACTCACATCTCTGGCATCACCATCTTGATAATCTATAATGAGAAGATTTTTACAATGCTCTATCAAGATGGTTATTTTGGACTATACTGAGCTAAAACCACATGAAATATTTCATGCTTGTTTACAAATTAAAATGACTAAACCACCAATTTTTGGATAGGGTGAAATGTCCAAAGAGAATTTATGAGTGGTACACACATATGTGTATGGCCAATTTTGAGTAGAAGATATAAGTGGATAATCTTACATCATAACTATTAGTGATTACATGAGTAGATATGGATATATCATATTGATGAGGTATATGCCTGAGTAATTTGAGAAATTCAAGGAATTCAAGAATTAAGTATATAATCAACATGTAATTAACATAATAATGTTTCAATTAGATCATGATGGTGAATAAAATAACCATTATTTCATCAACTTTCTCCAAGATTTTGGGATTATATCTTAACTCACTCTACATTATACACTACAGTGTAATGGTGTTAGTGAAAAGTCAAACTATACCTTGTTAGATATAGTAATGTCGATGAGGAGTCATGAAAATATTCTATTATATTTTTTCAGATATTCATTATTAAATGCATCATACAAATGAAAATAAGTTCTATTTAAAGAGGAAAATGTAATTCTCTTTGATTTTTGGAGTGGAAAGAATCCCATTTTGTCACATACATGTGTATGGGGTTGCAAGGTGTTTGTTATGGACTTATAAGGAAAAATACTCCCACCATGTGGAATAAAGAGCATCTTTATAGAGAATCTTAAAGAGACAAAGGGTTACTATATATAAAACCCCTCAGATAAAAAAGTGAATACCACCAGAAAAGCTATATTTCTTGGGAGGGATCACATCCTAAAAATGGATAATGGAAAAAAGATTGAATTTGATGAATTTTATTGTTGAGATACACATGAGTTTGAGTAGGAACAGACTCTACATATCCTCATGTGAAGGAGTAGTTTCTGAAACATAAGTTCTACATAGAATTCTATGAGAGGTAAGAGAACTAGAGAGCTGATATTCTAGTTACTTAATATGGTGACTCAATATTGGTTGACAATGAAGAATTTTTCTCCTACATGAAGGTAGTAGATAGATCAGAATATACAATATGGAAAGAGTCCCCAAATTTTTAAATTGACTCTATTTATCAAATCCATGTTGGGGATCTTGTTAATGCTCCAATTGATTTAAATCCCATTGGGTGAAAATGGTTACCCATTAGAAAACGTGATATCTAACGTAATGTAAATAAATATAAATCAATGCTAGTTGATGATGGGTTTATACAACCTAATCGAATTGAAAATGATGAAACAATTTCTCCAGTTTCCATGTTCAAATCCATCAAAATTAAACATTCCATAGTAGCATACCATTACTATGAGATTCGGAATATAGAGGTCCAAACCAATTTTTTTAATGAGAAACTCTAGGAAGATGTCTCTATGAAACAACTATAAGGTTCTATGACTCCATGTGATCATATAAGGATTTTCAAGTTGTATAGATCCATTTTTGGATTGTAGCAATCATCTTGGACATAGAACATTCATTTTGAGGAATCCATTGAAGAATTTGGTTACATTAATAATTAAATACAACAGTTTGTTTGTTGGAGTTTTAGTGAAAATACAGTCTTTATCCTACTATTATATGTTGATTACATATTACTTAATGAAAATGATATAATGGACTTGTATTTTATTAAGGACTAGTTAGAAAACGTTTCTCCATGAAAGACCTATGTGGATTAGCCTACTTTATAGGGATCGAGATCATTCATGATAGAGACAATAGGGTTATTGGAATATATCAATGTATATGAATTGACCAGATATTAATGGAATTTAGTAAGGAACAATACAATTTGAAATTGGTTACATTATCACATAGTTAACATATTTCTAAGAAAATGGGTCCTCATACACAACAAGAGAGAGAGACAATGAGAAAAATCCCATAAGCTTCAGTGATATGATCAATCATGTTTTCCATGTTATATACTATACTTATTATTTCCCAACCATTGAGAATGGTAATAAGATATAAAGAAGGTCCAAGAGAACAACATTGGACTGATGTGGAGGATATTCTTATGTAGCTGAGAGGAACTATGGATATGATCCTAATGTATTTAGGAGATGATGACCATGTCATCATGTGCCATATAGATGCTGGTTTTCAGATAGATCAAAATGATCTGAAGATGTAATCATGATATGAATCTTGTCTCAAGGGAGGGGTCGTGTGTTGTAAGAGTTCTAGGGATCCGTTTATCATTGATTCTATAGTTAAGTCTAACTATATTGTAAGATCCCTGATCTTTCATGAGGTACATATTTTCTTTTTTGGGTTAAATGTGTTTCCATCATTTTTGGATTAGACCCTAGGATTGGTTATGGGATGGTTGGGTTATTTTGATGAAATAAAGCGGAAAATAGTATGAAATATGGATGCAGGCTTGGTACACATCATGTACTTGGTCTATACACCGTGTAATTCAAGTACACGTTGTGTACTTGGAAGTCACGGTGTGTAGCCTTTACAGTTCAAAAAAATAAAGAGGACAATACACACTGTATACTTGAGGTACACTTTGTGTACTTTCCTAGCCGAGTTTTTTAAAAGTGGCAGTAGCTTAACTTTTTTATGAATAGTATGTGTTCCCCTTAATTTTGAACCCCGAACCCTCTATTCTAGTTTTCCATGTATTGAAGCCATTCGTTCTTCGATTCATGCAACATTTGGCACATTGGAACCGTATCAGTATGTAATATATTCTTTTTAGATCTTCACGATTCTTTGGAACAACAACTATTCTATCTAGATTTAGGATCACATGCCCTAATATTCCATTCAGTATCTGTTATTCATATTTATTCCAAACTGGGACGAATCAGTACATGATACTGGATGATCTATCTACTACGGAAGCGAGGTTGGTGATCTATACCTTTCTTTCAGCTTTTCTTGGTGTATTTTTGAGCGTTCGGATGAAATGTCATTTTTTGGACCTTTCGATGAGGTCTAGTTTTTGGGTGAGTTTCTTTTAGTTGTTGAAGTTGGACCTAGTGAGGTTGACCATGGGTTCCATTTATGTGCGTTGTCACCCATTGCTCATTTCGAGGTCCCCCGATGGGTGCACCATAAGGGAATAACTTGTTTATGCCTATTTAAACCACCCAGGGGACATGTTCTTGTGCTTTCCTAGTTAGTGGAAGCATGTTAATGACTTGATATCTTGAGTATCTAGTTTAAGGATTTAATGCATCCTTTCTTTATAGACATCAGGTTATGCCTTGCCTATTTTGGTAGCATGGCATGTTAAATGGATGATATGGGTGGGTTTACTGATATATAAATGATTAATGACATGTTATATAGTTTATATGGGAGGTTTGTCCCATATTCCTTTGATCCATGGTTTTTAGTAGTGGGTATAATCATGGCTTGTTCTTGTTGATGTGATTGGGTATACTCACCTGGTTATAAATGCTCAACTTGAATGGTTGAATTATGTAATGCTTAATTGAATGGTTTGTAAGATTCCTTGGACTTCTCTCCTTGGATCTTGAATGCGGTAGTGGACAGCTTGGGTTGACTCTTCCCCTTGGTTCATGATTTTGTGGGATTCCATGGGCTTTTCTACCCCGTCAGACCCGACTAGATTGGGCTCGCACAATAATTGTTATTGACATGCTCCAAGGACCCCAACCAGTGCTTAACCGAGTTTCCACCTATGATACCCATGGGACTTGATGGGATTCCTCAGACACGCTCCTTGGATACAGAACTACAAGGTTTTGAATTTATTACTTGGATGTCTTGGTCTACTGACACCACAAATCCGGCCCTTGGTGTCTACATTTCACTATACGGCAAGGCTAGGAGATGCTACATCACTATATGACATGTTCATTTGATAGATGTTCAATTTATTCAGAATGGTTTTGGGTTTTAGAATATATATGGATGTATGAAATGGCCATGTTACTTTTTTACTTGTTATAACTTATTTTTTATGATTTGAATCTCTTTTATAGGTATCCTTGTGGTATGTTATGTTTTACTTGTTATAGTTGACTTATGACATGTGCATATACACTTACTTACCCTTTGTTTACACCTGCTAGCACCGTTGTAGAATTGCTATTAGAATTTTATAGACCATGGTGGTTTCCTACTGGGATGTTCATATCATACCCTATTTGGGCCCCCATGGGGACCCAAACAGATTATATGGTTACATGTGATGATAGGGGCAAGTTCCCTTGTAAGGGTTGTTGATTTTGGCATTGGATTAGGGGATCATAGGACCAAGATAAGGATTGCGATGTTTGGATGACTTTTTGTTCTTTTGTTATTTCTGGGAATTGTACTATATTACATAGCCTTGTACCTATTTTGACTATTTTCTAGACACTTGTACCATCTTCATCAATTTTTTATATGAGAAACATCTGGTTATTGATATGTATATTCAGGTAGTCCTGTATTATATTCATTTGTCTTCTTATTTATTCTCTTCCATTATTTCTTGTTTTTGACTTCCGTTGTGATTCTCTGGTAATGATGGCATAGTCTCCCCACTAACCCACCTAGGCCCTCGCTACTAGCTGGAAGCCTTTGATGTTTGGGGAAATGCACTTAAGGCCTTGTGACCAAACAGACAAGGGGCACCGTTTTCGTGTGGCATTCAGGTCTAGGATGTTACAAAGTGGTATCCAGACATATTTATTTTTGATTTTGACCTACTATTGAAAAAACATAGATAGGGATAGTAAGGAAATTGAATTTGGTTATAAATATTTCTTGGGACTAGCTACCCTGTGTACAGGGAAAAACCAAATTTCCTCGAATGATTTCTAATTTTCTGGATTTCACTATTACAATTGATTTGATTCCACCATTGTGTGACACACAAGATTTATACTATTACTATTCATATAGTTTTGGGTTCTTTTTAAGTTTTAACCTAATGAGATGAGGGTGTTTCTTCTCATGCATCAAATAGACACTTGTTAGAATCACATTCCATGCATTATTCCATTCCATCTAGGATTAATTAGACATTTCAAGTTATTGTGATAGTTGATGTTATAACTATGCTAACTGTTGTGTTAGTTGGGTGTAGTATACAAAGGTGTGACATAATATTTTAATCCATAAAGAGTATGGTCCAATATGAATTGGGAAATGATGCTCCGATGGAATGTATATGCTTAAATGAAATTTTTATATTTATGGTTTGAATGGGATCCTTGTTTTGAGTACATGAGGATTTATGGGCCCTCGTGGATTTTGAAAATGGTAAACCCATGGTAAAATTTCTTGAATAATTGAATGTGAAATGGAAATGAAAACTCAAATGGAAAATAGGGACTTGACCTAGACCCGACATTTGAGTGGATGAGATGCACAATTTCTAGTGGTTGGTTGGTTGTTATCTATACAGTCTTGGATTTAGTAGTAGGATGCAGGTTTGACTTGGTTTCTAGTTTAATGTCTTTCTCTCCTAAGGTGTGCATTTCGAATTATATAGACATTCCACTACGACGACTTCCAGTGGTACGCCACGGTGGAGGTGATTACCACTTCAGAAATAGTGGTCCATGGGCTACCGCTTGATCCTCCATTAGTGCCTGCCACGACACCTGAGGTTGTTCTTAAAATAGGTGGTGAGGCACAATTCCGTGAGGGTTTTATTCAATATAAGAATACTTTCTAGGGAGCATCACAACCAGCCTTCACTATGGATGAGATGACACCGGTGTTCCATCATTAGAATTCTCCTTCATTTTCAAGGGATGGTTGGCCATAGGCTGTAGAGCTATGGATAGAAACCATGTTAGTAATTTTGGAGCATCTAGAGATGCCTCCAGAGCGGAGGGTCAAACTCACGACTTAATACTACGTGGAGTGGAAAAGTGCCGGTGTGATGTTTTGAACCAAGATGATGAGATGGATAATATAGGTTGGAATGAGTTCCAAATCCTCTTCTATGACTAATTTTATCTCACAACTCTATGAGATGAGTGGGCTAGGGAATTCATGCATCTAGAGCAGTGAATGATGACGGTAATGGAATACTCAACACACATTATAGAGATGTAATGTTTTTCACCGATTTATATCATTGGTGTGTTGTCAAGGGTGATAATCATTGAGGAAGGTCTCATATAGGCTATCAGAAGTTAGTTAAATGTGTTTATATTTTCTTATATCATTGATAATGTGAATCAAGATCTGATTATAGAGTAGAACTTGAGTAATGTTTGGGGTACAGAACATGGGAGTGTTGTTTCTCGCCCAAGTGGATCTACATCATTAGGTAGAAAGCTGTATTTTGAGGCTTCTCATGAGTGGTGTGATAGTAAGGCTATGGGTGGAGGTAGTTTGGTGTTTTTCTAATAGTGTGGTAGGTGAGGCCACATGAAAAATCAGTGCTACTACGATGCAGTCGAATGCCGAGCTTGCAGCAAGATGCAGCACACGGAGCAGTTTTTTAGGACCTTAGCTCCTACTTCAAGTGGGGAAGGGGGTGAGATCTGACATCAGGTTTAGAAGTATGATCTTTATCTTTTTTCAAGGTTGTAAAATGGAGTAGTGTCGACCAATTAGTCCAGGGAAGTGGTGGTTGTGGTTGTGGTGTCCATACACCGAGTTCTCAGAGGCAACATGGCGGATTAGAACAGGGTAACCAGACAGGGTCACAAGGCTGTGGTAGAGGCCACACTTATGCAGTTAAACATAACCAATAGAATTAGGATCTGAGACCATATACAGTTAGAGGTACAATTTTATTAGCTTCTACTATTGCATCTTCTATTTTTGATACAGGTTCCTCTCACAGCTTTATCTCTGCGTGAGAGGTAAAGAGACTTTGCCTTGTTTTTTGGATTTCTGAGGGTGTTTTGACGCTAGAAAAACCATTTGGAGTTAGAACGGGATATGTACATTAGTCTTCAGAGTGCCCTATTTTTGGAGGAGAAAGTCACTTCATCTGAGATATTTATGCCCCTGATATTACATGGTTTGAAATTATTCTTGAAATAGAATGGCTCGTAGATTATCGAGTGTACGTTGAGTACTATCATCAGAGGGTGACTTTCACATCACTAGAGGGTGCAATGTTTATTCAAAAGTGTGAATTGGATGTCCATGCAAGCAGAGGTGGACCCAAGCATCATCTTCATGGTGGGATGACATCCCATATTGCAAGTTTGTTTCTGGATGATTATAGAGTGAGTTAGGTGGACCTTCCGCCAGTGGTTGATCACTTCAGGGAAGTATTTCTTGATGAATTGTCTGGTTTACCTCCTGAGAGAGAGGTATAGTTCTTTATAGAGATAGTAAAAAGTATTTGATCTGATATCCATTCCTCCTTACAGGATGGTAACAGTGGACTTACAGGAGCTCAAGAGGCAGCTATAGGATTTGGAGGAGAAGGGGTTTATAAGACCTAGTACTTATATGTGGGATTCTCTTGTCCTTTTGGAAAAAAATATGGAAGAAACTATTAGTCTATCCATGCATTATCAGAAAATGAACTATTTGATGTTTAAAAACTGATATCCTTTACCACAGATAGATGACATGTTTGATCAGCTTCGAGGAGATTGAGTGTTCTTACATATTGACTTGAGGTGAGGACATTACCAGGTGTGTGTTAGACCTATAGACATACCCGATGTAACCTTTCATATCATGTATGGGTTATATGTGTATCTGGTTATGCCGTTTGGTATGATGAACGCAACAATGGATTTCATGGATTTGATGAACTGAGTGTTCTATCAATACCTTGATTATTTTGTGGTGGTTTTCATGGAAGATATCTTGGTGTATTCTCACAATAAACATGACCATTTCAATAATATTTAGTTCCTTTTTAATATACTGAGTGAGATTCAGTTATATGCTAAGATAAAAAGATTCCACTTTTTGACAGATCAGATTTACTTCATGAGTAACATTATCTCTGAGACAAGAGTATCAGTGGACCTGTGGATGATGAGTGTTGTAGTTTACAAGAACAACCCAAGAATGTTTTTGACATACAGTGTTTCTTGGGGATAGCTGGTTACTACATGAATCTTATAATGTAATTATCATTCATAGAAGTGTCGTTGATGGGCTTAACAAATATGGTTGTGAAGTTTGTGTGGTCAGATTCTTGTTAGACATACTTTTAGGACCTGAATGGGAGTCTGAAATCAGCACTAGTCCTAGTACTACTAGAGTAGGGCCAGAGTGATATAGTTTACTATGATGCTTTAGGTAATGGGATGGGGGATATGCTGATAGAGGGGGATCGAGTAGTAGTGTGCGATTCATGGCAACTATGTCCTCATGAGAATAATTACCCTACACACAATCTTGAGTTTGCTTCGGTTGTTCACAAATTTCATTGTTTGAGGCACTATTTACTAGGAGAGTGTGTTTTGGGGTACATAGACCAAAATAGAATAAAGTATATGATTACGCTATCTGATCAAAATTTTAGGCAATAAAGGTAGGTAGAGTACCTACAGTCCTTTGACTTTGAGCTTGAATACATGCCTTGTAAGGGAAATACAATAGACTGTGCATTGAGTATGAGGACTAAGATATAGGCAGTGGAGTAGGCCAGTTGTGAGTGGTATCTTATGTCATAGTTCTCTAAGATGCATTTGGAGGTTAATGATAGACAGAGACATACTTTTACTTCATCCTTATCTATTACCTCTACACTACTGGATAGAGTTAGGATGAAGAATCTATCCGTTTATGAAGGCCTAGTTCTACAGGAATGTGTGGAAATTGGGGAGCCTCCTAGTTGGACGATAAGTGATGATGAGATCTTGTGAATCCATGGACATGTCTAGGTTCCAGTGGATATACGTGAGGATTTGAAATGAGAGTATAGTGCTTCATCTTGGTCAGTGCATCCCAGGGTTACCGAGATGTATTGTGACCTGAGACATCTATACTGGAGGCATAGAAATAAAGAGAGAGGTATCTGGTTTGGTTACGAGGTGTTCCACCTATCAGCAGGTAGAGGAGGAACATCAATAACCAGCTAGGATTTTATTGATGTCATCTATCCTAGAGTGGAAATGGGATGATGTCATGATGTATTTCGTGACAAGTTTTCTGAGATCTCCTTGAGGTAATGATGTTGTGTGGGTTTCGTTGACATGCTTATGAAGGATGCACACTTATTTCTAATCAATGAGACCTTCATTATTGATGATATTAGAAATTTGTACATCCAAGAGGGGGTACGACATCATGGAGTCCCACTCACGATAGTATCATAGAGGGATACCCACTTTACATCTCACTTCTGTAAGAGTTTTCAGAGGTTACTGGGTACACACATGCTTCTGATCACAACATACCACCCTCAGACCGATGGTCAGTCGAAGCATACGATATAGGTTCTCGAGGGTACGATATAGGTTCTTCAAGCATGAGTTTTTGATTTCGGGGGCTCTTGGGAGAGGCACATTCCCCTAGTTGACTTTTTATATAAAAATAATTATCCTGCAATGATATAGATGGTACCTTATGAAGATTTATATGGTAGCCCATTCAGTTCACCCCTGTACTGGTTAGAAGCATGTGAGGCATCTTTACTATCATAGTGTCCCCTATATGATACTTCTGAACATGTCTTATAGATTCAAAAGTAGATAGAAACTACAAAGTCTTTTCAGAAATCTAATATTGATTGTTGTAGGTGGCCTCTAGAGTTTGAGGTCATGGATTGGGTTTTCTTTTAGGTTTGACCAAGGTTGGTATGCATGTGGATCAGGAGACATGGAAACCTTTCACCAATATATGCCATGCCATTTAAGGTTCTTGATATATTTGGGTGGGTTGCCTATCGGTTGCAATTACCTCAGAGGTATCGTTCCATGCATAACTTCTACCATGCATCTTAGCTGTGCCATTATCACTCAGACCCATCTCACATTTTTTAGCCATGGGAGTTTGAGCTTCAGTTTGATGCATCCTTTGTGAAGCATCTGATTCGTATAATTGACAGGATCACTAAGGTTCTTCGAGGATGGTCAGTTCCTCTAATGCGGGTATTTGGACCCAACCATTAATTGTAATTATTTTTTCCTTTCATTGTTCTGGGTATGTTCTTTACGTGTTTTCCATGATCGATTCAGGATGGATGTTCTTTTTGATTGGAAGTGAAACTCTAGAATTATAATTGAGTGGTATTTACATATTTTCAGAACCATAAATTATAAAAATTATCATTTTGAGTTCTTACATGAGGATGATTCATAATTTAATCATAATTGATATTTTTTAGGTCATTTTGGCGATTCTTCGATCGTAAAGATCTCATTTGGTTTTATAAATTAACAACATGTGTGAAAAATGATTCCATAACCTTTTATAAGATATCATACATAAATTATAACCTATTTCCACCATAAAAATGGTTTTGATGACTAGACTTGAAATAATTAATTCAAATTGAAATCACATCTTCTACGATGTCAGTAATTTGACACATCACGAACAATGTTTTTATTTCTAGAATAAGAAGGAGAGGTGAAGAAATATAATGGTGAGTATTCCTTAAACATGATGAAATCCAAAATATTTAATATATTGGATCATTCATTCCTCTTTTATTATCGGATGTGAGTATGTAAAAGGTAATAATGGAATCTCAAAATAAATGAAAAGTTAAGAAATACCATACGATAATTTAGTAGGCTAATGGAATTTCTTAAAATTTCTTAAAATATTTTGATTTGAGAAAAGGGGTATGTCATAATTATTACATAATATGGGAAGTAAGGGGGATATAGAATAACATATCCCAACATAAGACAAAGGAATTTAAAAAGAATAACATAAAATTAAACAAAAGAAAGAAAACAAAAGAGGATGTTTACCTCTTGATCTCTTCTCCTTGAGATCCTTATTAAAGCCTTCATTTTTTCCCTTATGGAGAGACTAGTGGATCTTGGATGTTGGGAAGAAGTTTGGGGAAGGAATTTCATAGATATTAGACAATGCTCACGGCTTGAGAGGTGTGGGAGGAAGAGGGGAATGGGGGTGGTTTTTATAGTGGATGAGATGAGGTATTTTACATTATTTAAATCATTATTATAATATTTTTTCTCAAGACTATAAATAGTCAAAATTCATGTGACCCCAAATAATAATAATGGAAGGTGAGTTCGAACCAAGAGGTCTTACATTAGCCTTTCATCACCTATGGTGTAGTAAATAAATTATTTATCATTTATCGTATTATATCATATTTTTCGATTCATCAAAAATTCTAGTATTCCAAAATATTCTTAAAAATTCACCCAAACCATTTTTCGACGTGTAAAATTCAAAAATGAAATCCATTTTTTGAAAATAAAATTTTTATGTAATATTATTAATATAATTTATAAATAAAATCAATCTTTATTCAAAAATTAACAATTTAAAAACTAAAACATCATTTATATCACATTGAAAAAGAAATTGAGATGTCATTATCGTAAATCCTTAAGAAAATAAAATAATAATATAATTTACTATTCATTAGGATCATATTTCTATTCATATTACTATTCATAAGGGTATGTTACTATTAAAAAAACAGGTTTGTTTCATCAGACTCCAAATAACATACTGAACATAATTGTACATGACCATTTTTCAAAATTCAAAATGTAGAAGTGAAAAAATTATGTTTGAAGGATAGATATAAAAATCTACTTAAAACAAAGTTTCATGAATTTTAATTTCTTTTTTGAAAAACTTGGGGTGTTACATTTTCCCCACCTTCAAGAGATTTCATCCTTGTAATTTAATTTACTTATTAAACACGTGAGGGTACCTTTCCCTTATATAATTTTCAGACTCACATGTTGCTTCTTCAACCATGTGGTTTCTCTACAAAACTTTTAACGGGTGGATTACCTTATTATACAATACTTTTTCCCTTTGATCAAGAATCTAAACTGGTTTCTCTTCATAAGAATGGTTCTCTTCCAACTGAACTGGTTTTGGGCTCAAAATATGAGATGAATATAACACATACTTCCTCACAATTGAAACATGAAAAACATTGTGTACCTAAGACAAACTCGGAGGCAAAGATACGTGGTACGCAACTAGTCCAACTCTCTCAAAGATTTCAGATGGACCAATGAACTACAAACATAGATTCAATTTCTTACCCAAACACATCAAACTTTTCCATGGAGATATTTTAAATAAAATGTGGTTACCTAACTCAAGAGAGAAGTCATTCCTTATGTTATCTACGTAACATTTCGGCCTGCTCTGTGATTCCCTCATGTGTTACTGGATCATCTTCACTTTCACAACCACTTCCTCTACTAATTCTAGCCCCATCTAAATTCATTCACCATATTCATCCCAAAACATTGTAGTTCAACATCACATCCCATACAATGCCTCAATAGGTTCCATATGTATATTGGAATGAAAACCGTTATTATAAAAAAACTCAACTAAAGAGAGATGTTGATCCCAACATTTGAGGTAGTCCATTGAACAAGATTGAAACATATCCTCCAAATTCTGAATTGTTGGTTCTAATTTCCCATATAATTGAGGATCAAAATCTATTATAAAATTTTTATTTTGTGCCCAACAACTTCTGAAGGATCTTCCAAAAGTTAAAAGTGAGTCTGTGATCCTAGTCAGGTATAATGGAAAGAGTAACACCATGTAACCTCACAATCTTTTCTAGGTATAATTGAAAAAGTTGTTCCAAAGACATTGTAACTCGAATAGAAAGAAAATTAGTATATTTTTTTCAGTCAATAAACAATAATCCAAATCTCATTATTACCTCTAGATGTATTAGGTATTCCCACGCCAAATTCCATGGATACATTCTCTCATTTCTACTATGGAACTGGGAAAGGCAGAAGTATCCTCTTTGATGATAACTGCTCTACTTTAACCTATTGACATGGCAAACATTTCATGGTAAAATCACCAATATCTCTTTTCAATACATCCCACCAATAATACTCCGAATGGTATTTTTACATCATAGTATTGCCTAGATGAATTGAAATTAGAGAACTATAAGCTTCAAAAAAACAAATATTTCTTCAACTGTGAATCAAAAGGCACACGCATCCTTTTTCCAAATCGTAACACAAAATCATTATCAAGATTAAATTCTAGGAACATACCCATTTTAACCTATTCTACCTTTTTCTATAGTTCACATTATTTATACTACACTTACTTAATTTTGGATAATAATGATGACTGCACTAAAACCTGAAACAAAACAAATGTATTTCATGAACCAACAAATTCTATGAAAAAATTAATCAAATCTTTAATCATGGGATTATGTTCCAAGTGTTACATGGTTAATGTTGAATGTTGTTTTTGACTCAAGGCATCCACCAATTTTTTTTCTTTTCTGGAATGGTAATTGATCGTTCAATCATAATTCTTTATCATTTCAAGCCATCTTATCTACAACATGTTTAATTCCTTCTGAGTAAATATATACTTCAGAAATTTATAGTCAGTATATATTTGACATTTGGTTCTGTATGAATGATACCTCCAAATTTTTCAAATCAAAAACCACAAATACCAATTCCAAACCATGTGTAGGATAATTTAACTCATGGTGTTTTAATTGTATTGATACATAAGAAATTACATGATCATTCTGGATTAGAACACAACCAAGTCCCTTCAATGAAAAATCATTGTAAATGAAAAAATCACCATTTCGGGAAGGTAAGGAAAAAAACTACAGCATTCACCAATATCTTCTTTAGTTTTACAAAACAAACATAAAATTCTTCTATATAAATATATTAAACCCCTTTTCAGGTTGACATAGTCGTCGATCTAGATAATAGTGCTATGTTCATAACAAACTGTTGATAATAACATGCTAATCGATGAAAGCTACGAATATTTGTAACATTTGTAGGACTTCTCTATTCATAAACCACTTTTGTTTTGGAAGGATCAACTATTATTCTATCCTTATTTAAAGTGTTCCTATTAAAATAAATCTTTTTCAACCAAAAATCACACATGATGAATTTTTCGTATAGTTTAATTTCCTTTATGTGCTGTAAAACAACCCTTAGATGTTTTTCATACTCCTCTTAATTTTTAGAAAACCCATAATGTCATCAATAAAGAAAACAAAAAACTTATCGAAGAACTCATTAAATATTCTATTTATTTGATTCATGAATACATCAGGTGCATTAGTTAATCCAAATGGCATAACGAAAAATTCATAATGCCCATATCTAGTACGGAAGGCTTTTTTTGGGATTTAAACCACCTTAAACATTAGCTGGCGATTTCCATATCTCAATTCAATCATGGAAAAGTACTGAGCTCCCTAGATATGATCAAACAAATCATCGATGTGAGGAAGAGGATACACATTTTTAACAGTGATGTTATTCAAAGCTCTGTAATCAATGAAAAGTCTCATGGAAGGATCTTCCTTTTTAACAAACAAAAAAGGGGTACCACATGGTGAAGTGCTAGGATGAATGAATCCTTTATCAAGAAAATTCTACAACTGAATTTTCAATTCATGAAGCTGTTTTTGATCCATACAAAATGAGGGTTTTGAAATTGGATAAGAATCAGGAACTAGTTAAATTATTAATTCTACTTCCCGATTTGGTACACACCAGGTAACTCATAATAAAATACATCATGGTATTAATTTACCACTAGAACATCATTAATCTGAATAGTTACCTTGTTTTTAACAATATGGGAAAGATAAAATTCATTTCCATATTTCAATATTTTCCCAGCTTCTTGATATGTTATCAATTGAATGGGTTCATTCTTGTATACAAACTAAAACTCTTTCTTAGAAAAAAAATCTTTAACTCTATTATTAATTATAGAATGATAAACAGAAAGCCAATACATTCCCAGAAAAACATCAAACTCAACTAAGGAAAAAACAACAGGGTTTATAGGTAAATTATATCAATAGACTATAATCGAAATATTCTTATAATTATTCTTTGTTATAATATTTCCCCATAGAGTTTTAACAACAAGTTCCAGTCTCATTTGATGATGTTATATTCTCAATTTACCATAAAATTTCTCAGAAATGAAGGAATGTGTAGTCCTTGTATCAAAAAAAACTTTAGTAAAATATGAGTAAACAAACAAAGTACCCGATACAAATTCATTGGATGACCCGACGTCTACCGACATAGTCGCAAAGGATCTCAATACACCTTTTTGCTTATATTCTGGCTTCTTTGCTTCATTTGGACCTCTCTTTAGGTAGGGATATTCATAATGAGCCATCTCACCACATTTAAAACATATTATAGTTTTCTTATTTGGATTAGTCTTAGGATAATTTTGATTACAATCACGAGACATATGTCCAAAGTTACCACATCAAAAAAACATCTTATATATGGTAAAACATTCACCAGAGTGCTTCTTTCCACACTTTTCAAAATCTAGAAAATGGATTTTCTTAACATCATATTTCATTGATTGATTCTTACCCATCACATTCTATATATACCTATTCTTCTCCTTGTTTCAAAAATTCACTTGATCATCAGCAAACTCCATCTCTACCCTCTTATCACATCGGACAAGTTTCTCATAACTTTTAAATTCATGGGAGGTCAATGACCTTCGATACTTTGGATACAATCCAGAGTAAAACCGATTCATTTTTCTATCAAGATCTAGAATAAGATTTATATTATGCCTCTCCAGTCTAGTGAAGTTCCTTCATTCACAACCACTGAATCCTCCTCTGTTTTATTCAATTCATTGAATTTCTTCTCCATCCTATGTCGATCCACATTTGGAAAATATTTTTCAAGGAAAAGATATTTAAATTCATCACACTCTAAGGCATTAGTATCCTCTATATCTATGATATTCCTTACCGTTGACCAACAATGATCAGCTTCACCTTCAAAAAGATAAAATGAAAGGCATACCTTTTGACTGTTTGAAAAAACCATTACATCAAATATCTTTTCAAGTTCTTTAATCAAGATTTTAGCCACTACTAGGTCAAAATAACCATTGAACAAAGGAGGGTGTTGTATCCTAAAATGTTCCACTATTTTCACGTGACATTGTGGTACCTATGGGTTTACTATTGAATGGATGCCACCACCATTTATTTACTGTGTTACTTGAGCCATTACTGTCACAAACTGCTCAGTTCCAATCCCTATAATTTCAGGTGGTAGATTCAGAAGGATGACATTCTCTCAGTTCCTCTCATCTTTAACTTCCAAATTTATTCTATGGAAAACCATTCCAAAAAAACATATCTTAGTCTAAGCAATATTTAAAAACTTAAATCATATAACATTTCAAATTATACATAGAGTAAAAAACATTTATGGTATTATATTAGCATCATCATAACCCCTAAAGTTATATAAACCATCCTTTGATACCAACTATAAGGAAACAACCCTATTAAATTACATAATCTTTAATTTATTCACGAAATTCTTCTTTTTAAATTTTTTATCTTTTCAATTTTAGAGATTTAAATAATTGGGACATAATACATTCATAAAATTACACATTATTACATAGTGGACACCATAATAACAGTGTTAATTTCTTACAAAATATAAAACAATTCAAATAAAACATAATTTCTTTGATAACTCTTCAAAAACATAACATGGCTTCCGTCTTTGTCTAACACATCCTTATAACATTTTAAAATCATCTAAACACTTGGTATGAAAAAAAATCTCAGTAAGGGATATAAAAAAAATTAAGGAGGACATTAGTCCAAGAATAATTTTAACATATGAAATCATTTTCAAATGATACACTAGTCAACCATTGTAAAACATGAAATTTAAAAAATATTCACACAATAAATAAGAACATAAATAGAACCATAAAGGTATCGTGGGGAATTACTTACATAATCTTGTAACCCTCTCGGATACCTTATAATTTTTATCCCTCGTGACTACCTTACAATTTGTTTAACCATCACTATTACAATTGGAGTAACCATACTACCGACCTCCAACATTCATAAAAAAATGAATTTGAGAGAGATATGGGTCCCACACTTCATCATAAACAATAACCAAGAACTAGAACATAATCATACAGCATTAATAATTTCATAAAAACATTGCTTATGAATTTTTTAAAACAAAATATCAAAAGAGGATTCTAAAAGAAAATACCCTTAAAAATATCATATAATTCAAGTGAGACTTAATAGAGTGGATTAAATACATATTAACACGGTAATTACATATAATTAAACATAATATAAAAAAAATCCATTAAAAAAACAATTTTAATACCACATAAATAAAGAAGTAAATGGTTACCCCATAGAATAGAAATGGGGCTAAGAAATTACCTTACCTCTCATTTGTCTCACTTAAAACTTGTTTAGAAAAATTGTACAATGGTTTAAAGAGTGTTATTAATATCTTACAGATACATATCCATATTTATTATACCTTATAATATCATTTCATTACTTCATTTCACCCTTTAATTGTTAGTATTTTGGTCCTTGCATTCTTTTCGTTGTGTTCTTTACATGTTTTCTATGATTGGTTCATGATAGATGTTCTTGTTGATTGGAAGTGAAATTCCATAATTTTAATATAGTGGTATTTAAATTTTTCCAGAAATATAAATTATACCATTTATCATTATGAATTCTTACACGAGGATGATTCATAAGTTAAAACATTATTGGTATTTTTAGGTCATTTTGGAGATTCATCAGTCGTAAAGAACATATTTTGTTTTATAAATTAATAAAATGTGTGAAAAATGATTCCAGAACCTTATGTAAGATATAATACATAAATTATAACTTGTTTCAACAATAAAAATGGTTTCATGACCATGATTTTGGGAATTAAATAAAATTGAAATCACATTGTCTATGATGGCGGTAATTTGACACATCATGGGGAATGTTTTTATTTATTGAATAAGTGAGAGAGGAGAAGAAATTTAAAGCTGAGTATTATAAAAACATGATTAAATCCATAATATTTAAAATACTGAATCAATCATGCCTCTTGTATTAGGGGCGTTGAGCAAGGAATGGAAAATTAAGGAATCTCGAAATAAAAGAAAAGTTGAGAGATCTCTTACAAATATTTGGCTTCCAAACGTCTCTTAAAATTTCATAAAATATTTTGATGAGAGAGAAGGGGTATCTAATAATTCCAAAACAATATGGGATATAATGGGGATATGGAATAACATAACCCAACATAAGAAAAATTAATTTAAAAATAATAACATAAAATGAATGAAACTAAAGAAATAAAAATAGGTTGTTAACCTTTTGATATCTTCTCCTTAAGATTCTTCTAAAGGCCTTTGGTTTTATCATTTTAGTGTGTCTATCAAGTCATAGATGTGGGGAATTAAATTTGGGGGAATTTGGCAGATATTAGGCAATTCTCAAGGCTTGAGAGGTGTGGGAGGAAGAGGGGAATGAGGGTTGTTTTCATAGTAGATAATATGAGGTATTTTACATTATTTAAATCATTATAATAAATTTTTTTCTCAAAAATATGGATAGTCATAATTCATTTGACACCTATTAGTAATAATGGCATGTTATTTCAAACCAAGTGGTCCTAAATCAACGTTGCATCATCTATGATTTAGTAAATCATCGATTTATCATTTATCATATTTTATCATATTTTACAATGCATAAAAAATTCTAGAATTTTTGAAAATTCCCAAAAAATCACACAAACCTTTATTGACATGTTGATGTCAAAAATGAATCAATTTTTTGAAATTAATATTTTAAAAATATAATTAAAACAATGTTTCATGCATTTAAATTTTTTTAGAATACCATGGGGTGTTACAATGGGTACTATGGAAACACAAATGTTTACCAGATGGGACATGGGAGAGGGTGGCTGGCGTATGTGCTCAGTGGCCAAAGTTGTTTTCAAATAAATCTTTCCCCCCTTCAGAGAGCAATTCCTGGATGAATTTCTATAAGGGGGGAAGATTGTAAGATCCTAGGTTTTTAGTGAGGTACATATATACTTTTTTGGGTTAAATTTGTTTCTTTCCTTTTTTTCTTAGACCCTAGGCCGAGTTATGGGATGTTTGGGTTATTTTTGGGAAAGAAAGGGGAAAACA
Source organism: Viscum album (assembly GCA_963277665.1). Lineage (NCBI taxonomy): Eukaryota > Viridiplantae > Streptophyta > Magnoliopsida > Santalales > Viscaceae > Viscum > Viscum album. Next base: position 1,209,027,562 of record OY728137.1, read on the forward strand.
ATATGAAATCTTGCAACATGACAAGTACATGTTGTCTACTAGGTCTACACACTCTGTACTTCAAGAAAATGTAAAGTACTTGGAAGTAACAACGTGTAGCCTATCTAGTTCAGAAAAATAAAGAGGACAATACACACCGTGTACTTGGGGTACATGTCGTGTAATTGTCTAGAAGGTTGTTTTTATAAATGTGGATTTAGCATAAATATTTTAGGGAGATTATGTTTTCTGCTCGTTTTTTATCCCAAACCACTCTATTCTAGTTTTTCAATTATTGAACTCATCCAGACTCTGATTTGAGCATCGTCTATCACATTGGAACCATATAGTTAGGTACTCGATTCCTTTTTAGCCATTCATGATTACATGGAACAACGACTATGCTATTTGGATTTAGGTTCATCTGCCCTAAAAATTCGTTTTATGTCCATTCATCATATTTCTTCAAAACTGGGCCAAATCATGACACTATACTGGATGAGATGTCTACGACCAAGGAGACGTTGGTGGTATATACTTTCATTTGGAAATTCATTGAGTTTCTTTAGTGTTTGTCTGAAAGGAAATTTTTCAGACTTTTCAGCAAGGTCTCATTTTTCAGAAAGTTGCTTTTAGTAGGTGTAGTTTAACCTAGTGAGTATGATCAGGGGTTCTGTTTAGGTGTGTTGGCACCTTTTTCATGTTTTTAGGTCCCCCAAGGGGTGCGCCTTATGGGAATAACTTTTTTATGCCTGTTTAGACCACCCAAGGGGCGTGTTCTTATGCATTCCTTATTCGATGAATCCTATTAACACATGATAGCTTGAGTGGCTAGTTTTGGTGATGTACTACCTCCTTGATCATTTAATATCATGTTATGACTCACCTATTTTGATATCCTGGCATGTTAGATGGATTATATGGGTGGATATTCCTATATATATATAGGATTTATTACATGTTAAATGGTTTATATGGGAGGGTATGCCCATATGACTGTGATAAATTGTTTGAAAGTGTGGGTATATTCATGGATTGTTCTTATTGATGTAAGTGGGAAAACTCACCATGTTATAAATATTTAACTAGAATAAATGAATGTTATAGCTCTTAATTGAATGGTTTGATAGATGCCTTGGACTACTCTCATTGGATCTGGAATGCGATAGTTGATACCTTGGGTTGACGTTTCCCCTTGGGTATTGAATCTGTGATATTTTTCAGGACTTGAAACCCTGTATGATACAGCTTGCTTGGGATCATGTAGGACATGATATTAACTTGCTCCAAGGACCCCAACTAGTGCCTAACTGATTTTCCAATAAGGATTCCCATGGGACTCAATGGGATGCCTCAGATAGGGTCATTAGATCTGGAACTCCGTGGTCTAGATATTATTACTTGGATGCCTGGGTCTACTGACACATTGGATCTAACCCTCGGGCTCTAAATTTCACTATATGGTGTGGTTGTGGGAAGATACTTCACCATACGATGTGGTGGTGGGATACATGTTCACTTTATATAGTGTGGTTATTGGTTGCAGGATCTACATGGGTGTACGGCATGGTCGTGTGATTCGTTTACTTATTATTGCTGCCTTGTTATGAGCTGACTCTCTTTTGTAGGTATCCTTGTTGGATTATCAATTTTACTTGTTATAGTATACTTAATCCATGGGCTTATGCACTTACTTACCCATTATTTAATCTTTCTAGCACCATTGAAGAATTTATATTAGTATTGTATAGACATGGGTGGTTACCTTCTGGGATATTTATATCACACCCTATTTGGGCCTCCTTGGGGACCCAAGAAGATTATTTGGTTACAAGTGATGATAAAGGAAAGAACCCTAGAACAATTTTTTGAAAGTTTATTTGGAGAGGGGAACATAGGACTAAGTTGAGACTTGCGATATAGGGATACCTTTTTGGCCTTCTACTCTTTTTTGGACCTGTACTGTATTGCACTTCCTTGTTCCTGCTTTGGCTATTTTCTAGACACTCGTACAATCTTCACCATTATTGTATATGAGATACATCCAGTTATTGATTTGTATTTTTATTTATGCATATATTACTTTCATTTTTCTGCTTATTTATTCACTCCATCTATTTCATTTTTTGGAATTTTTTTGTGATACTCTCGTAATGAGTTCATAGTCCCCCCACATACTCACCTAGGCCCTCACTACTAGTCTGCACCAACTGGAATTTGGGGAGATGAAATTGAAGACTTGTGACCAATTGCACTTGGGGAACCGTTTTGAGTGGCATCCGGGTCCAGGACGTTACATATATAATTGCTTCTGATGCATCTAGGGAGGCCATTTGGATTTTGATATTTGTCCATAAGTATGATGTGGTACCGAGAAATAATGACCCCACCACATTATATTGTGATAATAATAAAATGTTGGCTCCTAAAAGTGATCCAAGGTTACACCGAAAGACAAAGAATATACTCCGGATCTCTCACCTCTTGAGGTATTTTCATCATAGGGGTGAAGATGAAATAAGTAGAGTCCCCACATAAAAGAACATGAAATTACCTTGATTAATGTTCTATCTTGGATTAAGTATGGGTATAATGTGAGAGCTAGTACACTGAAGGTTGTTAGTAGTTGGCTCTAGTGAATGTGGGAGTTTATTGGAGTTACATCTCAAGAAACAACATCTATATACATTATGATAAAATTTATCTATGGTTTTGAATATTAATAATCTTCTTATCACTTAATTAATTTCTTTTACATTACATAGTGTATGACAATTTCCCAAGAGTAGTTGTGACAATAAATAGTTATAGAAGTTCCCCTCTATGATGATAACCTAGAAGGGTTATGAAACTATTTCTGAATATATGATTTATGTCCATATGATTTAATTTGAGCGTCAAAAATGATACTGGTTATCAAGGGGTGAGACACATTAGACTTTTAGGAACCTACAGATGGTGTATTCTCTTGTTAATTTCTAGTAAGATATTATGATAATGAGACCCTCTAGTGGAAATACACATGTCTATGTGTCACTAGATATTCCTATATGCAGATGTTCTAATGATATGTATTCATTACGTTTGTTATTAAATAATATTATGAGTTTGGTGCTTTGATGTATTGATGAAAACCATGACAACATATGTTTTTGGTATGGTAGGATATGTTGGGTGTCTCGTATGCAGAATTTCATTAATGAATAATGTGAGAATGGATTTTTCACTTATGTTTTAATGAAATATGCCATCTCATGCCCTTTGAAGGAAATTATAGAGCATAAATAAATCCACATCCATGGTGTTCAATAGGGATGTTTATTTTTTGAGAAATCAATGAAAGAGAAATCGAGCACTTTGGTTGATGGAGGTGACATGCAACCAGCTTGATTAGAGATATCACTATAAAGAGATTATGTTACAGAGTAAGAATCTGTATGAGGTAACATGTCATTGTGGAATTAAAATATTTCCCTATGGGTTCCTTGGCATGTTTATAGACACTAACTGTGTATTTTAGACTAGTTATCCTAATTACATTGAGAAAAAGGCCTAGAGGGTCACACACTATGTGAATCCATAATATTTGTAAAATAAAATAATATTATTTATTTTTTAACATACTGAATAAATATTATTACCACACATGGTTTAATACTTCTTCATGTTTACTTGATATCAAATATTCCTTCCCCAGTTATTTGAGAGAATTTATTTTGAGTGGAATGAATAATAAATATTTTGTTATCTAGTTAGTGAATATAATATTTATATTTTTAATTTGAGAATAATGTAGTGATATTTGATTAATAATTATATAGTCATTATTTAAGTCCCAATCAATATTTTTGAGGAATGAGGGACTGGGTTTAAATTGTTCAATGAGAAAATAAGTAATATTGAATATTATTTGATTAAATAATATTTAATTTTAATTCACAGGTTTAGATAATACCAATAAATAATTAAATTAATATAATTATTGATCATGGGATTTTTTCTAGGATTGAATAAATAATTAAGGTAACTTGTACAATTATTTTATTTTAAACCCCTGATTTAAACCCTAGTTATATGTAAATGTTGTTATGTTATTTTCTTAACAGTTAATTCAATTGTTTGGGTTCGACACATTATATTTGGAGGATTCTCTAAAGCCCTATAGATCTCCCTTCACCAAGAATTCTCCCAATATTAGAGAGATATATTCCTCCACCAAATTATAGAGAAGGATTTGGATGTGGTTTGGGAAGTGGTCCAAGGTGGATGATGCAAGTACAAGGATTTTCCATGCTTGCACCCAAGGATTCCTTTAAAATATTACGGAGAATCGTGGAACACATGTGGATCACCACTAAAGGAAATCTTCAATTGATTGAGATAATAAAGCAATGGGGTAACATAGATCTATCACTTGATCAATCAATGATGAAATAATTCCATCAAAGTAGTTCTTAAATGAATTAAATTGACTATAAATAATATTTGATGATCCTCCCTCTACTTCTAGCATAATTACTCTTGTCTGATTTTTTATCCAAATTCATATATCACGATGTTTATCATTATGTAGATCATGAATTGATCATAGATCATAAAAAATAAATGTCTATAATGACCTATCACATGCTTCCCCTCTAGCCATAACATACATGAATAACAATACAATGGGAAATTCATAGTTTAACAAGAAATTTCAAAACATGGGCTAGGCTTAGATGAATTTCCTTTAACTAATCCCAAGGTAATTTAAATACATTAAGAATTACCTGAATAAACAAGCCGTTACATGGAATAAACTCCATTTATGTCACATGGTCATATCAATATTAATATAAATTCAGGCATATCAATCCATTAAAAGGAAAGTTAAAGGGGCAGTGACAATTCATCCCATCATGTTAATCTATCATATTTTGAATTGAAAAAACCATAAATTACTATGATAATCAAAATTTAAACATCCTAATACAATGGAAAAAAGGTACACATATTGGTGTCCATGTTAAAAATCTATCAAAATGTCATTTTAATAATCATCACCAAATATGGTGATTCAATTTCAAGGTATTATACCTATAACCATTCATTATAGAGCCTCATTAATTTAATTGTATATACCTATCAATTTTAGGTTTCAGTTCCATTTAAGATGATGCTTGAATATTGGGCGTGCAACATAGATTTGTATAGGAAGATTTTGACATTAAGAAAAAGCCATGAGACCACATACCATAAAGTTGTTCTTAATATATCATTTATTATCATCTATAGATTTTCCTTTTATTGGGAGAAAATCATAGAATGTAAGATAAAACCAATAATAGGGAAAATTAGCTTGCCAATAAATAGCGCAACCAGTTTCCAAAATAATATAGAATGGTTAAAAAGGAATCGAGGTCTTACCATTGTAGATTAAACCTTATGAACAATTATTGAATCATTTTATGGAATGAAGAGATGTCTTATTTCACATTTTGAAAAGCAGGGAGGATCATTCAAGGCCCAAGCTTGTTGTTGGGGTGAAATAAGAACAAAATATTTGTTTATAATAGGTTTTTAATTTAAATAAAATTTATAAATTTCCACAAAATAGAAGGGTATCATGTTTTATAAACATGGGTTTCCAAACGGTGAATAGACCATGCATGGGTAACATTAGGGTAGGGGAGAAATTTATAGTTTACCCACACAGTGTACTAACCATGTGCAATTTTTTTTAAACCCACTTTGAAAATGACGATATGCCACATGGACATGCAACCCAACCTGCACAAGTTTTCTGAACAATGTCTCATGTACACACCTACTATCTAAGATCACATAGTTTTTACTAAGCATGCACCATGCTATTTTCAGAAAAAAAACAAAGGTTCCAGGCTCAAAACCAACCTCAGACACCTCCAATCCCTATATTAAATCTACTGTCACCCAAATTTGGACAAAATTCATCATTTAAACTGATAATTAATTGAAATAAATGAATCCACACCTCAAAGAAGAACCATGTTCATAAACAAATACCTGCTAAAAGTATTTCATCCCCAAATTTTCTTCCGAATGGTTGTGAACCCTGATATGTGAATAACTCTGGCCACTACAATCATACATCAGCCTCATTCTCGTTGGTGTCATCTTGTAATAATTTTTGACAATATAAAACATGTAATAAAGGAATATACTGACCTCATAGAACCCGCTTCCCATGATCCACAATATGTACCTGATACACCTTGAATGATGCATCTACCTATAACTCAACCTCCTTAGGATGAAAGGAATTATATGAGAAGGAATAAAATCATTACATATGAGAAACCTAGAAGACATAATGAATGGATCATTATCTCTTACGTAACTAGAACTAATAGGTTATTAAAGAGACTTTCTCTATAATCTTGGATGACACAACATACTATATAGAAATCTTACATTGTCTCATAATACTCTTATGTCCCAAACTTGGTGAAAATTATAGGAAAACCGGATCCCAAACCTCAAACTCTAGAGGCCATCTATGGGTATCATTGCATTATTTATGATGAGACTACATAGTACCCATCCACATCTGAATCTACTACACTTACACTTTTGGCTCATGTATAAGATGGGATCCCATCATACCAGCCTCACATACCACTAACCAACAATACAGTGATCGATGTGGCCTACCATACAAATCCTCATATGGAGCCATCTGTAAAGCATTCTGAAATAATTTTTTTTGGATTAAATCAATAAGGGGTATATATATCACCCAAGAGCCCCCAAAAAATCCAGATTCATTCTCACAATATGACATCAGAAACCCAAATCATGATCTATTACTAGACATCTATCTTGGAGTGGTATATCGTGATCAGAATAAACCATGTACCTAACTTCCTCTATATCCCTTTATAGAACAATTATGTAAACTAGGAATCCCTATCTGAAACATTATAATGTGAGACACAATAAAGCATAATTATCTGATGGTTATACAACCTTCCAATCTCATCCCTTGAAAATTTCATATTGATATGTAGAAACTATGCTACCTTTGTGATCCTATCGATGAAAATATATACAATATAATTACCTATAGGTGACCATAATAAAACTATCATAAAATCTATCACAATGTGATTTAATTTCCACTAGAGAATATGTAGTTTTCATAAAATTATAAATGGTTATCGGTGTTATTCATTTACCTACTAATAGGTGGAACATTATATGAAAAAACATTCTACACCACAATTCATACCTGGCCCCACAACACTAGAGGTCCCTTTTAGCTAGTGACATGATCATGTTGAAGTCTCTTTAAACACCTAGAAAATGGGGCTCCACACCATTCATTTTATCACATAAGGGGTCCAATTCTGAACCATGTCACTTCAACCTATATTTTCCTTAAAAATAACACCATTTAAAATTCTAGCCATCCTCCCAGTATGAATTTTTTTTAACTGGATAAAACTAACTAAATCTAAGGTCACATCATGGACCTAACCTTAAAGGAATAGTCAAATCTTGATTGACCAAGCCAAAACTACTCACACAACCATCCCTAAAAGACATTGTATACCCTGTCACCACACACTCCACAAATTGGTGACATGTTTAAATCGGTCCCTTATGACCGTAAAAATTTTACAAGAAGGATAACACGTGAATCCACTCTAGATAACTATTCTTAAAACACATAGATGAGGCAGTCATCATATTATAAACTTAAATGAAATACCTTCTTCCTTATAATAAAGCATTAATTTCATGAACAATCACTGAATCTTATACCCAAATTATTTTTATGCTCCGTGATCAAACTATCACATGATCATTCAAACTATCATGACTCAACACGAACAAATGAGTAACCTAAATCCAACCCATAAGAGTCATTACCTTGTTAATCATTACATCTGAGACTAAAAATATGTTTGGTACAACCTTATTTTCCACCAACTAGATTATTTTTTACTATCCCTAGGTAGTACATATAGCATAAAATTGGAAATACAATGGTACAAATCCATGACCTTCACTTTAGAACATTGACAAATCCCAGAGCGACATCCTCTTGGAGGACATGTCCAAAGAAAACAGCTAGTGTCCAATAGTCCATCCAATTCATTCCTACTTGGGAACCTAATAATCACTCAAGAATAACTGTTCCATGATAAGAACCATGCATCAATGTGTAAAACTGAGAAAACCTCCCAGATAATCCCAACCACTTTTAATGCATTAACACAACATATAAATAATGCCCTCTTAGTGCATCAATGATGATGTCAAAATTGGGTACATTATTATCTAAAAGAAGAATACACTAATAGGTTTTAATTATTTCCAGCAATCTATCCTTGAAAATCATAAATAATTGATGGAAAACCTCTCATAGTCGTCTCTTTAGAGGAAGAACAACTTCACATGTTGACATATTTTCATTTAACAGATCATAACAACCTTAATACACAAGGAATTTTAATGATCATTCATGACTGACCATAAAATTCCATTCAAGTCCAATGGTGTTTCAAATGGTTTCATACATTGAAAACAAAAAAACTACCTCTTGTCAAGAAATCACCAACATGATTTCAAGAAATTACCATAACCAAAGATAATAATACATGTTCATATTTATCTAAATCGTTTGGATTGGTTATGTACTTTATACATGGAAGGACACATATATACCAAAATTAAAATGATGCTCGACACCTATGGAGTGTCATAATCATCAAAAGTAAATAGATAGATCATCCCCTCATAAGTGTGCTCAACCAAATTCACCTCAATGAGCATGTGACATTCCGCTTAGTCATTAACGCAAATCATCAAACATAAAATGAAAGACCAAAACCAAATTGAATAGTGTGTCAAAACATCAGAGTCTATAGAAAGTACTCCAAATAATGAAAATAAAGTTTATTCCTTTAAGACATAGGTCACTATTCTTTGTATATGACCTAATAACTTAATCAACCCCACAAATCTCAACAGTGTGATCAAACTCAACTGTTTTGTTACATTATTCAATTACATAATGGGTACCATGTTTTTGTTCACATAATAACATGAGGTTCCATAAGAAATAAAACCCTTCAATACTATACATAGGATATCATCCATATGTGTAAGAGTATCAGGTATTCCATACAAGTGTTTTAACCCAAATTTACCGTACCCCATATTACTGTTAACCTCATCAATTAATATACAAAGTTTCCCATTAATGAGAAATATGTAAGCTTCCTGGGACTCGTAAAACACCCGACCATTGCCTCATCACATATAACCAATTAATGATGACATGTACTGAATGATCATGCCCGTAATAAGGTTCAAATATACCATGACCACCCATCTGATCAATGGTTTCATTTAGTAGTTAACAGTCTTTATGGAGACAATGACACATAAAATAAAAAACTGACAACATTAAGAAAAGAATTTATTCATTAAGGGTCGTACCTACCACTGGATAACCCCTAAAAATGCTCATGTTTCAACCTTTTGACTAGTTTATGCTAAGAAGAAGTCACTAGGCTCAAGAACCTGTCATTAAACCATTTCTAAAAAGAAGACAAGCTCTGATAAATTCCCACCTTCCCATTTTGTTAGAAAATAGACACATATTATATAATTCCCTTTTAAAAAAATTAACCATTTTTTTACATCAATCAAGACTATGAAATTTATCACATAAATTAATTTTAACAGATAAGGCAACCTATGAGGGCCCGTTAAACCAACCCGGGTCCTACAAAAAGTATCATAATAGGACTTGATTAATTATCAAGATTATAAACACCCCAAATGGGTCATCTCTAATGAAACATTCCCCAACCAACCTTTTTTGTCCATTTGTGCATTTTTGAATCCAAACTAATGCCTCAAAAATAACAACATCAAAGTAGCATCTCAAAAGTGTAGGATCTGTCAAAACCCTCCAAAAATAAGGTCATACGAAAAAACCATATCCTAATGCCATAATTGTAAAAGGAAAAACCAACAGAAAAAAAGTGACACTGCCTGTGTCCCACTCAGAAGCCTGGTCTATGTCATGTTTCTATTAAAAACAGTTCTATTTCCATTGAAATTCTCCATAATTTCAATTTTTCATTCACATTTAACATTAAATCACATATCAATTTTAGTAGTTGAGAAATTTTTTCACCATTTCTCAATCCATGAGGCTCCATAAGACTTCCTAAACTGAGATAAAATACTAATATAATCCTTATCACATCACCTTTAATTTTTTCTATTGAAATAAAATCTTTGTCACTTACTATTTCCATTTGAATTCAATCTCATCTCACAATTGGATCACAATTCAATTAAAATATATAACCAATGGTTATCCAAATTAAAATCCATGAGTTCCCATACTCTCTAGGAACTAAGTCATGGAATCCATATCAACCAAACCATAAAAAAGTTAAAAATCTATATCACAATAGTAGGTATATATATCACAACACCCATCACAATAGCATACAGTAAATAATTCAACTTAAATGACATTTCATAATACATGGAATGTGAAATATTGATGGTTCCTATATGAGGAATAATATGTAATTCCCTCATCACATTAGGTTGAAACACAATAGAACCAATAATCATATCAATAATAATATTAGACACCCAATTTATCACTTAATGGTGCAATCGAATCAACAATAAGTGGTCAAAATATTGAAAATAGTATATCAATTTCAGGAAATTTTTCTTTTTCATGTAAATAGGTTTTCTATTCCTTGACAAATATTAACACCAAATTCCATTTCCATCACATCTCTTTCCATTTTTATGAATAAATAAGGAAAAAGATAAAATAATACTCTAATTTCCAACTTCTAACATCCTGGACCTAGATGCCACCCAACAGTTCTTCGATCCTAGTTGGCCACATGGCCAAAAGGTAATCTTCCCAAATTCTAGGGGGCTCTGACAAGAAGCGAGTGCCTAGGTGAGTATGTTGGGAGACAATTCCCCCAATACAATAGTGTATCATTGAAAAAATATCATAAACATAGTGAAAGCATTGATCCATATAAATAGAAGTAAATAGTGGGAGAATGATGAATAAACATTAGTAAAAGTCATTTTATATCCAAAATGATGATACATGTCATAGGTATCCAGTAAGGAAGCCAAAATAGGAATATAAGGAATCTTTAAAATATAGCTAACAATATTAAAAAAGAAGACAAATGTATCCTAGTTGCATCACTATCACCAACTTGGTCCCACTCTCTCATTCTACTAAGATACTAATCAAGTACATCTATTAAGGAACTTTCCCATATCACTACCTACAATAATATATTCTATTTATGTTCAAAAGGTGACTTTAATAGAGTGTGAGATAAAATCCAAGTTGTAAACCTTCCATGATCTGTGAAAATCAATAATTTGATATATATAAAAAGTGAGAAGGCTGTATAAAAATTGATAATGGAATTACACATAAGTAAACAACCTAAAAATTCATACCATCATTTAATATTCATTTCATTTAATAAAAATCATTTAAAAATTCAAGATCATTGAATTTATATGTCTTATGATTTGTTTTGTGGCCTAAATCTCATATATATCTATAAGAACAAAAGATACCTCAATAGGAAATCTGAAAAGTTGTAAGTCAAGATTTAATACAATGTTATACCTTTAATTGGTAGACCCTTCATAATTAATTCAACTTATTTTTCAATTTAAAAACTATGACCATCATTGAAATTCCTGTTATTTAATTCATGTATCTCTTTATGTGTAATATCAACCAATACCCTTCAATATCATCCCTGGTGAACCTCTCAGGAACCAGGTATCGCTCGATGTGAGTTATAATGTCACTACTAATCCAGTTCATAATCGGTGGTCCACTAAGTGTGCTTGAGTATCACCCATGGAATAAATTAAAAAGTCCCTTTTATGTCTGTCTATAGATTTTTTATTTTAATCCATGTATCACTTGAAATAATAGTAAGGCCTCATTGTGTTTCTCCATGGAATCCTTCATTTGTATCCATGTGTCACATATGGTATAAATAAGGTTTTGTCCAATTGATTCCATCTATGGAATTCCAATACGCATCCACATATCACTCAAACAACATAACAATTAATTTAATTCAAAACAATTTAATCCAATTCATATATCTATTTTATAGTCTATACCAAGAACATCACATATTGATCTCACCTGAAAAGGAGACTCAAGTAGTAAAAAACCTCATAATCCTTGTCCTTTCAAATACTCGCTTGGTAAAAACATGATAGAAAGTATTAGAGATTAAATAAACCATTTCATGGCATAGTGTTTATGTATCTCACAAGGTAATAACCATACAAATATGAATATCATTCTTTAACAAACAGTTTCATAATAAGGGATATGATTAAAAGGCATTCCTTTAACTACTCCCACGTGAATTTCAATATATAAATCTTCATAATCATAAACAATACATTACATGGAATATAATCCACTTATCTCACATGTTAATATCAATATTATGATCAATTCATATTTAATCAACAATACATGGAATATCTTTTATTTGACTAAGAAAATCAATTCAAAGTATCAATCCATTACATGGAATGGTAAATAAATATTGTCAATTCATTCTATTAATTTTAGGATCTCATTTTCAATAATATAACCATTCAATTTCAATCATAAAAATTATTTAAACATCCCACAATAAGGGGAATGATAAACACCTAAGGGTGTTCATGTTAAAAATCCACCAAAATGTCGATTAAATAATCATCACCCATATGGGTGATTCATGTTCAATGTATTTAACCAATATACTTCCATTATAGAGCCTCTTTAATTTAATAGGATATACCTATAAATTCAAGATTTCTGATCCATTTAGAATGATTCATAAAAATTTGGTGCATGAAACAATGACACATATAAATGTATGAAATTAAGAAAAACTCAAGAGACCACCTACCATAGATTCATGCTTTATAGATCATCCATTATAAACTCCATATTGGGATCTTATTGGTGGGAAATAATCATTCTTCTAAATAGCATAACTTATATTTAGAATAATGGAGAAATTTTAAAAAGTAATTTTGGTCTTACAATTGAAGATCTTGCAAGATGAATGGAAATTCAATCGAAGTTTAGATGGATGAGTTGTCCTGATTACAAGTATAGACACCAAGGGGGATCACGGGGCTTTAGCTTTCTATGAAGGTGAAATAAGGACCTAAAATTGGTTTATAATAGGTTTTTACTTTCATAAAAAATTATACAATTCCAACATGTTAAAGGGTCTCATAGGTTATGCACATATTTTACCGAACTCTGAGCAAAATATTCCTAGGTAACTGTAGGTTAGGGGAATATCACATCTTTTTCATGCATTTTTAACTAACCTTGTGAAAACAATTCTAAAACCCACTCTTAGATATTCTAGAAATTCCACAATTCCATGCATCCCAACTCACATGATTTGGCCCAATCTTATTGTCTGTACACCCCCATCCTCCAGCCTTGTATGGTTTGTACAAACAATGTGGCCTACCCCACATAGTTTGTACCAACTGTGCTCCATGGAATGTTTATCCAAAACTTCTATTCTGGGCTTTTAACCAACCCAAAACATCATTGATCCCTCTATGACCTCAACATATATTATCATTAGGCCAAAATTAAGCATTTAAACCAAGAATTCATGGGAAATATTGAATTTTTTACCTCAAATAAGAACCTAGTTATTAAATTCCATAGTCGATTTGTCTATTATCAATGGTTTTTAATTGATGTCTCTCTAGTTTTTACCCCTTAAACATCTTTTACTAGAATGGATTGCATGTTATTATAGATTTAACAATTTCTTGAATTATTTGAGTGCCTGATGGAGAAGTTAGTCTGTGCTACAGACCATTGATTTCCAGTTGTGGGAATTATCTTTGGGGTTTTCGGTGATTTTTTATACCTTGGTTTGGGATGCATCTTATGTAGCAAAGATCAATTGTTTTATGTTTGTGTTGGTAGTTATCTCACCATGACTATAACTATAAAACCCATGATCTCAATATAGTATTAGTAGTGTTTTTCAGGTTGTTTTGGTGAAATTACCTAATTTGTGGCCATCTTGGGGTTTTCACTAATCATAATATCTTGAGCTATGTCTTCTCTCAATGTTGAATTATCATGAAACAATGATGGTCTATGATATTGTTATAGGATTAAAAATATGATCATTCGTATATTCCATATAATGGATAATATTATAGTTATAGTTCTGATTAGGAAATCATGTAGTGATGTTGTGTGTTGATCTGGAAATTCTATGAGAGTGATGGAAGAACTCTCATATATGAATCTAGATATAGGAATCATTGGAGGAAGTGGTTTTCTTTTTCTGATGATAGTAAAATCCTCTATGGAGTAGCCTGTGGAGGATTCCCCATTGGGGGATTCATATGGGGAGGTATGGAATGACCGAGTTGTTTCATGAGATGCTCATGATAGTTAGTCTCATAATGAAGAACATGAAGTATTACTCCAAGAGAGGATTTTCATCACATTGGTAATGTGTGAGATAGTTCTATTTGAGTTCCATAGATCATAATTATTGATACATATAAGGATTATGAATATGTAATAATCAATTAGATGTTAGGGTTGATGACCTAGGTTAAATCAGGGGCGGCAGATTTTTTTCCACAATGTTTTGTCTCCCAGAAGTTGAAGGTATTACACTGGGTTCCCAATTTTTTTCTCCATAAAATAGATGACCATTACTAGAAGTGAGAGGAAATCATGATGGACTTCATTGCCATTTTAGCTCAAGATATTGGTGGTTATGAAAATAAATAGGTGATAATGGTTCATTTTATGAAATCAACCCACATTATATAGACTAGGGTGTCAAGATCAATGTAGGTTTTTTCAAGGAAGTATCTAAAGGTGGTGGTGAGAGTCCATGGATTCCTAATGACGATCATATCTTATAAAGATTAATATTTTACCTATAGGCTGTGAAGAGGTATCAAGTATTATTTTGGAACTCATTTATGCCTTAAAACTTATTTTCAACCAAAAATAGAATGTTAGAAATGGTGGACTATCCATACTCTTAATGAAATGTTTCTTTCTTATGTTCTAAATTATTGTGGTTCATGTATGAGGAAACTACCACTAGTAGAATTTTTATAAAGTAGTATATTTCACTTCACCATTGGTAAGGAATAATTTAAAACTTTATACCAGAAAACTTCTCATTATCCATTGTTATGTACTAGGGTTAGAGAATATGTAGTTCTTATGGAAAAGTAGTACGCAATATGAATGATACGGTTTAGGTGATACATGTGAAGATAAAATAAGTTTAGTATCATCATATATCATATAATTATAATAGGGGGAGACCTCTTTTGTTTTATGTTGGAGATTATGTGTTTTGAAGGAAAATCCTCCCCATTGGAAGTGAAGGATTGGTCATGACATTAAGATTTCTCCCTAATTTTTAGGGCCTTTCTAAGAGTTGGATTATGCTGGGGATGTATAATAATAGATAGTAGTTCCCCTAAATATGAGGTTGATACCTTTCATTTTTCATGTGTCAAATCTTCCTTATAATCTTTATAATGACTCTAATTCCATTGATTGTGGTATGATTGATGTTGATAATGATGCAAACTTTGAGGAGTAGCCCATGGAGATCCATGACTACTAGAAGAGGGTGTTTCATGGGCGTGAATTTCCATTGTACTATTTCCTTTATTGGAATAGTGCACTAGGAGAGAGTACTAAGGAATGTGAGTTGAAGATACACACATAATACCCAAGCTATTTTATGTTTAGATATTATCTTATAACACTATTTTTTTGTTGATGTTTCTATTTAGGTTATGAGATGGTTCTTTATTATTCCCGTGTAGTGGCCTTTCCATTGTTTGGGAGGTTTATCCCATGAGAGATTTTTTAGGATTCTATTATGTTAGTGATGGTTTTTTACATTTTCCCTATGATTTAGGTGGTTCTTCTCATGCGATGGAAATATCCTTCAATGGTTTCTCACACGATGGTTTTTCAGATGACTCATATATCTATATCTTGTTTTTGAAATCTCAGTGATTAGAATACTTTATGAGGTATCTGATGTAATGGAAAAAATCCTTAAATCTGTTTACATTTTGTGTTTTAGTGTTGGATCACTCTTAGGATGTTTCGTGATGTTATGAGGGTGTTTGAAGGAAAATGGGTGACGCCACTACCCAAAATGCAATGGCTACAGGGTGGGTGGATATATTGTTTCATAGTGTAGGTTCATGTGGCATGATAGATCCTAGATGTGGAATAGAAGACCATATAGATGATTTAAGTATAATTAATTTTCTGGTATAGTTGTATCATAGAAAGGATGACACATCATGGTATGGTTTTCAAGGAAACTAACTTTTGAGGGGATGTTTCTCTATAGGCCATAGGATTTTTAATTGTCAAATTCAACCAAGAGAGGGTCCTGCGACATAGTATATAGAACTATGTCCTATCTCTCATACACACTATAATATGATAATTAATATATGAACTACTTTTGACCAAAGGTGCCTATGACATGGTCCATCTGGATTCTCCAAATAATACCCTTTTCCATGCAATCCTACATCATGGTTTTTGGGGAAACACATTGGTCACTAAATTTTTTGTGTACTAATAAATACCCTTCCCCAATCCAAAAATATGTTCTATTACAATTATTTCTCTCATCTCTAGCCACCCCATATATTTTTTCAAATGATATGAAACCTCCTTTGATAGGGATCAATACCGGACCTTCTGTGTTTCATCCTTGGGGATCTGAGGAATGTTATATCTAAATTTTTCAATAGTTTTTATGGATTTGATATCTTTTTTTTCTGGTAATTTCATACAATTCCTTTTCATTTTATTTCCTTTATTCATGTGTGGGTTTTATTTGTTTTTTCATCTATGAATTTTCTGATTGACATCCTGGGTAAATCCTAGTTTCTTGTGGGGGAGGTGATTAGAGATCTATGATATTGGTATGTACTCATATTAATAACATCGATTCCTTTGAGGTAGGGGACTCTTTAATTCACATTTATTTACCTGAAATAATATATTAACCATGGTTTCTCCCTTTGTATGGCTGTGTATATAATCTAATAAATATTGAAAATGATTAATAATGCAATTAGAAAATGATCACACGTCATTGTTTTATATTGTAATAATGGAACGCCTTAATAATT
This sequence comes from Viscum album, assembly GCA_963277665.1. NCBI lineage: Eukaryota > Viridiplantae > Streptophyta > Magnoliopsida > Santalales > Viscaceae > Viscum > Viscum album. Next base: position 1,209,044,803 of record OY728137.1, read on the forward strand.
TATAGGTAGTGCGATATATATATGTTATTAAATTTTTATCATTTTGGTATTCTATGTTTATATTTTGGAAATGGGTAATGAACATAAATAATGTAAATTCAATTGGTTAGATTAATGAATTGAAGTAGTGTCATGCTAAATGAATATAGTGTTTCTTATAATTTTATGGTAATCAATGTAATGAAAGTTGAGATGTTTAGTTTTATGTGTTATTATTTGTTTAAATGGAATGATAAATAATGTGAATATTCTAAACTCATGTTGATGATAACAATTAAATCTATTTTAAATGAGAATTTTTCTTAATCCAATTTTGTTGAATCTGGTTTCATTTTAGAGAGAATGTTGGAAGTTGGTGATTTATTATTACAGTTTATGCCTTTTGTTTAGTATAGTTTAAAATTATGAATAATTAATCAATCATTTAAACATAAAATAAAAGCCATTTTTTTTGTAATGATGCATTTTCTGGGCAGAGAGTCTCCATTTTCTTATAAGGGTTGGATTCATTGTGTTGAGGGGGGGGGGGTGAGATCCCATTTGAGTTTGAATAATGAATTGAATGTTTTTAGGGCTTAGATTCCTGATTTAATTCACTTTACTTATTTTCTACATTGTGATGTGATATGTATCCATGATTTTTTGTGATATCTATGATGGATAAGATTGGGGTGGATGATGAGAATTTAGTGGGGGTCACATATGATGTATAAGTAGTTGATGCACATGATGTCGAGATACATGGGGATATGCATAATGGTTTTGGGTATATCACCATGATGGTTGGAATGAGTGGAATCTATGATTACCTGTTGATGTGATAAACCTTGATGTTTACTTGAAATGAATCCTTTTAATAGATGATGGATGTGTTTCTTGACTATCCACATTCCTTTCTCCACTATTTGTGGTAGGAGGATGTGTTTGGTTTCATCTATAATTGGTAGCTTAGTATTTTTTCCTAGAGTACCTACAATTATGGAATATGAATAATGTATAATCAAATACATAACCCTTGGGGTTGATGATATTTCAATGTAAATGAGATGTTACTCCTAAAAAATAATTGTCTCGGTTTGGATTATGGTTGGGGTTCATGGAAATGGATTTTTAGTTTAGGTAATATAATCATAATTTTATTAATTAATTATAAATTAAATAATTACTAAATTTAAATTCATAAAAGGAGTAAATTAATTTCATCAGTTGTTTTAATTTTCTTTTCTGTTTATATAATATTTTTTAGTTGGAAGTTCCATCTATGATTCCAAGAGATGATAGATGTAGTTGAGACTAGTTATACAGTATGACAATAGTGTGGTTATAATATAAATTATATCTAGTTTAATTTTTTATTTCATAGGCTAACCCACCCCATGTTGGTTAGGGTGATTATCACCTAGTGGAGTCAAGGATAGTAGTTTCACCAACATCATGAAGGGAGGATTGATGGATTAATACTCCCAATGGCCCTGCTCAATAATCAAGGATTTATTTTGTGTAGTATGATCAATAATTAATTTCCCTTAAATGTCTATAGAGTGATGTAATGGCTTGTTGTTATTTTTGTGATGTCCTGAACCCAGGTTCCACTCAAAGGTGCCCCAATGGCTGCTTTTCACAAGGCCATAATCACATATCCTTGAACATGAGAGGCTATCAACAACCAGAAAGGGACAAGGGTGTTCCTATGGGGAGACTATGAACTCATTACGAGAGTGGATTACAACAATAAAATATCATAACACATAAATATTGGATGAAGTATTTTAAATAGATGGAATAATAGATAACCAAAAATATAAAAACTGGACCAGTAACCTACCATACTGGAAGCATACAAGAATAATATATAATATAAGAAACGAGTAATAATATTAAAATAAGGAAACTGAATCATATAAATAAGTTTATGATAAAATATTCCATGTATCTACAAAAGTTTAAAATAGGTACACATGGAAGCAGACAATATAAGCTATATAGAAGATAAACAAAAGAAGTATAAAACTATCCAATTATCCTGGTAACTATCTCATCCATCTTTTACCAAGCACTATCATAATGAATGTAATAAATATCAGGTTTCCAAGGTGAAACACATCCATTTTTCAACACAGGAATGCATTTAATCAACCCTCATACCAATTTTGACATAGATAGGGTGTGAGATAATGCTCATTAGGGAATGAAAAATTGCATCTACACCATCTAGTATATGAAATATAAACCAAACTAATGTGTAGGTATATATATATATAATTGGAGAGAAATATAATAATGTTAAAATCACTATACTTACTTCAGCCACATCTTGTTATGTCTTTCAACATGAAATCATAAAATTAATTCAATTTATTTCAATGTATATAATAATTCACATGAGGCATGACCATCACTGATGTACCATCCATGTATTAATATTGAAATATCCAATATATAAAAATGAATCTTGAAATTATGATAATGAAGATGAACTATGTTAAAAACCATGTAATTCTCGAACATAGGGGTCATTACATCCCATTAATAATCTGTACTGTAGCTATGATTGGACTGTACGGAATCACCCAAGGCATTCCACATTAATATTAATCTAATCGAGTCTAAGGATAATGTCCAAGTTAAGAATGAGATATTATACGACTATCACCAATGATAATATCCATGGTTCCACATGTCCATAGATATCAATCTATATCCAAAAAGTCTATCCAACTAATCCTGACATATCAATGATAAGGATGGATCCTACATAATAATGTTGGGAATCAACCGGTAGACAAGGATCAGGTTCAAAGGTGGGTATCATTCATATAATCTAGAATCATTGAATTGTAATGGCGTGCATGAGTGCTCAAGAAATTCCATCAGAATCAAAGGATGGCTCAAGTTTTGCCACTACAAAAAGATAATCAGGTATATATTCAATTGGAACCTTATACTTCAATAACTAATTAATTAGTACATTTTAGAGACATTACTGGGAATAATTCATTTTTATCAATTCATTTCCATTCATTAGTGTGATAAGTAAAATTGATCAAGAAACCATTTAGTTCATAGATTACTTAATCAATAATTAGGTTCACTTCGCTACCTTCCACTATTCATGGAAAAGTGTGCTACAGATGAGAAACCATAACCTAAAATTACACTGTAATAGGCCAAGTGATATATATATTATACATTAAACTTATATTTTAGATTAATTCATTATACTGAAACAATTACCATAGAAGGTTCATGTGATATAAACACGTAATCACCATTAATAGCTCATTCATTTAATTTAATCACATACCTTTATGATGGTCAATTAAAATCAATCTTGAACAATGGCGCAAGTGGACATAACAAGATACTAAATGAATAACTATGGTATACACCCTACATGGGGTGGTCATTTTTGTGTTTATAACCACCAATAATGATGAACATATAAGTAAAGAGTTATAGACTACCATTATAATAACTTCAATAAAGGAATATGAATTATAAAGGAAATAGTTGATGAAATTAGTTCAAAACGAACAATGAGAGTTTATAAAATGGACAAACAAAAGGAATTAGTCATAAAAACCTAAATTAAGCTCTAACTACTCTCCTCATCTATTATCAACCATTAGGTTGTCCGAGATCAGAGAGAAATTTAAGAACTGATCAACACCCTAAAAATAGGGCATATAAGCCATTATCATAATTTCATTATCGATAGAATAATGAATGAAGATCTGATCTAAAGAGCAGAATATAATACTTGGAGGAATCCAATGAGACCAACATTTATTCCATTAGACACCCAATGAAGTACCTGGATCAAAATATATCAAATAGTGATGGAGAGCTTCTAACAGGAGAAATAAGGGAGGTCCCTAGTGTTGGAAATGAAAAAATAAGGAGGTTTTAATTTTATAAAACATATAATGTAATTTTGGTAAATTTGTCCCAAATTTTTTGGGGAACATTGTTTGGCCACATGGTATGACAAACCAAGACCAAACTATGTGTGGAACACTACCTTAAAGAGGACCCTGTATTATTTGGGATACATTGTTTAAGAAAGTTTGTGCCAACCATGCACATGGTTCTGCTACATTTTATTGTATTATTCTCATGGGCATGCATCCCTTAGATCATGATTAGGAAGAACTGTGCATTCTATATAACCCCTCTATCAAGCCCATCTAGGTAAGGAGAATCCATGTGAACTAGGTTACACTATTTCTACTAATTGTGTGGCGGGTTCAGATTTCCCACCGAATGGGTTCTGAGCACTGAACAAGTCCTAGACACCCTCATACCCTCCATGAACTCATTGGGAATCCATATTAGGTCCCAAAAAAATGAATTAGACTAAAATTTAAATCATCCATATTCTTGGGAAAAAAATTTCTCTTATATTCTCACCCATTAGAGAGACTATTCCCCATGTTCACATTCCATGGGTGGATAAACATGGTATAAGAAAAAATATAGCCACTGGGAACATACATTACTCACCATCTCTAAAGTATCATCATGTATAGGGATATGCTTCTGTATTACATTCACTAAAGAAACCCTATGACCTATGAGATCCATTGTGCTCTAGTAAATGATATGTATAGAATACGCCTCAAAGGGACAATCAATATATTACACATCCTCCTCAAGATCAAAAGTTTGGGATGGGAAAAAATTATAACAGTAATGATTTGATATGTGGAATACATCATGCTTGGAAACTTACCTCTGAGGTAATATCGGTAGATATGCTATAGTATTGACTACCTATATAATCTCAAAAAACAAAAAATAAAAGAGAGAATACTCCCCTTGCCTCCAAATCCAGCTATTGCCCTGTCTGGGTGATACTGGATGAATAACAAGATCCCCGACCTCGAACAATAGAGGTTGTTGGTGGTGATCGACATAGGATTTCAGAGAAGATTGAGGAGTTTAAATATTCTTACTAATCATATAAACATTATCAAGAAGTTTATTGCATGAGAATAGGACCATGTATTATTGAATCTCCTATATCTAACCAATATAGATGTGAACGGAACAACCTACCAAACAAGGCTTAAAAAGCATCCATATATATCGTCTCTTGAAATGTTTTATTATAATAGAATTTTATGTGGGGAATATGATTCTCCCAAGAACAACTAAAATCAAGGATACATTCCTAGATAATTTATCTAACTCTTGTATTGTCCGTTACGACTGACCATCAGTATGAGGGTGAAAGGCCATTCTTTAAGGAAACTATGTACCCAATGATCTTTCTAACCCCTAAGAGAACATCGATGTGAAATAATAATCTCAATCTAAAATGATATTATGATGGACCCTGTTTAATAATATAATCTCATAGACATACAATATACCCATCTCATCAATAGAGAGAGTCTTCTTGTGTTGAAAGAAGTGTGATACTTTCACCATTCAATCCACGACTACCAAGACTGTGTCACAACTTTAAGGAGGCCTTAGTAAGATGACTTAATAAAAAAACATATTCCAATTTCCATTCATGGAATGTAAGGGGTTGTAACAATCCCAAATGTCATTTGTTATCAACCTTAACCTATTGATAGGTGGAATACCCAATGATTAAACTTGATATATGACATTTCATACTAGGTCATGAATACTGACAAATTATATCTCCGTACATCTGGGAGATTCCTGGATAAACATACCATTGAAAAGAATGGAACTAGTGGATTATATCCTATCTAGTAATCGTTGAAACCTAGACACATCCATGAATATAGAGAATGTATTCTTTGTCCATATACCAATCCGAAGGTAGGTACTCTCTTAATATACTATCACGGAGAACCAAAAATTTAGGATCTAAAAACATTCTACTCCCCTCATTATGAAGGAGGGAAGAGAAAACTATTAAGGCTGAGAGATAAGACTCCTTGTGACTATCATTAAATTGAAGTTGCATCTCATAGAATAGGGACATTAATTTTAATTCATCACTAGATTCCTCTATAATATCTGATATATTTTTGCTACTTAGCACATCAGCAACTGTATTTCCATTTTCCGGAGTATATGCAAGCTCAAAGTCGTAGTACAAAAGTTATTAAACCCATATTTGATGTCTAATATCAATTTCATGATGTATAATGATGTATTTGAGGGTCTTGGGGTCCATATAATCTACAATGCACTCACCCATAAGATAGTGTATCCAACAACATAATGCAAGGATGACTAATTCTAGATCAAGGTCATGTATTGGGTAATTTCTCTCATGATGCCTCAACTTAAAATATCCACAGAAAATTATTCTCTCTTACTCCATCATTATTTCTCTTAGACTAATGAAGAATGAATCATAGGACACAATATACACATTTCCAGTTCTTGATGAATAATGATAGGTTCTAAGAAATTCAACCTTTCAACTCCTGAAATGATTTTTGTCATGATTCTGACCACACAGACCTTAACATCATTACCTATAAAACAAGAAATAGGTGTATCAAGGAATGATATTTCCTATATAAAATAATTGCAGCATCATCCAAGCTGCATGAAACTATGCTTATCAAAAACATTATTAGGTTGCTCCTAGGAAACCACATCACTCACCTTCTCTGGGTTAACAAATACTCTTGATTATGAACTAACGAAACCCAATATGTGATTTTTTTGATAAAAAAGTGGAAAATAAAATGATTAGCATAATGTTGATGCTTCCTTAGTGTGTTTAGAATGATCTGATGATTTATAGCATGGTCTGTAGGATTTTGCGAATAATCCATGTTGGAATATAAAAAATATTACAAAAAATAATCCAAATAGAGGAGGAACACCCTATTTATTAAATCCATGAAAATGGAAGGTTTTTTCATAAGACCAAAGGGCATAATGAGAAACTCATGTAGACTATTCCTACTATGAAACATAATATGAGGTATCCCTGAAGGTATGACACGCACATGATAATTTTATGATCTCATTTCAATCTTGCAGAACACCCCAACTTTTCAGATCTTTTCAAGGAGATCATTTATCTGAAGTAGTGGATAATGGTTCTTAATCATAAGGAGGTTCAACACATATTGATACATATATTAAAAATGTTCATATATTTTTTCATGGAGAAAATCAACTGTGAACCCTAGGAATAAGTGATGGGTTCAAAAAAACCCTAGGAATCAAAATCCATCCAATGATGCCTGATATCCTGAAGCTCATTAGGATTTATAGTACATAGAGGAATATACAGTGGAGATACCCATAGAATAAGCTCTATCACAAACTATACCTCTCTATAAGGTAGTAATCTAGAAAAAATTTCACGAAAGAGGTCCCTGAAATGATCCACTATATGAGAATAATCAAATTGATTCAAACTATACACTTGGTTATAATAAATAGAACTCAGGGTGGTCACTCCACACATACCATTATAATATGGTCAAGATCTACTTTCTCGGACATCCCACTCACCCTTGTAGAGATAGGTTATGGCCTCCGGTGTTCTGAGAGACACCTTGTAGTGATAAAAATCAACAAAACAGTGGTATGGAACCAACTAGTCCATATTGAGAATGAAATCGAAGCATGTTATCCTATGGAAAAATTGTTCCCATAAGAATTGATAACAGCCTACCTCAAGGGTAAAATCCCTGCATTGGCGTATTCCCATAGACCCTACAACCAAAATTCTACCCAGGTTCATCACACCATAGTAATGTTAAATTTATAGCCTCATACATTCCATGATAAACATATAGATTAATGATTCTGAATCATCTATACTGAATATATAATACACTATAGTGGATGGTACAAGAATAGTACCTCTAACTATAGATGTACATTCACTCTTTTCCTTAGAAAAAGACTATAATGCATGAAAAATATCAAATCCATGGCCGCATACAATATTTTTTCTACCGTTATTATGAAGACCCTTATAACAATGATAATCATAAGTCATGATAATATGTACACAACCTCCTCCTCATCCAATATTTTTTGTGCTACTCCAAATCCCTACCTGATGTGGCATAAAATATCCTTCCCCAAAAGGAGGAGTTAGGGTAAATCCTATTAAACTATAAATATAAGGAATGCTCAATCAAAATCTATGAATATTTCCCATTAAAGCACAAGCATGGAACTCCATAGGTTCTTTATCACACTGAGGCTTCTGATGCCACCTTCACTGTTATTGATCGCATACAATGGTTTTGTCAGTGAGGTTACCTTGATCTATAATACTATAACATAGGACATCGAGGAAAAATTTCTTGATACCATAAGAACTTTTGGACATCCTTGTAACTAATCTAATGTTGTTTCTACTTTCTCAATCCATCAGGTTGTTCTCAATAAGAAAAGAATGATTAATAACCTCTGAAAATTATGGAAGAGAAAGACTGTCACATGAGTATGGATAAAATATCTGATTCCATCTTCCAAATGTCAAGGATGTGATAGATTATCAACAGCTATAAGTGGTTTAGATAAATAAATCTCTGTAAAATGAGATGAAAAATCTAAGACAGATACAACACCATTATCTAACTATGTTTAATATATATCTCAGTCAACTCTCAACATATTAGTAATGTGGGGATTATTGAGGGAAGGTTTCAAAACAACCCAATCCATGCGCTGATGATGACCAGAATGTGTAATCACATACCACTAGTGTTTGGATGAATCACAGAGAATATAGGCCAAAATATCAACCCTCCACTCTAGAGGTTTCCCTAGATGCTCAAATATAGATATAGTGGACTCTAACCAAGACATAGTAGCCTATGGACCACCATCCCCTAAGAATGGGTGAGGATAATACTATAGGAATTTACAACATAGATCATCCCTAACAGGATTAGATCTTGGATCTCCTTGATTGGGCTACAATTTAAATAGAAAACACTCACGTATATGAGTTTCATTTCATGTCATAAGTATAGAATTAAATTCCTCAGGTGGAAGTCCTTGAAGTAATACTAGTGGCTCAAGGCCCACCTCGTCTAAATCAAGGTCGTGTCTATCCTCCTTACATGTGACATAATTATGTCATGGAGTCATAGGTCTACAAATTCTAAGAACACACATCAAATAAATATTTATTATAGATAAAAGAACTCACTGAAGAACATAAGAAGAAGGGTTAACTACCCATGATGTACTACCCCAACTACCCAAAAAGTAATCCTATTACTGGAATGTGTTCATTTTTAAATTTTACAGGTTCCAATAGGTGAATGGTCAATAATACCCAGCCTCTCCATTTATTCGAATCCATTTCCATTTTTATGTTATGATTTTACATTTAGGTTATATTTTTTTTATTTAACAATATCATGATTTGATTTAAAATGATTGTCATTGCCAGTGAATCAGGGCCCATACACCTTTTCACTAAAATCAAAACCAATTTATTTTCAATTTTACCCCATCTAAATAAATTCTTAGAATGTAACATGTAGTATATGATGACTTGAATTAGTAAATTACCCATTCCATCCCACGATGGCCAATACACCGCATGAATTGAAACATGAAATTAGTCAATCACAGTCAAAGAGTGTAATAGGAATATACAAAAAAATGGCTCAGACAACAATCACAATCAATATAGGAAGATATATATAACCTTATATCTCATGACATATGCATGTCATGTTAATAATAGGTTTCTATAATGATGCATGTAAACATGATTTATTTCCCTTAACTCATCGAGCAAAGGATATAGATAAAACTCAATATGAATAATAATAATAATAATAACCATAAAAAAATCATGAGGGTTACCGAACACTGATATTATATCAACAGTTATAAGTGAAAATTGAACAAAAGATTCTTATCCAGGTAACTCATCATTTTCCCGGAATGTAGTTTATCTATTACTAAGGACATCTTATAACTATGTTCCAAAGAATTATTAATATCAATTAAATTATCTCAAAATATTAATGAAATAATGGAACCACCATTGATAACCCATTGTGAATTTTCTTCCTCTAGTTCCACTCTGTGGTTCCTCTAAGATGGTTGACCACATTTCCTCAATGAAATATCCTCAAATTGAATAGGAAAATATTTATTAGCAAGGGCTCATGGTGTGTCTGTGGCAGGACTATGCCCTCATTAACAAAGTGATGAACAAAAAATAAAAATAATAACCTGTAAATAAAGGAATCATAATAATAAACAGGAAAAACAATATATTAAAGACACTATAAACACTAGACCCGTAACCTTCCTTAGTGGATAATGAAATGAATAATATATAACAAAATAAACTGGTAATAATAATAAATTTGGAAATTGAATGATATTTAAAATATTATGATACTGTATGTTATGTATCTAAAAACTAGAAACCAATTTTACATTTTCATTAGAAATATATGATATATAAATGATGAAGAAAAAATCCAAAAACTATCCAAGAATCCTGAGCACCATCTTGGTCATCTACAACAAATATTCTTCCAAATGCAAGAAAGAAACATTATGTGTGCAATGATGGAAGCATCCCTTTATCAACACATCCATATAGGTAGCCTTCCTGGGTACCAATTTCTTCCTATATCGTGGGTGAGATAAATCATAGTAGGACACCACAAAAAGCGTACCATAATTAAATGGATGAGTTTGTTTATAAAATTGTTTTTTCTGAAATTATAAATTTATAAATTTATAATAGAATAATAATGATAATATTTAGATTTTAATATGTTTTTGAATCATATTTTATGTTTTTTTATAGGGAATTATAATTTGGATGAAAAACTTAAAAAACCATGCTGTTTCATTAGGGCGGCAGTCTGCACAGTGCATGGTTATCATTTTCAATTCCCAATGAATAAAAAAAGGAAGTTGGATAAATATTTACATCATAATTATAGTTAGTATATTATATAAGTAAAATTTATTCACAAATTCCATCCACATAGTGAGATAATGGAGGAGGCGGTGGAAAACGAAAGACATTGCTACGTGAAGGTGGCATCCCAAAATGACACACGATCGACTGGCTTTTATTATTCATAGTGGAATTTATGTAATAAAAAATTAATGTTGTTTTTGTATAAGAAAATCTCATTATAATAATTATACAAGTATTATTTTGTTATTATGGTTTTTTTCGAAGGAAATTTTTTATAAGAAAATGATAAGAATTCTACAATGTGGTAGCCCGAAATGACACACGATCGACTGGATTTTTTTATTCCTAGTGGAATTAATGTAATAAATAATTGATTTTACTGGTGTATAATAAAATATCATTATAAAAATTATAAAAGTATTATTTTGTTACTATAGTTTTTTTGGAAGGCAATTTTTTATAAGAAAATGATAAGAATTCTATAATGTGACTCATCTATAATGGTCCATTTTACATCAGCTCCAATATGGTTTCTTCTGAAACCTGTAAGAAGCTATTAATTTTAATGTGACTCATCTATAATTAGTATGTTAGATATCCTAGTTCATATTGATCAACTCATGGCATACATGTTACTCCAATAGAGGCCTCATGAGTGGAATAATTCAACATATGGTCTTGAGTTGGGACTCTTAATTTACACCTTATGCTATTAGAGGAATTGTTTTTAGGTTGAGTGTTTTGTGATTTAAACAAAACACAAAATCATTTAATCCCTATTTACATATTTTGAATTGAATCATAGAGAGATAAGGTTTTTTCAATACCTCCATTAATTTGATTTTGAGAAGGCCAATATGTCTAGTAATGGAAATATAGAAACTTAATCTCTCATTTGGAAGAGTAAAACCCAAGTAGAATGAGAGTATAGTATTGAATGGAAAATTAATGTCCCTATTATATGATATGCACATGGATATGCATCCTTGTTATGAGATAGCCTTTATCTTATCCTTAGCATTGAAATCCAAAATTACTGGTTGGGTAAACATGAGACAATTTTTAGATCTCTAGGAATTAATCCTTAGGAGGAGTGGGGTATGTGAGGACCCACTACATAGATGGATCATTAGAGATGATTGAATTAAATGTATTCATGACATTTCATGGATTTCAGTAGACATGTGAGTATATATTATGTGAGTGTTTCATTCCATAATATGGGCAGTGAATCCTGGACTCACCATGAAATATAATGAGTATTTCTATCAATAATAGTGGCCTATTGTAAAGCAAGAAAGGTATATTTTTATTTCTTTGTGTTCCACATATTATATGCTGAATGTAGAGTACCAAGGGACAACATGGATTTTACTATAGTTTCTCATTCATGAGTGGAAATTGGATTATATTCCCATGGATTTCCTATCTAGATTACCAAATTCACCGAGAGGTATATTCCCTATATGTCATTTTGATAGCCTGAAAATGGTCACCCATTTTATACCTTACCCTGGGATCCTTATTAGTACTTGAGCTAGGGAGAATGTATAATTGTGAGACAATTCCCCTTTATAGGTCTCATCATAAAATTATTTCAAATGGGGACACTAGGATCACATATCTTCTTGGGATATGTTTTTAGTGGGAATTGGGGTCACCGATGCTTTTGAGCATGAGATATGACCATTAAATTAGAAGACAATTAGAACATAAAATTACAGTTATAAAGGACTTGTTTATATCATGTGTCCTTTATTTTGGGGGTTCTTGGGAGAGGTATACAACCTTGATATGTTTTCTTACAATAGAAATTATCAAGAGACTATAAATATGGAATCTTTTGAGGCCATTTATGATAAGTTATGTCGATCACCTATGTACTAGTCAGAGCTATGGGAGGTAGCCCTACTCAAAGAACATATCATTAATGATACATTATTTTATACATAGTTTAACATGAAATGGATGGATAAAGCTCAATGAAGAAAAAAAATCCTATGCTCATGTCCATAAAAAACACTTGAATTTGAGGTGGGGATTTTTTATTTTTATATATCTCACCTAAAATAGGGCACAAAAAGATATAGAGACCAGGTAAGCATCCACATCATTAGTTATAGAAATTAATGATTTTGGAGAGATTAGGGATGGTAAATTATTGGTGGTATTTATATCTTAGGTACTAATGCATGCATGATTGCTTCTATGTATCTCAGATATTTCATTATCACTCGATCTATCTCACACTCATCAGCTGGATGTGGTTCAGTTTTAGGTAGATGCATCTTTCAACGACCACCATGTACGTATACTGGATCATAAAATTAAAGTATTCAATGGGAGTATGTCCATTATGTATGTCTTCTATTGCATCATGGTCATGTATAGGATGATACATGTGAGTGGGAGGTAGATATATGTGCTCAGTGGCCATACCTATACATATATAATTCCATACCACTCATATAAGGGAAACACTGAGATGAGCTTCACTAAGGGGGGTAGAAATTGAGATACTGAAATTTCATTAAGGTGTTGAATTTTTTAATTTAGGTTTAATTCTTTGTCTTGTGTGTAGTGTGAAATTCTATTGAGTTCACGAAGGTTTCAAGAGTATACGGGGATTGTTCGACACCATAATCCATGAATTTTGTAGGAAACTATAGGGTCACAGGGTTAGTGGAAACCATGATTCCCAAGCTAAAATATTTAATTAAAACATGAATGTTTCACCATTAACCTACATAGGGCCAAAAAATTTCTGTTAAAAGTTCCTACAAGACCACATGACTAGGAAAGTCCTATATGTTCGATTGTAGAGTGGTTTTCTTGAGACAATTCATGATTAGTATAGTGACCATCGATTTACATAAAATAACATTACATTACTTTTGTTTAATACTTAAAACATTATAAAAAAATTTACCCAAAGGCCGTACAAGTATAATGCCTTTTGAAAGATGGATCCATAAACACTAGTACATAAATGGGGAACACTATCTCCCACATGGTTCTTCATGACTATAACCCTTTTTTAGACACATAAAACAAAATAATAATCTTCATAACCTAGAGGAAAAAATATAAAAAGGGGTTATCTTATATGCACTGTAGGGGTAAATGAGGGATATGTTTAAGAATAGTCATGATCAGACTAGTAAGAGAACATGATGACAAAAACATTAGATCATACACTGCATACCGAAGAACATCAATATGAATCAAAGCATAAATCATGATATTTTATAATAAATTAATCATAAATTAATAAAAATAATAATACATGAAATAATAACATAAGGAAAAAATAAAATTTCGGAAAAAATTAAGCATTTAATATGATTCCTATAGTACTCAAGGCATCACTATTAAGGATATCTTTGTGTAAAATGCCTCTAATGAACTGGGTTCACTCCCTATTCCATCCATGTATTACTTAACTGAGTTATATTCTCATTACAGACTTCTAATTCTAGACCTAGTACACTCTATATTCTAACCATGTCTATCTCATTAGATATAATTATTTACCCTATTTATTAGAAGGTTATATAGATCCCACCAATCTCATAATGAATTCATACATACATGTGCCACAAATTAGTAAACATTCATATATCCCTTGAGATGAAATGGGCATCATAAACATGTATTCATATCATAACCTATGAAATAATACAGGTTTCACAATCATTTCATCAAAGAATACCCCGTGAAAGGAAGTAACTGTCATAATCATATAACCCTTGAAAGAGAAAAAAGTTTCATAAAAAAATAACCTATGGCTGAGAAATATGACACATAAAAATCCTTCCATTAAAACATAAACCATCCACATAAATAATATTAATTGAAATATTTAATAATTTCTCCAAAAAGGCTTTAGTAACACCATAATTGGTCATCGTAAATGGGAAATGACTTTGTAAGACCTTTTAGAAACATTTCTTGAGGAAAAGATCATTTCATCTTTTAAAATTGATGTTTTAAACATAAAACATTTTGAAAAAATGTTTCTTTGAAAATATATTTAAAAATTCATAATTCAACTTTGAAAATAATAAAACATTTTTAATATATTTTTCCTATCAATTTTTTTTCCAAAACATGGTTTTTGAAATAAAACATATTTCTGACTAAAGAGAGAGAGATACAAAAATATTTTTCTAAAAAAAATTTATTAATAATTTTTACCATGTGTGTTAATATGGTAATTATACATGAAAATATATTTAATAAATACAGGATAATAAAAATCATGATGTTTCTTAAGATATGGATCATAATATTTAATCAAAAAAGCATAATCAGTAACAATCTCAAAAAGTGATGCGATTATTTAAATAAAACCTTAGAACATTGTTACATGTCTTCATACTTTGCATGTAATAAAAATGGAATTATGTGTAGCATAAAAATATAATTAAATGATTTAAATTTATGATATAATATTTTAAATTGAATCATATAAACCTACAGAAAAAATGGAGGTGAAAAACACAACTTATCTCTCAAGAAGGAAAACTGAGAGAAGTTTTCATACCGATTTGGTAACAATTAAAAAAAATGAAGAGAAAGGAAGATTATATAATGGATATTTAAATAAACATAAATTTAATTAATTTAATCATAGAATACATACATTAATAGCATACCCATTACGCAAAAGGAATGAGAGGTGAATAAATCTGTTTCTCTAGAAACTAATATATAAGATGAAATTCTCATACCTTTTTTCCTTACCCTCATTGTACTTGTTAAATAATTCTATATAATAAATATAAATTTATTATATATATATATATATCATATAACTATATTTATATATATAACACCATATATGGTTTTTATGACCTTATATTACCTGTTTGTGAATAATTCATTATTATGGTTTCACATTAGGTAATATGTGTTTTATTCTCCACATGTGTCTTAATTTGATATACCATTGGTCAATATACATATATCATGATTTCATGAATTTAAAAAATTATATAAATATTTTTTATATTCATTATATGTGCATTATAATAATATATATAATATATAATTATGAAATAGAATACACTATTCAGGGAGGAGGTAAGCCATACCTATGCATAAACATTTTTGCCACCTTATTGTTGTATTGAAAGAAGGATAGTAAAAGAAATATAGTTAAATATATTTATATATATCACTATTATAGTTGCATTATTATGTCATATATGACATATATGTTCCTCAAACCCATCCTTAATACATTACATGTAGTGTATGAATGAATCACATCGCTTTGAGGGGGCGGTAGTGAACACATCCTCAATCAAAATTATCATATTTACACAAAATGGAAAGTACAAATATATATGTGTTAAATGGATAAAAAAAGATTAAATATGTAATAGTAATAATATATAACATATTTAAACATATCTTCTATCATAATTTCCACGACGAGAGGTGGTAATGGAAAAATAAAAAATCATTATTTAGTGAGCCGGT
Source organism: Viscum album (assembly GCA_963277665.1). Lineage (NCBI taxonomy): Eukaryota > Viridiplantae > Streptophyta > Magnoliopsida > Santalales > Viscaceae > Viscum > Viscum album. Next base: position 1,209,061,166 of record OY728137.1, read on the forward strand.
AGTTCACTGTACATATAAACAGTATGATTGTTACAAATTTGATTAGTGTGTGTGTAATAATAGATATAAGAATTATCATAACCACATATAAGTATTTTTAGGTTACTTTTTTTTTATAATCATAGAATAATATGAATTTGGGGAGTGAAAAATAAAAAAAAAAGAGTTTGTGGGTGGGTGTTGCCTCTTAATCGGGTTACTCCTTTCTGTTTGCATAAAAGAGAATCCTTGAAAGAAATTCCAGAAAAATAAAGGCTTCAAAGGGATATAGAGAGTTTTTTGGATGATATTTTATAAGATCTTTTCCGAACCTATGTTGGTTGAGTGGTGGGAATATGGGGACAAGATGAGGCCTTTATATAGTAGAGGAGGTGTGACATTACTTTAATATTATGATAGTGGAATTTCATATACATTTTTCACATTAAATATGGATCCAGTAAGGATAAAAATTCAAGAAAAGGTAAGATAGTTTAGAAATATAGACATATAATGCATTTTTTACAACTATCGAGATCATTTTGAGTCATAATTTTAAGGTTCAATCCTTAGTTAAGCTTAAATTTGCCTTAATAAATGTAATTAATTTTATTTATTCTCACTAATATTTTTGGTAAAAAAAAGTTTAACCTTATTAGAAAATATAAATAATCTTTATTAGAAATACAGATTTCATTTTTCTGAATTCCAACAACATATTTGGCCTTGATTAATTTAAAATTAACCCTACCAACGGGATGACACTACTAGTTTTTAAAGTAAAAATGTTCAAAAGTTTTCAATGTTTTTATATCAAATTTCAATGTGAAATTAGTTCTAGTGACCTACAATGGATTAATTGATAAAAATATTATCTAATAAAAATTTTAAAAAAATTTAAAATATAATTAGTCCTTATATATAAATTAGATGAAAATAATGTTTTGTACTAAAATTGAATATTTTTAGTATTCATTATAGAATGTTACTTCAATGGAAAATACCAAATATTTACCCTAACATAGTATTTATGTTCCAAAATTAAATATGATGTTTTTATTTACATATTAAATGTATAATGGTTCGAAAAAAAGGATTTCAAATGGGTTCTCTATTTAAAGGTAGTAACAATGCCTTAATGAAAATATAGGTTTTGAAGAAAAAAATGTGTTTGTTCTTATCTTATGACTATAAAATTTATTGGATAAATACCACAGATATTTTAATAAATATATAACATATATATTACACTAATATCACTCAATAATGGTAATTAATATATTTTAAATGGTTAAAACATCATTGTGACCATATAAATATATATATTTTCATTTATATTCAATCAGTTTTCATATTCATTTCTAGTTAATTAATATTTTATAAATTAATATAATTTTTGTTTAAAACTTATATTTTTATAATTTAAATAATACTATTCATAACTACTAATTGAATTCCAAGGTTATATCTTCTAATATTAAATAGTAATATTTTAATAATATATATTTTTTTGTTAAAACTTGGTCTTGTATGTTACACAATCCATTGAGGAAAGTCATTTTTCCATGTAACAGAAGCTATCCTCAATGTTCTATTTATAGAAAGCTATAATTTATGTTGTGTGTATTGTGTGATTAACAAGGTGTAGTGTATAATTTATTCCTAACATATAAAATAAATTCTTTTCAGTGATCAATGAAATGGAAAATATTAAAAGGATTAAGTTAATTTAAAAATAATAATTGAAAAAATATTTGGGTGTTACATTATACCCCCTATAAAATGAATTTCCCCGTTTAAATTAATATTGGTGGTCAATGGATTAATACTTTAATGTTTCATTCATAAAAACCCACATAATAAAAATGGATACAACAACTTCCCTGTAAAATATAATGTTGGAACCAAAACAGTTAACCAATGATAAATATAATTGGGTTTTCTTATAGGAGAACAAAGGTAGGGAGTGCATATTGAACATGGAGGAAGATTGTAAATATCTATAGGGAGTGATTGAGTTCATTAATCACAAAAAGTTAATTACCAAATAATTTTTTAGGGATTCAAATTAATAAATATGTGGTGATTTAAAATACCATTATTTCCAAAAAAATAATTTTTTAGGAAAACACATTTTCTTTTCTAATCACTATCCAATATGTGATTAATTCATTTATTGACCCAGAATGGAAGAAAAAACAATTCACATATTTATATAAAAAATCATTGTTCGGTTATCCATTTTTCAATTTCTAATTTATCCATTATATCAAGAGAAGGAAGACCAAAAATTAACATTGATTATTAAAGTACTAAAACACAATTTTAATAGATATTATAGCCCATAAAATAATGAAATGAATAAAAATGTTCTCAGACTATTTTTCAAAATCAATATGGTTAATAAATTATTCTCTAATAATAAAAAATTAACTCTACCATTTTATTCCTAAAAAATAATTATACAATAACCATAGTCTCATGTAGTCCATTGGTAGGCATAAAACCCTTACCATCCTTCAGTCATGGTTTCAATTCATGTGTCCTTTCCGGAATTGATTTTTTGTCACCAGAAATATAGGATTTTGGTTTCTAAAACCAAAATAATATAATTTCCAAATTAAAAATGATTGATATACTTGAAATAATGATGACCACTAAATATCCTTTTAACTAAGGTTTTCAATTCAATATTAATACATAAATATTTCATCAAAATATTACCATAACTTTTTTATAAATGGTTATCTCTATAACCCTTTCAAAATATCAAAATACAAAACATATGAAATAAAACCATAAAAACAGCTTAGCATTGATCCCCTATATATCACAATGTAGCTCTTGGTTGTCACTTTCCAAACATGTGATACCCTCACCATATATTCTCTTCATATATGGTAATAACCTGAATTACTATAAATACATTTGAAAAACATGCATGCTTCATTATACCATAGATTACGATATATATTCGATAAATCCAAGAAGTTGTAAACAACAACCATGAATGAATAAACTAATTTTAAACTTGTCCTTAATTAGTTCTAGGGTAATCAATACTATCCAATTTACTTATATCCAATATATAATTACCTAGAAAACATTATTGAAGCATAATGAATATATTAAGGGGTATCTTTCCATTAATCATGTTTTTTCCATGGTCTTCACCTTGAAAATATATCACTTTCCTATTCCATCAGATCTATTGAATGTATTCTTGAAAATCATTAGACAAAAAAATAAGCTGGACAATCCTTATATATATCACCTTTCATAATTCCTAAATCAAAATACATAAACACCTAAATTACATCATCCATAATCCAATAACAAGGTTACCTCATCTAATTACATAATACCTATTTCCTTTCACAATTCATCTGAAGTATCATCATAATCAATAATGTAACCATCACCTGAACAAAATCACTTATTCTCTTTAGGATGATTCTACTTGGGAAACTGGGTTTCATAATGACTATTTATTCCACCCTTAAAACACTTAACCCTTAAAAGTGTCTTAGGGAGTCTAATATTCTCGTCCATTACAATAACTGAACTATTAAATTTACCATTGTAGTCACTTAATTTATGTTTATCTTTTACACATTCAATACATTTTATTAATCCTATAAAAAAATAACTTAGGTAATTATTTCCACATTCATGAAAAAATTGAACCTGAATGTTCCTTCCTCCATGATCTCCATTACCCAAAATCTCAGTGAACTCATTAATTCTATTCCTTGGTGAGTCTGAGAGTTGTTTAAAGTACACATTATTAATCATGTTCTACTAAAAATAATTAGGAATGATCACAACAGCTTTTACTCCAGTTATCAACCAACATTTCATCTCAGTAGAAAATTTCAAATAAATTCAATGATAATATAGTTATATCTAGTTATTTCCATTTACTAAAACCAAAATCATAGTGTGAGAATTATATAAGATAGTAGAAAACCATAAAATAAATAAAATAATTTCTTATTGTATTTATAAATCATGACATATTCATTAATCTAAGTAACCATAGTCACAACATTGGTTATTCATTTCCAACTTATATTTAAATCCTCCATGATGTTTCTTGAAGAGTTAGTGAATTCCCAATGCATATCTCCCAGTATTGTCAAAACAAGTGTATATTATGACCCATTTTCATGTACCAGATTACCCCAAATCTGGAACATGACATCTTGTTGGAGTTGATACCCCATGTCAGGACCATGAAATCTACGTGAGAGCCACATCCACTAGTAGTATCCAAAAAATAATTTATTTCTAGGAAACCACACACTCAATCCTTTTCCATAATTCCAAAACAATATCCTATAATTTTTTTTATCTATATACTTATCATTAGGAATGTCAATAGAGTTATCAATAATATTTTATCATCCTACATTCCCATGGTTATCTAAACTCATGGTCAAATACCAAATATATAGACTCTTTCTTTATATACATTTACATGATATAATTGTTTCAGAATACTTAAATCAATATAAAAAAGGTGCCTAAAGAATTTCATAGTCTAGTGCCTTTGGAAACAAGGAAACATAAACAATGGTACATAAATGAGATACATTATCTCCCACAAGTTTTTCTACACTACATCCCTTCTTAAACACATAAATCGTAATGTGTATCCTCATAAACTGGTGGAAAAGAAACATAAAAAATTAGTGATCTCAAATGCTCAGTAAGGGTAAACATGAGAGAAATGTAAGCCTATTCAAAATCATAATGGTATGAGAACATGATCAAAATAATAGAATATTTTACCCTTCATAAAAAATATCATCTATATGAATCATGGCATACAACATGGGATTTCACAAGACACGAATCATAAGGAAATAAGTAAAATAATCCTAGAATGAATAACATAATAATAAAACATGGAATTGTGGAAAATAAAAAATAATATAATATGAATCCCATAGTAGGCTAGCAATCACTACTAAGTCCATATTAGTAGACAAAGTCCTCTACTAAATCTGGTTCACTCCTAATTCTAGCCATGTAATATTGAACATAGTTGACTCATCATTTCATCTATTTAATACTAAACTGGGTTTATACCACATTCTATCCATGTATATTAAATGTGATATAAGTCCATACCCAATTCATTAGAGGGTGATATAGGTCCCACCCATCTCATAATAAAAATATACTTACATGTGGCACAAATTCATAAATATTCAATCATAACCCATGAACTAAAATGGGTGTCATAAACATGTTATCATATATTAACCTATGAAAAAATAAATGTTTCATAATAATTCCATCAAATATTATCCCATGAATGGAATCAATTTTCATAAGCATATAACTCATGAAATAGAAACAAGTTTCATAAACTTATAACTCAATGAAGAGATATAGGTTTCATACACACCAAGCCATCAAAACACAAACTATCCATAAAAAAATATAAATTTATATATTGAATAATTTCCCCAAAAAGGTATGAGTAAAACCAACTGATTCCCTCTTATATGGGAAATAATTTTGAAGGCCCTTTAAAAATATTTCTTGAGTAAAATTTCCTTTCTTCTTTGGAAATTTATTTTTATTACATAAAAAAAGTTTAAAAACATTTTCTTTGAAAATATTTTTTGTAAAAATATAACTAAATCTTGGAACACCATAAAAAGTTATAAAATTTTATTTTCCTTGAAATTTTATTTTAAAACCTTTTTGAAAACATGATATTTCAAATAAAATAGATTTACAACTCAAGAGAGAAATACAATTATATTTTTTTCGAAAAAAATTCTCTAAATCATCTTAAGTAATAATGAGTAATAGATTATACATATACATGGAAATAAAATTAATAAGAAGAGTATAATAAAACTCGCTTGGGTTTTCAATATATATATCATACGATTTCATCAAAGTATGCATAATAATTAATAATCTCGAAATGTGAAGAGGTTGGGTCAATAAACTCATACCGCTTGGTTACATGGGTTAATACACTCCAAGAAAGAAAACCTGACTTAATTGAATCATAAAAATATTATGAAAATAAAGATATTCATGATATAAAATTTATAATCTATGTATATACAACTCAAATAATAATGGAGGTGCGTAAAAAAACACGTCTCTCGTGAAGGAGAATCGAGACAAAACTATATTACTGATTTTCTAACCCTCGAAACATAAACTCCATGAGAATAATATCTTAGAACAGATATCCAAATAGATATAAAATTAATAATAATAATCATATAATACATCTATGTTCAGTGCACATACCACACTAAAATAATGGGTGGTGAATAATGTGTGTATCTTAATGAAATAAAAAGTGAGATGAAATTACATATCCTTGTGTCTAGACACTCATCGTACTCATTAAAACCACTTTTATAATAAATATAAAATTATTATATGTATATAATAGAACCATATTATTATATATAATAACATATATATTTCAATTATGTCATTATATTACCTGATTGTTAACAATTCAATGTTAAGGTTTCACTTAAGGTAACATATGTTTTGTTCTTTGCATGTGTCTAAATTTTTTATATATTTGGGCCATATACTTATATCATGATTTAAAAATGTAAAAAATGATATAAATACCATTTATATTTATGATATTTGTATTATAATAATGTATTTAATATATATGTATGAAATGGAATACACCGTTCATGGGGATGATAAGTTGTACATATACATGAAAGTTGCCTTTTATTTTATTGTCTTATTGAAACAATGAAGGTAAATAAAATATATGTATGTATAAAATTATTTATTTATTATTATTATATCATATATATCATATAATTTCATCAATCCCATCCTTAATAAATTTCATCTAGTGTGTGACCGAATCACATCGCTTTAAAGGAGCGGTTGTCCACACATCCAGAAATGAAATTATCATATTTAAACCAAGTGGAAAGTATAATTATATGTATGGTAAAAGGATTAAATAAAATTAATAAAATAATTAATATAACATATAATATATATAAACATGGTTTTTATAATAATTTCTACAATGAGAGGCAGCAATGAAAAAATGGTGAATCATCGTTTAGTGAGATGGTAGTTCATTGTACACCAAAAAAGTATTTTCATAACCAATTAGATGGATGTGTGTGTATGTCTAATTCAATAAAATATAATAAAAACATCCAATTATATTGAGGATAACATTTTTGTTGTATATTCATGGAATAAATTGAATTGAGGTAGTGAATAGTGAAAATAAAATAAAGGAGTTCGATGGAGGGTGTTACCTCTTCATCAAGTAACTACTTTTCATTTACTCAAAGGGATTCCATGGAAGAAATTACATACAAATGTAGGATTAAAATATTAATGGAGGGTTTTAGGGAGGATATTTTAGTAGATAATGGTGAAATTTTATTTTTTTAGAGGTATGATGAAATGGAGGAGAGGAGGCATATTGGTAATGGAATAGGACTGAAACTCTTGTAATATTTTGAAAAAAACAATTCCATACATATTTTTCAAATTTAATATAGATCCAAATATGGACCAAATTTGAGAAAAGGGAAGATAGGGTTGAATTATATACATTAAAATGGCTCTTTGAAAAGTTTCTATATCATTTTGAGTCTTAATGTAATGGTTTAGTCCTAAGTTAAGTTAATTTTACTTTAATAGATGTAATTAATTTTAATTACTTTCTCTAATATTTTCAGTTAAAAACTAATTTGACATTATTTTATATTTTAAATTTTTTTATTAAAAATATGGAATAATTTTTTGTCAATACCAATCACATAAGTTGCAAAAATTACTGTAAAAATATTCCGGTTGATGGGACAACACTGTTGGTTTTTATAGTAAAACTGAATAAATGTTTGTTGTGTTTTTATATCAAATTTTGATGTAAAATTGGTTAAAATAACCGATGAAGGATTTATGGATAGAAATAGTACATAATTTATATTTTAAAATAATTTAAATTTTAATTTAAACATAAAAATAAATTTAATTTAATATATGCTTTGAACTAAAATTTGGAATTTATCATTATTCCCAATAAAATGAAACATCACAGAAAAATACAATATACTTACCCTAACATAATTATTATATTATTATTTAAAGGATGAATATTTTTTTATATATTAATCCTATAAAATTTCAAACAATTTTAATTAATATGTGTTCTCTGTTAAAATGAGGTAAAAAAACAGTAATACAAATATTGGTTTTAAGTATTAAATTTGGTTTGTTCATATCACATATCTATAAAATATATTGTATATATATCAAAAATAATTTATTGAATATATAGAGTATATATTATTCTAATTTCACACAATAAGGATAATTAATTTAATTTAACAAGTTAAAATAGCTTTGTGACCATATAAATAAAAATATTTTCCTTTATATTCAATCTGTTTTCAACATCATTAGTAACTAATCTTCAACCTATAAATTATTATTATATTTGTGTAAACCATATATTTTCAAAAAATAGTTAATACTATTCATATACTATAATTTAATGTCTCTATTACATCTTATGATATTAAATAATATAATATTCATTTGTAAAAATTGATCATATGTGTTACACAAGGAATTGAGGAAAATCCTTGGTGCCTGTAATGAAATCTAGTAGCAAGGTTCTATATAGAGAAAGATAAAATTTATGTTTCTTTTAGCGCACGATTTAGTTGGTGTGGAATATAACCTAATCCAATCATATAACATAAACTAAATCCATTTTTATGAAATGAAAAATATAAAAAAGATTAAATTAATTAAAAAAATAATTCACAAAATCTCAGGGTGTTATAGTTAGTCAACCCATGATTCATGCCCATGTGAGGGTTCTCTTGTGAAAATTAAGGGAGTATAATTAGTGGAGTTTTTTGGACAACAATGTGGCTAGACTACGCAATCCTTAACATTTTGGGTGATTTCACCATTGCTCTCATGTATCTTTGTGAATCACCCCTCATACTTGTTTATATTCCTCCAGTGGAAGAAAACCGCATCGTCCTCTCACTTGAATATATACCTGAAACTATTCTAGGATTTCATACAGTTATTCTATATAAAATATAATTCATGTGACATTAATCTAGTTGGATATCCACCAATTATTTATTCATTATTTACGCTCCTTTAATCAATTTTCTTTATATCAATGATGTTTTTTAGTGATAGCTAATATTCACTATTTTCATGGTGTTTATCTATTAAAGATTTTTCTTCTAATTCAGAGAAAATTAGAAGTTGACATTAGAATAGTGTTCACCTACAATCAAAATTAAGGTGTCCTATAAATTTTATCTTAACTTATAGATGATTACACATTATTGATTTAGTGCCACACATCAGACAATCCAGCCATTGATTCCAAAATTAGAAAACCCATAAATCAATTGTTAAATTCATGTTTAAGACAATCCAGGCATTAATGTGAAAATAATTTTTATTTTTAATGTTTGTTAGAACCTTAAAACAAATTTTCAGTTTTATATGAATGGTATGTAATGGAAAATCCCATTTAATTTATATGATTAATATGTGATAATGAAATTATTAATGATTTTTTTTGGAAACTTTGAATGAATTGATTATAATGATAATGTAGGGTTCTTGATAGGGCACCAAAAACCTATATATATTATGTTGACATTTCTACTCCATGGATATGGATTACATTGATGAATTTGACATTTATACTACTTGAAACCTAATTACATTGATTCCTTGTACATTTATACTTCTATGATTCATCTTACAAGGATACCTTGGATTTCTCACCTACTTTGTAGCTTTATTTTTCCTCTGTGGACATGATCCTTAGGCTCTACAAATGTATTTACCCAATTTAATATTGATGTGATCCATGGACTTGAAGTGGATGATCTGATCATGGACCTTGGATATTGTCCCTTGTAGGCCTGATATTTGATTAATCGGTGTATGAAATTGATGATGCATTACCTTTATTTATAGGGATTCACTGTGATATGATTTCTTTATCAAAATGTGCATCGGTATAACAGTCAATACCACTTTACTTGTATCACATGTATTCATGTAATACAACCACATTTATTTAGATTATATTCAGATACATGATTTTTTAATGCATAGTTACCAGTGACCTATTGTGTGTTATCTCACAAATAATTTGGGTCACTATTTGGTACCTATAAAAACATCATAGATATTGGTAGGGTTAGAATAACATTCCCATTTAGTGGCGCTTGACTCAATTTTGAATAATAGAGGGGGGAGGGGGAACATAACCAATCTATGGCTTATGATACTATTCGTAGGTTGCTTCCTTGTTGTCATTTTTGTACTTTTGAAATATGTATTGTACTGGATTCCTACTTCCACATGTTTACTGTCATTTTTATATCTCTAAGACATACACATCATTTATTATTTGTTGTTTTCCTCAGATTTAATTATTATTATTATTATTTTCAGGATGATTTATCTTTTATAGATAGTGGATACTATAGTTCCAAGTGGTATTCATTTTTGATACTGATTATTTAATCTAATTATGATGGTATAGTCTCCCCACTATATAACTATTGAGCCTCAGGTCTATTTGAAAACCACTAACATATGGGTAGACACACTTGAGCCCTTATGAACCACTAGATCGGGGGACTATTTTCTGGTTCTCGTGTTGGGAAGTAACAATTAGAAAAATATGGAAACATAGAGATTTACTTCCTACAAGAGAATTATAGTAGAGTAATATTAGGGAGGGATTCAAGAAAAATACAACGGTTGGGTGTATATTTGAAATGGTGTAAGTGGTCCCCAATTATAGGTGAAGATGGACATTTTTAAACACCCATTATTTATAAATAATGGAATTATGCTATTAAGGGTCAATGATTCCAAAAAGTGACAAATAATGGTGTTTCGGGTACGATATGGCAGATAAATCCACAAATAATAATTTTCAAACATGTTTTAAATATATTTGAATTTATTTATTCATATATTTTTTACATTAATTTATTCCTATTTTTGCCATGGTAAGTAGCTTTCACCTAAGTAATTTATGATTTTCAAAAAATATAAGATTAACCATATTACTATATTTTGGTGTGATAAATATAAATTTATTACTCTTATAATCAAAATAAATTTCAAAAATATGAAAACATTAACTTTTAATCATAGTAATAATTATTTTATGTTTGATAGAAAATAATGTCAAAGTCATTATAGAAAATTTATCAATTTAATTTATTAGAAATAAATTATAAAAAATAATAGTATAATTTACTAAAAAACCACTTCAGCATTTTCATTGATATTTACATCAATCGTAGTAATAAATTTTTTTTTCCAAAAATGTTATTCTAATTAAAAAATATTATGAAATTTCTGATAAAATATATGCAGTAATTTTTTTAAATTTAATCTACATAAGTGTAGAGAACTAAATTTTAATATTTAAGAATAATAATATTTTTTAGAGTACTATATTACTTCGGTTTCCAAATCATTAAAAAATAGTTTTACAAATTAAACATATCATTTTTAAATTATTTAATTTTTATATATTTATAAGGATTAAAATCCTTTTGAGTTATTTTTTTATTAAGATAATGTCATAAAAGTAACCGTATTTGGAAAAGTAGTATATTTCCACAATTCACCCATAAATAAGTTTTAAAAAAAATTCACACTAATTTAATATTTTCATATTTAATTGAAAAGAGGAAATTAAATTTTTGTAGATATAAATTCTAAATGATTTAAATTCATCTTTTAAATGAATATACAATACATAATGTAATTTTTGAAAAACTTTCCTTCTTTATCATCAATTTTTTTAATATTTTTTAAAAATTTTAGATAATTTAATAATTAAAAATTATTATATTAATTTATAAATTAAATATTGTAATTAAAATTTAACTAATATTAATTTATTATATTAATGTAAAATACAATTCCTTTTTTAAAATGACTCTTCAAAAGTTAACATTATTTAAATGTTAGTTAAAAAATAATAATTTTAATTTATCATAATTTGATGTTATATTTTTATCCACAAATAGTTATATTATTCATTTAATTTTATTAAATTGTTTTCTATTTTACTAGGGAGTTTCATTTTTTTGTTTCATATGACATGAGCTATTGAAAATAGTATTAATCTATAGGGTCAGAAATATTAGGTCGTTGGAGGCATATGGATCTTAATTTGGAAAAATGATATAATAGAGAGGCTTGGTCAAGGAATTCCATACATGAATTTTTGAGATAATTATTTATGTTATTTTAGGTTTTCACCCTTGAGTCAACACTTTTAAATTTTTTACCCTTTATTCCAGTGACCATTTTTATCTTAAGAAAGTTATTTTTATGTTTAAAAGTTAAACTAAACATATTACATTATTTAGAACCTATAATTCAAAATTTTAATTGCATTTTAAGTGATTTTTTTAAAGTGATGATCGCTATGTCTAATATAATAAATTTATAGTTCATTTAAATTATTTTTTATAAAAAAAATAATTTTCTAGAGTAAATATGATTTTAGGATAAAAATAAGTTTGTTACAAATTTTCAATAAATTAATTTATTTTTTAATAACCAAAGGAGACTTTTTTGGATTATATATAAACCCAAAACCAATTGAAATCCTTTAAGACATTCATTAAAGGTAATGAATAAAAATTATTTTTGATTTGAATGAAATAAAACATATTATTTAAAATGTCAAAAATATTTTCAAAAAGTTTACATAAAATTTTAAAATTAATCATTTTACTCCTTAAAAAAATATTCTTCCAAAAAATTGTTATATTAATTTATTTGTAATTTCTTTAACATAATTTAGTCATAAAAGCCATGTTATTCATAATAACTATAATTTTTAATATGTAGTAAAAAAATAAACATAGATGTAATAATTCCAAAGAATTACCCCAAGAAATCTTTATTATTATGATTCTGTATTTTGATTCCGTTTTACATGATTCATTTACTAGAAGTGTTATAAATTACTTTTATTATCCACACAGAAAAATAATTAGGGACTTTTTGGGAAAAAATATTTAATAAGTATAAATTTTATTTTTTCTTATTACATTCCTAATAATTACTATTTGACGAATGTTAATTTACTCAACTGAATGTATTATCTATAATATTCATTAAAATAATTAATCTGATGTCACTACATTAATTTATATAGATAAATATAAATTTTATATGTTTACATGGTTCTCCAAATATATATATCTGGTTACCATAAAACTATTTTATATTCATTTATAAAAAATTTATAATCATTGTATAAATTTTTATTAATTTATTTACGTATATAAAAATTAATTATTAAAAACTCAATACCCTAGATTAGAGAAATTTATATTTTAAATATTAAAACAATTTTCATATATATAATATTTTTATTTAGGTAAGAATTAATAGATTAATATTCATTATCATTATGTAATCATTATATGAATGTTATCAATCTATTTTACTAGTAATTAGTTAATTTTCATTAATAACATTTATTAGTAATATTATTTAAAAGAACTAACATTATAAAATTGTATATTATGTAAAAATTATTAATTTATAATACTATACATAATAATTAAATCATATAAATTTTTTTATGTTAATTATTACAAGATTATATCCTCATAATTTCAACTTACATAACCCATTAATACTTCTGCATAATATATAAGTGTTAGATAAAGAGTACTGGAAATTGCAGGTTTTTAGTCAATTAGCATGGATCAAATAGTGATTTCTGTAAGCTTTAACTTCTCTCATATAATATTCCTTTAAATTCATACTTATTGAAGTTATGATGGGTCATGATATAGGGAAAACAATAGCGATAGTACCTCATTTATAAGATTATATAAAGAAGATTCATAAGGAATACTCTAATAAATTTATTCCATATCTTCTCAATTTTACATTAATTTAGTAATTCGATTACTTATATTTATACTCATCCATTAATTTTTTATGTTATAATAGTAATGTTTAGTAATTTTATATTATAAATAATTCATTGATCCATATAGTTTGGATCATATTTTTATAAATGTTATTAAATAAAGTATTTAATTAAAAGAAAATATTTACAAAAATTATAGGATATTATAAAAACCTCAATATTTTTATATATAATAATGATGAAATGATCAATGTATTTAATTTCACTTAAATTATTAATTATTTAATATTCATACTTCATTGTAATTTTATTTCTAGGAATTTATCATACATTAAACGTAAAATATATCCATATTAATTCATCAAATTATCTCTTTACTAAAATTCTTTTCATTTTCATTATATTTACCACAAATTATACTATCATCACAAATTATATATAAAAAATCACACAAAATCTAAAACACCCCAGGATTTTATGTTATGCCTCCTTTTAAATGTAACTTCTTAAATTGCATTTGAGCTTAAGAAATGATTAAAATATTTTTATTTAATTATTATAGTTATCTCCTAGATGTTGGGACTCAGCGTAATTAAAGAGGTTATGTAAATTGTGAAAATATATATTACACATTTTTTATAAAATTAATTAATTGGTTACCAATTAATTAGAAATGAAAACCAATTGAACATAAACAATGTATTCGTATAAAAAAATTTTTTTCACATAATTTCATTTTATATTAAAAAAATTAAACTCTTATATATTAGAGAAATTTATCTATGGAATTTATATATTATATATTGAATCCAATATTTTTAAATTCATCCAAAATATTTTTAGGGGCATAAGCTAAGAATAAATCTAATATTACATATAAAGGAAATATTTTTGTAAACATAGTTTTATAACCTTATAATAGAGATCTTGTTTTAAATATATATTTTGACACATTTGTAAATTATATTTTAAAAAATAAATAATTATTTTGACGAATTTGTATACAAATTTACTTTGGATAAATTTTTTGTGCTTTTTTGATATGATTCAATTTTAGTGAATAATAATATGACAGTTTGAAAAAAACGTAGCATTTTGGGAAAGTAATATGGAAATAAGAACAATAATCTCACCTAGGAAAGTATAAATAATATTTATGAATCTTCTAAATGTTAAGATGATATAATTATATCATAGTATAAGTAAATAAATATTTTAAAAATTATTAATTAGTTGTTGATAATTTTTAAATCATAAATTTTTATATTCATTTTATAAATAATATAATGATATAAAAGAAAAATTAATTTCATAAAATATATTAAAAAAATATTTGGTTTTATTATGATTATAATATAATTTTATGATACCTTGATTAATTTTTGAAAGTGTTATAAAATATGTTATAATTTTAAAATTTGAATTTACTATGTAAATAATGATTTAAAATAAAAATTAAATTTAAAATATTTATAAATTTACTATCATAAAATAGAGTTAAATTTTTAACTAAGCATGTTAAAAACAAATTATTGTTAATTTTTTGTAATTTCCTAAAATAGTAGACTTTTTGTGAATAGTGACAAACACTAATTTACAGTATATTTACATTATATGTTAAAAAACTATTCCATGACTCATAACTGATTTAGGAACCCCAATATCGAAATATAATTCTATTCTTACTTTATTAATTGATGGAATCGTCAATATCTCTTATCTTGAGCCAAAATATTAATGTAATGATTAAAAATTTTGAAAACACCAATCTCCTCCACTACAAATACAACCCCACACCACCTCTTCTCATCACACATATTATGCCTTGAATATTGTCTAATTATTTCACAATACTCTTATCAAGTCTCTAATCCACTTCTATGACCCTTTTTTCTCAATAATAGATCAACCTCAACCCCTTTAAGAAGGCTCTCTAGGAGAATAAACTCAAGAGGTAAATGCCTCTTTCAATTTTCTTTTTTCCAATGAAATTTCATTTATTTTCTTATCAATACCCAACATACAATATACAACCATTAATGATACCTCCATTATAATATATATAATGTAATTTAATTATGTTATTGGAACATCCCAAACCAATTATCTTCCCATCTAAATTTTATTCTAAAAATGAAAACATTGTTAGCGAGGTGTCGATTTACCATCTTCATTAAAGACATGTTTTCATTTTTCAATTCAACCTTCAAGGATGGATACAAATAAATTATGTTTAAACAAGATTATAATATATGTCATATAGCTTACATATTGTTCATCAACTATTATATATACATATTATTAATTAATTAAAGAATACTTGTTTGTGTTGATCAAAAAGCCGTAAAAACAATCTTAATGATTATAACTAATGTCTTATTTAATGAATCATAGCATAATAAATAACTATATAACCTATATAACCATTAAATATTTTTTTTGTTTCATTATTAACACGTAATTTTAGTTATTTAAAATTATTATCATTTTACATGATCTTTTGAACATGTATAAAAGTTAACCAATCATGAAAAACAATCAAATGAACACTCATGAATGAAAAAATTGAATATCATAAATCATAAAGAAAAACATATTAAAATAAGTCAAATACATGTGGAAAAATTTATTAATTAAATTATTAATAAATTTAATTTCATTATCTTGGACATTAAGTTCAAGTATATAACACTTTTAGACATAAGTTAAGGGTATTCATATCTTACTTTTTCTATGATAGTTTTTTATTCAATACTATATCATATATGTGGTTTATTTATACTTCAAATTTATGTTAATATCATGAATTTGTTTATATTAATTTTAGTCAATGTCTAATTTTGTGATCACTCATTTTATGGGGCATATGGTTTGACTATTTCCAAAGTGGTTATGGTTTATTCCTGAACCTCCATTTTTCATTCGGCTTATACATTCTATCCCATTACCTCAATTTAATTCATATTTATTTTAATATATATCTTATTGATAATGTGAATATGTTTAAAAATCATGTATCAAGATCATTTTATCTTTATTTTACAGTAAATACATGTTTTATATGGCTCCCTTTTCAATTTCTCAAGTTAAGAGAGCTCGATTAAAGGAAACTTCCCAATTTATTGCCCATTTTCAAGTATACACCATAATAAATTATATAGAACCATTATTTTTATGAAATCACTCATTTAATCATTAAAATATATCTTAGTTCATTTCTAAGTTTATTAAATCAATTATGAACTATTCCTCATTAAAGACTCATTTATAATTTCTCTACACCGAAATTGGCCATTTCTAATGTTTCTTATGACACCATTTTCCATGATTTAGTTTTATTACACATAATTTATCATCATAAATGACTATTCCCATATTAATCTATTCTTTTAGGGATATTATTTTCTCTTATGTCATAAACCAATTTTTACATACAATGCTTACTTTTAATGTTTTATTAAATTGGGGCATATGATTCAAATATTTAAAAGTGGTATAGGGCACAATGATTTATAAATATCATTTTAAATTGATTATTAAATATATAAGGAATTGTACGGAATTGTATAAAATAGTTTTGGGACTATTTAATTCAATCCATATGCATCAGGGATCGATAAATAAAAGCACTTTGGGTGGGGCCCATTTAATGATATCCCCTCAAAGCATTAGAAGTCTAATGAGATGAAAATATTTTGTGACAAAGCCTTCACATTTTTTTCAATGAAGAATCATACAGGTTTCTACACATAGACATAAAACATCTTGATGGTATAATGGTTTATTTTTCGAATACATGATTCTTAATATATAATAATTTTCTTCATTCATTATTTTGTTATGATTATCTAGAGCATTTTCACTATGAAAAAATCTATGGAGGCATTTCTCATTCGAAATTTGTTTATTGTAATGATTTTTTTAATTATTTGGTTTTCCAGGTTAATTATAATTATTTATTCATGTTATTGACAAATTTATCGAAACCTTACTGATAATTTGATATCACCCTTTCATTTGGTTTCCTTCCCCGTGATATGAAGAATGAATCATGTAATGAGTTTTTAAGGACACAATTTATTATATTTAGTATAGTATTAAATTATATTTTATTTTCCCAATATAAAATGGGTTCCATGTATGTATCTAGTTATTATATATTACTAAACTCATCGATACTTGGTGATTTATCTCTTATATCTATTCCACTGTAATAAAATTTCCATCGACTCTGGGCTCATGGGGTAAGGGTTGTTACATTTGGTATCATAAAATGTTTACTATTAACATTGGAAACTAAATTTAAAAAACCTAGATTAGGGGAAAAATATGAGATATTAATTAAAGATAATAATATAAGAACATCCTATAATTATGTTAATGTATATATTATATGGGTCTTCCTCACAATACATACGTGTCCGGATAAAAAAAGTGGACGTGTTTTTGGAAAAGATGTACCTTTGGGTAACAACTCTAACCTGGTGCATCTAGATTAACTAGGTGTAACTTGGTACTTGATAATGTGACATAATGCACACCTTGTGTGACTCTACTAGGTGGTCTTATTTTGATTACTCAAAATTTCATTACAAACCATTATAAAGGATTTAAAAGTAAACATGTCCCCATAGAAAGCATGTTTATGAGTATGAAACATGTGTGGAGAGAAATTTCATCCTTCTTGTGATCTCAGGTATAAGAAAAAGGGTTCTTATATATAATGCTTCAACATAAAAACGTTAGGACACTATGAAAATAAATGTCTCAAGAATCAACAGAATACACACCAAAGGCATATAACAAATCATGCTCAAGATTATGCTATTAAATAAGAATAAGTGTAATGACTAATATGATTTTTTTAATTCATGAATACTTTTTAGGGTATTTTATCAAAAATGATCTGGTTAGAAGAATAATGAGATATATAAGGGTTGTACAATAGTACTGTTCCTTTAAGGAATTTAATTAATGTGTTGAATAACACCATTATTAAAGAGAATGGATTCTATTATAAGTTTATCTTATTAAAAACACATGAATTGGGAAAGATAAACCTAAATATGTTGTTTTTGTTGATAAAATAATAACAATATGTTTATGGAATAGTATTAGTGATTGTGATGGAGGTTAGTGATGAGATGGTTTAGTAATTCTAGAATTATTAGTTGTTTGAATATATTCAACAACTTGATATTTTAATTGTGTAACCATGAATGATTCATAATAGTTTAAAGGCGATTAAAGTATTCATATTTTTTATGTGAAAATAATCGGTAATGTATATCGAGAAATGTTATGTTAAATTGATTTTGGAAATCTAGTGACCTTTTTCCTAAATATTTGGTCTTTGAATTTGGAAATATGTATTTTGGATGAGTCTTAATGTTGAAATGGATTAAGTTGAACATTGGAGGCTATTATTTGGGGTTAAATTATGATTTATTAGATACATTTTGATTAAAACTTTTGTATCAATAAATAGTTAATGTATAGTGGAATGATTAGTGGATCTTATGGTTCATAAAAGCGCTTCATGTGTGACAAAGTATTTTGAACATTCATTTACAGCCATATAGATGATGTGAAAATAAATCAGATCACAAAAAATGTAAAGGATTATTCTTATAAAATGTAAATTAATTATTTAAATTTATCTTAATATTAAAATAGTCTCTCAATACTAGGGAAATTGATTTTGAAAAATAATGGTAACAGTTTACTTTTCATTTTGATAAATTAGTGGTCTTTTAATATGTCATATGATTTATGATTTTGTAATGGTTAAATATTTAATGTATATTTTCTCTATCACCCTCCATTAAAACATTATTTTTATATTTATCTTCAATGTCCATGTTATCACTTTCCCCAAATTATTTCTTACACAAAATCATAGTTTTGCGGTGACATTAACATTTCCCTTTCCATCTTAATAAGGGGATATTTTATTAACCCTATTTTAAATGTGGGTTTTACATAAAATAATATTCATGTATCAAACTATGATTTTAATTAACATTTTAAAATTGTTAAGATGCAATTAATTAAAGGAATGAAGAATCTAACAACCCATGATTTTATGTAATTCCATTTTTTAATTTAACTTCCTTGATAGCTTACGTGATAAAAATGATTTAAATATAATTATTTAATTGTTATTGTGATATAATATATGTTCGGAGTGGAAATAATGAATGATATTAAGTAAATTTTGAAAATATATATTACATGTGTTTATAAAATAAAATCATTTGTTACAAATTAATTAGAAATGAAATCAAATTTAACATGAAAGAAGTATTTTAATAAAACCAATTTTATTCCCAAATATAATTTTATATTAATAAATTAAATTAATATCTATTATGGATAGAAATTAATGAAATTTAAATATTATATATTCCATCTAAAAACATAACATTCATCAAAAATATTTTTAGAGTCATAAGATATGAATAAATCCAACTTTACACATAAAATGAGTATATTTTTGTAATTGTTGTTTAACAATTTTTTAATTGAGAACATGTTTTAAATAGGAATATTTAATCTCTTATAAATTATATGTGATAATGTTATCATTGTTTCATAAAAATTAATATGATAACTTACATGGATGATGTTTTTAAATTTGCTGATAAGTTTTGTTTTTGATTAATACTAATGTGACCGTTGGAATAACAAAGTGAACATTCACAATAGTAATATATACATTATAATAAAAACCTCACATATAAATGTATAAATAAAATTTCTGAATATTTTAAATAGTAATACGATATGATTATACCACATTATAAGTAATTAAATGTGTTAGAAATTATTAAATAAGTGATGATATTTTTTAAAACATAAATGTTTATTTTAAATTTTATTATTAATATAATTGTTTAAAAGAAATTTTATTTTCATAGAATTTATTGAAAAATCAATATTTTATGGTCTTTGGATTACTATATAATTTTACTGTACCATAACTTACTTGCCAAAGTGTTATAAATTCAGTTGTAATTTTAAATTTTGTATTTTCCTAGTAATTTATGATTTTAATTAAAAATTAATTTTATCCTATCTAGAGAATTACTTTCATTAAATTGATTTAATGTATTAATTATATGTTTTGATAATGGTTATGGTGAATTTTTGTTATTTTTTTGAAATTGTTGAATTTTTTGTTAATAGCGAAACACATAAATTTACGGTATATATATATTATAAGTTAAATATGTTGTTACTTGAGTAATAACTGATGTTAGCATCATAATATCAAACTGTCATTATATATTTAATTTATTTATTCCTAAAATGAACATTATTTCTTGTCTTGAGCCAAAATAATAAGCTATTGATTAAAATAATGTGAAAGCACCCATCTCCTCCACTATAAATACAACCCCTCACCACCACTTCTATAAGAACCTCTTAAGCCTTGAATCATTTCTATTTTTAACCCAATCCTCTTCCCAATAATCTTACCCACATACAATATGCATTTTTCTGACAAAAAGTTCAATCCATATCCCATTAATGATGTTATCAAGGAGAGGAAATTCAAGTGGTAAAATCCTTATTCATTTTCCTTTTTTTTCTATTTAATTTCTTTTTTTTCTTATCCTTCCCTAAAATCCACTATCACAAAATGAATTATGACTAAATTATATTATATTTATTTGATTTTTATTTTTTGAATGGAAAATCCACCATCAATTCTTTTCTCTTTTACCTCTTATTCTAAAAATGAAAACATCATCCATGACATGCCAATTTACCACCTTTGTGGATGGAATGACTTAATTATTAAATTGAACCTCTAAGACCTATCTTAAAACCATTTTTATTGTTAAAATATATTTTAATATATGTATTGAACCTTATTTAATGTTCTTGAACTAGTATAAAAACATAATATTAATTTGTGAAACAAAACTAGTTTGTGATGACTAAAAGCCCACCAAAATAATCTAAATGATTATGAATAAGGTATTATATAATGATACATAGCCAACCCAAATAACATAATAATTTATAAAACCATTGATTCTTATTTACTTATATAAATAATATATAATTTCTAGTATGGATAAATATTTCAATTTAACATGATCTTTTGTGCATGTATAAGAGTGAACTAGTTAGGAAAACCAACAAAACGGACACTCACAGATAATAAAACAAAATCTCATACATCATCAAAAAGGGAATAAATGAACTTAATAAAATTATAATAAATCAAAATATGTTATTTTTTTAAATAAAGTTATTAATTAATATAATATAATTAACTAGGAAATTATGGCCATGTGAAACACACTTTCAGACATAATGTAAGGGTTTCACATCTCATTTTTATTTATGTAACATTTTTTATATCCCCACTATATCATAAATGCGGTGTATATATAATGCACATTTATGTTTCATATCATAAATATATTAATATTCATGGTATTCAATATCTTATTTTATGATTATTAATTTCATGGGGCATATGGTTCGACTGTTGGAATAATTTTATGGGTTTCATCCCAAACATCCATTTTTCATTAGGATTAAACTATATCTCTCTTTTTCACGATGTAATTCTTATTTATTTTTATATAAATAAAATAAATTATGTGTATATGTTTCAAAACTAATGTATCTATATTATTAAATATTTTTATGGTAAATAAATGTTTTTTAATATTTTATTTTCAATTATACACATTAAGAAAACTAAATTAAAGGAAATTTACTAATTTCTTGACAATTTAGAAGTATAATCCACAATATATTTCATAAAACCATTATTTTTCGAAAATAAATCATTTCATCATGAAAAATATCCTCTGTTCATTTCTTGTTTTTTTCAAAAAAATTATGACCTTTTCCGCATTAAATACAACTTTATAATTTCCTTATACTAAAATGGATCATTTAAAAAGTTTCATAAAACACTATTTTACATGTTTTCATTTCAATTGGACATCATTTATCATGATCAATGAATATTTCCACTTTAAATCCATTATTTTATGGATATTTATTATTTTCTATATTGTATACCATTTTTACATAAGTTTTAACATTTAATGTTGTTTTAATTGAGGTATTATGATTAAAATATTTAAATGTTTTATGAGACACTTTTATTTACAAATAATTTTTTTTTTAATTTATTATAAAAATATATTAGGAATTATTTGGACTGTAATGACATAGTTGGTGATATTTAATGAAATACCAATTGGTTAGGGACCAGTAGATAGAATCACTATGGGTGGGGCCTAGTTATAGATATCTTTTAGATGCATTGTTAGTCTCATGGGTTGAAAACTGTTGGTGAAAACCTTCCATGTTTGTTTCCAAGAAGAAGCTTCTAGGTTTCTAACCACACACGAAAAATGTATTTATGGTATAATGGTTCATGTGTTAGATAAATGATGTATTATAAATAAGAATTTTCTTCATTCAGTATTCAGTTATAATCTTACATAGTATTCTCAATGTTATAAAATCTATGTATCCACTTTTAATTCATAGAGAATTGATTGGCATGTGGTTTTTAGTAATTTAACATCCCATGTTTATTATAATTTTTAATTCAGGTTATCTTGTACTGTACCCAACCCTTAAATATCTTTTGAGATGACCCTTTTATTTGTTTTACTTTCCATGATTATAAATAAGAATCAATTTAATTATTTTTCAAGGATGTTGATTATTAGATTCTTATATGCATTTTTTTCCAATGTAAAATGGGTTCCATATATGAATCATGCTCTCCAAGACTATTAAACTAATTGATATTTAGTTTTGTTATCTCTTATATATATGAAATTATAATAAAATGACCACCAATAATTGGAATATATTGTTAGCTTTGTCAAAAAATAATTAAATAAAATAGAAATTATTTAAAAGATATCACTATACATTTAATCAAATAATATGACAGACTACAAGTGATGGGAAATTTCCTCTTAAATCATATTAAATATAGAACAATGTTAGACATTAATAATGAAAATCAATTTTAAAAATATAATGGCACCTTGAAATAAAAAATGTGATAAATAATCCTATTACAATTATGATCTTAACATTATCATTGTATTGGAATTACATTCAGAATACATGAAGATATCATTAAAATAACATCTAAGATGAAGGATAGTATATGGAGGAGTTGAATCTAGATTTATTATTTTTTGTAAGAAGGAAAAAAAATTTATTACCAAGATTCCATAACATGGATGAAATAATAATGTTCCTTATTCTGGTAAGGCATTAAATATATTATAAAAAAACACGAACATCACAAAGGCTCTCTATGGCATGTTGAAAGTGAAAAATCACATGGTTTTTTTTCCTAAATACAACTCCTCCATCAATATAACTCACTTGGTACACTTTGAATACTATTGGTTACATTGTTGTGTCACCTGATACATTCTAGAAAACAAAAACGCTATATTTCCCATTAACTATTCTATGTCACATGAAAAATTATAATTAAAACCTAAAAACATAGTATATGAATAAAATTTAAATAGACAATTTAACCCATGAAAACTAGAAGTCCTATTAATGTATCCACACAAATTATTATCCTATCCATGCAGCCTAACAAAGAATATCTAGTCAAAAACATCAATAAAGTAGACCTCATATGATATTATTATTTTGATTTTCCCTATATTAATAACCACACTTATATAACACAAAAACAAATGAAATGATATCACCTCTTAATATTTTCTTAATCGGACTAACAGCATGTTCCATATTATTTATGTATGAAATATTATCCTCTAATCCACATCTTTACAGTGAATTACATTAGATGGATCTATTTTAAATCTCATTGAATGTGTTAAATGAATGTATCATTCATTTCACTAATAATTGGAGCAAGCATCAATCGATAAGAAACATACTTTGTTTTTTCCATAAAGTGAAATAAAAATAAAATTATTAGACCTAATTTAATACAAATACCTAAAAATAGATTTATTACTTGAGTTCAAACACAAAGAAAAAAATCTAATACTAAATTAGTGTGAATAAAATATTTTATTATTATATGACTTTTGTCATATTGGATCCACTTGTAGAATATTTTTTACTATCTAGACATGATAAATGGACTTATATACCAAACTAGGCCTAATAGATGATGCCACACCAACCACCACCTAATATAATGGTGTCTATCCTAGCCTACCATGTAATTCCACAAATGTAGTCATCTAAATAAATTCTTAGTACATTTTTTTATTAAATTGTTTTAGAGCTATAGTTTCCTCCTAAATACCATTAAAAACAAGAATAGATGTTGGAATTATATACTTATGAATACAGATAGTTTCATAAAACATCTCATTTGTTATTGTATGTTATGTTGAAGTCAACATCACTTCAGTATCCAACTCCATTTGTATACCCTTGAAAAACCATGAAACAACTCTTGTTTCAAAAATAAAGATAATTTTTTTACTTGATGAATCACATATATCGAAAACACATAAATCTTCTCCTACTCATCTGCCAAATAAATTTCCCTAACTAGAAATTAATGGACAACTTTAGATATCTAATTAATAACCTCAAAACAAAATCCCATCGCTTAGAACATCAGGAAAAATTTGTCATAAAATCCATTGTAAAGTCTTCCCATTTCTATATTGGAATGAGTGAAAATAGAAACATAGTTTATAAATAATGATGCGCTATATTTTCTTAATGGAACGTAATATATATTAATATAAATAAAGCCATTACACTATTCATTTTTGACCACCAAACATGATTCCAAACAATATGATATATTCAAGTTATGTTAGAAAGAACTATCCTCCTAAAAATATGAAAATATCAAATTAACAATTTTTATAATCTAGAAAATATTTTAATATTTAAATAAAGGTGCAAAATTAAATTATTATATAGAGAATATATAAGTATATGTGCTATAATATATATTATATAAAAAATATTCAAAAACATTGAGTCGAAACTATATTTTTTCAATCAAACTGTAAATAGTTTAATGATATTGAATGTTTCCAAATTGACATGGCTCCCCTCTTTGGATAAATCAAGATCAGTCATAAAAAAGATAAATGAGATAAAACTCTTCATATGATTATATAACCCTGTAAATATGATACTTCCAACTAAAAAAATTAGAAAAAATCATCAATACAAGTTTATTATATAATATTTTTAAATTATTTTATATACTATACCCATTTTATCTATCTCAAACTGCAATCCAATAACAAATCTCTTTGTCAATAGTTTATGGTATCAACTCTTAAGCATGTGTACTACTGAAACTAGCTCATGATCAAGATTGAGATAAATTTTATAATATTTTAAAAGCATCTAAAACCATACCCCACCTCATATCCCTATTATATTAGTATGATATCTTGAACCATTCATTATGACTCAAATTAAACCTCACTATAATATAATCGATCTTAGTTATATAACAATGGGTGATGATATTTATATTCTCTTCATCTGAAAAATTATAGAATTATATCTTTCATTCCAATAGAATTTCATCTCTTTTCTAGTAAATTTCATCATTTTTCAACTATATAAGAGAAATCATATACAAATAAATTATAATAATTCACAATTATTAAAAAACATTATATTTGGATACATTATTTGGGTCTCCCCAAGAAATCTACACAAAAAAATTATCTAGGTCATTTGATATCCCTAATTATGTTATGTGGTTCATAATAAATTTCATTAATCCAATCCAACACTCATATTTTTATATCTTATTGTAATGTGCATGTTTTCTCATGGTCTCCATTAATTTTTTCATTATTTTCCTATTATGATCCTAGAATAAAAAATAAATTCTATAAAACATGTTACTCTACTATAAATATTTGGTATAGGATTTTCCCTTTTATTTCACCACATATGTAAAACACAATTATGATGTTACATTCAATTGAATGATGTTGATTAGTAATTTAGAACATTATATATGAATTATACATACACTCTATGAAATTACCATTAGTATAATTGAATAATAAATAATAGTAGATAATATAAATAGAAATAGAAATTATAGTGCATCATGATCTTCAATAATTATGAGACCAATGTATAATTATGTAACAATATAAAAAAAGATTGATATATGATTATAATTTTTTATCGAATAATGATAGAAAAATAATTGAATGAAATTTGTATGAACGATGAGGTATTTAAGGGATGTATAAGTATTATATGGCTTTTGGAAATCTAATTAATCAGTAAAATATTAACTCACTATTATGAATAATAAAATATACAATAAGAAATATTTACCGTGGATAATAAAATTAAATATAATAATTATAATATACTAAAATTATTTCTCAAATAATATAAAATAATGTATGTATTAGGGAAATTTTTTTCTGAATAATTTTTTAAATTATTTAACAAAAAAACAATCTAAATATTTTAATATTATATATATAAATTTATTTTAAAAAAATGGACCTCTTTTTTTGAGTCAAAAAATAAAAATATCTTAATGTACATTTTTTATATTTTACGGAAAAGATTAATTTTAGGTTAATAGTAATTTTTTTTAAAATATTCCATAGGAATCATGAAATCATAATGATATAAAAATGAAAAATTGATTTATAAAAAATATTTTAAGATCAAAAATATATTTAATGAATGGAATAATTAATTTAAAAATTAAATAAATTAATTTTAATATCTAAAATGAATTCCAAATGTCTAGATTATAATACATTCTAATTAGAAACAATTTTGGATTATTTACTATGAATTAAATATAAAAACTGAATCCATTATTTTTGTGAGTGTTTAAAAGAAAATAAACTATATTTTTTATATTATACACAGTCATTTTTGAAAAAAATACAAAATAAGTTTTATTCTTGTTAAAAAATGAATAAATAACACTTCAAATCAATAAATCCTCTTTCACTTGGCTATAAATACACCCCTACCCAACTAATCCATATTATTTTAAAAATTTCCCCTTACCATAATGTCTACCAATATATCTCTCCATGAATTCCCTACAATGTTTCTTGAGTTTTGGCTTAACCAAAGGTCTATTCGAAGAAGCCTTAAGGGATACTCTAAAGGAGGTGTCCTAAAGTCAATGTAACCACATCTCATCCTTACACTTTTTTTAATTATTCTCATAAAATCCATATAAATAAGTTATAAATACAAAATTATTTATAATACAATATAGTTAGGAAATCTAAATATTTATCACTTTCGTATAATTTAAAAACTTTTTAGAAACTTCATTCATGGTATAGTTGTGTTGTTCCTCCTATAGGAATGATGATGTTTTCAAAAATAATATTTTTCAAATGGTTTTAAAAATGTAATTAATATGTAATTAGAATAATAAATACCAATTTAGTTAAAATTTTTGGTTATTTAGTGATAATATATATTAATAACAAACATGTTATAAATAAATAATTGAGGGCATTTAAACAAGACACAAAGGTATAAAAAGGCACACTTCATATTTTGAAAACATTATTGAATATCAATTATTAATTGAAATTATATACTAATACAATTAAATAAACCTAAATAATTTGGTAATTATTATGAATTTTGTTCCATTTGTTAAATACCACAAAATGTTACCATTACTCTGAAGCGATATTAAAATTTTGGACTGAAAAAATTAAAATGGACGACATCAGAAGAAAAAAATATCAAATGAATGGAATATGATAATTAATGGGATTTTATATATGAAATAATAATTAATAAAGTTCTATATTATATAATTAAAATATTAAATTCTTTTATATAAGAGTTTATAAGAGAATCCAATTTTGTCAATCATAATATAACTTTTGGATAAACACAACAATAGAGAGTTGGGGTGAAATAGTGTTGGTATCCATTTAATTTATATTAAAATACCTTCCTTCTTAAACTGCTATATTAAGTTTTTCATTCATATATCACACTTTCTCACTTTATCATACCCTTGAGTGGACTACATTAATAGCAATATTTAAAGAACACAACATATAAATCGAGTTTGTAAAGGAGTTTCACCAAAAATCAGGTTTACTACATGAATGGTGAATCATGATTATTATCTACATACATAACCTACATATCATTATTAATAGAATCATAGGTAATGTTTTAGGCATGGACTTGTGGAAGTGTTATCACTAAACTAACATTCTTACAAGAAACAACTTATAATTTTCTTTATAGAGGTATATGATTTATCCTCATCGTTGTCAATAGTGGTCTGTGTTGATAATAGAAGTCTTCTCTCTAGGTGGGAAAATAAATAACATTATTCTCCACCTAAAATAGTCTATTTGTCCACCTCAATCTTCATTAGTCCAAAATTGAATAATAATACTATATGTTGGCTCTCCCATCTGTTCGTCTATGATATATCAATAAAAAACTAGGAAAACATTATTCTCTACAACTTATTCCTCTTAAATACCTAATATGTTCTCTTAAGACATGATTATATCTCTTATATTTTGGAACATTGTATATATAATTGTAATATATATCATATTCCACAATTTATATAAAAATTATTCATTAGAGTATTGTACTGATTCTCTCATCCTCGCCTACTTTTTTTAATGCAAAATATCACAAAATATCATTTTAGATTAACCTTATTACTATTTTAATTCATTAAATTTTATAAAAATAATATTGTATGAATTATTTTTATAATTTTTTCAATTTATTTCCCCATAAATTATTTTCATTATGTTACCACGATTTTTGATCATCAAATTTTATTGAATTCATCTTAGATCGTTTACTTTAATATTCCAGAAGATTCATTATATAAAATCATCATAATATTTATAAATATATTAGAATTAAATATTATTTAAATTTGGATAATAAAAGATTTATTCTCCACTAAAATAACTATTAAACCATAGGATTAAACTTATTCCACTTGTGGATGGATACATGAATAATATCATAACAATGTTTCAATATCATTGTGTCATGAGAAGTAACTAAAACTAAAGACTATTTTCAAGTTTCCCATTTAATATAAGTATTATAAAATCATAATAGAATCTTATTATGATGTATATTTAAATGAAATATTGTTTAAAATCATCATCTAATTATTGAATTAATGTTTATATTATATCTATTCTGGAATTATTTATTCCATTCTAGAAGAAACATAAGAATGTTCCTTTAGAAAATTTTCAAATATTTATTGTGTATATTTATCTCTATGATTTTTTCATAGCGTTGGATGAACTATATTTAATTTTTGAAAAACAAATTAATTATCATCTTCTCAAAATGGAATGAAACATATTCACTTTGTTTGAACCTTACACACATTCATAGTGATCCTTAAAAAATCACTAAAAGAAACTTATGATGCTTAAGAAGCCATATAAAGGTCTCAAATAAACCTTGTAAAAAATTTATTATCTAATTAATTTTATTATTTCGTACTATGTGATTTTCTCTAACTCAAATTTTTAATTTAACAACATGAATGTTTGGTGGTTTCATTCCATTTCCATTATTCAAAGAAAACTATTCACTACCATCATCATTCTTTATCATTGAACCCATTTTGACTATACCATGATTAATTACCATTATAAACATGATTTTTTATCTTCAAATTTTTCTACTAAATAATCAGAATATCTTTTCCTATTTTCTAAGAGATTATATAATTCTTCTTTTTCCAGGTTAGTGCAAAATAATGTTTATATTTCATAGCACTTGTGATTAGTATTTTAATTATTTAAATCAAATTTCAAAAAAATCAAGGAATTATCTTATTCTAATGTCATTTATCAAGATTAAAATGATGAAATTTAGAGTCCTTGAGTATATTAATACCTAGGACTAAATAGAATAATACTCTCTCATCATCATATCTTTATCGTACGACATGTTTGTTAGGGTGTGATCAGTAGATGTTTTTAACTTGTACCACATCAAATTCCTACACATCATCACTACATTCTTATGATGGATATAATGATGCCACATTCCAATGAATTTCTATTTTGGTTGACCTCATTCTAGGAATAAAATATTATGTCACCCTATATGATGGTGGTCTCCTTTATATCACCTCTCACCTTTACTACTAGCACTTACCCACACCGACTCTCAAGTATTTCATTAATGACACATTTATATTACTTTGAAAATTGAGCTCAATTAAATATATGTTTTATAAATTTGATTATTGGTTGATGCTCTGGATTTGATTTGGCCCATTTTTTAACTTCCTTTTAATAATATGGCCTATAGTATATTGTAACACCGACTAAACCAAAATTCTCAAAACATCTAAAATCTTCACACAACAACTTCATTGTATTATTTAATCAACTTATCATGTATTCATATGAATTATCATCTATTTATTAATAGATATTTAATATAAAACATCATGAAAACTCTTTTAAAGTATTCAGTCATCTTTGATATTATTTATTCTTCAGGAAACGTAATATCTTTACAAAACATCAATATTATAATCCTCAAAATATCCTTACAATAATCTAAATGGATCATTACTTATTTTTTAGATGTAAAAAATAACCAAGATCCAATGAATATTTATAATCATTATTCACAAAGGGAAACATTTCTTAGGAACTTCTTATGATTGGGAACACCGACATCTTAGAAGAAACACACCTTCAACACATTTCATCATCATGGATATTTTCTCCATTATTAAAAACAAATAAAACATGAATAATTTGGTTCAATAATCCACACCATTTTATTTTTTGTTAATACGAGTGCTAGAAAGTGATTATCAGTATATTCAGTCAATTCTATAACCCGTTCTCATTAAATGTTTTCTATTTTATTTTCACTCCCCTTGTTCTTAATAAATATAATGTGAATTTGAGAGGATAATGTAAATTAATTATCAAGAAATGTTCCATGAATTATCCAACTCAATGTATAAATTTATCATTATAAATGTAAAAAATATGTTGGTCTTATTTAGATAATAAATATATTCATGAAACTAAGAATATCATAAAAAATACACATTTTTTCAATATTATTCCTTAGTGGTTATATATAAAAAATTTGGCAGAGAAAATTAATACCAATTTTTAGATTGAACATTTAGATAATTACTACAAAAAACAAATTTACCCTTCATAATATAAGAAAAATTCATAAAATACTCTACTTGAAGGTTTCTATCACTTGAAATAAGATATATATTTCCTATAGATTTCATCATTTTCTTATCACTAGGAAACTAAAATTTCCACATAGACTAGAATTTAATTTTCTAAAAAGGTTAATAAAATTTAAATACACACCTCTTTATTTACTATTTTTCAAAACCTTCTTGAAAATAGAACTTTTTAATAAAATTATAATTATGAGAAAATCCTCAGAAACCAATAATAATAGATAATCCTTGTTGTTACTTTTTCAATTGTGGATCCTTATATTAGATTTATTTTATAATAGCAGTTTTTATTGTACAATGATGAAATATTCCCAACAATTTTCATGATTTTTATATTAGGAGTTTCTTATATTGTTCCACAACAGAACTAGCTTCACCACTAATCCATTATAATGAATAAAAACAAATACAAAAAAATTGGGGAATGAGGTGGAAATATTTTTCCTATTGGTGAGAGAATGAAGGATAATAATTTATTCTCAATCATGATACTCATTTATCTTCATCACAGGTTTAGAAAATTTCTTCATGATATTTCTTATGAATTTATAGTTTTAAATTACTCTTAATAACATGGATTCTTTAACTTTTTATCTTCATTTTTTTGGAATTGATTAATTTCACCAACCATCAAAATATCTAATAATTACATACTCAATTTCTTGAGAATTTCTTCTTTAAATGATACAATTCTTTTTCAATAATTTTAGTTGGGTCTAGTTTTCATTCATCACCAAAAAAAGATGAATTGTTCATAATTTATTTACAACCACTCAAGAAATTTATATTACTTATTGGAATCAATTTGTAAATACTTTCAATAGAATTTTTATATTCTTTTTAATGTTTATTTCTTTCTCCAAATCAATATTACAAAAGACTAAATATTTCTTATGTACGTTCTCAGTTTTATTTACTATTCCACATGGATTATCCAAAATAAATTTTCATCAAATTAGTACTCTTGTATTCAAAATGTAAAGGTTCTCTATTGTGATCTTGATTTCTCCAATCAATATTTTATTCATTTTTTTTAAAATTATCTATGTAATGACCAATTCTAGAATAATATATTAAAATTATTCTAATTGGTGAAAGATTATTATTTGGATTCTTGTGATTGGTTTTGAAAATTCTATTCAATTTCATGATTCCAAATGATAATTAACAAGTATTATTTACTAACTTATTGGGAATATATTCATAAATGTTTTCAAATATTATTTATATGATAAAAATATCCTCAATCTCAAGGGTTTATGTCTTTATTTTCTCACTTAGTCTTAATTCATTCATAGATGATTTGAACATGAATAATACACCTCTATAATGACCTTGATATCAAACACCCTAATGATTATTTATATTATTAAGTTTTTTTTAAGATAGATCATATTACCATTTTGATATATTGATGTCACAAAATATTAGAATTTCTACCCCTCAATATAGATCTTCTTTGAAATTTTTAGGATGAAATATAATTCCAACAATATAGTTCCATTTTCCTAAACATAATGAAACAATATAAAAAAGAATACAAAAATTTAATTGTTATTATTAATGCTAAATAAGATATAGTTACACACTCTTTATGTACTTGAATTTATCTCCATTAATTAGGATTCATATAAAGTGAAACAAAATATAAAAATTCTTTCAACCACTATAGATGTATTTTGTGGTATTATCTCTTTTTTCATCATCCATATTATTTATATTGAGAGCATACCCATCAATTGTTAACAGAAACATGTTTAGTAAAATTATTATATTTTTATATAAATGGTAATATTTTCATTGATATGGTTGATAAATTATCATTAGATGATATCAATTCCTTATTTCAACATGATATTATATTTTTTTGAATATAAATACAAATTTAAAGATTGTGTAGTATCAATTATTCTATTAACATATCATTAATTCAGGATACAATAAATTTGAATATATGATTATTTTAATTCAATCTCAACAACCTAATATTGGGAATATTATTTTAATTCTCAAAAGACGTTTTTCTATCTTCATTTTACCTTTTGATCTTCAAAATGAAAATATCACTATTTATAACCTTCTATTTCAAAAAATATAACAAACTCCTTTTTTATTATCATTGACATATATCTGAGCATTCCTGGATGATCTTTTTTTAAATATATTATTAATTTATTCAAAAAAGTTCACTTCTTTAGAGTAATCTTGAAAATAATTGGTCCATTTATCCTTATATCCATAATACCTCTCCCTAATATCCATTGTATCTTTTTTCTTTCTAACATGTTTTGAGAGATCTACGTAGGACTACACTCTTTCTTAGAATGACTTCTCTTGGTTTTATAAGTCATCCTAAATACCGAAGATCTTCTTCGACATAGTTTTGAAATATATATATATATAAAGACAACAATGTCTTTGGGAAAGTGTTACATTATATATATTTATGTACTAACTTATTCATCATGGAAAGTATTAAACAAGTGATCACCCCCTGAGTATATAGTTATTCATGAGGAAAATAATGACAAGAATTTTTACATACCACATTATCACAAAAATACATTGAAACTAAAATGGTGGAATGGCTGTCCAAAACCTTTTCAGCTGATTCAACCTAAATTTCTCATTCCATACCATATCTACCTTCTTCATTATTATATTTTGGGGAAAATGTAAGTGATTTCTCTTTTCATCAGATGGTTAACTTTTCCATCTTTTTCAATAATTTATTATATTTGTTTTACATTTTTATGAGATGTAAAAAATATATATAGTTTCTATAACTCCTATATTTTTTCACCACATGTTTTTTTAGATGTTTAACTAAATAATCAGAAAATTTCAATCTTTTAGTATCTAATTAGAGGTGTTCCTTAGGGTGATAAAAATAGCAAGATAAATATTGGATAAACCCAAATGTTACACCTCATTATTGAGGTATTTACCTATTTTATATATTACATAAAGATAAATAATGTTTTGGTAAAGAATCCGGATGTTTTTATATGTTTTCAATAGGTTTTGGAAGTATTTTTGTAGCTTCTCGATTTGACTATAGCTTAGAGAAACCATGATCAAGTCACCGAAAATCCACCTGTGGTTTTTTGTGGTGATTGGGAATACTCTCAATTGGTTTATAAATTTTAAAAACCTCATTAATTTCATGTTTTCTATAGATAGTTGCTTCACAAAGTTAGCACATGGTTTTTTATACCATACAACATTACCATGATAAATGAAGTTAATTACATGTGAACTGACAGTAAAACCTGAACAATTTACAAAAAATAATTTTTTCTCTTCTGAATAAGGAAAAAAAATTTGGGTTCATTTTGGTGAGGTTTGATGATCTTAAATATCCAAAATCTAATTATAATTATTCTTGCAAATTATAATAATGGAAATCCCTGGTTTTACCTTTGTTCTTCTTTACCATTTTGGATCTTATTCGTTATTCATGAACAAAACCATAAATCTTTTTTTATAACTTAATTTATGGGATCATATGTGTTTTTGTATATTAATCTTATGATTTTACATATAAATATAATGGGTGGTTCATATCTATGAGATCTTCAAAAAACCATTGTATTAAAAAATCCATGGTATGTGGGGTTTCCCACCATCAAATTTTTCTAGGAATTTGAATGTTCTCATGCCTCTATATTATTTTAATATAGTTTTAATAGAAACACAATTTACAAAACTTTATTAAAACTCTAAAAAAATTATTATAGTTTTTCTCATTATTGTGTTTGGGAATGTGAATAACAAAAAGTGGGATATGAAAATGATTTTTTGATCAATAAAACTTTAGAAATTTTATTTGGTTTTGATGGGTATTCATGGATTATTTTTTGTTCTTTTATTCATAAAATTATGAAAATGGATTATGGATGAAAGTTGCAATGTTCATATGATGGTTTTGAGAGGTCCCATTTAAATATGAGTGACTGAGTGCGTGTAGATACATGAAATTTACATGATAAGAAGATATAAATTAACTACTTATTAGTGGATCATGGATGAAAATTACCATGAAAACATGACCATTTTTTAGGTCCATGTTTTTTGTGGGTGTATGATTAGAATCATGGAATTTGTATGCCATGTTTTTTTGGATAAATAATTTCTTCTATTTTAATGGGAAATTATATTTTAGGAAATTATTTCGATCACAAAATTTGTAGTTTAAAATTAAAATTTCTAAATATTTTAATATTTTAATATTTATATAAACTATTTTAAAATTAAATTGATGTTAGTGACATCCTGAACCTAGTGCCACTCATGGATTCCCCATGCTTGTAGGATACATGGCCACAGTCGTGACACTCTATATGCTATAGGCTACCAACATGTAGTGAAGGTCTAGGGTGTTTCTATGAGAAGATAATTCCCTCATGTAATAGTGTACAAAGATAGATAATATAGTAGATATTGATGGATAAATGTAGAGGAAGCATAATAAGGAATAGAAAAAAACATGCAATACAAGATGAGTTTAAATGTCTATCAATGGTGATCAACACAAAAGTTAGAAACTTAATCTTATACAAAATGCTACTTACATGTCATGTATCTAAAAAACAATAGAATATTATTACATGTAATCATAAAATTCATGCTATTTAAATGAATAAAAAATAAACAAAAAAAATTCAAGCATCCCAAGCCCTGGAGAAATCATTTCCTTCCAAGATCCATCATAAGAACGAAAGAAATTATCGTTTCCTATGTGGGAAAATTACCCTTATCAACACCATAATAAATATAATATACAATTGTAAAATAAATTCATGTATATGATGAAAGAAAATATCAATAGGATACCACAAATACTCTCTATAGAGTCTAGTTTATTATTATAAACAAACAATGTTCAAGTATATATAAATGTAGTGAAAATCCAAATAAATAAGTCATTCATAATTCATCCTTGGATGGAAATGTCTCTAAAAAAGATATCATTTAATTAATCTCATTATGTTTATTTTATATAAATAAATCATGTGAGGATTAAGAATCACTACCAATATATAATGATAATAATAATGTAGAATCCAAGATGAAACCAAGGTATCATTGACCACATGGGTTGGCGAAATCATAGTAATAACCCAAGAATTATGGAAATAAAAGGTATTAAGTGTAATATATGGGGATAATACAAGGAATTTCCCTATAAATAATTCAAAATATGCACAAGCATCTCATCCAAGGAAAACACGAGCTAAGCCTGACTTGGCCCGATAGGGAAAATCCTTGGTGCCACATGCTTAAAGACAACAATCTGGATCTAAGGAGTGTATTTGAGACATCATAATATAAATAAATATTATGAAGGGATCCTATAAGACTATGGTGGGCATCCTTATTTAGATAAAGACCATGTTCATCTTTGGATATCCACCTTGGAACCCGGATTCTTGAATCATAATGGGTTCCTCTATGTTTTCAAGGTACTACCATAGGAATATAAAGATGAATCAAGTGTGATCACTCTTATGAATATAAAAATGTACATATTCAATTGTCACTATATAAATATATCATTATTAAAATATTTCATGTAATACTCATTCCAAATAATAAATAATTTAGTTTATTTAGATAACATTCATCAATGTGACACGGTTAACCAGGGACATACAAACATTATTCATTTTAATTACATATTAATTTGATAGGTTCATTCCATTAACTTTCATAAGCATGAAAGGGTGAAAAATGGAAAATAAACCATATAAAAATAAATTTTAATCAATTAAGACAAGTGATATTAATAAATATACCATCAATTTAAAATTTTAATGGTTCATTAATTAATTTGAAAACATACCTTTAATGGTCAAGGGATGACAATATGTGTGCTTGATATAAACAATTCATACTTCATTTTTAAGAAAAATGTACTTACCATTAGAACGGTCAATCTCACACACCCAAATAGTGTCTCGAATAATCCCATATTGATTAAAAATATATTATTAATGAGAAACCTTACTTGGGGTGGTTTCTGTTGATTTCCTGACCTCCAACGACACAAAGAACAATTATTAATAGGGCTCAATTACAATAGCACATTGATAATAATAATGTCATATAAGATTTATATGCAGCGCCAGATGAAACCAACATTAAAAAATAAAATAGTTTAAAAAATGGTTATACTTGAGGGATGAGTCATAGGAAACTTCCCTTGAGCATAAAACAATATCATCCTCTAGTATTATCCCTTAGTTTTTACTAGATCGAATTAAAACAAAAGATAATATCAACTCACTAAAAATATTACATACATTATTTTATTTATATAGAATCTTCATGGTAATAAAAAATAAAGAATGATGCATAATGATTAAATAGAATATGTGGAGGAATTCAATGAGACCAAAGATAGTTGAATCAGACCTTAGATGATGATGATATCTAAGAATTAAAGATATACCAAGGTGGGAGATCCAATGTTATGAATGGGAAGCCACATGTTTACTGAGAGAGAGAAATTAGAGGCAAGTTAAAGATATAACTCATTATTGTAATAAATTTTGATTTTTTTGATTTTTTCCTAGGCCGAATGTTTTAGATTCATGGCTGGAAAAATAATATGCTAATTGTGCACCTACTACTATCTATGTAGGGACCCTATATGGTTCGGCTGAACAATTTGATAAATTGTGACCTACCATAAAATACGGATCTAAAAAATATTGTAGACCACCCGCATAGGCTTGCGTCCTTGAGTGTATGCTTAGGGAAAACTAGGAACCTTGCTTCTCCCTTAGAAATGGATTTAATGTTTATGAGAAACCATTGGGGAAAGTTTAGTTGAATTATACTAAATGCACAAACTGGTGTTTTCTTCTATCAGTTGGGTTTCCGAGCTATAATAAACCCCTAGTAACCCTGATCCCTCCATAATCTCATTAGGAATCCATAAAAGGTCAAAACAATAATTATATCAAAATTTAAATTTTCCATGCCGCATTGAAAAACAGGGTTGTTATAGTCTTACCCCTTAAAGGAAATAGACCCCATGTTCACCTTCTAAGGGAGGTGAACCACTATATGAGAGCAACTCTAGACACTGAGTTTGTATTTCGGCCCGTAGATCATAGGTATTATGTTGTATATGTCCTTGCTATTATAGTATCCAAAATAAAAGGGAAGTACCTTCCATAGAGATCCTTCACATTCTATTCAATAATGAATAATTGATATATCCTCAAAAGAAGTATCAACATCTAAGTCAACCTCTTTAGGATCGTAAGTATGATATGGTTTAGCATGATAATGGTGATGCTGTGAAATGTGCAATACATCATTCCGGGCATGGTACCTCTGGGATAATAACAACTGATAGTGTACCAGCCTGACTTTATCCGTGATCTCAAACGTCTATCAATAATTAGGAAACAAATTCACTTTCTTTTATGTTAGTCTATTCCCATGTATGGGTGACACCCATTAGAAAAAATGACCCATAACATCAAACTACAATGGTCATCAATGATGGTTAACATTATACATCTATCCAAAATAAGTAGT
This sequence comes from Viscum album, assembly GCA_963277665.1. Classification (NCBI taxonomy): domain Eukaryota; kingdom Viridiplantae; phylum Streptophyta; class Magnoliopsida; order Santalales; family Viscaceae; genus Viscum; species Viscum album. Next base: position 1,209,100,894 of record OY728137.1, read on the forward strand.
AGACATATGCTTCCAGATCCGCTAAACATGCTCTATATTAACCTACACAATAAGAAGACCTAGTAATATTTCCTATACAACCTCTAACTATTATATGGGCGAATAGTACAAAAATCCATATAGATCCTCATATGGATCAATAAGAATCATCATCTAATAGTTATTCTTGTATGAGAACACAATGACAGGGGTATTAATCTCCCAAGAATCAACAAAATTAATGAATAATTACCAAATAATTTCCCATAACACCTTTACCATTTGTTCCGGCCGTCCATTGTTATAAGGATGAAAAGTTGTGATTTGAATCCAATATTTACCTATATCTCTCTGTAACCACTAATAGAATCATTATGTGATATGAGGTCCTTATATTAAAGAATAGTTTTTGGGATCCCCATTCAACTATATGATATCATTGAAACATAGTATTCCCAGTTCATCAACTGAGAATGTCTCTTGAATAGGAAAGGATTGGGCTACTTTAGTTAGTCGATCCATGACTACATAAACAATATCACTGCCTCAAGGTGACCTTAGTAATCTAATGAAATATTCCATGGAAACATTTTCCTATCTGAATTTTGGGATAGTCAACAACTGTAATAAAGCAAAAAGTCATCGGTTCTCCTCTTTCACAAACCGAAAGGTGAAACACGTAGTAATAAAAGCTTCTATTTATAATTTCACCCTTCCAAAAAATACTACTAACACATATCATGATAAATCTTGTAGATACCATGATGAACTCCAAACAAAGAAGCATGGGACTCTCACAGTAGTTCCTATCTCATATCTATATTAATATAGGCACACCCATGTTTACATTTTATTCCATATCGATCAAAAACTAGTCTAGATGGACCAAAATTACTCTCCAAGAGAACCAAAAATTAGGGTCATAAAATATTTAGATCATTTCCCTACAATGTAGGGAATTATTAATAGCTATGGTTGTAATAAGAGGAATCTCCTAACACTCATGAATCTCTAGACACAGCTCATAAAAATTTGGTCCATTAAACTCTATTCATCAATAGTATCTTATATGAATAGTGCATTCATTTTCAGGCTCATCACATAACCTATTGCATTTCCCTTTCTAGGAATATAGGTGTGCTGAAAAAAATTGATAGTGTTTGAATCTTATTATTTGTATAAGATTCATTTCATGCCATTTAAAGATATATTTGAGGCTCTTGTGGTCTATATGCACCAAAAAGAACTCACCCATTAGATATTGTCTCCAGTAGTGTAATGTATGGACAACAAATACAAGCTCAATGTCATGTATCGAGTAATTATGCTCATGAGGTCTCAATTAGAAAAAACCATACACAACTAATCTATCCTCCTATATCAGCACTTCACGAAGTCCAATTCCTAATGCATCAAAAAACACTATATAGCCTCTTCCAGGCTTAGTAATAATTATAATTAGAGACCAGGTAATCCAGCCTTTTAGATCCAAAAATACATTCTCACAAAATCCATACCAAATTAACTCCATGCAAATTTTTTAAGGCTAGTAATTTGTGCGGAAAGGCCTAATAATTCATATATAAATTACATATAATGACTAGAAATCCCCAAGATACTCTATATATCAAACATGTTCTTTGTATGTTCCCATGATAGAATGAAACTCATCTTATCTAGGTTCACGTATACATACTATTTTGAGAAAATATGACCCATGAAGTGAACATTGTTGTTCTAGAAGTGGAAATTATAAATATTATTATAAATTAGATTCATTATTTATGTATTTAAAATGATTTCAATGTTTCTAGCATGGATTTTATGAGAATGAAAATACAACAGGATTTCACCCACAAAACATACAACAAAAGACACCAAATAGGGGTGGAAACACTATTAATCAAAGCCATGGAAATAGATGTCACATATTTAGGAAAGAAATATATAACTATATAATCCTATAAAAAGTTCCAAAAATGAAAATCCATACAAGTTTTATCTGAATGCTTGACTCTCACCTGATGATAGGTTGATCTCAGGTCGATCTTCAACAACACCCAAGTTATTAAAATCTAGTAAAAAACAAACTATATATGTGAAAGTGGATATTAGTTCTTAACTATAAGATGGTTCAACCATTGTTAATCAATGCATATCCTTATGGTACCATCCTCCTTCATTTTGAATATAATAGATGAAACCAAAGATGATGTATTGTGCCATATAAATCCCTTCTCCCCTAAATCCTCTAATAGTCTATTGAACTCATAGAGCTGAGGTGCCACTATATATAGAAGAATAAATATTAAAGCTACTTCTAGAATAAGATAAATCATGAAATATAACACTCTTTAAAAAGGTAATCTAGAAAATTAATTGGAAAAAACATCCCTGTTACAATCTACCATAGTAGGAATGTCTATAAGATATATTCCATGCTCATCCATGTTGTAAGTTGAAATTTTGGATGTAAATCCACCTAGTCCCAAATTCTATTGTCAATATTTAATGGAATAGAGATCCAATTCACCATTAGTATTGTAAAACATACCCATAGTCTGCAGGATTTTTATATATGTGGTGTATATTGGTTGGGGAGGGCTTAATAATTTTAACTATTAAGAGTACATGATAATGTAGGTTGAGCTCGTATGGGTATAGGCTAAGGCGGGTCGATACTGTGTGGGTGACGGCTTACTCATGTCCTATTTTTTAAAAATAATTATTCTTACAGTATTTGAATATTTAAAATTTATGTTTTTAATAAAAAATCATCTTTAAACCATGGATTATGATTTCTAACCATAATGGTCTGATTGAATCACTATTTATTCCCACGTTAATTTTAAATAGGTTAACATTTATTTTTTAAATATGATATTGTAATATTTATATAGTAAATATTATCGATATTCACAAGGTGTATCCTCTAAACTCTTGAAAAATAGAACTCATCCCCTTTGCACATGGTTTAAATTCTAAAAGACTTATTGTAACTACAATATTTTTTGGGTTGACTTATTATTCATGTTAATTAATTTTATTTTGGTTTTAATAAAATCGAAAAGGGCCTCAATGTACTAATAAGCTCCTGTGGAGCAAACTATTACCTAGAGATTCATCATCCATTCCTAGGTCTATCTATTCACATAAACACACAACTAACATCATCATTCATCAACCTCACTAATCAGACACTAACTTTTAATTGCAAAAGACATCCCCCACCTCGACCTCACTACATGTCCCCATTAAACAATAAAAAAATGTTTCATCACAAACCTTCAAATTCTTACTACGATATATATACACTTCTACCCACTTATAGAATTATGAATGGGAAAAAATAAAAAATCTAAATGATTAAAAATAGTATGTTTTTTTAAATTTTGGCAGCACCATGGGGATCCCGTGAGATTATATTAGGCGAGGTGGGATTGAAAATTTCTATATCATCATATGTATTCTTTTGATGGAAAAATAGTGTAGAAAAAACATGTTCTTACTTGGCATGCCCCACCCATGTCCACACATTTCACATTAGTACACACCCTTGTGTCTATAATTTAAACCCTCTAGTGATGTAAACGGCACCCTGCGGTGGTAGCAGTCTTTATAGGTGTGATATAGAACCAACTAATCCATCATCAGAATGATATCAAATTATATCATCATGATAAATAATATGTCTCGGAATATATGATAATTTCCTACCTTAAGGTGGAAATCCATACATTAGCATATTTTATCATAACCTACTACTAATTTCGTATTAAGGTACTTCACACCATAAAAGTACTTAATTTACAGCTGAAAATCCCCACTATTGATAAAGTGATAAAGTATTTAGACGAAACAATATAAAATAATGAAGAAACAATAGTAGATTCTACCATAATAGATCCTATTATAATTTTTTTACTATAGTATAATCATTTGGCATCAGTTTAAAGGCATGAAACTGACCTGATCCATGACCATATTCTATAGCTAGACCACCATGTGTAGGTCCGATGTAACACCATGAGATTTTATGAGGTAGATTCTTTTTTATTTCATTGATTTGATCTGTTTTAAGATACAATAATATTATCTTTCAGCATACAGACACTATTCTTGGCTTGCGTCACATGCAAGTGCGGCCTTCTGGAATAGTTTGAATTATACTCAATACCGAGTATCACTAAAGGACAATATATTATAAGAATAATGTTATTTAATGGGATATAAACTAGAAATTATGAATAGTATTAACCACATTTTAAAATTTATGTGACATTAACAGTAATCGTATTTATTTTCAAGGACATGTTATAAGAACAAATTAAATTTTTTGGATAAAAGAATTAATTTTCAAAAAAATAATTTTTGCAACCTTTGGACGGAGCACCAAAATTAAATTTTGGTTGTAACAATATTATATATTCTATTTGATAAAATAAATATCTTTAATAAAATTTGGACATCAAAATTTAAATTGGTTGAAATTTTTGTACTTTTACAATTAAATTCATATTAGATAAATAGTGAAAAATTCTTCATCTTAATTCAGGAATTGTCTTTTCGTTTTATTTATTTATTTAGTTAGATAATATTTTTAATTTGTTTTAAAATGTAATTGGTTTTTTATAATTCAATCAAATCTGTGTGATTTTAGGTAATTTCATAATTAAATTGGACATAAACACATGAAACTCATTTATATGTTTTAACATCGTAAAAACTAAATTTTTGATTTAGACAACGAGAATTAATTTTTAATTAATTTCTACAAATTATTTGTTTTGAATTATGAAAAATTTATTCGATATTTGTAATCATTGGGTCCAAATTATATAAATTGTTTACTTTTATTTTATTGGATATTATGAATAGTAACTATAGTAATTTTTATTTACCACTTTTAAAGTTAAATCAGGTAAATTAGGGTAACTAACAATATGATTAAAGTAATAAAATTACCCTGAAACAAGCCAAAATCCAATTGGATAAATTAAAGCCGACTGATATCACCTATGGGTTGGAATTTATTAAATTTATGGACTTTTTTCCCTGAAAGTGATCTAATTATAATTAAAACAAAATAATGTGTCAACATGTTTCTCTAAAATATCGTATAAGAAAAATAATTTTAATATAGTTATAAACATGATAAAAAAATATGATAAGTGTTATCAAGAAAGATAATGAAATTATACTCATCATTTGAATTTAATTATAATATTTAGAGATTAAATAATCACTATTAATGATGACACAAGAGTGATGGAAAAATTATTTAATTGATAGAAATATCAAACAAATGGTTTTAAAAATATTAAATTAAATATCAAATTAACTAATTAATGTTATCCATGAATTTTATAGGTTCATATGAAATGTTAGGAGTGTATTTTTTAAATTTATCTTCCGTTTGGATTTTTTTTAAAGTCAAATTAATGAATGCTATCAAAATTGACACTATTGATATTTTATAATAATAAATAAATATTAAATTATTTAAAAATCAACAAAATACTTAGAAATTACAAAGTGAAAATTATATGCTCTAAAATTTCATAAATTATCTTATTATAGACAATTTAAAACACATAAGTAAACATTTATAACTATTAAAAATTATAATTTTATTAACCCAAAAAATATTAAATAGATTAAATAAGGAAAATCAAAGTGATAAGGATTACAATAAAGTGAAAAATTGTCAAAATTATATTGGTTGAGATGATAGACAACCATAATCATATTATATTATTAATAAATGATTTTGGGATCAATATAAACTAAAAATGAATTTATAATAAATTAGTATTTATAGACTTTCCCAAGAGGTCATCCCCTCTCTTATAAAATAGAGCCTCTTTTTCTCTTTAAATCACACCTCAAAATCCATTTGGATCATCCATAAACTACCCAAATATCCAACCAAATTCCCTCAAGTCATCTGATAGTGCACACTTTGGGCAAAAAGCTGTCTTAAGGAGTCTATTAGTGCATACCAAATGGAGATACCCAAAACAAGTTAATTATTTTATCACCTATTTTAAAATTCAAATCTTATTCTACATGATCTTCTTATATTGTTTCCATAATAAAGAAATATCTCCAGTATCTTATACTTTTTAAGATGTTATTATAATTATTTGAACACCTAATATCTCTTTTTATCCATCATACGAATAACAATATCACCATGTGTGTGTACGTACGACTTAATGTCTCCACGTCAGGGTGTAAATATTGTTCAACAATACCTAAAAGGGATGGGAATATTTATGATTATAATGGATTTATATAATTAAAATAACAAATTAATTATTATTTAAAATTTAAATAACATCCAATTTCATATTATTTAACCATTATGGGAATGGTAGCGTCGCTCATGTGTACATACAGCTTACCGTCTCCATGAGGCGATGATATTCATTATCCACATTAAGCATTCAAGAATGATTATAATGTATATATATTAAATAATCATGAAATATATGACTTAATAATTCTACTGGATTTATTTAAAAATATATAAGAAAATTACTTTCTTCCATTTAATTCTGAGAGAAAACTGAAACAATGGGCATACGTACGTACGACCCACCGTCTCCAGGAACGGTGTATTAAATTTAATTTATCTATATTATATATATATATATAATTAATATATATAATATATAAATCATGTTTTTGATTATAGATTTATTTTAATCATGATCTATGTAATAATATTAAGAATAACACGTCAAAACATGTACGACAAATAAAACAATTATTACCCAAAACGTTTTATTGACATGGAATTAATAAATGAAAATGTAATATAAAGTCATAATTGAATCATATATTAGGTAATTATCATTCTGTTACAAGTAAATAATATTTTTAAACCCACTTTGTAGGATTTTCTGACGCATATAGATGAAATCACACCAAATGGAAGGGATAATTCCGCAATGTCATTATTTTCTGAGATTGTTTATACATAAGCATTTACTGGGGTATATTTATCATCCACATCCATTTTTACATAATATAAAATATTATCACTATCCTTATACTATTTTTAATGTCAATTTTATCCATTGGTGAATTTTTATTAAACAATATGAAAGGAATCATTATTTCATATTCCATGGAAGGTACTTTTTTTACTCTTTTGGGAAAGGTATAAGAATAATGTTTTTTTAATTAATACGGAATGAAAGGATTTTTACGGCTTCATAATTCATTATTTACTTGAATCATACTATACACTATTTCGTGTTTATTTTCAACTTGATTGTTTTCTTTTAAAATTTCGTGAAAATTTGAGAAATGAAAACATTCTTGAAGAAGAAATGATATTTTCCCCAGGAAGAAAATTCATCTATTTTATCAATATTATTATCCTTATAATATGAAATAGGGTTTTGTTTATATCCCTATTATTATTTTTAATTTATTATATTTATGATGGAATTATTTTTATAAAATCCATTTATTTATTATGGATTATGATGGAATCATGTTTAAGAAACCCTTTTTATTTCATTGGTTATGATATGGTGAATGATTTATGTTTTTGTGTCACATGTAAGAATTATTTTATAATGATATGTGTGAGATCTATTTATTCCTCCTATACATTGGGTAATGATTTATATCTCATGAGATAGACACTAAAGGAATTACAAGTAAATCTAGTTCAGTAATGCGTCGCTGGAATGACCAGTAAACCTGATTTAGTAATGGGCTTTGTCCACTATGATAGTCTTGGAAGAAATGCCTTGGATAATATAGAAATAATATTAAGTGACTATTTTTTCCAATAATTCCATGAATTATTCTAAATTTATTTTATTATGTTTAATGTTCCTTTAGGAGATATGCCTTATGTACTAACAATATTTATTTCATTACTCAGGATTTTGATATTCAAAATTTAGGTTTATGTTTTCACATTCTTATGTTTATGTTTTGTTTGATGTTATTCATGTTAACCCTTATTGAGAATTTGAGATCAATCTTTTAATTTTTTCATTCCCCTAGGATATAATGAATTGTTTTATTTATTAAAACTAAAGGGTAATATCTTAATGGAATACATTGAATATCTTTCACCAAATTAGAATATTATGTTCCATGTTTCCAAAGACACCAACCTAATATGGTCATTGAGGGAGTTTTTGTGTCATATATTAATTATTCATAAATAGAAATGTAATGTCCATGTACATCAATCTTGGGTCAATTCAGTTGGTATTAAAGTTAAGGTTTGGCAATCCTTTGGAAAATAGGATGTGAAAACTTTAGTGAGATACCTAAATATATTTCTATGTTATGTATATGGATTTACCTAAGGGTATGACTAACTATAGGTTACAGTCCTCAAATTATGGTAAGGATAATGAATAACCATGTATTAAACTAAGATGTTTGAGTATAAATGTACTCCTTCATGATTATGTAATTTTCCTAGTATGATTTTCGCCTCTCACACTATTCTTTTGGGGTTTTAAATAATGGATAGAACCCAAAGGAACCATTTTAACGATCAATGCACTAATAAATTCAATGATTTACCCCATGGTCAACAAAATGTTATGGGAGATGGAATGAGAAGTCTTATTGTAATACTTACGCAATATATGAATTATTATGGACTTCTAAATGATCAGATAAGGGAACAATATTTTGTTGAGTCCTTTATGAGGAACATCCACTTTCTTTCAATAGGTCTAATGATCACTTCATGCTGAAAAATGGAACAGTACCATTGAAATTATATTTTCCGCCCATAATTGTTCGGAACATGGAACGTTCAATTTGGCCATTTATTTTTTATAAGGTGAAGCAGACCAGTGGTGGACTCAAATCTAGAATACAATAAACAAAGCTGAAATTGAATCCAATGAATGGGATCAATTCAAGAACATATTTCGAAATATGTAATACCCTTGTATTTTTAGAACAAATATGTAAAAGGATTTAATTGTGTTTAAGAAAATTGATGATGAATATGTTCGTACATGCGAGGAAAATTTTAGATGACCTGAAAGGTATAATGCTGGATTTATCATTCAACATGAATGTATAGTTGATCGATTTGTCAGTGTCTTAAAACCAAGTCCTCAAATTAAATTAGAAATAAGTATCTTTAGTATCTATGAATAGAATGCTCACTGTGGTATCATATTAGAAATTTATGTTGGTTTTACATATCAGTCTCATGTTTTTGACAATAATAGTAAGATGGAGTTCAAATAAAAATCTCAAAATAATGGTGAAAATAACATAAATATTTGTCTATGCTAGAAGTGTTGAAATAAGCATGGTGGATATTGTCTTAAAGGTAATAAAAATGATTTATGTGTCAAAATTATGGTCATCAATTAGTTGAATACTGAAGTAATTGGAAAAAGGTTTCAAATTATGTGAATAGAGAAAAAATACAGAGAATGAACCAACCATATTTTAATGCTACAAGTGCAAGGAAATGGAGAATTATGCTATCCAATGCCCAAATCCTAGGTTTAACGATGATGGTCGACGTCAACAACTTCTACTGGCCAAGGAAAAAGGTAAATCACATGCAATCACTATTGGTGATGTTGAGTATGGAAGCAAAGTGGTGGAATAATTAAGTTTTTATGTAATTAGATTCCAAAATAGTGTTGTTGAATCTCTTTTATAGTATTCTAGAATATTAGAAAATGTAGTAATTAGTCAATTGTGGTTTTCCATTAGTATATGGTACTAGTAACCATGAAATGTGATGAAAAAATTTTCGGAAAGAACATGATATTTTCATAATGAAGGGATAAATAGATAATGAGTTTTTTGATAGTTTTAATTGCCACATGACTGATACAAGGAAATAGTGATATCGTAGTTTGAGTATATAGAATTTATGGTCTGTAGAAAGAGTTAATTTTGACAGAATGAATATTTTTGCTATGGTTCTACTATGATTAATGTTATTGTCATGTTTAAATAGAATACATGATTAAGGTATTCACATGTTTGGAATGTGACAAAAAAAGAAATACCCTATGAGATATGTGAGATATATTTTATGTAGATTTAGTTCACCTCATTACAATGTTTTAGATATTTAGTTTTTGGAAGGATTGTAATGTTATCCATTTGTGGATAGTATATGTTATATTCAATTTTATGTTTTATAGATTAATGTGTTATCTCACTATAGGTGGACATATGAAAATTTGATTACCTTTGATAAGCTTTTTATTGAAACAAATGGAATGAAATATAATTATATGGTATCATCTAATAACACTTAAAGAATTAGAAATTAAACTTCATTTCATTAAATAAGAGATAATGTGGAAATTGATTAAGGAACAAATAATAGTTAGATTGTATTAAAATCAAGAATGTATTTATTGTCGTGCAAAATTGTTCAACTTTAGGGAAAAGATCATGAAAAACAAAAATGTTATCTTAGTATCTTATTATCTGATAAATATGTTGGTACAATAAATCATCAGAGATTTATGGAATTCTAGTTGATAACTTTCTCAAAACCTTGTTCACTATAACTCTCCATCATAACTCTATGGTTAGACTTCTTCTTCCATATCCATGTTTTCACTTTTTACGTATATTCTCTTATGTGGAAACCCAGTGAATCGTTATTTTGGATAACCATAATGTTTTTAACATTACTATTTAAAATGATGTTATAGTATTCCTTTTCAGGATTTGGTTTTCTGTTAAATAAAATCTCATTTAGTAAATCATTTATAGTCCCAATGAAATTCAAGGGAGAAATTCATTTCAATAGGGGGTATAATGTAACACACAGAGATTTTATCAGATAGATTATTTTCATTTTCTTTGATGTCTTGTGTTTTATACTACACAATTATTAGCTTGTGGTATATGCAACACTATTCTTTTCTTGCATTACACACAAGGGTGATCTTTATATATAGCTTGCGTTGTACGCAATATCGAGTTTCACTAAGTAATGATATATTATTAAAATATTATTATTTAATGGGATATAAACTAGTTGTTGGGAATAGTATTAACTATATTTTTTATTTTATGTAATATTAAAATTCATCTTATTTATTTTCTACAATATGATATAATAACAAATTCAATTTTTTAGATAAAAGAATTATTTTTATGAAAATGCAGTTTTGTCACCTTTTGATAGTGAACCAATTTTAAAACTAGTTTTGTACACTTTTATATATTATATATAAAAAAATAAACATCTTTTTTGGAAGTACAAAATCAAAATTTTACTAGGTTAAAATTTTGGTATTTATTTGATGAAATTCATATTTGATGAATAGTGAAACATAATTAATTTTAATTCAAAACAATCTTTTCATATAACTTTTATATATAGGAATATTATATTTTTAATTGGTTTTAAAGTGTCAATGGAGTAAGTATTTATTATTTAATCCAATTATGGTAATTTAATGTAATTTTACAATTAAATTGGACATAAACACATGACAATCTTTTGATAAGTTTTTACTTCTTTAAAACCGGTTTTCAGTTATGACAACAAAAATTAATTTAAAATTATTTTTTTCTAATTCTGTATTTTTAATTATGAAAAATGGACTCAATATTTTTAATTATTGGTTCAAAATTATGTAACTAGGATACTTTTATTTTTTGGATATTATGAATAAAACTATAGTAATTTTTATTTACCACAATTAAAGGTAAATCATGTAAATTATGTTAACGAACAATATTATAAAGATAATAAAATTACCCTAAAACCTAAAATTTCATATTCTATTAATTATATTTGACCAATATCATTTATGGGTAATAATTGATTAATTTAACGGACTTATTTCTATGAAATTGATGTAATTAAAATTAAAACAAAAGAATGTGACAACATCTCACTCTCATATATCTTATAAGTAAAATAATTTTGATATTATGATAAACAAGATAAATCTTGAAGAAAAATAATCTCCAGAAAGATAATTTTATTATATATATCATTTGAATTTATTTATAATTTTTATATTTTAAATAATTATCATTGTTTATTACATAATAGTTATTTAGAAATTATTTTATTGATAGATATATCAAATAAATTGTTTTAAAAATATTAAAATAAATAACATATGAACTAATTAAGGTTCTACATGAATTTTCTAGGTTACTATTACATGTTAGTAGTGTATTAAATCTTGTGGTATGTATTTTTCTTCTATGAGTATTTTATTTAATGCCAAATAAATGAATAGTTTCAAAAATTGACAATATTGATATTTAATAAAAATATCCTATTATTTAATTATTTAAAAATCCCATAAATATTTAAAAATAACAAAGTAAAAATAATATGGTATAAAATTTCATAAATTATCCAATTAGGGAGAATTTAAAGCACAGAAGTAAATATTTATAACCATGTAATATTTTGAATATCACTAATACAAATAAAATTAACTATATTTAATAAATATAAATCAAAATGATGAGGTTTAAAATAAAATAAAAACATGTATAAATTTTATTGGTTTAGAAGATTTAGACTCATACATATCTTATCTTTCAAATAAATTATATTGGGAGCATTATAAACCAAAAATGAATTTATACTAAATTAATATTTTAAGACATTTCAAATATTCCCCTCCCTTCTCTTATAAAATGGAACCTATCCTTCTATTTAATCACACATCCAAATCCCTTTGGCTCAACCAAACCCTACTCAACACTCCTCCAAAAAATCCCTAAATTAATCCTAGAGGCCACTCTTTGGTCATAAATCCATCTTATGGAGTCCTTTTTTGCATACAAAATGGAGAAAACTGAAAAAGAGGTAATTGTTTTATCACCTCTTTCAAAATTTATTTCTTTTTCTACTTCCTTTTGTTATGTTGTTTCGATACTAATGTAAACACTCTAGTATATTATACATGAATAGATGTTATTAAAATTATGGGACAACCTTATAACCTCTTTTATCCATCCTATGAATAGAAATATCACTTTGTTTGGGTACGTACGACTTACCATCTACACGTTGTGGTGTAAATGATATTCAACAATACATAATTTAGATTGGATTATTGATGAGTATAATATATTTAAATAATTAATTTAACAAAATAATTATTCTTTATAATTCATATATAATACAATTAAAAAATATTTTACCATTTAGGGAATGATATCATCACTCATACGTATGTACGGCTTACTGTCTCCTCAACGCGATGAGATTCATTCTCCACATTAACCATTCATGAATGATTATAAATTATATATAATAACCCACATGAACTATTCAAGAATGATTATAATGTTTATATAATAAATAATCATGAAATATATGACATATTAATTGTATTGTATTTAAGTGTATATATATGTGTGTGTGTGTGTGTCATTTACTTTCTTCCATTAAATTCAATAAGGAAACAGAAACATCGTTCATGCGTACGTACAAGAGACCATCTCCATGAATGGTTTATTAATATTAATTTATCTATCTATTATATATATTTATATAATTAATATATATGATATATAAATAATGTTTTACATTCTGTAAGAATGTAAATTGTGATCTAAATAATAATATTAAGAATAACAAGTCAAAACATGTACGATAAATTAAACGATTATTTCCCAAAATGTTCCTTTAACCTGGAGTTGATGAATGAAAAATAATATAATGTCGTAAGTGAATCATATATGAGGTAATTATGGTTCTATCACAATCTAATAATATGTTTCAACCCAGTATACTGGAGTTTCAGACACATACTGAGGAAATCAGACATAATGTAAGGGATAATATCTCAATCTCATTATTTTATGTGATTATTTATACATAAGCATTTAATGGGATATATTTACCATCCACATACATGTTTCATAAATATATAATACTATTTATATACCTCTACTATTTTTTAGAGTTAATTTTTCCCATTTTTGAATTTTTATTAAACGGTATGGATGAAATCTTTCTTTCATCTTCCATACAAGGAAAATTTTGAAATTTCCAAAAAATGTATGAGAAAAAGGTTTTTTTAAATTATACAGCATGAACAGATTTTTACATCCTCATAATTACTTATTTAAATGAATCTTACTCTATACTATTTTAGGTTTATTTTCAACTAAATATTATTCTTTTAAAACGTCACAACATTTTTTGAAAAGAAGGCACTTTTGAAGAAGAAAAGATATTTTCCCCATGAATTAAATTATACTGTTTCATCAAAAATACATTCCATCTAAGATGAAATAGTATTATTTTTATTTCCCGATTATTACATTGATTTTATTGTGTTTTTGATGAAATTATTCTTATGAAATCCATTTATTTTATATGTACTATGATTGAATTATTTTTAACAATAAAATATTATTTCATTAGTTATGCTATGATGATTGATTTATGTTATTGTAGAAACAATTAGAATGATTTAATTATGAGATCGGTTTGACCAATATCACCCTCCAATGCATTGGGTAATGATTTATATGACGTGATATAGGCATTACAATAATGGCAAGAAAATCATGTTCAGTAATACAAGGCTTGAACCACAAGTAAAACTTGTTCAGTAATGCATGGAAGGAACAACAGGTAAACCTGGATCAGTAGTGGACATTTTCTACTATGATGGTCTTCGAAGCAATGCCTTGGTTACTATAGAAATCATATTATGTGATTATTTATTTTCAACAATCCCATGTTTTATGCCAGTGCTATTTTATTATGGTTACTGTTCATTTATGATTTATGCATTATATACTTCCACGATTTAATTCATGGCTCATGATTTAGATATTCTAATTTTACATTCATGTTTTAAGATTATTATTTTTATGTATTTTCATTGATGTTATTCATGTTTACCCTTACTAGTAATTTGATTTCACCCTTTTTATGTTTTTTCCCTAGTATATAAAGAAATGATTTTGGTAGGAAAAATAAATGGAATGAATTTTATGGGATATATATAAGATCATTCACCATGTTAGAAGATAGTGTTCCATGTGTCCAAATACACTAAACTAATATGGTCATTGGGTGTCTTTTTTTGTTATGTATTATGTATACTGTAAAATAAATGTAATGTCTATGCACGTCAAGCTTGGTTAATTTCATATTCTCTACTAGAAATAATAAAAATAATATTATATACCATTAACATGACCTCACCCTTAGAATTTTATTCCAGTTTTACTCCAACTCCCGACCATATGTAGAGAAACTAATCATGCTTATGAAGTTGGAACTGGTTCAGAAACACATTCACTAGAAGTGCGTGGAAATATTGGGCTGAATCGCTAAATATGACACATACATCCACATGAATAATAATTAGGATGTCTATATCAATGTAAGGATTCAAATTACCTTGAAATACATACTAATGGAATATAATAGTGCATTTAGTATGTATACTCTACCAGCCACTACTCTAATGAGATACCTCAAGGTTACATTGCCTGCAACTGGATGAACTACTGCCATAAATCAAAACTGATCCTCTCTTTTTTGGTACTACCATATTTTATAATATTTTACTCTGGGATAATACCCAAATTTACAATCATTTAAAAGTTATGTAGTATAAATTCATACACCTGTGGGAATATGGAATACTAAAACCCATCATCAAAAAATTGCGCTCACGATATCTCATCACCGAATAAAAGTTGTTAAAAGTACCACAACTCAATAAAATGAGTGTAATATTATAGGAAGTAAATAAAACCCTACTCTAGGTTTATGAACAATTTAACTTGGTCATCTCTCAGTGTATTTGGGAAATATTTATTATAGAATGTAATTTGGAAGTTTGTGCAATCTATGCTCTGATGGCATGAACTCTATGTAATCAAATACAACTAACTCTTAGAAAATTTTTTATGGATATTGGTGTAAATTTTATCCCTAACCTTGGGAGGTGTCCCTTGATGGTTATAGATAGAATTGGTGACCTCTATCTGAGACTCAAAATCCCCAAGACCACTATCCCCTGAAAAAATGGGATGATGCTGCTATGAGAACTCATATGTTAGATCCACCATAATTGGTTCTGGTAGTGGAGAACCCTAAATGGAGTGTATCATAGATAGAAAACACTTATGAAACTAATAATCAGTTATCATTATATGATTAAATGTTGGTTCTTGTAGTGGAACTATTGGAGGAAACACTGGTGGCTTAGGGCCCACTACCTCTAAAGCATTTTTTCTGCCACCCTCCTCTTGCACAACTATAAGACATGAACGTGTAACAGGTGTAAAATTTATAAGAAGTTGAATCAAAAAATATTTAAGGGTATACATAATTCTAGAGGAATAAGCTCATAAAAATAAGGGCTCAACAACCAATTTACTACCTAGACAAACCTCTTTGAAGTATAGAGAATTGGTAGGTGTTCAAGTTTATTTTATATAGTTTTGAGTTGGATAAGGTTCGACTAAACTATTCATCATCATTCACTAGAAACTATTTCACATTGTAAGTTAGTATTTCAACACACATTTTAAATTTTCTTATTTAATTATATGCTCATTAGATTAAATGGATCATCATTCCCAATCAATAAAGTCCCATTGACATTATAACAGAAGGATACACCCATTTAATTTCATCCAAACCCTATAAAATCAGTTGTAGACTGTGTCAAGTAATATATGATGCCTTGAATAATTTCTCATCCCATTCCAATTAACTAGAGCCTATACACCATGGAAATTGAAACTGGTACTCACTCAATTATAGAAAAAACCATATCATGCTACCAAGGTACATAGTTGACATGGGTATAAACTGGCTATTTAATATGGGACAATCAACCTATATAGAAAAAAATATATTTAGATTGATGTTGACACTTTAAATGAAAAATTCTCTTATAGTGAAGAATATATCAGCATCCCAAAAATATATAACAACCATGGCTTACTCTACAATTAGATGAAACATAAGTAATGAACATAGTTTAATGAACCTCTATGGCTTGGTATATGAGTGGAATTTGAATTCTAGGTTCCCTTAATAATACATGTAAAAATGATCTTTTCGATATTAGGACATGGTAAAATATCCAAAAATCATATCAAATACAAGGATTCATGGTCATCACCTACAAGTGAAGGTATGTGAACTGTAATATGTGAAATAAAGAACAACAATGTCCCATTCCTAAGAAAAACAATATTCACCTTGTACATTTTTTAGCTGCTCCCATAAAAGGTTTATAACCAAGTACCCAAAAGTTCATAATCTTATGTATATATATATATACAAAAATATATTAAAAATGAAAAGAAAAGTAGCTCTGATACAACATTGTAACATCCCAACACGAGTTCTACTCAAGGGTTGCCTGATCCAGTGGGCTACATGGTCCCAAGAACGTCTCCTCGTATATCAAAGTCTAACAAATAATATATAGGGATTAATGTGTGTCTATTAGTAGAATATTACCTCATGAAAATGTTTATAACTTTATATAATATAATAGACACTAATTGATAACAACAGTGGAAGCATAATGTTGAATGAAAAAAATTTGACAGTGGAAGATAACACTAAAGAGCCATCAATTATTGTAAACAAAAAAGTTAAAAACTAAATCACATACAAAATGATAATTTTATGTCATGTATATACAAAACTAGAGAACATGTATACATGGTTTCCTGTAATACATTCTATATATATGAACAAATAAGTAGCCAAAAACTATCCAAGCATCCCAATCATTTGCCTAGTCATCTGCTACCAATATCCAACCCAAGAATGTAAGCAATTCAGGAGTCCAAATAAGGACACTTCCCCTTTTCAACATCCAAATATATATAATCATCTCTAGTACCATATAAAACTCAAATAGGGTGTGATATAAATCTTAGTAGGCCACCACCACTAACATCTATAAAATATAATATGTAAATATAAAATAACAGTGTAAAGTTATATAAAAAAGTAATGAAATGCTAAATAAATTACACATACCATCTTGATCCTCTTCAAATAATGTATCTAAACATGAGATCATATAATTAATTCATTTATGTTCAGTTTATATAGAGAGGTCACATGAGGTTTAAAAAGAACATAAAATATATCATGATAATAATAAAAGATTATCCATGGTGAACCCAAGGAATACTTGACCTCAGGGGTTGGCCAAATCCTAGATTTATAACATAGGTTTCATGACCAAATAGGACAAGATAATTTTATTAAAAATAAATGAAAATTTCATATTTCTAAAGGAATTTATTTTATTACAATATTTCTCAAATAGAAGGATCATATCATGAGGGAGCTCATCTAACCATGTGAGTTCCATTTTGATTTCTTTGTTAGATATACCATCTATTGGAACCTTTGTGATATAGTTTTTTAATAATAAAAAATCATGCCAACATAATTCACATATTAGGTTTTAAGTGATGATAAAAATATCAATGAATAGTTATAAAGGAATAAATTGTGTAACATGGTACAATAAATTTAAATAAATCAATAAATTATTGATATTTGTGTATCAATATATTTACAACTGTATATTTACATGAAATAATGAATTACACTTAATCTGGTACTATTCTGTATAATATACACTTTGAAATTCTTTCAAAGTCTTCGAAATTGATTGGTTCAAAGTAGTCACTAATGACCAACTCACCGATGAGGACTCACCAGTCTAAGAAAACACCAATACAGGACTACGCGATAGAACACATGACACATCGATGGAGAAGTCACTAATAATCGGTCACATCGATAGTTCAAGTGACTCACTAATAGGCAACATGCCAATAGGTGATGCACAAATCATTCAATGGGATCACCGATGGATGAGTCACTAATGGGTGACACACCGATAGTTCAGAATGAGTCACCGATGACAACTCACCGATACCCGAATAGACAAATAGTACAGATGACTCACTGATGCCAATAGTCACCAATACGGATGGGAAGGACTCACCGATATAGAGAGTCACCTATGAAGATAGTGTGATGCTAATGACTCATAGATAATTATGACTCACCAATAGTCATAAAACCTGTTTTTATTTTATTAATTCAACATTATACCTAAGTATCATATTTTGATAAATTAATGATTCTGATATTATTTATTGCTATATTTAGGATATTCAGATGATAGTACAAGGTACATGCATGTGGGGAGATCATCATACCTGCTGGACTTCAAGGGATAAATGGATAATAAGATTAATGATTCAAAAAATCCAGAATAGTAGTAAGAAAATACAAAAAGGGATAAACTCTTGCAACTCTCGAATATACATCTAAAACCCTAAAACACAAAAGGAAGAACATACAGGGAGATAAAAAATCGAGCTAAACTGGATGAGTTGACTTGAATATCTATTGATCCAGAATCTAAACATTTAATAATCATCAATGCCATAACACAGAGACTTTGAAACTCTGTTTTAGATTCAAATTCCAGAAGAGGAATCAATATTTAATTCCAATACATCAAACGAGTCCAGAGCTGCACCGCATAACACATAGAGAAATCTAATCCTAACTCTACAACTTTATCATAGTTGTGTTGATTAATTTAAATTTCTAAGAAGTCTGGGAATTTTTTTATTACACACACACTGACTCTCATTGATAACTAATGTATACTTGTTATCCTCAATCTCAGACACTTTGTTTCCATTTATATCTAACGTAGAACTATGTAATAGGTTGTGTGAGCTCTGTTTGTTGTTTTTCCCATTAATAAATGTGGTAAAGGTCATGGGTGACATGGAAAACATTGTGTACTATTGTGAACACCGATCTAGGGTAAGGATAAAAAATGTTTATTAATTTAAACTAATTTATGGCGGGTGATCACAAAG
The DNA here is from genome assembly GCA_963277665.1 of Viscum album. Classification (NCBI taxonomy): domain Eukaryota; kingdom Viridiplantae; phylum Streptophyta; class Magnoliopsida; order Santalales; family Viscaceae; genus Viscum; species Viscum album. The sequence continues at coordinate 1,209,120,751 of OY728137.1, forward strand.
TGGAGAGTAAAATGTCTCGGATTGAGACTGGACCTCTTGTTTTAAATACTATTATTCCTATTTCTATTTTATTTTACTATGTTTTATAACAAATTTCATTCAAATAAAGATAAAATATGATAATTAATTTAGAAAGTGTTTATAATAGTATTGAACTAGTTGGTCGATTTTAAAAGTTATATTAATATTTTGATAAGTATAGATGAGAACTAATCAATATCTTGAGAAATTAATTGATCATTTAGGAATCTTATAAATTTACTACAAACTGACTTGGATTATTTTTAATTTGGTTAAATTTTCAAAGAACCAATCTTTAAAGAAAATTATTAGGAACTAAGTTCTCTACCCCCCTTGATATTTCTACTGGGAAAACATTTTTGTATCAGAGCCAGGAGTTTAGTTTTCAAAATAATTTGGTTCTCTATGTCTTTTCTAAAAAAAATTCAACTACGATTTTAGTTGAAATTTACGATTTAAAAATTTCTTTTACATCAAAAATTTTATCTCTTGAAATATTTTCTGAAATTATATTATGGACCATAGAATTGATGGAGCATCTACAAATAGACCACCTTTTTTCAATAGAATAAACTATACTTAGTGGTAGCAAAAAATGAAAATACATTTAAAAATCATGGTATTTAAAATCTGGACTAATATTTGAAGTAAATATAGACTCCCTAATACTGATTGAAACACTTGGGATGAAGCTACCAAGATAACCGCTAATAATAACTGTAAAGCAATGAATGCATTATACTATTCCCTAGGAGACGATTAATTTAATCGCATTTCTTCTGGTAAAACTGCTCAAGAATTTTGGGACACTTTAGTTGTTTCATATAAGGGAATAACTAATGTGAAAGATATGTGATTAAATTCTTAAACTATTAAATTTTACCATTTCAGAATAAATCTTGCTTAATCTTTTTCTAATATGTATCTTAAGTTAAATGAAATTGTGGACACCATGATTTCCTTAGAGAGAGTTTTCCCTGTAAAGGATAAGATCATGGGGATTCAACGATGCCTACCAGAGAGATGGAGACGGACATCAGTATCCATAAGAGAATCACAGGTCATTAGTAAACAACTAGTGATTTAACTAATTGAAAAATTAAATATGTATGAAGAAGAAATAAAGAGGAATCAATAGTAGTAAAATCTAAAGAGAAAATCTATAGATTTCAAGACTACCACTTCCAAGAGAAAAGATGAAGAGAATATTTAAACTGTTTTTGAGTGCATAAGTAGTGAAGAATTAGCTTTTGATAGTGATGAAAAAATTTCCCAGCTGTCCAGGCAATTTAGAAAATTTTATAGAATGAAAAGGTTCTTCAAGAAACCAAACTATAAAGGGAAATATGAAAACAATGTAATTGGAAAAATGATTATAAGAAACTTGAAAAATATGAAGAAATAGTATTCTATGAATGTAAAAGGAGAGGGCATGTCAAACCTGACTTTCCTAAATTAAAGAATAAAAATCAGTATGGGTATATAGATATGAAATTTAAGAAATTAGTGAAGTCCACCTTGAGGGAATCCAAGGACAATTCCATTTAATCTTCTTCTTCTCAGAATCAAAAAGAAGATACGGAAAACATGTTCTTCAGGACAAATACCTCATAGGTACTCTTAAACTTTCCTATACCTAATGATTTTTATTCTACTGATGAATCAGAATATAAAAATATGGAAAATGATGAACCATTTGAGTGTTTTAATATGCTTGAGGAATCTAGTAATGAACTGAAGCATAAATATAAATCATTAAGGAAATAGAATGAAGTCTTTTCTAATATTAAATATGAACATACTATTAAGAATGAGAAAATGTGAAATGGTTAAGGGAATATAATTAAAAAACGTTATCTAAAGATCAATTAATGAAATATCAGGAAAGTTTTACCAATGGGAAAAACAAACTAACTCAGTTAATTGGTAAAAAGATAGCTCCTAGGTATACTACTGGAAAAGGATATCATCCCATACAAGGAAATGTATCTAAAACACATTTTATAACTAAATATTGAAAATATGATTTTCTGTCTAATAATCCAAATTTTACTGTATGTTCCAGTTTTGAAAAATTCTTTTAATCCATCAAGTTTTTCTAGACCAAATAAAGTTTATTTCACAAATACTTTACACTATACATACAAGAAACCTATATGAAAATTGTGGGTTCCTTAACCCTTTATTAGTATTGTTTCTTGACCCAGAAAAATAGGGGTTATGAAATATTCTAATTAATGAATTGTTTTGTAGGTAAATTGCATAAAGAGTTCCTGAAAAAATCATTGTTACATTGATAGTGGTTGTTCAAGACCCATGATAGGAGATTACACAATCTTCAAAAATCTCATCAAAATTAATTGAGGAAATATCACCTTTGGTGACAATATTAAAGGGAAAATCATTTGCTTAGGTCATATTGGTAACCCAAACTCTATTTCAATTTCTAATGTTCTCTTTGTTGATGGATTAAAATATAACATAATTAGAATATCTCAATTGTGTGATGATGGAATTCATTCTATATTTGAAAATGATTCATGCCATGTTTTTATGCCAAAAATAAAATAGTATTTTATACTTTTTGAAATGATAATGTATATGCCGTAAATTTAGACACACAAGCATCGTAGAATGTTTCCTGCCTAAATGCCATTCACAGATAGTCTTGGTTCTGGCGCATAAGACTAGGACATTGTAATGTACACTCACTAAAGTTATTAACTCAAAAAAATTAATTAAAGACCTTCCCAAGCTAGAGTTTCTAGAAAATAGAGTGTGCAATACTTGTCAAAATGGAAATCAACACAAAATAAATTTCAAACCAATGAAAGAATTACCAACATCTCAACCTCTTGAGTTGGTTCACATGGAATTGTTTGGATCATCTAGGGTTTCAAGTCCCAATGGGAATAAATATGTTTATTTTTATGTAGATGAATTATCTAGGTATACATGGATCTATTTTTGTCCTTGAAAAAGTGAGTCATTCTCTTATTTTACCACGCATGCTAGGACTATAAAAAATCTTAGTGGAATTAAAATAAATTCAATAAGAAGTGATAATTGTAATGAGTTTTAAAATAAATACTTTGAAACATTTTTCTCACATAACTTCTATTGGCGTAACATCTTTACCACTAGGACACCTCAACAGAGTTGTGTAGTTGAAAGATGAAATAGAACTATATAGAAAATTTACCAAACTATGCTCAATGAATATGACATTCCTATTTATTTTTTGGATGAAACTATTAATACCACATATAATATAATAAATAGTGTCTTAATCAGACATATCCTTAAGAAAACTTCTTATGAATTGTAGGATAATAGGAAACCTTAGGTAAATTATTTTAAAGTGTTTGTATGTAAATTTTATATTCATAACACCAAATATAATATTGATAAATTTTCCTATAAAAGTGATGAAAGAATATTCCTTGGATATTAAACATCACAAAAATTATATTGAATCTTTAATAAAAGAATCAAATGTGTGGAGGAATATATACTTGTCAACATTAATGAAACTGATCCACATGAACCTAAGACCTCACTAAAGAATATTGAAGAGGATAAGTCAAATATGAACATTAATGATAAACCATATGACCATCCTATAAACATGTTTTTGAAAAATTCATGTTCTTTAAATTCTATATATTCCAACAATAATGAACCAAAACTATGTGATGAACCTGAAATAACTCTCCCTTCTTTTTCAATACCAACTATATCCCTTATAAACCATCCCTTAAAAGTTTTAATTAGATGTTTAGATAGTGGAACAAAAACTAGAGCTTCCTTGAGAAATCATGTTGAACAAAAAGAATTACTATTACATATTTAACCTAAAAACATTAATGATGATATCAATGAAGAATTGGGGTGATTTCCATGAAAGAATATCATAATCAGTTTTACAAAAATAATGTATAGAATCTTGTTAATAGACAGAAAGATACCTTGACCATAGGAACTAAATGGGTGTTTAGGAATAAATTAGATAAATATGGGAATATATTTAGAAATAAAGCAATATTGGTTGCACTCATCTATAATCATGATGTGGGAATTGATTATGAGGAGACCATTTCACAAGTAGCATGGCTTGAAGCCATTAGAATATTACTTTCACATACATCACACATGGATTTAAAACATTATTAAATGGAAGTAAAATGTGAATTCTTAAATGGATATATAATTGAGGTCGTATTTGTTGAACAACCTAAAGGTTTAACAAATACACTTCTTCCAAATATTTTTTTCAAATTAGCTAATAATTTTTATGGTTTGAAACAAGCATTAAGAGCTTGGTATGATAGGTTATGTAACATTCTAATCTGTAATGGTTTTAAAAATGGGGTTTCAGATCCTCCATTATTTATAAAAATAATATATAAATATGTTTTAATAGCTCAAATATATGTAAATTGTATTATTTTTGGTTCCTCTCGAAAATTTTATGCAATAATTTTTCAAAAATGATGCAATTTGAGGTTGAATTTTTTTGATGGGTGATCTTAAATATTTTATTGGGTTCAAAATCATTCAAGAAAATGATGGTATTATTTTAAATCAATGTAAAGATAATAATGATATTTTGAAATGATGTCGATTTTATGGAAGTAAGTGTAGTGAAACACATATGAGTTATACTTGTAAGTTTGAACATGATGAAAATGGGAAATCTGTTGATCAATCCACTTATAGAGGAATGATTGGGAGTTTACACTACAAAACTACCAGCAGGACGGAAATTATTTTTAGTGGTTGTATGTGTAAAATATTTCTAGAAAACATAAATGAGATACATTTTAATACTTCTAAAATTTCTTTCAAATACCTCAAATATACAAAAAATCTTGGAATATTCTACCCTAGAGGACAACCTTTTTGATAGGGTGAGTTATTAAGATACTTTCATTGGAGGGTGTAAATTAGATAAAAATGGAACCTCGAGATCAGGTCACATTTGGGAAATTATCTAATTTCATGGTGTTGTAAAAATGAAAAAATATATATTGCATTATCAACTGCTGAAGTAGAGTACATTTCTAGTAGTAGTTGTTGTCCATAGATTTTATAGATGAAACAAAATTTATTAGACTATGGATTTCATGTAATTATTATCCATATAAATTGATAGAATAAAAGTCCAATAAAAATTTCTAAAAATCAAATTTCCCATTCCAAAAAAACATATTGATAAAAGACATCACTTATTGAGAGACCACTATTAAAAAGGTTATATAATTCTTAAGTTTTTTCGCACTAAACATCAACTGGGTAATATTTTTACCAAACCCTTAAACACTGAGAGAATAAGATACATCATACATGAACTAGGAATGAAAAATTTATTAAGACTCTCTAACCATATCCCTTTAAAAATTTTGTTTGTATTTCACACTAATCAGTGAGAAATTAATTAGTTTGAAACCAATCGTGAGAAACTGATTAGTGTGAAACTGATCTGTGTGAAACTGATCAGTATGAAACCGATCATGTGAAACCGATCATTTTAAACTGATCCAGTGAAACTGATCAGTGTGAAACCGATCCAGTGAAACCGATCATGTGAATCTGATCATCTGATACCGATCCGGTGATATGGATACCATTAGAGTGAAACTGATACTAATAGAAACCCTTTTGTAAATATGTTTGTCTTTATATTTTATGTAAAACGACACAGTTTCAATTTTTTTATTTTTCTGTAATTTTATTTTATGTTGTTATGAATTATAAACCCGGAATGATAAAATTATATTGATCAATTCTACTTCAACCCTTTTAACCTTCACCACCCTCACTACCTTCGATCCATCAACCTTTCGACTTCCTTCTTCAAACCTGAACCGTCGAAATTGCAGGAAAAAAGTGTGTGAGGGAAGGATTGAGTTAATTTATATCATCTGAGCACCAAAATAGAAAATCAATCAGTTCCATGAGTACTGTGAATCCATAGTTGGAAAGCCATGTAGTAACTCTTGAGAAGAAGTGTCTACAGAATGGTTGTTGTCAAGAAAGTCTCTTTTGCTAAATGTTTAGGAATCACAATGGTGGATTAGCTTGTTTGAATATAATGAGATGCCATACTATCCCCAGATGATTCAAAAAATTTATTTTAATGTGGAAGTGTTTTTGGAAGGTGCCAATGAGGCTAGGATGAAATCTATTGTAAAGGGAAAGGATATATCATTTTTATCAAAGAAGGGGTCTAAATGCTTAATGATTCATCCAGAGGGAATATTTGATGAATACCAGGGTAACATTCAGTCTACTTCAGATTTATTTTCTTAAGAAAATTCATTGAAGAAGTTAATTGTAAATGTAGATTCAATGAGGCTAATAGCTTCAGAATTAGATGGAGTGTCTATAATGCTTTTCAAGTTTATCCAACACCAAATCTACTCAAGGAAGGGATATTTTTCTTCTTTAAAGTATAAGGATGAATTCATTATGTATTTGTTTTAGAATGAAGAGAAAGTGAACCAGTGTAGGCAATTTATGGAACATATTTGTGAAATTATCAAACAATCTTAAAAAGTAACTTGTTTATACTATTAGAAGATGATTTCTGCAATGTTGAAGAGGCCAGGATGTGTGGAGGATAAAGAATAGTTTATTACTGCATCTAGTGGGTTTTTTCCTAGTCAATGACATTTGGAAAATTAGGAAAATATTTTGGAACTCATAGAGGATACTTTGGGTAGAATATGAGTAGATATTTTATGAGTATTATAATCCTATTTATCATCCTACAAACCAAGGGATCAAGCTGGTCCAGGTCTCAAACCTAATGAGCTTGTTATATATTCAAATGAATAGAATGTTAAGCCCGATATGCAAAGAGGAAAGGGGTATACTCTCAATGATATGAGTGACCCTTATATTATCAAAAGACCTATATAAATTTCATATGGACCACCAAGTACACCATTAGAATTACCTTCTAATGAACCTTTTATGGATGATGATGAAACAAGGAAGTGATTGAAGCCTATGGAGTTGAAGGTTATGTGATCAGGACTGTGGATGATGATGATGAGGATGATGATGAAGAGAATGATGATGGTGAGAATGTGAGTGACTCACTAAAAAGAAAGACAATAAGTATTCAGTTCTGGTGATGATTATGTGCATAGAGATGAAGAAGAATCAAATGACACAATAGATAGACTGGATAATGTTCATCCTTATAGACATGATGATGTTGTTCCTGATGGACATGTTGTTTTTTATCATGATGGACATGATAATGGAGACGTTGTAAATGAGGATGTACATGACCACCTTGATGATTATCAAGGCATCATTCAAGAACTTTCTGATATTTTGGATGGAGGTCAAGATGAAGAAGATGATGTTCTCATTGTACCAGTGCCTCATAATGAGGGAGATCCTCAATGTAAAAGAGTGAGAATAGATACTCTAGATCCATGAGATGAAACATGTTCTGATGAGTGGAAATGTATCTCTGATATATCTTGATTGGGCTAGATTGTGGTGCCTCAAATGAGGAGATGGTATCCCCTCCTTCTCTACAAGCTGATGTAGAACCGATTTTCCATTCCACACCAGTCTTACCAAGTGATAATGATCCTTCGTTACAGATAATGCCTAGTGACTATGTCACCAAGGATGATCTCGAGCAATTCAAGGATAATGTTTGTGAATCTATGAGATCATCTATTCTAGTCAGAAATGAAGCTTCTACACCTTTGACCATTTCAAAGGCAGATGTTGTTCAGATTGCTGGAATGGTAATTCAGAAAATACCACCAAATATTATCTCTATAGGTGATATTATTTAGAGAAATAATTCTGTACTAGGAGATGATGTGAAGAAATGAAAAATGAAATTGTATCTCTGTCAAATTATTTAAGAAACAAATTTACTGGAGTAATGAAGGTTCATAAGAACCTTGTTGCAAAACTACAAAATACAGATTTGAAAATGTTGAATGAGGATCTTGGAAAGATGATTTCTGGAGCATCTGGTTCTAGTGTTACCACATCTACAGCTAATATTAGGTCTTTTAATAATGTGATAAAAGAATACCATAAGTCTATTCATAATGAATCAGATAGAAAGACCCTTTCCAAAGTGAAAAGGAATAGTGGCCATGTTTATAACATTGTGAGACTATATTCCAATGAGGCAACTATTGTTCAAATGATTATTAGAGAGAAAGTGGAAATGTATTTTTCGAAAATATACACAAATAATTAGTTGATTAAAAACATTATATTCTTGGATGAGAACCTCGAAATACCACCAGTGACCATGTAATTAAAGAGGAAAGTGAGCCATTTGAAAGAGTTTACGCCCACATTGGAGATATTCATGGAAAATAAGGAGGATTTCGCGAAGGACATGCAGTATTGGGTTGAAATTATCATTGATTTTATTAATCTTCTAAGCCTTACCAACATGCACCATCTGAATCTATAGTGGTCGTTGTAGCTGATTCTATCTGACCAGGCTCACTGCCTCCTGCTCAGATGCTAGTGTATCAATATTTATCTCAGATCATTCCAGTGATCCAAGAGAAACTCCCATTCATTTTCTTTTAGAGTAGAGTCCAATCCTTGCATCTATTGTTCCTACATCCTTTTCTTTACCTACTATAACAAGCCGATCAGCCCTTCCTACATCCACAGAACCACCTCCTAGCCCCAGTATTGACCCTTTAGACAAAGGAAAAGATTATCTTAATCACAAGCTATAGATGTGGATCATTATTTGATAGGGATCTTGTAACATCCTAGGTAAATAAAAAACATGACATTTTTCATATTTATTAATATTTTTGAATTAAATATTTTGTCTACTTCAATGGGACACTATGTTCAATGGCGTACCAGATACGCAAAAATGGGTTTCTTTGAAATCTTGCGTTGCACACTAATAATATAATATTAATATTTTAAATGATAATTAACGCCTTGACGTTGTATTTTAGAGAATGAACATAACTAACTAAATTATGATTATACATGTTTTTTAAATGTTTTTATATTTATCCAATTGAATTTAGAGGCTTAAAATAAAAAATGAATTCGATTTTAAGCATGAATACTCTAATATTCACTAAAAGGTCGATTTAATACCTTTCATTAGGGAACCCTCATTAAATATAGTTTCGGATACTTTCATATGTTCCATTTGAAAAATTAAAATTCTTATTTATAATTGGGACATCAAAATTTACTTTGGGTAAAATTTTGGTATTTTTCTGATAAAATTCATTTTTTGATGAAAAGTGAAAAATACTATATTTTAATTAAAAACTACATTTTAATTTAATTTATTTATATGGTTATATTACCTTATTAATTTATTTTAATGATTAATTAGATTATATTTTTACAATTTTATATAATGGTTGTCATTGGAATTAATTTCACTTTGAAATTGGACCTAAACAAGTGTCAATCTTTTGACAGATATTGTTTCTTAAAAACAAGCTACTAGTTTTGACAATGGGAATTAATTTTAAATTAATTATTGAAACTTATATGTTTTTAATTATGGATAATAGACATAATTTTTGAATTCATAAAATCAAATATAGATTAGGAAGGATTTTGGGTGTTTTTCTAAAAAACTTCTATTTTGGAAGAATAGTGAAACCACTAAGTAATAGTTAAAAACTGACTTTTTCATTTAAATGAGATTTTACCACTTATGTGAATTAAATTTTGAAAATATGAAATACATTTTTGTTATTATTAAGTAAAATTTGGTTCAATAAGATGATTTTTTTGGTGAATAGTAACTTTTGACTTTTATTGACCGCTGTTAAAGGTAATTAGGGTAATTCAAGGTAAAAAATTATAATATTACAAAATTACCTTAAAACTTTTTCTAAACATATTGGATGAGTCATTTCCGACCATGGGAATCCTTGGTTAGATTTTGGGACCCCATGGAGACACATGGAAGTTATAATGACACATTAAAATAATTAATTTAAAGTAATGACTAAAATGACACAAACAAAAATATTTTATAAATTAATTTTTACATGGGGTTATGTAAGTTAAATATTTAACTATAAATATTCATTGGGAAGATAAAACGATTTCATACATCATGGTATTTTTTTATAATTTTTAGACGTCAAATAAATAAAATTATTTATGACACAAAAATAATGCTGTATTTACGTCATTAATAAATGATTTAAATAAATAAGATTATAAATATTAAAATATCATCCAAAACCTATCAAATTATTATTTTATAAATTTATTTTGACCATGAGACATAGTTTCTTATACTTTAATGAGTTTTGGTCCTTTAGAAAGAAAAATTAATTATATAATAAAATAATATTTTCAAACCTTCCTAAAAAACCACTCCCCCTTATAAAAATCCTTCACTTCTATCACATTCATCACACCTCTCAAGCCCGCTGTCTCATCCAACCTCTTCCAAAATAATATCTCAATATCCCTATATTCCTCTAAGAAGCCTTAACTTATACTTAAGGCACTTCAAGAAGTCCTTTTGGTTCAAACCAGAGGGAGTTACTAGAATTAGAGGTAACATATTCTCTAAAATTCTTTTCTTTTATTTTACTTCTCCCACCTATAAACTCTTTTCATTACATTATTTTATAACATAACCAGTATCCTAAATATTCTAGGATGTTTTAATGTGACGGATTCTAATTACACATACACACACCTCCTTCTAATTGGTAAAGAACATACTCTTTCTGTGGGTGGAAAACTAACACCTCACGAAACAATGATTTTTCGATTATCTCATACTGCCTATTATAGTGTACATTATGATGGAATTGTATTTATATATGACATATATTATGTTTATGTTTTCTTTATGCTTTTGTATTTTTAATTTATATCATTCCATTATGGTTTCCATTATGAGTAAACACTATAATTTCATTTGAGGAAGTGCGGACTACCTCCCCCTCAAAGTGATATGACACGTTAATACCATGCATTGGACATATGGAGTATGAATTTATTGATATTATATATTATATTATACTGGAATTATAATATCACTATTTATCATTATGTTTTCATTCAATTAAAATACAAAATAAAAATGAAAGTTGCGTTCATGCGTACGTACGACTTACGGTCTACATGAACAGTGCATTTCATTTATTATCTATAAATGTTATATACTGTTATTAATACATACATATATATAATATATATATATATATATGATATATATGATATCTAAATCATGAATATATTTCTGGAGATAATGTACTCTTGACCACATGGACAACCTGTAATTATAAGGTGTTCATTTTGGACACAAGTACCAAATTTTGGCCAAATGACCATTATTCACTTAAATAATTACATGATTTTTGTAACATGGTAATAAGAGATATAAAAGGAATAATAAAAATTAGAAAGGGTTCTTAATAAAGTATAAATTTACTTAGGTTTATTATTCTTGAATAATAAGGAACAAACAAGTCAAGTTAGACACGAGGTAAGGGGTTTCTTATCTCATTATTAATTCTATGATATTTCCATTGTTCGCCACAAATATTTTTCATGTTGTGTATTTTGTACTACCATTTGATATATATTATCATTATTATCTTTATATTTATGTTATTCTGTGAATAATTTGGTGGTTATTAATTTTGGTAATACGACTCGATTGATTATAATGTGTTTAGAGATCTCCATCTCACTTTATATTCCTGTGAGATTCATACTATATTTTCCACTATTTCCTTTTGTGTGGTGTATGTACGTCCCATGATTGTATTAATTGTTTAATATACTTCAATTTATATGTATTTACATCATCATCTAGTGATCCTTATTTCATGGTTTTTATGTTTGGTATGTTACCCAAATCCGTAAGGGAACCTTTTAACCCAATTTCTATTCCTTGGGTTAATCATCTAATTCTTAATTATGTCATGTGATGATTTTGTGTGGATTCTATATTTATTTATTTATGTTGTAATTTCCAATTCCCTTTGCGTGGATATACTTTTGATACCTATAATGCCTCCATTGATAAATTCTCAAGTCGTATATTTGAACTCAATAAGAGTAATTTTAACTCAATTTCCATTCATTGAGTTAAACATCCAAGTCATTGGTTTTGTCTGAAAAAGAACATGTGTGAATTTCCTATGATTTATTTACACTGAATATCCAATAATATTGAGTCTATATTCATTTTTCCCACATTAGTATGTAATTGATTTATCCTTAATCTAAGGATGCAGTTTTTATAAGGGATTTCATCTGAAATAGAATTCCATTGAGACTTCATTATTGTTATGCACCAATACACTTTAATAAGGTGTATATACTATCCTTTGGCATATTATATCATGAATAACTTTATTCTAATGATATTATAATGTTTTTATTAAATGTTATTCCTTAGTTATTTGTATTCAACAATCTCTTATTTGGTTAAGAACTCCTTAATTAAAATATTGTTTTAAGGATTTATTCTTATAAATCTTCATCATTATTGTCCATGTTTTATAAATGGTTTGAAGGATTTATTTACATTAATGTTTTAAAATTTTAATCTTTTTAGAATATTCAAGGTGGTATGGGACACTTTGTCTCATAAATCTCTTTCTTAAATGTTTTAAATTGTTTTATAGTATGATAAATCATTATTTATTACAACAGCTTGATTTTGATATATAGTGATTAGAATGTGGAAATGTTGTCTTTAATTTATTCTTATGTTATGTGTTATGATCATTTTATTGTTATTGGACATTTTTTACATATACGGGTGGTTCCATGATAACCCAAGGGTGGGTGAGCCCAAGATAGCTCTATAATGCATTGGGTAATGTGACAAAGGTAAATGATAATGTTTCTCCTAAGATATTTAAGGAATATATTGTAATGGGTATTCCAAATGTGACTCCCTATGTAGCTTTGAATGCTACAATGTATGTATGTCTGGAATTCCATAGGTTACTATTATTGTTGTTGATTTTTGTGTTTTATTCATAAATCATATGATTTTGTAAGTTATGTTATAATTGAAAAGTATGGTTTCATTGATTTGTATTTATTGACGGGATAATGTTTCTTTTCATTATTTTATAACCCTTAATGATCTTTTTATACTCATCCCATGTTTTAAAATGCTTTTCACAAGACATAATGATGAATAGGGTCATGGATGAGATCAAGGAAAAGACTTTCTATCACAAACATGGAACTAGAAATGTCTATTTTTTTAAGAGCTTTTATTTTATGATGAATATATATTGGGTAGTAGTATCTACATGTAATATTCAAGTTGTTATGTAACAGTTATGGCCTAATTATCTATAACTCTAATCCTAAAAAGATCTTCAATGTGAATTCTTGTCATAATTAAAGATTATGTAATGTTTAAGGTCACGTCTTTATAGTTGGTATCAATGGTCGGTTTAGATAAATTTATAGGTTACGGTGTTGTTTTATCATATGTGACATTACCAAAATGGTTAGGATTTTAGAAATAGTCAAAGTTATTTATGATAAAGTGAATGAGTTTATGATTACATGAATAAATATATATTATTATTTAACCTTCACATAAGATATTATATGATGATTTTACTGATATACACACCCAAACCTTTTTGGTTTTAGTAGATGGTTGGATCTAGCAGGCACCAAAGTAATAGTGTATTTGAGGAAAACTGTGACGATTTTCTAAATGAGAAACTGAATGAAATGGGATATACAATTAGAAATCTTTTGGTTATTCTAAACCAACTATATGGATTCATTATTGACAACCTGAACCTTGGTGATTTTTATAAGGCATTGTATATGAAAGAAAAAAATCCCTACAGAAGTTCAGGTAATAATCATAAAAGTAAGTATGTTCAAAAACCTATGTGTAAACGATGTAGAAAGAAACACTTAGGAAATTTCTTTAAAGGGATGGGAAGATTCTATAGATGTAACGTCCCGAGTCTGGAACCCCTCCACTAGTGCTCCATACCCGGTTCACCATATGACCTCAAGCACGTTTCCCCAAACACCAGAGGCTGCCGACTAGCTGCGAGGGCCTTGGTGAGTCGGTGGGGAAACTATTCCCTCATTCAGTAAGGTATACAAGATAAGAAAACAACAATAAACAGTGGAAGCAGTAAACAACACACATAACAATAGAAACCAAACAGTGGAAGAAATGTATATATATATAACGATGATGACAATGATGCAGCAGGTACAAGTATCTAAGGAAAACAGCAAACACAACAACATGCTGAAATACAACTGAAACCAAGTGAAAAAGAAAAAACCAAGTAATCTCCTCCGCATCGTGAGCCACGACTCAGTCCCATGCTCCCCATCTCCTGATGCAGTCAAGATCCGGAAGTAGAAGGGCGCTTTCCCTTATCCATACCTGCAGCAACATAGTCTGGTTGGGCCCAAAAGCATGGCCCAAACAGGGTGTAAGATACAATCCCAGTAGGAAATCACCCAAAGATGTGTGCCTAAAATTCAATGAATACATGGCAGTAAATAAACAAGAAGCAGTAAATAAAAAAACACAAGCAACTACAATCCAATGTTCTAACAAGTAAATCACACAGGTAAGTAGTCAATATCAAGAAGAAAACAGGTAACCCTCTGGGCAGATCTCACAGTCTGACCCATATGGTTCAACCTCTAAGTACTAACAACCCTATGGGAGGCAGACATAGTCTCACCCCTCTGGTTCAACTACGTAATTAAGAAGACTCTATGGGGATTCACTCACCGTCAATTCCCCCTGCAGTCTCGTATCATGCTAAAGGATCTTGGGGGAAGCACTCAACGTCAATTACCCCTGTGGCCCGTGTCGTAGATAAAGACACTCTGGAGAATACCTTCCATCAATTCTCCCCTTTCTCTCGCATCGTAATTAAAAGACACTCTGGAGAAGCCCTTCCATCAATTCTCCCTTGGGTCTACTACTCTAGGTTCTCAGAATCCTGAGTATAACTAAACATGCTCAGCGCATGTGTATCGTCCAAGTAAACCTCAAGAACTAAATGGCTATCAACTAAGGCTCAACTGCAATAAATAAAACAACAGTTCCAGTATCCTACAACTAGGCATGGCAACTAGAAAACACCAAACAGGCAAAACAATCATGGAAAAGCAATCTGAGCACAACTAACATACCCGAATCACAAGAAATAACCTCTACTAAAGAAATCAACTAAAGCAGGCAAGTAACAAGGGAAAAACAGGAAACACACAATACCCCGTTCAAGGGTTTTTGTGGAAATTGCACAAAATATTCATCAACTTTCTACGGAAATGCACAAACCAACTACCTCAATCCTAGGAGATCTATATACGTGAACCTCGATTACAGATTCCCCTTGGAATGACATAGATCTGAGAAAACGCACAAAACTCTCAACCTACGATAACCTGGAAACGAGGAGGAATCAAAAAACAAGGCTAAAGCATAAGGAAGAACTCACTGATGCACTTCCAACGCAACTGACGATGCTCGAATCGGATAACGGATGGCGAAGTGAGAGTTCGTCAAATATTCGGTCATACGGTCTCTCTCAAACAGTCAAAAACTGAAGAACAAGAAGACGAATATGGGGGTTAGACGCGACCCCGGTCTACTTAATAAAAAAAAGAATGTACATGGTGTGTACTTTTAGAGTACATGGTGTGTACTTCAATTTTTCTGTACTCTTAATTAACCGGCCTCCACCTCAGCCTCACACACTGTGTGTGTGGCCCGGGCACGGCCAACACACGGCTTCGAGCCGGGAAGAGTACACGGCATGTACTTCGAAAGTACACGACGTGTACTTGAAATTTCCCGAAAATTCATTTTTCTCAAAAACTCCAGAAAAAGGGGAAAACATACGTGAAAAGAGATCTGGGTTCTTACAAACTTTCCCCCTTAAAGAAATTCGTCACCGAATTTCCCTAACGAGGTGGAGAGGAAGAATCCCCGAATAGCTCTGGCCACTGCGATCGTACATCAGCCTCCCTTTCCCAGGTCTCGTCATGTACTCACCCATGCTGCCATAGCACCCGTATCAGAGGAACAGACCGCCTGCGGAGGACCTTCATACTACGATTGACAATTAGGATAGGATGCTCCTCAAACAATGCTTCTGCTTCAATGTCGACTTCCTCGGGCTGAAAGACATGAAATGGGTCTATAAAGTAACGTCAGAGCTGAGAGACGTGGAAGACGTCGTGCATGGCCCGATACCTCTGAGGTAGCTGCAACCGATAGGCAACCGAACCCAATCTCTCCAAGACCTAAAACGGCCTAACGTACCACGGTGAAAGCTTACCCTGTCTCTGAATCCTCTTGTGTACCAACCTCAGTGCAACAAGTAGGAAAACTTGATCACCGACCTCGAACTCCAGAGGTCTTCTTCGCTGATCAGCATAAGACTTCTTTCGAGACTGCGCTGTAGCCATCCTCTTCCAAATCAGCTCAATCTGCTCTGAAGTCTCTTGAACAAGACGAGGTCCCATCAAAAATGCCTCTCCTGCCTCCATCCAGCATAAGGGTGATTGGCATGGCCTACCGTAAAAATCCTCGTATGGCGCCATCTGAATGGTCGCCTGGAAACTGTTGTTATAGGCGAACTCCAACAGAGGAATATGCTTCTCCCAAGAACCGCCAAAGTCAAGGATGCAAGCTCATAGCATATCCTCAAGCAGCTGGATTGTGCGCTCGGACTGGCCATCAGTCTAGGGATGGTATGCTGTACTCAAAAGTACCTGTGTACCCAAGGCCTTCTGAAGTCCCTACCAGAACCGAGAGGTAAAGTGCGCATCTCTGTCTGAAACAATAGAGCGTAGAACCCCATGCAGATGAACGATCTCTCTGATGTAAAGTCGTCCCAGATCATCGACATTGAAGGTATCCTTGATTGGAAAGAATTGAGCAACCTTCGTAAGTCTATCGACGACAACCCAAACCGCATCGTTCCCTCAGGGTGATCTCCGCAACTTGGTCACAAAATCCATCGCAACGTCGTTCCACTTCCTCTCCGGAATGGGTAACTGCTGTAAGAGCCCCGCTGGTTGCTGATGCTCTACCTTCACATGCTGGCAAGTAGAACATCTCATGACGAAACCACCAATATCCTTCTTCATATCTGGACACCAGTACTGGCGATGAAGATCCCGATACATCTTGGTGACGCCAGGATGAACTGCCCAAACCGAGGAATGGAAATCCCGCATCAGCTCCTCGTGTATGTCTACTAGCACCCATACGCGTCCTTGGAAATGCAAGATCTCATCCTCACCCAATGTCCATCCAAGAAGAGGGTCCTCTCCTAACACACTCTCCCGCAAGACTAAGCCTTGTGAGTCTGATAGCTGCCTCATCCGTACCCGATCAAGTAGCGTGGAGGTAACATCTACCGAAGATAGAAGAGTCTGTCCCCGTCTGTCGTGCACCTCCATATGCATCTCAGAGAAAAAATCCATATGTTTCCACTCACTACTGGCCTCCTGAACTTCCTGAATTTGAGTTCTCCTGCTCATTGCATCATCCATGGCGTTGACCTTTCCCAGCGTATAGGCAAGCTCGAAATCAAAAGACTGAAGATACTTGACCCACCTGCGCTGCCTCAGATTCAGATCACGCTGAGTGAAAATATACATGAGACTCTTGTGGTCAGTGAAGACCACAAAGTGCTCTCCCAGAAGATAGTGTCTGCAACAGTGCAAGACATGAACAACAACTGCCAAATCCAGATCGTGAGTAGGGTAGTTCCTCTCATGTGGCCTCAACTTCCGAGATCCATATGCAATGACTCCATCTCCCTGCATAAGAACAGCTCCCAGCCCGATCCTCGAAGCATCACAGTAAACAGTCTAGCTCTTGCCTGGCTCTGGCAAGACTAGTATCGGTGTTGACATCAATCTCCCTTTCAGCTCCTGAAAGGCTGAATCACAAGAATTTGACCATAAGAACTTCTCCCCCTTCTTGGTCAGACTTGTCAAAGGTGCTGCTAGATGAGAAAAGTCCTAAATGAAGCATCTGTAGTCTCCATCCAGCCCAAGGAAACTTCGTAACTCAAAGACATTCTTCAGCTGATCCCAGGAAACTACAAATCTCACATTCTCTGGGTCCACAGATACTCATGCCTCCGAGATGATGTGACCCATGAAGTGAATCTAATCCATCCAGAAGTGGCACTTCGAGAGTTTGGCATAAAGCCGATGCTCTCTCAGTGTACTCAGAATGATCTCAAGATGTGTGGAATGGTCGTGTAGAGTGTGGGAGTACACCAAGATATCATCCACGAAGACCACGATGAAGGAATAGAAGTAAGGATGGAACACTCGGTTCATCAGTGCCATGAAAACTGTAGGTGCGTTCGTGAGACCGAACGACATGACTGTATACTCGTATAGACCATACCTGCTCTAGAAGGCTTTCAGAGGTATATCTAAAGGTCTAACACTAAACTGATGATAACCGGACCTCAAGTCAATCTTTGAGAACACCCGGGCTCCTCGAAGCTGATCGAAAAGGTCATCAATCCATGACAAGGGATATTGGTTTTTGACCGTCAACTAGTTCAGCTTCTGATAATCCACACAAATCCGAAGGGTACCGTCTGCCTTCTTCGCGAACAGAATCGGCGAACCCCAAGGAGATGTACTGGGTCGAATGAAACCCTTAGCCTGTAGCTCCTGCAACTACTTCTTGAGCTCATGCAACTCAGGTGTGGCCATCCTATAGGGAGTAATGGACACCAGTGTTGCTCCTGACACGAGCTCAAAAGAGAAGTCTACCTCAAGCTCCAGAGGCAAACTCGAAAATTCCTCTGGAAAGATATCCCTGAAGTGATCCACCACCGGAGGAAAGTCCATTTGTGGAGTCCCCTAATCATCCAGATAAAGACTAGCAATCTGGGCTATCACCCCTCCTATCCCAAGATGCTCGAGTCCTGCCCGACTCGCCCGAACATCCCATTCGCCTCTATGAAGGAAGGATTCACCCTCCGGTGAAACAAAACTCACTCTGTGGTGATAGCAGTCGACGACTGCCCCGAAGGGAATCAACTAGTCCATGCCAAGGATGACATCGTAGCCTGTCATCTCTAGGACATAGAGATCCCATAAGAAGTGATACCCCGCAATCTCGAGAGGGCACTCTCTACACTCGCGTACACTAGATGTCCTCGTTCCCAAAGGCGTGTCTAGTGTCAATGAGTCGGCAGAGGAACAGATGCAGAGTCCAAGGCTCTCCACAACAACAATAGAGATAAAACTATGCATAGAACCAAATTGAAAAGAGCTGAAGATAAAACTGAGGCTACTAAAATCGTACCTCGAACAGTAGAAGGGTCGGGATCCTGCTCATGATAAGTCTGCTACACAGCAAAAGATTGGCCCGTGCTGTCGACCTGCGCCCCTGACTAACCACTTTGAGATGAACCTCCCTACTGGTGCTGAGGAACTGGTGGCTGAATACCACGGCCTCGACCTCCACCTCGGCCCGAATGGTCGGAAGAACTCCAGTTCCCCGACTAGTGATAAGCTGTAGGTGTTGCTCCTAAATGAGAGTCAAAAAATAACCGTAATCACCAGCCACTGGTGAGAAAACCTAGCAGAACCGCTGAAGGAGACCCATCTTTCCACAAGATCAGAACTCCACGGTGTCCCTCGGGCACAGCGGCCTCATTTTCCCTATCCAGCCACACTGATAGCATGTCACTTGGCTGCCTGATGATGTGTCTCGCTTCCTCGAATCACCGCGCGTAGTCTCCCTACGACGCTTCTTGCTGCCATCTAAAGGAAAGCTAGATCTGGAAGCCGAACCTCCATGGATCGCACCTCCAGAGTCTCTCATATTTCGCTCCTCAATCAGTGCCTGGTTGACGATGGAAGTAATGGATGTCAGTTGGAACATGTTCACCTGCGAGCGGATCTCCCGCCTGAGTCTATCCTCGAACTTCCTCGCCAAGAACACACCACTCCCATCCCAAAGGGGTGTAAAAAGCTGCAGCTCAGTGAAACGAGAGGAATACTCCATGAAAGACAGACTATCCTGCTCTAAGCTCATGAACTCCTGGGCTCGATCGGACCTCAGGGTCTCCGGGTAGAAGTATTCATAGAACACGCACTGGAACTCCTCCCAAGCCATAGCCTGCTACTGACCCGCCTATGAGATCACATCCCACCACCTCTTGGAGGAGTCTCAGAGCATATAGGTTGCGAGCTTGACCCGCCTTTCTGGAGGTGTCTCCAGATGCTCGAAGATAGTAAGCATGGATTCAATCCATGACTCTGCAGCCTGGGGTCATCCCTCCACTGAGAACGTGGGAGGATGCTGCTGCTGAAAGACCCGCGTCAAGTCTGCCAGAGACGAGGCAGGAGGCGGTGCTCCATGGAAGGCCTGCATCATCCTCATGAAACCTTCCCAAAACTGTGCATCTGAGCCCGCGACTGGTACAACAACCGGTGCCAAGGCTGGCTCGGCTAGGGGATCGACAAGAAGTCCCTGATCTGCCCCGTCTAGCGTCTGATCACTGCCTGACGACATACGTACTACTGGAGGACGTCTTGGAGGCATAGCTCTGAAAGATTAGAAGCACACCTTAGATCAGGAAAACAAAGACAAGGAACACAATAGTACAAAATTGGGACATGGGAAGAAAAACACACAAGATTGCAAAACATGACTACACGACGTGTATAAAACTACACAGAGTGTCTTCTTAATCCACTGACATGGCCGTGTACTCCTACCCTATAAGTCGTGTACCCTTCAAACTACACGGCGTGTTGAACCCACACACGGCGTGTACTTGAAAACTGTTCCCCTGCCCGAGTCTCCTTACACGGATAACCCACACAGTCTGACTCAACCCGATACTACACGGCATGTTAGAAAAAACACGGCATGCACTGGACAAGGCTTTGGTGGTCCGTGTTGTTTAGTACACGGTCGTCTACAAGGCTGGACCATACACGGCATGCCTCGAACAAGTACGGTGTGCATTGGTGAAGGCAACACCGTCCCATGTTGTTCGTGACACGGCTGGTACCTGGGAAAGACTACACGGCGTGTTCCGAACAAACAAGACGTGTGGAAAAGAAGGTCACGCCAGCCCGTGTTGGTCATGACATGGCCGGGTAACTGGAGAGGACTACACAGTGTGTTCCCTACGGACACGACATGCAGAAAAGAAGGTCACACCGGACCGTGTTGTTCGTGACCCGGCCGGGTACCTGGACAGGACTACACGGTGTGTTCCCTACAGACACGGTGTGTTCTACCTGAGCTTCCCCAGACCGTGTTGTTAGTGACATGGCCGGATACATGGATCGGAACTCACACGGCGTGTACCAATGGTACACAGCATGTTCCCGAAGTTAATCCTACGACACCGTGTTCTGCTCACACAGTCAGTGACACAGCCTGAAAGCTACTCGGTGTGTGCCCAAAAAGTACACGTCGTGTATTCTAGGTTTTTCTGGGCAGTAGCTTAGAAACTGCACAGAATTCCAGAAACACTAAAAACAAGGGAAAATATGCCAAATTCCGATCCGGGAGGGCCCATAACACCTCAAGAACCACAATTTGGCATTCATTTTATGCAAGGAACAAAAAAACCAGTTTTCTAACATAACAGCAGAGAATCTATCAAGCATTTATCACAAGAACATGGATAATTTATACAGAGCCTATCACAATAGCATTCAATAGCTAATGCACCCTAGATGGCATGGAAAGAATGCATGAAATGTGATTTCTACAAGTGCCTATATGATGCATGAGATGGAATACCCTCATCTCATCGGGTTGCCACAGAAATAGAACCAAATATCAAAACAATAACCGCAGAAGTCATACGAATCACTCTAGGTGAAAACATACCAACCATAAAATCTCAAAACCAGAAAACTACAATTAACGAGGTAGTATGGCTTTTCCTTATACATGGGTTAGCTACTCCCGAGCATAGCTTAATGACATGTACAGAAACCTTCCTATCCCAGGTTAAGGTCTCCAAACAGTAAAGTAAGAAAAAATAACTCCTCTGAAACCACTTTGTAACGTCCCGAGTCCGGAACCCCTCCACTGGTGCTCCGTACACGGTTCACCACATGACCTCAATCGCGTTTCCCCAAACACCAGAGGCTGCCGACAAGCAGCAAGGGCCTTGGTGAGTCGGTGTGGAAACTATGCCCTCATTCGGTAAGGTATACAAGATAAGGGAACAACAATAAATAGCAGAAGCAGTAAACAACACGCATAACAACAAAAACCAAACAACAAAAGCAATGTATATATATATATATATATAAATATGATGACAAAGATGCAGCAGGTACATGTATCTAAGGAAAACAGAAAACACAACAACATGATGAAATAAAACTGAAATCAAGTGCAAAAGAAAAACAAAGTAAGCTCCTCAGCATCACGAGCCACGGCTCTGTCCCATGCTCCCCATCTCCTTATGCAGTCAAGATCCTGAAGTAGAAGGGCACTTTCCCTTATCCATGCCTGCAGCAACATAGTCTGCTTAGGTCCAAAAGAATGGCCCAAACAGGGTGTGAGATACAATCCTAGTTGGCAATCACCAAAGATTTGTGCCTAACAGTCAATCAATACATGGCAGTAAATAAACAAGAAGCAGTAAACAGGAAAACACAAGAAACTACAATCCACAGTTCTAACAAGTAAAGCACACAGGTAAGCAGTCAACAACAACAACAAGAAAATAGGTAACCCTCTGGGTAGCTCTCACAGTCTAACCCCTATGGTTCAACCTCTATGTACTAGCAACCCTCTGGGAGGCACACACAATCTCACCCCTCTGGTTCAACTTCGTAATTAAGCAGACTCTCTAGGGAAGCACTCACCATGAATTCCCCCTGTAGTCTCGTATCGTGTTACAGGCTCTCTGGGGAAGCACTCAACATAAATTCCCCCTGTGGCCCGCGTCGTAGTTAAAGACACTCTGGAGAAGCCCTTCCGTCAATTATCCCCTTGGTCTTGCATCATAATTAAAAGACACTCTGGAGAAGCCCTCCGTCAATTCTCCCTTTGGTCTACTACTCTAGGTTCTCACAGTCCGGAGTATAACAAAACATTCTCGGTGCGTGTGTATCATCCAAGTAAACCTCAAGAACTACGTGGCTATCAACTAAGTCTCAACATCAATAAATAAAACAACAGTTCCACTATCCTACAACTAGGCATGGTAACTGGAAAACACCAAACAGGAAGAAGAAGCATGGAAAAGAAATCTGAGCACAACCAAAATACCCTAATCACAAGCAATAACCTCTACTAAAGTATTCAAGAAAAGCAGGCAAGTAACAAGGGAAAAATAGGAAACATGTAATACCCTGTTCAAGGGTATTGGTGGAAATTGCACAAAATATTCATCAACATTCTACGGAAAGGCACAAACCACCTACCTCGATCCTAGGAGATCGATATACGTGAACCTCAACGACAGATTCCCCTTAAAATGACGTAGATCTTAGAAAACGCACAAAATGCTCAACCTACGATAACCTGGAAATGAGGAGGAATAAAAAAACAAGGCTAAATAAAAATGAAGAACTCACCGCTGCGCTTCCAACGCAACTGACTGTGCTCAAATCGGAGAACGGACGGCAAGGCGGGAGTTCGTCTATGTTTCGGCCGTATGGTTGCTCTCGGACGGTCGAAAACTGAAGAAGAAGATGAATATGGGGGTTAGACGTGACCCTGGTCTGCGAAATGAAAAAAGAGTACACTGCATGTACTTTTAGAGTACACGGCGTGTACTTCAATTTTTCTATACTCCGAATTAACCGGCCCCCACCTCAGCCTTACACACCGTGTGTGTGGCCCAGGCACGACCAACACACGCCTTCGAGCCGAGAAGAGTACACGGTGTGTACTCCGAAAGAACACGGTGTGTACTTCTGAAATATCCAGAAAATTCATTTTTCTCAAAAACTCCAGAAAAATGGAAAAACATACCTAAAAAAGAGATCCGGGTTCTTACAATAGATGTGGAAATGAAGGTCATAAATCAAGAACCCACCATGGAAAAAGGAATCATCTAGTTAACTTTAGGAAAGGAAATGAAGTTCTGTCAGAGGGTTCAATTGAATGTTTTAAATGTGGTGCACATTGTCATTATACAAGCAGATGTCCAATGAAGATTTTTTGGGAATGGGATCACTAAGATCGTACAAATATATGTTTAACAATAACTAATTCCATTCCGATTGAGGATGAAGAAACTGACAATAACCAATGAAAGGTATGTATTATTTCTTAACACATGTTTTGATATTATTGAATCTTAGGATATGATTCATGATTTTATTTGTAGGAAAGAAGTATTTCAAAATAAGTTGGAAAGTAATGGTTAATGGATCATGAATAATTTTGAATGAGTAAGAAGTCAACATATAAGGGATTCAACTGTTATAGTAGATTTTTGTATGGTGAAATGCTTAAAAGTATTAAGGCTCTTTTGATGATAGGATTACAATAGAAGTGTTTTTATAGTATATGTACCCCTGAAGTGTGATATATGAACATTTTATTCACGGAATAATTATCTTTTCTTTTTTGGATATAGTTATAATGAACCATTTGGGATTATATGATCCTTGAATTTGAGGCAATTACAGGTTAAT
This sequence comes from Viscum album, assembly GCA_963277665.1. Taxonomy (NCBI): domain Eukaryota; kingdom Viridiplantae; phylum Streptophyta; class Magnoliopsida; order Santalales; family Viscaceae; genus Viscum; species Viscum album. The sequence goes on from OY728137.1 coordinate 1,209,145,435, forward strand.
ACTTTTTCGGATGCAAAATGAAAGTTATTAGATAACCTTTGTGGTTAAAATATGTTAAGGTCATTTTTGTGAATTTAACTCTTTTCTGAAATGTTATTAAATTATATAGTTTTTGAAAAATGACAACACACACACCGCATGACAACAAGTCACGTTGAACAAAACTACAGGAATCGAATCCACAACCAAAGTGCGACTTGGATTTATCACCTACCACTGGTCTACGTTAAGTCTCTAGTTAGTATGATTAATTATTTTTAGTTAGATTATTTTATGAATCAAGAATAATTTAATTTTGGGTTATCTATGGAAATTATTAACCTATCATAGAGAATATGTGATTTGGTTAATTACACTTCAGTATGAGACTTTAAGAGTAGTCATTGTTTTTGGAGATAAACATTAAGATTTTTGTGGTAGACTATGTGATCAAATCATTTTGAAATTTTGGATATCAATCATAGTTTGGGTTACATTGAATAATTTGTGGACAGTTGTTTATTTAATGGTCTTTGTTGAACTTTGGGTATTTGTTAGACAAATTTTTTAGATTAAGATAAGTTTTTATTTATGTAAAAAATCTATCCTTGTTGGGGATTATCTGATCTTGTACTAAACATTTTGGTTTTGGTTGATGTATAAAGACTGGGGAAATATATAGTTCATATTTTTTGGATTATGTAATACTCTAGAATTTGATTATAGAACTTTTAATGTGACCAAGTTAGTTTGAATACTCATCGTTTGAATAAAAGATGCATTTGTGGTAGAAATTTAGTAAAGGATGAATGTCTACATAACAAATAAGTTTGTTTCCTTTTTTTTAGTTATGATCATAAATAAATTCTTCAACTTTATGAAAAGTAACATAAAACAAAAACTTTTTTTGTTATCTTTTTCTAATGTGGAATCAAAGACCGTTTAACCCATCACATGTTTGTGATGTTCTGGTGGTTAACTTTCTTTTAATTATGTTTTCTATCACACTCCATAAAAACATGAGCGTTTGTTCTCTTTTCAAAACCCATGTTTTCTTACTTGGAATCGTAGTATGGGTTATCTCGGGTGACCTTTTTACTTCTCTTTCTTTCATTTTAGGTGATAGTTTTACCGACTCTTTTCTAATGTGGGACTTTTAATAAAGATTCCAAGCCGAGTTTTAAAATTGCGAGGATGATATTCCTAAAAGGTGGGAAGAATATAACATCCCAGGTAAATAAAGAACATGAAATATTTAATATTTATTAATATTTGTGAATTAAATAGTAATTCTACTTTAAAGGGGGCGCTATGTTCAATGGCATACATGATACCCAACAATGGGTTTCTTTGAAATCTTGCATTGCACACTTATAATATAATATTATTATTTTAAATGATAGTTAATTCCTATACATTGTACTAAAAGGAATGAACATAAATAACTAAAATATGATTATACAAGTTTTTTAAATGTTTTTACATATATCCAATAAAACTTAGATTCTTAAAATAAAAAATAATTTGATTTTAATCTTGAATACTATAATATTCACTAAAAGGCCAATTTAATACTTTTTGATGGCGAACCCTCATTAATTCTATTTTTTCCCACTTTTATATGTTCATTTAGAAAAAATAAAATTCTTCTTTAGAATTGGGACATCAAAATTTTCTTTGGGTAAAATTTTGATATTTTTCTGATAAAATTTATTTTTTGATGAATCGTGAAAAATAATGCATTTTAATTCAAAATAAGCTTTTAATATAATTTATTTATATGGATATATTATCTTTTTAATTGGTTTTAAAGTTTAATTAGATTATATTTCAACCATTTAATCCAATGGTGGTCATTGGAATTAATTTCGCTTAGAAATTAGACATAAACATGTGTCAATATTTTGACAGATATTGTTTCTTAAAAACACGATATTTGTTTTGAAAACAGGAATTAAATTTAAATTAATTAATGCAACTTATATGTTTTTAATTTTTTAAAATAGAAATTATTTTTGAATTAGAAATATCAAATATTGCTTCGTATGAATTTTTTGTATTTTTCTGAAAAACATCAATTTTTGAAGAATAGTGACACCACTAAGTAGTAGGTAAAAAGCTGACATTTTCATTTAAATGAAATTTTACCACTTATGTGAATTGATTTTTAAAAAATTTACATACATTGTTGTTATTATTAAGTAAATTTTGATTCAATAAGATGATTTTTTTTATGAATATTAATTTTGGACTTTTATTTACCGCTGTTAAATGTAAATTGGGTAATTCTTGTTAAAAAGAATATTATAATAATAAAAAATTACATTAACACTTGTTCTAACCTTATTTTATGAGTCAGGGACAACCATTTTAATTCTTTGGTCGATTTTGGGACTCCATGGAGCCATTTGGGACTGATAATGACACTTTATATTAATTAATTTAAAGTAATGACAAAAATGACACAAACAAATATCTTTTAGTAAATTAATTTTTACATAGGTTTATATAAGTTTTTTTTATACTATAAATATTCATTTTAAATCTAAAAATATTTCCTACATCATGGTATTTTTTTTATAATTTTTAGAAATCATATAAATAATATTATTTATGATACGAAAATTATGAAGTATTTACCTCATTAATAAATGATTTAAATAAATAAGATTATAAATATTAAAATAACATCCAAAACCTATACAATTCTTATTTGAGGAATTTAATTCGACCATGAGTCTTCTTATATTCGACCTAAATGTGTTTTTTCCTTTTATAAATAGAAATTCAATATATAATAAAATAATATTTTCGCACTTTCCTAAAGATCTTCTCCCCCCTTATAAAAAGCCCTCACTTCTAACCTATACCTAACACCACTCAACCCCCTTGGATCGTCATAAACCTTCCCAAATAATATTTCAAGATCCCTATATTCCCCTAAGAAGCCTTACCATAAGCATAAGGCACTTTAAGAAGTCTTTTTGGTTCAATCCAAAGAGAGTTTCCCGAATTAAAGGTAACAGTTCCTCTTAAACTCTTTTCTTTTATTTTACTTATCCAACCCCTAAAATATTTTCATTGATTTTTTTTTATAACAACACCAGTATCCTCAATATTCTATGATATTTTTATGAGAATTAATCTAACTACACTTACACCCACGTCCTTCTAATGCGTAAAGAACATACTGTTTCTATGGGTGGCGAACTAACACCTCACGAAATGATGATTGATCAATTATCTCCTACCACCTATTACGGTGGCCATTATGATGGAAATTTATTTATATATGATATATATTATGTTTATTGTTTCTCTATACTTCTTTATTTTTAATTTATATCATACCTTTATTGTTTCCATTATGAGTAAACGCGATAATTTCCTTTGAGGAAGTGCGGACTACTGCCCCCTCAAAGTGATATGAATTGTTCATACCTTACATGGGACATATAAAGGATGGAGTTACTGAAATTATATATGATATTATATGGGAATTATAATATATCTATGTATAATTATGTTCTCATTTAATCAAAATACGATATAGAAATGAAAGTAGTGTTCATGCCTACATACGGCTTACCGTCTCCATGAACGGTGCATTTCATTTCTTATCTCCAAATGTTATGTACAATTATAAATACATATATATACATGATATATATGATATATATTATATCTAAATCCTGAATATAATTTTTTAGATAATGTACTCTTGACCAGATGGACAACTTGTAATTATAAGGTGTTCATGTTTGACTCAAGTACCAAATATCATCAAAATGACCATTATTAACTTAAATGATTACATGATGTTTATAGCATAGAAATAAGTGATATAAAAGGAATAATAAACTTTAAAAAGGGTTATTAATCAAGTATGAATTTACTTATGTTTACTATTCTAGAAGAAAAAGGAACAAACCAGTCAAGTCAGACAAGAGGTAAGGGGTTTCTTATCTCACTTTTAATTCTGTGAGATTTCCATTGTTCGCCACAAATTTAGTGCATGTGGTGTATTATTTACATCCATTTGATTTATATTATAATTATTCTATTTATATTCATGTTATTATGTGAATAATTTGGTGGTTATTAACTTTTGGTCATATGACTCGATTGATTACAACGTGGTATGATATTTTCATCTCACTTTTTATTCCCTTAAGATCCATTCTATATTTTCCACTATTTCCTTTTGTGTGGTGTATTTACTTCCAAAGATTGAATTCATTGTGTAATATACTTTAATTTATGGGTATTTACATCTTAATTTTATGATCCTTCTTTCATGGGTTGTATGTTTTGTAAGTTACCAAAATCAGTAAGGGAACCTTTTAACCCAATTTCCATTCCTTGGGTTAATATTCTAATTCCTAATTATGTCATGATATGATTATGTGCGGAATCACTATTTATTTATTTATGTTTTAATTTACACTACCCTATGCGTGGATATACTTTTGATACACATAATAGGTCCATTGATAAATTCTCAGGTCATCGATATGAACTCGATAAGAGAACTCAATTTCCATTCATTGAGTTATACATCCAAGTCATTGGTTTTGTCTTAAAAAGAACATGTGTGAATGTACTATGATTGTTTTACACTAAATATCCAATCATATTGAGTGTATTTATATTTGTCTCACATTATTATGTAATTTATTTTTTCTTTAATATAAGGATGTCGTTTTTATAATGGATTTCATCTCAAATTACAGTCTATTAATACTTTATTGTTGTTATGAACCAATTCACTTTTATATGGTGTATATACTATTCTTTGAAATATTATATCATGAATAAATTTATTCTCATGATATTATAAAGTTTTTAGTAAATTTTATTCCTCAATTATTTTTATTCAAGAATCTCTCATTTGGTTAAGAACTCATTAACTAAAATATTGTTTTAAGGATTTATTCTTCTAAATCTTCCTAATTAATGTCAATGATTTAAAAATGGTTTTAAGGATTTTTTATATGGGAAATAATGTTTTAAAATTTTAATCCTTTGAAAATCTTCAAAGTGGTTTGGGACACTTTGTTTCAAAAATCTCTTTATTAAATGTTTTAAATTGTTTTATGGTTTGATAAATCTTTGTTTATTTCAATATCCTGATTTGGATAAATAGTGATTAGTAGGTGGAAATTTTATCTTTCCTTTATGATTTTTTATATATTATCATTATGTTAGGGTTATTAAACATTGTATACATATATTGGTTGTTCCATGATAAACCTAGGGCGGGATAGCCCAAGATTGCTCTTCATTGCATTGGGTAACATGACAGAGGTAAACGTTAATGTTTCTCCAAAGAGATTTATGGAATTTACTGTGATGTGTATTCCAAATGTGACTCCCTATGTAGCTGTGAAAGATACAATGTATGTATGTTATGAATGACATAAGTTAAATTTATGATTTATTATTTGTGTGTGTTATTCATAAATCATATGATTGTGTAAGGTATGTTATGATTGAAAAGTATGGTTTAATTGATTGGTATTTATTGATGGGATAATGTTTATTTTAATTATTTTATAACCTTTACTGAGATTTTTATGATCATCCCAAGTATTGAAATGATTTTTACAGGACATAAATATGAATAGAGTAAAGGATGAGATCATGGAAAAGTCATGCTGTCTAAAACATGGCACTAGACATGTCTATTTTCTTAATAGTTTTTATTTTTTTGAAAAATGGATACTGGGTAGTAGTGTGTACTTGTAATATTAAAGTTGTTATGTAATAGTTATGGACTAATTCTCTAAAACTCTAAACCTAAAAGGATCTTCAACGTAAATTATTGACATAATTCAATATTATGCAATGTTTAAGGTCGGGTCCTTACAGATATGTACTTTGATTTTTTTTTTATTTTGATGTTTGTACTCTTTTCTACATTCATGAATATCAGTAGGACATCAATGTGTTTCCAGTTTAATTATGTTCTATTTCTGTATTCTTTACTTTTATTTTCACATTTTTTTAAATCCCAATAGAGGGAGAAATCTATGGATGGAATATACTCTTAACCAAAGATAGAGACTAACGATGGAATAGTAAATATGGAATTTAATCAATAATTAATATAAATATATGTATATATATCCTATATCTCATATAAATAAATAAGACTACACAAATACAACTTAATAATGGGGGGCATGAAATTTCACTGATGTAACTCTCTTGTAAGAGACTTCTATATATGCTTCAATATAACTATTGAGGTGGAGCATAAAAGGAAAAACCTTATGTTTATATAGAGAATTCACACTCCCTTTTGGTACTCTATGCCAAGTTATTCTTATTCATTAACATCATGTATAACTCATTCATTCCATGATATTTAATTATCAAAAAGGGGGATATTGTTGGAATCTTTGTGAAATAGTTGTTTTAATAATAACTAATCAGGCCAAGATGATTCACATTTTATATTTTAAGTGATGATAATCAAGTCAATGAATAGTTATGATTGAATAAATTATGTCCCATGGTATAATACATTTAAATAAGTCAATAGATTATGGATATTTGGGTTTCAATATATTTATTAGTTTATATTTATACATAATTTTTCATTTCTCTTAATCTCATACTATTTTGTATGAGACATAAACTTTGTAAGTTTATTCAAAGTTGTTGCCACATATTGGTTCAATGGAGTGACTAATGGATGGCACACCAATGTGGGATCACCGATCGAAGAAGGCTATGATGTGGGACACACTAATAGAACAAAAAGCACAGCGATGGATAAGTCACTGATGATCGGTCACACCGATAGTTCTAGAGACTCACCGATAGGTGACTCATGAATGGGTGACACAATGATAGTTCAATGGCCTAACCGATGGAAGGTTCAGTAATTGGTGACAAAGCGATTTTTCAAAGTGAGTCACTGATGATGAATCACCAATGGGCGGATAGACTTATAGTACAAATGACTCATTTATTCCCATAGTCACCGATACTAATGGGAAGGAATCATCGATATAGAGAGTCAGAAATGTCGACAGAGTGATGAAAATGACTCACTGATACATATGACTCACTGATAGTCATAAAAATAGTTTTTATTTTATTAATTCATATTTATATCTAATAGTCATATTTATAGAAATTAATGTTTCTTAAATTAATTAATGCATTTTTTAGGATATTATGAGGGTAGTAGGGGGTACATGCACCTAGGGATATAATTATTTTGGCTAGACCTCAAAGGATAAAAGGATAACAAGCTGGATCATTCAAAACATAAAGAATAATAGTAAAAAATGAAAAAAGGGAAGAACTCTTGCAACTCTCAAGAATACTTCATAAACACTAGAACTCAAAAATAAGAACATATGGGGAGATCATGAAATTGAGAAAAACCTACTGATCTGACATGAAAATCTTTAAAAAAATAAAGATAAACATCTCATACTCTTGTAATCCATAACATAAGGGCTTTGACGCTCTATTTTGGAGTCAAATTCTAGAATATGACTCGAACTTCAATTCCACTACATCAAACTAGTACAAAGATGCACTATATAACACAAAAATCCTTATAAACCTAACTCTACATCTTTATCTATTTTTTGATCATTTATTTAAATGTTAGAGTAGTGTGTGTATCTATTTGTTACCCACACACTAACTCATGTGCATAACTGAAGGATACTTATTATCCTTAGTCTCAGACTATTTCTGCACATTGGTATCCCATGTAGAACTGTGGAAGAGGTCGTGTGTGACCTGTTTGTTGTTTTCACCATGAATAATTGTGGTAGCAGTCAAGGGTGACCTGGATAGCCTTGTGTATTGTACTAAACCATGATCTAGGATGTGGATCAAACGTTTTTATTAATTTCAACTACTTACTAGTGAGTGAAAACCAAGTGGGGAGGACTAAGTATCCGCTTGAGACTCAACCACTTGTTTTAAATTCCACAATTCTTATTGTTATTATCTTTCACTATTATTTATAAAAAATTCCATTCAAATAAAGTTAAACTCTTATAGTTAGTTTAGAACTTTTTAAAAATAGTTTTGAATGAGTATGTTAGTTTCAAAACATATATTAATAATTAGATTAGTATTGATATGAACTAATGAGTCTCTTGAGAAATTAATTGAACATTCAGGACTCTTACAAATTCAATACAAACTGACATGGATTATTTTTAAGTGGGGGAAATTTGAAAAGAACCAATCTTTAACAGAAGTTTTTATTGGAACTCAATTCCCCCCCATCTTGAGTTTCTTACTAGGACAACACCATCTACAAGTTGTTTTCTTCTCATTATAAATGAGTGATTATGTTATTTCAAATCAGAAGGAGTTTAATACATTCCATCCATTTAATAATGATCTTCCAAGATAGATGCATCACATAATTACGTATTTATTTCACCAGATTAGTGGTGTGGCTTTCAAAACTGAGGATATCCATGCCACTAAGGTTATCATAGTGGAAAACATGAATAATTATGATCATTTCAGCCTCAAGGGAAGAATATATTTCATAAGTTATAATGAAAAAAATTAATTAAAAAGTGTGATATCTATAAATAAAACCAAATCCTATATGTCCTAGGATAAAAATTCAGGCTCCATCAACATTGATTTTAATCCATCCTTCAAGAGGAACCTTCCAAAAAACATCACAGAGACATGAATATTGTTTTTATTTTCTAGGAAATCATATTCTATGGAGAATCATGAAGACCTAAACTGTGTTGTAGAATAAACCCTTCTAAATAAATATTTCCTACATGGATATGAAGATGAGGCAAGAAAGAGACACATGGATATAGATGTAGTTATGTCTATGCATGATGGTGTTCCACTGAGACCATAAAATATGCATGAGTTTTTCTGAATCATCCCAAAATAGATGTTTAAGTTGACATGTGGCATGGACACTTATTCAATAATGAATCCAAGCTTCAATATTGTGACATTCAATAATATGAATTTCTAAAATAACTATAAGAACATTTTATATAGTATATTATGTGTCACAAGACAAAAATAAGTGGGTGATGTTGTTCATATTTTGTTTTCATATCCTTCATATGGAATATACTAAAATGCCACAAGATTTCAAGTAGTCATCATTAGGAAATTTATGGAATGGAAGACTCTAAATAAAATCCAAAATCATAGGGCATGATCCATGAATTATTATAATATTTTCGCTATTAAAAACCTAGTGTAAGGCTCAAATTTGGAATGATAAAATGTTTTGGAATCAAGAATTACATTCCAAGAATGTTACTAGATTACAATACCTTTGGTAAGGATAAAAAAATTTGTTGTTAAATAGGATGATGTGTTTTTTAGAAATCTTTATAATTTTAAGAGCGATTAAATGTTGAATATAAATATATTTATCCATAAGAAAATATTGAGGATCTACTAATGATATTAGAAGGGATCCTGTTAAAATTTCTATCCAAAAATCCAGAGATGGCTCCTTATAAGAAATCCATAGTGAGTAAGACATAATTTTAGAAAATAAGGATTTGATGGATATAAACATTGAATAACCAATACAAGAAGTGCAGACCCCTTTTAATTATTCAATTAATCTACATCTACGAAATATGAGATCCACCGAGTCACTGTTAGCAAGGTTCTGGGTGAACTTGGAATAAATAAAATCTTTGAATCATTTTATTTTTTTTTGATTCTCAAACCACCCTTATTTATGGGTTTTCAGCATTTAGTCCAAGCCAAAATAACTAATTTTCTATCTTATGTGCCTTCACTCCATAGGAAATTGTTGTTTCTGCCATTGATATGAGTGAGTAGTGAAGTATTCAATTTATATATCATAAAATAATGAACATTTTTATAAATAATAAGGTTATGAACTTTAAAAATTCTCCCATCCATAGATAGGAAATTTCTATTTCATTAAGGGAATATTTACATGATATGATCCATAATATTTAGAAAATTTCAAGCCTTGGTATTCCCAAAAATAGAGGAACTCCAAGATATCGAATAGGTATATATCTTTCTATAATTCCCAGGTATAACAGAATTTGATATCTTCAATCTATTGGGATGATGTTTCCAAAATAAAGTGATTATTTATTCCAATTGATGGTATTCTATAAAATATTTTCATAATGAGTGAGAGCCTTATTTTTTCATATTTGTTTTATTTGTTTGAAAAAAATATCATCTTTTCATCATATAAGAGATGATTATGAGAATTCAAATTCTTTGATACATGGATAGGTTTAATTTTTCTTTGATCCACCATACGAGTGAGGATCATTATTGAATAATATTTAAAAATGAGAAATAGGATGGATTTGAGGAGGTTTACTTGACGTACACCCTTTGAGCATGTAAAATACCTCATTGGAGTTCCATTAATAAGAATCAAAACACGAGAATACTCAAAAAAGGGTTTCAATACAGTATAAAAAGATTACGTTGAATTTAAAACCATGAATCACATTGAAAATGATGCCCAAATACATTATGTCAAAGGATTTTCTAATTACCATTTTAAGAAAAATTTATCCACCACCACTAGATTCTTTAAGGATATTGAAAAATTTTGAGGTCATAATAATAAAATATTATATGGCCCTTCCTTTCACAAAATAAAATTGGATTAAAGAATTATTTTGACATTGCCAGACAACTCATAGGGATAACTCAGGTAGTTTTGTAATAAAGTGGTCCATTATTAATCTCATCAGCTCACCAAAGATGTCACACTGTAAATAATTCCTACATGATCCAATGATATCATCTGAGGTAAACATGTGAAATGCATGACTGGGCCCAATAGGGTGAATATATGGTTCCACAAGTCCAAAGACATGAATATTGATCCGTGGAGTGTATCCAAGGCATCCTAATATTCAAAATGATTGTAAAGAGGTCCTATAAAATCATTCTGGGAAATAGTGGGAAAGCAAGGACAATGTTCTAATGTGGGAATCTCCATTGGATACTAGATCCTTGAATCAGAATAGATTTCTCTATGTTCTCAAGGAATTCACTTGGGAATCCAAGGATGGATAATGTCTAACCAAACCTATAAAGATAAAATGGTCCATATGAAATAGACACCTTTTGCAAATATCATTATTAAATTAGGCCATGTCATACTCATTCAATTTAATAAATAATATTGTTCATTTAATTACTTTGTATTAATGTGACATGCCTAATTTGAGCCGTGAAACTATACATCATTCTAATAACAAATTCATTAATTAGTATAATTCACTTACCTATCATATGCATGAAAGGTCAAGAAAAGGATATTCATGTATATGAAAACCAATCATAATTAAAAAGGCATAGTGATATCTATAAATATACATTCCATTTAACAATTTAAAGGTTCATTAATTAATTAGAACACTTAAATTAGATGGTTCATGTGGTAACTAGTAATTTTCTTGCTATAAACAATTCATAACTCATTTTTTATAAAAAGGGACCTACTGTTAGCACAGTCAAGCCAACATAGCCTAATAGTGATTCAAAAATACCCAAATGGGATATAAGGAATAATTAAGGATGTAACCTACTTGGGGTGGTTTTCATTGAGGTAATAACTTATAATAACATAATGACCATTTAGTAAAAGGAATCTTGGTTATGATCACATTGATTATAGGAATGAAAGATGAATTTCAAAAGTAATGCATAGAGAAACTGGCATGTAAACCAAAATGATTATTTATAAAATGTATAGAATTCTTGGATGAGTTAAATACCACCTTCCAAGAGATAATAAAAATATCCTCATCAATTATTAGTAGTTAGTTTGGCCTGGATCAGAGGAAAATAAATGAACTAACCAACACCCTAAAAATAGGGCATATAATCCCACATCATGATAGTGTCATTGACAGAAACACAAATGTAGAAAGATTCATATGGGTAGACAAGCATATGTCGAGTAATCCAATGAGTCCAATGAAGGTAAAATCATACTTCACATGATGAAGATATCCAAAAATCTAGGATATACCATGATGGGACCACCAAAATGAAGATAGGGAGGTCTCCTATCTACTGGATGAGAAAAATGAGAGGAGTGGTAATGATATACCTCATTAATGATAAAATAGAAATTTTTTGAAATATTTATTCAATTGCATTGTTTGGCCTCATGTTTGGCCAAATAATATTACAATCATGCACCTACCACTGCCTAAGGTGGGATCACATAAAATTTGGTTACACTGTATGATAAACCATGAACTAATCGTTCTATATGGAACCCATATGAGTGTTCCAACATAGGAACACTATTCTGAAAAAAAAATGTACCATACAATTCCTTATGAAATACCCCCACATTGTTTGGAAAAACCATGTGGATGGGGTGGGATAGTTTATTCTAAGCATGTGACCTAGTAGTTTCTTCCACCATTTGGATTTATAATCTATGAACAATCCCCAAACACCACAAAGACCACTATGAACTCATTTTGAATATGGAAGAGGTCTAAAATGTAGAATTATATAAAATTTAATGGTTCTTTACTCCATATAAACTCAGGTTATATACAATATTTTTCATTCTTTTTTTTAAACAATAACCTAATCTGTTTCTAGTCTTTGTGGAATGTGAGAAATATATATTAGAGTTTCCTATGGGGTTTTTATAATATATGATCTTCAAAATTTCTAGAGATATCTTGATATTTAGTTCAAGTATTATTTTGTATTATTTTTAGTTTATCATGGGACCATTTTATCATTGGTGTGTTTGGGTGATATTTGGATTTTTTTCAATAAGGAGGAGTTGTTCAAGGTTAGAACATAGTTTTCCCTAATGTTGTTCCAATACTAGAAAACTAGGAATACCCAAATAGAGGGGTTTCACATGGTTAGATCATGGATTTGAAAACTATGTTCCCTCTTAAGAGTAACCGTGATACCCTAGAAGAGGTGCATATTTTTTAGATTAGGATTGGAGAACTGTGCACCCCTACCCTATAAAATAGGGACGTGGGTATAATTTATTTGAAAAGCTGATTTAAAATTCATGTACCCCTTGTACTCCACCCTAACCTAACCCATTTCAACCCAAAACGTTTCCTACTATTTGTTTGGCTTAGAGATGGATTCCAAGGATTTATGACCACTATTCATGATGATTCTATGCATGAATTGAAGATCTCACCCCTCTCTATAAGAGATTCTCCATTATGGTTTCCTCTCTCTCTCTCTTTTCATTCACTTATCTATTAAGGTGATGTATTCCTCTATTTCTGATTAATTTATATCTAGTTTTGATATATCTATTTCTTTTAATGTTTGATCATGGAGTTAGATATAAATGTCATTGTTTTTCATGTTCTTGATTGTTTTTCTATAATTTGGGATTCCTAGCAGTGAGATTTTTTCAATTATCATGAGGTACCCTGCCTAAATTTCATTCTGGTAGTTTTGAATTCCAATTCTAAGTATTTGTTGTGAAATTCCAATTGGAACATTTTACAATTTAATCAGGATTTAAATAAATTAATTGAACGAATTATTTATGGAATCAGGGAATTGATTAAATACAGGGATTGTGAAATTGGATTAATTAACTAATGAATTAAATAATGGGATATTGGGATTATGAAATTGAATTAGTTAATTGGTGAATACTTTATTGGAATATTGTGACTGTGGAATCAATTGTTAGAGTGAATATTGATTTGGCTAATTTATGGGTTTGTGTAATTAGTCAATTAACATGATTATGAATTAATTGAAAAAGGGGTTTTGTGAGATTGTTGGATTAACCACAATTTTTTAATGGGTTATATGATTAAATATTGAAAAATAGTTTAATGGTGATTTTTCAAATTATTCATTAAAGACTAAATTGTTGAACATTGTATGTTTAAGAAATTAGAATGATACACACGATAGATAATGTTTGAAAAGATGGAAAATGTTAATTAAACATGATGTTATGTAATTGAGATATTTGCGATATAGTGATGTTTTGATACACGTGATAAATGTGTGGGGGACCTGGAACTCTGCATCAAAATCCCTTAGTGATAAATACTAATCTATATGTGTGGTACATCGACTTCTTCATTAAAATCCTAGAGATATAAATGAGTGTGGGACATTTCTTCTTTAGAATCCCACTTCTTTGTTTCATTGATAAATGAGTTTTGTGTCAAATAAAGATACTTAAAATACCCATGGGGTCCTAATCATGTAATTTCAGGCTCAAAATGATCACATTGGGTGATAGTTCTAATTTTATATCATATTAATTGAATTTAATTGATAATTTATAACCTTGGATTTGGGATTAGTTATAAACATTGTGGATAGTTCAGACACCCGCATGAGCTGAATAATGTATTGTTGGTTTTGGTGTCCTCATGAACCCGAGAGAGTTTTTTGGTTAAGTACAGAGTAACTAAATTAATTAACCAAATTAGATTATTGTGTTTACCTTATTCTTTATAAAACTAAATACAATTTCATTAATTGGATATTGTTTTAGACATCATTGGTGGTGGAAAACTAATTTGTAATAACACCATACATGGCATAGTTGATCATTACATAAATAGACTTCAAGTTTGTGGGACATGTTAAGGGTAAATGAACCATGTTATATGGAAGAGTTGGGATTTATCATTGATGATGGAATTGGATGAGGTTCGAGACCCGATTGGGAGTTTTTAGTGTCTTTTTTTATTTTTGGTTTTTCATTTTTACAAATGAAACATATTTATCATGATATATCTACTGTTTAGTTTTTTATTTTGTATTTCTGATTTTGGTTATTATGTGATACTAGTTTGGTTTGGTTGTTGAATATATCACTTGGTTTTTATCATTCATTTCCATTGTTGTGATACTTTGATAAAGAGGGTATAGTCTCTCAATGTTGATATATTAGACCCTCACTACAAGTCAGTATCCTCTTGTGTACGAGGAGGTGTGCCTGAGGTCATTTAAAAGATAGAATCTGGGAACCGGTGTGTGGCATAGAGTTCTGGATGTTACAGTTTGGTATAGAAGGAGTTCCCTTTTTAATTTCATTTTTCTTACAGTTTGGGAAAAGTATACATGAGAATAAGAAAATTCAGGACTTATTTTAAGAGTTTGTTCGTTGGAGTATCAAATCCATGTATGAGGTTAAAACCCATGTAATATAGGTGAGGTTAATGATACTCATGTGTGTTATTATAGTTGGATGGTATTTCACCTCATGTGATGTAGTTATTGTGTGATGTCATTGTTGTTTTATGAGATTTATTAGATTTGACTCATTACTTGGAATAACCTGAAAATAGAGTATTTATACAGTATTCTAGGAAATCAAGAATTATTTTCACCCACATCATTTTATTCACACACAAGGAAGAATTTCTTTTGGAAGATGTTAGAATTGAAATGTTTTTAATTTCATGCGTAATTGAACTGAAAATATTCTTAATGTGAGCATAAACGATGTAAAATGGTGAAATATTTTAATAAATGGGGTTCTAATGATAAAATTGACTAATGGTAATGTTTTTAACCTTGATAACAATGTCCTAGATGTGGGATGGTTATGGGTAGTGATAGATCCACATTTTTTAACATGTGGCAGGAAATCAGGAAGGTATTTTATGGCTTTTTCTGAAACCCACCTGTTAAATGTGTTAATGTTGTTAATGTTTCCTACAATTTGTGTTTTTAAATTTAGAGATATGAATCTAAGATGATTTTTTAAGAGGAAGAATGTAGTATATGGATAAAAGGATCCACCAGAAGTGGAACCTGAGGTACAGATTTTTCCAGGTGATGGAGGTGAAGAGTGGTTCCATGGGAACATTTCTCGATTTATACAGTTTATGGAAAGAAACCTAGGAAGGGTTGTGAAAATAATGTATGAGCTGGCTTGGGAGTACTAGTTATATCACCCTCCGATTATAACTATAGAGGGTGGACCTATGGTAGCTATTTTCTGGGTTGAGTCTAGCAGGGATATTATTGAAAGGTTGGATAAATTAGTTGAGAATAGATCCAAAATCACTGCAAATAAGTCACAAGGTAAAGAGAATCATTGGTTGGACATCTATCCTCAGTTTGGATAATTGGAGATAATGGATTGGAAGGACATCCAAGAGTAGTTCCTATATAAATTTTACCTAGAGAGTTTAATATAAGAGATGTCAATTGAGTTGATGAGGTTGAGTCAGTGGAGAATTTACATGATGGACTATGGTGGACGCTTCTCAAAGTTGCAGTGAATTGCTTATACATTGTTAAGAGATGATTCTTCTAAAAAATAGTTTTAGGATATTATTAACTATGAAAATAATTCCCAACTAGATGTATTACTGCTGAAAATGTTTTTAGAACATGTAAATCTGACTCTCATTTCTGAGGGGATGATAGAGGATGCCCACAATGGAAAATATATTGGTTCTATTAGAAGATCAGGAAGAATTAAGTCTAATATCATCACATATAAATATGATAATTTTATCTAGTGAAGCGAAAAGTAGAATTTATAGGGTAATAATCAGTTATGTTAGATGTTGCTCAAGTGATTTATCACTAGTGTGGAACATTTGTATACTTCAGTAGAGAGTTATCCAAACTATTAATAGAATTATGAGCATAAGACATGATTATTCATCAATAAAGGTTTTTTGGAATCCAAAAAAGATGGATAATAACATAGCAGCTAGGAAAAACCAGAGTACAGGAAGGTGACCTTCTACATTGTGCCAATCTGAAAGTTATATTTCTACTGTCCATGGTGGTTGATGCAGTTGACATTGTACTTCTCAGCATGAGTACCCATATCAGCAGAGTATTGTAGCTCAAGGGAATCAGAATTCATCACTGTGAATAAGGGTAGGAAATTTGAATGTAATTTAAGCTACACTTGTGGATAGCGAGGTTGGGCATCAATAATTAGAAGTATTATTCTTGTAAATTATACACTAGCTAATCCCTTATTCATTTTTGGTTCATTTCATTCTATTATAACTCCAAAACAAGTTAAAGGTTTGAGACTGGTGGTGGAATTCATGAGTGGCATTATGATGATAGATACACATTTGATAGTATGAACAAAAGACGTAATTTTAGGCAAGGGGAGTATCATTTTTTATTTTATATTTACATACATGACATGTCATGAATTTATCTAATTTTGGGTATGGATGAGTTTGTAGGATACCGAGCCCACATATATTGTTACTATATGAGAGTGACTTTTACAACCCCTAAGGGTGACTATTATTTTCACCATGGATATTGGGATATTAGTTGGGATATGCAATGCCAATTTATCAACATCTTTGGGATCTCACAATCCTGTTTTCGTGTCCATTGCTCGACAATGGTATTGTGAAGAATAGTGGATTTCCACCTGTAGTGGATTGGTTTCTGGAAGTGCTTCCTAAATACTTATCTGGAATTCCACCTGATATATATGTGGAATTTATATTTACGCCCATTTTGGGGGATTGGCCTATTTTCGTTCAACCATTCAAAATTTCACCAACATATCCTATATATCACATGTCTAAACCAGTATAGTTGGATTATAAGGGTTTTATCCACTCGAGTATGTAACCTTGGGGTTCTCTAGTTTTGTTTGAAAATAAGGCTGATAGAACTTTCCACTTGTTTGTAAATTACCAGATGAATATCAAAAATCAATATACTCTTCCATGTATTATTGACTTATTTCACAAGTTGATAGGAGCATGTGTTTTCTCCAAGATCAACTAGAGATAAGGGTATCAAAATTGGATAGATTGACGTATAATATTCTGAGGAAAACTATTAGAAACAAGTATGACATTAATGAGTTTTTAACAATTTTTTGGGTTTAAGATAGTACCAGTAGTGTTTGTGGACATGATGAACAGAATCATCCTCCCATTTCTAGAGCAGTTTGTTGTTTTATTTTTCGATGAAATCATGGTGTTCTCCAAGACACTTGATGATAATTCACAACATATTAACATCATCTTATGTTCACTGAGAGAGAAAAATATATACCCTAATCTATCTAAGTGTTAGTTTTTGTTTGATCAGGTACACATCTGAGATCACATCATCTCGGAGGAAACTATGTTAGTGGACCAAAGAAATATTTAGGAATATGTATAATGGGAACACCCCAATAACATTTTTGAATTTTTTAGCCTTGTTTGGGTTAGCTAGATATTATTTAAGATTCACTGAGGAATTTTCCAATTTATAACCATCGCATTTGGGAATGATCAATAATTAGTAAGTATTAAATGGCCAAAAGCATGTGATAATGCTTTATAGTATTAAAAAAATAACATGTCAATGGAACCAATATTCATCCTACCTTATCCATGTGAGGTGTATAAAGTGTTTTGTTATGATATTAGGATTGGTCTTGGAGTGGTGTTGATGTAGGGATATCTAGTTGTGGTGTATGTGTCACTACAGTTATGGCCACATGAATGGAACTAAACAATGTATGACCTTGATTTATCTACAGTTGTATATGCTTTTATGTGTTTTGTGGATTTATCTATTAGGAGAAATGTTTGTAGTGTATATTGATCACAAGAGCACGACTTATATATTCTCATAGTAATATTTTAATCTTAGAGAGTAAAGGTGGGTTGAGTATATGTAGTAATTTTATTTTAAATTTGTATACATTATCGGGAAGGGGAACAATGTTATTGATTCATTATTTAGGAGTACTCAGGATTAGGAGGTTCTGAATTCCAGTGCTGAGTGGAAGATGATGACCTTAGTGGTTTAGATGCATATTTTTGTTCATGAGAGTCGGGATAAGATGACTCTCATATCTGTTTTAGTGGAGTATGAACTTTTCTGATGGATCTGGGATAGCCCGTATAGTGATCATAATGATTAGATTTTTTATAAATCCATGAAGGTTATGAGTCACCATAAATTGGACCATAGGTGAGGTTGAGATCATCTATGTTTGTAATTGGGTTGTTGATACTAAAATTATGCTACAGGAACTGACGTAATAATTTCTTTCCCTTGTGTGGGTGGTTCAACTAGGGGTGACCAAAATTTTCAAATACCCATGATGATAGTTTTTGTGTTTAGGAAAAAAAGGGGATACAAGATTTGAAACATGATTTATGTACCTACCAAATGGTGAAGGCTGAGCCTCAATGACCTATAGGTTTGCTACATCCATTTCCCATTCTAGAATAGATTCCATATGACATTATAATGGATTTTTTGTGTGTTTACCCAACAAAAAAATGAATGAATGATGCAATTTAGGTGATTGTGGATCATTCGATAAAGGTAACACAATTCTTTCATATATGATAGAAATTCATAGGAGAACATTTGGGGGAATTTTATGGTCATGAAATAGTCCATTTGCATGTGGTTCCATAGAGTTTTGTTTCAAACCATAACTAATTGTTTACTTATCTCTTCTCACAAGACTTAGTCAAGGTGCATGGTATATCGGTTTTATAGTGTATATTATTCACCCCAAAGACAAATGGGAAGCTATAATTTACTATACTTGTGATTTGGGAAATACTTCGAGTGTGTTTCATAGACATTGGTGGGTATTGGTAGAATCACTTCACCTTGGTGGGTTTCATTTTTTTAAAAAATTATCATGTAAATATTCAGATGGAACAGATAAAATAATTTATAGTATGCCATGCAAATAACATATATACTAGAAAGAGGTAGGTGAGTCAAAGCTATTATGATTGAGTCTCCTTGAGGAGAATTCATAGTAGGATTAGCTGATTTAGAAGTTTATTTTTAGGTCTTAGAGTAGAGGTATGTAATATGATGATAAATATTGATGGCCCTAGAGTTTTCATATGGTGATCATTTATTCATTTGGGTGTCTCCTTGATTGATTCACCACATGATACTAATATATTGTATGTTGGAACCCAAGTTTGTTGGACTATTTGAGGTTGGGGAAATAATTGTGCTAGTGGAATACTGATTGGTTCTTCGATGGAGGTATAATGCTATCAATGATGTTTTTCATGTGCTTTAGATTTTGTGATATCACCCTGAACCTTTTCATGTGATCGATGTGGATGATGTTGACCTTATGATCGATGAATCCATTGTGGAGCTTATTATACGTGTGTTGGATCATAGTGATAACTATTTAAGGGAAAGTATATACAAAATATTCATGTATTTTTGAAATATGGGTGTGTTCTGGAGGAAAATGGGATGGAAAATTTGATATACTGGCTCAGTTGAACAATCTTTTTAACTCAGAGTCTTAGATATGCTTGGGAGTACAACTCAAGGATGATCAGTTATATTGTGATTATATTATAATATCCTGGCCTTTTTTGGATATGTCTTGAGCTTGTTATTAATTATTCCTTCCCTTATTTTGATTTTATCAATAGTCAGTATTATAACTTATTCATTTTGTATAAATAAAGATTTTTTTCGATGGAGGAGGGGTTATACATATTTTGTGCATGGTGTGAGAAATACGGGTGCCTAGCTTAGTGAATTTTGTGGACCCAAACAAGGGGGATTAAGATTCTTAGTGCACTAATTGTAAAACCGTGAAAACTTTTATGATTAACCATGACCCCATATAAGAGGCACATAGTTAATTAAATTTTTCTTCCATTTCCAAGAAACAAGAATGATGGTCTAAATAGTCCAAAAAATTAGTTTTAAAATTCGAAAACCCCCAGACATCACCCTATCTTGATTCATTTTGAACCTACACATTTTCTCTCTATTTTAAAGGCTCTTGGATAAAATACAAGGCCTTATGACCTCCGTTTTTGACAACTCAATGCTTGAATTAAAGACATTCACACTAATTTATAAGATATTCTCATCTTGTATGGTTTCTTATATTGGTTTTATCCTTACCTCATATTTTTAAAGTATGTTTTGATCTATTAGAGGTTGATCTATATATAGTTTTTGATAGATCTAATCCATTTGATCATGAAATAATGTTTCAGATTTAGATCTCGTTCTTTTTCATGTTCTCAATCACTCTTCTTCAATTGGGGATTTCCATTGGTGATCATTTTTCAAAGATCCTCATGTTGGTGGAACAAATTCAATTCCCATAGTCCTGAATTCCAATTTCATGTTTTCCTGTAAAATTTCAATTATAATGTTTGAAAATTGACTCATGGATTTAATAAATTTATTGATTGATTGATTTATGGAATCATGGAATTGATGGAATAATGGGATTTCGAAATTGAATTAATTATTTATTGAATTAATAAATGGGATATTGGGATTGTGAAATTCGATTACTTAATTGGAGAAAAAATTAATGGAATGTTATGATTGTATAATAGATTGATTAATTTAATATTGATTTGGATAATTAATTGTTTTATGTAATTGGTTAATTAATGTGATTATGAATTAATTGAAAAAGGGGTTGTTATTTTGTTATATTAAAAAAATATTTTAATGGGTTATATGATTAAATAATGATATCTAATTTAATGGTGAATTTTCTTATTATCCAATGTGAATTAAATTTTTGACCTCTTTTTGTATAATAAATTTGAATGGTACTTATTAATGAGAATTTTTGAAAATAAGTTTAATGATGCTTATCCTTGACATTATGAAATTTATATATGTGTGATATCATTATATTGTGATATAAGTGATAAATGGGTGTGAGACATGAACTATTTCTTCAAAATCTTATAGTGATTAATAATGATATGTGTGTCGGACAAGGAATGTTGCTAAAAAATATATAGTGACAAATTTGTGTGGTACAAATAGTAATTATTTAAAATAAAACATATTTGATAAATTGATAAATGATTTTTGGGTCACTGACTGATGCTTAAACTACCCATGGGTTCCTAGAAATGGCATTATAGGACCAAAAATTTTATATAGGAATTTGGTTCTAAATAGACATAATATGAATTGAATTGAATTTATAATTATTAACAATGATGTTTTGATAATTGATACCAATTAAGGATAGTTCAAACATCAGTTTGGGATGAAAAAGGTATTGTTTTCTAGGGTGTCCTCAATAACTGTGCACTTTATGTGGTTAAATAAAGAGTAGTGGAATAATTATAAACTATTTAATTTATTACATGAACCTTATTATTTATTAAAATACATACAATTTTATTGAGGAGATATCATTTTATAAATTAGTGGTTATTTTCTGATATGTTTTAGTCACACACTACTCAGGATGCCTGGTTCGTACTCGAATAGACTTCATCATTGAAAGATAAGATAAGGGAAATGGCCCTATGTTAGAAGGCTGAGTCTGGATGGAGTACAGATGAGGGAGGAAAGCATGGATCAGGACCCATGTAGGAGTTTTCAATTTCTTCATTAATTTTTGGGTTATAATGTTTACACACAACACCTATTTATAATTACGTATTTTATTTTTGGTTTTGGATGTTTTATTTTTTGTTTTGGTTATCATGTGATTTGTGTTTTCTTTGGTTGTTCATTCAATCATTTGGCTATTCTTTTTTATTTTTTATTTTTCATCATTGATAATGATGGTATAGACTCCTCATGTTGATATATTATACCCTTTCTACTAGTCTAATACCATTATCATATGGGGAGGCGTGCATGAGCTCATGTGACAGACCAGCTTGGGGCATCAGTGTGCGGAATTTGGGTCGGGATGTTACATATAATTTCCCCTATATGTACTCCTCAGTGAATCTGTAAACATTTTCATTAATTATATTGGAATGAAATAAGTTTTTTACATCACAATTGGAATACCTTCATAGTCTATCATGGATGTTTGGAGATGTATCATTGATGCATGGTCATGTTTAGGAGTATATAGTGGTTTCTCCTTGGTGCCTATGTGTGTTTCTTCTTTGGTGTCTTATCTATTACGGTTCTAAATTTTCCTCTATTATTCTTAATTTTTCATGATGACTACTTTGAGTAGTTGGATATTATATAATTCATTATTATATTTTTTTCTCTTTCAATGATTATATGTTCATATTCATATTGGTTGTTGTGTACTGTTGTGTGTGTGAATTTAAGAGGAAACAATTTCACCCTCCTATTATTTTTTAAATCCCACAACATTTATTGCAAAACATTGATTTCCTGGGAATGTTACATTAGGTTAGTAGCACATTCAATATGGAAAAAACAAATGGTCTAGGAAGGCATGTTACACATGGTATCATTTTTGTAATTCCTTGAGTTGGATTTTTGTAAAGAGATAAGATATGTTGGTACATGAAATGTATTGAAAATAGAAACATATATAATATTTTTATACCAATATTAATGTAACAAGGTTTTTACTACTACAAATATTGTTTTAAATCTGTTTTAGGCTCGTTGTCAACTCATATTTGTGTTTTTAGATGATCAGTGTTAGGTATCATGCATTAGTAAAGAGACATCCCACGAGGACTACATAGTCACCTGGTTATTGGATTATGATACCATTAAATTTATATTATATCTAACTTATATTTATCAATAATCATGGGACAAAAATAATGAAAATTGAATTAATTTGGAGATTTTTATGTGGTTTTAGAATAAAAATGAAATTAGTTATGATGAAAATAAACTAGTGAGAGGGTGAATCAATGAATGTGGTTTCACCTAAACCACATGTGAACTAAAAGTTGGTTTCAAGTATTGATAATTAATTCTAGGATATTGATAATGGATCTTTGGGATAGGAATCTCTTCATGATAATTACTCATTAGATTTCATTAAGTAGAATCCCTCGATATTCTGAGGTGATTGAGGAGCTGAAAAAGAACACATTTTGATGAACATGATAAATTGAATTTTTTACTTGCTCAAAAAAATGAGATGATATTCAATCTAGTGACACACATTTTAGATGATTGTAATATATTGGTGGTTTTTAATAGTTAAAAATGTTGTATTAGAACCCAAATTTGGAAGGTTTTTAGCATCTATTCAATATAATGTTTAATCTTCCCATTTTTTAGTGCGTGAAGATTATAGATTTTCTCCAAATAAGAAAATAAAACACGTCCTTTATTGAATATGATTTTCGGTTCACTCTCATAGTCCACATCACACTAGATGTAGTAGTTACTAAAACACCAAAAGCAAAAATATTTAATGTAGTCAATTGAGATTAGGTGCTCTCTAATGTAGTTATGTTCTATATTACGAATTATTTTTAGATTTTGAAAATGGATTTAGTTAGAGAGGGATAGATATTACACAATATCCTAGTAGAGGGGACACCATTTTCATCAATGTGCAATCCGTAACTGTAGTATAAGAAACAAACATATGAGGGAGGTATACTCCTAGGGAAATAAGGTACCAAATAATAGCCTACTAGGCAAGACTATTATCCATCATGTCATAAGAAAAAAACTATTTTAATTTATTGTTTTTTAATTTATCTTAAGAATAAGGACTATACTATATATCTAAAAGAGTTCCTCAAATGTGTCAATAAAGGTAATCATAATAATTATTTCACCATACCTCCAAAGTGAACAAGAGGATATATATTTCTTCAACCTTATTCCTCATATTATTGGATTGAGAAATATTTTCGGTGTTTTTTATACCGAGAATTAGGTGAACCTGGATAACAATAATAATAGATCGGTGGTATCATTAACACCTTAATAATGATGAAATAACATTATTAATGTGGATGATAAATTTATATATAAAGTTGAGATAACTATTAGTACTGAGTATCCAAGATCCTCTATGTTGTGCGGTATCATTCTCTTGAAATGTATCTAATGCATGGTTTATAGGGATCCTTGGTTCACTTATTAGTTTATACACTCATTGTAATTTTCTATTGGAACTAAATTGGCCATGATGATGAAATATTATCCATAGATTGAAGTAAAATGAAAAGGCATTTTTCTGAAATTATAATAAATTCTTTGGGAATTTTTTTTGGACTTTGGCAGATAATGGGAAGATTATATCTCATTAGTGGAGTTCCCATTAAATAACATTTATAAGACCATGATACATATGTACTCATTTAAGGATTTATTATCCCATGATCTCCATTGTTTTGTTTTATGATGGGAAATATGATAGACCTCAATATTTGGACATAGAATTTTCCAAAAGACATTATAAAATATACAAATGATCCAATTTGTTGAATGGTATAAATCATAGTTGATAATAATCATATATAGATCATCATCACTAACATTTTTCTATTATTTTGAGGGATCATATATTTTTGAAACTGTCAATAAGACTTTTCCATAGTCACAAAGAATGAATATAAACTTTTACCCATGTTATGTTGGCCTATTTTAGATTCTTGAATTGAATGATGATGATTTATTCTAGTTAGCCTTACCTCTAAGATACTGTAATATCCATAATTTATTTCATGTATCTCTACTAATTATTTATTGGTCATATCCTCATCATGTGATCAATTGGGATCAAGACACACTAGTTCCAGTTGAGAAATGAATCTATGAACAAATTTGAATTATGGATATTTAGAGGAAGACATCATGAGATAGATTTATTTATATGGTAAGAGTATTATGGTTGCATGTTTAAATTCAATAAGAGTCATGGAAAAAGAGGAGTTAATAAAGGAAACATATATAAACAAATTCTTTCCATTATAAGACTTAAAATAAAAGGGATGGGGTAATATAATACCCTTAGTTTAATGAATTTCACTATTTTATAGATTATTTGTTGTTTGATAATTTTTTGGTTCAAATTTATGATGTTTTTAGAAGGTTTGGTTATGTGTTGGAATCATTTTTTAGTTTCATGGTTTGAGCATGGTTAGGAGAGTCATTACCAAGGCTCCAAGAAAACCTTTGATGTGTTTGAGTCTAAATGGTATAGTGTATAGTTGGTATATAGTTTAGACAATCCATGTGGATAACCATGAAACTCAAATATTTTTTGGATAGAGTTTATTTTCACGGTTAGGGAATGGGTTTGTGTTTTTGTGTGGATACAATCAATTTCCATTGAATGAGGTTTCTTAATATAATATTTTGTAATGGATCATTGATAGAAGCCACCGTGATCACAAGAAAATTTTGGGAGGTCCATGTTATGAAGGTGTTTGTGAGTATAATCATAGAATTGTCATTCCAATATATTTATATAAAATGTATCTGTTGTTTTTAAAATAAAATATTATTTTGGGATTTTTTTATAACATGATTTTTATATTATAATATCTTTGGTTAAATATATTTATCTATTAATATTTATATAAACTTTATCCAATTAAAATTTGTAATATTATTGTTATTTTATAAAACAATGATCAATCAAGATTCTTATTTTACTGAGATGTGGAAAATTTTCTATGGGCCTGCATGCAAGGTTTTATTACTCACCCCCTATAGTACACCTCAGTTCACATGTAGAAATTTTCATCTATGATATATGAATTGGATAGGTTTCATAATTTACTCATGTGGGACCCTAATAGTGGTTTACCTATATTTTTAGAGATGGGGCTTTTATTCCTCATAATTTCAAGGAGTTTAAAGTTGTTATACCTTTGGGACTATCTCTTTTATTTCTTCCAAGTCTTAGTTATTTTACATAATTTATTTTTTGATATTACTCTGATTTTTTTTTGATTTTTTAGTTGTTTTGTATTATCCAATTCTTCATTATATTATTTTCCCTTTAATTGTTTATATTTTTTTCTTTATATTTGTTCTTGTGTTTGTTTTGGTGCATGAATGTAAGGATTAAATTTCCCACTATCCTTTTCATAAGTTAAAACATATTTATTTTTTCCATCATTTAGTGTTTTGAGAAATTCACATATGGTCAATAGGATATCTTACCAATCTCAAGACAATTGTTTGTGTGGGGATATAACATTAACACTGGTGGGGAGAGGTTAATCAATGTTTTTATTCTTCCCATACAATTTAAAATTTTATACTTTCCACCTCCCCCCTTGAATAGTGACTGGATATCTCTCTGTCTTTGAATTTATCTTACCCTTGGTTGGTATGCATGAATAGTAATAATGATATCACAAAACAAGAAAATGTATTTTTTAATTAGTTTTTCCTCTAATATGGATGAAGACATGCCCAATGTATCATGGTTATTATTTGACACTAAAATCCTGTTTTTTGATATGATAAGAAGCTAAAGAATGAGAATGACCCTAGAACCATAAATGTTATGGGAACTGTTGGACCCTCTATGATATTGTAGTTTTCATAATCATTAATAATGTCAATACATAGATTCTACTCTTTCATGTATTTTTAATATCTCTATGTGAATCAATTATGTCATACAACAACATAAACATTAATAACCTAATTGCTTATATTCATGAATAAATATGTTTAAAAATGTATTTATACATAAACATTAGAATGAAACCTAGTATGGTAATACAGAAACTTAGTAATGTTTTTATATTCCTTGGCCCTGATAGTTAGTTTGACAAACAGAAGTCGACACATTGAAACCGAAGTCAAAACATTGAAATCGAAGTCGACACACCGAAACTGAATTACGACACACCGAAGATTGATATACCGAAGAAGGACACACAAAAGTCAACACACTGAAGTTCGACAGACCGAAGCTTGACACACTGAAGTCGACACACCGATGTTTGATAGAACGAAGTTTTACACACCGAAGTCAACACACCGAAGTTCAACAGACCGATGTTTGACACACCGAAGTCAACACACCGATGTTCGACAGACCTAATTTTGACACACCGAAGTTGACACTCTGCAGATGACACACTGAAGATGACAGACCGATGTTATTAAACTAAAGACAACAGAACGAAGATGACTCACTGATTGTTACAAATAACTATTTCGAGTTTATTAATTCAAATTTATTTCAAACAGATATATTTAGAAAAATTAATATTTCTGATATTTTTTAATGTTGTCTGTAGGAAAATCCGTAGACAGTACGAGGTACATGAATGTGCGAAGATATTCATTCCTAGGAGATCCTAGAGTATAAAAGGACCTCATATTTCACATTAAAGCAGGGAAGAACATGAATTTTTACACACTGAGACACACTGAGGAACTGAATCTGTGAATACGAAAAGAGAGGAACAATGTTCTTGAGATTACAAGAAGATTGTAACAAGAAACTTTCTCCTAAAGCTCAATGTACATCGAGACCTTGAAGAGCTGAACCTTTTCACACCTCAACTGTGATACTCTGTTTTGAATAAAACTTCTAGATGAGGAATCAAATACCATTTTCTCAAACATCCATTGAGTCCAGAGCATTACTTCGGAGTACACAAAGAATTCATAACTCTATTCTCTTTCTTAACTCTGTTGTATTTTATCTTCACTAATTGAGTAGTGTGTATATTTTTTTTCTATCACAGACACTATCTCCTGAGAAAATCTGGAGGATATCAAACTATCCTCATACACAATCACTTCTTACACTGGAATCCCACGAAGAACTGTCTATGAGATCCTGTGTGATCTGTTTATCTTTTTCCCACAAGTAACTGTGGTAGAAGTCAAGTGTGACCTGGATAGCCAGGTGTGCTATTGTGAACCCCGATCTAGGGTGTGGATCAAAAGTTTATTAATATAAACATCTTGGTGGTAGGTGATCACCATGTGGAGATGACTATGTCTCTTCTTGAGACTGAACCTCTGGTTTTATCTGTTGTGTTGATTATCTTATCTTTCTTATGTGATATATACTTCCTACATTAAGATAACATAAACTTTTATAATTAGTTTATCAAGTGTTTACACCTATTTTAAATCAGCAGGTTTTCTTCAAAAGATTTTTTAATCGATAGGTTAGTAAAACTGAGAACTAATCAATCTTTTGAGAATCAAATTTAACCTTTAATACATTAATAAATTCACTACAAAATGATATTGTGTTTATTTTTATAGGGGGTTTTATTTTGTCAATAATCCTTTTAACAAATTTTTTTATAGATTCTCAATTCAACACCTTCTTGAGTCATTTACTCTGACCAATATGAACAACTATAAATTTTATTAAGCATAAACTTCAAGTTATCATTACTAATATACCAAATTATTTATACTTTATATGATTAATTTTCAATAGTACTAATGCAAGTCACTTCTAGTCTTGAAATAGATCTGACCTTCAAACTGACATATATCAGTATGATGGGATTACTTTAACATCATTGGTCTCTAATAATTTATGTATACTCTACAATTTTATTCTCATATCTTCCTCTTAGATATAATAAATTAACAAAAATTTACCTCTTCTTATGTTCTTATTCTCTTCCAAAACAATACATATTATTTTAAAAATGAAATGGGTATCCTCTCATTTATATTCAATAGATGTGATAAGAAGTTGTATTACAATCCTACTTCTTCGATATAAAAATGTTACAATAGAATGTTTTATCGACTCTCTCATATTTTTTTACCATGAATAATATCCCTTAATATCAATGTCAGGTCACATCCATCTTGTAACAACCCAAACATTCATTAATAGAAATCCCTCTTGATCTACTTAAATGTCCCTTTATGTAAAATGCTTATACAAAATTTCAACTTTATTGGTTATATTTTTTTTTGATTTTAAAATACTGTTAAGAACTGTGACTGTTTCTAATATGGTCGTAGAATAGTGATCACATGATTAGTATAAATATAGGTCTTTAACGAATCCAATTTTCTCAGACAATGTAAGTAGTGGCCTCATCTAGTAAACATTCCCCATACAGAGCCCATTTTTTGGAGCTCAGAATAGAGGTGGATTCATTGGGCTTCTCTCTTGACCAAGCCCAATCCAAGATTCAACAGGTTAAGCTCGAGCGGGACTGCCTACGAGAGAAGTGGAAGTTGACAGAGATTTCCACCAGCGCAATGTTATGTGAGCCACCCTAAGAGTTTGTCAAAATCACACACCTTAATCTTCAATATTATGTGGGTGTTATAAGGGGTTATGTAAAAAATAACATATCAACATGGTTATGTACATTTTTTTTTTATATAATATTGAATATACTTTCATTTTATTATGGTTACATTGTAAATTGTTTTTAATGCACAAATAGTATTTTCTTGTTAAAATTAACCTAAGAAATCAATTTTGATGAATTAATGGATTTTTGAATTAAATAATATTTTAATAAAATATTATTATTATTAAATTAATTTTTATTAAATATAAATGATTGTGTATTTTTATGAATGCAGTTTTAATTTTTGTTAAGGTTTGAAAGCCATTTTTTGTCAAAACCCATGAATTTTCAATAAATGCCGATTTTTATTTTATTAGTGAAAATTAGCATATTTAGAAAATTATTTAGATAAAAAGAATATTATTTCTAGAATCTGGACGTTGAAATTATCCAACAGTGAATTTTTTATAATTTTTTGAGACAGTCAATGTTTTGGGTAAAAATTGAATACCGATTAAATATATAATGTGTATTATGACTTCATAATGACCCAATAGTGATGTAATAAAATACTATAAGATTTATGTTCGGAAAATATATCTTTTAACATTAAAATAATATGGTTTTAGGATTTTTTGACTTATTTTACAAATCATTAATGGACCCTTCAAGGCTTATTAAACATCTTGTCTTTTTAAATTGTTTCCCTTAGGAGTGTGACTCACCTACACACAAGCGGCCCCATTATTTTAAGAATTTCGGACTTTGGCCCTATAAAATAATTTTTTCCACTTCCCTTCTCCAAAAATCATGGGCAAAAACGATGGGATGGTTTTTGGTTTGGATTTGTTTAAGGTGAGGTGTCCCAAACCAAAATAATAAAGAATTCCCTCACCTTTCTTATATAAACCCATCCAAGCACCAACTTTCTCTGCACTCAAATCCATTGGATTTCGACCAACCTATGCCATAATCTCTCTATAATCCACCCAAGGTGCCCCAATATCCCAAGAAGCCTCTCTCAATCCTCTCTCAATCCTTTGGAAGCTCACTTCCAAGTAAGGGTTTTTTCTTTCTTTCTCATTTTTGTCCAATTTTTTTAATATTGTTATACCCTTTTAATTTCAATTATAAATGTTGGGTGTAGGTTTTTAGCCTCCCCCATACTGCCCTTTTTATGTTTTAATGATGGGAGACCTCTTTCTCTCTCATTAAATTCCTCCCATGTACACTTGTTACTATGCTGGAATTCTGAATGGAATTTCCCTCTCCTCGTTTACATTCAAGAAATTATTATTTATCATGAATCTAAATTACATTAAAATTGTTGGGACATGTATCTATATGACCCTTTACTGTCCATTTCATTTACATATGATGAGACACCCCTTTCACTTTCATTAAACTTTTTTATGAATTTTTACGTCACGCCGTTATGCTACCGAAATTGCACCAATTTTCCAAGCCAATGCCATTACATAGTGAATACCATGCCCATTTCTCTGTCAAGGGTATTAAACTTTATGCACAATTACATATTTATTATAAAGATTAATGTATTAATTCCATATTCCTTTATCATGGAATAAATGATGATGTTTTATGAATCCATGTTATATAATCCATGTGGCACACTTATAGATGAAATGAAATGTTTAAGAAGGGTGTGCCATTATAGTTATTCAATGCATTAGGTTAATAATAGTATCATGATACTCTATATTTAATGGGTGTTTAATCATACTAATTCATGTTCAATGAGGTTTTACTCGTGCGTCATGTGCAATGAGGATTTACTCATGCTCTATGTGTAATGAGCCTTGGCTCAAGCTAATTCCATGTTAACTATTGTTGCCACATTTTCATGTTATCATTATCATGCTTTATCATGCCCTTATATTTATGGTTCTATTGTGATATAATGATATTCCTATGGTCTAACATTTATTTTATTCCTCATTTTCTCCATGATTATTCTCTTATTGGGCTTTATAGATCACTCTTTTCTTGTGCATGTCCTCAGGTTATCCCATGCAATTCTTAGTATGAGGGAATGTAGTGGTCTTGTAAAGGAAGTTTTCAATAAAGATATTGTATTTCATTTTTTAGTTGTTATGTAATTATTCTAATCCCCAAAGACACTAGACCTCTCGATCTTCTATGTTGAATCAAATGAATATTATGTAATAAATTATGTTCAATTATGTAATAAAAGATCAGGGCTATCATAGTTGGTATCAGAGGATAGGTTTAGTTATTTTTGGGATTAGGATTATAAAACCCCAGTGAAGCCTTAGAGACAAGAATGAGTATAATAAAGAAATCACTAAGTTTTGGTGAGTATTGAGTAAGTGGTTTATCAAGAAAATACATCCCTGCCTGGATAAAAGCAGGTAGAGGTGGCTCTGGAACAGATATATCCTAGGGGTAAAACCAGAGAACACCGCTTTGAGCACGACTCCAAGGGGAACTGATGCATTACAATGGGACTTTCTGCACTCTTGGTTACGAAACACCTGAGGGGTATTATTGGGTAAATTCACAAGCTTAGTATGAGCCATTGTTAAGAGAATTTAAAAAATGCCCATAAGAAAATATGTTAGAAAGTTGGCCATGGATAACATAGATTGAAGCCTATAAATTCATATGATAAAGAAATAAATGTTATTTATAATTCATCATCTTTTTTCATTGGATTAACCTTTATGTGTTTCCCCTAAATTTTCTTTTATTCCAGCCAATGGCTGGTAATAGGATGAATCGGGCTAACAATCGATGTGAAGATCAATGTGATGACTGTACTAAGACATTAGAAGTTCAAGAGTGGGTGAAAGGTGTTCCTTTCATCAGTTAGTTTTCACACCCCTTATCTGAAATAACGATTTCAAGAGATTTCACACTGTCCATCAGCTTAAGTGGTTATTTATGCTGATCATCATCACTAGACCTTGAGTATAAAAGTTCTTATGTTAATTCATATTCTACATAAACTTGTATCACTTAATCATGGATGGTTCATTCTATGTGTCTTTTTTCGCCATTATCATTTTTATCTAACTTATTACAATAATTTCAACATTAAATTTCTCGATGACGTTCATTTCCACACATAAAACAATTAATCAACCCCCATTACAAATTCCTCCATGATTCATACCATAATTAGCACAAAAAGGAAAACTCATCTTCTTTTCTCTATGGTTTCTAGAGTTTCCTTTGAACTCCATATTTTTCTTCTTATCAAAACCATGATATTAATATGTAACACCAACCTCCATTTCATCCTTTATTGCAAAAATCACAATCCCTTCATAGATAATGAACTCTTTTATGGTAAACAACCTTATATGACTTGTCTTTAAACCACTAAAGAACTTATCAACAATACTATTGGGTTGAATTATAATTATTGATGTGTTCTTCACAATTCTCATGAAAGTAGGCACATATGTACTAAGAGATTCATCATTCATTTTCATCAAATCAAGGAACTATTTCTCTATCTTGGTACAAAGAATCTGAGGAATGTACTTACTGAAAAACAATTCTTGAATACAACCCAATCCATAGATTCAATCTCATCTTCCTACATCATATTCTTGATTAGAGTCAACCTCTAGTTCGCTTCACCATCTAGTCGATAGAAAACCATAAAGAATTTATTATTATCTAAACATTTGATAATGGAGAATATATTTTCACTAGTAGTGATCCATTTTTTAGACACAAGTGGATTATAATACCCTATGAAAGAAGGTTGATTTTTCCTCATGAAAGACTCAACTTAATGTGGTTACCTTTATTTCTCATTTGGTAGTACATTGAGATTTATAGCCCGAGAAAGATGTATGTGAATAAAAATTAGTTTTTTCATTATATATTTAATAGAATTTGGTTTCCCCAGAGTAAAATCATTTCATTTTCCATCATAATCACCATTAACACATTTTATTTGGGATCCAACCCTTGACTAAAAAAAACATTATAGAGTAAGAAACAATTATCATAGTGAGGATCCAAAAAATTATTAAAAGAAACATATAAGATTACTAAATTATTAAAACTTATTTAATATATTACTCATTATGTTTATCCTAGGTTATTCATAACAAACATAATTTTTAATCCTTTATGATGGTTCATGAAGAATTTTTGAATTTCCAAATAATTTTCCATGGCAGTGTCAAACCAAGTGTGTAACAAGTCCTATTATATTGTACATGATTACCTCGATTCTGGCTCAAAACATATTTTATATATTGTTACCCATATGTAATATATGATAGAGTCATATCCATTTGTTGTTTCCAGACAAGGATGTATTTCTAGGAAACCACTCACTCTATCCACTACCAATATTCATGGATATTTTTTATTATTATCCTTACTCTTGAACATATCTATAAAAATGTCCTTAGGGTTCTCAATAAGGTTTTAGCACCTTGATTCCAATGTATAACTAAACCTTTTATCTAATAAAAACTATATAAACCCTTGATTTTCATACATTAACATTACATAACATTTCTTGAATATTTAAAAAATTATACCAACAGATTCCCAAGGATAATAATAGTATAATGAATTTGGAAACATGGGAACATAAAAATTGATACATTAGTGAGATACATTATCTACCACTAGGTTTATCTTGAATATCACCCTCCTATGACACATAAAATGTAATAAATATCTTCATAACATGGGAAAGGAAACTAAAAAACTGGTCAGATCATATGATTAGTAATGGATAACATGGGGGATACTTAAGAATAATCATGTCAATAAGGGTATGATAAAATTTTCATTAAAAAATATGATCATAAACTATAATATCAAAGATCCTATACAAGAATCATGGCATAAATCATGAAAGTTCACAAGACATGAATCCTAAAGATATAAAAAACACAATCCATAAAAGTTTAAGATAGGAATAAAACATGGAATTACGATAGAAACATACACATATATAATGATTTAAATAGTAGTCATGGGATTGGTTCCAAGGCCACCACAGTGAAAAAAAATGACCTTACTGAATCGAGTTCAAACCACCTTCTATCCTTGTATTATTGAACGAAGTTCACCCCTCATTCCAACTATTCATTACAGAACAAAGTTCTTTTCCCATTATAGCCATATAATACTGAACCAATTTCATTTCTCATTCCAACCATTTCAATCTAATTATATATGAATCACTACACAATACATTAAATGGATATATAGTTCTCTCCCATATCATAACAAAACCAGGTATACATGTTCCACAAGATCATAAATAATTAGATGATATCCCATGAAATGAAATGTGTATTATAAAATTTTAATCATATCATAACTTGTAGAAAGAGATAGGTCACATAAACAATTATTCAAAAACAAAACCTGTGAAAAGAATTGGGTTTCAAAATCAAATAATTTGGTAAATTGAAATTGTTTTCAAAATCATATATCCCGTGAAAGGGAATCATGTTTCATTAACATCATGCTATCAAAGCATAATCCATTTTTAGTAATAGTATTAATGTAAAAATTGAATAATTTTCTCATAAAGGCATAAAAAACTCAACTATATGTTATCTGGGATGGGAAATTATTTCAAAATCCCATTAAAAACATTTTGTGGGGACAATTTACATTATGCATTGAAAATTCATTTCAAAACATTAAACGTTTTTAAAATTATCTTCATTTGAATATATATTTTAAATTTATAAAGGAATCATTGAAAAATATACAACTTTTTAAAAATACATTTCCCTTGAATGTGGGATTAATTGATATTTTTGAAACATTTTTAAAAACATTTTTTATTTTATTTGTTTTTTAAAATTGTTGTTTTTTAATACAATAGATTTCTGACCAGAGGGAGATGAAAAAATTTCGCATAGAAACATTTTCTTAATTACCAAAGAGTAGAAAATGGTACTAATAAATGGATAT
The DNA here is from genome assembly GCA_963277665.1 of Viscum album. Classification (NCBI taxonomy): domain Eukaryota; kingdom Viridiplantae; phylum Streptophyta; class Magnoliopsida; order Santalales; family Viscaceae; genus Viscum; species Viscum album. The sequence continues at coordinate 1,209,181,278 of OY728137.1, forward strand.
TTTTTAAATAAATATATTATGAGTAAAATCATGAGTTTTTTTAGATATTGTTCAAAATATTTCATCATATGAAGCATAAACATAAATAATCTTGAAAAGTGATCAGATTGATTTAATAAACACTTATAACTTGGAAACATGGGATCATAGTCTATATGTAAGAAAATGAAATAAAATGAAGCATAAAATGTCATAAAAATTTTAAAATTTATAAAATTACATGTAATATGGAAGTATATACACCTTGAAAAAATCGTTTAGGTTTATTACAAAAAAATAATCTCAAAGAGGGAATATTGAGAAAAAATTATTTTATCAATTTCTGAACTTTTGAAACCTACACCCTATGAAATAAATATAATAAAATAGTTATGTGGATAGTAATAATTAGAAGTATAATATATATATATATAATTTAACTAATGGAATTATATACATCACACAATAGGAAAGAGTGTCAAACATAGAATGCAGGTTATGGAAATAAAAAGTTCAATGAAATCCCCTTAACATGTGTCTTGAATATCATCGTACCCACTCAAAACAATAGTATAATATATATGATTTTTTTATAAATATTTCATGGAACCTTTTTATTATATATATGGTTAGAAAAACAACCTTATATTAACTTATTGTTAACAATATTATGACATGTTTTGACTTCAGAAAATATTCTTTTTATTATTCGTTGGTACATTAATTTGTAATATAATTCATATATATAATTTATTTCCTGATTTAATGAATGAAAAAAATGAAATAAATATAATTTATATATATATTATATGAATATTATATTAATCATTAGATTATATATGTATTAAATTGAAAACACGGTTCATGGAGATGGTAGGTCATAGGTATACATGAACATTATTTCTGTGTAATTATAGTTTTGAACGAAAGAATGTAAAAGTCATATATATATATATATGTATATCAATATTAAATAATATTTATGATATCATATATGTGTTATATATTTACTAAAACCATCTTTAATACAGCCCATGTAGTGTGTGAATGAATCATAGCCCTTTGAAGGGGTGATAACAGACAACCCATCAAAAATAATTATCGAACCTACACCAAATGGATTATAAAAATATATGTGTTAAAAAGGAATAAAAGAGAATCTAGAAATAAAAAATATAATAAATAACATATATAAATATTTTTTCCATCATAATATCCACCATGATAGGTGGTATGAAGAATTGAACAATTATCATTTAATGAAGAATTAGGTCGCCCTACACATAAATAGTATCTTCATAATATATTAGATGAAGATGTGAATAAGTGTAGGTTAAAAATTAAAAAAAAATTATATTGATGATACTGGTGTTTTTATAGAATAAAGGAAAAATAATATTTGATGGGCATGCTAAATAAAATAAAAAGGACTTTAGAGAATATGTTACCTCTTAATCAGGTAACCCATTTTAGTTGGTGAAAAAGGATTCCATGGTTTTCATTCTACCCAATGGAAGAATTCATAGAGGAAATTAATATTTACAGTAATTTTATTTTCAGATTTTTTATATACATAAGATGTTTTAGAGTTCTGATGATGTGGGAGCGGTAGTGGCCATTTCAAGGGAAAGAAATGGACTCATATTCAATTTTTAAAGGAATGTTAGGTGTATAGATGTTCTTAATTTAAAATTTTCATAAAAACCAAAATAAATAAATAATATATGGTTTATGTTAGAATATTTTTTATAAATGGGTTTTTGAAATGTTTATAGGTCATTTTGGGCCCTTTATATTAAATTTTAGTCCCTAATTAGACTTAATTTGACATTAATCATTGTGATTAATTTTGATCACTAATACAAATAATGTTTATCAAAAATCGACATGATATAATTAGACTCCAAATATTATAATGATTACAATGTTGTATTTCATTTATTTCAAATTCATTTCCTAATAAAGGAAAAATTCGGATTAATTCTAATCCCACGGATAAGACGAAATTACTAGTCATTAAAGTATGAAAATGTTAATAATTTTGTTATGTTTTTATATTCATTTTTAAAGTGATATTATAAATAATGACATGAATTGTACAAATATATGTAAAATTGATCTGTTGTGACCATACAATAAATTTTATGTATAATTTAACAATAATAATTACTAAAACAATAAATGGAGTTTTTAATATAGAAGCATTATTTTTCACTATTGATAAAAAAAATTATACTTCATAGAAAAAACAAAAAAGTAACCCTAATATTGTTTCGACATTCTTTATTTTTATAAGATTTTTATTTTATAAAACTAAATTCCTAATTGTTTCAAAAATTAATTTTTTTTATTTTTATAGAAGGTTATTAAAAGCAGTACATTTGAGAAAGACATATTTTTAAACATAAAAAGACATTTCCAAATATAATATCATTAATTATTAAAATATTTTTTATTTACATAAAACAATTATAATCCATATTTAAATGGTATTTATTATGATTTATATAACTAATTTTTATCGCTAGTTTATAATTATCTCATTTAAATAATAATTACTATAGAATAACGATTCATAGAAACATCATTGTTGTGTGTAATGTAAGCAATGTTAGTGTTGCATTTAATATATTCCAATTCGATGTTACATGTAATATATAAGAAGTTAGTTCCATGTAAAATAATCCATTTCCATTCTATTTGAATGGAATGCTTGACTCAGTGCATTGAAAAAAATAAATGAAAATTTATTTTACTTAAAAAAAGTTCCATGAAAAATTCAGGGTGTTAAATGTATATTCCATAGTCTTTAGAAATAATTGAAATGTAAATTTAATGGGGTATGATTCTAAAAAAATCATGCCTAGAGGAAACACATAATATTGTTAGTTGATACATAATATAAATAGTTGACCTTACTCAAAGGTGGAAGCCACTAAAGTGCATAATGTATTACATTATTGAGAGTATTCATTGGTTGAAACCGGTTGTTATATCCAAGAGTGGTATTATATAGAGAGCCACCACTTAGGGAAACAAAAATGTTTTGGATTTGGAAATAGATCATTTCCATAAGATATCAACTATCAATGGTTTCTTTATTACTATGATAATCAACCATTAGTTAATAGGAAACAACTGATGTAGTTTAAGAGTTTAATTGTATTTTTCATTAATTAAAACATTCACAAGATCAAAATTATATGATTCTAAATCCTTTTATATTCTACATAATTAAATAATATCTTATTCCACACCATGATCCAGCATTAAAATGGAAAAAGATTCTCAGTAAATGGAAAACATGATACCCTTTAATAGACTAATATAAAGGATATACGTCTAATGAAACTACATGGTTCATGTTTTATACATAATATTAGGAGTGTTATACATCTGAAGATCATTGCTCATATATTTATTGTTACAAAATATGACAATAATATTGTGTGGGGGTCTATAATATAAATATAATGATCATTAAAATGTTATTCATATAATATCTAGAGAGGAATAAGTTTATATATGAATAACAAACAAATAGATTGAAACAATAAACATATGAATGAAGTAGATTTTCATTAAAATCATTATTTTATAAGATATAATGATTATATATAATGTTGCTTCATTTTAATCTATGAATTAGGATATTTTTTAATTGATGAAGAATGTAGAATAAGTAAATACTATTTAAAGATGGTATGAGAGTTTCAGATGCAGTGAGAGTAAAAATCTCATGATATTCTTTATGATAGAATTGGAACCTCATATGATATACTTATAGATCTAAATTTATCAAAAAGAAGATCATAAGTTTATTAATAATGATTCTATGGACCATCTTCATAAATTTTAATGTAGATTAGAGTTAATAAGTTTTATTGGAAAAATTTTAAAGCATTAGAAACTTAATTTGGTCTACAAGAAATGTTTATAAGCATAACACTAGTGTGTAAGTTTCAATTTTTTTTGAGAAGATGGGAAAAATTATAAGTTATTTATATAAAAACATAAAGTTTGTTCTACTGTTAGAAATGTACATGACATAATTAGGTTTTGCTAAAACTACATAAGGTATATCCACTATATGTTTTTTTGTTAAATCGAAATACAATCAAGGTGATTTTTTTGGTGTGGATGAATAACGGGATAATTTCAAGATAATATATGAATTTTAATGCTGTTTATTTATCCAAATTAATATTTAAAATGAATATAATGATGGAATACTATATATGATGACTATATAAATTTCATTATTTTAGGATCATGGATGTTAATATTTTTATAGAGTCAATATTCAAATTTTTTCTGAATAATATTTTCATAATTTAGTGAGGATTGACATGAAAGAAATGAAAATGTAGTGTGTATTTGACTAAATGATGGTATCATATAATGCATTTAAAATATATAGATATAATGAAAAGAAATTCTATGCGTCGAAGAAAAAATTTGATCCAATATTTCATGCAAATGATATTTCTTATGAAATAAGGAATATAAATAATTAGATAATAAAGATGATGACAATCATTTCATGAGTTTGAAGATCATTCCAGTTAAGTAAAAATGTGAGGACCCAAATTGAAATACCATTACACTATGGTTTCATGAGGCTAAAAAAATATTATCCATTTAATTACTACTAGAGAGATACTTCTAAGAATATTATTGTACTAAAGGAAATAATTTTTATATCATATATGAGGAATAATAGTAAGTATACATACTCTAAAATGGAATCAACATAACTATATTATTTTCATAAAAGTAGGGAAATACTCATATATATTAAATAACATTATGTAATTTATTTCTTTGTATCTACTTGGTTCTAGGATTGTAATGGACCAAAATTTTAAAATATGTTTTATATTAATTATGTCAAATATGTTTGATAGTTTTATCATTAAGAAAAACTAAAGTGAATTTAAGTTATCATTTATTTAGATTTTCCAAACTTTTTTTAGAATTAATATTAATTAATAGGACTATTCTAATTATTATGTATATAAATTTTTATATATAAATGTTCTTTTATATAAATTTCATCAATTCATTTTTTTAAAATCTATATTTTTAAGCATTGAAATTTTAATTAAATGAAACTAATTATAATATTTATAACTATTGATTTTAACAAGATAAAAAATTTATTTATTTATTATGTATTTATTTATTTTTTAGAAATTGATTATAAAAACAACTATTATTTTAAAAATGATGTTTACCTATAAAACACATTTTAAATGAGTTTTATGACTTTGTTTATATGATATCCTATAAATTTCTATAAATTTATTTTGAAAAAATAAAATAAAAATTTGATTTTTTAACACTAATATTAGTTTTTTTTATTTAGCAGATTTTGTAAGGATTTAATTTTAGATTAATATTAAAAAATACCTTTTTTTTAAATAACATGTGTTCTATGATATTTTAATTATTTAAGTATGAATTAGAATTTAATAAAAGATTTTAATGAGATAAATTAATTATTTTATTTACAACATTATAATTTTAAAAATGTTATTTGAATTTACAATCCCGTATTTCACATTTTAGTACTAAAGTTTTATTTTTTGAAAAAATCTCTTTTAATAATTTAGACATGTAGTATTATAAAATTAATTTTTATTAATTTTTAAAATTTAATTAGAAGAAATGGATTTAAAATTTTTAATCAATGGGTCTAAATTATCTAATATGGGGACAAAAAATATGTATAAAGATTTATTTAACTTACATAAAAATCAAGTTACTTTTACAAAACATTAAATAATACAACTAATAGTTCAATTAGTAATTTTCTGAAAACATATTTAAAATTTCTAGAATATTCATTGGTTTAAATATTATCGACCTTACATCACTACACATTAACATAGATTCTATTTTTAGAGCTAATTTTTTTCCCTTGTTCTTGCATTATATAAAGTTGAAATATTTTCAAAATTCCATTCTCTAGGCTCATAAAACATTCATATCCCCATCTATCCATATAACTAAAAAAATGTGTTCCCTTCAAATAACCTTCTATTTTTTCATTCCCCTATAATACTCTTTCACTCTAGGGAGCTTCATCACATAAGATATTGTCCTATTCTATCCATTATCACAATATTTTCTATTGAAATGTTATAATGCTCACCCAGATTAATCATTTTTACTTAACCCTTATGTTTTCTATTTTTATTTTTAAATTATAATATTCTAATACATATGTATGGAAATAAATATTGGTCATATAAATAATTTTATTATACTATAGTAATAATTATTACTCACATTTTTTCATTTCTATTAAGAAAAATGGTCTCGTCATTTCTGTGTTGTGTGGACTACAACCTAAAGGATGAAATGTGTTTCATTTTTCTTCACCACCATAATATTATTTTATTAAAAATTCTAATGAATAGTTATAATATTTATATCATGTTTATTATTATTAAATAAAAAACCCATTTACTACTTTCTTTTATTTTATGGAATAGAAATCATCATCTTTGATTGTGTGTGGACTACCGCATCCATGGAATGATGTTTCTCATTATTCAATTACTATCTTTTATGGGACAATATAAATATGGAATTTAAAAATAAATATGAAACATATTATATCATTAATGTTATAATATGAAAAAACATTTAACTAATTGGTTATGTGGTCAACAAATATTTTTCATTAAATATTTAAAATGATCATACCTAGAGAAAACGATCTCTTCATTTCAAAGATTTTATGTAAAATATATATTATTTATAAATCATTAAAATTATGATATATCACAATAATAAATCATAAATATTATAATTATGATATTGGTATAAATAAATTACAACTAAATTACATCATGACCTTCAATTAACAGAGGTATGTTTATATTTGGGTCTGTTTAACCACCAACATGAATAATATTATTCATTTATATCATGGATAAAAAAAGAAATTATTTTCTACAATAATATGATATAAACATGTAAATGATTATTTTTTGGTTCTATTAATTTTATATCAACATACAACTCATTAATTGAGAAAGCACTGTTTATTCCTTATGACAAACCGAAACATTCCAATTAATAATTTTATCTCCCAGAATCATAAGCGAGTACTCAATGAGATGAAATTACATCTTTTTAAATAATCATGGAACATCAATTCTGATTCCTTTTATTATCTAATAGTGTTCCACTTGGGAAAAATAACATTTATTACCACCATGTTTACGAAACCTATTTATTAATATGAATATTAGATACACATGGTTTTGAAAATAAGTAAACAATAAAAAATATTATATGTGTTGAATTATTCTAAATTTTTATTATACAGGGATAAAATTATGAATAATTTTCTTGGGTATATATTTAATTTGATCAATTTAATTATTTAGTTTATTTTTTTTAATTTTAGAATAAACTAGGACCATAGTAATGGTTTTCATCTCAAGTTCCTCACATTGAGATATGTTTTATATTGTGCACCTGATTTCTATCATGTGGTGTATATAGTACAAAATTGAGTTATTATATCATTAAATAAACTCATTTTTTGTTAATTTATATTCAATTTAAATTTATAACTTTTAATAGGACTTGACACACCTCAAATTCTAAGTGTTTTCTTAGTCTCATTTCTAACTCATTGATATGTGTTCCATTTTATATCCATTATTACCTTTTTTATGGTGTAAATTGTCTTGACCATACCATTAATGGAATATGGTTTATTTAATTTTTCGGAATATTTTATAATTTATACCTTGTTTTTAATCAGATATTCTAATAAAAATCATGTTATTTTATTAAAATGGATTTTGACCCAACTATAATCCTAGTTTTATTTTTTTACATTTCAATCGATATTCATTGAGAAATGATTTGATATTATACACCAATAATCATTTTTACCATGATACTATTAACCCCTATATTTATAATATCATAAATTATTATTAAACATGGAAACATCATATCCATTTATGTTCTTCCATTTGGTGGTCAATGATTGATATCTTCAATAAAATACAATGGTTTTTTATAACATAATCTTCTTTCCTGATTTATAATGTTTCTCATTGAGATGTATTCTTTCTATTCATACGGTATACCATATTATTTTGTGAGTTAAATTTAGATTCATGTATTCTTTATTGATGAGTTCCCTTCCTTATTAAAAAAATAGTGTTTTTATTAGAATTTTCATCTTCTTAAATGAATATTTCTAATCCTTCCAGTGTTCTCTATTATAATTATAAAACTCATTTTGTCTTATCTCATGTGTCCTTTATTATGCCTTGATATTTTAAAAGATGAACATCACATTCGATAGAGTATATGAAATAAAAAATAAGGATTGAAATATGATTTAACAATAAATGAATTTATTATATATTTCTTTTTAAAAAATTCAATATCATTGAAAAATAACGATGGATGAACACTAGGTTTAAAAGAAATGCGATACTCTATTAAAATATTATTATTTATAAAAGACCATTATAACCTGGTTGTTAAGTTGGTGGGTATTGGTATGAATATATAAATTATGAAAATTATATACATTAAACATGTATAAATCAAATTAATTGGTTAAATATTGCCTTGAAATAAATTTAGAACCATTTGAAATAAAAATAATGTTTTTTTATGAAGAAACAGAATATTTCAATAATATTTTTTATCAAGGATTTTCACACATAATTTAATATTAATTTTCTTAGCTTTTAAAAAATTTATTTTAACAAATAAATTTCATTTTTTAAATCTGCATGACTAAATTACTTTTGGGTTATTTTATTATTTTTCTAAAAAGATTAATTTTCTAAGAATAATGGAAAATAAAAATTTGTATTGAAGACTTCCCATTCATTTAAATTTGTTTCATGATTAAATTAAATTTAAATTTAGTTATAATGTAAATACATATCATTTATAAAATAATTTATTTAATAATATTCATATAAATAAGTTTCATTTGGAATTATGATACTTTAAATTTTTATGTTTTTGAATGTTTTTTATTGGAAAATGGTTTTTTGATGTTTCCATGTTTTCAGTTTTAAATTTATTACTACTACTTATGTAGATAGAATATAGAGAAATGGAATTGATATTTTGAATCAGAATTATTTATATTTCATATATGGGAAAACAATTTTTTACCATAATGAATTTTGAAAATAGTAAAGATTATTTACAATGGTTATGGAAAAAAATCAATTTATCGGTGGTTAAAAAAAACGATAAGAGTTAAAAAGAAGTTAAAACTTTTCCAAACCCCATTTTATGACCATTTTAAGAACTTATAACATCTCTGGTTATATAATGAAAATTTATTTATTAACTTTTCATGATAATAATCTAGGTACCCCTCTTCCTATTTTGAAATACCAATTGTGTCCTCTCCCCTACTTATAAAAGGCTACCTCATCTCCTCTACACTTCATTTTTCCCAAAAAAATATTCATAAAATAAATTATAAATTATGTAACATACTTATCTCCCCATATACCAATGTACTTGTTTCTATAACTAATACATCCATATAATGATTTACGAATAATTCAAAAGAGACTTTCTGAAGAAGTTGTTAAATTCATAATCTTGCGTATCTATTTTATATATTCTTTCACCCACATAAAACCATATTAAACTAATAAAATAAAATAACACCATTATATATTATATAATAATATTTTTTAAGATAATTTAATAACTCATATCCAACTCCACTTCTATCAAATGAATAACAAACCCATCAATAATGTGTATTGTTGGCTACCGCATCACAAACTGATATAATTTATTTTCCATGACGTCCTCTAAATACTAGACATAATGGAGAATTTAACATATTTTAATTATATTTATCAAAATTTCATAATTTTATTATTATTACATAACATAATCTTTCATATTTTCCATTTCATGAGGGAAGATGATAATATCAATTGTGTGTATGGAGGACCACCACCTCACTAAGCGATGTGACTCAATTTTCACTTATTAATTAAAAATTTGTTAATTAGGGTAAATTTAATGATATTTATTTCCTAAAATAATTTTTCTAAAATAATATTACAACTATATTTTTACCTTCCTATCTATTGCAAAACAATAATTTCCCTCTTGTTTACGTGTGGACTACCGCCTCCATGTAGCAATGTGAAATGTTTTTCATTTTATTTTTACAGGAACGATAATGAGGATGTATTTTATAAATATTAAAAATATATATAACATAATAATGATTATATAAATGTAAATTTATTTTTATTTTTATTTCATTCAATCCCTCATGAATAATGGGAACATCATTTATGCGTATATATATCCCATAATCTCTATGAATAATGTAATCCATATGATATATCTTACTTATATATATAAATAAATATATATAGAATATATATGAATTTTAAATCATTAATAAAATTACGTAATTTATTTAATGATGATAAAATTAATTGGTCTTATGTTGCTGAACCAAATCATACATTAAAAACGAAGTATTTTTTATAAGAAAAAGTTAACTAATCAATGAAATTATAATAAACGGATGATAAAAGACAATAAATAATATATGGTAATAAATATATTTTTAATTATCTATAATATATTTTTAATAGAAAAATTTTTATTATAAAATATTATTTGACATATATAAAGGAACTAAAACCTAAGGTAAGGGTTTTCTCATATCACTATTATATTTGTGGGGCATATTCCATATTCAAAAGATATTTCTTTTTGTTGTCTAAAATACCCATATATATATATTATATAATGATTATATTTAACTTGATTTTATTAAATATTTAATTTTATGTTACCCCTTTCACGGTGCTTATGATTAAATGTTTTCCAAATCTGTAAGAGATCTATGTTTCAATCTCATTTTAATTAGGATTTTTTATATATGCATTTCAAATAATGTAAATTATATCATCGTTATATAATTAAATCCTTTAAATTTCATCTATTAAAATTATTCATGATAATTTTTAAATTGATATTATTAATATAACTCTCTTTGGTACTTAATATTATTCAGGTAAGTTTTTCATTAAAATATGAAATTATTTATCTTTCTAGTCAAAAGTTCTTTTTAAAATATATCCATGTTTTCTAAAAATTTATATTTAAAACATTTAAAAGAAATTTTTATCCATATATAATTTTTTATAATTTCCTTTAATGGAATTTCATGTCATTTTTAAAAACAATGTTTTTTGGGATATTATCGAAAATGTAGGAGAAATGGGTTTTTAACATGTTTGAAAAAACATGATTTCTGATCGTCATGATTTCTCAATGTTTTAAAGATTACTTTATATTTTTAAATGAATATTTAAAATTATATGTTTTTTGAAAATATTTTAGGAACGTTTATTTTTAAGATAAGTTACTTTCAATGTGAAAATGTTATTTCTCTTCATTTTTTTAAAACATTATTATGGTATTTTTATTCATCAAAAATATCAAACCATTATTTTAGCTATGATTCAATAGGTATATATTATATTTATATCATCCTTATTATTACATTAAATATTTTGTGGTCATTTTTATTTTGTACATACAATTTTATTTCCATTCAGCATATTACACTTGATGGTTTAGGATCATTTTTATTTTTTGGGAAATGTATTAAATTTTAATGTGGTAGTTTTTAAATATGAATTTTTATATCAATCATGTTTCACCCTATTCATATAAATAATAAATTAGAAAGAGTATATGATAGGTGTGGACCATTTATAGATACCCCCTCCATTCCTCGATAGGTCTCATGAGAGAAAACATTTTTCAAAATTAGACGTGTTTCTACCTATATATTTAAAATGTCCAGTAAAAAGTATTGAAATGAAATTTTATACATCCAAGAAAATTAATTCCCTTAATATGAGATTTTTTATTGATGCCAATATAATTATTTGATTAGGTATATTTTATCTAGATAAGTTTCAAGCTCAGGTGATAATTAATATGAAACTATTGAACATTATTTTTTCCTAACATATTATGATTTTTTTTGATTAAATTTCTTGTGTTTAGTTTATTTACCTTTCCATAGTGACAATTATTATTTATTATTGATAGATTCCATTGTATTATTACCCTTAATGGGAATCTAAGATCAATAATTTCATATTTTTTTGATCCCATAGAATGGCTGGAAGTGTTTCATGATTTATATAAAGCTGAATGCTATGGGGAATAATGTCATTCAACAAAAAAAAGAATTTTGTATTTAGTTTTTTAAAATGTATGTGATATTAAATTATATTTATACATTACCAATACTACAAAATTATTCTTTCATTTGGGATCTGATATATTGTATTTAGTTCTAGGGTATTAATGTTACCAATGGATTAAGACAATTGTGTTTAATTTGGAATTTAATTTGAATATATATATATATATTTCGGATTATAACCACCTGAATTATTTTAAGGATAATTCTATGCTTAAGATAACATTCAAATGTTTTGTTAAGTTAAGAATTATGTGGATTTCCTAGAAATACATATCTATTTGGATGAAACATGTGGAGGTGGTTATAGCCCAATTTTAAGAAATTGAAATAAATATGAAAAGGGTGCTTCAAGCATGGATTGATTTCTACCCAGTACATTAAAATTGTCCTTACTATGGACGTGGATTGATATTGTGATGAAATATACTTCTATAAATTCACATTTTCTAAAAAATCACTATGAATGATTTGAATGTATTTTTATAATATGAAAACATTGCAAAATACACAGTGTTTACGATTACATGATTAGATATAAATAAAATTTTCAATTTATGTTATGAGTTTCACTAGATATGGGATTTTACACGATATTTCAAAATATTATGATCTAATATAGTGTATTATATTTTTTAGAAATTTTTCCTAGTGGATGGAATGTAATCCATACTAGTTCATTTACATGATATAAATATTTAAATCATAGTAATGATAATAAATCTTGAATTGGAGCCACTTCTAGAACTGTTCAAATTATAACCATATTGGGGAAACTAACTCTAGTTATAATCAATAACATTACTTGTATAGTGAATCGTAATGATTTACCATAAAATGTAATAATAATAGAAATATTTATGCCTAATAAACCTATATCATTCAGTGGGAATATAAATACCATTGTAGCTAATCAACTAATAAGTTCATTATAGAAGTTATTTCATACTTTGGGAAGCAATGGAAGGTAGAAATATGTCTTGTAATTTTATCAACTCTCTAGAGATGCAGAAAAATTGTGGTAAATAAATAAAAATAATAAGTATGAATAAGGAATATAAAAAATAGAAAGGAAATATTTAAGGGTAAACTCCTTGGAATGTATTTTCCTAATGAGAAATAAGAAGATAGGGATATTAAATTCACGAGTCTATGAAAAAAGGAAGATAAAAATGTATGTTTGTATGAATTTTTTTTTAATAAGATAGTATGTAATTATATGGATTACATACGTAATCAAAAAAATAGGATTGATGTAACACCCTGAGATTTTATGAAAAATATTCTTTTAATTTCATTGATGTCTTCTATTATACACCACACCAAGGTTAGCTTGTACTATACGCAACACCGTATTAGCTTGCAGTATACGTAACGCTATTCTTGGATCGTGTTACAGATAATTTCAAGTTCATTTTCTAATAGTCATTCTACGCAACATTGAGTGTGTTTATATATATATATATTCAATGTATAAATAAAATATGGTTGGATTCTGTTATACGAAACAATGAAGGATTCTTTCACAACACGGAACCCTGACTTGGCTTGCATTACACGCAATCACAACCTTCCTCGATAGCGTGTGTTGTACGCAATACCGAGTTTTACTAAACAACGATATGTTATTATAATATTGTTATGAACTGGCCGTTATGAATAGTATTAAGTAAATTTTAAATTTTATAACATTATTATTCATCTTATAAATTTTCTAAAATATTTTATGTGAATAAAATAAATTTTTCAGGAAAAATGAGTATTTTTCAAAAAATGCAGTTTTGCCGCCTTTTGATGGCGCACCCACATTAAATCTAGTTTTTGACATGTTTATAAGTTCAATTTTACAAAATAAAATTATTCTTTGGAATCAAGATATAAAATTTTACCTTGGATAAATTTTTTATATTATTCTGATAACATTCATATTTTAATGAATAGTAAAAACACGCTATATTTTAATTAAAAACAACTTTTTTTCATCGTAATATCTTATGTGGTTAAATTATAATATTGAATGGTTTTAAAGTTTAAATATAATATATTTTTACCATTTAATATAATGTATTTCATTAGCATTTATTTTACATTGAATTCGTAGGTTAAATCAATTCAATCTTTTGCAATGTTTTAAACAAAAACCCGTTTTTATTCGACAACGGGATTTATTTTAATTTAATTTCTGCATCTTCTGTGTATTGAATTTGAAAAAATGGATTCCATATTTGGAATCAGTGGGTCCAAATTATGTTAATAGGCTACTTTTTATTTTTGGTAATTATGAATAGTAACTACGGTAAATTTTATTTACCATAGTTAAAGGTAAATCAGGTAATTAAGGGTGAGTATAATATTATAAAATTACCCTAACACATTCCAAAATTCTATTAGATGACTAAAAGTAGACCCATATCACCTAAGGGTCGGATTAGATTCATTTTATGGACTTTTGACCATGAAAATAATTTAATTTTTATTAAAACCAAAGAAAGTGACAACATGTCACTCTCTTAAATCTTATAAGTATAATAATTTTAATTTAGTGATAAACATCATAAAACATAAAACATGAATAGTATCTAGAAATCTAATAAAATTATCTACATCATGATAATTTATTTATATTTTTTAGGGATTAAATAGTTATCATTAACGGTGATACATTAATGATGCAGAAATTATTTATTAAGTGAAAAATCAGTAATATAGTTTTTATTGAAATAATAATACCCATTAAAAGGCCCACAATCCTGAAAAAAACCTCTTTTTAGTGTATATATATACCATAATCATATAATGAACTAATATATATAACCTTTTGGAGTCTTATAAAAGTGATTATGACACTTATATTATTTTATTTTAAATGATGCCAAATTTGTCACCTTCATAATTTAATAACTATAACAATTTAAATATTGTGATTTTATGATTATAAATTATATTAAAAGTATTATTGTGAAATTTAATATATTTATTTTCTTCATATGATTTTATTTTTAATTTTTATGCGACAAATAAGTATATTAAATAATTATACAAAAATGTTGTAGTGATTATTTTATTAAGAGATAAACCAAATAAATGGTTTTAGAAATAATAAAATAAATATTATATGGACTATTTAATGTGATCCACTAATTTTATAGACACATATGACCTTATATGAATCTATTAAAGCTTTTATTTCGAACATATCTTCTGTATATATTTTTTTTAAATTCAAATAAATGAATATTGTCAAAATTGACACTATTTTTATTTCATAAAAATAACATATTATAAAATTGTTTAAAAATCACAAAAATATTTAAAAATTATAAATTTAAATTTATATGGTCTATAATGTTATAAAGTTACCAATTATGGAATATTAACAACAAATAAGTCATTATTTGTTATAATTTAAAATTTATAATTTTATTACCACAAATAAACTTAAATAGATTAAATAAGGATAAATCAAAATGATAAGGTTTAAAATAAGATCCAAACATGTATAAATTTGATTTTTTGATGATATTACAACCCTATATCATCTAATATTCGAATATGAGTCATTTTTGGTTGTTTTTAAGTGGGGTTAGATTTATTATAAATTAATATTTTTAAGATTTCTAAAGGTGCCCCTCTCCTCCCTTATAAAAAGGCACCTCCTCCCTCTCTTCCTCACACCATTTTGAGCCTTCAAGCTCGGCCAAACCCTGCCCATTTAACTTATACTCTTCCCTAGAAACATCTTAGAGGTTCTGGTCTTCTTAAAAGACCAATCTTAGTGCCCTAAGAGGAGGTTTCAAAAAGGCGTGTCGAAAGAAGAGGTAATATATGTTACCGATTATTTCAACTTTATCTCTTCTTCTACTTCTTATTATTTAGTTGTTTCATTATGATGAAATAAAATCAATATCACTCATATACTGATATGTTATTATAAGTATTAAATAACCCTATTTCACCATCTATCCATCCTATGGAAAATGAAATCACCGCGGGTGCGTACGTACGGAATACCGTCTCCACGCCGTGCTGTAATCTATTTTCCACCATCACCTTACTTGGATGGGTATAATGGTGAAAGTAATGAATATATATGATTATTTTAAAGTGATATTGATTCTGTAATATTATACACACACTTTAATACAATTTGACGATCATGGGAATGATATCATCACCCGTGCGTACGTACGAAATACCGTCTCCATGACGCGATGAGATTAACTCTCCATGATAACCATTCAAGAAAAGATTATAAAGTATATATAATAAGTAATCATAAAATATATGACATAATAATGCTACTGGATTTATGTATATATATATATATTTATTTCATCTACTTAATTCCATTCAATACAATAAGGAAACGAAAACAGCTTTAATGCGTACGTACGACCTACCGTCTCCATGAACGGTGTATTTCTTTCCTTTTATCAATCTATAATATATATATGTATATGATGAATATATATTATATATAAATCATGTTTTACATTCTGGAATTATGTAAATCAAGATATAAGTAATAATATCAAGAACGACAAGTCGAAACACATACGATAAATAAAATGGTTTTACCCAAAACGCTTCTTTAACATGGAATTTACAAAAGAACGGGTAATATAAAGTCATAAGTGAACCATATATGATATAATAAAAATGAATATGATTCTGTAATAATTCAATGACATTATTTAAATCATTATATAGGAGGTTCAGATACGTATGAAGCATACCGAACCTAAGGTAAGGGATAATTTTGCAAATCTCATTTTTATCCGAGATTGCTTATTCGTAAGTATTTACTGGGGTTATGCTTATCATCCATGACCATGTTTTGTAAAAATGTTTTCATAAAATGTTTACCATTCTTCCATAAATGTTTAAAGTCATTTTTACCCTTTATTGACTTTTTACCACATTGTATGAATGGAATATTTCCTTTTGTTACCATATAAGGTACTTTTTGACTTTTCTGACAAAAGTATGAGGAGAATGTTATTTTTAACTTATACGGCATGAACGGATTTTTACGGTTTCATAAAGCCAAATTTTCATGAATTGTCCTCTATAAGATTGCATGATTATTTTCAAAAAAACCCTTTTAAAATTGCATGGAATTTTGTGAAAAGAAAATGATTTTAAAGAAGAAAGGATATTTTCCTAAAGAATTCATTTCAAGTGTTTTATCAAAACCATTTTCTTTATAAGATGAAATTATTTTCATATGTGTATGTTTAAAGTATAATGTCTCTATGATTTACATGGTTTCACTTTTCTTATGACGAAATGATATCTATTTTTTTATATGGATTATGTTATGATGGGACGATGTTTACGAAACCCATTTTATTCTTTGGGTTATGATGAATGTTTTAAGTTTATTTTGTGGAACAAGTTAGAATGATTTCATTATGAGATGGGTGGGACCTATATCTCCCTCCAATGAATTGGGTAAAGATTTATATCTCATGATATAGGCATGGCTGGAATGGTAAGTTAATCTGGTTCAGTATTACAGGACTGGAACGAGGAGTGAACTCGATTCAGAAAGGGACTTTGTCCACTAAGATGGTCTTGGCAGCAATTCCTTGGCTACTATGGAAATAATTACATGTTCTTAGTGGATGTCACAATTACATGTTTTATTCCCATGCTATTTTATCATGGTTTATGTTCTATTATGATCTATGCCTTATGTACTTCCATGTTTTATGTCGTTGCTCAAGATTTTGATGTCTAAACATTATGTTCATGTTTTTAAGTTCAAATGTATATGGTATGTTTTATTTTATCCATTCTTACCCTTACTGAGCATTTGAGTTCACCATTTTTATGTTTTAATTTCCCCCAGGATCAAAAGAAAGGTTTTAGGTAAGGAAACAAAAAGTGGAAGTTCTTTATGGGAGATGTTGAAGATCTTTCACCACGATTAGAAGATTACGTTCCAAGTTTCCAAAGACACTAAACTATTACGGTCCTTGTGTGTCTGTTTTTGTTATGTATTAAGTATTCCGCAAAAGTAATGTAATGTCCATGTACGTCAGGCTTCGGGTCTCTACAATTGAAAATTTCATTAAAGATATAAATCCAATTCTATAAAGGGAACATGCCACCCAACCATTCTCATCATATAAAGAAATAACACCATGTGGTATACAGATAGATAAATAATTAATAAATTATTATGGATTAGATAGAAATAAAAGAATTATGAGGATGGAATAGAAATATATATATAATGGTATGAGGGGAAAAATGATTTTTTCCATGTAATAAAATTGGAAGGGAAAACTCTAGTACATTCTTCAAGAGAATGAGAGTTGCTAGAAGTTTTGAGAGGAAGCCTTCCATGATCAAAATTGTAACAATAGTGAATAATCATACAATGTATAATTATTCAACTATAATTATATGGGGAACTATGAAAATTTATTCCCCAATATTCAAGAGAATATACCTCAAAAGAAGCCAAGTGATCATTGTCAATCTTATGTCATTATGTTAGGAAAAGTTGAATTATTAAATTGGTGGTGTTTGGATTCATTAATTATGCTATAGGTGTATTTTATCAATGATATTATGGTTATAATAATTATTAAATGTATATAAATTATATTATATAAATTTTAAATTCTTAATTTGAGAGAATATGTTAAATTTTATCGATAAACAAGAAAAAGGATTTCGAGGATTGTCGAACTTCTTAGAAAACATATGATTATTGAATGATAATAGTTAATAGGTTTACAATGTTAATGTAAAATTTTTAAATTTATTTTTTTAGGATGGTATTGGTGAAATTGGAATTAGAGAGCGATTTTAGGGTTTACATTATCTCTATTAGAGTTTAACATATTTTCTGAGCCAGTGGAAAAATTCAATAATTTGATATTTTAATTTAGGATAGTAGAATTGTTTTTGAAATGATATATGATTTTAAAATTGTTTTATGGTTATAAAGGTATTTATATGTTTTTAATGTGACATTAAGATTCAATTTATATTTTATGGGGGTATATAATGTTAAATTAGAGACCTTATTTCTAATTTTAATGAAATTGATGTTGGTCAAAAATATTTTTGATAAATCATAATGATATTTATTTAGGGAATATGTTAAGATACACGTAGAGTGTTATTAGATTACTCATGATAATTATTTACATTATAATTTTTTTAGAGATAATAATATATACTTTTCACTATTCTATGGATCTTACGATCTGTTAATATATAATTTTAGAGCTTTATGCCTAAATAATGAATTTTTTTTTATAACATTTCTTATAGTAAGAGATAAAGTGAAAATGGATTGAATAACTACTAATGGTTGAATTCTATTCATATGAAATTCATAGATATCACGTAAGTATATTTAATCATATTCCATGTTAATAAAATAATTATTCAACTTTAGGAAATTGATATTGGACATAAATTTATCATGTTACCTTATGTTGAAATTAAAGAAATGATCATTTAAATAATAAAATATTTTTTGTTTATAGGTAAAAAATTGTCCTTTGATCACTAATTTTCTAATATTTAACAATTTGTATCACTCTTTATGATTATTTATTATTTTATTCAATTTCCACATATTCACTTCCCTCAAATAATATCATTCAAGGAAACCTAGTTATGTGTTATTAATGATAAATTTTTTACTTATATTTCCCTCTAATTGAAAGGATGTTTTACTAAGCCTTTTTTTCAAAATAGATTTCCTATAAATTTATTTTCCAATTCTGAACTATTAATTTCTATGATGTTGATTAAAATGTGAGGATGTAAAATATTTTATAGGGGTTGAATGTAATACAAATGATTTTAAAAGTGGAACATCATCTTAAATATTTTATATGATATAAAAAATAAATCTTATAATATAGTATAACACACTATGAATTTAATATATATAAATATATGTATATATATATAATAAAATTAAATCTCTTCAATATCATGTGATTCATGCAGCACCTTGTAAAATGAAATACGTTACAATATTAAAATGTTAATATTTAAACATGGCCATGATAACCTATGAGTTATATTGGAGGGTATGAACAGAAATAAATAAATTATGAAAATTATAAGCATGAAACATTTATAAAATATATTCAATTGTTATCCATGATTAGATATTGAATAATAACGATTAGAAAGAAAGACATATTTTTTATAAAAACTATTTTTTTCCAAATGGTGATTTAATCAAGCATTGAGATTATAATTAGAAATTTATTTTTACCAATATCATAAAAATTATTTCAAAAAATAAACTTCATTTTTGAAATCTAAATTTTAAAATTATATTTGGGTGATTTTTTTTGATTTTCCTAAAAGATTAAAATTATTTATAAATACTGAAAATACTGATTCTTTTTTAAAGCACTATTTTTTAGGATAAATTATATTTTAAAATGGATCTATAGTAAAATTATTAAATTATATTAAAATTTAACTAATTTTTGTCATTTTAATAATATTCATATGTTTTTTTGATAAATAATTTTGCCAAATGTGTTTTTTTATTTGGAAATATAATTTTTTAGATATGTCTCTGTGTTTAATTTAAAATTTAATTCATAAAATGTTTTATATTTATTTTTTTATAATTTATTTTATATTTGGAATCTATATAATTTATATTATTTTATATGGTCAACATAATTTTCGACTATAATGAGTAGCGAAAATAGAAAAACATAATTACCATGGTTAATGTATAAATGGGTGTGTTAGGGTGTTATACTAAGAGGATAAGGATTAAAAATGACCCAAGAAGTTTTCAAAAATGACATTTTATAGAAAAAAATTGATTTTATATCCATTAATGTTCATGAATTACTAGTTTATAATTATTTTATCATGAATGAATTAGGGTGTAACTTCATATTTTAAAAAATATAGAGTGTGTATTCTCCCATACTTATAAATGGCCACACACTCTCCTATACACATCACACTAAAAATACCCTTTCATTGAAAATAACTTACCAAATATCATCCTATATTACCTAACCAAATTTACTTTGACCTTTTTATATATATTCCCTTGTAGAATAAATAATATATAAACTTCAAGAGGCTCTTAGAAGAAGAGGTAAAATTCTTAAATACGTGTATTTGTTTTATTTCTTCTTCAATCACATTTAAACCACAATAAAATGTGATAAAATATTAAAACAGGTATTTCATATTTACTATGTTTTTATTATTTTAATATAATATACAATATCCATATTAAATTTAATTAAATGGGAAATTGAATTGTCAATCATTGGTGCAACAGACTACCACCTTACAAACGAATGTAATTCATTTTTTATGAAAACTTAACAGGAATAGATGTAACGATTCATATAAAATATGTACATGATAATTATAAAATTTTATACTTTTATAATAATCATTTTACATATACCTTCATACGTTCCATTATTTGTGGGGGATAAGATAACATCGGTCTTGCGTATGTGTGGACTATTGCCACTAAGTAGCGATGTAAAATATTTTTCATAATATTTTTACATAGATAGATTAAAAAGATGTAGTTGATTAATATTAATGATATAAATTACATTATAATTATTCTGAAAAGGTTAATTAATATTTATTTTCATTTTTTTATATATGTAAAGAAAAATGGAATCTGTGTTATGATTACATATAACATATAGTCGTCATGAATGGTGTAATCCATTTAATCTTTTAAAGATTTATAGATTAAAAAATATAAATTTATAATTAATTTATATGATATTAAAATAATGTATAAAATTATAGAGATTATTTAATGATGATAAATGTAAATGGAATAAATTTACCAAACAAAATCATATAATAAAAATGAATTAATTATAACATGAAATAGAGTTTTGAAAAAATAAATGGTAGGAAATGGGTGTTTACAGGACTATAAGTAAACAATATATTGTATAAAATATATTATTAAGGTCTTCTATTAAAAATATAATAAATATATATTTTTTATTTCTAACTTTTTTACACGTATAAAATAATTCAAACCCAAGGTAAAGGCTTTCTATTATCACTTTTTCTTCTGTGAGACATATACCATATGGGTTACTTCATCCATTATGTAGTGTATATACTATCAAATTTTATATTTTATATAGTTAATATATTTATCATTATGTTAATTAATGTTTCGTTTTAATTTATTTCATTCATGGGGATTATGATTCAATTGTTACCCGTGTTGAAATAGATTTATGTTTCAATTTAATTTTAATCTTTATTATTTATACACGAATTTCAATTAAAGGTAATTATTTTATCATTTTCTAATTTATACCATTAATTATCATATAATATGTCATTTCATGATTTTTTTTAATTAATAGTACATTTTTTCATCTATTTGTATATTAAAGTAATGGAAGAAGGGTTTTTGAGAAAGACCGACATTATTTCCCTCTTCAGTTAAAAATCATTTTTAATAAAAGTACATGTTTTAAAAAAATTATTTTAAATTAATTTAACCATTTACAAATGATTTCATGAATAAATTTTTACCCACAATGATTTTTAAAAAAATATTTCAAGAGAATATGCATTCTTCTTCCAAATAATTCACATTTGGATTTTACATAATATGAGAAAGGAATCTTTGTTTTAACATGTACTCCATGAATGAAATTTAATATCTTCATGAACACTAAATGTTTTACAGATAAATTTATAATTTCCCATGATTATTATCAAGAAAATATATTTTTAAATATTTTATATACATTAAATTTAAAAAGGTTATTTTCATAGTGAAAGGGTTATTTTCCACAAAAATGCATTTAATAAAATTTTTATGGAATTTATATTCTTTAATGAAATAAATCCTTTATGGTACTAATGACCCACCTAAAAAATGTTGTATTGATATAATCCTTATTCATTATATTGATTGTCTATTAGCATCATGACAAATGATAAATTTTTTTTACCATTCACTATATTACTCAGAATGTATTATGATTTTGTTTATTTGATTGGGGTAAGAATTAAAATTTCATATATTAGTTTTTAAATATGAATCTTTATATTTATTATGTGTCTCCACTTTCATTTTAGGAATTAATTAGAATTAGTAATGGAAATGTGTTACCCATTTATTAATACCCCCTCAAGGAATTAATATGTCTCATGTGAAAAATCAGTTGGCCGACATAGAAAGGTTTCTACCCCTATATTTAAACTATTATTTGAAAGGTATTTACATAATGTTTCAGATTTGCAGTATTATGAATTCCCTCATTATGATATTTGATATTGATTTACATGTGATTATTCAATAAGTTATAATATATATTGATAATTTTCAAGCTCATTTGAATATTTATATAGATGTTTTACATCATTTATTTATACAATATTATAATAATTGTATTATTTAAGAAGAATATGTTTCAACTATTTACCATTCCTTATTGAATATTATTATGTATTCAGTATAGCTCCAGCTATTTTTTTACCCTTATGGGGCATCATTGATAACTTTGTTCTTATGATTTATTTAGTACTAGATAAATGTAAGTGTTTTTTGAGTGACATAAAGGGATATGTTAATTGAAGAAATACTGTTCTCCAATAAAAACCAATTTTTATTTTAGGTTTTTAAATTAATATAAAATTCATGTATATATCTATTTTAGTTAGTCTATATAACTATTAATTCCTTATAGATGTGATACATTTAATATTATTATAGTGTAATAATATAACCACTAGCTCTAGAGTACTGTAGTTGGGGTCCTTATAACCTCTATATTACCTTCCTCTAACTTTTAAACGAATGTTTTATCATACCCTTTATTATGTAGTATATCGATGAAGGTGTTTTTCAAACATAAAAAGTGTAATTTATAATTTCTTATTTCTGGACAAGATAATGCTATATATAATATTTTTAGCATGAATATTTTTACAAAACCTTTATTTTGTTAGTAAACCCAACCTAGTTTATCTCTCTCATAGTAGTATATAATAATAAATTTCCTTCTCTAAATGATCCTAAGATTATTGGAAAATTCATAACCTATGTGGAACATTTTTACTTACCCTTGATCCTTCTAATTAATTTTATAACTTCTAAAATCATATTTTTAAGATATTATTATTTATAAATATATGATCAGTCCAAAATGATTTAATTCTACCTTCTCTTTATAATCAATATGATATATTATTAGATTATGATTTCGAAAAAAGATTATGAAATCCATGTTCTCATTATGTTTTCAATGGTTATTATGATTTTTGTATCGTTTCTTTTCTTCATGTAGAACATATATATATATATATATATACATATTACGATTATGTGTTTACTGGCCCTAAAATTATATAGCCTTCCATTTAATTGTGAAAATGATTATATAAAATGAAATTTTATGTCAGTGATTAAGGAGAACCTAATCCATGAGGGGAATATTTCCACTATGTCTATGGGATCGGGGAGTAAACCCAATCCTCCATGGGACATTTTACATATGAGTTTAAAGGCCTTGGTAGAGGACGTTGAAAAACATTCATTATTTTGAGTCGTATTTTTTCCACAAATTCAATGATTCCATGACCATATAATTTAGTTTCATTTTTTCCTATTTTAATGGTTTTGATCATTTTCACTATAATATCATGTTATACCGCATGAATACATGGATTTTTTATTCAGGTTTATTCCCTTACTAGTTTTTCTAGATCACCATTTTAGATTTTTATACCTCATTAATACTCATTTGCATTGGAAAAATACTAAACTAAGTATTATAAAGCTACAGTTCATTTATGAACATGGAAACATAAAAAATAGTATATAATATTTTTAAATTATCTCCCAATATATTCCACATTACCAAAACCCTTTTTAGATATATCACAAATAATACCTATCATGATAACCTAGTAGAAAGAAACGTAATAAATGGTGAGCTCAAATGCACATTAATGGGGAAAAAAAGAAATATCTAAACATAACATGAGAATAAGTGTATGAGAACATGATCAATACATATGAAAACAATACCCTCTATATTAGAGATCAAAATATTGAGTAATGGAATATTCATTGGTAGTTCGTAAGGAAATATTCATAAGTAAATCAAATAATAAGAGCCACAAGATCCTAACATGGACATCATACATGGAATTGTGGTATACACATAAGAAAATAAATTCCATTCTATAGTATTAACAGATCATTTAAGATTATATAATAGTGGAATGAGTTCACTATCCAAGCCATCATAGTAGTGAATGTCCACTCCTAGGACATTCATTGTCGAAAGAGACACTTATATAACTAGATTTACTCCCCATTCCAATACTATTTTTCTTAAATATTTACAAAGTGCATTAAAGGGACATATAGGTATCACCCATAACATAATGGAAATCATAGGTGCTTGTTCTATAAGGTTATAAAACATTCATCATAAATAGAACCAATTAAAATAAAAGAGTTTCATAATCATTTCATTATAGAATAAAATATAGAGAAAATCAGTTTTCAAAATCATTATATCATTTCATCATAGTATAACTTATGTAAAGAAATTGTTTTTCATACGAGTTGTATCATGTTATAATATGTATAATAGAAATGGTTTTCATAAACATCTCAACATATTAACCCAAAACCATTCAATGAAATAATAAAAATAGTATATTGGATTATATACCATGTAATACAATAGTTACATAAACGGATGTAATGATTAATGGAAAATGATTTCAGAAGTTGAATTGGGATATTTCTTGAGTAAAGTATCCTTTCCACTATAAAAATCAATTTTTCCAAACTAAAACATTATAACATATTTTGAAAATTATTTTCTTATGAAAATAATCTTATAAAATTAAGGTCAAATATTATATTATAATTTGAAACATACCCAGATGAAAATATCCCTTCAACATTGGAAAAAAAATTTAAATATTATTTTTTTAAAATAATTTTCTTTGAAAATAACAATGGAAACATATAATGAAATATTTATATATAATTTTAATCATTTCTTGGGGAAAATATCATTTCACTTTGAAGTCATTTTTTTCAAACCGAAAAATTTCTCATTTATTAAGGAGAACATTTTCATCAAAAATAACCATTAAAACATGTAAGGGAAGAATTAAATAATATAGTGGTCATTAATATAGGAATCATTATTCATGTCTTGAATGTTAAAAAATGATTCCTTTGACATTTTTGATAAAATCTAAACATTATTTATTTGTAAAATAGAATAAACATTTCCTTAATAAAAATTTATAAAAAGTAAAAAATCTGTAAAATATTCGTTAATAATCATATAATAACATTAAAATATTCTTAATAACTTTTTTAGATAACATGGATATGGACAAAAATGTTTTCAGATTGAAGAATGAAATAGTGTTGTTTTTATTTATAAACGTTATTTTGGAATCTTGAGTACATTATGAAAGGAAAATGAAGGAAACAAATGTATTATAAATAATTAAATATGGAAAAATAAAAGTCATTTTTTTCTTTAGAAATATAATATATGATTTCATGAATGGAAATGTAATCATAACCCATCCTGATAAATAGTGAGGTTGTTACATAAAACCCTTACTTGTTGGATAACATTGGAATAATAGGCCCCAATAAAGAATAAAATCAAATGAAACATCCATTATCATTTATATAATGATATTCATGATATAACATTATAAATTTAGACTATATACACCTCTTAAAATAAGATAGTAACATAAAATAACAAATATAACAAAGATAAAAAATTGAGACAAAAATCTCATACTGCTTTGGTAAATTAAGAACTATGAACCCCATGAAAGGGATATCCTAAATTGGATATTTATGTCCCCATAATTATCAGGATATGAATCATAAAATAACTTTATTTTTAGAAAATGATCCACACAAAAGAAACATCTTGTGAATATAGGATGTGTCTAACAAAAAAACAAATATCAGACAAAAATCCATTTCCTTAAGTATTGACTTCTTTCATACATGTTAAATATTTATAATATATATATATATATATATATATAATCTATTACCGGACAATAATTATATATATCATACAATATATGATTTTAGTATGACATTTTTCTACTAATTTATAAAAAATTCATTGTTAAAATAACTTTTCCAATAATAACTTATTTTTTAACGCTTGCTTCAATTTGTTATATCTAATAATTATTTATTTATAATGGTTCTATAATCTCCATAACTTTAAACATGATATAAATATAACATATTTTTAGTATAAATTAATATAAATAATCTTTAAAAGACAGAGATATAAAATGAAATACATAGTTCATAAACATAGTAGGTCTTACGTATGCTTTTTCATTGTTTCCATTCTTTTAACGGATCAAAAAAATTATAGTCTATAATTTTAATTTAATATATATCTCATATATTTATTAAAATTATTTTTATAACATTTAATGCTAAGAACCAATGAAAAATGAATCACATCACTTATTGAGGAGGTAGTTTGTCGCACACACGAGTGATGTTATCTTATCCCCCATAGAACAGTATGTAGGAAGTTATTTGTGATATGATAATTTAAAAAGTATAATTTCATTGAAAAATCATATATATTCATTTATTATATCCTTATTACCATCGATACAAAATAGTATTGAAAACCCCATGACATCGGTTTGTGAGGCGGTAGTCTGGCGTACACATTAGTGATGTCATTGTCTTCCAACTCGTCCAAAATGTAAGAATACAGGTGTTATATTATTATTCATTTAGTATTTTAATACCATAAATATATTTTATAAATATTATATAAATAATTATATATATTCTTTAGAGGTAGCGATGGAAGATGAATAGCATCAATTTGAGAGGTAGTAGTCTACCGTACACATGATGAACAATGTCATTTATTATTTCATGGAAGAGGAGATTGATATATGTTTTGGAATTAAAATAATAAAATCTCAGTCTATTTTTTGTACTATTTTTTTAGTATAAACATATATAAAGAATATTTAATGGTGTATGATGATGAAATAAAATAAAAAATCATGATTAATGATTATACATCTTCTCAAGAGAACGTCTTTTGTAACACATCTAATGATTTATTAGTCCTCATTAAAACTAAAACTAAGGCTTAACAGATGTGTGCATCTATGTAAGAAATTAATTTAGGATGTAATTGGATGATCAAAAGGTTCTCTAATGTCTGAAGAAGAGATAAGTGAGGTGGCCATTAATAAGTGGGGATGAGGAAAAACTTGTAATTTTTAAAAAGAATATAGTGTACCAACATTTTTCATATAAAAATAAAAAAAATGGGTTATTATAATATTATATTAGTTATAATTTCAATTAATGACTATAAATGGGGAGTTATAAAATTTTCTAGCTCATTTTACCATTATCTCATTATATTAACACTATAATAAACTTTTATTAACCTTAACCAAAGTAATTAATTTTTACTTTTTTTAATATTTATTTTGTAAATGAATTTTGTTTCCCATATTATATAATATAAATGAAAATAGTTCATCATAATAAATCTATTTTTCCAAATTCAAAATAGAAAAGTGGAATAATTTAATTTGAATGTTAACCTACAAATGTGATGATAATTGAAACTTATGAAGAGAAATTTTTCAAATGTTCTAAAAGTTTTAATATAAAAATTCAATATAAAATGATTAAAACAACCTAAATTTTATAAATTAATATTTAATCATAATAATTATAATTGTATTATAATTTTAAAATAAATTTTGGCTTTTAAATTATCTTAATGAAAAGGTAGATTTTTATAAAACCCATGTTTTTACACTATTCACTAATGATATTATCTTTTTTTGAAATTTCCCAAAAATTAATTCTAATATAATTTTGAAATTATTATTTCAAAGAATAATTATATTTTTCAGATAAATTTTCTATAATTTTGAGAAATTAATTTTAAAATAAGGGCACCAAATGTGATAGAAATGATTTTTTGAAAAATAATGATTTAAGCATACAATTGGATTTATTATCATCTAATATATAAGAAATACATAAGATGAATGTGGAACATTTTAATGAATATATATTGTAAAAAATTCATTTCTAAAAAAATAAATAAACATAATTTTTGATTTATTGTGCTAAAATTCATTTTGTGAACATATGTAGTTTTTCCACAAAAAAAAAGATTTCATTTATTTTCAAACGATTCTTATTTTTATTTTTAATTTATGATCCACTATATAATTAATTTTATATTAATTCATAAACCATTCATTTAAATGAGTTTTTTAATCATTTTTATACTTCCCATTCTAACAGAAAGAATAAATATATCATGTTAATTAATAATATTTTAATAGTATGTCGCATTTTGTTGAAACCCGATGTTTCATATAACACAAGTTATCAAGTAAATTAAATTTAATCAACAATATTTCATAAAATCTAGATGTTTTACATCTACCACAGATAAAATAAATTTATATAGTGAATTATTTTTCTATATTAAAAATACAATGGATACTTATAACTTAATACAACCTCAGGTTCATATGTTACTCTTTCAAGATGCTTTTTTCACATTAAAATGTTGACCATGTGAGTAGACTTATTTTTTTGAACATTATCCCTACTGTTTAAAATCTCAATTTATTTTTCCTCATATAAAAGATAATTATCTAGTGGTATGACGTCTATGTTTAGAATTTTTAAAGGATATGTTATGTAATTTCTCAAGAGAGATACATGGAATACATCGTGGACCATGGATATGATTACTGAAAGAGTCGATCAATAAGATTCCCTCTAGAAATGATCCTGATTGCAACACCCCAAAATCATAAAGTAAGAACACTATATTTGATAGCATATATCGCACACATCACCAAGAACATAAGGGATATAATACCCAATGGATTTATAATATAGTTAATATTTTAAAAAACATTTGATAATTCTTACAATGAACAAGACACTGAGTGAGCATTTGTCACATGAAATAATGAGTTTCTTCAAATTTTTGGCATTACAGACAAGACCGAGTTTTACCAAATAATGATATATATTATTAACACATTATTTAAAATAAAATAACATAAAATTACTATATATGAAAATTATTAACTATAATATGAATAAATAGGGTTTACATAAATATAAAATAAATTCATTTGTTATAAATTAATAAAAAAGGTATATGAAAACTGATTGAATATAAAATAAAATATTTTTGATTTTATCCTCATAATGTTTTTTGACATAATTAATTACAATTATTGATTAATATTATTGTTATTTATATATAATATTTCAAAAAATATATTTTTGATATTCATCAAATATATTTTATAGTATTAAGATAAGATCAACCCATATATTGCACAAAAAATATTATATTTTTATAAAGTTAGTTTTTCTTGTTTTGAATAGAGAGCCCATTTTTAATAAAATTTCGGAACCCTTAATAAATTTAATATTTAAAAATAAACTAAAGCTTTTGAATAAAAAAAATAAAAATGGTCAGTGTAATTCATCTTTATTTTTCCTAAATGTTTTATTTTTTAATAAATAGTGATAAATATGAATCTTTTGTTCACAAATTATTTTTTATCCAATGTATTTTTCAGTATTAATTATATTAAAAATATTTTTAATATTTAAAAATATAATATTATAAAAAATTAATCAAATTTAATTTATTTGGATCATTTTCACTTTGAAATTAACTTTAAAAACATGAAAAACATTTGGATGTTTTTACCTTGAAAACCCACATTGTCGTCCTGTCTGTGGGATTAAATTTCAATTAATTTATACCAATTATGTGATTAGATGTTGGAAAATGTATTCCGCACTTTTAATAATCATAATTTATAATTTATGATAATTTCCTAAAAGTTTTTACCTAATAATATTATTAAATTTAAAAAAAATTAATAACAATGATTAAGGTATAATTATACTTAATAAGGAATTAAACCATAATGTTAAGGCCCAAAAGAACCTATAAACATGTCAAAAAATTATTTTATGGACATATGACAACTCTATAATAAATTTTATCTAATTGGGTTCATCATTGGATCCAAATTAAAGATTATAATGTGGTAATAATTCCATTTACAAAATATTACAAGAGTGCCTCCCCTCCAATATGAAAGACCACCACTTCTCCCCATTCCTAACACCTTTAAAACCAATTATGATCAAATAATATCTTCCAAATTCACTTCACAACAAAACTACATTGACCATTATGAATCTATTTGATTAGGAAATCTTCCAAATAATCCCTTTGGTTTAAACTAAAAGTAGTTAACTTATTTTAAGGTAACACTTCCCAATGATCTCTTTTCTCTTATTTACTTTTCCAAAACCTAAAATTTTCTTATTTGACATTAATATAATAAAAAATTTATCATAAAATATAGAGATGTTATTAATATTATGGGTTCGAACTACACTCGCACACACATCCATGTAATGGATATCGAACAAACTATTTACAGGAATAAAAAACTACAGCCTCACATAAGGATGATTGCTTGTTCCTCTTTTACACTTCTCTTAGTGATCAGTATGAAGAAGAATATAATTATATATGATATATATGAAATTTATAATACATTAATTATATTTCAAATTTTTATAAAAAATACCTCTATACATTCCATTTATCATAAATATGATGTCATCACTTGTGGAAGTGTGGACTACCTCCCCCTCAATGCAATGTGATTCATTCACATTATACATGGATAAAACTAATGATGAAAATAATAAACATATATCACATATATTTTATAGATATTATAATGGAATTATATATACATGTTAATGAATATCATTTAGTTTTAATTCTTTTAAAATTAAATAATGAAATGAATTTATAGTTAATATGTATGTATAGCCTACCGTCACTATGAAATTTCCCTTCAATTTCTTATGTCCAATTATTTTATATTATTAAAAATAAAAATATAATGACTATATATGATAAATAACTCTTGGTTTAATATATTTATATGATTAAACCATGATTTATTTAATGATAACAATAGTTAACAGTTTAAAACTTACTCAACCAAACATGGAAATTAACACTCGAAAGAGTGAAATCAATCAATGATTGATAACAAACATATAATGAGATATTATAATAATTTAATATATAGAACTATAAACTTGAGTATGGTTATTATATTTGTTATTAAAATATATCAAAACACAATATATTAATCTACATACCACAGAACAAAATGAAAGTATAAGGTAAGGGATTGTTGTCTCAATTTTAATTGGGTGAGGCAAACATTATTTTCACTAAATAACTGTTTTGTTTGTTTTATTTTTTGCACATTTTGATATATTATTGCAAGAATTATTTTTTCCTAATGGTCTTACAATTTTCACTTCTAATTTTCTCACCTAAGGGTCTTAAAAATAAAATTATCACGTGCTAAAAATTATTTTTGTAATCACACATTGTTTTGTGATAGTCGATATTTTCATTAAACAATCACTTTATTGTAATAATTTATAATTGGATGTTTACTTAATTATTTTTTGATTGAAATTATTATTTCCTAAAACATATACCATCATACATATGGTATTTATTTTGACAGTTATTTGATTAATTGGGAATTATTGAGAATTCTGTATTTCTCATTCAATAAAATTATTTGATAAGGCATATTATTTATATTGATTGTGAAATATAAGGAATTATTTGAACATTAAACGCTAGTCATAACCAAAAAATTAGGTATCCCTTTGATGCATCAATATGTTCTCATGATATGAAAATGATTTCCAAATTAAATGGGTTTCTATCTGTGGTTTTAATCTATCTTGTCAATAGCCTTAACAGTTTAGGTTTCCATGTGACTTATACATGAAGTAAAATAATTACTCATTTACCTAATTTTTTTTAGTTATTATTTATCTGTGATATTTTTCATTGATATATCATTCAATGTAATTCATTATCAGTTTATTGATTTATGGCATGCGTTTCAATTTATTACCTTTCCTTAATAATTATTCCATATTTAGAAGTATTAATGGAAAGAGTGATCAATTGTTTAAATTTCCATATAGATTGATTCATTATTTCATATATTCAATTTACCCATACTTATTATTTTATCTCACCATAATTATGGTTCTTTCTCCATTTTTATGAAGAAGAAGACATTGAATAAGAATTAAAAGATGTAGTTTATTTCATTTTACTATGAGGAATGTCTTATTTTTTCCCAATGTACTATGGGTATCATGTATGTAATCTGGATTTACAAAACTATTAAAATAATTTTACCTTTAGGATTTTATTCCTTGTAATAATTCCAATGTAATAAAATAACACACCTTCTCAAGGTTTTAGGGGTTCGTGAATTACATTTCTTTGGAAAGGATGTCTAGAAGAAATAATGTAAACTTGATTTAGAAAGCATATGTTATGGAAAATAACCCTAAGGTTGAATTTTCAGGATTACTAAATAAGTAAATAATTGTATTTTGTTAAAATATATATTATCTGGGTATTCCTTGAAATACATCCTTGTTTGGATACTCCAAGTGGGGGTGGTTCTAGCGCATATTTACATAGGAGTAATTATTCTATCAAGGTGTTTTGGGACTGACTCGGGGTAACATGGTACACAATAATCTACCTCCCTGGACACCTGGTTTGAAACTCCCCGAGGACATTCTTGGGATAGTTGAAATTTTCATTACCTAACATTAGAAATGATTTATAAGTATTAATATCCCCAAGAATATATATTTATGACTACGAGATTTTATATTCTTAACTATTATAATTTATGTTACACATTATTTAGAGTTATAAAAAGATCATAATTTAATGACCAAATATAGTATATTCCATTGTTTAGATTTGGAACATAGAAGGAATAATTGTATCAATACTCTTGGAAAACGTAGGGATTTCCATGAAGATGAAAACAGTATATTTGGTATTTGAAATGAGAATGTTATGAAAACATGTGGGTAACTTAATCAGATTATGATATGTATCCTTTCATAGATAGAGAAACATATTCCATAGTTTTATTCATCGATGATGGACCACATTATTCCATAGTGGACCCCACCTGTTAGTGGGACTACTTATCCAATGGACGGTGAGAAAAGGATTAAGTATTTAGAGAACATATTCACGGAATTGTTATATAATAAAAATGATAAGGTTAAACATAAAATATATTGTCTAAATAATGATGTTGATATATAGTGTCCTCTATGTTGAAATACTATAGAAGGAGAAATAGAACTCAGAAAATGTAATACTTTAAAGTGGAATTTTTTTAATAAATACTTCCTTCAAGGTAAAAAACTAAAATGAAGAGAATTTTTAATTGTTTAATGGAAAATGATTAAATAGAGTGTTTTAGATAATGAGATAACTTTATATGGTTACCTATGTATTCAAAAAATCATATATACAACATAGAGTGTAAGATTAACCACTTATTTGAAGGCCTTAAACTAATTCTTTTAAGGGAATTGGTTTCTCGGAATTTCCTATCCTGCAATGAGATTGTTTTATGTGACATCAAAACAGAGAAGGAATTATATAGATCATAAATTTTAAATCGAAACCAAGAAAAGAATAGGACATTTGAACACAATGAAAAAGTTAATGATTCAATGAAGAAAAAGGGGAAAAGGATTTTCCCATACGTGATAACTATTGATTGAATCACCCTTAAAAATTATTTAAAGGATTGGGAGTATGTTATAAATTCAAAAAGAGAGTTTAATAGGAAATAATGTAACAAAAAGATGGAAAAAAACTCATATTCAGTGTTATAATTGTAATAAGATAAGGAACTAGAGAAAATAATTCCCCAATCATTGAGGGAATATAATTATGATGAAGATAAGGGATCACGAATATAATATGTTATTAACACAACCAAAGTGGAATGATTAATGTAATTCTATATTTGGATCAAAAAAATATGTTGTAAAAGAATTTAATTTTTCATGTTCATGATATATGTTGTAAAAGAACTTAATTTATCAGTTTATCACCATCAATAATTATATAACAAACTCTAGAGATGAAGTATTGACATTCTTTTTCACCATGAAGTGTTTGGAGTTTTACCTCAGAAGGTATCATTTAATGTTTTTAGCATGGAAGGTCAACAAAACCAGTAGAAATGAAGGAATGTGATGAACTAGTACAAAAAACACTTTTATAAGGGTGTAATTAAAAAGAATCAAAACTCTCACTGTAAAAGGTTCATCCTGACCATCCACAATATTTCCTCAACTCCATAAAATTGTTTTATCATTACATTATGCTCCATTTTTCCTTGTTGAGATTTCCCTTGCTGAGGAGTCATGGTATTCTGAGAATCACCATAGATATATTTTCTATACTGACGAGACTTATTCTACTGTCCTCATTCGGTTGAATCATTTAGTTCTTGTGACACATGAGAAGTGTCCTGAGCACCAGACTTGAGATGATTATGACAAAATAACTTCAGTTATCCCATCTTGTTGAAATTATGTCATTCAATTGGTGGTGATATAAAATCCAACTTCGTGTGATTAGAAGAATCACATTTGAATATTCCCACTCTACTCATTCATTATAGATAAAGATTTACTGATCGAGTTTTCTGATTCTGAGTCTAGTTCCCACATTAGAAAAGGACTCCCTTTTCTACATGCTCTCATCATTAGAGATTCCACTATTTCCTATAGGGATATTTATACTTACTCCGCCCATATATCCTGAAATTTCCCACTCTTCCACTTCCACTATTTTTACCATCTCTATGAAATTTATAATATATAGAACCACAATATTTGATTTAATTTATTTCATCATCCCTAGTTACTTGATGCTCAACTTCAATGATGCACTTTCCTAAACTTTTTGTAGAGACCCTAAGCTTAACGTACATGGACATTACATTACTTTTGCAGAATACTTAGTACACAACAAAAAACACACACACAAGGACCGTAATAGTTTAGTGTCTTTGGAAACTCGAAATATAATCTTCTAATCGTGGTGAAAGATCTTCAACATCTCCCATAAATATCTTACTTTTTTTTACCTAAAACCTTTCTTTATATCCTGGGGAAAAAAACATAAAAGGGTGAGCTCAAATGCTCAGTAAAGGTAAACAAAAGAAATATCAATCACATCATATTCATAAGAACATAACATTTTGGAAATCTTAACCTGCAAAAGAGATCATAATATCATAACATGGGATAAATCATAGTAGTGAAATGTAATCCCAATAATCATAACTTAAAACATGAAACTTTGTGTCATACACACATAATCATAGAGAATCATTTCTTATTAGTCAAGACTCATTGCCAAGACTATCATAGTGGACAAAGTCCCTTTCTGAACCGAGTTCACTCCTCGTTTCAGTCCTGTTTCACTGAACAGGTATAACCTACCGTTCTAGCCATGTCTATCTCATGAGATATAAAATCTTTACCCAATGCATTGGAGGGAGATATAGGACCCACCCATCTCATAATGATACCATTCTTATGTGTGCCACAAAATCAAAAAAAAATCATACATCATTGCATAACCCATGTAATAAAAATGGGAATCTTAAACATAATGCCATCATAACATAATCTATATAAGATAAAAGGACATCATAAAAATAATTCCATCATAACATAATCAAATCAATGTAAAAATATGGGTAGAAATAGAACCCTATATTATCTTATATGGAAGATAATTTTGATAAAACACTTGAACTTTATTCTTGAGGAAAATATCCTTTCTACTTCAAAAACAGTTTTCCTTTCTTAACATGTCATACAATTTTAAACTAAAAGAAGTTGATTAAAAATAAACTTGAAACATGTAAAGGAAGCTTCTTGGAAATAATGTTTTAAAAATCCATTCATGTCGTATAAGTTAAAAAAACATTCTTCTTGTACTTTTGTCGGAAAAGTCAAAAAGTACCTCGTACTAAAAACGACAAAAGATTCCTTTCATATCCTTTACTAAAAACTCACCGAAGGGTAAAATTGGATTTAAACTATTGTAAGTGGATGGAAACAATATTATATATTGAGGGAACATGTATTTGGATGATAAAATACACCCCAGTAAATACCAAAGTATAAACAATCTCGGATAAAAATGAGATTGTGATATTTTCCCTTACCTTAGGTCCGATTTTCTTCGTAAGTGTCTGAACCTCCAATATAATGATTTAAATAAGGTTATTGACTTATTCCAGAATCATAATTATTTTTTTGATATCATATATGGTCATATTCTTAGCTTCTTATTGGTAATATTTCATTATTACTTGTTATTCGGGTGTTTATTAATTTTTGTTCTTATGCGTGTTTTGTTGAATAAATTATTATTTTTCTTTTTAGGTTATAGATACCTCATTTACAGAATGGTATTAGGGTAATATATATCATATTAATTCATTAAATTCATTTATATAATCATTATGCAAGGAAGATCATGTAGAACGAGTCGCATCTCATCGTGGAGACGGTATTCCGTACGTACGCACGAGCGATGATATCGTCCCCATGATTGTGGAATTGTATTGGAGTATATATATACTATTTCAGAATCAATATAACTTTACAATAATCATATATAGTCATTATTTACACCATTTTACCAATCCAAGTAAGGTGGTGGTGGAAAATAGATTACACCACGACGTGGAGACGGTATTCCGTACGTATGCACGCGCGGTGATTTCATTTTCCATAGGATGGATAGATGGTGAAATAGGGTTGTTTCATACCTATAATAACATATCAGTATATTAGTGATACTGATGTTATTACTTCATAATGAAACAACCTAAGAAGAAGAAGTGGAAGAAGAAATAAAGGTGGAAGAATCGGTAACGGACATTACCTCTTCTTTGAAGCGCCTCTTTGATACCTCCTCTTAGGGCACTAAAATTGGTCTTTGAAGAAGACCAGGACATCTAGTATGTTTCTAGGGAAGTGGAGAAGAGAATTTGGCAGGGGTTTTCCGAGCTTTAAGGCTCAATGTGGTGTGAGGAAGAGAGGGAGGAAGTGCCCTTTTATAAGGGAGGAGAGGGGCACCTTTGGAATAACAAAAAATATTATTTTATTATAAGGTCAAATTAGGTTTTTAATAGCTCAAAATTGAGATATTTAGATGCTAAGGTGGGTATGGGTCGAAATCCTATCATCCAATATAATTTGGACAAGTTTAGTTTACTATTTTAACATTATCATTTAGTTTTAACTTTAAGTTATATAATTTTACTTTTACCGTGTCTTTTTGTGTTCTTACACTATAAGGTTAATAAACATACTATAACAAGCCAAAAGAACCCTATGTTGTTTATTATTAATATATAGAACCTTATCTAAGTCATTTGGTTGAACCTTAGATTTTTAGGAATATAATAAAAATTAATAATATAATATTTGTTTTAAAAACTATTTTATGTCAATTTTGACAGTATTTGGTAATTGATTTTTGTAAAAATCATAAGAGAATGATTAGTTAGAAAAAAGTTAATAAAATACATACTAACATGTCATATTAACCAATAAAATTATTGGAATTCATAAAAAGTATCAAATTACATTTATTTGTGTATTTGTAACATCAATTATGTCAATATTTCGTTAATAAGATAATTACTAAATCATCGTTGTGTCATAAATAAATTAAATTATTTACAGTATAAAAATTAAAAATAAAATGTCATTATGTAGGAAATCCTTTTAGATTTCTAATTAATATTTATAGTTGAATTTATCTTATGTATAACCCTATATTAAAAATTCTTTACTTATTAAACTTTGATTTTAACTATTTTAACCCTTCTTTAAATAAATTAATAATAAATGTCCTAATCTAATCCAAGTGGGCTTAAATGGTCATATGTTATTCCTAAGGTTTTTTTTCGAATTACACTTATCCAATAGAATTATGACATGTGTTAGGGTAATAATAATATCATTTTTACCCTTAATTACCCTATTTACTTTTAACCGTGGTAAAAAAGTAAAAAGTTACTATTCACAAAAAATAATTTTCATCTCATTGAACCAAATTTTAGTCCTTGATATTAACCGTGTCTCTCAAATTTTCGAAATTCCACTCACAGAAGCGGTAAAATTAAGTTTTATGAAAAATTCAGTTTTTTAACTACCACTTAGTGGTCTCACTATTCATCAAAAAATGAATGTTTCCAGAAAAATACAAAAAATTAGGCCTAAGCTATATTTCATATTATGAATTCAAAAATGATGTCTATTTTACCAAATTAAAAACATATCAGTTACATTAATTAATTTAAAAATTAATTCTCGTCGTCAAAACAAATAGCGTGTTTTTAAGAGATAATAACTATAAAAAGATTGACACTTGTTTATGTCTGGTTTAAATGTGAAATTACATCCAATGACCAACATTGTATTAAATTGTAAAAATATATTCTAAATATAATTTAAAACCACTCAAATTAATAATTTATCACTATTAATTATTTTGATTAAAAAAGTTGTTTTTAATTAAAATTTAGCAATTTTCACTATTCATTAGAATATG
This sequence comes from Viscum album, assembly GCA_963277665.1. Lineage (NCBI taxonomy): Eukaryota > Viridiplantae > Streptophyta > Magnoliopsida > Santalales > Viscaceae > Viscum > Viscum album. Next base: position 1,209,221,160 of record OY728137.1, read on the forward strand.
AAAGTTATCCGAAAAGTACCAAAATTTCACCCTAAGCTAATTTCAATATTTTGAATCCAAAAATGAAGTCCATTTTGAGAGGTAAAATTTCAATAAATTTAAAAGGTGGTTATTACTATTCATAACGGCTAGTTTTAATAATATTTTAATAGCATATCATTGTTTAGTGAAACTCGGTATTGCGTACTACACACGCTATCGAGGAAGGTCGTGATTGCGTCTAATGCAAGGCAAGTCAAAGATGCATGTTGTGCAAGATCCTTTTGGTGTAGCGTACAACACAATACATTAATGAAATTAAAAGGAATATTTTTCATAAAATCTCGGGGTGTTACATTCTACCCCCTTAAATTGAATTTTTCACTCAAAATTCGTCGGGGTTATAAATGGTTTACTACTCGAAAGTTTCATTAATAGAAACCCACGTCGTAAAAAGCAATACCAAAACCAATCTTTAAAAACAAAAGTATGAAATGTAACGGTTGCCCAAATAAACTAATCACTGGGTTTCCACATAGGTGAAAATATGGATATGGAAGAGAAATCTCACCATCATGTTCTGATGGAGAGTGGAAGAGAACATGGCTTTTGAAAATACAGCAATCACAGAGCCATAAACTTGTGACGATCTAAGGTGCCATCTAATTCATCAGATATAAGAGCACTAGGACAACATTTTTGGTTTTCAAGATCATTTCCCTAAAGTTGATGAAATTGGAATTAGAAGAAAAACTTTCGTTATTTTGGTATAGTCTCACCGTTGGTCGTTATTTGGACAATTTCCACTTCATCTCTTAATGAAATGAAGTTGAATTTGTCATTCGTGATGTGTTAGCAGATCATGTGATAGAATTATGGGTCATTCCATCTGTCTCAAACAAAAGGTTAGAAAAGTTATAAAAAAATACATAAGTCCATCTATAGTGGGATTAATCATATATGGTTCTTAAAATGGACTTATACTTCATATATCATACTGCTTAATATAATAAAACTAGTTTCTACTAAACAGGGACTTCTTGTAGGCCAGTGGTAGGTGATAAAGGCCAGTCGCACTTTGGTTGTGGGTTCGATTCCCACAGCCTTGTCCGACGCGATGGGATGTCGCTCGTCATGCAGGTTGTCCTTTTTCTAAAAATACATTAATATAACATCCCATCAATAATATCGAAAAATGTTTTATCCTTAAACAATACTAACTTATGTCCAACATAATCATTTCCAATCTCTAGGCTTATCCAAAATACTGATGTCCAATCTCATATTATAGTGAAAATGACTACCCAAGAGTTAATATAACAAGCATGTTAATACCATCTTTGATCCCTGTATATCATGAGATATGTCTTGTTAGTCACATTCCAAACATTCGAAGGCCTTAATCATGTATTCTCTTGAAAAATGAATACCCATTGAATCTTACTGAAAACATGAGTGCTGTCAAAAGTTAACTCTTTTCACATACCAAAACCTCAAACCATGATATAACTATTTCCTTATATCAGTCATGATCTCATGAATATTGTCAAACATTTCATTTTCTCATTTTCCCTTCATTATGTGCATATCATCTTTTTTCCAATAATATCTCAATCACTTTCCATGGTTACCAGTACCATAAAATTATTGAAAACCACAATAGACCAATACATAAATATTGCAATATTCCACGATACTATATACAACATTATATTAGAATCCCATTACATAAACACTTAATCATTCCACCACATCATTGTCAAATTCAACATCGCCAATAGTGATCGCATGTGACTTCCCTTTTTCCTTTTCCTTAAGTGGTTTCTCATGTCGATCTTCATTAACCCTTGGATTAGGGAATTTATTAGCATAATGGACCATTTCCTTGCACTTGAAGCATTGAAGTGTTGGTGGTGCGTTCTCTGTAGTCTTTTCTTTATTCACATCATTAGAAACCCTTTTTCCATTACTTCGACACTCAGCTGCTCGATGACCTTCTTTTCAACACTTAAAACATTTTCTAGTCCCTTTAATACAATCTCCACCATGCTTCTTTCCACACTTAGATCATAAAGAAACAATCATCTTCTTTTCACCATTATTCTGATATTTCTCCTTGAACTCCATCTTTCGTTTCTTGTCAAAACTATGAGATGGATAAGTAACACCAACTTCCATTTCTACCTTGATATCACAACGCACGGTTTCTTCATAGCTACTAAAGTCTCTTATAGCTAATTACCTTTGAAGATTTGGTTTTAAGCCACTGAAGAATCAATCAACTTTACTTTCAGGTTGGATGATAAAGCCAGATGCATACCTTGAAAGCCTTGTAAAATTCGCTTCGTATATACCAACAGATTAATCATCCTTTTTCTTTAGTTCAAGAAACTCCTTCTCCATCTTTGTTCGAAGAATATGAGGGAAGTACTTATTGAAAAATAAGTTCTTGAACTCGCCCCATTCCGTGGACTCAATTTCATCTCTTGGCCTCATATTCTTGATAATATTCCACCATTGATCAGCTTCACCTTCCAAATGATATACTGCTAAGATGACTTTATCATGTTTTGAACATTGAAGAACTGAAAATATCTTTTCAGTGGTACTAATCCATTTTTCAGCAACAAGTGTATCAGAAGGCCCACTGAAAGAAGGTGTATGTTGCCTCATGAAGGACTCAATAGAATATTGTTCCCTTCTCTGCTCATTTGGAAGTCCAGAATGATTCCTAGATTGTGTAAGTATAGCAATAAGATTTTGCACTCCATCTCCCATAACATTTTTTTGTTCAGGAGGAAAATCATTGCATTGTCCATTGCATTGATCAACACGGTTCCTTCGTGTTCCAACCATCGTCTAAAACCCAAAAATAATAGTGTGAGAAGAAAAAATCATGCTAGGGAAAACAACATAATAAAGGGGGAGTACCTTCAATATCTAACATCTTAGGTTTAATTCTATGATCGTTACCGTAATTCTAGGACTATATCTTATACGTATACTTATCCTTAGGGACATCCCTAGACATACCTTAGAAATATCTATAGGGATCTCACTAGCGTTTTCGCATCCTAGTTTCCAAAGGTTGACTAAACATTATCTCTGATACCAACTGTAGAGACCCTAAACTTAACGTACATGGACATTACATTACTTTTGCGGAATACTTAGTACACAACAAAAAACACACACACAAGGACCGTAATAGTTTAGTGTCTTTGGAAACTCAGAATATAATCTTCTAATCGTGGTGAAAGATCTTCAATATCTCCCATAAAGATCTTCCTTTTTTTTACCTAAAACATTTCTTTATATCCTGGGGAAAAAACATAAAAGGGTGAGCTCAAATTCTCAGTAAAGGTAAACAAAAGAAATATCAATCATATCATATTCATAAGAATATAACATTATGGAAATCTTAACCTGCAAAAGAGATCATAATATCATAACATGGGATAAATCATAGTAGTTAAATGTAATCCCAATAATCATAACATGAAACATGAAACTTTGTGGCATACACACATAATCATAGAGAATCATTTCTTATTAGTTAAGACTCATTTCCATGACTATCTTAGTGGACAAAGTCCCTTTCTGAACTGAGTTCACTCCTCGTTTCAGTCCTGTTTCACTGAACGGGTATTACCTACCATTCCAGCCATGTCTATCTCATGAGATATAAAATCTTTACCCAATGCATTGGAGGGAGATATAGGTCCACCCATCTCATAATGATACCATTCTTATGTGTTCCAAAAAATCAAAAAAAATCATACATCATTGCATAACCCATGCAATAAAAATGGGAATCAAAAACATCATGCCATCATAACATAATCCATATAAGATAAAAGGACATAATAAAAATAATTCCATCATAACATAATCAAATCAATGTAAAAATAGGGATATAAATAGAAACCTATATTATCTTATATGGAAAATAATTTTGACAAAACACTTGAACTTCATTCTTGAGGAAAATATCCTTTCTACTTCAAAATCATTTTTCCTTTCTTAACATGTCATACAATTTTAAACTAAAAGAAGATGATTAAAAACAACTTGAAACATGTAAAGGAAGCTTCTTGGAAATAATGTTTTAAAAATCCATTCATGTCGTATAAGTTAAAAAAGCATTCTTCTTGTACTTTTGTCGGAAAAGTCAAAAAGTACCTCATACGAAAAACGACAAAAGATTCCTTTCATATCCTTTACTAAAAACTCTCCGAAGGGTAAAATTGGATTTAAAATATTGTAAGTGGATGGAAACAATATTACATTTTGAGGGAACATGGATTTGGATGATAAAATACACCCCAGTAAATACCAAAGTATAAACAATATCAGATAAAAATGAGATTGTGATATTTTCCCTTACCTTAGGTCTGATTTGCTTCGTAAGTATCCGAACCTCCTGTATAATGATTTAAATAATGTTATTGACTTATTCCATAATCATACTTATTTTTTTGATATCATATATGGTCATATTCATAGCTTCTTATTGGTAATATTTCATTATTACTTGTTATTCAGGTGTTTATTACTTTTTGTTCTTATGCGTATTTTGTCGAATAAATTATTATTTTTCTTTTTAGGTTATAGATACCTAATTTAAAGAATGGTATTAGGGTAATATATATCATATTAATTCATTAAATTCATTTATATAATCATTATGCACTGAAGATCATATAGAACGAGTCGCATCACATCGTGGAGACGGTATTCCGTACGTACGCACGAGCGATGATGTCGTTCACATGATTGTGGAATTGTATTGGAGTATATATATACTATTTTAGAATCAATATCAATTTACAATAATCATATATAGTCATTATTTACACCATTATATCCATCCAATTAAGGTGGTGGTGGAAAATAGATTACACCACGGTGTGGAGACGGTATTCCGTACGTACGCACGCGCGGTGATTTTGTTTTCCCTAGGATGGATAGATGGTGAAATAGGGTTGTTTCATACTTATAATAACATATCAGTATATGAGTGATACTGATTTTATTACTTCATAATGAAACAACCTAAGAAGAAGAAGTGGAAGAAGAAATAAAGGTGGAAGAATCGGTAACGGACATTACCTCTTCTTTGACGCGCCTCTTTGATACCTCACCTTAGTGCACTAAAATTGGTCTTTGAAGAAGACCAGGACATCTAGGATGTTTATAGGGAAGTGGATAAGAGAATTTGGTAGGGTTATGCTGAGCTTTAAGGCTCAATGTGGTGTGAGGAAGAGAGGGAGGAAGTGCCCTTTTATAAGGGAGGAGAGGGGCACCTTTGGAATAACTAAAACTATTATTTTATTATAAAGTCAAATTCGGTTTTTAATAGCTCAAAATTGAGTTATTTCGAATCTAATGTGGGGATGGGTAGAAATAATATCATCCAATAGAATTTGGACAAGTTTATTTTACTATTTTAACCTTATCATTTAGTTTTAACTTTAAGTTAGATAATTTTACTTTTACTGTGTCTTTTTTTGTTCTTACACTATAAGGTTAATAAACCTACTATAACAAGTCAAACGAACCCTAAGTTGTTTATTATTAATATATATAACCTTATCTAAGTCATTTGGCCAAGACTTATATTTTTAGGAATATAATAACAATTAATAATATAATATTTTTTTTAAAAACTATTTTATGTCAATTTTAACACTATTTGATAATTGATTTTTTTTAAAATCATAACGGAATTATTAGTTCGAAAAAAGTTAATAAAATCAATAATAACATGTCATATTAACCTAGAAAATTAGTGGAATTCATAAAAAGTCTAAATTACATTTATTTGGGTATTTATAACATCAATTATGTCAATATTTCATTAATAAGATAATTAATACATCATCGTTGTGTCATAAATAAATTAAATTATTTAATGTCTAAAAATTACAAATAAAATATCATTATCTAGGAAATTGTTTTAAATTTCTAATGAATATTTATAGTCTAATTTATCTTATGTATAACCCTATATTAAAAATGATTTACTTATTAAACTTTGATTTTAACTATTTTAACCCTTCTTTAAAAAAATTAATAATAAATGTCCTAATCTAATCCAAGTGGGCTTAAATGGTCATATGTTATTCCAAAGGTTGTTTTTGGTCGAATTACACTTACCCAATAGAATTTGAACATGTGTTAGCTTAATAATAATATCATTTTTACCCTTAATTACCCTATTTACTTTTAACCGTGAAAAAAAGTAAACAGTTACTATTCACCAAAAATTATTTTCATCTCATTGAACCACATTTTAGTCTTTGATATTAACCATGTCTCTCGGATTTTCGAAATTCCACTCACAGAAGCGGTAAAATTAAGTTTTATGAAAAATTCAGTTTTTTAACTACCACTTAGTGGTCTCACTATTCATCAAAAATGAATGTTTCCAGAAAAATACAAACAATTAAGCCTAAGATATATTTGATATTATGAATTAAAAAATGATGTCTATTTTACCAAATTAAAAACATATCAGTTACATTAATTAATTTAAAAATTAATTCCCATCGTCAAAACAAATAGCGTGTTTTTGAGAGATAATAACTATCAAAAGATTGACACTTGTTTATGTCTGGTTTAAATGTGAAATTACATCCAATGACCAACATTGTAGTAAATTGTAAAAATATATTATAAATATACTTTAAAACCACTCAAATTAATAATTTATCACTATTAATTATTTTGATTAAAAAAGTTGTTTTTAATTAAAATTTAGTAATTTTCACTATTCATCAGAATATGAAAGTTATCCGAAAAGTACCAAAATATCACCCTAAGCTAATTTCGATATTCCGAATCCAAAAATGAAGTCCATTTTGAGAGATAAAATTTCTAAAATTTTAAAAGGTGGTTATTACTATTCATAACGGCTAGTTTTAATAATATTTTAATAGCATATCGTTGTTTAGTGAAAATCGGTATTGCGTACTACACACGCTATTGAGGAAGGTCGCGATTGCGCGTATTGCAAGGCAAGTCAAAGATGCGTGTTGTACAAGCTCATTTTGGTTTAGCGTACAACACAAGACATTAATGAAATTAAAAAGAATATTTTTCGTAAATCTCGGGGTGTTACACTTTTAGTTCAAAGTGTACTAAATTCAAGAATTTTTATTCATACTTTATGACAGATAGATTTTACTACTACATGCTAAAGAATTTTGTCATCATCTTTATCATAAAAGTATGAGGATAGAGTTTTTTATTTAGAAACTCCCCAAAATCCTCCCAAGTCAAACATGATCCTCTTTAGCATGCATATATTTTTCCCATCACTGGCATGCAAGATCCGTAAGGATGTACATGACTAGAATGACATTTAGATTTGTTATTGTGTTGATAAATTCAATGATATGATTGATCATATTTAACCACACATCCTCCTTTTCCAGTTCAGAATCACCATAGAAGATGGATTTATTCAACTTCATGAACTATATGGAATGATCTATGTGTCTTGGATCATCCCTTAGGTTCCTTATATTCACAGCTTGGAACACTTAGGCAACACTCTAGGACCACCTTGGGTTCACCTGTGGTTCATGGGAAACCTTATTTTCCACAGTATCTTCTGGTTGGTTCCTACGATGCATACCAGGTGCCATTTTCTAAAAAAACAAACTCTGTAACTCTTACTCTATAATAACTGATTGCACCAAATTTCAAATTCAATCAAATATCACAACATTGTTCTTTAGAAAACAAAAACATTTCAGGTTCAACAATTTTTTAAAATAAAAATCTTTTCAAAATACACCAACCATTCCATTTTCTAAAGTCTTTATTTAGAGATACTATATATTACCTTTACAAAAATCAACACTTCTATCTACATTAATCATTATGGTAAATGATTTATTCACTCTAACTGGGAATTCATTCCTCTAATTCCCAACATTCTCATCTCAATTTCTATACCCATGGTAATGTGATTTTAGAATCCAAGAAGTGTCTCCGAAGACTTATTCACCCTACTCTATAGTAACATGAAATTGAGAATAAAAGGGTTAAATATTCCTTTTATGAAATACATTTCATTCTCTAATAATCCTATTGTATTCTAAGATTCCAACCTATGTAATAGTAAAAAAATAATTTCATCTCCAAGACTAAGAACAATGACCACTACTTTTTAGGAAAAGATCAAACAAGATAATACCGTTTGTAATGACCCTCTAATTCTCATTGGCTTGAGAGCACAACAAGACATTACGTAGACTTAGGGGATATCCCCAACTTGGGAAAGGCTATTAATAATTGATTATAGATTTCAATGAATGTGGGGGATGATTTACCCTTTAATAATAAAACTATTAACCAAGAAAACCACTACCGAACATCTCACTATATGATTCATGAATTAATGAAAGACATCTCAACTACTTTATTGATATCAAAACCACTCTAAAGTATAAAATAGTGGAAGACTCAAGAAATATAAAATAAAAAAAATGGATAAAAACTAAAGACTCGATGAGGGACACAAGATTCAAATATCTATATGCCTCATGCTCCGGGATAAGCAAACAGCCTGTGCACTATGAAGTGGTGCTAAAAACGTGTGAAACGTAACCATTTCCCCTCATTAAGAAGATAGAATCTGCAAAAGAACCACATTTCAATATGAAGTAGTGAGTATAAAACTCATTAGGATATCCCAAATTGCTTCCATAGTCACACCACTAGGTTAGAAAAGTTTTAAACAATATTATAAAATATTTAATAAAAAAATTCCAAAATAGTTTTTAACTAAATATAAACAATTTCCAAAACTGTTTGCAATTAAGGAGTACTAGTGAAATAAAATAAAAAAATAAAGAAATATAAAATTTCATAAAAATACTAAAAAATCTTCAAACCCATTTCAAAATATCTTTTTAGGACACCTGAAGCATTCCACACACCCATGCAACCTACCATGCATGTTACGTTATTAAAGTTCCATACTCATGGGCGGTTTCTCATTGATCAAGCAAGTTATCACAAAGTAATTGTTTACCATGTGAAATTAGACATTATTTACTAAGGAAAAGATCATATTTAAACCAAGTCCCATATATACAACATGAACACACACACACCACATATGCCCAAAGATCAGTCCAAAACAACCCTTTCAATAAATCACTTCTTTATTGAAAATTGTTTCCCTTAAAATCATTACAATGCCTACTCATTTGAATAAATTTATTTATTGAGACCCCATAACTAATAAAAAAATTTATAAGTTCCATAAAATCCATCATTTAATATCACAATATTAAATTCAAGACACAAAAAAAAATTCACATTAATTTATCAAGATTTTATAAATCTACCAAAAATGATATATTATCACTAAAGAGATTTATTCTAGGTATCTGACAAATATTTCACAATAAATATTAATAAAAATTAATAAATATGATACTAATAAAACAGATTTTAGAAATAGGTGATGATATTTAATCCACCTACCTTGAAGTTTTTTATGAAACTTGTCAACGAACGAAGAACACACAAAAAGCCTGGTTGATTCTCCGGGAAGGGCATTAGATATCCTCTCCTAGAAAGACAGAAACTCCATCATGAATTACATGGCATTAAAAAACAAATATATACCCATTATAGGTTTATATCTTAGAATTTATGTTTATTAATGATGTATATCTAATCAGATCCAAGAAAACATCACAGAACGGGAAATAATGGTGACATACCTGAATAATTGGGTTAGGATTCCCTGGAGTGTCTTAGATCACCTTTTCTATCAATACAAACAACATATCACAATTTGTTTATGTTATAATTATTATATCTAACCACATAAGGTGTAGATATAATAAATCAAGAATAGATATGAAGGAGATCTATAAAAAAGAGACAAAAACAGATGATGATCAGACACTTATCACTAGAATCAGGATTGAAATAACCAACGGAGGGATCCGAGTTGCCTCCTTGTAATGTGGGAGAGGTTATACAACATTATAGGATGAGAAATATCGAATAATGGGTGTTTTAAATCCAAAACTAAATAATTAGACAAAAAATGAGCAAGTTCCTAGAAAATAAGACCTAGTTTTGACCTCGGCGCATGGTTTGACCACACAGTTTTGGTCAACTGTGCACATACTTTGTGACCTTAAATTTGGCCTCAAAATTAATATCAATTCCACCAAACTCTAATATAATTATTCCTTTCCCTTTTTATGGTAACAAACTTTTTTTATGGAATCACCCCGTTTTTACTAAAACACCCTTTTTATGGAAACAACCCTTTTTATGGAAACACCCATTTTTTATGGAAAAACCCCTCATTTATGGAAATACCCTCTTTTATAAAAACACCCTATTTTATGGAAACACCATTTTCTTCATCAAACCAATTCAAATCCACACTATTTCAATAAAACAAACTGTTTACATAAACAATTGTATACATTTTTTTAAAAGACGAATATAATATATTGTTTATAGAATTATATAAATTAATGAAATGTTCTTTATGGTTTTGTTAAGGATGTATTAAAATTAATCTCATTAATTAAGAAATCAACCTTCGTTCTTAAGAACAATCAAAACATTCCCATCTCCAATTGTATCTCCATAGATCATTACCAAAATGAAAATGAAAATAATTTTTTTTATAAAATATATAGGATAATATATTCTAGTATCATATATGATATAATACTAATGTAATTTGAAAATTTAATCAATATAAATTCATCTTTTTTTGAAACTAGTTTAAAAAGATAATTATGACATACAAACAAAGTTGGAAATAAATAAAAAATAAAAAGTATTTTTATGTATGGAATATTTTTAAATTATTTTTATAAAATTTCATAGTTATAATTATATTATTCATTATTTATATAATGAAATTAATTTTATTATTTATGATTTTTTAATGTAATTGATTAATGTATTTGGACCGAGGTAAGGGTTTTCACCTCAAATCCCACTATTTGAGACATGTTTGTGTTATGAACCTAATTTAATTCATTTGGTGTGAATACTTATTAATTGAGATGTAAAACCATGAAATAAATTTTATTCAGGGTCATTTATGTTCATCTTAAATTTATCAATATCAATATGTTTTGATTCTCATTAATTTATAGTTTTTTCTTGGTGTCAAACCTAATTCCTTGAGACATATTACATTTTATGCACCATGTTTAATTTTTAGGGTTTTAATTGGATATACCATCACATAATTTTTTTTCATTATTTATTTTAATTAATTGTATATATTAATTAAAAAAATTATTTTCTTCAAATGGAATTTGACTCTAGAGTTATCTTAGTTGTAAGGGCTTGTGTCTCAATCACAATTTATTGAGGAATGATTTGATATTATAAATATATATTAATTAGAATAAAGTAAATATTTCACAATGATTGATAAAATCATTAATTATATTTGAAATTTGAAAAATCACTTATATTAATTTCATTCTATACTTTTGGTTGTGATTTATATCTTCTATAAAATATTAGGGGTTTTTATAACTCAATTTTATAAATTGAGTTATAACGTTTCTCTTAGTGCTTCATATTTAATTTCATATAGTGTATCATATCTTTATATTGGGTTATAAATTTTTATTAAAATTTTTATTATTTATGATTTATCTTGCTTCCTAAAAATGTAACTATTTTATAAATAATTCTCATCCTCTTAAATTATGGTATCTAATACTTGAAAAAAAAATTCCCTTCTATCTTAATTTATGTTTTTTAATTTGAAACATAATATTTTTTTATCTCATGTGACCTTCATATTTTATATCACAACCTTTAAAAATAGGTTTTTATCATACTCTTCATGATGTGAAATTTCAAAAATTGGTTTTTCAAACATAAAAAGGGAAACATCTGATTTTTTATTTTATAACATGTGTCACCCACATAACCATGAATAAAATAACCATTATTGTTTAATGAAAAAATTTAAAAAATGTATCCAATAAGTAAATAATAAGTTATTTTATTCCCTATAAAATAAAATTCAAATTTTGAAACGTTTCAGAAATAATGTTCATTTTTACTTCTCCTTGATCAATGTCATTTATTTTCCTGCATTGAAACTCAATTTTTAGGATCTATGTTTCTTTATTAAAAAATGAAAATTAAAAAATGATTTAGTGTAAGGCCTCAACCATAAACATTACATAATCTCTAATTAAGTTAAAAATTCACATTGAGGATCTTTTCAGGATTAATGCTTTAGAAAATTAGGTCATAACTTATAAATAAAAAACATGAACATTAAAATTTGACAGTTCTACTCACAATACATTTTTTTCATAAAAGGAAACATTTATAGTACTTTTTTTAGAAAGCATACCTTTTCCTTGATCCCTTCCTTGACCCTATTCATCTTTATGTCCTATAAAAAACATTTCATAAAATAAGATAAGCATAAAAATCTCAGTATTTCATACATAATTAAAGAAGGTTTTTTGTTTAAAACAAATTGGTAAACCATTAATACCTTATCATAGAGTAATATTTTTCAACTTAAATAAGTTTCAAAAACATTTCACTGAATATAATCTCATTACCCAGCCTTTTTTGTCACCAAAATATTACCATAAAACCCAAAGAAATAAACATATAGCATATAAAGGTTACTTGGGATATAAAAATAATTTAATGTAATAACCATACTGTTGATATCCACACATATCACTAAATGGAAAATCAATACAATTGACTTCAATACCCAATGCATTGGAGGTTATAACATAACCACCCATCTTTGGTTTATCACGGAACCACCCATCTTTTAGTGTACCATGTAACCACCCATAATTGGTTTATCACCTAACCACCTGTAAAATGTCCAAGTACCATTATTTAAAACATAAAATATTGGAAATAAAAACATTTAACTAATAATATTTCATTAGAAATCACAAGAAATCATTTCAATATATTGAAATAATCAATTCATTTCGAAAAACCTTTTCAATACAAAAACAAACGAAATTTTAATAAGGGATTTCTTTTACTTTTAAAAAATTTAATGCTTATAATGGATTCCAAATAACTAAAACATCAGCAGAGGGGTCATTGTCGCCACACACATCAAAATCGTTCTTTTTTTCATTTAGTAATACAATTCAAAGATAAAATATTACCTTTTAATGAACATAAGATTCAAAGGGGATTATTATACACCATGTAAAATAATGTGTTTTATATTATCAAATTAATACATAATGAATGTATATTGAGATGAGGTCCCTTCCCTCATGTCCGACTTGACCATTTCAATCTTAAATTTCATCATAAAACGGGTAACAACCATTGATTTGAGAAAAAAAGGCATTTCTAAATTTCCATATTCCTAAGGTAAGGCTTATCAGAAGAAAATAGGGATGTTGTGAGCTAATTTGAGTAGAGTTTGGGTGTGACAATGGGATTGAGAGGATTTATTAAGGTGTTATAGGTGGTGGACTTTTATAAGAAAGAGTATGCATAAATTAGGAATGTCCTGAAGGATTATTTTATTATAAACTTAATTTTGATTTTCAAAAGGTCCAAAACTCATTTAATTAGAATATAAGATGAGTATTTTCAGTAATTCTCCCAACTAATAAGTTTTAGAGATTTTTTGGATTCATATTTGACCTTATCATTTAGCTTTATCCATTAGTTAAAGAATTTAATTATTACCACGTCTTCTTGTACAAACATATTATATGGTTAATATAGATACAATAGAATTCCAATCGAAACAAAAGTGGTTAATTAATGATATTATAAAAAATTATCTATGTCATTTAGCTGATTCTTAGTTTTTTAGGACTATTATATCAATTAATAAAATATGAATTGATTTAAAAACTCATTTATGTCAATTTTTATTCTATTCATATCATGGCTTTTTAAAAATCCATAAAAACATGATTATTTCGAGAAAAATTAATTAATTAAAATGAAACTAGTCATAACCATCCTTAAAATTCGTGGATTCCATAAAATATTTAAAAATAAATTTATTTTCTTATTTATAATCCCATTTATTTAAATTATTCATTAATAAGGTAATCACGACATCACCATTGTGTCATAAATAAATTTATTTATAAGATTTCTAAATACTATAAATAAAATATCCTAATGTTAGAAATATTTTATCTTACTAATTCATATTTATAGTGAAATATATCACTTATATAACACCATATAAAAATTGTTTTAGTAAAAGACACATGTTTAGGCTATATTTTCCTCATCTTTAAATTAAATGTAATTAACTTCCATTTTCACACACAAGGGGCTCCATGAGGTACTAAAATCGAACTAACAATTCATATGGTCAGACATATCTCATACAATAGGGTTAATAAATGTGTTAGGGTAATTGAATATTATTATAATATTATTTATTTACCTTTCTTTTATAGATTTACCCTTTAACTATAGTAAATAAAATATTTACTGAAGTTACAATTCATAATGTCTAAATAAAAAATTACCTATTCAAAAAATTTGGACATCCTAATTCCTAATATGGAATCAATTTTTCCAAATTCAAAACAAAGAAGATTCCGGAATAAACTTAATATTAATTCCTGTTGTCAAAACAAAAAACCTTGTTTTTAAGAAGTAAAAACTACCAAATGATTTACATTCATTTATATACAATTTCAAAATTAAATTACTTATAATGACCAATAGTGGATTAAACAATATAAATATAATATTAATAAATTTTAAAACCAATTAAAATTACCATCTAACTATATTAATAAATTATATTAAAAGGCAGTTTTGAATTAAAATGCAGTATTTATCACTATTCATTAAAAAATGAACATTAGTGGAAAAATACCAAAATTTCATCCAGTGTAAATTTTTATATTCTTCTTCTAAAGAAGATGATAATTATTTCAAATAAAACATATAATGGTGTAAAAAATAGATTCAAAAAATGTTTCTCCCTTAAAAGGCTGTAAAACTTCATTTTTAGAAAAATACTTCTAGTATCTGAAAAAATGAATTTATTCTTATATCATATCTAGAAAACATATAAGATAAATTTAAAACATTAAATTAAATATATATCCTATATTTTTACTTAATTAAAAATCCATAAATAGTGATATGAAAACTAAATTATTCTCTTTTAAACCAAATTTAATAAAAACACATCCATTATATTAAATTGGGTTTAATTCCCATTTCTGATAAATTTGGTAATCAACAAATCATAATGTAAACATGTACAAACTATATTTAAAAATTCAATCGATACTATTATTTCATTCTATTATAATGGCTAGGTGTTAACGACCATTTAATGTAATATTATTATTATTATTATCATCATTATAACTCATTGTTGTGTGAAACATAAGATTTCAAGGAAACCTATTGTTGTGTATTGAGTATGCTATCAGAAAAAGTGTCATATTTAACATAAAATTGATATATTATTTATATATATTAATATAAATGAAAAACATTATTATTATTTAAATACTTCGGCCATTATACCCTTCCCCCTTTTGGAAATTACATCCTCAAATTTTTAAAATTGGTCTCATAAACTTATTTGAAAGTCCCCCATCAGAAAAAGAGTTAATAAAACTATCAATTTAAAAGAAATAAATAGAATAAAAAAGGTTACCCAAGATAAAATATACAATTATTCCATGTAGGAAAACATTTATATTGAAGAAAAACTAACTCTCATAAACTAATAGAGAGTGATAGTGAACTTGATCACAGAAATTCATCCACCGCAATACCATAAATTTATAGCCAGGTAAAAGTCTATTGATAAAAGAATGGGTATAACAATTGTTTTTGAATATCCTTTTTATAGAGTTGAAAATTTTTATTACAACCTAGACTATGATAATAAAGAAACATATTTAATTTTTAAGTACAGTTTCATCCATTAGTAAATTTCTTAAACACACTATTCTTTTCTCCAAACGATAAGTATTAAAGATGACTTGGTCAAGTCGGAAGTGTAAGAATAAAATTATAGAGAATCACATAATGTACAAAATATGAACTATTTATATTTCCTCTATCTTTAGGAAATTACTAAAACCAAAATTGTTGGTACAAGATTAGAAAATCCCCAAAAGTGCAATCCTTTATAAGTAGAAATACTACTCTTAATCTCTATAATTCAACAAAAAATACCCAAAATTCAATAAAGACCATTTGGTTCAGAAGTTTCCTTAAAATTATTCAATATAATCCAAACTTATATTGAAACCCAAAACATAGAATACTTTAATCACATAGCCTTCCAATAGAAATCCTAACATTTATCTCAAAATAACATCGGCTACTCTTAAAGTATCATTCTTTAAAGTAATTATCCTAATCACATATTCTCAAATATCGGTTAATAATTTAAATAAATAACCTAATTATATATATTTCCACAATAAAAACATATATTCCTCCAAAACAATTCATCCATTACTCTTCAAATAAAATCCCATATTATTCTATTTCCATAGGCATATAGTTTCCCAAAAGAGAAAACATCATTCAAAATAACGATTATCACTTTATAACTAAATCGTTTTCCTATACTTTGGAAATCCATTTGATAAATCATATTTTCCCAATATAAACATATTCTTGATCCATAAAAACATTTAACTAACAAAAATTAATCATACTGACCAAGAAATTTACGTAGTCTAGTGGTAGGCGATTAATCCCAGTCACACATTGGTTGTGGCTTTGATTTCCACAGCTTTATATAATGTTATGGGTTGTCACATAGTCTGTATGTTTTCCTTTTTCAAAAACTATATAACTTTATAAAATTCTAAAAAATGAGACAAATTCCTCAAAAATAACCATAACATATTTTTAGCACATATGTTACCTCATCCCTCGCTTTTTCTTCCCAGAAAGTAATAACTTGTAATAGCCTCAAATTCAAGGATCATATATACCCAAATGGTTTTCATAACTGTATCCACAAAAGAAAATATAATTCTTACATAAATTGAATCTTCACATAACAAACTATAGGGTTACACAAACAAGAGAGATTTATTCCAATGTAATCCCATAAATAAAGAGAAGTAATACTTTTAAACATTTAATAACCCATATATCTAACATCACTCTAGAATTTATAAAATGTAAACATATTAATCATCCGACATTCTCCATGATCCCCTAACAAAAAATTTCAATATATTCATTAATACTTATATTTAAAAAAAATCATAAAAAATGTCCAATGATTTCATTAATGTGAAAACATGAGATAAGAAATAATCCATACTTTCATATGTCATTTTAAATTTCCTCATATTTAATTGGAATGAAATTTGGAATTGGTAAACATATATTTGTATGATACTACTGATCCCATTCTAGAATCATCTTCATAGGATATCTATTTTTATAATGACTATGTAAACCACATTTAAAACATTTAATTGATCCCTTTAAAAGAACATCTTTCCCTTTCCTAGAGTCAACAGAACAAATCCTTTTTCTATGGAAGGTTACTACTTAATGACCTTTATTACCACATCTAAAAAATCTTTCCATCCCTTTCAATCATTTTCCACTATGATTCTTTTGACATCCTTGACACATAAAATCTTGAATATACTTACCTTTATGATTATAACTGGAACATCCATAGGGATTCATTTCTCGCATATATAATGCCATAGAAAAATCCCCATGGTTCAAGTGGTCAAACATGACCCTAGATAGTTGGTTAAAAATAACAACAGGAGTGCTCGTGACATCTTGCATTTCATTCAGTTTCTCATTTATAAAACCATAACAGTTTTTATCACATCCATTGTTACATTGGTCCTTGCTATATCCAACCATTTACTAAAACCAAAAGGTATGTTTGAATATATCCGAAAAATCATCATATAATATTTTATGGGGATGGTAAGCACTAAGATATAATTATTCATATTTTCTTAAACGCATTCAACATATCGAACATAACTATGAATATTTGTAATATTGTAACTATTATGGTAATTTCACTTATACTAAAATAACACCCTAACATCTAAAGTTATCTAAACTGACCTTTGATACCGACTATAAGGACCCAACCTTAAACATTACATAATTTTGAATTAAGTTAATAATTAAAATTGAGGATATTTTCAGGTTTAGAAATTTAGATAATTAGTTCATAACATATATATAAAAACTTTAATATTACAAGTAGAAACATCTAATCACTATCAATTTTTAAATAAAACAAAAACTCTTACAAAAAGAAACATGTCTAGTTCCCTTTTTTAGACATCATAACATTTCCATGATCTCATCCTTGATCTTATTCATATTTATGTCCTGTGAAAAACATTTTAAAACATGGTATAACCATAATATTTTTATTAAGGGATACATAAGGAAAGAAAACATTTATTTATTCAAAACAACATGTATACCATGGATACTTTATTATAAAATAGTACTTTTCAATTTAATGAAGTATAAAAAATGCTTCACAGAATATATGCTCACTACTTATCCTTTTTATAACACAAAGATTACCATAAAACACATACAAATAGAAATATAGAATATATATGTATCTTGGGACATAAACATACTTAACTGGAATAACTAAATAGTCAACATCCACACATATCACTAAATAGAATAGCCATATAGCTGGCTTCCATAACAAATGAATTGGAGGTTATAATGTAACCACTCATCCTTGTTTTACAACAGAACCACCCATCATTTGGTTTATCATGTAACCACAAATCATTGGTTTATCACATAACCAACCATCAAATGTCCATGTACCATTTTATTAAACATTAAATATTCCAAATATCATCATTTCACTAATAACATTTAATTGTCAATCACAAGAACTGATTTCATGATATTGAAATAATCAATACATTTTAAAAACCCTTTTCAATACAAAAAATTCCAAAAATTAAATAAGTGATTTATTTTCATTTTATAAACATTTAGTCTTATAGAGGAAGAAAAATAAACTATTACAGCGACAGAGAGGTCATTGTAACCAAAAACGTAAAAAATCTTCCTTTTGACGTTTATTAAAACACTTTATTGATAAAATATTACCATTGAATGAAAGCAAAAGTCATAGGGGTTTATTGTAAACCATTGAAAATAGGTAGGTGTATATTATAAAAATATGCCCTAATGAATCGATATTGAGACGATGTTCATTACCACAGGTCTGGCTTGACCCATTCATTCTGTAATTTCCTCTTAAAACGGGTAACTCTCTTTGATTTGAGCCAAAATGCTTTCTTGAATTGACTTCTCCCTAAGGTAGGGCTTATAGGTGGAAGAGAGGTATATTAAAATATTTTCATAGTAGAGGTTGGAGAATCCAAGGGGATTGAGAGGTGTGATTAAGAGGTTATGGGTGGTGCCCTTTTATAAGATGGAGGAGGGGTACTTTTGGAATGTCTTGAAAGATTATTTTATTATAAAATAAATATTGTTTTTCAAAAGGTCCAAAACTCATTTAATTTGAAGATAAAATTTTTATTGTTCAAAATAATCTAAAAATATTTTTTATATATGTTTTGGTTTCAAATTTAATAGTATCATTTATATTTAACCCTCAGTAAACTAATTTAACGATTTCCTGGTCTTCTTTATTATTCATACTATATGTTCAATATAGTTGACATAAAATGCCAATATAACCTCAAGTGGTTAATTAGTGATATTTACAACATTATCTAAGTCTATTTGATGAATCATATATTTATTGGACTATTATATCAATTAATAAAATATTAATTGATTTAGAAACTCAATTATTTCAATTTTATACTATTCATATCTTGACTTTTTAAAATTCCATAACAACATGGTTAATTCAAGAAAAATTCATTAATTAAAAATAACAATTCATACTCATCCATAAAAATTTTGGAAGGAATAAAACATTCAAAATAAATTCATTTTTTTATTTATAATCTAATTTATTTAAATCATTCATTAATAATGTAATAACTATATCACCATTGTGTCATAAATAAATTTATTTATACAATGTCAAAAAATTATTAATATAACTCCATGATGTTGGAAATAATTTTATCTTTATACTAAATATTTATATATGAATATATCGATTATATAACCACATATAAAAATTGTCTTAGTAAACAATACATGTTTAGGTTATATTTCCCTTCACATTAAATTAAAAGTAATTTGATGTCATTTTCACATAGAAGTGGCTCTATAGGGTCCTAAAATTGACCCAAAGATGTCTATGGTCATACATATCTCATCCAAGAGGGTTAGTACACGTGTTATGATAATTTAATATTATTCTATTATTATTATTGTTACCCTTATTTAAAAGATTTACCCTTTAACCATGACAAAAATAATAATTACTAAAGTTACTATTAATAATGTCTAAAAATAAAAGTTACATAATTGAAAAATTTGGACCTAATGATTAAAAATATGAAATCATTTTTCTAAATTCAAAACACATTACTTTTAGAAATTAATTTAAAAATAATTTCCATTTTCAAATCCAAAAAGCATGTTTTTAAGAAGTAAAAACTATCAAAAGATTAACAAGCATTTATGTCCAATTTCAAAGTGAAATAACATTCAACTAATAAAATATGATTATTTTAAAAAAAATATAATCCAATTACACTTTAAAACCAATTAAAATTACAATCTATCTATATAAATAAATGTTATTAAAAGACTATTTTGAATTAAAATGCTATATTTTTCACTATTTATTGAAAGATTAACTTTAGTAGAAAAGTACATAAATTTCATCCAAATTAAATTTTTTATGGTCCTATCATAAAAAATATGTTTATTTTTTCAAAAAAAACATAAAAAAGGTGTCAAAACTAGATTTACAAGGGGTTCACCATCAAAAGGAGGTAAAAAACATTCTTTGAAAATACTTCTTTTATCTGAAAAAAATGAATTTATAATTATATCATATCAAGAAAATATATAAGATGAATTTAAAACATTACATTGAATATATATCATATATTTTTCATTATAAAAAAACCATAAAGTGTTATACTAAAACTCAATTATTCTCCTTTAAATAGGTTTTCATAAAAACACATCCATTATATTCAATTGGTTTTTGTTTCTATTTCAAATAAATTTGGTAATAAACGAATCATCATTTAAACATGTGTAAAAAATATTTCATAATTTATTTTATACTATTCATTCTCATCATTTAAATGTCTAGGTGTTAACTACCATTTAAAATAATATTAAAATTATTTTATTTTTTATGTATAACTCAATGTTTTGTGCAACGTAACATTTCAAGAAATTGGTTGTTACATGTTGAGTGTGCTATCAGAAAAAGTGCCCTATTCAACATAAAATTAATAACTTATTCATAAATATTAATATAAATGAAAAAATATTATTATATAAATATATGAGTCATTACATTTAGTTTCTTCTTATGTTTGGAATCATTTTCATATGGTATGAATTTATGCTTTGAGACAAGATTATGAAATCAATTTCATTATCTGGGGTTTTATACTGCTTGTGATTTATGATTTATTTCTTTTCCTCATGTTCCACAATATAGATGTATATATTGTGACTAACTAATGGATGGGACCAAAATTATATTAACCTCTAATGAGTTGGATAATGATTCATATCTCATGATATTTTATGTAAGGGATCAGGGAATGAACCTAATCCACCATAAGACATTTCGAACTCTGTTTAGGCGAAGGGGGAGTAAACTCAATCCACCATGGTAATTTTTTCAATTTATTATTATAGTATTGGTATTGAACCATAACTCATGCTTATGCTATTTTTTTCATTTGTTGTTTCCACATATTCCAAGATTCAATGGTCTTATAATTTCTTTTCCATATGGGATTTTCTAATTATTATTATCATTTTCTTTATGGTATCATGTTATTCCACTTGTCTCTAATGTAATTTTTTATTTACATATTTAATACATTGGTATGATAGCATTCTCACCTTATTATTCATGTGTATTCCCCAAGTTATTCTATTAAATTTAATAAGATCTATGAAGCAAGGAGAAAAATGTGGAGTTTCAAATAACTATATTGTTTTATGTTTAATTAGATGTATTTATGTATCTAATATTTTAATGACATTTGAACACAAGATCCCTAGAATCAATTTATTGTATTTCTATACAAAAAAATTATTAAATGAAATTTTCTCTATTCTTGGTTTTTTATAATGAAAAATAATCTAAGGATATTCCCTTTCCCTAGATACTTTTTCTCATTAATATATAAGGTATTGAAATGGGAAAACTACCAAGATATACCCAGATGTATTCATCCAAAATAGAGGTGAACCTCATTACAAAATCCTAATTTTATTGTTGTATAAAATTATTTACTATATACATGAGTTCAAATTGAGAAAAATATAGGTAAATAATTAGAGATCCATTAAATCAAAAACTAAAGTGGTGAAAAGGGGTTAAGGATTAATTAGATTAAAATAATTTGAACACTAATTCAACTTCCACCAATTATTCGGATTATCAATTTTTTATCCTATCAATTGGTATCATAGGACCACATTACAACAATGATTTTATTTTCTATAATATTGATTTTTTTTTTCAATATCAATGGAAATATGGATTGAAACTATAAGGAAATTTAATCAACTACTGGTCATATTCCTTTTTCTTGAAAAATTCCCACTAATACATTGAATACGAAGATTACAAAGATGAAGAAGAAAACTAACTTATCCAGTGTGGATGAAAATACAGCTTCATTATTCTATAATACTAAAAGTATGATACCAATCATGAATATTGATGACTTCATTCAGAAATTACACAACAAGAAGAATGATTAATATTGAAACTCTAATGAATCAAATTCTGTGCAAGAAGTTGAATTAACTTTTAATTCTTGAATAGATAGTTCCTTTGATGAATTAAGTACATTTAGAGGAGATCATATATATTTAATTTTAATACGATATATATGATTAATTATATTCCAATTTGATGAAAATACGACATATATTTTCTATACATATAGATAAATTTATTACTGGTTCATTGAATTATTTTCCATTGTAAATCTCTCACATTATGGATGAATAAATATAATAAAGAAGATCCTTCTAATAAAATATTGTTATAAAAAATAAAACTTATCCTGAATATGATAAAATATATACAAATTTTTTTATATTAATAAAAATGCTCCAAAATTGAGATCATGTTGTTGAAACAGTCTCGATATAATAAATAAGCCTTTAAAATTCAATAAAAATGGTTCCATACACTGGAGGAAAATTAAAATTCATACAATTATATTAAAAATTAAAAAACATAATTCAAAGATAAAAAATTTGAGAGAGAATGAAATTTTAATCAATAAATATTTCAAAATTCATGATGTTAATGTTATGAAGATAGAATATGATTTGTGGAAAAATTAAATTTAGTAGAGGATAGAAAATCCAAATAAATTTAAAATTTCATGAATTGGATGTTTGATTATAAAATGTTTAAAATTTTAATGATATATATTCACATGTTATTGAAGTAAAAATTATCACCATGTGGAAAAAATAATAAAACATTAATTTTTAAAATCCTAAATTATGGAAGGAATTTCATTAATTCATCCTCTAACAAGTCTTCTATATTTACCAAGTAAAATGTACCCTCCATCAATTAAAAATTTAATTCTGATTTTTCTGTTTTAATATAAAATATATATTTAAACAATAATTTTATATAAATTTAGATAAATAAAATTATTATAGAACCTTTCACTATCATTTTGAAGGATGATGGAAGTTGAAAAAGAATTTATTTCCCAAAATAATTCCAAAATTGGACAATAAATCCCACAAATAGAACCATATAACTATGGATATATTGTTTTTCTTGAAAATGATTAAGGTTTTTTCCTATATTTTGTTTTTTGATTGATATAGGAATATGTATTTGAATTATTGGAATAAAAAGTTAATCCATGGAAGAAAATCATATATTATATCGATAGAGAAAGGAAGTGAAATAGAAAATATCCTAAGAGAATGAGAAAAAATATTTTTTTCACATATAGATTTCAAATCATTGGAGATCACAAGGAAGGCTTCCATGAATGTCGTCATAGTAATTTTGAATTTCATTATAGATAAACTAAAGATGTATAAAATTGAGAAAAATTAATAAGGACCCAAATTCCAAAGTGTATATAACTAAATATGAAAGTAAAATTATCCTTGTGCAATGTAAAAAATGAAAAATCTTGTTCAAAGAATATTTCATGAATTCCATGAGGTGTAACCAAATAAAAAGGATAATTTCTTTTATTTTAGAGAAGAGTACACATCATAGAATCATAAAAAAAATTATTGAGTGTTTGTATTTTATTAAAAAATCTGAAATAAAAGATAAAACCTTTTTGAGAAAAGAAAAAATGAACATTTATGGTGAAGACAACATAAGATATTCCATGTAGGTAAACCAAAAAATTATGGGCACATTCAAAAAGAATGTTGATCATTTGAATTGATGATTTAAAAAAAACACATAAATTTTAAAAAAATCATGTGAGTGAAGTTTCTAAATGAATGAATGATGTTCCACACAATTAAGTCCAATTTTGTAAGAGGTTATCAACTAGTGATGAAAATAGAATAAGAGAAGTGATGTGGGTGGTGAAAAGTGGCTAGAAATACATCTAAATATTAGGTAATCATATCTCCTTTAATAGAATAAATTATTATGAGGATTTCAATTGGAAAATCTTGTAGATTTTTGGATGATTTGATTTTTTTTCCTTTCTTCATATTTTTTAATTATAAATTTGCTATATAATTTTGTTAATATGTGGTTAATTTATTGACATTATATAAAATTGTAAATATGAAAAAACACTAAATGGATATAATAATATTTTTTAGATTATTTATTCATTTTGTTTTAATTTATTTAATTCTTTTCTTTTTTTGAAATATTGATTTAATTTTTAACGAGGTGATTTTCATGTTTTTTAATTTATTTTATAATTCTATAATTAATTTTGACCAAGACTCTATTGATATTGTAATTTTTTCATGTTTAGAGATTCCCTTATGCATAGAGTTTATGGTGTAAAAGGGAAATGGATATTGGATGTATGAGAGTATTTTTTACCTCTATAAGATATGTAAACATCACCAAGACACTATGAAAACTTCCTTTTCATGAAAAATGAATTGTGGTAGGATCTATAGGCAATGTAAAAGTGAATATGTGATGTATATCTTATGCAAAGGCTAGATGGTTTGTCCATCCATGTATCCTTATAAGGGAAATCATTGTTTAAAGATAACAATACCCTAAAATGACATTCATAAGTTTCATTCTAGTTTCAATAGATCCATGTAAGAGTTAATACATTAACTTAGTTTCCATGGATTCAAAGGGTTTTAGGTTAAGAGACATATTTATTCCATAGGTTGTAGAAAAGACCCCTCTACTTATGTATAAAGGTACAAAACATGTTTATCAATGATATATAAGGGTAATTTAAATAGAAGAAGAGAAATTTAAGGACCATTAATTTTGTATAGGTATGAAATATTTATATGTAATGGTTTAGATCAATCTAAAATGTAAAACACAATTCATTTAATTGTTTAAATAAATTGTAAATGAACCATGACCTATTCTAGGTAGACCATATCCAGAAAATATAGTGATGAAGTGATCATCCACAGAATGTCGAGAAAGGAGACAATTTGGGATAATTGTTATTCATTAATTCACAACCTTCAAGCTATAAAAATGAAATCCATAAAAATTATGAATCATGTGATATCACTGTATTGAATAATAGGAGGTTGAGGAAGAAAGTAATTTTATTTTTAGAAAATTCCTTCCTTCTAATATTTATTTCCTATACGGATTCTGTTAATTTATTTATAACAATTATAATTTTGTTTTATATTCGTGTATTTGATTCCTCATTCTTATCTACACCAATTTATCTATATTAGTTCAATAATTATAATATACCCATGATCTTTAATCTCTATAGTTATATATAAATAACCCATTTTGGGTTTTCCAATTAGAGTAAATTGGGGAACCCTTTAATTTTTACTTTTTAATTCCAAAATTATATAAACCATTTCCATGAGGAATTGAAGCTAAAGGGTGAGGGAGGGGATCAAAACTTCATCCTCTATCATTATAGTTTCATTCCTCCAACTAATGGATCACAAAATACCACCACCAATAAAATAACACATCATAACTGATGAGTTTCTTGATATGATTGGAAAAATAGTGATAGATTTATTCCATGTGTGTGATAAGGTTTATTCACTCAGTTGAGGAGTGATCGTACACACTCATTATAGATAATACATGGATTATAGTTTTTTATGGTAGTATAGAATATTAGTGAAACAATATCTAATAAAACAGTGGATTTTGATTAAATAATGATATCTAAGCTTCATGTTGTGTTATGTAATCTTTGGAAAGTGTAAATTATGATATAACCTATTATAATTCACCATGGGACCATCTATATTTGTAAAAATATTATTTATATTTTCTAATCTTATCATGGTTTAAACTAATAAAATTGAAAAAAATAACATCCTTTTTTTATGAATAAAAATCAAAAAATATATGTTAGAGAATACTAAATCTACAGGTCCATCTCCTTGAAATAAAACTTATGGTCAGCTTACTCGTATATCATGTATTTATAAATACTTCTATAACAAACCTCCACAATGATGACTTGTTAAACTTTTAAAATTTATATTTAATATTCATTTTTAATTATATTTTTTTCATTTAAATTTAATTTTATTCATTTTATTTCCTTTATATTTTTCATCATTTTTTATTTCATTCCATTCTCCAATAAAGATAAGAATTATAGGGTGAACATTATTCAAAAATGTATCACGAAATATATTTTGGATTTATATAAATTGATATAATCATTATCAAGGTAATTAAATAACTACAAGAAAAATATTTCGACCCTATTTGATATCTCACACCACAACATCCCACGGAGGAAATTAAATAGGGTAAACTAGAGTATCCTTTGTTACACACCAATGGGTGATTGTATGAAGTCTACTACACCAATTTAGATAATCAACATAAATATAAGTACCCATAAATTTCATATGAAAAGGAGAGTAAATCATTTTAAATTCAGGGATATACTAATAGATTTTTTTACTAGATTAACAACCTATTGAGTAAAAATCTAAGATGGAATAATTTTAGTACATGATAACTATAATGAACATGACCATCTAGGAACTCATGGAGAAAGTATATAAGCTACAAGATGAAAAAGAAGAAAAACAAATATCCCTTTCTTTAGAAGAAATTCTATAGGTGGGTTTACTACTTGAGAATCATTCGCTCCCATATATTTTTTAGTAAATATCCATAGAACCCATGTAGTAATTAATACTTCAATTTGAACCATTACAAAGGGATGATCGAACCACTAGCTCTATTAATTATATCTTTTCAATAATTTATTTAAAAACCAAACCCTTTATATATATATATATATAGAAATATTGGAGTATTCCTTTGATACTGTAAATGAATATAAATTTGGATTTAAAGAGAAGATGATGGAATCACTACCCTGTACTAAAGAGCATAGTCTAGAGGGCTTCATTCATGAACAAAAGCACATGGATGAGCCCCCCAAAGGAATATTTTTTTTATGGAATCTATTTATTTTTATTTCTTATATAATGGATTGTATTGTAACATTATTTTAAAAAAATTATTAGTCTATATGAGCACAATATTTCATCGGTTAGTGATGAAGAATTTCATTTAGACACCATGATAGAGTGGATGGTGTTGAAATTCTAGGAAATCACTAACTAGATATAAGATGAATATATGGATGAATAATGCATTGAAAAATATAATAAATATACTTTGATTGAGGTTTTAGATGATGCCACCCAAGAAGTGTATGAACAAGAAGGCTGTGATTCATGACCTGTGGTGAAGCCACTACCTCCTTAAAAACATTTTGAATAAAAACTGTATCAGGATACAATATCTCAGTGGTAGTAAAATTTCCTTATCATACCCCTTAAATTCATTAATTATTTGTCTGTATCATGGGATGAGAAAACATACTAAATTAATGGGTTCTCTAAGACCAATTTACACTCAGGGATATTTAAAAAATAACATCAAATAGATTATATCAAATAATCCAATCTATGTATTAATTTCCTTAATAATTAAACAACCCACTAAAGGATTTTGAAATATGATACTTACTTGGGGGGTCAAAAATTCTCTTATTTATTTTTTATTTTTTTCAAAATTCTCAGTTCTATCTTTTTTTATAGTTATTAAATTAGAAAACACCCAGGAGGATAGATCATGTTTTCTTACAATTCTATAAGTTAATATCAAAATTCAAACATCCAAGATATAAATAACTAGGTTTTGTTACATATTTTACACCTATTTTAACAACTACTATATTTTAAAAGTATTCCAATTCCTCAAAAGGGTAGTGTTGAATAATAGGTCGGGGAGGTGGTTTGAAACATTTTTATAATTAGTTTAGGATATATTTATTGTTATCTTAGATCCATTTTTCTTTATATTTAAATAATTTATCGATGATATTTGTATTTGTATTTTTATTATGTTTTCAATAAGTTTTTTATTTCAATATTATTTTTTCTGTAGATAAATTCCATTATAGTAATGATGTATTTTAGTGATTATAAATTAATTTATATTACATGATTTTTTATTATGTTTTCTAAATTATTCAATTAATTTTTTATAAATAGGGAGTAGTTTTTAAAATGAAAATAATTAAGTGGAATTAAAATTATAAGATTCAGAAACATTATTTTTTATATTAAATTTAATTAAATTTCAATTTTTGAAAAATAAAAACTTAGTGAGAACAAAAATAAAATCAAATACATCTTATGAAATTTGTATAAAATGGTAAAATTATAAACCACATTATGTTATGATATAATTAAAATTTGGGTCTGTGAGTAATAAGATAAATTTTTATATTAACTATTTTGATTTGATAGACATCGAAGGGAAAAAATTAATAAGTACCTAATTATAAAAAAATAATGGATTCAACTGATGAGAATATTGAATCACAATTAATAAGGGTGAAATAAATTATGATAAATTCAAGTTAGTTTTATCAAGGAAGTGAGAATTAGAGATTTTGGGCAAAGAACACTAGGGAGAGGGATAAAGAAAATTTCCATAAAACACCCCCACTATAGTATCCCAAAGTTTGTTGTGTTTATTATTACAGTGGAATAATATATAAGGGATCTCACCATCCTATTTCAATTAGGTTTGAAGTCTTGTAAAACAATATAAAAACATGATTCCTATATTCAATGATTTATATAAAGACATATTATATTAAATTTTATTGAATCATTGAAATCATCTGTAACATGCTTATTTATATCCAAGTGAACAGAATAAAAATAATGGGTGAGTTTATACTCTCAATAGGGGTTTTATATAATATATGATATTAATAATAAATAAGTCATAATAAACATATAAGAGTGGGTAATAATAAATTTCATTTAATAATAATCTTGTGTAAAATGGATATCCATTAATAATATCAAAATTGAAACCAAATGGATAATGGAAAAAAACTATTAATTAAGATAACTAATATTTCTAAAAATTTATAATAATGGCCTCTCAACAAGATAACCATGAATTGAACCAAAAATCCTTCTCAACCAAGACATCATTATTAATAAATGGATATGTGTAAACATGATAACCATATAATATGGCATGCCTGGTGTTTTCTCATATGAGACCTATCAATACTTTGAGGGGTTATTTATGACCAGGACACATCTGTTACCTTTATTTCTTATGTGTTCTTTATATATTGATTGATCATAATATTCATTTTCATAATTATTTATAGGTCAACAATTATACATACTGAATGAATAATTAGAATCATTAATATTTCCATAATAAATTATGTAACATAAATAATAAAATCTATTTAAATAATCATATATATATAAATGGTATATATTTGAAATATAATAAAATTAATCAAAATTTTTCTGAATTACTTTTGGTTATTTCAAATATGTTCATGAAGGTTGAAAGTAATAATTAATGACTATTGTAGATTGTTAGAGAACATGATCATAAGATTGTGAATTATCTTAAAAAGTTATAATCTATAATCAGTAATAGATGATATCCAGACACTAATTCATCATAAAGTAATATTTTATAGTAAATAGTAGATACAATAAAGTATAATTTAATCAATTAACTAAAAATAACTTCCTTTTATATTCATGAGTGAAAATAGTTATAAACCACTTTACAAAATATATTTCATTCCATTATGAAAATAATAACAATCTTATAATATAATTTTAAATAAAAAAACAACCAAAATATTTGGAAAAATATATTTTTGGAAAATTCTCACTTAAACCAGCAAAGGAAGCTTCAAATCCAATATTATTGTTGATGATGAGAGAATTCATTTTTGTGTTGTAATATAAAATAATTATTATATTCACGCCATTTATAAAAAGAACCTCTTTCATAAAATTCAATAATATTACTTTTAAATTTTTAAATAAAAAGGAATACAATGGTAAAAATGGCAAAAATATTTATTTATAGAATATTAAAAACAGTTTTAAAAAATTTTATATAAAATATGTACATAGAAAAAAATTAGTTAGAGGAAAACATCAAAAAAATAAGGAAGTCCCTTGAATGTAAATTATTTTTTTATTAATAATAAATAATTGAACATAAAAAATATAAACATGTAATCCCTAAATTAAATATATTAAAATTAAAATATTAGGATAAAAAATGGAATGAAAATTCAAACATAATCAATCTCAAAATATAATTATATTGTAATATAAGTCCTTTATAAAAAGTTAAATTTCCTTGTATGTGATTTTAAGCTAGTTTATAAAAAATATCAATTAAATTTAAATATATACTAGAACCCTATAAATACATATAATATCATATATGATCCTCTTATAATATTTTAACACCAGTTTATTAATATTTTTTAATGAAATCGTTGTTACCATGTGTTTATTGTTTCTTTATTATTGTATATTTCAGTTTGGTGTTTTTGGTCAATGAATATTTATTATGGTACAATCACATAAATAATTTTAATAATTATATAAATATAATATATATTTATTATATACAAATATTCAGAATCATTCGTTAGTGGAGGACATGGGAAATGAATCAACATGCTTTGTGGAGGTAGTTGCCCACAATTACACAAGGGATTCATTATCATTTTTATGTTGTTGGAAGTGTATAAAGGTAAATGATATATTATATTTAATAATAATAATTATTTAATAAGTAAATAATCCTTTCATTTATCTTTATATCTGCCCTAGAAATTTGGGGTGAGATAACGAGTTATAGTGATATGTGGAGATAGTAGGCCAAACATACGCACTAAATATGTTGTCATTTCCCTTGAGATGGAAAAGTGGATGGAAACAAATTATACAATAAAAATAATAAGATTTCAGTAAATAAAATATACATATGTTATTATATCAAAATGGTTAGGATAGGTTTTTATGATGTAATTGATGAAATAAAAATGAAAAAACTCGGAAAAGAACAACACCTTTTATTTTGAAAACCACTTTCGATTTATATTGAAATCCTTATAAGGACCATATTGTGTCAAAATATGGACCTTTATAAAGTGTTTATATAAGATAGAAAAGGATTTTTTCTGGTCATGTATGAGATAAGAAGCTCTTTATGTGTGTATAAGAAAGTAAAGGTGGTACCTTTTATTAGTGAGGGAGAAGACAAACATTGAATTTTTCAAAAGAATAAATTTATTAAAGTCTTAATCAATTAAAAGATCTCCAAAACGAATCATATTAAATATAAATATAATATATGGTCTAATGATTACCAGAAATTAGGATCAAGATAATTATTTAGGTCATTTTAACTATTATCATATTAATTATAAATCATTTAACCAGTTTTAACTTTTTTTATGGTAATTGATTTTTTTACAAAAGTTAGTATTCATAATGAAATAATGAATGAGTAATCATTACCAAATTAAGAAATTAAAATTATTAATATAGATATATTTTATAAAATTCAATTTATATTTGAGGAAGAAGTCAATTTATCAGAAAAATATTTCAATGTGGTAACAAATAGTTTTCCATATATTGGATTTTTAAATATTAAAATTATTTTACATAAAAATTATATATAATAATGGTTACATGAAAATACGTGGTCTATGTAAAATAAAATTTGGATTAATTTACTTTTTAACAATCTCAAAATTAAAAAGGAAACTTATATATAGTTGATGAAAAATAAACCATTTTTTTATTTGAATATAAAATCAAAACGTATATTTCCCAAACTATAAAAAATATAACTTTATGATTGAAATTATATTGATATAAATTATTTATTTTTTCTATAATTTTTTTTAAATATTTGATGGTATTATTATATCATTATAATTTCTTAAATGTAAATATTTTTTAAATAATTTTATCTTAATATTCACCAAATAATAAAATATTTTAAAAAAATCTAAAAAATTTACCCTACAATAATTTTTTCATAATAAATTCAAAAATGAAATAATTTTAATGAAATTAAATTAATTAAAATTTTGAATTTTGAATTTAATAACATTATTCAATAAATCTATGTGCATTGTGGTATTATTTCAATAGAAACAAAGGCTTTATAAAATTGAATCGAGGGTGTTACATTTCTTTTTTCGAAAACTTTCTTCCCAAAAAATTATAGAATGTCATACAATAAATATTTGTGATTATTTCATTATCATAACTTCTTTAGGATCCAACATTTCATATTTTGGATTATAATTTATTTATAGTACAAATTTCATCTATTTCTTCCAATTAATTTTCCCTTATCCCCAAATTTCATAAATCTATGTAATATAATCATACTAAGAAAAATCATGTGCCAATACTATTACTCACTAGTGAGAACATGTGTTCTATATATCATGTAAAAATTTAATAAAGAGATATGGATCACATCATGAACATTAGAGAGTCTAGGTTTTATTTTAAATGGTGAGAAACACCTCTAATTCATTTTATAATTTCAAATTTTTTGATGTACCAAGGAATTAGTTTCCATTTCTATAGAAGGCTTATAATATCATTCTATTGATATTACATTTAGAAAATATAACTACCTACTTGAAATTATCAATCCTCCATTTGATTATCTACATAGATATTTTCCTTTATTTAAGGTTCATTGATATGGCTTTTAATATTTCATACATTTAATATTGTCTCCTCATTAGGCTCTAGTGCTAAAAACAATATTTCCCCAAATTCATGCAGATTTTTTATATGAAATATTTTCCAAAATAATGCTTCATATGGTGACATTAGAATCATCAAATGTAGATTATTATTATATAGATATTCCAGTAATGGGAAATATCAATCCAAAGTACATTGGATGTCATGTAATATTGACATGAACATGACATTAAATTCTTAACTACTCATTTTATACAATCCAACAATCCGAGGATGATATGTTATGATCAATTTTTAATTGGTGTGGAATTCCTTTTGATGAATCTTCCATAATTTTAACGTAAATCACAGTTCTCAAATATATACAATCAAAATAGTTTCACCTTGACCCCTCACAACAATATTCATATTGAGACTTATAAGAAACTCAAGAGAATGAAGTTTCATTATAGATTATAAATGTATAGACATATTAAGGAGTTCAAAAATAAATCATATCGATGCATTCTTTCTCCAAGTCATTGAATATCCAAAAAAAATATCTACCGCAATATCATACCATTTCCAAAAATGATAATTATAGGTTTCCTGAATCCTTCAGGATATTGTTTCATAACATTTAGCCATATACAAATAAAGAATCTAGATATATATTCTACAATATTCCCTTCCATATTTTCCCAACAATAAAATTTCTTCCACTCTAGATTCATTTTTTACATCTGGGATGAATAGGTAAATTTGGGAAATGTGATTAATCTAATAATTCTTTCTTCATCTCAAGTATGGTTAGAAGATATAACTTATTTTCATACTTCCACAAACCAACTTCATTAAAAAAAATTAATTTTTAATAGTTAAAATATTTAATTTTTTTAGACTTTTATAATTATGTTGGGAATATTTTATCTTTTCCAATAACGGATGTTTGCAAATAATTTAAAAAATTATTAATGTTTCCCCTTCCCTAGTAATTCCCATAACAAGTATTACTAAATCCCTAAATATAGAATCCTTGGAAATCACTATTTTATATAATATTTTATGACAATTACTACGGAACACATTATAAACTTTATTATCCTTCCCAAAGTGATGGTGTATTGATAAATAGTAATCCCTTAGAAATTCGATCGATTGGGTCTAAGTCATGTTGTGAAATTTTCTTTGAGAAGATGTAATTAAATATTTTATGATCCTTACCATAGATATAATTTATCCATATCATCAAATAAAAAATTATAGAATGCTACTCAAAATCTTCTGTTGGATATTTATATTAATAGATATTTAACTATATCAATTCATATAGAAATACTCTATTGTTTTGTAAAAGGAAACAAAAAAATATCGTATTTTATCCATCACTATATATCTTAAGTTCACCTCTTCTTGATGGTGATGTTAATATTGTTAATTTTACCAACATCAACTTTTATTACTCAAAACATTCATTAAATAATCAATTTCATATGAACATAAACCCTTTATATTTCAACTTGGTCAACAGATATAGTAATCAAGAATGTGTTTTTGAAAACAAATAATGAATGCAACTAGATAATATATGGAAACTATGTACCATAGTTATATTCATTTTTGTTGGACATTACATTACTTCCATTTTCATTAATATATCAACTAATATTCTCTTGAGAGAGAAAATATGTTCATGAAAAGATAACTCCAAAATCCAAAATTCTCATCTACTTAATTTTACATTTAAATCATTTTCTTAAATTGTCTTAAAAGTATTTGTAAATTACTCTTATATATATCATAATTGTAATATTATACCATGATATCATTAATATATTTCCAAGATAAATTATTGAGATTATACTTGAATAATCTATTAATTATATCCATAAAAACAAAGTGTTCATTAGTTAATCCAAAATGTATTACTAAAAATTTATATTTTCTATAACTCATTCTTAATACCATCTTTTGAATACCTTTCTCTTTTACTCATAGTTGTTGATACCTAGAATGAAAATCAATCTTTAAAAATTATTGACCTTGTTGTACATGATAAAAATACAATCAATAAAGGGAAGATTATTCTTTTTCTCTATAGTAATAGAATTTAATTCCATTTAATAAATGTTTAACATCATAACCCTATATTTATTCCAAAAAATTACAGAGGATCCCCATGGCGAATCAATATGTTTTATAAATCCCATATCCCAAAACTCATGAATATTCTTGTTTGATTCCACTAATTCCATTACGGAAATCCAATAGGTAATCTTAGATATAGTTTTTATAACATGGATGAAATAAATAAAAAACTCAACATGACACTCTAGTGGATGTCCAAGTAGTTCTTCAGGAAACACATCAATGTATTCCTGCAGAATTGGTACCTCTTTTATTCAAAAGATAACATTCCCATTCATATGTTGTGTCAGTCCATATTTACAAAGAATTTTATTAAAAAGTTCTACTATATCTGGATCTAGACACGATATTGATGATGTTTTCTCCCCTATAAAGATATGAGATTCCATATCTCCATTAGGAATCATAATCTTCTTCTCTAGGAAATAAATTTATGCATTGTAATTTTAAATTCAATCCACACAATGTATTATATCAAATAAAACCATTGTAATAAAAATCATGTTATTAAATTTTGTATTCAAATGTATTAGAATGGAATATAACTTCCATATCCATTTTGAAATAATATTTCCACAAGGAGTCCTGGACAGAAACTCCCTTCTTAAGGTTCTAGGAAAATTTATAATTTTATTGGAAAACATTTAATATATAAAAGAGTGAAAATTTGAAGAATAAAATAAATAATTAGATAAATTTGAAGTTATGATCAAAATACATACTACTATTTCATTAAAGCATTAAAATACTTTTAATATAGTAACATTAGCATTAAATCATTCCCTTGGCCTTTCTTATAGAAGTTTCCCTTGATATTGGAACATTGGTTTGAATAATTTCCAATATCATTACAGCTGAAGCATAGGATAATGGATGTTTTATTAATTTACTTAAATTAGAGGTACTTATGAATAATTTTTCAATAATTAAAAAAACAATGATTCTCATTATTCCAATACCTGAGTGTTTCTTTACAAATTTATCACATGTTACAAATCGCATCCTCTATCTCTTCATCATTACCATATGTCTTATTTTATTTATTCTTAGCCACCTCTTTGTTTCTTGATTTCCTATGAAGATATAAGACTCACATAACTCAATCTATTCAAATTAGTGTATGATAATATATCATCGCATGATGAAAACCTTATAGAAACTAGTTACCAAACGATACATGGATTAATATCATCAACGAAAGGGCCAATATTTATTTACAAATAATATATGTTATTCAAAAACACATGAATAATCATGTAATGTTACCCCATACTCCATACCGCCTTCTTAATCCATTTACATTAAAGTGAGAAACTTATACTCCATTTAAAAATATTCTTGTTGAGGAAAGTCAATAATTAATAATATCATATTAAATTTTCACCATTCCATAGGTTCTATTTGACAATCCAATGAAATATACCAAATTAATGAACAACATTGATAAACCTTTACCTTTATATAATACACTTCCAATATAACCTTTCCCTTTTCATTACATCCCAAAAAAAGTTAAATTTTTTATGTGGGTCTTAATCTATTGTTCAGTTGACAATGTATTAGTGGTTCTATTACATTATGGAGGCTTATGTCAAATAAAATGGTCTAGTATTTGAAAAAGAACACTAGCTAACAATTTTTTATTCCATACAGGTAATGTTATTCATCATAACATGAGTTCGCTTCCCTAATATGGTCACTTTATTCTTATATCCAACACCATTTGTATTTGATTTATCAACCAAAAATCTCAACATTGAATATGAGTGTTGATTCCCTTCATACCACTAGGATCCATCTAAAAAAATGACACATAGAGTTAACTAATATTTATCATGAATATTGAACAATAAAATAAAAAACCTTAATATAGTAAAATTACAAAAATACCATACGGTTTTATCATAATTATCAATTTATCTAGGTTCATTGAAAACCTAGTCCCCATGTTTCCTACTAAACATCCTCTAATACTAACTAGAACACCATTCCTCGAGTAACCAAGTGATGTTGTTTACATTATCACATGTGTATAAGATACAAGGGATAACACAATACACGATTGAATTTTTTTTGTGTTGGAGGACTAGATAAATATTTAATTCATATATTACATTGTATATATAAAAACATAGCATCAGATAATTATTAAATCCTTGAAATCATTAATTATATCCAACATCAAATCCTAGGGGAATAAAATAAGATAATGGGTGTGCTTAGATACTCAGTAATGGTTTCATACAATAGAAGATATCTTGAGTAAATATGGAAAAATCAATATGGTTGGGTGGATAATCAAAACACATTCTCTTAAATACACGACATGATTTCAATTAACATCCATGACTGCTATTAACCCAGAAATAAAATAGATAATGGAAACTAAATTCATTATAATAGAAATCCATTATTCTAAACATCAATGGTCAAGGACTCTAAACTAATATTTCTTGAATCTTACCAACAAATCCTCTACAAATTCTTAATTCTTAATTTATGCATATTTGTAAACAAGACACTCAACTATTATAGAATTCCTACTGTTTTGAATCATGAGACATGTTGATTCATCAAGGGGAAATGTATGATCATGAACTACTAGTCACATTCACAGCACTTGAATTCCTCACATTTTAAACGACTAGAAGAATTCATTCTCAAAATTTCGTTATAAGTCATTAATTTTTTCTATCGATTCAAGCATATGTAACTTCAATATTTCCTCATTAAATGAAATAACTTACTAAATAATATTCCTTCAACTAATTCCTTGTATAAAAAACGTATAATATTTAAACAACATAATTCTAATATAAATTATTCTGAATTAATTATTGATATTATAAATTTGGACACAAAGGAAAAAATCATGACCAGTGAATAAAAATGATTGATAAAGAAGTTGATAAAAAAAGTGAATGATCTCATAATAAGGTATAAAAAATTATTATTGAATGATTATAAAATACCATAGATTCATTTAAAATTATGATTTTGTAGTAAAAAATTTATTGTAGAAAATAAAATTGATGAAATAAATTAAAAGTAACTTCTTCTTAATAATGTGTAAGAATGGATTTATAAACCAATTTTCAAAATTCATTTTATTCTTTGAAGAAAATATAACACTTTTATTATAATGTCATTTTAAAAATAAAATTCCCAACAATATGGAATAGAATATTCTATTTGAAAATAATAACTTAATCATATACACACTAAGAGGAAAGTGGGATTTTGCGATGAGTCATTTGCGATAGGTCAATGACCCATCCCTAATAGTTCGTCAGAAGGAAATTTTTGTGATAGGAGAACCATCCCATCATAAGAAGTATGGTTTTTGTGATAGGGGAATGGTTCCCATCACAAAATGTATTGTGCGAGTTTCATGCCAAACCGTGTGAAAGTTTTTTCCTATGGGTTTTTATGACCATCACAAATACCTGATTGAATTTGTTTAGTATTTGTGACCCAATTTATCCCTTGTCGCAAATAATATGACAGCATGTTGGTATTACAATGGGACTCGTCACAAAGTAGCATTTAACCACTGACTCTAATTCAAAGGACTGTTAGTATTTGCGACAGGGTTCGTCGCAAATAACATGTCACAACTAATCTAGCTTATATATACACCCACTTGTTTTTCCCATTTCACTCAATTCTTAACCCCTCTATCTCTAGTGGGAATGTTTCTCTCAAAATTTTTCATAGTTTAAAATTTTAATTCGGGGCATTATTTGCAACTTATATACTTTTAAAACTTCAATTTTAAGGTATTTTTCTATTTCGTTTATTTTAGTAATTATTATTATTAATTAGTTGTAGTTAAATAATATTGGAATTAGATAGTTTTATTTATCAATTTTTATGTTTATTTTTATGAATAATTATGTTTGATTAGTAAGAATTAGTATTAATTAATTATTATTATATTCATTATAATTAATTATTAATAATTATTATGAAATTATATTAATTAGTTAATATTATAATAATTAGTATTAAATTGAAATAATTATATTAAATTGTAATAATTAGTAATATATTGTATTAATTAGTAATAAATTGAAATAATTAGTCATAAATTGTAATAATTGGTAATTAATTGTAATAATTAGTTATAATTTATAATAATTAGTAATAAATTATAATAATTAGAAATAAATTATAACAATTAGTAATAAAGTATAATAATTATTAACAAAGTCTTATAATTAGTACTAAATTTTAATAACTAGAAATAAATTGTAATAATTAGTAATAAAATTGAATAAGTAGTAATAAATCACAATTATTAGTAGTAATAAGTAATTAATTCTAAAAGTTATAATTAATTAGTAATAAAATATAAAAAATTTGTATTCTATTATAACAATTAGTAATAAATTATAATAATTAATATTAAACTATAATAATTAAATTATAATAATATGTATTAAATTATAATAAATAGTATTAAACTGTAATAATTAGTAATAACTTATTATGAATTGTAATAAATTGTATTAAATT
Organism: Viscum album; assembly: GCA_963277665.1. NCBI lineage: Eukaryota > Viridiplantae > Streptophyta > Magnoliopsida > Santalales > Viscaceae > Viscum > Viscum album. The sequence goes on from OY728137.1 coordinate 1,209,261,210, forward strand.
GTACTACTTAGTAATAAATTTTAATAATTAGTAATAAATTATACTAATTACTAATAAATTATAACAATTAGTAATAAATTGTAATAAATGGTAATAAATAGTAATAAAAACTAATTTTTATAAATACATTCTAGTAATTAGTAATAAATATTAATAATTATGAATAAATTGTAATAATTAATAATAAATTGGAAAAATTAATAATAAAATCTAATAATTGGAAATAATAAGTAATAAATTCCATGAATTATTAATAAATTATAATAATTAGTTATAATTAGTAATAAATTCTAATAATTAGTTATAATTAGTAATATATTATTATAATAAACTATAAATATTAATAAAATTTACTAATTTGTTATAATTACTAATAAATTTTATCAATTAGTAATAAATTCTAATTATTAGTAATAAAATGTAATAATTAGTAATAAATTTTAATAATTAGAAATATATTGTAATAACTAGAAATAAGTTGTAATAATTACTAATAAATTGAAATAATTAGAAATAATTAGTAAAAAATTGTAACAATTTGTAATAAATTGTAATAGTTAGTAATAAATTGTAGTAATTAGTAATAAATTGAATTAATTTGTAATAAATTGTAAAAAACTAATAATAAATTATAATAATTAGTAAAAAATTGCAATTATTAGTAATAAATTTTAATAATTAGTAATAATTAGTAATAAATTCTACTAATTAGTAATAATTAGTAATAAATTACAATTATTGTCAATAATTAGTAATAAATTCTATTTATAATTAATAAATTATAATAAATAGTAATAAATTCTATTAATTAGTAATAAATTGTAATAATTAATAATAAATTGGAATAATTACTAATGAATTCTAATAATTAATTATAATAAGTAATATATCTTAATAATTGGTAATAAATTCTAATAATTAATTTTATTTAATAAAAAATTCTAATAACTAGTAATAAATTCTAATTATTAGTAATAAATTCTAACAATTAGATATAATTAGTATTAAATTCTAATAATTAGTAATAAATTCTTATAATTAGTAATAAATTCTAATATTAGGATATAAATTCTAATAATGGGTAATAAATTATCATAATTACTAATAATTAATAATAAATTCTAATAATTTGTAATAAATTACTAATAATCATCAATAATTATAATTTTTTTAATAATTAGTAATAATTATCAATAATTACTAATAATTTGCAATAATTAGCATTAATTAACATCAAATTGTACGAAATTGTAATAAGTTGGCATAATTTCTAGTGGATTGGCGGATCTCATTTTCCTGACACCTTATCTCCTTGTAATTTTCTCCCACTGAAATCACTATGAAAATCATTCCTCTCATAAGAATATCTATATTCGTATGTAGATGAATGGGGAGCAGTGTGGTTAGGCATTCCAACTCTTCATTTTCCTATGCATTAGCATAAATATTAGTTTTTTGAGGCCTCCCTACTATCCATCCTCATGAATAAAGAAATGGATATTTTAATGTTAGAGAAGATTTTTCATGGTAATTTTAGTCAGAGATATTAGAGATGAGTCATTTGAAAAAAGAGTTGCTGCCAATCCGGTGGACAATTGTAGGGTCCGGAAAAATCCGCAAAGGGGATTCTACCAAAATCCCTTAAGAAATGGGGGAAATAATCAAAGAAAGGACACAAATGGGATCGGTCCGTGAACCAGTCCAAAGGAAGCCCAACGTGGCTAGGCCTCGCGAGGCACCCCCCTTCGTGAACCATTGTCGTTCGCGAAATGGAGGAGGAGATCCTCTGTGGTCGCGAGGCAGGATGGATGCAAGTCTGGTTCACCGTAACGAACCGCCCCAACCGCGGACCGCGTCAACTGGTTCAAGCGGCACCCCCTGTCGTTCACGGAATTGAGGCGGAACCCTCCACAACTGCGTTGCACTCCTTGAGTTCGCCTCGTAGAGGGGGGGGGTGTTCAATACCCTCCGCGAATCGCGGATTGACCAGGTCAGCTGTAAACCGGGTATTTGGTTATGGGCCTCCTCAAAAGGTATCGTATGGCCACAGATACATCCTTTTCCCCACTCTATAAAAGGGGAACATGGGGGAAATAAAGTAGGTGGGAGATCGAAGAACTGGAATCAGATTCGGAGGGATTGGAGAATTGGAAGGAGATCGGTTGAAGGAAGGCTTCAGATTTTGCAAACAGCAAAATTCCCATCCGCGAACCATAGTAGGTATACAAATTAACAAGGAATTGGAAAATCCATAATAATTTGGGGAACTGCAAACCTAAAAATAACAAAAAAGAAGAACCGCGAACCATACCCCTCCATGGATGACTTCCCTACGGACCAGGGAATTTATGCCTCTTTTCCCATCCGTTGTACCGTGTAGCACTCTTCTACATGGGTGAAGCCCCGACCGACGAGCCTCTGATCAGCACCTCCCATGGCCGTTGTTGCCCACCTGGAACCTTCCTCGAATGACCCTAGTTCGCAGATTAAACCCGAAGCTGCAAACCACCCTGGTTCGCAGATTGAACCCAAAGCCTCGAACCACTCTGGTTCACGAGATGCCAATCAGTCTGCGGACCACCCTGGTTCGCGGACGGCTTCCCCAGCCGCATGGCACTTCCCTTCATGAAGGCCACCACCACCCATACCTCTCGGTGGCTCGCCAAATACTTTGGTGTTCTCATTTCCAGAGCCAGGTAAAATCTTTATGTTCCTGCCAAGTCCTCCGCGACTCCCTCATTGGCCTATTCATCGGCCCCGAGCCAAGGCCTCCACCAGAGCCACCGGATCCGCGTGGTGTAACTTTCAGGATCATTAGAGTTCTATTTTGAGTTCACATACCCACGTTATACAGGGGTAAATGGTTTTCCTCGAACCTTGAGCATATTCCCGAAGCATTCTTGGGTTCACATTCCCTTGGTAATGTGGATCCTGAGCTTAGGAATCCCTTTTTTCCCCTCCTCTTGATGAGGGTTCCTCAGAGATAGTAAAATAGCCATTAGAAAGAAGACCTCATGCACTGCAAGAGAGGATATGGGCACAAGAGCACCCCCTTTCCCTCTCCTTCTGGGCTTTGTTGCCCCGGGCGTCCATCTCGGAGTAAGCCCCGACCCTTTGGGCCTCCTCAAAGTGTAATCCCCAATTCATCATCCTGGGCTGCTCCATGCGTAAGCCCCACTTCGCTTCTCACAGACGCACCTTTTGCGACGTGATCCTCTCTTCCCTGCTACCTCTTATTTCTCACACCGAGATTGACTCACATGGGCTTAGAGTAAGCATCGACCATGAAATCCTACTCTGGGCCTCCACAGAGTGTAATCCCTAATCCATCATTCTGGGCCTCCTCAGAGTGTAAGCCCAAATCCATCATTCTGGGCTTCCTCAGAGCGTAAGCCCCATGAAAAAGCGAACTACGGGGACTTTTATCCATTCCAATTCATGGTACGTAGAAAGCCTTCACGAGGTTCAAGTCCACCATTCAGTCGTTACTTCATGCCGAGTTCAACCCTCATCTAGCATGACGTTAAACTGTATATACGTACTACGTGGACTTTGATCCCTACCTCCTAAGCAGGATACGTAGGAAGCCTCCCTGAGGTTCAAGCCCAAAACCGATCATCTCCCCACCGGTGCACCGCACCACTCCTAGTGTCGCCTCAAGCAAGTTCCAACCCTTCGAGGTTATTAATCCAACGAGGGATGGTAAAACTCGGGCATAAATGATTCTGAATCCCCACGTCCAGTTGACCGTTACCCACCAAGGTTAAATTTGTGGATACTATGTTTAGGTATAAACCAAAGATTCGTGAACATATGAACACATCTTAAATCTATAAGAGAGTCCCGGAACAGGCAATAATTCCCCCAAAAAAGGGTGTGATGAGCCTGAATTCCCATCCTCTCGACCAATGTGAGCTCTTAAGAGTCGCTGGTCAAACCATCCGGCGAACGCCTGCCTTTGAAAAGAAGCTCCATCAATCATTGTATATGGAGTTGTTGGGTGTTTTGTGGCCGAAAACTAGAAGAAAACAAAAAATTGTGAACCTGGCATGAATCATTAACCAAACATGATGGATTCAACTTAATGCCACCATTTCCCCCCCTCATGATCTAAAGGAGGGCTTACCAACGTCATTAATTAGGCATGGGATTATGAGATGCTGCATTGATGGGTTTTCTGCTTGTATTTGCTAAAATGTTTTGTAGATACCACTTTCAGAACTCCCTTCGATCCAATGGAATCGTAAAGGAACTCACAAGTGCACATTTCTAACGACGCTAGGACGAGACTTCCTCAACAACGGAGGACCCCGTCCCCCACCCAACTTCTTCAACACTGGGTTTCAGACGCACTGATCCGAGAGTACCATGTGAACGGTACTCTCCCAACGGTTGAGGCATCCATGCACGCCCTCCAATCCGTCAAGATTCACTGGTCTCCTGCCCAGTAGCGACCGCAAAGGCGGATCCAGACAGCCACTGTCACTGTCTCTAACCATTTCGGGAGTCAATCCCTGGAACGGGACAATGCGTACCTCCCTTATCTTAGGGAGGAATATGAAGTCGACATTGAGGACTTCATCCCCACCAAACGGGGGTTCCTCTCCAAGGCCCTTGCCGGAAGGCGTCATCGCGGTCACGCCACGACTCAACATCTTCATTCCAAGGAGGATGTATCCCCGAGGATTCAGGCCCATGCTCCCCGAGCTCCGGCCCCTCGGACCGCCCGACAAGGGCGGTAGACCTACAATCGGGGACCGGTCATCACCCTGGTCCCTAAGGAGGAGCTCCACTGCGTAGCCATGGAGACATACCATGAACAGGAACCTACACCTGTTCGCTCCTCCCAAGCCTGCCATACAGACATGGTGTCATCATACGAGCCAGCGCGCATCCCCGCTAAGCTCCATCAAGCCCGTCGCTCACGCAGGACGAAACTTACTGGGCAGGCACCACTCCCAGCCCAGGGTCGTGAAGCCCACCAACCTGACATGGTGTTGACCCGACACCTGCAGGACCAGCTTCTAGTAGTTTCTTTAGATGCCTACCATCCTGATATGGTGGCGATCAACAAAGCCCGCCACCCAGATGTGGCAGAAAATCATAGGCGGGCATGTCTCCCCGCCAACAAAGGCTGCCGACTCGATATGGTGGGAAACCAATATATTCAGGGCCAGATCCCTACGGATGCAAGTAAATCCCGCCACCACGATGTGGCGGCGAACGGAGAAAGAAACCGGCGTATCCCAGTACAGGGGCAGGTTTGTTCACCTGCCCGACACATGAGAATTGTCAGTAACTACTAACCACTGGAGGACCGGAGCAGGATATTCCTACTCTGATACTAGAATGGGCCTTCATAGATATTCTAGCCAAAGATGTCTCTTTTCATATCCTGGCAATGATGGAGGAGAAGGTATCGATCCAAGATCATATCTTATATACTTGCTAGCATGTAACTGCATTAGTGGAAACAGTAAGGACTCGGGCCCATGAGCCCGTATCCCCAATTGAGGAGACTCGTCTAAGAGACGAGATAGCTACCTCGGAGTAGATATGCATCCATGCTTTTACCTAGGAGGGTCGCCAGCCATATTCTGCAATGCAAGGACAACCAGATCGAGCAGCTTCACTCGTTCCAACTGGGGGACACCCGTCCATCAAGGTGGATGCTCTAGAGTAGGCATATATCCCTGCTAAAAGTCAAGATTTTCGTCGACGTATCCCAGAGGCCTCCTGGGACCTAATTAGATAGGGACCCAATGGAGGTGAAGGCCGTTTTCTACAGCAGATGATCCCCGATGCCCACGAAAGAGCGCCCCGAACGCACCGAAGGCAGCCAGAAAATATAGAGCGGTTTCATGACTCCACTCTGCTAGAAACTGGAGTTTCCGATGCTGCTAAGCACACATCAAAGGCTCAAAACCCTTCCCACCCATTACCATATTATCGGAGCGGCAGTAGCAGTTGTAAAGGTCCTCCACGCAATGTCGCTACCAGCAACTCTGAAGGTCCTCCTCGGAGCACTCGTGGGGCTTCCCCCGCGGGCATATAACGATCGGTCATGAGAGCTTCTCTCTTGATGAGAGTCACGGAAACCCTCCATGTGACCAGAAGATCGAGCAGCAAGAAGGTCCTCCACTTGCTGCGGTCCACCCTGAAGGTCCTACCTGGGGTATACACTGCAATCACTCTTCATGCAGTCGGACCGAAGATTGTGATGGTATTCCTCGCTATCATAGTCGCAACTATGGAGGTCCTCCTCGTAGTGACGTCTCATAACTACCAGAAGGCCCTCCCCTTATCATGGCCTGCCATGAAGGTCCTCCCAAGGGGTCACACTGCAACGTAACTCCACGAAGCCAGGCATCAGGTCACAGTGGTAGTCCTTGCCACCCTGATAACGGAGTTCCTCCCTGTAGAGATGTCGAGCAATGAGAAGGCCCTCCCCTCATTGTGGTATATTCTGGAGGCCCTCCCCAGGATGTATCCATCAGATATTCTCCCTGCGGCAGCTATAATGGTAGTCCTCTCCATTACCGTAGCTGTGATGGTAGTCCTCGCCACCACAACCGCCATTGTGAAGGTCCTCCCCGTAATGGCCCCAAGCAACAAGAAGGTCCTCCCCTTGTCGCGGCATTTCCTGAAGGTCCTCCCCAGGATGTGTGTCGAACGTCAAGCACTGATGGTCATCCTCACCATAATGGAAGTTGTTGTGAAGGTCCTCCCCGTAACAATGCTACACAGCCAGAAGGTCCTCCCCTTGATGCAACATGCCTTGGAGGTCCTCCCGAGGGTGTGCACTGCAAAAGTACTCTATGCAGGGAAGCATAAAGCAGTAATGGTAGTCCTCACCATTACGGCCGTCATTACGAAGGTCCTCCCCATGATGGAATATTATTTCAACAGGAAGGCCCTCCCCCTGCCGAAGCAAGCACCAAAAGGCCCTTGTATGCCGGGGCACTCAGAAGGACGAGATCGAGCATGTCAGATTCCCAGCTTGTTGCTAGCGACGCCCTTCTTCGATCAGGAGCCATTCCAGGGCTGCATTCATCTTCTAAACCACCTCGGAATCTCCCACAAGACAATTCGATACCTACCGGTCCCACCACCTCCGACTACAGTGAGCACATTAGTTGGGCTGATCAGGTAGAGGAATCACTGGAGGAGGAGTATGCCGATATGTTGCACCTGAGGAAACGACTGGCCAGGAATGATATACCAGTTATGTTTTGGCCCATGGCCACCTCTCATTATGACATACCCAGGGAGTTTTCGGAAGAATGAATGCATGGCATCCACCACAATCTATGGACAACCCTCCACTGGTTAAAATCGAGCTTCTTCCCCTATGAAGGGTATGTAGAACACGTCAAGACGATAGGGGGCCTCCTGCATCACATCGACCTGGAGGCCCTTTCCTCGATGCGACAACAACGCCCCTAGAGGCGCAAAGGGAATTTGGAGGCAGCTTGCCTCCATACACTGCATGAACTGCACCACCACATTGGTGATGCTCCGATGGGAGTTCATATCAGGGGATGGGGGGAACACAGAGCTCTTCATTTCACTCTACTCCCCGCCTAGAATAACCCATTCGGTATGGTGTCTTGCAACGTCATCACGTAAAGACGGAAATCGAGTGGACCACCTGCTCAGGAAAGGCAACACACCCAACATAGTCGGGCCTTGAGTAAGTCATAGAAGCATCAGGCTCGGCGGGAACGAGAAATTCAAGAACTCCCGAATCAGGACACTAAGAGAATCCAGCATGCCTCTCGCCTAAGAGAGGACAATCAGTGATCTTTTCCCACCTCTCCAGAAGGGATTGATTCATAGGTGAATTTGGCACCAAATTCGGTTCACCCCCGGATGGGAGCACACGAGATCAGGTAGGTCGTGATAGCCGCAACCACTGTCGCAATCCAGGTTCAACCCCAGCCTGCAGGGCTCGGGGAATTTTTAACAACAAATGCCCCCGTAATACCAATAAAATTGGGAAGAGACTCAACATCCAGGGAACGGAGCCAACCCCAGCCCTCAGGGCTGGGGGCATTATTACCCCCTCAACAACAACCTCCCCCATGAATGTCGGTATTCTCTCGTCTGGGGAGGACAGTCAGAAGAGGAGTTTCCCATCCTCTCCCTTCATTTGAATCATCATCCCCTCCAAGAGAAAGGTGCACCGTAAGTTCACATCAAAGAACTCTCCGCGTCACCCTTCATCAAGAAGTCTGAAGGCAATCCCAGGTCATGAAAGGGAAGGCCAACCGAAGACGCGGGAGATCCTCTTCTTATATGGAAGATGATGTCCCCTCCACCCCACAATATGCGTTCATCAATGCCATAGCGGCTATCCCCATGGGTGACACTGGGGAAAATGAAAATCTAGACGGATCAGGAGACAACGGTTCTGGTTAGGCTGTGACACACAACGAACCCCCAAGTGTGCACACCCGGAACTAGAGGGCCGCATTAAATATGGCCACCCCTTCAGTTAACCTCCCTCTGCCTACCCTGTGAGCTTACAACAAGGATAATAATAAAGGGATGGTTACCCTTAACCCGTCCCCTTCTCTCGATAAAAATGAGCCACTCACGCTCAAATAGAGGTTCGCTCGACAGAAAGAAGAGATGTTAGAATTGAGGCGGCTTAACGTTGAGCTACTCCAGAGGAACCACTTTATTGAAAGTGCATCCCAAGAAGAGCCACATCATGCACTCCCAGCAAGTGCACCTCAAAGGCTATGGTTTGCCCCGGCAGACAAAATACAGCCAGGGATCCTGTCTAATGAGGCGCCTGGCCCGTCCAATTACCTAGATGCGGATTTGGACAAATACCAAGATTTCTCTCCACTGTGGAAGCAACCAGAGCGAGTATGCTTGAACCCTCCGAAGGTGCCACAAACGGCACGCGCACCCTTGGCGCTGGCCAACCCGAACCCTCAGGCAATGCCTCGTGCTATGCATTCCTGGACCGGGCCCAACAGGATGTAAACCAGGGACTCACCAACACCATTGAGGCACTAATAGATTGATTAGAAGCGATGGAAGGTCGACGTGCTCCGATACAGCTGGAGTGGAAACCCTACCCAGATTGGGTGACCAACACACCACCTCCACCGAATTTTGGGAGCCCTGTATTCCCCATATTCAATGGATAAGGTGATCTAGAGTATAATTTAATGCACTACGCATCCTATTGAGATCCTATGATGGGAACTTCGTAACAACAAGAAGTAGTGAATCTCAGATGCTTCGTACGGACCTTGCAAGGATTCACCTTCGTCTGGTATACGAGTCTATAGGCCCAGTCAATAAAGAGTTGGGAGGACCTCTGACAGCAGTTCCTATTCTACTTCAGCTCAACGTTGCCTAAAACAACGGTCAGCGATCTCATGAACTGCAAGCAGATGGAGAATGAGAGGGTCTCAGATTTCATCGCCAGACAGAAAGGCCTAACCTATTCTCTGAACAGACCAATTCCTCAAGATGAGATGCTAGCCATATGGATCGATAATCTTATAGATGAGAGGCAAACACTGCTCATACCAGTGGAGTGAACCACTAACTTCTTCCATCTCTCGGCCATTGCCTTTAGAATTAAGGAATCCTGTAGCGGATAAATTCAATGTCCTAAATAGCCTCGCCGGCTCCAACGAAAGGATACCCTAGAGATGAAGTGTCTGCTATCACACTCTAGATGGCCCCTATGCCCGCCCCGCCACTCAGGACTCCACCAAATCGTCAAGGGCCCCCTGCATATCACTGGTCTCCCCCGCTTAAACGGGACGATCAGAGAGGACTGAAGCGGAACCAGTTTGAGGAACAAAGACAAAAAAGCATACTCTTTCCGGGACGATCAAGTCTGTGGATAATTCATTGCCGCCATGAACTGAAACTTGCTCCGCCTCCCGGAGCCGATGAGACCTAAAGAATTCGGTCGTGATGACAGGACAAATTACTGCCCCTACCATATGATGTTGGGGCACAATATCCGAGAATTCTTCATCTTCAAAGACCTCCTGAAGACGATGGTAGATTCTGGACAAGTCGAGATGGGACCACCCCTAGCACATGTGGCATGTATCTCTACTACCAACTCCAACAAAGAGGAGGGGTGGCAGAAAGTCACCAGTAAGCAAGGGCAGAAATTCGATAACTGGATGACTCGGAAGACTATCAACTGAGCCCAGGGTATACTCCGAGCTCAACTACAGCAGCTGGTGTTGCCACCAACAGCCCCTGAATCCGCAGAGCTGACAGCACCGACCTCACAATCCTCTACGAGCCGGTCATCCAGGAAGAGTCGAAGAAGGAAACAATCACAAGAGGAGCAGTTTGCAGTGGGTCCAAGGTTAGTCTCGACCCTGGAAGGCTTTATGCCCTCAGATTTGACACCACGGGCACCGACCCACCAAATGGCGCCATCAGAGACAACCGACCAGGTTGACCTATCAGAGGATGAAGAGAAAATTTTTGGTTATATCAACGTCATCCATCACATGGAATCAATCCCTGACGAAGCGTATGACTACGAACCTGAGTTCCCTGCACGAGGAGTCAGGGGGATGAATCGCAGTGGCAGAGGTTACCAGGGGAGGTGCAGCCGCAACCGAAACCAACCCTACGGTTGGACCCTGTCCTAGACCTTCAATATTGCGAAAACCTGTGGGAGAGCCCTTCAACGGACTCAGCAGGAGAGGGAATTCCCCACCACTTCCACAAGTGGCCACTCTAGCCCTGTTGTTCTGTGATACCTGCCAGAGGAGGAGCAAGTGTCTTGTTTCCCAGGGCACACAAACAAACCAGTCGGGCCATGTCCTAAAAATGCAGGAACACCATCGACATCTGTCCCTATGGCCAGTCCTTATCAAATGCTCCAGCTCCTAAAGCACCCACCAAGACTCTCTCACCAATGGGGATGCATCGGTCGCTGGAGCAGAAATATGAAATCCTTAAGAAGCTGGCATCATTACCAGCCAAGTTTTCAATCCCGAATTCCCTAGGATTGTCATCCGACCTTATAGAGGCGCTTATCGAAGCTTTGATCAGCCCCCAAGAGATTAAAGTCGTGGTAGCTGCCGCCGAAATTTACCGAACGGAGACTGGCCTGGCTGAATGAAACACGGTGATTTCCTTCACCGATCATGACGAAGATACTATCATGAAAGGACACATTAGACCACTATATTGTCCGGCACAATGAATGGTATTAAAATCCAGAAAGTCTTTATAGACAATGGATCTGGAGTTAACCTCCTCCCCCTACAGACACTCCGTAGGTTGGGCTACAGTGGGGACGATCTAATTCCCTCATCCACAACTTTGTTGGGTTACGACAAGAGTGTTCCGAAACCAATGGGACAGATTAAGCTAAAGACTCATTTTGGTTACCTGGTAGCCTACACGGAATTCCTAGTGGTTCGGCAGAGCACAACATTCAATTCCCAGCTGGGAAGGCCTTGGATCCATAATCACATGGTCAATCCTTCATCATACCACTAGTGTATCAAGTACTGCATCAATGGAAAAAGCGGGACGTGGCACGCCGACAAGGCCCCTTTCGAGCTCTCCGAGTCACATTACATCGACGTTAGGTTCTATGAGCAAAAGAAGAAGAAGCCTTTGGTCCACGTCGTCAACTCGATCCCCACTCCAAATGGCCTGGAAATGGTCCCTAATGACCCCCTCAGGCAGCTTGGTAGATATTATATCCTACCCATCAACCACGTGGAAGGTAAGAGTTCAAGTCCGGACACACTTTCAGATGTCCTCATGACTTCATCCACGATGTCCGAGCACGACAATGCAGGAACATCTACCAACCCTAGATTTGGGGATGAATACTCAAGGTGGGATACCCACGATGCCTCTCCCTCAAACCCTCGAAGGCTCAGACCGGAAAATCTCTCCTTGTCAGATCAAGAAGATGATGACTTGGAAGAAGAAGAGGGGGAAGATCTCAGAGATGCACCTATCACATTTGAGGTGGGTATCTCCACCACTGTGGATGAACTCAGCAAAATAAACATGGATACCAAAGAGGACTTGAGGCCCACTCTCATTAGTGTGTCCATGTCCCCCGAAGAACAAGAGGTATATACCTCCTTTCTAAGGCAACACTGGGATGTCTTTGGCTGGAATTACACGGAAATGCCAGGACTTGATCCTGAGGTAGCGACGCATCACCTGGGTCTTCCAGAAGACCACTAGGGCTACAAATAGGCCGCTAGAAGGAAACACCCCTCACATGATGCCATGATAGAGGCTGAAGTCGATAAGCTCATTAAAGCAGGCTTCATCATGGAGGTCGAGTACCCTATTTTGTTGGCCAACATCGTCCCTGCCAAGAAAAAGAATGGGAAAATCCACATCTCTATTGACTTCAGAGACCCTAATCGGCATTGCCCGAAAGATGACTTCTTATTTCTAATCAACGGGTTGTTAATTGACACAACAGCTGAGTATGAGGCTCTATCCTTCATGGATGGCTATTCCGGATCTAATCAAATCCGGATTTCCCGAGAAGACGAAGAATCCATAGCCTTCAGGGCCCCTCATGGGGTATTCTATTATAGGGTCATGAACTTTGGTCTCAAGAATGCTGGTGCCACGTATTAGTGTGCCATGCATCGGATCTTTAAGTCATTCCTAGGGAAATTTGTTGAATGTTACATGGATGACCTAGTGGTCAAGTCCAGACAGCGCTCGGATCCCCTATCGGACCTTGAGACCGTCTTTAACAAGATTCGATAACATAGCTTGATGATGAACCGCTTGAAATGCGCCTTTGGGGTTACCTCAGGGAAATTCTTTGGCTTCGTCGTATGCCATCTTGGCATCGAAGTCGGCCCTGAGAAGAAAAAGGCTATCCTGAGCCTGCCACCTCCTCGAAATCTCACTGAGCTGAGGGGATTCTAGGGATACCTAGCCTATATTAGGTTTTTCATAACCAACCTGGCAGGAAAATGTTTTCCCGTCACCAGGTTGATGAAAAAGGGGGTCATGTACCAGTGAATGGACGACTGCCAAGAGGCATTCGACAACTTGAAGAAGTACCTCTTAAGCCCACCGGTGCTCATGCCCTTGGTTGAAGGAAGACCTCTCATTCTATATGTGATGGCCCTAGAGAGATCACTGTGAGCCTTCCTCGCACAAAAGAATGATATCAGTAGTGAAAACAGTCTCTATTACCTCAGTCAAACCATGATTGATGCTGAGACTCGATACTCAAATATCGAGAAAAGATACCTGGACTTGGTCTTCGTGGTTCAAAAGATGTGACATTATCTACAGCATCATTAGTCCATTTGATCTCATGGAGTAACCCACTCAATTACATCCTCAGTCGCCTGATGCTAACCAGACATCTATCCCGATGGGTGGTCATCATGCAACAGTTCGACATCCGGTTCGTGTCTCAAAAAGCCATCAGGTGCCAGGCATTATCAGACTTTCTGGTAGAGCACCCTTCAACAGGGACCACTACACTGGACGCTGAACTACCTGATGAAGATATCTTCTTGGTCCAAGAGGAGTTCCCAGCATGGGAAATGTACTTTGACGGTGCATCCCGAAGTCCCACTGGGAAGAGGATGAAGGATCCCAGATTCAACAAAGTGGTCCTGGGGGTAATACTCGTGTCTCCAGTGAAGGAAGTTTTTCCGTATTCCTTCCTCCTGTTAGAGGGATGTACAAACAATGAAGCGTAATATCAAGCCCTCATTGTAGGCCTAGAGCTCGCACTCCAGGCACATGTACAACACCATAAGGTAAAAGGTGACTTGGATCTATTCATCAAGGAAGTCAACGGTGAATATGATATCAAAAAGAGAAGTTGATCCCCCTGTTTGACCATGTCTGAGGGCTAATGGACGAGTTCTCCACAAAACCGACATTGAATTATATTCCCCGATCCCAGAACGCTCAGGCTGATACATTAGCCAACGCGGCCACAACCCTAGCCAACCCCAACCCGGATGAAACAGTCATCAGTATTTCACACCATCGAATGGTATAGCCATTTGTTCAAGATAAGACGGAATAAATACACGAAGTCAGTCCTGTCCCCGAGCCGTATACTCCTGCCATTGGCTGGATGATCCCCATCATGAAATACCTTCAACGAGAAGAGATTCCATAAGACAGGGCTGAACTAGAGAAAATACGGAGAAGGGAAATCAATTTTGTCATATATGGCAGCAAGGGTCAGCAAGAGGTCCTCTACAATCTAGGACTCGGTGGAGTGCTCCTCAGATGCATTGACGGAGAAGAAACCGACGCTGTCATGACTGAAGTACATGTAGGAGCGTGTGGAGCACATCAAACAGGGACCAAGCTTTCCCATCAGGTTCAAAGGCTTGGGTACTACTGGCCTACAGTGGCACGAGACTGCGATCATTTTACCGCAAAATGCCACTCATACCAGATTCATGCCAACTTCATACATCAGCCCCAGGAGTTACTTAATCAAGATAAGTACTCCTGGCTATTTGTCGTCTGGGGGATGGACGTCGTGGGACCATATCCTCCTGCCACAGCCAAACAGTTGAAGTATGTCCTCACGGCAACAGACTTCCTTTCCAAATGGGTAGAAGCCATAGCCCTCAAGGATGTTGGGGCAAGAAATATTGTCTGCTTCGTGAAGGCCAATATCATCACCAGACTCGGTGTCCCTCATACTATACTGACGGACAACGGCACCAATTTCTGCTCTGCTGAGTTGGAAAAGCTATACCATGAGTATGGTATCAAGGCTAGCCACTCATCCCGCTACCATGCAGCGGCCAACGGACAGATAAAAGCTTTCAACAAGACCCTATCCAACATCCTCCAGAAAATGGTGGAAAAAGACAAGAAGTCATGGCCAGATAAACTCCTCTATGAATTGTGGGATTATCGAACCACAATTCGCACCACTACTCAGTCTACCCTGTACTCATTGGTATACGACATAGATGCGGTTCAGCCCATTGAACTCTAACCTCCTTCACTCTGTGTTGCCATCTGTGATCAATTATCCGACGATTAGCAGTCATAAAAGCGGCTAGGTGAATTGGAATAGCTAGACGAGAAGCGTCTGCACACTCCGCACCACCTGGAAGTGTACTAGAATTGGATCACACGAGCCTTCAACAAAAAGGTCCGCCTCCTGTCTTTCTTGGAAGGAGAATTAGTGCTGGTCCTCTGGACCCCAATGATGCCCAGCAAGAAGCCTCCGAAGTTGGAGCCCAAATGGGAGGGACCATATGTTGTACACAAGGTCTACTCCAATGGAGCACATACCCTGATCTCTAGGGATGGACAATTTACAACCGCTCCTACAAATGCGAGATTCCTCAAGAAGTATTTTGCATAATAACTGAAGGTCACTTTGTCCTTATCACACGATGTTAAACTGCACTGCTAATAAGAGTCAAGAATGCTCCCTCCCCCCGTGTATGTACCAGACCTGCATGGGGTGTATTCCTCATCCTTACCGCATGACGTTAAACTAGACGGATAATAGGAGTCAAGAATGCTCCCTCACACCATGTATGGACCAAACCTGTATGGGGTGTATTCTTCATCCTCACCGCATGACGTTAAACTGCCCAGACCACCCTTCTTTTTCTTTTTCTTTTCACATTGGGTCACCTACGTCCTTACCGAATGACGTTAAAATGCACAGAGTTTGTCCGAGTGGCATGACGTTAAACTACTAAGGACCCAATGGTCCAAACTCTATGGCCATAAACTAAGAGTATTTCGTCCTCACCGAATGATGTTAAACCGAACAGACATGGTGATTTAAAAGTGCCCTCTTCCCTGTGTACGGACCAGACCTGCACGAGGTGTATCGTCTTTCAGTGAACTACGTGAGGCTTGATTTTTTCCCTCGCAGGATACGTAAAGAGCCAGAATTCCACACCCTGGCCCAGCCACCTCAAAAGGGAAAACAAAAATGCAAATTCCCCCATGTACGGACCAGAATTGCATGAGGTGTATTCACGTCCTCACCGCATGATGATTAAACTGCATGGAATCCAATAATACCACCCATCCTAACCACATGACATTAAACTGTATGGACCATGTCCTCACTACATGATGTTAAACTGTATGGATTTTATAGAAATACGTACGACTTGATTCCTGCCCTCACAGGATACGTAGTGACATCGAGATCCCCTATCCTGGCCTAGCCACTCCCTAATAAATGTCTTCTTCTCCCCGTGTATGGACCAAACCTGCGCGGGGTGTATCCCTCTTTCTCACTGCACGACATTAAACTACACGGACGTCGAATTTTAACAATGCCACTTCCCTCGTGTCCGGAACGGCCCTGCACGGGGTGTAATTATTTCAGAAAACTATGTGCAGCTTGATTCCTGCCCTCGCAGGATACGTAGTGATGCCAAGGTTCCCCATCTTTCCCCATCCCTCGGAATAAAAAAATAAAAATTCCCTTTCTTACCATGTATGAACCAAACTGGCATGGGGTGTATTTATCATCCTTACCGCATGACGTAAAACTGCATGGATAACAAGATTTAAAAATGCTCCCTTTTCACCGTGTGTGGGCTAGACATGCACAAGGAGTATTTTTGCGTCCTTGCTTCATGACGTTAAACTGGACAGATGATAATGTTAGAAATGCCCATTCCCCCGTATATGGACCAAACCGGTACGGGGTGTATATTTCATCCTCACCACATGACGTTAAACTGCACGGAATTCGTCCTCATCGCATGATGCTAAACTGCACGGAATTCGTCGCAACCCACCCAAGACACATGGAGATACGAGGTGGAGATACTCTTTTCACATTTGGGATGCATCCTTTCAATACAATAGACTCCACGACCCAGATAATTATGGATCTTCATAACCACTCATGGCCATCGGAAGTGGAAAGTCATTGACCCGTGGACACCTTTTCATGACTATGCATACCATGCCCTCAGCGGCTCTTCATATTGATAGACCATGGCCCATATACGAAAGGAAAGATTTCCACAGGCGACACTCTTCTTAGCTTCGTACGCTTACCGGCCTTAGAACCCCCATAACATACCTCCTGATCCAGAATTTTATGGCGAAGTGGTTTACAAGTTCATTCCCCTTTTCATATCCAGGTGTTTCCAGTGTATCCCTACTGGCTAGCCTATGTGTCTGTAAGTGGTTAACATAGCGACCTGCATCAACAAACATCATTCCAAGACTAGGCTACTTTGAATCAATGGACAATTGTGATGAAGTGGTTTCTTGTATACCCATACACCATTATCCCCATGTGTCGAACTCTGCACTGTGAGCAATCGCAGATTTTCATAACTATTCATGGCCATCAGTAGTGGAATGTGATCAACCTGGGGACACCATTGTACGACTATGCATACCATGCACTCTGCGGCTCTTCATAATGATAGCCCCAGGTTCGTCCATCATAGGAAATATTTCCTCGGGTGGTGCCCTTCCGTTCTTTTTACGCCTACCGGCCTCAGAGCCTCCACACCATACCTCTTGATCCAGGAAAGTTCAAAGTTACAGTTTACGACATTCATCCCCCACCTTGTTCCAATTATATCAGATCATGTTGACTTAGTTATCCTCTGAGTGACTGCAGTAATAGTCACCTAATGGTCCGAGCTCTATGACCAATAAACTAGGAGTACCTTCTCCTTACCAAATTACATTAAAATGTGTGGAATGAAGGCACACCCACGCGCATGAAAAAAAAGAAAATATCAGTGCAGGGGGCTCTTTGAAACTCAACAAGTAACCAAGGATGGATATCCCCGACAAGTCCAGACATTCTCCCACCAAATGATAGACTTTGTGGCCCAGATAATTGTGGATCCTCAAAACCATTCATGGACACCAGAAGTGGAAATTCTTCAACCCGTGGAAACCTTTGCATGACTATGCATACCATGCCCTCAGTGGATCTTCATCTTGATATCCCCTGGCCCGTCTACCAATGGCATGATTTCCACAGGTGATACTCTTCCTAGCCCCGTACGCTTAACGACCTCAGAGCCCCCATATCATCTCTCCTTATCCAAGAAGCTCCGGAACCATGATTTACACTCATCAACCCCCCCCCCCCCCCCCACGTCTAGAGAATGTTGAGGTATTAAAACCTAGTTGCATTCTGATGAAGAGTAGCCTCGGAAAAAATACCCCTCGTCCTTGCTGCATGACGGTAAACTGCATAGCAACCTTGAAAAAAAATCCCCGTCCTCGCTGCATGACGCTAAACTGCACAACAACCTTCAAAAATTCCTCTTCGTCCTCGTCGCATGATGCTAAACTGTACGGATTATGTTCCTACCGCATGACAATAAACTACATGGTCATACTCATCACGGGTTCAATGAGAAACATAGGCTTTTTATCTATCCTTTAGTGCATGGGTCAGACCTCCACGAACCACCGCCTTGCACCAGCGTGGGAAAGAATTAATTTACCCATTCTCGGGAAGATCAGTCCATATATTTCCCCTGTATTGAGGCACCCTCTCATCAAAAGCCATACTCTGTGCTCAGAAAAAGTCGAACTCTCATAAGCCACCCCTGGTGGTCCCAAATCTCAACTTCCCTGAAGTTTCTCAGCTATCAAAAGTGGATAGTCTTTGACTTAAGGACACCTTTGTACAACTATGCATACCATTCCCTCAGTGGCTCTGCATATTGATCGCCCCTGGCCCGTCTATCAAAGGCAATATTTCTTTAGGAAGTGCTTCTCTCTGTATGCCTCTTGTCCTCTGATCCCCCATTTCTATCTCAGGATTCAGAAACCCTCTGAGCCACAGTTCACCAACCTCTTTCACAACCCTGCTTGAATATGGTGGAACGTTTTTTACATGATTACTGAGAACTAGGAAAAGTTGTTCCATTTTAAATGATTTCCCAACTGCCCGACTTTAAACTGCATCAAGCCTCAACCATCCCTTATGCTAACTAAATGAATAGGGAGGTGGTCTCCAGACCACGCTCTTGATTAGTACGGATGTTCCCAAAACCCTTTCAGATGTCACACTTCCCTTCTGAGCCACCCCTGGTGGTTTTCATAATTTTCCATGCCACCCATCATGGTTCCCATAAGCCGGACTTCCATGAAGTCCCCTGGCCATCAGAAATGGATAAGTCTTTGACTTAAGGACACCTTTGCATGACTTTGCATACCATGCCCTTAGCAGCTCTGCATATTGATCGACCTTGGCCCATCTACCAAAGGAAATACTTCTTTAGGAAAAGATCTTCCTACCTCTGTACGCCGATGCGGCTCCCATGCCTTGAGACATGCCCTGCATGTTGTCCAAACATGTTTTCCCCCACGTGTGTCGGAAGAGTATTAAGACATCCTTTAATCAGTTAAACCCTATTGGGGCCCTCACCCCACCATATTTGGTCAAAGTTGTTCGACCTAAAACATCAGTAGTGAAAGTCTTGATGGCGGGACATTAAACCGATCACGAAAGAAAGAGGCACAAAGCCTGTTAGGCCGAAAACCCGAAAAGGGCGACCTAAGAAAAATCTGGGTTATACCAGCTGGGTCCACACTAAATGGGCCCAGGAAAAATCCGGACATTAAAAGAAATAGAAAAAAAGTTTGTGGGGTTTTCCTATAAAACCCCAGTAATTTTCAGACTATGCCCGCTGGATCCCATGGTCTAGGAAAAAATTAGAGCTTGTTTTCTTGAGCTATGATTAGTTATGATTAAGTGGATTGTTAGTTTCACAAAAATTGTTCTAAGTAACAATTAAATTCCACAGCAACAACTGATTGACAGAAACTGTGTTTCATTCGAACCAAAAAGGGGAGGACGTCCACAAGCCATGGTCTCTCCTACACACAAAAAAAGGGGGAACAGAGGAGTAAGTAAAACAGGAGATACAAAAGTAGCTCTGATAATTATAAAGGAGCCTAACTCTCTCTCCCCACCCGATCAGCGACCGCGCGGCAAAGGTCGTTATAGGATTGTTCCAACCTTGCCTTCTCCCTGGTTTCAACCTCAACCACTGGGCGTATACACTCCATTGCGGTTTTGAGATCGTTGATACCTTTTATGGTAGCTTCAAGATGACCAGTCATAGCCAATAGCTGGTCCCTCAGCATCATGGCCCGTTCTTCGCATTCATGATACTCAGAGGATAGGATGGCCACCTGATCTCGAGAAACCGCCTCTCGTGATATCAGTTGATGGAGCCTGGTTGTGGTTTCCTCATTGGTTTGGGCTCCACAATGAGTAGTATCAAAGTGAGAAATATTTCATTCATTAGTGACAGCTTCCTCACGGGTCATGACAACATGGAATGAAAGATAATGGAATTGCTGATAGTCAATGCCACCTGACCCCAAACCCAAGAAGAGCTGACGAAGAGCTTCAATTTTGGTTTCCATTTTGGCTAAAGGGGGTGATGATTTCACAGATTTGGGGCCATTCCCACCTGCGCACTGCTCGATGGTCCGCTATGGTACGAGGATCTTTGGTATCCTCGCTTGGAGGAATGAGAACAAAGTTTGGCATGGCAGCCCGCACGGACATGCGCTCAGTAGAAGTTGACTGAAAAGCTGGAAAGTCTGGAGCCTCTAACCCTGGTTTAGGCTTGGGGACCAAGTTTCTAAGCCCGGTATCGATTGGCGGGACCTACAGGATAGTCTCGCTGGGACCCAACACCACAAGGTCGTCTTTATCCATGCACAAGAGGGATGATTTTGTCTGAAATGCAGCCACCGCAGGATTGGGAGAGGAAAGTTCTCTAAGTCGCTTTGATCGATGAGCCATTAGTCGATCCTCCCTTAAGACTGATGAGGAATGTGTGGTGGATGCAACAACCACCATACCTTCTGATTTGGGAAATTTCCAGATAGCCTTCCCTGGGATCCCATCAGGATAGTATTTTACCCATGTTTTTGCATACTCCATGGAAAGGCCGCAGCCGCCCCCGTATCAGGAAGGGGATTTTTTGCGTTAGATCCCTCCCAAATCAGCACCAGCCACCACTGATATATCCAGTAGGGTAGGCCGAAAGGTAAGAAGTGGGATGGCCATGTTGTGATGACACTCATAACAGCGACAATGATCCGCCACCCAGCTATACAAAAATTGAAATGGTCCACTTAGATGGTAGGGTGACCCACCCACCTGCATGTGGCTCAGTAGTCAGTAGCTCATAGATACAGGCCAAAGTGGGCATGGATAGATTCAATAGGTGGCCCTAGGCTAACTCAGCCACCACCATCAATGTGCAGGCCCAGACACCTAGGTTAACATCCCAGGAAAGAAATAGCCAACCGCTCAAAAACATAGCAAATAGACCAGCCTACTGAAGCGTAGGAAAAACACCAGGGTGCACCTCTTAACCCCATGAAAGGTAGTCGCCCGCCTCCAGAACCGCCCAGTAGAAACCTATGGAGGTTCTTGATTACTGATAAGGGTGTGTCCTGGGGCGCTTGATCATCGGCACAGGAACAGTAGTGTTCAGAAATAACCCTATCCAAGTGCTATAAGGAATAAGTGAGCGGGCACGCAAGGCCTGACCCAGTGACTGCTCCGCCATTGCGAACAGCTCCTTCGCCAATAAAGGCACATGTTCAACGTTGTCCCATGCATCGGGAGTGGGCAAAAATTCGTCATTCATCTCGCTAGCAATCGGCAGTCCACCTATCTGGTAGATGTCCCACAGACTAATGCCGACTTTACCATGGGCAAGGTGGAAAGTATTAGTACTTGAACACCAGTGGCTGAACAGGTCGGGCAGGATCAAAGAGGGTGGACAAACAGAAAATTGGGAAGCCCACACTGTGCAGTATAGATTTACCGCCTCCAGTAAATCGGGGGACTCCTGACAATGATAATGGACCTAGAAAGGCCAGGCCCAATCATTCGAGAAGAGCCCATTAGACCGAAGATCCCACCTGGGAACCCACCCTACATCAGGATCCCTTCGATCAAGTTTGATAATTGAATGGTAGTCCTTAAGGATAGCTTTCTGAGAAAATTATTGAGTGCGATGATCACTTTGGGTTTAGATAGAGCCCCTCAGAATAAATGCATTTCTCAAACCAAAATTGGAGATTTTCTCCTCGAATTGGGTGAGTCTTGCCTGAATGCATTTTGAAGGCGCTTCCAGGAAAGGATAAGGGAGACCTGAGAAAGTAGGGGGGGATAGGGACGTCATCCTAAAGACTGAAGCCATAGAGCGGGAGCCGATTGGATAATGGATAACTCAGAAGATCTTGAGAGAGTAGGTTCTTCAATGCACCATCATCAAGAATGATGGACCGACTAAGGTCTTCTTTGACGCCCTTCACTCTGTGAGTCATAGCTGAATGTCTCTTTGAGACAATTGGGATTGGCTCTACAGCAGGCCTCAACTCAGAATGAGGGGGAACCATATTTTCTCCCTGCACAGTAGGAGCCAACAATTGGTTAGTCCGGAATAATGGTCTGGACAAAAAAAATCAAATGAATGGTTAAAGGGCCTTCATAATCAAAATCTGCAAGGAGACCTTGGAGGATGGTTCACGATGGCATCATCCCATGAATCAACCCTTCTCGAAATCAATCTACGAAGCCCTGTCCCGTGAAGCATTGGCCAAGAAACCATGAACCAAGTCGCTCCGCCGAATTTC
Organism: Viscum album; assembly: GCA_963277665.1. Taxonomy (NCBI): domain Eukaryota; kingdom Viridiplantae; phylum Streptophyta; class Magnoliopsida; order Santalales; family Viscaceae; genus Viscum; species Viscum album. Next base: position 1,209,283,836 of record OY728137.1, read on the forward strand.
AATCCCGAGTTTATTCAAACTGAGACACTTTTTAAAGTTTGAGAGATTTTTAATCTGTGTAGCATTAAAACCGCGAAGCAAGTTCCTCCACAGCCTATCATCACTTAATTTTTAATTAGTTAAGAGTAATGGTTCGTGATTGGGATGTTGTTCATTAGATTAAGGTGACCGCGAAGAACAAATGGTTCGTGGAGGTCACTGCCGGTTCGCGGATAAGGCACATCACGAAGGAGAAAACACGTGGAGGTGAAGGAGATCTGGTTTTGCGAGGAATTCAGTAAAGGAAAAATGAAGGGATCCCCATATTTGTAGGCGTGGTCCCCTACCGGGTCTACCTTTCTACCACAAAACATCTCAATTTTAGGACCACTCTGCATCGGAATGGCCTCCTCTTCATTCTAATCATACCCCATTCTGATGGGGGGCATTTATAGGGTCCTGAAAAATCCGCAAATGGGATTCTACCCAAATCCCCTAAGAACTGGGGAAAATAATCAAATAAGGGACAAAAACGGGATCGGTTCACGAACCGGTCCCAAGGAAGCTCAAGGTGGCCCGGCCCTACGTGGAACCCCCCCTCCACGAAGCATTATCGTTCATGAAATGGAGGCGGAGAGCCACCGCAATCGTGATGCAGGACGGACGCCAGTCTGGTTCACCGTAACGAACCGCCCCAACTGCGAACCGCATCGACCAGTTCAAGCCACATCTGTCATTCACAGAATGGAGGCGGAACCCTCTGCAGCCGCGGAGCACTCCCTGAGTTCACCTCACAGAGGGGGGGGGGAGGACGTTCAATACCCTCCCGGAATCGCGGATTGATCAGGTCAGCTGTGAACCAGGTATTTGGTAATGGGCCTCCGCAAAAGGTGTCATATGGCCATAGATACATCCCATTCCCCACTCTATAAAAGGGGAAAAAGGGGGAAATAAAGTAGGAGGGATATCGAAGAACTAGAATCGGATTCGGAGGGATTGGAGATTCGGAAGGAGATCGGTGGAAGGAAGGCTTCGGATTTCGCAAACAGGGAAATTCCCATCCGAGAACCACAGTAGGAATACGAATTAACAAGGAATTGGAAAACGCATAATAATTTGGTGAACCGTGAACCTAAAAATAATGAAAAAGGAGAACCGTGAACCATACCCCTATGTGGATAACTTCCCCATGGACCAGAGAATTTATGGTTCTTTTCCCATCCGTCGTACCGTGTAGCACTCTTCTACGTGGGCGAAGCCTCGACCGACGAGCCTCCGATCAGCGTCGTCCTTGGACGCTGCTACCCACCTGGAACCCTCTGCGAACCAACGTAGTTTACAGATTGAACCTGAACCTGTGAACCACGCTGGTTCATGGATTGAACCCAAGGCCTCAAAAAACTCTAGTTCGCAGGACGCCAATTAGTCTGTGGACCACCCTAGTTCGCAGACGGCTTCCCCAGCCGCGTGGAACATCCCCGCACGAAGGGCGCCACCACCCATACCTCTCGATGGCTCGCCAAATACTTCGGTGTTATCATTTCCACAGCCAGGTAAAATCATTCTGATCCATCCAAGTCCTCCGAGACTCCCTAATTGGCCTGTTAATAGGCCCCGAGCCAAGGCCACCCCGGAGTAACCGGATCTGCAAGGTGTAACTTTCAAGTGCATCAGCGCACCATTTTGAGTTCACATACCCAAAGTAAATAGGGGTAAAGGGGTTGCCCTGACCCTTTAGTAGATTCCCAAACCATTCCTTGGTTCACATTACTATGGTAATGTGGTGCCTGATCTCGGGAATACCTTTTCTGCCCCTCCACTTGATGAGGGTTCCTAGGATATGGTAAAATATCCATCAGAAGGAAGCCCTCATGCACTGCAATAGAGGAGATGGGCATAGGAGCACCCCCTTTCCCTCTCCCGCTGGGCTTTGTCACCCTGGGCGTCCATCTCGGAGTAAGCCCCGACCCTTTGGGCCTCATGAGAGTGTAAGACCCAATTCATCATCCTGGGATGCTCCATAAATAAGCCCCACTCCACTTCTCATGGACGCACCTATCGCGACGTGATCCTCTGATCTCTGCTGCCTCTTTTTCTCACACCGAGCATGACTCACATGGGCATAGAGTAATCATCGACCATGAAATTCTACACTGTTCCTCCTCAGAGTGTAAGCCCCAATCCATCTTTATGGGCCTCCTCAGAGTGTAAGCCCAAATCCATCATTCTGGGCCTCCTCAGAGTGTAAGCCCCAAGACAAAGTGAACTACAGGGACTTTGATCCATGCCAAAGCATGGTACGTAGGAAGCCTCTACGCGGTTCAATTCCACCATTCGGTCGTTTATTCACACCGAGTTCCACCCTCGTCTAGCATGATGTTAAACTGTATATACGAACTATGTGGACTTTGATCCCTGCCTATTAAGCAGGGTATGTAGGAAGCCTCCCGGAGGTTCAATCCCAACAACCGATCATCTCCACACCGGTGCACCGCACCATTGCTAGTGCCGCCTCAATCGAGTTCCAACCCTTTGGGTCATTAATCCAATGAGGGATGGTAAACCTCAGGCATAAATGATTCTGAACCCCAGTGTCTAGTTGACCATTTCCCACCAAGGTTAAATCTATGGATACTATGTTTGGGTATAAACCAAAGATTTGTGAACATATGAACACGTCTTAAATCTATAAGAGAGTCCAGGAACATGCAATAATTCCCCCCAAAAAGGGTGTGATGAGCCCAAATTCCCATCCTCTCGACCAATGTGAGTTTTTAGGAGTCATTGGTCAAACCATCCGGCGAACGCCTACCTTTGGAAGGCAGGTCCATCAATCATTGTATATGGATCCATTGGGGGTTTTGTGGCCGAAAACCAGAACGAAAAAATAATGTATCATAGGTAATTAGAATTTTTTTACAAATTGTCTTTAGTTAATTATAATTAATAGTAATTAGTAACAACTATAATAACTTAGTGTAGATTATTATAAAAGTTTAAAAACTATAAATAAGAATGAACTAATAGAAAATATTATAATTTGACAGAGAATGAAATTTAATTTTCTTCTCTTTTAAAGATAGTATTTTTCTTATATCAAATTATAAAAAATATTAATAATTATTTTATATTTTTTAATGTAATATTGAACATGTAATTTGAGAATAATCATTATTAGATGATCATTATTGGATCAATATGCAGAAGAATCCAAACTGTTCTGCTATAAATTGGGTATATATTGAGGGTGTAAAAGATTTTTTATCATTTTCATCATAAAAAAAATCATTTTTTCAGAAGGGGAAATTATTTTTCATTGTAAAAAATGTTGTCTGAGGTCATTTGACACATTATAAAATGTTTGGGGTCATTTATTGAATTTTTTTTCAACAAGATTACGTTTCTTGGTATAAATATGGTTAATGTAGTTCTATAGAAGATAAAAATAATTTGGTTTTGGATGTAGAATAGTTTCAAAATTTAGTTCAAGATGTGGTAGGTTTGTTATTTCAACAAGCTGAATCTCAAGATTATTTTAATCTTACTCTTGATTTGGAAACATCTCATCCTTATGAGTTATTGAGGTCCTCTAAGGATGTATTATATCATGGTTTCATGATTAAAAAATTAGAATCAATTTCTAAAAATATTGACATTAAATAAGATAATGGAAAGTGAAATATATTTCTTGATCAGATATTATCTTTGTTAAAAAAACTTTTTCCTAAAGGAAATGTGAAGCCTACAAATTTCTATGAGAGAAAGAGAATGGTTATAATTATGGTCTTGGTTTTCAGAAGATTTTTGCATGTTAAAATGATTGCATGTTATATTATAGTTAAAATAATTCATTGGATAGTTTTCCCTTATGTGGAAAATTGAGGTATAAAAAGGCTCTACATGGAATGTTTGGATTTTTTATTATAAAAAAGTTGAGATTCTTCCCACTTACTCCAAGATTAAAGCATTTATTTATGTCTCAGTACACAATGACATTGATTCCAATGGAAAACCCCAATATTCTAATATAAAAAACCTTAAATCTTTCATTTTATGGTGATTCATGTAATTATTTTGACCATGCTCATCATTTTTTTCTTTAGAATCTTGTAACGTGTGATTAAGACTTTGTACTAATAGTTTTTGTCCATTTGGTTATTACGGTAGTCAATATTCATGTAGTACTATCTTTATAACTCTAGAAATTTTACCTCCTTAGATGTTGATGAACAAACCATATATCTTTTTAACCTTCTTAATTCCAGGAAATCCAAAAAAATATTGATGTTTATTTGAAACTATTGATTAATGAGTAAAATTCATTGTGGGGTAATGGTGTCAATACATTTGATGTTACTGCAAAACAAAACTTCTTACTGAAAGTTGAATTAACGTGGAAAATTAGGGACTATCTATCATATAGATGGTTATCTACTTAATGTAGAAATGGTACAGAATCACGTCCATACTATATGATATATAGTAATTCATTTATTCTCGTCAATGGAAAATACCTATTTTTGGACATTAATCATATATTCCTTCCAAATGATCATCATTTTCCAAGGAAAAAATATAATTTTAGAAAACGAAAAATTGAATGAGATGAAATTATGATAATGATATCAGGTATTTAGTTAAAATAAATTTTCCCTTCATTACCTCCCATCACATTTGGACCAACAATAATCCAAAAAAAATTAAATATTTGGGGAATAACAAAATTGAATAAAACAGAACATTTTTTGGGATCATCAATACTTGTATGATATTTTGGTCCACCACATTTTTGGGTTTCATGAATATTGAGAAGAACTATTTTTAAAATTTATTTCATATAGTTTTGGATAAACTATTTAATCCCAAAGATAATGTAAAATCATGATTAGATATTCCCCAAATTTGCAGGCGACTAGAACTTCAATTGATTTAAAATATTAGATCATAGAAGTTAACGAAGAGAAAATCATCTCATACACTCTCCAAAGAGAATAGATTATTATATTGTCAGTTGATTTCATATTTGAGACTTCCATATGGTTATGATTCTAATTTGGGAATATATATTAGAAATGGTAATTTTACCGGATTAAAAAAAATGACTGTCATGTTATAATGGAAATAATTCTACAGATTGGATTAAGAGGATTGGTTAATTCTATGATTTGGGATGCAAAAATATACCTATAACATTTTTTTGAGACATTTGAGCGAAGACATGTTTCTATGACTCATTAAGTAGACTGTAAGATGTTGTTGTTTTAATTTTATGTAAAGTAAAAAAAATTCATATTGTTTATGTTTAAATAAATGAGACATTTGATATAACACTTGTCACATGAAGAAACATGTAGAGGTTAGCTACAATTCTGATGGATGTACCCATCCATGATATACAAGTAGAAAGTGAATAAAAATTTATATAAATATGCGTCGGTTGAATGTTCAATTGCAGAAGCTTATTGGAAAGAAGAAATTTGTTTTTCTTCTTTCATTACTTTTGTAAGAACCCGGTTTTTTCTATAAAAAACATTGGAATATTTTTGATGTCATTCCAAAGTAGGGCCTTCAGACGACGTATGATTCTGACCCCATGTGTAGAAAAAATTAAAATTTAGAGTGCATTCACACTGGGCATGCCAAATAAATGAAATAACTCTTAAAAGGTTGCTCGGATGGGAAAACCGAGGGAACCGTTGAGTCTGGAGCGTGCCACATACCCTAGGAGGGGTGTAATTTTTGTGGGTGTGGCCCTTATGTGGAAAATGGCCTAGTGGCGTTTTTGTAATTTAGCGGCCTCAGGCGTTAAATTTTATAACCTTAGAATGTGGCCTCATATTGAAATTTTGAGACCAACTTTGTGCACTGGAGGCCGTTTTTACCCTAGGCACGACCTAACTTTAACCACGTCAGGGGTGTTGGACACGGGTGTTTTCAGGGGTCGAGTTTTTAATTAAAAAGAGTTTAAATACTTAAACTCTCTTCTCCCTCTCCCACATCTTCATTCCACCCCCTGAAGAAACCCACCTCCATCAATCATTCCCTCTGAATATCAACATCCTCCTCCTCTTCCCCCTATAAATATAGGGGCGACAACGGTGAGGTGCAGATCGACCGTGAAGCTTTGGGATACGCCCTGTAAGGTAGGTGGTCGTTGTTTTCAGTTTTTAAATCATGAACCCATATTTTAATGCCAATTATATGCAATGAATTACTATTGTTTTAGCGAGAGAATCCCATATTTGCGTAGTATATTTTCTGAGCTTTCCGATGCATCTTTCAGATTTAAAATCCAAGTTCTAAGTCAATCGCAGTTGTCTAACAAAGATCTATGGGTTTTTGGTGTTTTTCTGATGAGGTTCCAGTGGCGGCTGGCTCAGGCAGAGGCGTGGGTTTCGGTAGTGGCATGGGCTAAGGCGGAGGCACGGGCTTCGGTGCCAGCGCGGGTGCTCAGGCGGGGAGTCGTCTGAGATGACATGCGAGGGAAGACCGGCCAGTTTGGTTGGGCACTGGAGGCGGCGACCTTGGGGAAAACAAGGACCCATGTTCGGCGGGTCCTGCTGCGTGACACGAAAGACCGGCCTTTGGCCGGTATACTTGGGGGAAAAAGACTCGCAAAACGCGGGTCATATTGGCAACGAAGACTGGCTTGTTGGCCGGTCTGATTGGAGAAAACCCGACCCACTAAAGTCCAGTGTAGCTGGGTGGACCGCGGTCAGCGGGCGCGGCATGACGGGCCAGACCCATGGTTGGGCCACTGGCCAGTGTATTGGACAATGCCGGCCAGGGTGAACCGGCCCGATTAGGCCCCCTTGCATTCGGGGGGGCGTATCTCCTAAACGACACATCCGTTTGATGCGCTGTTAGTGGCTGCGAGATTGTTTCGGTGAGGCGGACTTTTTAAAGTGTGTTTCGGTGATTTTGGGTTCTACGCCTGAAGGCGGGTAACCCGTAACACTTTAATTTAATAATATTAAATTATTATTAAAGATTGTGATGGGCGTGCTTCGCATGCCAGAGATCCATTTGACATGCCATCAGAGGCATTGTGGCCTTGGAGTTGAGACAGTCCTTCCAAAGTTGGTTCGAAACCTTTTCTGTTTGGTTTCGTTGCTCGATGGCATGAACCGCTTAATGTGATTAATTAATTAATTAATTAACTAATTAATTATTCTAGCATTGGACATAACTCCTATTTGGGATGTTCGGTTGATGAGTTGTTAGCGACAATATGATCCTAGTCATCATGCATAATTTTTGAGATGCATGTTCCAGTGTTCAGGCTAGAGACAAGGTGCGGGCCCCACAAAGCTTGGTTTGCACATTTTGTGAAGAAATGTCATTTTTTCACCCAATGTCCGTTTGGGGTGTGCGAGCAGTCATTTTAGGTGTTTTTTCGAGGGCATTGCAATGGCGCAATCCGCCCGCTTTAATTCAGCATGATGGTGCGGGGCTCAAGAGGGTCGTTTTGGGCGTTGATGGTGAATTGTATCTTCTTCACCGGGTGTCCATTTTGAACAAGTGATTAGTCGATCTTGTGTACGTTTCCAACAGGGTCACAGCGGTGTGATCCGTTTGTTGCGTTTCAGGACTGTGATGTGGGTCCCATGTAGCACCGCTCGTGTGTGGTGCGGTGAAATGCATCTTCTTCTCTGAACATTCGTTCCATGAAAGTGAGAATAAATTTGACTTGTTTTTCTAAGATCATCGCGATGGCGCAGTTCCCCCGACCTTTTTCGGGATCATGGTGTGGGTCCCACCTGGGCTGGCTATGGTAAATATTACCTTTTTTCACTGGGTGTCAGTTTTGGGCGATTGAGTAGTCAGTCCCGTATGTTTTTCCGATGGGATATCATTGGTGTAATACGCTTGTTCAGTTTTGGGATTTTTCAGTGGGCCCCACTCAGGCTTGCTATATTTAATAGTACCATATTCACCGGTTGAACATTTCGGGGGAGTAAATGGTCAATCTCAGATGTTTTTCTGCGATGATTGCAACGGTGTGATCTATTTGGGCATGTGGAGCCTCGTTTGAGATCTTATAAAATATGGAAACATGAAAGGGGTGTTGGATGGAGGTCCCTTTGACGCACTCCGAACCAACAAATGATAAAAATGTTGGTAACAACTAGTGATTTCAGTTACAGTGTTGAGTTATTGGTCCAATTCCGGGTCTACCCTCTAGCAGGGCTGGGCAGTGGGTCACCTGACATCTCTTTAGGGTCTACCATCCAACACGGCTGGGCAGTGGGTCACCCGACAACTCTTTAGGGTCTACCATCTAGCAGGGCCGGGTAGTGGGTCACCCGATGACTCTTTGGGGTCTACCCTCTAGCAGGGCTAGGCAGTGGGTCACCCGACATCTTATTCCAGGTCTACCCTCCAACAGGGATGGGCAGTGGGTTGCCTATCGACTTCTTCTAGGTCTACCCTACAACAAGGCTGGGCAGTGAGTCACCTGTCGACTTCTTCCAAGGATACCCTCCAGCAGGGCTAGGTAGTGGGTGGTATGTCGACTTCTTCCAGGCCAACCCTCCAGCAGGGATGGGCAGTGGGTCGCATGTTGACTTATTCTAGGTCTACCCTCCAACAGGGCTGGGCAGTGGGTTGCCTGTCAACCTCTTAGTGTTTACCCTCCATCAGAGACTTGGAAGTGGGTTACTCGATGACCTCTTAGGGTTTACCCTCCAACAGAGACTGGGCAGTGGCTTCCTCGAATACCTCTTAGGGTTTACCCTCCGGTAGAGACTGGGCAGTGGGTTACCCGACGACCTCTTAGGGTTTACCCTACAACAGGGACTGGGTAGTGGGTTACCTGATGTCCTCTTAGGGTTTACCCTCCAGCGGGTCTGGTTAGTGGGTTCCTTGATGACTCCTTTTAGACACAGTTCATTCTACTAGGTTAGTCTGTGACTTTTCTCCATGACTACCGGAGCGGGACCCTTGGATTTTATGATTCAGTGATGTGACAACATTAAATTTGAGAAGACCTCTCGACTATGTGATAGTGATGAGGGGTGGTTTGACTTTCCCCAAAACACTCAAGTACGAGGGTTGCTTTCTCCACTAAGATGCTTCCTTAGGACATGACCTATAACAGTGAAGGCGAGTCAGTGCCGCCCAAAGAGCATAGTGTCAAGGTGCGGTAATTTGAGCCCCTTGGCTTGTAGTTTGGGGCAGACGTCTGGGATGCTGGGCATCGATGGTGTTTACTTTTGGGACTGTTGGTGACTCACTTTCATGGGCTAAGCTACGGGATGGATATCCCCTTACTATATTGTTCGGGTTTCTTGGTAGAGCATGTATATATGTATACCTTGTTCTAGTACCCACTCCTTGGGTTTTGGTTACTCTCCCTCTAAGAGTGGTAAAGACGCATGGGGTATGGCATGTGATTTCCTTTTCTAGCTTCTCATGGTTCGACGAGTCAACTCTCCAACTATAGGTAGCAAAGACTCGATGAGAATTTCATCTCCCCACTATTTCCAGCTCCTTGTGTCTGGGCGAGTCTATCTCATTTCTCTTATTGGGTTGAGATGGACTCTCTAATGTTACTCTACTGCACTCTTTTTTGTACTATTTTACTATTCCTTGTTCTATCTTCTACTCACCTATTTAGTACCTCCTTTGTTGCTCCCTCTAGCCTTCGGGGCATCCTACTGAGTATTTTTATACTCACCCATGCTTGGTCTTTTCCCGCACTTGGTGTGCCCTTGCAGACAACAGACAGGTTGGTCGTGACTTCAAATGAACTTAGGAGTTCGAGAGCCTGGACCGCGTGTGGTAGTTGCAGTCGGGTTCCAAGTGTGGGACCCTCCCAGCTATTTACTTTTGTTTACCTATTGTCGTGTTGTGGCTCTTTTCTATTTGGGCGTGTGTTTTCCCCTTTTCTTTTTAGTTTACCATCAGCACTTACTTTATACGGTTTTGAGGTCGATGTCCTCTTTGTGGATGTTTATAATAGGTTGTACTTTACTTTCTCTTTTACTCTGCATAATTGCATTGAGTGGGATGCGTGTGTGTGTACAGGTACTTAGGCAAAGGCCTCCTAGAGTTTTTTAGCCTTCGGCGCTTGTCGCCAGCCCCTGGCCTATAGACGTGAGCTTGGCGTGGTTGCGGCTCGAGCTCGGGTAGGGTCAGGTCGTGACAACATTCAACTTGAATATTCACAAAAAAATCTGTAGGGACCATAATGATGGAAATATTGATGATGAAATGTTTAATCAATTTCCATTTTTCAATCATCTCGAACATCTCTTCATTGGTGTTAATAAACAATGTCTTTCAGATGATGAACATTATAGAGATAATATATATGTTCTACTCAAATGTGAATAAATTAAATCATTTTTATAGTGAGTGCTCCTATAACATATTCTATAATTATTTATAGAGTAATTTAATCCTATTTTATTGATAGGTTATATTATAATCATATCAAGAAACATCTCCCACAAATTACAGCTGCTGTTCTTGAGGAATGTCGACAAAAAAACATTTTCTAAATGTTTCAAAAAATGGAAATATAAATTAATTTTTAGTTTAACATATAAAATCAATTTATTATCAATTATATTGATAATATTTTTACAAATTTTTTGGTATATCAACATGAAAATAATATTCTTAATCGATTTCATGTATTGAGTAACCCAACATCAAAATCAGTTAAATATATTAATTTATATATGGTGAACGTTTTGGTGTTCTTACACATTCATATAGGGAATCAAAAAAACATAATAGTGGTGTGTTATTGAGAGTATATCATCATATAGAAAATGAATTTTAGTTTTAAGGTATGAGGGAAGAAATTATTGAACAATGTTATCTAGGAATATATTACTTAAAAATGATTAAATGGCATTGGTTGGATACTAGGAGAGGCTCGTGTGTTCATTCGACCCATGAAATCATTGATATTAAATTTAAAATTATTTTTTTAGTAAATAAATTTTTTTATTATCACATTAGGGACATAAAATTTATTATTCGAAATATTTTTCTACTTTAAGAGAGTTGAGTGATTGGTTGAGAAAAATAAAAATAGAATCTCAGGAAAATCATATTATACAAAGGCAATGTGGTTCTACTGAAGTGGAGAGAATTGAAATCTTTCAAGATACAACTCCCAATACATGTTTTTCATGAAGTGACATTAATATCGATGATTACACACCAATGTTAAGGGTCTATAGCGAAGATTATGTTAATGATGTAACAAATGAATTTGAAAGGATAAGAGATGATGTAACTGAAACTCATATGGAAATTGATGATGTTGTGGAGGAATATGAAGACATTGATATCTTCAGATATGAAGATGAGGATGAATATATACATTTAAACAATTAAATTCTGATTATAATCACATAAAATATATATCAATATATATATATATATATTAAACTATTTTCTAACAATAGTCATTTCATGTTTTCGAGGGATGAGGATCTGTATAATCTGTTGTAGGCAACTGATCTACCATTAGATGAGTAATATGTTGGGTCATCTGACCCTCAGACTACTGGAGGTTCAGGGGGGACTTAGAGGGGTTATGTTCTTGCGAGACTGATGATTTTTAACGTATCTGCAAGCGATGTCCACCTCTTGCCTAAGATCCATGTGAGTAGATGTATGTTTACTTGTGTATTTTAGATTGTTTTCAAAAATATATTTATATACTAATTGTTTGATTATTTGTTCTTATTTTCACAACATTAATCATATAGTTGTTTGAAAAGGGAGCACTATGTTGTGCAATTAATTTTCTAAAGCATAGGTCTCATGGGATCATATTTCCATTGATGTATGTTCTATCATTTAATGAAACATAAATAAAAAATATTTATTTTGATATTGTTTTAATTGAAATAATCATATTATAAATTCAATGTATGGTATATGGTATCATATCGATGATAGAATGCATGATGCTATCTGGAAGGCATGGTAGGGGACAATACGTAAGCATTACAGTCAATTGTTTTTTAAAAAAAAAAGAAGGAAACCAATTGATAAAGCATCAGTGATAGAGTTTGATGAGTCTTGTAATTCCCACCCATCAAATTAAATTTCATCTTAGACATGGGATTGATTATATTTACACTGGTTGGGTGGCCATTTATAGAGGAGATTACCTGTAGGTCAAAGAAAATGTGGGAGATATGAGGTGACATATCGTACTGGTAGTTGCACATTTAGTATGCATAAGGAGTATATGGTAACTAAATTTTTTGAAATATTTTATATACCTTTAAATGTAAATGGTTTATTTTTTATTAATATTTGGTAGTAGAATATCCTGGTATTTTTGATTTTTTCATTTATAAGAAGATGTATAGTGATCCGACCACTAGAAATAATTGAGGTGATCATAAGAATCCAATTATAATCAGTATATTTTCCTTTTGAGTTTATAATATAATTGAACTTTTATTTTAAATTGTAATTGAAGGAGTCATTAGAGGACATGAAGTCTCCGAAAAATACTGAGATTCGGGACGAGATTGAAAATCTGATAAGCGCCCACCAATTTTATGAGACATAATGGATGTAGGAGACCTAATTTTCCTTCCCAAAATAATGATTTGGTTGTATCACCTCTTGATTGACACATATAGATTATTAAGGTACTACTATGATGTTGGCATCCACCTCGAGAGGATCTCATGGATATTCATCATCATCTTCTTTATAATATCATGAGAAACTGCTATCTCAAAGTTGGATTACAGAGAGTATGGGTATGGTGTAGGAGAATATGTGTCGATGGTAGCCACAATAGCAGGAAGAGCTCCCACAATAGCAGATATAGTAGCTTCTAGAACATCAACTGGTCATATAGGAGGAGATTCATCAATAGCGGCATAAACATGAGTAGAGATAGTTGAAGTAGTTGTAACATCTGACTCATGGTCTAGGGATGGAGTTCCCTCCCCCATCTCATCTAGCTCCTCCAGACGACCCTCCCCCTCAGTATTCTATTGATTTTTTATGATAAAACATTTTAATGTATTTTTTTGTAATATTACCTATCAAAATATCAATATAGTGCCTTTATTATAATATTTGGAATATTAAATTTCTTATTATTTATTTAATTTTTTATTATTATATTATTTTATTTAGTTTTTTATTATTTTTATTAATTTATAATTTATATTTTTAATATATCTTTTTTATTATTTTTTTAAACTATTGAGGTTTTCACTATTTTTAAATTTTTTATTATACTAGTATTATTATTATTATTATTTCATTAATATTAATAATATTATTGTTATTATATTATAAATATTATTTTTATTATTTGAATATTATTTGAATATTTTTGAATATATTTTTTTTATTGTTTTTAAAATTATTAAATCATTAATATTAATATTATTTAATTATTTTTTATTTTTATTTTTTACTCTTTTTGCGAAGGGCCCCATTAGAAATAGTATTTTCGATGGTCCGCTATAAAAAAGGTTTAAAAAACATGGCAAAGTATTTTGTGATGGGGCTCATCACAATAAGGAATTTAAAAACCATGAGAAAATTATTTTCTATGGATCCGTACACCGTCTCAAAAAGTTTCATTTTGAGACGATCCTTCGCAAAAATTTATTTTAACAGCACCCTTTTCTGAAACAGTGAACTTGCGACGAGATCCCATGGAAAATGCCCCATCAGAAATGTCGTAATTTCATATAGTTATAGGAATCTTAAATAAAGAGAGTACTCATGATAGATGAAATTTCTTTTGTAGTGTACTTTATAAAAACAATTCTATGCCAAAAATTCATAAAAAGCATATCATTTGGAAAATGATAGGAAGATTCATTTTAATAATTCTTATATAAACTATAAAATTGTAATAAATGACCTTTCTAAATAATTTTTTATTATTAAAAAAAATCTTCAAAAAATATTAAAAGAATATTTACATGGAATACAAATAGTTTGAATGAAAACCAAATAATCAATTTTTTAAAAGAAAGTCCCTTTCATGATACATACTTGTTGATAATTGATCCCACAATTGAATAAAAAAATATAATCATGTGTATCCCAATATAAAAAAATTAAAATAAAATATTTTGGGTTTAAAATATTAGTGTCATTTAATTTTCCAAATGAAAATGTGAACCTAAAAAATTCCAAAGTATAATGAGATTGGAACAACAATCTCGTACCTTATGTTCACCATTCATTATATGTGATTTTTAAAATCTCTCTATTAAATATAAATGTTTTATTATTATATATAAAACCACATACATAAATAAAATATCATTTAAGTCCAATTAAAATATTTCTTTAAATATTTTTTTTTAACTTTTTATTAAAATCATCATTTTAGTTTGTTACTTGTTTTATTTTTTATGTACATTATGGTTTAGTAGACTCTATCCATAAATATTAATTATGTTTAAATCATCTTCATAATGTTAATAAAGACATAAATTTCATATATATTCATTATATATATATATATATTGATAGTTATTCTGGAATGAAGAACATAAAAAATAAATCACATCACATTCTGAAGGTTGTAGTCTAGAAGTATTCAAGAGTGTTATCATCAGTTTTCGAAATTCTATAAAGGTATGAAATAAGTGGATATATTATAATTATAGAATAAAAATTATTTCAAAATTATAAAATATATACATTATATTTATCTTTATAACCATCCAAGTAATGTGGTGATGGAAAATTAATTACACCGCTACGTGGAAATGGTAGGTCGTACGTACTTATGAGAGATGATTTAATTTTACATTAGATGGAATAGTAGATGAAAAAGGGTTATAAGATAAATATAATATCATTTTATTATATCTTATATATTTATGTTATTATATCCAAATGTCAAGGAGTGTTTTCAAGGTTGTTCTTTCTGTTGCTTTCCCTCGGAGGGCGCCTCATTGTGTTGTGTGTTAGACATCAGCTGGTGGTTGCATTATTTCCCATATTCCCACATTAAAAATGTGTGAAACATCCATAAATTCTTTAGATATGTCTTCTGCTTAACCTGAATGGGATTATCGGATGTCAGTCTCTTCCTTTGTGGATCCCTCCTCAGAATTTGTTGTCTAGTCCTGGTCTCACTTAGAGATTATTATGGTTTTTGATAAAATCCCCCTAATATCATAACATTGTAGACACTGGATAATTATGATGCTTCCATCAGGACATTACAAAGGGTCAAGTCATCATATAACCCATATATCAAGAGATTTGTCATTTTGGGAATCATTAGTATGTCTGGAGGCTAGAACATTGTTACGCCTAATTATCCCTTTTTAGAGGGCTTCTTGAAGGAGCAGAATTCTAAGGTATCCCACACCGATTGTGGGGTACATACACGAAAGACATGTCTGTGATGATTTCCTCATATTCCAATGTTTAACATTGGGTATTCCTCCTGTTTAGCATCTAGGGGGGAAAATTTGGACTCATCAGAACACATATAAGAGTGGATCAGATAGGTACACCATTTGGAGAGAGTACATGGAAGGTTTACTGGATAAATGGATCAAAACACCTAGTAAGGATGGACTTGATATGGTGTGTCCCAAAAATAGAATGTTTCACACCATGAAGGATGATGGAGACATCACATAGGACATACCATAGAAGCACACCCCAAAAAATTAGAACACCATGGTTTACCATTTTCTTGGACTGAACCTCAGGGAGGCCTACCACATACAATGTTTAGAAGATATGGACCAATACCCATGTAGTTCAAAGAGATTATTTGGGGTTCACACATGGTTATCTTATCATATAAAGAGGGTCACTCTTGGTTTGATAGATATGATTCTCGGGGTGTATGTCAGACTAGCTACCAAAGTGATGATAGGAGTAGTGAGGAAGTGGGTGGCATGATCAAACCCAGATGTGGAGAACTGGGTAAGAGTCAAGATGGATGATGGAGAGTCTGAATTAAGTGAGTGAAATGAATGAGGATCAATATCTAGATGATAGTTTTGGGCTTGATCCTCAAGTAATATTCCTATGTATCTTAGTAGTTGGGAATCAAAATTAAAAAAGTTCAGTAGGGTGATGGGAAACCTAAGGATGTTTCTAGTGACAATGGAACACATGGATAAGGATATGAAGGAAATAGATTCTATAGGATGGTGCAAGAGCTTCCTAAGACACAAAGTCCTAAAGGAAAGACCAGCATGAGATATGGGTGATGGGATTGAACCTCATGGAGGATTCCTACATATCTCAGTGACTGGTAATCAATGTCCACATAGTTAAGGATGGGGGAACTAGATCAAGGTGTACATAAAGGATAGTGTCTTATAGATGCACTAGGGGAGTATGCATGGTTAGAGGCCCTTCTCAATAGGGAAACTCTTTGTTGGAGGAGTGTGATGAAGGATGAGTGGAACAACATGTAATTACCAAGGGAAAATTGGATTTTATGGAGTTATGGGTTTGATCCTCCGTGAGGTGTCCTATGTACCCTACATAAAATTAAGGGATCAAAGTCCATGTAGTTAATTATGGGGTCAAGAATAATGGTGTACACAAAGGATAATGACTTGGAGACATTCCAGGGGCTTACTCATGGTTAGTGGTCGAATGTGGATGTCATGGTCACTACATACTATATGACCGTGTGAGTCTTTCTCGGTGTGGGTCACAAAAGGTAACATAAGACCTGAATATCATGGAATGAAGTGTGGGACCATAATGAATAGTGTGGGGAATACACATGGACAGTGACACAGGGAGATGAAATTTGTGACCTACTCTAGGAGGGATGCCTAAGGAGGATATCTTAATGTATAGGAAGGATATGGATACATGTACATGGAAAACCCTATCAGGGTGTGCAGGATCATACATGGAGACTGTCTGAGGTGCACATGGTGAAATATACCAAGGAGAAAGAGAGAGAGAGAGAGAGATCAAGACAATTCTAGTTCTAATCCCCATTCTAGTGCTCTCAGACATTCCATTCATGCAGCGATTATAATTTAACATCTTGGGATGTGGATGTGGATTCATGGAAGTTTAAAATCCTACATCTCAGACGATGAGGACTCACTCCTCTTCCCATGGAAATATATAACATGTACCATCCCACACATGGGGAAAGGCTGGAACAAGCAATGGCCGACAGTAGTGAGATGTAAGAGTTTTCAATTGAAGGGCCCATGTTAGTGTGACTATATGATGAAGCAATCTCTATTAGCATACATATGTAAAAAATCATAATGTAGGACTACAGAACATGACGAAACACAAGAGGAACCATGAATTTACTTCATATGATATTGGAGGGGTGAATTAGAGACGGACTCGTGATGAATAAGTCCAATCATGGAATAGATTCACAAATATCTATATCTTCATGAATAGGAGGAGCTTCATGATGGATAGTGATTCAATAATTATGATGAAATGGGGCTCCATGAAAGGAGGAACTCAAAGAATCATAATGAACCCACTGTGTCATGGAGTTTACATGTGTTTAGAGGGTGCTTCGTGAAAGCTAAATGCTCCGGGAAATTAAAAATCCCAGAAATAGAATGATACCTTTGTTATGGAAATTATGATATGCTGAGGGAAAACCCAGTTGAAGTGAAGGAAAATTGGAATAAAGGGAAATCTCATTCGTGATGCTCATATACCTTGGGGAACGAATTTTCTTGATTGTTCATGGAGGATAGGGATCTTAACTAAATGAGTGCCTGGAAAAAGAATGGTTGGGGTATAAATCCATTGAGGTGGGGTTGAGCCTCATATTAATAGGCACTGGTTATCATGAAGGTTGGAGGTGCATTGGGAAGGATAATTTGTTTCACAATAGGATGATGTGTCATCAGACTAGCAGAGCCTTCCGTAACTAGTCAGTGGTAGTCGATGTGCTCGCCAGACACGCAGAGGTGACCGCCAACACTTCATACTGGTCATGGAGGCATCAATCTACTATCTTTGAACTGTTATTTGTGATGAAGTTCTATTTAATGGAGGTTCATAATCCAACCCCTTTAGTTCTTTTTTATGGATTTTATGGGTTAAATTTTGGACCCAAATAGTTTTTTATACTTGATTCATTTTGGGTATGGATTTTGGTGCTAGAAAATTACCTCATCCTCAGTATGGGAGTTAAGGATATGATGAGGGTTATATTATGAGGGTAGAACTATGAAAACCTCTATATTGTGGAGTTGTCTCGTGATTATGGCTTGTGGAATATGGGAGATATGGATGTGATTCTTTGGGTAGTTGAAGGCCTCGTGAAGCTTGTGAGGTAATCCCAATATATTCAGTGTAAGGGATATGTTCTAGGACAGATCAACCCACCTATAACTTATGCTTGATCTATCAAATCACGAATCTCTATCATGCCTATGATTGCTCCCTCCTAATAGGTTTCCTCATATCGGTGATCTATTAACTCTACTTAATGAAATAGTGCACCACAATCCTCTATTTCTCTGAAAAGCACACTGAGTCCTTCGAGGATCTATGATCATCTTCTTATAGTACATTCTCAATAAATGGTTTTCACGAATAGAGATAGAAAAAATGACAAATCCTTGGAACAATTGGCTGATCAAGAAGTTTCTCAGGAGGTCCTTACAGATGCATCTCAAAGGGAGGACATGATGAAAATTTCCCTTCTTGGGTAATGTGTGTAGATTCAATATGACCACGAGTCTTTAATGGAGCTATTGTTGTAAGGGAAATAGGATTAACCCCTCTACAAGAGATTATAATTGTATGTATTTCATCTTAGGGATGATGTTTTTATCTCTAAAGTGAGTAGGGACGAACCTACATAGTATTTTAGGGGAACTTCATCTCAATATCAGTGTTTCATAGCTATGGATGGTCATACCTGGATGGAACATACACATATTACCACAAACTACCTTTATAACCATGTTAAAGATGTCTATGGGAAAGCATTTCAACCAAAGGCATCTCCACTACAATATCACACCATTCTCAGGGTGATCCTAAGGAACCCATAGAAAGGGCAGACTGATAATTGGAACATGTTCTATGGTGGAAATTTCACAGATTAATTATCTTGATTCTACTAGGTATGAATGTATTTCACATAATTTGGAGTAGATGTGAGGTGGGTAATCCTGTATGAGTCTACGGGAGCTTATCAATTCCACATCTACCAACTAAAACAAATAATGTTGAAACTACTGAGTAGGTGGTTGTCTAGGACCAACACATTCCATTTTCACCATGGGGAGGACGGAATCAGCCTCTAGGACCACAACCATATATTAGGGATTCCATTACTAGGGGTGATGTATGATGAATTTCTCATAGCTGAGAATTCATGGTTGGATCTGGAGAAGATTCAATGAATGGAAAAGATAATTATGAACATGGTGTCGGTCAAAGCTACACAGTTAGTGAGGGACATCCACCTCAACCAGTGGTTCAAACATTTCTTGAACTTTCCCTGGAGCATCATGTAGAGGGACAATAGGCTGTGAGGCCCCATAAATACCCAAGAGGGTCCGAGTGTATCCAATAATGTTATTACTATAGGATCTCAGTGGATATCCAATAGAAACTACGGGGATTCAACATCAAATAGGAGCATCATCCTATTGTCAGGATGGATAGATTAATCTCAGTGCTAATCTATGGGTGGATTTCTCAATTCAAGGATACACACATGGGAGTGCGACTAAGAAAAATCATTATGGAGTCTATTCTAGGAAGGGTAAATAATGTCATCCTTGGTGTTTTAGAGTTTCTAAAAGTTATATGTGGTGATTTGGAACATCTACGAGGAGAATAATCCATAATTCTTATATAGACCATTCAACATTAGATACGTCTCGGTAACAACACACATGAAGGAATTCAATTATCCAAAACTCAATTCCCCTCTAGATTCAGACTTTCATCTGGCCATTTTGAATATATTGGGAAGTTTCCCTACCAACATGAAAACACTAGTGGTGCATAAAAAAAGTCCGTAGGGCATATGAATCCAAATTTCAATTATTCTCACTCCCAACATATGTATTTTATGATGATATAAGGGGAAAAATAAGAATCAATAATATCTCATGTCATTCTGAGGTGGATTTATAGTGGTGTGGCAATATTGAGAGCCTATCTATGAGATTTATACCCTGCATCTCATTCCGAGGAAATTCTAGATCCTATAAAGGTTAACCCAAAAAGTATACATGGGTGTACACAATGAGAATCAACCATGTATGATGTGGAAACTCTAGATCATGTTTAGATGGGAAAATGAAAATATGTAGAATGAGATTCCTCCTTCTATGGGAAATTATGGCCTATTTGAGGAGAAAAAAAATAAAGTAGGAAACCAACCAAAGAGAGATGTTGATGCAATGGACTACCCGAACAAACGATTGGGTGCCACCTCAACCCTGAGGTTTGGGTTAGATAATGGAAAGAGAATGTCGTGGTGGAAAGGAAAATGTGCATCACAATGGTAGGGTAGTAGTAGTAGCAAGGCCAATAATTCCAAGGCCATCTCCAGCCAGAATTGGATGTTAAGTAGAAATAGTAGGACCAATGGCCCTCATCGGGCATACTCAGGATGGAGGGAGGACATTAAGAGGGTCCTACAGAATTTATAATCAAAATTATGGGAAATGACTATGCATCTTAGACATACCTGAAGATACTATTACCTAGAGGCTTGGGAATCCTTAGATGGAAATAAGAAATTTCTCAGTCCATTCAAAATGTGGGACCACCTTAACCACTTCAGTAATGAACTTACGAGAATTGGCTATGCTAGGGCTAGTTTTCTAGTATCTTAGAAAGAAGGGTAGGTGTATGTGGATGAGCAGGAGGGCATAATGCACTCTTGGGGAAAGCCACATCTAATGAAGGATTGGCTAAAAGTACTTCTTAACCAAACATATCCACCACAACTATCTGATTCGGAGTTGGAATATTGATTCCCTCTGCCCACGGAATCAAAATGGTGTCGGGGAGAAGATTCCAATAGTGAATGCCCTCTATAGGAAGGAGAGGTTATAGCCTCAAAGCTGGTTGAATTAACTAAAACACTTAAGGTAATCATTAAGCCATTCCTTTATGATATGATCATTCCCATGTTACATAGGATTCTCAAATGACAGTTATTCTATTTTCAGTACCTAAGAGTCTCATAGAAAAGACCACTTCTAATATAACCATGGTTGTAGAGTGAAAAAAATGAGGAATTATGTTTGGAATAATGGTGACCATAGGATAGAACATGGTAGTGGGATCAGAGGTGGACCTCCCAAAATCTTTAAAGATCCCAACCATATATGGGGGTGAAGTCCTGGGATGCTGATAATAACAAATAAAGTTCACAAGCAACTATTAGATCTTTCTAAGTGTTATTCTGCATAGTGTCTTTACTATTTTCCACCCCACCAGGCTAACTAACACAATCCATATCTACACATATCATCGAGAAGTAGGCCTACTGTTAGTGTGGTGGTCAGATTTCCCAGATCTCCTTTTATGAGGAAAATCCCAATTGTCATGGAATCTGGTTATCGAACTAACCATACCATGTCAATATGTGTTTGTCAATATAGACACTGGAGGGTTGGAACATGAACATATCATTGTGATAGCCTGTGATGAATATAGACCACACAACATGGAACCAAACACATCTGATTAAATTCCAGAGGCGGATCCGGTTATAGAACTCCATGATGTGTTCCTAGAATATGAACCTCGTGAACTGAAGGATCTAGATAGGGCCAATTCTATGATTGAGGACCGTCAGGATATCATTCTTCATTCATAGAAGTTAACCATGTTCTTTATATAAAACATCCTAGAATCATGTTGTATATGTCTTATGGGATCTCATCACCCTCATATACATGACCAATGCATTAGAGGGGTGGATGCATGAGGTCCACATTTGGTTATCTAGGATTACCTTGCTGAGAGAGTATGGGAGAGAGAGTGTAGCTTCAGGTTTTCTTGGAAGATATGTATGTTTGTCATCATACAAAATCCTCAGGAGGCTGAACATAAGATCAGGTGCATATAAACACAAATTAATGAGCTCTCTTCTTTCAATAATTCCCAAGAAGAACCTATATCACGGCTATAGGTCCTATTGGTAGAATCCGAAGAGAAGCTAAGGAGAAAACCACATGAAGTGGCCAATATCCAAGTTGAACAAAATTGAGTAAGAATCAAAGCCTATATTGTTCTCCCAAGGGACAGTGAAAAATAATGGAAGCTCAAGTGAAGAAAAAAAATCCCATATTCTGCATGCCAAAGAGTGGTGGAGCTAAGACACTCCATTGAATGGGTCAATTTATTGGTACTGTGTATTTCTGAACACCAAAACATATTTTCATGGTTTTATTATTTATACTGAGTTCATAGAAACTTTATTATATGATTTGAATACTGAATCTTGATCATATCTTTGAAACAACTTATGAAAAATCCCTAATATCACATGGGTCACTCATGGGGAGAGAAACAAGGGACGACTGTATAACCATTTACTTTGGTTATGAGAGTGCCATCCAATCATAGAATGGGTAAAAAAAGTCTAGGGCCAAACATTAACCAAATTTATAAACAAGGGACCAGACCCAAAATGTCATCTAATGCAATATGGAATGATGGACCATGATGATAGGTGAGACATGAGGCGAAGCATCCATATGACTTGGTGGTCCCATTAGACTAGAAAGATGATGAAGATCCAAATAAAGGACACAAAAACCATTTATATGGAGTGATTGGTTGTTTTAATGGAGTCCAACACTCTTGAAATAATTCCACCATGATGAATGATTTTTTGGTGGGCATATTGGTTCGAATCAATATCAAACACACTTCTAGATAGAACCTCTCTGGTGTGGTCCTACAATGATTTTCATTCTTTTTTTCTTCCAATGAGGTTTATATATGCATGATTTAACATTGTACAGTGAGGATGATGAATAGAATAGTTTGGATTCATATGAACATGACGATTCATATAGTTGAAGTTAATATTTCTTGGACACTATTAGAATGTTTAATGTCAGGTTATGTGGAATATGGGATCCTAGTTTAAGGTCATAGAGTGTGGACCATATTCATGGGAAAAGGGGATAGAAAGGTTAATTAACCTATAGCTAGGCCCAAAGAAAACATTTTCATGTGTTAGAAAGCATCCCAAAAAATATGGGAATCAAGCCATACCTAGTTCATGAATATCATAATTTTCAGAGTTCTGCAAGATGAGGGTCGCATCGTAGTTTAGTTTCATACAACAAGGACATGGGAACCCTAGAAGAAAATGTGTGGTGTTGTACCTAACCCTATGTGAATGAGGACAATATAAGTCCACACCACACCACACATTATCATAAGGGGACTCATGGAAAAAAATCCTAAAACATGGTGTTTACAAATCTATGGTTACATCTGGGGTTAAGATTCATAGAGGTCTTTATGTATGATACAAGGGTAGGAATCCAGCCATTCATTGTTCTTATCGTCAAGGCAGTTTAATGTCATGCAGTAAGGATAAAGGGGATTCAATGTGAATAGTGGAATCAATGTTGTTTCTAGACCCAAGATTAATGATATGAGGGTCACTACATATCCCATAAGGATGAAAATCAACCCACATGTTGTTATTAAAACAATTCATTTATTTATTTTTGACCCATGTATAGAGGTAAAGATGAATTTGATAACCCTATTTGTTCTTTTGTTGTTGGTGTGTTTTTTTTGGAGCGGCCATCCTTGGATGAAAATTCTAGGTGTCACTTCAACAATCAAGCCAGGTGTCAATCTTGAAAAATATCACTGGGGATGACTATTACAATGGATGATTCCCTCTCAAATGATAACACAAAAATGTTGTGATGTTTTTCATCATGCGACTAGGATGATGATGCAATAGTTTAATGTCATATTATTGGACCATCCAATGAACATTAAAGTCATTTGGTAAGGATGTAATAGTTTAATGCCATGTTTTAAGAGGTATAATAGTTTAACGTCATATGGATTCGATGAAATAGATCTTAGTTTAAGTTTATAAATTTCGAACCGAGGGCTTGTTGTCCTATTTGTGGGTATTACCCTACCAAAAATCCAAAACCCACATGAGCATTGCTCAATGATAGAAATAAAGGTTGATGTTAGTCTTTTAACTTTTTATTATAGTGGTATAACATCAAAGAGAAATGTCGGGTGGAAGAATCCCAACCAGGCCGAAATTCCAATTCGACGTATGCAGATGTTTCGAGGTACAAAAACTAGGGTGTTGTAGATGCATAAAAACATAAGGATAAGAGAATTTGAATCACTACACCCTATATTTGGGTCACAATGGGGTTCATGTAATAATGGAGTTTAACTACTGACCATATTTTAAACAAATCATACATATTGTGTAATGAAGGAAGAGAATAAATAAATGGTGGTTGATCACTGATAGAATTTGAAAACCCTCGGACAAACTCTAAATGTCATCGGAGATCCTCCAGGACATTACCCTAGAGTAGTAAGAGATCCATGAGGCCAATCATCTATACTATTTGGGGCTCCTTTCAGATGTGAATGATGATAGAGACATAAATTATGGGGCACAAGGGGAATGGTGATAACCGTGATGCTTAAGGTCATGCGGTAAGGGCATATGCATGAAGAAATACTTTGAAGGGAGGTACATGGTGAAAATATTGTAATACCAATGTGAATGAGGACCATGGTGGTCTAAAATATTCCACATACCCCTCGAAGTACCCATACCAAGAAGGGGGACAACGAGTGCATGACCCTATGACAAGACCCAGGGAAAAAATCATCAGGCATCACTACATATATCGTAAGGATTTGAATCATGCCACACATATTTCTTAAATGTGGTGCAGTTTAATGGAATTTAGTAAGAAAGTGAGGGATCTTTTTTATTTCAAAAGCTCTCAGATCGTAAGATGAGACCTTCAAAATAGGAATACGTAGTGTGGAACTATGGTGAAACATAACATGAATGAGGACAATAGAAGTCAACACCGCATCTTTTATTCCCATGTGGAATGTAGACCAATAGCATTAAGAGTTGAGGACATGTCAAATGATTACATTAGGGCACTACGTAGTTTATCGTCATGAAACTGGGATGAAGAAACAATTTACCATAGTGTGAGATGGTAGAGATCAAAGTTCAAGGTCATTGAACTCAAAAAAAGGAGGAAATGCATTTTGGTTGCACCATAATGTAACATGGAATCAATGATGATCAAGAATACCAAAACCAAACCACACACCCATGATAGAAAACCCTAATAGAGTTTATGTTCGTTAGTCTTGGACCATATTAAGGTGAAATTATTCTATGGGGTAAAGAACTCTATCTAAACACCAAAGACCATGTGAGACATTCTCAACTTGAGAAAAAACGATAGAGGACCCAATGAAACAATGAAGCATAATGAAGTTAAGGTGCAGAGTCAAGTATATCCCCATGACGCCAGTATTCCCTACCAGCATGAAAAAGATCACATGGGAATAACTCCTAGGGTGTTAATTTTTAGTCTGGACAAAAGGATGTGAAGAGGGTTGTGAATCATTGTGTCATGTATTTGAGAAATAATGGGTGTACCTTAATAATGGACGATGACTAGTGACCATTTTTGAGAAACATTATAAATATAATTTAGTCAAGGATTGGAACAAAATAATGTGGGTCGACCACTAGAAAAATTTAAAAACATCGAGAAAAACTTGAAATGTCATATGAAATCCTCTAGGATATTGGCTTGGAATGGTAGGAGATCCATGAGGTCAAGAATCCCTACTTTTGAGAGTCCATTAGGATATAAAGTTTTATGTATACCCAAATAATTGGGAAAATGAGGCAGAAATATTGAATGAGAGAATTTCTATGTTGAATCCAACAATCTAGAATCAACACCATAGTTTTTTTGAGCATTTTAATGAGGCATAATAGAGGTTGAGGGATTAAATTAAGGTAATATGACTCTAGAACATGTGTAGAGGGAAGATGAAAAATGGGTTGATGAACATGTGGTTGGACCTGGAAAAAAAATGTATTAGTTTCTATGTATTCTATAAAGATGGGAATCAAGCCATACATTGTTCTTAAACTTCCACACATTTTAACTTCATGTAATTTGGATGCTGGAGGGGAATGGTACCAAAAATGGGATGTGTGTGGCGTGGAGAAAATACACCCGACATGAATGAGGACACCATAAATCCAAAACATACCACACACTCCATGGAGTGATCTCAGGCCAAAGGGGCCGAATGGATGAAAGGACATGAGAAAACATAGAGTTGGTCCTAGAGACAACATGTCTGGGTATTCATATGTATCCCATAAGGATGGGAATCAAGAAACACATTGTTAAGGAAGTTCCATGCAATTTAACATCAATTAGGACAAAAGGTACCTTTCCATTTAAGTTAATGAAGAAAATACCACAAATGATATATATTTTAATGTCCTGTAGGTTGGAAACATCATTTTATATTCAAGGGGGATGGAAGAGGTCATAGTTTGATGTCATAGAACTCATAACATAAATACTCATTTAATAACATTCATTTGATATATATCCATGCAGTTTAACAACATGCAATGGGGACAAGGATGCCTCATGTTTTATTGTCGAGCGATTGGGACCTCTGCATCCTAACAGAGAAATGCATTGTGTGGTAAATATTCTGATGGAAATAAGGACCAAGATCTCAACAAAAACACAAATTATCATAGGGAAACCCAAAAAAAAGGTCCAATAAGGTGAATCATAAATTCTATAGTTGGGAAGAAGGACAAGATGTCCGAGTATGGATTCGTATCTGACAATGGTATGAATCAAGCAATATGTAGTTCTTGAATGTCATGCAGTTTAACATATTGTAGTCAAGATGGTATACAAGGGGAGATATACTAAGGGGAAACATGATTTTGTAGTTGAAAACCTGACGAGAATGAGTAAAAAAGAAGTCCACACCACAACACATGCTCCAAGAAAGGACCTTATGCTATTTGAATGAAAATGAAAAAACATGGGGCTGGTCTGGAATAAAAAATATTTTGGTGTTCCTACATATCCTACGAGGGTAGGAATCAATCCATAGATAGTCATAGAATTTCATGTAGTTTAACATCATGTTATAATGATGATGTATCATTTTATCATCATGTAATACAAAAGGGGGGTCAGGAAATTTTACAACATGCGGGACGATGATGCTGGGAAATTTTACGTCTTACATCCCAAATGAGGTTCAACAGTTTAACATCATTTATGATGATAGAGATACTATGTTAAGGTCATATATCTCAGACTATAAGTTCATTGTTTAAAGTTTTCAAGTTATCAACATGATGGAAAAACACACACACATGAAAAGTATTTCTTTATGAACATGGCATTGGTTGGAGGAGTGTTTCTCTCTCCATCCTTGTCGATCAAAGAATATGCAGCATTGGGGTAAACCCCATGAAAGATATAGGGTCCCTCATATTTGGGCTCTAACATCAGTCGATTCCTACCTAGTATCATCATCATCCTAATATCCAATACCGTGTCTCCCTAGAGGATGGATAGGAGATGAACATTCTTATTGAATGCCATGGCTATCTTGTTTTGGTGCCTCTTCATATTGTCCAAGGCCTATAGGCCATTCCCATTGAGGGATCCCATATCATAAAGAAAAACTTCTACTACTTATTTTGGAATATTTTGATTATAGATAGTTGTTGGGAGTAATGGTAACATAATCTCTATGGGTAGGCCTACTTCTATTCCATAGATCACGAAATATGGGGTCACCTGAGTGGAATGATTCGTTTTCTGGAAATCCTAAAAATCAGTGGGGAGTTTTTCAAGCCAACCTTTTTTTTATTCTGATGAACCAATTTCAGAAAAATGTTTTATATAGACTTTTTTAACACCTCTATCTACACATTTTCCTACATGTGACAATGAGATGTGTGGTTGGACCCGATGTTGTACATGGCATTAAATTTCATCATTGTAGCTACTCAAAAATTGGTTTCACTATCGATTTGGATGGTGTGAGGAACTCTAAATTTATTGATGATATTGGATATCACAATATACATATTATAATGGACTTATCTTCCTTGAGAAGAATTGCCTCTACCCACTTGGAGATGAAATTTATGGCTGTCAGAATAAACATGCACTGGCGAGCTGTTACTGGTGGGTATGTTCCCTAGACATCAAGTACCCATACTAAAAAGGGACAAGGGTATATAGTAGTATGGAGGGAATATGGTAGAATATGCACAAAATTGCAGTGGATCTGACATGTTTATGACATCTTTAAAAACAACATATAGGCTTGGATGATTATGGGACAAAATTTGCCCAACCTTCGGATTTGGGGGGAGAGTCATGATCCAGCCTGATGAACTCCACAGGAACTGACATGAACCTCCTAAATGACCTCAGAATCCTCATCTCCATGAATTAAATTGAGGGAAACTCCATAAAAACTCATTTATTGAGGATCTGATCAAGACTAGGACCATGATGGACGGTTAATTTCACTACATGTTGATGGATTCACTTGCGCTCGACTCAATATGTCGGTTGCGTATGTTTTTGTAAGTACTCAAAAAAAGGAAATTTACAACTAGGAGTATATTATACTAAAATAGTGTGACCTTAAGGTCCCATTGTGGATGCATCATTGGAAAGATATCCTAACTGCAGGCTATCATCATCGTACAAAGTAATGGGAGCGATGAACATTTTATGCGCCACATGAATGATCATGTCATCCTAGTCAGGCTCTGTGAGGGATACAGAATAGTTGGACAGGGCATTGGATCCACCATTTTTTGATTACGGGACATGTATAATTTCTAGTAAAGAAGAGAAATGAGCCATAATCTAACGAGTTCCTTCTAACAGGGGCACAAGTTCTAGCTTCGAGACAACATAGTCACCACTGATATACTTGACGACCAGTTTGGAGCCCTCCTTCACATGTTGGTGGGGAACAACAATCTCGAGGGATATCTAAAGACCAGTAATAAGATCATGATACCCTACCTCGTAGTTGGTGAAACCATGTAATAGAAATAATCAATAAGGAAAACACCATGTGTTGGTGGGATAAAGAGGATGTCGAGGCCTACTCTATTGAGCTAGAGATAATTGATTCTTATACTAGTTGAAATTTGTGAGGCACCCTCAATGTGCATCTTGCAATATAGCAAGGCCAGATCCACTATGAGGATGGCCACATCAGGAAAATAAATATCTAGCGACTACACTACAAGATATGAATGGGAGGGGTGGAATTCAACAACTGAAACTTGAAAACTTTTTGTGGGAAGAACTTGATGTCTAATTATTAAAGGATTGCTTCCCACCAATCTAGATAGCTTGTTAACATTGGGAAGTTTATAATATTCTTTAGTGGATCCACATAGGATATTATCTATATCTCATGATTCTTTAGAAAATGTTGTGACATATTCATGTCAAAAACCACTGTGAAGAAGCTCTACTTGACAGAGTAATAGTTGGTATCGGTGTCATAAAGCATGAATCTGAGATAGTGTAAACATTTCTATGTCCCATAATTATTTTTCTCAGTGATGAGGGTAGTAAGGGATCATTCAAGGGCTATCACAAAGGGTACCAGTAGATTCTCAAAAATGGGTGGTATCAAAACCAGAGGTTGCAGTAAATACTTATTGATTTCCTCAAAATCGTACTGTCATTTCTCATCACAATCATAAAAGGAATAATTCTTCATGATCTAAGAAAATGGATTAACTTTTTGGACATATTCGCAATGAATCGGCATATATAGGCTAAGTGGCTTTGATATCCATAGATATACCATAGGTTTTTTAGAGGAGGCATATGAATAATAGCCTTAATCATCTCTGGATTGAAAATGATGCCACTGTATCAAATGATAAAGTGGAGGAACCCTCTAGAGGTAACCCCCAAGAAAAATTTTAGAGGGCTCATCTTCAGAATCCAAGAGAAGAGAAATCCGAACACATTCTCAAGCTATCTTAAATGGTCCATTCTATTATTGAATTAGACCACTAAATCATCCATATTTCATTCCACCAACATCCCTATGATTGGATTGAATATGTGGCACATTACATGATGATTGGTGGATCCGACATTTTTTAGATAGAAATCCATTACCTGGTATCAAAAATTAAATTTAACTGCACTGAATTTAGGGGATTATTCATCCTATTAGGCCATCCAGATTTTATTATACCAAAAATATACATCCATGATGGAAGGTCATAAAATTCTTTAGCGACATCGATAGAAAACACTATCATAGGAAGGGTAAAATCTTATTTCAAACAGTAATGTGTTGAGATACCAAATTTTTTTGTTGAATATGATCTACCATTCTTATTCTTCGTGATATAATTTTGGCTAACAATCTAGGATTCGATGATTCCTTGAAGAATTTTTTTTAATGATCTTATCAACATCATCCTCGACCATGGAACCATTAGAAGGGTTCATCTTTCGAAGAGACTAAATTAACCTCCTATGAATTGTCAAGAGATAAGGAAATTACAGGATACTTGATGTTTTAAATATATAATTTGTTCATAGATCCAAGAAAACACATCACAATGATTCATTGAGAAATGCACATACACTTTCTGTTATTTGACAAACATAGCTATACTAATTAGTGTTGGCCTTGATTCTACCATAATACCAAGTTTTTCCTAGAAAAACTCATTTATGGTGGGGTAGAAACCTTCTTTGAATGAGGGAGGATAATCTTTCAAATCCCCTTCATTGTTTTAGGTGAGAGGATCGTCGGTAGGAGGAAATTCTTATCAGTTAGCTGACCCTAGAGAGATGACGGTACTGGCATGAGGGTTGGTAGAGTCTTCACTAGGAGACCCCTAAACTAATGATACCATGGTGGAGAATGATGTTGATCTAAGGGTCTATGCTTGAATATATAAATGTATTAGTAGCGCATCTCCTTAAGTTGGTTCAATCTGACCCACCAGAACAAGGAAGTTTTCTGTATTTCTGTTTCCATGGGGAGAACATCCCAATACCTTACATTGTTAATGGTATCTTATTGAAATAAATAATGATTCATGTTGGTGAACAATGTGATATTCCACTGATAGTTTTACTTGGTAATGCGCTTCCACCTTCTCTTAGAAGAAAAGAAACATTGTCCCATGTCTGGGGTTTTGGCCTCCAACTGATGAATTGGGAGGATAAAAGCACTGTCTATGTCTTCCCACGAGTCATCCGATGAATTATTATGCTAAATTTCATTGGTTTGAACCCTGTTTTACTTTCACATGTCATAGTCAGCTTCAAGGTATTTGGCTTTAAAAGAGTTAATGGGAGATTCATCACCCGAAAGCATTCCCACTCGACCATTAAGTGAGTACTTGAGGAATTGAGGATATGAGGAGGGAACTACTACCTATCGACGGAGCCATGGCCTACCCATCAATGGGTTGTAGTTTTTTTCCTATAATATGACTATGAATTCCATACTAGTAATCAAACCATCGAATGGAGTCTTCATACAGAGCATTCCACGTGGAATTTTCTCTTTTCAGTCATAACCTTGAATATTTGGGTTAGAGAGACTTATATCTTCTTTAGAAAACCCTATCTTATGGAGAATCTAGTTTGGGATAAGATTGATCCAATAACCTATGTTGAGAAGATAGTATCAAACATCCATTCCATTGAACTAGCCAGTAATGTACAATATATAAATGTGACCCTATATATGAGAACCTATATCTTCCCCTGTGAATGATATGACGACATGGCACTCTACTCGCTCAAATTCCCCATCATGGAAGTGATCTACGACTTCTACCCTACCTTGAATATGATGGGATTTTCAGGAGCTCTGTGAGATCATAAATAATATCTACTAATAGGAAGAGAACATTGAGGCTGAGATATTTTCAAAAAAGCTGGAAAGGTTCATATCCACATCAGACTTCCATGCTAGATGCACATTCATATTAGAGGGGAGTTGTTTCACAATAGGTGGTATGATGGGTGATATATGTCAAGATGGTGGGTCTTGTTTGGTGCTAGGGATATCTTTCTTCTCACTAATTGAATCTTGAAAAAGAGATATTGGATGAATGTCAGAAGACTAAGGTCTATCCATGACTAGATGCAACTGATTGTGGTGGAACAGTAGTGTATTTGGCCGATCGAGTAACTCTAATGGTAGTGGGATCAAACCTGAGGAGATATGGTATGTTGGATAAAAACCATGAGCTTTTCATTGGGCCATCATTTTGGTCTTAGTGGCATGCACGGTTTGGGTGGAATAACTAGCATGATCATTATAATAGTTCACAAAGACAAGACTACACCAATGATGATTCTAAATTAGAACATTATGTGTACCATTCTTCGGTTACACATCTTTAGGGACCATGTAAGGGTCAACCTATTCAACACTATTCACTAAGGCATACTCATAATCATCACTTGATGAATACTACAATACTATGAGAATTCTGAGGGTAGTCCCCATCTCGGGAGGCATAATGATTCCAAAAGTACAGGATGGATTCATCACTAGAGGAGGGATTTGTATTACCTTGGGATGATGATGCCATCCCTTCTTAGAATAAGGTTGAGATGTATATTTATAAGAGGTAGTGGTAGTAATCACATTGACTTCACAAGGATCATAATGATTCAAATGGGCATGGATGAGACCAGGGGTGCGATTGATTTGCATGAGGTTCAAAAAGTTGTCATTCTTTTGTAACCTGTGATTGGAGACCTTCTTCCATTCACACTCCATGTTGATGTATGGGTCTACAGAGATACATGCTACCTATTCCAGGGAAGGACCCAACCTAACTATGTTATTTTCAACATGATCCTAGATCCAAACCTTGATTACATAGTGATAGAGTTAATATTTTCATTATTATTTATATGTTTTTCAATGATTTAATCCCTCCCAATTATTCAATGTGAGTCTATTTGCATCATTTATGTGTTTTTAGTGTATTTTGGGCTTAAATGTGAAAATGGGGTAATTCTGTAAAATTTTCAATTTTATAGAGCTTCTGTTTTTCGGGAATAACATTTATAATATGGGTCCAATTGAATTGAATCTCTTTTTGTAGGATTCCTATCCTTGTGGGCTTAAAATGTTCCTGCTGGACCAAGACCCAATTCGAAACCCAATGGTGCAGAAAATTCAATCAAGTGGAGAAATCAGTTTGGAAGGCAGAATGGACCCCACTTTATTAAATATGAAATATATCCTTCATCCGACCTTATAATGAGGTTATTCTAGCAGGTGTCGACAGAGGACTTCAAAAGGACGGCTCACAATAAATTTCATAAATTAGTGAGCTCATTAATGCATCCTTTTGGCGCGTCCAAGTGGAGTGGGTGAAACAGTGTTTGGCGGCCAGAAAAGTAATGGTCATTGATTCGGCCATATCTTTCTTTAAAGCTGTCCAATGGCTCTCACATTTTTAGGGTCTATAGAAAACTTCATTTTCAATATTCTATAAGAAGGGACCTCAGTGTGTTTCGGATGGCTTTTGGGCATAACAGAGGAAAACGTCTGGAGTACAGATTCTGAAGCATCAAATTTTCTGTTCTTTGTTTTCTCTCTTTTGTTCTTCTTAGTTTTGTAATGAATTATTCTTTCCCCTTAGTCACAATTACCCTTACCATGGTGGGGTAAACTTCTATGTGATTGGGGAAGGAGAGGTTTTCCATATTGTATTTCATGAGTTCCTTCTATTAATGTTTTAAAATCCTTTTCTCTTCTGCGAATCTGTTTCAATTTCTTATAACAGTTTTTATTATCTTGTACGATTGTATCTGATTTTAGATTTTGTTGTTCATTTATATTTGGTCAATTATCAATATCTCCCTCCACTAGGTTATGGTTTATAAACGATGGAATATACCGGGACTTAGTGGTGAAGTACTCGGTGATCACCGGTACGTGTGTGAGGAGTAGTGAATGTTGTTGATTACTTGGGATAAACAAGACCCGATTGGGAATTGCCTAAGATAATTGAGAGTATTTTCTACAACTCTATTACAAATTTGAAGGAGAGTAGACCAACCTAATATTTTAGTAAGGTTTATTCTCACATTTTTAATTGACCAAGGGAGTGAGATGAAATAGGTGTGGATTCTCACTCTTAACGGTTTAGCAGAAGAGAATTGGATAAATAGTAACTATGATAGAATTACAAATGGAGAACCAACTCTGACCTAATCACCCTTCTTATATAATAGTTTCAATCACTTGATTTGTTAAGTTTTTCTCAATATTTTTCTTAAATTTCCTTCAATTGTTTAGTTTCTTTCTTTCTTTTTCAAAAATCAATCAAATTCAGAAAAACAACCACACTTTTTTATCTTATTTTAAGGTGACAGCTTAATTGTTGTGCACTCCTCTCTGGAGACAACCTAGGTAATCCACTATAATACATTTTAACATAGGTTATATTAGTTTTTTCCAAACCCCACGATAGGCATGTGTCAAAACATGGCGCCGTTGCCGGGGAGGTAGTGCCAACATTTATTTTCTTTTCTTTTCTCTCTTTTCATCTTTTCTCTTCAAAATTGCATGACTCGAACCTCAAAAACAAAACCTTTACCCATAGATACTGAAATTGAAAGAACCTTGTTGAATAGACTTAGAAAAATTAATTTGGAATCTGAATTTGAGGAAGTTCCCCTTGCAGACTCAAGTGGAACATCAAGTGTTCACTCTGAGCCTGTCATCATGGCTGAAAATCAAAACCAAACACTTAGAGACCTCTGTGCACCACAATTCCATAATCAAAACAATCAAATTGCCATGCCAGTGTTACAAAATGATTTTGAAATGAAACCTAACATGATTCCTTTGCTTCCAATGTTTCATGGTTTGGTAGGTGAAGATCCAAACAAACACATTAAAGAGTTCACACATCTGTGCTCAACTTTCAGACCCCGTGGAATTACTGAGGATCAGGTTAAGTGGAAGACATTTCCGTTTTCATTGGATGGAGCTGCTAAAGAATGGTTGTACGGACTACAACCAGGATATGTACATGACTGGAATGACCTGGTAAGATGTTTTATGCAATGATTCTTCCCCACCTCTAGAAGCACAACCATTCGGAAGGAAATCTACGCCATACGACAATCATCTGGAGAAACTCTTTACGAGTACTAGGAGAGATTTAAGAAGCTATGTGCCAACTGTCCACATCAATACATTGAGGAACACCACTTTATTGTCTTCTTCTATCAAGGACTACTGGAAAATGACAGAAACCTTCTTGATGCATCATCTGGAGGTGCCTTGATTGACAAGTCACCAGAAGAAGCCAAGGGCTTGATTGAGAAGATTTCCCAAAACTCGCAGCAATTTGGAACAAAAGGTATTGGAACAAGATGTATTCATGAGGTATGCACTTCTCATCCATCACCCTTATTAGAAACTAAGATTGAATAGATTACTAGTTTGGTGAGACAAATGGCCTTGAAGCAAGTTAGTGACCAACAAGCGCCAGCTAAGGTATGTGGTTTATGCTCATCACCTGATCATTTTACTGACCAATGTTCTGAAATATAGGGAATGGAAACATGTGTAGTAGCCTTTCAGCCAAGGCAGTTCTAGAAAAATCAAGGATGGAGAGAGACTAACCAAGTCCAATATGGATTTGTAAATCAAAAGAATCAAGCTAGGCCCCCGTACCAAAATCAGTTTCAAAACCAACCCCCATTCCAGAATCAATTCCAGAACCCTCCACCATTTCAACAAAAACCATATTATAATCAGCCTTCATACCAAAAACCAACCAATATCCAAAGACTCTATGAGCAACCATATATTATTGCCCAACCTCCAATTCAAAACCAACAAAAATCTGAGTTTGAAGGACTGAAAGACACTATTAAAGATTTTTCCAATAAGTTTGAGAGTCTCATGGACTTTCTGACCAAAAATCCTGGTAAACTCCCTTCCCAAACAATCCCAAACCCATAAGAGAATGTTAGTATTATAACTACAAGAAGTGGAAAAGAACACCAACCACCATCCACCATTGAACCTAAAACAATAAAAACTAATATGGGTGAGAATGAAGTTAGAAATGATGAAAATTCTATGAAAATGCATCGGGAAGAAGATAAGAAAGAGGAGGATGATAATGATAGGAAAAGAAGGAAGAAACAAGAAACACCATTTAAAAGGAAACAAAGGGAGAAGAAAGATATACCACCACCATTTCCATCAAGGATGATTGAATCAAAGAGGTTACAAGAAGAAGCACTGCAAAAAGAAATTCTGGACACCTTTTAGAAAGTGGAAATCAACATACCTCTGCTTGAAGCACTCAAACAAATTCCAAAGTATGCTAAGTTTTTGAAGGATCTTTGCACCAAGAAAAGGAGACTTCAAGGGAATGAGAGGATCAATTTGGGAAGAAGCGTCTCAGCCCTTATCACACCACAATTGCCAACCAAATGTCAAGATCCAGGGACGTTTTCTATTCCATGCACCATTGGTTCATTAAATTTCTCTAATGCTTTGTGCGATTTAGGTGCATCAATTAATGTATTTCCTTACTCAGTATATACTTCTTTGCAGATGGGAGACTTGAAGCCCACAAGAGTGGTGGTCCAGCTTGCAAATAGATCCACAGTATTCCCACCAGGAGTTCTGGAGGATGTCCTGGTAAAAGTCAAAGATCTTTTATTCCCTGCTGACTTTTATGTATTGAATATGGACGATGATAGGATCCCATCACACTCACCCATCATTTTGGGGAGATCTTTCTTGAAGACAGCCAAAAACATTATCAATGTCCATGAAGGGACACTTACCATGGAGTTTGGAGACAGTACCGTCCACTTAAATATTTTTGAATCCATGAGGCACCCATCAGATGATCATTCACTCTTCACACTCTCCCATGATGATGACATAGAACCAATTGAAGAATCAGGTATGTTTCATGAATTTTTATCATTAAGAGAGAATTTTTCCATTAAAGATATCACTGAACATATGGATTCCCAAACTCTTGGAGGTTCTGATTTCCTATTGGAAGAAGAGGTAAAATCTGATTTCTTTGATAATTTGTTAAAGGATGATGAAGATGATATGATTTCTTGTGTGCAGGATGTCAAACCATTGGAAGTGGAGAACATAAATTTAGTTTCGTCTCTTGAGCATTCTCCTGATCTATAATTAAAACCACTCCCCACTGATTTAAAATATGTTTACCTTATGGAGGGAGAGAAATTAACAGTAATAATTGCTAATAATCTATCTAAAACTCCAGAAAAATCATTGATTGATCTTTTGAGAGAGAATGTCCAAGCAATAGGGTGGAGCTTAGGTGATATCCCAGGAATAAACCCAAACATTTGCTCACATAGAATTTTTCTTGAGGGAGATTCCAAACCTGTCAGACAACCCCAAAGGAGGCTGAACCCTACCCTGATGGAGGTTGTGAAAAAAGAGATTGAGAAGTTATTAGAAGCCGGGATCATCTATCCCATATCAGATTCACAATGGGTTAGCCCCATCCATGTAGTCCCAAAGAAAATTGGCCTAACCATTGTGAGGAATGAAAAGAATGAATTAGTCCCTGTGAGAATTCAGAATAGCTGGAGAGTATGCATCGATTTTAGGAAGCTGAATCAGGTCACTCGGAAAGATCATTTCCCTATCCTGTTTATTGACCAGATGTTAGAGAGATTGGCAGGGAGAACTCACTATTGCTTTTTGGATGGATTTTCAGGTTATTTTCAGGTACCCATTGCCCCCGAGGATCAGGAGAAGACTACCTTTACTTGTCCTTTCGGTACTTTTGCATACAAAAGAATGCCATTTGGATTGTGTAATGCTCCAGGTACATTTCAGAGGTGTATGGTAAGTATATTTTCTGATCACAATGAATATTTCTTGGAGGTTTTCTTGGATGACATCACAGTTTTTGGAAATTCGTTTGACCATTGTTTGAAAAATCCGGAAAAAGTTTTGAAAACTTGCATTGAAAAGAACCTTTTTTTGAATTTTGAAAAGTGTCATTTTATGGTTGAGAGAGGAATTGTCCTTGGGCATGTCATTTCACAGAAAGTCATTGAGGTTGATAAATCAAAAATTGAAGTGATAAATTCTTTGCCTTAACCAACTTGTGTGAAACATGTTAGATCATTTTTAGGACATGCAGGATTCTACAGGAGGTTTATAAAAGATTTCAGTAAGATTTCTCTCCCTCTATCTAGATTAATTTTGAAAGATGATGATTTTGATTTCAACGGTTCATGTAGGGACGCATTTGATGAGTTGAAGAAGAAATTGATTGCACCACCATTGATGCAGCCACCAAATTGGGAAGAACCATTTGAGCTACTTTGTGATGCTTCAAACCAAGCAGTTGGAGCTGTCCTTTCTCAGCGAATTGAGGGCAGGCCACAAGTCATTGCATATGCCTCGAAAACCTTATATGCGGCCCAATTCAACTACACAACAATAAAAAACGAGTTTTTAGCAGTTATTTTTTCTTTAGAAATATTTAGATCGTATCTTCTTGGAAATAAAGTGATTGTGTTTTCTGATCATGAAGCTCTTAGGTACTTGATGAAGAAGGCTGAAGCAAAACCAAGGCTAGTGAGATGGATACTACTACTACAGGAGTTCAACATAAAAACCAAAGATAAGAAGGGATCTGAGAACCAAGTGGCTGATCACTTAAGTAGACTACCCAACACCGCTGAAGTTGAGATTCCCGACACTGAACCACTAAATGATCGCCTTCCAGAAGAGCAGTTGTACTTGATTGAAGGAGAAGTACCTTGGTATGCTGACATGGTCAATTATCTAGTAACATCTCCAGTCCCATCTCATTTAAATTCTCACCAAATTCACAAATTGAAATCTGAATCTAAATATTACATCTGGGATGATCCATTTCTTTGGAAGATTTGCAATGACCAAATGATCAGAAGATGTTTGCCTAAAAATGAAATTGAATCAGTCTTTAGGTTTTGTCACACATTAGCTTGTGGAGGCTAATTTGGACCTCAAAGGACTGCAAGAAAGGTTTTAGAATCTGGACTTTATTGGCCAACACTTTTAAAAGATTCTCATGAATTTTGTAAACGGTGTGAAAAATATCAGTTTACAGGAAATATTTCAAAGAGACAAGAAATGACCCAAAAGCCACTTAATTTTTGTGAAATATTTGAAGTTTGGGGGATATATTTTATGGGACCTTTCCTAATGTCATTTGGAAATTCTTATATTCTTTTTGCTGTTGATTATGATTCCAAATGGGTGGAAGCAAAAGCCACCAGGACTGACGATGCTAAAGTTGCTTGTGATTTTGTCAGGGCTAACATATTTTGTAGGTTTGGAGTTCCTAGAGCCATCATTAGTGATCAAAGGACTCACTTTTTTAATTGGAGAATGGAGGCTTTGTTGAAAAGGTATGGGGTGCATCATAAAACATCAACTCCCTATCATCCACAGACTAATGGGCAAGCTGAAGTGTCCAATAGGGAAATAAAAGGAATTTTGGAAAAGACTGTTAATCCAAATAGGAAGGATTGGAGCCAAAGGTTAGAAGACACATTATGGGCTTATAGGACAGCCTACAAAACCCCAATTGGAATGGGTCCATATAGGCTGATTTATGGGAAAAGTTGTCACCTACCTGTGGAATTGGAACACAAGGCAAATTGGGCTGTGAGGAAGATGAATTTGGATCTTGAAAGTGCTGGGAAAGAGAGAATATTGCAGTTACAAGAGCTGGAAGAAATTAGAAGGGAAGCATTTGAAAATTCAAGGATTTACAAAGAGAGAACAAGAGTGGCTCATGACAAACTGATCCAACCAAAGGACTTCCATCCAGGAGACAAAGTGTTGTTATTCAATTCAAGACTCAAGCTGATGTCAGGTAAACTTCGTTCCAGGTGGTAAGGTCCATTTATAGTTACTCATGTATATCCTTTTGGTGCTGTGCAGATTGTGAAGGATGGAGTGAAGGATCCATTCACTGTTAATTGGAAAAGATTGAAGAAATTCTTTGGGACCATGCCATCAGAGCCAATGGAGGAGATCACACTCCTCCAACCTGTTTATCAATAAACTCCATTAGGTCGTACCTATCCTTTATATTTTCATGATTTTTGTGATTCAATTTCTAATATTATTACATGTTAAATACATTTGAATGCATTGTGGACACTGCATCATTTAATTGTGGGGGAGGGAACCTTTGTAGTGTAGGATTTTTATGTGTTATTTGTTTTCCTATTTGTTTTAAAAAAAACATGTGAGTCTTTAAAATTTTGTGTGTTTATTTTTCAATTTTTGTGTGTTTTTGAAAATTTTGAGATGAAATGATTATCATTGGTATTTTTGAAACCCATCTCCATGAGTGAAATAATTTATTCCTTGAAACTGAGCTTAAATGAATGCTGAAAATGACATTGTTTCAAGTTCAATTATTTGGGAATTTCATGAAAAATACTCTGTTTTTTTAATCCCATGCCACATATCACTGTCTTTATATTTGAAATCACATTCCCGTGAGGCTTATGAACCTATTATTTTTATATTATTTACATTCACCTCACTTCTTGAGAGAACCAAATCATGCTTGATTTAACCAGAATTTGATTTATTCCTGTCAAAACTTGAGGGTTTGAGGTACTTGTGTTTTAAATGATTGAGGAATTTCTTTGGTTTGAAATCCACCTTTTCAAGATAATCCCTTTTATAATGGACTACCTTGAACATTTAATCCTTGTAGCCCATAGAAGCCATGAAAATCCTGTAAGTTTAGCCACATTACAAGCCAATATTCCCTATCCAACATGCTCTTGAAGTGAAATTGCATGATCTATTTGAACATAAGTGTGGGGGGAAGATGTCTTGTATTGTACTACCTTATTTGGGGATACTTTGGGTGAAAAAAAATGTTGAAGAGATGTTATTGCTGTAAAAAAATCATTCTGCTGAAAGATGTGCCTTTTCTGGAGCTTTCATGATGAGAGAAACTGTGCCTTTCTGGAGCTTCTAATGTAAAAAGAAAGTTGTGCCTTTTCTGGAGCTTTCAAGAAATATTATATTTGAGAAGATTGAAATGTTTGCTGCTGAAATGATTAACTATGGGAACATTCCTTGATATTCCATGGAGAATGATTTTATTTTCTACTAAGGGGAGTGAAGAAAAGACCATACTTTTGTGAAAATTAGAGTAATGCAATTTTGCTTCAAAAAGAGCCAAGCCCTCTTCATTCAGCCTCAAGATTTTCACATATAAATCCTACCAACCTAAAGCCACAGAACAACCTTAACAAGTCCTCATGATAAAAATATGTCTTTAACTCAGATCGGGTGGAGATGTAGGAATTTATCAAGCCTATGGTGCCCCTTGTATGAGTTTGGATGAGAAAGACATTGCTAAAAAATTGAAATTTGTGTAATGAGAGATAATGAAAGTTAGGTAATTGTTTTGTGTGCATGGTATGAGAAATGAAGAGTAAATTTATTGAATGATCCTAAATTAAGAACGTTAAATAATAGAGTTTTATGAGGCATGATATATTTTGTTTCTTGTTTTCAAATTTGTGGATCTCATGGATATGTGTTTTGAATTTACTTTGAATTTATTTTGATTTTGACTTGTCCAGGAGTCCAAGTGATAAGTGTGGGGGAATTGTTAGAGTTAATATTTTCATTATTATTTATATGTTTTTCAATGATTTAATCCCTCCCAATTATTCAATGTGAGTGTATTTGCATCATTTTTGTGTTTTTAGTGTATTTTGGGCTTAAATGTGAAAATGTGGTAATTCTGTAAAATTTTCATTTTTATAGAGCTTCTGTTTTTTGGGCATAACTTTTATAATATGGGTCCAATTGAAGTGAATCTTTTTTTTAGGATTTCTATCCTTGTGGGCTTAAAATGTTCCTTCTGGACCAAGACCCAATTTGAAACCCAATGGTGCATAAAATTCAATCAAGTGGAGAAATCAGTTTGGAAGGCAGAATGGACCCCACTTCATTAAATATGTAATATCTGCTTCATCCGACCTTATAATGAGGTGATTCCAGCTGTTGTCGACAGAGGACATCAAAAGGACGGTGCACAATAAATTTCATAAATTATTGAGCTCATTAATGCATACTTTTGGCGCGTCCAAGTGGAGTGGGTGAAACAGTGTTTGGCGGCCAGAAACGTAATGGTCATTGATTCGGCCATATCATTCTTTACACCTGTAAAATGACTCTCAAATTTTTAGGGTCGATAGAAAACTTCATTTCCAACATTCTATAAGAAGGGACCTCAGTGAGGTTCTGCTGGCTTTTGGGAATAACAGAGGAACATTCTGGAGTACAGATTCTAGAGCATCAAATTTTCTGTTCTTTGTTTTCTCTCTTTTGTTCTTCTTAGTTTTGTAATGAATTATTCTTTCCCTTTAGTCACAATTACCCTTACCATGGTGGGGTAAATTTCTGTGTGATTGGGGAAGGAGAGGTTTTCCATATTGTATTTTATGAGTTCCTTCTATTTATGTTTTAAAATCATTTTCTCTTCTGCAAATCTGTTTCAATTTCTTATAACAGTTTTTATTATCATGTACGATTGTATCTGATTTTAGATTTTGTTGTTCATTTATATTTGGTCAATTATCAATATCTCCCTCCACTAGGTTCTAGTTTATAAACAATGGAATATACCGGGACTTAGTGGTGAAGTACTCGGTGATCACCGGTACGTGTGTGAGGAGTAGTGAATGTTCTTGATTACTTGGGATAAACAAGACCCGATTGGGAATTGCCTAAGATAATTGAGATTATTTTCTACAACTCTATTACACATTTGAAGGAGAGTAGACCAACCTAATATTTTAGTAAGGTTTATTGTCAAATTTTTAATTGACCAAGGGAGTGAGAATAAATAATTGTGGATTCTCACTCTTAACGGTTTAGCAGAAGAGAATTGGATAAATTGGAACTATGATAGAATTACAAATGGAGATCCAACTCTGACCTAATCACCCTTCTTATATAATAGTTTCAATCACTTGATTTGTTATGTTGTTCTCAATATTTTTCTTAAATTTCCTTCCTTTTTTTAGTTTCTTTCTGTCCTTTTCAAAAATCAATCAAATTCAGAAAAACAACCACACTTTTTGATCTTATTTTAAGGAGACAGCTTAATTGTTGTGCACTCCTCTCTGGAGACAACCTAGGTAATCCACTATAATACATTTTAACATAGGTTATATTAGTTTTTTCCACACCCCATGACAGGCACGCGTCACATAGCATTACATGAGTGTATGCCTAAGGGATCAGCGATAAGGGAAGTAGTTATGGAGATTGGTGAGATCATCCTCTTCAGACATCGTATAGTCTTATAACACTAGGATTCCTTAACCCAAGGTGCTCTAAAAATTACAATGGGCCTGATCTGTTTCAATCATTTCTATATGAATTCTATTGTCTCGTAATGGGGATCTAGGAGCCTCACCCTAATGTTGGGATGGAGCATGATGATGATGTGGAACCTAATTATCTTTCATAGTTGGTGTTCGTACAATAAACTATGGTGATTTATGATTCTATCATGGGTGATTCTGATCCTGAGGTAGGGCCTCGGGCTGTGGGCCTTTACGAGGCTATGGACACATCTCTAATAGTAATAACTCTAGCGATCGAAGGGCCACTACCTGTGCAATGATACTAGTCTCATATTTGGTGGATCTTTATGTGGGAGATATAGGAGGCAAGAAAAAAACCTATTTGGCATACTGCATGGTTTTTTATAGGTTATGAGACTTGTTTGATAAATCCTAGAATCCTACTAAGAGATTTTGAGTAATGATGGATGAGACCAGTTTAGTTTTAACATTCTACACACTCATTTTCAATAGCTTCTCTTTAGTTAGAAGCAAATCAAGTGAATAAGTAAGGCCTTTCTATCTCTTGAAATTGTTTGGGACACAATCATGTGGCCATTGTTTTCACGTGAAGAGAGCAGTAATGATTTTCTTGCATGTGGTGGAGATGAAATGATAAAAAAAATTATATGAAATGATCTTCTCAACTAGTTATAGACCCAATGTGTAACTAGATGTACTTGAAAAACATGGACCCTTCTAGTGTATATATGAAAGACTATATCATTGCAGCCTCCAACTACATTAGAGTTCCTATCATTGGTCCATGCCTCTAGATAATGTGGGCTAGATGCTGTAGTGGGTTTCCTATCCCATTCATGGGAGAGAAAGTGGAATTATTGAAATCCAAGGGTGCTGGAATATCATTTACCCTTGCGGGAAATATATTTCCATCAAGGGATATTTCCACCAGTCTTGTTACGGTAGCCTTATGGTGAGTGATGATACTAGTCATAGAATCCACCTACTAGGGATTATTGTCATAGTGAGGATCCCTAACTACTAGTATGCAACTGTTTTCTTCAATATTATAATCT
This sequence comes from Viscum album, assembly GCA_963277665.1. NCBI lineage: Eukaryota > Viridiplantae > Streptophyta > Magnoliopsida > Santalales > Viscaceae > Viscum > Viscum album. The sequence goes on from OY728137.1 coordinate 1,209,328,342, forward strand.
AGTTCAGTGGCTCATGAAGTGGCATGGGGAACAACCCATTGAGCTATTGGAAGAATTAGCTATGAAGTAGCTAGGAGAATAACCCAAATACTAATATTTGGATCTACCAGTGGAACGAATTGTAGATCTGGGTATCAAAGAATATTCTCAAGTATCTTAGTAGCATTTGGGGATGTATACCGTAGTTACTTTCCATAAAATATGACATAATTCATATTGGGTTGTGAAAGGTTGTTGAGATCAATGAGAGGAAATACACTGAGAAGAAATTATTGTTGCCCATATTTCCCCAGTGGAGGGTGGATAAAATCATACCGAGGATTTCTATAATTCGGGAACTATTTTACTGTGTTATATGTGAGGAGCTCATCAATTAGATTATTCTATTATATATGCTATTATAGCTGGACTACCTTCTCAAGATCATCATCCTTCTTCTACGTTAAGCTAGATATGTCAGAGGGCTTAATGGTCCACTTGTGTCCATTCAGCATTTTAGGTCCCTGACTGATAGGTAATGACTTGGCAGAGTTATCAAGAGAAAGATAGTGTCTCTAATGGTGATTGAAAATTCATGGGGGATCATGAAGATACCTCTCTATTTCAAGGGGTAGGTTCTCTTCAATGATACCTATCTTGGTATCCTTATTCGTAAAAGGATTGAGGTCATCCATATTCATTGTGACTAGACCTATCAACATATTCTTGATATAAATCAATAAGTCATGTTGGTGTAGGATATGAATGATGTGGAGAGCTTCACACTATCCCCAAACATAGATATGGAAATATGGGGTTGCCTCTACAATAATTAAATGGATCACCATAAAGCTATAAACTAACAATTGTTAGAGGGTTCGGTGATAACCCGGTGATGTAGGGTGCTATGTGACTAGAAGTTCAAAAAGGTCAACCATGTGACACAGTTTAGTGATATCATCACCATTCTCAAAGATCATTGGATAAACCAATTGACGATGATGAATATGGAAATAATTTTCCCAGAGAGTCTAATAGAGACACATAACCTCGTCCTTGGTGAGGGACTCTGAGATATTGATGTCTGGAGTCACGATTGAACAGAAAAATTAGGGGAACCCGTACACTGTAAGGAAATCCCGAAATCTATTCCATTCAGAAATGGTATCTGGCATCTGTTTACCCAATTCCACGAGTAGGGCAGTTGGGGAACCATTAATGAAATTGAATTATGTCAATGCTGTAGTGGACTTATTGGTGGAGGGAATGGTGTGTAATATGATAGGCCACTGCTCATTGGGCCATCTCTCAGGGATGATACAGACTACATCATCACATCCTTGTGGGATGGAGTGATGACCACTACATCTTGTGAAAAGGTGGTGATCATTAATGGTTGATCAGGATAGTGCCCATCAACTATGAGTCCCCAAAATGAGTCTTTGTGATATCATGTTGAGGTAGAGAATGATCATGGTGACAAAAGAGCGAATTGATTGAAAATATAAATAAAGGGGCCAAATCTTCTTCCTCTTATATGTTCCTATAGAGGGTTTCAAGGATCTGATGCATTTCATTTTATGGGAGGATAAATATGAAACACTGGGTTCCTTCTGTTGATCCTGATACAAAGGATTGGGTTGATGTATCCATCATCGAGTCACATTATTCTTTAGAATCTAAAAATCAGATGGGATTGACCAAATCTGTGCACTTCGTAAGATTCGTACATCAGCAGTGACCGTTTTCCTTCCTACCCCATGGAGATTTTTTAGGGCAAGGATGACCTTCAACACTAGGAGGACATCTATGTGGGTTGATGTCAAAGTTTGGAGGACCATCACATAGCTAAGATGGTGTGCAAGGAGAACCCAGTAATATGTCAAATGGAATATAGGGAGGACCTATGTGTCTATTGACAGATGCATGGGGAGGACGTAGGTGGTTTGGAATATTGGTGTAGGGAGGGCCTCTAGCTAAACTGATACAAACATATAGAGGGCCTCCATGTTGGTGGGTAATGGAGCAAGGTGGACCTCCACTGGAGACAGAGATTATGTGAGGAGGACATTCACATTGATAACCTAAAACATAGGAAGAATACAAATTACAAGGATATTGAGAATGGGGTAAACCTTAAAGTAGGATGGTACTGGAGCATGGAGAACCGCCCCATAGATCAATTATGGTTGAATGGGGTGGACCTCCATATAGTGTGAAAGAGAATGGATGACCTACACACTAGATGATTATTGCATTCAGGGGACATCCATAACGATTTTCATCACCTCAGGTAGTCCCACAACAATTTCTTGTCTTTCCAGTGATAAGAAGAGTCACCCTAGGCCATCTGTGGGGTAGCTGGGGTCGTAATCCCAATCAGGAATATATGTTCCCCTATAATGAAAGGACATGAACTAATAGTATGTGTCGGGGGTGGCATGGACCACTGAATCTTTGGAAGATGACACCCCATGATGGGTCTCTTCTTTAGCCAATGCCCAACGTAGATGTCGGGTTAGACGATCAAGGGTCGATGGTGTCGCAGTGTAGACCATCAGCTTCTTTGATGGCACAGATGTGGCTTGGTGGTTTCCCTCCTTGGCTCCTCCAAGGCAGTGGTCATTGTTAGGATGACTCTAACATACCTTACCTCATAAGAATTGGCAAATTAGTCTTAAGACTATTTCATAGAGAGGATCCCGAAATGGTTGGATGTCGTAGTGGGGAGTAGTGACTCCTTGATTCTCCCATGGGGTAATAGTGACAGCAATGCACAATATCCTCCAAATCCTAGTGAAAACTATTCCTTGTTGTAATGACCCCCTCATGTTCTTACTATCAGATAAGAGAGTTGATCAACCTTATATGGAAAACATATAATGGTGATATGGGGTGTGGGCACTCGATTGTCATGTTTTTTGATGACTTTGTAGCATAGTTGGAGCCATATGGGATTTCCTCAATGGAATTTCACATTCCTCTATGTCTATGTGTGGGAGGGAACTGGTTTCTTATAGCCTCGGTCCTACGAAGTAGGAAGATCTAGATATCAAAATAGATGAAGGGATGGTGTTCCCATTTCAATAAAATTGTTTAGTATTCCAAGGATTGATAGAGAGATCCACGCTAACAATGTGAGATATTGGAATTCCCAATGATTGACAGCCCAAAATTCTAGTGCCTTCCATGCTAGGCCCACTATTTCCATGGCTGGACCTAGCGCCATATAAATAGATCTGGTGCACAATTATTAACTAATCTTTCATATTCTAATAATCCCCATGATTAATGTTTAAAATATTCACAAAGGGTTACCCATTTTGGTATTTGGATGCTTTTCGCTCGGGTGACCCTCATCGTTCCATATGGTAGACTTCAGCTGATAGTTGTATTGAAAGCTACATTCCCATATTCCAAAAAATGGAAACATCCATCAATTCATCAGTGATGTTTGTTCCATGATTGAAACATGATGATGGGATGTTGATATCTCCTTTCATGGATTCCTCTTCAAAATTCAATGTCGAGTCTGAGTCTCCCTTAGAGAATAAGATGTTATTTATGAAACTCTCTTTGATGCCATATCTTTTTGTATGTCATTTAATTTTCCTTCTACCTTCAGGTAATTCCAAAGGGTAATGTAAGGGCATGAACCTATGGATATAATAGTAGTTTCTTTGGGAATCACTATAATGTATGGATGTTGGAACATTGGTGAATCTAAATAATCACTTATTAGATAGATTCTCAAGGGTGTGGAAGCCTGAGGTATCCCACATTGATTGTGGGGTACTAATGTGAGATGCATGAATCTAATTTTTTCTTCAATATCCCATGGTTAAAATAGGGTATTAGATGAGTTTTACATCATGCAGAGATAGATCAGACTAATTAGAGCACTGATGGAAGTAGATTAGATAGGCACGTCTTTAGGAGAGAGCACCTAGAATGATTACTAAATGAATGGTTCATAAGACCCAATAAGGATAGAACTAGGATGACATGTCCCAAAAGGGAAAGTTTCACACCATGAAGGATGACCTATGAATCACAAAGGATGGATAAGAGAAGAACACCACCAAAATGGGTTGGATTAAACCTCATGGTGGATTCCTACATACCCTATTTAAGAGATAGGGATGAAAACCCCCATAGATATAAGTAATGAATTGGGGATTACACATGGTTATATGACCTTCTAAAGTGGGGAACCCAAGTTTGGATGGATATTATATGTGGTGCTTATCCATGGATAGCTTCTTCTGTGCTTCTAGGAGTAGTGAGAAACTGGGTGGCATGATCTCACCGGGATATGGTGGACCGGGTAAGAATCGGGATGCATGATGGATGATTTGAATGGAGTGGGTGAAATGAAGGAAAACTGGCATAAAAAAGACAGTTTTGGGATTAAACCATGTGGAGGCTTACAATGTATCCTATTGTATGGGAATCAATGTCCACATAGTTCTATGGGCGATGAGACACTTAACTAGGTAGCCCATGAGAATTAAATGCATGTATACTTACTCGATGGAAGTATAACATCTCGATTTGGATGTGCTCTTCCTGAGAAACAAAGGATCTAAGGAATGACTAGGATGAAAAATGGGTGATGGGATTCAACCTCTGGGAGAATTCATAATAAATACCAGTGGCTGGTGATAAATGTGCACATAGTTTACGATGGGTCACAGGATAGAGGTGTACCCAATGGATAGAGACCTCGAGAGGTGTTAGGGGCTTACACACAGTTAATGACCATTATCTTGGGGACACTCTTCATTGGATACATATGATTAAAATTGAGTGAACCAATGTGGAATATATAGGAAAAAATTGGATTGTATGGAGTTATGGGATTGATCCCCAAGGAGGATTCTTAGGTACCCAGCTTAAAAGAAGGGGATCAAAGTCCACATTGACTGGTATAGGGGAACAATATTAGGGTGTACAAAAAGGGAAAAAACCTACATATGTGTCGGTGTCTTATGCAAGGTTAGTGGTCCATAGAGGATTTCATGGTCACTACATAATCTATTCCCATGTGAGTCATGCTCGGTGTGGGAAATAAAAAAGTAACAATAGACCTGACCATCGGTTCACGAAGGGTGAAACTATAAGGGACAATGTAAGGATTACTTGTGTCTATTATCCTAGGGAGATGGATATTGGGACGTATTCTAAGAAGGATGACCGAGGAGGTTTTCCCAATGAATTGGGAGGATATGGATCGATCTACATAAAACACCCTATCAAGGTGTTATAGGGCTTACATAGAGGCTTCCTGAGGTGCACATGGTCACAATACCCAAAGAGAGAGAGAGTGCGGTATTATGATAGTGTCAATACCTTTTTTTGGTCCTCTATGACTTTCCATTCATATGTTTATCACAATTTAAAATCTTCTGTTGAGGATGTAGATTATTATAAATTTAACTTCCTGAATCTTAGATGACGAGGAAAACTTCTCATCCCAGGGCTTACATAACTTGTACCAACCGACATGTGGGTAAGGTAAGGCACATGCAATGCCCAACAGGAGTGAGTTGGATGATTGGAGAATTGAGGGGACTATGTTAACATGGAAATTTGAAGAAGAAATAATCGTTAACATACATATGAAAAGAATTATATGGTAGGATCACAACACATGAAGCAACACTTGAGGAACCATGAAATCACTTCGTATGAGCCAGGAGGGTTACACGGGAGAGGGGATCATGAAGAGAAAGGAATTTCTAGGAGGGGCTTTGTGAGGCTCTAGTGCTTTACAATGAGGTGGAGCTTCACGGAGGAAGGTTATTCAAGAATCATGGTGAAATGGGTCTCAACAATATGAGGACCTATGTAATGTATGATGAACTAGCTAAGGCATGGAGTCTACATGTGTTTGGAGTGTGCTTTGTGAAGGATGAATGATGCCTGAAGTATTGAGTTCCTAGAAGGGAATAAAACATTTGTAATAGTTTTTATCTTCACGAAGGGAATCCACAAATAAAGTTGAGGAAAATCAGAATGAAGGAAAAGCCGATTCACAGTGCTCAAATAACTCGGGGAATGTATTTTCTTACTTGTTCGCAGAGCAGAGGGAGCTTCATAAAACAGTATATCCGAAGGTGAATGGTCCGGGTAGTGATATTTTGAGGTGGGATTAAGCCACATATTTATAGGCACGGGGTATCACGATGTTCAGAGGTGCTCTGTGAAGGGAATTTCACTTCATGATAGGAGGTGGAAATATTTTAATCATGGATCCTCTTGTCACTACTATATGGTGATCTTTGTTATCATCGAACTCAATGAGGTGATCGTCAATGCTTCACAACGGTCACAGAAGTGTTTGTCTTCCGGTTTGGGGTTTTTCACAGTGATAATGGGATTAGCAATGGAGATTCTTAAGGCATGCCCTTTAGTGATTTCAATGGATTTTTTGAGTTGAATGATGCCACCAAAGGGTTTGGATGTCCTTGATTCATTTTTTCCCCAGATATCTTTGCTAATAGTTTATAAGATGATATAACAAAAAAATGAGTAAGAAGTATACCACTTCTTGGGAATACAACCTTTTATTTATATCTAAATACTTAATATGATTGAATTATGATCATAATAGGACATAGATGAAATTCTTTGGGATTTTACTAGTGGATTTTGCAAATTCATGGATTATTTAAGAGACTCATGAAGTGTGTGTTAGGGGGAGAGGTGACATCTTTTTTATAAGTCATGGATCAGACTCACAATGAATATTTCCAAGAAAATTAAATATTATAATGTCTTACACAATGAAAATTACTGCATAATGACACATATTAAAATTTAGGATGATATAGGGTCCAAATTAAACTATCCAATATAATATAGACATGTTTTTAGTACATTTTAACCCATATCATTTTATTTTATTTCAAAATAAAAAACATGAAGAAAAATATTTTGTAAAAAATGATTTTTTATAAATTAATATAACAACAAACCTACCAAACATGAAGAAAAATTATTTTCAATCAACTTCATTTTTTATTAAAAAAGAGTTCATTCAAAAAAAAATAGTGTAATTTAAATTTCTAAAATTATATAAGGCTTATTATTCTTTTATGAAAAATTAATATTGAAATATACCTTGAATATACATGATTTAATGAAATAAACCAGACCTAATTTTTAATAGAATAAATAAAATTACCTAAATTTCTAAAATTTTATGAATATATTTATTATTTCGACATCAAATTTTAATATAAAATATATTACTTATTAAATATATTCATTTTCATGTAAAATTGTTTCATAATATATGAAGTTATTATTATATCATTGTAATGAATTAAAAATATTTTTCTGTAAAATTAGTAATTTAATTATTCACATAAAAATCCAATATTTATATATAATATTAAAAATCCACTCTAAGATAAATTGTACATGATAATTTCAAAATTTAATATCATTTAATAAAATTAAATTTGAAAATACTGAAAATTTTGTGTTTAGTCACAGTCATGAATAATGTTATATGTATAGTGATATTTCTTCTCTATAAAGAAAAACATACAAAAATTAAATCCTTTTTGTTACATTCCACTTGGTAATGTTTTATTTCCATGAAAATATATAAATATTAAAATATTACAATAAGAATTTTTTTAAATGGATGTGAGAGATGTGGGATAAATTCATAAAAGAGGCATGATAGTTTCATTGAAAATAAATATTAGGTTTTGTTATTTTCTATTGTGTGTGTTTATGCATAGGGAGGACAAACTTTTCATTATATGAAATCATTTAATTTACCATTAGTGTAATAGTTTCTATATGTGGGAGTGATGTGAGAAGGAATTTTTATTTTTTTCTATTTTCATTTCATTTATCATTTACTCAATAAATTATTTAATACATGGGTAATTTACTGATATTTTTTACTTTGTTAAATTTGGAAAAAAAATAAAAAATGGTTTTAATCATCTTTAATAGATATTTAATACATTTTTTAAAATTAATTTATATTGGAAATTGGTTTTATAAATTACAGATTTAATTGTTTGCATTTTATTTTTATGGTTTTTAATTTGATTTTTGGTAATTAATATGGATAAAATTTTCATTGAATTTTTAGTTTTTTGTCATGATTTGAGTGACCCATATGAAGTAATTGTATTCTACATAAGGGTAAAATATTCATGTTTACTGAGGGTAAAGAAAACTTCAACAAACTATGCAAAGGGAACAAATCTTCAATGTAATGGTCATTTTTGTGGATGGTGTGATGCATTTATATCAACATACTATATTATCACCAATCCATGAAGCACTACCTGGGTAATGAAAAATGGTTTTTTCGTCATGGTAACCTCAATTGGAATGTTCTACATCTATGTAACCTTATCATTCAATAAACAATAAAGGGGTTATCTGAGATTCAATAAATTTTTTGCGTTCCATTTTACTCCCGAATAAAGGAAGTTTCCTTGGATAGAAAGGGAGTAACATAAAGGTCATTTTCAAATTCCATAAGTTTTCTAAAGTTTATCTAGAACCATACATATAGGTTACCCTATGGAAATTAATGATACATATTAGTCATCTTAATAGAATAAGATATATGAAATGATAATTATCTTGATATAGGGATGGAACATACATTTGTATTGTTTGTGGAAAACTTAATATCAAATTGACATCTCATTATATTTAATATTAAAATATTGAAATAACTATGATATATTACAAATGAAAAATACATCAAAATAAGAAGATAAATTGAACGTGATAATAATATTAGGTAAGGAGAATAGTTGAGATATGGTTTCTAAAATAATTTTCACCTCTAATATGAACATGTAGAATCCAATTGAACATAGAATTATGGGAGTGAACTAAAATGAATTTTTGTATGAGGATAAATAGTTTATTTCAATGCATATAAATATGTTCTATATATCCCATTATAAAATGATTTGAGACCTTGGATATGGTCCTAAAAATGATTTAGTATTTAAATTATTTTTATTTATACATATTATCTCTAACCCCGTTGTATGTTCATTAATTTTATGACACGTTGCATTCTCCAAAATTTTATTTTAGTTTCATAAAAAATTATAAATTTCCAATAATTTCTATGATCCATTTTTATTGGGAGATATCACATTATGTCTGTTTTAAGGAGGCTCATAATGAGAACTCTTGAATTTATTTATATAAATTATTAAATATATTAAGTGGTTCAATTTGAAAATTAGGTTCAAGTGTGGGGAGGTGATAAAAACCCCATTCACCATCATTACCACTAAATTCCTTTAAATTATTTAACTAAAACTTTCGCCTCTTAATAAAAAAAACATCATATCAATTGAGTTATGTGTTTTGAGAGGAATAATATATATCGATTTCATCTTGATTTTTGAGTATGTTGGTTAACTCATTTTAGGAGTGATCTTACCCACTCAACTAGGAGAAAAAAATGGTCTACTGCTTTTTGTTAGGATCCTTGAGCTGACTAATATTTCTGTACATAATAAGATAATGGAGGATGGATATATGGATGATATTGAGTCTTACTATCAAGGTGGGTGATGTAGATTAAGTGTAAATTCTGAAAAAAAATCCATTGGAATTCACACTAATACCATTTTAATTTATTTTTACCTTTCATGTTTTTTCAATATATTAGTTTTTTTAATTTTATAAAAACAAAATATAAAAATCTATCATTTTTTTCTTATTTTATATCGTTGAAAATAGACATAAAATTATATGTGTATGAATAGTAAATCCCCATTTCTAGCTTCTTGAGATAAATAAAAATGGTCAAATTACTACTATATAAGGGATTTATAAATATTTATATTGTAGAACACCATGAAATTGATAATTAATTGAATAAGTTCAAGAAGAAGATCCCAAATAACATATATTTTATTGTAAAAAACATACTTCTAATGAAGATAATTTCTTTAGAAAAAAATATTCCACATGATGTGTATACCCATGCCTCCAACTCAAAAAGATAATAGTTACTTATTTGGGAATAAATCATCATCTTTATTGTTGTCATTGATGGGAAAATGAGTTTCTTAAAATTCATGAATACTTTATAGTATTTTTGTGATTTAATTTATGGAAATTGAAGGTAAAAGTAGTTCTCATGGGGATAAATACTGATGAAAATATTTATCTAATGATAATTATAGATTTAAATAATAACTATACTGTTATTATCTATATATTTGTATTTTAAAAAACACCTGAGGTAAATTTTAGCCGAGTAAAAGAAAATAATAGAGATAAAACATTGATGGGGATATAATTGGTAGTTAAATATGAGAAAATTACAGAACCATGTAGCTCATAAAATTTGAATTCTGGAAGGTTCATGATAATGTTTCATTGATAAAGTTCTCAGGGTTTTATTCCATAGAGGAATAACGTTATCGATTGATAACACTTGGATTCAAGCATAGAAAATTTTTACCTCCATTTAATTTTTTATATTAATAAGCATGAGATGGTATCATATTGTCATTGTAATGGATAATTATTTATCTAAATGAAAACCAATTGTTTTCTATACTGATTGTGGCTCACAGTAACATAGAGTGGGATGATTGATGAAACATTTATTATGTATAAATTGATTCTATATTCTGCAATGAAAAATTTATTTGTTGTAAATCAGGGAGAGGTATGAAGATTTAAAAATATAATAAAAAAGTGGAGAATTATTGAATGAGATAGCATATCAACATCTTATTTTTCTAGCATTAGTTTTGGGAGATAATACAAAGGTGGAAATTGTTGAACATACATTATCATTGGGTTGTATTTATTTAATAATTATCAAATAAATTAATTAATGACTAATATTATGGAATTTCCTGTTTACAATACAATGATATAGAATATTATGGATGTAATTTTGATGTTCCAAATCTTCTTGAGAATAAATTAGGGTTCTCATAGAATCGTATCATTATGTGTGATGATTTTTTAATATGATTTTTTGTTTGAGGATTTAAAATGAAACTTGGATGTGATAAAAGACACTTGAATATTAGATATATGTAAATTAAGATAAAAATAATATTATACCATTTGAATTATTGAAATCCAATTACTTATGGAAATGTTTCTTGAAGAGAAGTGAGTTGTTGTCCAATCAGGACCTTTATTTGATTATTATTATATTCATTTAATATTACATTTATATAATACAGGTTCTAGGATTTTATGCAGTGAACTATCATAATTATATGGTTTTAGTACTAGGTTCACTGTTGGAACATAGTTATAGAAAATCATATGGCCTACCTAATAAAAATGTAGTATGTTTTAGAAGTGATCACAAGGTTTGAACAAAGATTATTGAACCATATGGCCAAACCATGTTATGTTTCATATGTGTGTCCAATGCAGGACACACATTCAGAATAGAATCTAGAAAATAATTTCTTAACTGTGTTTCCTTCCCAGATATTCAAAAATGTTAATTTACAATTTAATATTTTTTTATTTCAAAAAAATCACTGCCTCTTCCCCATAATTTCTGATGAAACAAGACCATAAAGTCCATTGATTGACCATTTATACTTCCTCCTTTTACTTTTGTAAAATTTTCATCAATTATTTTCAATTTATCCACGTTTTATAGCCTTTTCACCAATTCCTTCCCTTACCGTCTTTTTTATTGTAATATTATTGATTGGGAGTGGTTTTGGATGAACCCTAGGTGGGTTTTGTGTCTAAATCCTATGTTGTTTTGATTAGTAGGGTGTGTACATATTTCATTAGTTCTACTCTCATCATATTCAAATGTTTATATTAATTCATTTTAACCTAGTTAGGTGTTTTTAGGACTCCAATGTTTTTGGAAATCTATGGAATTCATGGAGTTTTTTAAATTATATTTCCTTAATTGTAATTTATTCCCTTTATAAGAAATATGGTTTGATTTAAAAATAGTGTTTTAAAATATTTTCAACTCTTCCACTTTCATTACAAATATATTTTTTTATTAAATTTGTTTGATAATATTCATAAGTGAGTTATTGAAATGAATTTAGGCATTAAAAAAATGTTTTGGAATTACAAAAAATTAGTGTGAATTTTTTTATGAGTTTGAGACATTATTATATTGCAATTACATTGATTTTTATTGTTTTAAGGAATCACTTAATTAATTTTTGTGTCATTCTCATGTGTCATATGAATATGATTTTAGATATTTCATACATGATTGTTTTCTATCTTTTGTCCATCCAAGTGGGGTTTAATAAGAATATACTCAAGTTCTAAATAGAGGTTTTTAAATATGGTTTTCCTTTGGATTCATAAAGGATATTTAAATGATATTCAACTTCAAAATGGTTTAAAAATTTATTCTAAATTGGGATATAAAGTTACATTGAGTTCCATAAAAATGGAATTTATGAAAAAACTAGATTTTGAATGGATTTGAAATAGAATATCTAAATTTTAATACTTTCTAAAACCCATGTCAAATTCATCAACATATATAAATGGATTTTATTAAATTGAGATACTGTTATATACATAGAGAATAGAACCACATTTAACATGAGTTTGTTAAATAGATGTGACTATTGTTGATGGTTATCTGAATTTTGGTGATGGATTTTTTGAAAGCAGCTGGTTATTATATGATATTGTCCTAGTATGCCCCGTTTTTATTATAGTTATGTTTTTAATATGTAGCATGTTCTTATTTTACCACTATTTCCAGTATCATGTGGATCCTAGGTTTATTAGTGAGAGGTCAAGAGAATTTTTTTTATAATTTCCATACTGGTATGGACCTGTTGTTACATCCCGGGTAAAGAAAGAGATAGTACATTCTCTTTTTTATTAATATTTTGAGAGTTAAATATTAATTTTACTTTCATGGGGTTTCTAGGTTCAATGGTGTACCCGATACACAACAACAGGTTTCTTTGAAATCTTGCATTGCCCACTAATAATATAAAATTATTATTTTAAATGGTAGTTAACACCTAGTCGTTGTATTGGCAGGAATTAATAGAACTAACTAAAATACTGTTATACATGTTTTTTAAATGTTTTTACATTTATCCAATAAATTTTAGGGGCTTAAAATATGAATGAATCTAATTTTAAGCATAAATACTCTAATATTTAGTAAAATGTCTATTTACTGGCTTTTGACGGCGAACCCTATTTAAATATAGTTGTGGTAAATTTTATATGTTCTATTTGACCAAATAGAAATCTTCATTATACTTGGGACATCAAAATTTACTTTGGGTAAATTTTTGGTATTTTTCTGAAAAAGTTCATTTTTTAATGAATAGTGAAAATATTGTATTTTAATTCAGAAGTGCCTTTTAATCTAATTTATTTATATGGTCAGATTATATTTTTAATTTTTTTAAAGGGTAATTATAATATATTTTTACTATTTAATCCAGTGTTGGTCAATGTAATTAATTTCACTTTGAAATTGGACATAAACAAGTGTCAATCTTTTGATGGTTATTGTTTCTTAAAAACATGCTAATTGTTTTAACAACAGGAAGTAATTTTATATTAATTAATGCCACATCTATGTTTTTCATTTGGAGAAATATAAATAATATTTGAATTCAGAATATCAAATATTTCTTAGGTGTAGTTTTTGGTAGTTTTCTGAAAAACATCATTTTTGTTGAATAGTGAAACCACTTAGAAGTAGTTAAAAAATGACTTTTTCATTTAAATGAAATTTTAACACTTTTGTGAATTGAATTTAGAAAATCCTACATACATAGTTATTATTATTAAATAAAATGTGGCTCAATAAGATAAAAATAATTATTGGTGAATAGTAACTTTTGACTTTTATTTACCATGGTTATAGGTAAATTGGGTAATTCAATGTAGAAAGAATATTATAATAACTCCAAATTAGCATAACAATTGTCCAAACCTTATTGGTTGAGTCATATATGACCATGGGAATCTTTGGGTCGATTTTGGGACCCCATTGAGCCACTTGTGAGTGATAATGACACATTAGATTAATTAACTTAAAGTAAAGGCAAAAATGACAAAAACAATTATCTTTTAGTAAATTAATTTTTACATGGGGTAATATAAGTTTTCATTTCGACTATAAATATTCATTGTAAACCTAAAAATATTTCCTACATCATGGTATTTTTTTATAATTTTTATAAAACAAATAAATTAAATTATTTATGACACAATAATGATGGTGTATATACCTCATTAATAAATGATTTAAATAAATAAGATTATAAATATTAAAATAACACCAAAAACCTGTCCAATTATTATTGTATTATTTCATTTCTACCATGAGTCATCTTATATTCGACTTTAATTAGTTTTGGACCTTTAGAAACCGAATATCATTATATAATAAAATAATATTTTCACACTTTCCTAAAGAGCCCCTCCCCCCCCTTATAAAAGGAAACCACTTCTAACCAATTCCTCACACCTCTCAAGAATTTTGGCTCATCCAAACTCTTCCAAATTAAAATCCGTAGATATCTCTAATCTTCCTAGAGGCCTTACGTTAGGCATAAGAAACTTAATCAAGTCCTTTTGGTTCAAACCAAAGGAACTTACCCAAAATAAAGGTAACAATTCCTCTTAACATATATTCTTTTATTTTACTTCTCCAACCCCTAAACTACTTTTATTCCTTTATTATATAAAAACACCAGTATCCATAATATACTAGGATGTTTTTATTATAAGTAATTCATAAAAAATTGCTCACACCTTCATCTAATGGGTGAAGAACATACTGTTTCTGTGGATGGCTAACTAACACCTCACAAAATGATGATCGTTTGATTACCTCCTACCGCCTCTCATAGTGGACATTAAGATGAAACTATATTTATATATGATACATATTATGTTTATTTTTTCTTTATGATTATGTATTTCCCATTTATATCATATCTTTAGGGTTTCCATTATTGGTAAACACGATAATTTCTTTTGAGGAAGTGTGGACTACCGCCCCGTCAAAGTGATATGACTCGTTAATGCAACATATGGGACCTATTAAGGATGGAGTTAATGGTATTATATATTATATTATACTTGAAGTATAATATACCTATGTATAATTATGTTTTAACTCCATTAAAATAATAAATATAAATTAAAGTAGCATTCATGCGTACGTACAGCTTACCATATACATGAACATTGCATTTCATTTCTTACCTCCAAATGATATGTACTGTTATATATATATATATGCAGGATATATATGATATATATGATATCTAAATAATTAATATCATTCTAGATATAATGTACTATTGACCTCATGGACAACTTGTAAATATAAGGTGTTCATTTTTTACTCAGGTACCAAATATCAACAAAACAAATGTTATTTACTTAAATGATGACATAATGTTTATAACAGGGTAATAAGTGTTGTAAAATGAATAATAAACTGGAAAAATATTTTTATGTATGTATAAATTAAATTTAGTTTATTATTCAGGAGATTAATGAATGAATGGGTCATGTGAGACACGAGGTATGGAAATTCGTCTCAATCTCCTTTCATTGAGGCATATTTTGTTCTAATACACAACATTCATTTTTACGATGTATAAACACCATTGACTTTTTATTTCTTTCAAATGGAATCTTTTTCAATGAAGCATTTTACTAAATGACAAAAGAAGAATGTTTCTTTTTAATGTAAGTGGTGACAATTTACTTTCTTCCACCACAAGTATTATTTGATCTTTGGCTTCCTTAACAACCCATAATGTTTTCAAAAGGAAAATAAATACCATATACTATTTTATGTATTTTTGGTATAGAAAATGGTTTTGAAAATGGTTTTGATACGTTAATATATTGAAATTTTATATTGTTATTGCAAAGTGGAAATTTTATCTTTCCTTTTTTCTTATGTTATGTTTTATGATCATGTTATGGTTCTTGGGAATTATTTACATATACGGGTGGTTCCGTAATAAACCTAGGGTGGGTGAGCCCTAGATAGAACTCCAATGCATTGGGTAACATGACACAGGTAAACATGGATGTTTATCCTAATATATTTAGGTAATATACTATGATGGGTATTACAAAGTAACTCCCTATGTAGTTGTGATAGCTACTATGTAAGTATATTATGGATGCCACAAGTTACCTTTCTGATTTATGATTTCCTGAGTTAAGTTAAAGAGTTTATGTTCCGTATGTATTTCTGAACTGAAGTTTTCTTTCATTGTTTTATAACCCTTACAGAGCTTTTTATGCTTATCCCATGTTTTGAAATGTTTTTCATAGGACTTAAAAATGAATAGGTTCAAGGATGGTATCAAAGAAAAGTCATGCTCTCTTAAACATGGAACTATACATGACACTTTTTTCAAGTGTTTTTATTTTATAAAAAAATGTAAACTGATTATAACTGTCTACTTTGTGATCTTTTGAGACGTAATGCTTATGTCCGAATTCTCTAAAACTCCAAACCTGAATTGATCCAACATGTGAATTATTCATTTAATTCAATTTTATGTAATGTTTTTAGGTCGGGTCCTTATAGTTGGCATTGAAGGTCGGTTTATATAACATTTGGTGTTAGGAAATTGTTAAATCAATATCCATAAAGTAATTTATGTTAATATTGAAATCATATAGCATTTACAGATTAACATGTTCATTCACCTAAGATATTTTTTTGTTCAGAATGGTTTTCCACAGAGGAAACAGGGCAGCCATGTTGGGACGACATCAGGTGGAAGACAACATTCCAAATCAGCAACATGAGATTGTCGAAATTAGAACTGAACCGTTTGTTGTAGTGATCGCATAGTTGACTTAGGATATAAATGGTGGTGGTAACCTTGTACGAGATCATCTAGATCAACCATAGAGGAACATATCAGTAGTGGAGCCTTTCATGAGGAAACAACCCCCATTATTTAGAGGATCATCTGACTCGATGCTAAAAGAAAGGTGTATTAAAGCACTGGAAAATATTTTCGATGTCTTGGATTTTTCAGAACATCAAAAGGTTAGTCTCGCAGTTTACCATTTTGAAGGTGAAGCTGATCAGTGTTGGTCGATGGTAAAAAATATCAGGGATAGTGAGGATATTTTTGCTCTCGATTGGGATGAATTCAAAGGTATGTTTCTTGAGAAATATTTTCCAAAGGTGGTGTGTCTTAGAATGGAAAAATAATTCCAATAATTAATACAGTAAGATGACTTAGTGACTACTTATGAAGAAAAATTCACTCAACTAGAAAGGTATGCTCTAATTTTCATATGATATCTTGATATAAAAATTAACAATTTTTACTCAGGATTAAAGCCAAATTATCGAAGGTATTTAGCTTCCTGTGAGTTCAAAAGTTATGAAAAAATTGTTCATTGTGCGGAGAAGGTGGAAATGCAGTTTTCTAATGATCATGTGTCTATTAAAAACAATAGAATAAGAGGTCGAGGTGGCAGGAAAAAGGGAAGAACTCTTCAAAAAAGTATGATGGTAAGAAACATAAGTTTACAGTTTGTGAAAATTTTGGTAAAAAGCACACTGGGGAATGTCTTTTGAATTCTGGTAAATGCAACCAATATGGTAAAATGGGACATAAGGCTCGTAATTTCACTGAAAAAGATCAGGGTAATGGTTAGACAAAATCTTATTTAGAGTCAGTAAAATGTTTTAAGTGCAATGAAATGGGTCATTATGAAAATGAGTGTCCAGTAATTAACTCAAATGATGGAAATCATCCATACTACAAGTAGAATGGGGTAATGAAATCATTTGCAACAACTTCAGTAGATGTTGGGCCATCAAATTAAGTAGCACCAGGTACACTATTTGTTTGTTCATATTATGTAAAAGTGTTGTTTGATTCAGCGTTTACACGCTCTTTCATTTATGAGAAGTTTTCTAGTAAATTGGTAATTCCATATCAAGATATGAATATAGAACTTATGGTAAAAACAATTGAAGGAAATGTTGAGACAAAAAGAAAACATAAGAACATTCTTGTCCTTTTCTATTTAAGGAATATACCTACAAACTTATTGTTTCTCCTCTATTCGAGTTTGATGTTATTTTGGGTATTGGTTGGATTTCTATTTATCATGATAAGATTGACTACAGAGCTAAAGAGGTTTCTTTTTAGAATGATTTTCACTTTTTATACTTGAATGAACACTTAATTTTGATAACATATCAGGAAGCTGAGAAACTAGTAAAAGATTGAAATGAATGTTACCTCTCACATATTTTTTTAAAAAAGGAACTGTTTAGATTAATGGTGTGATAGTGGTAAATGAGTACCTTGATGTTTTTTCTGATGATTTTCTTGGTATTATACCTGATCGGGAAGTTGAATTTATTGTTGACTTAGTTCTTGAAGCTAATACAATTTCAAAAACCCCTTATCAAATGGTTCAAATTGAACTTTTATTGTTAAAGAAGAAATTACAGGTGTTTTTAGATAAAGGTTTCATTCGACCTAGCACATCACCATGGGGTTATAATGTATTATTTGTTAAAAAGAAAGATGGTTCAATGATACTTTGTGTTGATTATAGAGCATTGAATAAAATAACTGTTAATAATAGGTATACTTTGCCTCATATCGAGGATTTGATTGATTAGCTCCAGGGAGCTCAGTATTTTTCAAAGATTGATTTGAGGTCGGGGTACCATCAGTTGAAAGTAAATGAAGCAGACATTCTGAAGACCGCATTTCGTACTAGATATGGCCATTATAAATTTGTAGTTATGCCTTTGGGTTTAACCAATGCACCTGTTGTATTCATGGATCTTATGAATAACATTTTCTGTGAGTTCTTGGATAAGTTTGTAGTTGTGTTCATTGATGATATTTTGGTTTATTCCAAAAGTAAATAGGAACATGAAATTCATTTAAGGGTTGTCTTGAAAACCTTAACAGAAAATAAATTATATGGGAAATTCAAAATATGTGAGTTTTTGTTGCAAAAAATCTCTTTCCTTGGTCACATTGTTTCAAAAAATGGTATAACGGTTGATCTTGATAAAATAAAAGTTTTTTAAGAATAGCCAATATGGATAAATATAACCAAGATTCATGGTTTTCATGGTTTGGCAGGTTATTACCGAAGTTTTATTGAAATTTTTTCAGGGATATCTAGTCCAATGACTATGTTAACTCGAAAAGATGTTAAGTTCATCTGGACAAAAGAATGTGATGGTTGTTTTCAGGAATTGAAAAGAATATTGGTGAATGCTCCATTTTTGGCACTACCATCCAGAAATGGGGAGTTTGTTATCTACAGTGATGCTTCGTTGAAAGGACTTGGTTGTATCCTAATGCAGAATGATTAGGTAATTGCTTATTTTTCACATCAGTTGAAACCTCATGAGTTAAATTAACCTACACAAGATCTGGAATTAGCTAATGTTGTTTCTGATTTAAAATTTCGGAGGCATCATTTGTATGGAGTAAAATGTGAAATATATATTGATCACAAAAGTTTAAAGTATATATTCGCACAAAAATAAGGGAACATGAGATAGAGGAGATGGCTGAAATTAGTTAAGGATTATTATTGCATGATCCATTACTATCTGGGAAAAGCAAATAAAGTGGATAATTCTTTGAGTTGAAAAAGTGCTGCTTCATTAACCATATTACATTTAGAATAAGATCCTTTGGTTTTTTATTTTATAAACTTTCGCATATAAGTTGTTGGTGTAGAAAATTCTTCTGTTTTGTATTAGGTGTCAGTGAGATCATCTCTATTAGAAAAGATTAAGCAATCACAGAAAAAAGACAGTGATTTATAGAAAAAGGTAGAGTTGGTTCAGAATGTTAAGTTTCTTGAATTTAACATTGATAATGATTATGTTTTGAGATTTGGAATACGATTATGTGTTCCTTATGATTCACAGTTGAAGAATGAGTTGTTATGTGAAGCTCATAGTTCCTCATTTTCGGTTCATCCTAGCAGTACTACGACGTACAGAGATCTTCAAGCGTATTACTGGTGGGATGGAATGAAAAGGGATATTTTTGATTTTACTATGAATTGTTTGACTTGTCAGTAGGTAAAAGCATAGCTGTAGTTACAAAAAGGGATGCTTCAGCCTTTAGAAGTGCCAGAGTGAAAATGGGAAAATATATCCATGGACATTGTTGTGGGATTACTGATGACATCTTGAGGTAATAATGCAATTTGGGTTATTATTGATCGATTGACTAAATCATCTCATTTCCTTCCTATTTGAGATACTTTTTCTCTAGATAAATATTCTTGGTTGTATGTTAAAGAGATAGTCAGGTTTCATGGAGTTCCTCTCTCCATTGTATCTGATCGTGATACCATATTTACTTCTAACTTTTGGAAAGCCCTTCAGAAGTCGTTGGGTACTGAATTAATTTTTTGTACAGATTTTTATCCTCAATCAGATGGACAATCAAAACAAAAATTCAGATATTGAAGGATATTTTATGTGTTTGCTCGATAGATTATCTTGGAAGTCGGGACCAACATCTTTCTTTGGTTGAATTTTCATATAATTACAGTTTTCATTCAAGTATACAGATGGATCCATTTGAGGCATTGTGAAAGCTTTTTCGAACTCTAGATTTTTGGGATGATGTAGGTGAAAGGAAGCTAATGAGACCATAATTGGTAGAAGAGATGGCAGAAAAAGTTTAGTTGATTCGAAAGAACATGAGAATAGCTTAGAGCAGATAGAAAATTTATGCAGATAACCGGAGGAAGGATCCTTCTTTTGAGGTAAGTTATCTATTCTTTCTCAAGGTTTCTCCATGGAAAAGTGTGATGTGTTTTGGTAAGAAGGGAAAGATGAGTCTGAGGTTCATTGGACCTTATGAAATCCTAGAGAAAGTTAGATTATTTGCATACATAGTGGATTTATCTCCATGTTTCCCCCAGGTACACAATGTTTTTCAGGTTTCAATGTTGATAAAGTATATGCTAGACCCATCTCATGTTTTGAGTCTAGAGGTAGTTCAGTTGGAAGAGAATCTCTATTATGAGGAACAACCGGTCCAGATTGTTGACTGAAGAGAGAAAGTGTTGTAGAATAAGGTAATTCAATAGTTAAAGGTTTTGTGGGAAACCATATAGTTGAAGAGGTAATGTAGGAATCTTAAAATTCTATGATGGATAAATACCCCAACTTATTTGATAAGTGAATAAAATTGCGAGGACGCAATTTCCAAAAGGGGGGATGGATGTAACATCATGGGTAAAGAAATAAATAATAAAATCTCTTTATTATTAATATTTTGAGAATTAAAAATTAATTTTACATAAAAGTGGTTTCTATGTTTGATGGTGTACCCGATACGCAACAACGAGTTTCTTTGAAATCTTACGTTGCACACTAATAATATAATATTATTATTTTCAATGGTAGATAATGCCTAGCCGTTGAATTGTGGGGAATGATTAGAACTAACTACATTATGATTATACATTTTTGTTAAATGTTATTACATTTATGAAACAAAAGTTAGGGGCTTAAAATATGAATGAATCTAATTTTAAGCATGAATACTCTAATACTCAGTAAAAGGTCGACTTACGGGCTTCTGATGGTGAACCCTATTTAAATCTAGTTTTGGTCATTTTTATATGTTTTATGTGACCAACTAAAATTCTTCTTTAGATTTGGGACATCAAAATTTATTTGGGGTGAATTTTTTGGTATTTTTCTAATAAAGTTCATTTTTTAATGAATAGTGAAAATATTGTATTTTAATTCAAAAGTGTCTTTTAATATAATTTATTTATATGGTTATATTATCTTTTTAATTGGTTTTAAAGTGTTATTAGAATATATTTTTACCAATTAATCCAATGCTGGTCAATGTAATTACTTTCACTTAGAAATTGGACATAAACAAGTGTCAATCTTTTGATAGTTATTATATCTTAAAAACACGCTATTTGTTTTAACAATGTTAATTAATTTTATATTAATTAATGCCACTTATATGTTTTGAATTTGAAAAAACTAGGCATCATTTTTAAATTCGGAATATCAAATGTATCTTAGGCTTAATTTTCGGTAGTTTTCTGAAAAACATCATTTTTTGGTGAAATGTGAAACCACTCAGTATTAGTTAAAAAACTGACTTTTTCATTTAAAACAAATTTTACCACTTATTTGAATTAAATTTCTAAAACCCGACATACATGTTTGTTCTTAGTAAGTAAAATTGGGTTCAATAATATGAAAATAATTTTTGGTGAGTTGTAACTTTTGACTTTTATTTACCGTGGTTAAAGGTAAATAGTGTAATTCAAGGTAAAAAGAAAATTATAATAATTCAAAATTACCTTAATACTTGTAAAAACCTTATTATTTATGTCATTTATGACCATGGGTATCTTTGGATCGATTTTGGGACCCCATGGAGCTACTTGGGGGTGATAATGACACTTTAGATTAATTAACATAATGTAATGGAAAAAAATGACAAAAACAAATATCTTTTAGTAAATTAATTTTCACATGGGGTTATATAAGCTATAATTTCGACTATAAATATTCATTGGAAATATAAAAAGATTTCCTACATCATTAATTTTTTTGTATAATTTTTAGACAACAAAGAAATTAAATTATTTATGACACAATAATGATGCGGCATATACATCATTAATAAATGATTTAAATAAATTAGATTATAAATATTAAAATAACCACTAAAACGTGTCCAATTCTTATTGTATGATTTTATTTTGACCATTATTAATCTTATATTCTTCTTTAATTAGTTTTTGACTTTTAGAACCCAAATATCATTATATAATAAAATAATATTTTCACACTTTCCTAAAGAGCCCCTCCTCCACCTTATAAAAGGACACCACTTCTAACCAATTCCTCACACCTATCAAGCCTTTTGGCTTATCCAACATCTGCCAAATTAATCTCCATACATCCCTCTCCTCCTCCTTGAATCTTTACCTTAGGCAGAAGTCACTTCAAGATGTCCTTTTGGTTCAAACCAAAGGAAATTACCCAAATTAAAGGTAACAGTTCCTCTTAACATATTTTCTTTTATTTTACTTCTATAACCCCTAATCTCTTTTTATTAATTTATTTTATAAAAAAACAGTATAATAAATATACTAGGATGTTTTCATTAGAATTTTGTTAACTACACTTACACACACCTCCATCTAATGGGTGTAGAAGATACTGTTTCTATGGATGGAAAACTAACGCCTCACGAAATGATGATTGTTCGATTATCTCCTACAACTTCTCATGGTGGCCATTAAGATGACACTATATTTATATATGATATATATTATGTCAATTTTTTCTTCATACTTCTCTATTTTCCATTTATATGATACCTTTATGGTTTCCATTATGGGTAAACGTGATAATTTCATTTCAGGAAGTGCGGACTACTGCCCCCTAAAAGTGATATGACTCGTTAATTCCACATATGGGACGTATAAAGGATATATTTAATGATATTATATATGATATTATACTGTAATTTAAATATAACTATGTATCATTATGTTTTAATTCCATTAAAATAATAAATAGAAATGAAATTAGCGTTCATGCATACGTACGGCTTACCGTCTCCATGAATGATGCATTTCATTTCATACCTCAAAATGACATGTACAGTTACAAATATATATATATATATTGGATATATATATGATTTATATGATATCTAAATAATTAATATCATTCTAGATATTATGTACTATTGACTTCATGGGTAACTTGTAAATATAAGGTGATAATTTTTTACTGAAGTTCCAAATATCGACAAAACAAACGTTATTAACTTAAATGATGACATAATATTTATAACATGGAAATAAGTGATATAAATGGAATAATAATCATGAAAAATTTCTTAAGAAGGTAGAAATTAAATTTAGTTTATTATTCAGTAGATTAAAGAATGAACGGGTCTAGTCAGATACGAGGTAAGGGACTTCATCTCAATCTCCTCTCATTGAGGCATATTTTGTTCTAATACATGAATTTCATTTATACGATGTATAAACACCTTTTACTTTTCATTTCATCCAAATGGAATCTTTTTCTACGAAGTGTTTTACTAAACCACAAAAAAGGGATGTTTCTTTTTAACGTAAGTGGAGACAACGACCTTTCCGCCACCACGAGTATTATTTAATCTTTAGCTTCCTTAACAAGTCATAATGTTTTTAAAAGGAAAATAAATACCATATACTATTTCATGTATTTTTTGTATTGAAAATGGTTATTATAATGGTTTTGATATGTTAATATATTGAAAACTTATATTTTTATTTCAATGTGGAAATGTTATCTTTCCTTTATGCTTATTTTATGTGTTATGATCATGTTATGGTTCTTGGGCATTATTTACGTATACGGGTAGTTACATAATAAACCTTGGGTGGGTGAGCCCGAGATAGCTATCCAATGCAATGGGTAACATGACAGAGGTAAATGTGGATGTTTCTCCGAAGATATTTAGGGAATATACTGTGATGGGTATTCCAAAGTAACTCCCTATGTAGATGTGATAGCCACAATTTAAGTATGTGACGGATTCCACAAGTTACCTTTAGGATTTATGATTTATATGTGTTATTCATAAATCTTATGATTTTATGAGGTATGTAAAATATTTTATGTTCTATATGTATTTATGAACAGATGTTTTTTCATTTTCTTATAACCCTTAGCTTTTTATGCTCATCCCAAGTTTTGAGATATTTTTCACAGGACTTAAAGATGAATCGTGTCAAGGATGTGATCAAGGAAAAGTAATGTTGTCTAAAACATATAAATAGACATGACTATTTTTTCAATAGTTTTTATTTTATAAAAAAAATCTAAAATAATTAGGACTATCCACTTTGTAATCTTTTGATATGTAATAGTTATGTCCTAATTCTCTAAAACCCTAGACCTGAAAAGATCCTCAATATAAATTATTTATTTAATTCAATATTATGTAATGTTTTAAGGTCAGTTCCTTATACCTGTATCCCCAAACATTATACAAGTAATATCTAGAGTAGTTCCACCAGTGAGATTATTTTGGATTATACTAGTTTGTTACAAACTAGGGATACATTATTAACCTGAAAGAAGGTTCCACTTGATTTCATATTAGACCATTTGATAATATTTTTATGATTTTCCCCAGATTATGTATTCTTAGTTTGACTTATTCATTGTTATAAATGACTATTGGTCTTCTATAATAGTCTCTATTATTTTTATAATATGTTATATTCAATGAACATGTATTAATTTTATCTATTTATTGTAAATTATCCTCTATTTAGTGGTTATTTATTGGGGATTTTCCTTAGTATTTTATATCCCATTCATGGTTTGTTGAGCCACCTATTTTTTTATTTTTACTATTATATAATTATAACTATGATATTTATATTTATTTGGGTGTTCTTTTTATCCATTATTATTTATCAAAAATTGGTTCAATGAGTGCTTTAGAAACGTACATTTTATGAAGTGTATTTCAAATGAATTTTCTAAATATAATATTTCAAAGACTTTTTTTTTCTAAAGTATATTCTAGGTTACGAAATCATATTTGAGGATTATTAACTATCATAGCTCTGGAAAATGAAAAAATTATTATCATAAATATTGTATTTCAATAAAATATATCTAGTACGGGTTTAATAATGACATTTATTGAATCTTTTTTGAAATCTTATTTCCTTTTTTCCCACTAACTATATACATATATAGTGTTAATAAATTAAGTGGATATTTATAATCTTATGTTAACGTTTTTTGGAACCTCCATTATTATTGAAATATTATATAATAATTTTCATAGAGAATTTTTTTCTTGGCGTTGGATGGTGAATTCGGGTCATGAGGAGGTTCTTTTTGTATTTATAGTTTCTTTGGATATTTTTGAACATTTATATATCAAATAATATGTCTATTTGAATACATTTTTGGGTTCTTATCTTGTTTATTGTATTTATTTTTAAATGGATGTTTTTATAATTATTAAATTATAGGATTTTCATATTTTTTATGATTTTTTTTTCATGAATGTATAATTTATAGACAGAATGTGACGATTTCTCAAAATAATTACATTATTCAATGAGATTGTTTATCTTAAAAAAATAAATCCCAAAAAAATATTTATGTTTTGAATATTTATATTAGGTTGTGGGGATTAGGAATGTCCTTATGACATTTTCACGGGATGAATTTGGTCATATTAAAGGAGTGGAACATATTGGTTCATGAATATATGGTATAAAATACACTATTTTAGTTTGGGGGGATTGGTAGTTGGGAGATAGGATTGCTGATGCTCAAAAGGTAAATGATGACATGTTTCCTGATCGCCACGTCTAATTTTGAAACATGATTGACCATGGGATGTTATATTTTGAGTTTTTAATTTCAATATTAATCAATTATTTATTTGTCTATCTTGATAGTAATTGATAGTGTTTTTGGATATATTGATTTTATGTGAGCTATTTCTTCATATCTTTAGATACATGGTAATGAAAGAGGATATGGATTAATGTTTCATGATTTTAAAACACAACATGACAACCAATTCAAATCACATGCAAATGGTTCTATTAATATATTCGTTTTAATTTCATAATTGGTGCATAGTCTGTCAAACCATGAGGCCAAAACAATTATAGCCACTTTCCCCCATAAATATTTTCTAGAATTAATTTTCATTTATGTTTCATAATATCATGTTTTTTTAAAATATGGATGAATTATAGTTTTATAATACTTTCACATTATTTGGATGAAATTTGAGGATATTTGGTTGTGAAAACATGTATCAGATTGTAACGACATGGTTTTGGAAACATATAATGAATATTTCTAATTGAATTTTTAAATGAAGTTGATGTTCTAAAATTTCACAACGAACTAATTGATGAATATATAACATAAAACTTATTTTATAAGAAATGATATGATTTTAAAAATGGTTTATATGTGGAATTTTATGTTTTAATTTGAGTGATTATTTTTCAATATTAATCGTATCATTCGATTTCATTGGATTTTTACATTAGTGTAACTACGAATATTTCACTATATTAATTGATTCTTATGGTTTTTTATGAAAATAATTATTGAAAAATCATGATATCTTGTAAGATTTTTTTGATAATTTATATTTCTTCTATTTAATTTCTCTTAGGGGTGAAATGTGGTCTTTCCAATTGTATACCCTACCTATACTCCATGTATAATGGTAGTGAAAACCACTTCTTATTGTTTAGTCCTATTGCATTGTGATCATAGAACTCATGTTTTTGTGGAGTAGTTCCAAAGAATTATGGTTCATTTAATTCATTGAAAAATCTAGATGACTTGTCAGAGAAAAAAATCCATAATTTTTCAAAGGACTACATCATGAATGGTGGAGGTGAAGTGTTAAATTTTATCTATTGGATATTATGTACTGGGAATTCATTAAGCCCACAATCATTTTGTGACATTTTCCTATGAATGTAAAATTGTAGTGGGAAATAGTGATTATAAAACAACAGTAATGTAATCCATCACTAAAGAAGTATATCACATATTTTAATTCATTGATTATTGTCTCAATTATGTAATTATTTGCATTCTCATATAAGGTTCATGTTTTTGTGATGTTTCTCTATCTATATCTTAGTTTAAGAATACCCCTTTTTAATAGAGATAAAATTTTGGATTTTTTCTATATAATCCTAAAGTTAGATTTCATCTCTATGTTCTTTCATAGTAGTGGAGGTGATACTAGTTATATCAATATTAATGACCATTAAACATATTACCAGATGGATAATAAGGATTATCCAAATTTGGTAAATTAAAATGATTTAGGAGAATATTTATTTTCTATTATTATTTATCCAAGGATTAAATACTCACTTTTTTCCATCAATGGAGTAATCTTGGGAATTATAACGCCTCATATCTGAGTGTCTTGAATACCTAGCATACCTATAGATAGTTAAGTCATCTATAAGTGTTTTATAGATTTTGGAATTAGTGAATGAAAACATCTTCATCATAAAATGGATCTATTTGGTAGTCCAACTAATTTATTTAGTGTTTTTTTTATTTTACAAAAATTCTACAAGATTTATATTTTATTATGTGAATCTCTTTTGCAAGCTATATTGGACTCTTGGTGCTGTTTTGAAGTTACTTGGTTTTTGTTTAATGGAATTATGGAGGAGTCTTTTGTATTAGTCATCCTTTCCAATTTTCCCAGTTAGAGGTACGAGTAGTGCCTTTTGGTTTTTATCTTGGAATATTGGTCATATTTGATCGAAAATATTACATGAAAGTCTAATGTATGTGGGAGACAAAATAAAGGTCTCATATTAGAAATTATTCATTTATTTCATTCTACAGTTATATGAAAATGTCTTTAATTAGGTTGTGGTTTTTTCCTTTTGGATTTTTTTTCAAATATATAGTACTGTATTTTTTTCCATTCCCTTTTTGTGAAAATGATTTTTTCGAATAGAAATGACATTATTAGTGCAATAAGTTTTATAATGGAGAATGTTTTGTACCCTTAACCATTAATTCACTTATTATTTTATTTATTTGTTATTTTTTATTATTTACCATGTGTTTCAGGTTGTTTTTTATTTTATTTTAAAAAATTTAATGTCAGTGTGCTTGATGCATAATTGGTGCATTATTTGTGACAATTGTGTGTACTAACAAAAAAAAGACAGTATATTTTAGAAATGATGACATGGTTGGTGGATAGTTTTTTCAATCATACAATAAAACTGTGTGGTATACACCATGTGTGTCAAGTGGGAGATTCATAATAACAACATAGGTACTGATAAAATAAATCATTCTTATAATTATTTTCAGGAATTAGATATCAATAATATTTATATAAATATTATGTAATTTGTAATTTGAAAGGAATGTTTTAATTAAATACTTTTCTATAAGGTTTTATTTAAATTAATAAATTATTTGTTTTATAATTTTAATTTGAAAAAAAAATATTATCAATATTTTAATTCAACATATAATATTTTTGTTTGGATGAAATTCATTCATTTTTTGGAAAATATTATTTTTCAACGAATAGTGAAAAATACTGATTTTGGTAAAACAAAAGGGATTACTTTCAATATATTCTAAAATTAATTAGTCCTGATATGTCTTTCATATGATTTTATCTAATATAAATATTATTTATTATATAATTTTTCCAATTAATTTCTTTTAAATCGACTTTATATTGGTTTCAAAATAAATATGCTTGTTTTGGGATTAAAGACATTTTTCTACTAAAAATTTGTTAAAAATGAATAATGATTCCCCTATTAAATTAATTTACATATTCACAAATTTGGAATGTTTTAAATTTAAATTTTATAATATATATATCATTAAATATTACTTTATTTTCATAAAGTGTTTATTTTTAGCCATAGAGTTTATATTGAATAGTATTTTTTTAAAATAACATGCTTCCTGAAAACCCACTGTCTCGCAGCAACTGTTGCATTAATATTAAATTAAAATTTTACACATTTATGTTTTGAATTTTAAAATAAATATTCCATAGTTTGAATAAAAAAAATTATAATTTATATTATTGTCCACATATTTTTTTACCAAAATTATTAGTAAAATAAATTAAAATTAATTATAGTGATTAAGGTAAAAAAACAAGTTTACATAGTAGTTTATATTAAATGATAATGTGTCAAAATTACCCAAAAAATGTACAAAAACTCTTTTCTATACATATTTGGATGGTATACCATATTGGATCTAAAATACATCATTATTGTAGGAACATGTGGTAATGGAGATATCCCAATATTGTATACATTTTTTATTTACAAGAATGTATCTATAACTCCACTATAAAAGGGATTTCCCTCTCTCAACTTATTCGCATTTTAAAGAAAAATTTTCCCCAAAAATTCCAACCAAAATCACTACAATGAATCACCCTGATAATCCTACATACCACTCCATGGGATGAAATACAATCCATGGAATTCTTTGGTGAAAACCAAAATGATTAACCTGAAAAATAGGTAATTTTTATCAACGTGAAATTTTATTTTATTTTCTTAGAAAACCATGAAATTATTCTTATTAAATGATTATATAATAAAAAAGTATATAAAATATACTTATATGTTGTTATGTTAAAATTATGACCTAAATAGACATAAAAATCCATCATATGGGTTATGAAATCATCATTCGGGTGTACGCTAGACTACTGCTTCAAAAAATAATGTCATTAGTTTTTCCATTATGACGACACATTGTTGGAAATAATGATGCATATAAAATTATTGAAAAATATTTATAAAAAAATAAACTATGTATTGACTATATAATAAACACCATTTTATATTTCATATCATAAGTGAAACAATAACGTCACTCATGTGTACGGTGTACTATTGCCTCATGAAGCAATGTGTAACGTTTTTCCCTAACATGTTACATGGAATTTAATAAAAGTAACTATAAATAATATATATGATAAGAATTAAATCATTATGATACGAATGATATAATTATATCTCTATACAAATAATATATCATTTTCTTCTTACCATTTCATACATTGAAAAAGTGATAGTGTCGTTCGTGGACGTGTGGACTACCACAACATCGAAGTAATGTGATTATTCTTTTTTCATAACCACATCACATAAATGATATATATAATTTTATATAATTAAATAATAGGTAATTTATTATATAAATATACTTTTATAAATGTAAATTTTCCATACCTTATTTCTATAATGATCATTGAAAAACGGTAATTTTACATATGTGTACGTGCACTCTATCATTTCCATGATAGTATCATCAGTGGATTTTTTATAACCATATTCCATTATTGGTTTTAAAAGAAAAATTGATGTATAAATATGATGGTTATTTAGAAATATTTATTTATGATATATTTAAATAATGACTCTTATGACCACAGTTGACCTACCATGTTAGTTTTTGTCACATAAACTGAATATGGTCAAAATACCCAAGTTAAACTTAATTGATTGAATAATTGTATACAAAATATTAATAAGTGAAATAAATTTAATTATATAAGTAAAAATATTTATCAATAAGAATATAATTAATATATGTTTTTTCCAAGATGTTATAGACACATGTGATGAATCAGACTTAAATTAAGGGTCTTCGTCTCAATATCCTTTAATTAAGGCATATCTTGATGTTATGCACCTTTATTATTTTATAAGTTGTATATAAATTCTTTTTGGATGTTTATATCATTAATTTATGTATTATCATAGAATTTATTGTTTATTTAAAGTTATTATTCAATGGGTTTTGTAATTCATGTGTTTCCCATGTGATAATGGACTTTTCATTTACAAAAATCATCTTTTACTATTTTTCCCTCAAACTCTCTTTCTCTTCTATTTATAGAATTTTAAATAATTTTTTAGAAATATATGTTTTAATAAAATTTTATTCATTATTTTAAATATTTTCCAAATTAATATTTTGATGTGTTTTATGTAAAACATTTGGACGAAAAAGGGTATTCTATTAATACCCTATAATTCCACAATCCCTTTCCTCTCACCATAAAAATTATTTAATTTTTGTATTCCTAATCAAAAATTAATTTTTCCCTTTACGAAAAAACACCTTTTCATTTTATTTGGGTATTTTGTTATTGAAGATGAATTTTCAAAACAAAAGTTTATTATTATGTTGATAATTGAGTTTTATAATAAAATGGAATTTTTTCCTACAAACATAAAGATGTTTTTTATATGTTTTATTATTTAAAATTGAATGTATAAAAATGGTTTATTTGTTAAATATTACATGATCATTATATGATGATGTTGCATAAATAGTACCAGGTGAGCCCATTGCAACATACATAAAGGGGTGGACCAGATATCGTTTTGTGTGCCTGTTATAGTTAAAATGATGGGTGAATGTAGATAACACTCTAATTTATTAGGTTATGTATTTTGTCTTAACATTCAAGAAGGAGTGAGTTTCCAAATGGTATCTCTAGTTGATTTATTTGGTCTCCAGTTACTTTTGATGTGGGATTATGATGGGCTTTGAATTTTATTCCCAATGTTACCATAAAGGGTTTCTAGTTACAATATGCGGGATTAAATTATTTAATTTGAGAATAATATTATTTTGATTTATTTCATATTCTCAAAGAACATTTATTATATTTTTAAAAATTAAATGGGTTTTCATGTGTTCATTGGACTAACAAGTTTCCTTATTTTTGTATCACGTATTGAGATTTTGTGCTCATACCTAATTTTTAATTGATTTCCTTAGTATTTAGGGGTAGGAAAAGGAAACTAAGAATTCATGTTAAAATAAATAAAAATTTTTTATGAAAAATAATAATTATTTTTTAAAAATTCGTATATTATTAGAAAAATGGATACCAAATATATAGGCCCACTATGTATTTTATGGTTTTGTTATGTATGTGTTGTTGAATAATTATTTAAAACTATAAACCTGGAAATATCTTCCACTGTTATAGAATTAATTCTTGATTTAAAAATCATGATTAAGTGAAGATAAAATGTTATAGAATTTAAAGATTACCATGTTTTTCATCTAAACTATATCCGTTCGAAATAGGTTTCCATAGAAGAAACATGGAAGTTATAGTGTGAAGTAACATATTGGAATACATTCTTTTAAATAATCATCTCATGGTGGTTTGAGTAGGAAATTAATAGATTGTTATAGTGATGGATCATTTTACATAACCGATAAATTGTGGTGTTATCCTTGCTACAGAGGAACAAGATCTACTATAATTGAATATTACTTTTTAGGGGAATTTCATGAGGCAAAATCCCCATTAATTAAGTGGATCATCTTACCCCATGATAGTTAATGGATGGATAAGTGATCTATAGATTATATTTGATGTCATGGGATGTTCATAATTTCAATGGGTAACCATTGATATTAATCATTTCAAGGTTAAGAAAATTAATTGAGGTATTTGGTTAGGAATACCAATAAAAATTTGATATAGATTCTCTATTTTGGGAAACATTAAAGGATCCTATATTTTACAAGTATTTCTATAGTTAAGTTAAAATTCAGATGAAAAAAATTAATGTGATTAAGGTTGAAAGGTAAATATTTTGTTGATTCATATGAAGGAAACTTCACAAGATTGGAAATGTATTATCCAGATTTTATTCAGGAAATATATTGTGAACTAATTATATTTTACAAATGTTGAATCCACAAATAAAAAATATAATTAGATGGAAATAATTAAAAATATATGAGAAATGTTATTGTATTGATGAGAATGGTGAGATGAATTTTTATTGAAAAGTACGCTCCCCAAGATGACAAAAACATGAAAAGTTCACTGTGGATTGTAATAATAAGAAACCAATTTACAATTATTGACGTAAAACCCAAAATAATATTTTTTTTGGGAAAATACATTTGTAGTAATTTTTATGGGATATGATAAGTGTTACTGATGTGGAACATTTAGCCACATGGCCAGTGGATGGAAGGAAAAGAATCCTAACTAATAAAAAATTGGGTAACTAATAGTCATCCATTGGTTAGTTTTTTAGTAATAATGACATGTGTAATAATGAAAAATAATGTCTAAAGTTAGTTAATGAATATGGAAAAAATATTTAATAAAATAATAACTATGTAGAGATGTCTTTTTCTACCACTATATATGATGTTGGGTTGTAAAATTAAGTAGCGAATTGTATTCCACTTGAGTATTAGAATTATTCTAATATCATATATGACTCTGGATCTTCGCATTCATTCATTTCTATGAAATTTTGAAGTAAATTGGGAATATAAAAAAATGAATGTAATATAGATCATTTGGTGAAAAATTCAGGTTGTAGTTTTAAAGAAACAAATATTTATAAGAATCCTACTATTTTTATTAGTGGTATGGTCATTCTTGAAAATATTGTTCACCCATCCATAGTTCAGAATTATATCATTCTTGGTATGCATTAGATTTCATTTTGTCATACTAAGTTAGATGATAATGCCTTGAAAATTGTGCTTAATGATTTCATTCCATTGATAACCTACTAAGATGATGAGAAATTGATTAGTGGGGGATGTGCATGTAACTTTGTTTGTTTTTTAAAAATAAAGAATCTGTGGAAAGTAGTGATATATCAGTAGTAAATGGATACATTGATGTTTTTTAAAATGAGTTTTCTAGTTTTATTAATGATTGAGAGGTTCAGTTAACTATTGAATTAATTCTTGATGTTTATCCAATTTCAAAACCCCATTATTAATAGATCAGTTGGATGTTATTGAATTAGAAAATAAATTTCATGAGTTATTTGATAATGGTTCTATCTAAAACAATACATCACCATGGGGTTCTACTGTATTTTTTTAAATAATGATTTTTCAATTATACATTGAATTTATTATAGATCCTTAATTAACATCATTGATTATAACGACTATATTTTTTCTCATATTGATGATTTGTTTGACAAACAATAGGGAGAATATTATATTTCAAAGGATGACCTAACATAGGGTACCATTTGTTTAAATATAAGTAATAATACATTACAAAGACTGTTTTTTTAACTGTATATAGGCATTATGAATTTTTATATAGGTTATTTGGTTTATCTAATTAGCCTATGGTATTTATGAACCATAGGAAAATAATTTTCAATGAGTTCTTGGATATGGTTATTAATGTGTTTTTTAATAACATTTTTGGTATTTTCTGAATTTCAATAGCTAACCAAAATAAACAAAAGGGTTGTTTTAAAACCAATAATATAATTTAAAATATACGAGATATTTATCATGTGTGAGTACATTTATTTGCCATATTTTCTCTAAAGATTGCATAAATATTGACCCTGCGAGAATGAATGTTACTAAACAATTGCAAGGACTCACAAATATCCTATAGGTTCATTGTCATACGGGATTAGAAGGATAATAATAGCGGTTTCTAGAAAAATATTTCAATTTTTTGGAACATTTACTATATTATATAGAAAAAGCATTCTGCTTATCTGGAAAAAAGAATGTGATTAATTATTTCATGAATAGAATAGAAGATTATAAAATGATCCATTCTTGGCCTTACCATAAAAAATGTTGAATTTTTAATCTACAATTCATCTTTATTTAAAGAAAATGGTTTAATCCTAATGTAGAATGATCATCTAATTTCATATGCTTCACTTCTATTGACACCTTGTGATTTAAATTAGACTAGGCATGATTTGGAATTATCTTCTATTATTTTTTATTCTAAAAAATTGGAGGAATCTTTGTTTTGAGTAATGTGTGAAATATATACTAATAAAAAAATTTATGTATATATTCACTCATAATTAATAGATCATGAAATAAAGAATATGGCTGGAACTAGTTATGGATTTTGAATTCATGATTCATTACCATATAGGAAAAGATAACATAGTGGTGGATTATTTTAGTTAAAAATTTAATGCTACACTAAACATTTATTACTTGAAAAATTAACCATAGTTTAGGGATTTGATGAATTTTTTAATAGATTTTATCAAATTGAGGGACATCCTCTATATTATTTCTAGTTTCTGTACTATCTACATTCGAAAAACATATTAAGAGAGCTCATTAGGTTGATTAATCTCTGTAGGAAATAGAAGGGTCTATTAAGAAGGGTTAGTATCACGATTTTAATATTGAATAAAAATGTGTTTCATTACTAGGAAAAATATGATTTTGGTCTTGTAATTCACAATTAAGTAATGTTTTTTTGACTAAAGAACAAAGTTATCTGTTTTACATTCATCTGGAAAGAACTAAGAAGTTCAAAGGTCTTTTAGAGTATTACTGGTGGGATGGAATAATAAGAGATATTTCTTACATTAAAATTATGTATTTTAATATATAAATTGTTGGAGTATAACTAATTCTACCTTTTGGGATATATCATCATTTTCTAGTGCAAGAGTAGAACTGGGAGAATATATTAGTGTATACTTTGGTTTGATTTCCAAGGGATTCTCCAAGCAAGAATTATATTTTTTATTGCTGATTGATTAATTAAATATTCTTATCCATTACATTAGAGGTATGATGTCTTAAGAAAATATATCTTGGATGTATCTAAAGAAAATACTTATGTTATATGGATTTACATGCTCTATTATATCAGACCGTACTCCCAAGTTCACATAATTTGTTTAAGGGACTTCAAATGGTAGTGGGTATTGAAATAAATTTTAGTATGACTTTTCATCCACAATTTAAGGGATTGTATGTGCATGAAATTCATAACATGGGATATATTTTTTACTCTTTCACAATAGATTACCAATAATTTTAGGATTACCTATGATTTTATCTCAGGTATACAATGTAATTCATATTTCATTGTTAAGGAAATATTTTACAAATTTATCTCATGTTTCTATAACAAGAGTAGTTTAGTTGTAATGGGGCATTTATATATATGAAAAACAGTTTTAGGATCATGAACATAGGTATAATGTGTTTTAAAATATGTAGATTCATCTGGTAAAGGATTTATACAAAAAACCATATAGTTGAAGGGGAAACATGGGAATCTAAAAATACTATAATAGAAATATATCCCGATTTATATAATAAGTGAATGAAATTGAGGTGGATAAATCAATAAATTGGTGGAAGGATTTGAAAACTAGTGTAATTATGGAATAAATCATTTTCATATTTATTAATATGAATTTGATATTTAAATCAGTTAAAAAAATACCATGTAATTTTAAATCTCATAGGAGATTGTTTTAATTAAATAAATTTCATATAAGGTTATATTTTAAAGATTAATTTCTAAATATTAATATTTTAATATTATAGAATTTATATAATTTTTTATTTTAGAATAAAAATATATTTTTTGTAAAATTATTGGATTTTTTAGAATTTATGTTTTTCATTGAATATTGATAAGTAATGAAATTTGTAAAAAATATATATCTATTAATAAAATAAGTAATTTTATAATCCTAATATATTTTAATATGATTTGAAGTAACAATATTATTATTTTTTATATATTATATTAACATAATATCATTTTAATATGTTCATATTGGTTTTTAGTATTTGTTTATTTTCATGATTATAGACGGCTTTTTCTTAAAATTGTTTGAAAATTCACAGTGTTTCTGAATTTTAATTAATTTTAATAATCATTAATGGTGAATTTTTTATTTATATTTATAGAATATATATCAAAAAATATTATTTTAGTTTCGTACAATGATTTTTATTATTCGTTGATTTAATATGGAATCAAATTTTTTTAAAAAAATAAATTTCATGAAAACTTGATGTCTCGCAGTAAATGTGGAAATAATATTAAAAATAATTTATCCACTTCTATGGTTTGAAATTTTAAAAATAATTATATATATGGAATCTGAATAATATATAATGTCCAATAAGAACAACATAGTTTTTGAAAAAAAAAATATTAGAAAAATAAATATAAATTAATTATAGTGATTTAGGTAAAAATTAGTTTACTTAGTGGTAATCTTAAAAGATAAGCTGTGGAAATAACAAAAAACATTTAAAAAAACATATTAATAATCGAATTTCAACCATATACCCTCCTGAATGAGAATTTATTCATTATTTAAAGTACATGTGGTAAGGGAGAGCTCCCAATAATGATTACTTTTTGGTATTTACAAGAATTTCACTCCACTATAAATGAGAATTCACTCTCCCCACTTCTTTAAACATCCTAAGACATTTGGGTATAAATTTTTAAACCAAAATAACTTACAAAATTAAATCCTCTCATTATATAGGAATTAATTTATAAATAAATTATCCATTTATGTTCTTTGGTAAAATTAAAAAGGAGTTACCCAAAGAAGAGGTGACATTCATCTTTATGCATTTTCTGTTTTTTCCCTTCTCCACCACTTAAATTCTTATTATATCATGATTATATAATAACACAAGTATCCAATATATATTAAGATGTTTTAATTTAATTTTATTAACCAAAAAATTCACACACTTCCATCAGATGGGTTATGAAATCATCATGCATGTCTACGGAGGACTACCGCCTCCCGAAATGATGTCGTTAGTTTTTCCATTACCACATCTCATGGTTAGGTATATTGGTGTAATTAATACTTATATATGATATTTTTTATATTTATAACATAATAATACCTATTTATTAATTATATCATATACACCATTTTAACATTTCATGCTCTAGGGTATTTGATAACATCGCTTATCTATAAGGTGGAACGCCACCTCACTAAGTGATGTGAAGCATTCTCCACAAATGGATAACATGTTAGGTAATAATCGTAGATATAATAAATATATTTGATAAAAATGAAAAAATAATTATATTTACAAAATAATTCTCATTATTTGAGAATAATATATAACATTCCTCTTACATTTTCACACACTAGAAATTTGATAACATCATTCATGGACATGTGGACTACCGACTCTTCCAAGTGACATGATTCTTATTTTATCATCGAAAAATAAAAATAATGATAAATATAAGTCTAAAAATGAATGAAAATGGTATTTAATATATTATTATATTTCTGTAATGATAAATGTTGCATACCTTTGTTATATAATTATCATAATAAAATGGGAATGTTACTCATTTGTATGTTCGACCTACCATCTCCATTATTATTATATTGTTCATTTTTCAAAACCATCATACATGATTGGATTTAAAATAATAATTAATGTATAAAGTTGACGATTATTTCACCATTTTTATTTTATATATAATTAAATAACGACACCTTCTATAATATTCAACCTACCAAATATGTTTTTGACACAAACTAAATTCGGTCAAAACACCCAATATAAAATAAATTGATTATATAATTGCCTATAAATTGGTAATAAATATAATAAGTGTAATAATAAAATTGAAAAGGGTTATAAAGAAATTAAATAATGAATAAAATGTGATTTTTTATAAAGATAAAGACACATGTGATGAATTAGACTCAAAGTAATGAAATTTATCTTAGTCTCCTTTCATTGAGGAATATCTTGATGTTATAGACCATTATTATTTAAAAAGGTGTATAAACTACCCCATTGACACTTTATATCATGAACTATCTATTTTCATGTAATTTAACAAATTCTCAATTTTATTCTTCCTTTTTTATTATTTAAGAAGTTCTCAACCGATAAGGGACTTTTCATTTAATAAAATCCAATTTTAATTATTTTACCTAAAAATATATTTATATTCCATTTATATTTATAAAATATTTTATATATAAACTAAAGATTTATAAGGTTTGTATTATAATTTATTTTAAATGGTTTTAGAATTTAATATTTTATGTGTCGTATATGGAATTTTTTGACATACAATAAGGGGAATATTATATTATAAACATACATGAAAAAAATAACTTTTCCGCCACCATAACCATTATATGATTTCAGGATTCCTCTATAAGATTTCATATTTACTTCAATAAAAAACTATTTTTCATTTTATTTGGTTATTTTGATATTAAATTTTTTAAATGGTATTCGAATATTGAAAATTGGATTGTTAAAGGAAATGGTATCTATACCTATGAGTATAAAAGTGATTACAATTTTTATTATGATTTAAAATAATAATGATTATTATTATTTATTTCAAATATGGAATTAAAGAATTATACGATGGTGTGGAACTAATAGATATAGGTGATCCTGTTAGAGTACACATGATGAGGTGGCCCATATTGCACCAGGTGTGTCTGTTATATCTTAAATAATGGGTGTGCCTAGATATCGCTACAATGCATTGGATAATGATACATATCTTAAAAGAAAAGTAGGAGGGGTCTACAAAATGTTTTATCATATGTAATAATATTTATTTATTAACTTATAACATTTATTTATAACATGATATTAATGTAATGATCTATGTTTCCAAGTACGGGTTTTAATTGATTTATAAGGGTTTTAATGATTTTATTTGAGAAAACAGTTTGTGATTTTAATTATAAATTCACAAATAAAACCCAAGAAAAAGGTGGTTTTATATTTTTTCAAGTGTTCATTAGTATAATAGTTTTCCTTGTATTTTTTATCCCTTAATAATCTCTTCTATTCATCCAACATTTTTAATTGATGTTTTTAGGTTTAATGGATTGGTGAGTGAGAGGAAGAAGTCATGTGAAATATCCTAGTGATTTTCCATGAAAATAAATCATGATTCATTTTAAACATTTTATATTATGGAATAAAGGATAATAATTATAAGTCACCACTTTTTATTTTATAGTTTTTTTATGTACAATTTATGGACTAATTATCTAGAATAATAAAATTAAAAGGATAATAAAATTTGATATAATTAATTCAAGATTTAAAACTCACGAAATTGTGTTGTTTATGGTCAAGGATTTATATTCATGTTTGGTGAAAATTTTGGTTAACCATGCTTTCTACCTATTTTTTTAATATTTTAATTTACTATTCTACTATCTTAAATATTAATTCATTATCACACCTTTTCTTTTTAATTTCATATGGAA
This sequence comes from Viscum album, assembly GCA_963277665.1. Taxonomy (NCBI): domain Eukaryota; kingdom Viridiplantae; phylum Streptophyta; class Magnoliopsida; order Santalales; family Viscaceae; genus Viscum; species Viscum album. Next base: position 1,209,368,974 of record OY728137.1, read on the forward strand.
AATGCCGAGAGATCCCATGGTGCAACCCATCTAATTTATCCTTTTATTTTTTTTCATTTTTCTTCAATTTTCATAAGTTTCATCCAATATTGTTCCCTTATCTCCGTTTCTATTCATATCCAACTAATTTATCCTCATATTATTATCGAGTGGTATTGGTTATACCTTATGGGGATTTTGTATAAATCCTTTTTGGTTTTGATTTCTATAATGTACATTTAATTTACATGATTCTCTTTACTAAGTAATCATAGGTTATTATTTTTATGTGCTTGAAATACGTAGATATTTCAATGTTTTCCCATTTATTATAAAGCAATGAAATAATTGGGGTTTTCAAAATTCAATTTAATTTTTTATCTTAGTGAGAATAATTGTTTGATTTATAAATGTTATTTCTATGGAATTTCCAAAATTATTCTCTTGTAAAAAACTGAACTTGAATTTCACCTATTTTTTAAATGGATAAATATTGTTTTAAAATCGAATATCTATATTTAAATGATACTATGGATTTATAAATTCCTACTTTGATTTTTTATGGGTTTGGTATATTGTTTTATCATAATATCATTGATTTAGGGATTTTAATGAGTTTAATTGATTAATTTGTAAGGCATCTGCAGGTGGCCAATGTTTTTTATTTTACATATATTATTCATGATTACTAGTTTATTTATTTTATACACAAGGGTTGTTTCAAAATAATGAACTCATAATTCAAATAAAGGGTTTTAAGGATGGGATACCACATGGTTTCAATGAGTCATTTAAAATTATACTTTAATTTAAAATGGTTTCAAGTGATTATAAATTGTTATATAACATTATGTTCGGTACCATGAAATATAATTAATGAAGAATGATTATTTTGGACGTTTTTTATAGAGAATTTCTAAATAGTAATTTTTCCCTAAAACAAAAGGCTTGGATGACACTATATATAAATGGGGTTTCTTAAATTCTGTTGTACCCTGGGATAAATATTTCTGGAACAATTTTTTTGGTTTGGTTAAAATGATGTTATTATAATTGATGGTAAAATTAATATATGTGGGGGTATCATCGAAAAGGGTGTATGATGGTGAATTTCGGAATAATATCGTAATGGTTTTCATTTTATTAATTTTTGATCCATGTAAGATATGTCACACAATATTCCTCACCATCTACTGTCAGTATCATGGGGATACTAGGAATTTTATTAGGAAATTAAAGGAAATTTTCTAAACATTATTGATGAAACAAATTTGTATTCTCTATCGTTGGACTAGTATCAACCTAAGGATTCCAATTATTGATTCTATATGAGTGTAAGTAAATATACCATAATCTTTGGATGCATTAACTGACCACTATTTTATTACACATAAATACTTCTAGGATAGTTTCTCTTCGTGTTTAGGAATTTCCCATAAGTATGTATTCATTAATTCTGCTGAATGATTCCTACACATGATAGTGGTTTGACCTATTTAAATTTCAATATTGTTCTATAATTTTATGTTCCATGGTTCTTTTATCCATAATTGGTTTTTTAAAGTCATCAACTATTTAATAGTTAATTATTTATGCTTTCCTTGGATAACTATTTCATTCATCTTGGATTATCCAATTACACATTTATTTTCTATTTCATCCATTTAGTTACACATGACATATTGATGTTTATTTTTTGGTTGAATTTATTCAATTGTATTTCTTTAATTATGTTTTCAATGTAGTTTTTATAAGTTATATTTTAGAAAAGTAATTACAAGGAATGTTTTAAATGGAATATTTTTAAGAAAGAATTTTTTTATGTTTCCCAAATATTTATAGAAAAATAAAATAGGCCTTGAAAATTTTTACTAGTATTATTTATCAAAATTGATAGAAACCTTCTGTTAAGTATCTTGATTTATATAATTTTAATTGAATGGTTTGAATAAAGAAATTATTTTAATATTTTCATATATACTACAAGGTCTTTTATACTCACACCCTACCTATAATAATCGGTGTTTGTAGACCATGTTGATTTCTCCTAGTTCATGTTTATGATATATAAATTCTCTTGTGAAATTAAATGATTCATCAAAAAATTTCATAGAACAATTGTGTTTCAGTTTGTATAGTGAATGTGGGATACAAGGAGTTAAATTAGATAATTTTTGTGTTATGTTTAATATTTCTATTTATTTATGTATTCTTTAATCCATTTTCCCTATATTTGTTTTGTTTCTATCTAGTTTAATTTTTTTATTTTATGTTTCATGATTATTCTAGTTATTTTATATTTTGATTAAATTATTTTTTAAGTATTTAATTTTATTTTTTGTGGATATCCAATATATGGACCCACCATACCCGATTCTTGGATTACTTCCACTACATGTTTAATATTATTTAAATGGGAGAAATAATTATAAAAAATTATGTTCTATAGGTATTGTAAATAGTTACCAGGCCATGTGAATTGGGAATTCCATCAGAGCCATTCAAATGTTTGATATTGGTGCCCAGTTGAGTGGTGGATCGACTTGGTTCATGATTTTTGGTTCCATTGTATATATGGAAAAGGTGTTTTGAGTCTAAAGGATGATAAAATTGTCTTTTAAAATATTAACAATTGAAAGAATATTTGTAGAATATTTTGATTAATCATTGGTAATTTCATAATAAGTCAGTAGAATTATTAGATATAACTATTCGTAGAAATGGAATATTCCTCATATTTAGAGATTTTAAAAATATATTATAATAGGAATGGAATCCAAAATATTTAACTTCTAAAATCCATCATTAAACATGATAAACCAAGCCATAATATAGATAGTTAGTAAATATCAATGGTTGATTCTAGCCAAAAGTGGCGTATTGGAAGGAATTATGAGCTAAAATATGTCAGTTCCCAATATTAGAGAGTATGGTGGATAATAAGAGAGTACCATCATGTGGTTCAACAATATGACTATGGTTGGGAAACTAGTCAAGTATAATGAGATTTCTATGAGTGATGGTAGCACACCCTCTTGGAAAAACTACCAAAAAATATCTGTACAAGTCTAATGTGGGATAGTAGTGGAACAACAATATTAAACATTTAAATTCCAACTAATATTAGGATGATACAATTACAAATCCCTATTTGTTTACCATAACATCATTCTAGTTTGTTCAATTCTCCAAAAAACCCATTTAAATTTAAATAATATCTCAATAAGTGATAATCATTACAAATTGAATAAGATAAACCTGATGCATATACTCATGTCGAAACTATTCGGTGCATACCGTATGCATACTAGGAGGTGTGTAAGGCCCAAAATGATAATGCTCCATGATCTATGCATTATATTATATTATAAAATGGTTGAGTGGGATTTGGTAAATACTATTGTAATATCATTAAAATGATATCCAAAGAAGGTTGAGGGAACCCATGATGGTGGAATGCAGAGCATTAAAATAAAAACCTATGGAAAATGATTTATACATAAATGATTCATTTTTATAATCTGGTGATTATATACTAAAGTAACCTAAAATACACTAATTGGGTAGGGGATAATTAGGGTGTCAATTTTTTTTTGATAGATCGTGTTCTAACATTGGTCGAGACTCATTAAACTTGTATCATAGATTTGATCATAAATCAACCACTCCCAAGAATAATTGAAACAAATTAGTTTTAAATGTTTCACCACTAAGGGATTGACCATAGAGTATATGCCAAATGTGTATTGTAAGTACCTAAATAGACAAATACTTACTAGTTTTGGGATACAAGAATTCATACAAAAGTCACTCTAGGCATGGAACCCTGCATTTACAATATTTTATAGATATCATACTGCATCCCTTATAACACTTCCTTCAACTCCCTCTAGCTGACAACTTTGCTAGAAGTCTAACAATATTTATCAAATTAAAGTCCATTATGATGGATTTCAATTCAAGTCATGGTCCATATTTATAACGATACTTTTATTTCATTTTAAACCTGAGTTTATTCACTTTGAATTCCCTATTCACTAAAAAACTAATATTCAACACCACCTTTCACAATGGTCCTTTTAAATCTCACTAAATTCAAAAATTACCCTACCTTCACTGAAAAAACATCCCTTATGAATCTCACTACATAAATTTGAAATACCCCATAATCAAGAATCACTCAATAAACAAAAAAATCCTCAGACAAGACTTAACAAGTCTTTTCGCGATGTTCATGATTGCATTGAATGCCAGTTTCATGAAGCACCCCTAGATTCTTGAAATATGACCTATTAAATTTTTTAATTGAAATATTCTTGTGAAATTAATAGAGGTATCCTTATATTTATACGCTTGTATATTTTTGACGATCCACCACTTCATAGAAAATTTTCTGAATCACTCCAAAAAAAATTCACAATGCACTTCATATCATGAAGAGTGATAGAAATTATCTATTAACAATGCTCATCAAAAGTGTAGTGATTTCTATCAAAACCATTTAACATTCACAATGATCCATCAATCATATATTCATGGAGAATATTCATTGATATTTGATGTCTTCTCAAATCCTTTTCACAATCTATCACACACTCATAATACTAAAATGCTCTTAATCACAGTGATAACTATCACAATTCACAATACTCCTCATCATAATTAACATCATCCTAGTCTTCATGAAATCCCTTCATTTTTCATTTTTCATGAACTATTGTCTCCAAAAAATCTCTCTTTGTGATTTTGGAATCTAGTAACTACCATTCATGATGTTAGCCTCTTCTAATGTATTTTTACCACAAACATTTGGCAAACATTGGGAAATAATTCCACAATAAATAGTGTTGTTGTTTGAATTGTAAGATAACATTCCATAAACCTCCCATATAATCCCCATGAGGATTGAAAACATCAGAAACCATCCTACATTTACAATAGAGAACTACCTTGGTTCCAAAAATCTCCACCTTGGGATTAATGGGAAACTTTTAGATGAATTCAATAAAGAACTAGCGACAATCAAAACCTGATATGTGAGAAAAAAAATACAACACTCAAAGGCAAAATTAGAAAAGATATATATAGAAAACAAGATGGGAAGAATTAATTTGGGTTTTGTGCTTTGGAATGATTAAAGATACCCATTTTTTCTCTAGAAGTTTCCTCACAAGATCAAATTGGTTTTCCATTCTCATTTAATGAATTGGAATCTAGAGTTTCAGAATTCTTAATATCGTCTAAGCTATGGTCTGATTGTTTCATAATAACACCAAAATGTATATCAATATTCACTCTCCCCAATTGAAAATTATTTAATTTTTCCATTCTTCCCATTTGGGAATAATCCCATAGAAATGGATTTGTACATGTAGATCTAAAAACCACACCTCCCCTAGATTTTCTCTACCCCATTAATCTGCACTACTTCCTCAAACAGATTAAAACATTTTACACAAGTAGGGATAGGGGAATAATTTTAACCTCCTCAAGCACATGGATTTTGATGAATACTGAGGTTCAAATTATGTTTCTCAAAAACATGTTCCGCCAATGGCATGGTTAGAATGTCTTCCACATAGTCATCAATTCCAAAATGATCCATTTTAATCATGCCTTATTCAACATTTTCCTTCATGAAGTGGTATGTTAATTCAATATGATTCATATTAGAATAAAATTTTGGAATCTTTATATGATTTATGGAACTATTGATATCACAATTATTCACCATTTAATGTGTCACCTCATCACCAATATTTATCAGTTGTTGATTCATCCTAATACCTGAGTACAAGCCTTTGAATCAGAGATATACTCTACATATATAGTACGAAGATAAGTACATACCTATTTCTTAATGAACCATCCAACTAATTTCCTTCCAATATAGAATAATCCACAACTTTTTGAATTTATATCAACCACATATCCATCCCTATAATCAATGAAAGAAGATATCAACTCATTATCTCTTCCAGTAGTAAAGTATAACCCATAATTTAGTGTACCTTGAATAAACATCATGATTTGTTTAACCACTACCACATTTTCGTACTTCATGTTTCATTGAATGTGTGCCTATAAACATGTTTTAATGACTATTTCTCGAAATTTAGTAGTTATGTATAAAAATATTCCAATGATTCACTTGTATATGGTGGGATCCCCAGAAGTCTCATCCTCATTCTTTCCATGTTTTTTTCCAATAACAATCAGAGTCTACACTAATTTGGGATCATGAATATTGAATATATTCTAAAATTATCTCATATACATTTCCTTTGAAATTAATGATTAATCCTTATTATAAATAAACTAAAACCTCAAGAGGTATGGGATTTCATTAATCGTAGGAATTTCAAATTCGGATTTCATGGGATTGGAAAATTCACCCATTGATCCCTTCCTACTTCCACCAAATATAATATAATATATGTACACCAGTACCATGAACTGGTCTTTATAATAATAATTTATATAGATATTTCAATCCATGCCTCCTCTTTTAAATTCATGATTCCTTATATAAGAATCCAACTAAGAGTACCATGATGGTGGTTTCTATTTCAGACCATATAGTTCCATCATTAATTGAAAAACCATCATTTCATAATTGAAAAGAAGAAAACCCCCTGGTTTTCAATATAGATTTATTCCATAGGAACACCATTCCAGAATACTATTTTGAAACCTATTTGATACAATTTGTATCCTCTTTTAATTTTCATTACATGAAAGGTCTATTTGACTCCAATATAGATAATGATGAAAAAATTTCTCCAACATCAACACCTTCAATATGTGAATATTATCTACAAACCCATCACACATTATTTCTTGATCCCATTACCATGGTAATCAAAATTATTTGTGATAGTACATTTCATACAAATCACATTTTAAATTTTAGGGCTCTTAACAAGATCCCATTTAGAGTTCTTTTTAATTAGATATAACTCTTCATTCATGGCGTTCATCTAGGATTCATCCTTTAAAGCATCATCAAATGAGGTTGGTTCCACAATTGATATGATTGCATATTGTGCATTATTTCACATTCGCCTCATCTGTGTGGGTGCTTTCCAATCCTAATGATGTTAGACTACTCATGCTCAACTCTTTGATTTCTCTACTGAGTTTCAAAATAATTGTGTTCATACATGGTTTCCTCTTTTGAATCATCATCATGATGTTACCTCCAAATGTTTTTCACTCCTTCATGTACTTTCATATTTGAATATGTTTCTTATCCATTATATTATACATCTTCAATCACATTAGAATAAGACTCTATAATGGTATTTGTGGTCTTTGCTTCAATGATATTGACATCACTACTTTCCAAAATTATTTTGAGATGGTTGTTGAATATTTTGTAGTACTTTCTATTCATTGAATATTCTAGGAATATTCCTTCTTCTGAAGAATCACTATACTTCCCTTGATTTTTTTATTTGTTTTTTATGAAACATTTAATTAAAAACACATGTAAATACATAAAAGAGGGAATCCTACCATTAAAATACATATATGGTGTCTTTGTTTCAACCATATATAGCCTTATTTGATGTTAAGACTACACTCCTTCTGGAATAGTCTCTTTATAGTAATAGATAGAGATACAACACTCAATTAGTATATTTCTATCATATTGGTCACTAGTGGATTCCTTCACTGATATACTCAATTTTTCTAGGGGGTTCTCACAAAATAATCCTCATATTGTATTCCATGTTTCCATAGGTAGTTTTCAAACTCAATGGCTGTGTATTCCCCTCCTTTATAAGATTATAGAACATTGATTGTCTATCCAATATCAGTCTTGAAAATTCATCAATAATTTTTCCTAAAATCCAACTTTCTATTTCTATTATAAAACCATCAAAAAATCCATTCTAATATAATCATAAATGAAATTAAAGAAGTACATTTATCCATATATTCCAGTAACATTTATCAGACCACATACATCTGTATGGATGAGATCAAGATGATTTATTCCATGTTCTTCATTAGATGATATGAAATGTAGACAAACATCCCTCTTATTGAAGAAACACTATTATTTTCTAATTCATGCTTCAGATTGGGGATATTAATGACTATATTCTACTTAGATATATTTCATATGTTTTTTTTATTCATAGACCCAATCTACAGTGCTGCTAGTTATTTTCTTTGTGAACTACCATGTAGAAAATGTTCTCTTTACTATCAACCTGATATAGGATTCCATATAATCTACATCCTTTCATATGAGAATCCCATGCATTTCATCTAATTATGATCCCATTTTAACTAAATTTCACCCACAATCATGAGTCACATAGTTGACTCACACTAAAGATACAGTGATGAATATCATCTACATAGAGAACTACAATTTTATTTATCTCTCCATTAGCCATTTCAGTACATCAACTACCATTCATCATTAATGAACCACCATTATCGAATCATATTATTCCATCAACCCATTTATTAACATGAATTAATAGGTATTAATTTATATTCATATGGGATAAGCATCTAAAATCATGAATCTACGTGATATTGTTCATTATAGTTTTGAGAGAAACCATTACATGATTGGAATTATCAACATTTTTCTTTCCCTTCCATGAAATATTTTATTGATTGGAAGATAAAATGGAATTTACAATATATTTTCCATGTGTATTTGTTTATCATACTCATATTTTTCTTCGAATGAAGAAAGAATATTTTTAATAGAAACACCATATCTTGGAGTGTATTGACTTATCTATAAGTTCTATTCATATCATTTCAACCATTCCTCTTCCTACATTGAATTACATTGTTACTAAAGTCATATAAGTGAATGAAATATCCATAAAATAAATTTAATCTATAAGATAAAGAATATGAATTTATTCTCCTTTGGTGACTTCTTGGCCATTCCCTATTAAAATAGATCCTTCCCTCTTCAAAGTTTGACATGGTGTGACCAAGATAGAAAAAAATTGAAATTTCATAAGAGGAGACATCTTCTCTCTTATATTACACCTTATATACCATTCCATATGAAAAAATGTTTCACTACCTATAATTTTTCAATACCTGGGGATAGTTTTCGATTATTATTTCAGATTGAATTGAGGTTTTCTTTATAAGGACTTTAGGGGACTTTGTGATATGTCCTACTTTAATCTTGCCTTTTTTGGACTATTTTGTTTCTAACATTTTATGTTTCATCATCACATCTAATTAAACTTTTTCCCATGAATATAGATATTTTATCATTAAAAGTGCACTTCATACCATCAGAACCATGCATAGATTTCTCCAATAGCTCGGAATTTTAGAATCTTTCAAACTATATTTTATCTTTTGTTTCATTTGAGATTAATTGAAATTTATGTTTACTCATGAGAGTGATAAGATATTCTTCAAGTCCATCAAAAATTATGATCATTGATGAAATTTTCCTATTCTTCAATTATAAGTATAAGTTATACTATGTCTTATGATCTTTGAAACGATGTTGAATGTTCTTTAACTACATATTCCAGTTGATTAATTTCATCTTTGAGTTAATAAACATATTTTAATTACTCTACCATAACTAGTCACCACATTTTTCTTCTATTTCATTGATTCTCAAGATCACCAAGAGAATCCTAAGGTTTTATCTTGAGATCTGCATCAGGAATCAATTGATTATATCCGGATTCAACTTTCGATGGATATTAATTTTCAACTACACCTGTCATATATGATTGGGTTTTAGATTTAAAATATGGTTCTTGTTCCGAAACTAATTCATTATCATCATGATATTCATTACATTGAAAAATCTTTCTCTGTAATTTCATTCCAGATTAGAAGACTCCATTTTGAGAAAAATATTTCAAAGGCTTTTTCATGTTTCCTGCTTCACATTCATAATCAAAAAACTCACTTAATAAAAGAGAGGAAATGTTCCCAACACTACCATAATGAGAACATTCCATGGGTATCTTTCCTTCAAATCACACTTTTCTTCTCCTCAATTTTGAAGGAAAGAGAGAAATGGGTTTATATTCCTTGTTATGTTAATTAACAATATCTCCTAAAATATAATGTTTTTCCAGGTTTTTGAATTCCATATCCTTTCTAACATTACATGTTGCATCCTATGGTTTCACTCTCATTTCATAAGCTTCCAGAAATCTTAGCAGTTCAATCAAGTGAATTTTTAAAAGATCCATTTTCTCAAGGGGTGAAACTTTTAAATTATAAAGAGGTGGTAGTATTCTAATGATTTTATTTACAATTTACATTTATTTAATCTCTTCACCCAAACATAAATTTCTCATATGACTTCTGTAAGTTGATTGAAATAGGTATCTGAATTTTGATTATGATGCATATTCAGATCATAAAACATGTTGTGACGAAACATATAGTTTTTACTCCTTAAACATTTTATAACTTTCATATATATTCTCTATACACTCTCACATAGACTTAGATGAGTAGAAATTAATTACCTCTATATATATTTTATCAGTTAGTTTTATAATAAGTGTATTCATCACATTGGTATTTACATCAATGATTTTTTATCTACATTAGTCATAGGTAGGCCAATTCTATCAATTACCAGAATCCCATATGCAGTAGAAAAGATTAATTCCATTCCAATATATCATAAACAATAGCTCTTACTATTATTATAAATTTTAATGATTCTTCCCTCTATGTGAGGGACTATCCTAACATTAACTAAGTTATCCATGATATAAAATAATGAAAAAATTAACACCAACAACCTATTCCATATGATAACATATGAAGGACCCCAGAACACACTATGAGGGGATAAATCAATAGGGGTGTCAATATTTTTTTCTGTGATAGAACTTGTTCTTACATTAGTATTAACTCATTAAACCTTTATAATGGATTTTATTAGCAATCGAACATTCACATAAACAAGTGTAATAAATAAATTCTACTTGGTGCACCACAAAGGGCTAGTTCTAGTAGAATACACTGATAGTGTATTGTTTGTACTAAAATACACTAATCTTAACTAGTTGGGGAAAATAATAGTTCAGAAACAATCACTCTATTCTAGTCACACTACCATTATAGTATTTTAGGTATATCACACTGCATCACTCATAACACATCCTTTGACACTCTCTGGCACCATTCATTGACAGAAGTCCAGCCCAGTTTATCAACAAGAAGGTCAATTCATTGGATTTTAATTATAATATATATCCCTATATAAAACGATGCTCAACTTGAATGGTATACCTGAGTTTATGCACTTTGAATGAACTATTCATTAAAAAACTGATATTCAAGACTGAATTTTGTGAAGTTCCTTCGTGAGGCTCACTAACATTATAAAGAACCTTGACTTCATGGAAAAAACGTCTTTCATGAAGCTCATTGCATCAATGAAAATACCCCATAATCCTGAAACACTCATTAATAAAATTATTGGAATATTTTAAGACTCAATTAGTATCTTTGTGATCCTTATGCTTGCATGGAATTTTAGTTTCATGGTGCTCCCCTGTCATCACAAAATTCGATAAATTACTGATTTTCCTTGGAAATATTTGTGTAAATGAAGAGGTGTATCCTTATATTTATAGTCTTGTCCATTCTTAATGATCAACTTCCTCATAGTTCATTTTCTTGATCTTTCATTAAAACACTATGGTGATCCTCCTATCACAAACCTCCATAAAAATTCTTTCTTAATGATGCCTGATGTATTCACAGTGCTTTCCATAAAAAAATTGTGTCTTTTCAAATCACTATCAAACATTTCATTACAGTGATTCTCCATTGAGATTTAATTCATTCATGATTCCTTCTTTCAAACTATCACACACACACAATTCTCGAATTCTCATAATCTAAGAGATCACTATCACAATTTATGATTCTTCTTATCTTCACTAACATCATCCTAGTTTTAGTAAAATCCATTCCATTACTATTTTCAGGAAAACTTTTTTCCAGAAAACTACCCTTCGCGAGGCTACCCTCTAGTAACAACATTTAATTATGCCGGCCTCTTCCTCCAACTTTTTTACCCCAAAAATTTGAAAAACCCTTGGAAAAGATGTTATCTTCAATAATATTTTCAGTTTGAACTCTAAGATCATTTTTTATGAAAACTCCATGAACTTCCATGTGAGTATTGAAAACAAACATATATCATACTATATTTAAATAAATGAAAAGCCTAGGTTCAAACATATATCACGATTATTTATTATAAGCCATGATTCAATCTAAAAATTAGTTGATTAAGAATGAATAAGAAAAATTAACAACTAAGGATGATATGATTGTTATATATTCAAACATATAAATAATTTCATGAGAAATTATAAGATATACTTGTAACCATGTATGATACAATTTTCGAACACAACATAATTAGAATAATTTTGTAGGGTTGTTATTGATGATTGTACTCTTCTAATTTAAACATTTTAAGGTTGAAAAGGCTTTATTAGATTTAAAAGAGAACTTTATAAGGTTGAAAATCCACATAATGATTAAAAATAATTTTTTACTGTTTATATAAAGTGGGTATTGTTGTTGACATTGTGAGATAATGAGAAAACTATATTTATATGTATGGTGTAAAATAATGTGAATTTCTTCATGATGTTTTTAACGCATTTGACATCGTATATCACATGTTAAACATAGTATGGTATATTTAATTTGTGCTTTTTAAAAAATTGAAATATTATCATATGTTTTTTTTTTAATTTTTTAGTAAAATATTTATTATTATATCATATGGGAATTTAAATACATTTTCATAAAAACAAATAAAATGGAAAATGAATTTAAATATGGATTTCCAACGATATTTTTTTCCAAAATAAAATGACTTTAGGAACTTGAGTTATTATTTTTCAGAGACTAAATGTTTTAATATTATTGGAATTATTTTCACATAGTGAAATGGTTATATAAATGAGATGAAGAAGAAGAAATGTGTGTGTTATACTTCATGATAACATCATATTATGAATCACTAGATAAATTAGAATATAGTTGTTTCTGACATAATTATATAGTAATATATCATGAGTGTCGAAGTACTAACGATGATCCACTATAGTATTCAAATGATCATTATTTTTCTATAAATAGGAATATGAACTGGTAGAGAAGAGGACTAACCTTATATATATATATATATATATATATATATATATATCTACAGATCATTCCAAACAAAGTAAAAAATGAGGTCCCAGATAACAATATGTTCATACTAAAGTATATGGATATGAAGAAGAAAAAACCATTAATTTATACAAGATAAAGAAATCATAGATGATGGTTGTTATTGAGGAAGACATTGTTATTGTAGTGGATTAAATAAGATGATAAAATCTAGGTTATCTAGGAGGTACATGAGAAAAGTCTTCAATATTTATTCAATATATGGTGATGATATTTTCTTTTAAAAAATTTAAATTCATTAATTTCATTAATTTCATTATATTTTGATTGTTTTAGGATAGTGGATAAAATTATGTATTTTTGAACATGCCATGTTTGATAACAATAATGAACCTATGGCTGTGGGATTACAACCACGATGCCTTGGGGATAGTTCCATTATAAATGATGGTGAACCAAATTATCAAAATCATTTATTATTTTTGTTTTCTATTATTTATTATGTGCTTCCATACTAAAAGATAAATATATATAAATAAAATATAGGATCCATTCATTCAAAAAATATATTTCTGAAAAGGGAATCATATTTAATTTTAGTAAAATTAGACAAACACTAATTATCTCCTTTATAGTGATGTCAATAAACCTCTATGATCCTATCATGGTATATTATTATTATAATACATATTATTATATATTTTTATTTTAATTGATACGGTAATGTTTTTTATATAGTATTAATCATTTTTTATTATATATCATTATATTATGTATATCATACGTCTTCCTTGGTTATTTTATACAGTGTGATACCAATTTTTAAACATCTAAATTCACCCCTTTATATGATTTAACTAATTCACTAGAAAACAATGAAGTAGAATACATTTTATTTATAGATAAGAAATTTATGAATAATTATTATTTATATATATTTGTGATGAAATTTAAATACTAATGTAATATAATTTTGAAGTTATATCAAGTACATTAAGACTAAGAAGAGAATGAATTTAAAATTATTTGATGGAATAAATGACTAATTGCATTAGGTTTATTGGGAAATATTTTTTACATTTGTATCATATATAGGTTAAATAGAAACCCTTGGAAATAGATTTTGAGGAACATATATAGAGAACACATGTTTTTGGAAATCCCCATGGAAATTATATAATTTTTTTTAGAATTGATATAATATTTAGTATGTATATAAAATAAATGTTTATTTATTATATAAATTGATTAATTACTCATCGTGGTAATATTGAACTAATTATTATATGTCATTTTTATTAACATGTTTCTAAATTGGTGGATTCGAAATCATGTCAATCCTCGAAATCAGTAAATAGATTCTCAAACTAATAAAACAAATAAATCATGTTTTGGAGATTACAAAAATATAAATGTTTTTATAAATATCACTCCAGTTTTGAAAAATGATATTTCCAATGTGGATAGATATATTTCCCTCTATCCTGGTGTGAAATGAAAGAATATTTTTTCTGGGTATGAACTTTTTCATTTCAATGAAAAAAACTAATCATTTGGTGATAGATAAAGGGATTTAATATTGAGTGATGATAATAATTTATTTGGGATCCAAGGAAAAAGATAATTTGTTTATGATTTTACACCATATAAATAAAGATTCTAATTAATGGTTATCATTGATTCAAAATACTAAGAATGTTTAAGATACTAAAAAAAGGATTTTAATTGTTTTAATTAATTGTTCCTTACAAAATATTTTCATATATATATTCAATAAAACATTAAAACAAATTGATCAATTGAAAAAAATAGTAAAATATTAATAAATATGATGATAAATTTATAATAACATCAATTCCTGTTGCATATTACACACACAATAAAAAATTAAATATAGATCAATTCATCAATAGATTAAATTAAATTCAATGAATGGGATTATTTTTTATTACCATTTCATCATATAAAGAGATAATAAAATGTACCATCAAGGATAAAAAGTAGCTATCTAATTCATATATTATTAAAGGAAATAATGAAAAGATTTAGAAACCAAGAATCGATGTAGAATTAACTATTTAGATTTAAAATAAATGAAGGGTATAGTTTCTAATATACAATAAATGTTGTAAGAAACACACTAATGTTTGATTGGATGAATTGGGGTTTTATTTCAATTTTTGGTATAAAGGCCAATAATATCCTGACTGTAAACTCTAGTTTAATACCACTAATGACAAATTCATTAATTTTATATATATAGGAAACTATTTTGTTTTATTCCCCAAGCATAAAGGGAATATACCTTAGAATAATACAAGGAAGAATTTCTGAGATCATTCATTTACTATGAAGGATGTCTAAATCTCACATTATTTTATTGTAGGTAGATTAACTATAAAATCAATATTAGAAATTAAATTATTTAATTATATATAAACACACTCTAAAAATCATGTTATAAATCTAAGAGCATTAAATAATTCTAAAATGAATTATAGAAGTAATTTCTAGGTAACACACTTTAATGAAATCTTATCAAATAAACATATAGTAAATTATTCATATTAGAATTAATGGAATAAATCATGGTGAAAAACTGATCGATAAACTAATTGATTACACTGAAATAATTTCATGAATGAATTAGATATCTAATTATAATGAAAATTTTTCTATTGAGTGAGCGTGATTAAAATCTGTGAGTTGTAAATAATTTTTTTAGAGTTAAAGTTTCTATTATTTTTTCATGTCCCAAACCACCCCCAATGAATTATATTAATGAAATTATTATAGTATAAAGAAGAAAAAAATAATACAATTAAATCAAATTATATATTTATAAGATGTAATTTAATGTCTCCCCCTAATTTCATTGATATATTACTAAAGAAATTACCTTAATATCTAATGTATTAGGAATTTTAATTCTATATTGATCTCATTCAAATTATGAATCCCATATCAAAGCTACCCAATATAATTACTATAATGGGATTAGTATAATTAATTTAATAACTTTAAAATCCATCTGATAAAGACTTTATATGCCATAGTGTGTCCCCCTAGGGAGTACATATCATATTTGTAATGTTTTTGGTTCTATAAGGTTGTGAATCAACTATAGGGAGATTATCCCCATTAATATCTTGAAAAAAGTATCCCATTATATACATTTATGATTTATTTTATCCACACCAAGGATCTCCACACTACTCATCGGTTAAAATTCATTCTAGTTTTCATTAATTTAATTTTATAAAACATGATATACCAATAATTTTTTTTCAAATTTATGGGCATTATGATTTTATAGTATGGAATTTTATATTTAAAAATACAAATTTCATGATTATTAATATAATAAAATAGTGTATTTAGGGATTATATTTATTTTTTGTAGTGTTTATTGATTATACACTTGTAGACATTAATAGATCTAATGATAATGATAAATATTCTATATATTGTACTACAGACTCTAATAGTGAGTCATATAGTAAATTTAATATGTGTTAATAATTTCTTAAAAATGTTTCTTTTTAGGGATAGGTTATCTCTAGGGATTGATTATTTATGGAACCTTATATGGTTATGGTTGTTTGGGAATGACCAACACAAATGAATGATACTGAAATGAATCCTTGAATTTGATGCTAACAGTAAGAGATTCATTGAAATATTTTCTAAATTAGCTAATATTTTAATAAGTTGACATATAAAGGGGTAAAATTTGTATATTAAAATAAATCTTAAGGTAGTTTTTATAAACCAAATAATGTGATAATAAATGCATCATTATTAAAAAAATAGTAGGGGAATTAATGTTTTTTTTATATTTAGTGATGAATAAGATAAATGATTATAATGAGTTCTTAGAAAAAATAATATATTTTTTAATGCATCTATTATATTTATGATTCATTGAATGAATTTACATACTCAGGATTTAGAGATGTTTATAATAATATTTTATTTAAAATAAGGATACATCATCTGTATAGACAATGATATAACATATATATATATAGATCATAAGGATTTCAATTATATATTCCCAGAAAAGAGCCAATTATGTGGAAAAATATATGGACATAATTATTAAGTACTTCGAATGTAAAATGAACCAAAAACTGAGAAAAGGAACCTAGTTGGAAAATTCCTTTAGTCGAAAGGATCATAGAGTTCTATCCATGATGAGGATCAAGAAAGATCTAACACTTGATTTAGTAACGATGTACGATATGTTTATTAGGGAAGGGGAAACTCTATTTATATTCTAAATAAATTACCAATAATCATTAATAAAAAATAAAAAAGATGATTCATCAAGATTTCAAGGGTCTATAAAAGAAACATGAAGCTATGGAAGATGAGAAATTGATATAATTCTTCTATAAATATTTTTTTTTGTGTTTGGGAATATACAATTTTTAACATCACAACCTCATTGGAATAAATAATTTCTAGTTGATGCTCCTAACATAAATTTCATTAATCACCATCATATAACCAAAATGTATAGGTATTTTTTCGAACACTTTTTGTGGGACAAAATTAAAGATTAAATCATAGAATACGTTTCATGATGTTTAATATACCAAAATTTTAAGTATGATAGACTAATTCTAAATGGTGTCAGGTAACTGATACCTATACTTATATGTATATGGAAAAATATCAAAAAAATTATTGTCACTCTAGATATTATGATGTGAAATATGGATAATGAAATATGGTCTATCATGGATCATCTAAATTATTATTCTCATTTCCTAGATAAAATGAAGGATAGTCCTCTCATGAAACCCAAATGAAATTATATTAATAAAGTAGTGATTATTAATTAGAATACTATATATATTTTATTTTTTCAAGACCCTCATTTTAAATGAAAAATTTAGTGGAGTCTTAAGAAGGATCTATACACAAATTCACATTTAAGAACCACCTATCATCCACAAAGTTACATACATTATGTAAGAACCTTCCAAATTGTTGAGAATTTGTAAAGGTAATCCTCACATGATTTACAAGGTACATGGGGCCTATACATACCTTTGGTGGAATTCACATAAAAAATTTCTTTCATTCTAACATTTAAATGGAACTGTAAAAATATATGTATGTAAAAATATTTAAAACACCATCATATTTGGATAAAGGTGGGGAGAAAGATATAGTTTTTCCAAAACCCTTTTAGAAGAAAAATGAGAATGTACGACCTATCAAAAAAAGTAAAGATAACCCAATGGAAATAGAATATATAGTATTATTAAGAAATAATGGACATCTAGATTGATGTATTAGATCATTTCATATTAAAGGTATCACCTAGAAGGTAGTTATAAGTTTTTTTAAGAAGGGATAGAAATTCTATTCATGTATTGGAACTTTCGAGAATTTGGAATGAATTGGTTTAATTTCATATCATTAATAAAATTCCAACAAATATATCTAATGTAATTGAACTCATCCATTTTTTATTAATATAGAAACATATAATTGACTCATTTCATGAACTTAGGACTAAGGAAATATATCTATGGGATAAAATTTCCTATGAGGATGATATTTTATAGATGCAGAACACTTAAGAGAAAAAGTTTTAGAATTATAAAACAATGATAGAGAAGTTACATTAGAGAAAAAATAATATGTGTGATGAAATTTGGGATCTTGATGAAGAAATGTGGAAAACCTTCAAATAATTTTACATGGATTGATGAACACCCTATCATCGTAGATGATATTATTTAAGGGGTGTGGTGGAATATAAGACCTGTTATTCGGTTATAAATATTTTATTAAAACAAAAATATTTTTAATATATTATTTTAGTACAATAAAAAATAAATTTACATTCACTAGAACTCATATGAATATTAATATAGAAAATACAGATAAAATAAAATTAGAAACTATAAAACAAAAAATAATAACAATTTGAAAATTAAACAAGAGAAAGGTAAAACTATAATCAGATATTTTTGTTCATCACTGTCATTATGAATTATCACACACACGAACAATCATTAAATATAATGAACAAATTAAATATAATAGTCATTTTCTATAGTGAAGATTTGTAAAAAATAAGTGAATGAAATGTTGATGAAGTAAGATGTATTTATAGTAAATTTATGTAATATATGACTATAGGAATTTTAACCAATCATAAGACTATTAAACATTCATAATTAATATGAAAATATATAATAATAAATTTTTAACAAGACTAAAACACGTATATAATTAGTATAATATTATAAAAAAATACTCAAATTATACAACATAAATTAACTGTATCTGAAAATTTTTAATAAGTTATTGTGAATCTATTTAGTAAAAATAATAATGGTGTTGTTTAATATTAAGAATTTCCATTTCCATGAAACTAAATTTGATAATTTCGATCTAATTTTTAGAATACGAACATAGAAACTTAAATCTGGTAATGTGTTTTTGCATTCTGAAAAGATGAATTTTAGGTGAATATTAACGGTATTTTTTTCTTATACCATAGTTTTTATGACATCATAACGATTTCCAAATGAATCAATAATTTATAAAAACTTTTTTCACATCTACAAATTTATTTTAACAATAAAATAATAATTTTGAAATTAACAAACTATATATCTTAGAATATAAATGAGTTACCAAGGTCCAAATTTCATTTGATTTTAAAATTATTTATTATTTAGTATATATTAAATAAAATAATAATATTTTTTTATACTTTAAAAGTTAAAAGAAAATATATTTTATAGTCAAATACTATTTTTTTATTAGGAATATAAAAATATTCATTATATTGAGAAAAATAACATAAAATAATCAATAATTTAATAAACAACTCCAATATCCTTCAACTAGAAGTACACCCCTATTTTCCCAAACCCACTTTACTTACAAAATACTACCCAATATTATGATATACATAAATATCTCTACAAAACAACATTTCAATGTTTCCAAGGGCCTAGTCAAACCAAATATTATTCCAAGAAGCCTTGAGGGTGTTCATAATGAGGTGTCCCAATGAAATGGCCACTATATTCCATCATTACACTTTTATAAGCATTATTAAAATACCCAGATTTATATATATATTATAAATATAATAAAATTAAATTATTATAAACATTATAATTCTACGTGATTATAATATAAAAATATGTCTTATTGTTCATCACTTTTAATAATTTTCAAAAAACACAGTTCATAATATGGTGGATTTTTACAACCTATGAAAATGATGGTCTTTCTAATATCCATATTTATAAATGGTTTTAAAATTTCAATTAAAGTATAATTGGGATATTGAAATCCAATGTTATGTAGTTTTAATATTTTAGGGTAATAATATATTCTTACAATAAAATTTTTTAAATAAAAAATTATTATCATTTATACAACTGAAAACAGACACATCATTAGATGATTCATATTTTTCAGCACGTGTGGAAAATATATTAAACATTTAAGTTATATACTACTAGAAATAAATTAAAATTTATAACATGACACCACTTGAGATTATGGAATCTTTTTTCCATGACAACTGACTGATACTATTATACTGAAGTGATATTGGAATAATGGACCAAACAACTCTTAATTACATATATTTGAATATAATCCAATAAAATAATTAGTTATAATTGTCAATTGGTTATAATATTTGAAATAATAATCCTTAAGTTTATAAATTATTCAATTTATAAATATAATTGAACTATATTACAGGTTTTAGGATAATCCTTGCATGTTGGGGATTGTGGAAAGGTGTTAAATTAAAAATATACACCCTATCAATATATTATTTCCGTACTATATATCTTATCCTCTTTTTATTATCTTCGATGTATTGATGGAATAACATACCGATTTTACATAAATATTATGTATCACTTGTATCTATATATTTCATGTCTTTATAGTTTTTACATTATGCTACTTATAAGGGGAGTCTCCAATGATTTTTCGGCATTTCAGTGAATTATAGAAAATTAAAATTCCCATTATTTGAATTCGGATAATTATTTATTTTATAGCCATTTATATGAATTTTATTCCATAAGTAACATTATAAATTATATATTTTAGACATTTATTATTTTAATTATATTAATTCAAAGGGCATAGTATGTTACAGATACTACCTAAAATTATATAGCTTATTTATGTATTAATAGGCCCCAAGAGACAAAGTATATTCTTCATTTATTGTATGGATTCTCATTTATGTAATACATGTTTACCTAATGTATACATGGTGCAGTCATGATTTCTCACATCATGAATTCCATCATTATGATAATAATTTTGGTTATATATATGATCATATATTTCCATTTTTTAGATATGATTTTTAATTTTATTTAATAATATACAATTTATTTGTTTGCTTATTTCTTCCATATTATGTATATATTTTTATTTCAATTTTTATAATCCTCTACACATAACCCCTATTAGATTCCATGATCATACCAATTTTTATTGTTTCCCAATTTCCCTGGGAAACCATGATGATGTTTTCATGTTATTTATAGATTAGTATTGAAAGTGTAATGATGATTTAAATTTATTTATTATGAACATTATTTTCTAATGTAATGTCATGATAAAGAAAGATGAAGGTGGTTTTATTATTTATTATTGATAAATACAATCTCAAAGGAGTTTTGATGTTGAATAATAAACAAATTGATCAAAACCATGAATACATATAATGAATTTACACCAAAAAATACATCACCAAAAAAAGGACATTATGAGGATAAAAACTCCCTTTATTAAAAATGAAATCACTCTTTATATTGATGATATGATGATAAAAGAAAAATTTTAATAAATTAATATGAACATAGATTATAATACAGACAATCACAATACCATTTTTTGTGGTAAAATGAATTTTCGGGTATAAATAATACATAAAAAATATTCCATTTTCATTTTTTTGAAACACATGAGAAAACCATGGAGATAAAAAATTATTAAATAATCATTCCCATTCAAGGCCTTTTAGATGAATTTTCAATTCTCGCAACTCTTTTGGATTCATACAACAACAAGGGATAGAGATGTGATTTGTACTTATTAAAAATTCTATCATGTATTACATATCTCTATGTCAAGTTAATCTTGTAAATTCTTCATGAAATATATCCTAAAATATATTTACTACTATATGAATAATATAACTAATGCCATTATAAGTTTTACCAAGAATCATCCCCATAACAAAAGATATTATTGTCTTTAATTTCTATGTATCATGTCTTATCTAACTATCATGGGAATCCCATTCAGCTAAGAAAACCTAAGGAAAATAAATTTAGGGAATGAATATCACATATATTTAATAATAGTTCATAATTGTAACACCCGAGATTTTTATGAGTAATATTTTGTTTTTTATATATCATCAAAGGAATCTTTCACTACATACTAGCTTGGTTTACCTTACACGCAATCGCGACCTTCCTCGATAGCTTGCGTCGTACACATTACCGAGATTCACCAAACAATGATATGCTATTAAAATATTATTAAAACTAGCCGTTATGAATATTAATAACCACTTTTTGAAATTTTATAAATTTTATTTTTTAAAATGGACTTCATTTTTGGATTCGGAATACCGAAATTAGCCTAGGGTGAAATTTTGGTATTTCTCTGAAAACTTTCAATTTTTGATGAATAGTGAAACCACTAAGTGGTAGGTTAAAAAAAATGAATTTTGCATAAAACTTGATTTTACCGCTTCTGTGAATGGAATTTCGAAAATCTGACAGACACGGTTAATATCAAGGACTAAAATGCGGTTCAATGAGATGAAAATAATTTTTGGTGAATAGTAACTTTTTACTTTTTTTTACCACGGTTAATAGTAAATAGGGTAACTAAGGGTAAATATGATATTACTATTACCCTAACACATGTCCTAATTCTATTGGATAAGTGTAATTCGACCAAAAACAACCTTATGAAAAAAATATGACCATTTAGGCCCACTTGGGTTAGATTAGGACATTTATTATTAATTTATTTAAAGAAGGGTTAAAAGAGTTAAAATCAAAGTTTAATAAGTAAATCATGTTTAGTATGGGGTTATACATAAGATAAATTCGAATATAAATATTCATTAGAAAGAAAAAAAGATTTCTTACATGATGGTATTTTATTTATAATTTTTAGACATTAAATAATTTAATTTATTTATGACACAATTATGATGCAGTAATTATCTTATTTATGAAATATTGACACAATTGATGTTATAAACACCAAAATAAATGTAATTTGAGACTTACACTAATTTTATAGGTTACTATGATATATTAGTGTTGATTTAATCAACTTGGTTCGAACATATAATTCTGTTATGACTTTGACAAATATCATATATCAAATAGTGTCAAAATTGACACAAAATAGTTTTTAAATCAAATATTATATTATTAATTGTTATTTTATTCCTAAAAATCTAAGGTTCGGCCAAATGACTTATATAAGGATATATATATTAATAATAAACAATTTGGGGTTCGTTTGGCATGTTATAGTAAGTGTATTAACCATATAGTGAAAGAAAACAAAAAGACACGGTAAAAGTTAAATTATTTAACTTAGAGTTAAATCTAATTGATA
Organism: Viscum album; assembly: GCA_963277665.1. Classification (NCBI taxonomy): domain Eukaryota; kingdom Viridiplantae; phylum Streptophyta; class Magnoliopsida; order Santalales; family Viscaceae; genus Viscum; species Viscum album. The sequence goes on from OY728137.1 coordinate 1,209,392,800, forward strand.
AGGTTAAAATAATACCCTAAAATTGTCTAAATACTATTGGCTGATAGGATTTCGACCCATCCCCACTTTATCTTCGAAATAAGACCCTTTGGAACCATTATAAACCGATTTTTACTTTAATATAAAATAATATTTTGAGATATTCCTAAGTTGCCCCTCTCCTCCCTTATGAAAGGGCACCACCTCCCCCTCCTCCTCACACCAAATTGAGCACTCAAGCTCGGACAACCCCTGCCATTTTCTCCTCTCCACTTCAATAGAATAATCCTAGGGGTCCTGATCTTCTTCAAAGACCAATCTTAGTTCCCTAAGTGGAGGATTCAAAGAAGCGTTCCAAAGAAGAGGTAATATCCATTACCGATCTTTTCAATTTCTTTCTTCTTCAACTTATTCTTCTTTAGTTATTTCATGATAAAGTAATAACATCAGTATTACTTACATACTGATATGTTATTATAAATATTAAATAACCCTAATTCACCTTCTATCCATCCTACGGAAAAATGAAATCACCGCGCGTGCGTACGTACGGAATACCGTCTCCACGCCGTGGTGTAATCTATTTTCCACCACCACTTTACAAGGATGGGTATAATGGTGTAATGAGTAACTATTTATCATTATTATAAAGTAATATTGATACTGAAATAATATATATATACTCCAATACAATTCCACAATCATATGAACGATATCATCACTCGTGCGTACGTACGGAATACCGTCTCCACGATGTGATGCGACTCGTTCTACATGATAATCATTACATAGTAATTATATAAATGAATTGAATGAATAAATATGATATATGTTACACTAATAACATTATGGATATAAGGTATCTATAACCTTAAAAGAAGAATAAGAATTTATTCGACAAAACACGCATAAGAACAAAAGGCAATAAAGACCCGAGTAACAAGTAACAATGAAATATTACTAAAAAGAAGCTATGAATATGACCATATATGATATCATATCAATATGTATGATTCTGGAATAAGTCAATAACATTATTTAAACCATTATACAGGAGCTTCGGACACGTACAAAGCAAATCGGACCTAAGGTAAGGGAAAATATCACAATCTCATTTTTATCCGAGATTGTTTATACTTTGGCATTTACTGGGGTACATTTTATCATCCACATCCATGTTCCCTCAATATGTAATATTGTTTTCATCCACTTACAATAGTTTAATTCCAATTTTACCCTTTGGTGAGTTTTTAGTAAATAATATGAAAGGAATCTTTTGTCGTTTTTTCGTACGAGGTACTTTTTGACTTTTCCGACAAAAGTACGAAGAATGTTTTTTTAACTTATACGGCATGAATGGATTTTTAAAACATTAGTACCAAGAAGCTTCCTTTACAAGTTTTCATGTTTATTTTTAACTTCTTTTAGTTTATAATTGTATGACATGTTAAGAAAAGAAAAGTGTTTTTGAAGAAGAAAGGATATTTTCCTCAAGAATGGAGTTCAAGTGTTTTATCAAAATTATTTTCCATCTAAGATAGTAAAGGGTTCTGTTTTTATCCCTATTATTACATTGATTTGATCATGTTGTGATGGAATTATTTTTATGAATTCCTTTATCTTATATGAATTTATTTATGATGTCATGATGTTTCAAGAATCCCATTTTTGTTACATGTGTTATGCGATGATGTATGTTTTATGATTATGTGGCACACATAAGAAAGGATTCATTATAAGATGGGTGGGACCTATATCTCCCTCAAATGCATTGGGTAAAGATTTTATATCTCATGAAATAGACAGGGCTGGAATGGTAGGTTATACCGGTTCAGTGAAACAGGACAGAAACGAGGGTTACTCGATTCAGAAAGGGACTTTGTCCACTAAGATAGTCTTGGAAATGAGTCATGACTAACAAGAAATGATTTTCCATGATTATGTGTGCATGCCACAAAGTTTCAAGTTTTATGAAATGATTATGGGGATATCATTTTCACTTCTATGATTTGTTCCAGGTTAAGATATTATGATCTCTTTTGCAGGTTATGATTTTCAAAAAGATATGATATGATTTTTATTTCCTTTATTTGCCCTTGCTGAGCATTTGAGCTCACCCTTTTATGTTTTCTTTTCCCCAGGTCAGGAAGATGGATATTAAGTAGAATATGCTAAAAGGGACCCTAGATATGATGAAATAAATGGGAGACACTGTAGAAGATTTATGAACCAGTTGTTTATGTTTCCTAGTTTCTAAAGACACTATACCTATACGGTCCTTTGAGGTTTTGTCATATGTTGTAATAAGTGTGCTTCAATTTTGAAGTATTAACAATGTATGTAAAGTATGGGTCGTTATAGTTGGTTTCAGAGGCAAAGGAGGTAGGAATGTATCCGATCCTTGGGAACTCTCACATGTGAGCATTGGACGAAGCATGGCTCTCCGCACAAGGGCTTCATGAGGAAATGGCTGCCACTGGGGATGGTGGTGTGTCCCGCCCAGGGGGTGTAGCCGCCCATGGAGTGCCCTGATAGGTATCAACTATAGTCCACTAGAAGTAATTCCAGACCGTTATAATTGGTATCAGAGGAAAGGTATAGTCAACCTTTGGAAACTAGGATGTGAAAGCCTTAGTAAGAAGCCTAAGGATAAGTCTAAGCATAGAACACAATCATAGTGTTTTAGAAATGGCTATGAATAACCTAGGATAAGACCTTAAGCATGAAAATTTTATTCTTGAATTATGTGGTTTTCCTATTATAATTAGTGTTGCTCACACTATTCTTCTTGGTTTTAGTCAATGGCTGGAACCCGAAGGAACCGTGTCAATGCGGAATGCGATGGGCAATGCAATGACTGTACCCCTGAGCAACCAAACGATATGGGAGCTAGAATGAAAAATCTTGTAGCCATGCTCACACAACTTTCTCAAGCTATGAATCATGCAGGACTTCCAAACGAACAAATGAAGGAGCAACATTATGTTGAATCCTTCATGAGGCAGCGTCCACCTTCTTTCAGCGGGTCTACTGATCCATTAGTTGCTGAACAATGGATTAGTACTACTGAAAAGATATTTTCAATTCTTCAATGTTCTGACCATGATAATGTCATCCTAGCAGTGTATCATTTGGAAGGAGATGCTGATCAATGGTGGAATCTTATTAAGAATACGAGGCAAAGGGATGAAATTGAGTCTATGGAATGGGACGAGTTCAAGAACTTATTTTTCAATAAGTACTTCCCTCGTATTCTCCGAACAAAGATGGAGAAAGAGTTCCTTGAACTGAAGCAAAGGGATGATGAATCTTTTAGTACCTATGAAGCAAATTTTACAAGACTTGCAAGGTACGCTTCTAGTATTATTATCCAACCTGAGAGTAAGATCGATCGATTCTTTAGTGGCTTAAAACCAAGTCTTCAAAGGGCGTTAGCCATAAGGGACTTCAATAGCTACGAGGAAATTGTTCGATGTGCTCTCAAAGTCGAGATGGAGATTGGAGTAACCCATCAGTCACATGGGTTTGATAAGAAGAGGAAGATGGAATTCAAAGGAAAATCTAAAGAGCACACTGAAAAGAAGATGAGCTTTCCCTTATGCTTAAAGTGTGGAAAGAAACATGGAGGGAGTTGTCTTAAAGGGACAAGTAAATGTTTTAAGTGTGGAAAGGAAGTTTATCGGGCATTTGAATGCCGCGATAATGGGAAGAAGATGTCTAATGATGGAAACAAAGGAAGGGATACACAGAACGAACCTACTACACTTCAATGTTTCAAGTGCAAGGAGATGGGGCATTATGCCAATCAATGCCCAAATCCAAGGGTTGATTATGATGGTCGACGTCAACAAAATCTTAAGGCTAAAGACAAAGGAAAGTCACATGCAATTTCTATCAGCGATGTGGAGTACGATAACGAAGTGTTGAAAGGTACACTTACCATCCACTCTAAAGTAGCAAATGTTTTATTTGATTCTGGATCCACCCACTCTTTTATTTCTAAAGAATTTTCTAAGGGTATCACCGTATTACCTCAACAATTAGATGTTGAGTTAGCTGTGACAACACCTAATGGCACAACAGTCGCATCCAAAGTTTATAATTCTTCTCCGATCGAAGTTTGTGGGAAAGTGCTTCCTGCAAATCTTGTGATCCTTCCTTTAGTGGAATTTTATGTGATTCTTGGCATGGATTGGCTTTCTCTACATGGAGCTCATATCAATTTCCAAAGAAGGGAAGTCACATTTCATCTTCCAGATCAATCTACGATCGTATATCAATGCAAGGATGAACATAACCTTCCAGTGGAAATTTCTTCCATCTTATGGGTATTGATTCCACTACATGAAGGTTATTTATCTCAAATGGTTGGTGAGAAACTCATGATTAAGAATATGCCCATTGTACGGGAGTTTGATGATGTATTTCCGGAGGAATTACCGGGTCTTCCACCAAATCGTGAAGTTGAGTTTTCAATAGAACTTGTACCTGGGTGCTTTGCCTATTTCAAAGACACCATATAGAATGGCCCCAACTGAGTTGCAGGAATTGAAGAAGCAACTCCAAGAGAATCTTGATAAGGGATTCATACGCCCTAGTGCGTCACCTTGGGGAGCACCTGTTCTATTTGTTACGAAGAAAGATGGATCAATGGGACTCTGCATTGATTATCGAGAACTTAACAAGATCACTATCAAGAAAAAATTTCATCTCCCACGCATTGATGACTTATTTAACCAACTACGCGGAGCTCTATACTTTTCCAATATTGATCTTAGTTCAGGGTATCATCAATTAAGGGTCAAAAGGGAGGATATACCAAAGACGGCTTTCCGTACAAGGTATGGACACTATGAATTTATATTGATGCCATTTGGTCTTACTAATTCCCCTGATATCTTCATGGATCTAATGAATAGAGTCTTTAGAGACTATCTTGATCAATTTGTGGTAGTCTTTATAGACGATATTATTGTCTATTCAAAGAGCAAGGAAGAGCATGAAGATCACTTGAGAATTATATTGAAGACCCAGAGAAAGGAGAAGCTTTATGCCAAACTTACCAAGTGTGAATTTTGGCTTCAAAAAGTTGCATTTTTGGGTCACATAATCTTAAAAGAGGGGATATCTGTGGATCCAGCAAAAACAGAGGTTATCGAAAGATGGTCAAGACCAACAACAGTAACTGTGATCCGAAGTTTTCTTGGTTTGGCTGGATATTATCAACGTTTTGTAAAGGATTTTTCACGATTATCTAATCCACTCACCAAGTTGACTTGGAAAGGAGTTAAGTTTGTCTGGACGGAAGAATGTGAAGAGAATTTCAAGGAGTTGAAAAGAAGGTTATCCAGTGCACCTGTGCTCACACTGCCTTGTAGTGGAGAAAGGTTTGTGATCTACAGTGATGCATCCAAGAAGGGATTGGGGTGTGTTCTTATGCAAAATGATATGGTGATAGATTATGCCTCACGACAGTTGAAAATCCATGAGCAAAATTACCCAACTCATGATTTGGAGTTAGCTGCGGTAATCTTTGCATTAAAGATTTGGAGGCATTACCTTTATGGTGAAAGGTGTGATATTTATACTGATCATAAAAGTTTAAAGTATATTTTCACACAAAGGAGCTGAATATGCGTCAAAGAAGATGGTTGGAGATGATTAAGGATTATGACTGCTCAATCCATTACCACCCTGGGAAAGCAAACAAGGTGGCAGATGCATTAAGTCGACAAGACCATGCTAGTTTATCCATGATGAGGATCACAAAGGATCCAATATTTATGGATTTACAAAGGATGGATCTTGGAATTATAATGGAAGGGGAAAAATCTTATCTTTCTCAAATGAATGTTCAACCATCTATACATGTGAAGATTAAAGAGGCACAGAAAGAAGATGTCGAGTTACAAAAGAAGGTGAGAAATGTTCCTGAATTCAACCTTGATTGTGATGGGATAATAAAGTTCAGGAATCGGGTTTGTGTTCCTCCCATCCCCGAATTAAAGAAGGAGCTGCTGGATGAGGCTCATAGTTCTTCATTCTCTATTCATCCTGGAAGCACGAAGATGTATAGGGACCTGAAAGAGTACTTCTGGTGGGATGGCATGAAAAGAGATGTTGCTGAATATGTCTCTCGATGCTTGGTTTGTCAACAAGTTAAAGCTGAGAGACAAAAGTCTAAGGGGATGTTACAACCATTACCCATACCTAAATGGAAATGGGAAAACATCACTATGGACTTTGTCACAGGACTTCCTAAAACATCCAAAGGCAATAATGCTATTTGGGTCATAGTTGATCATCTTACAAAGTCTGCACACTTCATTGTTATTAGAGAGGATTTCTCTCTAGATCATCTTGTCAGGATATATGTAAAGGAAGTGGTAAGATTGCATGGAGTACCACTTTCTATTATATCTGATCGGGATCCGAGATTTACCTCGAAGTTCTGGCGAAGTCTTCAGCATACTCTGGATACATAGTTGAGTTTCAGTACTGCTTATCATCCCCAGACAGACGGTCAGTCTGAGAGAACAATTCAAACCCTAGAAGATATGTTGAGAGCTTGCTCTATGGATTTCAAAGGAGGTTGGGATCAACACCTACCTTTGGTGGAATTTTCTTATAATAATAGCTTTCATTCCAGTATTCAGATGGCTCCTTATGAAGCTCTCTATGCAAAGAAATGCAGGACTCCAACTTGCTGGGATGAAGTTAGGGAAAGAAAGCTATTAGGACCTGATCTCGTTGATGAAATGGCAGAAAAGTTCAGATCTATTCAACAACACATAAGAGCAGCTCAGAGTCGACAGAAAAGTTATGCCGACAACCGAAGAAAAGACCTAGAGTTTTAAGTGGGCGATAAAGTGTTCTTACGAATATCTCCCTGGAAGAGGGTTATGAGATTTGGAAAGAAGAGGAAGTTGAGCCCTAGATATATCGGTCCTTTCGAAATACTGGATCGTGTTGGAAAGGTAGCTTACCGATTGGCGCTTCCACCGAATCTCTCTCAAGTTCACGATGTGTTCCATGTATCTCTCCTGAGAGAGTACATACCTGATCCTTCACATGTACTCAGCTCAGAAGTTGTACCGTTGGAGCAAGATCTTTCTTATGAAGAACAACCAGTAGAGATTCTGGATCGTAGCGAAAAAGTCCTACGAAACAAGACCACTCGATTGGTGAAAGTTTTATGGAGGAACCACCAACTTGAAGAAGCTACATGGGAGCTTGAGGATATGATGAGGGAGAAGTATCATCATCTGTTTGTTACAAAGTGACGAATTTCGAGGGCGAAATTCTTTTTAAGGGGGGTAGAATGTAACACCCGAGATTTTTATGAGTAATATTTTGTTTTTTATATATCATCAAAGGAATCTTTCACTACATACTAGCTTGGATTACCTTACACGCAATCGCGACCTTCCTCGATAGCTTGTGTCGTACGCAATACTGAGTTTCACCAAACAATGATATGCTATTAAAATATTATTAAAACTAGCCGTTATGAATAGTAATAACCACTTTTTGAAATTTTATAAATTTTATTTTTTTAAATGGACTTCATTTTTGGATTCGGAATACCGAAATTAGCCTAGGGTGAAATTTTGGTATTTTTCTGAAAACTTTCAATTTTTGATGAATAGTGAAACCACTAAGTGGTAGGTTAAAAAAATGAATTTTGCATAAAACTTGATTTTACCGCCTCTGTGAATGGAATTTCGAAAATCCGACAGACACGGTTAATATCAAGGACTAAAATGTGGTTCAATGAGATGAAAATAATTTTTGGTGAATAGTAACTTTTTACTTTTTTTACCACGGTTAATAGTAAATAGGGTAACTAAGGGTAAATATGATATTACTATTACCCTAACACATGTCCTAATTCTATTGGATAAGTGTAATTCGACCAAAAACAACCTTATGAATAAAATATGACCATTTAGGCCCACTTGGGTTAGATTAGGACATTTATTATTAATTTATCTAAAGAAGGGTTAAAAGAGTTAAAATCAAAGTTTCATAAGTAAATCATTTTTAATATGGGGTTATACATAAGATAAATTCGACTATAAATATTCATTAGAAAGCTAAAAATATTTCCTACATGATGGTATTTTATTTATAATTTTTAGACATTAAATAATTTAATTTATTTATGACACAATTATGATGCAGTAATTATCTTATTTATGAAATATTGACATAATTGATTTTATAAACACCAAAATAAATGTAATTTGAGACTTCCACTAATTTTCTAGGTTACTATGATATATTATTGTTGATTTAATCAACTTGGTTTGAACATATAATTCTGTTATGACTTTCACAAAAATCATATATCAAATAGTGTCAAAATTGACACAAAATAGTTTTTAAATCAAATATTATATTATTAATTGTTATTTTATTCCTAAAAATATTAGGTTCGGCCAAATGACTTAGATAAGGATATATATATTAATAATAAACAATTTGGGGTTCTTTTGGCATGTTATAGTAAGTGTATTAACCATATAGTGAAAGAAAACTAAAAGACACGGTAAAAGTTAAATTATTTAACTTAGAGTTAAATCTAATTGATAAAGTTAAAATATTACCCTAAACTTGTCTAAATCCTATTGGTTGATAGGATTTCGACCCATCCCCACTTTAGCTTCTAAATAAGACCCTTTGAAACCATTATAAACCGATTTTTACTTTAATATAAAATAATATTTTGAGATATTCCTAAGGTGCCCCTCTCCTCCCTTATAAAAGGGCACCACCTCCCCCTCCTCCTCACACCAAATTGAGCACTCAAGCTCGGCCAACCCCTGCCATTTTCTCCTCTCCACTTCCCTAGAATAATCCTAGAGGTCCTGGTCTTCTTCAAAGACCAATCTTAGTTCCCTAAGTGGAGGATTCAAAGAAGCGTTCCAAAGAAGAGGTAATATCCATTACCGATCTTTTCAATTTCTTTCTTCCTCAACTTCTTCTTCTTTAGTTATTTCATGATAAAGTAATAACATCAGTATTACTTACATACTTATATGTTATTATAAATATGAAATAACCCTAATTCACCTTCTATCCATCCTACGGAAAAATGAAATCACCGCGCGTGCGTACGTACGGAATACCATCTCCACGCCGTGGTGTAATCTATTTTCCACCACCACTTTACAAGGATGGGTATAATGGTGTAATGGGTAACTATTTATAATTATTATAAAGTAATATTGATACTGAAATAATATATATATACTCCAATACAATTCCACGATCATAGGAACGATATCATCACTCGTGCGTACGTACGGAATACCGTCTCCACGATGTGATGCGACTCGTTCTACATGATCATCATTACATAGTAATTATATAAATGAATTGAATGAATAAATATGATATATGTTACACTAATACCATTCTGGATATAAGGTATCTATAACCTTAAAAGAAGAATAAGAATTTATTCGGCAAAACACGCATAAGAACAAAAGGAAATAAAGACCCGAGTAACAAGTAACAATGAAATATTACTAACAAGAAGCTAAGAATATGACCATATATGATATCATATCAATATGTATGATTCTGGAATAAGTCAATAACATTATTTAAACCATTATACAGGAGCTTCGGACACGTACAAAGCAAATCGGACCTAAGGTAAGGGAAAATATCACAATCTCATTTTTATCCGAGATTGTTTATACTTTGGCATTTACTGGGGTACATTTTATCATCCACATCCATGTTCCATCAATATGTAATATTTTTTTAATCCAATTACAATAGTTTAAATCCAATTTTACCCTTTGGTGAGTTTTTAGTAAAGAATATGAAAGGAATCTTTTGTCGTTTTTTCGTACGAGGTACTTTTTGACTTTTCCGACAAAAGTACGAAGAATGTTTTTTTTAAATTATACGGCATGAATGGATTTTTAAAACATTAGTCCCAAGAAGCTTCCTTTACAAGTTTTCAAGTTTATTTTTAACTTCTTTTAGTTTATAATTATATGACATGTTAAGAAAAGAAAAGTGTTTTTGAAGAAGAAAGGATATTTTCCTCAAGAATGGAGTTCAAGTGTTTTATCAAAATTATTTTCCATCTAAGATAGTAAAGGGTTCTATTTTTATCCCTATTATTACATTGATTTGATCATGTTGTGATGGAATTATTTTTATGAATTCCTTTATCTTATATGAATTTATTTATGATGTCATGATGTTTCAAGAATCCCATTTTTGTTACATGTGTTATGCGATGATGTATGTTTTATGATTATGTGGCACACATAAGAAAGGATTCATTATAAGATGGGTGGGACCTATATCTCCCTCCAATGCATTGGGTAAAGATTTTATATCTCATGAAATAGACAGGGCTGGAACGGTAGGTTATACCGGTTCAATGAAACAGGACTGAAACGAGGGTTACTCGATTCAGAAAGGGACTTTGTCCACTATGATAGTCTTGGCAATGAGTCATGACTAACAAGAAATGATTTTCCATGATTATGTGTGCATGCCACAAAGTTTCAAGTTTTATGAAATGATTATGGGGATCTCATTTTCACTTCTATGATTTGTTCCATGTTAAGATATTATGATCTCTTTTGCAGGTTATGATTTTCAAAAAGATATGATATGATTTTTATTTCCTTTATTTGCCCTTGCTAAGCATTTGAGCTCACCCTTTTATGTTTTCTTTTCCCCAGGTCAGGAAGATGGATATTAAGTAGAATATGCTAAAAGGGACCCTAGATATGATGAAATAAATGGGAGACACTGTAGAAGATTTATGAACCAGTTGTTTATGTTTCCCAGTTTCTAAAGACACTATACCTATACGGTCCTTTGTGGTTTTATCATATGTTGTAATAAGTGTGCTTCAATTTTGAAGTATTAACAATGTATGTAAAGTATGGGTCGTTATAGTTGGTATCATAGGCAAAGGAGGTAGGAATGTATCCAATCCTTGGGAACTCTCACATGTGAGCATTGGACGAAGCATGGCTCTCCGCCCAAGGGCTTCATGGGGAAATGGCTGCCACTGGGGATGGTGGTGTGTCCCGCCCAGGGGGTGTAGCCGCCCATGGAGTGCCCTAATAGGTATCAACTATAGTCCACTGGAAGTAATTCCAGACCGTTATAATAATGGCCTAAAAAGATACCAAACAATTGATCCCTCTATCAATTGAAAACATAAAATATGCAAAATAAATTATTTTTAATGGTTATAATACCTCTATGTGATAATTGTAAATGATTTATATCTTATAAAATTATATTCTCTCTTATATAGTGGAGTGTCAATAGTAAATATTCAATTAATTATATATATATTCTATAAAAAATTATAAAAATTTGATTGAGATAAAACACTTTTTTCACCAATATCATATAAAACACTATAAAGTTGGATGTGAATGGTGGTGTACCATAGATAGTGAAAGTTCCAACCAAAAGATCATATGGAACCTGATCTATGGAAAATAACTACCCTCATAATAATATTGTGCATGTCATAGGGTCACATAATTTCCTTTATCTATATAACATTACTGAGTATTCCCCTAAAAATCAGCAACAAAATAACGGATAAACTTAATAAACAATATCTTACTAAGGCACTACCATGGATTATTATCCCTAGAACCAAATTACTATGTGGAATATAAATGATAAACTCTAATTTTATGATCTATATAATTACAAAAATCTATTAATATATGCCCATGTTTTAATAGAAATTATTTTTTATTTGAAAAAATGGATATATAGATTAAGTATAGCCTTTTTGAAAATATTTGTTGTGTTTGCACATTACATTACCAAATAGAATTAGAGATGTTTTTGTTCTAAGACAATGATATTTTAGAAAAAAAATTACAATGGAAGATAGTGTTCATGAGATATTTTTGAAAAGTAATATTTTTTTTATTCCAATAAAAAAATAATTTAAATTTATGACCAAATGATATTTATTATTCTGTTAATGTAATATAATGATATATGAATTGGTGTTTCTAAATAAATGATTATTCATGGGTTACTTATTTATCTAAATATTTTGAATAATGATGTATTAATGTAATATTTTATAGGATAGTTAAATAGAATATGTGTAAATAATTATCATTAATCATGGAAGTGAATTGGTTTCTGAAATTTAGTTTTTTTAAATAATTTAATTTTCTGATAATCTAATCAATTTTTTCAGATATTTTTATTATTATAAAATTACATAGATAAAAATGATTATATATGTTAAGATTTGTGTTGTGAATGATCTGAGTTGATTGATTAATTAATGAATATTATTTATAAATAAGGAATTATTAATTTATTTTGATATGAGATTTTTGGTGTTTGATTTTGATGACTAGTTTGACATGGTTGTGTTATTGCATTGAAAAGTCATGTTGAGGATCCTAGTGAGAATTTAGTAAATCAGGACCAATTTGATAATGGGTTCAAGGAATATAAAGTTGTAAGTGTTATGATATAAGTATATTTAATACTCTTGTTTTATTGAATATTTTAGGATGCTCTCTAAATGGATTTAGACCATGTAAGGGAATACTACTAAAGAGGGAGAAGTAATAAGTAATGTTATTAGATATGTCATGATATAACATCCTCATATCTATAAAGGGGATATAAAACCACATGTTGTATATGAAGGGTTTTATGAGATAGATATATATTTTTTAATCACTATTGTACTCGATGGTAATAAGGTGAATCGTTTTATTTATACCCTTGAAGGGTTAATATGTTTTTGATATGATACACATTTTCAAAAGATTAGGGATGAGGTATTGTCCATTGATGAATTTAAATCTATATTCATTTTAATGTTTTATCTATTGTATATAATTGTATAAATGGTTGTGGATTTTTTTAATACAGGGAGATATGTAAATTATTCATTATATATCCACGTACACTAATGTAAATTTATTTTCTATAACCTTGTGTAGTAGTGAGACTACCGAGGATTTTCCATTTATGTGTTTCTTATAATAAATAAATTATGCTAAAGTGAGATTATATTTTACCAACTTTTAATGGATTGGTAAAAAAATTCTTGATAGGTGGTAAATATTTGGCTGGTGAGTAGAAGGAAATCACAAGGACTAGTGTATTGGGATGCAGTACTAAGAGGATAAATGATGATTATCATTAGGAGTGAAGAAATAATCAGATAATTTTATGACACTATATTGTTCTTATTATCATTGGAGGGAACCATTAGAGTGTTAACACCATCTAGGAAAATTACCAAAATCCATCTGGAATGATCCTTTAATACTATTGTATAATGACAAACAAAAAATGGTCTAAATGTTATTTAGGGAAAAATTATTCCATTAATGAATATTTTTAATGAATATACTCACTAAATAGATTAGTAAACATATAAATTAGAAAACAAAATAATACTATCATTAAATAATATCCAACATAATCCCAAAATATCATAATGATGATATGCAATAAAAAAATACCATCATAACCCAATTATAAGGATCAAATAGGGAAATAAAAAATATATAATCATAACCAAGTAAAACAAATATATATAACTCCAAATAACTCATAAATAATATCAATTATGTGTATAGACATTAAATAAAATATAAAACAATTAATAATCTATACCCATCATAACTATGAAAAAATATTTTTTGCAAATATGTGTGTATACAAGTTGTGAGAAAATAAATCCATAGAAACTACGGTAGACCTAATCATCATCTATTTTTTAACATGATCTTATTTGATTAACGTAATATTATCTAATTCTAATATCATATTAAATATTGAACGTACAATAATACTTTTTTTATTACATTGAAAACCTAATACCACATTGAATTACTATGAAAAATGTCTGTGAATGCCATATATATCTATAAAAGTGTGTCATAAAAATAGAAATAGATCATATTACTTCCCATTAAACATATAGAAAATTAATTATAGTTCATCCCAAAAAAATTCAATACCATGACATGTTATATATTCTGCCCTAAAACACAACATAATTAAATCCTTGTCTTAAATCATTACTCATCCTAACTCATGAGCTCCATAAATTTATATACAAACCATTGATAAATCCATTTTGAAACCACTATATTTTATGATATTTTTAATCTCTTAAATAGATTACATTATATTAAACAATGAGTTTAGCTTGAGTTACATGCTAAAATCGGTTTAGCTTGTATTAGAAGAAACATTGAGTTTAAACAAAATGTTAAATATTGTTAAAATATTATAATAATAGTTATAACAAAGCCATTAAATTGGATTTTAATAATAGTACAATGTATATTTTGATAAATATGATTATTTTTAATTAGTTACAAAATATTAATCATTTAGAAGAAAAATAATTGTTTTATGAAAAACAAAATTTTTATAAAAGATGGATTAATGTTGCCTTGAAAAAATAATTTAAATATAATTTATGCCAAATTTTTAAATTTTCTCATGAAAAATAAGCTTCTCTATTGAAATTGATATTACAAAACTATCATATGGTTAATTTTGGGACATTTTTGAAATATTTACTTTTTTGATGAATAGTTAAATATGCTAAATTATAACTAAAAAGTGGTGGTTTTTCTAAATAATTTATAATTTAATATATTATATTGAATTTATTTTAATGAAAAATTATTTTAATTATATATCAATTAATCCAATTTAGGTCGTTAGAATAATTTTAATATTTAATTTAGAAATAGAAATATTGTAAACTTTTGAACATTTTTACTACAAAGACTCATATTCTCATAAGGTATATGATCTTAATTTTAAATTAAAACATTAAACTTCTTGGAATGAAAATTTTATAATATAAATAATATTTTTAATCAGAATAAATTATCATTTCAACTAATATAATGTTTAATTTTCACCAAAATGAATAGTCAATTTAGTAAAAAATAATTATTATGGGTAAGGTAAAAACAAATTTATGGTGGGGTTAAACAAAAAATATAAGAGTTAAAATATAAAATAATATTATATAAATATTATTTAATGGGATTATTTCAACCTAGTAAAAAATAATTTAATACAAATCCAAAAAATTTGCCACTTTTTTTTGAAAATTTCATATATATTATGTTAGGTAAAGAAAAAAAATGAAACACCCCCACTTTTAATATCAATAATTATTTAGAATAGGGACAAAGAAAACATCAGTTATAGATATATATTTAAAATATTAATTATTGTTTTTAATCATGTTAAAATTTTTCTAAATATTAGAGAATAAAATACTTACCTAAATTGTTTTTGCAACATCAATGTGTTAATTATTTAAATAAAAGAAAAATAAAATAAATTATATTGAAAATTTTAAAAGAATAATAATCTGAATGAATAATCACTCCCCAATTTTTTTATATTAATATAAACTTTTTGGGTTGTTTTTATGTATTTTAATGTAATTACATTTTTGTATTAATGTTATTAATGGTAAAAAAATTCAATATTGTCAAAATTGTCATTAACGATATCTTATAATAAAGAATGATTTATTAAAGTATTTAAAATTACTTCCAATATTATCTTCATCCATTTATTAAAAAATGTAATTTAATATCATTTTTGGTTGATTTATGGGAAAAAGGTTCTTTTATAATGAATAAATTGTCCCCTAAATAGTAAAAAATCTATTGGTGATGTTAAAGTTAATGTAGTGTTTTGGCACGTTGCTTGTGTTTGTGTTAAAATAATTTATCAACATAGATAAAATTTTTATTTTAAAAATTGGATTTAAACTTTTGAAATAATGGGTAAAAAGTATCTAATATGATTCATTTTTATGGTTCTAAATAATGAATTTAAATGATAATAATGGATTGTTTCCATAGGAACAATATTGGTAAATGTAAGAAAACAAAGAAGCTAATGTAAAATAAGATTAAAACATGTGTTTTTGTTTTGTTAGTATGTATTGGACATTATATCCCTCCACCCATTTATTTATAAATATTGGGGGAACATTAGGTATGATTTTATCCCAATAGTGAATACTTTTTTTGAATTTAAGAAAACACTACTCCTCCTAAACTATAAAATTTAAATCAATCCACCCACTTTATAACACCTCTCAAGATATTTTAATAAAAAACCATGAATAATTAACTTATAAAATTCACTCAAATCATTTTCCAATACATATTGTTCGAATAAATCCATCCTAGGAAGGCCATTGGTGGAAAACTATGGAGGATACTAGAAAATGAGATAACCATTTTCAATGATCATTTTAGAATTATATATTTCTACAACACCAAATATTTTTCATAAATGATAATTATATTACAAAATAAGTATCTCCCATATAATGAGTTTTTATTTTTTCCAGTAACATAACCTAAATAATTACCATCTTTTTCAAATGGTTAATGAAATCACCTTTCATGTGTATGGTGGACTACCGCCACACAAATCGATGTCATTCATTTTTTCATTTCCATGTCTAATGTTTTGGTATGATGATTTATATAATTTATATATATTCAATTTATACCAAAATTATACTACTTTAGTTTTTATATCATATATTACCACTTACCTTCTATTTCATAGGGGATACGATAACACAACGCATGTGTATGGTGGATTACCACCTCACAAAGCGATGTGATTCATTTTTCATTAACACATTTAATATAAGGTAATAAGTATTAAAATAATTAATATATGTGATATTCATGAAATTATTATGATATTGATGAAATATTTATCATTCTAGAAATATGTTCTATCAATTTACTTTTTAGGTTTTCTTTCCCTAAAAAAGTTATAACGACATTCATGTATGTGTGGACTACCACCTTCGTGAAGTGATATGACTCTCCATTCCTCATGAAAAAACATGGATTATTAGAATAAGTAAATTGTATGTAATATAATATATTATTATCATTATGTATATATTATTAATTTCTTACTATATTTCCATAATTATCACTGGAAAATGGAATCATTACCCCACGCGTATGTTTGAAATATCATCTCAATGATTGTGAAATAGTTCATTTTTCCTCATCATCTATAATGAATGGTTTCAAAAGTATTATTGAAGTGTAAATATGAATATCAAGTCATGATTATTATTGTATGGATGATTAAATAATGATATGTTTGGCCAAATTTAACATACTAATGTCTATTTTCACCCATAAAACAAATATGGTCAAAATATAAAAAGTAAGCTTAATGGATTATTTAATTATATAAAAAATTGTAATATGTGAAATAAAAGTTATAACAAAATTGGAAATGGGTTATAATGAAATAAAATAATTAACCTAAGTTTATTATTCATTAATATATGGTCCCTCATGTTGAATGTGATCAGGGTTAAGGACGTCATCATAATTTCATTTTGTTGTGACATCTTTTTAAGTTATGCACCAATATTAATTTATAAGGTGAATATACATCCCATTTTACATTTTATATCATGAATTTACCAATTCTCATGATATTTAATGTTTTAAATGTTTTTTCAATTGTATTTATAATTCAAGTGCTTCTCAATTTTTAAGGGGCATGCCATTTTAATTTAATATTTTATCTTTTATATTTTTCCTTAAAACTCCTTCTCTTTTATGTAAATGTTTTTAAAATTATTTTTTTATTGTTTTTATATGGAAAGAAAATATTTTTAATTTGAATTTTATATCTCTATTTACAATATTTCAATTCTTTTGAAAAGAAGAATTATGTATGTGTTTTATAAGGATTTGTTGGACAAACCAAAGTAATGTTCCATAAGGGGACAATGACATTTCTGCCACCATGATCATTATTTAAATTCTACTACCACTTGAAATATTTCATGTTTCTTAAAACATAATCCCTCATACCATTTTTGATTGTTTTTATTAAAAATGGGTTTTTATCAAAATGTGTGTATTGATATTGAAAATGGGGGTTTAAATGGGAATCATATTTTTATCAGAAAGTATTTTTTTATATGGGAATAAATGATTTTTTCAGAGGGAATTATTATGAAATTGTATATTCATGAAATGGTTTTTTATAATTATATGAAACATTTGATCCAAATAAATCTGAGACAAAGGGTTGAACCAAATTATAGATCCCGAGTGATCCAAATATAGCTTATATAAACAGATGATTCCTAGTGTATCTCATAAAAAATGGGTGATCTTGATATAGATTTTATGAAGCATGATCCTAATTATAGATATCAAATTCATTGGGTTATGATTATATTATAATTTGGTCAAATAATTTTTTTTATTTAATTTGTTTTGAAATGTTTTTATGAATATGATCTCTAAATCACAAAAAAAGGGTTTCTTAATTTCATGTTATGTGTTTTTAAGGCTTTATTTGAGTAAAACATTAATTTTTTTATTATGTGAAAATGATTTATTTAATACACTCAATTAACAATTTATTCAATGGTAAATGTTCAATGAGTTTTATTTCATTCATTGGACTAATGTTTTTCATTTTTATTATGTCCCTTACAAAGGTTTTTTTCTTTTCCCACATTTTAAAATGTTATTTTGGGATTAATGATTGGTATGGGAAAGGGAGAATAGTCTAGAAAATTGTTTTAGAAATTTATCAAGAAAATAAATCATGAATTATATTAAAATTTTTATATTATATGAAAAATGGATACTGATAAGATGTTACTACTTTGAATTTTATTCTTTTCTTATGTATAAGTTATGGACTAGTTATCTAATACTCTAATCCTGAAAGGGTCCTCTAATATAAGATAATGAATTATTGACATAAAATTATAGATTATGTAATTTCTAAGGTCAGATTCATATAGTTAGTATCAAAGGATGATTTAGAAAATTTTAGATGTTAGGATTATGTTAATATCATTACCATGGATGAGTTTGAGTTATGGTTAAGTTAAAATGATAATAAATTTTATTATTGCAATATTGCTTCATCTAAACCATTTTTTTCAGAATGGTTTTCCATAGAGGAAATATAAATGCTATAGTGGAAAGGCATTTAGATGAAAATATCCTTCTAAATCATCATCCCAATGTGTATTGAATTAAAATATATAATTTTGGTGTAGCAATGGATCAGTTGACATAATATATAAATGATGGTGGTATCCATTCTTGAAAGGAACATTATATAGCATGGAGGGATATGTCTATAGAGGATAATTTTCTTATGAAACATCCCCCATAATTTAGGGGTTCATCTGACATCATTGTAGTTGAAGGATGGTTCAATTCACTAGAAAATATTTTTAAAGTAATGATTTTTTTGAATGTCAAATGTTAACTCTTTCCATTTATCATTTGTATGATTAAGCTAATCGATGGTGGTATTTGGTTGAGAATAACATGGTGAAATATGATCTTTATTTTATGTAATGGGACATATTTATGAATATTTTAAATGATAAATATTTCACTAATGTTCTTTGAATTAGGATAAAGAAATTATTATCTTAATTGAGGAAAAAGGATGAAGATTCGGTATCTGCATATGATGAATATTTTCCCATGATGGCCAGCTATGAAATAGATATTGTTCATGACAATGGTAGAAAAATTAGTAGATTTTAACAATGATTAAAATGAAGATTTAATAAACAATTGTCCCCATGATCATGTGAATGTTATAATGAATTTATTCATTGTGCTGAGAAAGTTGAGATTGAGTATTCTAAAAATTATGTTCAATAATATAGAAAGAGTATAAATTGATCAATTTGGAAGGAAATATAGAAGCAACCAACAAAGGAGCCTATAGGTAAGCCCCAAAAATGTTCCAATTGTAGTAAAATACATTTTGGGGGAATGTGTACATGGATATAAAATATGTTACCAGTGTGGTATGTTTGGTCACAATGTTTATGACTATATTGAAAATAGACATGAACAATCAAAAAATGAGACAATAGAAAGCCAATCAATAGTAAGATGATTTCTCTATAATGATCTCAAAAATCAAGATAGTGTGTGAATTACACTACTTAATCAGTACATAGATCATTATGATGAGATGTGAATGGGGTGGAAAAATAAATTTGTACTTCTATAGTTAATGTTGGTCGACCTGGGGATGTACTATAGACTAAAGGCTGTTAGGTTATTTTCGATATTTATTATATGATCAATGTCTTGGGCTTCTATATTTTAATGTATTAAGAATTGGAAATACATTGGGAGTAATTTATAGCATTTATTTTTGATATCTAATGTATAAGTTTCAGTGGAAATAAAATTATGTTTTAATTAATTTACATTTTATGGGAATTTGTATAAATTGAATTACAACCTTTAGTGTTAATATTATCATTAATTTACTTTTAATAATATTTAAATAACAGGTTAAACTTTTTGAAATAGGGGGTTGTATTGTAATCCTTAGTAAAAAGTTTATTAAATTATTAATTTTTTTTCTAGGATGTCTATAATTTTTCAGCAATGTTATAGGAATTATATTAACTTGTATGAAAAATGGACAATATGCATTCTCAGTGAAAACATATCTCATCTGGTTGGACTGAAAGTATTGAACACATGATTAAAGGAGGTTGAGCATTTAGTACATACCATGTCTTATGTGATATTCTAGAGAATATGAAATTTTACATTGTTAATAATTTTGAAAAAAATATTAATTATGAACCAAGGAAGTTAATTTTGATGTTTGATGAATAATTTATTATATTAGACTACATGTGCTAACTATATAAATTTTGGAAAATTGATAGTGACCAATTTCTAGAATTGCCACTATTTTATGGATCTTAAAATTTTGTCAAAGTGATTTTTTTCAATATGCATACAAAATTATTTTTTTTGGATTAATGGAGGAATTATAAATTTATCAAAGAAAAATCAAATAAGGATATTTTTTATAAAATTGAAACTTATCATGTAATTATATTTCCTTATATTAATAGATATTAATAAAATTCCTCAAATTTAGGAAAAGGATATAGAAAAAATTTATCTCATTACATTTACATTCAATTAATCATATTGTATTTTAAATCTTTATATATTTATTGTTTTAAGACCCTTAGATTTTAATTAATCATTCACTTGCTTATGATCAGTGACCTTAATCACTATGTATTCTTATTTACACTTTTCTTCCATGTCAAAGTATATACATCTTACCTATGTTCTCATATTTGGAAACCCTTTTAGGTGTTATTATATATGACATTTTTACTTACCATTCTCTCCTTTTAAAATGATGTTTTACTAACCCCTTTTATAATGTTAAATTACAAAAAAAAATCAATTGTCCATCATTTGATTATCGAGATAATGTTTAAATTGAGAGGATGAAATTTATTAAATTGGTTGTGGGAAAATGCGGTAGAATGATATTTTATGACATATTAAATATATTTCATTACAGATAAAACTATGTTTATCTTGTGTAACATGAACCAATTAATTTATCTTTCTTTACACGTAATGCCAAATTAAAATGAAATATCAAACATTATTATAATATTATTATAATATTAATAACTTTTCTGTGAATTTGCAGGGTATGAAATATACCGTATAAATTATAAATATATGGATATATATTACTTATTAATAAAATAATTACCATTTAGAAGAAAATGAATGGTTTTTTAAAAAACTGTATATTTTCTGAAAGAAGGATTAGTTGTACCTATCAGATATTTTTAAAAAATATTTTTAAGAATTTGAGAAATTTTATTTCAAAAATTAAACATAATTTTCAAAATTATAGTACTAAAAACAGATTATGGTGAATTTTTGAAATTTTTCTGAAAAATATTATTTTTTTATAAATAATGAAAAATACTGAATTTTAAATGTAAATAGCTATTTTGTTTATATAAATTATAATGTTAAACTATTTATTAATTTTTTTGAATTTAAAATTAGATCAATAATATATAAATTATTTCAATTTAGTTTACTGGAATCATTTTCATATTGAATTTTGATATAAAAACATTTAATTCTTTTGAATACTTTTGCTATAAGAAAATCATTCTCATCATGTCTTATAGAATTATTTTAAATTAAAATTTACCATTTATGTGAATTAAATTTGGAAAACAAGATTCCATATTTGAATTAATCATAATTTATAATTTCTAATAAGTTAAACATAATTTTTTACCAAAATGAATATTGAATACATTAAAAATTAATAACCACGATTAACGTAAAAACTGAATTATTATAGGGTTAAATAAAAGGATAAGAGTGAAGATGAAAGAAATACAATCTTATTCTTATTTTGTGGGATTATATAGACATTAGAAATAAAATTCTACAACATATGTAAATTTATATCCATATTCATTGAAAATGACCTATATAATATGTTTAATAAAGAAAAAGATAATAAAAAGTAACCTTCCTTTCATTTATATCTATAAATATTCGGTATACGGAGAAAGGAAAAATATATTCAGTTAAATATAATTTTTTTAAATAGTAATTATTTCTCTTTATCATGGTAATTTTTCTTTTCAGATATAAAATAATTACCTTAAATTCTTATGCAACGTATATGTAGTAATTTTTAAATATAACGAAAAATAAAATATATGATATTAAAAATTTCAAAAGAAGTATAATTTGAATTTATCGTTTTTCCATGTAGATTTTTTATATGAATATTAAATTTAATAGAATTTTTTATTAATTATATTGGACATACATTTCTGAATTGATGTTATCAAGATAAATGCAAGTAAATAATCATAATTGACAATAATGATATCATATAATAAATATTGTTTTGTTAAATAATTGAAAAGTAATACAATAATTTTTTCTTAAAGTGATTTCATAATATTAATCAATGTAATCTATGTTACATTAATGGTTCAAGTTTTCTTATATAAATAATATATTGACATGTAAATAGTGAAATCAATTTTAACACAATTATGGATAAATTAATGTTCTTTCACGTTGCAAGCACTTCTATTAAAATTTATTTTAAACATGCATATGATTTTTAATTTTTAATTTGGATTTAATATATTAACGATTGGGTAAAATTATCAAATATTATTCATTTTATTTATGGTCCTAAATGATAAATTACATAAACAAAAATACTAGTTAAGGTAGTAAAAAACTAAATTGGAAAACGTATAGAAACAAAGATGTTAAGAAACAATATGATTAAAACAAGTGTTTTCATGTGTATCATGTCTGTCTAGACCATAATTTCCATAAAATAAATTAGAGTCTATTTTTCCTAAAAATGATGTGTAATTTTCTTCTAAATAATTAATACATTTTTGTATTTAAAAAAATATATCCTCATCAACTACAAAAGTTAACCCGCCCACATCACCTATTCAATGCTCAAAATACATTTTTAACAACCAAACCATGATTAAATATCTTTTAAAATTCCATAAAATCATCCTATAAGCCATATTATATCCATAAATCTAATATATGTTGGCTTTTGGAAGAAACCAAAGGATGACACACAAAGAATAGGAAGCCTTATTCCTCAAGTGTTTTTCTTTTATAACATTCCCCAACTCATTCAATTATTCATAAAAAATAAGTATATAATAACTCCAATATCATAAATATATATTGATTTTAATTTTTAGTGAAATAACCGAAATCATTTCTCTTTTCCTTTAAAATGGTTACTATATCATTGGTCCTATATAGGGGGACTTCTATATCGCGAAACTATGTCAAAAGTTTTTCCATTAACACCTATCAGGATTGGGTATGATGATGGATATATAGTATATGTATTAAAAGTTTAACAAAATTATACATATATACTCATTTTTTAATATTTTATGTTTTACATTACATTCTATAAGGGATATGATAACGTCTCTCATGTATAATACAAACAATCGATTCACGAAGTGATGTGATTTGATATTTATGTAGATATTACATAGAAGGTAATATGGGTAAATATAATGAATATATGTGATATAAATGATTTAATTATTACATTAATGTCATATTTATCATTCATAATATATAATATATCATTTTCCTCTTACCTTGTCTCTTATGAAAACAATGATTACGTCATTCATGTACTTTAAGACTAACTCCCTCAGAAAGTGATGTGACTTATTTTCTTCACCACACCACATGGATGTTAAGTGTAAATATATAATATTTTATATAAAAATTTATTAAAATTATATAAAGATAATATATTACTTACTATCATTCTAAAAATTTCATCAGAAAATAGAAACATTATTCATTTTTATGTACGACCTACCATCTCCATGATTGTAATGTAGATCAATTTTCATAACCCTATTTACTGAATATTTTTAAAATTATATTTTATTTAAATATATGAAAATTAATTCAGGATTATTTTGTTTTATATGTTTAAATAATGACTTATTTGAAAAGATTCAACCTTCCAATGTTGAGTTTGACACATAAGCCAAATATTGTCCAGTCATTCAATGTAAAATTAATAGATTGATTAATTTTACAAAACATGGTAATAAGTAAAAAAATGTAATAATAAAACTGAATATTTTTATAAAAAAATAAAATAATTATAATATGTTTAATATACATGAACATAAATAGACATGTGACGAATCAGACTCAAGGTAATGAACTTCATCTAAATTTCATTGCATTGAGGCAGATTTTGATTTTTAGAACATATATTCTTTTATAAGGTGTATATGTAGCCCATTTGACATGATATACCATGAATTTATCTATTACCAAGATATTTATTATTTTTTAATGTTATTACTTAATGGGGTTTAAAATTCAAGTGTTTCCCATGTTGTAAGGGACTTTTATTTTTAACAAATATAATATTTTAATGTTTTATTTCCTACTCATTCTCTTTCATTTTAATGTTTCTAAAATTATTTTTTTAATGTTTTTATATCAAAATAAATGATTTATAATAGAAATTTTATTTAAAATTTTATGTTACTTCAAATTCTTTAAAAATGAATCTTTTTCACTTGTTTTATATGAAACATTTAGTCAAACAAAAAAGGGAATATTCCACATGAATAATTGAATGTTTTGTTTCCAAGACCACTATTTAATATGTAGATTTATTTTTAATTTTTAATTATTCTTCAATTAAAAAATATCTTTTAAATTTAATGGTGATTTTTTATTGAATAAGTCTTTTCATTGAAAAGGGTGTTTTGTTATTGAAAATGGGGTTTTAAAATAAATGGTCTTTTTATCTGAAAATGCTTTCATGTGGGATAAAAAATATTTTTAAAGGGATTTACAATGAAATTGTTTATTCATGATACAATAATTAGGAATTATATGAAATGTGTGAGAACGATACCACCTATATAAAGGTATTAACCCCATTATATCTCATTATTGATACTAATATAACTTATAAGAAGGCAGCAGACCCATTATAGATCCTGAAAATTAGGTGAGCCCAATATCACTTATATTATTGGTGAACACCACGATAGCTCTCTAATAAATTGAGTAATTATTATATTGGAATTCAAAATTATGGTTATCTAATTAAAAAAAATTGAAATAATTTAATGATTACGATGCATTAAGGCACAAAAAATGGGTTTTAATTTTTTTATGAGTTGTAAATGATTTATTTCTATGAATAATGTCTATGTTTTTTATGTCAAATTTTTTATTCCATGCAATAAATGAACATTTTTTATTATGTTAAATGCTATAAAAGTTTCCATATTTTTAAATGGACTAATTTTAATCTTTTATTTATGTCTCTTATAGAGTATTTATACTCATCTCATATTTTAAATTTTTTTTACAGAGTTTTAGGATTGGTAGAGGAATCTAATAAGCCAACTTGATTGTTGCGGTGAATTTAAATGAAAATAAATTATGAATTACATTAAAATATTTATATTTTGGAAAAATTGATATTAATCATATGTTTCCAATATTTATTTTATGGTTTTTTTATGTTTTAGTTTTGGCACAATCTATAAAAATGTAATCATAAAAAAGATCCACTAATGTAAGATAATAAATTATTTATTAAAACTCAAGATTATTTAATTTTTAATGAGATTTTATTATAATTTTAATAATTTATATATCATAATTTCATAAATCACATACTCAAATTTTGAATCTTTATAAGAGTTTGTCACTCATGAAAATAATCAGTCTAAATAAATAACCCATTAAAATTCTAAACATCTATTTTTCTTCATAGACACTTGTTATACATGAAATAATATAAATCAATTTTAATATTATGTCATCATTAAAATTATAAATATATAAATATTTTCATATAGTATTTTCTTGAAATTAATCATAAAAAAATATTTACCTTGATTTTAGTGATAAATATTTACCATTTATAATAAAATTTATAATACAAATAAAATAAATCAAATCAAATTTCTAATTTTCAAAAAAATGAAATGTTTTTACTAATAATAAATAACAATAAATTTCCATTACATGATCTCAATAAGATATATATATAAAAAACACCATTTTATATTAAATGTCATTATTAAAAATATTAAACTGTAATTAAACCACAAAATTTCATTTCATCAAATAGTTTTTATTATAAAAACAATTTCAAAACACCATTAAAAATACTAATTTTTAATTTTTAATTTACCACAAATTATGTGAAAAAACTAAAATATTCTTAACTTTTTACATAGATTTTTAATTTGAAACATATATTTTCAGGAAAAAGTTATTATTATAAGAATATGACAACAAGTCATTCCACATAACTACCCATTCTAGTGAATTAATTAAATAGTATACATTCAAAAAACAATAATACAAATTTAATACAATTTAATAAATTTCGAAACATTTCCATTGAACAAAAATTCATAATTTCCAAAAAATGATATCATTATTATTTGTTATAATATTTATAAAACATTATTCATATTTATTTTAAGAAGACCCTTATGTAGTATCCTATAGTCGGTTTTAAATTTATTATATTATAACTGTATATAATAATCACATATCAATAGAATTAATTGTTTATTTGTACTGGAAAACTAGATATATAATTTAGTAGAAAAATATAATTGAATAAAAAAATACGTCTTATCATTTTATTCACAAACACCATTATACCCTTTAGAATATACCTTCTTATAAACCATAATATTCTTCATGGAATCCTCTATAAATAAAACATAATAATAGGGTGAGATCCGATTATAAATTAGGTTATTCATAAATTGAAAAATGTCATGAATATATAAGGCATAATCAATATAATAGGGTAAATAAAAAAAAATTACCATTTAATCAAGAACTTTTAAATGAAGAATTATATGGAAAGAATAAATAATGATCAATTAATTCAATATGATTTATCAATTGATCTTGGAATAACCTATTGATATTATAAATATTATAATAATCACATGGACATAAATAAAAAATGTTTTAATTATGTAATTAATAATTCAAGACAATATAATCAGACTATCAAGGCTTTATAGAAATGCATCGTACGCAAATGGGTATGTCCTTGGAAATACAAAAAATATAGTGTGTCCCATGAGACCTTCTGATGCAACGAGGGGTTATACTAGTTCCAACTCATCAAATATTAATTCCCACACATTATTCATAATAAGGGGTGTAACATAGTAAATGAAAACATTCATATTGTATATATAGCATATGAAATGTTAATAGTCACCCCATTCAATAAACATAGTCATAAACCATCCAGAGTAATATGCTTAATGGTATCAAAACAGTACATCCCCTTTTTAACTTATCATAAACCATCTATATAAATAATAATTAAAATATCATTATAGTATATTATTATTATAATATTAAACAAAGGATTTTTATGTAGATTAAGATACATTAAGAAGATAAATAAAAAATTACTTCAAGAAAACAAATATTTCACTTGTAAATCTCTAATTTAAAGTCTATAATATTTCCATAATATTAAGGGAAATTTTTTATTTGAATATAACCATGTAAATATTTAGAATTTGGATTCAATGAAATGAGTTTTCATGATGGAATATAATTCAGTTAATATGATATAGGTAAAAATAAATTCCCTTTACATAGTTGTAAAATATTAAAAATTGCCTCATTTCAAAAGTCATAGGTAGAATAATATCGAAAAATTAATAAAAATTCTAAAATGGGTAAAAAAAATTGAAAAAATGTTTTTTATAATTTTAAAAACATTCTTCAAAATACTTTTAGAATTCATTAATAAGGATGAAAAGTATTTTTGACTGATGGGAGAAATATGTCATCTTTTTTGAAAAACATTTTTTCAATAACAAAAAAAACCAAGGAGGTGAAAATTGATTCATTACAGATAAATTTCATGAGTATCCATATAATATGAAAATGTATTGGTTTCATGATGTAATTATCAAATAGTTACCCAGGTGACACATAAACATAAACAATCCTGATAAATGATGATATTGTGAAAAGAACCCTTACCTCATGTATGATTTCCTTCAAACACGTTAAAAACTAATTAGAAATAAATATATACCTATTATAAATAATTTAATGAATCATAAAAATATTTATAAAACCATATATGATTTACATAGATATTTTATTCCTCATTTATTAAGAATTGTTAAACTCACTATTTTTTTATCAACTGCTTTATTTTTCTTATATGGCTTGTTTTGGTAGTTTTAGTGATTATTCATTGATTATGGTTCCATAATATATTTTTTAAATGATATAAATATCATATATATTCATTATACTACTACTTATAATAGACTACAAATTCAACTGAAAGAATGATGAGTTACACTGTTCCTAGAGATGGTATCTCACACATAAGCATGGATACTATTTTTATTTACTTGGCGGATGAAACCAAAGAAATTAAAAAAGTAATTAAGCCTTAAATAGTCATTATTAAATCTTATAAATGATATAAATTATTTAAATCCATCCATATTACCATCCTTGTTAAATTGAAATGAAAAAAATTGTATTGCTTCATGGTGGCAGTAGCCGGTACATACTCATGAGCAACCTTATAGATTACTAATAAAATGAATTGTAAGAATATATATGATATAATTATTCTAGGAGTTTAGTTATGTCATAATTAACATATATAAACCATAAAACCATTATTATATCCATATGTGATATGCGGTAATGAAAAATAATTTACATTGATTCTTCATGCGGTAGTCTTTTGTATACAAAATCAATAGTTTTCACTCCGATTTGATGGAAGAGGTTATGAATATAGGTTATTTTGTGAACATTTTTAAATATAATTATATTCAATCTACCTTTTCGATTATTATTTTACCATATTTTATGAATATTTGTAGGGTGTGAATGAAGAAACAATATAGAAACCCTAGTTTAAGAATGATGCATCTTCTTTGGGGAAATTAATTAGATTTGAACCAAATTCCTTCTTTTAACGGTTTTATGATAACATATTAGACTATAAATCATGTTGAATTATGCAAGAATTTTTTTTTGTGTGGCCTCATCTGATATAATATCATTTAGTAGTGTGAATAAGAGAAGTTAATGGGTTTTTTTGGTAACAGGGGAAGAAGACACAAATTGAATTTTTGAAAAAAAAAAGATATGCTAACATTTTACACCCCCAAAAGGATTAAAAATGGATCATTATATTCAATTTGAATATACTAATCAACCTTTCTTTCAGGTTGTATGGTAATACCATAAATTCTCTCCCAAGGAACCAGTGGATTCCACATCCTTTTTCTTTATCTTAAGGAACTCCCTCTCCATCTTCATAAGAATAATATGAAGAAATATCTAATTAAAAAATAAGTTCTTGAAATCATCCCAATCCATAGAGGAAATTTCATTTTGTTTCCATGTATTCTTGATAACATTCCCCCATTAGTATAGTTCTCCTTTCAAAAGATAATCATAACAAACAAAATTCTCTCTCTCTAAACACTAGAGGATGGAAAATAACTTTTCAATGGTGATGTTCTATTTCCCATCAATTATAGGATCACAAGAGACACTAAATTAATTTTCTCACCACCTCGTGAAGGGATCAATAGAATTTTTCCCTTATTTTCTCATTTTTAAGTATAATATGATTCATAGCTTGAAGAATTCTGGGTGATAAAATAAATGATATTTTTCATTATAACTCCCCCAACATTTAGTTCATCAGGAGGATAATTGTAAAAACCAAGATCTTCATTTCAGGTATGGATCATCATCTCTAGTGTTTTAAAAAAAAGATGAGTTCAGGAAATTTTAGGAGTACATGATGTGTATTGGCCATGTAATGGCTGAGTACATGACCATGTGGGCTGACCTTGAGACCGCCTACAGTAGGGCCGGATAAAGGCATATACACATTGTGTATCTTTATTTTTAATTGTTATATCTAACTAGGTTCATGTATAATCGATATAACTATCTTCTTCTAAACTTGTCTTGTCCAAGAGCAACCGTTATCATAAATTCTTCTTTCATCCCCCGATTGACCATCTGCGCTCCGAATTAAACAATATAGACTGAATTAGATTCAAATCGGTGAGTTCCTACTTTATCTGGAGCCTATAATCTTTATTTATCCTCTTTCGTGAGATATCCTTGGTTGATAGTTCATAATGTTTTTGTATTTCTGTGATATTATAGGTCAATTCAAAGGATGAGGTTCAACTATATCAATCATTTAATGCCAAGGTATGTGGTTTGTGCCTTTCTATATATGTCTTTGATTTATATGTGCAAAAAGTGCTCAATACCCTAGTTTAGGGTATTCCTTATTTAGCCAATTTAAACCTAACAATTTCTGTTATGAATTGTTTTCTTGATAAGGGTGTTTGATTATGAATAGAGATTATTACCTGGCTATGGATGTTTTTTCCCATGTTTATTTTATATTGTTTGTTGAGTATATAATTGCATGTTAGAATATTTTTCTTTACATGGATAGTGTTGTTAGTATGGAGTGATTATTACATGACATGCTTGTTATATGAATTTTAGTTGTTTAGAAAAGTAGTATTTGAGATTTATTTTTCCTTCTAGATATTGTTTAAGAACATTTATATTACCCATGTCTGTGAGAACATGGTGTAGTTAGATATGGGAAATGGACACTGAGGGCTTCCCCAAAGTGTCTGTTATACTTTTCACGTTACAAGACCATAGGGAGGGAAGGACGTGGGTGCACCCTCAGAGTGTCTACAGTTCCACATTGTGAGACCATAGGGGGAATTTGAAATTGAGTTATTCCTTAGAGACTATGTAGTATACTGTTATGTGACCACATGGGGAATTGACAGTGAGTGATTCCTCAGAGAGTCTTTTTCTATGTTGAACCATAGGGGTTAGTCTATGAGAACATCCTATAGGGTTGCTTGTGAATGTTGGATGAACCAGAGGGGTTAGTCTATGAGAACTTTCCTAGAGGTTTTCTTGTGTTTGTTTGGTTGAAAATTTTATATATGTAAATGAATGTATCTTGAATTGTATGAATAGTTAATCTTGATTAATTCCTTGTTAATTAATTCATTTTCCATAGTTTCCTACAATATATATTCACTGATTGTTAGGCACAGATCTTTCGCTGGTTACCTGCTAGGATTTGTCTCATACCCTGTTTGAGTAAGGATTTTTGTCCCAAATAGATTATATTATTGCAGAGATAGATAAGGGCAAGCTCCCTTTAACTTTAGGTACTTGACTAATATGGAGATAGATAGCATGTGAACAAGCTAAGGCTTACGATGGTGTAAAATTTGTTTACTTATTTTCCTTCATACTTTGGAATAGTATTGTATTCCAGTATTGTGACTTGTTTGGTTGCTTTCTTAGATACTTGTGATATGCTTAATTATTTATATATATATATATATATATATATGCAGCAGTTGTTTATTTATTTTCAGTCTTCTGTTGTTTACTTTTTGTATGGTACTTCTACTTCCACTACTATTATCTATTCTTTATAATGTGGTACTTTGCCAATGAGGTAATAGTTTCCCCAATATCACACTCAAGGCCCACATTTCTAGTTGGAAGCCTTTGGAATTTGGAGAAATGCACTTGAGGCCATGTGACTAACCGAGTACGGGGCACCATTGGGTGGAACCCCTAACCAGGATGTTATAAAGTGGTATCAGAGAGATTTTATCCTTCTTGACATACTGTTTAGAGCCTATATATAGGGATATGAAATAATAGGTAGTTCGTAATAAGTTTTTTCTGGCAGTAGCTAACTCATGTACAGGGAAAATCTAATCTACATCAATTATTGCAATTTTATGGTTTATCAATTGTTACAGTTGAATTGATTTCACCATTGGGTGGTTCACATGCTTTGTGTTGTTTTCGTTGATATTATTAGGGTTATGTTTCTATTCCAACCCAATGAGATGAGGGTATGCCATCTCATACAAGATATAGGTACATTCTAGAGATCGCATGTCAGGCATTCATGTCATGCCATTTTGGGTGAATTAACAATTTCATGTTGATGTGATAGATGTTGTTCAGGATATGCATGTTGTTATGCTAGATGACTTGATAGAATACATGTTATATGATAGGGTGTTGCTGATATGAAAAGTTTATTTTGGATGAGTGCCAAACTTTGGTCCCTGAGGTGTTATGAGCCCTCAGAGATCATAATTTGGTGGATCACGTGATTCATAGCACTGTTATACTATGATATTCATGAATATAATTCCAAATTTTTATTTGTGGGGAGTGTGGGCCCCCACAGATCGGAATTTGGCATTTTAATGATTGAATATATTCTATGTATCCTTCTGTTCGGGAGGGAAAAAGTATTATTATGTAAACATTGTGTACTGGACGTACGCGTCGTGTAGTCCTTAAACCATGTGACTGACTATGTGAGAAGAGACACCGGGATGGGTTTTATTTAGTGAAATAATCCTTGTACTGGTATTACACGTCATGTTCTAGTGACCAGGTTTTCGAACATGCGACTAATGACATGAGTTAGTGAAATCCTTCTAGTACACGTCATGTCTGTCATAAACAGGCCGTGTCGAGTCAACCGTGTCTCCAACCATGTGACTAACAACACAAGCAGTTGAAAATTAAGTGGTGCACATCGTGCCTGGAACAAAAACTCTGTATAGTATTATTCTATGAGAACCGTGTGGTTTAACCTTGTGGAGGAACTCATGTAGGGTAAAGTGATTCAAGTACACGCCATGTCCTTAAGAAGAACATGTTGTGTTTATGGAAGTCACACAACCAGTGTTGGAAGAAGAACACGCCCATGTGAGGGCTTAAGGGAACACACTGTGTAGGGGTCATTCACATGGTGTATCAATTGTTTTTTGAAAAATGTGAATATATTCTTTCTCATGTTCCCTTCGTGAACTTTTAAATTTCAGTCCTCGATAATATTTCTCTGTGGTGTGTGCTTGACCTTGTATAGTCATGCCACAGAGACTTCCTCTGTTTGTACACTAGATATAGGGAAATGATCAACCACCAGCCATAATTCTTGGATATAGGTGTTGATGCACAGTTTCGAGAAGGATTCATGAGGTTTATGTAGTCCTTCAGGGGAGCACCACACCCTGCCACATCTATGGAAGAGTTGGAGTTGGTTTTTTAGAAGTAAAATCCTCCCACTTTCTCAAATTATGGAGGACCTTAGGCTGCAGAGTCGTTGTTAGAACACATGTTTTCAATCTTTGAGCATCTAGAGACACCTCTAGAGATTAGAGTGAAGATTTCTATGTACATGCTTTGGAATTCCACCAAGATATGGTGGTATGTGATATTAAAGGTAGGATGCCTACATGTTTTGGATTCTGATGAGTTTCAAAGATCCTTCTATGATTAATTCTACCCAAAAAAATTGATAGCTGATAGAGACTGAGAGTTCATGAGTTTGGAGAAGAGTAACCTCTTAGTCATTGAGTAGTCTTCTCACTTCACAGAGCTGCAGTGATTCACACCCATTCCAAGGGGTGATGAATTATTCTTGGTGAGGATGTTTGAGTATAGACTCAGGCATGAAATTCAATCTCAAGTGAACATCTTCATGTTGACTTCCATAAAACTATAGTCAACCAGGCACTGATCACAGAGCACAAATAGAGGGATTTAGGGGCTATGAGCCAGGGTATCTCGACATCCATAGTTGATACCCCTTTGACCGACTTCAAGAAGTGTCGTAGTGATTCTACACATGGGGATATGAGTCTGAGTAATACATATTCACGTTGTCAGGTGGAATGCTTCCAGTTTGGGGAGAGTGGGAATATGAGGCCACATTTCCTGAGAGAACCAATTGAGTGCTGATCTTGAGGAAAGATGGGTCCTCTTTAGGGTTTCTACCATATTTTCTCACCAGAATCTTCTGATAGGGGTTATTTTTTGACTCCTCATACAAGAGTAGGACCTCCAGTCCCACATCAGTGAGGGAACTGGAGTTTTTCAGACTATTTGGTCTGAGGTGGAGGTTGTGAACATAGTGGTCAGATGTAGGGTTTTCGACAACTGCAGGGTGGATCACCTCTGGGATCACATACATCTTCAGAGGGCCACGACACATGTTTGGATTTTGTAATAGAGCAACCTTGGATGGAGCAAGATCTCATACCCTCTATAGTAATAGGTATGATTCTAGTTGCCTCAGTTTTAGCTTCTACACTTTTCAATATAGGGGATTCTCATAGTTTCATATTTGTGTCTATTATGGATAGAATTGTACTTTATATCCATACTTCCAATGATATCATGATACTGAACACACCGTTGGGGACTATTACATCTAATGTATGTCTGTGAGAGGAGTTCCCTCTTGAGGTTGGTTGGTGTCACTTATTATGGGACATTTAGGTTTAAGAGATGGAAAGCTATGATTTCATTCTCAAAATGGACT
Source organism: Viscum album (assembly GCA_963277665.1). Lineage (NCBI taxonomy): Eukaryota > Viridiplantae > Streptophyta > Magnoliopsida > Santalales > Viscaceae > Viscum > Viscum album. The sequence continues at coordinate 1,209,427,690 of OY728137.1, forward strand.
AGTTATTTCCCTTCCAGGTGGTTGTCTATTTCTATCATCGTAGGGTGAGTTTCACATCACCAAAGGGTTTTACGTTTCTATATAAGGTCAAATGGGATGTCCAAGAAAACAGAGATAGACCTGAGCATAAAGGGTTAGGAGGAGTTACAAAAAATATTGCTAGTCTATATTTGGAAGACCAGGGGAATTCACAGATGGAATTTCCCCTAGTGATGGATCATTTCAGAGATGTCTTTCTAGAATAAGTTTCAGGGTTTCTTCCTGAATGAGAGTTGTACTTTTCTAATTAGATTGTGCCAGGAGTGGCACTGGTTTCCAATCCACCTTATAGGATGGATAAAACAAAGCTAAAGGAGCTCAAGAAGCATTTAGGGGAGTTATAAGAAAAGGGTTTCATCCAATCCAGTACTTCTCATTGGTGTTTTCATGTCTTGATTGTGAAGAAGGAAGATGGTACCCTCATACTTTGTATAGATTATCAGAAGTGAAACCAGCTAACGGTCAAGAACCGATATCCCTTGCTGAGGATTAATGATATCTACGATCAACTTTAAGGATATTGGGTGTTGTTGAAGATTTAATTGAGGCCCTTTTATCATCAACTATGTGTTATACCATTATATATTCCTCTTACAGCCTTTCAGAGTTGGTATGGTCTATACGATTATGTGGTTATGTTGTTCGGTCTCATGAATGTGCCTGCATTTTTCCTGGCATTAATAAACCGAGTGGTCCATCCATAATTAGAAACCTTCATTGTTGTTTTTTTGGAGGATATCTTGGTGTAATCTCACACTCAAAACGACCATGACACACATCTTTATATCATTTTGAGTACACTGAGAGAGCATCTGTTATATATTAAGATCTCAAAATTACACTTTTTGATGGACTTGATTCACTTCTGGGGTCATGTTATCTCAGAGACAGGTAAACCCATAGAAATTGAGAGAATTAGTTCCTTGGATCAGTTGAAGAACTTCTTTGAATTATGGAGTTTCCTAGGGTTGTCTGGTAACTACAGACATTTCATACAAGACTTTTCACGCTTAGAAGCACCACTTACTGACCTAACTAATAATGGTGTGAAGTAATTGTGGACAGATTTTTGTGACTCAACCTTTCAGGAGCTGAAAGTGAGGTTGACATAAACACCGATACGATTCCAGCCAGATTCTAGAAATAGTTACACTATTTACTGTGATGCATCATGTATCGGGCTGGGAGGAGTTCTTATACAGGTGGAAGGATTCATTTCATACGGGTCTCAGTAGCTAAGGCCACATGAGAGTAATTACCTAATGCATGATATTTATTTGGCTATTGTTGTTCATAATTTATGCTATTAGAGACATTTCTTTTTAGGAGAGCATTTCTGGGTTTTCCCTGACTGAAAAATTCTCAAGTATATCTTCACTCAACACGTTCTGAATTTGAGACAGCAAAGTTTGGTTGAGTAACTTCAATACCTTTATTTCATACTTTCCTATATTCCTTAGAAACAAAATGCAGTAGCTCATGAATTAAGAAAGAGGACTCAGATACAGGCAGTGTAGGAGGCCAGCAATAAGTTGTGTCTTATAGATTTTTCTCTAAGATGCATTTGGAGGTGCACGATAGACAATGGAAGGTGTTCCTTTCTTCTATGTTTGTTACCTCTACTCTACATGATCGAGTGCGAATGAGGTAGCTATTAGATGTTGAAGTCCATGTTCTATGAGAGAGTCTATCTGGAGAGGACCATATTCAAGGATGGACCATAGGTGAGGATGAGATCTTTCATTTTCATGGGCATGTATGGGTGTTAGAAGACATATGTGAGGAGTTGTTGCATGATTTTCTTTCTTCAATTGGGACAGTTCATCCCGGTGTAACCAAGATGTATCAAGATCTAAATTTATAGTATTGGTGTCCAGGAATGAAGATATATGTTTCTAGTTTTGTCATGAGATGTTCCACCTATCAGTAGGTGAAGACAGAGCATCAGCGACCAGTAGGGATTTTGCAGCAATTACCAATTCCTGTGTGGAAGTGGAATGATTTCATGATGGACTTCATGAAAGGCTTACCACGGTCACATCAAGGGAACAATGCTGTTTGGATTGTCATTTATAGACTCACAAAGGTTGCACACTTCTTAATGATCAAGGGGACCTTTAGTGTGGATGGGCTGGGAAGGTTATACGTCTGTGAAATTTTACATTTAAATGGGGTTCCACACACCATCGTTTTAGATAGGGATGCCCATTTTACTTCACGGGTCTGGCAGGGACTAAAAAGGGATTTGGGTACACATGTACTTATGATTATAAATTACCATCCCCAAACAGATGGTCAGTATGAGATTACGATTCACGTGCTGGAGGACATGTTACGAGCATGCGTCCAAGATTTTCGAGGTTATTGGGAGAAGAACATACCTCTAGTGGATTTTTCCTACAATAATAGTTTTTAGAAAACTATTCAGATGGAACCTTATGTGGCCTTGTATGGTAGGCCATGTTGATCACCCCCCCTATATTGGGTAGAAGTAAGAGAGGCAGCTATGTTGGGACATCATCTGGTCCAAGAGACTATAGAGTAGATGATGTTGATTTAGAAGAGGATGGATACTGCACAGTCATGGTATAAGTCTTATACTGATCAACAGAGATGAACTATAGAGTTTGAGGTTGGAGATCAGGTTTTCCTTCATGTCACACCTATGTTGGGACACATGAGGATTATGAGACAAGGTAATCAATCATCGAGATACATCAAGCCATTTTCGGTTTTGGAGAGAGTCAGGCCGGCTGCCTATCGGTTGTAGTTACCATAGAGGTATCATGTTATGCATGATGTCTTCCACATTTCTCAGCTATGATGTTACTTCTCCAACCCATCTTATATTTTTCAACCTGAGGAGGTTGAGTTAGAGGTGGATGCATCGTTTGAAGAACATCCTATCCAGATTGTTGATCACAGTATGAAGGTTCTTTTTGGCCAGTTTGTTCCTCTAGTACGGGTGTTATGGCAGCACAAGCGAGTACAGGACGAGACTTGGGAGAGGGAGACCGATGTGCAATCACATTTTCTAGAGTTGTTCAAGGATTATTCTTCTTCTCTACCTTTTTTGAGAAATTCAAGGATGAATTTCGTTAAGGGGGAAGTTTGTTAGAACATGGATCTTCGTTTCGGGCATGGATCTTGATTTTTGTTTTTTTTTGGAGAAAAAGATGAGTTCTGGAAATTTTAGGTGTACACAAAGTGTACTGGCCTTGTAATAGTTGAGTACATGGCCATGTGTGGTGACCTGAAGACCACCTAATGCGGGGCCTGGTAAGAGCATATACACACCGTGTATCTTTAAAGAACACGCCATGTATCTTTATTTTTAATTGTTATATAATATCGGGGTTTAGTCTACTTGACAGAACTATCTTCTTCGGAACCCATCTCATCCAGGTGTGATGGATATCGCCAATTCTTCTCTGAGCCCCTGATCGACCATCTGTGCTCCGAATCGAACATCATTGATTGCGTTGGAATTGAATGGATGATTTCTTCCTTCTTAAAGAGTGTATTCTATGATTTAGCCACTTTTGTGATATATCTTTGGTTGAGAGTGCTTGATTTTTTTGTAGATATATGACGTTTTTGGTCGATTAAAAGGTTGAGGTTCAACTATATCGATCATACAATGTCAAGGTGTGTGTTTTGTACATTTTCGTAGATGTCTTTGAGTTATATGTGCAAAATCAGCCCAATACCCTAGTTTACAGTATTGTGTGTTTAGGGAATTTAATCTTAATAATTCCTACTTTGATTTTTTTATTGAGTAGGGGTGTTTGTTTGTGAATAGTGTTTATTACCATGCTATGGATGTGTTTTCCCATGTTTGTTTTATATTGGTCATTGAGTCTAGAATTTCTTGTTAATCTATTTTTACTTCCATGCCTAGTTCTGTTAGGATGGAGTGATTATTATATGACATGGTTGATATATGCATTATAGTATAATATCCAGTTAATATTTGAGATTTTCTTTGGCTGTTTCATATTGATTTTTCATGTTTGTATTACACATGGTTGTGATAACCTGGTGTAGATAGACCATAGGGTGAATGGATGTCGAGGGATTCCCCATAGTTTCTATTATACTTTTCATGTTGTGAGACCATAGAAGGGTGGGCTTGAGTGATCCCTCAGAGTAGCTGTAGTTCCACATTCCAATACCATAGGGGGAATTGGATATTGAGTGCTTCCTCAGATAGTTTGTAGTTTAGAATTACAAGAATACATGGGGAACTGATGGAGTCTGCTTCATCATAGTGTCTTTATCGATGTTGAACCAGAGGGGTTACTCTGTGAGAACTTCCCCAAGGGTAGCTTGTCAATGTTAGTTAAACCATAAGGGATTGTCTATGAGAACTTTCCCAGAGGGTTGCACGTGTTTGTTTGGTTGATTATTTTATAAATATAAATGAATGTAGCTTGAAATTTTGGATTAGGTGCATTTGAGTAGTTCCTTATTTATTACATCATTTTTCATAGTTTCCTACGATATATATTCACCGACAGTTAGGCACAAATCTTTGGGGGTTGCCTATTGGGATTTATCTCAAATCCTATTTTGGTCATTCTTTTGGGCCCAACAAGATTATATTGTTGCTGGGATAGATAAAGGAAATAACCCTTCTACTTCAGGTAGTTTAATTTTGTGATGTTAGAGAGCCTAGGAACAAGCTGAGGCTTGCGATGATGTGGATTTATTTACATTCTTTTGTCTGTACTTTGGTATAGTAATGAATTCCAGCATTGTGACCTGTTTGGCTGATTTTTTAGATACTTGTGACATGCATCATTATATATATATGTGTGTGTGTGTGTGTGTGGTAGTTGTTAAATTATTTTAAGTCTTTGGTTGTTTGCTTATATTATTGTATTACTGCTTTCTCTATTGTTATGTGTTGTTTCCACTATGCTACTTTTCCAATGAGGGAATAGTATCCCCACTATCACACACAAAGGCCCTTACAGCAAGATGGCAGCCTCTGGCATTTGGGGAAATGTTCATGAGGCCATGTGAACAACTGGGTACGGGGCAACTTGGATGGACCTTAGAGCCAGGGCATTAAAATAGTCAATTCATTTTCCATTGTGTAGAACATTAACATGATTTCTTTCGGTTCTAACCATACACTAAAACCTAAATATAGTGTAAGAAATAATAAAAATAGTGGGGAACCACATAATCATGAAAAATCACTTATAGGATGTATAAATAATGAAGCATTATATTTAATATATGAAATTTTAGGTTTATCTTAGGATATTCTTAGTCATAATCTATTTAATTCATTCAGAATTTTTGGTAAAGATTTTTTAAATTTCCAAATAATATCACCTGGTAGTGTCAAACTAAGTGTTTATCATGGCCCATTTTTGTGGACCAGGTGATGATTGAGTCTATCTCAATGCAACCTTTTCATTATTATTACCCCTAGGTGTTTTTTTTACAAATCTACATCCACATGTTGTATCCAGATAGGGGTTCAGTTTCATTAAAATCACTCGATCTATCCTTAACAAAAATTACAGGCCATTTTCCTACTCTTTTACTCATCCCTATAAACATCTTAAGACATACCCTTAAAATAATCCCTAGAATGTCACTAAATATTTCTCATCCTAGTTTCCAAAGGATTACTAAACTTTTACTCTTATACTAACTACAGAGACCCATGATTTTTATACATAGATATTAGTCAATACTTTACACAAACATAGAATTGAGGACTATAATATTGTAGTGTCTTTTGAAACTACTTAAACAATCTTATAATTTGGTAAAAAATCATCAAAATTTCCCAAAAAAATCATTCTCTATAGTACTCTTCAAAATAATACCCTATTAAAAACATTTCTTCATAACCTAGGGAATGGAAACATTATAAAGGGTGAAAACATATGCTTAGTAAGGGTAAACAAGGGAGATATTATTTCATAACATAGACATAAGTCTAGATAACATGATCATAACATGTGAAACCCATACCCTGAATATCAAAGATCATAATCTTGAGCCATTCCCAGAAAATGAGTTGTTCATAAGATGTGAATCATAATATTATCAAGGAACATGAGTGATGAGATCATAACATTGGAATAATACATAGGTTTATTTCATATACATAATCATATAAAATCTTGTGTTAAGTCAACCCACAAAGACATTCATAGCATATTATGATTGGGAAAACCACCCATGTACCTGCATTAAGCTTGAGATAACCTCCCATATACCCTCTTTTTGGATTTTTATAACCTCTATTGTACCCTATTTTGGGATAGGGATAACCTCTTGTGTACCATTTGAGCTCATATAACATTAATCATTACCCAATGCATTGGAAGGAGATATATGTCCCACCCATCACATGATGAAAATCATACTTACATGTGAAGTAATATCATAAAACATTCATCATATCGAAATCGATGAAAAGAAAGGTTTTTCATAATCATTTCATCATTTCCTCAAAGCATAACCCATTGGATAAAAAGTGGGTTTCATAAGAATTTTATCATAGTATAACCCATGGAATAGAAACCGGTTTTATAAAGATCTTTTCAGCACAAACACAAACCACAATGAGAAAGAATAAGAATGGGATACTTGGTTTATATCCGGAGTTAATCATAACTAATACTAAAGGATTTCATCCTATATAGAAAATTATTTTTGAAGATAAATCTCCTAGAATGTTTCTTGAGGAAAATAACTATTCTTCGAAAATAACATTTTAAAACTAGAAAGGAATAAAACATTTTATAAATCCTTTTCTTTAAAAAAACATTCAAACATATAAATGAATATTTAAAATTTTTAATGAAATTTCATTAGGAAAACATATTTTAATCATTTGAAGACACTTTTTAATATATAATAAATTTCAAAAAAAATATTTTCTTTGAAAATATGCTTTGAAACATATAAATAAATAATTTAAACAATGATTTGGTCATAATGTTGGAAAATAATGTTCATGTCGAAATGTTAAAATAATAATTTATTTAAAATTTTCAGTAAAATCCAAACAAGAATTGTTTGGAAAATGAAATGAAGACTATTTCTATAACATTTTTCAAACAATTAAAACATGGGTAAATAAATTTAATAAGTCGTTTGGAGGATTTAAAAAAATTGAAATCATTTTTGGAAAACATGGTTTCGAAAGAAAAATGGGTTTTGACTGAAGAGAGAAATAATAACAATTTTTATTAAAAAATGAACTCTCAAGTATATAAATAGAGGAAAATTAAGGGAAATAATGTATTTTAAAGAAAAATCATAGGAGAATAAAATTAATGAGTTTATTGAGAGAGATATGATAAAATTTCATCATTGGAATCTTAATCATGAGCAATCCAAAAAAACAATGAGAATGTAACATAAAACTCTTACCGCATTGGAAACTATGAATCATAAGACCCATGAAAGAATAACATTAAATTATTATTAGAATATCATGATAATAAATAAATTAACGATATTTGTAACACCCTGAAATTTAATGAATTATTTTTTTTAAATTAATTTAATAGTTAGATATTTTACATCTCAGGAAACACAGAATATAACTTTTGTTATAAACATTCACTAGGTTTGGTTTGTGTTATACGCAACACCAAGTCAAAATTGTGTTACATGAAACACTTATATTAGCTTTTTGTACATGAAAAACTATGTTTTTCATATATTATGCACAATTTTTAGTCCCTTCAAAATGATCCTTGACTTATAGGGAAATATTTTAAATGTTGTTTTTTTGTTTTCTACAAATTATATATGTTATGCCAATAAAATTTTCACATGGTTGATGTTCTTAATTATCTTATGATTCATTTCCTATGAAATCCAAATCATTATCCCATGTATTACGTTTCTGATCTATGATATGTAGGGTATGATCTTCAAATTTTATGCTCTTGTTCTTGTACTCTTATGTTCCTATCTTGCTTATGTATTTTCTTCATTTACCCTAATCGAGCATTTGAGCCCACACCATTCTTATATTTCCTTTTATGAGGTTATGAATAAAGGTTTTATGTAAAAGTACTGAAGGGTAATATTTTTGTGTGGAACATTATTGATATTTCACCAAGTCAGAATATTTTGTTTCATGTTTCCAAACATAGTAAACTATTAGGGTCCTCCTGAATGTACTTTTGTAATGTGATGAATATTCATAAAAAATGATGTAATTTCAATGTATGTTAATCCAAGTCCTATATAGTTGGTATCAAAGTAAATTTTTAGTCAACCATTTGAAACTATGATGAGAAAAATTTAGTGAGATCCCTATGAATATTTCTAAGAACAGGTCTAGGGATGTCTCTAAGGATGATTACTAGTTTTGGAAATTTCCCTCGAATTTGGTAAGGGATAGAGTGATTAGTTTCCTAGAAATTAATCCTTGTCTAGATACTAAAAGTGGATGTGTCTCTAACATAGATTTACATAGTGGTAGAAACCCCAAAACCACCATATTAAACTAAACTCGATCGTGAATGGTTGCAAAAAAATTGGCCTTACTGCACACCTAGTTTGAAACTAAGATGGGATATGCTTCAAGAATTCATAAACTCTTTATAAACCATCTTTAAGGATTTAAATAGAGGATGACTATGATTAACCAAGGAAAAACCTAAGGTGTCATATATTAAAGAATTATTTGTCATGATTTAGGCATCTTGTAAGTAATTTTTTCATGATTATGTGGTTTTACGCTATGATAAGTGATACTCACGCTACGATTTCTAGATTTAGTAAATGATGGAAACTAGAAAGAAATATATTAATGTTGAATGTGATGGAAATTTTACGAAGTATCAGTCAAATGGGATGATCACTAGAGTGACGGATGTTGTGATCATGCCTAATCAGTTTTCGTGGAACTTGATTAACAATGTGTACCTTAACAAACGCTTATACTCACAAAAATAGAGAATAAAGGATTCATCTATGAGTATGGTCAATGTAGACAATGGAGGAAAGAAGATTCAGTATCCTTTGTGTCAATAATGTGTAATAATCAACTAAGTGAATGTATTAGAGAAAAAATTTGATGTTTTGACTATGGAAAAGGACACAAAACATGTAACTGCAATAGAATATGAAGGGTTTGGTTAATAAAATTAATGAGAATATTGGACTCCATAAGAAATAATGGAATGTTAACTGATTTTTGTGTGGAATGAATGTTCATTATGAAAATAAACGTCCCAAATAGAAATCTTGTGAATTGAATCAGCAAGGTGGTATGTGTAATGGTTATATTACTGAGGATGATGAGACTACAAATGAATAGTTAAAGGAAATAGGTATTAAGTAATATGATTATGTATCCTTTTTAATGTATTAATGATGAAGTAGAGTAATTGATGTGTTTATGAATTTGGATTCAGGAACTATGAATTGTGAAATATATAAGTATTGTTCATTTTATATGTTTCCGCTAAGGATTTAAAAATAATACAATGAATGGTTATAATTGACAAGAAAAGTGATTTAATGGAAACATTATGTTCAAAGAAAACAAATTATTAATGGAAAACTAACCCTTAATATGTTGTCTATGTAAATATAAGTTAATTTAGAGAAATTTATATTGTATACGAATAAGTAAATTGGACGGTATTTATTGACTTGGAAAAAATTAAGGACTTGTTGACAAGTGGTGTATGTTATAATTGATAAATTTTAAAACATTTTTGGGATTTAAGGATATATCCATTATATTTTCAAATAAAGAAACATGCATGTTATAAACAAGGATTTATGGTAATTTAGGTCATTACCATGTTTTAAGAGAATAATGAATGGAGGTATTCAAACTTTTGGTATGTGACAAATAATAGCTATTATATGATATATGGGGGATCAATGTTAACTTGATTTTGAGAAATTTAATGACCGTCTTTATAGTTTTTTAGACTTACATATTCTAGAGGGGTTATAAGGTTTACCACTTATAGAATGGTTTATGTTAAAATTCGAATAATGTTTTATAGATTAATGTATTATCTCACCATATGAGGATTTATGCATGTAATATAACATGTTCTATCATTTTGATGTGATAAAAATATATGGAATGACCTATAATTCTATTCATGGATCTCATGAATTTTTAGTGCTTCAACAATGACAAATTCACATTCATTTCTTGGAGTGAGAGATGATGTATAAGTTGATGAAGGAACAATAAAGGGTAAGGTTGTCCCAAAATCATATAAGTGTATATTTTAATTAATGTTCTTTAAATTTATGAAAAAGGACCTTGAAACCACAAATGTTAACCCAGTACCTTCATTTCTGCTAAATCCAATGGCCCCATGGATCATCATGGATTTATGGCTATGTAATTGTTACCTTTCAAGTGACTATGTTCTATGTCACTCTCTATCAGAACTTGATAGTTAGATTTCTCTTTCATGTACATGTTTTTGCTTCCAACTTATGTTCTCCTATGTAGAAATCCAGTTATGTGTCACTTTGGGAAACCGTTAAGTTTCCAAATTTCCCTTTTTATTTGACGTTTTAGTATTCATTTTTATGATATGGGTTTACAAGAATGGAACTTTCAATTGTTATACTTTTGATAACCCAGATGAATTTTGAAGGACGAATTCATTTTAAGGGGTTTAAAATGTAACACATTGATTTTTTTTTATTTTTTTAAATTAATATAATATTTTGATATTTTACATTTCACGCAACATAAAATATTGCTTTTGTTATACAAAATAATTATGGATGGAATGCATTTTATGTAAAACCATGTTAAGATTTCACTATAAAAAACACTTAGAATAGCTTTCAAATAAATGAAACAATATTTATTTCTTGTATTACACACAATTATGAGTCCCTTCGATAGATTTTTTTATACCCTAGGTCAAGTTTTAAATAAAAATAAGATACGCTTAATATTATTATTAAAACATTATTATAGCAACAACCTATATGTTAGGAAAGAAGTTGTGAATAAAAATAAATAAATTTTGAACATATAATTTAAACTTTTAAATAAAATTAATCATTTGATTATCAATTAGTATAAGTGAAAGTAAGAACTATTTGAATATCAAGAAATTACTTTTCCAATAAAACTATTTTTCTATGTAAAAACACAAGTTTTTATCAATAAATTATACAAAACACTTTTGATTAATTTTATCAATAAAATTTTTACGTTAAATATTGAATATTTATTTTTTATACTCATCCAATATGTTTGGGAGATATAATATAAAAATAAATCCAATTTTATGAATAAAAAAATGTATTTTTCTAAAAGGTAATTTTACCACCTTATAAAGGTGAACCAATTTTAAATATGATTTTTGAGACTTATATAATTTTTGTTACAAAATAAAATTCTTTTTTGGAAACATTTTATCAAAATTTACTTTCATTTAATTATTTATAATTTTCTATGAAATTTCATATTTTTATGAATAGTGAAAAACACGGAATATTATTTCAAAACATCTTTTTCATCTATTTTATTTATATAGTTAAATTAAATTTTAGTTTGGTTTTAAATATTAATCAAATAAATTTTAAATCAATTAATCCAATTTAGTTCATTAGAACCAATTTCACATCGAAATTGGATAGAAAATTATTTAAAAAAATTGGACCTTTTTGCTTAAAAACCCAATGTTGTGGTACATCTATTGGATTAATTTTAAATTAATTTATACAACTTATGTGATTTTAATTTGAAAATTTGATTACATATTTTGAATTATTATAATTTCTAATATTTATTAAGGTCAACTTATTTTTTACCAAAAATATTAGTGAAATTATTTAAAATTAATTACAATGATTAAGATAAAAAAATAGTTTCACAAAAGGACTAATCCATAAACATAATGCCCAAAATGACCTATAAAATTTTCCCAAATCTATTGGATCTTCATATTGAGACCCTATCCTCTCTTGGTTCGGTTGTGGACTATTATTCGAGCCACTTTTCATGGGAAAATGTCATTGGAATTCCCTTTTCAATAATTTACAAGAAAGCCACTCCTCCTCCACTATAAAAAGGTAGTCACCCATCCCACATATTGACACCTATAATAAAATTTTTATCTCCAAAAATCTACAAAAACAAGATCCTATAATCCCTATATTCCACCTCTAATCCTCCCAATTAGAATAAATCCATCCATGGAAGCCCATTGGAGCAAACAAAAAGGAGTTACCAAATGTAAAGGTAATATCCTTCTTCAAGCTCCTTTATTTTATTTTCTTTCTCCACCACATCAATTTTTCCTATTCCATACATTATATAATAACCTATGTATCCTAAATATACAAATATGTTTTTAATATAAGGTTTTTACCTACACTTACACACACCTCCATATAATGGGTTACAAACATACCATTCTTGTGTACGATGAACTACTACCTAACGAAACAACATTCTTAGTTTTTCATTTACCAACTGTCATGGTTAGGAATTTTTCATGGCCAATCCCAATGGGGCCTATTTTGTGAAACCCCAAGGCCGCCTCCAATAGGCTTGGTACTGATGACTAGAATCACGTAGGAATATCACTTACATGGGAGGCATTGCCTATGTACTATTTGTACACACATACACATTTCCAAACCCAAAAAATTATAAAAAATAAAAACCACTAAGGATCAAATGAATGGATGCCACTATATCCTAAATAGAGTATGACGGGAATGTAAAGTGCAGTAAATTAAACCATCCTATAATTCAAGCCCGCCATGGAGTCTGGAAACCACAAGTCCATCTTATAAACAAAAGGTACTGAGACTACTTTCTATATCCATATGTACACATTGTCCAACCTAATATCACAAATCATTTTCTAGTCCTAGTCCTCCTAAGACCCCATCTAAAGGTCGCTCATCTATACAAGACACTACATGTGTTTGAAAATAACGTGTAGGGGTGGGTATAACATTACTCAGTAGGATTCCCCAAAACCACAAAGTAATACACAAAGTGAAGTAAAATCATCTCTACAAAGTATATGTCTATAAAACATATAACTATGATATCCAGATGAACTCAATCCAAGATGCATAGTCTAGAGGTATTTCATAACCATTGTATACCAACACTAGGGATTCGGCTTAAATTTTCTACAAACCACACATCCAGGAAAACACACTCTTGTGTATCATAGCATTGATGACATCGTTCTAAGAAGTATTGTTCAATAGGAATCATCTTGTGATAGATACACTAATAGATTTTAAGAGAATATGATACCACATATGAGTATCAAAACTAGGGCCATGGGTTGATACCAAAAAACGACATCTAGATTAACCTACTAAGTATAGGATCGACGCTTGGCGAAGTTCGTCATTTCAATTCCGAAGACTCTACCTAGGTGTTATGAATGAATATAGGATCTCGGCCTAGGCCTCGTGGGATTTCGAACAACTCTATATAGGAAGTATTGCTAAAGGGATTTTATTCCTATGAGTAGGGAATGATTCATACCTACCTTCTGGGAAGCGATAAAGGAATGAACTCTAACGAAACGTTCCTAATATATAGATGGGAAGATAATAAATCCATGAAGAAAGTGATACACTGTGTGTAGTAGGTTCATACTCCATGACTCGTAACCCTGAGTACTACCCAGGTATAATGTCCCATGTCATTCCAAATAGTGTCATGTAGAAAACGGGTACACAACATGTAGAAGAAGTCAAACGCCATGTCCTTCCATCTAGGTTCCACCCATGTACTCTGGCCATGTGTCAGTACGTGGTTTCAACATTTTTATCTCTAACCCTATACCAGTACATGCATTATTTTGTGTACTTGGTCTACAACAGGTCATGTGGGGCGTAAATGTTGTTTACGTAACCCATGTACCCCACACGGTGTTTGTGTATCTCCCAATATACACGTCGAGTCTCCAAGAAGGGACTATATGTCAAGTAACAAGGGTCACACTCCATGTTATATTTAATAATCTTGTGAAACCCTAACCACATCTCAGTGGGTGCTACACATCGTGTAAACCTAAGATACAGGTCGTGTTCACCAGTTTTTTCAGAAACTAGTGTTCTTACTCTATGCACCTCACCTGAGGATCCAGATCTTGTTTCGGATATTTCTTCACCTTCAAACACCATATCCAATGTTGTTTCATCACCCTAACACCAATTCAATGTTTTTTAGTCCTTCAATCAGCTTGAAAATCCATTCAAATCAATTCTAAGACAAACTACATGAAGAATAGATTCTTTTGATTCACTCTGATTCATCCATCTTCAACATCTCTTCACCTCCTTTAGGTCATCCTGGGGTCGAATCTTCAATTTTGGTGAATTTCACACAGACATTAATGTTCAATTATTGTTCTTACATAAAAAAACCAAATAACAAAGAACACGTATAGAAAATAGGGGAGTGAAAACATAAGCAACAAATTCGAGGATTGAACTGCAACCATTGTTTATTCCAACCTTGATCCATTCCCATAAAACTGATCAAAAAATCAATTCATTTTTTAAATGATAATCAATTGATAAAAACCATAAATTATAACCAATCCTATAGGGAACTATTAAACCTCGGATCAACCTATTTGTTGATTGGTTTGCATTCATCATTGAATCTAATAATGGGAAAAGAAATCAAAAATAATATATCCTACCTATGAATCGGTTTGTTCTTTATTGAAGATCAATTTCTACATGCGAGATCCATTGAGAAGAATCATTGATCCAATTCTCAACTGGCATCATAAAGATAAATTATAAATGGTTTCTCTTTAGATCCTCTAGTGAATTCTAGGGTTATGAGCCAAACCACAGATCCCTACATAAAGTATCAATTTAATGAATAAGCATCATTGTGTTGATGAAACTATGAAAATAAAATAAATTCTCAATTTATTTTATTCATTAGAAATTCCGAAAACTTCTATTCATAGTTGACCCACACTAGTTGATGTTAAGTTGTGCCAAGGGTAAAGATGCTACTTTGAATGCAACGATGCCCATTGAGATGTTATTCCTCTTTATTTGGAAAACTGTTCATGTGTGCTATTTAATATTTTAGTATTATTCAAAAATTTATTCTAGACACACCGGGTCTCATAATCCCTTGTCGTCTCAGCACCTAATCTCAAAATTAATGCATATAATATTAAAAAATAAAACACATAAAAATAAGTTACATTACATTCTACCCAAATTGAGGATTTACTTCCCTGAAAATAGATAACAAAAGGCTACTCAAAAAGATGATGGTGTGGAGCATGAATCTGAGCCTCCCACTCCCAAGTTCCCTAGTAGAGATTCTCGCAATGCCACCAGACATGAAATAAAAGAATCAATTTCTCACGAAGGATCTTCTCCTACTAATCCTCGATCTCTTCTAGTACTCAGTAAAAGTCACTCCATCATTTATATCCATCACACACCAGTCAATGATGTTTAATGGGTCATGCACATACCTCCTAAACTACACACATAGAAGACATCATGTACCTAATCTAACTACATAGTTATAGCTAAGCATTATTCCACCTTTACCACTATAAAAAATATCTGAAAAGGGCCAACAAACCTTGAAGATAACTTTTCATTCAAGCCAAATCTCTGTAATCACAATTGAGGTGAAACCTAAATGAATACATGGCATCTTTCCTTGAACCCCAAAGTACTCTTACAACTATTTTCATAATAATTGTGGGTGATTTGGGTAGTCTTTATTCACTCTTGGATGATATGAACCTTAACTATAGTATCCCTCACCAACTCCATACCCATAAGTGATGACTCTCCTGGGTCAGTCCAGCAAATTGCTGACCTACAGGGTCACTAGTAAAATGCAATGAATGGATCTATACCAATGGTGGATTGGTATTTGTTATTGTATGCAAAATCCACCAGTGGTAGGTGATCCTCCCAACAATGGCCAAAGTCTAACAAGCAATCTTGTAGAATGTCCTCTAGAACCTTAATGGTCTGCTCTGTTTGGTTGTTTATTTGTTGGTAGAATGTTGTGCTTAAGAGTAACTGGGTCCCAGAAACCTCACGTAATCCCTAACACAACAATGATGTAAATCAAGAATCAAGGTCTCGAACAATCGTCAAGTTAACTCCATGGAGTCGAACTATCTCGTGCATGTAGATGCATCCCAAGCTCTCTACTGAACTCTTCTCTATGAAATCTTATAAGTGGGTGGAATTGGTGAGTATGTCAATGATCACACAGTTTACATTGTGTCCACTAAACATATGTGGAAAACCCATCAATAAGTAAATCTATATTCCATCCCACTTCCATTCTAGAACATCAAGGGGTTGATCTAAACCCATTGGAACCTAGTTCATAGCCTTCAATTACTAGAAAGTAAGACATCGAGAGACGAACTTTGTCACTCCTTTCTTCATTCTTGGCTACCAAAACTGATGTTGGGGGTCCTAGTACATCTTTTCCACATATGGATGTACCTCTAAATGGGGCATAAAAAACATAATCAGAACCTCCTCCTATAATACCACAGGTACAATTTTACATTCTTTAAAAAGGAATACTTTCTCCTTGCCTTTCAAATATCCATCAGGAGAAAGACCTATGGATATATATGCACATAGTTTTTTGTAGTCTATATCCATAAGTTGTGCCTCCCTAACTAACTCTAAGAGTGGAGGGGTAATAACAATTTACTAGTGGTAAGCTTCTATATCTCCATCCACTAAGGATAAATGTAATGAGGCTAACTATTCTGATTCCCCATTCAACAACTGTGAACTTGATATCTTTATAACAGAATATATCACCCCATTCCAATTACCAAGATTGTAGAAAATCACAAATTCATTATCCTGGATGAAATCTAGACATATCCTCTATCTCAAGTTCGAATCCTTATAATAGAAGATATACTTGAGACTCTTCTGATCAGAGTATACAGTCAACCACTATTCCAATAGGTAGTGTGTGCACATATTCAAGATTAATACTACCATTGCTAACTAGAGATTGTGAGTCACATAGTTCTTCTCATGTGGTCTCAACTGGTGTAAACCATAGTAAATCACTACATACATTTACATCAAGACACAACAAATCATGGTCCCTAATACATCACCAAACACTATTTACTCAACACCCTCCTCCAGTAATATTAATATCGGAGAACTAATCAAACTCTACCTCAAATACTAAAAAGAAAGTAGGAAATTCTTTTTCCACATGAAAGGATTCCCCTTTTGAGTCAAATCTTTCTTCAGTGCTCATATACTAGATAAATCTTGTATGAATCTATGGTAATAGCTAACTATCCTAAGAAACATCTACACCTCTATCATGATTTTAGGTGGCTCTGATACTAACAATACCTCAACCATGTCCTGGTCCACGACCACTCCATCTACTAAGATATCATGTCTCAAAAATTTGACAACCTGGATCCAGAACTTGTCTATTGAGATTTTACCATAAATATAGTGATTCCAAAGTACATCCCAAACTATCCCTATGTGGATCATGTGCTCATCCTCAAATTCCAAGTACATAAGGATATCATTGATGAAGACTATCATGAACTTGTCTATGTAAGGTTCGAAGATCCAGTTAATGAGTCTCATGGACACTACTGGAGAGTCCATCACACCAAAGGGAATCACCAATTACTCATAGTGACTGTAACGACATCTTAATGTCATCTCTGGTATATCCTAGTCTCTTACTCATAGCTAGTGATAGCCTTATCGTATGTCAACCTTATCAAATCAATATGACCCCCTCAACTAATCAAAGAGATCATTGATTCTCGGAAGTGGATACCAATTCTTAATGGTCTCCTGGTTCAAGCTTCTGTAGTCCACATGCAACCTCATGCTCCTGTCTGCCTTTTTGGAAAACAAAACTGGGGCCACCTGGGGTGAAACACTAGGTCTCACGAATCCCTTCATCTGCAATTCCTCCAAATTCAGCCCCAGCTAACAAAGAAATATGGGATCCATTTGATCAGCTGGTGTGGATAACAGTATCATCTTAGGGTGTAAATTAGTGCTGAAGTCTATCTCTTAGTGGGGAGGTTATCCAGAAACATTATCAGATAAGAAATCCTCATACTCCTCCACCACTACAGGAAAATAGAAACTCATAACATCCACTACACCAAGGGTCATGCCATCCAAATGTGGAGTAATTTGATAAAACCTCTTATTCAGGAGTCCATTTTGTACTACATGGGATTCCTTTTCACCAAAAAAGGAAAACCTCATCCCATCACTATGGACAC
This sequence comes from Viscum album, assembly GCA_963277665.1. Classification (NCBI taxonomy): domain Eukaryota; kingdom Viridiplantae; phylum Streptophyta; class Magnoliopsida; order Santalales; family Viscaceae; genus Viscum; species Viscum album. The sequence goes on from OY728137.1 coordinate 1,209,446,010, forward strand.
ACCACACCCTTCGCCTAAAATAGTCAATATGGTCATGGACTATGGATAACTAATACATACCAAGAATGAAATTGTAACCACTCAATGCTTCCACCAATAGGTTCAAACTAAAAATCTCACCTCCAAGATTCAGGTAACAATATCGTCACAAATGTGTGATTGTTGAGTCTTCTACAGTATGTGTCTCTAAGTCTAAGGGTTTGATTGAAATATATCAGTCTTGAACAAGATATGTGTTGAAAAAGGAAGGAATATCACTAGTTTCTATCATTAATTCTATTAAAGTAGAAAATATATAGATCATACATTGATTAATTCTTGGAGACCCTTTGTCATATTAATGACTTCATGTAGTTTCCTCCACACTTTTCCTTGATCTTCTTGAGTCTGGTGTGGGAATCTAGGGGTGGTGGTGGTGGCATGTCAAAATCTTGACAACCTCCTTCAACTCTCCCAGCTCCTCTACCACATATTCTACTCTATAGATCTACCTGATCATATCATTGTCTCTACCTCGGTGGTCCATCCATTATCTCACTATCAAGAGCATAGAGGTTTAGACAATCTCTAGTGAGATTTCCCATGTCATCCCATGAATATCACTACCTCTCTCTGGGATTACTAGACCCACCGTGTGAGCACTGAACTATAGATCCTCTATCCTATGACCTCCTCTTGAAATGTCTCCCACATCTAAATCCCTAACACCAATTTCGTCTTCCTATTAACAATTTCTCTACACCTTCTCATCCACTACTAACCAACACTTTTTCTATCAACTCTTCCAAGAATATTTCCACCAAAAAATCTCTTTCCAACACCCCATCATAAATAGGAATTCATAGAGGTATAAATATGGCTCATATGTCTCTATGAATACCTCACTTGAATTTATGATTTCTGATGTAGTGATCTCTAACCATATCCATCGAGCACTTGGAAAGGCTGGTGAACCTCGATGAATAATCATCCACTATCATGCTACACAGTTAGAGTAGAAGAAGCTGCTATATATGAAAAGCACTTAGCATAACTAGTGAGAACTTCTCTCTAAAGAGACGCTTGAACTCTATCCATGAAAGAGTCACCTCATTGTGATACTGGATAGCCCAACTCTATAATTTCCCTACCAAAACCTGAAGAAGGCTCACTGCCAGGACAACCATATGATCTACTGGTGTCTTGACTAGATAGAAAACTTAGTTCACTGCCTCAAGCCAGTATTCAGCCGCCCAAGGGTTAGACTTTCCCCAGAACCTGAGGGGTCTCTATCTCTCAAAGTCAAGATGTGTGGTTAGCTGGTTCTCTTCATTTTCTGGTACATTAGGTACCATGTGTTACTCCACAAATGGTGGTATGGTTGGTGCCCCAACTTCAGGTAACATCTGGGGAACTGGTCCCCATATCAAATCCTCGCCACATAGGGGGGTGCATCCTCATGATCGAGCTATTGAATCTTAGCTGGTATGCATCTTAAAGGCATCCTATAATAAAAAAAATATGTACAGCACTCAATGAGTATATCTGGAAATCTAACTCAAGAAGGAAATGTAACCACAACCCATTTTTATATGATGCATGTGCCATTATTTTTCCAAAAACAAATGTTTTCATGTACTGAGTCGAAAAGAAGGTTATTAGAGTCCTAGTGAATGGATATGTCAACTGTTACACCAAAACTGGAGTCTCGATCCTAAAATATGAACTCAAAACACTTAACACTATTTCCCCTAACCAATCTAATAGACTCCCAGTCCAAAAGTAGAAATGACCAACCTCTCATACCAATCTGTCATGACCCATCTCTGTGGGGTCCATGTTGTGACTCCCCAAGCCTACCTCTAATAGCATAGGGACTGGTGACTAGAACTGAGTAGGATTATTACTAACATGGGGGGATTTTCTTATATACATATTCACACGCACACATCTTCATGCCCAAAAAATGTTGAAATGTAAAAAACCACTAAGATCCAAATGCATGAATACCACTATATCCCAACTAGTGTAAAATATTAAAGTAAATTAAATTAATGTAAATTGGCCCAGAATGAAATCCTACAAAAAAAGAGTCTGAAAACTACAAGTCCAACCTATAAACAAAATCTATTGGGATTGCTACCTGAAGTAGTAGGAACACCTTGGTATGCCTGATCTCACCAAGAACCATCTGGTGCTGGTCTACTAAGGAGTCAATCAAGAGGTCTCTCATCTACACAAGACAAACATTTGAAGGAAAAGGCTATTCTGAATTGAGTATAATAATACTCAATAGGACACCATGAAACCACAAACCAATACACAAAGGAAAGTGCAATCATCTCTTCACAATATATTTCTATAGCACATATAACAATGATATCTAGATATACTCAATATAAGAGACGTAGTCTATAAGTGTGTCACAACCACTGTATACCAACACTAGGGATGTAAATCAAAGGTTCCGTGAAGCAACCATGTAGGATAACACACTCTTGGGTCTGATAGCACTGATAATGTCCACCAGTGAAGTATTATTCTTTAGGAACAATTGTGAGATAGATATAGTGATAGATCTGAATATAATACGATACCACATAAGAGGATCACAGGCAGGGCCATGGGGTGATGCCAACAACTCCCTAGATTAACCGTATAAGTTGATGATTGATGCCCGATGGAGTTTTATGCATCAATATTGATTTCTATGCCTAGGTCACGAAGAACGAATAGAGGATCCTACTTTGTGCCTCTTAAGGGATTCCAAAAACTATATCTAGGAATTCCCGTTAAAGGGATCGTAGTTCTATGACTAGGAAATGATTTGTAACTACCTTCCAGGAAGTGATAAGTAAATGAAACCTAACAAAACATGTCAATGATTTAGAGGAAAAGATAATCAGTTCATGTAGAAAGGGATAAACGGTGTATATTATCGTCACATGCCACATCTCTTGACCCTAGGTACTGCCAATGTACAATGGCCCATGTCTTTCTAAACCGTGTCTTGTGTAATATTGGTACACAGTGTGTAGAAGAAGTCACACACCATGTCCTCCCATCTAGGGTCCACCTATGTAATCTGGTTAGGTTCTAGTACATGGTGTCAACCCATATATCACTACCCGTGTACCAGTACATGGGGTAGTCTGCTTTCTTGGTCCAGGATAAGTCATATGGGGGAGTACACACCATGTAGGAGACCGGTGTACCCCACCCCGTGTATATGTATCTCCTGAGATACATGTAGAGTCTCTGGGAAGGGCCAACATGTCACGTGACAAGGGTCACACGCAGTGTGACATTTAAATATATCCTAAAACCCTATTTGTCACTTAGTTGGGGACACATGTCGTGTAACACGGGTTACACACCGTGGTCATCAGGTTTTTTTAGAAACTCAAGTTCTTCCTCCACGCACCTCATCTAATGATCTAGATCTCGTTATGGTGATCCATTATCCTCAAAACTTTAGATACATGGTTGTTTCATCTGCTTAACACTGATTTGATGTGTTTTACGCCTTCAATTGGCTCAAAAATCTGTTTATGTTGATTCTGAGGCAAACCACTCAAATAACAGTTTTTTACTATTCACTCTGATTCATCTGTCATTGTCACAAACACACATCTGTTAGGTTGTCTTGAGGTTAAGAATTCAATTTCATATCATTTAACCAAGAAACAATGGTGAAAAAATAATTCATCTATAAAAACGCTTAAGAACAATGAACGCAAATTGGAAATGGGAGAGAGAAAACAAAACGAACAAATATAAGGAAAGAACCTCAACCATTGTTCATTATAGAATTGATATGTTAATATAAGAATGTTCAACAAATAAAATAAATTCTCAAATGATCAAACCCTGATAAATCCTATAAACTATAATTCAACCCATAGTGAACGATTGAACCACAAATCAACATGTTCGTTTCTTGGTCCACATTCATCATTGAATCTAATATCGGGGAAATAAAACCAAAATAATGCATCATACCTGGGAATTGGATCGTTATTTTTTGAATATAGATTTCCACTAGCAAGGTCAGTCAAGATAAATATCCAATCCAAGTATCTGTTTTCACTGTCGATAGAAATTATCAAGGGTTTCTCTCCAAAAACTCTAAGGAATTTCAAGGTTATGAGCCTAATCCGAGATCCATGTATAAAGGCCTACATTAAATAATAATTGTCACTGCATCACTATGTCAATGAAATTCAGAAAATAAAATAAATTCCCAATTTAGTTTATTTATTAAAAACACCCTAAACAAATTTTCACACCCAACTCATGTCGGCTGATGTGAAGTAATGCCTCGGGTAAAGTCACGGCTCTGAACACAACAGTGACCTCATCTTTCTGATTCGAGCACCCATTTTGAAGTTAATATATTTTTTCAGAAATATTTAATTTAAATTATAATTAATATTTTTATATTATTAAATTATTTATTTCAGACACACCGAGTCTCGGAATCACACATTGTGTTCACGCCTGGTTTCTAAATTAATTCATATAATATTTAAAAATAATACATAGAAAAATATAGTACATTACATAATTATTATATAAAATCTGTTTTTTTATGATATATATTATATTTATGATTTATTTAGGCTTCTAAATTTATTATAAATATCATACCACCATTCTTTCAATTTTTTTAAATATAATAAAATCATTTGTGGATGTGTGAACTAACTACTTCTCAAAGCGATGTGATTCAGTCACACTTTACGTGGAATATATTAAGGATGTGTTTAGAAAAATAATATGTTACATATTACCTAATAATTATAATTTAATTATTTTATAAATATATATACTTATATTTCATTTAATTTCTTTCTTTTAATACAACAACAAAACAGAAACAGTGTTCGTGTGTAGGTATGGTCTATTGTTTTAATAAAGGGTGTATTCCATTTCATACTTCTATATTGAATAGATTTTTATAATACACATATATTAAATATATATGATATTTATATCATGTTTTAAATTCTATAAATAATTAAATCATGATCTATGTAACAGGATAAAAAATAAAAAGTCCAAACATATACAAAAAACAATGCAGATGTTACCCAAAACATAACATTGACAAATAATTGATAATAAACAGGTAATATAAATATTTAACCAAATAATATATGGTTTTAGATATAATTATATGGTTATATGGTAGAATTATAATAAACATATATTTATTGTACTGGATGTTTTAATGTTTATGCATAAATTCAAGACTTAGGGTAAGGTGTTTCTTGTCACACTTTTATTTTTGTGAGACTTATGATTTATTCACAACTCATTTCTTTTTTGTGGGGTATATACTTCCCATGAATTATTTATATTATTAATAAAATTAAATTTATGGTTATTTACATATCTAATTTTGGATCTCTATTTCGTGGGGTTTATCGGTCAAAAGTTACTAAATCAAAAAAGTAATTTTTCCTCAATTTTACTTCTTTGAGATGCAAGCCATGTTATGCACTTATATTTTTCTATGGGATGTATATACTTCCCACTGACTTTTTATATGATGAATCTCATTATTTACATGATATTTTAATCTTCTTTTAATTATATTCTTTCGTGTTTATTATCACTCAATGTTCTGAATGTGGTAAAAGTTTTTTTTCTATAATATCATCATTTATCATTATTTATGATTATGATTCCATTGATGAAATATTATGATCCATATCTCAAGAACACTGATTAATTTTATTATCCTATGGTTATACTTGATATATTCATGTATTTTCACCATTTCCCGTGCTTTATTACTTAATATAATTGTGGAAAAATTTAAGAAAATATGACTTTATTTCTCCTTTTGGTCCGAAATTTGGGTTCTCTCAAAACCATATTTTCTAAAAATGTTTTTAAAATTGTTATACTATTCCCCAATGACCAATAAAAGACATTTTTACAAATTTTTTATGTTTTAAAAAAAAAATTCAAAAAGGACTCTTAACTTCATTTTCAGATCAAGGAATGTTTCTAAACTTTTTACGGCACAAAAGGAATGTTTAGTATGTATGGATTTATCAGTCATCATGATAGTAATTCTATGAAACTTCCTTTGAATTATTACAAGATTAATTTTTTTAGAAAAAGTGTTTTCCTAATAATATGTAAATTAATTTTTTAAAGTGGTTTTTAATGAAAAGTGTTTACAAAACAATATGTCCAAGAAGAGTTTTAAATGATTTTAAAAGCTTTATTTAAATGTTTTCAAAGATTTTTAAAAAAAAATCAAAAAAATTTATATTTAAAATTTGTTTTAAAATTTTTTCAATATTATTTTATTATTTTTCATGGTAAAAGGTTCTCATTATGTTTTTAAGCTTCCATTATATGTTATCATATATATTTTAAATGAAAAATGTTTTCAAAATGCAGTATGATTTAGAGAGTTTTTTTATAGAGGAAATTAATTTTCACTCAAGAAATGTTTTTAAAAAAATTTCCATGATTCCTTTATTTATTTAAGTAGTTTTAACAAAAATGATTGTCATAATGTTATATGTTTTAAAAAGTGTTACTCGAGGTGATATTTCAAATTCTTTATCTATCTAAGATGACCACCTTAGTTATTATTTAGGATTTACTAGGGATATAATCCAAGGAAAGAATTCACATTAATTCTCTGAATGGTTTTTGTTCTTATGTCATGATTTTTATGATACTCGTTTCTCTTTCCGAGGTTATATTCTTTTGAAACTCACTTCTTTCAAAGTATGTGCTTTGATGAAATGATTGTGGAATATATCTTTTCTCATAGGTTAATATATAATTATATGTTTATAACAGCATTTTAATTTAATGGGATATGATATGATTGTTTATGAATATGTGGAACATGTATGTATGATTTCATTATGAGATAGATAAGACTTATATGTCCCTCCAATTCATTGGGTAACTATTTTTATCTCATGATATAATGTTGTGAATCATATTTATGGGATTGATCCACTACGAAAGATGTGGAAACCCAATATACTATGGGAATATGGGGAAACTCGATCCACTATAGGAAGATGGAAAAAGTTGATCACTTATAGGAAATGGACTACAATTGAGGATGGTGGTGTGTCCTTCCCAGTAGGTGTAGTACCTATGAAGTTCTCTGATATGTTTTTGGTAATGAGTCTTGAATTATGTCGAAATATATTACATGTTTACGTGTTTTCCACAAATTCTATGTCTTATGACTATGATATCCTCACATTGTTCATGTTCTTGATTATATTATAATTAATTTTTTATTAACATCAAATCTTAATGATACCTCTCATGTTTATAACCTTTGATATATAGGATATTATCTTCCAATGTTACGTGCATCTTGTCATACCCTTATGTTCATGTTATGCTTACGTATTTCCTGTGTTTATCCTTACCGAGAAATCAAGCTAATATCTTTCTTATGTTTCCTTTACCCAGGTTATGAATAAAGGTTTTAAGTATAATTACTAAAGTGGGAGATATTTTTGGGAAACATTGAAGATATTTCACCATGTTAGAATATTTTGTTCCATGATTCTAAATAAACTAAACTATTACATTCTTTATGAATATACTTTTTTAATGTGTTGAATATTCAAAAAAATGATGTGATATATTTGTATTTTAAGCCTTTGTTTCTATAATATTACCAATAAAAGGTTATGTATATACACCTCATAAAAGAAGATAAGTGTGTGACATAAAATATGTCTCAAAGAAGGAAAATTGAGACAAAAATCCCTTAAAACCATAATTCAGATTAAATAGATATATTAAGATAGATATATAAATATACATAATTTTCAATAAAATATTTATAAAATATATTCATTTTTACTATATACACCACATAAAAGATACACATTTTGAATATAACATTTTCCTCATAGAAAATAAGTGAGATGGAAAACCCTTACCTTAGGTCTCGAATTTCATCTTACACATTCAAACCTCATGTATAATAAACTTAATATTACTATAAAGCTATTTTAGAACCATAAACATACATATCATACCATGTATTATTTAATTATGACCTTTTATTACCCTTTTATTAACAATTCCATGTTTTAAAGTCACATTTTAGGCAATAACTGCATTGTTTTTAGTGTATGATTTGATTTTTTATTTCAGTCCCCAAAATTTTATCATGATTACATCATATTGAGAATTTTAAAAATGGTATCAATACCATATATATTCTATATACATGTATTTTGAGTTATCTTTCAAATTTGGAGATAAAAAATGAAATACACCTTTCCTCAAGACGGTAGGCCCTACGTACGGAAGAGCATTGTTTCTATTTTCTCGATAGAAAGAAATAATGGTAAAAATATATATTACCATTATAGAATAATTTTTGTTCCATATATTTCACATTTTTTCATTGAACTCATTCATATTATCTTTCATTTAATGTTTGAAAAAATCACATCTCTTCATGAGGCAGTAGTCTATCGTACACATGAACGATGTTATCATATTCCCACAAAATGAAAATTATGTATTAAAGTTGTATATAATGATTCAATAAGAATTATAATATCATAAATATCATATATAAAAAATAAATCCATCGTTATATATAGCTTAAATATGTGTTAATGGAAAACCCAATGACATCACTTTGTGAGGCAGTAGTCCACTATACACATGAATGATGATTTCGTAACCCATTTGATAGAAGAGTATTTGTAGTACATGCACTTAACAGAAAAAAATAACAGTACATTTAATATAATTATTATATTATATTATCATTATTTAACAATAATTTAAGGATTTGGAGGAATAAATGAAATAAAATTCTTGATTAGGGACGTGTCCTCTTCTTCATACAATGTTTTTAGTTTACACTAAAAGGCTTCATAAATTTGATTTATGAAAAAACAATGGAATGTAGGATTACATTACAGTAGTAAGGAAGTTATTTGGGTATGGAATTTCTAAACTAAATGGTTTTTTATGTGTAAGAAAGAGAGAATGGTGGGTTGACTTTTATATGTCAAGTGAGGGGCACACTTGTAATGTTTTAAAAGAAAAAGGTGTAGCCATTTTTTTCACATGAAACAAGGGTAAAAAATGGTTCATTGTCTTGAATACAATATATAATTTCTAAATATGGACATAAAATGGTTTTTTGACTTGTTTATGTCATTTTTATCCCTTTTCATTTTATTTTAACCCCCAGTGTACCCATTTCTACCTTAACTATAGTAAATAAGTTTTACTGTTTTTACAATTAATTATTGTAAAATATTAATTTGAACCTATTATATAATATATAAAGTTTTATTCCAAATACTTAATCCATTTTTACAAATTCCATTCACATAATTTTCCAAATTAAATATAAAATTTATCTTATAGACGCATCGATAAAGCAGTGTTTCAAAGAGAAAATCTTCAAAAGTTTAAAAGCATTTTATATAAAAAACCAACAAGAAAATTATTACAACGATATAAATTAAATTAAATTAATATATATATATATATATTTGATTTATTTTTTCTTTTAAGACTATCTTGAAACAATTTTTTTTTAATCATTAAAATAAATTAAAGTTCCTAATAAAACTAGTATTTTTTAATATTTATCTTAAAATTAGTCTTTTTATGAAAATACCAAAAAAATCACTCAAAGATATTTTTGAAATCATGATTTAAAAAAAATAATTCTTTTTTATCATATTCATTTTCTGAATGTTTTATAAAATAATTTTAAAACTAAGTGCGCAAAAGGTGATAAAACAACTTCTTAGACAAATTCATTTTTAAGAGTAAAATTGGTTTTATTATTATATCATATCAAGAAAACATAGTAAATGATTGATCAACTTTGGATTGAATATATATTAGAAAAATTTCATTAAAATAATTCACCAAAAGTTCTCTTTTTAATTTAGTGAGTAAAAACACGTTTGGTCATATAAAAATAGTATTTCAGAAAAACATTTTCTTTATTTCCAAATAATTTTCATTTTCAAACATAATTAATTGGTCACAAAATAATTAATTTTATATTTATATATGTAAACCATATATTTCAATAATTCAGATAATTCTATTCATAAATCCCATTCCAATTTCTAGGGGATACATTTCATATTAAATAACAATTTCATAATAGTAAGTTGTGCTTTATTTAAACTCGTCATTGCGTGTAACACAAGCCAAATTTAATGTCACAGGTAACAAAAATATACACTCAGTGTGGTTTGTAACACAAGATAAAGTAATTTTTTAGAAACATAATCAAAACATAATTTTGTGTATAACATAAAATACATAAAATATTAAATTTATATGAAAAATAATAATTCACAAAATCTTTGGGTGTTACAAATATGATGGATGAAAAAATTAAACTAACTCAAAAAACATAATATAATAATAATAATAAAAATTAGTGTTCAAAAATACCACCAAATATGTCTATATAACTCAATCCTCTAAAATATATACTAGGCAACCATTTTGGAACTACCCAAGCTCCACACAATAGAAATAAAAAATATCCCATCTCCATATCCCATGACCACATTATCAAAGTGATCAACTAGAAAATTAGGAGGTCTTCCCCTTTCCTATGTCATTATGAGAAACTTCTTCTCATTCACCAACATGAATATCTATCGGGGGTGAGTATATTTACCATTTAGTATACCCTACATAGACATCCCCCACACACCGATATAACAAGAAAAAGTGGGGTTATATTTTATAAAAATATTATAGAGTCGTAAAAACCATTGAACAATATATATAATTTAGTAAAATTAATTTTCCCCATAATTCATGAACATGAACCAAAAACTCAGGGACCCATCAAATGCCCCAACTAGTCCACTTTGAGAGTCATGTCACCAATCCAATGCATCTCTCTTCAATGTGATCCAAACTAAATAGACAAAACTCATGTGAAGTAACATATCCCTCTTGACCAAAGTCATAACCTATCAGTACAATCCAATGTAACCCTAATTTTGTCATGGATTCCAAGTCCAAATAAATATAGACACATCTTGTCAATCATAAACACACAAAAACTGATTCCATTTCAATGTTCACTATAAGGCCCCGACCTTAAACATCTCTTAATATTGAATTAAATGAATAATTCACATTGAGGATCTTTTCAGGTTTGGAGTTTTAAAGAATTAGAACATAACTATTACATCTCAAAAGATTACAAACTAGTCACTTCTACTATGTTTCCATAAAATAAAAACTCCTAAAAATAAACATGTCTAGTTCCATATTTTAGATATCATGACTTTCCTTTGATCCCATCCATGACCCTATTCCACATTAAGTCCTGTGAAAAAACATTTCAAAAAAACTTGGGGTGAGCATAAAAAAGCTCAGTAAGGGATACACAAAGAATGAAAACTGTTAGTTTTTCAAACATCAAGTAAACCATGTTTACTTTATCAAAGTAATACCTTCACCTTTATGATGTAGTAAAAACTCTTCATTGAATAAAATACCATCACTTACCCTTTTTGTAACCAAAATATTACCATAAAACTTATATATAAAACACATAACATATAAAGGTAACTTGGTACATAAACATACATAAGTGTAATAATCATACGGTCGACTTCCACACATATCACTTAATGGAATAGCCATTCGGCCAATTTCCATACATACATAATGGAATAGTCATACGGCCGACTTCCATACCCAATGCATTGGAGGTTATAACGTAACCACCCTTCCTGGTATTCACGGCACCACCCATCATATGGTTTATCACGTAACCACCCGTCAAATGTCCAAGTACCAATATAAAATCATAAAATATAAAACCAATATAAAGGAATGATAACATTTCCACTTTTCAATCACAATATATCATTTAAATATATTGACATAATAGAATCCTTTATCAAAACCATTTTCAATACCAAAATACAGAAAAGAGTATATGGTATTTATTTTATTTAAAAAACATTACGGCTTGTTGAGGAAGCCAAAGACCAAATAATACTTGCGGCGGCGGAAAAGGTTTTTTTCACCGCGTACATTAAAAGAAACATTCCTTTTTGTCGTTTTGAAAAACGCTTCATAGAAAAATGTTTCATTTTTATAAAATTAAAAGTCAAAGGGCTTTATACACCGTATAAAATAAAGTTGTGTATAAAACGAAATATGCCTCAATGAGAGGAGATTGAGACGAAGTCCCTTACCTCGGGTCCGACTTGACTCGATCGTTCTTTAACGTCCTGAATAATAAACATGAGTTAATTTATACTTTCTTAAGAACCTTTTTCAAGTTCATTATTACTTTTATATCACTTATTACCATGTTATAAACATTATGTAATCATTTAAGTTAATAATGTTTGTTTTGTCGATATTTGGTTCTTAAGTCGAAAGTGGACTTCTTATAATTACATGTTGTTCGTGTGGTCAAAGGTTCTTTATATCCAGAATGACATTCCTGATTTGGATATCATATATATCAAATATATCCAGCATATACATGTATTTATAATATTACATAATCATTTAGAGGTAAGAAATGAAATGCACCGTTCATGGAGACGGTAAGCCGTACGTACGCATGAACGCTACTTTCATTTCTTTGTCATATTAATGGAATTAAAACTAAATGAGAGGTGTGTATATTTTAATTCTAGAATTACATTCATAATTTATATGTATCATTCATCATATATATCTATTATATACATTTAATTTTAATAGTACATTATATTTGGTGATAAGAAATGAAATGCACCGTTCATGGAGACGGTAAGCCGTACGTACGCATGAACGCTACTTTCATTTCTATCTCATACTTTAATGGAACGAAATAATAATTATATAGAGGTATATTATAATTCCAGTATAACATAATATATAATAACTTTAAATCCATCCTTTATACGTCCCACATATGGCATTAACGAATCAAATCACTTTGAGGGGGCGGTAGTCCGCACTTCGTAAAATGAATATATCGCGTATACCCATAATGGAAGCCATAAAGGTATGAAATAAATAAAAAATACAGAAGCTTAAGGAAAAAATAAACATATTACATATCATATATAAGTATAGTGTCATCTTAATGGCCACCTTTGAAGGTGTTAAAATAATGTTGAACAATCATCGTTTCGGGAGGCAGAAATTTGCCATCAACGGAAACAGTATGTTCTTTAACCATTAGATGTAGGTGTGTGTAAGTGTAGCTCGAATCCTTCTTATAACAACATCCTAGTATATTGTAGATATTGGATTTGTTACAAAAGAAATGAATAAAATGAGTTTAGGGGGTTCGAGAAGCAAAATAAAACAAAAGGACTCAAGTGAAGACATTACCTTAAAATCGGGTAACTCTCTTAGATTTGAGCTCAAAGGCTTCCTTGGGAAGACTTCTTCCCAATGTTAGGATTCATGGAGTAAGAGAGGTATTTGGAGAAACAAAATGGGCAGGGGTTGGCCGAGCCAAAGGCTTTGGAAGTGTGGGTAAAGAGGTAGAGGTGGGGGCCTTTTATAAGAGGAGAGGAGGGGCACTCTTGGAAAGTAACGAAAAGTTACTTTATTTTAAAATGCAATTCGGATTTAAGAGGTCCCACATTGATATAATTCTAGGATAAGGTGATAAGGGTAATAAATATACCCATCCAATAGGTTTTGGACATGTGTAGGTCATAGATTTTACATTATCTTTTCATTTTATTTAAATCCATTATTAATGAGGTAATCGCTGCATCATCATGATGTCATAAATAATTTAATATATTTACACTCTAAAAATTATAAAAAAATATATCATGATGTATGAAATATTTTTATATTTTTAATGAATATTTATAGTAAAAAATCTGACTTGTATAACCCCATGTAAAAATTGTTTTATTAAAACAACTCATGTTTGTGACATTTTTATTTTAACATTAAATAAAAAGGTATTACTGTCATTTTCCAACTAAAGTGGCTCCATGGGGTCGCCAAGTTGACCCATGTATTTTCTTGGTCGGCCATGACACATCCAATGAGGTTAGGACATGTGTCAAGTTCATTTCATATTATTAAAACATTATTTTTACCTTAAACTACACTAATTACCTCTAATCGCGATTAAGAACTTAAAAGTTACTATTCACCAAAAAATTATTTTAATCTCATTGAACCACATTTTACTTATTAATGACAACCATGTATGTCGGATTTTTGAAAATCAAATCACAGAAGTGACAAAGTCTCATTTAAACGAAAAATCAGTTTCTTTAACTACCACTTAGTGGTTTCACTATTCATCAAAAATTGAAGTTTTTCAGAAAAATACCAAAACTTCACCCTAAACTATATTTGATATTATGAATTAAAAAATGATGTCTATTTTACGAAATTCAAATCATATAAGTCACATTAATTATTTTAATAATTAATTCCCGCTGTCATGACAAATAGCGTGTTTTTAGGAAACAATAAGTATCAAAAGATTGACACTAGTTTAAGTCCAATTTTAAAGTGAAGTTAATTTCAACGACCACTATTGGATTTAATGGTAAAAATATTTTCTAATTTCACTTTAAAACCAATTCAAAAGATAATCTAATCATATAAATAAATTAGATTAAAAAGAGGTTTTGAATTAAAATACAACATTTTACACTATTCATTAAAAAAATGAACTTTATCGGATAGATACCAAAAATTTCCACAAAGTAAATTTTGATATCCCAATTCTAATGAAGAGTTTTATTTGGTACAATAGAATGTATAAGAGTGAACAAAACTATATTTAACTATGGTTCTCCATCAAATGGCGATAAGTGAACCTTTAGTGAAAACTGGGGCATATACACCTAAAATTGAATTCTTTCCATATTTTAAGCATTTATCCTTTATTAGATAAATCTAAAAACATTTAACAAACATATATAATCATATTTTAGTTATTTATATCCATTCCCACCAGTACAACGGCTACGTGTTAACTAACATTTAAAATATTATTATTTTATTACTAGTGTGCAACGTACGATTTCAAAGAAACTCTTTGCTGCGTATCGTGTACGCTATCGAACATAGCAACCCCTTTAAAGTAAAATTAATATTTAATTCGAAAATATTAATAAATATGAAAATTCTTTATTCTTTATTTACCTGGGATGTTACATCCTTCCCCCTTTTTGGAATTGCGTCCTCGCAATTTTATTCACTTATCAAAATAAGTGGGGGTATTTATCCCTCATAGGATTTTCAGATCCCCACGTTGCCTCTTCAACCATATGGTTTTTCCACAAAACCTTTACCTGGTGAATTACCTTATTTCGCAATACTTTCTCTCTTCGGTCAAGAATCTGGACTGGTTTTTCTTTATAAGAGAGATTCTCTTCCAACTCAACTACATCTGGGATCAAAACATGAGATGAATCTGGCATATACTTCCTCAACATCGAAACATGAAAAACATTGTGTACCTAAGATAAACTCGGAGGTAAAGCCATTCGGTAAGCAACTGATCCAAATTTCTCCAAAATTTCATATGGTCCAATGAACCTTGGACTCAGCTTTCCTTTCTTACCAAATCGCATCACACTTTTCCACGATGAAACTTTGAGAAAAACATGATCACCTACATCGAAAGATATATCCTTCCTCCGGTTATCCGCATAACTCTTATGCCTGCTCTGAGTAGTTCTCATGTGTTTCTAAATCAACTGAACTTTTTCTGCCATCTCTTCTACCAATTCTGGTCCCATCAGCTTCCTTTCACCCACTTCTTCCCAAAATGCTAGAGTTCGACACCGCTTCCCATATAATGCCTCAAATGGTGGCATCAGTATACTTGAATGAAAACTGTCATTATAAGAAAACTCAACCAATGAAAGATGTTGGTCCCAACATCCCTAATAATCCATCGAACAAGCTCGTAGCATATCCTCCAAGGTCTGAATTGTTCGTTCTGATTGCCCATATGATTGAGGATGAAAAGCTATGCTAGAATTTAATTCAGTACCCAATGACTTCTGAAGGCCTTTCCAAAAGTTAGAAGTAAACCTGGGATCACGATCAGACACAATGGAGAGAGGAACTCCATGTAACCTGACTATCTCTTTAATATACAAATGGTAAAGTTGATCTAGTGAAAAAGTATCTTGTATAGAAAGGAAATGAGCAGATTTAGTCAAGCAATCAACAATAACCCATATTGCATTATTACCTCATGATGTCCTCGGTAATCCCACAACAAAGTCCATGGATATGTTTTCCCATTTCCTCTCTGGCACTGGTAAAGGCTGAAGCATCCCTTTCGGTAATTGCCGCTCTTCTTTAACCTGCTGACAAGTCAAACACTTCATAGTAAAATCAGAAATATCCCTTTTTATTCCATCCCACCAGTAATACTCCTGCAGATCTCTGTACATCTTAGTACTGCGAGGATGAACTGAAAATGGGGAACTGTGAGCCTCACATAACAACTCATTCTTCAACTGTGAATCACAAGGCACACAAAATATCTTCCTAAACCTCAAAACACAATCATTATCAATGTTGATTTCAGGTAACTTACCTTTCTGAACCAGCTCTCCCTTTTTCTGCAACTCACTGTCTTCCCTCTGTGCTTGCTTAATTTTGTCTGATAGGGATGATCTCACTGATACCTGAAACAAAACATAAGAACTTTCTGCACCAACAACTTCTATGCCAAATTTCATCAAATCCTTAACCAAAGGATCATGTTCCAAACACAACATTGTTAATGAAGAATTACTTTTTTGACTCAAAACATCAGCCACTTTATTTTCTTTTCCCGGATGGTAATGAATTGTACAATCATAATCCTTGATTAATTCCAGCCATCTCCTCTATCTCATGTTCAATTCTTTCTGAGTGAATATATACTTTAAACTTTTGCGATCAGTATATATTTCACACTTTACTCCATACAAATGATGCCTCCAAATTTTTAAAGTAAAAACAACAGCAGCTAATTCCAAATCATGTGTAGGGTAATTTACCTCATGAGTTTTCAATTGATGTGAAGCATAAGCAATTACCTGATCATTCTACATAAGGACACAGCCAAGTCCCTTCAACGAAGCATCATTGTATATAACAAACTCACCATTCCTGGAAGGAAGTGCCAAAACTGGAGCATTCACCAATATTCTTTTCAACTCCTGAAAACAATCATCACATTCTTTTGTCCAGATAAACTTAATACCCTTCGGAGTTAGCTTAGTCATTGGACTAGATAACCGTGAAAAATTTTCAACAAACATTCGATAGTAACCTGCCAAACCAAGAAAACTATGGATCTCGGTTACATTTGTGGGTTTTGGCCATTCTTCAACAACATTTGTTTTAGCAGGATCAACAGTTATTCCATCTTTTGAAACAATGTGACCAAGGAAAGAAAATTTGTTGTAACCAATACTCAAACTTGCTGAATTTTCCATATAGTTTCTTTTTCTTTTAAGGTTTGCAAGATAACCGTTAAATGCCTTTCATGCTCCTCTTTGCTTTTAGAAAACACCAAAATATCATCAATAAACACAACCACCATTTATCACCTGATTCAACTGAGCCATCAGTGCAGTAAACTGCTCAATTCTGATTCTGATCATTTCTGGTTGCTGATTTGAAAGGTCATTATACTCTGTATGCCTTCCTAGAAAAGATGCTATGTTTCCTCTATGGAAAACCATTCTTATCACATAAATATCTTAGGTAAAGCAACATGGTAATCTTTAAATGCTATATCATTTCAGTCATACCATAAATAAATTATAATTTAACAATTTCCAATCTTCTAATGTTGTCTAAACCGACCTCTGATACCAACTATAAGGCCCCGGCCTTAAACATCTCTTAATATTGAATTAAATGAATAATTAACATTGAGGATATTTTCAGGTTTAGAGTTTTAGAGAATTAGAACATAACTATTACATCTCAAAATATTACAAACTAGTCACTTCCCTAAGTTTCCATAAAATTAAAACTCCTAAAAAGAAACATGTCTAGTTCTATGTTTTAAATAGCATGACTTTTCCTTGATCCCATCCTTGACCATATTCCACATTAAGTCCTGTGAAAAATATTTCAAAAAAAACATGGGGTGAGCATAAAAAAGCTCAGTAAGGGATACACAAAGAATGAAAACTGTTAGTTTTTCAAACATCAAGTAAACCATGTATACTTTATCAAAGTAATACCATCACCTTTATTAAGTAGTAAAAACTCTTAATTAAATAAAATATCATTACTTACCCTTTTTGTAACCAAAATATTACCATAAAACCCATATATAAAACACATAACATATAAAGGTAACTTGGGACATAAACATACATAAGTGGAATAACCATACGGTCGACTTCCACACATATCACTTAATGGAATAGCCATTCGGCCAATTTCCATACATATATAATGGAATATCCATACGGCCAAATTCCATACCCAACGTATTGGAGGTTATAACGTAACCACCTGTCCTGGTATTCATGGCACCACCCGTCATATGGTTTATCACGTAACCACCCGTCGAATGTCCAAATACCAATATAAAATCATAAAACATAAAACCAATATAAAGGAATGATAACATTTCCACATTTCAATCACAATAAATCATTTAAATATTTTGACATAATAGAATCCTTTATCAAAACCATTTTCAATACCAAAATACAGAAAAGAGTATATGGTATTTATTTTATTTAAAAAATATTACAGCTTGTTGAGGAAGCCAAAAACCAAATAATACTCGCGGCGGCGGAAAAGGTCGTTGTCACCGCGTACGTTAAAAGAAACATTCCTTTTTATCGTTTTGAAAAATGCTTCATAGAAAAAGGTTCCTTTTGTATAAAAGTAAAAGTCAAAGGGTTTTATACACCGTATAAAATAAAGTTCTGTATAAAACAAAATATGCCTCAATGAGAGGAGATTGAGATGAAGTCTCTTACCTCGGGCCCGACTTGACTCGATCGTTCTTTAACGTCCTGAATAATAAACTTGAGTTAATTTTTACTTTCTTAAGAACTCTTTTCAAGTTCATTATTAGTTTTATATCACTTATTACCATGTTATAAACATTATTTAATCATTTAAGTTAATAATGTTTGTTTTGTCGATATTTGGTTCTTAAGTCGAAAGTGGACTTCTTACAATTACATGTTGTTCGTGTGGTCAAAGGTTCTTTATATCCAGAATAACATTCCTGATTTGGATATCATATATATCATATATATCCATAATATACATGTATTTATAATATTACATAATAATTTAGAGGTAAGAAATGAAATCCACCGTTCATGGAGACGGTAAGCCGTACATACGCATGAACGCTACTTTCATTTCTTTGTCATATTAATGGAATTAAAACTAAATGAGAGGTATGTATATTTTAATTGCAGAAATATATTCATCATTTATATTTATCATTCATCATATATATCCATTATATACATGTCCATTTAATAGTACATTACATTTGGTGATAAGAAATGAAATGCACCGTTCATGGAGACGGTAATCCGTACGTACGCATGAACACTACTTTCATTTCTATCTCATACTTTAATGGAAAGAAATAATAATGATATATAGGTATATTATAATTCCAGTATAACATCATATACAATAACTTTAAATCCATACATTATACTTCCCGCATATGGCATTAACGAATCAAATCACTTTGAGGGGGCGGTAGTCCGCACTTCCTAAAATGAAGATATCGCGTATACCCATAATGGAATCCATAAAGGTATTCCATAAATAAAAAAATAGATAAGATTAAGGAAAACATAAACATATTATATATCATATATAAGTATAGTGTCATCTTAATGGCCACCTTTGATGGTGTTAAAAGAATGTTGAACAATCATCGTTTTGGGAGGCAGAAATTCGCCATCCACGGAAACAGTATGTTCTTTAACCATTAGATGTAGGTGTGTGTAAGTGTAGCTCTAATACTTCTTATAAAAACACCCTAGTATATTGAAGATATTGTATTTGTTACAAAAGAAATGAATAAAAAGAGTTTATGGGATTGGAGAAGCAAAATAAAACAAAAGGACTCAAGGGAAGACATTACCTTAAAATCGGGTAACTCTCTTAGATTAGAGCTCAAAGGATTCCTTGAGAAGACTTCTACCCTAAGTGAGGCTTCAAGGAGAAATAGAGGGATGTGGAGAAACAAAATGGGCCGGGGTTGGCCGAGCCAAAGGCTTTGGAATTGTGGGTAAAGAGGTAGAGGTGGGGGCCTTTTATAAGAGGAGAGGAGGGGCACTCTTGGAATGTAAATAAACGTTACTTTATTTTAAAATGCTATTCGGATTTAAGAGGTCCCACATTGATATAATTCGAGGATAAGGTGATAAGGGTTCTAAATATACCCATACAATAGGTTTTGGACATGTGTAGGTCATAGATTTTACATTATCATTTCATTTTATTTAAATCCATTATTAATGAGGTAATCGATGCATCATCATGATGTCATAAATAATTTAATATATTTAATGTCTAAAAATTATAAAAAAAATATCATTATGTAGGAAATATTTTTAGATTTATAATGAATATTTATAGTAAAAAATCTGATCTGTATAACCCCATGAAAAAAATGTTTTATTAAAACAACTCATGTTTCTGACAATTTAATTTTGACATTAAATAAAAAGGTATTAATGTCTTTTTCCAACTAAAGTGGCTCCATGGGGTCCCCAAGTTGACCCATGTATTCTCTTGGTCGGCCATGACACATCAAATGAGTTTAGGACATGTGTAAAGTTCATTTCATATTATTAAAACATTATTTTTACCTTAAACTACACTAATTACCTCTAATCACGATTAAGAACTTAAAAGTTACTATTCACCAAAAAATTATTTTAATCTCATGGAACCACATTTTAATTATTAATGACAACCATTTATGTCAGATTTTTTAAAATAAAATCACATAAGTGACAAAGTTTCATTTAAACGAAAAATCAGTTTCTTTAACAACCACTTAGTGGTTTCACTATTCATCAAAAATGGAAGTTTTTCAGAAAAAATACCAAAACTTCACCCTAAAATATATTTGATATTTTGAATTCAAAAATGATGTCTATTTTAAAAAATTCAAATCATATTAGTCACATTAATTAATTTAATAATTAATTCCCACTTTCATGACAAATAGCGCGTTTTTATGAAACAATAAGTATCAAAAGATTGACACTACTTTAAGTCCGATTTCAAAGTGAAGATAATTCCAACGACCAATATTGGATTTAATGGTAAAAATATTTTCTAATTTCACTTTGAAACCAATTAAAAATATAATCTAATAATATAAATAAATTATATTAAAAAGGGGTTTTGAATTAAAATACAACATTTTACACAATTCATTAAAAAATGAACTTTATCAGACAGATACCAAAAATTTCCAAAAAGTAAATTTTGATATCCCAATTCTAAAGAAGAGTTTTATTTGGTACAATATAATTTATAAGAGTGAACAAAACTATATCTAATTACGGTTCACCATCAAAAGGTGATAAGTGAACCTTTAGTGAAAACTGGGGCATATACGCATAAAATTGAATTCTTTCCGTATTTTAAGCCTTTATCCTTTATTAGATAAATGTAAAAAGATTTACCAAACATATATAATCATATTTTAGTTATTTCTATCCATTCCCGCCAGTACAACGGCTACGTGTTAACTAACATTTAAAATAATATTATTTTATTACTAGTGTGCAACGTATGATTTCAAAGAAACTCTTTGTTGCGTATCGGGTATGCTATCGAACATAGCAACCCCTTTAAAGTAAAAGTAATATTTAATTCGAAAATATTAATAAATATGAAAATTATTTATTCTTTATTTACCTGGGATGTTACATTCACACACACCAAACGTTATTTTTTTAACCAATCCCCATTACGTATTTTACCAACCATGTTATTGGAGGTAACCAAAACCTTTTCTTCCAAAATAGAATCCCAACATGGTAATACACTAAAAATTAATTACTAAAGATTTTTTAATAATAAACATAATAATTTAATTTTAAAAAATCTAATCCTTATATTTAATAGCAATACAATAATGAGAGAGAAAAATCAAACATAAAATAAGATCATTGCGAAGAACCATATGAAAAACTAGTAAATATGGGCTCTATAAACTCTCCTATAGCAGATTGGGACAAAATCCCATAAAAACATACTGTAACCATATGATCTAACAATGGAATACACATAATACTATTTCCCATAATAGAAAATGGTTTAAAATATATAATAAATATAGGCATAATAGTTTCCTTCAATACCTATGAAAACAATCAAAGAATCCACAAGAGGGATTTTTGGAAAGAATTTAATTAGAAAAATGATACATGTAATTTTTCTTCTTTAAGAGACATATAACGGTGGGAATAAATGAGTTTTTAGATTTATTTCAGGTTAAAAATATAATTTCAAGATCCTTTTCATGTCATAAATGGTTGGATTTCATGGTTTGGTAAACCGTTCACCTATAGTATGGACACCACTATCTGAAAAAACCCCATGACCACATAGTTTTTCTTCATTATTTACCAAACAATTTACCTATTCCTATTCAAAAAATTAGTTCTCATGGATTTTCTCACAATTCTCCCAAATTATGAACCCCACTATACACCTACCATGAGACTTCATTTCAACTTGTATAGTTACCTAGACATCCCTTATGGTTTTCTATAATTTTGTGCCATTTTTGAACCATTTAGAAACTATACAAAACTCCATAAATTCCTCTAAAACATCCAAAAATCAACCTTATTCTCTTTATAACTTAAAGATAAATAATTAAACCATAACATACCCCAAAACAAGGTTTTCACGTAATATATTCCCATTTATTTATGAAAATTATATCCTACAACAATGTGGATTATAGCGAGGTTAAAGTAAGTTACATGGAAGAAAGGGAATAATCTTCCTTTCTCAAATGTATTTTAAAATTTTAAAATTTTATCTAGAATCTAAAAATATATTCACATATAGAAGAATTATTTTGGTACCAAAAAAAGAAATAATGTGTCAAATGTTTCTATATAAAGAAGACCACAAAAGATGAGGAAAAGGTAATTAAATAAAGAAGTTTAGTTTCCTATGGGTAATAAAAAACATATAAGATTTTTCAAAGTAAACCCACGAATAAAAATAATAGTACTACTCAAAGAAGAAATAGATGCATATTTTTTGGTATAAAAGGCCACACCATGGAATTTTATATACAAGAAAATTTATTGGCCTCAATAGAGAAAATATATATCTAAAAATAATTGAATCAATAATAAAGATATATAATATGATTGGTTTTGTGTAAGATATTGATGAAGAATAATTTCAATATTTAGATATGTTTTCCAAAAATTTCAAATTAATAATTAATGAGATGTGATGTGGAAGAACCTAGAAACCTGAGAATATTCTCAATGAATTTATGACCGTTTGGCCAACCTAATTGTAGATGGAAATTAAGATATAAAAATTATAATAAAAGTAAAGTACTATGTGGAAATAAAAAACCTTTACATGAAGATGAACTCAAATATTAAGAGAGTTTTGCTAAAAAGGATGCGTAACACCCCACCTAACTCTTCATATATTTATTTAATATTATTTTAGATGGATAATAATTTTTTGAAATTTCATCTATGAATCTTAAATTTTAATTTTTTAGTTTGTTCGAGGTTTTTTCATAGTCACCACACAAATTGTAAAAACTATACAGATGACCATTACATGAATTCCCTTGTGCACAAAGTTTAATTTTCATGGTTAATTGAAAACTATTTGGGTACCCTTACATTGGGATATTTTTAGTTATTTTCTAAATGTGAATGGTTAGATTTCCTGGATAGTTCATGTCATACTATAAACCATGTGGGGTTACCCTTATAATGTTGTTTTCTAGGACATGGGGTTCACATGTTTAGAAGAGTCCATGAAACAATCATTTTAGGTGATCTTATATCTTAACATATCTTTTTCATGGTTATCTCATGGTTTTTTGAAAATATGGTAACCATGTGAGATAACCAATTCATTTAAAACCTTATTTTCTGATTCAACCCTAATATGAAAAAAGACACCAATAGGTTCATCTCATCTTACTCTCATATTATGCTTGCTAGATATCTTAAGGGGTGGGTATCCCTCACTTCTCCTTCATATTTCAGGTTTTCCACCATTGATTATTGGTGTTTCTTACATGGTATTCTTCCTTATCTCTTTCTTTATCCTTCCTATTTTTTTTCCATTTTCTTGCATATTGAGGGTTGGTGTTGGTAAAATCCTATGTACTTTTTTATATTCATTATTTTTTCTTTTATTACAAGGTTTTTTAAATTCCTCTTTATACCTATACATATTACCTCGAGCTTCGTTGGTGTTTCAATTATATTAATTTATTTTTAAATTAATGAAGTTCATGCGGTTTTCTAAATTACTTTTAAATTAATGTATCCCTATTAATAATTTATATGATTTATTTTTGAAATTTTTTGAATGAATTCTATGTTTATAATAAATTATTTTTATGGATTTTAATAAAATTATATTTAATTTTGTTTTTTCATGTGTAGCATTTGATGAAATTTATATTTTGATTTTCTAAATGATTTTGATAACAAATGTGGGTATTATGCCTTGATTTATATTTTCAATAAATTAAATAATGTTTTCAAAATAATTTTTTAAGAATAAAAATAGTGAAACACATTTTTATTCATAAAGATAGGTTTTAAAATGTTTCCTTACAATGATATCAAATATGTTGGAAATCATGAGTCTAAATTCCAATAATACATATTTGGAATATTATAAATGAATATTTCAAATTATATGAGGCCCTATTTGATTTAACCTATTCATGTTACTCCTATGATGGGTTGAGGATTATGTGATGGATTTATGATATAAAAGGGGTTGTTTTATGTAAGGTATTGGAGTAATAGTAAATTTATTTATTTATACTTGTGATGCTGGTGGGGCCTAATTAGTGAGTGTTTTCTTAGGTCATATTTAGATTTTTCATTGGAACATGTGTATAGAGACCCAAGAAAAAAACATATTTTTTCATGATTCATAACATGCATTTACAAAATATAAAATACAAGGATATGTAGGTCTTGTGTCTTTCGTAGATTAGACATACAAATGTGTCATCATAAATGTTAAAACATCATTATTATTTAATAATCCACATATTTTCCTAGCTCTCATAGATCAACTAAAACTATATAGGATACCCTATGAAAATACATAAGGAATAGGTTGATATTAAAAGCCCGGAAAGGGAATAAACATGTAAATAATGCATAACATTATAGTAAATAGGCACAACACGATATCTTAGGGACAATGATCATAACAATAGAAACATGGCATGAGGAAATTAAATCATATGATGATGTAATCATGTAATATGTGAAAAAAAACAAAATACATGAAATTATGAACATAATTTAGTGGTATATCCCAACGCTATCATCATAATGTGGATAAATTTCTATTGTGGATTCGGTTCCAACTCTATTTTAATAAACATAGTGGACAAATTCCTATACTGGATTTGGTTCACTCTTTAATCATATACCTAAAACCACATGAGATATAATTATTTAACAATTGAATTTTAGGGATATATAATTATTTTTTCACCTATAGCATTAATTAAAATTATATATATTCAGGCCATGTGAGGAAAATAAACCATACATTAATCATAACCATAATCAAACTGTTGGGAAGGAAGTGACTTTCATAGTTATGATTCAAGGAATAGATAAAGGATAAATCCTTAGGATTCCCAAGAGAATAGGGAATTAAATAATTGGGGATATTAAAATTTGAAAAAGAAATATAGGTTTTTAACATTGAGTTCCAATATATATATTTCAGGACAAGGATCTAGTATATAAAAGAATAAAAATAAACTCCTTGGGTGATACATTATGAAATAAATAATAGATGTTTTTAATTTATGAAAGAATTTATTATTTTATATAAAACCATAATTGAAACCACCATTTTCTCCATAAAATAAGGATGAGTTTTATAATATGTTCATGGTTCAAAAAAATTCATGGAGGTGATTATGGACATGAGACAATAAATATGAAAGTAATCTTAAATCCGGATTACTTAAAAGCAATAATTTAAAAGGGAAATAAAAAATATATAACCCTATGAATGAAAGGGATATTTTACTAGGTATATATTTAAGTCTTATATATACAATAATTTAATACATATATGAAAATAATATATCATAAAAGGGATAAAAAATAAAGTGAATGTGTCACCAAAAAGTTATCAAGGAATTACAGAAGATCCATCAAACGATCATAAAGGTAAACCTATTTAAAAAAATATTTATATAATACCACATTGTAAAAAGTGGATGATGAAACATAATTATTAAAATATAATATTTTAATTATTTAGGTCACATGAGATAACCCATAATTAGGATTCTAGTTAAAAAAAGAGTACATTGGTAGGAAGAGAAATTATAGCCAGAGAGGGGAAACTATAATTTAATTATATAGGAATTATTCTTAACATAATTTCATTTTAATGATGGAAAATAACTAATTAGTAAGTAATTTTTAATATATATTAATTATACCAAGATATAAATAGGTTATACCTTATTAAATGAAAGACGAAACTCAAGGAGAAACATTATAACTCAAGAAATCATATTGACTTGTGAAAGACCCGTATATTATTGAGAAGACATTAATTATATCCCAAAATATGGAATACAATTAAAATAAGTGAATTCTATTTGTTAAAAAATAATTTATATCATTATAAGTAAATTGGTAAGTAGTTACACCATACAAATAAAGATTGGGGCATAATATCAAAGTATGATTTTAATGAAAGGTAATTGAGATTGAAACTAATAATATGTGATAAATGTTATAATAAAAATAGATTTAAAGAGAGATAGCTTGAAGTTAAATTCTAAATAATATGAATAAATATAATATATAATATTAAATATCAAATTCTAAGTTTAGACTCCATTTTATAGAAAATATGTTCTTTTAAGAAAATGTGTCTCAAAGAAGGAAATTCCAGATGATACCCCTGCATTGTTCCAGATTCATTCTGTACACACACCTAACTTCGTGAATAATCAGATTAAGTTTATTATACACATTATTATAAACCATATGAATATTTATATTTAATTTAATATATATAATTTTTTATTGTATGGTATTTATTTATTATATTGGTTTTTCTTATGTTTGTGTAAAAATTGAATCATTATCGACCTATTTAGATAGTTTTAGTGACCAAATATGATATTTTAATTTTAAGTTAAATACATAATATAAATATTATACAATAAAAAATTTAATTTATAATTAAAATAAAATATTATTATTATTGACCTTCCTATATCTATAAGGGTTTTATAGCATTTTTCAAGTGGATGGTTAAACCATCCAAAAAATGAACTCACTATATCTCGATGTGTGAGTATGGTTATGGAATGGAAAATAGTATGATAAGAAAATGATATTAATATTATTTATATTTTTAAATTTTTTTAATAATCGTTTAGATTTTTTGGATACTGAATGAAAATCATGATGAAAAATGAAAAATGTTACTTCGTGAAGGGGGTTATCCGCACAACACACGATTAATGTTTTCATTTCTTTAAGAATGATAGATAATTAAGTTTTATGATAATTTTACATTTCAAAATCACATTATATTATATAAATATTATTTATTCACCAATAAAATTGTTATAAAATCCATGAGAGGTTATATAAAAAACTGAAGATGTCTCTTTGTTGATGTAGTAGTCAATACAATGCACTAACGATGATTTTGATTTTATTAGGATGTGAAGAGATAAATAATGGAAATTAAATTAATATAGTAACATATAATTATAATTATTATATTTATATCATTATATTTTAGGTATATAATATATTTGGAAGATTATTATTAAGGACAAAATATTATGCAGAAGGTAGTACTTTTGTTGGAGACTTGATATTCTCTTTTATATCTCCTACGAAATGATGGTGTTAAGATAAATTATAGAGATAAATGGATTAATCGTGATAAAATTATTTATTTTATAGGAATTTTGGGTTTTTAAGGTAAATTTGAATGTTAAATGATACCATGTAAGGGTGGAACTGATCCATGTTTTATGTGATGAAAATTTCACTTTTGGGAATAACCTTTACACCTCCTTGATATCGTTTCACTATCCCTTTTCATTGAATCCAAAATTTAACAATAATAGATTGTATATTTCTATTGGGTCAAGGTAGTATCAATAAATGCATTAAACATATGTTTTACCGATGTTTCAACTCATTTACCATAAGGTTTTTAAATTTTTACATTTTGATTTTTTACATTAAAAACTAGTTTTTAAATAATTAATTTAACTTTTATTTAAAAAATTATTTGGTAGCCTCTTTTAAAAAAACATGATATTTTAAAACCAAATTTAATCTCAATTTAATCTAACTAAATTTTTAAATATGATAAAATCAACTTTAAAATTTAAATATATATTATATTTAAAAAATGTAGAAAAAATGACTTTTATCTATTTTGTGTTCTAAATAATATTTGATATGGACTACCAATTGAATGAGTATTAACATAATTATATTTATGTTTATTCATTATATTAGAATAATCATATTTATTATATCTATTTTATTGGTAAAATATAAATTTCACGATATTAATAAAACAATTCTTTTAAAAAATTGTTTTACCATTATCATGATAATTAAAATTAACCATTATAATATTATTTGTATGAATAAAAATGAAAATAAACTTACTGAATAATATTTAAAAGTTGAAAAAATTTGGACTAATTTTTTTTATTCAATTTCAAAATTTTATAAATTCTTATTTTCAATATAAGCACATAAAAACAATTTTTAAAGTGAAATAGTACTTGAATTACAAAAATGTTAAACATGTGTTTTTAAATACAACACATTATTTTTTCAATTATTTATATTACATATAAAATATATATATTTTATATAAAAATAATTTCTTAAACTTTTAATTCATTCTTGTTTTATAAAAGTGATAGCTTTTAGAGAAATTCATATTTTATTATTGACCTAAAAATATATAAAGTTAGAAAAATATTAAATAGTCAAACTAATATTAATGAATTAAAAAATAAGGTTAATCGTATAAAATTAAAATTTTAAAATTTATATATTTATCTTTTAAATGAACAGAGAAATTATAAATAAAACAGTTTCTATTTAAATTTTTTTAATGATTTTGTGTTTTAAATATTATTTCATTTCAATTTATAATTTATATGATAATAATATATTATTTTAATATACAATAATAGTGTAAGATTGGAAATTTAATTTCATATTTAAAAATAAATTATACTTAATAGAATAGTTCTTTGAAAATAAATATTACTTTTTTACTAAATACGGTTTAACAAATACCATTAATTATTTATTTATATTATTAAATATAATTTTACTACTTCATTTATATTGAATTATTTATTGGAATAATATATATACATAAAATCATATATTAATAATAATATTACTACTATTTATACATAATGGGTAAATATATATTTATAATATTTTAATATCATATATTAATTTCTTTGGGAGTTATATTTTCTAACAATGCATGACTTTGGCATAACTATTAGATATATATCCAGTATCCATATCCTTAATGACTATATTTTAAATGAATATATAAAAAATTACCATATATCATTCCTATAGAGAGTATTACTGTCACGACCCGTCCTCAGGGCATGTTCCATGAATACCCCTAGCCCTCCTTCCCTAGGCCAGGGGCAGGAGACTAGCACCAAAGGCATAATTCAAGATAAAAGGGAAGTTATTGCCTTTATATAAGTAAAAAAACACAATAGAGTACGCAAGTTGTTGTAAACACAAAGTAAACTGAGTACAAAAGTAATTGCTGGAAAGTAAATGGGCCAGTATACAAACCCTACTGAAAGTACAGTACAACTGAAAAAGAAAGTACAACAGCTGAAAAATAAAGCAGCAACCACCGAGTCATCCTCTGGGAATCCCAATTGAAGGGTGTGTACAGATAGTCTTGTCGGTACCTCGGGTCTGTCTGTCCGCTCCGTGTACGTCCCGCCATGTGGTCCACCTCCGGATGCCGTCTAGCTCCACAAGCCTCGACTACGATCAGCGTTGTCCATCGTCTGCAATCAACACAATGTAGTGCGGGCAATGCCCATGTAGGGGTGAGTATAACGATACTCTGTAGGGACCTCGAGACCACAGAAGGTCTCCCAGAATCCACAAAGGTTAAACAACAAAGGAAAGATACAAACACGAATTATCAACCAACTCAACTTTGGTATATGCCAATACATATACTTAAGTCATCAATCCCAGTACGGATCTAACTTCCAAGCCCAAGCACAACCAGTCCACATAGGAAAGAAGTCAATCATAACAATGATAATGATTGAAATTAAATACTCATCTCACACAGGTATACTACTCATGAAGAGGGGTGGAGGTGATAGATGTAGCCTATGAATCATCTCCTCTGTCGAACCCATATAGGATCCAAGTACAGAAGTCGTCACTGCCAATCCCACGTAGGATCCAAGTACAGTAACCATCGCTGTCGGACCCACGTAGGATCCATGTATTGTCCTCATCGTTGCCGAACCCACGGAGGATCCAAGTACAGTCGTCCTTGCTGCCGAACCCACATAGGATCCTAGTATAGTCGTCATCGTCGTCGCAGTTGCAGCCACCTCTAGGGTTCCCGCACACAGCGTACTCGATTCCGGGAGGGTCCACTCCACGAGTAAAAAAGGGGTCGATGCATCAACTGTCACGAAGTATAGAGTTGATTTATCCTGAAGTTCCATTTCATAAAAAGGAACTCAACGTGATAGACGGCGCGTCAAACGGACGCCTGGTCGGAGAGATATTGGCCTTTTTGTTCTAGTGGCCCGGTTGGAAATATGCTCGTTCCATACCCAGCTGTTTAAAAAAGCTATCCAAAACTCACTTAGAGTATTGTAAAAGGATCGTCTCATCGAAAGAGTCTCGGTGCCGTAGACGGCGTGTAGATCGGACGCGTGGTCTTTAAGTTATTAATGTTTAAGTGGATAACGGGCCAGACCCATTTAGCCCAGTGAGCTGACGGGTCGAGTTAACCCATTTTGATGGGTCCGACCTAGCAGGGGTGTCAGACCAGTCCGAAATAAAACACAACTCATCCTGAAAGGGCGCGGCCTGGCCCGAAGGGGCGTAGCCTGGCTCGAAGTGGAGCGACCCGGCCTGAAGAGGCTCGGCCTGGCCGGAAGGAGCTCGGCCTGCCCGGGCGGGAAGCTGTAACACCCGAGACTTTTATGTTATATGAATCATCAAAGGAATCTTTTTCTACACAACACTTGCCTGGCTTGCTTTACACGCAATCGCGACCTTCCTCGATAGCTTGCGTCGTACGCAATACCGAGTTTCACTAAACAACAATATGTTATTAAAACTAGCCGTTATGAATAGTAATAACCACTTTTTGAAATTTTATAAATTTTATTTTTCAAAATGGACTTCATTTTTGGATTCGGAATACCGAAATTAGCCTAGGGTGAAATTTTGGTATGTTTCTGAAAACTTTCAATTTTTGATGAATAGTGAAACCACTAAGTGGTAGGTTAAAAACTGAATTTTGCATAAAACTTAATTTTACCGCTTCTGTGAATGGAATTTCAAAAATCCGACAGATACGGTTGATATCAGTAAGTAAAATGTGGTTCAATGAGATAAAAATAATTTTTGGTGAATAGTAACTTTTTACTATTTTTACCGCGGTTAATAGTAAATAGGGTAACTAAGGGTAAATATGATATCAATATTACCCTAACACATGTCCTAATTCTATTGGAAAAGTGTAATTCGACCAAAAACAAACTTAGGAATAAAATATGACCATTTAGGCCCACTTGGATTAGATTAGGACATTTATTATTAATTTATTTAAAGAAGGGTTAAAATAGTTAAAATCAATGTTTAATAAGTAAATCATTTTTAATATGGGGTTATACATAAGATAAATTCGACTATAAATATTCATTATAAATCTAAAAATATTTCCTACATAATTGTATTTTATTTGTAATTTTTAGACATTAAATAATTTAATTTATTTATGACACAATGATGATGCAGTAATTATCTTCTTAATGAAATATTGACATAATTGATGTTATAAACATCATAATAAATGTAATTTGAGACTTTTTATGAATTCCACTAATTTTCTAGGTTACTATGATATATTAATGTGGATTTAATCAACTTGGTTCGAACATATAATTCTGTTATGACTTTCACAAAAATCATATATCAAATAGTGTCAAAATTGACACAAAATAGTTTTTAAATCAAATATTATATTATTAATTGTTATATTATTCCTAAAAATCTAAGGTTCGGCCAAATGACTTAGATAAGGATATATATATTAATAATAAACAATTTGGGGTTCGTTTGGCATGTTATAGTAAGTGTATTAACCATATAGTGAATGAAAACAAAAAAACATGGTAAAAGTTAAATTATTTAACATAGAGTTAAATCTAATTGATAAGGTTAAAATAATACCCTAAACTTGTCTAAATCTTATTGGTTGATAGTATTTCGACCCTTCCCCACTTTAGCTTCGAAATAAGACCCTTTTGAACCATTATAAACCGATTTTGACTTTAATATAAAATAATATTTTGAGATATTCCTAAGGTGCCCCTCTCCTCCCTTATAAAAGAGCACCTCCTCCCCCTCCTCCTCACACCAAATTGAGCACTCAAGCTCGGCCAACCCCTGCCATTTTCTCCTCTCCACTTCCCTAGAATAATCCTAGAGGTCCTGGTCTTCTTCAAAGACCAATCTTAGTTCCCTAAGTGGAGAATTCAAAGAGGCGTTCCAAAGAAGAGGTAATATCCATTACCGATCTTTTCAATTTCTTTCTTCTTCAACTTCTTCTTCTTTAGTTGTTTCATGATAAAGTAATAACATCAGTATTACTTACATACTGATATGTTATTATAAATATGAAACAACCCTAATTCACCTTCTATCCATCCTACGGAAAAAATGAAATCACCGCGAGTGCGTACGTACGGAATACCGTCTCCACGCCGTGGTGTAATCTATTTTCCACCACCACCTTAAAAGGATGGATATAATGGTGTAATGAGTAACTATTTATGATTATTATAAAGTAATATTGATACTGAAATAATATACATATACTCCAATACAATTCCACGATCATAGGAATGATATCATCACTCTTGCGTACGTACGGAATACCGTCTCCACGATGTGATGCGACTCGTTCTACATTATCATCATTACATAGTAATTATATAAATGAATTGAATGAATAAATATGATATATGTTACACTAATACCATTCTGGAAATAAGTTATCTATAACCTTAAAAGAAGAATAAGAATTTATTTGACAAAACACACATAAGAACAAAAGGCAATAAAGACCCGAGTAACAAGTAACAATGAAATATTACTAATAAGAAGCAAAGAATATGACCATATATGATATCATATCAATATGTATGATTCTGGAATAAGTCAATAACATTATTTAAACCATTGTACAGGAGCTTCGGACACATACAAAGCAAATCGGACCTAAGGTAAGGGAAATATCACAATCTCATTTTTATCCGAGATTGTTTATTCGTAAGTATTTACTGGGGTGTATTTTATCATCCACATACATGTTTCATCAATATGTAATATTATTTCCATCCACCTACAATTGTTTAAATACATTTTTACCCTTCGGTGAGTTTTTAGTAATATGTATGAAAGGAATATTTTGTCGTACGAGGTACTTTTTTACTTTTCCGACAAAAGTACGAAGAATGTTTTTTTAACTTATACGGAAAGAATTGATTTTTAAAACAATATATCCAAGAAGCTTCCTTTACAAGTTTTCCAGTTTATTTTTAATCAACTTCTTTTATTTTAAAGTCGTATGACATGTTATGAAAGGAAAAATGTTTTTGAAGAAGAAATGATATTTTCCTCAAGAATGAAGTTCAAGTATTTTATCAAAATTATTTTCCATCTAAGATAATAAAAGGGTTCTGTTTTTATCCCTATTATTACATGGATTTGATTATGTTGTGATGGAAACATTTTTATGAATTCCTTTATCTTATATGAATTTTTTTATGATGTCATGTTGTTTAAGAATCCCATTTTTATTGCATGGGTTATGCGATGATGTATGATTTATGATTATGTGGCACACATAAGAAAGGATTCATTATAAGATGGGTGGGACCTATATCTCCCTCCAATGCATTGGGTAAAGATTTTATATCTCATGAGATAGACAGGGCTGGAACGGTAGGTTATACCGGTTCAGTGAAACAGGACTGAAATGAGGGTTACTCGATTCAGAAAGGGACTTTGTCCACTAAGATAGTCTTGTCAATGAGTCATGACTAACAAGAAATGATTTTCCATGATTATGTGTGCATGCCACAAAGTTTCAAGTTTTATGTTATGATTATGGGGATCTCATTTTCACTTCTATTATTTATTCCATGTTAAGATATTATGATCTCTTTTGCAGGTTTTGATTTTTAAAAAGATATGATATGATTTTTATTTCCTTTATTTGCCCTTGCTGAGCATTTGAGCTCACCCTTTTATGTTTTCTTTTCCCCAAGTCAGGAAGATGGATATTAAGTAGAATATGCTAAAAGGGACTCTAGATATGATGAAATAAATGGGAGACACTGTAGAAGATTTATGAACCAGTTGTTTATGTTTCCCAGTTTCTAAAGACACTATACCTATACGATCCTTTGTGGTTTGGTCATATGTTGTAATACGTGTGATTAAATTTTGAAGTATTAACAATGTATGTAAAGTATGGGTCGTTATAGTTGGTATTAGAGGAAAGGTATAGTCAACCTTTGGAAACTAGGATGTGAAAGCCTTAGTGAGAATTCTAAGGATAAGTCTAATCATAGAACACAGTCTTAGTGTTTTATAAATGGCCTTGAATAACCTAGGATAAGACCTTAAGCATGAAAATTTTATTCTTGAATTATGTGGTTTTCCAATTATAATTAGTGTTGCTCACACTATTATTCTTGGTTTTAAGTCAATGGCTGGAACCAGAAGGAACCGTGTTAATGCGGAATGTGATGGGCAATGCAATGATTGTCCCCCTGAGCAACCAAACGATATGGGAGCTGGAATGCAAAATCTTGTAGCCATGCTCACAAAACTTTCTCAAGCTATGAATCATGCAGGACTTCCAAACGAGCAAAGGAAGGAGCAACATTCTGTTGAATCCTTCATGAGGCAGCATCCACCTTCTTTCAGTGGGTCTACTGATCCATTAGTTGCTGAACAATGGATTAGTACTACTGAAAAGATATTTTCAGTTCTTCAATGTTCTGAACATGATAAAGTCATCCTAGCAGTGTATCGTTTGGAAGGAGATGTTGATCAATGGTGGAATCATATTAAGAATACGAGGCAAAGGGATGAAATTGAGTCTATGGAATGGGACGAGTTCAAGAACTTATTTTTCAATAAGTACTTCCCTCGTATTCTCCGAACAAAGATGGAGAAAGAGTTTCTTGAACTGAAGCAAAAGGATGATGAATCTGTTGGTACCTATGAAGCAAATTTTACAAGACTTGGAAGGTACGCTTCTGGTATTATTATCCAACCTCAGAGTAAGATCGATCGATTCTTTAGTGGCTTAAAACCAAGTCTTCGAAGGGCGTTATCCATAAGGGACTTCAATAGCTATGAGGAAATCGTTCGATGTGCTCTCAAAGTCGAGATGGAGATTGGAGTAACCCATCAGTCACATGGGTTTGATAAGAAGAGGAAGATGGAATTCAAAGAAAAATCTAAAGAGCACACAGAAAAGAAGATGAGCTTTTCCTTATGCTCAAAGTGTGGAAAGAAACATGGAGGGAGTTTTCTTAAAGGGACAAGTAAATGTTTTAAATGTGGAAAGGAAGGTCATCGGGCATTTGAATGCCGCGATAATGGGAAGAAGATGTCTAATGATGCAAACAAAGGAAGGGATACACAGAATGAACCTACTACACTTCAATGTTTCAAGTGCAAGGAGATGGGGCATTATGCCAATCAATGCCCAAATCCAAGGGTTGATGATGATGGTCGACGTCAAAAAAATCTTAAGGCTAAAGACAAAGGAAAGTCACATGTAATTTCTATCAGCGATGTGGAGTACGATAACGAAGTGGTGAAAGGTACACTTACCATCCACTCTAAAGTAGAAAATGTTTTATTTGATTCTGGATCTACCCACTCTTTTATTTCTGAAAAATTTTCTAAGGGTATCATCGTATTACCTCAACAATTAGATGTTGAGTTAGCTGTGACAACACCTAATGGCACAACAGTCGCATCAAAAGTTTATAATTCTTCTCCGATCGAAGTTTGTGGGAAAGTGCTTCCTGCAAATCTTTTGATCCTTCCTTTAGTGGAATTTGATGTGATTCTTGGCATGGATTGGCTTTCTCTACATGGATCTCATATCAATTGCCAAAGAAGGGAAGTCACATTTCATATTCCAGATCAATCTACGATCGTCTATCAATGCAAGGATGAACATAACCTTCCAGTGGAAATTTCTTCCATCTTATGGGTATTGATTCCACTAAATGAAGGTTATTTATCTCAAATGGTTGGTGAGAAACTCAAAATAAAGAATATGCCCATTGTACAGGAGTTTGATGATGTCTTTCCGGAGGAATTACCGGGTCTTCCACCAAATCGTGAAGTTGAGTTTTCAATAGAACTCGTACCGGGTGCTTTGCCTATTTCAAAGACACCTTATAGAATGGCCCCAATTGAGTTGCAGGAATTGAAGAAGCAACTCCAAGAGAATCTTGATAATGGATTCATACGCCCTAGTGTGTCACCTTGGGGAGCACCTGTTCTATTTGTTAAGAAGAAAGATGGATCAATGAGACTCTGCATTGATTATCGAGAACTTAACAAGATCACTATCAAGAAAAAATATCCTCTCCCACGCATTGATGACTTATTTGACCAACTACACGGAGCTCAATACTTTTCCAAGATTGATCTTTGTTCAGGGTATCATCAATTAAGGGTCAAAAGGGAGGATATACCGAAGACGGCTTTCCGTACAAGGTATGGACACTATGAATTTATAGCGATGCCATTTGGTCTTACTAATGCCCCTGCTATCTTCATGGATCTAATGAATAGAGTCTTTAGAGACTATCTTGATCAATTTGTGGTAGTCTTTATAGATGATATTCTTGTCTATTCAAAGAGCAAGGAAGAGCATGAAGATCACTTGAGAATTATATTGAAGACCCTGAGAAAGGAGAATCTTTATGCCAAATTTACCAAGTGTGAATTTTGGCTTCAAAAAGATGCATTTTTGGGTCACATAATCTCAAAAGAGGGGATATCTGTGGATACAGCAAAAACAGAGGTTATCGAAAGATGGTCAAGACCAACAACAGTAACTGAGATCCGAAGTTTTCTTGGTTTGGCTGGATATTATCGACGTTTTGTAAAAGATTTTTCACGATTATCTAATCCACTCAACAAGTTGACTCGGAAAGGAGTTAAGTTTGTCTGGATAGAGGAATGTGAAGAGAATTTCAAGGAGTTGAAAAGAAGGTTATCCAGTGCACCTGTGCTCACACTGCCTTGTAGTGGAGAAAGGTTTGTGATCTATAGTGATGCATCCAAGAAGGGATTGGGGTGTGTTCTTATGCAAAATTATATGGTGATAGCTTATGCCTCACGACAGTTGAAAATCCATGAGCAAAATTAACCAACACATGATTTGGAGTTGGCTGCGGTAATCTTTGCATTAATGATTTGGAGGCATTACCTTTATGGTGAAAGGTGTGATATTTATACTGATCATAAAAGTTTAAAGTATATTTTCACACAAAAGGAGCTGAATATGCGTCAAAGAAGATGGTTGGAGCTGATTAAGGATTATGACTGCTCAATCTATTACCACCCTGGGAAAGCAAACAAGGTGGAAGATGCATTAAGTCGACAAGACCATGCTATTTTATCCATGATGAGGATCACAAAAGATCCAATATTTATGGATTTACAAAGGATGGATCTTGGAATTATAATGGAAGGGGAAAAATCTTATCTTTCTCAAATGAATGTTCAACTATCTATAAATGTGAAGATTAAAGAGGCACAGAAAGAAGATGCCGAGTTACAAAAGAAGGTGAGAAATTTTCCTGAATTCAACGTTGATTGTGATGGGATAATAAAGTTCAGGAATCGGGTTTGTGTTCCTCCCATCCCCGAATTAAAGAAGGAGCTGCTGGATGAGGCTCATAGTTCATCATTCTCTATTCATCTTGGAAGCACAAAGATGTATAGGGACCTGAAAGAGTACTTCTGGTGGGATGGCCTGAAAAGAGATGTTGCTGAATATGTATCTCGATGCTTGGTTTGTCAACAAGTTAAAGCTGAGAGACAAAAGTTTAAGGGGATGTTACAACCATTACCCATACCCTAATGGAAATGGGAAAACATCACTATGGACTTTGTCACAGGACTTCCTAAAACATCCAAAGGCAATAATGCTATCTGGGTCATAGTTGATCGTCTTACAAAGTCTGCACACTTCATTCCTATTAGAGAGGATTTCTCTCTAGATCATCTTTCCAGGATATATGTAAAGGAAGTGGTAAGATTTCATGGAGTACCACTTTCTGTTATATCTGATCGGGATCCGAGATTTACCTCGAAGTTCTGGCGAAGTCTTCAGCATACTCTGGATACAGAGTTAAGTTTCAGCACTGCTTATCATCCCCAGACAGACGGTCAGTCTGAGAGAACAATTCAAACCCTAGAAGATATGTTGAGAGCTTGCTCTATGGATTTCAAAGGAGGATGGGATCAACACCTACCTTTGGTGGAATTTTCTTATAATAATAGCTTTCACTCCAGTATTCAGATGGCTCCTTATGAAGCTCTCTATGGAAATAAATGCATGACTCCAACTTGCTGGGATGAAGTTGGGGAAAGAAAGCTATTAGGGCCTGATCTAGTTGATGAAATGGCAGAAAAGGTTAGATCTATTCAACAGCACATAAGAGCAGCTCAGAGTCGATAGAAAAGTTATGCCAACAACCGAAGAAAAGACCTAGAGTTTGAATTGGGTGATAAAGTGTTCTTACGAATATCTCCCTGGAAGAGGGTTATGAGATTTGGAAAGAAGGGGAAGTTGAGCCCTAGATATATCGGTCCTTTCGAAATACTGGATCGTGTTGGGAAGGTAGCTTACCGATTGGCGCTTCCACCGAATCTCTCTCAAGT
Organism: Viscum album; assembly: GCA_963277665.1. Taxonomy (NCBI): domain Eukaryota; kingdom Viridiplantae; phylum Streptophyta; class Magnoliopsida; order Santalales; family Viscaceae; genus Viscum; species Viscum album. The sequence continues at coordinate 1,209,485,495 of OY728137.1, forward strand.
TCACGATGTGTTCCACGTATCTCTCCTGAGAAAGTACATACCAGATCCTTCACATGTACTCATCTCAGAAGTTGTACCGCTGGAGCAAGATCTCTCTTATGAAGAACAACCGATAGAGATTCTGGATCGTAGCGAAAAAGTCCTACGAAACAATACCACTCGCTTGGTGAAAGTTTTATGGAGGAACCACCAACTTGAAGAAGCTACATGGGAGCTTGAGGATATGATGAGGGAGAAGTATCCTCATCTGTTTGTTACAAAGTGACGAATTTTGAGGGCGAAATTCTTTTTAAGGGGGGTAGAATGTAACACCAGAGACTTTTATGTTATATGAATCATCAAAGGAGTCTTTTTCTACACAACACTTGCTTGGCTTTCTTTACACGCAATCGCAACCTTCCTCGATAGCTTGCGTTGTACGCAATACTGAGTTTCACTAAACAACAATATGTTATTAAAACTAGCCGTTATGAATAGTAATAACCACTTTTTAAAATTTTATAAATTTTATTTATCAAAATGGACTTCATTTTTGGATTCGGAATACCGAAATTAGCCTAGGGTGAAATTTTGGTATGTTTCTGAAAACTTTCAATTTTTGATGAATAGTGAAACCACTAAGTGGTAGGTTAAAAACTGAATTTTGCATAAAACTTAATTTTACCGCTTCTGTGAATGGAATTTCAAAAATCCGACAGACACGGTTGATATCAGTAAGTAAAATGTGGTTCAATGAGATAAAAATAATTTTTTGGTGAATAGTAACTTTTTACTATTTTTACCGCGGTTAATAGTAAATAGGATAACTAAGGGTAAATATGATATCAATATTACCCTAACACATGTCCTAATTATATTGGACAAGTGTAATTCGACCAAAAACAAACTTAGGAATAAAATATGACCATTTAGGCCCACTTGGATTAGATTAGGACATTTATTATTAATTTATTTAAAGAAGGGTTAAAATAGTTAAAATCAAAGTTTAGTAAGTAAATCATTCTTAATATGGGGTTATACATAAGATAAATTCGACTATAAATATTCATTAGAAAGCTAAAAAGATTTCTACATAATGGTATTTTATTTGTAATTTTTAGACATTAAATAATTTAATTTATTTATGACACAATGATGATGCAGTAATTATCTTATTAATGAAATATTGACATAATTGATGTTATAAACACCAAAATAAATGTAATTTGAGACTTTTTATGAATTACACTAATTTTATAGGTTACTATGATATGTTAATGTTTATTTAATCAACTTGGTTCGAACATATAATTCTGTTATGACTTTCACAAAAATCATATATCAAATAGTGTCAAAATTGACGCAAAATAGTTTTTAAATCAAATATTATATTATTAATTGTTATTTTATTCATAAAAATCTAAGGTTCGGCCAAATGACTTAGATAAGGATATATATATTAATAATAAACAATTTGGGGTTCGTTTGGCATGTTATAGTAAGTGTATTAACCATATAGTGAAAGAAAACAAAAAGACATGGTAAAAGTTAAATTATTTAACTTAGAGTTAAATCTAATTGATAAGGTTAAAATAATACCCTAAACTTGTCTAAATCTTATTGGTTGATAGGATTTCGACCTGTCCCCACTTTATCTTCGAAATAAGACCCTTTGGAACCATTATAAACCGATTTTGACTTTAATATAAAATAATATTTTGAGATATTCCTAAGGTGCCCCTCTCCTCCCTTATAAAAGGGCACCTCCTCCCCCTCCTCCTCACACCAAATTGAGCACTCAAGCTCGGCCAACCCCTGCCATTTTCTCCTCTCCACTTCCCTAGAATAATCCTAGAGGTCCTGGTCTTCTTCAAAGACCAATCTCAGTTCCCTAAGTGGAGAATTCAAAGAGGCGTTCCAAAGAAGAGGTAATATTCATTACCGATCTTTTCAATTTCTTTCTTCTTCAACTTCTTCTTCTTTAGTTGTTTCATGATAAAGTAATAAACTCAGTATTACTTACATACTGATATGTTATTATAAATATGAAACAACCCTAATTCACCTTCTATCCATCCTACGGAAAAAATGAAATCACCGCGCGTGCGTACGTACGGAATACCGTCTCCACGCCGTGGTGTAATCTATTTTCCACCACCACCTTACAAGGATGGGTATAATGGTGTAATGAGTAACTATTTATGATTATTATAAAGTAATATTGATACTGAAATAATATACATATACTCCAATACAATTCCACGATCATAGGAATGATATCATCACTCGTGCGTACGTACAGAATACCGTCTCCACGATGTGATGCGACTCGTTCTACATGATCATCATTACATAGTAATTATATAAATGAATTGAATGAATAAATATGATATATGTTACACTAATACCATTCTGGAGATAAGTTATCTATAACCTTAAAATAAGAATAAGAATTTATTCGACAAAACACACATAAGAACAAAAGGCAATAAAGACCCGAGTAACAAGTAACAATGAAATATTACTAATAAGAAGCTAAGAATATGACCATATATGATATCATATCAATATGTATGATTCTGGAATAAGTCAATAAAATTATTTAAACCATTATACAGGAGCTTCGGACACATACAAAGCAAATCGGACCTAAGGTAAGGGAAATATCACAATCTAATTTTTATCCGAGATTGTTTATTCGTAAGTATTTACTAGGGTGTATTTTATCATCCACATCCATGTTTCATCAATATGTAAAATTATTTCCATCCACCTACAATTGTTTAAATCCATTTTTACCCTTCGGTGAGTTTTTAGTAATATGTATGAAAGGAATATTTTGTCGTACGAGGTACTTTTTTACTTTTCCGACAAAAGTACGAAAAATGTTTTTTTAACTTATACGGCAAGAATGGATTTTTAAAACATTATTTCCAAGAAGCTTCCTTTACAAGTTTTAAAGTTTATTTTTAATCAACTTCTTTTATTTTAAAGTCATATGACATGTTATGAAAGGAAAAATGTTTTTGAAGAAGAAAGGATATTTTCCTCAAGAATGAAGTTCAAGTATTTTATCAAAATTATTTTCCATCTAAGATAATAAAAGGGTTCTGTTTTTATCCCTATTATTACATGGATTTCATTATGTTGTGATGGAAACATTTTTATGAATTCCTTTATCTTATATGAATTGTTTTATGATGTCATGTTGTTTAAGAATCCCATTTTTATTACATGGGTTATGCGATGATGTATGATTTATGATTATGTGGCACACATAAGAAAGGATTCATTATAAGATGGGTGGGACCTATATCTCCCTCCAATGCATTGGGTAAGATTTTATATCTCATGAGATAGACAGGGCTGGAATGGTAGGTTATACCGGTTCAGTGAAACAGGACTGAAACGAGGGTTACTCGATTCAGAAAGGGACTTTGTCCACTAAGATAGTCTTGGAAATGAGTCATGACTAACAAGAAATGATTTTCCATGATTATGTGTGCATGCCACAAAGTTTCAAGTTTTATGTTATGATTATGGGGATCTCATTTTCATTTCTATGATTTATTCCATGTTAAGATATTATGATCTCTTTTGCAGGTTTTGATTTTTAAAAAGATATGATATGATTTTTATTTCCTTTATTTTTCCTTGCTGAGCATTTGAGCTCACCCTTTTATGTTTTCTTTTCCCCAGGTCAGGAAGATGGATATTAAGTAGAATATGCTAAAAGGGACTCTAGATATGATGAAATAAATGGGAGACACTGTAGAAGATTTATGAACCAGTTGTTTATGTTTCCCAGTTTCTAAAGACACTATACCTATACGGTCCTTTGTGGTTTTGTCATATGTTGTAATGCGTGTGCTTAAATTTTGAAGTATTAACAATGTATGTAAAGTATGGGTCGTTATAGTTGGTATCAGAGGAAAGGTATAGTCAACCTTTGGAAACTAGGATGTGAAATCCTTAGTAAGAACCCTAAGGATAAGTCTAATCATAGAACACAGTCTTAGTGTTTTAGAAATTGCCTTGAATAACCTAGGATAAGACCTTAAGCTTGAAAATTTTATTCTTGAATTATGTGGTTTTCCTATTATAATTAGTGTTTCTCACACTATTCTTCTTGGTTTTAAGTCAATGGCTGGAACCCGAAGGAACCGTGTTAATGCGGAATGCGTTGGGCGATGCAATGATTGTCCCCCTGAGCAACCAAACGATATGGGAGCTGGAATGCAAAATCTTGTAGCCATGCTCACACAACTTTCTCAAGCTATGAATCATGCAGGACATCCAAACGAGCAAAGGAAGGAGCAACATTCTGTTGAATCCTTCATGAGGCAGCGTCCACCTTCTTTCAGTGGGTCTACTGATCCATTAGTTGCTGAACAATGGATTAGTACTACTGAAAAGATATTTTTAGTTCTTCAATGTTCTGAACATGATAAAGTCATCCTAGCAGTGTATCATTTGGAAGGAGATGCTGATCAATGGTGGAATCATATTAAGAATACGAGGCAAAGGGATGAAATTGAGTCTATGGAATGGGACGAGTTCAAGAACTTATTTTTCAATAAGTACTTCCCTCGTATTCTCCGAACAAAGATGGAGAAAGAGTTTCTTGAACTGAAGCAAAGGGATGATGAATCCGTTGGTACCTATGAAGAAAATTTTACAAGACTTGCAAGGTACGCTTCTGGTATTATTATCCAACCTGAGATTAAGATCGATCGATTCTTTAGTGGCTTAAAACCAAGTCTTCGAAGGGTGTTAGCCATAAGGGACTTCAATAGCTACGAGGAAATCGTTCGATGTGCTCTCAAAGTCTAGATGGAGATTGGAGTAACCCATCAGTCACATGGGTTTGATAAGAAGAGGAAGATGGAATTCAAAGAAAAATCTAAAGAGCACACGGAAAAGAAGATGAGCTTTTCCTTATGCTCAAAGTGTGGAAAGAAACATGGAGGGAGTTGTCTTAAAGGGACAAGTAAATGTTTTAAATGTAGAAAGGAAGGTCATCGGGCATTTGAATGCCGCGATAATGGGAAGAAGATGTCTAATGATGCAAACAAAGGAAGGGATACACAGAATGAACCTACTACACTTCAATGTTTCAAGTGCAAGGAGATGGGGCATTATGCCAATCAATGCCCAAATCCAAGGGTTGATGATGATGGTCGACGTCAACAAAATCTAAAGGCTAAAGACAAAGGAAAGTCACATGCAATTTCTATCAGCGATGTGGAGTACGATAACGAAGTGGTGAAAGGTACACTTACCATCCACTCTAAAGTAGCAAATGTTTTATTTGATTCTGGATCAACCCACTCTTTTATTTCTGAAAAATTTTCTAAGGGTATCACCGTATTACCTCAACAATTAGATGTTGAGTTAGTTGTGACAACACCTAATGGCACAACAGTCGCATCAAAAGTTTATAATTATTCACCGATCAAAGTTTGTGGGAAAGTGCTTCCTGCAAATCTTGTGATCCTTCCTTTAGTGGAATTTGATGTGATTCATGGCATGGATTGGCTTTCTCTACATGGAGCTCATATCAATTGCCAAAGAAGGGAAGTCACATTTCATATTCCAGATCAATCTACGATCGTCTATCAATGCAAGGATGAACATAACCTTCCAGTGGAAATTTCTTCCATCTTATGGGTATTGATTCCACTAAATGAAGGTTATTTATCTCAAATGGTTGGTGAGAAACTCACGATAAAGAATATTCCCATTGTACGGGAGTTTGATGATGTCTTTCCGGAGGAATTACCGGGTCTTCCACCAAATCGCGAAGTTGAGTTTTCAATAGAACTCGTACCGGGTGCTTTTCCTATTTCAAAGACACCTTATAGAATGGCCCCAATTGAGTTGCAGGAATTGAAGAAGCAACTCCAAGGGAATCTTGATAAGGGATTCATACGCCCTAGTGCGTCACCTTGGGGAGCACCTGTTCTATTTGTTAAGAAGAAAGATGGATCAATGAGACTCTGCATTGATTATCGAGAACTTAACAAGATCACTATCAAGAACAAATATCCTCTCCCACGCATTGATGACTTATTTGACCAACTACGCGGAGCTCAATACTTTTCCAAGATTGATCTTCGTTCAGGGTATCATCAATTAAGGGTCAAAAGGGAGGATATACCGAAGACGGCTTTCCGTACAAGGTATGGACACTATGAATTTATAGTGATGCCATTTGGTCTTACTAATGCCCCTGCTATCTTCATGGATCTAATGAATAGAGTCTTTAGAGACTATCTTGATCAATTTGTGGTAGTCTTTATAGATGATATTCTTGTCTATTCAAAGAGAAAGGAAGAGCATGAAGATCACTTGAGAATTATATTGAAGACCCTGAGAAAGGAGAAGCTTTATGCCAAATTTACCAAGTGTGAATTTTGGCTTCAAAAAGTTGCATTTTTGGGTCACATAATCTCAAAAGAGGGGATATCTGTGGATCCAGCAAAAACAGAGGTTATCGAAAGATGGTCAAGACCAACAACAGTAACTGAGATCCGAAGTTTTCTTGGTTTGGCTGGATATTATCGACGTTTTGTAAAAGATTTTTCACGATTATCTAATCCACTCACCAAGTTGACTCGGAAAGAAGTTAAGTTTGTCTGGACAGAGGAATGTGAAGAGAATTTCAAGGAGTTGAAAAGAAGGTTATCCAGTGCACCTGTGCTCACACTGCCTTGTAGTGGAGAAAGGTTTGTGATCTACAGTGATGCATCCAAGAAGGGATTGGGGTGTGTTCTTATGAAAAATGATATGGTGATAGATTATGCCTCACGACAGTTGAAAATCCATGAGCAAAATTACCCAACACATGATTTGGAGTTGGCTGCGGTAATCTTTGCATTAAATATTTGGAGGCATTACCTTTATGGTGAAAGGTGTGATATTTATACTGATCATAAAAGTTTAAAGTATATTTTCACACAAAAGGAGCTGAATATGCGCCAAAGAAGATGGTTGGAGTGGATTAAGGATTATGACTGCTCAATCCATTACCACCCTGGGAAAGAAAACAAGGTGGCAGATGCATTAAGTCGACAAGACCATGCTAGTTTATCCATGATGAGGATCACAAAAGATCCAGTATTTATGGATTTACAAAGGATGGATCTTGGAATTATAATTGAAGGCAAAAATCTTATCTTTCTCAAATGAATGTTCAACCATCTATACATGTGGAGATTAAAGAGGCACAGAAAGAAGATGTCGAGTTACAAAAGAAGGTGAGAAATGTTCCTGAATTCAACCTTGATTTTGATGGGATAATAAAGTTCAAGAATCGGGTTTGTGTTCCTCCCATCCCCGAATTAAAGAAGGAGCTGCTGGATGAGGCTCATAGTTCATCATTCTCTATTCATCCTGGAAGCACGAAGATGTATAGGGACCTGAAAGAGTACTTCTGGTGGGATGGCCTGAAAAGAGATGTTGCTGAATATGTCTCTCGATGCTTGGTTTGTCAACAAGTTAAAGATGAGAGACAAAAGTTTAAGGAGATGTTACAACCATTACCCATACCCGAATGGAAATGGGAAAACATCACTATGGACTTTGTCACAGGACTTCCTAAAACATCCAAAGGCAATAATTCTATCTGGGTCATAGTTGATCATCTTACAAAGTCTGCACACTTCATTCCTATTAGAGAGGATTTCTCTCTAGAACATCTTGCCAGGATATATGTAAAGGAAGTGGTAAGATTGCATGGAGTACCACTTCCTATTATATCTGATTGGGATCCGAGATTTACCTCGAAGTTCTGGCGAAGTCTTCAGCATACTCTGGATACAGAGTTAAGTTTCAGCACTGCTTATCATCCCCAGACAGACGGTCAGTCTGAGAGAACAATTCAAACCCTAGAAGATATGTTGAGATCTTGCTCTAGGGATTTCAAAGGAGGTTGGGATCAACACCTACCTTTGGTGGAATTTTCTTATAATAATAGCTTTCACTCCAGTTTTCAGATGGCTCCTTATGAAGCTCTCTATGGAAAGAAATGCAGGACTCCAACTTGCTGGGATGAAGTTGGGGAAAGAAAGCTATTAGGGCCTGATCTAGTTGATGAAATGGAAGAAAAGGTTAGATCTATTCAACAACACATAAGAGCAGCTCAGAGTCGACAGAAAAGTTATGCCGACAACCGAAGAAAAGACCTAGAGTTTGAATTAGGTGATAAAGTGTTCTTACGAATATCTCCCTGGAAGAGGGTTATGAGATTTGGAAAGAAGGGGAAGTTGAGCCCTAGATATATCGGTCCTTTCGAAATACTGGATCATGTTGGGAAGGTAGCTTACCGATTGGCGCTTCCACCGAATCTCTCTCAAGTTCACGATGTGTTCCACGTATCTCTCCTGAGAAAGTACATACCAGATCCTTCACATGTACTCAGCTCAGAAGTTGTACCACTGGAGCAAGATCTCTCTTATGAAGAACAACCGATAGAGATTCTGGATCGTAGCGAAAAAGTCCTACGAAACAAGACCACTCGCTTGGTGAAAGTTTTATGGAGGAACCACCAACTTGAAGAAGCTACATGGGAGCTTGAGGATATGATGAGGGAGAAGTATCCTCATCTGTTTGTTACAAAGTGACGAATTTCGAGGGCAAAATTCTTTTTAAGGGGGGTAGAATGTAACACCCGAGACTTTTATGTTATATGAATCATCAAAGGAATCTTTTTCTACACAACACTTGCTTTTCTTGCTTTACACGCAATCGCGACCTTCCTCGATAGCTTGTGTCGTACACAATACCGAGTTTCACTAAACAACAATATGTTATCAAAACTAGCTGTTATGAATAGTAATAACCACTTTTTGAAATTTTATAAATTTTATTTTTCAAAATGGACTTCATTTTTGGATTCGGAATACCGAAATTAGCCTAGGGTGAAATTTTGGTATGTTTCTGAAAACTTTCAATTTTTGATGAATAGTGAAACCACTAAGTGGTAGGTTAAAAACTGAATTTTGCATAAAACTTAATTTTACCGCTTCTGTGAATGGAATTTCAAAAATCCGACAGACACGGTTGATATCAGTAAGTAAAATGTGGTTCAATGAGATAAAAATAATTTTTTGGTGAATAGTAACTTTTTACTATTTTTACCGCGGTTAATAGTAAATAGGGTAACTAAGGGTAAATATGATATCAATATTACCCTAACACATGTTCTAATTCTATTGGACAAGTTTAATTCGACCAAAAACAAACTTAGGAATAAAATATGACCATTTAGGCCCACTTGGATTAGATTAGGATATTTATTATTAATTTATTTAAAGAAGGGTTAAAATAGTTAAAATCAAAGTTTAATAAGTAAATCATTTTTAATATGGGGTTACACATAAGATAAATTCGACTATAAATATTCATTAGAAAGCTAAAAAGATTTCATACATAATGGTATTTTATTTGTAATTTTTAGACATTATATAATTTAATTTATTTATGACACAATGATGATGCAGTAATTATCTTATTAATGAAATATTGACATAATTGATGTTATAATCACCAAAATAAATGTAATTTGAGACTTTTTATGAATTACACTAATTTTCTAGGTTACTATGATATATTAATGTTGATTTAATCAACTTGGTTCGAACATATAATTCTGTTATGACTTTCACAAAAATCATATATCAAATAGTGTCAAAATTGACACAAAATAGTTTTTAAATAAAATATTATATTATTAATTGTTATTTTATTCCTAAAAATCTACGGTTCGGCCAACTGACTTAGATAAGGATATATATATTAATAATAAACAATTTGGGGTTCGTTTTTCATGTTATAGTAAGTGTATTAACCGTATAGTGAAAGAAAACAAAAAGACATGGTAAAAGTTAAATTATTTAACTTAGAGTTAAATCTAATTGATAAGGTTAAAATAATACCCTAAACATGTCTAAATCTTATTGGTTGATAGGATTTCGACCCTTCCACACTTTAGCTTCGAAATAAGACCCTTTGGAACCATTATAAACCGATTTTGACTTTAATATAAAATAATATTTTGAGATATTCCTAAGGTGCCCCTCTCCTCCCTTATAAAAGGGCACCTCCTCCCCCTCCTCCTCACACCAAATTGAGCACTCAAGCTCGGCCAACCCCTGCCATTTTCTCCTCTCCACTTCCCTAGAATAATCCTAGAGGTCCTGGTCTTCTTCAAAGACCAATCTTAGTTCCCTAAGTGGAGAATTCAAAGAGGCGTTCCAAAGAAGAGGTAATATCCATTACCGATCTTTTCAATTTCTTTCTTCTTCAACTTCTTCTTCTTTAGTTGTTTCATGATAAAGTAATAACATCAGTATTACTTACATACTGATATGTTATTATAAATATGAAACAACCCTAATTCACCTTCTATCCATCCAATGGAAAAAATGAAATCACCGCGCGTGCGTACGTACGGAATACCGTCACCACGCCGTGGTGTAATCTATTTTCCACCACCACCTTACAAGGATGGGTATAATGGGGTAATGAGTAACTATTTATGATTATTATAAAGTAATATTGATACTGATATAATATACATATACTCCAATACAATTCCACGATCATAGGAATGATATCATCACTCGGGCGTACGTACGGAATACCGTCTCCACGATGTGATGCGACTCGTTCTACATGATCATCATTACATAGTAATTATATAAATGAATTGAATGAATAAATATGATATATGTTACACTAATACCATTCTGGATATAAGGTATCTATAACCTTAAAAGAAGAATAAGAATTTATTCGACAAAACACACATAAGAACAAAAGGCAATAAAGACCCGAGTAACAAGTAACAATGAAATATTACTAATAAGAAGCTAAGAATATGACCATATATGATATCATATCAATATGTCTGATTCTGGAATAAGTCAATAACATTATTTAAACCATTATACAGGAGCTACGGACACATACAAAGCAAATCGGACCTAAGGTAAGGGAAATATCATAATCTCATTTTTATCCGAGATTGTTTATTCGTAAGTATTTACTGGGGTGTATTTTATCATCCACATCCATGTTTCATCAATATGTAATATTATTTCCATCCACCTACAATTGTTTAAATCCATTTTTACCCTTCGGTGAGTTTTTAGTAATATGTATGAAAGGAATATTTTGTCGTACGAGGTACTTTTTTACTTTTCTGACAAAAGTACGAAGAATGTTTTTTTTAACTTATATGGCAAGAATGGATTTTTAAAACATTATTTCCAAGAAGCTTCCTTTACAAGTTTTCAAGTTTATTTTTAATCAACTTCTTTTATTTTAAAGTCGTATGACATGTTATGAAAGGAAAAATGTTTTTGAAGAAGAAAGGATATTTTTCTCAAGAGTGAAGTTCAAGTATTTTATCAAAATTATTTTCCATCTAAGATAATAAAAGGGTTCTGTTTTTATCCCTATTATTACATGGATTTGATTATGTTGTGATGGAAACATTTTTATGAATTCCTTTATCTTATATGAATTGTTTTATGATGTCATGTTGTTTAAGAATCCCATTTTTATTACATGGGTTATGCGATGATGTATGATTTATGATTATGTGGCACACATAAGAAAGGATTCATTATAAGATGGGTGGGACCTATATCTCCCTCCAATGCATTGGGTAAAGATTTTATATCTCATGAGATAGACAGGGCTGGAACGGTAGGTTATACCGGTTCAGTGAAACAGGACTGAAACGAGGGTTACTCGATTCAGAAAGGGACTTTGTCCACTATGATAGTCTTGGCAATGAGTCATGACTAACAAGAAATGATTTTCCATGATTATGTGTGCATGCCACAAAGTTTCAAGTTTTATGTTATGATTATGGGGATCTCATTTTCACTTCTATGATTTATTCCATGTTAAGATATTATGATCTCTTTTGCAGGTTTTGATTTTTAACAAGATATGATATGATTTTTATTTACTTTATTTGCCCTTACTGAGCATTTGAGCTCACCCTTTTATGTTTTCTTTTCCCCAGGTCAGGAAGATGGATATTAAGTAGAATATGCTAAAAGGGACTCTAGATATGATGAAATAAATGGGAGACACTGTAGAAGATTTATGAACCAGTTGTTTATGTTTCCCAGTTTCTAAGACACTATACCTATACGGTCCTTTGTGGTTTTGTCATATGTTGTAATACGTGTGCTTAAATTTTGAAGTATTAACAATGTATGTAAAGTATGGGTCGTTATAGAAGCAGTCAGGCCAAGCAATCCGAGGCGGGGGCGTGGCCCCCCACTGCCCGAACCGGCGGAGACTTATGGCGCCGCCCTCCCAAACCGACCGGCTAGGCCAGCCGGCCTTCTGGCGCACGCGGCCCGTACAGGGGGGCCGCCGGTCTTCCAATGTGGCACCCTCCTGGCGTCGCGGTCTAGCTCCGCCCCGCCGGTCGATGGGCTGGCTGGTCTTTCACTGAAGCGGCTCCTGTAGTAGGTCGTGGTTCCTCCCGCACAACCGGTGAGATGGCGTCAGTTTCCTTTTCCACGTTTCCAGCACGACGCGATGACATCGTTCTTTCCCCGCCTCCGGTTTCCAATTCCAAAATGATCAAGAAACGACGGAGGGTCATCGGACATTGTTTTTCAGCCCTCTCCCTCTGCATTAGGCGATAACAATCATCCAAAGATGATCAAGGTTTCCTGAAGCACAACAAACAATTTTTATTCAAAAAAAAATTAAACAATTCACCCTACCTCGAATAAGGTTCGCGGTTGACAAGCGTCAGATGACGGTGTCGTTTATGTCATCGTAGGCATGCTCCTAAGGAAGTGTCAACTCCTCTTTTGTCATGGAGAGAAGAATAGGATGATGAACAGAGGTCTTCATGTTTATGTTATTCGTCGGAGAGTTGGCGTTTTTCAACAAAGGAGAAATCCTCCTTTTCATTACAAGAGTTCCCTCCCAAAAATTCCCACACGACAAGCCAAAAACCATTAAAATAAGGTCACCCCTTATTTTAATTTAACATTCCATGCTTTTCAAAAATTCAAAATCTATTTCACTTAATTAATTAAATAACGTGATGTTTAATTAATTAAGTGATATGTTGGCATGTTTTAATGAAGAGAGAGAGGGAGAGGAAGGGTCCTCTTTAATTTAGGGGAGTTTTCAAGATTAAAGGATGACTTTATGAGAGTTATGGGAATGTGAAAGATCGGGGCTCATGTGGGCCCCAACTCAAAAATATCCTTACTTGGGTAGTTAGAAGCTTGTGGGTCCCATTCCAACTCCCCCATGTAGGATATAATCACTTTTGATATAAAAATAAAATTGTCCCACAATTTTATTCACTTCTCATTTAATCCACAAATTTTTAACTTCTCCTCCCGAGCAAACGCATGTTCAGTAAAGGTCCTATTAAGAAATTATTGGTGTCGCGAGTTCATCGGTGCCCTCGGATTTCAATTCCGAGCACCGGTTCAAAAGATAGAAAAACCTGCTGGTTTGTTCACTGAACGTACCCGAGATAAACTTCGGAAATTGATTCTAAGAACACCGGGCATCAGAATAAAGTGCCGTCAGAAGCCACAGACTCATAAAATTCCAAATTAATTATGAAAAGAATTCCTTGATATTTCACGGTCTTTATATTACTCCCACCTCAGGTATTTATGTCCCCGTAAAGCTACATCATAAACTAGGGAAACAAATGAGGGTACTGTGCAGGCATTTGAGCCTTCGGCTCCCATGTGCTTTCCTAGAGATTCTCGTGCTGCCAATGAATACACACAAGAGGGATCAACCATCCATGTAGGACCCGCTCCTATCGATCCTTGATCTCCCTTGGGACCTCCGTGAAGGTATCCCCGTCATCGATGTCCATCTCCCCAAGATCAATGATGTGGTTCGGGTCATGCATGTATCTCCTCAGATGTGATACGTGGAAGACATCGTGCACCCGATGCAACTAAGGTGTAAGGGTCAGGTGGTAAGCCACCTCACCTACCCTGATGAGGAACTAGAATGGTCTGATGAAGCATGGAGATAACTTGTTGCCCCATCCAAATCTCTGTAATCCCCACCGAGGTGAGACACGTAAGAAAAGATGGTCTCCATCCTCGAACTCTAGTGGTCTCTATCTCCTATCAGCATAGGACTTCAGTCTACTCTGTGCAGTCCTCATCCACACCTGGACAATCTGCACCTTCTCGGTCGTAGCTTGAACCATCTCTGGTACTACGAGTGCTGACTCCCCAGGGTCAGTGCAGCATAGAGGTCATCTGCATGGTCAGCAATACAATGCCTCGTATGGTGCCATCCCAACGGTGGAGTGGTAGCTGTTGTTGTACGCAAAATCCACCAAAGGTAGGTGATCCTCCCAGCTATGACCAAAGTCTAGGACACATTCATGGAGCATGTCCTCGAGATTCTAAATGGTCCTCTCCGTCTGGCTATCCGTCTGAGCATGAAAGGCGGTGCTTAGGCGTAGCTACTTCCCAAATGCCTCCTACAACCCCTTCCAAAGTTGGGAAGTAAAGCAAGAATCTCAATCGGAGACCATAGTCGATGGAACAACATGAAGTCGTATGATCTCCTAAACGTATAGAAGTCTCAAGCTCTCCACTGAGCCCTGCTCTCTGATAGGTAGGAAGTGGGCCAACATGGTGTGTCGGTCGACAATAACCAAGATAGTGTCGTGTCCTCTAGAAGTACGAGGGAGCCCTATCCCGAAATCCATAGATATCCCATCCCACTTCCACTTCGGGACCTCTAAGGGCTACACCAAGCCTGCCAGTACTTGGTGCTCCGCCTTCACCTGATAGCAGGTGAGGCCTCGAGAAACAAACTCTGCCACAACCTTCTTCATACCTGGCCACCAGTGCTGTCGTCTGAGAACCTGGTACATCTTCGCCACTCCTGGATGTACCGCAAGAGGGGAAGTGTGAAAATCCCTCAGAACTTCCTCCTACAGTGCAATTGGTACCATGGTACATCCCCTAAAGAGGATAAAGTGATCTCCTACTTCAAGAAATCCATCAAGCGCATGCCCTGTGGAAATTTCAGCACGTCACGTCTCATAGTCAACGTCCCCACGTTGTGCCTCTCTGACCCGCTAAAGTAGTGGATGAGTGACTGTGAGGGACTGTAGGAAGGCTGCTTCATCTTTATCCAAGAAGGATATCTGCAACGCGACTAACTTCTCTGTCGCCTCTCCAAGTTGTTGAATTCCCAACCTCCTACTTAGAGCATCAGCCACAACATTTCTCTTCTGAGCAGTATAGACTATCTCAAAGTCATAGTCCTGGAGGACCTCGATCCATCACCACTACCTCAAGTTCAGGTCCTTCTGCGAGAATATGTACCTGAGACTTTGGTTGTCAGAGTAGATTCTAAAGCACTCACCCATCATATAGTGCCACCACATCTTCAAGGAGAAGACCACTGCTGGTAACTCCAGGTCATGGGTAGCGTAGTTCTTCTCTTGCTACCTCAACTGTCATGAACCATAGGTGATCCCTGCCCGCTCCTACATCAGGACACACCCGAGTCCGGTCCCTGATGCATCGTAGTAAACTACATAACCTATGCCCTCTTCTGGTAGCCTCAAGATGGGTTCACTATTAAATCTTCGTCTCCGTTCATGGAAGCTCTGCTGACATCTATCTGACCACACGAAAGTTTTGACCTTCTTCGTCGAAGCTGAAAGCGATGCTGCAACTCTGGAGAAGTCTGGCACAAATCTCTGATAGTTCCCAGCCAGAGCTAGGAAACTCCGCACCTCTATTACACACCTTGGTGGCTCCCAAGCATGTACTACCTTGATCTTCGTAGGATCCACCACAACTCCTTACTTAGATATGACATTCCCCGAGAAGTGTACCTCTTGAATCCTGAACTAGCACTTCCAGATCTTACCATAAAGATGGTTCTCTCGGAGTGTGTCCAGTACAACCTACAAGTGGCAGGCGTACTCCTCCTCAGTAGTCGAGTAAATTAGTATATCATCGATGAAGAATATGAAAAAACTATCAAGGTAAAGCTGGAAGATCCTGTTCATGAGACTCATGAACATTTCTATTGTATTAGTTATGCCGAAGGTCATAAAGAAGAACTCGTAGTGGCCATACCGACACCTGAAGTCCATCTTCTGCACATCCTCATCTCGAAATCTGAGCTGATGATAGCCAGACCTGAGGTCTATCTTTGAGAACCATCGTGCTACCTTG
This sequence comes from Viscum album, assembly GCA_963277665.1. Lineage (NCBI taxonomy): Eukaryota > Viridiplantae > Streptophyta > Magnoliopsida > Santalales > Viscaceae > Viscum > Viscum album. The sequence continues at coordinate 1,209,501,706 of OY728137.1, forward strand.
AGCTGATCAAAGAGATCATCAATACTCGAGTGTGGGTATTTGTTCTTTACGGTCACCTGATTCAGGCGATGGTAGTCAACACATAGTTGTATTATCCCATCTGCCTTCTTGGTGAATAAAATCAGAGAAGCCCAGGGTGAAACACTGGGTTGGATGAATCACATTCCCTATAAGTCCTCCATCTGTACCCACAGCTCATGAAGCTTGGCGGGAGCCATCCGATATGCTCGCGTGGATATCGGTGATGTCCCAGGGTACAGGCCAATGTAGAAATCTACCTCTCTGTGAGGAAGTAGTCCTGGAATGTCATCAGGGAAAACGTCTCCACACTGATCCACCACAACAGGAAAACTCAGACTCCACACATCAACCGCTCCTAGGATGAGACTAGCCAACTTATGTGTGATCGGTTATCCTCTCCTCTACGTAAGTCCATCCTATGCTGAAAAGGCTCCCTTCTCACCGATGAAGGTGAACCTACTCCCATCTATGTAGACACACCGCACCTTGTGCCTAATACATTAAATCTGGGCATGGACTGTAGATAACCAATCCATACCCAAGATGACATTGTAAGGCCTTGACACCGCTACAAGAAGATCTCAGTCGAAGCTCTTGCATCTTAGAGTAAGCTCACACTGCGGGCACCAGTGTGTAATCGTCGAGTCTGCTCCCGTAGGAGTCTCTAGCCGTAATGATCGTGCCAACGGCTCCGTCAGAATCTCCGAGCTCTGTACAAGGGAAGCGGCAATAAAAGAATGAATCACTCATGTCTCTATAAGAACTACAAAAATGGTGGAGTAGAAACAGATAGTACCTCGAATCATCTCAGGTGCACCGTGGTCATAGGCCTCGACTACCTCGAGCTCAGCCTGCCCCTGTCTGCCAGCTCCCTTTGGTCGGGGTGGTCCTCCTGGATGTGTACCACACAGAGGGTGGTTGGAACAAACTCCGAGATGAAGAGGCTCTCGAAGTCCTTCAAAAGCTGAGATGTCTCGTCATGCAACTAGAGCATCAGGCTCCACCATCTACCTGCTGCTGCGTGCAGGAGACTCACGGCAAGGATCACCATAAGATCTGATGGTGTCCCTACCAATCTAAAGACTTGTACGATAGCCTCCATCCAATCCTCAGCTTCCTGAGGGTGTGTCTCTCCGCAGAACCTAGGCGACCTCTGTCGCTGAAACTCATGCAGTGCAATCAGGCGGCGTGCACTCTCCGCTGCTGGGGCTGGTGGTATCAGTGGCCCAGTGGGTAGAGGCACCGCTGGTGCCTCTGCTGTAATGGGGCCCTACATCAAGGCATCGTCGCTCGGTGGGCTTCCATCCTCCATGTAACTAGGAACCCTAGATGTCTGCCTTCGTGGGGCTATCCTGAGAGGAAAAATGTGTGCCACGGTTAGTACAGTATACCAATTGATCTGACCCAAATTAATCACAAAGAAAATTTTTGAAACACACGTGCAATCAATGTTTTCATGCACTGAGTCAGAAATCAAAACTCGGGGTCCTGGTGTATGGATACGTCGGCCGCCGCACCAACACTGGACTCTCTAGAATGATAACCACACTCAATACTCTTAACAATATTGCTCCATGGAGAAGAAATTATTAGAGCCTTGAGTTCGGTGGTAGAACCGAATCCTCTGATACCAATTTGTCATGACCCATCCTCGGGGCCTGTGCCATGACTACCCTAATCCCGTCTTCCCTAGGCCAGGAGCTGGCGACTAGCACCAAAGGCATAATTCCTGATAAAAGGGAAGGCATTTCCTTTATATAAGTAAACAAACACAACATAGTTTGCAATATAGAGTAAAAACAAAGTAAACTGAGTACAAATGTAACTGCTGGAAAGTAAATGGGCCAGTATACAAACCCAACTGAAAGTACAGTACAACTAAGAAAAAAAGTACAACAGTTGAAAAATAAAGCAACAACCACCGAGTCATCCTCTGGGAATCCCACATGAAGGGTGGGTACATATTGTCTCATTGGTACCTCGGGTCTGTCTGTTCGCTCTGTGTACCTCCCGACAGGTTGTCCACCTCCAGATTCTATCTAGCCCCACAAGCCTCGACAATGATTAGTGTTGTCCGTCTTCTGTAACCAACACAATGTAGTGCAGGTAATGCCCGTGCAGGGGTGAGTATAAAGATACTCAGTAGGGACCCCGAGACCCACGAAGGACTCCCAGAATCCAAAAAGGTTAAACCACAAAGGAAATATACAAACACGAAGTATAAACCAGCTCTACTTAGGTATATGCCCATCCATATACCTAAGTCATCAATCTCAGTACAGCTCCAACTTCTGAGCCCTAGCACAACCAGTCCACACAGTAAAGAAGTCAATCATAACAATGATAATGATTGAAAGTCAAGACTCAGATAACACATGTATACTACTCACGAAAAAGGGTGGATATGATAGATGTATCCCTTAAATCATCTCCTCTACTGAACCCACGTAGGATCCAAGTACAGAAGTCGTCACTACCGAACCCACGTAGGATCCAAGTACAGTAACCATCACTGCCGAACCCATGTAGGATCCAAGTACAGTCGTCATCGGTGCCAAACCCACGGAGGATCCAAGTACAGTCATCCTCACTGCCGAACCCACGTAGGATCCAAGTACAGTCGTCATCATCGTCATAGTTGCAGCCAGCTCTAGGGTTCCCGCACACCGTTTTATTGATTCCAGGAGCGTCTGCTCCATGATTAAAAAAGGGGTTTCCACATCAACTGTCACCAAGTCTAGCTTATATGTATCCTGAAGTTCTGTTTTGTCAAAAGGAACTCAACGTGATAGACGGAACATCAAACGAATGCCCGGTCTGAGCGATATTGGCCTTTTTATTCTAGGGTCCTGGTTGGAAATATGCTCGTCCCAAACCATTGGGCTCGGCCGTCTGGCCTTCTGGCGCACGCAGCCCGCACAAGCGGTCAGCCGGTCTTCCAACGTGGTGCCCACCTGGCGTCATAGTCCAGCTCTTCCTGGCTGGCCGGTTCCTCAGCGCGATTCCCTCCTGGTGCAGCGGTTTGCCTCCACCCGGTCGGCCGATGGGTCGGCCGGTCTTCCACTGAAGTGGCCTGTGTAGCAGGCCGTGGTTCCTCCCGCAAAACCGGCATGATGGCACCAATTTCCTTTTCCATGTTTCTAGAACGGCGCGATGGCATCGTTCTTTCCCCACCTCTGGTTTCCAATTCCAAAAATATCACGAAATGATGGAGGGTCGTCGAGCTGGGTTTGTTCGGCCCTCTCCCCCCCCCCATTAGGTGGTAAAAATCTACCAGAGATGATCAAGGTTTCAGGAATCACAGAAAACAATTTTTATTGAAATAAAAATTGGAACAATTCACTCTACCTCAAGTAATGTTCGCCGTTGACAAGCGTCAGATGACGGTGTCGTTTCTGTCGTCATTGGCATGCACCCGGGGAAGTGTCGACTCCTCTTCTGTCACAGAGTGAAGAAGAGAATGAATAACCGAGGTCGCAGAGTTGATGTTCTTCTTTGGAGAGTTGGAATTCTTCAACAAAGGAGATATCCTCATCTTCTTCACAAGAATTATCTCCCAAAAATTCCCACACAACAAGCCAAAAAACATTAAAATAAGGTCAGCCCTTTTTTTAATTTAACATTCCATGCATTTCAAAAATTCAAAATCTATATCACTTAATTAATTAAATCAAGAGTTGTTTAATTAATTAAGTGATAGGTTGGAAAGTTTTAAGGAAGAGAGAGAGGGAGGGTAAGGGTCCTCTTTAATTTAGGGGAGTTATCAAGATTAAGGGGGAGTTTATGAGAGTTATAGGAATGTGAAAGGTTGGGGCTCGTGTGAGACCCACCTCACAAATATCTTTACATGGGTAGTTAGAAGCTTGTGAGTCCCATCCAAACTCCCCCATGTAGGATATAACCACTTTTGAAATAAAAATAAAATTGTCCCAAAATTTTATTCACTTCTCATTTAATCCACACATTTTTAACTTCTCCTCTCGAGCAAACGCATCTTCGGTAAAGGTCCTCTTAAGCAATTACCGGCGCTTCGATTTCATTGGTGCCCTCAGATTTCAATTCTGAGCACCGGTTCAAATGATAGAAAAACCCTCTTTTTCGTTCACTGAACGTACCCGAGCTAAACATTGGAAATTGATTCCGAGCACACCGGGCCTCGGAATCAAGTGCTGTCAGAAGCCACAGACTCATAAATTTCCAAAGTAATTAAGAATAATATTTCCTTGAAATTTATGGGTCTTTAAAATTACTAAACATATTCCAATCACACTTCTCATTTCCAAAGATTTAACTTTATATTATAAATTATGCTTTCTCCATTCATCATGGTCTTCTTTGTTATATATTTTATTTGGATATTGGTGATCCTAAAAGGTGAAGATGATCCAAGAGATCTCCTAGTATTGATTAATTCATTCATTTCTATTTATTATCATCTTTAAATTTATGAAATTTTAATGGATATACAAGTCCATGATGATTATTAATCAATGGTGTGTAATACATAGTTTCTTGTTATTTTGTTATAATTTATAATTACGATTGAATAAAATGTTTTTGGATTAATTTCTATCTTTTATAATATATTTCCTAATCTATTTCAATTAATTATACATATATGAAAAAAAATATAATTATAAACAAATATATAATTAAAATAATACTCTTTTAGAAAAACTAGGGTGTTACAATGAGTTAGAGAGACAAAGATCATGGTCTAAACCATACTAGTTCAGACCACAGATGGACAAGTGTCCATCCAGTATACTATCTATACTAAAGATGTGTTCCTTACACCTACATGTCACCCCCACTAGCGTCAAAATCACTCCAATTTTACATTTCCTCCCTCCAAAACTAAAACCCCACACACTATCCCACCTTTGCTTGGGATTTACCTCAGTTTATATTAGGGTTACCACAAAAAACCACATTCTCTATCTCCTTATACTCTTCCTCTACCTCCTCCACCTTTGGAACCACCATCTCCAACTATGCCACCTACGCTTGGTCCACCTGTAGCTTTTCCACCTCAAAACATTATACCTCTGGCTCCTCCACCTCCACCTATTCTATTATCTATCCTTTGGCTCCCAGTTTTACTAGCTACCCAACTCAGCATTCTCTTCTTTCCAGAAAAATGTGCAGCATATCTATCAGAAACCCTATTTTCTTACTCTAACTTATTTATCACAAAAAATAACTTAATATATGTATTTATTTTTTATCTAATTATATATATGTGTATCCCTTTAATATTATCAGACAATTTCCTATCACGGTATTCCTTTTACAACAATCATCTTTAAGCATGCATCCCAGGAAATCAAAATATCCTACATCTACCCCCTGTGGTTCAATCTTCTTGAATCTTTATGAACTATTTTTCATTTTATTCTTACATCTTCCATATTTTTACTATATTAAATTTTTTATCATTTTTTTAAAGTTATAAGCTATGTTATTCAATACAACCAAAAGGGGTTGCATAATGGGTAACTATCACATAAATTATTCAGTAAATCCTTTCTAAAAACTATATTCTTGTTTTATTTTATCCATTTAGTTTTCAAATTGTTAACCAAAATATGTTTGTTTCATTGAATTTTGGATTTATTTATGTTATTACAACTTCTTTTATCCCCATATAGGTGTTCATAATACATATATTTTACATATATATGTTTTGAATATGTTTTTATAATTCATTTTTGTTCTAAATTTGATCTTAATATTTTATTATGGATTCCCTAATGGAAATAATTTCTTATGAATTCTCTATTCATTGTCCTTTAGATGTAAGATTTACTGGCTACCAGACTCTACCACCTAATATTTCTACAAACCTGCGAATCGTATCTCTCACAAACCCCATCTAGTTACTACAACTTTTTATCGCAAAATATAACTGAAGGTATGTAATTTTTTTTATCAGTTTCTATACGGATATTCCCCTTTCATATTATCATATAAATTTTTTTGTCTATATGGATTATGTAACTATCATCTTTGATCCAACATTTGAGGAAATCCAAATAGCCAACATCTACCCCCTACGGTTCAATCTTCTTAAAATTTCTGAACTAATTTTAATTGAATTCTTATATTTTCTCTGTTTTATTATATTTTGTTTTTTATCATTTATTTCGAGGGTTGACGCTATGTTGTTCCAGTATACCTAAAGGGGGAGAATAATGGGTAACCATCACATAAATTATTCAATAATAGATATTTGAAAATTGTTTTCTTATTTAATTTTATCCATTTAGTTTTCAAATTGATAACCAATATATGTTTTCTTTGTTGATTAATGGATTTCATTATTTTACTAAAACTACATTCCTCTCTCTATTTTATTTCATAATATATATTAGTTTGATATATATGTTGTACAAATTTTAGTATAATTAATTTTTGTTCTGTATATGATCTTAATATGTATTTCTGTATTCCCTCATTGAAATAATATCTTCTCATGATACCTTAAAAAATAGATTAATTTGTTTTATATTATATTTTATTTAATTATTTTTAATGTATTAGTGTTTATATGTTTTTAATGAGTTCTTATGGGATTTTAAGGGATACTAAATTGGCATTATGAATTTTATATTAAACATTAAAATGAATCTATGAATTATTTTTTAGTGAATTCTTTTTTGGAGTCTGATATAAAATTCATGTTTCTATGGTATGTTTTACTGATTTTATTCACTAGTTCCTCTCATAATTATTTTTTAATATTTTCCTCGTTTTCTAGATAAATTTATTTTATTTTTTTGTGTTGTTTTCTATTATATAAATCTATTTTTATGGATTCGTGATGTAATGATGTAGTGTTTTCTGTCACCGTTCATGATAAAATCATGGGATGTTAATATTGGCATTATATAGAAATTATGAGTTTGTCACAACCTCTCAAATATATGGCCATGTGAATTTAACAATGGTAATTGAATAAAATAAATGCTATCAAACATTTTTTAATCTTGTTTTAAATTAATCTTGGATTTATTAATTATATATTTAAAGGAATTTATGATCCTAAAGTTCAATTATTTATAGAGCTCACAAGTAATTTATTTGAGAGTTTTACTCATAATGGACTGCTTCATGTAAATTTTTTGGCCTAACTGTGAATAATTTGTTTTCTCTAAAAAATCAATATTTTTGACATGATTATTTTTTATAAAGAAAAATTTCTACATATCGATATTTTTTATTTTGGTATTTTATTGTTTTTATATTACCTCATTATTTATTTATGTTCTCCAGGATCATATATGATATCTCAGGCCAATCTCCATACACTTCGAATGTGATCTTCATAATGTTTGCTATAAATATCCTCACTTCCCATGATCATAGTCACTAGTTTTCATATATAAATGTGTCATTATTAATACATCTACTAGGTAACTATTTCTCACTATTATTTCATTTTCCATTTCCATAATGTGTCATTTATTGTTTTCCTTGTCAAGATTTTTATATATATATTATTCATCATAACTATTATAATTTATTTTATTTTATTTTTATTATTTCATCTTCTAGGAAACCACCGTTTCAGGTACATTATGTTCTATATGGTTTTTCAACTATTATTTCTTATAACTATTTTATGTATCAATTTTTTCACACATTATTATAATAGGTTATTTAATTTTAAATTTCATTAAATTTTATTTTATTTTTTTAGGGTTATTCCATTTTGAAAAATTAAAAATAGAATTTTTCACCACTATTTATATATATTGTTCCCCAACACTCCTTGAATATTATTCTATTCTTTTCTCTTAATGTTATTTATTTGATTATATCCTTTGATGGAATAAAAAGTGAGAATGTCCTTGAAACTTAATATGGAAATTTATTTTTTGAAATTGTATTCATTATCTAATGGGTTTTTTAGTAACTTTTCAATGTTATATGACTTTAATACACCTAAAAGTTCATGCTTACTATCACTATTTATTAAACATGTATTTCATATATAAATGAATTTTTCCTTCTATATTTTTTATACTATGAACATAAGTGTTCTCTTTAAAATAAGGAATTTGTTTCAAGAGAACCTATTGTCTTGGATATTGTGCCTTCCCCCATTGACTTCTCTATATGCTTATACATACCATCTCAATGTATTTATTATAAGTAGAAATTCGGTGAACCTGAATTCATATGGGCCTAACATTTATATAATTTCTTACTAATTTCTTATACCTAAGTGTTTCTATATTTTTTATATATAGGTTTTTATACACTTTTCATACATAGATATTTCAAGATTTCTTATATAGTTATTTCCCAATGGTTCGAACATAGTATTTTTACAAATTTCTTATGTTACCAATTTCTATATTACTTATAAATATTTTTTTCTAGATTTATTATGGTCACCGGTGTATGTTGATATGGATAGATTCATTTTTGTAATTATAATGTACTGAATGAATCCTAGTATGATATAATTTTTTATTAAATAATATTATCAATATAATATTCAAAAACCCTAAGTATAAATATGGTAGGAGTTGAGGTTAGATTACTTTTTTATTTTTTTATTTTAGTGCATCATTTGTTTAGGTTTATGTTTTTTAGCATTCAATTCTGGGGAAATTTTCTATTTTAGTAATGGTTGAAATTGTGAACATTATGGGGATGCCATTAAAATACTAAAGGGAATTATGATTCTTATCCAACAAAATCATGGGTGGAGGAATGTGATTCAATAAAAACTACTTCTTTGGTTACTACTCTATCCCCATTGACTTCTCTAGATTGTTCTATATACCTTCTCAATCTATTTATTAGAGGTAGAAGTTTGGTGCACCTGCATTCATATGGCCCTTAAATTTACATAATTTCTTACATATTATTTATACATAAGTCTTTTCCAATTTTTTATGTTTCATTGTTTCCAAATTATTCATACACAAATATTTCAAGATTTTTTATTCATGTGTTTTTCAATTTCTCATACATATTTTTTTACATATTTCTTATTCAAAACTATTTCCATGATTCTTATGAAAAAGTATTTCTAGGTTTCTTATGATCACCATTGTAGGTTGATATGGATATTTTGATATTCAACAATAGTATATACTAGTTGAATCCCAATAGGATATGATGTTTGACTACTTAAAGTGTCCAAGGTAATCTTCAAAAACCCTATATATCAATATGGGAGGAGATAAGTTTTGATTATGTATTTATTGAATGTATTTTTTTGGTGCACCTAGATTCATAAGGGCCTGAAATTTTCATAATTTATTTAGATTTCTTATATATAAGTGTTTCCAGATTTTTTATTTGTAAGTGATTCTAGATGTTTTATACATATCTATTTAATGATTACTTATGAAACTACTTCAGAAATTCTCTTACATAGTGTTTTTATAGATTTATTATACATAAATATTTCTATATTGATTTTGAAAAAGGGTTTCCATATTTCTAATGATCACCATAGTAGGTTTATATGGATATTATGATATTCCACAATAGTATGTTCTGAATGAATCCCTATAAGAATCTAAACTCGGCTTTTTAGGAATATTTATATTTTTGACATTAGATACTTATTTATTGAACTGATATGTAAACTATGTTTAATAGGTGAATGGTGTATGAAGTTAATGAAAAATATGGGTAACAATTGTAGGAATTAGTTTATGTCTATATGGACCAACCCCTATTGATCAAAAATAAATCTTTTAGGGTCATATAATGGAAACAGAAAGAAGATAACAAGCATTTACATGTAATCTATTTTTAAGTTGATTTGATTCATGACACTTATATTTGGACATAACATTTTTGGAATCTCTAACTCCATATTTATTTATTTTTCACTATGGTTTCCCATTTATACTTTTTTTTGTTTTTTGGATTTATCATGTCTATGGGGGAATTCGAGTCAATGTTAGGTTGTGACCATAAAGCTTGGAGGAATTTGAGTGGATGGAAGTTTTCTCCTTTTATAATATTTGTATGTGACTGTATTTTTTGTCATTAAAATTTTGGATATTTATTTTACAGCTTTTACTTGGGGTTATTTTTCTAAAAATTCTATAATACATGTAAATTAAATTTACCACACCATACTCCCACAAATAATTATTTGAACATTTTTTCATGATATTATTCAACTAAAATTTCAAAATAGAAAATCATAGTTTCAAAGTGGCATGTAAAATATTTTTTTTAGATTTGATACATAACTCTTATGTTTGAACTTAAATTTGTTAAGAATCTCTTTCTCCGAATTTATTTATTTTTTACTATAGTTTCCCATTTTCATTGGTTTAATTTTTTTTGATTTAGCATGTGTGTGGGGGAGGTCAAGTGTATGTAATGTTGAAACTGTGATACTTGGATACATTTGAGTGGTTTTAAGGTTTATCCTTTTATAATATTTAGGTGTTTCTATATTTTTGTCTTTAAAATTTTGGCTATTTATTGTATAGATTTTACTTATGGTTGTTCTTATACAAATCCTATAATCGTGGAAATTTTGTATATCACACCATACTCACAAAAATAACTATTTAAACATTTAATCATGATATTTTTCAACTAGAAAAACAAAATAGAAAATCATTATTACAAAGTGGATTAGGAAGCTGGTTTTTCCCATATATCTTGAGGTTGGGATTCAGTATGATTTGCATAACTATAACCTGATGTATCCTTGATGGATGGAAAAGGTACTTATGTGCCTCACAAACTTCCAATAGTTGTTTTTAAGTGGGAACAATAGAAAAAAAATTGTTTAGGTACTAAAAATATAAATTATTTATTCTGGTAGATATTTTCTTAACTAAGGGTAGATATCATTATTTCCAAGCAGCCTAAATTGATAACAAATCAATAATATAATAAGGTATTTGGGCCCAAGGTGTATAGGATGTCACCCACACAAGAGAAGAAAATTAAACCACTACTAGTCAGTAAATGTTTATAAATCAACAAACTTTTTATGGATGATCATATTCTGAATCCTTCCTTCAATTATAGTTTTGATTAAATAAAATGAGAGGAAATTGAGTGGTGCGACACCAAACATGAATTCAGTACATGACATTCATACATTCAAATTTAATATTATCACTTATCTATCATTCAAAAATTCAATTTAGATATTTCATTATTCATTACTATGTATTCTTATTTTTAACCATTATTTAATCTTTAGATAAACATGTTTGATGACTTTGTTGGTGGTGAGCTCATGGATTTTTACCTCTTATTCCACCACTATAAATCCTTCTCAAAAATAAAAATCCAAGTAAAAAAATAACTTTACTTTTTTGAAGTGTTTTAGTTTTCTCATCAAGAAATTTTAATCCATATTTCACACATAATTATATTCTATTTAATGTCATAAATAGTGAATCTATGATCCATTCCACTATGGGGTTGCAAGGTTTTGATCTTGCATACAAGGTGACAAGGAGGAGTAACACTTGATTTTGGTTGAAGATGGGATCAGTCTCATAATTTTTATATGTGGATCATTTTATTTTAATTAAGTTATTAGATACATTTACTTCTACTAAATTTGACTTTACAAGTATTAGATTTGTGGATCAATTTTTATAGCATTTGATCTTGTATTTTCTTTGAGTAGTGGATAGTGAATTTTATTTGAGTATTGGATATTTCATTTTTTGGGCAGTGGATCATGTATTTTATTTGAGTATTGGATCATGTATTTTATTTGAGCAATGGATCATTTTTTAGAGTAGTCGATCATGTATTTTAGAGCAGTGTGTCATTGATTAGAGCATTGGATAATTATATTAATTATACTAAAAATGACTTGACATTTTTTGGAGTAGTGGATCATTTTATTCGATTTTATTTTATTTATTAGTTTCTTTTGGAGCATTATATCATTGTTTAGATTTTTTTTACTTCTACCTATCAGATTTTGTTGGTCTTCATCCTTAATGATTTCTATTATATTGATGATGTTTCAATATTTTCTCCACTTGTATTCTAATATAATGTATCACTAAATTGTGATTTAAATATATTAAATATTAATTTTCAATATTAAATTTCAAAAATAGTAATCTATTATTGAAAATAAGAATTGACCCATATCAATGTGTGAACGCATGAGCGAGTACTAGTTTTCTATAAGATAGGGCTAGAATGGGTTGCCCCGATGAGGCCAGTGTGGTCTAATTGAGTTTTTATTGTGTGTTTTTGGAATTAAACCTGGGGAACCTCTTGTTCCATGGTTTTAGCGTTTTTATGGTTGTTATACTAAAAAACCTAAGGATTTTACAATGACACGTACTCCATTATTAATTGTTTATGAAGTAGATTCCATTCTTGTTTGAATCCTTTTATTATTTATTGTATCATGTATGACCTACATTATTATTGTTTTATTTTTTGGACTTTCCATGTTATAGTGGTTCATGGTTATATTATTCTTTTATCCCTTATGGTTGGGTGAGTTTTAAAAAAAATTAAGAATATTTTTTTGAAAATTTGTTTCCATATAGAGGGAAATGGTTTTGTCTTGTTTTTATTTGAATCAAATTCCCTTATTTACTTTTTAAATGTATTTATTTTTAAAATGTAAACTTCATTTGGATTATTATAAAAAGAGAAAAAATAGTTATTTTTTTGTCTTATGAACAACAAAAACCTTATTTTTTATTTTAATGTAGACTAGATCTTATAAATTACCTCTTGTAAAAAATTTCATAGATTCCTTGGTTAAATTCTATTAGGATTACTATCTCAAACCCTACAAACACACTCATGGGTGTTTATTCATCTATCATGTTTTATAATGGCTCAAAGTTTTTTCTAATAATTTCAATGTTCCTGGAACAACCCAACCCATGATTGCGCTCAAGCCACAACTATCCCAAGCTCGCCTCCATAGGCCAGGGTGGAGACTAGTGTCAAAGGCAGAACAGTCTTAGGGAGGCCTTTGACTAAGAACCAATACACACACACACAACAAACTCAATTCAAAAGTTCATAGGAAAAGTAAAAGATACAAAACTAATATATATAAACCATAAATATGACTCGACCTATAAATAGTCCTTGTACAAAAAAAGTAACCTGAAAGATAAAAGGTTTGAATATAGATTCCCAAATAGAAAAGTGAAACAACATAGAAACAAGTGGAAAAGTAAGAAGCTGAGAGAGCCACACTCTTGGATCCCAATCTATGACCACTACACATAGTCCAAACACCTAATATCCCTAAGATACGTTTATTTCACTATCAAATTATCCTTCATCCATAAGGGGACACCAAGTGTGATAAAATCCCAAGTAAGAATGAGTATAAAAAATCATTAGGATAACCCAAAGGCTCAAGGGAGAAAAAAAGATATAATGAAGAGGGGAGTAGTTGATAAAACAAGGTACAACCAAAGGAGTGAAGCTGAACCCAATAAGATAGTGAAGTAAACTTTTCCAAAACACAAGGAGCTAGAAATGGGTCGAAAATGAACTTCTCGTCAAGCCTTCACTACCAATAGTAAGAGAGTAGACTCGTCCAACCAAGACAATCTTGACACAGAAAGCATATGGAATACCTCGTGCATCATAGCCTCTCCTGGAAAGAGAGTAACCAAGATCCAAGGAGTGGGTATTGAAATAGGATACATATATTTTCTCAGTCAAAGAATACCAATTGAAATAGAGTAAGAGGATCTCCATCTCACATATCTTCCTAGGAAAATATTCTCAAACAGTTCTATAAGTTACAACCAATGATTCCCAACATCCCTCATGTCTTCCCTGAACACACTAGTCAGAAGGACTAAATCACCACACCTTGATAATCTCCTATTTACACGGGTCTATCTCACCCACATAGTTTGAGGTCATGTCACAAGGCAGTGTCTTGTTGGGGAAAGTTCCCCTATTACTCACGATTTCAAAGTAACATCAAATTGTGTCTCAAAACTGATCTGTATATAGAAATAGTAAACCAAAATTATTGGACCCACACCCTAGTGTGTTAGAGGTATTCCACTTTAATTTTTATCATATGGGACCCACACCCTAATGCGTCAGGGGGATTCTACTCTTATTCATCGAGGACCCTCACCCTAGTGTGTCAGGGGGATTCCACTTATAAGTAGCTGATATAGGAATCATGCCCATGTGGATGGGTTTTTCTAGTCTTTTTATCATAGACAACCCATGTACTTGTGTGTCAAATGGATTCTATTCTCATAGTATTTGTAGAGGACCCACACACATACTGATGGGGAATTTCTCTCTTATTGTCATAGAGGACCCAAAACCAGGTGAGATAAAGAGATTCCACTCTAAAAGTTGTCATAAAAGACCCACGTCCATGTCAATGAGAGATTCCTCTCTAGGTCATCGGGGATCTACACACTACCTGGTTGGGGGATTCCACTAAGAAGGCACTGAGGAATTACGTTGGCCATCCCTATAAGATGGTACCTCTAAAAAAGAACTGATATGTTAATGTCTGATCAATACCATCATCAAACATCACCTGAATAAGAGTCACATTTGAAACATCTCACATCATATCTTTAAATCCACTATGGTGGTCACCATCACATTCTACACTAAAAAACACTCAGTATAGGCTACTCGTATGCCAAAATATGAGTCCAAAAGAAGGTTATGCATGAGGTAAAAGATTTTTAGTTTGGTACATGGAGAGTGTAGATCCCACATAACGTGTTCCTTACCTAATCTTCTAGTCATGTACACAGACATACTTGAGTACTAAACTATGAACAATTACCCCTAGGCATGCAAGCATACTCCTAGTGTACATGGTACCTCTGGCCTAAAAGGATGACGAGCACATGATGCTCGTTGTTTGGTTTGAAGGGAGAAAAATGATTCTACCAACTTTCCTCTACCAACAACCTCAGATAATCAAACGCATCACACTATCATGATTCTTGCTGAAAGAACACACAAGACTGTCTATTCATTTGCCCGAATCATACTCCCAGTGAATAAATTGCATTTCCAAACATTACACAGGAAAAGTGCTGCATTGGACCCATTCCACGATCCTAAACCACTTAAAAAGTATTGTTCCATTAAATTTTTTTCATAAAAGCTCATGGAATTGGTTATTCATTAATCTCAAAAAGACATTTGGTGAAAAGGATTCATTTCACCGAAAACGTCCAAATCAGACCTCAAGGGGCTCATATCTCCATTTCAGTTTAAGTGACAGAAATCAGTATTGAAATGTATGCCTCATATCCAGGGTAACAACACCTCTAATGGAAATTCAATTGGATGTTGTATTCAAATGTACAGTCCAATACAAGTTCCCCAAATAATAATAATATTATTATAATAATAATCAATCTTTTGGTACCACTGAGCCTCGAGAATTAATTATAAAAAATCCTAAAATTTCCTCAAAGAGTATTCCTCAATGTAAGGTATGTGTTTCCATAGATGGAACATGAATCGGACATCTGGTTTGCAAGCTAGGTCCAATACAAGATTCCTGATTAATAATAATTATATTATTATTATTAAACTCATGCATTTTATGGAACCAAGCCAATAAACTAAAAAAAAATCCATAACAAGTATATAAATATTTTTTGTAGTAATAGGAATGTGTGGAAATATAAGCCATGCAAAATGGACACTCAATTTATGAGTTATTATTGTTTGAAACTACACCATCCCACTCCAGCCTGGTCTGGCCACTTCGGCCCAGACTACTCTACCACAACCCACTACATCCCCATCGTGGCCCACCGTGGATCCGCCGCCCTACCATGCCAAAATCCCCCACCCCCATGCCCAATACTAATCTTGTGGTTTCCATGGGCTCCGCCACGCACCACCACCAGCATCACGGCCCGCCGCCTCCACCTCACTAACCCTGGTTGCTCAAATTTCAGTCTGAGACCAGATCTGGACTCCTTGCGACAAGATATTCACTTACACAACCTCTTCTCTAAGATCCATTGACATTTTGGGGTGTCAAAAATTATTCACCACTCTCACTTGTCGTTTCACCTCCTTTAGTGCCTGAAACTCAAAATTGAGAATATATCTAGAATCCACATATCGAGGGCTTCACAGATCTATGTTTTCCCCCAAGTTTCATTGAATGTTTAATGAAGGGGAAAGTTGGAAATGAAGAATTGATGAAGAACATGAATAATTGGGAATTAAAAAACTAAACGGCGATGAACATTGTTAGTTTTACCATCAAAATGGAATATCAAAGCAGTTAAAATGATCATAAATCAAAACAATGACAAATTCATTAATGAGGGAGGTGGGGAATTTGAAAAAGAAATCCTACCTCGATTTTGGATCTGTCATTTTGTTTGATACTCTCTAATCTACTAGTGATTGCATTTTAATCATGATCTGATTAAGTTCAGATGTTGAATCACTGTCAAAAACAGATGGCGAGAGCTCTGCTGTCTGTTAAAGAAATGGGTTGACTCTATCTCATGCCTCTAAACTCCTATTCATAGGAGACTGCCAGTAGCCCCAGAATCCAAACATCTTGTGCACTCTCACCTGAGGTCGCCCCAAGGGAAAACACTCCATTATGAACTCAACAACTGTCTCATATTTCCGATCTGATTCCCTGATCAAGTGTTACTCAAATTAACATCCAAGAAATAATAATGTAATTTAATTATTTTATTTACAGTTATGTCCTACATGGTGTTTTATATAGAAGTCTTGCGTTCACAAAAGTTATGTCCTGTCTAGGGTAAATGCTATGGTTCAAGATCCACTATTGCATCAGATTTCATATTCAAGATACCATTTGAGAGATATCTCATTTTCTTCATGTTCATAGTGTGAAATACACTAAATATTTAGGTATAATTTATTCCAATCACACCAATCCTTGGAATTTATTATCGTATCGGCATCTAACATTGTAAATATATGTATAAATATTTCGAAGTCTTAAGGAGAAAAACCAGGTCTCTATATCATTTCCTTCTTCATGATTTTCATCCTTGAAAAGAAAAACTTGGGAAAGAATCTCAAGTTACTGATCTCACAAATCACTCTCTCACTCCCCGGAAAACCTGCACGTTTCCATGTTAGAACATAATGTGAACCATGGGGATAGATTGTCCTCATAATATCCTCTTCTATAGATGATGTGTGTTAGATAATGAACGTATCTCCCACATTTTGATATGTGGAAGATGTCGTGAACCCACTCTTGTTATGGTTGTCGGGATAGGTGGTATACAACCACTCTAACCCTTCACACGCCTCAAAAATACCTGATAAACCTCAGGGATATCTTGTCGTGACTAAAAACTATCATGAAAGCCCTCTGCATATCTTCCAGGACCTGGATAGTGTGCTCATTTTTTCCTTCATTTAAGGGGTATAAGATTATACCCATACACATTTGGGTCCCTAATTCCTCCTGCAGGGCTCTCCACGATTGTGATATAAACCAAACATAATGATCAAATACAAAATTCAAGGGTACCATATGAAGGTGCCTGATCTCTCGGACGTACAAGATCCCCAAACACTCTACTGAACTATTCTCCTTGAAAACAAGGAAGTGTTATGTCTTCATGAGTCAATATACTATCTCTGAGTAGGCATCAAGGCCCTTCACATTGCATGGAATCCCTATAATGAAGTTCATTGATATGTTGTCCCATTTTCACTCAGGGATTTCAAGAGGTTGTGATGACCCGCTGGAACTCGGTGCTTATCCTTCCCCCACTGATAGGGGACACAGTGTGAGACTAACTCAGCTACTCTTCATCTTATATTGGACCACCAAAACTACTGCGGAAGATCCAAGTTCATCTTCCCCACTGAGAAGTACAGCTCCGGGAGAAGTGTGGAAATCTTTCATCACCTCCACCCGCATCACAAAAAGTACCAATGATTTCCCCTATAACATGGTCTCATAATTCCCTCCTTCAGAATATCAATCTAGTGAATCACCCAAGGATATCAAGTTATGCATTATTTTTTAGTCGATTTTTCACAACTGAGACTCTCTTATACTCTTGATAAGTGAATTAGTCAACACCATCGACTGAATAAAATTGTACCCACCTACTCCACTAGGGTCAGCTATAGGGAATCTAACTACTCCAAAACATCCCATATTTGGTGAACATGGGACTTCCGGATAAGAGAATATGATGCAATTCTTCCTCTTTCTAGAGTACAAACTATACCAAATTTTATGTACTCTAATAATTTCCAACCAACATCGTTGACTTGGATTAAAGTATCTATGGGTGAAGACGCACTTGAGACTCTGGTGGTCTGAGAAAACCACAAAGAGATCTCCCAGAAATAGAATTTTCACATTCTCAGGGTGAATACTACTGCTACTATAACCAGAGAGTGAGTCATGTAGTTCTGTTCATGGGTTTTCCATCACCACGACTTGTACTTGATAAGTATTGTATCAAGGTTGAAGTTCAGCAGGCAAGGTGAAAAAAAACACGACAGGTGAGTAAACTCATCCAACTACAAGATGATAGAAACAGAAAGCATGTGGCATAACCCATGTGTCTTGGATTCCCATGGAAGTAGATTAATCCCCAAACCAGATACTCTGCTACACTCACTAGTGGTATACCAAAAAAAGGAGGTCAAGAAGAAAAACTACACTGACAATGTGGGGACCTACTCTGACACTCCACTGTACAACCATGCTATAAACGCACAAGTCATAGGAACACATGCACCACACCATGATACTATCTACTTTGAGATCTACTAACTCACCCTCATTGTTTTTCTCACATCACAAAAACATGTCTATGTGGGGGAAGGATCTTTATTCCTCATGCATTCAAAGCTACATCAAACAACACTGACGCGGTGTTACATCGATGCCCCGCGTCATACTAGTTAAACCTTAAGCAAGAAGCAGGGAGAAAAGAGTACTTCACCCTTTGTCTAACAATTTTTGTTGTAAAAGGGTGAAAACAAAGAGGGATTATCTCCTATCATCTCATACCTTGCAAGAGTATAGACATCCATAGCATGCAGAAGCTCGTAGCCCTGACTGCCAACTCCCTGATCCTAACATGGGCTGCCTGGTGGTGGTGGAAGGATCTCATATAATCTCCCACCAACCACAACTCCTCCTACTCCCTTTCCTTCACTAACTCCCTATGGACCACCTTGTACACCCCTAAGATATCCATGATCACAGATTCACATCTGTTGTTTCAGTTTTTTTACTATCTGCTTGGAAAGCTCAACACATATGGTTGGGTAGTCTCGTTCCATGTGACCTCACCCACCATAATAATAACACTAGACCACCCCAGGATGTCCCCTCACTCTACATTGACTTATCCCATTATGAATATGTTTCGGAGACCGATATAGAGAGGCATGCTATGTTGCTATCTTATCACCTGATTCCTGCTAAATGAAACAAACTTCTCATCTCTATTGCACCCATTGCCACAACTAGTTGTATGGCAACCCTATGACAGAAATATCTGTCACTGGTGTCTTCTCCAGTAACTTGGCATAGTTGGGGATGCACAATTGTACTATTATAGCACATATCTCTCCATGGTGTATTTATTATATCTTTTGTGCTCAGAAGTAGTTATTATGGGTCATTTCTAGAGAGTAGCATGCAAGGTATGTGAACCTAGTCACACACTCATCAACTTTCATCCCTCCCTATTGAAACTGATGGAGCTCCTAAATCCAAACAGAACGTAAGTAGGCGGGGTAGTACTACTCACGAAACAGCTTGCTGGAAGTCATCCCACAGGAGTACCAACTCATCATGTATCTGAGAATCCAGAATCCACCAATATCCACCTACTCTATGGAAACGACTGGCTACCAAAGCTACTATATGATATGTCAATGTAAGAACAAGCATCAAGAGTTGAACCACTAACTCTATTAAAACCTCCACTTCCTGATGGTATGGCTCACCACGGTACCCCAATGGTCTTTGATGCTGGAACTCACAAAGCACGCTCAAAATACGCATGTCCTCAGCCTTCTCTACTAGGACTAACTACTAATCAACAGGTGGAGGTGATTCTAAATGTCCACCTAGAGAAAGGTGGATCATATTTTGGATCCTGAACTAAGGCCTTGTTGGCTATAGGGTCTTTCTCATGAACTGAAGCTAGTATCCTGGTGGGCTACCATCGCGGAGGTATCTTGAAACATATCAAGGATTTCCAGGGTCAAATGAGCATATATATATATATATATATATATATATATATATCAACCACAAAGGGGTGTTGACTCAAGAAGGATAGTCAATGACTCAAACCTATAAGATGCATGTACCAATGTTCTATACAAAAAATGTCTTAGCATGCTAAGTCGATAATCAGGTAATCAGGGTCCGAGAGGATGGCTACGTCGACTGCCACACCATCACTGGACTCCCTATCCTGAGAGCCGCTCTCGAGACACGTTGACATTATTTCCTTAATCTCAACCAAGACCTTTTTAGGGAAATTTCAAAAAAACATCCTAAGGGTCGAACCATCTCTGACACCACTTTTTTATAACCCGACCCACATCGGGGCTCTCACCGCAACTACCCCAAGCCCACCTCTATAGGTCAGGGGGTGGTGACTAGTGCCGAGGGCACAACATTCTTGAGAAGACATTTTTATATAAACTCGTACACACATGCACAACCAACTCAATGAAAAATTTTATAGGTAAAGGAAAAGATACAACACTCCTATATATAAACCAAAAATATGAATCGACCTATAAACAGTACTAGTAATGAAAAGTAAACTTAATGGGAAAAAAGGAAAAATACATGTCCAACCAGAAAAGTGAAAAACCTGACAATAAGTGGAAAAGTAAAACATATGATAGAGCCTCGCTCCAGGATCCCATGCTATGACCACCTCATGTGGTCCAAGAACCTTGTATCCCTGATCTCCTCTAAAGTAATGATCACACTATCAGTCGTCTGTAAGGGGAATCCATATGGAGGAAAATCTAAAGAAGGAGTTAGTATGAAAATACTCAGTAGGATGACCTAAAGGCTCAAGGGAGCAGAAAAACGATGTAATAAATTGGGGAGCAGTAGATAGAACAATGGACAATAAAAGGAGTGAAGAACAACCCAGAAAGTGAGTGAAGTAAACTCATCCATAACACAGGGATACAAAAACAGTAATAATATGAACTTCTCATAGAATCGTTGCTACCTATTGAAGGATAGTATACTCATCCAACCATGAGAAGATAGACATGGAAGGGTGGTGCAATACCCCATGCATCTTCACCTCTGATAAAAGGAGGGTAACCAAAACCCAAGGAGTGGTTACAGAAATAGGATACATGTGTATGCTCAGCTAAAGAATCCCAAAAGAAAGAGAGTAAGGGGATATCCATCTCATACCTCATCCCAATAAAAGAGTTGCCAATAGTTACAGAAGTAACCACCAATTATGCCCATCATCCCTCAGATATTACTTGAACATGCATGCTAAAGCGACTCAATCACCACACCGTGATACTATCCTCTTCGGGTGGGTCTATCTAGCTCATGCAGTTTTAGGTTGGGTCACATGGATGTGTCTTGGTGGGGAAAGCACCCCTCTTAATCATGAGTCCAAATTAATGTCAAAGTGTGTCCCACTGTTGATCTACATCTAGAAAGATTAAACCCAAAGTATAGGACCCACACCCTAGTGCATCTGGTGGATTCCACTTTAATTGTTGTCATAGAGGACCCACACCCTAATGTGTTGGGGGGGTCACTCTTGTTCGCTGAGGATCCTCTCTCTAGTATGTCAGAGGGATTCCACTTAGAAGAAGATGATAGAGGACCCACATCTATTCCAAAGGGTTATTCCACTATTATTATCATAGAGGACCCATGCTCTAGTGCATCGAGGAGATTCCACTCTCATAGTAGTGATAAAGGGCACACACCCTTGCTGATCAGGGGTTCCACTCTTATTGTTGTAGAGAACCCATGCCCTGGTGTGTCAGAGGGATTCCACTCTGATAGTAATCATAGAGGACCCACACCCATACTGATGGGGGATTCCAATCTAGGCCATTGAGGACCCATGACCAACCTTTTATGGGAATTCCACTCAAGAGTTATCAAGGAACTACTATGACCATCGTTACAGGATGGTACCTCTTGAAAAGCACTGAAATGGAATCACCTATTCACTACTTTCACCGAACGTCACCGGAATAGACATCACATTCGGAACATCCCGCATCATATCTTTAAATCCAGTACAGGGGCTCCATCACATTGTACATGAAAAAACACTCAGGATAGGCTGCTCACATTCCAAAATCTGAGTCTAAAAGAAGGAAATACGTGAGGTTGAAGATTTGTAATGTGATATATGGAGTATGTGGGTCCCACATGATGTGTGGACCTACCTCATTTTCTAGACATGTACCCATCCATAATCGAGTACTAATCTATGAGTAAGTACACCCTAGGTGTGCCCGTGTACTCCTAGACTATATGGAACCTATGGACCCAATGGTTGATGCGTACCCAATGCGTGTTATTTGATATGAAGGGAGAAAATGTAATTATACAAATATAACTCTTCAAATAGACTTGGATAATCAAACGGATCACACCATCATGATCCATATGGAAAAAAATTCACATGATAGACTATTAATTCACCCGAATCGGACTCCTGGTGATGAAACATCATTTTGCAGCATTCGACATGAACGGTGCTTCATGGGTCCCAGACCACAATCTCGAAACACATTAAATGGATTGGTCCATTGTGATTCTCTCGAAAAAAAAACTTGGAAATGGATATTCAGTCATCCCAAACGAACACTTGGTTAAAAAACTATATTTCACTACAAATGCCCAAATCGGGCCTAATGGGCCCACATCTTCATTTTGGTTTAAGAACCGAAAATCATTCTTGAAAATTCTACCTAAACATCATGGTTGCATCACCTCTGACGGGGCGTCAATCGGACATCGTATGATGATGTACGGTCTGATAAAAGTTACCTAGATAAAAATAATTATATTATTATTATTATTATCAGAATTTTAGTTCCATCAAGCCTAAAGTATACATTACAAAAAAAATCAAAAACCATTCTCAAATGGTATGCCTCAAAAAAAGGTTCAGGTTTCCACATATGGCATAGGAATTAGACATCTTGTTTGCATGATAGGTCCGATATAAGATTTCTAAATAATAATAACTATATTATTATTATTAAACTCGGGTGTTTCATCGAACCGAGCCATGAACCCAAAACCTAAAATTCCCAAACCATTCAAAAAAGATATGTGTCAATAAGAGGAACATGTGTCCACATACTGCACACTAAATGGATGCTCTATTTAGGCGTTATGAGTGTTTGAAACTGCACTGGCCCACTTTAGTTAGGTCCGGCCACTTCAGCCCGGCCCACTCTAGCATGGCTCGGCCCACCGTAGCTCCACCACTCTACCACACCAGTGGCAGCATTACCTCTTATAGACCACCACACCACCGCCTAAACTCATGACAGTCGTAGGTTCCGTCGCATGCCGTCACCAGAATCACAGCCCGCCGCCACCTCATAGACTGTGTATATTTTATTTTGAAACCTTCCACCTTCTTTATATGGATGGATTATGATAATTTTATTCCATTATTTATTTAACCGTATAATCATCCCCATATACGGTGTGAACATCTCATTTCATAAAATATAGATTTAAGGGTGTTCACCTAGAAAGATCATTTTTTTTATTTTTTGGAGAAGTATTGAAATTATTCATTATTATTGAATACTAATGTAGGCTAATTATTTTTTGAAATTTTTTTTTTAATTAAATAGAGATCCATTCTTTTATTCATCTAGAGGATCCTTAGAGAATGACATGAATTGTCTTATTGACTCTTTTTTAGAATATATTGAACTTCATCAAGTGATGGTTGGTGATAAACATTATATATCCCCTAGATTCATCAACAAGTCTCATGATACAAAATAGCTTGGTATTGGTGTATTCATATCCCCACATCAATATAAAGTCTTGGAATAAGGCCTTAACAACATATTTTTTATGTCTGACATTATGAATTATATCAGTATGAGATCAGTAATTATTATTATCCATGTTTTCATCTATTGTCATTAATATATCTTTCTTAATGATTAAATTGATTATGGAATTTTACAGATTATTTATTACTTCTATATTATTTATATCATATGTATTTTTTAAGATCTATTTATATATTTATGTTACTAAGAATTTAATCTCACCCCTATCTTATGTTTCCATTTCCTCGACTCATGGTGAAATGTTTTACACAATATATGACTAGAATAATATCATGTGCTAAATATTTTTGTGAGTTATTGAATAGTTATAAGAGATTAATTATTTTCTTATATAGTGGGAATGAGTTCCATTCATCAGGAAAGACATGAGATTTATTAGTGTATGATTTTTACTAATTCTATAAAGCTCTAAACATAATAGTTCTTGTGAATATATGAAATTAAATATTTTATTTAACTCATATGAATATGGGAAAGTTGGTATGTAAATTTTGTGTTTTTGGCACTAATCCTAGGAGTGTAGGTCCAAGACAGCACATCTAGGGAATTATAATCCCTTTTCAGAAATCTCTACGTATATTTCAACATATTTTCCATTTGGGTCAACTACAAAGCTTTTTTTATGTTTTCTAATTAAAATAAGTACTTATTGTTGTGTGTCTTGGATTATTTTTATATTCTATTATTTTTTTGATATTTTGATATTTTTTTATATGGATTTGGATTTAATTAACCTATTTTTGGTGGATCTTGTTAGTTTCTCACTATGGGTTTCATTTAAATACTCTTATGGAATATTTTGTGTTTATTTTGTTGTCTTGGTTGTCTTTTATTGATGGGATGTTGTTTCTCAAGGTTTTTGTGGGTGATGTTGGTCATGTTTAAGTTGGGATGTAGATGGTATGATATGGGAAACCCTTGGTTCCATTCCTAGATGACTATGGTGTGTGTTAATTTATTCATTTGATCATATTAGTGTTGGGTTTATTTTATGAGATCACCATGAGATAGTGTTCCTTGGTTATGGTCCTATTTTATCCATGTAGAGTGTAGTGAATCGAGGTGGAATCCATGTTGCTTCCTATTGAAATGTGATGTGGTTTTTTTGTTGTTGATTATGGTTAATTGATGTATTCAGTGTTCTTGAGTGTGATGATTATTATGGATTTTTTCTCTTAGGTTTTGATCAGTTCCTTTTTATATGATCATTGTTGTTGGAGGAAGGCTTATTCTCTTTTGGGAATCAGAATATGATTTTTTTCTCATTATTTCAATTTCAGTCTTCGAGTCTTTCCCCATTCATTATACCATTAAATATTAATTCCCGGTGGTGGGGAGACGTATTCCATGTCTCCAATATCTTAGTGTTCTAGTTTTATTATTGGGTTAGAGTTGTTTTTATATTTTATAGATGGTATTGAGGATTTGATTTTAATTTATCAAGGTTTTATATGGTTTCCAAGTGCTAACTTCTCATGTGATTCTTCTTTTAACCCTGAAGCCCACCCACCCTAAGGTTTTACGTGTGAATTTCATTTTTTCCATTTCCTTATAATTTGATGTAGGACTTTATGAATAAATAAAGATGTATTATGGGGATATTTTAAAAGCCCATGTTACAATATTTCTATTTATATAATATTATTTTAGAGTGAATTATATTTTTTAGAATTTTTTAGTGTGAATATTAAATTATTATTGTTTTAGTATGTGCATGGTTTTACACAATGACCTCATAGAATGTAAAAAATCATGTGGATAAACATTATGTGGGTTCCCTTAAAAGCATAGTTTAGTTTTAATGTTTTATTGAAAGCCATGTGGGTACCTTATTGTAAGGTCATTTTAAGTTATTTTTTAAACATGCATTATATGTAATCAAAGGTAGTGCATAGATTAGTGAAAATCATTCAATGTTAACCTCCCAAGGATATTTTCTAGAACACAGGTTGCGTAAGGATAGAATTAAATTTTTATCAATCATCTGAGGTGTTTTCTATCTTAAAATATCTATTTTTTTAGTTTTCACGTGATTTTTAAAATCTTATGATAACCATGAATGTTTATTATTTAATTAAAAATCATATTTTAATATCCTACACTTAAATAAAATAATACCCCAATTAGGTCATGTCCTCTCACACTCATCTTATATATTCCAAGGTGTTTAAAGGGTGGGTCTCCCTTACATGTCCTTCAGATTTATGGCTTTTCCACATTCTATTCTTGGTGGTTATCCCTTGGTGTTATCCCTTATCTATTTTTAATAATTTATCTATTGTTTTTATTCCTTACCATGTTGTGGGTTGGTATTACCCAAGCCTTTGTTTGGATTTTCATTCTAAATCTTTATTTCGTTTCTTGATATGATGTGTGAATTACTCTTTACACCTCCTTCTCTTGGTTCTCAAAGGTTCTAATCTATATACACTTGACCTAGAAAACTGTTTCTATGTTTTTTATTTAATTTTTAATTCATGAAGTGTGTGAGGGTTTATTGATTATTTTTAATTACAATATACCCATATATAATGTTTTTGATGTATTTTGAAAATAGTTTTAATGAATTAAATTCATAAAATATAAGGTTTTCTATCGATGTTAATTTATTTTTTTGGAATAAATTGTTTTTGAATATAGTTAATTTTATTAAATTCTTTGGATTATTTTCCATAGGATTTAGATGAAAAATTTGGGGATTAGGTCTTGTTTTAGATTTTGAAGAAAGGAAATCATGTTTTCAATGGAATTTATTTAAATAAAAAAGGTTGTTATATCGTTTTATTTTCAAATATGGGTTTTAAATGGTATTCATTCGATGATATAAAATAGGTTTGGAATCCTAATTCTAGATTTCAAGAAGGAATATTTTATACTTTATAAATAATTGTTATGATTTTTGTTAGACCCTATTTGATTTCCCCTGTGATTTTTCCATGTATGATAGGTTTTGTATTATATTATCTATGCATGATGTGAAATGGGTTATTTCAAATGAGGATGTTGGATGTGAGTTATTTTGTATTTTTTATTCATATGATGAATGTGATGCTTCTTGATTGATTGTTTTTTTTTCAATTCCACTTTAGATTAGTTATGGGAGTCTGGGTGACTAAGTGGAAGATATTTTCATATACTATACTAGTTCAGATCAAATATGGTATAATTTCCCCTAGTCATGTTATACACTAGTTCTAGAAGTTAGTGTCCCCCAATGAGCCCAGTGTGGTCTGATCAGCTGGCTTTTGTGTTTTTCTATGATGCAACATATGTCTACAATTGGCCCATTGTTTTTGGTTCTTTTATGATCCTATAACTATAAAACCTAGGTAATTTTCCATAATGAATACTCCATAATTGATGGTTTATATAAGTAATTCCCTTCTAATATATATCCCCTTGATATTATTTTCTTACAACACCTTATAGTTTATTATTGCTTCTTTTTTTACCTTAATTGATATAATGGTGTTTTTTATTATGTGTTTCAATCCTTTATGGTTCAGATTGTTTTAAAAAAGGTTTTAAAATAGTTTTTCGAAATTTATTTCAAAATTTAAAGGAAATGATTTTGTTTTATTTTTTATTCGAATCAATTTATCTTATTTTTGTTTAAAAATATTTTATTGTTAAAATTGAAACTTTATTTTACATTGTATAAAAAGGAAAAAAATGTGATTTGTTTCTATCTTGATTATAAAAAATAAATACCTTATTTTATATTATAATAAAAATTTCCCCCTATGAACTACCTAATTTAATAAATTCCACATATTCCTTGGTGATATATTACAGGGATTGTTATCTCACACACTACTTACACAATCATGTGCATGTATCCATCCCTCATGTGTTATAAAAGCCCTAAGTTTATGTTTTGATGTTTCATTATTATTTTAGGTAGATGGTGTGAAGGTATATTTTAATAAACATTGGATATCATGGAGGTAATATTGATTGGGTGTGGTTTTCCTTTTATTTTGATCATATTGATGTATTTTCTAGGACATATATCTTTTATTTGGGTTTAATTTATACTATTATTGTACTCTGATTTTAGTTTTATATATTTTTTAGTTAAGTTGGAAAATTTTCATTATTGATTATGAATCATTGGTTTTTTTCTTTGGTTATGTTTACTAATGTTTCATGGACATCTAATGTAGTTAAGTTCCTTACCATATTCTTGGTTTATAATCTAGTTTTTATTTACTCGAATTTGAGGTTGAAACCATTACTAAGTGTTTTTTCTTTTTTTCTTATGAACTATTTGTTAACCCATAAGGATTAGGAATACATGTCAGGAAATTATATAGGTTGTCTTAGGTGATAGGGTATGTTGACCTAAGTTAGTACATAATAGGATTAACCATGACTTCTTAGAGAGTTGTGTGGAAGGTGAAATTAGGATGGATACAATTATAAGGATTGTATGATCATTATCCCATACCAAGTGTAAATAATGAAGGATATGAAACAAGATACATGAGATATATTTTAATTATTGGACAATATAAAGGAGTGAATTCCACACAGGGTGATAGTTCAAAAAGGGATAAAGATCATTCTACCCAGGAAGATTACTGATTTAAAAACCAATAATAAAAGCATGAAAAAATTATCTCAACAATTAGAACTAATGTAAAAAATAGTATAGTGGTTTATAAGAAACTCTCAACCATATTTCTATCACTAAATATGAAATGAGTTCCCCCTTATTCCCATATAGAGTGTGCTATTCATTCTATATAAATAATTATAGGTGATTCATCATTTCAGGGGAGAACTAAAAAATTTGACAAAGATAAAATTAATATTAAATACTTAAAGGTAGGAACCATAATTTAGTGGCATAAAAAATTAGTATCTTGAAGATTATCTTTGTTATGTAGAACAACCATGATAATGTAGATATTTTTTGTACCCCTTGTTGGGGATTTTTTGATAAATTTTCATGACCTTTTTATTTTTTACATATATATAATTCTATAATATGTCCTTATAAATTTTTGTTTAATTTTTATTTATGATTATTCTCTCAACCTTGTGTTTTAAGAATAAATTATGATGTTATGTGTGAGAAGTTGTAATTATCAATAGCTTGAGAATTTGATAAATTCAAGTAGTAAATTCAGAAGATATAAACGTTTGATGTTTTGAATTTTATTTATTTGTGTATTAAGATGAGTATAAGGATTCATGTTGAAAACATCAAGTGAATATATTCAAAAAAAATTATCAACCTACAAATCTATTTGAATAGATACTAGGAAAATAATTTCGATTTTGTATCATATTCTGGTTTGATTTTAGATATCTTTATTTCCAAATTTTATCTCTTTTTTTCTACACCAAGAATTTCTCACGTATTCGTAGCGTATAATAATTTATGGTATGTATAATTGAGTTAATTTATACCATTAAATCTCACTTTTATTTGTATTTATTATCAATAACTTTGAGAAATAATAAAATGGAAGAAGACATATTGATATGCATTTTCTGTACCAGTGTTGAAAACAAATCCAAAGGGGGTGATTGTGGAACCCAATTTGTTTTGAGTTGAATATATTTTTAATAAGTATGAAATAAATAATCAAGATGCTAATATTTATTAACAAGATAATATTAGAAGGGTTATATAGTACAAAATCATGTTTAGGAGAAGATGTTTGATGTTCTCCCGAAAGGTCTCATAATATGACGAGTTGTGAATAAGGAGAGAAGAACATTGATTTTTGAATGAGGGTTTCTACCACTATTTATATGGTGAAGAGTAATTAAATTGAGATGATGCTATTTTATATACTCTTGTAGATCCACTCTCAAGTCAACGATATTTGGATGAGTTACTTCCAATATTTCATATAGACTACTTGTCTACAAATGATTGAAAAATATGGTTGAGATGATATTGTTGTTTCTACATAGAGTATTAATATATTATACATGATTATAGTACAAATTTAATATATAATGCTTTTTAATTACATGATTTTGAGAAGATGACAATATTTGAATATTCCCACGTAGTGTGTTTATTTCTACATATTATATCACTGTGAAGTTCCATCCTAATTATTATCATATGTGAATACAGATGTTACATCAATATTATACTTTGATGAAGTTTAAGAAGGATATGACGTGGGATAAGGATGTGGAAGGTACATAGAAATACTCTAAGTATTACTTATATTCTATATAATATTTGGAACATTTCTAGTAATAGTTGAGGATGATTTATAGTTATTCTAAATTAATTTTATGTTTTAGTGATGTGTTAGAGAAATTTATATAGGGATAGAGAATATAAAAGCTATTGGTTATTGGAAAATTAGGAGTCCAACATAGGTAACAGTTGATAATAAATATTTATGGATATATAAGATCCTTTCTATGTGGTATATTTGTTGAAAAAATGTAGAATTAATGAATATTTTATAACTGAGATATAAGGATATCTTATTCATGCATAAAGGCACTCAATATGTAAGGGTTGTACATGCCTTGCATACTAAAATTTGAAAAGGTGCTAGTGATGTACAATGATATTTAAGGGTTATATATCTCATACATGAGGGTACATAACTCCTAGATAATGGTGTATATAGTTAATAAAGAAGAAAAGTTTTTAGTATCCATATGATATGTAATGATCCATCAAATTCTCTAAAGATTATATATGGGGTGTAACGCCCTGACCCTAGTTACCTAGAGTTGGTGAATTATTTTAATACATTTGCATGATTACAAGGAATCAAGTCTCGAAGGACCGATTGGTTTAGCAGTCTTGGAAAATAGATTACATACATGAATGTTACAATACACTTTATAACATACAAAACTACATAAATAATCCTTTATGAACGCCATTATTCCCTTGTACTAGCCATGCATATCAATCACAATAAACTTCTTGGAATCGTGGGAAAAATAAAACATAGAAGGGGGTGAGCTCAAACACTCATTAAGGGTAAGAAATACAGTGGAAGATGACATAAATATTAAACACGGTGAATAATTGAAACAACATTCCTTTACCAACAATAAACATGAATAATTTTATGGCAGTAATATGATCTGAGTAAATATTTCCATAATAAAACATAATCATGGGTATTCTACTAGTCTAATGACCACATGAACCATCTATATTATTTTCATAATGAGGGAATGTATAATTCCAGACATTCTAAAACATTTTGTCAAGGCCTCATCCAAGACTTCTAAAAATGATTAAGGCCTCGGGCAAAACCATATATCAAATTGGGAAAGGCCTCGACCAATTCCACGTTTAATTGTCTCATGAGACCTACCGATGCATCGAGGAGCTATAGCGGGCTCCACCCGTCACTTACTATGTCCAATACATTCCTCATATGAAAAGTTTGAAACATAACACAAACATTTGTATTAGAACTATCATACGAAATGTCAATACTTAAAATATAAACCATGAATGGTATAAAAATAGAACATCCGCAATCAAACATATCATAACTCATTCAATAAAATATGGAATATTATACTATAATAAATCAACATCAATCAAAAATAATAACCAGTAAAGGATGCTGACATGGTTGAAAATGATGAGTAAAACTTTTTGAGAGAAATATCATTTTTTTAAAATCATTTAAATGTCACACATTTATAAAGGAATTAATTTAAAAGATATTTTTTAATTAAAGTGTCCCATACCACTTTGAAACTTTTGAATATAATTATTATTTCAAAACATTCAAGTCCATATAAATAAATCCTTAAAATCATTTTGAAAACATTGACATTAATTAAAATGATTTAGAAAGATAAGTCTTTAAAAAAATTAATATTCTGATCTTGATAAATATTACCTTTCACAAATATTTAAAATATTCATTTTTAAATCATTTATTTGAAAAATGGACATGGATGATAAAAATTTTCCAGTAAATACTTACACATAAACAATCTCAGATAATAATGAGATTGAGGAATTAACCCTTACCAATTTGGTAACTTAGAAAACATACACCCCATGAAATAAGATTTATAAAATTAATATGTAAATAAATATAAATTAGAGTTTATTACACAAAGAATATAATTATGGGCAGTACAGACACCACACAAAAGGTAATAGTGGCAATATGGCCTGAATATCACAGGAATAAAGACTGAGATGAAAACCCCTTACCTTGCACTTTTTTTAGTCGAGGGTACGTTTAACCTCATGTATGAATACTTTAGTATGTTATTAAATTATACTAGAACCATAATAATATTTATGATATCATAATTTATTCATTTATGACATTATAGTATCCATTTAATAATAATTTCCATGTTAAATTAACATTTCAGGTAATAATCGCTTTCTTTATCGTACGTGTTTTAACTTGTTACTTTTGATTGTATCAATTTGATCATGATTTAAATACTTCAAGAATTTAAAACATTATTGATATATCATATATATTTAGAATATAAATATTTATAATAGACATATATATATGAAATGGAAGACATAGTTTATGGAGACGGTAGTCCGTACGTACACATAAATGTTGTTTCCATTTTCATATAATATTGAACAGAAGTAAGTGAATGAGATATATATAAGTAACTAAATACTTATATATATAAATATATATATATATATATCTAGTAGCATTATTCTGTCTTATAATGCATACTTATTAATAATATATATTTTTATAATCGTCGATGAATGGTGAACTAGGAAATGAATCTCATCGCGTCGTGGAGACAGTAATATGTACGTACGCATGAGCGAAAATATCATTCTTTTGATACTAAAATAATATATAATTGGATGTTATATCATATATACATAATCCTTGTCATGTTATATTTATTATTTACATCAAATACACATCATTATTATACCCATCCAAATAATAATGTATTGAATAACAATTACACCACGATGTGGAGACGGTAAGTCGTACGTACGCACGCATGGTGACATGTCATTCAAAGGGTGGATATAATAATGAATTTGGTTGTACCATAATTATAATAACATAACAATATATATAACATACTGGGGTTATTATTTTATAATGGAAAAAACAATGAAAAAAGAAGTGGAAGAAGAAAGGAACCTGAAAGAGGGTGGTGAAATCATTACCCCTTCATTGGGTTCTTCCTTTTGATTTGATCAAAAGGGCTCCTTAGTTTGGCTTTCTGATAAAAATAAGGAAACTAGGCTGAAGGGAGGATAGTTTAGTGGGTATTTGGGTAGGTTATGGCCAATCCAAATTGCTTATAAGGTGTGAATTAGAGTGAATGGGGTGTGCCCTTTTATAATAGGGGTGAGGGGCACCTTAGGAAAAACTTAAAATATTATTTTATAATAAATTCTTATTCGGTTTATAATGTCTCAAAATTGATTTATTTCAAGTTTAATATGTTGATGGGTCGAAATACAATCAACAAATAGGTTTTAGAAGGGTTTGGGTCAGTTTATGAACCTTATCTTTTAGTTTTAACTCTTAGTTAATTAGTTTGACATTTACCATGTCTCTTTGTATTTTTATATTATATGGCTAATAAAATTACTATAAACTTCCAATAGACCCTCAATTGGTCCATTAATGATACACCTATAATGATATAAGTCTCTTGTCTAAACCTTATGTTTTTAGGAATAGAATATCAATTAATAATATAATATTTGTTTTAAAAACTCTTCTATGTCAATTTTGACACTATTGGGTATTTTATTTTTGATAAATTCATAAAATCATTATTACTTCGAAAAAGATACATTGAATCATCTCTAACATTTCATAGTCACCTAGAAAATTCGTAGATTTCATAAAGACTTTGAAATTATATTTATTATATTATTTATAATACCATTTATTTGATTATTTCATTAATAATGTAATTATTGCATCATCATTGTGTCATAAATAAATTAAATTATTTAATGTATAAAAATTATAAATAAAATACCATGATGTATGAAATCGTTTTATATTTATAATTAATATTTATAGTCGAATTTATCTTATGTATAACCCCATATTAAAAATGGTTTAGTTATTAATCTTTGATTTTAACTCTTTTAACTCTTCTTTAAAAAAATAATAATAAATGTCTTAATCTAATCCAAGTGGAGCTAAATGGTCATATTTTATTCCTAATGTTGTTTTTGGTCGAATTAAACTTTTCCAATAGAATCAGGACATGTGTTAGGGTAATAATAATATCATTTTTACCCTTAATTACCCTATTTACTTTTAACCGTGGTAAATAAAAGTAAAATGTTACTATTCACAAAAAATTATTTTTATATTATTGTACCAAATTTTACTTACTGATATCAATTGTGTCTCTAGGATTTCTTAAATTCCACTTACAGAAGTGGTAAAATTACGTTTTATATGAATTCGTAAATTCTCCTAGGAGGTGGGTAAAAGATAGTGAAAAGTTCAATAAAATTTTTATACATCTAAAATTATTATAAATTGACTCCAATTAATTACATTAAACATATATAGATATTATTTATCTATTTTGACCTAAAATAAATTTAAATAAAATAAATGATTATTTAAATAAGAATTAGGTTTTAAATGATAACTCGGTGTTTTTCTATTATTCATCAAAAATTGAACGTTTTCAGAAAAATACCAAAAATTCACCTTAGGATAATTTCAATATTCCGAATCCAAAAATGAAGTCTATATTACCAAATTCAAAACATAGAAGTTTCATTTATTAATTTAAAATTAATTCTCATTGTCAAAACAAATAAATTGTTTTTAGGAAACAATAACTATCAAAAGATTGAAACTTGTCTATATATAATTTCAATGTGAAATTAATTCCAATGACCAACATTGGATTAAAGGATAAAAATATAATCTAATTATACTTCCAAAACATTAAAATGTATAATTAAACACTATAAATTATTTTTATTAAAAAGTTGTTTTCAGTTAAAATATAGTATTTTTCACTATTCACCCAAATATTAAAGTTATCAGAAAAACACCAAATATTTATTGAAACTGAATTCTTATATCCCGATTCTAAAGAAGAAGATTATTTTTTCGAATCGAATATATAAAAGTTTCAAATATTGGATTTAAAAATGCTTCTCCATTAAAAGGCAGTAAGATTTCTTTTTTTGAAAAATACTTATTTTCTCTAAAAAAATGTATTTGTTTGTAAATTATGTCTAAGAAACTCATAATATAGATTCTAAAATTATATGGATTATATAATGTTCAAAATTTAGTTAATAATATTTATAACCTCTTTTGAACGGCTAGTTTGGTATGTTATGGTGTGTTAGAACTCGGTGTTGCGTGTAGTGCAAGTTATTGAATTACTTTGAAGAAATAACGTACTATGAAATATGGGGGTGTTACATTATTCTCACATTAAATAAATTACATCCTCGCAATTTGAAATTATTTTTCAAAAATAAATGTTTTTAAATAGAAAATACCTTTGGGAAAACACACAACGGAAATTAGTTTTATAAAATTTAGTCTTAATAAAAGAAAAGGAAAATGAAAGGGTCGCCACCAAATTATGATCTCGATTAGAAGAACATTGGTGGAATATAGAGACATATAATTGGAGGAAAAAAAATAAATATTTATAGGTAGTGATTGATGTCATCAATCACAAACAAATGTAAAATTGAGGGCCTTAAATTCATCACTCTATGATGATTTAAAATACCATTGGTTCAACAAAACATAAGGTATTAAGATAACATATTTTTTGTTTTAATATCCCTTCACTAATGTTTAAGAATTAATTTCTTCATAAAATAAGAGAAGAAAAATATATAATTGACAATTAGAGTTTCATCCTTTAACTAATTTCTACTACAAACTCATCTTTCAATCTAAACGATAATAGAACATAAAAAATATTCTAATTAGGATTCCAAAAAAATTAAATGAATTTATATTTCATCTATCAGACCATTTAAAAAATACATTATTCAATCCATGACATCACGTGGACCAGTGGTTGGTGATACACCCTTGTCGCCCTTCGGTTGCGGGTTCAAGTATCGCGGCTTTGCCAGTCGCGATGGGCTGTCCCCCGACCTCCAAGTTGTCCTTTTATGAAAATAGAAGATAATCTCAAACTAGAGTTATCCAAAATAGTTTTCTCTAAACACACAGTCCAAAATTTTTAAAGTAGTAAAACACAATGAAGATTCTTTTTGCCATGTAATATCATGTGAACACATTCATCACGTATTCTTTTAAAACAATGCACATTCTGAATTACCACAAAACCTTATTGATTACATTCATGCTCCATTATTCCTTATATTATACTGGATATAATCATTCTATCCAAATATGTTGTAAACTCCAACAATGATGGAATATACAGATCATTAATCAGTTTCAAGGTAGTCAAGAATATCCAATATAATTTATCCAAATCAACCATCTCTTATTCCAAAATCAATAACTCGTTATTGGGACCATATTAAGGATTACCTTTACTTAGACCATGTATTTTACAAAAATTGTAGATTACTATTAAGTCACTTTAAATAGAACCATGTAATCTCAAATCCTCAATAAATTAGTACAACATTACAATCCTTATTTATCTTCATAATTCATATAACCAGTATATTTTTGATACAACACTCAAATGAAATAATTCTTTAATAACTACATAAGAACTCTAATCACTACTCTTCATCTGTGGTAGTATCATTACTTGATTACTATCCAACAACATCATTTGGGGCATACTCTGATGATTTGGACATTGGTTCGCGTAGTGTCCCAACTCCTTGCAGATGAATCATTGTACATTTGAAACATTTTTCTTACCATTGCAGTCACATACATGGTGTCCTTTTTCTCCACATTTATAATAAACTCCCATTCCCTTCAGGAAAGTTCCAGGGTGTTTCTTCCCATAGTTATCAGATATGGGAAAATTCTTCATTTCCCTCTTTCTTTTATCCATCCTTCTCTCTTCCATCATTGTCTTCTCTTGCTTCCCCTCAAAGCCATTAGACTCGGAGAATTCATTACTTATCTTATTAACACATGATACTATTTCTTCATATATTGAGAAGACATAGAAGACTATTTCCCATCTAAATTTTGGCTTAATACCATGAAATATATTATCCTTCTTACTCTTTGGATCATAAATATTACTGGAGTTCACATTCCTTCTATTGGGTGCCATTTCTATACAATGACATAAACTAGGTCAGTTCATGAATTGCAATGAATATTTCAAAACTTTGTAAAATACCTAACGTAAATTGAATGGTTTATAGACATTATACATAATCATAAAAATGTTTTAATTGAGGAAGTATATACTCATAAAACATTCATAATGATTGGTAAAGAAAATGAGAATTATCCTAAGAATATCCCCCAGGAGTGTCGTAACCATGAGTGCAGCAAGGTCCGTTGTCGTGCAGCAGTTCCCATTCAATTCTAGCCAAAAGTTGTGTTTTCATGTTATACCCCTAGATACATCTGTGCTAGATCCTCCTCTACCTACTCGTATCTAGATAGGGATGTATTTTATTGTAAAACTCACAAAATATCTACATTACAAAAAATCATGGAAATCCTTCTAAACTAATCCTCAAAGACTATCTTAGGTCTATGTTCTCTAATAAGAGTTTTTCTAAATCTATCTTCCAATGTTATTGCTAAACTTCCTCGGATACAAACTGTAACACCCCGACCCCAGTTACCTAGAAGCGGTACATTATTTTAATACATTGGAATGATTACAAGGAATCAAGTCCGAAAGGACCGATCGGTTTAGCAGTCTTGGAAGATATACTACATACACGAATGTTACATTACACATTATAACATAAAAAACAACATAAATAATCCTTTATGAATTCCATTATTCTCTTGGATTAACCATGCATATCAATCACAATACACTTCTTGTAATCCTGGGAAAAAATAAAACATAGAAAGGTGAAGTGCACTGTGTTGCATTTGTTGTCAATGAGGCATGAAGTTGTCTTGGAATGAATGGAAGTCAAGGAATGTCAAGAGGTGAATGACAAAGGTTGTGATGGTGTTGGTGGTGAAGGAGAATGGCCATGGTACTAAGATGCATGTCACTTAGGAGATTCACTAAGTGGTATTGGAAATTGTCGTTGAAACATTCTCCATGAACATCAGATGATTGTTGAGATGATCTTTAAGTTCCAAGAACTTGTATCAAGATTAAACAAAGTCCTAAGTGTTTCCTCAAGGAAAAAATTAGCCACCAAGGGCCAGCCTTAAGGGTTCAACCCCCAAGGCACATGTGGGCCTCAGGCGCCACGCCCAAGGGGGGATCCCATGTGGCCAGCCCGAGAGGCAGGGGGGCCGTGTGTAAAGCCCCGGGCCACGCAGGGAGTCAAGCCTGCGCAGCATGGGCGCCAGTAGCGGGCCCGGAGGATGCATAGTGGGTGCTAGGAGCACGCCCGCAGGGAGCAGAGTGGGCGCAGAGCGCGCCCGCAGAGAGAACCCGGTGCGGGGCGGCACCGGGAGGGAAGAAGTTCAATTGGTGAGTTGCGGCAGCGGCACATTGATAAGCCGCAAGAAAACCGCGCCCCGTTTCGATGTGGGACGCGGAAAAATTCCCGGGAGCGAATCTGAGCCGCTCGATTGATCGCGCGGACGATCTAAGCTGCACATCTGATCTGCGGCGAGATGATCTGATCCAGGCCGTTGAAGATCTGATCCGACGGCCCCGGCATCGTCTCCTCCCTCGAGCTCAGCCAAAGGCCACCCGAAGCCACCCGCATGCCGCCGCTGAACCAGAGCCTCCCCGAAGACAAAATTCGAGTTCCCGGCCACCATTTTCGAAGCCGAAGGCTCCCTCGTGCTCATCTGGCCACACTGAACACAACCATGCATTAAAAAATGCATGCATGCGATGAGAGGAGAATTCGAAGCAATGCCGAGGCAAGAGAAGCTGCCGAGGCCACGTAGGGTTGATGTTTTTCATGGTTTGTGCCTAAAAAGAGGCCGTGCATGCGTTTTAAATCGCATGCACGAGGAGGAAAGAAAATAAAATATCCAGCGTGAAACAGAGGATAAAAATCAAGATTTGGAAATATCTTTGAAGGTCCGATGATTTCGGGGATTCGAGATTTATCCCACGCGGAAGGCAGAGGCTCTCCTCGCCTATAAAAAGAGAGGTCTAGCCCTCGAGAATGCTTCCTGATCCTTTGTTGAATATCCGAAGTCTCGTGAGTGCTTCAAGCCTCACGAAGAACACTCTGCGCGCCCCCTGCGCGGCAGTGAAGCCTGGAGCCATCAGAGGCTCCGTGAGATCCTTTTGTGCACTTCTTGTGCAAAAGAAGAAGGAGGAAGGGCAACGCGACCTTGCACGCCCCCCCTCTGTGCACCGCGCCCCCTTGCGCGGTTTGCACTTGCGCGCCCGTGGTGCCTTGCACCCGTGGCTTGCGCGGCCCTTGTGGTGTGAGCCTTGCGTGGCAGTATTGAGGAAGAGAGGCCGCACCAAGCCTTGTGCGCCTGCGGTGCTCATGCACCTTGTGCGGCTCTTACCTTGTGCACCCAAGCCTTGTGTGGCTGTTGAAGACAAGTGGAGGCCAAGTCCCTTTTGCTTGTGTGCCAAGTGAAGGAAGAGCACCTCGGGCAGTAGATGTGTCAAGTGGAGAAGAACCCGAGGGCCTTAGTGCTTATGTGCTAAACAAGAAGACCCGAGCCCTTGCACCCTTTGAGTGCAAAGTGAAGAAGAAGAACCTACGGGTGTTGTGTGTGCACCAAGTGAAGACCACACTTAAGTTGTGTGTGTGCTTAACAAACAGAGTGGGAGGTCGTAGCTAAGTGTGTGCATGAAGTGGAAGGCAAGGCCTGCACCTTGCATTTGCAAAGTGAACAAAGTGGGTGCAAACAAAATCAACAAGGTCGAACCTAGTGTGTGCACTAAAAAGTGTATACACATTAGAAGAAGAAGAAGAAGTTCCACACTAATGTAAAACACACTTCTAAGTGTGTGAACAATTTGAATATAGTGTGTGAAGATTGTGGAGAAGGTGTGTGCTATAATTGATTACACCCTTTGTGGGTCTACTGCACCAGGAAGAGGAAAGGAGTAGTGCATGCATGCATGCATGTACGTGCACACGTGAACAGAGTCAAATCAGTGGTGTGCAATTGAGTAGTCCAAGACCAGGAGGTTCTTGAAGAATTGAGAAGGCCATGCTATCAGTGCATGAGGATGCAGAGTTGCCATGCACTCAGTGTATGAAGTTGATTTGAGTTGAGACTGAGCCAGACTGAAGTGAAAGATATTGTTTGTCTGAGTTTTCAGTATTTGAGAAGAGCCTGATCAAGTGATGTGATCAGAAGTTTCTGAGAAAGACCAATAGACCTTTTCAGAGGCTATTGAAGATTCTTGAAGAGTGAAGCCAGGTCATCCTGAAGAAGGAGATAAAGCCTGAGCTGGACGAGAAGCCCTGATCAACCACAAGTGATCAGAAGAGAAGAGCAAGGACAGCAGCCTTTATCCCAGGCTGTTGAAGTTACTTGAAGACCTTAAAGTGAAGAAGAGATACTCGTGTGACTCGAGGAGCCAGGAGAAGACCCTGTGGGACTCAGGGAGAAGAAGTCTTCAGTGGGATTCTGGAGCAGGCCAGTGGGACTCTGGTAACACTGTGGGACGCAGTATAAAGACCCTCCTGTAGGACTCAGGAGAGATACAGTGGGACTCTGTATCGACCATAGTAATTTTAACAGGTTATAATGGAGAATCCATGCTGGGAGAGCATGGCAAGGA
Source organism: Viscum album (assembly GCA_963277665.1). Taxonomy (NCBI): domain Eukaryota; kingdom Viridiplantae; phylum Streptophyta; class Magnoliopsida; order Santalales; family Viscaceae; genus Viscum; species Viscum album. The sequence continues at coordinate 1,209,542,584 of OY728137.1, forward strand.
TGTAGGCCTTTGGTGCCGAACCTTGTAAATCCTTGTGTCCAGTGCCTTTACATTTACTGCATCATTCGTGGAAAGGTGAGAGATACAAGAAGAGTGGATCGAGGCTTTAACCAGCCATAGAGGTTTAATTGATTAAGAATCAATTAGTAAAAAGTTTTAAGGGATCACTGATTCACCCCCTCCCCCTCTCAGTGATTCACACTGATCTGGGCACTTCAATTGGTATCAGAGGGGAGGTTACCTCTAAAAGATCCAAGGGAGTCTTTATGAAGTGCAGATTTGAGGAAATGAGTGACCAGCCTCAAATGGAGATATCTGCCAAGACTCAGAAAAATAGAAAGAAGAAACATGCCAAGAAGATGAAGAAAGCCTGTCCTAGCTGTGATGAAGTTGGAACAATGAAAGATCTTCAAAGTGCAATCGAATATCTTCAGAAGACAGTCCCCAAGGAAGTGGCAATGTTTATAGCTACAGGCATCCTTGATCTTCAAGAAGAAAAATCACAGTTAGAAGAAGAAGCCAATGCAATGGAAGATCAATTGGCTAAAAGGGTTGGCATAACCAACACTCTCAGAAAGCTGGTGAAGGCTAAGGAAGAAACAGTTTCTCTTTGCAATGATAGATATGAAGATACTTGTGAAGAATTGCAAAGAAGCCTTTCTGAGAAAGAAATCTTTAAAGTAGTAATCAAAGATGTTTACCATGCACTGGAGAAGAGGCATAGAGTATCAATGGTTGTTAAAGATGCTCAACTTGAAGACAAAGTAAAAAGGGTGAAGGAGCTTGACAACTCATTGCTTGAAATAAAAAGGGTGCATGAAGATCAGATAAAGCAGCTGGAAGAGAAATGGGAAGGAAGGCTAAGAACTATTGAGGATGAGAAGAACTCCCTCAATATGAAATGCATAGAACTGGAGGTGATATTAAAAAATCAGCAATCACCCAAAGCCAAAGCCTCCCAGTCAGCTGAAAGAAGAAATGTTGCTACTCAAGTGATCTTTGAGCAGGATGACTCTAAGAGAAAGACATCCTCTAATAAAAGTGCAACATCTTCTAGAAAGAAGGTACTATCCATACCATCTTGTACTGATGCTTCTAATTGTGTTTCCACAAAAAGTGCAGGATGGAAGAATAATTCCAAACAAATATGGATGAAGACAGTAAAGAAGCAGAGCTCTCCTGAAACAGCACAACAGGTCAAGAAAAGTACCCTACAATCAGAAGGACTGAAGAGGTCAAGATTCGTGGGACAATGCTGGGGTTGTAACAAGTATGGGCATTGTGCAAAGGATTGTTGGTACAATCCACTGAATGCCAAAGCACAAAGGAAGCCCATGCCAAGGGGGAGCAATCCAGAAGGAAGGAAGCAACATCCACAGGTCCAGAGACATCTGTTTACTGCAAATAGATTTGGATTACTTGACAACATCTGGGATGGTTGCAAAAGTGGTCAAAGAGTTGATACATATCAATCTCCGAATGTATCCGAAGCTGGAATGAAGAGAAGATCACTGAACCTGGCTAAGAAAGATTCCTTGGGAAGCAAGCAGAAGAAAGTGGAAGATGCTCCCAAGAAGAGTTTGAATAATGAAGAGAAGTCCTTGGAATTGAAATCCAAGAAGGGTGATGCATCCAGAAGGACCACCAAGAAAACATGCTTCTACTGTGGAAAGAAAGGACACACCATGGATCTTTGTAAAGAAGCCATGAAAGTCAATAGAGGCAAACTAAACTCAAACAGACAATCAATCCAAAAGAAGCAGAAGGGATTGATTGAAAACAAGTTGCCTAAGAGAAGTAGCTTGACAGAATCAAAGGAACCATGTGGAATATCCAGAACTGAGGCCACACTACCAAGTGACTTACTAGTCATATGGCCAAATCAGTTGCAACTTGCCAAAGATCTGAAAAGAGATGAAGATGAAGTTCTAGCAATTGCTAAGGCAAGAGGGAAGAAGAATATTTCACATGAAGATGTGTTGAGATCCACACCAGCACAACCATCATTGAAGATCAAATGTGCAAGTGTGAAGAATGGTGAAAATGGGACATCTCGGTTGAGAGAATCTTCTCAACCTTGTTGTTCACATTGATGAACCAAGGAGGTTCCATCTTATTCCATAATCACTTGTATTTACATGTGCTGACATTGCAGGGAATTTAAGATGATGATCATTCTCAACTAGAGGATGGTTTGGACAGAATGGAGTGCACCCCTTGAGGGGGAGCCAATCTGAAGAAGATGGGATTCTTAGATTAATACCATCTTGAGAAAAGTGAAGGTATTCCAATCATACTTTCATCCCTTGTTTCTTAATTGAGTTTATCTTGTCAATTAAGGGGGAGTATGGATTGAAGACAAATGGATGAAAGGGGGAGCTTTATCTTTGCACCTGAACTTTCTAATGAGTTTTGTGAAGTTGTGCAGGATTTAGCAAATTCATTGTTATATCTGAAAAATTTCAAACCCCTAAGCATGATCTCACATGTGTAGAGAATTATGGACAGCTTTGAATTCCTTGGTCATATCACTCTTGTTTTCTACACCGGGTTAGCCCAAGTAGACTTAGAGCTTATTTACTAAAGGTTCTTTGCTAAAGAGAACATGGGACATCATCCCTCTCTTAGTGATTTTCAAGAATATGCTATTCAAAGGGAGGAAGATATTTTTGAAAGTGAACCACACCACACCTTTGCATTTGATTGCCAATAAGGGGGATAAAATATTGGCACACATATTGACCCATTCATATGTGCTGAAGGAGTGTATTGACAACAAATACAAAGGGGGAGATTGAAGTGCACTGTGTTGCATTTGTTGTCAATGAGGCATGAAGTTGTCTTGGAATGAATGGAAGTCAAGGAATGTCAAGAGGTGAATGACAAAGGTTGTTATGGTGTTGGTGGTGAAGGAGAATGGCCATGGTACTAAGATGCATGTCACTTAGGAGATTCACTAAGTGGTATTGGAAATTGTCGTTGAAACATTCTCCATGAACATCAGACGATTGTTGAGCTGATCTTTAAGTTGCAAGAACTTGTATCAAGATTAAACAAAGTCCTAAGTGTTTCCTCAAGAAAAAAATTAGCCACCAAGGGCCAGCCTTAAGGGTTCAACCCCCAAGGCACATGTGGGCCTCAGGCGCCACGCCCAAGGGGGGATCCCATGTGGCCAGCCCGAGAGGCAGGGGGGCCGTGTGTAAAGCCCCGGGCCACACAGGGAGTCAAGCCTGCGCAGCATGGGCGCCAGTAGCGCGCCCGGAGGATGCATAGTGGGCGCTAGGAGCGCGCCCGCAGGGAGCAGAGTGGGCGCAGAGCGCGCCCGCAGAGAGAACCCAGTGCGGGGCGGCACCGGGAGGGAAGAAGTTCAATTGGTGAGTTGCGGCAGCGGCACATTGATAAGCCGCGAGAAAACCGCGCCCCGTTTCGATGTGGGATGCGGAAAAATTCCCGGGAGCGAATCTGAGCCGCTCGATTGATCGCGTGGATGATCTAAGCCGCACATCTGATCCGCGACGATATGATCTGATCCAGGCCGTTGAAGATATGATCCGACGGCCCCGGCATCGTCTCCTCCCTCGAGCTCAGCCAAAGGCCACCCAAAGCCACCCGCATGCCGCCGCTGAACCAGAGCCTCCCCGAAGACAAAATTCGAGTTCACGGCCACCATTTTCGAATCCGAAGGCTCCCTCGTGCTCGTCTGGCCACACTGAACACAACCATGCATTAAAAAATGAATGCATGCGATGAGAGGAGAATTCGAAGCAATGCCGAGGCAAGAGAAGCTGCCGAGGCCACGTAGGGTTGATGTTTTTCATGGTTTGTGCCTAAAAAGAGGCCGTGCATGCGTTATAAATCGCATGCACGAGGAGGAAAGAAAATAAAAGATCTCGCGTGAAACAGAGGATAAAAATCAAGATTTGGAAATATCTTTGAAGGTCCGAAGATTTTGGGGATTCGAGATATATCCCACGCGGAAGGCAGAGGCTCTCATCGCCTATAAAAAGAGAGGTCGAGCCCTCGAGAATGCTTGCTGATCCTTTGTTGAATATCCGAAGTCCCGTGAGTGCTTCAAGCCTCACGAAGAACACTCTGCGCGCCCCCTGCGCGGCAGTGAAGCCTGGAGCCATCAGAGGCTCCATGAGATCCTTTTGCGCACTTCTTGTGCAAAAGAAGAAGGAGGAAGGGCAACACGACCTTGCGCGCCCCCCCTCTGTGCACCGCGCCCCCTTGCGCGGTTTGCACTTGCGCGCCCGCGGTGCCTTGCACCCGTGGCTTGTGCGGCCCTTGTGGTGTGAGCCTTGCACGGCAGTGTTGAGGAAGAGAGGCCGCACCAAGCCTTGTGCGCCTGCGGTGCTCATGCACCTTGCGCGGCTCTTACCTTGTGCACCCAAGCCTTGTGTGGCTGTTGAAGGCAAGTGGAGGCCGAGACCCTTTTGCTTGTGTGCCAAGTGAAGGAAGAGCACCTCGGGCAGTAGATGTGTCAAGTGGAGAAGAACCCGAGGGCCTTAGTTCTTATGTGCTAAACAAGAAGACCCGAGCCCTTGCACCCTTTGAGTGCAAAGTGAAGAAGAAGAACCTACGGGTGTTGTGTGTGCACCAAGTGAAGACCACACTTAAGTTGTGTGTGTGCTTAACAAACAGAGTGGGAGGCCGTAGCTAAGTGTGTGCAAGAAGTGGAAGGCAAGGCCTGCACCTTGCATTTGCAAAGTGAACAAAGTGGGTGCAAACAAAATCAACAAGGTCGAACCTAGTGTGTGCACTAAAAAGTGTATACACATTAGAAGAAGAAGAAGAAGTTCCACACTAAAGTAAAACACACTTCTAAGTGTGTGAACAATTTGAATATAGTGTGTGAAGATTGTGGAGAAGGTGTGTGCTATAATTGATTACACCCTTTGTGGGTCTACTGCACCAGGAAGAGGAAAGGAGTAGTGCATGCATGCATGCATGTACGTGCACACGTGAACAGAGTCAAATCAGTGGTGTGCAATTGAGTAGTCCAAGACCAGGAGGTTCTTGAAGAATTGAGAAGGCCATGCTATCAGTGCATGAGGATGAAGAGTTGCCATGCACTCAGTGTATGAAGTTGATTTGAGTTGAGACTGAGCCAGACTGAAGTGAAAGATATTGTTTGTCTGAGTTTTCAGTATTTGAGAAGAGCCTGATCAAGTGATGTGATCAGAAGTTGCTGAGCAAGACCAATAGACCTTTTCAGAGGCTATTGAAGATTCTTGAAGAGTGAAGCCAGGTCATCCTGAAGAAGGAGATAAAGCCTGAGCTGGACGAGAAGCCCTGATCAACCACAAGTGATCAGAAGAGAAGAGCAAGGCCAGCAGCCTTTATCCCAGGCTGCTGAAGTTACTTGAAGACCTTAAAGTGAAGAAGAGCTACTCGTGTGACTCGAGGAGCCAGGAGAAGACCCTGTGGGACTCATGGAGAAGAAGTCTTCAGTGGGATTCTGGAGCAGGCCAGTGGGACTCTGGTAACACTGTGGGACGCAGTATAAAGACCCTCCTGTGGGACTCAGGAGAGATACAGTGGGACTCTGTATCGACCATTGTAATTTTAACAGGTTATAATGGAGAATCCATGCTGGGAGAGCATGGCAAGGATGTAGGCCTTTGGTGCCGAACCTTGTAAATCCTTGTGTCCAATGCCTTTACATTTACTGCATCATTCGTGGAAAGGTGAGAGATACAAGAAGAGTGGATCGAGGCTTTAACCAACCATAGAGGTTTAATTGATTAAGAATCAATTAGTAAAAAGTTTTAAGGGATCACTGATTCACCCCCTCCCCCTCTCAGTGATTCACACTGATCTGGGCACTTCAAAAGGGGTGAGCTCAAACACTTAGTAAGGGTAAGTAATACAATGGAAGATAACATAAATATTAAGCATGGTGAATAATTGAATCCACATGCCATTACCAACATTAAACATTAATACTTTTATGGCCGAAATATGAGCTGAGTAAATATTACCATAATAAAACATAATCATGGGTATTCTACCAGTCTAATGACCAAATGAACCATCAATATTATTTTCATAATGAGGGAATGTATAATTCCAGACATTCTAAAACATTTTTTCAAGGCCTCGGCTAAGACGTTTAAAAATAGTTAAGGCCTCGGCCAAAACCTTATATCAAATTGGGAAAAGCCTCATCCAATTCCACGTCTAATTGTCTCATGAGACCTACCGATGCATCGAGGAGATATAGCAAGCTCCACCTGTCACTTACTATTTCCAATACATTCGTCATATGAAAAGGTTGAAACATAACATAAACATTCGTATTATAACTAGCATACAAAATGTCAATACTTTAACCATAAACCATGAATGGTATAAAAATAGAACATCCAAAGTCAAAAATATCATATCTCATTCAATAAAATATGGAATGTTGTATTATAATAAATCAACCTCAATCAAAAATAATATCCAGTAAATGATTCTGACATGGTTGAAAATGATGGGTAAAACTTTTTGAGAGAAATATACTTTTTTGTAAAATCATTTAAAAGTCACACATTTATAAAGGAAGTAATTTAAAATATATTTTTGAATCAAAGTGTCCCATACCACTTCTAAACTTTTTAATATAATTATTATTTCAAAACATTCATGTCCATATAAATAAATCCTTAAAATCATTTTGAAAACATTGACATTAATTAAAAAAATTAGAAAGATAAATCTTTAAAACTTTTAAAATTATGATATTGATAAAGAGTACCTATCACAAATCTTTAAAATATTCATTTTGAAATCATTTTTATGAAAAATTTACAAGGATGATGAAAATGTCCTAGAAAATACTTACACATAATCAATCTCGGATAATAATGAGATTGAGGAATTAACCCTTGCCAATTTGGTAACTTACAAAACATAAACCCCAAGAAAGAAGTATCATACAATGAATATAAAAATACACATAAATAAAAGTGTATTAAATAAATAATACAATTATGGGAAGTACATACACCACAAAAAAGATAATAGTGGCAATATGGCATGAATCTCACGGGAATAAGGAGTGAGATGAAAACCACTTACCTTGAACTTTCTTTTAGTCGAGGGTACATTTATCTTCATGTATGAAGACTGTAGTATGTTATAAAATTATACCAGAACCTTATTAATATTTATTAAATCATAATTTATTAATTTATGACATTATACTAACCATTTAATAATAATTTCCATGTTAAATTAACATTTCGGGTAATAATCGCTTTCTTTATCGTACATGTTTTAACTTGTTACTCTTTATTGTATCAATTAGATCCTGATTTAAATACTTCCAGAATATAAAAAATTATTTATATATCATATATATTTAGAATATAAATATGTATAATATACATATATATGAAATTGAAAACACCATTTATGGAGATGGTAGTCCGTACGTACACATAAACGTTGTTTCTGTTTTCATATTGTATTGAACCGAAGTAAGTGAATGAAATATATAAACATTCATAAATACTAATATACATAAATATATATATCTCTATTAGAATTATTATATCATATACTACTTACTTATTAATAATATGTATTTTTATAATCATCGATGAATGGTGAACTTGGAAATGAATCTCATCGAGTCGTGGAGACGGTAATCTATACGTACACACGAGTGAAAATATCATTCTTTTGATGTTAAAATAATATATAATTGGATGGTATATCATATATACATAATCCTTGTAATGTTATACTTATTATTTACATCAAATACACATCATTATTATACCCATCCAAATAATAATGTATTGAATAACAATTACACCACGACGTGGAGACGGTAAGTCGTACGTACACACGCATGGTGACATGTCATTCAAATGGTGGATAGAAAAATGAATTTAGCTGTACCCTAATTATAATAACATCGCAGTATATAGAATATACTGGAGTTATTATTTTTTAATGGAAACAACAAATAAAAAGGAAGTGGAAGAAGAAAGGAACTTGCAATAGGGTGGTGAAACCATTACCTCTTCTTCGGGTTCTTCTTCTTGATTTGATCAAAAGGGCTCCTTAGCTTGGATTTATGATCAAAATAATGCCTCTAGGTTAAAGTTAGGATAGTTGAAAGTGTATTTTGTCTGGGTTTGGCCGAGGCAAATGGCCTAGAAGGTGTGGATTAGAGTGAAGGGGGAGTTCCCTTTTATAAGAGGGGTGAGGGGAACCTTAGGAAAAAAATAAAATATTATTTTATAAAAAATTCATAATCGGTTTATAATGGCTATAAATTGATTTAGTTCTAGGATAAGGTGGTTATGGGTCTAAATCCACTCAACCAATAGGTTTTAGATAGGTTTGGGTCACTTTATTAACCTTATATTTTAGTTTTAACTCTTAGTTGATTAGTTTGACATTTACCATGTCTCTTTGTATTTTTATATTATATGGTTAAAAAACATTCTATAAACTTCCAATAGAATCCCAAGCGGTCCATTAATGATACATCTATTATGATATAAGTCCCTTGGCCGATCCTTATATTTTTAGGAATAGAATATCAATTAATAATATAATATTTGTTTTAAAAACTCGTTTATGTCAATTTTTACACTATTGGGTATTTTGTTTTTGATAAATTCATACAAGAATTATTACTTCTAACAAGATACATTAAATTAGACCTAACATGTCATAGTCATCTAGAAAATTCGTTGATGTCATAAAACATTTGAAATTATATTTATTTTAATATTTCTAATACCATTTATTTTATTCTTTCATTAATAATGTAATTACTGCATCCTCATTGTGTCATAAATAAATTTAATTATTTAATGTCTAAAATTTATTAATAAAATACCATGATTTATAAAATGTTTTTATCTTTCTAATGAATATTGATATCCAAATTTATCTTATGTATAACCATACATTAAAAATGGTTTACGTATTAAACTTTGATTTTAACTCTTTTAACTCTTCTTTAAATTAAATAATAACAAATGTCTTAATCTAATACAAGTGGACCTAAATGGTAATATTTTATTCCTGAGGTTGTTTTTGGTCAAATTACACTTTTCCAATAGAATCAGGACATGTTTTAGGGTAATAATATTATTATTTTTACCCTTAATTACCCTGTTTACATTTAACTGTGGTAAATTAAAGTAAAAAGGTTATTATTCACAAAAAAATTATTTTTATCTTATTGAACCAAATTTTACTTACTGATATCAATAGTTTCACTCAGATTTTTTAAATTCCACTCACAGAAGTGGTAAAATTATGTTTTATTTGAATTCGCAAATTCTCCTAGGAGGTGGGTAAAAGACTGTGAAAGTTCAATAAAATTTTTATATATCTAAAATTATTATAAATTGACTCCAATGAATTACATTGAACATATATAGATATTATGTATATATTTTTAACTAAAATAAATTTAAATAAAATAAATAATTATTTAAATAAAAATTCAGTTTTAAATGATAAGTGGGTGTTTTTCACTATTCATCAAAAATTGAACGTTTTTAGAAAAATACCAAAAATTTACCCTTGGATAATTTCGATATTCTGAATCAAAAAATGAATTCTATTTTACCTAATTCAAAACATATAAGTTTAATTTATTAATTTAAAATTAATTCTCGTTGACAAAACAAATCGAGTGTTTTTAGGAAACAATAACTATCAAAATATTGACACTTGGTTATATATAATTTCATTGTGAAATTAATTCCAACGACCGAAATTGGATTAAAGGGTAAAAATATAATCTATTTATAATTCAAAAACATTAAAATGTATAATTTAACACTATAAATTATTTTAATTCAAAAAGTTGTTTTCAGTAAAAATAATGTATTTTTCACTGTTCACCCAAATATTAAAGTTATCAGAAAAACACCAAAAATTTATTGAAACTAGATTCTTCTATCTTGATTCTAAATAAGAAGTTTATTTTGTCGAATTGAATATATAAAAGATTTCAAATATTGTATTTAAAAAGGGTTCGCCATTAAAGGACGGTAAAATTTCATTTTTTGAAAAATTCTTCTTTTATCTGAAAAAATGTATTTGTTCTTACATTATGTCTAATAAAATCATAATATGGATTATAAAATTATATGGATTATATAATTTTCTAAATTCATTTAGTACTATTCATAACCTCATTTGAACGTCCAGTTTGGTAAGTTATGGTGCGCTAGAACTCAGTGTTGTGTGTAGTGCAAGTTATTGAATTACATTGAAGAAATAACGTACTATGAAATATTGGGGTGTTACATGGGGTCCATGGAAATTTCATGCGATATATTCAAGTTTACAAGGAATACGTAAAGTTCAATATGAAATAGACTATATTAGTTACATATTATGTATTTGGAAAAGTAATAATATTCACTAAGATCAATAATAGTTTATAAAGTTATATAAGAGTTACTTTGACACATAAGGTGATACATAGGGAAAACTGAATAGAATCATAGAACTAATTAAGTATCCTGAAATGTTAGTAGGCTATTATTACATGCATTATTATAGAGAAATAAGGAAGAAATATCAATAGATATTTATGGGAAAAAAGTTCACATGATGTTGAGTTGTTCTTCAATGGTTTAAATATCATGATGTCGATGTTTCATATAAATGATTCATGTGGATATGAATTTTTGATATTAAGAACGTGATTAAATAACTAGAATATATTTCCAATCATAATGGTGGGTTCCTAAAATAAATCATAAAAATAAAGAATGACTTGTGGTTATTGTGTAAGTTTTAAGTATAGAAATCATGATTATTGAGTGAGATCATAAATAATAAAAGGTTTATAATAATGAGAATTAAAATCTAGATAATTGCTTAATAATTATTTTATTATTTATTTTTGGTTGAATATTTTGTAGTTGAAAATTCCGGATAAATTATAGTGTAATCACAATAAGTTATTTATGAATTTAATATTGAAGGATATCATTAACAAGATAGAATGATAATTATGGAGAAGATCATGTTGTTGAATATATTGGTATTTATATATTAAAAATATTGAAATAATATTCATGTGAATATATGAAGTTAAAAAATAGAAGAATGAGAGAATAAAAATGGAAGGGTAATAGAAGAACCATATACAGAAAACTACTAAATATCTGAGTATAAAATAAATAAATAAATAAGACTGGATTTAGCCATCACTATAGATATCATTTCTATAAAAGAAAATATAGGTCCAATACTAAAAAGAAAAATATAAGAATTTTATATTGAATAAAAAAGTTAATAGTGAAAGGTTGGAGTTGTTAATAAATATTACATGAATTGAAGAACAATTAGAAAATCCTTATATGATAACTTCATATCATAAGTACTGAAGAAGAGAATAATTTATTAGGGATTGCTTCAAAATTGGGATATCCTTAAGGATTTATGGGTGGGGTTAACTTGTATATTACTAAAAAGTTGAGGGTGGATATTTAAATATTTTTTTTATATTGATTGGTGTTTACTTTTCAATCATACATCAAAAGTAGTAATCCAAATTTGGTATTTAAGGGAGGAAAGGTTGTTGTGAGATCCTAATAAGAGTGAAAAATGGTGCTTGCATGTATTCTGGTTGGTGTTAGACAAAGGGCTCAAATCCATCCACTTTCCATTAATTATTTCTTAATAACCTCATTTACCTGAGATGTAGTAAACCACATTGGAGGTAAACCCCATTTTCAAATTCATGTGTGACATGTTGTTTTATTCTTTTATATATCATTTTATTCCAGAAAACTGAATGTGGATAGAGAAAGGAAGAGTTATATCTATTCAAAAAATAGTGTTTAAGTATAGAATGGGAAAAGTTTAAATTGAAAATAAGTAGACCAAAATAATTCACCCCCCCCCCCCATCTCAGTTCAGTGGACCAATCCAGATAGAATATAAAATGTGTATTCTATATTAACAATGAACTTATTTCCTAGTAAACCGTGATGTGAAGAAATTTTGTTAATGATTTTATGGTATACATTAAATATTTCCATCCCAATATTTCATAAACCATGAAATTGTTTCTAAAAATTTAAATAACCATGATCATTTTATTCCAAAAACACATCGTGGTTTGAAAAAAATCATAAACTGTACTGGTTTTATTTAAAACACATCAAGGTTACAGAAAAAAATTATTTTATATTCTTTTTTAAATTAAATCCAAATGATATGTAAGAGTATCCAATAACAATGAATTTTTTTGGATTGGAAAACACTTCTAAAAACGTGGCATAAAAATCAACCAAGCCTATTTTTCCATCAAATTAATCAAATAATTTGTAATAATGAAAATTAATGAAGACTATAAACCTTTTTTGATGGATAAAATCAATTGAAGCTTATCCACATGAGTGAGAAAATGGTCATCAGGAAGAAAACAATAGACTCTTTCCTCCTAATATAACCATGGTCTGTGTGATTATCCTAATGTGTGGGAAGGATCTCATTCAGGAAATTGTTAGTTGAAACCATGATTAAAGGCTTGATAAAAATGAGATATTCACCACACCTCAACTCAGTGAGTCATATCACACTATCCATTAGAAATAACATAAAAAATATTGATCCAATTTTATATACACCAAGGATACTACTTGAAAATTAAAAATAAATCTTTAATTGGGGAAATAGTTTTCCAATATTTCAAAAAATTACAACACTATAACTCATGCTTTAATCCATGTAGTGATGATTTTACATTTTAAAAATCAATATAGATGTTCAAAATCTTAAAATCATCTTCACATGATGATCAAATCAAATTTGACATATTTTGAGGATGAATATTCAAAAAAACATGCATTATTCTATAACACATATATAGTCATATGTATACCATGACAGAATGACAATAACTATGACGTTATTTTCCCCAATTAAAACCATATTGTGTTTATGTTAAAAGCATTATTTTTTATCTTTAGTTCATATTTCTAGTAGTATCGTCATTACTTACTAATAACTTATGGGGAACATAACCTTGAAAAACCGTCATTATTTAAGGAAGGTAGATTATAAAATGGGGATCCCACTGTTATTATGAAACTTTACAATTCTAATTTAAGTAGTTCCTCAAAACTCTCCCTTTCCTATCTCTCTACTTTCCTTTTGAGGAAGGTTATATGGATATGTTCTATGATTCCATTATTAATGGATTATATATGTACATAATATTCTAATGGATGTTTTAAAATGATATTTATTAATATCATGGAAGATGTGTATTGGAATAACAAATCACCTATATTTTTTTCTCAATATTTTTGATTGTTCTATGTTTTTTCCATATCTTATCTTGAGTGATGTTGGTTTGGACTTAGGGTTTCCACTATATTTAGACAAATAATATTTTCCCAAAACCCTTTAAACATTTTCTAGTAAAATATATTATAGGCTCAAATTTTCGAATAAAATTTAGAAAAACATGAAGAACATAATTTCATAGGTATTTATTTTTTGAAATCATTTCTTTTTATATGAATTTTATTGATATAGTTGTAATATGGTTAACGGATTGAGATATTGAAAAAGTTGATATAGAATGTCACCAGTTGCAATATTTTATTTGTTAGATTATTTTATAGGAAATTATATCACTATTAATTGTATAGTATATCATTTGATGTGATATGTTGTAAGACCTATGTTTTTTAATATCATTTCAAAATTAAATTTAAAAAAAAATATTTCAAAATTCCATAGATTTAATTTATGAAATAATTATAAACAACATACTTTCAATGATACGTGATATCATAATGGATATTGGAAAGTAATCTAGGTTAATCCTATATCACAATTAGTGGTATAAAGTATATTATTAATTATAATATATGATTTTTTCAAAACAATTATTCATTTAACAAATGAATAAAATTTTATAATTATTTAAACAATAGAAAATTAATACCTTATAGAAATTTTATATTTCATTTATGAAATATTATATAAAGATATTTAAAATGTGAATTTTTTAAGATTTAATTATAACATATATTAAAGATTTTTTTATTGAGAATCGTTCATAATGATCTGTTATCTAAAAAATCATCCTTTATATGGTATTGTCAATTACAAAAAATAAATGTTTGGAATATGTAACCATGATCTATAGTTGGTTTTCACATGAAATTAAAATTAAAATATATAATTGTTAAATAATATGAGTTTTTTACATGGTAGAATGTAAAGTGTCAAAATAGATAAATATATGAGAGTATAAAGATTTCTTATTTCATATGTATTAGAAATTTTATTAAATATATGATTTTATATATACCATCACACATATATATATATATATATATATTTGTGTATTTTTTATATTTATGTTACATATATATAAGTGATATTTCTATCTTGGTTATGAAGTGTGTATATATCTTTTGTTGGAATTAAAAAAACAATTTATCTTTTTGTAACTATTTTGAATATTTTATGAAATATTTATTTGTAAATATTTTTATGTGCAATTTAAATTATTTTACTTTCTTCTTAAAAATATCATAAAGTGTGTTTATGTTTTTACATGATAGGTATTTCATTATGTTTGATAAATTGAAAATTTAATTTGTGTTCTGATTTTTGTAATTACAAAGTGGGTATTTGTTGTATTTACACTTATATAGTTGATATCAAAATAATGTTATAACATTATATAACACTTGAGAAAAGATCTATAGATGATGGGACTTTATTGTAGTTTTATTACTAGCTCAGAGGCCTAGTATTTCTTTTTTAATGTTGGTCTTGACTACCAATTCCAATATATTTTCTCTTGAGAAGGATTTTAGTAATACCCTCAATCAACCATGTAAATTTCTCTTTGAATTTTTGATGGATTTTAAACTACAATGATTTATTTATTGGAAAAAAGGAAAGGAATATTTAAGGGAAAGGTTAACCAAAATTTGTGTCCCAATAGTGAAGGGTGGTTTTCAAGGAAGTATGTAATGCATGGTTAATATAATAGATATCCAAATCATTCCTACCTACACTATGAGGATAGATTTTGGAACAAATATATGAATTATGTTTTACCTAAATGTTTGACATAACTAAGATTATCAGGGGAAATTATATGATTTTTTTTAGAATAATTTATTTCCTTCTTAAAAAACCATTGAGCAACATTAATGGTGTTTTTCCTACTATTTGGCCAAACTTTAGCATATTTTTGGTGATATAAACCATTTTTGGATGGATTATAATGCTTGATCAGTTGAATCAAATCTATATCAAATGTGAATAAATATAGATTTATTCTTGAAATGTTTTATCCCATATCTCTCTTCTTACTCCCCCTCTTTATCATATATCTACGAAATGGTTTATATATTAATTTTTATATATATTATATATATAATATGAATATTTATTGAAAATAATTTATGTATTTGACCATGAACTTCCTTATTGATAAAATATATATAAAAATATTGTATTTTTTACCTAGGTAAGTGACTTTAATTTATATATATGATATAAATAAATGATGAATATAATTTCAATTATTATTAAATTTTTACTAGATTTATGAAAACAAAAATTGATTAATGATTCTAGTTAGATTTTGGGAAAAAAAATTCAAATAAAACTGATTTCTCTAAAAATTCTGTATTTTTTGAATCTATCTTTGGTTAAAATCATATTAAAGACATATGATTTAAATAAATTTTCATAAAAATTGACGAATATTTGTAATTAAATATTTTTTTGTAAAATAATTGATTCTATAATAATAATAATGCTTCACAAAATATAATTTTTTATGTTTTTTTTAATAATTTTTTGAGATATTTTAACAAAAATGATTTTTTTTGTGATTTGTATTCAATTGGTGTTTTGGTCTTACTCTGAAACTCCAAAACCTAGGACTTAATATGTCATTTTAATAAACATATTAGGGATTGTGTGGGATGGTGTGAGTTATAGTCAGTATAATTGTGCAAATTAGGATAACACTATTTTTATTCCATAGTGAGTTATTGTAGTAGGTATGATGAACGATATATATGGATGTTTGAAATCAGGGTAGATAAATTGTGTTGGATATGTGAAAACTTATTCTGGTCGGGTAACAATGCTACCAAGTGGGTTCTCTAATTAGATTTCATATGATATTCCTAAACACATGTGGTTTTTCCCAAAATAATAATTTTGTTATATCATGTTTGGGAAAATGGGTGAGTTTTTACAAATGTTTCTAAAAATTATAAACAAGTATTTCTAAGATTGAAGTGTTTCTATGGTGGAATATAAGGTTTTAGAAAAGTGGTAAATGATAATTTTTTCAATAAGAAATGATTTCTAGTAAAAAAATATATGTTTATTTTATTGTAATTAAATTATTTTGAAAATTGATTTCCATATATTATATTGAGCAAAAATTATTTATTTAAAGTTTTTATATATACAATTTTTAGAAAATTAATAAGTTCTTATATGATTTTCATTATATTTTGGATTTTCATATGCATGTGAATATATTATTTTCATTGGGTAAATCATGTCATTTTTTTACTCACACCTTACACCTACATGTTAGTATATATATAGATCTTGTTTAATATTATGTAAATAAGAAAAGAATTAATACTTTATTAGTGGATTTTTTTTATTAATAAAAATCTTTGTATTAATTTTGGTTTTATTTTTTTCAAAAAATTTTGATAGATATACTTAAAAAATCAAACTATCATTGGAAATTTGGTTTTTCAGGTTTTATGAAGTTTAGAGGATATTAAAGTGATTTTATCATGGGTAAAAAAATTGTGGCTGAAATTATCATGTCATTAGGTAATTATTTTTTTATGTAGTTTTTTCAATCAAAGTGTTGACCATTATGTATGATAATTTAATTTATTTCATGATTTATTTAAAAATAATTTTGGTCAAATTTTCTTTTAAAAAAATCCACAAAAACGAATTAATTTTTCCATGATTTTTCATGAATAATTAATGGTTGAAGAAGGTCATTGGATACATGGATTTCAGGTAGGTTTTCATGTTAAAATGTGACACTATAATTTACTTGTGGTGAAATTTCCTAAAAATTTTCTGAAAGGATATTCATTGTGAGGTTGTAGTTCATACTGTTGTTGAATGATATAATGTTTATGGAAATGAATATTAAATTTTGATAATTGGATTTACACTACATTTCATTTGTCAAATATATAATTCATAATTGGTCACATAACAAAAAATTGTGTTGATATGGATTAGGCAATGGTTTTTGAAGATATATTGATTTTAAATTCAATGAACCATAATATTATTGATTTCAACATAATAATGTCAATATATATAGTATTTTAATAATTAAAAATACATTAAATATATGGTATTTCTTGTGATGTGTTGAGATAACATTTAGAACCATTCTATGTCCTTGAATGTATAATAATGTAGAAGGGAAGCTTTTATGATCATGGATGTTATAAGAAACATTAGGAGACTATAGTAATTGATAAAATATCATAAACTAGATAAAAAGTATAAAATTATATATGGTGATGAATTTTTTAAGTTAAATAATAATAATTGATATAGGATAATGATATGAGAACTGTTACAAGTCCATCTTTAATACCATTTTTTTCTAATGGTGTGTCACTAAGGCTATCCATAGGACATATCTTAAGGATAACACGTGATTAATCATTCGTTACAATTGTTTTCACAAGTCACATTTTTTAGTTTATATTTTGTTTGTTATAGAATATAAAAATAAATGTGTGTGTGATTTTTTGAAAATTATGAAATAAAAGGAATAGTGCAATTAAAATGAAATGAAATAGAAAAGAGATCAAAGAAAAAAAATTCCATTAAAAAATGATCTATGAAAATAATAATTACACCATCATTGTTTGAAATATTTATTCTATTTAAATCCAATAACCTGATTATATTTCAATCCTTTAATTACAATTTAATATTTAATTTATGGGTGGTTAGCCCCCTTGAAATTCTCTCTAAATACATCGACCATTATCATAGAGTATGAACTGAAGAGTCGATGCAATTTTTGAATAAGTGTTGTATTTGTTTTCAAATATGAGTGAGAATAATTGGAATTTTTTTCAAGTATTTTACATCATTTAGAATGTTTTTGAACTTATTTAAACTATTTTAAAATGTTTTTATCTAAGTTGAAGAATTTTTTGAATATGGATTTATAGGTGAATATTTAACAATGGAATATGTTCGATCCCTCAAAACCAAGTATTGGAGAAGTACCATAATTAAATATGATTTTTAACATATTAATAATGGTATATAAGTTTTAATTTTTGATATATAATATCTCATAGAGTACCAATACTAAAAAATGGAATGTCTATGATATTCCATGTATGATAATTTGGAGTACACAAAGGATTTAAAAAGTGAAACATAAAATCATGTAAATGGTACATGACATTTACTCTAAATTTAATCAGAATACATGATATTTTTTGATAATATGAAATATTTTTTAAGTATATAAAATATATATTCAGGTGATATATAAGATAAATTTTCTCTCTTGAAGGATTTATCAGTTAATAAATTTAATATTTTTTATATTTATAAAGTTATGATAGTGTAAATTCTATAAAAGGATAATTAAAATTATATGTTTCATTGTTGATATTTATTAAATAATTATTAGGATTATTTCTAGTAATTTTAATTAATTTTAAGATTTGATTAAAATTCTTGAGTTGTGAAGAATAACATTACATTGTAAACAAAGTGTTGATTACACTCATACAAGACCATGGGAAATGATAGAAATAACTAGTGTTGTTAGAAATATCTTTTCATATCAAGGGATTAATAAAAACATGAAAATGTGGATAAAATGTATAGATTTTGTAGAAATATAAATATAATATTAAGTATCAAGGAAAATTAAATAATAACTAATTGAGAGGATCTCTAATCAGTTATTCTATATTTTCAAGGATGATTATTTTAAAATCATTAATAGAGATCACAGTAGGAACTATTTATGGGATATATTGTTTTATCAGTTTAAATGAGGGGATTATAGGTAATTATGGAAAATTAGTTGAAAAATCTGTTAAGATAAAGAAAAAAAAGAACCCACATGATTAATTAGAGGAAGAAGATCATGGGAAACATACTTAGGCAAAGTAGTTAAATGTTTTAAATGAATATTCTAGAATAAATTGACACCAATTTTTTCTAAAATTTAAAAAAATTTAATTTGTAAAATTATAAAAATGATTGGGTATATTTTTAAATAAGTTATAAACATGATCTCATTTAGATAATGGTATGAGTGAAAATTCTATGAGAGTTATCATAGAGATAAGAAAATGAGTTTATGAATTGAAGATTGATGAATTTTGTTGCTAATATATATTTTAGACATTAATATATTGATGAAGAGGAATCCCAAATTCTTGGTAAATATTACAATGGATTTTGAAAATACCTTTTATTTATTGTGAAGGATCTTAGATTATATTGGTCATCTTCTTACTTACGGTTTTAATTCATGTTATACACCAGTGGTAAGCAGTATAAACAAATTATCAGGAGATAGATTCTTTTGGGATATGTCTTTACAGGGTATATGAATGATTAATTATACGTAAATGTAATCACTTTTGATTATAGTGATAAAATCTATGACTCACACTCATTGTAAACATATCAAGGATGTAGTCAATGAACCATGGGGTGAACCATGTAAAGAACAAATGTTTCTTTTTTCATTACTTAATTTATTCAAATAGTAGAGTAATATTTGGTTAGAGTGAATATAGGACTTAACTAGTCACAAAAGCTGCTTTCTAATAAGAGTGAAATTATATAAAAATATACCATTGACTCAATACATCCCTTCTTAAAGTTACATAATTATTTACCTAAAAATTTCAAGTGGTATCAGATCTAATTCAGGTAACCTCTGAGTGATTATTTTTTGTTTTTAGTTGAGGTTAGAGAATAAAAATTCTTCTTAAAATATAGGTATACTTATATTTTTTCAACAATATTCATGGCTCAAATAATAATAAGATTCCTTATCTTATGTCATTTTTCCTATAAGTTATTGATATAGCTACAATTGGTTTTACACTAGTTGAGAGAGATACATCGATGAAATATTAAGATAAAATAAATGTTGTGGTTGATAGTAAAGTAAGGAATTAAATTATGATATCATTATTTTAAAAAGTTTATTGAAAGGTGATGATAATAAAAACTACCCATGAAATATGTAATAAGTATGAAAATATTTTTGATGGGAATAATAAAGTGAAAGTTTCCAATATGTAAATTTGGAAAGAAAATCTTAAATATGTTATAATTTCCAATGGTGATACTATTTATGACTATTTCATAAGGGTGTATTTAATTTTTTGAAACATAAAATTTTTTGAGACACATTAGAAGATTTAAAAATAATCTAATGAGAAATTTCCCTGATATTTTTTACATAAAAGTTTCTACTCTAAAAGACAGAGATCATTTGTCTCTTTATGAGCTACAAAATATTCTTATTTCTTATGAAATTAAAGGGATTATTTTTTAAGACGTTGATTAAATAGTGGAATGAAATTTGGTTAAAAGAAATTAAAGATCTAAATCTTTAATAGAGGAATAATGAATCTCTTTTATAATATTAATATGATGAGGAAAGATTTTAAGAGCAAGAGAGAATTTTGTATCGAATTTCAAATATATTTAGAATAAGAAGAGGTAAATACAAAGGTTGATGAGAAAATAAGAAAATGATGAATAAGCTTTATAAAGTAGTGATTTAGAAGATTAATTTACCATTACAAATTTTCAAACCTTCATGAATCATGTAAAATAATATTAAGTCACATCAATAATTGATGAAAAAGATGAAGAGAGCTACACTGGACATGTTTTGAGTGTTGTTCATGAAGCATTTCTTGAACAAAACACAAAACTAAATAAAAGGATAAGGTTTATTTAGAAGGAGGTTGAGAGGGAAAAAATAATTTGAAGATTAATTAATCAACAAGACTATATACATTGACAAAATTAATAATCTCATAATGATAATTACAGAAAAATAAAAATTGTTAAAGGATGTCTAAATAAAATATTTTACAAAGGATGAAGACATGTGTAAGGAATGATCTAGGTGTATTGCTACAAAAAGTACCGTGAATAATATGATATAATATTATAACAAATATATGTATTATTAGACTAAATCATCTCAATATATTGATAATGTTATCCCAAAGGGAAATTTTTAAAACTACTCCCATTTATTCTATGGTACTAAATATATTTCAATTAGCTGTGCATTTAATAAATCCAAATCATCAATTTTATGTGATAGGGGAAATCATGGAAACTCATCTCTTATATCAATGGATATTCTGGGAAATTTTTGAAGATATATTTTCCAATAAAAGTTAACACAAATCTTGACATGAAACTAGATAACAAGTAAATTATCACACGCAGTCATATCAGTTTCATGGAATAGTGGTTTTTAAATTCTATTTTAGGTGTTTATGAGATTATGGGAATAAATGCTATGTTTTATATAAAAAAATTTCTTTTATTTGAATTCAAATAATTAATTAGTTAGGGGGATAAACACTGATTAAATGTGAAACAATTATAATAATAACCATGATGTGAATAAAAGTTCCTCAAGTCTACAACTCAAAATAGAATTGATTATATTAATTAAATATTTAAAATATATGAATAGAAATTTATTATGTAGAAGAGTGAATGAAACAACTACCAAAAAAAATAAATTTTTTTGGAGATGAGATGGTTTTGAAATTTGAGAATGTAGAGAAGTAACTTTTTATTGCGGTTGATCTAAAAGAAATCAAGATAAGAATGACATTGATTCTTAATCAGGGATGTTCCTACCATAGGACAAGGCATGCCAAAATTTTTAAGATACTAGATGATTATCATTTATATGTAGTTATATTTGGAAATAATAGAAGTTTTAAAATTGAAAATTTGTTATATTTAAGATTGAGGCCTTGAAATTTGAATCTATTGAAGTTTTATTTGTTGATGATCAAAAACAAAACGTACTGAGTGATAGAAAACATTTTGTTGTGGTTAATTAAATAATTATTTGAAGTAATTATTTAATATTAAGAGCTTAAAGAATATAATATTAAAAATAAAGGGATAATGAAAACTATTAACTTATTTTAAATTGATAATTTAGCTGACACATGTTATTTTGAGCTCAAAAGATGAGAACAAGATACCACATAGAATAATTTTCCATCATACTCGAATCATTTTGTGTAAAATTTAAAAGGGTGATGTAGTAAAAGACTTTACTAATATGAAAAGAGAAATAGAATATATATTTTAAAAATGATACTAAGTTAAAAAGATATAATGAATTCATAGAAGAGTATAAATTTAATCTAATAAAACACTTTAATTAAATTATACATACTTACATGTGCTAATGACATGTTAATATTTTAAAGGATATCTATATTTCAACCCATTCACTAATGATTTTTCAAGAATGACTAATGTAATGTTTTTAAAGCATGAATATAAATTTGTAATGATGTACTACATTTTTATAAGATTGGTTGAGAAAAAGCTAGGGGTTATTTTAAGAACCTTAGAACTGATAATGTAATTTATTCAACCAATAGTTCATTTGATTCTTATGTTGTTAAGTATGGGATTAATCATTAACATAGAGATCCATATACACCCTAAAACTCTAAGAGGGATAATGTAATCTTGTTTGATATGGGAGGAACCATTCTATAATAATTCAGACACTAAAAAATTAGAGCGATTTTATGAGTATAACTATGCACATTAAAAATATGTTCTTGTCAGTGCCTGGATATAACATGAATACTTGTGTATTGTGGTATAATAAGATTCCCACTTTGAATTAATTCTTCATGACCTCGTCCCTTTAAAGGTTCCCCTTCGAGGTTGGTAATGAAGGAAGAGATATAATAACCCTCGAGTCATACCTCAAGTTGGCCTTAGGTTGGATACTACCACCAAGGCTATCAAAATATCATATATGAAAGGTATTATCCTCTTAATAAAATAGGATCATGAGATAAGATAAAAACACAAAAAAATACAATATATAATATAAATTAATACTGAAAACCATACCACAGGGCACGAAAAAATTAAACCAATACAAATAAAAGTCATCAATATATAGTTTTAATAGACATGACCTACGTTAGTGACACAACATCAACTCAAATCTAAGATATAAATGTATATATTGGTCCCTAAAGTCCTCCAAGAAACCTAAAAGCTAATTTTTATATATAGGGTGGGCATAACTTATATACTCAGTGAGATCATATCCATGGTCTTAAGTGCAGGTGTAAAAATAGAATGCTAATATGTTAGTGAACAAACAACAAAACTAGAAAAAAAACCTATATAGGTAAACTAACTAATCCCAGCCTCACCATGGCCCACACACCAAATCACACATACAATATAGTAATATATAATCAAGGACATAATAAAGAAAGGTTCCCAGCAGCCAATTCCCCACTGATTTTCATCTCTCACCCCAACGTCAAGCATTATGTGCTCTCATCCCTTCCATTCATTTCTTATCACATAACTAGCTAACTCTGATGTGGTTTGGGATTATTCCCTTCTTACCTTTCCCTCATAATTTCTAGAATATAGTGATATCATCCATCATCATCGCATCATGTCTCATCCATAGGCACCTGGTCCATCACATCACATCTTGTAACCAGAGAAATTGGGTATCATGAATGTGAAGGACATAAAATGTGTGTCATCCTCTTACCATTCATAAATCCCACCACATATCACATCTCATCACAACATCATCACGTCACATATCATCTCAACCAAAAACATTGGGGTCATCACTACACATCTTGAACGAAGACACCTGGGCCATTACTACTGAAGGAAGAGTTGGTAATAGGGGTAGCTACAATTGTATCACCACTATCCTAGATGTTGGGGAAAACACATGGAGACCAATACCTTTGGGTGTTGGTGAGGTTATGCAACTCAGGTGGGATTATATACAAATAACATAAAAATAAATGATATATAGATAGCACACAATACCTAGATAATGGGTTCACAACAACTACACTAGCATACACTACATCATCACCACTAAACGACATATCAACCATCACAACCACTTCCACCACTACATGCATACACTCCAAAAACCACAACGCAAGGAAAAAATTACACTTTTAAATATATTTATCATGGCTTCCAAGATATAAAAAGTTTATACTGACTTTTTTTCATATCCATATCATTCCTCACTTCCACATCTCATTTATTTATTTAATTCAATTAATCCACTTTTTACACAATGATTTCAGTCTCGATCACAAACCATTTACCAAACCATTCATATATTCATTTCATTTAGTATCATAATTTATTCAATGGATAATTAGGAAAATAACACAACCACACCATAAAAAAACTATCCCAACTTATATAACCGTCATTACAACACCACACATCCACTATCATCATTGCACTACATCAACTAACCCATCTCACCACAACAGACAGACATCAAACATCCCAACCACATCTCAAAACACAATAGCCACACATAACCACTACACATAATTATCATTTTCCTCCATAACCATATAACATACATGCTAACCAACCATTGGATCATAGATCCGAACATTAGACATCCCATATGGACACCGCCACCCCCACACAACAACCCATAACACACAATGCAACACAGCAAGGCATAACCACACAAAACAACAATATGCTCAAGCTTACATAATTCATTCAATTTCCTTCATCATGTAAATTATTTTTAATCAAGGGTATTATTAAACAAATTATATTTACATAAGAAACCAATTTACTAACCATATATATGTTCTTTATCTATTTATTTAGTGTGGGATCACCCATAAACATAGAAAGGGTATCAATACATATTATCTATTGTGAGAAGAAGTCTCCCAACAACTATTATTTTCAGTTTTTTTAATATTAGGCATAAATACATCAATATAAATATAAAAACCACCTAAAATGCAAAATGTTATCTATTACCATTAATTTTGATTATTACAATTTATTATCAAATTATTTCAACCCTTATTATCCACCAAATGGTAAAAAATATTGAAATACCCACACAGAGCCTCTATAAATGGGGAGAATAAGGATACCCTACCTTAAGATGCTTTTTTATCTCAATATGCACCACCGAATGAAGAATATATGACCTATAAGCCACACATACACATAGAAACCTTATATCAACCTGACCCACACCAATGATCCATTAAAAACATATCCCAACACACCTAAAACCAAAACCAATTACATTTTATCAAAACTCCAAATATGACTAGAAATAAAACAGTGGGGTAAGGAGAAAAACTCCCCATGGATCACCAAATGAACAAACTATAAAACCTGAGGATTAAGTAGAGGGAAGATGGGTTGTAAGGTCTCCTAAAATCTCCTAAGTATTGTCCAAAAAATGAGAGGAAGTGAACACCAATTGGTGGGTTTTAGCTATATTTCAAAACTATAAACAGATTTTATTTCACCTTATTCATGGAATGAATATCATATTCATGTCATGAATTCAATGGGGTCCAAATATTACAATATATGAATCAAATTCACAGTGGTAATTATCTATATCTTCAGGTTATACGAAAAATTATGACACGTTAACTTTAATTAATTCACATCATGAATACCACATTCACGATGTGAATACATTTCACTGAATCCTCCATCAGCACATAAAATCTATGAAATTACTGGATATACAATCCAAAAATCATTAACTAACATTTTGAAGTCCAATTTCATGGAATGGATTTCCTAATCCATCTTTACTACACTTCCAATATCTATAAAACCTTATCAGGCCTCATATGAAACACATCCATCCACCAAACTGGCTATGTAATGGTTTGGGAGGGCACGAGATGTTACAACATTAACGTTTCATGAAGTTATTTTGTTTTTTAGATTAAAATTATTATCTGGGAAAGTTTAAAGAAAATATGTGGAAGGAGTCTTAATGGGCTATTTATACAGTAATGGAAGATAATTATGATGGAATTAAAATCTATACATATTAGTATACTAACAAATTGTAAAAACTATTCAAAATAAACTAAATCATGTTGAGTTAAAATAGATTTTGAAAAATATAAGGAAGACAGCATGAAACATTCTATGTAAGTTAGTGAAAAAGTTTCTAAAAATGTATTAGGTATTATTTATATTGATTTAGATAAAACTAATGATTCTTTAGGAGTTTTTTGGATGGATAAATAAAAACATAAAAGGATGGAAAATCATATCAAACTAGAAAATATAATTAGAAATGAAAATGTACCAATTTATATTATAATATAACTAAGGATTGACAACCAAAAATCCCTTTTTTCTAAAATTGATCCATAATTAGTTATTGAGGATATTGAAAAAAAATTGATCAACATAATGAATAGATAGCTAGATTATATTGAAATTAATTTCAATTGAGATATTTTTATAGTATGATAATGAATGGATGTCATTAGAACCATGTGGGTATTTCGATATATGATAAATAAAAAATGTGAAATTTCAAGAAATAAGGTTAAATTAGTTTAACACAGATAATCTCAAGTTGAATGATTCCATTTTGATGATAAAGTTTCTTTAATTTCAAGACATTAATTCATAATAATGTTTTAAACTAGTGTATCATATAATCATTAAAAAATATATCAATTAGATTGGATATCCACCTTTTTAAATGATTAACCTAATGTAGAGGATTATGTTGAGAAATTTGACACCTATATGTGTCACTTTATTGGAATTAATCTTGTATTTGAATTTTCCCTTTAATTTGGGGGTGTTTCGTATCAAAATTTGTGATTTTTGGGGACTTTTCTAGGGGTGAATGATTATGTTTCACAGTTTGTAAATCATGTTGGATCCCTAGGGGAAATTTAGTACCCTATTCATTGGGTCTATTGGGAGATCCCAGTTAGGGTGTATAGTTACGAAATGGTATGTCCTATGTGTATAGTCTATGTGCATCTTAATAGAGGTGATCTGCATAGTAACCACACTATTTTTCAAACTGTGCGGGGTAACCATGCAACTTTACCAAGTTGGGGTATTTTGGTCTTTTAATCTTATTTTTATTTTATGATTATCCCCTAAGATACCCCCATTTGACTCCCACAACCCAAATGCCTTTCATGGGGTTTCTTTCTCCCTCTAAGCTCCTTTTTGATGGATTCTATGTGGTTTCATGGTGTTTCTACATCTGGAACAAGAGGTATGAATACCTATTCTCTCTTCCTCTATTTTCCAAATATTTCTCCAATACCTCAGACCCTAATGGTCATGATTAGATTATTTTCTTGGATAGTGTTTCTAGTATTTTGGTATTTTGGTATTTTATTGGTTGTGAGTTGTAGTAGGAGTCCCCTTCAAGTGAATTTTGCCAAAGGTGACATGGTTTCGTCACGTGAGGTAGGAGTTTCCATTTCATTTTCATATATTTAAGATTTAAATTTTTGATTGGGTTTATAAATTCATGTTTGGAATAGATAATCATGATTTGGAATATCCTTGGTTTTTTTTCTAAATCAGTCATTGAATCTAATCGCTTTTCATTTGGCGAATGGGTGTAATTTCATGATTGAAATGGTTTTTTGATTCAAAATTGTATTTTTTGCACTCCCCATGTTTGATAAAAATACAAGGTTGGTTTTTTTAATGAACTCACAATAGTATAGTGTATTAAGAAAAATAATGTTTCAAAATTGGGTTTCATTTTTATGCTAAAAGCGGACTTTCTTCTTTAAGGGGTATTTTAGTGATAAAATGTAAAATAACTTTTCCTATAATTGTGTTGTTGTACTTATTTATTATTATGTTTTATTTTAGAATTGTGTAGACATTACATGTTGTTTTAAAAAATTTATTCCCAAATGTTTATGTTATATGTATAAATGTGAACGCTCGGCTGACACCTTATGATGTGATGATAGTTGATTGTGCCCTTATGGATCCCCCTTGATTTTTATAATGCTATGATTTTCCATACTATAGATGCATGGTTATGTGACTCATGTTTTTCATGTGTATTAAGGATCACTTTGAGGGCAGTATGGGATATAGTAATTATGTGATTATAGTGTTATCTCAAGGGGCTTGTTATTTTCATGAGATGATGTTATTTTTCATGAACCACCTCTATTATTTTTTTCATGAGGATACCATGGTTTCTAAGTGGTGATTAGTGGTATAGTTATTTGATATTTGAGTTTTTTCTCTAGCCAGACCCCCTCAGATGTACGTAACACCTAGATTTTGAGGTTTTCACTGAGGAGACTGGTTAGATAGATTCAGTGGATAGATGTTTAACTATTAACATACTATCAGTTTGGTACACATTTATGAGTCTTGTGTGGTCCCATTAGTCCTTGTAGTTTCACCTCATTCTATGTATCTATGATTTTACCTTTTTTTATTATTGGTTCATGTATTGTTTATTTCCTTGATGGACTTGCTTTGTGTAATGATTATTTTTTGGTTTAGAGTATATTTTTTTCTAGTGTCCTTACATCTATTATATACCATGTTTCTTCTTGATTATATATATGTATTTACTTCTTTACCCTAATATGGGTGTGTGTATAATATTTTAAAGGAAAATGGGAAAGTGTTTTTCAAATAAAAATTTGAATTATCATTATTTAGAATTTTTTAGAACCATGTGTGGGTTAAATTTCAAATGTGTGGAGTTTAAAGGAAAATATTTTATTTCCTTTGGAATTGATTTGTATTGAAATAGATCCAATTTTTTGAGATTGTTTTATAAATGGAATATTTGATAAACTGCATGTTTTAACATTGTTTTCTCCCATTGTTTTAAATAGAAAATGAAAAACTATTTTATATTCCTTATTTTCAAACTATAAAAATATGTTTCTTTAATAAAAGAAGTTAAATTATATCACGGTGGTATCATACTATATTTTTCTGATACCCTACATACTCATTTTGGTGGGTATTCAGTCTTCATGTATTGTATATTTATTATAGTATTTATCTCTATTTTAGATCTGGTTCGACCTTCCTTGGGAAGAAGTTGGAGTTACGATAATGGTAGTGATGCGAGTGTCACATGGAGATAGTGATGAGACCATGGGTATCTAAAATGGATTGTATCGATTTTTTGGCCTATTTGTTCTTTCTTTTTGTCTCTTTTAGCTTCCATTGTAATTTTGAAACCTAGTACTAGTTGGTTATTAATTTTACATTTTTTTATTCTTGTCTCTTTATGTTATTCGTTCTTAGGATGATGTTTTCATCCAGATTACTAAGGTTTAAACCATTTCCAATAGTTATTTTAGTTACCTTTAATTCTTTTCATCATCTTGGGGGGATCAGGAATACTCCTCAGGTATGTGGCGGTCTAGTTTAGGTGTCGGTTTAGATAGCAACCTTGGTTGGTTCGTTACCAGAAACAAGAAGGTTTTTTCCAAAAAGTGATGTAACCATATTCTATAGGCTGAGAAATGATATATATATATATAGGGGGTTTAAAATGTCTAGGATCCTAGGATTCTAATATTTATGGATTCCTGATAGAAATTAAGTTCATCAAATAGAAATTACTCAATAATCTTTACTTTAAAGATATGTGAACACATATTCATATCTCCATTGTTTGTGTTGATAACATAATTTGTATAGGTGAAAGGGTATTCTGGTAAAAAATTTATAGGTATAATTAAAATTAATTTTTAAATTTTAGTACTTTGATAAATGAGTTTATTTCTAGGAATGAAAGTTGTGAAAAAATAAGATTTTATATTTTCTCTCTGAATAATAATATATGAAGAAATTATTAAAGAAGTTGGGCATAGAAGATTCTAATGTGGTGTTCAAACCCCATGAAATTTCTGTGAATATAAGAAAGGATAATGTTGGTAGAATTGTAAATCAAAACAAATATTAGGAAATTGATTTAATATTTATTTTTATTTAACTATATCTAGACCTAAAATTGTTTATGTTGTAACATTGTATACTAGGTTGAAAAGTGATCCAAAAGATTCACTTTTCATGGATACCTAAAACGATGTCATATATATATAGGACCATTAATTATGGTCTTATTTATAGAATAGGGGATGAACTGAACTTATTTATATAGACTAATGTTTATTGGGAATGAAATTTTGATAAAATGAAAATCAACACCATGTGGTATATTTTTTTAGGGAAATTTGTTTAAAATTAAATTCCCAGAAAAGAAATTCAGTGACTTTGAACACTAATAAGGTTGATTATGTGGTTAATACACATTCATGTATAGAGATGATTTGGATAAAACATAAATTAGAATACATGGTGGTGAGGATTGAGAATACATTAATAAATTTATGTGACGATCAAATACAAATTGGAATATCAAATAATCCATCACAAAACAATAAATATAAACATGTTGAAATAAAATATCATTTTATCAATGAGAAGGTTGAAAATAGATATTTTAGGTTGTAATATATTTCTATAAGGGATTAAATTATTTATATTTTCACAAATTCCATGCTAAGGGATAGATTTAAAAACATGAGGTTGATTAGGGATATTCATTTTTCCCATCTAACTTGAATAATTATTTGATTAATCTATAATATTTTAGATTTTATTATCAATGGGAGAGAAAGGTACAAAACTTGTGTTCCTTACTTTGAATACAAAGTTGTTTTTATTTCAAAATGGGGGATATATGAGTGAGTTGATTAAGGGTGGAACATCAAATTCACTATACATAAATTATTTTTCAATGTGGTATGAAATTATCTCAAAAATATATTAGTCCAGTAGTGTGGTTTCAAGATATTTTTTCACTGAGAAAGGATAGTATTTGATAAATTTTGGTGTAATTTGTTGGAGTCGATAGAAAAATACAAAGGGAGGATTGAAGAAACCATAGAATTTTTTATGTAGTGTTTTATTTGATATAAAATATGAGAAAGAATAATTTTAAATTTCTTAAAAGTATTTTTAGGAATTTAAAAAAATCAATCATTTAATATTTTTGAATGGTTTTTGAGTGGAATTAAATATATTCTAGAATTCTGAGTTATAGGGGAAGATTTAACAATGTCGTATATATGATCCCTTATAATAGAATATTGAAAAAGTCCTCAAGTTCAATGTGTTAAATAAAATATTTTATATGGTGCATAAGTTTTAGTTGTTGATACATAATATCTCCTAGAGTACCAGGATGCAAAAAAGGTAAAGTTTTACTGTAATATCTATGATTATTTAAAGAATTTGTAAGATTTACAAAGTGACATATAACATCTTATAGTTAATATGTAACATTTACTCTCAAGATCATTATAATAAAATATATTATTTTAAGAATCAAAAATATATTTAGAGAATATAGAAGATACTTTAAAGTGATATGAGAACGAATTTTATGCTAATATAATATTTTTCTATTTAGAAAATGCATAGTTTTTTAGAATTATAAAGATGAGATTTCATGATATTTATAAAAATAGAATTATAATTAAATGATTCAATTTTTTTATTCAATGATTACAGATTAAAATTATTTCTGGTAATCATAATTCATGTTATGATATAAATAATGGTCTTGCTCTACCACTATAAGAAAATTGCAATTTTTCGGCGGTTATTTTTTGGATATGGCGGCGGTTTAAACTGCTTCCATATGCTTGTACAGGGGTTTCTGAAAACCAAAACTAAATTGCGTGTTGGGAAACTATTTGCAGTGGTTAAGGCAGTTTAGCGGTGGTTTAAGGGAACCTTCATAGTTGGGGCATTTTATGGTGGTCATATTGTTTTTCACAGCGGTTTCTCCGGTCAAGGGATTTCTTTTTTTAGCGGTTCTTAAAACTGCCGCTAAAAAAAGTAATGTCCTGTTGGGACCAACTTCCACGACAAACAATATAACTCCTAAGAAATAAGTGTGGAAGGTGGGCCATTTTAGAGTAGGATATAACCACCCCTAAATTTAAGATCGTAGAGGCGGTTAAAATTGCCGCTCGTAAAAAAATATTGTCATTTAGCAGTGTTTAAAACCACCTCTAAATGTACCTATTACAGATAGTGGTAGTTAAAGCGCCGATAAAGAGAAAATTTACAAAAAAACATTTTCTAGAGCCCTTGTACCAGTTCCCTAAAAACCATTCCAAGAATACCAAAACACCAACAGAATATGTACTATAGTCAATGTGAAAAGAGATACTTCACTGATCACAACCAAATGCATCATTCAGTGAGAAAAGGAATGCAGATAAACATATCATGTGGCATAATCCTAGTATCCAATAAAATGTGGTGGTGAATTTACAATTTTACCCCTCTATTATTCTTATACCACTTTTCCTTTTCTATTTCATCTTCCAGTTATTTTGAATTCTTTAACCTATTGTATAACTCAAAATTTGTTAAGATGGGTTCATCAATATCTCTATCATTAGACACCCAATTCAAGATCTAAAGGAATCATTGATTTCTCAACTTAAGTCAAACCCCACTTATACGTCCTATTTTATTTACCCATTGGATACATTGGGATGCATAGGCATAGGAACATTTTCCATTCTATCATGGAACTGAACCATTTCTCATATTTATCCAAAAAATCTATAAATATGAAGCTGATATCAAGATAGGTGGCATCTATGACCTTTAGGTTAGTAGTCACATTGTTTTCCCTTTGGGGTTCCATGTTTCATAATTAATCCACTGTGTCGTGCACCATATTTGTTCAAGCATCTCTATTTAACTGATTTATGTATTCGAAATTAACCATTATAGACTCATATGTACTAGTTGAACCTTTATTATATGTTCACATGTTGTGTGCAACTTATATGATCACCTATTGGGTGATCTAGGTGAAATGGGACAATATGATTTTTTTCAAATGTTGGTACTCCCACATATCTTCTGAAATCGTTCAAGAATGTAAGATCCCTTTATATATGACAATTTTATGGAACCCAAGGCATCCCTTAGGTGTTTGGACCACTTATAGTTGGAATTTCTAAAGTGGTAAATTTCATATATTAACATGTCACCATCTTAGTGAATCCATTGAGATTATATATGGGTTTCCTATGTTTTAATGATTTGAATGAGTAAAATGTAACTGATAATGTGAAATGGATAATTAATTATGGGTTTCATTTCTTAAAATAAATCAATTGGTTTAAAATGGAATGACCCTAAGTAAATTTAATGTCATGCTCTTGATTTATGCTTTATAAAATGATTCATACAAATTGTAATATTTTAAATGGGAATAGAACATGGGTGGAAACATGAATAAGAGGTTATTCCTTATCTATTATGAAACTAATTATTAGGACTTTATTATGTATATGGTGTAGATAGAAGATATGGATGTGAGGTAATTCCCCTTGCTAGTTATATTTAATATATGCCTTTATAGAGGTTGTGGTATGATGGAATGAGATTGTTGAGAAATGAGATATCACAATTCCTTACACAGGTGTTGAGCATGGTGTATCACAAAAATGATACTATATAAGTAATTTGATTTACTCCCAACATTCCATGACTAGAATTATGACCTGATGGCACACTCAACATCCCATTTGTTGTTTCATGGCGTCTCTCACCCTATTGGGATATAGGGCATGTACCCAATTACATGAGCTCATAGGCTCCTTAAACTGGTTAGGGATGTCTGAATTATGCCATGGTCTATTCACCAGTATTATTATAAGTATATGGCTACATAAATTTTCACATACCTTGGAAATATAAGTGGATGAAATATATATAAACTATATATATTACTACTATATATATAGTAACTATTTATATTTTTATTCTATCTATGTGTCGATAAATTTAATCCCTCCTACAGTCCTTTAGAAACATGATTGGGGGTTATTTATTTATTCCTTAGTTAGTCAAAATATGTGGGGTGTAGTATGTTGGTGGTAGACCCTTTATCATGCGAATAATGATGTGATAATATTTTCTTGGGATTAATTTATGTTGGTGTTCCATGTGGAATTATTATAAATGAAACATAACCTAAGAATTAGGTAAAATCATCCCTCACTTGGGTTATTCCATGTGGAATTATTATACTTGACACTAAAGATTGAAAAAAGGTAAAATCATCTCTCAAATGGATAAGGGTTCCTAATTTTTTAAGAGTGATGGATCAGGTTCAAGTATCATATTTGTTTCACTCATGTGATTTCATTAGAAAAGGAGTCTTTAGTGTGGTTTCCTTCGATGGAATGCAATCTTGCTCCTAATATATTGTCACTCTGGTTATGCATCCTAGTTATTTTGATTTTCAAAATTTAATAAAAGTGATTAGGCACATTCCTTCAAAGGTAAGAGTGTCTCGTAAAGGGTGTTTATATATTCTATCAAGGAATATGGATTCTTATAATCATTTTTTGTGATAGGGTAGTTGAGGTTATGAATAGTAAGTGATTGATCATGTAGTGTATTTAACATTTTTCAAGGGAAAGGGGTTCTAGAGAATCTATTAGGAGATTCCCATCAACGTTTCATGACTACTAAGATAATGGACATTGTCATTCACACTGCCTGACTATTCTTGGAGGCCACTTTGGAAATGGTGGGGAAACCCCATTTTAGATAGTGTAACAAAATTTTCCATAATTTCGCATCAGAACCTATGGATTTCAAATATTTTTTAAAATTTTGGATACTATGATTATGCCTCACTAAAGGGTGATCTATCATAAACATGTGATAAAGACACACATTTTCATATCTAGGGATGGATACAAGAGCATAACTAAGAAGTACTTCTTAGAAATGGAAATGTAGTGGTAAATGCATTAGGCTAGAAAATGTTAGATAAATTTTTATAATGAAAAAATGAATTTTGGAAAAATGAATAATAAAAAATGAATCATAACAATAAAGATTTGATATATATGGTGCATACCACACTCAAGAAATCAATTCAAAAAAGGAAACATCATAAATCAATAAAATACATAAAAGGAAACATGAGAAATCAAGAAAATGTTAAGTCATGAAAATGTTTAGAGGAAACTATGTGCCACACATGATACATATACAAACTGACTGTTAAAATATTTTTCCAAATATAAATAATAATAATAATCAGTGTCTGATGATGAACAAATATCTCCACCCTCTCCACCTCCATATCCACTTCATGCGACCAC
The DNA here is from genome assembly GCA_963277665.1 of Viscum album. Lineage (NCBI taxonomy): Eukaryota > Viridiplantae > Streptophyta > Magnoliopsida > Santalales > Viscaceae > Viscum > Viscum album. The sequence continues at coordinate 1,209,577,896 of OY728137.1, forward strand.
ATGTAAGAACATTATATTGAAAATTAAATAGTGTTTTATATTTATATTTAAACATAAACCCAATAAAAGTTTTCAAACTAAATGATTTTGAATTTTTATGATTTACTTGCTCACCACCAGTCTATGTAATACCACAGGGGGGATATCTGCTCATCTGCTGACATATATTTGTCAACGCTTTCTGCAAAGAGGATATTTGAGCCCCCTGGTCTTGAACTGTGTTTTTTAGAGAAACAATCTCTCTCTGAGGATCTCCAGGTATGGACTAACTACAACCAGGAGTATATACATCTGCAATCATCGATGGTCTACCAAATAATTCAGATGCTACAGGTCCCAAACCCATCCAGTGCACTCTACCAGGATGATCCTTCCCAAGCACTTTAGCACTTGGGTATCCTGGGAGACTAAGTAGGACTGCCCTAGATTAACATCCCATATTTCTTCAATTTTTACCTATAAATCAAAAATCAATATATATTTACATATTTAAAACTGATAATAAGTTATTATAATGAAAAAATGAGTTCATATCCCAACTTATTTAGAAGGCTCATTAATAAAACATCCATCAGATTTTTTTATGAACATCCAACCACACTTTAGTTCGGGATGCTTCATGTCATAAATTCTGTGAGTGCATTAAACAAAGATAAATAAAAATTTTAATATACTAAACAAATAATATTTTCTTATAAATATTTAAACTAATGAAAATATAACTATATTTGATTAGCTTGTAAAAAATATTTTTGACCTCACAGTGTGAGAGATGACTTTATTAGCCCGGCTTGATGCATTCTTTATTGAGAGATACTGAAATAAATAAAAGTAAATTTAATAGAAATGTATTTAATGTCATCTCCTCTTCATATACATGTATAAATTTAAAATGAGGTTAATATAATAATATATATTTAAATATCATCTTCTTCTCATCATGATGTCTTTCAACAAAAACATTCCACTATTATTTGGGTACCCCATTGGGTAGCTGCTCATACATTTGTTGGATGGTCAAAAAAGTATCATTGACATCACTCTATAATCTCCATTTTAATTCTTTCTCTTTCATACCAAGATTTTTCAACGTCCACTTTCGTGATATCACATCAGCAACTGTAAAGTGGGAAAACATCTGTATACATAAATTCATTTTGAACATATTAATAACATGACATTCAATTACACCATATTGTATTAAAATTACCTTTATTTAGGAATCAAAAACATAATTTTTTTAACATGGAGTAACATGTATTCAATCATCAAAACAAATAGGAAGGGAAATGTGATCTACTGCCAGCTGGCCTAGAATTTGGCCAAGTAATCCCACGACATCATCCGTAAGAACCCCATATAAATCAAATGGGAAAACTATCTTCTCTCCATTCGTATTCCACTCATCTAAACTTTTTATATTATTCTCCACAATTTCATTTTTTCATCTTTAATGAACAAACAATTAGTATAAAAAGAGTGAAATAAAATTATTTATAATAAAATTTGTACCTATAACAGTGACCATCAAGTATGCCCGTGATGAACTAGAAGTGGCGCGCCGCCACCCCCGCTACTAAGGTTGCTGAAGGGGGAGATGATGACTCGGATTATAAAGGGATACTCAAAGAGGATGTGAAATATTATGAATGGGAGATAGTGCAGGGGCAGGAAACTGGTGGCTCAGAAGCCATAGGGAGGGAGATAGATGGATCGTTATTTGTCGTAGTAGTGGATGAAATAGTGTATCACTTCATCCATGTCATTCCTGTCATTTATTCGAATAAAATTATGTTCAGAACATATATTTGGAAAACAATATGAATAAAAAAAATTAAAAATGATAATAGATGCCCAGTACTAACAATCAAAATGTACAAAATAATGATAATGAATGATTGCCCAAATGAAATAAGTGGTTACTGAATGAATAAATAATTGTACATACAATAATCTTGCCTTTAAATCATGTTGGTTTCATAATCCATTACTTAATCCACTTCATTAATCCTTTCTTGAATAATATTTTAATTGTTTTTATGGAAAAATAATTCCACTTTTTGTTGTCGATGAGAATCAATTTTAGTGGGAAAATCATCCACTTCATCACCCATATCATACAAATCTCTTTGTATTACGTGAGAAACTACACTGCACCCTTCATCTACAACATCATTCACATAATATAACTTTTTTTTTCTTACAATGGTATGATATATAGATCATGCAGTTCATGATCCCCAACATCCATCAATTGAGAGAAGTTCATAGAAGTAAATTAGAAGGAATCACTTTTAACACCTCTGATAATATCGACCAAATTGCATTTGAATAAAACAACTGAAAAATTCATGTGTTAGTTTAATTCAATAATATCAGTCATCGTTCTGTAGTATCCCACTTCAGAAAATGTAAATATACCATTATTCATTGTTTCTAGACCCCTTTCTCAATCGACTGTAGGAAATCTAAAACCATTCATGTTATAAGAATCAAATATTTTAACTTGTTTTAGAGGTCCTTGAGAAAGAAACTTCAAATATTATGACTATTCTACTCTAGTATCAAAATTCATGATCTAAAAACGAAATATACTTTATTATATTTACAAAATATATGTGGCAAAATAATATTCGTATTTATTGCAATATTTATGAACTTACACGTTGTACAAACCATTCTACAAGCTCTTTATTAACGTCTTTAGTTATATCTTTTATATTTTGTGTTTGGCCTCTCATTCGTATATTTTTTTGTATCTTCAAATATTTAATAAATGGATATGAAATAACAAAATTTAGTAGAACATATCAATGTACCAGAAACAATTGCAATTCTGTCAGTGTCACATTTGATGGTCTTCCAACTGATTGGCCAATAGCAAAAAATAATTTTGATTTTTGATGTATTTGAGATTGAGTTGAGGTGTTTTCAAAATGTCCAAATCTATTAAATCTTATCACAATATCATCCGAGTATCTCGAAATAAATGTAATACGCTCCTCATCCAAATAGCCATCAACAATAGAGCCTTCTAGTTGAGCTTTATTTCTCACATATGATTTCAAATTCCCAATATATCTTTGAAATAAATTGAACATAACTATGAATTTAATTAAGTTACAAATAATGTTTACTTAACTGAAAAACATATAAATAAAGTACCTCTTAATTGGATACATCCATCAATAATGAACATGGACTCTTAATTTACCCTCCTCAACAAAATGCACAGTTAAATGCATAATGACAGTAAAAAATGATGGAAGAAAGATCAACTCCATTGCACAAAGGCTCCACACAAACCTCTCCTGGAGGTTTTCAAGTTGAGATGGATTTAGATATTTATCATATAGTTTTCTGAAAAATGTGCAGAATTGGAGTACAATAGTAGTAACTTTTTCAGTTAATAATGTACACAATGCTAATGGTAGTAACTGTTGTAACAAAATATGTGAATCATGATTTTTCAATCCATGTAACTTATGATTATTCATGTCAACACACCTAGAGATGTTACTTTAATACCCATAAGATACCTTCACATTCTTTAAAAATCAATGAAATGTATCTTTATCCCTATTTTTTATGGAAAAAATTATTAGATCATACTTTTCATTCTCATCTAGCCAGAGATCACATTTTATGTTCATTACTTATAAGTCTTTGCGAGCATTGATATGATCCTTCAACTTTTCATGCTCTTTAAGCAATGTGGAAATAAAAATGTCACATAAATTCTTTTCAATATGCATTACATCAAGATTATGTTGTAATAAATTAAATTCCCAATACAGAAGTTTTAATAAAATACTTTTTTCTTCCATTGTTGCATTCTGATTTCACTTGACGATGCACTTCGAACTCATTTCCCGCTATCATTCAAATGATGAACCCTCCCAAATTTTGTTTCAACATTTTCAAGTTGTTTCAATATTTCAGAACCAGTTAACAACATTGGAGGTGGTCTATGATCAATGAAGCTGTTAAATTTTGATCTGTTCAGCCGAAATCTATGAGACAAATCAAGAAATATCTAATGGCACAAGAAGCATGATTTTCTTCTATGAGGTAGCCATTTGGGATCAATATCAAAGTTAAAAACAGGGAAAGAAAAACCCATTTAAATTTTCCAACCAGATAAATTCCCAAGCTTAGGGATGTAACTAATGGTCCACATTAAAGCAGCATGCATTTTGAACATTGTTTTAGAAGAAGCATCAAATTTCTCAACACCGTGTCTCTATAACTCCTGTAATTTTTCAATCAAAGGATGGAAGTATACATCAATATCATTTCTGGGCATTTTTTTCTAGGAATAATATTAGAAATAATGAATGATGTTTGTTGCATACACATCCATAGAGGCAGATTGCAAGGGATAAAAACAACTGGCCAAATGCTATAACTGATACTCAAACTCCCTAATGAGTTGAATCCATTAGCAGCCAATCCCAATCAAAAAATCCTAGGATCAGCTGAAAAATATAGATGTAATGAATCAAATGTCTTCCAAGATTTTAAATCTCATGTATATATCATTAACCCATCATTTTTATTATCTACAGAATGTCACTTCATGTGTTCGGCAGTTTTTGATGACATGAATAATCTTTGCAATCAAGGATTTAATGGAAAGTAACGCAAAACCCTTGGTACTATGTTCCATTTCTTATTCTTCATAAAAGTATATTGATTCAGACTTTTAACATCACCCATTAACTACCATCTAGAAGAAAAACATTTTTTTTCAATTCTGTCTACTTGAATCATCTTGCCAATAAAGCATACAATAATTGGGACATCCATTTATTTTTGTATAATTCATACCAAGCCTGTTGACAAATTATCTCATATCATAAAAAGACTTAGGGATTTTTGCTTCTGGAAATACATCATGCAACAATTCCAATATCATAGACATTTCCTTACTGGTAATTCCACATAAAAATTTGATATGGTACAACTTTAGCAGGAAAGAAATCTTGGAATATTTCAAACATCCACTATAGAACTCTTGATTTCCATCGTCAAATCAACCATGAAATGTATTTTCCTTAGTGAAGTTTTCTATTACATATGTCTCCACAGAATCAGGAGGAGGATCCAATGATATGTTACAATCTTGATCTGGTAGTGTTACATTCTCAAAAACATCACATATCATATTGCAATTTGTAGTACCCTTATCTGATTGTTCTATTATGTTTTCATGTTGATAGTAGTGTCTTGTAGTGCCGAATGCATCAATTATGAGGTTTTTCATTTCATTTTCCATTATCTACGAAGTTGGGATCTCATTCTGTGTATTTACATCAGTGCTCGACCTTTCTGTAATGTTCGATTCTCCATGCCAAATCTAACACAAATATTGATCAGGGAATTGCTTCCGTATTAAATGTTCATAAGCATCATCTCTCTTAAACCATCTTATAAATTTACATTTAGGAAATGTACATCTTATTATCCCTTCAACAGATCAATTAGAAATTTCAAGATCTAAAAACTCCTTCAAACCCTTTACATACAGAGGTGTGTTCCTCAGTAATGTGATCACACTTTTATCCATGTATATCATAATGTGGCTACAAAATATTGAAAAAAATTAGGAAACATAGATACTACTAAATAGAGAATTAGATTTATATATACTAGTTGAAAAAATATATAAATAAGTTACATATGGTTTTCCAATATAAATATATATAGTAAATCACCCACTAGAAAACCAAAGCATGCAAATTAAAAGGATCCATAAAATAAGATGAGAACAAAAATCCCATCCCTGTAGTTTTTTGAATGTCATGCTCCACCAAGACAAATGGACAAACTAATGATTCCATTAATTTGATATCACTAAGGTAAGGGCTTGATAAATCATATAATAATTGAATAGAAGTTAGAAATATGAAACGTAAACAAACACATACCTTAAATCAGTGGCCTCAAATTAGGATTCAAAGAGTTGGGTGTGGTCTGGGGTTGAGAATTTTAGAATATGTGGGGTATCATGGTGAAGTGTTATGGGTAGCAACATGTTGTGACCCTAAGTGTGTTTAAATCTTTCAGATCTGGGGTGGATCATGGAACATCAATGGGGGTTGAAACATAATGTGGACCTTTATCAGAATGAAATTATAGTTGGACATGTGATGTTTTCATTTTAGTATTTCTGTAGATAGGTAAGTATTCAATGTATTATTTTACCCATTGGTGGGTAATGTAATAACAAGGATATGAAAAATCCAGGTCTTCTTTGATATATAGAGTTTGGGTTGTCTTCATTGTTTGTCTTGTTCATAGTGTGGATTGTCTTGGCATGGTAGTGAAGTATTACTATAACAATGGAAATTGATAACAATACATGGTTTTAATTGGATGTTATTGTGGAATGTAGAAAGGCAAAGTTGAATCGTCCATTTGTAAACTCTTTTCAGGGTGTTACTAGTAAGAGAGCATGTGGACCATGTCAATTAGAAATTGACCTTTATGGATTCATGAGACTTGATCACATGTCATAATAGATGTACATGTAATCTAAAATGACCAAACATATACGATAGTGTAAGATTATGGAAACATAATATAGTGAGTCTTCAACATCCCAACTACCACAGATCATTAAATAGTAACTAAAAGATCACCCATTGAACACATAAAACCAAATCCACCTCAATTCCATAATTTACCTAAACTAATTGATCATAAATTCTCCCAAAAATACCATCACCACAAAATCCAAAAAGATCATACCTCATCATTTCACTAAACCAACAATGTTATATGGGGAAATATACCAAAAAAAATAGACATATAAAAACTTAATACATCATTTAAAGTAAACAAATAATAATTTACACTCCATTTAGAGTTTGGTAAATATCCAACAATAATAAAAGGGAATCCAAGGAAATTAATACACATCCATAAATATTTTTAAGACTACTAACTTTATTGATGTGAACAATAAAATATATCTTTTTAATAGAATTTATTTATTTCGAAACATCCCTACTTTTAAAATAAATATAAACAACACATTTTTCACTTCTAATGTGACCATTTTTAGATGTACAGTCCAAAAAGGTCAAAAATAATTTTATAAATAAATCACGGACCAGTTTTGAAGCTAATATATATATTATATTTCATAATAAAATCATTCAATTCCCAATATAATTCACAATAAACAAATATATATTATAAAAAATTATGGATTTATCATTTCAATCTAAATACATCTTTCAATATATAATCCTTTTTGAAAAAACGTAATATCCAAATAAAATTACACATAAAAAAGGCACAAAATAAATCCAATCAAAATACAATCCCCCTCAAAAATCAGAATAACCACATCGGATCATTTCCCTTTTCTATGAAATGATTCCAATGATCCTATAATGAAGGGGTCTAAGTAAAAAATCCAAATGTGATGTGAATTTTTTCCAGAATCGACCTCATGGTTTGATGGGATGGAATTTATTCATGCATTAATTTTTAAAACATATCTAATATCTTGAGTTGAATCACTGTACCATTTATTAGGTTGTGCATACAAAACCGATTCCAATGATCCCATTTCCATTCTCACCATAAATCCAAGGAAACCCATATAAACCCCAATAAAATTAAAATTAGGATCTATACACCATAACTGGTAATCAATATGAATTTTCCAATTCAATATTCAAATCTTGAAAACCCATAGTGGCTGAAGTTCCATCATAATGGGTGGTGGTCAAGAACTCTCTAATAAACTACTTATAGAGTCCCAACAATAAAACTAACTCAATCAAACCCTAATGCACCCTTATAAAATATATTTCTTTTAGAACATAGGTCCCTTTTGGGAAACAATTATTCTGATAAAATTTTTAATGAACTTAGCCTGGATAAGTTGATATATTACCCAAACCGAATTTTTCATAAGGGATAAAGGGAATTCTTGATACCTATAGGATAAAAACAAACTCAGGGGTATCAATACCATGAACCTGAGAATGGTATAACCCTTATATGGTAATAATAAAGAAAAGATGAATATATTAAATAATAATAATTACAATTCAAAGAATTGTAATTCCTTACAAATGAAAAAATCATAAATTAAATAGATGAATAATAAAATAGATAATTATTAAACGAAAATTCTTCCAAAAAAATTAAAATGAATTAAATATAATAGAAGTAGAACCTACACCAGGGAAAAATGGCCAATACAACATACCAAGGGAAAAATAAATGAAACTTGAACAACTCTTGTATCACCACTAGTGAACCATATCAACTAAATATACACCAATCATCCATAAATGGTCCAAAATAAGAATCAATGAATAAAAAAATAACTATGATACTAAAAGAGAATCTTAAGATCTACATACTCATAGATGTGTATGTATGGTGTGAACTAAACATGCCATGTAGGAACTCCCTATCGAATCCTAGAAATTACTTTTATAAAACATTTAATATATTCTAGTTTGAACTAAAATATTTATATAGATCTTCGACCTCCATGTGAAAATTAAACCATGTCATAATTCATTTCCTGATTATAAAACACCCATTATTTTTAACTTAATACATGGGTTGGAAAACTCACTTTAATTATACATTATGAAACATGAGAACGAGTTCCTTTAAAATTATGGTTAAAAATCCATGTATTATAATCACCCCACTTTTGATAACACATTAAAAAAATACCATTTATACAAAAACCAATAAGATTTTAATTTAATACCTCAATTTCCAAACCATTAAATATTTTATTTTGAAAATAAACTAGAGGTGAACTCAATGGAAAATAAAATCAATATCATGCACCATGGTATAAGGAAGAAAACATTAAATAATATCAAACACTCATTGGTTTCTCAAAATTTTCATGAAGGGGGTAAAAACAATGCACAAATTTAGATACCCTAAAATTTACTAAAAATAAACCTAGCATCTTGGGGAACACACTAGGTATCAATTTCCATACCTGGGAGCCGAGCTAGGGCTTTAGGGGGTCGGTGGCGATGGGTGGTGAGGCATCTTGATAGGTGGTGGGGTGTGCTTATTGGTGGCGAGGTCACCTGCAGCACAGGTGGGGAGATGATCTAGGGTTCGAGGCTCGCCGAGGGGGAAGGCAACATCAAAGGGGTCAGGGATCGCCGGGGTTGAGGGGAGAAGGCGGCGTTGTGGGGGTAGAGGCTCGCCGGGGTCCTGGGGGGAAGGCGGCATCACGGGGTTTAGGGGGAGATGGGGATCAGGGAAGGGGTTTGGGGTTTGGTGGTGGGGGGAAGCATTGGAACTGTAAATAAAGGTGTCTTTAGTGGCTGTTTTAAAAATTGTCACTAAAAGACCGCCTCTAAAGGTGATTTTATGTTGTAGTGTATGAATTAGAGCACCATGTTTCAAAAAATTGTTATGTTGAATTCATATGAGACATAGAAAATTCATAGAAATATCTCATGCCATTTAAAGGATCTTGGAACCAAATGGGTTTACTATAGGAAAACATGAATATGTGGATAAATAGTATAGATTCTATAGAAAGAAAACGATAATATTGAGCTAAGTCTCAAGGATAATTTAAAAATAATTATTTTAGAGTAGTAATGAAAAATTATTAAATATTTTAAAAATTGAATATTTGAAAATCATAAATAGAGATCAAATATTCAAATATTTATATTATATATTATTAACCAATTTAAATGAGAGGATAATAGGTAATTATTTAAAATAACATGAAAATAATTAGAGAGGAGGAAAAAATTTACCCACTCGGTTAGTCTGAGGAAAAATGTTGAGAGGAATATACTTGTGAAAAATGTTTAAACGATTTAAAATATTATTATAGAATAAATTGGTTCCAGGTTTTTTTAGAATTTTTATAATTTAGTATTTATGGAATTATAAAAAAATATGGTATTTTTAAATAAGATAGAAATAATATTATATTTAGATGTTGGTATGAGTGAATGATTTGTTGTAACTATTATAGAGAGAATAAACTAATTTTTAGAATTCAATCTTGATGATCTTTTATTGTCACTATATATTTTGGATATCAATACCATAAATTAGAGGAATTTGGAATGCTTTTTAAACATTTTAAAGTCATAGAGAATATCTTTTATTGATGTTGAATCATCCTAATGATTATTGTTTATCTTCTCATTTAGGTTTTCAATTAATATTGTAAACAGGTGGGAAATAATAGAAACAAACTATATGAAGATAAATACTATTCATATATGGCATGAAAAGTGTCATGAACCTAATCTAGTCGCCATCCAAACCGGCTCCCGACCCAAATCATGGAAATTTTTAAAGTGTATTCCTTATCCCCACAGGTAGGTACAAGTTCCTAGGTATCATAGATGTGGGTCTGGGAACCATTTACCTAAGTTTAGAAACATAAAAGAACGAAGAATAGTAAATAACTGAATCTGAAAATTTAAACCAAATAATTCTTTAAAAAAATCAGAATTAAATTACATGGTCTATACATAATCCCAAAGACTGACACAAGGTAACAAATCCAAAAATAACAGCCCAAGAACAACCTCATGGTAAGGGGAATTTCCCTCAAGCCATCTCCACGATAATGTACCAGGAAGGACCAATAGAAACCTGAACCACCGGCTCTAAAGATTTACCCATACCTGCGATAGACATTACCAAGTCTACTTACACCCAAGGTTGTAAATAGGGTGTGAGCCTAATCCCAATAGGATTCCACCAAACAAGGTTCCATTCTAGAATTATTATAAGGAAAAAATCATTCATGTTTTCATAAATAGGAAAAGTTAGTGACAATTGTAAAGGGGTGAAACTGAAAATAAAAAATGATTTCACAGGGGAAACTTTAAAGAATGATTTTTTTTAAAGAAACCATAAATGCTGCTAAAATTAAAAAACAAACACACTGTATTCTGATTATAAGTACTATAAAACCAATGAGAAAAAGTCATCGGAAATACCCCTAGGCACTAGCTAGTTGTGGGGCCCTAGGTACATCATATCTCAGTTTAAAAGTAACCACAATCAACATCTTTCTCATGCATGATCCACTAGGATGGGAAACCCCAATGGCCTAGTGGTCCCCAAACATCATCATAGTTTATGTAATGTTTTCATCATCAATATTTCTAAGTGAAATAGGGATGAGGCCACTACAGGATCACTAGAATACAAGTCCAAGTCCACCCACCTAGTTATGCGGGCTTCCCATTTGTGCTTAATCATGTTTCGCATGTTATAAAATAAAATTTTCACATTAAAAATTCATTTAAATAACCTACACAAACCAAACAGCCTTCAATTATGCCTCACACCCTCGATGTGGTACATTAAACCCAATAAAGGTATAAACAACTTCAAGAGGTGTTACAAGGCTCTGCACACAAAATTCACTCAAAAAAACACTTTTAAGGCCAAACACCAAACAATACCATACCAAACCAAGATTGGTAGCCCTACCACCATTTAATAATTCAATTTTATGAATCATAAAATAACTTTAAATGATAAAACATGGAATACACATAAAAGACACCCAATTCCAGGTAAAAATGAAACTTTAAAATTAAAAACTTAATCAATGCTACCAAAAATGGTGTTAATAATTTTATAAGACATTTAAAAAGTAGTAAACATCAAAAATATCCCTTTAAATTCAAAAATAACAATTTAAAAACATTCACTAACCAAAAAATTCTTCCAACAATATTTTCACTGCTTATACTGTTCAATAAACCATTTTGACAAATTATAAAATATCCCCAAGAAACACAACATATCCTTACACCAAGATCATTCCCAAAATCCCCCTTTTAGAAAACAACACACACCAACATCTCACCAGAATATAAATTATAGCACGTTCATCATTTAAGAAACCAGTTGCACAAGTTATAGATCACCACCAAGAAATACCATGTTTGTTTACATCAAAAATACACCCCATTTCACACAAACATTCTATATAAAAATCAAACACATTTCAATATCTTTCAAAAAAAATTCACCCAATATATAATTCAAAGAGCATGCTAAAAAATTAATCAAAAAAACTAACTCATCAAATAATTTTTATATATTGAACCACCAACGTTTGATATCAAAACCCCAAGAATCGGTGTGAAATATCAACCGCACCACAAGCGAGTGAAAATGAACCCTAACCAAGAATACTGAACCAAGAAACTCAAAATTAAACCCTAGGTAAAAAACCCTAGATTCTAGAAATTTGGAACTTCAAGAAAGTGGGAAGAAACCCTAAGGAGAAGGAATGAACAAGGGAGGAATTAACTTACTTACAGAATCTTGAAGTTCCACCAACAAAACCCCATAAAAAATGGGTTTCAAATGACCTTGAGGGAGATTAGGAAACATCCATCGATGAAATGGTCGAATAGGGGAAGAAAGGGGTGCACTAGGGTTAATCCTAGAAGGAAAAACATAGAATAACAAAATATTTTTTTATGAACTAGACATTTTGCCTGGTCTGGCGGTACAGTTTAGTAAACCGTGCAGCCAAACCGTATGCCCTGTTTTTTCCACCAAAAAAGTGCCATTTTTCTCCAAAATTAAAGGGGGGAGCCTAGGAGAAAACTAGGAGGAAATATAGGTCAATAATAGAAGGAATAAATTCCCAAAAACCATGACCCATCAAACTTGGTTCTCAAGAAAATGACCAAGAACTCGACCCGAACCAGAACAAATGAAAAAGTAAAAAACTAGGTGTGATAATTCTCCCCACCACCATAATCTCTGTACCCCGAAATCCACAACGAGTCTAGATTCAAAAAAAGAAACCCAATTATTTTTCCAAGATCAAAGGGGTTTCCAAAGAAAGTTTAACAAAAAGACAACAATGATACTACCAGTAGGAAAAGAGGGGTTCGAGCTTACTTCAGAGACCAAGATGGACTTCCCCGCAAAGTGTTTCCCACCCACAAAGAATAAAATACCTCATGTTGATCAAAAAAAGGAAATTATACTCACTCCAACTAAAATTTACATCATTTTCTTGAAGCGTCCAAACATAATGAAACAACATCGTAGAACTAAGCACCTTAAACACTACCAGAAAAATGTCAAGAAATTTACATGTAACGAACAATGAATTCCAATGAGGTTACCACAAACATGCTCTAAAAAACCAATTGTGTATGCTCCAATCACAATTTCTACACATGAAAGAATTTGGTGTTTAGATTGCTCCGAGTGAGACTACCTACCACCAAGACAATACCAAGGACAAAATAGAGTTGCTGATATGGGGAGACCTGAATGGACTCCCCACCATAATGGAGTAAACATAAAAATATACTTATTCTAAAATAACTTTCAAGAGACCCATGGTTAGTATCCCCACCATAAGAACCAACCATCAAAACCAACCTACATGGACAGACAAAGAAACCCAACATGGGCTAACTTGGGTTCTTCCTACACAACTTATTCTCCCACCACAAGAGGATCATTCAATAAAACTCCAAACCAACAAAGACACTTCATGGTTGACCACTCCCATGATAATTACCAACCTCATATGAGTCCAACCAAAACCATGCTCGAAATGTTTCTACAAGTTTATTCATACATGAACAACCATACTGAGATTTGTGCCCATAAGGGTTTAAGAATTGGGGTTTTGAAAAGAAAATACCACCCTAATTCCCTATAAACAAGGTGGGACCCTCCCACCGACACATATTACAACCCTTAGGGATAGGGTCTGCATGACCCTTTCTACCACACTAGACAATTTGAAATGAAACCACCACATAAAAACCTCAAACTTTCTCCACCTCCCATACTAGAGAGAGGAGTTAAACCAAGATCCCTTACCCCACTGGGGTTTCCTGACTATGTGCCAGCTTCAATCTGGGACCTATGACTGGTGCTCAAATTATTGAAGCATCTCCAACCTTACAGTCAGGTTCTAAAAACCTCTAAATAGAACTTCTTTCTATGGTTCCATAATCAACTACACCATGATCCAACAACATCAACATCACACAACACATCCCACAAATTGCATACCCTTTCATGTAACCTTCATAAAGACACGGGCCTCAAAGATGCATACGCATTGACCTTATCAACCTAAACAAGAAATAGTATAAGAAAGAAAAAAATGAATACACCTTCATATAGGATAAATAATTTCAGGAATTCTCAAAAGAAAAAACACTTCCATTTAAGTGGAAATCCTCAAAAAGTTCTGCAACATCCACTTTTTCCATTAAAAGAAAACACAAAATAGCAAGACCCCACTAAACATGACCCTGGAAATTGATACACATGTTATAATGACCGGGTCTTTGAACTGAGCCCCAAGTTGCATGATATTTCTGCAAGAATCGATAATATCTAAAAATGTCATAATTTTCCCCAGGGGTGGCCTAAAATGAATACGTTTCTTATAAAAACCCAATGAAAGATCCATAGTTACTTAAATACAGTAGCCAAAACATTCAAATATAACTACTTTACCTTTGATCACTGGAATTCCCCTTCACCGCTGCCAGATAAACCTACAGACACAACAATATCAAAATTCACCTTTGATCACTCAGTAAATGTAAGAGACTAAGGTTTATTTCAAACTTCCACAACCATTCTCCCACTACAAGCGGATCTACTTAACTGAAAAGCAAGAGAGGGTAGACTCAATCTCCAAATCTCAAGAATAAATTCCTAAGGTTGATCAACTAGAGGATATTCCAATGGAAAATCATCATAGGTCGCACTTCAATTGTGCATTAACTCTATATGGGGGCATACACAAGTTGTCTAGGAGATCCAAGAACCCAACCAAGATGGCCCTTCGGTCAACAACGTACCACAAATAGAACTAAAGACAAGAATGGAACCACTATAAATCCTTCCCAAAACTTTTCCCATAAAATACCACTAACCAACACTTCAACCCAACTTACAGACGAAACACAAACCCAAAAAAATCATTCAAACAAGAGGGGTTCTCAAACTCAAAATATCCAACAACAACATTTCCAAAAAAACATAATAAACACCACCAAAACATCGTCTATAAAAACATGAAATTTTCCTTAAAAATAATTTCTCTTAATGTAATTGGGGTTAGTGGTTAGTTCATTCTCCAATGGCATCTTATGGGCCACACAAATGCATGTTTTTGGGCCACACTGGGAACCCTCCTCATATCAACCCCAACACTCATCTGATCATTCCATTAACCATTAATATTTCCATGTAACCCAGGAATGTGGTCACCTATGAGGATACCAAAGACCAAAACCAAACCTTTCCACTTTACAAAATAAAGACATTCTACCCACACTCTCTTTCTCAAAACTGCTAACCATAAAATCGAAACCCAATTAAAATCTTACAAACCTTTTTATAAAATCATGAACCATTCATATAAAAACTCACTTTCAATTCATACAAGTTAATTTCAAAACATTTCACCCATTTTCAAAATACATTTTAGTATTTTAGCAAATTTTATTTGAAACTGATTTCAAAAATCCACTTTAACTTAATGCATCCCTTACAAAAAATGAAGTTTCAAAAAGTTCACAAAAATTAATTTCCACCCTTTCATAATTCAACTTATTTTTATTTTAATAGAAAATAATGTCAAAAAAATTCAAATTTCATAAATCCAAGTCATTTTTACTATAAAACCATGTCTCGATAATTCCAAAATAAGGGCTTTTCAAAATTATTTTCAAAACTCAAAGAGACACAAGAGGCTTCTCAAAAAAGGGAAACTAGCTTCGATTGTTGACTCTGGCATAAGTTTCTAATCCATACTATAGTCACACCACCATCATAGATAGTGTTCTAGGACTATATACTATGCTCCACATGGCATTCCAGGCTCTATGTGCTCACTGGTACTATTGACTCAACTCCTATTTCATTTCCAAAACAACAAGAAACCACGAAGACTAAAAGACTAAGATGGAACCCGACTTCCCCTCGTAACTCAAGCCCCTCCATGAGGTGTGCTGGCTATGAACCTTACTTGTAACCATAATACCATGTTCCTAAAATTCTAGATCTGGTTATCCCAACTCTTTCCCAAAATAACATGACACCAAAAGAGCAAACCTTCTCTGATACCATTTTTGTCATGAACCAGATCTGGTCTCCGTCTAAACCGGCACCTAAGCAGATCCATGGAAAGGCTAAAAGGGTTTCCCCTATCCCTATAGTCTATAATTGATGCATGGGTATCATAAATAATACTTTGGTAATTATTAACCAATGTTTAGAAACATAAAACAACCAAAAATAGTAAATAAATCGAATCTGGAAATTTAAACCAAAAATGTCTTTATCAAAAATTCATAATTTAATTACATGGTTTATACAAAATCCAAAATACTAACACAAGGTAATAAATCCAAAAATAATAACCCAAGAACCACCTCATGTCAAGAGGAATTTCCCTCAATCCATCTCCACAATACCGCACGAAGAAGGACCACTAGTAATCTGAACCACTAACTCTAAATCTTTACCCATAATTGTGAAAAACATTACCAAGTATACTTACACCCAGTGGTTTAAGTAGGGTGTGATCCTAATCCCAATAAGATTTTAACCAATACGTTTACATGCTATAAAATTTATAAGACAAAAACCTTGCATGTTTTCATAAATAGGAAATTCTAGTAACAATTGTAAAGGTGTGCAAATTTAAATAAAAATAGTTTTCAAGGGGGAAACATTAAAGAATGAACAATTTTAAGGAAAAAACACATGATGATTAAATTAAAAACTAAACACAACATATTAAAATGGTAATTACAATATAACCAGTGAGCACAAGTCATAGAAAATACCCTTGGGTACTAGCAAGTTGTGGGTCCCTAAGTACATCATATGTTAGTGTAAAAGTAACCATAACCACTAAACTTCTCATAGAAGAGCCACTAGGAGGGGAAAACCTAATGGACTAGTGTTCCCCAAATATTATCATAGTTTATTTACTATTGTCATATTCAATATTATTAAGTGAAATAGGGACAATGCCACTACTGGATCACTAACATAGTAGTCCTAGTCCACCCACCTAGATACCCTAGCTTCCCATTTGTGCTCAATCATGTTTCACGTGCTATAAAATAAAATTTTCACATTAAAATTTCATTTAAACACGATAAAAAACAAAACATCCTAGAAACATGTTTCACACCCTCAATGTAGTTCAATAAACCCAATAAAGATTTTTTAAAACAACTTCAAGAGCTGTTATAAGACTTTGAACACATAATTCTTTCAGAAATCAATGATTAAGGTCAAACACCAAACAATACCACACCAAACCAAGATTCTCATCCCTAACACCATTTAATAAATCAATTTCATGAATCATAAAATAACTTCAAATTATACAACATGGAATACAAATGAAATACTCCCAATTCCATTTAAAAATGATACTTTAAAATTAAACACTTCATCAATGCTACCAGAAATAGTTTTAATAATTTTTTAATACATTTCCAAATAATTACTCATAAAAAATAACCATTTCAATTCAAAATTAACTATTTTAAACAATACACCAACTAAAATAGTTTTCCAACAAGATTTTGTCCTCTTATACTATTCAATAAAACATTTTGACAACTTATAAAACAACCCCAAGAAACACAACATAGCATTACACCAAAATCACTCCAAAAATCCCCTTTTATAAAAATACACACTAAAATCATAGAAAAACAAAATTTACAAACCTTTAATCATTTAAGAAACAAATTTTACATGTCATAGTGCACCACTAAGTAATACCAAATTGTTTTACATCAAAAATACACCCCACTCACATAAACATGCCATATAAAAATAAAACACATGTTTATATCTTTCAAAAACAACTTTATCAAAAAATATATAATATAAATAACTTTCTATATAAATTAAGCAAGAAAATTAACTCATCAAATAATGTTTAGAGATGGATTTTCATAACTTTTATGTCAAAAACCCCAAAAATCGATGTGAAACTTCAACTACACCACAAGAGAGTGAAAATGAACCCTAATAAATAATATTTAACCATGAGAAGAAAAATTAAACCCTATGTATGAAACCCTAGCTACTAAAAATGTGTAACTTCAAGAAAGAGGGAATAAATCCTAAGTAGAAGGATAGAACAAGAAAGTAATTCACTTACTTGAAATATATTAATGTTCCACCACCAAAAACCCCTTCAAAATGGGTTCTTAAATACCTTTAGGGAGCTTGAGTGTATTCCATGGATGAAATGGTCAAATGGGGGAATAAAGGGATGAACTATGGTTAATACTAGAAAGGAAAACTTGGAATAACAAAATATTTTTTTAGGACATAAATACTTTTCACGGTTTGGCTACATGGTTCAGTAAATCATGCGTCCAAACGGTGTTCCCTATTATGTCTACCCAAAAAAGATCCATTTTTCTCCAAAATTAAAGGGGGAATAAGTGAAACCTAGGTTGAAATATAGTAAAAGAAAAGAAGGAATTAATTCCCCAAAACATTAATCCCATCACGCATGGTTCCCAACAAAATTACAAACAACTGGACTCGAATAGGAATGATGGAAAAACTAAAAAACCCATGTGTGACAAAAAAGGTTATAGATAATATTTTTTTATCAATTAATCACTTATGATATTTTTATAAATTTTTTATCTCATAATCTATGAAAACATGAAAAGTATGTAGTCACCCAATTTGGGGGAAAACCTTTTAAAAATATTGTGTGCTCTATTTTTCATTAATTACTCTATTTATATGGAAGAATGAGATTTAGTTTGAGTGGATCTGAATCATAATCAATTATAGAGGTTTATTTATAATAGTATAGAAATTTTAAAATGAATGTTGCACAAATTAACCCCCACCCCCACCTCTCAATGTTACACAATTGAGTACCTAGGCATTTAATGAATAAAAACACACATCACTCAATATAGTTGTTTCTCCCAATCTTAAAGAAATATTCATCATGCCATTATTCACTAATTTTGAATGTATGGTAAATATATATACTGAATTGATGGAAGAGTGTGTAATTTATTTAATTGTGGTAGATCAATACTATGAAAAATAAAAAATATGAGAAAATTCACTAGTATAACACATTGATAATTCACCATCACGCATAAAATAAAAAATAATTATGGATATAGAGATGGTACTCAAGAATCATCAACCTATCCCTAATAAAAACCTTGAATATGATCCCCCTTAAAATTTAGATTGATATAGTTTTTAGAGGAAAATGTGAATGGTGGAGTGGAAAATGTATAAATGTGAAGAATAATTATTGAATTAATAACTAATTAAATGAAAAATAAATTATAAAATAAATGCAATATAAAACCAAGATACTAAGTTGGATGAAAAATAATAACCTGCCTTGGAGACCCGAAATTCAAAACCCCTTTCATCGTTGTTTTTCCTATTTAATATAGGCATAATAGGATACATCTCTTACACTTCACCATGCTTGAGATTGTTCCATATAATAATATATTGAACATAATCATGACATGTGGGATTCTTGGGTAAGTGTAATTTTTGTTTTTTGTCCCCTCTTATATTTACATGGAAGATTTATCATGATTTTGATATTCTATATAGATCTAATAATGAAAAAGGTTCTAGTTTTAGGAATTACTCCCTCATTCTATTCAGTATGGGGTGTATGAAGGATCCCTTGATTTTAGGGTGGACCCATGGGTGTGGTATTACATTAATGGACCTTCTTTGATCACCGAGTGTTCTAGAATCCTACTTTATTTAATTTTAATATTATCTAGAGTAAGGGAATATTGAAAAAAATAAAAAAAAATTAAATCGAAATAAAACAACTTTACAACTACAATAATATGGGGACACTCCCAAATCTACAGATTTAGAGACATGAGAAATAAATCTATTGACCAGAGCGATTAATTTTTCAAAAATAATTTTGATGCAATGAATAATAATGGTGGATAGATTCATGGAATAAACCCTTTACCTATATATTTTTGGTAAATGAAAAAAATATCAATAATCATAATTTGTATCCTTTTGATAATTTCTAGAGATGAAATGAAATTTCTTAAGTTTTCTTCATTTTTTTATCCTGTAGTCACCTCCATTGATCATCATTTTTTACTATTTTTTTGTAACTCCACCATTTTTATCAGATTTTTTCAAGGATATTTTATATTAATAAATATTTTCATTATATCTATCAAATATCCATCAATTTCAGTGGAATAAGTCCACTAATTTTCAATTATTAATCTTCCCCTTCCTCGACTTTTCCAAAGAAATATGCAACCTCCATGGAAAATAGCACTAATCAAAATTTTATTCAAAAATTGTGTAAGGATAATTAATGTAATTAGTGAATCAAAATTAAATCACTCTTTAGAAAACAATATGTCATAGATATCATGGAGGATGGATACACCAAGAGATAATCCAAGATAGTGAAGGATGCTCTTCCAGATGGTTAAATGGAAACTCTTTGGATAGAATAGAAGAGTGTATTTGAGGAAAAATCTATCATCTATCAAGGATTGATGAATCCATGTCCGCAATAATTTCTTTATCAAAAAAATTGAGGGGATGTGGGAGAAACTTCACAAATAATTCAAAGGTGTCAACAAGGTAAAGTGGATAAGACTTCAATATCTATGAGGTGAGTTTAAATCCCTTTAATTGAAATATTCTGAAACCATTACCATGTATCATAATATTTTAATGGTATTGATGAACCAATTATGATGAAATTGAGAAATTATTGATGGCATACAGGTTTGTGAGAAAATATTACAATTGTCAGATTCCAAATTTGATTACATAGTTTTTTCCCAATAAGTAACCAAATATAAGGAAACATTTTCTATTGAAGAAGTTGTGGGATCTCTATAATCAATGAAGGACATTTAGAAGTGGTTTAGGAACATGATTTCAAGGACAATAAAATAACTCAATAAAGAGGATATTGTAGAGGAATACCAAAACCAGGAGGTCATGGATATCAATATTTTATTCCATGAGGATGAGGACACTAAATTAGGGGGAGGATTCAACAATATCCACCTAATGAAAAAAATAAATCTGCAATGCTATACTTTTCACAAATATTGAAATTATATAAGTGAATGTTGGAGTAATAAAACCATGGAGAATGTTATTGAAGAGGATAATATTGCTAGATTAGGAGATGTTACTAGATAATACCTTATGTTGATGGCAAAAAAAACCACACAAAATCATGGTATTTGGAATCTTGACTCTTGATCAAAGAACCACATGACAAGCTAGAAGGACTTTTTTTAAACCCAGCTAATATGGTTTGAGGGGAGATTTAATTTTTCAATCTCCCAATAATATATATCTAATAAAGTGGATATATATTGATCATGAATAGTGACAGAAATCATGTATTCATACAAAATTTTTACTATATACCTTAGATGAATATTAATATTTTAAATCTTATGATATTTTTGGAAAATTATTTTGCATGAGCTGAAAAAATAAAAAAATGGAAACTTTTGATGGAAAAAAAGAGTGGTTACAGAAGTTCCCATGGGGATGAACCAAATGTTTCAACTTATGATCATCCCAAATTCACCACAATTTTTTATAACAATATTTGATAATAAATACTATATATGACATCTCATGTTTGAAAATTTAATCATTGAAATCTTATTATAATTAAGAAATAAGATGGTGGTGATTGGCATTCTTAAAATTACATATTCAAAAAAAAATATGTGGTAGTAGTTTTATAAGAAATAAACATAGAAAAAACGTTTCAAATAAGGAAAATTGAAGAGTTATTGTGCCACTTGAGTTGGTCCAAATTGATGTGTGTGGTCAATTGAATCCAAAATCAAATAGACAAAAAGGTACTTTCTAACATTTATTAAAAATTGTAGTAATAAAGCATGGATATATTTTTTCAAGATAAATTCATAAGTGTTTGACATAATTAAATAATTTAAGATTATTTTGTAAAAAGAAGAAACTTTTATATAAAAAAATTATGATATGATCAAAGTTATAAGTACATCTCTTATTTTTTCAACACTACCTCAAGAAACATTTTATTCATCAACAGTTGATGCCAACATATACACCTCAACTCAATAGAGTATCCAAAATAGAAATTAAACCAATATCAGCATAGAAAGAATCATGTTTAAGGATATAGGAGTTCTTAAGACTTTTTTGTGTCGAAACAGCTTTTTGAGGGGTGTATCAAGTTAATAGATACCCAAAAAATATTAAATAAAATATGTCCCATGAAGCAAGAAGTACTCACCATCCAAGTTTGATTAATCGTATAATTTTTATAATATTTATTATGTTATGATCCTATAAGAAAAATGAATAATGCTCGATGATAATGGTGTGAACTATGTCCATATGGGATATAGAGATCTAGAAATGGGATATCGCATGTATAATCCCATTACTAAGAAGATAATATTAATAATAGATGTTTACTTCAAAGAAAAGAAGTCGTGGAAATGTAATCAAGATGAAATTTAATAGAGATAAAACTCACTATACAAAAAGAAGAAAATTTTAATGAAATGCCTATAGAGGATCCTATATTTCAAGAACAAATGATTCTATCACTTCATAATTCTACTTTAGAAATTTTTTTACGAGAAAATTATCATATAAAAACCAAAAAAGTACAAAGTCTTATATAAATATATGAAATTATATAACTAATAGAGTTATATGTAAACGTGTATTTCTCCTTGGAATCCTCTGATTTGGTTAATTTCTAGGAAGTTATATGTGATAAAATATTGAGGAAATTGATAGAAAAATAAATATATTCCATTGATAATAACAATAAATGGGACTTAATGCAAATATTATATGGAAAAATATTGTTGTTAACTGGATATTCAAAATAAAGAACATTGATCATGGTGATGTCCAAAGGTACAAAGTGACACTAATAACTAAAGGTTACAAGGGAAAAAATAATTGACTATGGTGATGTTTTTTCACCCATTATAAGGGTGTAGATGATCATATTACCAATCTCAATTATTTCCCAACACAAATGGAAGATCCACCATCTATATGTGTAGTTAGATATACTAGATATTTCTTTTATATAAGTGATATATTTTGATCACCCACCCAGATACCTAAAAAAATTAATCAAAGATGATGAAAATTCTTAGGATGTAAGGAAAACAAGTTTAAGGGGGGGTGTTGTAAAAAATAAAAAAGAGTTTCTTAATATGGATGAGTAAAAAATTATTGGTATGATTATGTGGGGTATACTTTAAAATTTTTGGAGTCTGTTATAGGGGAAATAAATTTAATAACTATAGAAATAAAATTTCCCACAAGGAATTTTGATGCAGCCAATAATGTTGGTGAATAGATTCAAGGAACAAACTCTTTCCTTGTGGTTTATTTTTTCTAAAAATTGATATGTATTATCTTGAGAATCATAATGTATATCCTTTTGATAGCTTAAATAGAAGTATTAAAATTGCATGAGTCCACTACATTTACTTTCTCATGTCAATGAAATATTAATCATAAAAATTGTTTTCAAATATTGAAATATTCAATTCAGTTAATTACTTGTTGAAATTTTTAATTCATTGAACATTTCAATAAAAATTTCTATTTTGTGTTCATAATTGATAAAAGTTCTTGGTGTAATTTTTATAAAATTTTGGAACTAGTTGATTCTTGAGATTTAGTGGATTTTAATCAAATATATAATTGATAATGATTCAGGGTGTTTTTGGTATTTAAATGATTTTATGTTCTTCAATTTAATTTTTCCAATTTTTTTAAAGAACAACTTTAGTGATTTTTTATAATCAACGAATTTTTCATGAATTAATTATTCCACTAATTTCACATTATTTTTATTAATAATTGTTTATGGTATAAATTTTTAAATATTCTGTTGTGGAACCCTGATAAACCAATGCCAAATATGGTACCCGTATTTCTGAAGAGTCCACATACCACACCGATTCCGCTGGAAAAGGAATAAAATACAATATCAACTGATTTAGAGAAGGTCAGTCACCCAATAAACCACTAAGTGATGTTTTTTCACCTAAGCAACCATAAAAATAAGAATAATTTGGTAGCACCCTGTAGAATATTCCCAATTGAGTGCACTGCCACTATCAAAATCTAAAAAAACTTAAATGTCAAACCTATTGAAGTCGCGCTACTAGAGGTGACAACTAGACACCATTCCTTTCGAATCCAATTCTTCCACGGTTATAGAACAAATCTCATGTAGAAATTGATCTATAACGCCAATAGCGACTCAACCATTTTAATAATATACTAACTCCATAAACTGAGCCCCATCGAATGTTGAATAAACCTGCACCCCTCTTTTTTCATTAATATTAATTGAAATAAATTTAATTATATAATAAAATAAAATATTGTGTTCGATGTTAAGATGTGATGTACGAACCCAAATTATAATGTATTTGGGCATACAAGGCTTAAGATTATATGTAACACCCAAAAATATTTATTCAAAGCTCACCCATGTGGCCTAAAAATAAAAAATTGGGGAAACCATCTCCCAGTCGTAGCAGGCCAACTCAAGGTGAATCATCTTATCTTTTTCCTTTTTTCTTCCTTAATCAAGAAAAATTTTCTGAATTAAAAGGAAAAGGATATCATGGGAAACTTATTCATTATTTGAATGATCATAGCCCATGAGATTTATAGCAACCAAGGATTATCTTACAGGTTTATTACAGAATTTTTTTTGAATATTCTTCACATTAAAAAATTACATTCTCATGGATAATAATAGTTTAGTGTTTTTAGAAATAGTGAAAGATACACTTATAACTTGGTGAAATATACTCAACATATACCATGAAGATCTTTCCCTTTAGTGATCTTATATACAACTTTTTTCATAACTTGAGGAAAGGAAACATAAGAATGGGTGAGCTGTGATGCTCAATAAAGGTAAATAAAGAAGATTCATAAATATGAAATGATAATAACATTAAAATATCATACCCTATATATCAAAGATCTTATACATGATTCATGGTATAAATTTTTTTATTCATAAGAAATGAATCATAAGGGAATAAAGAGAATAAGACATAAGATTATAACATAAGAATAAGACATGGAATTGTGGAAGACAAGTAACATCATTTTCTATAGGTTAAGCCTCATTGAAAAAGAATATTTGGGAACTTCATGGAGACTGAAACTACTATATGGGACACACCACCATCCCCAGTCGCATTCCTTTCCTTATAAGGTGTTGAGTTTCCCTTTCTTCCCATAGTGGATCAGGTTTCCCCATCTTCCCATAATGGACCAGGACACACATTTTTCCCATTTTGGATCAATATACACATGTTTCCCATTTTGGATCAAGTTCGTCAACTTGTTTCCCATCATTATCTGATGAGATATAAATCTTTACCAAATTCATTGGATAGAAATATAGGCCCCACCCGTCACATAATAAAATCACATATACATGAGCCACAATATAATAAATCATTCATAATATCATAACCCAAAAAAAAAAAGATGGGTTTTATAAACATAATATCAAAAGCCATGAAAAAAATGGGTATCATAAACATTTCATTATATCATTACCTATATAAATGTGATAGGTATCATAATCTTTTCATCAAAAAATAACATACTAAAAGAAGTGGTTTTCAAAAGAATATAACCCATGGAAAAGAAACCGGTGTCATGAACATCATTCCATCAAAACATAAACCAATAAAGAAAGAATATGATTGGTATTCTTGGATTATATCACTAGTAAAGCACAAAATATAACAAAGTATATCATCTTAGATGGAGAAGCGGTTTGAAGGATCACATGGAACATTTACTAAGAAAATTATCCTTTCTTTCGGAATCCATTTTATAAAATCATTTAAAAATAATTTTCGAAAAAATACATCTTTATAATTTCATTTAAAACATTTCTTAAGAAATATATCTTTTCTATTTTGAAAAAAATATCTTTTTAAAAACATTAGGCATTCTGAAACAAATTTCCATATAAAATAGCTTTAAAAACATATGAAAAAATTTTAAAGATATTTTGGAAACAATTTTCATTGAAAATACATTGAAAACTCATAAATAATGATTTCAATCATTTTGAAAAAAAAAAATTATTTTAAAATACTTTGAAAACATATAAAAAATCTTGAAAACATTTTGAAAACATTTTTCCTTGAAAATAGCATTGAATAAATATAAAGGAAAATTTCAAAATAATTTTAAACACTTTAAAACATAAAACATTTCTTTAAAATCCCTTTTCCATGAAAATAATATTAGAAGACTATTTAAAAACATTTTTTAAAAAATATTTTGAAAACTTAATTTTTAAATAAAATAGATTTCTAACCAAAGAGAAAAATAAATTCTGATATTCTTAAAAAGATTTTATTAATCATCTTAAGTAACAAAGAGTGAAAAATGGACCGCAATATTAAGATATCATGAATAACTAGTTTTTAAGAAAATTAATGAGACACTAGTAGATAATGCGTTTATACCCATGCATATATAACCATGGTTTAACAAAACTGTGGGTATAGATGTTATTTGTTTACCTATACTGATGGTTTTGATAAAACTATTGGTATAGTGACCCCGATTTCAATACTCTATTCGGATCCCCCTCCTGATTTTCATTTCTGACCCCGCATCTCCTCCCGACCTGGCCTCTCCACCCTCCCCTCCCCTCCCCAACCTCAACCTATTTCCCTTGCCTCCATCTCCCGCCCCCACCTCCCTCTCTCCACCTTCTCACCTCCACCTCTACGGTCGCCTCCACCTCCGGCCCCTACCTCCAACTTCGGCCCCCAAATCCGACCCCACTTCCATATCTGTTGTTTCCTTCACCTCCACGGCCACCTCTTCCCGGCCTCCTCCCAGCCTCTACCTCCACCTCCTCCCAGTCTCTGCCTCCTCCCAGCCTCTACCTCCTAGCCTCAAAAGGTATTCATATAATGATATGTGGGATTTTGATTTAGGTATTCCATTGTCCATATGTCTTAGCTTGTGTTAAATATATTCCTTTGTTAACCATTTTTTTATGTGCTCTATGGATTTCTTATATGCTTCTAATGGAATCATGGGCCTCATAGTGGATAAAATGGAGACCTATACTTTGATCCATTGGAAATATTTTTAGTTTTCTTCTCTCTTTGAGGAGCCTATTGATTCGTGTAATTCCTTGAAATTTAGGGCCCTGATCGAAGATGAGCATGTCCGATGTTCTCCAGTGTGTGGTATGCCAAGGAAG
Source organism: Viscum album (assembly GCA_963277665.1). NCBI lineage: Eukaryota > Viridiplantae > Streptophyta > Magnoliopsida > Santalales > Viscaceae > Viscum > Viscum album. Next base: position 1,209,605,242 of record OY728137.1, read on the forward strand.
ATAAACTCATCCACCCCCATCCCAATAGTGTCGTGACACACTCAAAGAAAATCATAGGAATGAAAGAAGGTATGAAATCTATTACATTGGCATTAACTTAGCCATGAATTACATTTTTCTGCTTTTAGGATGGATAAATATTTGAAGACTAACTTGTTTGGGAACTCGATTTGGGATCTCGCTATTTATGAAAGATTGGAAATTCAAGGTTAGTTCATGAATTATAATGGTATCATCTTTTATGCATGGAAACCTCCCTATAATGGTTGGATCAAGATCAACATGAATGTTTCTTCCAAGGGAAATGTAGACCAGTATGTAGAATGAAATAGAAACATTTCATAGAAAAATTGGTAAGATTGAACTCCTGTGTACATACACTTCAATAGTGCACTTTGTTCAAACATACATGCATATTTTTTTGGTTCCATACAATGTTTAAACATACATTGCACTACTCTACACAAATTTTATAAATATAGAATCTTCCATACACTTAAATAGTATATATAATTGTATAAACTACACTTTTGTATATAAATTCATATATTACATTACACTCTTATGTTGTATAATCATGTTCGTAAAAGGATTTTGAAAATAATTATCCTTTTCATATCATATTTAATTATTTTAACATAATGAACAGTATTTTATTTAATGGTAGTGACACATTAATTAATGTGTTGTATGCTCACATAAAGATTCTCATGTAGTTGCAGGTGACTAATTTTTGTAGAGCCTAGTGACTTATCAATTTGAAGTATAGTATATTAATGTCTTACAAGCCACTTCGACTAACCACTGGAATGCAACAAGATCGATAACTGGAATGCAGCCACATCTTCCACCATTGTAGGATTTCTAAGGTATTTTTATAATAATGATTCTAAGTACGTGACCTCACTTCACAATGTAACTTCTCTCAAAACCAACCACAATTGAATAATGGAATACACATTTTCATTCCTAACGCAGATCAAAAAATTTCATAAATGCATAGCATGATCATTATCATTAGAGTAAATAAATTTTTTTTATGTGTTATTCCACACCTTTTAGATCAAGTTGATTTTTTGATTATCAGCCCAATTTTCATTCCAAATGCAGATCAACTTTGACCGATTACTGGAATGACATGGTTCCCATAAATCATTGCCCCAATAGAAATCTTCATCGAATAATTAGTTTTCTTCTTCCAATCCTCTCCCATTCTCGTTTACTTCCTGCCTTTTTTTTTGTACTATTGGTAGATTTTTGTTATTTCCCATTTCCCAAGATTTAAATCTATTTATCAATGAATATTTCAGTAGATTTGGAGTATATCACGATCCAATGCAGCAAGATCACCTCTCTTCTGCCTCTCTTGTGTTTTTCTCTCATCAGAAAGGTAATATGTTCTTAGGTAGGAATATATTCAAATTTTGGTACCCCTTTATTTGGATTGATATCATAAGGCTTTGGTTGATGCTTTCCCCAATCTTTAAGTGTTTTGGTCTTTTTTTTATAGGTGATGTTTCAATTTGTCTATGATGATTATTTTATATTTTTTAAATAAGTCCTCACACACATGACTGGAGTGGGTGGTTATACCTTTCCATAGTATTTTATGATTGTAGGGACTTCTTATGATTTTTTGGAGCATGGAATGTATTTCTAGTGATTATATATTTTTTGAAGAAATGAACTAATGTATTTAATGCCTTAAATTGAAACTTTATGCATAGGGGATTTTTTAGTTTGAGGGGGTTCGTGTTGTGGTATAGAAAAATGATGGGAGTATAGATAAGGTTTGAAAACCTTTGGAAATAAGGAAACAATGAGCTATATGCCTATTTCTTGATTAAATGTCAAGATTGACTTATTAATATTTTTTCTAGGAAAGTGAGACATTAAATGACATGGGGATAAGGGGAAACCCCTTAGTTTTTGTATGACCAATTAGGTTATGATTGAATTGGGTAATTGTGGATTCACTCGAATGTGTTGTGAGGGGGGAATATGAACTTAGATGGGGAATGATTTATTTATAGATATTGGTTTGTGTTAGATATTGAGATTGCATTGTGTAAAACCTTCTTACTGGAATTTGATCGAACTTTAGAAAGTTAACATGTAATAAGAATAATTCAATAGTTGATCCTATGTACTTGAAAGCGATGAATTTCTTGTGAGAATTTATAGATCAACAAAACTTTCATAAATTAATATAAATGGTTGTGAAGTAGTCTGACATCCTTATAATAGAATTATTATTAGAAGAAGGTGTTGGGGCATACATTGTTTCCATAGATAAATTGATATGAGTGTATTGTTCTATTTTTTCATTTCTCATCATGATCAACTTGTTATCATATATTAGCAATTGGATGTTGAACCATCAAAGGCCATTTCTCCCACTTTTTGGATGTGGTAGTGCCTCTACTACATCAGTTCTCCATATCTAGCATTGTAGACCCAAAAAATATGGTAAACCTAACCAAAGTAGTCATTTTTACAGGGTGTTAACCTTAAGGCTATGTTTGAAATACTACTAATAACTTATGTAAGTGTGGGTATTTTTTTACCCGAGTTACAGAAAACTATATATACTATTTATCGCTTACTTTTGTATAAGATTACTTTTTACAGCATTTTTTGAAAACTGATTGTTGCGCTTATCGCTTATGTACGTGTTGTATAAGACTTTTGATAATTGTTTCCAGATTTCTTATTGAAAATGTGCTTTTAAGACACTTATTTTCATGGTTTCCTTCAAGAATTTAACTATGAATAGTTTTTCAGAGACCGAACAAATCAATAGTTATTTTTTCAAATTGATTATCTTTAGTAAGCATTATCAAACACAACATAAATGTTTTCATATTTCTTATTGAAATAGTGTTTCTTTGCCACTTTTTAAGTGGTCTTATTCTAGAATTTAAGTATAAGTGTTTTTTCAAAAATAGAGAAAACATCACTTATTTCATTTTTCAACAGCTAATCACCAGTTATTATTTTAAACTGATCAATACATAAGATAAATTAGCAAAATTTGGTAATGATTATATATTATACAATTCATATATTAATTCTTTGTTTTTTGGTTAATTTTTTATAGTTAAATGGTATATTTTTTCTACTTCAAATTATGTCTGGTATATTCTACACCACAGTATTCTCCCGACCTCATACATTTCAAATTGTTAAACATATTAAGGTTTGAATGTTTCTCTTTGTTCGCAATTTTAGGATTTTAATTTTTTAATTCCCAATTAGCTTTATATAATTAAATGGTATATTTTTTCTACTTCAAATTATTCCGGGTAAATTCTACACCAATGTATTCTACTGACCTGATACTTTTTGAATTGTTAAACATCTTATGGTTTTAATGGTTCTCTTTGTTCAATATTTCTGGATTTTGATTTTTCAATTCCCAATTATCCTTTTATTAATTCTGAATTATATTGTAGTTACATGTTCTGTGACTTTTAAGTTTTCAGGATATTTCTCCTCCACATTATTTCTCACCTATGTGGCAGGCTTCCATTCAATTCTACTCTCCATCTCCTTTACACCCCTCACCAATTCATCCACCCACCCTAGTCTCCCCCCCCCCCTAATCTCATGTTCTCCCCATTTCTACCTCCTCCTCATCCCTCTTTCCTCCTTCCCACTTTCTCATCCTCCTTCACGCCCCCTTCTCTGCCTCACTACCGCAGTCTCTACCATCGTCTCAATGCCTTTCTACCATGAATCACCTTCTTTATTCCATCAATATATTCCCAAAAACCTATATATCATAATAACCTTGTCCAAGTTTATTTTTTTCATACATGTCATTGGTGGTATTCATTAGTTCTTGAGTCATTTTCTTCTCTTGAATGTTGAAAGTGGAATTCCTCACCAATGTCACCCACACCATTCTGAGTACCATATGATCTATCCATTCACATTAAGATTTCACTACATTTTACAACTTAATTCCAGTTAATGAAATACCTATTTCATTTTGGATGTAATAATCATCCATATGCATCCTTTAGAAGCTATAGTTCCTTTAGTCAAAATTATTATCTGTAATATTTAAATAAATCATTTATGGACGTATGTAACACTAAGAGGCGGGGTGAGTCAGTGTTAATGACATTTTAAAAAAAATTATCTTTTCAATACCTTTTATTATTTATTATATTATAGTTAGATAAAATGGATCTCTTATTTTTCCTTATCACCTTTGGTTATACATAAAACACATCCAAATACGCACACACACAAAGAAGAGATTTATTTGCATGGATCACTACTCAATAATAGTTTCTAATCCTTAGTGTGAGTTCAAATAACCTACAAACACATGAACCACTATTAATACACCTATAAGTTATAGCAAGCATGGAGTACCAAAGAACTTTCATTACACTATAGTCTCCTGAAAATGCATTTGTATGCATGAAATTGATCTCTTATTCTCCCTAATCACCTATAATGTACTAATTGACTCTTCTATATACTCTATTACTTAAACAACCTCATGAAAGTAACACCCTATTCCTCTTTGGTATGGAAAATAGTACACACACTTCTTCATAGCAGAAAACATGAGTTTTTCACCTTTCTATGATTCCTACTTTTTTTAAAATTAGACTATACAGAATCTTACAACATCTTATTTAACTTCATTACAACATTAAAGAAATAAAATATTCTTTCTATATTCATATCATGAAAAATGATACTATTTTTCTCCATTCTTATATTTGACTGATTAGCACTTATAGTTAGTAACTAAGTCAAATCCTCTTCCCTTAAAAACAAATATTTTCTTCTTTATAAATTACAACATCGATCACCACACACTACCCTCCTTTGATCGCTCATGGTATTTCTCTCTCATCTCAATTCATCACTTCTATCAGGACATTTACTAACCAATAACCAAGTTATTTGTTTCCTTATATTATTTATAAAATGGAGGAAAATTCTAGAAATATTAGTTGCATACTTTCTTTTGGTCATTTCGTGTTAAATTTTCACTTTACCTTTGAACAAAGTTAGAACAACTAATTTATTCTTGGGTGTTGCTTGCCTTCTAATGATTTAATCCAAAGGGTTATCACAATGGTGTTGAACACCTAAATTTTTCTATTTTATCATAGTTTATTAGCATTTAAATGGATTAATGATAATTTAATGGTTAAAGTTTACACTACAGGTAGCATCGATAAACGCTACACATCCTTGGTTTGGGTTGTCACATAATTGAATCAAAAGTATGTTGATTAGTTTAGAAAATTTATCTTTGTTTCATTCATGGTTCGGCTGGTAAGATCTAAGGTTATTTCTGGAAAAGAGAGGAGTGACTCACGTGAGATATTCCACAGAGGCTTTGTATCCCCGACACTTTCTAGGGTTCAATTATATGTTATGTAAATGTCTTATCATATATTTCAAATAAATTCTTATATACTGATAAAATTTCTTCTTTGAGGCATATGATAAAATTTTCTAGATAAAAAATCAGGAAAATATACCACCAACACACAGATAACTAGTTTTATAATTTGTTTAAATTTAATCTATTAAATATTCATTGAATTTTATTACTGATTCTTTCAGATTCTTGTATTGTGAAATCTTCCCAGCATTGATCAGAAATTGTTATAATATGTGTTGTGTTATCATGCAGATATATCATTCATTAGGCTGGCTAGTTTCCCCTTATTAGTGATCAATCATATCTATGATATTGTCTATTTATATGGGATTTATACCGAGGTTGTTTGAGAGGCATTTCCTTTTCTTAAAAATATTGGTACTAAAAGTCTTCATAACAATTCCATCTACTCAAATGTTGAGAGGTATTGTTTGATTATTATCTTCAATACCAACAATTTTATAGAAATACATACCTTTTACTTAATAAACGGATTCACATACTCTTGTTATACATGATCCAGGTTTGATGAATTTCTTGTTGTTGAATAACAAATGCATATTTTTACATTATCTACAATTTAAGAGAAACTGATTTTATTTGTGAAATCAAGTTTTTTGTTAGATTAAATGCATATATAAGTCTTCATTTTACATAATTGACATTAGAATAGTGGGTAATCGTATGTGATGTTTATAATCACCCATTCTATTCCCTTTCACACAACTTTAACAGGTTTTTTTCTCAATCTAATAAACAAATTTATGTTTGTGGAAGATTACTTATACTTTTCCTTCTTGAAAATTATGGGGTTATGAATATAAAGAAAGAATATGGTATTTATTTTAATTCAGTATAGTGTATCACTTCATTCAACACACTTTCATATTTAAATCAACTAAATTAAGAATCATTACTAACTTTAAATCTTCCACATCATCCTCTTCAATTTCTACTTTAGATTTTGGAACTTCATTCCAATACATGATGCTCTAAGAGAATACATAACATTTATTGATTTAATTTGAAGACTCACATTCCAAACTCTTTACCCCTCATATTTTTGGTTCATTTTTTAGTCTCAAAACATTTAGATACTTCTCCATCAATCATAGAAAAAATCCAGCTTCCATACTCAGCATCAATCGTGAATTATTTTCAAATATTCAGGATGATTGTTACATTAAATGATCAGTAAAGAATCCACTTATGTAACATCTATAATATCATTCAATAAACCTAAAATTATCCAAAATAGATAAACCTAATGTGTCACTTTTATTGTAACACAAACATATTAACTTCTTATCTATTATGTAAGAAATTGTTAATATTATTTATCCCTATGAGAATTCATTCCACATTCTTAAGATCTTTTATCTTCCAATAATGTTTTATGGAATTTTTCAAGACTGTCTCATTAATCTTCCATTGATGCTTCTAATTCCAGTGATATGTATTTTATCTTTTGGATAAAAAATATCTTTTTTCAATGAATCATCTTTTGAAAATGTATCTACATTGTTTCTTTAAATCAACATATCTTTCAAATATTCACCTTTCATCATCTATCAGCTTCTAGATTCACTTCATATTTGGTGATTTTCTCAATACTAACGCTTGATCTTACCATTAAAACATACCTAAATCCTATTTTTGAATACCCCTTCCTCATGTTGGAAGGTGTAACCCTGAGATTACTTGAATAATTCCTGAGTATCTACTCCCTTGTAACATCCTTCCCCTGGTCCATATCCACTGAGTGGTGCCTAAATCAAGGAGTCACCACTGAACCTTAGGAATGCATTCCCATACACTAGAGGATATCGATTAACAATGATTTTATAGGGTCATACCATTGGAATACTATACCCCATATCATAGTGCACAATAATATATGAAACTAATCTAATCAACATCCATGATATAGAAATTAGATCACACATGATAATACATAATGGAATTAAAATTAAATACATAAATACTAACACACACTGCTCTCCCAATAGACTGACCCCATATATAAAAAATGAATATTAAAGGAAAAAAGAGACTCCAACACATCCTCGAGTCTCACATAATTTCAATCACCAAACCATCTTAACTACTCCCTCATTATTATTTAATAATGATCCTTTACCTAATTTGATCCTATATACAAGTAATAATTCTTCTCAGGGACAAAAGTGTCATGTGATATTGAGCATGATGAGAGTACAACATAGTAGGTAACCACTAATATAGTTTGATACATAACTTGTAAATGTGTGTCTCTACATGTGATATTCTTATATAGATGAATTTATAAACTATTTAATATAAAAATTACTATTGATCCTCAGGCTCTAATGTGACACTTGTGATCGACCACACCTACCTCATCTTGTGCGGAAGTGTCTCTGAGCTTGTCATGAAATTGTTCCAATTAGTTTATAATTTAAAACCAATTCCCATACTCTTGAGGAACTCCAATATCAAAGTACTATGTTCAAGAACAGTTTCATTGGGGAATGGCCTTAATAAATCTAATTGCAGTAAGCCCAAAACCAATTCCAAGGTGTCCTAACAAATCGTATACTATCAGGCACAATGGTAAATTCCAAGATGTCCTGGTAGGTCAAACATCATCTAGTATTAGCCAATTCCAATGCTCCAAGGGAAATAGAGTTTCAATGTCCATAGAGTCAATTCCAATACATCTTCAGAGTTACCACATTTGTAGTCACATCATCAAATCCAAGGGGATTACATAAGGAATTCCATAGACATTAAGGTTGAATCCTAGTCTCCTAAGAATTCCACACTAATCAGGATCATGGTAGAATACATACATCTTAATAATTCCACACTCATTGAGATCGAGGTTGAATCCATGCATCCTAATAATTCTACACTCATCAAGTGATTTCAATTTTTGTGTTTTATTAAAGGTTATAGTGAGTTTTTGTGTGTTTTTAGTGAGTTTCTGAGTTTGATTTCTATGTGATTGGAAGTGATAATATTGAGTTTTTTGTATTTATAGTGAGTTTTTCGTGTGTTTTCAGTGAGTTTTATGCGTTTTTATAGTGAATTTTTTGTTTGTTTTTTTTTTGTGTTTTCTTGGTGTTTTTTTGTGATTTCAGGTTTCAGGTTTTCGGTGAGTTTTCTATTTTTGAAGTGTGTTTTTTTATTGCATTTTGCAAGTCGTAGTGTGATTTCTGTGTTTGATTTGAGTGTGTTTGATAGGAGGTTGTGTACTTGAAATTGAGTGGGGGGTCTATTCCAATGTTTTCAAAAACATTGGTATATCTCTATATAATTCTTGGTGTATATTTGTACCAATGGTTGAAAACTGTAGGTATAACTCTATTCCAACAATTCAAGCTAAATCGTTGGAACAACATAATTCCATCACCTATGGAAACCGTTGGTAGATAGATATACCAGCGGTTTAAACCATTGGTATAGAAATATACCAACAGTTTGAAACTATTGGAATAAATTTATCCAAATGGTTCATAATGTACTATGGGAAAATTGAAAACTGGACCCCCTATACCAAATGTTCAATGTGAACTTTTGGTATATAGAAACCCCAATGACACACATGACAATGGTTATTGAAACTATTGGGATAGGTTATCCCAACAGTTTGAAACTGTAGGTATAGGTTATATTTCCTATAGTGAGAGTTCAGGAGAGATGTATCATAATATTTCATCAATGGAAGCATAATAATAAATAATCCTGATAAACGATGAGATTATAGCAATAAAATGTTACCACTTTGGTAACATTAAATCATGATCACCATAAGATAATAACATTACATGAAGCTTATAATATCATGAATATAAAAACATTCATGACATAACCTGTCAAATTTAATTATATACACCTCATAGAAGAACATAGGTGGATGATATAATATGTGTTAAAAGAATGGAGATTGAGATAAAATTACTTTACTGATTTGGTAAATTTTGAACCATAAACCTCATGGAAGAAATATCATAAAATGGATATTTAAATAACCATAAATTTTAGTATAATAATCATATTATATATTCATTTATATTATATATACCACACAAACGAAATGAGTAGTGAATAAGGCATAAGCCTCGTAGATATATAAGTTCGACAAGAAAACTCTTACCTTAAGTCTTGACTTTATTTGTACAAGTTTAAACCTCATATATAAAAATATTAGTTTATTATACTTATATCATAGAAATATATTATTATATCCAGTACCATTTATTATTTTATTATGACTTTATATCACCTATTTATTAACAACTCCATATTAATGTTACGTTTTGAGTAATATCCACTTTGTTTTTCATATTTGTTTGGACTTGTAATTCTTGATCCTCTTACATAGATTATGATTAAATTATTTATATAATTTAAAACATGATATTAATATCATATATAATCAGTATAAAAATATTTATAATAATCTATAAAATATAGAAAATTAAATTGAATACACCGTTCATGGAGATAGTAGTCTGTATGTACGCATAATTATTGTTTTCCTTTTCTTGTCATATTGAAAGAAAGAAAATTAACGAAATATATATGTATATATATAGTATATCAATTGATGTGATAAGGTGTAAAACCTATGTTTTTTATATCATTGCAAAATGATATTTCAAAAAAATATTTCAAAATTCAATAGAGTTAATTAATAATATCATTAGAAACAACATACTTTAAATGATATGTGCTATCATAATGGATATTGTAAAGTAATATAGGTTTTTCCTATATCACAATTTGGGGTATAAAGTATATCATTAATTATAATATATTATTTTTTACAAAAAAAATTATGCATTTGATAAATGTATAAAATTTTATAATTATTTAAATAATAGAAATTTAATACCTTATAAAATATATGTATTTAATTTATGAAATATTTTAAAAAGATATTTAAAATATTATTTTTTTAAGATTTAATTATAATATATATATGAAACATTTATTATTATGAATCGTTCATAATGATCTTTTATCTAAAAAATCATCCTTGAGATGGGATTGTCAATTACACAAAATAAATGTTTGAAATATGTAATCATGATCTTTAGTTGGTTTCATATGGAATTAAAATTAAAATATTCAATTGTTAAATAATATAAGTTTTTTACATGGTAAAATGTAAAGTGTTAATATAGATTAATATATGAGATATAAAGACTTCTTATTTCATATGAATTTTAAGTTTTATTAAATATAATATTTTATATATACCATAATATATATATATATATATATATATATATATTTTATATTTATGTTAGATATATATATGTGATATTTCAATCATGATTATGAAGTGTGTATATATCTTCTGTTTGAATTTAAAAATAATAATTTATCTTTTTGTAACTATTTTAAACATTTTAGGAATTTTTTTTAAATATAATTATGTTTAATTTAAATTCTTTAAATTTATTCTTAAAAATATCAAAAAGTGAATTTATGTATTTATATGATAGGTATTTCATTATTTTTGATAATTTGAAAAGTAAATTTTTGTTTTGATTTTTTTAATTCTAAAGTGGGTATATATTGTATTTATACTAACATATTTGATATTAAAATAATTTTATAACATTTTATCACTCTTGCGTAGCAATCTATAGATGATGGGACTTTACTTTTCTTTTTTTAATTGCTTAAAGGACTGGTATTTATTTTTTAATGTTTGCCTTAACTACCAATTCCAATATATTTTCTCTGGAGAAGGATTTTAGTAATACCCTCAATTAACCATGTAATTTTTCATTTGAATTTTTGAGAGATTTTAAACTAAAATAACTTATTTAAAGAAAAAAAGGGATGGAATATTTAATGGAATGGTTAACCAAACTTTGTGTCCCAGTAGAGAAGGGTGGATTTCAAGGAAGTAACTAATGCATAGTTACTATAATAGATATCCTAATCATGCCTACCTATACTGTGAGGATGGATTTTGGAAAAAAAATATGGATTACGTTTTACCTAAATGTTTGACATAGCTATGCTTATTAGGGGAAATTCTATGATTGTTTTAGAATAATTTATTTCCCTCTTAAGAAACCATTAAGCATCATTAATGGTGTTTTCCCTAAAATTTGGCATAACTTTAACATATTTTGGGGGATATACACCATTATTGGATCGATTATAATGATTGATTAGTTGAATAAAATCTATATCAAATGTGAATAAATATAGATTTATTCTTGTGATGTTCTATCCCATATCCCTCTTACTCCTCCCCCTCTTTATCATATCTCTACTAAATGGTTTATATATTAATTGTTTTGTAAATAATTTATTTATTATGAATCTTTATATAAAATAATTCATGGATTTTAATATCAACTTCCTTATAGATAAAATATATATAAAAATATTGGATTTTTTAACATGGTAAGTGACTTTAATTTATTTATATGATATGGATAAATGTGAATATAATTTCAGTTATCATTAAATATTTAATTGAATCATGAAAATTTATTTTCGATTAATGATTCTTGTTGGATTTTGGAAATAAAATTTTTGAAAGAAAAATGATTTCTCTAAAAATTGGGTATTTCTTGAATCTATATTAGGATAAAATAAAATTAAAGAGAAATTAATTAAATAAATTTTCATAAAAAATGATGAATATTTGTATATAAATTAGTTTTTGTAAAATAATTGATTCTAAAATAATAATAATGCTTCATGAAATATAGTTTTTTATATTTTTGTTTTTTAAATAGTTTTTTGAGATATTTTTAGAAAAATAAAAATTTTAGAGATTTGTATTCAATGGGTGTTTTGGTTTTATTCTAAAACTCAAAAACCTAAGCCTTAATGGTTCATAGTAATGAATATATAAGGGATTCTGTGGGATGGTGTGAGTTATAGTCAGTATAACTGTGGAAATTAGGAAAACACTGTTATTATTCCATAGTGACTTATTGTAGTTGGTATGATTAAGGATATATGTGGATATTTTAAATCATGGTAGATAAATTGAGTTGGGTATGTGAAAACTTATTCTGGTAAGGTTACAATACTACCAAGTGGGTTCTATAATTATATTTCATCGGATATTCCTAGACACATGTGGGTTTTACCAAAATAATAATTATGTTATATCATGTTTAACAAAATGGGTGAGTTTTTACAAATGTTTCATAAAATTAGAAACAAGTACTTTTAGAAGTAAAGTGTTTCTATTATGGAATATAAGGTTTTAGAAAAGTGTTAAATGGGAATTTTCAATAAGAAATGATTTCTAGTAAAACAAACTATATGTTTATTTTATTTTAATTACATGATTTTGAAAATTAACTTCAATATAATTTATTGAGTAAAAAATATTAATTTAAATTTTTTTATTTTATATACAATTAAAAAAATAATAATAAGTTCTTATATATTTCTCATTACATTTTGGATTATCATATGCATGTGAATACATTATATTCATTGGGAAAATCATATCATGTTTTGTACTCACCCCTTACACCTATAAGTTGGTATACATATAGATCTTGATGAACATGATACAAATAAGAAAAGAATTAATAATTTTTTGGTGGATATTTTTAGTTTATTAATAAAAATATATGTCTGAATTTTGGTTTTATTTTATTCAAAAAATATTGATAGATATACTTAAAAAATCAAACTATCTTTGAAAACAAAATTCAAGTTTCATGATGTTTATAGGATATTAAAGTTATTTTATCATGGGTAAAAAAATATATGCCTAAAATGATCATGTCATTATGTAATTAATTTTCTGATGTAGTTTTATCAATCAAAGGTTTAACCATTTTTTATGATAATTTAAGATATTTCATGATTTATTTGCCAATTAATTTTGGCCAAATTTTCTTTTATTAAATATCCACAATAGGAATTAATTTTTCCTTGATTTTTCATGAATAATTAATGGTTAAAGAATGTCTGTGGATACATGGATTTTAGGTAGGTTTTCATGTTAAAATGAGACACTATAATTTACTTATGGTGAAATTTCATAATAATTTTTTGAAAGGATTTTCATTGTGAGGTTATAGTTCATAATATAGTTGAAGGATATAATGTCAATGGAAATGAATATTAATTTTTAATAATTGGATTTACACTACCTTTCATTTATCAAATATATAATTCATAATTGTTCACTTAACAAAAAATTATGTTGATATGGATTAAGTAGTGGTTTTTGAAGATATCTTGAATTTGAATACAATAAACCATAATATTATTAGTTTCACCCTAATAAGGTTAATATATATAGAATTTTATGAATTAAAAATCCATTAAAAATAGGTTATTTTGTGTGAGATATAGAGATATCATTTAGAACCACTCTATGTCTTTGAATATATAATAATGCGGAAGGTAAACTTTTAAGATTATAGAGGCTATAAAAAACATTAAGAGACCATAGTAATTGATAAAATATCATAAACAATATAAATAGTAGAAAATTAAATTTGGCGATGAATTTTTAATGATAAATAAGAATAATTGATAAAGGGTAATGATATTATGCACGTTACAAGGCCCTCTTTAATACCATTTTTTCTAATGGTGTGTTATTGAGGCTATCCATAGGTCATATCTTAAGGATAACACATGATTAATCATTAATTAAAATTATTGTCAGGAGTAACTTTTTTAGTTTATAATTAGTTTATGATAGAATAGAAAAACAAATTGTGTATGTTTGAGAAAATTATGAATTAAAAGGAACAGCTCAATTAATATGAAATGAAATAAAAACAGAGGAAATAAAATGTTTGTCCAGGAAAATATGATCTATGAAAATAATAATTACACCATCATTGTTTAAAATATTTATTCTCTTTAAATAAAATAACTTAATTATATTTTTATAATTCAATTACCATACAATGTTTAATGTATGGGTGGTTACTTCCCTTTAAATTCTCTTTAAATACATCAACCATTGTATTTATTCATGGAGTATGAAATTAAGAACCCATGTAATTTTGAATAAGTGTTGTATTTGTTTTCAAATATGTGTGAGAATAATTGGAAGTTTTTTTCTAGTATTTTCCATCATTTGGAATGTTTTTAACATATTTGAGATGTTTGAAAATTTTTTGATCTAAGGTGAAATAGTTTTGGAATTTTGAGTTAAAGGTGAATATTTAACAATGGAATATGTGTGATCCCTCAAAAGCAAATATTGGAGAAGTACCATATTTAAATAAGATTTGTAAGATATTCCAAATGGACTATAAGTTTTAATTTTTGTTATATAATATCTCATAGAGTTCCAAGATTAAAAAAGGCTAGTCTATATTATTCCTTGTATGATAATTTGGAGTACACAAAGGGTTTAAAATGTTATACATAAAATCATATAAATGGAACATGACATTTACTCTAAATTTATTAAGAATACATGGTATTATTTTGATAATATGAAATATCTTTGGAGTACGTAAAATATATATATTCAAGTGATATGTAAGATAAATTTGATCTCATGAAAGATTAATCAATTTAATAAATTTAATATTTTTTATATTTATAAAGTTATGATAGTGGGAATTCTATAAAAAGGAAAATTAAAATTAGAAGTTTCATTGTTGTTATTTATAAATTAAATATTATAATTATTTCTAGTAATTTTAATTTATTTTAAGAATTGATGAAAATTCATTAGTTATGAAGAATAACATTGAACTATAAGAAAAGTGTTGTATCGCACTCACATAAGACCATGGGAAATGATAGAAATACCACGTTTTTTTAGAAATATCTTTTCATATCAAGAGTTTAATAAAATAAAACATGAAAATGTGGTTAAAATGTATAGGTTTTGTTGAAGAATAAATATAATATTAAGACAAGACTCAATGATAATTAAATCATAATTAATTGAGAGGATCCCCAAATGGTTATTCTAAATTTTCAAGGAGGGTTATTTTAAAATCATTAATAGAGATAACAGTTGGAACTATTTATGGGATATATTGTTTTACTAGTTTAAATGCGAGGATCGTAGGTAATTATGGAAAATTAGTAGAATAATTTTTTAAGATAAGGTAAAAAACAAACCGACATGATTAATTAGAGGAAGAAAATCACGAGAAACATAATTAGGCCAAGTTGTTAAATGTTTTGAATGAATATTCTAGAATTAATTGACACCTATTTTTTCTAAAATTTAAATAATTTTAATTTATATAATTATAAAAACGATTGGATATATTTTTAAATAAGTTATAAATTTGATCTCTTTGAGATAATGTTTTGAGTGAAAATTCTATGAGAACTATCATAGATATAAGAAAATGAGTTTAAGAATTGAATATTGATTACATTTTGTTGAAATATATATATATTAGACATTAAGATATTAGTGAAGAGGAATCTCTAATGCTTGGTAAATATAATAATGGATTTTGAAAATATATTTTACTGATTTTGAAGTTTCTTGGAGACTATTGCTGATATTCTTGCTTCTGTTTTGAATTCATGTTGTACACTAGTCAGAAGTAGTATAAACAAATTATTAGAAGATAGCTACTTTTGGGATATGTCTTCACGGGGTATATAGACGATTCATTCCATGTAAATGTAATCACTTTTTATTATAGTGATAAAATCTATGACTCAGGCTCGTTCTAAACATATTAAGGATACAATCAAGAACCATGGGGAGAACCATGTAAAGAACATGTGTTTCTTTTTTCAATACTTAATTTATACAAATAGTATAGTGATATTTGGTTAGAGTGAATATAGGACCTAACTGTTCAAAAAATATTCTTTCTAATAGGATTAAAATTATATAAAAATATACCATTGACTCAATACCTCCCTTCTAATAGTTACATAATTCCTTACTTGAAAATTTCTTGTGGTATCATATTAAATTCAGGTTCCCTATGAGTGATAAATTTCTCTTTTTAGTTGAGGTTAGAGAATCTAAATTCTTCTAAAAAAATAAGAATACTTATATTTTTTCAATAATATTCTTGTCTCAAATAATAAGATGATTTCTTATCTTATATCATTTTTCATATAAGTTATTGATATAGCTACAATTGGTTTTACACTAGTTGAGATAGATAATTCAATGAAATATTAAGATAAAATAAATGTAGTGGTTGATAGTAAAGTAAGGAATGCAATTATGATATACTTATTTAATAAAGTTTATGGAAAGGTGATGAGAATCAAAACTACCCATGAAATATGGGATAAGTATGAAAATATTTTTGATGGGAATAAAGAAGTGAAAGAATTCAAATTGTAAAATTGGAATGAAAAAATAAATATGTTATAATTTCCAATCAAGATACTATTTATCATTATTTTATAAGGGTGTTGTTAATTTTTAGAAACATAAAAATTTTAGACACATTATAAGATTAAACCAAAAAAAATGAGAAATTTCACCAATACTTTTTACGTAAAGGTTTTTATTCTAAAAGATAGAGATCATATGTCTCTTAATGAGATAAAAAATGCTATTATTTCTTATGATGTAAATGGGATTGTTTTTCAAGAAGAAGATTAAATAGGGGAATTAAATTTATTTAAAATGAATTAATGATATAAATCTTGAATGGAGGAATAATGAATCCTTCTCAGAATCTTAATATTTTGAGGAAATATTTGAAGAGAATGAGAGAATTTTGTATCAAATTTCAAAGATATTTAGAATAAGAAGGGGTTAATATAATGGTTTCTTTAAGATTATTAAATTATGGTGGAATATGTAATTTTTTAGTCGATTATCCAAATAATAATATTGGTGATCTAGATAATGATAAGAAAATATAATTTCGACCCAAAAATAAATATGGAAATAACAAGAGGATCATATTGGAAAGAAGAAGTTATAATGATATATAGGAAGGAATATGATGAGAAAATAAGAAAATTATGAATACACTTTTTAAAGTAGTGATTTAGATGATTAATTTACCACTGAAAATTTTCAAACCTTCATGAATCATGTTAAATAACATGAAGTCACATCAATAAGTGATGAATAAGATGATGAGAGCTTCACCGAACAAATTTTTAGTATTTTTCATGAATCTTTTATTGTACAAAATACCAATCTAAATAAAGTTATTTGGTTTTTTGATATGGATGTTGAGAAGGAAAAAATACGGTGAAGACGAATTAATCAAGAATACTAACTAAATTGTCTAAATTAAGAATCTCATGGTGATAATTACATAAAATTAAAAAATGTGAAATGATATATAAATATAATATTTTACAAAGGATTAAGACTTTTGTAAGGAATGATCTAGGTGTATTGCTATTGAAAATACAGTGGAGAATATGAGATAATATTATATCAAATATATGGATTATTAGGCAAAATCATCTCAATATATTGAAAATGTTATCCCAAAATGAAATGTTCAAAACTAGTCCCATTTATTCTATGGAACTAAATATATTTCAACTAGCAGCCCATTTAATAAATCCAAATATTTAATTTTAAGTGATAGGGGAAATCATGAAAACTCAACTCTTATATCAATGGATATTTAGGGAAATTTTAGAAGATATATTTTCCCAAAAAAAGGAAACATAAATCTTCAAATGAAACTACATAAAAAGTAGATTATAACTTGCAGTCATAACAGTTTCATAAAGGAGTGGTTTTTAAAGTCTATTGTAGGTGTTGATGAGATTATGGGCATAAATCAAATGTTTTATAGTAAAAACTTTCTTTTATTTGATTTAAAATAAGGCATTAATTAAGGGGGGGAAACTCTGATTAAATTAGAAACAATTCTAAGAATAACCAAGATGTGAATAAAAGTTCATCAAGTCTACAACACAAAATAGAATTGATTATATTAATTAAATATTTAAAATATATGACTAAAAATTTATTGTTTAGAAGTGTGAATGAAACCACTACCCAAAAAAATTCATTTTTTAGAGATGATATGGTTTAGAAATTTGAGAAGGTGGATAAGTAACTACTTATTGAGGTTGATCTAATATAAAGAAAGATAAGAATGACATTGATTTTCAATCATGGTTGTTCCTCCCATAGGATAAGACATGCCAAAATTTTGAAGATCCTTAATGAGTATCATTTATATGTAGTTATATTTTGAAATGATAGAAGTTTTAAAATTGAAATGTTGGTATATCTAAAATTGAGGCCTAGAAATTTGAATCTATTGATGTTTGATTTGTGGAGGATCAAAAACACAACGTTTTGAGTGTTAGAAAACGTTGTGGTGATAGGGAATTAAATAATTATATGAAGTAATTATTTCATACTAAAGATATTAAAGAATATGTGATTCATACTAAAGTGATAATGAAAACGACTAACTTATTTTAAATTTATACTTTATCTGATACTTGTTATTTTGAGCTCAAAAGATGAGAACAAGATACCACATATAATAATTTTCCATCATAATTGAATCATTTTGAGTAAAATTTAAAGGGGTGATGTAGTAAAAGACATAACATAGATTAATTGAGAAAAATAATATATATTTTAAAAATGATACTATGTTAAAAAGTCATAATGAATTTATTGAACAGTATAAATTTAATCTAATAAAACACTTTAATTAATTTTTACAGATTTACATGTGCTAATGTCTTGTCAATATTTTAAAGGATATATATATTTCAAAACAGTAACTAATTATTTTACAATAATGAATAATGTGATGTTTATGGACCATAAATATTAATTTTGTAATATGTACTACATTTTTAGAAGATATGTTGAGAAAAATCTAGAGGTTATTTTAAGAACATCATAACTGTTAATGTAAATGATTCAACCAATAGTTCATCTGAATCCTATCTTGTCAAGCATGAGATTTATAATTAACATAGAGATCCATATACACCCCAAAAAATCTAATAGGGATAATAGAATCATGTTTGATATGGGAAAAACCATTCTATAATAATTCAAACACTAAAAAATTATAGATATTTTATGAGTATAACTAGCCACATTAAAAATATATTCTTGTCGGTGCCTGGATATAACATGAATACTTCTGTATTGTGGTACAATAAGATTCCCACATTGAATTAATTCCTCATGACCACCTCCCTCTAAAGGTACCCCTCCTTGGTTGAAAATGATGGAAGAGAGACAATGACCCTCAAGTCGTACATCAAGTGGGCCTTAGGTTGGAGACTACCACCAAGGCTATAAAAATCTCATATATAGAAGGTATTATCTTCTTAATAAAATATTATCATGATATAAGATAAAAAAACAAAAAAAATAAAATATATAATATAAATGAAAACTTAAAACCGTACCACAAGTCATGAACAACTTAAACCAATACAAATTAAAGTCATAAATATATAGTACAAATAGACATGACCTATGGTAGTGACACCACATCAACTCCAACCTAAGATAGAAATGTCGATATATGTCCCTAAATTCCTCTTATAAATATAAAGATAAATTTTCATATATAGGTTGAGCATAACTTATATAATCAGTGGGATCATAACCATGCTCTTAGGTGCACATGTGAAAATAGAATGCAAATATGTTAGTGAACAAAAAGAAAAACTAGAAAGAACCTATACAGGTCAACTAACTAATCCCAGTCTCACATTGTCCCACACACCAAATAACACATACAATATAGTAATATATAATAAATGACACAATAAAGAAAGGTTCCTAGTATCCACATTTTCACTATTTTTCATCTCTCACCCCCAACGTCAAACATTATGCGCTCTTATACCTTAAATTCATTTCACACCACATAACTAGCTAACTCTAATGTGGTCCGGGATTATTCCCTACCTACCTTTCCTTCATAATGTCTAGAATATTGTAGAGACCTGAAGCCTGACATACATGGACATTACATTACTTTTGCGGAATACTTAATACATAACAAAAACAGACACACAAGGACCGTAATAGTTTAGTGTCTTTGGAAACTTGGAACGTAATCTTCTAATTGTGGTGAAAGATCTTCAACATCTCCCATAAAGAACTTCCACTTTGTGTTTCCTTACCTAAGACCTTTCTTTTGATCCTGGGGGAAAATAAAACATAAAAAGGGTGAGCTCAAATTCTTAGTAAGGGTAACCATGGATAAAATAAAACATACCATATACATTTGAACTTAAAAACTTGAACATAATCTTTAAAAATCAAAAGCTTGAGCAACGACATAAAACATGGAAGTACATGAGGCATAGATCATAATGGAACATAGACCATGATAAAATAGCATGGGAATAAAACATGTAATTGTGACATCCATTAAGAACATGTAATTATTTCCATAGTAGCCAAGGCATTGCTACCACGACCATCTTAGTGGACAAAGTCCCTTTCTGAATCGAGTTCACTCCTCGTTCTAGTCCTGTAATACTGAACCGGATTAACTTACCATTCCAACCATGTCTATATCATGAGATATAAATCTTTACCCAATGCATTGGAGGGACATATAGGTCCCACCCATCTCATAATGAAATCATTCTTACTTGTTCTACAAAATAAACATAAAACATTCATCATAACCCAAAGAATAATATGGGTTTCATAAACATCATCCCATCATAACATAATCCATATAAAAAATGGATATCATTTCATCATAAGAAAAGTGAAACCATGTAAATCAAAGAGACATTATACTTTAAACATACACATATGAAAATAATTTCATCTTAGAAGGAAAATGTTTTTGATAAAACACTTGAAATGAATTCTTGAGGAAAATATTCTTTCTTCTTTAAAATCATTTTCTTTTCAAAAAATTCCATGCAATTTTAAAAGATAAAGGTTTTATTGAAAATAATCATGAAATCTTGTAGAGGAAGCTTCTTGAAATTTTGGCTTTATGAAACCGTAAAAATTCGTTCACGCCGTATAAGTTAAAAATAACATTCTCCTCGTAATTTTGTCGGAAAAGTCAAAAAATACCTTATATGGTAACCAAAGGAATGATTCCATTCATACAATGTGGAAAAAAGTAAATAAAGGGTAAAAATGACTTTAAACATTCATGGAATAATGTTAAACATTTTATGAAAACATTTTTACAAAACATGGTCATGGATGATAAATCTAACCCCAGTAAATACTTACGAATAAACAATCTCGGATAAAAATGAGATTTGCAAAATTACCCCTTACCTTAGGTATGGTATGCTTCGTACGTATCTGAACCTCCTGTATAATGATTTAAATAATGTCATTGACTTATTACAGAATCATATTCATTGTTATTATATCATATATGGTTCACTAATGACTTTATATTACCCGTTCTTTTGTAAATTCCATGTTAAAGCAGCGTTTTGGGTAAAATCATTTTATTTATCGTATATGTTTCGACTTGTCGTTCTTGATATTATTACTTTTATCCTGATTTACATAATTCCAGATTGTAAAACATGATATATATATATATAATATATATTCATCATATACATATATATATTATAGATCGATAAAAGGAAAGAAATACATCGTTCATGGAGATGGTAGGTCGTACGTACGCATGAACGTTGTTTTCGTTTCCTTATTGAATTGAATGGAATTAAGTAGATGACATAAATATATATATATATATATACATAAATCCAGTAGCATTATTATGTCATATATTTCATGATTACTTATTATATATACTTTATAATCATTTCTTTAATGGTTATCAAGGAGAGTGAATCTCATCGCGTCGTGGAGACAGTATTTCGTACGTATGCACGAGCGATGATATCATTCCCATGATCGTCAAATTATATTAAAGTGTATGTATAATATTATATAATAAATATCAATTTACAATAATCATATATATATTCATTACTTTCACCATTATACCCATCCAAGTAAGGTGGTGGTGGAAAATATATTACACCACGGCGTGGAGACGGTATTCCGTACGTACGCACGCGCGGTGATTTCGTTTTCCATAGGATGGATAGATGGTGAAATAGGGTTGTTTCATACTTATAATAACATATCATTATATGAGTGATACTGATGTTATTACTTCATAATAAAACAACTAAATAAGAAGAAGTAGAGGAAGAAATAAATTTGAAATAATCGGTAACAGATATTACCTCTTCTTTCGACACGCCTTTTTGAAACCTCCTCTTAGGGCACTAAGATTGGTCTTTTAAGAAGACCAGAACCTCTAGAATGTTTCTAGGTAAGGGTAGAAGTTAAATTGACAGGGTTTGGCCGAGCTTGAAGGCTCAAAATGGTGTGAGGAAGAGAGGGAGGAGGTGCCCTTTTATAAGGGATGAGAGGGGCACCTTTGGAAATCTTAAAAATATTAATTTATAATAAATCTAACCCCACTTAAAAACCTCCAAAAATGACTCATATTCGAAGATTAGATGATATAGGGTTGTAATATCATCAACCAATCAAATTTATACATGTTTGTATCTTATTTTAAAAATTATCATTTTGATTTATCCTTATTTAATCTATTTAAGTTTATTTGTTGTAATAAAATTCTAAATTTTAAATTATAAAAAATAATTACTTATTTGTTGATAATTTTCCGTAATTTGTTACTTTATTACATTATAGACCATATAAATTTAAATTTATAATTTTTAAATATTTTTTTGATTTTTAAACAATTTTATAATATGTTATTTTTATAAAATAACAATAGTGTCAATTTTGACACTATTCATTTATTTGAATTTAAATAAAATATATACAGAAGATATGTTAGAACTAAAAGCTTTAATATATTCATAGAAGGTCATATGTATCTATAAAATTTGTGGATCACATTAAATAGTCCATATAATATTTATTTTATTATTTTTAAAACCATTTATTTGGTTTATCTCTTAATAAAATAATCACTACAACATTTTTGTATAATTATTTAATATACTTATTTGTTGTATAAAAATTAAAAATAAAATCCTATGATGCAAATAAATATATTAAATTTCACAATAATACTTTTACTATAATTTATCATCTTAAAATCACAATATTTAAATTGTTATATTTATTAAATTATGAAGGTGACAACTTTGGCATCATTTAAAATAAAATAATATAAGTGTCATAATCACTTTTATAAGACTCCAAATGGTTATATATATTAGTTAATTATATGATTATGGTATATATATACACTAAAAATAAGTTTTGGTTAGGTTTGTGGGCCTTTTAATAGGTATTATTATTTCAATAAAAACTATATTACCGATTTTTCACTTAATAAATAATTTCTGCATCATTAATGTATCACCATTAATGATAATTATTTAATCCATAAAAAAATCTAAATAAATTATCATGATGTAGATAATTTTATTAGATTTCTGTATACTATTCATGTTCGATGTTTTAGTATGTTTATCACTAAATTAAAATTATTATACTTATAATATTTAAGGGAGTGACATGTTGTCACTTTCTTTGGTTTTAATAATAATTAAATTATTTTCATGGTCAAAAGTCCATAAAATGAATCTAATCCGACCCTTATGTGATATGGTTTGACTTTTAGTCATCCAATAGAATTTTGTAATATGTTAGGGTAATTGTATAATATTATACTCACCCTTAATTACCTGATTTACCTTTAACTATCGTAAATAAAATTTACCGTAGTTACTATTCATAATTCCCAAAAATAAAAAGTAGCCTATTAACATAATTTCGACCCACTGATTCCAAATATGGAATCCATTTTTTCAAATTCAATACACATAAGTTGCAGAAATTAAATTAAAATTAATCTTGTTGTCGAATGAAAACGGGTTTTTGTTTAAAACATTGCAAAAGATTGAATTGACTTAACCTACGAATTCAATGTAAAGTAAATGCTAATGACATACATTATATTAAATGGTAAAAATATATTATATTTATACTTTAAAACCATTCAATATTATAATTTAACCACATAATATATTACGATGAAAAAAAGTTGTTTTTAATTAAAATATAGCATGTTTTTACTATTCATTAAAATATGAAAGTTATCAGAATAATATGAAAAATTTATCCAAGGTAAAATTTTATATCTTGATTCCAAAGAATAATTTTATTTTGTAAAATTTAACTTATAAACAAGTCAAAAACTATATTTAAAGTGGGTGCGCCATCAAAAGGCGTAAAATCTGCATTTTTTTAAAAATACTCATTTTGCCGGAAAAAATTATTTTATTCACATAAAATATTTTATAAAATTTATAAGATGAATAATAATGTTATAAAATTAAAATTTTAGTTAATACTATTCATAAAGGCCAGTTCATAATAATATTATAATAATATATCTATGTTTAGTAAAACTCGGTATTGTGTACAATACACGCTATCGAGGAAGGTTGTGATTACGTGTAATGCAAGCCAAGTCAGGGTTCCATGTTTTGCAAGAATCCTTCATTGTTTCGTATAACAGAATCCAAACATATTTTATTTATACATTGAATATATATATATATAAACACACTCAATGTTGCGTGGAATGACTATTATAAAATGAACTTGAAATTGTGTGTAACACAATCCAAGAATAGTGTTGTGTATACTGAAAGCTAATACGGTGTTGCGTATAGTACAAGCTAAACTTGGTGTGGTGTATAATAGAAGACATCAATGAAATTAAAAGAATATTTTTCATAAAATCTCATGGTCTTACACATATAGTGATATCATCAATCATCATCACATCATGTCTCATCTACAGGCACCAAGTCCATCACATCACATCTTGTAACCAAAGAAATAGGGTATCATGAATGTGAAGGAAATCGACTGTGTTCCATCCTCTTACCATTCTTAAATCCCACCACATATCATATCTCATCCCAAACTCATCACATCACATATCATCTCAACCAAAAACATTGGGGACATTACTACACATCGTGCACAAAGATACCTCATCCATTACTACTAAAGGAAGAGTGGGGAAGAGGGTTTAGCTATAATTATATCACCATTATCCTAGATGTTGGGGAAAACACCTAGAGACAAATACCTTTGGGTTTTGGTGAGGTTATGAAACTCAGGTGGGATTGTATAGAGATAACATATAAATAAAATATATATAGGTATCACACAATACCTAGATTATGGATTCAGAACAACTGCACTAGCATACGCCACATCACCACCACTAAACAACACATCAACTATCACAACCGCTGCCACCACTACATGCATACACTGCAAAACCTCCACTCAAGGAAAAAATCATCTTTTAAATAAATATTTCATATCTTCCTAGATATAAAAATTTTCCACTAATGTTTATTCATATCTATATCATTCATCACTTCCACATACCATTTATTTATTCAATTCAATTAATTCACTTACTACACAATGATTTCCATCTCGATCACAAAACACATACCAAATCATTCCTATGTTCAATTCATTCAGAATAATAATTTATTCCATGGATAATTAGGAAAATAACACAACCATGCCATAAAAAAAATATCCCAACTCATATAATCATCATTACAAAACCACACATCCACCATCATCATTGCACCACATCAACCAACCCATATCACCACAGTAGACACACATCAAACATCCCAGCCACAACTCAATACACAACTACCACACATCACCACTACACATAATTATCATTTTACTCTATAACGGTATCACATCAATGCTAAATAATCATTGGATCATAGACCCACACATTACACATCCCATCCGAACACTACCACCACCACACAACAGCCCGTAACACATAATGAAACCCAACATGGAATAACCACACACAATAAAAGCATGTTCAAGATTAAGGAATTCACTCAATTTCCTTAAACATGTCACTTATTTTTTTATCAAGAGTATTATTAAATAAATCATATTTATATGAGAAACTGATTTACAAACCATGTATATATTCCTTATCCATTTATTTAGTGTGTTATCACACATCAACAATGAAAGGGTATCAATACATATTATCTATTGTGAACAGAGGTCTCCCAACAACTATTATTTTCATTATTTCCAATATTAGGCATAAACACATCAATAGAAATATCAAAACAGCCAAAAAATGGGATATTTTCTCCATTCCCATTAATTTTGATTATTACAATTTTTATAAAATTATTTCAATATTTACTATCCACCCAAAGGTAAAAATAATTAAATTCCCCCACCAATCCTGTATAAATGGGGAGAATAAGGATACCCTGCCTTAAGATGCTTTCCTATCTCACTCTGAACCACAGGATGAAGAAGAAATGTCCTATAAACCACACTTGCACATCAAAACACTAGACCAACCTGACCCACACCAATGATCCATTAAAAACATTTCCCAACATACCCCAAACCAAAATCAATAACAGTTTATTGAAACTCCAAATAAGACTAGAAATAAAATAGTGGGGTAAAGATAAAAACACCCCATGGATCACCAAGTGAAAAACTATAGAAACTGAGGATTAAGTATAGAGAAGATGGGATGGAAGGTCTCTTAAAATCTCGTATGGATTGTCCAAAAATGATAGGAAGGGAAAACTAATTGAAAGGTTTCAACTATATTTCAAACCAATAAATAGATTTTACTTCACCTTATTCATTGAATAAATCCCATATTCATGTTGTGAATTCTATGGGGTCCATGTTTTATAAGTTATGAATCCAATTCACACTGGTAATTCTTTATATCTTCAGGTTCTTCTAAAAATTATGAAACCTTAGATTTAATTAATACACATCATGAATACCACATTCCCGATGTGAATGCGTTTCACCAACTCCTCCACCACCATATAAAATCTATGAAATCTCTGGATATATAATCCACAAATCACCAACTAACATTGTGAATTAAAAATTCAATTGAATGGATTTCCTAAAGCAACTTTAATACACCTCCAATATCTACAAAACCTCCCCATGCCTCCTATAAAACGCATCCAGTCCCTAAAATGGCCATGTAATGGGTTGGGAGGGCACAAGATGTTACAATATCAATGTTTCTAGAAGTTATTTTTTTTAGATTAAAATTATAATCTAGGAATGTTTTAAGAAAATATGTGGAAGGAGACTTAATGGTTTATTTATAAAGTGATAGAAGATAATAGTTATGGGATTAAAATCTATACATATTATTATACTAAAAAATTCTAAAAACTATTCAAAATAAACTAAATCATGGAGAGGTAAAAAATAGATTTTGAAAATTATAATGTAAATAGAATGAAACATTCTTGGTAAGTTAATGAAGAAGTTTCTAAAAATGTTTCATGTAAAATTTATATTGATTTAGATAAAACTACTGATTCTTAAGGTGTTTTTGGGAATGAGAAATAGAAATATCAAAGGATAGAAATCATATCAAACTAGAAAATATAATTAGAAATTAAAATGTACCAATTTAGACCAGAATATATCTAAGGATTGACAACCAAAAATACCTTATTTCTAAAACTAGTCCATAATTAGTAATTGAGTCTATTGAGTAAAAATAATTGATCAACATAATGAATAGACAGCTAGATTATATTGAAATTAATTCCAATTGAGATCTTTTTATAGTATGATAATGAAAGGATGTCATTGGAACCATGTGTGTATTTAGAAATATGAAAATAAAAAATGTGAAATTTCAAGAAATAATGATAAATTAGTTTAACATGGATAATCTCAAGTTGAAGGAGTCTATTTGGAAGATATATTTTATCTGATTTTAAGACATTAACCTATAATAATGTTTTAAACTAGTGTAGCATATAAGCATTAAAAATATATCAAATATATGGATGTCCACCTTAATAAATGAGTAACTTGAAGGAGAGGATTATATTGAAAAATGTGACACCTAATCATGTCATGTTCTTGGAATTAATCTTGTGTTTGAATTTTCCCTTTATTTTTGGGGTGTTTTGTGTAAAAAATGTAGATTTTTGGGGACTTTTCTAGGGGTGAATGTTTAAGTTTCATAGTTTGTAAATCATGTTGGATCCCTAGGGTAAATTCTATACCATATTCAGTGGGTGTATTAAGAGATCCTAGTTAGGGTAAATTTTTATAAAATGGTATACCCTAAGTTTATAGTCTATGCACATCTAAATAGAGGTGATCTTCATGGTTTCCACACTATTTTTCAAACTGCGTGGGGTAACCATGCAGCTTTACCAAGTTGGGGTATTTTGGTCTTTTCCTCATATTTTTATTTTGGGATTATCCCTTAATCCACCCCCATTTGACTCCCACAACCCAAAATCCTCCCATGAGGTTTCTTTCTCCCTCTAATCTTTTTTTATGGATTCTATGTGGTTTCTTGGTGGTTCTATATCTGGATCAATAAGTATGAGTACCTATTATTTATTCCTATTTTTTCACAAATTTTCTCCAATCCCTCTAACCCTAATGTCTGTGATTGTATTATTTTCTTGGATAGTGTTACTTGTATTTTGGTCTTCTGTTTTTTAGGGGTTTTGAGTTGTAGTAGGAGTCCCCTTCAAGTGAATTTTGTCGAAGGTGACATGGTTTCATCACTTGAGGTAGGAGTTTCCATTTCATTTTCATTTATTCAAGAGTTAAATTTTTTATTGGGTTTATAAATTCATGTTTGGCATTGATAATCATGATTTTTACTATCAAGGGTTTTTTATAAATCATTCATTGAATTTGATCGATTTTCAATTGGCAAATGGGTGTAATTTCATTCTTGAAATGGTTTTTTGATTCAAAATGATATTTTTTTCACTCCCCATGTATGATAAAAATCCATGTTTTTTTTTATTAATGAACTCACATTAATTTATTTATTAAAGAAAAATAATGTTTCCAGAGTGGGTTTCATTTTTATTTTAAAAGTGTTATTTCTTCTTTATGGGGTGTTTTAGTATTAAAATGTAAAATGATTTTCCCGAGAATTGTGTGGTTATACTTTTTGATTATAATATTTTATTTTATAATTGTGTTGCAATTACATGTTGTTTTAAAAAATTCATTCCCAAATGTATATTTTATATGTATCAAAGTGATGGCTCGGTTGGCACCTTGTGATGTGATAATATTTGATTGTGCCCTTGTGGATCCCCTTGATTTTGTTAATGCTATGATTTTCCATATTATAGATGCATGGTTAGGTGAACCATGTTGTTCATGTGTATTGGGGATCACATTGAGTGTAGTATGGGGTATGGTAATGATGTGATTGTGGTGTTATATCAAGGGGATTGTTATTGTCATGAGATAACGTTATTGTCCATGTACCACCTCTATTATTTTTCCATGAGGATGCCATGGTTTTAAGTGGTTCTTAGTGGTATATTTATTTGATATTTTAGGTTTTTCTCTAGCTAGACCCCCTTAGTTTTATGTAACACCTAGATTTCATGTTTTTCACAGAGGAGAATGCTTAGATAGATTCAGTGGATGGATGTGTGACTATTAACCTAATATCAGTTTGGAACACATTTATGAGTCTTGTGTGGTACCATTAATCCTTATAGTTTCACCTCATTCTATGTATCTTTGATTTTACCTTTTTTATTTATTATCTCATGTATTATTTGTTTCTTTGATAGGCTTTCTTTGTGTATTGATTATTTTTGTGGTTTAGCCTAGTTTTTTTCTTGTGTCATTCCATCTATTAATTACCATGTTTATTCTTGATTATATACATGTATTTACTTCTTTACCCTAATTTTTGTGTGTGTATAATATTTAAAAGGAAAATGGTAAAGTTTTTTTCATAGGTAAATTCGCATTATCATTATTTAAAAATGTTTTAAACCATGTGTGGGTTAAATTTCAAATGATTGGTTCTTAAAGACAAATGTTTGATTTCCTTTGGAATTGATTTTTTTTGAAATAGCACCAATTTTTTGAGATGGTTTTATAAATGGGATCTTTGAGAAAGTGCATGTTTTAACCTTGTTTTTCTCCCATTATTTTAAATAGAAAATGAAATAATATTTTATATGCCTCAATTTCAAACTATAATAATTTGTTTCTTTAATAAAATAAGTTAAATTAAATCATTGTGGAATCCTACTATATGTTTCTCACACCCTAGATACTCATTGTGGTGGGTATGTAGCCTTCATGTATTGTGTATTTTCTGTAGTCCTTAGCTCCATGTTAGATCTGGTTCCACCTTCCTTGGGAAGAAGTTAGTGTTACGATAATGGTAGTGACATGAGTGTCACATGGAGATGGTGATGAGACCTTAGGTATCTACAACTGATTGTATCGATTTTTTTTGGCCTATTTGGTCTTTCCTTTTGTCTCTTTTAGCTTCCATTGTTATTTTTCAACCCTGTACTTGTTCGTTATTAATTTTAGATTTTTTTTCTATTCTTTTCTCTTTATGTTATTCATTGTGAGGATGATGTTTTCATTCAGATTATTAAGGTTTAAAAGTTTTCCAATAGTTATGTTAGATACATTTAATGCTTGTCGTCATCTTGGGGGATCAGGAATGCTCCTCAGGTATGTGGCGGGCTAGATTAGGTGTCGGTTTGGATAGTGGCATGGGTACGTTTGTTACCAGAAACATGAAGGTTTTATTCCTAAAAGTAATGTAACCATATTCTATAGTCTCAAAAATAATATATATATATATATGGGGGGTTTAAAAATGACTTATAGCCTAGTATTGTAATATTTATGGATTCCACATAGAAATTATGTTCATCAAATGGAAATTACTCAATAATATTTATTTGAAAGATATGTGAACACATATTCATATCTCCATTGTTTATGTTTATTACATAATCTTTATAGGTGAAATAGTATTTTTGTTAAAATTTTATAAGTATAATTAAATTAAATCTTTAATTTTCAATGCTTTGATAAATGTGTTTATTTTTGGATTGAAAGTTATGCAAAAATAAGATTTTATTTTTCACTCTGAATAATAATATATGACTAAATTATTAAATAAGTTGGGTATAGAAGATTCTAATGTGGTGTTTGAACCCATATAAATTTGTGTGAATATGAGAAAGGATAATGTGGGTATAAGTGTAAATCAAAAAAATATTTGTAAATTGATTTTATATTTTTCTTTATTTAACTATATCTAAACCTAAAAATATTTATGTTGTATCATTGTGTACTAGGTAAAAAAGTGATCCAAAAGATTCAATTTTCAGGGATACCGAATAAGATCTCAAATATATATAAGGGACCTTTAATTGTGGTCTTTTGTTTAGAATAGGGGAGGAACTGAACTAGTTTATATAGACTAATTTTTATTAGGAAAGAAATTTTGATAAAAGAAAAATAAATACCATGTGGTATATATTTTTTTAGGGAAATTTATTTGAAATTAAATTCCAAGAAAACAATTCAGTGACTTTGAACACTAATAAGGTTGATTATTTCGTTAATACAAATTCATGTATAGAGATGATTTAGATAAAACTGAAATTAGAAGACATGGTGGTGAGGATTGAGAAGACGTTATTAAATTCATGTGATGATCAAAGTGAAATTGGAATATCAAATAATCCATCACAATACTCTAAATCTAAACATGTTGAAATAAAATATAATTTTATCAATTAGAAGGTTGTAAATAGATATTTGAGGTTGTAATATATTTTTATAAGGGATTAAATTATTTTTATTTTCACAAATGTCATTCAAAGGGATATATTTACAAACTTGAGGTTGAAAATGGATATTCATATTTTCCATCTAACTTGAATAATTTTTTGTGTGGTCTATAATTTTTTAGATTTTATTATCAATGGGGAAGAAGGGTACAAAACTTTTGTGCATTAATTTGAATACAAAGTTGTTATTATTTTAAAATGGGGGATATATGAGTGTGTTGATTAAGGGGGGAACATCAAATTCACTGTACATAAATTATTTTTCAATGAGGTATGAAATTTTCTCACAAAAAATTATTCAGTATAGTGGTTTCATGATATTTTTTCTTTGAGAAAGGCTAGGATTTGATAAAATTTTGTGTGAGTTGTTGGAGTCGATAGAATAATACAAAGGGATGATTGAAGAAACCATAAAATTTTTTAAGTAGTATTTTATTTGATATAAAATGTGTGAAAGAATAATTTGAAGTTTCTTATAATTATTTTGAGGAATTTAAAAGAAATCAATAATTTAATATTTTTGAATAAGTTCTGAGTGGAATTAAATATGTTCTACCATTCTTAGTTATAGGAGAAGAATTAACAATGTCATATGTTTGATCCCTCGTAATAGAATATTATAAAATTACTCAATTTCAATGTGATACATAAAATATTTTATATAGTATATAATTTTTACTTGTTGATACATAATATATCCTAAAGTACTAAGATGCAGAAAAAGTAAGGTTGTGCTATGATATCTAATATTATTTAAAGTATTCATAAGATTTATATAGTGATATATAACATCTCACAGATACTATACAACATTTACTCTCAAGATATTAATAATAAATTATATTATATTAAGAATTAAAATATATATTTAGAGAATATAGAAGATACATTAATGTGATGTGTGAACGAATTTTATGCTAATAAAATATTTGTCTATTTAGAAAATGCACAATATTTTAGAATTATAAAGAAGAGATTTCATGAGATTTATAAAAATAGAATTATAATTATATTATTTAATTTTTTTATTCAATGATTAAACATTAAAATTATTTCTAGAAATCATAATTCATATTAAGATATAAATAACGATCTTGCTCAATGAATAAGAGAACCATGTATCAAAAAAGTGTTATGTCAAATTCATTTGAGACATAGAAAATAGATAAAAATATCACATGAAATTTAAATGATCTTGGATCCACATGGGTTTACTATAAAAAAACCTAAATATGTGGATAAATAGTATAGATTCTTTAGAAGTAAAGCGATAATATTGAGCTAAGTCTCATGATAATTTGAAATTAATTATTTTATAGTATCTATAAAAAATTATTAAATGTTCTAAAAAATGAATATTTGAAAATCATAAATAGAGATAAAATATTCAAATATTTATATCATATATTATTAACCAATTTAAATGAGAGGATAATGGGTAATTATTTAAAATAACTTGTGAAACCTTGGACAGGAGGAAAAAATTATCCCCCTAGGTTAGTTTGAGGTAAAACATTGAGAGGAATACACTTGTGAAAAATATTTAAATGATTTAAAATAATATTATAGAATAAATTAGTTCCAGGTTTTTCTAGAATTTGTATAATTTTGTATTTATGGAATTATAAAAAAATTTCTTATTTTTAAATAAGAGAGAAATAATATCATATTGTGATGTTGGTATAAGTGAAAGATTTTTTATAACTATTATAGAGAGAAAACATTGAGTTTTAGAATTCAATCTTGATGATATTTTGTTTTCACTAAATATTTTGGATAACAATACCATAAATTAGAGGAATCTTGAATGCTTTTTAAACATTATAAATGCATAAGGAATATATTTTGTTGATTTTGAATCATCCTAACGATTATTATTTATCTTCTCATTTCTGGTTTCAATTCATAATGTAAATTAATGAGAAATAGTATAAACAAACTATATAGTGATAAATACTATTCACAGATGGCACGAAATGTGTCACGAACCAAATATAGTTGCCATCCAAACCGGCATCTGACCTAATCCATGGAATAGCCTGAAGTCTGTTCCATATCTCCATGGGCTGGTACAAGTTCCCAGGTATCATAAATTAGGGTCTGGGAACCATTTACCAGAGTGTAGAAACATAAAACAACCAACAATAGTAAATAAACTGAAACTAAAAATTTAAACCAAATAATTCTTTAAAAAATTTCAGAATTAAATTACATGGTTTATTCATAATCCCAATGACTAACACAAGGTAATAAATCCAAATATAACAGCCCAATAACCACCTCATGGTGAGGGGAATTTCCCTCAAGCCATCTCCACAATACCGCACCATGAAGGACCACTAGAAACCTGAACCACCGACTCTAAATATTTACCCATACCTGCAAGAAACATTACCAAGTCCACTTACACCCAAGGGTCTAAGTAATGTGTGAACCTAATCCCAATAGGAATCCACCAAACAAGGTTCTATGCTATAAATATTATAAGACAAAAATATTTCATGATTTTATAAATAGAAAATTTTAGTAACAGTTGTAAAGGGGCACAACTCAAAATAATAAAAAATTCAAGGGGGAAACTTTAAAAAATTAAAAAAATTAAAGAAAACATACATGATGCTGAAATTAAAAAAGAAACACATTTTATTCCAATGGTAAGTATTATAAAACCAATGAGAAAAAGTCACCGGAAATACCCCTAGGCACTAACTAGTTGTGGGGCCCTAGGCATATCGTATCTCGATGTAAAAGTAACCACAACCAATAACCTTCTCATGAATGATCCACTAGGATGGGAAAACCCAATGGCCTAGTGGTCCCCAAACATCATCATAGTTTAGTTAGTGTTTTCATCATCAATCTTGATAAGGGAAACATGGAATAGGCCACTACTAGATCACTAGCATACAAGTCCTAGTCCACCCACCTAGTTACATGAGCTTCCATTTGTGCTTAATCATGTTTCACATGTTTTAAATTACAATTTTCACATTAAAATTTTATTTAAACAACATACACAAACCAAAAATCCTGAAATCATGTTTCACACCCTCAATGTAGTTCATTAAACGCAATAAAGATAGTATAAAACAACTTCAAGAGGTGTTGCAAGGCTTTGCACACAAAATTCATTCAAAAATCCTCTTTTAAGGCTGAACTCGCAAAAAAACCATACCAAAAATAAATATTGTAAGCCCTAACACAATTTAATAAATCAATTTTATGAATCATAAAATCACTCTAAATGATACAACATGGAATACACATGAAAGACAGCCAATTCCATGTAAAATGAATCTTTAAAATTAAAATAATAATTAATGAAACCAAAAATGGTTTTAACAATTTGATAAGACATTTCAAAAGTATTAAATATCACAAACATCCCTTTCACTTCAAAAATAACAATTTAAAAACATTCACCAACCAAAATAGTTTTTCAACATGATTTTCACCGCTTAAACTATTTAATATATCATTTGACAACTTATAAAATAGTCTGAAGAAACACAACATATCCTTACACCAAAATCATTCCCAAAATACCCCATTTAGAAAAAAACACACACAAACATCTCACCAAGATAAAATTGTTTTCGCATTCATCATTTAAGAAACTAATTTCACAAGTTTCAGATCACCACTAAGTAATACCAAATCAGTTTACCTCAAAAATACACCTCATTTCACAAAACAATTCGATATAAAAATCAAACTCTTTTTAATATATTTGAAAAACAACTTTCTTACCCAATATATAATTCATAGAACATTCTAAAAAAATAATCAAGCAAACTAACTCATCAAATAATGTTTAGATATGGAACCACCTACCTTTGATGTCAAAAACCACAAGAATTGGTCTGAAACATCAACCACACCACAAGAAAGTGAAAAAAAAACTTAACCAAGAATACTGAACCCTGAAACTCAAAATTAAACCCTAGGTGTAGAACCCTAGCTACTGGAAATGTGGAAATTCAAGAAAGAGGGAAGAAACTCTA
The DNA here is from genome assembly GCA_963277665.1 of Viscum album. Classification (NCBI taxonomy): domain Eukaryota; kingdom Viridiplantae; phylum Streptophyta; class Magnoliopsida; order Santalales; family Viscaceae; genus Viscum; species Viscum album. The sequence continues at coordinate 1,209,641,260 of OY728137.1, forward strand.
AGGAGAAGGAAGTAACAGGGGACAAATTCACTTTCTTGAAGAATCATGAAGTTCCACCACCAAAACCCCATAAAAAAGGGTTCCAAATCACCTTGAGGGAGATTGAGAAACATACATGGCTAAAATGGTCAAATGAGAGAATAAAGTGTTGCACTAGGGTTAATCCTAGAAGGGAAAACATAGAATAACAAAATATTTTTTTATGACCTAGACATTGTGCCTGGTCTGGCAGCAAGGTTTAGTAGATCGTGCGGCCAAACCGTGTGCCCTATTTTGTCCACCCAAAAAGTGCCATTTTTTCTTCAAAAATCAATAGGGAGCCTAGGGGAATCCTAAGAGGAAATATTGGTCAATAATAAAAGAAATTTACTCCCCAAAGCCTTGACCCAGTCACACCCAGATCCTGAGAAAACGACCAAGAACTTGACCCGAACCGAAACTAGGGAAAAACTAAAAAACTGGGTGTCATAATTCTCTCCACCACAATGATTTCTGTCGCCAGAAATCCACAACATGTCCAGATGAAAAAAACCAAAACTCAATGCTATTTCCATGTTTAAAGGGGGTTCCCAAGGAATGTTGAATGAAAAGACAACAAGGATACTACCAGCAGGAAAAGAGGGGTACGAGCTTACTTCAGAGACCATGATGGACTTCCCGGCTAAGTGTTACCCACCCCCAAAGACTAAAATACCTCTAGTTGATAAAACAAAGGAAACGATACACTCTCCAACCAAAATTTACACCAATTTCTTGAAGTGTCCAAACATAATCAAAAGGAATCCTATAACAAAATACTTTAAACACTACCAGATAAATGTTAATCAATTTACATGAAATGAAAAATGAATTTGAATGAGGTTACCACAAACATACTTCAAAAAACTGATTGGGTATGCTTCAATCCCAATTTATACCCAAGAAAGAAGTTGGTGTTTAGATAACTTCGAGTGAGACTACCTACCACCAAGCCAACATGAAGGACAAAACAAAGCTTCTGATATGGGGAGAACCGAATGGGCTCCGCATCATAATGTGGTAAACAAAAAAATATACTTATTCTAAAAGAACATACATCAGACCCATGGTTAGTCTCCCCACCATAATAACCAACCATCTTAACCAACTAAAACGAACCGACAATGAAACCCAACATGGGCTAACCTGGGTTCTTCCTGCACAACTTATTCTCCCACCACAAGAGGATCATTCAATATAACTCCAAACCAACAAAGACACTACATGGTTCACCACTTCCATGAGAATTACCAACCTTAGACGAGTCCAACTAAAACCAAGCTCAAAATAGATCTACATGTAAAGACCAGTAAATTTCAAGGAAATGTTTTTTCTTAAATTCATTGGAATTTTACGAGTATGCGGTTTCTGATGGCACCTGATTCCGAGGCCCGGTGTGCCCGGATTAATTTTTCGATGAAGTTTTGTTAAGCTTAAATTAACACGCGTAAGCAGTTTTCCTAAAAAAGTGGAATAACTCTTAAATGGTTACTCAGATCAAAAATTTGAGGGCACCATTGTGCTCGGGATGGCGGTTTTACCCTAGGCGTGACTTAATTTTAGTCAGCGCAGGCCTCCTGTGAGAAAACTTGAAAATGGCATAACCGTAAATAAAATAATTAAATAAAGTTATTTTATTTTTCAAATTCTTATAACTCAAAAATGGTAACTCGGATTAAAAATCTGAGACCACCGCTGAAATTGTGAGGGTATTATTTCTTTAAGAAGATACTAACATTGGCTAGAGCGGGCCACCTGAGAATGTTTGTTTTTGGCCGTAAATAAAATAATTAAGGGACAATTATTTTATTGTAAAATTCATAACTTCTAAACGGTAACTCGAATTAAAAATCTGAGACTACGGTTGAGTTCGTTGGGGCATTTCTCTCCTATGAAGATCCTAACCTTGACCATGGTGGGTTGTGGGTGACTGATAATAATTTTCTGAACATTTTTTCGGGTATGTTTAGTAAACGTACGAGCTAGTTTTTCTATCTTTTAAACCGGTGCATGGAATTGAAATCTGAGGGCACTTTTGAACTCATAGCGTGGTTTTTCGCTTATGAATACTTTCACCTGGACGACAGATGATCGGGTATCAAAGTTAGTTTTTGAGGTTTTACGTGGGTTAATTAAATAAAATAATTGAATAATTTATTTTATTTTGTTAAACACATGCCGTGCAGATAAAGTGATTAGAAGAACCACATGGGAGTTGGCGGGGGAACCGCCACACCCTAACCTCCCATTTAATGGGGAGGGAGAGAAAACCTCTCAACCCCCCATCAATTAATTTTATGTGTCGATATAAAATTAATTACACTCAATTAATTTTATGTGTCGACGTAAAATTAATTGCACTCAATTAATTTTATGGGTCGACATAAAATAAATTGTTGTAAGATAATTTTATGTGTCAACGTAAAATTAATTACTCTCAATTAATTTTATGAGTTGATATAAAATTAATTTAGGTTAGTTAATTTTATGATTTGACATAAAAAAAATTGTTGTCAGTTAATTTTATGTGTTGACGTGAAATTAATTGATGTCAATTAATTTTATGTGTCTACATAAAATTAATTCGTGTCATATGTTTTGACATAGGCTATGTGGGGGAAACTTCTTGGAGTCCTCCCCTCTTATGTTGTGCCAACGTACCTCTTAAATTGCTCCAACGCAATTTAATTCGCCCGACCCCCTTTTTAAATTAAGTAACTGCATCGTTGGAATTTAGGAAGTTTCCAAATAAATGAACCGTCATAAATTCCACAATGGTTACATAACTCACCCCATCTACTATATATAGAGAGCTTGAGAGAAGGTTTTGGGATGGCTTCACCAAGCGACAAAGCACTGGTAAAGTATCGCGACGCCCAACACTTGGGGAAATCTTATTCTCTCCAACGAAGAACGCAAAGAATGCCAACGACGATCTTCCATGCGATTCTTCTTCGACCTTCCTTCCCTAGACACCTATCCTCCGTAAAATCATCAATGAATTGATGCAGCTCGGAATTGGGGATGTGTGGTAGACGCGATGAATGAAGGTCTTCATCGTTTTCCTTCCGCGACTCCGCCAATGAGCGATGAGAAAGAGGTAGGGGTTTTATTTGAATTTCTTCTTTCTTTTTTGAGGAAATAACGACGAGTGAGGACCAACATCTGCCTAGTTGATCTGTGTATTTCTCATTCATGTAGGTTGGAAGCGGGGTTATTTTCAGTATTGGATTTGAGTTTGAATTCATAAATCTTGTTTGAGCCTCTAACGCTGAGGGCAAGGGCTAACAAACAAGCTCGGACCCTCCGCATTTTGTTTGTTTGTCTGTGCGCGTTTTGATGGGAGATGATGAAACAAGACCTCAACAGCGTATGGAAGTGGTCGCAGTGAAGAACGGGTCCCGGGAGAGCCACAGGAGCAGACGGCGGGCAAATCGGACCACCGGAGTGTGTCCAGCGGTGTGCGGAAGACGTTGTCGGTGCGCCTCGCCAGCACGGGGGCACCGGCGACTGGAGGCGGCAACCGGAGCCGTCGGGCCACCTGGAGGGGGCGGCGCCCCAGCGCATAGCCAGAGGTAACCCACCATGGCAACAGTTGTGGCAGCGGTGTGATGGACCCCGCAGTCGTGCGGGATCCGGGATGCCCGGGGGGCGGCGCCAGCTGGCGCCGCCGGCGTCAATCAGCGGGGAGGTCGCGCCTCCCCCGCTCGGCGCAATGCGCTCAACCAACCGGCCGAGCTGCAACCAGCCACTGGGCCAGGCCTCCAGCACTGGGTCGGGCTGCTACCAACTGGGCCAGACCCGGACCTGAGTCGGTTTGACCCGGTTCGGGCCGACCTAGGGGGTATTGGGCCGGTTCGGACCGAGCCCAGACCCTCTATTTTTGGACCTTATTCTGTTAAACACCTGTATCTTGAGTTGTGGACCTCCAATCGATGCACCATCAGTTTTTTAGGATTACTAGAATTGAGGTGGTCATTTAGGTATATTACAATCAAGGTTTCGTTGAAGTTTGGGTATGGCCGGGTTGGTTCAAATTTGAAACCAACCGGGCCCTCGGAGCGGAAACGCTATTAACTTGAGCTTCGGACGTCCGATTGACGTGATGTTGACTTTGTTGGAATCCTGTTCTTAAGACGGATATTTTGGCATACTTCACCTGAGGTTTGGACGTAGTTGTAGTACGGTTGGGTTGGTTTTATCTTAGAAACCAACTGGGCCCCTAGAACGGAAAAGCTAATAACTTTCAGACCGGATGTGTGTTTGATGAACCATCGGTGGCTTTGGTAATCTCATTGAGAAACGGTCCCTTTGAGTATACCATATGAGAGTTCGGGGTACAGTTGAGATACGGTCGGGTTGGTTCGTACACGAAACCAACCGGGCCCCCGGGATAAAAAGGTTAATAACTCAGAGACCGGACGTCCGATTGACGCGCCTTCTATTACGTTGAGACCCCTGTCACAAGGCGGTCCTTTTTGATACATCTTTGTGGGAATTTGTGATAATTAGAGTATCAAACAGTGGCTCATGGAGTAGAACCTCCCGGAGACGAGCGTACGGAGTGTGAAGACATAGTAGTTGTAGACCTGATGACTGGTTGAAAGATTCGACTCTGAGTGATTCGATAAGCCCAGTGGACGGAGTGCCCGGTATTTGGCGGCAGACCCACGGCGGACGGAGTGCCTGGTAGTTTTCCACAGACCCGTGGTACTTGACAGGAGGATTACCTCTGACGGCTATTTGGGGGAGCACCCGGTATTTGGCCGCAGACCCACAGCGGGTGGAGTGCCCGATATTTGGCATCATACCTTATGTACTCGATAGGAGGAGTACTTCAGCAGTCTAAGGTTTGTGTGTAGCGCCTCGGAGTCATGATAGGGCTACTGGACTCGACAGAGGAGGAGTTCTCCAGCAGTTGTGGTTTTGTTAATGAAAATCTTGGTTTGAGCTTAGTCAATGACCTTTGTATTTACCTCATGATTGAGATGGGATACATGATAACTTAGGTATATGTATGGGCATATACCTAAGTAAAGGTTATCTGTTGCGATATTTCCTTGTGGTTTATCCTTGTTGGTTTTAGTGAGACCTTGAGGGTCTTGGGGTCCCTACTGAGTATCGTTATACTCACCCCTGTATGGGCTATGCCCACACCTCGTTGTGTGGGATACAGATGACAGACAACACTGATCATGGTTGAGGCTTGTAGAGCGAGACAGTACCCAGAGGTGGATGTTACGACAAGATGGTACCCGGAGGTGGACTTCATGACGAGATGGTACCTGGAGGTGGAATTGACGATGAGATGATACCCGGAGGTGGACTTCACGGCGAGACGGTACCCGGAGGTGACAGACAGACGTGGAGAGATGAGGTGGCCACCTGTACATACCCTTCAAGTAGGGACTCTGGAGGACGATCCAGGATCAGCTTGACATCTCCCTGTTGTTTTGTCATTTTCTTGTACGTTACTGTTGGGGTTGAATTTCCGGGCCCCTTTGTACTTTCAGCACACTTTTTATATTGCTTTAATTAGTGTTTGCTTCCTCTTGTACTATGGTTGTGTGTGTGTGTTTACGTTTCATAAATTCAATGCCTTTACAATTATAGGGGTTTAAGACTTGGGTGCTAGTCACCAGCCCCTGGCCTATAGAAGGCGGGCTTGGGGTAGTTACGAAATGGGCCCCAGGGGACGGGTTGTGAAAAATTTGTATCAAAGAAGTTGGTTCTACCACATAACTTAGGACTCTGATATTTTATTTTCTGTGAAACAATATTGTTAAGCATACTAAGTCTGGTTTTCAGTTCAGGGATTCGAGTGTTGGTGTGGCGGCCAACGTATCCATACACCAGGACCCTGACTTCTGATTTCTGACTCTGCGCACGAAAACACATATTGCATGTGTGTTTCCAAAATTTTTCTTTAAGTCAGCTCAAACCAGGTCAGCTCAAACCAGGTCATCTCACCAGGTATAGTCTTTTGATCGTGTCACATCTGTTTCTTTCAGGATGACTCCCCTCGGACGACCAGCTAGATCCATGAGGTTTGTACGTACTGACAGCCCGCCGAGCGACGAGGCCTCAGTACAGGGCCCTCTTTCAGTTGAGGCACCAACAGAGGCACCAACGATACTACCACCCGTTGGGCCATCGATGCCACCAGCCCCAGCAGCAGGCGATGCACGCCGCTTGAGCGCACTGCACGAGTTCCAACGTCAGTGTCCACCTAGATTCCAGGGAGAGACGGATCCATAGGCGGCTAAGGATTGGCTGGAGGTTGTGTTGAGAGTCTTTAGGCTAGTAGGTACACCAACGGACATCATGGTGATCCTTGGTGCCAGCCCCCTTCAGGAAGTATCATGCATATGGTAGATCCTGATGCTCCAAACACATGACAAGGCGTCACTCCTATGGGCAGACTTTGAGATCCTATTCTGGGTGAAACTTGTACCAGCCACCCTTCGAGCGGTGTGGATACAGAAGCTACGTCATCTGCGGTAGGGAAGAATGAGTGTAGCTCAGTACTCGGAAAGGTTCACAGATCTCTCACGCTACTCTACAGACATGGTACATGACCTGTTCTTTAGAGCTAGGACCTTTGAGAAGGGTCTCAAGTGAGAGATTAGAGCTTCAATCGTTTCTCACAGCATCCCGACACAGGCAGGGGTGTTGGAGCGAGCCCTCCTAGTGGAGAGTTTCCTTGCTGAGCAGTCTCTAGCAGCGGAACCCACCACTGGTCAACGTGTAGCGAAGTCTTCTGCAGCTGGAAGTAGATAGATGACACAGGGGTCCAAGAGGACCAGACCCCCCAGTGGCCTATGGCATGACTCAGGTTCAGTAGTGCGGGGAAACCGGAGTTGAGTCAGAGTCAGTCGTGCCAAGAGCGGGCACTGTTACTCCTGCGGTGGACTTGGTCACATGGCATGTGACTATCCGACGCACCATACAGACGATCAGCAGATAGATGAATAACCTCCTAGGCAAAGGCAGAGGTTCGATCGACCCGGACCGCAAGGAGCAGGCGAACGTGGCATAGAAGCTGGCCATGCAGCTGGTGGTGGGCGACACTTCGAGGTGTGGCCACCACCACCACCAGAAGTACCACCCCAACCGCAGGGAGCAGATGGACATGGGAGAGCATAGCTTTAGGCAGCTGAAGCATGTGACTATGGAGCTCTGGAAGTAGGTGGACAGGAGCGGGACTAGTTCCAGGCATGGAGGCCTTTGTTCTTGGTGCTTCTAGTTTCCGTGTTGTTGTTGTTTGTGGTTGTCATGTTTCTTTGTACTTTGATCTGCAGAAATAAAAGACACTTTTCTTTGTGACGTTTATTATCATGTTCTTTTGTATGGTTGATACCAAGAGGTTCTGGTTAAGACTGTTGACTTGACCCTCACTTATGAGATTTCTACTAGAGGAGACCTAGTAACCACACACTGATGCCGACAGTGTGACTCAACCATTGGAGGAAAGAGTAACGGTTGGATCTCTTGGTAGTAGTGTAGAGGCCTTACGACATCATCCATGACATGGGTTGTACTGTTCATGTTAGGATTAACTGTATTAGGCAAAGAACGTGGTTCATCCAGGGGATGAGACTAGATTTCCCTTTTTGAGACAGGAGAAATCTTAGTAGCTCTTGTAGAACGTAGGCGAGGTGGCATACCGCCCGGCTCTTCCACCTCAGTTGCACCGGGTGCACGACGTCTTCCATGTATATCGGCGGAGGGGATGTGTCCACGACTCGTCCCACATCATCGACCATGGGGAGCTGGACATTGATGATGGGGAAACTTTCACGGAGGTTCCAGTGGAGATTGAGGATCGACCGGAGTGGGTCCTGCATGGATGATTGATTCCCATGGTGTGCATTTTCTGGCAGCACGAGAACCTCCATGAGAGAACTTGGGAGCGAGAGGCTCAGATGCGTGCTCGGTAACTCCTTTAGTTTCCCTAGTTTTTATTTTAGCTTTACAAGGATGTAAAGCCCTGAGGTGGGAGTAATGTAAAGACCCGTTAATTTCAAGGAATTTTTTTCTCTTAAATTCTTTGGAATTTTACGAGTACGCAGTTTCTGAAGGTACCTGATTCTGAGGCCCGGTGTGCCGGGATTAATTTTTTTCTAATATTTTTTTGTGCTTAAATTAACACGTGTATATAGTTTTCTGAAAAAGTGGAATAACTCTTAAATGGTTACTCAGATCAGAAATATGATGGCACCGTTGTGCTCAAGATGGCGGGTTTACCCTAAGCGAGACTAAATTTTAGTCGGCACAGACCTCGTGTGAGAAAACATGAAAATAGCATAACCATAAATAAAATAATTAAATAAAGTTATTTTATTTTTCAAATGATTATAACTCAAAAACAGAAACTCTGATTAAAAATCTGAGACCACCACTAAACTCATGAAGGTATGCATTCTTTAAGCTGATACTAACTTTTGTCGGCACGGGCCACCTGAGAAAGTTAGTTTATGGCCGTAAATAAAATAATAAGTGACAATTATTTTATTGTAAAATTTATAACTTCTAAACGGTAACTCGAATTAATAATCCAAGAGAACCGTTGACTTCGTTGGGGCGTGTTTCTCCTATGCAGAACCTAACCTTGACTGCGGTGGGTCAAGGGTGACTGATAATAATTTTCCGAACTTTTTTTCGGGTACGTTCAGTAAATGTACGAGTGGGTTTTTCTATCTTTTGAACCGGTGCTTAGAACTAAAATCTAAGGGCACTGTTGAACTCGTAGAGCGGGTTTTCTCTTAAGAATACTTTCACCTCAATGACGGAAGATCGGGTATGAAAGTTAGTTTTTGGGGTTTTACGTGGGTTAATAAAATAAAATAAGTAAATAATTTATTTTTTTTGTTAAACACATGTCGTGTAGATAAAGTGGTTAGAAGCTCCACATGGGAGTTGGTGGTGGAACCGCCACAACCTAACCTCCCATTTAATGGGGAGGGAGAGGAAGCCTCTCAACCCCCCCCCCATCAATTAATTTTATGTGTCGACGTAAAATTAATTGCACTCAATTAATTTTGTGGGTCGACGTAAAATAAATTTTTGTGAGTTAATTTTATGTGTTGAAATAAAATTAATTGCTCTCAATTAATTTTATGAGTTGACATAAAATTAATTTCGGTCAGTTAATTTTATGAGTTGACATAAAATTAATTGATATCGGTTAATTTTATGTGTCGACGTGAAATTAATTGTTGTCAATTAATTTTATGTGTCAACATAAAATTAATTCGTGTCATATGTTTTGACGCAGGCTATGTGGAGGAAACTTCTTGGATTCCTCCCCTCTTATATTGGGCCAACGCACCTCTTAAATTGAGCCAACGCAATTTAATTCGCCCGACCCCCTATTTAAATTAAGTAACTGCATCGTTGGTATTTAGGAAGATTCCAAATAAATGAACCGTCATAAATTCCACAATGGTTACATATCTCTCCCCCTCTCATATATATTGGGAGCTTGAGAAAAGGTTTAGGGACGGCTTCACCAAGCGACAAAGCACTGGTAAAGTATCGCAACACCCAACACTTGGGGAAATCATATCCTCTCAAAAGAAGAACGTGAAGAATGCCAATGAAGATCTTCCACGCGATTCTTCTTCGACCTTCCTTCCCCAGACACCATTCCTTTGAAACATCATCAATGAACCGACGCAGCTCGGAAATGGGGACGTGTGGCGGACGCGACGAACGACGGTCTTTGTCGTCTTCCTTCAGCGACTCCGCCAATGAGCGACGACCAAGAGGTAGGGGTTTTGTTTGAATTTCTCCTTTCCTTTTCGAGGAAAGAATGACGAGTGCGGACCAACCTCTACTCGGTTTATCCGCAGATCTCTCATTCATGCGGGTTGGAAGCAGGGTTATTTTCAATATTGGATTTGAGTTTGAATTATTAAATCTTGTTTGAGCCTATAACACGAAGGGCAACGACTAACAAACAAGCCCGGACCCTCCGCAGATATTTTGTTTGTTTGTGCGCGTTTGGACGGGTGACGATGAAACGGGACCGAAAAGTCATATGAAAGTCGTCGCAGTGAAGAACGGGTCCCGGGAGAGCTGCAGGCGCAGGCGGTGGGCAAATCGGACAACTGGAGTGCATCCGGTGGTCCGCGGAAGACGATGCTGGTGTGTGTCGCCGGCGCGGCGGCGCCGCCGATTGGAGGCGGCGGCCGGAGCCGTCGGGCCGCCTGGAGGCGGCGGCACCCCAGCACACCACTGGAGGAAACCCACCACGGCAACAGCCGTGGCGGCAGTGTGATGGACCCCACAGTTGCGCGGGATCTGGGACGCCCGGGGGGCGGCGCCGCTGGAGTCGATCAGCGGGGAGGTCGTGCCTCCCCCGCTCAGTGCAACGCGCTCGGCCAACCAGCCGAGCCACAACCGGCCACCGGGCTGGGGCGCCAGCGCCGGGCCGCGCCGCGCCAACCGGGCCGGGCCACTCCCAACTAGGCCAGACCCTGACCTGAGTCGGTTTGACCCGGTTCGGGCCAACTTCGAGGGTATTGGGCCGAGTCGGACAGGGCCCAAACCCCCTATTTTCGGACCTTCATCAGTTAAACGTCCATATCTTGAGTTTTGGACCTCCGATCGATTCTCCATCAGTTGAATAGGATTCCTCGGATCGAGACAGTAATTTCTGTATATTACACTCAAGGTTTCGGCAATGTTTGGGTACGGCCGGGTTGGTTCGAACTTGAAACCAACCGGACCCTCGGAGCGGAAATGCTTATAACATGAGCTCCGGACGTCCGATTTACATGATGTCGACTTTTTTGGAATCCACTTGTTGAGACGGATCTTTTGGCATACTTCACCTGATGTTTGGATGCAGTTGGAGTATGGTCGGGTTGGTTTTAACTTAGCAACCAACCGGGCCCCTAGAACGGAAAAGCTAATAACTTTCAGACAGGACGTCCATTTGATGAACCGTCAGCAGCTTTGGTAATCTCATTGAGAAACAGTCCCTTTGAGTATACCCTATGAGAGTTCGGGGTACAGCTGATATATGGTCGGGTTGGTTCATACACGAAACCAACAGGGCCCCAGGACGAAAATGCTAATAACTCACAGATCGGGCGTCCGATTGACACATTGTCTGTTGCGTTGAGACCCCTGTGACGAGACAGTCCTTTGTGATACATCTTCGTGGGTCTTTTTGATACTTGGAGTATCAACCAGTGGCTCATGGAGTGGACCCTCCTAGAGACGAACGTATGGAGTGCGGAGACCTAGTAGCTGTAGACCTGATGATTTCTTGACAGATTCGAGTCGGAGTGATTCGATTTGCCTAGTGGACGGAGTGCCCGGTATTTGGAGGCAGACCCACGACAGACGGAGCACCTGGTAGTTGACAGCAGACTGATGGTACTCGATAGGAGGAGTACCTCTGACGGCTATTAGGGGGAGCGCCTGGTATTTGGTGGCAGACCCACAGCGGACGGAGCACCCAATATTTGGCAACAGACCCACAGTACTCGACAGGAGGAGTACTTCAGCAGTCTAAGGTTAGTGTGAAGCGCCTTGGAGTCATGATAGGGCTACTGTACTCGACAGAGGAGGAGTTCTCCAGCAGTTGTGGTTTCGTTAATGAAAATCCTTTTTTGAGCTTAGTCAATGACCTTTGTGTTTAACTCATGATTGAGATAGGCTACTTGATAACTTAGGTATATGTATGGGAATACACCTAAGTAAAGGTTATTTGTTGATATATTTCCTTGTGGTTTATCTTTTTTGGTTTTAGTGAGACCTTGAGGGTCTCGGGGACCCTACTGAGTATCGTTATACTCACCCATACACGAGCTATGCATGCACCTCGTTGTGTTGGATGTAGATGACAGACAACACTGATCATGTTTGAGGATTGTAGAGCGAGACGGTACCTAGACGTGGACGTTACGACGAGACGGTACCCAGAGGTGGACTTCAAGACAAGACGGTACCTGGAGGTGGACTTGATGACAAGACGGTACCCTGAGGTGGACATCAAGGCGAGACGGTACCCAGAGGTGACAGATGGGCGTGGAGAGCTGAGGTGTCCACCTGTACCTACCCTTCAGGTAGGGACTCCAGAGGACGATCCAGGAGTAGCTTGAAACCTTCCTGCTATTTTTTCTTTTTCTTGTACATTACTATTGGGCTTGTATTTCCGGCCCCCTTTGTACTTTCATCACACATGTTATATTTCTTTACTTAGTGTTTGCTTCCACTTGTACTCTATTTGTGTGTGTGTTTGTGTTTCATAAAGGCAATGCCATCCCAGATATAGGGGTTTACGCCTTGGGTTCTAGACGCCATCCCCTGTCCTATGGAAGGCTGTCTTGGGGTAGTTACGACACGGGCCCCAAGGGACGGGTCGTGACACTACAAGGTTATTCATACATGAAAACCATAATGTGAGTCGTACCCATAAGGGTTCAAGCATTGGGGTTTTGAGAAGAAAAACCCACCATGCTTCCCTATAAACAAGGTGGTACTCTCCTACTGACACAGATTACAACTCTTAGGGATAAAGTCTATAAGACCCTTTCCACCACACCAGACAACTTGAAATGAAACCACCACATCAAAACCTCAAACTGTCTCCACCTCCCATACTAGAGAGAGGAGTTAAACCAAGGTCCATTACCCCACTGGGGTTTCTTAAATATGTGCCAAATTCAATCTCGAACCTATGGCTGGACTCAAATTATTGAAGCATCTCCTACCTTGCAATCAGGTGCAAAAAACCTTTAAACATAACTTCTTTCTCTGGTGCCACAAGCATCTACACCACGATCCAACAGCATCAATAGAACACAACACATCCCAGAGACTGCTTACCCTTTCATGGAACCTTCATAAAGACATGGGCCTCGGAGATGCATACACATTGACCCTATCACCCTAAATAATAAACAGCATAATAATGAAATAATGGAAGATACCTTCATTCAAGACAAATAATTTAAGGAATCCTCAAAAGAAAAAATGCTTCCATTTTAGTGTAAGTCCTAAAAATGTTCCACAACATCCACTTTTTCCATTGAAAGCAAACACAAAACAGCAAGACCCCACTAATCATGACCCTAGTAACTGATACAGACATTACAATGAGTGGGACCTTTAACTGAGTCCCATGTATCCTGATATTTCTGCACGCATCTATAATAGACTCAAATGACCAGATTTTCCACACTAGTGGCCTAACATGAATACATTTCCTATAAGAAACCAATGAAAGATCCAAAGGCCCTTAAATATAGAAGCCAAAACTTTCAAATCTGGACTGCTTTACGTTCACTCACTAGAATCCCCCTTCAACGCTTCCAGATAGAACCTACAAACACAATAGTGTCAAATTCACCTTTGATGACTCAGGAAACGTAAGAGACTAAGTTCTATTTCAACCTTCTACAAACACGCTCCTGCTAATAGAGGATCCACTAAACTGAAAAGGAAGATGGGGGTAGACTGAATCTCTAAAGATCAAGAATAAATTCCTAATGTTGATCAACTAGAGGATCTACTGATGGAAAATCACCATAGGTCTCACTTCAATCATGCATTAACTCTATATGGGTGCATAAAAAAGTTGTCGAGGAGACCCAAGAACCCAACTAAGATGGACCTTTGGTCAAAATGTACAACAAATTGAACTGAATACAAGAGGGGAGCCATTGTAAATCCTTCCCAAAACTTTTCTCATAAAATACCACTAACCAACACTTCAACCCAACTTACAGAAGAAACATAAACCCAAAAAAATCATTCTAACAAGAGGGGTACTCAAACTCAAAATATTCCGCAACAACATTCCCAAAAACACATAATACACACCACCAAAACATCAGTTATCAAAACATCAGATTTTCCTGAAAAATAATTTATCTTAATGTAAATGGGGTTGGCAGTTAGTGCATTCTCCAATGGCATCTCATGGGCCACATACATGCTTGTTTTTGTTCCACATCAGGCACCCTCCTCATATCCACCACCGAAGTCATCCAGTCATTCCATTAACCATCCATCTTTCCATGTATCCCAGGCATGTGTTCACCTGTGAGGATACCAAAGACCAAACCAAACCTTTCCTCTTTACAAAATAAAAACATTCTACCCACACTCTCTTTCTCAAAACTCATAACCTTAAAATCGAAACCCAATTAAAATCATACAATCCTTTTCATAAAAACATGAACCATTCATAAAAAAACTCACTTTCAAGTCATACATGTTAATTTTAAAACATTTCACCCCATTTCAAAATACCTTTTAGCAGTTTATCAAATTCTATTTGTAACATATTTTCAAAACCCACTTTAACATAATTCATGCTTTCTAAAAAGGGAAATTTCCAAAAATTCAAAAAATAATAATTTCCACCCTTTCATAAATCAACTTATTTCTATTATACTAGAAAATCATGTCACAAAATTTAAATTTCATTAAACCAAGTCATTTTTACTATAAAGCTATGTCTCAATAATTCCAAAATAAGGGCTTTTCAAAACGATTTTCAAAACTCAAAGATACACAAGACGCTTCTCAAAAGAGGGAAACTAGTGCTGATTGTTGACTCTGATATAAGTTTGGAGTCCATACTCTAGTCACGACACCATAAAAGAGAGTGTTCTAGGACTATATGTGCTACTTCACATAGCATTCCAGGCCCTATGTGCTCACTGGGACGGTTGACTCAACTCCCATTTCATTTCCCAAACAACAAGCAACCACAAAGACTAAAATACTAAGATAGAACACAGCTTCCCCTGGTAACTCAAGCCCCTCTATGAGGTGTGTTGGCCAGGAACCTTAATTTTAACTATAATTTCAAGTTCCTATAACCCTAGCTCTGGTCTATCCTGACTCTTTCCCAAAAGAACATGATTGAAAAAGAGCGAACCTCCCCTAATACCATTTTTTCATGAACAAGATTCGGTCTGCCTCTAAACTAGCACCTGACCTGATCCATGGGAAGGATCGTAGGGTGTTCCCTTTCCCCATAGGCTGGAACATGTTCTTGGGTATCATAAATAATATTTTAGTGATGATTAACCCATGTTTAGAAGCATAAAACAAAAAACAATAGTAAATAAACTGAATCTGAAAATTTAAACAAAACATGTCTTTAAAAAAATTCCGAATTGAATTACATGGTTTATACAAAATCCCAAAGACTACCACAAGGGAAAAAATCCAAAAATAATAGCCCCAGAACCACCTCATGGAAAGACTAATTTCCCTCAATCCATCTCTATGATGTCACACCAAGAAGCACCACTAGTAATCCAAACCACCGGCTCTAAAGCATTACCCAAAACTATGAAAAACATTACCAAGTATTCTTGCACCCAAGTGTGTAAGTAAGCTGTGATCCAAATCCCAATAATAATCCACCCAATAGTTTTACATACTATAAAAATTATAATACCAAAACCTTTCATGTTTTCATAAATATGAAATGCTAGTAACAATTGTAAAGGTGTGCAACTTTAAATAAAAATAGTTTTTAAGGGGGAAAACTTTAAAGAATAAACAATTTTAAGGAAATCACACATGATGATAAAATTAAAAACCAAACACACCATATTCAAATGGTAATTACAATATAACCAATGAGAACAAGTAGAAAATAATACCCATGGGTAATAGCTAGTTGTGGGGACCTAAGTACATCATATCTCAATGTAAAAGTAACCATAACCATTAAACTTCGAATGCACGAGCCACATGGAGGGGAAACCATAACGGACTGGTGTTCCCCAAATATCATCATAGTTTATTTATTAATGTTATCATCAATCTTACTATGTGAAATAGAGACAGGTACACTACCGGATCAATAGCATACTAGTCCTTGTCCACCCACCAAGATACTATGGCTTCCCATTTGTGCTCAATCATGTTTCCTGTGTTATAAAAAAAATCTCACATTAAAATTTCGTTTAAACACCATACACAAACCAAACATCCCGCAAACATGTTTCACACCCTCAATGTAGTTCATTAAACCCAATAAATATTTTATAAAACAACTTCAACAGGTGTTATAAGTCTTTTCACACAAAATTCATTCAAAAATAAACTTTTAAGGGAAAACACTCAACAATACTACACCAAATCAAGATTCTCAGTCCTAACAACAATTAATAAATAAATTTCAAGAATGATAAAATAAAATCAGATGATACAACATGGAATACACATGAAATAAACCCAATTACATGTAAAAATAAAACTTTAAAACTAAACACTTAATCAATGCTACCATAAATGGTTTTAATAATTTTAAAATTAATTTCCAAATAATTACACACAAAAAATAACACTTTCACTTAAAAAATAAATATTTTAAAACATACACTAACCAAAATAGTTTTCCAACAAGATTTTCACTACATATACTATTCCGTAAACCATTTTGATAACTTCTAAAACAACCCCAAGAAACACAACACAACTTTACACCAAAGTCACTCAAGAATCCCCTTTTAGAAAACAACACACTAACATCACACAAAAACAAAATTTACAACCCTTTAATCATTTAAAAAACCAATTTCACAAGTCATAGAGCACAACCAAATTATACCAAATGGGTTTACAACAAAAATACACCCCATTTCACATAAACATGCCATATAAAAATAAAACACATGTTAATCTCTTTCAAAAAAAATTTCACACAAAATATATAATTGAAATAAATTTTTAAAGAAATTAAGCGAGAAAATTAACTCATCAAATAATTATTAGAGATGCATCCTCCTACCTTTGATGTCAAAACCCCAAGAATCGATGAGAGACATCAACTGCACCACAAGCGGGTTAAAATGAACCCTAACCAAGAATATTGAATAGAGAAATGAAAAATTAAACACTAGGTATGAAACCCTTTCTACTAGAAATTTTCAACTTCCAGAAAGAGGGAAGATATCCTAAGGAGAAGGAAGGAACAGTTGAGTTATTCACTTACTTGAAGAATCTTAAATTTCCACCAACCAAAATCCTTTCAAAAATGGGTTCCAAAAGACCTTGAGGAATCTTGGGAGCATTCCATGGATGAAATGGTTGAATGGACGAATAAAGGGGTGCACTATGGTTAATCCTAGAAGGTAAAACATTGAATAACAAAATATTTTTTAGGACCTAGATACTGTGCACGGTTTGGCTGCATGGTTTAGTAAATCGTGCATCCAAACCATGTGCCCTACTTTGTCCACCCAAGAAGTTCTATTTTTTCTCCAAAATTAAAGGGGTAATAGGTGAAACATATGGGGAAAGGTTGTCCAAGAATAAAACTAATTAATTCCCCAAAGCATTGACACCATCACACCCGGTTCCCGAGAAAATAATGAAGAACTGGACCCGAATATGAATGAATGATAAACTAAAAACCCATGTGTGACACAGGGGTTATAGATAATACTTCTTTATCATTTAATCACTTTTGATAATTTTATAAACTTTGTTTCTCAAACTCGATGCAAACATGAAAAGGATGTAGTCACCCACTTTGGGGGAGAACCTTTTAAAAATATTTTGTGCTCTATTTTTCATTCATTACTCTCTTTATATGGAATAATGATATTTAGTTTGAGTTGATCTAAATCATAATCAATTATAGTGGTTTATTTATAATAATATAGAAATTTTAAAATGAAACTATCATTAATTTACCCCCTACCTCTCAATGTTACACAATTTATTACCTAGGAATTTAATGAATAAAAACACACATCACTCAATATAGTTCTTTCTCAGAATATTATTGAAACATCCATCTTGCTATTATTCACTAATTTTGAATTTATGATAAATATAGATATTAAAGTGATGGAAGAGTGTGTAATTTATTTTATTATGATAGAATAAGACTACAAAAAAGGGAAAATTATCTAGTATAACACTTTGATAATTCACTATCACACATAAAATAAAATAAAATAAAATAATGGATATAGAGATGGTAATCAAGAATCATTAACCTCTCCCTCATAAAAACCTTGTATCTGATCCCCCTTAAAATTGATATTGATATAGTTTTTAGAGAAAAATAGGAATGGTGTAGAGGAAAATGAATTAATTTGAAGAAGAATTATTTAATTAATAATGAATTAAATGAAGAATGCATTATAAAATAAATGCAATAAAAAACCAAGATACTAATTTGGATGAAAAATAATAACCTATCTTAGAGACCCAAAATTCCAAACCCCTTTCATCATTGTTTCCCCTTTTTAATATATGCATAATAGGATCCTTCTTCTTCACTTCATCATGCTTGAGATTATAAAATATAGTAATATGTTGAACATAATCTTGACATGTGGGATTCTTGGGTAAGTTCCATTTTGGTTTTGTTTCCCTTCCTATAATGACTTGGATGATTTATCATGATTTTGAAATTCTATATATATCTAATAATGAAAAAAGTTCTAGTTTTAGGAATTACACCCTCATTCTATTCAGTATGGGGTGTATGAAGGATCCCTTGATTTCAGAAATGGACCTTCTTTGATCACCGAGTGTTCTAGAATACTACTTTATATAATTTTAATATTCTCGAGTGTAAAGTAATATTGAAAAAAAATAAAAAAAATTAATCTAAATTGAAAAAACTTTAAAACTACAATAATATTGGGCCACTCCCAAATCTACAGATTTAGAGAAATGAGAAATAAAACTATTGACCAGAGAGATTAATTTTTCAAAAAATAATTTAGATGAAACCAATAATAATTGTGGATAGATTCACCGAATAAACCCTTTCCATATATTTCTTTGATAAATCAAAAAAATATCAAGAATCATAATTTGTATCCTTTTGATAATTTCAAGAGATGAAATGAAATTTCTTAAGTCTGCTTCATTTTTTTATCCTGTAGTCACCTCCATTGATCATCATTTTTTACTTTTTTTTGTAAATCCATCCTTTTTTCTGATTTTTAAGGTTATTTTATTTTAATAAATATTTTTATGATATCTATCAAATAATCATCAATTGTACTGGCATAAGTCCTCTAATTTTCATTTATTAATCTTCCCCTTCCTCGCCTTTTACAAAAAAAATATACACCCTCCATGGAAAATAGCACTAATAAAATTTTATACCAAAATTATATAAGGATAATTAATGTAATTATTGAATCAAAATTCAATCACTCTTTATCAAAAAATATATCATAGATATCATGGAGGATGGATACACCAAGAGATAATCCAAGATAACGAAGGTTGATCTTCTAGATGTTTAAAAGGAATCTCTTTGGATAGAATAGAAGAGAGTTTGTGAGGCCAAATCTATCATCTATCACAGTTTGATGAATTCATGTCCACAATAATCACTTAATCAAAAACATCTGAGGGTATGTCGGAGAAACATCAAAAAGAATTCAAAGTTGTCAACAAGGTAAAGTGGATAAGACTTCAATCTCTATGAGGTGAGTTTAAATCCCTTTCTTTAAAATATTTTGTAACCATTACCAAGTGTCATACTCTTTTAATGGTACTGATGAACCAATTATGAATAAATTGAGAAATTATTGATGTCATACAGGTATGTGAGAAAATATTACTATTGTTATATCCCAAATTTGATTACATAGTTTTTACACTATAAGTAACCAAATACATGGAAACAATTTCTATTGAAGAATTTTTGGGATCTCTATAATCCAATGAATTATGGTGATTTTTTAAAGTACTAGAAATGGAGTATATAATTCTCTAAAATCAGAATTTTCTAGCAAAAAATCTGGAAATGTGAAAGGAGGGACATTTAGAAGAGGTTTAGGAACATGATTTCAAGGACAATAAAATATCTCACAAAACGTAGGATGATGTGGTAGAATCCAAAAACGAGAAGTTTATAGATATAAATATTTTACTTCATGAGGATGAGGACACTGAATGAGGGGGGGTATTCAATAATATCCACCTATTGAAAAAAAGAAATCTACAATGCTATAATTTTCAAAAATACGGAAATCATAGAAGTGAATGTTGGAGTGAGAAAACTATGGAGATTTATATCGAGGAGGCCACTATTTCTAGATAATAGGATGTTACTAGAGAATACCTTATGTTTATGGCACAAACATCTACACAAAATCTTGGTATTTGGTATCTTAACTCTCGATCTAGGAACCACATGACAATCTAGAATAACTTTTTTACAAACCCAAATAATATGGTTTGAGGAGAGATTTAATTTTTCAATCTCCCAAATATATATATTTAATAAAGTGGACATATGTTGATCAAGAATAGATATATAAATCATGTATTCATACTATATTTTTACTATATACCTAATATGAATATCAATATTTTAAATCAAAAGAAATTTATGGAACGTTATTTTTCATAAGCCTATAAAATAAAAAAATGAAAATTGTTGATGGAGAAAAGGAAGGGTGGTTACAGAAGTTCTCATTGTGATGAACCACATGTTTCAACTTATGATAAAACCTAATTCACCACAATTTTTTAACACATTAACTGATGATAAATACTATATATGGCATCTCATGTTTGAAAATTTAATCATTGAAATTTTCTGATAATTAATAAATAAGATGGTGGTGATTGGAATTCTTAACATTACATATTCAAATAAAATATGTGGTAGTAGTTTTATAAGGAATAAACATAGAAAAAAGGTAATTTCTAACATTTATTGAAAATTTTATTAGGAAAACATGGATATATTTTTTCAAGATAAATTCATAATTGTTTGACATAATTATATAATTTAAGGTTCTAGTGGAAAAAAAGAAACTTTTGTATAAAAAATTGTGATATGATCAATGTTTGGAGTACACCTCTGATTTTTTTCAAGACAACCTCAAGAAACATTGAATTCATCAATAGTTGATGCCAACATATATGCCTCAACTCAATGGAGTATCCAAAATAAAAAATTAAACCAATTTCAATATAGAAAGATTCATGTTTAAGGATATAGGAGTTCCCAATACTTTTTTTGTGTAGAGACAGCTTTATGTAAGGTGCATCTAGTTAATCAATACCCAAAAATCATAAATAAAAGATGTCCCATAAAGCAAGAAGTACTCACAATCCCAGTTTTATTAATCATATAATTTTTCATTATATTTTCTATTTTAGGATCCTAGATGAAAAATTAATAAAACTAAGTGATAAAGGAGTGAACTGTGTACTTATGTGATACAGAGATCAAGCAATGAATTATCGCTTGAATAATCCCTTCACTAAGATGATTATATTTATAATAGATGTTTATTTCAAAGAAAATAAGTCATGGAAATGTAATCAAGATGAAATTTAAGAGAAGTAAAACTCAGTTTAGAAGAATAATTAAATGTTATTGAAATACATATAGAGGGTCATGTAGTTAAAAACCAATGACTCTATCACTACATACTTCTACTTTAGAAAGTATTGAATAAGAAAATTCTCATATTAAACCCAAAAAAGTACAAAGACTTATAGAAATATATGAAACTATATAACTAATATATTTCTATGTAAACTTGTATTTCCTCTTGTAAACATCTGATTTGGTTAATTTCTAAAATGTTAAATGTGATGAAATATTGGAAAAATTGATAGAAAAATAAATCTATTTCCTCAAGAATAATAATAAATTTGACTTAACACATATACTATATGATTTTTTTGTTAAGTGGGAATTCAAAATAAAGAACACTGATTATGATGAAGTCCAAAGGTACAAAGTGAGACTAATTGCTAAAGGTTACAAGGAAAAAAATCATTGACTATGGTGATGTTTTTTCACCCATTGTAAGGGTGGAGATAATCATATTACCGATCTCAATTATTTCCCAACACAAATGAAAGATCCATGAGCTAGATGTGGAGTTAGAAACACTAAATATTTCTTTAAATAAGTGATACATTTTGATCACCCACCAAAATACCTAAAAAATTTAAACAAAGATGATGTAAATGCTTATAATGTAAGGAAGACAAGTTTAAGGGGGGATGTTGAAAAAAATAAAAAAAGTTTATAAATATGGATGAGATCAAATTTATTATTATGATTATGTGGGGTATAATTCCAAATTTTTTGAGTCTATTATAGGAGAAATAAATTTAATAACCAAAGAAATAAAATTTCCAACAATGAATTTGGATGTAGCTAATAATGTTGTTGAATATATTCAAGGAATGAACCCTTTCCCTATGGATTATTTTTTCTATAAATTGAGATGTTTTATCTTGAGAATAATAATATATATCCTTTTAATAGTTTAAATAGATGATGTAAAATTGATTGATTCCAGTACATTTTCTTTCTCATGTTAATGAAATACTAATCATGAAAATGGTTTTTAAATATTTAAATATTAAATTTAGTTAATTATTTGCTAAAATTTTCATTTTATTGAATATTTTTATAAAAAATTATATTTTTTTTTCTTAATTGATAACAGCTTTTGGGGTAATTTTTTTATCATTTAAGAACTAGTTGATTCTTGAGATTTAGTGGATTTTAATCAAATATATAATTGATGATGATTCTGGGTGTTTTTGGTATTTAAATGATTTTATGTACTTCAATTTAATTTTTCCAATTTCTTTAAAGAACAATTTTTAGTGATATTTTATAATCAACTAATTTTTCTTGAATTAATTCTTCCACTAATTCCACATTATTTTTATTAAACATTTTTTATGGTATAAAATTTTTAAACCTTCATTTGTGGAACCCTAAAAAAACCAAAGCCAAATATGTTACCTAGATTTCTAAAGAGGCCACATACCACACCAATTCTACTGGACAAGGAAGAAAATATAATCTCTTCTGATTTAGAAAAGGTGAGTCACCTGATAAACCCCCAAGTCATGTGTGTTCACCTGAGCAACCATCAAAAGAGAAGAAGTTGGCACCACCCTGAAGAATATTCCCAATTGAGCACACTTCCACTATTAAAATCTCAATAAAACCTAAATGTCAGACCTATTGAAGACACACTACTAGAGGAGACAACTAGGCACCATTACTTTCGAAGATAATGCTTCCACGGCTAAAGAACAAACAACCTATAAAAATCAATCTGTAACGCCAACTGTGACTCCACCATTTGAATAAGATACAAACTCCATCAACTGAACCTCATTGAATGCTGAACAAGCTCGTACCCCTCCTTTTTATTTAATATTAATTAAAATAAACTTATATATATAATAATAATATGAAATAGTGTGTTCAATGTCAATTTGTGGTGTCCGAACCCAAATAATAATGGATTTGGGCACACAAGGCCCGAGGTTCTGTGTAATGCCTAAGAATATTTATTCCAGGATCTCTCCTATGGCCTCAAAATTAAATATTGGGAAAACCACATCCCAGTCGGAGCTTCCCACCTCAAGGTCAATCATCATATCTTTTTCTATTTTTCTCTCTCAATCAAGAAAAAATGTCTGAATGAAAAGGTGAATAATATCTGGGGCAACTTATTCATTATTTTAATGATCACAACCCTTGAGATTTATAGCGACCAAGGCTTATCTTACATGTTTATTACCTCATTTTTTATGATTATTCATCACATTAAAAAATTACATGCTCATGGACAATAATAGTTTAGTGTCTTTAGAAACTTGGAAACATAAACTTATATCTTGGTGAAAAATCTTCAACATCTCCCTTGAAGATATTTCCCTTTTGTGATCTTAATTAACACTTTTTTCATAACATGAGGAATGGAAACATAAGAATGGGTGAGCTCTAATTCTCAATAAAGGTAAATTGTAACGCCCCGACCCCAGCTACCCAGAGTCGGTGCATTACTTCGTAAAATTGGCATGATCACAAAAGATCAAGTCTCGAAAGACCGATTAGTTTAGTAGCCTTGGAAACACTAGATACACTCGTAAACGTTACATTACATCATAAAGTGAAAAACTACAACAACAAAGTCTCCATAGTCCACACTTATATCCTCTTCTGACTATCCCTGCAGGTCATTCATAAAATACTTATTCACATCCTAGAAAATATTAAAACATTGAAAGGGGTGAGCTCAGATTCTCAGTAAGGATAACAATATTGTAGAATCTTTCATAAATAAACATTAACAATTAAGGCAATGTATAAATAAAACAAAAGCCTTTTAAACATGAACTTCAACATAATATGGCAAAAGTAAAATGAGATAATTCCATTCACTTATTCACATGGATATTCTACTGGTCGAATAATCACATGCAATATCAATAACCACTTACATAATGAGGGAATGTATAATGCCAGACATTCTGAAACATTTTGTCAAGGCCTCGGCCAAGACGTCTAAAATGATTAAGGCCTCGGCCAAAACCATAAATCAAATTGGGAAAGGGCCTCGACCAATTCCACGTCTAGTTGTCTCATGAGACCTACCGATGCATTGAGGAGCTATAGTAGGCTCCACCTGTCACTTATTAAGTCCAATACATTCCTCATATGAATAGGTTTAAACATATCATAAACCATAACATAATCGTATCACATAAGGCATGCATAAAGGAAACATAAAATTTCCACATTTAAATCACAAGATATCAATACAACACATTGATATAATAAAAACGCTTTCAAAACCATTTTCAATACCAAAATAAAAGAAAGTTAAAACATTGTATTTATTTTTCATTAAAAAAATGATGGCTTGTAGAGGAAGCCGAAACTCAAATAATGGTCACGGCGGAAGAGAAGTCGTTGTCACCGCATAAGTACGAAAAGAAAAACATTCCCTTTTTTCGTTTATCAAAACACTTCGTATAAAAAAGATTCCTTTTGAATAAATGTAAAAGTCAAAGGGGTTTATACACCGTATAAAAAAAAGTAGTGTATAAAACCAAATATGCCTCAATGAAAGGGGATTGAGACGAATTCCTTAAAAAGATCATTTTTTATAAAGTAGGTCTATTATGTGTATTCACTATAATTACACATAAATAATGTAAAAATACAAGATATTACATAATAATATCATGACATAATTTGAAAGTAGGAGATTAACCCGAAGAATGGAAGTTGGGTTAAGAAGTTCCCTTACCTTGCGTCTTATCCTGACTCGACCGTTCTTTAACCTCCTGAATTATAAACTAGAGTTAATTTATATTTACTTAAGATAATTTTTCATGTTCATTATTCCTTTTATATCACTTATTACCATGTTATGAACATTATGTAATTATTTAAGTTAATAACGGTCGTCTTTTCGATCTTTGGTACTTGAGTCAACAATAAACTCCTTATAATTACAAGTTTTTTATGTGGTAGAATATCCATTATCTCCAGAATTATATTCATGATTTATATGTCATATATATCATATATATCATATATATCCAGTATATACATTCATTCATAACATTATGTAACATTTAGAGGTACGAAATGAAATGCACCGTTCATGGAGACGGTAAGCCGTACGTACGCATGAACGCTACTTTCATTTCAATTTCATATTTAATGGAACGAAATCATAATGATATAAATTTATAATATAATTACAGTATAATATAGTGTATAATACCATTTACTCCATCCTTTATACATCCCACATATGGCATTAATGATTCAAATCACATTGAGGGGGCGGTAGTCCGCACTTCCTAAAATGAAATTATCGCGTTTTACCCATAATGGAAATCATAAAGTATGCCATAAATGAGAAATACAGAAGAATAAATAAAACATAAACATATTATATATCATATATAAATATAGTGACATCTTAATGGCCACCTTTTAATGTGTTATATGAGTGTTGAACAATCATCGTTTCGTGAGGCAGAAATTCGCCATCCACAGAAACCGTATGTTCTTTAACCATTAGATGTAGGTGTGTGTAAGTGTAGCTCGAATCCTTGTTATAAAAATATCCTAGTATATTGAGGATACTGGTGTTTTTACAAAAGAAATTAATAAAAAGAGTTTAGGGGGTTGGAGAAGAAAAATAAAACACAACAACATTAGAGAAGACATTACCTCAAAATCGGGTAACTCTTTTTGATTTGAGCCAAAGGCTTCCTTGAGAACAGTTCTTCTCAAAGTGAGGCTTCTAGGAGTAATAGGGGGAAGTTGGGAGAGTATTTGGGCAGAGTTTGGCCAAGCCAAATGGCTTGAAGGTGTGAATAAGGTGGGAGAGGTGGGGGCCTTTTATAAGTGGAGATGAGGGGCTCTTTTGGAAAGATTGAAATGTTACATTATTACACAATGCTTTTCGGATTCTAAAGGTCCCACAATTATATAATTCGTGGATAAGGTGATAAGGGTTCGAAATCTACCCATCCAATAGTCTTTGGACAAGTGTAAGCCTTGGATTTTACATTATCTTTTCATTTTATTAAAATCGTTAAATAATGAGGTCATCGCTGCATCATAATGATGTCATAAATAATTTAATTTATTTAATGTCTAAAAATTATTAAAAAAAATTCTATGATGTAGGAAATCGTTTTATCTTTCCAATGAATATTTATAGTCAAAATTTGGACTTGTGTAACCCCACTTAAAAACTATTTTAGTAAAACAACTCATGTTTGTGTCAATTTAATTTTAACATTAAATAAATATATATTAATGTCATTTTCCAACCAAAGTGGCTCTATGGGGTCCCCAAGTTGATCCATGGGTTTTCTTGGTCTTCCATGACTCATAAAATAGGAGTAGGACAAGTGTCAAGCTCATATCATATTATTAAATCATTTTTTTACCTTAAACTACACTAATTACCTCTAATCGCGATTATGAACTTAAAAGTTACTATTCACCAAAAAATTATTTTAATCTCATTGAACCACATTTTACTTCTTAATGAAAACCATGTATGTCGGATTTTTGAAAATCAAATCACAGAAGTGGTAATATTTCATTTAAACAAAAAATCAGTTATTTAACTACCACTTAGTGGTTTCACTATTCATCAAAAATTGAAGTTTTTCAGAACAATGCCAAAATTTCACCCTAAGCTATAATTGATATTCCGAATTCAAAAATGATGTATATTTTACAAAATTCCAAACATATAAGTTGAATTAATTAATTTTATAATTAATTCCCGCTGTCACAACAAATAGCGTGTTTTAAGAAACAATTTATATCAAAAGATTGACAATTGTTTATGTCCAATTTCAATGTTAAATTAATTCTAATGACCACCATTGGATAAAATGGTAAAAATATATTATAATTATACTTTAAAACCACTAAATTGTATAATTTATCACTATAAATTATTTTGATTAAAAAAGTTGTTTTTAAGTATTTTTCACAATTCATAAAAAAATTAGAAGTTCTCAGAAAAATACCAAAAATTCAACATAGGCTAATTTCGATATTACGAATACAAAAATGAAGTCCATTTTGAAATATAAAATTTCTATAATTTTAAAAAGTGGTTATTACTATTCATAACGGCTACTTTGATTAGTCGCGGTGTTTTAGAACTCGAAGTTGCATACAATGCAAGCTATTGCATTATTGAATGAGAAGCGTATCGTGGAAGCTCGGGGTGTTACATTATCCCCTCCTTCAATAAATTGCATCCTCGCAATTTGAAATTTTTCTTTGAAAATAAAAGGTTGAAAAGATAAAATACCTTTGAGGAAAACCCACATCGGAAATAAGGTTAATAAATATATAACATTAAAAGAAAGCAAGATAAGTACAAAGGTCGCCCGATATAGCCCATTCTAGGATTCTATGAAAATATGGATATGGAGGAGAAACAAGCCATCAAGGTCTGATGGAGAGTTATAGAAAACAGGATTAGGAGAAAGTTTAACCACAAGAAAATCACAAACTTGTTATTGGTTAAACGGTCATTGAATCCCCAGTTGGAAAAGTTAACCGACAATATTTTTGTTTTAAGTTACCTTTTATAATGTTGAGGATTTTATTTTGGAGATTTACTAAGAACGTAAGGGAATATACATACTTGTTATGTATACTTTCATTCGTTAATGAATTTTTACCACAAACCCATCTTTTACTCCAAATGGAAACAGAACTCAAAAATATTTTATTTATCCTAATTGTATAAGGTTCTAAATATTAACACATACCATTTAGATTAGAAAAACTATTTTGTAATAACCAGGGACTTCACGTAGTCTAGTGGTAGGTGATTAATCCCAATTGCACTATGGTTGTGGGTTCGATACCCACATCTTTGTCCGACGCGATGGGTTGTCACTCGGTCTGCGTGTTTTCCTTTTTATAAATTTCCAAAAATAAACTTAACAATAGTATCCAATGTAAAATATAATCCATTCCAACCTTTATAGTTATCCAAAATACTTCTATCCAACTCACAGTCTAGATTTTATGAGGAAGGTAAACACAATGAAGCTCCTTTTTTCCCTGCGTAACAACATGTGAACACCTTCATCATGTATTCTTTTAAAACACTGCAACATACTTAATTACCATAAATCCTTATTGATTATATTCATGATCCCTTATTCCTTATAGAAAACTAGATATACTCCTTCTATCCAAAAATGTATACAAATCATTAATCAGTTTCAAGGATGTTAAGAATATCCAACATAATTTATCCGAATCAATCATGTCTTATTCCAAAATCACTATCTCGGTATCAGAACCATATTATGGTTTATCTTTCTCTCAACCATATATTTTCCACAAATTTAACCTACTGTGGAGTAACTTTTCTTGGTTCCACACAATCTCAAGTCCTAGATGAAATAGTACTGCAGTACAATCCTTATATACTCCATAATTATTATAACCCGTACATCATTGATACAACACTCAAATTACAAAATTCTTTAATAACAACATAAGAACTCTAATCATTCCTCCTCATCTGTGGTAGTATCATAACTTGATTATTATCCAATAACATCATCTGGGGCATACTCTGATGATTTGAACATTGGTTTGCGTAGTGTCCCCACTCCTTGCAGATGAAGCATTGTACATTTGAAACCTTTTTCTTACCCTTGCAGTCATGCACTTTGTGTCCTTTTTCTCCACACTTATAACAAACTCCCATTCCCTTCAGGCAAGTTCCAAGGTGTTTCTTCCCACAGTTATCACATATTGGAAAATTCTTCTTTCCCCTCATCCCTTTATCCATCATTCTCTCTTCCATCCCTTCCGTCTCTTGCTTCGCTTCAAAGCCATAGGACTTATAGAATTCTTTACTTATCTTATTAACACATGATACTATTTCTTCATATGTTGAGAACACATGGGAGACTATTTCCCTTCGAAATTTTGGCTTAATACCGTGAAAGATACGATCCTTCTTACTCTTTGGATCATATGTATTGCTGGAGTTCACATTCCTTCTACTGGGCACCATTTCTATACAATGGCATAAACTAGGTTAGTTTATGAATTACAATGAATAATTCCAAACATTTAAAATACTTAATGTAAATTGAACGGTTTATGGATATAATCCATAATCATAAGAATGTTTTCTTTGAATAAGTATATACTCATAAACCCTACATAATGGTTTTTAAAGAAAATGAGAATTATCCTAAGCAAATCCCCCAGGAGTGTCGTAACCAAGAGTGCAGCAAGGCCCGTTGTCGTGAACCAGTTCCCGTTTGAGTCTAGCTCAAAGCAGTGTTTTCGGGTTTTACCCCTAGGTACATCTGTGCCAGAGCCGCCTCTACCTGCTCGTATCCAGACAGGGATGTATTGCTCAGAAAACTCACAACATCTCTATAATACCAAAATTCTAGGATGCTCTTCTATACTAATCCTCAAAGTCTATCTTTGGGCTATGTGCTCTAATTAGAGTTTATCTAAATCTAGCTTCCAAGGTTAGTACTAAACTGCCTCTGATACCAACAGTAACGCTCCGACCCCATCTACCCAGAGTCGGTGCATTACTTCGTAACATTGGCATGATCACAAAAGATCAAATCTCGAAATACCGATTAGTTTAGTAGCCTTGGAAACACTAGATACACTCGTAAACGTTACATTACATCATTAAGTGAAAAACTACAACAACAAAGTCTCCATAGTCCACACTTATATCCTCTTCTGACTATCCCTGCAGTTCATTCATACAATACTTCTTCACATCCTGGAAAATATTAAAACATTGAAAGGGGTGAGTTCAGATGCTCAGTAAGGATAACAATATTGCGGAAGCTTTCATAAATAAACATTAACAATTAAGGCAATGTATAAATAAAACAAAAGCCTTTTAAACAAGAACTTCAACATAATATGGCAAAAGTAAAATGAGATAATGCCATTCACTTATTCACATGGATATTCTACTGGTCGAATAATCACATGCAATATCAATAACCACTTTCATAATGAGGGAATGTATAATGCCAGACATTCTGAAACATTTTGTCAAGGCCTCGGCCAAGACGTCTAAAATGATTAAGGCCTCGGCCAAAACCATAAATCAAATTGGGAAAGGGCCTCGGCCAATTCCACGTCTAGTTGTCTCATGAGACCTACCGATGCATCGAGGAGCTATAGCGGGCTCCACCCGTCACTTATTAAGTCCAATACATTCCTCATATGAATAGGTTTAAACATATCATAAACCATAACATAATCGTATCACATAAGGCATGCATAAAGGAAACATAACATTTCCACATTTCAATCACAAGATAACAATACAACACATTGATATAATAAAAACGCTTTCAAAACCATTTTCAATACCAAAATAAAATAAATTTAAAACATTGTATTTATTTTTCATTAAAAAAAATGATGGCTTGTAGAGGAAGCCGAAACTCAAATAATGGTCACGGCGGAGGAGAAGTCGTTGTCGCCGCATATGTACGGAAAGAAAAACATTCCCTTTTTTCGTTTATCAAAACACTTCGTATAAAAAAGATTCCTTTTGAATAAACGTAAAAGTCAAAGGGGTTTATACACCTTATAAAAAAAAGTTGTGTATAAAACCAAATATGCCTCAATGAAAGGGGATTGAGACGAAGTCCTTAAAAAGATCATTTTTTATAAAGTAGGCCTATTATGTGTATTCACTATAATTACACATAAATAATGTAAAAATACAAGATAGGACATAATAATATCATGACATAATTTGAAAGTAGGAGATTAACCCAAAGAATGGAAGTTGGGTTAAGAAGTTCCCTTACCTTGCGTCTTGTCCTGACTCGACCGTTCTTTAACCTCCTGAATAATAAACAATAGTTAATTTCTATTTAATTAAGATCCTTTTTCATGTTCATTATTCCTTTTATATCACTTATTACCATGTTATGAACATTATGTAATTATTTAAGTTAATAACGGTCGTTTTGTCGATCTTTGGTACTTGAGTCAAAAATAAACTTCTTATAATTACAAGTTGTTTATGTGGTAGAATATCCATTATCTCCAGAATTATATTCATGATTTAGATGTCATATATATCATATATATCCAGTATATACATTCATTCATAATATTACGTAACATTTAGAGGTAAGAAATGAAATGCACCGTTCATGGAGACGGTAAGCCGTACGTACGCATGAACGCTACTTTCATTTCAATTTCATATTTAATGGAACGAAATCATAATGATATAAATGTATAATATAATTCCAGTATAATATAGTGTATAATACCATTTACTCCATCCTTTATACATCCCACATATGACATTAACGATTCAAATCACTTTGAGGGGGCGGTAGTCCGCACTTCCTAAAATGAAATTATCGCGTTTTACCAATAATGGAAATCATAAAGTATGCCATAAATGAGAAATACAGAAGAACAAATAAAACATAAACATATTATATATCATATATAAATATATTGACATCTTAATGGCCACCTTTGAAGGTGTTATATGAGTGTTGAACAATCATCGTTTCGTGAGGCAGAAATTCGCCATCCACAGAAACCGTATGTTCTTTAACCATTAGATGTAGGTGTGTGTAAGTGTAGCTCGAATCCTTATTATAACAAAATCCTAGTATATTGATGATACTGGTGTTGTTACAAAATAAATGAATAAAAAGATTTTAGTGGGTTGGAGAAGAAAAATAAAACAAAACAACATTAGAGAAGACATTACCTCAAAATTGGGTAACTCTTTTTGATTTGAGCCAAAGGCTTCCTTGAGAAGATTTCTGCCCAAAGTGAGGCTTCTAGGAGTAATAGGGGGAAGTTGGGAGAGTATTTGGGCAGAGTTTGGCCGAGCCAAATGGCTTGAAGGTGTGAATAAGGTGGGAGAGGTGGGGGCCTTTTATAAGTGGAGAGGAGGGGCTCTTTTGGAAAGATTGAAATGTTACATTATTACACAATGCTTTTCGGATTCTAAAGGTCCCACACATATATAATTCGTGGATAAGGTGATAAGGGTTCGAAATCTACCCATCCAATAGTCTTTGGACAAGTGTAAGCCTTGGAGTTTACATTATCATTTCATTTTATTAAAATCGTTAAATAATGAGGTCATCGCTGCATCATAATGATGTCATAAATAATTTAATTTATTTAATGTCTAAAAATTATAAAATAAAATACTATGATGTAGGAAATCGTTTTAGCTTTCTAATGAATATTTATAGTCAAAATTTGGACTTGTGTAACCCCACTTAAAAACTATTTTAGTAAAACAACTCATGTTTGTGTCAATTTAATTTTAACATTAAATAAATATATATTAATGTCATTTTCCAACCAAAGTGGCTCCATGGGGTCCCCAAGTTGACACATGGGTTGTCTTGGTCGGCCATGACTCATCCAATAGGAGTAGTACAAGTTTCAAGCTCATGTCATATTATTAAAACATTTTTTTTACCTTACACTACACTAATTACCTCTAATCGCGATTATGAACTTAAAAGTTACTATTCACCAAAAAATTATTTTAATCACATTGAACCACATTTTACTTCTTAATGAAAACCATGTATGTCGGATTTTTGAAAATCAAATCACAGAATTGGTAATATTTCATTTAAACGAAAAATCAGTTATTTAACTACCACTTAGTGGTTTCACTATTCATCAAAAATTGAAGTTTTTCAGAACAATGCCAAAATTTCACCCTAAGCTATAATTGATATTCCGAATTCAAAAATGATGTCTATTTTAAAAAATTCCAAACATATAAGTTGCATTAATTAATTTTATAATTAATTCCCGTTGTCACAACAAATGGCGTGTTGTAAGAAACAATTTATATCAAAAGATTGACAATTGTTTATGTCCAATTTCAATGTTAAATTAATTCTAATGACCACCATTGGATAAAATGGTAAAAATATATTCTAATTATACTTTAAAACCACTAAATAGTATAATTTAGCACTATAAATTATTTTGATTAAAAAATTTGTTTTTAAGTATTTTTCACAATTCATAAAAAAATTAGAAGTTCTCAGAAAAATACCAAAAATTTAACATAGGCTTATTTCGATATTACGAATACAAAAATGAAGTCTATTTTGAAATATAAAATTTCTATAATTTTAAAAAGTGGTTATTACTATTCATAACAGCTACTTTGATTAGTTGCAGTGTTTTAGAACTCGAAGTTGCGTACAATGCATGCTATTGCATTATTGAATGAGAAGCGTATCGTGGAAGCTCGGGGTGTTACATAAATAAAGAAGATATGTTAATATGACATGAGAATAACATTCAAATATCATAACCTACATATCAAAGATCCTATACATGATTCATGGTATAAATTTTTGTTGTTAATAAGACATGAATAATAAGAGAATCAAGAGAATAATACATGAGATTATAACATAGAAATAAGACATGGAATTGTGGAAGACATGTAACATTATTCCCGGTATGTTAAGGATAATTTCCAAAACATATCAGGGAACTTCATGGGGACTGAAACTACTAGACGGGACACACCAACATCCCCAGTCGTAGTCCATTCCTTATAAGGGATCAGGTTTCCCCTTATTGCCATAGTGGATCAGGTTTCCCCATCTTCCCATAGTAGACCAGGACACACATGTTTTCCATTTTGGATCAGGATACACATGTTTCCCATTTTGGATCAAGTTCGTCAACTTGTTTCCCACCATTATCTCATTAGATATAAATCCTTACCAAATGAATTAGATCGAAATATAGGCCCCACCCATCACATAATAAAATAACATATACATGTTCCATAAGACAATAAAGAATTCATAATATCATAACACATAAAAAAAGATAGGTTTTATAAACATCATATCATAACACATGAAATAAAATGGGTATCAAAAACATTTCATTATATTATTACCTATGGAAAAGGGATAGGTTTCATAATGATTTAATCAAATAATATCCTACAAAAATAAGTAGTTTTCAAAATAATATAACCCATGGAAGAGAAACAGGTGTCATGAACATCATTCCATCAAAACATAAACAATTCAAGAAAACATATGGTTGGTATTCTTGGAATATATCGCCAGTAAATCAAAACTATAACAAAGTATATCATCTTATATGGAGAAGCATTTTCAAGGATCACATGGGACATTTCCTAAGGAAAATATCCTTTCTTCGGGAATCCCAATTATAAAATCATTTCAAAAATCATTTTCTTACAAATAAAGCTTTACAATTTCATTTAAAACATTTTTTAAAGAATATATCTTTTCTACTTTGTAAAGAAAATTTTTTTAGAAATTTTTGGATCGAATATATAGATATGTATGTCTATGATATGGAACAATACAAGAGGGGGTGAATTTTAGGTTTAAAACCTTTGAGTTTTAGCAACTGAGAGATTAGTTTAAATGATCTTAGACTAATACAAATAAAAACACTCACAATTGTATTGTATGTAAAAAGGTATGATGTATTGTAATACTAATGTAATGTAAAACAATTGTATTCAAGATGAACACGATAATCAGAGTAATACAAAGATGAATGATTCTACCTTAAAGAGTATAGAATCAATCAATACAATATGTAATAGAATGATTGTAATTGAAACAATTACAATTGAATATGTAAAAAAGAAAGGAAACAATACAAATTCCTTTCTAATACAAGTAACAGCGGAAATGTAAAAGAATTACAATTATTTTAACCCAAAAGGGAAGGGTTATCCTTTCACCTAGGATAAAAGGTCTATCTCACCAACACCTTGGCGAGCCCTCGATACGATGATCGACATGTCTGTCTTCCTATCGCCGGCAGCCCTCGATACAATGATCGGAACGTCTGTCTGCCTATCCCTGGCAGCCCTCAATACGATGATCGGCACGTCTGTCTGCCTATCCCCAGCAGCCCTCGATTTTGTAGGTAATCGGCACCTCTGTCTTTCAATTGCTTGAAATCCCTTGATACGATGATCGGACGCACAAAGCAGATGAGAGAATTCACAGCATCTCTCTCTAGAATCTTGATTGAAGCAAAGTATCACAGTTGTTCCACACGGTCTCATTTGTTCTCTTTCTTAGCTTCAAGTGACCTCCTATTTATAGGCCTCAGGTTCCAATGGTCATGTTGCCTCCAACGGTCATATTTCTCTAAAAAACTCGGAGGGACTTGGACACCTAGCATCATAACGGTCATATTGAAACAGAAAGTACGACATCGTTTTGATTAGTTTGTAACTAACTCAACGACATCGTATTGGTTAAAACAAGATATATGTCGATGATAAGCAATGGTACGATTCATATGAAACAAGTGTTTTTGACTAAGTACCAAAACAAGTAATAAACATATGAATAGAAGAGTCAGTGCAATACATTTTATAGAGTCAATACAATATGATTGACAGAGTCAGTACGGTACGATTGACAGAGTCAGTACGGTACGATAGACATAGTCAGTATGATACGATTAAAAATACATTTGTGATTTCCAAAACAAAATATAGAAGTCAAAAGATAACATTTGACTCAACAGAAACATCAAGCATTTTGAAAACCTTTTTCACATAGAATATCTTTGAAAACCTATGAAAAAGTATTGATGTTATTTTGGAAACCATTTTCATAGAAAATACATTGAAAACTCATAAACAATTATTTAAATTATTTTGAAAACCTTTTTCTTTTAAAATTATTTGAAAACATATAATAAATCTTGAAAACATATTAAAAACCTTTTTCCTTGAAAATAGCTATGAAAAAATGTAAAGGAAGAATTGAAAATAATTTTAAAAACATTAAAACATAAGAAATTTCTTTAAAATACTCTTCCAAGAAAATGATCCTAGAATATTATTTAAAAATATTTTCAAAAACATATTTAGAAAACTTTCTTTGTGAATAAAATAAATTTCTGACCGAAAAGATAAATAAAGTCAGAAATTCTTAAAAACATTTTATTAATCATATTATGTACCAAATATTGGGAAAAAAATGTACCATAATATTAAGATATCATGAATAACTAGTGATTAAGAAAATTAATGAGACACTAGCAGAAAATGGGTTTATACCCACGCATATATACCCATGGTTTAACAAAACCGTGGGTATAGATGATATTTTTCTACCTATACTGATGGTTTTGATAAAACTATTGGTATAGTAACTCTGATTTCAATGTTCTATCTATATCCACCTCCCAATTTTCATTTCTCACCCTGCGTCTCCCCCCAACCTAGCCTCTCCTCCCTCCCCTCCCCACCATGACCTCGACCTCCCACCCTTGCCTTTACCTCCCACCCCCACCTCCCACCCTCTTCCTTCTCACCTCCAACTCTACAGTCACCTCCACCTTCGGCACCTACCACCACCTTCAGCCATCACCTCTGACCCCCACCTTCATCTCTATTGTTTCCTCGACCTTCATAGCCGCTTCTTCCTCCACCTCTTCCCAGCCTCCTCTCAGCCTCCGCCTCTACCTCCTCCCAGCCTTCACCTCTTAGACTCAAAAGGTATTCATATTCTTCTATGTTCACTATTCATTTATAGATTACATTGGTCATATGTCTCACCTTGTGTTAAATCTATACTTGTGTTAACCATTTCTTCTTTGTACTCTATGGATTTCTTTTATTCTTCTCATGGAATCATGGGCCTCATAGAGGATCAAACGGATACCTTTACATTGATCCATTGGAAATATTTTCACTTTTATTATCCCTTGGAGGAGTCTATTGATTCTTATAATTCCCAAAAAGTCTTGGCATTGACCATAGACGAGAATGTCCCATTTTCTATAGCACGTGGTATGCCAATGAATATAATGTCATCCACCCCCATCCCAATAGTGTCGTGACACCCTCAAAGAAAAATAATAGGAATGAAAGAAGGTATGGAAACCATTACATTGACATTAACTTAGCCATGAATAACATTTTTACTGCTATCAAGATGGATAAATATTTGAAGATAGACTTTTTTGGGAACTCAATTTGGGATCTCAATGTTTATGATAGAATGGGAATTAAAGGTTAGTTCATGAATTATAATGGTATCATCTTTTATGTTTGGAAACCCCATATATAGGTTGGATCAAGATCAACATGAATGTTGCTTCTATGGGAAATGCAGACCTGTATGTAGAATAAAATAGAAATACTTGATAGAAAAAGTGGGAATATTACACTTTTGTAGACATACACTTCAACAGTGCACATGGTTTAAACATACATGCATATTTTTTGGTGACATACAATGTTTAAACATACATTCCACTCTTGTAAAAAAATTTATAAATATAGAATGTGTCATACAATTCAACAGTATATAGTATGGTATACATTACACTCATGTATACAAATTCATACATTACATTACACTCCTATTTTGTATAATCAAGTTCGTAAAAAGATTTGCAAAATACTTCCCTTTTTCATATCATATTTACTTTTTTTAGAATGTAATGAACGGTATTTTATTTAATGACAGTGACACATTAATTAATGTGTTGTATTCTCATATAAAGATGTTCAAGTAGTTGTAGGTGACTAATCATTGTAGAGCATAGTTAATTATCTATTTGAAGTGTAGTATATTAATGTCATGCAAGCTCCTTCGACTGACTACTGGAACGCGACAAGACCAACATTTGGAAGCATAGGGAATACCTTGGTTTCCATATATAAATTTATTGGTGTTTATTGTTCTATTTTTTCATTTCTTATCTTGATCTTCTTGCTATCATCTATTAGTAATTGTATGTTGAGGCTTCAAAGGCCATTTCTCCCACTTTTTGGATGTGGTAGTGCCTCCACTACATCAGTTATCTATTTCCAACATTGTAGTCCCATAAATTCTGGTAAAAGTAACCAAAATAGTGGTTTCACATGGTGTTAACATTAGGGTTGTGTTTGGAAATACTATTTATCACTTATGTAAGTGTTGGGATTTTATTGACACCATTTACAGAAAACTATTTATACTACTTATCGCTTACTTTTGTATAAGATTACTTTTTGTAGTAGTTTTTGAAAACTGATTATTGTGTTTATCACTTATGTAAGTATTGTATAAGACTTGTGATAATTGTTTCCATATTTCTTATTGAAAATGTGATTTTATTCCACTTATTTATGTGTTTTCCTTCAAGACTTTAATCGTGAATAGTTTTTTAGAGGCAGAACAAATCAAGAGTTATTTTTTCAAATTTATTATCTTCAATAAGCATTGTCAAACACGGCCTAAATTTTTTTATATTTCTTAATTAAATAGTGTTTCTTGCCCACTTTTTATGAGGTTTTATACCATAATTGAAGTATAAGCATTTTATCATAAATAGAGGAAACATCACTTATTTCTTTTCTCAACCGCTTATCACCAGTTATTTTTTTAAACTAATCAATACATGATATAAATTTTTAGAATTTGGTAATGGTTATATAATTTCAAATTCATATATTAATTCATTGTTTTTTGTTAATATTTTATAGTTAAATGGTATATTTTTTTCTACTTCAAATTATATCGAGTACATTATACACCATTGCATTATCCCAACCTCATGCATTTCAAATTGTTGAACATATCAAGGTTTTAATGTTTCTCTTGGTTCCCTATTTTAGGATTATGATTTTTGAATTCCCAATTCACTTTCTATTGTTAAATGGTGTATTTTTTCTGCTTCAAATTAACTCATGTACATTCTACACCACTTCATTATCCCAACATGATACATTTTGAATTGTTAAACATCTTAAGGTTTTAATGTTTCTCTTTGTTAAATATTTCAGGATTTTGATTTTTCAATTCCCAATTATCCTTTTATTAATTCTGACCTATATTTTAGTTACAAGTTCTATGTCTTTTAATTTTTCAGGATATTTCACCACCATGTTATTCTTCACCTATGTGACTAGCTTTCCTTCATTTCCACTCTCCCTCTCCACTATACCCTCTCACTAATTCCTCCCCCCACCCCAGTCCCTCCCCCCCAACCCCATGTTCTCCCCACCTATACCTCCTCCTCATCCCTCTTGCCTCCTTCCCAATATCCCATCTTCCTTCACGACCCCTTCTCTGCCTCACCATCGACGCCTCCTCCCTCATCTCGATACCTTACAACCATGCATCACCTTCTCCATTCCATAAATTCATTCCCAAAAACCTATACATCATAAGAAACTTGTTCAAATTTATTGTTGTTTCATACAAGTCAGACATGGTATTCATTAGTTCTTGAGTAGTTTTATTCTCTTGAATGTTTAAAGGATCATTCCTCCAGAATGTCACCCTCAGCATTATGAGTACCTTATGATCTAGCCATTACCATTAATATTTCTCTATATTCTCCAACTTAATTCCTATTAATTAAATACCTCTTTCATTTAGGATGTAATAATCATCCTTTTGCATCCTCCAGAATCTGTAGTGCCTTTATTAAAAATTAATATCTCTAATATTAAAATGAATCACTTATGGAAGTATGTAACACTAAGAGGAGGTGTGAATCAGTGTTAATGACTTTTTAAAAAAAAATAATCTTTTATATACCTTTTGTTATCTATTATATTATATTTAGATAAAATGTATCTCTTATTCTTCTTTATCACCTTTGGTTATACATAAAACATATCCAAATATGCACGCACACAAAGAGAACATTGATTTACATGGATCACTACTCAATAATAGTTTTTAATCCTTAGTGTGAGTTTGAAAAACCTACAAACACATGACCCTATATTAATACACCTATAAGATATATCAATCAAGGAGTGCCCATGAAATTTTATTACATTATAGTCTCCTGATAATGCAGTAGTCTACATGAAATGGATCTCTTATTCTCCCTTATCACCTTCAGTGTACTACTTGACTCTTCTATATCCTATATTACTTAAAAAATCATGAAAGTAACACCCTCTTCCTCTTTGGTATGAACAATAGTACACACACTTCTTCATAGCAGAAAACATGAGTTTTTCACCTTCTTCTTATTCCTACTTTTATGAAAATTAGACTATATAGAATCTTACATTTTATTATTTAACATCATTACAACATAAAAAATCTTTTTTCTCTATTAATATCATCATAAACAATGCTATTTTTCTTCCTTCTTATCTTTGAATAAATGAAACATACAGTGAGTAACTAAGTCAAATCCTCTCCCCTTTGAAACAAAGATTTTCTTCTTTATAAATTACAACATTGATCCTCACACACTACTCTCCTTTGATAGCTCATGGTCTTTCTCTCTCACCTTGATTCATCACTCCTATCAGGCCATTTACTAACCAATAACTATGTTCTTTATTTCCTTATATTATTTATAAAATGAAGGAAAATTCTAGAAATATTAGTATCATAATTGCTTTGGGGCATTTCATGTTAAATTTCCACTTTAACTTTAAAGAAAGTTGTCACATATAATTTATTCTTGGGTGTTTCTTACCTTATAATGATTCAATCCAAAGGGGTTTCCCAATGTGGTTAAACAACTAAATTGTTCTATTTTCTCATAGTTTATTGGCATCGAAATGTATTAATGATAATTACATGGTTTTTGTTTACACTACATGTAGCATCGATGATTGTTACACATCCTAGGTTTGTGTTGTTACGTAATTGAATCAGATGCGTGTTGATTAGTTTATAAAATCAATATTTTTTCATTCATGGTTCAGGTGGTTAGTTCTATGGTTGCTTCTAGGAAAGAGAGTACTGACTGATGTGAGATATTCCATAAAGGCTTTGCATCCCCAACACTTTCTAGGGTTCTATTATATGATATGTAAATTTCTTTTCATCTATTTCAAAAAAATTATTTTATGCTAATAAAATTTTCTCTTTGAGGACTATGATAAAATTTTCTAGATAGAGAACCAAGAAAATCTACCCCCCACACACAGATAACTAGTTTTTATAATTTTCTGGAATTTAATCTATTAAATATTCATTGAATTTTATTATTGATTCTTTTTGCTTCTTGTTTTGTGAAATCTTCACAACATTGATCGAAATTTGTTATAATTCGTGTTGTGTTATCATAAAGATATAGCATTCATCTGGGTGGTTATTCTCCCCTCATTAGTGATCAAGAATGTATGTGATGTTTTCTTTATAGATGGGATTTTTATAGAGGTTGTTTAAGATACAGTTCCTTTTCTTCAAAATATTGGGACTAATAGTCTTGATAACAATTCCATCTAGTCAAATTTTGAGAGGTATTTTTTGATTATTATCTTCACTACAAACAATTTTATAGAAACCCTTACCTTTTACATAAAAAACTGATTCACATAATCCTATTATACATGATCCAGGTTTGATGAATTTCTTATTGTTTAATCTCAATGGCATATGTTTACATTATCTACAATTTAATAGAAACTACTTTTATTTGAAAAATCACGTTTTTTGTTAGCTTAAATGCATATATAAGTCTTCATTTCACATAATTGGCATTAGAATTATGGGTAATAATATGTGATTTTTATAATCACCCATCTTGTTCCCTTTCACACAACTTTTACATGTTGTTTTCTCAATCAAGGAAACATCTTTATGTTCGTGGAAGATTAATTATACTTTTCCTTCTTGAAAATGATGGGGTTATCAATATGGATAAAGAATTTTTTATTTCTTGTAATTTGATATATTTTAGAACTCCATTCAATGAACTTTTAAATTTATATCAGATGAATTAAGAATCATTACTAACTTCCAATCTTCCACATCATCCTCTTCAATTTCTACTTTAGCTTTTGGAATTTCATTCCAATACATGATGCTCTAAGAGAATACAAAGAATTTATTGATTTAATTTATTGATTCACATTAAAAACACTCTACCCCTCCTGTTTTTAGTTCATGTTTTAGTCTCAAAACATCTAGATACTTCTCCATAAATCATAGAAAAAATACATCTTTCATACTCAGCAAAAATCAGGAATTATTTTCAAATAGTCGTGAGGATTGTTACATTAAATGATCATTATAGAATCATATTAAGTAAATTCTAGAATACCAATAAATAAACCTAAAATTATTCCACATAGATAAACCAAATGTATCACTTTTATTGTAACACATACATAATATAATCTTATCTATTACTTAAGAAACTATTAATATTAATTATCACTATGAGAATTCATTCCACATTCTTAAGATCTTTTATCTTCCAATAATGTTATATGAAATTTTTCAACACTATCTCATTTAGCTTCCATTGATGCTTCTAATTCTAGTGATTTATACTTTATCATTTGGATAAACAATAGCTTTTGTTTATGAATAATCTTTTGAAAATGTATCTGTTTTGTTTCTTCACATCAACATATCTTTCAAATTTTCACCTTCCATCATCTATAAGCTTCTAGATTCACTTCATATTGGGTGATTTTTCTAGTAGTCATGCTTTATCTTACCATTAAATCATACCTAGATAAAATTTTTGTATACCCTATCCATTAGATTGAAGGTGTAACCTGATGATTACTTGAATAATTCATGAGTATCTACTCCCTTGTAACATCCTTCCGCTGGTCCATATCCACTGAGTGGTGCTTGAATCAAGGAGTCACCACCGGACCTTAGGCACACATTCCCATACACTAGAAGATATCGATTAACAATGAGGTTCTAGGGTCATACCATTAAAATACTATACCCCA
Source organism: Viscum album (assembly GCA_963277665.1). Taxonomy (NCBI): domain Eukaryota; kingdom Viridiplantae; phylum Streptophyta; class Magnoliopsida; order Santalales; family Viscaceae; genus Viscum; species Viscum album. The sequence goes on from OY728137.1 coordinate 1,209,684,297, forward strand.
TATCAGAGTGCACAAAAATAGATGAAACTAAACCAATCAACATCCATGATATAAAAAATAGATCAAACATGATAATTCATAACTAAATTAAAATTAAATACATAAAAAATATCACAGACTAGTCTCCCACCAGATTGACCCCATATATAAAAAATGAATATTAAAGGAAAAAGATACTCCAAGCCATCCTTGAGTCTCACGTCATCTCAATCACCAAACCATCTTAAATGCTCCATCATTTTCATTTAATAATGATCCTTTACCCAATTTCATCCTATATGAGAGTAATAATTCTTCTCAGGGACCAAAGTGTCATGTCCTCTCGAGAATCATGTGAGTATAACATAGTAAGGAACCACTAATATAGTTTGATACATAAATAGTAAATGTGTGTCCCTATATGTGATATGATAAGATAAATAAATTTATAAAATATTTAATATAAAAAATACTATTGATCCTCATGCTCTAATGTGACACTTGTGATTGGCCACACCTTCATCATATAGAGATAAAGTGTCTCTGATCATGTCGTGAAACTGTTCCAATTAGTTTATAATTTAAAACCAATTCACATCCTCTTAGGGAAATCCAATATCAAAGTAGTATGTTCAACCACAGTTTCATAGGGGAGTGACCCAAATAAATATAATTGCAAGAATCCCAAAACCAATTCCAAGGAATCCAAAGAAATAAAATACCATCAGGCACAATGGTAAATTCCTATATGTCCTAGTAAGTCAAACATCATCTAGTATCTGTTAATTCCCATGCTCCAAGGGAAATATAGTTTCAATGTCCATAGAGTCGATTTAAATACATCTTGGGAGTTACCACATTTGGTGTCACATCATCAAATCCAAGGGGATTACATAAGTAATTCCATAGACATTAAGGTCGAATCCTAGTATCCTAAGAATTCCACACTCATCAGGATCATGATAGAATCCATACATCCTAATAATTACACACTCATCGGGATCGAGTTTGAATACATGAATTCTAGTAATTCTACACTCATTAATTTATTACTGTTTTTGTGTTTTATTACAGGTTATAGTGAGTGTCTGTGGGTTTGTAGTGAGTTTCTGTGTTTGCTTTCTATGTGATTGGGGGTGATTATAGTGCGTTTTTGTGTGTTTGTAGTGAGTTTTTGTGTGTGTTTTCAGTGATTTTTATGTGTGTTTGCAAAGATTTTTTGTGTGTTTTCTATGTGTTTTTTGTGATTTTTTAGGTTTCATGTTTTCAGTGTGTTTTCTGTTTTTGCAGTGTGTTTTTATGTGATTATAGCATACAGGTTCCAGTGTGATTTCTGTGTTTGATTTCTGTGTGTTTGATAGCAGGTTGTGTGCATGAAATTGAATGGGAGGGTCTATGCCAATGGTTTAAAAGTTGTTGGTATATATATGTATAATTCTGGTGCATATTTGTACCAACGGTTGAAAATCGTAGGTATAACTCTATTCCAACGGTTCAAGCTAAATCATTGGAAGAATATAATTCCATCACCTACGGGAACTGTTGGTAGAGAGATATATCAACGGTTTAAACCATTGTTATAGATATGTTACTATGGTTTGAAATCATTGGCATAAATTTATCCAAATGGTTCACAATAAGCCGTAGGAAAATTGAAATCTGAACCCCCCTAAACCAACGGTTCAATGTGAACTGTTGGTATATGGAAACACCAACGACTCACATGCCAATGGTTATTGAAACCACTAGGATAGGTTATCCCAATGGTTTAAAACTATAGAGATAGGTTACATATCTTGTAGTGAGAGTTCTTAATGATGGATCATAATACTTCTTCAATGGATGCATAATCATAAATAATCTCGATAAATGATGAGATTGTATAAATAAACTGTTACCACTTTGGTAACATTAAATCAAGATCCCCATAAGAGAATAACATTACATGTAGCTTATAATTTCTTGAAGAGAACAAAATTCATTATATAACATGTCAAAGTGGTTTATATACACCACATAGAAGAATATAGGTGGATGATATAAAATGTGTCTCAAAGAAGGAAAATTGAGACAAAATTACTTTACCGATTTGGTAACTTTTTAACTGTAAACCTCAAGGATGAAATATCATAAAATGGATATGTAAATACCCATAACTTTCAGTATAATAGTCATATAATATATAATTTTATAGTATATATACCACACAAAATAAATGAGTGGTGAATTAGGTATAAGCCTCAAAGATATAAAATTGCCACGTGAAAACTCTTACCTTAAGTCTTGAGTTTATTTGTACAAGTTCAAACATCTTATATAATAAATATAAGTTTATTTTACATATATCATTGAAACATATTATTATATCTAATACCATGTATTATTTTATTATCACTTTATATTACCTGTTTATTAACAACTCCATATTAATGTAACGTTTCGGGTAATATCCACTTTGTTTTTTGTATATGTTTTGACTTGTAATTATTGATCCTCTTACTGAGATTATGATTTAATATTTTATATAATTTAAAACATGATATTAATATCATATGTATTCAGTATAAAAATATTTATAATAATCTATAAAATATAGAAAATTAAATTGAATACACCGTTCATGGAGACGGTAGTCTGTATGTACGCGTGAAAATTGATTTCGTTTTCTTGTCGTATTGAAAGAAAGAAAGTAAAAGAAATATATTTATATATATATATATATATATTTGTATAATTATTATAGTATAATTTTATTTCATATATATCATATAATTTTACTAAATTCATCATTAATATATTCCACGTGAAGTGTTAAACAATCACATCACTTTGAGTAGGAGGTAGTCCACACATCCACAATCGAAGTTATCGTATTTGCACAAAAAAGAAAAGAATGAATTTATGTTTTATATAATAATTATAGAAGTATAAATACATCAAAAATATTTCATATATCATATATAAATATTATATTCGTCATAATTCCCAACCATGGTAAAGAAAAAATGAACAACATCATTTTGCAAGGCGGTAGTCTACCATACACACAAACAGAATGTTTGTTATCCATTTTATGGAATCATGTGTAAGTGTTGGTAAAAAACATAGCATAAAAAATCTCAGTATATTTATTATTTTGAGGTTATTATATAATAAATGTATATAAATATTTGGGAGTGTGGAGAAATAAATAAAATGAAAGTGCTTGTTGAAGGGTGTTACCTCTTCTATGGGTAACTCTTTTTGGTTTTCACAAAAGGTCTTCCTTGGATGGATTTATTCCCAAAAGGATTATTCTAAGATTAATGGAGGATTTTTGTGAGGATATTTTGGATGGTTTTAACCAAGCCAAATTTTCTTGAAAGGTGTGAGGAAGTGGAAGAGTGAATTCCTTTTTATAGAGGAGGAGGGGTAGTATTCTTGTAAATTCCAAAAGGTAAATACTATTGTGATGAATAAATTAGATAATGTGGTTAAAAAAAGAAAAAATAATGGATTAAAGGAGAATTATTGTTGATTTAAACATCCACCACATATAAATAAGTGAATTTGTATATTTTTAATTTAACTTCTATGTTTCTCCACTTTTGTTATTATAGTTCTTGTTAAAGAAACTAGTTTTCTTACAAATATAATTTAACCAATAAGAATAAATTAAGGTGAGCTTTATTATAAAATATATAACCAATTTGTTATAAATATGAAATATAATTTACAGAAAATAAATCCAATGTGTGTTGGAAATTAATTTTAAAATAAGTGCATTTAATGCACAAAAACACTACTTCAACCTGAACCATGCTAACAATGTTCATTATAAAAGATTAATTGGTTGATGAATAGACCATATTCTATGTTTATTAAAATTTAAAAATCATTTGGAATAATATATTATTTTCATTAAATTTTAAATCTTTTTATAAAACATCATTTATTATAAAATAACATTAATGTCAATTTTCAAATTATTTTATTGATTTAAATTAAAAAATATCAAGAAAAAAATCAAATTTGAATCTATTAATTTCAATGATTTTTAAATTTATATATCCATATAAAAAATTAAATATAATAAATCATTAAATATACTTCACTTTTAATGTTTTTAGTGTCATAAATTTTTGTTAATTATTAACTAAATAATTAATGTATTTTGAATTCCTTAAATAGTTAACCTAAATAATTCATCTCTAAACTTTTATTTGATGAAAATAACCCTTTAACATTCAAAATAATTTTTACAACCAAACAATTGTAGTTTTATGTCCATATATCAATGCTTTACAAATTTTATAGGTAAAAAAGGGTTCCTTTTTTATCTTTTTTCTTAACTTAACTTATTATATAGGTCACTTTCATGAAATAGTTCCCCAATAAATCATAAAATCCAAAAAACAAGAGGTTATATGGTTGAAATAGGGGAATAAATGGATTTTGGAAAAGTTTATTTATTATTTTTCTTATTAAGATTAAAGTTTAGCCACTAAGTAATCTAATTTTTGCCTTAATTGTTATAATAAATTTTAATTGATTTCACTAATATTTTTTGTAAAAAACTAAGTTATAATTAATATAAATTATAAATTATGATGATTCCAAATATTTTAACCATTTTTCCAAATTCTAAAAACATATTTGGAAAAAAAATAATTTAAAATTAATCTTCCAGATGTTTGGTGAAAGCAGGGTTTTTTAAGCGAAAATGTTTAAAAGTTTGAAATGTTTTTATATCCAACTTCAATGTGAAATTGGTACCAATGAACAAAATTATAATAATTTATGTAAAATGTTTCTAATAACCCTTCTCAAAAAATTAAAATTTAATTTAACGATATAAATAAATTAGAGGAAAAAAGAAGTTTTGAATTAAAATTGAATACTTTTCACTATTCATCCAAAAATTATGTTTTTAGAAAAAATCCAAAAAATCACCCCTGTATAATTTTGACATTATGAATTCAAAAATAAAATTTATTTTTTAAAAATAAATTTTTAAAAGTTTCTAAAATTAATTTTATTTTTGTTCACAGAATTACATAAAATGATGTTCCTCTGAGAAAATAGTATATTTAAATGTATAAATACTTTACCAAAATTATAGGATTTATTATCAATGTTTTTTAACATTATAAATAATAAATTAAGATAATTTATTACAATTCATGTTACTTATTTTAATGATTGTGTTACAACAATCACAATTAAATAATTATAATAATAAAATGGTGTTTCATAGAAACTCTGTATTGTGTGTAACGCAACCCGTGTCAGTATTGCATGTAGTGAAAGCTTATCTTGGTTTAGCGTATAATGAATGATTAAATTGGTGTAGAATAAAAATCTATAATAACTTGTTTATTTTTCATAACAAAATCTATATTTATTGTCATGTGAAATGAAATATATCAAAAAAATTAAATTAATTCAAAATAAATTCACAAAAATCATGAGGTGTTACATTATACCCCCTTAAAATGAATTTCTCTCTCAAAATTAATATGTATTGTCAATGTTTTAATACTTGAAAAATCTTTTTATAGAAACCCACATCATAAAAATGTAGAATAAACTTCCTTTAAAACAAGAAAGTTGTAAACATAACAGTTTCTCAAAGTAACTCACAACTAGGTTTCCACATATGATAACATATATGGAAAGTGAAAACATAGACACAGAAGAGAAATCGAACTATCAAAATCTAATGGAGAGTGATAGAGAAAATGGTTAGTAAAACTTTAACCATCACAAATACATACACAAAATAGGATGGAAAATTTGTATTGATATCCTCAAAAATAATGATAATAGTACAACAGTTTTTTCAAGATCCTTCTTTTTAAAGTTGAATAATTTTTGTGACAATATATAATTACATTATTTTAAGAAAACCACACCCTTGGTCTCACCTTAATCAATATCCACTTCATGTCATATTCCATGAAATGAAAATGAATTTTTCATTCCTAAAGCATTATCAAATCAAGACATCTATAAATAGAATGATAGGTCATTCCATCTATCATTATCAAAACAAAAAGGTTAGAATTGGTTTTCCAATATGCATAAATCATCATATATCAATATAATAATTTAATCTCTAAAATAAGATCTGATTTTTAACTTAAACTTTCTATAAATGGTTAACCTTATGGCCCTTCCAAAATCTGAATATTCAAATCATTATAAAGAAGTTCACTGAATTTATTAAAATCAGCTTAACATTGATCCCATGTATATCATAAAGTATCTCTTGGTTATTACATACCAAATATGTGAATATGTTCATCATTTATTCCCTTCAAATATTGTAATAACTTGACTTACCAAAAATATTTATTGAAAATATGCATGTCTACTTATTTCAAATTTTATTAGATATATTCCATAAATCCAAAAATGATTTAATCTTCATCAATGATAGCATGACTCACTTTTCCAAAAAATACTTAATTATTTCCAAGGTAATAAGTACCATCTAATTTACGTATTCATATATCTTTATCCAAACATCATTATCTTAACATAATTAAAATATTAAGGGTTATCTTCCATTAGTCAAAATGTAACCTTTCCATTAAATCACTTTTCTAGTCTATTGGAACCATTCAACATATTCTTTTAAATCCTTAAAAAACGAATTTATTCTTATATATTTCACCATTTAAATAACATAATTCTTAAATTCGAATATATAAAAACATTGATTATTCCACTTCATCCTTAATCCATTAACAAGGATACCTTATCCTATTAATTAATACCTCTTTACTTTCACATTTCACCTATAAAATCATCATCATTAGAAATTTAACCATTACTTATATGGCATTGCTAGTTCTATTTGTGAGATTTACACTTAGGACATCAATTTTTATAATCACCATTCATTTCACACTTAAAGAATTTAACCATCGATAATGTCTTAGGGAGGCCATTATTCTTATTCATTGTGTTAATCGAACACTTACTTTTTCCTTTGCAGTTACTTGCTTTGTGTCCTTATTTTCCATAGTCAAAACATCTTCTTGTTCCTATAAGACATTCACTTGGGTGATTCCTTCCACATTCTAGACACAAAGGAAACTGAATCTTCTTTCCTTCACGGTATCCCTTACCTGAACTCTTAGTCAACTCCATTATCTTCTTTTGTGAGTCTGAGAGTTGGTTAAGGTACACATTATTAATCATGTTTAGTGGAAACTAATTAGGCATGATCACAATATCTTTTACTCTAGTGATCATCCCATTTGACTGCTCATCAGCAAATTTTCTGTCACATTCAATGTTAACCTAGTTTATTTTGGTTCCCTCTATTGACTAAAACCAAAAATAATAGTGTGAGCAGCACTTATCATAGTCTAAAACCACCTAATCATGAGAAAACACTTATAGGATGTCTAAATTATGACACCTTATTTCAGATCTATGACACCATAGTTTTTTCCTTAGAGACATCCCTACACATATCCTTAGAAACATCCCTGGGGATCTCACTGTGGTTTTCTCATCATAGTTTCCAAAGGTTGACTAAACCTTCCCTTCGATACCAACTATGCTAACCCAGGCTCAACACATATGGATATTACATCATTTATTTATGAATATCTAGTACATTTCAAATTTAAATGCTCAAGGACCATAATAGCTTAGTGTCTTTAGAAATATGAAATCATAAACTTCTATCTGGGTGAACGATCTTAAATATCTCCCTTGAAGATAATTCTCTTTAGTGTTCAACTTAATACCTTTCTTCATATCCTGGGGAAAGGAAGCATAAGAAAGGGGTGAGATCAGATGCTCCGAAAGGTGAAATAAAAGATATACATAAGCATAATATGAGAATAAGATTTAGAGAGCATGCCTTATATATCAAAGATCATATACATGAGTCATGACATATATATTATTATTTCATAAGATATGAATCATAAGGTAATCAGGAACATAATCCATGAGATCATAATATATGATTAAGACATGAAATTGTGGTATAAATGTAACATCATTCCCTATAAGTAAAGGCACATTTCCAAAACTTATTAGGGAAATTCATGGGGACTAAACCTATTAAAAATTCAAAAAAATAGTGGTTAGCAGTAGTTTATTCAGGACAGTTTCATCAAACCACCACTATAATTTTATTACATTTTAAATTATTAGGGGTTTCAATTAAACTACTACTTAACCTTTTAAATAACTGTAATCCCTCCCCCTCCAATCCCCTACTCCCTTTGTGACCCCAACCCCTTCCCCCGACCACCCCTCTAACCCCAAACCCGATGACCCTCCTCTCCGACACCGACCCCCGCAACCATCCCCCCCCACCCCGACCTCCTCTCTGGCGGGCTCACCAGCGATAAGACCCCCAACCGCACCTCCCCATTCCCTCTGTGTGATCTCACAACCCTCAACCCTTGTAACCCCTACCCCCTAGAGCGCCTCTCTGGATGGCTCGTCAGTGTAATGAACCGCCTACAACATCCTCTGTGGTTGGCTCTCTAGTGAAGTGAACCCCTGGCTCCCCACCTTCCATTTCCCTCTATGCCATCTCATTACCCCAGACCCATGTGACCCTCTCCCCCTTTTAATTCCTCTTTGTATAGCTCACCAGTGAGGTGAACCCCCCCCCCCCCCCATCCATCCTCCCTTATCCTATATCGGTTCCCCACTTTTGAAAGGAAGTGCACCCCCCCCCCCCTCCTCTCTGAGATTCCTCTACCTAGCTTAGATCCCCTCCTCAACGACAAGACCAAACCCCTTCAAGGTTGCAACATTCTCATCTTAAATTTTTTATTGAGTATCATTAGATGACAATCATAGGTGATAAAAAAAAGTATATAATTTGTTTTTATTCACTGTAGAGTAATTATATATATTATTTCGTTTTATAATGTGTTATTTTTATCTTTCATGATCATCAATTATTAGTATAGTACATTGAACAACCAACATAGTTTCATTGATTTTATTTTAATGTATGTGATATTTAATTGAACTAATTATAGTGTGTAAATTATTTTTTTGAGTCAAATGACTAATTTTATATCATTTTATTTAAAATTCACAATAGACATTATCCAAATTTATGTTAACAACTTTTTTTTATGTTTATCTCAAATTTAAGGAACATCTAATTTGATGTAATGTGAAAAAAGTTGATTTATATAATTCATGGAACAACATGAAGTCACAGCAAACCAGTTCAATAGAATATATACATATAAAGTTGAATATTTTTTGTATGCATGGAATATTATGAATTATAAAGAAATTATAATTTGTAATCACATTTTAAAGGGTTTATCTTGGTCTTAGTTAGATTAAGGGAAATGGTTTATACATTGATCAATGTAGCTAATTTTTCAATAGATTGAACCCTTCTTAGTTAAAACACTTGGGTAGAATACACTATAATCATTTATTTGATTCATCTCATTCATATATGTTTGTGAGAGATAATAATTTATTTGATTCAGGTTTTCATATTATAATTTCTATAATAAAAAGTTCATTATTTTATTCATCCCATTTTTTATAAAAAGATTTTAGTTTTTCATTTTTTATATATGTAATATACAATAACCATTTGAAATACAGGAATTCCAAAAAAAATTCAGGATCCTAGTCAATTAGAATCTTGGATCATGAAACCACTACCACCATCTTCTTCGGATCCTAGTGATTCCATAATACCCAAGATTACTTGCGAGCTAGTCTTTTTCTAAAATTTTATTGGTAACTCACCGTTAGATTCACCTCTGGTGATGGATAAGTTGGTTACGCCTCTATCAAGGGGATATTAATGAGTTACCATTACTGGTATTTATGCTATTTTTCAAAAAAACACATTATATTTTGTTAATTGTTTAATGCATTTATCAAACAGATAAAGGAAATCAAAGAAATGGTAAAAATATGAAAATAGCAGATGTATGGAACCTGAAATAATTCAAGATTATTATTCCATTTGATGAGTTCGAGGTGTTTACCATTGATGTTTTCAGAATATATGGGCATATTCTTAGGTAACTTTCTTGCGATACAATGATCATTCCCATTAATTATAAATATTGAAGGCATATTCTGATAGCTGGGAAAAATTATATTTTTTATACTCAGGTAAAGGTAATATTAATTTAAAATTTCTTGACAACTAATTTAAAATAAATTAGTAAAATTTTAGAATATACTTATAATGTTTTATGTTTTTTATTTAAATATGTTTATTCATTTTGATTTACCTAAATCCATTTCATACCCATGGAATTTGAAATTTTTGGTCAACAAATGGAGAGATTTTAAATGAAGGTTATAGAATTAATTTAAGGACACTTCGTTAAGCTTGTGATAGTTGTATGAGAAAGAATCTGAAGGAATTTATCATGAGAAATGAAATATCTTTGTCGATATCAATAGAGACACATCTCACGAGGGAATATTTTATAGTATCATAATAACATAATGAAAATAAAATTATAATTTTTATTAATGTCTCTATTTTTTATTGGAATTATTTAAAATAAATACAGTGAATTGTGATAAGAAATTCATTCCTCACACAGCTAAGTCTTAATGTTTTTTGAGAGAAACCAAAATTTTAGTTTGTATTTTATTCATTATTATTAATATCATTTTATAAAAATTCCGGGTTTTTTCTAACTTGTATATATTTTTGATAAAGTCTAATGAATTAGGTCACTCTAATGGCCTAATTGATAAGTGGTTTAAACTGAATAGGAATCCTGATGGCAGCTTTTTCAATGACCCTACCAAAGATGATGGAGTAATTAATTATCATTACTTATTAAGTTTAGATGTTTTAAAAAATCAATGTTAGTATTTTTGTATTAATATGTAAAAGTAAATAATTATACTATACGACACCTTCCTAATAATCATCGATTTCCCAGAACAATGCAGTTAGAATTGTAATAGGGAAGGAGCATCTCGGATGTGTACAGGGGATGGGTTTTGGGCCTACTCCTTCAGTTATCTTTAGTAGGGAAGTGTCATCCATTTCTGTTACACCTAGTGGGGTTCATGTTGTGATGTTGATTGGTAATTACAAATATAACTTGAAAAAGTAAAAGAAAAAGTGCAAGAACGAGACTCTTATAAGAAAACATAGGATCATTGGTAGTCACAAAAAGAAAATGCAGTAGTTTTTGTATTTCAGCGGATGACTGACAGGATCCCTGAAGAAATTTGCGGCCTTATAAATCTTCTTGATGAGGTAAATTCAATATTAAATAGATCATTTACACATTTATAAAGAACACATACGACATCCATAAAAAACTAAAATAGAACTTATATAGAAAACACGCATTTCAAGTTGTACCAACCACATATTTTGCTGGATTGAAGTTTCATTTACTCCTACATATAAAAATTGAAAAATAGATCATTATCAATAATTTTGAAAACAATTTGAGCTTGTTTTCTCAATTTAGACTTGGTAAACACTTCTGAAAAGTACAAAAAGCCTTTAAAAACATGTTTTGGGGGGATTAAAACTAGGCGAACAAAGTTGAGTTTCCCTTAAATCAAGGGAAAATGAGAGTGAAATTAATTATAAAATTTAGGAACTGAAAACACATCATTCCAAATGAAAGTTTTATTGTAATGAACATAAACACGTTTTTAGTGTTTTAAAACCCAAAAACAAGTGTTCGAGGGGTTAAAACTAAGAAAAAAATGTTTTCCTGTATTAAAATTAGGGGAAAACAATTGTATATTTAATTTATAATTATAGAAACTGATGACGTGTGATTCTAAATGACAGTTTTCTTGTTATCACCATAAATTTGTTTTGTGTTTTAAAAAACTAAAACATGCGTGGAATGGTAAAAATTGTGAAAATGATGTTAGATTTCTCTAGAATCAAATGAAACCCACCGTAGATTTAATTTTAAAATTTAGGAATCGATGGCAGATCATTCTGAATGACATTTTTCTCATTATAGTTGTAAACACATTTTTAGTGTTTTAAAACACTAAAATAAGTGTTGGGGGATCAAAACTAGGAAAAAATTCTATATGTTTCTAAAATCATAGTAAACCCACCATATATTTAATTTTTAAATGTAGTAACCAATAAAACATCATTCTAAATGACAGATTTCCCATTATAAACATAAACATGTTTTTAGTCTTTTAAAACACTAATAGTAGATAGAATAGTCAAAACTAGGAAAATGAAATTGGATTGATCTATAATTATGGTAAAACCACCGTAGATTTAATTGTGAAAATGTAGAAACTGACGACGTGTCATTTTGAATAATGTTTTCCCCATTATGGTTGTAAGTGTGTTTTTAGTGTTTTAAAACACTAAAACAAGTGTCGGGAGGTCAAAACTACAAAAAAAATGTTGGATTTTCAGGAAATAAGGGGGAAAACATTGTATATTTAATTGTGAAATGTAGGAATATATGGCATGTCATTCTGAATAATGGTTTTCCTATTATGGTTGTAAATGTGTTTTTAGTGTTTTAAAACATTAGAACAAGTGTCCAATGGCCAAAACTACAGAAAAAATTTCACATTATCTTAAAATTAAGGAAAACCAACCATATATTCAATTTTGAAATGTAAGAACCAACATAACATTATTATGAATGATGGTTTTCCCATTATGGTCGTAAATGCGTTTTTAGGGTTTTAAAACACTAAAACAGGTGTTGGGGGTCAAAACAAGGAAAACAATGTCAGATTGTCCTAAAATCAAGGAAACCCCATTTTATATTTAATTTTGAAATGCAGGAATTGAAGGCACATCATTCTAAATGAAGGTTTTCTAATTGTGGTTCTAAATACATTTTTAGTGTTTTAAAAAACGAAAACGTGCATGGAACACTCAAAACTAGGAAATGATATCAGGTTGATTTAGAATTAGGGAAAAACCATAGTAGATTTAATTTTGAAATGTAAGAAACAATGAAACATCATTCAGAATGAAAATTTGCCTGTTATGGCCATAAATGTGTTCTTAGTGTTTTAAAGCACCAGAACGTGCATGGAATGGTCAAAACTACTGAAACAAATGTCACATTGCACTGGAATTATGGGAAACCATAGTATATTTGAATTTTTAATTTAGGAGCTTATGGAACTTTTTTTTGAATGGCAGTTTTCCCATAATGGTTTTAAACATGTTTCTAGTGTTATAAACATCTAAAACAAGTGTTGGGGGGTCAAAACTCAAAAACGAGGTTATATTGTCCAAAAATTATGGTAGAAACACCATATATTTAATCGTGAAATGTAGGAATCGATGACATGTCATTCCAAATGACTTTTTTCTTATTATGGTTGTAATTGTGTTTTTAGTGTTTTAAAATACTAAAACAAGTGTCGAGGGTTCAAAAGCGGTCAAACAACACCAGATTATCATGAAATCAAGGGAACACCACTGTAGATTTAATTTTAAAATGTATAATCCAATGGAATATCATTCTGAATGATGGTCTTCTCATTATGGTTGTAAACATGTAGTTGTGTTTAAAACAATAAAACATGTGTGGAACGGTCAAAATAGGGCAAATGATGTCATATTACTTTGAAATCGGGGGACAAGAATTTCAAATTTAATTGTAATAAGTAGTAACCAGTGAAAAATCATTATAAATTATGGTTTTCCTATTACGGATGTAACCATATCTATAGTGTTTTAAAACATTAGAAAATTGTTAGGGGATAAAAACCCGGAAAATGAATTTGGATTATCTTGAAATTAGGTGAAAACTACCTTATATTTAATTTTGAAATATAGGAACTGACGACACATCATTCTGAATTATGGTTTTCACGATATGGTCATAAATGTATTTTTTTGGTATTTTAAAACACTAAAACAATTTTCATGGGATCAAAACAAAGAAAAAAATGTAGGATTGTCCTAAAAACATTGAAAAAACACGGTAGATTTAATTCTGAAATATAGGAACTAACAAAACATCCTTCGGAATGATGGTTTTCCTGTTCTTTCCCTAAATGATTATTAAGTGTTTTAAACACTAAAATGTGCATAGAAAGGTCAAAACCAAGAAAATGATGTAAGATTGCTCTTAAATCAGGGTAAAATGACCATATATTTAATTTTCAAATTTAAGAACTGACAACACATCATTCTGAATGATGGTTTTCTAGTTATATCAACAAATGGGTTTTTAGTGTTTTAAAACACTAAAACTAGTGTCGGGGGTTCAAAACTAGGAAAACAATGTCATATTGTCCGGAAATTAGGTTACAACCACCTTAGATTTAATTTTGAAATTTAGGAACCAAATAAACATCATTATGAATGATGGTTTTTCCATTATAGTCATAAACACGTTTTTAGTGTTTCGAAACATTAAAATAAGTGTAGGGGTCAAAATTAAGAAAATGATGTCATATTGTCCTAAAATCAATAAAACTACCATATATTTAATTTTGGAATGCAGGAATTGAAGACACGTCATTCTGAATGAGGGTTTTCCTATTATGGCCATAAATGCATTTTTAGTGTTTTAAAGCACTAAAATCTGTGTGGAATGGTCAAAACCAAGAAAACGATGTCGGATTACCCTCAAATAAGGTGATAACCACCAAATATTTAATTTTGAAATGTAGGAACTGACAACATGTCATGTTAAATCTTGGTTTTCCCATTATGGTTGTAAATGAGTTTCTAGTGTTTTAAAACACTAAAAAATTTGTGGAACGGTCAAAATCCAGAAATTAATGTTGGATTGCTCTCATATTAGGGTACAATGACCGTATAATTAGTTGTAAAATTTAGGAACTACTGAAACTTCAGTCTGACTGATAGGTTTCCCATTATATCCATAGACAAATTTTTAGTGTTTTAAAACGTGAAAACAAGTATCGGGGGGTCAAAATCTGGAAAGCAGTGTCAGATTGTCTTGAAATTTTGGAAAACCACTGTATATTTAATTGTGAAATGTATAAACCGACATCAGGTCATTCTAGTTATAACAGTAAATTTGTTTTTAGTGTTTTAAAATACTACAATATGCATGGAATGGTCAAAACCATGAAAATGATGTCGTATTTCCCTGGAACCAGGGAATAATGACTGTAGATTTAATTTTTAAATTTAGGAACCAACAACAAATCATTGCAAATGATTATTTTACCATTAGGACCATAAACACGTTTTAGTGTTTTAAAACACTAAAACATATATGGAATAGTTGAAACCATATATAATGACCTCAGATTGGTGTGAAATCATGAGAAAACCACTGCTTAGTTATTTTTAAAATGTAGTACATGTTGTCAAATAAAAAATATTTAATTTTTTATTAAATAAATTTCAAACACACTACATGTTGCTTTAAAAATAAATTATAATATTTAATTTTCCCTTTCAGTTTCAAGCATTGAATCTTATCATAAATAGGTATGTTTATATTTTCAAAGTGTTTTACATTATATATTATTTGTTTTATGTTTAAATTTCTTCTATTTTATTAACAAAAGAACAAATTGTATGTTCATCATTCTGAATATATTTTGTGTCTTTTCACTTTATAATTTCTTTTCCTAAATATTTTGATTTTTAATATAGGTGGAAGATGTTGATAGTAGGTGGGAGGTTGACTATTCTGATCCACAAAATTCTTTCGAAGGTAGTCAGATGGTTCTTGGTTTCTTTAGTGTGTTAAAATTTTATCAATCATTCTATTTTAATACTAATTTATTGTGTTTAGTTTTAATTTTTGTTCCATTTTTTGTCACAGGTGATGAGATGATGTTCTTGGTTTCAGTTTATGAGATGTGAAGGTAGACACATGCAGTGGATGTCATGACATGGATGTATATTGGGCATGGGTTGTTTTTTGACATGTTTTACATATATATATTGTGATATAGTTATTAGTTGATGTATGAGGTGACTCAAAATTAGTTTATTTTGACCGTGGTTTTATGTATATGAATGTGGATGTATGATGTATGAATGATGGAGTTATTTTATATTTATGATTTAGTTTATAGCATGTTAGTTTATTTTTTTATTATTAAATAATTAAAAAAACAAAACAAATTTAGTGGAGATTTGTAGTAACTACCACTAAAAAAATAATATTGAATGTATTTTGGGGTGGTTATGAGGAACTGCTGCTAAAAAATCTAGTGCTAAATTCTTAGAGTTGTTTGAATTTATTTTATTTGTATTTTCAGTGAAAATTATTAAACCACTTCTAATTAAAAATAATACTGTTGCTAAATTCTCAAAAAATGACACTTAAAAAAACCAGAGCTAAATACCATAAATAGCCACTAAATAAATTAAAATTGATCAATACATGGAAGTTTTAGAAACCACCATGAAATTAGTAGATGGTGGTTTAAACTACTACTAGACCACTAAAATCCCACCACAAATGACCCATTATTTTCTAGTGTGGCTAGGACACACCACCATCCCCAGATACAATCCTTTCATTATATGGGATCAGGTTTCCCCTTTTTTCTATAGTGGATTGGATTTCCCAATCATCCCATAGTGGATAAGGTTTCTCTATCTTCCCATAGTGGATTAGGACACACATGTTTCCCATTTTGGATTAGGACACACATGTTTCCCATTATAGATCAATCTTGTCAACTTGTTTCCCACCATTATATCATGAGATATAAATCTTCACCAAATTCATTCGAGGGAGATATAGTTACCACCTATCACGTAATAAAATCATACATACATGTGTAATAAAATAATAAAACATTCATTATATCATGACCCATAAAAATATATGGGTTTCATAAACATTATATTATAACCCTTGAAATGAAATGGGTATCATAAACATTTCATCGTATCATTACCTATGGAAAAGAGATAGGTCTCATGATGATTTCTTCAGAGCATAACCTGGGAAAAGAAGCATGTTTCAAAATCATATAACCTATGAAAGAGAAATGGGTTTCAAAAACATCATTCCATTAAAATATAAACCATTCATGAAATAATATGAATGGAATTCCCAGATCTTATCCCCAATAAATCATAATATATAACAAAATATGTCATATTAGATAGAAAATTATTTTCAAGGATAACATGGGACATTTATTAAGGAAAATACACTTTCTTTGAGAATACCTTTCATAAAATAATTTAAAAAATTATTTTCTTGTAAATAAATATTTACAATATCATTAAAAATATTTCCTATGGAATGTATCTTTTTTATTTGAAAAAAAATCTCATTTTTAAAAACATCAAGAATTTTGAAAACCCTTCTTCTCATTAAATATCTTTGAAAACATAAAAAGGAAGCTTGAAGATATTTTGAAAACCTTTTTAATTGACAAAAATTTGAAAACATAGAAAGAAGTCTTGAAATAGTTTTGAAAACGTTTTTCATTGAAAATACTTTGAAAATTTATAAAGAAATATTGAAAACCTTTTGAAAACATTTTTACTTGAAAATTTATTTTAGTACATGTAAAGGAAGCTCAAAAAATATTTTTAAACAAGTTTAAAAATAAACTATTTCTTTAAAATACTTTACCTTGAAAATTATCATAATAGATCATTTAAAAAAATTAAATACCTTTTTAGAAAACATAGTTTGTGAATAAAAAATATTTTTGGCCGAAGAGATAAATAGTAGTACTTTTTTAAAAACACATTATTAATCATATTAAGTACCAAACACTGGAAAAAAATGGTACCATTATATTAGGGTATAATTAATAACCATAGGTTAATAAAATTCATTATATATTTTGAGAGATGGATCATAGGATTTTAGTAATATAATCATAATCATAAACAATCCTAATAAATGATTAGATTGTATCAATAAAATGTTACCACTTTGGTAACTTTAAATCATGATCCCTATAATAGAATAAATTTACATGAGTTATAATGTCATTAAAAGAATAAAATTCATGATATAAATGTCAAAAGGTAGTATATACACCATGTAGAATAATACATGTTGATGATATAACATGTGTATCAAAAAAAGACAAAATTGAGACAAAATTGCTTTCCTGATTTGATAATTTTGGAATAATAAATCTCATAAAAGAAATATAATAAAATGGATATGTAAATAATTAAAAATTTAAGTATAATATTTATATAATACATTCATGGAAATTATATAAACCGCACAAAATAAATGAGTGGTGAATAAGGTATAAGTCTCATAGAAATAAAAGTTAGATGAGAAAACTGTAACCTTAAGTCTTGACTTGCTTTGAAAACATCAATCCTCATGTATAATACATATATGTTTAATATAAATCTACTAGATTAATGTATTTATATATATAATACCATAAATTATTTGATTATGACTTTATATTACCTATTTACCAACAACTCCATATTGATGTTATGGTTTGGGGAATATTCGCTTTGTTTTTCATATATGTTTTGACTAGTTATTATTGATCATCTTACTTATATCATGATTTAAATATTTCTAGAATGTAAAAAAAATTATATATCATATATATTAAGTATATAAAAATTTATAACAATCTATAAAACAAATAAAATTAAATGAAATACAACATTCATGGAGATGGTAGACAATACGTACGTATGAACGTTGTTTCCATTTTCTAAACGTATTGAAAGAAAGAAATTAAATGACATATATGTATATATATATGTGTGTGTGTGTGTATTATAATAATATTAGAAACATTACTTAATATATATCATGTATTTTTACTAAATCTATCTTTAATATATTTCATGTAAAGTGTGAACGAATCACATCGCTTCGAGGAGTCGGTAGTCCACACGTCCACAAACGAAGTTATTGTATTTACAAAAAATGGAAATCATGAAGTTATGTTTTATATAATATTTAAAAAATCATAAATATAATATATATCATATAAAAATAGTATGTGAATCATAATTCAAAACCATTATAGGAGGTAAAGTAAAAAAAGGAACAACATTGTTTCGTGAGGTGGTAGTCTGTCATATACAAGAATGGTAGGTTTGTTACCCATTTTATGGAATTTTTTGTAAGTTTAGGTTGAACCATTATCATAAAATCATATTATTATATTTTTTATACTTATTTTACTATTTAATAAATGAATAATAATATTAGAGAGGGTGAAGAAAGAAATAAAATTAAAGTGTTTCTTGAAGGGTGTTGCCGCTTATTGGGTAATTTCTTTAAGTTTTCACCAAAGAGATTACTTGGATATATTTTTTAAAAAAATGGAGGATTATAAGATGAATTTATAGGATTTTATATGAGATTGGTGTAGTGTTTGATGAAGAAAAAGTGGCTTGGGAGGTATGAGGAATGGGAAGAGTGAATTTCTTTTTATAGAGGTGGGGTGATATTCTTGTAAATACCAAATGGTAAACACTATTGGGAGATCTCCCTTACATTATGTGTTTAGAAAATGGAAAAATAATTTATTAGAGTGGAATTATTATCGATTCAAACCTCTACCACACAAAAATAACTAAATTTTTTATAATTTTTTTCCTTAACTTCTATGTTTCCAAACTTTTATTATTTTGGTTTTTATTAAGGTAACTAGTTTTATAACCTAAGTAATTATCAATTAAGATTAAATTAAAGTTATATTTTTTAGAAAATATAGACCCAATGAATTTTAAATCTTATAAATAATTTACAAAAAATAAATCCTATATATTTTGTAAATTAATTTTTAAATATATGCATGTAACACACAAAACAATTCTTTAACATGAACCATGCAAAAAATGTTCTTACTATTTAAGGGTCATTATGTTTATTATAAAAGATTAATTAGTCCATAAATAGACCATATTTTATATTTATTATTATTTAAAAATAATTTTGAAGAATATATTATTTTTATTAAATTTTATATCTTTTAATGAAACATTCTTTATTATAAAATTACATTAATGTCAATTTTAACATTATTTTATTGATTTAAATTTAAAAATTTCAAGACAATGATGGAATTTGAATATATTAAGTTATAACCTATGTAACGTGATATATTAATCTAAAAAATTAAATATAATAGTTCAATCAATATACTTCACTTTTATTGTTTTTAGCGTCATTTATTTTAGTTAATTATTAACAAAAACGTTACCGCATTTGGTATTCCTTAAGAAGTTAATCTAAATAATCCATCTCTATATAACAATATAATGGTAAAAACTCCTTTAAATTTCAAAATAATGTGTACAACTAAACTAATTTGGGTTTTTCTTCCATATCTCATGGCTTTACAATTGATAAAGGTAAGGAAGGTACCTTTTTTATCTTTTTCTTTACTTAAAATATTATATTGGTCACATTCTAGGTATAATGTCACAATAACTCACAAAATTAGAACCTAGAGTGGATATGGTAAAAATATTGACATAAAATATCCTTTATTCAAGTTTCGAGGTTATTTTTGAAACTTAAAATTAAATTTTAACCACTAATAAAGTAATTTTTTCCTTAATTGTTGTAATTAATTTTATTTATTTTCACTAATATTTTTGGGCAAAAAGAAATTTGACCTTAATATAAGTTATAAATTATTATGATTAAAAATACTAAATCCATTTTTCCAAATTATTATTGAAAACATGGTGGAAATTAATTTAAAATTAATCATGCATATGTGTCGCAAAAGATGGTTTTCTTAAGCGAAAATGTTTAAAAGTTTGAAATGTTTTTATATTCAACTATAATATGAAATTGGTTCCAATAATATAAATTATATTTACTTATGTAAAATTTATCTAATTACACTGTAAAACCAAATTAAATTTTTATTTAACA
Organism: Viscum album; assembly: GCA_963277665.1. Taxonomy (NCBI): domain Eukaryota; kingdom Viridiplantae; phylum Streptophyta; class Magnoliopsida; order Santalales; family Viscaceae; genus Viscum; species Viscum album. Next base: position 1,209,705,059 of record OY728137.1, read on the forward strand.
ATATAAATAAATTAGACAAAACGCAGTTTTGAAGTAAAATTCAGTATTTTTCACTATTCATCCACAAATAATGTTTTTCTGAAAAAACCCGAATGTTCACCATAATATAATTTGGACATTATGAATTCAAAAATTAAGTTTTTCTTATTAAATTAAATTTAAAAAAATTTGTAAAATTAATTTAATTATTGTTCACATAGTGACATAAAATGTTGTTCATTTGAGAAAATTGTATTTTCAAACATATAAAGACTTTACCAAAATTATATGTTTTATTATAAATTTTACTTAACATTATTAATTATATTTAAAACTATGTTTTTAATATTAATGTTAAAAAGTTTAACAGTTATGTTATAACCATCTCATTTAAATAATTATAATAATAAAATGTGGTTTTATATAATCTCAATGTTGTGTGTAACGCAAGCCAAGTCGGTGTTGTGTGTAGCACAAGATTATATTAGTGTAGAATATAATGAAATATTAACCTGGTGTAGCATACAAATAAATAATAACTTGGCTATGTCATATAACACAAGTTATATTTAGTGTTAAGTGAAATCCAATATATCAAAATGTTTAAATTAATTCAATAAAAATCCTAAAATCCTGAGGTGTTACATTCTACCACCCCCCCTAAATTAAATTTCTCCCTTGAAATTCATATGGGTTATAAAATGATTAATTATTGATAGTTCCTTTTATAGAAACCCACATCATAAAAATGAATAATAAAACTTCATTTAAAAAGGGAAGTTTGGAAATATAACGGTTACCCAAAGTAACTAATAACTAGTTTTCCACATAGGATAACATAGGTGGCAAGTGAAAACATGGAAATGGAGGAGAAATCCAAATATCATGTTCTGGTGGAGAGTGATAGAGAACATGGTTAGGAAAAATATAATGATCACAAATCCATAACCCAATGAGGCTAGAAAATGTCATTGATATCATCAAAAATTATGATAATAGGACAAAATTTTATTTCAATTCCTTTCTTCCTAAAGTTGAAGAATTTTCATGTGAAGATAAACTTACATTATTTTAGGAAAACCTCATCCTCTATTATGTCTTGATCAATTTCTAGTACATATCTTATTCCAATAAATGAAGGTGAATTTTTCATTCCTAAATCATTCCGATATCAGGAGATCCATAAATATAATGATAGTTCATTACATATGCCTTTATCAAAAAAATGTAAGAACGGGTTAAACAATATGTAAAAATCCTCATATGGAGAGATAATAATCTAATATCTAAAATAAAATTCTATGTTTAACTTAAACCTTCCATAAATTGTTAATCTTATGATCCATCCAAAATATGAAAATAAAAAACACTGTAAAGAAGGTCAATAAATTTATCAAAATCATATTAACATTGATCCCCCTTATATCATAAATTAGAAATTACTTGTTTCATACCAAATATGTGAATACCTTCATCATGTATTCCCTTGAATCATGGTAATAACCTAAATTACCAAAAAAAATTATTGAAAACACATATGTTTCTTTATTCCAAAGTATATTGAATATATTCCTTAAATAAAAAAATGTTGTAAACTTCATCAATGATAGCATACACCACATATCAACACATACTTAATTAGTTCAAAGGTAATCCACGAAATATAATTCACTTATTCATATATCTTTATCCAAACATCATTATATTAAAATAAAAAATATTTTATATGTTATCTCCCCTTAGTCAAAATGTAACCTTGACATTAAATCACTTTTCTAGTCCAACAGAACTATTTGACATATTCTTGTAAATACTTAGCAAAAAAACATACACTAAGTAATCCTTATATATTTAACCATTTATATAACATATTTCTTGAATCAAAATACATAAAAAAAATAATTATTACACTTCATCCATAATCCATTAATAGGGCTAACTTATCATATTACTTAATACCTCTTTCCTTTCACATTTCACCTATGGTCTCATCATCTGTAGCAATATAACCATTACTCATACTACCTTGCTGATTCTCTTTGGTATATTTACATTCAGGACATCGATTTTCATAACATCCATTCATTATACACTTAAATCCATTAACCATAGATGATTTATTAGGGACGGAATTATTCTCATTCATTTTATTAACTAAACTCTTCATTTTTCCTTTGCAGTTACGTGCTTTGTGTCCTTATTTTCCACAGTCAAAACATATTCTTGTTCCTTTAAGACATTCACATGGTTAATTCTTTATACATTATTGAAGAAAGGTAAATTGAATCTTCTTTTTTCAATGGTATCCATTACCCCAACTCTCAGTGAACTCCTTCCTTCTCTTCTTTGGTGAGCATGAGAGTTGTTTAGGGTACAAATATTTAATCATGTTCTGTGAAAACTAATTGGTCATGATCATAACATCCTTCACTCCAATGATAATCCCATTTGATTTCTCATCTGCAAGTTTTCTATCACATTCAACATTAACTTAGTTCATTATGGTTCCCTCAATTAAAAAAACAAGAAAACATAGTGTAAATATCACTTATCATAGTGGAAAACCACATAATCATGACAAATCACTTATAGGATATCTAAATTATGACACCTTCTTTGAAATCTATGACACCTTAGGCTTATCCTTAGAGACATCCCTATAAATATCCTTATAAATATCCCCATGGATCTCACTAAGGTTTTATCATCTAAGTTTCTAAAGATTGAATAAACCTTCCCTTTGATACAAACTATAGTGACCTAGGCTTAAAATACATGGATAAAACATCAATTATTTATGAATATTCATCACATTAAAAATTTACATGCATGAGGACCATAATAGTTTAGTGTCTTTGGAAACATGGAAAAATAAACTTCTATATTGGGGAAAGATATTCAATATATCCGTTGAAGATCTTTCCCTTTAGTGTTCATACTTAACACCTTTATTCATAAATTCGGGAAAGGAAAGATAATAAAGGGGTGATCTCAGATGATCAATAAGGGTAAATAAAGGAGATACGTAAGCATAACATGAGAATAACATTTAAATATCACACCCGACATATCAAAGATCATATACATGATTCATAGAATACATATTTTCAACTCATAAGACATGAATTATAAGATAATCTAGAGCATAATCCTTGAAATAATAAAATAGGAATAATATATGGAATTATGGAAAAAATGTAACATAATTCCTTATAATTCAAGGATTATTTCCAAACATTATTAGGGTACTTAATAGGGACTACACCTACTGGATGGGGCACACCACCATCCCTAGTCATAGTCATTTTTGTATAAGGGACGGGGTTTACCCTTATTCCCATAGTATATCAGGTTTCCCCATTATCCCATAGTGGATTAGGTTTCCCTATTTTCCCGTAGTTGATCCAGACAAACATGTTTCCCATTTTGGATTTGGACACACCTATTTCCTATTATGGATCAATCCCATAAACTTTTTTCCATCACTATCTCATAATATATATATATTTTTCCAATGCATTAGAGGGAGATATAGGTCCCACCCATCACATAATAAAATAATACATACATATTCCACAAGATAATAAAACTTTCATTATATAATTACCTATAGATATATATATTTGGGTTTCATAAACATCATATCATAACCCGTGAAATAAAATGGGAATTATAAAAATTTCATCATATCATTACCTTTGGAAAAGAGATAGGTATCACAATCATTTCTTCCAAACATAACCCATGAAAAGGAGCAGGGTTCAAAGTCAAATAAAATATGGAAGAGAACCAGGTTTCATAAACATCATTCCATCAAAATATAAACTATTCATGAAATTATATGGATGGTATTCTCGGATCGTATCCCTAGTAAAAAATAAACTATAACAAATTATGTAACCTTAGTTGGATAATGATTTTGAAGGATCACATGGAACATTTATTAAGTAAAATAGCCTTAATTTGAGAATCTCTTTCATAAAATCATTTCAAAAATCCATTTCTTATGAATAATTATTTATAATTTCATTTAAAACATTTCTTAAGTAATATATCAATTTTTATTTGAAAAAAATGATTTTTAAAAACATTATATATTGTGAATACCTTTTTCTTATAAAATAGATTTGAAAACTTATAAATAAAGATTAAAGATATTTTGAAAACCATTTTCTGGGAAAATACATTGAAAACTCATAAAGAAGGCTTGAAATCTTTTTGAAACCCTTTTTCATTGAAAATAATTTCAAAAATTATAAATAAATCTTGAAAACTTTTTTCCTTGAAAATAGCTTTGAATACATATAAAGGAGGATTTGAAAATAATTTTAAACACATTAAAATATAAAAAAATTATTTAAAATTATTTTACCTGAAAATGATATCAAAATACCATTTAAAACAATTTTTGGAACTATTTTTAGAAAACAAGGTTTGTGAATAAAAAATAATTTCAACCGAAGAGAGAAATAATGTCACATATTATTAAAACATTATTAGTCATATTAAGTCCCAAAGAGCGGGGGAAAATGGTACCATTAAATAAAGATGTCATGAATAACCATATTTTATGAAAATTCATGGGAGTTCTTGAGATACAGATCGTAATATTTCATTAATGGAATCATATTCATAAATAATCCTAATAAATGTTGAGCTTGTAGCAAGAATCGGTTATCAATTTGGTAACCTTAAATCATGATCCCCATAAGAGAATAACTTTACATGAAGCTTATAATATCATTAAAAGAATAAAATTCATGATATAACATTTCAAAAAGTATTATATATACCTCATTGAATAATATAGTTGGATGATACAACATGTGTCTCAAAGAAGGAAAATTAAGACAAAATTACGTTTCTAATTTGATAACTTTTGAACCATAAATCTCATGAAATAAATATCATAAAATGGATATTTAAATAACCATAAATTTAAGTATAAGAATCGTAGAATATAGTCATGTGTATTATATATACCCCAAAAAATAAATTAGTGGTGAATAAGTCTTAAGCCTTACCTAAATAAAAGTGAGACCAAAAAACTATTACCTTAAGTCTTGACTTTTTTGTACATGTTAAAAACTCATGTATAATAAATATAAGTTTATTATAAATATAACACAAAACCATATTATTTTACCTAATTCCATATTTTATTTTATTATGACTTTATATTACCCTTTTATTGAAAACTCCTTGTTAATGTTACATTTCGGGTAATATCCACTTTGTTTTTCATATAAGTTTTGATTTGTTATTATTGTTCCTATTACTTAGATCATGATTTACTTTTTTAAAAAATTTAAAAAATAATATAAATATCATATATATTCAGTATATAAATATTTATAATAATATAAAAAATATTGAAAATGAAATGGAAGACATTGTTCAGAGATACGGTAGGTCGTACGTACACATGAACATAGTTTTTGTTTTCTTATTCTATTGAAAGAAAGAAAGTAAAATACATATATGTATATATATATATGTGTGTGTGTGTGTGTGTGTTATAATCATATTAGCCTTTTTATTTCATTTATATCATATAAATTTACTAAAAAATCCTTAATACATTTCATTTAATGTGTGAACGAATAACATCGCTTTGAGGAGGCGGTAGTCCTCACATCCACAAACGAAGTTATCTAATTTAAAAAAAATAGAAATCATGAATGTATATTTTATATAATAATTAAATAATCCTAAATACATCATAAATATCATATATATCATATAAAAAAGTAGTATGACCAATATAATTTCTAACCATGAGAGGTGGTAAAGGAAAAATGTACAACATTATTTCATGAGGTGGTAGTCTGTCGTACACACGAACGGTAAGTTCATTACCCAATTAATGTAAGTGTGTTTAATTATAGGTCTAAATACACCATAGAAACATCTAATAATATTGATTATCCTTATTTTATTATATAACCATGGTATAATAAGAGTTTATATGGTGAAGAAATAAATAAAATGAAAATTCTTGTTGAATGGTGTTACCTCTTCTTTGGGTAACTACATTTGGTTTTCGCTGAATGGATTAAATGGTTGGATTTATTCCAAAATGTAGGCTTCTAGTATAAATTTATATGAGTTTATATTATATTTGGGTAGGTTTTTACAACCCAAAGTGGCTTGATAGGTGTTAGGAAGGGGAATATTGAATGCCTTTTTATAGAGGAGGATGAGTGGCATTCTTGTAAATACCAAAAGTTAAACACTTTTTGGTGGTATCCCTTACCACATGTTCTTATAAAATGAACAAAAAATGGATTCAATGGGAATTATAATTGATCTAAACCTCCATAACAAAAAAAAGTAAATTTTTATAATTTTTTTCCTTAACATGAAAGTTTCCACACTTTTATCATTTTCGTTTTTGTTAAAGAAACTAGTTTCCTAACCTAAGTAATATAAAAATTAATACTAAATTAAACTGTGATTTATAAGACAATATATAATCAATATATTATAAATATTATAAATAATTTTAAAAAATAAATCCCATATGTTCTTGAAATTAATTTTAAAATAAATTCATCTAACGCACAAAAACACAACTTTAACCCAAACCTTGCTAACATTATTCTTACTATTTAAGGGTCAATATGTTCATTATAAAATAATAATTGATCTATAAATAGAACATATTTTATATTTATTAACATTTACTAACCATTTTTAAGAATATTATTTTTATTAAATTTTAAATCTTTTAATAAAACATCATTTATTATAAAATAACCTTATTTTCAATTTTGACATTATTTTATTAATTTAAATTTAAAAATATCAAGACAATGATAAAATTTGATTATATTAAATTTACACCAATGAAAAACTATATATTCATCTAAAAATTTAAATATAATAATTTAATCATTATACTTTACTTTTAATGCATTTAGTATCTTTTATTTTAGTTAATTATTAATTAATTAATTACCGTATTTGGAATTTCTAAAGTAGTTAATCATGATAATTCATCTCTAAAAATTTATATGATGACAGAAACTACCTTATAATTCAAAATAATATTTAAAAACAAACTAATGTGGTTTTATTGTCAATATATCAAGGCTTTATAAATGTTAAAGTCAAGGAAGGTTCCTTTTTTTTCTTTTTCCTTACTTAAATTATTTTATTTGTCACTTTCAAGAAATTGTATCTAAATATCTCATAAAATTAGAATCAAGAGAGTATATGGTATAAAATTGGGCATAAAATGGATTTTAGACAATTTTTTAGGTAATTTTTTATCATAAGATTAAATTTTAACCACTAAGTAAACAAATTGTTTCTTTAATCACTGTAATTAATTTAAATTAATTTCAATACTATTTTTGGTCAAAAACTAAGTTTTACTTTTGAGAAATTATAAATTATTCTGATTAAAAATATTGAATCAATTTTTCCAAATTCTAAATATATAAGTGGAGAAAATTAATTTATAATTAATCCCATAGAGGTGTTGTGAAAGCGTGGTTTTTTGAAGTAAATTTTTTTAACAGTTTGAAATTATTTTATGTCCAAATTCAGTGTGAAACTTGTCTGAATGACCTAAACTTTCTTAATTAATATAAAATTGATCTAATTAATCTTTGAAACCAAATTAAAATGGAATTTAGAAATATAAATTAACTACATAAAAAATCAGTTTTGAATTAAAATTCACAATTTTTCATTATTCATCAAAAAATGATTTTCTAAGAAAAAAACCAAAAATTTACCCTAAGATAATTTTGAAGTTATAAATTAAATAATTAAATTTATTTTATTAAATTAAATTTATAAAATTGTCAAAAATTAATTTTATTATTGTTCATATAATGGCATAAAAATATTTTTTATAAGAAAACATTATTTTCAAACATATAAAGAAATTACCAAAATTATATATTTTATTATAAATATGTTTTACAATTTTAAATAATACTTAAAAATAAGTTATTATTATTCATGTTTTTAAGTTTAAAGGATATGTTATAACAATCTCAGGGTGTTACCTATTCTAATAATGTAAAACATTATATAAATATCATGTATGTTCATTATATTAATGTTTATAATAATCTATAAAATATAGAAAATTAAATGGAATACAACATTCATAGAGATGGTAGGTCGTACGTACACATAAATTCAGTTTCCATTTTTTGTCGTATTGAAAGAAAGTAACTAACAAATATGTATATATATCTATATGTGTGTGTGTGTTATCATTAAATTAGAATTATTATTTCATATATATTATATAAATTTAATAAACTCAACCTTAATATATTCTGTGTAATGTGTGAACGAATCACATCGCTTTGAGGAGGTGGTAGTTCACACGTCCACAAACGAAGTTATCATATTTACACAAAATGGAAAGCATGAAGGAATATTTTTTATAATAATTCTGGAATCATAAAGACATAATTAATACAACATAAACCATATAAAAATAGTATGTTCATTATAATTCCCAACCATGAGAGGTGGTAATGTAAAAACGAAGAGCATTCTTTCGCGAGGAGTTAGGGTGATATACACACAAACGATTATTTAAATACACATTTGATGGAAGTGTCTATAATTCTAGGTCTGAATCCTATCATAAAAACATCTAATTATATTGGGGATACTGATTTTATTGTATAATCATGGTATAATAAGAGTTTATAGGGTGAATAATGAAATAAAATTAAAGTGCTTGTTGAACGGTGTTGCCTCTTCTTTGGATAACTCCTATTGGTTTTTAGCAAAGGGATTACATGGTTGGATTTATTCTAAAAGTTAGGCTTATAGGATGAAGGTAGGTGAGTTGATAGTATATTTGGGTAGGTTTTTTCTAATAAAAAGTGGCTTGAGAGGTGTGAGGGAGGGGAAGAGTGAATGCCTTTTTATAGAGGAGGATTATGGAATTCTTGTAAATACCAAAAGGTAAACACTCTTGGGAGGAATACCTTACTTCATGATCCTAAAAAATGGAAATATAATTGATTAAATGGGAATTATTTGAGATCAAAACCTCCAACACATAAAAATAAGTTAATTTTTATAATTTTGTTCCTTGACTTCAATGTTTCCCCACTTTTTTGATTTTGGTTTTTGTTAAGGTAACTAGTATCTTAACCTAAGTAATATAACAATTAAGACTAAATTAATCTGGTATTTATAATAAAATAAATACTCACTAAATTATAAATATTATATATAATTTTAAAAAATCCCATGTGCGTTGAAAATTAATTTCAAAACAAGTGCATCTAACGTGCAAAAACTCTACTTTAACCCAAACCGTGATAACAATGTTCTTACTATTTCAAGGTCAATGTGTTCATTATAGAAGAATGATTGGTCCACAAATAATATATATTTTATATTTATTAACATTTAGAAAATATTTTTAGGAATATAGTATTTTTATTAAATTTTAAATCTTTTAATAAAATGTCATTTATTATAAAATAACATTATTGTCAATTTTGAATTTTTTTTCTAAATTGAAATTTAAAAATATCAAGAAAATTATTGAATTAGAATCTATTAAATTTAAACCTTTGTAAAATGATATATTCATCCAAAAAATTAAAGATACCAATTCAATCAATATACATTACATTAAATGTTTTCAATATCATTTAGTTTAGTTAATTATTAACTAAATAATTACCGCGTTTGGCATTCCTGATGAAATTAATCTTAGTAATTCATATCTAAAAATTAATATGATGAAAAAAACTCATCTAAATTTCAAAATAATATTTTAAAACAAACTAATATGGTTTTTTATCCATATATCAAGGTATTTTAAATGTTAAAGATAAGGAAGGTTCCTTTTTTGTATTTTTCCTTAACAAATTATATAGGTCACTATCCTGAAATAATGTCCCAGTGACTCGTTAAATTAGAATCAAGAGATTATATGGTCTAAATATGGGTATAAAATATATTTTTAACAATTTTATAGTGAATTTTTTATCTTAATATTAATGTTTAACCACAAAGTAAATTAATTTTTTTTTAATTTCTACAATTAAGTTTAATTAATTTCGCAACTATTTTTTTGTCAAAAACTATTTTGACCTACCTAGAAATTATAAATTATTCAGATTAAAAATATTTAATCCATTTTTTCAAAATTTAAATATATAATTGGTGAAAATTAATTTATAATTAATCTTGTACAGGTGTCGAGAAAACATGGTTTTTTAAATGAAAATGTTTGAAAGTTCAAAATGTTTTATGCACAAATTCAATGTAAAATTGATTATAGTGACAAAAACTGAATTAATTGATTTAAAATGGATATAATTACACTTTAAAACCAAATTAATATGAAATTTAATAATTAATTAAACTATATGAAAATGAACTTTTGAATTAAAATTCAGTAATTTTTACTATTAATCCAAAAATGAACTTTTTCTGAAAAAACCCCAAAAAATCAACCTAAAAAATTATGCAGATTGAAAATATGGAATCTATTTTTTCAAATTCTAAATATATAAGTGGTGTAAATTAAATTATAATTAATCTCATAGAGGTGTTGTGAAACCATGGTTTTTTAAGTCAAAATGTTTTAAAGTTTGAAATGTTTTTATATATAACTTCAATGTAAAATTAGTTCCAATGACATAAAATGGATTCATTTATAAAAATTTGATCTAATTAAAATTTAAAACCAAATTAAAATTAAATTTAAAAATATAAATAAAATAGAAAAAAAAGTAGTATTGAATTAAAATTTAGTATTTTTCACTATTAATCCAAAAATGATGTTTTTTTAAAAAAAACAAAAAAAATAACCCTAAGAAAATTATGAAATTATGATTTAAAAATGAATTTTATTTTTTAAAAAATTAATTCTATTATTATTGATTAAATGAAATAAAAATAAGTTCATTTTAGAAAATACTATTTTCAAACATATAAATAGTTTACCAAAATTATATGTTTTTTATCAATATGTTTTAACATTATAAATAATATTTAAAAAATAGGTTATAACTATTCATGTTACTTTTTTAACTAATATGTTATAACTATATAATTTATATAATAATAATAATAAAATTTTGTTTCATATAAACTTAGTTTTGTGTGTAATGCAAGCCAAGTCAGTGTTGCATGCATCGCAAGCTTATCTTGGGGTAGCGTATAATGAAAAAATTAATTGTTCTACAATAAAAATAAATAATAACCTTGTTATATCATATAAAAAAGATATATTCACTATTACATGAAATGAAAAATATCAAAATGTTTAAATTAATTCAAAATAAATTCACAAAATCTTTGGGTGTTACAAGATTTCCATATACAAAATATCCAAATATAAAATTGTGGTCACTATTTTCAGATGGAAAAATTGGAGGGGACAAAAATGTTTTTATAGGAGGATGGATATTGTTACAGAGCATTCACTAGAATATGGTGATAAGAACCTGAGGTCCTTCCATAGGGATTTCATTGCCTATTACATTAGGATGTCACTATTTTTGCAATTTTGTTTTCCAAAAAAAGCTAAGGGTTATCCTTTATTTTTCAATATTCCCCAAACACGGGAGGAACCTTTTTCTTAGAGATTATCTAAGACTCAATTTTCTCATCCCCCTCTTCTAAAACTCTCTTCTTATTTCTCTTTTGTAAATAAATGTCATTTTTTCTTCTTACCTCAATGTTTTTTATCTCTGTCCTTTATAGATTAAGGGATAATTTTACTGTCCAATTTTAGGAAGGGAAATCCAAATGATTTCTAGAGATATTTTCACCAGGCTGATCATTATCCATCTTCATTGTTCTTAGTGAATAGATACTCTATAAGGAATTAATCTAATAATGCTATCTTTTTAATATGGCGGTGGTTTAAACCGCCATGATATGGTTCTGCGATAGTTTCATAAAATCACCTCTAAAACTGGTGTTGGCATCCAATACACGGTGGCTTCTTCTATTTAGAGGTGGTTTTTGTGATGTTTCATAGACACCATATTTATCATATGTTTTAAGTGGAAGTATATGCTAAGGATTTAGCAGTAGTTTTAACTACTGCTAAATATTTTATTTTTTTCATGAAAATAATTGATAAATAAACATAAATTATTTTTTAGTAGTAGATTTAACTACCTCCAATAAAAACTATCAACATATAGTTGTGATTTAAAATCCTCATAAAATTTACCATATTTAGTGGAAGTTTTAACCACCGCTATATGTTGATTTACAAATAAAAACCTAACGCATATTCTGTAGCTTCATTACCTAGAAAAAAAACATATGCAGAGAGCATATAACCCAAGGTGTGCACACATAAAATATAATCATAACTAAATATATCAAGGGAAACCATATTCCACATTATAAAACCACACCATTCCTCTAAACAAGAAAAACACACAAAAATATAAACTCGCTATTAAAACCATATTTAGATTAAAACCCAACCAATAATAATTTTTCTCACTGAAAACCACCCTTGGATTTTTAGAAATCATTTAAAATGCATAAAACCCATTTAAAATCAACCAAATTCCATTTATATATTAAATTTGAAAACTTTTCCAAGGGGAAAATCCAATCAAATTTCAGTGAATATGTACCAAAATAGGTTTCAACACATCATGGTTCCATTTGTGTTCAGAAGGATAATTCCAATTTCGAGTGGATATAATGACATTTATCTATTTTTTGACTCAATATCCTCTCATAATTAATCTATGAATTCATTTAACATCATCAATGGTGACTATGAGGTCTAATATAAACTACGTGTTTGAAAAGAATAAATATAAGTTGATAAATGATTGAAAGAATTTGGAATCTTGAATTTGAGTTATAAATTAAAATTCAATTGAGAAGAAGTTATTGTTATGAATATGTGAGATTAATAAGAATATGGTATTTCATTTTCAAGTGTCAATTATTTATAGGTTTTATATGGAAGTCAAATGATATTATTATGTAATGATTTAAAGAAACATTGTATTGTATGGAAGGAAGAGGAAGAAATAGTTTTTGTAGTTCAATTTTCACAAAAAGTATAATCTTGAATTTTAAAAAAAAATATAAGAAGAATAAGTGATTATAAAAACCCTTCTAGTTTTTTTGTAAAGAATAATAAGAATACGAATTTCTGTTCATGTGTTTTCCATAATAAGTGAATAAGTTTCTTTCTATTGTGGAAGTATATAAGGAAAATAATAATTTGGAACATCAATGGAAAATCATAGTCTTTACTAGTGAAATATTTATTATTATTATAAAACTCAATTTTATACTATTAATAAGATAGTATAAATACGCAATGTGATGTTGAAAGAGTTCGTGATTCACTAAAACATAGTCATGAAGCATGTAATATAGGCTCAGAAATAAAACTTTCTCACTTGTACTTATAGGTTGATACTAGTGGGTGGTGTAATATCAGAGGAATATATATTTCACAAAGTATTTTCCTTCTCTTTTGAGCGGTAAACCTTGTAAATATGTTGTGACACTTTTGTTGGTGTGTTTTTAATTTTTTTGTAAGAAAATATGATGTTGAGAAGATTTAATGAGAGATCTATTCACCTTAATAAGTGAAGAGATAAAATGATAGTGTTTAAAATGGTTTCAATTTGATAAAAAGTCATTAACATTGATTCACCCTCCTTTTAGTGTTGAACATATCCCAAATTAGACTTCTAGTAATTTATTGATTGTGGTTCATTATTATTCTTCTTTTTTTCTTAAATATTATAAAACCATTTATCCACATTGTATGAATAAAACATGCACACAATATTAATCACTTATTCTCCTATCTTATTTTATTTCTATTTTCTCCCACATTGATAATATCTACATATTTTCTATTCAATGTATATATAGTATATACATTATCTTCTCATGTGTGTTTATATATTTCTTAAACAACAATATAAAATTAAATAAGTTAATATTCAAATTCAAATCATCAAATTCATTCAAGTTCTTTTAATCATTCTAAAAATTATGCAACAAACTTCACATAAAATAAATAACCGTAAAACACATAATTTTACACAAATTTTTTATGTTGAAAAACATAAAGCACACCAATAATATCCACTATATCTTATCCTCACTCCTTCCACCATGGGATCAACAATCTTCATAAAAGAACATGGGATCCAAATTTTACATAAAAATTATATAAGTATACAAAAATATATTATATCATTCATCAATGTATATATAAATATTAAAAAGTATATGTACAATTATAAACAAAACATAATATCTATATAAAAAGATATCAATTTATATTGATTATGGAGTATAGATTTGTGAATGAAATTATTCATATTAAAAACCCAAAAGAAAACCCTAATTAGAATCCAAAATAACGCCCATTATCAAGAAATGTACCATTACAACACATGAATAATAAAAAAATTATAATTAAACAATCAAACACTAATTAACACCAAAAAAACTAGAAATATATTTTATAATAGTTAAACATGTCAGTAATCATATACCTTTGATCTAAAATTGAACAGATAAGGTGGGAGTCTGGTTTAAAATTTTGATTTTTGAAAGGAGAGTCAATGGTTTAATTGTAGGGTGATAGCTAGAATGATACTTGTTGGTGTATAAATAGTATGATGGTATCATGGGGATAGATTATATGGTTGAAACCATTATAGTTCATGGGATTGTGGGAGGCCATGGAAGGATTTGAGAGGAAGAACGAATATAGATATTCATCATGAATGATGATATAAAGTGATTGATGTCAAATAGTGAGTTGATGAAACTTAAGGGGATGATGTAACATAAACGATTAAAGTGTTTCAGGGCCTATATGATATATGGAACAACAATGTGAATGAGAAACATGCACATGAATATTCTTGAAGTAATAAAACATGCATGAAAATTTAAAAATGGGGAGAAATTTTATAACCATAATGATTGAACTTTACCTTGATGGATTCCAATAAGAAAGAAATTCCACTAAGGTATTACTACACCGGAATAGGGAAAGGATGTTTTATGATGTTAAAATAACAGATAATATGGTTTCCACTAAATAGAATGATGACCATTTCAGGATAGTTATTTTAATCATATTCAATCCTATATTTCTAGGAATGAATGACTATCATTGTATCCCTGAAAGGTTTTCAGCCTCTTCAAACATAGGAAATCATGAAAATGTTTGGTCATGAAAATTTTATGTGAATACTATACTTCACACATGATACATGAACAAACCCTCTCCTTCCATATTTGTCCAAAACATCACAAAAATCACAAGTCACTATCCGATGATGAACACTGCTCCTCACACTCTCCATCTTCGTCTCTACTTCCTACTATAGGCACAGGTAAGAAAATAATATTGAAAATCAAATAATGTTGTATATTTATTGTAAGGACCCAGTCTTAAAACATTACTTAATCCTGAATTGAATGAATAATTCACATTGAGGATATTTTCAGGTTTAGATTTTTATAGAATTAGGTAATAACTGTTACATCTCAAAAGTTACAAAGTAGACACTTCTACTCAGTTTCCATTTTTTCATAAAATAAACACTCTTGAAAAAAAAGATTCATTCCAGTTCCATGTTTTAGACAGCATGACTTTTCCTTGATCCCATCCTTGACCCTATTCCACATTATGTTATGTGAAAAACATTTCAAAAAATTGGGATGAGTATAAAAAATTTAGTAAGGGATTCACAAAGAAGGAAAACTGTTATTTTTTCAAAACAACAAGTAAACAATGAATACATTAACATAAGTAATATTTTTCACCTTTATTAAGTAGTAAATATTATTCTATGAATAAAAGATCACTACTTACCCTTTTGTAACCAAAATATTACCATAAAACCCATATAAAGAACACATAACATATAAAGGTAACATGGGACATAAACATACTTAAATGGAATAACCATATGGTTGACTTCCACACATATCACTAAATGGAATAGTCATATGACCAACTTCTATACCCAATGCATTGGTGGTTATAACGTAACCACCCTTCCTAGTATTCACATCACCACCCGTCATTTGGTTTATCACGTAACCACCCATCAAATGTCCATGTACCATTATAAAATCATAAGGCATAAAACAAATATAAAGGAAAGAAAATATTTCCACATTTCAATCACAATATATCACTTAAATATATTTCTATAACAAATCCATTATGAAAACCATTTCCAATACCAAAATACATAATAGAGTATATGGTATTTATTTTCTTTTAAAAACATTACGGCTTGTTGAGGAAGCCAAAGATCAAATAATACTCACGGTGGTGGAAAGGTCATTGTCACCGCGTATGTTAAAAGAAACATTATTTTTTCTGTTTAGAAAAACACTTTGTAGAAAAAGACTCCCTTTGAATGAAATGAAAAGTCAAAGGTGTTTATACAGCCTATAAAAAAATCTTGTATTAAAACAAAATATGCCTCGATGAAAGGATATTGAGACGAAGTCCCTTACCTCGTGTCCGACTTGAATCGATCATTCTTTAATCTCTTGAATAATAAAATAAAGTTAATATATACTTGATTAAGAACCTTTTTCATTTTTATTATTCCATTTATGTCACTTATTTCCATGTTATAATCATTATGTAATCATTTAAGTTAATAATGTTCATTTTGTCGATATTTAAGACTTATATCAAAAATGGAATTTTTATAATTTCATGTTGTTCATGTGGTCAAAGGTTCATTATATACAGAATGATATTTATGATTTGGATATCATATATATCATATATATCCATCATATACATGTATTTATAATAGTACATTACATTTAGAGGTTAGAAATGAAATGCACCGTTCATGGAGACGGTAAGTCGTACGTACGCATGAACGTTACTTCCATTTATAGTTCATATTTAATGGAATTAAAACATAATGATACATAGTAGTATTATAATTCCAGTATTGTATCATATATAGTATCATTAAGCATATCCTTTATATGTATCACATATGGTATGAAAGAGTCATATCACTTTGAGGGGGTGGTATTCCGTACTTCCTCAAATGAAATTATCGTGTTTACACATAATAGAAACCATAAAGGTTTTCTATATATATAAAAAATACAGAAGCATAAAGAAAACATAAAAATAATATATATCATATATAAATACAGTGAAATCTTAATGGCCACCATTAAATGTGTTAGAATAATATTGAACAATCATCGTTTCGTGAGGCAGTGATTTGCCACCCATAGAAACAGTATGTTCTTTAACCATTAGACAGAGGTGTGTATGAGGATAGGTAGAATCCTTATCATAACAACATCCTAGTACATTGAAGATATTGGTGTTATTATGGGATCAAATAATAATAAGATAGTGTTGAATGAAGAAGGAAAATAAAAGGAAGAAACTCAAGAGAAGACATTACCTCTAAATCGGGTAACTCTTTTTGGTTTGAGCCAAAGGCTTCCTTGGGAAGAATTCTGCACAAAGTGAGGCTTCTAGGAGTAATATAGGGTTGTGGAGAGATAATATGAGTAGATTTTGGGCGATCCAAGGGTTTTATAGGTGTGTTTAAGGGGGTAGATGTCGGGGCCATTTATAAGAGGGAGGAGGGTCACTTTTAGATGTCTTGAAATGTTACTTTATTTTAAAATGATTTTCGGATTTTAAAGGTCCCAAAATGAAATATTTAAAGGATAAGGTGATAATGGTTGGAAATCCACCCATCAAATATATTTTAGACAAGTGGAAGTCTTATATTTTTACATTTTATTTTCATTTTATTTAAATCGTTCATTAATGAGGTAATCACTGCATCATCATGGTGTCATAAATAAATTTATTTATTTAATGTCTAAAAATTAAAAAAAAAACCATGTTTTAGGAAATATTTTTAGCATTAAAATTAATATTTATATTCTAAGAGAAAATTTATGTAAACAATATTAAAATCTTTTTACTTAGGTGTTACATAGTTTGTTTATATTTTCCTTTCTCTAAAAATAATATGATAAAAGGTCACTATCACACAAAAGTGATTCCATGGGGTCCCTAAGTTGGCACAAGTCATCCCATGGTTAGACATGACACAAAAAAAAGGATTTGGACACTTTCTAGGGTCATTATATATTACTATGATATTATTTTATTACCCTTAACAACCAGATTACTAATTAATCATCATAATAAAAGATAATTGATGTCGTTACTATTAATAATTTCCAAAAGAAAAAGAGTCTTAATTAAATAATTAAGACCTTTTGATTAAAAATATCAAATCCATTTTACCAAATTAAAAACATAGAAATTTCAGTAATTAATTTAAAAATATCTCTCATTGTCAAAACAGATAGCGTGTTTTTAAGAAACAATATCTATAAAAAGATTGATAATTGTTTATGTTCAATTTCAAAGTGAAATTAATTATAACGACCACCATTGGATTAAATGGTAAAAATATATTCTAATTACACTTTAAAATAAAGTAAAAATATAATCTAACCATATAATTAAATTAGATGAAAAGGCAGTTTTGAAGTAAAATGCAGTATTTTTCACTATTCATTAAAAAATGAACATTGTCAGAAAATTACCAAAAATTTATCCAAAGTAAAGTTAAATGTACCAATTCTAAATAATATGTTTATTTTGACATATAGAGCTTATAAAATTGTCAAAAGTTAGATTTAAAAATGGTTTTCCATCAAAAGGCAGTAAAAGAATCTTTTAAGAATATTAGAGTATTCTATGCTTAAGATTGCATTTATTCACATTTTAAGCATCTAAAACACTATATAATTCATAAATAGACCTAGATATGAAAATATATTATTATTTACTTACTTTAGATGTTACATCCTTCCCCCCTTTAAGAAATTGTGTCCCCGTAATTTATTTACTTATCGAATAAGTGGGGGTATTTATCCCTCATTGCATTTTCAGATTCTCATGTTGCCTCTTCAACTATATGGTTTTTCCATACAACCTTAACCTGGTAAATTATCTTATTCCACCACACTTTCTCTCTACGGTTAAGAATTTGGACTGGTTGTTCCTCAAAAGAGAGATTCTCTTCAACTGAACTATGTCTGGGCTCAAAACATGAGATGGATCTGGCGTATAATTTCTCAACATTGAAACATGAAAATCATTGTGGGGCTTGGATAAACTCGGAGGTAATGCCACTCTATATGAAATTGATCCAACTTTATCCCAGATTTCATAAGTTTCAATGAACCTCAGACTCAGCTTTCTTTTCTTGCCAAAACACATCACACTTTTCCATGGAGAAACTTTGAGAAAAACATGATCACCTACCTCAAAAGAAAGATCCTTCCTCTAGTTATCCACATAACTTTTCTACAGACTCTGATCTGTTCTCATGTATTTTGGTATCAGTTAAATGTTTTCATCCATCTCTTCTACTAATTCTGGTCCCATCAGCTTTCTTTCCCCAACTTCATCCCAGAAAGTTGTAGTTCGACACCGCCTTCCATATAATGCCTCAAACAGAGCCATCTGTATACTGAAATAAAAACTGTTATTATAAGAAAATTCAATAAAATAAATATTTTGGTCCCAACTTCCCTGGTAATCTATTGTGCAAGCACGTAACATATCCTCCAAGGTCTGAATCATTCGTTATGACTACCCATTTTATTGCGGAAGAAAAGTTGTACTAAAATTTAATTCAGTACCCAACGACTTCTGAAGGCCTTTCCAAAAGTTATAAGTAAACCTGGGTTCACGATCAGATACAATGGAGATGGTAACTCCAAGTAACTTTACTATCTCTTTAACATACAAAAGTGAAATTTGATCTAGAGAAAATGTATCTCTAATAGGAAGGAAATGAGCAGATTTAGTCAATCGATCAACAATAACCCAGATTGCATTATTACCTCGAGATGTCTTTCGTAATCCCACAAAGAAGTCCATGGATATATTTTCCCATTTCCACTCAATCATCGATAAATACTGAAGCATCCCTTTCGATAATTGCCACTCTGCTTTAACATGTTGACAATTCAAACACTTCACAGCAAAATCAGCAATATCTCTTTTCATTCCATCCCACCAGTAATACTCTCGCAGATATTTGTACATCTTAGAACTTCCAGGATTAACTGAATACGGGGAACTATGAGCCTCACATAACAACTCATTCTTTAACTATGAATTTCAAGGCACATATAATCTCTTCCCAAAACTCAAAACACAATCATTATCAATGTTGAATTCAGGCAGCTTCCCCTTCTGAACTAGCTCTACTTTTTTCTACAACTCACTGTATTTCTTCTTAGCTTGCTTAATTCTATCTGATAGAGATGATATCACTAACACCTGAAAAAAAACAGAAGAACTTCATGCACCAACAAATTCTATGCCAAAGTCCATCAAATCAAAAACCAAAGGATCATGTTCCAAATGTAACATCGTTAATTAAGCATTACTTTTTTGACTCAAAGCATCTGCCACTTTGTTTGCTTTTCTTGGGGGTTAGTGAATCTTGCAATTATAATCCTTGATTAATTCTAACCATATTCTATGTCTCATGTTCAATTCTTTCTGAGTGAATATATACTTTAAACTTTAGTGATCAGTATATATTTCACACTTTACTCCATAAAAATGATGCCTCCAACTTTTTAAACAAAAAACAATGGCAGCTAATTCCAAATCATGTGTAGGGTAATTTAACTCATGAGTTTTCAACTAACGTAAAGAATAAGCAATTACCTGATCATTTTTCATAAGGACACAACCAAGTCCTTTCAATGAAGCATCATTATAGATAAAAAAACTCACCATTTCTGGAAGGCAGTGCCAATACTGGAGCATTCACCATTCTCCTTTTCAATTCCTGAAAATAATAATCACATTCTTTTGTCTAGATAAACTTAACACCCTTCCGAGTTAGCTTAGTCAATGGGAGGGACTATCATGCAAAAGTTTTAACAAACCTTTGGTAATAGCCTACCAAACCAAGAAAACTATGAATATCGGTTATATTTGTGGGTCTTGTCCATTCTTCAACAACCATTGTTTTTGTAGGATCAATAGTTATACCATCTTTTGAAACAATGTGACCAAGGAAAGAAATTTGTTGCAACCAAAACTCACACTTGGTGAATTTCCCATACAATTTATTTTCTTTTAAGGTTTGAAAAATAACCCTTAAATTAATTTCATGCTCCTCTTTAATTTTAGAAAACACCAAAATATCATCGATGAAAACAACCACAAACTTATCCAATAACTCATGGAAAATTCTATTCATAAGGTCCATGAATACAGCAGGTGCATTGGTTAACCAAAAAGGCATAACTGAAAATTCATAATGGCCATATCTAGTATGAAACACGGTCTTCGGAATGTCTTCTTCTTTTACTTTCAACTGGTGGTACCCCGACCTCAAGTCAACCTTCGAAAAATAATGAGCTCCCTGGAGCAGATCAAACAAATCATCGATATGAGGTAAAGGATACTTGTTCTTAACAGTGATGTTATTCAATGCTCTATAATCAATGAAAAGTCTCATTGAACCATCTTTATTTTTAACAAACAAGACTGGAGCACCCCATGGTGATGTGCTAGGTCGAATGAAACCATTATCTAATAACTCCTATAATTTATTCTTTAAATCTAAAAGTTAAACTTGAGCCATTCGATAAGGGGGTTTTGAAATTGTCTTCAAATCAGGAACTAAGTGAACAAAAAATTCAAATTCCCAATCATGTATAATATCAGGAAACTCATCAGGAAAAACATCAAGATACTCATTTACCACTGGCACATCATTAATCTAAATAGTTCCTTTGTTTTCAACAATATGTGCTAGGTAACATTAATTTCCATCTTTTACATGTTTCTCAGCCTCTTGATATGTTATCAACAGTAAGGGTTCATTCTTGTACACAAACTGAAAGTCTTTCTAAAAATAAACCTCTTTGTCTCTATATTCAATCTTAGCATGATAAATAGAAAGCCAATCCATGCCCAAAATAACATAAAACTCTACTAGAGGTAAAACAATAAGGTTTTCTGGTAGATTCTTTCCACACACAAGGATATGAGGGTTCTTATAATTTCTTTTTGTCTCAAAGTTTCCCCCTTGTGTTTTTACCATAAGTTCAGGATTCATATCTTGAGATGGAATTCCCAATTTACTAGAAAACTTCTCAGAAATGAAAGAATGTGTAGACCCGGAATCAAACAACACATTGGCATAATCTAAACAAAAAAACAGTATACCTGATATTACTGCATTCAATGGCCCAACATCTCCTGAAGTAGTTGCAAAGGATTTCACCACCCCTTTCTGCTTGTATTCTGGCTGCTTTCCCTCAGTTGAGTTCTTCATTAGACACTCACTTTCATAATGACCCATTTCATTACACTTAAAACATCTTACCGCTGGCTTTTCATTGCCTACTTGACCATCATCTTTATAGTTACGAGCAATATGACCAGACTTACAACACCGAAATCACTTTCCAGACTTGGATAAACATTCTACAGGATGCATTTTACCACACTTCTCACAGGATGGTTATTTGGTTTTCTTACCTCCGGGGTTCGTTGATGAATACTTTCTTGTTGCCTCCCAACTGGACCTTCTATTTTGTTGTTTGTCAAACAACACCTGATCATTGGAAAACTCCATTTCAAAATTCTCTGCACATTGAACAAGCTTTTCATAACTTTTTAACTCACGAGGGGATAATTCTCTTCGATATTTTGGCTTTAATCCTGAGTAAAAATGATTGATTTTACTATCAAGGTCTCAGATAAAATTTGGGGCATACCTATCCAATTGAGTGAAATTTTCTTCATAAGCAGCCACTGAGTCATCCTCCTGCCTTAATTTTATGATTTGTTTTTTCATCCTAAGACGAACCACCTTAGGAAAATATTTTTCAAGAAACATACCTTTGAATTCATCCCATTCAATAACATCAATCTCATCAGTGTCCCTGATATTTTTAACCTCGACCACCACTGATCTGCTTCACCCTCCAAACGGTAAACAGAAAGACTAACCTTTTGATGTTATGAACACCCCATGACATCAAAAATCGTGTCCAGTTCTTTAATCCACCCTTCATCTAGCATAGGGTCAGATGATCTACTAAATTATGGGGGATGTTTCCTCTTGAAATGTTTTACCACTAACATGTTCTTCTACGGTTGATCTAGTAGATCTCTTGCATGGATACCACCACCATTTATTACTTGAGTCAACTATTCCATTACTTCAACAAACTATTCAGTTCCAATTCTGACCATCTTAGGATGCTGATTTGGAAGGGCATTTCCCTTTGTATGCCTTTCTAACACTGCTTCCATGTTTCCTCTGTGAAAAACCATTCTGAACACAGAAATATGTTAGGTGAAGCAACATGGTAATCTTTAAATGCTATATCATTTCAATCATACCATAAATTAATTTATGGACATGAATTTAAAAATATTATAACTCCTAAAGTTTTCTAATCCTCCCTTTGATACCAACTATAAAGACCCGGTCTTAAAACATTACTTAATCTTGAATTAAATGAATAATTCACATTGAGGATATTTTCAGGTTTAGAGTTTTAGAGAATTAGGCCATAATTGTTACATCTCAAAAGTTACAAATTGGACACTTCTACTCAGTTTCCATTTTTTTCCTAAAATAAAAACTCTTGAAAAAAAAGAGCCATGTCCAGTTTTATGTTTTAGACTGGATGAATTTTCCTTGATCACATCCTTGACCCTATTCCACATTATTTCCTGTGAAAAACATTTCAAAAACTTGGTATAAGCATAAAAATCTCAGTAAGGGATTCATAAAGAAGGAAAACTGTTAGTTTTCCAAAAACAACAAGTAAACCATGAATACTTTAACATAAGTAATATATTTCACCTTTATGAAGTACTAGATATTATTCAATGAATAAAAGATCGCTACTTACCCTTTTGTAACCAAAAGATTACCATAAAACCCATATCAAGAACACATAATAAATAAAGGTAATTTGGGACATAAACATACTTAAATGGAATAACCATACGGTCGACATCCACACATATCACTAAATGGAATATCTATATGGCCAACTTCTATACCGAATGCATTGGAGGTTATAATGTAACCACCCATCCTGGTATTCGAATCACCACTCGTCATTTGGTTTATCACGTAACCACCTGTCAAATGTCCAAGTACCATTATAAAATCATAAGACATAAAACAAATATAAAGGAAAGAAAAAATTTCCACATTTCAATCACAATGTATCACTTAAATATATTTCTATCACAAATCCATTATCTAAACCATTTCCAATAATAAAATACATAATAGAGTATACAGTATTTATTTTCTTTTAAAAAAATTACGGCTTGTTGAGGTAGCAAAGATCAAATAAAACTCGTGGTGGCGAAAAGGTCATTGTCACTACAAAAATTAAAAGAAACATTCTTTTTTTCATTCAGTAAAAATCTTCATAGAAAAATACTCCCTTTTAATGAAATGAAAAGTAAAAGGTGTTTATATAGCGTATAAAAGAAATTCTTGTATAAAAACAAAATATGCCTCAATGAAAGGAGATTGAGAGTAAGTCCCTTACCTCATGTCCGACTTGACTCGGTCGTTCTTTAATCTCCTGAATAATAAAATAATGTTAATTTATACTTTCTTAAGAACCTTTTTTATTTTTATTATTCCATTTTTGTCACTTATTTCCATGTTATAAAAATTATGTAATCATTTAAGATAATAATGTTCGTTTTGTCGATATTTAGTACTCAAGTCAAAAATGTACTTCTTATAATTACATGTTGTTCATGTGGTCAAAGGTTCATTATATCCAGAATTAAATTCATGATTTGATATCAAATATATCATATATATCCAGCATATACATGTATTTATAATAGTATATTACATTTAGACGTAAGAAATGAAATGCACCGTTCATGGAGATGGTAAGTCGTATGTACGCATGAACACTAATTCCATTTCTATTTCATATTTAATGGATTAAAACATAATGGTACATAGTAGTATTATAATTCAATTATTGTATAATATATAATATTATCAAACCTATCCTTTATACATACCACATATGGTATTAATGAGTCAAATGACTTTGAGGGGGCGGTAGTCCGCACTTCCTCAAATGAAATTATCGTGTTTACACATAATAGAAACCATAAAGGTTTGATATATATAAAAAAATAAAAAAGCATAAAGAAAATATAAACATAATATATATCATATATAAATATAGTGACATCTTAATGGACACCATGAATGGTGTTAAAATAAGATTAAACAATCATCATTTCGTGAGGCAGTAATTCCCCACCCACGGAAATAGTATGTTCTTTAACCATTAGACGGAGGTGTGTGTAAGTGTAGGTATAATACATATCATAACAAAATCCTAGTACATTGAGTATAATGGTGTTATTATGGGATCAAATAATAAGAAGATAGTGGTGAGTGAAGAAGTAAAATAAAAGGAAGAAACTCGAGAGAAGACATTACCTCTAAATCGGGTAACTCTTTTTGGTTTGAGCCAAAGGATTCCTTGGAAAGACTTCTGCACAAAGTGAGGCTTCTAGGAGTAAGAGAGGGTTGTATAGAGTTAATATGAGCATATTTTTGGACGATCCAGGGGCTTGAGAGTTGTGGACAGGGGGGTAGAGGTGGGAGCCTTTTAAAAACGGATGGAGGGTCACTTTTGGAAAGTCTGGAAATGCTACTTTATTATAAAATGATTTTCAGATTTTAAAGGTCCCACAATGATATATTTCGATGATAAAGTGATAAGGGTTGGAAATACACCCATTAAATAGGTTTTAAAAAATTGGAAGCCTTAGATTTGAAAATTATCTTTTCATTTTATTTAAATCGTTCATTAATTAGGTAATCACTGCATCATCATGGTGTCATAAATAAATTTATTTATTTAATGTCTAAAAATTATAAAAAAATTACCATGACGTAGGAAATCTTTTTATATTTTCAATTAATATTTATATTCTACGATATAATTTATGAAAATTAAATTAAAATTGTTTTTCTTAGGTGTTACATAGTTTGGTTATATTTTCCTTTCTTTAAAAATAATATGATAAAAGGTCACTATCACACAAAAGTGATTCCATGGGATCCCTATGTTGGAACAAGTAATACCATGGTCGGCCATGACACAACCAAAAGGATTTGGACACATTTTGGGGTCATTTTATATTATTATGATATTATTTTACTACCCTTAAACACCCGATTGCTAATTAATCATGATAATTAAAGATAATTGATGTCGTTACTATTCATAATGTCCAAAAGCAAAAGATTCTTAATTAAATAATTTGGACCTTCTGATTCCAAATTTGGAATCCATTTACCAAATTCCAAACACATAAATTGCAGTAATTAATTTAAATATAATTCTTGTTGTCAAAACAAATAGCGTGTTTTTAAGAAACAATATCTATCAAAAGATTGATAATTGTTTATGTCCAATTTAAAAGTGCAATTAATTATAATGACCACCATTGGATTAAATGGTAAAAATATATTATAATTACACTTTAAAACCAACTAAAAAGATAGTTAACCATATAATTAAATTATATGAAAAAGAAGTTTTGAAGTTAAATGCAGTATTTTTCACTATTCATTAAAAAATGAACATTGTCAGAAAAATACCAAAAAAATTTCCAAAGTAAATATCAATGTCCTAATTCTAAATAATAAGTTTATTTTGACATATAGAGCTTATAAAATTTTCAAAATTTAGATTTAAAAATGGTTTTCCATCAAAAGGCGATAAAACAATATTTTAAGAATATTAGAGTATTCTATGCTAAAGATTGGATTTATTCTCATTTTAAGCATCTAAAACACTATATAATTAATAAATAGACATAGATATGAAAATATATTATTCTTTACTTACTTCGGATGTTACATCCTTCCCCCCTTTAGTAAATTGAGTCCCCGAAGTTTATTTACTTATCGAATAAGTGGTGGTATTTATCCCTCATTTCATTTTCAGATTCTCATGTTGCCTCTTTAACTATATGGTTTTTTCATAGATCCTCCACCTAGTGAATTACCTTATTCCGCCACACTTTCTCTCTATAGTCAATAATCTGGACTGGTTGTTCCTCATCAGAGATATTCTCTTCTAACTGAACTACGTCTGGGCTCAAAACATGAGATGGATCTGGCATATACTTTTTCAACATTGAAACATTAAAAACATTGTGTAACTGGGACAATTTTGGAGGTAATTCCACTCTATATGCAACTGATAAAACTTTCTACAATATTTCATAAGGTCCAATGAACCTCAGACTCAACTTTCCTTTCTTTCCAAAACACATCACACTTTTCCATGGAGAAACTTTGATAAAAACATGATCACCTACCTCAAAATAAAGATCTTTCCTCCAGTTATCCACATAATTGTTATGCCGGCTCAGAGCCGTTCTCATGTGTTTCTGTATCAGTTGAATTTTTTAATCCATCTCTTCTACCAATTCTAGTCCCATCAGCTTCCTTTCCTCTACTTCATCCCAAAAATCATTAGTTCGACAGTGCTTTCCATATAATGCCTCAAACGGAGCCATCCGTATACTGTAATGAAAACTATTATTATAAGAAAATTCAACCAAAGAAAGATGTTGGTCCCAACTTCCCTGGGAATCCATCGTGCATGCACTTAACATATCCTCCAAGGTATAAATCATTCCTTCTGACTGCCCATTTGATTGCAGATGAAAATCTGTACTAAAATTTAATTCAGTACCCAACGACTTCTGAAGGAATTTCCAAAAGTTAGAAGTAAACCTGGGATCACGATCAGATCCAATGGAGAGGGGAACTCCAAGTAACTTTACTATCTCATTAACATACAAAAGAGAAATTTGATCTAGAGAAAATGTATCTCTACTAGGAAGTAAATGAGTAGATTTAGTCAATCGATCAACAATAACCCATATTGCATTATTAACTCGAGATGTCTTTGGTAATCCCACAACGAAGTCTAAGGATATATTTTCCCATTTCCACTCTGGAACTGGTAAATACTGAAGCATCCATTTATTTAACTACCGCTCTGCTTTAACATGTTGACAAGTCAAACACTTCACAGTAAAATCAGCAATTTCTCTTTTCATTCAATCCCAACAGTAATACTCCTGCAGATCTCTGTACATCTTAGTACTACCAGGATGAACTGAAAAAAGGGATCTATGAGCCTCACATAAAAACTCATTCTTCAACTGTGAATCACAAGGCACACATAATCTCTTCCCAAACCTCAAAAAAATCATTATCAACGTTCAATTCAGGCAGCTTACCCTTTTGAACTAGCTCTACTTTTTTCTGCAACTCACTGTCTTCCTTCTGTGCTTTCTTAATTCTGTTTGATTGAGATGATCTCACTAACACCTAAAACAAAACAGAAGAACTTCCTACACTAACAACATCTATTCCAAAGTTCATCAAATCAAAAACCAAAGGATCATGTTCCAGATGTAACATGGTTAATGAAGTATTACTTTTTCGACTCAAAGCATCTGCCACTTTGTTTTCTTTTCCTGGGTGGTAGTGAATCATGCAATCATAATCCTTTATTAATAATAGCCATCTCCTCTGTCTCTTGTTCAATTATTTCTAAGTGAATATATACTTTAAACTATTTTGATTATTATATATTTCACACTTTACTCCATAAAAATGATTCCTCCAACTTTTTAAAACAAAAACAACAGCAGCTAATTCCAAATCATGTGTAGGGAAATTTAACTCATGAGTTTTCAACTAACGTGAAGCATAAGCAATTACCATATCATTATGCATAAGGACACAACCAATTCCTTTCAATGAAGCATCACTATAGATAACAAACTCACCATTTCTGGAAGGTAGTGCCAATACTGAAGCATTCACCATTCTTCTTTTCAATTCTTGAAAACAATCATCACATTCTTTTGTCCATATAAACGTAACACCCTTCTGAGTTAGCTTAGTCAATGGGATAGACTACCGTGCAAAAGTTTTAACAAACCTTTGGTAATAGCCTACCAAACCAAGAAAACTATGAATCTCAGTTATATTTGTGGGTCTTGTCCATTCTTCAACAACCTTTGTTTTTGTAGGATCAACAGTTATACGATCTTTAGAAATAATGTGCCCAAGGAAAGAAATTTTTTGCAACCAAAACTCATACATTCTAAATTTCCCATACAATTGATTTTCTTTTAAGGTTTGAAAAATAACCCTTAAATGACTTTCATGCTCCTATTTACTTTTAGAAAACACCAAAATATCATCAATGAAAACAACCACAAACTTATCCAATAACTCATTGAAAATTCTATTCATATGGTCCATGAATACAGCATGTGCATTGGTTAACCCAAAAGGCATAACTAAAAATTCATAATTGCCATATCTAGTATGAAACATGGTCTTCGGAATGTCTGCTTCTTTTACTTTCAACTGATGGTACCCCGACCTCAAGTCAACCTTTGAAAAATACTAAGCTCCCTCGAGCTGATCAAACAAATCATCGATATGAGGCAAAGGATACTTTTTCTTAATAGTGATTTTATTCAATGCTCTATAATCAATGAAAAATTTCATTGAACCATATTTATTTTTAACAAACAAGATAGGAGAACCCCATGGTGATTTTCTAGTTTGAATGAAACCTTTATCAAATAACTCCTGCAATTTCTTCTTTAACTCTAAAAGTTCAACTTGAGGCATTCAATAAGGGGGTTTTGAAATTGGCTTAGAATCAGGAACTAAGTCAGCAATAAATTCAACTTCCCAATTATGTATAATACCAGGAAACTCATCAGGAAAAACATCAAGATACTCATTTACCATTGGCACATCATTAATCTGAATAGTTCCTTTGTTTTCAACAATATGTGCAAGGTAACATTCATTTCCATCTTTTACAAGTTTCTCAGCCTCTTGATATGTTTTCAACAGTAAGGGTTCATTATTGTACACAAACTAAAAAGCTTTCTAAAAAGAAACCTCTTTAGCTCTACAGTCAATCTTAGAATGATAAATATAAATCCAATACATGCCCAAAATAACATCAAAATCTACCAGAGGAAAGACAATAAGGTTTTCTAGTAGATTCTTTCCACACACAAGGATAGGAGGGTTCTTATAATTTCTTTTTGTCTCAACGTTTCCCCTGGTGTTTTTACCATAAATTCAGGATTCATACATTGATATAGAATTTCCAATTTATGAGAAAACTTCACAGAAATGAAAGAATGTGTAGACCTCGAATCAAACAACACATTGGCATAATCTTAACAAACAAACAGTGTACCTAATACTAATTCATTCAGTGGCCCAACATCTGCTGAAGTAGTTGCAAAGGATTTCACCACCCCTTTCTGCTTGTAGTCTAGCTGATTTCCCTCAGTTGAGTTCTTCGTTAGACACTCATTTTCATGATGACCAATTTCATTACACTTAAAAAATATTACCGCTAGCTTTTCATTGCTTTTTTGACCATCATCCTTATAGTTACGAGCAATATGACTAGACTTACCACACCAAAATTGTAATGCACTGACCCCAGTTACCTAGAGTCGGTGCATTATTACATAACATTGGCATGATCATGAGAAAGATCAAGTCTCGAAAGACCGATTAGTTTAGTATCCTTGGAATAACTAGATACATCCATAAATTTTTACATTACATCATAAAAAAACATCTTGTCTTCGCATCCCCTCATACTATCCCTTCAGGTCATTCATAAATTACTTCTTCATAATCCTGGGAAAAATAAAACATTGAAAGGGGTGAGCTCAGATGCTCAGTAAGGATAACATTATAGCAGAATCTTTCATAGATAAGCATAAACACTTAAGGCAGTTTATAACTAAAACAAAAGCCTTTTAAACTTGAACTTCAGCATAAAATGGAAAAGATAAAATAAAATAATGTCATTTACTTACTCACATGGATATTCTACCAGTCGAACAATCCCATGCATTATCAATAACCACTTTCATAATGATGGAATGCATAATGCCAGACTATCATAACCACATAGCCAAGGCCTCGTGCCAAGACTACAAATAAGATTTTTCCAAGGCCTTGTGCCAAGACACTAGTTTGTCTCATGAGACCTACCGATGCATCGAGGAGCTATAGCGGGCTACACTCGTCGCTTACTAAGTCCAATGCATTCCTCATATGAATAGGTTTAAACATAACATAAACATTCGTATTAAAACTAGCATACGAAATGTCAATACTTTAACCACAAACCATGAATGGTATAAAAATAGCACATCCACAGTCAAGCATAACTCATTCAATACAATATGGAAGATTATATTGTATCACATTAACCTCAATCAAGAATAATGAAGGATGTTGACATAGATGAAAATAATCATCAAAACTATTTGAGAGAAATATCCCCCTTTTTCTTGAAAACATTTAAAAGTCACACTATTTGTCAAGAAGCCATTTAAAAATAGATTTTTGAATCAAAGTGTCCCATACCACTTTGAAAATTTTAAAAGGAGTTTTAATTTTAAAACTTTAATGTTCATATAAATAAATCCTTAAAACCATTTTTTAAAACATGGACATTAATGAGCAAGATTTAGAAGAATATGTCTTTAAAACATTTAAAAATGGTATTTTAGTTAGAGTTTCTAACCAAAAGAGAGACACTTGAATACAAATTATTGAGGTAATCAAAACTTTGTAATATCATGAGAATAAAGGGATTCATGATATACTATGTCAAAGTACATTATATACACCACATAAAAGTGATTTGGTGTATAACAACAAAGAAGTCTCAATGGAATGTAAATTGAGATGAAATCTCTCATAAAGGTCGTATCCTTAGGTTAAAGATAAATCAACGACATAATTATGTGTGACAAATATAAATACACTAAGTATTATTGGATATTAAGTATAAAACAATCAAGGGACATTCACACATATTCTAGTAAAAAGAACACCAATGAATTGGATGTTTATCTCAACAAATCGAGATTGAGTAAAAATTACTCTTATCAAGTTCATACTGATGACTTGAGAATTTATCAATAGAGTGATTATGTGTATAAAAAGTATATCCACAGAAATGGTAGTGGAAATTATGACATAATCAAATGAATAGTGATTCCACACATAATCTGGGAGTAAAATAATCAATGAAGTGTGCGTAAAGCCAATTGAGTGGAAATTGAAATTCCAAATTCCCTTATTGATTTGGTAACATACAAAACATACACCCATGAAAGAAGGATCATACAATGATGATGTAAATACCCATAAATTAAAGTATATTACAGAATGAATACGATCATGGGCAGTACACATACACCACATGCAATAATTAAGTGGTGATCAATGGAATTCTCACGAAATTAAAAGTGAGATAAGAAACCCCTTACCACATTAATCAAATGAGTCATATGGACAAAAGTTAATAACCACCAAATGATTTAAAGAATAACATGAATATAAATAGAATCATGATAATATATATCAAAGGGCAATACACAATATACCACTTTCAATAATTTAGTGGCGAATAATGGAAATCTCACGGAATTGAAAGTGAGATAAGAAAATCCCTTACCACGTTAATCAAATGAGTCGTATGGAAAAAATTTAATAACCTCAAAATGATTTACAGAATAACATGAATATAAAGAGAATCATGATAATATATATCAAATGTCAGTACACAATACACCACTTTCAATAATTTAGTGGCGAACAATGGAAATCTCACGGAATTGAAAGCGAGATAAGAAAATCCCTTACTTTGTACTTTTTCCTTGGTCGACGGTAGGTTTACCTCCTGTATAATGGTGAAATAATTGTTATTGAATTATAAAAGAATCATTTACTTTAATATGATATCATATATGATCTTTTAACATTGATTTGTTAATAATATCTTAGAATTATCGTCATTTCGGGTGTTAACGGGTTCATTTTACTTTATATTCATTGTTATTTGAGCCATATTCATTATTAATGGGATTTATATTATTCATATACAGAATGATATCAAGTCATTAGATAATATTTTTAAATTATCAAATTATAATTATACTTGAATGGATATGATGGAGAATGAATCTCATCGCGTTCGTGGAGACGGTAGTCCGTATATCTGCACGAGCGACAATATCATTCTTTTGATATTAAAATAATATATAATTGGATGTTATATCATATATACAGAATCATTATCATGTTATATTTATTATTTACATGAGTTACACATCATTATTATACCCATCCAAATAATAATATATTGAATAACAATTACACCACAACGTGGAGACGATAAGCCGTACGTACGCACGTATAGTGACATGTTATTCAAAGGATGGATAGAATACTGAATATGGTTGTACCATTTTGATAATAACATCACAGTATATATATTATACTGGAGTTATTATTTTATAATGGTAATAACAAAGAAAGAGGAAGTGGAAGAAGAAAGGAACTTGAAAAGGGGTGGTGAAAACATTACCTCTTCTTCGGGTTCTTCCTTTTGATTTGATCAAAAGGGATCCTTAGGTTGGCTTTCTGATCGAACTAAGGCATCTAGGTTGTAGTGAGGGAAGTTGAGATAGTATTTGGGTAGGGTTTGGCCGAACCAAAGGGCTTTGAAGGTGTGAAGAAATGAGAAGTAGGAGTGCCCTTTTATGAGAGGGGTGAGGGGCACCTTTGGAAAAGCTAGAAATATTAATTTATAATAAATTCATATTCGGTTTATAATGGCTCCAAAGTTTATTATTTAAATTTTAAGGTAGGTATGGGTCGAAAACAACTCAACCAATAGAATTTACATAGGTTTGGTTCATTATATTAACCTTATCTTTAACTATTAACTCTTAGTTAATTAGTTTCACTTTTACAATGTGTTTTTGTATTTTTATATTATATTGTTAATAAACTTACTATATACATCCAAGAGACCCCCAAGTGGTCCATTAATGATGAACCTATCATGATATAAGTCTCTCAGCCGAACCGTAGATTTTTAGGAATTTAATATCAATTAATAATATAATATTTTTTTTAAGAACCCTTTTATGTCAATTTTGACACTATTCAATAGTTGATTTTTTTGAAACTCATAACAGATTGATTACTTCGAAAAAAGTCAATTAAATCAATCCTAATATATTATATTATCCTAGAAAATTATTTTAATTCATTAAAAGTTTCATATTATATTTATTTGGGTATTGATAATATCAATTATTTTAATTTTTCACTATTAAAGTAATTAATTCATCATCATTGTGTCATACATAAATTAAATTATTTAATGTCTAAAAATTAAAAATAAAATATAATTATGTAGAAAATCATTTTATATTTCTAATGAATATTTATAATCTAAAATCCAACATATATAACCCTATTTAACAATTGTTTTGTTAAAAGATATATGCTTGTCTCATTTTTGTATTTATTTTAACTTAATTAAAATAAAGTGTCATTATCAGTTACAAGTGGATCCATGGGGTCCCAAAATAGACCCAAAGATGACCATGGTCTACCATGTATCAACCAATAGGATTAAGACACGTTTTAGGGTAATTTAGTATTATTATAATATTATTTGTTAACCCTTGTTTACCGGATTTACCCTTTAACCATGGTAAATAAAATATTTACCGAAGTAATTATCCAAAATGTTTAAAAATAAAAGTTACCTATTTACACAATTTGAACATCCTGATTCTAAATATGGAATCCATTTTTTCATATCCAAAACACAGTAGTGGCAGAAATTAATTTAAAATTAATTCCCGTTGTTAAAACAAAAAAGCGTGTTTTTTAGTGATAATAACTATCAAAAGATTGTCACTTGTTTATGTCTGGTTTAAATGTGAAATTATGTTCAATGACCCACATTGTATTACATGGTAAAAATATATTCTAAATATACCTTAAAACCACTCAAATTCATAATTTATCACTATTAATTATTTTTATTAAAA
Organism: Viscum album; assembly: GCA_963277665.1. Taxonomy (NCBI): domain Eukaryota; kingdom Viridiplantae; phylum Streptophyta; class Magnoliopsida; order Santalales; family Viscaceae; genus Viscum; species Viscum album. The sequence continues at coordinate 1,209,740,094 of OY728137.1, forward strand.
AAGTTGTTTTTAATTAAAATTTAGTAATTTTCACTATTCATCAAAATATGAAAGTTATCCGAAAAGTACCAAAATTTCACCCTAGGCTAATTTAGATATTCTGAATCCAAAAATGAAGTCCATTTTGAGGGATAGAATTTATAAAATTTCAAAAAGTAGGTATTACTATTCATAACGTCTAGTTTGATTGGTTATGGTGTGTTAAAATCTCGAAGTTGCGTACAATGCACGCCATTGCATTATTCGAAAGGAAACATACCGAGGAAGCTTGGGGTGTTACATTCTCCCCTCCTTCAATAAATTGCGCCCTCGCAATTTTTAAAATTGTGCTTGGGAATATAATGGAAAGTCCCACATCGGAAAAAGATTCAATAAAACTATCACTTTAAAAGAAAGAAAGAGAGGTATAAGGGTCATCCAGGATAACCCATACTCAGATTCCATGTAGGAAAACATGGATATGGATGATAAACTAAGTGTCAAGTTCTGATGGAGAGGGATAGAAATCATGATCAGGAGAAAGTTAACAATAAGAAAACCACAAACTTTTGTTGGGACAAACGACCATTAGTCTCCTAGTAGGAAAGTAAACGGACAAAATTTTTTTAAGTTACATTACATAAGGACGAGGAATTAATTTATGATATTGACTAAGAACATTAAGAGATATACTTAATTTTTAAGTATAGTTTCATTCAATAATAAATTTCCACCACTAACTCAATTTTTTTTAAACGATGAGTATTCAAGAAGACTTGGTCACACTGGAAGAGCTAGAATAAACTTCTATAGAATCACATGATCCATGCAGGATAAACTATACATTTACATTGTCTTTGAAGATTAATCAAAACCAAAATGGTGAGTGAATGATCTAATGATCCCCCAAAAGGATATTCCTTGAGATAAATATGCACTAATCTTAATTTCTAAAATTAAACCAACAATAACCCAAAGTTAAATAAATACCATTCAATAATCAATTGTCCTTAAAATCATTCAATATAATCCAAACTAATATTGAAACCCAAAACATAGAAGAATTTGATTATGTAGTCTCCCATGTTAAATTGTATCTCCAAATGACATCAAATACTCTTAAAGTCGCATACTTAAAAGTAATTAACATCATCACATATTCTCTGTTATAGGTTAATCATTTCCATAAATATCCCAAATCACTATAAATCCACAATAAAAACGTAGATAAAAATCTACCATTACTCTACAAATGAAACCCCATTGTATTCTATTTTCCTTGGGCATATAGTGTTCCCAACAAAGCGAACATCTTCCAAAATAACATTTGTCACTTAATCACCAAATCATTTTCCTATACCAAGGGTATTCATTTGATAAGACATAAGAACCCAAATCAACTTATTATTGATCAATAAAATCATTTAACTAAAAAAATAGTCACACTAACCAGGGACTTCACGTAGTCCAGTGGTAGGCGATAAATCCCAATCGCACTTTGGTTGTGGGTTCGATTCCCACAGCTTTGTTCGACGTGACGGGTTGTCACACGGTCTACGTGTTGTCCTTTTTCAAAAACTATACTTTATAATATTACCAAAATGAGATAAATTCCTCAAAATAACATAATTTAACCACAAATGTTATATCATACCTTGCATTTTCATCCCAAATTATAATAACTTATAATTTTCTCAAACCCCAATGATCATATAAAATCAAATGGTTATTTATACCTATATCCACAAGAGAAGAGACAATTCTTCCTCAAATATCATTCTCACATGGAAAACTGCGGGGTTACAAATACAATAGAAAATTATTCCAAAGTAAACCCATCAACAAGGAGTGCTAATACTTTTTAAATTTTTCTCCAACCATTTATTTCCACATATCTTCTTCTTTGACCAAGAAAATATCCTATAGAATAGGACATTCACTCGGGTAATGGCCAGGTCCCCTACATTTACGGCAAATGACTGTAAATGGACTCTTGGGACCATTTTTATCTTCTTCCATAGTACTCTTCATATTTCTTCGGTAATTCTTCACTTTATGTCCTTCCTTCCCACACGTAAAACATTTCGTTGTCCCATTGAGACACTTTCATGGGTGTCTCCTTCCACATTTCTTGCATGATGAAAATTGAGGGTTCTTTTCTCCATGGTCTCCATTGTTGGAGCTCTTATCATTTATCACCTTTCTCTTCCTTGTTGAGTCTGGGAGTTGGTTAATATATATGTTGTTGATCATATTTTTGGAAAACTGATTTGGCATAAAGACGATATCTTTTACGCCTATCAACATTCCATTTTGTTGCTCATTTCCACCACTGTTCCCACCTTGTACATCATTCTCAAAGTCACTATGAATTCCTTGGAATCTAGCCATTGACTAAAACCAGAAAGCGTTGTGTGAGTAACAGTAGTCGTAAAATCATTTAGAGATTAAAATGTCACCATATTCTCAATTTGAAACATATTAGGATTAACCAAGGTCATTTACTCTCATATTATATATATATTACTTAAATCGGTTTGTAAAGAAAATGTAAATTATCCTAAGCATATCCCCTGAGAGTGTCGTACCCAAGAGTGCAGCAAGGCCCGTTGTCGTGCACCAGTTCCCGTTCGAGTCTAGCTCAAAGCGGTGTTTTCGGGTTTTACCCATAGTTACATCTGTGCCAGAGCCGCCTCTACCTGCTCGTATCCAGACAGGGATGTATTGCTCGGAAAACTCACAAAATCTCTACAATACCAAAATTCTAGGAAGTTCTTTTATACTAATCCTCAAAGTTCATCTTAGGTCTATGTGCTCTAATCAGAGTTTATCTAAATATAGCTTCCAAGGTTTGTAATAAACTTCCTTTGATACCAACTGTAATGCCCCGACCCCAGTTACCTAAAGTCGGTGCATTATTACATAACATTGGTATGATCACGAGAAAGATCAAGTCTCGAAAGACCGATTAGTTTAGTAGCCTTGGAATAACTAGATACATCCATAAATTTTTACATTACATCATAAAAAAAACATTTTGTCTTCATATCTCCTCATACTATCCCTGCAGGTCATTCATAAATTACTTCTTCATAATCCTGGGAAAAATAAAACATTGAAAGGGGTGAGCTCATATACTCAGTAAGGATAACATTATAGCATAAGCTTTCATAGATAAGCATAAACACTTAAGGTAGTTTATAAGTAAAACAAAAGCCTTTTAAACTTGAACTTCATCATAAAATGGCAAAGATAAAATAAAATAATGTCATTTACTTACTCACATGGATATTCTACTAGTCGAACAATCCCATGCATTATCAATAACCACTTTCATAATGATGGAATGCATAATGCCAGAATATCATAACCACATAGCCAAGGCCTCGTGCCAAGACTACAAATAATATTTTGACAAGGCCTTGTGCCAAGACACTAGTCTGTCTCATGAGACCTATCGATGCATCGAGGAGCTATAGCGGGCTCCACCCGTCACTTACTAAGTCCAATTCATTCCTCATATGAACAGGTTTAAACATAACATAAACATTCGTATTAAAACTAGCATACGAAATGTCAATACTTTAACCACAAACCATGAATGGTATAAAAATAGCACATCCACAGTCAAACATAACTCATTCAATACAATATGGAAGATTATATTGTATCACATTAACCTCAATCAAGAATAATTAAGGATGTTTACATAGATGAAAATAATCATCAAAACTATTTGAGAGAAATATCCCCCTTTTTCTTGAAAAAATTTAAAAGTCACACTATTTGTCAAGAAGCCATTTAAAAATAGATTTTTGAATCAAAGTGTCCCATACCACTTTGAAACTTTTCAAAGGAGTTTTAATTTTAAAACTTTAATGTCCATATAAATAAATCCTTAAAACCATTTTTTAAAACATGGACATTAATGAGCAAGATTTAGAAGAATATGTCTTTAAAACATTTAAAAATGGTATTTTAGTTAGAGTTTCTAACCAAAAGAGAGAAACTTGAATACAAATTATTGAGGTAATCAAAACTTTTTAATATCATGAGAATAAAGGGATTCATGATATACTATGTCAAAGTACATTATATACACCACATAAAAGTGATTTGGTGTATAACAACAAAGAAGTCTCAATGGAATGTAAATTGAGATGAAAGCTCTCATAAAGGTCGTATCCTTAGGTTAAAGATAAATCAACGACATAATTATGTGAGACAAATATAAATACACTAAATATTATTGGATATTCAGTGTAAAACAATCAAGGGACATTCACACATATTCTAGTAATAACAACACCAATGAATTGGATGTTTATCTCAACAAATCGAGATTGAGTAAAAATTACTCTTATCAAGTTCATACTGATGACTTGAGAATTTATAAATTGAGTGATTATGTGTATAAAAAGTATATCCACGGAAAGGGTAGGGGAAATTATGATATAATCAAATCAATAGTGATTCCACACATAATCTTGGAGTAAAATAATCAATGAAGTATGCGTAAAGCCAAATGAGTGGAAATTGAAATTTCAAATTCCCTTATTGATTTGGTAACATACAAAACATACACCCATGAAAGAAGGATCATACAGTGATGATGTAAATACCCATAAATTAGAGTATATTACACAATGAATACGATCATGGGCAGTACGCATACACCACATGCAATAATTAAGTGGCGATCAATGGAATTCTCACGGAATTAAAAGTGAGATAAGAAACCCCTTACCACGTTAATCAAATAAGTCGTATGGAAAAAAGTTAATAACCAACAAATAATTTATAGAATAACATGAATATAAAGATAATCATGATAATATATATCAAATGGAAGTACAAAATACACCACTTTCAATAATTTAGTGGCGAACAATGGAAATCTCACGGAATTGAAAGCGAGATAAGAAAATCCCTTACCACGTTAATCAAATGAGTCGTATGGACAAAAGTTAATAACCACCAAATGATTTACAGAATAACATGAATATAAAGAGAATCATGATAATATATATCAAATGGCAGTACACAATACACCACTTTCAATAATTTAGTGGCGAACAATGGAAATCTCACGGAATTGAAAGCGAGATAAGAAAATCCCTTACTTTGTACTTTTTCCTTGGTCGATGGTAGGTTTAACTCCTATATAATGGTGAAATAATCGTTATTGAATTATAAAAGAATCATTTACTTTAATATGATATCATATATGATCTTTTAACATTTATTTGTTAATAATATCTTAGAATTATCGTCATTTCGGGTGTTAACGGGTTCATTTTACTTTATATTCTTTGTTATGTGAGCCATATTCATTATTAATGGGATGTATATTATTCATATCCAGAATTATATCAATTCCTTAGATAATATTTTTAAATCATCAAATTATAATTATACTTGAATGGATATGATGGAGAATGAATCTCATCACGTTCGTGGAGACGGTAGTCCGTACATACGCCCGAGAGACAATATCATTCTTTTGATATTAAAATAATATATAATTGGATGTTATATCATATATAAAGAATAATTATCATGTTATATTTATTATTTACATGAGTTACACATCATTATTATACCCATCCAAATAATAATATATTGAATAACAATTACACCACGACGTGGAGACGGTAAGCCGTACGTACGAACGTATGGTGACATGTTATTCAAAGGATGGATAGAATACTGAATATGGTTGTACCATATTTATAATAACATCACAGTATATATATTATACTGGATTTATTATTTTATAATGGTAATAACAAAGAAAGAGGAAGTGGAAGAAGAAACGAACTTGAAAAGGGGTGGGGAAAACATTACCTCTTCTTCGGGTTCTTCCTTTTGATTTGATCAAAAGGGCTCTTTAGGTTGGCTTTCTGATCAAAATAAGGCCTCTAGGTTGTAGTGAGGGAAGTTGAGATAGTATTTGGGCAGGGTTTGGCTGAACCAAATGGCTTTGAAGGTGTGAAGAAATGAGAAGGAGGAGTGCCCTTTTATAAGAGGGGTGAGGGAAACCTTTCCAAAAGCTAGAAATATTAATTTATAATAAATTCATATTCGGTTTATAATAGCTTCAAAGTTTAGTATTTAAATTTTAAGGTGGGGATGGGTCGCAAACAACTCAGCCAATATAATTTAGACAGGTTTGGGTCATTATATTAACTTTATCTTTAAGTATTAACTCTTAGTTAATTAGTTTCACTTTTACAATGTCTTTTTGTATTTTTATATTATATGGTTAATAAACTTACTATATACATCCAAGAGACCCCCAAGTGGTCCATTAATGATTAACCTATCATGATATAAGTCTCTTGGCCGAACCTTAGATTTTTAGTAATTTAATATCAATTAATAATATAATATTTGTTTTAAGAACCCTTTTATGTCAATTTTGACACTATTCAATAGTTGATTTTTGTGAAACTCATAACAGATTTATTACTTCGAAAAAAGTCAATTAAATCAATCCTAATATATCATATTATCCTAGAAAATTATTTTAATTCATTAAAAGTTTCATATTATATTTCTTTGGGTATTTATAATATCAATTCATTTAATTTTTCACTATTAAAGTAATTAATTCATCATCATTGTGTCATAAATAAATTAAATTATTTAATGTCTAAAAATTATAAATAAAATATCATTATGTAGGAAATCGTTTTATATTTCTAATGAATATTTATAATCTAAAATCCGACATATATAACCCTATGTAACAATTGTTTTGTTAAAAGATATATGCTTGTGTCATTTTTGTATTTATTTTAACTTAATTAAAATAAAGTGTCATTATCACTTACAAGTGGATCCATGGGGTACCAAAATAGACCCTAAGATGATCATGGTCGACCATGTATCAACCAATAGGGTTAAGACACGTTTTAGGGTAATTTAGTATTATTATATTATTATTTGTTAACCCTTGTTTACTGGATTTACCCTTTAACCATGGTAAATAAAATATTTACCGAAGTAATTATCCAAAATGTTTAAAAATAAAAGTTACCTATTTACACAATTTGAACATCCTGATTCCAAATATGGAATCCATTTTTCCAAATCCAAAACACAGAAGTGGCAGAAATTAATTTAAAATTAATTCCCGTTGTTAAAACAAAAAGCGTGTTTTTAGAGATAATAACTATCAAAAGATTGTCACTTGTTTATGTCTGGTTTAAATGTGATATTATGTTCAATGACACACATTTTATTACATGGTAAAAGTATATTCTAAATATACCTTAAAACCACTCAAATTCATAATTTATCACTATTAATTATTTTGATTAAAAAAGTTGTTTTTAATTAAAATTTAGTAATTTTCACTATTCATCAAAATATGAAAGTTATCCGAAAAGTACCAAAATTTCACCCTAGGATAATTTCGATATTCCAAATCCAAAAATGAAGTCCATTTTGAGAGATAGAATTTATAAAATTTCAAAAAGTAGGTATTACTATTCATAATGGCTAGTTTGATTGGTTATGGTGTGTTAAAATCTCGAAGTTGTGTACAATGCACGCCATTGCATTATTCGAAAGGAAACATACCGAGGAAGATTGGGGTGTTACAAAAATCACTTTCTAGACTTGGATAAACATTCTCTAGGATGCATTTTACTGCACTTCTCAAAGGATGGATATTTGGTTTTTCCACCTCCAGGCTTCGTTGATGAATTCTTTCCCTTTTCCTGCAAACTGGACCTCTTATTCTGTTGTTTGTGAAAGAACACATCATCATCAGCAAACTCCATTTCCACATTCTCCGCACATCAAACAATATTTTCATAACTTTTGAATTCATGAGAATCTAATTCCCTTCGATATTTTGTCTTTAATCCAGAGTAAAAACGATTGATTTTACTATCAAGGTCTCGGATAAAATTTGGAGCATACCTTGCCAATCGAGTGAACTTTTCTTCATAAGCAGCCACTTATTCATCCTCCTGCATCAATTATAGGATTTGTTTTTCTATCATAATATGAACCACCTTAGGAAAATATTTCTCAAGAAATATACCTTTGAATTCATCCCAGTCAAGAGCATCAATCTCATCAGCGTCCCTAATATTTTTTACCATCGACCACCCCTGATCTGTTTCACCTTCCAAACGACAAACAAAAAGACTAACCTTTCGATGTAATGAACACCCCATTACATCAAAAATATTTTCCAGTGCTTTAATCCACCCTTCATCTTGCACAGGGTTAGATGATCCTCTGAATGATGGGGGGCGTTGCCTCATGGAATGTTCCACCACTGACATGTTCCTCTCAGAATTGATCTGGCTGATCTTGTGCATGGATACCACCACCATTTATCACTTGGTTCAACTATGCAATTACTTAAAAAAATTGTTCAGTTCCAATTCTGACCATCTCAGGATGCTGATTTAGAAGGTCATTTCATTTTGTATGCCTTCCTAGCACTACTTCCATGTTTCCTCTGTGGAAAACCATTCTGAACACAGAAATATCTTAGGTGAAGGAATAATGGTAATCTTTAAATTCTGTATCATCTCAATCATACCATAAATTAATTTATGGACATGAATTTAAAAATATTCTAACTCTTAATGTTTTCTAAACCTCTCTTTGATATCAAATATTAGGACTCGACCTTAAAACATTACTTAATCGTGAATTAAATGAATAATTCACATTGAGTATATTTTTAGGTCTAGAGTTTTAGTGAATTAGGCCATAACTATTACATCTCAAAAGTTACAAATTAGACACTTCTACTCAGTTTAGATTGTTTTCATAAAATAAAAACACTTGAAAAAAAATGATTCATGTCCAATTCCATGTTTTAGATAGCATGACTTTTCCTTGATCCCATCCATGACCCTATTCCACATTATGTCCTATGAAAAACATTTCAAAAACTTGGGATGAGTATAAAAAGGTTAGTAAGGGATTCACAAATAAGGAAAACTGTTAGTTTTTCAAAACAACAAGTAAACCATGAATACTTTAACATAAGTAATATTTTTCCCCTTTATGAAGTAGTAAATATTCTTCACTGAATAAATGCTCACTACTTACCCTTTTGTAACAAAAATATTACCATAAAACCCATATAAAGAACACATAACATATAAAGGTAACTTGGGACATAAACATACTTAAATGGAATAACCATATGGTCAACTTCCACACATATCACTAAATGGAATAGTCATACAGATGACTTCCATACCCAATGCATTGGAGGTTACAACATAACCACCCATCTCGGTATTCACGGCACCACCCGTCATTTGGTTTATCACGTAACCACTCGTCAAATGTCCCAGTACCATTATAAAATTACAAGACATAAAACAAATATAAAGGAAAGAAAAAATCTCCACATTTCAATCAAAATATATCACTTAAATATATTTATATAAAAAATACATTATCAAAACCATTTCCAATACCAAAATACATAATAGATTATATGGTATTTATTTTCTTTTAAAAACATTATGGATTGTTAGGGAAGCCAAAGATCAAATAATAATCGCAGCGGCAGAAAGTTCATTATCACTGCGTATGTTAAAAGAAAAATTCTCTTTTGTAATTTAGTAAAATGATTTGTAGAAAAAGAATTTGTTTTAATGAAATAAAAATTCAAAGGTGTTTATACAGTGTATAAAATAAAGTCTTGTATTAAAGAAAAATATGCCTCAATGAAAGGAGATTGAGATGAAGTCCTTTACCTCGTGTCCGACTTGATTTGATCGTTCTTTAATCTCCTAAATAATAAAAAGTAGTTAATTTCTACTTTCTTAAGAACCTTTTTCAAGTTTATTATTCCTTTTATATCACTTATTTCCATATTATAAACATTATGTAATATCTAATTCGATAATGTTCGTTTTGTCGATATTTGGTACTTAAGTCAAAAATGGACTTCTTATAATTACATGTTGTTCATGTGGTCAAAGGTTCATTATATCCAGAATGATATTCATGATTTTTATATCATATATATTATATATATCTATCATATACAAGTATTTATAATAGTACATAATATTTAGAGGTAAGAAATGAAATGCACCGTTCATGGAGACGGTAAGCCATATGTACGCATGAACGCTACTGTCATTTCTAATTCATATTTAATGGAATTGAAATATAATGATACATAGTAGTATTATAATTCCAGTATTGTATCATATATAATATCATTAAACCTATCCTTTATACATACCACATTGGGTATGAATGAGTCATATCACTTTGAGGGGGCGGTAGTCCGCACTTCCTCAAATGAAATTATCCTATTTACACATAATGGAAACCATAAAGGTTTGCTATATATACAAAAAATACAGAAGCATAAAGAAAACATAAAAATAATATATATCATATATTAATACAGTGACATCTTAATGGCCACCATGAAAGGTGATAAAAGAAGAGTGAACAATCATCATTTTGTGAGGCAGTAATTCGCCACCCACAGAAACAGTATGTTCTTTAACCATTAGACGAAGGTGTGTGTAAGTGTAGGTATAATCCTTATCATAAAAACATCCTAGTATATTGAGGATACTGTTTTTATTATGGGATCAAATAATAAGAAGATAGTGGTGAGTGAAGAAGGAAAATAAAAGGAATAAACTTGAGAGAAGACATTACCTCTAAATCGGGTAACTCTTTTTGGTTTAAGCCAAAGGCTTCCTTGAGAAGACTTATTCCCAAAGTGAGGATTCTAGGAGTAAGAGAGGGTTGTTGAGAGATAATATGAGTAGAAGTTGGACGATTCAGGGGCTTGATAGGTGTGGGTAAGGGGGTAGAGGTGGGGTCCTTTTATAAGAGGTAAGAGGGTCACTTTTGGAAAGTCTTGAAATGTTACTTTATTATAAAATGATTTTCGGATTTTAAAGGTCCCACAATGATATATTTTGAGGATAAGGTGATAAGGGTGGGAAATCCACTCATCCAATAAGTTCTATACAAGTGTATGTCTTATATTTTTACATTATCTTTTATTTTTATTTAAATCATTCATTAATGAGGTAATCACTGCATCATCATGGTGTTATAAATAAATTTATTTATATAATGTCTAAAAATTTTAAAAAAAATACCATGATGTAGGAAATAATTTTAGATTTAGAATGACTTTATATAGTCTAAGATATCATTTATTTAATCAAAATTAGAATTGTTTTACTTAGGTGTTACGTAGTTTGGTTATATTTTCCTTTCTTTAAAAATAATATGATAAAAGGTCACATTCACAGAAAAGTGATTCCATGGGGTCCCTCAGTTGTCAAAAGTTATCCTATGGTCGTCCAAGACAAAACCAAAAGGATTTTTACACATATTGGGGTCATTTTATATTATTATGATATTATTTTATTACCCTTAACCACCCGATTACTAATTAATCATGATAATTAAAGATAATTGTTGTCGTAACTATTCATAATGTCCAAAAACAAGAGTCTTAATTACATAATTTGGACCTTCTGATTCCAAATATCGAATCCATTTTACCAAATTACAAACACAGAAATTTCAGTAATTAATTTAAAAATAATTCCAGTTGTCAAAAAAATAGCATGTTTTTTAGAAACAATATCTATCCAAAGATTGATAATTGTTTATGTACAATTTCAAAGTGAAATTAATTATAATGACCACCATTGAATTAAATGGTAAAAATATATTTTAATTTCACTTTAAAATAAATTAAAAAGATAATCTAACCATATAATTAAATTAGATGAAAACGCAGTTTTGAAGTAAAATGCAGTATTTTTCACTATTCATTAAAAAATGAACATTGTCAGAAAAATACCAAAAATTTATCCAAAGTAAATTTCAATGTCCTAATTCTAAATAATATGTTTATTCTGACATATAGATCTTATAAAATTGTCAAAATTTATATTTAAAAATGGTTTTCCATCAAAAGGCGATAAAATAATCTTTTAAGAATATTAGAGTATTCTATGCTTAAGATTGGATTTATTCACATTTTAAGCATATAAAACACTATCTAATTCATAAATAGACATAGATATGAAAATATATTATTATTTACTTACTTGGGATGTTGCATTTATATTTAAACTTAAAATAAATAAATCTTTTCAAACTAAATGATTTTGAAATTGTGTGATGTATCTTCTTACCACTGGTCATTGATGCAATACCATTGGGGGCAGATTTTGTCATCTTCTTCTATAAATAGATCAACTCATTCTACAAAGCGGATATCTGAGGCCCCTATTCCTGATTTCTATTTTTCATATAAACAAACTCTCTCTCAACATCTCAGGGTAGATAGTGACTAAAACCAAGATTAGATGGAGATGAAATCCCTAATTATTTACCAAAGACCTTAGACGGTAATTATCCCAAACCCATCCCAAACACTCGACCAAAATTCTACTTCTTATGGACTTTACCAACTAGGTCATCCTGGGATACTGAGTAGGACTGTGCAGGATTAAAATACCATAATTCTATAATTCTTACCTTTAAATCAAATATCAGTCATATTATAAGAAATATATATAAACATAGTGACAACTGATAATAAGTTATTATAATTAAAAATTAATTCAAACCATGACTTCTTTAGCAGGTTCATTAAAAAAACTCCCATCTGAATTTTTATGAACATTCCACCACACTTTTTTTCCAGATGTTTGGTGCCCTAAAATCTATGATTTAATTAAACAAAGATAAATAAATAATTTAATATATTAAATAGGTAATATTTTTATATAAATATTTAAACTAATGAAAATATTATGAGATTTGATCAGCTTCTAGAAAAACTCTTTGACCCCACAGTGTGAGGGTTGATTTGCTTAGCCCGAATCGATGTATTCTTCCTTAAAAGATCCTAAAATAAATAGATTGTAATTTAATAGTAATGTATGCAATGCCATCTCCTTTTCATATAGATTTATAAATGTAAAATGATATTAATATAATAATATATATTTAAATACCATGTGATTGTCTTCATGATTCTTATCAATAATAACATTTCATTTCTCTCTAGGTACCCCATTTTCTACCTTATCATACATATTTTGGGTGCTCAATTAAGTATCGTTGACTTCGTTTCACAATCTCCATTTAAAATCATTCCATTTCATGCCCAAATTTTTCAATGTCCTCTTTTGTGTTAGCATATCGGCAACGGTAAAGTGGAAAAACATCTATAAACAATGATTCATTTTGAAAATATTAACATTTAATAACATAATGAAATTAAATTACACCATAATGTATTAAAATTATCTTTATTTTGGAATCAATAACATTATTTTTCCAAGATGAAGGCATATGACTCCAATCATCATACGTAATGGGAAGGCTAACCGGATCCACTGCTGGCTGTCCTAGAATCTCGACAATTAGTCCTATAGCATCATCAGTTGGTACCCCATAATAATTAAAAAGGACAACTATCTTTAGTCCGATCTGATTTCATACATCTGAACTTTTCATATTTTTCTCTATTGTATAAGATTTTCGATATTTTATGAAAAAAAATTATTAGTATAAAAAAGTGCAATAAATTTATTCATATTAAAAATCTTACCTATAAAATTAACCCACCAATATCCATGTGAAGAAATAAGAGTGTCTCTTTGCTCCCTCACTACTGAGGATACTAAATGGGAATGTGTCAACTGAGATACTGATGGGATGTTGATTAAGGGTGTGAGAGATAGTATAGGGGCAAGTAGATGGTAGATCATATGTTATACAAAGGGAGACATATGGATCTTCATCTTTCGATGTGGTCAATAGAACATCAAATAAGAGTCAACTGGAATAAGTATAATGCTTCATCATTTGCACTCCAATCATTTAGTCAAATAAAATTAATTTCATAACATATATTTCAAAAAAATCATGAAGAAAAATAAAGAAAAAGGATAACAGATACACAGTACTAAAAAACAAAATATACACAATAATGATAATGAATAACTGATCAAATGATGTAAGTGGTTGATAAATTATTGTGTAACTACACAAAAAATCATTTTCTCCTTCAGTCATGTCGATTTCCTACTCCATCATTAGTTCATCTACTTTATCCACCCTTTCAAGATTAATATTTTCAATATTATGATAGAAAAATAATTCATCTTCTTACTATTTATGTGATTCAATGTCAGGGGTTAAATCTTCCACTTTATCACCCATATCATATAAGTCTCTTTGTTTTACGTGAGAAAATAAACTCCATCCTTCATCCACAAAATCTTTCACAAAATATAAGATTTTCTCCTACGATGATAAGATATATGGATCACATAGTTCATAGTCACCAACATCCATCAACCGAGAGAAGTTCCCAGAAGTAAATTGAAAGGAATCTCTTTTAACACCCCTAATAATATCCACACAATTTCATGTGAATAAAACAAATGAAAAATGACAATATTAGTTTAATTCAACAGTATCAATCAACTTTCTATAGTTTCCCACTTATGAAAACATAAATATTCTACTATTCAGTATTTTCAAACTCTTTTCCCAATCAACTGTATGAAATCCTAATCCATTCATATTGTAAGTTTTGAACTTAATATCTTGTTTTAGAGGACCTTGAGCAAGAAACTTCAAATATTTTGACAAATCTGCTCGAGTATCAGTATTCATGATCTAAAAATAATAATATAAATTATTATATTTACAAAATATATGTATAAACCTAATATTTATATTGATTGCAATGTTTATGAACTTACGCGTCATACCAACCATTATGAAAGATCATTATTAAAATAATTTGTTATATATTTCTCATTTCATGTTCTTAATCTCATTCTTCTCTTTTTTTGTATCCTCAAATCTTCTATAAATGGATCTGTAATTTCATTATTCAACAGCCCAAATCTATGTTCCTGAAATAATTCTATTTTTACTAGTGTAACATTTGAGCTCTTCCCAACTCATCATCCAATAGCATGAAAGGTTTTTTATTTCCCATGTATTTGAGATTGAGTATATGTGCCCTCAACATGTCTTACTTGATTGAATCATGTCTCAATATTATCCAGGTATCTAGAATAAAATGTAAGACACTCTTCTACCAAATAGTCTCCAGAAATAGAGCCTTCAGGTTGATATTTATTTTTCACGTATGATTTCAAATTCCCAAGATATATATGAAATAAAACAAAAAAATATAATAATATATTTAATGAATTTTCAATAATTGTTTAATGAAATTAAATACATATAAATAAAGTATCTATCAATTGGATACATCCATTGATAATGTACGGGGCCTCCTAATTTAGCTTCCTCAACCAAATTCACAGTTAAATGTATCATGATAGTAAAAAATTATGGAGGAAATATCATATCCATTTCACAAAGTGTCAATAAAAATATCTCCTAAAGGTTATCAAGTTCAAATGGATGTATAGTTTTCTCACATAATTGTCTGAAAAATATGCAGAATGGGAGTACAATAACAGTAACACTTTAAGGTAATAATGTACCTAATGTTAATGGTTGTAACTACTCTAAAAAAATATGTGAATTGTGGATTTTAAATCCATGTAACCTATGATTCTTTAAGTCAACACAAATTCAGATGTTACTTGAATAACCATACAATACCTTCAAATGTTTTAAAATTCAAATGAACATATCTTTATCAAAAAAATTCACTGCAAAATTTTCTGAAGCATACTTTCCATTCTCATCTCGCTAGAGATCATGTTTTATATTAATTTCTTGTCAATATATCTGAACATTGAGATGATCCTTTAACATTACATTCTCATTAAGAAAAGTGAAGATCAAATTTTCACAAACATTCTTCTCAATATGCAGAACACCAATATTATGCCACAAAAAATTAAATTCCCAATACATAAGTTTAATGAATAGACTTTTTTTCTTTCATTATTGCATTCTGATTTCACATAATGATGCACTTCAAACTTATTTCTCACTATCATTGAAATGATGCACCTTCCCAAATTCTGTTTCCATATTTCCTAGTTATGCAAATATTTCAGAACGTGTTAACAACTTTGGAGGTGGTTTATAATCAATGAAACCATTGAATTTTTACTTGTTCATCTAAAATCTATGAGATTCATTGAGAAATCTTCGATGACACAAGAGGTGCCATTTTCTACTATGAGGTAGCCATTCAGTCTTAAAATCAATATAGAAAATAGGAAATTCCAAACTCATGTAAGTGTTCCAGTCAGATAAATTCCCAAGACTAGGGAAGTCACAAATGGTCCACATTAGAGAAGCTTTCATTTTGAACATTGTTCTAGAATATGCATCATATTTTTCAACAAGTTTTCTCTATAACTCTTATAATTCTTCAAATAAAGGATTCAAGTATACATCAATATCATTTACATACAATTTTTTCCAAAAAAAAATCATCTAAATGGTAAAATATGTTTATTGCGTACACATCCATGGAGAAAAATTGTTAGGGATCAAAACAGCCAGAAAAATGTTATTACTAGTTTCAAAGACCCAATTCGGTTAAATCTATCAGCAGCCAATCTCAATCAAACATTTCTAGGACTAGATGAAAAAAATGGATGTAATGAATCAGATATCTTCCACAACTTTGAATCTCTTGGATGTTTCATTAACTCATCGTTGTTATTATCTACTAAATTACACTTCATGTGTTCGGAGATTTTGGATGACATGAATAATCTTTGCAATCAAGGATTTAATGGAAAGTAATGAAAAACATTTGCAGGTGTGTTATTTTCTTTATCTTCATGGTATTATATTGACTCATACATCCAACATCACCCATTTATTTCCATTTATAAGAAGAAATTTTTTTTGAATCCTATATTCTTGAATCCTATCCCCCAATAAAGAATACAATCATTGGCACACACATGTATTTTTGTATAATTCGAACAAAGATTGTTAACAAATTTTTAAATATTATAAAAAGAATCATGGATATTCAATTTAGGTAGTGCATCATGAAATAATTCAAATATCATAGACATATTTTTAGTTTTAATTCCACAAAGGCATTTGATACGGTACAACTTTAGCAGAAAAAATGTATTGAATATTTCAAACATCCATTTTACAACTCTTGATTTCCATCATCAACTAAATTATGAAATGCATCTATCATCCCAATGAAGTTTTCTCTTACATTAGTCTCTATATAATCAATAGGAGGATCCAATGATATGTTACAATCTTGATCTGGTTTTCCTATAGTCTCAAAAACATTATCTGTCACATTGATAGTTGGAACACCCTCAACTAGTTGTTCATATATGTTTTGACGTTGGTGTTGGTGTCTTACAATGTAGAATGCATCATTTATAAGGTTTCTCTTTTCATTTTCCATTTTCTATGAAGTTGGGAGGTCATTATGTGGATTGACATCAGTGCTCAACCTTTCTGTATTGTTTGATTATCCATACCAAATCCAACACAAATATTAAGGAGGTAATTGCTTCAATATAAAGTATTCATAAAATTAATCTCTCATAAACTATCATCTAAATTTACATTTATGACATAGAAATATTATTCTTCCATTAATGGATCGATTAGAAATTGGAAAATAAAAAAACTCCTCCAAACCCTTATCAGATTGAGGTGTGTTCCTCGGTAATGTGATCCATCTTTTATCCATATATATCACAATGTGCCTACACATTATTAAAAAAAATTAAAACACATAAATATTACTAAATAGAAAAATATATATTCATATATACTATTTGAAAATATATGAATATGTTAAATTAGGTTTTCCTATATAAATACATATGGTAAATAATGAAGCATTTTAAAAAGGATAATTGATATACATAAAATCTAGTTTTGAGGAAAATGATGTGTAAAAGAGTTACATTTTTCTTTTAAAACCCATTAAGAAACCCAGGAGGAAAAATACATGTTGAAATACATTTTTAATAAAAATATTCTTTTAAGAAATCATTGAAAAAATTATCAAAATACTTTGTAAATAATTGATTAGAGGACCAACATGATTCTCAAAACAATTAATCTATAGTAGTGACACTCTTTTTTATTTAATGGATACATTTTGTAACTATTTTTCTTTTAGTTAATTAGTAGATTGATGATGATAAAGGATGCGTTATTCAAATTTTATATATTTTATTTATAAATATGGTTTTATTTATCTTATTTATTTTAATTTACTGATTTTCATTTTTATGTATGGATGAAGACGCCATTGACCTTATCAATGGCCAGTGGTAGTGAACAGAGAGATAGTGAATGGTTGGGTATTGTGTGGAAAACATTTATACTCTTATGAGTGTTGTGAAATGATCAATGATGTGTATTATATATCAATTAACATCATTGATTCCAAGATTGAAAATTATGTTGAGAATGATCATGAATTCATGGGATATCTTAATGAGGTGTTCTGTTTGGAAATGAACCGCTCTAAAGATGACAAAATGAGTTCATGAAATTAAAGTAATTATAATAATCTGAAAACTATAATGAGCTACCTGGTACCACCAATATAATGTTCCTTGGACAAAGTGAAATAAATTTTTTTTATTACATCCATTTCTCAGTCGCTACTTAAGGAAATTGAAGCTCTTTCATAAAAGATATATTCAACCAATACAAATTTGAACTAGTGTAATTGAGGAGGATCAATGTTTAAAGAATAATTAGATATATTCTTATTGAGTTTAATTATTAGGTAAAACCAATTTATCTCCTCCAATATACATTTAAATATACAAACACACAAAACCCTTAAGAGTTGAGATTACTCATCCAACCACATCTTCTTCTAAGTTAATGATTTATGGAAACTGAATAACATAAGAACACTAATAATATATATATTTGGACAACAATCATAATGTAATGAATTAAACCCCATTTCATATAATAAAATATATTATAAAAAATAATTAGTAGGCCAAACATATCAAGATCCACCCCAACTCCTTCAAGATCTAACCTTCAATTTATAAATTAATGTATAAAAAATCTATATAGTGCCTAGACAGGAGGGGGTATTAGCATCCTGGATCGGGACAGGCGGAGAGGGGCAAGGTTGGTACCTGTGGTGAGGGCCGGCGAGGTGCTTGTTTAGGACTGGTAGATAGGGACGGCGATTGGCTAGGTCGGGACTGACAATGAGGGGCGGTGATGGTCGGGGGGTGGGAAGTGAGGGTTGGGACCAGTGGAGAGGGGTGGTGAGGTTCAGAACTGGTGGAAAGGGTTAGTGAGGGTCTAGACTGATAGGGATTTAGGGGGTTGGGTGGGGGAATAGGGGTTCAGGGGAGAAGTGTCATGTGTGTGAAAAAAACAAAAGTTTTGGTGGTGGTTTTTAATAACCCGCTGCTAAAAAATCATAGATAAAGTATAATTTTGGTGTAGTGATGCATTCTTAGTGGAGAAGCAATGGCACGACTGCAAAATGGATGTTTTCATCATTCCTTCACATTCATATATATCCCCTAATTTACATATATTTTTTGAGAGATTTTCTAGATGTGGTTATGTGGTTGAATATCTCTTGAAGATCACTTCAGTATAGAGGAAATTATTGACTTGATTTGTTTGATTGGATGATACCTTCACTTTTGGGAGAGTACTCTTACACTAGAAGAAATTCTTTGTCTGGTAATTCATTGTTTTGGGTGAGAGAGATTTGTGACTCGAGATATCGAGTATGAAATAAGTGAGGTTTATAAATGTTCTAATACAATTTATATTAATGATAGGCAGCAGATGATTGGATCAACTAGAACAAAGGCCTATTTACTAATGACTTAATTTATTTCTTTTTCTTCATCTTGTTTTCTCCATTTTTGGTTCATTTTCATTGTTTATTCTTTCCCCATTTCCACTATGATTTTTATCATAGTTTCCTTGTTTATTAATTTCCCATTTTAAAATATAAAAAAAATATTATTAGGAGACCACTATAGAACTTGACAAGGATTATATGAGATCGAACCTCGATTTGGTTACTATGCAATATTTAGGGTTTCAAATGTATTTATGACCACCCTCAGGACAAGAACAAGCTCATCAAAGACTACCTTATAAAGATTGTCTTGGATAAAAATGATAAACCACCTACCTATAATTGGAATCTTTGTCCTACAATACTATGACACCATGAGGTTTTACAATATATCTCTCTTAAAATAATTTGATTTCATCAATATCTTGTGTTTCATGCATCATTAAATTTAAATGAACTGTAATATACTATTAAAATACTTTTATTTAAATTTATCATCTAGACATTAGATATAAGGGATGAATAGGACTAACTATATTATAAAAAGTTTTTTTTACAAATGCATAAAATGAATTGGTAATCAATTATTTATAATTGAAAAAAAATCATTTGCAGATAAAGGAAAAAAATTTTTTGGAAAAAAACTATTTTTTCACACAATATATTTTTATCATAATAAATTAAATTAATAATTATTGATGAATGATTTTAATGATATTTATATATTATATATTCAATCAAATTTTTTAACATTCATTTAATAATTTTCAAGATATATGATAATAATAAGTTCTATTTTATGCTTAAAAACAATATTTTCTAAAAAGTAGTTTTCATCACATTTTTCACAATTCTTTTAAAATTAATTTCTACCACATATAGAAATTCTATATTTAAAATTTTATTCCATATTTGGAATCAGGAGGCTCAAATTTTCAAATTAGTCCCAATTTATTTTTTGTCAATATGAATAGTAACTATAGTATAATTTATTACCTCAGTAAATGGTAAATCAGGTTAATCTAGGATAAAACTATGTGGTAAGGTCATAATTTTTCATCTTAATTATTATTGGATAAATAAAATTATACCCTTATCACATTTGTATTTCAAAATAATTGTTTAAGGGAAATATTTTCATGAAAATGACCTATATAATATTTACATAATAGAAAAATACAAAATGTCACTTTTTTACTTTTAAATATATTTCATATGTTAACATAGGGAAAAAAGAAAGTATTGAATGAGTATAAATGATTATTTTGAAAATAAAAAATTATTTTCATAATGGAATTTTTTTTATTATTTTTAGTGATTATATAATCATCTCACATTCTTACACAACACCGACAAAATATTTCTTCTATTAATATAAAATAAAATAAAATATATTAAAAATAATAAAAGTAATATAATTTTAGTGATTTATAGTATTCCATGAATATTTTAGATACATATGACATAATAGGGATGTTTGAAAAGATTATTTGTTAATTTCATCATTATCTTGGGGGCATTAAAATCATATAAAATTAATAGTTAAAAAATTTACATTAATGAAATTTTATAATAAATAATATTTTATTAGGTGATTTAAAATTCATAAAAACTTATATTTGGAAAATTGAAAATAATATTGTTTAAATTTTCAGCTTTTTCCCATTTATGAGTAATTTTTTCATTTATGTTAATATTCTTAACCCTTTCTGATTGGAATAGTTGTTACCATTATTAATGTCACAAATAATTAATGAAGGGGTTAATCAAAAAGATAAGGTTTAAAATGAAACCAAAACGTTTATAAGTTTAATTTTATTATTTTTTTCATCCCTTTAATATTTTTCTTCAAATTCATGTACATTTTTAATCATTTTCCTTCATAATGACTTTAATATATTTTAATCTTTAAAAAAAACACCCAGTGTGTCCTCTCCCCCAATAAAAGGGCACCCCTCTTTTCTCTTATTCACACATCTTTATGCCTTTTAACTCGACCAAACCCCATACACATTATAGAGGTTCCATTATCCCCAAAATACTTACCCTAAGGTCTTTAAGAGTATATCCAAAGGAGTTCTTTCAAAGATGGGGTAATCTCCTTAACTGGTCATTTTCTTTTTTACATTTTCTTTTACCTACTCTAAATATATGGCCATTGTCTTAAAATAAAATCTTTTGTGACATAAATATTGTTATTTTTATTATTATTATGAAGCCACCATTATCCATCGTCTTCCCCATCAAATATTAAGTGAATGTATCACTCGTGCATATATACGACTTACCATCTCTACGTAGCAATGCAATACATTTTCATCCTTATATTTTTACTGATGGGTATCATGATTATTATAATGTTTACATATGATATTTGTGTAATAATTATATTTATATAATGGTAATATCATATTAAAATTATTACCTTCAAATATATTTGGAAACAATAACATCTCTCATGCTTACGAGTGGACTACCACCTCCAAGAAGTGATGTAATTCATTTTTTATTCCTATTATAATTCAATGGTGAAATTGATGGATTAAATGAATATATATTATTTATATGATATGATCAAGATTCTAGAAAGGCTAATTATTATTATCTTTCTTTCATTCCATCCTTCAAAAATTGAAACAACATTCATGGGTACGTTTAACATACTATCTCTATGAACTATGTGATTCTTTTTTCTCTCTCTAATTTTATAAATGACTATAAATATATATATATATATATATTGAATATATATATAATGAATATATATATAAATAATATATATATAATGAATATATATGATTTAATTGGAATGTATATTATTATGGTAAAAATTTATAATAAACATAAATTTATTATACTTGAGGTTACATAACTTTAGAAGAAAGTCGAACTTGAGGTAGGGGATTTATAATCTCTATTTTATTTTTGGGAGACATATTCTATATTCACCACCAATTTATTTTTGGGTGATGTATATACTAAAAAATTTACATGTTATTTTATGAATATCCTTATTTTAATGATATTTAAAGATTCATTTGATGTTATTATTTAATGTGTCTTATGATTCAAAAGTTACTAAAGTGGTAATGGAATCATGTTTCAATTCTATTTTAATCGTAATTTTTTATGATTTAATTTTAATTGAAGAAATTATATGACCCTTATTTAATCAATCACTTTAATTTTTATTATCATAATTTTATTTCTTATGATAAATGTTTTAATTTTATTTTATTCACTTTAAGTACTCAAGAGACAGAAATATTTTTTTAGGAAAACTAACCATGTTTTATTATTTGGTCGGGCTTATCTCTATTTCATATCAATGTTTTCTGAAAATGTTTTCAATAATGTTTTTACTATTAACCTAAGACTATTTAAAGTAATATTTACTCTTATTTTAATTTTTTTTAAATGGTTTAAAAGGAATATTATTATTATTTTTCAAATGAGTTGCTTTTTTACTTTTTAAAAAAAATTTGAAAGAAAAGTTTTCTTTTAACTCATCATGACCTGTCATGATCCAACCTTGGTCGACCCTGATCTGGTCACCTGATTCGATCCATGGCAAGGCCAGATAGGCGTTCTCGATCATCTCGAGCTAGCGACAAGAGCTAAGGTCATCATAAGTGACATGATAATGGTTTCACTCATAGAAACAAACAAAATCATCAAAATAAATGAATAAGAAAACAAAACTACACATGATTTCCATACTTTACATTATCTATATTTTCAATTAAAGAAACAAAAACTGAACAATAAGCTACACAAGGGATCCAAAATGGAACTTGACAACCACGGTGTCTTTATGTGACCCCAAGGGTCACTCTCCAATCCATACCAATACATCACCCAAGGTGATTGAACCAAAGTTGGATCCTATAGTAGAAGCTAAAAACAAGAAAAGACTATAGTAATGAGTATTAAAACTTAGAAGGTATGCCCAAAAAATACTATTCCCATTGCACATGATTTAAATAAAGAATAGTTGATTATTATTTTTGTACTAAAAAATATAAATATAGGTTTTCCACACATTTTATTTTGAAACAAAAAAAAACATAATCCATTGTCCTCTTAATTTATAACAAGGCACAAGAAGGTGAAAGGGATGTGTACACGCTCTTTTAAAAACATCTACATTAATATTCTTTTCAACCAACCACACATTTGAAATTTTCTAAATAAATACCAAAACCTTGTACAAGGGTATTATTCTACATAATAAAAGAAATGGAACTATTCCTACTTGTATTGGAGGAACACATGAGAACATAGGAACTTATAGTAGAACCATAACATACTACTACATGAGACCTCATCCCCGGTAGCATGTCACATATGATAAAATTAAAATTCCCCAATGCCCAACCACCATAACTCAAGACAGACCAAGGGGCCTAATCCCATAGTAATAAACCCAAATATATCCACCTACTATGGGAAACTAGTTAGTATGTCAACTACCAGTGTAGAAATCGCTCCCAATCATCCTTATTGCTATGCTAGGTTCCCATTCTATGTTCATAAAGGGGTGTGCCAAAAAAATCAAGAATGAAGAAAAATATACACCATCACACATAACATAAAAACAGACACCACCCCGGCCACCTTAATGAGTATTATTTGACTTTAAACAATAATCATACAACAGAGGTCCCATACTGAGGACACTCTCATCCCATACATAACCAAAAATGAAAAACTCACTCCTCAAATTTTTTTCCAAATAAATCATTTCAAATATTCCAAATGGGCCTCACAACATTTCCACATTTCAAACCCTTTTATAAATAACCACACATTATCCAACTACATTACAAAACAATTTAAAAATCCCTTTTTATAAAACTCAGCATAAACCAAAAACCAATTCCAAAATACGGATTTCATCTATTAAAATTTTATAATTCTTATTAAAAAATCACACCAAGTTCAACACAACGTGTACTTCATTGTCCTAAAAAAAATCATTCTAAATTCACCCTCACCTTATGTGCCTTTGGAATCATGGTTCTCACTTTTCAAACGATTCATAAAACCATTTTTCTATAACATTTAATCAAAACACTCACATGAAATATAGCCAATTTTATACCAAATTAATTTTTGAAATCCATTAAGAAATTAAAAATCACCAAATTTGGACATCAAAATTATATTTATATATATATATATATAACCAAAACAGGCTTCTAAAATTTAAAAAACACTTTCAAAATCCAATGGGGAAAATTCTCAAATAAAGGGTGTGCACAATTCAACGATTTCACACTAAATATTCAAAAAAATTGAACAAAAAAACCTCATTTCATGATGAATAACAAAAATATAAAAAATAAATCACTAATTAATAACTAATAAAGATTTAAAAATCACGAAACAAATTAAATCATAAATTTAAAGTCAATTTTCAAAGTGATCCTACCTCAATGAAAAAAATACAACACCTGGCACTTGACATATTGATCGGAGACCACTTGAAATCATAGGATAAAGTCCAAAGTACTACAACATAAATTCTAATGACTCAAAACACATAAAACCATAAATTAGAGTGTACAAAACCATGTAATATGAATAAGACCCTAACCTTGAATGGCGGAGAACCCCCGATATGGTCTGAAACACTCGCCTTTGGCAGCAAACACTAAAACCCACCCAAAGGGGGTCCTGAGAGATTAACAGCATGCCATGAAAAGGAAGTTTCTACTGGACGAGGGTTGAACTGGTGAGGTAGTGTTCCATAGAGTTCGTGCTGGTAGGGAAGGTTTCTAGACGAGGGCACGCCAGCAAGGGGTTGTTCTTGTAGGGGTGTGCAGTAGGAAGTCACACTGGAAGGGAGTGGCGGTGGAGAGGGTAGTGTATCGGAGGGGAGCTGTCCAAGGGGTCAATGGCTGGAAGAGGGATGACAGGGGGGTTTCTGGTTAGAGGAGCTAACCAGAGATGGCGGCATCGGATAGGTCACCGACAGGGAGAGGAAAAGGAGTCGAGCATATCGTCGACATGGAGAGGAGGAGGTGACTAAGGTTTCTGCACATAGGGAGAGTGGAACCGACAGGTTGGTGGTGCACCGAAAAGAGGAAGGGAGACCACCAGAGATGAGGGTGTCCAGTCGGAGATTAGGGGCCACGGGTGGGCCACGCTGGCTAGATAAGGGTTGGTGGCGCACAGGAAGAGGTTCTCTGGTGAGACTGGTGCGTTGGTAGGGAGCTGGACTAGAAAAGGGAGAGGCACTGGCAGGGAGGCACTGTTCAGGTGAGGGTAGGGAGGTTCTATGCACCGCCTAGGGTGAGAGAGGGGGAGAGGATGATGCATGAAGGGAAAAACCTAAGAAAAACTAAAAAAATAACCTAATAAAAAAATAATGATAATAACTAAAAAATTAATAATTATAATACATAATAATTGTCTAAAATAACAATAATGGGTAATAATAAATATATAAACATAATTATAATAATAATAAAATGGATTTTAATAAAAATATTACCAATTATAATAAAAATAATTATAATACTAATAATAACAAGTTTATTAAAAAAAATTAATATTCACTAATAATATTTTTATTATGGTTAAAACACTTTGGTTGATTTCCTCTAATTTTTCTCATCACGTTTTCATTTTATATACTTCATTTTTTTAATGTTGGGCAGCCGCACGATCCATGCACAACTTATTGACCTTGTACAAACCATGTGGTAGCTTCCGAATGCTCCAAAATCGTTCGTACGACACCTGGGTTGACCGCACGGTCTCTCCCAGTTGTGCAGTGCCCATGCACTGACCTACAACACACCACAAATCCCTATAATAATAATAATAATAATAATAATAACATTTTTATTAATAGTATTAATAATAATAATAATAATCCCAATAAAATTAATAATATTATCATCATCATTATTATTAAAGAAACACTTTTAAATTTTATTATACTTTTCTTATTTTATTTTTAACATTTATTTTACTTCACTTCATTATTATTTTAGATTTTTAATTTATTTTGAATATCAGGCAAGTCACACCATGACAAGGGTGTAGCTTCACGGTCTCCAAACTATTCCATGTCCGTACGCTCAGTGCCATCTATCCCAAAACACCCATTTATAAATAAAAAACCAAAAAATTAAATTGGGACTTATCATGAAACCTAAAAAAGTTATCTTAACCTAGGAAAATAATAAAATAAAAAATTTACAATATTTGGGATATGAAAATTCTCTCCACCATAATGCTTTCCACCCTCGAATAGCTAAAAAAAGGTTTAAACCAAAAACAAAAAATGATACTCCTACATAGTTTAAGGATATATTTCAAAATTGAAAAATATGAAGAGACAAAAACAAAGAAATATATTTATAAAAAATAGAGGATACCTAGAATGGAATCTCTGCTAAGTGTCACCTACCCCCCAAAAGTTTAAATACCTCTAGCTGATCGGTCTAAAAGACAGATAATTTTCACAAGACTAAATCATGACTCAAAACATTAACATCCCAAATATCACCAAGAGGAACACATACCACCCACCACCAAAAATATATAGACATGGGGTGGTTCATATGGATTCCCATCCATAAGAAATATATTAACACTGAATTCAATGAGACTCATGATGGGTCTCCCCACCATAAGAACCAAAAAAATTAAACAAACTCGAAAACTTCCCAGAACTGACCTGGAATCCCCACCACAAGGGGATGGGTAAGGGTCCAACTAACTAAGCATAAAAACCAAAACCAAAAACATAACAAAAACATCACCCCTGGGAATAACACATGATGTGCCACACTAAGGATAAAAATTAAACTAAGATCTTTTTACACAACTGGGGTTCTCCTGACTATGTGTCAGATTCCCTCTGGGACTTAGGTTTGGGACTCTGATGATTGAAGCATCTCCAACCTCATATTCTAGCTTTCGAAACCCCCAAATAGAATTCACAAATCGAAATTTCACAAAACACACTTACATTGGAAAAAGAGTTCAAAAAGGGTTCGGTAACCACCATTCTTAAAACTGAAGGAAAAAAAACACCACAAAACACCACCAGAAATTACTACTACATTCAAAGAACATTACAGATAGAAAACCTTAGATTGATCCCAATCATCACCATACTCATGTGGATGGGTTGAGGGGGAAGTTAAAGAGTTTTTTATGGATTCACAGCACTTCTTTCAAATACCATGAAGGAACTATTGTAGTTAACCCAAGCATCCATAGGTGTGGAAGGTTCTTGGAGCACTCTAGCACATCGGCTTTTTGTGACCCTGCTTACCACACTTTTGAAAAATCATGGTGTTTCACTCTAAATATATTTATTGGATGTCTGAAGGCCTCTTAATTCCTCTACTTATACCACGAATGTTAGGACGCTTCTCATTCTTCTGATTAGCATACCCTGCACCACATCCCAAGGCCAGAGGAGGATTTGTCATGCCAAGTCCTGCTGCTAACTTAGCTTCGGAAAGAAAGAAATGTCTCACTACATCAGAGAAGGTGTTTAGGTTGAGTTCTTCCAACTTTTATTATAGTTTAGGTTGAACCCCCAACTCCAAATGTTGAGCCTTCACAGGATTGTTTGTAACATTCCATGGGTCATATAGAACGATGTCCAAAAGGAGTCTACAGAATTCTAATACGGGTCCAACACCCTAATGAAGACCAAAAAACATAATTCTCTTTCTCACCTTCGTCATCTATGAAAAATATTGTCATATGAATGATGACATGAAGAACTCTGAGGTAAGATCTTCTTGAGATTGGCTTTGAGGCATGGTCTTCCACCATTTCCAGGTTGGACCTTCGACCATAAAGGTAGATGACTTTACCATTATTGTCTCAATAATCACATGGAAAATGATGTCTCTTTCAATCCTCTGCATCCACTCTTATGCTTCAAGAGGATCTGCTAGACCATAATAGAGAGTGGGTTTTAAATTATGAAACTTGATGATGTAGTTTATGGATTGATCAACTAGAGTGTTTTTTAAAGATGCACCACTTAAAGATGCACCTTGGGGATCCATAAAATCCTTCAGGGGAAGACACTAAGAAATAAGGAAACAAGGAACTTGATTAAAAAAAATTCATTACCATTTTAAATTCAACTTTTCACATTTCAAAACCAAAACTTTTCAAAACCATTTTTCTAGAATTAACAAAAACCCCAGAACGGTGCACAAGTTGAAACTAGTGTCGATAGGTGACTTGTCCATATGGTTGGAGGCCATATTCCAATCATACCACCATCAAAAAGAGTATTATAGGGAAATTTCCATGTCTCCACATAGCTTCCCAGGCCCTGTGAGCTCATAGACGCCACATCCCAACTCCTTTATTGATTCCCAACACCAAACAAACCATACGAACAAAAAGACACCAGCCAAACCGAACTTTCCAGGGTAACCCAAGGTTTGGAATGAGTAAGGGTTCTTGACGTCCTTCCCTTTCCTACATCCTGAGCCCCAAAAATCCTACTCCTTCTACCTTGACATCCTCAAAAAATGATAGGTGCTCTAATAATCAAGGTCCACTTAGGAGCCGACCTCCTCTGATACCATTTTGTCAGGAACCAACCAGGGTCGACCCAGAACTGGTCATCCAATCTGGCCCACAAGGCAAGGCCCGAGAGGATTTCATGATCCTCTCGTGGTGGTGAAAATCTCCAAGGTAATCATAAGACCCAAGAGAATGGTTTCACCCATAGATATAAAAAAATTAGAAAAATAAATATATAGGAAATCCAAACAAAACCTGATTTCCATGAGTTAAATTATCTATATTTACAATTAAAAAACAACAAAATGAACAATAAGCTACATAAAGGATAAACCAATAACCCTCCATGTGACCCTGAGGTTCACTCTCCAATCCATACCAAAACATCTCCCAAGGTGATAGAACCAATGTCAGATCTTGTAGTAGAAACTAAAAAAAAGAAAAGGCTATAGGCATGAGTATTAAAACTTAGTAGGTAGGCCCAAAAAATTCTATTCCCACTGCACTTGATTTAAATAAAGAATCATTGATTAATCGGTTTGAACTACAAAATATAAATATAGGTTTTCCACACTTTTCATTTCAAAACAAGCAAACACAATCCCTTTCCCTATTAATTTAAAATAGGGCACAATAAGGAGAAGGTGATGTGCACTTTCTCTTTTCAAAACATCTACTTTCAAATTATTTTCAACCAAAAACACATTTGAATTTGTCCAAATAAATATCAAAACCAAGTACAAGGGTATCATTCTACATAGCAAGGAAAATAACACTATTCCTACTCAAATCATAGAAACATGTGATAACCTAAGAACTCATAGGAGAAATAGAATGTACTACTACTTGAGACCTCATCCCTAGTATCATTCCATACATGATGAAATCAAAAACACCCAAACACCCAACCACCATAACTCAAGACAGACAGAGGGGCCCAATCCTATAGCAATAAACCCAAATATATCCACCTACTATGGGCCACTGGTCATTTTTTCAAGTACTAGTGTAACAATCGTTATGAGTAATCCTTATAGATATTCTAGGTTCGCATTTTATTTTCATAAACAGGTGTTCCAAATAAGATCAAGAAACAAGACATATATAAAACATCACACATAACAATGAAACTGGGATTGCCTCATTTTCCTTGAGGATTAGTCCTTGCCTTTAAACAATAATCCTACAAGGGAGGTCCCATACCGAGGACACTCTCATCCCACAGTCAACCAACAAGGAAAGACTCGTTCCTCTAAGGGTTTTCCAAATAAACCATTTCAAAGATGCCAAACAGACCTCACAACATTTCCACATTTCAAACCCTTTTATAAATAACTACATATAAGCCATATTTATTACCAAAACAATTTAGAAATCCCTTTTCATAAAACATGTCATAAAACAAAAACCTATACAAAAATATGTCTTTCGTCCCTTAAAAATTTACAATTAATATTAAAAAATTCACCCATCAACTTCAACACATCAAGTATTTCATTGTCCTAAAAACATTCCAAATCCGCACTTAGTTTATGTGTCATTAAAATAATGGTTCACACTTTTCAAACGATTCATAAAAACATTTTTATAAAACATTGTATCAAAACACTCACATGAAATATAGCCAATTTCATACCAAATTAATTTTTGAGATCCATTAAGAAATTCTAAATAACCAACATTGGACATCACTATTATATATATAAAACCAAAACAAAATTCTATAAATTACAAATCACTTGCAAAATCCAATTGGGAAAATTCTCAAGTAAAGGTAGTGCACAATTCAACAATTTTACACTACATATTCAATCAATTGAACCAAAACACAACATTTAATGATGAATGATAATAATAAAATAATAAATCACTAATTAATAACTAAGGAAAATGTGAAAATTATTAAATCAATGAAATCATAAATTTAAAGGCAATGCGTAAAGGGATCCTACCACAATGAAAAAAAGCCAAAACCTGAAACTTGATAGATTTATCGGCGACCCCTTGAAATCACTTGATGAAGTACAATGTACTAAAACATAAAAGATAAGGACTCAAAACACATAAAAACTATAAATTATAGTGTGAAAAAACAATTTATGGAAAGAATACCCTCACCTCGAATGGCGGCGATAACCTGACATGGTCCGGAACACTCACCTTTGGTTGCAAACACCAAAACCCACCCGAAGAGGGTCCTGAGAGACGAAAAGCATACCATGAAGAGGAATTTGTTGTCGAATGAGGGCCACACCAGTGAGGAAGTGTGCCGTAGAGGTCGTGTTGGCTGGCCAAGTTGCATGAGGTGGGTACGCCAGCAAGGGGGTGTGCCTGCAGGGGTGCGGCGGCAGGGAGCCACGCTGGTAGGGAGTTGTGTCGAAAGGGAGGGGAAGTGAATAGGGGTGTACATTGGAGGGGATACAGCCTAGGGGTTGCAGGATAGAAGAGGACCAAAAGGGGTTTCACTGGCTGGAGGATGGATGACCGAAGGGGTCGTCAATTAGAGGAGCTAGCTGGAGGTGGCGGTGCTAGACAAGATGTCGGTAGGGAGAGGAGGTGATGCTAGGAAGATCTCTGGCAGGGATAGGTGGAGATGGCTAGGGTTGTTCTACGTAGGGAGAGCAGCACTGGAATATGGGTGGGGCACTGGAAAGAGGAAGGGAGGCCACTAGAGATGAGGGCAGCTGACCGGAGATGAGGGGGCATAGGTGGGATGCGCTGGCTGGAGAAGGGTCGGCCTAAGCGTGGTGTGGTGCATAAGAAGAGGGTTTCTGGTGAGGCTAGTTCACCGGAAGGGATCTGGACCAGATAAGGGAGAGGCTGTGGCTGGGAGGCTTTGCGTAGGTGAGGTCAAGGGAGGGGTTGCACACTGCATAGGGTGAGGGAGGGGGAGAGGATGACGCACCAAGGGGAAACCATAAGAAAAACTAAAAAAATAATCAAATAAAAACTAATAATGATAATAACATAGTAATTATTAATTATAATAAATAACAATTGTCTAAAATAATAATAATGGATATAAAAATAATAATAATAATAATTTAACCATAATAATAATAATAACAATTTTAATAAAAATATTCCAAATTATAAAAACAGTAATGATAATACTAATAATAATAAGTTTAATAAAATAATTAATAGTCACTAATAATATTGTTATTATGGTTAAAATGTTTTAGTTTTTTTCCTCTAATTTTCATCATCACGTTTTCATTATATTTATTTCATTTATTTGAATGTTAGGAAACTATGCGGTCCACACATAGCTCATTGACCATGCGTAAACTTTTTAGTAGCTTCCACCCACTCCATAAGATACCGCACGACACTTGGGTTGACTTCACGGTCTCTGCCAATCGTGTGGTACTCTTGCACCGACCTACAAACCACCGCAACTTTCAACAACAAAAAATAATAACAACAACCACAAAATTTTTATTAAGAGTAATAATAATAATAATAATAATAATAATCAAAATAAAATTAAAAATATCATCATCATAATTATTATTATTATTAAAGAAACACTTTTAAATTTTATTATAATTTTATTATTTTATTTTTTACTTTCAGTTAAATTCACTTCATTATTATTTTAAAATTTTAAGTTATTTTGAATACTGGGCAGACTGAATGGTGACCAGGGCAAAGCCACATAGTCTCCAAACTGTGCTATGCATGTGTGTTTGGTGTCGTCAAGTCCAAAACACCAATTTTTAAATAAAAACTCAAAATTTTAAATTTGGACTTATCATGAAACCTGATAAAGTTATCCGAAGCAGGGAAAATAATAAATTAAAGAATTTATAAGAGTTAGGGTGTGACAAGACCGATAAAATTTTTGAAGATTACTTTATAAGTTTCCATGGTTTTTTTCAAAGAAACTATTTTCTTTAATATTTTGGAAATTCATAGACTTTAAAACATGATTTTGAAAACGGAAATGTAATTTTTTTAAAAATGTTTTTATTGATCTTTTTAAGGTATTTATATTTATCAATGATGACAACCTTTGGTGTTGCATATGATTTACTATAGATATTATCCAATGGTATGATCCTTATTCTTTCCCTGAATGGTTTATGGTTATGATGATGAGGTTTTTACAAAATCAATTTATTTTCCATGGTTTACACTATAATGAAATTATGAATTGTTGTAAAATCTATTTTTTTGTAAGGGTTATGATGTAATGATATGATAAACATTTTAGGATATTATGGCACAAATATTAATGATTTTAATTGTGTTTTGGGTGGAAATGGAATTATATATACCTCTAATTCATTGGGTAAAGTGTTATATATCATGAGATAATTATAGGAAACAAGTTGATGTGCTTGATTCACTTTGGGAAACAAGTTGATGTGATTGATATATTATGGGAAACAAGTTAATGTGCTTGATCTGTTATGGGAAAAAAGTCGATGTGCTTGATACACTATGGGAATCATGTTTTTATTCTTGATATGTTATGATTTGATGGTATTGGTAGTTAACTTAACATATGAAATAGTTTCTATGATTATGATGGTTCCATGCTTTATTGACATGAACATATGGTTCATGATTTATATATAATGATTTCTCACTCATATGATTTATTTGTTTTGAAATGATAATATGAAATTACATGACTCATGTTTCTAGTCTTTGATAGATTGGGAATGAACATTGTAAATTAAGATCATTATCTCATTCCCTTATTCTTATCGTATGCTTTTATATGGTCATCGATTGATATGTATCATGTTTACCCTTACTATGCAGCTGAGCACACACTTTATTATATATGATTTCTCTATGTTATGAAGAAAGGTTTAAGTATGATATGTATATGAATAGTACTAAATTGAAAGATTTGTTTGGTATATGTTGAAGATATTTCATTAAATAAGAACATTGTGCATAGGGTCTCCAAAGACACTAAACCTTTATGGTCCTTGGGCGTATATTTATGAAATATATTGAATATTAATCTTAAAATATATAATATTTATGTATAAAAATCAAATTTCATTATAAATAATAACCAAAAAAATTATAAATGGAACATAAAATAGAATAGGAATGGGATATATTCAAAATTTTACACATAACACTTGTAATTTTGAAAATAAATCATAAGACATTTTAGAAAAAAATAGATAGTATATCATTTAAAACATTTTGAGAATTTAAAATTACGTATTTAAGATATGAAGAAAATATTAGAACTCAAAATAGATAATTATATAAAAAAATAATTTTTAAACTAAGTTCATTGGCATGATTTTGACCCTTTGATGCTTGTTTTTAAAAAACCTTATTGTCATTAAAATTTCCTTATTGAGTTATTCAAGGCACACCACACATAGAATCTAAATTTCTTATACTCACACACCTCACAATTGATTTTATGGTAGTTTTCCTATGATTTCCACTAATATGTGGTCATTAGATATAGTTTTAACCATTACGTGCAAGTTTTAGAGTTTTAAAAAACAAAAATGTGTTTACAAGCATCACGGGAAAACCAGCACTCAGACTATATAGTGTTAGTTATTAAATTTTAAAAAACAATATGTGGTCATTTTTCTATGAATTCATGGAACTCCAAGGTTATTTTCTTTTTTTCCCCTGATACATGTTTTTAAGGAATTTTATATTATTAAAAATTGCTTATTGAGTCATTATGAGCACACAACATGTCAGATTGATGTTTTGTCTACTCGTACACATAAAAACTGAATCAAAATGGTTTCAAAATGATTTGAAACAAAAATAAAGTTGTTTTTATATGGTTTTGAACCTTACATGCATGTTATAGTGTTTTAAAAAAAACATGTTTATTGGAATCCTCAGAAAACTACAACACTGATTGATGTAGAGTTAGTTCCTATATTTCAAAAATCAATATATGGCCTTGGTCTTATGATTTAATAACACTAAGAGGTTTTTTTCTTAGTTTTCACCCCTTGATGCACATTTTTTAAAACTTTCTTATCATTAAAAACTTCTTGATGAGTCAATTTGATCCCACCACTCGTAATATTGATGTTTTTTTTGCTCTTAGAAATCAAAAATGATTCAGTGGTGGTTTATTTGAGATTTCAGGAAAATAAAAGGTCATTTTCTACGATTATTATTATTATATGCAAGTTTTAGTTTTGTAAAACAAAAAAAACATTTATAGAAATCATGAGAAACCACCAATTGGATTGATGTGGCCTCAGTTATGATAGTTTAAAAATTAATCCATAGTAAATTTTCAAATATTTTAGGATTATTGGTAAGCACCCCATAATCCTACATGAAAAATGGGGGTTCAAAACCCATGGGGTGCAGGTACTATAGCAGTACTTTAGCAGCGGCGGTACTATTGATCGGCGGGTACTGTAGCGGTGGCAGGACACTGTAGCGGTGGAAGGGTACTATAGCAGTAGCGGGCACTATAGCAGTCGGGTTACTATTCACATAATGGGACTTAGGCCAACAATTTGGGCCTACGGGCTATGTAATGGGCTACAAACCCACTAGGCCTTTGGGCTATATAATGGGTCTCCCTCTACCCATTTAAAAGAGGTCTTTTCTTTGCTTTAATAATAAAAATGAGGCTTCAGCCCCAACCTTTAAAAAAATATTTTAGAGAACTTTGACGTTCTTTGATGGGTTTTTACCCCCCCCCCCCTGATGCATGTTTTTAATGAATTTCATATCATTAAAAACTACTTATTGAGTCATTATGAGCACACCCTACATCATATTTATGCGTCATATACTCATACACATCACAAATGATTCAAAAGTAGTTTTCCAATGATTTCATAGTAATATTATTTCAATGTATATGATTTTTACCATTACACACATATTTTAGAGTTTTAAGAAACTTAAAATGTGTATATGTACATCCCAAGAAAACCACAACTAGAATTGATGTGGCATTAGTTCCTATATCTCAATAATAAATCTATGGTGATTTTCTATTGATTTAACTCAAATATAAGGGTTTTTACTCGTTTGGACCCCTAAAGTACTGTTTTTAAAGCCTTCGATAACATTTAAAATTGTGTATTGAGTCATTCTAAGCACACCACATGTCTAATTGATATGTATTTCACTCCTAAAAATAAAAAATATTTCAATCAAGGTTTTCCTATGATTTTAAATTAATATGAGGTTATTTTAAATTTTTTCGACTATTATACACATATTTTAGAGTTTAAAAACATGAAAATATGTTTATATATATCCTTCTAATACACTACTAAGATTGAAGTGGTGTCAATTACTTCAGTTCAAAAATAAATCTATAATAATTTTCCAATGATTTCATAGTAATTTGATGTCATTTTCTTGGTTTTGACCCCTTGACACACATTTTTAAAGACTTTTATATCTTTAAAAAAATTCTTAATGAGTAATTATGAGCACACCACACATAGGATTGATGTATCATTGACTTTTACATATCAAAAAATAATTTAATTGAGATTTCACTTTAATTTATTTCTAATCCAAGGTCATTTTATATGATTTTTACTATTACATGAATGTTTTAGAGTTTTTAAACACTAAAAGTGTGTTTTTAGATATCCTAGGAAAACCATAACTTGGATTGACTGGGAGTGGATCTTATATTTTAAAAATAAATATACAATTATTTTCCTATGATTTCACTATAATTTGAGGTTGTTTTCTTGGTTTTGACCCCCAAAGTAACATTTTTAAAGCCATTGATATCATTTAGAATATCATATTTAGTCATTTCAAGTACACCAAACATCATATTGATGTTTTATTCTTTCCTACATGTCAAAAATGATTCAGTGATGATCATATGATGATTATATGTCAATTAGAGGTTGTTCACTATGGTAATGAGCATTACACATATGTTTTTGAGTTTTAAAACACAAAAAAAAGAGTTTAAAGACATCCAAAGAAAACTACCACATAGATTTAGAGGTAATTATTTTTTAAATTTAAAAAATAAATCTAAGGTAATTTTCTTATCATGTCACAACATCTAATGTCATTTTAAGGTTTTTGACCCCCTGATGCATGTTTTAAAATAATTTTATAACCTTAAAAACTTTGTATTAAATCATTTATAGTATATCACACATCAGATTAGTGTTTTTTCTTCCTAGACACACCAAAAATAATTTAATGATAGTTTTCATAATATTTCATGTCAATTCATGGTTTTTATCTATGATATTGAATTTCACACACATATCATAAAGTTTTCAAACACTAAAAATGTGTTTACTATCATCTAGAGAAAACCAAAACTCATATTGACATGATATTGGTTCCTACAATTCAAAAATAAATTAACTGGCATTTTATTATGATTTCACTCTATTTTTAGATTATTTTTTTGGTTTTGACCCCCTAAGGCATGTTTTGAAAGCCTTTATATCTTTTAAATCCATGTATTTATCCATTCCAAAAACACTACACATCATATTGTTATGTCATCTACTAGTACATGTCAAAAATGATTCAATGATGGTTTTGTTTTGATTTCACACCAATATAAAGTAATTTTATATGGTTTTGACTATTAAATGCATGTTTTAGATCATTAAAACATAGAAAATGTGTTGAAAAAATCCCAAGAAAATCACTACTTGGATTCATATGGTGTCAATTTATACATTTCAAAAATCAATAAATAGTCATTTTCCAATTATTTTACTCCAATAAAAGGTTGTTTTCTTGGTTTTTACCCCCTAAATAATGTTTTAAAAGCCTTTAATAACTTTTAAAGCTCTTTATTTAGTTTTTCCATGCACACTGCACATAAAATTGAAATTCCAACTACTCATAAATGTCATAAATGATTCAAATATGGTTTTCCTATGATTTCACACCAATATAAGGATTTTTTTATATAGTTTTTACAATTACATGCATGTTTTGATGTTTTATAACACAAAAATTGTGTTTATAAAAATCTTAAGAAAACCACAACTTGGATCGATATGGTTTCAACTTCTATATTTCTCAAAAAAAATTGATTGTATTTTCTTATGATTCCTCATCACAATAAAGTTTTTTGATTTTTTATGGCCCCATGATACACATTTCTAAAGACAACCACATCATTAAAAATTGTTCATTGAGTTATTTCGAGCATACCACACATCGGATTTTAAGTTTCATCTACTCATATACATAAAAAGTTATTCAATGCGGTTTTCTATGTTTTGACACCAGTCCAAGGCCATTTACTGTGATTTTTACCATTACATTCATATTTTACTTTTTTAAAACACTAGAAATGTGTTTACAATAATCCCAAGAAAATTGTAACTCATATTGATGTATCATCAGTTCCAAATTTTCAAAAATTTATATTTGGTCATTTTATTACGATTCCAAAACAATTTGAGGTCATTTTCTTACTTATGAACCCCAAATTCACATTTTTTATGATTTTAATATATTTTAAAACTATATATTGATGAATTCCAAGAACAAATTGCATAATATTGATGTATCATATACTCATACATGTAAAAAAATAATTCAATGACATTAATCCTATTATTACATTCCAATATTTGGTCTATTTTTATGGTTTTGACCATCACAAATTTATTTTAGAGTTTTAAAACACACAACAACATATTTGTGGACATCCCAAGAAAACTACCACTCAGATTGATGTTGCATGAGTTCCTATAGTTAAAAATAAATCAATGGTCATTATCTTATTATTTTATGGAATTATGACATCTTTTTCATGGTCTTAATCCCCTAAATAACATTTTTAAATATTTTTTATCATTAAAAAACACTTATTAAGTCATTTGGAGAACATCATATGATAGATTGACATGTATTCTACTCATACACATAAAAAATGACTCATATATAGTATTCATATTATTTCACACTAATATGAAATCATATGCAATTATTTTTACTATTGCATTCATGTATTAGAGTTTTAAAAATTCTAAAAAATATTTTATTATCATTTTGGGAAAATCATAACTAAAATTTTTGTGGTGTGGATTTCTACTATTCAAAAAAAAGGTCATTTTCATACTATTTAAATATAATATAAGGTAATTTTCCATTGATTTTTTGTTAATATGAACCCACGTAATTTAAATATAACACTCATCTCACATTACCACAACTAACACTCACAAAATCCACCCCAACAGCATACAATATCACCATAGACATAAATAAAATCGTTGTTTAGATATTTCACGGAATGAGTTTAAAATTTACCTCTCTAAGATTCATTATGATCCTACAAATTTCATTAGTTATTATGCCATTCGTTCTCTAAAATATTGAAACTAAGGGATTTTCCATTTTCCACCACCACTAATCCCTTATTTTCTTAATGTTGTAATATTATTTCAATTTGTCTTTCACTATTGAAATTTCCCTACTCACTTCCAAATCAATGGCACTAATTGAACACTCACTTGATGGTGTAGAAATATATAATGATAATGACCTAACAAATACAAATGATAGAGTTGGTCCAGAACCCATCCCAAATGCATGCCCACGATTCTCCTTCCCAAAAATGATTACACCTACATCATGCTAACAAACTGAAGATGATTGTGTATGGTTTATATCTCAGGCTTCTTGAATTTTACCCTGTTAATAAAATAATATTAATAATAAATTTATAAATTGTATAAACTTCATAATATTACCAATTTAATTTTTTTCATTATTTTGTTTGTATAGTAAAAAAAGAACATTAAATAGTAATGAAATGTATTCATGATAATGTCTCTGGTAGTTTCATTCACAAAATTATTGTCAGATTTCAAATGAACAATAATCTACATCTTCATTCATCCAACATGGTGACCTAAATCACAACCAATTATACTATATATATATATAGTCACACAAACATACAAGTTAGAAAAAAAACCTTTAGGAATAATCAAACAATGTAAGTAATAATTGATAAAATAAAATCAAGATTACTGTTTTTCTAGAAAAATCTAGCCCCAACTATATGATTATTAACTTATTTTTCATGATTCATTGTATTTTTTAGATAAATATTGGAAAAAAATCACAACATTGATGAAAATTATAATTTTATTGTGTTTATGTCATTAAGATACAATAAAATGTGAAAATAACATATGAGATGCATCCCTATTAAAATCAAAAAACATCATCCAATGCTCATGACACATGCCCTCAAGCACTTTCTCAAAATTTTATTGCATTCTAAAAAAAATTTCATTAAACACATTCCATAATCTCAACTTAAATTCTCATTATTTCTTGAAAAAAAAATCATGTCCCCAGAGCATGTAACAAATCTAGAGATAGAGAAATGAAAAATCATCTGTAATTAAAAAAATAAATTAAATTATAAGTATATTAATAAATTTATTTTAGACTTTTAAATAATTAATAAATAAATAATAAATTATTATTACTTTTAATTTCTTCTCAAACACCTCATTCTTCCAAGATTTAGTAATATGCCTCCAATATTTATAATTAATGAGAAGCATCTGTAACACCCCGAGATTTTATGAGAAATATTATTTTAATTTCTTGGATGTTTTGTGTTATACGCTACGCAAAGATTATCTTGAACTATATGAAACACCGTATTAGATTGTACATTACGCAACACTATTCTTGGCTTTCATTACACGTAAGAGAAACCTTCCCCGATAGCTTCCATTGTACGCAATACTGAGTTTCACTAAACAACGATATGTTATTAAAATATTATATAAACTGGCAATTATAAATAGTAATACCCACTTTGTGAAATTTTATAATCTTTATCTTTCAGAATTGACTTCATTTTTGGATTTGGAATATCAAAATTAGCCTAGGGTGAATTTTTGGTATTTTTCTGAAAACTTTCAATTTTTTATGAATAGTGAAAACCCTGAGTTATTGGTTAAAACTGACTTTTTATTTAAATAATAATTTATTATATTTTAATTTATTTTAGGTCAAAATATTTACATAATACCTATATAAGTTCAATTTAATTCATTGGATTCATTTTAGAGTAATTTTAGATATATAAAAATTTTATTGAACTTTTTACCATCTTTTACCCACCTCCTAGGAGCATTTTCAAATATGCATAAAACTTAATTTTACTGCTTCTGTGAGTTGAATTTAGAAAATCTGAGAGATACGGTTAATATTGGTAAGTAAAATGTGGTTCAATGAGGTAAAAATAATTTTTGGTGAATAGTAACTTTAAACTTTTATTTACCACGGTTAAAAGTAAATAGGGTAATTAACGGTAAAATGATATTATTATTACCCTAACACATGTCCTAATTCTATTGTAGAAGTGTAATTCGAACAAAAATAACCTTAT
Source organism: Viscum album (assembly GCA_963277665.1). Classification (NCBI taxonomy): domain Eukaryota; kingdom Viridiplantae; phylum Streptophyta; class Magnoliopsida; order Santalales; family Viscaceae; genus Viscum; species Viscum album. The sequence goes on from OY728137.1 coordinate 1,209,781,739, forward strand.
TAATAAAATATTACACTTCAGGTCCACTTGGATTAGATTAGGACATTTATTATTATTTTATTTAAATAATTGTTAAAATAGTTAAAATCAATGTTTAATAACTAAAACATTTATAATATAAGTTTATACATAAGATAAATTCGAATATAAATATTCAATATAAAGCTAAAAATATTTCATACATAATGGTATTTTTTTATATTTTTAGACATTAAATATGTTAATGTATTTATGACACAATGATGATGTAGTAATTACCTTATTAATGAAATATTAATAAAATTGATATTATAAATACCCAAATAAATGTCATTTGAGACTTTTTATAGAATAAACTAATTTTCTAGGTTAATATAACATATTAGGGTCGGTTAGATGAATTTTGTTTGAAGTAATAATGTAGTTATGAATTTAGAAAAAACAAAATACCAAATAGTGTCAAAATTGACATAAAACAGTTTTTAAAACAAATATTAAATTATTAATTGATATAATTGTCCTAAAAATATAAGGTTTGGCCAAAAGACTTATATAATTATATATATGACCTTAATGAACCAATTGGGGTTTCATTGGTAGTTTAAAGTAATTTTATTAACCATATAGTCTAATAATATAAGAAGACACGGTAAAAGTTAAATTATTTAACTTAGAGTTAAATCTAAATGATAAGGTTAAAATGGTAACCTAAACTTGTATAAAACCTATTTTTTGAGAGGATTTAGACCCATACCCACCCTATACTCAAAATAAGTCACTTTTGAGCCATTATAAATAGAATATTAATTTATTATAAAATAATATTTTATCTTTTTTCTAAGGTGCCCCTCACCCCTCTTATAAAAGGGCACTCCCCCTTTTCTCTAATTCACACCTCCAAAGCCATTTGGCTCAGCCAACCCCTGACCAAATACCCTATCAACTATCCTCCCTTCATCCTAGAGTCCTTCCTTCAGTCATAAAGCCAACCGAAGGATCTCTTTTGATCAAATCAAAAGGAAGAACCCGAAGAAGAGGTAAATATCTCACCACCTATTTCAAGTTCCTTTCTTCTTCCACTTCCTCCGTCTTTGTTGTTTCCATTATAAAATAATAACTCCAGTATCTTATATAAACTACGATGTTATAATAAAAATTGTACAACCATATTAGTTATTTTATCCATCTTATGAATGAAAAAGTCACCACACATGTGTATGTACGGCTTGCCGTCTCCACGTCGTGGTGTAGTTAGTTATTCAAGCATTTCATCATTTGGATGGGTATAATAATGAGTATAAATGATATAAATAAAAAATATAACATTATGATAATTCTACATATATGATATACTATCCAATTATATAGTATTTTAATATCAAAAAAATGATATTGTCGCTCGTGCGTACGTACGGACTACTGTCTCCACGAACGCGATGAGATTCATTTTCCATGATTAACCATTCAAGTATGATTATAAAGTATATATAATAAATAATCATTAATGATATTACATAATAATGATACAGTATTTATTTATATATATGCTTATTTACTTAATTCCATTCAATTCAATAAGGAAACGAAAACATCTTTCATGCATACGTACGACATACCATCTCACTATCACAAAAACAGTTTTTCCCAGTGCCAACATTTATCAGTGCTAACCAAAAAGAACTGTTAAAGAGGGGTACCTTTATCAGTGATTTTTTTATCATTGATAAAGAGACCCCCTTTATCAGTACTTTTTTTAGTAGTGCTGATAAAGGGTCGACTTCAAAAAAATAATTAAAAATAATATATAAATATATAAATATATAAATATAGTTCTATTGATATATATATATAATATATATAATTTTTAAATATATTTTCGATAGGTATAAATATAAATTTACACTTAATATACTTAATATATAAGATTTTTAGTGAAAATGGCTTTTAAAAAAATTAAAAAAATATTTTTAATTAATAATTTTCTAATTATTATGGAGTAATAGTCATTTAATAACAATTTGAAGACTAAAAAAATTAAAAAATTAAAAAAAAAAAGATCCAAAATATGTTGAAAAAACAACTCAAACTTCAAACAGCCATAACATTTGATCCAGGTGTCTATTTGAGCTCTACCACATATCAAATCAAAGCATGTGATGAGCTCTACACCCTTATGACTTGAGGTGACCCTAGTCAAGGTTTTTTTGAGGCCAAAATAGGCTTAGAAGGCCTCTAAAACTAAGTTTTTAGTCGGGGTACCCCGATTTTTTAACATTTTATGGATTTTCGGCCTCGTTTAAGGGGGTATTATTGGATTTTTTTTGTGGGGACTGAATTTATTCCAAGGTATTACATTCATATTGATATTATTTCTATAAAAGTTTATCATTTTTTATAATGCATTGCTATTTATAATCAAATATATAACAATATATACATATTTTTTAATATATTCACACATACAAATTTAATTATAAATATAGATAATAAAATATATTTACATATAAAATATATTAGCTTTATCTAAATAATAACCAATATCCATTTTATTTAAAATACCAATATATGAATATTTATATAACTATATATTAATATAACTATATATATATTAATATAACTACATATATTATTAATATAACTATATATATATTAATATAACTATATATATTAATATATATATATATATTAGTATAACTATATTTATATATATTTATTTATAGATACATGGTATTATTATATTAAATGAGTAGTATAGGATTGGTTCCCCTTACTCGATAGAGGGTCATCAGGTTCCATGAATCATGGTGCATCGAGAACACCATTTTTGTTTTAATTTTCCTCTAACTCCCAGTATACTATACCTATGTCATGATGGATTAGATGAAATTGTTGTTTCCAATATATTATCTTTATCAAAATAATAACTAATATCCATTTTATTTAAAATACCAATATATGAATATTTATATAACTATATATTAATATAACTATATATATATTTATATCTATATTAATATAACTATAAAGAGATATATTAATATAACTATGAATATATATATTAATATAACTATATATATGTTAATATAACTATATATATATATATTAATATAACTATATATATATTAATATAAATATATATTACTATACGAATAAATATAACTATATATATATAAATAAATAGATATATCATAAATAAAAGAAAAAATTAATATAGGGGAGTGGCAAAGGCTTCAGGAGCGCAGGGGGGAAGTCTCGAGATCAAATCCGGGTGGAGGTAGGGGTGCACGTGCAAGGGTGAATTTAAGGGGCTAGCGCTGATTAAGGTGTTGTATAACGCTGATAAAGGGTGTAGGTGGTGTGTGCGGGCGCTGTAGGTGTGGGAAAGAGCTGATAAAGGGGGGGATCAAGCATTGTAGAAAGCCCCCCTGAGATTGGCAGGATTTTTTTATTATTTTTTTTATCAGCGCTAAAAAATCACTGATAAAAGGGGTCTTTTATCAACGCTAAAAAGAAAGCGCTGATAAAGGACCATTTTATCAGTGCTTTTGTTAGCGCTGATAAAAGGGGTCTCTATCAGTGTTTTTTGGAGCACTAATAAAGGGGACCCCCTATCTTCTCCAGCTTTAACAGCGCTTTTCTATCACTATTAAATGTCATTTTTAGCGCTGATAAAAGGGGTATTTGTAGTAGTGCCTCCATGAATGGTGTATTTCATTCCATTTATCGATCTATCATATATATTTACATGCTGAATATATATTATATATAAATAATGTTTTCCATTATGGAATTAAGTAAATCCGGATATAAGTAATAATATCAAGAACAAAAAGTCGAAACACGTACGATAAATGAAATGATTTTACCCAAAACACTACTTTAACATAGAATTTACTAAATAACAGGTAATATAAAGTCATAAGTGAATCAAATATGATATTATAAATATTATTATGGTTATGTTACAAGTTAATAATATGTTTAAACCCACTATACAGGAGTCTTGGAGACATATGGAAGAAATTGGACAGAAGGTAATGGATAATTTTTCAAATCTCATTTTTATCCAAGATTGCTTATACGTAAGTATTTACTGGGGTTATATTTTTCATTCATGTCCATAATTTTTTTTCATAAAGTGTTTATTATTATTCAATGTATGTTTAAATTCATTTTTACCCCTATTTGACTTTTACATTGTGTTATGGAAGGAATCTTTCTTTTATTTACCATACGAGGAACTTTTTGACTTTTCTAGCAAAAGTACGAGGAGAATGTATTTTTAACTTATACGGCATGAAAGAATTTTTACGGTTTCATAACGCCTAATTTTAATGAAGCTTACTCTATAATATTTCATGATTATTTTCAACAAAATCCTTTTCTTTTAAAATTTAATGGCATTTTGTGAAAATTAAATGATTTTGAAGAAGAAAGGATATTTTCCTCAAGAATTCATTTCAAGTATTTTGTCAAAACTATTTTCCTTCTAAGATGACATTATTTAGTATGATTATGTTTCGAGTACAATGTCTCTATTATTTACATGCTTTGATTCTCCTTATGATGAAATGATATCCATTTATTTTATATGGATTACGTTATGATGGGGTGATGTTTATGAAACCCATTTTATTCTTTGGGATATGATGAATGATTTATGTTTATTTTGTGGCACGAGTAATAATGATTTCATTATGAGATGGGTGGGGACGATATCTCCCTCAAATTCATTGGGTAAATATTTATATCTCATGAGATAGACATGGTTGGAACAGCATGTGAATCTGGTTCAGTAATACAGGACTAGAACGGCAAGTAAACCCAGTTCAGTAATGGAATTTGTCCACTATGATGGTATTGGAAACAATGCCTTGGCTAAATGGAAATCATAGCACATGCTTAATGGTTTCCAAAATTAAATGTTTTATTCCCATGCTATTTTATCATGATTAATGTTCCTTTATGATCTATTCCTTACGAACAGCCAAGATTTATTTCACAACTCTAGATATTGATGTTTAAACTTTATGTTCATGTTTTTAAGTTCATATGTATATGGTTTGTTTTATTTTCACCATTCTTACCAATACTGATCATTTGATCTCACCCTTTATATGTTTTCTTTTCCCCAGGATATAAAGAAAGGTTTTAGGTAAGAAAACAAAAGTGGAAGATCTTTATGGGAGATGTTGAAGATCTTTCGCCATGATTAGAAGATTGTGTTCCGAGTTTCCAAAGACACTAAACTATTATGGTCCTTGGGTTTAATTTTTTGTTATGTATTAATTATTCCACAAAAGTAATGTAATTTCCATGTACATCAAGTGTGGGTCTCTACAGTTGGTATCAGAGAAATGGTTTAGTTAACATTTGGAAACTAGGATGCGAAAACTTTAGAGAGATCCCTAGATATATTTCTAAGGTATGTCTAGGGATGTCCCTTTAGTTAAGTATAAGTATATGTTATAGTCCTAGAATTATGGTAAAAATATTTGAATTAAACCTAAGATGTTATATATTGAAGGAAATCCCCATTTATTATGTTTTTTCCTAGCAGGATTTTTTCCTCTCACACTATTCTTTTTGGCTTTTAGACGATGGATGGAAACTGAAGGAACTGTGTTGATCAATGTAATGGAAAATGAAATGATTTTCTTCCTGAACAAACCAATGTTATGGGAGATGGAGTGAAAAATCTTATTTCTATACTTACACAAGCTATGAATCATTCTGGACTTCCAAATGAGCAGAGAAAAGAACAATATTCTATTGAGTCCTTCATGAGGCAACATCCACCTTCTTTCAGTGGGTCTTCTGATCCACTCGTTTCTGATCAATGGATTAGTACCATGGAAAATATATTTTCAAGAATTATCTGTTTAGAGCATGAAAAATTCATTTTGGCTATTTACCTGTTAGAAGGTGAAGTAGACCAGTGGTGGACTCTAGTTAAAAATACAATGCCCCAAGATGAAATTAAATCCATTAAATGGGATGAGTTCAAGAACTTGTTTTTCAATAAGTAATTTCCTCGTATTCTTCAAAAAAGATAGAAAATGAGTTCCTTGAGATTAAGAAAAAGAATAATGAATCTATTGGTATATACGAGGAGAATTTTACAAGGCTTTCAAGGTATGCATCTGGCTTTATCGTCCAGCCTAAAAGTAAAGGTGATCGATTCTTCAGTGGCTTAAAACCAATTCTTTGAAGGGAATTAGCTATAAGAGACTTTAGTAGCTATGAAGAAATTGCATGTTTTGATATCAAGGTAAAACTAGAATTTTTTGTAGCATATTCATCTCATGGTTTTGATAAGAAACGAAAGATGGAGTTCAAGGAAAAATCTCAAAACGATGGGGAAAAGAAGACAAATGTTTTGTTATTCTCAAAGTGTGGAAAGAAATATGGTGGAGATTTTCTTAAGGGGACTAGAAAATGTTTTAAGTGTGGAAAAGAATTCCATCGAGCAGTTAAGTGATGAAGTAATGGAAAAAAGTTAACTAATGATTTGAATAAAAAAATACTACAGAAAATGCACCACCAACACTTCAATGCTTCAAGTGCAATGAAATGGGGAATTATGCTAACCAATTCCCTAATCCAAGGGTTAATGATGATCGACATCAAAAACCACTCAAGGAAAAGGAAAAAGGGAAGTCACATGCGATCACTATTGGTGATGTTGAATACGAAAATGAAGTTGTGGAATGACTAAGTGTTTATGTAACAGGATTCCAAAATAGTGTTGTGGAATCACATTTTTAGTATTGTGGACTGTTGGAATATCTATGTATTGGTTTATTTTGGTTTTCAATAATTATATGGTACCGGTAACTATGAAAAGTGATTGAAATATTTTTTGAAAGAAGATGGTTTGTGCATAATGAAGGGATAAGTGAAAAATAATATGTTTGATAGTATTAATGAGCTCACGACTGAAATAAGAACAAAGTGATATCATGGTTTGAGTGTATAGAAATTTTGATATTTTGGTACGTGGAAAGAGTTAACTTTTGACAGCATTCATGTTTTCACTAAGGTTCTATGGTATCTCATTTTTCAATAGAATACATGATTAAGTTATTCACATGATTTGAATGTGACCAAAAAGATATATCTTATGATATATGGGGGATAAATGATGGTATTCAAATGCTTGGTAGATGACCTCTCTAGTAATCTTTTTTATATACTATGAGATTGGACAGAAGTATTTTGGACAAGACTAAAGAATATAATGGATTAAGTTAGACATCCGATAGTATTTTTTAAGGCTAGAACATTTTGATATTATTTTTGAAAAGTTATAATAGTATAGTTTTAGAAAAAGGACAACTCGTAGGACGGGTGACAACCTGTCACGTCGGACAAGGATGTGGGAATCGAACCCACAGCCGAGGCACGACAGAGCTTTATCACTTACCACTAGCCTATAGGGAGTCCCTGGTTAGTATAAATTAGTTTTAATTTATTTATTGGTATGATATATGAAGTATAAGTCCATTTTAGGAACCATATATGATTATTCTCACCATAGATGGACTTGTGTATATTTTATAACTTTTTATAACCATTTGTTTGAGACAGATGGAATGACCTATCATTCTATCGCTTGATCTGCTAACACTTCACGAATTACAAATTCAACATCATTTATTTAAGAGATGAAGTGGAAATTATTCAAGGAATGACCAACGGTGAGATTGTACCAATATCAATTAAGTATTTCTTCTAATTCCAATTTTTTTTCAACTTTAGGGAAATGATCTTGAAAATCAAAAATGTTGTCCTAGATGGTACCTTAGATCATCACAAATTTAAGGATTTGTGATTGTTGGATTTTTCATAGCCATGTTCTCTATCACTCTCCATCAAAACTTGATGGTTAGATTTCTCTTCCATATCCATATTTTCACCTATGTTATTCTATGTGGAAACCCAGTGATGAGTTATTTTTGGTAACTGTTACGTTTATTTTTTAAAATTAATTTTTAGTATTCCTTTTTACGATGTGGGTTTTTATGAATGAAACTTTCAAGTATTAAACCATTTATAACCTCGACAAATTTTGAGGGCAAAATTTATTTAAAGGGGGGTAGAATGTAACACCCCGAGATCTTATGAGAAATATTATTTTAATTTCATTGATGTCTTTTATTGTATGCTACACCAAGATTATCTTGCGCTATACGCAACACCATATTAGATTTTAGTATATGCAACACTATTCTTGTCTTGTTTTACATGCAAGAGAAACCTTCTTCGATATCTTGCATTGTACGCAATGCCAAGTTTCACTAAAAAAATGATATATTATTAAAATATTATATAAACTAGCCGTTATGAATAGTAATACCCACTTGTTACAATTTTATAAATTTTATGTTTCAAATTTGACTTCATTTTTTTATTTAGAATATTGAAATTATCCTAGGGTGAATTTTTCTTATTTTTCTGAAAATGTTCGATTTTTCATGAATAGTGAAAACACTGAGTTATTGGTTAAAACCGAGTTTTTATTTAAATAATAATTTATTTTATTTAAATTTATTTTAGGTTAAAATAGATACATAATACCTATATAATTTCAAAGTAATTCATTTGAGTCATTTTATAATAATTTTAGATATATAAAAAAAATTGAACTTTTTACCATCTTTTACCCACCTCCTAGGAGCATTTGCAAATTTACATAAAACATAATTTTACCACTTCTGGGAGTTGAATTTCAAAAATACGAGAGACACGGTTGATATTATTAAGTAAAATTTGGTTCAATGAGATAAAAATAATTTTTGGTGAATAGTAACTTTTAACTTTTATTTACCACGGTTAAAAGTAAATAGGGTAATTAAGGGTAAAAATGATATTATTATTACCCTAACACATGTACTAATTTTATTGGTTAAGTGTAATTCGATCAAAAAAACCTTATGAATAAAATATTACCCTTTAGGTCCACTTGGATTAAATTAGGACATTTATTATTATTTTATCTAAAGAAGAGTTAAAATAGTTAAAATCAAAGTTTAATAACTAAAACATTTTTAATATAGGGTTATAAATAATATAAATTATACTATAAAAATTCATTAGAAAGATAAAAATATTTCCTACATAATGGTATTTTATTTTTATTTTTTAGAAATTAAAAAATTTAATTTATTTATGACACAATGATGATGCAGTAATTACCTTATTAATGAAATATTAAAAAAAAATTGATATTAAAATACCCAAATAAATGTAATTTGAGACTTTTTATGAATTACACTAATTTTATAGGTTAATATAACATATTAGGGATGGTTATATTAATTGTTTTCGAAGTAATAATGCTGTTACGAATTTAGAAAAAAAACAAAATACCAAATTGTGTCAAAATTGACATAAAAGAGTTTTAAAACTAATATTAAATTATTAATTGATATAATGGTCATAAAAATCTAAGTTTCGTCCAAAAAACTTATATAATTATATATATGACATTAATAAACCAATTGGGGTTAGATTGGTAGTTTATAGTATGTTTATTAACCATATACTGTAAGAATACAAATAGACACGGTAAAAGTTAAATTATTTAACTTAGACTTAAATCTAAATGATAAGGTTTAAATGGTAACCTAAACTTGTCTAAACCCTTTTGGTTGAGATTATTACGACCCATCCCTACCCTATACTCAAAATAAGTTACTTTGGATCCATTATAAACCGAATATGAACTTATTATAAAATAATATTTAAAGTTTTTTCTAAGGTTCCCCTCACCCCTCTTATAAAAGAGCACTCCCCCTTCTCTATAATTCACACCTCCAACCCATTTGGCTTGGCCGAACCCTACCCAAATACCCTCAAAACTATCCTCACTTAATCTTAGATTCCATCCTTTAGTTATAAATCCAACTTAAAGAGCCCTTCAGATCACATCAAAAGGAAGAACCATAAGAAGAGGTAAATATCTCACCACCTATTTCAAGTTCCTTTCTTCTTCCACTTCCTCCTTCTTTGTTGTTTACATTATAAAATAATAACTCCAGTATCTTCTATATACTGTGATTTTATTATAAAAATTTTACATCTATATTATTTATTTTATCAATCCTTTGATTGAAAAGGTCACCACACGTGCGTATGTACGGCTTACCATCTCCACGTCGTGGTGTAGTTTGTTATTCAAACATTTCATCATTTTGATGGGTATAATAATGAGTATAAATGATATAAATAATAAATATAAAATTATTATTATTGTTTATATATGATATACCATCTAATTATATACGATTTTAATATCAAAAGAATGATATTGTCACTCATGCGTACGTACGGACTACCATCTCCACAAACGCGATGAGATTCATTTTCCATGATTAACAATTAAAGTATAATTATAAAGTATATATAATAAATAATCATGAATTATATTACATAATAATGATACTATATTTATTTACATATATGTTTCATTTACTTAATTCCATTTAATTCAATAAGGAAATGAAAACAACGTTCATGCGTAAGTACGACCTACCATCTCCATGAACGGTGTATTTAATTACATTTATCAATATATCATATATATTTATATTCTGAATATATATTATATATAAATAATGTTTTACATTCTGGAATTAAGTAAATCTAGATATAATTAATAATATCAAGAACAAAAAGTTGAAACACGTACAATAAATGAAACGATTTTACCCAAAACACTACTTTAACATGGGGTTAACTAAAGAACGGGTAATATAAAGTCATAAGTGAATCATATATGATATCATAAATATTATTATGGTTATGTTACAAGTTAATGATATGTTTAAACCCACTATACATGATTCTCAGCCACATACGGAATAAATTGGACATAAAGTAAGGGATAATTTTCAAATCTCATTTTTATCTGAGATTGCGTATACGTAAGTATTTTATGGGGTTATATTTTTCATTCATGTCCATAAAAATGCTTTCATAAATTATTTAATATTCTTACATGTATGTTTAAAATCATGTTTTCCCCTGTTATACTTTTACATTGTGTTATGGAAGGAATCTTTCTTTTGTTTACCATACGAGGAACTTTCTGACTTTTCCAGCAAAAGTACGAGGAGATTGTTTTTTTAACTTATACGGCATGAACGGATTTTTATGGTTTCATAATGCCTAATTTTCATGAAGGTTAGTCTAAAATATTTCATTATTGTTTTCAAAAAAATCCTTTTCTTTTAAAATTTAATGGCATTTTTTGAAAAGAAAATGATTTTAAAGAAGAAAGGATATTTTCCTCAAGACATCATTTCAAGTGTTTTGTCAAAACTATTTTCCGTCTAAGATGACGTTATTTTGTGTGATTATGTTTCGAGTATAATATCTCTTTTATTTACATGGTTTTATTCTTCTTATGATGAAATGATAACCATTTGTTTTATATGGATTATGTTATGATGGGATAATTTTTATGAAACCCATTTTATTCGTTGGGTTATGATGAATGATTTATGTTTATTTTATGGAACAAGTAAGAATGATTTCATTATGAGATTGGTGGGACATATATATCCCTCCAATGCATTGGGTAAAGGTTTATATCTCATGAGATAGACATGGCTATAATGAAAAGTGAATTTGGTTCAGTAATACAGGGCTGGAATGGCAAGTAAACTCAGTTCAGTGATGGACTTTTTCCACTATGATGGTCTTGGCAGCAATGCCTTGGCTAATATGGAAATCATAACATGTGATTAATGGTTTCCAAAATTACATGTTTTATTCCCATGATATTTTATCATGATTAATGTTCCTTTTATGATCTATACCTTATTTACTGCCAATATTTATTTCACAACTCAATATATTGATGTTTAAACTTTATGTTCATATTTTTATGTTTAGATGTATATGGTTTGTTTTATTTTCCTCATGCTTACCCTTACTGAGCATTTGAGCTCACCCTTTATATGTTTTGTTTTTCCCAGGATATAAAGAAGTGTTTTAGGTAAGAAAAAAAAAGTGGAAGATCTTTATGGGAGATGTTTAAGATCATTCACCATGATTAGAAGATTGTGTTTCGAGTTTCCAAAGACACAAAAATATTACGGTCCTTCAATGACATTTTTTTTATGTATTATGTATTCCGTAATAGTAATGTATTGTCCATGTATGTTAAGTGTGGGTATTTACAGCCTCACCATCTCACAAGTAAGCTCCCCAAAAATATATCCATAGATTTTGGAAACATCACTATTAGGCACCCTGAACACATCAAATAGAATAAAAATTTTATTGAATTTCAGGTCCCACAATTTGTGTATTCATATTTGTAACTCTACTGTTGTAATATTTATCTATTTAAAATTTAAATTAAATAATTATTAAAAATATAATGTTTTTTTTCAATGACATGTATACTTGTAATGGTAGCTCACTAATATCCCCTAGATTGACTAGTGTTCAACTGCTCCAAAAATAGATGTCCATTGGAAGGTGATCTACCAACAGTATATGGGGAAGATGGTTTCTTGATAAGTATATTTGGTAAAGTGGAATCACTTGGATCCAATAACGGTGATGATATGGGTTGTGTGCTCTGAGATGTTGATCATCTAGAATCTCAAAAAAAACATGTTCTCAACATTCTCATAAATCAAGTGGAATATAATATATTCAATGTAAAAAAAATCATAAGTAACATATTTATACAAAAATAAAAAAGTATAATAATTTATATATATATATGAAACACTTGAAGATGTTAAATTATAATATAGTTTCATTAGAAAATATTACATTCAATTACTTTTATCTCCATTATCTTTATCGTTATGAACCTCCATTTTGAAGAGTACTTCATTTACACCCTCTCTTTTATGTTCTATTATTTAAATATTTTCATGGAAAGATTTTTAAATGTTTTGTGGTTGACGAGGTCTTCAATCATAAAGTACCAATTGAGCTTCATTCCCTATATCATTAAAGTATTTCTTTTTAAGTATAAAAAACAATCTACCTTTTTTGAAATTTATCTTCCACATAATAAACCATATTTTCTTATGATGCTAAGATAAATGAATCATGATCTTCATGGTCACTAGTATGGATCAAGTTGTAGAATTTGATAAAAGTAAAACGTTATAAATCTTTCATCATACCCCTATCAATGTTCACTCACTATCATTTCTATAAGACAATTAAATATTGACCATGATAGTTTAATTTGATTATATCAACCATATTTATATAGTATCACATCTTTGAAAGTGTAAATACACAATTATTTTGATTTTTGAATCCTTATTCTCAATTAATTATATAAAACTTAATGCCATGAATATTGTTAGTACAAAATTTAATTGTTTTTCTTAGAGAACCTCAAGAAAAAGCTTCAAATCATTTGATATTTCATCTTGATTTCCAACATTAATTATCTAGAAAAAATATATATGGTATTAATTTTTACATATATAGAATAACTAAAATTCAATAATATGAATATGAGCATTTACATACATAATATTTGATTCATTCAATAATATATTTATTAATAAAATTTTTTAATTCCTTCTCATTTCTATCTTTAACCCTTAGTCTCTTTTATTTCACTCTCAATTCATAAAAAAGTATGTGTTATAATACTATTGATTAGCACGTATCTATGTGATTTTAATAACTCCAATTCAGTTAGTGTAAAATTTAATCCCTTGAAAAACAGTCTTCTAATAGTTGGAATTACTAAAGACTATTTTTTAAAATTGAAAATATTGGATGTGACATCAACAAATACATTATGATTGAATCTAGTCACAAACCCAACCAATTATGTTGAATATAAGGGTAAATAATCTTTGACTATGTATAATTTAGTAATATATCATTCTAGTTAAGTTTTATTCCTCACATATGATTTCAAATGACCTATAAAACTGATGAGAAAATATAATAAACATATTTAAAATTTTTACATAATGATTTGATACAATTGAATTCATCAACCAAAATAAAAATAATATTAACATACCAATGAATTGAATACATCCATATATAGTGTAACGGTCCACTAAGCTTAGCTTCCTCAACCAAATGAATAGTCAAATGAATCCCGATAGTGAGGAATGATGGGGGGAAATGACATCTTTGAATTAAAAACTATCAAAATAATTCTTTCTTCAAGTTTGTTAAGTTCAGTTAGATTTATTGTTTTTCTATAAATCTCTTTGAATGAGGTTTATAACTCAATTAGAATTGTAGTAACTTTTTAGGTAACATATTAAAAAATTCCAATAGTAGGAATTTCTCCCTTAAAATATAAGTTTCATGTCTTTTAAGTCTATATAAATTTTTATGTCTTATTTCAACATACCATGAAATGTATCTTAAATATCAATCTATAAATTTTAAATCCTTTATGTTTGGAACAAATACATATTTATCAGGATTCTTCATTAATAAAAAATAGGTAAAAGATATATTCTATTCTCATTTTCTGAAAAAACCATTATTTATATTAATTTCCACTAAATCATTATAAGCATTAAGGCGGTCCTTTGATTTACTATGCTCATTAAGAAGTGTGAAAATTACACTATCACATAAGTTCTTCTCAATATGAATAACTTCAATATTATGATATATCAAAGTAAACTCCTAATAATTAAGTTGAAAAAATACTCATTTTTTCCAATGTTGTGTTCCAAGAGCTTCAAATATTATACCTCATCCCCCCTTCATTAAATTTATTATATTTTACTAATTATATAACAAACTACATTAAATTTTCAAATATTCATAAACTAGATAAAAACTTCAATGAATTTCACAATTAAATATCTCCATTGAATTATATCTTTCAAAACTTGAATGTGTGAGATGCATCAAGAGACTAAAAATGACACCTAAAGAACCATTTTATTTAATGTGGTTAATCCTTGATGTTCAAAATCATAATTAAAAATTGATTAATGGAAACACGTATGAGTTTTGAAACTGAATAATTTTCCTTGTCTAGGAAATACACAAATTATACACATTAAAGTAACTTGAGTTTTGAATAGTTTTATTATTGATTCATAAAATCTTTCCACACAATCATCCAATAATTTTTAAAAAAATTATTTGAGGATGAAGGAATACATCAATTTCATTTAAAAACATTTTATTTCCATTAATAATCATCTAAATAATCAAATCAATATTATTTATAAACATCCATGAAGATATATTATAGGATATGAAAACAACTATCCATATACAATAATTAGCACAAAAATTACAATAAGGCTTAAAACCATCAAAATTCAATACAAAATGTACATTCCTATGAATTTAATAAAAATATAAATATAACACATCTTGTCACATGTATTATTGCATGACATGAATAATCTTTTCAATAATTGTTTAAGAAGAATTTATCAAATACCTTTGCAGGAGTTTTCTTCTTCTATTTAATCCGGTGTTTCATTTATTTAAACTCCCACTAATGCTCATTAGTTTCCATATACTTATATCATATCTTATGTATTCTTATTTATTAGAATATTCTCCCTAATAAAGAATGAAATCATGAAGGCATGCATAAATTTTTGTATAATTAACTCCCATTTTGTTAATGATTTTATTATTCTCAGAGAATTATGTAAGGATCATAGATTCATTAAATTCATCATGAAGTAACTCCAAAATAATAAAAACTTATTATTTTGAAATTTTATAAATACTTCTAATATAATAAAACTTGATCAGAAAAGATAATTTGAATACATAGCAAACTCTTCTCATAATTATTGACTTCAACCTTCAACTAATTCATAAAACTCATTTTTTATAAATTGATGTTATGATAAATATTAACCTACTTAGGATGAATTAAAGTTTATTTTGATCTAATAAAATCTGGGTCACTAAATCTTATAGATTTAAATGTTTCATTTATCATGTTTCAAACTAAATTATCCTCTGGTGAGTCATTTTTTGTTTCACTGATAGGATAGTCATTTCGTTGACTTTTATAACATTCGATTCTCGAGACCAAATCCAACATATATATCGATCAAGAAACAATTTTAGTATTAGGGGCTCATATACATCAGTTATATTAAACCATAACTTGAATTTACAATTAGGACATGAACATTTTATTTTATCACCCCCTGATTGATTTTGAATTACTCAATAAAAAAATTCTTCAAAGCCCTTAGAATATTACGGTGTCTTTCAGGGTAAATTAATCCAAAATTTATTTTTATGTATTATATTACCACTCTTATCCCTATAAATTCAAAAACAAATATATAAATTTTTAAACAAACAAGTAAGAACAATTCATAACATCACTATGTAAAAAAAATTCTTTGAAAAAATTATACAGATAAGAAAATTCTATTTAAACTAAAAGATAACATATCAATTAAAAATATTAATAAAATACCAAAGAATGATTATAATTATAATGAATATTTAACAAAACAATTCTTGAAAATCTAATAGATTTAGTATAAGTATTAAATATAATTAAAATCTACATCATCACATAATTAATATTGTAAAATAATTTGAATACATAAAATTTTAAATATAATATTAATAGTTTTAAAATATAATTAATTAATTAATTATATATAAATATTAAATAATCAATAAAAATTAATCATGGCAATAAATATTTATTAAAGATATAATGCCATTTTAATGTATGATTATGAATTTTTATTAATTTTTAATATAGTTTCTTGTCTTCATTAGAGGACAACACTTTTCAAATGTGTGAAAAAATATTGATCCAATGTGAAAAAAATTAAAAAAACATGAATTTTTTTATCCAATTCAACATGAAACATACTATATGAAAAACATAAACAACATAAATTAAAAAATATCATTTCTTTCAATAAAATGGTTTATATATCATGGGATAAATCTAGTGAGGTTAGGGAATAGAGGTTGATGAGGAGAAGGTAGTGAATGATTTGGAGGTTGGAGATGTGAGTCCAATGACATCTGACTCATGGAAAAAGAGGGGGTGGGAATCTAGGTATATGTAAAGGGAAAAGTTGGAGGATGTGGGACCAGGGTTAAGAAGAGAATGGGTTAAAGGTTGGTGTCAGTTTCTAGAGTCGGATCTATGAGGAAAGAGGATGAGTTTCATCGAGAGAAGGGGAAGGGGGATCATTGTTTGGGATTATGGTTATAGATAAAAGGATTCTAATCGAGCGTCACAACCATTGGGGTTTTGGGTGGGGGTCAATTGCAAGGGGAGAAAGGGACACATGTGGGGTTGGGGTCTCAATAGAGTTTTTTTATTGGGGTTTTTATTATATATTTAAGGGATATTTTAATAAAACCACTACTAAATCTAAACATATTTATTATTATTTAAAACATATAAGATTTTACAACAAACTACCACTGTATTTTAAATAATAATAAATATATTTAGATTTATAAATTTCTCCTAAAACCGCTTCGAATAAAGCTTCTCTAAGGCATCATTTTTTTGAAGTTGTTAGTGGAGTTTATTTAAAAATATACAATAAAAGGTTTTAATATTTAATAGAATATTTAAAAATTAAGTTCAATCAATGATGGATACCTCTCCCAATTCGCCTTACTAATTACACTTACGCACTCACTTTTCAATTGATGTGGGAAATGATCCAAGTAAATAAATTAAAACCAAAATTTCAATCCCTACCCTCCTATTTTGTATATATTTTTTACCATATGTACATGTTTTTTCTTATTTTTTTTATGTATAATTTTTAATATTCATTTTTTTAAGGATAATGAGTTGATATAAAGAGATATAATGTATATTTTTCTAGCCTATTTATCCTTCAATGGCCTTGATAATGACCCCATCCTCAAAATAACCCATAAATTTATTGCCTCCCAAAGATACACATGAAATAACCTTCCCCCATGCTCAAAAATGAAATAATCATCAATTTATTTTATGAGTAAAGGAGGGAAATGGAAATACTGTCTTCAAATTTGATTAAACTAATAAGTTCATTTATGGAATTATAATGTATTAACAATGATAAGTTTAAATTTAATGTCTCATAGAAGAATTTGTGTTAGACCATCAAATGCACTTTTATTTTGATAACATTTAATAAACTCCAAAGAATAAAAAACGAATGGTCTCAAGTTATATTTCTTGCAAAAAATATAAGTTTATCTCAAGAATATGAGGATATTATGTATAATATTTCAAAATATTCTTAGAATGCATCTCAGGATGAGAAATAAAATTGGGTATTCCCATTGATAGTATTAAATTTTAGTTCTCAATCAAATATTGAGGCAAAATATTGAAAATAAATTCCAATAAAAACCAAAAAAACATATTAGAAATCAATTATTAGTTTTTTATATCTATATGTTAAAATAAAAAAACAAGTTAATCTAGAAGAAAAAAATGATATTGGATAATTTTTTAAGCTTAGAGTGAGTGAAAATATAAAATATAGAAATGAAAAAGGGGAATAAATAAAGAAAAATACACCAAAAATTTTAAAAACTCCTAAAAATAATGTTTCCATATCCCCCACACATATTTGTTATCATGTAACCAATTCAATTTATAAAATATATGTATGACATTCTCAAAATGGTATCTGTAATTAAAACAATATGTGTGGGATGAAAAATAAAACTTGAGTTATTTTTAGTGAGTTCAAAGATATTATTCTCCCAAAAAATAAAACTTCTTAAAAAAAGTAAACTTGAACCAAAATTATTCAAATGGAAAACTAAAAAAATACATGAAAAATAAAAGACACTTGGTGTCACCTCAATAGAGGAACTGAATTTTTATTACATATAGAATGAAAATGACAATGGTCATCCACAATATGAAGGTTTATGGGGATTATATGGTGTGAACCACTACATATGTTCTCTCTTTATGTATTACAATCAATATCTAGAGCAGAGAACCCCACAAACAACAAAAAGTGACCCATCTCCCAAATGAAAATAAGTGGGAAGTTAAATGATGGATGGAATATAATATAAGGATTCTCCATGATTATAGTATCCTCTTATATATGATGTTCATGATTTTATAGATTAGGTAGTTTATTTACCGTATGTGTCTTGAGTTTTTTAATTAAAACTCCATCATTTTCTTTGATGCAAACCTCTTCTTATTCAAAATCAAGTACCTTCATCTCCTTGATGGTTTCGTATTTTTATTCACCACCCTCTAGTTCCATACATGGATTAGATGATTATACATTGAAAATATAATTATAGTTATAAGGAATTCCATGTAATTAATAATAAAATTAAATGGAATTCAAAGGAACATCTACTCACATTGGTGATCTAAATAGGGGTACTTATTCTTCTTTAATTACCACTCATAAATGATCAATGAAGGTGAATTTGGATCCTCCATCTGCACTTGAAATTTCATTTCCCCATTATATCTCCATCATAATACAAGGAATCTAATAGTTGTATTGAATTATAAATATAAAAGTGCATGAGGTTACAAATATTTTTCATTTTATAGATTTTTAAATAGAATCTAGTCCAAAGTATGTTAAACTCCCTTTATATTTCAAGATAGAATTATTTTCTCTTCTTAAAGAGGCTCCTAAAACTGATTAGAAATTTGTTAGGAATAATTTATTTTTAATTTTTTATTCTTCATGTTGTTTCATATTTGGAAAATAACATTTTAATTAGTTTATCATCATATTTTAGATGTTTTTTAACCATATTCCTTAAAGACTTAGAGGATAGAGTTCATATTTTCAAATAATATCCCTTTTCTCCTCAATATCCCTTTGATTTTTATTGAGAGTGGTCAATATTGAAAGTATCTCTGTGATGTTGATATATTATCCTTGTTTCTATATCTTTATTTAAGATTGTTTATGATGCATGTTGTTGGAGTATATTTTTATCCTACCATCCACTTGGGTATACTAGTAGCTAGGGCAGTCAATATAAGATTTATATGAGAACTTGTGGGAAGAAAAAAGTGGAATATAATTTTTGGTTTAGAGTTGAATCTTTGACCATCATGTTATTCTTATAAAATTTAATTATTTGGTAAAATATATATTGACTAATTATAGAATAATGAACTAAACTTTAATTGTAAAAAAAATTCAAGAAAACAAATATGGGTGAGATTAGAATTCATAACACAAAAACAAATGAAGGGAGTTGATTATAGAGTGACACCGAGTAAATTAATGAATCATGTACCTACAAAAATGGAACCAAATTGATCCACGAACTACCATGGGTTCCTCGTCAAAAATATTTTTTCCAACAATACAGCAAAAGGGCCGATTGTGGGTTATCTTTTAATGAGAGAACATAAATTATCATTCTTTTCCATTGTTGTTACTTATTAATTTTTTAGTTATTATTTATTAAATAAATTCATGGTATAATAAAAGTTCGTGTGTATAAAAAAAATAAAAAAAATGGGACATCTAAATTATAATAAAATGAAATAAATTAGAGAATAAAAAATGTTATGTAGGGAAAATTTTATTTGAGAAAAGAGTAAATTCTTCAATCCACTTTAAAATATTTTTTAAACTTAGATTAAAACATCATATTATATTTAATTCCTCTAATTACCTTCCAGTATTTATTTTATGGGTTATTGGTATGCATATGAGGCTCTCTAAATGAATAGACAACTGGATTTCTCTATAGAGTATGAACAAAAACACACATAATTAAATAGCATGATATCTCACAGTCTTCTAATCTCACTATAAATTTTATTCTTATTATATTTTGAATATATAATCAAAATGTTGAAATAATTGAGTAAAGATTGTGAAATTAATTTGATAATGGAATTAGTCAATCCTAAAAAATAAGACATGAGTGAACACCTTCGTTTTTCACTTAAATTATATGTGGCCACACTAATAATTAAAATAGTTATGTTAATTGGAAATCAAAAACCATACCATAGAAAAATATTGGGTCATATCCCATTAAAATTTATATTGAGAGAGTTGTAGAAGAAGAAAAAAATGGTGGAGAGGGAAAAAGGTGAATAAAAGAGGAGAATAATTAGTGTATTAAAAATAAAGAAAAATGATAAATATAAAATTAAATTAAATTAAATCTTATTTATTTAACCACTAATAGAAGAAGAATATTATCATAAGATATGTAAAATTTTGAACAATATTTATAGTATTTTTTCCTCCTTATATGCATAATTATCTCCTCTCACTCTTTACTATGACTGATATTATTTCACATAGTAATATAACGACCATAATCCAAACCTATGGAATTCTTGGGTAGGTGTAATTTTTATCTGTAGTCCCCACTTATGAAATATTAGATGATTACACATAATCATAATATTCCATTTGGCTCCATGAATGAATAATTTTATGTTTATAGGGATCACTCATTCCTTCGGTTCAATATGGGTCAAACAAATGTTTCCTTGCTTGTAGGGTGATCACAATGGTGTGGGATTGTATCAAAGACCCTCATTTGTACTAAAGAAACAAACCATATATACAAAATAAGGTTATAAGTTCAATTTCCAATCTATATAGAAAGTATAGTAGAAAATATTTCAAGTAAATTAAATAGTAGAGGAAGTGTTAACCAATCTTTATACTATGTATTGTAGGGTCCTTCTTCCTTTCCTATAAAATAGTAGAGTAAGTGTATATGAGTCTTTATATGGATTGTAGTAGGTTTCTTCTTAATATAATTAATCAAGTAAAATAAAAACAAAATTAAATTTATTTTTATCAAATAATATGATTAATTCTACACACATAATATAGAAGGCAGAAAAAAAGATAGAGAATAAAAATAAATAATAATTAAGAAAATTAAAATATGATCCTAGAAAAATCATATTGCTTCTTTATGAAAACATTTATCCCTCTATAATTCCCAATTTAGTGAGAAATTATCTCCAAGAAGAGAATATATCACCTCTCCAATATATTATCACTTAAAATCCAAGGATTCCTTCTAATGCATTGTTTGTAGACAAATCACATTTTGAATTCTTGAAATTGCTAAGAAATTTTGACAGAGTATCGGTACTTTTATGATAAATAAAAAACAATTCAAAACAATAGGTTGTGCCTTCTATTTATAATAAAAGGTAAAAGAGGGATTTGAAAATAAAAATAATATTAATAATAACAAAACTATTTTTGGAAACCCCTATATTAACAAATTGAAAAAGGGACATAGGTTTGAACTATTGTAACTCCCCTCACTCTCCACATTTCTAGTGGTTTCAAAAACTAATACCCAAATCCAATTATGTTATTTTATATTTATTTCTAACAACCCGCACATAAATGTAAAATAAAAATCAATTTAAAAAGTTTGATGTGTTTAAAGATAAAAAAATTTCGATTGGATGAGTAGTTTTCTAACTTTGAACATCTTCAAATGAATCCTATTGTATATGATCAGTTAATCATTAGACATGATATATTTGAATTATTAACAATTTATGAATTCATAACAATATAAGTGACACAATTATATATCATATATATTTGGTTCCCAATTTTTTGTTCATTTGAGCCATGAACACCACTTGGTTTCATGTGTATTTCAAATAATATGGCTTAACAATACTCTTTGAAGTTCCCCAAATTCATACTCACATATATAATTTTCAAACATCAATTCATTTTTAAGATCATTAAAATCACATGCTTAACCACTTCATGAATTAATTTATCATCTTAATAATGGGAGTAAAAGATTACTTCATCTGTCACTATAACTTAGTTTTACCATTGAACCCATATCTTGGGATCTCCTATCATCTAGGTAGGTTTACCACCATGAGGAATCAATCTAATATGCACTTAAACCTTTCCTTTTGATGATTCCTATAATATCTCTCTAGTTATCGTTTTTTAAAATGTATGTGTAATATTTATTTTTGAAGTGACATGGTCAATCCTAGTAATTTTTCTAGATAGTAGTTGTCTAACCGAGTCTTTTCATCATTTTATATTTTAATATTTTCCATTGTACAAGACATTATTTCTACTTCCTAGCATAGATTGGATATATAATTGAATAAAAACAATAGGTATAGGTATTTTCCAACTTGGGATGTCTTCAAATAAATTTAGAACTCATTCATCTTCTTCCCTTACCTTATCTAAGCCAATAGACTCTACCTCTATAATGGATCCTACAATGCATGTTTTTTTGGGAGATTTTCAAGAAATAGATCCACCACCAAGTGTAAACAAATAATCAATAGTGGAGTTAATGTCTTTTATTCTAGTTACCAATTTCATTATGATAACCTTAAATTAACATAGGATACCTTGTATATTTCAGTGAAAAGTTATTTATATATTTTAGATATTCTAAAACTCAATTCATGACCATCCAATTGAGATTATTAGGATTTCTAGTAAATTGACTTATCTTACTTGTAAAAGAACCTATATCTAGTTTACTGTAATTCATAACATATATCAATCTTCTTAGAAATATATACTACTCTAAAAAAGATTTTATATTACCAGTATTCATTGAAAGAATTAGATTTACATCAATTGGATTCCTTAGAGGTTTTATATCTAGATTTTAAAATTTATACAAAATCTTCTCAATAAAATGAGACAATTATAATCTTAACCCATCATAAGTTATATGTATTTTATTTACTGAAATTATATTTTTCAATATTAGGTATTCCATTTCAAATTGAATAGTGAAAACATGTTTGGTGGCTTTGATGATATATATACTTCTTCCAAATATGAGCATATATTTAACATAAAAGCATATAACAGAATATTTATCTTGAGTGTTCCTAATATATAAAAATTTATCATACTCATTGATCTTGAACCTATTTTATAACATTAAATGATTAATTTTCATATTATACTTCCTAGGAGCCTATTTATGCCTATAAAGATATTTCACTAATCGACAAATTTTCTTTTCCTATCCACGTATAGTAAAATTTTCAAATTGTTCCATGAAAATCTATTCTTCCAAATCACCATTTAATTACGTAGTCTTAACATCAATTTGATGTATTTATAAACCATTCAAATCTGTTAAATTGATTAACATCTATATATATGTAATCCTTATAATATGTGAATAAGTGTTAAAATAATAAAGTTACTCCTTTTTGTATACCCCTATACTATAATTCTATCCTTGTATTTTTCAATTATTCCATAAGTCTTCAATTTATTTTTAAAGATCAACTTGTATCCACAAATTTATTTTCTAAGAGTTAGTTCGACTAATTTCCAAGTATGGTTAGACAATATGTAATTAATTTCACTATTGAAAGATTCTTCCCAAAATGAAGCTTCTGGGGTGGTCATATCCTCTCTAAATGTTAGAGCCTTAATTTCACAAAAATATGTTATAAATTTTGGTCTAAAGGACAATGAGATCAATTATTTTTTTACTTTTTTGATGATCTACATCCATTAAATCGCTTTTAATTGTATTATCTAGAGGCCTTTTACTATTATCATTCACTTTATTTGTCAGATGATATATAAAAATATTTTCAAAGAATGAAGGATCCCTAAATTCAATAATAATATTGTTTTGTATTTCCATCATCTAGGAGTTATGAAAAAGAAACTTATATGTGATTTTGTTAACTACATAACCAGTAATGTTGAATTCAATAGTTTTGGACCAATATAAAACATTTTAGGTTTAGGAACTACATCCTTGGCCAAACACCCCCACATTTTAACATATTTAAAGGTAGTATTTCTTCCCTTCCATAACTCATAGGGAATAATTTGAATAATCTTATGTGTTTACCTATTTAATAAGTTCTTTGAAATTAAAAGATACCCCCATATATTTTGTGGTAAAATGATACTAATTTTCACTACATTCATCATTTATTTTATGGCCCATATTTTTCCTTTCAAAAAAATCCATTTGATTATGGTTTGTAAGGATTTGTAGTTTACTGATTTATTTTCAACTCATTGCATACATTTTTTGAATGATGACTCATATTCCCCACCCCAATCACTCCTTATGCCTTTAATATTCATATTGATCATATTCTCAACTTTATTTTTGTATTTTTTATAAAAATAAATAGCATCATATTTACTATTAAGTATATAAGTGAAAAAAAACCTAGTAAAATAATCTATGATTGTGATAGATTATTTTTGTTTACAACCTCTTGAAGGTATTAATTTCTTATCACATATTTCAATGAGAATAAAATAAGAAGGAACAAAACTCAATTCAATAAAATGAAAGGCTACTTTACAATATATTGATTAACCATACACTGGAATTTTATTACCTGAAAAACATAATTTCTGTAACAAATCCATGTCAATTGATTTTTGTAATGATTTATAATTAACATGGTAAAATTGTTCATACCTAAAATCAGCACAATCAACCACAAAAATCAAAGGAACTTTAAATTAATTAATCTTAAAATCATTGGGTACAATAGTTATAACATTTAATTTGAACATAAAATCACACAAAAATCTCATTCCAACATAAAAATTACACTTTTTGTCTATAAATTCTCTAGAAAAAACACTAACTTGATGTAACTCCTGACCAGAATAGAGACTGACACTAAATTATGGTTAATATTAGTTATATGAAGTACATTGTTTAGTTCATAGAATTTTTTGTATTCATTTTCAAAAGTTCATTTTTTTTAATATGCCTTGGAAGTTGATTAGGTACTCATAAAGATTATTTTATCACTTCTCACTGATTCATATGATAATAACATCCACTTATTAGCACAAACATTGAGAGTGACTCCACGTTCAACCCACCACTATTTTGGGTCTCTAATGAGATTGTACTTAGATATCATAGAATACTAATAAAAATCACTACCATTAAATTTTTCTGACTTCTATCATTTATTATTTACCAACTTCATTGTGGAGAGTGATATTAGAAGATTTTATGTTGACATTTCTATTACAGAAATATAAATTGATATCAATATCATTTTATGAAAAATAAAAATTTGTTCTAAGATTGTTGGATATGAAATCCTTGTATATAGAATAAAGTTATAATTTTAATAATCTATATAAATACAAAGTGTATTAGGTTCTATTCAAAATAATTGAAATAGTAGAGGAAGTTTTGACCAATCTGTATTCTAAATATAGTAAGGTACTTCATCATAGTCTATAAAATAGTAGAGGAAGTGTAGACCAATTTGTTTACAAAATATAGTAGGGATCGTCTCTGTGGAATTAATCATGTTCTGTGTATACAAAAAATAGTGGACTCCGATCATGTAATTTGAATTAGTATATACATAGGGTGTAGTAAATAATTTATATATATAATTAAAATTAAGAAAATTTAAGAAATTTAAAATCCATACCTAAAAAACTCACATTGTTTCCTTAAAAAAATTTATCTCTCATTAAAGAATGAGAGAGTATGGTAGCCGCCATCAGGACCAGGCATCGTGCAGCTTTTTACGGGGCAATGATAGCTGATCAGAAATTCAAGGTGGGGAGCTAGGTGTTCAATGACGTAGAAAGCTAGGGAGGGGTAGTTCAAGTGGGTTAGGCCTACGGGTCTTGTATTGGGCATGGTATCCTCTGGGCCTTCGGGTCACGTATTCCGGGTTTTTCAATCCTTGTACCTTGGGCCTACGGGTCATGTACGGGTTCCCCTTCAACACTTAAAATGGGTATTATCCATAATAAAATAAAAAAGAAGGCTTTCGGGCCATTCGGTCCAATGAAACTTCAAGACTAAATTTAAATTTTTATCATTTTGGGGGATGGGTCTCTTTGAGAACATAGATTCAGAATCGATTTATGAAGGTTTGAATACCTCAAATAAAAGTTTTTGGATAATTTTTTACATTTGAGAGCCATCACGGGAGCTCGGTAGGTCCCCATGATGGGCCAGGATGGTTTCTATAATCAGTACTATAAACAAAACACCAACCTAGTAGTGGAATCCACTATCCCACTGATGGATACAACCAGTAAGCCTATTGGATACTATCACCTCTGTCTTACTGGTGGTGAAGAATCGGCTCACCGATGGGACAAACATATCCACATGCATACTATAGGGGTCTACTGTTGAGTCATTGGGTTAATAATATCTAGTTGATACACTTAAAAATGGGTAAAAATATGATTTTCACCCACAAATTTTAAGATGGTTATCCCCATCTTCTTTTCTCATATGGTCGATGGTATGAGGTTCTAAACCAGCATTCTCATCCTCTCTTCCCCCTTGATTTGGGGTGTTGTTACATGGATATTGTATGGATAATTCAATGTTTGGTGTATCCTTCATACACTTATATCCCTCTTCCTTAAACACCACTAAATCAAATTTTTTCATGTTTACAGTTTTCTTAGTGATTTCCCTAATGTATGGTGGCCCATTTTATATGTGGATTTTATATTCCCTTATAGAGGTCATCTGGAGAAAACATGCGGGTGTCTTCATTGGTTTATTCCATGAAGTTGTGTTTATTTATAAATTTTATTTGGTTTTTATTTAAAAATAAATTATATTTATGGTTGTAATGGCATCAGGTTTTGTGACTTTGGATCGATGTTTTTTTAGGAGTGTACTAGAGATTTTTGGAACCCTATTTCTCAAAGAATTGGTGATTTTTAGATCCCTGGTGAGTTTTTTATATTTATTACACTTTTTAAAAAATGGAAAAATTAATTATAAGTTGTTATAATTATTTTTAATGGTGTTGTGGCATGATATTGGTGCCCCATAGTGTGGTCGAAAACCGTTGGAGTCATGATGGGATTGGGCGAGCCCGATTAGTAAGAAATCATATGGTGAATAGAGTAGGATAGCTCCTAAAATGAGGTAGGTGGTTTTTGTTACTTTCTCTATTGATTATTGCATTTTTATGGTGCATGTGACGTGTGGCCTTTCCATTGAGGGTGTTGTCCAATTTAAGATAAATAATTATCATTTTAAATTTTGATAAAGGATTAATTTGAAATAAATACCTAGAACTGAGTACCTATCATGGGCCATAGTGGGACCTTAATCACAAACTAGTTTCCACAATCATTGATGGATAGTGTTGTGAATTTTTATGAGATCCGTAGTTTCATCTAGACCTCTTGATGAGTGTGACCAAAATGAGTGTTCTTTTTTAGTTCTTACCTAGGATCATGAAACACCTATAGTGGGTGGGAATGACTTGAGACGAGTGGACCTTATGAGGACACTTATAACACCTTAGATTCATTGGCATTTTTGAAAAAATGGGTGAGAAATCCTTCACATTCAAGATGTGTTTATCCTAGGTAGAAAAACTATAGGCACAATAGGTTGGGATTGGGTTTGGTTTAGTGAACCAACATAGATTACTTAGATATTGAGATGGAAAGTGGTTCATATCATGAGTTCGTAGCATGTGAGGTGTAATATGGGTTTCTGTGTTAATTTTGACTATTTAGAGGTATGTGATATCTTTCGAGCATTGGATGTTAACCCAATAGACTAATGGTGACCTACGATCCTAGGAGGGATGCCTCTCCTTATGTACTAACTTAGGGAAAATGAAGTGGGTGTCTCATTGACATACCATACCTGAGCAAGTGATTACAGTTGGGTAGCAATAATTAAATATTTCACCTTTGAACCCTAACCGATGTGTAAGCCTAATGGGGATGATATTGTGGTGATAGGCATGGGAATTAAACCAACCCATGTTTGGTTTTTATTTTATTGTTGGTTATGAAATGTGATTTCCCAGAATTCCTGGGAATCAGCTATTTGGTCTGGCATTGGTTTCACTATCTTTGACACCCATGAATCACCTGTTGAAATTGATTATACCATAAGATGCTCAGAATTTTTGGGATCTAGTCTCACTTCATATTGATGGGAGGATGCCTAGTTTTACTAACATCCAGTGCATATGGTTTATGTAACTATATATTCAAAGATATGTTTCTTAAGATAAAACATATAAATCAATGATGACATGTATTCAAAAATTCCTAGTATATTAAGGATTTCATGATATAGAGAAATCATTTTGACTGCCCAAGGGACCTAGAATTAAAATGGTGATACAATTAAGCCATTGTGAATGTCTGGGGCCCCTGGTATATGAATGGATTTATTAGGTGCTGGGAGGGTGTATATCTCCAATAATAGATATTGAAAATAGTGATGGTGACTATTGGATCCCCCTGACTTATTCCTAAGATTCCCACTAGCATTGGATGGATTCACCAGATATATATTAGTTGAGGATTCACATGATTTTGGATGCCTAAGTGATAGACCATGGTCTCTAGGAGGGTATCTCATTAGATTTCATGGGTGACCCAGGAATCGTTCATGTAGGGACATATAGGATTTCCTTGGACCTCCCCCTTTAATGAATCAGATGTTGGTCTAATATAAAGAATGCCATGTTACGGCCATGGGGTTCATCCTTTGGTCTTGAGGATGAGGGATTCAGGGTGACACCCAAGGATCTGGCACTTGTCAGGGTAATGGATTTAGCATGGGTTCCAAAATTTGTTGGTAGGGATATCTCTAAGTTGATTCTCATGCTTAGGAAAATTATAAAACTTTCCAAAATAGGTATGGTTGATTTATGTCACAAACCCAAGAATTTATTTGTATTTATTTATTTATGGTCTCTTTATTATTTATTTATTTTCTACAAAGTATGTCAACTACACATATCATTGTAGGGCTGGTTATGTATGAGATCGCATTGATGGTTATCTACTATGTAATGTACTCACACCATGATCGAACCACCATTACACTGGGGTACCCAAGTAGACACTCACTTGGTTGTGGACATAGGTTGGGTTGAGGCCAAATATTTCATGATTGCGTTGGAGTTACTTGAATGGGTTTCAAGGATTAAGATGAGGTTAGTCTTGGGGATTGTAGTGGATACTCTTATATTTTATTTTTTCCTTCATCTATCTTATTTGGTTTATTCTATATATGTGATCAACCTAGTGGTTGATCTGTATTGTATGATGCATTTATATTTATTATAGTATGATATATTTTACTAATTTCATTGTTTAGTTAATTTTTACTATGGATGTTTCTTGGTTATTTATCTACTATTGTGCAATCTTATATAGGGGGTATAGTCTTCCCATGGTACTTCTATAGACCCCCTCTACTAGTCAGAAGCCTCTGGCTTATAGGGGCATTACTAAGGTCATGTAGTGGTTTGGTCCTTCTACTATTTGGGTGAGTATGGGAAAATAATTACAAAATGGTATCATATCTCTCTTTTTATTTTGATATTCTATTTTGGATATTTTTTCTATGTGTTGTTGGAATGTTTTTAAGACTATGATAGATACTTTGTTGGTGCATCATGAGCACCCATTTTGGTATAAGGTGAAAGTTACCGGGGGCTCAGGATTTTTTTTCTTAGTTTGTATCATTATAGTTATTTAATATTTCACCCGAGGTGATACTCATGATGTTTGGATTTATGATTTTGATTTATTATTTATTAGCCTCTTGGAATATTAGAAATAATTCAGTTATTGGATTTAGATCTTGGTCCATAGAGGAAAGAGGTGTCTCATGCATCATGAGTAGGCACATAGGATTCACATGAAATATAAACATGGTAGTGTGTAATTATGTCACTAATGAGAGGTTCGTCTATTTAATGTTTCATCAATAGGATATATGATGTATTTCCTATAATATCTTGGTGTCATTATACTCAGCTGAACCAAAATGTGTATACAGCTTTCCGATAGTAAGTCATGTGGATCCTATAGCGAGATAACTGATGGTGATGGTGATGATATAGTCCTTTAGTATTATGGATGTGTGGTGACCCTAGTATGTCAGTCCATGAATTTGATTCCTTGAAGATGAACCCACTATGGGTGATGGTTTAAAGGTAAATTTATTTAAAGTGTTGGTAACAACCTATATGGGTTTTCCTGTATATCTTAGAAGGACAATGTACTTAACCAAACTATGTGATGGTAGTTCATGGGATACAAATCATCATAGGGAGATTCTATTTTTATGGGTATGCTTGTGTTATGTGACCAGATCCTCTAGGTAAAAGTTTGATGTGCAGACACTTAGAGAGTGTAGGTTCCCTAGGTTTTCTTATTTAAAGTACCAGTAACAACTTGTATATTTCTCTCATATAGCTTCAATTAGAATTCTATCTAACTAAATTGCATGTTTATATTTCTTTATAATGGGTCATTAGAGTTATTTTATTTGTATAAAAATGATGAATAATAATTTTTCATTCTCAAGGGAACATTCTCATAGGTGGATGCTCGGTGAGAATTGTTTCCTAGTAGGCTAGTGTTTGGCATGTGATGTTAGTTTGTATATGATTCCATGGAGTGGTAGTTTTCATGTACATTTCCTTGTGTTTTTCGGTTGGTATAAAATGTTTCCCTTAAGATATATCCATTTGAGATATAGTATTTGGCTATGGTGGGAGGGATTACTAGCCCGGTAGATGTGAATAATTTCTTCAATGATTTGATTCATAGTGACATGTGTGAGGGTAACCCACGAGAGGGGTTATACCATGCTTGTGAGTGACTTATAGGAAGAGAGGCATGAGGAGATTTATTGGGATGGTATTTGTTCATTTAAAGTACTATCAAGGTTGTGTTTTTTCATGTTCATGAATTAGTTTTCTTAAGGTTAATCTCCTTAAGTACTAGTTATTTTGGTATTGGGACCGACTTTGAGGGACGGTCCAGTTGAGTACCCAGCCCAGTATTTAGGTATTCACATTAGATGAAAAAGGTGAGAATGAGTAGATTATTTTGATGTTAAAAATGATTCTATTAATGGGTGATCATGATATAGACCTTAACTCAAGTGATACTCCCAATTTGAAGAGTATTGAATAGGGTACTCTTGGTTGGATGCAACTGATGTGTAGTAGGGGAATTGTCAGTAGTTTTTTATATAGAAACTTGAAATATGTGATATTTTTGGGTCTTTTTGTTTGAAAGTGTATATGATTCTTTTTGTTGGTGAGAAGACAAGAAAGAGGTAGTTGTTGAATTTGGTATGAGATTCTAGTCTGGAAGTGAGGCGACTTGCAAGAGTTTGAGTTGGGTCTTAGGATTGAGTGTTATGAGAGTGTACTCCCATTATGTTTAAAGAATATTGAGGTGATACACATCATTCACATGTGAAGCCTACTGAATTTTAAATTGGTGAGGTATGTGAGCATGTTGAAGAACAATGGGGTTTTGTGAGTTTTTTATGATATTGGTAGACCAAGAACTTTATGTGCATGAATCAGGAGGAGCAACGTGTGTGTGTGACAATAAAACCTACTGAGATTGTACCACATAGTGGTTCATAGGTGTGACACTCATTATAAATTGGAGTTTTGGTATGTTCTAAATAATGGCATTTCCAAGAATCTGGAACTGGTGTAATTTTTCATTTCATGTTAGAACATGGGCATGATTGATCTCATCCATGGGTGGAGAATGGGTTATGATGATTGTGAATTAAAATTTAGAAAGTGATGACAAGGATGTTCTTATAGTGGGGATATTGATGTGAGTCATGGTGACACAACCCTCATATATGATGGATCATGTTTTCTTGAAAATAGATATTGGATTTTCGATCAGGCATTTTAGTATCTATAAAAAAAATGGGTATGAGTGGGTCAAGATTCCTTATATAATGATTGATGTAACCTCAAGAATGATGTTGGATGGAGTTTGAGCATCAATGTTGTGATTGGAATGATATAAGGTGATCTGAACATGATTGGATTGGTGGTTTATCATTTCTTATGATGTATCATGATGATAGAAAAGGATGGTGGGGAAAAGGCCCAACAAAGATCAATGTAATCACTGAGAGGCGGAGGGGTTTGTGAGAACCATTGTTGAGGTTGTTGGAACCTTTTTTAATTATAATAATAAATCATGGTTAGTATGATATTAATGAGTTTTATGTTCTCTGTTATCATTTTACAATATAAGATAGATTGGTGAAATTTGACTAAATATGAGTTGATACCAGACACTGTCTCTTCATTGAGGATAACTCACCATCAATTTTGAAAAACTGAAAAGTGTTGGAAACACTCACTGTCAGCTTTGAGTCAGTGCCATAATGTAAATTTGGTAATGTATGGAATGACTTTCCACTATAGGATGAATCTCCATTGGACTAGAAATTTAAAAAAGAGTTGAACACACCTACCATTAGAGTGAAGTCACTTCCAGAATGAAAAATTGGATAAGTATCAAGATGACCTACCATTAGATCTGAGTCACTATTAATTCAACCTTATTCTAGAATGAAAATTTGGTAAAGTGTTGATTGAACTACTACCAAGTTCATTCACCACCATCCTGACTTTTTTCCATTCCAACTCATTGCAAGACACAATCATCGCCAAATCAAGTCACCTCCAGAACAAGACACCACCATAGACTATCTCACCATTCTAAAGACTCACTGCTAGTATTTTCTATTTATTTTGAATTTAATATTTATAACCTATATATTATTAAATTTAATATTGAAACTTATTTTTATAAATTTACCTTAAATGTTATATAGAGATATATTATATTTCATGTCAGACATGTAACATGAGGAGGAAAGGATTCAAATGATTCTCCCTACTATTGCCGCTATTAAAAGTTGAAGTAGATCTCATATGATTATGTGTTGAATAAAGACAATAGAATAAACATATAAGATAATATATATTCATGAACATGAGAAGTTTACTGAGAAAATATTTAAGAACCAGAAGAATTTCATTTTTTGAGAGCTTGCACGTTGCTTCTTGCCTTCACACTTCTGTGAAATAGTGGATCTTGTAGAACAAAGATTCTATGACACTCTGTTCTACACGAAATTTCAGAAATGTCACTCAATATTCATTTTATACTTCATTCAAGGAGTCACGAGCCTTAGAGTTTATCAGATAGAGAAAAAAACATCTTATTACAACTTTACTTTCTCTATTTTTCTATTTAATTTACATTATGATCAGTGACTATACTTTTATTTCTAAACCCAGACATTATCTCGTGCACTCAAAATAGAAGATACTAGATTTCTTATCAACAATCTATTTACATGTTTTCTATTATGATGTGGTAGAGGTCTTATTATTACCTATATTTTGTTTTACTCCCATGGGTATTGTGGAAGAGTTCTCTTTTGTCCTGGATAGTGGTTTTATTTTGGAACACCCGATCCAGGTTATGGATCATATATTATTGTCTTATAATTTTCTTGGCAGTAGGTTATTTCTAAGTGGATAGGATTAAGTCTCAGCTTGAGACTGAACCTCTTGTATTCATTTTCTGTAGTGTGTTTTGTCTTTTTTTTTACTTTATCTATAGGCTTTATAATGTATCCCATTTTAAACTATAAACAAAACCATTACTTTTATAATTAGTCTTAATTAGTGCTTATAAATTATTTTGATTTAGTAACTTGATTTCAAAATTTATGTTTTCATAATTATTTTAATTGAGATAATAACAATTATTTAAGAAATATTTTAAAATATTAAAACTTATATCGATCTACTATTTTGGCTAACTGCGCTATTTTTTAATTAATTGGGGGTTTTATATAAATCTGTTTTTAAAAGAAATATTTATTGGGTACTCAATTCACCCCCACCTCTTGATATACTCAATCCAACTAGAATTTCATATCATAGGTTTCAAAACATTTCAACAATGATTTTAGTTGTACTTTAAAGGTATTAAATTTTTTTATTTATAAATCTAATTATTTAAATGGATAATAGACATAAAGGTTCTTCTACCAACATATTTCCTTTTTTAATGGTAATACTTTTGCTCAATGGAAATTCAAAATGATAATTCATATATAGAGTATGGATTTTGAAATTTGGTTTAGTATTGAGGATAGATATGAGTTACCTAAGACTCTTAGAAAATATTGGGATGATGCTATTATGATTTCTTATAAATAAATTATAAAGAAATGAATGTTCTTTATTGTGTCTTAGGAGTTGAAGAATTAAATAGGGTATCTTCTAGAAAATATGCCTTTCGAATTTGGGATACTTTAGCTATCTCACAAGAAGGAACCATTAATGTTAAAGAAATAGTATTGAATATGTATACAATTAAAGATGAAAATTTTAAGATTAAACTTGATGAGCTAATTTATAATAAGTTTCCCAGGTTCAAAAAAATAGTGAACACCATGATATCCCTAGGAAATCCAGTATCTAACAAGGATCAAACTATGAGACTACTTATTTTCTATATACAAAGATGGAGAGTGACATAATTATCAATAAGGGAATCCCACAACATCAAAAAACTACTTATTAAATAATTAATTGTAAAATTGATGATATATAAGGAATAGCTTAAAATCAATAGAGAACAGGATGATGAAACCAAAATAAAATATATAGCTTTCCATACTAGTTAATTTAAACATAAAGAAATGGAAAAGATACAAGATAAGATTTACAGTGATGATGAGTCACTACTATATAGTGAAGAAGAGATGTCCCTTTTGGACCTAATATTTAAGAAGTTATATAAGAAGAATATATTTTTCATAAATCCCAGTTACAAAGGAAAGTATGATTTTAAATGAAATTAGAAGAAAGATTAGAAAAATTATAAAAATACAAATAAGATAACCTGCTATGAATGCAAGTGTAAAGGACATGTTAGGAAAGATTGTAAAAAATTTAAATACAAAAATAAATATGAGTATAAGGATATAAATTTTAAGAAATACATGAAAGAAACTTTTAGTTCCTATAAGGATAGATATAGTGACTCAGAAACTACTCTTTAAGAAAATTATAGATGATCCAACATGTGCTTCTTGGAAAGATTTTCTAAGTTACCTGCTATATCTACTGCTTTATCTATGATTATTTTTGATAACTCTGAAAGTGAACACAATGAAGATGATATGTATCAAGAATAAATTTTTGAATACTGAATAATGCTTGAGGAATATTTCAATGAACTTAAAGATAAATATAAATTTCAAAATAAATGACATACTTTGTCTACAAATGATAAATTTGGTCTTATTGTAGAAAAAGAAAAAAATATCAGTTGTTAAAGGAGAATATTGAAATTAAATTTTCTAATGAATAACCGAATAAGGATTTAGAACATTTTTTCAATGGAAGAGAAAAACTTAAAAAAATATTTGGTAAACTGATTACTCCAATGTATGTTACAAGTCTAGTATACCAACCTGGAAATAGAATAATATTTAAGATCACATTTGTAACTAAATCTAAATATGAAATCTTTATGACCTGTTATTATTCAAGAGGACCTAACCAAGTTTTTATTTCAAAAATATGACAATATTATTTCATAAACCCATTAAGAAAATGTATTTTCCTAAAGATTTAATTTCTAATGCATCTGGACCCAAAAAAATCTAGGTACCAAAGTCATTATTGGTATAATATTGTTTTCAAGTAAATCTTCTTAAAGACATCTTGTATAAGTAT
Source organism: Viscum album (assembly GCA_963277665.1). Lineage (NCBI taxonomy): Eukaryota > Viridiplantae > Streptophyta > Magnoliopsida > Santalales > Viscaceae > Viscum > Viscum album. The sequence goes on from OY728137.1 coordinate 1,209,818,232, forward strand.
ATGGTACTTGGACATCAGATGTTCTAGGAATATGATTGGAGACTACTCTAGCTTCAAGAACCTCACAAAGGTTGATGGTGGTCATGTCACCTTTAGTGATAATTCTAAAGGTAATATCATTGGACTTGGTCAAATTGGTAACACCAATTCTGTTTTAATTTCTCAAATACATTTTGTTGATGGTTTAATGTATAACTTTCTTAGCATCTCACAATTTTTTGATGATGGTTTTCATTTGAGTTTTGAAAATAATGCATGTCATGTTTTTAATTCAAAAGATGATTTATTATTTACTAATTTAAGGAATGATAATGTTTATGCTATTAATCTTGATTCATTAATTTCTCAAAAAAAATCCTACTTGAGTTCCTTTCATAAAGAATCTTTGATTTCGAATAGGAGACTGGAAAACTATAATATTCACTCACTTAGGAATATTACTAGGAAACATTAAATCAAGGATATAACAAAACATGAGTTCCCAAATGATAAAGTATGTAACTCCTATCAAAAAGGGAAATAACACAATATTTATTTTAAATCAAAGAAAGAAGTTTGACCTTATGAACCTCTTGAGTTGGTTCACATGGACTTATTTGGTCTATCTAGAGTTTCTAGTTTAAATGGGAAGAACTATGTTTATATACTTGTAGATTAATTTTCTAGGTATAATTGGGTATTCGTTTTAGCACACAAGAGTGAAGAATATTCTTATATTACCAAGTATGCTAAATCCATAGAAAATATAAGTGGACTTAGAATTAAGACCTTAAGAAGTGACTATGGCCATGAGTTTGAAAACCAATACTATAAATATTTTTGCTCTTAAAATGGATTTAGTCATAACTTATATGATCCTTGGACCCCTTAGTAGAATGGAATTATAGAAAGAATAAACAGAACACATTAAGAGATATACCAGACTATACGTAATGAATATGACTAACCTGTCTAATTTTGGGTAGAGGCTATAAACATAGCCCACTATAAAATAAATAGAGTTTTAATTAGACCTATCTTTAAGAAGACCCCTTGTAAAATTTGTAATAGTATGAAGCCTAAGTTTAATTACATTAGAGTTTTTAGTTTCAATGTCTTTATTCTTAACACTGAGTATAATATTGGAAAATTTTCCTCCAAAATTGATGAAGGAATTTTTTTGGCTTATTCAACATCTAGTAAATACTATATAGTTTTTAAAAAAATTATGATGATAATAGGAGAGTATGTTCATGTAAAATTTGATGATACAGATCCAAATAAACCAAATACCTCTTTAGAAAACCTTGAGGATGATCTATCCAATTTGAACTTAAATTTACAAACATTTTAATTCTACTAGAAATTAAGCATAAAAATCATCCAATTCTAAGGAAATTAAAGAACTTGAATATGAACTTATAGAGAATACTAAGGTGACCCGCCCCTCTTTTTCTAGAGTTGTTAGAAAACTTAAGTACCATCCTTAATATTTTGTAGATGGAGACCTAGATATAGGTATAAAAAGGAGATCTTCTCAAATAAATCAAGTTTAACATCAATAATTATTGTCAAATATTAAACCATAGAACATAAATGATGCAATTAATGATGAATTATGGGTAATGGATATGTAAGACTAACTAAATAAATTTAAAAGAAATAGAGTATGTGAAATTTTTGATAGACCCAATGATACCTTAATAATAGGAACTAAATAGTTGTTTATAAACAAATTTGATGAATTGGGTATAATAGTAAGAAATAAGGCTCAAATTGGTTCATAAGGTTATAATAATGAATAAGAAATAGACTATGAAGAGACCTTTTCAAAAAAAGATAGACTTGAATTCATTGGAATAATACTTTCCTATGTAGCTCATCTAGATTTCATACTTTTTCAAATAGATGTCCAAAGTTCATTCTTAAATGGGTATATAGTTAAATATTTTTTTTTGAATAAACCACTGTATTTAAAAACCCCTTTTCCGAAATGTGTTTTAAAATTTACAAAATATTTATATGGTTTGAAACAAACTCCTAGAGCTTGGTATGATAGGCTCAACTCTTTTCTTATTTCAAAATATTTTTCAAAAGGAATAGTTGATCCAACCCTTTTTATAAAACTAATTTAAAAAGATGGTTTAGTTATACAAATTTATGTATATGATATTATTTTTGGATATTTAAAATACTCTTTATGTAATGATTTTTCAAAAATTATGAAAAATGAATTTGAAATGAGTTTAATGGGTGAACTAAATTTCTTAATCAACTTTTAGATTTTTTAAAATAAATAAGGAATTATTTAAAATCAAATTAAATATACTAAGGATATTTTTAAACATTTTGGTCTAGATGGAATTAAGAGTAGTGATACTCCAATGAGTACTACATGTAGGTTGGATCGGGATGAAGCTAGGAAACTAATGGATCAAACCAATTATAGAAGTATGATTTGAAGTCTTCTCTACCTAACTTTTAGTTGACAAGATATTATTTTTAGTGTGTGTATGTGTGCTCATTTTCAAGCTATCCCAAAAGTGTCACACTTGGTTTCTTTAAAAATATTTTTCAAATACATCAATTATACTACCAATTTAGGAATATTTTACCAAAGAGGAAAATCTTTTGAATTAGTTAGTTATTATGGGGTAGATTTTTGTGGATGTAAGTTAGATTGAAAAAGAACCACTGGAACATGTCACCTTTTAGGTAATTCTCTTATTTTTTTGGTTTAGTAAGAAATAAAATTGGTTACACTATCTACAGCCCAATCGTAATGCATAGCTCCAGGTAGCTGCTATATACAAATTTTATGGATAAAACACACATTACTGAACAATGGATATAAACTCAAACATCTCCCTATAAATTATGACAAAAAAAGTTCTATAAATATTTCTAGGAATCATGTATAATATTCTGGAACAAAGCATATTGGTTTAAGAAATTTCTTTTGGAGAGATCATTTTTAAAAGGGTGATATCACTCTTGAATAAATTGGTACAAAACATCATCTTACTGCTATTTTTACTAAGCCTTTAAATTTTGAGAGAATGAATTACATAAAACATGAGTTATGTATGATTAATTTTAGTTGAGCTTAGTTTTTTGTGATTTTTCACCATTGTGATTTCTCATCATTGTGATTTATCACCATTGTTATTTTATCACTATTGTAAAATGTCTCCCCATTATGAAATGTCTCACCATTTTGAAATCTATCACTATTGGAACTTTACACCGATGGTTTTTCTCACAATTTAAAACCTCATGCCTTTGTCATTTTTTCACTGTATATATTTATACTGATGTTTCTGTTTAATTTGTGAATTATTTAGTTTTATTATTTGATTCAATTTTATTCTAATTTTCAATTTTTAAATTTCAAAATCCCTAAATGATTTAAAATTAGAACCTATATAATTTTAACACACACCTCTCTTGCACCCTTCTCTCAAAACTTATTGTGACCCCTTTCTCTAAACCATTAACCATCCTTTCCTTTTCCAAAACCTTTCAAACCATTCAACATGGTTAGAGTGAAGTGATCTTCTGACTCTTATTTGGATGAGTATCATCCTTCTAAGAGAAAAAATGGTGAACCGATCGGGTCAGTTTTTTTTAACCAATAAATCCCAAGAAAGAAAATCAAGTAATTGTGCCTAAAAAGGAAGTACATGTTGAGTGGCTACCTTCAAGTATTTAGTTCTTCAAGTTATATAATAACAAGGATGGGTGGAATGGATTTATAGTAATTAGTGAAATTTCTATCCTAGGTTGGTATATTATATTTATTAGCATGTTGAATATAGTTTTGAAGATAATAAAGATTTGGTAAGAAGCTAGATTGATGGCCAAAACATAGTTTTCTATTTTAAACATTGAGATAGATGCTGAAAAGTTCTTCATGAAGGAGACAAAAATGAATATCAAGGAACCATCCTAAAATATAGTGAAAATTTTTTCTATGAAGATACCTTGGCTATGTTAATAGGATATGGTATTCTTGTAAGTCTTGTAGCTTTGGAATTTAGTGGTGAATGGGGGTTGATTTTTAAGTTTATACAGCATATTTTGTGCCCAAGAAAAGGAGACTTTTCTACTTTGAGATATCAATATTCTAATCTATTAATTCAAATGAAAATAAGAGTGAAAATAAACCTACATAGATGCTTTATGCTTAACATGTTGGATATGTGTAAGACCTATTAGAGATCAAATTCTCTAATCTACCCAAATTTTATCTCTATTATGCTAGAAGATAATGGTTTGATTATTGAAGGTGAAGAATCTATTATATACTATTGTGGTTTTTTCATCACAAGAATGATTTGAATAAGGATGAAAATAATATGGAATCCATGGAAAAAAAAGAAATGGTAAAATGATGGTGAAAATTTGTATGATGAGTTCAATCCTATAGACCATACTTTAAGATGGAAAGATCTTATGGACCCTAGCTAGGATCGAGATGAAGTTGTTGAATATTATGATAGTGATGAGAAAGAAGAGTCTGTTTCTTATATAAATGAAGAGGATAATTAATTATTTGTTTATTAATTAAGTGACCCTATTCTACCTAATATCTATCATGTTATTACATATGGTGTTCCTAGTCCCCCTTAGAGACTCGCTGCCAGAGAGAAACTCCAAAAAGAAGGTAGTTATGAGGAATAAATAGAAATATCAGGTGAAGAATTATTTAAGAGTTCTTCTAAATCACTTAATGAGAATGATGATGATAATGTAAATGAAAATGGTGATGGAAGTGATAATGATGGACATTCTGATGGACCTAATAATCAGATTAGAGTTGTGAATGTCAACATGCCCCAAACACTTGTTGTGTAAAGACCCGTAAAATTCAAGGGAAATTTTTTCTTAATTTTCTTTGAGATTTTACAAGAACGCAGTTTCTGAAGACGCCTGATTCCGAGGCCCGGTGTGCCCGGAATTAATTTCCGGAGTTAGGCTCGGGTACGTTCAGTGAACGAACGAGTGGGTTTTTCTAACTTTTAAACTGGTGCTCAAAATTGAAATCTGAGGGAACTGATGAACTCGGAGTGCCGGTAATTGCTTAAGAAGACCTTTTCCGAAGATGCGTTTTCTCGGGAGGAGTTGTTTAAATTTTGAGGTGTAAGTGAAGAATAAATAAAATTTCTAATCCAATTTTATTTTTCTTCTAAGTAGTTTTATCCCTTGTGTGGAAGTTGAGTTGGTAACTACCCTTGGGAGAATAAATGAGAGGTGGGGCCCACACAAGCCCCCACCTTTTCATATTCCCCATAACCCCTTGAAACTCCCCTTTTAAACTTGTTAACTCCCTTAAATTAAGTAACCCTTCAACTTCCTTATTTAATTTTCCAACCTACCTCTTAATTAATTAAACAACTCATGGTTTAATTAATTAAGTGAAATGGATTTGAATTTTGTAAATTTGAATGCATGGCATGGGTAAATAAAATAAGGTGGACCCTTATTTTATTTTGGGGTTGTAATTGTTGTGTTAAGAGAAATGGAAGAGAGCTCTTGAGTTTTGAAGAACTTCTTCCTCCGAAGAAGAATGCTTCATCTCCTTTGTTGAAGAACGCAAAGAACGTCGTCTCATCTTGCATCTTCTCTCCACATCGAAGGAAGCAAGACGCTGCATTCTTCATCGGGTGAACACCGACGACGTGCTTTCTCTTCTTCTTCCTCTACGTCAAGGGAGGATACACCACCGTGGGGAACGTTGCCATCGACGATGGCTCTTCCTCCGATGACAACGGAATCGGCACCGATCATCGTGACGCTTTCCTCTTTTCACGTCATGACGACAAGCGACATCTTTTCGAGGTAGGGATTTAATTTGTGAATGTTAATGAACCCATGTTTATTCCATTCTAAAATAAAGAATTCAGATCAACTAAATATTAAGTTGAACCACAAAAGGATATGTTTGCGGGTTGGAAATTCTTGATTTCGGGGAAAACCATTGGGGTAATTTATTTGTTCGTGAATTCTTTGTCGTTCTTCAAATTCTTTTTGGCCACCTATTATCATAATAACGGGAGAAGGTCGGACCACACGAACACGGCCGACCCTCCTCCCCCCATTCGATGTTGTTTTTGTTGCGGCACGAATGAAGTTGGCGCGATGCAACGACACCGCATGGAATCAGGAAGAAACACGGCGAAGAAACGCGGCGTCGTCACGCCGTGCCGTGGCGGCCAAACAAAGCCGCGGTGCCGCCGCGCCGCGCCGGAAAACCATGAAGATGCCGCGTTTTGTTATTAGACGTACGGATCATCGGGCGATGATGAATCAGGCCGCAGAGGCCATTTAAAGCCATCGCAGTAAAGGTAGGGTCCTGGGAGGACCATTGTAGAAGACGGGAGGTGAAACGGACCACCGGAGCGCGTCCGGTGGTCCGCAGAAGGCGGTGGCGGCGCGCCACGTCGGCGCGGCGGCGCCGGTGACCGGCGGCACCGGCGCGCCGCCAGAACAGGACTGCCACGGCTGAGCCGCAGCAGCTACCAAACCGTAACGGATTAGCCGTTCCAGAGGGGGAGCGGCGCGTTATTAAGCCGCGCCGGTTTTTCTTCAACCGGGGGGGGGGCGTAACCCCCACACCCACTGGCCATGCGGGCGTCGCGCCGCTGCCAGGCCTTCCAGCCGCGCTGGCCGGCCCGGGCCACACCGGTCGGGCCGGACCAAGGTCGGGTTGACCCGGTTCGGGCCGACCCAGGGGGTCTCAGTCCGGGTCGGACCGGGCCCGAACCCCCTATTTTCGGACTATTTTCAGTCATTTTCCAATAACTTGGGATACGGACCCCCAATCGACGCACCTTCAGTTGCAATGCGATCCTTTGATCAAGAAGGTTGTTTCTGTATATTAAACTCAGGGTTTCGGAGAACTTTGGTTATAGCAAGGTTGGTTTGATCACGAGACTAACTGGGCCCTCGGAGAGGAAAGGCTTATATCTCGAGCTCCGGACGTCCGATTGACGTGCCGTTGACTTTGTTGGATTCCTCTTGATGAGATGTAACTTTTGGAATACTTCTCCTATGTTTTGGTTGTAGTTGGATAGTGGTCGGGTTGGATTGTACCCGAAATCCAACCGGGCCCTGGAACGGAAAAGCTTATAACATTCAGACCAGACGTCCGTTTGACAAACCGTCAGTGGCGTTGGTGACCACGTTGATAAACGGTCTCTATGAGCTTACCCTATGAGAGTCCGGGGTACAACCGAGTTACATCCGGGTTGGTTCGCACACGAAACCAACCGGGCCACTGGGATGAAAAGTCTAGTAATTCACGGACCGGGCGTCCGACTGACGCGCCGTCTATTGCATTGAGACCCCTATGACGAGCCGGATCTTTGAGATACTTCTTCTTGGGACTTTGTGATACTTGGAGTATCGACCAATAGCTCGTGGAGCGTACCCTCCCGGTGATGAGCTTGCAGAGTGCAGAGACCAAGTAGCTGGCTGAGACTTGACGACTGCTGATCTATCGTCTCGGTGTGTTTTGGATAGTCCAGTGGGGAGTGCTTGGTTGTAGTGGCAGACCCATGGCGGAGGAGTGCTTGGTTGTAGTGGCAGACCCGTGGTACTCAACAGAAGGAGTACCTCTGGAGGCTATGAGGGGGAGCGCTTGGTTGTAGCGGTAGAACCACGGCAGAGGAGTGCTTGGTTGTAGTAGCAGACTCGCGGTACTCAACAGAAGGAGTACCTTTGGAGCCTATGAGGGGGAGCGCTTGGTTATAGCGATAGACCCATGGTGGGAAGCTCTTGGTTGTAGTAGTAGGCCCACAGTACTCGACAGGTGGAGTACTGCATCAGTCCAAGGATAGTGGGGCGTGCTTGGTTGTAGCGGCAGGCCCACTATACTCGTTAGAGGAGGAGTTCTCCAGCATCCGTGGTTTCGACTTCATGATTAAATCCTGGTTTGAGCTGAGTCTATGATCTTTGTGTTTCCCCATGATTGAGATGGGTCACTTGATAACTTATGTATATGTATGCGCATATACCTGGGTAGTGGTTATCCGTTGATTTCATAATCTTTGTGTTTCCTCATGATTGAGATGGGTTACTTGATAACTTAGGTATATCTATGGGAATATACCTAAGTAGAGGATATCTGTTGAGATATTCTTTTTGGTTATCCTTGTTGGATTTAGTGAGAACTTGAGGGTCTCGGGGTCCCTAATGAGTATCGTTATACTCACCCATGCATGGGTTATGCCCGCACCTCGTTGTGTTGGTTGCAGACGACGGGCAGTGTTGTCAGAGGCCGAGTGTTCGAGGGCAGGACGGTACCCGGAGGTGGACCTCAAACCGAGTCATTATCCAGAGGTGGACTTCACGGTGAGGTGATACTTGGAGGAGGTCGACGAGCGAGAGCGTTTTGGAGGCTATCTGTACATACCCTTCAGGTAGGATCCGTGGTGGACAATCGAGGAGCTGCACTATCTGTACCTACCCTTCATGTAGGATCCGTGGTGGACGATCCAGGAGATGTGCTATCTGTACCTACCCTTCAGGTAGGAACCTTGGTGGACGACCCAGGAGAGGCTTGACACCTTCTGGCTGTTTTGTCTTTTACTTTGTACTTTACAGTTGGGCTTGTATTTCCGGCCCCCTTTACTTTCAGCACTGCTTGTATTCATTTTTACTTAGTGATTACTTCTTCTTGTACTCTGTGGTGTTTTGTTTACTTTTATAAAGGCAATGCCTTCCCAGTTATCGGGATTTACACCTTTGGTGCTAGTCTCAAGCCCCTAGCCTATGGAAGGCGGGCTTGGGGTAGTCATGGCACGGGCCCCGAGGACGGGTCGTGACATGTTGCTTATCCACATGAATATGGTTCTAAATATAAGTAAATTCCATCTTAGTTAAGGATATGGATAGATTAGTTAGATAAGAAAAGTAAGAATTAGTTTAGGGGGAGAAATCCTCAAGTCCTAAAAGTTACTAAGTTGTTGTTTCTATTAATAGAGACAGTGTTCCTATTGTTGATGTCTAGAGAGTTTTAGATAAATTTTTTGATGACAAGACTATTTTTGAACAGTCAATGGATGAGAAATGATATAATTTAAGCCTTTTACCATTGATCACACAATTTTTTATTAGACATCTGATGTATAGATGAGTGTGGTAACTATAATTGGTACTGTTTTTGAGACATAGGAAAAATATTTTTCTAAGTAGATGGATCCAGTTCTTGAAGAATGGAAAAGATTCCTTGGGTATGTCAGACTTGGTCTGGACTAGTCAGATTCTAATGAAGAGAGTTCTGATTATCAAGATATAAGAGATCCTATAGGATACTTGTTTCCCCAAATTAATGTTGTAGGAAAAAAATATAGATCTTTTCGTGTTTCTAAGAGGACTATTAATATTGTACCTTTACCTACCCCTTCTTCTCCTATAGTACCTGTGTATGTTGTGACCATGGGGGACTTAGATACTTTTGGTGAAAATACTGTATCTGAGTTTGATGTGAAGTTAAAGAATAAACCTACTTTGGTTACTAAGATAAGTGATTATGATTTAAGGCATTTTTTATCCTTTTTATTCAACATATTCATTTTTAATCTCACCTTTTTATTACATAAACTTTTCATTTACATGGCATAAACAGAGGATCTTTGAAAGCTTAGTTCCTTGGAAAAAAGGTACATAATACTTGAAAACCTAAAACATTCTTGTAATCCACTTGAAAGGATTATTAAATGGTTCATACTAAGTACATTTACTATATCACATTACCTAGGGACATACATCAAAGGAAAGGGTGAGCATAAGTCCCAATAAGGGAAAGAAAGGGAAACAGTTTACTTCTTATCTTGAGGAATATCAATAAGAATACAAGTCATAATGATAAGACATGGGAAAGAGGTATATCATAAAATAGTAACATGAATCATAAAATTGAAATGTGGATAAAACATTTAAAAGATACATTCATAAGCATATCAACAAGGTTTTTCAATGATATTTCACAAAAAAATACTAAGTTTATTCAGCAAGGTATCGTAAAACATGTCATCTCTAAAGATTAAATTATGTGCCAATGTATTGGATCGCAATCTGTTATCACTCTTAGTATGTATTAATTTTCATATAATACACATAGATCATAATAAATCATTTAATAAATAACATTTGGATAATAAAATAAATCATGTTTCATATCAAAATCATGTTGTTTTAAAAGTTCTTTAAAAACGTGATCATTATGTCATTTTTAACCCAAGAAAAGCGAATATAGGTTTTATGTATGTCAATACCAAAATAAAATAAATCATTACTAAATTTTGGTGAATACACATAGAAAATAAAGAGATTTGGGTATTCACAAAAAGAGGTAATTTCTTGGGGAGAAGAGATAAATTTTGAGAACTAAAATTGGCAGCATAACGGGTATAAAATGTGGTTTTAAAAAATGGTAAAAAGAGACGGGATAAGGGTATATCATTGATAAAACATAATTTGGAAGTAATATAATGGATAAAAAGGAAATAATATAGGGTTACCATAATATTCAAAATACATAAACAAAAATATGTTCTTGAAATGAAGAGAAAATAAGGATATTTCCTTTACCTTAAATAGTTACTCCTAAAACATGAGGATTAGAACCTTGGGGGATTGAGGAAACCTTTAGAGGAATACTTGGGATGTAAAATAGCAATATATTCATGTAGGATGGATTTTTTGTGAATTTAAATGGATAAATGGGTGGGTATTTAAAGCAAAAGTGGAGGATCTTTTTATGAATTTCGAAATATATGACTTGAAAAACTAGGTTGGGGAAAATAAAAAACCATGGGCTTTCCCATGGAATTTTCCCATGGTATTGGACACTTGGGTCATATTATATGTTATTTTAATCCAAAATAGTCAACTATAATGTTATATTACTTCTTTTGGTATGGAAAATATTATTTCCACAAAAATAATGTTTTTAATGTTAAAGTTTCCATTTTAGACATTGGAAAGTAAATTATATGTTTATAAATTGTTTAAAATATATGAAAATAATTTTTATTAACAAAATAACATAATTTGAGTTGTTTATTTATGTTAACAAATTGTTAAATAATTATAACATAAAAATTAAGTCATTAAACATTCGGAAAACCAAAAAATGTATTTTTACTATTCATCGAAAAACAAAATATTTTAAAAAATTCTCATAAATTCACTCGAACCTAATATCAATCCGATTATTTCAAAAATTATTTTTTTATCAAAATAATTATATAAATATGAAGATTTTGACTTTTAAATATAAAAATACTTATTTATTAAAAATAATAGCGTATTGAAAATGCATAGTAAAATATCGGACAATTGAAAATAAATATCATTTATATTTAAATAAGAGTGTTTTTATCATAATATTTCGTTAAAATAAGTATTATTAATAATATATTATTTTGTTATAAATATTTTAATCCTTTATGGAAAGTGAAATTTCTGTCTGAAAAATCAATTTATCAAATTCCATTCTAATTTTATTAAGGAAAACTATTCTTAAAACATATTTGACGGAATAAAAAAATTATACAAAGGAATTAAACTTTAATTAACTAGGGCCTCAACACAAAACCCCTTATAAAACCCACATACGACCTAATGGTAAGGTGTTTGATGGTGATAGATTCATGGGGTGGATCAATTAACATCACCCGAGAGGTAATTTCCACTAACCTGAACTTCTCCCATAGGATAATTCATTTAAGCTTCACTTGTTGAAGCTCATCTTTGGCTTGGTCAAGATCAAACACTAGTGATGCTACCTCCCTCACAATCTCTAACAAATGGGCTTCATATGACATGAACCAACTGGTGGATGCCATCATTTTTCATTTCTATATTAATTATTATTTATCATTTCTACTTATAAATGCTAATTATAATTTAAAAATTATTTACAAGAATATAGTTTACAATGGTCATATTGACCAGTGGTCATATTTTACTAATGATCAAATAATAGTAGAATATTGATTTTCATATTTCCCTTAATACTCAATTCATTGTTAAAGATATATAGTCTTGTTGTGTATGATACAATAAAACATAAATTTTAAGGAAAAAATTATCATTAAAAAAAATTTGGTCATTACATTTTTCGCCCCTTAAGAAATTTCACCACTGAAATTTCAACTCATTCTCTTACTTTCTAAGAGGTGTGGATGCCTATGTCTCATTGTATCTTATGGCTCCTATGTCACTTTTTCATATTTGTCATTCCTCCACAACACTTTGATGAGGTAGGTAGTATTATTGCATAGAACCATGTCTCTATAGTACAAGATATCCACTATCCACTCCTCATAAGAGAGTTCATGTTTCAGTTGTACCACCTATGAATTCAATACATGTGAAGGGTCGGGTATGTACTTTCTCAAGAGAGATATGTAGAATGCATCATGAAATTGAGATAGATTTTGTGTAACTGTAAGACAATAGGCCACTACCCCTATGTGATCAAGGATTTCATAGGGGCTAATGTACCTAGGGCTATGTTTCCCTTTCTTCCCACACTACATGAATCTCTTCCAAGGTAAAATTTGAAGGAAGACTTTGTCACCAGCTTCAAACTCCAAGTCCCTTCTACGATTGTCATCATAACTCTTCTATCAACTCTGAGCAACCTCTATTTGTTGTTGGATGGTATGAACCTGTTCTATTATCTCTTGCACAACATCATGCCCAATCAGCTTTATCTCACTATCTTCATCCCAACATGTTGGAGTTATACATAACTTCCCATATAGATACTCATTGGGTGACATTTGAATATTTGAATGCAATATTGTGTTGTATCAGAACTCAACTAATGGGATATGTTGATCTCATTCAACTTTAAATTACATTGAGAAAGTTCTCATCATTTCCTTGAGTGTCTGAATAGTCCTTTTAAGGCTTGAGGATTGGTGTGTGGTGGTTGATGGACAGTGGTTTGGTTTTAATTTGAAATTTTAAATATGGATTTCCAGGGACTGTTTGTACGGGTACCGAGAACCCTTAAACCAGCTATTGAAAAGGGGAAAAATGATTTGCAGTCATTTGAATAGTCCTTTCATATTGTCCATCGTTTTTTGGGTGATAGGCCATACTAAAATTCAATTTAGTATTCATACCATATTGAAGAATTCTCTAGAATTTTTATGTGAACCTTGGATCATGATTAGAAATGATAGAAAGTGGAACTCCAAGAAACCTCATCATTTCCTTTAAATAAATCATGGCATGTGTTTCAAGAGATAAATTTTCCTGAATAGCGGAGAAATGGGAACTCTTGGTGAGAAAATCCATTATAATCCATATCACATTGTTTCTATTAGAAATTAATAGGAGACCAGTGAAAAATTACATAGTGATATTGTCCCACTTCCATGTTGGTATGGGTAGTGGTTTTAATACCCCTTTTGGATTTTTTCACTCTACCATCACTTGTTGACACACCAAGCACCTTGTATTGTAGTCAGCAATCACCATTTCATTTTATCCCACCAATAATGATCACAAAGGCCCCTATACATTTTATTTCTTCCATGATGCATAGAGAATGTAGAGCTATAATATTCATCCATCAGTTCCTTTTTTATTTATGGAATATTTGGAACATATAGCCTTATTGGAAATTTTAGTACACCTTCTTGATCAATATTGAACTCAAGAAACTTCCCATTATTCACAGCCTATATCTTTTTCTATAACAAAGGATCTTCTATTTGAGCTCTTTGGATCTTATCAAGTATTGATGGTTGAGAAATAATTTAGGATAGAGTTTATGAGGTCACTTACCTTATGATTTCCATGTCCATTTTTACTATCTCTTTGATCAAAGGATAAGTACAACAAGGACTTTCCTACTAAATACATTAGTGACTTTGTTTTCTCTTCTAGGGTGATAATGAATTGAACAATCATAGTTTTCTAGAAGTTCCAAACACCTCAATTGTCTCATGTTCAATCCTTTTGTCATGAAAATATACTTCAAACTTTAGTGGTCTATGTATATATCACATTTCTCCCCATAAAGATAGTGCTTCCATATCTCTGGAGAAAAAATAACCACATTTTGATCCAAGTCATGTGTAGGATAATTCTTGTAACATCATGTTACCTTGATCAGGTATGTTTTCCCCATTCTCTAAGTTCACTTTTGGTTCAACATCCTTATAATCTAATTTTTGGATTTTTCTGTAGTTTTTAGAGTAGGTACACATTAGGTACTGGCTACTATGTTAAATTTGTGATAGGGGAGATCACGATGCCAATAGGTACACATTGTGAATGAGGTGTGCACATTATTTGGGGTTTAAATGATGGTTTTTTAATCTGAAGTGATGATTTTATTTACATACTTATCACCCATGGACCTCACAATGTGATCGTGGGTTACAAATCACCACCAAGCCTGCGTCCAGGTTTAAATCATGAATTCGATAGTTTTTCTCGATCATTTCTTTCCAAACTCCTTCACTCTAGAACAGAGGCTCTTCCTAGGTGATTTTTAGACATGCCACTCCTTATAGATTGATCTAATCAGCTTTGGATCTTCATTGCGTCTATGGTGCATCTCTTCAAACCATTGTGAGATCTTGTTCTAGAGGCCTTTTCATTCATTGATTGTGGTGTCGCAGGAGTTCATCCTCAAGGTCCTTCATTCATGGTTTTGGGTTTCATTGCTTTTGGATTCCATTGCAGGTATGTGTGACCTGAGTTTGGAGGTAGGTGGTTCTATCTCAAGCCTATTATAATAAACCTTCCTGTTTTGCTTTATAAACTGATTTATTAAATCATCATGATTGCTTGTGTGTGTTGAAAAAATGTTTTAAAAGAGAAATGCATTTTCCTTGGTTTTTGATAAATGGGTTGTGAAATGGTTTTGAATGGTTTTTGAAATTGAGCACATGGGTTACCTTAGGTACTTAGGTGGAAGGTTTATCTTGAGTCCATCATCCATTGTTTGTGATTATCAAGGGGTTTGTCTTGGGGCCCTCCTCTATTTCAAAGTCTTATTGTTCTAGGGGACAGATATTGAAATTTTTGGTGGTTTACTCATGGGGTATTCCTCTGCTACAAAATCCTGTATTCTATGATTAGTTTTTGTGAAATTTATTATTATTCTATGAGTATTCTATAACCTAGACCAATAGTATTTCTTGTTGTTGTGATATTTTTTCATCTATTATGTATTTATTTTTTTGAGTTAGCCATGATATGCACATTTATGCTTGTGCAAAATGATATGGGAAATTTTCTATTAAATTGGTATACATACTTTTGGTTAGAACTATAGAAAAGGCAAATGTTTACTCTGTTATCTATAAAAACTACTTTAGTTCTTATCTTTCCTTGTTTTATTTTAAAATGAGAATATAATATTTTTTATATAGAGACTTGTTATGAAACACTGGGGTGGGATCCTACTAATACTGTTAGTTTACACCCTACACACCTCTTCAATGGTGCGCATACATTTGTTTTTATTATATTGCAGGAAAAGGAAAAAACCCATAGTGAGGTATTGAGGTTTGTAATATTTGGGATGGTTAGCTGGTGATGAGATGGTGGGGGTTTGTCCACACCATATTTTGGAGTAGTCGTTGGTTGTAGTCTTTTATAGTTGGACTTGCCTTTTGGAGTTTTTTCAACTATTATTATTGTTTTGTTTCAGATATTTTTTCTATAGTTATGGCATATATATTTTTTAGTCTTCCACTATTTCTTTCTTTCTATATATATGTATACCATGTGGTTTTTTAGGTTGGGTGAAATCATTCCCTTAGTTTTTTCGTTCGATGCCCGAGGTCTTGTCACTAGCACGTGGGGATTAGGAACACCTTTTGGGTATGTGACAGATCAAATAGGGTGCCGAGTTTGAGGGAAACCCAGGTCGGTTCATTATATTTTGGTATTAGTGGGAGGTTTTTCCTCAAAAATATTTTTCTTAGGATGTTTGTTACACAGGAGATATAATTGTCGAGACTTGAGATGTATGTTGCAATAAGTGTTTGTCTAGATCTTGTCGTAATGAGGATACAATTTCCATGGGATATATGGATGTGTGTCTCTATTGTTGGTTTTTTTTAATATAAGTTTTTTATTATGGTTTTTCTTGTTTGAACTGATATTTGTTCTATTGTCTTATCGTTCTTTTGTTTCTATGTGCAGCAGTTTGCCTCTGAGGTATATTCCACAGGTTCCTCAGAAAGGTGTAGCTAATGATGCTCAAGGGAACCCACTTGTGGATCATAATCTCATAAAAACTATTTTATGGTCAGTATGTGCCATTTATTAGGATATACCATGGGTTTATAATGCTATTGTTGAGGTACAACCAGGAGCTGGAGGAGAGAGAGAGAGATCATGAGAGTTCTTGTGTGAGAATCCATCATCCTTTAAAGGAACGACTGAACCTCAAGAGGTGGAGGATTGAATGGACAACATCAATAAAATATTCTAATTCCTAGAGACACCTAATAATATTAGGTTGAAGTGTGAAGTGTTCATACACAATGGTTCCGACAAGTGTTCATGGGATTCTACGGTCCAGGTAGACATACATGTGGGATCAGATTGGAAGGGTTTCAAAACCCTATTCTTTTAGAAATTTTTCACAGAGTCTCTAATGTTAGAAAATTCTACGGAGTTCCTATTATTGCAACAGGGAGAGCATTTGGTGTTGACATACACAAACCAGTTTTCTGAGCTTATCTGTTTTAGTCTGGATGTGGTAAAGAATGACCAGCTTGCGACTGGATATCAAATCACAGGTGTTCATGCTGAAATATTCTACCTATATAGAGATGATATATATAGATATGATATAAGAAATGAATATAGTAGGAAAGTTTGGATTTTACACCTATTCTCTTCTTTGGTTGGTAGTTTCAGTGGCGTGCATGGGAAGAAGAAGAAGTGACATGACCATTGATGGAGTAGTGGAGGTGGGTCTCAGCAATGAGACTCCTTAGCATAGTCCATTATAGCTGGAAGTGTGCCTATAACTTTCTATAAGTGTGTAAATGGAGGACATACCAGGTGTTATTTTATCATTCCTACAAAGACATGAATTATTTTTAGACATGTTGGTCGCCTACAACACTCTTTTCAGACTATGACTATGCCTTGTTATGATCAAGGTTCGAAAGCTCCAAAGGAAACTATGGTAAAATCAGAAGCTTTAAATACTATAGGGCTCAAAACACATGCATTTAGAGTAAATAATTTATACGCAGTAGATGAGTGTGCAATGGAAGTTGATGGAGGTCTAGAAACATTGATTCGTATGCTTATTATAACATATTTAGTATCAATTGATTTTTTTCATATTGGTTCATCCCATTCATTTATATCTTCACACTTTTTTGATGCACTTAAACTTCGTATGGAACTTACAGACTTTATAATGGAGTAAGAGACACCTATTAGAAATAGGAAAGAGTAGGGGTTTTAGTGTTCTTGTTCATTTACGATAGCCGATACGGAGTTGGTCTGGGATCTTATTGTTCTTGATCTCGATCTGTTTAATGTCATCATAAGTATGGATTGTCTTGTTTATCATTAAGAAGAGGTTGATTGTTATTGTCAGCGTGTTTTATTTCTTACTAATGATGGGATCTCTCATGTGTTTCAGGGAGAGTGAGACATGAGGCCAGGTTGTGCAGGACCTTCCCACCCAGATCTCAGGATTTTTATGTCTATTGTTATGTTTTACTCTGATGGCATCTCTCATGTCGTTGATTTTATCATTGTTGTTTGAAACTTTCTTGACATTTTCCTAAACAATTTCTCTGGTCTTCCTCTAGAGAGAGTGGTAGACTTGATGATTGATCTGGTGTAAGGTACGTAGAAGATATTGATACCTTCTTATCATATGGCACTAGCGAAGCTGAAAGAGATCAACATTTTGTTGGAAGACCTATTATAAAAAGGGTTTGTTCTCCCTAGTGTTTCCCCTTAGGTAGCCCCAATGCTCTTTGCTAGGAAAACAGATGGTTCACTTCATTTATTTGTGGACTATCAGAAGATGAACTGGGTAATATTTAATAACAAATATCATTTTACTTGTGTGGATTATTGATTTGATCATATAAAGGTGGAAATTGGTTTTCATAGATCGATCTTCAGTCGAGTTATCATCAGCTCAGAGTTTGGGAGTCTGATATACCGGAAATAGATTTCAAGAGCAGGTGTGGCCGTTATGAATATCTTGTAATGCCTTTTGGTCTGACTAATTCTCCTACAGTTTTTATGGATTTGATGAATCAGATATTCCACCAACATCTTGACAATTTTGTGTTAGTATGTGTGGATTATATTCTTGTTTATTCAAAATTCAAGTGTGAGCACAAGCACCATCTGAGTTTGGTTCTGGAAATTTTGAGAATACACCATCTGTATGGAAATATTTAGAAATGTAGTTTCTAGATTCAAGAAGTGAAGTTCTTAGGGCACAGAATATCTGATCGTGGATTACAAGTCAATCAATAAAAGGTAAATTCTATTTTTTCAGGGAAGGAACCACATAATGTCTTTGAGATATGAAGCTTCCTTGGTCTGGCTAGATACTATCGATGATTTTTCAAGGACTTCTCTAAGATGGTGTCACCTTTGACTTCCCTCACCAGGAAGGTGGTGAAATTCAACTGGGATGTGAAGTGTCGGAATTATTTCGATGAACGGAAAAGGATTCTGACATCAACTTCTATTCTGATCTTACCTGATCCTAATAAGGGGTATGTGGTGTTTTTTGATACTTCAGGTTCTATTTTGGGATGCATTCTTATTTAGGATGATCATGTGGTGGCTAATGGTTCTTGTCAGATCTGACCACATGAGAAGAACTACCCCACTCATGGTTTGGAGATTGTTATAGTGATGCATGTGGTTAAGTGTTGGTGGCACTATCTCTTTGTGGAGAAGTTAATGGTATTATATGATCATAAAATTATAAGCTATATCTTTTCTTAGAAAGAACTGAATATCAGATAGAGTATATGGGTATAATACCTTAAGAAATTTGACTTTGATTTCACCTACACCCCCAAGAAATTGGAATGTTGTGGCAGATGCTCTTAGTATGAAAGTACCATCACAGGATGTCCTAGAATCGAAGGAGGAGTGGAACCTTATGGGGATTTTCAATCAGTTTCATCTAGATTCTCAGTAGGATGTTTCAATCATGGTTCTAGATAGTGTTTAGTTATCATCATCTCTCCTAGAGTCTATCTTGTAGAGTGAGTAACTGGATGATGTGTTTCATAAGATTCAAGAAAACCTTTATGGTGGGGAGACCATTTTGGGTTGGTCTCTCTCTTTAGATGGTATGATTCACTTTAGTAAAATATTTTCATCCTAGTATCTGTGTGGGGTTTAGTCTTGTTTGATTGTCACAACTCTTTATAGGCCATACATCCAGACACTACGAAGATGTATTATGACATGAGGTGGTGATTCAGGTGACTGGGTATGAAGCATGACATCATAGAGTTTGTGTCACTTTGTTACGCCTTCCAATGGATAATGTCAAAGCACTTGAAACCCTCTGGTTTTCTTCAGCCTCTTTCTGTACTGGTTTGGAAATGGGATGATGTATCCATGGATTTTTTTTGTTGGGTTTCCATGGACACCCCAAGGGAAAAATGTTATTTGGGTGGTTGTTGATAAGTTGACTAAGTATTCTAATTTTATTCCAATCAAAGACTCCATTAAAGTTGAAGATCTGGGTAATCTTTACATTTAGGAGATTTTGAGGCTACATGGTAGTACTTGTACCTTTATTTTAGATAGATATCATAGGTTTACCTTGTGGTTCTGGATAATTCTTAAAGAGTAAATGGGAACTTAGATCAATTTGAGCACAACTTATCATCCATGGACAGATAGTCATACGGAGCATGAAATTCAGATCCTGGAGGATATAATTTGTGCCTTTGTCTCAGATTTTGGTGGATCATGAGATATCCATCTGGGACTTCTTGAGTTTTTTTACAACAAAATTTATCAGTCATCGATAATAATTGATCCATTTTAGGTGTTTTATGGTCACCCATGCAGATAACCTCTTTATTGTGTACAGGTTAATGATGTAGCTTTGGTTGGACCAAATTTGGTTCAGGAGACATTTTTGAAGATTCAAGATGTGTGACGACATCTAGTTATAGCCTAGAGTCGATAGAAATTGTATACAGATTTGTGACATCGTCCTTTAGAGTTTTCCATAGTTGATTGGGTTTTCTTGAAAGTTTCTCCTTGTTTGGGTCACTGTCGGCTTGAAAAATAGGGGAAGTTGGTACTAAGATATGTTATACCATTTTAGATCAGTGAACGTTTTGGAAAATTTGCTTATTAGTTATATTTTCTGATTCAGTTGATGTGATCCATGATGTTTTCCACATATATCTACTCAGTAAGTATCACCCCAATCCTACTCACATTATGATTTGGGAAAAAATTGAGTTAGATCCAGATGCTTCTGTTTTAGAGAAACCAGTTGAGATCATTTACACTTAGATGGAAAAATTGTGTGGGAGATTTATTCCTTTATTCATATTTCAATGGAAATAAGGATTGGATTCTCATGAGACTTGGGAACATGATTTTTTGATGAGGGAGTAGTGGCCTCATCTTTTTCAAGGAGTTACTTCTTCCACGTAACTTCCTGGGGATGGAAATTCTTTATAATGGGGAGTTTGTAACATCTCCTTACCTTGATTGGGTAATTTTTTCCCTTTCTCTAAGTTATCATTTGGTTCAAAGTACTTAGAATCTGTTTTTTGGATTTTCTACAGGCTGTAGAGTAGGTACACAACATATACTTGAGGTACACATCATGTACTAGATACTATGTACAAGTTGTGATAGGGGAGACCATACTGTGAACTAGTACACATCATGAATGGTGGGTACACGTCGTATAGGGTTTAAATGATAGATTTTTAATCCAAAACATTGTATTTTTCTTCGTACTTATCCAGTGTGGCCTTCACAACATGATCAAGGGTTACACATTGGGACCTGGCCCGCTTCTAGGTTTAAATCATTTGTTTGGAAGTTTTTCTCCATCCTTTATTTCCATATTCCTTCACTATTGAACAGAGTCACTTTATAGGAAATTTTTAGAGGTGCCACTCCTTCTAGATTGATATTATTGGCTTTGGATCTTCATTGTGCCTGTGGTGCATCTCTCTAGACCCATTGTGAGATCTCATTCTTGATGCCTTTTCCTTAGTTTTTCATTGTGAGGTGGGCATTCTTCCTCCTAGTCCTTCATTTAAGTTATTGGGTTATGTTGCTTTTGGATTCAATTGTAGGAGTGTGTGACCTAAGTTTTGAGTTAGGTGGTTCAGTCTCTATCCTATGATAATAAACCTGATTGTTTTTCTTTATAACCAGATTTATTAAATCGAAATGATTTTTTGGTTATTTTGAAAAAAGGTTTTAAAATCAAAAAAAGTTTCCACTAGTTTTTGATAAATATACTATGAAATGGTTTTTAATGGTTTTCAAAGCATTGAAATTGGTTTATGAAATTGAGAATGTGGGTTACCTTGGGAATTTAGGTGAAAGGTTTAGCTTGAGACCATCATCCATTGTTTGTGATTATCAAGGGGGTTTGGGTTGGGGATTTCCTCTATTTATTAGGATCATTGTTCTATGGGACTAGTATTGACATTTTGGGTGGTTTACTCATGGGGTATTCCCCAGCTTCCTAGGAATGTGTTCTAGGATCATTTTTTGTGCACTTTATTATTGTGGTACGAGAAGTTTGTAACCTAGAAATGTAGCATTCCATGGTTTCTTCTATTTTGTATTTCTTGGATTTTTGAGTTAACCTTGATGTGCATGTTTATTCTTGTGTAAAATGATATGGAAAACATCATTTTAAATTTTTATACCTGCTTTTTTATAGAACTATAGAAAAGGAAATTTTTACCATTTTTCTATAAAAACCAATTTACTAATTATCATTCCATGTTTTATTTTAAAATGAGAATACAGGATAGGTTATACATAGGCTTGTTATAGAGCTCCTGGGTGGGATCCTACTGAGCCTATTATCTCACCCCCTATATACTACTTCAGTGGTGTGTAGACCTTTTTTTCGTCTAGTGTAGGGAATGACAAGGCTTCATAGTGAGGTGTGAGGTTCATGTCAGTTGGGATGGGTAGCTGGTGGTGAGATGGTGGGGGTTTTTCCATGCCATCACTTGGAGTAGCCATTGGTTGTAGTCCTTAGCATTTGGACTAGTCTTTTGGAGTTTTTTCTACTATTATAGTTATTTTTTTTTAATGTTTTTCCTACAGTTATGGAATATATATTTGTTAGTCTTCCATTGTTTCTTTCTTTCTATATATATATGTATTCCATGTGTTTGTTCAAGTTGGGAAAAATCATTCCCTAAATTTTTTCATTGGACGCCTGGGTGCTTGTCGTCAACCCATGGTGATTGAGAATGCCCTTCGGGTAAGTGGTAGATTAGGTCAAGTGTTGGTTTTCAGGTCAACCCATGTTAGTTCGTTATAATTATGCTTATGAGTATTCAACTATCGAGTTGCATAAGAAATCACCTTGTAATTTTTCACAAGGATAAACCCAATCCATTTTAGTGATGAAATTATAAAACTAACGAATACTTCTCTGATAGAGGGTGGAGTTAACATTGAGGCAGTAACTAATCTCTTATTCAAATCTTGGAAACTTACTTCACACTCCTCTTTCTAGATGAACTTAGCCCCTTTTTGAATAAAATTTTTCAGTGTATTATAAAGTAATGAAAGTTTTTCACAAAGCTCCTATAATATCTTGCTAAACCAAGGAAACTATGAACATCAGTTATTATTCTAGGATGTGTCCACTCCTCCACAACCTTTATCTTTATAGGGGGAAAAGATATTCCTTCATTGGTTAAAATGTTCCCCAATAAAGATACTTTTTGTAACCAAAATTCACATTTTATGAACATTCCAAATAGCCAATCCTTCCACAGAGTTTTCAATATAACCCCAAGATGATCCTCATGCTCTTTGTGACATTGTGAATATATCAGAACATCATTAATAAATACTACCAAAAAATTTATCAAGGTATTCCCTAAAGACTCTATTCATAAAATCCATAAAATAGAAGGATAAATAGTCAAGATTAAAGGCATAAAAAAACTCATAATGTCCATATCTTGATTGTAAGATAGTATTTGGAATATATTCTTTCTTCACCCTCAGTTGATGATAACCAGATTGAATATCAATCTTGGGGAAGAATTGACCCCCAAGAATATAGTAAAATAAATCATAAATCCTTGGAAATGGGTACTTTTTGTTTACTATTATCCCATTAAGTACTCTATAATCAATGCATTTCCACATTGATCCATCCTTCTTAACAAAGATAACAGGTTCTCCCTAAGGAGACACACTTGGTCAGATAAACCCCATCTCTAAAAGATCTTGGAGTTGTTTATTTAGTTTCTCAAGCTTTACATTATCCATTTTATATAGGGTATTTGATATCATCTTGGATCTAGGAATGTGTTCAATAGAGAACTCTACCTCCCTTTCCATAGGAGGACCAGGAAAATCCTTATAAAATACATCAATGTTTTCATGAATGATGGGCACATTTTATATTCATATACTTTCATTTCCTTCTTCATATTTACCAATTATTTCCATAAATAAAGAAATGGGTGGTTCTTCTCGATGAAGCATAGGTCATGATATATATCCTTTAAAAATAAATATAGGTTTTCCATTCAAGACTACTAATATTTATTTGATTTTGTATTTGATCTTAGCATTATAATTTGAGATCTAGTCTACAGCTAGTATAATGCTGAATTCCAGCATAGGAATGACTACTCAATTTTGTGATGATATTTTGATTTCCAAATTCAATATTGTAGTTTTTATACGCTGTTTATTTAGATAATCCCTCCAAGAGTATTTATTGATAACTCTACTACTATAAGTTTAGGTATTGATTATATATTCATTGAAAACATGGAGGAAATAAAGGAATGTGTAGAACTTGAATAAAAAAAGTACTTTCTAGCTTGGAGATAACAATGAGATTACTTCCCACCATATCATTTAGAGCTTCAAATTCATCCATTGTGAGTAAAATTATGTCTTTTCTCCCTTGTCCTATGATTAGTTTGATGGTGATTACCCTCCACTATCTTTGGATTTAGACAGTGATTGGATTAGAGTCCAAGTTATCCACACTTGATTCATTGAACTTCTAGTTGGGCCTACACCATCTTCCATTTATTGTTAGTGTTTAGAAGTTGAGGCTTCACCTCACTATGACAGTTCCAAGAAATATATCCATCTCATCCACACTTTTAAAATTTCTCGCTCCTAAGTAAGCAGTTCCCTGAATGCTTCTTCCCACACTTGTTTCCCATGGGAAGTTTTACTTTCTTTCCTCCTCTTCCATGATCAAGCCAATTTTGGGTCCAAATGTCTTTTCTTTTCTTTTTATTTGTGAGACAACTTTATCTATCCAAACTCTAGTTCAACCTTCATTACACTCTGCACAATCTCTTCATACTTTTCATAGTCTCGATTGGATAGATTCTTCTATAGATAGGGTCTTAGTCTAATGAATAATATATCAACCTTTTCATTAGGATCCATGAAAAGGCTAGATGTGTAATGAGAAGGTCTTTTGAATTTCATCTCATATCTTCCCACAAATTAATTTTCCTTCTGCTTCCACTCTATTAATTCCTTCTCCATTTTCATTTCCATTGAATAGGGAAATATTTATTGAAAAATATTCCCCTAAACTCTTCCCACTACATAGAATCAATCTCCCCTCTTGGATTTGTCTTTTTAACTAGATCCCCCCACTGATCGTCTTCTTCCTCTATGTAGTAAATATAGAGCGTGACTTTATCTTATTTTGAATAATGTATTACAGAAAATATCGTTTCTATAGAGCTTATCCATTTTTTATCAATTAATGGGTCCATAAATCCACTAAAATAAAATGGTATTTGACGCATAAAGGATTTAATGAAAAAAAAATACTCTTTGAGGTGAATTTGGTCTCTCATCTTGATTCAATTTATTGTTCATAACTTGAGTTAGTAGATTCATTATTATCATGAAGTTTTCCATTTTGGATTTCATCAGAGGCTTGTCAGTGCATGGTCTATTGTGCTCACCAATTACACAGTTCCTCTTATTTCCCTCCATTTTCTAAAAGAATAAAAACATAGTGAGAAATGTGTTTATTTTAATAATATTATAGTTATAAATTAATTTTATTTCATAAAATATCATTCTTAAATATGTTATTCGTTAACAATATTTACATTTTCTATAAACCCTTCATAATTGTTCATAAAAAAAGATTGAGATTAACCAAACATGTCCCATGGGAGTGTCAAATCAGGATTGAATCAAGGTCATTTATTATGCACTAGTTTCCATTTGAGTCTAGCTCAAAGTGTTTTTCTTGGGTTTTATCACTAGATATATTAGTGCTAGAGCTACATCCACTTTTTTGTATCCAGAAAGATATTTCTTTTCTCAAAAACCACTTACTTAATACTTCACCAAAATACAAAGATGTTTTCCTATATTTAAACTTTTACCTAGGGTTCTTCCGAATGTTTTAAAATTCTAATTTACAAAAATTACTAAACCATCCTTTGAATCCAATTATGAAATCCTACATTTTTATTATATAAACTTTTCATTTACATTTTACAAACAGATGATTCTTTAAAGTTTAGTTTCTTGGAAAAAAGGTACATACAACATGAAAAATTAAAATATTATTCTAATACACTTGAAATGGTTATTAAATGGTTAATCCTAATTACATTTACTGCATCTCATAACCTAGGGACAAACATTAAAGAAAAGGTTGAGCATAAGGCTTGGTAAGGGAAAGAAAGGGAAACTTTTTACTTGTGATCTTGAGAAATATCAATAATAACACAACTCATAACAATAAGCAATGAGAAACAGGCATATCATATAATACGAACATGGATCGTAACATGTAAATTGTTATAAAACATTTAAATGAGACATCCATAAGAATATCACCAAGTTTTTTCACTGAGGTGTCCTAAAAATTACCAAATTTATTCACCAAGGTATCTTAAAAATATCACCTCTAGAGATTAAATTCTTTACCCAATAAATTAGATCACTATAAGGGCACACCCTTAATATGTCTTAATTTTCATGCGATCCACATATATTATAATAAATTATTTCATAAATAACCCATGTATAATAAAGGATAACTGGTTTCATATCAAAATCATGGTGTTTCAAAAGTGCTTTAAAAACATAATCATTATGTCATTTTTAACCCATGAAAAGGGAATTTGGATTTTATATATGTCAATACTAGAATAAAATAAATCATTTTTACATATTTTTTAATACCCATGGAAAATAGAGAGGTTTGTTTATTCACATAACTAAAATAAAAGGTAATATCTTTAGGAGAAGGGAAATTTTTGGAGTAGTAAAATAGGTAGTATAATGAGTATAAAACATGGTTTTAGAAAATACAAAAAAGATAGGATACATGGGTATCCCATTGATAAAACATATTTTTAAAGTAATGGAATTAATTAAAAGTAAATAATATTGAGTAACCACAGTATTCAGAAGGCGTAAACAAAAAGAGGTTCTTGAAAGGAAGAGAAACGAAGGATATTTCCCTTACCTTTAAGAGTTACTCCTAAAAAATTAGGATTAGAAAATTTAGGGCTTGAGGAAACCATGGGAGGTAAAACTACCAGCTATTCATGGAGGATTTATTGTGAGTGAAAGAAAATGGATAAATGGGTGGGTATTTATAGAAAAAGTAGAGGATTCATTTATTAATTTGAAAATATACACCTTGAAAATGTAGGTTTTGGAAAATTAAAAACCATGGGCTTCCTCAAGGTATTTTCCCATGGTATTAGAAACTTGGGTCATATTATTTTTTATTTTAATCCAAAATAGTCAACCATAATTTGATATTACTTTCTATTCCATGGAAAAGTAAGGTTTCCAAAGAAATAACGTTTTTAATGTTAAAGTTCCCATTTTAGACTTTGGAAAGTAAATTATAGGATTTTAAATGAATTAAAAGCTATTAAAATAACTAATATTAATAAAATAACATAATTTTAGTCTTGGATTGTGGTTAATTAATTATTATGTCACTATGAAATAATTGTAAAGTCATTAAACATATCGAAAATCCAAAACTGTATTATTACTATTCAACGAAAAACAAAATATTTTAGAAAATTATCATAAATTTACCCTAACCTAATATCAACATATTGATTTTAAAAATGATATTTATTTTATCATAATAATTCTCTAAATATGAGTATTTTAACTTTTATATATAAAAATCCTTATTATTAAAAATAATGGTGGATTTTAAATGGATAGTAAAAAATGTTTTCAAGAAAGGTACTAAAATAAATAAAAGTAAAAATGCATAGTAAATTTTTTAATAATTGAAAAAATATATTTTATCAATTATATTTAAATAAGAGTTTTTTTATCAAACTATTTCATTAAAATAAGTATTATTAATTATATATTATTATATTATAAATATTTATATCCTTTTTGGAAAGTATAATTTATTTTTAAAAAATCAATTTATTAAATTCCACCTAAATTTTATTGAGGAAAACTGTTCATAAAAAAGATTTGTTGGAATAAAAATTTTAGTTATATAAATTAATTACACTTTAAGTAACAAGGACATTGAAACATAACCCCTTATAACACCTGCATATGACCTAAGGGTAAGTTTTGTGATTGTGATAGATTCATGGGGTGGCTCGACTACCATCACCTGAGTAGAAATTTTCACTTACTTGAACTTATCCTATATGAAATTTCATTCAAGATTAAATTGTTTAATCTCAGATTGGACTTAGTTAGAAGTGAACCCAAGTGATACTACCTCCCTCACAAGCTCTAAAAAATGGGTTTCAAATGGCGCAACTCTACTGGTTTAGGCCATCATTTATCCTTTCTGTATTAATTATTTTTTATCATTTCTACTAACAAACACAAATTATAACATAAAATTTATTACCAAGAATATAGTCTCCAATGGTCATATTGACCAATGGTCATATTTGAATAATGTTTAAATAATTGTGAAATCCTGATGGTCACACTTCCCTTTGTACTCACATCATTATTAAAGATATATGGTTTTTTATATATGATACAACAAAACATACATTTTTAGGAAACAATTATCATTCAAAAAGTTCGGGTCATTAGAATTCAACCCAAAATGATACTTCATATCATAGAAGTAGAAGTGGAAAACTGAAGATTAGCTAATGAGTTGGAGTCTGTGAAATCTATCATGGAAGGGACACAAATTGACTTTGTAGCCAATATGGATGCTTTTCTTGAGAAGGTGGAAAATATTACCTCAGTGGATTATTCATCTAGTGCTCCACCTCCTGGTGTTAATGTTGAGTTAATCAAATCTTTTAGGAGATAAGAGCATCAAAATTATTCAAGTGATGTTCTTGACTTACCTCATGAGACTTTGAGTAAAATATGACATAATGGTGACCATGTAATCATAATGGTTAGGGAATATATGAAAGTTATGAATTATAACCAAGAGAATATCACCTAAGTTATTAAGTATTGTATTTCAAGGATTTATACCAAGAACGTGTTGAATTATCTCTTTAGGTTCCTGAATAAATATTTGAGAATGCCTCCAGTCACCCAAGCCTTTAAGAGAAAGTAAATCTGTTAAAGGTCCTGAATCAAGTGTTGATGTTGTTTATGGAAGAGAATAACGATTTATTCAGTGCAATGGAAAGTGGGGGAAAAATAATTATGGACATTATAATTCTGATGAAAATGTTTTTGTTTATTTCTGGGAAAAATATTGTGGCTCAGGATGCAATAACTATTACTGCCCATATGATACCTCCTATTTATGAAACAGAGTTCTTCAAAGTCGATTTAATCAGGGATCCCAATGAACCTCTTTCCATCTCATTTCCATTCATTAAGACCATCTCCCAAAGAATATATTCAACACCTTATACCAATAGTCATCATAGTGACTTCTTCTCTCATTAGTGTTCCTATAGCTATACCTCGAGCTCCTTTAGTCTCTATAAACCCTTCTGCATTGGAAAAAGGGAAAGGGAAAAAACATATGATTCCTTCCACACAACTTGATAAGTGTTGATCTTATAATTTTATTTTCCAATAGTGATTTTTTGGTAAAAAAATTACTATAACTTTTTTTTGAAATTCATTTAGTTTATTAAATAAAATTCTCTTATTCATATACCGTTTTGTTTCCTAATTTTTCTATTTTATTGTGAACTTTTTTATAATCCCAAAAGGGGGAAAATATACTATGGAATTTATTTATTATACAAGGGAGAAAAGTTCTATGAAATTTGTCTCTATTCCTTTGATACCATACTGATATTCCTCGTGATATTTCCTTTTTGATATCCTACCTTTGATACCCAACATTACTATTTGTTTCATTGATCCTACTATTGTTACGTGAATTAATGCTAAATTTTCTTTTATACTCTATGTATCTCATTTATCATTAATACTACACTATTTATCATTCCAACCATAGTTTTTTATTTGATATCATATTTCCTTTGATACAATATATCTTCATTTTACCATTGATGTCATGGTTTATAAAATGACATGATTTATGATCATTAAAAAGGGAGAGATTATTATCACCCCAATTGAGGTTGTTGGAACCCTTATTTTAATGATCACAAAATCATTTTTAGTATGATATTATTTAGTTTTATGTTTTCTATTAGAATTTTACAACATAATACAAATTGGTGAAATTTGACTAAGTATGAGTCACCACCAGATAATGTCTCACCATTGAGGACAACTCACAATCACTGTGGAAAAATGGAAAAGTGTTGGAAACACTCACCGTCAGCTATGAGTCACTTCCCAAATGTAAATTTAGTAAAGTATGTAATGAATCACTACCAGAGGATGACTCACCATTGGATCAGAAATTTGAGAAAGTGTTGAACACACCTACTGTGAGAGTAAAGTCAGTTCGAGAAGGAAAAATTGGCTAAGTGTCGAGATGACATACTTTCATACCTGAGTCACCATTGAAGTGACATCCCATGAGATGGAAATTTGTTAAAGTATTGATTGAACTACCACTGAGTTGATTCATTTCTAGCCTAACTTACAACTAGCCTGAATTACCGCCAGACTCAGTCAACACTAGATCATGTCACCACCAGATCAAGACACTACCAGAGACTATCCCACCATTCTAAAGACTCACAGTTACTATTTTCTAATTATTTTGAATTTAATATTTCTAACAACTATATTTTTGAATTTAATGCCAAAATATGTTTTAATAATTTTTCATTAAATGTTATATAGATATTAATTAAATTTTATGCCAGACAATTACTATGAGGAGTGGAGGATATAGATGATTCTACATATTATTTCTAATGATAAAAGCTAAAGAAGACTCCCTTATATGGATATGATCTGAATAGAGACAAGAAAATACACATGTACACTGAGATATCTTCATGCACATGCAAAGAGGACTAATAACATATTGAATAACCTAAATAATTTCATTCTCTAATATCTTACATGCTACTTCTGTCCTTTACATGTCTGGGAAATAGTGGATCATACAGAACAAATAGTCTACGACACTTTTTTATGCATCAAATTTCATAAATATGGCTCGAGCTTCATTTCAAACAACATTCAAGGAGTCACGAGCAATAGATCTTATCAAACATAGTAAACAATATCTTCGTACACCTTTACTTTATCCATTTATCTATTTTATTTAAATTAAAAGTAGTATGTGTACTCTATATTTCTAAACACACG
The DNA here is from genome assembly GCA_963277665.1 of Viscum album. Classification (NCBI taxonomy): domain Eukaryota; kingdom Viridiplantae; phylum Streptophyta; class Magnoliopsida; order Santalales; family Viscaceae; genus Viscum; species Viscum album. Next base: position 1,209,849,138 of record OY728137.1, read on the forward strand.
CACTATCCCCTTCACTTAAACAATAAGATACTAGATATCTTCTCAATACTCTCTTTACCTTTTTCCCATGTGATGTGGTAGATGTCCAATTGTGACATGTCAATTGTTTTAGTCCCAAATGTATTATGGAAGAGGTCATATGTGGAATAGATAGTAGTTTTACTATTGGACACCTGATCTAGGTTGTGTATCATAAATTATTGTTATATAATCTTCTTGGAAGCAGGTGATTTCCAAGTGTAGAGGATTAAGTCTCATCTTGATACTGAACCTCTCGTAATAATTTTACATTGTGTGTTTTTGTTTGTTATACTTTATCTCTAAGATTTAAAACTGGATCTATTTTTAAATGTAAATGAAACCATTACATTGATAGTTACTCTTAATTAGTGTTTATATCAAATTTTCATTTAGTAAATTTATTTCAAAAGAAAAATTATTTTTCATAATTGTTTTAACCGATACCTAATCAGTCATTGAGAAATATTTTAAAAGATTAAAACATATATTGATATATTGTTCAGGATAACTATGATATTTTTTAATTAACTATTGGATTTTATATAAACTTGTTTTTAATATAAATTTTTATTGGGTACTTAATTCACCCACCTCTTGAGATACTCACTTAGACCAAAAAGGTGAATCAGTGATATTTTTTATTTTATGTTATCTTTCTGGTATAACAACTTTCACCGCCTATTAAATATTTATCACACTGTTGAAAAAAAATACCACATCCAAGGGAACATAATTATTTACAAGTTTCACTACTCAATAAAGTTATCTAGTACATATAATGGTTTGTAAATAATCCAATGCCACATAATACACTAGAAAAGTCCTTATTTTTTGATACAACAAGTGGAAAATACCCTTAAACTTTTGTAGAACTATGATTAATACAATAGTGAATGTGATTATTCTGGCATTAAATATGGAAAAAGGTGTTGTAACAATTTTATAAACCTTCACTAATAGGTTCCGAACATGTCAATGTGTTTCTTCAATAACTTATGTTTTTATAATTTTTCAAAAAATCAATTCTTCACTTTATTACCTAGTATCTGGTTGGAACAAATTCTCTTGAATTCGTATAAAATATCATTCCAATCACTCACTCTAATTACTCTATTTGATTATTCAACTCAAAAAAAAATTAATCAGCAGTCTGAAAACTGGTTTGATTATTCATTTTGATTTTTCAGTATGATCTAGGGAATCTTAAACAGATATCTTCTGAACACTTCTTCTATCTGGAAATGTTTCTTAATAAATTCTATCATGAAAATGTAACTCTATCTCTATATCTTTCACGCATGTGAAAAATTTCAGAGTATGTTGTAATTTTACCCCTTTATACGGGTGCCCTAAAAATAGAAAATGTGGGAACTTCAAATTGTTTTCACACTCAAATAAATTTATTATTTTGTATTAATTTTGAATTTCAAACTTCATTTGACCACTTATTAAAGCTTCCCAAATCCAATAGATTCTTCTCAAATATTCTTGAAATATCCAAAACATCTAAATTTTCAACATATTTTGAATAAGGACTTTATAACAACTCATTCTAGAAATTGATAGTCCAAAAACCCTCAATCTGAAACTATTTTTCATTATGATTCCCTTGATTGGATTTAAAATATGTAAAAGAGAAGACTTCACACTTTGATGATCCAAAAAACTGAAACTATTTTTTCTATAAACATTATTAAAATTTCTAAATACTTTAGAACCATAGAATAATATATCAATAACAACTTCCATATTCCTCCACTTCCATTATTTATTTAAATTCTTATTAGATCGATGAAACTATGTCTGATGTCACTCAGTATTTGATTACTTATCAGTGATAGTATTCATCTAATTGATCAGTCTTTGATACCCATCTGATGGATCAGTGTCGTGTATTCATCTGATGTATCTCTATCAAATCATTTATAACAAATCTTTACCCAATCAAAATAATTCATAGATTTTTCTCTTAATTAAGTGAAAACATTTTGAATTCTCACTCTAATTAATAATCCAAATAAAAATAGTTGAATACATTGTCGTAACTCAATAATTCTAAAAAATTATTTTTCCCACGAACCATTCAACTCATTTAAATCTAATCCTAATAATTATTTCTAATGAATTAAAATTTGAAGCTCATCAAATTGATTGATTTCAATAATTTCTCTATTCTGTCACATTCGATAACGTTGGTTCATCCAATGTTATTTGGACAGTTTTATGTTCTCCCTTCAATTAAACTCAACATCTAAAGCCTTATTGGTGCCAACCACTTGTTTGATGGATTGTATTATCTAATGGATTGGTTGATTAGTAATTTTTAAAAACCTATGACATAGAAAATTCAAACTCATGGTCTTCAAAATAACTTCTATATCTAGTATTCATTGATTGGATGATCTGTGTTTGAAAAACTTCAACTTATTAAAAACACCAAAAAATAATATTTCACTTTTTTTCATAAACTCCTACTTGTATCATAACTTATTCATAATGTTTATGACATTGAGATCATCAGATCATCGTTAAATTTATTCTTCCATAAATTCTTAGAGAAAACTTTTTATTCCCTAGAACATTTTCATCCCTTTATTTCATAAAGATTGGATCATAAGTTTTTAATCAACCTATGATGTTGATAACTTTTATCATAGAAAATAATTATTATATTTTTATGACTAACATACCCAAATACAGTCTAAATATGGTATATATTCCCACTCTATTCTAAAAAGTTCCATTTGGGAAAAAATGAGTATGAAAACAAGTTTATCTAGAATATATCATTTGAAAAGAAAACTCAAATTAATGGAATTTCCTAAGAAACCTATATCCAAACTTCTAAATATGATACTCACTTTTTCTCACCACTATAATAAACAAATTAAGTTTATTTCTCAACATGAAATAAAAATATAAACATTCCAAAAACAATTTCTTCTAGTAAACTGAAAAAAAACTTCTAGCCATTCAGTATCTAAAAAAAACTTCTAGCCAACTTAGTCCCAATAATATCGTCTTTTGGATTTGGTAGAAAACCAATATTCATAGTTAAATAAAATTTATAAAATAAATATATGGATCATAAATCAAACATTTTAATCATATGTGAGATAAATCTTTATAGGAGACAAGAATCATTGAATGAAAAATCATGTTTTCCATAAGTAGTGACTAGAAAAACTTCTTAAACTTCAAACTTTCCAACTCTTTACAACTTATCAACTTTTATCTCCTTACAAATTCTTCCACTTTACTAAAATAAAAAGTCTTTTTACAACTTTAAAAAATTTATCTCTTCTAAAAATCTTCCAATTTCCTATAAGAACATGTTTTTCCTAAACAAAACTTCAAAAAATGTTAAAACAATTCACACATTTACACACTGAGATCATATCATACCCCTTATAAAAACTCCACCTAAATATATTATTCTTTAAAAGGATTAACACATTCCTATGGATATATTTATGAAATACCATTTTCAACCCCTTGAAAACATTATCCAAAGACAAGAATATAATAGGGACGGAAACAAAAACCTCAACCTTGGAGAGAAAGAGGTTTTATTCCCTTGTTCAATGTCAGTTTGTAAAATCCTCCTTCGATAAAGGTTTTATGAATATGTTAGTAAATATTTTCATTATAGGAATATATTCCAACTTGAGGTCATTATTCTACACATTTTATTTGATTAAGTGATAATTGATATCAATATTCTTTGAACAATAATGTTACATTGGAATTCTAGTGAGATTTTTAACACTTTTATTATCACAACCCAAGAGAATGGGTAACTTTACTTTAATAATAAAATTTTCCACGAAAGCCTTCATCCACAAAAGTTGTGTTCCATCTTGAGTGGCAGAAAAAAAATTCAACTTCAACAATGCTATGAGTTATAGAATTCTAATTTTTAGTATTCCAACTCACACAACTTTTCCCAAGAAAAAAAACTCCACCAGATGTAGATCTTCTATCATCCAAATTCCCTACCCAATCATCAACTGTATAACCAAACAGGTTAATTATTCCTAATCTGTCATATTTTATACCAAAATCAATTATGCCTCTGATATTTTTGAAAAAAAAATCGTTTCTAAGAGATGAGATTACTTTAGATCACATTAAAATCTTGTGCACAAGGTAACAATATATACATTATATAGTCTTGAAGCAGTCATATTTAAAAAATACTTTTAATCATCTTTTGAAAGTCTTTAGAATCCACTTCTTTTCCTTCTATGTCTTAAGAAAACATGGTTCCCATAGAAATTAGTGTGGAAACAAGTTTTTAATTTTATATGATAAACTTCTTAATAAGTTCCTTAGAATATTTCTCCAAATATATAAAAATAGAGTTGTTTTTTACTTATAAGCTATTAAAGTATTTCATTTCACCAAGCATGAACATTTCAAACAACTTTTTCATCTCTGCATCAAACTTTTCAAAAGTTCTTTCATCGTTACCAAAAACGATAATATCATCAATGTAAACAATTAAATGACATAGAACTTCATATTTTCTTTAAAAGTAGAGATTACTATCAACTCTTACTTTATTAAATTTATAATTTATTAAAAAGAATCCAATTTGGAATACCAATCTCTTAGAGAGTTATTTAAACCATAAAAATATTTCTTCAAGTTTCTCACATAACTTTATTATTTTTCGATTATAAAGACGCACGGTTGTTCATAATAAACTTCTTCATCTAGTTATCCTTTAATAAAGTATTATTTCACATCCATCTGAATAATTTTATAACCTCATTGTGTCATAATTAAAAGAAAGATTCTAATTTTTTCTAATTTTTCTACTTGAGAAAAAGTATCATCAAAATAAATTCCTTCAATTTATGAGTAACATTTTCAAACCAATTGTGCTTTTTTTCTTATCACTTCACTATATTTATTAAACTTGTTTAAGAACATACACTTTGTAAAAATAATATTTATATCATTTTTTTCAGGTTCAAGTTAACAAGTATCATTATTCTCAATCTGATCCAACTCTTCATTCATAACATAAATCCACTGATGATACTCAAAAGCTTCATTAACATCTTTTTTCTCGACTTTTGAATACAATGAATTATATTAAATAAAATTTGATTTTATTATTGTTTGAATTTTTTGTTTTTAATCATAAAAAATGTTTTGTACTTCCACCTATTTGATCAACCTAGGATGAGATGTTTAAAGTTCCGCCTCATAACTAGAAATATATGCGTCTAATTCTTCCATTTACGTGGAATCACTATTGTTGTAATTTTATTCATGTTTCTCAACAAAAAAACATTCATCTTATCCATCTTCCTTATCTTAATGTGTTTATGAAACTTATACTTCAAATTTTTCAATAAATTTTACATTAAAATAATCAACTATCTTTCCTTTTTTTTGAAACATATATACAATCTACCATCATAATAATAACCAATAAAGACTCCATATTTACCTCTTTGATCAAATTTTCTAATCTCACCACCTTTTTCTTTATGATTTTGGGACTTTTGAAAACCCTTAAGTGATTTAAACATGAAATTTCACTATAGAACATTTTATAAAGAGTCATGAAAAAACCTGGTCTATGGAAGAATCGATTTTAAATATAAACCATTGTACTCATCGCCTACCCCCAAAAGTGGTGTGAAAGACCATGTTTGATTAATATAGTATATCTCATATCCACCGTAGTTCTATTATTTCTTTTAGAAAAACCATTATAATGTAGTGTGTATGGTTCACTAAACTCATGAAGAATTCTATGTTTTTCAAGATAACTTATGAATTCATCATTATTGTATTCATCACTATTAACAGTTCACAAATTCTTGATTGAATGTCCACATTCCTTTCCTTTTATTCTCTTGAAATACTTAAACATATTCAAGGCATATGATTTATGTTTCAAATAAATATTACATGTAATAAAATTTTAACAATCAATAAAATAAATTAAGTATATATTGTTAAAGTTGGTGTTATAGGACCAACTATTTTTACTTTGATTGTATGTATATTCGATTTATTTAATATTAAAAAAACAAATTATTATATATTTTTCATTGTTCAAATTGACTCTAATGTAATAATGTCCTAGAGTATATGGTGCATTGATATGGTCATATAATTTCCCATCTATGATGAGAACCTTTAGGTGTTATGACGATATTCTTAAAAAATGATCTATGGTTGGATAACTTACTATCACGGGACACATAGTCTACAAAATTTTAGGCGTGAGTACTCATAGGTGGATAAGGATTATTCTCATGAAGTTCACACTTTGTAATATCTAAGATAGGATGTTATGAGAACTAAATCAACAGTTGTAATTCTTTATGTTTTGGTGTCATCGGATATTCTTTTCTATAAGTGTGTGTAACGGTCCTTATAATTTATGATTATCATTGAGGCATTTCATGACTCGCACACTTAGATTTACTGACCAAAACCATCATTCAGTAAATTGGTGGGAAGTGTGTTATGTTGTGGGAATCATGATTGACATTTCATTAATGGTTAAATTGAGGAAGGATTTATCCCTTCTATCTTCATGGAATTTGATATCTCGCTTGTTTGATTAAAATAGAACCAGCTCCCTAAATTCGTTGTATATATTGTAACGATGTGTTTATTTTATATAGTCAAAGAAATACATATCTAGCATATAGGTTGGTGACATGGATCTAAAAAAAATTCTTGATTAGATATTATGATAAAGTAATTGTATTATATAGTGAGCATTCGTATGTGTTTTTCATCATTGCGGCATTAAGTCATTTCTCTTGGGTGACCTGACATGTTGCTAGAAAGTAATCAAGGACTTTAGGTGTACACATCTAATGTCAATTGGAAAGAATCATATAGGTTCACATAATAAATATTTCTTATGATCTCTATTAAATTTTATTTTAATTTAATTAATGGAATAAATATTATTTTCAAGACTTATGAATAATTGTATTCGAGTTTTATTGATCACATAATTTAAATACATAGTTTTTCATTGGTATTTAAATATAAATATTTATTTATTTATTTTATTGAATATAAAATAAATCTTTATTCACTCATACGTGAATAAAATATTTACTTATAAATTAAATGTTTATTCGGATATTAAATAAATATTGAGGTGTTCAAAGGGATCAAGACCAAGTCCAGTGAAAAATATCAATTAACAAAATAATTAAATAATATTTTTTATTGAACAAGTTGGAACACACCAAATAATAATAATAATAATAATATTTCATGTAATATGGATTATTAAAGGTTTTAAAATTTTATTTAATGGTCGGCATAAAATTAAATAATATTTTGACATAAACCTTATCTCTATAAATTGACAGTCATGTCTATTGTATATAGAATGGAATATCAATGATAGAGAATTGGTGTGCACAAAAAATTCTATCTCAAATCCTCATTTATCTCTTCCACTCGAGAATGAGAAATGTAAGATATATCCCTTCAATACTGAAGGATGAGCGATCAACATGAGTAACACAACACAATAGACTCATTGCACTAGCACCCAGAGATTGATTGATGTTGCTCAGAGATCAATGGAGCGTTTTTGGATTAATTCTAGTCGGATTATATCCTTGGATAAATAAAAAAAATGAAGGAAATCTAAAAGGGTCCTCTTTGGATGATCAACATCATCAATGAAGAAAGTTTCTTAAGCTAAGGTAATCATTTCTTCCAATCTTAAATGTATGGTCCTAGGTTTTTCTATGAGGTATGGATCTTTTAATTTCACTTTAAATGACTGATTTTTACCTAATTTGAATTTCTAATGAGTTCATGGGAGTTTCGGGGGTTTCAAGGTCTTGTTTAGAGCCTAGAGGCTCAGTTTTTTGAAAAGGTATTTGGGATGCATGGTTAGGAGTAACCATGAAGGGTTGGACAGAGAGCAGCAGAGGGCACATGATTTGCACAAACCATGTGCCCAGGGCCACATTCCCATGCAGGAATCTTTTTATTTTTTAGTAGAGGCATGCATCATGGTTTGCACATGGTTTTCCAAACTATGAACATGAATTATATGGGTTCCCTCTTGAGGTAGAGAAGTGTGCACGGTTGGTGCATGGTTTAGACAACCATGTAGAGAAACCTTGAGACCCAGTAAAAATGTAGGAAAAATACTTTTTCTGTTAAATTTTCTTAAAAACTAAATATAATTTTCCTCCTTTTATTCCTGTAGATATAAGAGAGGATTTTCTCCTCTTCAAGCTCAAAATCTAGGCTCAGATCTCAATTATTTATTTTGTCTCAGATTCAAAAATTGTTCATCTTGTTGGATTTATGCTGGTTAGTTATTCATTCATCTTGGACCACTCATCATTTGTATTCGTATAGATGAATTTGTTTTAGCGAAAACTAATATGCCCTATTTTTATGGTTTTTATCAATTATTCCTTTTTCTCCTCATCCGGATTGAATCATAGTTCAATACTAGATGAGTGTTCTACCAGGGTTATACCTAAACCTTTCCCTTAATGTTTGGTGTTTTATATTCCCTGTTTCTATTTTTCCACATGTAAAACTGTAACATCCCAAGTAAGTAATGAATAATAGATATTTTTTATCTATGTCTTTTAATAATTAAGATAGTGTTATAGAGGCTTAAAATAAAAATAAATACAATCTTATGCATGGAATACACTAATATTCTTAAAAGATTGGTTTACTGCCTTTTGATGGCAAACCATTTTTGAATCTATATTTTGACAATTTTATAAACTATGTTTGTCAAAATAAACTTATCCTTTATGATTGGGACATCAAAATTTACCTTGTGTGAATTTTTGGTATTTTTCTGACAATGTTCATTTTTTTTAATGAATAGTGAAAAATATTGCATTTTACATCAAAACTGCTTTTTAATCTAATTTACTTGTATGATTAGATTATGTTTTGAATTGGTCTTAATGTGTAATATGAATATATTTTTACCATTTAATCCAATGGTGGTCATTGGAATCAATTTCACTTTTAAATTCGACTTAAACTAGTGTCAATCTTTTGATACTTATTGTTTTGTAAAAACACGCTATTTGCTCTGGCAGCAGGAATTAATTATCAAATTAATTAATGTGACTTATATGATTTGAATTTTTTAAAATAGACTTCATTTTTGAATTCAGAATATCAAATATAGCTTAGGGTAAATTTTTGGTAATTTTCTGAAAAACTTCAATTTTTGATGAATAGTGAAACCACTAAGTGGTAATCAAGCAAACTGATTTTTCAGTTAAATGAAAGTTTACCACTAATGTGTACTGAATTTTGAAAATCCGACATACATGGTTGTCATTAAGAAGTAAAATGTGGTTCAATGAGATTAAAATAATTTTTTGGTGAATAGTAACTTATTAAGTTTTTAATCGCGATTAGTGGTAATTAGTGTAGTTTAAGGTATAAATAATGCTTTAATAATATGAAATGACCTAGACACATGTCCCAACCTCATTGGTTGTGTCATGGCCGACCATTACATGCCATGGGTCAACTTGGGGACCCCATGGATCCACTTTTGTTGGGAAATGACATAAATTACTTTTTATTTAATGTTAAAGTGAAAATGACACAAACATGATATGTTTTGCGAAACCAATTTTTAAGTGGGGTTATACAAGTCAAAATTTTGATTATAAATAGTCATTGGAAACCTAAAAATATTTCCTATATCATAGTATTTTTTTTATAATTTTTAGACATTAAATAAATTTAATTATTTATGACATACTAATGATGCAGCGATGACATCATTATTTGACGATTTAAATAAAATAGAAAGATAATGTAAAATATATGAACTACACATGTCCAAAACCAATTGGATGAATGTATTTAGAACCCTTATCACCTTATCCACGAATTCTATCAATGTGGGACCTTTTAAAACCGAAACACATTTTCAAATAATGTAATATTTCTTTACTTTCCAAAAGTGCCCCTCCTCTCCCCTTATAAAAGGCCCCCACCTCTACCTCATTTCACACACTCTTCAAGCCTTTGGCTCGGCCAACCCCTGCCCATTTACTCTCTCCACATCCCTCTCCTCATCCTAGAGGATTCCCTTTGGGCAGAATCCTTTCAAAGGAAGCCTTTAGGCTCAACTCAAAAGGAGTTACACTTTTAAAGGTAATTCATTCTCTCATGTTCATTTGTTTTATTTTGCTTCTCCAACCCCCTAAACTCTTTTTATTTACTTCTTTTGTAACAACACCAGTATCTTCAATATACTAGGATGTTGTTATAAGATTTATTTGAGCTAAAATCTCACACAACTACATCAAATGGTTAAATAACATAAGGTTTCCGTGGATGGCGAAATTCTGCCTCCCGAAACGATGATTGTTCAATACTCATTTAACACCTTCAAAGGTGGCCATTATGATGTCACTATTTTTATATATGATATATAATATGTTTATGTTTTCCTTAATCTTCTGTTTTTTTCATTTTGGGCATACCTTTATGGTTTCCATTATGGGTAAAACACGATATCTTCATTTTAGGAAGTGCGGACTACCGCCCCCTAAAAGTGATTTGATTCGTTAATACCATATGTGGGATGTGTAAAGGATAAAGTTATTGATATTATATATGTTATTATACTGGAATTATAATATACTCTTATATCATTATGATTCCATTCCAGAAAATATGAAATAGAAATGGAAGTAGCGTTCATGCATACGTACGGCTTACCGTCTCCATGAACGGTGCATTTCATTTCTTACCTCTAAATGTGATGTAATCTTATAAATGAATGTATGTACTGGATATATATGACATATATGATATCTACATCATGAACACCATTCTGGATATAATGAACCTTTGACCAAATTAACAACATGTAAGTATAAGAAGTCTATTTTTGACTTAAGAACCAAATACCGACAAAATGAACATTATTAACTTAAATGATTACATGATGTACATAACATGGTATAAAAGGAATAATGAACTTGAAAAAGGTTCTTAAGCAAGTAGAGATTAACTCAAGTTTATTATTCAGGAGATTAAAGAACGGTCGGGTCAAGTCGGATACAAGGTATGGGACTTCGTCTCTATAACGACCCATACTTTACATACATTGTTAATACTTCAAAATTGAATCACACTTATTACAACATATGACAAAACCACAAAGGACCGTATAGGTATAGTGTCTTTAGAAACTGGGAAACATAAACAACTGGTTCATAAATCTTCTACAGTGTCTCCCATTTATTTCATCATATCTAGGGTCCCTTTTAGCATATTCTACTTAATATCCATCTTCCTGACCTGGGGAAAAGAAAACATAAAAGAGTGAGCTCAAATGCTCAGCAAGGGAAAATAAAGGAAATAAAAATCATATCATATCTTTTTAAAAATCAAAACCTGCAAAAGAGATCATAATATCTTAACATGGAATAAATCATAGAAGTGAAAATGAGATCCCCATAATCATAACATAAAACTTGAAACTTTGTGGCATGCACACATAATCATGGAAAATAATTTCTTGTTAGTCATGACTCATTGCCAAGACTATCTTAGTGGACAAAGTCCCTTTCTGAACCGAGTTCACTACTTGTTTCAGTCCTGTATCACTGAACCGAAATAACCTTCCGTTCCAGCCATGTCTATCTCATGAGATATAAAATCATTACCCAATGCATTGGAGGGAGATATAGGTCCCACCCATCTTATAATTAATCCTTTCTTATGTGTGCCACATAATCATAAAACATACATCATCGCATAACACATATAACAAAAATGGGATTCTTGAAACATCATGACATCATAAATCAATTCATATATGATAAAGGAATTCATAAACATAATTCCATCACAACATAGTCAAACCAATGTAAAAATATGGATAGAAACAGAACCCTTTATTATCTTAGATGGAAAATAATTTTGATAAAACACTTGAATTGAATTCTTGAGGAAAATATCCTTTCTTCGTCAAAAACATTTTTCCTTTCATAACATGTCATACAACTTTAAAATAAAAGAAGTTGATTAAAAATAAACTTGAAAACTTGTAAAGGAAGCTTCTTTGAAGTAATGTTTTAAAAATCCATTCATTCCGTATAAGTTAAAAAAAACATTCTTCGTACTTTTTTCGGAAAAGTCAAAAAGTACCTCGTACGGAAAAACGACAAAAGATTCCTTTCATATTCTTTACTAAAAACTCACCTAAGGGTAAAATTGGATTTAAACTATTTCAAGTGGATGGAAACAATATTACATATTGAGGGAACATGGATGTGGATGATAAAATACACCCCAGTAAATACTTACGAATAAACAATCTCGGATAAAAATGAGATTGTGATATTTCCCTTACCTTAGGTTCGATTTGCTTTGTTCGTGTCCGAAGCTCCTGTATAATGGTTTAAATAATGTTATTGACTTATTACAGAATCATACATATTGATATGATATCATATATGGTCATATTATTAGCTTCTTGTTAGTAATATTTCATTGTTACTTGTTACTCGGGTCTTTATAACTTTTTGTTCTTATGCGTGTTTTGTCGAATAAATTCTTATTCTTATCTTTAGGTTATAGATAATTCATTTCCAGAATGTTATTAGTGTAGTATATACCATATTCATTCATTCAATTCATTTATATAATCATTATGAAATGAAGATCATGTAGAACGAGTCGCATCACATCGTGGAGACGGTATTCCGTACGTACGCACGAGTGATGATATCGTTCCTATGATCGTGGAATTGTATTGGAGTATATAAATATATTATTTCAGTATCAATATTACTTAATAATAATCATATATAGTTACTGATTACACCATTATACCCATCCTTGTAAGGTGATGGTGGAAAATAGATCACACCACGGCGTGGAGACGGTATTCCGTACGTACGCACGCGCGGTGATTTCATTTTTCCGTAGGATGGATAGAAGGTGAATTAGGGTTGTTTCATATTTATAATAACATATCAGTATGTAAGTAATACTGATGTTATTACTTTATCATGAAATAACTAAAGAAGAAGAAGTTGAAGAAGAAAGAAATTGAAAAGATCGGTAATGGATATTACCACTTCTTTGGAACGCCTCTTTGAATCCTCCACTTAAGGAACTAAGATTGGTCTTTGGAGAAGACCAGGACCTCTAGGATTATTCTAGGGAAGTGGAGAGGAGAAAATGGCAGGGGTTGGCCGAGCTTGAGTGCTCAAATTGGTGTGAGGAGGAGGGGGAGGAGGTGCCCTTTTATAAGGGAGGAGAGGGGCACCTTAGGAATATCTCAAAATATTATTTTATATTAAAGTCAAAATCGGTTTATAATGGTTCCAAAGGGTCTTATTTCGAAGCTAAAGTGGGGATGGGTCTAAATACTATAAACCAATAAGATTTAGACAAGTTTAGGGTATTATTTTAACCTTATCAATTAGATTTAACTCTAAGTTAATTAATTTAACTTTTACCGTGTCTTTTTGTTTTCTTTCACTATATGGTTAATACACTTACTATAACATGCCAAACGAACCCCAAATTGTTTATTATTAATATATATATCCTTAGCTAAGTCATTTGGCAGAACCTTAGATTTTTAGGAATAAAATAACAATTAATAATATAATATTTGATTTAAAAACTATTTTGTGTCAATTTTGACACTATTTCATATATGATTTTTGTGAAAGTCATAACAGAATTATATGTTCGAACCAAGTCGATTAAATCAACATTAATATATCATAGTAACCTAGAAAATTAGTGGAATTCATAAAAAGTCTTAAATTACATTTATTTTGGTATTTATATTATCAATTATGTCAATATTTCATTAATAAGATAATTACTGCATCATCTGTGTGTCACATATAAATTAAATTATTTGATGTCTAAAAATTACAAATAAAATACCATCATGTAGGAAATCTTTTTAGCTTTCTAATGAGTATTTACAATTGAATTTATCTTATGTATAACCCCATATTAAAAATGATTTACTTATTAAACTTTGATTTTAACTATTTTAACCCTTCTTTAAATAAATTAATAATAAATGTCCTAATCTAATCCAAGTGGGCCTAAATGGTCATATTTTATTCCTAAGTTTGTTTTTGGTCGAATTGCACTTGTCCAATAGAATTAGGACATGTGTTAGGGTAATATTAATATCATATTTACCCTTAGTTACCCTATTTACTATTAACCGTGGTAAAAAAAGTAAAAAGTTACTATTCACCAAAAAATTATTTTCATCTCATTGAACCACATTTTAGTCCTTGATATTAACCGTGTCTCTCGGATTTTCGAAATTCCATTCACAGAAGCGGTAAAATTAAGTTTTATGCAAAATTCAGTTTTTTAACCTACCACTTAGTGGTTTCACTATTCATCAAAAATTGAAAGTTTTCAGAAAAATACCAAAATTTCACCCTAGGCTAATTTCGATATTCTGAGTCCAAAAATGAAGTCCATTTTGAAAAATAAAATTTATAAAATTTCAAAAAGTGGTTATTACTATTCATAACGGCTAGTTTTAATAGCATATTTTTGTTTAGTAAAACTCGGTATTGCGTACGACGCAAGCTATCGAGGAAGGTCGCGATTGCGTGTAAAGCAAGCCAAGCAAGTGTTATGTAGAAAAAGTTTCCTTTGATGATTTATATAACATAAAAGTCTCGGGTGTTACATTCTACCCCCCTTAAAAAGAATTTTTCCCTCGAAATTCGTCACTTTGCAACAAACAGATGAGGATACTTCTCCCTCATCATATCCTCAAGCTCCCATGTAGCTTCTTCAAGTTGGTGGTTTCTCCATAAAACTTTCACCAAGCGAGTGGTCTTGTTTCGTAGGACTTTTTCGCTACGATCCAGAATCTCTATCGGCTGTTCTTCATAAGAAAGATCTTGCTCCAGCGGTACAACTTCTGAGCTGAGTACATGTGAAGGATCTGGTATGTAATTTCTCACGAGAGATACATGGAACACATCGTGAACTTGAGAGAGATTCGGTGGAAGCGCCAATCGGTAAGCTACCTTCCCAACACGATCCAGTATTTCGAAAGGACCGATATATCTAGGGCTCAACTTCCCCTTCTTTCCAAATCTCATAACCCTCTTCCAGGGAGATATTCATAAGAACACTTTATCACCCACTTCAAACTCTAAGTCTTTTCTCCGGTTGTCGGCATAACTTTTCTGTCGACTCTGAGCTGCTCTTATGTGTTGTTGAATAGATCTGACCTTTTCTGCCATTTCATCAACGAGATCAGGTCCTAATAGCTTTCTTTCCCCAACTTCATCCCAGCAAGTTGGAGTCCTGCATTTCTTTTCATAGAGAGCTTCATAAGGAGCCATCTGAATACTGGAGTGAAAGCTATTATTATAAGAAAATTCCACCAAAGGTAGGTGTTGATCCCAACCTCCTTTGAAATCCATAGAGCAAGCTCTCAACATATCTTCTAGGGTTTGAATTGTTCTCTCAGACTGACCGTCTGTCTGGGGATGATAAGCAGTGCTGAAACTCAACTCTGTATCCAGAGTATGCTGAAGACTTCGCCAGAACTTTGAGGTAAATCTCGGATCCCGATCAGATATAATAGAAAGTGGTACTCCATGCAATCTTACCACTTCCTTTATATATATCCTGGCAAGCTGATCTAGAGAGAAATCCTCTCTAATAGCAATGAAGTGTGCAGACTTTGTAAGACGATCAACTATGACCCAGATAGCATTATTGCCTTTGGATGTTTTAGGAAGTCCAGTGACAAAGTCCATAGTGATGTTTTCCCATTTCCATTCGGGTATGGGTAATGGTTGTAACATCCCCTTAGACTTCTGTCTCTCAGCTTTAACTTGTTGACAAACCAAGCATCGAGAGACATATTCAGCAACATCTCTTTTCATGCCATCCCACCAGAAGTACTCTTTCAGGTCCCTATACATCTTCGTGCTTCCAGGATGAATAGAGAATGAAGAACTATGAGCCTCATCCAGCAGCTCCTTCTTTAATTCGGGGATGGAAGGAACACAAACCCGATTCCTGAACTTTATTATCCCATCACAATCAAGGTTGAATTCAGGAACATTTCTCACCTTCTTTTGTAACTCGACATCTTCTTTCTGTGCCTCTTTAATCTTCACATGTATAGATGGTTGAACATTCATTTGAGAAAGATAAGATTTTTCCCCTTCCATTATAATTCCAAGATCCATCCTTTGTAAATCCATAAATATTGGATCTTTTGTGATCCTCATCATGGATTAACTAGCATGGTCTTGTCGACTTAATGCATCTGCCACCTTGTTTGCTTTCCCAGGGTGGTAATGGATTGAGCAGTCATAATCCTTAATCAGCTCCAACCATCTTCTTTGGCGCATATTCAGCTCCTTTTGTGTGAAAATATACTTTAAACTTTTATGATCAGTATAAATATCACACCTTTCACCATAAAGGTAATGCCTCCAAATCTTTAATGCAAAGATTACCGCAGCCAACTCCAAATCATGTGTTGGGTAATTTTGCTCATGGATTTTCAACTGTCGTGAGGCATAAGCTATCACCATATCATTTTGCATAAGAACACACCCCAATCCCTTCTTGGATGCATCACTGTAGATCACAAACCTTTCTCCACTACAAGGCAGTGTGAGCACAGGTGCACTGGATAACCTTCTTTTCAACTCCTTGAAATTCTCTTCACATTCCTCTGTCCAGACAAACTTAACTCCCTTCCGAGTCAACTTGGTGATTGGATTAGATAATCGTGAAAAATCTTTTACAAAACGTCGATAATATCCAGCCAAACCAAGAAAACTTCGGATCTCAGTTACTGTGGTTGGTCTCGACCATCTTTCGATAACCTCTGTTTTTGATGGATCCACAGATATCCCCTCTTTTGAGATTATATGACCCAAAAATGCAACTTTTTGAAGCCAAAATTCACACTTGGTAAATTTGGCATAAAGCTTCTCCTTTCTCAGGGTCTTCAATATAATTCTCAAGTGATCTTCATGCTCTTCCTTGCTCTTTGAATAGACAAGAATATCGTCTATAAAGACTACCACAAATTGATCAAGATAGTCTCTAAAGACTCTATTCATTAGATCCATGAAGATAGCAGGGGCATTAGTAAGACCAAATGGCATCACTATAAATTCATAGTGTCCATACCTTGTACGGAAAGCCGTCTTTGGTATATCCTCCCTTTTGACCCTTAATTGATGATACCCTGAACGAAGATCAATCTTGGAAAAGTATTGAGCTCCGCGTAGTTGGTCAAATAAGTCATCAATGCGTGGTAGAGGATATTTTTTCTTGATAGTGATCTTGTTAAGTTCTCGATAATCAATGCAAAGTCTCATTGATCCATCTTTCTTCTTAACAAATAGAACAGGTGCTCCCCAAGGTGACGCACTAGGGCGTATGAATCCCTTATCAAGATTCTCTTGGAGTTGCTTCTTCAATTCCTGCAACTCAATTGGGGCCATTCTATAAGGTGTCTTTGAAATAGGCAAAGCACCCGGTACGAGTTCTATTGAAAACTCAACTTCACGATTTGGTGGAAGACCCGGTAATTCCTCCGGAAATACATCATCAAACTCCCGTACAATGGGCATATTCTTAATCGTGAGTTTCTCACCAACTATTTGAGATAAATAACCTTCATTTAGTGGAATCAATACCCATAAGATGGAAGAAATTTCCACTGGAAGGTTATGTTCATCCTTGCATTGATAGACGATCGTAGATTGATCTGGAATATGAAATGTGACTTCCCTTCTTTGGCAATCGATATGAGCTCCATGTAGAGAAAGCCAATCCATGCCAAGAATCACATCAAATTCCACTAAAGGAAGGATCACAAGATTTGCAGGAAGCACTTTCCCACAAACTTCGATCGGAGAAGAATTATAAACTTTTGATGCGATTGATGTGCCATTAGGTGTTGTCACAGCTAACTCAACATCTAATTTTTGAGGTAATAAGGTGATACCCTTAGAAAAGGATTCAGAAATAAAAGAGTGGGTGGATCCAGAATCAAATAAAACATTTGCTACTTTAGAGTGGATGGTAAGTGTACCTTTCACCACATCGTTATCGTACTCCACATCGCTGATAGAAATTGCATGTGACTTTCCTTTTTCTTTAGCCTTAAGAGTTTGTTGACGTCGACCATCATCATCAACCCTTGGATTTGGGCATTGATTGGCATAATGCCCCATCTCCTTGCACTTGAAACATTGAAGTGTAATAGGTTCATTCTGTGTATCCCTTCCTTTGTTTGCGTCATTAGAAATCTTCTTCCCATTATCACGGCATTCAAATGCCTGATGACCTTCTTTTCCACATTTAAAACATTTACTTGTCCCTTTAAGACAACTCCCTCCATGTTTCTTTCCACACTTTGAGCATAAGGAAAAGCTCATCTTCTTTTCCGTGTGCTCTTTAGATTTTTCTTTGAATTCCATCTTCCTCTTCTTATCAAACCCATGTGACTGATGGGTTACTCCAATATCCATCTCGACTTTGAGAGCACATCGAACGATTTCCTCGTAGCTATTGAAGTCCCTTATGGCTAACGCCCTTCGAAGACTTGGTTTTAAGCCACTAAAGAATCGATCGATCTTACTCTCAGGTTGGATAATAATACCAGAGGCGTACCTTGCAAGTCTTGTAAAATTTGCTTCATAGGTACCAACAGATTCATCGTCCCTTTGCTTCAGTTCAAGAAACTCTTTCTCCATCTTTGTTCGGAGAATACGAGGGAAGTACTTATTGAAAAATAAGTTCTTGAACTCGTCCCATTCCATAGACTCAATTTCATCCCTTTGCCTCGTATTCTTAACAAGATTCCACCATTGATCAGCATCTCCTTCCAAACGATACACTGCTAGGATGACTTTATCATGCTCAGAACATTGAAGAACTGAAAATATCTTTTCAGTAGTACTAATCCATTGTTCAGCAACTAATGGATCAGTAGACCCGCTGAAAGAAGGTGGACGCTGCCTCATGAAGGATTCAACAGAATGTTGATCCCTCCTTTGCTTGTTTGGAAATCCTGCATGATTCATAGCTTGAGAAAGTTGTGTGAGCATGGCTACAAGATTTTTCATTCTAGCTCCCATATCGTTTGTTTGCTCAGGGGGACAATCATTGCATTGCCCATCGCATTCCGCATTAACACGGTTCCTTCGGGTTCCAGCCATTGACTAAAACCAAGGAGAATAGTGTGAGCAACACTAATTATAATAGGAAACCACATAATTCAAGAATAAAATTTTCATGCTTATGGTCTTATCCTAGGTTATTCATGGCCATTTCTAAGATTGTGTTCTATGCTTAGACTTATTCTTAGGGTTCTTACTAAGGCTTTCACATCCTAGTTTCCAAAGGTTGACTATACCTTTCCTCTGATACCAACTATAACGACCCATACTTTACATACATTGTTAATACTTCAAAATTGAATCACACTTATTACAACATATGACAAAACCACAAAGGACCGTATAGGTATAGTGTCTTTAGAAACTGGGAAACATAAACAACTGGTTCATAAATCTTCTACAGTGTCTCCCATTTATTTCATCATATCTAGGGTCCCTTTTAGCATATTCTACTTAATATCCATCTTCCTGACCTGGGGAAAAGAAAACATAAAAGAGTGAGCTCAAATGCTCAGCAAGGGAAAATAAAGGAAATAAAAATCATATCATATCTTTTTAAAAATCAAAACCTGCAAAAGAGATCACAATATCTTAACATGGAATAAATCATAGAAGTGAAAATGAGATCCCCATAATCATAACATAAAACTTGAAACTTTGTGGCATGCACACATAATCATGGAAAATCATTTCTTGTTAGTCATGACTCATTGCCAAGACTATCTTAGTGGACAAAGTCCCTTTCTGAACCGAGTTCACTCCTCGTTTCAGTCCTGTATCACTGAACCGAAATAACCTTCCGTTCCAGCCATGTCTATCTCATGAAGTATAAAATCATTACCCAATGAATTGGAGGGAGATATAGGTCCCACCCATCTTATAATGAATCCTTTCTTATGTGTGCCACATAATCATAAAACATACATCATCGCATAACACATATAACAAAAATGGGATTCTTGAAACATCATGACATCATAAATCAATTCATATATGATAAAGGAATTCATAAACATAATTCCATCACAACATAGTCAAACCAATGTAAAAATATGGATAGAAACAGAACCCTTTATTATCTTAGATGGAAAATAATTTTGATAAAACACTTGAATTGAATTCTTGAGGAAAATATCCTTTCTTCGTCAAAAACATTTTTCCTTTCATAACATGTCATACAACTTTAAAATAAAAGAAGTTGATTAAAAATAAACTTGAAAACTTTTAAAGGAAGCTTCTTTGAAGTAATGTTTTAAAAATCCATTCATGCCGTATAAGTTAAAAAAACATTCTTCGTACTTTTGTCGGAAAAGTCAAAAAGTACCTCGTACCGAAAAACGACAAAAGATTCCTTTCATATTCTTTACTAAAAACTCACCTAAGGGTAAAATTGGATTTAAACTATTTCAAGTGGATGGAAACAATATTACATATTGAGGGAACATGGATGTGGATGATAAAATACACCCCAGTAAATACTTACGAATAAACAATCTCGGATAAAAATGAGATTGTGATATTTCCCTTACCTTAGGTCCGATTTGCTTTGTTCGTGTCCGAAGCTCCTGTATAATGGTTTAAATAATGTTATTGACTTATTAAAGAATCATACATATTGATATGATATCATATATGGTCATATTATTAGCTTCTTGTTAGTAATATTTCATTGTTACTTGTTACTCGGGTCTTTATAACTTTTTGTTCTTATGCGTGTTTTGTCGAATAAATTCTTATTCTTATCTTTAGGTTATAGATAATTCATTTCCAGAATGGTATTAGTGTAGTATATACCATATTCATTCATTCAATTCATTTATATAATCATTATGAAATGAAGATCATGTAGAACGAGTCGCATCACATCGTGGAGACGGTATTCCGTACGTACGCACGAGTGATGATATCGTTCCTATGATCGTGGAATTGTATTGGAGTATATATATATATTATTTCAGTATCAATATTACTTAATAATAATCATATATAGTTACTGATTACACCATTATACCCATCCTTGTAAGGTGATGGTGGAAAATAGATCACACCACGGCGTGGAGACGGTATTCCGTACGTACGCACGCGCGGTGATTTCATTTTTCCGTAGGATGGATAGAAGGTGAATTAGGGTTGTTTCATATTTATAATAACATATCAGTATGTAAGTAATACTGATGTTATTACTTTATCATGAAACAACTAAAGAAGAAGAAGTTGAAGAAAAAAGAAATTGAAAAGATCGGTAATGGATATTACCTCTTCTTTGGAACGCCTCTTTGAATCCTCCACTTAAGGAACTAAGATTGGTCTTTGGAGAAGACCAGGACCTCTAGGATTATTCTAGGGAAGTGGAGAGGAGAAAATGGCAGGGGTTGGCCGAGCTTGAGTGCTCAAATTGGTGTGAGGAGGAGGGGGAGGAGGTGCCCTTTTATAAGGGAGGAGAGGGGCACCTTAGGAATATCTCAAAATATTATTTTATATTAAAGTCAAAATCGGTTTATAATGGTTCCAAAGGGTCTTATTTCGAAGCTAAAGTGGGGAGGGGTCGAAATACTATAAACCAATAAGATTTAGACAAGTTTAGGGTATTATTTTAACCTTATCAATTAGATTTAACTCTAAGTTAATTAATTTAACTTTTACCGTGTCTTTTTGTTTTCTTTCACTATATGGTTAATACACTTACTATAACATGCCAAACGAACCCCAAATTGTTTATTATTAATATATATATCCTTCTCTAAGTCATTTGGCCGAACCTTAGATTTTTAGGAATAAAATAACAATTAATAATATAATATTTGATTTAAAAACTATTTTGTGTCAATTTTGACACTATTTGATATATGATTTTTGTGAAAGTCATAACAGAATTATATGTTCAAACCAAGTCGATTAAATCAACATTAATATATCATAGTAACCTAGAAAATTAGTGGAATTCATAAAAAGTCTTAAATTACATTTATTTTGGTATTTATATTATCAATTATGTCAATATTTCATTAATAAGATAATTACTGCATCATCTTTGTGTCACATATAAATTAAATTATTTGATGTCTAAAAATTACAAATAAAATACCATCATGTAGGAAATCTTTTTAGATTTCTAATGAGTATTTACAATTGAATTTATCTTATGTATAACCCCATATTAAAAATGATTTACTTATTAAACTTTGATTTTAACTATTTTAACCCTTCTTTAAATAAATTAATAATAAATGTCCTAATCTAATCCAAGTGGGCCTAAATGGTCATATTTTATTCCTAAATTTGTTTTTGGTCGAATTACACTTGTCCAATAGAATTAGGACATGTGTTAGGGTAATATTAATATCATATTTACCCTTAGTTACCCTATTTACTATTAACCGTGGTAAAAAAAGTAAAAAGTTACTATTCACCAAAAAATTATTTTCATCTCATTGAACCACATTTTAGTCCTTGATATTAACCGTGTCTCTCGGATTTTCGAAATTCCATTCACAGAAGCGGTAAAATTAAGTTTTATGCAAAATTCAGTTTTTTAACCTACCACTTAGTGGTTTCACTATTCATCAAAAATTGAAAGTTTTCAGAAAAATACCAAAATTTCACCCTAGGCTAATTTCGATATTCTGAGTCCAAAAATGAAGTCCATTTTGAAAAATAAAATTTATAAAATTTCAAAAAGTGGTTATTACTATTCATAACGGCTAGTTTTAATAGCATATTTTTGTTTAGTAAAACTCGGTATTGCGTACGACGCAAGCTATCGAGGAAGGTCGCGATTGCGTGTAAAGCAAGCCAAGCAAGTGTTGTGTAGAAAAAGATTCCTTTGATGATTTATATAACATAAAAGTCTCGGGTGTTACAGTCTCAATCTCCTTTCGTTGAGGCATATTTTATTTTATACACAACTTTCTTTTATACGGTGTATAAACCCCTTTGACTTTTACGTTTATTCAAAAGGAATCTTTTTTATACGAAGCGTTTACTAAACGACAAAAGGGAATGTTTTTGTCGTACGTATTCGGCGACAACGACTTCTCCGCCGTCGTAACCGTTATTTGAGTTTCAGCTTCCTCTACAAGCCATACCTTCTTTTTTTTAAAAGAAAAATAAATACCATGTTTTACTTTGGTATTGAAAATGGTTTTCATAATGTTTTTATTATATCAATGTGTTGTATTGATATCTCGTGATTGAAATGTGGAAATGTTATGTTTCCTTTATGCATGTTTTATGTGATATGATTATGTTATGGTACTTGGGCATTATTATGAAGACGGGTGGTTCCGTGATAAACTAAGGGCGGGTGAGCCCGTTATAGCTCTCCAATGCATTGGGTAACGCGAAGGAGTGAAACATTAAGGTTTATCCGAAGAGATTTTAGGGAATATACTGTGATGGGTATTCCAAACGTAACCAAGAGGGTTACTCCCTACGTAAGAATGTTATGAATGCCTCAAGTTACCTTTATGTCTTATGATTTATATGATTTATTCATGATTTTATGAGGTATGTTAAAGTGCCTATGTTTTATGGGTAAAGTATGATTTCATTCTTATGTATCTATGAACTCATGTTTCCTTTCCATGTTTTTTTTTATAACCCATACTGAGTTTTTATGCTCATCCCAAGTTTTTGAAATGTTTTTCACAGGTCAAGGGAAAGGTACATGATAAGATGATAGAGTCAAGGATGTGTCAAGAAATAATCCATGTTTTATTTTAAATGTGTTTCCATTGATGGGAATGAATAATACTATCTTTATGTAACCACTTTGTTTATATGTGGAATGTAATGAAAGTTTTATGATCTAATTCTCTAAAACTCTAAACCCGAAAAGATCCTCAATGTGTAATCTTGTAATAACTCAAGATTAAGTAAGGTTTAAGGCTGGGGCCTTATAAAAACCTTCCTATGTTTCCTATAAAATTAATTGAATGTATTTATTAAATTATTTAGAACCTGTTTAGGTCTACCTCTTAGAACCCTATGATGGTCGTAGGTCACCGACCTCAGCCTAGTCCACCCAAGGGGTGTGCCCTTGTTTCTTCTCTATGTTATACCACCATGATGGGTGTTTGTGAGTTCTCCAATTGTAGTGGAATCCAAAATGAGAATTTATTGAGTTATAGGAGAGGTTTTATGCCTCCTTTTCATGTGACTACTTAGATGAAATGATTAAATGGATTATATGTAAAATGTTGAATGGGTTAGATGAGTTCATAGCTTATTTATAATTATGAAATGAATTATGAATTGAATTTATTGATGTGTAGATAATGGTGATGTATTTTGTGGACATTTCTACTCCTTAGATCAGGATTCTATTGGATTCCATGGACATTTCTACTCCTTGGATTCATATTGATTGTGGTAGTGGATTCCTTGGAAATTTAGACTCTTTGGATCCTGATTCTATAGGATTCTAAGGAATTTTCTACTCTTAGATATTTATTACTTGTAGTTCCTTGGATTGAACTCCTTGGATTCCACCCAAGTATTTACTTTGTTTCCATTAATATTCTCTATGGAATTGATGAGGATTCATGGGTAATTTTTACCTTGTATGCGGCCCTTTTAGACATAACTCTTGATTACATGGAAAATCCCATTATAAATGCTTTATAATTATTTACATATATCCCTGATAATGGTATTGATTAAATTTTTCAGACTGGATAGTACCAAACCTGGTTTATTATGACTTTTAGTTGCCTTGAGACTAAGGGTGCATGATTTTTATTCAATGGGATCCATGTTTGGATGAATAAGATCACATCTACATTAGAAATTTCACTTTTATTACTACTATATCTATGATATACTACACACTACTTAATTTTTTAAACATATATTGGACATGTTATACACACTGTTGGTGGTGTCCTATCAATTTTTATCTCACACCCTATTCTGGCCACCATTGGGTACTTGTGCAGACTTCATCAATGCAGGTAGGGATCGAGGAAATCACCCACCTTATGATGCTTAATATAATCATTTCTTAGGATCATGGGAACATAGGGCCGATATATGATCGTGATGATGTCAATAGAAAGTTTCTTTTAGTCTTTTTTTTGTAAACATGTATTGTACTAGTTTTATATTGCCATTTATTACAACCATTTTAGATGGAGACATAGAATGATCATCTTATTTTATATGACACTACTTTTGGATTATTTATTATTACAATATTATAGATGTTTATATTCTATCTATTTTTTAGTTATTTTTTCTTATTACACTAATTTATTATTTTCACTATGATAAACTTTATCATGAGGGAATAGTCTCTCCACGGACACACCCTAGGCCCTCGTTGCAAGTTGGCATCCCCTAGAATATGGGGAGGCTTATGTGAGTCCATGTGACCCACCAACTCAGGGACTGTTTAGTGTCTCCTGGGATGCGGTGTTACCAAGTGGTATCAGATAATTTTCTTACTATTTTGAGACAATATACATGATATTAAGAACAAATTATAATTCAGTAATGAGTTGTTCCTGGGAGTATCTAACCCACATACCCAAAATATCCAAATTTCATGGAATGAGAAATTTTTCTTCTATTTTTTTTATATTACAGTTGATTTTATTCCACAATTGGGTGATTTGAAAGTTATGTGATGTTATTATTATTATGATTGAGAATTTCATTTTATCCTTGTCCTAGTATGGTAAGGAAGTAGAGATCAAGCATCATTTTAGGAACCTTATAGGATTCACATGCCATGCGTATACCATGCCATTTAGGATGCATTTTTTAACCACATGACATTATTCTTTGTGCCTTGAGTGATATTGTAACTCCCTGGCCCAAGTTACCCAGAGTTGGTGCATTATTACATAACGTTGGCATGATCACAAAAGATCAAGTCTCGAAATACCGATTAGTTTAGTAGCCTTGGAATAACTAGCTACATTCATAAAGTTTATATTACATCATAAATTGAAAACTACAACAAAATCTTGTCTCCACACTCATACCCCCTTATACTATCCCTACAGGTCATTCATAAAATACTTCTTCCCATCCTGGGAAAAATAAAACATAGAAAGGGGTGAGCTCAGATGCCCAGTAAGGATAAAATATAGCAGAAACTTTCATAAATAAACGTAAAACTTTAAGGCAATGTAATACTAAAGAAAAAGACTTTTAAACATAAACATCAGAATAATATGGCAGTAATAAAATGAAATAATTCCATTTACTATTCACATAGATATTCTACTTGTTCAATAATCACATGCAATATCAATAACCACTTTCATAATGATGGAATGCATAATGACAGACTATCATAACCACATAGTCAAGGCCTTGTGCCAAGACTACAAATAAGATTTTGTCAAGGCCCTGTGCCAAGACACTATTTTGTCTCATGAGACCTACGGATGCATCAAGGAGCTATAGCGGGCACCACTCGTCACTTATTAAGTCCAATGCATTCCTCATATGAATAGGTTTAAACATAATGTAAACATTCGTATTAGAAATGTCAATACTTTCTCCATAAACCATGAATGGTATAAAAATAACACATCCACATTAAAATATATCACAAAACCTTAAATACTATATGGAAGTTTTGTATCATAATAAATCAACTTCAAATAAGCTTAAAATCTATCAAAGGATGTTGACATTGATGAAATCAAAACTATTTGAGAGAAATATCTCTTTTTTTAAATCATTTAAAAATAACATAATTATAAAACAAAACATTTACTTTGAAAATATCTGTATAAGCTTGTAAGGAAAGATTCAAAGATTCTATAATGGTTGAAAATAGTCGCACCCACCGTATAAGTTAAAAAAGACATTCTTACCTTAATTTTGTCGAAAAGGTTAAAAGGACCGTGTTTGGAAAACGATGGAAAGATTCCTTTCAAACCATTTAATAAAAAGTAAAACAAGGGTATAAATGAATTTAACCCATATTCTAGTAAATAGTAAAAATGTTTTGAAATACATTTTTAAGAAACATTGATGTGGATGATAAAGAGGTCTCAGTAGATAATTACGTATAAACAACCTCGGATAATGAAGAGATTGTGAAATAAACCCTTGCCTTGTACTTTTCCTTAGTCGATGGTATGTTAACCTCATGTATAATAGTCAAAACAATTTAATTAAATTATAAAAGAACCATTTACATAATTATGATACCATATATGATCTTTTAACATTTCTTTGTTAATAATATCTTAGTATTATTGTTGTTTCGGGTGTTAACTTACTCGTTTTCATTTATATGTTTTGTTACATAAGTTGTGTTTGTTATGGATAGGTTGTATCTTATTCATATACAGAATGATATCAAGTCCTTTAAAATTATTTTTAATCATCAAATGAGAATTATACTTGAATGGATACGATGGGGAATGAATATCATCGCGTTTGTGGAGAAGGTAGTTCGTACGTACGCACGAACGCTACTTCCATTTCAGTTTTCATTTTAAAAGGAATCGAAAAAAAAATTATACATAGGTATATTATTATTCCAGTATAATAAAATATCTTATATGTGTTACTTAAGTTCATTAACACATTCCTTTATACGTTCCATGTATGGTATGAACGGGTCATATCACTTTGAGGGTGTGGTTGTCCGCACTTCCTCAAATGAAATTATCGTATATATATACAACATGAAACGAATAATGGTATGATATAAAATGGAATTAAATAAGTTTATATGTAAAATAAATATCATTAATATCATATGTAATTATAGTTCCATCATAATGGCCACCATGAGAGGTCGTACGTGATAATTGAACAATCATCGTTTCGTGAGGCGTTTGGTTGCCATCCACAGAAACATTATGTTCTTCACCCATTAGATGGAGGTGTGTGTAAGTGTAGTTCTAATACTTCTCAAAAAAATATCTTAGTATATTTAGGATACTGGTTTTGTTACAAAATAAAATAATACGAATATTTTATGGGTTGGATAAGTATAATAAAAGAAAATAAGCTAAGAGAGATCGTTACCTTTAATTTGGGTAACTCCCTTTGGTTTGAACCAAAAAGGACTCTTGAAGTGCCTTCTACCTATGGTAATGCTTCTATGAGGAGGATAGGGATGTAGGGAGCTTAATTGGGTAGAGTTTCAAAGATCCAAAAGTCTTGAGAGGTGTGAGTAATTAGTTATAAGTGATGTTATTTTATAAGGGGGGGAGGGGCTCTTTAGGAAACACTTAAGGTATTATTTTATAATAAAATCATATTCAGTTTCTAATGGATGAAAAGTGGATTAATAAAAGTATAAGGTGGGGATAGGTCTAAAAAACACAACCAATAGGTTTTAGACAAGTTTGGGTCACTTTATTAACCTTATCTTTTTGTTTTTACTCTTAGTTAATTAGTTTGACACTTACAATGTCACTTTGTTTTTTTATATTATATAGTAAATAAACTTACTATATACTTCCAAGAGACCCCCAAGTGGTCCATTAATGATAAACCTTTATTTATATAAGTACTTTGTCCGAACTGTAGATTTTTAGGAATAGAATATGAATTAATAATATAATATTTGTTTTAAAAACTCTTTTATGTCAATTTTGAAACTATTTAATAATTGATTTTTGTGAAAGTCTTAACAACTTTGTTAATTAGAACCAAATTCATTTAAGAAATAATATCATGTCATATTAACCAATAAAATTCATGTATTTCATCAAAACTTTCAAATTATATTTATTTTAACATTTATAATACCAATTATTTGATTCTTTCATTAATAAGGAAAATACTACATCATTATTGTGTCATAAATAAATTTAAATATTCAATGTATAAAAATTATAAATAAAATACTATTATGTAGGAAATATTTTTATATTTCTAAGAATATTTATAATTGAAACTCCAACATATATAAATCTATGTAAAAATTTGTTTTTCTAAAACATATATACTTATGTCATTTTGGTATTTACTTTAACTTAATTAATATAAAGTGTCATTATCACTTACAAGTGGCTCCATGGGGTCCCTAAATCGACCCAAAGATGGTCATGGTCAGACATGTATCAACCAATAGGGTTAGGACACGTTTTTCGATAATTTAGTATTATTATAATATTATTTTTTTACCCTTATTTACCGGATTCACCCCTTAACCATGGTAAATAAAATATTTACCGAAGTAATTACTCAAAATGTATAAAAATAAAAGTTACCTATTTAAATAATTTGGACCTCCTGATTATAAATATGGAATCCATTTTTATAAATTCAAAACACAAAAGTGGCAGAAATTAATTTAAAATTAATTCCCTTTGTCGAAACAAAAAACATGTTTTTAACAAATAAAAACAATCAAAAGATTGACACTTTCTTATGTCAAGTTTAAATATGAAATTATGTCCAATTAACAACACTGGATTAAATTGTAAATTTATAATCTAATTATACTTTAAAATCACTCAAATTCAAATTCTATCACTATTAATTATTTCGATTAAAAAAGTTGTTTTTAATTAAAATTTAGTAATTTTCACTATTCATCAAAATATTAAAGTTATTAGAAAAGTACCAAAATTTCACCCTAAGATAATTTCTATATTCCAAATCCAAAAATAAATTCTATTTTACCAAATTCAAAACATAAAAGTTGCATTTATTAATTTAAAATTAATTCCCGCTGTCAAAACCAAAAGGCGTATTTTTAAGAAATAATAACTATCAAAAGTTTGACACTTTTTTATATCCAATTTCAAAGTGAAATTACTTAAAATAAACATAATTGTATTAAATGGTAAAAATATAATCTATTTATACTTCCAAACCATTAAAATGTATAATTTAACAATATAAATTATTTTTATTTAAAATGTTTTTTTAGTTAAAATATAGTATTTTTCACCATTCACCCAAATATGAAAGTTATCAGAAAAAACACCAAACCTTTATCGAAACTAAATTCTTATGTCCCGATTCTAAAGAAGAAGTTTATTTTGTCAAATTTCATATATAAAAGTTTCAAATATAGTATTTAAAAGGGCTTCTCCATTAAAAGCCGGTAAAATTTCATTTTTTGAAAAATATTTCTTTTATCTTGAAAAAAATGTACTTGTTCTTACATTATGTCTAAGAAACTCATTATATGGATTCTAAAATTATAAGTATTACATATAGTTCAATATTCAGTTAATACTATTCATAACCGCTTTTTAACGGCTTGTTTGGTAAGTCATGGTGTGCTAGAACTCGGTGTTGCGTGTAGTGCAAGTTATTGAATTACTTTGAAGAAATAACGTACTATGAAATCTTGGGGTGTTACATTCTTCCCTCCTTCAATAAATTGTGTCCTTGCAATTTGAAATTATTTTTTAAAAATAAAAGGTTGAAAATAGAAAATACTTTTGGGAAAACCCACATCAGAAATTAGGTTAACAAAATTTAGTCTTAATAAGAGGAAAAGTGAAATGAAAGGGTCACCACCAAATTATGATCTCGATTAGGAGAACATTGGTGGAAATTAGAGACAAATAATTAGAGGGAAAACGTAAATATTTATAGGTAGTGATTGAGGTCATCAATCACAAACAAGTGTAAAATTGAGGGCCTTAAATTCATCAATCTACGATGATTTAAAATACCATCGGTTCAACAAAACATATGGAATTAGGATAACACATTTTTTGTTTTATGATCCCTTCACTAAAGTATAAGAATTAATTTCTTCAAAGAATAAGATAGAAAGAAAAATATATACTTAATAAGTAGAGTCCCATCCTTTAACAAATTTCTACCATAAACTCATATTTCACTCTAAAAGATAATAGAAATTAAAAATAATATTCTATTTATCCTATTCGTATAGGGCTAAATAATGAATTTATCATTCATCTAACAGATTTTTTTAAACAAAATACTACATTATTAAATCCATAACATCATGGGGGCTAGTGGTAGGTGATACACCCTTGTCGCCATTTGGTTGCGGGTTCAAGTCTCTCGGCCATGCCGGGCGCGATGGGTTGCTGCCCGACCTCTGGGTTGTCCTTTTATGGCAATCTCAAACTAGAATTATCCAAAATACTTCTTTCCAAACTCACAATCCAAAATTTATAAGGAAGGTAAACACAATGAAGATTCTTTTTTCCACGTAATAACATGTTAACACCTTCATCATGTATTCTTTTAAAACACTGTAACATCCTGAATTACCATAAAACCTTATTGATTACATTCATGATCCCTTATTCCTTATAGAATACTGGATATACTCCTTCTATCCAAAACTGTTGTAAACTCCAACAATGATGGAATATACAAATAATTAATCATTTTCAAGGTAATAAATAATATCCAATACAATTTATCCAAATCAATCATGTATTATTCCAAAATCACTACCTCAGTATCAGAACCATATTATGGATTATCTTTCTCTCAACCGTATATTTTCCAAAAATTTAACCTGCTATTGAGTCACTTTTCTTGTTTCTACATAATCTCAAGTTTTTAATGAAATAGTACTACAGTACAATCCTTATATACTCCATAATTATTATAACCAGTACATCATTGATACAACACTCAAATGACATAATTCTGTAATAACAACATAAGAACTCTAATCATTCTTCCTCATTTGTGGTAGTATCATAACTTGATTATTATCCAATAGCATCATTTGGGGAATACTCTGATTATTTTGACATTGGTTTGTGTAGTGTCCCAACTCCTTGAAGATGAAGTATTGTACATTTGAAACCTTTTTCTTACCCTTGTAGTCATGTACTTCATGTCCTTTTTCTCCATGCTTATAACAAACTCTCATTCCCTTTAGGCAAGTTCCAGGATGTTTCTTCTTACAGTTATCACATATGAGAAAATTTTTCTTTTCCCTCTTCCATTTATCCATCTTTATCTCTTCCATCCTTTTCTTCTCTTGCTTCCCTTCAAATCCATAGGACTCAAAGAATTATTTACTTATCTTATTAACACATGATACTATTTCTTCATATGCTGAGAATACATGGGAGACTATTTCCCTTCTAAATGTTGGCTTAATACTGTGAAAGATATGATCTTTCTTACTCATTGGATCATATGTATTGTTGGAGATCACATTCCTTCTACTGGGCACCATTTCTATACAATGGCATAAACTAGGTCAGTTTATGAATTGCAATGAATAATTCCAAACTTGAAAAATACCTAACATAAATTGAACGGTTTATGGATATAATCCATAATCATAAATATTTTTTCATTGGGGAATTATATACTCATAAACCCTTCATAATGATTTGTAATTAAAATTAGAATTATCCTAAGCATATCCCCCGGGAGTGTCGTAACCAAGAATGCAGCAAGACCCGTTGTCGTGCACTAGTTCATGTTCGAGTCTAGCTCAAAGCGGTGTTTTCGGGCTTTACCCCTAGGTACATCTGTGCCAGAGCCGCCTCTACCTGCTCGTATTCAGACAGGGATGTATTTCTCGGAAAACTCACAAAATCTCTACAGTACCAAAATTCTAGGAAGTTCTTATATACTAATCCTCAAAGTCCATCTTAGGTATATGTGCTCTAATTAGAGTTTATCTAAGTTTAGCTTCAAAGTTTTGTACTAAACTTCCTCTGATACCAACTGTAATGCCCCGACCCCAGTTACCTAGAGTTGGTGCATTATTACATAACATTGGCATGATCACAAAAGATCAAGTCTCGAAAGACCGATTAGTTTAGTATCCTTGTAATAACTAGATACATTCATAAAGTTTACATTACATCATAAAGTGAAAAGTACAACAACATCTTGTATCCACACTCATATACCCTTATATTATCCCTCCAGGTCACTTACAAAATACTTCTTCACATCCTGGGAAAAATAAAACATTTAAAGGGGTGAGCTCAGATTCCCAGTAAGGATAACAATATAGCGGAAACTTTCATAAATAAGATTAAACATTTAAGGTAATGTATAACTAAAGTAAAATCCTTTTAAACATGAACTTCAGCATAATATGGCAGTAATAAAATGAAATAATTCTATTAACTTATTCACATGGATATTCTACTAGCCTAATAATTACATGCAATATCAATAACCACTTTCATAATGATGGAATGCATAATGTCAGACTATCATAACCACATAGTCAAGGCCGTGTGCCAAGACTACAAATAAGATTTTGTCAAGGCCTTGTTCCAAGACACTAGTTTGTCTCATGAGACCTACTGATGCATCGAGGAGCTATATCGGGCTCCACCCGTCACTTATTAAGTCCAATACATTCCTCATATGAATAGGTTTAAACAAAACGTAAACATTCATATTAGAAATGTCAATAATTTCTCCATAAACCATGAATGGTATAAAAATAACACATCCACATTCAAACATATCACAAAACCTTCAATACTATATGGAAGTTTTGTATTATAATAAATCAACTTCAAATAAGCTTAAAATCCATCAAAGGATGTTGGCATAGATGAAATCAAAACTATTTGAGAGAAATATCTCTTTTTTTAAATCATTTAAAAGTCACATAATTATAAAATAAAACATTTACTATGAAAATATCCTTATAAGCTTTTAAGGGAAGATTCAGAGATTTTATAACAGTGGAAAATAGTTTCACCCTCCGTATAAGTTAAAAAAGATATTCTTATCTTAATTTTGTCGAAAAGGTTAAAAAGACCTTGTTTGGAAAACGACAGAAAGATTACTTTCAAACCATTTTATAAAAAAGTCAAAAAAAGGGTATAAATGAAATTAACCCATAGTCTAGTAAATAGTAAAAATGTTTTGAAATACATTTTTAAGAAACATGGATGTGGATGATAAATAGGTCCTAGTAGATAATTACGTATAAACAACCTCGGATAATGAAGAGATTGTGAAATAAACCCTTACCTTATAATTTTCCTTAGTCGATGTTATGTTAACCTCTTGTATAATAGTTAAAACATTGTTATTAAATTATAAAAGAACTATATACATAATTATGATACCAAATATGATCTTTTAACATTTCTTTGTTAATAATTTCTTAGTATTATTATCGTTTCGGGTGTTAACTTACTTGTTTTCTTTTATATGTTTTGTTACATAAGACGTGTTTGTTATGGATAGGTTGTATATTATTCATATCCAGAATGATATCAAGCCCTTAAACATTATTTTTAATTATCAAATGATAATTATACTTTAATGGATATGATAGGTAATGAATCTCATCGCGTTCGTGGAGACGGTAGTCCGTACGTACGCACGAACGCTACTTCCATTTTATTTTTCATTTTAAAAGGAATCAAAACAAAATGATAAATGGGTATATTATTATTCCAGTATAATATAATATCTTATATGTGTTACTTAATTTCATTAACACCTTCCTTTATATGTTCCATGTATGGTATGAATGAGTCATATCACATTGAGGGGGCGGTAGTCTTTACTTCCTCAGATGAAATTATCGTATATATATACAACATGAAATGAATAATGGTATGATATAAAATGGAATTACATAAGCTTATATATAAAATAAATACCATTAATATCATATTTAATTATATTTCCATCATAATGGCCACCATGAGAGGTGGTAGGAGATAATTGAACAATCATCATTTCGTGAGGCGTTTGGTTGTCATCCACAAAAATATTTTGTTCTTCACCCATTAGATGGAGGTCTGTGTAAGTGTAGTTCTAATAATTCTCATAAAAATATCCTAGTATATTTAGGATACTGTTTTTGTTACAAAAAATAATAAGAAGAAGATTTTAGGGGTTGGAGAAGTAAAATGAAATAAAAGAAGTTAAGAGAAATCATTAGGTTTAATTTGGGTAACTCCCTTTGGTTTGAACCAAAAAAGGACTATTTAAGTGCCTTCTGCCTAAGGTAAGGCTTCTAGGAGGAGTATATGGATGTAGGTAGCTTAATTGGGTACATTTTGGAAGAGAAAAAATGCTTGAGAGGTGTGAGGAATTGGTTATAAGTGGTGTCCTTTTATAAGGGGAGGAGGGGCTCTTTAGAAAAAACTTAAAGTATTATTTTATAATAAAATCATATTCAGTTTATAATGGCTCCAAAGTGTATTAATAAAAGTATAAGGTGGGGATAGGTCTAAAAAATCTCAACCAATAGGTTTTATACAGGTTTGGGTCACTTTATTAACCTTATATTTTTTTTTAACTCTTAGTTAATTAGTTTGACACTTACCATGTCACTTTGCATTTTTATATTATATAGTAAATAAAATTACTATATACTTCCAAGAGACCCCCAAGTGGTCCATTAATGATAAACCTATCATTATATAAGTACTTTGTCTAAACCTTATATTTTTAGGAATATAATATGAATTAATAATATAATATTTGTTTTAAAAACTCTTTTATGTCAATTTTGACACTATTTAATAATTTATTTTTGTTAAAGTATTAACAACTTTATTAATTGAGAAAAAATTCATTTAAGAAATCCTATCATGTCATATTAACCAATAAAATTCATGTATGTCATCAAAACTTTAAAATTATATTTATTCTAACATTTATAATACCAATTATTTGATTCTTACATTAATAAGGAAAATAGTGCATCATTATTGTGTCATAAATAAATTTAATTATTCGATGTAATAAAATTATAAATAAAATACCATTATGTAGTAAATAGTTTTAGCTTTCTAATGAATATTTATAGTCGAAAATAAAACATATATAACCCTATGTAAAAAAAATCTAAAAGATATATGCTTATATCATTTTTGTATTTACTTTAACTTAATTAATATAAAGTGTCATTATCACTTACAAGTGGCTTCATGGGGTCCCAAAATCGACTCAAAGATTCCCATGATCGGCCATTTATCAACCAATAGGGTTAGGACACGTTTTAGTGTCATTTAGTATTATTATAATATTATTTTTTTATCTTTATTTACCGGATGTACCCTTTAACCATGGTAAATAAAATATTTACCGAAGTAATTATTCAAAATGTCTAAAAATAAAAGTCACCTATTTAAATAATTTGGACCTCCTGATTCTAAATATGGGATCCATTTTTCTAAATTCAAAACATAGAAGTGGCAGAAATTAATTTCAAATTAATTCCCGTTGTCGAAACAAAAAAGCGTGTTTTTAACAAATAATAACTATCAAAAGATTGACACTTTCTTATGCCCAGTTTAAATATAAAATTATGTCCAATGAACAACATTGGATTAAATTGTAAAATTATAATCTAATTATACTTTAAAATCACTCAAATGCATAATTTATCACTATTAATTATTTCGATTAAAAAAGTTGTTTTTTATTAAAATTTAGTAATTTTCACTATTCATCAAAATATGAAAGTTATCAGAAAAGTACCAAAATTTCACCCTAAGAAAATTTAGATTTTCTGAATCCAAAAATTAAGTATATTTTACTAAATTAAAAACTTAAAATTTTCATTTATTAATTTAAAATTAATTCCCGCTTTCAAAACCAAAAGACGTATTTTTAAGAAATAATAACTATCAAAAGTTTGACACTTGTTTATGTCGAATTTCAAAGTGAAATTACTTACAATAAACATCATTGGATTAAATGGTAAAAATATAATCTATTTATAAATCTAAACCATTAAAATGTATAATTTAAAGATATAAATTATTTTTATTTAAAAAGTTGTTTTTAGTTAAAATATAGTATTTTTCACCATTCACCCAAATATGAAAGTTATCAGAAAAACACCAAAATTTTCGAAACTAAATTCTTATGTCCTGATTCAAAAGAAGAAGTTTACTTTGTCAAATTTAATATATAAAAGTTTCAAATATTGGATTTAAAAAGACTTCTCCATTAAAAGGTGGTAAAATTGCATTTTTTTGAAAAATACTTCTTTTATCTTGAAAAAATTGTTTTTGTTCTTATATTATGTCTAAGAAACTCATTATATGGATTCTAAAATTATAATGATTATATATAGTTCAATATTTAGTTAATACTATTCATAATCTCTTTTGAACGGCTTGTTTGGTAAGTCACGGTGCGCTAGAACTCGGTGTTGCGTGTAGTGAAAGTTATTGAATTAATTTGAAGAAATAACATACTATGAAATATTGGGGTGTTACAGATATAATAGTTGTTTGATAGAA
Organism: Viscum album; assembly: GCA_963277665.1. Lineage (NCBI taxonomy): Eukaryota > Viridiplantae > Streptophyta > Magnoliopsida > Santalales > Viscaceae > Viscum > Viscum album. The sequence goes on from OY728137.1 coordinate 1,209,886,477, forward strand.
TATTTTTTTAAGTAATTGAGATATATATTTGGTGCATAGAGTTACTTTCATAATCAAAATAGTGTCTTCCTACATAGGTTGTAGCAAACACCCTATGCAGTCAATTATGAAATGTTGAGTCATGTACCATTTTTCATATGGACTAGAACATTTTATCATTTGTATTAAATTTATTCCAAACTATAGTTAAACCATTTAAATAGAATTATAATATGAATATTAATTTAAATTAAAATAAAATTCTTAAATTGAAAGGTCTTTGATTAAATGGATTTTTCAATTGCACTAAGTTGTCCATATAACGGGATATGTGTTGGGAAACAGAGAGCATGACAGAGGCCCAACTTTAAAGTGGGAAATAGGAAATGTATCTAGTGATTTTTATTTTATAACCTATTAACCAATCATATATATACGATTAGGAAGAGGGGTGTGGATTTTTATAGGAATTCTTCGACCTTTCCTATTCTTTTATTTGTGATCTTCTCATTATCGATCTTTTCTGATGTGTATGTTTGGAATAGTAGAGAAATTCCACCACGAATACCTCTAATCATATTCTAGGAGGGTGGTGAAAGACATGTTCTAGAGGTTATCGGACTTGGTCTACTAATAGAAACTCTGGTAGTTCCAGATGAGGAACCAAAGGTTATATCAATTACGGGTGTTAATGATCTGTTATCTGAGGGTTTCTTACACTTAATGAAAACTGTTCAGGGATCCCCGCAGCCTTCCATGACTATGGAAAATCTAAAACATGTGTTCAAATAGCATTATCTACCAATTTTTTTGTGGATGGTGATCCACAGGCTGCTGAGCTTTGTATTGAGACTACCTTATCAATTTTCAAGCATCTGGAGACACCTCCTGAGAGGAGAGTGAAGGTCACTACATATATGCTTCTGGGAGTAGTTAAGAGTTGGTGGGATGTTTTGAGCTATGAAAATATTCTTTGATATATGGTTTGGATGGATTTACTATCATTGTTTTAAAATAAATTATTTCTAGATACTTTGAGGGTTGATAAGGCTAGTGATTTTGTGCGTCAAGAGTAGGGTGTGATAAACATTATGGAGTATTTGGCACACTTTATATAGATTGAGACTTTTACACCAATTTAACTTTTTTATAATCCATTAAGGGAGAGATACTTTGAGGAAGGTCTCAAGGACACTATTTGATCATAGGTAAACAATTTTCAGCTAAATATTATTACATATATAGTGAATTACGCACTTATTACTGAACGGAACCTGAGGGAAGATGGGAACCAAAAGTAGGGCAGTTCAAACTATCAACCTAGTGGTTCAGTGTCAACTAGAATAAAGAGTCCATTGAGGCATCTAATGTAAGTATTACCTGCTTGAGTGTGATTTTTCATTGTTCTATCTTCTGTCATCAGTGTGGGATATGGGTACATATGAGGAGTCATTGTGATAGATACCCAGTAAAGTGTTGAGCTTACAATAGGATGGGCACCATACAACATTCCTATAGGACCATCCCTCGAGCTATTAGTGGAAGGGTATTGACTCCAACTCTAGGTTTAGGATTGGGATTCACTGCTTAGTGTCATGCTACGAGCTATAGTTGTTCCAGTTGATCAGGTCTAGGTGGTGGTCATGGATGAGGTAGTCAGACACTAATTGTACCTTGACATCATAGTGAGACAACTTCAGGTGGTGAACTTGTTTTACAGGGATATGTTCATGCCAGACAGCCTAAACATAAGTTGACTAGATTCATGTCATCTACGGTGAGAGGTATGATCTTAGTATCCTCTACAAAAGTATCCACTTTTTTTGAAATAGGTGGGTGTCATAGATTTATATATATACTTTTTGGGGAGATCCTTGGGATCTTTGTTTATTTTTATGATGGAATTATGACTTTGGATACTCTGTTGGGAACTAGAATGGAGGGTTTAACCCAGTGTAAGGAGTTACACCTTAATTTAGGTGGGTGTCACTTCATAGTTCATCTCTTTATCCTCGATATGATAGGGTTTGATTTCATTATAAGGATGGACTGGTTGGTTACCCTTCACGTGTTCATTGATTTCTATTGTCGTAGGGTGACCTTCACATCACCATAGTGCGTGGTTTTTATTCAAAAGGGTTAATGGGATATCCAGGATAGTAGAGATGTATTGGAGCATATTAGGTTGTTCAGTATAATGGTCCATGTTACTAGTTTATATCTGGATGATTGGGTAATGTGAAAGACTGAATTCCCTTCAATAGTGGATAATTTTAGGGATGTTTTCCTCGATGAATTTTTTGGTTTAACTCCTGAATAAGAGGTATAATTATTTATATAGATGGTTCCAAGAGCTGCACCAGTATCCATTCCTCCTTATAGTATGGCTAATACTAAGTTGTAAGAACTCCAGAGATAACTTGAGGACATGGAGGAAAATGGTTTTATATGGCCCAATACTTCTTTATGGGGTTCATTAGTCTTTTGGACAAAAAGGTGTAAGAAACCCTCATGATATGTGTGGATTTATGGAAATTGAACTAGTTTATGGTTAAGAACCAATATCCCTTTCCATTGTTATATGATATCATTAACCATCTCTGGGGATCTATGGTTTTCTCAAAGATTTAATTGAGGTCGTGTTTCATAAAATACGTGTTCAACCTATAGACGTACATTGTACAACGTTTCATATCATGTATGGTTTATATGAGTGTCTGGTTATGCAGTTCAGTCTCACAAATGTTCTAGTAGTTTTAATGGAACTGATGAACTGAGTTTTCCATCCTTATCTAGATTCTTTTTTTTCATGGATGATATCATGGTGTATTATCACAATTGACACAACCATACAAAACATCTTTAGATCCTATTAGATACACTGAGAGAGCATCATTTATATTCTAATCTCACAAATTGAAACTTCTAGATGGATAAGATTCAATTCATAGGTTATATTATCTCATAGATAGAAGTATCAGTTGACCCAGAGAAGGTGAGAGTTGTAGTTTCCTTATATCATCCCAAGAACGTCTTTAATATACAAAGTTTCTTAGAGATTAGTTGGATATTACTAGAGTTTAATATAGGACTTGTCACACTTAGAAATACCTCTTATGGGATTGAATAAGATGGTTGTAAATTTTTTATGGTCAAATACCTACCTAACAGCCTTTCAGGAGCTGAAAGGGATACCAACTTTAGCGTTAGTCCTAATTCTACCAAAGATGGGCAGGATCTATACTATATATTAGGATGTATTAGGTATAGATCTAGGAGTAGTTATGATGCTAGAGGAGTGATTATTGACGTGTGGGTCTCATTGGTTGAGGCCACATGAGAGGAACTACTCAGCACATGATCTCAAGTTAGTTGTTGTTGTTCATGCCTTGCACGGTTGGAGATATTATTTACTAGGATATAATTTTGTGATGTACATGGACTATAAAAGCATCAATTACATATTTACATAGAGTTAATTGAATCTTAGGAAAAGAAGGTCAGTTGAATACCTTTATTCATTCTACTTTAAGCTTTCCTATGTGTGTGTAAAGGGAAATACAGTTGCTGAAGCACTGAGTATGAGGACTCAGATATAGCAGTTCAGGGGGCCAGTAGTGTGGTCTAAGTAAAGATACCTATCCTTCCTTTAACCAACACATGTATGATCGAAATTACCTAATATACAAATCCTCATAAGGTGTCATTTATATAGTATCCTAATATCTATTGTTGTAGGAGAACTCAACCAAGGGTAAATTCCTCTCTCAAGTGCCCCCAAAACTGAGTACGCATGCCCTAAGCATGTCTTCCAGAACCCATATAGTGTTCTCTGATAGGCCATCACTCTGAGGGTGGTATTCCATGCCTAGAAGAATCTATGTACCCATCACCCTTTGTAGAATCTTCCAAGTCTAAGATGTAACCTGGGAATCCCTATCTAATAAAATGGTATGAGGAGCCCCATGAAGGCACACAATCTCATTGATATAAATTCTCCTAATATCATATACAGGGAAGGTCTCCCTGGCCAATGTGAAATGGGAAACCTTCATGATCATATCAAAAAAACATAAAACATCACTACCTTGAGGTGGCCTCAGAAACCTAGCCATGAAATCTATCACAACATCATCCCATTTCAGCTCAAGAATAGGTAACTGTTGTAAAATCCCAACTAGTTGCTAGTGTCCTACCTTTACATACAGATAGGTGGAACACCTTGTGACAAAACCAGCTACCTATCATTTTATCCCCAACAACCAATAATGGTGATGAAAGTCTTAGTACATCTTGGTAACACCGGGATATACTTCCCAAGATTAGGCGTGAAACTCTCACATAATCGTTTCATGTATGTCTATTAGATCCCAAACGCGTCCATGTATACGTTAAATTTCATCCAATTCAATAGTCCAAATAGGATGTTGGTCCTCACCTTCCACACTCTCCCATAGGACTAGGCCCTCTGAATTCGATAGTTGCATTGTCCTTATCCAATCTAAAATAGTGGGAAGTCACTACTAATGATGATAGAAAAATCTTATTGAGACTATCCTTCACCTCCAAGTGAATCTTTGAAAATAAGGCCATAAACTACCACCCATTACTGGTGTCCTAAACTAACAGCATTAGATTCCACCTTCTCAGTGCATCAGCAATCGCATTTCCATTTATGGTCATATAGGAAAGATTGATGTTAAAATACTATTGGTATTCAGCCTACCTTCATTGCCTCATATTCAAGTCACACTAATTAAATATGTAATTGTGGATTTTTTTGGTTCATGAACACCACAAAACACTCTACCAATAAATAATTCCTCCAATTTCCCAAGGCATGAAAAATATTAGATAACTCAATATCATGAATCGGTAAATTCCTCTCATGTGGCCTCAACTGATGAGACCCATATGTCATGAATTACTCCTCCTATATTAAAACTGATCTTAACCTGATACCTAATGAATCACAATATATAGTATAGCTCATGGACGACTTTGGAATAATTAGGTATTGTGCATAAGTCAATCTCCCTTTCATCTCCTAATATTTTTTCACACATGTATCTAACTATACAAACTTTAAAACCTTCTTAGTCAATCCCTTCATAGGTGATGCTAAGCATGATAAGTCCTGTATGAAATTCCTGTAATAATAAATAAGCCCCAAGAAACTGTGTATTTCAATGACTTTATTAGGTTACTCCTAGGAAAGTATAGTTCTTAACATATCTAGTTAAACTGATCCTCTTGTATCTGAGATAATAAGACCCAATATGTGAATATTATCCATCCAAAAGTGGAACTTTGTGAGTTTAACATATAACTGATTCTCTCTCAATGTATTCAAAATTATCTCAATATATTTGGATTTTTTTTTTGGTTTTTAGAATACACCAAGATATTATACATGAATATCACCACAATTGAATCCAGATAAGGATGGAAAACTTGGTTAATCAGTTCCATGAAAACTTTTTGTGTTCTTGTGAGACCGAATGGAATAACTAGATACTCATATACACTATACTTTCTATGAAAAGTTTTACAAGGCATGTGTGAATGTAGAATATGTACCTAGTAATATCTCGACCTCAAGCCTATCTTTGAGAATACACAATCTCCTTAGATATAGTCAAATAGATCACTTATACATGTAAAGGGATACTATTTATTAACCATCAACAAGTTCAATTTCCAATAATTCACATATAGCCTAAGTGTTATGTCTTCCATTTTTGAAAAAAGAATTGAAGAACCCAAAGGAGAAGTATTAGGTCATATAAACTCCTTTACCTCAAAGTCTTGAATATATCTCTTGCGCTCCATTAACTTAATAGTATCCATCCTATAATAAAGAATTTATATCAATGCAGCTCTTGGAACTAGATCAAAAGATAAATCCACCTCTCTCATAGGAAGTAAACTAGAAATTTCATTCGTGGAAACATTTCTTGAAATGATAAACCACTAGAGGAAAGTCCACCTAACGTATTCCCAATACATCTAGATATAAACTGGAAATATGGGATGTCATCTCACCAATCCCAAGAGGCTCTGGTCTATCTCTACCTTACAGGACATCCCATTCACCCTTGTGAAAAAAAATCTTCACTCTGGTGATGTGAAGGTCACCCATCGGTGATAAAAGTTGACATGGTAATGATAAGAAATTTTTCATTCTATCCTGAGGATAATTTCAAACCCTATAATCTTGAGGAAAAAATATTATATACAAAGGGACACCCACAAACATCAAGGGAGAACTCCCTTCACTAGTGTACACCCTCCATTATGATCCAAAATGGAGTATCTAAGTTCATAACACTATTAGAAAACTGAAAAATGATCCCAAGTATCTCCATAATAGGTATAGATATGAAACTTTGAGAATCAATTATATTAAAAACATAACATATTATAGTAAAGTATAATAAGATCATACCTATTGTTGTAGATTTTTCTTAACCCTTGTCCTTAGGTGTAGTTTGTACATAATATATCTAGCCTAAATCGTGACACTGTGAAACAACCTCACTACCCAGAGTAGGCCCACTCTACTTTAGTGGTACAACTAGTTCCTAGATACCTCAACAAGAACTGCCACCTATGCCTGAATTATTGGAACTACTCCATATCCCATCCTGACATGGAGTTGTGAATCCTTCTCCTAAACATGGAGTGGTAGATGATATCATTCCACTAAATTTTGGAGGTAAGGTCCTATAGAAACTTAATCCATGGCCCATCCTACTACATGCTTTGAACTTGATTGGGTCTCTGTCGTACTGACTCCGCACATGTACTCATCTCCCACACTGATGAAAAAATATAGAACTACTATCACTCACACTCTGGTTTGTATTACCCTTACAAGAAGCCTCAAAATAATGCTTCCTACCAATTAACACTGAACCACTAGTTCGAGAGGATAAACTATGATACTCTACACCGCCATTTTCCATCAGGTTCCATTTAGTAATAAGCACATGATTTACTATCTATGTAATAGTAGTCAATCTAAGCACAATTACTTGTAATCAAATGGAATTCCTGATACCCTCTTTGAAGTATCTCAACCTCGATGCCTCATCAACAAGATAAATCGGTGAAAATGATGCAGCTCTGAAAATCATGCCTAATACTCAATAATGGTCATCTCTCCCTTCTACAGACACATAAAATAACTAGCCCTTTCAACTTATATAGTCAATGGAAATAATTAATCCTTAAAAATGGATTTGAATACCCTCCAAAACATATCTCAAAGTACATCAAGTTGTATCAAAATATCCAACTAGTACTTAGCTACTCCCTAAATCATATATGTCTCAAGATTCACTATCCTCTCAGGAGGCATATCTAGATGCTCGAATATCAATAAAATTGTCTCAATTCATATCTCAACAGCATGTGGACCACCATTCCCCAAAAATGTGGGAGGATACTTCTTTTATAACACACGTGTAAGCTCTTCCACAGTCATGTAAGGTTGTGGGGCTCCTTGAATGGTTTCCATAAATCTTAAGAACCCCTCGTGGAACTAGAAATCATCACCCATAATTGATATAACTTTTGGTGCCACAAATAGAACTATAGGAGGTTCTATTGGCAGCCCAAGGACCACCACATCTAAAGCATGGTCATTACCACCCTCTAAGTGTATGACTGGAGGTCTTCATAGTGGAATATCTCTAAAATTCAAAATGCATACACCATAAAATATCGATAATTAGAATATCAGAAATGAAGAATAGGACAAGTCAATGACTTCCTATAAAAAATTACACCCTTTTTCCTTCCCCTGAAGATAGGACTGGGTAAGAGAAACAGCCCTAAAAAGAACCAGATACACTACCTACATCCAAAGCTAATTCCAGATCAAGGTCAAGCTCTATATTTCATATCACATATCCAGATATATATATATATATAATAGTGAACTTTACATTTGACTTCAATTTCATTTAAAATTTTTATTTTTTTTACAATTATTATTGAATGGTTGAACCAAATAGGTTACTAATTCTAATCCATAAGGGACTATACACCTCATAAATTAAAGTATGAAATCCATTTAATCAAAACCATAACACATTATATCCCTTGAAACCAATGGTCCATGAATCAACATGTAATAATTGACTGCTTAGGGTGCATGTTGTAGCCTATGTAGGAAAACATTGTTTAGGTTACAGTAATAACTCTGAGTACCAATTATTTTTCTCAATTCCCTATAAAAATCATCTATCAAGTGGAAGTTATATCACTCAAGGAAAACATAATAAATGACATGCAGTCAAGAAATGACCCAACTGATCATGACACTATTTAGTGGCACACACTGGAACAGAAGACAGAAGATAAACATATAGATGATTTTGATAAAAAATAATCCAAAAGAAGTTTCATGTACAATATGATGATCATTTCATGTCTATATAAAAAATAAAAAGCAATACATGGAAATAAGAATCTAGTACAATCCGTGTATCAAAGAATAAAAGACCAAAAAGGGTATATATCTTGCAAGAATCATGAGAATATCTCAGTTATGTGCTCCCCTAATCCTATGAAAAATCAATCATGATACATAAATTGGTTTCTTTCCCAAGTCCCTACCGACATGCATGAAGTCTATCTAAGAACTCAATGCAGCCTGAGCATTGTGTGAGATAACACTCAGTAGGCCACCACTAATGGTGACTTAACAAGTCCAGTATATGTATAAAAAATTAAGCAGTGTTTATTATATCATAGGTATAAAAATACTAAATGTAAATTTTTATATGAAAATGTGATCTTATCCAACAAAAAATGGCTCTTGATGAACACTAATCAAGAAACTGTAATCATAGGCTAACTATAAATCATAAATAAATAGGTTTTATACTATCCAATCTAAAAACCGATATCAAATACCCATACTAAGGAAATTCGTAAGCATAGAAAAATATTCACAAAATCCACATCATGTAATCAAGTGTCAGACCTGAAAGGGATGGATCCAATGTATAAATGACCAAGGCATCCTCATCGAGTCCAAGCAGCATCTCGATGGTAACTCGGTAAATACTTGGGTTGAATCCAAGGAGATCATTTAATATGTTCCAAGAAAGACAGATCCAAATAGTAGTATTGTCTATGGAATTCTACAGAATCAGGATCCAAAGAATATAAATTTTTAATGCATCTACTATCATAATCAATATGGATCCATGGAGTAAAAATTTCCATGGAATCTAATGGAATCAAGATCCAAGGAGTATAAATTTTCAAGGAATCCACTACCATTATCAACATCCATGGAGTATAAATATCTGTGGAATCCTATGGAATATGAATATGAAGAGTATAAATTTTTATGGCATATACTACCATAATCAACTCATTCATCAATTTACAACTCATTTAATGATCATAAATAAACCATGAGTTCAACCTTATCATTCCACATTTTCCATTTAAACCCATTTAACCAATTCATTCCATATTTACCATTCATTTAATCACATGGAAAAGAGGCCTAAACCTTATCCTAATTATTCATTCAATTATCATTCAATTAATTAAGGCTCCCAATAAATATGGTGATCTCACACTCACCCAACAGGGTGGTATATCACAATAAAGATACATAAAAACACCTCAAAGGTGACATGGGTGGACGTGATTGACCTCCATCCATAAAATTGTTCTATTGGTAAACCTACCAAGTCTTAAAAATATTAAAGAAGAAGTTCATTTGATTTTAGGGGAAACATCAGAAGTTTTAGTGTGTGGAACAACAAAAAAATTAATTTAAAATAGTAAACTTTAATGGAAATGTATATACCACCTAACATAGGTCTGTGGTAGTATACTTATAGCATCCCGTCTTTTTATAACATAACTTTCATTCCATTACACGGAACTGTGGATCTTTAAGGTTTAGTGTCTTGGAAACAAGGAACATAATACATGAAAAGAACAAAAAACACTCTTCTTAAACACTTGAAAGGATTCTCCTTAAGTTCATCCTAGGTTAATTACTACATCTCATAACCTGGGGACATACATCAAAAGAAAGGGTGAGCAGAAGGCCCAGTAAGGGAAACAAGAGAAACATTTTACATGTGAACTTGAGATACTTCAATAAGGACATGAAAAGAACTTTAAGGCATGAGAAAGAAATCATGAGGCATATCATAATAAAAATAAAATTTTTCATAACTTGAAGATGTGGCTACAACATTTAATATTGACAATCATTTCGTTTCACCAAGGTCCATCCCCAAGGCGTCGTTAAAATTACCAAGGTTATTCACCAAGGCGTCGTTAAAAATGGTCATCTCTAGAGATTAAGTCTTTACCCAATGCATTGGAGTGATATCAGGGAGCACCCATAAATTTGCCTTTATTATCATGTGAGCCACATATATCATCATAAATAATTTCATAAACAACCCATATAGCATAAACGAAATGGGTTTCATTTCATAATCATAACGTTTTAAAAACTGCTTTAAAGACATGATCTTTACATCACTTAAAACCCACGGAAAGGGAAAGCGGGTATCATGTATGTAAATCCCAGAATTTAAAATAGAACATTTTTGTATATATGTGAATAACCCTGTAGAAATAAGATCTTTGAGTATTCACTTAATAACATGAAGTAATTTTGAGAAAAAGAGAGAGGCATTTTGAGACGAAAATTCTGCAGCACAACGGCTACGTTACAAGGTTTTAGAAAATGTTGAAAAGAGAGGGGACATGGGTCAAACAATGATAAATGACCCATAAAACAGTAGAGGGACAGAATATAAGGGATTTAAGAACATGGTAATGAAATTTGAAAATATAACATATGAAATGAAGAACATGAAAGGAAGTCAAAAATAAGATTTCTCTTATGAAAATTCGCAAGCCTAACAGTGTTACATAAACTTCAACCAAAAAAGAATTGCTGATGTCAAATAGGGTCTCTCATCAAATGAAAATAAAAGATCATTATGATAGATATAGAGATCATACCCCAACATAATAAAAAGGAACTTGCAAGACTTGACATGGAATTAGAACTTTGAAAAGGAGAAGGGTGAAAGAATCCCTTAAAAATTCAGCAGCCTAACGGCGTCACTTAAACTTCAAAAAAAAATGAATTGATGAGATCAAATGGGGTATCTCATAATATTAACATAAGAGTCCAGTATGATAGATATAGAGATCATACCCCAACATGACAAAAAGTAACTTGAAAGAACCGACATGAAAGTAGAACTTCAAAACAAGAAGGGTGAAGAACCACTTAAAAATTCGGCAGCCTAACGGCGCCACTTAAAACTTCAAAATACTGAATTAAAGAGATCAAATGGGGTCTCTCATCATATGATCATAAAATATCAGTATGATAAATTTAGAGATCATACCCCAACATAATAAAAAGTAACTTGAAATACTTTACATGAAAATAGATCTTGAAAAATGAGAAGGGAGAAAGAATCTGTTACAAAAATTTCGGTAGCCTAACGGCGCCACTTAAAACTTCATAAAACGAAATAATGAGAGTAAGAGGAGATCTCTCATTATATGAACATGAAAAGGGCAGTAGGAGGAGTATAAAAGAACATTCTTTAACATAAGAACATGGAGTATAAAAGAAATGACATAAAAGAGATTACTTGAAAAGAAGAGAGAGGTCGGATCCCTTACCTTAAAACGTAACTCTTAAAACTCAAAGGTTTGGGCCTTGAGGGATTGGGGGCACCTTGGGAGTACTCCTTGGGAGGTAATGAGACCTGAAATTTGTTGGGGGAGAGTGGGGAGTCGAAATGGATGAGAGGATGTCTTGGTATTTAGGGGAAAGTGAGGGGACAAGGCATTAATGGCCAAGGGACACCTCAAAAGTGCTTTTCTCAAAACCATGTGCTCTCCCTTGGAATTTACCATGAAGTTAGGCCACATGGGACCCCCAAAACAATAATTCATCACCCTTGGCTGGTCAACCCTTAAAATATCTCATGACATCATCATGACACAGTTATGATGTCATTAAACATACCGAAACCCTAAAACTGTATTTTTACTATTCACTAAAAATTCAACTTTCTTAGAAAGATCCCAAAATTTCACCTTAATCAAATATCAATGCTCTAATATCAAAAATGAACTCCATTTTATAAAAATAATTTTCTAAATATTTTTAATCTATTTTCTAAGTAATTACACTATTCACCGAAAATTCATTTTTCTCAGAAAAAACCCCAAAATTTACCTTAACATAATATCGATGCTCTGAGTTCAAAAATGAAATCGATTTTATAAAAATAATTTTCTAAATATTTTTAATTTAATTTTTAATTAAAAAACACTATTCACCCGAAAAAACTAATACTTGAATAATAATTTATGAAACCATTATTTAACCATTTTATGGAATCACACTACTTAATCAAGGTGCCTAAATTATATCAATACTTTCTTTAAGTGAGATTACTAATCCATTTGGTCACATTACTAATCCTAAGCATAAAATCACTATTCATAATTTACTATTCATCAAAAATTAAGTTGATCTTATTAGACTCTAAATTTCATACTGAACATAATTGTAGAAGACCATTTTTCGAAAATCATTACACATTTTTAATTATTTAAGGTTTACATAATCATTTTTAAAATATCCTTTTTCTAAAATTCATTAAAAATATGCAAACTGTATTTATCCGAACATTAGAAAATTCATAAACTTCATCATAAGAAGAAATCCCATTTTTTATTTAAAACAAAGGATTACACAAGGCGGTTACGGTATTTTTACATAGCCCCTTATCACACCAGCATAGGACCTAAGTGTAAGGTGTGCTAAGGTGAGAGAATTTGAGAGAGGCTCGGCCAACATCGCACGAGTAGTAATTTCTATCAGTTTGAACTTCTCGCAAAGGCGATCCTGTTCTAGATTCACACGATGATGTTCAGCTTGGGTTTGGTCCAGAGCAAAGCCCGGTGGTTCTACTTCCTTCCCAAGTTCTGTTAGATGGGCTTCGATCGGTCCCAGACTACTGGGTGAGGCCATCGAATCTTCTTTCTATATTAATTAACCAAGATTACTTGAATTTAGAGACAATAGTCAAAACGTTTAGATTCCAGCGGTCATATTGACCAATGGTCAAATAACAGTCAAAACCCAACATTCTCATTTTAATTATACTCATGTTATCAAATGAAACATATTTGTTGAGTATAAAAATAAAATAAAATAACACATAAAATTAGTAAACAAGATTTATTTAAAAATTTTGGGTCGTTACAATCTTCCCCCCTTAAGAAATTTCATCCTCGTAATTTTTAAAATTGGGTTTTGAAATTTCATTGAAAGTCCCACATCGGAAAAGGAGTCAGTAAAACTATTACTTTAAAAGAAAGAAAGGGAAGTACAAAGGTCACCCGAGTTAACACACACTAGGATTCCATGTAGGAAAACATGGACATGGAGGAGAAAACAAAGGGTCGTGTTCTGAGGGAGAGTGATAGAAAACATGATTAGGAGAAAGTTAACCATAAGAAAATCCCAAACTTATGATGTGTGTAGACGGTATTTGATTACCTAGTAGGAAACGTAAACCAACAACGTTTTCGTTTTACGTTCCTTTTCATAATTTTTAGGAATTCATTTACTACATAGAACGAAAACATAAGAAAATATACCTACCTTCTAGTAGAGTTTCATCCTTTAATAAGTCCCTACCAACAATAATCTTTTCTCCAAATGATGAGAATTAAAAAACACTTGGTCTCATAAAAAGCACAAGAATCATCTTCTATAGAATCACATAATCCACAAAATATTAACTATCTATTTCTTTTATCTTTAAACATTATCCCAAAAACAGAAAGGTTAAGGTAAAACAACTCTTCAAAAAGAAATAATACCATAGGTATAGAAACTACTTTTAAATCTTCAAAGTTCCATGGTACTACCAAAACTTCATTATAGACCATTCCATAAATAAAGGTCCTTAAAATTCCTCAAAATAAACCAAACTAATATTGAAACCCAAATACAAGAGGGATTTGATAACATAGTCTTCCGAAATAAACTCCATTGTTCATCTCCAAACAACATCAACCACTCCTAACATCTTATAACAAAAGTAGCTAACCTAAACATATTTTACCCAAGATAGGTTAATCATTCCCATAAGTAACCTAAATTACTATAAGTCCACCTTAAATTCATCGATTCTTCAAAATATAAGTCAACCTTACTTCTCAATGAAAATAACGTAGTAATCTATTTACCTCGATCATATAGGGTCCCCAAAATAGTGAATGTATTCCAAAATAATAATCATCTTTTAAACCCCTAATCGTCTCTTTCATATTAATATGGCAATCGTCACATTTCTTATTACATTGGTTGTTGGGACATGTTCTTCCATTTCCCGCCATTAACTACGAAAACAAAGTACAATTAGGGGCTTTAATACTTAGCCAATAATCATGAAAAGGAACTTAATGCATATAAGTATAACTTGTAGAAGAAAATTATACCCTAACTTGTGATCCCCTAGATTTCAAACTAGGTTATCCATGATCATATATCCTTATGTGAATCTTTATTTTATTTTATCTTTGTTCCTTTAATAATGGTTCATACTAAGCTTATGAATTTACCAAAGCATATCCCTCGGAAGTGTCGTAACCAATAGTGCAGCAAGGCCCGTTGTCGTGTACCAGTTCCCGTTCGAGTCTAGCTCAAAGCGGTGTTTTCGGGTTTTACCCCTATGTACATCTGTGCCAGAGCTACCTCTACCTCCTCGTATCCAGATAGGGATGTATTTGCTTGGAAACCCATTACTCAATACTCACCAAAATACCAGGAATATTTCCTATATATAAACTTTTATATAGGCTTCTTCCTAAAGTTTTCATATACTAATTTCCACAAATAACTAAACCATCCGTTGAAACCAACTATAGCATTCCATCTTTTTATAACATAACTTTCATTCCATTACACGGAACTGAGGATCTTTAAGGTTTAGTGTCTTGGAAACAAGGAACATAATACATGAAAAGAACAAAAAACAATCTACTTAAACACTTGAAAGGCTTCTCCTTAAGTTCATCCTAGGTTCATTACTACATCTCATAACCTGGGGACATACATCAAAAGAAAGGGTGAGCAGAAGGCCCAGTAAGGGAAACAAGAGAAACATTTTACATGTGAACTTGAGATACTTCAATAAGGAAATGAAAAGAACTTTAAGGAATGAGAAAGAAATCATGAGGCATATCATAATAAAAATAAAATTTTTCATAACTTGAAGATGTGGCTACAACATTTAATATTGACAATCATTTCGTTTCACCAAGGTCCATCCCCAAGGCGTCATTAAAATTACCAAGGTTATTCACCAAGGCGTCGTTAAAAATGGTCATCTCTAGAGATTAAGTCTTTACCCAATGCATTGGAGCGCTATCAGGGCGCACCCTTAAATTTTCCTTTATTATCATGTGAGCCACATATATCATCATAAATAATTTCATAAAAACTCCATATAGCATAAAAGAAATGGGTTTCATTTCATAATCATAATGTTTTAAAAACTGCTTTAAAGACATGATCTTTACATCACTTAAAACCCACGGAAAGGGAAAGCGGGTATCATGTATGTAAATCCCAGAATTTAAAATAGAACATTTTTGTATATATGTGAATAACCCTGTAGAAATAAGAGCTTTTAGTATTTACTTAATAACATGAAGTAATTTTGAGAAAAAGAGAGAGGCATTTTGAGACGAAAATTCTGCAGCACAACGGCTACGTTACAAGGTTTTAGAAAAAGTTTAAAAGAGAGGGAACATGGGTCAAACAATGATAAATGACCCATAAAACAGTAGAGGGACAAAATATAAGGGATTTAAGAACATGGTAATGAAATTTGAAAATATACCATATGAAATGAAGAACATGAAAGGAAGACAAAAATAAGATTTCTCTTATGAAAATTCGGCAGCCTAACAGTGTTACATAAACTTCAACCAAAAAAGAATTGATGATGTCAAATAGGGTCTCTCATCATATGAACATAAAAGATCAGTATGATAGATATATAGATCATACCCCAACATAATAAAAAGTAACTTTCAAGACTTGACATGGAATTAGAACTTTGAAAAGGAAAAGGGTGAAAGAATCCCTTAAAAATTCGGCAGCCTAACGGCGTCACTTAAACTTCAACAAAAAATGAATTGATGAGATCAAATAGGGTCTCTCATAATATGAACATAAGATTCCAGTATGATAGATATATAGATCATACCCCAACATGACAAAAAGTAACTTGAAAGAACTGGCATGAAAGTAGAACTTCAAAACGAGAAGGGTGAAGAACCACTTAAAAATTCGGCAGCCTAACGGCGCCACTTAAAACTTCAAAATACTGAATTGAAGAGATCAAATGGGGTCTTTAATCATATGATTATAAAATATCAGTATGATAAATTTAGAGATCATACCCCAAAATAATAAAAAGGAACTTGAAATAATTTACATGAAAATAGATCTTGAAAAATGAGAAGGGAGAAAGAATCTGTTACAAAAATTTCGGCAGCCTAACGGTGCCACTTAAAACTTCATAAAACTAAATAATGAGAGTAAGAGGAGATCTATCATTATATGAACATGAAAAGGGCAGTAGGAGGAGTATAAAAGAACATCATTTAACATAAGAACATGGAGTATAAAAGAAATGACATAAAAGAGATTACTTGAAAAGAAGAGAGAGGTCGGATCCCTTACCTTAAAACGTAACTCTTAAAACTCAATGGTTTGGGCCTTGAGGGCTTGGGGGCACCTTGGGAGGACTCCTTGGGAGGTAATGAGACCCAAAATTCGTTGGGGTAGAGTGGGGAGTCTAAATGGATGAGAGGATGGCTTGGTATTTAGGGGAAAGTGAGGGGACAAGGCATTAATGGCCAAGGGACACCTCAAAAGTGCTTTTCTCAAAACCATGTGCTCTCCCTTGGAATTTACCATGTAGTTTGGCCACATGGGGCCCCCCAAAACAATAATTCATCACCCTTGGCCGGATAACCCTTAAAATATCTCATGACATCATCATGACACAGTTATGATGTCATTAAACATACTGAAACCCTAAAACTGTATTTTTAATATTCACTAAAAATTAAACTTTCTCAGAAAGATCCCAAAATTTCACCTTAATAAAATATCAATGCTCTGATTTCAAAAATGAACTCCATTTTATAAAGATAAATTTCTAAATATTTTTAATCTATTTTTTAAATAATTATACTATTCACCGAAAATTCAGTTTTTTCAGAAAAAATCCCAAAATTTACCTTAACATAATATCGATGCTCTGAGTTCAAAAATGAAATCCATTTTATAAAAATAATTTTCTAAATATTTTTAATTTAATTTTTAACTAAAAAATACTATTCACCTGAAAAAACTAATACTTGAATAATAATTTATGAAACCGTTATTTAACCATTTTATGGAATCACACTACTTAATCAAGGTGCCTAGATTATATTAATACTCTCTTTAAGTGAGATTACTAATCCATTTGGTCACATTACTAATCCTAAGCATAAAATCACTATTCATAATTTACTATTCATCAAAAATTAAGTTGATCTTATTAGACTCTAAATTTCGTACTGAACATAATTGTAGAAGACCATTTTTCGAAAATCATTACACATTTTTAATTATTTAAGGTTTACATAATCATTTTTAAAATATCCTTTTTCTAAAATTCATTAAAAATATGCATACTGTATTTATCCGGACATTAGAAAATTCATAAACTTCATCATAAGAAGAAATCCCAATTTTTATTTAAAACAAAGGATTACACAAGGCAGTTACGATCTCCTTACATAGCCCCTTATCACACCAGCATAGGACCTAAGTGTAAGGTGTGCTAAGGTGATAGAATCTTAGGGAGGCTCGGCCAACATCGCACGAGTAGTAATTTCTATTAGTTTGAACTTCTCGCGAAGGTGATCCCGTTCTATCTTCACACGATGAAGTTCAGCTTGGGTTTGGTCCAGAGAAAAGCCCAGTGGTTCTACCTCCTTCCCTTGTTCTGTTAGATGGGCTTCGATCGGTCCCAGACTACTGGGTGAGGCCATCGAATCTTCTTTCTATATTAATTAATCAAGATTACTTGTATTTAGAGACAATAGTCAAAACGTTTAGATTCCAGCGGTCATATTGACCAATGGTCAAATAACAGTCAAAACCCAACATTCTCATTTTAATTACACT
The DNA here is from genome assembly GCA_963277665.1 of Viscum album. Taxonomy (NCBI): domain Eukaryota; kingdom Viridiplantae; phylum Streptophyta; class Magnoliopsida; order Santalales; family Viscaceae; genus Viscum; species Viscum album. Next base: position 1,209,904,748 of record OY728137.1, read on the forward strand.
CATGTTATCAAACGAAACATTTTTGTTGAGTATAAAAATAAAATAAAATAACAAATAAAATTAGTAAACAAGATTTATTTAAAAATTTCGGGTCGTTACAATACTCATCCAGTATCGACCATCGATTTGGTCCAGATCAGGGAGAAAAAATGAATAATGGATGAATACCCTGGAAAAATGGTGGATTAGATTGTAACAAAAAAATGTATTGATATGAATACAAATGAATAAAGGGGAAATATGAATGAAGAACTCAACATCACATATCTAATGAGATAAACGGTGTTTGAATTAGAAGTCAAATAGTGAATTGAGAGCAAATCCTAGCTTGAAGGATTCAGAAAACACTCAATGGGAGAAAAGAACCCCTCCCCTTTGTACTAAAAAAGAAAAATAAATAATAGGTTTAAGTTATTAAAATATTAAGGTAAAAGTATCATTTTACCCAAAAACTATGGGCCACATAGTTTGGCCTCATGGTTGTCCAATCCATTCCCCAAACATCCACCCCTCACTATCTTAATATGGGACCTAAATGGTTCATTCACATGATTTGTGAAACCATGAGAAAACGGTGATTCACACCTCTTTTAAAAATTGTAGAGATTAACTCATATGCATGTGTCCCTAGCTGCATTATTTCTTCAAATTGTGAATCCTCCTACTTCCCTTTGAAACACCCCACATAGTTAGTAGTAACTGTGAAGACTGGGCAGTATGTTTTTTACAAACTATGTGTCACAGCTAATTTTTTTTAAAAGGGGTGGGATTTAGGATATAAACAAGCCTCAAACACCCCCCCCCAACGAAACTTCTATGACGGAATTTGGCACTCACACTAGGCCAAAACAAGGAATTAAACAGAATTAAAAAGATCCATACCTCAAAGAAAACCCTAGGATCATAAATTTATCATCATCATCCCTATTATATTTATAGTATGATAATGCGAGAATATATATTCCTGGAGATTTCTCCCCCTTAGATGGTGCCTCATCCACATCTCTGTCTAAAGAAACTAGATCAACATGGCTCTCAAAATAATGACATTAGGAATAAAATACTTTATCTTTATTACCAAATTCCTACCTTGTGGAAGTGGGTGTGAAAGTCCCCTTCCACTAATCACTAGTAGGTCTACTAGATTCAGTGGCAGTCTAAAGTGGATTTGACTACTCATATTCATATCCACCATCAGCATCACACTTTGAGTCATCAAATAGCCTAACCACATCCTATAGACTCTCGAAATAATATATTACAATATGAGAACCATTGGATAATTCCATTTCATCTATTTCATATTTTTTTCAAACAATATTTCCTGAGTAGGAAGTGATAGAGGTTCACTATGGGGTCCATATGAAAAATTAGATATTTTAATAACATTTGGGTCACCACTCACCTCTACTAAAATTGTGGTAGACTCCTCAGTAGCATCTGAATATTCCATATCATTAACTCATGCACTATTAGTACCCTCATCTTCTTCCTATAAAGAATATTCCTCAATTACATCTGGCTCAAAGATAGGGTCAACTAAATTTATTTGTCTAGAATGATTTTCAACTGGATTAAACTTCTCATACAATTTATCATTATCTATTACCCATCATTTAAACAATAGTTTCAATTTTACATTCATCCTCATACATGTGTATTTATTAAGGAAAAAACAATCAAACTTTATTTAATATTCTCTACTTCCTGAATAGGGCCTTTATATTCTCTTAAATAAGAAATCATCTTAGGGTAGGAAAGATAATTCGATCTTGAGGAAGGTTTACATAGCTCAATCATGTGTAACATAAAATATCTAAAAATATAAATTTGATATCCTCTTTTTGTAAGAAAAAAATAAATATATCATGATACATAATAGTGTTTAATTCTCCTTTCCTAGGATATAGAATATGTTGGAAAAACATTAAAAGTAAGTGGCATTCTCTATTTAACTCTACTACAGTAGGTATTTGAATGGTTTCATTTATAGTATGCTCAAGAAGATCATCCCCAATAATGAAGTTATCATGGTTGATGGTAGAGGATCCTTGGTTATCCTCATAGATACCATTATGATTAAATTTAGGATATTTATCTCATTTCTTCAAAGACAACTCAAGCTCTTTTCCATACATCATTGTCTTGATAAAATCATTATAATCTTAATAATGATATTCTAAAAAATATATAGAAATAAGGAACCAACCAAGGGTAGAATAATATTTCATTCCTTGAGAACCATCCTTCCCATCCCAGATCCTAGATCACTTTACAAAATAAGAAACTTGCTCGAAGACAATCAAACAGTATTTATTTCTTTCTTGGTAATAACTACATGAGATGAAATATTTTGATTATTAGGTACAACTTGATGACTTTATTCTCCTCGAACTTTACTTAAAGGTCCTGAAACATCAATAAAAACACTAAAAATATTTACTCACGCCATTTTTTAATGGGTTTGAAGGTTTGATGTCAAAGACACAGGGTCATGGGTAGAGAGATAAATAGAAGGGGTTTCAAAAGTGGTGTACGAGTGATAATTCCTCATACTCTTATATTTAGGTAAATTTATCATTTATGTATTAGAAGACTAAAATATCTATATATATATATATATAATACTAAAAATAATAATAAAAATAAGTAATAACTTAAAAAAGTGGTACCATTTGGAATAGTAGCAACAGAATGATGTCGTGCTAATGGTAGATCACCATTATATATCACCTAATAGTAGATGACACAATGGCAGATTATCCATTGATAGATCACACAATGGTATATTATCCAATGGTATAATACTAATTCTAGATTATCCAATGTTAGTATACTAATGGTATATTATCACGGTAGTATGTCTAAGAGTAGATTCTCATAGTAGTACCAATTTCCAATTTCCCACTACCAGAAACTAAGTATACTAGAAAATAAAAATATAAGAAAAATATATCATTCTAAGTTCAAGTTTGATATATATTATTCTCTAAAAATTCCAATTTTTTGTGAATATGTTAGCACATTGATGTTTAGTACCAATGAACTCAAGAGTAATATCAACCTTTTGAAAATGATCTCTCAAAAAGTGATTCCTTATATTAATATGTTAGGTCCTAGAGTAAGACATAGGATTTTTTGAAATTTTTATATAACTTTTATTATCACAATTTTTAGGGACATTCCAAAATTTATATCCATAGTCTATTAAAGTTTATTTAATCAAAAAACTCTATGCTTAGTAACTACCTATAGCAATGTACTCAGATTCAATAGTAGATAATGCAATGAAAATATATTTTTTACAACATAATGAGACTATAGACTTTCCCAAAAAGTGACTTGTTTTAGAGGTTCTTGTTCAATATAAATTACAACAACCAAAATCAATGTCTAAATAACTAACTAGTTCAGATTCCTATCCACTAGAATAGAATAGTCCTAAGTTGGTTGTATTTTTTAGGTATTTTAAAATCCTTATGATAGTAATAAAATATGATCTTTTAGGTTTGATTGAAAACAATCACACATACACACACTAAAAATTATATTAGGTTGGCAATAAATCAAGTACAATAAACTTTCAGTCATACCTTTTTAAGTAGTTTGATCAATGTGTTTCCTAGTTTTATCAATATCCAACTTACATGTGGTATTCATTATACTACCACTTTCTTTTTTACTATCCAAACCAAAAAAAAATTAAGGTATTTTTAGTGTACTTAATTTGATTTAAAATAATTCCTTCTTTACTTTGAAAATTTTGAAAACCTAGGAAGAATTTTAACTCACCCATAAAACTCATTTCAAATTAATTTTGCATAATTTTTTAAAATTTAGTGCATAATGTGTTTTTGGATTATCCTAAAGTAATATCATCAACATTGATTTATTATACTAAAAAAAATTGGAAATTATTGTAATAAATAAGTGAGGTTTTTCTATTCTGTTAATAAAACTTTTAGAAATTAAAACGGAGTTGATCATGTCATACCAATCTCTAGGATTTTGTTTTAAATCATATAAATATTTTATTAATTTAAAAACAAGATTTTTACAGTGAGTTTTATGAAAACTAGAGGGTTTTTCAACAAACAAAATCCTCAATTATATAACTATTCAAGAATTCACTTTTAAAATTCATTGTATAAAATTTTAAATCCAAATGGGATGCATATGGAAGCATCATTTTGATAACTTAAAATATTACTATTGGTGAAAATTTTTACTCATAATCAATTCCCTCTTATTGACTATATCCTTGGGTGAATAATCTAGATTTATTTCAAATTATAGTTCCTGTATCATATATATTATTTCTTAACACACATTTAGTTCCAATGGTTAGGTAGTCCTTAGTCATTTCAACTAATTCCTAGATTTTATTTTTTTCAAATTTATTTAAATATTATTTGATTTTCATGACCTATAATTCATCATTAATTTTTTATGTGATGTTATTGGGTTCAAGTTGTTCCAAAAATTGTTGGTGTTCAACTTGATTTATAAGATAATATATAGTTTTGGTTTCTTTATTTAGGTCTCCTATAATTAAATATAATGGAAGGTCACTATAAGTCCTAATAGATCTCAGAATATAATTATTCAACACTTCATTATCCTCTAAAAGTTTGGGTTTGAACTATTCCTCATAATTGGGATATTTTTCTATAGGTTTAATATAATTTTTAGTAGATTTATATTAATATTGATATTATAAATATCATCCTCAAGGTTTTCCTAAGGTTTATTAAGTTCATGTGGATATTTTTCATCTGATTTGACATGTACATTTTCTTCCACAATCTTATTAATTTTATTGAATACCATGTATGATTTAATATATGTTAAATATACAAGTAAAATTCATTTATCAATTTTGAATGCAAATTTCTCTAAAGTATCATTTGTATTGATTGTAAATATTTTACAACCAAAAACTTTAAAGAAATTAACCTTTTTTCCACCATCCCATTACTCATATAGGGTATTCATTATAAGAGTTATAATTAGGAATATTTTAATTATAAATCAAGCAATATTCACATTCTCTATCCAAAAATAAATTGGATTGTCATACTCATTGAGAATTATTTGAGTAATTTCATGAAGGGTTCTATTTCTTCTTTCTACTACACCATTATATTGTGGGGTCCAAAGAGCAGAAAAGTTATAAATATATATATATTTGGAGAATAATTATACAAAATATTAAATTTAAAACTCATGACCATGATAACTTCTTAAATTATTAATTCTAAGTCCACTATGATTTTCTACAAATTTTTCATACTTGAAAAAAAAGATAAATGTTTAATTTTGTGAGTTAAAAAGAATGCCAAGGTGTATCCTGAAAATTAATCTACTAGAACATAAGAATAGTTCATCATATTTAGGCCAGAAACTTTAGAGGGTCCAAAAAAATACATGTGAACTAACTCTATGGGTTGTGAAGTTTAAACTCATTTCTTTGGTTTGAAATATATTTTGTGTTTTTTCCTTTTTGACATGGGTTACAGGATTTTTCATTTGAAAGTTATAGTTTATATAGATCATTTATTAATAATTTCCTTTTTATCTTTCTAAGTGACTGTAGGTCTCAATGGACTAGTCTCCTATAAAAAATAAGGAATATTTTTATTCACTTAAATAGGAAATATTTGTAGAAAATAAACAATTTAAATGAATATCATAAACCTTATCATTTCAAAAAGCAGTAAAAACTAAAACATGATTAGAATAATAAAATTTACATGAATTATTCTCAAATTTAACATGGTAACCATCATCAGATAACTATGATATGCTAATAAGATTATATTTTAATCCATATAAAAAAGTAAAACTTTATAAATTAAAACAGTTCTAGAGTTAGCAATTTGACCGAGTCTAATTGTTTTCCCTTTGGGGTTGTCACCAAAAGTGACATATTCACCATCTAATTTAATAAGGTCCTTGAAATTTGAGTAGTAATAATTTATATTCCTATATCATCCACTATCAAGACACCATAAGTTATTACAAGTACTCTTCAAGAAAGTTTCCTACAAAAAAATTAATCAAGAAATTATTTTGGTACCCATATTTCCTTAGGTCCATAAATTTTAGTAATAAGAACATCAGGAATAAAAATTTATTTACAGAACAATTAGAACTATGAATAACAAAAAAAATATTAAATCTCATCTTTCTAGGTTGGTAACCAATTATATTAGTTTATTTAGGATTGGTTTGTTTATAAATAATACTTGTGAGAGTTTCTATTCTAGTAGTGAATCTTTCTAGATCCTTTTTTAGTTTCCCATTTGAATTTTTAAGTCTATTGTTTTCCTTTAATATATGGTCATTCTTGTACTTTTCTACAAAAAACTCATATTTAAAGTGAGCAGACAAAGCATGTTGTTTCTTTTAACTTTTGTATTTCTCTTTATGTTCATTAAATTTTTCCTTCTATATATTAAAATATTTAAAGAAATCCTCACTGAACATATTTTATTTATCATTAACCTTATTAGAAATATTTTAAATATGTTCATGAGAAAAAAAATAGTACCATAGATGTGTTTTCCAGGAAACACATATTTTCAGTATCATTTTTGTCAACTCTTCCTGATTTGGAGTCACTTAAGCTATCTTATGAGGAACTCCAGGTGGATTTTATTACCATTTTATGTCATTTACCTTTCTCCTCATATTTTTTCTTATATTTTATCTTGGTATAATAATATTTTATGTTTCCTTTCCTTTTACACTCCAAGAAAGTTATTTCATTTGTGGAATTTTCCATTTTCCATTCTTTAATACAATTTCAGTTATTTTCATACTTACCTATATAATTTGATTTCTTGCTGATTTTATTATACTTTCAAAAATTCTTAAATCACATAACTATATGATCCATTTACTCATCACTATAAATAGGAAATTCTTTATCACTTAAACTATCATCGTTGATATTCTCTTTTATCTTTTAGTCATAATTTTTGAGGTCTACTTACTTCCTCTTTTGTTCACTTTCTTATTATTTTTTACATACAGTTCCTCCTCATAAAACCATAGATATATATCAGAAATTGATTCATTAGGCTTCATATTTAATGTGTCATATTTGATAGTATATTCATTTAAACACATTACTTTAATATTTTATGTTCCCTCATGAGATATAGAAAAAGTATCCTAAATCTTTAAATTGGTCAAAATAAAGATATTTTGTTAAATTTATCTTCTCCTAAAGAAAATAAAAATAGTTTATGGATTTATAATTTCAATCATATACTTCCTTATGGACACCACTTCAATTCACACAAAAAACTATAAGTTTTTTATATTCATCTTCAATAATAGTAAAAATATCAAATCTCATGCTCTTACTTTGAATTTTCATCTTCATTTTCCATTCAAAGTAGTTAATTCTATTAAAATAAGGAGGAGGATTAGTGGAAGTTCCTTACTGCATATTGTTATCCCTAAAAACTAAAATTTATATCTAAAATAAATTTAATATCTTTTGATAACACAAGATCACAGTGAAATTTAATTTGAAATGCATTGATACAAAGTGTTAGTGAGAGTGGAACACTCAAGAGGGGGTGAATTGAGTTTTTAATTAAAATCTCTATTAAAAATATTTAAAACTTAAAACCCCCAATTTATAAAAATAATTTGTTACCTAAAACTACAGAATTATAGAATTTTATCATTCAAAATTTCTCTCAACGGTTTGATCAAAACTCAAATAAAAATATTTTACAAAAACTATTTAAAATTTTTAAACTAATCTACTAAAATAATAAAAATTATATAAAAAAAGATAAATTCAACTATCAAAGTAATGACTTGCTATAATTTTATAAAATTTAAAATTTTTTACATTAAAAAAATAAAGTAATATTGGAAATCATACATCAAAAATAAATTAAGGGTTCAGTATCAATACAAGATTTAATCCCCTACAATTGTAAATAACTTGATAAAAATAATTTTATTATACAATAAAATGATCCAAAACTTGTATTAGGATTTTACAAAAAATTGTACTTGAGAGTCTAGGATATACAAAATTTTCTTCAACAGTTCTATATAGGAGAAAATAAACCCAGGTCACACATGAGTTCTTCCAAAGTTATACATGGGATTAAAAATAAATTAATTTAAATAGAGTGTCTAGAACACACCATTTTAGAATACAAGACTATGTTTACAGAGTAATAGGTCAAAAACACAGCTCAAAAGAAATTCATAAATAGAAAGAGTAAGAGATAAGATATGTGAAGATATGGTGTAGCTCAATCCAAATAGCTTTAGATATTTATGAGCCCTTGAATCTTCCTTTTAAAGGACTCAACCATGATTTCATAGAAAAACAAAGTGTCATGGAATTATGGAAAATCCTTTTCACTAAATCAGCCAATTTTTCAGTGTTATTTCATACACATGTGTATCAATGTATCCTTGTGTCTCAGTATATGTGAATCTATATTACTATCAAAGTTTATGTTTTCATAAAAGTTTCTTAAAAATTTATAACAACTCAATGGTCCGCTTTTCTACTGCATTATAATAGTTAAATAAGAAAAATCCTCATACCGAGAGAGAGGGAGAGACATAGAGATCTAGAAATTTAAGCTTGTCTTTAAAAATCCATGGAGTTGTATAAGAATAATCATTATTATATCCATGTTCCTCTAAATTTCCTTGAATTATTAAACTACCTATTTGTGAATTAGTTTTTAAATTAATCCTCAACAACAATGGTATCATATCTGGTGGTAGCACCATCTTGGTGGTTGAAACTTTAATGGTATATATTTGAAATGATGGTGGTAGCCTTTGGTAGTAGATCTAGAAATAAATATTCATGAAGTTAGATTCTCTTAATGGTATATACATCTGGTGTTTGATCTCTGGTGGTATATCTTTGACAATATATATTTTAAGTGATGGTAAATCACTGATGGTATATCTTTGAAATGGAGAAAGATATCTTGTGGTAGATCATTAACAGTAGATTTAGGACATAGAAAATATTTTTAATTTGTCCAAAAAATAGTTAACTATCATAAAACATGAAACTCATTAGAAACATAATAAATTTTATTTTATATCATTAAAATAAGTAGGTTCTTTGACAACTCCAACACTCTCTTTATATTAAGTTTAAATATTTACAAAAAATGTCATCCTCACCACTTATTAATGATAAATCTCTCCACCCCTTCAGAACTACTAAAAAATTTCAGTTTCCTCTTAAAAATATACCATTTTTATTCTCCAATAATCTTATTCATTTTCCTTGATCCTCTCATCACAATTTATTATCCTAAGACCTCCATTTCCAACAAGTCTTCCAAGGGAAAGCCCAAGTCCCCAACATTTGTTATTTTATTTCCAAACTTCATTTGTTTTCTTTCAAAACATCCAAAATATAATTTCCAAATTCATATATAATGAAATATATATTTTTTATATACAAAATTTTATTAAGTTAGTAGAATAAATATTATAGAACTTTCCCATTTTCCATTAAGAAAAATGAAACCATCATTCATGTGTTGTGTGGACCACTGCCTCCACGAATCGATGAATTACATTTTTCACTATTGCCTCACTTAACAGATTATAAGGGTGAAATTGAAGAATAAATGAGAAATATATAATATAATAATTATTATTATTAATAGAAATTATAATCCACCTTATTTCCCTCTCATTATCTGAGAAATGCAAACGTTAATCATGCATTGTGCAAACTACCACCTCTATGAACGTATATCATTTTTTATCAAGTAACTTTATTATTTATTAAACTGTCATAAAATAAAATTAATAAACTTAAAATAATAAAAATAATATCATTATTCTTCTATAATAATGATATCATTCTAAATAAACTACTTGAATAGTTATAATCATCCATTAATTATGGTATATTCATGTTTGGGTCAGTCTAACCACCTACTTGAATAATGCTATAAAATAATGTATTGGATGACTATAAGAACATAATTTATGATAATTTATAATATAAATAAATAAAAATATTTTATTATTGTAACTAAAAAACTAGGGTTAGACCATCTTGTCACATGAGTCAGCCTACCACATAGCTCAAAGCACATTCTTGATCTCCACAGGCCAACGGAAAGCACCGGGAATAACCAACAATCTCTTGGGAATGGTTTTTACACAGCTAACCGACATAACCCATCCATGAATCAAGACATAAACACCAATATCATCAGAGTAAACTCCATAAAAAAATAATCTGAAGTATTCAATAAAGACAAAGAAGATACCATAGGTAACAACGATGCATTATAAACAAAACATGCCATAACAGGACCTAATTACATGGTATCTCAAGTAAAATCTATAATAATAAAAATTTTAAAATTACAAACAAGGAATATACATATATCCCAATGGGTAAAAAATCTAAAAACTAATCCACATGATCGAAATCCTTGTGAGGCCACATCTCCTCCACAAAAAACTGGATAAGGCTAATCAAGTAAAACAACCTTGGTACATAGTGCCTTTGACTTTACCTATTTACTTCAAAATGAACTCTATATACACCCAAATGAATATTTAGGGTGTAGGAAAAATTACTTGTAGGATAACACCATGAATATATATAAGTTTTTTACCCATGTAAACCATTAGACTAGCTTGAAAACCCTTTTTCAAAACTAACAGCTTTTAAAACATACCATTTCCATTTAAACTTTTGAAATTCCTTTGGCTTTCCATTTCAAGTTAAACATGGATTTACAAAACATTACACATGATTAATAACCAAAAGATATAATTCTCAAGGAACAACATTCCCAAAATAACCAACAAGCCATAATAAGGGTGATCATAAACAATGTCATCATGTTACCATATAAATAGAAATGGGAATAACACATCTCATCACATAAAACATGAAACTAATAAAAATCATAAGCATATAAACCAACCTGAAATGAGTAAGTGAACCTATGTCTATAACATCAAGGTTTAAATATGAGTGAGTCTAAAATAATTATGCTAGTCGTCTAAAAAAATGGAATCTCTCACAGTCTTCCCCAGGCCCAACTCTAAGAGGTCTCACAATCTCTCAGCATCCAAATGGAATCTCTCATAGTATTCCTACCCATTGTTTCTCATGGTAAATTGGAAACAAAAACACTTTTACCAAGGTAAAACCATTTTATAGATCTACTTAAAACCAGAAAATCACTTTGATCCATTTTAACAAACACTTGGTGTGCATACAAGTCACACCCATTTGGAAAACACTATTTAAACACCCAAATTACCAAATCAATCCATTAATCACATAAAAAATGGGACAAAAATAAAACATAAATAAAAAAATTGGTAGTTAGATAAACATAAATAAAATTTTTTTCACAAATTTAAATTTAATCCATGGAAAATCCCTTAAATAAAAGAACCTACCATGGATTTAGTTGTGAACTCATCGTATAAGACAACAACCACCTGGAAGAGGTATGACAAGACCTCAGAGACCTAAGTCATAAGAAACCAAAAAAACCAACCATATCACACCCTATATTCATCCAACATCACCCCTAGGGTTTTATATTTCTGTGATATTGGAATAACTAGGGTAGGATAGAGGAATAGAATAATAAATCAAGAAGAATTTGACTTGCCTTAAGCCAAAAACACTAAGATCCTAATGAGAAATAACTAAAAAAGAGATGAAGGAGCTCCAAAACCAAGAATTATGTGTACATGAAAATGGTTGGAGAAAAATAGGGCAAAAAAATTTAAAACTAAATATGTAAAAATAGTAAAAAATCACATTTAAGTGGCATAGACAGGCAGCTCGATTTTTCCGCATGGTTAAAAAAACCATGCGCCAACCAAGTGGGGATACTTTATCCCAAAAAATAAATCCATAAATTTAATCCTAGGTGTCATATATTTTGTAAAACTGTGATGAAACCAATAAAAATACCAATATCCAAACCTAAAACACCCTCACACGGTTATCCACATGTTTAAACAAACCATGCATTAATTGTACACCTAGTCTGTTTATCCCAAAAAAACTCCAATTTTTAACCTAGACACCTAAGAACACCAAGAATGAACCAAAAGGTAAATAAATATAAAAATTATATGTACCAATGACCGTAATGATGTCACAAAATCCCCACTATGCCATATTATGCCCCATAAATTCCTCAGGCATCCTCGGATGAAAATAGGTGAGGTCACTACTTCCTCACAAAAGCTTCCCACTACAATGTTTCATGGTTTTATCCACCTCATATCCAGAGAACAAGGATCAATGAGATCATATTAACATGAATCACATTATTATTATAATCCACAATTCAAGTAGAATACTTCATAATGGTGGTATTAGGATCAAACTCCATCTTTTCCCACTCTGGAACATGAGATGGGTCTGGGTGGTATCTGTTCAACTGGGAACCATGAAAGGCATCATGGATCAATGTTAGCCACAATGGAAACTTAAACTAATAGGTTAACTTCATAATATGATATGCAACACGAAACATCCTGACATAATGTGGCACTAACTTCCCCTGATTACATAAATAGCGATGTCCCAGCCAAACTGATATCAAAGAAACACATGATCACCAACCTAAAACTCCAATGAATGATGATGATGGTCATCATATGACTTTTGGTAAATCTAAGTCGTTTCTAAACATTTTTGAATTATCCAAACTGCCTCATTCATCTCCGGGATAAGGATCAGTCCAACTAAAGAATGCTCTCCAACCTCATCCCAACATAATGGGGAATGGAACAGCCGCCCATACAGTGCCTCAAATGGGGAAATCTTGAACGAGGCTTGGTAAATGATATTATAATAAAACTTATCCAATGGAAATTTCATTTCCCACAAACCCATTAAATCAAGAACACATGCCTATAACATATCCTCAAGTGTCTTGATGGTTCTCTTAGATTTTCCATCCATCTTCAAGTTATACGCGGTGGTAAAATTCATCTCAGTTCCCGAATATTCTTGGAGTACCTTACAAAAACAAGAATAAAATGGGCATACTTATTTGAAAATATAATCGAGTTTATTCCATGAAGCTGAAAAACCACTCTAACATACAAGATTCTAAGGTCCTCTACCTACATTGACCCAATGATGGGAAGATAAATTTATCTAATTTCATCAAATGATTAGAAATCACCCATATGGATTCAATTCCACTCAGAGTATGAGTTTGGCAGATCATGAAATCCAAAGATATCTTACCCCACACTAGTGGAAATATATATTTCCATATTGTTTTTTTTTACTTTTTAATGTTGAATGTTAACTGAATTTTAATATAGGAAACATTATAAATAATAGTTTCAATGTCAATTTTAATATAACCAACATATAAAAAATAACTAATAAGTGAATTTAATGGGTCTTTCAATGTTTATTTTTTATAAACCAACATTAAAAATACATTTCCAAATCATATTTACTATAAAACCAATCTGGAAGTGATAGCATGGAAATTTTAATGTCATTTGTTAGTAAAACTGATGTTAAGAGTCTTTTTATTTTAATTTCAAAAATATTTGAAGACTTTGAACATTAGTTTTTATAGAAAATTGATATTAAAAACACTTTTAACTTCATTTATTACATAAAACCAATGTTTAAATTACACCAAGAAAAATCACTTATGACTTTCAACATCGGTTTTATATATTAACTAAAGTTGATAGATTTTTCCAAAATTAGTTTTCAATAAAAATCGACATTGAAAGTATCCATTGATTACTTTCAATATCTATTTTTTTTAAAACTGATGTTTAATGTTCAATATTTATGATTCTGTGTTGGTTTTTAAAAAAATGATTTGGAAAGTTTAATTTAAAAGACAGAATAGCTTATATTCCCCAAAATCTAAAATCCTTTAAAATAGTATACAATAAATATATAACATATACAGAAGTAGATGGTGTTGTTCAAGGACTACGAATTTTTGACAACCTAAGAGATGTGAACCTAGTAATTATTAAATAAAGAACATTATCCACAAATAACCTTTTATGAGGATATACCTATATAATGTTCCATAACCTATATCAAACCATTAGATATTACATGTCTTCCAAATGGTTCATGGTTCATTAAAGGTTGAAAATCTAAAAAAATTATCTAATGGACATATGATTAGTTTTTTGTCTTGAAAATATAATAAAACAAAGTAAACCTTGAATATATTTCTAAGTAAACTATGCTCTTTTAATTAAATTTTATACATAAATGATTGATTCAATATATGAAGTGGAATTTCCATTAACATTTTTAGTAAAATGATTTATTCTATAAGATAAATTAATAAGTAATATTATTTATCAAATTAAAATCATCAACATTTAGTGTCGTTATGAAATATATGAAAGTTAAATAATCACTGCCTCCTTTGAATTTATAAACCACTTTGCATACTATCATTAGGAAGTTTTTATTCATGAAAAATATCTATTATATTCCTAGATCCTAGTGTAACTAATAATATAACATTAAGAGAGTTCATACATGGAAGTCCAAACAAATACGTGCATTTTTATTAAATTAAGATCATTATACAACAAAATTTGGTAGAGTATCATTCCAATTTCACCCATCTTAATACCTCATGTCTATTTTCTTATCCTTAAAAATTATGTAAATCAAGGACAACATTTATCTGGGAAAATGATAACAAAAAATGGGTAACAATATTTAAATCATCTTATCTGAAGTGATTATTGAAAATCCCAAGTTCTTAATCTATATAGAAATTAAAATTTCTTTAGTGTCACCTCTAAATCAATGTGGTTCAAAATATGAAAATCATCCCATATGACAATCTCATATCATTAGGTAAAAACTAACAGCCAAATATATTTTATTATCAATGAAATATCATACATTATACATAGCTTTCCCAATAATATCCAACTGCGTAATTTATAAAATCATATTTGAACCTATTCTATTAAAAAAATCTAAACACATTCCATTCCATGATGTGAGGGAGGTAGAGGCCCCTAAAAATTGAGTTAGATACTACTAGAGGAGGACCTGAGGGAGGTAGTTATCCAGAAGAGTGAGAAGATCATAGAGAGAGAGTTTTTCATGCTACAGAATAAGGTTGTAATGATGAAACATAGGAATTAGTTCCTGATAAAAATTCACTTCACTTAAGAAAATGTATATGTAAATGGTAAGATATAAAAATTTTATTTAAAATAAATAATTCAACATGTAATATATAATTGAAGTTGTAAAATGAAAATGTTAATATAGTGAATGCATGAAGAAACCAAATAGAGCAGTAAAAACCCATAAATATTAAACAAATAAATGAAAATATAATTTAAAACATGCAATACAATATGGAAAATTAAAAAGGTGTCATTTTTACAAAATAAATAGAGTTCATTCAATGCATTGAATAATTCCATCCATTGAATAAACACTTTATTATGACAACTGAATTTAAAAATGAAAGTATAGTTTAAAATATATAGTTCAAAATGACATTTTTCAACACAAACAATCATACCCAATTGAATTATAAATGCAATGTACTGCCATTATAATATTTTTTTCCAACATTAAAGAGAGATATATAAATAGAGAATTCAATTCCAATACTTGTCACTACTATAATTTAATGTAATCATTACATTTGATTCACATTTGATCACTCAGACTACTCTATTTGAGTAACATCTTTTCCATGAAAATCATGTAGAAAATTTTTATACAGTAAATAATTTATTGTTAGATGAAATAGGAATCCATAGTTTAATTTAATTCAAAACAAAGATGTGATAAAACTTTTCATATATGGATTTTACTTAATAACAATTTGTATACAATTCCCAAAAACTATTAATATAAACCATATATCACTTGTTAGATTCAAGACAAATAGTTAAAATCACATAGTTATAGAATATATCAAAATGAAAATTTGTTACCAAAATTTAAAATTACAATTTTATTTCCGAAATTATATATATATATATATATATATATATATATATATATATATATATATTTTTCCTTTTATAAATAGATTTAACACTCTAAAATATGTTAGATCAAAAAAATAGTTCTGAACTAGTATACTTGTTGATCAAAATAAAAATTTGACCTTCATTATAATATGTATTGATGAAAATATAGATATTTTTTAAACTAATATTAGTTCACAACTAATATTTTGATCAATACATATAGTTCATGTTAATAAAAATCAGTTATTCATAGTACACATCGGTCTGAACTAAAATAAATATATATAGTAAGTAATATTAATTCATATCTAATATGAAATTGTAATTTTTAATAAATAAATAAAATTTTAGTTCTAGTATATATATTGATCGCAATATATATATATATTCATTGTACAAACATTAACTCTCATATATATATTGGATCATAGTAGTAGTTCAAAACTAAAATGTATTCATCAATTTACATAAATAAAATATTCTCTAAAATATATTGATTATAGTATATTTATCTTCTGAATTAATATTAGTTATAAAGATAATATTTCGAATGATACATTTTTTCCAATAAATATATATCACTTTTATAACATATGATTATTATTTTGAGCACCATGTGTCGCAAGAAAAGATTAAAATAATATAATAAGGGTGCCTTTTTATCATTATAAAGACTCAACTTCAAATTATATTAATGGATTATATGGGGGTGCTTTTTTTCAATACAAAGTAGCTGATAACACAAAATAATTAACTATATATTTAAAAATAAATAATAATATTAAGAAATAATAAATTAATTTTTAATTAATATGTATCTAAGTGGTTTTAATTGTTTTAATAGTTTTTATTAGAATTTTGTTTTTATGTCATGTATTTAAATGCTTTTGTTATAGAATTTTAGTGAAAACATCTATTTAACAACACTTATTGTAAATAAACTAGAATAAATTTAAAATTATAAAAATAGATTATAGAAATAAATTTCATTGTTTTGTTTTTGGTTAGAATACCTAACCTTTAATTCATAAAATAGTGGAAACTGGAGATAAAAAAATTCATTGGTTATTTAAGAAGGATGAGAAAGTCACTTGTACTATGTTGGCATCTTTTTCTCACTTGGAAATAGAATATAAATATTGATAGAAATTTATAAGGGTAGAAAATAATAATTAATGAACTTACATTTATGGTAGACCAAAAAATGAAATTAAAATCTAATATTGTTAGACAATATTGGTTAAACAAAAAACCAATAAAATCCTAAAATCAACTGAATTAAAAAAAATCACTTAATGAACATTTTTTCATTCCAAGTGAAGGAAATAGAGATGAAGATAGTTTTATTTGTAACCCCTCATGTCCTGATTAATATAAATGAAAAAAATAAATGTTAACAATGCATTTTTCAAAGATGATTCTAATAAAAATATACAGTTAAAAGGTACTTCTCTTGCACTTGAAATAAAATAAAAGGGATAATAATTTTAAATTTTTAATGATTCATCATTATCAAATACTTAAAATAAATACCCTAAAACACCCTGAGTGAATAACCATTTAAGTTATAAGAAGAATAAAACTAGGGACACAATATTAGGGTTATAAAAGAGGAAGAACTGTATAGCTTAGAAGCTGAATTAAATGAGGTTTAGAAAATTAGGTTTTCAGTAATGAAATAGAACTTGTACAAAAACCTATTATAGAATTTAGAATATTAATGGAAGGAATAACCAAAATAAAATCATGTATGTAGTGATTCGGAGTGAACCAATCATGAAGAAGGAATCGTAGATTTATACTGATGGTGAAAGTTAAAAGTGATGACCTCTGCTTAAATTAGAGGTGTTTGATGACACTACTGTTATGAATCATTAACTTGAAAATATGAACCAACAAATATACATATATATATAACAAAATACATATATTATCTAATATAAAATATATTTACCAATAATTTCATATACTGGAATTTATTTTTCTTCTATGTAAACAATTAATCATTGTTAAACCTTTTCCATGACATTTATTTTAATATATCAGTTACAAAAACTTGAATAAAAATAATAATTAAGAATAAAGAGATATAAAATAAATAAATAATAATTTTTAAAAGTGTACTAAAATATCTATGTACTCCACCTAATAAACTAACTTAAGGAAAGAAAACCCTGTAAAATCAAACACAATATACCAACTGAAAGCATAAAATAATTTTTATAATTACTCAGTTATTTAACTTTAATAAAAATATACATTCCAAAAACATATAAAAACCTTAAGAAATAATAATAATATACAAACTCTAAGAAAAAAATGATTTTATAATTAATGATTTTTTAAACTTTACCTAAAAGGTACATAACTAAAATTTTAAATTCTTATGTAGTGTGAAGATTTTTTTATAAATCCATAACTCATTATATAGAAGATAACAACCCTATAAAAATAAATATAATATACCAACTTAAAGTAGAAAATTATTATCAAAATACTTATTTTTATAACTTTAATTGAAAGATACATACTTGATAATTTAAATCACAATCGTACTTTACAAATAGTTTTCAAACAAACTAAAAATATGGGTAAGTTTATAATTCATATAAAACTATATATCATGGAAAATATATAATAACAATGAATTTTATAAGATTAAAAAATAGAATATTTGGATATAAAAAACAAAATAATTAATATAATTAACCTTTTCAAATTCAGTCATTGACCCAGTTGTGATTATCTCATATATGAAACATAAAATATAATAACCACATTCCACCCTTCCTTTTTTATAAAGACATTATGGTTATAAAATAGTTAATTGAAAATAAATACAAATATATATATATTATAAAAACAAAATATTATATAATATAAAATATATTTACCATTTCTTCCAAGTATTGGATTACATTTAGTTGCTTTATCAAAAAGTGAACATTGTTAAGATTTTTCCATAAACTACATTTTTATATATATCAACTAAAAAACATGTATAAACAATAATAATTAAAAATAAAGAACTTATAAAAAAATAATAAAACCTAATTTTCTATCAAGTCTCAAAAAATTATACAAACATCGCCTAATAATGAAAAAACAACATAATGTACATTCATTTAGGAAGAATATTCCTAACATCCAATTACCTCTATAATATAAAATTTTCACAATTAATATCATAATAATGAATATTAGTTCATTATTGTCTTTGTTCTGTTACCCATAAAATAATGGAAAAAACCTGCACCCAATCTCCATATTTGAAAATCTCTTAGATATATATTCAACTCTAGTAGGAGTTTTTACATATTTCACAAGCATTGAAATGAATTATAGTTCTGTTAGACCATAAACACAGGTGATCTGACTTTGAATAAAAAG
The DNA here is from genome assembly GCA_963277665.1 of Viscum album. NCBI lineage: Eukaryota > Viridiplantae > Streptophyta > Magnoliopsida > Santalales > Viscaceae > Viscum > Viscum album. Next base: position 1,209,924,167 of record OY728137.1, read on the forward strand.
TGTTTGTAGATTCCTAATTAAATAAGTAACATACTAATTTTCTTGAAATAATCTTTATTTAAAGAAATAAAAACAAAAATATAAATTTACTTACATAAAAAACAACTAAAACATGGGAATTTTGATGTCATAAAAATTAAAAAAATCTACTAAATCTTTTGTGAATATTCTTAATGGATAGTATCTTCCACATATATCATAATTCATTAAAATCTCATAAATATTATCCAAGAAAGAAGAAACCAGAGATGATCTTTTTATCCCATCAAAAATATCAGAAGTTTCTGAATTTTTTATTGCTTGAACCTTTTTTATTTTATTTGTACTTATTCTTTGATTTTAGATACTCCTATATAAATTAAATTCCAGAAAACATTATAACTAATTTTTAATCAATTGTAAATAATATTTAAAAAAATTCATACCATGTATGTAAAATAATAAATAAGGTTATTTAGTTAAAGTAAAAAATGTCCCATATAATCTCCAACTTTGATGACCTCCTTGGTCAGAAATGGTTGTAGACTAGTTAGATCAACAATATTATTTACTGATATTCTTACCTATCCCAACTCTAGAGGCTTGTGATGTACATAATACCCAAAAATATAGATTACACTTTATGCTACAACATGTATATGGGGATCTCTAGAATACAAATCATAGTATATTGTCAGGTCTGAATGGGGAGGTAGAGGATCTGAGTAGGTACACTGGGTAGGCTGGAATGGCTGGTTGGGTTGTGCATTCTACGCATGTTATGTGGGCTATGATTATCTCATAAATTGTTCAAACTTAGTCTTCACTACTGATTGAATTTTATCATTCATATACTTTTCAGGTCGTTCAGCTCACATTTTAAGAAATCTATTTCTATATCTCTTGATTTCTTACTTTCATGAGCAAAATCATTCCTAACACTAACCCCCACATCATATCCTTCAACAAGGTTAGGGTGTTCTAGATTTACTAAATCAATAGCTAGGATGTTCATCATATACTTGGGGATAAAATTCACATTCATCCCATTCTCATAAAGGTTTTATTGAAATTAAAAATTAAAAATTTAAATTAGTGTTTTTAATTTTTAAAAAAATCATGGAAAATAAAAAGTAGCGTCTTAAAATTTTGTTAGCTACGTCCTAATATTTATCTATAAAATACTTTTAATTTTTTTTATTTTTTCTCTTTTACATTTTTCATAGATAATGGGGGATATGGAGGACCAAATTGGTCCTCTTCTTAACCAATAGTAGATTGATCTATTGAGGAATCAAACTTTTTTGTAATCATTGTATCCTCTAATAAATGATTCCCTCCACATGATAAATTATAAGGGTGTATTTTTTTCAACTAGAACTCTTGATGAGATCTCCTAGTGGCCTAACTGAAAATTAAGTTTTTATTCAAAAGCACTTTTGAGGAAGAAGTGGGAAACTGAGAAGTCCAATGCCAAGGGTCGGACAACACATAAGGAAATAACATAATCATTAAAACAAATCTAAGTATATTATATTCTCTTAACTAGTAAATTACCCATTAAATATATTTAACCTTTGTACTCGGGTCTTCCTGGATTATGCATTCAAAGTTGTCAGCTTGACCCAAGTCTGAATGTACTCTTCCATGTTTATCTTACCTTCATTGACGCCCCATGCCAAAATCAAATCTTATTTATTAATCCAGGATCTTTTATCCTTTCTAATATCAATACAAACCTCTCTTTCTAAAATTATATCCAAATTCTACCTTGGGCTATTAACTTTGATCATACTTCCCATCATTTCCTCCTTAGAGTATAGAATTAATTCATGGTATTTCTCATGATCACCATCTTCCTTTCCCACAGCACCACCCTTCCCATGATCCTTAATATCTCAAAACTTGGCCTTTTGATTTCCACTTAGTATATTCAAGCCCATCTTGTGTTTCTATTCTTGAGCCATTGGATCACCTTCTGTTGTCTTGGTCCTATTAGCTGATCTTGTTTGCATCAGCTTAGGATGTAGGTAGTTTTCTTTCCTACCTTTATATTTCTTCCCTTTTACCAAAATTTAACCCCCCTCATCATGATTCTCCTTTTATCCCTTCTTATTTATTGGACTATGAAGTCCTATATATCTTCCTCCACACTACTAATCAAGATTTGGCTATAAATCTAATCAACATAATCAGTCTAAAAATAACCTAATCTCATAAGGGGTACTCCTATATTAAATGCGGTTGTATGTACAAAATGTCTAGGGTGTCCCCCTGATCCTACAGCAGACGTTCAGCCTCCAGACCAACACGAGGAAGGGATTTCTGTTCTAGTTATTACTCTTAAACCATCCCTTACTCCACCAACCCATCAAAGTGATTATCAATATTGATATCTTCCATATCTTTTACGGAATTGGAGTTTATCACAATATTATTTCCAACCCCTGATGCCTGCATATTCTTGTTGCGTGATGGAAATTTCTCACTGTAGGTAGGAGAATCACCTTCTTGATCAGGTTCAAGACTGTGGAGCACACTCTCACCCACCTAAGGGGTCCACACTACCTCTATATTAGCCTCAAATAAAATATGGGCCCCTAAATGGAGTTCCTACTAGAGATAGAAATTTCACACTCGAACCAGCCAGAGTTTACTGATTCTTAGCTGGGCATGAGGACCTTTTCGAAGTTGATACCCTCATATCCTTCCCTTCCCCTTCAAGTAATCTTAATTCCATAGGAGTAACTACACACACCCACTACTTCTATTGATCCAGATGAGCCCTGCATCTTCTTACAGGTTCCCAAATCCTATCTTAAATGACAGAAAACATCCACCACAATAGGATCATAAATCTTATAACTTTTCGCACACTAGTCTAATGCAACATGATATGACCCAAAATTAATATCTTTTAAGACCTTAGGAACCAACGTCCTGAATTCCAGTCATGTAATGTAAACATTAACATACCTTAACATACCACCATAATGAAAAACTGATTAAATATACTCCAAACGTTTACAAGACAAGTATAAATCAGGCAAGAACATATAAAACACAACCTGCTTTCAGTAGAGTTCTTCCCCAACCACGATCCAAACCCATTCTATAGGAGATCTAGATACATACACCTCAACATAGATTCAAGGAGAGATCAAGTGGAAAATCACCTTTGTTTTACTATAAACACATAAAAAATGATTGACCATGATTCCAAGAATACATAGAATATATGGATTTTGGAAAGGTGGTGGAAGATCCAGAAACCTTACCCACACCATGGTAGAAGTGGAATCAAACTTCAAGTGGAAGTCATAAGAATATCGCAGGAGGTGGAAGAAACACTTATTTATAGAATGAGGAGGTCTATACCAGGAGAGATTTAGATCTTCCTTTGATCAAAATCATATCATAAAATGTTGGTTGTCAATAAGACTAACCAATGATTGATCCTAAATACCCCTAGATATAGAGATTAACTTATTGACAACGATGAATGAAGGTTTTTTCTTACTAAAACAAGCCACCATAGTCATATTTTGAAGATCTAAAGTTACTGATAACTCCTTATGTGAGAGCTCCAGTTGAGGAGGGCCATTTAAAAGAGAAGGAATCTTGGGAATAAGAGAAATAATGAGGAAAGGATCCATGGAAGAATGGTCACAGAATGTAAGGAAGTGTTGATGCCTAAAGGGGGAAGGAGGAGGAGGGAGAGCAACTCCCCCCCCCCCTCCCATAGGGAAGGAGGGGTTAGTTCCACATCCATGTCCACCTTAGGGCATCACTGTGTAAATAGGAGAAGAGAGATGCCACATTTTTATCTCCTAAAGTTATGATATATAAAAATAAACTAATAAGTAATTAGGTAATATATAAGAAATTTTACAATATAAAATAATTATCTAACCATAAATGCATCATTATATTAGGTGGCAAAAAATTTATTCCATGTATCAGCATCTAAAAACACATACTTGAGGCAAGGTTTTTCATTCTGTTACTTCTAAAAAAATAATTTTTTTCCAATTTTTTTTTTAAATCACTCCATCAAATCACAGCTAAAGATATAAATTTTTCTTAATTTATTTCATTTTATCAAAATTTAGTGTCATCTGTAATTGAAAAAATTAAATATTAGTCATTTAAAATATATAATATTTGAAAAATGAGACAAAAATAAATCAGTGGAGATATTTTACTATAATGGACTCCCACATATTCTTTTTTGTATCTTGTCAATGGACATCCAAATAGGATATAAAATGTTTATCCAATAACTATTCTACATAATGATATAAATGGTAAAATGCATTCTAATCGGTTAAATTGGGTTACTATTATCATTAAAATTAATATGTATTCTCTTCTCTCAAAGGGAAAGTGATAGTTTTCGTAAATATGTTATACCTTGTTTACCAACTCTAGAAATATATTTATTTGTTGAAGGAGAAAACTCCTCCATATGAGGTGCATTTGTAGTCCCGTAATTAATTTTTATAAATTAAAATTTTTCTATCATTAAATAATTATATTACTGAATATTTAATACTATAAATAAATACATATTTCTTAATAAATGTTCCTTAGCCTTAGTGTATGTCATTGAAATAGGACAATGTAATGAAATTCTCTACACCTACATATTATTATAAAAGTGAATATTTAAAAATAATTAATAAAAAATATGTATCTAAAAAATAGAATCACACATGTGTATGTTTATAAAAATATTTCATGATTTTTAACAAAAAAAATATTTAAGTTAAACTATTAAATATAAAAATTGATTCTAAAATGATAGAAACATTTATAAATATAAATATCATAGTTACAAAAAAGAGTTTTTACAAGTGAAAATTTAGCAAAAAAATAATGATATACATCGACTTTTTCAATCGAAAAATGTTTATACATAACTGTTGAATATAAAATTTAACACAAAAAATCATATAAATAATGAAATATATATAATTAAATGTCCAATAATAAATAAAAATCAAGTTTTTAAACAAGTAAATTTCAAAAAATAAATAAAATATAAATATTTACCTGAATAATAAGGAGATTAATTTAATGTTTTCCCATATCTCTTAAGCATGGTCATTTCATATAGGATAGACTATGTCTAAATTATAGTTATTTTTATCATTTGAAAATCATATAATAGACGAAAAATTTTCATATAAATCCATAACATCATCATTATACTCATCACCCAAATAAATTCTTTTCCCTTGCAAAACAATAGACCAATGATCCTTTGATGAATCAATGACATAAAATATTTTCTTTCCATGTGCCTCTGTGATAAATGGTTCCTCTTTACAACAAAATCTTTTCAAATCAACCAGTGTAAACCCATGATCATTATGTTTTACACCACGATTAACTATAGATCCAGTTATACTTCAACATTGTGGCTCAAAATTTAGTATAATAAATTTTCTATATATCCTCAAGAACTCCAAAATATTGTGTTGATGCATAAATTGGTTTTTTATATTTTTCATTTAAAAAATTCAATGCTTTAGTGATGACCATTACCACACTATTTTGAACAGTACTATTCTCATCCTGATTTTTTGTTTCAAATGTATACACATTAATATCAAAACAAGACCATGTGATCATATTAAGTGATGGTCCCCCTATAAACTATTTCAGTGTTTCTGTTGAAGATATATCTACGATGAATTTCTCTTTAAACCATTAGAAATATATATTTTTATGCTCACTCATCAACAACTTTTCATTTCTTTTCAAATATCTTACCTTTAATTCATCAATATGTGATAATATATATGGTTAAACCTCATCTATATTGTTCAAAATTTATAAATGTGTCTATATCGCTTCATTATGTGGAATAAACTTTACTTTTAATCCTTGAATCCCTCTAACTTCACTATCAACTTTCATATGTTGAGATATAGGAAGACCCATATACTCCACTTCATATAAAAAATTAGTATAGAACTTAATCACCTCTTAATATAAATATTTTTTAACAACAGATGCCTTTGGTTAATGGGAATTTTTAACATATCCCTTTAAAATTTAATATATATTTCAAAAGGATACACCCAAGGTAAATAAACAAGCCCGGATATTCTTATCACATGCACTAGATTAATCACCAGAAAAAAACATTTGTGTGAAATACAATTCTAGTTGAAAAATTATAAGAACAACTTCGATCTCTAGCACATCTAACAAATTTGGATCAACAACATTGCTACATATGAATTTGAAAAAATTAAATAACTTGATGATAATATTTCATAAAGTTGTCAACAATATACTATATAGAATGACCAGTATAAGTTGTTACATCAATACATAACAGTCATGATATTTCATACCAATTAATTTAAAATCCTTTAATGGAACAAAATTCTTCAAATTTTAAGAATATCTACTATGTACTTTAATACCATTCAAACACTAAAAAAAATTCATTTTCTCGTTATTTCTTAATGTGTGAAAAGTCAAATGTAAAAATATTTTTTTCTATTAATAGTGGGAGCTAACTTCAAATGTATTCCCATTGATATCAAGTCCAATATAGCAAGAAATTCGTCTTTTCTTCTTTCCTTTTTATGTCTAGAAAAGTTCCAATAAAACTATCACATATATTTTTCTCAACATACATAACATCAATATTATATTTTATCTCTAAAAATATCTATTAAGGTAGTTCTAAAATGATAGTCTATTTCTTGCAGATATTTTTTACATAACCATAACTTCCTTTCCTTCTAAATTTAAAGTCAATATTTTTTACCTCGTTTTAATATTATTTAGATGAAAATGGTTACAGGGTAAGACTATATTCCTATTATCCATTAAATTATTTTTTCATTCTATGATAAGGATAGTCAATTTTCAAAAATATTTGATGTCTCATGTACAATATCTTTCATCCAGTATCGAATTGATAATATAAAGTCTCTTATTTACAAATTAAAAAAAATGCTTTATGTCCCTTAACATTATATCCAGAAAACATTCTATATGCATAAAATAAGACAACCCTACTCTTTATTTCACAATTAAACATGATTTATTACATAGAAAACATCACTTGATAAAACATAGAAGATCAAGTGTTCTAGTTTCTTTGGGTCTTAGGAACATTACATAATAACTTAAAACATAGGATACAAAATCTTATTGAAAACATCCTTTACATGACCACTACATTCCCTTATACATATCATTGCATGGGATAACCTGAGGAAATGCATAAGAAAAGGGTGATCCATAAAGCCCAGTAAGAGAGTTAACAAGGAATAACATGAAATATGCAATACATGTTAGGCAATAGTCATATTAATGGATCATAATAGAAACATGATCATAAAGGCATGATAAAACATAACATGGAAATGTGGCAACAATATTTAACATGATTTTAGCATGATCCAAGGATCATTTCACATAAAGCATGAGTAAACCCTCATATAACTTGAATTATAATGATTAAACCCACATTTCGCTTGTCGTATCATGATACAAATATTTACCCAATGCATTGGAGCACTATCAGGGCGCACAATTCTTAAACATTTCATTTCATGCATAAGTGTGCCACATGGATCATATAACATGGAATCATTCAACATCATAAGTTATTACATGATTAAGAAATGTTGAATACGCACATTAAATTACCATTCAATATTTATTTTTTCATAAATTTAAATACCTTTGAAAGAGACATGGGTATCGTATTCACTACACAATGATTTTGTCTTGGAAAATCGCAGTGCAATTTCGGTAGCATAATGGCGTGATATAAAAATTCGTAAAAAAGTGTGACGAGAGAGAAAGAGATGTCTAATAATATTTACATGAAATGTGAATTAAGGGGTTCATATATAAACATGTCCCAACATAAGTAAAGGAATTTATATTCATAATACAAAGTAATTGCTTGAATATAAATGAGAAGATAGAAATTCGTTACGGAATTTTGGCATGGTAACGGGTGTACATGGGAGGCATTAAATGAGAGTGAAAGGGGTCTCTAATAATTCAAAAATCAAGAGTCAAGTATGTAGGAGGTTTCAAATCATACCCCAACATTTTTAATTGAAATTAAAAGTGTATAACAACATAATGAAATTAAGACAAAAACAAGAAAAGAGTAAATCCCTTACTTGGAAGTGTGATCCCAAAGGCTTGGGAGAGGCTTGAGAGAGGCTTCTTGTGAGATTGGGGTTCCTTGGAAGTATTATAAAGATAGGCGGTCAGAGGTTGGACTAACTCTAAAGGCTTTGAGTGAAGATGAAGTGGGAGCTTGGGTGGGTTTATATAGGAAAGGAGAGGTAATTCTTTATTTTTTAGGTTTGGCTCACCACGCATTAAACTAATCAATACCACAAACCAGATCATGGTTTTTGCCCATGGTTTTTTTCAAAAGGTATTGGAAAATAATATTTTATAAGTTCAATGTCATAACTTCTTAAAATAATAGGGAGGCTTATGTGGAGGTGAGTCACACTCTCAAGGAAATTCATTTAAAAAGTGAAAATGTTTTATAACTCTTGGAGGGTCCACTGAAGTTTTGTAAAATAAATCTAACAAACCTAAAAACACATTATTTTAATTTTCAAATATATATTGGCCGAAAATATTATTTATAGTATATATTACATCGTTATTAGGTCATTATGAGGTCATAAAACGCATTATATATTTAAACGGTATTTAATTTTTACCCAAAAATTCGACTGTCTTAGAAAATTATGAAAAATTTACTATTGGATAATTTTGAACTCATGATTCCCAAAATAATATTCATTTTATCAAAATAATTTTCTAAATATGTGAATTTTTACTTTTGAAATAAAAAACTGGCATTTATCGAAAAAAACATGTGCTTTGATAGAAATAGCTTTCAAACCTTAATAAAAATTACAATTACATTAATAAAAATTATACAATCAATTATATTTAATAAAAATTAATTTAATAATAATAATATTTTATTAAAATATTATTTAATTAAAAAATCCATTAATTCATAAAAAAATAGATTTCTTAGTTGAATATTAACTAAAAATATAATTTGCGCTTTAAAAACTATTTATGAAGTAACAATAAAAAAATGAATGCATATTCATTATTATATACAAAAATAATTCACATAATCATAGTGCTAAGGTCTTGTTACATAACCCTTTATAACACTTGCATAAGACAAAGGGTATGGTGTGTGATGGTGATAGACTCTTGGGGTGGCTCGGATAACGTTTCTCGGGTGATAATCTCTATCAACTTCCACTTCACTCGTAGGTGGTTCTGTTCGAGCTTAACACATTGATGCTCATCTTGGGATTGGTCAAGAGAGAATCCCAATGATTCCACCTCCTTTTCGATCTCTAGAAAATGTGATTCATACGGGGTAAGTCTACTAGATGAGATCACTGCTTCCTTTGTCTGAGTAAATTTGATTTGTTAAAGCCCTATATTTATATTAATCATGTGATCACTGTTCAATGGATATATTATAAATGATCACAGTTCTTAATGGTATTTTAAAATCCAAAAACATAAAACCAATGAATTTTACATTTATATAAACATTTTACATAATGAGACACTAAATCAGATCAAGAAGAATTTTCATTAAGGAAAGTTCGGGTCGTTACAGGAAAGTTGTTTATAGTGAAAATAATCATAACACATAAAAGAAAATACTCTTTATTCTATGCATAAAAAAATATAAAAGTTTTCTTCAATGAAAGATTAAAATTATCAATCAATGGTGAAATATAAACATAAATATCATTTATGGTATATTTTTAGTCCATAAATCATCATGTTCATCATAACATATTTTTTTATCTATAAATATATATGGGGACAAGTAGTAAACTAAACACAAAACATGCCATGAACTATATTTTCTACATAGGATCTGATATAGATTCATTATATCTATTCACAGTCTCATTCTAAGATTTCTAACTTCACTTCAAAAATCAAGAAATTGTTTATCAAATCTCTTCCACATTGGTGAATCAATAGGGTTATGTAAGTTAGTATCAAAGATTCACTCATCTGTATTTCATATTAAAATTTTTTACATCAATTTAATTTGGAAATCGGTGCTTTAAATGGGTAATTATTAGAAGGTACCAAATTCATTTATTAGTAGGTTTTATTCTGGTACCTGAGAATAGATCAGGGTCGAATTATTGGAATTAATAGAATGAATTATTGGAAGGTACCAAATTGATTTTACAGGTTGTTCTATTCCTGTTCTTGATAATGAATCATAGGTGATTTTCTAATCCATATTATAGAGTGATGTCCCACATTTAGGAAAAATTTTATAAATATTCACATTCCTTCCTAGATAACACAAAATCACTGGGTCAAGCATGTATATTTTTATACCCCAATCCCATAGAGCTTAATAATTTTTTGCCTCATAATTGGAATCTAGAAACCCTTTACCTTCTGGAAGTAGATCTTTCAAAAATTCAATCAACTCAAGGAAAATTTTATAACACAACCTATTTCCTTATTTCAAGTTAACAAATATTATAACTATTAATAACCCTATATATTTAGTGCCACCTGAGAATAATGGTCAGAATCTCTGTAAAATCATTCAATAGTTTCTATTTTTTATCGTTTCAATGCCTACATATTGAATTAATTCTTCAGTACAATCCACTTTCTCATAAATATTATCACAAACATTAGATGCTGAATTTTCCATTCATTCACCATGCGAGATCTAGAAATGTATCATTGTGGATAAAACTATAAAAAATGAGATGATACTTGATTTCTTTTGAATTCAACTTTCTCGTATTGAAACACTTAATGCATGGACAAAAAATCAAATCATTGTTTTGAAGATTTCATTTATCGAATTCTAAGAAATTATCAACTCCTTTTTCATATTCATCAGGGTTTATTTATAAATTTATCCAATTATGATCTATTAAATACATATGATCATAATATAAAAGGTGAATATATTAATGCAAATAAATATTTAAAAATATATATAATAAATAAATTTTAAATATATAAACATATAATCAAAACAATAAATTATTGATAACCATTCGATCATAACAACCCATCACACATAACGATAAAAACATATTATAGATAATTAATCTTAAAAAATAACAAGCAATTATACCTAATTTATCATCAAAATATTATACATAATTTATCTTCAAATTTTAAAAAAACTAAAAAAAACATATACATAATTTATAAAACATAAAAAAATAATAACTAAAATACAATTATTATAACAAAAAATTATGATAAAAATCTATACATAATTTATCTTACAAAAAAATATCATAACAAACAAGTAAACATAAAAAATTATGAAAAATAGAACCTGAAACTAAAAAATTAAAAAAAATATTATACAAAAAATTATATAAAAATAACTTACAAACAGTTATCATAAAAATAATTTGAAAAATTATATAAAAATTTATAAATAAATAAATTACAGAAAAATATAAAAAAATTTGTGAAAAATATATTAAAAAATATATTATAACATAAATTATCATAAATAATAGTTAAACATAAAAACATATAATAACTTAAAAACAATTATTATAACAAAAACGTATACATAATATATTTTCAAAGATTATAAAACTTATAAATTTTGGATCTTGATAATGAAACATTTCTTCAAAATTCAAATAAACTCAATCAATGTCTATGGAAATAGAGTGTATGTTGTAAGATGGATGAAAGATGAGTGAAAAAAATAAGTAAAATAACAACAAAAACCTCAAATCATGGTTGTGGGTGAATCGTAATAGCTTGAGGATCATGGAATAAGAATTAAGGATCGAAGATCCAAGAGAAATAGTGTGAAAAGAGGCTATAAATAAACTTGAAGGGGGAATTGAATATGGTTAGGTTGTTGAATCCATTTGTTCCATCGTCAGTTGAGAGTCAGTTAAGAGAGGGTTTTGAGTGAAATAAGAACATGAAAAGTGGATGTAAATAGACTTTAAGAGATAATAGAAGGTGGTCAAGTTTGTCAAATACGTCGGTGCTATCTTCGATCGAGAATCGGGTCGGGGAGACGGTTTCTAGCATGTTTGAGTGAAATAAAAACAAGGGTTAGAACTATGGGTATATTATTTAAAATTATTTTTATATCATTTTTCATACAAACTAATTTTAAAGTGTTTTTAAAATTAATCATTAATGGTAATTATTTTAAAAACCAACGTTAAAAATTTATGTATATTATTTTTAATGTTGGTTTTAATGAAAAAAAAGAATAATTTTTTTAAATGTATTTTAACATTAGTTTTAATTAAAACTGACATTAAATTTCCAATTAGTTACTTTTAATGTCGTTTTTTATAAATCTACATTAAACCCCCAATGTTGAAGCCTCTATTTCTACCAGTGCCACTTCCACACAGGAACAAGAAGTGGTTGAAACAACCTAAATGGTATCTGATTCTCATATTTGATATTTTATAAGTTCAAGAATCTAAAAACAAATTCTTTCTTGTGTGTATCATTTCAGGCCATCAATACTAACCTCTCAAAGTGTATAACATCTTGGTTTCCCCAAGGTGAATGGACCAACTAGAATAATGTGACTCATACCTAACCTCCTTCCTTAGGCTCAAAGTAAATACCATGCGCTTCCATAAGAGGATAGAAGCATTGAGAGACTGAAACCAATCAACTGAGGTCTCTCCACTATTTAAGACACTACTAATCTGTAATCACTCAGGCAGAGATACCTTCTCATTCCAAACCCAATCGAGAAGAGAGGGTGTGACCTGCACACTGGACAAGAACACCCTCTATCCATACTCATATACCTATAGAAACATTCCATTAAAAAATCATCAGATGTATCACACCAAGCCTTTACCATATTTTTCCTTTTATAATAAATTTAATTTTGTTGATAGCTTATAATCCATGCAACACTGAGTTTAAACAAAATACTATTTAGCCATGTTTTTCATAGTTAATTAAATTATAACACTTATAGAGAATTTATATAGTTAATTTATATGTTATATATCCAATGAGATATTTTCACATTCATCTAATATATATTTGATAGGCATATTCTAATAACAAACAAAATATTACACATAAAAACCTATATTTTAATAGAAGTTGTTTTACTGCATTTTAATGGAAAACCTATTTTAAAAAAAAATTACAAATTTATATATTACATTTGAAAAAAAATCATCTATTAAAGTGGAATGTAAATATTTACATTATTTTAATTTTTGTTATTTTTCTAAGAAGTTTCATTTTTTGATGAATTGTGAAATATACTACATTGCAATTAAAAACTGCTTTTCATTTAAATAATTATTAATTTTAAATTATATTTTAAATTGATTTTTAAAGTAAAAAATAGATCAATTATACATATATTAATTCAATTTAGGTCATTTTAATCTTTTTATATTTAAATTGGATACAAAAACTTATTGAAATTTTGAACATTTTTACTTTAACCTATTTTCTCGCCATCTTTAATGGATTAATGTTAAACTTTATTTAACCAATTTTATGAATTGGATTTTTGAAAATGGATATAATTGTTTTTAATTAGTGTGATATTTATATTATAATATTATCAGCTTAATTTTTTTACATTATGAATTGTAACTTTAGAAGAAGAAAAAATATTTACCATTGTTAAGGGTAAATCGGGTAATTAAATGTAAAAATAATATTATAAATATTATAAAATTACCCTAACACTATTATTAATTTTATTATATGAATATTTTTTATCCCTAAGAATTAAAGGATCTTTTATGAGACAATTTATGTCCTTTTAGATGATAATATAACCTTTGTAATACTATATTCAATGAAAAGTCAATTTTTTCATACTTTGATTTTTAATAATTTAAATATATTAATATAGTGCCACCTAGAGGATATATTAGACTATAAATATTATTTTGAAATATAAAAATATTATCTTCATCATTTTAATTTATTTAAAAAATTTGGTAAATAAATAATTATCATTATGTCTCACACAATGATGATGTAGTAATTGAATTATTTAATGGAAATATAAAAAATGTTATTAAATATTCTAAAATAAATTTAATTTTAGAATATTAATGACATACATGAATTTTATAGATTAACTAGACATATTATAGATGTATTAAAGTTTAGTTTCAAAGATATCAAGTTGTTATGATGTTTTTAAAAAATTCAAATAATTAATAGTGTCAAAATTGACATTAATGGTATTTAAAATAAATAATATTTTATTAAATGATATAAAATTAAAAAAAATCTATTATTCATCCAACTAATTGGGATAATGTTTAAATTTTCATCCATTACTCATTTATGGTTTTTTTGGCAACTTATAGTAACTATATTATCCCTTAAAAGGTAAAAAGACAAGTTGTCGCGGTAAGAGTTAAAGGGTTTAACAAAGGGTTAAAGCCAAAATATAAGGGTAAAAATGTGACCTAAACTTGTCTAAAAATAATTTTATTAGTATTATTTTACCCTTATCACCTTAAGATAAAATTTTATATTTTTAATGGACACTTTTCCATGAATAAAACTTATATATTATTTACATCAATGATAGTTACAAAATGTCACACTCTTTGTATTTAAAATCTTTTATGTGTACACATAGGTAAAAATCAATATATGAATGAAACTAAATGTATATTTTAATATTTATTAAGTTATTTTAATTATATAAATTTAATTTTAATTTTTTAAAATTATATAACTATTTTAAATGCTTCTTCATTGCTAAAATAGTGTTTATTTAATTAACAGAAAAATAAAAGAATTAATTTTAAAAGTATCAAATTTTGATATATTTGGGATGCTTTAATGTGTATAAAAAGTTCTATAGATCTATATAATATATTATATATATGTTAAATCATTATATTCTTATTCCAACATTTTCATGATGTCTTTGAAGCCAATTAAATGAATAGTATCAAATTTAAAAATAATGATATTTTATTGAATTAATATATTATTAAATTATTTAAAAATCATAAAAATTTTAAGTAATCTCAAATGGGATAATATATGGTAGATAATGTCACTCTCATTAATTTCTTATCCATTAGTAAGTCTTTGGATCTCGAATAGCCTTATTATATTTTAATATTTGGAGGATTTCTAAAAGTGCCCCTCACCTCAATTATAAAAGGAAACCTCATCCCTAAATTTCTCACACCACTTTGATCCTTCTAGATCAAAAAAACCTAGCCTAAATAAGATCAAAACTTTCCTTATCTCATCCTAGAAGACTAAATTTGGGAAGAAGGAAAACTAAGGAAGGATTTTGGTATAAACCAAAAATATTTACCTAAAGAAAATGTATTATTCTTCAACCATCACTTTATTTTTATTTATTTCCCCACTCCTTAATTTATTATTATTACATGATAATATAATAAAGGTAAAAATAATATTATAAATATTATGAAATTACCCTAACATATTTCCTAATTTTATTGGATGAATATTTTTTATACCAAAGCATTAATTTATTTGTTATGATACCATTTATGGCCTTTTAGATGAGAATATGACCTTTATAATATTATATTCAAAGAAAATTCAATTGTGTCATACTTTTGTTTTTAACAAGTTAAATATATTAATATGGGGTTACCTATGGGATATATTCGACTATAAATATTATTTTGAAAGATAAAATAATTATATTCAACATGGTAATTTATTTTTAATTTTTTGGAACTAAATAATTACCATTATGGCTTACACAATGATGATGCGCTAATTGTTTAATTAATGGAAGTATCAAAAAAAGATATTAAAAAAATAAATATAATTTGAGAAAATTAAGGATATCCAAGAGTTTCTAGATTAACTATACATATTAGGGATGTATTAAAGTTTTTGGTTCAAATATATCAAGTTTTTATGATATTTTTAAAAAAGTCAAATAATTAATAGTATCAAAATTGACATTAATGATATTTAAACTAGATACTATTTTATTAAATGATATTAAATTGATAAAAATATAAAATTCATCCAACTGATTGGTATAAGGTCAAAATTGTCATCGATGACTCATTTATGGTTTGTTTTTCATCTTATAAAAACTATATTATATCTTAAAGAGTAAAAAAGGAAAGTTGTCATAGTAAGATATAAAGAGTTTAACTAAGGGTTAAAGCCAAAAGTTAAGGGTAAGAATGTGACCTCAACTTGTATAAAAATTATTATATGAATATGATTCATCCCTTATCATATTAATATCAAATTGGAGTTGTTTAATTTACACTTGTCTAGGAAAACAAACTTATATATTATTTAAATCAAAGATAGTTACAAAATGCCACACCCTTTGTACTTAATATCTTTTGTTCCCACATAAAGACAAAATCAATATATGAACGAACCTAAATGTCTATATTAATATTAATTATATTATATTCATTATAAAAAAATTAATTATTATAAATTATATAACTATTTTAAACTTTCTTCAATGCTAAAAAAGTGTTTACTTAATTAACAAAAAATAGAAGAATTGATTTTAAAAGTATTAATTTTGATATTTTAGGGATGGTTTATTGTATCTAATTAATATTAGAGATCTATAGGACATATTAGAGATGTTTGAAAGCATTATATTCCTATTCCCATTTTTTCATGATGCCTTTAAAGTCAAATTAAATTAATAGTATCAAATTTCAAAATATTGATATTTTATTCAATTAATATATTATTAAATTATTTAAAAATCACAAAAAATGTTAAATAATCACAAAGAGGATAATATATGGTCGAAAATTTCTTCCCCCATTCATTTATTATCCATTTGGAAGTCTTTGTCTCTATAATAGCCTTGTTATATTTTAATATTTTGAGGATTTATAAAAGTTCCCATCACCTCAGTTATAAAAGGGAACATATTCCCTCACTTCCTCAAACCACTTTGAGCCTTCCAGCTGAACCAAACCCTACCCAAATAATCTCCCAAATTACCTCCTCTTGTAATAGATGCCTCACTTTGGGCAAAAAGAAAACCAAGAAAGGCTTTTGGTATAAACTAAAAGGAGTTACCAAAATAAAAGGTAACGTTCTTCAATGATCACTTTAGTTTTATTTATTTCCTCACTCCTTCATTTCTAATTATTTCGTGATTATACAAGAGTATTAGTATCCTCAATATAGTGATATTTTATTATATTAAGGGTTTGACATACATATTGGATATCAATATGACTTATATTGGTGTTTGGATTGAAAAAAAAAGTATTCTAGAAGGCTCAATTACAAGAGGGGGTGAATTATATTTTAAAAACATTAGTTTAAAATTATTAAACTAAAAAAATTCACAAACCTATTTTAGTTAATAGATCATATTTGAATTTGGCCCTTAGTATGATTATCTAAGTATTGTAATAATTATTGATTTTTATATATCATAGTAAAAGAACTGTATTCATAAAATATCATATTATAATAGATCATAATCATAGTATAATAATCGTAATCACATAATATTTAATTCTATTAAAGTAAAAAAGATATGATTTTTAGAAGATCCGATTAACATATTAAAATTTATTGTATTTAGATAAGTTATGATAAAACAACTAAAAATAAACACAGTGGAATAAAATAATTTTAAGAAGCATGCATTAAAATAGAAAAAATATAATAATAATTTATATATACTTAAAATGATGATTATCGTTTAACCATAAGATTAAGTTAGCCATAACCCTTGGCTAAAGGATTCCATTTTTTTTATAATTACAAGAAAGTATGACTGTTCTTAGAAAGTAAATCCCTCGATATGAAGATCATGTTTGATCTGTCTACCTATCCTCAGTAGCCCTCGATCAGATGGATTGGATTTGTCTTGCTATCCCCACAATCTCTCAATCAAAAGATAAGATTCTCTATTTTTTTTATCTCTAAAAGATCTCAATCCTAATCACATATCATATTCACAATTACAACACAAAATAATTCTTAAGGTGGTAACCTAATAAGGTTATATTGAGAATACAAAACTCTAAAACTAATACAAAATAATAGGAAGAAGCTGTTCACAGTTTGTAATCTTCGGATCTCTCACACAATAAGAAATTTCAAATGAAATTGATCAGCACTTCTTCTATAAAAACTTCTCTAAACTCTTTAAGTTACTGGGTATTTATGGGAAATCTTCTCAACAATCATATTTTCCACAATGGTCATATTTTCCCTGAGTTTGTTGTAATGGCTTAGACACCTGGAACTTCAATGGATCTTTTGTAACTGGAATTCTGACATCATATTGATTTACACCATTATAGTGTAAAAGTTATTCCATTACTATATAAATAATTTTTTCATATTTTGAACTTAAAATTAGTCAATCTGATGGACTTCCTAACAAATGTCATTATGATAATATTTTTGAGTAAAAATCTGATGTTTATCGGTTTCGGTATCAGTCCTATCATTAATACTTTGTTGGTATGAAAGAAAACACAGAAAGTATTATATCTGATCTGATAAAGGTGAATATGATTTTTGTTTGATTTATACTAATTATGATAATCGTAATGAATTATTTTTGTTTATATTCATAAATACTTTAGAACTAATTCTAATTATGGTAAAATATTATTATTTCTATAAAAACATTCCAAAATACTTTAGACATAAAAATTTAGTAATCAAGTGTATAAGAAAGTGTTTGTGATTTCCAAAATAAATGGAATGGAACAGTCATAAGTATAAATTTTGACTAGAAAATATCCTCTTTTTTGGAAAACACAAACCCAAAACTTAAATGAAAATGTAACTTTGAAAAACTTATAGTCCATTTACTTTGAGGTTATTCATATTCATAATTAAGGAATAACCCTTATCTCCCCATGAGTTTATAACTCATCTGAATACAATGATGAATATGATTGACTTCCCAGAAGGATAAAAACTCCCCCTAATCATCGTATTCTCCCCCTTAATATGATATACTCCTCCTTAATGAATTTCTCTACCTTTGAAAAATAATCTCCTAGATAAAAGAACTTCTCCCCTTTCTATAAAATTATCCCCTTTAGAATTTCAAAAAGCAATAGGCAAGGTCCTAAGTTTCCTGAAAAGGGTTTGACAAAAAAGGAAATATAATGAACTATCTAATCATCTAAAAAATATGAAATAATATTCAATAAATCAGAATTGGAAAACATTTAAAATAATAATAATTAGATGAAAAAGTGATTCATTGATGAAAAAGTTATCAAAAGACAATTACAACAAGAGTTAAAAATGGAAAATATTTTTAATCTTTCTTCATCAAGGATTTCATAATGGACTTCATATTATTGAACTCTTTTCTATCCTCTTGGAGTTTTAATTAATTTCATCCTGAGACTTTGTAATAACTTAGACCTTCTTTTTAGGTATGGGTTTTTTCTGGTGTTTTTTAGAAAAATTGGAGAATCTATAACTTTAAGGAGTATAGGTCATGTACTTAATAGTACACTCCTGGTACCCAGTTGTTTTAGGTGACCATGTAATGGTCGTATAATGGCCGAGTACATTGCCATGTGGGGTGACCTAGAGACTGCCTAAAGTAAGGCTCGTTAATGGCATATGAATGCCCTTTACTTTTAAAAGACACATCGTGTACATTTCTTTTTATTTTTTAAATCAGACCAAGGTCACATGTAATTGATAGAAACACCTTCTTCTCGGCTCGTCTTGTCCAGGAGAGACGGAAGCTGATGATTCTTCTACAAGCCCCCGATTGGCCATCTGTTCTCTGAATCAATTGTCATCAATTGTATTGGAATAACCATAGTGAGTTCTTCCTTCTTCTAGAGCCTTGTTCTTTGATTTCTCCTCTTTCATGAGATATCCTTGGTTGAGTGTTTTTAACGTTTTTTGTAGATCTAATGCATTATAGGTAGATTCAAGGGCCAACTCTGGATTATATCGATCGTACAATATTGAGGTAGGTGGTTTGTGCCTTTCCGTAGTTATACTTTGAATTTTATGTGCAAAAGTGCCCAATACCCAAGATTGGGGTATTGCGTGTTTAGGGATTTTAACCCTATTGATGCCTGTTATGCTTGTTTTATTGAGTTAGGGATCTTGTTTGTAAATAGTGTTATTTTACATTTTATGGAGGTGGTTTCCTGTTTTTTATTTGATATTGATCATTTTGTCTAGTTTTTCTTGTTAGGCTACTCTATTTCCATGCCTAGTATTTTTAGGATGGGTTGATGTTATCTTTCTTGATTGTTCTATATGATTTGTAGCCATTTAGCCAAGTAGTATTGTTTTTTTCTTTAGCTATTGAATATCGTTTGAGCACAATTGCTTACACTAGGCTATGGGAATCGGGTGTAGTGAGACCATAGGGGGAATTGACATTGAGTGCTTCCCCAGACTATGTTATTTTTTTATCATGTTGCGATACCATAAGGGGTATTGACGTTGATTTCTCCCTCATAGTGTCTATAGTTACCATTACGAGAACACCAGGGGAATTGACTTTGAGTGCTTACTTAGAGTGTCTGTGGTTTATCGTTAAAATACTATATGGCAAAATTGGCAGTGGGTGCTTCCTCAATTAGTATTTATTTACATGAGACCAAAGGGGTTAGACCGTGTGAGCTACCCAAGAGGTCTTTATATCCTTTTATAAGTTGAACCATAGGGGTTAGGATGTGAGAACTTACCTTAAGGGTTACTTTAGATAGTTTGGTTGAACCATAGGGGATAGGTTGTGAGAACTTTCGAGAGGGTTGCTTGTTTTTTCTTGGTTGAATAATTGATGAATGTAATTGAATGTAATTGAAACTATAGGATTGTTTACTTTTGAGTACTTCCTTGTTTATTGCTTCATTTTTCTTATCACATGCCATGTATATTAACTGACAGTTATGCACATATCTTGGGGTGGTTTCATACTAGGATTCGTCTCACACCCTGTTTGGGTCATGCTTTTATACCGAAACAGATTATATTTTTTCATGTATAGATAAGTTCAAGTACACTTCTACTTCAGGTACTTGATTACGGTATATCTGGAGAGCATGGTACCAAGCTAAGGCTTGCGATGTTGCTGGAGTTGTTTACTTATTTTTCCTCTGTACTATGGTTTAGTATTGTTTTCAGCATTGTGACTTGTTTGGCATCTTTCCTAGATACTTGTGACATGCATCATTATTGGTATATATATATACTATAGTTTTTTATTCACTCAGTCTTCCTCTGTTTATTATTGTATGGTATTATTATTATTTCTGTTGTATTACTCTACCAATGAGGGAATAGTTTCTACACTATCACACCCAAGGCCCTCAATTCTATTCGGCACCTCTGACATTTGGAGAAATTCACTTGAGGTCATGTGACCAACCGGGTACGGGGCACCTTTGGGTAGCATCCGAAACCAGGACATTACAAAGTGGTATCAAAGGAATTATTTTCTTCTTGACTTACTGTTTAGATCCTATAGGTAGAGATAGGAAGGAATGGGTACTTGGTAATAAGTTTTTCTTGGGAGTAGCTAACCTATGTAAAGGGAGAAGCCAATTTACCTAGTATATTGCGATTTTTTTAGTTTTTCAATTATTATAGTTGATTTGATTTCTCTGTTTGGTGATCCACATGTTTTGTGCAGTTATCATTGAAATTATTGAGGTTATATTTCTGTTGCAACCCAATGAGATGAGGGTATTCCATCTCATGAATCATATAGTCACTTGCTAGATATCACATGTCATGCATTATTACGATGCCATTTAGGGTTCATTACTAATTTCTTGTTGTTTTGATAGATGTTGTGCTAGATATACATGTTATTGTGATAGAAGCCTTGATAGAATACCTATTATTTTATAGGTTATTCGATTGTGTAAGGTTTCATTTGGATGAACACCAAACTTTGGTTCTTGAGGTGTTATGGACCCTCATGGATCATAATTTGTTGGATCATTGCACTGTAATGCTTTTATTCGACATGTATAAGATGCCAAAATTTGATTCGTGGGAAGTATGGGCCCTCAAAGATCAGAATTTGGCACGTTAATGTTTGTTTCAGTGTTTTTCTGGGTTCTAGAGTAGTTTTTGAGGCTTACTATCTAGAAGAACCCAGAATACACGGTGTTTATTTCTAAATACATGTCATGTATCCTTCTATTCAGGAAGGAACTATTTTTCTTAAGTACACACCGTGTATGGTATGTACACATCGTGTAGTCTCTAACTGTGTCACTGGCTGTGTGGGCAGAGACACAGGGTTCGGAAATCCTTGGAAGAACACATCGTGTATTGGACATAAACTTCATGTTGTAGGGACTGTGTGTCCACCCGTGTGAATAACTATGCAAATGGATGAAACATAGGTTATACACATCGTGTCAATATTGAACATGTCTTGTAGTGTAACTCGTGTATCCGGCCGTGTGACTAACAACACGGGTGGGTGAAATCCGTCTAGTACACGTCGTGTCTGGCATGAACACACTATGTAGTCTCGTTCTAGGAGAACCATGTGGGTTAATTGTGTAGAAGAACATAGGTAGGGGAAAATGATTCAAGTACACGTCGTGTCTTGGGAGAACACGTCGTGAGTATGGGGTGTTACATGACTAGGGTTGGCAGGAGTACACACCCATGTGAAGGATTAAAGGAACACACTGTGTAGGGGCCATACATGTCATGTATCCCTATTTTGAAAAACTCAAATTCTTTCCTTCTCTCATTCCTTTTTGGCACTTATAAATTTTATTCCTTGTTAACTTGAACTAAGGTGTGCGCTTGACCTCACAGAGTCATGCCATTGATACATCCTCCGGTTGTTCACCAAATACAGGGCAATGATTAGACACCATATATAGATGGTTAAGGATTACCAGTAGACCCTCCCATCATGCATGTCTTGGCCCCATCCGTCATTCCAGATACAAGTACTGATGCACAGTTCTGAGAAGGATTCATGAGGTTTATTCAGACCTTCCATGTATCACCGCATCCTACCCTGTCTATGGAAGAGTTGACACGGGTCTTTCAGCAGCAGCATCCTCCTGCATTCTCAGTGGATGGAGGACACCAGGCTGCAGATTCATAGTTATAAGTCATGCTATCGATCTTTGAGAATCTGGAGACACCTCTAGATAGGAGAGTGAAGTTATCTACTTATATGATTCAAGATTCCACCAAGATATGGTGGGATGTGATCTCACAGGTAGGGCTTCAGTAGGGTATGGCTTGCGATGAGTTTCAACATACCTTTTACGATTACATCTACCCAGAGACTTTGAGGGCCAATTGAGCCTGACAGTTCGTGAGTCTGGAGTAGGGTACTCTATCAGTCGTGGAGTATTCTTCTCGCTTCACAGAGCTACAGTGCTTCACACCCATTCCAAGGGGCTGATGAGTTATTTATGGAAATGAAGTTTGAGAATGGTCTCAGTCATTCCATCCTATCTCTGGTGAACATATTCAGGTTGACTTCCATATCTTCTATAGTCAACCAAGTGCTGACCACAGAGCACAACTTGAGGGATTCTGAAGATGTGGGCTAGGGTGGTTCAACATTCAAAGTTAGCGCTTCTCCGGATGATAGTAGGAAGCACCGCAGGGAGCCTACATGTGGGGATATGAGTAGTAAAGACACACCTTCCAGTAGCTAGGTGGTATGATACCAGTGGGGAAAGGGTGATCATATGAGGCCACAATGCCCAAGAGTCCTAGTTGAGTACCGATCTTGTGGAAAGATAGGCCATCTTTAGCAGTTTTGTCATTTTTTTTCATCATTAGCTGGTGAAAGGGGTTCCACTATGACTCCTCATTTAGAAGCAGCACCACCATTTTTTCATCAGTCTGAGAACTGGAGTTCTTCCGATCGTTTGGGCTGAGGTGGATGTCATGGTTATGGTAGCTAGTCTCTAGGATTTCAGCGACAATAGGGTGGATCAGATCAAGGTGGTTATTCAAGGTTATAGGGCCATGGTATAGTCCAAACTTTTGTAGTGGATCAGACCCAATAGGGGTAGGATCCTAGACCCTCTGTAGTTCGAGGTAAAATTCTATTTGCCTCAGTTTTAGATTCAACACTTTTCAATACGGGGGCTTCCCATTGATTCATATCTATTTTTGTTGTGGAGATCTTTGGGCTCTATATATTTTCTTTTGCGGATATCTTGACACTGGACACTCCATTGGGTACAATAATGGCTAGTGAACATTAGTGTAAGGAGTGACCTCTTGAGTTTGGTGGGTGTCACTTCTCATGGGACCTTTATGTCTTAGAGATGAAGGATTATGACATCATTCTTAGGATGGATTGGTTAGTTCCCTTCCAAGGTTTTGTTGATTACTACCATCATATGGTGATTTTTATGTCACCAGAGAGTATATCCTTTTTACATAAGGACAACTAGGATGTTTAGGAGAGCAGAGTAGGACCCAAGCATCATGGGTTGGGAGGTGTTACATCCCAAATTGCTAGTCTATATCTGGATGATCAGGGGACTTCACAGATGATTTTTCTCCAGTGGTCGATTGTTTCAATGATATCTTTCCAGAGGACATCTCAGATTTTCCTCTGAATCGAGAGGTGGACTTTTCTATTGATCTTGTTCAAGTAGTGTCACTAGTGTCAATTCCTCCTTATAGGATGCCTACACTAGAGTTTTAGGATCTCAAGAAGTAGTTATAGGAGTTACAGGCGAAGGGTTTCATCTGACCCAGCACTTCTCCTTGGGGTTCGCCTATCCTATTTACGAAGAAGGTGGACAATAACCTCATACTTTGTGATAATTATCAGAAGCTAAACCAGTTGATGGTCAAGAACAGATATCCCTTTCCAAGGATTGATGATCTCTTTGATTAGATTCGACGAGACCAGGTGTTCTCAAAGATCTACTTGAGATTTGGTTAACATCAGTTGCATGTTAGACAATTAGATATACCTCTTACATCCTTTCTGAGTAGGTATGGTCTATACAAGTATATTCTTATTTTGTTTGGTCTCACAAATGCGCCTATAGTTTTCATGGAACTGACGAACTGAGTGTTCCATCCATACTTGGATTCTTTCATGGTAGTCTTCATGGATGATATCTTGGTGTACTCTCACACTCGACGCGACCATGCCACATATCTTGAGATCATTTTGAGTACACTGAGAGTGCACCAATTATGTGTTAAGATCTCAAAATTCCACTTTTGGATGGACCAGATTCACTTCTTGATCCATGTTATCTCAGAGACTGGAGTAACAGTAGACCCAGATAAAGTGAGAGAAGTAGTGTCCTGGGAGTATCCGAAGAACATCTTTGAGGTATGAAGTTTTCTAGGGATAGCTTGATACTACAGATGTTTCATATAGGAATTTTTATGCTTATCATCACTAGTGATGGGCCTGGACAAGAAGGGTGCGAAGAACTTGTGGTCAGATTCTTGTGAGACATCCTTTCTGGAGCTAAAAGGGAGATTGAATTCAGCATTGATACAAGTTTTTCTAGAGCTGGGAAAGAGCTATACTTTTTACTATGATGCATCAGGTATTGGGTTGGAGTTCTTCTTATGTCGGGGGAAGGAGTTGTTGTGTATGGGTCTCAGCAGTTGAGGCCATATGAGAGTAATTACCCAACACATGATCTGGAGTTGGTTGCATTTGTTCATGATTTATGTTGTTGAGGAAATTATCTTTTGGGAGAGAATTTTTTGGTTTTCACCTATCACAAAAATCTCAAGTATATCATTACTCATCGTGATCTGAATCTGAGATAGAGAAGGTGGGTTGAGTACCTTCAATCTTTTGACTTTGTGCTTTCCTATACGGATGGGAAAAGAAATGTTGTGGTTGATTCACTGAGCAGGAGGACTTAAATATAGGCAGTTTAGGAGGCCATCGGTGAGTGGAAGATTATGGATCTATTCTCTGAGATGCATTTTGATGTGCACGATAGATAGGGAAAGAAGTTTCTTTCTTCTGTGGTTGTTTCCTATACTCTACTTGATCGAGTGCAAATGAGGCATCTATCAGATTCTGAAGGCCTAGTTCTATGGGAGAGTGTGTCATGAGAGGACCCTATTCCTGGAGGGATCATAGGTGAGGATGAGATCTTTCATTTTCATGGACGTGTATCGGTGTCAGAAGATATACGTGAGGAGCTGATGTAGGATTTTCATTCATCAGTTTGGGCAGTTCATCTAGGAGTCACCAAGATGTATCGATATCTACAATGTCAGTATTGGTGGACTCGTATGAAGAGATATGTTTCTGGGTTTTTTATGAGGAATTTCACCTTTCAACAGGTGAAGGAAAGCATTAGTAACCAGTAGGTCTTTTTTAGCAGTTAACCACTCCCGAGTGGAAGTGGAATAATGTCACGATGGATTTCATGATAGGTTTTCTGAGGTTGCCTTGAGCGAATAATACAATATGGGTTGTTATTGACAGACTCATGAAGGTTCCTCACTTCTTGCTGATCAAGGAGACATTTCATTTTGATGAGCTGGGAAGGATGTACATTCAATAGATTGTACATTTACATGGAGTTCTGCACTCCATTATTTTATATAGGGATTCCCTTTTTTCTTCTTGGGTCTAGTAGGGATTACAGAGGGCTTTGGGTACACAGTTACTTCTGAGTACAGATTACCACTCCCAGACAGATGCCCAGTCCGAGCATACTATTCAGGTGCTAGAGGACATGCTTCGAGCATGAATCCTATATTTTGGAGGCTATTGGGATAAACACATACCCTTGTGAAGTTTTCCTACAATAATAGTTTTCAAACAACTATTTAGATGGCACCTTATGAGTATTTGTAAGGTAGGCCATGCCAATCACCCTTATGCTGGTTGGAGGTATGAGAGGCAGTTATGTTGGGACCTTGTCTTGTTCAGGAGACCACAGAGTAGGTGGAGTTGATTCAGAAGAGGATGGCTACTACACAGTCACGACAAAAGTCTTATGTTGGTCGATGGAGACGACCTCTGGAGTTTGAGGTCAGAGATCATGTTTTTCAATGTGTCACACCAAGGTTGGGACACAGGAGGATTAGGAAAAAAGAAAATATTTCACTGAGATATATTGGATCGTTTGAGGTTATGGAGAGAGTCTAGCCGGTTTCCTATCGATCGTAGTTACCTCAGAGGTACTGGGATATGCACGACGTCTTCCATGTTTCTCAGCTACGACATTACATCTCAAACTCATCTCATGTTTTTCAACCCGAGGAGATTGAGATAGAGGTGGACGCATCGTTCTAGGAGCATCCTATCTAGGTTGTAGATCACAGTGCAAAGGTTATTCATGGCCGGTTTGTTCCTATAGTACTAGTGTTATGGCAGCACGGGCAAGTACAGTATGTGACTTGGGAGAGGGAGTCCGATGTACGATCGCAGTGGCTGGATCTGTTTGAGGATTCTTCTTCTACGCTGCCTACTAGGGAAATTCAGGGATGAATTTCTTTAAGGGGGGAAGTTTTTAAGAATCTAGACCTTCTTTTCATGTATGGGTTTTTCTTTTCTGGTGTTTTTAAGAAACATAGGAGAATGTGGAAAGTTAAAGAGTACACATCGTGTACCCAGTTGTCGCGAGTGACCGTGTATTGGTCGTGTAACGACCTAGAACATGGCCGTGGGTGACCTAGAGACCGCCTAAATCATGGCCTGGTAAAGGCATATTCACACCATGTAATTTTAAAATAGATGTTCGGTACTTTTATTTTTATTTGTTTAATTAGACTGGGGATGCGTCTAATTGGCAGAAACACCTTCTTCTTGGCTCGTCTCATCCAAGAGCGACCAAATCCGATGATTCTTCTCTGAGCCCCCAACCCACCATCCATTATCTGAATCAATCATCGTTGATTGTGTTGTAATCACCATGGTGAGTTCTTCATTCTTCTATAGCCTCGTTCTTGATTTATTCTCTTTTTTGAGATATCCTTGGTTGAGAATTTTTGACGTTTCTATATATTTACTGTGTTCTAGGTCGATTCAAGGTCCAACACTAGAGTATATTGATCATACAATTATGATGTAGGTGGTTTGTTACATTCCATAGTTATTCTTTGAATTTTATGTTCAAAAGTACCCAATACCCTAGATTGGGGTATTGTGTGTTTAGGGATTTTAACCCTATTGATGTATGCTATGATTTTTTGCTTAAGTTAGTGCTCTTGTTTGTAAATAGGGTTATTTTTCATGCTATAGAGGTGGTTTCCAATGTTTGATTTGATATTAACCATTTAGTCTAGTTTTTACTATTAGGCTACTCAGTTTCCATGCCTAGTGCTATTAAAATATTGTGATATTATCTTTCTTGCTTATGCCATGCTTTGTAGCTGTTTATCCAAGTAGTATTGTGTTTTTCTTTGGCTATTGAATATCATTTGTGCACAATTGCTTACATAGGGTTGTGGGAACTTGGTGTAGTAATACCATAGGGGGAATTGAGATTTAGGGATTACCCAGAGTGTATGTTATTTTCTATCACACTGCGAGACCATAGAGGAGATTGACGTTGAGTGCTCCCCCATAGGGTCTATAGTTACTGTTATGAGACCACATGGAGAATTGACATTGAGTTCTTCCTTAGAGTGTCTATTGTTTATCATTAAAATACTATAGGGTGAATTGGCAGTGATTTCTTCCTCAGAGAGTCTTTGATTTCATGAGACCAAAGGGGTTAGACCATGTGAGCTACCCAAGAGATTGTTATTTCCTTGTATAAGTTGAACCATAGAGGTTAGGCTATGAGAACTTACCCAAATGGTTACTTGAGATTGTTTGGTTGAACCATAAGGGATAGGCTATGATAACTTCCCAGAGGGTTGCTTGTTTTTTCTTGGTTGAATAATTGGTGAATGTAATTGAATGTAATTGAAACTGTAGGATTGTTTACTTTTGAGTACTTCCTTGTTTATTGCTTCATTTTTATTATTGTCAGCCATGTATATTCACTGGATGTTAGGCACAAATCTTTGGGTGGTTACCTACTGGGATTCATCTAACACCCTATTTGGGTCATTATTTTGGGCATAAAAAGATTATATTGTTGAATGTATAGATAAGGTCAAGTACACTTCTAATTTAGGTACTTGATTGCGGTAGAGCTGGAGAGCATGGGACCAAGCTGAGGCTTGCGATGCTGCTAGATTTTTTTACCTATTTTTCCTTTGTACTTTGATTGAGTATTGTTTTCTGCATTGTTACTTGTTTGACAGCTTTCTTAGAAACTTGTGACATGCATCATTATTGATATATATATATATATGATGCAGTTGTTTATTCACTTAGTATTACACTATTTATTGTTGTATGGTATTATTATTATTTTCACTGCATTACTCTGCCAATGAGGGAATAGTTTCTCCACAATCATACTCCAGTCCCTCACTGCTAGTCAGCAGCCTCTAGCATTTGGGAAAATGTGCTTGAGGCCACGTGACCAACCCGGTATGGGGCACCTTTGGGAGGCACTCGGAATCGGCATGTTACAGACCAAATCTTTTCTTCTTGAACCTAAATCTTTTCATCCCGGACCCAATGATTTTAAGATAAAACATTGTTCTAATTTCTCAAACAAATGATCTCATGTTTATAAACATTGAATAATGAAAACTGCAACTATAAATATTTCATATTTCCTGGAGAGTCTGAGCTATCCTGTAGTGGTGGACCAGTATGTGGATGTCTTCCCTGATGATGTTTCGGGTCTACCTCCTCATAGAGAGGTGGAATTTTACATTGACTTGTATCATGGGATGGAACCGATATCTACACCAGTGTATCGAATTGCTCTCTTAGAGATTTGTGAGTTGTGGGTACAGCTATAAGACTTACAGGGGAAGGGATTCATTCAACCTAGTGTTTCTCCTTGGGCAGCCCCGATTATGTTCACCAAGAAGGCATATGGGAGCCTAAGGATTTGTGTTGACTATCGATGCCTGAACCAGGGGACCATGAAGAACAAATACCCACTCCTAAGGATTGATGACCTCTTTGATCAGTAGAAGGGAGAACGGTGGTTCTCGAAGATAGACCTCAGATCAGTCTATCACCAACTCAGAGTGCGAGATTAGGATGTGTAGAAGATGGCCTTCATATGTCGGTATGGCAATTGCGAGTTCTTGGTTATTCCATTCAGTGTGACCAACACTCTACCAGTGTTCATGAGACTCATGAATAGGATCTTTTATCCATACCTTGATCGCTTTGTAGTGGTATTCATTGACGACATTCTTATAAACTCAACTACTGAGGAGGAGCATGCCTATAATTTTCAGGTAGTACTGGACACACTCCAAGAGAACCATCTTTATGGTAAGCTCTCTAAGTGCTAGTTATGGATCTGAGAGGTTCAATTTCTGGGATATTTCGTATCGGAGGCTGGATTTGTAGTAGATTCGGTAAACATTGAGGAGGTACTTGCTTGGGAGCCACCAAGGAGTTTGATGGAGGTACGAAGTTTACTGTTTTTGGCTGGAAATTACCAGAGGTTTGTGACAGACTTCTCCAGAGTTGTAGCACCACTATTAGCCTTGACAAAGAAGGGGAAACCCTTCATGTGGTTGGAGAGATGCCAGCAGAGTTTTCAAGAGCTGAGGCATAGGCTGACTAGTTCCCCCATCTTCAGGATTCCAGAGGAGGGCGTAGGGTACATAGTCAACTGTGATGCATCAGGGACCAGACTCAGATGTGTCCTGATACAGGAGCAAGAAGTGATCGCATATGGTTCTCAACAGTTGAGACAGCACGAGCAAAACTATGCTACCCATGACTTGGAGTTAGCATCAGTGGTCTTAGCCTTGAAGATGTGGCGACACTATCTGATAGGGAAGTGTTTTACAGTGTACTCTGATCACAAGAGTCTCAGGTATATCTTCTCTTAGAAGGACCTGAACCTGAGACAGTGACGTTGGCTTGAGTTCCTCTCAGACTATGACTTTGAGATAGTATATACACCTGGGAAGGGGAATGTTGTTGCAGATGCACTCAGTAGGAGGTTTGTTATACAGCCAGTAGGTGAGGCGATAGAGCAGTTGGCTTCTTTACAGATATCCATTGTGGATAGATATGGAGTAGCTTTTCTTCAGTCTCTTACAGTCACTCCTCTACTTATTCGGTGAGTCAGGAAGGTGTAGCATGGGGACGCTGACTGTGAGGGGCAACGTTCTCAGATATCCATAGGGTAGGAAACTGATG
This sequence comes from Viscum album, assembly GCA_963277665.1. Lineage (NCBI taxonomy): Eukaryota > Viridiplantae > Streptophyta > Magnoliopsida > Santalales > Viscaceae > Viscum > Viscum album. The sequence goes on from OY728137.1 coordinate 1,209,955,377, forward strand.
GGTTTTCTGAAGGTGGGGATCACATCATCCTCTATAGAGGATGTACCATGGTACCAGTGTCACTTCAGGAGGAAGTGTTGAGGGAGTTACACACTTCCCCTCTAGTGGTACATACAAGAGCGGAGAAGATGTACCAGGATTTCTGACGATAGCACTAGTGGCCAGGAATGAAGAAAGCAGTAGAAGATTTTGTTTCTCGGTGCCTCACTTTCCAGCAAGTGAAGGCGGAGCATCAGGTACTAGCAGGCTTCATCTAGCCTTTAGATGTCCCAGAGTGAAAGTGGGATGATATATCCATGGACTTCGTGATAGGACTTCCATGTACATCTAGGGGACATGACTTGATTTGGGTGATCATCGACCGACTCACCAAGTCAACTCACTTCCTACCGATCAGAGATCAGGGTTCAGTAGAGAGCTTGGGACACCTCTATGTGTAGGATATTGTGCAGTTACATGGAGTAACTTAGACAATTTTCTCTGATCATGACGCACATTTTACTTCCCATCTATTTAAGGGGTTGTAGAAGGCTTTCGGGATGCTGCTTCATTTGAGCACCGCCTTCCATCCTCAGACGGATGGCCAGAATGAGCAGACCATTTAGACCCTCGAGGACATGATGCGTGCTTGTGTCCTCGACATCGGTTGTAGCAGGTAGGATCACTTGCCTTTGGTGGATTTTTCATACAAAAACAGTTATCACTCCACCATTAGGATGGCACCTTTAGAGGCATTGTACGAGAAACCTTGAAAATCACCTTTGTGCTGGACGAACCCAGGGGAGTCAGCACTCGTGGGACCAGAGATGGAATGGGCTACCACAGAGAACGTGTAGATCATCTAGGAGCGGATGAAGACTGCACAAGGTAGGTATAAGTCATATGCTGATAGGAGATGGAGACCTCTTTATTTCGAGGATGGCGACCACGTCTTTCTACAGGTCTCACCTCGATGAGGTTTGTGGAGATTTGGCCGTGGCGGCAAGTTATCTCTAAGATTCATCGGACCCTTTTAGGTCCTCAACATAGTTGGAAAGGTGGCTTACAGCTTATCTCTTCCACCTCAGTTGCACCAGGTGCACGAAGTCTTCTACGTATCCCAGCTGAGGAGAAACATGCATGACCCTTCTCACATCATCGACCATGGAGAGTTGGACGTCGATGATGGGGAGACTATTATAGAGGTTCCTGTAGAGATTGAGGATCAACAGGAGCATGTCCTTCTTGGATGGTCGATACCTCTAGTGTGTGTTCGTTGGAAACATGGGAACCTTCAGGAGAGTACATGGGAGAGGGAGTCTCATATGCATGCTTAGTAACCCCACTTGTTTACCTAGTTTGAGTTATGGATTATTGGGACGTAGAGTCATGAGGTGGGGATAATGTAAAGACCCGGAATTTCCATATATATTTTTTAAATAAATGGGAATTTTACAAGTTTTCGAAAATTGACATTGAGTGATTCTGAGGCCTGGAGTTCCCGGAATGAATATTTTAACTTTTGTTTGGGTATGTTCAGTAAACGTGTGAGCGGGTTTTTATAACTTTTGAACTGGTGCTCAGAATTGAAATCTAAGGGCACCGTTGAACTCACAGCGCCAGTATTCACTTAAGGAGACTTTCACCTCGACGACAGTTGGTCAAGGATGAAAGATAATTTTTGGGTTTTTTGTAGAAATAATAAAATAAAATAAGCACATATTTTATTTTATTTTGTAGTGACCACCCTCTTGTGGATATTATAGTGGTGGGAACCACGGAATTTTTATTCTACAAATTGAATGCTCGGTGGTGGGGACCACCCGAGCCTAACTCCCTTGTGGATATTATGGTGGTGGGGACCACCTGTGGAATGAAACCTCAACTCCCTCATTAATGTGGTGGGGCCTCTTGAGCTTCCTCTACATTAATTGTGCCAACCCTCTCTAGATTAATTATGCCACCCACCATAATTAATTTGTCCATTTTGAATTTATTCAAACCAACAAAATATAGGGGATAATCTATTATTTTGGCACCACTTAACATTTGGGTGGAATTGGGGAGAAATATTCTCCAAAGAAGAATGCTTACTCCATGAAGAATGATTCTTCCATGAAGAATGCCGACAAGGAACGTCTTTGACTACCACGAACCAACGCACAAGCCCGAGATTGGAGGTGTGTAGCGGACGAGACGAACGTCGACGACTTCACCTTCCCCCTCGCGCCAACACCCAAAAAAAAAGGTAGGGGTGTATTACTAAATATTTATCACTTTCCATGTACTCCCTTCTTTTCGTGTGTGGGTTGGGTACAAAAATTGCGGAAGATTATGATTTCACCTTCATGCTTCGTTCTCTGTGAACCACTTGCTACCACTCTAAATGCGGAGGATGCGGGCCAAACAAACACTGTATGACTCATTCGTCGTTCTTCTTTGGTGTATTTTTTGAAATGGAGGAAGGTGATGAAGACAACAGAGGCAACGGCGCCGCGACCCGTGGCCTCGCCGAGTCGTGCCGCCATCTGCCGAGCTGAGCTGCACCGTCGTCCGAGCTGAGCCGCGCCACCGAGCCGAGTCGCGCCGTCGTTCGAGCCAAGCCACACCGTCGTCCACTGAGTAGAGCCATGTCACCATCCAATCCAAGATGCACCACTGAGCCGAGCCATGCTGTCGTCTGAGTTGAGTCGCATCACCTTCCACCGAGCCGAGCTGTGCCACCGAGTCGCGCCACCATCCGTGCCGAGCCACGCTATCGTCCGAGCCGAGCTGTGCCGTCGTCCGTCGAGCTACGCTGCCGTCTGAGCCATGCCACACCACCGCTGAGCCAAGCCGCACTACTAAGACAAGCCGCTCTACCCTCCAGACTGAATCGGCATCGACTTGCGGCCAGTCCACTCCCTTGCGGCCCATCTATGCCCTCACGGCTGGTCCATGCCCTCGCAGCAGGTCTGCACCCTCGCAGTACCCCTCGGATGAGCTGCCCTCGTGGCACCTTCGCGGTCCTCACGGGTCGGGCTGGGCCACACTGCGGGTCGGGCCAGACTCAACAGGTCAGGCCGGGTTTACCCGAACTGGGACGGCCCAGGCCGGGTCAGTCCAACCGGGTCAGACCGGGCCCACTACGACCCATTTATGCTCTTTGGGCCATAACTTTGGCACCGGTCGTCTGTTTGACGAACCGTCAGTGGAGCTGGAAATGTTTGATAGAGATGGTCCCTTTGAGTGATTCCCCATAGATTTTTGGATTAAGATGGGGAACGATCATGTTAGATTGAGCATGAATCCAATCGGGCCCCTGTGACTAAAAGGCTAATAACTCACAGACCGGACGTCCGATTGGCGTGCCGTCTGTTGCGTTGATACCCCTATGACATAGCATAACTTTGAGATTCTTCTTTTTGGGACTTCGTGGTAGTTGGAGTATTGACCAGTAGCTCCTGGAGAGGATCCTCCCAGAGACAAGTGAGCATAATGTGGGAACCCAGCGGCTGGCTGAGACTTGACGACTACTGACCATTTCGATTCGGAGTGACTCAACTGGCCTAGTGGGGAGCTCCATGGTGACGTAGCAGACCCTCAGTGGGGAGCGCCTTGGTGACGTGGAAGACCCATGGTACTTGACAGGAGTACCTGTTGGGAAAAAATCCCTCAAGGTAACATTGCAGCATTTTTGGGTTGATTGTGTTTGTTGACAAAGCAGGTTTCCATAGATAATTGTCGAGTTCCCGAGAAGTTTTTGACATTACATGTTGACAAAGAACTATGAAAAAGGAAGGGATGATCTGGAGGCGGTACAAAAGAGCAGTACAAGGTGGCGCCGTTTCCCAGTGTTTGCCAAATTTTTGGGGTCCAAAATTTGGAGTTTGGTGAGCATCGCGAAAAGTGGATTTCCATGAAGAGAATAATTTAATATGGCAAAGGCATGAATTTCGCGAAGATAGGATGCATTGTTTGGAAATCACGAAGACCAGAAGAATGGAGGCGGTGATGCTTCACGATTACGTCAAGCTTCATGAACGGCAGAGGCTGAAGCGCATCGCGGCGGTGAAGGGCTTTGCGAGGGAGCTTCACGGTGAAGGCACGAAGGAATGTTGGGCTTCGCGAGGGATATTCGCGGAGAAGTCACGAATGTATGTTGACGGTGATTCTTCGTGACTACATCAAGCTCCGCGAACAGAAAATTTCCTTGGAGCTTCGCGATTTGGACAGAATTCCGGCGGAATCTTTGGAGCTTCGTGATTTGAGATGACGTGGCGTTGACTTCGCGCGGAAGGTACGAGGGTCGGTGGAATCGCCTATAAATAGAGGCTGACCTCTTCGAGCGAATTAGAGAGAATTTTCATAGAAGATCATTCGCTCTCGATTTGTGAAGGTAGTTCGCGGAGCCAGTGTGATTCGCGAAAGAGGAGCTTCGCAGCGGCTATTGTAGCTCCGCGAAAGTTCTGTCCTCCGCGTTGGCTCAGTGAGCTTCGCGAGAGAGGTTGCTTTGCAACGAGTTGAGCTTCGCGGGATTTCTTCACGAGAGAGGTTGCTTTGCAACGAGTTGAGCTTCGCGGGAGTGCTTCGCGAGAGAGCTTCGCGAGAGAGCTTCGCGAAAAGGCAAGAGCTTCGCGAAGGCTTGCTTGAGCTTCGCGAAATTGGAAGCCTCGCGAAGTAGGGTTCTTTGTGAAGGTGTTTCCAAAAGGAATTGTCGAGTGTTCAGAGGCAAAGGAGTATTCATCTACAGGTGAAAGTTTAACTTCAACAGAGCATCTATATAAAGAGAAAGATGCATTCCTTAATGGAAATGAAGAGACCTACAGGTCTATAAACTATGATTGGATTCCCTTCCAAGAGCAGTCAGCTTAGGAAGAGGAAGAAGGTGATCCTCTCCACCGGCAGTGAGCCAGAGAGAGACAAATAGGGAGTGACCCTTGGGAAAGCAGTGAGCTGACCCTAAACCTTGTAAAGGTAGTGAGCCTGGGCATAGAAGTGATCTAGCCCGAACTTTGTAATCCACAGCTAGTGAAGTTTAGTAGAATTGGTACGACTGGAAACTTGTCGGCGTATGCTCCTTGGACGTAGCCCTTTGCGGTGAACCAAGTAAAATTGGTGTGTCCTGTGCATGCTTTACTTTCTGTCTACTTTGTGCAACAGGAAAGAGAGAGAAGAGTGTTTTGATTAACAGCGAAACAAGATCAGAACGGGCTTTTATTTTAAATTATTCATACCCTGATTCACCCCCCCTCTCAGGGTATTCAGCCTTGTGGACCTAACAATTGGTATCAGAGGGAAGGTTGACAGTTGTTCTTCTATCAAATGGAGGTCACTAATCATATAGGAATTCCGATCTTCGATGGATGTAATTTTCAGATATGGAAGAATCGAATGCAACACTATTTCCAATCTTTAGGAATGGATGTTTTTTCAGCAGCTATGCACGGTATCACAGCTGATTTTACTAGTGGTGCATTATCAGAAGCAGAGCATAAAGAGTTGGATACTGATTCCAAAGCAATCAATGCCTTAGGGGGAGACCTTTCCAATCCCATATATATAAATGTGATGTCATGCAAAACGTCACATGCCATGTGGGAAAAGCTTTTGAATATTTATGAGGGGGATACAAAAGTCAGAGAGGCAAAGCTGCAAGTGTTGTGGAACAAGTATGAAGATCTGAGAATAAACCCGAATGAGTCTGTTGATGCATTCTTTGATAGGGTAAATTCTGTGGTAGAAGACATGCGGGGTCTTGGAGAAATTATCAAAGATATAAAAATTGTGAAGCGCATATTGGGAAAACTTCCACCTCGGTTCAATCCGAAAGTTTCTGTTTTGGAAGATAAAGACCCAAAAGAACTGACATTGGATAACCTGCACAGTACTCTTGTTGCATATGAAATGAGAAACGATGATAACGAGACTGTGGAAAAGGGGAAATCCAAAGAGGTGGCATTCAAGTCCATGAAGAAACTCACCATTGAATATTATAATGAAGAAGAAGAGATAGATGAGGTGATGTCATTCCTTTCTTCAAATCTGCAAAGAGGAAGAGGAAAGTTTAAAGGTAAACTTCCACTAGCATGCTTTCTATGTGGAAAGGTTGGTCATCTTGCGGTAAGATGCCCCAAGAAATTTCAAGATAATGATGATGGTGATGATGAAGTTGAAATTCCCAAGAAGAAATCTTCAGCCTATGTGAAAGGGAAGAAGCAGTTCAAGAGAAATTTATTCAAGAGGAAGAATCTTCTTTCACAAGAAATAGATAGTTCAGATGAGTCTGAGGATGAAGAGGTTGAGGAGTTTGAAAATTGTAAAGATCACAGACAAAATTCTATAGTAGCAATCGTTGGTAGTTCTCAGGAAAAGGAAGAAACTGGCGCTGGAGAAGAGGAAGAAGAATTTGAAGGAAGAGTTGATATGGAAGCCGAATTGGAAGCAACTCTTGAAGAGATAGATGTTTGGAGATCCAAAATGAAGAAAGCCAATAAAGTGGTTCGTGATGCCAAACTCTATATGCAATAACAGGATAAAGAAAATTCAGAACTGTTAGAAGAAATTGAAAGACTAAAATCCTCAACACCAGAGAGCTCAGAAAATATTGTTGAGCATAAACTTATAATTGAGGAACAAAAGAAGGAAATTGATTGTTTGACTAACACAGGAAAGGAGAATGTCAGACGTATCAATGAGCTTGAAGAATAAGTGGTCAGTCTGCGATGAAAAATGAAGGATCAAGAAAAACTCTTGACCCCCAATGTGATATCAGAAAAGCAGGCCATTCAGAAGACAGAGAAGATGAAAGAGGAGGCTCGTAGTTCAGCAGGAGTGAAGCAGAAAGAAAGCTCAAATGCTAAGGTTGATTCTGGTCTAGATAAGAAACAAAAATCGGTGGCAGTTAATGTCAGACCGCAAGCACCCGTCCCGAAATTGAAGGTTGATTTGGGCACAAAAAAATCAGAATATTCATAGATCTCAAAGGGAAAATCATAGTGCTGATGTATCACGAAAGAATGTACCCTATATCAGGTGTTATTGCTGTGGGAAAATGGGACATTCACAGTATGTGTTTTCCATAGCCAAGAGATATAGAAGGGAACAAGAACAGAAATGGCATCCAAACAGAGAACGGTTTTCCAGAACATGTTTTGAAGGACACTGTTTTTGGTGCAGAGGATTTGGGCACATGGCTAGGTATTGTACTTCGACCATTCAGAGAAATGTGCCAAAGCAGAATCAAAACGTTTGAAAGCAGCAGGTCAATAAACCGACAGGTGAGTTAAAAACGCAGAATAGATTTGCGGCTTTGCAAGATGAGGCTGGTCCATCATACTCTGAGAAAGAACAGAAGTCCCAATCCATGCCGAGTGTGAAAGAAAAAGTATGGACAAAAAAGAAGAAAAATGAGAAGGTCGTGGTGGTAGAGATTGCCCTTAAAGCATCAGATCAATCTTGTGTTTGGATCCTTGACAGTGGTTGCACATCCCACATGACAGGTAATAAGGATCTTGTTACAGGCATCAAATATGACAAAGAAGGAGTTGTCAAATTTGGAAATGATGAAGGCCTGAAGATTGTTGGCTCAGGGAAGGCCAAGTTTGGGGGCAAAGAGATGAGACGTGCTGATGTCTTGGTAGTAGAGGGTCTCAGTCATAACTTACTCAGTGTCAGTCAACTATGTGACTCTGGGCACTCTATCCGATTTACCAAGAAGATGTGTGTTGTGAAAGGAAAAGATAGAGCAATTGTTCTGCAGGGAAAAAGGTCAAAGGGAAATCTCTACCTTGTAGGTGGGGAAGAAGATACATGTCTTTTATCCAGAGAGGAAGAAAACCAGCTATGGCATAAGCGACTTGGTCATCTATGCCAACCATCTATGGAGGATCTCATAAAGTGTGATGTTGCTAGAGACCTTCCCAAGCTATCACGTGATCGCACTCATACGTGTGATGCTTGCCAACATGGGAAGATCATCAGAAAGACATACAGGCCAAAGGAACAGAAATCAACTAGAGTGCTCGAACTGGTTTATGCTGATGTATGTGGACCTATCTCACCACGAGCTATAAATGGGAAAAGGTACTATGTCCTTTTCATTGATGACTATAGCAGAATGGCCTAGGTATTCATCATTACCCATAATAAAGAGGTGTTCAGTTGCATAAAGCAGTATAAGAGGGAATCAGAAAAGATACTTGGGCATAAAATTCTGAAGTTTCGTACTGATAATGGTACAGAATTCACAAACAGTCAAGTTGAAAACTATCTCGAGAAACATGGGATAAGGCATCAAGTTTCATCGGTAAGAACTCCCCAATAGAATGGAGTTGTTGAAAGGAGAAATCAGATCATCAACAACATGGAGAGAACAATGCTTATTGATAAAGACCTTCCAGAGAAATTTTGGAAGGAAGCAGTTTTGACATCTGTCTATGTTTCGAATAGGTCTCTGTTGTGTCCGAAGCAAAGGAAGACTCTGTATGAACTGTGGTACGGAAAGAAGCCAACGCTGAAATACTTTCGAATCTTTGGAAGTAAGTGTTTCATTCTCAACAAAGAAAATCACAGGAAGTTTGAGGCACGAGGAGATGAGGGGATATTCCTTGGCTACTCAGGGAAAAGCAAAGCATATAAATGTTTCAACAAAAGGCTGGGAAAATCATTGAGAGAAATGATGTCAAAATAATTGAAAATGAACCGAATACTCAACTATCCAGTGAACAGTTCCTGGATGAAAGTGATGATGAGGTAAGCAACCCAGGGGGAGCAGAAGTGGCAGAAGCAGATTCAGAAGAAGATACTGGTGATGAAGAAGAAAGTGTCAAGTCTGTGTCTACAAGGAAGCCAAAGAGTCGAGCTGAAATTGATAGGCAGAATATCATTGGTGATCAAACAGCTCTAGTTCAGACTCGAAGAATGAAATCATCACAGCAAACATCGTTTTTATCTCAAGTGGAGCCGAAATGTTTTTATGATGCAGCTGAAGATGAAAACTAGGTTCAGGCTATGAACGAAGAGCTTGATCAGATTGAGAAGAATCAGACATGGGAGATTGTTTCGAGGCCAACAGACAAGAATGTCATCGGGACTAAATGGGTCTATCGCAACAAGATGAATGAATATGGCACAGTGATTCGGAACAAAGCATGACTAGTGTGCAAGGGGTACTCCCAGATCGAGGGAATAGATGTCGATGAGACATTTGCACAGGTTGCAAGGCTGGAGACAATCAGATTATTTTTGGCCATAGCAGTGCAACGAAAGTTCAAGGTGTTCCAAAAGGATGTCAAATCCACATTCTTGAATGGGGTTCTGGAAGAGGAGGTGTATATTGAGCAGCCAGATGGTTTTCTCATTCATGAGGATGAGAACAAAGTTTGCAGGCTGAAGAAGGAATTGTATGGGCTGAAACAAGCACTAAGGGTATGGTACTCAAGGCTTGATCAGTACTTGAAGAAGCTTGGTTTTCAGCGTGGAGGAGTTGATTACAATCTCTATTTCAGTAATGACAATAATCAAAGGATGATGGTGTTGGTTTATGTCGATGAAATAATATTTGGCGGATCAGATGAAGCTCAGTGCAGACAGTTTTCCGAATTCATGAAAAATGAGTTTGAAATGTCAATGATTGGAGAGCTAACGTTTTTCCTTGGTCTACAGGTGACACAAGGAAGGAATGGAACGTTCATTTCTCAAACTAAATATGCCAAGAAGGTCTTGAGAAGGTTTGGAATGGAAAATTCTAAGGAGATGAAGACTCTGGTTGCCACCCGGATGAAATTATCAAAGGATGAAGATGGAAAGGCAGTTAATATCACAGAATACAGGAAAATTATTGGAAGTTTGTTGTACTTGACTGCAACAAGGCCTGATAATGTTTTCTCCACATACCAAACAGCGAGATATCAGAGCAATCCCAAGGAAAGCCACATGCTTGCAGTGAAAATAATACTTTGGTATATCCAGGGCACAGTGGATTTCGGCTTGACATATACTAATAAATCTCAGACAGAGTTATTGGGCTATACTGATGCAGATTGGGCCGGTTCAGCGGATGATAGGAAATCAACATCAGGTGGTGCTTTCTATCTTGGTGGATTGTGTATTTCTTGGTTAAGCAAGAAGCAAGATTGCATTTCATTGAGCACCGTAGAAGCTGAGTATATTGCGGCCACTCAAGCCTGTACACAGTTATTGTGGATGAAGCAGCAGCTTGAAGATATGGGAGTTGAAGTGAAGTCTCCGATCGGAATCCAGTGCGACAACTCAAGTGCTATTAATCTCAGAAAAAATCCCGTCCATCACTCAAGGACAAAGCACATTGAGATAAAGTATCATTTTATCAAGAAGAAAGTTGAGCAGGGGATCGTGAAGTTGGAGTACGTGCCTACAGAGCTACAGGTTGCAGACATTCTGACAAAGGCCTTACCCAAAGAATCTTTTGAGAGGCATCGACTGGCTCTAGGAGTTCAGTCGATTCCCAGCACTTGAAATAGTATGGATGTGGGACCACCCCCACCCCCTCTCCCTGAGGTATGATGTGTTTTTCCCTACTGTACTGATATGTGTTCTCTACTATGTTACAGACTACAAAGGAGTGACCTTTGGGTTCATTAACAAAGGGGGAGAAAATAGTGATTGTTAAAGGGGGAGACAGTGTGGAGATTTGACAAATCATGAATGATACGGGGAGAAGTTGACCAGTAGAGCAGCCAGATAGGGGGAGAAATGAGAAAGGGGGGATTTTTAAATCTGACGATGCTAGAAGTGATCGATCAAAGCATAGAAATCACGACAACTGAGGATTGTGATAAAAGCGGAATAGTGGTGTTGGAAAGGTGAGAGAAGGTTTCCAGCTATCAACAATGGGTATTAACTTTAGAATTAACCAATTGGTATCAATTTAAGAATTGGTATCATGGTGGAATCGACAATTGGGGTCTGACATGAAGTGATTCATTGATGAACTTTTCATACTACTCTTGTTTCTCACGCCGAGCATTTCTCATGTGGGCTTAGAGTACGTGTTAAGTGAATCCTTGAATGCTGTCAAAATCGCAAGAGGAGAATGGTGGTAGCGGCTGGAAGAAGACTCAGTGAGGTATCAAAGTGCATAAAATATTTCTGAGCAGAGTTGTGAAGAGTTGTCAACAAACCCAAAGGGGGAGATTGTTGGGAAAAAATCCCTCAAGGTAACATTGCAGCATTTTTGGGTTGATTGTGTTTGTTGACAAAGCAGGTTTCCATGGATAATTGTCGAGTTCCCGAGAAGTTGTTGACATTACATGTTGACAAAGAACTATGACAAAGGAAAGGATGATCTGGAGGCGGTACAAAAGAGTAGTACAAGGTGGCGTTGTTTCCCAGTGTTTGTCAAATTTTTGGGGTACAAAATTTGGAGTTTGGTGAGCATCGCAAAAAGTGGATTTCCAGGAAGAGCATAATTTAATATGGAAAAGGCATGAATTTCGTGAAGATAGGATGCATGGTTTGGAAATCATGAAGACCAGAAGAATGGAGGTGGTGATGCTTCGCGATTACGTCAAGCTTCGCGAACGGCAGAGGCTGAAGCACATCGCGGTGGTGAAGGGCTTTGCGAGGGAGCTTCATGGCGAAGGCGTGAAGGAATGTTGGGCTTCGTGAGGGAGCTTCGCGGCGAAGTCGCGAAGGTATGTTGACGGTGATTCTTCACGACTATGTCAAGCTCCGCGAACAGAAAATTGCCGCGGAGCTTCACGATTTGGACGGAATTCCGGCGGAATATTTGGAGCTTCGCGATTTGAGATGATGTGGCGTTGACTTCGCGCGGAAGGGACGAGGGTCGGTGGAATCGCCTATAAATAGAGGTCGACCCCTTCGAGTGAAGTAGAGAGCATTTTCATAGAAGATCATTCGCTCTCGATTTGCGAAGGTAGTTCGCGGAGCCAGTGTGCTTCACGAAAGAGGAGCTTCGCGGCGGCTATTGTAGCTCCGCGAAAGTTGTGTGCTCCGTGTTGGCTCAGTGAGCTTCGCGAGAGAGGTTTTTTTGCAACGAGTTGAGCTTTGCGGGAGTGCTTCACGAGAGAGCTTCGCGAGAGAGCTTCGCGAAAAGGCAGGAGCTTCGTGAAGGCTTGCTTGAGCTTCGTGAAATTGGAAGCCTCGCGAAGTAGGGAGCTTTGCGAAGGTGTTTCCAAAAGGAATTTTCGAGTGTTCAGAGGCAAAGAAGTATTCATCTACGGGTGAAAGTTGAACTTAAACAAAGCATCTATATAAAGAGAAAGATGCATTCCTTAATGGAAATGACGAGACCTACAGGTCTATAAACTGTGATTGGATTCCCTTCCAAGAGCAGTCAGCTTAGGAAGAGGAAGAAGGTGATCCTCTCCACCGGCAGTGAGCCAGAGAGAGAGAAACAGGGAGTGACCCTTGGGAAAGCAGTGAGCTGGCCTTAAACCTTGTAAAGGCAGTGAGCCTGGGCATAGAAGTGATCTAGCCCGAACTTTGTAATCCACAGCTAGTGAAGTTTAGTGGAATTGGTACAACCGGAAACTTGTCGGCGTATGCTCCTTGGACGTAGCCCTTTGTGGTGAACCAAGTAAAATTGGTGTGTCCTGTGCATGCTTTACTTTCTGTCTACTTTGTGCAACAGGAAAGAGAGAGAAGAGTGTTTTGCTTAACAGCGAAACAAGATCAGAACGGGCGTTTATTTTAAATTATTCATACCCTGATTCACCCCCCCTCTCAGGGTATTTAGCCTTGTGGACCTAACAGTACCTCAGCAGGCTATGAGGGGGAGCACCTTGGTGACGCGTAAGACCCATGGTGGGGAGCGCCTTGGTGACATAGAAGACCTATGGTACCTGACAGGAGTACCTCAACAGTCTGAGGTTAGTGGGAAGCACCTCTGTGTGATGCAGCAGGCCAACTATACTTGATAGAGAAGGAGTTCTCTAGCAGTCTAGGTTTTCGACGTTGTTCCCATAATGTTACTTGTTACTACCCCTAAAATAAATCCCGGTTGAGCTGAGTCAGAACCTCTATGTTTTCCTCATGATTGAGATGGATTACTTGATAACATAGGTATATGCATGGGAGTATAACTAAGTAATGTTATTTTTTGATTTCAAAACTTGTGTTTTATCCTTGTTGGATTTTTTGAGACCTAGAGGGTCTCGAGGTCCATACTGAGTATCGTTATACTCACCCCTGCATAGGCTATTCCCGCACCTTGTTGTGTTGGATGCAGACGACAGACAGCGCTGATCGAGGACGTGAGTACCAGGGCTAAACGATGGTTAGAGGTGGACCATACGACGTGTCAATACGTAGAGGAGATGGGTGAATGTTGAGTACGGAGGAGGAGATATATACCTACCTTTCAGGTACGAACCAAGAGGATGACCCAGTAGTTATCTTTCTCTTTATTCAGTTGTATTGCATTTCAGTTGTACTTGTACTTTCAAGTTGGGCTTGTATTATGTCCCCTTTTTACATATTGTACTCACTTATTTACTATACAGTTCACTTGTGTTCGTACCTCACTATTTGTTTGGTTGTGTGTGTTTACATGTTATATATAGTGACCTGAGCCTTTTACATATAACATTTCTTGATTTTAAACATAATTCATCATCAGAGTACAAGCCAAGGATTGTTAATTCTAATGTCTTGGAAGACTAGGAACATATAACACAAAACATGGGGCTAAAAACACTTCTTTATTTAATCTCCAAAATGAGCTCCTAACTTCATCTGAGCCCTTACATCTGCATAAGGTACCCTGGGGAACACATGAACAAAGGGATGAGCTAAAAAGCCTAGTAAGGGAATGAACATAAGGATACATCTCAAGCACATGAGTTAGGAGGCATGACATAATGATATCCAAAGCATGAAAATTATAAAATCATTTAATATAAGCATGGAATCATATAAACATGGAATCATATAAATGTGGTAGAATCATAAAGCATTTCTTTAGTACGGGTCAAGGCTAACCGCCAATCCTGTTTCACATCGCATCTCATGAGACTTAACCTTACCCAATGCATTGGAGCGCTATCTGGTCACACCCATATCAATATATTCATGAATATTCTTGCCACATAAATATTCTTACCACATATACAATCATACATAATCAACCATACACAAGCATAAGGGTACCCATGAAAAGAATTGGGTACCACAATCATGACATCAATCATAACCAATGGGCGCATCATGAAATTGTCCATATAATGAAAGAATTAGAAAATAAATGGATTTTAATAGGTTAAAATAACTATACATCATGGTAAGTGGTGTCAAACATAAGTGACAACATATGAGAAATGTATTTTAGAAACATTGGCATTAAAACATTTTTGTGCGGTTTTAAGGGAAATACTATAGAGCTTTTAAAATAGTAAATAAGGAATTCTTTTATATAAGACCAGAATTGAACCAAGAAGGTTTTAATAATAAAAATATAGAATTTAAAAAGATAATGGTGTCTTAAAACAGAATATAGAGTGCACTTGAGATTGGGTAAAAGTTCGGGAAGTTCTTTTAAAACAAGTGTGCTTATTGGGAAGTATTGAAGATAGATTCACTTAATGGAATGTATATCCATAAAATATAATGAGACATGGATCTTGAAACATGATTTTAGAGCATATAAAAATAATTTTGAAGTTCTACATAAAAGAAAAGACAACAAAAAAAAGAAAGATAGAGCAACCCGAAGGAATAAAGGAAGTTCGGGTAAAATCCATCACGGTTTATTGGCATGGTATCGTGTATAACTAAGAGGGCTTGAAGAGAGAGATAAGGGGTTTCTCATCACTTGTAAAACATTAGGGAAGTATAGGGAAGTTTTATAAACATACCTAATCACTTGGTATTACACAAAAAGGCATAGCATAGAGAACAATCTTGATTAAGAGTAGAAAGGGGAGGATCCCTTACCTTAAGTCTGTTGGTGTACTCCACTTGATATTAATCACCTGAATAGTCAAATTAGGTTTATTAATAAATAGTTACAGAACCTTATATACATGTAAAATATTTATTATATCCTTTTTAAGTTCATTTATACCCATTTTTATTGATTATAATGTTCAATTTCATGGTTCGGGTCTGTTTGTTTCCCTGGTTTTAATGATCAGTTCACTTGTATTTAGGTTCGGATAAAAAGTAAGATGAAAGTGGTCATACAGAATTGATGCTATATAGAATTTTTTAACATCCATAAGGTTACATGGTTACAAAATTCATTTTGTTAATTGGAGTGAAAGAGAACCATGACATAAGACATTAATGATAAACGCTTGAATTAATTTTTGCGATTTTACCCATAATTAACTTGTTTTGTATTATTATTTGATATCATGAGTCTATAAGGATTAAAAAACCATAAATAGGATATATAAAATATATAATAATCTGGTTTGACAATAACATAAATTGTTTCATCACTAGAAAAAAAGATGATAAAAGAAATTGAAAACACATTATCCACGATGTCGATCACGGATGATGTTTTAATTTTAGAACGTGAGGGAGAGGAGAAGAAGCATTATGCTTGAATTTTTTTCCATAAACAATATTAAAATATAGAATATATGAGATTCTGGATCTTTCATGAATTTTGGATAAGGGAATGGGAAGAGGGTATAAGAAAAGAAGGAAATTGAAAACAAAACACTTGAAAATGAAAGGGGATCCTTACCCTTTGATCTCCTCTCTTTGAGATCCCTCTTAAGGCCTTTGATTTTGGAATTATGGTAATACTAGTAGGCCTTGGACGTGGGGAAGGAAATTGGGAGGATATTTGGGCATAATTTGGGCTAGGAACAAGTCTTGAGAGGTGTGTGGGAAAGAGGCAAATAGAGGGGGTATTTATAGTGAGGGAGTGGAGGTTTTTCCCATTATTTTAAGTATTAGTTTTTTATTTAAGGACAAGACTATGAATAATTGAGCAATATCATAAAATATACTAAAATAATCAAGTATTATTCGATATTATCATCTTATATCATCCATACATCACCTATTATGCAGTATTTAGCATTTATTGTAATTTATCATATTTTACTATTCATCAAAAAATCAAATATTTCAGAAAAATTCAAAAAATTCACCCTAACCATTTTTCGATGTTTAGAATCCAAAAATGAATTCCATTTTTCAAAAATAATTTTATAAATGTGATTATTTTAATATTTAATTAAAATATCAATTTAGTATGAAAACCAATTTTAAAACATTCATTAACTTATTCTAAAATATAGGTATATTGTACTTCAAACATGAATATTATTTTTATACTATCATAGTGATGTTACTATTCATTAGGGTATATCACTATTCATAAGGGTATGTTACTATTCATTAAGGTAGGTTACTATTCACCAAAAAATTATGTTTTTCTTATCAGACTCCAAATAACTTACTGATTACAGCCATGTATGCCAGATTTTTGAAATTCCAAACACAGAAGTTTCAAACTTATGTTTAGAGGTCACTTAGCACTTAATAGTTCATTATGTTGAGTTTTCATGTGATTTTATGAGATACTTGTGAGAAGGGAATTTTCATTGAAAAGCATTGGGTCGTTACATTCTTCCCCCCTTATGAAATTTTGCCCCCGAAATTTTCACTTCCCACATTAGAACAGATGAGGATAACTTTGCCTCATCGCCTCCTTCAGTTCCCATGTTGCTTCTTCAAACTTTTAGTTTCTCCATAACACTTTGACCAGGTGTGTTGTCTTATTTTATAGAAATTTTTCTCTATGATCTAAGATATTTACTGGATGTTCCTCGTAAGAAATATCATTCTCCAATGGTACCATCTCTAGATTGAGTACATGTGAGGGGTCTGGTATGTACTTTCTCAAGAGGGATACGTGGAATACATTGTGTACTTGAGATAAGTTTAGTGGGATTGCTAGTCGGTAGGCCACCGCTCTAATGCGTTCAAGGATCTCAAAGTGGCCAATGTATCTTGGTCTTAGCTTCCCTTTCTTCCCAAATCTCATGACTCTCTTCCATGGTGATATTCGAAGGAAGACTTTATCCCCAACATAAAACTCCAAGTCCTTCAACGGTTGTCAGTATAGCTATTTTGCCAACTCTGAGCAGCTTTGATGTTTTTCTAGATGACTTGGACCTTCTCTGTCATCTCTTTCACAAGATCAGGTCTAAGTAGCTTTCATTCTCCAACTTCATCCCAACAGGTTGGAGTTCTACATCACTTTCCATATAGATCTTCATATAGAGCCATCTGAATACTCGAGTGGAAGTTATTGTTGTATGAGAACTCAACCAACAGAAGATGATGATCCCATCCACCTTTGATTTCTAGAGGGTGGTCTTTTATCATATCTTCAACCGTCTGAATAGTCCTTTCAGATTTTCCATCAGTTTGGTGGTGATTGGTCGTGCTGAAATTTAATTCAGTACCCAAAGCATGTTGAAGACTCTTCCAGAATTTAGATGTGAACCTTGGATCATGATCATAGACAATTGAGAGTGGAATTCCATGCAGTCTCACCACATCCTTCACTAAAAAATTTTCTATTTGTTCAAGCGATAGGTCTTACCAAATAGAAATAAAATGGGTGGTCTTGGTGAGTCGGTCAAACACAACCCATATTGCATTATTTCCCTTTGAAGTCTTTGGGAGACCCGTGACAAATTCCATTGTGACATTCTCCCATTTCCACATGGGTATAGGCAATGGTTGCATCATCCCTTTGGACTTTTGTCGCTCTGCTTTAACTTGATGACATACCAAGCACCTTGATATATATTCTGCAATCTCCTTCTTCATGTTGTCCCACTATAAGTGTTCACGGAGATCACGATACATCTTGGTACTTCCAAGATGGATAGAGAATGTTGAGTTATGTGCATTGTCCAAAAGCTCTTTCATTATCTCAGGTGATGAAGGCACACAAATCTGCATTCCAAACTAAATCACACCATTATCATTGATATGGAACTCTTGCAGCTTCCCTTCCTTTACTGCATTGACCTTATTTTGTAACTCCACATCATCCCTTTGTGCTTCCTTAATCTTCTCTTGGATGGATGGTTGCGCAATAATTTGGGAAAGGTATGATGTATCTCTTTCCCTTAAAATTTCTAAATTCATCCTTTGCATATCCAAGAAGATAGGTCTTTCTCAATCTGTAACATGGATAGAGTAGTAGGTTCTTTTCTGCTTAGAGCATCAGCTACCTTGTTCGCCTTTCCAAGATGGTAGTGAATAGAGAAATCGTAATCCTTGATTATCTCTAACCATATCCTTTGACGCATGTTGAGCTCGTTTTGTGTGAATATATACTTTAGGCTCTTGTGGTCGGTGTATATATCACACTTCTAACCATAAAGGTAGTATCGCTATATTTTCAAGGTAAAAATCACGGCCTCCAGCTCTAGATCATGCGTCGGGTAGTTATTCTCATGGATCTTCAAATACCGTGAGGCATAGGCTATCACATTATCATTTTGCATGAGTACATAACCCAAGACTTTCTTTGAAGCATCATTGTATATCAAAAAACTTTCTCCACTTTTTGGTAATGTGAGTACAGGTGCAGTGATCAGCCTTCTCTTTAGCTCTTTGAAGATTACCACACATTCTTAGGTCCAGACAAACTTTACCCCCTTCCATGTCAGCTTGGTCATTGGGTTTGACAATTGTGAAAAGTTATTCATGAATTGTCGATAATACCTTGCTAGACCCAAAAATATATGGATCTCTGTTACAGAAGTTGTCCTAGGCCACTCTTCAATTGCCTTTGTCTTGGAAGGGTCCACAGACATCCCTTTGCTAGTGATAACATGCCCCAGGAATGATACTTCTTCCATCCAGAACTCACATTTACTGTACTTTGCATACAACTTCTCTCTTAGAAAAGTATTTAACATAGTTTTTAAATTCTCCTCATGTTCCTCCTTGCTCTTAGAGTATATCAGAATATCATCAATAAAGACTAGCACAAATTTGTCAAGGTAATCTCTAAAGACTCTATTCATTAAATCCATGAAAATTGTTGGAGTATTAGTGAGTCTGAAGGGAATCACTATGAACTCATTGTGTCCATACCTTTTTCGAAAGGTAGTATCAGGTATATCTTCTTTCCTCACATTTAGTTGGTGATATACTAACTGAAGGTCCACCTTAGAGAAATAACTATCCACATGAAGCTGATCGAACAAGTTGTCTATCTGTGGAAGGGGATATTTGTTATTTATCAGGATTTTATTGAGCTCACGATAATCAATGAAAAGGTTCATTGATCCATCCTTCTTCTTGACGTAGAATACTGAAGCATCCCATGGTGAAGTACACGGGCGTATAAAACCTTTCTCCATATTCTCCTGTAACTACTTCTTCAGATCTTCCAGCTCTACAGTGGCCATTCTGTAAGCTGTCTTTGAGATAGGTAGAGATCCAGGGATAAGTTCAATTGAGAACTCAACCTCTCGGTCCAGAGGAAGACCAAGAAACTCTTCAGGGAATACGTCAGTGTAATCCCTCATGATGGGCATGTCTTCAAGCGTGATTCTCTCATTTCTCTAGATCATTTGAGCTAGATATGCTTGCTCATAAGTCAACAATATCCACTCTTGAGACGAATATTCTAAAGGAGACTCATGTTCCTCCTTACACTTGTAAAGAGTCGGAGAATGCTTCAGGATGTGAAAAGTGATCTCCCTTTCCCGATAGTTGATGTTGGATTTGTACAAAGACAGCCAATCCATGCCCAATATTGCGTCAAACTCCACTAAAGGAAGTATGATGAGATTTGTTGGGAGGTTTAGTCCACAAACATTAACCGGGGAGGAGTTATAAACCATGGATATAGTGATAACCCCATTTTCTGTTTTCACAGATAATTTTTCTTCCAAATTTTGAGGTGGTGTTTGAATAGTTATACTAAACTTGAAAGATATAAAAGAATGCATAGAACCAGAATCAAATAGTACGTTTGTTATTCTTGAATGAATCACTAGCGTACCTATCACCACATCATTTTTTAGCTCCACCTTATTAGTAGTGATAGAATAATCCCTTCCTTGTTGCCTTGGAGGTTGTTGTTGATTGCCTCCGACAACCCTCAGCTTTGGGCAATTGTTCACATAATGCCCAAGCTCCTTGTAGTTGAAACATTTCATTATAGGCTAAGTGTTTTTCTGAACCTTTTTTTCTTCTTCAACATTAGTGGGATTTTTCATATCCCTTCGATAGTTCTTGTCCAGATGACCAAACTTTCCACATTTGAAGAAATTCTTGGTTCCCTTGATACAGTCACTAGGATTCTTCTTCCCACAATTTTTTCAAAGGGGAAAGTGAGGCTTCTTTCCATCATGGGATTTGTTTGATGAACCACCCATGTTGTTCTCCATTTTCCGCTTCTTGTCACTAGGCCCATGAGACCACTCAGAGTCTCCAATCTCTATTTCCACCTTGAGGGAAAAATGGACAATATCCTCATAATTTTCAAAGTCTCAAATTGCCAACACTTTTCATAGACTCGGTTTTAGTCTGCTAAAGAAGCGATCCACCTTGCATTTGGTATTCATAACATAGCCAGAGGCGTACCTTGAAAGCCTTGAAAAGTTTTCTTCATACACCCCGATGGACTCATCTTCCTTCTGCCTGAGTCTGAGGAACTCTCTTTCCATCTTGAGACGAAGGGTTTGAGGAAAATATTTGTTGAAAAACATCCTATTGAATTCATCCCAATCCATGGAATCAATTTCCTCTTGGGACTTTGTATTCTTGATCAGTGTCTACCACTGATCAGCTTCCCCATCAAAACGATAGACCACCAGTACAACCTTCTCTTCTTCTGAGCACTACAGAACAGAGAATACCTTTTCAATGGATTTAATCCATTGTTCTGTGAGGAGGGGATCAGAAGACCCGCTAAACATGGGAGGCCTTTGCCGCATGAAGGATTCTACGGAAACTTGCTCTTTCCTTAGAGGAGGAGGGAGTTTCGCCTGATTCAAGTAATTATTCATAACTCAAACCAGCTGAGCAAGTACTATCATGACGTTTTGAGCACCCGCTCCCATCATATTAGGCACATCGTTAGGGAAATATTCACATTACTTATCACATTGGTTGTTGGAATGTGTTCTTATATTTCCCGCCATTAACTAAGAAAAAAACATATAATTAGAGGTCTTGAATACTTAGCTATTGAGCATAAAAAGAAACTTTCAACATAAAAGTATGAAATTATAAAGAAGAAATATATCCTGACTGGTGATTACTTAGGTTTATATCTAGGTTATCCTCAATCTATTTCTTAACTTATATTCTTATGGGATTCTTTTTGTCCCTTAATAATGGTTTGTACTAAGCTTGTGAATCTACCAAAGCATATCCCCCGGGAGTGTCGTAACCAAGAGTGCATCAAGGCCCGTTATCATGCACCAGTTCCCATTCGAGTCTAGATCAAAGTGGCATTTTCAGGTTTTACCCCTAGATACATCTCTGCCAGAGCCGCCTCTACCTTCTCATATCTAGACAGGGATGTATTTTCTTGATAAACCACTTACTCTATACTCACCAAAATTTAGGACTGTTTTCTTATGCTTAGTATCATCCTTAAGGTTCTCACTAAGGTTCTCTATTCTTAATCAACAAAAATAAATAGACTACCCTCTGATAGCAACTATAGTGACCTGGTCCTTTTACATATAACATTTCATGATTTTAAACATAATTCATAATCAGAGTACAAGCCATGGATCGTTAAGTCTAGTGTCTTGGAAGACTAGGTACATATAACACAAAACATGGGGCTAAAAACACTTATTTATTTAATCTCCATAATGATCTCCTAACTTCCTTTGAGCCCTTACATCTACATATGGTACCCTGGGGAACACATGAACAAAGGGATGAGCTAAAAATCCTAGTAAGGTAATGAACATAAGGATGCATCTCAAGCACATGAGTTAGGAGGCATGACATAATGATATCCAAAGCATGAAAATTATAAAATCATTTAAAGTAATCATGGAATCATATAAACATGGAATAATATAAATGTGGAAGAATCATAAATCATTTCTTTAGTACGGGTCAAGGCTAACCACCAATCTCGTTTCCCATTTCAGTACAGGTCAAGGCTAACCGTCAATCTCGTTTCACATCGCATCTCATGAGACTTAACCTTACCCAATGCATTGGAGCACTATCTGGGTACACCCATCTCAACATATTCATGAATATTCTTACCACATAAATATTCTTACCACATATACAATCATATATGATCAACCATACACAAACATAAGGGTACCCATTAAAAGAATTGGGTACCACAATCATGACATCAATCATAACCAATGGGTGCATCATAAAATTGTCCATGTAAGGAAAGAATTAGAAAATACATGGACATTCATAGGTTAAAATAGGAATATATCATGGTAATTGGTGTCAAACATAAGTGACAACATATGAGAAATGTATTTTAGAAACATTGGCATTAAAACATTTTTGTGCGGTTTTAAGGAAAATACTATAGAGCTTTCAAAATAGTAAAGAAGACATTCTTTTATATAAGAACATAATTGAACCAAGAAGGTTTTCATAATAAAAATACATAATTTACAAAGATAATTTTGTCTTAAAACATAAGATAAAGTGCACATGAAATTGGGTAAAATTTCGGGAAGTTCCTTTAAAACAAGTGTGCTTATTGAGAAGTATCGAAGAGAGATTCACTTAAAAGAATGTATATCCATGAAAGAGAATGAGATATGTATCTTGAAGCATGCTTTTGAATCATATAAACATAATTTTTAAGTTATAAATAATATAAAATACAACAACAAAATGAAAGATAGAGCAACCCGAAGGAATAAAGGAAGTTCGGGTAGAATCCATCATGGTTTATTGGCATGGTATCGGGAATAACTAAGAGGGATTCATGAGAGAGATAAGGGGATTATCATCACTTGTAAAACATTAGGGAAGTATGGGGAAGGTGTATAAACATACCCCATCACTTGGTATTACACAAAAAGTCATAGCATAGAGAACAATATTGATTAAGAGTAGAAAGGGGAGGATCCCTTACCTTATGTTCATTGGTGTTCTCCACTTGATATTAATGACCGGAATAGTCAAATTAGGTTTATTAATCAATAGGTCCAGAACCTTATATACATTTAAAATATTTATAATATCCTTTTTAAGTTCATTTATACTCATTTTGATTGATTATAAGGTTCAATTTCATAGTTCGGGTTCGTTTGTTTCCTTGGTTTTAATGATCAGTTCACTTGTATTTAGGTTCAGATAAAAAGTAAGATGAAAGTGGTCATCCAAAATTGATGTTATATAGCATTTATGAACACCCAAAAGGTTACATGGTTACAAAATTAATTTTTTTAATTGGAGTGAAAAATAACCATGACATAATACATTAATGATAAACGCTTGAATTAATTTTTGCGATTTTACCCATAATTAACTTGTTTTGTATTATTATTTGATATCATGAGTGTATAAGGATTACAGAACCATAAATAGGATATATAAAATATATAATAATCTGGTTCAACCCTAACATAAATGGTTTCATTACCAGAAACAAATATGGTAAAAGAAATTGAAAACACATTATCCACGATGTCGATCACGGACGATGTTTTAATTTTAGAACGTGAGGGAGAGGAGAAGAAGCATGATGCTTGAATTTTTTTCCATAAACATGATTAACATATAGAATATATGATATTCTGGAGCTTTCATTCCTTTTGGATATGGTAATGTGAATAGGGTATAAGAAAAGAAGGAAATTGAAAACAAAACACTTGAAAATGAAAGGGGATCCTTACCATTTTGATCTCCTCTCTTTGAGACCCATCTTAAGGCCTTTGATTTTTGGCATTTTCGTAAGACCAGAAGGCCTTGAACGTGGGGAAGGAACTTGGGAGGATATTTGGGCAGAATTTGGGCTAGGCACAAGGCTTGAGAGGTGTGTGGGAAATAGGTAAAGAGAGGGGGTATTTATAGTGAGGGAAGGGAGGATTTTCCCGTTATTTTAAGTATTAGTATATTATTTAAGGCCAATACTTTGAATAATTGGGATTTATCATCAAATATAATAAAATAATCAAGGATTATTCGAGATTATCATCTTAAATCATCCATACATCACCTATGATAAAGTATTTAGCATTTGTTGTAATTTATCGTATTTTACTATTCATCAAAAATTCTAGTATTTCAGAAAAATCCTAAAAATTCAACCTAACCATTTTTCAACATGTAGAATCCAAAAATGAAGTCCATTTTTCAAAAATAATTTTCTAAATATGATTATTTTAATATTTAATTAAAATAACAATTTAGTATGAAAACCAGTTTTAAAACATTCATTAACTTATTCTAAAATACATGTATATTGTACTTCAAACATGAATATTATTTTTATACTATCATAGGTTATGTTACTATTCATTAGGGTATCTCACTATTCATAAGGGTATGTTACTATTCATTAGGGTAGGTTACTATTCACCAAAAAATTATGTTTTCCTTATCGGACTCCAAATAACTTACTGATTACAACTGTGTATGCCGGATTTTCAAAATTCCAAACACAGAAGTGTCAAACTTATGTTTAGAGGTCACTTAGCACTTAATAGTTCATTATGTTGAGTTTTCATGTGATTTTATGACATAATTATGAGAAGGGAATTTTCATTGAAAAACATTGGGTCGTTACATTATAAAGGCAGTGCCTACCCAATTTTAGGGAATGCGCCTTTGGTGCTAGTCGCCAGCCCCTAGCCATATGGAAGGCGGGCTTGGGGTAATCATAGCATGGGCCCAGGGGGATAGTTTATGACAAGGTTCATGATGGTAAAGGGTATAATTTCCTTTCTTCTTTAGTTTTTAGTTATACTCTTATAGATAGAGTGAGGATGAGACAATTATCTGATGCTGGGGGACTAATCCTGTAGGAGAGTGTGGCGGGTGAGGCACTACCTCCTGGTTAGATTATAGGTGAGGATGAAATTATTTATATTCTTGGACGTGTTTGGGTTCCATAAAACATATGTGAGGATCTAATGTGATAGTTTAATACCTCGTATTGATCAATACATCCCATCATTACCAAGATGTATCATGACTTGTGCCATAAATACTGGCGGTCGAGGAAGGAATGAGAGGTAGCTAGTTTTATCAGGAGGTGTTCGACCTGTCAGTAGGTTAAGGCGGAACACCGGTGACCAGTTGGGATTTTATAGCTATTACCTATTCCCAAGAAGAAATAAGAATATGTTACAATGGATTTCATGATTGGGTTTTTGAGGTTTCCTCAAGGTAGTGATGTATTATATGTTGTTGTGGACATGCTCATGAAGGTCACACATTTCCTACCTATTAGGGAGACCTTCTCAATTGATGATCTTGGGAGACTTTATATCTATGAGATTGTGCACCTTCATGGAATTCTTCAGACCATGGTATAAGATAAGGATTCTCAGTTTACATCCTAATTTTGGTAGAGTTTTCAGATGTAATTGGGTACACCAGTGCTTCTTAGCACGAAATACCACCCTCAAATTGATGCCCAGTCAGATCACACTATAAAAGTTTTGGAGGAAATTCTTAGAGCATGCGCCCTTGATTTTTGGGGCTCTTGGGAGAGGCATATACCACTAGTTGAGTTTTCCTACAACAATATATATTAGGTAAATATATAGATGGTATGTTATGAGACCTTGTACAGTAGGACAGGATGATTACCTCTATGTTGGTTAGAAGAAGGGGAGGTATCTATACTCAGACCTCATCTTGTTCAGAAGACTTGAAAGTAGATCTAGTTGATTCAGAAATAGATGGATACTACACAGTCTATATATTAATCGTACACTGATTTTTTATCGATGACCTAGGGATTTCAAGGTTGGGTATCGATTATTTTAAATATTTCACCAATACTAGAACATAGACAGATTAGGATATAGGGAAATCTATTCCCATGATATGTCAGGTCATTTGAGATTATGGATAGAGTTGGTCCGATATCCTATCAGTTTCTGTTACCACATAAGTACTGAGAAATGAACAACATCTTCCATGTATATCAACTACACCATTATCACTCATACATGTCTCACACACTATAGTCGGATGAGGTTGATCTGTAGTTAGATGCATCCTTTTAGGATCATCCTATTCATATCATTAATAAGAGAACAAATGTTATCTAAGGTTTGTTAGTTCCTTTAGTATGGATTCTATGGAATCACAGTTGTTTACGAGATAAGACTTGGGAGCGGGAGGCTGATGTACATGCTTAGTGGTTGGAGTTATTCTCATAAAATTCTTGACCATACTTGGAAGGGAAATTTGGGGATGAATTTATTTAAGAAGGAAGATTATAATATTATGGTTTTATCAATTAGGTATAGATACTTTTAATTCTAGGTAAGCTCTTGTTTAGGTTCTCTTTTTGGCTTAGACCCTAGATTTGAGCTCTGGTTGGGTTGTTTTTTGGAAAGGAAGAGGCAGGGGGAATATAGGTTGGTTGTAGGAAAATTACTTGATAATTATTATTTTTACACGGCATGTATTCAATACATAGCATGTAATGTCCAAGGTTGGCCAATTCATGATGTGTAAAGGAATTTTCCCAAGGGGAAAACCCCAATATTTACATGACATTTCAATCATTTATACACCATGTAAATTCCCAATGTCAATTTTTAAAATCATAGGTAGGGACTCTATTTTTTACAAAACCTCACCCCCTCCATTCTCTCATGAGTAGGAGTTCCCCTAGAATCCTAACCCTAGGATTTGGTTCCATTTCATAATTTGGACTCTATTTCCTTCGTTGTAGGTCTTGTTGGAACTATTTTGGTGAGTTCCCTATTTCTATTACACCTCTCTCCATTTATCTTCTCCTCAACAGAGTTATTTTGGTGTGGGCTAATAGGCTATGTTTTTTGGGTGTTCATCCATTATTCTATTTTATTCTAATCTTGACTAAATCATAGGCTGATACTAGATGAGTGTTCTACGATGGTTATATGATAGCTGGTATATACCATTCCCTCATGTTTTGGTGCTTTTTATGCATTGTTTTCATTATGAATCATGTCATACTTTCTGGAATTGCCCATAAAATTGGAAAATTAATATCTTGATTAAATTGGTTGGGGCCTATTCAGCTTTCTCACTAGTACCTTCATGATCATTGGGGTTATTATCCCCAACCAAGGCCACCCATGGGGTGTATCTTTATACCATCCCTATTTTATACCACCCTGTTGGGTGAGTGTGACCTCTCCAATTATTTTGGGAGCCTTAATAAATTGAATGAGAAATGAATAAATGATTAGGATATGGTTATGAATCCCTTGAAATGTGATGACATGTTATGAAATGATAGGAATGATTAAATGTATTTTATGGAAATTGTGGAAATGAGTTGGATGAACTCATGGAATGTGAATGGTTATGAAATGATAAATTAATTGAGATGATGAATTGGTTATGGTATTGGATTACTTAGATGACCTCCTTAGATCCCAGTTCCAAGAGATCTCATGGACATTTCTACTCAATGGATCATGATTACAGTATTGGATGCCTTGGACATGTTTACTCCTTGTATTTTGATTTTTTTGGATGCCTAGGGACTTGCTAACCCATAGATCTAGCATGCTTGGACTCGTATTGGACATGCTATGTTGACATGATCCTTGGAATCAACCCAATTCTTTACCGAGTTTCCATAAAGATTCTCCTAGGACACGATGAGGATCCATTGGTCTTCTATACCATGGATCTGCCCCTTTGTGGTTTCACATTGGATTACACAGCATAGGTCCTTGTGGATGTTGAAACTATATTACAAGTAATAGGACATTGTGGATGTTTCTATTTGATTACATGGAGTTTCTATTGGGGATATTCTTTCTATTCTTACAAATAGCCCTAGTATGGGTATTTGATTTCAGTTGATTGATTGGATAGTGTCACGCCTTCTTTTTATGATTTATAGTTGATTTTGATTATGGGTACTCTATTATTTTCCACGAGGATCCATTTTTATCTAGACAAGATCAATCCATCTTTGAAACTTTATTTACATTACTATTATACCTATGATATATTTCACACTGCTTTGAGCTGTCATTAGGTAACTGAAAAGACTTCATGGATATAGGTAGGGACCAAGGAAATATCCCATTGTACGATGATTGACTTGATCATTAATTAGGAGAAGGGGAGAACATGACTAAGAAAGGATCTTGATGCCAACTAGAGATAGTTCCTTTTGGTATTTTTAAATTTTGATACATGTATTATACCAGATGCTAGTTTCCATGTATCACCTGCCATTTTGTATAGAGACATGACATGATCGTTATATTGTATATGACTTATTTTGGCCATTTATTATTACAGTATTCTGTATGTTATCTTCTTTAATTATCTATATTATGTTTCTACTACTTTATTTATGTAATTGTACCATTTTAATACTCTGATCATGAGGGTATATTCATAGACACACCCTTGGTTCTCACTACTAGTCGGCAGCCTGTGGCATATGAGGAGGCGTGCTTGAGGCCATGTGACTCACCAACTCAGGCCACCATTCAGTGGATCCTGGGTCAGGATATTACATATACATATCTTCCAATGGGTTTAAAATACCAAAACTACTCCATGTGATCCAAATACCTACAAAACCACATCTCCTCCATAAAACACCAAACAACAGCAATCAAGAAGATCCACCCTAATACATGGTTCCCTTTCCTTTACATATGTCCTATAAAATGAAATCCACATATTCCCAAAGTCATATGTATGGTGTGAGGTACAATACCCAGTATGATACCACCATGAATCTATTTAATGATTTTACCTATGTAAACTATTAAACTAGTTTAAAACCCCTTTTTCAAAACTAGCAACTTTGAAAACATACCATTTCCAATTAAACCTTTGAAATCCATTTGTATTTACCTTTAAATTAAAATATGGTTTTCCAAAACATTACACATCATGGATCAAATAAATAAATAAGGCTCAAGTAAAAAAAATACTCAATATAACCATCAAGTCATAACAAGGGTGATCATAAATAGCGCCATCATATTACCATATAAATGGAAAATTGGCATAACACATCTCATCACATCAAACATGGAAAAAATAAAATTAATAATAATATAAACCAACCTGGAAAGAGTAAGTGAACCTAGGGATCTAACCTTAAGGGTCTAATGTGAGTGAGTATAAAAAAATTAAGCTAGCTGACTAAGAAAAGTGGAAACTCTCATGATCTTCCCTGGGCCCAACTCCAAGAGCTCTCATAGTCTCTCAACATCCAAATGGAATCTCTCATACTCTACCTACCCAAAGGCTCTCATGGTCCCTTAGAAAACCATGTGATCACACCTCAAGTAACCAATGTGATACTTCTTGCCAACATAATCATAAACAAGTTTCAATCCATGAAAATCTATTTCACAAGCTAATTTTATCAACAAACCTTCCCCTTTTATCAAAACACATTTTCCAAGGTAAAACCAATTCTAAAACCATTTAAGAAATCTATTTAAAACCAAAAAAACTTATTTAAGAAATTTTATCAAACACTTTATGTGAATACAAGTCACACCCATTTAGAAAACCCTATTTTAACACACAAATTTACAAACTAAACCATGAATCACATCAAAAATGGGATAAAAATCAACAATAAATCATCTTAATGGAAATTATATAAACAAAAACCAATGTGAATTTTAAAATTTAAAGTTAATCCATGGAAAACACCCTTAATTAAAAACACCTACCATGGATTTGTTTCCAAACTCATACCCTCTGACAAAAACCACGTGAAATAGGTAGAATAATGCCTCACACACCTAAGCCACAAGAAAGAAAATGAAAACCACCATCATGTAATGTCCCGACCTAGAAGCCACTAAATGGTGCCCCGAGATGATGGTTCAAATGGCCTCAGTCACTCCTCCCCATACACCAGAGGCTATTGACTTGTAGTGAGGGTTTGGAGTGTGTCTATGTGGAGACTATTACCTCATATTAGAGTGTAAAAAATGGTAGTAATCAGAATAGTAAATAGTGGAATCAGATGAATAAATGATAGAAGACAAACATCCATAAGAATGATAATAATTATCCAAAAGAATACATATAAAATATGATTATCATTTCATTTCTCTACAAAGAGAGAAGATAGATATACAGGCATCTAGTATAATACATGTATCAAAATCTACAAAAAGACCAAAAAGGAATATCTCCATATATCATTGTGATCCTAGCTCAGTATTATGATCCCCTTCTCTAGATAATGAACATGTCAAACTTCATACAATGGTCACTTTTCCTAGTCCCTACCTATATCCATGAAGTTTTCCAGGGTACCCAACAGCGACCTGAACAAGGTGGGAGATAACACTCAGTAAGCCCCCATCAATGGTGTATATAACAACTCTAGTCTATGTAATGTAAAAAAAATAGTGTGGAGTATATCATAGGTTTCACAGTGACAAATGTAATGTGTGATCTGGTCAATCCAAACATGGATCCCTATAAATAATATAAACAAGGTAATCTGTAAAGAAGAAATAAGAAATTGAGTTGTTGTCCATTCTAAAAACTATAGACTGGTACCCATACTAGTTCTATCTATAAGCATAGCCATATATTCACAATGGTCAGGTTGTGTATTCATGTATAAAACATCCACAATGTTCATGTCATGTAATCTAGTGTAAAGCATCCACAATGACCACACTATGTAATCAAGTATAACATCCACAGCAATCACATTGTGTAATCCAAATTCAGACCACAAAGTTTTGGATTCATGGTATAGAATACCATGGAATCTACATTTGGTCCCAAGAGCATTTTGTTAGAATCTCAGAAAATAATTGGTAGGAGTCCAAGGATCGTGTCAATAGAGCATGTCCAGTGCGAGTCCAAGAAAGTCGGATTCAAGATATAATAAGGCCCATGTCATTCTATAGAATCCAGATCCAAGGAGTAAAAAAGTATAAGGAATCCAATACCATAATCAAGACCATAGAGTAGAAATTTTCATGGCATCCTATGGAATCAAGATCTAAGGATCTCATCCAAGGAATATGGTACCATAATCAATTCATCAATCATTTCATAACTAATTACATTCCATGAGTTCATCCAATTGATTTCCACAATTTCTATAAAATCCATTTAAAAAATTAACCAATCAAACATCATGTAAACACATGGAAAATAGGAATAACCTTCTCCTAATTAATCACTCAAGTCTCATTCAATTTATCATGGATTCAAAACAAATGTCAATCCCACACTCCCAGAGCAGGGTGGTATAAAATATGGTGGATAAAAGTAGACACCCCATGGGTGGCCTAGGTTAGGGATGATAACCTCCAAAAATCTCAAAAGTACTAGTGGGGAGCCTAAATAGGTTATAATTCATTAAATCAAAGCATTTAATTCATTTTAGGGGAGAATCAAAAATTCTCGTGTGTGGCATAATGGAAACTATGGTTATAAAACACCAAAACTTGAAGGAAAGGTATATACCACATACCGTATGTCCATGGTAGAACACTCATCCTATATCGATATGTAATTTGGTCTATATTGGAAGAAAAATGAAGAATGAATGGAAATCATAGAAATAGGCCATATTAGATTTCACCTAAATAACTCTATCAATATCAATATAAATGAATAAAAACATAAGATGAATGAATAACTTACCGTCACGGATCCAATGAGACAAACAGTGTTCAAATTTGAGTCTGGACAGTGAATCAGGTTCAAAGTCAATGAATTAAGCTCAAAGGGATCTCCCAATGTCAAGGTTCTATCCAACAGAGTAAGTTAGGTTATAAAATATTTTAAGGTAAAAAAGGTAATTTTCTACATTTTAATTGGGTCTCACAGTTTTGCTTCATGGTTGGACAAACCTTGTGCCAATCATGTTCCCTTCTCTACCTCAAGGAGAACCTCATACAGTTCATGCACATGGTTTGAAAAACCATGTGCAAAACATGTTGTAGGCCTCTGCTATAATTTTTAGGTGGATTGCATAGAAATTCACCCCTGGTTTTATGGTTTCCTCAAACCGTGCAACCTTGGTCTAGCCTCTGTCCAGCAATGAACATTTTCCTCAAATTGTGCGTCCTGGGTCACACATAGCTTCATTTTCCAAAAACCTAGCCTCTGGGCTCCAAAAATCTCTAATAACCCCCAAAAATCTTGTAATCTCATTATTAACTCACATTAGGTCGAAACTAAAGAGTTAATCCAAAAAAAAGATGTTTACCTCAAGAAAAACCTGGTATCTTAAAATCTTCCCCCCTTAAATAAATTTATCCCTAAATTTCCCTTCCAAGGGTGGTCAAGAATCACCAGATAATAACTCTGACCACTGAGCACATACATCAGCCTCCTACTTCAAATTCTCATCCTGTAAACTTTCATTCTTCCATATAACCTATAATAGAGGAATAAACCAACCTTATAGAACCATTATGCTCCTATAAAATATATGAATAAGATTCTCCTCAAAGGAAACATATACTTGTAACTCCATCTCATCATGATATAGAGTGTGATATGGATTTGAGTGATAATGGCATAATCAAGATACATGTAAATCATCATGCATGGATTAGTACCTCTAAGGTAACTGTAAGTGATAGGATACTAGCCTAACTCTCTCTAGAATCTCAAATAGCCCGACATATCATGGTGAAATCTTACCTTGTCTCCTAATCCATTTGTATCCCAAACTTAGTGAGATATGTAAAAATACTCAATCCCTAGTCTTAAACTCCATAGGTCATCGATAGTTATCAGTGTAAGATTTTTTTCTCAACTATGCAGTATACATCCATTTTTGAATAAATTGGAACTACTTTGAAGTCTCCTTCATGAGACATGGTCTAAACAGCATTGTTGCTCCTTATTCTAACTAGGACAAGGGTGATCAGTATATACTACTCTAAAAATCCTTATAGGGTTCCATCTGTATCATCACCTAATAGTTATTGTTGTAGGCAAACTCTGAGAGGGGAATATGCCTCTCCCAAGATCCCTCTAAATCAAGGACTCATGCTCTAAAAATGTCATCTAGAACCTATATAGTGTTCTTGGATAGGGCATCAGTATGAGAATGGTATGATGTGCTCAAAACCACCTATGTACAAAATCCACTCTACAAACTCTTCTAGAAATGAGATTTATACCAGGAATCCCTATCTAATACCATATTCTGAGTAACCCCATTAAGTCACACTATCACATGGATATATAATCTCTTATATCATCTACTAAGAAGGTCTCCCGAATCGAAAGAAAATGAGTGACCTTCGCAAGCATGTCCACAACAACCCACACTGCATCACTACCTCGATGAAACCTTAAAAACATGATCACAAAATCCATCACAACATATTCCCATTTCGACTCGGGAATGGTTAACTGTTCTAAAATCCCAACTGGTCACTAGTGTTCTACCTTCACCTGGTGACATGTGGAACACCTTGTAACAAACTAGCTACCTCACATTTCATCCTTAGACACAAGTATTGATGGGGAAATTCATGATACATTTTGGTAATTTCAGGATGTACTGCCTAATCTAAGGCATGAAACTCTCACATTATCTCCTCTCATATGTCTTCTAGAACCCAAATGTGACCATGAATACATAGAATTTCATCCTTTCCCATAGTTTAACTAGGAGGTGGATCCTCACCTACCACACTCTCTCATGGGACTAGGCCCTCAAAATATGATAATTGTCTTATCCTCACCCTATCTAAGAGAGTGAAAGTCACTACTAAGGATGAGAGAAAAGTCTATCCTTGTCCATCCTACACCTCCAAGTGAATCTAAGAGAATAATTCCATAATCCACCACTCTCTATTGACCTACTAAACATCATGTATGTGAGTCCTCCTATTCAGTGAATCAAAAACTACATTTCCCTTTCCAGTTATATAGGAAATCTGGAAGTAAAAATACTATAGGTATTCAAACCACCTTCTCTACCTCATATTCAAGTCACACTGTGTAAATATATACTTGATGCTTTTGTTGTCTGTGGACACCAAAAAAATCTCTCCCAGTAAATAGTGCCTCAAATAATGCAATGTAGAACAAAAACTAGCTCAAGATCGTGTGTCAGGTAGTTCCTCTCATGTGACCTCAGATGACGATGACCATACACCATGACTTTCTCCTCCTACATCAAAACATATCCTAGCATGATACCTGATGCATTAAAATATATTGTATAGATTCTTCCCAGCTCTGGAAGAATCGGGACTGGTGCTAAAGTTAGTCTCCTTTTCAGCTCCTAAAAGGTTTCCTCATAGGTATTTATCCATACAAACTTCACAATATTCTTATTCAAGACCATAAGAGATTATTTTAAGCATAATAAGTCCTATATGAAATGATTTTAATATTCATATAGCTCCAGGAAACTATGTATGTCAAATATGTTCTGGGGATGCTCCTATTAAACTATAGCTCTAAACTTATTTGGGTTAACTGATACTCCTATCTCAAAGATAATATGATATAATAAGTGAATCTTATCCATATAGAAGTGTCACTTTGTGACCTTATCATATAATTTATTCTCTCTTAGTGTATACAAAATGATCTCAATATGTTTGTAATTGTCATGACGATTGTGAGAATACACCAAGATATCATCAATGAATACTGCCACAAATGAATATAGATAAGGATGGAAAAAATAGTTCATCAGTTCCATAAAAACTATTGGCATGTTCATGATATTGAAATGCATAACCAGATACTCATATATACCATACCTACTATAAAAAGTTTTACAAGGTATCTTTGTAGTTTGAACACGTACCAGGTGATAAGCCGATTTCAAATCAATATTTTAGAAAACCCGAGCTCCTCAGAGCTAGTTAAAATGATCATATATCCATGGTAAAAGATACATATTCTTAACCATCAAATGTTTCAATTTTTATTAATCCACATATATCCTGAGGGTTCTGTATTCCTTTTTTGAAAAAAAGACCATTGAACCCTAAGGAGAAACACTAGGTAATAAAAACCCCTTTTCCTCCAAGTCCACTAGTAGCCTCTTAATCTTCTTTAACTTCATAGTATCCATCCCATAAAGAGGAATGGATACCAGTGCATCTCTTGGAATAAGATTTATAAAGAACTCTACCTCTCTCTTAGGATTTAAACCAAAAAAAATCCGATAAAACTTCCTTGAAATGAACAACCACTAGAGGGAAATTTACCAGAAGTGTTCCTTGGTCATCTAGATATAAACTAGCAATTTAGGTCGTCATCCCACCCAACCCATTATGCTTTGGTCTAGTTAAGATTTTCTAGACATCCCATTCACCCTTCTGAATAAAAAACTCCACCCTCCATTGATGTGAAGGTTACCCTCTGGCGATAGATATCAACATGGGATCAATAAGAAACTAGACATCCCATCCTAAGTATGATGTCAACCCTTATCATCTCAAAAAAAAATCCCATATGAAGTGAAAGATTTATATCTCAAGGGGAACTCCTTAAATTGGCATACACCCTCTGTTCTGATCACCAACAGAGTATCGAGTGTCATGACCAAATTATAAAACATAAAAAAGCCCAAGAATCTCCACAAAAAGTACATATATGAATCTATGAGAGAAACCTATATCAAAAATATTAGATACTAGAGTAGTGGCTACTAAGATAGTACCTCTCACCATAGATGGGTCAGTGCTCTGCTCCTCAGTTGTAGGCTATAAAAAATATATTTGGCCCAAACCACGACCCTGTGAAACAACCTCAGTACCAAAGTAAGACCATTATGCCTTCTAGGTATGACGGGTGCCTGACCGCCTCAATCCTGACCACCACCATGGCCTGAATGAATGGTATCACTCCAGCTCTCAGATTGATTTGGAGTTTTGAATCACACTCCTAAACTTGGAGTTAGATTCGATCCCCTTACACTGACTTTTGGAGGGAAGTTCTTATTGAAATGTTGTACATGGCCCATCCTTCCACATGATTAGCACTCGGCTATGACTTGATCAAACTGATTCCTCATATGTCCCCACCTCCAAAACTAGTGTCATAAGGAAAAAATACCATCACTAATAGGTTGGTTGAAATTACCCTCACAAGAAGCCTCAAAACGACACTTCCTACCACTGGAAGTTGAACCACTATGTCAAGAAGCTGAACTTCCCTGCTCTGAACACCCATCTTCTCTCAGGTTATGTTGAGTAAATAGTGCATAATTCACTATCTTAGTAATAATAGTCAAACAAAACATGTTTACCTATGATCTAATGGAATTATTGAGACCTTCCTCGAAGCGTCTCTCCCCTGATGGCTTATTAATAAGATAACTCAGCACAAAATTATGAATATCTATAAAGAATTCTTAATAATCTATAACAATCATTGCACCTTACTCCAGACGCATAAACACATTGTCCATTTCATCTCTCAGGGTATCAGTAAAAACTTAGTCATAAAACCTGGATTATAAATCCCTCCAAACCATATCTCGAAGGGTATCAACCTAGTTCAAAACATCCCACTAGCGCT
This sequence comes from Viscum album, assembly GCA_963277665.1. NCBI lineage: Eukaryota > Viridiplantae > Streptophyta > Magnoliopsida > Santalales > Viscaceae > Viscum > Viscum album. Next base: position 1,209,991,989 of record OY728137.1, read on the forward strand.
TAGCAGCTCCCCCAAAAATATATATTGGGAGCTTTACTCTCCTCTCAAAAGGTGTCTCAATATGCTCAAAGATAGACAAGATGATCTCTAGCTATATCTCAGCAGCCTTTGGGCCTCCATCCCCCAAAAACATGGGAGGATGATGTTTCTGGAACACATGTGTTAGATCTTCCATAGATGAGGTAGACTGTAGGGTCTCCTAAACAGTCTATATGAAGAACATAAAACTCTCATGTAATTGTGCATCATCACCCATATATGGTACTAAAACTAGTGATAAAACTAGCACTACAGGAGGATCTAATGGTATCCTAAGGCCCACCACCTATAGAACATGGCCGTTGCCACCCTCTTGGTGCACGACTAGAGGTCATGGTTGTGGAATGTCTCTACAATTCCAAGTACATGCCTCAAAAAATATTGAGTAGAAATAAAGTCACAGATAAAAGTGTAGGACAGGTTGAATACTTTCTATAAATAAGAAACACACTTCTTCCTACTCCTAAGTCCATGAATGGGTAATATAAACTACCATAAAAAGTACTAGAGACACTACCTAATGACCACTCTAAATTCGGGTCTAGGTCAAGTTCTCTATTTCAAATTTTCAATTTCATTTAAATTTATATTAATTTAAATTCTCATTAAATAGATGAACCAAATGGGTCACCACTTCTAGTCCATAAGGTCCCATGCACCTCATGAATTGAATTGTGACGTCCAATTAATCCAAACCATAACACATTCCCATCCTTGAAACCAGTGGTCCATGATTCAACATGCCATAGTTGACTGCTTAGGGTGTATGTTGTAGCCTAAAAAGGAAAATTTTGTTTAATTTATGAAAATAACTCTAAGTATCAATAATTTTTCTGAATTTACTACACAAATCATTAACCAAATCATTGATATATCATGAAAGTCATACATCATAAATTCTAGGAAGTCAAGAAATGCACCCTATATGGCATGGCATATACATGGAATGTGAATTATAATAGGTTCCAAAATAATGCATGAGATGTTATAACCCTCATCTCATCAAGAAAATCAAAATTCATAATCATAGGAACATCAAACATCAAGTGTGTCACCCAATGGTGGAATCAAATCAAATTTAATAAGAAAAATATAGAAAAACATGTTCTATTTTAGGTAATTTGGATTTTCCTATACGAGGGTTAGCCACTCCCAAGCACAAGTCATTACAAAATTCCAATACCTTCCTAATCCCTATCAATTGTTTCAAAATAGTAAAGCAACAAAAAAAGAACCACTCTAATACTAATTTGTAATGACTCGACCTAGAATCCACTAAATGGTTCCATATTTCAGTGGGTCACATGGCCTTAAGTGCACCTCCCCATATCTTAGAGATAGACAACTAGTAGAAAGGGCCTAGGGAATGTCTATATAGAGAATATTCTATCATGTTAGATTGTATCATAGTGGTAGTAATAACAATAGTCAATAATAAAAGAAAATAAATAACTGACAGAGGATAAACATCTAGAAGACTGTGATAATTAATATCCAAAAGTAGTCATATACAATATGATGATCATGTCATGTCTCTACATAGTAAGAAGATAGGTATAAAGTAATCTAGTATAATACATATATCAAAAGGTACAAAAATACCAAAATGTACTATCTCCGTATAGCATCACAATCCTAGCTCATTCCTATGCTCCAATACTTCTAACAACAAACAAGTCAAGCATCACATAGTGGGCACTTTCTCTAGTCCCTAGCTACATCCATGAAGTCTATCCAAGTACCCAACGGTGGCCTAAATAGGGTTTGAGATAACACTTAGTAGGACACCACAAATGGTGTCTATAACAAGTTCAGTCTATTTAATATAAACAAAAAAATAGTGTGCAATATATCATGGGTTTAATAGTAATAAAAGTAAAGTGTGATCCTATCAAGCCAAACATGGATCCCTATAAATAACATTTAATCTCCCATAAACAAGGGTAGCTATAAAGTAGAAATAAACAAGTGAGATGTTTTCTATTATAATAAATGTATACTGATACCCATAATAGGTTTTTATATAATCATAGAAAAATATTTACATTTTACACACTGTGAATTTGCATGTAAAACATCCACAATAGAAATTCCATGTAATTAAGTGTAAAGAATAAAAAATGACCACATTGTGTAACAAATCATAACATCCACAATGGCCACATCATGTAATATAGAGTCAGACCATGAAGGGATAGATCCAATGTATAGAATTCCATGACATCCTCATCGAGTATCAGGAGCATCTCGATGGAAACTCAGTAAAGAATTGGGTGGTGTCCAAGGATCATGTCAACATCGCATGTCCAATGTTAGTCCAAGAAAGTTGGTTCCAAGGGGTATCATGGCCTGTGGCATCCTATAGTATTATGATACAATGAGTAAATAGGTACAAGGAATCCACTATAGAAATTAAGACCCACTGAGTAGAAATTTCCATAGTATCCTATAGAATTAAGATCCAAGGATCTTGTTCATGGAATCCACTACCATAGTCAATTCTTCAATCATTTCATAACCAATTACATTCCATGATTTTAGCCAACTCATTTCCACAATATCTATAAAATCCATTTAAAAAATTAACCAATTAAACATCATGTAAACACATTAAAAGTAGTAATAACCTTATCCTAATCAATCAGTCGAGTCTCATTCAATTTATCATGGATCCCAAAGGGTGTGGTCACACTCACCTAGAGGGGTGGTATAAAATAGGGAATATGCAAAGATGCACCCCATGGGTGGCCTAGCTTGGGGCTGAAACCCACAAAAAATATCAAAAGTACTAATGGAAAACCTAAATAAGTTCAAATTCATTCAATTAAAGCATTCAATTTGTTTTAGGGGAAATTCCAGAATGTCCGGTGTGCGGAACAATGACAAATATGCTTATAAAACACCAAACCTTGAGGGAAAGGTATTAACCACCTACTGTATGTTTATGGTAGAACACTCATCCAATATAAACCTTTAATTTGGTCTAGATAGGGATAAAAATAAAGAATGAATGAAAATCATGGAAATAGGTAATATTATCATGCACCTAAATAACTCTGTAGATACAAATAAAAACAAATAATGGTTCAAGATGAATGAAGAGCCTATCGATACAGATCCATCAAGACAAATGGTGTTCGAATATGAGACCAGATAGAGAATCTGGTTCAAATTCAATGAATTGAGCTCAAATGGATCTCCCAACATCAAGGGTCTATCCACAAAAGGAATAATTTAAATGGATTTAGGTTATAATATATTTTTAAGGGAAAATATTAATTTCACACATTTTAACTGGGTTGTATAGTTTAGCATCATGGTTGGAAAAACCATGCACCAAACATGCCCCCTTATCTACCTCAAGTGGAACCTTGTATGGTTCATGTGAACGGTTTGGAAAACCATGTGAAAACTATATAGAATTACTCTGATAAAAGTTGTAGGTGGCTCACACAGGTGTGTGCACCTGGGTTCAGGGTTTCCTCAAACTGTTCGACCTTTCTCTGGCCACTATCCATCGACACATAGTTTCCTCAAACTACGTATCATGGGTCATATAGTTTCTACTAACTATGCATCCCAACTACATTTTCCAAAAACCTATCCTCCTAGCTCTGAATAATCCCCATACACCCCTAAAACTCATGTGATCTCCTTAGTCACTCACATTAGGTCAAAACTAATGAGTTAAACCAAAAATATATATTTTTACTTTAATAAAAACCTAGGATATTACACATCACACACCCTAGATTCAGAAATAATCACCACCTAGGGTTACACATCTCTATAATAATGGAATAACTAGGTTAAGGAGTAATATGAGAAGAAATCAAGAATAAATTGACTTACCTCAAGCCAAAACACCAATATTCCAAGGAGAAATCGCCACTAAAAGAGGGGGGAGATCAACAAACAAGGAAGAGGGATACATGAGATTGAGAGGATGAAAGGAGGGAAAAATATTAAAACTTAATAAGGGAAATGGTAAATAACAAATTTTTAAGCAACCTAGACAGGTCGTACGGTTAGGTCGTGCAGTTAAACAGACCATGCGCTAAGTGTGTGGGTCTATTATCTCCCCAAAAATCAAGATGCATAGTTACTCCTGGGTGTCTCATAGTTTTTAAAATCATTCTCAAATCGTGTAAAAGATCATTGTCCCAAACTTTAGCACCCTTTCACGATTAGCTGCACAATTAAACAAACCGTGCACCTGGTTTGTTTCTCCCAAAAACTCCAATCTCCGACCCCCAACACTCAGGAACTCTGAGAATGAATGTAAATAAAGATCAAAAATATATATACTAGTGATTCAAATGGTGTCACAATTATGTTTTTGGAATGGTAATATTAATATTAAACTCATTAATTAAGATACCACTATTCGTTTATTAAAAATCATAGAAACATGATTGATGCCAATTTCACTTGCAAGAACCATAACCAAAAATTTCCTAGAATAAAATTATAACATTATAAATAATCAATTCTGGTACCTTGTATGATATTTTAATGATGAACATTTGTAGAATATTGAATAATGACACCACTTTTAAAAAATGAGTTCAAAATGATCAAGATTACTCATGTATGATATTGAAAATAGATCATAATTAACTGATATACATGTAGATAATAATTATAAATTAAGTTTATAAAGGTTTTTAGATATTAATAAGGTTCTAAAATATAATATTAAGATAGTTATGTTTGTTATACAAAATCTTAGTGTGAATTCGACTAACTGGGGAAACAAGGTAAGGGTTTCTTGTCTTAGATACCCCTTGAGACATATTTCTTTTTATAAACCATGTTTTAATTGGAATGGTGTATCTATTACCCACTTTAATATTTTGTGTCATGATCCTATCATTATTCAAGATATTAAATGTTTCATTTGAAATCATATCCTCAAGTGGGTTTTGACTCATAAATTTTTATGTTTGAAAGGGGATCTTTGTCTCAATTTTAATTTCATGAGATGTGTTTGATATTGAACACAAATATTTTTTTATATAGTGTATTCACTACCCTATTTCATTCAAGTATGAAATACCTTTCATTTAATGAGATTTCAATGTCCATTTCATGATCTTCCTCCCAACATCATTTGATTCTCACATTACCATACCCTAAGGGTTTCGTTACCAATATAATTTTAAAATAGGTTTTTTTTTGAAATATAATCTATCAGGTAAATTTGCATAAATTTCTCTCAAAAACCCCTACCATTTTATTCTCCTCTAGTCATTCTTGGGGTTTTACTTTTCTTCTCCCTATGTCAATTTTTCCCCTTCATTATTATTCACCCATTATAAGGAGACCAACCCTATAATTTATTTTTAGTTGGGAACCTACCTTTTTCAATGTAAATATTCATTGGATGATTTTATGAATGTCCTTATTAATGAATCAATAATTTATTAGGATACTTTTATACTACTTTTCCTTCATTAAAAGTTTTAAAGAAATTTTTATCATTTTTTGTATACATTATTTTCTTAAAATGTGAAAAGAATCTCTTTTTAATGTTTTTTTCATGTGAACACATCATTCCACTAATATTATCATTTTATATGAAACTTTTCCCCCCATGTTTTCATGGCTTATAAAATAAATTAATTTTATCCTAGTTTTATAAAATATTTCTTATAAAATTATTTCAAAAGATCACGGTTATTTCTTATTTCCAAATTGATTTTTCTAAAAACTCATAAAAAATTATTTTTCATCAAATTTATTATCCATTGATATATAATATGTTTGATCAGGGATATTCATCAAATGATACCATCCACATTTCTCTGTATATATTATGTAATTTTTATTTCTATCAAAATTTGTGTCATCGGTGCCTTTTTCTTTTCTAACCATCCATCGTGAATATACATAACTTTTCTTTCAATGTAATTGATTTTTGAACACTCTATATTTTCTTTTATTGAAGGGAATTCACCTAGATTGCATGAATTGATTGATTAGGGAAATTATTGACTTAACCGTATACCCTTTATCTATATGGTGTAAATACCATATTCTCTATTATCTTGATTGAATAGTATTTACCTAGAAGGTTATTAAATATATTTGGATACCCATTTATTTTTCTTGGGTATATCATGTTATGATAATTAATTGAATTCTAAATGTTTTTCTTATATGATTCCATTTTAAAACAATATGAAACTCATTTTATTTCCATAAGTTCTTTACAATGTAATGAATGAAACTTATTTTCTTCCCATAGATTCTTTATGATGTGTTGAATGAAACTCATTTATTTTCCATGGGTTCAATACTATATTATACCTTATTTTATATGGGCCATTTTTAATGGGATCCCATCACAAATGGCCCATTGTTGAAAAACTCATAACAAAAGTCATTTTTTTCAATGGGGGTTTTCCTGTTGTAAAAAAAACTTTTATCATTCTATATATATATATATAATTATTTTTTATAGGAGACATATCCCATCACAAAAATAAAAAAATCAAAAGAAATCAAAAAATCAAAAAATAAAACAAAAATCCAAAAAAAAGAAATTAATAAATAAAAAAATCATAAAAATTAAAAAAAAATTAAAAAAAAATACAATATATAAAATTGTAAATTTCTCACTAAATAACAATATTTATAAAAAATGTTCATTCAAATGTTTAATATAATAAATGTATCTATAAAATGTATAAATCATTGAGTATGGGCAGATTCATCTAGAGGAGGTGGAGGGAAAACCATCCCTATACCCTACAAAAATGCCACATGTACTCCATCATTTACTGCTACTCTTGCACATGTGCTCAATGTAGATCCTCCAAATATAGATGAAACTCTTTCTGCTCTCTATATAGGGTCTCTATAACCTCATCCTATGCTCACAAATTCTCCTCATACTATGTAGCTAATTATGATGACCCTCTATGAGCTCCCCTCAAGGTGGATGACAACATCACAACAGTACCATAATAACTCTTAGGCATTAAGCAAGAGAAAATACAAATAAATCGGTCTTTCTCGAAGGCATACTGAGTCGCCTACATCCATGTGTTCTCATCAAATCATATTGCACCGCTGGTATAACCCTCAGTCTTGTCCTAACACTCATCATGTGCATGAGAAGTCATGACCTCATGTGAATCCTTTAAATTAAATTTGAAATTAAAATAGTTAAAATGTTATTTTTAGTTAATTTTAAAACTAAAAATAAAAATACTAACCACAATCTAGTGTTGCCAACCACCCATAATATCTCCAGTGATAGGGTATTTTCACACCCTCTAGTACACATCAAACTCTATAATATTAGGATACTCAACTTCCTATATGAAAAATAAAATAAACAATTTACATTTAAATTTATATGAATTTTTAAATAAATTTACTTACTAGATGTCATCAATGAATACTGAATGTAAAAATACCAGCTCTATGGGTAAACTCCTATCTCCCCTAGTTCTACATACCTAATGATGATCTCCTATAAAAACTTTCTACCAAACAATATGAGAATAATCAATCCCAAACCTAAGAGGATATGTGATGAGGTCGATGGGTGTATCAAGACGAACCAAAAATTATAACTTCAGCTTTCTTCATGGACCTTTTTTAGATTGTAAAAAAAATGGTGACATCAGTCATGCATGAAGGAACCTCAAATAGAGGTCATCTCTCTATAATTAAAATAATACTATAAACCCTAAAAATAATTAATAATATAAATTTAATAATTAAATAAATTTCAAAAAAGCTATTTTATATTTACATATCATCCAATGATCAAACATGCTCTATCAAACATCAATGGGGATATGATCCCATGTAACCCATGCTTCAGGAAAATAATTCCTCAAAATAGCACTCCTTTGTCCAACTACTATATGCAAAAAACTCTAGTAAAATATAAGAAATGATAAAATAATTAGTACATAACTAAAGTAATAAAAATAAATGATAAATAATGATAACTAAATTACAAATCTAAACATACCTCTACACTCATGGATCAAAATATAGATGTAGACGTCACTTGGTAATTGGGTTAGGAATCATAAATCTCACAAGACAAAGACCCCTATGAGCCGACGCACTTCTTAAAACCTGAGGCTCGGATGACATATCATTAGGCTCACCCTCAGGTAGTACAACCTCCTATAGGGCATAGAAGATGTCATCATAAGGCTCATCAGCCATCTAAAACACAAAAAGAAATTTTTCAAAAAATAATTGAATATGATTATTATATGTATTTATTTATTTTGACTATAAAAAAATTAATTGTGTCATTATTCATCTTCATATGAAACGGTGTCAATATCTTCATTTTCCTCCTCAATGTCATCAATTTCCGTAGGAGTTTTATCACCATCATCACTTATTAATTCAAATTCATTTGTTACATCACCAACATCATCCTCACCATTAACCCATAACTATGGGGTGTCGTCATCAATATTCATGTATCGTAGTTGAAAATATGTATTTGGATTTTCCTCTTGAAATTTTTCAATTCCTTACACTTTGATAGAACCACGATCACTTTTCATAAACTGATTTTCATGGAATTTCATTTTTATAATGTTTCACCAATCAATTAAATCTCTTGAAGAATCACAATAATTTTCATACTATATTTAGTATGCTTGATGATATAATAAAAAAAAATTTACTATAAGAAGTATGTTATATTTAATTTCAATGATTCCATGGTGAGGATGAATACGTAATCCTCTATTTATATCAAAACAATAGTATTTAAACATTATTACGTAATTCTATATTAGATAATATAGTTTAATTATTTCATTCAGTATTCCATAAAATTCAACTTCAATTTCTCTATGATGAGATCCTCTTAACAAAACATTGATATTCATTGTTTTTTATTCACTATATGCACATGTATGAAATCAAAAACCATTCAACACATATGAATTTTAAGATTTAACCATTTTAAATGGTGGGTTACTCAATACAAACAATCGATTAACAATTTTATTATCATGTTGTGATACCTAAAAATTTGAAGAAAAAAATTAACAATATAACAAATAATAAATTAATTTCATATGTTAAACAATAAACAATTTACTTTATCAGTCCTTGAAACTATTAGGAAAAAATTTTTGATGTTCTTCATGATCACATGGTGTAATTTGTGTAAATTTTTTCTTGATATAATCATCATATAATCTATAAATAAAATAACAATAATAATTTATTTTAAAATAATAATAATAAAATAATATGTGGTAGTATCACCCATTGTACAAATCATGTCATTTATTTAAAATTGAAGAAAACATATGCATGATCCCTATGATGTTCATCATGTCATGAACCAAGTCGGGTCGCTATCTGAACCGGTGCCCAAACTGGTCCGCGACATGGCCTAAAGGGTGTTCTCGATCCCCACAGGCAGGATACTAGTGCCGAGAATCAATATAAAATAGTTGGGAATTATTTGTCCCATAAAAAAGACATATAAATAAACATAAACTGAACAAACGAATAAATAAAATATGATGAACTGAACAAACTAGAAGCAAAAAAAAGAATAAACTAAGTAACGAGACATACCTCAAGTGACCTTGTGGGTCACCATGGAACATAAATTACACTCACCCCAAGAGAAATCCAGAACTAGACAATGAATTTAAAAATATAAAGTAGGTTTGGGCACCGAGATGCTCAATAAAAATACCAGAGTATAATAAAACCCTATGCCCTTACCTTTAAAAAGAAACCCAAAATGTTCTAGTTTGAAAATGAGACATAATAAAATAATGTTTTTTATTCATTTAAAATTCAAGTAAAAATATTTCATTTTCAATAAAACCATTTCTCTTCCACTTCATTTTCAAAATAGGTTCCAATCATGCATTAACATTTCAAAATGAAAGGAGACCAATTTAGATTAAAAATATGGTTTTCACAAGGGAGGGAACAAGCATGAAACAAATGAAAATAAAATCATATCACAAGAACTATTAGAAATCCTTAATCAACTAATGTTAGTTGGGGACCTAGAATCCTCGTACCTTAGTGAAACGTGGAATAGAAACCACAATGAACTACATTCTTGAGCATGAGCCACTAGTAGGGAACACACCCATAACCTAGTGGTCTCCAATCAATCATCATTACATTTAGTTAGTGTTGTAAGTGTCAATCCTGCTAAACAAAATTGGGACAAAGCACTTATGTATCATATAGAATACTAGTACTAGTCCTCCCACATAGATACCCAGGTTTCCCATGTGCTCCATTTCACGTGGTGGTGAGTTTTATTAACAAGTAAATACACACACACATCACATTATTTATCTAAAAACTTTCCAATTTTCACCACCGTAATCCCTCCTTAAGTGGGTCCCCTTTTGTAAAAAAAATAGACATCATTTCACAAGGCTCTTCACAAGGAATATATAAAAATTCATATATTTAACATACACATAATTTTTCTAAAGAAAGAGTGAAAGCCTTAAGATGGGTTTTCCTTTTTCATAAATCATTTTTAAAGTTACAAACGGTCTTAATCACTTACAAGGAGTAATTCTTATTTTAGAAACATAATCACCCAACATCTTTAAGTTTCCAAAATAGTTTGAAAGCTTAACTGAAAAACCAAGGTTCTACATATTTAATTAAATCTTAAAACCACAGTTAAAAAAGAAGCAATCATTTTAATAAAATCAAACTACCCTTTAACCTTGAGTTCACACGAAAAGACATTATGGAAATTACTTTGGAACTTCTTTGGAAAACAAACATACCATTTCACATTTACAACCAAATCGTTTGAAATTCCAAACATCTTTGGAAATTCCCGCTTCACGTTCAAAACATCAAAGAAATCACTTTTCAATAACCACAACCATTTACATCCATCCATCCATCCATCCATCCATACATACATACATATATACATACATTCATACATACATGCATACATACATATATATATTGCATATTCATTTCATGTATAAGTAGAAAACGCATTTTTAATAGAATACCAAGCAATTACATAAATTCTAATTAAAGGTTAGGGCATAGGGTGCCTACCTCAGGGTGGAACCAAACCGAACATCTATCCCTTGGTGCTTTCTAACTAAGAGTTATTTATCCCCCACTAATACTATGCACCTTCACATACATATAAGAACATATATCCCCTACGCACACATCCACATGGCCATAAAAATGTGCAAAGGGATCCTTACAAATATTCTTATATGCATATACTAGTCACCACTCACCTACATATGCATTTTTATATATATACATGGGAAAACCTAGCCTAATGCATGTATATTCACTACCATGGATGATTATACATATAATGGGGGAACCCACATATATATATACTTACCTATTCACATGCAGGTGAGTTTCCTTAGACTCGGCAACTTGAAATCACAAAGTAGGGACCACACACTACACAAATAATTTAATAAATCAACAAAAAAATTATGAAACACTTTAAAACTAGCACCATAAAAATTTACACCAAAAACACTCTTTAAACCAAAACACACCCCAAACCCTATATAAAACATGTTTGGCATCTCTCTCATATTTTAAAAACCATTTCAGCAACTTATAAAATAACCCAAAGAAACACCAAAAGGCCTCACACCAAGAACATACCCAAAATCCTTTTTTGAATCAAGAGCATAATAAAAACATTTCCAAACATAATTTTCATTACATATATAATTTAAATAACCAATTGTACAATTTATAAAGTGACATCAAATAACACAACATGAGTTACATATGAAAAACACTCAATTTCATCTAAAAAGGATAATTTAAATTTAATCTCATATGAAAACTTTTCAAAAACAAATTTCACACCACACATATTAATCAAAGAACACATTAAATTAACTAAGTATGCAAAATAATTAGCCAAATAATGTTTATATATGGAACCACTCACCTCGGGTGAAGAAATTTTCAAATATTGTATGAATTTTCAACCAAACCTAATATACACCACAAGAGAACCAAAACAAACCCTAATCCACAAGATCAAAGAAAATTCCCAAGATTAAGACCCTAATTGACACCCTAAAATCTAGAAAAACAAAAACCCCAAAATAACACGGATCAAACCCCTAGAAAAGATGAAGGAGGGTCTAGCCGATGTGGAGAGGGTGTGGCAGTGCTAAGGGGGATTGGCCAGGAGGGGTTCAGTCACCGAAGGTGGACCGGCTAGCAGGGGTGCACTGGAGGTGTGCACATAGGGAGGTGGGGCATCGGAGGCATGCATATAGGGATGGGAGGATGCGGCTGGTGAGTTAGCACCAGGGAGGGGAGGCCACTGCCCATGGGGAATTGTCAGAGAGGTGTTGTGGGTGAGAATAATGCAACAAGAAGATGGGGGAATTGTTTGCAATGTGAAGGAGAAAGGGGAAGGGGGAGAGGAAGAAGGAAAGATAGGGACAAAAGGATAAAATAAAAAGAAAAGTAAAATCCCTAAAAAACTACATCCAATAAACACAATACTAATAATAATAATAATAATAATTTTATAATAACAATAATAATTTAATAAAATATTAACCATAATAATATCAATCTTAATAATATTAATGATAACGACTTAATTCAAGATATTATTAATAATAATAATAATAATACTCTTAAATAATAATAATAATAATATTATTAAAACAATCCTAAGTTCATTTTATTAATTTAGTTTTTTTCTTACTTTATTTCATCAATTAATTAATCAATCGTGCACCAACCGGGCTGTATGAAGATTGGGTGAAGCTGCATGGCTTTGGCCAATCCTTTCCCATTCACCATACGCTGTCAGTCCCAAAACACTCATTTATCAGCAAACATGCAAAAAATTAAATCAGGCTCAGCCCTCACCTCAACAGAATATTTCAAAGTCAGATAAAATAATAAAATAAAATAAAATATTTGAAAAGTACAGGTGTGAAAATTCTACCCACCATAAAGCTTTTCGTCCAAGGAAATCCATCCCAAGATTGTTTAGAGGATAGAATCGGTACACCATTTTAACACAAAGAGGTTTCTGAAAAACAACAAATGAGAGAAAAGTAAGGACACTATCCACAAGGTGAAAGGACTTACAAAATAAACACAGGAGACCCAAAATAGAATCCCTGATAAGTGACATCCACCCAAAAAAATGAACAATCCTCCAGTTGATAATCAAAAGATAGAAACTCTCATAACACACCATTCAAAATCTAGAGACAAAACATCACAAACATTCCTAAAGGGGCTCACGCATTTTATGAGAAATCAACAACAAACTTAAAAGGGGGGATTGGGGTTGGATATCTCTGAATGAGATTACCAACCATAAAACCAAATTTAGTAGAGAACCTAGATTTCTCACATGGGGAGGCCCGAGAAGACTCCCCACCATAAGAAACAATCTACACCTAAGGCAGAATCAGGACACTAACATGGGAAGGCCCAAACAGGCTCCCCGCCTTAAGGAATAGGCTAAGACCATTTAATTTCAGTGCAACTTTTAGCAAGACCCACAGTGGGTCTCCCAACCATAATAACTAATCATCGTAGCTAACTAAACTACACTGATACAAAAACCCCACAAGGACCCAATACCAATTGCAAGGGGACCAATGAAAGAGACTCTAAACCAAATGGAAAACTTTACATGGTCCACACACTTGTGGGTCATCACCATTATTGGATGATCCCATATTAAAACTGAAATTGGAACATACTTATAGGGTTGTTCATACATGGACAACAACATAGAGATTCACACCCACAAAGGTATAAGAACTAAGGTTCATGAAAACTAAATAACCCCACCTCTTTATAACCAAGGAAGGACTCACCCACTTGTACATATTAAAAAATTGAGGAACAAGGTTCTCATATCCCTCTTCACCACATGGGACCACATGAAAATAAATAGCTATATAAGGTGATTTGAAATACCTCTATTTCTAACACCGATGACAAATCTTAGACCATGATCCCTTACACTTCTAGAGCTTCTGACTACACGTCAACTTCACTCAAGGACCTATGTCTAGAGATCTAGTGGTTGAAGCATCTCCTGCATCATAGTTTGTAATTACAAACCCTAAACAAAACTTCTTTTATATTACCATAATCAACTACACCACATCCGAGATAAAACCACTAGAACGCAACAAACCATGGGGCCCACTTACTCTAACATCGCACTTTATCAAAACGAGGGCCAAGAAAATTCACATGCACCACCCCTTTTACTTTAAATAGTAAACATCGGGAGGGAGAACACTTGGAAGACCTCCACCCCCTATGAAACATAGGGATTCCCAATTCCCCAAAAAAGAAGATTCTTTTGTTAAAATAGAAGTTCAAAAAAGTACCACGAAATTCACACTCACATTTTAAAGGGAGCCCACACTGTAGGATGTCACTGAACATGACCCTTGAAACTGATGGGAACATTACTAGATGAGGGACCTTAAACCAAGTCCCAAACAACATGATATTACTACAAGAGACCACAAAAACCTCTTATTACCCGATTCTCCACATGGGTGGCTTAACAGGTCTCTTATTTAGACAAAACCAACGAAAGGACCAAAGGCCCTTTGAAATAGCATCCAGCATCGACAGCTCTATACTGCTTCCACTTTTCCCCAATATAATTTCTTTCACCACTTCCAGACATGATCTAAAAACTTAACGATGTCGAACTCCACAGTCAATAACTCAAGCAACCCAAGAGACCAAAGTTTCTTCCAACTCCTCTCGCATCAGATCTTCGGCTACGAGAGGATCCACTAGACCACAAAAAGGGAGGTGGATTCATATTTTTATGTTCATAAATAAGAAGTTTCTTACACTGATCAACTGTAGGATCAGCCCCTAGAGAATAACCTATGGGCTCACTTCAACCTTGCACTAACTCTTTATGGGGGCGTGCACTAGCTTATAAGGATACCCAAGAACCCAAAAAAACCATTCCATTGGCCAACAATTCCAAGAAATATCACCAGAACACATGAAGGGAACCACCACTAAGGCTCCCCAAAACACTCCTAGAAAAATACCTATAACCAAAATCTCTAACAACTTACTGATGAAACACAAACTGAAAACATTACTCAAACAAGAATTAACTTTTTAATATTACACATCAATTTCAAAAAAATCATTTCACTCAAAACACTTTTCAGTGGTTTAGAAAATCCTATTGAAAACAGATTTCTAAAACCCTCTTTAACCTAATTCATGCTTTCCCAACAATTAATTTTCAGTAAACTACATATTTAAATTACGAAAATCCAATCCCGATAAACCCAACCCCATTTATCAAAACCATATTACATTTTAAAAATATACCCTCCACAATTTTCAAACAAGAGTTTTCAAAATAATTTTCAAAAACCCATAAGGATATCGAAAAAATTAAATAGAAACTAGTGTCGATGGGTGACTCAGACATATGGTTGGCAGCCATCTGCTGGTCACACCACCATCATAGAGAGTGTCTAGAACAATATCCCCAGTTTTACATGGCTTTCCAAAACTTGTGAGCTCACTGAGACCATTGGCCTACACCCATTTCATTTCCCAAATGGAGGAAAACCACAAAGACCAAAATACTCGTATGAAACCCAAATTCCCTTGGAAAATCATGTCCTTCTACGAGGTGTGTTGTCCAGGAAACTTACTCATAACAAGAACATCGAGTTCTAACAATCCTATCTCCGGTATACCATGAATCTTTCCTAAGAAATAAGACCCAAAAGAGCATAACCTCCCTCTGATACCATTTTGTCACGAACTAAGCTAGGTTGTTATTCTAACTAGCGCCTGACCCAGTCCACAACACGGCATGAAGGGTGTTACCTATCCCCATGGGCTGAAAACTAGTGTCGGGAATCAATATAAACTAGTTGGGAATGATTTGGACCATAACACAAGATAGATAAATAAACATAAACTGAACAAATAGATAAATAAAATAAGATGAATTGAACAAATCACTACGGAAAAATAAATAAACTAAGTAACGATACATACCTCAAGTGACCTCGTGGGTCACCACGGAACATAAACCACACTCACTTCAATAGTGATATAAAACTAGACCCTAAAACTAAAATGATAAAGTAGTAATTACCACCGAGATGCTTAGTAGGAATGTTAGAGTATAACAATGCCATATTCCCTTACTTTTAAAAAGAAACCCATAACGTTCTAGTTTGAAAATGAGACATAATAAAAAAATGTTTTTAATTCCTTTAAAATTCAAGTAAAAATATTGAATTTTCAAGAAAATCATTTCTCATCCACTTCATTTTCAAAATAGGTTCTAATCATGAATTAACATTTCAAAATAAAAGGAGATCAATTTAGATTAAAAATACAATTTTCACCAGAGAGAGAATAAGCATGAAACAACTGAATAGAAAATCATATCACAAGCACCATGGGAAATCCCTAAGTAGCTAGTGTTAGTTGGGGACCTAGAATCCTCATACCTCAGTAAAATGTGTCATACAAACTACAATGAACTACATTCTCGTTCATGATCCACTAGTAGGGAACACAATCATAACCTAGTGGTCTATAATTAATCATCATTGAATTTAGTTGGTGTTGTAAGTGTCAATCCTGCTAAAAAAACTGAGATGAACCACTTATATATCATCTAGCATGCTAGTCTTAGTCTACCCACCTAGATACCCGGGTTTCCCATGTTCTCCATTTCAAGTGTTGGTGAGTTTTATCAACAAGTAAAGACACACACACATCACATTATTTATCTAAAAACTTTCCATTTTTCACCACTGAACTCCCCCCTTAAGTGTGTCCCTTTTATCAAAAAATACACATCATTTCAGAAGCCTCTTAACTAGGCACATATAACAATTCTTACATTTAACATAAACATCATTTTTTAAAATAAAGAGGGAAGGCCTTAAGAGGGGTTTCCTTTTTTCACAAATCATTCTTAAAGTTACAAATGATCTTAATAACTTACAAGGAATACTTTTAATTTTAGAAACATAATCACCCAACATATTTAAGTTTTAAAAATAGTTTTAAAGCTTAACTAAACAACCAAGGTGTTGCATATTTAATGCAATATTAAAACCACACTTAAAATTAATCAATACTTTTAAGAAAATCAAACTACCCTTTAACCTTAAGTTCACACCAAAACCCATTTTGGAAAACACTTTGGAAGTTCTTTGGAAAACAAACATGCCAATTCACTTTTACAACAAAACCAGCAGAAAGACCACACATCTTTTGAAATACCCGCTTAATGTTCACAACATTAAAGAAATCACCTTTCAAAAACCACAACCATTTACATCCATCCATACATACATACATATATATATATATATATATATATATATTGCATATGCATTTCATGTAGAAGAAGAAAATGCATTTTTAATAGAATACAAAGCAATTATGGAAATTATAATTAAAGTTTAGGGAATAGGGAACCTACCTTAGGGTGGAACCAAACCGAACGTTCGGCCCTTGGCACTTTTTAACTAAGAGGTGATGCTCCCCCACTAAGCATATGCACTTTCACATACATATAAGGACACATATCCCCTATGCACACACTTACATGGCCATGAACATGTGCAAGGGGATCCTTACATGTATTCTTATATTCATATAATAGTCACCACTCACCTATGTATGCATTTTCATATATATACATTGGCACACCTAGCCCCATATATGTATATTCACTACCATGGATGATTATAAATATAACAGGGAAACCCACATATATATATACATACCTATTCACATGTAGGAAAGTCTCCTTAGATCCAGCGACTCGAAATCACAAAGAAGGGATCACACACTACACAAATAATTTAATAAATCAATAAAACAATTTATGATACACTTAAAAATTAGAACCATAAAAATTTATACCAAAAAAAATCTTTAAACTCAAATGCACACCAAAGCCTATATCCAACATGTTCTACATCTCTCTCATATTTTAACAAACCATTTCAATAATTTATAAAACTTCCAAAAGAAACACCAAAAGGCCTTACACCAAGTGCATACCCAAAATCCTTTTTTTAATCAAACTCATACTAAAAACCTTCTAGACATCATTCACATTAAATATATAACTTAAATAACCAATTGCACAATTTATAAAGTGAAATAAAATAACACCACATAAGTTATATATTAAAACACTCAATTTCATCTAAAAATGATACTTTAAATTTAAATTCATATGAAACCTTTTAAAAAAAATTGCACCACACATATTAATCAAGGAACACATTAAATTAAATAAGTGAGCAAAATAATTAGCCAAATAATGTTTATAGATGGAACCACTCACCTCAGGTGAAGAAATTCCCAAATATTGTATGAATTTTCAACCACACCTAATACCCACCACAAGAGAACCAAAAATAACCCTAATCCACAAGATCAGATGAAAATACCCAATATTAAGACCCTAATTGACACCCTAAAAGCTAGAAAAACAAAAACCCAAAAATAAAAAGGATCA
The DNA here is from genome assembly GCA_963277665.1 of Viscum album. Classification (NCBI taxonomy): domain Eukaryota; kingdom Viridiplantae; phylum Streptophyta; class Magnoliopsida; order Santalales; family Viscaceae; genus Viscum; species Viscum album. The sequence continues at coordinate 1,210,010,575 of OY728137.1, forward strand.
AACCCCTAGAAAAGTTGAAGGAGGGTATTCCCAAGGTGGAGAGGGTGTGTCGGTTCTAAGAGGGCTTGACCAGGAGAGGTTCGGTCACCGAAGGTGGATAGGCCAGTAAGGGGGTGCACTAGAGGTGTGCGTGTAGGGTGGAGGGGTTCCAGAGGCGTACATGCAAGGAGGGGAGGCCAAGACTGGTGATGTGGAACAAGGGAGGGGAGGCCACTGGCCATGGGGAATCACCAGAGAGGTGTTGTGGGTGAGGGTCGCATAGCAAGGAGATGGGGGGCTTGGTTTGTGACACAAGGGAGAGAAGGGGAGGGGAGAGGAAGAGGGAAATAGAGGGGGAAAAAGTAAAATCCCTAAAAAAAACTACATCCCATAAACACAATACTAATAATAATAATAATAACAATTTTATAATAACAATAATAATTTAATAAAATATTAAGCATGATAATAATAATCATAATAATATTAATGATAATGACTTGACTCAATATATTAACAATAATAATATTATTATTACTCTTAAATAACAATAATATAATTATAAAAACAATCCTTAGTTCATTTTATTAATTTAATTTTTTTTCTTAATTTATTTCATTAACTAATTAATAAATTGTGCACTAGGTGGGCTGCATGGTGATTGGGTGATGCCACATGGCTTCGGCCATGCCCTGCCCATGCACCGTGTGTTGTCAAGCCCAAAACACTCTTTTATCAGCAAACACAAAATTTTCAATCATGCTCGGCCCAAACCTCAATAGAATATTTCAAAGTCAGATAAAATAATAAAATTAATAAAATTATTTCAAAATTCAATGTTTGACAATTCTACCCACCATAAATCTTTCTGTCCCTAGAAAGACATCCCAAGATTGTCTAAAGAATATAACTGGTACACCATTTTAAATCAAAGAGGTTTTCGAAAAACAAAAATGGAGAGAGAATCAAGGAAACTGTTAACAAGGAGAAAGGACTTAAAAATAAACTAAAGAGACCCAAAATGGACTCCCCAACAAGTGATGTCCACACCAAAAATTCAATACTCCTCCAGCTGATAATCAAAAGATAGAAAATCTCGCAATGTACAAATCAAAATCCTGAGACAAAACATATCAAACATTCTCAAGGGGGCTCACACATTTTACCAGAAATCAACAGTAAACTCAAAAAGGGGGCTTTGGGTTGGATAGCTCTGAATGAGACTACCAACTGTTAAACAAATACCATGAACAAAATTGTATTACTGACATGGTGCGGCCTGAGAAGACTCCTCTCCAAGAAACAACCTACACCCGAGGCAGAACCAGGACAAAAACATGGGGAGGCCCGAACGGGAACCCCACTGCAAGGAATAGGCGGACACCATTTCATTTTAGTGTAACTTCTAGCGAGAACCAAAATGGGTCTCCCCGCTATAATAACTAAGAATCTTAACCACCTAAACCATACTGATATGAAAACACTACAAGGAACCAATCCCCGCTGCAAGGGGACCAATGAAAGATACTCTAAATAAAAAAGGAAAACTTTACATAGTTCACACTCTTGTGGGTCACCACCATTCTCGGATGAGCCCATATCAAAACCGAAATTGGAACAGACTTACAGGGTTGGTCATACATGGACAACCACAAGGAGATTCACACCCACAAGGGTATAACCACTAAGGTTCAGAAAAACAAAATAACCCCACCTCTTTATAACCAAGGAGGGACTCACCCACTTGCACATATCACAAATTTTAGGAACAGGGTTCTCATATCCCTCTTCACCACATGGGACCACTTAAAAAGAGACAGCTAAATAAGTTGATTGGAACTACCTCCATTTCCAACACCGATGAAAAAGATTAGATCGGGATCCCTTACACTTCTAGGGCTCCTGACTACGTGCCAATTTAACTCTGAGACCTATGGATGGAGCTCTGGTGATTGAAGCATCTCTTACCTTGCAGTCAGGCATTAAAAACCCTAAACATAACTTCTTGTCTAGTACCATGGAAAACTACACCACATCACACAAAAAACCACTAGAACGCAACACACCCCAGGGCCCACTTACTCTAACATTGCACTTTAACGAAATGACGGCTTAGAAAATGCATCGGAACCTCCCCTTTTACTTAGAATGGGAAACATTGGGAGGGATAACATTCAGAATACACAACCCCCCCCCCCCCCCCCTTCTGAAACATAGGGATTCTGAATTCCCCAAAAAGGAAGATGCGCCTATTAAAATAGAAGTTCAAAAAAGTACCACAAAATTCACCCTCGCATTTCAAAGGGATCCCACACTACAGGATGTCACTGAACATAACCCTTTCAACTGATGGGAAAATTACAAGATTAGGGACCTTAAAACGAGTCCCAAACAACAATAGATTATGGTAAGTGACCATAACAACCTCTTGTTACCCGATTCACCACACGAGTGGCTTAACGTGATCTATTACATAGACGAAACCAATGAAAGGCCCAAAGGCCCTTTGAAAAAGCATTCATCACTGACATCTCTAGATTTTTTCCACTTTTCCCTAATGGAATTTCTTTCACCACTTCTAGAAAAGACCTACAAACTTAATGTTGTTGAACTCCACAGTCAACAACCCAAGAAACCCAAGAGACCAAAGTTTCTTCTAACTCCTCTCGCATCTTCTCTCCCACTATGAGAGGATCCACTAGACTGAAAAAAGAGAGGTGGATTCATATTCTGATATTCAAGAACAATAAGGTTATTACACTGATCAACTAGAGAATCCACCCACAGATAATCACCTATGGCTGCACTTCAACCATGTACTACCTCTTTATGGGGGCCTACACTAGCTGATGAGGAGACCCAAGAACCCAAAAAAACTAGTCATTTGGCCAGAAATTCCATGAAATATCATCGGAAAACAAGAATCGAGCCACCACTAAGGCTCCCTGAAACACTCCTAAAAAATGACTGCTAACCAACACCTCTAACAACTTACCGAGGAAACACAAACTGGAAACATTACTCAAACAATAGTTCACTTTCAAATCTTACACATCAATTTTAAAACATTTCATTTCACTCAAAACACTTTTTAGTAGTTTAGAATATCCCTTTTAAAAAATATTTCAAAAACCATCTTTAACCTAATTCATGCTTTCCCAATAATTAATTTTCAATAAACCACATATTTAAAATATAAAAATTCAATCCCTATAAACCCAAACCCATTTATCAAAATCATATTCCATTTTAAAAATATACTCTCCAGAATTTTAAAACAAGAGTTTTAAAAATGATTTTCCAAAACCCATAAGGATACTGAACAAATTAAAGGGAAACTTGCACCGATGGGTGGCTTGGACATATGGTAGGCAGTAATATGCTGGTCACGCCACCATCTTAGAGAGTGTCTAGAACAATATCCCCAACTCCACATAGATTTCCAGACCCTGTGATCTCACTGAGACCATTGTCCTACTACCATTTCATTTCCCATATGGTGTACAACCACAAAGACCAAAAGACTCAAATGAAACCCAACTTCCCCTGGTAACTCAAGTCCCGCTATGAGGTGTGTTGGCGAGGTACCTTACTCGTAACTAGAACATCGAGTTTCGAAAATCCTAGATATTGTCTACCATGACTCTTTCACAAGAAAAAATACCCAAAAGAGTATAAACTCCCTATGATACCATTTTGTCACGGACCAAGCTGGTTCATTATCTGAACCAGTGCCTGACCTGGTCCGCAGAATGGCCTGAAGGGAATTCCCGATCCGCATGGGCTGGAAAATAGTGTCTGGAATCAATATAAATTAGTTGGGAATGATTTTTCCCATAAAAAAAGATATATAAATAAATATAAACTGAAAAATAGATAAATAAAATAAGATAAACTGAAAAAACTACCAGTAGAAAAGGTAATAAACTAATTAATGAGGCATACATTAAGTGACCTTGTGGGTCACCATGGAACATAAACCACACTCGCTGTAAGAGAGATCCAAAACTAGACCTTGAAACTGAAAAGATAAAGTAGACATTAACACCTAGATACCCAATAGGAATTCCAGAGTACATCAACACCATATACCCTTACCTTTAAACAGAAACCCAAAAGGTTCTAGTATGAAAATGAGATATAATAAAATAATGTTTTTAATTATTTTTAAATTTAAGTAACAAGCTTGTATTTTCAAGAAAATAATTTCTCTTCCACTTAATTTTCAAAATACGTTCCAAGAATGCTAACAAATCAAAATGAAAGGAGACCAATTTAGATTAAAAAAATAGTTTACAAAAAAGAGGGAACAAACATGAAACAACTGAATAGAAAATCATATCACACGCACCATGGGAAATCCCTAAGCAGCTAGTGTTAGTTGGGGACCTAGGTTCATTGTACATCTGTGAAACACGGCATAGCAACCACAAACGAACTATATTCTCATGCACGATCCACTAGTAGGGAACACACCCATAACCTAGTGGTCTCTAATCAATCATCGTTACGTTTAGTTAGTGTTGTAAGTGTTAGTCCTACTAAACAAAACTAGGAAAAACCACTTTTGTATCTTCTAGAATACTAGTCCTAGCCCACCCACCTAGATACCCAAGATTCCCATGTGCTCCATTCCAAGTGGTGGTGATTTTTATTAATAATTAAGGACACACACACATCACATTATTTATCTAAAATCTTTATAGTTTTCACCACCAACCTACCCTCTTAAGCATGTCAACTTTTTTTCAAAAATACACATCATTAAACAGGCCTCTTCACTAGGCACATATAACAATTCATACATTTAGAATACACATCATTTTCCTAAAGCAATAGGGAAATCCTCAAAAGGGGTTTTCCTTTTTCACAAATCATTCTTAAAGTTCCAAACATGAGTAATCACTTATAAGGAGTACTTTTCATTTTAGAAACATAATCACCCAACATCTTAAAATTTCCAAAATAGTTTGAAATCTTAACTAAACAACCAAGTTGCTACATATTTAATGCAATCTTAAAACCACACTTAAAAATGAAGTAATGATTTTAAGAAAATCAAACTACCCTTTAACCTTGATTTCATACCAAAACCCATTTTGGAAATCACTTTGGAACTTCTTTGGAAAACAAACATGCCATTTCACTTTTACAACAAAACTAGAAGAAAGACCACACATCTTTGGAAATACCTGATTCACATTCAAAACATCAAAGAAATCACTTTTCAAGAACCACAAATATTTACAACCATACACACACACACACACACACACACACACATATATATATATATTGTATATGCATTTCATGTAGAAGCAGAAAATACATTTTTTATAGAATACCAAGCAATTATAGAAATTATAATTAAACGTCAGGGAGCAGGGAACCTACCACCGGGTAGAAACAAACCAAACATTCAGCCCTTGGTGCTTTCTAACTAAGAGATGCTTCTCCTCAACTAATCATATTCACTTTCACATACATATAAGAACACGTATCCCCTATGCACACACCTGCATGGCCATGAACATCTACAGGGGGATCCTTACATATATGCTTATATTCATATACTAGTCCCCACTCACCTACATATTCATTTTCATATATATACATCGACACACCTAGCCCCATACATGTATATTCACTACCATCAATGATTATATATGTAAGGGGGAACCCACATTTATGTACATATATATACTTACTTATGCACACACACGCGAGTCGCCTTAGACCCGACGACTCAAAATCACAAAGCAGGGACCGCACACTACACAAATAATTTAATAAATAAATAAAACAATTTATGAAACCCTTAAAAATTAGCACCATAAGAATTTACACCCAAAACAATATTTAAAACCAAAGGCACACCAAATCCTATCTCAAAAATGTTCTTCATCTCTCTCATATTTTAATAAACCATTTTAACAAGTTAAAAACAACCCAAAGAAACACCAAAAGGCCTCACACTAATAACATACCCAAAATAATTTTTATTTCTTGAATCAAATGCATACTAAAAACATGTTCAAACATAATTCGCTTTAAATACATAATTTAAATAACCAATTGAAAAATTTATAAAGTGACATCAAATAACAAAAAATGAGTTACATTTTAAAGACACTCAATTTCATCTAAAAAGGACACTTTAAATTTAAATGCATATGAAACCTTTTCATAAAAAATTAACAACATACATATTAATCAAGGAACACATTAAATTAACTAAGTAAGAAAAATAATTATCCAAATGATGTTTATAGATGGAAAAACTCGCTTCAAGTGAAGAAATTCCCAAATATGGTACGAATTTTCAACTGTACCTAATACACACCACCAGTGAATCGGAAAGAACACTAATCTACAAGATAAAACAAAAATACCCAAGATTAAGACCCTAATTGACACCCTAAAATCTGTAAAAACAAAAAACCTAAAATAACAAGGATAAAAACCATAACAAAGATGGAGGTTTTACCCAAGGTGGAGAGGGTGTGGCGACGCTAAGGGGGCTCAGCCAAGAGGGGTTCGGTTGCCGGAGGTGGACCAGCTAGAAAGGGGGGTGCACTGGAGGCATTTGCGCAGGGAGGTGGGACGCTAGAGGCATGTGTGTATGGATGGGAGGTTGTGGATGGTGAGGTATCATAAGGGAGGGGAGGCCATCGGCCATGAAAAATCATCAGAGAGATGTTTCGAGTGAGGCTCGTGCATTAAAGAGGTGGGAAGGCTTTGTGTGAGACATGAGGGAGAGAGGGGGAGGGGGAGAGGAAGAGGAAGAGGGAAAGAGGGGGAAAATATAAAATAAAAAGAAAAGTAAATTCCTTAAAAAAACTACATCCCATAAACACAATACTAATAATAATAATAATAATGTTATAATAACAAAAATAATTTAATAAAATATTAACCATAATAATAATAATAATCTAAATACTATTTTTGACAATGACATAATTATAGATATTAACAATAATAATATTATTATTATTAAAACAATCCTTAGTTCATTTTATTATTTTTTTTCTTACTTTATTTTGTTAGTTAAGTAATCAAGTGTGTGCTAGGAGGGCCATACAGAGATTGGGTGAAGACACACAGCTTTGATCATGCCCTGCCTATGCATCACACACTATCAAGACCAAAAATGATCATTTATCAGAAAACATGGAAAATTTTCAATCTAGATCAGCCCGCACCTCAAGAGAATATTTCAAAGTCAGATAAAATAATAAAATAAAATCAAAATCAAAATTCTGGGTGTGATGCATCATCTAAAAGACATCTTTCAAGAACTCCACCAAATAAAAGTTCATACTGGTTAAAAATTGATAATTGAATGTTTAGTACATTGTAATTATTTCCCTCATTATGACTCATTCAGTTATGTTTTGAAGGATATTCAGGTTGAAAATAATGGGAGTAGAAAAAATAATTTTCCTTCTATAAATAAGCTTATGCAATTTACCTTTCAATTGATGCTTTGTTAAGTACCTTTTTCTTTAGTTCCTTCAAGAATCTCTCATATGGTTTCATCTGTTAGAACTATACCATCCATCCACATTTTTCTTCATGCGTAAAATGTAATATCAAATGTTTCATTGAATTAAATAAAACTGACAGAAAAAAAATCTAACTTACATAAAATTAAAACATCTTCTTGTAGTATACTATGTGCATCATAGTATGTTTTCACTGCACATATGTATCAGAAAAAAAAAAGATATTTATATTAGTTCATACCAAATTGAAGAATTCAACAAGCCTCTAAATCCAATCTATATAATTCTTTCCGATATAACATGATAATCATGACTTTTTAATCTGGTAATACGATTATTTCTTAAAAATCTATCCAAATTGGAAACATAACCATTTGGGAGTTTCAAATCCACAATCCTATTACAAAATAAAAAATGGTTATCCTTGGAAAGTGTATAAAGCACTTTTAGATTCATTAACTTCTATGATTTTTCATTTCCAAACAAATCATGTTTTGGTCACCTACAAATTTTGGTAATATATAATTATGTCTTTACATTATCTTTCGTCTTACCAGGTGTGTCCAAAAAAGTATAATATATATTATCAAAATAGTTCTTCTCAATATACATGAAATCCAACATGTGATGGACCAATAAATAAGACCAATATGAAAGATCCCAAAAAAAATACTTTGTTTAATCCAATTGAGATCTTTCTCAAAACCATCTATTTTTTATTTGTTTATATTTAGTCCAAAGGTAATGGGGGTAATAATGAGACAATTTATTTTAAATAAATACCTAAGATAATTTCTATAGGTCCATTTATAATGTCCTAGACCTCTCTGGTCCATTACTCTATGAAAATCTAGTGTTTGAGGTGTTATGGTGGTTGAGGTGACTTATCCCCAACACTTTTCTATTTTTTTCCAATTCTGCAAATAGTTACAACGGTGAGACCGATGTGAATAGTTAAATTAGTGAGACCAATGTGAATAGTTCCATAGGTGAGACCAATGTTAATAGTTACATTGGTGGGACTGATGTGAATAGTGTCACCAGAAAGGTGAGGTTTTAATGGTGACCTCTTTCCTTTGCAAAATTTTGAGTTTAGAAACAGTGTTTCCAGAATGGTGAAGTTCCAATGGTGACCTCTTTCCATATCCAAATTTTAAGTTCATGAATAGAGTTTCCAGGATGGTGAGGTTCCAATAGTGACCTCTTTCCTTTTCCAAATTTTGAGTTCATGAACAGTGTTTCCAGAATAGTGAGGTTCCAACAGTGACCTCTTTCCTTTGCCAAATTTTGTGTTCATGAACAGTGTTTCCATAATGGTGAGGTTCATAAATAGAGTTTCCAGAATGGTGAGGTTCCAATAGTGAGGTTCATGAACAGTGTTTCCAGAATAGTGAGGTTCCAACGGTGAGGTTCATGAACAGTGTTTTTCCTTTTCCAAATTTCGAGTTCGTGAACATTTTTTCCAACTTCCTACAGTTTCACCCCTTTGACGTTTCCTTTGATGTAAAATGCATTTAATGCCTCATTTTAAGGACTCTAAGGGATATTCAAAGGCCATAATTCCTATATTAATTTCTCCTAAGGCTTGGGATGCTTCTACTTGGTCAAACTATGTGGTTTAATGTGACCCGCATTTAATGGAAAATACAGCGTATCTTAAACTGCTACTCTGTTAAATCTTCTAAAGGTATGAGTATCTTCCACTCTAATTATTCCTCCTTGTTCTCAGTTGTGAGACACTCAAACCATTCACTCCATTCCATAGGAGTTGCACAATCAATCTTTCCTCCTAGGATTGGTTCTGCTCTATTTTGATGCAACCAAGAAATATCGATCAATCTTCGATATAAGGTATGATCTATCATCATTATTTTAGGTTCATATCTTTCTTTATTCTTTCCCTTTTATGGAATGTTATCTCCATGTTCCTTATGGTCTTTTCTTGGGTATTGACTGGTGTGGTGGTGTCGCTGGATCCTTGGGTGGATACAGTTGTCACGGGGGGAGGAGATCATAACCTGTTGTGTGGCTCGTTCTCGTATAAAGAATGTCAAGAACCATTTGAGGTAGGGGAATCATTGATTCTATTTTCTTTTACGAGAAACTATATAGTTAGCATGTTTTATCCCACTAGATCACAATGAAATTGACATAATAAATATTTGAACTGGATAAATAAATTGATATTGATTGTATGTTATCACCTCTTGTTTTTCTAGATAGTGTGATATCTATGCTTTTTGTGTTTATAATTTCGTTCTTTATGGGAATTGGTAAAGAATGTAAAGATTGAATTAGTTTATAATTTTTTGGATAAAGATAAAGGGGCATGTAAATGAATCTGGTTCTTCTTGTTGTAATTTGATGTTAATCAGATTGGTCCAGTAAGCATGTTTAATTATTTGTGATAGCTTTCTGTTTAGGGTTCATGAGGTTAGAGCCTACGAATAATAAATTGGTTAATCTAATATGGATTAAATAAATGGATTCTTGATAAAAGATAATTAATTGTAGAGTTCTAAGTTACCCTCTTTCTTGTTTAAGGGCTAAGATCCCAATTGATATAATGTTTGTTTTCCTGCTGCTTATGTTGTGATGTGAGCCTAGATGGCTGTTCTGATATGTGGGGGAAAGAAGGCCTATTGGTTGTGGTAGTATTTAACTCCTAGAGTGGTGAGATGCATTGGTTTATGCATGTGGGTGTCGGGGAGGACACCAGGGATAATGGAACGGGTTGGATTTGAATGTTTGGATGCTTTCTAATTCTTTAGTTGTTTATCTGCTTTATTTTCCCCACTGCTCAAGGAAGCTAGTCTTGCTTATCCTTCTTCTAAAAGGGGTGAAGACGCATGGGGTATTCCATGTGCTTTCCATGTTTAGCTTCTCAAGGGAGGATGGGTCTACGCTCTTGCTATAGGTGGAAAAGACTCGACGGGTAGTTCATCTACTCACCGGGTTGATCCCCCTTGTGTTTAGTACCATAGAATGTTTTCCTAGAATGCCTGGAAATATGGGAAAGTAATACTATAATTAAATAATTGAATAAATGTTTCTAACCCATGGGGTTAGAGCTTGCTAGGATGCAATGCTGAGGTTGTATTTTAAGGAACAGTGTACTTTGGGTGTGATAATAATGAAATATAATGTGGAAATTATTGATGGTTAATTAATGTTTAAATAATTAATTAATGTAAAGTTAAATTGATAAAAATGGAATGAAGTAATGTAATAAATCTCTTTAAATTTTTGGGTGCTTATAGGATACCTAGTCTTAGAAGTGTCAGTCAGGAGTCCGAGAGGGGTTATCTTCAGTTGAGTCTAAGACTAGGTTATTCCCATAGTGTGGTTGTGAGCTATAGTATATTCTATACTTTTTGTGTTTCTATATCCTACTCCACCCAGTCAGTTAGTGAAACTAACACCTCGGGTATTCTGATCCCTGGGGTGTGTTTTACCCAACATTCTGGTGGGAGGATGGATGGTTGACTACCCCCTTTGGCCCCGCTCTCTTCTCTTGGTAGTTACTTGTACTAGTAGGCACAGTGATTATTTTTTCCCATATATGTCTGTAGATGGATGTAACGGCTTGTGGTTATCCACACACATATATTCTGGATATAGTTTCATATGGACTGCTATAGGTGTAATGTGTATAGGCTGTGATGGCTTGAGGGTCCTTACTCAGTGTATGGGCTATAATGGCTTGAGGTTTAATACCTGACATATGATACACATTATACGACCTGTGGTGGATCTTGGAAACTACCTGGTTACTTTGATTACATGTACGTGGTGGTTTTGTTGCACAAGGTGCATGTTGGGGTGCTTCGCACAGGTATATGTGGGCAATACTTTTGGAGAGATATGCTTAGGACGTGCGACGTTGGGGCAAAGCGGAAAACTAGTGGGGAAGTAGTAGCGGGGTACCCTTGATATTCTTTATTATATTATATACTCTTATATGTGTTACTTGGTGAGAGTATCCATGGTGAGGCTAGGAACTTAGCATACCTTTATAGGTGACATGTTAGTTTCACTTGTTATTCACTGTTCTTTAGCATGCTCTCTTTACTTTTGCACGAGAGGATCTAAGGAGGATCCTACTAAGTATTCTGTTATACTCACCCTATGTATATATAGACTTTTTTTCAGGTCACTTGGAGTAGGTTGGAGATCAATCTAGTTTCTACTAGCTTGGGGTTGTACGAGCTGTTCAGGCTTGTGGTTGCTGCTGATTTTACTTTCTTTTGGGTACTTGCATTTTTTCCCCTTTTAGTTGTAGTAGTTTTTCATGACATTACATATGTGTACTTGGGATTTCATTTATATTTCTTTCTGAGTTGGAGTTGGTTGGTATCTATCTTATCTCTCTCTTTATCAAGTGTTCTCTTAGAGGGTAATTCCTCCTGTTTGTCTATCTACTATACCCTCGGTACTAGTCGCCAACCCGAGGCCTATTGGAGGTGGGACTCAAGGGTCATTATCTCCCTCATCACATTGTCGGCCTAGGAGGGGGTCGTGACACCATCTCTTCTGATTGTACCTTTTCTGAAATTATTTATGTTCCTTCAAAAAGGATGATGAATTGGAAGAAAATGTGATAACGGTTGAAAAAACAAGGTTTTCTCTCATTGATGAGCATAAATGCTTTGTTTTCACTCAAACAACATGGACATGATTTCAGGCGATGTGCACCCTAGACATATAACATTTCATATACTGGGAACCCACTAATTGTCTACATTAAGGCATCTTTCATTCAGAAATTTTGTTTCATAACAACATCATATATACTCACTCCATTACTCCAAAATAATTTTAACTCATCAATCAATGGATTCAAATAAACATCGATGTTATTTTTTAGATGTCCTGAAATCAATGAGGTAAAAAATATATATGTATCATTCATTAAAATTCATGGAGGTAAGTTATATGTAGTTATAAAAATTGGCCAACAAGAATATTGACTATTGTAAGAACCAAATGGATAAAAACTATCAGTAGAAATACCCAATCGCATATTTTAGACTTCTAAATAAAAATAATGATGTACCTATTCAAAATGTTTCCACAAATCACCATCACAAGGATTATTTAAGCTTTTATAGGTTTAAATTTTTTTTCATGACATCAATGATGTTGTGTTCTGAGACATAAATAAATGCTGAAATCTAGGAGTAACCGCGAAATACCTAAACTATTTAACAGGAATTAATCCATACTTCCCTAGTTAAGTCTCTTTCAACCTCGATTGTCCATATGTAGGACAACTAACTAAAGACACATTTTCACCATAATATAAGATTCAATCATTTAAACATGTTTGAATCTTCTAATAACCAAGACCCAAATTACGAACTAGCCTCTTTCTCCCATAAAAATTAGAAGGAAACATATTTCCTTAAGGTAATAGTGATTTGACCAAAGAGAATATTTGATCGAAACTGCTATTTGACATTCCATTATCTAATTTAATAGCCATAAATTTTTTAACCACTTAAAATTTTCTTATCTTACAACTAGGATACAAGGAAGCCTCATCAGACTTCAGCAACTAATAAAATTAAGATGGTTTTAACTCAGGAGTAAAATCAATATCATCCTGAGTTTCAATTTTTTGAAAATTCGGATCAGCAACATCATGTACTAATGTTCTAAATCATGATGGATCTAGAACCAAATTATTAATATTTTTTCTCGAACTATTTTCACCATGTTGATACCAAAAAACATAATCTTTTCAAAAACCAAAATGCAAGAGATGACCCCCAAAATTTTCAAATGTGTCAAGCCTTTATAGATACCATTTCTTACATGGATACCTAATTACCCCTTCTGAAAAAAATTCTATTTTTATGATGTGAATAATAAAAAATCTTCAACACCCTCAATATATACATAATTTATATGAGAACAATTTAGATTTCTATGATGATTTATCAAATTGGGATCATGTAATAAAGACACTTTTTGACTTCCATATTCCATATTTCTCTAAAAATAGAAAATAAAAAAAAATTGTTTATGAATAATTTAATATAAGAAAAAGATGATCCAAAAAAGTGTAAAAAATTTAAAATTTTATAATTTAGTTGTAAATATTAGAAATTTTATTTATTTACCACTTATTTCTACTAATTACCACTAATTTTAGTAATTACCACTAATTATTACAAATTACCAGTAATTATGGCTAATTATAACTAATTACCACTACTTATTACTAATTATTGCTGTTTTTTGTAATTAATGCTCATTATTACTAATTACCAATATTTTTTTAGTAATTACCACTACTTTTTATTAAGTGTTACTTATTTTTACTAAGTATCACTAATTACTTCTAAGTTTTACTAAGTGCAACTAATTTTTATTAAGTACCGCTAAATTTTACTAAGTACCGCTAATAACCTCTAGTTTTAGCTAATTACTATTAATTTTTTAAAATTATCACTAATTACCATTATTATTACTAATTATCAGTAATTAAGCTAATTAATGCTAATTATTCCTAATTATAGCTAACCATTACTAATTACCATTAAATTTTAGTAATTACCACCAATTATTACTAATTACTGCGAATTTTTACTAATTACCCCTATTTTTTACTAAGTACCGCTTATTTTTACTAAATGCCACTAATTTTTACTAAATACTGCTATTTTTTTACTAATTACCACTAATTTTAGTAATTAACACTAATTATTATTAATTACTAATAATTACGACTAATTATCTCTAATTATTACAAATTACAACTAATTTTTAATATTTTTTGTTAATTATTACTAATTACAGATAATTTTTACTAATTACTGCTAATTTTTACTTAGTACTACCAATTTTTATGAAGTACCACTAATTTTTACTATGTACCGCTTATTACTATTAATTTTTACTAAGTATCACTAATTTTTACTAAGTACTGTTAATTTTTACTAAGTGTCACTAATTACTACTAATTTTTACTAAGTACCACTAATTATTACAAATTACCTCTATTTTATATAAATTACCACTAATTATTACAATTATCACTAATTTTTACTAATTAACGCTATTTTTTACTAAGCACCTCTTAGTTTTGCTAAGTACCACTAGTTACTGCTAATTTTTACTAAGCACGGTTAATTTTTACTCAATACCGCTAATTAATGCTAATATTTACTAAGTACCGCTAATTACCATTAATTGTTAGTAATTACTTTTAATTATTACTAATTTCTAGTAATTACTACTAATTATCACTAATTATTACTAATTACCGCAATTTTTTAGTAATTACCGCTAATTATTACTAATTTTCGCTAATTTTTACTAATTACTGTTAATTTTTACTAAGTACCGCTAATTTTTACTAGGTATAGTTTATTACCGCTAATTTTTACTAAGTGCCACTAATTTTTACCAAGTGCTGCTAATTTTTACTAAGTATTGCTAATTACCGCTAATTTTTAATAAGTGTACCTTTTTTACTAAGTACCGCTAATTACCGCTAATTTTTACTAAGTGCTGCTTATTTTTACTAAGTGACACTTTTTTACTATGTACACATAATTATCTCTAATTTTTACTACATACCTCTAATTACCGCTAATTTTTACTAAGTATCGCTAATTTTTAGTAATTACCATTAATTTTTTCTAAGCCCTGCTTATTTTTACTAAGTGTCACTTATTTTTACTATATATCACTAATTACGGCTAATTTTAATTATGCACCGCTAATTTTTAGTAATTACCTCTAATTTTTACTAATTATTGCAAATTTTTACTAATTGCCTCTACTTTTTACTAAGTACGGTTAATTTTAACTAAGTACCGCTAAATTTTAGTAATTACCGCTATTTTTTACTAATTATGACTAATTTTTACTAATTACTTCTAATTTTTACTAATTACTGCTAATTTTTAATAATTACTGCTAATTTTTACTAAGTACCACTAATTAATGCTAATATTCACTAATTACCACCACTTTTTACTAATTACTTCTAAGTTTTAATAATCAGTGCTAATTTTTACTAAGAAATGCTAATTACTGCTATTTATTAGTATGTACCGCTAATTTTTTGTAATTTCTCCTAATTTCTTTGAAATTACAGCTAATTATTTGAAATTTCCACTAATTTTTAGTAATTACCGCTAATGTTTAGTAACTACTACTAATTTTCAGTAATTACTGCTAATTTTTACTAAATACTGCTAATTTTTACTAAGTACCGTAAATTTTTATTAAGTACAGCTAATTACTACTAATTCTTACTAAGTATCACTAGCTGACACTAATTTTTATTAATTACCGCTAATTATCACCAATTTTTAGTAATTATCACTAATTTTTACTAATTATCACTAAATTTTAACAATTACCTCTAATTATCGCTAATTTTTACTAATTAGTACTAATTATTATTAATTAACGCTAGTTAGTACTATTTGCCACTAATTTTTACAATTTATCGCTAATTTTTAGTTATTATTTCTAAAATCTAATAATTACCGTCAATTTCTAATAAGTATCGATAATTTTTACTTATTAGTACTAATTATTATCGATTATTGCTAATTATTATTTATTACTAAGATCTATAAATTATTACTAAGTTCTATTAATTCCCACTCATTTTCATTATTTTTTACTAATTCCTGCTTGTTGCCGCTAATTTTTACTAATGACCAATTTTTTATACTAATTATCACTAAATTCTAATAATTACCACTAATTTTTAATAATTAGCATTAATTACTGATAATTAAAACTACATAATAATAATTAAAACTATTTACCACTAATTAAAACTAAATACTTCTAATTAAAAATAATTATTAATATTTGAAACTAAATACTTCTAATTAAAAATATTTACTATTACATAAAACTAATTACTGCAAAATAAAACAAAGAAATTCTAATTAAATCTAATTACTACTAATTAATAATTATTATTACTAATATAAAATAAATTAAATTAATTGAAAACGTTAAATAAATACCTTAAAAATGAAACTTTTAGCGGATGTAAAGCTGGAAATTTTCTTCCCTATAAAATTTAAAACTTTTAAAAGTTTAAGTAGAATAATATGAAAGGAGAGGAGGACAGGGGAGTTCAAAGGAGAAGAGAATGAAAAAAAAATGGGTTGGGGTATATAAAGGTTAGATAATTTGCAATGGGACTATTTGCAATAGGACTATTTGCAATAGGACTATTTGTGATGGGTTTCTCGTTACAATTAATATCCACCATTAATAATTATGTTGGTGGTAAAAGGGGTATTTGTGATGGGACCCGTCATAAATAGTCCTCTGTTGACAGTTTTTTTTGCGACGGGAGTTAATTCTGGTAAAAAATAACTATAATGGAAGATGGTATTTTCCACGATAATTTATTCTCTTAACAAATACCTTTCTCAGGGTTTGGTGCACATTGTGCACCAAAGGTATTTGTGACAAGAAAACATTCTCATCACAAATAATTTTTTAAGGACTATTTACAATGGAAAATGGATATCGTCGCAAATAGTCCTTGCCAAGGGACTATTCATGAGTACGTTTTAATTGTTCATAAGCATGGGCATTGATGGTATGGCTCGTGAAGGTAATTCTCCCTATACTAAAAATTAAAAAATGAAAAAGAAATTAATAAATAAAAACATCACAATAATAATAAATTAAAAACATTATAATAATATTAAAAAATCATAGTATATAAAAATGTAAATTTCTGACTTAATAACAATATTTACAACAAAGTATTCATTCAAATATTTAACATAATAAATGTTTCTAAAAATTACATAAAACACTCGGAAGGGGGAGGGTCATCTGGAGGAGGTGATGGAGGGAACTCCATCCCTATACCCTGCATCAAACACCATATGTACTCCATGATCTGTTGTTGCTCATGCATATGTGCTCGATGCAGCTCCTCCCGCTACTGCTCCTACTGTCGGTGAAACTCTTTCTGCTCTCTATGTAGGGACTCTATAACCTCATGATGAGCTCACAACTTCTCCTTATACTATGAAATCGATAATGATGACTCTCTACGAGATCCCCTCAAGGTGTAAGATGAAATCACATCATTACCATAATAACTCTCTGGTGTCAAGCGAGAGTTGATACCAACAACTTGGTCTTTCTTAAAGGCATACTAAGTCGTCTGTATCCATGTTGCATCATCAAATCTCGTTGCACTAGTGACCTGACTCTAGGTCTTAGCTTGACTCTCATCATGCATGTGAGAAATCACAGCCTCATATGACTCCTTCAAAAGAAATTTGAAATTAAAATAGCTAAAATACTATTTTTAGTTAATTTTGAAACTAAAAAAATAATGACCACAATCTGTCATTGTCGACCACCTGTAATATCTCCAGGGAAAAGGTCTGTGTACATCCTCTTGTACACATCAAACTCTATAATATCAGGATGCTCAACTGCCTATAAGAAATATAAAATAAATAGTTTAAATTTAAAGTTATAAAAATTATTAAATAAATGTACATACCAGATGTCATCGATGAATACTGAATGTACGAATACTAGCTCTATGGGGGACCTCCTGTCTCCCTCAGTTCTATAAATCTAATGATGATCTCTTCTAAAAATTTTCTACTAACCAATATGAGCACAATCCATCCCAAACCTAATAGAATGTAACACCCCAAGCTTCCACAGTATTTTTCCCTTTGAATAATATAGTATCTTGCGTTGTACGCAACTTGGAGTTTTAACAAACCACGACCAATCAAAATAGCTGTTAGGAATAGTAATTCCCACTTTTTGAAATTTTATAAATTTTATTTTCTAAAATGGACTTCATTTTTGGATTCAAAATATCAAAATTATATTAGGGTGAATTTTTGGTATTTTTATGAAAACTTTCAATTATTGATGAATAGTGAAAAACACTACGTCATTGTTTAAAACTAACTTTTTATTTAAATAATTAGTTATTTTATTTAAATTTATATTAGGTTAAAATAGATACATAATACCTATATAAGTTCAATGTAATTCATTGGAGTCATTTTATAATAAGTTTAGATATATAAAATTTTATTGAACTTTTTACCGTCTTTTACCCACCTTCTAGGCACATTAGCAAATTTGCATAAAAGGTAAATTTACCGCTTCTGTGAATTGAATTTCAAAAAGCGGAGAGGCATAGTTGACATTAGTAGGTAAAATTTGGTTCAATGGGATGAAAATAATTTTTGGTGAATAGTAACTTTTGCCTTTTATTTACCACGGTTAAAAGTAAATACGGTAATTAAAGGTAAAAATGATATTATTATTATTATAATAAAACATGTCATAATTCTATTGGATAAGTGTATTTTGACCAAAATCAACATTAAGAATAAAATATGATACTTTTTATCTACTTGGATTAGATTAGGACATTTATTATTATTTTATTTAAAGAAGAGTTAAAAGTGTTAAATTCAAAGTTTAATAACTAAAACATTTTTAATTTAGGGTTACACATAAGATAAATTCGACTATAAATATTCATTAAAAATATAATAATATTTTCTATATAATTGTATTTTATTTATAATTTTTAGACATTAAATAATTTAAATTTTTTAAGACACAATGATGATGCACTAATTACCTTATTAATGAAAGATTAAAATAATTGATATTAGAAATATCCAAATAAATGTAAATTGAGACTTTTGATGAATTCCACTAATTTTATAGATTAATATTACTTTTTTGAGTTTATTAATGATTTTTTTTCGAAGTAATCATGTTGTTATGACTTTCACAAAAACAAAATACCAAATAGTGTCAAAATTGACATAAATGAGTTTTTAAAACAAATATTTTATTATTAAATGATATAATATTACTAAAAATATAAGTTTCAACCAAAGTACTTATATAATAATATATATATCATTAATGAACCACTTTTTGTTCGATTGACATTTTATAGTAATTTTATTAACCATATAATATAAAAATATAAGGAGACGTGGTAAATGTTAAACTATTTAACCAAGAGATAAATCTAAAAGATATGGTTAATATGGTGGCCTAAACCTGTCTAAAACCTATTGATTGAAAGTTTTTCGACCCATAACCACCTTATTTCTGAAATAAATCATTTTTTGTCCATTATAAACAAAAAAATATTTTATTATAAAATAATATTTCAAGCTTTTCCTAAAGTGACCCTCACCTCTCTTATAAAATGGTACTTCCCCTTCTCTCAAAATCACACATCCAAAGCCATTTGGATCAGCCAAACCCTGATCAATTATCCTCCTGAAAACCTTCAATTTAACCTAGAGACCATACTTTGATCATAAATCCAACCTAAGGATCCCTTTTATCAAATCAAAAGGAAACACTCGAAGAAGAGGTAATCATTCCATCGCCTCTTTGGAGTTCTTTTCTTCTTCCACTTCCTCTTTCTTTATTGTTTCCATACCAAAATAATACCTCCAGTACCTTCTACATATTTTGATGATATTATAAATATGGTACAACCATATTCATTATTATATCTATCCTATAAATGACATGTCACCATACATGTGTGCGTACGACTTACCGTCTCCACGTTGTGGTGTTGTTTGTCATTCAACACTTAATTGTTTGGAAGGGTATAATAATGAGTATAATTGATGTAAATAATAAATATAACATGTAAATTATTATGTATATATTATATACCATCCAATTAAAAATTATTTGACCATCAATATAATGATATTGTCGTTTGTGCGTACGTACGGATTACCATCTCCACGAACGCGATTAGATTCATTTCCCATCAAAATCATTCAAGAATAATTGTCATTTTATGATTCAAAATAATGTTAAAGAACTTAATATAATTATTTATATCAATCAAATACATCCTATCTATATTAAACATGACTTACGTAAGAAAACATATAAAGGAATACGAATCAGTTAACACCCTAAATAATGATACTACTAAAATATTATTAACAAATCAATATTAGAAGATCATATATGATATCATATTTATGTATTTGGTTCTTGTATAATTTAATAAAAATTAATTAACTATTATAAAAGAGGTTAATTTACCCTTGACCAAGTAAAAGTACAAGGTAAGGGTTAATTTTACAATCTCTTTATTTATCTGAGGTTGTTTTTACGTAAGTAACTACTGGGACCTCTTTATCATCCACATATGTGTTTCTTAAAAATGTATTTCAAAACATTTTACTCTTTCCTAGAATATAGGTTAAAGTCATTTATACCCTTTTTTTACCTTCTATAAAAAAATTGAAATGAATCTTTTTATTGTTTTCTAAACAAGTTACTTTATGACCTTTTTGACAAATTAAGGTAAGAATGTTTTTTTAACTTATACGGAGGGTGCAGCTATTTTCCACCATTATAACACCTTAGAAGCTTCTCTTAAAGGAATATAAGAATATTTTGAAAATAAATATTTTCTTTTATTATTATTTTATGCTTAAATGATTTCAAAATAGAAAGAGATATTTATCTCAAATAGTTTTAATTTCATCTATGTCAACATCCTTTGATGAATTTTACACTTTTTTGAAGTTGATTTTTTATGATACAAATCTTCCATATTGTATTTAAGGTTTTGTGATATGTTTGAATTTGGATGTGTTATTTTTATATCATTCATGGTTTATAGTTAAAGTATAAACATTTTGTATGCTATTTTTAATATGAATGTTTATGTTATGTTCCAACATTTTCATATGAGGAATGTATTGGACTTAGTAAGTGAAGGGTGGAGCCCGCTATAGCTCCTTGATGCATCGGTAGATCTCATGATACAAACTAGTGTCTTGGCACAAGGCCTTGAAAAAATCTTTTTTGTAGTCTTGGTATGAGGCCATGACTATGTGGTTATGATTTTCAGCATTATGCATTTTATCATTATGAAATTAGCTATTGATATTACATGTGATTATTCAACTAGAAGAATATACATGTGAATAAGTAAATGGAATTATTTTGATTTATATTTTCCATATTATACTGAATTTTAAGTTTAAAAAAGATTTTTTTTAGTCTTATACATTGCCTTAAATGTTTATGTTTATTTATGAAAGTTTCTACTATATTGTTATCCTTACTGAGCATCTGAGCTCACAACTTTCTATGTTTATTTTTCCCAGGATGTGAAGAATTAATTTATGGTTGACCTTCAAGGATTGTCTAAGGGATATAAATGTGTTCAAATGAGACAATGTGATTGTTGTTTTTCATTTTATAATGTAATGTAAAACTTATGTTTGTATCTAGTACTTTCAAAGCTACTAAACTGATCGGTCTTTCAGGACATGATTCCTTGTATCATGCCAATGTTATTAAATGCACCAACTCTGGGTAACTAGGGTTAGGGCGTTATAGTTGGTATCAGAGTAAGTTTAGTACAAACCTTGGAAACTATATTTATAAAAACTTTGATTAGAGAACATTACCCTAAGATAGAATTTTAGGATTGGTATTTAAGAACTTCCTAAAATTTTGGTAATGTAATGATTTTTTGTATTTTCCAAGCAATACATTTCTATTTGGATACAAGCAGGTAGAGGAGGCTCTGGTACATATGTACCTAGCAGTGAAAACTCCGACAAGGAGTTTAGGGATTGACCTAGGGTATCTTGGTACATGACTATGGGAATTGATGCCCTCTTGGTTAAGACACTCCTAGGGGATATGCTTATGATAATTCACATTTTCTTTACAAACAATTATGAAGGATTTATGAGTAAATACTTCCTAAAAAAACAAATTTATGATTATGGATTATATACATAAACTGTTTAATTAATGTTAAGTGTTTTACAGGTCTGGCATTATTTATTATGATTTACAAAATAATATAGTGTATATCATTGTTTAGAAATGGAACCTAGTGGAAGGAATGGAAACCATATCAAAGCACATAATCCATGTAGGGACTGCCCTCCTACTCAAGATAATTATAGTGAAGTTGGTGATGCAGCTGGTGTTGATCAGTTTATCACCATACTGGGACAACTTACTAAGGTTATGAATA
This sequence comes from Viscum album, assembly GCA_963277665.1. Classification (NCBI taxonomy): domain Eukaryota; kingdom Viridiplantae; phylum Streptophyta; class Magnoliopsida; order Santalales; family Viscaceae; genus Viscum; species Viscum album. The sequence continues at coordinate 1,210,033,108 of OY728137.1, forward strand.
ATGACCTTACCCATATGGAGTACCCTGATCCACAATGTGGAGGATCAATGTTAGACCACTTCATGAGGCAACAACTACCAACATTCAATGGGACTACAAATCCATTTGTAGCTGAGCAATAGATAAGTTCCTTAGAGAAAATATTTCATGCTTTGGGGAGGAAGAGAATGAAATAACTGTGGGTGAGGAAAAGAATGTTCAAATAAGGTATGTACCTATTGTGCAAGAATATGTTGATGTGTTTCCAGAGGATTTACCTGGACATCCTCCAGAATGAGAAATTGAGTTTTATGTTGATTTAATTCCTAATTCAAGGCTCATATTGAAGACCCCTTATAAAATGGACACCGTGTAATTAGTGGAACTAAAGAAACAACTAGATGAATTGAGAAATAAGGGATTTATTTACCCTAGTATTTCTCCATGGGGATCCCATGTTCTTTTTATTAAGAATAAAGATGGATCTATGAGGTTGTGAATTATATACGGGGATATCAATGCTATAACAATAAAGAACAAGTATCCCCTACCTCACATTGATGATTTATTCGATCAACTTCTTGGAGCTCAATATTTTTCAAAGATTGACCTTTGATCTGGATATCATTAGTTGTGTGTGAAGAAGGAAGACATTCAAAAGATAGCATTCTGAACTAGGTACAGGCATTACAAGTTTATAGTAATGCCTTTTGGACTAACTAATGCACCCTCTATTTTCATGGATCTAATGAATAGATTTTTCAAGGAATATCTTGATGAATTTTTAGTGGTATTTATTGATGATATCTTGGTATACTCAAAAATCTATGAAGATAATAAAAATCACTTGTGCACCATTCTGAAAACACTTAGAATAAATGAATTATATGGGAAGTTTAGAAAGTGTGAATTCTGGCTTCAGAAAATCTCTTTTCTTGGTCATATTGTCTCTAAGGATGGAATCTATATTGATCCTTCAAAGACAATATAAATACAAGAATTTCCATCACCGATGAGTATAACTAAGGTACATAGTTTTATTGGTTTAGCAGTTTATTATCGGAGTTTCGTCTAGAATTTTTCCCGATTGGAAAACCCATTAATGAAGATCACACGTAAAGGGGTTAAATTTGTTTGGACAAAAGAGTGTAAATAATGTTTTGAATAACTAAAGAGAAGATTATTCAATGCTCTTATATTGAATCTACCATCAGGGAATGATGAGTTTGTTATTTATAGTGATTCTTTAAAGAAAGGACTTGGTTGTGTCTTTATACAGAATGATAGATTTATTGCCTACACATGAGGACATCTAAAAATTCATGAACAAAACTATCCCACTCATGATCTTGAGTTAGAAACTGTAATCTTTTCTTTGAAGATATGGATACACTATATCTATGGGGAAAATGTGAGATATATACTGATCACAAGAGTTTGAAGTGTATTTTCTCATAGAAAGAACTCAACATGAGGAAAAGGAGATGGCTCAAACTACTCAAGGATTATGATTTCACTATAAACAACCACACGGGGAAGGAAAATAAGGTGGTAGATGCTTTGAGCATAAAGGATCATGGTGTTTTGAATAAGATGAGATTTTAAAGGGATCATATGTTCATGTATCTAATAAAAATGGATATGGAAATAATCATGGAAGGTGAAACATCAATACCTTTTCAAATGATTGCCAAACCATCTTTACTAAAAAGAATAAAAAGTTCTTAGACTGATGATGAGGGGTTTCAAAATAAAATTAAAGTTGTGAATTATGGGAGATTGATTGAATTTGTATATTAAGATGGAATTTTGAAATTTGGGAAGAGAATTTGAGTTCTAGATATACCTGATCTAAAAAGGGAATTGTTAGATGATTCTCATAGCTCCAATTTCTCTATACACCCTAGTAGTAAAAATATGTACAGAGATTAGAAGGAACATTTTCTGTGGGACAACATGAAGAGGGAGATTTCTGATTATGTGTCAAGATGTATGGTTTTTCAACAGGTTAAGTCTAGAAGACAACATCCTGGAGGATTCATGCAACCTCTTCCCAAACCTGAGTGGAAATGGGATGATATTACGATGGAATTTTTCATGGGGCTACCAAAGACTCTTAGAATGAATGATACAATATGGGTCATTGTTGATCATCTTACCAAGTCAGCACATTTTATTTCTATAAGATAAGATTTACAACTTGAACATTTAGCAAGACTATATATTAATGCAGTTTTAAGAATTCATGGTGTACCCATATCAATTGTTTCTAATCGTGATCCCCATTTTACATCAAGGTTTTGGAAAAGTATTCAGAAAGCCCTAGATACTGAACTTTGTTTGAGCACTGCCTACCACCCTCAAACTGATGGAAAATCATAACGTAATATTCAAACTTTAGAAGACATGTTGAGATCTTTCCCACTTGACTTTCAAGGTATGTAAGATCAGTATTTACCTCTGGTAGAATTTTACTATAATAATATCTTCCATTCAAGTATTTAGATGGCACCATATGAAGCGTTTTATGGGAAGAGATGTCACACACCAACTTTTTGGAATGATGTTGGTGAAAGAAAACTCATAGACCCAGATATTATTGAGGAAACAATGGAGAAGGTGAAGATTATCCAAACCCACATCAAAGCAGCTCAAAATAGGCAAAAAATTCATGCTAATAATTGAAGGAAGGATTTGGAATTTCAAGTAGGTGATCATGTTTTCTTGAAGGTATCTTCATGGAAGGGTGTTATATGTTTCGTTAAGAAGGGTAAGTTAAGTCCCAAGTACATCGGAACTTTCAAAATTCTAGAACGAATTGGAGTTGTAGATTACCATTTAGAAATACCTCCAAGTCTCTCCAAAGTTCATGATGTGTTCCACATATCACTTTAGAGAAAATACCTGCTTGAACCAACACATGTACTCACCTATGAAGAAATTGAACTAGAATATGATCTATCTTATTGTGAAGAGCCTATCAAGATTCATGATACAAGAGAACAAGTGTTGAGAAACTGGACGACTCGTATGGTAAAAGTTCTATGGAGAATTCATAAGATGGAAGAGGCAGCATGGGAACCTGAGGAACTTATAATGAAGAACCACTCAAATATTTTTATGAAGTAATATTCTAGAAATTTCGAGGAAGAAATTATTTGAAGGAGGGAATAATTTAACACCCCAATCTTCCATTGTATGTTTCCCTTTGAATAATATAGTAGCTTTCATTGTAAGCAACTAGGAGTTTTAACACACCACGACCAACAAACTAGCCGTTATGAATAGTAATATCCACTATTTGAAATTTTATAGATTTTATTTTTCACAATGGACTTCATTTTTGGATTCGAAATATCAAAGTTATCTTAGGGTAAATTTTTGGTATTTTTTTGAAAACTTTCAATTTTTTATGAATAGTGAAAAACACTACGTTATTGTTTAAAACCGATTTTTTATTTAAATAATTAGTTATTTTATTTAAATTTATATTAGGTGAAAATAGATACATAATACCTATATAAGTTCAATATAATTCATTGGAGTTGTTTTATAATAAGTTTATATATATATAATTTTATTGAACTTTTTACCGTCTGTTACCCACCTTCTAGGCACGTTAGCAAATTTGCATAAAACTTAATTTTACCGCTTCTATGAATTGAATTTCAAAAATCCAAGAGACATGATTGACATCAGTAAGTAAAATGTGTTTCAATGGGATGAAAATAATTTTTGGTGAATAGTAAGTTTTGACTTTTATTTACCACTTTTAAAAGTAAATAGGGTAATTAAAGGTAAAAATGATATTATTATTACCCAAACACATGTCCTAATTCTATTGGATATTTTTATTTAGAACAAAATAAACCTTAGGAATAAAATATGATCCTTTTGGTCCACTTGGATTAGATTAGGACATTTATTATTATTTTATTTAAAGAAGAGTTAAAAGTGTTAAATTCAAAGTATAATAACTAAACCATTTTTAATATAGGGTTAATCATAATATAAATTCAACTATAAATATTCATTAGAAATATAAAAATATTTCCTACATAATGGTATTTTATTTATAATTTTTATACATTAAATAATTTAATATATTTATGACACAATGATGATGCACTAATTACCTTATTAATGAAAGATTAAAATAATTGATATTATAAATATCCAAATAAATGTAAATTGAGTCTTTTGATGAATTACAGTAATTTTATAGATTAATATGAAATGTTAGGTTTGATTCAATGAATGTTTTTGATGTAATCATGTTGTTATGACATTCACAAAAACAAAATAACAAATAGTGTCAAAATTGACATAAATGAGTTTTTGAAACAAATATTATATTATTAAATGAGAAAATATTACTAAAAATATAAGGTTTTACCAAAGTACTTATATAATAATAGATATATCATCAATTAACCACTTTAGTTTTTCTTATCATTTTATATTAAGTTTATTAACCATATAATATAAATATACAAGGAGACTTGGTAAATGTTAAACTCTTTAACCAAGAGTTAAATCTAAAAGATAAGGTTAATATGGTGACCTAAACCTATCTAAAACCTACTTTTTGAGCTGTTTTCGACCCATCCCCACCTTATACTTGAAATAAATCATTTTTGAGCCATTAAAAACCGAAAATTATTTTATTATAAAATAATATTTCAAGTTTTTCCTAAAGTGACCCTCACCTCTCTTATAAAAGGGTACTTCCCTTTCTCTCAAAATAACACCTCCAAATTCATTTGACTTGGCCAAAACTGGCTCAAATATCCTCCAAACTACCTTAACTTAAACCTAGAGGCCTTACTTTGATCATAAATCCAACTTAAGAAGCCCTTCTGATCAAATCAATAGGAAACACTCGAAGAAGAGGTAATCATTTTGTCACCTCTTTCCAGTTCTTTTCTTCTCCCACTTCCTCTTTATTTGTTTTTTCCATGCCAAAATAATAAATTTAGTACCTTATACTTACTTTGATGTTATTATAAATATGTTACAACCATATTCCTTATTCTACCCATCCTATAAATGACATGTCACTATACGTGCGTACGTACATCTTACCGTCTCCACATCATGGTGTAGTTTGTCATTCAATACTTCACTATTTGGATGGGTATAATAATGAGTATCATTGATTTAAATAATAAATATACCTTTTTAATGATTCTGTATATATGATATACCATCCAATTACATACAATTTCACCATCGATAAAATGATATTGTTGCTCATGCGTATGTATGGATTACTGTCTCCACGAACGCGATTTGATTCATTCCCCATCATAATCATTCAAGAATAATTTTCATTTTATGATTAAAAATAATTTTCAATAACTTAATATCATTCTGGATATGAATGAAATAAATCCTATCTATATCAAACATGACTTACGTAACAAAACATATAAAGGAATATGAATCAATTAACACTCGAAACAATGATACTACTAAAATATTATTAAAAAGAAATATTGGAAGATCATATATGATATCATATTTATGTATGTGGTTCTTTTATAATTTAATAACTATGATTTAACTATTATAAAATAGGTTAACTTACTCTCTACCAAGTAAAAGTACAAGGTTAGGGTTAATTTTACAATCTCTTTATTTATCCGAGGCTGTTTTTACGTAAGTATCTACTAGGACCTCTTTATCATCCATATCCATGTTTCTTAAAAATGAATTTCAAAACATTTTTACAATTTCCTATAATATGGGTTAAAGTCATTTATACCCTTTTTTACCTTCAATAAAATGTTTTGAAAGGAATCTTTCTTTTGTTTTCCAAACAATGTATTTTATGACCTTTTTGACAAATTAAGGTAAGAATGTTTTTTAACTTATACGGAGGGTGTGTATATTTTCTACCATTACAACACCTTTGAAGATTCCCTTAAAATCTTATAAGAATATTTTCAAAATAAATTTTTTCTTTTATAATTATGTGACACTTAATTGATTTCAAAATTGAAAGAGATATTTCTCTCAAATAGTTTTGATTTCATCTATGTCAACATCCTTTGATGAATTTTACAGTTGTTTGAAGTTGATTTTTTATGATACAAATCATCCATATTGTATTTAAGGTTTTGTGATATTTTTTACTATGGATATGTTATTTTTATACCATTCATGTTTTATAGTTAAATTATTGACATTTTTTATGCTGGTTTTAATACAAATGTTTATGTTATGTTTCAACCTTTTCATATGAGGAATGTATTAGACTTAGTAAGTGATGGGTGGATCTCGCTATAGATCCTTGGTGCATGAGTAGGCCTCATGAGAAAAACTAGTGTCTTAGCACAAGGCCTTAACAAAATCTTATTTTTAGTCTTGGCATGAGGCCTTGACTATGTAGTTACGATGTCCGACATTATGCATTCTATCATTATGAAATTAGATATTGACATTACATGTGATTATTCGACTAGTAGAATATCCTTGTGAATAAGTAAATGGAAATATTTTGATTTATATTTTCCATATTATGCTGAATTTTAAGTTTAAAAATGATTTTGTTTTAGTCTTATAAATTTCTTAAACTTTTTATTCTTATTTATGAAATTTTTCGCTATATTGTTATCTTTACTAAGAATCTAAGCTCACCCCTTTCAATGTTTATTTTTACTAGGATGTGAAGAAGTATTTTATGGTTGACCTACAGGGATAGGCTAAGAGATATGAATGTGTTCAAAGGAAAAAATGTTGTTTTTGTTTTTCATTTTATAATGTAATGTAAAACTCATGTTTGTATCTAGTACTTCTAAGGATACTAAACTAGTCGATATTTCAGGACATGATTCCTTTTATCAAGTCAATTTTATGTAATAATGCACCAACTCTGGGTAACTGGGTATAGGCATTACAGTTGGTATCTTAGGAAGTTTAGTACAATCCTTTGAAACTAGATTTAGAAAAACATTGATTAGAGAACATTACCCTAAGATAGACTTTGACGATTAGTATTGAAAAATGTCCTATAATTTTGGTAATGTAGAGATTTTGTGTATTTTCCAAGAAATACAAACCTGTTTGGATACGATCAGGTAGAGTCAGATCTAGAATAGTTGTACCTAGGAGTGAAAACTCCAACAAGGAGTTTTGGGTTTGACCCGGGGTGTCCTGATACAAGACAATGGGCATTGCTGCACTCTTGGTTACGACACTCCTGAGGGATATGCTTAGGATAATTCACATTTTCTTTACAAACCATTATGAAGGATTTATGAGTAAATGCTTCCTCAAAGAAAAACATTTTTATAATTATGGATTATATCCATGAACTTTTCAATTAATTTTGAGCGTTTTAGAAGTTTTGCATTATGTATTGCGATTCATAAACTAATCTAATGTATGACATTGTTTAGAAATGGAGCCTAGTGGAAGGAATGGAAACTGTATCAATACACATAATCCATATAGGTACTACCCTTCTACTCAAGATAATTATACTGGAGCTAGTGATGCAACTGGTTCTGATCAACTTATCATCATACTGGGACAACTCACTCAGGTTATGAATAATGACCTTACCCGTATGGAGCACCCTAATCCACAATGTGGAGGATAAATGTTAGACCACATCATGAGGAAACAACCACCAACATTCAATGGGACTACAAATCCATTTATATCTGAGAAATGGATAAGTTCCTTAGAGAAAATATCTCATAATTTGGTAAGGAAGAGAAAGAAATAACTATGGGTTTAGAAAATAATGTTCAAATAGAGGATGTACCTATTATACAAGAATATGTTGATGTGTTTTCAGATGATTTACCTAGACATCCTCCAGAATGATAAATTGAGTTTTCCATTAATTTAATTCAATGTTTGAGGCCCATATCGAAGACCCATTATATAATGGCCAATGTGGAATTAGTGGAACTAAATAAACAACTAGAGGAACTGAGTAATAAGGGATTTGTTCTCCCTAGTTTCTCTCCATTGGGAGCCTCTATTCTTTTTGTTAAGAAGAAATATGGATCTATGAGGTTGTGCATTGACTACAGGGATATCAATGCTATAACAATAAAGAACAAGTATCCCCTACCTCTCATTGATGATTTATTCGATCAACTTCATAGAGCTCAATATTTTTCAAAGATTGACCTTCGATTTGGATATCATCATCTGTGTGTGAAGAAGGAAGACATTTCAAAGATAGAATTTCAAACTAGGTATGAGCATTATTATTTTATAGTAATGCCTTTTGGACTAACTAATGCACACTATGTTTTCATGGATCTAATGAATAGAGTTTTCAAGGAATATCTTGATCACTTTGTTGTGGTATTTAATGATGATATCTTGGTATACTCCAAAAGCTATGAAGATCATGAAAATCACTTGTGTGCCATTCTGAAAACCCTAGAATAAATGAATTATATGGGAAGTTTAGAAAGTGTAAATTCTAGCTTTAGAAAATCTCTTTTTTTAGTCATATTGTCTCTAAGGATGGAATCCTTGTTGATCCTTCTAATACAATAGCAATACAATAATGGCCAGCACCGACGAGTATAACTGAGGTACGTAGTTTTATTGGTTTAGCAGGTTATTATCAGAGTTTCGTCTAGAATTTTGTCCGATTGGAAAACCTATTAACCAAGCTCACACGTAAAGGGTTAAATTTGTTTGGACAAAAGAGTGAGGAAATGTTTTGAAGAACTAAAGAGAAGATTAATCAATGCTTCTATCAGGACTCTATCATCGGGGATTGATGGGTTTGTTTTTTAAAGTGGTGCTTCAAATAAAGGACTCGGTTGTGTACTTATGCAGAATGATATAGTTATTGCCTACGCATCACAACATCTAAAAATTCATGAACAAAACTATCCCACTCATGATCTTGAGTTAGCAGCTGTAATAATTAATTTGAAGATATGGAGACACTATCTCTATGGTGGAAAATGTGAGATATATACCGATCACAAGAGTTTGAAGTATATTTTCTCATAGAAAGAACTCGACATGAGGCAAAGGAGATGGCTCTAACTACTCAAGGATTATGATTGCACTTTACACTACCACTCGGGGAAGGAAAATAAGGTGGTAGATGCTTTGAGAAGAAATGATCATGTTGTTTTGAACAAGATGATATTTGAAAGGGATCCTATGTTCATGGATCTAGTAAAAATGGATATGGGAATAATCATGGAAGGTAAAACATCAATACTTTTTCAAATGATTACCAAAAAATCTTTACAAAAAAGGATAAAAAGTTCTCAGACTGATGATGAGGGGTTTCAAAAGAAAATTAAAGGTGTGAATAATGGGAGATTGATTGACTTTGTATATGAAGATGGAATTTTGAAATTTGGGAAGATACTTTGTGTTCCTGATATACCTGATCAAAAAATTGAATTGTTGGATGATGCTCATAGCTCCAATTTCTCTATACACCCTGGTAGCACTAAGATGTATAGAGATTTGAAGGAACATTTTTTTGTGGGAAAACATGAAGTGGGAGATTTCTAATTATATGTTAAGATGTATGGTTTTTCAACAGGTTAAGGTTGGAAGACAATATCCTAGAGGATTCATGCAACCTTTTCCCATACCTGAGTGGAAAAGTGATGATATTATGATGGACTTTGTCATGGGGCTACCAAAGGCTCCTAGAAAAAACGATGAAATATGGGTCATTTTTTATCATCTTACCAAGTCAGCACATTTTATTTCTATAAGAGAAGATTTACCACTTGAAAATTTTTCAAGAATATATATTAATGAAGTTGTAAGACTCCATGGTGTACCCCTATCGATTGTTTCTAGTCGTGATCCCTGTTTTACATCAAGTTTCTAGAAAAGTCTTTAAAAATCCCTAGATACTAAACTTTGTTTGAGCACTGCCTACCACCCTCAAACTGGACAGAAAATCATAACATACTATTAAAACCTTATAAGACATGTTTAGATGTTTCTCACTTGACTTTCATGGTATGTGGGATCAGTATTTACCTCTGGTAGAATTTTCTTATAACAATAGATTCTATTCAAGTATTTAGATGACACTATATAAAGTGTTTTATGGGAAGATATGTCTCACACCAACTTGTTGGGATGATTTTGGTGAAAAAAACGTGTAGGCCCAGAACTTGTTGAGGAAACAATGGAAAAGGTGAATATTATCCAAACCCACATCAAAGCAGCTCAAAGTAGGCAAAAGAGCTATGACGATAATCGAAGGAATGATTTGGAATTTCAAGTAGGTGATCATGTTTTCTTTGAAGGTATCTCCGTGGAAGGGTGTTATACGTTTCGGTAAGAATGGTAAGTTAAGTACTAGGTACATCGGACCATTCGAAATTCTTGAACGAATTGGAGTTGTAGATTACCATTTGGCAATGCTTCCAAGTCTCTCCAAAGTTCATGATGTGTTCCACGTATCACTTTTGATAAAATACATGCTTGACCAAACGCATGTACTCACCTATGAAGAAATTGAACTGGAACCTGATCTATCTTATTATTAAGAGCCTGTCAATATTCTTGATGCAATAGAACAAGTGTTGAGAAACCGGACAACTCATTCGGTAAAAGTTATATGGATAAATCCTAAGATGGAAGAGACAATGTGGGAACCCAAGAAACTTATGATGAAAAAACACCCAAATCATTTTATGCATTAATATTATAGAAATTTCAAAGATGAAATTATTTGAAGGAGAGAAGAATGTAACACCCCAAGCTTCCACGGTACGTTTCTCTTTGAATAATACAGTAGCTTGTGTTGTATGCAACTTGGAGTTTTAATCCACCATGACCAATCACACTAGTCATTATGAATAGTAATACCCACTTTTTGAAATTTTCTAAATCTTATTTTTCAAAATGGACTTCATTTTTGGATTTGGAATATCAAAATTAGCTTAGGATGAATTTTTGGTATTTTCCTGAAAACATTCAATTTTTTATAAATAGTGAAAAACACTGCGTTGTTGTTTAAAAACAAATTTTTATTTAAATAATTAGTTTTTTTATTTAAATTTATATTAGGTGAATATAGACACATAATAACTATATAAGTTCAATTTAATTAATTGGAGTCATTTTATAATAAGTTTAGATATATAAAATTTTATTGAACTTTTTACCGTCTTTTACCCACCTTCTAGGAAAATTTGAAAATTTACATAAAACGTAATTTTACCGCTTCTGTAAATTGAATTTCAAAAATATAAGAGACACAGTTGACATCAGTAAGTAAAATTTGGTTCAATGGGATGAAAATAATTTTTGGTGAATAGTAACTTTTGACTTTTATTTACAACGGTTAAAACTAAATACGGTAATTAAAGGTAAAAATGATATTATTATTACCCTAACACATGTCCTAATTCTATTGGATAAGTGTATTTCGACCAAAGTCAACCTTAGGAATAAAATATTATCCTTTTGTTCCACTTGGATAATATTAGGACATTTATTGTTATTTTATTTAAAGAAGAGTTAAAAGTGTTAAATTCAAAGTTTAATAACTAAATCATTTTTAATATAGGGCTATACATAAGATAAATTCTATTATAAAGTTTAATTAAAAATATAAAAATATTTCCTACATAATGGTATTTTATTTATAATTTTTAGACATTAAATAATTTAATTTATTTATCACAGAATGATGATGCAATAATTACCTTATTAATGAAATATTAAACTAATTGATATTTTAAATATCTAAATAAATGTAAATTGAGACTTTTTATGAATTAAAATAATTTTATAGATTAATATGACATTTTATGGTTGATTTAATGAATTTTTTTCGAAGTAATCATGCTGTTATGACTTTTACAAAAAACAAAATACCAAATAGTGTCAAAATTGACCTAAATGAGTTTTTAAAAACAAATATTATATTATTAAATGATATAATATTCCTAAAAATATAGGGTTTGTCCAAAGGACTTATATAATAATAAATATATCATCAATGAACCACTTTATGTTCTCTGTCCATTTTATAGTAAGTTTATTAATCATATAACATAAAAATACAAGGAGACATGATAAATGTTAAACTATTTAACCAAGAGTTAAATCTAAAAGTTAAGGTTAATATAGTAACCTAAACCTATCTAAAACCTATTGGTTGAGATTTTTTATACTCATACCCACCTTATCCTAGAAATAAATCATTTTGGAGCCATTATAAACTGAAAATAATTTAATTATAAAATAATATTTTAAGATTTTCATAAAGTGACTCTCACCTCTCTTATAAAAGGGTACTTCCACTTCTCTCAAAATCACACCTCCAATGCCATTTGGATCGGCCAAAACCTGCTCAAATATCCTCCCAACTACCTTCACTTAAACCTAGAGGCATTAATTTGACCAGAAAGCCAACTGAAGAATACATTTTGATCAAATCAAAAGGAAACACTCGAAAAAGAGGTAATCATTCCATCACCTCTTTCCAATTATTTTCTTCTTCCACTTCCTCCTTCTTTATTGTTTCCATACCAAAATAATAACTCCAGTACCTTATACATACTATGATATTATTATAAATATGGTAAAAACATATTCTTTATTCTATCCATCCTATAAATGACATGTCACTATATGTGTGTGCATATGGCTTACCGTCTCCACGTCGTGGTGTAGTTTGTCCTTCAACACTTCATTGTTTGGATGGGTCTAATAATGAGTATCATTGTTGTAAATAATAAATATAACATGTTAATTATTCTTTATATATTATATATCATCCAATTACATGCTATTTCACCATAAATATAATGATATTGTTGCCCGTGCGTACATACGGATTACCGTCTCCACGAACGCGATTAGATTCATTCCCCATCGTAATCATTCAAGAATAAAATTTATTTTATGATTAAAAATAATGTTTAAGAACTTAATATCATTTTTTATATGAATAAAATACATCCTATCTATATTAAACATGACTTACATAACAAAACATATAAAGGGATATGAATCAGTTAACACCCGAAATAATGATACTACTAACATATTATTAACAAAGCAATATTAGAAGATCATATATGATATCATATTTATGTATGTGGTTCTTGTATAATTTAATAACAATGATTTAACTATTATAAAATAGTTTAACGTTCCCTTGACCAGGGAAAAGTAAAAGTTTAGGGTTAATTTTACAATCTCTTTATTTATCTAAGGTTGTTTTTACGTAAGTATCTACTGGGACCTCTTTATCATCCATATCCATGTTTCTTAAAAATTTATTTCAAAACATTTTTAATATTTACTAGAATATGGGTTAAAGTCATTTATATCCTTGTTTTACCTTCTATAAAATGTTTTTAAAGGAATATTTTTGTTGTTTTCCAAACAAGGTACTTTATGACCTTTTCGAAAAATTGAGGTAAGAATGTTTTTTTAACTTATATGGAGGGTGAGACTATTTTCCACCATTATAACACCTTTTAAGCTTCCCTTACAATATTATAAGAATATTTTCAAAATAAATGTTTTATTTTATAATTATGTGACACTTAAATTATTTCAAAATAGAAAAATATATTTCTCTCAAAAAGTTTTGATTTCATCTATGTCAACTTCCTTTGATGAATTTTACACTTTTTTGAAGTTGATTTATTATGATACAAATCTTATGTATTGTATTTAAGGTTTTGTGATATTTTTTACCATGGATGTGTTATTTTTATACCATTCATGGTCTATGGTTAAAGTATTGACATTTCGTATGCTAGTTTTCGTACAAATGTTTATGTTATGTTTCAAACTTTTCATATGAGGAATGTATTGGACTTAGTAAGTGACGGGTGAAGCCCATTATAGCTCCTCATTACATCGGTAGGTCTCATGATACAAACTAGTGTCTTGGCATAAGGCCTTGACAAAATCTTATTTGTAGTCTTGGAAAGAGGCCTTGACTATGTGGTTATGATGTCCAGTATTATGCAATCCATCATTATGAAATTAGCTATTGATATTACATGTTATTATTTGACTAGTAGAATATCCATGTGAATAATTAAATTGAATTATTTAAATTTATATTTTCCATATTATCCTAAAGTTTAAGTTTAAAAAGGATTTTTTTTAGTCTTATATATTGCCTTAAATGTTTATACTTATCTATGAAAGTTTCAACTATATTGTTATCCTTACTGAGCATCTGAGATCACCCCTTTATATGTTTAATTTTCCTAGGATGTGAAGAATTATTTTATGGTTTACCTATAGGGATAGGAGAAGGGATATGAATGTGTTCAAAGGAGACAATTTTGTTGTTGTTTTTCATTTTATAATGTATTGTAAAACTTATGTTTGTATCTAGTACTTCCAAGGCTACTAAAATGATTGGTCTTTCGGGACATGATTCCTTGTATCATGCCAATGTTATGTAATAATGCACCGAACCTGGGTAAATAGGGTTAGGGAATTACAGAGAAGATGTAATTAGGTCGATGGTTGTATCAAGACTGATAAAAAATTGCAACTTTATCTTTCTTTGTGGCCCTCTTCCGTAAATTGTGCAAAAAATGACAACATTGGACACACATGAAGGCCTCCTAGGCCGCCTAAATAGAGTTCATCATGCTATCATCGATGGGATACCATAAACCATACAAATAATTAATAATATTAAGTGATAATTAAATAAATTTAAAAATAACTATTATATATTTACATAACATCCAATTATCAAACATTCTCTACCAAAAATCAATAGGAATATGATATCATATCACCCATGATCTGGAAAAATAATTTTGTAGAATATAACTCCCCTGCCCAACATCTATATGTGAAAAAATATACGAAAAAAACAAACAATAAAACAATTAGTACATAAATAAATTTCTAGAAATAAATAATAATGAAAATCAACTAAATTACACAACTGAACATACCTCTGCATGCATGGATTAAAATATATATGTGGACGTATCTTAGTAATAGGGTCGGGAATCATCAATCTTGCAAGACCACAGCCCCTCTAAGTCGACGCCCTGCCTGCAACATGAGGGTCTGATGACATGTCATTAGGCTCATCACCAGGTAGTACAGACTCGTGGAGGTCATGGAAGATGTCATCTTAAGTCTCATCAGCCATATAAAACATGAAAAGAAAGTTTCCATAAAATAATTGAAGATGATTATTATATATATATATATATTTATTTATTTATTTATTTATTTTGACTATAACCAACAAGTAATTGTGTCATTGTTAATCTTCATCCTCATCTTCATATACAACGGTGTCAATATCTTGATCTTCCTCCTCAGTATCATCAATTTCCATAGGAGTTTCATATCTTTCATCACTTGTTAATTCAAATTCATTTTTTAAATCATCATCATCATTGTCACCATCAACCCATAACGATGGGGTATCAAAATCGATATTCAGGTCTCTTCTTTGAAAATATCTATTTAGTGATGTCTCTTGAAATTTTTCAATTCCTTTCACTTCAATAGAACCATATTCACTTTGCATAAACTAATTTTCATAAGAATTCATTTTTATAATGCCCCTCCAATCAATAAATTATCTTGAAGAAGCATAATAACTTGCATAATATATTTTATGTGCTTGATGAGCCAATAGAAATGGTTCAATTACTGTAATAAGGCTTTTACATTTAATGTCCAAGATTCCATAGTGCGGATGAACATGAAATCCTCTATCTGTATCAAACCAATGGAATTTAAACATCATTTTATAATTCTTTCTCAGATAAGACAGTTTAATTATTTCATCTATAATTCCATAAAAGTAAACTTTACTTTCTATATTATGAGATCCTCTCAAAAAAACATCGTTATTCATTGTTTTTTATTCACCATATGCATGTGAATGAAATCAAAAACTAATAACCATATATGAATTATAATATTTGACCATTTTGGATGGTGAGTTACTCAATACACATAATCTATTATCAATTTTATCGACATTTTTTTATACCTGAAAAATTGAAAAACAATTAACTATATAAAAAAATAATAAATTGATCGCATGTGTTAAACTATAAATAATTTAATTTTTCAGTCTTTGAAACCAGTAGAAAAAATTAAATTAGTGATGTTTTACAATAGAAACTGGTTTAATTTTTGAAAAATGTTTCTTGATATGATAATCATGTAATCTAAAAATAAAATAATATTAATTTATTTTAAAAATAATAATTAAAGAATATGTGGTATTAGCACTCACTGTACAAATCATTTCATTTCTTCATAGTTGATAAAAATATATGTATGATCCATGTTATTTTCATCATCTAAAATCCATCATTCATGAACTCCACCAAATCCAAGTTTAGGCTAATTAATAATTGATAATTGAATGTTCTGTGCATCATCAAAATTTCCCTCATTATGGTCCGTTCTGTTATTTTTTTAAGGATATTCATGTTAGAAATAATATGAGAATAAAAAATAAATTTCCTCTTATAAATTAGTTTCTAAAATTGACCCTTCAACTGATTCTTTGTTATGTACCTCTTTTCAATTTCTACATGCATATCTCGTATGGTTACATCCATCAGGATGGTACCGACCCTCCATATTTTTCATCACGCGGAAAATGTAATATCAAATATTCAATTGAATCAATTAAATCTAATGGAAAAAAATATATCTTACATAAAATTAAAACAACATCTTATTAAAGTCTATTAAATTCATCATATTATTTTTTTACTGCATATATATCTCATAAAAAAATATGATATTTCTGTTACTGCATCTAAAATTTAAGAATTAAACAAACCTTTAAATCTAATTGGTAGAAGTCTTTCAAATATAACAAGACAACCATGACTTTTTAATCTAATAAAATGATTGTTTCTGAAACGTCTAGACAAATTGGAAACATAACCATTTGGTAGTCTCAAATCCACAATCCCCTTAAAAAATAATAATTGGTTATCTCTGGAAAGTGTATAAGCTACTTTTTTCTTTATTAAATTCTATGATCTATCATTTTTTAACAACTCAAGTTTTGGTTGCCTATAAATTTTGGCAAGATATAATCATGAATTTACATTATCTTTGGTGTTATCTGGTGTGTCCAAAAAAATTATAAAATATATTATCAAAATAGTTCTTATCAATATGTGTGACATCCAACATGTGATGAACCAACAAATAAGACCGATATAGAAAATCCCAAAAAATACATTGCTTAATCCAAGTATGATCATTCCCAAAGCCATCTATTTTTTATTGGTTTATAGTCGGTCCAAAGGAAATGAGAGGTAATGAAGAGACAATTGATTTTAAATCAATACCTAAGATCGTTTATGTAGGTCCAACTCTTTCAATTATAACTTTTCGAAAATGATTAATATTCCTTCATAAAGAATGGTCACTAGGAATAAATATGTGATGACAGTCAAAAAAATAATGTTTTGTCCCATTGACGAATATAAATGCTTTGATGTCACTCATACAGTATGGAAATGATTTTGGACCATGTTTACTCCAACTAGATAACATGTTGTATGTTGGGAAGTCACTAATTATCTACATTAATGGAGGTTTCATTAGGAAATTTTGTTTCGAAATAACATTATTTATATTGATGTCATTAATCTATAATAATTTTAACTCATCAATCAATGACTTCACGTTAACATCGATATTATTTTTTAGATGTATTGAAATTAATAAGGTCAAAAATATATATGGCTTATTCATCAACATCCTAGGCGGTAAGTTGTATGGAGTTATAAAAATATTCCAAAAAGATTATTGACTACTGTAAGAATCAAATGGACAAACCATCATTAGAAATACCCAATAACATGTTACGGGCTTCTGAAGCAAAAGACGGATGTACCTAGTCCATAAATTTGCATAAATCGCCATCACAAGAATGATTTAATATTTTACCAGTTGAAATATTGGTTTTGTGCAATAAAATCAATGAAATTATGTTCTAAGACAAAAATAAACACTGTAATCTGGATATAAGCAGGAAATACCTAAACTGTTTAATAGGAATCAATCTAGAATTCCCTAGTTGAGCCTATTTATACGTCGATTTTCCACATGTAGGACAGATAACTAAAGACTCATTCTCACCATAATATAAGATGAAAAAATTTAAGCACGCATAAGTCTTCTGATAACCAAGTCCAAAATTATGAACTAGTCTCTTACTCTCATAGAAATTTATAGGCAATACATTTTCTTCAGGTAACAGTGATTTAACCAAAGATAATATTTGATGAAAATAGCTATTTGACATTCCATTATCTAATTTAATAGCCATAAATTTTTCAACTACTTCAAAATTTCTTATCTTACAACTAGTATATAAGGAATCCTTATCAGACTTCAGCAACTCATAAAATCAAGATGTTTCAAACTCATGAGTGAAATCAATATCATCCTAGGTTTCAGTTTGTTGAAAAGAATGACCAACAACATCATGTTCTAAAGTTTGAAACTTTTAGAGTTCTTAAACTAAATTATTAATATTTTATCTTGAACTATGTTCACCATGTTGATACCAAAAACATAATCTTTATAAAAACCAAAATGTAATAGATGACACCCAACATTATCAAATGTTTCAAGCCTCTAGAAATCACATTTCTTATACGGCCACTTAATTTTCCCTTTTGAAACAAATTCTAATTTTGATTATGTAAATGATAAAAAAATATTCAACACCATTAATATACAAAGAATTTATACCAAAAAATTTTGGATTTCTATAATGATTTATCCAATCACGATCATGTAATACAGGCTATTACTGACTTCCTTATTTAATATTTCTTTAAAAATAGAAGAAAAAAATTATGAATAATTTGATATAAGAAAAAATACAATTCAAAAAAGAGTAGGAAAAAAATTACTTGTAAATATTATCAATTTTATCTAAGTGCCGCTAACTTTTAGTAATTACCAATAATTACTAATAATTATCACTAATTGCCTCTAATTGTTACTAATTACCCATAATTATTGCAAATTACCACAAATTATTACTAATTATCACTGTTTATTACTAATTACCACTAATTTTTCGTAATTATCAATAATTATTACTAATTTATGCTAATTTTTAGTAATTAAAGAAATTTTTATTAAGTGCTTCTTATTTTTACTAAGTACTGCTAATTACCACTAATTTTTACTAAGTGCTGCTAAATATTACTAAGTGCTGCTAATAACCACTAATTTCTACTAATTTATGTTAATTATTAGTAATTACCACTAATTACCACTAGTTTTTACTAATTACAAGTAATTACCACTAATTAATGCTAATTACTACTAAATAACACTAATTATTACTAATTGCTGCTAATTTTTAGTAATTACCACTAATTATTATTAATTACCATTAATTTTTACTAATTACCACTAATTTTTTATAAGTACCACTAATTTTTACTAAGTTCCATTAATTGCAACTAATTTTCACTAAGTTCCACTAATTTATACAAAGGTAGTTAATTTTTACTAGGTACTGCTAATTACAAGTAATTTTTACAAAGTACTACTAATTACTGCTATTTTTTTGTAATTACTACTAATTATCACTAATTAACAGTAATTACCGCTAATTATAGTAAATTATTATGAATTAAATCTAATTTTTATTAATTATCGCTACTTATTACTAATTACTGCTAATTTTTAATAATTATTGCTAGTTTTTACTAAGTACCACTAATTTTTACTAATTATGGCTAAATTTTACTAAGTACCACTTATTACCGATAATTTTTACTAAGTACCACTTATTACCAATAATTTTTACTAAGTGCCTCTAATTTTTACTAAGTAGTGAAAATTATTACTAATTACTACTAATTTATAGCAATTACTGCTAATTATTACTACTTACTGTTAATATTTACTAATTACAGATAAATTTTACTAAGTATCGCTTATTTTTACTAAGTACCGCTAATTATATCTCATTTTTACCAAGTACTGCTAATTTTTATTAAGTGCGGCTAATTTTTAATAAGTACCACTAATTTCTACTAAGTACCGATAATTACTGCAAATTTTTTATAATTAACACTTATTATTGCTAATTACCAAAAATTACCACTAATTATTGCTAATTACCACTAATTTTTAGTAATTACCACTAATTATTACTAATTATCTCTAATTTTTATTAAGTACCAATAATTTTTTTTTATGTACTGCTAATTTTTACTAAGAACTGCTTATTACCTATAATTTTTACTAAGTGCCGCTAATTTTCCCTATGTGCTGCTAATTTTTACTAAGTAACAATAAATTTTAGTAATTACCATTAATTTTTTCTAATTTCCAATATTTTTACAAATTACTTTTGATTATTACTAATTGCCCTTAATTTTTACTATGTACAGCTAATTACTGCTAATTTTTACTAAGTAGTGCTAATTTTTAGTAATTACCGCTAATTTTTAGTAAGTCTTGCTTATTTTTACTAAGTGCTACATATTTTTACTAAGTACTATTAATTACCTCTAATTTTTACTAGGTACTACTAATTACCACTAATTTTAACTGAGTACCGCTAATTTTTAGTAATTACCACTAATTTTTACAAATTATCACAAATTTTTTCTAATTGCCACTAATTTTTACTAAGTACCGCTATTATATACTAAGTGTTGCTAATTTTTAGTAATTACTGCTAATTTCTTCTAATTACTGCTAATTTTTACTAATTTATGGAAATTTTTATTAATTACCGCTAATTTTTACTAATTACCACTAATTTATTATAATTTTCACAAATTTTTAATAATTATTGCTATTTATTGTAATTTCTGCTACTTTATCGCTAATTACTGCTGATTTTTAGTACTTGCCACTAATTTTTACTAAGTGTCGCTAATTTTTACTAAGTACCGTTGTACAGCTAATTACCACTAATTTTTACATTTACCACTAATTAACGCTATTTTTTACTAAGTACTGCTAATTACCGCTAATTACCACTAATTTTTATTTATTATCACTAATTTTTACTAATTACTATTAACTTATAGTAATTACCTCAAATTATCGCTAATTTTTACAAATATGTACTAATTATTATCAATTACAACTAATTAAAACTATTTACTGCTAATTTTTACTATTTATCTCTAATTTTAGTTATTATTTCTAATTTATAATAATTACCATCAATTTATAATGATTACCACTAGTTTTTACTAATTAGCAATAATTATTATTAATTACTACTAAATATTATTTATTATTAAGATCTATAAATTATTACCAAGTTCTATTAATCCCTACTCATTTCCGTTAATTTTTACTAATTTCGGCTTGTTACTGCTAATTTTTACTAATTACCTATTTTTTATACTAATTATCTCTAATTGCTAATAATTACCACTAATTTCTAATAATTACTTCTAATTTCTAATAATTAACGTTAATTATTAATAATTAAAATGACATAATAATAATTAAAACTAATTAACACTAATTAAAACTAAAAACTTCTAATTAAAAATAATTATTAATAATTAAAACTAAATACTTTTAATTAAAAATAATTACTATTACTTAAAACTAATTTCTGTAAAATAAAACTATGTAATTATAATTAAATATAATTACTGAAAATTGATAATAATATTTTCTAATATAAAATAAAAAAATTATTAATAATTGAAAACATTAAATAAGTGACTTAAAACAAAATCTTTTAGCGGATGCAAAGTTGAAAACTTACTTCCCTGTAAAATTTAAAACTTTTCAAATTTTAAACAAAAGAATATGGGAGCAGAGGAGGATATGGGAGTCCAGAGGAGAACAGAATGAAAAAAATCAGTTGGGGGTATTTATAGGTAAGATAATTTGTGATGGGACTATTTGTGACAAATTCCCTGTCACAAATAGTATTAGTTGGGACGGGTCCCGTCACAATTAGTACCCACTATTAACAATTACGTTGTCAATAAAAAAGGTATTTGCAATGAGGGTCAATTCCCGTCGTAAGTAACTATAATGATAGAAGGTATTTGCAATGGGAAAACATTTCCACCGCAAGTAATTTTTTAAGGACTATTTGTATTGGGAAACAAATCTCATCTCAAATAGTCCTTGGTGAGGGACTATTAGCAATGGGCGATGGGACCATCGCAAAAGATATTTTTTCCCATAGTGGTTCTGTAATGACCCAAAATTTTATCAATGTAACTTCTCCCTCCTTATAGTAATGTCATAATCATATAAAATCACATCAGGAAACACAATGCCACATCATGCTTAAATGAACTATTATGTGACCTTTAAACATAAATTTTCTACTTCTATGTTTTGAATTTTGAAAATCTAACACACACGGTTGCGATCAGTAAAATATTTTGAGTCCGATAGGAAAAAAATATTTTTTCATAAAAAGTAACATACCCTTATGAATAGTAACCTACCCTTATAAATAGTAATATGACCCTTATGAATAGTAAATCATCCAAAAGAATAGTAACCTCACCCATGAATTTATAAATAAAATTTAGGCATCTTATAAATGACAATATGACCATAGTAAAAGTATTGGTATTTTTTTAAGTCATAACTAGTTAAATATAATTAATTAATTATTTTAAAAGTAAATGTATTTTTCTAAAAGGTGTTCATAAATTAACAATTTTATGTCTACTGGTTTTAAAATAATTTTATAAGAACTTATGTAATTTTTAAAAGCATTATAAAAGAGAGTTTTATTTTTAAAATTTGTATTTTTCAAGTAAATTGGGATTTTAATTAAAAATTAAATTAATCATATTTAGAAAATAATTTTCATAAAATGGAGTTCATTTTTGTATTCTAAACATCGAAAAATGGTTAAGGTGGATTTTTGGGGTTTTTCTGAAATACTTAAATTTTTTATGAATAGTGAAATACTATAATTTACAAAATAAGCTAAATACATTAATTATAGATTCACAGATGATGTTATGTTGATGTAAGACCAATTAGTTTAAACTCACATGCTCAAGATACTGTATTTAGTCATAGAATCATCACTATTTATGGTCTTGTGAATAATTAATAAATTAATGAATATAGTATTGTGAAAACCCCTCTCCCCTCTACTATAAATACCACCCCTCACACCCTCATTTCTTCACACCTCTCAAGCTACAAACCTTGTCCAAATTCTACCCAAATCTCTTCCCTATCCCCTCTCCCATGTCCTGCATCCCTTGTATGATAAAAAATCCAAAACCTCTTCCCTAAAGAGGCTCTCAAAGAAGATGTATTCAAGAGGTAATTTCTCTCTCTTTTCTTTCAATTTCCTTTCAAATTTCATTTCTTTTCTTCTCTTATCATCAAATTTTATTATCCAAATTTCATGATAATTTCAAAATTATTGATATACTGGTATGATATCATGTTAATGTAATATTATTTATTATAATCCTCCCTCTCTCTCTTTCTTTATAAAAATGAAATCGTTACCCAGAATGTGTTAATTTACCAACATCATGGGCGATGCACTTCCATCTTTCTTCAAATACTTAAAGGCTATAAATTAAACCATTAAATGGTTGAAAATATATTGTAATATGTATGTTTTAACCCCTTTTATTTTCTTGAAACAACTTTTATTCATAATACTAATTGATAAAACAAAACATGTTCGTTGTGATCCAAAAAACCACCTAAATTAACCTAAAACAATCATCATTAAATTTTAACTTATGATTCATCCACATGGTATATAACATAATTAATTAAAATTTCATTTAAAATCCTGTAATATCATTTATAACATGTAATATCAGTTCTATATGTTTTTTCATGTTCTACATGAACTTCCATTCATGTGTACAAGTGAACCGTTCATGAAAACTAAGAAAATGAACACTCCCGAACAATGGATTTAAACTATAAAACTCATCCCAAGGCCCATAAAAGAACTTAATGAAACTATAATGAACTATATTCATGTGTAAAAGGTTTTTTAATTTCTAATTAATGAATATAATTTCATTATACCGGACATTAAAGTGAATAAAGCGTTCGGATACAAGGTAAGGGGAAATTCTCAACCCCAACATTCTTTCTTTGGGTTCTCCCTATTTCACTCCATTTTTAGTATGGTTACTCCTTAAAATCATTTTTTCATAATTAAATTAATTTTTTTGGTATATTCATATTTTCCACTTCAGTTTATGTCAAACACAATGTTTTCCAAAATAACTCTTCTTTCAAAAACATGCCTTTTACTTCTCACTCAAGATTAATGGTTCATGTATCAAGTATGTTATTCCCTCTTTATTTTGGAAACCCAAAGTTTATGAATGTATTATTATGAGTTAAAACCAATTACTTTCCATGTTTTATTTATGTTCAAGATTAATATATGTTCTATGTGAAATTCATGATAATGAAAATGTTATGATGTGACGGGTGCGCTTGGAATTATAGAGCGTAATATGAATGTTTGGTTGTGATGGGTGTGCTAGCAATTATACAGTGTTTCAATGCATTGGGTAAAGTGATTAATCTCATGAGTTAAAGTGAAATGATGTTTAAACATGATTTTATCTTTGTTCACAACTATGTGTGATATTTGACCACTAAGACATGTTGTTTCATTTTTATGCATTTCCACAATCCATGCCTTTACCTAATGATTCCTCTCATGATTCTTATGGTGATAATTTTATGCTCACCCCATTTTATATTATTTCATGTTCTTATATATTCTCTTATTAGGCTTTTATATCAACCATTTTTTATGTATATCCTTAGGTGACTACTTGTACTAAGGAGAAGTCAAGATCCAATAAGAAGCTAGATAAGAAGGAGTTAAATAAATGTTTATGCTTTATGTTGTAAATGTTATGTACCCAAGACACTAAACCTTTGGATCCTCATTCTGTAATTTTTTTATGTTTTTTATCATTAAAATTATGTAAAAGTAATGTAATAAAATAAGGGTCACTATAGTTGGTGTCATAGGAAAGGATTAGTTAATTTGGGAATTAGGATTAGTGAACTCTAGAGAAAACCTCTAGTATTATACTAAGTAAAAATATACTCACAAAAAGATTTTCTAAATATAGTCATCCCATAAGATATGATTTTAGTGTAAATTTCACAAATGAATAAGTTATTTATTCATGACTTGTAGACTTATGTTTTGTTCTAACCTTTTCTATTTTAGAAAATAGTGGGAACCAAGAGAAACCAGGCCAACAACCCTTGCGAGGGCCAATACAAAGATTGTCTGAATGACACCCCAAATGCTTTGGGATGTGGAGTTCAAAACTTAAAGGTGATGATTACCTAGTTTTCTAAGGTTATGAACAATAACCTGAATAATTTGTAACGTTCTCCTTTACCTAAGAGGGAGAAACTTTCTATTGAGTGTTTTATACAGAAACGACCACCGACGTTTAGTGGATCTTATGATCCACTAGTTGCAGAATAGTAGTTTAACTCCATGGAGGAGAAATTTTCTATGATTCGCTATTATGATTTGGATAAGGTGATTATGGCCATTTATTTTCTAGATAGAGAGGCCAGTCAATGGTGGTCTTCGATTAAGACCACCAAGATGACTGACAAAATTGAAGAGATTGAATGGGAAGACTTTAAGATCATATTTATTAACAAGTAATTCCCACAAAATCTTCATACGAGGATGGATATAGAATTCATAGAGCTCAAGAAAAAGGGAGGAGAATCTGTCATGGCCTATGAAGAAAACTTCACAGGGCTTTAAAGGTACTCTTTGGGTTTTTTATCAAGAATGATAGAAAAAATTATAGATTCTTTAGTGGATTAAAACCACACCTTTTAAAGACTCTTGCAATTCGAGACTTTGAGAGTTATGAAGAAGTTGTTCGATGTGCTCTCAAAGTAGAGATGGAGTCTGGAGAATGGTTACATGGCTATGGTGATAAGAAACAAAAGGTGGAGTTTCAATTTGGAGGATCAAATGATAAAGGATGGAAGAAAACTAAACAACCCACATGCCAAAAATGTGGGAAGAAACATCATGGGAATTGCCACAAAGGGATGGGGAAATGTTTCAAGTGTGGTCGAGAAGGACATTAAGCTCTTGAATGTAAAAAATACATGAGAAGGCAGTAGAATGTGGTGGTAGAAAGGAATAAACCACCCATAGTTCAATGCTAAAATTATAGGGAGCAGGTGAACTATGCAAGTGAGTGCACTAAACCTTGATTTCTTGAGGGTAATCAGCATCAGTAGCCACTAAAGACAAAGGAACAAGGTAAGGTTTATGCCATCACTACTACGAAAGTTGAGAAATAAAATTAAGTCATACAA
This sequence comes from Viscum album, assembly GCA_963277665.1. Classification (NCBI taxonomy): domain Eukaryota; kingdom Viridiplantae; phylum Streptophyta; class Magnoliopsida; order Santalales; family Viscaceae; genus Viscum; species Viscum album. The sequence goes on from OY728137.1 coordinate 1,210,059,391, forward strand.
GGTACACTTCCTATTCACTCAAGAATGGAAAAGTCTTATTTGATTTTGGTTCTACACATTCATTTATATCTTGTAAGTTTTATAGAACTATATAATCAAAGCCCTAAAATATTGAAATAGAGATATCTGTAAAAACACCAAGTGGTGAAATAATTACAACCCAAGTGTTGAACTCTTCTCTTATTGGTGTATGTGGGAAGATTATTCCAGCGAATCTCGTAATACTTTCCTTGGTGTAATTCAATATTGTAATGGTAATGGATTAGATCTCATTATATATAGCACATATCAATTGTTAGAAAAAGGAAATATCTTTTCATATTATGAACCACCCCATGATCCTCTACAAATTCAAGGAAGGTCATGAATCTCCTTTGAAAAATCCTTCAACGGTGTGGGTGTTGATTCCTTGTGAAGAGGAATACCTTGTTAAAATGGTTGAGTCAAAGGAAAGTGTCAGCCTAGCAGAAATTTACATCATAAGGGAAAATGGTAATGTATTTCCTAAAGAGTTACATGAACTTCCCCCAGATCATGAGGTGGAGTTCTCAATAGAACTCATACATGTAGTTACTCCTATCTCAAAGTGTCCTTATAGGATGGATCCTATCGAACTGTAGGAGTTAAATAAGAAGCTTCAAGAGAATTTGGGAAAAGGGTTCATACACCCTAGTGCATCACCTTGGGGTGTGCCAGTTCTCTTTGTAAAGAAGAAGGATGGATCAACGTGGTTGTTTATCGATTATCGGGAACTCAACAAGATCGCCATAAAAAAAGTATCCAATTCCAAGGATAGATTACTTGTTTGATCAGCATCAAAAAGATGAGTACTTCTCAAAGGTGGATCTTAGTTTTGGATATCATGAGCTAAAGGTGAAGAAGGATGATATTCAGAAGATTGCCTTCCGTACAAGGTATGGTCACTATGATTTTCAGGAGATTCCCTTCAGGCTAACTAATTCCCCTAAAATATTTATGTATTTGATGAATAGAGTCTTGAAACACTATCTCAACAAATTTGTGGTAGTGTTTATCGATGATATTCTCATATACTTCAAGAGAAAGGAGGAACATGAATAACATCTAAGATTTGTGTTGGTGACATTGATAAAGGAGAAGTTTAACACCAAGTTCAGAAAGTGTGACTTTTGGATAAATAAAGTCACATTCTTGGGATATGTGATCATAAGTGAGGGAATTTTTGTGAACCCCTCTAAAACAAAGGTGATTGATGAATGGACCAAACACTCTAGTGTCACATAAATCTATAGTTTTCTTATATTAGCTAGGTACTACCGACGTTTTGTGAGAAATTTATCATGATTGTCAAGCCCACTAACTAATTTAACAAGGAAATGGGTAAAGTATGTTTGGATGGAAGGATGTGAGGAAAGATTCAAGGAGCTAAAGAGAAGGCTGATCACTACACCTATACTCGTATTACCGAAAAGTGGAGAAAGTTAAGTAATATACAGTGATGATTCAAATAAAGGATTGGGTTGTGTGCTCATGAAAAATGATAATGTGATAGCCTATGCCTCATGACAGTTGAAGATCCATGAGTAAAACTACCCGAAGCATGATCTAATGCTAGAAGAATTGATTTTTTCTTTGAGAATATGGCGTCACTACCTCTATGGTGAGTAGTGTGACATATATACCGATCAAAAGAGTATAAAGTATATATTCACATAGAAGAATCTCAGTATGCATCAAAGGAGATGGTTAGAGATAATCAAGGACTATTATTTCTCTATTCACTATCATCCTGGCAAGGTGAACAAGGTAGCTAATGCTTTAAGCAGAAAAGAACCTACTACTATATCCATGATGCAGATTGAGAAAGACCCTATCTTCATGGATATGAAAAGGATGGATTTGGAAATCATAATGGTGGAGAATACATCCTAACTTTCCCAAAATGATTTCCCAACCATCGATCTAAGAGAAGATTAAGGAGTCACAAAGGGGTGATCTAGAGTTACAAAAAAAGGTGAATGTTGTAAAGGAAGAGAAGCAGTAAGAGTTTCATATCGATGATGATGGTGTGATTTGGTTTGGAACATGGATTTATGTTCCTTCATCACCCAAGATAAAGAAGTATCTATTGCACAATACACAAAGCTCAACATTCTCTATCCATCCTAGTAGCACCAAGATGTACTAAGATCTTCGAGAACACTTCTGGTGGGATAACATGAAGAAGGAGATTGCAGAATATATCTCAAGATGCTTGGTATATCAACAAGTTAAAGCAGAGTGAAAAAATTCCAAAGGGATGATGAAACCATTACCTATACCCATGTGGAAATGGGAGAATGTAACTATGGACTTTGTCAAGGGTATCCTAAAGATGTCTAAGGGAAATAATGCGATATGGGTTGTGGTCGACTGACCCACTAAGACTGCCCACTTTATTGATATTCAGGAAGATCTGTCACTTGAAAAATGTTGAAATATATATGTGAAGGAAGTGGTGAGACTACATGTTGTTCCACTCTCGATTGTCTCTAGTCATGATCCAAGGCTCACATCTAAATTTTGGAGGAGTCTCCAACATGCTTTGAGTACTGAATTAAATTTCAGCATAACCTATCACCCCAAAACAGATGTCCAATTTAAAAGGACAATTAAAATGATCAAAGATATGTTAAGACTCTACTCTTTAGAATTCAAAGGTGGATGGGATCAACATATCCCATTTTTTGAGTTCTCATACAACAATAGCTTCCACTCAAGTATTCAGATGTCTCCATATGAAGCTCTGTATGGAAAGCGATGTAGAACTCCAACCTATTAGGATGAAGTTGAAGAAAGAAAGCTAATTGGACCTGATCTTGTGAAAGAGATGATAGATAAGGTTCAAGTCATCTAGAAACATATCAAAGTTTCTTAGAGTTGCAAAAAGAGCTATACTGACAACTGTCGAAGGGACTTGGAGTTCGACGTTAGAGATAAATTCTTCCTTCGAATATCACAATTGAAGAAATTCATGCGGTTTGGAAAGAAAGGGAAGCTAAGCCCAAGGTACAATGGCCCCTTTGAGATCCTTGACCATGTAGGAGTCATGGACTATCAGCTTTCACTTCCATCGAATATGGCTCAAGTTCATGATGTGTTTCACATATCACTCCTAAGGAAGTACATACCAGGTCCCTCACATGTACTGAACTCAGAGATGGTATATCTGGAAGATGATCTATCTTATGAGGACTAGCCAGTAAATATTTTGGACCGGAGAGATAAGGTTCTACCAAACAAGAAAACACACTTTTTCAATGTTTTTTGGAGGAACCATAAGTATAAAGAATCAACTTGGGAACCAGAGGATGTGATGAAGGAGAAGTACCCTCACCTGTTTATGTAAAATGAAATTTCGAGGGCAAATTTTCAAAAGGGAGGAAGAATGTAACGACCCAAAATTTTAAAAATGTAATTTCTCCCTTCTTGTAGTAATGTCATAATCATATAAAATCACATCAGGAAACACAATTCCACATTAGGCTTAAATGAACTATTATGTGACCTTTAAACATAAATTTTCCACTTCTGTGTTTTGAATTTTGAAAATATGACATACACGGTTGCGATCAGTAAGATGTTTAGAGTTTGATAGGAAAAACTTAATTTTTTCATGAATAGTAACCAACCATTATGAATAGTAACCTACCCTTATGACTAGTAATATGACCCTTATGAATAGTAAATCGTCCAAAATAATAGTAACATCACCCATCAATGTAAAAATAAAATTTAGGCATCTTATAAGTGACAATATAAGCATAGTAAAAGTATTGGTATTTTTGTAAGTCATAAATAATTAATTATAATTAATTAATTAATTTAAAAGAAAATTTATTTTTTTAGAATGTGTTCTTAAATTAATAATTTTATGTCTACTAGTTTTAATATAATTTTATAAGACCTAATGTAATTTTTAAAAGCATTATAAAATCAGTTTTAATTTTAAAACCTGTATTTTTCAAGTAAATTATTTTAATTAAAAATTAAATTAATCATATTTTGAAAATTAATTTCATAAAATTAATTTCATTTTTGGATTTTACACATCGAAAAATGGTTGGGGTGATTTTTTGGGATTTTTGTGAAATACTTGAATTTTTTATGAATAGTGAAATACTATAATTTACAAAATAGCTAAATACATTAATTATAGAGTCATGGATGATGTTATGATGATGTAAGACCAATTGGTTCGAAATAACATGATTGATTTACTGTATTTAGTCATGGAATCATCACTATTTCTGGTCTTGTGGAGAATTAATAAATTAATGAATATAGAATTGTAAAAAACCCCACTCCCCTCTACTATAAATACCACCCCTCACACCCTCATTTCTTCACCCCTCTAAAACGACAAAACTTGTCTGAATTCTGACCAAATATCTTACCTATCCCCTCCCCCATGTCCAACATCCCTTGTTCTGATAAATAATCCAAAACCTCTTCCATAAAGAGGCTCTCAAAGAAGATATATTCAAGAGGTAATTTCTCTCTCTTTTCTTTCAATTTCCTTCCAAATTTCATTTCTATTATTCTCTTATCATAAAATTATATTATCCAAATGTAATTATAACTCTATAATGATTGATATACTGGTATTATATCATGTCAATGTAATATTATTTATTATACTCCTCCCTCTCTCTCTTTGTTTATAAAAATGAAATCGTTGCCCGTAATGTGTTAATTTACCTACATCATGGGCGATGCACTTCCATATTTATTCAAATACTTAAAGGTTGTAAATTAAACTATTAAATGGTTGAAAAAATATTGTAATATTTATTTTTTAACCCCGTTTATGTTCTGAAAAAAACTTTTATTCATAATAATAATTGATAAAACAAAACATGTTCGTTGTGATCCAAAAACCGCCCAAATTAACCTAAAATGATCATCATTAAATTTTAACTAATGATTCATCCACATGGTATATAATATAATTCATTAAAAGATCATTTAAAATCTTTTAATAACTTTTGTAACATGTAATATCAGTTCTTTATGTTTATACATGTTCTACACGAACTTCTATTCATGTGTACAAGTGAACTGTTCATGCAAACTAAAAAAAAGAACACTCCCGAACAATGGATTTAAAATCTATAACTCATCCAAAGGACCATAAAAGAACTTAATGAAACCATAATGAACCAAATTCATGTGTAATATTTTTTTTAATTTCTAAGTAATGAATATAATGTCATTATATATGACATTAAAGTGAAGAAATTGTTCAGATACAAGGTAAGGGAAAATTCTCGAACCCAACTTTCTTTCTTCAGGTTCTCCCTCTTTCACTCCATTTTTGGTATGGTTACTCCATAAAAATAATTTTTTCATAATTATGTTACCTATTTTCTGGGATATACATGTTTTCCACTAGAGTTTATTTCAAACACAATGTTTTCCAAAAGAATCCTTCTTTCAAAAACACACCTTTTACTTCTCACTCAAGGTTGATGGTTCTGGTATCAAGTATGTTATTCACTCTTTCTTTTAGAAACCCAAAAATTATGAATGTTTTATTATTAGATGAAAATCATTCCTTTACATGGGTTATTTATGTTCACAATTGATATATGTTCTATATGGCATGCATGATAATTGAGTTGTTGTGATGTGATGGGTGCGCCTGGAATTATATAGCGCAATATGAATGTTTGAATGTGACAGGTGCACCTGAAATTAGATAGTGCTCCAATGCATTGGGTAAAGAGATAAATATCATGAGCTAAATAGAAATTATGCTTGATCATGATGTTATATTTTTTCACAACTATGTATGGTAGTTGACCACAAAGACATTATGTTTCATTTTTATGCATTGCCACAATCCATGCCTTTACCAAATGATTCATATCATGATTTTTATGATGATGATGCTATGCTCACCCCATATTATATTGTTTCATGTTCTTATCTATCCTCTTACTGGGCTTTTATCTCACCCCTTTTTGATGTATATCCTCAGGTGACAACTTATACTAAGGAGAAGTCAAGGGCCAATAAGTGTAGGATTGAAATATGATATAGATGCTCAATATATGAGAGGGGGTGAATTGTATACTTTAGAAATTCCTTTGGAAATTTTAAAGTTGGTTAAAACTTTCTATTATTTAACAAAGTTAAACAAGATAAATTCACAAGACCTCTTAGTTCTACAAACTTGCTAGATTCTGGAAACATGGTTTCGGAAATGAAACTTAAGAAAAGTTTACAAGGAAAAAGATTCTATCTTAAAGCATGTAGAATCTTACTAATCAGAGTATACAAGTAAAAGAAAGTATAAGATAGTTATACATTCCTTATTAATCAAAATGCATCGGAAAACAAACTTGAAACAATAAAAGTAACAAGTGTGAAATCTTTTAACCCAAAGAGTATGGTATCCAACAACCTTAGATAAAGGTCCATTGATTTATACTTTCAAGAAATTCTATCTTACCCAAACCAGGGTAAGCCCTTGATAGGAATATCTAAGTCTATCTTGATATCCCTGCAAGCCCTCGAACTTCAAGGTAGTCGGCACCTCTGTCTTCCTTATCAAGGAATTCCTCAAACTTTAAGGTAGTCAGCACCTATGCCTTCCTTATCAAGGAAGTCCTCAAAATTTAAGGTAGTTGGCACCTCTCTCTTCCTTTCCCCGGAAGCCCTCAATTGTACACATCAACAATTGGAGTCGCACGAAGAAATATGAACAAGATGTTCAGTACGCACAAAGCATGAGAGTCTCTCTCTCTAGAAATCACTTCAACAACATGTAATATCTAGATTTGTTGAACAGTGTTCAGATTATTCAAATGAGCTCCTATTTATAGGAACATTTCCTATGGTTGGCTCCCTCCTCCAACGGTCATATTTTTTCTTGAATTTCATAGGGACCTGTACATGTGTCACTCAAACAATGGTTAGCTAGAAATAGAATGCATGACATCATTTTATAATAATAAAAAGGGTAAGTAAAATATGTTTGCTCTATAAAATCTATTTTTCGGAGTATAGGGAAAAAATAAAGTTCAAAGTCTAAGAGGAAAAAATATTCTGAGTCTATATTACATGGATATTCAGATTCTGTTTTCCAAGGAATTCAGAATCAGAATTCTGTAGACTTCAGAGTCTGAATTCTGAGGAATTCAGAGTCTGAATTCTGAGGAATTCACAGTCTGAATTATGAGGAATTCAGAGTCTGAATTCTAAGGAGTTTGGAGTCTGAATTCTAAGGAATTCAGAGTTTGAATTCGAAGGAATTCAGAATCTGAATTCTAAGTAATTTGTAGTCTAAATTCTAAGGAATTGAGAACCGTAATTCTAATGAATTCAGAGTCTGAATTCTAAGTAATTAAGAGTCTAAATTTCGGAGAATTTGGAGCTTGAATTTCATATAATTAGGAGCCTGAATTTCATAGAATTCAGAGTCTGAATTTCAGATAATTCAGAATCAGAATTTTTGAGAATTCGGAGTCTGAATTTCTAAGAATTTGGAGTCTGAATTTCAGAGAATTCGGAGTCTAAATTTCAAGGAATTTAGAGTCTGAATTTCAGAGAATTTAAAGTCTGAATTTCAGATAATTCTAAACCGGAATTCGGAGGAATTAGGAATCTGAATTCAGATCCTGAAAATAGAATACTCTATATTTAATAATTTATAGAATTCTGAGGTTTTAGATTTGAAACCAAATTTTTCACTTAGGAATAAAAAGAGTTAGATTTAGAGAGACTAAAATATGAACAATGAAAAACAAGCAAGGAAAAATTTTCTTGGGGAAGGAAAATTTTCCTTATTAAGGAAAATCTGAGTGGAAAAGAAATTTTCCTTGAGATAGGGTGTTTGTGCTTTTCAAAACATAGAGGAATGGAAAATTCATAAGGAAACCTTATTGAATCAATAATCTCACCATTTTTGGAAAGCACAAACATCCTTACTAAAAATAATATAAGGACTTTGAAATTTTTAGGATCTTAAAAAAATTTATCTCCCTTTACATATGGATCATAATGAATACAACTAACTCCTCCTTAGGCTTTGAAATCCCTAAAGATCCTATTCTTTATTTCTTGATTGAGATTTTACATTTTATTTCATAAAAAATATTCATGATAAATACTACCCCTTGGATGAACTCCCCCTTACTTGGGGAAATTTCTTCTTTACTTAGTATTATTTTTGACATTCCTTTCTCCCCCTTTGTGATTTTTAAAAAGGAATAAAGGGAATGAAAAGGAAAATATGGTACCTGAAATATTATTAATAAACAACCAAAAATATAAAGTGCAACAAGAATTTAATTAATATTGAAAGAATTTGTACAAAAGTAAAATACAACAAAATATTAGATTGTAATGAAATTATCCCTCTTTCTCTTTCGGCATCAGCTTTTTCACAATAGTCTTTAGTTTCTTGAGTTCATTGTTATCATCTTCCAGGTGCTTGAGTATCTGATCCTGATCTTCACTTTTCTTTTCTAAGGCCTTAATTTTTTATTCTTGAACCTTAATTATATCATTATAAGTATTCTAGGCTTCTTGTTTATCAATTTTTTCCTCAAGCTCTATTCTAAGATCCCTTTCCCTCTTCCAACTCTGAGAAACTGAATACAATTTCCCATTCAGATCTTTTAATTATTGCTTCCAAGTCATTTCTTTAAGTGATATATTTTCTTCAAAAGACTTTGTGAGATATTTGAACTTAGAATCCTCTTTTTCAAAATCATCCTTGACATTATCTGAAAACTCATCAAGAATTCTCATCTCTTAAACAGTTTTCCTTGACCAACTAGTCATCTTCTTGCAAGATCTTTTATGGGCTTCATAATTAATGAAAAAAGTTTTGAAATCTGACTCAAGTTTGACACAATTATCCATCACCATGGATACTATATATATTTTCTGATTTAAGGAATGTGGAAGCATTTTACATCTTGAATATATTTCTAGAAATATCAGAAGAGTACCAACTAGCTTCTTCAAAGACTGAACAACAAAGTCATGGCCAGGAGAAGATGATTCTGAATTCGAATTCTTTGATGATGAGGATTCTTTCTCAAGAACATCATCTTTCCTCTTTGATGAAGCACCAACATCTTTCTTACTAATTAAATACTTGGTAAGAGTATCATCCATCACCTGCTTACCCTTATCTTTTTTGGAAATGATCTGATCATCTTTTGGTGATTCATGCTCATTGTCTAATAGCTCAAAAAAATTATCTTCATCAAAATTTTCCTTCTCAGCTTCTACCTAAGTTTCTCCTTGATGAATAATATCATGATTACTACTTTCTTCCTCAAATTTCTTATTGACTTCTTACTGATCCTTATCATCCTTTCCAGGTGTAGCAAGCTTAGAATATTTGGCTTTAGAAGTTCGGATGGAAAACTTATCAGAAGGACTCTCCTTCTCATGATAATATTCCACTTTTCGTATTATGTCATCAGTGTCACCACTTACTTCTTCTTTTTCTTCATCCACTTCTTGTTATACTTATTCCTAAACTTCCTCTTCCACTTATATTTATATTACTTCTTCTTCTTATTCTTGATGTGGTTCTGGAATCACCAACTTCTTTCCCGGAGTCTCTGGAAGTAATTCTTTGAAAAACAATTCTGGTACCAGAATATTCTCAAATGCTTTTTTAGAAACCTTAAGAAGAGATTTAATGATTTCAGCTTCAGAAAATTTCTTTTTCTACTTCTTCTCTTTTTCTTGTATCTCAAGATCTTCGGCAGCTTTCATCTTCAGGAATTTTTCCTCAACAGGATCCAATCCAAACTTAGGCTCCCCTTATTTTTATTTTTTCTTGTCTTCTCTCCACTTATCCACTACTTCATTAGGATAGGATTTTTGCTTCTTTGGCTTTGGAGGTGCAGACTAAATTTCCTTGGCAATAGAAACTTTTTCTATCTCTTGAATTCCCTTCACTTTCCTCTTCCTTCCACCTTTATTCGACATTTCAGCTACAATAGGTTTCTTTGATAAAGATTCAACTTATTCATTTGATAAATCATAAAACTTTACATATTCACCAAAAAATCCAATTTTCATTCTCCTTAGAGTTTCATCACTTAGCAAAATTACCCTGAAATTTCTTGAATTCGATTTGCAGGAAATTTTCATTGTTTCTAAACAAGAAACAATGATCTTTGATAGAATTTCCAGATACATGATAATCTAGGACTTCAAATTCCCATTATTGATATTCTTGATCGTAACCAAAATATACTTAACCAGATTCAGCTTCCGTAGTTTCACTAATAAATCCAAAACATACATATCGCTTTTATTCAGAGTATATTTATCTCCTTTCCTCAGAATAATAAAGCCTTGAAACCAAAGTTCTATAATCTGCAAATTCGTAGAAAGATGAAGAATATTTGGAGTCTTAACTCCAACCAAACCAAGGCACTCTATGGAATTTTCCTTATCAAAACTTCTTGTGTTATCAGGTAACTTATGGGAACAAAATTCAGCTTCTCCTTCGTAAGGTATTCCAATCAAACTGGCTACCTTAGAATAAGAAAGATGATAAGTCTTACCATAACTCTTGAAAGAAAATTTTTCTTTGCCTCCTTGATTGAAAAAAGATACAAATTCATAAAACTCCACTAGAAACTCTGGAATTACCAGATCCTCTGCCTTGGGTTTCAATACAGCTATACTCTCCCAGCCATTTAACTTGATGTTCTTTGAGATGATTGAATCATACTTAATAAAGAAGTATGGGTCTACAAACCTTTCATGATAAATCTTCCATTTAGATATTTCCTTTATGGTTGACATTTATTTCTAAGGAGAGGCTTTTTTAGACATTAGGATCTAAGGAAGACCTGAGAAATTCAGAACGGTCTTAAATAGGAAGGGAAGAACTTCAGTACGCAAGAGCTTGGGGTTCGATGTGGGACAACAATTGGGGGTCCTTTATATAGGCAATTGAAGCGACAGTTCAGCTTCCCTGACTGATCCAACGGTTGAAAGCTTCTTGAGAAGATCTAACGGTTGATATGATAGCTGAAGAAGGATTTTGATAGATTTAAATCTTTTGAGGTTTTTAATAAAAACATTCAGATTTAAAGAAAAGTAAATCTGAAAATTTTTAAAACAAAAATAAAATACCAACAAGAAAAAGATGATTACGAAAATTTTGGAAAGGAAACATACCTTTCAGATTTCTAGGAATATTATTCTCAATAAGGAAAATTATTTTCGAATAACTTTATATTCTGAAATTTTGATTATGAAAAATTTTAGACTATGAAAATTTTGACTACAAACATTTTAGATTATGAAAAATTTTAACTACAAAAAGGAAAAAATTTCACAACGAAAATTTTGATTACGAAAAGTTTTGACTAAAAATTTTTGACTAATAAGAAAATGTACTCCCCCTATGAAAAGGAGTTTCTTATTATAAGGAAATAGGTTTCAAGAAAAATTTAATATGGAAGATTACCTTATGGTTATCAATCCTAACTTCTATTTTATGTATTCAAATCTATAAAAGGGTAAAGATTTTTTGAAAATATCAGCAATTTGATCTTGTGTTTCGATAAATTGAAGAATGATATCTCTTTTTTGTGTGTGATCCCTAATAAAGTGATACCTAATATCTATGTGCTTTTCATAAGAGTGATGTGTATGGTTTTTACTTAAGTCAATGGCACTAGTATTATCACACAATATTTGTGTTTTGTTAAAAAATCATACCATAGTCTGTGAGTGTGTGTTGCATCCACAAAACTTGAGCACAACAGCTTCTAGCTGCTACATATTCATATTCGACAGTGGAAAGTACTACTGTGTGTTGCTTTTTTCATGACCAAGAAACTAATGAATCTCCTAAGAAATGACAAGTTCTGGGTGTACTTTTCCTATCCATTCTATATCCACCAAATTCAGCATCAGAAAAACTTTTTAAAACAAAATCATTTCTAGAAGTATAAAAGAGTCCTAGATCCATGGTTCCCTTTAAGTTTGGAAAAATATTTTTCACGGCCTTTAAATGATATTCCTTAGGATTGGAATGATATCTTGTACATAATAATACCAAAAACATTAAGTCTGGACGACTAACTTTAAAGTAAAGTAGACTTCTTATCATACCTCTAAAAGATGTTTGATCTACTGGTTTCCTAACTTCATCAAGATCAAGTGAATTTGAGGTACCAATGGGAGTACTTATACTCTTAGTGTTGTCATATCCATAAATTTTAAGAATATATTTAATATAATTATGTTGGGATATATAGATTCCTTCTGGTTTTTGAGAAATTTAAAAACCAAGGAAAAATGTTAACTCACCCATCATACTCATTTCAAACTCATATTTCATTAGATCTACAAAATAATCAGTTAAAGATTGCAGAGTTGACCCAAATATAATGTCATCAACATAAATTTGAACAATCAAAACATTTTCATTATCTTTCTTTATAGAAAGGGTTGGATTATCATTTCCCTTAACATAATTGTTTTGAAGAAAAAATCATGTAAGTCTATCATACTAGGCTCTTGGGGCTTGTTTAAGTCCATATAAAGCTTTGGTAAGTTTAAAAACATGTTCAGGATGTTTTGTATCTTCAAAACTAAGAGGTTTTTCATAGTCTATTCCTTCTTGTTGATTATAGCCTTTAACAACCAATCTAGCTTTATTTCTTACTATGATTCCATTTTCATCACACTTATTTCTAAAGACCAATTTTACTCCAATAACATAAGTTTCCTTGAGTCTTTCAACCAAGGTCCAAACTTTATTCCTTTTGAATTCATTTAGCTCATATTGCATAGATTTTATCCGATCATCATCACCTAAAGATTCATCAGTGATTTTTTGTTCTAATTAAGAAAGGAATGAAGGATGTTTTATTTCATTTCTTAAGGAACTTATAGTCCTTAAAGGATGATTTACATCACTAATGATACTATCATTGGGATTATTCTTAAGAAAAAACTTATTTGGGTTTTGAAAAACCTCTTCATCAACGTAAGGTAGGAAGTCTTCTGGGGTAAATGCTTCAGAAACATTTTCTTGAACATTTTCCTTATCAGAAGAATCTTCTATCAAGGGTCAACAATCAGTTTTTGAAAACACATCTGAAGTTGTAGGTTAAGGATATTTAAAAACAAAAGAATCAGTTTCATCGAATTTAACATGTATTGTTTCTTCAACAGTACAAGTATTTTTATTGAAAACTTTATAAGCCTTAGAAATTGTAGAGTAGCCAAAGAAAATTCCTTCCTCAGATTTTATTGTGAATTTGTGTAGATTATCTTTAGTATTTAGATTGAATACCTTGCAACCAAACACCTTGTAGTAGGAAAGTCTAGGTTTTCTACCATTCCATAACTCATAAGGAGTTTTATTAAGAAAAGGTCTAAAAAACACGATTTATAGTATAGCAAGAAGTACTTACAGCTTCATCCCAAAAATGTTTGGATACTGAATATTCATTCAACATGGTTCTTGTTATCTCTTGAAGATTTCTATTTCTTCTTTCAACAACACCATTTTATTGAGGTATTCTTGGTGCTGAGAAGTTATGAGTAATGCCTTTTCTACTACAAAAAGTTTCAAAATCAGAATTTTGAAATTATCTTCCATGATCACTATGGATAGTTATCAATGGAAGGATTTTCTAATTTTTAACTTGGGCTCTAAAAATTTTGAAATAAGAAAAATCTTCAGATTTATTTGCTAGAAAATAGACCCATGCAAATCTAGTGTAATCATAAACTAATACAAATACATAATATTTTCCTCCAATGCTTCCAGTTTTTGTTGGACCAAAAAGATCCATATGAACCAACTATAATTCATCTGTGGTTGAGACTTCCCCGACTGATTTAAAACTTTATTTATGTTTATTTCTATATTGAAAAGGATCACAAACTTTTTAAGAATCAAATCTAAGCACTGGTAGATCCTTAACTAGTCTTTTCTTAGAGAGTTTTCATAGGTTCCAAAGGTTACAGTGTCCTAACCTTCTATTACATAACTAAAAATTATCTTCCATTGCACTAAGAAAAGGTATATCTTAGCTCCTAAGGTCTTCTAAGTTTAGTGTGTAAACATTATCTTACCTATGGGCAGAAAGAATAAAATCTTCCTTGGAATTGTGTACTAAACACTTTTCATTCCTAAAATTCAAAAGGTAACTTTTATCACATAATTGACTTATGCTAATAAGGTTGTTCTTAAGACCCTTAACAAATAAAACATTTGAAATCAAAGTTTTTTCAAGAAGAACAATGTTACCTATACCAATAATTTCTCCCTAAGCATTATCTCTGAAAGTTAATTTTTCTCCTTTCGTCTTGATAATCTTTTCAAAGATGTTTTTTTTACCATTCATATGCTGGGAAAATCCACTATCCATGTACAATGTATTTTTGTTGGTACTATCTTTATTTTCCTGAAAATAAGAGAGTTAGAATTTTAGAACCCAAACTTTCTTGGATCCAGAAACTTCAGAAAGAAAAATTTTAGGAATCCACATTTTCTTTGAAAATAATCTTTATGAAGACCTAAAGACTAAGTTTTGTTTAAGGAACAATTTTTTTTCCCAATGCCCACCACACTGACACTTAGTGCAGAATGGAGCACTTTGAGGTACAAAATAATTGTTACTAAAAATTGGTTTTGAATGAGTATAGACAAATCCTGAATTATTTCTTAGAGGTCGAATTTGGGAATACATCTTATCAAAATTTTCATTACCTAAGGTAAAGTTTGACAAACACTTCCTCAAGGAAAATATTTCTTACTTTAGATTAATAACTAAGTTTTTATCCTCAAAAACATTAGTTTTAGCACTATAGTTAGTCTCAAAAAAAAATTCTTAGAAATTACTTTTTCTATATCCTTAGAAAGTTTATTCTTCTTAGAATTAACTTCCTCAAGGGTTTTTGAAATACTTTCAAAATCAAGGGTTTTCTTATCAAGATCTTTAGAAAGATCTGATATTTCCTTAGTAAGAATAGAAATCCTAGAATTATCCTTATCAAGCTTTTTCTTGACTTTAGAATTTTCATTCTCAAGGAGATTAGTAAACCTAGAAACTTCTTCATAAGTAGGTAAATTATTATCTTCATTAAAAGAATATTCTTCATATGAAGATTCATAATATTTACTATCACTATAATTAGAATTCAAGGATACATTGTTTATGGATTCAACATTGTCTACCTTAGCCATTAGACAATGATTTTCAATAGGTAGCTTGGTGAGTAAACCAAGATTCTTCTATCCAGAAGATTCATACTCTGAGGATTCTTTAGAAGAGTCTCCAACACTGGCACTCCCAGTGTCATTGGATTTTAAAACTTTCTTAGATTTAGCCTTTTAGTACTTCTTTCTATTCCTCTCAGAATGCTTTTCCTTTCTATCTTTTCTCTTAAGCATAGGACAATCTGGACTTATATACCCTACTCTCTTGCATTCATAGCAAGTGACTTCTGAGTCTTTATTGTCCTTTATTTCTTTCTTCTTATATCTATACTAAAATGCTTTCTTCTGTCCAACAATATTGTTCATACTTCGGGCAAGATTGGCTAACTCATTTTTTAAAGATTTACTTCTACTAGATTCGGATTGAATAACAGTCCTCTTAGATTTGGATCTTGTAACTCTCTCAGGAGTCCTGGCTTTCATATGATTTAAAGTAGTTGTAAAAGCAACACTTCCATTTCCATTCTTCTTCTTATTTAGATCATCATCTCTTTTCATTATGGTTTCATGTTGAAGAAGGGTTCCAAACAGCTCATCAAGAGTAATCTGAGATACTTTCCTATTCTCATGAATAACTGTTCTCTTTGATTCCCACTCATTAAGAAAGATATCTATAATCTTGTCCATAAGTGCCTCATTATCTAAACCTTTTTCACCCATAGATTGTAAATTGTTAACAATAGTCATAAACCTCTATTGTACCTTACACACTGGTTCTCTATAAGAAAATATAAATCCATGATATTTTGCTCTAAGCATAGCTCTTCTTGTTTCGATAACTTTGGAAGTTCCAAAATGAGTAACCTCCAATTTCTTCCAAATACAATTTTCAGCTTCGTAAGAATAAATCTGTCTATATATATTCCTAGTCATGGAACACAACAAAGTATTGTGTACCTTATAGTTAAGTTGATATTCTGACTTTTCTTGATTAGTAAAAGTTCTGAATTCCTTATTAGGAATCTTGTAATCTGCAGTAAACATTACAATGTTGTCCACTCCAGTGTTAATGACGAAAGTCTTCATACGATCTCTCTAATATTCATAATCATTCCCATCAAATATAGGTGGTCTAGTAGGAATAATATTTTCAATCAAACTAATATTCATTCCTTCCATCTTAAAGAAAATATCTTTCCATAGAATCTTGTTACTAATAAAAGTTTGTAAACAAGGATAAAAATCCTAAGAAAGGAAAAATATAACAAAGGAAACTTAAGAAATAAAATTTATATGTGAATATAAGTATTCCAGATACCTCCTTTGATACCAATTGTAGGATCTAAATATTATTTATATGCTCAATATACGAGAGGGGGGGTAAATTGTATACTTTAAAAATTCCTTTGGAACCTTTAAAGTTGGTTAAAAATTTCTATTGTTTAACAAAGTTAAACAAGGTAAATTCACAAGACCTCTTAGTTCTACAAACTTTCTAGATTCAAGAAATATGGTTCCAGAAATGAAACTTAAGAAAATATTACAAGGAAAAAGACTCTACCATAAAGCTTATAGAATCTTACTAATCAGAGTATACAAGTACAAGAAATTATAAGATAGTTATACTTTCCTTATTAATCAAAATGCAGCGGAAAACAAACTTGAAACAATACAAGTAACAAGTATGAAGTCTTTTAACCTAAAGAGTAGGGTATCCAACAACCTTGGATAAAGGTCCCTTGATTTATACTTTCAAGAAAGTTTATCTTAACCACACCAAGGTAATCCCTCAATAGGAATATTGGATTCTGTCTTGCTATCCCCGCAAGCCCTCGAACTTCAAGGTATTCGGCACCTCTGTCTTCCTTATCAAGTAATTCCTCGAACTTTAAGGTAGTCAGCACCTCTAGCTTCCTTATCAAGGAAGTCCTCAAACTTTAAAGAAGTTGGTACCTCTGTCTTCTTATTCCCGAAATCCCTCGATTGTACACATCAACAATTTTAGTCACATGAAGAAATCTGAACAAGATTTTCTGTACGCACAAATAATGAGAGTCTCTCTCTAGAAATCACTTCGGTAGCATGTAATCTCTAGAGTTTTTGAACAATGTTGAGCTCATTCAAATGAGATCCTATTTATAGGCACATTTCTAACAGTCGGCTCCCTCCTCTAATGGTCATATTTTTCCTTGAATTTTGGAGGGACCTGTACATGTGTCACTCAAATAATGGTTAGTTAGAAACAGAATGCATGAAATCATTTTATAACTATAACAAAGGTAAATAAAATATGGTTGTTCTATCAATTCTATTTTTCGGAGTCTAAGGAAAAAATAAAGTTTGGAGTCTAAGAGGAAAAAATATTCAGAGTCTATATTACATGGATATTCGGATTTTGTTTTCCAAGGAATTCAGAATCAAAATTCTGTAGACTTTAGAGTCTGAATTATGATGATTCAGAATTTGAATTCTAAGTAATTTGGAGTCTGAATTCTAAGGAATTAAAAGTCTGAATTCTAAGGAATTCGAAGTCTGAATTCTATGGAATTCAGAATATGAATTCTAAGGAATTTGGAGTCTGAATTCTAAGTAATTCACAACCTGAATTCTAAAGAATTTGGAGTCTAAATTCTAAGAAATTTAGAGTCTGAATTTCAGATAATTTGGAGCCTAAATTTCAGAGAATTAGGAGCCTGAATTTTAGAGAATTCAAGTCTGAATTTCAAAGAATTTAGAGTCTGAATTTCAGAGAATTTGGAGTCTGAATTTCAGAGAATTTGGAGTCTGAATTTCAGAGAATTCAAATTCTGAATTTCAGAGAGTTCGGAGTCTGAATTTCAGAGAATTCGGAGTCTGAATTTGAAATAATTCAGAATCTGAATTTTGAGGAATTCAGAATCTAAATTTGGATCCTGAAAACAGAATATTCTATATCTAATAATTTATAGAATTTCAAGTTTTTAGATGTGAAACCAAATTCTTCACTTAGGAGTAAAAAGAGTTATATTTAGAGAGACTAAAATATGAACAATGAAAAACAAGTAAGGATAAATTTTCTTGGTTAAGGAAAATTTTCCTTATTAAAGAAAATCTGAGTGGAAAATGAATTTTCCTTGAGATAGAGTGTTTGTGATTTTCAAAACATAGAGGAATGGAAAAGTTATAAGGAAACCTTATTGACTCCACAATAAGAATCTAGGGAAGAAGGAATTAAAAAATGCGTATTCTTTATGTTGTAAATGTTATGTATGGTCATAGTTTTTTCAAGACACTAAACCTTTGGATCCTCGTTTTGTAAAGTTTTTATGTTATTTATCATTAAAATGATGTAAAAGTGATGTGAGAAAAGTAGGGTCGCTATAGGTTCTTTATGATATAGTGAATGATTGATTTATTATGACGCACATAATTATGAATGAATGATGGTTAGGCTCTTATATCACCCTCCAATGCATTAATTAAAAGTTTATATCTCATGAGATAAATTATTTGTGAGTACGTTTTAATTTCCCATAGGCATGGGTGATGATGGTATGGATCATGAAGGTAATGTTCCTTACACTAATGAATGTTTCATATCTGAAAGATGTTTTTTATTCCTATATTATACTCTCATGGTGTGGCTCATGAAGGAGATATTTCCCTATGATAATGTTTGTGCAACATTTTTAAGGTATCTTGATGTTATGCTCTTATGGATCATGTTAATTGGCTAATGTTTTCACACTCTTTTGATTCATGACTTTTTACTTATTCCATGATTTATGATTTACACTTTGTTGGGGATAACTTTCTTATATATCCTGATTATACTCATATGTTCATCTTATACTCATCTAATATATTTGATTATTATTGACTATGTTTACACTTACAGAGCATGTGAGTTCATCCCTTTTTGATGTTTCCATTTCCTTATGTTATGAATAAATGTGTTGGTCAAAGTAGGAAAATCAAGAGGGGGGTGAATTGAGTTACTAAAATTTTTTTGTTAAAAACATTATTTGAAAGAATCAACCAATTTAAAAAAAATACGACCCAGTTAATCAAAGTCATAAATTTATAATATTCTGAATTTTCAATTAATTTCTCAAAAGATTGATTATTTATCAGTTATAACAATGTGATATATTGATATAACTTTTGAAACTAATTCTCTAAACCAAAACAGTTATAAATTCTATCCAAGACTAATTATCAAAGTGAAACTTAGTTTTCTAAAATATGATTTAAAATAGAGTAAACTAAATTTGAAAGCATAGAGGATTAAAACAAGAGGTTCAGTCTCAAGATAAGACTTATTCCTATAAACTTGGTTATCACCTACCACCAATAAATATATATATATATATATATATATAAATCTTTAATCTACACCCTGGATCGGGGTTTACACAATAGTATACAAACTGTCCAGGTCACAAGACCTTTACCACAGTTCTATGTGGGAACTAAAATATCCAGGTCACACAGGACCTCTACCACAGTTCTATATGGGATATAATAAGTGTAAATATATGTTTGTGTGAGGATATCTTGTATCCTTCAGTTCAGTACATGAAAGACAATGTATGTTTAACAGACAGATGCACACGCTACTCAAAATGTAGTAAAAATTCACACAATAGAGTAGAAAATAAAGAGATATAGTTTAGAAGGCTGTGTTTGTTTTGAAATGAATCTATGGACTCTTTAGATAAAGAATATATGAAGCTTGATTCCTCTTCTAGAAACAAACACTAAAAACATTAGTGTCATGAAGCTTTGTGTTCTAGTTTTTAAGAAGATGAAGTTCTATTCCTTTGGTTCTATTTTTTTGTTACAAAGGTGTTGTAAATTTGGTGCACGTTAAGTACTAATTTGTGTTAAGTCATCATGAATTATAATTCCTTGATTTTTCTTCTTCCTTTTGTTTGTAGCATCAATGTGGGTGCTCGGGCGAGTCCTCTACTGTATGTCTACGTGTCTGTCTTTTAGCTTACATGTTTTTCTCTTTTATATTCTGTAGCCCAACAATAAGCATGATTAGGGTAGGTTGTGTACCTCATAATTATAACATTAAAATTAATATTTTTTTCTAAAATAATTAATTTAATCAGTAGCATTAAAACACTCAAATACGACATTTAGAGTTAATTTTAAATAAAAGAAAATTCAAACTATCTGTCGATGACTCATTTGTCGGTGATTTATTCTGTCAGTAAATCCTTCTATTGGTGAGTCCGTATGTTGGTATGGGTGACTCCTTCTATCAGTGATTCATTCTATCATTATTTCCATGTGCTGGTGACTCAATGTGTCTATGACTCATTTTGTTTTATCATTGATTCATTTCTTCTATCGGTGTCTCATTTGTAATGTCGGTGAGTCATCTATCGGTGAGTCAGTTTGTACTGTCAGTGAGACATTCCTTCTGTTGGTGAGAAATTCCTTCTATTAGTGTCTCAGTTGAACTATTGGTGAGACATTTACTTTTTTGGTATTGGTGAGTCAGTTTGTGCTTTCGGTATCACACTTGTTCTGTCGGTGTCAGTGACTCGTACTTAGCCAATATTAATATTTTAACAATCTTATAACATAAATATACAGAGAATGTGTTAAATTCATATTTTATCATAGATAATAATAATTAAACATATTTAAACTTAAATAAACATGATTGAAATTATTGGACATGATTTGACATTATTTGTGATTATTAAAACCAAAGAGGGGCCAACAATATCCTATGGTCCAACAATATCCCCATTTTTGATGATCACAAATCATGGAATTATAAAGTACAATTACTTTATGATTAATATAATCATTCCACTTACTATCTCCCATTACTAATTTTCTTAAAAAAATGAAATTACTCAAAATAGAGATAAGTTTCAGAGGTAAAATAAATAATGTCTGATGTTCTCCCCCTTTATATTTTATCCCCCTTTATCATAATTAGATTTAAAAAAGATAATGCCATTGATGATGTTCTCCCCCTTTTGGGATTATCAAAAAGACCTAAAAATATTCAAGAAGAAAAACAAGAATGAAAACAGGTATCAATGGGATGAAATGAAAGATCACTGAATTTCAGAGATAAAAAAAGTACATAGTACAGTGGAAGTAAAAAATATCAGTGAAATACAAAAAATATTACAAACACTCAGCCCTATAAAAAAGTTATCCACACTATGTATGGGGATATATTTTTTCCTTTCCTTTTTTAAAAGGATCAATAGTAGGTTCAGTGGATGGAGGCTGAGAGACTGGAGGATCTGAATGAATTCTCAAGGGAGGAAGAACAATGACTTCAGGAATAGAAGAGGCAAAGGTATGTTTGGTTGAAGCATGAGGATAGATCTGATCTATGATGATAGGTAGGATCTGGCTCAAATTCTAAGAAACTGACATAGACTATGGAGGAGGAGTCATTGACGTAGAAGGATAGGTAGCCAGTCTGAGAGGTGCAGTAGCTGGAACCACTATGGATTCACTCTGAACATGGAGATAGGGCTTCAACAGATTGATGAAATCTATGATTATATCCCCACCATATTTCATTGCCTTTCTAAAATCATCCTTTCTCTCCATGAACTTGTCAAGAAGTGTGAAGTCCTTAAATTTTTGAACTTGATCCTTAAAAAACTATTGTCACTGGGAGAAACTTCAAATTATCTTCCAAATATTTAAAATGACTTATCAGTTGATTTTTTGTATAAATATTTTAGAAGTAATAGTACAATTTATCTTTGATCTGATCATTGGAAGTTTTATCACTCTTGGAGTAGATCCTAACCATATCATGCACATGATTAGTGTTTTACTCAATTTTAGAAAGAATTTCTAACCAAGAGGCACCAAACAAGTCTTGAAGCTCTTCTTTAACCACAGATCTAACTAATTCACTATCCAAATATTGAGAAAGGTGAGAAGAGGTAGAAGGAATAGCAGGATATGAGGTGTGGGTCTCCATGGCTTTAAGAACAGTTTCCAAACATCCTTTATACTTAGAGGTAAGACGGTTTATGGCATAAACCAAGGCATGCATTTTATTTCCCAACTTGGTGTTGTTATCAATTATTTTTTAAGTTACCAAAATTAAATTTTGTTGAATCTATGCTATAAATTTCTTTGAGACTATGACAGCATTGGTATCACTTATACTAACATTCTAAACTGGAGGACGAGAAGCATGCACAGACTGCTTCATCCCCTCAATAAAACACTTTAAATAATTTACCTCATCACTTTGAGTAGGCATGGTCACAACTTGAGTTTGAACAGATTCCCTAACAGTTGAATTCATTTCTTCCTTAAACCTTTAAAATTCATCCTTAGTGACATGGTCACTAGGAAGGGTATGATCCAATGATTCTCTTGCAACAGGTACAAACATTGTATCGTCCAAATATTCTTAGTCCAAACCAAGAGCTACATATCCATGATTCCTTGACCATTCAGACATAACATCATAATCTAAAGGGGTGAGAGTGTCAAGTCTCACTCTTCCAACTTGATTCTCCCCCTCAAATTGATCTCTCATTACATGAGGCTCCCCCTCAACTTGAGTTCGTGTTCTAGCATACACCAACTATGGTGTAGATACTATCTGAGCATCCACTGCATCATCAACTTCAACTATTTTCTCTTCTTTAGCAGGAGCTTCTACCTAACTAGGAGGGTTCGCATTCTTTCCTTTCTCTATAGGAACATTTAGTTCTATGGTTGCATCTTGATCATCACCAGGATGATCAGATCCATTTTCACTTCTACTTCCTTCACCATTTTCTTCATCTCCATCATTTCAATCATCTTCTTTACTTCTATCGTAATATTCTTAATTTTCATATTCCTCCTCTTCCTCACTTCCAAATCCACTTCCCTATTCTTCTTCTTTGTCTCCTTAATTCTATCTAGATTCATCTTTAGAACCATTAGATCTACTCACATACTCAATACTTCCAAACACTTTTGTCTCCTCATCACCATTGTCACTAATAGTTGGTTCATCTGAAGGTAAGACTAGAGGTGGACTAGGAGGTCCATATGAGATTCTCCTTGGAGCTTCAATTATATCTGGGTCACTCCTATCATCAATAAGAGACCCTTATTCCCTATCAGGAGTAGCATCTTCTTCTTCATCTGAATATATAGGTTTAGCATCTTCTAGTACTAGACCAGGGTCTACTATATCATTTGGCCTAGTTGGATGGTCAATAGGGTTGAATTTCTCATAAATCTTTTCCTCATCTCCAACCCATTCCTTTTTCTAGGGGTTCTAATTTATTTTCATCCTTTTACATATTTATTTTCTCAAATAGATTCCACTGCAGGCAAAAACTATCTCCTCATATTCACCCACACAACCTTTCACTTACAGCATGGCAGATATCATCCTTGCATAGAAAAGAGAATTGTTATGCAAAAGGGCTTGATCATTTCACTGATATGAACTATCATATATCTACACAGGTTCACTTTAACTCCTTTATTCAACAAATACACCAAATACACATCATGATACATCAATGAAGCAAAGTCCCCTTTCCTAGGACAAATCTGGTGATGAATAAACTTAAACAATAGTCTACTTTCACCATCTAGTTCAGTAGCTATAGGCCTCATGTGCTCTTTATTTCCAATCAGCTCCCCCAAAGTTGTCTCATAGAATAACATATCACTTATAGGTGTATAAGTTCTTTGGTAGTCATCATAGATTCCATTATGAGGTACCTTGAGTCATTCACCCAATTCCTAGAAGAAAATGAAATTATTTTTCCTTTTACAACTGGCTTAACCCAGTATACCTCACTTCCTTCCAGAAAAAACTTTGTATTCGTATAAAACTCATGGAAAAGCTTTGGGTAATAAGGACTCTCATTATCTAAACACCACTGTATCCATCTATTTGTTTATATAACACCCTTAACAACAAAGACTTAATTTTTAGTAGCTATTTAACAAGAACTTCATTTTCTGGTGTTACTACACGATTCAAAAGAGCATAATTAACAACCTTAGACTTACTCGATTCTCCCTTATGGTTCTTATCAGGTTGTGACTTGTATCTAGGTCCTCCTTTGAGTGTGCGCTTCACTCTCACCATTCTAACAGATCAGTTTAAAGGTTATTAGGTGAAAGGTCAGGGGTAAAGAGAAATGGCAGGAGAGTGTATGGGTTAAAGACAAGGGTGAGTAGTAAATTTATATCATTTATGACTTAGAGATATCAAATTCATAAATCAGGTTCAAAAAAATAAATGAAACATCATAGTTTTGGTTAAAACATAAAATAGATAAAACATTGGGTTCTATTAGTGTTAGCATGACAGTATCAGCATGACACTATCGGTGTCGGCATGACAAAGTGTCGGTGTCAGCATGACCAAGTCTCATCATGAAAAATGTGTCGATGTCGGTATGAAATTTTCATCATTATATTATCAGTGTTGGAATGATATCTACACTCATTTTTCACAAATATTTATCAACATAAGGTCCTTATAAATTAATCATCCCTAATTCATGTTTGATGTAATTCATTCTTTCATAGTTCAGTGGATTTGTGAATATGTTAGCAAGTTGATGTTTTGTGCCAATAAACTCTAGTGTTATATCACTTTTTTTATAGTGATCTCTCAAAAAGTGATGTTTTACATAAATATTATTTGTTCTATAATGAGAACTAGGATTCTTAGTGATGTTAATAACACTTGTATTATCACAGTTTATAGGTACATGTTTGAATTGATATCCATAGTCTAGTAAAGTGTGTTTCATTGACAAAATCGGAGCACAATAACTACCAACATCTATGTATTAAGATTTAGAAATAGATAATTCCCGCTAGTGGTTAAGTAGAGTAAACTCCCAATCATTCCTCTGTAATTGGTATGATCAACAGATTTACCATTTTCATCAAGATCCAACTTACAAGTGATACTCATTGGAGTATCGCTACATTTTTTTCCATCAAATCCAAACCTTTTTAAAATATATTTAGTATATTTACTTTGATTTAGAATAATACCTTCTTTATTTTGAAAGATTTTAAATCCAAGAAAGAATTTGAGTTCCCCCATTAAACTCATTTCAAATTCACTTTGCATCATTTTTGAAAAATCAATATATAAATATTTCTTTCAAGATTTGAAAATAATATCATCAATATAGATTTTAACTACTATAAAATATTTATAAATTCTTTTTATAAAGAGAGTAGGATCTACTATACATTTTTTAAATCCTTTTGAAATAAGAAAAGTACTAATCTGATCATACCAAGATCTTAGATCTTGTTTTAAACCATATAAAGCCTTTTTTAATTTAAAAACATGATTTGGAAATTGAGGGTTTGTAAAACTAGGGGTTTTTCAACAAAAACATCCTCAACTATATATCAATTTATTAATGAACCCTTAACATCCATTTGATATATTTTGAAATTGAGATGATCTTTATATGAAAGTAAGATTATATTGGCCTCGAGTCTAGTAAGAGGTGAAAAAGTTTTTTCATAGTCAATGCCTTATTCTTGACTATATCCTTGTGCAACCAATCTAGCTTTATTTCTTACAATATTACCAACTTCATCTACTTTGTTTCTAAATACCCAATTAGTTCCTATGGTTAAGGTTTATTTAGGTCTATCGACTAGTTTCCAAACTTTATTTCTTTCAAACTGATTCAGTTCTTCTTACATATCCATTACCCTAAATTCATTATTGATTTCATCATTAATGATTTTAGGTTTAAGCTATGACAAAAAGGATTGATGTTCAACCTGGTTTCTCATAGAAGCTCTAGTCTATTTCCCTTTATCTATGTCTCAAACTATAGTATCTAAAGGATGGTTCTTAAGGATTATTATGGTTCTAAAAAAAGAAGGGCTAGTTATTTCAGGTTCATCAGTAGGTTCGGGTTCATCATGACTAGACTAGAGAATTTCCAAAACTTGATGATTTAACAGGTTACTTAACAGCAAGGTTATATGATTTTTCATTTATGTACAAATTTTATAGATCATCCTCAATATTTTCAAGAGAGTTATTTAGTTCATGTGGATTTGTTTCATCAAATTTTACATGTATAGATTCTTCTATACACTTATTTATTTTATTAAATACTCTATAGGATTTTCTAGAGATTGAATAACCTAGAAAGATTACTTCATCAATTTTGGATACAAATTTTTCAAGATTTTCCTTTATACTAAGGATATAAACTTTTCAACCAAAAACTTTTAAGTAATTAACTTTGGGTTTCCTACTGTTCCATAGCTTATAGGGGTTCTCTTAAGAATTGGTCTGATTAAGACTCTGTTAATTATATAACAAGCTGTGTTGATAGCTTCTGCCCAAAAATAGATAGGTAAGTCATATTCATTAAGCATAGTCTGTGCTATCTCTTATAAGGTTATATTTCTTCCTTCTATGATACCACTCTGTTGGGGTGTCCTAGGAGCAAAGAAATTGTGACTATAGACACTGTGTGAGTAGAAAGATTCAAACTCTTGATTTTCAAACTCCCAACCATGGTCACTTCTTAAGGTTTTAATTCTAAGTCCACTTAGGTTATATACTATTTTACATTACTTAATGAAGTAAGATAAAGCTTCACTTTTGTGAGCAAGAATGAAAGTCCAAGTGTATATAGAAAATTCGTCTATTAGAATATAGACACAGTGCTTCCCATTAAGACTAGAAACCCTAGATGGTCCAAACAAATCCATGTGAACCAACTCAAGAGGTTTAGAATTTTCAACTTATTTCTTTAGTTTGAAATATATTTTATGATGTTTACCCTTTTTACAAGGATTATATAATTTATCATTTGGAAATTCAAGTTTGGGTAGATCCTTAAATAGTACTTTCCTAGTAAGATTTCTAAAAGGATAAATATTAAAATGTCCTAATCACTTATACCAGAGCCAAGACTCTTTGTAAAAGGCACTTAAGCAGGTAACATTTTGAGACACTAATGAATCTAATTTTACAACATACACATTTTCATTTATAAAGGAAGTAACTACTAATTCATTTTTAGAATTAAAAACATTACATGCATCATTTTTAAATTTAACATTAAACTCATCATCACATAACTGATAGATACTGAGTAGATTATACTTTCATCCATCAACAAAAAGTACTTTTGAAATTATAATTGAATTATAGTTACCAATTTGGCCAAGGCCAATTATTTTTCCTTTATAAATGTCACCAAAAGTGACATTTCCACCCCCAATATTTTTTAGATTCTTGAAGCACGAATAATATTCGGTCATGTTTCTTGAACATTCACTTTCCAAGTATCATAAACTTCTATAAGATCTATTCAAACAGTTTTCGTACAAAAACAGATTAGAAAAGAAAATATTTTGGTACCCAGATTTTTTTGGGTCCAGTAACATTAGTAATAAGAGCTTTGGGAACCCAAATTTTTTTCATGGGTTTCCTATACATAGTTTGTAAAGTATTAGAAAAATAAACTTTCTTTGGTCCATAAAAACTTGAAATAGTAGAAGATGTTTTATGGAAAGAACTTTCAAAAAAAATATAGAACTAAGAATAAAACTAGATTTTCTAGATTTAGATACAAAATTGGTTTTAACAAAATTTCTTTTACTAGGTTGATAGTCAATACCGCTAGTGTATTTGGGTGCAACTTGTTTACCAAGAATTTGAACCAATATATCTTTTCCATTGGTAAAATTTTCTAAATCCTTTTTCAATTGATCATTAGATAATGTAAGCTCATTATTTTCTTTAAGCAATTGAGAATTATTTTCTTTCCCTGTATTAATCTTAGATTTTATAGTAGAGGTGATAGCATGTTGTTTCTTACAAATTCTATATTTATCTTTTAATTCATTGCATGTATCTTCAAGCATTTGGAAGTATTCAAACATTTCTTAATTAATCATATTTTCATAATCACTTTCATCTCGAGAATAATTATTATTATTATTTACAAGAGACTCAAGGGTTACCTCAAATGTTTTTGTCATGAAACGCATGTTTTCCTTTTCACCTTTATCATCATGTGATGATTCTGACTCACTAGAGATATCCTTAGAAGCACTATAGGTGGCCCTCAATGCCTTTTTGTATCTTTTATCATTGACTTCATATTTCTTTTTATATATTAACTTAGGATAGTTAGCCTTTACATGTCCTCTTCTCTTACATTCATAAAAAACTATTTCATTCGAGTTATCATCCCTTTTCCAATCATTTTTCTTGTTTCCCTTACTATCATATTTACTTTTGTAACTAGGATTCCTAAGAAACTTTTAATTTATATAAAACTTTTTAAACCTTCCAGATAATTGATCCATTTCCTCACCACTATCTGATGGTGAATCTTCATCACTTGTGCTATCATAATGAGTTTTAATCCTTTCCTTTTTTTTATGTTTGGAAGTAGTGGTTTTGAAATCCATTGACTTTCTCTTTGGTTCATCCTCCTCCTCCTTGTTTACTTTTAATTCTTCCTCATACATCATTAACTTACCTATTAGCTCCTTGAATGGAAAATTACTAATATCATAGGATTCTCTAATTGATACTGAGGTTCCTCTCCACCTTTCAAGTAGAAATCTAAGTAGCCACATGATTTTTTATTTGGAATCCATTGGATTTCCAAGAGTTCTCATTATATTGACTATCTCATTGAACCTGAGATACATATAATAAATGGGTTCATCATCTCCTTATAAACAGTTTTTTTGGAATTACTCCATGTAGTTCTTGGAGTGTCTGGTATATCACACTTATCTTCTATTACAGTACAAATTTCAAACCCCATGATTTAAAAGTTAATTTTCATCTTTATTTTACATTGGGAATAATTTGTACCATTAAAGTAGGAAGGTCTATTGGTAGCAACACCTTCCTATATATTATCTATATTGAAGAATAAAGAATAGTTTTTTTAAAGAGTTAAGAATTTTGAACTAATATAACTTTAGAGATCTTTAAAACACAACTAAAATCATTGTTGAAAAGATTTTAAAACACTTTTAAACAACCTTTGATACCGAATTTTGACTATGGTAGGGCAATCAAGAGGGGGTGAATTGAGTTCCAATAAAAAAATTTGTTAAAAACTTTATTTGAAAGAATCCCCCAATTTAAAAACAAGACAGCCCAATTAATCAAAGTAGTAAATTTATAATAGTCTGGTTGTTCAATTAATTTATCAAAATATTGATTATTTATTATTTATAATAATATGAGATATTGATATAACTTTTGAAACTAATTTACTAAACCAAAGAAGTTATAAATACTATCCAAGAATAACTATCAAAGTGAAACTTAGTTTTCTGAAATTTGAGTTAAAATAGATTAAACTAAATTTGAAAACACAGCGGATTAAAATAAGAGGTTTAGTGTCAAGCTAATACTTAGTCCTCTCCACTTGGTGACCACCTTCCACTAAGAAATATATATATATATATATATATATATATCTTTGATCTACACCCTTGATCGGGGTTTACACAACACTATACAAATTTTCCATGTCACAAGACCTCTACCACAGTCCTACATGGGATATAACATGTGTAAAAATATGTTTTTGGGAGGATATATTGTATCCTTTAGTTCAGTGTAGTAGACAGCATGTGTTTAACAGACAGATGTACACACTTCTCGAAATATAGTAAAAATGTACACAACAGAGCAGGAAATAGAGAGATAGAGTTTAGAAGGATCTGTGTGTTGTTAAATGGAGCTCTGGACTCTTTGGATGTAGCATATGTGAAGCATGAGTTCTCATTTGGAAACATACATTGAAAACAGAGTGTCTTGAAGCTTTGTGTTCTGGTTTTTCAAAAAGATGAAGTTTTATTCCTTCAGTTCTGTTTTTTTTCTGTAGAGGTGTTGGAACTTTGGTGCATAGCAATTTATCCATTATGTTCAGTCAGAAAGAATGAGAATTCCTTGATTTTTCTTCTTCCTTTTTTCTATAGGTTCAATATGGGTTCTTGTGCGAGTCCTCCACAGTATGTCTATGTGTATGTCTTTCAACTCGCATTCTTTTCTCTTTTATATTCTACAGCCTGACAATAAGAATGATTGGGTTAGGTTGTGTACCTTATAATTCTGACATCCCAATTAATATTGTCTGAAAAACGCATTAATTTAATTACTAGCATTAAAACACTCAAATATGACCATTAGAGATAATTTTAAATAAAATAAAATTTAAACAGTCTGTCGGTGACTCCTCTATTGGTGATTCATTCTGTTAGTGACTCCTTATATCAGTGAGTCCTTCTATTGGTATCGGAAACTCATTCTATCAATGATTCATTCTATCGGTATCTCCATGTGTCAGTGACTCAATGTGTCGGTGACTCATTTTGTTTTATCGGTGATTCATTCCTTCAGTCGGTGTCTCATTTGTACTGTTGGTGAGTCGTCTATCGATGAGTCAGTTTGTACCGTCGGTGAGACATTCCTTCTGTTGGTGAGACATTCCTTCTATCAGTGATACATTCCTTCTCTTGATGTCTCAGTTTAACTGTTAGTAAGAAATTTACTCTGTCGGTATTAGTGAGTCAGTTTGTGATGTCGGTGTCACACTTGTTCTGTCAGTGTTAGTGACTCGTACTTAGCCAATTTTTCTATTTTAACTGTCTTATAACATGAATATACACAGAATGTGTTAAATACATATTTTATCATAGAAAATCACAATTAAACATATTTAAACTTAAATAAACATGATTGAAAATATTGTACATGATTTGACATGATTTTTTATTATTAAAACTAGAGATGGTCCAACAATAGTTTATGGGCCAACAAAATTCATTGCACATGATATGTCTAGAAGTATAGCATGTGTTGAGAATTTTTTTGGAGATATTGAAGAATAATAATTAAACAAGTAGTTTCTTATATAGTAACAAAAAATTTCATTTAATGAGAATGACATGGGCTTTGTTAGTTAAAATTTTTCTCAACTCTCTAAAACTCTAAACATAAAAGGTTTTTTATATATATGTGAGTAAATATTTATTGGTGATATTGTAATTATTGATGGTTAGAATTAGATCACTTCAGTTCATTTTAATGTTTGTATGTAAATAATGTGTTTATTTGCACTGGATTCTGGGATCACGGGTTTGGGGCATCACAGCAGGGCTAGGGTGTATGGTGTTTTGGGATTTAATACTACATTGCTCTTTATTTTTTACCAATATTAGTGTGATAAAGGTGTGAGAGGAAATTTTATGTTCTTGATGTTTCTTTTTGCTTGATACTAATGCACTGTTTATTTAGAGCATGAGGACATATTTAACTATGTAAATAATACATGCTTTTTAGTATTAAAATTTATTCTGAAATTTTACATTGAAATTTGACTAAGGGATTTTAATAGGGAGTTTTAATTCTTCTAAATTATGGGTATTTATTGATAGTTTGAAAAAGCAAGAAATTATTAAGGTACTAGGGATTTTCATATGCTTCCATTCAAATGTGATAGTTGGGAGAATTTTGTTTCCGAGTGAAGATCTTATAGCCAGGGGAAAGAATTTCCAAAGGATCATAAGCCAATTTCCTCCTTTGGAAGACTTCTCAGTGAGGACCAAAGTGGGCTTCCCATTCTCCCCTTGTGGTGTAATGAGGTATTCCAAGGTTGGATCTTTCACAGAAGTCTATAATCCTTATGTTTGATCAAGGAAACAGCTGACCACATCTTCTTCTATGGGGGATGGCACTGCTGAGGATAGAAATTCCACCAGGTAGAAGACTTCATCATATAGGGTCACCATGGATGTTTTGTTATTCCAGCTGAAACCAAGGAGATAGATTGAATCATACATATGAGATTGAAATTTTTATGATTAATAATATGATAAATTAAGATTATTCTTGGATTTGTTGACTGGATATATTAAAATGGGACCGTTGGAGCTGTCTTGAGCAATGTTTCTGAACACCCCCTCCCCAAATTCCTATATCTTGGTCCTGGGGATCAAAAGATTCAGCCATGGATGGGGGAATTTCTGAAAACCTTGAGATTCAAGTTTCATCTCTGGAGCATGTACTCGATCAAGAAATTCCATTTATAGCACTTCTGAAATCTCGAGCGTGGATGGAAGGTAGTTCAATGAAGACAATAAGATCTTGATAATTTGTATCAGTAATCATGGATTCATATTAATAAAGGAATATTTTTTCAGGTTTGTGGGCAAGTTTGAACCTTGTCTATGGAATCCATATCTTCTAAATTGAAATATTTAACCACTTATAGGATGTAGTGTGGGCCCATGGGAAAGAATGTATAACTCCTGTTTATCTTCACCAATCATTATATATAGTCAAATTAGTGGTAAAAAATAGATAACCCCCAATGTTTTTAAATGTGTCAAACCTCCACATATCACATTTATCACATGGAAACTTAATTGTCCCTTCTAAAACAAATTCTAGTTTTGATGATGCAAATTGCACGACCCATCCCCCTGGGCCTGTGTCAGGACTACCCCAATCCTACCTTCCATAGGCCAGGGGTTGGTGACTAGCACCGGAAAGGCATATCCCCAAAATGGGAAGTCATTTCCTTTAAACCTATATAAACACATATCCAAGAATGCAACAAGATGAAACCACGAACCAAAACTGCAGTAGAACAAGTTTGTACTGAAAGTAAGGGGACGGAATACAAGACCAACTGAAAGAAACAACTACAACTGAAAAACAGGATCAAATCCTACGATCATCCACCAAGGATCATACCTGAAGGGTAGGTACAGCTCATCTCCACAGCTCTCCACATCATCCATACTCCTTCGTGTACCACCTGGTCCTGGCTCCCTCAAGTCTCAGCCAAGCTGTTCGTCGTCTGCACAAGACACAATGAGGTGCGGGCAAAGCCCGTGCAGGGGTAAGTATAACAATACCCAGTAAGGACCCCAATACCCCTAAAGGTCTCTCATAATTTCACAATGGAAAACCACAAAGCATGATCTAAATCATAAATAACAAATAAAAAGACATATCTCAAACCAGATATACTCATCTCATCCACAAAGAAACATAAGGCCCCAACCCCAAGCCATTTCTAAGATTTCCAAAGAAGGCTCAAATAGTAACTCAAGGATTAAGAGTACACTCTCCAAGAACTGGCCATCCCTGATGGCTCCCATCTGAGATATGTACTCCATTAGGTACAACTCAACCATTCCTAATGGAACATCCGAAAGGACATGCTCCATCGGGAACTTTCAGCTAGAACTACCTCTAATGGCCGGAACTAGAGGTCTCGTAGTCACAGTCTTGCGCCCGAGGAAAGACCAAGGGAAACCAAGTGATGAGGCCCACTTCTCGACATTGTGTCCTATAGTCAAGGGAGTTCCAACTCCCCTAAAGGACCCACTCCTCATCGCTACTCAGATATGGGGGAGTACTACTCCATATGTGAGGACTTGCACCCTACCCGGTAGGGGAGTACAACTCTGGTAGTTTGTTTGTTGTGGGGGACCCACGCCCTAGTATGTTAGGGGAGTACCGACCCCAGGCTAGAGGACCTGCACCTTATCATGGTAGGGGAGTACCAACTCTATATGTGAGGACCTGTACCCTACCCAGTAGGGGAGTACAACTCTGGTAGTTTGTTCGTTGTGGGGGACCCGTGCCCTAGTACGTCAGGGGAGTACCGACCCCAGGATAGAGGACCCACACCCTGTTAGAGTAGGGGAGTACGGACATTGTTGTATCATTTCATAAGTAGGACCCACACCCTGGGTTGACAGGGGAGTACCTACTCCTAACCTAGAGGACCCGCACTCTACCCGATAAGAGAGTACTTGACTCTATGTGAGTTATGTATGGAGGACCTGAACCCTAGTCCAATAGGGGAGTACTGACTCCAAAGATAGAAAAACAAATCATAGGTAAATGAACCTAAACTCATGATGTGGGGATTCCCGTCTCTACCGGAGCATGGAAGTAAGGAATACCTACGCCTTGAGTCATCATGGTAGTAGCCATCCTAACTCTCACAACAAGAAACACCCTGGTTCTTCTCCTATGGTTATCAGCCATACATAAACCATTAAGAAGTTCCACAACGAACTAACCTGATGATATTTCATGTCATAAGGGGTTCCAATGAAACAGACGGCACATTAATCAGACTCTTGGTCTGTAAGCTATAAGCATTTTAGTGCTGAGGGTCCGGTTGGATTCGAGTACGATCCAACCCAACCAAACTCCAACATTCTCCAAAAGTCATGTGGATTATCTCAAAATGACCATCTCACTCCAATGATCCCAACATCTTATATAGTTTATCAAATGGATGTCTCGTTCACAAGATATGGTCTTTTAAGTGTATCTGGACCTAAGAGGTGTCCAGGTCTGGTCTGACCCAGCTTGGGCCAACCTGACCCAACCCGACCTGGCCTGGGTGGGCTGGGATATGGTGGGGCGTAGTCTGCTGGGCCACGAACCAGCCCGACCCACCCTGGCTGGGCCGGGTCGTGGCGGGCACGGCCCACCGGCTGGCTCAACCCAAGTTGGGTCGCACGGTCCGTTGCTCCTGAACGGCTCAAAGAAGTCGTTCGACACCTTTATTGGTGGTGCCAGGTGGCACTGCCTCATCACCCATAGGATCCGTAGGGACTGGGTCCCCCGCATCGCCGTGACTTCGAGCCGCTACTCCCTTCAACGCGGCACGCGACGGCGCGCCGCCTCCACCCCCACGGTCAGTAGCTTCCAGCCACCTGTATGACCACCACAGCATCAAGCAGCTCCGCTCTTCCACTGCGGTCGGCAGTTTCCGGCATCTGCCCTCATCCACTGGTGCCAATCTTCAGTGTTGTCATGTTGATGCTTCTTCCACGGGCCATCGGGTGAGCTCCGGTGGTCCGTTCTTCCTTCTGAACATGCCTACGATCCTCTCAGGATATCGTTGTCATTGCGCGCCTCTTGATTTCAAGGTTCCATTAAGTTGTAATAACCTGACTTCAAAGAATGCAATGAAAAACAAGCGGCAGAGGGTCCGGGCCTTGTTCTTTTGTCCCGCGGCCTCTGTGTTAGCATTATAACGAGTGGGGGTAATTTATACATCACATTAAAATAATGATAAACCCCATTCAAATCCCCCACAACGACCACCCGCAAATTCAAGAATGAGGAGAAGCAATATGGGAATTTCTTGAATTAAAAGACAAACCCTACCTCAAGATTTTTTGGAGACGTTTTAGTGGTGGAATAAGATTCTGCATTCGATAAATCCACCAACATTCGTTGATCCCGGTTCATTTCCACCTGAGATTCCATATTTGTCGGTGGAAGGTGTTGCATCCCTTTTTTAAAGTTTCCTCGCTTGATGAAGTCGTGCCAAAAACTCTACCCTGAGCCCCATTTAAATAGAGGGGTGAAAGGGTGAGTAATGCACCGAGGAATTAATGAGGTTCCTTAATTAACATAATTAATGTTCCATATTAATTGCATGAGGGGTGGTTATGTAGCCAAAGTGTAACTGAGCATTTAATATCCCATATTAAATGTCTGACTACCTTCGTGGTCCCCGCCACCACCACTCAAAAGGTGTTAGGATAAAATAAAATAACTATTTTGTTATTTTATTAATTCTTAAAAGTTACAAAAACTAACTTTTTCACCTGACCTACTTCGGTCGAAGTGAAGTCTCCCTTAAGCGAATCCTGGCACTATGAGTTTAACGGTGCCCTTAGATTTCAATTCTAAGCACCAGTTCAAAAGATATAAATTACCGCCCACACGTTTACTGAACGTACCTTAAAAAAGTTCAAAAAATTATTAACAATCACCCTTGAACCGCATCGATCAAGGTTAGGATCTTCCTAAGGGAAACATGCCCTCAAGAGATCAACAGTACTCTCAGATTTCCTATCCGAGTTACCGTTTAGGAGTTATATAATTTAATAATAAAATAATTGTTACATAATTATTTTATTTGTGGAAAAAAACTAACTTCCAGTGTTGGCATGTTCCGGCCAAAGTTAGGATATTCCTAAGGAAAGAATACCCTCACGAGTTCAGTGGTGGTCTCAGATTTTTAATATGAGTCACTGTTCGTAATTTATAAGCATTTTAAAAATAAAATAAAATAATTTAATTATTTTATTTAAGGTTATTCTATTTTTTGGGTTTTCTCACTGGAGGCCTACGCCGGCTAAACTTAAGTTGCGCCTATGGTATATCCACTATCCTGAACGTAATGGTGCCCTCATATTTATGACCAGGGAACCCATTTAATATTCATTCCACTTTTTCTGGAAAACTACTCATAGTGATATTTTAAGCTTAACACTTTTTCAACGGATCATTCAGGGCACTCCGGGCCTCGGAATCACATACCATCAGATTTCATGGTCTCGTATTAATCTCAAATAATAATAATAAATTATATGAAAATTATGAGACATTATATTCTCCCCACCTTAGGGCTTGAGGTCCCCGAAATCCAAAACAAAGGCAAAACAAACAAATGGGGGTACTGAGCATGAAACTGAGCCTCCCACTCCCTTGTGCTCTCCTAGAGATTCTCATTATACCACTAAATGTGTACCAAAGGAATCAACCTTCCATGAAGGACCTGCTCTTATCGATCCTCTATCTCCATGGGGAACTCTGCAACTATTACCCCATCAACAATTCTCAGCTCTCCATAGTCGATAGCGTGCGATGGATCATGCACGTATCTCCTTAGCTATGACACATGGAAAACATCATGCACCCGGTGCATCTGTGGTGGAAGATCTAGGAATTATGCCACCTTGCCAACTCCAATCAGAAACTAAAAATATCCGATGAACCTCAGAGATAGCTTGCTTCCCCATCAGAATCTCTACAATGCTTGTCAGAGTGAGACTTGCAAGAAGACATGGTCACCCTCCTTGAACTCTAAGGGTCTCAGTCTCCTATCGGCATAAGACTTCTTTCAGATCTGTGAATTCTTCATCCCTGGCCACCAGTACTGACGTTAGAGGTCCTGGTACATATTTGACACACTAGGATGTACCGCCAAAGGGGATGTGTGGAACTCCCTTAACACCTCCTCTCGTAGCGTCACCAGTACCATGGTGCATCCTTTGAGAAGGATGATGTGCTCCCCACCATCAGAAAATCCTTTAGGATCATGTCCTGAGGATATCTGAGCACGTCGGGCCTTGTAGTCTACATCCCCAAGTGGTGCCTCCCGAACTCGCTGAAGGTGTGGGGGAGTGACAGTTATAGACTGAAGGTAAGTTACTCCATCACTATCCATGAAGGGTTTTTGTAACGCAGTTATCTTATTTGTCGCCTCACTTAGCAACTGTAAACCAGACCTCCTGCTGAGTGCATCTACCACCATGTCCCCCTTCTAAACTCTCAACTCTTGGAGCTCTATGGGAGCCAACCAATATGCAGTTATAGATATTAGTGTCGTTGCTCGGTACAAGCCAATACAGAAGTCCCTATCCCTATGGGGAGGTAATTCTGGAAACATCTTTTGAAAAGATGTTTCCACACTCTACCACTACTGTTGGAAACTGAAAACTGAAAACTCCTGCTACCACAAGGGTAAGGCTGGCTGACTTAAGAGTGGTCAGATGCACCCTCATATGCATGAGTTTAACTCGTGCTACTTGGGTTTCCTTTTTTCCAACTAAGGAAAACCTAATTCCAACACTATAGATATACCACAACCTTTTTTCCTAAAATAGTCAATCTGAGCATGAACTGTGGATGACCAGTCCATACCCAAACTAACATTGTATGGCCTCGATGCTGCCACTAGGAGGTTCCAACTGAAACTCTCACCTCAAGGGTTAGATCACACCATCGGCATAAGAGTGATTATCGAGTCTCCTCCCAAAGGTATCTCCATATGTAAAGGGTCAATTCAACAGTTTAACCAGAAACTCTAGGTCTTGAACAAGATTCTTGACAAGAATAAATGATTATTACTTATGTCTATTAATACGATAGCTAGTTGTAGACACAGATCGTACCTTGAATCATTCCTAGATCCCTTGGGTCATACTCCTTGACCGCATGCAGGTACTCACTTCCCCTGTCCTCCAGCTCCTTGAGGCTGGTGGGGACCACATTGGGGTGGTGGTTGTAACATGTAAAAATGTATACCACCTCCTGATGCTCTTCTAGATCCTCTTACACGTCTTCTGCCCTGCAGATTCATTTTTCTCTATCACTTCCTCTTCCCCAAAATTTTTTACATATCCAAGTCTCTAAGATTGACGTTGGTTTCCTCCTTTCCCACTACTGACATTCAATGGTTATATCTGCTCATCCAAAGAATTTTCAACCACAAAGGTTCTCTCTAGAACCCTAATATAAGTAGGAATTCATAAAGGAATATTGCTAGCTCAGATGTCCCTAAACACATCTTTCTTGGGGGGGCCTGAGCCCTGAAGCACTGGTCGTATTGTATTCATCGAGTAATTGGAATGGTCGGTACGCCTTGATGAATACTCATCTACCGACATGTCGTCCGTCCGAAGTTGTAGAAGCTCTTGGGAACACATACCCCTTATCTTTTTATATCAAGAGACCCCCTTCTCTGAGGAAGGTTCTCAAGATCTGTCCATGTAAAAAAGTTACCTCATCGTACGATAGGGGTAATCTAAACCCTGTCATCGCCCGGATGAGCCACATAGAATGCTCACTTCGAGGACCACCATCTGATCTAATAGTGCCCTGGCTAGATGGAAACTCAATCATCACCTCAAGACAATCCTTAGCCACCTGTGAGTCAGGCTTGCCTCGGAACCTGAGGGGTATATGTCACTGAAACTCATGTAAGGTACTGAGCCTATAAGTGTCATATACCAGTAGCACTAGTAGTAACTGTTAACCAATGGGCAGTGGTATCACTGGGACACCGACCTAAGGTACCTATCTCGGGCAATAGTCCATGGCCTTGTCACACTGTGGACCATCCTCATGGTCACGTATTGGAATCCTGGCCGACTGTATGTGTGGAGGTATCTTGAAATAGAATCAAGATGAACCACGGTTAATAAGTTATACCTGGGGATCTGACTCAAAAGAGATTGAAAGAAAAACATTTCCAAAACACATGAAATTAGTGTTTTCATGCACCAAGTCAGAAATCATAATTCAAGGTCCTGGTGTATGGATACATCGGCCGATGCACCAACACTAGACTCCCAAAACATATAAACACACTCAAAACACTTAACACTATTGCTACATTATAAATATCAGAGTCCTAGTTCTTCGGTAGAACTGAATCCTCTGATACCACTTTGTCATGACCCGTCCCCCAGGGCCCATGTCGTGACTACCCCAAGCCTGCCTTTCATAGGCCAGGGGTTGGTGACTAGCAATGGAAAGGAGTATCCCCAAAAAGGGAAGGCATTACCTTTAAACCTATAAAAAGACACAACCAAGAATTCAACAAGATGAAACCATGAAGAAAAACTGTAGTAGAAAAGGTGTGTAATAAAAGTAAGGGGCTAGAATACAAGCCCAACTGAAAGATATGACTACAACTGAAAAATAGAAATAGCTCATGCGATCATCCACTAAGGATCCTACCTGAAGGGTAGGTACAGCTCATCTCCATAGCTCTCTACGTTAGCCAGTCTCCTCTGTGTACTGCCTAGTCCTAGTCCCTCAATTCTCATCCAAACTGCTCGTCATATGCATAAGACACAACAAGGTGCGGGTGAAGCCCATGCATGGGTGAGTATAACAATACCCAGCAGGGACCCCGAGACCCCCGAAGGTCTCTCAGAATTCCTCAAAAAAACCACAAAGCATGATCTCAATCATAAATCACAAATCAAAATATACATCTCAAACCAGATATACTTGTCTCATCCAAAAAGAAACATAAGGCCCTGAACTCAAGCCATTTCCAAAATTTCAAAAGAAGGCTCAAAGCGTAACTCAAGGATCAGAAGTACACACTCCATGAAATGGCCTTCCCTGATGGAACTTGTCTGAGAGATGTACTCCATCAGGTATAACTCAACCATTCTTAATGGAACGTCTGAAAGGACGTCCTCTATCAGAAACTTTCTGATAGAACTGCCTCTAGTGCTCGGCACTAGAGGTCTCGTAGTTACAGTCTTGCACCCAAGGCAAGACCAAGGGAAACCAAGTGAAGAGGCCCACTCCTCAACATTGTGTCCTACAATAGAGGGAGCTCCAACTCCCCTAACGGACCTGCTCCCTGTTGCTTCTCAAAGATGGGGGAGTACTACTTCATATGTGAGGACCCGCACCCTACCCGGTAGGGGAGTACAACTCTGGTAGTTTGTTTGTTGTGGGGGACCTGTGCCCTAGTATGTCAGGGGAGTACCGGCCCTAGGCTAGAGGACCCGCACCCTGGCACGGTAGGGGGGTATCAACTCTATATGTGAGGACCTGCACCCTACCCCATAGGGGAGTACAACTATATCATCTTGCCTTTTTATAACAAAACTTTTCATTACATTTTACAAAACTGATGATCTTTAAGGTTTAGTGTCTTGGAAACTAGGAACTTAATACATGATGAAAAAACATTCTTATTCAAAACTTGAAAGGCTTCTTCATTGTTCATCCTAAGTTCATTATAGCATCTCATAACCTGGGAGCATACATCAAAGGAAAGGGTGAGAAGAAGGCTCAGTAAGGGAAACAAGAGAAACATTTTACATGTGAACTTGAGATACATCAATGCAGTTGTGATAAATAGCTTTAAGGAATGAGAAAGAGATCATGAGGAATATCATAATAAAAATAACGTATTTCATAACTTGAATATGTGGCTACAACATTTAACTTAGACAATCATTTCCATTTCACCAAGGTCCATCCCCAAGGTGTCATTAAAAAAATTACCAAGGTTATTCACCAAGGTATCGTTAAAATTGTAATCCCTAGAGATTACATCATTACCCAATGCATTGGAGAACTATTAGGGCGCACCCTTAAATTTGTATTTATCATCATGTGAGTCACATATATCATCATAAAACGTTTCATAAAAAACCCATATAGAATAAAAAGAAATGGGTTTCATTTCATAATCATAATGTTTTAAAAACTGCTTTTAAGACATGATCTTTTTGTCACTTTAAACCCATGGAAAAGGAAAGAGGGTTTCATGTATGTAAATCCCAGAATTTAAAATAGAATATTTTGATATATATTTGAATACCCCTATAGAAGAAAGATATTTTAGTATTAAATTACTAATATAAAAGAAATTGAGAAAAAGAGAGAGACATTTTGAGACGAAAAATTCTTCAGCATAACATCTATGTTACAGGGTTTTAGAAAACATTGAAAAGAGAGGGGGCATGGGTTACCCACTCATAAATGATCCAAAAAACAGTAGAGGGAAAGAATATAAAAGATATAAGAACATGGTGATGAAATTTGAAAGAAATACCATATGAAATGAAAAACATGGAAGGAAGACAAAAATAAGATTTCTCTTATGAAAATTCGGCTGCCTAACGACGTCACTTAAAACTTCAAAAAAATGAATTGATGAGATAAAATAGGGTATCACATCATATGAACATAAAATAACAGTATGATGGATATAGAGATTATACTCCAACATAATAAAAAGGAACTTGAAAGACTTGACATGAAAATAGAACTTGAAAATGAGAAGGGTGAAAGAATCCCTTACAAAAATTCGGCAGCCTAACAGCGCCACTTAAACATTCTTA
Source organism: Viscum album (assembly GCA_963277665.1). Classification (NCBI taxonomy): domain Eukaryota; kingdom Viridiplantae; phylum Streptophyta; class Magnoliopsida; order Santalales; family Viscaceae; genus Viscum; species Viscum album. Next base: position 1,210,101,275 of record OY728137.1, read on the forward strand.
AAATGAATTGATGAGAGAAAGAGGGGGTCTATATCATATGAACATGAAAACGACAGTAGGATGAATATAAAAGAACATATCCAACATAAGAACATGGAGCTTAAAATAAATGACATAAAGGAGAATACATGAAAAGAAAGAGAGAGGTAGGATCCCTTACCTTGAAGAGTAACTTCAAAATCTTAAAGTTTGGGACCTTGGGAGGCTTGAGGGCACCTTGGGAGGACTACTTGGGAGTTAATGAGACCATAACTTCGTTGAGGAGTATTTTGGAATGGAAAGGATGAGAGAATGGCTTGGTATTTATAGGGGAAGTGAGGGGACAAGGCATTAATGGCCAAGGGACACCTCATCGGTGGTATTGGAAAAACAATGGGCTTTCCCATGGTATTTTCTCATGGTATTGGAAACTTGGGACACCTCATACCTTATATTACTATTCATAAGTCAACCAGAATTATTTCATAATTATTACATCCTTAATTATGTCATTAAACACCCGAAACTCAAAAACTGTATTTTCACTATTCATCGAAAATTCAACTTTCTCAGAAAAATCCCAAAATTTAACCAAATATCGATGCTCTGATTTCAAAAATGAACTCCATTTTATGAAAATAATTTTCTAAATATTTTTTATTTTAATTTTAAATAAAAATACTATTCATTGAAAATTCAACTGTTTCAGAAAATTCCCAAAAATTCACCTTAACATAATATCGATGCTCTGAATTCAAAAATGAACTCTATTTTATAAAAATAATTTTCTAAATATTTTTAATTTATGTTTTAAATAAAAAACACTATTCACCTGAAAAAACTAATACTTAACTAATAATTTTTGAAACAGTTATTTACCTATTTTATTGAATTATATTACTTAATCAAGGTACCTAAATTATATTAATACTTTCTTTAAGTGAGATTACTAATCCATTTGGTCACATTAGTAATACTAAGCGTAAAATCACTATTCATAATTTACTATTCATAAAAAATTAAGTTAATCTGATTAGACTCCAAATTTCCTACTGAACACATTTGCAAAAGACCATTTTTTGAAAATCCTTACACATCATTCATTATTTAAGCATTGCATAAATATTTTAAAATATCCTTTTTTTTCAAAAATTCATCAATAATATGCATACTATATTTATTTGGACATTTGAAAATTCAAAAACTTCACCATAAAAAGGAAATAAAATTTTTATTTATAACAAAGGATTACATAAGGCAGCTGAGGTCTCGTTACATAGCCCCTTATAACACCAGCATAGGACTTAAGAGTAAGGTGTGTTAGGGTGATAGAATATCGGGGTGGCTCGGCCAACATTGCCCGAGTGGTGATTTCTATCAGCTTGAACTTCTTGTGAAGTCAATTCTGTTCCAACTTCACATGATGAAGTTCTTCTTGGGTTTGGTTCAGAGCAAAGCCCAGAGGTGCTACCTCCTTCCCAAGTTCTGTCAGATGGGCTTCGATCGGCCCGAGACTACTGGATGAGGCCATCGAATCTTATTTCTATATTAATTAATCAAGATCACTTTTCTTTAGAGACAAAAAATTAAACATTTAGTTTCCAACGGTCATATTGACCAACAGTCATATAACAGTTGAAACCCAACGGTCTTATTTTAATTATACTCATTTTATTAAATGAAATAGTTTTGTTGAGTATGAAATAAAATAACACACAAAGTTAGGAAACAAAATTTATTCAAAAAATTCGGGTTGTTACAACAACTATAGTAGTTTGTTCGCTGTGGGGGACACGGGCCCTAGTACATTAGGGGAGTACCGACCCCAGGCTAGAGGACCCGCACTCTAGCATGGCAGGGGAGTACTCACTCTACGGTAGCACTGCATAAAGAGGACCCACATCCTGGGTTGATAGGGGAGTACCTACTCCTAACATAGAGGACCAACACCCTACCCGGTAGGGGAGTACCTGACTCTATGTGAGTTATGTACGGAGGACCCGTGCCCTAGTCCAATAGGGGAGTACCGACTCCAAAGATAGGAAAACCAATCAGAGGGAAATGAACCTGCACTCATGATGTGGGGAGTCCCGTCTCTATCGGAGTAGAGGAGTTAGGAATACCCGCGCCTTGAGTCATCAAGGGAGTAGCCATCCTAACTCTCACTACAAGAAACACCATGGTTCTGCTCCTCTGGTTATCGACCATACCTCAACTTCCACAAAGTTCCACAATAAAGTAACCCGATAATCTGTCATATCATAAGGGTTCCAATGCAACAGACGACACGTCAATCGGACACTCAGTGTGTAAGCTATAGACATTTTAGTGCCGAGGGCCCGGTTGGATTCGAGTACAATCCAACCCGGAAAAACTACAACTTTCTCTGAAATTCACGTGAAGTATCTCAAAAGGACCGTCTCACTCCAAGGATCTCAGCGTTGTAGACGGTTTGTTAAATGGATGCCCGGTTCACAAGATACGGCCTTTTAAGCGTATTTGGGCCCGAGAGGGGTCCGGGTTCGGTTCGACCCGGTCGGACCGACCCGGCCTAAGATGACCCACCCTGACTCAACCTGGGCTAACCCGAACTGGCCTAGCCTAACCCGACCTGATCCGGTTGGGCTAGGTTGCGACTGGCTTGTCCCGCCGGTTGGTGCGACCCACGCGGAGCCGCGTGGTCTAATACTCCTGAACGGCTCAAAGGAGCTATTTGACACCTTTATTAGCGGCACCAGGTGGTGCAGCCTCATCACCCATGGGACCCATAGGGAGTGGGTCCCCTGCATTGTCCTGGTTCCCTTCAGCATGACGCGCGACGGCGCGCCGCCTCCACCCCCGCGGTCGGCCGCTGTCGGTTGCCTGTCTGACCACCGTAGTGCCGCTCTTCCACCCCAGCCAATGGTTTTCAGCCACCGTCACGTCGGCGCTTCTTCCGCAGGCCACCGGGTGACCTCTGGTGGTCCGTTCTTCCTTCCGGATGTGCCTAGAGTCCTCTCAGGATCCCACCGTCATTGCGCACCTCTCGGTTTCAAGGTTCGGTCAAGTTGGAACAACCCGCCTCTAAAGAACGTAATAAAAAAACAAGATACGGAGGGTCTGGGCCTTGTTATTTTAGCACACTCCCTCCACGTTAGCATTATAACAAGTGGGGGTAATTTATACATCACATTAAAATAATGATAAACCTTGTTCAAATCCCCCCGCAACAACCACCTTCAAATTCAAGAACAAGGAGAAGACACGTGGGAATTTGTTGAATTAAGAGACAACCCCTACCTTGAGATTCTTTGGAGACGTAGCGGTGGTGGAAGAAGATTCTGTGTTCGATGAAGCCATCGATATTCATCGATCCCGGTTCGTTGTCACCCAAGCTTCCATCTCTGTCGGTGGAAGGTGTCACATCACTTAGCCAGAGGTTCCTCACTTGATGAAGCTAGGACAAAAACTCTACACCAAGCCCCATTTAAATAGAGGGGGGAAAGGATGAGTAATGCATCGAGGAATTAATGAGGTTCATTAATTGACGTAAATAATTTTCCACATTAATTGCTTGAGGGGTGGTTACACAATCAAAGTGTAACCGAGAATTTAATATCCCATATTAAATTTCTGACTATCTCTGTGGTCCCTGCCACCGCCGCTCAAGAGGTGGTAGGATAAAATAAAATATAAATTTTGTTATTTTATTAATTCTTAAAAACTGAAAAAACTAACATTTTCACCTGACCTACTGCGGTCGAAGTAAAGCCTCCCTTAAGCGAATCAAGGTGTTGTGAGTTCAACGGGGCCCTCAGATTTCAATTCTGAGCACTGGTTCAAAAGATATAAATCTTTTCCTGCACGTTTACTAAACGTACCTTAAAAAAAGTTCAAAATTTTATTAACAGTCACCCTCAATCTGCGTCGGTCGAGGTTAGGCTTTGCCTAAGGGAAACACGTCCTCACGAGATCAATGGTACTCTCATATTTCCAATCTAAATTACCGTTTTGGAGTTATAGAATTTAACAATAAAATAATTGTTACTTAATTATTTTATTTGAGGCCAAAAACTAACTTCCATTGTTGGCCCACGTCGGCCAAAGTTAGGATCTTCCTAAAGAAAGCATACCCTCATGAGTTCAGCGGTGGTCTTGGATTTTTAATCCAAGTCACTGTTCGTGAGTTATAAACATTTGAAAAATAAAATAAAATAATTAAATTATTTTATTTACGATTATGTCATTTTCGAGTTTTCTCAATAGAGGCCTATGCCGACTAAACTTAAGTCACGTCTAGGGTAAACCCGCCATCCTGAATGCAACAGTGCCACCTAGATTTCTTATCTGGGCACCCATTTAAGAGTTATTCCACTTTTTCAGGAAAACTACTCACGTGTGCTATTTTAAGCTTAACACTTTTTTCGACGGATCATTCTGGACACTCTGGGCCTCGGAATCATGTACCGTCAGATTTCACAGTCTCGTAATAATCCCAAAAAATAATAAAAAATATGGAAATTCTAGGACATTACAAAAATGATAGAAAAGCTTCAGCACCCTCAATATATATGGGATTTATACCTGAACCGTTTAAATTTTTGTGATTATTTATCCAATCATGATCATATAATAAATATTGTTGTTGAATTCCTTATTCGATATTTCTCTAAAAAATAAAAAAATATATATATTTATGAATAATTTGATATAAGAAAAAGACGATTCAAAATAGAGTGAAAAATTTAAAAATTATAATTTACTTGTAAATATTATCAATTTTATCTATTTACCATTGATTTTTACTAATTATTGATAAATTTTAGTAATTACCACAAATTTTTATTAAGTGCCGCTATTTTTTAGTAATTGCCTCTAATTTTTAGTAATTATTTCGAATTTTTAGTAATTACCACTAATTTTTATTAATTACAGGTAATTATTAAAAATTACTTGTAATTACCACTAATTATTGCTAATTATTACTAATTACTGCTAATTATTACTAATTATCACTAATTTTTAGTAATTACCGTTAATTATTACTAATTACCACTAATTTTTAGTAATTACTGCAAATTTTTATTAAGTATCGCTTATTTTTACTAAGTACCGCTAATTACAGCTAATTTTTTCTAAGTGCCACTAATTCTTAATAAGTGTCGCTAAATTTTATTAAGTACCATTAATAACCGCTAATTTCCACTAATTTCTATTAATTTTTATTAATTACTTCTAATTATTACTAATTTTTACTAAATACCGCCAATTTTTACTAATACCGCTTATTTTTACTAAGTACCGCTAATTACCGCTAATTTTTACCAAGTGCTGATAATTTTTATTAAGTGCTGATAATTTTTACTAAGTGCGGCTAATTTTTAATAAGTACCTCTAATTTTTACTAAGTACCACTAATTACCGTTAATTTTTTGTAACTACCACTAATTGTTACTAATTACCAGTAATTACCACTAATTATAGCTAATTATTGCTAATTATCACTAATTTTTTGCAATTCCCACTAATTATTACTAATTGACGCAATTTTTTACTAATTATGACTAATTTTTACTAAGTACCTCTAATTTTTACGAAGTGCCACAAATGTTTACTAAGTACCGCTAATTATTACTAAGTGCCGCTAATTTTTACTAAGTATCGCTAATTACAGCTAAGTTTTAATAAGTACTGCTAATTATTACTAATTACTGCTAATTTTTAGTAATCACCACTAATTATTATTAATTAGCACTAATTTTTACTAATTATCGATAATTTTTAAGAAGTACCACTTATTTTTACTAAGTACCGCAAATTACTTCTCATTTTTACTAAGTACCGCTAATTTTTACTAACTACCACTGATTTTTACTAACTGTCACTAATTTTTACTAGGTATTGCTAATTACTACTAATTTTTACTAAGTACTGATAATTATTGCTAATTACTGCTCATTTTTACTAAGTGATGCTAATTTTTACTAACTACCACTAACTTTTACTAAGTATTGCCAATTACCACTGATTTTTACTAAGAACTGATAATTACCACTAATTTTTAGAAATTAACAATAATAATTTCTAATTACCAGTAATTATGGTTAATTGCCGCTAATTATTACTAATTGCCCCTAATTTTTAGTAATTACCGCAAATTATTACTAATTAGCACTAATATTTACTAATTACTGCTAATTGCTACTAAGTACCACTAATTTTTACTAAGTACCGCTAATTTTTACTGAGTACCGCTTATTATCACAAATTTTTACTAAGTGCTACTGATTTTTACTAAGTGCCACTAATGTTTACTAAGTACCAATAGTTACTGCTAATTTTTACTAAGTACCGCTAATTTTTAGTAATTACTGCTAATTTTTACTAATTACCACTATTTTTACTAATTACCGCTAATTATTACTAATTACTGCTAATTTTTAGTAATTACCACTAATTTTTACTGAGTACCTCTTATTTTTACTAAATATCACTAATTACCGCTAATTTTTAGTATGTGTTGTTTATTTTTACTAAGTGTCACTTACTTTCACCAAGTACCGTTAATTTTTACTATGTACTGCTAATTAGCACTAATTTTTACTAAATACCACTAATTTTTAGTAATCACCACTAATTTTTACTAAGTTCTTGCTTATTTTTACTATGTGTCGCATATTTTTACTAAGTACTACTAATTACCGTTAATTTTTACTAAGTACCACTGATTACTGCTAATTTTAACAAAGTACGACAAATTTTTAGTAATTACCGCTAATTTTTACTAATTACCGTAATTTTTTACTAATTATCCCTATTTTTTACTAATTTCTGCTAATTTTTACTAATTACTGCTAATTTTTACTAAGTACCAGTAATTACCGCTAATTACCACTAAATTTTACTAAGTTCCGCTAATTATCGCTAATTTTTAGTAAGTACTGCTAATTTTTTGTAATTTTTGTTAATTTTTAGTAATTTTTAGTAATTATCACTAATTTTTAGTAATTATCGCTTTTTTTTAGTAATTGTTGCTATTTTTTACTAAATACGGCTAATTTTTACTAAGCACTGCTAATTACCGCTAATTTTTACTAAGTACTGCTAGTTAACGCTAATTTTTACTAAGTACCACTAATTACAACTATTTTTTAGTAATTATCGCTAATTTTTATTAATTACTGCTAAATTTTAGTAATTAGCTCTAATTGTTGCTAATTTTTACTAATTAGTACTAATTGTTATTAATTACCGCTAATTATTACTGTTTATCGTTAATTTTTACTATTTATTGCTAATTTTTAGTTATTATTTCTAATTTCTAATAATTACCATCAATTTCTAATAATTACCGTTAGTTTTTTCTAATTAATACCAATTATTATAAAATGCCGCTAATTATTATTTATTACTAAGATCTATAAATTATTACTGAGTTCTGTTAATTCCTGTCCATTTTCATTATTTTTTACTAATTCCTACTTGTTACCATTAATTTGTATTAATTACTGTTTTTTTATATTAATTATCGCTAATTACTAATAATTAAAACTACATGTTAATAATTAAAATTGATTATTACTAATTAAACTAAATACTTCTAATTAAAAATAATTATTAATAATTATAACTAAATATTTTTTATTAAAAAAATTAATACTACTTAAAAATAATTACTGTAAAATAAAACTAAGTACTTCTAATTAAATCTAATTACTGCTAATTAATATTTATTATTACTGATATAAAATAAAATAAAATAATTAAAAATTAAAAACATTAAATAAATATCTTGAAGCGGGATGTTTTAGCGGATGTGAAGTCGGAAATTTGCTTGTAAAATTTAGAACATTTAAAACTTTAAGCAGAAGAATATGAGAGCAGAGAAGGAGATGTGAGTTCAAAGGAGAAGAGAATGAAAAAAATTCGGGCGGGATGTATATGGTTAGATAAATTTTAACGAGACTATTTGTGACGGGTTTCCCATCGCAAATAGTATTAGTTGTGATGGGTCCTGTTGCAGTTAGTATCCACCATTAATAATTATATCGGCGGTAGAAAAGATATTTGCGACGGGACCCATCACAAATAGTCTTTTGACGACAATTTATTTGTGAATAGAGTTAATTCTCGTTACAAATAACTATAATGACAGAAGGTATTTGTGACGGGAATTAATTTCTATTGCAAATACCCTTCCCGGGGTTTGGATTGCATTGTGTGTCAAAGCTATTTGTGTTGGGAAAACATTCTTGTCGCAAATAATTTTTTCAAGGACTATTTGCGACGGGAAATGAATCTCGTCGCAATAGTTGTTTTTTCCCATAGTGGTTCTTTATGATATGATAAATGGTTGATTTCCTATGATACACATAAGTATGGACGAATGACGGGTGGGGTCTTACACCACCCTCCAATGCATTGATTAAAATTTTGTATCTCATGAGATAAAGTATTCATGAGTACGTTTTAGTTGCTCATAAGCGTGGGCATTGATGGTGTGGCTCGTGAAGGTAATGTTCCCTATACTAATGTATGTGTCATATTTGAAAGATGTTTTACATTCTTATCTTATGCTCTCATGGTGTGGTTCATAAAAGTGATGTTTCCCTATGATAATGTTTGTGCATCATTTTTAAGGTATCTTGATGTTACGCTCATGGATCGTGTTTATTGGCAAATGTTTCCGCACTCTTGATTCAAGACTTTTTTCTTTATGCCATGATTTATGATTTATACTTTTTGGAAATAACTTTCTTATGTATCCTAATTATACTCATATGTTCATCTTATGCTTATCTAAGATATTTGATTGTTATTGCCTATGTTTACTAATACTGAGCATGTGAGTTCCATCCGTTTCTGATATTTCCATTTCCACGGGTTATAAAGAAATGCATTGCACATGATATGTCTAGAAGTGTAGCATGAGTGTAGAATATTATGGGCGATCCTGAAGACTAATAATGAAACAAGTAGTTTCGTATATAGTACCACAAATTTTCATTTAATGAGAACGACATGGGCTCTGTTAGTTAAAAGTTTTCTAACTCTCTAAAACTCTAAACATAAAAGGTTTTTTGAATATATGTGAGTCAATATTTGTCGGTGATATTGTAATTATTAATGGTTAGAACTAGATCGTTTTGGTTCATTTTAAAGTTGGTATGTATAGAATGTGCTTATTTGCACTGGATTCCAGGAGCACGGGTTTGGGGCGTCACAGCAGGGTTAGGGTGTACGGTCATTTGGGATTTAATATTACATTGTTCTTTGTTTTTGTTCAATATCAGTGTGATGAAGGTGTGAGAGGAAATTTGTTGTGCTTGGTGTTTCTTTTTGGTGGATACTAATGTGGTATGTGATTAAAGCATGAAGACATATATATATATATATAATTATAATCTTAGAAATGCTTTTTTTAAAACATTATATATATATATATATATATATATATTGAATTATTAAAATATATATATTAATTATAAACATACGTTCTTTAGTTAATGTATCCAAATTAACATTGTTTTTTAATATAAATTATTAAAAACTTTTATCAGCGCTAAATATAGCGTTGATAAATGAGTCTTTTATCGGTGCTAAGAAAAGCGCTGATAAAGGTGTGCCTTTTATTAGCGCTGATAAAAGATACATGTATCAGCGCTTTTATCTAGCGTTGATAAAGGCTCCCCATTTATCAGCGCTTTCTGTTTAGTGATGATAAAACGAGGTGCTTCCTTTGCCCTGTTTTATGGTAGTGTATGTACATATTTGTATATATTTACACAAAAATTAGATTTTATAAATAAATATGTAAACAAATTTACATATAAAATGTCTTTATTAATATATAAACCATATGTAAATAAAAAATAATTTCCATTTTATTTAAAATAAAAAATATATGAATATTTATATACCTATATAATGTGTGTGTGTGTGTATTTGTGTGTCTTTATTAACAAACCGATATATAATATTTATATATTCTAATATATATATATATAAATATTAATATATAATATATGTAAATAAATACAAATATGTATAATTATATTTATAAATATAAATATAATATATATATATATATATATATATGTATGTATGTTGTATATATGTGTGTATGTATTTATTTATTTATAAACACATATACACACAAATCATATTTTATAAATGTATTTAAAAATAATCATATAAATATATATATTAATATATGGATAAACATATGGATAAAAAAATATAACTAGATATATATATATATATAAATAAATAAATAAATAAATCATAAAATGGGGAGCAAAACAACATGGAGGAGTGGTAAAGGTGTAGGTGTGCAAGGGAGAGGTCTCGAGTTTAAATCGAAGGGGAGCCAGGTGCGTGCAGGTGGGTGTCCAGCGCTGTTAAAGGGGGTGCGCTTAGTGCTGTTGGGGGATGTGTGGGGCATGTAGCGCTGTTAGAGGTGGCTTCAAGTGCTGATAAAAGGGGTTGCCTCCCACCTCCGTTTTTTTAGATTCGTAAATTTAAAAAAAATGGCTTTTATCAGCGCTAAAAGGACCTCATTTTAACGACGCTTAGATTAATAGTGTTTTTTAGCTCTATTGATGGTTTTTTTAGCGCTGTTAAAAGCCGTTTCTATTGTAGTGAAGGTCACCTTTTATCATTGTTTTTTTAGCATTGATAAAGGGTGCCTCTTTTAATGGTGCTTAGGACAACAAAACCTTTTTAACGGTGTTACAGACTATTTTGCACGTTGTTAAATGGTCAATTTGTGGTAGCGATTTGATAAGAATGGCATGGGTTTTGATAATTAAAACTTTACCTAACCCTCTCAAACTCTAAATATAAAGGTTCTTCAAATATGTGTGACTCAATATTTATTGGTGATGTTGTAATTATTGATGGTTAGAATTGGGTTGTTTCGGTTCATTTCAAGTCGGTACGTAAGGAATGTATTTATTTGGTTCGGATTCTTGGAGCACAGGTTTGGAGAGTCAAAGTGGGATTGGGGTGTATGGTCTTTTGGGATTTAATATTATATTGTTCTTTGTTTTTGTTCAATATTAATGTGATGAAGGTGTGAGAGGAAATTTGTTGTGCTTGATGGTTTTTTTTTTTTGCGGGATACTATATGCGCTATGTGATTAAAGCATGAGGACATATTTAGCTATCTAAATCATACATGCATGTCGGTATTAGAATTTCTTTGAAAATTTTACCTTGAAATTTGACTAGGGAATGTTAATAGAGAGTTATACTTCTTATAGCTTATGGGTATTTATTGATGGTTTGAAAAAGCAAGAAAAAGGTACTCGGGATTTGCATACGCCTCCTTTCAGATGTGATACCCGTGAGCATTTTGTTTCCGAGTGAAGATCTGCTGGCCAGGGGCAAGGATCGCCAAAGGGTCGTAGGCCGATTTCCTCCTTTGGAAGACTTCCCAGCGAGGACCAAAGTGGGCTTCCCATTCTCCCCTGGTGGTGTAATGAGGCAAATATTGCTTCACCCCAAGGTTGGCTCTTTCACAGAACTCTATAATCCTCCTGTTTTGATCAAGGAAGCGGCCGAGCACGTCTTCATTCGTGGGGGATGGCGCTGCTGAGGATAGGAATGCCACCAGGTAGAAGACTTCGTCATCTGGGGTCACCACTGATGTTCTGTTGTTCCACCTGAAACCAAGGAGAGAGATTGAATCATACATCTGAGAGTGAAATTTTGATTTTGATGATTAATTATATGATAAATTAAGACCCTACATGGATTTGTTGACTGGATAGATTAAAATGGGACCGCTGGAGCTGTCCCGAACAATGTTGCCGAACACCCCCTCCCCAAATTCCTGTATCCTGGTCCTGGGGATCAGAAGATTCAGCCATGGATGAGGGACTTTCCAGAGACCTTGAGCTTCAAGCTTCATCTCAGAAGCATGGACTCGATCCAGGAATTCCATGTATGGCACTTCCGAAATCTCGAGCGTGGATGGAAGGTAATTCAATGAAGACAGCAAGCTCTCGATAATCTGCATCGGTAATGGTGGAAATTCATATCAATAAAGGAATGATTTTTCAGGTTTGTGGGCAAGTCTGAACCTTGTCTGTGGAATCCCTGTCCTCCAGATTGAAATATTTAACCACTTCCAGGACGTAGTGCGGGCCCATGGGAAAGAATGTATCACTCCTGTTAATCTTGACAAATCCTTCGATATAGTCAAATGAGTGGTGTGAAGATAGTGATATGAGGTGCTCTTGATCCTTGCAAAATCCGAGGAAGTCCAGGTAGGATGCTCTGATCCATTTAACCTGAAATTGATGGTGTTTATGTATTTCACTACTACAAAAGGAGGGTGCATTTCCCATTTCTAAATTCTACCATTTTGGGCGCGGGTTGAAGAGGGATCCTCGCCCGTGTGATTATCCCGAACTGCCCAAGCCCCCCAAGCGCGGCATAGAAAAGGTCCGCGTTCTGGGTCACTGAACAGTTAAAAAGCTCTCCCTTTCCTGCATTTGTCAAGTTCTTTAAGTCGAGTGTGTGGTGGAACTGGAGGGACAGAGTAATTAATTACCTGTAAGCACCTCCAGCTGGTGGACGTTATTGATCTGGGGTCCATGCCGGAACGTCTGCCCACTGATCCCCGCATTGGATAGGGTGCCCCCGACGCTGAGATAAAGATAGTCGGTCCATGATCTCGGGGTGAGCCCATGCTTCAGAGTCTCGGCCAGGACATGAATCCAGAGTTCGCCGCCGTGAACATCCGCGTAAGGCGGCTCCCCTGCATGAACCTCGACGGGTGCCTGGATCGAGCTCATGGCAATGACCACGCCTCCGGGAGCCTGCGTCTGGCCGCGGAGGGCATGGCCGTTGCCTCTGGCAGCTACTGTCAGCGGCGCCCAGCTCGCCTGAAATATCAGGGCGACGATGCAGCAGAGGTCTGGGATGGACGATGGGAACATGACTGACACTGGAGGGCTGAAATGGGTGATGTTGCCGAAGTCAGTGGCGGCTTCGCTCGGGTCCATGGTGGGTTGTGGGTATTGGGTCAGACACGCGTGTTGTATTGTAGAAACCAGATGGGCTGCTTCTCGGGCGGGAGGGAGGAGGGAACAGAGGTAATTGGATCTATGAGTAGAGCAGCAGAGGAATAAAAGGATTAAGAATTTGAAGAACGTGCAGTTCTCTGTTTTGAGAGGCGGCGCCATTGGTGGGTGTTGGTGAGAGGTGGAGATCAGGAAGAGAAGGGTGTATTTAAACGGCAAGGCTCCTCATGTGCATGTGCATGATCCTTGGATTGACCTCATCTGAATCCCACTGGATTTTGTATCCATCAAGTGTTACATATTGGCGGCAGGAAAGTGCATGAGTGGGTTGGGTCGGCCCCTACCCAACTCTATGTTGGGGGGCGGCCATGAGAAAGGTTTGGTGGTGAGTGGAGGGAATCAGAATGGTGGGGATTGGATTCACGGGGGGGCAGTTTTGTCTGTCTTGGTCACCTCCACAAAGAGCACGTTGTGTGGATGTGGCATTTGGGTGGGGCCTGGTGTTCTTTTTGAACTCTGCAAAAATGGTGTTCCATGGGGAAAGAAGTGGTGTCGTGTCTGTGGTTCCTCTCTTGTCTGGTCGTATTCATCTCTTCCACCCACCCATATTCAGCTTGGATAGTCTCCCACACCCTATTGAATATTTATATATTTAGATATGAGTAATTAAGTATCAAATAATATTATTGATATTTACTAAAATAAAATTGATTACAAAAATGTGTATATATAATTATAATCTAAAATATTAATATTTACATTTTGTATAGTATATTTAAATTAAAATAAATTTACAATATATTATGGGATACATAGATTCATAAAATTATTCTATCTAAATAATATAACTTTTGTTGATGAAATAGGAAAAAAATTATCAGATTTAATTTATTTAAAATTTAAAATATATTATTCAATATAAATAGTACTACTTTCCTTAATGAAATTGTAAAAAAATTACTACTAATAACATATTTGAAAAAATATTAATTATAAATCGTTAAAGTAATGAGTAATTCGGTATAAAATGAAATTATTTTTAAAAAAACAAAAATGTGTGCATATATATATAATTTTATTTATTATATATAAATTAAAATGAATTTACAATATATTATTGATAATATCAATGTAAATAATATTGATTTCATTAATTAAAAGAAAAAATTACTGTTAATAATATTTTTTAAAAATGTCATTATATGCATATAATATCATGCGTAATTATGTATAAAATAATACTATTTATATTTAGGAAATTATAATTGCTTTCCAAAATGTATATATATGTAATTATATTTTAAAAATATTAATAAATACATTTGAATACGTTTATATGTATATATAATATTGTATAGTATATTTAAATTAAAACAAATTTACAGTACATTATTGGTTACATAGATAAATAAAATTATTATGGCTAAATATTTCTAAAAATTATATTAATAATAATATTTTTTTTAAATAGTGTTAAATTTATTTGAATATAAATATAAATATATAAACTATATAATTTATATTATTTAAAATTAATTTTATTCATATTTAAAAATTATCAATAAATACAAAAATGCATATCATTAATTAAATAATATATATTATATTATTAGATTATAGTATTTTCATAATATTATTTTTCATTTTTAAAAATATCATTAAATACAATATATATATATATATATATATTAGTATTTGAAAATATTAATATTAAAATACAAATATATATATATATGTATACTTCTATGTATTATATAAAATTTTATGTAATGTTTCAATATATTATAGTATTGGGGGTGGGTAGAGGGGTGCTCTTCCATGGTGTTGCAAAGGGTAGCACAACGTAATGATTCTTAGCAGGAGGCAACGCATCGTGTGAATGGTAATAACCAGACAACCAAAGCAACCCATCTTAGCAAAAAGCATGGCATGAAGACATGCAAGCGTTGTTGGATGGGCAACTCAAAAGAGTAATGAGTGCGTTGACACCTATCATCTAGCCCTCTACCCAAACATAGGTCAAAGAGGGGTGTTTTGTCATGACTTCACGATGGGGCGGTGCAATTTAATGGTTGCTTGTAAAGGGGGAGTCGCAGCAAGAAAATACTAGGATCATAATGTGAAGCTTGACTCCTCATCTTGGGACTTCAGGTCATCTCCTTCAATTTTCAAGTCACAAGGTCTACGAGCCATAAAATTATAATGGGTCTTCGAGCCACTAGGCCTTCGGGTCATGTTAAAGGTTACCACTCAACCAAGTTGAAAAGGGGGTTTTCTATTCTTATAATAAAAAGGGGTCATTGCCCCCTGTCTATTTAAAAAAATTGTATTGAGCGATGACTAATCTTTAAATGACCGATCAATGTATGATTGAGATTGAATGATGTATTGATTTTGTATGGGGTTATATAATTTTTAATAATTTCATTTTCTTTCGTCGTTGATGACTTGTGTGTCATCTCACTCTAAGAATGTAAAGCTATGTGTGTTCATAGTAAAATGTTATCTATTCAAAACCCCTAGGTACCCCTCACTTACATGTGAGTAATATTGTAATAAATAGAGGCTCAACATGTGGCATTGATGTTCAATGTTGTACTTCTACACCATGAATGAAAGGAGAATGACAATTGTATAAATCTATGATAATGGTGCCCTAGAGTTTCGCCCAGGGTTTTGGATGGTTTATCAAA
This sequence comes from Viscum album, assembly GCA_963277665.1. Taxonomy (NCBI): domain Eukaryota; kingdom Viridiplantae; phylum Streptophyta; class Magnoliopsida; order Santalales; family Viscaceae; genus Viscum; species Viscum album. The sequence goes on from OY728137.1 coordinate 1,210,116,957, forward strand.
TAATGATAAATCATTCCATAGAAAAAGTCTCAAGATCAAGTCATCATGATTTAAATCTAGATAAATATGGATATTTAATATTTATTATATAAAATTTTAATTAAATTTATAATATATTATTAGTTATATATATAAATATTACTATTATCATTAATTTTAAGTAAAATATTGCTTATTGCTTATTTAAATCATTAATTATATATATATATTAATATGATAAATGTTAATATTTATATTTAAATGATACAATTAATTACATAATTTTTTAGTAATATATATAATTATATTTAAAAATATTATTTTTATTTATTTACTATATGCAGAACATAACAACTATCCTAAAAAATACTTGATAAAAGTATTGAGTGATGAATGATCTTGAGACGATCGACCAATGCATAATTGAAATTGTATGTCATATTTATTTTGTATATGGTTATATAATTTGTAATAATTTCATTTCCTTCATTGATGACCTATATGTCATTCCTCTCTTTAAAAATGTAAAGGTTTGTATGTATGTGGTAAAATGTTCCGTATTCTAAACCCCCAGAACCTCTCACTTGCATGTGAGTATTATTGGAATAAAAGGATTCTTCATGGGTGGCGTTGTTGTTCGATGCTGAATTTCTACACCATGAATGAAAGGTGGGTGGTGATCGCAAAAATCTGAGACAATGGAGGCCCAAGGAGTTTCCCCTAAGATTTTGGATAGTTGATCATGTAATGACAAACCATTCCATAGAAAAAGTCTCCAGATCAAGTCGCTACTATTTAATCGGAAATAATTAATAATTGATAAGAATTTGATGATGTTGCAGAAAAATATATAATGTTTTACTAAATTTTCTTTCTATGTAATCATGTATGCCTCCATATACTGCAATGGTTCCCTAATTTATAACAATCAGGGTTTTAGCTACAGTTTTCCACCTGCAAAAGTGGTTAATCTTCATGAATGCATGATGTTGGGAGAAGTTTATAGGAAGATTCATTGTCACTTAAAATTGGGGGGTGGTCAAGTAGTTACTTCAATCACATTTTTAAATCCTCTATATATTAGAGTTTGTGTTCTAGAACCAACTATTTTCACTTTATTTACATGTTTATTTCATGATTTTAACATTAATAAACCATCTTATTACATATTGTTCGTTGTTCTTCATAATTTTGAAGTAATAATGACCCAAGGTATCTGTCGCATGGATAAGGGCGTAACAGTTCCCTACTGTGATGAGAACCTAGAAATGCTATGATGATATTATTAAATACAGTTTTGTGGTCTGATAACATTTTATGATGAGGCACATAGTATGTTTACTGACAAGTGTGAGTACTCATAAGTGAATGATACTTCTTCTCATGAAGTTTCTACTTGGTAATCTTTAAGATGAGAGATTATGATGACAGACTCACCAATAGAAATTCTGCATGTTTTGGTTTAATCGGATATTCCTATCTATGAGTGTGTGTGATGGTCCTTAAACTTTAAGATTTTTAATAATGCATTTCATGACACGAATAATTAGATTTACTGACCAAAATTGTGATGTCATATATTCGCAGGAAGTAGGGTATGTTGGGTGTGTCGAGAATGAAATGTTATTAATGGAAAATTCGAGGAAGGATTTGTCTCTTTCATCTTTATGGAATTTGATATATCAACCCTTTGGAATAGAATAGTCACCTTAAATTACTTGTTCATGGTGTAACAATGTGTTTATTTCAGATAGTCAAAGAAAGACGAATCAAACATATAGGTTGATTGTAATGGCTGGGATTTTTCCTGAATTTCTTTTTAGAAATCATTTAAGTAAATTCTGAGACCGGGTGCTGAGACGGCACGTGATTCTGAGGCCCGTTGTGCCCGGAATAAATCTTTGAATAAAGTTCAGTTTTTAGTTAAAAATGCTCGGGTGGATAACTTTGAACTTTAAAACCCTTTCAAACGAATTCCCAAGTGAGAAATCAGAGGGCACCGTTGTGTTCAGAATAGCGACTTTACCTTAGTCAAGTCCTAACATCGTTTGGCGCGGGCCATACGAAGAAATTAGTTTTGGACGTGAGCGTCATTAAAATATTCTTAAATAAAAAAAATATTTCATGACGCAACGAAGCTTTTTTTTAAAACAACCTCTTCCAGAAATCCAGGGTTATCGTCATAACCCTGGAGTTTCCCTAAGGAGGAGGAGTAGGTTCTCTCATCGGCGATGATGAATCAATGAACGTTAGCGGAACAAGGATCGATGTGGCGATGTGACTTCAATCTACGTCTTCAAGCGATCCAAACTCCAAGTAGGGGTTATTATTTAATTCTGTTCTTTCTCGTTATTGGTTTTAAATGATGAATGTGGATTAAACCATAAATAGGTTGACCCGCATATCGTTTGTTCTTGCAGGGAGGATTTCTATCAGGTTTATCTTGGGAGAATTAATCCATTCATGATTTAATTATATTTGATTTTCTTCATTTAATCCATCTAATAGGAGTGGATCAACGTCGTGATGAAAGACGGCGAAGGTTCATTCCTTACTTTGGTCGATGTGAATTTCTTCTCCTCTTTTACCCAGTGTTCATCGCGTTCTTCGTGGGTTGACGAAAAATCGGTCGTTGCACAACCGTTCTTGGTGCAATGATAAGACATCTTGGATTCAGAATGGATATGGTACGATAGAGGTGTGACGAAGATAATGACAAATGGATTGAAGCGGTGCGGGAGATACCACCGATCGAACACTTTCTGGTGAAAGCGATTGCAACAGAGATTTGAACCCCAGGCAATGAAGAACGCGACCTGTGGACTCTGGAACACCCTTAGGGTCGAAGAAAGGACCACCAGAACGCGTCCGGTGGTCCACAAAGGAATCTTCCAGTGCGACGGTGGCCACCGCATGTTGGATGGCGGGGCGGCGCACCGTAGTGGTGGTGGCAGTGGCAGCCGCGCTACGTGGCTTCCCGTGTGGAGGAGTCACAGTGTGACCTGGACCCGCGACAAGCCGCAGGTTGTGCGGGTTACCTGGTCTGCATGAGCAGACCAGTTGACTAGGGAGGTGGTACCAGCTAGTGTCGCATAGTGTGAGACAGACCCGATAGAGCTGTGTTTGGGTTGGAGAAATTGACCAGCCTTAGTGGGTAGAGCTAGTGCTGGCAAGCCGGGTCGGAAGCGGGTCGGACCCCACAGCCCAGTGGGTTGAGACCAACATGCCAGACATGTATCACAACAGGATGAGCCCAGCTGGCCAGTATGGATTGGACATGGGTTAGGTCGGACTAGACCCGGACTCAACCGACCCCTATTTCTCTAAACCGCCTGTAACTTTCAAATGGAGCATTCGTTTGACGAACCGTCTATAACGTTGGGACCCTTATGAAGATATGTTCCTTTTGAGATACTCTAAGTGATTTTTTGATGAATTTGTATGATTTCCTATCTATTTGAAGAGTAGGGCCTCCCGATACAAGAAAACTTTGAGCAGAGTCAGTGTAGTTCTCTTGAAGAGATGTTTGGATGGTTACTCCATTGATGACTCATGGTGTGGGTACTTTTTATCCCTCTTATTAGATATATATGGGACTCCCCATGTCATGGGTGTGGGTTCGTTTCCTTTGGGTAGTTTCCTTCGGGGGTGTTACTCCCCTAAAGGACTAGGGCACGGGTTCTCAGAGATGTTCATGAAGAAAGAGTTGATACTCCACTGTGGGACTAGGGAGTGGGTTCCCTAACTTTGGAGTCGTTACTCCCCTACTGTTCCGGGGTGCGGGTCCTCCTTACGCATTGTTCTGACAGATTCAGTACTCCCCTATCATGCCCGGGAGCGGGTCCTCTATCCTGGGGCCAGTACTCCCCTAATGTATTAGGGTGTGGGTCCCCCATAGAGAATTAACTGTCAGAGTCAGTACTCCCCTAGTGCCAGGGTGCGGGTCCTCTAGTCACTGAGTAGTACTCCCCTACTGGGTAGGGTGAAAGTCCTCGATATACGAAGTAGTACTCCTCTATCGTAAAAGGGTGAAGGCCCTTCATGAGTAGTACTCCCCTATTGGAACCAGGGTGTGGATCCTCACTTAAGGAGACATACTCCCCCTTCTCTGGGTTGCAGCGAGGAGTGGGTCTTCCATAGGAGTTGGAGCTCCCTTGACTGTAGGACATAACTATGAGGAGTAGGCCCTCCACTTAAAGATATCAATACCTAAGTAGGATCAAGTGCTCCCTCAACAGACTGAGGTGCGGAACACTCCCTACAGGAGAGACTGAGGTATCACAACTAGAGTAGTTCTCCCTCAACTGAGTGTAGTGGCGAGGAGCAGGCCTCTTCACTTGGGTTTCCTTAGTTTTTCATTTGGTGAAAAACGTTGATGAATGGACCTCTAGTATCAGGAACTAGAGCTGAACCTAGTATAATGTTCTTGATGGATCAAGTTCTCTTAGACATACCATTAGGAATGGTAGAGTTATACCATATCTCTCATACGGTACAATAAAGGATGGCTAATCTTGTGGAGCGTGTTCTCCAGGTTTATGTGTTAGCTTTTGAATATTCTGTGAGAATCCTAATGCTAGTTATAAGGTTGGGACCTTATGTTTCTTTGTGGATGATACAAGTATATCTAGATGACCCTGGTATATGTATGGACATATACCTAGGTAGAGCTGACTGTGTGTTTCCTTGTGGTCTTTCTCTTGTGTTTTACCTTTTTGGATTCGGGGTCCCATACTGAGTATTGTTTTACTCACCCCTGCACCAGCTTTTCCTACATGTGTTGTGTCTTGTGCAGATGCCTGACACTTTGACAGAGTACAGGGAGGACCAAGACTAGGTGGTGTTAAGTGAGAGCAAACAGAAAAGGTGTACTCCAATGGCTTCAGGAAGCTACCCTCCACCTACCATCAGGTAGGGTTCTCAGCAGACGATTTTCGGAGACTTGGGGTATTACTTGTGTTTTTTATTTCATTTGGTGTGAATTTATATTGGCCCGATTTTCCCCCTTGTACTTTACTTTCTGTTGTACTCTCATTTTGGTTTATTTAGTGATTGCATGCATCATTTAATAAGTGTTTACTTTTCAGCTTTGTGGGATGGGGTTGTGAGTGTGTGTGTGTGTGTGTGTGTGCATGTACTTGGAAAATGCCTCCCATTTTGCAGGATAATGCCTTCGAAATTAGTCGACATCCACTGGACTTTGGGAGGCAGGCTTGGGGTAGTCACGTCACAGGCCCCGGGGGATGGGTCATGGAAAATTGGTATTATAGGAGGTTTGGTTCCACCTTTGGACCAAGAGTTGTGAGTTTGGGTTGAGATGCATAGCGACAGTGTTAAGATGTTTCGAGTTCGACTCTCAGGCTATAGGTTCTAGTATTGGTGCGGCGGCCAATGTATCCATTTACTAGGACTCTGATAACCTGCTTTTTTGACTCAGTACATTAGGACACTGGTCTCCAAGAAATGAATGGTACATTCATCATATAGGAATGGTTTGTGCTTTCCATTTCCTTATTGAGTTAGCTCTCCATATATACTATTTTAACCGTGGTTCATATCAATCCATTTTAGGATTCCACCATGCATATTTCCAGTCAGGATTACAGGATTAGACCACAAGGATGGTATGTCCAACGATGAGGCATCATTACAGGGACCAGTACCAAAGATATCTCTACCGGGTGGTGCACCAGTGGTACCACCACCCTTCGATTAATAGTTGTTACCAGTGCTACTAGTAGAGGATTCGTGTTGACTGAGTTCACTACATGAGTTCCAGAGACAAAGACCTCCTAGGTTCAGTGGTGAGACCGACCTCCAAGTGGTTAAGGATTGTCTTGAGGTAGTTATGCGAGTCTTCCTCCTAGTGAGGACGCCTCTCAACCATATGGTGATCTTGGCCTCGATCCTTCTTCAGGGCTTGATGGGGATATGGTGGAGCTTTACGATCCAGACGCACGATGAGGAAACCCTCACCTGGATACTCTTTGATCACCTCTTTAGGGAGGAGTTCCTTCCTGCGACGTTACACTCTGTGCGTATACAGAAGATGTTGCACCTACAACAAGGCAGCATGACGGTACCTAAGTAATCTGAGAGATTCCCGAATCTTTCTTGCTACTCTACAAATATGGTGCAGGACCCTTACTTCAGGGTCTAACCCTTAGATTAGAAACTATTCTAGGAGATCAAGGCGTCGGTGATAACCCTCAACATTCCATCATATGCTTGGGTGCTGGATCAAGCCTGGGTGGTTTAGAGTTTCTTAGAGGAGGAGTATATTAATGTGACCTATAGTAGAGGACATGAAGGAGAGACCTATGTTATAGCTAAAAGATGATATGCAACAGGATCATGGTGTAGGAGACATAATTATGCCCAAACACAGACACATGGGTCTGTGGTTTAAGAGAAGCACCAAGGAGAAGATCATCCACATGAGAGGTGGTGTTACACTTGAAACAGTAGGGAGCATATTTCTAGATATTGTCTGACCCACCATGCCACTGATAGGGATTTGGATAAAGAGTTTCCTTGGAATAGAAAACACTTGGAGAAAAGTTTTCCGCAAGATGGTGGGCGAGGTAGAGGAGTTAGATGAGCAGTAGGTGGTGTCAGACAGTTTGCATCATTTCCACCACCACCCCTAGGTGGTTCGCGCCAGGATTAGGGATCTAGAGGACGTGGGTGATGATAGCTGCATACGATCATGGCTTATGACCAAGAATCTCTAGGAGAGATTTGAGGTATGATTTGTGTCTTTTATTTTATATTTCATTTTAATAGACATGGGTGCTAGTCGTTCTGCTTTTTCTATGAGTTTTTTTTGAGACTTAGAGGTTTCAGTTGTACTGTGGACTTGATCCTCATGCCTAGAGACTCCTGCTGGAGGAGACCCATAGATCACACACTGGCGCTGATAGTGTGACCTGACTCTTGGGGGAGAGAGTTGAGGTTGCTATCTCTTAGTCGTGACATCGAGGCCTTAAGATGTCCTTCTTGGTATAAAATACTACCATTCATACCTATATTGACTGTATTAGGAAAAGGATGTGGTGTGTCCATGATGTTGAAAAAGGGTTTTCCTTTACAGTGAAAGGGAATCCCAGGAAACACGAAGTAGACTCTCACAAAGATTTTTTCTTGGGATCATTCCGTTGTGGCAGAGTTAGACCCCATGATATTTCCGAAGTATGGAATGGTTTCTTACCATCCATACTCAGATGGGATGCCACTAGTGAGTGTGGTAGTGTTCCTATTTCAGCAAGTTGTGTGGCCGTTGGGGGTTGTAGATAGAGGGACTAGTAATACCTAGCGTTCACTCATGGGAAACCCTATTTTGTTCATAAATACCCCTACATGTTCAGAGTCAACCTTGAATGAATAATACTTATAGAGTCTTTAGAACAGTTCATCCAAGGGTGGATGTGAACTATGGGGTTCTGTCTGTATATGTGCCAGATTAGCGTGGAGGTGAGCCGCTAGACCCCATGACTGCATATGAACTGTAATGCTTGGTTCTTTCCCACTTATTGAAGCTAAGGATACATGTTCTCATTATTGCATGATGATGACCTAGTACAAGCCAGACATCAGAGTGGTCGATCTCAGTGGTTTATCAAAGTGCGTGCTTGCGTGCAATGCAGGGAACCATGGTGAGTTTAGTTTTATTCCCTTAAGTATAGGATTTTGCTTTTTGGGGATGAAAATTCTTAAAGTGGGGAGAATGTAATGGCCCGGCGTTTTCCTGAATTTCTTTTTAGAAATTATTTGTAAAAATTCAGAGACCAGGCACTAAGACGGCATATGATTCTAAGGCCTGTTGTTCCCAGAAAAAATCATTGAATAAAGTTCAGTTTTTAGTTAAAAATGCTCAGGTGGATAACTTTGAACTTTAAAAAACTTTAAAATAGATGCCCAGATGAGAAATATGAGGGAACCGTTGTGTTCAGAATAGTGACTTTACCTTAGGCAAGGCCTAACATCGTCCGACACGGGCTAGACAAAGAAATTATTTTTTGGATGTGAGCGTCATTAAAATATTCTTAAATAAAAAATATTTTATGATGCAATGAAGTTTTTATTTTAAACCAACCTCCATTAGAAATCTAGGTTTATCATCATAACCTTGGAGTTTCCCTAAGGTGGAGGAGGAGGTTCTCTTATCGGCGATGACAAATCAACGAATGCCGAAAGAACAAGGATCGACGTGGCGACGTGACTTCAACCTACATCTTCAAGAGATCCAAACTCGAGTTAGGGGTTGTTATTTAATTTTTTTCTTTCCTATTATTGGTTTAAAATGAAGAATTCATATCAACCCATGAATAGGTTGACCCGCGGATCATTCATTCTTGTAGGAGGGATTTTTATTGTGTTTATCTTGGGGGAATTAACCCATTCATGATTTAATTTTATTTGATTTGCTCCGTTTAATCCTTCTAATGGGAGTGGATCAACACCACGATGAAAGACAGTGAAGGTTCATTCCTCACTTTGGTTGATGTGGATTTCTTATCCTCTTGTACCTGGTCTTCTTCATGTTCTTCACAGGTTGATGAACGGTCGATGGTTGTGCAACTGTTCTCGGCACAATGATCTGACATCTTGGATACGGAATGGATATGACATGATAAAGGTGGGACGATGATGACGGATGGATTGAAGAGGTTTGGGAGATATAGTCGATCAAACGCTTTTCGGTAGAAGGGATCGCAATGGAGATTTGAACCCCATGAAATCAAGAACGCAACCTTAGGACTCCAGAACACTCTCCATATCGAAGAATGGACCACCGGATCGTGGCTAGTAGTCTGTGGAGGAATCTGCTGGTGGTTAATGGGGTAGCGCACCACGGTGGTGGCAGCAACAGCAGTCGCACTACATGGCTACCCGTGTGAGTGAATTATTTGACTAGGGAGACAGTGTCAGATGGCACTGCATGGTATGAGACGGACAAGGTAGAGCCGCCTTCGGGCTGGAGAAACTAGTCCGCCTTAGTGGGCTGAGATGGTGTTGGCAAGCCACACCCAGCCAGGCAGGTCGGGCCGGTAGCAGGCCGAGACCAAAGGGTTGTACCCATGTCCTAGTGAACCGATCCCAATGGGATGGGATGGGTCGGAACGGGGTCGGTTCAATGGACCCCGGGGTGGGTTGGTCCGGCTAGGTTGGACCGGACCCAGACCCAACCGACCCTTGTTTCGCTAAAACACTCGTAACTTTCAAACAGAGCATCTCTTTGATGATCCGTCTATGGAGTTGGGACCCTTGTGACGAGATGGTCCTTTTTATATAATCTAATTGAGTTTTTGAGGATGTTGGAGGATAGCCTATTGATTTGAAGAGTAGTCCCTCTTGATACAAGCAGACTTTGAGCAGATTCGGGGTAGTTCTCTTGAAGAGATGCTAGGATGGTTACTCCCTTGATGACTCAGAGAACGAGTACTCCTTATTCTTATGCTTAGGTAGAGATAGGACTCCCCATTTCATTGGTGTGGGTTTTTTTCCTTCAGATAGTTTCCTATGGGGGTGTTACTCCCCTTAAGGACTAGGGCACGAGTTCTCAGATATGTTCATGAAGGAAGATTAGATACTACTCTATGGGACCAGGGAGTGGGTTCCCTAAATTTGGAGTCATTAATACCCTTCCATTCCAGGGTACGTGTCCTCCTTATGCATTGTTCCAGAAGAGTCAGTAGTCCCCTGTCGTTCCAGGGAGCGGGTCCTCTAGCTTGGGGTCAATACTCCCCTAACGTACTAGGGTGTGAGTCCCCCGTGGTGAATAAACAAATAGAATCGATACTCCCCTAGTTCCAGGGTGTGAGACCTCTAGTCACTGAGTATTAATCCCATACTGGGTAGGGTGTGGGTCCTCAATATATGAAGTAGTACTCCCCTATCATAACAGGGTGTGAGTCCTTCATGAGTAGTACTACCCAGTTGGAACTAGGGTGTGGGTCCTCACTTATGGAGTCATACTCCCCCGTATCCAGGTATCAGCGGGGAGAGGGTCCTCTATAGTATTTGTATCTCCCTCAAATATAGGAAATAGCTACGAGTAGCAGGCCCCTCCACTTGAAGAGATCGATACCTAAGTAGGAGCAAGTGATCCCTCAACAGACTGAGGTGTAGGCCACTACCTACAGGAGAGACTGAGGTATCACATGTTAGTCTAAAGTAGTTATCCCTCAACTGAGTACAACGGTGAGGAGTGGGCCTCTTCACTTAGGTTTCCTTAGTCTTGAATTGGGCACAAGATGGTGATGACTGGACCTCTAGTGTCGGGCACTGAAGATGAACCTAGTAGAATGTTCCCGATGGAGAACTTTCTCTTGAATGTTCCATTAGGAATGGTAGAGTTGTTCCCAATGGGATGTATCTATTGGACAGTGCCATCAAGGATGGCTAAGCTCATGGATCATGTTCTTTTGGTTTATGTATTACCATTATAGTATTCAGTGAGATTCCTAATGATGGTTATAAAGATGGGACCTTATTTTTCTTAGTGGCTGAGACAATTATATCTAGACGACCTTGGTATATGTATGGGAATATACCTAGGTAGAGCTGACTGTGTGTTTCCTTGTAGTTTTTCTCTTGGGTTTTACATTTGTGGTTTTGGAGTCCCATACTAAGTATTGTTTTACTCACCCCTGAACAGGCATTGCATGCACGTGTTGTGTCTTGTGCAGATGAACGACGCTTTTACAGAGTCCAGGGAGGGTGAGGACCAAGTGGTGTTTAGTGATAGAAGATATACAAGGCGTACTCCTATGGTTTCAGGCAGCTACCCTCCACCTACCACCAAGTAGGGTTCTTGGCAGATGAGTTTTAGATACTTGGGGTATTACTTGTGTTCTATCTTTCTTTTGGTGGGATTTTATACTGGCCCAGTTTTCCACCTTGTACTTTACTTTATATTGTACTCTAGTTGTGGTTTACTTAGTGATTGCATGCAACATTTACTTAGTGTTTACTTTTCAGCTTTGTGGTTTTGGGTTGTGAGTGTGTGTGTATAGGTACTTGTAAAATGCCTCCCATTTTAATGATAATGAATTCGGTGCTAGTCAGGAGGCGGTCTTGGGGTAGTCACATCATGGGCCTCAGGGGACAGGTCATGACATTAATGGCACGGATGTGCAACCAGCTTGATGAGATATTGCGATAAAGGTATCATATTACACAATGAGAATTTTTATGTGGTTGTCAACGTTGTGATATTAAGTTCTTTTTATTGGGTGTCTTGACCTATTTCTAGATAGTAATATTGTATTTTAGGAAAGATCGTCTAATTCTAATGATAAATAATCTTATAGGGTCATACACTAAGTATTTCTGCTGATTTTGACTAAATTCTATTTGAATTTAATTAATGGAATAAATATTATTCTCATGACTAGGGAATAATTTTATTCATGTTTTATAGATTGAAAATATTTATTATTGGATGAAATATTTATTTAAATATTTATTCAAATATTCAATAAATGTATAGGAGTTGGAGCGGACCAAGATTATGTCCAGTGATGAATATTAATTTACAAGCTAGTAAAATGATATTTATAATTACGTTAGTCAGTGCACACCATTAAAATAATAATAATATTATTATATGGAATGGGGTTTTATAATGATTAATATATTATTTTAAGGTATGGTATGCAATTAAATAATATTTTAACCTAAAACCTAACTTTATAAATAGATGTTTATGTTTGTTGTGTAGGGTTAATCGAGACTTGAGAATCGTTCTGCATAATGAAATTCTCTCTCCATTTATCTTCCTATATCCCTCTCAACAATGAGAAGTGCTAGAGATATTCCTTAAATATCAAAGGATCTTCAGCAATCAAGACGAACAACACAAGATGATTGATTTTTCATGCTAGAACCTGCAATTCAATTGGTGTCCATTAGAGGTCAAAGAAGAATGTATGGATCAATGCTAGAGGGATTCTATATTTGGATCCTTATAGCATAATGAAGGTAATCCAAAAATGGTTTTGGATAATCAACCACATCTACGAAGAAAGATCTAAAGACAAGGTATAATTTCTTTCGATCAAATTTAAATTAATTATATATTTAACAAGAAAAGATCTTCATTGGATTCTAGGTTCTCTTTTGTTAATATTCGGTGGAAAAATTTCATTGGTCATGGTGTTTATGTCATGTAAAATTTACGAATGATCCACTGAATTAATAAAACCATTATGGTTATTTCTCCCTCTAAGGAACTTTTGCTTCACCCAAAAAATCCAAATGGTATTAGAGTAGTCATTTTTAAAATTTATAATTATTTATTTGATTGATGATCTATATGTGAAATAGTGGTTATATTTTAAATTCAATAATTATTTTTTCTTTAATATGGTTTTAATAAACATACTTTCTACATATTAATTTCATTTTTAAAGATTCATACATTCTAAAGGCCCAAGAACAAATCAAGAACGATTTTATATTACATTGATAAGTGCCAAGAATTTTATCTGGTAAGACTGGGTTACACAGTGTATAACCTGAGTACATGTTGTGTATCCAAGTACGCTGCATCTGAACATGCCGCGGGATACACGTCATACCAATATGTAACAACATGTGGTGCATTTATTGCACACCACATGTAGATTAGGCCAGTCTGGCACATGGATTGTTAGATTACATGGCATGTAGCTAGCGTACACATCGTGTAGTCTACATGATTTAGTGGTAAAATTCATGCAAACCGTTATGGTTAAATACATGGTCAAAATCGTGTGAGACTGATAGCCCGAATCATTAATGAAATAAAAGACATGTATCCGGCGTACATGGCATGTATTTCATTATTTTCCATGTTTGAAATACACATTGATCCATTCAGTGAATCAAACACACACATGGTTAGCGGAACACATGAAGTGTAGTTGGAGTACATATAGTGTGGTCCCACATCGGAAGAATATGCCAAGTCCTTGGGAAGGTTTCACAGACACACACCAAGCATGATAAACAACGTGTAGCTGTCTAGTACATGTCATTTAGTCCATCAAAGGTACACATCAAAGCCCAAAGCATTTAACTCAGGTACATGGAAACCAAGGTACATGGATTGAAACTCATAAGTACACATCGTGTAGTCTCTTGATATAAAAAAAAATTAAATTACATTAAATTACTAATTGTAGCATTAAAACCTTATTATATTGATTTTCACCGGATGTGTTTGACAATTTAATAAATGTTTAAAAGAATTAGTAGATGCTCAATTAATTTATTTTAATTGTCTATAATTATTGGTTCTGCCATTTATTTTCCATGAATTCATTAATGATGGATATCTCCAAAAGAATTTGGACGGTTATTAAGATAAAAGATAATTAATTAATTAATTAATGCAAATACGTTTATCTTAATAATAAATAATGAATAGAAATTAATGTTAGCTTGTGCTTTTTTGTTTAACCATTGCATGGTTATTCCTAATCATGAGCTTGACCAAAACCTGTGTATGTGTTGGTATTATTTAAGTTAATTTATTCCATGGTTTTTTAAATAATAATTATTAAATTAAATATGATGTACTGTGAGTCATCCCTCCCTCCTTTATTATCTAGGACCTACATATCCAAGGTCACTTACATAATTCTCCTTAACCAAGCCTTTAGTTCCCCTCACCTACATGTGAGTTATAAATACATATAATAAATTGAGTATCCCAAGGTGTATGGAGGCGGTTCAAGAAATAACCAAGATGATACCAACCCAGGTGATACATAGGTGGATAGGTGGAATGTTGTAACTCATACCAACACTATTGCAAGGAGTTTTTTCCTAGGTTATGTATTGATTTATTACCCGATAAATAAATAAAACATTAGATAAGATCACAATCATGATCATGTCATTTATTTATTTATTTCTATCATATGCATAATTTATTTTATAGATACAAGACTGTGATCACATAAATAAATAAACTACTATGCAAATATGGAATATAAATAAATAGATTATGCATAAAAAATTATCATAATATGATGAGTCACTTAGGAAATGTTTATTTAATATTAACAAGACATGTAAAATATACAACAAGATAATTTTACGCATGATAAAAAAAATCCCTCAACTAAATATTAATTCAGACTTAGAATTTCATTACTTTATTAGGAATGAAAGTGTAACATCTCAGCCCAAATACCACTAAATAGGTGCCCTGGCCCGGTTCTCTACATGACCTCAAGTGCACCTCCTCATACGCCAGAGGCTTCCAACTAGAAATGGATGTCTAAGATGGTACTATAAGGAGAATATACCCCCATATTAGAGTGTGCAATAATAATATAACCCACCAAACATTATAAACATCAGATTATGTGGAAATAATGAGTAAACTAAATAGGATAATGTTGTAATAAAATGAAATACAGTAAAGTCTTGAACAACTGTGATATACATACAACATTGATCACCCATTGGGTCAATCATGTAACATAACTGAATAACATAATACAAAAAAGGATCCAAAACATCTCTAATACAACCTCATCCAATTCCCTGATACCATTGAGCAATCCTACCCAATCCTCACAAATAGAAAAATACCCTTTACCAGTAGTTTGAAACTGTAGGTATAGGTATCCAAACCATTGGTATATCCTATACCAATAGTTTGGAGGACCTTTGGATGGTTGGACATTGATATAGGTCTATACCAATGGTTTTGGGAAAACTGTTGGTATAGGTCATATGAAAAACCTATACCAACGGTTTCATAAAACCATTAGTATAGGTAATTCAAAAAACCCCATCTTGATTTTGATCCTAGCACCTCCCATTTATAATCCAATGACCTAACCACTAACCTAACATGACTTTTGTGAATATAATTTCATAAATATATATATTTATATTCATAATCATTTTAACTTTTAATTTATTTAATGTTATGTTACATAATATTTCATAAAAAATATGTGTACCTATACCAACGGTTCTCAAAATTGATAGTATAGACCTATACCAATGGTTTTGTGAACCGTTGGTATAAGTTATTTGATTTTTTGAGCTATACCAACAGTTTTGGTGAAACTTTTGGAATAGGGTTCCAAAACCGTTGGTATAGGTCCATTATAGTGACCATATACCAATGGTTTTGTCCAAACCATTGGTATAGGTCCATATAAGTGACTTATACCAATGGTTTTGGCCAAACCATTGGTATATGTCCAAATTAGTGACCTATACCAACAGTTTGGCCAAAACGGTTAGTATAGGTACTATTTTTAGTAGTGCATGCTAAAATTGACATTGGCCTCATACCAAACCTGTGCCTGTAATATAAAAGTGAGAGATTCTTAGGTATCTATTGGGTAAAAATCCCTCAAGTTGTCCTCTAAATATGTTTTGGGTGTGATTTCTTTTGTTGAAAAATCTAGATGACTGTGAATGAGCATGGATGGTGTTTTTTGAAGTAGGTGTTTAAGGTGGGGTAGTTTCCCAGTGTTTGCCAAATTTTTGGGCCTCAAAATCAAGAGTTGGATTTTGGAAAAAAAATATTTTCGTGTAGGGGAATATAGTAAAAGGACTATGAATCATGGTTCGTGGATTGTAAGATTTGTATGAAGAACATCGAAATAAATCGAAAAATGTAGGGAACCACAAAGAATGAGATGCAGACCGCATATGGGAATGGTTCATAGGGAGAAAAACAGTTCACGGTGAAGTCATACGGTATGAAGAATGCTTCAGGTACACAAGATGGCATGTCATACATGGAAATGAGGAAGTGATTTGAGAATTCGTGTAGGGAATCGTTCAAAAAAACATGATGGTGATTTTGGCCTCCATAAAGGAATAAAGGTAGTACATGGACTGCATAGGGAAAATGGTTCATAAGAAGATTGTGGTTTGTGGAAGATGAATGGTATCTGGTGAAGGTGGTTCCACATTGAAGATTTGGTAAATATAAAATTAGTGGATTTTATGGATCTATTTTCCTATATAAGGATATCTAATCCCATCATTACTTAGATCGAATTCCATTAGATAAAATCGTCACTCTGGGAATTCAGCTAAGTCCAAAAGTTTTTCATGAGGGATAATTCCACGAAGGGTGAAGTGGTTTGCACGGAATAAATTCTACTGAAGGTTTTTGTAGGGAACTATAGCCTGCAAAGGAAGCAGAACATGGAGGAGGAAGACATGGTATGTGAAAGAGGAATATAAAGAACGCGAAGGAGTAAAACCCGGTACGTGGATGAGAGAAAGTTTGCAGAAGAATAGGTAGTCCACAGATGAGAGATGGTTCATATAAGTAGAGATAGTCCATGAAGCTAGGACAGTATGTGGATAAGAGGTAGTACACAAAAGGAAAGGAGAAACGGTCTGTGAATGTGGATGGTTCACAGAAGTGGAAGCAGTTTGCGTAGAGGTGATCCATGAAGCATACCCACTACACAGTATGCAGAGGAAGCTGGGTGGTATATGGAGGAAGCTAGGGGTTCGTGGAGGACTTGATGAAGCTTTCAAAAGACTAAAACAATTCAAGAAATAAATTTCTGCTAACCTAACTGTATGCGGAAAAGTGGAATTCATCTATGGGTAAAAAAGGAACATCAACAAAGCATCTATCTATAGTTGAGGATGTGTGATTTTTATGAAAATAAAGGGACCTACAAGTCAATAAACTGTTAGTGGATCCCTTCCAAGAGTAGTGAGTAAAGGAAGAGAAATATGGTGATCTTTCCCACTAGAAGTGAGCCAAAAAAAGAGACGTAGGGAGTAACCCTTGGGAATGTAGTGAGAAGACCATAATCCTTGTAAAGACAGTGAGCCTGGGTATAGAATATCAATCTCGAAACTTGTAATTGGTAGTGAGATTTAGTGGATTTGTTACATTGGAACGTCATCGATGTATGCTCCTTAGACATAGCCCGGTAAGGGTGAACCAAGTAAAAATCATTATGTCATGTGAATAATTTCATTTCTATCCATATATTGCTACGAGATAAAGAGAGAATTGTGTTTTTTAATGATGAAACATGATCCTAAGGGGTATTAGTTTTAATTCATCATACCCTGATTCACCCCCTCTCCTCAGGGTATTTGACCTAGTGGAACTAAAAATTGGTATCAGAGTAAAAGTTTAAAATTCAGTGGTTCTATCTCAGTAGAAGAAATGTAGATGGTCAATCACAAAATAATTCTGATCTTCAATGGAAAAAATTTCAATTATTGTATAATCGGATGCATCACTACTTCTGATCATTAGTAATGTATGTCTTCACATCACCTATGCATGGAATATCAGTCGATATCAATAGTTGTGATTTATCAGAAGTTGAAAGAAGGGAATTGGATGTTGATGCTAAATGGATCAATACTTTAGGGGGATCCCTATCTAGTAAAATTTATATGAAGGTGATGTCATGTAAAACATCACATGTTATATGGGAAAATTTGTTGAATATTTGTGAGGGTGACTCAAAGTGAGAGAAGTAAAGTTGCATGTTCTATGGAACAAGTATGAGGATCTAAGAATGAACCCTAATGAGTCTGTTGATGCATTCTTCGATGGAGTAAATGTTGTTGTGGAAGACATGTGGGGTCTTGGAGAAGTCATTTAAGATATAAAAATTGTGAAGCATATCTTGATAAAGCTTCCACCTCAGTTTAATTTGAAGGTTTCTATATTGGAAGACAAATATTTGAAGGAGCTGACACTAGATAACTTGTATAGTACTCTCATTGCATATAAAATTAGAAATGATGATAACGATGAAGTGGAAAAGGGGATGTCCAAATAAGTGACATTCAAGGCCATGAAGAATCTCTCTGTTGAATATAGTCACAAGGAAGAAAATTTGGATGATGTTATGTCATTTTCTCCTCAAATCTGCAAAGAGGAAAAGGAAAGTTCAAAGGTAAACATCCATTTTCATGATTTGGATGCAGAAAGATTGGTCATTTTGTAGAAAAGTGTCCTAATAATATTGAATATGACAATGAATATAATGATGAAAATATCTGAAATAAGTATTCAACCAATGTGAAAGGTGTGAAAAGTAATAAGAGAAAATTCTTTGAAAAGAAGAATATTCCTTCAAAAGAAGATGAAATTTCATAATAGTTTGATGAAGAAGAGTTTGAGGACTCTAGGGATCATGAAGTGGATGATTTGGTGGATGTTTTTGGAAATTCCTTAACAAAAGAAGAAATCAAAAATTAAGAAGAAGAAGTTGAAGGAAGATTTGACCTTTAGGCTGAATTAGAAGCTTCTCTTGAAGAGATAGATGTTTGGAGATACAAAACAAAGAAATCTAAAAGAGTGGTTCATGATGCCTAAATCTATATGCAGAAGTATGAAGAAGAGAAGTATGATCTGAATGAAGAAATTTAAAAATTGAATTCTTCAATGCTAGAAATATCAAAAAAGGTGGTTGAGTACAAACTCAATATTGAATAATAGAAAAGGGAGATTTGTAGTTTTAATGAAACCGGAAAAGATCAAATCAAATGTATTAAAGAACTTGAATAGTTTGTCATTGGTATACAAAGAAGTGTTAAGGATCAAGAAAAATTATTAACCCACAGAAAAGAAATGGGAAAATAGATAACACAGACAATATAAAAGATGGATATGGATCATGGTTTTCTAGCTGAATAGAAGAAACAATCAAATTCAAATGATAAAGCTAGTATGGGGATTGATAAAAAACATAAAGCAGTAATAGTTGATGTCATACCACAAGAAACTACTCCAAGATTGAAGATTGATTTAGGTATGAAATAGAATCAAAATATTCAGAGAACCCAAGGGATAACCAATGGTGTAGTATTTACACACGGGAATGTGCTCTGCATAAGGTGCTATTGTTGTGGCATGATGGGACATGCGCAAAATGTTTGTTCCATAGAAAAGTGATACCAAAGGGAACATGACCAATAGAGGTAGTCATACATAGCTCAATTTTCTAGGTCATCATTTTATGGTCAGTGTTTTAGGTGTGAAGGATTCAGACACATGGAAAGATATTTCTCATCAACAATACAAAGTAATGTGCCGAAGCAAACTGAGGTTGTTTATAATTAGAAGACAAATATATCATAAAATGAGATGAAAATGAAAAATTGATTTAAATATCTACAAGATGAATCAGTTCCATCATATTTTGGGGAATTTCAAGAGTATCAATCCATACCATGTATGAAATCAGAAACATGGATCAAAAAGAAAATATTTGAGCTGGTAGTGGTTGAAAAAATTGTGTTCAAGGCATCAGATCGCACTGGGATATGGATCATTGATATTGGATGCATCTCCTACATGATAGGAAATAAGGATCTGGTGATGGGAATCAGGTTTGATAAATAAGGTATCATAATATTTTTAAATGATGAAGGGTCAAAAATTATTGGCTCAGGGAAATAAAAGTTTAGGGGAAAAGACATGAGACGTTGAGATGTATTGATTGTTGAAGGTCTTAGTCACAACTTGTTAAGTGTAAGTCAATTGTGTGACTCAAGATATTCCATAATCTTTTCCAAGAAATTTTGTTCCATCAAGGAAAAATATGGTGTTTTGTATTGTAAGGAAATAATATAAAAGGGAATCTCTACCATATGAGTGGAGAATGAGATATGTGCTTTCTATCTAAGGAAGAATAAAATATGTTGTGGTATAAAAGTCTTGGCCACGTGAGTCAAATGTTCTTGTAAGATCTGGTGAAATATAATGTTGCTCAAGATCTCCCTAGATTATCACATGATCATACACATATGTGTGATGCATGCCAACAAATGAAGAACATTCTAAATACATATAAGTCAAAAGAGAAAAGTTAAAAAAGATTTCTTGTTTTGATTCATATTCATGTGTGTGGAAAAAATTCACCAATATATCTTGATGGGAGGAGATGTTATGTTCTTTTCATTGATGATTATAGAAGAATGTAATGGGTATCAATCATTACCCACAAGTCTAAGGTGTTTAGTTTCATTACAAGATATCAACGAGAAGTTAAAAAATATGCTAGGTGAGAAAATTTAGAAGATCCAAATAGATAATGGAACAAAGTTTACAAATACCCAAGTAGAGTATTATCTCGAGAAACATGGGATAAGGCATCAAGTTTTCATAGTGAGAACTTCACAGCAGAATGGAGTTGTTGAGAGAATAAATCAGATTTTCCAAAATATGAATAGAACAATGATCATTGAGAAATACCTTGTAGAGAAATTTTGGAAAGAAGCAAGGATGACATCATACTACACTTCAAATAGAGCATTATTATGCCCCAAAGAAGAAAAGACTCCATATGAGCTATGGTGTGGAAATAAGCTATCATTGAAGTACTATTTAATCTTTGGAGGTAATTGTTTCATTCTCAATAAGGAGAAACAAAGGAAATTTTAATCCATTGGATATGAATGGATATTTCTTAGCTACTCAAAGAAAAGGAAATCATATAAATGCTTCAATAATAGACTAGTAAAGATTGTTGAAATCCATAATGTAACCATAATAGAGAATGAGAAGAACCTTTATCAAATACATGATTAGTCTCAAGAGGATAGTGAAGAAGAGATAAGAAGATCAGGGGGTGCTCCAGTTCTAGAGGATGATTCAGAAGAAGACTCAAATGGTGAGAAATATGGGTATAATTTAGTATCTATGAAAATACAGAAGAGAAGAGCTGAAATTCATAGACAAAACATAATTGGTGATCAAACAACTCCAGTGCAGATAAAGAGGATGAATACTCTACAAAAAACATCATACCTATAATAGGTAGAGCCTAAATGTTTTGATGAAGTAGCTGATAATGAGAATTGGGTTCAAGCTATGAATGAAGAGCTTGACCAAATTGAGAAGAATCATACATGTGAGATTGTTTCAAGGCCAAAAGATAAGAATGTCATTGGGACTAAAGGTGTCTTTCACAACAAAATAAATGAAGATGGGGTTTTGATTTGAAACAAAGAATGACCTGTGTGCAAAGGATACTCCCAAATAGAGGGTATCTATGTTGATGAAACATTTTCATCTATTGCAAGGCTAGAGGTAATTTGACTATTCTTATCCATATCAGTGAAAAGAAAGTTTAAGGTTTTCCATATGGACATCAAATCTACAATTTTGAATGGGTTTATAGAAGAAGAATTTTATATTGAGAATATATATGGTTTTCTCATTCATGAATATGAGAACAGAGTTTGTCGACTGAAGAAGGCTTTATATGGTTTGAAGCAAGCACCGAGAGAATGGTATTCAAGGATAGATTAGTTTCTAAAAAATATCAGTTTTCAGCATGGTGGAGTTGATTACAATCTATATGTCATCCATGATATTAATAAAAGGATGATGATACTGGTATATATCAATGACATAATCTTTGGAGGATCAGATGAAGCACAATGCAGACAGTTTTCCGAATTCATGAAAAGTGAGTATGAAATGTCAATGATTGGTGAACTGATGTTTTTTCTTGGTTTACAGGTAACACAATGAAATAATTCCACATTAATTTCTCAATATAAATATGTCAAGGAAGTTTTGAGAAGGTTTGGAATGGATAATTATAAGGATATGAAGACTCTAGAGGCTACTCGGATGAAATTATCTCGGGATGATGAAGGTAAAGTGGCCAATGTCACAGAATACAGGCAGATCATTGGAAGTCTGTTGTACTTAACAATGACATGACCAGATATTGTTTTTCCCATGTGTCAGGAAACATGGTATCAAATTAATCCTGAGTAAAGACACATGCTTTCAGTAAAAAATAATACTTTGGTATATCAAAGGCAATATGGATTTCAGTTTGATGTATAATGAAAAATCTCAGCCAGAGCTATTGGGATGTACATATGCATATTCAGTCGGTTCAGCAGATAATAGGAAATCAATATCAGGAGGTGCATTCTATCATGGAGGATTGTCTATTTCTTGTCTAATAAAGAAAAAAAAATCATTTCATTGAGCACCGCAGAAGCTGAATATATTTCGGTCACTCAAGTGTGCACATAGTTATTGTGGATGAAGCAAGAGCTTGAGGATATGGGAATTGAAGTAAAGTCTCTGATCAGAATCCATTTTGATAATTCAAGTTCTATAAATCTCAAAAAAAATCTCACCCATCATTCTAGGACAAATCACATTGAAATCAAATATCATTTTATCAAGGAGAAGGTAGAGAAAAGGCTAGTGAAGTTGAAGTATTTTCCTACAGAACTACAAGTTGGAGACATTATGGAAAAGTCCTTACCCAAAGATCATTTTAGAGGCATCAACTAACTCTAAAAAATCAGTTTAATCCACACACTTAAAAACTATGGATGTAAGACCCCCCCCTCTCTCTCTATGAGTTATGGTATATTTTTCCCTAATGTACTGATATGTGTTCTTTACCTTGTTGCAGACCACAAAAGAGTGGTCTTTGGGTTCATTGAAAAAGGGGGATAAATTGTGACTATTAAAGGGTATAAAGTGTCTTAATTCAAGACATGGGGAGAAGTTGAAAGGTGGAGCAGTGAGATAGGGGGAGAAACAAGTAAGGGGGAGTATTAAATATGATGATTCTAGATGTGATCGATCAAAAGATACATATCACAAAAACTGAGGTTTATAATGAAATCTGAAGAGTTGTTTTTTAATGTAATTAAGTGATTCATTGATGAAATTTTCATTATACTCTTGTTTCTCATTCCAAGCATGGCTCATTTGGGCTTAGAGTATGTATTGAGTAAATCCTTGATCGCAAACTTAATTGAAAGAAGAGAATGCTGGAAAAAGTTAAAATAATTTTTAATAATATATCAAATTAATGAAAGTCTTGTCAAAAAACCCAAAGGGGGAGATTATTGGGTAAAAATACCACAAGGTTTCCACTCAGTATGTTTTGGGTGTGATTATGTTTGTTGAAAAAGTCATATGACGTCGAATGGTCATGGATGGTGTTTTTTGAAGTAGATTTTTAAGGTGGTGTAGTTTCTTAGTGTTTGCCAAATTTTTGGGCCTCAAAATTGGGAGTTGGATTTTGGAAAAGGAACATTTTTGCATAGGGGAACACAGTACGTGGACCATGAATCACGGTTCTCATATTACAAAAGTGGTTTGTGGGACATCAAAGGAAATTAGAAAAGGTAGGGAACCGTGAAGCGTGAGATGCAGACCACGTATGAGAATGGTTTGTGGGGAGAAAAAAAGTTCACAGCGAAGTCTTATAGTACGCGGAAGGCTTCAGGTATGTGGGATAGCCTACCATTCGTGGAAATGAGGTGGTGATTTAAGAAGCTACGAGGGCATTGTTCAAGAAAATGTGACGGTGATTTTGGTCATTTTAAGGGAAGAAAGGTGGTACGTAGACCACATAGGGAAAACTTTTAGTGGGATGATTGTGATTCGTAGAAGATACATGATATCCAGTGAAGGTGGTACCACGTTGAAGATCTGGTAAATCTTAGATTATCATATTTTGTGGATCTATTTGCCTTTATAAGGAGTGATAATCCCAAATCAATTAGACAAAATTCCATTAGAGGAAATCATCGCTCCAAGAATTCAACTAAGTTCGAAATTGGTTCGTGAGGGAGAATTCCCTGAAGGGTGAAGTGATTCATGTGGATTCAATTATACCGAAGGTTTTTGCGGGGAACTATAGCCCGCAAAGGAAGCGGTACATGGAGGAGGAAGTCACAGTATGAAAAAGAAGAAAATACGGTACATAGAGGAGGAAAACCTAGTACATGAAGGAGAGACATTCTATAAAATCCGAGTAAGTCTAAGGAAGAGAGATAGTTTGTGGAAGAGGAGATAGTCCGTGAAGCACGAACGATATAACGATTAGAGGAAGTACACAAAAGTAAAGGAAAAGCTACCTACGAAGGAGGATGGTTCATGGAAGTGAAAGTAGTCCATGGATAGGTGATCTGTTAAGCATACCCACTACACAGTATGCAGAGGAAGCAAGGTGGTATGCAGAGGAATCTTGTTGGTTTGTAGAGGACTCAAGGAAGCTTGCAAAATACTAAAATAGTCCGCGAAAGCAATTTCCACTAACCAAACAGTATGAGAAAAGGTGAAATTCATATAAAAATTAAAAAGGAACTTCAACAGAGAATCTATCTGTAGTTGATTATGCATTATTTAATGAAAATTAAGGGACATAAAATTCTATAAACTATGAATGGATCCCTTCCAAGAGTAGTGAGCAAAGGAAGGGGAAGACGGTGATCCTTTCCACCGATAGTGTGCCAAAGGAAGAGACATATGGAGTGACCCTTGGGATTGCAGTGAGCAGACCCTAAACCTTGTAAAGGAAGTGATCTTGGGCATAGAACATCTATCCTAAACCTTGTAATTGGAAGTGAGCCTTAGTAGATTTGGTACATCATCACATTTCCATTGTATACTTCTTGGACGTAGCCCAGTGAGGGTGAACCAAGTAAAAATCATTGTATCATGTGCATGATTTAATTTCTATCCATATATTGCTACGAGAGAAAGAGAGAAGTGTGTTTTGTTTAATGATGAAATAAGATCCAAAGGGTAATTATTTTTAATCTATTATACCCCAATTCAACCCCCCCCCCCCCCCTCAGGGTATTTGACCTAGTGGACCTAATAGTACACATGTGTAGTGGAGGCCAAAGAAGGGTGTGAGTAAAACTCAGTAGGACACCACTAAATGATTCTTAAACAAATACCAGTTAGAAAAATAGTTTATAAATATAAATACTAGGATAAATAAATAGTATAATACAAAAGATATATCTTATAGAAAACAGTTGTATATCTAGTAACTCATTGGCCCTCATATCCTAGGATGGAACACAGTCCAATCAAACCTACATCGACCTAAGCCACTCATCTAATCCATAAACATAGGGTGATACATACAGTGAACAACAATGAGGAGATTTTCATTTATCATTTATATTGGGGAAGCATAAAAAACAATGTCAACCATCCATGGAACCTTAGTCCATGATCTAAACCATACCCAAAACTATTGGTACCAATGCAGAGCATCAGGTTAGACATTCTAATCATACATAATAACAATAGTGCCCATATCCCCAGTCCTGAACCTACTTATATATTCAAACAATAGTTCCTAGAGTATCAGTCTAACACCTTAAACCATAGATGCAGAGTTTCAATCTATAATCCATTTCCATTTGATACACCAGAGTTCCTAGAGCCTCAGTATATCACATTGACCATATAATATGATATCTAGGCTTATATCCTCATTCAAACACTTGTTACATATAGTATAATACCTATTCCAAGCGCATCAATTTGGCACCCAAACCATTTTATCATTTCTCAAAATACAAATGGTCAACATCTTTACCCAAATAACATTAAAAGTCACAAGAACCCTTTTAAAACCATTAGAATTTATCAAGGTACCTCTAGGCCTTTAACACTAAAACAAGGTCAAGACTTCTCTTTCCATCACAAATTTGAAAATATCTATCAAATCATCTCCCCAAAGGGTTAACCACACACATATTTCATGCTGCATTTGAAATCCACTTATAAACCCATTTTTATAAAACCACTTGGAGGTGTCATCGCCTATTTTAAAAACAAGAACCATTTAAAATCATTACTTTCCTCGTTTTCTACCCAACACCATGTCAAAACCCATACACATTTTTAAAACCATTTTGAAGGCCTCATAGGCATTTCACAAAATATTAACACTTGAAAATAACACATGGTATTCCCTTGCAGTTCACAATCTATTTGTTAGCAAGTTCTTCCCATTAACATTGTAACCATTTAATTAATCCATCCAATGATCTTAACCAAATTAAGCTTGTAACCCACCTACTTTACCCTAAAAATCAAACTTACCATTTTCAAGGCATGGCACACCCCATGGGTGGTAATAGGTTTAGTCTTATAAATACCAATAGATCTAATGGGATCTTTGGAAGGTTTAGGTATCAATTTAAAAACACAAAACCATTTACTTACACCAAGGAAGAAAACACACCTCAAAAGGCTTTAAAGAACATACCAAATATACATGTAAATAATCTAACAAGACTATAGGTGAATCTCTTAGACCACCTACCGCATTAATGAGGCTTTCCAATATCATTTACAAAACATAGAGGCCTTGACAATGCCTATCCAAGTCTTGTCTGACTCCTCAGCATCCAAATGAGCTTGTGTGAACCACTCAAGCTCTAACCTCACACCAAGAAACATCAATTAATTAACTATGAATAATCTAATCAATTAATTATCCAAGACCCAACTTAGCATAATGATAAAAACTCATCGGTTCAATCACCTCTTATTGAAACTCTAAGAAACAACCACATAAGGTCCAAAACTGACTCCTAACACTAGTTTTAGGAAAATAACTAAGAGGATATACCATTTCAATACTTTATTAAATTAATACACTAGGTAAAACCTAGTAAAATTCATAGTGAACACCAACTTCAATCATGTTTTTAGCACTACCACCCTTCTGCAACATGGTGCATGGTTTTTCTGAAACCATGCATAGGTCGTTCGCCATGTACTGGACTCTCCTCATCCTCACATGGTTTCTCCCTAAAGCCTTCGTAGTTTTTATTAACTATTTAGTGATCATGAAATACAACCATGCTCAGTTTAAAAGGAATAGAAAACCTCTTGAGCATCATGATGTCGCATGGTTCCTCCTAAACCATGCATACCAAACTATGAATCCTTTCCATAAAACACCAAAATTCCCAAAACTTAACCCAAAGAATCTAATACTCATCTGAAAACTTGATATTCATATCAAGCCTCATTTATAATCTCAAAATAAACTCTTTGATTCATTAAAACTCTCATATTTCCATTCTAAGTCCTGAATCAAAATTCAACACATCCAATAACTGAAAATTAAAATTCCCTCTAGAATTTCAAACTTGTATGAACATGGGATATTAAAACCTCCTCACCACAATAATTATAATCCTCAAGATGTCTCATTGGTCATTCATCTACACCTCCCAACTTACATCGGTCACCCGTTGTATCCAATAACCTGATTCCATTTTGGAATGCCCTAAACATTGCCAAAGAATAACCTCCAACTCAAGGCACTCAATTATCCAAAACTCAATCCAATGACATTTTATAACAAAAAAAATCACAATGGAAATTTCACAATCTTATACAATGGAAACATTGATTACAACAACACTCGATCATTCATCGATCTTTGGTGCTTCCCACCATAAACTTCATCTTATAACCCCCAACCTTCGATGCTTGCTGCCTCCACCATCCGAAAAGCACAAAGAACTAGAATTATATCCCATAAAATGTCTAGAATGGTTGAAAACTTATTGTGACCCAATACCCATAAGAATTAAAATCATCATTTGAACATGTCCTCATCATCAGACCAACTGAATTGGACCCATACCCACCATCCAAGCATGAACTAAGAACACACTAGTTTTTCCTTAAAATACAAACTCAAACCTAAAAATCACCCCTCATTCCAAAAGTTACATGTTCGAAATGGATTAAAACCTTCCACACCCACATTTTCACTATCTCAAGTCATAATATCCATGGTTGAATCATCCCAAAAACACACATTTCCAACTATTGTCCCATTTCCATCTCACATGATCCTGATGAACTCACACCCATAGGAATTCCACAACCACCCAAACATTCCCACTAAATTACGTACCTGAACCCTAGTGAGATTTCTCCTTCAGCTCCTCTACTAACCCAAAACTATCATCATATCCTACCACACACACCATTGGCTCCAACACAAGAACATTGAATTAATTTTTGGAATCACTTCAAGCCCAAATCCAATGCTCGGATCGACCATCCACCACAACTGAATTTCCATTAAAATTACTTATATAATTTAAGCACACACCTCAATGGGTTTTCACTAGAATTGTAGTTTTTCTATGACTGATCCACGGCCAGTCCCATGCACTTATAACCCTTCTAGCATGATGGTTTCACCTCGATGACCAACACATCACTACCCACTAAAGGAGTGTTGTTGTCATTAACTTACTCAAGAAACTACAACCACCACATCTTATTCCCCATTCACTACTAGCCCAAGAATTATGTGTGTTTGTATCACTCTTACTAGAGAAATAAAACAAATGAAAATGATCACCCATCCTTTGCTCCTGACAATGGTACCCATGGTAATCGCCAACATCCAACACACCATAAGGATTTACTCATAGAAAAACGATGGTGCACTTCTCATCATACAGATCCACTTACATAGCTCCATGAGTGCTTCCTATTCAGAGTCCCTTCATCAAACCAAAAATACATTTTGGTATATAGTAATAAATCCAAATGTCTCTTAGAATACCTAGGATGATGTCAAGATATTGGGCATGATCATCTCTAGACTAAGATTACTCTAAGATGTTGTTGATGAATACTTCTACCAATCATCCATTTCCAATTACACATTTATATTCAAGGGAATGTGAAACCCATACAAAGGCCTTGGGCCTCCCTACTTGCATGCATCTCATCACACCCACATCGTTTCTCATCCTACTCCTGGATGACTACTCTACTCAATCACCTTGGGAATATGCTCTCATAATTTATATTCCACAAACCAAACGGCACAGTGCATCACCATCCACTCATAAATCCAAGATCCCATTAACACTTATAATCACACACACACTTGTGTGACCCCACAATAGAACTTGATTTTGACTCTAATGATTCAAGATTTATGAAACCTCAGCTCACAAGCCCTATCCACTAGTCATTCCTCTCCTGCATGTCCCTCTTACCCAAAGAATATCACCCTTGGTGCTTCCCAAAACCAAAAGAAACTAAAAATAAAAAACCACTTAATTGACCACTCAAAACCCTAGTATCATTTAAAGTGACACTAAGATCATTTATGCTCTCCCTATGTTCCTATACATGTATCCAAGGTTAACCGTTCCAGGCACCTAACCGATCCTACCTCAAAAAACAACATGTTCCACTGAAGTATCAGCACTCCAACTATTTTTCATATCAAATAAACCAGGAATATCCATGTGCCTATCACTACAAAAATTCAAGGAATACCTTACCATTACATTCTTCACCTAAAGAAAACCTGCACACCTGGAACAACAAACCCTCAAGCACCTCTTGCACTCCCAATACATCTCATAACCAATAGGAACACATGTCTACACATGCATTACCTGGACTAGGAACCTGAAAGAAACTAACCCTATAAAAACCAAACACAAGGCTGAAACACTAGAATTCAAGTTCTCTTTCTCAAAACCAAATGCATACTATGTGCCAAAACACTATACTTGGTTGCACCCTTCATGTATTGTTGTCAAAAGTCCAAAAAACCACTCATTTCTCAAGCACCCAAAGGAAATTACAACTTGGTCAACCAATCTCATAGGACGCCCTTGAAATTCATGAAACTATAACTCCCTAAATTAGATTCATGTCAAGAAGGTCATTAGGTTGTCCCATCTAGCCCCACTGGTAAAGTCTCGCAAAAAATCACTAGGTATAACCACCTTGGTATATGCCAACTCATAAAAGGCCACAACTCATAGGGAATCAAACACACTCCCATACCAACATCACATGACCTCAACATGTCATAACACCCATCTCTAGGGTCTCATTAATATAATACATTGCATGCCAAACCAACTTCCCACAACTAGAGAACCTATCCACTTTGAGCATCTACGCATCAGACTTATCCCTGGAGGACCAGTTCAAACACTCAATACCAAAAAACAACCACCCACAAGGGGTCCAATGGTTGTACACTTATACCATATTGACCCACAAAGGTCACTGAAAAAGCTATGTGTGAGGACAAAACCAACATCCTCATCATAGAACACCTCACCACAGATCCACATATACCTCCATCATAAGGAAATCCACTAAATTACACACTATCATGCCTATAACATGTGGATCCTACATGCCTAACATTATGCATGAGATGCCTCCAGCCTCTATAGTCTAGGAGTCAAAACCAAATTACAGTCCTCCAACCAAAGGGACAAGATCCATAAATCCAACATAAACCAAAATATCTAAATAACATGGGAGTTTCCAAAGAATAAAATCATATACATCTGTAACATCACAAACCATAAGAATCAATCACAGCCCCGGTAACCTAGAATTAATACTAGAGTAGGTTTTATCTATACACCAGATGATATCCATCACAGGCTCCAACACATTCTGATATCTCTAGTCTATCAAGTCCCAAATAGTAAATAAATAGGAAAGTAACTCCTTTGATGCCACTTTGTAATATACCAGCCTAAATTCCACTAAATTGGTTCCTCGAGCTAGTTTTTCACATGACCCGAGGAAACCTCCTTACATTCCAAAAGCTAAAGACTAGCAGTAGGGGTCTAAGATGGTATTTCGAGGAATCTATACTTCCATATCAGAGTGCTCAATAATAATATAAACCACCAAACATCATACAGATCATAGTAGTTGGAAAAAAATGAATAAACTAAATAGGACCATACTGTAATAATATGAACTATAGTAAAGGCCCGAAAAACCATACCAAAAAAACAAAATTGATCACCCACTAGGCCAATCACGTAAGATAAAAAAAGGTCTCCACAACATCTCCAAGACAACCTCATCCAATCTCTGGATACTGTCAAGAAATCCTACCCAATCACACTAAACTCAATATGTGCCTCAACCCAAACATGTGCCTATAATAGACATGTGAGAGCTTCTTGGGTATCCATGTATACTGGAATCCTAAAAGGGTGTGAGTAGAACTCAGTAGGCTACCAAAAATGTCTTATAAATAAAATACCGGTCAGAACAATAGTGTATATAGATAAATAGTGGGATAAATAGATAGTAATATATAGAAGATATATCTCAAAGAAAACAATTTTCTATATAGTAACCCATTGTCCCTTAGATCCTAAGATGACTCTCGAGCCTATCAGACCCGTATCGACCTATGAAAATCATCTAATCCATAAATATAGGGTGATATATATAGTAAACAAAAATGAGGGGTTTTAATTTATCATTTATCTCATGGAAACATAAACATCAATGTCAACCATGCCTGGAACCTCGGTCTATCACCCAAACCATAAAAAACTATCAATACTAATGCATAGAATCAGTTCCAACATTCTAATAATACATCATAACAATATTACATGAAGCCTTAATCAAACACCTACTCATACATTCAAACAATAGTGTTTGGAGCATCAGTCCAGCACCTTAAACCATGGATTCAAAGAGTTAATCCATAATCCATTTCCATCTTGTAAACCAGAGTTCCTCAAGCCCCAGTCTAGCACTGAATCCATGTATTATAATACTTGTTCCTAGAGCCTCATTCCAACATGTGATCCATATATTATACTTCCTATGCCTAGATCATTAGTCCGGAAACCAAACCATTTATTATTTTCCAAAATACAAAACGTCAACATCTTGACCCTAACAATAATAAAAGTCACAAACAAACCCTTTTCAAACTATTATCATTTATTGAGGTCCCTATGGTCCTTTAACACTAAAATAAGGTCAAGAATTCTCTTTCTATCACACATTTGAAAAGATCCATCTAGGAATCTCCCCAAAGGTTTACCCACACACTTATTTCACACTGCATTTGAAATCTACTTATAAACCCATTTTTATAAAACCAATTGGAGGAAAACAACTCTTTTAAAAACAATAACCATTTAAAATCATAACGCTCCCTTTGATACCTAACACTTGATGAAAACCCAAACATATGGTTAAAACCATTTCAATGGCCTCATAGGCATTTCAAAAAATCTTAACACATGAAAACAACTCATTTTATCTTCTTAAAAGTCATAGACCATTTTTTACCAAGTTCTACCCATTAAATCATTAACCATTTAAATAAACCAACCAATGATCTTAACTAAGTTAAGATCATAACGCAACTACATTACCCTACAAAACCTAACTTACCATTTTCAAGGAATTACACACCCCATGGATGGTTGTAAGTTCGGTCTTATAAATACCAATGAATCTGACAAGATCCTTAGAAGGTATAAGGTACCAATTTAAATCCAAAAACCATTTAATTACACCAATAAAGAAATCACACCACACAAGGCTTTAAGGAACATACCACATGCACATGTAAATAATCTAACAAGATTATGGTAATGCTCTAAGACCACCTATGTCATTAATGAGGCTTTCTAATATTATTTCCAAAGCATGGTGACCTTTACAAGACCTAAACATATCTTTTCTAACACCTTGACACCCAGATGAACTTGTCTCAACCACCCAATCTCTAACCTTACACCAAGAAATATCAATTAATTAACTATAAAAACTTTGATTAATTAATTCACCAAAACCCAACTTGGCATAGTACTGAAAAACTCACTAGGTTGATCACCTCTTATCCAAACTACAAGAAACCACAATAGAAGGTCCAAAATGGAAATCTGACACCATTTTTTGGGAAATACATAAGAATTGAAACCATTTCAACAACTAATTAAATTAACACATTAGGAAAACCCTAGGAAATTTCACCATGAACACATACCTTAACAAAACACTATGCAATGACATGTGGAATGCATCTTGGGATCTCCTATACCCAAGATGAAAAAAATACTCATAATCCCTGGTCGATTCCACCATGATTTAGTGGAATCAAAATCAAATACCTAAACCCACACATCCAAAATTATGAAGAACCATGGAGATGGGAAAAGGGAAAGAGGGGGAAGAGAAATATCACCTTAAACGCCAAAGAAACTCCATGAATGCACCCTAAATATAAGGGTGGAAGGAGTAAGGGGTTTGTAACCCCCTAGTTTGTGTGTATATAATAGGGGTTGAAGAGAGTGGAGTGGAAAAAAATCTTGACAAGTATTTTGGTTATTTCCCCCCTTTTAATGAAATCTGGGTAGCCATAAATTTTTTGCTACATGGTTTTCCAAATCGTGTACCAACCACAAACCCCCTACCATCCAAAACCCATGCCCTTCATAGTTAGTTTGAATGGTTAAATAAATTTTGTTTTAATTATATTGTCATCATTTACTCCCTTCTTCAATATTGCACACAGTTTGTATAAAACTGTGTGCAGGTCATAAACCATGTCCCAGACCCTCCTCATCCCCACATGGTTTCCTCTTAAACCTTTCATGGTTTTTACTTAATTGTGCAGTGAATATGCAAAAAAACCTTGATCAGTTAAAAATGAACTAAAATCCTCCTAAGTATCAAGGTGACGCATGGTTTCTCCTTAACCATGAACACCAAACTCAACACCCTTTATATAAAACTCCAAAATTCCCAAAACATAACCCAAATCCTCATATGCTCATCTGAACACCCAGGATACCTCTCGAACCCTATTCTTTATAAAAAACAACACTTTGAGGAATTATAACTCTCATATTTCCATTATTAATCTCAATTCAAAATCTAACATATCCAAATAATGAAAATTTAAATATCGTTTGGATTTTCCAACCCATCTGGACATGGGATCTTATAGAAATCCATATAACTAAGTTTGTTTCCAACCCTCTTTGGGACACAAAATTTTATCATGGATTTATTATGATGGTTATGGGTTAGTTTAAAAATATTACATCAAAATAAGAATCCCACTCTAGACTTGATCTAAATTTGGTGTAAGTGTTGAGGAAATCCATGTTAGGATTTCAGGATTGGAGATTCCATTCAACATATCAAGGAGATACAAGACCAAAGTTATAAAATACCTAACTACACAAATATCTTCAAGTAGATTAAACAAATGTCATTAGGTTTATGTGAAGGTGCATATCAATCCTCTCAACTAGAATTTCTAAGCAACCTAGAATTTTGAGTTCAATGGTGAGGGTTTTTGGGACTTAATAAAATAGTGTGAGAGTTAATAAAATTAATT
Source organism: Viscum album (assembly GCA_963277665.1). NCBI lineage: Eukaryota > Viridiplantae > Streptophyta > Magnoliopsida > Santalales > Viscaceae > Viscum > Viscum album. Next base: position 1,210,150,886 of record OY728137.1, read on the forward strand.
TCATTATGTCTCACTTAAATTATAATCAAGAAAATTACTAATAATATAATCTTTTATAATTTTATAATAATGGAAATTTCTTCGTCCCCATTATCAATGCAATCAATATTTAAGAAAGACCACCTCTTTACTGGTAGTAACTTTTTAGAATGGTTTATATGCCTTGAGGTTGTGTTGTACCATGAATGGAAATCTTATATTTAGAATCCCCACTACCTGATCTTCCTACAAATGAAATGAGTGATGAAGAGTTCATTATTTATGATAAATAGTTGGATGACATGGTTGATGTTCAGTGTTTAATGCTTTTGTCCATGTTAAGTGGACTAATGAAGTCTCATGAAAACCTAGATGCTTATAGCATGCTCAAGCATATTTGTGGTATTTACTAGGAGAGAGAAATACCAGAATAGTTTGAGATATCCAAGGAACTATTTCAAAGTAAGCTAGAAAAAGTTATTCCTATTTGGTCTCACGTAGTAAATCATACTAGCTACATTATACACCTAGAGGTTATGGTATTTAAACTACCAGATGAACCATGCACTAATATCAAACTTGAATCACTCCCTTATAGAATCTCAAGATTTATTATTAATTTTAATATGAAAAAAATTGATGAGTCTCTCAGTGATCTACTCACTCTTCATTTTCATGTCGATAAGGAAATAAAGCTTGAAAATCCTTCTGTACTTATGGTGAATAAAAATAAAGGCCAAGAAAAGATCTTAAATACCAAAACATCTTCATGCCCTTAAAAGAATAGAAATATCAAGAGTCAAGAAAGGGAATATGATGTTTTTTATGTCTCAGTGTCCAGAAGGGCCACTAGAAAAAAATTTGAACCCATGAAAAGAAGCAAGGGGAAGCTTTATGTGTGTTTTTTATCAAGTGAAATTTATTTGTTTCTAAAAATCGGGTATTAGATACAACTTATTGTGGTCACATGTGTATTCAAATATAGTAACCAAATAGGTTTGTAAATATTGATAGAGGGGATTTAGATTTATAAGAACCTAATATATCCAAACTTGCAGTTGTGGTTATCAGGGAATACCACCTCATGTTTTCGACGAGAATGATCATGGTTTTAAAGGATTGTTATTTTGTGACATATGTTACCAAAAAAATTATTTTTGTATCTAGACTTGATATAAATGGATTTATTTTCAATTTATAGAATAAAAGTTTCTTCTTTTATAAATATATCATTGGTTATGATAAGGAAAATTAAAATAATTTTTTTATGTGTTGGATTACACAAATCAAGTAATGGAAATAAATAAAGAAATTACTTCACATGATTTATAGCCCATCCAACTTTAGCATCACTATATAGGTCATGTAATTGAAACAAAATTGAATAAAGTATATCAAGATGTATATTTGTATTCTTTTTAACTAAAACCACTTGGTATATTTCACTCATGTTTACAAGAAAAATGGCTAAATCCCTATTTAGTGGAAAAGGTGAAAGGTCCAAAGAGCTTCTTGAATTAGTTTATACCAATGTGTGTAGACCATTTCATATTTAAGAAAGGGGTAGGTACTCATACATAATCACTTTTACTACTGATTTTAGTAGGTATGGATATGTGTACTTGATGAGGTAAAAATCAGATTCCTTTAATAGATTCATGGAATATAAGAATGAAGTTGAGAACTAGGTTGGTAATGAGCTTAAGAAACTCTTCTCAGACCATAGTGGATAATATTTTAATTAATAAATCATTGATTATTTATGGGAGTTTGGGATTCTATCTCAACTCACTAATCCTTATACAACTTAGTAGAACAGTTTAAGTTAAAATAGGAACCACACCTTGTTAGACATGGTTAGATAAATTATGAATCATGTGATTATTTCATTATCCTTTTGGGGATATGAATTATAAAATGAATCAAAAATACTATACTAGGTGCCAACTTAATCAAAATATGATATACCATGCCATTTTTGGAATGTAAAGAAACATGTATTGTCATACTTACATGTGTGGGGTTGTGAATAATTTTTTAAGGAATCTTCAGGTAAGAAACTTTTACCCTAAGGCACAAAGTGTACCATTATAGGATACCCCAAGGAAACACGAGGATATTGCCTATATTAACCCTCAGAAAAAAGTTAATAGTGGAAGACACACCATATTCCTTGAGTGGTAGAACATTTCTAAAAGAGATATTAGAACCAATATTAACTTTGATGAAGTTGAGACTCAAGATACATAAGAGTTAGCATAGGAATAAATTCTATAAATCCCCATGGAAGAAGATGTTATAGAGACACAAGTACTTGAAAAATTACAAGAGAGGTTATAGAACTAGAAAATTATTCTTTTATATTCATCGAGGATGGTGACTCATTATTAGTTTCTAATAATGATCCTCTAACCTATAAGGAAGAAATAAGTGGAACAAATATTTCCAAGTGTTAAGAATATATGAATTCTAAATTGGATTACATGTATCAAAATCAAGTATAGATTTTGGTAGAACCTCCAGTGGATGTAAATCATGTTTTTTTAATGGTTATTCAAGAAAAAAATGGTCATGTATGGACAATTCAATACTTATAAGGCATTATTGGTTGAAAAAGGGTTCAAATAGAGTTAGGTAATATACTACAACAAAACCCTTTCACCAGTTTCAATAGTAATATCTATTATAATTCTACTTGCCATTATGTCTTACCATGACTATGGGATTTAGAAAATGGATGTAAAAAATCCTTCCTTAATGGGAACCTTTAGGAATATGTCTACATGACACAACCTAAAGGTTTTGTGACTCCAAAGGATGCCAACAGGGTATGAAAATTGTAATGATCTATTTATAGATTGAAGAAAGCATATAGGTCATGGAATATTTGGTTCGATAGATCCATAATTGAATTTCGTTTCATGAATAATGAATGTGATCCTTGTGTCTATAATCATTTTAGTGGGAGTTCAGTCATTTTCTTAGTAGTGTATGTCAATGACATATTACTTATTGGAAACAAAATACTATTACAAAATATTATGTCCTAGTTGAATAAATGATTATCTATGAAGTAATTAGGTGAGGCAGAATATATTATTGGGATCAAGATCCATCATGATAGATCCAAGAGGCTCCTTTTCTTAAGTCAAGTTGTATATATTGACAAGATACTGAATAGATTTAGTATGGAATAATCCAAGAGGGTATTGTTTCCAATTTCACATGGAATTCATATTTATAAGAAAATGTGTCCTCGAACATGTGGGGAAAGGATAAGGATGGAAAGGATTTAATACATGTCAATTATTGGGCCAGTCATGTATTTCGTGTTATGTATTATGATAAATGTCTCTTATGGCTTGATTTTGGTAGGAAGATATCAAACTATCCCAAGTGACCACCATTGGATGGTAGTCAAGACTATCTTAAGTATATGAGGTGTATTAAGGATATGTTCATGGTCTATAGAGATGTGTAACTAGTCATTAGAGGATATGCATATTATATTTTCTAAAAATATCTAGATGATCTGAAATCACAAAAGAGATACATATTCATTTTTAATAGAGGTGTTGTGAGTTGGAAGAGCTCAAATTATGTTGTTTTCAAAAATTATATAGCAGAGTCCAAGTATAATATGGCTTCTGAGGTTGACAATGAAGTAGTTTAGATACAAAAATTCATCCAATATCTTGATGTGGTACCTAGAAATAAAGATCTTATCACACTCTATTGTTATAATACTATAGTAGTGGCTCTCACAAAAGAGACAAGGTCACATTAGTGAACAAAGTTCATACTTTATAAGTATCATCTCTTCAGGTATTTTAATAATATTGGTAAGGTTATAGTGAGAATAATTTCCATGTAAGATAATGTGGTGGAGCCCTTGACTAAATCCTTGACATGGAAAAAACATGATTCTCATGTGAGGTTGAGAAAATTGAAATTTGAGGCAGGTGGCTCTAGTCTGAGTGGTAGTTTGTTGGAGTTGGTGTTCTAGAACCAACTATTTATACTTATTTTACATGTATATTTGAATATTTGAATATTAATAAAACATATTATTATATATTATTCATGACTTTGATGTAATAATGTCTTAAGGTTTCTATCACATTGATAAGGTCGTAAAAATTCCCCATTATTATGAGAACCCATAAATTATTTGATGATATTATTAAATATATTTTTATGGTCAGATAATATTCTATGATGGGGCACATAATATGTTGAATTTCAGGCATGATTACTAGTAAGTGGATGAGACTTCTTCTCAGGAAGTTCTCACTTGGTAATCTCCAAGATAAGAGATTATGAAAATAGAACCAACAGTAGGAATTTTTTATGTTTTGGTGTCATCAGATATTACTATATACAAGCATGCATAATGGCCCTTAGACTTTAATATTATCATTAATGCATGTAGTGACTCATACATGTAGATTTACTAACCAAAAATGTGACTTCATATGTTCATGGGAATTAGTGTATGTCGGGTACATTAAGAATGATGTGTTATTAATGGATAATTTAAGGAATGGTTTTTTATTTCCATGTTTATGGGAGTTGATATCTCAGCCCTTTGATTGGAATAGAATTATCACCTTAAATTCAATGGTCATGGTTTTCCAATGTGTTTATTTTAGATAGGCGATGAAAGATATATCAAGCATATAGGTTGATTACACATATGTGAAACCATATTAATGAGATATTTTAGAAAAGGGGTTATATTACATAGCGAGCATTCATATGTCATTGTGAACATTGAAACTGTAAGATCCTGGGTTTTCTTAAGAGATACAGATCATCTAGTTTTTTGGTTTAGATGCTTTTTTATGGTCTAATGTGAATACCCTTTTAGGTCATGGGGGGTACCAAGGGTGTTTAGGGCTTTTTCATAGCCTATAGAAATTTTTTTGGGGAAATAAGGAAGGCCACATAGTTAGTAGAAACTATGTAGGATAGGTCACATGGTTACCTTAACCATGAAAGACCTGGTAGAGGAAAAAAAAGGAGCCTGCATGATTTGAGAAATTGTGCAGATAGAGGTATACGCTCGTGAGAGGCATCTGTAATTTTTTTTTCAGATCCAAAATGCATGGTTTGAACATGGTTAGGAAAACCGTGAGCACTAACCATGTGAGGTGCCCCTTAATATAGTGGAGGGAGCATGGTTGGCACAAAGTTTGTCCAACCATGTGGGCAAACCATGCAGCCTAGTATTTTTGAGTAAAATGGCCATTTTTTCCATCAAAATCACTTAAAACCAAAATCTAATTTCTTTCAACTATAGTGGAAAGCCTTGAGGTGTTGATGGATCTTCTTTGAATATCTTCCATATATTTTTCTCCCAATCATTCATCTGGAATTAGAGTCGAGAGTAGTTTGTCTCATTAGATCTATTTCGGTAAGTAATACAATCCTCTTGTGTCATTCTTCATTTGTCTTAGTATCAGTTTCCCAATTTATATGCGAGCTAATATTCCCTATTTTCATATTTTTTGTTAGTTATTCATTTTTATTCTAATCTGGACCGAATAAAAAGCTGATATTGGATGTGCATTCTACTAAGGACCTATGGTGGGTGGTTTATACCTTTCTTTCATGGTTTGGTGTTTTACAGAGCCAATTTTCATTGTTCCACTAACCTGTACTTTCTAATGTCACCCCTAAAATGAATTGAATTTTTAAAATGAACATATTTGAGCTTTTTAGGAATTTCCAATATTTCCTTGACACATGTTAGAGGTTATTTTCCCAACCAGGGCCACTCATGGGGCATGACTTTGAGATTTACCTTTTTTCATACCACCCATGGGGTGTGTGTGAGAGAGAGATTTCCTAGTTAGAGGAAGCCCTTATAATTAAATGACTTAAATGGAATTTTTTGAGATGTTTAAGATATTGTTTTCCTCATTTTACATGTTATAAATTGTGTGAATTGTTCAAATTTTTAAATGTTAATTGTTATATGATTAGGTAAACACATGGAATGGGAATTTTTATATGAGTCGGAAGAACACATGGAATGTGATGGTATGGAATTATAATTGAATTAGATGATGGATGAATCCATAGGAGACCATGTGTGTGATACACCATGGGTCATGATAGTGGTAGTGGTCACCTTGGATGATATTTCTCCTTGGGTATTGAATCTGTGGGACTCATTGGGCCTTATTACCCCTTGGATTTGGCTTTCTTGGACTTCTAGTGGACATGGTCTATTGACATGCTCCTTGGACCCCGTTCCAAATCTAACTGAGTTTCGATTGAGATGATCATGGTACTCAAAAAGGATATCTTGGTCTTTTATACCTTGGATCTGGGCTTGCAAGGTCTAAAACTTCTGATTATGCATCTCGACCATGGTAAATGTGAATCTTCTAATTATATGGCATGGCTGTAGTGAATGTGGATTTTTTGATTATACGGCCCGACCATGGTTGATATGATATAAAAGTTATATAGAATGTTCATGGATGATATGATATACTATGTATACGGAATTTACATAGTGTTTATTTCTATTACCTTATAGATTCCATGTTATAGGAGCTTAACCCCTTGTTTTCAAGGAGACTTGTTTTGGATAGACCCTTTTTTATTTACATGTATCATAGATTCCATGTGAAGTAGTTTAATTTCTATTATACTCATGATATACATTACATGTATCTTAGATTTTATTGCATATCCTGGATTTGTTATAGACACAATTGGAGGTGGCATACTAGGATTTTATCTCACACCCAGTTTGGGCTGCCACTTGGTACCCAGAAAGACTATATGGATGCAGTTAGGGATCAAGGAAATCATCCATAGTACGATGCTTTATTATTTTATTCTTAAAAGGATGGGAGCACGGTATGGAGTTGATTCTTGCAATACTAGATGGGATATACAATTTTGGTCTTTTTTGTATTTTGATACATGTATTGTACTAATTCTTGTATACTTATTTTGGATACTTTGTAGATACATGACATGACATGCCATTTTGTATTTGAGATTACTTTTGGACTATTTATATATTCATGTCTTAGATGTTTATCTCTTATTAAATTATTATTGAGCTTCTGTTATGGTGGGTTACTTATCCACTAGTCATAGTATATATTCTTGTTGTTCCTTCATTGTTGTTATGCTTCTACTATTGACATGTATGATTTCTAACACTATGTTACACTCTGACATGAAAGAATAGTCTCCCCATTAACACACCATAGGCCCTTGCTGTTGGTCAGTAGCCTCTAGAATTTAAAGAGATGTGGTTGAGGCCATATGACCCACCAACTCATAAATACATTAAGTGGAATATGAGTCAGAACGTTACAGAGTGGTATTAGATGTTGGGACCACTTTGTGTATAAGGTTTTATTTGTTGTAAAAAGTTGTCAATAAAGATAAAAATGAAGAAGAAGATGAATAATAACTCCAAAGTTATTGAGTGTCGCAATTCATATTATTGATGAACTAATCTTAAGTTCAAAATACATGTATCAAAGGTGATACATTGTATACAAAAATGAAACCATCTCAGAGAGTTACCTAAATAGACATACATCATTTTATGAGGGATCATGTGAAGATTTGAATATTTAAGAATTATCATACAAATCTGAGAAGATGATGCCAATCATATTCAATGTTGATTGGAAAGAATAATGCTATTGGAAGACAGATGATTGTTGAAGGGATTCACGATAGATAAGGTTCGTGAAGAAAGTAGATGTTGGTTGAAGAATAAAGATGATAGTGAATTAACATGGGTGTTCTTGCTAAATTTCATTTCCTAGTGTTTTCCAAATTGTTGGACCTAAAAATAGGGATTTTGTTTTTGGAAATGGAAGGATTTCTTTATAGGAGTGAATGAGATGAAGAATGGAAAAGGAAACTAGAAAATGAAGCAAACCATATACCTTGGAGCATGGAATGCATACCATGTCTGGGAAACAATTCATGAACGCATACTTGGAATCAGAAATGGTACATGGAGTGGTGTGTAGAACTGAAAATAGTTCACATCAATGGTACGCAGTGAAGGCATGCGGTACGCGGAATGCTGTCAAAAATGGTTCGTAGTGATGGTATGCGGTAAAGGCGTATGGTACACAGAATGTTGATGGTTCACTGCAGAATGAGTTTTGGTACGTGGAATGGATCATCATTAGTGGAAGAGATGTATTACGCAGACCAGAAGACACACGGTATGCAGTGAAGGTTCACAGTTTGAAGGAGGGTCGCAGTACGTGGTGGAGGCTTACAGTACGTGGATGGAGTTCAGTATTTGGTGTAGTTTTTCCCACATTGAAAATTTGGGTAAAATGGATTACTGAAATTTTTGAAGTTATTTTCCTATATAATTAGTATTAATCCCATCATTAAGATAGAGAAAATTCGATAAGAAAATATCATCACTATGAAAGAACTCGGCTAGGTCTGAAAGTGGTATGCCGGTGAGATTCGATGTAGGATGAAGTGGTACGCGAAAGGTTAAATGGTTCACAAAATTGGAAGGAGTAGTCCATAGAAGAGATTTTGCATAAGAAAAAGTGGTATGTGGGAGATGAAATAATTCATATAATTTTAAGAAGAAGTCCGCAAAAGGAAGAAATGGTACGCAGAGGCGGTACACAAAGGTTGTACGTGGAGGCAGTACGAGAAGGCGGTACGCAAAGGTAGTACGCAAAGGTAATACGAAAAGGAGGTACACAAAGGTGGTACGCGAAGGCGGTACTCAAAGTCGGTACATGAATGTAGTACGTAGAGGCATGGTGCGAGGAGTATGTGAGGTATGCGGAGCAAGCGTGGTACGCGGAGTAGGCGCGGTACGCGGAGTATGCATGATATACAGAGAAGGTGCGGTGCACAGAGTAGAGGCGGTACGTAGAGCAGCGGAGGTATGCAGAGCAGGCGTGGTATGCTAAGTAGGCACAGTACATGGAGAAAGAGAGGTATGCAGACCAGGCATGATATGCAGAGCAGGCACAATACATAGAGTAGTCATGGTACGCAGATTATAGACAGTCTGTAGAATCGGGGATAGTTTTCAGAAACAAAAACAACATAAATGGAGTTTGTGATTCTAGAAAAAAAAGGGAATAATTTCTAGTTCATTTAATAATTTAACTAATAAAGAAAATTGAATATAAAAGAGCATCAATTTGGGACTTAGATGTAAGCAATGTCTCATGCTGAATAGAGAAAAAGGCTTTTCATTCCAATCTGTTGAAACGACCTTCAAGTCGATAAACTAAGTGAGATCTCTCCCAAGGCAGTGATCCAGGGGGAGTCAATGAAAGTGATCTGAGGGAAGCAGTGAGCTATCCCTAAACCTTTGTAAAGGCAGTGTGCATGGGACATAGTGAATGTGCCCAAACCTTTGTTATACATAGCCAATAAAGATTAGTGGAATTTGGTACGACCAGAAACCTGTAGGTGTATACTCCTTGGATGTAGCCCTTAGTGGTGAACCAAGTAAAAATTGTTGTGTTTTCCTTCTTCATGTGAATGTTTTAATTACTTCTCATATACATCATACAGTTATTAAAAAGGGTTCCTACAAAAATTGTAACAAGATCCAGTAAAGAAAAGAAAATTTTGACACCCTAATTCACCCCCTCTCTCAAGGTGGTCTAGGGTCCTTCAATTGGTATCTGAGGGAGGTTTACATATGTTGGATACTCTTCAGTAATTATATTTAGAAGAGGATTTAAATTTTTCTTTCCTAATTCAACAATGAAGATTAGTCTTGATGAAAGTTCAGTTATACCTGAGCATAAGTCTATACCCAACAAGACCATGATGAACAGGAAAAAGAAAGAGAAGAAGTAGTTGAATAAGTCTCTCATGTCCAAAGAAGATGCAGTGTTTGGTTCTACATTTCCTTCCAATAATGAAGAAATATCAAGCTTGGGAAGTAAAAATAAGGTGGCTTAGGTTTCTACCAGAGGAAAGGAAGACACTTCTATCTCATTTTTAGGTGATCAGGAGAAATTAAGAACCCATCTGCATGATATTCCTGAAGAAAGAGTTGCTTCTATTTGTAGAATATTTCAATGTATGCAGGCTAAGATCACTCAACTAGGAAGATAAGATGATAATATGGAGGAATTCTTGGTAAAGAAAGTTTTATAATGTTATAATATCTATAGAAAAATTGAATCCTTTGAAGAAACAAAGAGGAAACACAAAATAAATACATCAAAATGGTTCAAAGAAGTTGAAGAGGAAGAGAGAGTCATAAAGGCTCTTTAAGAAAATATCCATGTGATTGAAGGGAAATTGAGAAATTGCACTGATGTCAAGGTTCTACAATTAGAATGCATATCTAAGAAGATCAAGGAAAATGACTCTTTGATTCATAATAAAATGATGTTGCATGAGGAAGAAGTTGTTAGAACGAAGAAGGCTTGTGAAGAGAGGATGACTATGATTGAATATCATAAGGTCATTCTCAATAGGTAATGTTTAGAATTGGATGCTCAGTTGACCAATATTGAGAAGAAACATATTTAGACTTTACAAAATAATGAAACAGTTGTTGCTGGTAATCTATGCTCACTAGGGGATTCTAAAGCTAAAATACCTCCAGTATGTGATAAGAAGATTATGACAACTCTTGTTTATCCATCTCAAGAAAAATTTTATGTTTCTACTCAATGCTAACTGGAAGATTCTACTATCAAAATAATTCCAACATGTGATAAGAAGATCATGACGTCACTCGCTGATCTATCACAAGCAGATGAGAAAGTAAAGGTACCATCCAAACCATCTTGTACTCATGTTTCTAAATATGTTCCCTCTAGAAGTGAAATCTAGAAGAGAAATTCAAAATAAGTATATATGAGGATAGGTGAGGAGTTATATATAATTATATCTGGGGTGAATAGGAATAAGAATGTGGAAGGTGGTTCTCCACAAAGAACACAACAAGACAAGAAGAATTCCCAGCAACATAATACAAAGAAATAAAGATTTGTATGTCAATGTTGGTGCTAAAACAGATTTGGGAACTGTGCATTAAAATGTTGGTACAATCCTCATAATGTAAAATCACAAAAGAATCCTACCTCAAGGGGGATAAATCTAGAGAAGAAGAATCAACAACCACAAGTCCAAAAGCATCGATTTACCACAAACAGATTTGGAATACTTGATAACATTTGTGATATATTCAATGGTAGTGGTCACAAGGTAGGTACATTCCCATCTCAACATGCATTCATCATTGATAAGAAAAGAAGACCTTTGAGGCCAACTAAGTATGAATCATCTTCCTTGGTAAGAAATTATAAGAATATTGTGAAAACAAATTTCCCCCAAGAAGATATCAAGTAGGGAAGCTGAGAAGAACCTGGATTTTAGATCCATGAAATTGAAGGAAAATTATTCCAAAACAGAAACTAAGAGGGATGATAGTCAGATAAATCCATGTGGAAGATTCAAAACAACTACAACAGTTCCAAAAACATGTTGGTTATCTGGATAGAAGATTTGAAAATAATGAAAAAACATGAAGATGAAAAGGCCAAAGATGGTGATAAAGGAAAAGGAAAACATTCACGTGATGAATATAAAGTGCATGATAGAGTGAAAACCAAAAGAAAAACATGTGTTAAAGAAGTTATGTGTGAGAGATGTATGAAATATGGTCACATTGGAAAAGGTTTTCTAACCTTAATACCAAAGCAAGAAGTAGTCCTTAAAATAAGTAAGAATGTATCATTTATGATGGTTGTTAAGAAGAACAATTCTCCACACAAAGTAGAAGAGAATTTAAAGAGATTCATGCCAAATAAATACATATCTAAACATATGTTCATATGTGCAATCATGAATACTGAAGTAAATAGAGGAACTTGGTTGAGAAAAGTAACCCAACCATGAATCTCATATTGACAAAGTAAGGAGGAACTGCCTTATTCCCTAAATCATTTTTATATTATATTTGTGCAAATAATATAGGGAATTGAAGGTGAATCATGCTCTCAAGGGGAGAACCTGAGAAGTAGTGAATGTTGTCAACTCTTGAAAGCTAAGTGAAATAATTTTCCATCCTTGGAAGATTCTTCAATTGATATTAAAAAATTAAAATGTTGAATGATCACCCTTGATGAAGATGATGATGAGTGTTTCCCTTGAGGGGGAGACAAATGAAGAAGCTGCCAGAATTATTATTTCAATCAGTATCAACTTTAGTTGGTATTAAATTCAATTAATCTAGAAATTTCTTGAAGAACATGTCATTGGAAAAGGTATGTCACTTTTCAATCTCTCATCCTTGGTTACTCAAAATGAATATCATTTTACAAAGTAGGAGTAACTAAATTAATCAGTGACATAAGAAGAATGGATGTTCCCCAAGGACACTTATCCTACCAATTGAACTTGAATGGTTTTTATCTATTTGTTGAAGTGAGTGTAGGAGTTTCAAGTTGATTATTCCCTATCACATTCAATTTCTTCTGCCTGTAATGAAAGTGAAAAAACCTTGAAGACAATGTAAATGAGTTCTCATCTCATGAGGTATCATGATCAGTGGATAATGGAAAACTTTGTTGTCTAAATCAAATCCTCTTGCTTTTTAGATCGATCATTACTCACGTAGACTTAGAGTGAAATTATTGATGGCACATTTCTCAAGTATGGAATGATACCCTTTTCCTATGAACTCTGTATTTATTTTAAATAAGGGGGAGAGAAGTGAAATGAAAGTTTGGAGGAGAGAAAGATGTAAGGGGAGAGAGAAGATTCTCATTTTGATATTGACTCATTCATTTGAGGGGAACCTTAAGGCATTGACAAAAAAATACAAAGGGGGAGATTTTTGGTACCACTTTATGTATAAGTTTTTATTTGTTGTCAACAGTTTTCAATGAACATAAAAATGAAGAAGGAGATAAAGAATAACTCCAAATTTATTGAGAGTCATAATTCAGACAATTGATGAATTGATTTTAAGTTTAAAATACATGTATCAAAGGTGATACATTGTATACAATAACTAAACCATATCAGAGAGTTACCTAAAGAGACATACATCATTGCATGAGGGATCGTGTGGAGATTTAAAGATTTAATAATGATCATAAAAATCTGAGAAGATGATGCCAGTCATATTCAGTGTTGAAGGGAAAGACTGATGTTGCTGGAAGATAGATGATTGTTGAAGGGCTTCATGACAGATAAGGTTCGTGAAGAAAGAAAATGTTGGTTGAAGAAGAAAGATGATTGTGAATTAGCATGGGTGTTTTTGTCGAATGTCATTTCCTAGTGTTTTCCAAATTGTTGGGCCTCAAAATTGGGATTTTGTTTTTGAAAATGGAAGTATTTCTGTATAGGAGTGAATGGGATGCAGAATGGTGAAGGAAATCAGAAAAGGAAGAAAACTGCGTACCTTGGAGCATAGAAAATGTACCATGTCTGGGAAATGGTTTGCAACCGCATACCCGACAATAGAAACGATACACGAAGCGGTGAGAAGAAATGAAAATAGTTTGCAGCAACAGTACATGGTGAAGGAATGCAGTATACAAAATGTTGTCGAAAACAGTTCACAATGATGGTACACGGTGAAGGCATGTGGTACGCGGAATGCTGATGGTTCTCCGTGGAAGGAGTTGCGATATGCGGAATGGATCATTGTTGGCAGAAGAGATAAAGTATGTGGACCAGAAGACACATGGTACGCAGTGAAGGTTCGCATTTCTCAAGAGGGTCGTAGTACGCGGTGGAGGCTTACAGAAGGCGGATGGAGTTCAGTATGTGGTGAAGTTTTTCCCACATTGAAAATTTGGGTAAAATGGATTAGCGAAATTTACAGAGTGATTTTCCAATATAAGGAGTGCTAATCTCATCATTAAGAGAGGGAGAATTCGATAATAAAATATCATCGCTATGAAAGAACTCGGTAAGGTCTGAAAGTGGTACGCCGGTGAGATTTGGCATAGGATGAAGTGGTACGTGAAAGGTGAAATAGTTCGTAAAATTAGGAGTATTCCATAGAAGATATTTTTCATAAGAAAAATTGGTATGTGGTAGATGAAATAATTCACAAAATTTGAAGAAGTACATGGAAGGAAGAAATGGTATGCAGAGGCGGTACACAAAGGTGGTACATGAAGGCAGTACGAAAAGGCGATATGCAGATGTGCGGTGCGTAGAGAAGGAGAGGTATGTGGAATAGACGTGGTATATGGAGCAGGCATGGTATGCGGAGTAGGTGTGGTACGCAAATCAGGCATGGTACGTAGAGTAGTGGCGGTACGTGGAGCAGCGATGGTACGCGGAGCAGGCACGGTATGCTGAGTAGGCACGATACACTGAGCAGGCGTGGTACACGGAGTAGGAGAGGTACGTGGACCAGGCGCAGTACACAGAGCAGGCGCAGTATGCAGAGCAGGTGTGGCACACAAATCAAATACTGATTGTATAATTAGGGATATTTTGCGAAAAAGAAAACATCATAAACAGAGTTTTTTATTCTAGAAAAAAAGGGAAGAAGTTCTAGTGCATTTATTAATTTTACTAACATATAAAACTGAATATAAAAGAGAATCAATTTGGGACATCGATGTAATTAGTGTCTCATGATGAATAGAGACAAAGACTTTTCATGCCAATCTATTGAAGTGTCCTTGAAGTCGATAAACTGAGTGAGACCTATCCCAAGGCATTGATCCAGGGGGAGTCAACAAAAGTGATCTAAGGGAAGTAGCGAGCTATCCCTGAACCTTTTTAAAGTCAGTGTTCTTGGGATAGAGTGATTGTTCCCAAACCTTTTTAATCCACAGCCAGTGAAGATTAGTGGAATTTGGTAAGATCGGCAACCTGTCAGCGTATGATCCTTGGATATAGCCCTTAGCGGTGAACCAAGTAAAAAAGTTTTGTATTGTCCTTCTTCATGTGAATGTTTTAATTACTGCACATATCCATTATTCAAGTAGTAAAAAGTATTCCTACCAATGTGGGAACAAGATCCAATAAAGAAAATAAAAAGTTGACACCCTGATTCACCCCCCCCCCTCTCAAGGTGGTCTAGGATCCTTCATTAGAGGTGTTTTATTTTTTTTCCATGATATTTAGTGACAATATATAGGGTATTATAAAGGAATTGGAACTTGGTAATGATTTTTTCTTGGGAGTAGCTAACCCACGTATGGGGAAAATCCAAATTTCCTCAAATGTAAATTGTTGTTTTATGTATTTTTCCGATTAAAATCAATTTGATTCCACCATAAGGTGATGCACATGAATTATGATGTGATTATTGATGTGATTGAGGATTGGTTTACCATTACCTAATGATATAAGGGTATGCATCTCATGTGTTATTTTAGGATCTTTATAGGATTCACATGTCATGCATTATGTTATGCTATATAGGGTGCATTGATTAACAACATGACTTTGTGATATGTGCCTTGTGTGATATATTTGATATACTTGATATTCTTATAGATGATATGAGCAGGGAATTGAGATACATGGTTGATAATTTGAGTGTCTTCAATAGCCTAAATGGTGTTTTCTTGATTAGACTACAACATACACCCTAAGCGGTCAACTATAGCATGTTGAGTAATAGACCATTGGTCACATGGATTGGAATGTGTAATGGATTGGATTAAATGTATTCCATATTTTAGTCCTTGATGGGTATGGTCCCTTATGGATTGGAAGTGGTGAACCATTTGGTTCAAACATTTGAAAAGAAAATTATGATATACATGTAAATTCAAATGAAAATTGAAATGGTGAAACATTGAACTTTACTTATACCCATCTTTAGAGTGGGTATTAAGTAATGTATCTAGTGGATTTTATGACTATTAATTTTTACCCAGCACTAGATTTAGGAACAGGCTATGTGGTATGACCTATTTTAGGAATTTTTTGACCTTTCCTATGCTTTTAGCTACAAAATTTTATATCGGTCTTTTTTTAGGCATGTGTTTGGAATTGTAGAGACATGCCACCAAGATGACCTCCAGTAGTATGCCAAGAGGGTGGAGATAACCATGATCCAAATTTAGTGGGCCATGGAATATCATTATATCCTCCTATAATTTCATATGAGTCACTAGTAGTTGTTTTGGACATAGGTGTTGAGGCATAGTTCCACGAGAGTTTAATGCGCTTTATGCATACTTTATAGAGACACCGTAGCCTTCCTTGTTTATGGATAAGCTGACATGAATGCTCCAGCAGCAACATCATCCTGTTTTTTCGGAGGATGGAGGTCCACTAGCTAATGAGGTATGGATTGAGACTATGTTGTTGATATTTGAGCATATGGAGACACCTCCTGATAGAAGAGTGAATCTCATGACCTATATACTTTGGGGAGCAACAAAGAACTATTCGAATGTTTTGAATGGGTTGATAGGTTGTGAGATAAGGTTTGGGGTAATTTCCAAACCATATTCTATGATTAATTTTTTTCTAATACTCTGATAGAATAGTGACATAGTTATTTCATGCATCTAGAGAAAGGTGTGATGAAAGTGATGGAGTACTGAGCATAGTCTATAGAGCTGCAATGATTTGCACCAATATAACTTGCTGATGATTTATAGAGGGAGGGGTGCTTCAAGGAAGGTCACTAACTTGCTATTCGATCTTAGTTCAACTCGTTTAGGTTGAAAACTATTACTGAGATAGTAAATTAGGCATTGATTATAGAGTGGAACATGAGGGAAGCTGGGGGTGCATAGTAGAGCAGTATAGTCACTCGACCCAGTGGTTCGACTTCCAGTGGTAGAAAGAGATGTTTTGAGGATTCCTAAGAGTTGAGTACTAGATGGGATGTGAGTGTTGGTAGTATATTTTATTTTCAATGGTGTGGAAGATAGGGACACATGAGGAATCGGTATGATCGATACCCAATCCAGTGTCAAGCTTACGGTAGGGTGGGACACATTAAATGCTTTTTTAGGACCTTCCCTCCATTAGTTTGTAGAAGGGGGTTAGCTCCAAAATTAGGTTCATGAGTAGGTTTAATAGCTCTATCTTAGGATAGGATCTGAATCAGTACTAGTTGTTCAGGACAAGGTGGTGGTCATGGTTGAGGCATCCATGAACCAGTTGTACCTAGACAGCAAAGTGGGCCTAATTTGGGTAGTGAGGTTGTGTCACATGGTTGCAGTTCAGGCCAGATCTATTCTGTGCAGTCTACACACAAAGAGAAAAGTGTCAAACCATCTAAATTGATATTTATGATATTAGTAGCTTATATTCTAGTATATTCTCGTATTAATACATGTATATCTCATAGCTTTATATATGTACCTATGGTGGAGAGCATTGGGGTCTTCATTTAGTTTCTGAGGGTGTAATGACACTCAATACTCCATTGGGAATCAGAATAGAGAGTGTATTCTAGTACAAGGATTTACACTTGAGATTGGAGGGTGCCACTTCGTATGAGATCTATTTTTCCTCCAGATGATTGGGTTTGACATCATACTCGGGATGGAATAGCTAGTTTCTTATCGATCCCGTGTTGATTTTTATCTCTAAAGGGTGACTATCAAATCACTAGAGGGTATAATTTTCATTAATAAGGGTGAATGAGATGTCTAAAAAAGATGAGCTAAACCAGAGAATCATGGGATGGAAAATATGATAGCCCATATTTCTATTTTGTATCTAGATGATTAGGGATCACATCAGGCATATTTCCCTCCAATGGTTGATCCTTTTAAGGACATTTTCTCGAAAAAAATTTCTAGTTTACCTCATCATAGAGAGGTTGAGTTCTTAGTTGAGCTAGTGAAATGAGTTGCATCAGTATCCATTCCTCCTTATTGAATGAAAACTACTGAGTTACATTAGATCAAGAGGCTACTAGAGGACTTATAGAAAAAGCGGTTTATATGACCCAATACTTCTTCATGGGATTCACCAATACTTTTTGTAAAAAGAGTGTAAAGTACCCTTGAGCTATGAATGTATTATAAAAAATTGAACCATTTGACGGTTAAGAACCAGTATCCCATTTGATGGATAGATAACCCTTTTTATCACCTCTGAGGATCTCAGGTGTTCAAAAAAATTAGGATATAACTAGTTATATTTCCAACCTTCAGAAATACCTCATACATATTTTCATAATATGTATGGTCTATATGAGTATTTTTTTTATGTCGTTCAGTCTCACGAACACACCAGTGGTTTTCAGGGCACTGATGAATCGGTTTTTCCATCCTTATCTGGATTCACTTGGGGTGGTTTTTATGGACTATATCTTAGTGTATTCTCATAATCAACATGAACATGACAAAAATCTTGAGTTCATTTTTGATACACTGAATAGAATCAATTATATTCTAAGATCACAAAGTGCCACTTATGGATGTATAATATCAACTTCCTAGGTCATATTACCTCAGATATAGGAGTATAAATTAACCCATATAAGCTGATATCTATAGTTTTCTAAGAGAATCATAATAATGTCTTTGACATATGGAGTTTCTTGGGGATAGCTGATTACTATAGGCATTTCATACAGGATTTCTCATGCTTAGAAACTCCACTTAAGGGCTAGACTAAGAAGGGTGTAAAGTTTTTATGGTCAGATACATATGAGACATCCTTTTAAGAGTTGAAAGGGAGATTGAATTCAGTGTTGATCTTGATTCTTCCATAATAGGGAAGAATCTATACTATGTATTATGACACATCAGGTATTAGTCTAGAAGAAGTTCTGATGTGGGGGGATAGATTCGTGGCATATGGATCTCATCGGTTGAGTCCATATGAGAATAATTACAAAAATCATGATCTCGAGTTAGCAGTATTTGTTCATGCTTTTCACTATTAGAGACATTATTTACTGGGAGAACATTTTATAGTGCACACATACCAAAAATTCCACATGTACAAATTTACACAGTGTGATCTCAATTTAAGGTAGTGAATGTGGTTTGAGTATCTATAGTATTTTAACTCTGAGTTTGTCTATACAACTATAAAGGTAAATACAGTGATCAATGAACTAAGTAGGAGGACTTAGAGACAGGAAGTTCAGAAGGTTAGTAGTGGGTGGTTTCTTATGGATTTGTTTTCATATATGTACTTGGTGGAATAGGATGGTCAAGGGTGGATTTTTATTTCATCATTAGCTATGAACTCTAATCTTATATATATAGTGAGGATGAGGAAGCTATTGGATTCAAAGGGCCTAGTCCTACAGGAGAGTGTAGAAGGTTAGGACCCACCTCCTGGTTATTCTATGGAAAAGGATGATATCCTAGAGATACATGGTCACATATGGGTTTGCTAGACATATGTGAGGAGTTGATGCGGGAGTTTCATGACTCAATTTGGGTAGTACATCTCAATTTTACCAATATGTATCATGATTTACATTACTATTATTGGTGGATAGGGATGAAATGTGAGGAACATGGTTTTTTTAGGAGGTTTTCCACCTATCAGCTGGTCAAGGTAGAACATCAGCAACCATCTAGGCTTTTACAGTAGTTACATATTCTCAAGTGAAAATGGGATGATGTTGCGATGGATTTCATGACCAGTTTTCCATGGTCATCATGAGGCAGTGATGTCATTTGGGTTGTTGTTGAAAGGATCATGATGGTTTCCCATTTCCTATTAATCAAGGAGACCATCTCAATAGATGATCTTGGGAGGTTATATATCCATGAGATAGTATAACTTCATGGAGTTCCTCATACCATGGTATTGGATAGGGAAACATGCTTTAAATATCATTTCTAGAAAATTTTGTAGAGGTAATTGGGTACACAGGTGATTTTGAGCAAAAAATACCACACTCAGACTGATGGCCAGTCAGAATGTAAGATTTAGGTTCTTGGGGACATGCTACAATCATGCGTCCTATGTTTTTGGGGGATCTTGGGAGAGGTATATACCCCTGGTTGAGTTTTTTTACAGTAATATATATTAGGAGAATATAAAAATAGAATCTTATGAGGCTTTTTATGGTATCCCATATCGATAAACCATGTGCTTGCTAGAGGTGGGTGAGGTTAGTAGGTCCAGTTGTTCTGAAAGTCAATGGATAATACACAATCTCGAAATAAATCATACGCTAATCATCATTCATTGACTATAGAGCTAGAGGACGGGGTTAGGTTATTTTACAAGTCTCCCTGAGGTCGGGACATAGACGGGTCATGATATAGGGTAAGCTTTCACCATGATATGTCGGGTCGTTCGAGATTCTAGGTAGAGTCGGGCTGGTATCCTATCAGTTTTAGTTACCTCATAGCTATCGAGTAATTTATGATTTATTCCATGTATCTCAGCTATGTCTTTATCATTCAAACCCATCTAATTATTTTTAGCCTGAGGAGTTTGAGTCACAGGCAGATGCATCCTTTGAGGAACATCTAATTCATATCATTGATATGATCATGAAGGTTCTCTTAAGCTGGATATTTCCCCCAGTATGGGTGCTATGAAAACATGAACATTTATAAGATGAGACTTGGGAGTGGGAGGATAATGTATGTTCTCAGTAGCTGATGTTATTTTCAGGAGATTCTTGACCACCCTTGAGAAGTAAATTTGGAGACAAATTGATTTAAAGGAGGAAGATTGTAAGATCCCTTATTTTCTTATGAGGTACGTATCTCTTTATTTTTTGTTTAAATTCATTTTTATTTCCTAATGTGAATATCCTTTGAGGTCATGGGGGTATCAGGGGTGTATGAGGCTTATTTGGATCCCAGAGACTAACTTCTGGGGAAAATAAGGTAAGTTCCATGGTAAGTAGAAACCATGCGGGATAGGACACACGTTTACTCTAACTATGAGAGACTTGGGAAGAGGGAAAAAGGATCTTGTATAGTTTTAGAAACTATATGGATGGATCCCCATGCCCATGCAAGGAACCTACAATTGTTTTTAGATACAAAACACATAGTTTTCATAGATTTGGGAAAAATGTGTACACATACCATTTTAGGTACCCATTAACATAGTATAGGGAACACAGTGGTGCACAGTTTGGCCAATTGTGTGGCCAAATCAGGTGACACAGTATTTTGGGTAAAATGATCATTTTTCCCTTAAAATCACTTAAAACTTAAATATAATTTCTTTCACCTCTAGTGGAAATCCTTTAGGCATTGATGGATCCCCTTTAAAACTCTTCCATAGCTTTTTCTCCCGATCGTTCATCCAAACTCAGAATCAAGATCCATTTGTATCGTTGGATCCACATTGGTAAGTACTACAATCTAATTGTGTTGTTATTCATTTTCATTGGTTTTAGTTTTGAAATTTATATGAAATATAATATGTCTTACTTCAAGGATTTTGGTATGTTCTTCATTTTTATTTTTATTTAGATAAAATCAAAAGTTAATACTATATGATCACTCTAATATGGACCTAAGGTAGGCATTATATAACTTTCCCTTATGGTTTTGTGTCTTATCGAGTTATTTTTCATCATTTTACTAACCCGGACTTTCCAAAATAATCCCTAAAATGAATGGAATGTTTATATTGAATGTATTGGGGCCTATTAGAGATTCTCACTAGTTCTTGGAGACTTGTTGGAGGTTTTTTCCCCAACCAAGGCTACCAATGGGGTGTTCCTTTGATATTACCCTTTTGTTATACCGCCTATGGGGCATGTGTGCATGATATTTCTTAGTTAGAGGAAGCCCTTATAATTGAATTAATTGAATGGAATTGTTTGGTATGTTTAGGAGATGGTTTGCATTCTTTTCCATTTTAAACAAGATGTAAATTGTTTAACTATTTAAATGTGAATTGTTAAATGAGTGGGTAAACTCATGGAATGGAAATTATTATATGAGTTGGAAGAACTCATGGAATGTGATGGTGTAAAATGTAAATTTAATTGAATGATGGATGAATCCAAAGGATTCCATGGTTGTACTACACCATGGGTCCTGATAGTGGTAGTAGATGCATTAGATGAGATTTCTCCTTGGGTCTTGATTCTGTGGGATGCCTTAGGCCTTGCTAACCCTTGGATATAGCTTACTTGGGCCCGTAGTGGACATGGTCTATTAACATGATCCTTAGACCCCATTCCAAGTCTAACCAAGTTTCCATAGAGATAATCCTAGGACAAGGTGAGGATGCCTTGGTATTTTACACATTGGATCCGGCCGTGTTAGGTCTAAAACTTTGGATTATATTGCCCAATAATGGTAAATGTGACTTTATAATTATATGGAATGATCATGGTGAATGTGGATTCTCTGATTATATGTCTCAGTCATGGTTGATATGATATACAGGTTATACATAATTTCCATGGATGATATGATATACTGTGAATACATCATGGTTGTGGTGTTTATTTATGTTGCCTTGTAGTTGCCTTGTTATAGGATCTTGGACCCTTGTTTTCAGGGAGACTTTTTTTGTCTAGACCCATTTTTCTATACTTGTATCATAGATTACATGGGAACTTGTTTAATTTTTTATATACCTTTGATAAACATTGCACACTGCTTCTCTTATATTGCACATCCTATATTTTTTATAAACACCTTTTGTGATGGCCTACTGGGAGTTTATCTCACACCCTATTCGAGATGTTATTGGGTACCCGGATATACTCTATGGATGTATGTATGGATTAGGTAAAGTTCCCAAAGTACAACTCTTGATTGTTATATGATTAGGAGTAAGGGATTATGGGATCGAGATGAGTCTTATGATGCTATATGGGATAGATCATTTTGGTCTTTTGATATTTTGATACATGTATTGTTCTGATGTTTGTATACTTGTTTTGGATGATTTGTAGAGACATGACATATCATTTTTTATATGATATTACTTATGGCTTGTTTATATATTCTTTTCTAGGATTTCTTTCCCCTCTTCAGTTATTATTATGCATCCACTGCGATGGGATACTGGTCTAATGGTCATAGTGTATATTCCAGTTTTTCCATCATTGTTGTTATGCTTATGCTATTGATCTTTATGATTTCCACAAATATGTTACACTCTAAAATAAAGTAATAGTATCACCATAGACACACCCTAGGCCCTCACTACTAGTCGGTAGCCTCTGGAATTTGGGGAGATGTGCTTGAGTCCATGTGACCCATCGGCTCGGGGAACCATTAAGTGGAATCCATTTTGGGACGTTATAAAAACATTAATTTATTTATCTAAGGTGTCTTGGATAGTTACTAGATAGTAATATTAGACTTTAGGAAATCCCATATAATTCCAAGGAGAAATAATTCTAGAGGGTCACATGCTAAGTGTTTTTGTTTATAATGATTAAATTCTATTTGAATTAAATTAATGGAATGAATATTATTCCCAAGACCGATGAATAATTTTTTATGTTTTATTGATTAAAAATATTTATTGATGAATAAAATATTTAATTAAATATTTTTTTGTGAATTAAATAAATACTTAGGAGTTGTAGAATACCAAGATTGTATCTAGTGATGAATATTAATTTACAAGCTGGTAAAATAATATTTATCATTGTGCCAGTTAGTATGTTCTATAAAAATAATAATAATAATAATAATAATATATGGAGTGGGGTTTGACAATGATTAGTGTATTATTTAAGGACTAGTACACAATTAAATAATATTTTAACATAAAACCTTACTCTATAAATAGATGTTTATATATATTGTGTAGGGTTAATAGAGACTTGAAAATCATTTCACACAATAGAATTCTCTCTCCATTCCTCTTCCTCTCTCCCTCTCATGACCAAGAAGTGCTAGGGATATTCCTTTAGGACAGAAGGATGTTGAGCGATCAATAATAATAATGAAATACAATTGATTCACCATGATATTAAGTGGAAATCAATTTGTGTTGTTCAGGTATCAAAGGATTATGTGTGGATCATCAATAGAGGGATTGTACACTTGGATCCTTACAGTGCAATAAAGGTAATCCAAAAAGGGTTTTGTATTATCAACAAAATCTATGAAGAAAGATCCTAAGACAAGGTATCATTTCTTCTGATCATATTTAAATTAATTTTAAATTTAATGTGAAAATATCATCTTTGGGTTCTAGGTTCTATTATGTAAATATTAGGTGGAAAATGTAGCTGGTTGTGGTATTTATGTCATGTACAATTTTCAAATGATCCAAAAAATAAATAAAACCTTTATTGTTATTTCTCCCTCCTTTGTGCTTTCACTACACCCAGAACCTCCACAATATATTGATCACCTTTGGAATCATTGTTCAATAAATAGTGTAGTAATGGTTTAATGGAATTAGATGTAGATATTTTTATTATTGATGAGGTGTTACCTACTACTACACAATCTTGTTATGAGACATCTGTTGAATTAGGTCCTTCACAAAATTATCATTCAATGTCTTCTCATATGAATCTAGTAATAGAAACTAATTATAAAAAATATAATCTAAGTGTGTACAAAACTATAGGATACGTCCCTATATAGACTCTTAATTTAATGAATGTGAATTTTTATAATGAGGAAGTATATGATGATGTGACCAGAGATGATATAGGTGAGGAAGATACGGTTAATGAACCTTATGTGATTCCTTTAATAGATAGCCAAGAATCAATGAGTATTAATCATCCTACCTTATTGACTTCTTTAGTGTAGAGTGTGTTGCATGCACATTCTTTTGATTAGGGTTTCATTACACCAAGTTCTAAATTCCTAGGAATTATAAGTAACATAACTAACTCAAATGAAAATACCTTATATGTTAGATAAGAGTTTGAAACTAAAAGTTCATTAAAAATGTTGTTAAGCAATACCACATAGAGAATCATTTTTTGTTTGTGGTTAATGAATACAAAAAAGGAAAAATACCTCATTCAATGTGAACAATATAGGTATGAATGTCAATTTTACATGTGAGAAATATATGATAAATGTTTTTCATGTTTGAAAATAACCACGCTGGAAGGCCCGCATACTTGGGAACACCCAACCCTATCACAAGATCATTTTTCACTAAATGTGTAGTTTATTTCTACTATTATTGTTGATATGATACAAATCTGTTGAGATGTT
Organism: Viscum album; assembly: GCA_963277665.1. Lineage (NCBI taxonomy): Eukaryota > Viridiplantae > Streptophyta > Magnoliopsida > Santalales > Viscaceae > Viscum > Viscum album. Next base: position 1,210,175,911 of record OY728137.1, read on the forward strand.
ACTATGTCACTTGTTTAAGAACAAGTGTGGTGGTTGTTCAAATGCAACATATCTTATAGAAAATCTTAGATAGCCAAACAGAAAGAAATTGTAAAGGTGTATGGTGATTAGGATGAATCATATAAAGTTTTTCTATAGCTAATGATATTGTTTTATCTTAATAATAAGGTCATTTATCATTTTGAGATCACTTTTTTAATCAAAAAACCATGAAAATTTTTTATACAATTCATCCCGATCACCATACACTTTTATAATTTCTTTTTATTTGGGCATCCAGGCTTTTCCATACAATATCCTATATTTGAACAAGTGCCACACTCATTCTTGGATGAGTGACATAGGAACATCTTGACATGTTTGTATCATCTCAATGATAACTATTGGATATATAAAAATATGTGTTGATTTCAACTATACACACACAAGTCTTTGGGTTCTTCAGAAATGTGCACACACACACACACACATATATATTTAAAAGTGAAAAATATAATTATATATGTCAATGCATAACTGAAAATAAAATTAAAACTTTAAAATTTTAAATGAATTTACAAAATGAACGTATATTTAGAATTTTAATAATTTCATAATTAAAAAAATATATTTTAAATACTAAAATTATATTTAAGTAATGTATATGTTAAATCATTTTATATTTATACATGTAGTTATTTATGGATATAATTATATATTTATATATCCAATGATATATTTCAAAAAATATTTATTCATTTACATAAATAATAGCAATTTTTAAATAAAATTAATAATTAATCATATTTTTTTATAAAATCACTACACTATATACATCTATATTTAATAATAATGATATATCTATATATTATAAAAAGTAAATATATTTAAATATAATTATTTAAATTCATTTAATTTTACCATTTTATAATTAATAATATATTGTGAAAAAATATTTATACATATATATATATATAAAAATTAAATTTATATAATTATTCATTTATTGTAAATATTTTGTATTTAAATATAAATTTTAATATTTATTCATTTTTATTTTAATATTTATCAATTTTTAATATTTTTAAATTACATATTTAATATTATTTAATTATTTTTAAATATTTTTTAATTTATTCATTTTTATTTATTCATTTCAATATTTAATTATTTAATATTATTAATTCATTAAAAATATTTAATCATTTTTAAATTTTTTGGAATTTATTATTTTTTAATATTCATTCATTTAATATTTTTTAAAATTTAATAATTTTTAATATTTATTTATAGAGATTTATTTATTATTATTTAATTTATTTAATATGTTTTTATTATATAATTAAAATTGATTCATTTTTATTCTAATATTCTTATATTTATATATTTATAAGATTATTATTTGTTTATTTTTAATTCATAATTTATTATAAATAGTTTCTATTTAAATATAATTTTTAATATTTATTCATTTTAATGCTTTTATAATTTATGTAATTAATATTATTTATTCAACTATTTTAATATTTTAATATTTATTCATTTTTAACATTTAATCATTTAATATTATTTATTCATTTTTTATATTAATTCATTTTTAATATTTTAATTTATTAATTTTTAATATCCCTTAGTTATTGATTAATTTCTTATGTATGTGGTCTTTATTAGTGTTAACTTTAGCGTCTATAGAATCATCATTTATCAACCCTAAATTTAGCACTGATAAAATGTGCATTTATCAACACTTAATTTTTTAATGGTGATAAAGGTTGATTTTATCAGTGATTTTATAACATTGATAAACCCTTTCCTTTATCAGTGATAAAGTAAGCACAAATAAAAGCTTCTGTTGTCAACACTAAACATTTTAGCACTCATAAATGTTTTTTTATCCGTACTTTTTTTATTTATGCTGATAAAACTCTTTCCCAAAAGAAACCAAATAGATCATGCCACTCACCCTTTCCATTCATTCTTTCATAGAACATGATACTTGTTTCTGACTTTTTCAAACTTTTCAAATGAATCGATCCTCAAAACTAAAATCTTGATTTTAAAAAGTTTATTATAATGATTTATCAACCTATTATATATGATTTGTTTGTAATTTTTTTGGTTTCTCTTCCCATTATGACTATAAATCCTATTAGCAAGTGAAAAGGCATAAATCATGAGTCCAACGGATTAAAACCACTAAAAAGGGATTATTTAATCCATGATAAGTTCATCCACCTTTTGAATCAACATGCAACGACATGGAAAAACTAACTGAATAAATGATCCAAAACTGAGTCAGCTTGAAAGCAACATAAATTACCATATGCAATGTCTACCTGAAAAATATACAAAAGGGAATACAAATAAGAAATGAAAGTGGCAAAGTAAAGTGAAACTTTTTTGGTTTTATGTGGTTTGTATTTTCATCCTACCTCCATGAGAGAACACTATAATGATTTGATTTATCCTAAAGTATAAATATTTTAACTCAAGTGACTTTTTATCCACATGGATTACATAGAAAAAGTAATCACTAGACACATCAGAAGGTATCCCCCCCATCAATTTAAAAAGGGGTCTATCCGGTCATTAAGTAACATTGACCTCTAGAAATCATGGATGACAATCTATTTAACTTTTCAACTTCCAATCCTTATAGATTTATTTAGTTTGAATTCCAATCAATAGTAGTCAAACAGGACTTCTATATCTCACTCCTTTCTTGTATATCCCCACGATAAGAGTAATTTAAAAGAAGTATACTTAAACTTTAAATGAACCGACCACATGAGATTTTGATGATATGATATCCTGAAATTCCAATGAACTTACCATATGAAAAACAACCATTAAAATACCTCTCGATCAACCTACCATTTTTTGAAGTCTCTCTTCCATTGCCTTAATCAAGTGAACTGGGTCATGAACTTCTAGTAAACTAAAACCATAGAATTGAAGAGTCTTCACAATCCTAAAAATCCCCCACTTGAATACTACTTCAAGGATTCATAGAAACCATAAAGACTTAAGAAATCAAGTGAAATTCACCTCCTTATGATCAGTGTGATATTCTCCATCCTTATTCTTTTGCTCACACCAGTTCCAGTGAGGTACTTTGTTGCCACAAAATTTATTGGTTCAACACCTTAGTAAACAAGTCTGCTGGATTTTATTCCCTAGAAATATTTCACAACTCTAGCTCCCCATCTTCTAGCAATTTATGAATATAATGGTACTTAAGGTCTATATTTTTTGTTATTGCATGATAATCTGGATTTTCACTAAATTAATAGAACTTTTATTATCACAGTAAAATTTTCCACTTTTATAGCCCCATTCATGTTTCTTAAGAAATTACATCATCTGTACCATTCATTTCCTACTTTATTGTTTCAACATATTTAGCTTCTTTTGACAGGAGGGAAATAACAAACTTCAATATTGACATTCAACTAATAGTTGTCCTACCACAGGAAAAAAAAACCAAAAGTATTATTTTGAGTATCAAAATTTTCTCTAAAGTATTCATTAACATGCCCTTAAAAAGGTTTATTTAAACCAAATAATAAGGAAATTTCTTTCATTCCTATGAGATACTAGAGAATCCAATTCATGACATCCTAATGGTCTTTTCCTAGTTTTTCCATATGTAAGATCCAAACCATTTGAAAAGGTACATTTTATTTTGATTTTCATAAATATCATTTTAAATGGATTATGTAATGCTTCTCAATAGTATGGAAGGTCTTATGTGTATCCCAAGGGTTTGGAACTAGAAAAATATGAAAAATGGGGCTTATTGTGCATGGTGCATGGTTAGTTCTAATCTTGTTGCATGAATGGTTCACATGGTTTAAGAGGAATCATGGTTTTACAAACCATGTGAGGAATCCTAAAAACCATGAAACATTAGTCCAAGTCCATTTTCATAGCTTCTGTACTATTCGTTAAGCCATGCGGTTGGCCTAAAAAATCCGGTGATGTATGGTTTTCCATGGATAGTGGTTATGAATGGTTGGTGCACAATTTGGAAAACCATGTAGCCATAACATGCACATTATTAAAAGGATAAATTTATTATTTTTTCCAACTGATATTATATCTATATCCTCCAATTTTCTCCCTCATATCTTTCACAATAGCCTAAGTTATGAACCCAATACTCTATCCTCTCTCAAGGGTGTATCTCCTTCAATTTTAGGGAGTTTGAAGTGTTGTTTCTTATGATTCGAAGCCTGAAGTAAGTCTAAGAGTTCACTTCCTAATATTTTTTAAATTATTCATAGCTTGGATATTTCTCTTATTCTAAGTCTCATGATCCTTACTTCCAGAGAGTAATTCATTTTTTTGGTTGTGGTCATTTTATCTTAAATCAATGTATGGGGTTGGATGAGTGTATGTCTATGAGATTAAGGTAGGTATTCTACAAGCTATTTCACATTGTCTTTATTTTTTTATGTGCACATGGTATATGTTATTATAGAAATGTGTTGTGAAACTATTTCATTATTATGAATAATATATTGGGTGTTTAAATGTTGTGTTAGACCCTTCACAGATCACATTGGGTCCGTTAATGACTATGATCCCAGACTGATGGCCACCCATGGGGTGTGCCAATTCCTTGGTAATGGTATGAAAGGGTTGTAAATAATGGAATAGAGGGTTTATGAGCCTGAACTAGTTAGGTTTATTGAATGTATTATTATCATATAATAAGTGGTTGTTTGTATTTGATTGGTAATTTAATAGTTATGACATGATAAAGGGAATAAATGGTAAATGGTTAAAAGGGGGCTTCTTAAGTTATTAAATTATTTTAATGAACATTTAACAGTTGGGATATATGAATTAATAGTGAAATGGGTTAATTCTAAAATTGGATTAAAAATGTGCTGAATGTAATGGAAAATGGGGAATAATTAATAATGAATATTGATAAAGGTACACCCTTTTTTATTTTGATAAAAATTTAAAGTATGTTGGTCCTCAGAAATTAGTTTTGGATGGAATGGTTAAAGGTGTTGTACATAACACTCTATATAATTGATTGGGATTGTTGGGCATGGTGATCCACACTACTTAGTTTGAGATGTTGGAAATGGTGCACTATATTTTTTATTGGGATTGTTGAGCATAGACTTTGTATCCTTAGTTTAGATACTTGGATTGATATCCCTTGTTAAAAATATGTAACCCCTATGGTATATTGTTCAGATGACCAGCATGGGCTAAAGCATGTTTGATTGTCCCAAGTTTCACTTGGAACCTAATGTCCAATGAGGTTAATTCAATACTATTTAGTTATAAAAATTGTTTTAATTATTTACATATCTCTTATTTACTTTTTACTGGTTCATACACTATTTTTTAGATTGGATATTCTTTTAGACGCCATTATTCGTGGAATACTAATTTATACTCACACCCTACTTGATATTCCATTAATAATAAAAAATACTTCACGGTTACAAATATGGATAAGGGGAAAGGCCTTGTTATATATGTATGACTGGGAATTATAGGATGATGTATGGAAAACAGGGGAGATAAAACACAAGGAAAGAATATGAGGAACAAACCTCGACGATTGTTCATTCCAGCCTCAATCTATTCCTGTAATAATGATCAAAAAATAAAAATTAACTATTAACAGTCAACCCCTGTAAATTCCACAAATTGTAACCCATCCCAAAAAGAACGATCGAATCGCGATCAACCTATTCAATGGTTGGTCCATATTCATTTTTTAATCTAAGAATGGGGAAAGAAATCAAAAATAACTCATCCTACCTAGAAATTGCTTCACTTGCTGTTGAAGATCAATTAATGCTGGTGAGATCCATTAGGAATGGCACGTGTCGATCTACGATCCAAAACTCTGTCACCATCTGCTGAGAGAAATCTCCATGGTTTCTCTCTAGAGAATCTAGGGAATTTCTAGGGTTATGATCCTAACCCTAGATCCCTTCCTAATATATAACTTAAAAGAAGAAGAGTCGTTTCATTGATGAAACGGTAAAATAAAATAAATCTTCAATTTATTGTATTTATTAAAAATTCCTGAAAATACTTTTGACATCCAACTCACACCGTCCAATGTTAGATCACTCCTAGGGTAAAGTCGTTGTTATGGATGCAATAGTGAGCTCAGATTTCTGATATGGTCACCCTTTTAGAAGTTATTCTAGTTTTTCAGGGAAATTACCTGCGCGTGCTATTTAATATTATAATATTATTCAAACATTTATTTTGGGAACACCGAGCCTCAGAATCACACGCTGTCTCAACACATAGTCACAAAGCTAATCTATATAATATTTAAAAATAATACATATAAAATCTAGTAAATTTCATAGTGGCCTAATCATTTTAACTTATAGTCTTAGTGATGTTAGGGAGTCAAACTTGGGGATGATCTATTATATGGTGGGGATATTGTGATATCCCAACCCTTTTATGAGGTATGTTATTATTTTTATTTTGGTTAAGATACATTTAAATGTATTTTAGAATGACTATCGGAAGTAGTTAAGGCCTCAAGGAAACACAGGGGTTTGGGACTTAGAAAATATGAAAATGGGACTTACAGTTCATGGCACACAGTTAGCACATGGTTAGTTCTAATCGTTCACTATGACTTTGTAACACTATTTAAGGGGGATCCTGATTTTCAAACTATGTGAAGAGTCATAAAAACTATGTGGCATTTGTTTAGATCCATTCACACAACTTCTACATAGTTATTCAAATTGTGTGGGTGGCCCAAAAGCTGTGTGATGTGTAGTTTTCCATGGAAAGTGGGTACACATGGTTAGCCCATAGTTTATAAAACTGTGTGGTAAAACCATGCACCTCATTAAAATTTTAATTTTTATGTTGTTTCCCTCTTAATATTATATTTATATCCCTTTATTTTCTCCCTATTTTTACTCCTAGAAACCTAGGCTGTGAACCAAATACTCCCTCCTCTCCCAAGGGTGTACATCCTTCTATTATAGGGCATTTGAAATGTCATGTCTTAAAATTCAAAGCCCTAGGTAAGTCTATGAGTTTGTTTCCTTATATTTTATAGATAATTAAAATTTTGATTATTCCAATTATTCTAACTATCATGAGCCCTACTTTTAGGGAGTTATTTTCTTTTAGGGTTATAGTTTTTTATCTTGAATCAAAGGGTGAGGTTGGATGATTGTTCACCAACAAGCCTAAGATAGGTGGTCTAAAAGTTATTTCATGTAGTCTTGATTTTATTTTTATGTATATGTGGTATGTGTTATTGGACCAATTTACTATGAAACTATTTCCTTTTTTAGATTAATATATTTGGATTTTAAGAGTTGTGTTCAACCCTTCACGGATCCCATTGGGTCTGCTAATGACTATGAGACTAAGTTGATGGTCACCCATGGGGTGTTGTAATACCTTTTTAATGGTATGAATGGGTTATAAAGGATATAATAGAGGGTTCACATGTCTAAATTATTTATATTTGTTGCATGGATTGTTATAATGACACGAGGGGTTGTTTGGATTTGATTGGGAATTGAATAGTTATAAAATGATAATGGGAAGAAATGGTAAATGGTTAAAAAGGTCATTGTTTAAGTTATTAATTTATTTTAACGAACATTTAATAGTTTATCTATATGAATGAATATTGAAATGAGTTAATTATGAAATTAGATTAAAAATTTGTTGAATGTAATGGAAAATGGGTAATAATGAATATTGATAAAGGTGTCCCTTTATTATTTTAATGTGGTAAAAAGTCATGTATGTTATAACTTAAAAATTGGTTGTGGTTAGAATGGTTAAATGTGTTGAAAATGATGATCCACATCCTTGATTGGGATTATTGGAAATAAAGTTCCATGATCATTGGTTTTAGATGTTATACATGGAAATCCATATCATTTATTGGGATTGTCAAATGTGGTGCTCTAAATCCTTGGTTTGGATACTTTGATTGATACCCCTTTTCTAAAATATGTAACCTATATGGTATATTATTCAGACAATTGGAATGGTTCAAAGTATTTTTGATTAGAATTGGGGTCACATGGAAACCAAGGTCTAATTAGGTCAATTGAATACCATTTATTTATGAAATCAGTTTTCATTATTTCCTTATCAATTATTTCCTTTGTACTTCTGTATACACAATTTTTTAGACTAGATACTACTTTATACACCATTGGTGGTGGCATACTGAGTTGTACTCACACCCTGCTCAGGGTGCCATTGTTATCTAAGTATACTTAATGATTAAAGGTCTAGATAAGGGTAAATTCATAGTGATAGATGGATTATTGGGACTTATGTTATAAAACATGGATGAGAGGATCGTGATTGATGTTGGGACCCATTTTTTGGATTTTAATTTGTTTTTTTCTTTTGGGTTTCCTTTTGACACATGGCCTTATTACGACTGGAGATGTTTACCATATTGGTTTGTCGGAACTTACCCAATTTTTAGAATTGGATATGCGATATGTGGTTACTTGTTGGTTGTTTCTTATTACTTCATGTTATTATTTGTTATGATTCTTAATGTTGTGTGACTCTAAGAAAGAGGGTATAGTCTACCCATGTTTCTCATTAGACCCCCATTTCTAGTTGGTAGCCTTTGGAGTATGGGGAAGTGCACTTGAGGACACCTGATGAACCAAGCTAACTACTAGTTCAAGTGAGCTAGGCCAGAACATTACACTATAAATTGGAAAATAATTCCCACTAGATGGGAAATATCTAAAGAAAGTTCACATAATAAAATACATAAAACTATTGATAGTAGATGTGAATGGAAATTTATCCATGTGCTTCACCTCATTTTCTATTTAAGGTTCTTAATCCTTGGAAAAATTAAATTTCTATGCAATGGAAGTTGCAACAGTTTTACATCTAGTCATACAAAAACATTCAATTACATTTTAGATGTACTAATTTTTAGAGAGATACAAACTTATAAAACTTATATCCCTTCCAATATGTATTCCCATGATCTTCTTATCTTCTCTAAGATCTTTCATTTCAAAATTTATATAAAAATATTTATTTAGCTTCTAAATCTATTTGTATTTATGAAAAAAAATAAGCATATCATCCATATATAAAATAAATAAAATGAAACTTCCATTCTAAAACAAATTTTGGAAGAAAAAATGATCCAATTTTCTCCACATGAAACCCTTTTCAACCATAAATCTATAAAATTTATAGTTCCACTGATGTAGAGATTGTTAAAATACACAATTATTCCTTTGAGTTTATACACCATGTTATGATTCTCTTTTTCCTTGAAACCAATGGGTTTCTTTATAAATATTTCCTACTCTAAATTATTATGAAGAAAATTTGTCTTAACATCCATTTTTTCCATATGAAAATCTTGGTAAGAAACCATACTAAAAATAATCTGGATATAAGTATGATTTAAAATAGATGAAAATATTTTTGAAAAATAAATACCTCCCTTTTATTGGAAACCTTTCACCACCAGCCTAGCCTTATACCTCTTACTTTCTTTATCTTCTTCCTTTAATTGGAAAACTCATTTTTTTCTAGTTCCCTCTTTTCGTGTGAATTTTCCACTAGCTCTTATGTGTTATTCATATATAATGAATCCAACTCTTACTTCATAACTAAATCTCACTTATCAAAATCACTGAGACTGGGTGCCACTCCCTAACTTTCAAGTTATCCTCCATCCACTAAGAGTAAGAAGTGAAGATCAAATCCATACCAATGTGCTGGTCGTATGATCTTATAAGACCTTCAAAACTCTATATATATTTCATATCATTCTAGACCTATTACTTTTAGAAAATCTCATTGTGGTGCTCTACCTAGAGATTCAATAGTCACTGGTCTCTTTAGTATATCCAGCATTGGTCTAATATCTGAACTTCTTATATTTTAGGTCCACTAGATCAAATACCCTAAGAGGGGTGAATCAGGGTATGAAAAATTAAAACCTTTCCCCTTCAGATATTGTTTCTTTGTTAAAAAAAACTCAATTCTATCTTCCTCCCGTATCAATATATGAACAGATATGAAATCATGTGCAAAACACAATGATTTTTACTTGGTTCACCCTCACTGGGCTACGTCTAAGGATCATACAATGGTAATATTCCGATGTACCAAATTCACTAAGGCTCACTATCAATAATGAGTACAAATTTCAGTATAGATATTCTATGCCTAGGCTCACTACCTTTACAAGGTTTAGGTTCTTCTCACTGCATTTCCAAGGGTCACTCCCTATGCCTCTTTCTTTAGCTCACTGTTGGTGGAAAGGGTCACCATATTTCTCTTCCTCCGTTCACTTGTCTTGGAGAAAAATCCACTCATAGTTTATGGACGTGTAGGTCAAATATAGTTTATGGACATGTAGGTCCCTTCATTTTCATGAATTCCTGCATCCTCAACTTTAGTTAGATGCTCTTTTGAAGTTCCTTTTTTACCCATAAATGAAGTCCACCTTCCTGAGTACTGCTAGGTACCAGAAAATATTTTCACAAACTGATTTGAAGCTTTCACAAGCTTCCTTGTGCAAATTGCAAACCACATGATCTTCCCGCGTACTATGTACCGAGTTGGGTACGTGGAACACCTACTCTGTGTACTTCTGCCACTACTATGAACCATCCTTTGTCTGAAAACTTCCTCCACCTTCTCTATTGCGTACTGCCTCCATATACCAATCTTGCAAACCTACTCTATGAAACCATTTCTGTCTGCGAACTATTCTTTGTTCACTGACTGCCTTTGCGAATCACCATATGTCTGTGAACTATTATTTCTTCACAGACTTCCTTCACTAACCGGCCATTTACCACGCCTTCTTTCTCCACATACTGTGTCTCATTCGGGTTACAGTTCTCCACTTAAATCCTTCAATGGAATTTCTTCCATGTGAACCACTTTAGCTTTTGTGGAATTCTTCCTCGTGAACCTCCTTCAGACTTTGTCAAAATACCAGACCAAAAATATGTTCTCTAATTATATTTGGTATCAATAGTAATCTATGGGATTATTTATTCATATATAGGCAAAGATACCCCCAAAATATTCTAATCTGAGATTTACCAAATCTTCAATCTATCCTTCACCGCATACCGATCTTTCTGGAGCTGCGAAATACAAGCCACCCATGAACCATTTTTTATATCTATTCCACATACTATCTTTGTTCCTATGTATTCAATCTCCTCAAAAATCATCAATCCATCCGTGTACTACACTACCTTCCACCATGAACCATTTTCATTTTCGCAAACCTCACCGGCATACCGTTCCCGCCGCTCCGCATTCCGTTCCCAGAACATGGTACGCAGTCCATGAATTGTGGTACACGGTTCTCATCCTTTGCCCATTTTCTACAACATTCTTCATATCATTCAGTCCTATGAATAAATAATTCCTTTACCAACATCAAAATTTCGATTTTGAGGCCCAAAAATTTAACAAACACTGGGAAACTACACCACCTTAAAAACCTGTCTTTGACAAACACCAACCATTCTCATTCGCAATCATCTGGATTTATCGACAAACACAATCACACCCAAAACATACCAAGGGGACACCTTGAGAGTTTTTTTCCCAAAATTATACTATTACTTGAATACTCCTAAAGAATTGTGAACTCCCATTTGACTTGGTACCACCTGATCATTCCATAAGTTAAATGCCTCTAGAACTTCCACTCAAGTCAACTTGGACTTGATTTGATTATTTGTTCTCATCTTCATTTTTTACAAGGTTCCAGTCCTTCCAAAGGATCTGGTCATTATAGAGCACATTTCTACTTCTATTGAATTTCCTTTTACTATGATCCCAAAACCAAAATCCAAATTATTTATTGATATATCCTATAAAAAAACATGTGTGTTTCTTTACTTCAATATTTTCTCAATCCTTGGACTCTACATGGATATATGAAACACACTTTAAGATCATGATATGGTGAGGTTCCTATGTTTTATTAGACCACCATACTTTTGATATTCATTACACCGCTACTAAATAATGTCTTTAATTTATTAAGTATGTGACCATGTACAAAACTTCTTCCCAATATTTCCTAGGAATTCTAGATTGAATCCTCTTGCTATTCATATTTTCTATCAATGTATGATTCATCCTCTCAAATACATATTTTTTATGCATTCCAAGAACCATTTTTTCATGTCTAATTCCCCTATGTATGTAGTAGTTCCTGAAACTTCTTCTGGTAAAATTACCTCTATTATTGGATCTTGAACACTTAACCATACAACTAGTTTCTCTCTCCATCATTTATTTTCACTGAAAAAAGATTAAAAACACATCTGAATTTTTATTCAAAAAATAAACCCACACATTCCTCATTTAATCATTAATGAAATTCAAAAAATATTGCGACCCTCAATGAGATTTGATCAGGGTTGGTCCCTAGACATCAGTATGTAAAATTTGTTTATTTTGATTCTTGTGAGTTATTATATTGATATTGAAATACACCTCATGTTTATTTCCAAGTAACCAAATATATAAACTTTTGATGTTTTCTTTATCTATATTTAACAATCTAATTTATTTTTATAATCTTTACATTCTTCTTAGTAAGATGACCAAACTGATAGTGTCACAAATCTAAGCTTTTGAAAGTTGACACTCTCACAATTATGACTCCTTATATTCTTTTGTTAAGGTAGAGAGTTCAACATTTCACCCCTCTAGATATGATAAGATAACCTAGAGTGATCTTCCACACTATGTTAGAAAAACTTATTCTAAACCCTACTTCATATAGTCGGATAATAGAAATTAGATTCTTATGAATACTAGGAATATATTGAATAGTATTCAGCTTAAGAAAATTTCTATTATATATATAGACCTTTAAATCTCACTTTCCCACAATTTTTGAATCTTTATCATCCACTAGATTCACATTGCCAAAATTTATAGGAAATTTTTTTGATATGTATCCTATTTATCCTATGGAATGAAAGGATGATTCAGAATATATGATTCAAGATTCCAAAAGAATAATAGCACTAAGAAACATAATAATACTTTATTTTGTAGGGGTATTTTTGGAACTTGAACTTCCAAAATTTATCCTTCCAATAGAATTCCAATCCTAAAAATTTTCTTAAGGTGACCCCTCACATAATACCAAAATATAGGGTCTAATACGGTCAATTTACCTCAATTATTTCCTCTATATTTATCCATTGAGAATTTTTGGTTTCTTTAATGAGGTTAACATCCTCTTATATCACCATTCATCACATTTATGAAAGATCCTTGTACTTCCTTTCTCTAGTTCTTTTCATTAAGAATCAAGTTATAGATTTATTCAAATGCTAAATCAGTTTTATCAAAAGAATTTATCACTATTATCACCATTTTTTCCCATGAATTTGACAAATATTTAAATAACAAGATCACCCAAAAATTAGTTGTGAATGTTACTATCACTGTTTCGAGCTGATTATGGATCATGTTGAAATGAGTCCAATGATCACTTGTTGGTCTTCCTTTCAAGAATATCATACTAAAAAACTCTACATAATAAAAACTTTAGTGATTGAATTTTGATTCTTATACAAATATTTCAATGCTTCAATAAGTTCTATAGTAGTCTTCTTCTCCTATATGTTAAAAGAAACCTTCCTTTATAATTTAATATATATCAAACTAAGTGATTTCTTATATGTCCACTACCATTCAATCTTGTATATCTCGTCTATTTTAAATCCAATCAATATAATTTTAATGAATTTTTGGATGATATGATATTTAATATGCATCTTTCATAAACTAAAGTCCTTTTTGTAAAACTTATCAACCATGATCTTTCCATTTTCTGATGTTATTACACTGATGAAATTACTCCCACTTAATCAAATGACATCATTGAGGGAAACTGAAATGAAGATTACCAAAATACTTTTGAGTAACCCCAGACCATGAAAAAAGTTATAATAGCACTCATTGGGGTTGAAAAGGTATATCATGAGTCTAACAGATTTAAACCACAAAAAACATAATTTTTTAATCCACCAAAATTTCTTCTACCGTCTGTCTCTACATGAAGCATCATGGAAAACCTCAACAAATAAATTCTCTAGAAATTAAGAAGATTAAAATAATTTTCAATCAACATGAAAAAATTCTACCTAAAAACATAATAAAGGTTATACAAAAAATCAAGGAAGCAAGAATAATAAAGTGGCATTTTTTACGTAGTTTGTATTTTCATTCTATGTCTATAGGAGAACATTGAAATGATTTTATTTATATAAATATAAAATGTTTAAAACTCAAGTGATTTTCTATCCATGTAGATAACTAATAAAAATTAATCACCAAACACATCTGTAGGTTCCCCCTAACATATTTAAAGTGGGGTCTATGTGATCATTAGGTAACACCTACTTCCTATAATCATGGATGACCATATATTTCATTATGTAACCATTGATCCCCTAGAGCTTTATTTAGTTTGAATATTAATCATTGGTATTTGAAAAACTATTACATTACTTACTCTAGTCTTTCGCATCCCCATACTAAGAGTAATTCAAATAAAGGATACTAAAACATCTGGTGAACTGGCTACCAAAGATTTTAATGATCTGACATCTTAAAATTCTTGTGAACTAACCATCTATAAAACATCCATAAAAAAATCCTCTCGATCTACCTAATATTATTAAAGTCTTGATTCCGGTGCCTTATTCCAGTGAATTGAGCCATTAATTTCTAGTAAACTAAAACCATAGTCCTGAATAGATTTCACAATTCCAACAAAGATAATCCCTGATATCATTAAGTTTATTTTTGAAAACCCATTTTTAATAATTAAATTATATTCTATAGTACAAGACATAAGATGCAATGTTTTATTTTTCTATATTTGTTTCAATTAATCATTCATGAAATCAACCCATTATTTATATTGTAAATCTTTATTAATTTGTTTTGGATCCATTTGGGTGTAATCCTATATGATTATTAGTTCTCAAATTAATTTTTATTTAAACCCATTATATGTTATTTCTAATAATATTTTTCATTTTAATAAGTTTTATATGTATTGAATAATTTGATACATCTTATTAAATAACCACTTTATAACTTGTATTCTTAAAATTTTCATGTTCATAATATATTTTAGGACTAACAAGTTTAGATTTAATGAATTGTATTGGTTTTTCAACATGATTCTATTCAATATCTTTAAAATGAATTTAGGTTCTTTTTCTATCATAAAAATACAAGATAATAACATCAAATATATTAAGTGTAAACCCATGGAAAATTCCCTCATAGGATCTTTTATCAAATATTCTTAGATATATTACTTTAACTTTGATTGAACATGGGATCTCAAACACCTTGAAATTATTCATATTTTTCCCCATTATATAAATCATAAGACATGTTAATGAAATTTAGTTAAAGAAAACATCTATTTTTAACATAAACTATCACTGATTTAGTTTATTTTTGGAAATATTTTAATGTTCCAAGATCTTATAGGATCATTTGTCCCATGTCAACCAAGTTTCAATTCCTTCTCTCAGAAACTCTATTTTTTGTGGTGTATATGTAAAGACATTGTCACTCCTTATTTCATTATTTTCAAGATATACTTCAAACTTCTTTCTTGTTTATTTTGATCCATTATCAAATAACATGGTTTACTCAATATAAACTTCATGCTTCAGACTTATTACTACTTAACTAACCATTGATATCTTTTTAATATTTATTAATCTTATGATTTACTCAATATAATCACAACACAAGTCATAAATGTAAAATAATCAACAAAAGAAAACTTTTGTGTTGATCTCCACTTTATTATTTCTTTGATTCACCATTTTCCATTTATTATATATTATATATGAAGTTAATCTATCCCTTTTTTTACTGCCTCATTTAGAGTAGGTATTCTAATATTATTTTAAACCAAATGATTGTGCCTTTGATGTCATAAAATTATTCTTCCTTCATGATGAATAATCAAGAATTATTTCATGCTTTATTTAAAATATATAACCATTTTTTAACTTCCCTCTCATAAATAAAATGTCATCTTTCAATATTTTAATGACACGTCTATTATTTATTAATATGAATTTATTTCAGATATTACATAATTGAGAGATTCTTAATTAATTATGTCTCAATCCATCAACAAATATAACATCTTTTAAAATAAATTTTTCATTACTAACACTTCCTTTGATGTTTAATGAAAAATAATTTCCCAAAATTTTGGCTTCATAATCATAATTTTAAACTAATTTTAATATTTTTTAATTAAATAAATATAAACTCTATATAATTTTTAATGTATTATAAAATATAAGCTTTATATCTATTATTTTTTATAATTTATATATATGTGTCTATAATAATTTATAATTATATTTTTAAAGGTATAATTTATATAATTTATGCATGTAAAATATATGAAGTTCCCCGATTAGCTGAGATCAATGAGAGAGGGAGGGATAAATCAGTGATCCCTTTTTCTTTTATGAATTTATTCCTTTCAATTCAACCTCTATGATTGGTTAATATTTCAATCCACTCTTCTTGATATCTCTCAGTATTTCCATAATATTTAAGAAGAAAAATGCATAAGTTACAAGGATTTATAAGGTTTGGCCTTGAATACCTACTCCTTGTCATGATTGGTTATTCACCCAAATCATATATTCTTATACTATTAATGAAATTAGTTACATGACTTATCCTGACACTATGTTGACATGGAATCCCACCATGTGGTCTAACATTACCCTGAATGTACTTATATTGGCTCATGCAGTCTAGCCTCCCATTAGTTCTTGTTATTGTATCACACATCTCAACCCTACCAACTAGTTCGTGTTGTTGTATCACACATCTCAACCCTCCCAACTAGTATTAGATTCCTCATATAGTTGGTGAAATAGATCCTTCTATGAACCTCTTCCAAAGTTTTCTTTAACTTCTATCACTTATTATAGGAGACTATTGTTATCGCTCTCTTTAAGTCTTTCCACTGAGTTCTTATATAAGACTAGGATCACTATCTTTGCTCACACTTGCATAATAGTTTTAGTGTTGGTAAAATTATTCTCTATTATTCTTCTTCTTCTTCTTTAATTCATAGGAACTCATGAATTTTATCAGGTTTTCCTTCTTTGACCATATGATTTTATTCATCAAGTTTTCACTATTGAAGAGTTCTCACACATTCACTACATTTATTCTTCTCATTCCCTACTTTTATATTCATAAAAAAATGTGTAAATATTATTCTAATGATATTTCTATATTCGATATAAAAATTACCTTGATTTTCAATGGGATAATTCTTATTTAAATTATCATTCAAATTTGAGTCAAGGTCCTCCTTTTAATTATCCTTAATACATGGCTTCTAATCAACACATATTAACAGCTTCTTAGTAATCATAATATACTACCTTATTGACAACAAATGTAATTCATGCATGGGATCATCAATCTCCACCTTTGTATATTTTAAAAATAATATCAAAGTCCTATATCAATATATTTGTTTGAGCTCATTTCTCCACCACCCCTATTATCAATAAATATAAAGGAAATATAGGGTCTTCTCATCTCACCTTATTTACATTCCTCTAAATCATACTCTTCTCCCCCTTTTATAAAAAATCCTAGTTTGATCCAATTTTTAGAGAAGTATGATACCACATGGTTTTATTAGTAATGATAATTTAGTTATTCAACTGTAAGTCTGCATGGGAAAACCCAATGTAGAAAACAATAGTGAATAACTAGGTGATCATGGTTTTCCATAAATGGTAATATATGTGGTACCATTCTTAGGTTTCCATTTTGATGTTTTTTAAAACATATTTTTAAAAAAAATTATCACACACTCAAATAAAAAAAATGAATTATAAAATTTCAAGTGTGAGATGGATTAAACTCTCCCTTAAACTCATCTTTTTAATCATTTATCACTCCCCATTGAAAAATAGATTTTATATATTCAAGTAAAATGATGGAAAAGTGTATTTGGAATACTTAAATATTTAATTTTATAGAGATGTAAATAATTTATGGATTCATACCAAAATGATTTTTTGGGAATTTACCTTATTTTTTCTCCCACTAAAGTGGTACACACACTTTATCTTCTTATAATGGTTTATTTTTATAAATTGAATTAAATGATGGACTCTTATTCTTACTATGCAATGTTTACATCCTAAAATAGATCCCCCTTAATTTATTTCCTTAAATTATATACATGTTAGATCAAAATAAAAAAATAAAAATAAGGAATAAGGATGGGTTACCCTTTATCTCTAATGATTATAGTAAGGATTGGGGTTATCTCAAAATTTGGGTTGTTAACCATAACCAAAATAATTTTTTTATTTCAAGAAAGCACTGTTAAAGAAAAGTCGGAAACCAACAAGGTCACGAGACCATAAGAAATGTCAAACAACATATTAGAATACATGGTCATTACAATAAAAACTAAAAGATTTGGAAGAATTAACCATATATAATTGTCATTGTATAGAGGTTACCTTAAAGTATGGATTTTCCTTAATAATCTCCTAAAATTGGAATGTTACCTTTTCCCATTTATTTATGAATTCCTCTAAGATTGTCTTCCCCTCATTGAATCCATGTATCAAAATTTGATTTTTTTTATCAATATAAGAAAATTTTCTCCATGAAAATCAACTCAAAACGACTTTTTGAACATTCTATGAGAATCCTCCTTATAAATATTGATCTTAAATGAATCCTCCAGAATCATTTCATTAGAATGAAGAAGGATCTCTTGAACCTATGAACTATCTGCAACCTCCTTGTTTGAACCCTTCAGAGCACTAAAAATTGAAAATGTCTTTGGATCGGAGATGGTTTCCCTATCATCCCAAGTTCCCATCAAAATATTTGAGTTGATTCTCATGCCCCCTTGTTACGTATCGGCCCGAACACTGGAAGTTGAGGCTTGTTTACCCTATATATCAATCTTCTAAGTAACATCTTCAACACATGTTGATTTGATCGGTCTGGTATCTACCCATTAATTTTTTTATTTACCTAAAGATTTGATGAACATGATTTTTGGTAGATTAGAGTAGTCCTTACATGGATTTGATTTTTTTTACCTTTGTTGTTTGAGAAATTTCCAGAAAGACAGTTTCCTTTCTTTCCATTTCTTGATCCATACCCAACACTCATTATGGTGTAGGGGTCCTACTCATAGTCCATCATTGGTTAGAGTCTATTTCCTTGTCACCCAATTTAGTATCCTTAAGGGACCTTGATCTATCCTACTTCCTTTTACATTTTAAAATATATATTCACCATTCTTCTAGATCCACACTATCCTTCCCATCCCCATTAATAGAATAAAAATGATTTTTGGGTTGTATTGATATTGGTGGGACTTGTTGTCCAGGAGTCGTCTACATCGAGGAAACTAAAACATTCTGAATAGGAGAGACCTAAATAAAAAAGAGAAGGCTTAGAAAATATTTATTTTTATTTCAATCCACCTTGGTGTAACTTCCTGGTTCCGAAAGTCTCCCATAGGTGCCCCATACCAGGCTGGTCACATGGCCTCAAGAGCATTTACCCAAATGCCAGAGGCTGCCGACTAGCAACGAGAGCCTTAGGGGTGATTATGGGGAAAATATTCCCTCATTGGAAGAATAATGCAGTGAAAATAAACAGATAACAATATCAGAAGCAATAATAATATTATACAACAGTAAACAGTGGAAGACTGAAATAAATAAATAATTACAGCACATATATAAATGATGCATGATACATATATCTAGGAAAGTAGCCAAAAAATTCACAATGTTGGAATACAGTACTAAACCAAAGTAAAAAATAAAACTAATAAACTCCAACATCATCGTAAGCCTCAGCTTGGTCCCATGCTCCCCAGCTCCACAACAAACAAGTACCTAAAGTAGAAGGTAACTTTCCCTTATCTATACCTATAACAATATAATCTTTTTGGCCCCAAAATCATGACCCAAATAGGGTGTGAGACAAAACATAGTAGGAAACCACCCAAAGATCTGTACCTAAAAGTCAGTGAATATATATGGTAGGAAATAATAAAATGAATCAATAATCAAGGAATTACTAAAAGTAAATAGTCCTACAGTTTCATTTGCAAACATTTTCTTTTAACAATTTAACCAACCAAAAAAATACAAGAAGCCGTCTGGAAAAGTTCTCACAACCTATTACCTCTAGTTCATCTACATGATAAAATATAACAAATACTCTCTAAGGAAGCACTCACTGTCAATTCCACCTATATCCATGTGTAATCGAGAACTCTCTAAGGAAGCACTAAACGTTAATTCCCCCCTATAGTCTTTTAACGGTAAACTACAGACACTCTAAGGAGGCACTCAACGTCAATTCCTCCTGTGGTCTCATAAAGTAACTATAGACACTCTGAGGGAGCACTCGACATCAATCCCCCCTATGTTCTCACAACATGATAAGTATAATAGACACTCTGGAAATCATTCAACGTCAATTTCCCCTGTGGCCTCACTACACCAGGTTCCCACAGCCCCGTGTAAAGCAATCGTGCAAAAACGATAATCAACAGCCAAATTAAACCTCAAAGTGCCACTTGGATAAATTAGCTACAAGGCATGGCACATCATATTAGATAAATAATCAATCCATACAAACAACACTAGGAACTTAAAACAATAGCCTAATAGGAAAGGCTAGACCAAATGGAAAAAATCAAACAAGCATGGGAAAACACATCCATATCACAGAAATTAACCTTATTCACAATAAAACAACTTCTATTAAAACATAAAAAAGGAATAACAGACATTAAAAGGTTGAAAATACCTAAGCATGCAATACCCCAAATGAGGGTATTGGGAACTTTTGCACATATAACTCAAAGAATAACTATGGAAAGGCACAAACCACCTACCTCAGTGTCGTACAATTGATATAGTTGAATACTAGCCTTTGATTCGACTTAGAACACTATAGATCTTTAAAAATGTCAAAAAAATTCAACCGATAATATCTTGTGAAAGAGGAGAAATCAGGAAATGAGGCTCTAGAAGAAGGAAGAGCTTACTGTGGAGATTCCAACACAACCAATGATGGTTGATTTGGAGAACGGATGAGGAGTCAGGGGCTCGGAGAAGATTTGTGGCCTATGGTCGCTCCTGGATGAGACGGACGAAGAAGAAGGGCGTTCTGCCGATTATACGTGACCCCGGTCTATTTAATAAAAAAATTAAGTACACAGTGTGTCTTTTAAAAGTACACACCATGTACTTGCCTTTAATAATCCTTGCTTTTGGCGGTCTCTTGGTCACCCCAATCAGCCATGTGTTCGGCTGTTACATGCCAGCACACGGCTACCCGTGGAAAATGAGTACACGGCGTGTACTTATAAGTACACGATGTGTACTCCTAAAATTTCTAGAAACTACTATTTTTCTTAAAAACAATAGAAAACAAGATTCATAACTGAAAAGAATACCCAGATTCTTACAAACTTCCCCCCATAAAGAAATGTGTCCCCAAATTTCCTTAGCAAGGCGGCGTAGAAGGAGAATCCTCGAACAGCT
This sequence comes from Viscum album, assembly GCA_963277665.1. NCBI lineage: Eukaryota > Viridiplantae > Streptophyta > Magnoliopsida > Santalales > Viscaceae > Viscum > Viscum album. Next base: position 1,210,197,543 of record OY728137.1, read on the forward strand.
CCGGCCACTACGATCGTACATCGGCCTCCCTCTCCCAATTCTCGTCATGTAATCACACGTACTGCCATAGCACTCATACCAGAGGAACAGACTGGCAATAGAGAACCTTTACACTATAATCAACAATCTGAATAGGATGCTCCTCAAATGATATGTCCACCTCTAGCTCAACCTCATTGGTTTGAAAAACATGAGACGAGTCTGAGAATTAATGTCCTAGATGAGAAACATGGAAGACGTCATGCATAGACTGGTACCTCTGAGGTAAATGTAGTCGATAGGCAATCGGCCCGACCCATTACAAAACCTAAAATGGCCTGACGTATCTCGGCGAAAGCTTTCCCTATCTCCTAATCCTCCTGTGTCCCAACCTCATTGTGACATGTAGAAAAACCTGATCTCCAACCTTGAACTCTAGATGTCATCTCCGTCGATCAGCATAAGACTTTTGTCGTGACTGTGCAGTATTCATCCTCCTCCGAATCAACTCTATCTACTCTGAGGTCTCCTGGACAAGACAAGGTCCCAGCATAGTGGCCTCTCCTGCCTCCATCCAACATAAGGGTGATCGGCATGGACTACCATATAAATCCCCATAAGGTTCCATCTGAATAGTTTATTAAAAAATATTATTGTAGGAAAACTTCACAAGATGTATGTGCTTCTCCCAAGAACCTCCAAAATCCAAAATGCATGATTGAAGCATGTCCTCAAGCACCTGAATCGTACGCTCGGATTGGCCATCTGTCTGGGGATGGTATGTTGTACTCAAGAGTACAAGTGTACCCAAAGCCTTATGTAGTCCTTACCATACCTAAGAAGTAAAACAAACATCCACTTCTAAAAAAATGGATTCTGTAAATCCATGTAAACATACAATCTCTCAGATGTACAACCCTCCCAGCTCATCAACACTGAAGGTCTCCTTAATCGGTAAGAAGTGAGCAACCTTCATGATTCTGTCAATGAAAACCCAAACTGCATCATTCCCTTGATGTGACCTTAGAAAACCTATAATAATTATGATTATTTTCATATAGTTATTATAAGATCATCTTATGCTTGATAAAAAAATTATTTCTTGAAAATTTATTTTTTGAAAAATCTACAGGTTTATTTTTAATTAAATTATTCAACTTATATGAGTTGAATATAGATAAATGGATTAAAATTTTTGAATCAGTATAATTTATATTATATAATAAAGTCAACTTAATTTTTTAACATAATGAATAATGAAAAATGTAGAAAATAACTTCCACAGTTAAGGTAAAAACGAGTTTACCAGGGGTTAAAATAAAATATAATGGTTAAAAATGACCAAAAAATTGTATAATTACAATTTTATAGTCATATTTGTACCTTATATCTTATTATGTTTTAAAATAGGTCATATTAAAATCCTTTTTACATGTGAATAATGAGAAAATAATTGTTTATTTTTAAAAATTGCAAGTTTGTCCTCTCTCCCACTTATAAAAGGACACCCCTCTCCTCTCCTTTAAACACTTAAAAAACACATTGGATCATAAAATAACTAACCAAATCACTTCATAACTTCCTTACCCTCATCCTAGTATCCTTTTTTTATCAGAATGCCGACCTAGGAAGTATTTTGGTGAAAACCTACTGACAGGTGGAACACCACATGACAAAACCAATAACATCTCCCTTCTTACCTGGCTACCAATACTAATGGTGCAGATCTTGATACATCTTGGTGAAACTAGGATGAACTTCCCAAACTGAGGAATGAAAGTCCCACATTAGTTCCTCATATATGTCTTCTAGCACCCACATGCGCCCATGAAAACACAATATCTCATCCTTGCTTACTATTCATCCAGGAATAGATTCCTCTCCTGAAACACTCTCCCATAAGACTAGGCCTTCAGAATCTGATAGTTGCCTCATCTGCACTCAATCAAGTAGAGTAGAGGTAAGAGCTACAAAAGAAATAAACCTCTACCCATTTCTGTCATACACCTCCAAATTCATCTCAAAAAATAGATCCATAAGCTACCATTCACTGCTGACCTCCTAAACTACCTGTATTTGAGTCCTCCTACTCAACACATTATCCACAGTGTTGCCTTTCCTAGGTCTATAGGCAACACTACTGGAAAATGGACCTATCCCCACGGTTTTCCCCAAAACCGTGGGGATAGACCCCCCCTATACCCACGGTTTTGGAAAACCGTGGGTATAGGTGACCTTTCAAGACCTATACCCACGGTTTTCCAAAACCATGGGTATAGGTGGGTCTATCCCCATAGTTTTCCAAAACCGTGGGGATAGGTCCTGAAAAGTGACCTATACCCACGGTTTCCCAAAACCATGGGGATAGGTCTGGGCTAAAATACCTATACCCATGATTATGAAAAACCGTGGGTATATGTCACTTTTGTGTGCGCGGGAAAAAAAAATTTCCCACGGGAAGGAATTTTTTTTTTGCAGGAACCCTATACCCACGGTTCTTCCCTCTATACCCATGGTTTTTATAACTATATTTAACTAAATATATATATATATATATACATATAGGTGATGTTAGGGTAGTGGTTAGACGCGGTGTTTGCAGCGAAGAGGTTTTGGGATCGAAACTCGACACCTGCATTATTTTAGGACCTATACCCACGGTTTTGAAACCGTGGGTAAAAGTCGTTGACACCGTGGCAATTGCCTATGTTTCGGTGACACAGTGATAGGAAAACTATAACCACGGTTTTGGAAAACTGTGGGTATAGGCTGGGGACCTATACCGACGTCGTTCCAGCCCACGGTTCCCAAAACCGTGGGTATAGGCTATACCCAGGGTTTTGGGGGCTATACCCACGGTTTTGAACCGTGGGTATAGGCCTTTTTTCCAGTAGTGCAAGTTCAAAATCAGAGGACTGAAGTTACTTGACTCGCCTTTTCTATCTCAGATTTAGATCGTGCTGAGTGAAGATATACTTGAGACTTTTGTGGTCGGGGAAAACCACAAAATACTCTCCCGTAAGATAATGTCTCCAACAACATAAAGCATGAACAACTACATCCAACTCGAGATTGTGCATCAGGTAGTTCCTCTCATGTGGCCTTAACATTCAAGACCCATACGCAACAACTCCTTCCCCCTACATAAGCACATCTCCTAGCCTGATACCTGATGCATCACAATACATAGTATAGATATTTCCTGGCTCTGGAAATACTAGAATGGGTGCTGAATTCAACCTCTCTTTCAGATCCTAAAAGGCTGAATCGCAAGAATATGACCATAAGTACTTTGCACCCTTCTTAGTGAGCCCCATTAGTGGAACTGTTAAGTGTGAAAAGTCCAGTATGAAGTGCCTGTGGTATCTAGCCAACCCTAGAAAACTTCATACCTCAAAGAAGTTCTTCGGCTGCTCCCAGGAAACTAGTTCTCTCACTTTCTCTGGGTCTACTGAAACTCATGTCTCTGAGATAACATGTCCCAAGAAGTGAATCTAGTCCATCCAAAAGTGTAATTTTGAGAGCTTAGTATATAATTGATGCTCTCTCAGTGTACTAAAAATGATCTCAAGGTGTGTGGCATGGTCGTGTCGAGTGTGAGAGTACTCCAAGATATCATCCATGAAAACCACCATGAAAGAATACAAGTATGTATGGAACACTCAGTTCATCAAAGTCATGAAAACTACAGGCATGTTCATGAGACCGAACGACATAACCACAAACTCGTATAGACCATACCATCTTCGAAAGGCTATAAGAGGTATATCTGATGGTCTAACACGCAACTGATGATAACCAGATCTCAAGTCAATCTTCAAGAACACCCTAGATCCTCAAAGCTGATCAAAGAGATAATCAATCATTATCAAGGGATATATTTTCTTGACCATCAACTGGTTAAAATTCTGATAATCCACACAAAGTCAGAGGGTACCATCCACATTCTTCGCAAACAGGATAGGCGAACCCCAAGGAGAAGTACTGGGTTGGGTGAAACCCTTTTCATGCAACTTCTCCAAATTCTTATTGATCTCCAGTAGCTCTGGTGTATCCATCCTATAAGGAGGAATGGACACTGGTACTGCTCCTGGCACAAGCTCAACAGAAAATTCCACCTCTTATTCTGGAGTCAAACTTGAAAATTCCTCTAGAAAGATATCCCTAAAACGATTGACCGCTGGAGGAAAGTACAACTATGAAGTCCCATGCTCATACAGATATAGACTAGAAATTTGGGTTGTAACTCCTCCCAAACCATGATGATCAGGTCCCGCTCTGCTCTCCTGGACATCCCATTCACCCTTATGAAGAAACAATCCACCCTCTGGTGATGTGAAACTCACCCTATGGCGATAATAGTCGACGAATTCCTGGGAGGGAACTAACTAGTCCATCTTGAGAATGAAATCATAACCTATCATCTCTAGGATATAAAGGTCCCATAAGAAGTGACATTTACCAACCTCAAGAGGACACTCCTTGCACTAATGTACACTAGCCATTCTATTACCCAAAGAAGTGTCTAGCGTTAAGATATCATTAGAAGAAAAGATACATAGACCAAGGATCTCCACAAAAGCAAAAGATATAAAGTTATGGGAATCCCCTATATTTAAAATTTTATAAGATAAAACTGAGGCAACTAGGATCATACCTCGAACTTTAAAGGGTCCTGGATCCTGCTCCTATTGGATCTGCTCCACCACAAAAGCCTGGCCTACCCCGCAGCCTTGTGAAGCTGACTGAGATCTCTAAGCCGATCCACCATGTGGTTGTCGAAGACCCTGCAACTAACCACCATGGCCATGACCTCCACCTCGGCCTAAATGGCTGGAAGAGCTCCAGTTCCCAGACTGATGAGAAACTGGTGGTGTTTCTCCTGAACAGGGAGTCATAGAAGAACCCATGTCACCCACTTATGGTGAGAAGAATTGACAGAAGCGCTGAATATGACCCATCTTTCCGTAAGATAGGCACTCCAATGGGTCTATCGGGCAATGTTTCCTAGTATGCCTGACCTAAACACACTGGTACCATACCACCTGGATACCTGAAGGTGTATATCGCCTACTCGGATCTCCATGTGTAGACTCCCTTTGGTGTTTCTTACTATCAGCTGGAGAATTACCAACTCTGGATGTTGAACCGCCCTAGCCCACAACTCCAAAATCCCTCAGGTTGCACTCCGTGATCAGCGCCTGGTTGACTATAGAAGTGATGAAAGTCAATATGAAGATGTTCACCTGAGCCCAAATGTCTTGTTTGAGACCATCCTCAAACTTCCTCGCTATGAATAACTCATATCTCCCTAAAAATGGTGTAAAGCATTGCAGCTCTGTAAAGAGATAAGAATACTCCATAACTGAAAGTGTACCCTACTCCAAACTCATGAAATCTCGGGCTCAATCAGCCCTCAAGGTCCCCGGATAGAAGTAATCGTAGAAGGCATGATGGAACTCATCCCACGCCATAGCCTACTAGTGTCCCGCCTGTGAGATCACATCTCACCATCGCTTGGAGGATTTCCGTAGCATATAAGTAGCAATATTCACCCTCCTCTTTGGAGGCATCTTTATATGCTCGAAGATAGATAGCATGGATTCTAACCATGACTCTGCAGTCTGAGGTCCTCCTTCCCCTATGAAGGTGGGAGGATGTTTCTGCTGGAAAACCCACGTCAATTATACCATTGACAAGGTAGGATGCGGTGCTCCCTAAAAGGTCTGCATGAACCTCATAAATCCCTCTGAGAATTGAGTGTCAACACCTATGTCTATAATGACGGATGGTACCAAGACTGGCACTACAGGGGAATTTACTGGTGGTCCCTAATCGGCCATGTCCGGAGTCTGATCACTACCCTGCAACTGGCACACAACTAGAGGATGTCTCGATGGAATGACTCTGCAAGGTCAAGTGCACACCTTAGATCAGGATTATCAAGGACTGGAAATTAGAAGTGTATCAAGGGAATAGAAGAAAGAAAGCATTCATGTATTTCAAAACATGGATACACGGTGTTTATAACACCTACACGGCATGTTCCCTTATGCCTTCACAAGGGCGTGTACTTTTTCCAACCCAGGTCATGTAACACCCCATACACACAACGTGTTGTCCTAACACACAGAGTGTACCTGAATCCTCCTCCCCTAACCAAGTTCCCTTACACAGCTAAGCTACATAGTTCTCCAAGAACAAGACTACATGGCATGTCAGTGCCAGACACAGTGTGTACTAGACAAAGTTTAATGACCCGTGTTTTTAGTCACATGATCGGTTACATGGATCACTCTACAAGGCATATTCCAGATGGACACGGCGTGTACTTCTTAGAATTCAACTACCCGTGTTGTTAGTGACATGGGGGGACCATGGTCTACACAACATGGAGTGTACATCTGGTACACAGCATGTCCCACAAAAGATTTCCCAACCCCGTGTCTCTACCCACATAGTTAGTGACATGGTTAGAGACGACACGACATGTACATCTGGTACACAGCGTGTACTTAAGAAAAATAGTTCCTTCCTGAACAGAAGGATCCATGGTGTGTATTCATCATTACACGCCATGTATTTTGGGTTTTTCCCAAACAGTAATCCTTAGAAACTACTCCGGAACCCCAAAAAAATACGGAAACAACATTAAAGTTCCAAATTCTGATTTTTGAGGGCCCATACTCCCCGTGAATCAAATCTTGGCATCTTATACATGTTATATACAAGGAAAACAAGGCAATGATCCACCAAATTCTGATCCATGAGGGCCCATAACACCTCAAGAACCAAATTCTGGCATTCATTTAAATGAAACCTTACACAAAACAATACCCTATAAAAAACAGGTATTCTATAAAGAAATATATCACAACAACATGCATATCTAACACAACTTCTATCACAACAACATGAAATCGGTAATACACCCTAAATGGCATGGCAAGAATGCATGACATGTTATTTCTATAAAGTGACAATATGATGAATGAGATGGCATACCCACATATAATCAGGTTGTAATAGAAATAGAACCTCAATGATAACAATGATAACATCACAAATCATGTGAATCACTCAAGGTGAAATCAAATCGACTGTAATAATTGCAAAACTAGAAAAATTTCGATAATGAGGTAAATCAGCTTTTCCCTATACATGGTTTAGCTAATCCCAGGAACAGCTTATTACCAAGTGCCTATTACTTCCTATCCCGGGCTATAGGATACAAAAAGTAAGTCGAGAAGAAAATAATTCCTCAGATACCACTTTGTAACATCCTAGTTCTGGAAGCCTCCCAGAGGTGCCCCGTACCCGATTGGTCACATGGCCTAAAGCACATTTCCCTAAACGCCAGAGGTTTCCAACTAGCAGAGACAACCTTGGGTGTGATATTGGGGAAACTATGCCCTCAGTAGCAGTGTAACATAGTGGAAATAAATAGATAACAATAACAGAAGAAATAATAATACCTAACAACTATAAACATCGGAATACTGAAAGAAATAAATAACTGCAACACATTTATAAATTATGCATGATACATATGTATAGGAAAGCATCCAAACAAGTCATAATACTGGAATACAGTACTAAATCAAATTACAAAGAAAACAAATAAACTCCAACAGCATCATAGGCCTCAGCTTGGTCCCATGCTCCCCAGCTCCACAGTAATCCACTACTAGAAAAACAGGTATTTGCGACGGGTCATTTGCGACGGGATCCCGTCGCAAATGGCTTGTTGCGACGTGGGCCCGTCGCAAATGACCCGTTGCTGAAAACGGCGTCGCAACAACACTTATTTGCAACGGGCCCGTCGCTAAAACCCTTGTTTGCGATGGGTATTCTTCCCGTCGCAAATAGTACTCCGTATATTTGTAAAAAACTTTTAATATAGTTTTTGCGACGGGCCCGTCGCATAAACTATTTTTTTTAAAAAAATAAAAACTATTAATAAATATAATAATAAAACTATTTGCCACGGGACCCGTCGCAATACTATTTGCGACGGGCATAGCATCCCGTCGCAAATACTATAAAAAAAATAAATAATAATAAATTATTAATAAATTATTTTAATTAATATAATAATAATCCAATTATAATTCAAAAATAAAAAATAATAAAATATTAATAAATGATTTTAATTAATATAATAATAGAATTATAATTCAAAAATAAAAATAATAAATTATTTTAATTAATATAATAATAATAGAATTATAATTAAAAAATAAAAAATAATAGAATATTAATAAATTATTTAATTAATATAATAATATTAGAATTATAATTCATAAATAAAAAAAATATTAATAAGTTATTTTAATTAATATAAAATAATAGAATTATTTTACATTCAAATATTAAAATAATTCAAGTAAAAAAAATATAATTAAATTATAATATTATAAAATTTTAATATATATATAAAATTTAATATTATAAAATATAAATAATATTATTATTCATATTAATATTGTTATTTAAAAATATAATATTATTAATATTTTATAATGATACAGAAACTACGAATAGAAAAAAAATCATATTTTGATTTCACAAATTTTATAACATAAATACAAACTCTAATCTGAAGGAGGGGGGAGGGGGGGATCTGCAGATGGTGGTGGAGTAAACTCCATCCCTAAAGCATGAGTGAGTCGACGCATGTACTCCATCTGCTCCTGATGCTGCTGCTGCCACCGACTCGTCTGCTCCTCGTACAGCTGCTGCTGGCGTCGACGCTCCTCCTCATGCTGCTGACGCATCTACTCCTACTCCTGTCGGAGACTCTCTATCAGTGCAGTCTGAGATCGCAACTGATCCTCATACTGTGTAGTAGAAGAAGATGCACGAGCTCCTCTCGAGCTGGACGCCGACATCGCAGCACTGCCATAATAATCTTCGGGAGTCAGTCGAGAGCCGATACCAACTACCCGGCCCTTCTCGAAGGCATACTGGGTGGCCTGCATCCATGCCGCCTCATCAAACTGACGGCCAGTGGTCTGATCTGATGACTCGGCCTGACTCTCAGGCCGGGCCTGTGACGCTGCGGCCTCATATGACTCCTGTAGTTGCAATTTAAAATTAAAATTGTGAATATATTATATGCAGTTAATTTTTAAACTTGAAAACAAATAATACTGACCACGATGTGATGCTGACGATCACCTCTGAGCTCCCCAGTAGCAGGATCACTATACATCCTCCGATATACGTCGTACTCCGTAATATCGGGGTTCTCGACAGCCTATAAGAATAAAAAATAAACTGTTAATATTTATAGTTATATAAAATATTTATAAATAATGTACGTACCAGATGCTGTCTATGAGTACTGAAAGAACGACTCCCAGCTCGATGAGTCACCTCCTGTCTCCCCCGATTCTGCCTCCCCACCGATGATCTCCTCTAAAAGGCACCACTCAACCAGTGCACACATAATCCATCCCATACATGGGATGAAATGTACTCTGGTCGGTGTGCTCTACAAGACTCGTCAAAATCTGACACTCCTGCTTTCTTCATGGCAGCTTTTCTTAAATTGTGCAAAAACTAACGAAGGCGATCACGCATGGCCACCTCCCATGCCTCGTGGATGGCGTCACGCATGGTATCCTCGACCGGATACCATAAACCCTACAAATAAATCAAAATATCAAGTTAGAAATGAAATAATTTTCAAAATAAAAATTATTTATTTACGTACGTACCAACCAATGGCCGAAAATGGCCTGCTGCACATCAATGGGAATTTGCTCCCATATGGTCCACGGCTGAGAGAAATAGTTGCGCAAAATAGCTTTGCCCTGTCCGACTGCTATATGCGAAAAACTGTAAAAATAATAAACATTTATTAGGTGAATAGATTAATGAAATCTTAGTCAAATCCACAGGTTATCACACAGGTTATCACACCTCCGTGTGTGTGGATCAAACCCAAGACGTGGACGTCGATCGGGGACGGGGTCAGGAATCATCAATTGTGCAAGACCGCACCCCCTCCGCGTACTCCCTGAAGCGCCTGCAGGCTGAGGGTCATCTTCCAGCAACTCATCCGCATCGAAAGGCAAGTCAGCATCCGCCAACTCACCAAATGTGGCGTCGTCCATCTGAAACATAAAATGTTAATGTTAGAAAATAATTGATAATTACTATTATATATACATATATACATATTATGATTGTATATAAATACCATAGAATTCTATCAGTGTTCATCTTCATCATCATCTTCATATATGTCAATGTCATCTTCATATTCCTCCTCAACATCATCGATATCCATTCGAGTTACAGTTGCTTCATCTCTTACCATTTCAAATTCATATGTGACATCATTAACATCATCGTCATCACCGACTCTTAAATGTGGGGTGTCATCATCGATACTCATGTCTCTTTGTAAAAAAGATTTATTTTGAGTACTCTCTTGAAAAACTTCAATTCTTTTCACATCAGTGAAAGCACATTCACTTTGACTAAACTGATTGTCTCGAATTTTGATTTTTATTACACTCCACCAATCAGTCAAGTCTTTTGATGTAGTACAGTACTTTGCGTAATAAACTTGATATGCCTGTTGAACCAATAAGAATGGTTCATTTTCTGCAAGAACACTTTTACATTTAATATTGATGATTCCATGAGTCGGATGAACACGCACGCCTCTCTCTGTATCCAACCACCGACATTTGAACATGGTTATGTAATGTTGTCCAAGATAACAGAGTTCAATGATTTCATCAAGTATGCCATAAAAGTCAACTTCATTTTCTCGATGATGAGATCCTCTCAAGCTAACTCCACTGTTCATTGTTTTTTTCGATTCCCCATATGCATGTGTGTGGAATCGAAATCCATTCACCACATATTCATTATAAGTTTTAACAAGTTTGGAAGGTGGGTTACTCAATACACATAGCCGTTTGTCAATTTTATCAGCATGTTGAGACACCTGAAAATTTGTGAAATAATTATCAATATAGTAAACTATACATTGAATGAGTTTCTAAAAGATAAAGAATTTATGTTACTAGTTTTTGAAACCACTGAGAGAAATTTTTCAGTCGACGTTCTTCGAGAGCAGCTGCTGTAATTTGTGGAATTTGTTTCTTGATATGATTATCATACAACCTATAAAAACCAAAGTTATTTACTGTAACATAAATGATAGAATAAGTGATATAAACACTTACAGTACAACTGATATCATCTCTTCACAGTTGAGCAGAACATACATATGAGCTCTATGATGTTCATCATCTGAAAGCCAGCGTTTATAAACTCTACCAAAACCAAGCTCTGACTGGTTGAAAACAGATAATTGATTGTCGATTTCATCAATATTCCTCTCGTTCCGTCCCATTCAGTTGTGTTTTGAAGGATACTCAGATTCAAAATAATGGGAGCAGAAAAAAGATATTTCCTCTTGCAAATAAGCTTCTGCAATAGATCCTTCAACAGATGCTTTGTTACGTACTTTTCTTTTCAATTTTTGCATACATCTTTCAAATGGGTACATCCATAGAAACTGTACTGGACCTCCACATTTGGCTTCATATGGAAAATGTAACATCAAATGTTCCATTGAGTCGAAGAAAGACGGCGGAAATATTTTTTCCAGTTTACATATAATTACAACAACATCTTTTTCAAGTTTGCCTAGAGCATCATAATCTGCCGTAGCCGCAAAAATTTCCCGAAAAAAATGAGACATGTCTATTATGGAATCCCAAATCACAGAGTTCAACAGACCTCTTAATCCAATGGGTAGAAGTCTCTCCATTATAACATGACAATCATGACTTTTTAATCCAGTAATATGACCATTCTTTACACATCTACCCAAATTGGAAGCACAGCCATCTGGAAGTCTCAAATCTGCAATCCACTGACAAAATAATAAACGGTTTTCTTTAGACAGTGTATAAGCTGCTTTTGGTTTCAGTAACCTTTCTGTTTTAAAATTCTAAAATAGTTCCAATTCTAGATGCCTGCAAATTTGGGCAAGATCTAAACGTGCATTTACATTGTCTTTGCTCTTTCCTGGCGTATCCAAAACTGTATGAAACAAATTATCAAAACAGTTCTTCTCAATATGCATGACATCTAACATGTGTCGGACCAACAAATCAGACCAATATGGCAAATCCCAAAATATGCTACGTTTAATCCAATTGTGTTCTTTCCCAAAACCAGAAATTTTCTGTTGGTTTATTGTGGGACCAAAAGTGATGGGAGGTTATGAAAATACAACTGATTTTAACTCCGAAACTGATAGCATTTTTGGAGGTTCATCCCTTTCAACTGTTCCTTTTCTGAAATGAGATCTGTTTCTGCGAAAAGGATGATCAGCTGGAAGAAATCTGCGATGACAATCAAAATAACAAGGTTTCTTTCCATGAATGAGCATAAATTCTTTGTTATCTCCCATACAGTAAGGACATGATTTCTGACCATGTGTACTCCAGCCAGATAACATCCCATAAGCCGGGAAGTCACTTATTGTCCACATCAATGCTGCTCTCAGTATAAAATTCTATTTCGTTGCAACATCATATGTACTGACACCAGTACTCCACAATAAATTTAATTCATCAATCAATGGTTTCAAATAAACATCAATATTTTTCTTCGGATGTACTGGAATTAGTAAAGTCAAAAAGATATATGGCTCCTTCATCAACATCCATGGAGGTAAATTGTACGGAGTTAAAAAAACAGGCCAACATGAATATTGACTTCCATAAGATCCAAACGGACAGAAACCATCAGTGGAAAGGCCCATTCGAACATTTCTAGCTTCTAAAGCAAAGGATGGATGCACTCTATCAAAATGTTTCCATGAATCACCATCGGCTGGATGATTCAAGCTTTTATCGGTTGAAATATTCTCTTTATTCCATGACATCATTGTCGCTGTATTCTTAGACATGAATAAACGCTGAAGTCTGGATGTAAGCGGGAAATATCTCAATTGTTTTACAGGAATCAAACCAGACTTCCCGTGTTGTCCTTCTTTATATCTCAGTTGCCCACATGTGGGACAACTATCCAACGACTCATTTTCCCCAGAATATAAAATGCAGTCATTTGAACATGCATGAATCTTCTGACAAGTAAGTCCCAAATTTCGAACCAGCCTCTTACTCTCATAGTAATTTGCAGGTAAAACATTTCCTTCGGGTAACAGTGTTTTAAGCAAAGAAAATATCTGGTCAAAACAGGTGTTTGACATTCTGTTATCTGATTTGATAGCCATAAATTTTGCAACTTCTTCTAATTTGCTCATCTTGCAGCCAGGATATAATGCATCCTCAGCAGATTTCAACAACTCATAAAATTCAGACGGTGCCAACTCAGGATTTGAAGCTATATCAGCCGGAGTTTCTGTATGTTGAACAGATGAACCTACAACATCATGTACTAAATCTTGAAACAGGGATGGATCCGGAATCAAGTTGGTATCACCTGCTCTGGAACTGTGTTCACCATGTTGATACCAAAAAACATAATCTGGTTGAAAACCAAAATGCAAGAGATGTTCTCCCACTTTGTCAAACATGTCAAACGTTCTCAATGCACATTTTCTGCAAGGGCATTTTATTTTGCCTTCTGAAACAAATTCTGGATTTGATGCCGCAAATGATAAAAAAGTCTCCACACCCTCTACATATACTGGATTTAAACCAGAACCATTTGGATTTCTACGTTGATTTATCCATATGCGGTCACCTAATAATGATTGTTGACGACCTCGTTGTTCCATATTTCTCTATAAAATATAAAAACATTACTAGTTTTGAATAATTTGTTAGAAAAAACACTAAAGCTAGGATAATTATAGAGTTTAGATCATACACGACTAACGCAAACTTTTTATTGGGATAGACCTAAAAATTGACCCTTTAAGAATTAAATATGTTGAGAATAAAGCAAAACACGTTACAAATATTGATAATTTTAATATTATATAAATTTTTTATTATTTTCATAGTACTAATATTATTGGTAATTAATACTAATTATTGATAATTATTAATAATTATTGGTAATTATTGATAATTATTGGTAATTATTACTAATTATTGGTAATTATTACTAATTATTGCTAATTATTACTAATTATATATAATTATTACTAATTATTGGCAATTATTACTAATTATTACTAATTATTCCTAATTATTGTTAATTATTACTAATTATTGGTAATTAGTACTAATTATTACTAATTATTACTAATTATTGGTAATTATTACTAATTATTACTAATTATTACTAATTATTACTAATTATTGGTAATTATTGGTAATTATTGGTAATTATTGGTAATTATTACTAATTATTACTAATTATTGATAATTATTGATAATTATTGATAATTATTACTAATTATTGGTAATTATTAGTAATTATTACTAATTATAACTAATTATTACTAATTATTACTAATTTTTGTTAATTATTACTAATTATTACTTATTATTACTAATTATTACTATTTATTACTAATTATTACTAATTTTTGGTAATTATTACTAATTATTGGTAATTATTGGTAATTATTACTAATTATTACTAATTATTGATAATTATTGATATTTATTACTAATTATTGGTAATTATTATTAATTATTACTAATTATTACTAATTATTACTAATTATTACTAATTATTGTTAATTATTACTAATTATTACTAATTATTACTAATTATTGGTAATTATTACTAATTATTACCAATTATTGGTAATTATTGGTAATTAATACTAATTATTGGTAATTATTACTAATTATTGGTAATTATTGTTAATTATTACTAATTATTGTTAATTATTACGAATTATTGGTAATTATTACTTATTATTACTAATTATTACTAATTATTACTAATTATTGCTAATTGTTACTAATTATTCGTAATTATTATTAATTATTACTAATTATTACTAATAATTCATAATTATTGTTAATTATTACTAATTATTGTTAATTATTACTAATTATTACTAATTATTACTAATTATTACTAATTATTGGTAATTATTACTAATTATTACTAATTATTACTAATTATTGGTAATTATTGGTAATTATTGGTAATTATTGGTAATTATTACTAATTATTGGTAATTATTGATAATTATTCCTAATTATTGGTAATTATTGGTAATTAATACTAATTATTGGTAATTATTGATAATTATTCCTAATTATTGATAATTATTACTAATTATTGATAATTATTACTAATTATTGGTAATTATTACTAATTATTACTAATTATTACTAATTATTGGTAATTATTACTAATTATTACCAATTATTGGTAATTATTACTAATTATTACTAATTATTACCAATTATTGGTAATTATTAGGAATTATTACCAATTATTGGTAATTATTAGGAATTATTACCAATTATTGGTAATTATTGGTAATTATTGGTAATTAATACTAATTATTGGTAATTAATACTAATTATTGGTAATTAATACTAATTATTTGTAATTAATACTAATTATTGGTAATTATTGGTAATTATTGGTAATTATTGGTAAGTATTGGTAATTATTACTAAGTATTGTTAATTATTACTAATTATTGGTAATTATTACTAATTATTGGTAATTATTACTAATTATTGGTAATTATTACTAATTACTGGTAATTATTACTAATTATTGATAATTATTACGAATTATTGGTAATTATTACTAATTATTGGTAATTATTACTAATTATTGGTAATTAATACTAATTATTGGTAATTATTACCAATTATTACTAATTATTGGTAATTATTACTAATTATTGGTAATTAGTATTAATTATTGGTAATTATTGGTAGTTAGTACTAATTATTGGTAGTTATTACTAATTATTGGTAGTTATTACTAATTATTGGTAGTTATTACTAATTATTGGTAGTTATTACTAATTATTGGTACTTATTACTAATACTTGGTAATTATTACTAATTATTCCTAATTATTACTAATTATTGGTAATTATTACTAATTATTGGTAATTATTACTAATTATTGGTAATTATTACTAATTATTGGTAATTATTACTAATTATTGGTAATTATTACTAATTATTGGTAATTATTACTAATTATTGGTAATTATTACGAATTATTACTAATTATTACCAATTATTACTAATTATTACCAATTATTACTAATTATTACCAATTATTACTAATTATAACCAATTATTGGTTTTTATTGGTAAATAATACTAATTATTGTTAATTATTACTAATTATTGTTAATTATTAATAATTATTGGTAATTATTGGTAATTATTGGTAATTATTGGTAATTATTGGTAATTATTGTTAATTATTGGTAATTATTAGTAATTATTGGTAATTATTGGTAATTATTACTAATTATTGGTAATTATTACGAATTATTACTAATTATTACGAATTATTACTAATTATTACGAATTATTACTAATTATTGGTAATTATTACTAATTATTGGTAATTATTACTAATTATTGGTAATTATTACTAATTATTGGTAATTATTACTAATTATAGGTAATTATTACTAATTATTACTAATTATTTGTAATTATTACTAATTATTGGTAATTATTACTAATTATTGGTAATTATTACTAATTAGTACTAATTAATGATAATTAGTACTAATTATTGGTATTTATTACTAATTATTGGTAGTTATTACTAATTAGTAGTAATTAAATGAATAATTACCAATAATTAGGCATAATTACCAATAATTAGGAATAATTACCAATAATTACGAATAATAACATTATTAGTATATTTTATTATTAATATTAAAATAATATAATTTTATAATTTATATACAATTCTCCTTTCATCTGTGTGTTTTCTATCTCCACATACAAATAATACATGTGGAGACAGCAAACACACAGATGAAAAGAGAATTGTATATATATAAAAAATTATATTATTTTAATATTAATAATAAAATATACTAATAATTTAATAATGTTATTATTCCTAATTATTAATATTTATTACTAATTATTAATATTTATTCTTAATTATTAAAAATTATTACTAATTATTCCTAATTAGTATTAACTATGAACAATACTAATAATTTAAATTTATTAAGTAACAAAACAATGTAAACATAATTAAATTACAACTAATTAAGAATAATTAAAACTAATAAAAAATTAAAAATAAAAATGAACATAAATACCTTGAAAACTGATCTGCTCTGATCGTTCTTCAAAACTTTAATATCGACTCCGAAAAAAAAAATTAAACTTGAGAAAAACTGAACTTTAGAAATAAAACTTTGAGAGAAGAAGAAGATGGAATTTGAGAATGATTTGAAAAAAACGGATGGGGGTATTTATAGGTTAGAGTATTTGCGACGGGTCCATTTGCGACGGGAATCCCGTCGCAAATAGTATTATTTGCGACGGTACCCGTCGCAAATACCTTAGCCATCATTTATTACGGTCAACGGTTAAATAGTTATTTGCAACGGGTCCCGTCGCAAATAACCACCTGCCGACACACTAGTTGTGACGGGGGAATATTCCCGTCGCAAATACCTTTTACCGCCGCCGGTTATTTACGACGGGAATATTCCCCCGTCGCAAAAAGGTTTCCCACGATTTGGCGGGCAAACCGCGCCAGTCCTTTTGCGACGGGGAAAGCTATCCCGTCGCAAAAGGCTACTTATTTGCGACGGGCAAATATTCTCGTCGCAAATAACCCGTCGCAAATACCCCTTTTTCCCATAGTGATCAAGTACCTGAAGTAGAAGGGCTCTTGCCCTTATCTATACCTACAGCAATATAATCTATTTGGGCCCAAAAGCATGACACAAACATGGTGTGAGAAAAATCCCAGTAGGAAACCACCCAAAGATTTGTGCCTAATAGTCAGTGAATATATATGGTAGGTAATAAGAAAATTAAGCAATAAGCAAGGAAGTACTCAAAGTAAAAATTCCTACAGTTTCATTTACAAACATTTGATTTTAAAATTTTAACCAACCAAAAACAAATACAAGAAACCCTCTGGAAAACTTCTCAAAACCTATTCCCTCTGGTTCAGCTACAAGAGAAAATATAACAAAGACTCTCTGAGGAATCACTCACCGTTAATTCCCCCTATAGCTATGTGTAATTGAATACTCTCTGAGGAAGCACTCACCGTCAATTCCCCCTATAGTATTTTAATGGTAAACTACAGACACTCTGAGGAAGAACTCAATATCAATTCCCCATATGGTCTCATAACGTAACTATAGACACTCTGAAAGAGCACTCAACATAAATCCCCCCTATGGTCTCACAGCGTGATAAATATAACACACTCTGGGAAATCCCCAAACATCAATTTCCCCTATGGTCTCACTACACCAGGTTCCCGTAGCCCCGTGTAAAGAAATCGTGCACAAACAATAATCAGTAGCCAAAGTAAACCTCAAAGTACTACATGTCTAAATTAGCTACAAGGCATGCCACAACGTATCAGATAAATAATCACTCCATCCAAACAACACTAGGAATGGAAAACAATAGCCTAATAGGCAAGGCTAGACCAAATGGCCAAAATAAAACAAGCATGGGAAAACATATCCATAGCACAGAAATTAACCATGTTCATAATCAAACAAGTTCTATTCAAATATAAAAAGGCATAGCAGGCATTAACAGAGTGAAAATCCCTAAATACGCAATACCCCAAACGAGGGTATTGGGCACTTTTTCACATATAACTCAAAGACTAACTACAGAAAGGAACAAACCACCTACCTCGGCGTAGTATGATCGATATAGTTGAATATCAGCCTTTGATTTGACCTAGAATGTTGTAGATCTACAAAAACACCAAAAATGTTCAATAAATAATATCTCGTGAAAGAGGAGAAATCATGAAACAAGGCTCTAGAAGAAGAAAAAGCTTACCGTGGAAATTCCAACGCAACCGACGGTGGTCGATTCAGAGAATAGACAAGGATTCGGGGGCTCAGAGAAGATTCGTGGCATATGGTCACTCCTAGACGAGACAGACGAAGAAGAAGGGTGTTCTGCCGATTAGACGTGACCCTGGTCTGTTTAATGAAAAAAAGAAATTACATGGTGTGTCTTTTAAAAGTACACAACGTGTACTTTCCTTTACTGATCCCTGCTTTAGGTGGTCTCTAGGTCATCCCACATGACTATGTGTTCGGTCGTTACATAGCCAGAACACAACTACCCGCGGCAACCGAGTACACGGTGTGTACTTATAAGTACACGGCGTGTACTCTATAAATTTCCAGAAACTCCTCTTTTTCTCAAAAACACTAGAAAACAAGATTCATACCTGAAAATAATATCTGAGTTCTTACACCTGGGGCCTGCCTCTTTACTGATCTATTGCCCTTTGAGCTCCCCTATAGCTTTCAATGCATCAACAGAGGGATATTCCATTAGTAGGGATAGTCAAATATCTCCCTAGACTTGAAATATCAAATTAGAGACACCTAAATCAAGTTTCAAAATGTCAAAGATATCATCCATATTAGGATTATCATTAAAAGTACTCAGATATTTCTGAATAAGAGCATCATAGGAGGCCTCTCTGATATCTACATGATAAAAAGGGAGGGTAGTGATATCATTCCCATTCAACCGAGGGATAGAAATGACCCCCCTTGTTTGTCCTTACCTTCTCATCGACATGATGAGAAAAAGTTCCCCATGCATTTACAAGATGATAAAAAATCAATCCGATTCTCAAAGATAACCAGTTGTTTATGCTGAAATTCTTCCCCAACCGAGATCTCCATCCACTTCATTGGGGGTTTTGAAACATTGACTTTGACACATATACATGGGGAGATCATGTGACATACAACATTTATTCTATTGTCTGAACACAAAAAAATTCCAACCATATTCCCAAGAATGAAGATAATTGAAGGGTTTTGAAAAGGAATAATTTTAGGAAATATTACCTGTAGCATTGTTTTTGGTGCATCCTATTTCATATGAAAATCATAGAAACATCTAAAGAGGTATAAATGGGAACCATTGCAGGTTCAATGTGATCATGACCAAGAAATGATCATAACTTTCTCTGATGATAAATTAACCAAAATATGCCACTTTTAGAGGAGGATAACAAGAACCTACTCCTATAGACCCAATGATCCAAACAAAAATCTATTGAAAGATTCAACTGATGGGCGGCGTGAGCTGAATTGAGCCACAAAGGTTTTGTTCAAGAGAGATTATTCTTTAGAGAACTCCAAGGTAAAAAACATGAGATAAGGATATCCATCAAGAATATCGGGCACTTTAGGGTTGAGTGCGATATTAGGGAATTGTAGGATGAATTCAGGGTTGGAGAATGGGAGAAAAGAGGCAAGTATCTACCCTAAGGAAGGGCATCCCTTCCCCTCTAAAAGGGGAGGGACAATGACAGCGCCCATAACTACCTAGGGTATGGCCGATAGAAACAAGAATTCAAGAGTGACCTAGGATCTCTCTCCTGATAAATCAATCACTCTTAAATTAGGGTTCTTATTCTTTGAAATTATTCCCTTGTGTGGAAATTTCTTTTTAGCATGGGGCACAAAAGAATATGCACTCTTTTGGACTTTCGTAATATTATTTAGATTATATTCTTATACAGGAAGGAAAGTCATACATTCTTTGACATTATTCCTATCTTCTCTATATCTCCCACACAACCTCTCATAAACACCTGTTTACTTTTCATGTGAGTCATCTTGCTTGATTTTAGCACAAACACTTTCTTGAAACTTTTAAATTTTTCCCTTTTCACAAGATCTATTTTGATAAAATATCTTTTATATTTATAGACCTTTATCTATTTTATCACCCTATGAATTCTACATTATTGACCTCTCATTTTCATAGTCCTATATTATGATATTTTTTTATTCTTTTCACAATGAACCTTATTTTAAATGTAGGGAACCCTGTAATTCTTACCGGTTCTAGGGAAGGGACGAGTTGAACTATAAAATATAAGATCTGTGTCCAAAGGCTCTATTTCATCAACAAGAACCATTGAGTCTTTTTTTAAATAATATTGGCACATCTATATTTTAAAAACTATGTGCATTCTTGGAGCATCATAACTACGAATTTTACTTCATCCTTGGGGGTTTTATCTTCTATTATTAACACCAACTTTCCTTTGTGTTAGAGAATTAATATTACACCTTTTTTTTAACCTAACACCTTTAGTTTTTATTTTATAATATTAACTTACTAATGAAACATATTCAGTATCACTTGAAGAATTATAAATAATTTATACCTTTTTCATTGGTTTTTACTTCACAAAAACCTTAGAAGACTATCATTAACATCTTTAGCTTCTTTATAATTTTCTTTCATCTTTTTCAAGATATATCCATATTCAAGAAACTAAGATCATTCCTTTTAATATATTTCTATTTTAAAGCTAGTTTTTCACCAAGATCCTCCTATTAAACAATTTTAACCTTAAACATTTTGATCTATTTGATGAGATGACTCTTCTTCTCATTCACTTTTCTTACTTATTTCTTAATTAACTTGATTTTATTCTTGATATGAGTATTTTTCTCAATTAATAATTTAAGTTAAATCCTAAAAATATATTCATTATCGGTATCTTCACCTTCCACATCACTTTTTAAAGTATCTACATGTTTTTTAACTTAATCTATGAAAGATTTATGTTTTTTATAGATATCTTCATTCTTAGATTCACTCTAAGTAGAAGAGTTTTGATACCCTTATATACTCATCACTTTTTTATTATCCTTAATTGGAGATATAAATTTATTTCTTTAATCACTTTTTATGATTTTTAAAGATCTACCACTAGAAAATTCCTCACTAATATAGGTTTCTTCATATTGTTTTTCTAACTCGTATTCAAGATTCTTCTTTCTTGGGCAGTTTTTAGTAAATCTCCCAATAGTTTTACATTTATAAAACCTTAATGATTTTTTCCCTTAGAAATGATCTTAAACTTTTAGACATATTTGAAATAAGAGGTATAACTTTCTCATTGTCTTCAAAATCATCATTAATTTTAGACTCACCAAAGTCCTAAAGTTATTCAACTATAAATTTAAATTTTCTCATAGATTTAAAATCCATTTCTTTCTTTTACTTGTTTTTAAAAACTAGGTATTTATTTATTTTATAATTGAGAAGTGTATGATGCATCTAATTAGGAGATAGATATCTAATTTCCTAAATGAAAAATATATTAGGATCAAATATGTTGTGGAAATTCATCATAAACTTCTTTAAAATAGTTAAATCCTCTAAATTATCACCAAAACCTTTTATATGAATTGTTATATCATGCACCCAGTTAAATTTTTCATCTTTTTTATCATATTCTTCCATTTTAATATCTTAAAACATGAATCTTTGAATATAAAGTTTGGATTCTTTTATCTTTACATTGCCTTCATATATAGTTTTATGCTTATCCTATATATCCTTGGTAGTTTTAAGTCCCATTACCTTGGTGTAGACTGTATTAGATAGATATGACAGGATGTCATTTCTATCTTCCTCATCCACTTAAAGATTTATTTTTTCAATATAATTCATGGGAGCATCTCCCTTAAGTAAAGTAAATCCCATTGTAATAGAATCACTTACCTCAAACCCTTATGATAATAAATATGGAATCATTATATTCCTCAATCCATGAATATTATTACCATAAAAAATGGGTGTGCCTCAAATATTAATAGAACTAATATTATCATTGCTTATCCTTTAGTAATGGTTAGATCATTTAGGGAAATCCAATATTAGCTCTAATTCCACTTGAATTTCTCATATTAAGTGAGATCACAAAGAGGTGTATGGGTGAAATAGTGATACTTTTTTCTTTTATGAATTGTTTCATTTCAATTCAACCTTTTTGATCAGTTAAGATATCAAGCCACTCTTATTGTTGTATCTCATCCATATGAGAATATATAGGGAGTAAAAAAACAATACACAATGATTTACAAGGTTTTTCCTTAAAGACCTAATTGTTTTCAAGATTAGTTAGTCACACCAATCATGGATTATTATACTATTAATGCAAGTGGTTATATGGAATTGCCTCACACCATGCTTACATAGAATCACATAATGTATTCTAGTATCACACTAGATGTATTTATACTACCTCACATAGAACAACCACCCAAAAGTTCTTGTTTTTGTCTTTCACAGCATAGCCCCCCCAACTGGTATTAAATGCCTCGCACAATCAATGAAATGGGTCCTTCCTTTAACCTCCTTTGAATTGGTCTTCAACTTCTATCTCTTATAATAATAGAAAATCACCATTTCTCTCTTCAAGTCCTTGTGCTTAGTTCTTTTATAGGACTTGTATTTTCAGCCTTTCTCACTCTAATATAGTAGTTTCAGTGTTGATCATCTTCTCCTCTCTTCTTTTTCAATGCATATAAACTCCTAAATGATATAGGGATAAAATTATTCAACTAGATGATTTTCTTAAGTTTTATTTCACTATAGAATGTTTTTCATACATTCTCTATAGTTATTATTCTCATTTCCTACGTTTATATTCATATAAAAATGTGTGATTATTATTTAAGTAATATTTCTATATTCAATATGGAAATTCCCTTGATTATTCGTAGGATACATCTCATTTAAATTCTCATTCAAATTCAAGTAAATGATATCATTTTAATTCTCCTTAAGACATGGATTCTCATCAAAACATATTAATAGCTTCTTAATAATCATATAAGACTTCCTTATTGAAACAAAAATGGAATCCACACATGGTCTCTTCAAAATGATACATTACATATATACCTTAAGTGTGTTTATTTATTTATTGTTAAATACTTTAAACCAAATAAGATGAATTTGAATAAAAATAGATATATTTTAATCATGTGAAAAGGAAGTATGAGGATGGGGTTAAATATTTCATTAAATTTACAATAGATCTTTTAAATGACCTTTCTAAAATCATTTTTCTATGTTTACATTGTTTTAATTCAAGAAAAATTTGTCTATATGAGTTATAAGAAAACTTGACTTTTCATAGAATAGATTGAAGTTATAAATGATTGACTAAACACAAAGAATAACTAAACATAGATAGTACACTATGGTTTATAGATCTTCTAATATGATTATAATGGTAAATAATTATGAAAATTGTATTATGGAAAGGATAGTGATAGTTGAAGATGAACTTCATGATTATCCAAGAATTTAATTATTTTTGAAAAGATGTCATTTTATACTATTTTTACTAAATATATAACATTATCAGTTGTATTTAATATATATAGTTTTAAATTTTGCAATAAATGGTGGGACACCAGCTTTATAGAACTATTTTCCCTAATTAATGATATGTTACCAAAATATAATGAGTTTCCTTATCGAATATATAATTCTAAAACAATTTTATTTTTAATGGGTATGATCTATTAAATAATACATTATTATCTATATTACTATATAATATTTCACAAATTCCATGAATCATTTAAAATTTTCTAAGTACGGTGTGGCTCAATATAAGAAAGATGAATCAAGACCTTCTAAATTTGTATGGAAATTTACATTGATTCCAAGGTTTAGATAAATATATAGAAATGAGGATACTAAAATACATTTTACATTTAATTTAAATACAATAATTCAATATGGGAAACTTTATCACTTAGTAGAATCTCCTCAGTTGAAGGAAATTCATCATGGGTATCCTAAATTTGGCAATGAGCTAATAAATATCTATCTCACACTATCTACAAATGAAAATTAGTACTCATATTATAAGGCCAGTTATACTGGTAAATTATAATTTTCTATTATGGTTATACATTAAGTAAAGTATATTATATTTTATCTCCTTATATAAAGACTAAAATAACCTTGTAATGATATTATTGATTATTTAGATCTCTTGACCAAAGGTTTGAAATTGATATAAGATGTGAGTGTTATGTTTTATAATGCTCGTATAAGTAAAGAGTTCACATTGAGATCCATGTTATTTGGAATTAAAAATTAATTTCATATTTATGGAAATTTTTCAGGATCTGGAATTAAAAAAATACTTGGTTATCCCATTTTTGAATAAGGTACACACTTAGTTAGGTTAAAATAATCTTTTAACATGTTGATTTTATTACATCACAAATTTTCACCCCAAAGTCATAATTAGTAATCCTTGATGAAATCCTTCTATAGTAACTTATAAGATGTTATAAAACCATCTCCATTTATAGGGGATGAATAGTTTGTGAAATTAAAGGATATTGTAACTATTTTTTATAAACCCTTTTCAAAAAAATATTACAAAATTTGCTTGGGAAAATATATTAGTTTTCTTGAATTATCATTTTGGAATTGTTTTTACTTCAAATATTATATTCATTTAATTCTCATAGAAAAAATATGTGATAGTTTCATTGGAATGTTAATTAACACACCAAAAAAAATATAGAATTAAGGCTTAGTATCACATGATTAATATGGGTATAATGGAAGAGTTGACACTAGTGTTGGGTGAAAGAAAATTTTTTCTTCCTCAGGTGAAATAAAATCTTTCCTAGAAAGAGATATTTTAGTTTTTCAAATTCCTTAATAGTGTAAATGTTTCATATGGGTATTCGTCAAATGTCAAGAATAATATATCGATTGTTTATTTGAAGTTAAAAAACCCAAAATCACATGACCGTCATCATCTAGTGCAAGATTTAATTCATGTGGATTTATATTTTATTCTACCTAAAATGTCCAACACACATTAACGAGACTTTACTTATTTCTCTATGTTATATGAAATAAAGTTATAAACCTTATTAAGTAACCAAATATGAAAAAAAATCATTTTATGTAAATTTGAGTTGTTTTTCTCACAATCATTATTTAATAAAATGGCTCACTTTATAGTTCACTTTATTACAAAGATCCAACTATGAGGTTCTATACATTATATATGAATATACCCGATTGAAAATTATATTAATATTTCAAAAGGATATGCTAAAAATTAAATCCATCTTGAAGGTTGTATTAAAAATTGATATATTGCTGAGGAAGATATTGAATTATATATTGATTACCATTCTGATGTGTATAGTATTGGTCTCCCAAAATCAAGTCACATATGGTTCCTTGTGGGTGATGTAGTTTCCAGAAAATATGTTTTTATAATTACCATTACAAATTGGTAGTAGTATTACCTTTAAATTTTACATAATAGTATAGATTTTGTTCTATATATTGAAACTCAAAAAGTAATTCTAAGGCATTTAAATTCAGCAGGGGATGAAAGAAAGATATCAAATACAAATAATAAACAGTTTATAGGATGGTTTCATGAACATATTTTTAATAAGTTATCTATAAATTTGAATTCAATTTCAGAATGGATTTTATGGATATCCATAGGGTTAAGAGTATATGTATTATCTTACACAGGTATGGAATTTAAAATTTTATAATTTAAGAAAAGGAAAAGTATGAATGTATTACAATGAAAAATAGTGTAGTTACTTTGTGGAAAAAGTGATGCATGTTTTTTGTACCAAGGGAAAAATACAATTTATTTTAATATTTCATACATTAGAATCACTGAAAAATAATGGTAGTTATATTATAAAACATCCCAAGTGCTGACTTTTTTATGTAAATGGGTTGATAATATAATTGTAGTTAAAATTGATGAATTGGGATTCTTGAAAGTGAATTTATATAATTAAGGATACAATGATTAACCATTCATAATGATATCATTGGTAGTACAAATATTTTTTTATCTCGTATATTGAAAACATAAATTGGTAAATTTCTTTATTGTTGACTAAAACAACTATAGGGTCAAATGAAAATTCCATTAAGGATGACCCTTTCATTGGGATTCTTAATAATTTTTTTATGGTCTCAATATAAGATGATTTCATGTGTGTTATAGGGATCCAAAAGGGGGGATTTAGATACTCAATTAAGGGTACAATTCCCATCAACCTTTAAAGAAAAGAAAATGAGTTCAATGAATAGGTCAAATATCTTTGATTAATTTTTTTATATACAATATGTTTCTGTATAAAATTATGTGTTCACTACTATATTTACAAAATGAAATTAAATATTTGAATACCTATGTAGATAATAGATTCTCCACTTTAAAATGCTACAAATGTTGAGGAGAAACATATTGGTGATATTAAAATTGAGGAAATATTATAAGGTTAATAAAA
Organism: Viscum album; assembly: GCA_963277665.1. NCBI lineage: Eukaryota > Viridiplantae > Streptophyta > Magnoliopsida > Santalales > Viscaceae > Viscum > Viscum album. Next base: position 1,210,224,796 of record OY728137.1, read on the forward strand.
GATGGCTTAAAAAATATAGGAGTAGCATAGCATTATAGTCTTAGTAAAAATTACTTAGGAGAGAAGTAAAGGTATAAAATTCCAGGTTGTATGGAATTCATGAAACCAACCTATTGACCTCAACAATTACATTTTCATTAGTTACATTAGGATCAACACTTGAATGAACATACTAATTGATCTTGATATATGGTACAATATTTTTAGTACATTGAAGACAATAATTTGGGAAGACATTAGGATAACATTATGATATACATTCTCTATTTTACTAAAAAATAAAACAATGAAACATTAATTTTCTCTTCATTATCCATTGAAGAGTACATTTATATTAGATTACTATCAAATTAAATTTGTATTAATGGTCACTATAAATTCTTATAGATAATTTTATAAACTTCTTAGTAAACACTATCTTAGGGATGTTTAGGGGAACGTAAACCCCCACCCACCATCTATATACATACACATAATAAACTGAGTAACCTGAGATGATTCCACTTGCTATCTAGAGGATGAATAATTTACAACGCAGTGTAATTTGTAATATTTTATTTGAAATTACATTTATTAATCAATTTGATTTAGAATTTTTAAAATATAAAACAGAAATGGGAAATATAAAATAATTAGTGTGCATTAAATCAATGTACCCCTACTGTAAAGGTAGGATGTGGTATACTTCATTTGAAAAAAAAAATTATGTATTTTAAATCTATAGAAAAACTTTTATATGATTTGAAACAAAAACGAATTTATGTTCCTTTATTTTTATAAATATTGATGGATCAAAATAACAAGACACTTTCATCCCACATCATGGGTTTTGGAAGGGGAATCCTGTATATATAAAGGTTAAATAGTAAATGTAAACACATAGAAAGTATTAGAGTCATGTGTAAGTATGACATAGTTGAAATTTTTTCTACTTTAAAACAATGTTACATAAAAATGAATACTTATTTTATTATATTTTTTATTCAGTTTAGACACAAGAATATTTATTTTTATACCTGATAAACAACCACTTTCACTTGATTTGAGAGTCCAAAATAGTATGGATATGTTAGAGGTGTAGTTTCACTTTGATCATAATTTTAGAAATCAAATACACAAGAAGATACCAATGAGATAATGAAAAACATGTAGGAATAAATATATTCTCATAATTAAAAAGTTAGTTGGTAGGATTATATGATAGGAAAATTTATTTAAATAGATCAATAAAAATAAAAAATACAGTAGTAACCAAAACATGGAGAGCCTCACAACCATAGATTTAAGGTTATCCATTCCCCTCAAAGGTCTTCTTTACCAGAGGTAATAGATTTTTTCATAATATTTTCTACTAAATGTGAATCAAACAACTATTGATACCTTTATTTTACTAAAATTTTATGTGGTTTAATTGATTATTATTTATATTTATCATCACCCACTCATCATATTGTTTAGATAGGTTTCATGTGAAATATACAAGGAAATATTATATGTAATAAACAACTTCCAAAATATCACATGAGATTGTGATTTCTTGTAGCTCAAGAATTGAGCATTGAGCTACATATTTCCCTTGATAATATTTATATTCTTAGGGTCAAATTTTCTATTGGAACTTTCATAGAATGTTCCTTTAATCTTAGAAAGATAAATGATAATAATGAGGTATGCCATTTCCAATTTTTTTTATATGAAAAACCTTTAATAATTAATGTAAAAAAGGGTTAAACTAATGTATTTTATTACAAAAGGATAAACAAAAATGGAAATAGATAGTTGGATCAAGATAATATAAAGGATCAACTAATATATCGAAAGGACATTATGAGAGTAAATTTACCCCACAAATTACACTAATGTATTTATTAACATTAAAAGTTCATAAAGATATGACATTTCAAGATAAAAATATGGACTACATTGAATTAAAAAACAAATTTACGGAGATTCCATTACTGGCATGATTATTCATGAGAACGCTAAAGAAATTATCTAGGATGAATGGTTGGGATCCTTGGTAGTAAATGTATACATGAGGTACATTTTCATAAAATATTTTCCAATAATTAATCTACTATTTTAATTATAGTTTAGTACTATTAATATTTTCTATTAGCATATATAACACTACAATGTAAAGGGAAACCCTTGTGAATTTTTTTTTGGATTCATTAGTCCCGATATCACTTTTACATAAGAAACAACAATGGATGAGGATAAATTTTTAGTAGGAGTTCACCAAATAGTCATAAAATTATAAAAAAAATAGAAAAGGATATACTTTTCTTAATACCTATAATTAAAGGGGTGAAACTTTATAATATAATCATATGAAATATATTTTCATTTTCTCAAGTACTTATTAATTTTTTTAGAAATCATTGGATGCTTATTGAAATCAATTTGGATGCTCTGAAGATATATTTTTTATATCCAAAGCATTGATATCCAACAAATTTAATAGACATGGTATCCCTTATGTATTTATAATACACTAAATTCAACATTTTTCAAATAAACTAAAAATTATATGTTTTATATTATGTTTTAATAAGAATTTTTTATGATAGGTTGATGTATAATTATCATCAAAACCATGGTATAAAGATGGAAAATGTGCATAAGAGTACTATGGAACTATAACTAGATAAGTATTAGGGTATATATAATAATATTCCACTGTCAAAAAATATATAAAAAAATATATATTCTTCTTAATATTTCTACAGTGTATAAAACCATGTAATTATAATGATTTTGGTTATTACATTTTCATATTTATGAAAAATATCATATTAAATCCATAAACTAGCATCCGTGAAGAGGTATTTCTGAAGGTAATTACAATTTCAAATAAAATATTTATTAAATGTTTTTTTATCGATATTTTCTAGTACTACCAAAATTTTCGATAGTCTGCATATTAAAAGGAAGAATAAAATGTGTTTTAGAATGAATTGGAAGCTTACATGGTGTCAAAATGTTTATAGAAATCATGAAGAGGTTATTTCTTATCAAATTTATAATTTTTTTAATTCACATAGATCTTGAAGAGTTGGTTTACCAGCTAATTATTTAGTTAATTTTTCATATCACTTTAAGTTAGAGTTATGGAGAGAGACTTTACAATCCAAATGTTTCCATATAAGTTGGAATAAAACAAAATATATACTGTGTGTTTTAGAAAATTATTGTATAGTAATGTTATGGATGTGAGATTGAGAATCCATTATATTTAAAAAGTTTATTGTTTTTATATTTATCCTCATTTCTATGATGGGTTTAAAGGGATATAAAAACACTTATTAAACATAGTAAAAATGATTAAATAAACATAAATCCAAAATCACAATATTATCAATTAATCACACATCAATGTAAAACACAGTATGTTATGTATGACTGAAAATGCATGTCTATATTTAAAAAACTCATTTTTTTCAAAAAACACATTACATACTCAAAATTGAGAAAAATTGCTCAAATTTTCATGATTTTTTAGGAAAAAATTAGTTATTCATTGATGAAATGTATAAATTAACCTCATAATAATCTGATACACAATGAGTACCTTTATGACCATAATTGTGTGCTTTCATTTAAAAGTGAAATTTTAGTTCAACATGCATGTCACATACTCAAAAATAATAAAAAATGATCATATTATCTTGATAATTCAAAAAAATGATCCATAATTCATTTATTATTTGTAGGAATTAATCTGATGTCAATCTAAGACACATTTTGGTCAATATAACTAAAAGTGCAAGTTTTCAGTTTAAAAGTGATGTTTTAGTTCAAAATTCATACCACATACTCAAAAATAATAAAATTCACTTGAATTTTCTTGATATTTTAAGAAAAAGATCAATAATTAATTTTTAGAAGGTAGGAGTTAATAAAGTATCAATCTGACTCATGGTATGTTTGGTATGACTGAAAGTGTGTGTTTTCATTTAAAAATGGAAGTTTTTTTCAAAACACGCATCAGATACTTAAAAAAAATACAATGGATTTTAAATTGATACTTTAGGAAAAATATATATAATTAATTTATGATGTGTATGAATTGACTAAACACTGATCTATCACATGATTTATTGGTTATGACTAAAAGTGTGTGTTTACATTTAAAAGTGAAATTTTAGTTCAAAATAGGCATCACATACTCAAAACTAAGAAAACTCACTCTGATTATATTTATAATTTAGGAAAATGGTTTTTAATTCAATTATGATGTGTAGTAATTAACTACACATCAATCTAACATGCGGTGTGTGTGGTATGACTTAAAGTACATGCTTTAATTTAAAATTTACATTTTAGTTAAAAATGTGCATCACATACACAAAAATGGGAAAATTTACTCTGATTTTCTTGATAATTTATGAAAAATATTAATAATTCATTCATTTGGGGTTTTAATTATCATTAATGGAAAAAATAACCCCCTTTATTATTCTTTTATAGTGCTCCTTTTAGCTAACACTTTTGTGAGTAATTATTTTGGAACTTTTCTTATAAAATGAAATAAAAATAACGAAATGTACTTTTTAGACCCCCTCTTTCTTCTAAATCTCATTTTTACATTCAAATATTTTTTTCACATTATTGAAGATGGATTGGATTCTTATGAATCCTAATAGATTTTTTATGCATTAACCGTTATCATTTATTACATATTGGAGGTAGTAAAATTGCATTGGTGGGTTGGGTTGGCCCTTACCCAACTCTATGTTTTTTATTGGGTTAGTTTGGTATAAGGATGCCTTGAGAAAAGAATTTTTCAGGGGGGTTTCTATTTTTTTGTCACCACCAGACCAATTGGTGGAATCAGAATTATTAGGATTGGATTCACTTGGGGTAATTTTGTTTCCCTTGGTTAACTCCACAAAGTCCATGTTGTGTGGAGTGGGTATAGAATTTTTTTGGGGCCAGGTACTATTTTTTAACACTTAAAAAAGGATTTTCTATGGGGAAATAAGTGAAAATGGTGATGGATTCATATTAATTCATTTAACAATAAGCACTGGTGGGGTTATGTGGGTATGGTTCCTCTCTTATCAATCACCCTGTTTGGTAATCTTGATCACTTTAAACCTCTCAAAATATGATTAAACATGGATATGGTCCACTAAAACCTGATAGAATATTTATATATTTAGATATTTATTAGTCCAGGTAAATAGTTTAATTAGGTAAATTGATAATAGTTTGAATTGTATTTTCATTTTAGTTTTCATTTTCTAACTGAAAATTAATTTTTTTTATTATCATAAACCCCCTTTTAAGGGTAGAGTGGGAACCCAACATGACATCAACAACTTAAAAAACAACCAATACTCTATGTTCCAAGATTTAAAGTCCAAAAAACTCATTCAAATATATAAATGGCCCCTACCAAGAATCAAAACCATTGAGACCAGATTCCACCTTCTCATCGCCACTCGGCAAGTTGTCCCATGCATGGATGCACGAGCCTAGTACTAATGGAAATTCCATACCCTCTCAAACATCTGAATTGGAATAGAAATGACTAGGTGAAAATTCTATTCTCTAAACATCCTATGGATCACCCCCTTGTAGGTGAACTTGTTGCAAAGTCCCAAAAATACAAACTATAGGGCCACAATGAAAACACCTCCACAAATTGCATTCCACATAGTTAAAAAATGCATCAACAACGCACAGAAAACCTTTATAAAACCAATTCCTCCTTAACCAAGACATAGAACCAATAATATTTCTTCTCATCCACCTTATCCTTCTCTTTCTCAACATCAAACTTCGGAAAAACAAACAAGAATCCATCTTCATCGACCAGATATCAAAACCAATATCGACCAGTGAAAAAACATCATCATCCATTCACGAATAATCCTCTATTATTGATAGCAGCCCAGTCATTGAAACCAAAGAAGGAGGAACCACACCACCATCCACAAGACCTCCTCTAACATCATAACTACAGAAGAAACCTGAAGAGGAAGTATTACCAAGGATCGCGCAGCCGAACCACCGTCACCCAGGACTGGGAGGCCCAAGAACAAAATAAGAGTGTACCTGCAATAAAAAATTATTCTTATGTTAGAAATACAATAAATAAATAAATGAAATATAAATATGATATAAATCATTAATAAAATGTCACTTTTAAACTAAAAACAAGCACATATAGTTATATCGAGCACACCATGTGTCAGGTTCATGTGTGGTTGATTCATAAACATAAAAAATGATTTATGGATTGTTTTCCTAAATTATTAAGGCAATCAAATAATATTTTCTCATTTTTAAATATGTGATACGTGTTTTGAACTGAAAAGTTTCTTTTAAACTAAAAACACAAACTCTAATTCATATTGGGAACACCATGTGTTGGATTGATGTGTGGATAATTCTTGTATATCAAAAATTAATTATGGATCATTATCCTAAAGTATCACAAAAATTCATGTTTGTTTGATTGGTTTTGAGTATGAGAAGTGTGTTTTGTACTGAAATGTCGAATTTAAATAAAAACATACACTTTGAGTTATACTATTCACACCATGTCTCATATTGATGTTCAGCTAATTCATATACTTCACAAATTACTTATGGATTGTTTTACTAAATTAACAAGGTAATAAAAGTGTTTTTACATGGTTTTTAGTGAGTAACATGAATTTTGAACTAAAATGTTACTCTTAAAATGAAAACACGCATGTTGAGTTATATCGAGCACATCATGCATTAGATTGACATCTGGTTAAACCTGCATGTTATAAACGACATGTGGATATTTTTTCAAAATTATCAAGACAATGTGAGAAATTTTTCATGGTTTTCAGTGAGTAACACACATTTTGAACAAAAATATCACATTTAAACTGAAAATACACACTTTGAGTCATATCGGGAACATCATGTGTTAGATTGACATGTTCCTGATTCCTACAAATCAAAAATTACTAATGGATCATTTTTTATAAAGCATTAACACAATCCGAGTGTTTTTTCTTAGTTTTGAGTCTATGAAGTTTATTTTTTTACTAAAATATTGATTTAAAAAGCACACACTTTCAGTTATATCGGCCACACTGTGTGTCAGATTTATGTGTGGATGGTTCCTAGTCATAAAAAAATACTTATGGATCACTTTAATAAATTATCTTGACAATTAGAGTGTTTTTTCTTGGTTTTTACTCTGTAATGTGTGTTTTGAACTAAAATGTTATTGTTTAACTGAAAACACACACTTTGACCCATGTCAAGCACACCCTATGTTAGATTAACATGAAGATAATTCCAACATGTTAAAAATAACTTATAGATTATTTTCATCAATAATTAATAAAATATGAGCATGTTTTCTCTTCTTTGAGTATATAAAGTGTGTTTTGTACTAAAATATTGATTTTAAATAAAAACACGCACTTTCATTCATACTGGATATACTGTGTGTCAAATTTATGTGAAACCAATTCTTATATATTAAAAATAAATTATGGGTAATTTTCCTAAATTATCAATAGAATAGGAGGGAACTTGTATAGATTGTAATCAGTGGCACACATTTTGAACTAAAATGTTACTTTTAAACTGAAAATACACACTTTGAGTCATACTGGGAACATTATGTGTTGGAATAATGTTCACCCAATTCCTATATGCCAAAAATGACTTATGGATTGCTATCCTAAAATATCAATAAAATTCAAGTGTGTTTTCTCATTTTTGAGCATGTGAAGTGTATTTTTTAGTAAAATGTCGATTTAAAAAACTTTCACTTTCATTCATATCGATCACGTTGTGTGTCAGCTTGATGTGCGAATAATTCTTATTAATAAAAATGACTTATGTATCATTTTCCTAAATTATCAAGAAAAATTGAGTGTGTTTGTGTGTTTTTCGATCAATGTCTTATTTTTTTAATTAAAATGTTACTTTAAAACTATAACCATAAAATTTGAGTCATATCGGTCACATAATGTATCAAATTGATGTGAGCATAATTCGTACATGTAAAAAATGAATTATGTATCATTTTACTAAATTATAAATACAATCCTATCATGTTTCCTTAGTTTTGAGTATGTGGAGTGTGTTATGTACTAAAATGTTGATTATAAATGAAAACATGCACTTTCAGTAATACCGGTCACACTGTGTGTCAAATTGATGTGCATAAAATTCCTATATGTCAAAAATGACATATAAATTATTTTAAAAAATTATTTTCCAAAATTATTGAGTCAATCCAGGTATATTTTCCTGGTTTTCAATATGTTATGTGCTTTTTTAACTAAAATGTTACTTTTAAACTCAAAACACACACTATGAGTTATAACATGAACATTATATATTATATTTCCACGTGGTTGATTCATATATATCAAAAATAACATATGAATCATTATCCTAAATTATCAACATAATCAAAGTATTTTTTTTATTAGTTTTCATTCAGTTATTCACATTTTGAACTAAAATGTAACTTTTAAACTGAAAACATGCACTTTGATTCATACCAGGGGAATTTTGTGTGGGATTTATGTGAACCTATTCCTAAAAATTATCAAATCACTTATGGATTATTATCATAAAGTATCAATACATTCATAGTTTTTCTCAGTTTTGAGTATGTAAAGTTTTTTGTACTAAAATGATGGTTTTAAATAAAAACACACTTTCAGTCATATAGGACACACTGTGCATCATATTGATGTTTAAATTATTTCTAAAAATCACAAATGACTTTTATTTTTCTTAAATTACCAATAAAATCTGATTTTTTAAATGGTTTTTAGTTAGTTTCAATCCTTTTTAACTAAAATGTTTCTTTTAAATTGAAAACATGTATTTTGAGTCATACCAAGAACATTGTGAATCAGATTTATACGAGGATGATTTTTAAACATCAAAAATGAATTATAAATAATTTTTCTAAAGTATCAAATAAATATGAGAATTTTTTCTCATTTTGGAGTATGCAAAGTGTATTTTGTACTAAAATGTTGGTTTTAAATAAAAACATGAACTTTTAGTCATACTGGACACACCATGTGACAGATTTATGTGTAGATGATTCCTATACAACACAAATTACTTATGGATTATTTTTATAAATTATAAATACAATATAAGTTTTTTTTTCTTGGTTTTTAGTAAGTGTAATGTTTTTTGAAATAAAATATTACTTTTGAACTGAAAACATGTACTTTGAGTCATACTGGGCATACCGTGTGTCAGATTGATGTACCGAAAATTCTTACACATAAAAAATGATTTATGGATAATTTTCCTAATGTAACAAGATAATCATAGCATGTTTTCTTAGTTTTGAGTGTGTGATAAATCTTATGAATTAAAATATTGATTTTAAATAAAAACATGCACTTTCAATAATATTGGGAAAACCGTTTATTAGATTGATGTATAGTTTATTCTTATATATAAAAAATTAATTAAGAATATTTTTCATAATGTATCAAGAAAATATAGGGGGTTTCTTGGTTTTCAATGAGGAACACGTGTTTTGAACTACAATGACACTTTTAAAGTGAAAACATGTACTTGAGTCATACCAGGCACATCGTGTGTTAGATTTACATGCAGTTGATTCTTACACAGAACATATGAATTATGGATTTTTTTAAATTTTATTCACTAAAACATTATTAAAAAGGCTTGGATTCAAAATATAATTCATTACATCACTATTTAATATAAAAAATAAAATAAATAAATAATAGGTCTATAGAGAGAACATTAAACATGCACCTCAATGCATCATCCTTATCAAAGTATTCATCAAGAATTTATTTTTATATAAGCATTTTGTTCCTATAATGATAAAAAAAGGACTCCATACATAGTTCATGGTCCTTCTTGAAAGTTAAACCTCATTTTAGCCATTAATAAAGTCCATTAACTCTGTATGGATGCCTTTTGTACTCTTTATAAGCACAAAATACTTACAAAAAAATGAAATCTAAATCACCTCTTCATGATCTATATGAAAATAAATTAAATAATCAGTCAATAAAAATGATAATAGAATTGAATAAATAAGAAATATATAAAATTATAAGAAATATTACTAAATAATTAGTAGATAAATCAAATCTTCATAATCTCTGCAAAATAAAAAAAATACAAACATGATAGGAAGTCACCTATTACTAATAACCAAAATCCTTACCATTATTTTATTTTAGATACTACAAAAACATTGATAAAAATAAGTAATTTGTTTTGATATATATTTTAATAATTAAATATTATTATATATTCCCTAATACTTATCCAGTTGTAGAAATTTATAGGCTTCTTATACTCACAAATCATCATCATACCCTAATTTTGATGATATTTAAACACTTCCCTAACATAACAAATTTTTCATTAAATCATAATAAAAAAATATTACTTGAAGTTTATTTGTAAAATTTTGAATGTAGTGAATTACAAATTAATAAATAAAATCATGTATGGTTGATTTATTGGTAATCCATGAATTGAAACAAAAAAATATTTGGAGTATCCAAATTGATTAAAATGAGAAACCAATGCTCAATAAAAAACAAAATAGAATAAGTAATGAAAGAAATGAAAATTTATTTGATATGACTAAATTAGGGATTTTTACCCCTACATCGTAGGTGTTAGGAATATTTTTCCTTCTGTAAGTTACTTTTCAAATATTTTGTCTAGTTTTTTCACTATTTATAAATATATGTTTTCTTTCAATGATTTTTTTTTGTGTAGAAGTAATGTGAGGACTAATGAGTTCAGAATTTTATTTGTAGGTTTTTTCCTTCATATAGTAATGATATATACACCTATAAAAAATATGAATAGTGTTTAAATATAATTAACATAGTATATCAAATTTTGGATAAATATATTATGAAAATGTACCTCATGTATATATTTACAATTGAGACTCCCAGTTATCCATGCTTGAGGATTTAATTTACATTATCAATACCAATATAGTCTATAAAGGAATCTATGTACATTTTTTATTCAAAATAAATGATGATTGTATAACTATATTTGAACATTGTATCTGCATGAACATGTAATATTAGTAAATGGGATGGTTGAACTGATGAGGTAAAGGTTCTCTCTAAAGGCCTTTTTAATTGATTGGTTGATCTTTTGGATTGTTTTGATTCAAATTTCTATTTCCTCTTCCATTTCACTTTTTATCATAAGATTCCACAACTCAGTACTTTGTTCATTGATTGTTAAATATTTTTCATAAAAAATAAATTTGAAAGGACATACCTCATTATCGATATGTATTTTTACAAGGTCAAATGGTCATGCTATTAATTTTTAATAGCAAGTTCGGCCATTTGAACATCCAAATCATCATGGGGAGTAGGTAGCTCAATAATAAGTTCATGAGTTATGTGAATCCCTACTCTCACACTAAATCATTTTTAATATATTACTTTGGATTTTTAGTGGTGGTTTTTAAAACTACACCTAAATAATTTTTTTATGATGTTTCCTTAAAAATTATTATTAAACACTTTTAAAACCCCATATTAAATATGTTTCCCCTTTCTCCGCCCCAATTCATCACCCCACTTCCCCACCCCTGATCCTTCACTCCACACCTCAAGATACCAAAACAAATTAACCATGTTTCTTTATAAAAAAATAATATGATGGATTTTAATTGAGTTAATAGGTTATTATTAGCATAAATATAACACTCACACTAATTGTAAATTTCCTATATCACTTGTCATATATGATAAATTAATTGAGTATATTTTCATAACACACCTCAAAATACAAAAACATATTATCCAAAATGCATTGTTGAAAAAATACTATAAAGAATTTTAATTGAGTTAATAAGTTTTATTTTCTATAAATATAAATATATATCTGATTTGTCATAAAAATTAATAAATAAACTTCTTTTTATAATCATAAATACATAAAAATAAATTTATAATATGTGTTGTGAAAAAATATATAATTAACTCATAATATGTGATATATGATCTAAAAAGTTTTCAATTAGTGTTTTAATGTTATGCTTAAACAAGATACACTTGTAAAATAGATTAAAAACTTGTTATTATGTTATATTTTAATATAAAAATGTTAAAGTTTTGAATGAATTTTATTTTATCATTTTTTCCAAATAACACTAAGATGAAATTTAGCACATTTTTCATTATAGATATCTTTATTAATGTTTAGAAGTTTTCATAAGATGAGATGGAATGATCATTAATGAAATGTGATGGAATACAATGATATTGAATTCTAAATGAAGATAATTTATGTTTTAACAAATATTAACTTATAAAACATGTTAGATGAAACTTCCTGTAAATTTTGAATGATTCTAGCATCATAATAAATGGTATATTTTTCTTATTAAAATTATTTCCTCACAAGCCTTATAGTAGTAAGAGTTATATGAATAATATAATTATTTCCATTTTTAGGTAGTTTATAGAGATACATGGGCTTCATGGTCATTTATTCCTTATAAGAAAAACATAAAGGTGATTCTCACATGATATGATCATTTAATGCTCCAGGGTCTGCAACATCGATAGGAATTTGAGATTACATATCAATTAAAAAGTTATTTCATGAAACTCATATGAAAATAAAACCAAACACATTGAAAATTACTTACATTTGAAAAAATCAGATTTATATATATATATATATATATATATTATAAAATATCATACAACCATGGCTTCACTATCCCATGGAGTTGAAAATGTATAGATCCCATGCGGATATACAATAGTGTATTAAATACTCACACTAATGAATAAAATTACTGATTATGTTGATATTATGTATGATGATATGGGTAAGATAAAAGTATCTTTCACCACTAATATAGTTCCATAGAAATTGGGATTGTGATAAAGGATTTTTTATGGTGATCTTCTGATGAGGTACCTATATAATTCTATACTTATTTATCTTCCTCTAATACATTTAAAAAGTTTTTTAACAAATTTTTATGTTATTTTCTTGTTTATAAATATGAAAAAGGTGGCTAAGTCATATGTGTTGGAATTTATTTTCATCTTCAACACTAAACTAACAAGAATTTTTATATTATTGATTTTGAATAAATTAATAATTTTTCTTTAAATGGCATAATATTTCTTATGTGTTTTAATTTTATTTAACAAAGTGTATGACTTTGTGATATATAGATAAAAGATGGATCACATTACCAAGTAACATAATTTTTATGATAAGGGTTTGGGGAAGTTTTTTAGATTATGAAATTACCAATAGATCTGTTGATGGGACAATAATATTTCCATGGATTAAATGTAAATTTAAAATATTGTTGAAGAGACATGAAGTTTATAAACACTTGATATTGAAGTAATTACCTATTTAATATGTTTTTTGGATTTTTTATGGAGAATAAAACATTACAAAAAAGTTTGAGAACTGATATTGGTCAATAAAATGAGCTTCTAACTTCATTGACAATAGAAAATCAAATTCAGAACCTTATAAATGATTATTTTGGCATTGCAGGGAAACATTATCAACATCAAAACATATCAGTATAACTAGTTAAAAAAATGATGTTTTAGGAATTATAGGACAACTAGATCAAGACTATAACATATTTGTGGATCCTCCTCTTAATGTTGTAGATACTAATGTAAGAGATAACTTCAATGGGTAGACAAGTGTGTTTCGTGATTTAGTGGGTGATGGGAATCAAGAGATGTATAGAGAATATATGAAATATTCAAAAATTTATTTTCTATTAAAGTTTTACCATATCAAATTCCTATGCATAATTAAAAATAAGGTGATTTCTATGATATTGGAATTTTTTTGTGACGCATTTTCTAAAGCTAAGATCCCCAAGCCTTTTTATGATATGAAGAAAGTTGTTAACAATATCAGTATGAATTATAAAAAAATACATGTTCGTCTTAATTATTGTATACTTTATTGGGGATATTATTCAAGTAGACAACAGTGAAAAAAATCATGTAAATGGAAGTCAATGGGTAATTTTAGAAGTATGAATCAGCTAACTGTTATAAATAATCAAAAAAACACACATGTAAAGGCTTTGTGTTACTTTTCTTTAAAACATTGATTCCAAATATTATTCATGTCATCAAAAATCACCGATCACATGAAGTGGAATTCTATAGATAATAACAAAAATGGGTTAATGCGACATCCAAGAGATTAAAAATCATGGAAAAAATTTGATTCCTAACATCTAAAATTCTCATATGATCCTAGGAATGTGAGACTGGGATTAGATACTGATGGATTAAACCCATTTGGGACTTTGAGTACTAGTTATATCATTTGGACAGTTGTTTTGATCCCTTATAATATAATTATGTGGATGTGTTTTCAACAAACATCCTTTATTTTTTCAATGATTATTCCTAGAAAAAAATGCATAGAAATGATATTGATGTATACTTGCAGCCTATAATTGAATAATTTCATGAGTTATGGAGAAAACGTGTTGAGGAATATGATTCAAATTCTATAACAATGTTCAAAATTCAAATTACTCTAATGTGAACTATTAGTGACTTCCCTAGATTTGGGAACTTATATGGTTATAACATGTACATGGGTTTGTCTTTTCCTATTTGTAACTTTGATTTTGAGCCTGAAAAACTACCTTATAGTAAAAATGGTGATTCTTATGTCATCATATATTTCTTGAAGAATATTATAGATTTTTTTTTGAACAAGTAAAAAATTAAATGGTTACATTGGTCTTAGAACACCTTCAAAGTTATCGACAGGTTTGGAAATATTGGCATAACTAGTAAATATTAAAGGAGAATTTAGGAAGGTGCATCAATTTCATGATACTAGGAACCGAGTTCAAAGTGAATCATCAATTGAAATCTAAACACAATAATGGAAGAAAAAATATATATATTCTTTAAGATTCCATATTGGGAATTTAATTTTTTGCATCATAATATTGATTTTATGCATATTGAGGGGATTGTTTATGAAAATTTAATCTTTATATTACTTAATGATCATGTAAAATTGAAGGACCATATCAATGCTTGGGAGGAATTATAAACAATGAATATAAAACAAGATTTATGGCCAGATGATAATGAAAAGTATGATCCATTTATTTTTACAGTGAAAATTATGGAGAAAGATGTATTTCTTTGAATTTTAAAACATGTGAAAGTATCTGATGGGTTTTAAAGTAACATATCAAGGTGTATCGACTTAAAGCATCATAGGTTACATGGATTGAAAAATCATAATTCATATATTTTTTATATCAGTTACTAGAATTATCATTGCATACATTTTTTCTTAAAAAGGTTAATATAGTTGTACTTTAGTTCTACACATTATTCGTATATGTGACATCTTGGACCCAAATTCCACTTAAAATGTGCCCCGATCCCAATGAACCACATGACCTCAAGTGCATCTCCCCAAATGCCAGAGGTTGCTGACTAGTTTTGAGGGACTAGGGTGTGTCCATGGAGAGACTATTCCCTCATTACCAAAGTGTAGCATAACGGTTAAATATGAACTGGGGTAAATAGAGAAATAAATTCAAGTAAATAGAAGGCATAGTGGAAAATAGAGACAATAGTAACAATAACTGAAATAACTAGAATAACATGCAACAACTGATGATGATATGTCATGTATCTAGAAAACTAGAAAACATGGATACAAGATAGCAGGAATAAAATTTTCACAAAGTATAAAGTAAATCAAAGACTATCCCAAGCATATTGAGCTCTAGCTTGGTCATTTACTATCAAGATCCATACTAAATAGAAATCAATCAAGTGTTCAAAGATGTATGCTTCGCTTTATCAACTCCTACATTCATAAAATCTACTCTGGGTATCAAATAGTGCTCAGAAAGGGTGTGAGATAAATCTCAATGGGCCACCACCAATGGTTTCTATAACATCCGGCCTATGTAATGGAAATGTAACAGTGTGAAAACATGCATATATAAAGTAAAGCAGCACAATGTAACTAAATACCCAAGTACCTGCTTCAGCCCTTGTCTAGAATTTGAACACAATCAGTCCATTAATTTATTATTAATAGATTATAAATGAGTCATGCGTTAATAATAGTGAAAGTTCCAAGGTATGACAAGGCAACCTATGATAATATTTAAAATGAAGTTATAAGGTAATAACCAAGGAAATGTAGACCTAAATGGTCTCTAACTCAGTAATAAATATATCCTAGATAAGAGTAATAGTATAATCCAAGGAGCATAGACTAGGGAATTCCACAATGAGATGCCTACTGAGTCCATGGAGTTTATCCATTGTAAAACAGGGCTAAGAAATGATTGTTCATGATGGGATTTAACCATGGAAATTACTTTTCAATGCTAGATCTAATGTGTATATCCAAGGAATCCTATAATAATATGTAAGGGATCCTACAGTGTCATATTGGGCATCCAATAATATACAAGGATCAGGATCTAGGTGGGTCTCAACCTAACCAAGTCGTATCCTTGAATCAAAATGGGGTTCCTGATTTCTCATGGAATTCCCCAATAAGAATCCAAGGCGAGCTCGAGTCATGAAACTCCTATTTAATTATAAAGTCATGTAATATTTCATTTGGTTCAAAACTTTCCTTTCATTGGTATGATAAGGTCAAGTAGCATGCAACCTTTTAAGAAAGTTATAATTAATCAATAAGTCCATCTGGTTCAAGCTTTTCCTTCCATTAGTGGGATAAATCCATGTAGCATAAAACCTTTATTAATCCCATTTAAGGAATATTAAATAATTAAGGTTCATTCTGATACCTTATATTAATGTGGTAAGGGGTGCTATGAACATGAAACCTATATTTATTTACATTTAATCCTGTCAATTCATATACTTAGTATACTTTCCAATTTCCATTTCACATTTAATTATCAATTTTATGAACTTACCTTAGGCAAGTTAAGTGGTGAGCATACATGGTACTTTACATTATGAAATTCACAATATAAATCAATCTATTTAATATAGAAAATCTTACCCTTATAAGGTTCAAGCCAAGTCACACCAGAACGGTGGCTCAAACGTGTCAAATACTAAAAACCCAATTGTGTCATAACATCCTACATATGATAGATGTAGTTGTGGGCGTAACCACTAAAAATTAATTAGATATATGGAAATAGAATAACCATATAGTTAGAATGATTAAAATCATGGTATATAAATTCATTAAACATCACACAATGAAATCAGTGGACCCCACATGAAAATTCAAAAATCAACGAACTTGAGGGATGATTTATAGACCACCCACCTTAGGGTTGTACACATCTCCGACTCTTGTATTGGCCCTTGATTTGGCTCAGATCAGAGTAGATCTAAGAAAAGAGGGAAAAGTCTCACACCTCTGTAACTAGGTTGAGAACAAAAGAGAAGAAGAAAGGCTTAAATGGACCCGAGTACTTACCGTTGCGCATTCAACATGATGAACGGAAGCTATATTAGATATCGGATGAAGGAGATCTCTTGATCCCTACCTTAGGTTTTAAAAAATATCCAAAATGAGAACCATGGAGGTAAATTATACTGTAAATCATACTAGGGAAGAAGAGGTTGCTTAATTAGATCATTAAGGGAAAAATAGTAAAATTTCTCTGAAAATTGCACGTGCATGGTTTGTCTACACAGTTTGACTAACCATGCACAAACCATGAACGGGTACCTAGGATGAAGGGTAACTTGCATGGTTAGTCTGCATGGTCATTTACTGATCGTGTGATATGGTTCTATCTAAAATCTCATTATTTGTACTTTTTGTCATAACCGTGCGACCTTCCCACACAGTTTTCTCGAAACTGTGAGTTAAGCTAGTTTTTCCAAAAAGATGGGTTCTAGACTCCGAACAAGGCCTGAACACCCTTGGAACCTTTACTAACCCATTAGTCATCCATATTAGGCCCAAAATAAAGAATTATACTGAAATTTAAATGATCTATACCTGAGTGAAAAATCAGGTTCTTACAGTATTCCCCCTTAAAATAACTCATCCTTCATTTTACCTTCCATGGGTGTAGAATCACTATCTAAGAACAATTCATGCCACCAAAAATGCATGTTATCCTCCCACTCCCAAGTCTCATCCTACAAGTGTTCATTCTTCCATAGCACCCATACTAGAGGGATATACTGGCCTCAGAGAAACGTCTTACTTCAGTCAACGATGCGTATTGGTTACTCCTCAAAGGTAGCATCAACATCTTACTCAACTTCCTTGAGATCAAAGGTGTGAGACGGGTCGGCATGATATAGGAAAAGCTATGAAATATAGAATATGTTGTGCATGACATGGTACCTCTAAGGTAGTATCAATCAATAAGCTACTGGCCCAACTCTCTCTAGGATCTCAAACGGACCTATGTAATGAGGCAATAGATTCCCTTTCTTTTGTAACTATCTATTCCCTAGAATGGGTTGTGCTCAAAGGAAAACATAATCCCTAAACTCAAACTCTATAGTTCGTCGATGGTGATTAGCATAAGATTTTTTTCTATACTAGGTAGTATTCATGTGCTTTCTGATCAGCTGAACCTACTCCAAAGTCTCATGAATAAGATGATCACCTAATAGGGCTTCCTCCCCTGTTTCTAGCCAGTACACAGGTGAACGGAACAACCTACCATATAAGACCTCAAAAGGAGCCATCTAAATCGTCACCTGAAAGTTGTTATTATAGGAGAACTCAATGAGAGGGATATGATTTTCCTAAGAACTACCAAAATCAAAGACACATGCTCAAATAATATCCTCTAAAACATGTATTGTCTGTTCTGATTATCCATCAGTCTGAGGGTGTAAATTTGTGCTTATAATCACTTGTGTTCCCATAGACTTCTGAAATACCTTCTAGAATTTTTATGTGAAATGAGCATCCCTATCTGAAACAATATTATAAGGGACCCTATGTAGTCATATGATCTCACAGGAATATACTCTTCCCATCTCATCAACTAAGAATGTCTCCTAGATAGGAATGAAGTAGGATACTTTCATTAGTCTATCAATGACAACCAATACAACATCACTACCTCTAGGTGACCTAGGTAAACCGAATACAAATTCCATATCAACATCTTCACATTTCCATTCTAGGACTAGAAGCAGCTATAACAAGCCTGCAGGTCTCTGGTGCTCCATCATCATCTTCTGATATGTGGAACACCCAGTGATAAGGTCTACTATCTAACATTTCATCCCAGACCACCAATACTAGCGTTGCATTTATTGATACATCTTCAACATGCCCGGATGAATTTCCCACTGAGAGGCATGGGAATATTTCATAAAATCATCTCTCATATTTTTAGGAACCCAGATACATCCATGAATATGTGGGATGTCATCTCTGTCTACATATCAATCCAGATGTGGGTTATCTCTTGATATACTCTCATGGAGTACCAAACCTTTGGGATCTAAAAATTTTATACTCTTCACCTTCTCAAGGAGGGAAGAGGTAACTACCAAATATGGTAGATAATACTGGTCATGAATATAATGAAACTCTAGATACAAATCAAAAAATAGGTCCGTTAACTTCCATTCATCACTGGATTCTCATATGGCTTGTGCTTGAGTTTTCTGAATCAGTGTATCTATAACCACATTTCCCTTCTTAGGCATATAGGTAAGATTAAAATCAAATTATTGTAGATATTCGACCCATATCCACTGTCTGAGGTTCAATTCATGCTAAGTGATGATATATTTTAGGCTCTTATGGTCTGTGAACACCACAAAGCACTCACCCAATAGATAATGTCTCTGGTAACGTAGGTTACGGACAACTACTGCTAGTTCAAGGTCATGTATCGAGTAATTTCTCTCATGAGGCCTCAACTACTGAGATCCATATGCAATGACTCTATCTTCTTTCATTATTACTACTCCTAGGTCAATTCTTGACGCATCACATAATATGTTATAACCTACACCTAGCTCGGGAAAAATTAGAATAGGTGCTAAGACAAGCCTTCCTTTCATCTCCTGAAAGACTTTCCCGCATGCTTCTGACCGATGGAACTTGACACCCTTCCTTATAAGTCTAGTAAGAGGTGAATCAAGATGTGATAATTCATATATTAAATGCCTATAATATCCATCCATCCCCAAAAAACTCTGTATATCAAATACATTTTTGGGCTGCTCCTAGGAAACTAGAGCATTAACATTTTCTAGGTCAATATATATGCCAGATTCTGAGATAATATAACCTAATAAGTGAAATTTTTAAATTCAAAAGTGGAACTTAGAAATCTTGGCATAAAGATGAGGATATATCAATGCACTCAAAACAATCTCAAGATGATTGGAATAGTCACTATGAGTGTGAGAGTACACCAATATGTCGTCCGCAAAGACCACGACAAAAGAATCCAGATAGGGTTGGAAAACCCTATTCATCATATCCATGAAAATGGAAGGTGTGTTCATAAGACCAAACGGAATAACCAGGTACTCATACAAACCATACATGCTACAAACATATGTACGAGGTGTTTCTGATGGCCTTACTCAAACCTGATGATAACCTGATCTCGTGTCAATCTTAGAGAATCCCCTATCTCCTTGGAGCTGGTCAAAGAGATCATCTATTTGAGGTAGTGGATATTGATTCCTGAGGATAAGATATTTCAACCTTCTGTACTCCACACATAGACATAAGGTTTCATCTGCCTTCTAGGAAAAAATCACAGGCGAACCCGAAGAGGATGTACTGGGCTTTATAAAACCTTTGACCACTAAATCCTCTAACTACCGCTTGATCTCCTAAAGATTTATAGGTGCCATTATGTACATAGGAATGGACACTATATTTTCTCCTGGAACAAGCTCGATTGTAAACTCTACCTCTCTCTCAGGAGGTAATCTAAAAAATCATTAGGGAATACATCCCTAAAACGATCCAATACTGGAGGGAAATCAACTTGTCGTAAACTCTGATCCTACATGAAGAGATTTTCAATCCAGTCAGTCACTCCACCTAGACCATGAAGCTCTGGTCTAGCTCTACCAACCTGGACATCCCACTCTCCCTTATGTAGATAACTACTACCATCTGGTGATGTAAACGATACCTTGTGACCATAGTAGTCTACAAAATCACGATACTGAACCAACCAATCCATCCCAAGAATGGAATATAATTCTGTCATCTCGAGAATGAAGAGGTTCTATAAGAATGGGTTACTACATACCTTAAGGGGGAAGTCCCTACACTATAATATTCCCTCTTTTCATACCCCTAACGGCATATCTAGGGTCATTACACCGTAGTAATATTGTATCTCTAGTCCAAGACTTTCCACGATAGATACAGAGATAAAATATTTTAAAGCACCTATATCAAATAAATAAGATACTATATTAGATTCCAAAAGAAAAGTACATTGTACTATAGATGGTCTCGTAGCCTGATCCTCAGGTATCGACTGTAGTGCATGCAATTGACCTAATCCATGGCCATGTGCAACATATGGACTACCATGATCATAACTGCTCTATCAGTTTTGGTAGTGATCAGGGGTTTAGATTCTATTGCCATAACCTCCTCCTCATCCATACCTACCGGTATTAATCCTACTCGGCACTTTATGTGGTGAAAAAGATCCTACTCCTGAAGGTGGATCTGGCATAGATCCTTTTCTACTCAAAGTTGGTGGAAATGCCCTGCAGAAGTGTGGAAGATTATCCATACGCCCACAATCCCATCACTCCATTGAATCTATATCACAATGAGGCTTCAGGTTCCCCTTTCATCCACACTAATTACATACTTTAGAGCAATCAAAATGGGAACTATGTTTGTTACTCCACTAATGAAAAATCTTGAGAGAACATTTACAACCATTGGAATAACTACCAGCCTGACGTGGAACTGATCTATTAAACCTAGTACTATTTTTATCCCTCAGGTTATGCTCAGTGATAAGAGTATGATTTACTATCTCATAGAAGTAAGGAAGTTAAAATACATTCATCTGTGTACAAATGGTATACACAACCCCATCCTCAAATCATCTAGCATTCTAAAGCTCATCACCGACTAGAAGTGGTGTAAAACACTTAAACATTATGAAACGCATTGAATACTCCATGACTAACATAGAACCCTATTCAAGATTCATGAACTCTCTGTCTCTATCAGCTCTCATCATCTGAGGAAAGAACTCATCATAGAATGTAGTCTAGAAATCAACCAATAACATGCCCTGATGATGACCATCCTGGGTAATCACATCCCACCAACACTTGGCTGAATCCCAAAGAATGTATGTAGAAATCCTAAACCTCCAATATAGAGGCATCTCTAGATGATAAAAGATAGATAGGGTGGCTTCTAGACAAGAATCAGCAACATGCGGACCGCCATCCCCTAAAAAGATAGGAGGATGTGCTGTTGGAACTCACAAGTTAGATCATTCATTGTAGGTGAAAGTCACAGAGCACCATTCATGTACTACATCAAATGTAGGAAACTATTACAAACTTGGGAATAAGTTCCCAGATCAGGTATAGAAAGTGGTACCTCTAGTTGTACTTCTAGAGGTAAGAGTGGTGGCTCAAGTCCCACCACGTCTAGAGAATGATCATCACCACCCTCCTGGCGTACGATACAAGGATGTTGTGGTGGCATTGGTCTAAAAATTTCAAACACACATCTCAAAAAAGCTTAATTAGAAAGATAATATTACTATAGGAAGCTGGATGTAAGAAAACTCACTACCCAAGGAATACTTTCCTAGCTACCCACTTAGACAACCAGGTGTCGGTAGGTGATCAAGTATATTTTCATTTCATTTTACATTTAATTTCTAGGTTCACTCCTTTACTTTTCATAAACATGAAAAGGTGGGATAAGTATTTTCAATAAATTCATTTTATATTTCAGGATTCAATTTATAATGGATATCTATTTCTAGTGAATCAATGACCATACACCTTATCATTAGAAACGAAAACCATTTATTTATATCATAATGGCTTGACTTAGTAAATTACTCATCCCAACCCATGAGGTCCCATACACCACATTAATTGAGACAGGCAATCACTATATCACAACCAAGAATAATACAAGCATAAGATAACTATCACAACATCACTCAAAAATCACAAGTATATTAAGAAATTAAAAGCAGTGAAATGCACCTATATGGCATGGAAATATGCATGACTTGTGAAATCTAGGTGCCTATAATGATGCATGTGACAATTTTATTTCCCTCATATCATCAGGACAAGGATGAAAGAAAATCCTCAATAGAGTAATAATCAACAACACCACATAGAATGTGTGTCACCCAATGGTGAAATAATTTCAAATATAATAGGAAAATCATAACAACAATTGTAATTTTGAGTAACTTAGATTTTACCCTAAACCTAGGTTTAGGATTCCCAAGCATAGCTTATGACCAAGTCCCGATGTGTTACTAATCTCTAATCTATTGTCTCCAAATAGTAAATCCAAAAAGAAAAAACTCTCTCCAATACCACTTTGTGACATCCCAAACCCATATGCCACTTAAGAGGTGCCTTGATCCCAGTAGGCCACATGGCCTCAAGTGCATCTCCCCAAATTCCAGAGGCTACCGACTAGTAGTGAGGGCCTAGGGTGTGTCCATGGGGAGACTAGTCCCTCATTACCAAAGTGTAGTGCTGTGGTTAAATATGAACTGAGGTAAATAGCATAAGAAATACAAGTAAATAGAAGTCACAATAGAAAATATAGAGAATAGTAATAATAAATTAAATAACATAAAACAACTGATGATGATATTTCATGTATCTAGAAAACTAGAAAACATGGATACAAGATAGATATCATAACATGTTCACAAAGTATAAAGGAAGTCAAAGACTATCCCAAGAATCTTGAGCTCTGAATCGATCATCTTCTATCAAAATCTATCCTAAACTACAAGCAATATAAGTGTTAGAAGCCATATTCTTCTCTTTATCAACACATGAATTCATATAACCTACTATGGGTACCAAACGACCCTCGGAGAGGGTGTGAGATAAATCTCAATGGGATACAATCAATGGTGTCTATAACATTTTTCCTATGTAATGGAAATGTAACAGTGTGTAAACATGCATATATAATGTAAAGTAGAACAATGTAACTAAATACCCAAGTACCTACTTTAGACCTCAGATGGAATTTGAACATAACCAGTCCATCAATTTATTATTACTAGTTTATAAATGAGTCACATGTTAACAATGGTGAAGTTTCCAAGTTATGACAAGGAAACCTGTAATGGCATTTAATAATTAAGTTCCAAGGTAATAACCAAGGCAACGTAGACCTCAAGGGTATCAAACTTAGTAATAATTTTATCCTAGATAAGGGTAAGAGTGTAATCCAAGGAGCATAGTCTAAGTCATTCCACAATGAGATGCCTACCAAGTCCATGGAGTTCATCCAAGGTAAAACGGGGCTAAGCAATGACTGGGCCCGATGGTCTTTAACCATAGAACCTACCTATCAATGATGGATCCAAGGAGTGTATCTAAGGCATCCTGTAATACTATGTGATGGATCCTATGGTTTCATACCAGGAATCCAATAATAGACAATGATCGTGATCGAGGTGCGTCTTAACCTAATGTATCCTTGAATCGGAATGGGGTTCCCGAGTGCTCATGGAATTCCCTGATAAGAATCCAAGGTGAGATTGAGTCAGGCCACTCCTCTTTAATTATAAAGTCATGTGATGTTTCATTTGGTTCAAGCCTTTCCTTTCATTAGTGTGATATGTTCAAGTAGCATGAAACCTTTTAAACAAGTCATAATTAATCAATAAGTCCATTTGGTTCAAGTCATTCCTTTCATTAGTGTGACAAGGCCAAGTAGCATGCAACCTTTATTTAAGGAATATTTAATAATTAAGGTTCATTCCTCTACCTTACCTTAATGTAGTAAGGGGTGATAAGGACATGCAACTAATATTTATTTACATTTAATCCAGTCAAGTCATATACTTAGTATAGTTTCCAATTTCCATTTCACATTTAATTATCAATTGGATGCACTTACCTTAGGTGGGTCAAGTGGTGATCATACATGGTACTTTCCATTATGAAATTCACAATATAAATCAATCCATTTAATATAGAAAATCATATCCTTATAAGGGTCAATCCAAGTCACACCTGAATGGTGGCTCAAACGTGTAAAATACTAAAAACCAAATTATGGCATAACATCCTACATGGGATAGATAGATTTGTGGGCATAACCACAAAAAATTAATCACAAATATGAAAAGAGCATAACCATATGGTTCTAATGATTATAATCATGGAATATAAATTCATTAAATGCCACCCGATGAAATTGGTGGGCCCCACACACAAAATCCAAAATCAACGAACTTGAGGGGTGAGTTATAGACCACCCACCTTAAGGTTTCACGACTCTCCTCCTCCAGTATTGGCCCTTGATTTGGCACGAATCAGAGTAGATCTATGAAAATAGTAAAAACACTCACACCTCGATAACTAGGTTGAGATCAAAAGATAAGGAGAAAGGCTTAAATGGACTCGAGTACTTACCATTGTGCATCCAACATGACAAACAGAAGCTTGATCAGATCTTGAATGAATTAAATCTCTTGATCCCTACCACAGGTCTTCAAAAAGCTACAAAATTAGATCCATGGAGGTAAATCCTGTTACAAATCATATTAGGGAAGAATAGGTGGTTTAGTTAGATCATTAAGGAAAAAATACTAAAATTACCCTTAAATTTTCCTTTACACGGTTTGACAAACCATGCACAAACCATGCATGGGTACCTCATAAGAAGGGGAACTCACACAGTTATGTCACACGACAGTGTACCAACTGTGTGATATGGTTCTATCCAAAAAGTCACCATCCAAACTGTTTTTCATAATCATGCAGCCTTCACGTACGATTTTCTCTAAACCGTGTGCTAGACCTATTTTCCCCAAACGATGGGTTCTAAGATTCAAAAAATCCCTGAACACCCTTGATACCTTCACTAACCCATTAGGAATCCATATTAGGCCCAAAATAAATAATTAGATCGAAATTTTAAGGATCCATACCTGAGTGAAAAAATTGATTTCTTATAAGATAAGTATGTGAGAAAACACTATAACCAGCTGGGATTGACAAGATTCAAGATATATTTGTACTAACACTTTGTGAAATGGAGATTATCTTTCCTCCATAATTTTTTACTATCATGATGTATTTAACTTTTCATTTGGTTAAGTAAATTAAATTAGGAGGTCCCGTACATTATCAATGGATGTATACAAATAAAGGTACTTTATTTATATCTTTTCATCTTAAGTAAACCATTATTGACACTTTATTAAATTCATAACCATGTTTCATTAATTTTATTTTATAGATGCCTTTTTCATTTGAAATCATACTTGAAAAATAAAGATCAACCTGAAGGCACAATTTCTAAAGGTTACATAGAAGGTGAGTATCTTACCTTTTATTTTATATACTTAGATGATATTGAGATAATATTTAATCTAGTTATAATTGTTGATGACATATATACTCATTCTCAACTACACATGAAATAATAATTTTTCTTACTATAGTTAAACCAATTATAAGGATATTAAATATTACACTGATAGAAATGTAATTATTAGAAGAACATATGTGTGTGTGTGTTTAATTGAATAATGAAATTTCATATTAATTTATTGAAGAGATCAGGATATAGAAAAAAAAATCATTATAAATCAAACATTAAATGAGAAAGATATAAGAAAATATATTAATAAAGAGATTGTAGAATGGTTTTCATGTCATGTAAGTTTATAAATACTGAAATTAGTATGGATATTAGGTTGACATTTGTATTTTGTAACACTAATAATTTACATTGCTTTTTTTAGATCATGAATACCAATACTCGAGCTGGGTTTTCATAAGATTTTAATTTTTTGGATCAATGTTATTTAAAGAATAATAGAAAGTTTGAAACATACAATGTGAATAGCTTTGAATTTCATATAGTTGATAAAGAATAGGGTTTAAAACATAGTATAGTGGAATATTTAAACTTTTTGAATTGGTATACTATATAAAGTTGACTAATATTATCAAATCAAACTACCGTGGTCATTTTTCAGAAGTTTTATTCAAATTAAAGAGGGTAAATATTACCAGTGTTTATTAAAAGTGATTATTTTCAATTTAATTCTATGAAATTATATTTCTTGATGAATTTCAGTAACCATAAAGTAAATGATATTTATATATTTGTATTGCAAGTGAAAATGGTATATAATTTGGAATATTTCATGGATAAAGGGTGGAGTTTAGTTGTTCACATAAAAAAATAGACTTGTGTGATATGGGTGGTGAACTAGAAGATTTTACATCTAACATTTAATCTCATCAACAACAAGAAATTAGATTATTTTCCCATCATGATAGTGAAAATATTAGTCTTGTAAGGGTGTATAAAGTAGGATAATGACATGATTGAAGGATAAAATGATCGTATGTTAATTAATTCATTAAATTTCAACTACCAATGTTATATGTTTTTCATTTACAGTAATGTGGATTTGTTGTCATATTTAAATTTATTTTTATGCGTGAGTTGTTTAATTTAGAAAAAAGTAAATTTTGTATTTGTTTGTGTGTGGTGTCATTTATCAACATACTTTTGCATATCATGTTTGTCATTATTGTGCGTCTTTTATCATTTCTAAATTTCTTTTTATACATGAATCTTTCAAAATATATGTTCTGATTTTTCTACTTATTTAAATGACATGAATTCCAAATAATAAGTGATTCACTGAATGTATTTAATTACCAGTTGATGTTCCACCACCCATGAAAACATTGTCAGTGTTACCAGATGATATCTCAGGCTCCCTCCCTATAGAATCTGGGAAACTCTTCATCTCCCTCTCATCAGTGTTTGGCATGCCCTCTGTCTCCCTCTCACCAACATCTGGTACACTATCTCTTAATTCATCAGGTTCAGCACATGACGGCCCTGTAATGAGGGAACAGGTGGTAACTCCTATTTTTTCATGAGGATATTGGATGGTCATAGTTATAGGTACAAATTTTAAAATTAATAAAGTTATTGAATTTTTTATACTAATAAATTTTTGTTTCATAAAATATGGAATCAATGTTACTAATGAGATAAAAATTGACAATTCATATGTGTGGAATCTGAATGGATTGAATATAGTTTCCCCCTTTGATTGTTATGGGGTCCCCACAGATAATGTTGTGGGAATAGTCAGCCAAATTCTAGGTTAGTTGGTGGTTGAGCTAGTGAACCTTCTAATTACATATTTTTATTGGATTCATATGACTAAATCTTGGAATAATGAGATATTTGATTCATAGAAAAGGGTAGTTTTAATACATTATGTAAGAACCTAGATCTTCATTTCAGGTATGGATCTTTATTTTAGGTTGTTTTGAGGAAAAAGGAAAAAATAGGGTTTTTTTAAGTACACACCATGTACTTATATGTACACTTCGTGTACCCGGTTTCCATGTACAGCTGTGTACTGGTCGTGTAACGGCCGAGTACATGGTCGTGAGGTGACCTGGAAGACCCTTTTAATTCGGGGGTCGATTGAGGCTAATCCATGGAATGTAGTGTTAATTAACACACTGTGTACTTTTATTTTTATTTTATATATTGGAGCAGGGTCGTGTCTCATGTCCGGAACCATCTTCTTTTGGTCGTGGTTCATACAAGAGAAATCAAGAATGACGAATGGAGATCAAACCCCCAATTCTCCATTCAAGATCCGATTGAGACACTTTCAGGTGCGTTGGAATCCCAATGGTGAGTTCTAGAATCCTCTAGATCCTTTCTTCCAGATTCTTCCTCTCTTGTGAGTTATCAAATGTTGGGTGTTTTTACCTTTTTGTAGATCTATACTGATCTAGGCTGATTTAAGGGTCGACGTTCAATTATATCAATTGTACAACATCGAGGTTGGTGGTTTGTGCCTTTTATTGTTTTTCTTTGAATTATATATGCTCAAAATTGTTGCATACCCATGTTTGGTGTATTTATTGATTTTGAATTTAACCCTTCTTATTACCTTCTATGGTTTGATTGATTGATAAAGGGTTGTTGCTTATCTGTAGGGTTAGATACCTTGTTATGAGGCACCCCTTGGGTGTGTTTCTCCCTTGAATGATTGTTTATCAGAATTTGGTCTAGGTTTCCTATGAGGTGTACCTTTTTTTCCATGCCTTGTTTGATTATTATGAAGTTTAAATGATTGTATGAAATGCCTGTGATATAAATCATGAATGTTGACCAAGGGGATTGGACTATGAGAGCTTCCCAAAGGGGTTAGACCATGAGAGTTGTCTAGTTGGTCATTTATAATGGATTAAGTGAATTTTATGTTATACCAAAGGGATTAGACTATTAGAGCTTCCCATGTGGTCATTTATATTTGTTTAAATGAACCTTTGACCCAAGGGTTTAGACTGTGAGAGCTTTCCCAGGTGGTCATTTATAATTTTTGATGTTATGTTTTACCAAAGGGGTTAGAATGTGATAGCTTTCCTAGAGGTTCATTATTTAATTGGTTGATGTTGTGTTAGAACAAAGGGTATAGACCATGAGAGCTTCCCAGAGGGTCATTATCTAATGATTTGATGTTATGTTAGAACAGAGGGGTTAGACTATGAGAACTTTCCCAAGGGTTCATTTATGAATAATTGAATGATTGTGATGAGTCTTCCAAGCCAAATTACAAGCTTGGACTTGGTCTTACTTGATTTTTTAGATGGTCTTATGAGACATCTGTTCTAGTTACTTTACACAAGGGATACAGATATTAGGCTAGATCCCAGGGTTACATGATTCAATGGATAATCAATAAATGTAAATGAATGTAATTGAAAACTGTAGGATTGTTTACTTTTTAGTACTTTCTATTTTATTGCTTCATTTTTTATATTATATGCTATATATATTCACTGACAGTTAGGCATAGATATTTTGGTGGTTGCCTACTGGGATTTTTCTCACACCCTGTTTGGTTCATGCTTTTGGACCCAAATAGATTATATGATTGCAGGTATAGATAAGAGCAAGCGCCCTTTTATCATCAGGTACTTGATTGATGTTGGAGCTGGAGAGCATGGGACCAAGATAAGACTTGCAATGCTGTTGGAGTTTATTTTTTTCTTTTGTATTTTGGTTTTTGTATTGCTTTCCATAATTTTGAATTTTTAGCTTTTTTCTTAGATACATATTCCATGCATCATATATATATATATATATATATATATATATATTGTGGCTTCTGTTGGATTTTCCTTTCAGTCTTCCATTGTTTATTCATATTTGGAATTATTATTTCTACTATTGTTTACTATCTAGATTCCATTGTGTATACTCTACTAATTAGGGCATAGTTTCCCCCAATGTCTTACCTTATCCCTCACTGCAAGTTGGTAGCCTCTGGAATTTGTGGAAATGCGCTTGAGGTTATGTGACCAACCGAGTTTGGGGAAATTTTTGGTGGCACCCAAATCCAGGACTTTACAAAGTGGTATTAGAGGCATTTATTTTCTACTGTGAATTACCATTTGGATATAATAGACTGGGATAGAAAAGAAATGGAGTTTGGTAATTATTTGTGTCTGGGAGTAGCTAACTTGTGTATAGGGAAAAGTTAAGTTACCTCAAATATTGTAATTTTTTGGTTTTTAATTGTTACAGTTGATTTGATTTCACCATTGGGTGATTCACTTTTTTTGTGCTGTTATGATTTGCATAATTGTGGTTCTATTTCTATTGAAACTAGATGAAATGAGGGTATTCCATCCATTTCATCATATAGGCACTTATTAGAAATAACATGTCATGCATTCTTGCCATGCCATTTAGAGAGAATTATTGATTGTATGTTGTTGTGATAGTTGTTGTGCTAGATATTCATTCTATTATGATAGATTCCATGATGAAATTACCAACTATTTTGATAAGGTATTAGTATATGTAAAGTTTCATTTGTATAGATACCAAGCTTTGGTCCCTGAGGTGTTATGGGCCCTATTGGATCAGAATTTGGTGGATCATGTTTGAAATTTAATAGAATTATGTTAAGATATGAGATGAATAAGGATTCCAAACTTTGATTCGTGGGAATTATGGGCTCTCACAGATTGTAAATTAGCATGTCTTGACCAAATTTTAATATTTTGGGGGTTCTGGAGAAGTTTTATAGGCTTACTATCTAAAAACACGGTGTGTGATGTTATGAACATACGTCGTGTGTTCTTCTATTCTGGAAGAAATGACTTTTCTTAAGTACACTACATGTACCATATGTACACACCATGTAGTTGTTAAACATGTGACTGACTGTGTAAATAGAGACATGGGTTTAGAAATCATTTGGTAGAACACACCGTGTATTGGGAGTACATGTCGTGCTGTAATCGACTATGTGCCTGGCCGTTTGACTAATGACACAGATGGATGGAATTTCTGTTATACATGTCATGTCTAGAGTGTGAAATCCATGTCATGTTACTCTAGGAGAAACCGTGTAGTTCTAGATGTGTAGAAGTACTTAGGTAGGAGGTAATATTCAAGTACACGCCATGTCATAAGAGGAATATGCTATGTGTATGGGGTGTTACACAACCAGGTTGGAAGTGGTACACACCCATGTTATGGCATAAGGGAACATGTAGTGTAGTGGTTCTATATATTGTGTAATCTTCTTTTGTAAAACTTCAATGATTTCCTTCTCATATTCTTTCTTGCACTTCTAAGTTTCATTCCTCTATAATATTGAACTGAGGTGTGCACTTGACCTTGTAGAGTCATACCACCAAGACGTACTATGGTTGTATGTTAGGTATAGGGTGATGATTAGACATCAGAAATGGTAGATCATGGACTACCAGCAGATCCTTGTTTCATTCCCATCTTAGAACCAGCTGTTATACCGAACGTAGGTGATGATGCACAGTTCTGTGAAGGATTTAGGAGGAAGATACAAACTTTTCAGGAATCACCACATCCTTCCCCGACTATGTCAGAGTTGAAACGGGTGTTCTAGTAGCAATATCCTTTCACTTTTTCAGAGGATGGAGGACCACAGGCTGTAGATTCATGGTTGGAGGCCATGCTTTCTATCTTTAAGCATCTGGAGATGCCTCCTGAGAGGAGACTGAAGCTCGTGACTTACATGATATGTGATTACTCCAAGAGATGGTGGGATATTATCTCATAGGTGGGACATCATTAAGATATGATTTGGGAATAGTTTCATAGAAACTTCTATGATTACTTCTACCCTGAGACATTGAGGGCTGACCGAGCCTGAGAGTTCATGAATTTAGAGCAAGGCTCTCTTTCAGGGATGGATTATTCTTCTCACTTTAAAGATATTCGGTGCTTCGCACCTATTTTGGGAGGTGATGAGTTATCACTGGTTAGGAAATTTAAGGATGGTATTAGGTATGAAATTCGATTGTAGGTGAATGTTTTCAGGTTGACTTCGGTGATTGTTATAGTAAACTAGGCACTGATTACCGAGCGCAATATAAGGGAGTTTGGAGCAGTGAACCAGGGTGGTTCATCATTCAGGGAAGGTACTCCTTCGACTGATAGCAGGAAGTGCCATAGGTTTGTTTCTTCAGGTAGGAAAGTGGTGTGCTACTAGTGTATAAAGAGTGGGCATATGAGACTATATTGCCCAAAGGACCTATTCGAGGGTCGATTTTGCGAAAAGAGGGTCCATATTCATCATTTTTTCATGATGGTCTCACCAGTAGTGAGTGATATGGGATCTATTATGACTTCGCATTCAGAAGCAGCACCACTAGTTTCTCATCAGTTGGGGAACTAGAGATCATTAAGTCATTCAGGTCGAGGAGGTGGTTGTGGATATGGTAGCCAGATGAAAAGTTTGTAGCAACAATAGGGTGGACCAAATCAGGGTATCCAGGTAGGGTCACAAGGCTACGTTACAGGTTAGAATTTTGCGATGGAGCAGACCCAGCAGGAGTAGGATCTTGGAACCTCTACAGTTAGAGGTATGATTCTAGTTTCCTTAGTTTTAGCTTCTACTATTTGTGATACAGGGGATTCCTATAGTTTTATATCGGTAGCTATTATGGAGAGCCTTTGGCTCTGTATCTTTACTTCTGTTGATGTTATGACTCTAGACACTCCATTTCAAATTAGGATGGCTAGTGTGCATTAGTTCAAGGAGTTCCCCCTTGAGGTTGGTGGGTCACTTCTTATGGGACCTCTATGTCTTAGAAATGATAGGCTTCGATGTCATTCTCAGAATGGATTGGTTGGTATTATTTTAGTCCTTTGTTGACTACTATTGCTGTATGGTGAGTTTCACATCACCAGAGGGAAGATCTTTTCTACATAAGGTCGAATGGGATGTCTAGGAGAGAAAATTTGTACCCAAGAATCTTGGGTTGGGAGGAATTATAGACCATATTTCAAGTTTATATCTGGATGACCAATGGACTTCACAGATAGACTTTTCTCCAGTGGTGGATCGTTTCAGTGATGTCTTTCCAGACAACTTATCAGGTTTACCTCTGGAGCGAGAGGTATATTTCTCTATTGATCTTGTGCTAGGAGCAGAATCATTGTTCATTCCTCCATATAGGATGGCTACACCAGAGTTACAGGATCTCAATAAGTAGTTGGAGGAGTTTCATTAAAAGGGTTTCATCCAACCCAGTACTTCTCCATGGGTTTCGCCTATCCTTTTTGCAAAGAAGGCAGATAGTGCCCTCATACTTTTTGTGTATTATCAAAATATAAACCAGTTGAAAATCAATAACCAATATCCCTTTCTAAGGATTGATGATCTCTTAGATAATCTTTAAGGATCCTGAGTGTTCTCAAATATTTCCTTGAGATCCGGTTATCATCAGCTGCGCGTTAGACCATCAAACATACCTCTTATAGCCTTTTAGAGTAGTTATGGTCTATACGAATACTTCGTTATGTTTTTCAGTCTCACAAACGTGTTGAAAGTTCTCATGGAATTGATGAACCAATTGTATCATCCTTGCTTGGATTATTTTGTGGTAGTCTTCGTGGACAATATCTTAGTGCACTCTCACACTCGAGATGACAATGCAATCCATCTTGAGATAGTTTTGAGTACACTAAGAGAGCATCATTTATATGATAAGATCAAAAAATGCCACTTTTGGATGGATCAGGTTCATTTATTGGGTCATGTCATCTTAGAGATAGGAGTATCAGTATACCCAGAGAAGGTGAGAGCGGTAGTTTCCTAGGAGTATTCGAAGAATGTCTTTGAGGTATGGGGTTTTCTAGGGCTGGCTGGCTACTACAGACACTTTATTCAGGAATTTTCAATCTTAACAGTGCCATTGAAAGGCCTGACTAAGAAGGATGTAAAGTAATTATGGGCATATTCCTATGATTCATCCTTTTAGGAGATGAAAGTAAGAGTGACTTCAGCACCAATACTGATTTTTTCGAAACCGGGTAAGAGTTACACCATTTACTGCAACACATCAGGTTTCAGGCTGGGAGTAGTGCTTATACAAGGGGATGGAGTCATTATGTATGTTTCTTGGCATTTGAGGCCACATGAGATGAATTACCCGATGCACGATCTTGAGTTGGTTGTGGTTGTTCATTCTTTACGCTATTGGAGGCATTACTTATTGGGAGAACATTTTGTGGTGTACACAGACCACAAAATCCTCAAGTATATCTTTACCCAATGAGATCTGAATTTGAGACAGGGAAGGTGGGTTGAGTACCTTTAATATTTTTACTTCGAGCTTTCCCAAACTCCTGGAAAAGGCAATGTAGTGGCTGATGTGTTGAGAAGGAGGACTCAGATACAGGCAGTTCAGAAGTCTAAGAGTGAGTGGAAGCTTATGGATCTATTCTCTAAGATTCATTTAGAGCTACACAACAAATATGGGCAGACATTTTTTTCTTATATAGATGTTACCTCTACTCTACTAGATTGAGTGCGAATGAGGCAGTTATCAGATTCTGAAGGCCTAGTCCTATGGGAGAGTGTGTCAGGTAAGAACCCTACTCCTGGGTGGACCGTAGGTGAGGATGAGGTTTTTTTATTTTGATGGGCACATATGGGTGTCATTAGATATACACAAGGAGCTGTTTTGAGGTTTTAATGCATCAGTATGGGCATTTCATCTTGGTTTCACCAAGATGTATCGAGATCTACATCTTCAGTATTGGTGGCCAGGTATTAAGAGGCATGTAGTTGGTTTTGTTAAGAGATGTTCCACCAGTCAGCAGGTGAAGGAAAAGCATCAGTGTCCGGCAGGGATATTACAGTAGTTACCCATTTCTGAGTGGAAGTGGAATGATGTCATGATGTATTTAATGACAGGTTTACTGAGTTCACCTCGAGGGAATGATATGGTTTGGGTTATTATCGAAAGGATCGTGAATGTTTCACATTTCCTTTTGATTAAGGAAACCTTCAGTATTGATGATATTGGAAGGTTGTACATCCGAGAGATTGTACGTTTACATAGGGTTCTATATTCTATTATTTCAGATAGGGATGATCAGTTTACTTCTCATTTCTGGAAGGGACTATAAAGTTCTTTGGGTACACAGGTACTTCTGAGTATAGCTTACCATCCCCAAATAGATGGTCAGTCTATGCGCACAATTCAGGTTTTGGAGGACATGCTTTGATCATGCATCCTAGATTTCAGGGGCACTTGGGAGAGACACGTACCCCTAGTGGATTTTTCCAACAATAATAGTTTTCAGGCAACGATTCAAATGGCACCTTATGAGGATTTGTGCGGTAGGTCATGTCGATCACCCCTATGTTGGATGGAGGTAGGAGAGGTAGCTATATTATGACCTTTTCTTGTCTAGGAGACCATTAAGTTGGTGGAGTTGATTCTAAAGAGGATGAATACTGCATAATCTCACCAGAAATCTTATATTGATCATTGGAGATGACCTTTAGAGTTTGAGGTCAGAGATCAGGTTTTCATGTGTGTCACACCAAGGTTAGGGCATATGAGTATTAGGAGACAGGGGAATCTTTCAACGAGATACATCGAGACATTTGAGGTTTTGGGGAGAGTCAGACCATTTTCCTATTGGTTGTGGTTACCATAGAGGTACCTGGCTATGCACAACGTCTTTCATGTTTCTAAGTTATGGTGTTAATTTTTAGACTTGTCCCATATTTTTCAACCGGAGGAGGTTGAGTTGGAGGTGGATGCATCCTTTAAGGATAACCCTATTCAAATTATGTATTATAGCATGAAGGTTCTCCATGGTCAGTCTGTTCCTCTGGTACAGGTGTTATGGCAGTATGGGAAAGCGTGGGGCGAGACTTGGGAGAGGGAGGCCGATGTGCGATCGCAGTGGCTGGAGTTATTCGCAGATTCTTCTTCACCACCCTTAAAAGTTCAATTTGATGATGAATTTCTTTAAGGGGGAAGTTTGTAAGAACCTGGATCTTCATTTTAGGTAAGGATCTTAATTTTGGGTTGCTTTTTAAGAAAAAGGAATAAATGGGGTTTTTCTAAGTACACATCGTGTACTTATATGTACACACCGTGTACTTGGCTACCGCGTACTAGCCATGTAACAGCCGAGTACATGGCCATGTGGTGACCTAGAAGACCCGATTAAGTCAGGGGCCAGTTGAGGCTAATACAAGTCATGTAGTGTTAATGAACATGTCGTGTAATTTTCTTTTTATTCGATATATCGGAGCAGGGTCGCGTCTCACGTCTGGAACCGTCTTCTTCTGGTCGTGGTTAGTACAAGAGGACTTCGGAACAACGAAAAAAGATTGAACCCCGATTCTCTATCCGAGATCTTATTGAGACAACATCGGGTGAGTTGGAATCCCACCAATGAGTTCTCAAATCCTCTAGATCCTTTCTTCCTGATTATTCCTCTCTCATGACTTATCAAAGGTTGGTCGTTTTCACCTTTTTATATATCTACGCCGATCTAGGCTGATTCAAGGGCCGACATTCAAGTATATCGATCATACAACATCAAGATTACTTATTTGTGCCTTTAATTGTTTTTCTTTGGATTATATGTGCTAAAAACTGCTTCATACCCATGTTTGGGGTATTTCTTGATTTGGAATTTAACCCTGTTTATTACCCGCAATGGTTGGATTGATTGATAAAGGGATGTTTCTTATGCATAAGGTTAGATACCTTGTTATAGTACACCCCATGGGTGAATTTCCCCCTTGAATGAGTGTTTATGACCATTTGGTCTAGGTTTCCTATGATGCGTACCTTGTTTTTCATGACTTGTTTGATTATGATAGAGTTTAAATGATTATATGAAATACTTGTTATATGAATTGTGAATGTTGACCAAGGGGATTGGACTGTGAGAGCTTCCCAAAGGGGTAGACCGTGAGAGCTGCCCAGGTGGTCATTTATAATAGATTAAGTGAATGTTATATTATACCAAAGGGGTTAGACCATGAGATCTACCCATGTGGTGATTTATATTTGTTTAAATGAATCTTTGGCCCAAGGGTTTAGACCGTGAGAACTTTCCCAGGTGTTCATTTATAATTGCTGATGTTATATTAGACAAAAGGGGTTAGACCATGAGAGATTTCCTAGAGGGTCATTATTTAATTGATTGATGTTGTGTTAGACCAAAGGGGATAGACCGTGAGAGATTCCCAGAGGTTCATTGTCTAATGATTTGATGTTATGTTAGACCAGAGGGGTTAGACTGTGAGAACTTTCCCAGGGGTTAATTTTTGAATAATTGAATGATTGTGATGAGTTTGACAAGAAAAAACACAATCTTGTACTCGGTCTTACTTTATTATTTAGATGGTCTTATGAGATGTCTATTCTGGTTACTTTACATGGGGGATACAAAGATTAGGCTAGATCCCATGGTTACATGATTCAACGGATAATTGATAAATGTAAATGAATGTAATTGAAAATTGTAGTATTGTTTACTTTTGAGTACTTCCTAGTTTATTGCTTCAATTTTTATATTACCTGCTATATATATTCACTGATAGTTAGGCACTGATCTTTTGGTGGTTTCCTATTGGGAGTTGTCTAACACCCTATTTGGGCCATGCTTTTGGACCCAAATAGATTATATGATTTCATTTATAGATAAGGGAAATCACCCTTCTTCATCAAGTGCTTGATTTTTTTTGGATTGGGAGAGAATGGGACCAAGATGAGGCTTGTAATGCTGCTAGAGTTTATTTTTTTATTTTTTACTTTGGTTTATATATTTCTTTCCAGTATTGTGACTTGTTTGGTTGTTTTCTTAGATACATATTCCATGCATAATATATATATATATATATATATATATTGTGGATTCTTTTGGATTTTCCTTTCAGTCTTCCACTATTCATTCCTATTTGGAATTATTTTTTTTTGCTATTTTTTAATATCTAGATTCCACTATGTATACTCTACCAATAATTTCCCTAATGTCTTACCTTAGATCTTGCTTCTAGTTGGAAGCCTCTGGCGTTTGGGGAAATTCTCTTTAGGTTATGTGACCAATCGGGTTCGGGGCACTTTTGGGTGGCACCCGGATCTGGGACATAACACATTATGCCTTAATTGAATGTTATTATTTAATTAAATTCCAATAATTTAAAAATAAATGTATTTGTACTGATATTATTTCACTTTACTATTGCTAGTATTATCACAAACAAGTGGATGTTATAAAGTTTGGGTAAGAAATGGAAATATTTTAAAATGGTGATTGTCGAATGAATTCAATGATACATCATGGACCACTCAGCAGATATACGATAAGGTTCCTAGAGGGGTACCTCAAGAGTAGTGGAAAGTGTTTGTCGACAAACATCGTCATGAGAAGCACATGGTATTGAAGAATATATTGTTATATCAATATCATTTTATATATATACATACATATAACAAGAAGATGACATTGTGTACATTACTATTAAATTACCTATTATTTATTTCAAGAAGTTTCAAGAAAAAAATGTATCAAGTTGAGCAAAAAAAATCATCTCCCACATTGTTGGTTCAAAGATTTTTTTAAGAAATAGATCCACTATAGTAATATTTTCATTAGTTCAAATTTTTATATGATAATATTATCTATTTAATATATTAAAATATTTATTTATCTCTATTTAATATTGATAAATAATTTTGGGAAGAAATTATCCTAGATAGAACATTGGTTAGTTGTTCATACGAAATATGATGGGAGTTATGTGAATGATCTTGCTAAATACATTAGGGTATGAGTTCCTTTTTCATTGTAATGGTTCACAAAAACATATTCAATACCATAATAACTTATTAAATAAAATATATCAATTAAAATTTTCATTTATAATCATCAAAATGTTGTGAATAAAAAATATGTGTTATATTTTATAAAAAAAACTTTAGTCGTCAAAGATTTAGATGTCAATAATGAATATAAACTTAGATTGATAAGTATTGTTTCTAGTAATATATTTCCTCACTTAGGCTCACACTTTATTGTCATTTTTAACTTTTTTAATACATATTACTTTAATTTTGACTAATATTTTATTTACAGGTAAAAATAAAATTATTATGGGATGACAATCCTACATAGTCCTTCTCGGTCTCCTAGGATGATCTGGTTGGTTAGGTCCTTGGGAATAAGCATCCTAATCATGTGTGTGGGATGGGTTTTGGATCATTGCCATCTAAGGACTTTGGAAGGTCATCAAGGATTTTAGCTACATCTACCCTAGATAGTAGTTACTCCCTACCTCTAGATTCTCATAGGCGGTTTCCTAGAATGAAAAACACAATTCTGCAATAAGGGAAAACAATCTAGTAACAAGGGACTCATATACTTTTTTTGGATGTGATGTTTGTTTATCTACATAAATCATTGGTTGAATTATATCAGAAGATGAATAGATGTGTCCTCAGTGAAATTTCCCTGATGGATGGTTTTATTCGTCATGTAAATCACACAATTTCATAATCATTTAGTGCATAACGGTGATATTATTAACGTTGTTTAAGTATACAATGTTGTTAAATTTTCAAGAAAATTTTCATATAGGTGCTATTAGAAGGTTGGGTAATAACGGTGATATTATTAAATTTCACTAAATAAATAAAAATGTGTAGTTAATATTATTTTAATAACTATTATAGGCATTTAATAAAAGTTGTGTTTGAAATAATAATGATGGAAATGATGGGAGGTATTTAAAAATAATAATAATTGTTATTGTTGTTATTATTATTAAATTGGGAAAAATAATATCGGTGTGTACATATATATAATGTGTACATATATATAATGTGTATATATATATGGGATAAATATATATGTGTGTGTGTATATGTGCCTGTTGATGTTTATATATATATAAAGTGTATATATATATATGCAGGTGTATATATGTATATGTGGGTGTATATATATATGTGGGTATATATATATATAAGGTATATATATATTGATGTTTTTTTTAATATATATTAATGGATGATTTAATATATTTAAAAATGGGAATTTAAAAAACACACAGAGAAGAGATTTTGGGGGTGGCTCATGGATTAAATATGAGAGAGAAGTGAGAAATTAATTAGTTAATTAATTAATTGATTAATTTATTAAAAATAAAAGGAAAAAATATTTAAAAGAGGAAGATATGGGAGATACTTGAGGTGGTGCACAGGAAGATTCTACCACCTTTTATATCTCTCCCACACCTCTCTCTTTTGTCCTTCCCTCTTTAATATTTTTGTTAATTTATTTTATTATTATTTAAACTTATTTCTTCAATATCTCATGTGATATTGATCAGATTGAAACATCATTAGTGCCATTCAGTTCATATTAAAGATAATAATTTAATCCAATGTTTTTTTCTAAATGCGGTAAGGAATCCTTGGTGTGTGTTCATATTTCTAGTTGGTGTGCGAATGCGGATTGGGTGACAACACCTTCAACGAATATTCCATTGAAATCAATGGATTTTGAGCTAGGAAGTTTCATAAAATTTTGGGTTATGTGTATGATTTTATCATGATATTTTATTTATGATTGACTAACCCATGCTTGTTATGTGATGCATGTCGGTGTGTGTGTGTAACAATAAGAATTTCTTGATTTACATTATAACGAACCTAAATTTCATTAATGAAATTACTCTTAATCTAATTAAATGTCTTATTATGTAAAATGGTTATATAAAATATTCACTTCTTTGGTTTTATGTTTTTGGATTTTTAAAATATCGTTAAGAATTGTGATCATTACTAATATAGTCGTTAAACAGTGATCACATGATTATTATAAATATAGGGATTTAACAAATCCAATTTACTCAGATAGAGGAAGCGATGGCCTCATCCAGTAGAATTGCTCCATACGAAGATCATTTGTCAAAACTTGGAAAGGAGGCAGCGTCATTGGGCTTTGGCCATTACCAAGCTCAAGTCAAGCTTCAACATGTTAAGCTCAAATGGAACCGCCTACGGGAGAAGTGGAAGTTGATAGAGATTACCACCTGAGCGATGTTATCCGAGCCACCCTAAGAGTTTTTCACCATCACACACCTTACCCTTCAGTCTTATGCAGGTGTTATAAGGGGTTATGTAATGATTCCCTGGTACTATGATTATGTGCATTATTTTGTATATATAATATACATTCATTTTATTATTGTTACTTTGTAAAAAGTTTTTAAAGCACAAATAGTATTTTTAGATAATATTAAACTAACCAATATATTTTGATAAATTGATGGATTTTTGAATTAAATAATATTTTAATAAATTATTATTATTATTAAATTACTTTTTATTAAGTATAAATGATCGTATAATTTTTATGAATACAATTGTAATTTTTATTAAGGTTTGAAAGCTGTTTTTTGTCAAAACCCATGAATTTTCGATAAATGTCAGTTTTTATTTTAAAAGTGAAAATTCATATATTTAGAAAATTATTTGAATAAAATTAATATTATTTTTATAAT
Source organism: Viscum album (assembly GCA_963277665.1). Classification (NCBI taxonomy): domain Eukaryota; kingdom Viridiplantae; phylum Streptophyta; class Magnoliopsida; order Santalales; family Viscaceae; genus Viscum; species Viscum album. Next base: position 1,210,266,896 of record OY728137.1, read on the forward strand.
CATTACATCTAAATTATCCAATGGTGAATTTTTCATAATTTTTTGAGACAGTCGAATTTTTGGGTAAAAATTAAATACTGTTTAAATATATAATATGTTTTATGACATCATAATGACCCAATAGTGATTTAATAAAATAATATAAATATTATTTTTGGCCAATATATTTTTTACCATTAAAATAATGTGATTTTAGGTTTTTTTGATTTATTTTACAAAGCCTTAGCGGACCCTCCAAGACTTATAAAACATTTTAGCTTTTTAAATTGATTTCCTTGAGAGTGTGACTCACCTCCACATAAGAACCCCTATTATTTTAAGAAGTTAGGTCATTGGAATTATAAAATAATGTTCTCCATTCCCATTTGGAAAAAACCATGGGCAAAAACCATGGATTGGTTTGTGGTTTTGATTAGTTTAATGTGTGGTGTCCCAAACCTAAATAATAAAGAATTATCTCTCCTTTCCTATATAAACCCACCCAAGATCCCACTTTTTCTTCACTAAAAGCCTTTAGAGTTCATCCAACCTCTGTCCTCCTCTCTCTATAATCTTCTCAAGGTGCCCCGAGATCCCAATAAGCCTCTCTCAGTCCCCTCTCAAGCCTTTGGGATCACACTTCCAAGTAAGGGATTTCTTCCTTTCTCATTTTTGTCCAAATTTCATTATGTTGTTATGACCTTTTATTTTCAATTAAAAATATCGGGGTATTATTTCACACCTCCCCCATATTTCCCTATTTATTTTTTAATGATGAAATACCCTTTTATCTCTCATTAATGCCTCACATGTACACCTGTTACCATGCTGAAATTCTGTAAGGAATTCCTCTCTCATTTAAATTCAAGCAATTATTTTGTATTATGAATATAAATTTCATTACATATGTTCATACATGTATCTATATGACCCCATTAATGTCCATTTCATGTACATATTATGATACATGCCTTTCTCCCTCATCAACCATTTTTATGAATTCATATGTCATGCTGTTATGCTGCTGAAATTGCACCGCAATTTTCAAAGCCAAAGTCTTTGTGTAGGGAATACCAAGCCCATTTATCTATCAAGGGTATTCAACTTTATGCACTTTTACTTATTGATTATATAGTTTCATGTATGAATTCCACATTCCTTTATCGTTTAATAAATTATGGTCTTTAATGATTCCATGTTGTATGATCCATGTGGCACACTTATGCATGAAATGAAATGTTTAATAAGGGTGTGCCCTGATAGAGCTCTAAAACATTGGGTAAAGATTACTATAATGATACGTCAAGTGAAATGAGAGTTTAATCATGATAATTCAAGTGAAATTAGGATTTACTCATGCTAATTCAAGTGCAATGTGGGTTTACTCATGTTCCATGTTCAATGAGCCTGGGATCATGCTAATACCATGTTAAGTGTTGTTGCCACATTTCCATGTTGTGATAATCATGATTTATCATGCCTTTATGTTCATATTTATTTTATGCTCCATTTATATGCCTATTTCCTAACATGTATTGTATTCTTCATGTTATGACTTTTTTAATCCCTTACTGGGCTTTATAGCTCACCCTTTTCTTATGCATGTCCTCATGTTATCCTTTGCAATGCTAAGTACAAGGGAATGTAGTGGTCATGTAAGTGGTTTAGTATTGAGTAAGTGGTTTATCAAAAAAAATACATCTATGTCTGGATACGAGAATGTAGAGATGGCTCTGGAACAGATGTACCTAGGAGTGAAAACTCTGACAATGAGTTTTGGGCTTGACCTGGGGTATCCTGGTACATGACAACGAGCCTTACTGTACTCTTGGTTACGACACTCTCAAGGGAAATAATTTGGTAAATTCACAAGCTTATCATGAACCATTTTTAAGGGAAAAATGACCCTAAGAATAAATGTTGGGAAGTAGATCATGGATAACATATATAGAAGTCTATAGATTCATTAGTTAAGGAAATAAAAGCAATTTATAAGTTATCCCTTTTTGTCTTAGGATTACCCTTTATTTGTTTAATAGTTTAAAATTACTCATCTCTAAGTCTATATTGGATAGAGTATAACTAGAATCAAAAAGCAAAAGGAAGGGTTATCACCCATAGTTCTATGCATTCTTTTATATCCTGAAAGTTTAGTAGAAAAATATCAACATCACTAAAAATCATGCAAGTAAATATGTCGGTGAGTACAGAAAATGGGGCAATCATTGCATCCCATGAATATAAATCCTCCCCTATCATAATTTGTGGATTTAACTTCCCATAAAACCTCATCATACTCCCTATGGTATAATTTGATGCAATTCTCAGCATGGATTGGATTTCTTTATATAGAGTCAACATAAATTGTCATGAGATGGAAATCACTCTCCATGTGGAGAATCAACCCCTGATTCTATACAAATTAAAGGAGGAATATGAATCTTCTTTTACACCATCATCTTAATTCTGGATATTTCTTCCCTATTAGTATGCATATCTGGATCAGATGATTGATTCTAAGGAAGCAACCATCCTTGAAGACATGCCTATTGTGAGGGAATTTTAAGAAGTTTTTCCTGATGAATTTCCTGGTCTTCCTCCTAGAAGAGATGTTTAATTCTCAATTGAAATTATACTTGGGGAATTTCCGATATCCAAGACTCCATATATAATGGATATTTTGGAACTTGAGGAGCTGAAGAAACAATGACAGGAGAATCTGGATAAAGGGTTTATACGCCCAAGTGTTTCACCATGGGGTGCTCCAGTCCTCTTAGACAATAATAAGGATATGTCAATGCACCTTTGCGTTGATTATCATGATCTCAAAAAAATCATGATAAAAAACAAGTATTCTCTTCCTCGAATTGATTACTTGTTCGATCAGCTATTTGGAGCACAATACTTCTCCAAGGTGGATCTTTGGTTGGGATATTACCAATTAAGGGTGAAGAAGGAGGATATCCCCAAGACTACTTTTCGTACAAGGTACGGGAACTATGAATTCATAGTAATGACTTTTAGACTCACCAAATCTCTAGAAATATTCATGGAATTGATGAATAGAGTCTTTAGATATTACCTCGAAAAATTTGTGGTGGTCTTTATAGACGATATTCTTATATACTCAAAAACCAAGGACGAGCATGAGGAGCATCTAAGCTGAAAGGACCTAGTTGGAGCAATGAACCACTAAGAGGGGTGGTGAATCAGTGGTACCCCTTTTTCCCTTTTTAAGTTCCCTTAATATTGAGAACAACCTTTGTCTCCTATTAAAGATATAATTACCTGCTAAGAAAACAAACAAGCACACATCCAAAGGAAAACAACAATTTACAAGGTTCACTATTCAATAAGAATAGCTACGTCCTTGGTATGGTTGGAAACAATCCAGCACCATAAAATCCACTAAGAAAACAATCCTTGGATTACAACGAGTAGGATATACCCTTACACTCATGAAGCACTGTGAAACAATCACTTCACTGCGTGTGCACCCTCTTAGCACAATAGGGCAATGTCTCTTTTCTTGTAACAACTTATGTTACCTGCACTTCCTTTCAAATACACAAGTGTAAGCAAGTTCAACACAAATCTTTACTTCCTTACCCAGAAGAAAGGCAAGGAATCCTTGGACTTGAGATAAATCAATTACAGTTCGAACTTCCCATTCCGAATCTCCATTCCGAATTTTCCCAATCTGATTCTTCAATCTGAATTTTGTCCTTCAAACTGATTCTTCAATCCAAATCTTCCTCAGTCTGAGAAACTCAATATGGTGTCAACCAATACTGATTCCCCATTCCGATTAGTTCAGTCTGAACATCCCACTCTGAATCTCCATTCTGATTTTTCCCATTTCAAGAAACTCAATATGGTGTCAACCAGTATCAAATTCTCATTACAATTGAAACCGTAATGAAACTATGTCGGCCAAAAACTTCTTTCTATCTCTAGATTATCATAGCTTCTCTCACTAATTAATCATCACTAATTTACTTTGTACTCTGATCTCCTTTTATAGGTGCTCCAAAGTGTGCTTAGGCGGGAAACCAAAATATTTTCCTGCTCACTTAGATTCACCCAAATCTTAATTTCTCCTGAAATCTCAGAGTAATTAAGACTTTGTCAATGCTTCTAGAATCTTCTCTAATCTTCTTCCACTTATATTGATTTAGAACTTTGGCCTTTTTCAGATCCGACCTTGTTACACAAGTTTCTCGATATCACATTCTTGGATCCCCTCATATGTCTTCTCGGCATCACTTTCTTAGATTCACTCATTTGTCTTCTCAGTATCACTTTCTCAGATTCACTCATCTGTCTTCTCAGCATCACTTTCTCAGATTCACTCATATATCTTCTCGGAATCATATTCTCGGATCCACCCTTCTTGATTCTTCAGCATCACTTTCTCGGATCCATCCTTCTTGAGTCTTCAGCATCACTTCAATTCTCGGCAAGACTCTTCACTGCTTCTTCAGCATGACATCATTTCAATTCTTGGCATAACTCCTCTTTATTCATCAATACCGAAGATTTTTAATTCTCAGTATGACTCATGTGGATCTCGGTATGACTTCAAGTTCTCAGTGCGACTTCATCGATTCTCAGTAAAACTTCACCAATTCTCGGTATGACTTATGGTTCTCGGTGCGACTTCACCGATTCTCGGTATGACTTCTCGGATCAACTTTTTCTTGCATCGTGATTACTTGAATATACTCACAAATTTAGAGTTAAAAAATAGAAAAGCATCGTCACAATATGTAATGAAGTCTAAGATCCATCACATCTTCTATTAGCCAGCTTCTGAATTCAACCGCTTCCAAGTTCCGAGGATTTGCAACTTCCTGGTTCCGAATTTCTCAATTTCCAGATTTCGAGTTCTTCGAACACCAGGTTCAGAAAATTGAAACTTCTAGGTTCTGAATCTTTAAACTTCTAGGTTCTGAATTCTTTGAAATTCAAGGTGTCTTTCCTTTATGAAAACTTCTTTAAGACCAACAAAAGACAAACCATGCAAACCATCTCTTCTTTTAGCTTGGTCCTAACAATCTCCCCCTTTGGATTTTATTTTCAACCAAGTTTTCATAAATCACCAAACTTTGAAACCTCAATAAATGGAGTACTTATCAATAATTCTAAGCCTACATGTGCAAACTCGATGTAGGAAACAAGAATCATTGACAGAAAAACCATGTTTTCCATAAGGTAGTGAATATGACATCTTCATCTTCCTTTTATAACTTCTTCATTCTTTCTGTAAACAAATTAAAGTTCTTTCCTACAACCACTCCAATCAAATAGTTAGAAAATTTCACAAACACAAACACTGCTGAGTTCACAGCTTACCCACAACTCTCTCTTTAAATAATATATTTATGATACAAAAAAAACTTCTCCCCCTTGAAAAAACAATCCAAAGTTAAGAAGAGAGGGGACGAAACAACATACCTTAGCCTTGAAGAGAAAGAGGTTGGACACCCATGTTCAACCTCAATCTTGAGAATGATTCCTTCGGCAAGGGTTTTGTGAAAATATCAGCAACTTGTTTAACAGATGAAACATATTCAAGTTTCAGTTCATTCTTTTCCACATTCTCTTTGATGAAAAGATATTTGATGTCAATATTCTTCGATCGAGAATGTTGGACTGGATTTTTGGTAAGATTAATTTTGATTTGATTATCACAGCCCAAGAGAAAGGGAAACTTCACTTCAACTAACAAATCTTCCAACTGTGTTTTCATCCAAATAAGTTGAGTAGCGGTCATGGTGGCAGCAACATATTCAGCTTCAGCTGTACTGAGTGTCACATAATTCTGCTTCTTCGAGTGCCAGCCAACACAACTTTTTCCCATAAAGAACACTCCACCGGATGTGGATCTTCTATCATCAACATTTCCTGCCCAATCTACATCCGAATGTTATTTGAAACACTATACTTGATTCTGAATTCTTCTATGCCTTTTATGTATCTGAGAATTCTTTTTCCATCCACAAGATGTGATTATTTAGGAGAACTCTGGAATCTTGCACATAAGGTAACATCAAAAACAATATCTGGTCTTAATGCGGTTAGGTACAACAAACTTCTAATCATCTTTCGATATTATTTATGATCAACTTATTTTCCTTCATCATTTTTTTCTTAGCTTTGTTCCCACTGAGATAAGAGTTGATACAGGTTTTGAGTTTTCCATACCAAACATCTTGAGAAGTTCCTTAGCATACTTTTCTTGGAAGAGAAAAATGAATTCTTTCTGTTGCAAGATTTTTAACCCAAGAAAGTATCTCATTTCACCCAACATGGACATCTCAAATACATTATTCATTTCTTCACCACACCTTTTACAGCTTCTTTCATCATTCCCAGCAAAAATAATGTCATCAACATAGACAATAACAATGAGAGAAAGATGTTGGATTTCCTTGATGTACAGATTGCTATCAACTCTTCCTTTCTTGAAGTTCATCTCTTTTAAGAAAGTATCCAGTTTGGAATACCATGCTCTTGGAGCTTGCTTTAGACCGTACAAGGCTTTCTTCAACCTGCACACATAACTTTCATCCTTCCCAACAATAAAGCCACATGGTTGTTCAATATAAACTTCTTTTTTAAGATCACCATTAAGAAATGCGGATTTGACATCCATTTGAAATATTTTTTAGCCTCGTTGTGAAGCAATAGCAAGAAAGATTCAGATAGTTTCTAATCTGGACACCAGAGCAAAAGTTTCTTTAAAGTCATTTCCTTCAATCTGATAGTAGCCTTTTCAAACCAATATTTCTTTATTTCTGATAACTTCACCTTCGTCATTTAGCTTATTCCGGAAGACCCACTTTGTGCCAATAATGTTCTTATTTTTAGGACTGGGTACGATTTCCCATGTATCATTCTTTTCAATCTGATCCAATTCTTCATTCATGGCTTGAACCCATTCTGGATGCTCAAAGGCTTTTTTAACATCATTTGGTTCCACTTTGGAATAAAAGGAAGTATGTGATATAGAATTACTTGTTCTTCTTGTTTGAACCATGTGACGTTGATCACCAATTATGTTCTGAGCTTGCACTTGTTTCATCAACCTTGGATAAGTTTTTAGTGTGCCTTAATCATCACTTGATATGGATGAATCTGATTCTTCATCTTGATTAGGATTACAATTCATTGCATCCTTATCAGAATCGTTAACTTCATCTTCCTCATCTTCCTTGTCTGTCTGGACATGCTTATCGTTCCCACTACTGGAAATACACTATTTCCCAACGGTTGTGAACCGTTGGTAAAGCCCCTCAAACCGTTGGTATCTAATATACCAACGGTTCTCTCAACCGTGGGGAAGTAGGCCGTGGGGAAAACCTTTCCCAACGGTTTACTGGGAACCGTTGGGGTAGGGTGACAAAAGGCACTCTATCCCAACGGTTTGGTGAACCGTTGGGATAGTTTTTTCCAACGGTTTCTCCCAAACCGTTGGGAAAAACCACATGGGTTCCCTCTTTCCCAACGGTTTAGAACCGTTGGGAAAATAGCTCTTTACCAACGGTTTAATGAACCGTTGGTAAAAACTTATTTAGAATTATATGCCAACGGTTTAAAACCGTTGGCATACCCTATGCTGCAAATTGCAGCCCCCTGCAATTTGGCAGCCCCTCTCCCCTGTACATCAAGCACCTCTCATCTCATCAGGCCTCATTTTCACCTCATTTTCGATCCAACAGGCCTCATTTTCACCTCATTTTCGATCCAACTATTGTACCTGTAATAAAATAAAACATACATATACAATTACGAACAAATTCATACACATTTAACATATAATGGATCCTGAAACTATACACATCCATAATTAAATTACAATTCATAAACATACATAATTCATATAGAATTCAATTTAAAATTTAGATGACAATTATATCTGGAATCCGATTGAGACGGGGATGATTGGTGCACGTCACATATGACCCATGGATCGTTCTCCTAATGTTTCAATGGAAACCGAATGCGTTTGGTCGGTTTTGCGTATGCCAGTTCTTTTCACTTATAATCCTACCCATTTTAAACAAAACAGACACAGTTAGAGCGGTGTTGGCCACACCACACCTCGGATTGAGGCGGGGATGATTCGTACACCTCACATATGACCCATGGATCGTTCTTCTAAAGTTTCAACGGAAACCGAATGCATTTGGTCGGTTTTCCGTATGTACTTAAAATGATGTCCATTTTAATCAAAAGAGAGCCACTTAGACTGATCCCGGCCACACCGCGACTCGGATTGAGCCTGAGTGGGCTCGTACATGTCACATATGACTGATGGATCGTTGTGATAAATTATCAACAGATTCGGAATGCGTTTGGTCGGTTTTGCGTATGTCAGTTGTTCTTTTCACTTATAATCCTGTCCATTTTAAACAAAAGATACACAGTTAGAACGGTGTCGGCCACACCGCTCCTCGGATTGAGGCGGGATTGACTCGTACACGTCACATATGACCCATGGATCCTTGTGCTAAAGTATCGATACAGTCCGAATGTCTTTGGTCGGTTTTTCGTATGTCACTTGATGATTTTCACTTAAAATGACGTCTTTTTGAAACAAAAGACTGACGCTTTGAGTGGTGTCGGCCACACCGCGTCTCCGATTGTGGCGGGGTTGATTCGTACACGTCACATATGACCCATGGATCGTTCTCCTAAAGTTTCGACGGAAACCGAATCCGTTTGGTCGTTTTTCCGTATGTACTTAAAATGGTGTTCATTTTAAACAAAAGAGAGCCACTTAGACTTATCCCGGCCACACCGCGACTCGGATTCATCCCGGGTTGGCTCGTATACGTCACATATGACCCATGGATTGTTGGAATAAATTATCAACAGATTCGGAATGCGTTTGGTCGGTTTTCCGTATGCCAGTTGATGCTTTTCACTTAAATTGACGTCCTTTTGAAACAAAAGACGGACACTTTGAGTGGTGCCGGCCACACCGCGTCTCCGGATTGACCTAAAACAACCGGGAAACATTCTAATTATTATTCGTGACGTGTACGCGCAGACGGCACGTCAATCGGACGTGCGGTTTGCGCGGTATGGCTCAATATTCGTGTTTTAAGTGATGCTCGCGCTTCGTAAACGCGCGTGAGGGGGGTCCAAACGGGCCGAACGATTTCAGAATGACCTGAAATCAGACGACAAATACGGGTGACTGATTTATGAAGTGGTCGAGTAGACGGCACATCAATCAGATGTGCCGTGTGCCCGCGGTGACTGACAACGCAGTTCTGGTGTCATAAACGGCCAAAACGGGCGTCCAACGGTCAAATTCAAAGCGGACAACCTCAGATTGACCTGAAACCACCGGGAAACATTCTAATTATTATTCGTGACGTGTACGCGCAGACGGCACGTCAATCGGACGTGCGGTTTGCGCGGTACGGCTCAATATTCGTGTTTTAAGTGATGCGCACGCTTCGTAAACGAGCGTGAGGGGGGTCCAAACGGGCCGAAAGATTTCAGAATGACCTGAAATCAGACGACAAATACGGGTGACTGATTTATGAAGTGGTCGAGCAGACGGCACGTCAATCGGACGTGCCGTGTGCCCGCGGTGACCGACAACGCAGTTCTGGTGTCATAAACGGCCAAAACGGGCGTCCAACGGTCAAATTCATAGCGACCGACCTCGGATTGACCTGAAACCACCGGGAAACATTCTAATTATTATTCGTGACATGTATGCATAGACGGAACGTCAATCGGACGTGCGGTTTGCGCGGTACGGCTCAATATTCGTGTTTTAAGTGATGCTCGCGCTTCGTAAACGCGCGTGAGGGGGGTCCAAACGGGCCGAACAATTTCAGAATGACCTGAAATCAGACGAAAAATACGGGTGACTGATTTATGAAGTGGTCGAGCAGACGGCACGTCAATCGGACGTGCCGTGTGCCCGCGGTGACCGACAACGCAGTTCTGGTGTCATAAACGGCCAAAACGGGCGTCCAACGGTCAAATTCAAAGCGGACGACCTCGGATTGACCTGAAACCACCGAGAAACATTCTAATTATTATTCGTGACGTGTACGCGCAGACGGCACGTCAATCGGACATGCGGTTTGCGCGGTACGGCTCAATATTCGTGTTTTAAGTGATGCGCGCGCTTCGTAAACGCGCGTGAGGGGGGTCCAAACGGGCCGAACGATTTCAGAATGGCCTGAAATCAGACGAAAAATACGGGACAGTGATTTATGAATTGGTCGAGCAGACGGCACGTCAATCGGACGTGCCGTGTGCCCGCGGTCACCGACAACGCAGTTCTGGTATCATAAACGGCCAAAACGGGCGTCCAACGGTCAAATTCATAGCGTCCGACCTCGGATTGACCTGAAACCACCGGGAAACATTCTAATTATTATTCGTGACGTGTACGCGTAGACGGCACGTCAATCGGACGTGCGGTTTGCGCGGTACGGCTCAATATTCGTGTTTTAAGTGATGCTCGCGCTTCGTAAACGCGCGTGAGGGGGGTCCAAACGGGCCGAACGAAGTCGGAATGGCGTGAAATCAGACTACAAATACGGGTGACTGATTTATGAAGTGGTCGAGCAGACGGCACGTCAATCGGACGTTCCGTGTGCCCGCGGTGACCGACAACGCAGTTCTGGTGTCATAAACGGCCAAAACGGGCGTCCAACGGTCAAATTCATAGAGTCCGACCTCGTATTGACCTGAAACCACCGGGAAACATTCTAATTATTATTCGTGACGTGTACGCGCAGACGGCACGTCAATCGGACGTACGGTTTGCGCGGTACGGCTCAATATTCGTGTTTTAAGTGATGCTCGCGCTTCGTAAACGCGCGTGAGGGGGGTCCAAACGGGCCGAACAATTTCAGAATGGCCTGAAATCAGACGAAAAATACGGGTGACTGATTTATGAAGTGGTCGAGCAGACGACGCATCAATCGGACGTGCCGTGTGCCCGCGGTGACCGACAACGCAGTTCTGGTGTCATAAACGGCCAAAACGGGCGTCCAACGGTCAAATTCATAGCGGCCGACCTCGGATTGACCTGAAACCACCAGGAAATATTATAATTATTATTCGTGACGTGTACGCGTAGACGGCACGTCAATCGGACGTGCGGTTTGCGCGGTACGGCTCAATATTCGTGTTTTAAGTGATGCTCGCGCTTCGTAAACGCGCGTGAGGGGGGTCCAAACGGGCCGAACGATTTCAGAATGACCTGAAATCAGACGACAAATACGGGTGACTGATTTATAAAGTGGTCGAGTAGACAGCACGTCAATCGGACGTGCCGTGTGCCCGCGGTGACCGACAACGCAGTTCTGGTGTCATAAACGGCCAAAACGGGCGTCCAACGGTCAAATTCAAAGCGGACGACCTCGGATTGACCTGAAACCACCGGGAAACATTCTAATTATTATTCGTGACGTGTACGCGCAGACGGCACGTCAATCGGACGTGCGGTTTGCGCGGTACGGCTCAATATTCGTGTTTTAAGTGATGCGCGCGCTTCGTAAACGCGCGTGTGGGGGGTCCAAACGGGCCGAAAGATTTCAGAATGGCCTGAAATCAGACGACAAATACGGGACAGTGATTTATGAAGTGGTCGAGCAGACGGCACGTCAATCGGACGTGCCGTGTGCCCGCGGTGACCGACAACGCAGTTCTGGTGTCATAAACGGCCAAAACGGGCGTCCAACGGTCAAATTCATAGCGGCTGACCTCGGATTGACCTAAAACCACCGGGAAACATTCTAATTATTATTCATGACGTGTACGTGTAGACGGCACGTCAATCGGACGTGTGGTTTGCGCGGTACGGCTCAATATTCGTGTTTTAAGTGATGTGCGCGCTTCGTAAACGCGCGTGAGGGGGGTCCAAACGGGCCGAACGATTTCAGAATGGCCTGAAATCAGAAGAAAAATACGGGACAGTGATTTCTGAAGTGTTCGAGCAGACGGCGCATCAATCGGACGTGTCGTGTGCCCGCGGTGACCGACAACGCAGTTCTGGTGTCATAAACGGCCAAAACGGGCGTCCAACGGTCAAATTCAAAGCGGACGACCTCGGATTGACCTGAAACCACCGGTAAACATTCTAATTATTATTCGTGACGTGTACGCGCAGACGGCACGTCAATCGGACGTGCGGTTTGCGCGGTACGGCTCAATATTCGTGTTTTAAGTGATGCGCGCGCTTCGTAAACGCGCGTGAGGGGGGTCCAAACGGGCCGAACGATTTCAGAATGGCCTGAAATCAGACGACAAATACGGGACAGTGATTTTTGAAGTGTTCGAGCAGACGGCGCATCAATCGGACGTGTCGTGTGCCCGCGGTGACCGACAACGCAGTTCTGGTGTCATAAACGGCCAAAACGGGCGTCCAACGGTCAAATTCATAGCGGCCGACCTCGGATTGACCTGAAACCACCGGGAAACATTCTAATTATTATTCGTGATGTGTACGCGCAGACGGAACGTCAATCGGACGTGCGGTTTTCGCGGTACGGCTCAATATTCGTGTTTTAAGTGATGCTCGCGCTTCGTAAACGCGCGTGAGGGGGGTCCAAACGGGCCGAACGAAGTCGGAATGGCCTGAAATCAGACGACAAATACGGGTGACTAATTTATGAAGTGGTCGAGCAGACGGCACGTCAATCGGATGTGCCGTGTGCCCGCGGTGACCGACAACGCAGTTCTGGTGTCATAAACGGCCAAAACGGGCGTCCAACGGTCAAATTCAAAGTGGACGACCTCGGATTGACCTGAAACCACTGGGAAACATTCTAATTATTATTCGTGATGTGTACGCATAGACGGCACGTCAATCGAACGTGCGGTTTGAGCGGTACGGCTCAATATTCGTGTTTTAAGTGATGCTCGCGCTTCGTAAACGCGCGTGAGGGGGTCCAAACAGGCCGAACGAAGTCGGAATGGCCTGAAATCAGACGACAAATACGGGTGAATGATTTATGAAGTGGTCGAGCAGACGGCACGTCAATCGGACGTGCCGTGTGCCCGCGGTGACCGACAACGCAGTTCTGGTGTCATAAACAGCCAAAACGGGCGTCCAACGGTCAAATTCAAAGCGGCCGACCTCGGATTGACCTGAAACCACCGGGAAACATTATAATTATTATTCGTGACGTGTACGCGCCAACGGCACGTCAATCGGACGTGCGGTTTGCGCGGTACGGCTCAATATTCGTGTTTTTAGTGAGGCGCGCGCTTCGTAAACGCGCGTGAGGGGGGTCAAAACGGGCCGAACGATTTCAGAATGGCCTGAAATCAGACGACAAATACGGGACAGTGATTTCTGAAGTGTTCGAGCAGACGGCGCATCAATCGGACGTGCCGTGTGCCCGCGGTGACCGACAACGCAGTTCTGGTGTCATAAACGGCCAAAACGGGCGTCCAACGGTCAAATTCATAGCGGCCGACCTCAGATTGACCTAAAACCACCGGGAAACATTCTAATTATTATTCGTGACGTGTACGCGCAGACGGAACGTCAATCGGACGTGCGGTTTGCGCGGTACGGCTCAATATTCGTGTTTTAAGTGATGCGCGCGCTTCGTAAACGCGCGTGAGGAGGGTCCAAACGGGCCGAACGATTTCAGAATGGCCTGAAATCAGACGAAAAATACGGGTGACTGATTTATGAAGTGTTCGAGTAGACGGCAGGTCAATCAGACGTGCCGTGTGCCCGCGGTGACCGACAACGCAGTTCTGGTGTCATAAACGGCCAAAACGGGCGTCCAACGGTCAAATTCATAGCGGCTGACCTCGAATTGAGGCGAGGTTGACTCGTACACGTCTAAAATGACCCATGTATCGTTGTCTTAAAGTATCAACACAATCCGAATGCGTTTGATCGGTTTTCCGTATGCCAGTTGATGTTTTTCACTTAAAATGATGTCCTTTTGAAACAAAAGACATACACTTTGAGTTGTTCCGACCACACCGCGCCTCGGATTGAGGCGGGGATGACTCGTACACGTCACATATGACCCATGGATCGTTGTCCTAAAGCATCAACACATTTCGAATGCGTTTGGTCAGTTTTTCGTATGTCACTTTTTGTTTTCACTTAAAATCTTATGGAAATTCATATAGAATATTTTTATATCATATTTAGTATGGATTAGATTTTAGTTGATTGTGCTATGAAACATTTCAGAGCTAATGAAATTAAGAAAGGTGGAGGGGCTGTCCAGGGGGCTGTCCGGGGGGGCTGTCCGGTGGGTGTCCGGGGGGCTGTCCGGGGACCAAGGAGGAGGGTGGGGGGGCTGTGCGGGGTCTGTCCGGGGGGGCTGTCCGGTGGGTGTCCGAGGGGCTGTCCGGGGACCAAGGAGGAGGGTGGGGGGGCTGTGCGGGGTCTGTTCGGGGGGTGTTTGGGGGTTGTTCAGGGGGTTGTCCGGGGTTGTTTAGGGGGCTGTCCGGTGGTTGTTCAGGGGGTTGTCCGGGGTTGTTTAGGGGGCTGTCCGGGGACCAAGGAGGAGGGTTGGGGGCTGTACGGGGGGCTGTCCAGGGGGCTGTCCAGGGGGCTGTCTGCGGGCTGTCTGGGGGGTGTTTGGGGGGTGTTCGGGGTCCAAGGGGGAGGGGGGGTTGTCCAGGGTCCAAGAATGAGGGGGGATGTCCAGGGAGTTCTCAAACACACAACCACTAAAAGACAACAACATCCATAAAAACAGACAATATATAAAAATAACTCAACTCCAATACTATACTACGAGTCTAGATAAAACCAACAACTAGAATAGATTAAACATCAAATCTCAAGTCAAAAGTGTAACGGATCAATATGTCCCACATCAGCATCACCATCTCCATCATCATCATCATCATCGCCCTCGTCATCATCCTCCTCATCGTCCTCACCCTCCACAGCGCCTTCCTCCTCACCTTCGCCCTCCTCCTCGCCCTCCTCATCTCCCTCCTCTTCCGCATCAGACTGCTCGCCATCATCATCTTCAAGCTGGACATCGGCCTGACCACCACTGGAACTGCCACCTGGTGCACCATATATAGAATGTATCGATGACATGTATTCATCAATCGCTGGGCTGGCCTCTGCTGGAAGTGTTGGACGTAGAACTTCAATAAATTTCATAAATGCATTGTTTGCCCTAGAAGACTGTTCTGCCGTCTCTGTGGCCCTTTTCTCAGCCTGTTCTGCCTGTGCCCTAACTTGCTGCAGCTCGGTGGCACTACAACTCGTACCTGAGGCAGGCCAATACCTCGTCGGGGCTATCCTAGGTCGGCAGCGTACTCTGCCAGAATGATCCTCTCCCAACACCTGATGTAAGTGATCAGATGGCCCAAAATTGTCTGCTTCTTGGGCATCGAGGGCCTCTAAAGAATCCTATTACAAATATAAATATATTATTAAGTTACGAAATAGATATTAAAATATAAAATCAACAGATTAAAACTTACAATCTGCTGCTGAGTCGCTTTGTTGACAGCACGTCCATCCTTTTTTCGTCTACTCGAGCAAAACAGTTTTGCTCGAGGCACACGTCCTTCAATATTTTGTACTTGCCTCTACAATGACATTGAAAACAAAATTTATATAAAGACTTCAGCAAATAATTAAATAATTGAGGAAACAAAAGAAAATGTAAGTCGTAAAGAAAACTTATAAACAATTGTCATACCTGCTGCCTCTCATGATCCGGCATCGTTGTGCGTCCTAGTGTATGGAGGTATTTTTTTGCATCAATGTTTTTTTTATTTTTTCCAGATGATTCCTAAATAAAATTCGATAATGCAAAGGATAATATTAATGCAAAACTTGGAAGTTATTATTTAAATACCTCAAATGTAATTCATACCTTAAACTGGGTACTCGTCCAATGAGTAATCATCTGACGATACTGCTCTATAGGACAATCATCCACGACTGGTACCGCCTCTAACTCAGTGCCAACTCTAGCACGCCAGCCAATATACAGCTCATGCTTGTAGGCTCTCCAAATCTCGCCTAAATCCTTTAGACGTTCCAGTCGTGCACCCTCACCATCAGGAAAATTAAATCGAAGCTGAAATGAAAATATTAATTTATATAAATACAAAAAAAAATTCATGGCATTAAATACAACAGATTTTTTTACCCATATCTCTGCCCAAGCTCTATCTTTGAACTCATGTGGCAAATGTCTCCACGACAGTGGGCTGACGGGAATGATGTCGGAGTATTTGGCAAGCATCGCCATAAAACTCCGACATTGTTGACCTGTTTTCTCAACCATCTGATTGTCTTCATTATATTCCACCATAACCTGTGTGCGACGGTTCCACACCGAACGCATGTGTGTATGGCCCCGCCCTCGCCTCCTGTCAGTAGATGTATCTGTCATGAAAGAAAAACAAATATTTTATCAAAACATGTTATAATGAAAATAAATATTGCTATAAAAATTTGTTAGGGTTTTATAAATATACCTGTGCTAGTCTGATCAATGAGTGGCGCCGGATCCACAGAACCTGATGGAACACCCTCTGGTGGAACAGGAGTCGAAGACGATGGAATATAAAAGCTCGGAGAGACAGAAGTAGAAGGAAAAGAAGATGGAACAACTGTATGACCTGCTGACTGGGGAGTGGGAATCATCATGGGATGTGAAAATGATGGGGCAGAAGATGCAGAAGGTAGCGAAAACATGGGATGTCTAAATATCCCGTGTGTCCCTAACGACACACCGGGATCAGAATGTGGGAAGGCTGAAATGTCAGTGGGAGGGGCAGGGTCTAGTCGGGCACGCGCAGCTCTATGTCCACCTCTGGTACGAACCCTCCTCGTACCACCGGCCTGAGTACTAGGACCAGTACTAGGCTCCTCGTCGAATAACTGTCGACGTAATGGTGGATCCTACAAAAAAGTTTACAAAAAAAATTAATCACATGACATTATATATTCTGTAAATATATATATATATATTTGAAATAAAGTACTCACTGTAGGCACTAATGGTGGAATGCCCATCTCCTCCATCCGACGATTGTTCTCCGCCATTTTTTTTCTTTGTCTCTCTTCAATTGGCTTCATTTCCTGCATTGGAAAACAAATATGTAATTAATTAGAAAAAGAAAATTAATGTGTAAACCAAAAAACTAAATATATGAGGGAATGAGGGGATTCATTGGTAATTTAGCTATCAATTGTTTTAGAAGAGCTTGAATGAATTTAATAAAACATACAAGTTGTAATGTTCACCAAGTTAGAAATATTGTTTGATTTGGTTTGAATACAGTTCAATTCCAAATTAGAAAATGCAATTCAAATAAAACAGCAACCAATAAACATTGAAAATTCACATAACGGTCAAGTCAGCTAAAACATATTTGTGATCAATACTAAATAAATATGGATATTACCAACCTTAACAACCCAACTCGAGGTAAACCAAAAGAATTGAGAACATGGATGAATGATTCTATATATTTCCAACCACAACTTCAGGTTCACAATCAACTCTTACAATTGAGCTATTGGAGTCATCAAAAGAAATAAATGGATTGGTTCCAATGGCAATAGGGACAGTGTCAATTCCATCATCAGCATCATCAAAAATATGTCTTGGAATTACTTCAACTATGACACCAAATTCAGGTTGAAGTTGATCTTTGACATAAAAAACTTGTTTAGCCATTGATGCCAACACATATGGTTCTTCGGTTGCAAGAGTGCGGGTCATATTAATTACTAGAAATCCACAATCATCAATAAATGTGCCATGTCTCGTCATCAAATCAAACCAATGGCATTTCATCATTGTGACTCGTCCATGAGAGTAATAATCTAATATTATTATTTTCTCAACGACTCCATAATAACCCACATTTTCAAGTCGCGGTCTACTATCTGATGCACTGGCATAACAATCTGTTGTGGCAGTAACCATAATACCATCATGTTGTGTTCTCATGTTTTTGGCTCGTTCAGTGACAATAAATCTGTACCCATTGATAACAATTGATTTACAGTCACGAACCACGGTATTAGGACCAAAAGCCAAAGCTCTTATTTCCTCAGAGACAGAGTCAGCAGACAAACTCAATACCTGCAATATAAATGACAGTTAAACTTAAGTAAATATTGAAATAATTAATTTAAACAGTAATATTTTTACCTTCAATTTTAACCAAGCAGAAAACTCTTTGCTATGCAAAGTCTCTCTCCTTCTCAAAGATAAAGAACGATGCTTCCTATTTATCATTGTTTTATGTTCCCTGTAGATAAAAAAATATGAATAGTTTAACAGATATATATGTAAGATATACAAATTCAATTTTGTTACCTGATATAGTCATCGAACAAATCACAGTTGAACAAAACTGTGCGATGTGCCATCTCCCGCTCTTCATGGCTTAATGTCTTCAATGTATATGATCCAGGAATTCCTCCTATTTGAGGAAGTGATGGAAAACTGGGTTCAATTTGCTCATATTGTTCTTCTTCATTTCTCATTGGTCTGTTCATTCTTGTAGTAAGATCAGACAAATACATTGAACAGAAATCCATACATTCTTGAGCTAAGTAACCGTTCACGATAGAACCTTCGGGATGATTCTTGTTTCGAACATAAGACTTTAATGTGAACATATTTCTTTCAGTTGGATACATCCAACGAAAAGAAACAGGTCCTCCGAGAAGTATTTCAGTTGGAATATGGACAGTCAGATGCAGCATGCATGTGAAAAATGATGGGGGAAATATTTTCTCCAACTCACACAAAATTAATGGGGCATCTGTCAACATTTTTTGCAAGAAAGACTTGGAAAACTTCTTAGCACAAAGATCTCTAAACAAATGGCACAACCGAATAACACCCACCCTTACATTATTGGACAAAAGATGACGGATTGCTATTGGAAGCAACTCATGCAGTAGAACGTGATAATCATGAGTCTTCAAAGATTTTAGCTTCAACTCTCTTCTGTTGACCCGTTTAGATATGTTGCTTGAATAGCCATCAGGAACTCTAATAGTCTCTAATACTTCCAAAAATTGTTTTTTTTCAGTAGGTGTCATCACATAAGAAGCACATGGAAGTTGCCATTTATTTTCACTGATACGCACAGGATGCAATTCTGGTCTGATGCCCCAATCCACCAAGTCACGACGAGATCGTAAATCATCTTTTGTCTTCCCCTTGACATTTAGAAGAACTGAAAGCAACATTTCACATATATTCTTTTCAATATGCATTACGTCTAAGCAATGACGTAGCAAATTGGTTGACCAATAAGGCAAATCAAAAAAGATACTCCTCTTCCTCCAATTGTAACAGGTTTCTGTGGAAACATTCTTTCTCTTTCCAGATTTCATTTGACCCTTCCCGAACGAAAAACTGAAATCTTTCAATTCATTAAGCACATCAGTTCCAGACATATGCTGAGTTGGATCATCGGTCTCTATAGTATTATCAAATCTTCGACGATTCATTCTATATGGATGATCCTTTGGCAAAAATCGTCGATGTCCCATAAAACTGAAACTACAATGATGTTTCAGTCTTCTGGATCGTGTATTCTTCATACAAACTGGACATGACAGTTTCCCCTTCGTGCTCCATCCAGACATCATTGCATAAGCCGGAAAATCATTGATTGTCCACATAAGCGCAGCGCGCATCTGAAATATGTCTTTCGAACATGCATCGTATGTGCGCACACCCACATCCCAAAGAAGCTTCAACTCTTTTATTAAAGGTTGCATGTATATATCAATATCAATGCCGGGATCAGAAGGACCAGATATGAGTATACTCATGAAAGTGAAAGATTTTTTCATACACAACCATGGGGGAAGATTATAAATGTGCATAAAAACGGGCCATGTGTTGTGCGAAGTAAGCATCTGCCCAAACGGATTAAAACCGTCGCATGAAAGACCCAACCTCACATTACGCACGTCAGTTGCAAAATCAGGATGTCGAGCATCAAATCTCTTCCATGCAAATCCATCTGCAGGATGAACCAACTCATCATCAGTCTTCTTTCTCTCGGTATCATGCCATCTCATTTTTATTGATATGTCATCAGACATAAAAAGATTCTGGAGTCTGGGGATCAATGGAAAGTGCCACATTACTTTCTGTGGAACGCGGGATGGTGTTCCATCAGATTTTGACTTCCAGCGGGATGTGCCACATTTTATACATTCATTTCGTTCAGCGGTTTCCTCCCAGAATAAACTGCAATCTTTCGGGCAAGCATGAATTTTGTTTCTTGAAAATCCAAGTTCCTCAACTAACTTCCATGCCATATAGTGGTTTAAGGGAATATCTGCATCATCTGGAAGTAAATCCTTCAAGAGGGTAAGAATGTAATCGATTGCTGTATTAGAAATCCCATACATAGTTTTCCCATGAAATAATCGGATTAAAAATTCCAGCTTTTTCATTTTATCGCATTGTCGATATACTGGAGTCGTGGCAGCATCATTCAATTTTTTCACCCTATCAATATCATCATTTTCACTAGATGCATCAGCTGTCCTCATATCGAAGTCTTCTTGAGTCGAAATCCTTTCTTTTTCATGATGACGAATAAACGGAAACCGATCATCTAACAAATTCTCCATTCCAGTCTTTTCATTTCGATCATCACCAATTTGAGATTTCGTTTTCTCCCCATTGTGATACCACAGAAAGTAGTTTGCTTGAAACCCATTTTTGGTTATGTGGTAGCTGACTTCTTCACGGCTCAACCAAGGTCTACCAACACAATTGGAACATGGGCAGTGTATGCGACCACTATCTGAAGCATTGTGAAATGCAAAATCTATAATGCTCTCCAAATTGTTTTAAAAATCGTCTGAGATCCGATCGGTTTCATACATCCAACTTCTGTCCATTCTGTAAAAAGAATTTATATAAGTCATTTTGTCATAAACAATTCAATAGGCATTAACTATAATAGAAAATACATTTAAGTAAACGATAAAGGAAGAAAATAATCAAGGTATCAACTACACATGTCAAAAAAACATACAAATGTGTTATTGAAAAAATGTAAAACCAACAAGAACTTAATGTGTTATATCACATAACAGCATGACTCATCCCGTAACCATATTAGTAGGGTATCATGAACATGAATAACATCAACCTTGTGCCATCCTCCTACCCTACATGACCCCAACCACATGCCACATCTTATTATAGCCTTATCACATCACACCTCACCGAAAAACACTAGGGAAATCATAGTACATCTCACCTGAAGACACATGGACAATCACATCGCATCTTGCCTAAAAACACATGGTCAATCACTTTTGCAGGAAGAGTAGGGAAGACATGGTAGCTATCCAAACATATAACCACCATCCTAGATATTAGAAAAAATACTCATAACTCAAAACCTCTGATCGTTGGTAAGTTTATCCAACTCTGGTTGGGAATGTGTAGAAATAACATAAAAATACATGATATATAGATAGCACAAAATACTCAACCTATGGGTTCACATTAACTACATAATCACACACTTCACTACTACCATAAAACACATAAACCACACCACCACCACACAAGACGCATAGCATTGGAATATAATTCTACATTCAATAAGTCTATCTATGGAATTATCATAAGAATCCATGTATCAATTGGAATATAATTCTACATTCAATAAGTCTATCTATGGAATTATCATAAGAATCCATGTATCAATTGGAATATAATTCTACATTCAATAAGTCTATCTATGGAATCCCTCCCTTGGATCCATGTATCACCCATGGCTTAATCAATATTCAAAGAAATGAATCTATCCGTGGAATTCCACTGTGAATCCATTTATCACATAAAGCGTATAAGTTAATAGAAACAAGATTATATACCTGGCATCCTAATAGAATCCATGTATCACTATTTACTATTAATCATTTAATGAATTCCATTTCATTTAAACAATTCATTAAACATACCAAGGTCAAAAACTAAGGTATTTAATACAACTCACCTCAAAATGGCGACTCAATCAAATAATAACCTGAAAAGAATGAAGCTTCATTTACTCATGTTGTAATGACAAGATAATGAGATTCCCTTGCTTAATCAATCAATTCCATATCATGGTCTCAACATAACTCATAATGGCTAGCAATTCAATGAAAATTCAAGCACTCACATGGGAATTTTTAATAGAACACTCCTAACAAGACTATAAAGATATCACATGCATTAGTTATAATATATCTAACATGGTAACATAAAATATAAGATAAATTCAATCCAATTTCATAGATTCATAGCATAGTCTCTACTTTACTCACATTGGCAAGGCAATACAATTAAAACATGTGTTAAAAAATAATTGGCATTCATGTGTTAAAAGGGGAATGCAAACCATAAAATACCCTTAATTAATTTAATTTACAATTCAATTCAGAAATCGAACAATCAATTCGATTTATATAACCTTTCACAAATGACATCCCATGTTCAAGGGGTAAAATCCAAAAAGGAATTTTCAAGAAAACTCACCCTTAGGCTGGTCCGGCCGGCAGTAGCACCAAAATCACCTAAACTGATGGGAAAAATGAAAATAGGTTTAAATACTATCCAAACATTTGAATACATTTTCATTTAAGAAGAAGAATAACCTGAATAAGAGCTGTAAAATTGACGGCCGGCAGTACCTCCAAAATCGCCTAAATCGGCTGCTGCTCCCGTTTTAGGGTTGTGTATCGCGAATGGGGGAGAGAACAGGCGGCTGGGAATTTGGGGAGGACATTTGCCAACAGTTCTTAAAAACCGTTGGCATATGTATATCTATCCCAACGGTTCTACAGAACCGTTGGGAAAAACCTGAAAAAACCTCATCTATGCCAACGGTTCATGAGAACCGTTGGTAAAAAACCATCTATCCCAACGGTTCATGAGAACCGTTGGGAAAAAGCTCCCTGGAAACCTCTATGCCAACGGTTCTAATGAACCGTTGGTAAAAAACTCCTTCCCCAACGGTTTCATAGAACCGTTGGTATCTAACCGTGGGGAAAGGCCAGCATTCCAGTAGTGTCCCTAGATTTTCAATGACTTTTACATCAACTGCATCCACCATTATTCCCGTTTCTTTGTTAAAACATCTATAACCTCTTCCTTCTAGTGCATAACCAAGAAAAATTTCATCTTCTCATTTCTGCTCAAATTTTCCACTGTTTCCACCTTTCAAATTTATAATTCATGGGCTCCCAAAAA
This sequence comes from Viscum album, assembly GCA_963277665.1. NCBI lineage: Eukaryota > Viridiplantae > Streptophyta > Magnoliopsida > Santalales > Viscaceae > Viscum > Viscum album. The sequence continues at coordinate 1,210,290,115 of OY728137.1, forward strand.
CTTTAGCATGCTTCATACTTGGAGTAATTCCATAGAAAAGTTCATATGGAGTCTTGTTTGATTGGTGCCTATAGAAACATCAATTTTGAATATAAACAGCTGTACTTGTAGCTTGCCTCCAAAAGTAATGAGAAAGGCCATGTTCAAGCAACATGGTTCTTCCCATTTCTACCAAGATTCTGTTCTTCCTTTCAGAAACCCCATTTTGTTGAGGTGTATATGGAGCACTATATTCATGCTGAATTCCATGCTTCTTAAGATAGTCTTCAAATTCTTTACTTTTATACTCACCACCATTATTTGTTCTCAACTTCTTCATAGAGTACTCACATTCTCTCTCAGCTTTTCTTCTGAAGCGTTTAAACATTCTCAGGGTGTCTTACTTGTGCTTCATAAACATAACACATGAAATGAGATTAAAATCATCAATGAAGGTGATGAAGTACTTGTCTTCATTTGTTGTTTTTTTTCTCATCGGCCCACATATATTAGAATGTATTAGTTCAAGGGGTTGTTTATAACAAATTTCAACCTTCTTATGCACAACACTTGTAATCTTTCCTTTTTGACAGGTAGTGCAACACCAATCTCTTCTTCTTGGAAAATCTAGAATATCTCGAACATTGTCCCTTTTAGATAACTTTCTCATATTTCTCTGACACATGTGTCCAAGTCTTCTATGACACAACTGATTTTATTTCACTAAGCTCATGTAACAAGAGTTTTGTGAATTTCCAACCTGAAACATATTCCATTTGGTTCGTTGTCCTCTTGTAACAATATCCCCGTCTTCTTCACTTTTCACAACAAATCAATATTTATTGAAGATAAATTTGTTACCCTCATCACACAATTGTGATACACTCAGCATGTTGTGATTCAGCCCATCAACATACAGATTTTTCTTGGACTTCAATTTTTCCTTCCCAATGATGGATGATCCAACACCTTTGATTTTTAAAGATTCATCATTGAAAAATGTCACAGTGCCTTCTTTAAACTTCTTCACATTCTTTATCATCTTCAAGTCTCCTGTCATATGTGAAGAACACCCACTATCAAGTATCCAAGGTCATTCTTCCTTTGTAACTTTTAGAGCAGTTTCAACAACAAGAGCTTTTTCTCCTTTCACTTCTTTCTTCATATTTAGCTTCTGAGAATTAAGAACTTTTTGTTGAGCTGGTGACAGCACAAGACATACTTTTGCAAGATGTCCAGGTTGTTTACACCTTTCACAAATAGTCTCCAAGGTTGGAACCTATTTCTTGTCTTGACTTAATTCTTCTCAACTTTCTTCAAGAAAACTTTCTCACTCTTCTTTCTTTGAGGAGATTGACTCCCCCTCAATCTCTGCCATTCATAACTTATGGGGTTTTGGTAATAATTTTGATTTAACCAACACATATTCGATGTATGCTCGAATCCACCACAAAACCAACAGTACCCATAGAAGGAGTACCTTCCTCTAAAGCTTTTGTAATGATATTTCTTTGTTACTCTTTCTTCAGACCCACCAACCATTATTTTTTTAGCAAGATTGTTCTGCTAGAATTCTGCCTTCTTTGATTTTACTTGTTTTTCACCAGTGTTATACTTAAAATTCTTTGAAACTTCTGAGTTCCCAGCAACAATGTTCTTGGCCACATAAATAGCTTTCTCATCTTTTTTCTTCACAGCAACCACTTTATTCTTCTATTGAATTTTCTCAGGATTTGCTTGTTGAGATCTTTCACCTACACTAGTAGTTGAGTTTTTAAAACATATGTTTCTTAATTCAACTTTTGAGATCTTATTTTGAATGATCTCTAGTTATTCCTCTTTTTCTTTCAACTTAACTAACATGTTCTCATTTTGTTTTTTCTCATCTTCAAGAGACTTATTTAAATCTTCAAGTTCTTTCTCAAGTTCTTCTTTAACATTATCTTGATTTCATGATGAGGAGAATTCATCTTCCAACTTTTTGTTAAGTTTCTCCAGTATTCTGATCTTCCTTAAACATTCCTTCAATTCTTCTTTCAGATGCATCTCAAGCTGAGTTTCTTCTTCTTCCGAGCTGTTACTTCCAAAATCTTCATCATTTACTGTTGCAATGAAAGTATTCTCAACACCATGTTCAACTGATTTTTCAGATTCAGCATCACTTTCTTCATCTTCTTCATTTATAGATAGAAAACATTTTCTCTTGGATTTTAAGAACTTATTTTCTTTCCCTGACTTCCCTTTACCACCCTGATTCTTCCATAACTTTCTTGGATTTCTTTCTTCTTCTTCACTGTCTTATTCATTCTCCCTTAGAGGATAGTTAGCCGCAAAGTGTACAATGCCTCCACATTCAAAACACTTCAAGGGAAGTTTTCCCTTGTATTTACTTGTGCCTCTTTTAACATTTTTTGAAAACAAGGATAAAATATCGTTAATATTTTTACATACCTCACTTTCAGAGTCAGAGTCACCACCATCTTCTTTAATCAAGATCTTCTTAGACTTATACTTCTTCATGGATTTGAAAGATAATTCTCTGTCAACCTTTGTCTTGGTATTCATAGTCTTTTCCCTTCTCATCTCATAAGTAATGAGTGTGATATGCAAATAATCAAGAGATAGAGCCTCTGAGTCTCTTTATTCTAATGAAGATACCTTCGCATCAAATTTATCAGGAAGAATCCTCAAGATTTTTTCCACTACAGTAGATTCTTTCATCTCTTAACCAAGACATTTGATGGTACTAACAATATCGTTCACCCTGGTGAAGAAATCTCTAACAGATTCATGCTCTCCCATTTTCAAGTCTTCACACTTCAACCTCTAGATTTGAAGTTTTGCCTTCTTGACTTTTGTTTTGCCTTTATATATGTTTTTTAGTTTGTCCCATATACATTTGGTTGTGGCCACTCCTTTCACTCTCAAGAACTCACTTTCATAAAGTGAATGCAATATAGCATTCTTGGCTCTTCCTCATTCTCAAGAAACTTCTTGTCAACAGGTGTAAGTGGAACATTATCATCAATGTAAGGAAACCCAACTGTTAAAGCTTCAATAACTTCATAACTAATAGACATGAGATACGGTAGCATTCTATCCTTCAAGATGTGATAGTTTTTCCCATCGAATACCAGAATGCCTTTACTGTTCACACAATTTAGATTTTCCATAAGCAAGGAAAACAAAGGAACCTCCCTCTGATACCACTTGAAAGGACCCAGTTGGAGCAATGAACCACTGAGAGGGGGGGTGAATCAGTGGTACCTTTTTTTCCTTTTTAAGTTCCCTTAATATTGAGAACAAACTTTGTCTCCTATTAAAGATATAATTCCCTACTGAGAAAACAAACAAGCACGCATCCAAAGGAACACAACAATTTACAAGGTTCACTATTCAATAAGAATAGCTACGTCCTTGGTATGGTTGGAAACAATCCAGCGCCATACAATCCACTAAGAAAACAATCTTTGGATTACAACGAGTAGGATATACCCTTACACTCGTGAAGCACTATGAAACAATCACTTCAGTGCGTGTGTACCCTCTTAGCACAATAGGGCAATGTCTCTTTTCTTGTAACAACTTATGTTACATGCACTTCCTTTCAAATACACAAGTGTAATCAAGTTCAGCACAAATCTTCACTTCCTTAACCAGAAGAAAGGCAAGGACTCCTTGGACTTGAGATAGATCAATTATAGTTCAAACTTCCCATTCCAAATCTCCATTCCAAATTTTCCCTATCCGATTTTTCAATTTGAATTTAGTCCTTCAAACTGATTCTTCAATACAAATCTTCCTCAGTCTGAGAAACTCAATATGGTTTCAACCAATACTGATTCCCCATTCCGATTAGTTCAGTCCGAACTTCCCACTCCGAATATCCATTCTGATTTTTCCCATTTTGAGAACCTCAATACGGTGTCAACCAGTATCAAATTCTCGTTACAATTGAAACCGTAATGAAACTATGTCGGCCAAACACTTATTTCTCTATCTAGATTATCAGATCTTCTCTCACTACTTAATCATCACTAATTTACTTTGTACTCTGATCTCCTTTTATAGGTTCTCCAAAGTGTGCTTAAGCGGGAAACCAAAATATTTTCCCGCTCACTTAGATTCACCCAAATCTTAATTTCTACTGAAATCTCAGAGTAATTAAGACTTTGTCAATGCTTCTAGAATCTTCTCTAATCTTCTTCCACTTCTATTGATTTAGAACTTTGGCCTTTTCTGGATCTGACCTTGTTACACAAGTTTCTTGGTATCACATTCTCAGATCCACTCGTCTGTCTTCTCGGCATCACTTTCTCGGATTCACTCATCTGTCTTCTTGGCATCACTTTCTCAGATTCACACATCTGTCTTCTCGGCATCACTTTCGGATTCACTCATCTGTCTTCTCGGCATCACTTTCTCAGATTCACTCATCTGTCTTCTCGGAATCATATTCTCGGATCTACCCTTCTTGATTTTTCAGCATCACTTTCTCAGATCCATCCTTCTTGAGTTTTCGGCATCACTTCAATTCTCGGCATGACTCTTAACCGCTTCTTCAGCATGACATCATTTCAATTCTCGGTATGACTCCTCTTTATTCATAGATACTTAAGATTTTGAATTCTCGGTATGACTCCTCTGGATCTCGGTATGAATTCAGGTTCTCGGTGCGACTTCACCAATTCTCAGTACAACTTCACCAATTCTCGGTACAACTTCTGGTTCTCGGTGCGACTTCACCGATTCTCGGTACGACTTCTCGGATCAACTTTTTCTTGCATCGTGAGTACTTGCATATACTCACAAATTTAGAGTTACAAAACAGCAAAGCATCGTCACAATGTGTAATGAAGTCTAAGAGCCATCACATCTTCTATTAGCCAGCTTCCGAATTCAACTGCTTCCAGGTTCCGAGGATTTGCAACTTCCCGGTTCCGAATTTCTCAATTTCCAGATTCCGAGTTCTTCGAACACCAAGCTCTGAAAATTGAAACTTCTAGGTTCTGAACCTTTAAACTTCCAGGTTCTGAATTCTTTGAAATGAAAGGTGTCTTTCCTTTATGAAAACTTCCTTAAGACCAACAAAATACAAACCATGAAAACCATCTCTTATTTTAGCTTAGTCCTAACATAAGCACTGTACTAGAGACCTTGAGAAAGCAGAAGATCTATGAAAAGTATAAAAAGTGTGAGTTCTGGTTAAAGGAGGTCTCATTATTGGGCTATATCATCACAAGTAATGGTATATCTGTGGATCCCTCCAAGACAGCTGCAATTGAGGGATGGTCGAGGCCAACATCAGTAACAGATATCTGTAGATTCCTTGTATTAGCTGGATATTATCGTTGATTTTTGAGAAATTTCTCATGATTTTGAAACCCTCTTACCAAGCTAACTCGGAAGGGAGTGAAGTTTTTTTGGAGTGATTATTGTGAAGAGAGCTTTAAGGAGTTGAAAAGGAGGTTTATCACTACGCCTATCCTCACATTAACCAAAAGTGGAGAACTTTTTTTGGTATTTAGTGATGCTTCAAAGAAGTGAATGGGTTGTATGTTGATGTATAATGACAAATCCATTACCTATTCTTCAAGGTAATTTAAATTTCATGAGAAAAACTATCCAACACATGATCTAGAGTTGGATGTAGTGATATTAGCTTTAAAAAAATTGTGGAGTTACTTATTTGGGGAGAAGTGTGAAATATATACAGACCACAAAATCCTCAAGTATATATTCACACAAAAAGATTAGAACATGCGCCAATGAAGATGGATAGATCTCATCAAGGATTATGACTGCTCAATCCACTACCATCCCAGTAAGGCAAACAAGGTTGTGGATGCTCTATGTAGAAAGCACCCTACATATTTATCAATGATGATAATTGAAAATAATTCAATCTTATTATATTTGAAACGGATGTACATGGTAATCATTAAGGTAGGAACATCATCAATCCTTTCTCAAATGATTGCTCAACCATCCCTCATGGAGAAAATAGAGGATACTCAAAAAAAGGATGTGGAAATTTTGAAAAGGGTGGAAGCTATCAAAAATGGGAAATCCTCAGAGTTTTTGGTTGACAAGGATGGAATTGTGAGATTTGGGTCATGATTATATGTATCATATGATCCATAGATAAAGAAGGATCTTCTAAATGATGCACACATATCAACCTTCTCTATTCACCCAGGGAGCACAAAGATGTATCGATATCTCTAAGAAAAATTTTGTTGGGACAATATATAGAGGGAGATTTCTAAATATACATCAAAGTTCCTCGTATGTCAGCAAGTGGAGGCTAAGAGGAAAAAGTCTAAGGGGATTATGCAACCACTACCCATACCAACATCAATGTGGGACAACATTACTATGGAATTTGTCACTGGACTTCTAAAGACATCCATAGGAAACAATGTTATATGGGTCGTTGTGGATCGTCTTACGAAGACAGATCACATTATCGTGATTCAATAGGACTTCTCATTGGATCAACTTGCAAAGATTTATATCAAAGAAGTGGTAAGGCTGCATGGAGTACCACTATCTATTGTATCCGATCGTGATCCTAGATTCACCTTAAAGTTATGGAAAACTCTCTGACATACTCTAAGCACAGAACTGAACTTCAGTACGGCCTATCATCCTCAAACTGATGGCCAATCTGAGCAAACTATTTAGGCAATAGAAGATATGTTAAGATCATGTTCTATGGACTTCAAAAGAAGATGGTACCAACATATTTCATTGGTTGAATTATCCTACAATAACAATTTTCACTAGAGCATCTGAATGGAACCATATAAATACCTTTATGGGAAAAGGTATAGAACATTGGCGTGTTCGGATGAATTTGGTGAGAGTAAGCTGCTAGGACCTGAAATGGTCAAAGAAATGGTGGAGAGGGTGAAAACCATTCAGCAGCATATCAAGGCAGCCCAAAGTCGATAGAAGAGTTATGCAGATAACCATCGAGGAGACCTTGAGTTCAAAATTGAAAACATGGTATTTCTATGCATATCTCAGTGGAAGAAGGTCATGAGGTTTGGAAAGAAAGGTAAGTTAAGTCCTAGGTACATCGGCCCCTTCAAGATTCTTGATTGTGTCGGGGTTGTGGCCTATCGACTAGAACTTCCACCCACCATGGACAAAGTACATGATGTCTTTAATGTATCCCTCTAAAGGAAGTACATACCAGACCTTTCACGTGTACTCTCTTTAGAGATAGTACAGTTAGAGGATGATCTTTCTTATGAGGAGCAACCAGTGAAGATCTTAGATCCTAGGGAAAAATTTATACGAAATAAGACAATGCCCCTCGTGAAAGTGTTGTGGAGAAACCAAAAGTTTGAAGAGGCAACTTGGGAATCATAGGAAGTGATGAAGTAGAGTTACCCACATCTGTTTTAGTATGGGAAAAGGAAATTTCGAGGGCGAAATTTCTGAAGGGAGGAAGATTGTAACGACCCAAACCTTCATTAATGAAAATTACTCTTTATCTAATTAAATGTATTATTATATAAAATAGTTATATAAAATATTCACTTCTTTGGTTTTATGTTTTTTTATTTTTAAAATAATGTTAAGAATTGAGATTTTTGCTAATATAGCCATTAAACAGTGATCACATGATTAGTATAAATATAGGGCTTTAACAAATCCAATTTACTCAGACAAAGGAAGTGATGGCCTCATCCAGTAGAATTGCTCCATATGAAGCCCATTTTTCAGAGATTTTAAAGGATGTGGCATCATTAGGATTCTCACTTGACTAATCACAAGTCAAGCTTCAACACTTTAATCTTGAACGGAACCGCCTATGGGAGAAGTGGAAGTTGATAGAGATTACCACCCGAGCGATGTTGTCTGAGCCACCCCAAGAGTCTATCACCATCGCACACCTTACCCTTCAGTATTATATGGGTGTCATAAGGGGTTATGTAACGAGATACTAGTACTATTATTATGTACATTATTTTTTATAGAAAATATACATTCATTTTATTATTGCTACTCTGTAAATAGTTTTTAAATCACAAATAGTATTTTTATTTAATATTCAACTAAGGAATATATTTTGATAAATTAATGTATTTTTGAATTAAATAATATTTTAATAAAATATTATTATTATTAAATTAATTTTTATTAAGTATAAATGATCGTATAATTTTTATGAATACAATTGTAATTTTTATTAAGGTCTGAAAGCTGTTTTTTTTTCAAAACCCATGAATTTTCAATAAATGTTAGTTTTTATTTTAAAAGTGAAAATTCACATATTTAGAAAATTATTTGAATAAAATTAATATTATTTTTTAAATCAGGATGTCGAAATTATCCAACAGTGAATTTTTCATAATTTTCTGAGACAGTCAAATTTTGGGGTAAAAATTAAATTTTGTTTAAATATATAATGCATTTTATGAAATCATAATGACCCAATAGTGATGTAATAAAATACTATAAACTTTATGTTCTGTCAATATATATTTTACCATTAAAATAAAGTGATTTTAGGTTTTATTTATTTATTTTACAAAGCCTTAGTGGACCCTCCAAGACTTATAAAACATTTTGTCTTTTTAAATTGATTTCCTTGAGAGTGTGAATCACCTCCACATAAGCAACCCTGTTATTTTAAAAAGTTAGGCCATTGGCCTTATAAAAAAATGTTTTACACTCCCATTTGGAAAAAACTATGGGTTGTTTTGTGGTTTTTATTAGTTTAATGTGTGGTGTCCCAAACCTAAATAATAAAGAATTCCCTCTCCTTTCCTATATAAACCCACCCAATCTCTCACTTCCTCTTCACTAAAATCCTTTTGAGTTCACCCAACCTCTATCTTCCTCTCTCTAGAATCTTCCCAAGGTTCTCCAAGATCCCAAGAATCCTCTCTCAAGCCCCTCCCAAGCCTTTGGGGTCACACTTCCAAGTAAGGGATTTCTTTTTTTCTCATTTTTGTTCAAATTTAATTATGTTGTTATTCCCTTTTATTTTAAATTAAAAATGTCAGGGTATGATTTCTCACATCCCCCATACTGACCTATTTATTTTTTAATGATGATATACCCATTTTTCTCTCATTAATGCCTCCCATTTACACTATTTACCATGCCGAAATTCTGTAAGGAATTCCTCTCTCCTCATTTTCATTCAAGAAATTATTTTGTATCATGAATCTAAAATCCATTAAATATGTTGGTACATGTATCTATATGACCCACTTACTTTCCATTTCATTTAAATTTGATGAGACGTCCCTTTATCTCTCATCAACCATTTTTATGAATTCATATGTCACGCCCTTATGCTGCCGAAATTGCACCGTGATTTTCCAAGCCAAAGTCTTTATATAGTGAATACCATGCCCATTTCTCTATCAAGGGTATTCACCTTTATGCACATTTACTTATTTATTATAGATTTTCATATATTAATTCCACATTCCTTTGTCATGGAATAAATGATTATCTTTAATGATTCCATGTTGTATGATCCATGTGGCACACTTATGCATGAAATGAAATGTTTAAGAAGTGTGCGCCCTGATAGCACTCCAATACATTGAGTAAAGATTAGTATCATGATACATCAAGTGAAATGAGGGTTTACTCATTATAATTAAAGTTAAATGAGTATTTAATCATTCTAATTCAAGTGCAATGAGGTTTTATTCATGCTCCATGTGCAATGATCCTTGGCTCATGCTAATACCATGTTAAGTGTTGTTGCAACATTCCCATGTTGTGATAATCATGCTTTATCATGACTTTATGTTCATGCTTCTTTTATGCTCCATTGATATTCTTATTTCCTAACATGTATTGTATTCTTCATTTTATACCTTGTTTACTCCCTTACTGGGCTTTATAGATCACCATTTTCTTATGCATGTCCTCAGGTTATCCCATGCAATGCTAAGTACGAGGGAATGTAGTGGTCATGTAAAGGAAGTTTTCAATAGAGATGTTGCGTTTCATGTTTTAAGTTGTTATGTAATGTTTCTAATCCCCAAATACACTAGACCTCTCAATATTCTATGTTGTATCAAGTGAAGAGTTTGTGTAATAAATCATGTTTAAGTGTGTAATAAAGAGTAGGGTTGTTATATACAAAATATGATTATTCATGTTGATGTGATTTAGATCATGTTGAGTTGATCACATGTGTGTATGTATGGATTTTATCACAATCATGACATGTTATGTATGATTCCACTATTTTTTAATATTTTTGTGGTATATGCTATGTTATTGTGTTATATATGGTACCACAGTGGTTGGTGGGAATGTCATGAATCGATATCCATTAAGGGGGTTCATGTTTAGACGTTGCATGTGACTTGATGATGAGACCGAGATGGAGGATGGGGCATGATGTCCTAGTTTTTCCTAAACTAGGGGAATGAAAATCATGTGTGATCAAAAATCGTATGTGATGATCGTGGGGCATGACAATCATGAGTGATCAAACCTATATGAAAATAGTGGGGTGTGATAGTCTATGTGACCTAACCTAGAGATAGAATCGGAGCATGATGGCCTAGTGTGGTTTGACTTGGAGGCCTGGGGCCTATATGTCTATTGAGAATCTTCATGTTGGATCTGATGATCAAATGTTTCCATGATTGTTCGATTGTTTTCCAACATGGAACAGAAGCAATTATAACGGAGATTTGTGGTGGATATGTTAGCGCACAAATGCTCGGCATGATTATTCATTATGTTCACATTTATTTATTATTATGTTATACACTATTATAAATGTGTACACTTGTTTATAAAACATTGTTGGTGTCCTACAAAGTCTTTTACTCACACCCTACGTAGGAATTTCGGTGTGCTTTTAGATTTCATGACCAATGGTCCAGTGAAGGGAAAGGGTCCTATCATGGATGGTTGAGCAGTGGAGCATGTAGTTGGAGAAGATAGGGACACACACCTAAGTACTCTGCAAATGTTTGTTCATTTAATTTTCTTGTATTTACTCGCTTCTTATAATCTAGATAGGTTTACCACCTTGGGATCTATTTTTATATGTATGTCACTTATTCAATTTTTTCATTTACTCTGATTGTTTATTATTTTGTTTATTGATTATTATCGATCATATGACATGATATTGAGGGTATAGTCTCCCCATGGGTATACTTAGAACCTCACTGCTAGTCAGCATCCTCTTGTATATGGGGAGGCATGTATGAGGTCATGTAACACCTGGATCGGACATGGTGGTTATGGTCATGATGTTACAAAATGGTATCAAAAAAATCAGGACTCGCTAACTTGTTTTTCTCCATTCCCTAGTTTGGAACAAGTTATATAGGAGATAGGATGGTTAGGACTCGAGTAGGGAAACTATGACAGTGTCTATCCAACACTGTATAGTAGACCTTCGAGTTTCCATAAATTGGTATAAATTATGTTTTTCTATTACCGTTGATTAAATTCAACTTGAGTGATACACATGATGTGCATATTTGATTTATGATATTTTGGGTGTGTTCGTGCATCATGACTAGTCACATAAGTTTACATGTCTTGGAAAATCATGGTTACCTCAAGCACACTCTTGACACGACACCATGGCTACCTCATACCTCAACCCTGTGATATGGTCCCTTACTGTCATCATCATAAGTCATGGACACACTCCCTCTAAGGGATAAACCTGTCATGATGATATACCTATTCTGATCACCAATAATAATGCCTCTATAGGAAGGGTAACATACAAAAAAGTAGATCATACAAGGAAAGCATATTATGACATAACATTATGAGTATTATTAGTTACACATCTAATAAAAACCAAACATAGTCTATCGGGCTATATAAGCATACTCATGTAATAAATAAACACACATGGTCTTATGGATATATGTATCAAGTATAAAAATAATAAACCTCAATATAATCTAATATACTCATATGTTATCAAGCCTCATTCATTGGCGACCATACAACAATCCATCACACACAGTCCAACATGGCCCATGGAACCTTTTAAATTTATTAGGAATTATCCATTTAATTAATTAAAACTCAAGAATCATTAATTAATTAAGAATTATTATTATTCATGACACAACATAAACTAATGTTCATTCTCCCAAAGTGGAAAATCTCAAATCTCATGCCAATAAACGTGCATAAAAACAAAAGGTTAGAGAACATGAGACCACATAAACACACCCAACTCGAGAATTTTTATGTGTATGTAGATTTCATGAGAGACCTAGTGAAGGGAAAGGGCCCTATAGTGGATGGATGAGTAGGTGGATCATGGAGTTGGAGTGGGATAAGATAGACAGTGGAAGACCCCATATTTCTTTTATTTATTGTCTAATTTTAATACTTTATATAGCTTTCCACTTTGGGAGCTCTTATTTATATACCATGTATGTCATATTTAGTTTATGATTTTACTATTATTATTTATTAATTATCATATTGTTATTATTTATTATCCTACTTGATGACATGATATAGAGGGTATAGTCTTCCCACTATCAGACTTAGACCCCCACTACTAGTCAGAAACCACTTGTGTATGGGGATGCATGCATGAGGTTATGTAGAATTCTAGATCGGACCTGGTGGTTCGGGTCAGGATATTACAAAATGGTATCAGAGGATTGGGACTCACTGTGTTATTTCTCCTTACCTTCAGTTGGGATAGGTTAGATAGAATATAGTATGATTGGGACTCAAGTAGGGGAACTATGATAGTGTCTGTCCATTACTATATAGTGGACCTCTGAATTATTATAAAGTGTGGGATATTATGTTTTGTTGTTACAGTTGATTAAATTCACCTTGGGTGATACACATGATGTTGATATGTGCCACTTCGGTGGTGGCGTAGTGGTGGGTGGAAGAGGGCCATACAACAGGCGTTCGGTGAGGTTTGGGGTTCGATTCCTGGGAGCCTGCTCTTGGGGGAATTTTCACCTCCCATGTACTACTCGTCTTGCCGAGTCACCCGGTGTCTCACCGGGTGGGCAGAAAGGTCACACTTCACCTAGCTAATGGATTTTTGTGCTAAACCATTGTTGATCTAGGTGTAACCCCGTGGGGATGCTCTTTCATCTTAGCTGATAATGGCTCCTCCCCAGCTGAGGCTTCTCTGGATGACTTCTTCGTGGGGATTCCTGGGTGTAGAGAGTTCGAAAAGACCAATCCTGGGAAATCCCTTTCAAAAAGAGAGACATGATGTTGATATGTGATTTATGATATTTAAGGTGTGTTCATGCGTCATGATTAGTAACGTAGATTCATATTCCATGTATATACTTATTTTTGTGCTACAAAGAAGTTCTTTATTTAAATGCCTTGATTTTTGCTATTTTTTCAAGATAGTTTCTATGATTGTGTGATATATCTATGTTTTCCTATTGTTATGATGTATCTTTATTGGGATTTATTAGTTGAACTGATCATATTGTTGTATTACTATGTATATGATGATTGCGACTAATGTGTAAGGATTGAGATTCGGGTTAATGCTATGAGGGGTATACCTTGGGTTATGAGTAGTATTATAGGAAAACCTTGTGTGATCCCTTAGAATATATTATTTGAATATTTTCTTAATGTTCCTCCTATTATAGATACATGAGAAAAGGATTCTTATGTTCGAACATAGTGGTATGAGTTGTTCAAACAAGACAGCTAGAGATACTTCTCGGTGATGAGAAGTCGATAGAGGAATAATTGTAACATCCTTAAATTTTTTAAGTATCATAAAACCATCTGTCAATAATTTATGAGTATTTTCATATGAAAAATGTAAATTTAAAATAAAAATCATTTAATAAATTTTTTATTAACACTTTTAAATATTCTATAGAATATTTTGGGTGTCAAGCATTGAGTTAGCATGGAATTATGTGGACTGTAGAGCCTATGTATTCTTTTAATAAATATATTAATTAAATTATATTATGTAAGCATGATTTTTCCAAAAAAAAATAAATATCTCACAAATATTTTTCTTGTATTATAAATTTTATATCACTGTTAGGTCTGGGATGTGGGGTTTACCCTAGGCACGACCTACCAGTTATGTGCATCGGGTGTTTGGTCAAATAGCATGTGAAGATAATTTATTTAATATTTTTATTATTTATTTTTTAAAATAATGGAATATCTCATAAATTGTGTCTCATATGAGAAAACCAAGACATCCATGAGTTCTAGAATACGGTTTTTACCCTTGGTATGACATAAACTTGTGCACGTGGGGTGTTTTCTTAAATTGCATGTAAGGGTAATGATAATTGTATTATTATTATTTGTGTTGAAGAAAAAAATAAAAATTACATATGTAATTAAATTCTATTAATTGATGAGCAACATTTCTCCATGTGTGAATATTTATTGTGAGGTTAGGTAATAATGGTGATATTATTACCTTGTGCTAAATAGATGCAAATGTGTAGTTAATATTGATTTATTAACTATTATGGGAATTTAATAAAAGATTTTCTTGAAATATTAATGGTGGAAATGAAGGGAGGTATTTAAATATTATTATTGTTGTTGATATTATTATTATTATAAAAACCGAGAAAATAATTTTGGTGTGTACATATATATAATGTGTGAGTGTATGGGATAAATATATTTTTATATATATGTGTATGTGGATGTATATATATAAAGTGTATATATATATTTTAGTTGTGTGTATATATATATATGTGGGTGTATGTATATATATGTGTGTGGGTGTATATATATATATGATGAATTTTTTTAATATATGTTAATGGATCATTTAATATATTTAAAAATATGAATTTAAAAAAATACATGGAGAAGAGATTTTTGGGTGGTGCATGGATTAAAGATGAGAGAGAAGTGAGAAATTAATTAAGTAATAAACTAATTTATAAATTTATTTAAAATAAAAGGAAAAAATATCTAAAAGGGGAAGATAAGGGAGATTCCTGAGGAGGCGTACAATAGGCATCTCCCACTTTTTGTAATCTCTCCCATCTTTTATAATCTCTCCCATGCATATCTCTTATCTCCTTCCCTCAATGATGTTTTTTTATTTTATTTTATTATTATTCAAACTCCTTTCTTTAATATCGCATGCAATATTGATGGGAATGACACATCATCAGAGTTGTTGGATTTGTCTCAACGATAATTATTTTAATCTAAATTTTGTTTTTAAAGTAGAAAAGGAATCCTAGGTGTGCAATCATATTTTTGTTTGGTGTGTGAGTATAGTTTAAGTGACAACACCTTCAACGGATCTTCCGTTGACATCAACAAATTTTTTGGTGGGAAGTTCCTTACCATTTTGGGCCATGTATATGATGTTAGCATGATATGTAATGTATTCTTGGCTAAATCATGATTGTTTTGTGATGAATGTGGGTGCATGTGTGTCCATGAGTCTTTCTTGATTTGCATAATATGATTATGCATGTTGATGTGCTTTAGACCATGTTAAGTTGCTTGCATGTGTGTATGTATGGCTTTTCTCACATTCATGACATGTTATGTATATTTACACTATTGCCTTGTGATATTCTTGGTATATGTTATGTTTTTTTGTAATGAATATTCCAAACTGACAAGGGGTACCATCATGGATCGGTATCCCTTGAGGGGGAGCATGTTCAGACACTGCATGTGACTTCATGACGAGACTGAGATGGACGACGGGACATAATAGCCTAGTGTGTCCTGACCTGGGGGAATGATGATCATGAGTGATCATAATTATGTGGAAACAGTGGGGCATGATGGTCTATGTGACCTAACCTAGAGATAGTGTCGGGGCATGATTACCTGTTGTGGTTTGACCTAGAGGCATGGGTCCTATATGGCTATTGAGAAGCTTGAGGAAAGATATGACATTGAGACATTTCCATGATTGTTCCAATGTTTTCCAACTTGGCGCTGAAGAAAGTATAATTGAGGTTTTTGTCATCTTGGTTAGTATACTAACACTCGTCATGATTATTGTATGCATATTTATTAATCATTATGTTATACACTCTTATACATGTGTACACTTATTAAGAAAGAATTTTTGGTGTCCCACTGAGTCTTTTACTCACACCCTACTTGAGAATTTTGGTGTGCTTTTAGATTTCATGATCAGATATCTAGTAAAGGGAAATGTCCCTATGGTGGATGGTTGAGAAATGGATCATATAGCTGAAACGGACCGGGATAGACACTAGAGTACCCCACATATGTTTTTAAATTTACTTGTTTTTTATTTACCTGTTACTTATACTCTAGATAGGATTTCCACCTTAGGATATATTTTTATATGTATGTCACTTATTCAATTTTTTCCTTTACTATGATTGTTTATTATTTTGTTTATTGATTATTATCAATATTATGACATGATATTGAGGGTATAGTCTCCCCACCTATGGACTTAGATCCTCACTAGTATTCAACAACCACTTTTGTATGGAGAGGTACACATGAGGTCACGTAACACCTGGCTCAGACCTGGTGGTTTGGGTCGGGATGTTACAATATTGTTCTATCTAGTTGTTCATCAGGTAAAGCTGATAACGATTATTTTGTATAAATTAGATAAAGAATATAGGAAAATAAGTAGTCATTATTATGTAATGTGGATTAAAATTAGAAATAAAATTTATTATGTCATACTTACACATGATTCTGATACTCTGTTTTTTTTTCATCTAATATAATTATATATTTATTTACACAAGCCTCTTTCCATAGCACATGATGTGGAATGGAAGTGGATTTTGATTTTGATTCATTAATCTATATATAATAAAATGAAAATAATATATTGTTCTTTCATTCCACATAAAAGCATTACTATAGATTTAAAATAAATATTATTTTTTTAAAGTAAAGCATGCCCCATCCTTACTTTACTTTAGGGATGCATTGGTTTTGATGCATGATACTTATTTTCAACACTCAGTTGTTGTTTCATAAAATATTAATTCTTAATCAAAGTGATTAATACATGTATTTTCAAGTAAAATTTTACCAATCATAATTTACATGAAATGATTACCCCTCATAATGGCCAATAAACTCATTCCATGTTTCTTGGTTTTTCATGTGAACATATATTTATAGTGGATATGGGTTTTCTTTCCCTTCATCATCCCTAGGATGATTCTTTTTAATAATTGTTTGAAAGTATCTATGAGCCTTTTGATCGACCATTAATACAAATTTAATTTGATATTCATATAATATAAATTCACTTTAAAAGGGATAATGAAGAGTAAATCAACATTTTATTATTTTATTTTTTAGTAAAATAGATAAAATATATCATAATGTTACCCTAATACCTTCTCAAAGCAGTGCCTTTATCATAGGCACAACATTCGGTTACATGTCTACATCAATCGACACATGCATTCAAGTGGTAAACCCAATGTAACTAATAAAAATCAACTTATTGGGGTCAATAGTTTGGTTATATTCATTCCATAAAAACTTTAATTTTATTCATTTATTTCTCACCTTAATAATTTTTCTTAATATTGTCAAACTATGATACTCCTATTTTTTCTCAAACATAGGTTGTTCACCTTTTATAATTTATTCAATTTCAACATTTTCAATATGTTGTTTCTCGGGATTGGTAGCATCAGTATGTAGAGAAACCTATTGTTCATTGTTATTAGGAGCATCATTATGTGTATAAACCTATTGTTCCTCATGATGGGATGAATCAGTATATAGAGAATTAATTATCTTTAGAACTAGTTGAACATTTATTTTGGATTGAGTAAATTCAATAGTGAATATATATAACTATGAGGTAACATAATATATATTAAAAAAACTAACCTGATTATTAAACTCTCTTTTTTTTCTTTAAAGGTTTTAGGGATTTGACCCCTCTATCGAGTATCTAAATCCCCTAATTGTGGTTTCCTATGATATATAAGACCCCATCTACATTGGGACCACTATTAAATGATTATAATATCCTAATAAAAGGGTTAGCCTTAGCTGAATTTTCATCTAAACCTATAGTGGTTTTAGTTGATAATAGGACAATTGAACACTTTCAGTTTGTAAGATCTAGAGCATAAAATAATAATACTTCCTATGATGACATTATGAATGATTTATCCTTGTAACCTTCCTTTCTAAAATCCACTTTTATGAATATCAATTAATCGATTTTAGTTACGCTCCTATTATCACCCCACTTGCATTGAAAAATCATATCTTGGGATGTTGTATAATCCAACTATTATATTTTTTTATTATTCCAAAGTATGATATATTCACTTAAATTAGATATTTTTCTTTGGTACTAGATACGTGCATCGCTTCCAACATAAGAATAACTCCATATTTAGCACAGTATTATGTTCATCATGTTCCTTTATATAGAAATTTAACCATTAATTACATAGCCATTATAATATGATACATGCACACTTGGTCCCCTATATAGCCATTGAAGTCAATTTGAAATTGAATTTGGATTTTCATATGACTCTTTGAAAATTTGGTCTTAAAACCATCTTATAAATTATTGGTTATGTGTATTTGATATCCATCTTTCAGCCCTTGATGGATTCAAATTCCGAAGAACTTATTTGTGGGTTTTAACATACGGTGTAACCATTAAACTATTATATAAAATGTAATGGTTAGTCTACTCCTGCTCTATAATGGTAATTATGACAACATTTGTTTTGGAAATTCCTTTACCTACAAGTCGCCCGCTATAATGAGATTTTGGTAGACCAATTCTATCTACATCAGACAAGTAGTCGATATATAATTCAACAGATTCCTCAATATATCACTCTATAATACAACCTTCTAATTAAATTTTAATTTTGGTATACCCTTTCAAAATAGTTATGTATCATTTAGTGGTGTTCATCCATTTATAATTTATAGAACCGCATAGTTGAATATCCCTAACCAAGTGAACCATCGTATCAAAGAATAGGGATCTCAATGTGAAATCTTCATTTATATAAGTATCATACAATGTGACACCTAAATCCCACATTAATTTAATATTTTTAATAAATGGATCCAAATAAATATCAATATCATTACCTATTTTTTTGGTCCAAAATAAGTAGAGATAATATAATGTATTCTTGCTTCATGTATAACCATGGTGTAAAGTTATGATTTTCCAACATAAGTGGACATTTACTGTGAGTACTAATTTTACACCAAAAGGATTCACTTCATCTATAGATAAAGCAAGATAAAGGTTTCTCAGCACATTTCCAAATTTAGGATACTCATGATCAATTTTCTTTCACTGAGGAGAGTCTATTGGGTGAAAAAGTTTCACATTTTTATTTCATATATTTGTGTTCCTTGTCAATTTTCTTACAGTATCCTCACTTATATATAAGTCCCTAAACCTTGTAATGATTGGAAATTACCATACAACTTTTGAAAAACTTTATTCATCTTACTTGTATCTAGATACACTGCACTTTGGAAAATTTTTAAAAGATCTATGGTCTTTTAAAAACAATATATTTTCATTTGGATATGCATGTATTATTTTAGAGATCATACCCATTGAACGTAACATTCCTTTATCATCATAGGTTCAGAAAGGAATCTCATTATCTTCTAGTATCAAACCATTCGAGGGAAAAATTTGGTTCAATAAAGTTAGTGTCACTTTATTTGTTTCCAGCTTTTACATTAAATAGCTTCAGTATGGTTGAAAATATTGTATATTTAGTACAACCAACATATAATATCATCTTTGCACAACAATTTAACATCTGAAATAGATTTCGAAAATTATAAATATCATGTTAAATTGTCATTTTTATTTACTTAATGTGATCTTCATCATCATTTACACTTGTAATCATATCATTGATACAATCTTCATCTTCATTCACACTTGTAATCACATCGAATTATCCAATAAATGTGGTGTTATCCCATATGCTAGTAACATTTAGTTCTTCTCCATGTTTAGTACAACATTTATAACTTCGATCTATTTCATGACAAGTCAAGTGTTCTTATAACTCCTCTAAACTATTTAATTTTGAATAAATACAATGTAAACATGAACAAAGGATTTAAAAAGGGTCATATTCATGATATTTTATAAACTTTATGAACTCTTTAACCCCGTCCTCATACTCTTTTTTCATGCAATTGAGATCCATACATTTTCGATTCACATCCATCCTATTTGATTCATTAGTATTAATATTTAACAAAAATAAATAAATACACATAAGGTATGAGATTATAATCCTAAAAGGATATTCTTTATAAACACACACATATAGTCATCATATTTTATATAAATTTTCATTTCATCAATAACTTGTTAGAACATATAAAGATGAATAATTATATGAATGTAAAGTATTATAACACTTATATTTTTATTAGAAGAATTTGAATATCATAAATCATTCTATTTTTTGAAATGGATTCATCAAGTGAGATAATTCAATCCCTAAACCTATCACTGTTCATAAGAAACCTATGTATTCATTTAATTTTATAATTATTAGGGTATATTAATAATGTTTCACTATAAAAACATATATCAAAACAAATTACTTATTTTTCTTAATGTTTCCATAGTGTTTAAAACAATGTAATCACATCAATTATGGTCATTTCATTTGTAAATTTATGAATGATATCATATTCTAATTCTTCATTTGGTAATAATCAAAATAAAAAAAATTAATATATGATGATATTTTAAAAATAATTAAGATTGTGCGTAGAATGAGAAAAATGAATGTTTTAACTAAAATAAACCAAAATTTTAAATTTCAAAATCATGAAGAGGGTGTATTTAATCACAAAAAATAATTTTTATGATTAATAGAATTCATAAAATAAACAGCATTGTTATTAAAATTATAAAAATTAATGTTTTAAAAAAAATTAATTCTATAAAAATTAGGAATTTCCAAATTTTGATTCATCTCTCATTGAAAATAATATAAACTTTTAAAATTATGTTTAACAATATTGTGTGAATTATATTAATTATAAGGGGAAAAAATGTTTATATGAATTTTGTAGAAAATTTTATTTGAAAGATCGATAAAATAATTGTTTTTCTTTATCTCCCCATGAAAATTATGAAATTGATATAGAAAATTTTGAGATTATTTTTCATAGTTAAAATGAAATTATAGATCAAATTCAAATAATAATGAACAAAAAAATTATAATTCCACAAAAAAAATTGTGAATCAAAGGAAAGAACCATTAAAAATAGGAAATGATGATGAGAGTTTTTTAAAATTCACAGAAGGAAAAAAATCATAAATTATTATGAAAATAATACAATATAATGAAAATATGAAAAATGAAAATTTTGTGGTTGTTGTTGAAATTGAAGTATAAATATAGAGAGGAACAATAATAGTGGAAGATAGAATTGATTGAGAAATTATTTTTGATGAGTTCTTGAAAATCATGATGGCTCAAACATTGATCATAAGAGAAAAACCAATGAGGAGAACCAACAATTGTAAAAATGGGGGTTAAAACATCAACTATACAAGAAGAACCAACAAAGAGAACAAAAAAATCATGCAAAAAGATGAAAGGTTGATTAAAAACAAGTATCAAATAACATACCTTCGATTTAAAGGTTGATTCACCTGAAAGATTCAAAGGAGATGACAATAAGATTCAACTTCTAAGAGAGCTTAAATGACACAAGAATTGGAAATCTCAGTTAGAGTTCTTTTAAAATAGGGGGAGGGGTTTTATCAGTGCTAGTAAAAAAGAAATGATAAAATATACATTTATCAGCACTAAAATTGAATGTTTTAGTAAATATTTGATTTATCAGTGCTCTTTAATGCTGATAAAGCCATGAATTTATCAATGATAAAAATGTACTGATAAATCATACTTTTATTATCATTAACTTACAAGCACTGATATATATATATATATATATATATATATATATATATTTAGCACTTAATATAGCACTGATAAATACTGGTGGAAAATAAAAAATAAATTTAAATTTAAAAAATACAATAAATTACTAAGTACATAAAAAATGAATATAAAAATTATTTTATAATAAAAAATAATAAATATTAAAAATAAATAAATTACAAAAATATTAAAAATAAATAAACAATATGATTTATATTAAATGTATTAATAAATGTGATAATATTATAATAAATTTATTTTATTATAATAAATGTATTAATATTATGATAAATGAATAAATAATATTAATTATGTAAGCATAAAAAATATTAAAAATGAATAAATAATATAAAATGAATAGATGTTAAAAATGAATAAAATTTAATAATTAAAATTAAATTAAATTAATTGTAGAAAATATTGAAAATGGATTAAAAATAGTAATTATATCACTTTCTAATATATTAAAAATGAATAATTATTAAAATAAAAATGAATAAATATTAAAAAGTACATTTAAATACAATAGATTCATAATAAATTACTAATTAAAAATGAATAAATAATAATTGTAGAAATATTTTAATATTAAAAAGTATTAAAATAAAAAAAAAGAATAAATATTAATTATATAAATTACAAACATATTAAAAATAATAAATAGTAACAACTAAAAATGTATAAATAGATATTAAAAATTGAAAAAAAATACAAAAATATCAATTGTATATATATATATAATTGCATTATTTATATTTGAAAAACTAAATGACTTTTCCTGTGATTGTATGTACGTATATGTGTATAAATATATACATATACTAAAATGAGATATGTCGAATTGAAGAAAAAAAACAAATGAATTTTCTTGTTATATAATGATATATTCATATACATATAGACATACATACACATTACCTACATACACATGCACACATACATACACATACATGTACATACACATAAAAACACATACACATACACATACACATATACACGTACATACACGTACACACACATATGCACATACACATACTTACAATTATATACATATATATATACATACATACACATATATACACATACTACAAAAACATACACATACAGCATAAACATACACATACATACACACATACATACATATATATATACATACACATGCATACACATGCACATACATACATACACATACACATACATGCATGCACCTACATACACATACATGCATGCACACACACACATACATATACACATAAACATACACATACACAACACATATATCTATATACATACACACACACACACACAACACTTATATACACATACATATGCATAAATGCAAACATATATGTACATACAAATATATAGACATGTATACACATGCATACACACACATACAAAATTACACATACATCCATATACATACACATGCATATACATACATACAAATATATGTGTATATTTTAAATTATTTAATATGAAATCTATTTAAATAAAAATATATTCATTTAGATATTTATATAATCATTTAAATAAAATAATAATATATTATATTTATATATACATTTTTTGTAATTAATGTATATAAGTATATTATTAAACATTTTTATTGATTTATATAAATTTGAAATATATATATATATATAATTATGAGAGTAAGATTGAGAATAATTATTTTATTATAATATAGTTATATAAATCATATTTAAATATTATATTCACACATATATATTTATTGTTATATAAATCATATTTAAGAAATATATAAATATGTATATATAAATTAAATTATCCACGATGTCCTTTATTAGCATGTTATTAGCTTTATTAAAGGGTAGGCTTTTATCAGCACTAAAAAAAACATTAATAAAGGGTCATCTCTTATCACTACTTTTAGTTAGCACTGAAAAAAGGCTCCCCTTTGTCAGTGTTTTTTTAGAACTGATAAAGGTCAATGCTGAATAAAGCAGGATCTGTAGTGGTGCATTGTCTCCTCTCTTAACAAGACCTAGGTCTTCCTGCATCCATATGGCTTGTTTTAGGCTTCATAGTCACACTATATTCATGATACTATATAGATCCCTATGTGCATGTATATTGGCACCATGCACACAAGACTCTCATGTACATTATCCTTGTCATTTAGTCCATAGGTCCCATGCTTCCCTATTATGTATCTTCTTGTGTAGATTTGTTTTCCCTCACTCATGTGTGTTGGAGCTCATCTTGTGTACTCAAAAAAACTCATCATCATTAGAATAATATTTTATTGGTTTCCCCATGCTCTTTAGTGAAAATTAATCTATTTTTTGATCAGTTGTTTTTATCATGATAGGAAGCTCATGAAAAGGAAGAGAGAGGTGAAAATAAGTGAGTGACACATACTAATTTTCTTGTGGACATATGAGTTGTTGGAGAAAAGGTTGAAGAATACACCCCCAAAAAAATATACAAGATCCACGAATATGGAATTAGGTTCAATTAAGTATTTGAGATCAAAAGTATAATCATGTTTACAATAATCATTATTTGAAAATATAAAAAAAGAATGTGGTGATTTAAAATGGGTTCGAGCACCAGTATACAAATCAAAACCAAAATCAAAAGAAATGTGAAAAGAAAAAATAGTTTAGATGAGAATAGGAATTTATCATGATTCAGCCCATTTGAGACCTCCATACATGACAATAACACCACCCACACACATGCACATTTTATTAAAAAATGAAAAAAAAAATCCATGAATGACAATAGCAGAAATATAGAAGAACTAGAATCTAGATCTTTAGAAAAACTAAAGAAATAACTTAGAAATGAAAGAATTAATATGTGAGAATACTCAAAAGGTCAAATAGTTTAAATCTATCTGATGGTCCTAGTCACTCTACACAGTGTCCCAAGAAGGTCTTTCCAGACGTGTTCATGTGCACAATGATTCACTTTGATTAGATCTCTACCATAGCTTCTTGATCAAGGAAATGACTGCATGTCTTCACCTGGAAGGATCGTCATCAAGATCCACCGTAAAGGTGAAAAATCTTTGTATAAAGAGGATTATAGGAACTTGTTTCCAATATCTCACAAATTAGGGATCTCTCTAAGAATTTAGGGTTTTACTGGTGGAAATGAGAGAAAAATCAAGAGAGGACAGACTGATCGGGTGATTCGAAATGGCTAGCACATGGGGTGATCAGTTCCCATTAATGTAGTACTATTTTATTAGGCGGATGAAGTGACACAGACCAATCAACAGGTTCTATGAAGTGAAGTTGAATGGCCTGAGTAGAGAAGGCTGGATAGGTGGATGTCTCGTATCAAATGGGTGGTGAGAGTAATCGTTATTCAGGAGTGATCCCCATGGGGGATCGGTGACATGGCATGGTTTAAAACATGGGTTGGAAAAGGAGGAGGAAACCGCTCAAGACCCTCACACAAAGGCCCATGAGAAGGCCCACAAGCCCATCACACAAAATGAATTCTACCATGTATATTTGAGCATAATAAAAATACTAATTGTTATGAATGTGTGTAAAATAAAATACATAAATATAAACATGGAAATTTTAATTATGGAAATACAAATTCAAAAAACTCTCTCACTTTTATATGAAATTGGTGATGTTATTACACCTATGGTTATTGAACTGAAACCAAATTCATTCTATCTGAGTGGTTATTGAATTTAGATAACACAAAATCCTTAGTCAAACTATCAGTCGAGTAATTATTAGTATGTATCTTTTTGACACGTACGGTTACAGCTTCAATAATGTCTCTAATAAAGTGTAACCTAATGTCTTTGTGTTTATATTTTCCATAGAATACTAAATTTTTAGACAAAGGAAAGGTTTATTAGATATCACACTAAAATGTAATCACAAAATTATATAATTTGAGTTCAAAAATCAAACCCTTCAACCAGATTTATTCCTTGATAGCCACAATCAAGGAAATGTACTTATAATCTATTATTGAAAGAGCTAAAACTAACTGCATATTATATTTCCATGATATGGGTCCTCCATAAGAAGTGAATACATATTCAGTAAGGAATTTTCTGGTACCAACATTTCCTGCATATTCAGAGTCAACATAGCCTGCAACCAACTCACTAGTATTCATATTTTTACCATAACAAAAAGATAGAGATCTCGCTTGTGATATATACTTAATAATTAATTTTAGGGCCTAACAATGTATATTTATCGTATTGTTCATGAATCTACTAAAAGTACAAATAGAAAAGGATAAATAAAGCCTGGTATACATAATAGAGTACATTATGCTACCAACTATCACTACTACAAAACACATCTATAACAGCATTGGCATTTATCAGTGCTAGGAAAATTTGCTGATAAAGTTCATCTTTATTAGCACTAAAATAAGTTTCGATAAAGGGTTACCTTTATCATCACTAAAAAAAGTGTTGATAAAGGGTACTCTTTATCAGTGATTTTTTTAATACTGATAAAAGGTAACATTTATTAGTGCTTTATTTTAGCACTGATAAAGGAAACCATTATCAACGCTTTATTTTTAGTGATGATAAAAGGTTCCCTTTATCATTGTGTTTTTAATTCTAATAAAAGTTTCCCTTTATCATCACTTTTTAGTGAGGATAAAGGTCCAAAATAAAATGAAAAATTAAACAAATAAAAATAAAATGAGTAAATTAAGAAAAATACGAAACATTTTATTAATTAAATAATTATTGATAAAAATGAATAAATTTAATATAAATATATATATATATATTATAAATATTAATAAATAGTATATATTAAATATAGATATATAAAATGAATAAGTATAATATATATATAATGTTAATTAAAAATATATTAATGTCTTATTCATTTTTAATGTTTGATTTTTCAATTTAACCTATATCAAATGTCGTGTGTTGTATTTATTTCACGTACATATATGTGTGTGTCTTAATGAATTTTTATACACAAATGCACACACAAATATATTTATGAAATATATAGAAACACATACACCTAATATTTATGTAATTTATTCAAATTTTAGTATATTTTAGAATTTCATTATAACATGATACATTTAATATATATTATGTTTTTAATCATTCAATTTTATTTATTTATTTTTAATATTATAGTTAGGGTATTCATTTTTAATATTTTTTATTTTATTTTTTATTTTTGAATTTGATCATTTTATATTAATTATTTATATTTATTTATTTAGTATGTTTTAGTATTTTCAATATGTATTCATCCACTTCAATATATATATATATATCCATATTTTTTAAATAACTTATATTTAATTAATAAAACTTATATATTTTTTCAATATTTTTAAAGTGTACTCATTTTGAATTATTCCATTTATAATGTTAAAAATATATTTTTAAATAAATATTTATAAATAAATATATCTATAAATGTAAATTTACTATATTTATAATTATTATATATAAATAATTATTATTTTTAAATAAGTATTTATATATTTATAAATAAATAATTATATATATTTAAATAATTATAAAATTATAATAAATTTATTTAAATTTATTTAAATAATTAAAATTATAAAAAATTTATCAGTGTTTTTTTATCACTGATAAAGATCCATCTTTATCAGCACTAAAAAACGATGTTAAAATAGATATTTATCAGTGCTAAAATGTTAGCACTGATAAAAGGGGTCTTTATCAGTGTTTTTTTGAAAGCGCTGTTAAAAGTGTCAATGATATATTTATAAAAACCCTAACCATGACTCAGTCACTCGTGATTCTCAAGCTCTCATGAAACTCCTCTACTACCGGCATGACTCCTCTATGTTCTCTCAGATTAATCAAGGTTATAATCCAATGTATGTTATTTTCTACTTTCCCTCTATCATTGTTTGATGTTTTGGGTTCTGCATTTTATATTTTTGAACTGTTCTTAACTATGAAGAACCCTACATCTCTTCTCCTCACTAATAAAATACAATGAGTGGTTATATTTCATTGTTTCCCTCTATAGACAATAGTTTCAAAGAAAGAGAAGGATATTTTCATATGGTAAGGTTAGTCAACATATGTGTATGGGACTATATGGATAAATAAAATAGATTTTGCACCACAAGATACTGCAAAGATAATGCTGGATTTATAGCATGATCAAATTTAGTTTTAGTTAAACATTGAATAGGTTAATCCATTTCTCAAACATGATATCTCTATCCCATATCATTGACACATTACTTTGGATAGTTTGTGAAAAATGGTATCTAATCATAGGTTCTTTAGAGTTTATAAACTTCAAAGTTCACTTTTTTATTTTAATAGTAAGGGTATTGTGGAGTTAGGTTGTCAAAATTTGAGAGGTATATATAGAGAAGAGTGTCACGAACTCTCTTTCGTTTAGAGAAACAATTTTCCAGGGAACATTAGGCTTGAGTCTTGGAATTTGATTGATATTTTGATTAGTTTGATGTGTTTGATATGAGAATTTATATTTAAATTCCCAATGAGTTTTAAGTGATTTTTGGGTTTTTTTTTTTGAGATTTGGGTGATTGTGGATTAAAGATGGGTTGGTGTTGTTTAACATTATTGAAATGAATTTGATCTAGTGTTGTGTAGTGTTTTGAAAATTTTAGATGTTTTTTTGAGTTAAAATGGGTTTTTCTTATTTTCTAAACAAATTTTAGGTTCTTAAATCTTTTTAATGGTTTATTTTAAAATGTATTTATTATATAATAAAAGGTATTTTAAAAAATGGTTGATTTTATTATGGGTTTCAAGAAAAATTCTTTGTAAAAAATATATATTCTTATGGAAATGATTTAAAATGGACCAGCTTTATTTAAAAATGTCTTTAACTATTAATAGACTATAAAAATTGTTTTTTTAATTTTAATCGAGTGTAGTGTTTGAAAACTCTTTATTAAAAGTTAGTGATTTTCAAGAAAAATAAGTTTTATAATTTGTTGATGTTGTGTTTTTTTATGCTTTTGGATTTTTTCTATGGTCTTGGAGAGACTATTTAGTTTGATATGTTGGAAATTAACTAGTTGATTTCATGTCTTGTGTCATTTAAATTCTTCCTCTTAAAATGTTCAAAGAAAATATTAGAGGGTTTTTCTCCTAGGATAACCCTCTTAGTAATTTCTCCATTCATTAAGATGAGACTCGTTTTGTTTCAATCTCTACCCAGACTCTAAATCAAGTGGGGAACATGGAACCTTCTTTCTTTAAAAACCCATATTAGGATATTTATTTTGTGGATGTAGAGTTTTTTGATACTTTTTAATCTAGTGGTTGGTTATTTTATTTATTTTTATAGGTTTTTTTCCTTGATGAGCCTCGTTGTTTGGATATACCCTTATTCAATTATGTGGTTGTGTTGAGGGTCTTGAGCAATTTTAGAATGGGACACATAATTTGTTGTATTTTTTATTTGTTCTTATGGAATGGTGGTTTATCCTTATCAAGTTTTGTTGTATTTTTTGATTTGTTCTTGACCTATCTTCTTGAGTCTCATGCCTCTTATTTTGGAGTTGATAGGTAGGAATCGGTAAGAATATATGAAATGTCATGTTCTTATGTGTCTTTATTTTTTTCTATAATCAATTATAAATTTATATTAATAGAAACATGAATAGTAAATAAATAGTGCATTCTTATTTACTTATTAGTGATTATTAGGTTTATATCACTTATTAATTTATTGAGTTTATTTAGTAACCCCCTTTATCGATACTATTTGTTAGTTGTTTCATACTTATATTTAAAATAATTCTTCTAACATATTTTAAATTATATATAAAGTATTAAAAGACTTATTAAAAAAGAAATGAATGAGAGATAGGGGTATGGGTTTCACATTTAATATAGATTATTTTGTGCCTATTTCTGAAATAATGTTGTTTTTTGGAATGGGAAAATTATGTGAATCTCTACATTAATATAGAATATGTCACTACTTTGACCCCTAGATCTCCATAGGAAGGAGCCAATGAACATACTTTGTATTCTAGAACTTATATTGATCCTTATGTACTAGAGTTAATTATAGATCTAATTTAAGCTATGTGTTATAATTTTCAATAATGGGAAGTATTTATGGTTCCTATAAGATTTAATGGTAATATATCATAATAATAAATTTAGGATCGAATTGAATAGATTCATTTCATTTATAAGAGTAAAAAAATTCTAGATCAATACTAAGAATAATTTTAAAAAGTCACCCTTTAAATGGATGTATGTTATTGGAGGGATCTTATGGTGGATTAAAAAAATATCTAAAATTAGAAGGTGAGGAATAATTGAGTAGACAGAAGTTATATCCAATGTAGGTGGGGTTATATTCATTTCTTCAATACCATTAGAGAGGAGGTATTCCAATTCCTCTTCAATTGAGGATACTTTTTTAGTGATTCCATTAGTGTAGGTACCTAGGACACTTTAATCCTTAGATTCTTGATTGCCTTACATCTCTGATGATGGATTGGACTATATCTTTAAAACTAGCCTTCCTCCCATCATTGTGGTTCCAAAGTTCATTGATGACATACCTCTCAAACAGTCATGGGAGGAAGACTAGTTTGAAATATGGAATGAGTATCCTCAAATACATCATCAAGATATAGAAGGCAATCAATCTTCTGAGGAAATATTAAATAAAGGTAGTGAAGGTTAGTTGTACTGTAGTATTGAAGTATTATATCTCTGTTCAAGACAGTAAAAAATTTCATTCAAGATACATGCAATTATGGACTTTCATGCATGGATTGTATTGTATTGTTGTTATTCAAGATAAATTAAATGTTTGACTAATCATGAAGAAAATGTCTTCTGAACATAATGATGTTACCAATATCTAGGAAGAATAGACTATTGATTCAAAATTTTCAAGTTATGAAACAACAAAAGAGTGCTAAAAATAAAGAACGTGCATCAAAACTAACGTACCCTTATTGCAAAGGAAGGATGGGGTATGCTTCATTGGAGAAGAAATTGGTATGTATTTTAAATAAACAATAAAATGTTAACTATGTGATATGAAACAACAAATGTTCCTGTGTTTATATGTTGATTGATGAATGAAAATCTAAAGTCACTTCCATCCCACATCATGTGCTATAGAAGGAGGCTCATGTAAATAAGGACGGTATATTAGTTGATGAAAACACAAAAGAAATATGGGAAGCATGTATAAGTATGACATAATTGTAATTCATTATGATTTATAATAATATTACATAAAAATAAATATATTCATATTTTTTTATATGGTTTAGACACAAGAATCGGCAATGGACGTACCATAAGAAATGCAACTTTCAATAGCTTTGAACCAGCCTGAACAATATGGTTGTGTTAGAGGATTAGGTTTTGGAGTCTCTCCTCGAACATATTTTGAGAAGATAAAACCACATGAAGATACATATAATATGATGAGATGATTTTAGACACAAATAATCTCACTGTAAGATATTATTTTTTCGGTCTGGTTTGGAAGACCAATGTATAAGAAAGGATAAAAGTGAACTGGTGGTGGATCAAAGATCTGCACATGAACCAAATGATCCCACTAGCTTTAAGGCTAGTTATTCCCCCCAACCACATACCTTACCTGGGGTAATCAATTTTTTCATTACTCTTTCTCCTAAATGTAAATCCAACAACTTTTGATAACTTTATATTACTAAAATTCTAAAGGGTACGGTTGTATGTGATTTTTATCTATCAATACCCATGTACCACCGTGTTATGATGGGTACAGTGTATAATATCTCAAGAGATAAGCTACACAATCAAACCTTCCCAAAAAATCACATGATAATGGGTATTGAGTTAGCTTATGAGCTGGCTGTTGAGTTTCCTGTTCCAGTTGATGGTCTGAATATTACAATGGTCGAAGCTACTATTGAAGCTTTCATAGCATGGAAATATAATCTTATAAAGATACATGAGGTACATATTTAACAATTTTTTTCATATGAAAAAACATGTAACCGTTTATGATAAAAGTTCTGAAGTGGGGTATGATATTACAGATGGATAAAACGGTAGAGAAACGAAAGGTCGAATCAAGAAAATATAATGAATCGACCAAGAAAACAAAATGACCTTTTGAGAGTACCTTCTACCCTCCAGTTCTAGAGAAACATTTATTATCATTAGAACTTCATGTAGAGACCACATTTAAAGATAAAACTATGTCTTAAATTCAATATAAAGAAAACATATATGGATATTTATTCACAGACATAATTGGTCTCATTTCCATTCCCTGAACTGTTAAAAAACAAAAAATATATTTTTATCTTTTTTTAATCATCTGATCTTTAGAATAAGATCGTGATATTTTCTAAGGTTTCAAACATAAAGTAAATAGTGTCTTTATTTGAAGACCTTCAGTTAACCAATTTTTTGGAAATTCGTTTTCTGATAGACTCTAACTAATATTCTCAAGCATGAATGGTTGGACATCTCAGTTGTGAATACATACATAAGGTACATTTTCATAATACGTATGTCTAAATAGTGAGATAAATATGTTTATTAAAGTTAATAACTATTCATATTTTGTACAATATTTTATATTACAACTATATAAAGGGAAGATTATGCGAAGAACGATTTGTATTCATTAATCCCTATATCATTTCTATGCTATAATTTACTTTGAATGAGGAAGTAATTAACCATAAAAAAGAAAAATTACTCAAAGCGCTTAATAAAAAAGCATCAGACAACAGAATCTCTTTGATTTCTACATTGAAAGGGTAAAACTCTAAGATCTAATCACATAAAATATATTTTTAATTTTTTCATTACTTAATTGTTTTTGTTTTTTTAGGAGGCATTGGATGTTGATAGCAGTTAATATAGACACCTTGAATATTTATTTTTTGGATTCAATGCATGGATATGCAACCAACCAACCACACATGATGTGTATTGTGAATATTTAATACACTAAAATGAACATTTTATAGATAAACTTTGAATTATATGTTCAATTTGTGTTTTAACGAGAATTTTGTTATGATAAGGCGGTCGCTCAATACAGGCTAGATCATGGCATGAAGTCGGTGTCTAAAATGACAAAGCATGTGGATTACTAAAAATGGAAAAAAAGTAAGTTATATATTGAAATGTTTGTCTATCAAGACATTTTAAAACAATTTAGTTATTTTGGTCAATGTTTATGTAGTATCTGAAACAAAATAATGAAGTCGATTGTGGATTTATGTTTGCAAATTTATGAGAGAAATCCTAAAGCATGAAAAGACCATAATCCCCCAACAGGT
Organism: Viscum album; assembly: GCA_963277665.1. Taxonomy (NCBI): domain Eukaryota; kingdom Viridiplantae; phylum Streptophyta; class Magnoliopsida; order Santalales; family Viscaceae; genus Viscum; species Viscum album. The sequence continues at coordinate 1,210,323,317 of OY728137.1, forward strand.
AATTTATGAAGGTAATTAAAATTTAATTAAATATATTTCATAATCATTTGTTCGTATATATTTTCTCAGTACTATCAAGATTTTCGACAATAGAGTTGCTCATAAGAAAAAATTAATTTGTTTAGAGATGATTGAGTAATGTAATTTTTGTCAGCATGTATGCCGACAACAAATTTAGGTGGTTACCTTCTATGTTTATGATCTTGTATGATTTATGAACTTTTAAATATATTTGGTGTGTAAAGCATTAGTGTCAGAATTCTTATATATTATTTTTGATCTCTTTCACAAGGAGAAGAATAATGGAGGAAATAAATTTGTTTAGAATTATTGACCTACAAATAATAAAATTTTTGGGAAATCAAATAGGTGTAGGTTCAGGTAGAGGAAAAGGTTAAGGAAGAGGCAAAGGCAGAGGCAAAGTCGGAGTTGGAGATCGATGTGGAGGAAGAGGTGGTGGCGAGGACCGAGGTGGAGACTGAGGCGGAGGAGGATAAGAAGCATTGGTTTGAAAATAATACAATTATTGGGCAATGAAGTATAATAAGGATCATACCATGATTGTGTTTGAGAATAATTGTTTAAAAGTTTACACAACACTTTTCACTTAAGATAAGATTCATTGTGAGTGTTTCTAGTTTAAAATGGCATTTTAGTAAAAAAAACACATGGCATACTCAAAACCAAGAAAACACGTTTTGATTACTTTGATACTTTAGGAAAATAATATATAGGACATTTGGGACATGTAGGGATCAGTTTTGCCTCAATACAATCCACGGTGTGACCAATATGAATCCAAGTGTGCCTTTTTATTCAAAATTGACATTAATTTTAGTGAAAAAAACAAATGACATGATCAAAACTGAGGAAGCGCATTCTTATTATTTTGGTACTTCATGAAAATGATCCATACATAATTTGGGGTGTTTAGGGATCATTCGTACCTCAATCTGATGCACAGTGTGACCAATATGACTCCAAGTGCGTCTTTTTATTCAAAATTGACATTAATTTTAGTGGAAAAAAACAACTGACATACTCAAAACTGATAAAATGCATTAGTATTATTTTGGTACTTTAGTAAAATGATAAATAAATCATTTTTTATGTGTATGAATCAGATGCACCTCAATCTGACATGTGGTGTGACTGGTATGACTCAAAGTGTCCATTATCAGTTTAAAATTGATATTTTAATACAAAAAACTGTCACTCACTGAAAACTGAGAAACTACAATTGGATTGTCTTGATAATTTTTGAAAATGATTCATAATTCATTTTTTACATGTATTAATTAGTCTTATGTCAAACCCACACACGATTCCACCTATATTACTCAAAGTACATGTTTCCAGTTTAAAATGATATTTTAGTAAAAAAACACATATGGCATAATCAAAACTGAGAAAATGCATTAATATTTTTTTGGTACTTTACAAAAATAATCCATGAATCATTTTAGAAGTTTAGGGATTATCCAAACCTCAATCTGATGCATAGTGTGACCGGTATGACTACAAGTGCATCTTTTTATTTAAAATTGACATTGACTTTAGTGAAAAAAACAATTGACATACTCAAAAACTGATAAAATGCATTATTATTGTTTTTTACTTTATAAAAATAATACATACATCATTTTTTATTTTTATGGATCATTATCACCTTAATTTGACGTACGGTGTGACCATTATGACTCCAAGTGTCCGTTGTCAGTTTAATATTGACATTTTAATACAAAAAAAGTGCCACTCAATGAAAATAAAGAAAACATGATCGAGTTGTCTTTATAATTTGGGGAAATGATTCATAATTCATTTATGATGTGTATTAATAAGTCTCATGTCAAACCCACACATGATGCCACATGTATGGTTTAAAGTGCGTGCTTCCAGTTTAAAATGATATTTTAGTAAAAAACACATGTGGCGTACTCAAAACTGAGGAAACTCATTATGATTGTTTTTATACTTTATAAAAATGATACATGAGTCATTTGAGAGGTGTAGGGATCATTTGCGCCTCAATTTGATGTATGGTGTTACCGATATGACTCCAAGTGCATCTTTTTATTCAAAATTGACATTAATTTTAGTGGAAAAAAAACAACTGACATACTCAAAACCAAGAAAAAAATTCATATTGTTTTGTTAATTTAGGAAAACAATAAATACATCATTTGGGATGTTTAGGGATTATTCGTGCCTCAATCCGATGCATGGTATGACCGGTATGACTCCAAGTATGTCTTTTTATTCAAAATTGATATTAATTTTAGTGAAAAAAACAACTGACATACTCAAAACTGAGAAAAAGAATTCAGATTATTTTGTTAACTTAGTAAAATGATCCATAAATTATTTGGGATGTGTAGGTATTATACACACATCAATATGACACACAGTGTGACTAGTATGACTCCAAGTGCATCTTTTTATTCAAAATTAACATTAATTTTAGTGAAAAAAACAACTGACATACTCAAAACCAAGAAAGCACATTCATATTGTTTTGGTAATTTAGTAAAATTATCCATACATCATTTTTGATGTGTATGGATCAGTCTCACCTCAATCCGACACATGGTGTGATCTGTATGACTCCAAGTGTCTATTATTAGTTTAAAATTGACATTTTAATACAAAAAAGTGTCACTCACTGAAAACTAATAAAATGCACTCAGATTGTCTTGATAATTTGGAAAAAAGATTCATAATTAATTTTTTATATGTATGAATTAGTCTAATGTAAAACCCGCATACGTTGCCACATGTATGGCTCAAAGTGCGTGTTTCTAGTTTAAAATGATATTTTAGTAAAAAAACGCATGTGGCATACTCAAAACTAAGAAAATTTATTCAGATTGTTTTTTTAATTTATTAAAATGATCCATGAGCCGTTTGGGATTTGTAGGGATCATACGCACCTTAATTTGATGCACAGTGTGACCGGTATGACTTCAAGTGCGTCTTTTTATTCAAAATTGACATTAATTTTAGTAAAAAAAATAATTGACATGCTCAAAATCGAGAAAACACATTCATATTATTTTTTTTACTTTATGAAAATGATCTATATATTATTTTTTATGTGTATTAATCATACACACCTCAATCTGACGCATGGTGTGATCAGTATAACTCCAAGTGCATCTTTTTATTCAAAATTGACATTAATTTTAGTGAAAAAAACAAATGACATACTCAAAACTGAGAAAACGCATTTGGATTGTTTTGTTACTTTATGAAAATGATTCATACAACATTTTTGGTGTTTAGGGATCAGCTTCACCTTAATCAGATGCACAGTGTGACCAGTATGACTCTAAGTGTCCATTATCAGTTTAAAATTGACATTTTAATACCGAAAAGTGTCACTCACTAAAAACCAAGAAACGCACTTGGATTGTCTTGATGATTTGGAAAAATGATTCATAATTCATTTGTAATGTTTATGAATAATTCTTATGTCAAACTCATACACGATTCCACATTTATGACTCAAAGTGCGTGTTTTCAGTTTAAAATAACATTTTAGTAAAAAACACACATGGCGTACTCAAAACTGAGGAAACACATTCTGATTTTTTGATACTTTATTACAATGATCCATGAGTCATTTGGGACATTTAGGTACCATTCACGCCTAAATATGATGCTTGGTGTGATAGGTATGACTCAAAGTGCGTCTTTTTATTCAAAATTGACATTACTTTTAGTGAAAAAAATAACTGACATACTCAAAACCGAGAAAATGCATTTGGATTGTTTTGGTACTTTAAGACAATGATACATAAGTCATGTGTGATGTGTAGGAATCATACACACCTCTATTAGACTCGCAGTGTGACCGTTATGACTCCAAGTGCACCTTTTTATTCAAAATTTACATTAATTTTAGTAACAAAAAAATGACATGCTCTATAATAATGTTTTCTTTTTCTTGTATTTGTGTTAGAAATTTTATTTCATTTAAATTCAGTATTTTTATCTTATTTTGGTAATTTTTTTGTTGTTTTCTGGTGATGTAGTGTGTTGTTGTAGCACACTGCACCTGTTTATAGTGATGCAGTGTGTTGCAGCATCACACTACAGTTTTAACTTTTATTAGTGCTACTAAATGCATTGATAAAAGTATGATTTATTATCACTTTTAAAGGCTCTTATAAATATACCCTTTATCGGTGCTTATAAAGGTGCTGATAAAGTCTATCTTTGTCAATGATTTTAAATATTCTGATAAATCATTCTTTTATCAGCACTGACAAGGCTACCCTTTATTAGTGTTTTTTAGCGTTGATAAAAGCCATGGACTTTTAACTGCACTGAGGTAGTCAGTGATTTTCTAGCGCTAATAAAGGTCGATTCTAGCACTATTAAAGGTATGTTTTGTATTAGTGTATACTAGAATAAAGAATCTTGTACATATACTCAGCATCTACAGCGGCAGTAGGGGATTAAGTTATTGAAAGCTTAAAATGTTGTGAAAAAGGAACATTCATAGGTATAAGAGACTCAAGTAGATATCTTTAAAGATCATTAATAAGAATGCAAGCATGTTGGGATGGTTTCAGTAATTTCTTACTCCTATTTCTTATTATTTCCATACCCTATTTCAGTTTAGTTACACATAAATCTTTCATTTCAAAATCATTCTTTAATTGTGACTTAATATAAAATATGATATTTATATTATTTTATATGATTAACATGACATCTACATAAAATAGTAATTAAATAATGTTGTTTTTACAGTTTTAAAATAAACACATGGATCAGGTGTACTCCTGTTGAACAGGTTATTAAGCATGAAAGAGTCAAACTTTTTATACCATTTCCTTGATGCTTATTTTAAACCACATGAGGACTTATTTAAAAGACATACCTGGTTAGGTTTGAAGCCTTTCATGTAACCATGAGGAGGTGTCATATATAGTTTCTTGTTAATGTCTCCATGAAGAAATGCAATTTTCACATCTAATTGCTTGATGTAAAGATCATGGTAATAAACAAAATCAAGAAACACATGAATCGGTGAATTTTTGACAATAGGTAAAAAAAATCAGCATAATAAATTCCTTCACTTTGAAGGAAGCCCTTGGCCACTAATATAGCCTCATATTTGATTTTATTTTTGCTTGTGTTTTCTTACTTTCTTTTATAGATCCACTTACATCCGGTGATTTTAGCATTAACAAGTCTGTAAACAATAAACCAAGTGTGATTCTTCTTTAAGGATTTCATTTATTCATTCATGTTAGAGATCAAATTTTTAGGATCCCTGTCATTTATGGATTGCTTATAAGATTTAGGATTATCGTCTATAGGATCTTAGGCTACATAGAAGCAAAGGAAGCCATGTCATATTGGCTAAATCGAGTAGGGGGCATTCTAGCTCTATCTCGGGTAAATTGATAGTCATTGTTTCCATTAGGATCTTCCGAATTAGGTTCTGATCAGAACTGAATTCAGATTGGGTCATAGTTTGAGGTTAAGGTGGAGACAACTCAACAAGAGCCTCAAATTAGGCTAGTGGTCCAGGTTGAACAACCTCAATGTAATGTTATCAATACTATCATTAGTGATAGATTTGGACTTATGAGAATAGGCCTCATAGAATTCAACATCTCTACTGATTATTAATTTCTGATACCGAGTTTATTAACCCATAATTTGTACCATTTAACCCCCTTGGGATAGCCCACAAACACACACTTAATAGTTATTGGTTATAGTTTTTCAGTTTTGACATAGGAATAAGTAGTACACCCAAAGACTCTAAGGTGGTTGTGTGAAAGAGAATTATTATTCCACGGTTCTCCTTGAGGTTTAAATTGATTGGCACTAGAGGGTCTCCTATTGAATAAATAGACTTTAGTAGTTGTAGCATCAACCCAGAAATATATGGGCAGCCAGAGCATGAAATCATGTTATGGATCCACTCAAGAATAGTGTGGTTTATATACTTGGCCAGCCCATTCTGTTAGGGGGTTTCCCTAATAGTTCGGTTCCTAGAAATTCCTTCAGACTCACAGAACTATACAAATTTAGTAGATAGGTATTTAAGCCCATTTTATGTTCTCATTACTTTTATTTTCTTTCCCAATTGATTTTCAACAAGGATTTTCCAAGTATTAAAGGTTTCAAAAACATCAAAATTGTTTTTAAGAATGTAAATCCACACCTTTTGTGAATATTCATCAATGAAGATAACAAAAATAAGATCCCCCATCATAGTTGGTGTTTCTAGTAGGTCCCTAGAGGTCAGAGTGTATATATTCTAAAGGGTGAATGTCTTTAAATGAGGATTTGTTGAAACTGGACTTCTTAGACTTACCCATGACACAATATTTACAAAAAGGGATATCATTAAGTGTGATGTCATTCAATAACTCTTGCTTACTAATTTCCTCAAGACACTTGGAGCTTACATGCCACAATAGAGTGTTATCAGTATTAGTAACATATTCCTGCCCAATTTCCTACAATGTGTTTTTCCATTCAAGACATAAAAAACTATTTACTAGAGAACCCTTGATAACTATCCTAGAGCCTTTGGATATCTTAAGGAAACCTGATTCAGACCTAAAAATGAACCCTTTCTAGTCTATAATCCCTAAGGATATCAAATTCCTATAATGGTTAAGGACTCACATAACATCAAGAAAAGTGATGATGGAATTATCATCTAGTTCTATCAAAAAATAACCTATGTTGAAGACCTTACATGTAAGATCCTGACCTTTTCGGAAGATGTCTCAGGCTCATTTATAGATACTCTTTTGTCTTGTGTTGAGTACTTTTAGTTTGGGTTTTACCTTGGGGTGTGTTTGGGTGAAAGTTGAGAATTTTGGAAGGAGGAGGGCATGTGCACGGTTGGCGCACAGTTTTCCCAAACTGTGTGCCCTGACCTAGCAAACCGTGCAACCCCAGATATATGGGAATTGTATAGTCGGTGCACAGTTTTTCAAATTGTGCACCCCCCCAGAAGAGGCATAGGGTTTGGAAAAATGTGCGCCCCTACCCAGAAAACAGTGTGTGCAGTTTTAATTAATCAGAAAATTAGTTTTTAAAATACTTAAACCCCTATATTAACCCAAAATTGACTTCCACTCATCCCCTAATGATTCCTTTTGATTTTGGAGGCTCTCAAATGAATTCCTAGGGCTCCCAACCTCTGTTCTTGGCGATTCAAAGTCCGGATCGAAGATCTGAACCTTCCCCAGTAAGTGAATCTCGTCCCGATTGGTTTTTCCATCTCTTTCTCACTCTTCTCCCATCCTTGAAAGGATTTTTATCTGCTATTGATTCTAGATCTAGATCTAGGTTTGTTAGATCTTGATTCGTTTGATTGTGGATCTAGGTTTCAGATCTAGATCGTGTTCTTCTTTGCGTTTTTGACTAATCAGCTTCAAATTGGTGATTCTTCTGTTGGAAAATGCTTATCAACGAATTGAGGTAGGAGGTATATAATTAAAATCTCATAGTCTTGATTTCAATTACGTGTAACTGTGGAATTTCTAGGGTTCGTTTGCAATTGAATTTCCTAAATTGAATTGATTAATTTGGTGAATCAATTAATTAAGGGAATGTGAATTTGGAATAATTAATCGATTAATTAACTATCGGAATATTGAAATTGTGGGATTTGTAAATAATTAATTGTTGAATTAATTATTGGAGTATTGATATTGTGGAATTGGAATAATTAATTGTTGAATTAATTATGGAGATTTTGGGATTACAGATTCTTGATTAATTGATTGTTGAATTAATTAAGGGAGTTTGTTGTGTTTATGAAATTGATTGAATTAGATTAATTAATTGGTGATTTAATTAATGGAACTGATTGGATTAATTAATTTGTTAATTAATTAATGGGATTTATGTGATAAACTAATTGTTGAATTAGTAATGAAATTGATGTGATTAATTAATTGTTGAATTAATTAATAGAATGATGTGAGTATGCAATTGTTGTATTTGATTAATTAATTGGTGAATTAATTAATTGTAATATTTCAATTATGAAATGATGAATGGTAACAATGACATTCAGTCATGTATTATAAAATATAAATGGTAACAATGGCATTCAATTATGAAATTATGAATGGTAACATTAGCATTCAACCATGTATTATGGAATATGAATGGTAACAATGACATTCAATTATGAAATGATGAATGATAACAATGACATTCGATTATGAAATGATGAATAGTAACAATGTCATTCAGTCATGTATTATGAAATATGAATGGTAATAATGGCATTTAGATATATGATATGGTTTGGGTGTCCTCGGGAACTCGGGGATGTTATGTGGTTAAATAAAGAGTAATTGAATGAATGTAAATTGTTTACCTTATTGCTTATATTTTATTCTTTATACAACTCCATACACTATTTTGACTTAATATTGTTTTAGACGTCATTGGTGGTGGCCTACTGAGTTGTACTCACCCCCTACTCGAGCTGCCTGATCAGTACCCAAATAGACTTCATGTTTGCAAGATAAGATACAAGCAAAAGTTACGTGTTAGATGAATGATTTGGGATGGAGCATGGATGAGGTGACCAGACATGGTTCGGAACCCGCTTGGGAATTGTCGGTGTCATTACTTTTGAGTTTTCATTTTGACACTTGGCTCATACTTTAGCATGACATATCCACAGTTCAGTTTTGATATTTTATTTCTAGTTTTGGGTCATCTTGGGATATTGGTATTATTCTGGTTATGGTTATATCATATTGTTATTCATGTTTATTTCCACTATTGTGCTACTTCGGTAAAGAAGGTAGTCTCTCCATAATTGATATTAGACTCTCGCTGCTAGTCGGTAGCTTCTGACATACAGGGAGGCGCGCATGTGATCATGTGACTGACCGACTCGGGGCACCAGCGTGTGGCACCCAAGTCGGGACGTTACATTACATCTCTAATTGTTGCCTAAGATCACTTCTTATTCTACTCTTAATTAATTCAAGGAATGATTTTCTGGCATGACACATATGAAAAGAAAATCGAAATCTAGGTCTCACTCGTCGTTGAGCACATGCCTATACACATTTAGGGCTTCTGCGGTATCATAACCAGCATTAACTAAAAGGGGCTTGTCGACAGATTCATCAGGGTTGGGATGTTGCCTGGGTTTCCGAGACTCGGGTCTAATTTGTCCAGGTTTCTCGCAATTGTAGCAAGTAACCTTTCTCTCATTGGACTTAAACATCGGCTTGGGTTGCTTAGTGTTCTTGGTTTTATCATTACTGTCGTCTTTCTTCTCACCCTTAATCAGAGTCCTGCCCCTAGTAAAGAGACTCTTAGCCTCACCCTTGATCTTAGGTTTAGAATGCAATTCTTTAGAGAATAAGGTGGATTTGACTTCTTCAAAAGTCAACGAGTCTTGGTCATACGTCATTGTTTCCATTAAGGTGCTATAAGAATTATCATGGGAAATGAGGAGGATCAAGCAATAATCCTCATCATCAACTTGCACATCAATATTTGACAGATCTAACATAATTTTATTAAACTCATCTAAATGAGATTTAATAGAAATACTAGAACTCGTTTTAAAAAGTGAACATTCTATGTTTCTTGTACAATCTGCCAACTAAAGAAGTTGTCATGTAATGTTTCTCAAGTTTAAGCCAAAATTCAATAGTAGTGGACTCATATGCAACTTCCTCAAGGACCTTGTCACATAGGGACAATAATAAAGAACTATGAGCCTTAACCAAGACATTGGCAAACACATCCTCATAACTAGTGGAGGTCTGACCGTCATCAGAACGGGTAACAATAGGTTTCTTTGGGCCATGCAAAGCATCTATAAGCCTGTGATGTACAATCGGGGCGCTCATTTTGAGTCGCCACAAATTAAAATCATTACCATCATCAAAATGTTCGATTTCATACTTAGTTGAAGGCATTGTTTATTCGGTGGCTCTGATATCAATTTGTTGGGGACAATGTTGAGGTGTATGGCTCCCAAAAATAGCCAAAATCCATGAATAAGCAATTGGATTCAATTAAATATTTGAGACTAAAAGTAAAATTGTGATTACAATGGTCGCAATTTGAAAACAAAGAAAGAATGTGGCGGTTCAAGATGGGTTTGAGCACCGGTATATCAACATAAACCAAAATCAAAAGAAATGTGAGGTAGTAAAAATGAACACCGAGATTTAACGTGCTTCGTCCCGTTTTAGACCTACGTGCATGACAAGAACACCGTCCACCGACACACACGTTTTATTAAACTCAAAACAAACAAAATGCAAAATACAATCCAGGAATGATATCAACATAAATACATAAGAACTATAAGCTAGATCTTCAAGAAAACTAAAGAACTAATATCTATGCATGCATGTAAAATAAAAGAGATGTAAAATTGACAATTTCAATTATAAAAATCACAATTCACAGGAGTGAACAGGGGGATTGGGCATGTGTGGGATGAGCATGCTTTTTAGGTGCGGCGGACCACTTGTCACGGGTAGGGGCCTGTGGGGAAAGAGGGGTTTAGTTTGAACGAGGGAGACACTTTAAAAGGCTAGCCCTATGAGGTAGCTCGGGCCTGGGTTTTGGGCTCTTAGGCTTATCACTGACACACTGCACGCCTTGTTATTCATTTCCGTGCTACAGTTATTTACTGTTAGATATGCTTCTTTTCATTTATTAAAATATTAAATAATAAATTCCTAGTCAAAACTTTGGGCGGTATGGGCCCCCGACCCACCGAATATATTATGAAATGGGCACGATAAATGACAAATATGGTATTTGAAATATTAAAGGGCTGACAAGACTACGAAAGCGCACCAAGCTGGTCAGACTTTTCCCATTTAGAGCTGACAACCCGGCGGGTGCGGCACTTATTTTTGGATTCAGTATCATCTTATTATTTCATTTTAAATTTCAAATTCATTTTATTTTAAATTAATACAAATAGGATTTCAACTGATTAAAATAATTTTACATACATTATTTAATATCAAACCCCGCAGAACCAGTTTGGTTTTTTATTGTAAACTATATTATTAGTTATTATGGGTACTGCATTAGACGTGAACATGGTTCACGTCTTCGGTCGGGGTCTCTGTTCACACTTATATTAAAATACACATTTTAAGTTATATCAGTCATGTAGTACATCACATTGACGTGCAATCAATTCCTACTCGTCACAAATCAATTATGCATCATTGTTCTAAAGATTCAAGTCAATCGGAGTATGTTTGCTCGGTTTTGCCTATATGACATGTGTTTTAGACTAAAATGAAAACACACACTTTGAATCAGACATATCATATCGTGTGTCGGATTGATATGTGATCGATTCATACACATCACAAATGAATTATGGGTCATTGTCTTAAAGTATCAAGACTAAACAACTTTGTTTACTAAGTTTTGGATATTTGATGTGTGTTTTAAAATAAAACGACACTTTTAATATGAAAACACGCACTTTGAGTCATAACGAGCGCATCGTATGTCAAATTGATGTGTGGTTGATTCATACACACCACAAATCACTTATGTATCATTCTCCTAAAGTTTCAAGACAATCGTCACTCGTTTTCTCGATTTTGAGACTAAAATGACACTTATATTAAAAACATGTATTTTGAGTCATACCGGTCAAATCGTGTGTCAAATTGATATGCGGTCAATTCTTACACGTCATAAATGAATTATTGATTGTTATCCTAAAATATCAAGAGAGTCCGAGCTCACTTAATAAGTTTTAACTATGTGACACATGTTTTAGAGTAAAATGACAATTTTAATGTGAAAACACGCATTTTGTGTCATACTACATCGTGTGAAGGATTGACGTGTAGTCGATTCATACACATCAAAAATGAATTGTGGATTATTTTCAAAAAGTATCAAGACAATTTGAGGTCATTTACCCATTTTTGGCTATCTAACGCATGTTTTAGAGTAAAATAACACATTTGATGTGAAAACATGCACTTAGTCATACTGCTCAAATCGTGTGTCGGATTGACGTGAGATCGATTCATACTAATCACAAATGAATTATAGATCATTTTCCTAAAGTATCAAGTCAATCTGAGCTTGTTTATTTGATTTTGATTATGTAAATCATTTTTTAGATCAAAATGACATTTTTTATTAGGAACACTAGTCCTATTGGGTACATCATGTGTCTGATTGATGTGTGGTCGATTCTTATACATCAAAAATGAATTATGAATCGTTGCCCCAAAGTATCAACATAATCTGAGCCCGTTTTCTCAGTTTTGGTTATGTTTTAGAGTAAAATATCATTTTTTAATGTTAAAACACGCACTTTGAGTTGTATCAGCCACAATGTGTGTCAGATTGACATGTGGTTGATTGCTACACATCACTGATGAATTATCGATCATTTTTCTAAAGTTTGAAATTTTTTTTGAACTCGTTTGTTTGGTTTTGACAACTTGACGTGCATTTTAAAATAAAATGATATTTTTATATTGAAAACATGCACTTTGAATGATAGCGCCCAGATCGTGTGCCAAATTGACATGAGTTTGATTCCTAAATGCAAAAAATGAATTATGCATTGTTTCCCTAGATAGTCAAGACAATCTAAGCTTGTTTACTTAGTTTTGGCTATGTGATACGTGCTTTAGAGTAAAATTACACTTTTAATGTGAAAATACGTACTTTGAGTCATACCGACTATATTGTATATCAGATTTGCGTAGTCAATTTCTAAATGTCACAAATGAATTATGGATAATTTTCTTAAAGTATCAAGACAAATTGATCTTGTTTTCTCGGTTTTGACTATGTGAATCGAGTTTCGACTAAAATGACATTTTTTATTGCGAAGACACACTTGGAGTTCTACTGGAAACATCGTTTGTTGGATTAACGTGTAGTCGATTCCTACATGCCACAAATGAATCATGAATCATTTTTCTAAGTATTAAGACAATTCGATCCTGTTTTCTTAGTTTTGGCTACATGACGCGTGCTTTAGAGTAAAATGACACCTTTTAATGCAAAAACATGCACTTTTAGTCATACATGACACATTGTGTGTCAGATTGATGGGCGGTCGATTTCTACACATCAAAAATAAATTATGAATCATTGTTATAAAGTTTGAAAACAATCCCAGTTTGTTTTCTCAATTTTGATAACGTGATACATGTTTTAAATTAAAATGTCACTTTTATATTGAAAACAATCACTTTGAGTCATACCGACTACATCGTGTGTCAGATTGAAGTGCAATCGATTTCGACATGCCAAAAATGAATTGTATATGATTTTCTTAACGATTCAAGACAATCTAAGCTTGTTTACTCAGTTTTGGCAATGCGACACGTGTTTTAGAGTAAAATTACACTTTTAATGTGAAAACACACACTTTGATTCATACTAACCACATCGTGCGTCTTATTGAGATGCAGTTGATTCTTATACATCATAAATGAATTATATATCGTTGTTATAAATTATTAAGACAATTCAAACTCATTTTCTCAGATTTGGAAATATGAATCACGTTTTAGACTAAAATGTCATTTTTATTATGAACACACACTTGAAGTCCTATCAGACACATCGTGTGTCAGATTGATGTGTAGTCGGTTTCTATATGTCATAAATGAATTATGGACCGTTTTCCTAAAGTATCAAGACAATTATAGCTCGTTTACTCAATTTTGGCTATGTGACATGTGTTTTAGAGTAAAATGACACTTTTAATGTGAAAACACACAATTTGAGTCACACTGACAACATCATGCACATGATTGATGTATGGTCAATTTGTACACATAAAAAATGAATTATGGATTGTTTTCTTAAAGTATTGAGACAATAAGAGCTCATTTTCTCTGTTTTGGCTATGTGACACGTGTTTTAGAGTCAAATGACACATTTAATATGAAAACATGCACTTCGAATAATACCGGTCACATAGTGTGTCAGATTGACGCGAGATTGATTCCTACGCATCAAAAATGAATCATGAAACATTTTACTAAATTATCAAGAAAATTCGAGCTCGTTTTCCTGGTTTTGGCTATGTGAATCATGTTTTAGACAAAAATGACATTTTTTTATTGTGAACGTGCACTTGGAGTCCTACCAGGCACATCATGTGTCAGATTGATGTGAGATCGATTTTGTAATGGCCCAGAACTCTCTAGTCCATTCCTTTGTGAAAATCGTGTTTGAGGTGTTTTGGGACGCCAATGTGACTTATTTCTAACACTTGGCCAATTTTCTAGTTCTGTGAACAATGTTTCCAGTTTTGTGAACAGTGCTATTGGTGAGATAGATGTGAACAATGCTGTCGGTGAGACAGATGTGAACAGTGCTATCGGTGAGACAAATGTGAACAATGCTGTCGGTGAGTAATCTTTCGGTGAGTCATCTTTAACTGTCAGTGAGTTACATGTCGATGAGTCATCTTCAACTGTCGGTGAGTCATCTGTCTGTGAGTCATCTTCAACTGTCAGTGAGTCATCTGTCGGTGAGTCATCTTTAATTATCGATGAGTCATCTATCGATGAGTCATCTTTAACTGTTGATGAGTCATATGTTCGTGAGTCATCTTCAACTGTCGGTGATTCATCTGTCGGCGAGTCATCTGTTGGTGAGTCATATTCAACTGTCGATGAGTCATTTGTCGACGATTCATCTTCAACTGTTAGTGTCGGTGAGTCATCTTAATCTGTCGGTAGGTGCTATAGTGTTTCTATATTAACTGGTGACAATATTTCCAGCTTCATACAGTTTCACCTATTTGACGTTTTCTTTGATGTAAAACCCATTCAAAGCCTTGTTTTAAGGTGTTTAAGGCCGATTCAAATCTCATAACTCCTATATTAATTTTTCTAAGAGTCCTGATGCCATTACTCGGTCAAACCATGTAGTACTGACAAGATTTGCCTTTAATGGAAAATCTAAACTGTATCTAAACCGCTGCTTTATTTAGATTTTCAAAAGGATGAGATATATTCCACCCTATTCTTCCATCTTGTTTTCCTTGGTACAGGATGCCCCGGGCATTTCTTTCTTGAGGAGACGTGCGATTATGTTGTAGCCTTGGACCGAGTTTTCCCTTCCTGCGCGCCGCTGTTTTGGTGAAAGTAGTAAGTGTCGATCCGTCTTTGATAGAAGGTATGTTCTACATCTGTTCTTGTCAGTTCTTCGATCTGTTTCCTCCCGTTATCCTTACCATGTTACAACATGTGATCTCCATATTTCTAATGGACCTTTCTTGGGTGTTGATTGATGTGGTTGTGCCGCGGTGTCCTCGGGTGGATGCAATCATTGCGGGAGAGGTGATCGTAATCCATTGTGTTGGAATGTTCTCGTGCAAAGAACAAAGAAAAGATTTTGAGGTAGGGGATTCA
This sequence comes from Viscum album, assembly GCA_963277665.1. NCBI lineage: Eukaryota > Viridiplantae > Streptophyta > Magnoliopsida > Santalales > Viscaceae > Viscum > Viscum album. The sequence continues at coordinate 1,210,338,724 of OY728137.1, forward strand.
TGGATTTTATATTCTTTTATGTGCAGTCATAGAGTTAGCATGTTTTAGCCACTGGATCACAATGAAATTGACATAATAAATATTTGAACTGGATTAAAGAATTGGAATCAATCGTGTGTTATTTCTTTATACTGTGATAACAATTTTCCTTTTGATTGCAAGATTGTGTGATATCTATGCTTTTCTTATTAGCATGTCATTTTTGATGGAATTGGTAAAGAACGCAAATCCAAGATTAATTACAAATTAATTGGCTCAAGATAAAGAGGTATGTAAATGAATCCAGTCGTTGTTGTAATTTGATGATAATCAAATGGACGCAGTTATGCATGTTTAATTGAACCGGTTAATTCAATATGGAATAAAGGAATCGTTGTGTGATAAAGATAATTCCTCGAAGGGTTCTAAGTTACCCTCTTGATTTTAAAGTCCAAGCACCTCATTCTTTGGAACTGTGAGTGCTCATTGTCTATGAAGGAAAAATGCCTTATTCAGGGCCAAGAACCCAATTTCTATTGTTTGTTTCATGATGCTTATGTTGTGGTGTGAGCTTGGTATGGATGATCCTGGAGGGATTTTGTGGTATGTGGGGGCAGAGAGGCCCAATAGTGGTGGTAGTAGTTGACGCCTAGAGTGGCGAGATGAATCGGTTTATGCATGTGGGTGTTCGGGAGGAAACCGGGGATGATGGAACATGTTGAAGCTGGAATTATCGTTGATATGAAAGTGGTTGCTGATTGAACTTGTTGTGTGTTATCTGATTTACTTTCCTCACTGCTTGAGCCAGCTGGTTTTTCTTACTCTCCTTCCAAAAGAGGCATAGATACACGGGGTATGCCAAGTGCTTTCCATCTTTAGCTTCTTGAGAATGGATGGGTCTACACTCTTGCTATAAGTGGCAAAGACTCGATGAGTAGTTCATTTACTCACTGTGTTGAGACCCTTGTGTTTGGTAGCTTAGACTGATTTTCTAGAATGCTTGGGGATATGTGAAAGTAATAATGATGTTAATAAATGATTGAATAAATGATGTTAACCCATGGGGTTGGATCTTGTTGGGCTGTAATGTCGAGGTTACAATTTAAAGGAACTGTGGACATGGTTTGGTTATGCCTGGAGGGCATAGAACTTTGGTGTGATGCTAATGAAATGTAATGTGGAAATGATAATGGTTAATTAATGGTTAAATAATTAATTAACGTAAATTGAAACTGATAAAAATGGATAAAGTAATCTAATGTAGCTCTTTAAATGGTTGTGTGCTTATAGGATACCTAGTCTTAGCAGTGACTACTGGGAGTCTGAGAGACGTTAGCAGCAGTTGAGTCTAAGACTAGGTTATGACCGTAGTGTTGTTGTGAGCTATAGTATATTTTGTACATTTGTGTTTCCATACGCTACTCCATCCTGTCAGTTAGGGCAGCTGACACCCCGGGGATTCTGATCCCTAGGGGGGGAGGGGGTGTTTTCCCTAACATCCCGGTGGGAGGATGGATGACTGACTACCCCCTTTAGCCCCACTCTCTTCTCTTGGTAGTTTCTTGTGCTGGTAGGAACAATAGTTAGTTTTCCCCATATATGTGTGTAGAGGGCAGTAATGTCTTGTGGTTATTCACAAACTTATATTATGGATATAGTTTTCTATGGACTACTATAGGTGTAACGTGTATAGGCTGTGATCGATTGAGGATCCTTACTCAGTGTATGGGCTGTAATGGCTTGAGGTATAATACCCGACACATGATACATGTTATGCAAGCTGTGTTGGCTCCTAGAAACTACCTGATTACATCAGTTATGTGGACGTTGTCATGAACCGACCCGAGTCGACCTTGAATCGGTCACCTAGGATTGCCCGTAACAAGTCTCGAGAGGTGTTCCCGATCCTCCCGGGGCGGAGATACGCACCGAGGTCATCAATAGAGTACACAAGGGAATGATTTCTCTCAAATATAAATATTCAAACAAACAGAATAAAGAAATGGACAACCCAAAATACATTTACATAAAAAATGAACTGAACATTATTTGTACAAGAAACTGAAAGTACAACTAAACCAATAACTCAACTGACCAAACCTGATAACTAACTAACTCCATGTGACCCCTCTGGTTACTCTCCAACACAAATATCACATGTCTTCCAATGTGATTAAACTCAAGCTGAAACCTACACAAGGGATAAAAACAGAAGAAGACTATATACGTGAGTATTAGAACTCAGTAGGTTATCCCAATATTCTATTCCCAATGCACATCCTTTAAAATAAAAGAAAAATCAATTTAAAGTTTTAAATACAAGATATAAAGGTATGTTTTCCAAATGAGGTCCCATTCTATAAAAAAATTACCAGACAAAAACTTGCATGTTTTATAAACAAGAATGCGAGTAACAATTTTCAAAGAGGTGCACCTTCAAAATGAAAATAATTTTCAAGAGGGATGCTTTAAAGAATGTAAACTTTTAAATAAATCATACACACTGCTGAATTTACCAACCAAACACATCGTATGCCGACGGTGAGTAAAAAATAGCCAATGAGCACAAGTCACGGGAACACCCCTACGCATTAGTTAGTTGTGAGCCCTCGGTACCTCATATCTCGGTGAAAGTAACCATAATAAATATCTGTTATCGTGCACACAAGCCACTAGTAGGGAGAATACCCATAATATAGTGGTACCCCCCCACATAATCATCATAGTTTATTTAGTGTTTTCATCTTCAAACTCGTTACATGAAATAGGGGAAAAACCCCACAGGATCACTAGCATACTAGTACACGTCAGCCCACCTAGATACCCAGGTTTTCTCTTTATATGATCAAACAAGTTACACATATATAAAATACCATTTTCTCATGAATATTACATTTAAAAATCATACACACATCAAACAGGCCACACACATGTCTCACATTTCTTTCACGGATCAATAAACCACCTAAATTTTCATAAAACAAATTCAAGAAGTATAACGAGACCTTGCACATAAAATCCATTCCAAAATGATCTTTTATGGAAAAAAACCCATAAATACCATATAAAACCAGATTTGGAATCCCCAAAACCAATTAATAAATCAATTTCATGAACCATAAAATAACCCCAAAATATAGAACATGAAATACACATGGAAACCATTTTTATAAGAAAAAAAGCCAAACAGGCCTTTAAGCCTTTCTCAAAACTAACATTTGAAAAAGGTATGCATTTTAATTTTATTAAGGAGGTGTATAAAAACCATTTAAAGAATAAAAACAATTTCATAAATCCCTTAAAACACTCAGGTTATATATTAAAAACACAACCATTTTCATAAGGATGTAAAACGAGCCATTTTCCGGCAACTCGGGCCAAAACATGTTGTAAACCAAAACCCATTTGTTTATAAAACCAAATCCAAATTGGAAAGCCATATAAAGACCCAAAAATATCATTTTTCATTCTTCTAATTAATTTATAAATCCAAAAAAATAATTTTTAAATCAAACTTAACACTTAAAAGCCAACCGGGAAATTTACCGAACACATGACATGCCCTTTTAAACAAAACAATTTATTTTAAGCACTTGACAAGGAATAAAACACCAATTGCATGACATATTTTATACAAGCTACTAGAAAATATTCAAAATACCACAAAATAGTTTCTAAACCTCATAAAATAGTTTCAAAAGATAGTGGAACATTTAAACAAACACTTGGTGTGCACTTTTATGACAAAACAACACCACCTTTCAGAAAACAAGGCTTAAACAACCATTTTGCACACCAAGAAAATTATCCAAAGGCTGAAAAACAATAATAAACATATATATAAGATTCTAAAAATAATAAAATGATTAAACTTAAATGATAAAAGCATGTACAAGGGATATCCTACCTCAAATCCTTGGCGTAATGGAAACACACACCCAATATCGCCATCCAAGGGTTTACAAACCCTAAACCTATGACGACCAGCCCCAAATGAACAAAAACCCCATAAAAAATCATGGTATAACATAACACTAGGTCTATAATGACTAGGGGAGAATAGAAAACCAAGAAATAATGAAAAGAGGAGGAAGATGGAGGAGAAAGGAGAAAAAATCTCACCTTGCCTACTAGAAAACTCTTCGTCTTCCATTAGATATGCACCCATAGAGAAAAGGGAATGGATTGATACTTCTTGTAGAGTTTCATAAGGTCTGGAATAACCAGGGAAAGAATATTTGTGGGAAAAATAGTACTAATGGAATGATTTATGGATGATAGCATTTACCTTCTCAATTCTGGACAATTTGAGGAAATATGAGAACTTTTTCCCTAATATGCGATTAAAATGAGCTCCAAAGAGGTAAAATAGATAATGGAGGTGAGTCTAGGTATTTTGGATTCGAGTGGGATGTAGAATCACTGAAAAATATTAAAAAATGAAAAAGTTATAAAAGAAACAAATTATTGTTTTAAAACTGGAAATGGGCCCACGGGCTGGCCCAATACCTAAATAAGTAACCCAAATTCCCCATGATTATAAATTATTAAAGGGTAAAAAAGGATATTGTGGTTTGAATATGTCAGTGGAGGAAAATTAAGAAGTGTAATGAGTGAAAAATGTTGAAAAAAAGTTATAAAAGAAACAAATTTGGTTTTTAAAATTGGAAATGAGCTCACGGTTGGCCCAAATCATGAAGTAACCACCCTTTCTCAAAAAACTCCAAAACAAGAAATGGGGAACCCAAATTAGGGTTATTAGACATATATGGTAGTTAAAAAATCAAAATTAATCTCACCCAAAACCCAAGAAAAGGATCTGGATTTTCAATGAACCGGATCAAAACCATGACATGAAAAGAAAAAAAACCCGGGTGTGACAATTCTCCCCACCATTAAAGCTTTCTACCCCTAGAAATCCATAACGCTTTTCAACTAATAAAACAACACCTAAGGATTCCTTATCAAAATAATCCAACCTCTAAATCTAAGGAAATATCATTCACCAATAATGTAACTTAATATTATTGCCCAAACAAAACACCAACTCACAACCACTTCTAGAGAATCAACGGAAAGATCAAGCCACCACCTCCACAAAAAAGCCAAGAACTAGATTGTTGGGCCTTCTCCCAATGAACCCAATGATCACCCAAACCATATTTCACTCACAAAATCCAATGATTTTGGGTGGAGTCCAAAATGGGGTCCCCACCATTAAATCACAACTACCATCCGACAAATCCTAAAGGAAAGATCTTCGAGACCCGCAGTGAGTCTCCCAACCATTAGAGACCAACTAGAAATGAACAAAAAAAGAATTCAAAATGAACTAAAATTGGGCCTCACCTTCACAAGACCACCAAAACTCTCCCACAACAACCTAAAAACCCAAGTTAATAGGGTTACAACATGAACATCTAAACCACCCACTTCCGAACATAGGAGACATAAACTAGGCCAACACTTTTGGCATAGATCCGAACCCCCACCACTCGGGGAGGGGAGGGAAGGGGACCCAATAATTAGGACACTGAAACCATAAAAGAAACAAAGGAACTACCCAACACTCACTACATACGAATAGGTAACACCAAGACCGCACCCGATTTTCACAGGCGGTCCACATAGGGACATTGATCGAAAACCCACATCCATGAAGGCATAACCATAGACACTGTGTGTGGGATAAGTCCACCATGCTTGTTGAGATAAAGGGAAATTCACAGTAATGAGGAACCACAATAGATACATAGAAACTACCATACCACAACGGTGGAGGTAGGATCCTGGTCAAGCTTCCCACACCTTTGGAGATTTCCCAACTGCGTGAAAAGCTTCACTCTGAGGTCTATAGCTGGAGCCCTGATTCTTGAAGCATCTACTGCACCACAATCAAGTGCTAAGGATCACACCACTAAAAAAAACTCACTTGCTAAACAAAACACCTTCATATAAATAGGAACTCATAGACACATATGAAAATTCTATCTCACTTCAAATGAGGAGTAGAATGGACAATGAATACGACGAAACACATCAACATCACTGAACACAACTGCTATGTCCAAAAGAATTATCACGACCTGGAAGCACTTTAAATCGATCACAAATAGATATATATTCCAACAAATAGGATGAGGCATCATCCTAAGTGGTGTATTTACCATTTGAAATGAATCTTTAGGTTGATCAACAAGAAAGATTTCCAACGGAGAACTATCCATGGCCACATCACAACATCCAACACATCTTTAGAAATCCAATGAACATTACTCCAAAATGGAGCCACCAACAAGATCTCATCTAAAGATACTACAAGAGTATGAATTCTAGATCACAAGAAAGCTTACTGAATAAACAAATCTTCTAATACATAGAAAAAACTATCCACATAACCATTGGTTTATAAACAAAGGCCACAATTTTTCAGCTCAAAACACTTTTGAAAAACAAACTAATTTGGTGGGTTTCCACATTCACCAATGGTGTTTCATCAAGTCTCACCCACATGCACATTTCATGCTACCCAGACACCCAACCACCATGCCATATAGGCCATCCTTCTAGATATCAATAAAACAATGCATGTGAGCACCCATGAAAACACCAAAGGCTAAAACAAAACAACATCATTCCACAAATCATGTACCTTCAAAAGGAACACCAACCACCAAGTCAAAAACCCTTTTAATATTTCACAAAACAAACTGTACTTCATCAAGAACCATTTTCTTAAAAACTTACCCCTTTTCATTTTTTACAACTTTTAAAACAACCAAGATACTACAAACAACCCCATCCCATTTTCTAAAATTCAGCAAGGTATCTTTTCATAATCTGATGGCCATTGAGACCAATACCCTTTCTAGGAAAACACTAACCTCTCAAAACCAATTTCCAAAACCAATTCATCAGATTCAAAAACTTTTCCACATCCCAAAACATCCCATTTAAAACAAAGATTCAGAATCACCTTAAAATGATTCAAACTTTCAAAACATTTTATTTCAACTAACCACATGTTTATATTAGGGAAAATCCAATCCCGTTAAATCATTTCCACTTCCTCCCAAAACATTGTTTCACAAAAAGCACAAACTTCCAATACCATTCTTATATTTAATTTTTGAAAACCCCTTTTCCAATTTTCAAAAACCAACCATTCCTTTAAAATCCATTTTTACAATTCTCATACAAGGATTTTCAAAACAACCTTCCAAATTCATGAAAATTACAAGAGACCCACAAAAGGTAACTAGTGTCGGTGGGTGACTTGACCATATGGTTGGCGTCCATATGTAAAATACACCACCAACACATAGAGTCTTCTTAGGACCATGCCTTGGGCTCCACATGGCTTTCTAGACCCTGCGAGCTCATGAAGACCATTAGTACAACTCCCCTTGTCATATCCCAACATCAAACAATCAACATAACCAAAGACACTAATAAAACTAGACTTCCCATAGACACTTGAGGATCAGAACGAGCAAGAGTTCACAACGCTCTTCCTGAAACTACCCCTTAAGTCCCAAAAATCATACTCCATCTACCTTGACATACCCAAATAACATAGGGAACTCTAAAAATTAAGGTCTTCTAGGATCCGACCTCCTTTGATACCATTTTTTCACGAACCAGCCTGAGTCGACCCTGAACCGGTCACCTAGGCCAGCCTGCGACAAGTTCCGAGAGGCATTCCCGATCCTCTCGGGATGACAACAAGCACTGAGGGAATCAATAGAGTACACAAGGGAAATATTTCTCCAAAATATAAACAATCAAACAAACAACGAAAAAAAATGAACAACCCAAAATACATTTACATAAAAATTGAACTGAACATTATTTGTACAAGAAACTGAAATCAAAACTAAACCAACAACTCAACTGAAAAAACTTGATAACCAACTAACTCCATGTGACCCATCTGGTCACTCTCCAACATAATGATCACATGTCTCCCAAGGCGATCGAACTCAAGTTCAAACCCGCACAAGGTTTAAAAACAGAAGAAGACTATAGGTGTGAGTCTTAAAACTCAGTTTGTTAGCCCGATATTCTATTCCTAATGAACATCATTTAAAATAAAAGAAACATAAATTTAATGTTTTAAATAAAAGATATAAAGGTATGTTTTACAAATGAGTTCCCATGCTATAAGAAAATTACCAGACAAAAACTTGCATGTTTTATAAAAAAGAATGCTAGTAACAATTTTCAAAGAGGTGAAACTTCAAAATGAAAATAGTTTTCAAGAGGGATGATTTAAAGAATGTATACTTTTAAATAAATCACACACACTACTGAATTTACCAACCAAACACACTGTATACCAATGGTGATTACAAAATAGACAATGAGCACAAGTCACAGGAACACCCCTAGGCACTAGTTAGTTGTGATCCCCAAGTACCTCATATCTCAGTGAAAGTAACCATAATAAATATCCATTCTCATGCAAACGTGCCACTAGTAGGGAGAATACCCATAACCTAGTGGTCCCCCCACAACATCATCATCATAGTTTAGTTAGTGTTGTCATCGTCAAACTTGCTACGTGAAATAGGGGAAAAACCCCACGAGATCACTAGCATACTAGTACATGTCCGCCCACCTTGATACCTGATTTTTACCTTTCTATGATCAAACAAGTTACACATATATAAAATACCGTTTTCTTAGGAATATTCCATTTAAAAATCATAAAAACATAAAATAGAACACACACATATCTCACATTTCTTTCAGGGATCAATAAATGTAATGACCCACCAATTCTCATTGGCTTGAGAGTACAATGAGTCATTATTAGGCCTTAAGCGACATCCCCAAGACGCCAAAGGCTGACAATAAATGCCTAAGGATTTAAAATAAAAGTGGGGGATTATTTACCCTTTAAGAAATAAACCAATAAACCTACAAACCATAACCAAACATTCACTATATGATGCATGAACGAATGAAAGACAACCCAACATCTTCATGTATCTCAAAACCATATCAAAGTATGCAACAACGGAATAATAACCAAGTATCAAAGTACATAGCGGATAAACAATACAAGACTCTCAAAATACCACAAGACTCCATGCTCCATAAGCTCCAAGATCCACAATCACCGAACAACCCAAACGTCATGAGGTAGTGCTAAATATGTGTAAAACATTACCTTTGACCCTATCCCAAAAGACAACATCTACAAAAGCACCAAAGTGCCAAAGCAGGGGTGAGTATAAAACTAGGTAGGTTTTCCCCAATGACTTCCCTACTCATGCCACTAGGATAGAAAAGTTAGTCACATTTATACAAAATAGTTTACATAAAACAACTTACTAAAACAGTTTATAACCAAATATAAACAAGTTTCCAAAACCATTTATAACCAAAAGCATACAAGTGCAATTGAAACCAATTTTTCCAACAAGTTATTTTTCCAGAAAAATAACTAAACAAGATTTAAAACCATCTCTCAATATTCCTTTGACATACCCAATTCATTCCATACATCCACACAACCAACCCTGCATGTAACCAGGATCTCCCTATACTCGCGAGTGGTGAGTCATCCTTTCACTAAGTCATCCTTAGTGAACCAATTGACGGGGGAGATCCATAACCCTTATCCATCCCATTAATGATGGGGGATACCCCTAACCCTTATCCATACCTCATTCCTGTGAACACAAACAACCATTATGTCAAAAACCAAGTGTGTTCAACCAATTCAAACCATTTAAATAAAATTGTACTTTTATTGAAAAAAAAAGAATAAACCAATTTTAAAACAACCATTTAAATTCAATAAAACATTCCATTTTATTGAAAACATCTAATACAAACCATCTATCACAATTCAAGAAAATCCCCAATTTAAAATCTCTATTTTAAAATTAAGAACCAAAACACTCATTCAAAATCCCTAATTTTCCAGATTTCACAACCATCACTCAAGAAAGTTTCCAAAAAATGTTCAAAAACCAAATAACAATCAATTCAAAACCAAGAATTCAATTTGAAATCATTCCAATCAGTTCTACTAAGTTTAGTCGAGAAATAAGCCTCCTACCTTGATGGTTTTGACGAAAACCACAACGAACGAAGAGCGCACAAGAAAACCGGGTTGATTCTTTAAGAACCCGCATTAGATATCTTCTCCTAGAAAGGACAAGACCAAATCTCATAATATTTGGAATACACACACTTATATATATCCATAATGGGCATATATCTAAGAAGCCGAGAGAATAGGAGAAGTAGATCTAAGAAACTGATCAAAACGATGATGAATGATCACATACCTCAAGAATCCAGCTTTGATTCGCCAAGGAAAGCCTTCGGATCACCTTCAAAAAAAATTGGGAGAGGTTATCCTATCTTCAAGGGAGATTGATCCTGAGTTATGTTCGCTCAGGAGGAAAAAATATCCATTTATAGGCAAAAACATGTGAGATCCACTTTTTTAGGATCTCACTTAAGTGCTCGCACAGTTAGTTCACACGGTTTGACAAACCGTGCTCTAACCGTGCGTTAGCCACTACCTCGATAGACCCTCGTACGACCTCCTCGCACAGTCTCCCGAACCATGCTCTAACTATGCGGGATCCACTACCTCAAAAGTTCCAAATACACATAGTTTGGCCGCACAGTTAGACAAACCGTGCGCCGCCCGTGCGACTTCCCCTTTGCCTCAAAACTTCATTCCAAGTTATTTCGACTCTCCCATTCATCACCCTTAACTTTATAACCATGAAAAGAATTAAGTAAGGGTTACATAACAGAAACTGATGGTACTAAATTCTCCCCACCATTGGTCTTTTCGTCATCGGAAAGTAGAAAACCTTCACCCAATTTAAAGAGTTTTGACCACTGATCTTTCATTTCCTTCTCACATTCCCAAGTCTCTTCCTGAATCTGACCATGATGCCATAAAACCTATACTAGACCAATTATTTTTCCCCGAAAGACTTTATCTTTCCTATCCACAATCCTCACTAGGATATGTACCAATGATGCATTAGGTTCTAACTCAACGTGATCCCATCTGATCACATGGTCAGAATCAGGGTGATACTTTTTCAACTGGGATACACAGAACACATTATGAAGTGAACTAAACTGTGGTGGTAATGCCAACTAATATGCCACCTATCTAACCCATTCCAGTATCTCAAAAGGGCCAATGTATCTAGAATATAACTTGACCTACTTCCCAAAACGACGATGTCCAAACCTTGGAGAGATCCTCAAGAAGACATGATCACCCACAACAAATGACAACGGTCTTCGACATTGATATGCATAAGATTTCTGACGACTCTGAGCCGTCTCCATCCTCTTTCTAATCAATTGAATCTTTTCTATTGTTTCCTGGACAAGGCTTGGCCCAACTAGTGATGTTTGACCTGTTTCCACCCAACATAGTGGAGAATGATAAGGACACCCATACAATGATTCAAATAGAGCCATGCGTATCGAGGCTTGATAGATGTTATTGTATGAGAACTCCACTAAGGATATATGATCCTCCCATGAGCTACCAAAATCCATTACATAAGCCCGTAACATGTCTTCCAACATTTGTATCGTCCACTCAGATTGCCCATCCGTCTGAGGATGATATGCCGTGCTCATAGTCAACTGAGTCCCAAGGGCTTGCTGTAATGATTTCCAAAAACAAGATGTGAACCTATGATTTCTATATGATACTATTGACACTGGTACACCATGCCTCTTTACCACTTCTCAGATATAGATTTTTAAAATATCCTCTACCGTATGAGTTTCACGAATAGGGATGAAATGGGCCGACTTGGTTAGACGATCCACTATCACCCAAATGAAATCATGTTTCTAGACCATTCTTGGAAGACCTGTAACAAAATACATTGCTATATGATCCCATTTACACACTGGTATGGGCAAATATTGTAACATACCATCTGATCTTTGATGCTCTGCTTTAACCTACTGAAAAGTTAAGCACCGCGAGACAAACTTGGCCACCTTCCTTTTCATGCCGCTCCACTAAAACTGCACCTTCAATGCCTTATACATCTTCCGTGTACCTGAATGTACAACCCATCTCGAATGGTGGTAAGCATGAAGGAGTTGTTCCTGACAAACCATAGGTACAACCATACAATCTCTAAAACACAAAACTAAACCCCCATCAAGTTTCCAGCCCTCGATGGTCTCCCCACCATTGAGTTTTGAACTCACATCCAGACATTCTGCATCATATGTTTGTGGATATTTGATCACTTTTACTAAATCAAGAACAAGTGTAGCTGAAAAGAAAACTACAACATCACCTCGGTCTTCACATTCCACATGCATGTCAGCTAAGACCGACATCAACTGCCATTCATCTGAAGCTTCTTTCACCAATTGAGCATATTACTTTCTACTTAATTCATCCACCACTGAATTTTCTTTCCTCGATGTGTACATCAAGTCAAAGTCAAACATCTAGAGATACTCCATCCATATCCTTTTCCTCAGATTCAAATCTCACTGTGAAAAAATGTGTTTCAAGATTTTGTGATCCGTAAACACAGTAAATTTATCACCAAAGAGATAATTTCTATGTTTTCAAAACATGGACAACTGCAGATACCTCCCAATCATGTGTTGGGTAATTCTTCTCATTCACCCTAAACTGCCTTGAACCATAATCAACCACATGATCTCTTTGCATGAGAACACAACCTAACCCTGATCTCGAAGCATCACAATACACCACATACCCCTGTCCTGATTCTGGAAAGATCAAGATAGGTGCCGATGTAATCCAAACTTTTATTTTCTGGAAAGACTTCTGACATTCCTCCATACATTGGAATAGAGCATTCTTATTTGTCAGAGCTGTCATTGGTGAAGATAGTCATGAGAAATCATGCACAAAGCATCGGTAATAACCAGCTAGACCAAGAAAACTTCATATCTCGAACACATTCTTCGGTGGTTTCCAATAGATAACGACTTCTATCTTTTCAGGATCAACAGAAATGCCTTTCTCAGAAATGACATGGCCAAGGAAACATACTTCATGTATCCAAAAATCACACTTTGATAATTTTTCATATAAATGATGATCTCTCAATATTTGTAACACTATTTTTAGGTGCAACTCATGATCATCCCTTGTCTTTGAATATACCAAAATGTCATACACAAACACCACAATAAAAGAATCCAAATATTATTGAAATATTCAATTAATTAATTCCATGAAGACTAATGATGCATTAGTTAGACCAAAAGGCATGACTTCATATTAATAGTGTCCATATTTACTTCTGAAAGCTGTCTTTGGAATATCCTCTTTATGAAATCTCAATTGGTGATATCCTGATCACAAGTCAATCTTGGAGAACCACTGATCTTCCCTTAATTGATCAAACATATCATCAATGTGTGGAAGTGGATATCTATTATTTATTGTAACTTGGTTAAGCTTATGATAATCAACACACAACTGAAGAGTTCCATCTGCCTTCTTCATGAACAAAACTGGTGCTGCCCATGGAGACGTACTTAGTCGAATGAAACCCTTGCTTTCCAGATCCTCTAACTGCACTTTCGATTCTTGTAATTCTATCGATTCCATCCTATAAGACAGAAGGGAAATAGGACTGGTCCCTGAAAGAAGATCAATCATAAACTCCACTTCTCTTAGAGGTGGTAACCCTGAGAAGTTCTTGGGAAAGACATCTGTAAATTGATCCACAATAGTTAGAAAACTATTTTCCTCAATATATTATATTGATTCCAAAGTCAACATTGCTAATTGGTAATAGATCATTCCCACCATTGGTGCCAACAAGCTCTTTTCACCCTTCTTTACAATCCTCTCTCCTCTAAAGAGATGCTCGATTCCATCCTCAGTCATGAAACTAACTGTTCTCCTATAACAATCAATTTGAGACTTGAATGTTGTCAGCCAATCCATACCCAAGATTACATCATATACATCCACATCCAACATAGAGAAGTACCATTTTAGCTAAGATCCATCAACAGTTATAACACATGCTCTACACACAAAGTCTTGACATTCTGTTTCACCGAGAGGAGTTTTCAGTTTCAAAACAGACGACATCATTTCCAGTTTTAAACATAGAAATTCAACAGCACAAGAAGTAATGAAGGAATGTGATGCACTAGTATCAAACAACACTTGAAAAAAGGTATAATTCAAAAGAATTGTACCTCTCACTATAGATGGTCCAACCTGATCATCGACAATCATCTTCTCATCTCTATACAATTGCTTCTTCACTATACTATTCTCCTTGTTTCCTTATTGAGGTTTCCCTGGTTTAGGAGTCATGGTATTTCTAGAATCACCATTTCTAGCTCTACTCTGCAGACAAGACTGATTCTGCTGTCCTCATCCAATCGAAGAATACGATGCTTGTGACAGCTAAGAAGTGTCTCGAGCACCTGACCTTAGAGAACTACGACAATAACATTGAAGATGTCCCATCTTGTTACAATTATAACATGATATGGGTTGTGCTGTACAATATCACTTTATGTGGTCAAGTGAACCACATTGAAAACAAACTTCTTTGCTCTGGGGTCGTGGAGGAAGGTTTACTGATCCAACTGTCTGGTTCTAATTTCCACTTGCACCTTGGAAATAGGTGTCCCTTTTCCTCTTGTTCCCAGTGGTTGAGTTCCCACAGTTTCCTGTAGATATCATCATGCCTCCTCCCATAGATCCTGAGATATCACGTTCAGCCATAGTCGCTCTGTTCACCATCTCTGTATAGTCTGTAATACAAAGTACTGCAATCTTTGATCGAATCTCCTATCGTAACCCTGATTCGAAGATGTGTTCCTTCAAAGAGGCACTTGACGCAACTTCTGGCGCAAAGCGTACTAAGTTCATGAACTTAGCCACATACTCTGTGATAGAGAGACTCTCTTGTTTTAGGCTGAATAAGTCCATCATTTTCTGTATCTTGAACGTGTGAGGATAGAATTGTTTGTTGAACAATTTCTCAAAATCCTCCCATGTAAGTCCTTCATCCAATTTAGCATGAACCGCTAAATCCCACCACTGACGTGCAAGATCCTTGAGCATATACGTCGCCAGTTTGACCTTTAGCTCTACTGGTGTGCCGATGAATTCGAAGATACGATTCATCCTACATAGCCACACCTCTGCCTTCTCAGGTTTGGAATCACCCTGAAAATTAGGTGGATTCTGCTTCATGAACTGGATGGTATGATCCACATGTCATGGTTCATTCCTCCGGTTCCTTGTTTCCACAACTTGAAAAGCTTGGACCATGCTTCGAACCATCTCTTGGTTCACACGTAGTTCAAGTGCAACTACATTCTCTGCAACTTCTTCGGGTTGGTTTTGACGACGCCTACCAGGTGCCATTTTCTAAACTAACAACAAACTTCGTTAATATCACTCTCTAGCAACTTTTGTCTTAGCATTTCAAATTTTATCGCATCAATTATCACAACATTGTTTTCCAAAACATCCTTTTCCCCATGTTTGACTATTTTAGTAACCACTTCACATGCTTTTGAAAATTAAACCATTTTCAAAATATGATAATCATTCACTTTTTCAAAATATTTCATTTGAAAATCAATTCCATACTTTTCAAAAACAAACACTTTTTTTCACAACATGAATCATTTATCGAAATGATGTGTGCACTTCTAGTGGGATGTTATTCCTCTATAATGCATGTCATGCTCGTCTCATTGGCTAAACCCATGAAAATGAGATTTCAAAATCCTAGAAGTGTCTCCAAATACTTATTTACCCAACTCCCTGGTAACTTGAAGTTCACCATAAAAGGGTTAGCTACATCCTTTAATGCTATACATTTCAAGCTCTAACAATCCTACTCCTTTATACGATTCCCACCCAAGGAATAGACAAAAAGAGATTTTATCTCCAAAACTAGGAACATCGATGACTACTTGTTAGGCAAGGACCGAACAAGATGATAACATTTGTAATGACATGCAAATTCTCATTGGCTTGAGAGTACAACGAGTCATTACTAGGCCTTAAGAAACATCCCCAAGATGCCAAAGGCTGGAAATAAATGCCGAAGGGTTTCAAATACAAGTGGGGGATGATTTACCCTTTAATAAACAAACCAATAAACCTACAAACCATAACCAAACATTTACTATATGATGCATGGACGAATGAAAGACAACCCAACATCTTCATGTATCTTAAAACCATATCAAATTATGCAATAAAATAATAATAACTAATTCACACTCAAATTTACCCAAGAGATGAAGGTAGAATGGTCCTTGTAGTCTAACTTGGGTTGTCGAATCCACTGAGACCTAAGAAGATACCTAAGATGCACAACCTGTGAGATGGATTTTTGGCTACGAAGTGGACAACTTGGTTTTGATTTTAGATGGTTTTAAATAACACTAAGAAAACTAAGTGAATTAAATTTAATGAAAATGGGTTTATCTTAGGATTATGCTTTGGGTGAATTGAATGAATTTTACTTCTTTAAACAATTTTGGTTTTATTAATTATTGATAAATCCATTCTTCAAAATAACACTAACTTCATCATTTTCTGGTTTTATGCTAACTAAAATCAATTACTAATACCCTACACACTTATATAACCAAATTCATGATCTCTCCAAGGTGTATGGTCATTTTAGTACTTGGATTTAGCTTCCTCAAACACAGTGAATATAAAGAGTGGAAATAATTGAAGAATGGAAGTCTTGAATTAATTAGCCAATTAACAAAAATTCATTCATAAAATAAAATTCAATCCATACTTTTCATAATCCTAATATCAACCCATTAAATGGTTAGCCCTCCATTTATGGTATACTCTCAATGGTGGGCGAAAGATGGCTTACAATAATTGGATTGAAGAAATTAAAATAACGGAAATAACGAGCACTCCTCCATGTGTGTGAACGAAATTCACACCTATGTGTGAACTAATTCACCACAATACAGAGATATCATTGTGCTTTGTGAGTTTTAATGAGAGATAATGGGAAGAATATGAGAGAAATATGTTGATTAAGAACATAGAAATACAAAAAGAAACTTACATGGAAATTGAGAACATTACAATGAAACTTTGGCATAATAACATTAAAACAAACAAGATATGTATTCCCCCTCGCCACCAATTCCTTAAATAGGAAATTGAGAAGCCTTAGGCAGAGCCTCAATCAATTTATTCCCAAATATTAAATTAATTTAGGCCTTAGGGTGGTGGAAAGTAGTGGAGAAATTGATCCCCTCCTTGACTTTTTTATCCTCCTTGTCTCCCCTAAAAAGATCATCCTATATGGGCAAGCATAGTGCCGAATCTGGGTGGGACATAGAATATTCTCTTATGTGTCTGGATGTCTTCTAGATTTCTGTAAAATTTGGGCTTATTCAGAGTTGTGGATCGGGAGTTATGGTCACTTAAGTGGGATAAAATTATGGGCCGCAAATTCTGGCCCAGATTTTGATCTTCTCTTTGGGTCACCTTAATATCCACCATGGAGGACGAATTAGCACTAAATCCTGAAAAATTATTTGTTCCTATAAATTTCTTCTAGCATCTCACTAAATTTGGTCTTTATTGGGACAGTATTATGGGACCCACATTCTCATCAGTGGGTCGGTGTCCAATCTACCTTCTCCAGAATCGTTTCCTTTAATCACAAAATATCCCCATATTATTCCATGAATTCTCCATTGATCCCTGAATGAAACATGTTCATATTGAAGTTTAGATCAATTTACCAAAATATCAAATTAAAATATGGATAATTACATTCCTGAAAATCATATGAATCATTAGGTACTTTAAATGATGTTAAAAAATGTACCACATAATAGTGCATTTTAGGAAGGAATTACAATCATAATGTGAAATGATGTTCAAAGTGTAAAATACACTAAAATGGTGTTTATGAATAATAAATAACATGAATATTATATATATTAACAATTAATATTAGCCTTAGTGGCTAATCACACCCCAAACTTGAGTTTTGCTAGTCCCGAGTAAAATATATCTCAACAATATGAAATTCGAATTCCCTTTTCCAAAAACATTTTAATACACAATGATAACCAAAAACCATTATACCAAAAAATCATGAAACCCATCAAAATCTTTTAATACAAGATAGTTTTATAAGAAGATCCCAATCCCAAGCCCATTCCTTTGTTCAAATTCATCGCCATATTTCATCCAATATCAATTAAGAGTGATGATGTGTTGTGCATCGCATTAGACATGAGGGTTCATCTTTATTAAAGAGGGAAATGATGGAAGCGCTAGGTGGAATCCCATTTTAATATTAAGATGAGTATTCAATTTTTTTATTGTGTTTTTTTGGCTTTTGTTTTGCAATTTTTCCATGGTAATTGAAATTTCCATCAAAAGAGTCAACCCCTGTAGCGAGACTTTGCCGATGACTCCCAAGCTCAAAGACCTTAGGGCACCAAGTGAAGCCCACATACTCAGGCATCATCTCGAGTTAAATCATTTAAAAACAAAATCAAATTACCAAAAAAGAGTTGAGGCAAGTAATGTAATTTCAAAAAGGAAATTAAAATATGAGGATCATGTAATGAAGTCACCTTGTGGTTGAAGTTGAAGTTCTTGTTGCTCTAATTTAGTCCTTTGATATCCACGTCACTTGTAGAGTTCCCTAGTAGAAAAAGGAAAAAAAAACATAAAAAACAAATATATATATATATATATATTTATATAATAAAGAAAGTAAAATATAAGTATATATATAAAAATTATAAAATAAGGAAGCACAAAAAGCCATAGGTTAGTGGTAAGTGCACGCCCCTGTCTCCCTTCGGTCCCGGGTTCGATTCCCCGCGGCTTCGCCGGTTGTGGCGGAGTTTGACCCACGACCTATGACGTGCCCCCTTTTTTTATTTATTAATATTTTTTTATTTTTTTTGTATTTTTATTTTAACCTACAAACACATAAAAATAAAATGAACTGATGATACATTGTCTTCTTTTTAAATTTTAGGGTAAGGTATTACTCAAGGATCACACCACGTGACACAGATGAATATGGTGCTCCCCTTTCATACCCATTCATACTCATAATATAAGAACATGTCAACAGTCTATTTTTTTTATATTATTTTTAAATATCAAAATGATTTAAAAAAAATGATTCCAAAAAGATTGAAAACATGAAAACCATGGGTTTCCTCCCATGCAGCACTTTGTTTAACGTCGTTAGCCCGACATGGATCCTAAATCTATCAATTTTTTCCTGGTTCATAGGTTGGCTCAGTTAACTCAACCTCTATTTCCTGTTTATTGAATGATTCAATGAATGATTTTAACCTTTGACCATTGACCTTGAAAATGTAACCACTTGTAGGATCTTGAATCTCTACTGCCCCATGGGGGTACACATGATGCACTATGAAAGGACCTGACCATCTAGACCTTAACTTACCCGGGAGTAAATGAAGTTTTGAACTATACAAGAGCACAAATTTTCCCGGTTCAAAATGTTTGACTTTGATATTCCTAGACTAGTAGGCTTGAACTCTCGCTTTATTGATCCTTGAATTTTCATAAGCCTCCATCCTTAATTCCTCAAGTTCATTGAGATCAAATTTCCTTTTTGTTCCAGCCAATGAGAGGTCATAATACATTTTCTTAATTGCCAAAAAGGCATTATGATCAATTTCAACAGGTAAATGACATGCTTTTCCATAAACCAACCTATATGGTGACATTCCTAGGATGGTTTTGTATGCTGTACTATATGACCAAAGATCATCCAAGAGTTTCTCGGACCAATCTTTTCTATAAGGATTGACAATTTTTTCAAAAATATTTTTAATCTCCATATTTGCTAACTCATCTTGACCATTGGTTTGAGGATGGTACACAGTGGAAACTTTATGAGAAATCCCATACTTAGACATGAGTGAAGATAATGGACGATTGCATAAATGGGTTCTTTGATCACTGATTATAGCCCTAGGAACTCCAAATCGAGAAAATATGTGCTCTTTCAGAAATCGGATCACAACATGATGGTTATTAGACTTAGTGGGAATGGCTTCAACCCATTTTGAGACATAATCAATAGCTAAGAGGATGCAGAGGTATCCCCTAAAGTTTGGGAAAGGACCCATGAAATCGATTCCCCAGCATTCAAATATTTCAATCACTAAGATGGGAGTGAGTGGCATTTGATTCATTTTTGTGATTAATCCTACTTGTTGACACTTATGACAACTTTGAAAAAATTTGTAGGAGTCCCTTGAGAGGGTGGGACAGAAGAGACCACATGGAAGAACCTTATCAGAAGTTTTCTTAGAGGAAAAGTGACCTCCACATTCCTCACTATGATAAAATTTAAGGATGGACTCTTGTTCAGATTCTAGGAAACACCTCCTAATGACTTGGTCAGGGCAGAACTTATAGTGGTATGGATCATCAAACACATAGTGCCTAACATCAGAAAGGAATTTCCTTCGATCTTGAGTCCCTAAGAATTTTGGAATTACTCCCAAAACTAAGAAGTTGGCTATGTCAGCATACCAAGGGCAGTCACTCACAGAGTATAGGTGCTCATCAGGAAATGAATCAGACACAGAAAGTTGATTTGAGTTGTCTTTGAATTACATCCTAGAGAGGTGATTAGCTACAACATTTTCAACGCCCTTTTTATCCTGGATTGTGTGGTCAAATTATTGTAAGAGAAGGACCCACCTAATCAGTCTAGCCTTAGCATCTTGTTTTTGGAAGAGGTATTTTAGTGAATAATGGTCAGTGAACACAGTGATGGGGGATCCTAAGAGGTAGGACCTAAACTTCTCTAAGGAAAACACAATATAAATTAACTCATTTTCAGAAGTGGTGTAGTTGATTTGGGCATCATTTAAGGATTTTCTTGCATAAGAAATGACATAAGGAGTTTTATCACAATGTTTTCCTAACACAGCTCCTCAAAAAAAGTCACTGGAATCACACATAAGTTCGAAAAGAAGGTTCCAATTTGGAGATTTTATAATGGGAGGAGAGGTGAGAGATGATTTGAGGGTTGATAATGAACCCTCACAGCTTTCTGTCCAAACAAATAGAGCATCCTTTACTAGGAGAGCACAAAGGGGATGGTAGATTGAACTAAATTCCTTGATTAATCTTCTATAGAAACCAGCATGTCCTAAGAAATACCTCACTTCCTTGATAGTTTTGGGTGATGGAAGGTGATGAATGATTTCAACCTTTTCTTTATCAACTTCAATCCCCCTACTCGAGACTAGATGGCCAAGGACTAGTCCCTCTTTAACCATGAAATGGAATTTTTCCCAGTTTAGGACCAGATTATTTTCTTCCCATCTTGACAAGACTCTCTCCACATTTTACAGACATATTTCAAATGTTTCCCCAAACACAGAGAAGTCATCCATGAAGACCTCTAGAAAATCCCCTACCAGGTCTGAGAAGATTTCCATCATGCACCGCTGGAAGGTTCTAGGGGCATTTCATAAACCAAAGGGCTTGCGTTTGAAGGAAAATGTGCCTAATGGATAGTTGAATGTAGGCTTCCTTTGATCCTCTAGGGATACCTCAATTTGATTGTACCCCGAGTACCCATCTAAGAAACAGTAGAAGACATGACCTGCCACTCTCTCAAGGACTTGGTCAATGAATGGTAAGGGGAAATGGTCCTTCTTGGTAAATGAGTTTAGCTTCCTTTAGTTGATGCAGACTCTCTAACCACTAATCACCCTTGTTGGAAGAATCTCTTCATCCTCATTGGTTATCACTATGATTCCAGCCTTTTTTTGGAACCACTTAGATTGGGCACACCCACTCACTCTCAGCTATGGGATAGATGATACTAGATTTTAACAATTTCAGAAGTTCTTTTCTAACTAATTCTATGAGATTAGTATTGAGTCACCATTGAGGTTGACGACATGGCTTTGAATCAGATTCCAGAACAATCCTATGAGTCCCGATAAGTGGGCTAATCCCAAGAATATCAGACAGGGTCCAACCAATGACTTTCTTATGTTTCCTAAGGACATATAAAAGAATCCTCTCATGATTGGATTCAAGAGATGAAGAAATGACAATAGGATTTGTTTGATTGTCCCCTAGGAAGGCATACTTGAGTGCAGCGGGATGTTCCTTTAATTAAAGATTAGGTTGGTTCAGAATTTCAGTAGAATATTGGGACATTGGATCAATATCAATTTCTTTTTTAGAGTTTAAGATAGGATTGATTCCCTACAAATAGAAGTTTCATCTACAAGATTGGTTTGATCAGATTTAGGGAAGGAAGTTTGATTGGTCTCCATGAATGTGGTTTTCTAAAAGGTTTCACTGATTGTTGGACCTAATACTTCATCATAAGAGAAATTTTAAAATGATTCAAGCCAAGGAGATAAACTTACTTTATGTGAACAAAGGAAATCAATCTAATCCTATCCTAAAGATACATAAAATATTCCTCGATGTTCTATGGACTCATTATCAATGCTTCTTATCATGTTTACTTCATGAATTTCCTCATCATCCCCTATTTGTGAGCTTGCATTATAGATGCTCAAGTCTAGACTCATGTTTCCAAAGGTGATGGTCATGTTCCCATTTCAGACTCAGATAACAGAGTTGATTATTGCAAGGAAAGGATGACCAAGGATGATTGGGGTTTGTTCTTTATTTCCTAAGTTTGGATGGTTGTCAAGGACAATGAAGTCAGCAGGGTAGATGAAGTTTTCAACCTTTACCAGAATGTCCTTTAAAATCCCCTTTGGAACCCTAATGATACAATCAACAAGTTGAAGTGTGACAGATGTGGGTTGGAGTTCTTCTAGGCCTAACTGGAAGTACACAGCATAGGGGATGAGATTGACACTAGAACCTAGGTCACACAAGGACTTGAAAACTTTCCTCTCTCCTTGTTCAACATTGATGTAAGGGAAACCCGGGTCTTTAAACTTAGGATGAATGGTCCCTTGAATGGTGATACTCACATTAGCATCCAAAAGGACTTAGTTTTTATGTGAAAAATTTCTTTTAAAAGTGCACAAGTCCTTAAGGTACTTTGAGTAGGCAGGTATGGTTTGGATGACATCGGGAAGGGGAATGTTCAACTTGACTTGTGAGAATATTTCCTTCAATGTTTCACTCAATTCAGGCTTGGTTTTCCCCCTCATGCGTTGAGGAAATGGTGCAGGTTGTGGGGTTGTTTGTTGAAGTGTTGTTTCTTTGACAAGGTTATCATGTTTTTCAGTTTGATCATTTGGTTCATTTGAATTTTCATCCAAGTTTGAATCTTCAGGTGGGTTTTAAATTATTTGTTCAGGTTTCTCAATTGATTTCCCACTTCTTAAAACAGTCACAACCTTTAGTTTTTCATGAGTTGTTTGAGTACAACTTGACTCACCCCTTGAAGTTGAGGATGGTACCACCTGAGTAGGAATGGGTGCCTTTCCAGTTTTGATGGTTTGAAGTTCTTGTTTAAGGGAATAGACTTCTGAGTTCATCCTTTCCACTTGTTTTCACAGTTTTTCTTGTAGGCTTTGTGTAATATTTTGGGTTGGTACTTGAGAAGATTGGTTTATCCCAGGGGGATATTTTAGAGGTGGGATGGTTTATTGAAAATTGACTGGTGGCTGTTGGTATTGGATAGGTTGGGTTTGGAACTGGTTATGTGTTTGGTAGTTCTAATGGGGGTAAGGATTTTGTCCCTGTGGTTGGCTAGGTTGTTGGTTATCTTTCCAGCGGAATCCAGGGTGGTCATTATACCTTAGGTTGAAGTTGTTTTGGTATTGAGGCTTCTAAAAGTTCAAAGAATTTACTTTCAATGGGGGTCCTCCTAAAAGAACATCCTTGATGGATGTAATTCTTGGGAAGTTGTCTGTCTTATGGTCATGTTTGTCACAAATTGTGCAAATAGGGTCAACAATTTGGATTTCATGGACTTTCCTAAGGTCTATCTCTTCAACCTTCCTAGAGAGTGCCGCGAGTTTAGCCCTAAGGATTTCCTCTTCTCCAAGTGTATGAATTCTAGTACTTATTTGTGGATTTTCGGAATAAGGTGAAGTTCCCCATGTTTGGTTTTGTTCAGCAAGACTTTCCAGATACTCATAATAATAATTTGGGGATTTGTTTTTAAAGGTCCCATTACACATCAGGTCAATGAAATGTTTGTTCTCGGGATCCAACCCTTCATAAAAAAATTTCACTTGTTCAAGAATAGAAAAACCATGGTTTGGAACCATGTTTATAGTGTCTTTGAACCTCTCCCATGTTTCATAGAATGAATCTCCCTATTTTTAAAAAAAGTTATGGATACTCTTTTTAAGTGAAATTGTTTTGTGGTGGGGAAAGTATTTTTTGTAGAATTCTCTTTGTAGTTGGTCCCAAGAGTTGATGGATGATGGTCTCAAATTTTTTTGCCAATTTTGAGCTCTATCCTTTAAAGAAAAATGTAATAGCCTCATCTTAGATGATTCTAGTTGATGTGGGGGACACATGGTTTCTATAATGTCATTGAACTCCTTAATGTGAAGGTAGGGCATCTTGGACTCCATTACATGGAATGTGGGAAGATGGTTTAGGACATGGGGTTTAAAAATTTAGTTGGAATACCCTAGGGAGTTGTGTCTAATGCATTAGGGGGCATTGGTCTAGGTAGGTGTGAGGTACTCATTCATGGTTTGATCGACCGAATTCCCCAAGTTTGGGGCTGCCTCATTTGGGTTTCCATTTTGGTTCCCACTCGGGTTTATGAGTTGGTTTCTTTGAAGACCTTCCATTGAAATAGGCTCAATTTTTGACTCTGGAGTATTAGGAATATTAGGATCTAATCGAAAGAGTTCCCTTGGTGTACTTGACTTCCCAACCCCAGGACTATCTACCCTAACTAGATGGTTTGATTGATCGTAAGAGTATACAGACACGCGCCAAAAGAAAAAAAATCGAGAAAGGGACAAGATAAGAGAATTTGGATGAGAAAAGAAGAAATGAGGGAGAATATAATGGGTTTTTAGACGACTTACTTGGGTCCCCAACAAAAATGCCAAAATTTGATTCACGCTCAAAATTACCCAAGAGATGAAGGTAGAACGGTCCTTGTAGGCTAGCTTGGGTTATCGAATCCACTGAGACCTAAAAAGATACTTAAGATGCACAACCTGTGAGATGGATTTTTGGCTATGAAGCGGACAACTTGGTTTTTATTTTAGATGGTTTTAAAGAACACTAAGAAACCTAAGTGAATTCAATTTAATGAAAATGGGTTGATCTTAGGATTATGCTTTGGGTGAATTGAATTAATTTTACTTTAAACAATTTTGTTTTATTAATTATTGATGAATCCATTCTTAAAAATAACAATAACTTCATCATTTTTTGGTTTTATGATAACTAAACTCAATTACTAATCCCCTACAGACTTATAGAACCAAATTCATGATCTCTTCATGGTGTATGGTCATTTTAGTACTTGGATTTAGCTTCCTCAAACACAGTGAAGATGAAGAGTGGAAATAATTGAAGAATGGAAGTCTTGAATTAATTAGACAATTAACAACAATTAGTTCATAAAATAACATTCAATCCATCCTTTTCATCATCCTACTATCAACCCATTAAAGGGTTATCCCTCCATTGATGGTATACTCTCAATGGTGGGCGGAAGATGGCTTATAAGAATTGGATTAAAGAAATTAAAATCGCAGAAATAACGAGCACTCCTCCATGTGTGTGAACGAAATTCACACCTATGTGTGAAATAATTCACTAAAACACAGATATATCACTATTCTTTGTGAGTTTTAATGAGATATAATGGGAAGAATATGAGAGAAAGATGTTGATTAAGAACATAGAAATACAAAATGAAACTTACATGGAAATTGAGAACATTACAACAGAACTTTGGCATAATAACATTACAAAAAACAAGATATGTATTCCCCCTCACCACCACTTCCTTAAATAGGAAATTGGGAAGCCTTAGTCTGAGCCTCAATCAATGTATTTACAAATATTAAATTAATTTAGGCCTTAGGGTGGTGGAAAGTAGTGGAGAAATTGATCCCCTCCTTGACTTTTTTATCCTCCTTGTCTCCCCTGAAAAGATCATCCTATATGGGAAATCATAACGCCAAATATGGGTGGTCCATAGAAGAGTATTTTGTGTCTCCGGATGTCTTCTATGCTTCTCTAAAATTTGGACCTATTTGGAGTTGTGGATCGGGATTTATGGCCGCTTAAGTGGGATAAAATTCTGGGCCGCAAATTCTGGCCCAGATTTTGATCTTCTCTTTGGTCTTCCTTAATATCCACCATGGATGCCGAATCAGCAGTGACTCATGAAGAATTATTTGTTCCAATAAATTTATTCTAGCATCCCACGAAATTTGGGCTTTATTGGGCCATTATTGTGGGCCCCACATTCTCATCAGTGGGCCGGTGTCCAATCTACCTTCTCCAGAATTGTTTCCTTTCATCACAAAATATCCCCATTTTCTTCCATGAATTCTCCATTGATCCCTGAATGAAACATGTTCATATTGAAGTTTAGATCACTTTCCCAAAATATCAAATTAAAATATGGATAATTAAATTCCTTAAAATCATATGAATCATTGGGTACTTTAAATGATGTTAAAAAATGTACCACATAATAGTGCATTTTAAGAAGGAATTACAATCATAATGTGAAATGATGTTCAAAGTGTAAAATGCACTAAAATGGTTTTTATGAATAATAAATAACATACATATTATATATATTAACAATGAATATTAGCCTCATTTAGTGGCTAATCACACCCCCCAACTTGAGTTTTGCTAGTCCCGAGCAAAATATATCTCAACAATATGAAATTCGAATTCCCTTTTCCAAAAAATTTTTAATACACAATGATCACCAAAAACCATTATACCAAACAATCATGAAACCCATCAAAATATTTTAATATAAGATAGTTTCATAAGTAGATCCCAATCCCAAGCCCATTACTTTGTTTAAATTCATCGCCATATTTCATCCAATATCAATTAAAAGTGATGATGTGTTGTGCATCGTATTAGACATGGGAGTTCATAATTATTCAAGAGGGAAATGATGGAAGTGCTAGGTGGAATCACATTTTAATATTAAAATGATTATTCAAATTTTTTTGTTATGTTTTTTTGATTTTTTTTTGCAATTTTTCCATGGTAATTGAAATTGCACTCAAAAGAGTCAACCCCTATAGCGAGACTTTGCCGATGACTCCCAGGATCAAAGACCTTAGGGCACCAAGTGAAGCCCACATACTCGGGAATCATCTCGAGTTAACTCAATCAAAAACAAAATCAAATTATCAAAAAGGAGTAGAGGCAGGTAAGGGAATTTCAAAAAGGAAATTGAAATATGAGGATCATGGAATGAAGTCACCTGGTGGTTGAAGTTGAAGTTCTTGTTTCTCCAATTTAGTCCTTTAATATCCATGTCACTTACAGAGTTCCCTAGTATAAAAAGAAAATAAAACAGAAAAAAACAATATATATATATATATATATATTTATTTATTTATATAATAAATAAAGTAAAATATAAGTATATATATAAAAATTATAGAATAAGGAAACACAAAAAGCCGTAGGTCAGTGTTAAGAACGCACCCCTGTCTCCCTTCAGTCCCGGGTTCGATTCCCTATAGCTTTTCCGGTTGTGACGGGGTTTGACCCACGACCTATGATGTGCCACCTTTTTTTATTTATTAATATTTATTTATTTATTTTTATTTTAACCTACAAACATATAAAAATAAAATGACCAGATGATACATTGTCTTCTTTTTAAATTTTTGGGTAAGGTATTACTCAAGGATCACACCACATGACACGGATGAATATGGTGATCCCCTTTGATTCCCATCCATACTAATAATAGAAGAACATGTCAATAGTTTATTTTTTTATATTATTTTTAAATATCAAAATGATTTAAAAAAAATGATTCGAAAAAGATTGAAAACATGAAAACCATGGGTTGCCTCCCATGCAGCACTTTGTTTAACGTCATTAGCCCGACATGGATCCTAAATCTATCAATTTTTTCCTCGTTCATAGGTTAGATCAATTAACTCAACCTCTATTTCTTGTTTATTTAATTATTCAATGAATGGTTTTAACCTTTGACCATTGACCTTGAAAATGTAACCACTTGTAGGATCTTGAATCTCTACTGCCCCATGGGGGTACACATGATGCACTATGAAAGGACCTGACCATCTAGACCTTAACTTTCCCGGGAGTAAATGAAGTTTTGAGCTATACAAGAGCACAAATTTTCTGGTTCAAAATGTTTGACTTTGATATTCCTAGATTGGTAGGCTTGAACTCAAGCTTTATTGATCCTTGATTTTTCATAAGCCTCCATCCTTAGTTCCTCAAGTTAATTGAGATCTAATTTCCTTTTTGTTCCTGCCAATGAGAGGTCATAATCCATTTTATTAATTGCCCAAAAGGCCTTATGCTCAATTTCAACAGGTAAATGGCATGCTTTTCCATAAACCAACCTATATGGTGACATTCCTAGGATGGTTTTGTATTCTATACAATATGACCAAAGAGCATCCAAGAGTTTCTCAAACCAATATTTCCTAAAAGGATTGCTAGTTTTTTCAAGAGTATTTTTAATCTCCCTATTTTCTAACTCAGATTGACCATTGGTTTGAGGATGGTACACAGTGGAAACTTTATGAGAAATACAATACTTAGACATGAGTGAAAAGAATGGATGGTTGTAGAAATGGGTTCCTTGATCACTGATTATAGCCCTAGGAATTCCAAATCGAGAATATATTTGCTCTTTCAGAAATTGAATCACAACATGATGGTCATTATACTTAGTGGGAATGGCTTCAACCCATTTTGATACATAATAAATAGCTAAGAGGATTTAGAGGTATCCCCTAGAGTTTGGAAAAGGACCCATGAAATTGATTCCCCAATAGTCAAAGATTTCAATCACTAAGATGGGAGTGAGTGGAATTTTATTCCTTTTTGTGATTGACCCTACTTGTTGACACTTAGGACAACTTTGAAATTTTTTTGTAGGAGTCCCTTGAGAGGGTGGACTAGAAGAGACCACACTGAATAACCTTAGCCGAAGTTTTCTTAGAGGAAAAGTGACCTCCACATGCCTCACTATGACAGAATTTAAGGATGGACTCTTGTTCAGATTCTGGGAAACACCTCCTAATGACTTGGTCGGGGCAGAACTTATAGAGGTATAGATCATCAAACACATAGTTCCTAGCATTAGAAAGGAATTTCCTTCAAGATTGAGTCCCTAAGAATTTTGGAATTACTCCCGTAACTAAGAAGTTGTCTATGTCAGCATACGAAGGGTAGTCACTCACAGAGTATATATGTTCATCAAGAAATAAATCAGACACAGAAAGGTGATTTGATTTGTCTTTGAATTCCATCCTAGAGAGGTGATAAACTACAACATTTTCAACGCCCTTTTTATCCTTGATTGTGAGGTCAAATTATTGTAAGAGAAGGACCCACCTAATCAGTCTAGCCTTAGCATCTTGTTTTTGGAATAGGTATTTTAGTGAAAAATGGTTAGTGAACACAGTGATGGGGGATCCTAAGAGGTAGGACCTAAACTTCTCTAAGGAAAAAACAATAGAAAGTAACTCCTTTTCAGTAGTGGTGTAGTTGATTTGGGAATCATTTAAGGATTTTCTTGCATAAGAAATGACATAGGGAGTTTTATCACAACGTTGTCATAACACAACTCCTACAGCAAAGTCACTAGAATCACACATAAGTTCGAAATGAAGGTTTCAATTTGGAGATTTCATAATGGGAGGATAGGTGAGAGAGGATTTGAGGGTTGAGAATGAACCCTCACAGCTTTCTATCCCAAAAAATGGAGCATCCTTTACTAGGAGAGAACTAAGGGGACAAGAGATTGAACTAAAGTCCTTGATGAATCTTATATAGAAACCAGAATGTCCTAAGAAATACCTCACTTCCTTGAAAGTTTTGGGTGATGGAAGGTGACGAATGACGTCAACCTTTTCTTTATTAACTTCAATCCCCCTACTCGAGTCTAGATGGCCAATGACTAGTCCCTCTTTAACCATGAAATGGAATTTTCCCCATTTTAGGACGAGATTCTTTTCTTTACATCTTGATAAGACTCTCTCCACATTCTGCAGACATCCCTCAAATGTATCCCCAAACACAGAGAAACCATCCATGAAGACCTCTAGAAAATCCCCTACCATGTTTGAGAAGATTCCCATCATGCAAGGCTGGAAGGTTCTAGGGGAATTGCATAAACCAAAGGGCATGCGTTTAAAGTAAAAGGTGCCGAATGGATAGGTGAATGTAGTCTTCCTTTGATCCTCTAGGGATACCTCAATTTGATTGTACCCTGAGTACCCATATAAGAAATAGTAGAAGGAATGACCTGCCACTCTCTCAAGGACTTGGTCAATGAATGGTAAGAGGAAATGGTCCTTCTTGGTAAATGAGTTTAGCTTCCTATAGTCGATGTAGACTCTCTAGCCACTACTCACCCTTATTGTAAGAATCTCTCCATTCTCATTGGTTATCACTATGATTCCATCCTTTTTTGGAACTACTTGGATTGGGCTCACCCACTCACTCTCAGTTATGGGATATATGATACCAGCTTTTAACAATTTCAGAAGTTCTTTTCTAACTACTTCCATGATATTATGATTGAGTCGCCGTTGATGTTGACGACATGGCTTTGAATCATATTCCAGAACAATCCTATGAGTCCCGATAAGTGGGCTAATCCCAGGAATATTAGGCAGGGTCCAACCAATGGATTTATTATGTTTTCTAAGGACATATAGAAGCATCCTCTCATGATTGGATTCAAGAGATGAATAAATGACAATATGATGTGTTTGATTGTCCCCTAGGAAGGCATACTTGAGTGCAGCGGTAAGTTCCTTCAATTCAAGATTAGGTTGGTTCAGAATTTTAGCAGAATATTGGGACATTGGATCAATATCAATTTCTTTTTTTCAGAGTTTCAGATAGGATTGATTCCCCACATATATAAGTTTCATCTACAAGATTGGTTTGATCAGATTTAGGGAAGGAAGTTTGATCGGTCTCCATGAATGTGGTTTTCTAAAAGGTTTCACTGATTGTTGGACCTAAGAATTCATCATAAGAGAAATTTGAAAATGATTCAAGACAAGGAGATAAACTTCCTTCATGTGAACAAATGAAATCAATCTCATCCTGACTTAAACATCCATCAAATATTCCTTGATGTTCTATGGACTCATTATCAATGATTCCTATCATGTTTACTTCATGAATGACCTCATCATCCCCTATTTATGATCTTGCATTATAGATGTTCAAGTCTAGACTCATGTTTCCAAAGGTGATGGTCATGTTCCCATTTCGGACTCGGATAACAGAGTTTATTGTTGCAAGGAAAGGACAACCAAGGATGATTGGGGTTTTTTCGTTATTTCCTAAGTTTGGATGGTTTTCAAGGACAATGAAGTCAGAAGGGTAGATGAAGTTTTCAACCTTTACTAGAACTTCCTTTAAAATCCCCTTTGTAATCCTAATGCTACGATCAGCAAGTTAAAGTGTGACAAATGTGGGTTGGATTTCTTCTAGGCCTAACTGGCAGTATACAACACAGGGGACGAGATTTACACTAGCACCTAGGTCACATAAGGCCTTGACAACTTTGCTCTCTCCTAGTTCAACATTGATGTAAGGGAAACTCGTGTCTTTCAACTTAGGAGGAATGGTCCCTTGAATGGTGGTACTCACATTAGCACCCAAAAGGACTTGGTTTTTTTGTGAAAATTTTCTTTTAAATGTGCACAAGTCCTTAAGGTACTTTGAGTAGGAAGGTATAGTTTGGATTACATCGAGAATGGGAATGTTCAACTTGACTTGTGAGAAGATTTCCCGCAATGTTTTACTCAATTCAGGCTTGGTTTTCCCCCCTCATGCGTTGAGGAAATGGTGCAGGTTGTGGGGTTATTTGTTGAAGAGTTGTTTCTTTGACAATGTTATCATGTTTTTCAGTTTTATCATTTGGTTCATTTGAATTTTTATCCAAGTTTGAATCTTCAGGTGGGTTCTGAATTAGTTGTTCAGGTTTCTCAATTGATTTCCCACTTCTTAAAACAATCACAACCTTTAGTTGTTCGTGAGTTGTTTGAGTACAACTTGACTCTCCCCTTGAAGTTGAGGATGGTACCACCTAAGTAGGCATGGGTGAATTTCTAGTTTTGATGGTTTGAAGTTCTTGTTTAAGGGAAGAGACTTCCGAGTTCACCCTTTCCATTTGTTTGCACAGTTGTTCTAGTAGACTTTGTGGAATAGTTTGGGTTGGTGCTTGAGAAGATTGGTTTATCCCAGGGGGATATTTTAGAGGTGGGATGGTTTGTTGAAAATGGACCGGTGGATGTTGGTATTGTATATGTTGGGTTTGGAACTGGTTATGGGTTTGGTAGTTCTGATGGGGGTAAGGATTTTGTCCCTGTGGTTGGCTAGGTTGTTGGTTATCTTTCCAATGGAAGCCTGGGTGGTCATTATACCTTGGGTTGAAGTTGTTTTGGTATTTAGGATTTTGAAAGTTCAAAGCATTTAATTCCGCTGGGGGTCCTCCTAAAAGAACATCCTTGATGGATGGAATGCTTGGGAAGTTGTCTGTATTATGGTCATGTTTGTCACAAATTGTGCAAACAGGGTCAACAGTTTGGATTTCATGGACTTTCCTAAGGTCTATCTCTTCAACCTTCCAAGAGAGTGCTGTGGGTTTAGCCCTAAGGATTTCCTCTTCTCTAAGAGTATGAATTCCAGTAGTTCTTTGTGGCTTTTTAGAATAAGGTGAAGTTCCCTATGTTTGGTTTTGTTCAGCAAGGCTTTCCAGATACTCATAAGCATCATTTGGGGCTTTGTTTTCAAAGGTTCCATTACACATCATGTCAATGAATTGTTTGTTCCCCGGACCCAACCCTTCATAAAAAATTCTCACTTGTTCAGGAATAGAAAAACCATAGTGTGGAACCATGTTTCATAGAATTACTCTCCCTCTTTTTCAAAAAAGTTTTGGATACTCTTTTTAAGTGCAATTGTTTTGTGGTGGGGAAAGTATTTTTTGTAGAATTATCTTTGTAGTTGGTCCCAAGAGTTGATGGATGATAGTGTCAAATTTTTTGGCCAATTTTTAGCTCTATACTTTAAAGAAAAAGGAAATATCCTCATCTTAGCTGATTCTAGTTGATGTGGGGGACACATGGTTTCTACAATGTCATTGAACTCCTTAATGTGATGGTAGGGCATCTCGGAATCCATTCTATGGAATGTGGGAAGATGGTTTAGGACATGAGGTTTAAAGATGTAGTTGGCATCCCCTAGGGAGTTGTGTCTAATGAGTGAGGTTGAATTGGTCTAGGTAGGTATGAGTTAGTCATTCATGGTTTGATCGACCTCATTCCCCAAGTTTGGGGCTGCCTCATTTGGGTTTCCATTTTGGTTCCCACCTGGGTTTATGAGTTGGTTTCTTTGAAGACCTTCCATTGAAATAGGCTCAATTTTTGACACTAGAGTATTAGGAAGATTAGGATCTAATGGAAATATTTCCCTTTGTTTACTTGACTCCCCAACCCCAGGACTATCTACCCTAATTAGACGGTTTGATTGATCGTGGGTGTATGCGGACATGCGCCAAAAGAAAAAAAAAGAGAGAAAGGTACAAGATAAGAGAATTTGGATGAGAAAAGAATAAATGGGGGATAATAGAATGGGTGTTAAGATGACTTACTTGGGTCCCCGTAAATGGTGCCAAAATTTGATTCATGCTCAAATTTACCCAAGAGATGAAGGCAGAACGGTCCTTGTAGTCTAGGTTGGGTTGTTGAATCCACCGAGACCTAAGAAGTTACCTAAGATGCAAAACCTGTGAGATGGATTTTTGGCTATGAAGTGGCCAACTTGGTTTTGATTTTAGATGGTTTTAAATAACACTAAGAAACCTAAGTGAATTAAATTTAATGAAAATGAGTTGATCTTAGGATTATGCTTTGGGTGAATTGAATGAATTTTACATCTTTAAACAATTTTGGTTTTATTAATTCTTGATGAATCAATTCTTCAAAATAACAATAACTTCAACATTTTCTGGTTTTATGCTAACTAAAATTAATTACTAATCCCCTACACACTTAGAGAACCAAGTTCATGATCTCTCCAAGGTGTATGGTCATTTTAGTACTTGGATTTAGCTTCCTCAAACACAGTGAAGATGAAGAGTGGAAATAATTGAAGAATGGAATTCTTGAATTAATTAGCCAATTAACAACAATTAATTTATAAAATAACATTCAATCCATAATTTTCATCATCCTACGATCAACCCATTAAAGTGTTATCCCTCCATTGATGGTATACTCTTAATGGTGGGTAGAAGATGGATTACAAGAATTGGATTGAAGAAATTAAAATCACGGAAATAACGAGCACTCCTCCATGTGTGTGAACGAAGTTCAAACCTATGTGTGAACTAATTCACCAAAACACAGAGATATCACTGTGATTTGTGAGTTTTAATGAGATATAATGAGAATAATATGAGATAAAGATGTTGATTAATAACATAGAAATACAAAAAGAAACTTACATGGAAATTGAGAACATTACAACGAAACTTTGGCATAATAACATTACAAAAAACAAGATATATATTCCCCCTAACCACCACTTCCTTAAATAGGAAATTGGGAAGCCTTAGGAAGATCATAAATCAATGTATTCCCAAATATTAAATTAATTTATGCCTTAGGGTGGTGGAAAGTAGTGGAGAAATTGATCACCTCCTTGAATTTTTTTCCTCCTTGTCTCCCGTGAAAAGATCGTCCTATATGGGAAAGAATAGCGCCGAATATGGGTGGGACATATAAGAGTCTTTTGTGTCTCCGGATTGCTTCTAGGATTCTGTAAAATTTGGGCCTATTTGGAGTTGTGGATTGGGAGTTATGACCGGTTAAGTGGGATAAAATTATGGGCCGCAAATTCTGGCCCAGATTTTGATCTTCTCTTTGGGACGCCTTAATATCCACCATGGAGGCTGAATTAGCACTGACTCCTGAAGAATTATTTGTTCCTATACATGTCTTATAGAATCCAACGAAATTTTGGCTTTATTGGGCCAGTATTGTGGTCCCCACATTCTCATCTTTAGGACAGTGTCCAATCTGACTTCTCCAGAATGGTTTCCATTCATCACAAAATATCCCCATCTTTTTCCACAAATTCTCCATTGATCCCTGAATGAAACATGTTCATATTTAAGTTTAGATCAATTTACCAGAATATAAAATTAAAATATGGATAATTACATTCCTTAAAATCAGATTAATCATTGGGTACTTTAAATGATGTTAAAATGTACCACATAATAGTGCATTTTAAGAAGGAATTATAATCATAATGTGTAATGATTTTAAAAGTGTAAAATGCACTAAAATGGTGTTTATGAATAATAAATCACATGAATATTATATATATTAACAATGAATATTAGCCTCATTTAGTGGATAATAAATAACCATGTATCAAAGTACACAACGGATAAACGATACAAGACTCTCAAAAGACCACAAGAATACATGCTCTACAAGCTCCAAGCTCCACAATCAATGAACATCCAAAACATAACTAGGTAGTTCTAAATACATGTGAAACATTACCTTTTCCCCCATCCTGGAAGATAGCATATGCAAAGCACCAAAGTGCCAAAGCAGGGGTGAGTATAAAACTCAATAGGTTTTCCCCAATGACTTCCCTACTCACACCACTAGGATAGAGAAGTTAGTCACATTTATATAAAATAGTTTATATTTTTTTTACCAAAACAGTTTATAACAAAATATAAACAAGTTTCCAAAACCATTTATAACCAAAAACATACAAGTGCAATTGAAACCAATTTTTCCAACAAGTTATTTTTCCAGAAAAATAACTAAAAAAGCTTTAAAACCACTTCTCAATATTCCTTTGACATACCCAATTCATTCCATACATCCAAACAACCAACCCTGCATGTAACCTAGATCTCCCTATACTCATGAGTGGTGATTCATCCTTTCACTAAGTCATCCCTAGTGAACCAATTGACGGGGGAGAGCCCTAACCCTTATCCATCCCGTTAATGATGGGGGAGACCCCTAACCCTTATCCATCCCACATGCACCCTTTTATAGGGTAGAGGCATAACCCTTATCAATCTTGTTAATGATGGGGGAGACCCCTAACTGTTATCCATCCCACATGCCCGTGAACACACACAACCATCATGTCAAAAACCAAGTGTGTTCAACCAATTCAAACCATTACAATAAAAATGTACTTTTATTGAAAACCAAATAATAAACCAATTTCAAAACATAAATTTCACTTCAATAAAACATTCCCTTTTATTGAAAACATATAATCCAAACCATGTGTCATAATTCCATAAAGTTTACATTTTAAAATTACAAACCAAAGCACTCATTCAAAATCCCCAATTTTCCAGATTTCACAACCATCACTCAAGAAGGTTTCCAAAAAGTGTTCAAAAACCAAATCACAATAAATTCAACACCACACATTCAATTTAAAATCATTCCAATTAGTTTTACTAAGTGAATTCGATAAATAAGCCTCATACCTCGAAGGTTTTGACGAAAACCACAATGAACGAAGAGCGCACAAGAAAACCAGGTTGATTCTTCAAGAACCCACCTTAGATATCTTCTCCTAGTAAGGAAAAGACAAAATATCATCATATTTTGAATACAAACACTTAGATCTACCCATAAAGGGAATATATCTAAGAAACCGAGAGAATAGGAGAAGTAGATCTAAGAAACTGATCAAAACGATGACGAACGATCACATACCTCAAGAATCCAGCTTTGATTCGCTAAGGAAAGCCTTCAGATCACCTCAAAAACTCTTGGGAGAGGTTATCCTACCTTTAAGGGAGATTTATCCTGAGTTATAGACACTTAGGAAGAAAAAAAATCCATTTAGAGGCAAAAATGTGTGAGATCCACTTTTTTAAGATCTCACTTAAGTTCCCGCACGATTAGTTCGCACGGTTTGAAAAACTGTGTGCTAACTGTGCATTAGACACTACCTCGGTAGAAACTTGCATGGCCTCCTTTCACAGTATGCTGAACTGTTCTCTAACCGTGTGAGATCCACTACCTCAAAAGTGCCAACTACGCACCGTTTGGCCGCACGGTTAGACAAACCGTGCACCGCCCGTGCAACTTCCCCTTTTCCTCAAAACTTCATTCCAAGTTCTTCCGAGTCTCCCATTAATCACCCTTAAATTTATAACCATGAAAATCATTAAGTAAGAGTTACATACCAGAAACTGGGGGTACTACAATAAACCACCTAAATTTTCATAAAACAATTTGAAGAAGTATAACGAGGCCTTGCACATAAAATCTATTCCAAAATGATATTTTAAGGAAAAAAATACATCAATAACATATCAAATAAAATTTGGAATCCCAAAAACCAATTAATAAATCAATTTAATGAACCATAAAATGGCCCCAAAAGATATAACATGAAATACACATGGAAACCATTTTATAAGAAAAAAAATGCCAAATAGGCCTTTAAGCCTTTCTCAAAACTAACATTTGAAAAAGGTATGCATTTAACTTTTATTAAGGAGGTGTATAAAAACCATTTAAAACATAAAACCACTTTCATAAATCCTTTTAAACACTCATGTTATATATTCAAAACACAACCATTTTCATAAGGATGTGAAACGGTCCATTTTCCGGCAACTCGGGCCAAAACATGTTGTAAACCAAAACCCATTTGTTTGTAAAAACAAATTCAAATTGGAAAGACATATAAGGACAAAAAAATACCATTTTTAATTCTTAAAATGAATTTATAAATCCAAAAAAATAATTTTTAAATCAAACTTAACACATAAAATCCAACCGGGCAATTTACCAAACACATGACATGCCCTTTTAAACAAAACAATTTATTTTAAGCACTTGACAAGGAATAAAACACCAATTGCATGAAATATTTTATACAAGATATTGTAAAATATTATAAATACCTTAAACCAGGTTATAAACCTCACAAAACAGTTGCAAAATATAGTGGAATATTTAAACAAACACTCAGTGTGCACTTTTATGACAAAACAACACTACCTTTCAGAAAACAAGGCTTAAACAACCATTTTGCACATCGAGAAAATTATCCAAAGGATGAAAAACAATAATAAACATATATATATATATCAGATTATAACAATAATAAAATGATGAAACTTAAATGATAAATGCATTTTCAATGGACACCCTACCTCAAATCCTTGGCGTAATGGAAAAGCACACCCAATATCACCATCTGAGGGTTTACAAATCTTGAACCTATGACGACCAGCCCCAAACGAACAAAAACCCCATAAAAAATCATTTTATAACAGAACCATAGGTCTATAATTACTATTGGAGAATATAAAACCAATAAATAGTGAAAAGAGGAGGAAGAGGGAGGAGAAAGGAGAAATAATCTCACCTTGCCTACTAGAAAACTCTTCGTCTTCCATTAGATCTACACTCATAGAGAAAAGGAAATGGCTTGAAACTTCTTGGAGAGTCTCCTAAGGTCCGAAATAACTATGCAATGAATATTTGTGGAAAAAATAGTTCTAATGGAATTATTTATGGATGATAACATGTACCTTCTCAATTCTGGACAATTTGAGGAAATATGAAAACTTTTGCCCTAATATGTGATGAAAATGAGCTCCAAAGAGGTAAAATCGATAATGGGGGTGAGGTTAGGTATTTTGGATTCTATTGGTAGGTAGAATCACTGAAAAAATATTTAAAAATGAAAAATATATAAAAGAAATAATTTTTTTTAAAACTCGAAATGGGCCCATGGGCTGGCCAAATACCTAAATAAGTAACCCAAATTCCCCATGATTATGAATTCTTAAAGGGTAAAAAAGGATATTTTGGTTTGAATATTCCAGTGGAGGCAAAGTAGAAAGTGTAATGGGTTCAAAATTTTGAAAAACAAAGGAGTTATAAAAGAAACAAATTTGGTTTTTAAAACTGGAAATAGGCTCATGGTTGGCCCAAATCATGAAGTAACCACCCTTTCTCCAAAAAATCTTAAACAAGAAATGGGGAAACCAAATTAGGGTGATTAGACATATATGGTAGTTGAAAAATCAAAATTAATCTCACCCAACACCCAAGAAAAGGATCAAGATTTTTAATGAACTGGATCAAAACCATGACATGAAAAGAAAAAAAACCAGGTGTGACGAACGTGGTGGTTGTGTTGCACAAGGTGCATGTTGTGGAGCTTTGCCCAGGTGTCTGCAAGAAATCCTTTTTAGAGATAGATGCTTAGGACATGCGACATTGAGGCAAAGAGGAAAACCAATGGAAAAGTGGTAGTAGAGTACCCTTGATATTCTTTATTATATTATATACTCTTGTATGCAATACTTGGTAAGAGTATCCACAGTGAGGCTGGGAATAGAGTATACCTATTTAGGCGATGAGTTAGTTTCACTTGTTTTCCACTGTTCTTTAGCATTCTTTCTTTACTTTTTCCTGAGAGGCTATGGGGAGTATCCTACTGAGTATACTTTTATACTCACCCTACGTATATATAAACTATTTTTTCAGGTCACTTGGAGTAGGTTGGAGATCAGGCTGGTCACTACTAGCTTGGGGTTGTAGGAGCTGTTCGGGATTTGTGGTTGCTGTTGTTTTAATTTCTTTTGGTACTTGCAGTTTTCCCTTTTAGTTGTAGTATTTCTTGCATGAAATTACATATGTGTACTTGGTATTTATTTTATATTGAAGTTTGAGTTGGAGTTAGTTGGTTTATGTCTTATCTATCTCTTTCACACGTGTTCTCTTAGAGGGTAATGCCTCCCATTTGTGTGTTTAATATACCCTCGGTGCTAGTCTCCAACCCGCGACCTACTAGAGATGAGACTCGGGTGTCACTATCTCTCTCCTCTCATTATCATCCTATCAGGGGTACAATTTGTGGGGAGGAGGTCACGACAAAGTGGTATTAGAGTCTAGTTGAGAGATAAGATAGAGTTTAGAGTTAGACATAGGTGAGGTTACATGGACTGGTAGGGAAACAGTGACAACTAAGTTTAGAAATCACTATAAATATGGGAGACCAGCTGGGACACAGGTATTTAGGGCTCCCTACGATATGTTTCATGGACATTTAAGTTTACAGTGGCTACTAAATGAGGTGATACTTGTTGCAGGGTAGAGACCTAGGAAAAGACCATGCATCATCTTCTTTGCACCTATGTTTGAATGGGTATACCTTGGGATATGTTAAACTAAAATGAATAAAAGAAAACAATTAACTAATTAATGTTGAGTATTCCATATTCTAGGTTTAGGATATCTATTTTTTTTTTATTTTGTAGGTAAGGCTCTAGGTCGATGTTCTCGTCAGGTTCATATAGAAGATGTTCAACAGGCTATGCCAGATGATTGCTGCAAAGTAGAGGTTGATGATGATGACACTTAGAAGAGGAAAATCTAAGAGTTTCAACACTAGAGTCTATAGAAGTACGAGAGCACCATTTTAGATGCAGTCACAAAATACTGGTTGGAGGAGGTTGAGATAGATTTCAGTTTGATCCGTGTTCAGAAGGAGTACTAGGTGTCGTTGGCTGTGATGTTGCTACATGGGGTAGCGAGACAGTGGTGATTATTATTCTTTAGGGATCGTGAGAAGTCGACAGTCTCAGGGGAGGAGTTATGAGAAAAGTGTAGAGTCGAGTTTCTTTCTTTGACCGTGAAGGAATCTAGTTTCCAGGAGCTGCTTACCCTTCAACAAGAGAGTACCCATGTGTGAGAGTTTGGAATCCATTTCAAGAACCTTTTATGATATGATTCATACTTGTTTACAGATGAGGATTCCAGGGTGAGACATTTCGAGGAGGCTTTGCATCCAGAGATCCAGTTCTAGGTCACCCCGTTTATACTAAAGACATATCTTGAGGTGATGGCAAGGGCATAAGTCATCAAGAAGACTTTAGCCAAAACCAGATCATCACGAGAGGGGACTCATTAGGATTCCTCACGAAGTAGAGCCATGGTCCATGGTTCTTGGTTTTCATGGCAGAAGAGTTTCCATTTAGTTAGGGGTAGGTCCCAACCCTTAGTATCTCATTTCTCTGAGGGAAGCGACTCTTAGACCTATACCAAGGGACCAGACACCTATTTTTATTGTGGAGGCCATGTTCATCAGCACTAAGAGTTTCTGAGCTTTCTAAGTAGTCAACATACACCAGGTGTTCCGCTTCAAGTTCCTCCATTAAGGCAGTTTCAGTCGAGGCAGCAGTAGCAGGTTGCACCGGATTTGGATCAACAGAGAGAAGATGGGGTAGGTATATGACAACCTCAGGATGCTCCCCATACTTAAAGAGCAGAGCACAAACATGGTGGTGGTCATCAGTAGGGTTATAGAGGCCTTGGATCCAGTCATGATTAGCTTCATGTTTTAGCATTGCTAGCGCCAGGAGATCCAAACGTCATTTGAGGTACTCTTTACTTGTTTTCTACTTGGGTGTATGACTTGTTTGATTTATAAGCAACACACTCCTTCATATCACCTATCCTTTTCCATGATTTGGGACCTGAATTATAGAGGCTTCCAGTGCCCTTGGCATTGACTATACCAGTTGGAGGCCAAGCTGACTTGTTTGAAGTTTGCAGAGATTGTGAGCTAGTACTGGGGAAACACCACTCTTGGGGAGATTTATTATT
Source organism: Viscum album (assembly GCA_963277665.1). Lineage (NCBI taxonomy): Eukaryota > Viridiplantae > Streptophyta > Magnoliopsida > Santalales > Viscaceae > Viscum > Viscum album. Next base: position 1,210,380,595 of record OY728137.1, read on the forward strand.
TTTAGGGATACAACCATATTATATCATCCTAGGAATGGATTGGTTGTAGTCTATGCAAGCTATCGTGGATTGCTTCAGGAGGCAGGTGGCATTCTTCAATGCTAATGGAGAGCCAGTGGTGTTTTTTGGTGAGAGAGACCCTTAAAGGAGTCAGTGGCATACTCTATCATTAACATCCTTTATGGATGAGATGATGATGGGTTCATAAGAGGTTTAGCAATTAGAATTTCCTAGGGTCGTGGAAGAGTACCCTATCATCTTTCTATAAGAGGTTGTAGCATTACCCCCTCGATGAGAGATCAAGTCCAGGATCGAGCTACAACCAGGTGAATCTCTTATCTTGATGTATCCATATAGGATGAAACCTTATGAGTTGCGGGAGCTATGTATACCACTCTATGGTCTATTTCAGTCTGTTTTTTTTGGACAAGAGTGTCACCGTAGGGTGCACCAGTTTTGTTTGTGAAGAAGGATGATGACAATTTGCGGTTGTGTATTGATTATTGTTTCTTGAACAAAGTGATAGTGAATAATCACTATCATATTCCGTGGATTGATGATTTATTTGATCAAATGAAGGGTTCAAGCTGGTTCTTTAAGATTGACTTGTGGTCAGTATATCATCAGATGCATGTGAATGATGAGATATTTTGAATACTTCTTTCTTTTTTCATCATAAGAATTATGAGTTCCTTGTGATTATATTCGATGTGAAAAATGATCCAGCTGTGTTCATGGGGTTGATGAGCACTGTGTTCCATGAGTTCTTGGTTAAGTTATTGGTGATATTCATTGACGACATCCTTGTGTACTCTGCATCTGAGGAGGAGCATGCAAGCATCTGCATGCCATTTTGGGAGTTCTTTGTCGATAGTAGATGTTTGGGAAGTTGTTGAAGTGTGAGTTTTGGGATCAAGAAGTTAATTTATTAGGGAATTTTTTATCCCAGTAGAGAGTATCTATAGATCTGTTGAAGATATAAGCAATTGTGTGTTGGGAAGACCCCAAAACAGTGGCAGAGGTGTGAAGTTTCCTTGGTCTTGTAGGCTATTATAGGAGGTTCATATCCAATTTCTCTCAGGTTGTGACTCCTATGAAATCATTGACCAGAAAAGATCAAGAATTTATATGGAATGATCAATGTCATGTAACTTTTGAGTATCTAAATGGGAAGTTGGTTAGTGCTCCAGTTCTTTGTCTTCCAGTAGAAGGAGTTTAGTTTGACATTTTCTGTGATGATTCACGTCTAGGGTTAGGATGTGTTCTGATACAATAGATATTGGTTGTTTCTTATGGGTCTCGGTAGTTTCATCCCCACAAATGTAACTATGCCACCCATGATCTAGATTTGGTAGCAGTGGTGTTTTCCCTGTAGTTGTGGAGACATTACCTCATCATAGAGCACTTTGTGGTCTTCACTGATCATAAAAGTGTGAGGTATGTTTTCCCCTAGTGTGACTTGAACTTGTGATAGTGTTGGTGGATAGATTTATTACAAGATTATGACTTCAAAATATAATACACACCTATTAAGGGGAATGTTGTAGCCGATGCACCGAGTAGGAAGTTATGTAGTGATGCAGTGTGTGAATTAGGTGATTCTTGGAGAGTAATGGAAGAGCTTTCAGCATTACATATGGATATGGGAGAAGTTGGGGGAAGAGGTTGTCTCTTTCAGATGATGGTGTGGTCATATCTGGTGAAACAGGTCGAAGAGTCCTAGTTGGGGGATCTAGAGGTGGATGTCTAGATAGACCGAGTTGTTTGTGGTGAGGCCCCTAATGGTTGGTCTAAGGATCAACAACACCGGGTGTTGTTTCAAGGAATAATTTTCATTCCTTTGGATTCATGTAATATGGTTCTCAAAGAGTTCCACAGTTCACCCTTAGCGGTACATCCCGACATGAAAAAAATGTACCGATCTTTGAGGAGTCAGTTTTGGTGGCCTAGGTTGAAGCATTCAGTTGCAGAGTTTGTATCTCGATGTTTGGTCTACCAGAAGATGAAGGCCGAGCACCGTGTTCCCGGTGGGTTGCTCCCGCCGTTCGATGTTCCTCAGTGAAAGTGGGAGGACATCTCGATGGACTTTTTTACCAGTTTACCTCAAGATCAGGGAGGATATGATTCTATATGGGTAGTTTTGGATTGTTTTAAGAAATCAACCCACTTTATAGCAATGAAGGAGTCGAGATCATTCGAGGTTTTTTCAAGGCAATATCTAGAGGAGGTGGTGAGAAACAACAGGGTCCCTAGGAAAATAATTTACGATCAAGATCCTCATTTTACCTCTAGGGTGTGGAGAGGTCTCCAACATGCTTTCGGTTCTCAGATATGACTTAGCACTACTTTTCATCTGCATATGGATGGTCAGACAGAGCAGACCATCCAGACTCTGGAACAAATGTTTCACTCTTGTGTATTGGATATTGGTGGTTCATGGATGAGGCCCTTACCCTTGTAGAGTTCACCTAAAACAATAGTTTCCACTCCAAAATCAGTATGGAACTGTTTGAATCCTTGTATGTCTAACCTTTCCATTCTAGATTGTGTTGGATCGAGGTCGGTGAGTTAAAAATTCTCAGGCCAAAACTGGTACATAAAACGACAGAGATGGTTTAAGTGATTCATGAGAGGATAAAGGCAGTTCAGGATCATTATAAATCATATGCTGATCATTGGAGGAGACCTTTGGATTTTGACATTGAGGATCACGTGTTTCTAAAGGTGACTCCTCATCATGGGAAGTAAAGGTTTGGTCGTGGGAGTAAGCTTTCTCCCCAGTTTGTTGGGCCTTTCGAGGTGTTGGATCTTGTTGCAGCTGTGGAATATTGGGTAGCACTTGCCCTGTAGATGAGTAGGATACATGATGTTTTTTCATGTGTCACAACTCCGTCATTATCTTTATGATGACTCTCATGTCATCGATTAGGGAGAGTTCGATGTTGACGATGATGCTACTTTTGAAGAGTAGCCTATAGAGATCTAGGACTGTAAGAAGAAGGTGTTGTGTGGGAATGCTATCCCCTTGGTTCATGTATTTTGGAGGCTCAGTGGAGTGGAGGAGAGTACTTGGGAACTTGAGTCACAGATACATGCTCAGTACCCCAAACTATTTTATTTCTAGCTCTTTTCTTGTAACGATGTTCGTTTTGTGGTTGTAGACCTTTCCTGTTTATGAGATGGATTTATCTTGTTGATTTTTTTGTGGCTTGATCTATTTTGAGAGGTATATTCCCCAAGAGATTATTTAGGATCTGGTTATAGTTTTCACATGGTTTCACATTATTTCTTTGAGTAAGTGGTTGATCTCCAATGGTGGTGATAGTCTTGAGAGGTTTCTTGAAGGGTGGTTGTTCGGATCTTTTTTTGATGTTTCCTCTCTGGTTTGGTTTTGGATTCTCGAGGGAGAGAATGTTTTTAGAGGTATATGATGTAATGGATCAGACCTATACAGTCTATTACTTTGTGAAAATCTGGTGTTTGAGGTGTTTTGGGAAGCCAAGGTGACTTACTTCTAATAATTTTCCAAATTTCCAGTTCTACGAACAATGTTTCTAATTTTGTGAACAATACTGTTGGTGAGATAGATGTGAACAGTGATATCAGTGAGATAGATGTGAACAATGATTTTGGTGAGACAGATGTGAACCATGCTTTCAGTGAGTTATCTTTCAGTGAGTAATCTTCAACTGTCAGTGATTCATCTATCGGTGAGTCATCTTCAATTGTCCGTGAGGTCATCTGGCGAGGAGTCATCTTCAACTATCGGTGAGTCATCTATGGTGAGTCATCTTCAACTTTCAGTGATTCATCTATCAGTGAGTCATCTTCAAATATCAGTGAGTCATCTATTGGTGAGTTATCTTCAACTATCGGTGAGTGATCCATCGACGAGTCATCTTCAACTGTTGGTGAGTCATCTGTCGGTGAGTCATCTTAAACTGTCGGTGAGTCATCTTTCAATGGGTCATCTTCAAATGTCGATGAGTCATCTATCGGTGAGTCATATTCAATTGTTGGTGAGTCATCTGTTGATGAGTCATATTCAACTATCAGTGTTAGTGAGTCATCTTCATCTATCGGTAGGTGCTACAGTGTTTCCAGATCAACTGGTGAATAATGTTTCTAACTTCCTACTGTTTTTCTTGTTTGACGTTTTCTTTAACATAAAACACATTCAAATCCTTATTAAGGTGTTTAAGGCTGATTCAAAGCCCATAAATCCTAACTTAATTTTCCTAAGGGTCCTAGCGCCTTTACTTGGTAAAACCACACAGTATTGATGAGACCCTCCTTTAATGGAAAATCTAAACCGTATCTAAACCACTGCTCTATTTAGATTTTCAAAAGGCTGATATACATTCCGAATTGTTATTCAATCTTGTTTTCATTGGAATGGGATACCCTAGACCTTTATTTCTCGAGGAGATGTGCAATTGTGCTGTAGCATTGGACCGAGTTTTCCCTTCCTGCGCACCCTTGTTTTGGTGCAAGTAGTAAGTGTCGATCTGTCTTCGATAAAAGGTATGTTCTATCTCTGTTCTTATCAATTATTCAATCCATTTCCTCCTATTATCCTTTCCATATAATGGCATGTGATCTCTATATTTCTAATAGACCTTTCTTGGGTGTTTATTGATGCGGTTGTTCCGTGACATCCTTGGGTGGATGCAGTCATTATAGGATAGGTGATTGTAATCCATTGTGTTGGAATGTTCTCATGCAAAGAACATCATAAAGATTTTGAGGTAGGGGATTCATGGATTTTATATTCTTTTACATACAGTCATAGAGTTAGCATGTTTTATCCACTAGATCACAATGAAACTAACATAATAAATATTTTCACTGGATTAAATAATTGGAATAAATCGTATGTTATTTCTTTATACCATGATAAAATTTGTCCTCTTGATTTCTAGATCGTTTGATATCTATGATTTGCTTTTTAGAATTTCATTATTAATGGAATTGGTAAAAAACATAAATTCAGTATTAATTATAAATTAATTGGATGAATATAAAAAGGAATGTAAATGAATCCAATTGTTGTTGTAATTTTATGATAATCAAATGGATGTAGTTATGAATGTTTAACTGAATTAGTTAATTCAATATGGAATAAAGAACCTGTAGTGTGATAAAGATAATGCTTCAAAGGGTTCTAAGTTACCCTATTACTTTTAAAGTCCAAGAACCTTATTATTTGGAGATGTGAGTGCTCATTGTGTGTTAAGGATGAATGCCTTGTTTAAGGCCAAGAGCCCAATTGCTATTGTTTGTTTCCTGCTACTTGTGTTGTGGTGTGAGCCTGGTATGGATGATCCTGGAGGGATTTTGTGGTATGTGGGGGTAGGGAGTCCCAGTGGTGGTGGAAGCAGTTGACGCCTAGAGTGGCAAGATGCATTGGTTTATGCATGTGGGTGTCGGGGAGGACACCGGAGATGATGGAACAGGTTGAAGCCGGGCTTACCATTGATATGAAAGTGGCTGCTGATTGAACCTATTTCTTGTTATCTGATTTACTTTTCCCACTGCTTGAGGCAGTTTGTTTTTCTTACTCTCATTCCAAAAGAAGTGAAGAAACGTGGGGTATGATATGTGATTTCCATGTTTAGATTCTTGAGTATGGATGGGTCTACGCTCTTTCTATAGGTGGTAAAGACTTGACGAGTAGTTCACCTACTCACCGTGTTGAGCCCCTTGTGTTTGGTAGCTTAGAATGCTTTTCTAGAATGCCTAGGGATATGGGAAAGTAATAATGCTATTAATAAATTATTGAATAAATGATGCTAAACCATGGGGTTAAATCTTGCTAGGATGAAATGTTGAGGTTACAATTTAAAGGAACTATGGACATGGTTTGGTTATGCCTAGAGGTCATGGAAATTTGGTGTGATGCTAATGAAATGTAATGTAGAAATGATAATGGTTAATTAATGGTTAAATAATTAATTAACATAAATTGAAACTGATAAAAAGGAATAAAGTAATCTAATGTATCTCTTTAAATGGTTGTGTGCTTATAGGATACCTAGTCTTAAAAGTGGTAGCTAGGAGTCTGAGAGACGCTAGTTGCAGTTAAGTATAAGAATAGGTTATGCCCGTAGTGTGGTTGTGAGCTATATTATATTATGTACTTCTATGTTTCTATATGCTAATCCAACCAGTTGGTTAGGGAAACTAACACCCCATGGATTCTGAGCCTTGGGGGGGGGGGGGTGTTTTCCCCAACATTCTAGTGGGAGGATGGATGACCGACTACCCCCTTTAGCCTCACTCTCTTCTCTTGGTAGTTACTTGTACTGGTAGGTACAAAAGTTAGTTTTCCCCATATATGTGTGTAGAGGGCTACAATGGCTTGTGGTTATTCACACACTTATATTCTATATATAGTTTCCTATGGACTACTATAGGTGTAACATGTATAGGCTATGATGGCTTGAGGATCCTTACTTGGTGTATGGGTTGTAATGGCTTGAGGTATAATACCCAACGTATGATACACATTATGCGAGCTATGGTGGATCTCAAAAACTACTTGGTTACTTTGGTTACATGGATGTGGTGGTTGTGTTACATGAGGTGCATGTTGTGGAGATTCACCTAGGTGTCTACAAGCAAGCCTTTTTAGAGAGATATTCTTAGGATGTGTGATGTTGAAGAAAAGCAGAAAACTAGTGGGGAAGTGGTAGAAGGGTACCCTTGATATGATTTATTATATTATATAATCTTGTATGTGATACTTGGTGAGAGTAGACATGGTGAGGATGGGAACATAGTATACATGTTTAGGTGACGAGTTAGTTTCACTTGTTTTTCACTATGATTTAGCATGCTTTCTTTACTTTTTCATGAGAGGCTCCAGGGAGGATCCTACTGAGTATATTGTTATACTCACCCTATGTATATATAAACTGTTTTTCAGGTCACTTGGATTAGGTTGGAGATCAGGCTAGCCACTACTAGATTGGGGTTGTAAGAGCTGTTCAAGCTTCGTGGTTGCTGCTATTTTACTTTATTTTGGTACTAACAGTTTTCCCTTTCAGTTGTAGTAGTTATTGCATTACATTACATATGTGTACTTGGGATTTCTTTTATATTGCAGTATGAATTGGAGTTGGTTAGTTTATGCCTTATCTCCCTCTTTCACATGTGTTCTCTTAGAGGGAAATGCCTTCTATTTGTATGTTTACTATACCCTCGGTGCTAGTCGCCAACCCTGGGACTACTGGAGGCGGGACTCGGGTGTCACTATCTCTCTCCTATCATTTTCATCCTAAGAGGGGTACACTTTGTGGGGAGTGGGTTGTGACAGATTCCCATATGCCAAAAATTAATTATAGATCATTTTTCTATATCATCAAAGAAATCCAAACTTGTTTGCTCATTTTTGCCTATGTGATGCATATTTTAGAGTGAAATGACACTTTTTAATGTGAAAATACACACTTTGAGTCATACCATCCATATTGTGTGTCAGATTGATGTGATATCAATTCATACACATAAAAAATGAATTATGGATCATTTTTATAACATTTTAAAATAATCCAAGCTCATTTTCTCAGTTTTTACAATATGACGCATGTTTTAAACTAAAATGACACTTTTATATTGAGAATAGGCACCGAGTCATATCGGTCATATCATGTGTTATATTAACGTGTAGTAAATTCCTACATGCCACAAATGAAATATGTATCATTTTTCTAAATATTAAAGATAATATAATATTATTTACTTGGTTTTGGGAATATGATGAGCGCTTTAGAGTAAAATTACACTTTTAATGTGAAAACTCACACTTTGAGTTATACCGACCACATTGTGTGTCAAATTGATGTGAAGTCAATTCATAAACATCATAAATGAATTATGTTCCATTTAACTAAAATTTAAAAACAATCCAATATATTTTTCTCAGTTTTGGCTATGTGAATCGCATTTAGACTAAAATAGTGATTTTTGTTATGAATACACACTTAGAGTCCTACATAGCACTTCATGTGTTAGATTGATGTGTGGTAAATTCCTAAAGATCACAAATGAATTATGGATAATTTTACTAAATTATCAAGACAATATGAGCTCTATTTCTTGGTTTCGGCTATGTGACATGTGTTTTAGAGTAAAATGACACTTTTTTAATGTGAAAACACACACTTTGAATCATATCAGATACATTGTGTAGAAGATTGATGCGCTATAAATTCCTACACATCACAAATGAATTATATATATTTTTACTAAAGTTTAAAAATAATATAAGTTCATTTTCTTGGTTTTGAAAATGTGATGTGTGTTTTAAACTAAAATGACACTTATATTGAAAACAAGCACTTTGAGTCATATTGGCCACATCATGTATCATATTGACATGCGATATATTTAGACATGCCACAAATGAATCATGCATAATTTTCATAAATATTAAAGAAAATATGAACTCGTTTACTATATTTTGGCTATGTGACACATATTTTAGAGTAAAATTAAACTTTTAATGTGAAAAAACTTACTTTGAGTCATACCAACCACATCGTGTGTCAAATTGATGTACAATCAATTCATACAGGTCAAAAATGAATCATGTATAATTTTAAAAAAGTATTAAGAAAATTCAAGATTTTTGGTCAATTTTGGATAAGTGAATCATGTTTTAGACTAAAATGGCATTTTTTATTGTGAACACGCACTTGGAGTCCTGCTAGACACATAGTGTGTCATATTGAAATGTGGTCAATTTCTACATGTCAAAAATGAATTATGGATCATTTTTCTAAAGTATCAAGACAATCCAAAATCATTTACTCATTTTTGGCTACGTGACATATGTTTTAGAGTAAAATAACACTTTTAGTGTGAAAACACACACTTTGAGTCATTCCGGTCACATTGTATTCCAATTGACATGTGTTCAATTCCTGTACCTAACCAATGAATTATGTACAATTTTCTTAAAGCATTAATACCATTTCTAAAAACTCATCAAAATATAGTAAGACACAAAATGAAAATGATGAGGCTAGGAGCATGGAAGTACCTTCCCTAGACAAGGGTAACTAATATCAAAGTTCTTACATAAAATAGGTGAAGGTTTCCATTGAAACTCCTCCCATTTTGGGCAAGGTTTCTTCATTGTTAAATCTTCAACCTTGTCTACCTATAGTGCTTGGACACAATGGAACAGTAGCTTGAATATAGTACTAAAAACTAAGAAACAAAAGGAACATACATTGTTTAAAATTAATAAAAACAACCCTAAGGAACACACTCATATACTACCAGGGGTGAACTGCATCCCAATAGTTGGTAAGATTTATTTAGATTTATTATGACAACCCATATTTTAATACAAATTAATTAATGATTTATTAAAAAAGAATGCACTTAATATAACTTTATAATACCGTGAGGACTAGTTTTTTTGGGAAATTAGATACATAGAACATTAAATTGAAGCATGGGTACAACATCATTATTCAAAAACTCCATAACATTCCCCTAATATTCATTGATCATCTAATACTGCACGAGATAACATGGGGACGTACATAAGAAATGGGTGAGATATAAATACTATTAAGGGGATAATCAAATCATAACACGATGAAAGTAATACACATGAGTTAAGAGGAATATGAAGATAAAATAAAAGGGCTGAAAATCAAAATCATGAACAATGGGGAATGATATAACATGATAACATCAAGGCAACATAGGAATGTGATAACAACATAAAACATGACATCATAAAGATAAGTCAAGGATAAACACCAATAAATCATAACATAATGTGCTTAGGATAAACTATAGTGAAACTATACATGGTATCTCATGAGATAAAAACATTACCCAATGCATTGGAGGGCTATATAATTCTGGGTCCACCCACCACTTTCATATCATGTACATGTATAAGTGTGCCACATAGATCATACAACATAAGGACATATTTCATCAATTTTAGTCTCAAGATTAAGGAATGTGGGTTACATACTTGGAATTAAAAAATAAATTAAGTATAGGTACATCTAGGAAAATACCCTTGAGTGTAAATTGGGATGAGTATTCACTACACAAATGTTTGGCCTGAAAAATCATAGGATAATTTTGATAGCATAACAGGGGTACATAAAGATTCATACAAGGGTTTAATAAGAGTGAAAGGGGTCTATAATCACATGGAAATAATAAATTCAGTAAGAATTATATGTAAAAACATATTCTAACATGATAAATTGGAAATCAAAAGGCATGATACAAAGAAGATGCTTGAATAAAGAAGAGAGGGAGAGGATCCTTTACCTTGAGAGTACGCTTCTAAAATCATGGTAGGAGATTATTAAGAGATTTATGACACCTTTGGAGGGATATAGAGAGGTAAGGTAAGAGTAAATTCGTGCTCTAATGGTTTTTATTGAAGAGTAATGGGAGGTTGGTAGGATTTTGATAGCGAAAGAGAGGGTAATTCTATATTAATTTCTAAAATTAGGTTTTGAACTCTATCTGATAAATTAATCCAAAACACAAATAATTTCATGTTTTTTGACCATAGTTTCTTCAAAATAGGTGTGTATTTCATTATTTTATAAGGCTAATAACCATACTCCTTAAAATAATACCCTTGCTGATGTGAAAGTGATTCATGTTTATAAATAATTGATTTTTAAAACCTTGAAATATAATATAGGTTTTGGAGGATTCATTAAGGGTTTATAAAATTAATAAAATAACTTAAAAAATGAATTATTTTTAAGGGAGAAAGATATTTTGGTCTTGTATACTCTTTTATAGTATTTATTACATCACTTTTGGGATTTTATTATGTCATAATACATACCGTAATTAATTTTTACCCAAAATTTTTTCCTGTCTTAGAAATTTATGAAAAATTCACCATTGGATAATTTAGATGTGATGATTTCAAAAAAAATATTTATTTTATCAAAATATTTCTCTAAATATGAGAATTTACACTTTCAAATAAAAAATACCCATTTATTGAAAAATACTGGTTTTTTACAATAATAGTTTTCCGACCCTTATAAAAATTATATTTGACCTCATAAAATTATATTATAATTTATATTTAATAAATATTATTTAATAAATATTATTTAATAATAATATTTTATTAAAATATAATTATTTTAATAGTTCTTGAATTCATCAAAAAGAGTATCTTGATTGAATCCATACATATCCCAAAAATAAAAATTTTGTTTTATTGTATCAAAATATAATTTTTATCAAAATTATTATTTATTCATTATAAATTAATAATAAAAGATAAATATAATAATTAATTTATAAAAAAAATATAAAAATTCATACTTTTAGGGTCTATATACATAAAATTTTATTACACCAGTGAATTCCTTAAGGGTAAGGTGTGCAATGATGAGATTCTCTTAGGATGGTTCAATGAATATGACTTGATTTGTGATCTCGATGATATTGAAATTCTCCTATAAATAGTTTTTATTGTGCCCTAGTTGTTGAATCTTGGATTGGTCTTGGTCAAGGGGAAATCCTAGTGATGCTATCTCCCTCTAAAGCTTTGATAAATGGGTTTCATAGGGTACGATCCTACGGGTTGAGGCCATCGCTTCCTTTGTCTGTGTCAATCAAATTTATCATAACCATATATATAAATATATATTAATCACATGATAATTTTATAATTTCTATAATATCAATGATCATGATGCTTAACAGTCTTTTAAATCTAAAAGTATATAACTTATAATGGTCCAAAATAACTGAAGTGGTGCATGTGTTTTCTATAGTTTCATTTCTTATTAAGGAATTTACTCCTTTAATATGGGAATTTAATTTATAAATGTTCAATTCATTACATTGTTCCCCCATTTATAAATTTCACCCTAAAAATTTCATTCATACACTAAAACAGATGAGGTTCATTCTATTTTATCGCATCTTATTATTCCCATGTGGCTTCCTAAAACTTGCGGTTCCACCATAACACTTTGAGCAGATGAGTTGTCTTGTTTCATAGAACCTTGCCTCTATAATCTAAGAAAGTCAGAAGTTTATTCTCATACTAAAGATCATTCTCCAATGGTACCACCTCTATATTTAGTACATGTGAAGGGTTTGGTATGTACTTCCTCAAGAGGGATACCTGAAACACATCATGTACTTGAGATAGGTTAGGTGGGAGTGATAGTCGATAGGATAATTATATGATGCGATCAAGGATCTCAAAGGGGATGATGTATCTTGGAATAAGATTTCCCCTAATCATAAATCTCATGACTTTCCTCCAAGTATATATACAAAGGAACAATTTTTCTCTAACCTCAAACTCCAGGTCACATCGACAATTGTCTACATAGCATTTTTTTCCAAATTTGAGTAGTTTTTATATGAAATTTAATGGTTTAAACTTTCTCTATCATATATTGGATAAGGTTAAGTCCCATCAGCTTCCACACTCCAAATTTATCCCAACTTGTTAGATTCCAACACCTCTTTCTATACAGATCCTCATAAGGTTCCATTTGAATACTATAATAGAAACTAATTTTATATGAGAGCTCCTCTAGGGGAAGGTGCTGATCCCAAAATCCTTATAAATCCATTGAAAAAGATAACAACATATCCTCTATAATCTGAATGGTTGCTTCTAATTGACCATCCATCTTAGGGTGGTAGGCAGCATTGAAGCCCAATTCTATATCCAATGCTTGTTGAAGGATTATCCAAAACCTCAATGTAAAACTCAGATCTCGATCATATAAAATAGAGAGTGTAAATACATAAAGCTTTACTAGTTCCCTTATGTATATATTGGATAATTTGTCAATAGATTAATCTTCCTTGATATAAATAAAATGTATTGACTTGGTAAGGCGATCAACTACCACCCGTATGACATTATTGTCTTTAGGTGTCCTGGGGAGTCATATGATGAAATACATGGTTATATTTTCTCATTACCATAATGATATGGGTAATTGTAGCATAATACCCTTGGACTTATTCTATTCGAAATTAACTTGTTGGAATACTAAGCATCGAGATACAAATTCTACAATCTACCTCTTCATGTCCCATCAGAAGTTTTTCTTTAGATCTCTATACATCTCAATTCTTACTAGATGAGCAGAGAAGGATGTTCTATGTGCATTATCCAAAAATTCCCTCTTCATTTCTGGTTTTTATGGGATAGATATCCAGGTTCCAAACCTTATAACTCCATTATTAGAAAATTTGAACTCCAAAATATTCATTGCCTTTTTCTATAGGACCTCATTGTCTTTCTGGGCCTCCTCGATCCTCTCAAGAATGTATGGTTGAGAAATTATTTGAGAAAGGTATAATTAAGATCCTTTTATTATTCCCATGTCCATTATTTTCATTTCCAAGAAGATTGGATACCTTGTAATCCTCATCATAGATAGGGTTTCAGGATATTTTCTACTGAGAGAATCTTTCACTTTGTTATCCTTCACAGTTTGGTAATAGATTGAAAAATAATAATCCTTAATTATCTCTAACCACCTTCATTAGTGAATATTGATATATTTTTATATGAATATATACTTGAGGTTTTTATGTTTTGTATATAGGTCAAAATTTTTCCCGTAGATATAATGTCGCCAAATATTCAATGCGAAGATCACTACATCCAATTATAAATCATGTGTTGGGTAGTTCTAATCATGAATATTTAATTTAATGGAGTCATATGATATTAATTTTTTATATTTCATGAGTACACAACCCAATACTCTTTTTTATGCATCACCATAGATCAAAAATCCTTCCCCACTGGTGGGTAATATGAGAACAAGTGAAATGATTAGCCTCTTCTTTAAGTATTTAAAGTTGTCTTCACATTTATAATTCTAGACAAACTTCAACCCCTTCTGAGTTATCTTGGTTAGAGGGCTTGAAAATCATAATAATTTTCTCACAAATCAATGATAATACTTAGATAATCCAAGGAAACTATGAATTTTCATCACAAAGGTTGTTATGGACCATCCTTCAATTGCCTTTGTCTTTTTAAGGATCCATGGATATCCCTTTACTGGTGATAACATGCCCCATGAATATTAATTGTTCTAGGAATAAGTAAAATTGATAACTAAACCTATAGTTTAGGATTAAAACCAATCTGTTATTTTAGGAACATATTCACTCAAAATGGGCATTTCATCAAGGATGATCTTTTCCTCAATATCAATCATTTTAGCTCGACACACTTTCTCATAAGGCAACAATATCTATGCTTGAGATGATAATTACAAAAAATATCCATCCCCCTTACACTTGAATATAATCATAAGGTGATTTTTGGTATGGAGGGTGAATTCATCCTCCCATAAATTTATGTTGGCTCTATAAAAGGAAAACAAATCCATAACTAGGATAACATTTAATTCCACTAAAGGGAGAATGATAAGATTTTCAATAAGAACAATCCCACAAACTTCAAATTTCAATACAATAATCATAGAAGTTTTTCCAAATGATATAAAATCATTTTGAGTGGTGAATCGATGTTTTTAGTTAACTTACAAGATACTCTAGTGTGGTATGAATTGAAATACAAGAATACATACATAACTCCAGAGTGGAGTTTATGTATATTTTAATCACCACGATCCATCCCAGTATATGACCATATTTTTTCCCTTGTGCTTGGATATTGTTGGTTATAATAATCCTTGTTAGCTCTTGGAATAGAGAATTTTCATGGTTAATGCCCAAGTTTCCCACATTTTTATAGTGAATACTCATCCCCACCCAACACTTTCATATCATGTACATGCATAAGTGTGCCACATAGATCATACAACATAAGGATTCCTTTCAACACTTTTAATAAAAAAAATTAAGGAGTGTGAGTTACATAATTGGAAGTAACCAATCAATGAATTATAGGAACATCTAAGTGAATACCCTTGAGTGTAAATGGGGATGAGTATTCACAACACAAATGTTTGGCATGGAAAATCGTAGGATAATTTCAACATCAAAACATGGGTACGTAAAGATTCATAGAAGGGGTTAATGAGAGTGAAATGGGAATATAATCAAATAGAAATCATAAGTACAGTAATAGGGACATGTAAAAATACATTCCAACATGATCAATTGGAAATAAAAAGGCATAATATAAAGATAATGCTTGAATAAAGAGGAGAAGGAAATGATCTCTTACCTTAAGAGGGTGCTTCTAAAAGCTTGGGAGGATTTATTAAGATATTGGGGATAAATTAGGAGCGAAATAGATAGGTAAGGTTAGAGTAACTTCATGATACAATAGTTTTAAGTGAATATAAATAGGAGGCTGGGTGGGATTTTATTTCAAAAGAGTGGGGAATTATTTATTAATTTCTAAACATAGGTTTTGGACACTATATGCTAAATTAATCCAACCCACAAACCATACCTTGATTTTTTACCATGGTTTCTACCAAATAGGAGTATATTTTATTATTTTAAAAGTTTAATAACCTAAATATTTAAAATAAAACACTTGGTGATGTGGACGTGAGTCATGTTTATAAAAAAATTGATTTTAAAACCTTAAAATATAATATAGGTTTTTTAGGGTTCATTAAATGTTTATAAAATTAATAAAATAACTTAAAAAATACCTTATTTTAAATTGGAAATAATTTTTGGGTCTTGGATACTTTTTATATTATTTATTTTATAACTTTTTATCTTTTATGATGTTATAATACATATTATATAATTATACCGCATTAAATTTTTACCCAAAAATTCAGCTGTCTCAGAAAATTATAAAAAATACATCATTAGATAATTTCAACATGATTATTTCAAAAATAATATTTATTTTATCAAAAATATTTCTCTAAATATGATAATTTATACTTTTAAATAAACAAATTCTCATTTATTGAAAAAATACTAGTTTTTTTGACAATAACAATTTTTTAAACCATATAAAAATTATATTTAACTTCATAAAATTATATTATCATTTATATTTAATAAATATTATTTAATGATAATGTTTTATTAAAATATTATTTATTAAAAAAGTTATTGAATTCATTAAAAATAGTGTCTTGATTGAAACTGTACATATCCAAAAAATACAATTTGTGTATCATCGTATCAAAATATATTTTTTTATTAAAATTATTATATAATCATTATAAATAAATAAAAAAAGATAAATATTATAATTAATTTATATAAAAAATATATAGATACACAAATTTTTATTACACTAGTGAATTTCCTAAGAGTAAGGTGTTCGATGGTGAGATTTTCTTTGGGTGGTTCAACGAACATGGTTTGAGATGTGATCTTGATGATCTTAAACTTCTCTCTTAAATGGGTTTTCTTGTGATTTAGTTTTTGAATATAATTTTTTTATCATTCAAATTAAAATCCCAATGATTATATCTCCCTATAAATCTATGATAAATGGGATTCATAGGGTACAATCCTACTGGCCGAGGCCACTGCTTCCTTTTTCTATGTCAATTTGATTTATCATAACCACACACACACACACACACATATATATATTAATCACTTTATCATTTTATAATGACTATAATATCAATGTTACTTTTAAATAAGATATTATATAACATATAACGGTCCAAAATAACCAAATTAGTGCATGTGTTTTCTATACTTTTATTTCTTAATAAGGAATTTACTCATTTGAGAAGGGAAGTTCATTTATAAATGTTCGGTTTGTTATGTTTGTGTGTATAAGGATCCTTGAACTATCTCCATCTCACTATTATCTTAGCTACAAACTTGATGATACGTATCCTTAAGAAACATATCAAATCTTTCTTACTTTTTAGG
The DNA here is from genome assembly GCA_963277665.1 of Viscum album. NCBI lineage: Eukaryota > Viridiplantae > Streptophyta > Magnoliopsida > Santalales > Viscaceae > Viscum > Viscum album. The sequence continues at coordinate 1,210,397,437 of OY728137.1, forward strand.
GTCATCACCAAAAGGTTTTGTCGTTTCTAGAAACTCATCTGAACCCCCAAAGGAAGGAAATTAGTGAACAGTTGAAAAGAAATTCATGGTCAATTGGGGAATGAGAATATAAACTTTAAAATTATTTATAAATTATAGTAACAATAGTAAGATTAAATTACTATCATGATATTCAAGTTTAGTAAATGTATATGAAAGGTTGAATCGAAGCCGGGCTGTATCCATAAAAGAAGTGGGTGAATTTGAATATTCAGAATATTTTGAAATGATTCCCCATCATGTCATGGATTGTTTTTTAGATGATTTTTCTATTTCTCTAAAAGATTCCGTTCATAATAATAATGAACATATCCATCTATAAGAAAATAAGATAAAGGGTTTGAATAGTGTTTCCCCCTAGAGAGGTCCTTAAATAGTTTACCACAATGAGCTACTAAAGTTGCAACTCCATAAACAGAAAATTTCACACTATTGTCATCGGCTAGAGGAACCACAGGTGGGGGAGGATCATCAGATTTGTATCATTTATTAAGAGGGGTAGAAAATATATGGTGTGGTTCAAATTTTTTTGGAATTATAGGAGGATCAAATCTATAAAAATGTTTGGATAGAAATTGAAAATTTTGGATTAGAATAAAAATATAACCAATATATTTCCAATACTATATGGATTTATTTTATGAAAAAATATCTAAGAATTATGGTACTAATTCTTCATACCCCAAATATATCTCTATGGTTATAGTCTATACTAGATAAAAAATATAATAGGTAATCACCTCAACTTGAAGTCGAAAACCATTATGATGAAACATACTCTAACTACTCATCTATAAACATATATATTTCTTCTTTTTTGTATATATACCATTTTAAGTCCTAGTAGTACTTAGAAAATATATATAAACAAATGATTAACAAATATTTTAAATGAAATTGTAATTACCTTTGGAAATGCCTGTAATAACCCAAGTATTTATAGAATAATACTTTCGGATTTCTATTAATACTTATGAATAATATATTAATTTTAAGATAAAGGGAACACTTCTTTTGATAGTGTACTTGACACGCAACAACGGGATTCTCCAAAATATTACATTGCACACAACATTGAGTTATACTGAAAAATAATACAATTATAATAATATTATTTTAAATGGTAGTTAATGCCTAACTATTGGAATGACGGGAATGAATAGTATCAACTGAATTTTAAAATATGGTTTACACATGTTTAAATAATGATTCATTGATTACCAAATTTATTATAAATGGAAATAAAAACCAATTGAATATAATGTATGTGTTTTTATGAAAACCTATTTAAAAGAGAATAATTGTGTGTTCATATCACTCTTTATGGTTTTTATTTAATGAAAAATATGTGATATATATTCAATGTAATGTTTTAAATTCATATTATATGTTTTCTAGATATTATATAAGAATAAATTCATTTTTTTCGGATAAAAGAAGTATTTTTCTAAAAATACAGTTTTACCACCTTTTGATGGTGAACCCTTTTTAAATATAGTTTTTTTCACTTTTATATTTTTCATTTGAAAAACTAAACTTATTCTTTATAATAGGGACATAAATATTTACTTTTGTTAATTGTTTTTGGTATTTTTCTAATAAAGTTCATTTTTTTAATGAATAGTGAAAAATACTGCATTTTAAGTCAAAACTGTATTTTCTTCTGATTTATTTATATGGTTAGATTATATTTTTAATTGGTTTTAAAGTATAATTGGATTATATTTTTACCATTTCATCCAAATTTGGTCATTTTAAGTAATTTCACTTTTTAATTAGACATAAACACATGTCAATCTTTTGATAGTTATTATTTCTTAAAAACACGCTTTTTGGTTTTGACAACGAGAATTAATTTTAATTTAATTTATGTAACTTCTGTGTTTTGAATTTGAAAAAGTGGATTCCATATTTGGAATCATGAGCTCCAAATTATGTAAATATGTGCCTTTTATTTTTAGACATTATGAATAGTAACTTCAGTAATTATTTTATTTACCATTATTGAAGGGTAAATCCGGTAAATAAGGGTAAAAATAATATTATAATAATATTAAATTACCTTAACACATGTCATAACTCTATTTTATGAGATATTTCCGACCATTTACATCCTTGGGTATATTTTAGGACCCCATGGGGCCACTTGTGTGTGAAAATTACATTTAATTACTTTTAATTTAAAGTTAAGGAAAATATACCCTAAACATGTATCTTTTACTATTTTTTTTATATGGGGTTATATAAGTGATATCTTAGACTATAAATATTCATTATAAATATAAAAATATTTCCCACGTCATGGTGTTTTATTTATAATTTTTAGACATCTAATAAGTCAATTTATTTATGACACAATGATGATGTAGTGATTATCTTATTAATGAAATATTTAAATAAATGAGATTATAAATATTAAAATAAATTTATTTTGAAACTTTTTATGCTATCCCATAATTTTAGGGATAATTATGACTTGTTATATTTGAATTAATGAAGGTTTTTTTTAAAGAATCAAGTTTTTATGTTTTTTTAAAAGTCATGATATGAATAGTATATAAATTGACATAAATGAGTTTTTAAAACAAATACAATTTTATTAAATTATATAATAGTCCTAAAAATATAAGATTCAAAAAAATGACCTATATAAGATTGAAAATGTCATTAATGAACCACTTTAGGTTCTATTTTCATTTTATAGTAACTATATTAACCATATATTATGAATATACAAGAAGACATGGTAAAAGTTAAATTAGTTAACTAAGGGTTAAAGCTAAAAGATTAGGTTAAATTTATGACATAAACTTGTCTAAAACCCATTTTATGAGAGTAGTTAAACCCATAATCATCCTATTTTCAAAATATATTACTTTGGTGTTATTATAATTTGGAAATCAATTAATAATAAAATAATATTTCAAGATATTCATAAAGTGACCCTCCTCCCTCTTATAAAAGGACACCATCTCTAGCCCTTACTCACACTTATCAAGACACTTGGATCATCCAAACTCTACTCCAATAATCTCCCAAAATTCCTCCCTTCCTCCTAGAATCCTTCCTCTAGGAAGAAGGCAATTAAAGAAGGCCTTTTAGCTTAAATCAAAAGGAGTTACCCGATTTGAGGTAATGTCTTCTCTCAAGATTCTTACATTTATTTTCATTCTAAAACCCCTTAAACTCTCTTTATTCCATTATTTTATAACAACATAAGTATCTTTAGTATAAAGTATTTTGTTATGAGAATTATTCAAACTACACTTACAAACACCTCCATCTATGGATTTAAAACATACTGTTTCTGTGGACGACAAACTACTGCCTCATGAAATGATGATTGTTTAATTGTATCCTACCACCTCTAATGGTGTCCATTATAATGGAACTATATTTATATGATATATATTATGTTTAAATTTTCTTTATGATTATGTAATTTTTATTTACAACATACCTTTATTTTTTTTCATGATGTGTAAACACGATAATTTTATTTGAGGAAGCGCGGACTACCGCCCCCTCAAAGTGATATGGCTCATTCATGACATACATAGAACGTATAAAGGATAAAATTAATGAACTTATGTAACATATATAAAATATTTTATTATAATATAATTACAATATACCTATGTATCATTAAGTTTTAATTCCATTAAATATGAAATAGAAATGAAAGTAGCGTTCATACGTACGTACGACTTACCGTCTCCATGAACGACGCATTTAATTTATTATCTCAAAATGTTATGGAATATTATAAATACATATATAATCGATATATATGATATATATATAAATAATATTCTAGAGATAATGGAATTTTTACCACATGGACAAATTCTAATTATAACAAGATCATTTTCGACTCAAGTACCCAATATCGACAAAACGACCGATATTAACTTAAATAATTATATAATTTTATAACATGGTAATAAGTGATATTAAAGGAATAATAAACTTGAAAAAAGTTCTAAAAAAGTATAAATTAACTATATTTTATTATTCAAGAAATTAAATAACAAACGAGTCATGTCAGACACGAGGTAAGAGACTTCATCTCAATCTCCTTTCATTGAGGCATATTTCGATAATATATACCTCCTTCTTTTATACAGTGTATAATAAAACCCTTTGACTTTTACTTTCATTAAAAGGGAATATTTTTTCTACGAAGTGTTTTACTAAATGACAAAAGGAATGTTTTTAACATTTGCGGTGACAATAACCTCTCCACCGCTGTAATTGTTATTTGGATTCCTCTATAAGCCTTAATGTTTTTAAAAGGAAAAGAAATCCCTTATTCCCTTTTTTGGGTGTTTATGTATTGAAAATGGTTTTTGAAATGTATTTATTATTTTAATATCTTGAAATTATTTCTTCTGATTTCAAATGAAATGTTATTAGTGAAATATTGATATTTCTAATATTTTATGTTTTATGATTATTTAATAGTGCTTAGATATTTGATGGGTGGTTACGTGATAAACCAATGACAGGTGGTTATGTGATAAACCAAATGACAGGTGGTTTTGTGATAAACCAAGTATGGATGGTTAAGTTATAACCTCTAATGCATTGGGTATGGAAGTCGTCCGTACGACTATTCCATTTAGTGATATGTGTGGAAGTTGACTGTATGGTTATTCCATTTAAGTATGTTTATGTCCCAAATTACCTTTATATGATATTCATTGTTTTCTATGGGATTTATAGCAATCTTTTGGTTACAAAAAGTGTAATCAATGAGCTTATATCTAGTGAAGTGTTTTTACTACTTCTTTAAGGTGAAAAGTATTACTTTATGATAAAGTATTCATGGTTTACATGTTGTTTTGAATAACTAACAGTTTTCCTTCTTTATGTATCCCTTACTGATCTTTTTATGCTCATCCCAAGTTTTGAAATGTTTTTCACAGGACTTAAAGATGAATAGGGTCAAGGATGGGATCAAGGAAAAGTCATTTTGTTTAAAACATGGAACTAGACATGTTTCTTTTTTTAAGAGTTTTTGTTTTATGAAAAAAATGGATAGTGAGTAGAAGTGTCTACTTGTAATATTCAAGTTGTTATGTATATGTTATGACCTAATTCTCTAAATCTCTAAACCTAAAATACCCTCAATGTTAATTATTAACTTAATTCAAGATTATGTAATTTTTAAGGCTGGGGCCTTATAGTTTGTATCAAAGGTCAGTTTAGATAACTTTAGAGGTTAGGGTGTTATTTAAGAATAAGTGACATAACCATAATGGTTAGCATATTAGAAAGAGTAATACTTATTTTAGATAAATTGAATGAGTTTAAGATAACATGAATAAGTATATCTTAGTGTTTAACCTCCTCATAAGATATTATATGATGATTTTACTGATATACTCACATTGACCATTTTGGTTTTAGTAAATTGCTGGATATAGAAGGCACCAATGTAACAATGGATGTGAAGAAAACTGTAGTGGTTTTCTGAATAAGAAACCAAAATAAATGGTAGTTTCAATGAGAACTCTTGTGGTTATTCTCAACCAACTAACTAGAGTCACGATTGACCACCTGAACCTTGGTGATTTTTATAAGTAATCATACATGCAAGAAACAAATACCTACAAAAGTTTAGGTAATAATCATAAAGGTATGTATATTAAAAAATCTATATTTTAAGGATGTGGAAAGAAACACCTAGGAAAATGCTTCAAAGGGACAGAAAGATGCTATAGATTTGGTAATGAAGGTCATAAAGTAAGAACCTACCATGGAAAAAGGAAGAGTCCAGTTGACTCCAGGAAAGGGAAATAATTTCTTTCAAAGGGATTAATTGAATGTTTTAAATGTGGTGTGCATGGTCATTATACAAATAGATTTCATATGAAGAAGGTTTAGGAATGGGATCAGCAGGACCATACAAATATATGTTTACCAATACCTAATGCCATTCCAATTGAGGATGAGGAAACTGACAATGACCAATGAAAGATATGAATTATTTCTTAGTTGATGTTTTGACATTATTGAATCTTAGGATATGATTCATGATTTTGTTTATAGGAAAGAAGTATTATGGAATAAGTTGGAAAAGAATGGTTAATGGATCATGAAGAATGTTTAATGATTAAGAAGTCTACATATAAGGGACTCAATAGTTATGGTAGATTTTAGGATGATGAAATGATTAAAAGTATTAAGGATCTTTTAATGATGGGATTACTTTGGAAGACTTTTTATAGTATGTGTAACCCTGAAGTTTGATATGTGAAAATGTTATTCAAGAAAGAATTATGTTTTCATGTGTGGAAATAATGGATAACCTTAGGGGTTTATATGATCTTTTTATTTTGAGGTGATAAATGGTTATTACATTTTGGGATGAAAAATGAAAGGTATTAGATAACCTTTGCGGATTAAATAGGTTATGGTTATTTTTGAGGAAACTATATTATTTTTTAGAATGTTATAAGAATTATATGGTTTTAGAAAAAGGACAACCCGTAGGATGGGTCACAACCCATTGCATCTGACAAGGCTATGAGAATTGAAACCACAACTGAAGGGAAACAAGGTCGTATCGCCAACCACTGGCCTACATGAACTCCCTGGTTAGTATGACCATTTATTTTCAGTTAAATGATTTTATGGATCAAGAATAAGTTGATTTTGGGAACTTATGTTTTATCAAATATATATCCTTAGTATAGAAAAATGATTTAGTGATTAAGTGATAAATTTTATTTTAGAATATGTTCTCTTTTGGGAACACTATATGCCTAAGGAAAATAGAATACTTTGGGATTTCAATTGAGGAGTAATGGTGAAATTTTATTTTGGAAGAATCTATGTGTAACACCCGAGACTTTTATGAGAAATATTTTGTTTTTATGTTATATAAATCATCAAAGGAATATTTCACTACACACAACACTAGCTTGGGTTGCTTTACACGCAATCACGTCCTTCCTCGATAGCTTGCGTCGTAAACAATACCGAGTTTCACTAAACAACGATATGCTATTAAAATATTATTAAAACTAGCCGTTATGAATAGTAATAACCACTTTTTTAAATTTTGTAAATTTTATTTTTCAAAATGGACTTCATTTTTGGATTCAGAATATCGAAATTATCTTAGGTTGAAATTTTGGTACTTTTCGGATAACTTTCATATTCTGATGAATAGTGAAAATTACTAAATTTTAATTAAAAAAACTTTTTTAATAAAAATAATTAATAGTGATAAATTATTAATTTGAGTGGTTTTAAAGTATATTTAGAATATATTTTTAGAATTTAATACAATGTTGGTCATTGGATGTAATTTCACATTTAAACCAGACATAAACAAGTGTTAATCTTTTGATAGTTATTATCTCTTAAAAACACGCTATTTGTCTTGACGACGAGAATTAATTTTCAAATTAGTTAATGTAACTGATATGTTTTGAATTTGGTAAAATAAACATCATTTTTGAATTCATAATATCAAATATATCTTAGGCCTAATTTTTGGTATTTTTCTGGAAACTTTCATTTTTTGATGAATAGTGAAACCACTAAGTGGTAGTTAAAAACTGAATTTTTTCATAAAACTTAATTTTACCGCTTCTGTGAGTGGAATTTCAAAAATCCGAGACACACGGTTAATATCAAGGACTAAAATGTGGTTCAATGAGATGAAAATATTTTTTGGTGAATAGTAACTGTTTACTTTTTTTTACCTCGGTTAAAAGTAAATAGGGTAGTTAAGGGTAAAAATGATATTATTATTACCCTAAAACATGTTCTAATTCTATTAGATAAGTGAAATTCGACCAAAAACAACCTTAGGAATAAAATATGACCATTTATGCCCACTTGGATTAGATTAGGACATTTATTATCAATTTATTTAAAGAAGGGTTAAAATAGTTAAAATCAAAGTTTAATAACTAAAGCATTTTTAATATAGGGTTATACATAATATAAATTCGACTATAAATATTCATTAGAAATATAAAAATATTTCCTACATAATGGTATTTTATTTATAATTTTTAGACATTAAATAATTTAATTTATTTATGACACAATGATGATGCAGTAATTATCTTATTAACGAAATATTGAAATAATTGATGTTATAAATACCCAAATAAATGTAATTTGAGACTTTTTATGAATTAAAATAATTTTATATGTTAATATGACATGTTAGTATTTATTTAAATAAATTTTTTCTAACTAATAATTCTGTTATGATTTTCACAAAAATCAATTACCAAATAGTGTCAAAATTGACATAAAATTGTTTTTAAAACAAATATTATATTATTAATTGTTATTTTATTCCTAAAAATCTAAGGTTCGGAAACATGACTTAGATAAGGTTATATATATTAATAATAAACAACTTGGGGTTCGTTTGACTTGATATAGTAAGTTTATTAACCTTATAGTGTAAGAAAACAAGAAGAAACGGTAAAAGTTAAATTATCTAACTTAAAGTTAAATGTAAACGATAAGGTTAAAATTGACACCTAAACTTGTCTAAATTCTATTGGATGAGAGGATTTAGACCCATCCCCACCTTAGATTATAAATATATCAATTTGGAGCTATTAAAAACCGAATTTGACTTTATAATAAAATAATATTTTTTGTTATTCCAAAGGCGCCCCTCTCCTCTCTTATAAAAGGGAACCTCCTCCCTCTCCTCCTCACACCAATTTGAGCCTTAAATATCGGCCAAAACCTGCCCATTTTACTTCCCCACTTCCATAGAAACATCCTAGAGGTCCTGGTATTCTTCAAAGACCAATTGTAGTACCCTAAGAGGAGGTCTCAAAGAGGCGCTTCAAAGAAGAAGTAATGCCCGTTACCGATTATTTCATCTTTATTTCTTCTTCCACTTCTTCTTATTTAGTTGTTTCATTATGAATTAATAACATCAGTATCACTCATATATTGATATGTTATTATAAGTATTAAACAACCCTATTTCACCATCTATCCATCCTACGGAAAATGAAATCACCACGCGTGCGTACGTATGGAATACCGTCTCCACGCCGTGGTGTAATCTATTTTCCACCACCACCTTACTTGGATGGGTATAATGGTGTAAATAATAACTACATATGATTATTTTAAATTGATATTTATTCCTAAATAGTATACATACACTCCAATACAATTCCATGATCATGGGAACGATATCATCGCTCGTGCGTACGTATGGAATACCGTCTACACGATGTGATGTGACTCGTTATACATGATCTTCGTTACATAATGATTATATAAATGAATTGAATGAATGAATATGATATATATTACACTAATAACATTCTATAAATGAGGTATCTATAACCTAAAAAGAGAAATAAGAATTTACTCGACAAAACACGAATAAGAACAAAAAGTAATAAACACCCGAATAAAAAGTAGTAATGAAATATTACTAATAAGAAGCTAAAAATATGACCATATATGATATCATAAAAATAAGTATGATTCTAGAATAAGTGAATAACATTATTTAAATCATTATACAGGAGGTTCGGACACATATGAAGCAAATTGGACCTAAGGTAAGGGAAAATATCACAATCTCATTTTATCCGAGATTGTTTATACTTTGGTATTTACTGGGGTGTATTTTATCATCCACATCCATGTTTGCTAAATATGTAATATTGTTTCCATCTACCTACAATTTTTTAAATCCAATTTTACCATTCGGTGAGTTTTTAGTAAAAGATATGAAAGAAATCTTTTGTCGTTTTTCATACGAGGTACTTTTTGACTTTTCCGAAAAAAGTACGAGAAGAATGTTTTTTTAACTTATACGGCATAAATGGATTTTTAAAACATTATTTTCAGGAAGCTTCCTTTACAAGTTTTCAAGTTTATTTTTAATCAAATTCTTTTAGTTTAAAATTGTATGACATGTTAAGAAAGGAAAATGTTTTTGAAAGGATATTTTCCTCAAGAATGGAGTTCAAGTGTTTTATCAAAATTATTTTCCATCTAAGATAATATAGGGTTCTGTTTCTATACCTATTATTACATTGATTTTATTATGTTGTGATGGAATTATTTTTATGAATTTCTTTATCTTATATGAATTGTTTTATTATTTAATGATGTTAAGAATTCCATTTTTATTACATGGGTTATGCAATGGTGTATGATTTATGATTTTATGGCACACATAAGAATGGTAAAATTATGATATGGGTGGGACCTATATATCCCTCCAATTCATTGGGTAAGGATTTTATATCTCATGAGATAGACATGGCTGGAACGGCAGGTTAAACCAGTTCAGTGAAAGAGGACTGAAACGAGGAGTGAACTCAGTTCAGAAATGTACTTTGTCCACTAAGATAGTCTTGGAAATGAGTCTTGACTAATAAGAAATGATTCTCTATGATTATGTGTGTATGCCACAAAGTTTCATGTTTTAAGTTATGATTATTGGGATTACATTTCACTACTATGATTTATCCCATGTTATGAAATTATGCTCTCTTTTGCAGGTTAAGATTTCCAAAATGTTATGTTCTTATGAATATGATGTGATTGATATTTCTTTTGTTTACCCTTACTGAGCATTTGAGCTCACCCTTTTGTATGTATTCTTTCCCCAGGTCAGGAAGAAGGTTATTAAGTAAGATATTCCAAAAGGGACTATAGATATGATGAAATAAATGGGAGACAGTGTAGACTCTTTATGAACCAGTTATTTATGTTTCCCAGTTTCTAAAGACACTATACCTATACGGTCCTTTCATGGTTTTGTTATATGTTATAATAATTGTGCTTCAATTTTGAAGTAATAACAATGTATGTAAAGTATGGGTCGTTATAGTTGGTATCAGAGGAAAGGTATAGTCAACCTTTGGAAACTTGGATGTGAAAGCCTTAGTAAGAACCCTAAGGATAAGTCTAAGCATAGAACACAATCTTAGTGTTTTAGAAATGACCATGAATAACCTAGGATAAGACCTTAAGTGTGAAATTTTATTCTTAATTATGTGGTTTTCCTATTATAATTAGTGTTGCTCACACTATTCTTCTTGGTTTTAGTCAATGGCTGGAACCCGAAGGAACCGTGTTAATGCGGAATGCGACGGGAAATGCAATGATTGTCCCCCTGAGCAACCAAACATTATGGGAGCTGGAATGAAAAATCTTGTAGCCATGATCACACAACTTTCTCAAGCTATGAATCATGCAGGACTTCCAAACGAGCAAAAGAAGGAGCAACATTCTGTTGAATCCTTCATGAGGCAGCGTCCACCTTCATTCAGTGGGTCTACTGATCCATTAGTTGCTGAACAATGGATTAGTACTACTGAAAAGATATTTTCAGTTCTTCAATGTTCTGAACATGATAAAGTCATCCTAGCAGTGTATCATTTGGAAGGGGATGCTGATAAATGGTGGAATCTTATTAAGAATACAAGGCAAAGGGATGAAATTGAGTCCATGGAATGGGACGAGTTCAATAACTTAGTTTTCAATAAGTACTTCCCTCATATTCTCCGAACAAATATGGAGAAAGAGTTTCTTGAACTGAAGCAAAAGGATGATGAATCTGTTGGTACCTATGAAGCAAATTTTACAAGACTTGCAAGGTACGCTTCTGGTATTATTATCCAACCTGAGAGTAAGATCGATCGATTCTTTAGTGGCTTAAAACCAAGTCTTCGAAGGGCCTTAGCCATAAGGGACTTCAATAGCTATGAGGAAATCGTTTGATGTGATCTCAAAGTTGAGATGGAGATTGGAGTAACCCATCAGTCATATGGGTTTGATAAGAAGAGGAAAATGGAATTCAAAGGAAAATCTAAAGAGCACACTGAAAAGAATATGAGCTTTCCCTTATTCTCAAAGTGTGGAAAGAAACATGGAGGGATTTGTCTTAAAGGGACAAGTAAATGTTTCAAATGTGGAAAGGAAGGTCATCGGGCATTTGAATGCCGCAATGATGGGAAAAAGATGTCTAATGATGCAAACAAAGGAAGGGACACACATAATGAACCTACTATACTTCAATGTTTCAAGTGCAAGGATATGGGGAATTATGCCAATAAATTCCCTAATACAAGGGTTTTTGATGATGATCGACATCAACAAAATCTTAAGGCTAAATACAAAGGAAAGTGACATGAAATTTCTATCAGCGATGTGGAGTACGATAACGATGTGGTGAAAGGTACACTTACCATCCACTCTAAAGTAGAAAATGTTTTATTTGATTCTGGATCCACCCACTCTTTTATTTCTAAATAATTTTCTAAGAGTATCACCGTATTACCTCAACAATTAGATGTTGAGTTAACTGTGACAACCCCTAATGGCACAACAGTCGCATCAAAAGTTTATAATTCTTCCCCGATTGAAGTTTGTGGGAAAGTACTTCCTGCAGATCTTGTGATCCTTCCTATAATGGAATTTGATGTGATTCTTGGCATGGATTGACTTTCTTTATATGGAGCTCATATCAATTGCCAAATAAGGGAAGTCACATTTCATATTCCAGATCAATCTATGATCGTCTATCGATGCAAGGATGAACATAACCTTCCAGTGGAAATTTCTTCCATCTTATGGGTCTTGATTCCACTGAATGAAGGTTATTTATCTCAAATGGTTGGTGAGAAACTCACAATTAAGAATATTCCCTTTGTACGGGAGTTTGATGATGTCTTTCCGGAGGAATTTCCGGGTCTTCCACCAAATCGTGAAGTTGAGTTTTCAATAGAACTCGTACCGGGTGCTTTGCCTATTTCAAAGACACCTTATAGAATGGCCCCAATTGAGTTACAGAAATTGAAGAAGAAACTCCAATAGAATCTTGATAAGGGATTCATACACCCTAGTGAATCACCTTGGGGAGCACCTGTTCTATTTGTTAAGAAAAAATATGGATCAATGAGACTCTGCATTGATTATCGAGAACTTAACAAGATCACTATCAAGAAAAAATATCCCCTCCCGCGCATTGATGACTTATTTGACCAACTATGTGGAGCTCAATACTTTTCCAAGATTGATCTTCGTTGAGGGTATCATCAATTAAGGGTCAAAAGGGAGGATATACCAAAGACGACTTTCCGTATAAGGTATGGACACTATGAATTTATAGTGATGCCTTTTGGTCTTACTAATGCCCATGCTATCTTCATGGATCTGATGAATAGAGTCTTTAGAGACTATCTTTATCAGTTTGTGGTAGTCTTTATAGACGACATTCTTTTATATTCAAAGAGCAAGGAAGAACATGAAGATCACTTGAGAATTATTTTGAAGACCCTGAGAAAGGAGAATCTTTATTCCAAATTTACCAAGTGTGAATTTTGGCTTCAAAAAGTTGCATTTTTGGGTCACATAATCTCAAAAGAGGGGATATCTGTGGATCCAGTAAAAAAAGAGGTTATAGAAAGATGGTTGAGACCAACAACAGTAACTGAGATCCGAAGTTTTCTTGGTTTGGCTGGATATTATCGACGTTTTGTGAAAGATTTTTCACGATTATCTAATCCACTCACCAGGTTGACTCGGAAAGGAGTTAAGTTTGTTTGGATTGAGGAATGTGAAGAGAATTTCAAGGAGTTGAAAAGAAGGTTATTCAGTGCACCTGTGCTCACACTGCCTTGTAGTGGAGAAAGGTTTGTGATATACAGTGATGCATCCAAGAAGGGGATAGGGTGCGTTCTTATGCAAAATGATATGGTGATAGCTTATGCCTCACGACAATTGAAAATCCATGAGCAAAATTACCCAACACATGTTTTGGAGTTAGCTGCTGTAATCTTTGCATTAAATATTTGGAGGCATTATCTTTATGGAGAAAGGTGTGACATTTATACTGATCATAAAAGTTTAAAGTATATTTTCACACAAAAGGAGCTGAATATGCGACAAAGAAGATGGTTAGATCTGATTAAGGATTACGACTGCTCAATTCATTACCACCCTAGGAAATCAAACAAGGTGGAAGATGCATTAAGTCGACAAGACCATGCCAGTTTATCCATGATGAGGATCACAAAAGATCCAATATTTATGGATTTATAAAGGATGGATCTTGGAATTATAATGGAAGGGGGAAAATCGTATCTTTTTCAAATGAATGTTCAACCCTTTATACATGTGAAGATTAAAGATGCACAGAAAGAAGATTTAGAGTTACAAAAGAAGGTGAGAAATATTCCTGAATTCAACCTTGATTGTGATGGGATAATAAAGTTCAGGAATCGGGTTTGTGTTCCTCCCATCCCAGAATTAAAGAAGGAGCTGCTGGATGAGGATCATAGTTCTTCATTCTCTATTCATCCTAGAAGCACGAAGATGTATAGGGACCTGAAAGAGTACTTCTGGTGGGATGGAATGAAAAGAGATGTTGCTGAATATGTCTCTCGATGCTTGGTTTGTCAGCAAGTTAAAGCAGAGAGACAGAAGTCTAAGGGGATGTTACAACCATTACCCATACCCGAATAGAAATGGGAAAACATCACTATGGACTTTGTCACCAGACTTCCTAAAACATCCAAAGGCAATAATGCTATCTGGGTCATAGTTGATTGTCTTACAAAGTCTGCACACTTCATTGCTATTAGAGAGGATTTCTCTCTAGATCAGCTTGCCAGGATATATGTAAAGGAAGTGGTAAGATTGCATGGAGTACCACTTTCTATTATATATGATTGGGATCCGAGGTTTACCTCAAATTTCTGGAGAAGTCTTCAGCATACTCTGGATACAGAGTTGAGTTTCAGCACTGCTTATCATCCTCAGACAGACGGTCAGTCTAAGAGAACAATTCAAACTCTAGAAGATATGTTGAGAGCTTTCTCTATGGATTTCAAAGGTGGTTGGGATAAACACCTACCTTTGGTGAAATTTTCTTATAATAATAGCTTTCACTCTAGTATTCAGATGGCTCCTTATGAAGCTCCTTATGGAAAGAAATACAAGAATCCAACTTGTTGGGATGAAGTTGGGGAAAGAAAGCTATTAGGACCTGATCTTGTTGATGAGATGGCAGAAAAGGTCAGATCTATTCAACAACACATAAGAGCAGCTCAGAGTCGACAAAAAAGTTATGCCGACAACCGAAGAAAAGACCTAGAGTTTGAATTGGGTGATAAAGTGTTCTTATGAATATCTCCCTGGAAGAGGGTCATGAGATTTGGAAAGAAGGGGAAGTTAAGCCCTAGATATATCGGTCCTTTCGAAATACTGGATCGTGTTGGGAAGGTAGCTTACCGATTGGAGATTCCACCAAATCTCTCTAAATTTTACGATGTGTTCCATGTATCTCTCCTGAGAAAGTACATACCTGATCCTTCACATGTACTCAGCTCAGAAGTTATACCGCTGGAGCAAGATCTTTCTTATGAAGAACAACCGATAGAGATTCTGGATCATAGCGAAAAAGTCCTACGGAACAAGACCACTCTCTTGGTGAAAGTTTTATGGAGGAACCACCAATTAGAAGAAGCTACGTGGGAGCTTGAGGATATGACGAGGGAGAGGTGTCCTCATCTTTTTGTTACAAAGTGACGAATTTCGAGGGCGAAATTCATTTTAAGGGGGGTAGAATGTAACACCCGAGAATTTTATGAGAAATATTTTGTTTTTATGTTATATAAATCATCAAAGGAATCTCTCACTACACACAACACTATCTTGGCTTGCTTTACACGCAATCGCGGCCTTCCTCGATAGCTTGCGTCGTACGCAATACCGAGTTTCACTAAAGAACGATATGCTATTAAAATATTATTAAAACTAGCCGTTATGAATAGTAATAACCACTTTTTGAAATTTTTTAAATTTTATTTTTCAAAATGGACTTCATTTTTGGATTCTGAATATCGAAATTAGATTAGGGTGAAATTTTGGTACTTTTCGGATAACTTTCATATTCTGATGAATAGTGAAAATTACTAAATTTTAATTAAAAACAACTTTTTTAATCGAAATAATTAATAGTGATAAATTATTAATTTGAGTAGTTTTAAAGTATATATAGAATATATTTTTAAAATTTAATACAATTTTGGTCATTGGATGTAATTTCACATTTAAACCAGACATAAACAAGTGTCAATCTTTTGATAGTTATTATCTCTTAAAAACACGCTATTTATCTTGACGGCGGTAATTAATTTTTAAATTAGGTAATTTAACTAATATGTTTTGAATTTGGTAAAATAAAAATCATTTTTGAATTCATAATATCAAATATAGCTTAGGCCTAATTTTTGGTATTTTTCTGGAAACTTTCATTTTTTGATGAATAGTGAAACCACTAAGTGGTAGTTAAAAAACTGAATTTTTTCATAAAACTTAATTTTACCGCTTCTATGAGTGGAATTTCAAAAATCCGAGAGACACGGTTAATATCAAGGACTAAAATGTGATTCAATGAGATGAAAATAATTTTTGGTGAATAGTAACTTTTTACTTTTTTTTATCACGGTTAAAAGTAAATAGGGTAGTTAAGGGTAAAAATGATATTATTATTACCCTAACACATGTCCTAATTCTATTGGATAAGTGAAATTCGACCAAAAACAGCCTTAGTAATAAAATATGACCATTTAGGCCCACTTGGATTAGATTAGGACATTTATTATCAATTTATTTAAAGAAGGGTTAAAATAGTTAAAATCAAAGTTTAATAACTAAAGCATTTTTAATATAGGGTTATACATAAGATAAATTCGACTATAAATATTCATTAGAAATCTAAACAGATTTCCTACATAATGGTATTTTATTTATAATTTTTAGACATTAAATAATTTAATTTATTTATGACACAATGGTGATGCAAGAATTATCTTATTAATGAAATATTGAAATAATTGATGTTATAAATACCCAAATAAATGTAATTTGAGACTTTTTATGAATTAAAAAAATTTATATGTTAATATGACATGTTAGTATTGATTTAATTAAATATTTTTTAACTAATCATTCTGTTATGATTTTCACAAAAATTAATTACCAATAGTGTCAAAATTGACATAAAATTGTTTTTAAAACAAATATTATATTATTAATTGTTATTTTATTCCTAAAAATCTAAGGTTCGGTAAAATAACTTAGATAAGGTTATATATATTAATAATAAACAACTTGGGGTTCGTTTGTCTTGATATAGTAAGTTTATTAACCTTATAGTGTAAGAAAACAAGAAGACACGGTAAAAGTTAAATTGTCTATCTTAAAGTTAAATCTAAATGATAAGGTTAAAATTGATACCTAAACTTGTCTAAATTATATTGGATGAGAGTATTTAGACCAATACCCACCTTATATTAGAAATATATCAATTTGGAGCTATTAAAAACCGAATTTGACTTTATAATAAAATAATAGTTTTAGTTATTCCAAAGGTGCCCCTCTCCTCCCTTATAAAAGGGCACCTCCTCCCTCTCCTCCTCACACCAATTTGAGCCTTCAATCTCAGCCAAAACCTGACCATTTCACTTCCCCACTTTCCTATAAACATCCTAGAGGTCTTGGTATTCTTCAAAGACCAATTGTAGTGCCCTAAGATGAGGTCTCAAAGAGGCGCTTCAAAGAAGAGGTAATACCTGTTACCGATTCTTTCATCTTTATTTCTTCTTCCACTTCTTCTTATTTAGTTGTTTCATTATGAAGTAATAATATCAGTATCACTAATATACTGATATGTTATTATAAGTATGAAACAACCATATTTCACCATCTATCTATCCTACAGAAAACGAAATCACCACGCGTACGTACGTACGGAATAGCGTCTCCACGCCGTGGTGTAATCTATTTTCCACCACCACCCTACTTGGATGGGTATAATGGTGTAAATAATAACTATATATGATTATTGTAAAGTGATATTTATTCTTAAATAGTATACATACACTCCAATACAATTCCACGATCATGGGAACGATATCATCACTCGTGCGTACGTACGGAATACCATCTCCACGATGTGATGCGACTCGTTATACATGATCTTCGTTGCATAATGATTATATAAATTAATTGAATGAATGAATATGATATATATTACACTAATACAATTCTATAAATGAGGTATCTATAACCTAAAAAGAAAAATAAGAATTTACTCGACAAAACTCGCATAAGAACAAAAAGTAATAAACACCCGAATAACAAGTAGTAATGAAATATTACTAATAAAAAGCTAAGAATATGACCATATATGATATCATAAAAATAATTATGATTCTGGAATAAGTCAATAACATTATTTAAATCATTATACAGGAGGTTCGGACACATACGAAGCAAATCAGACCTAAGGTAATGGAAAATATCACAATCTCATTTTATCCGAGATTGTTTATACTTTGGTATTTACTCGGGTGTATTTTATCATCCAAATCCATGTTTCCTCAATATGTAATATTGTTTCCATCTACCTAAAATTGTTTAAATCCAATTTTACCCTTCGGTGAGTTTTTAGTAAAAGATATGAAAGGAATCTTTTGTCATTTTTCGTACGAGGTACTTTTTGACTTTTCCGACAAAAGTACGAGAAGAATGTTTTTTTAACTTATACGACATAAATGGATTTTTAAAAAATTATTTCCAAGAAGTTTCCTTTACAAATTTTCAAGTTTATTTTTAATCATCTTCTTTTAGTTTAAAATTGTATGACATGTTAAGAAAGGAAAATGTTTTTGAAAGGATATTTTCCTCAAGAATGGAGTTCAATTGTTTTATCAAAATTATTTTCCATCTAAGATAATATAGGGTTCTGTTTATATCCCTATTATTACATTGATTTGATTATGTTGTGATGGAATTATTTTTATGAATTTCTTTATCTTATATGAATTGTTTTATGATGTCATGATGTTAAGAATTCCATTTTTATTACATGGGTTATGCAATGATGTATGATTTATGATTTTGTGGCACACATAAGAATGGTATCATTATGAGATGAGTGGGACCTATATCTCCCTCCAATTCATTGGGTAAAGATTTTATATCTCATGAGATAGACATGGCTGGAACGGCAGGTTAAACCGGTTCAGTGAAACAGGACTGAAACGAGGAGTGAACTCGGTTCAGAAATGGACTTTTTCCACTAAGATAGTCTTGGAAATGAGTCTTGACTAATAAGAAATGATTCTCTATGATTATGTGTGTATGAAACAAAGTTTCAAGTTTTAATTTATGATTATTGGGATTACATTTCACTACTATGATTTATCCCATGTTATGAAATCATGCTCTCTTTTGCAGGTTAATATTTCCAAAATGTTATGTTCTTATGAATGTGATGTGATTGATATTTCTTTTGTTTACCCTTACTGAGCATTTGAGCTCACCCTTTTGTATGTTTTCTTTCCCCAGGTCAGGAAGAAGGTTATTAAGTAAGATATGCCAAAAGGGACTATAGATATGATGAAATAAATGGGAGACAGTGTAGACGCTTTATGAACCAGTTGTTTATGTTTCCCAGTTTCTAAAGACACTATACCTATACGGTCCTTTCATGGTTTTGTTATATGTTATAATAAGTGTGCTTCAATTCTGAAGTAATAACAATGTATGTAAAGTATGGGTCGTTATAGTTGGTATCAGAGGAAAGGTATAGTCAACCTTTGGAAACTAGGATGTGAAAGCCTTAGTAAGTACCCTAAGGATAAGTCTAAGCATAGAACACAATATTAGTGTTTTAGAAATGACCATGAATAACCTAAGATAAGACCTTAAGTGTGAAATTTTATTCTTGATTATGTGGTTTTCCTATTATAATTAGTGTTGCTCACACTATTCTTCTTGGTTTTAGTCAATGGCTGGAACCTGAAGGAACCGTTTTAATGCGGAATGCGACGGGAAATGAAATGATTGTCCCCCTGAGAAACCAAACATTATGGGAGATGGAATGAAAAATCTTGTAGCCATGCTCACACAACTTTCTCAAGCTATGAATCATGCAGGACTTCCAAACGAGCAAAGGAAGGAGCAACATTCTGTTGAATCCTTCACGAGGCAGCGTCCACCTTCATTCAGCGGGTCTACTGATCCATTAGTTTCTGAACAATGGATTATTACTACTGAAAAGATATTTTCAGTTCTTCAATGTTCTGAACATGATAAAGTCATCCTAGCAGTGTATCATTTGGAAGGAGATGCTGATCAATGGTGGAATCTTATTAAGAATACGAGGCAAAGGGATGAAATTGAGTCCATGGAATGGGACGAGTTCAAGAACTTATTTTTCAATAATTACTTCCCTCGTATTCTCTGAACAAAGATGGAGAAAGAGTTTCTTGAACTGAAGCAAAAGGATGATGAATCTGTTGGTACCTATGAAGCAAATTTTACAAGACTTGAAAGGTACGCTTCTGGTATTATTATCCAACCTGAGAGTAAGATCGATCGATTATTTAGTGGCTTAAAACCAAGTCTTCGAAGGGCCTTATCCATAAGGGACTTCAATAGCTACAAGGAAATCGTTCTATGTGCTCTCAAAGTTGAGATGGATATTGGAGTAACCCATCAGTCATATGGGTTTGATAAGGAGAGGAAAATGGAATTCAAAGGAAAATATAAAGAGCACACTGAAAAGAAGATGATCTTTCCCTTATGCTCAAAGTGTGGAAAGAAACATGGAGGGAGTTGTATTAAAGGGACAAGTAAATGTTTCAAATGTGGAAAGGAAGGTCATCAGGAATTTGAATGCCGCAATGATGGGAAGAAGATGTCTAATGATGCAAACAAAGGAAGGGACACACAGAATGAACCTACTACACTTCAGTGTTTCAAGTGCAAGGAGATGGGGCATTATGCCAATAAATTCCCTAATCCAATGGTTGCTGATGATGATCGACATCAACAAAATCTTAAGTCTAAAGACAAAGGAAAGTCACATGCAATTTATTTCAGCGATGTGGAGTACGATAACGATGTGGTGAAAGGTACACTTACCATCCACTCTAAAGTAGAAAATGTTTTATTTGATTCTGGATCCACCCACTCTTTTATTTCTGAAGAATTTTATAAGAGTATCACCGTATTACCTCAACAATTAGATGTTGAGTAAGCTGTGACAACCCCTAATGGCACAACAGTCACATCAAAAGTTTATAATTATTCCCCGATTGAAGTTTGCGGGAAAGTACTTCCTGCAAATCTTGTGATCCTTCCTATAGTGGAATTTGATGTGATTCTTTGCATGGATTGGATTTCTTTATATGGAGATCATATCAATTTCCAAAGAAGGGAAGTCACATTTCATATTCCATATCAATCTATGATCGTCTATCGATGCAAGGATGAACATAACCTTCCAGTGGAAATTTCTTCCATATTATGGGTCTTGATTCCACTGAATGAAGGTTATTTATCTCAAATGGTTGGTGAGAAACTCACAATTAAGAATTTGCACATTGTACGGGAGTTTGATGATGTCTTTCCCGAGGAATTATCGGGTCTTCCACCAAATCGTGTAGTTGAGTTTTCAATAGAACTCGTACCGGGTGCTTTGCCTATTTCAAACACACCTTATAGAATGGCCCCAATTGAGTTGCAGGAATTGAAGAAGCAACTCCAAGAGAATCTTGATAAGGGATTAATATGCCCTAGTGCATCACCTTGGGGAGAACCTGTTCTGTTTGTTAAGAAAAAAGATGGATCAATGAGACTCTGCATTGATTATCGAGAACTTAACAAGATCACTATCAAGAACAAATATCCCCTCCCGCGCATTGATGACTTATTCGACCAACTACGCGGAGCTCAATACTTTTCCAAGATTGATCTTCGTTTAGGGTATCTTCAATTAAGGGTCAAAAGGGAGGATATACCAAAGACGGCTTTCCGTACAAGGTATGGACACTGTGAATTTATAGTGATGCCATTTGGTCTTACTAATGCCCCTTCTATCTTCATGGATCTGATGAATAGAGTCTTTAGAGACTATCTTGATCAGTTTGTGGTAGTCTTTATAGACGATATTCTTATATATTCAAAGAGAAAGAAAGAACATGAAGATCACTTGAGAATTATATTGAAGAACCTAAGAAAGTAGAAGCTTTATGCCAAATTTACCAAGTGTGAATTTTGGCTTCAAAAAGTTGCATTTTTGGGTCACATAATCTCAAAAGAGGGGATATCTGTGGATCCAGAAAAAATAGAGGTTATTGAAAGATGGTCGAGACCAACAACAGTATATGTGGATCCAGCAAAAAATCCATCAACTTTATCCAAGAATTTTAGGGATAATTATTACTTGTTATATTTGAATTAGTGAATATTTTTAGAAAGAATAAAGTTGTTATGGATTTTTTTAAAAGTCATTATATGAATAGTATATAAATTGACATAAATGAGTTTAAAAAAAAAATACTATTTTATTAAATGATATAATAGTCATAAAAATATAGGATTTGTTCAAATTACTTATATAAGGTTTAAATTGTCATTACTTAACCACTTGAGGTTCTATTGAAATTTTATAGTAACTATATTAACCATATAGTATGAATATACAAGAAGACATGGTAAAAGTTAAATTAGTTAACTAAGTGTTAAAGCTAAAAGATTAGGTTACTTTTATGACCTAAACTTGTCTAAAACCCTATTTATGTGAGTATTTAGACCCATACTCATATTATATTTTAAATATATCACTTTGGTGTTATTATAATTCAAAAATCAATTAATAATAAAATAATATTTCAAGACATTCCTAAAGTGCCCCTCCCACCTCTTATAAAAGAGCACCATCTATAGCCCTTACTCACACCTCTAAAGACTCTTGGATCACCCTACATCTACTAAAATAATCTCCAAACATTCCTAAATTCCTCCTATAATCCTTACCCTAGTAATAATGCAATTCAAGATGGCCTTTTAGCTTAAATCAAAAGGAGTTACCTGATTTGAGGTAATGTCTTCTCTCAAGCTTCTTCCATTTATTTTCCTTCTCCAACACCTTAAACTCTATTTATTCCATTATTTTATAAAAACAACAGTATATTAAGTATACTAGGATGTTTTTATGATAATTATTCGAACTAGACTTACACACACCTCCATCTAATGGATTTAGAACATACTGTTTCTGTGGACGGGGAACTACTGCCTCACAAAACGATGATTGTTAAAATATCTCCTACTTCCTCTCATGATGGCCATTATGATGGAAGTGTATTTATATGAAATATATTATGTTTATATTTTCTCTGTTATTCTTTAATTTTTATTTACAACATACCTTTATTCTTTTCATGATGTTTAAACATGATAATTTCATTTGAGGAAGCGCGGACCACCGACCCCTCAAAGTGATATGAATCATTCATGCCATATATGGAACATATAAAGAATGGAGTTAATGAACTTATGTAACATATATAAAATATGATATTATACTTTAATTATAATATACCTGTGTATCATTAAGTTTTCATTCCATTAAATATGAAATAGAAATGAAAGTAGCGTTCATGTGTACGTATGACTTACCGTCTCCCTGAACGGTGCATTTAATTTATTATCTCCAAATGTTATGGAGTATTATAAATACATATATAATGGATATATATGATATATATATTATATATATATGAATAATATTCTAGAGATAATGTAATTTTGACCACATGGAGAAATTGTAATTATAACAAGATCACTTTCGACTCAAGTACCCAATATCGACAAAACGACTGATATTAAATTAAATAATTATGTAATTTTTATAAATTGGTAATAAGAGATATAAAAGGAATAATAAACTTGAAAAATTTTATGAAGCAATTAGAAATAAACCCAAGTTTATTATTCATAAAATTAAAGAATGAACGAGTCAAGTCGGACATGAGGTAAGGGACTTCGTCTCAATCTCCTTTCATTGAGGCATATTTTGATAATATATACCTCCTTATTTTATATGGTTTATAATAAAACCCTTTGAATTTTAATTTCCATAAAAGGGAATCTTTTTTCTATGAAGTGTTTTACTAAATGACCAAAGGAATGTTTTTAACATTTTCAGTGACAATGACCTCTCTGCCACCGTAACTGTTATTTGGATTCCTCTATAAGCCTCAATGTTTTTAAAAGGAAAAGAAATCCCTTATTCCATTTTTTGGTGTTTTTGTATTGAAAATGGGTATTAAATGGATTTATTATTTCAATATCTTAGAATGATTTCTTGTGATTGAAAATAAAATTTTATTAGAAAAATATTGATATTTTCAATATTTTATGTTTTATGATTATTTAATGGTACTTGGACATTTGACGGGTGGTTACGTGATAAACCAATGATGGATGGTTATGTGATAAACCAAATGATTGGTGGTTCTGTGATAAACCAAGGATGAGTGGTTACATTATAACCTCCAATGCATTGGGTATGGAAGTCAGTCATATGACTATTCCATTTATTGATATGCATGGAAGTCGACCATATGGTTATTCCATTTAAGTATGTTTATGAACCAAATTAACTTTATATGATGTATGTTGTTTTCTATGGGATTTATGGTAATATTTTTGTTACAAAAAGGGTAAGTAATGAGCTTATATTCAATGAAGTGTTTTTGCTACTTCTTTAAGGTGAAAAGTATTACTTTATGATAAAGTATTCATGTTTTACTTGTTGTTTTGAAAAAATAATAGTTTTTATTATTTATGTATCCCTTACCGAGCTTTTTATTCTTATCCCAAGTTTTGAAATGTTTTTCACAGGACTTAAAGATGAATAGGTTCAAGGATGGGATCAAGAAAAAGTCACGTTTTCTAAAACATAGAACTATACATGTTTCTTCTTTTAAGAGTTTTTGTTTTATAAAAAAATGGATAGTGAGTAGAAGTGTCTACTTGTAATATTAAAGTTGTTATGTATATGTTATGACCTAATTCTCTAAATCTCTAAACCCGAAAAGATCCTCAATGTGAATTATTAACTTAATTCAAGATTATGTAATGTTTAAGGCTAGGGCCTTACAATGCCTACTTGGGGATTATATTTTGTTGATGGTAAATGATATCTTTCATAAACTTATAAACATAAAATGAAAAATCATTTTTGTTATTTTTTTGGACCCTGCAGAAACACTGACCAAAATGAGTAAGTTGTTATGAAATTTGTTTTGATAGGTAAATATTGCTATATATATCTTAATATATCTCTATTTGAAGAAATTCATAGGCTTGTTTTGTCCTATAATAGACCTAATACCATGATTTAGATGATATTTATAGATCACCCCACATAACAAAATTATCCTTAAAAAATAAACTAAAATATATAATTTAAAGTGTATCTATAAAATATTGATTGTAGTGCATTAAATATTCACAATGGACATCATGTGTATTCAATTTTTTTCAAATCCTTGATTTGGATACAAAAAATAAATATTAATGGTATCCAAATTGAATACTATTATCATCCAACACTTCCTAAAAAAAATTAGTAATTAAAAAAAAGAAAAATATACTTTATATGATTAGATGGTAGAGTTTTACCCCTATATTGTAGGCATCGAGAAGAGTCTTCCATTTGTTATTCTATTTTCAAACACCACACTTATTTCATATTTTTTTTATCATTTTCTTCCATATTCAAATTAAATTATATCATATAAATGAGTTCAAGATTAATGACTCCAAATTTTGCTTCAAAGATTTTTTCCTTTATATAATAGTAATTTTTACGCCTGTAGAAAATATGAATAATTATTATTTATAATGAACATAGTAAATAATTTTTTTCGATAAAAACTATGAAAATTTTCTTCATGAATGAATTCAATACTGAAACTACTATCTATTCAAACTTTATAATTTCATTTATACTCTTGAGACCAATCACATATGCAATGGCCTCTCCAAATATTTGTTCTTAAAATTCAATGTTGGACACATTTCCATCTTTGAATATTGTATCTGCATGAATTTTCAATGTTAATATATACGTCAGTGGAGTTGGTGGGGTAAAGGTACTCTCGAAATATCCTTTTGAGTTATTCACTGATCTACTAGATTGTATTGATCCGGAATTTTGTTTCCCCTTAATTTTGTTCATTTGTAATACCATACCTTATTTCAGACCTTTTTTCATCAACTATTAAAGTTTTTTCATTTTAGAAAATTATAAAGGACATACCTCATTATCACCATGTGTCTTTATAAGATTAAACATCCATTCAATAAAATTTCCAATTGCATTATCAACCGTGGTGACATCCAGACCATCAAGAGGAATATGAAACTTAGTGGTCGGCTTGTGAGATTCTTCAATACCCACTCTAACATGATATTTTAGGATTTTTTTATTGTGTATAATGTCTCCTTGGATATTGTACATAATACCCCTTGAAGAAAGGCAATGAGTGGGTGATGATAGATACAAATTGTCATGACCCACCTTCACCAAAAAGGAGAGAAGGGACAGCAGATTGCCAGACCCTTCCTTATTTAAGTTGAAGGAGAGATAATGACCCCCGAGACCCGCCTTCGATAGGTCCTGGAGTGGTGACCAGCACCAAGGGTATAAAATCACACACAAGATTGAAGGCATTAACCTTTTTATTTTTATAGGATCGGGAGATAAGATAGCAACCCCAACAACACCAAAGTTGAAAGTAAAGGTAAAGCCGGAAGTAACCATTCCCATATGCATGTTCAAAAGTAAAAGATACAAGCCACAAGAACTCCAAAGGTAAAGTACCAAGAAAAAGGAAAAACAACAACTGCAATTATACCAACGTCTGAGATAGAATAGTCCAGCATGATCCCTGGAGTCCTCCTAGAAAACTGAAAGCAGTTTTATATATGTAGGGTGAGCATACAATTATACTCAGTAAGGAAAACCAAAGACTCTAGTGCACAAGTGGGGAGGCATTCTAATTCCCTGTGAGAAAAGAGACAACCAAAGCACCTAGAAGGAAAACTATCCACCGAAGCCTCACCAAGGAACACTCCCCAAATAACGCAAGTCAAGTAAAGTATAGTAATAGCACATCGATGTTTGGGTACCCCGCACCACTTTCCCACTAGTTAATGAAGACATCCTACGCATCGAACCAATCCCGACATTCTCATCGCAGTCCCACTGCCACACCTCGCCCGCACACACCTGGGACACTACCACACATTCCTCCCAAAAACACCTGGGCCACAACCACCACGTGTAACCACGCCCGCAAACACCTGGGCTAGAACAACCACTGCCACGCCCGAAGACACCTGGGCCTCATCCCGAAGATTCTTGGGAAACAACCTGCCCACACACACCTGGGCCACTACCACAACTACCCTGCTTGAATAATCTTGGGCTCTAATGGACCTCAGGCCATCACAGCCTGCCCGAAGAGTCTTGGGCTATTCGGGAAAGGGATCAGAAAAGGAGCTAATAACCAGCCACTCATAGGAGTGTTGGAAAAAACACCCTCCCCCACGAAATGGGGGAGTGTTTGGAACTAAGTTCTCAACTTGGGTGGGGCACGAATAAGAAACATAAAAACTACAAATATATTTATAGGTAACATGCACTCATCCCAACCTAGGGTTACAAAACCTAAGTAAAAACACCCTCATTACTATTCATTCATAAAAGAACAGCACAACACTCACGACCAAGTCACAACTCATTCCAAAAACCAATTCCCCATTTTAACCATTCTCGTTTTCATGTTCAAGTGACCCCATTAGGTGAATTATACACTATTGGGAGACTAACAGGCATAACCACATGCCAGGGAAAGAGAAACACCCAAAAAACAATTTAAGAATTCACACCCAGTTCTCTTGTAAAGTCACAACAACAATGGGATCAAGTGAGATCCCTCGAAGTACTAGAACCAAAGAAATCCTTAAGATACAGCCCCACACGGCTCTTGAACCACAACTAAAAACTGTACAACAACAGGGGATCCCATCCCCATCCATGTCACCTCGTAAGTACCAAGCAGAACAACACACATACTACCAAAACAGAGTAGGAACTTCCAAGTTGAAGCACATCATTCATTAGGTTCTTTCTATTTGTTAACCGAGGTGGTCACACTGGGATTCTTATTTTACTGAACATCCATTTAAACCAACCGAGTTTAGTTAACTAACCAATTTCTATGTTACAGTTATTTAGTCATCACCAAAGACATGGTTTTATCAGGACGCAAGGAAATACCACCAACAACCAAGATTTTCCGTGAGCACAATCCCATACAGTTCACAAAACATATCAACATAAAAGAGTACAACAGAACATCAATCACACCCCCTTAATTCTTTAAAGGTCCATTCATTATCTTCATTAAGTTTGGTTTCATCAATCCCCACATAAAAAATAGCATACCCTCCCTGCATGATACACAGTAAAGAGAGACGAAGGAAAAACCCTACTTGGTTGATCAAGGATCGAAGTTCTTCTCCACGTGCCAAGAACTAGGGATGCACAACTTTCTAGGGAGGAACCTTGGGGACTCCAAGGGTGAGAAGAAAAGCTTTGGTACAGGTGAACCAATTGGCTCAGAAAGGAGGGACTCCAGGAGCACTAGGGAGAAGAAAGAAATCCATCTGAGGAGAAGAGGAAGAAACTCTAGTGGGATATATGACGATGAGATCCTATTGTTACGGGATATGGAATTTTGAATGAATTAAAAGTCAGATCTTGGCTTCCCA
Source organism: Viscum album (assembly GCA_963277665.1). Lineage (NCBI taxonomy): Eukaryota > Viridiplantae > Streptophyta > Magnoliopsida > Santalales > Viscaceae > Viscum > Viscum album. Next base: position 1,210,426,150 of record OY728137.1, read on the forward strand.
CGAGGTTTGGGCGGTTACACACAATGATATTAATTTGTTACTTAACATCCCCCACTAGGGAGGTTTCTTGGGATTTTTAGGTATTAATTATGGGCTTTAAAAAGTGTATTAAAATATTTTAACGTCAAAAATTTTTGTTGTGGGAGCAGAATTGAAAAAAAAAACGAAGGAAGGGTAAGGATACGATGCCATCATCACAGTGCCACCCTTACAGTGCCAACGTCACGGTGTCACCCTTACGGTGCCACCATCTTGGTGGAGCCACATTTTGACAAAGTAATGGGCCGGGAGGGTCCGGGCCATTACATCAGATACCTCTCAGACTATTCTTGCCCTCGAGAATTAAAACCAGACCTGAAGAAAGGAGAGGGGTCCAAACAACCCCCTCGAAAGATACCACTCAGGAGTAAACCTCCTTATTACCAAGGAACGCCCCCTTCATCATCTATCTACTGAACGATCACAATCATACCGCTCCTCTCCCATGTGTAACCACACAAAACAAAAGATTAAACTATCTGGCCATGTGGACGAGGGGTATCCCTTCCTCCATGTTAAGATACTATCTGCTTTGGGCGGCACTGACTCACCCGCACGAGTTTAGGCGCATCCACTTTAATGCGTCTTAACTAGGGATCAGGTCCTCTCCTCCCACATTTTAGGACACTTCACACACATCCGCAGAAAAGGAAAACTGAACATTCCATAGTTAACAAGGTAAAGCATTCCACCACAACAAGTTCAACAAAACAGAACTACTCAAAAAATATCTGGGTACTGGGTGCGCATCTGCATCTCCTGTTCCCAGGTACTTTCCTCAAGACCACCGTGTCTCCACAACACACGAACCAAAGGAATGGTTCGTCCATGAAGAACCTTCTCTTCACGAACTTCGATCATCACTGGTCGCTCCACGAACGTTGCATCATCTCCGATATCTAGCTCTCCTTAGTCGAGGACGTGTGAATCGTCATGCAAATACCGACGGATCTGGGACACATGGAAGACGTTGTGCACCCTTTGTAGTTTTGGTGGCAACGATAATTGATAAGCCACCTCGCCGACCCGCTGCAGCACTTCGAACGGTCCAAAAAACCTGGGAGAAAGCTTACTCCCCCTGCCGAAACTCCGCTGCCCACGCCGAGGGGAGACCTTTAATAACACGTGGTCCTTGACCTTGAACTCCAAGGGTATCCTCCTGTTATTGGCATATGACCTCTGCCGGTCCTAATCCGCCTTCATCCTATCCCGTATAAGCTGAACCTTCTCTGTCGTGCTCTGCACCACCTCCGGGCCAAGAATACCTGCCTCCCTAACCTCTGTCCAGTACACGGGTGAGCGACACGACCTCCCGTACAAAGCTTAGAATAGAGCCATGCCAATGGTAGAGTGACAACTATTGTTATAGGAAAACTCCACCAGAGGAAAGTGTCATCCCCACGATCCCCCAAAATCCAGGATACATGCCCGTAGCATATATTCCATGGTCTGGATGGTGCGCTCCGTCTGCCCATATGTCTAGGGGTGGAAAGCAGTGCTAAGATGTAGCTGGGTGCCAAAAGCATGCTGCAATCCTCTTCAGACTCGTGAGGTAAACTGTGAATCCCTATACGAGACTATAGACCTCGAAACTCCATGAAATATCACCACCTCATCCACATACCTCCGTGTTATGGCATCCACTGCACCCAACTCCTTGATCGCCAGAAAGTGAGCTGATTTCGTCAACTGGTCCACCACTACCTAGATAGCTTCGCAGCCTCCTCGAACCTTGGGTATCCCTGTGATGAAATCCATCGAGATGTCATACCACTTCCACTCGGGGACATCTAAAGGTTGCAACAAACCGCCCGAAACACGGTGTTCATCCTTCAACTGCTGACACACTAGACACTTTGCTATGAACTCTACCACCGCCCGCTTTACCCCGGGCCACCAAAACTGACTCCTCAAACCCTGGTACATCTTGGAAACTCCTGGGTGCACCGCTAGGGGTGATTTTTGGAACTCACCAAGAACCCTCTCGCGCATCGCCTCTGGCACAAACAACTTCCCTCGGAAAAGAATCTGATTCTGACCATCCTCCATCCACCCTTCTGGGGCATCGCCTTGGGTAACCCGGTCACACATCACTTCACTTTCTATGTCTCCCCATCGAGACTCCTCTACCTACCGTAACAGAGAATACTGTACTGTCATCTGATACAGGAAACCTCTACCACTATCCATTCTCGCATCCAGGTGCAGGGGAGCCAACTCCTCCATCACCTTCCAAGCATCAACTGACTCTCGAACCACATCCTTTCGTGACTTCCTGCTCAAGGCATCAGCCACCACACTCCCTTTTCATGAGGTGTAGGAAATCTCAAAGTTGTAGTCCTGAAGGAACTCCATCCAAATTCGCTTCCATAAGTTCAGGTCCCACTGGGAGAAGATATACTTCAAGCTTTTTTGATTGGTGATTACCAAAAAGAACTCCCCGACGAGGTAATGCCGCCACAGATTTAGTGAGAACATGACCGCCGCAAGATCTAGATCATGGGTGGCATAGTTACACTCATGGGGACGTAACTGTCTAGAACCATAAGAGATCACCCCTTGTCATTGCATCAGAACACACCTGAGGCCTTGTCTTAAAGCATCACATAACACCTCATACGCTGCCCCTTCTTCTGGAAACCTCAGTACTGGGGCACTCACCAACTTCTCCTTCAGATAGCTTAAGGCTGCTTCGCACTGCCCATTCCACACGAAAGCCTGGTCCTTCTTGGTCAAAGCTGTCAAAGGTGCTGCAACTCGGGAGAAGTTGGGTATGAACCTCTGGTAGTAACCTACCATCCCAAGGAAACTAGAAACTTCTGCCATATTCTTGGGTGCTACCCAATAAACAACCTCCTCAACCTTTGATGGGTTTACCGCTATTCCCTGCTTGGACACCACGTGCCTGAGGAAGTGTACTTATCACGCCCAGAACTTTCACTTTGACAACTTCCTATAGAGTTGTTGATGTCAGAGGACTTATAAAACCGTTCTCAGGTGCTCAGCGTGATCCTCCTCTGATCTTGAGTAGATTAGGATGTCGTCAATAAACACAACTACGAACCGATCCAGGTATTCCCGGAAGATGGAGTTCATGAGCCCCATTAACACAGTTGGTGCATTTGTAACGCCAAATGGCATGACCACAAAATCGAAGTTCCCATATCTGCACCTAAAGGAAATCTTGGAGATATCGCCTTCCTTCACCCTCACTTTGTGATATCCAAACCACAGATCGATCTTTGAGAACCAACCTGCTCCCCTCAGCTGATCAAAGAGATCGTCTATCCTCGGGAGAGAGTAGCAATTCTTGACCGTCTCCTGATTCAGCCTCCTGTATTCTATACATAGTCTTAGAACACCATCTACCTTCTTTGAAAACAAGACAAGAGCACCCCATGATGACACACTTGGACAAACAAAAACCCTTCTTCATCAGACCTTCAATCTGTATCTGCAACTCCCACAACTCAGAAGGTGCCATCCTGTAGGGAGCCATCGAAATCGGACGAGCACCAGGTTGTAAGTCTATCTCGAACTCAACATCACGTCAAAGGGGTAGAGTCATCACCTCTTTAGGGAAGACATCCATGAACTCACTGACGATCCCTGGGACTCCCACCATCTCTGCATCCACCAACTCCACTGCTAGTTCAGCTAACAAGGAAATGAGGGGCTCCTCTCGCCTGCTGCTTTTCTGGTAACCCCGCTCGCCGATGAAAGTTACATGTTGATTGCCCAAATCTGAAAACACAACCCTTCCTCGGAAGCGGTAAATGATGACACATACAGAGAAAAGCCAGTCAATGCCTAGGATGACATCATATGGATGTATCTGCAATAGTAGAAGATCTCTAATAGACTGATGTGGCCCTATCATCAATCTACACCCTTGGAAAACATAAGACAAGTCGGTCTAACCTTCGACTGGTGTGCTCAGTACCAGGGGTTCTGAAAGTATCTTGATGTCTAAACCCAGGGCACCGGCCAGACTAGGTGTAACAAAGGAGTGCGAAGCTACTGTATCGAACAAGGAATAGACAAGGGTACTAAACAAGCTGATCATACCTCGAACGACTTCTGGCCCTAATAGAACTGCTGGATCCGCAGCGTGCAAATGCCCACGCCCAGATCCTCTGTCTCTCAACTATCGGCCACCTCCCCGACCACGCCCCGGTTGAGGTCCCTGAGGAGCGACCTGAGGTTGGCCTCCTCCTACAACATTCACCCTTGGAGGAGCAGGAGCTCGCTGTCCCTACTGCTGCTGAATGGGCCTAGCTGGAAATTGCTGCAGCTGGGGTGGGTGTTGCACTGGCCCACCCCCACTATACTGCACTCTGTCCGGGCACTAATTCTGAAGGTGCCCATGGCTTACATAGATGAAGCACCATAGTCCTAGGCCCGAAAGGAAAGGGCGAGTACTGAGAGATCAGAACTGGAACTGCTGAGGCCTACTTCCTGCTGGTCGAAACCTAGAGGGTCCTGATGCTGGAGGCTTGCTGCTAACGACCATCCCTTTCAACGAGCTCAACTGGATCCCCTCTCATGATACAAATCCTAGCGTGTGAATCCTCTCCACCACTTTAGCTTTCTTATAGACTTCTAAGTAGGTCGGTAAGGTGAAGAGAGTAACAACATACTGAAGAGAAGGTCGAAGTGCCTCCACCAACTGCCTCGCCCGAGACTCCTCATCTGGAAAGAGGTATGGATAAAAGTGGAGGAGATCCTTGAACTTGATCCCCAACTCTCTCACTGACATGATCCCCTTATGGAGGGAGAGTAGCGCCCGCCTCTTCTCAGCCTTCATTGTGGAAGAGAGGAATTCCACCTGGAACTCCCTCTTGAAGTCCACCACGTCACCTCAACCTCCCTCTTCTCCCCAAGATAAAGCTTCCACAACTGACGTGCTTCTCCCTGCATATGGCTCACATCGAAATGAACCCAGTACTCTGATGGATCCCAGATCAAGCTGAAAGCTATCACTATCTCCTCTAGCTAGCTCTCTGTCTCCACATCAGAGATACTTCCCTCGTATTTCCTGAGGGTCTGCCGCTGAAAGGCACAAAGCGTTTTCTGCCACTGATCATCCTCCTACTCTCAGTCGGCCCTCTGTTGATCAGCCAAGCCAACTTCCTGGGCCTCGATCACCCGCACTACTCATGGTCATCTCCTAGGTGCCATAGCTATAAGGTAAATAAGGAATGCCTAATCCCGAGTAGTGTAGAATATTGTTCGTAAATTTTATTATATTCCTTATTCATTTTAAATCCCGAAAATGCCCCAGAAACACAAGAAAATAGGTCATTATGATGCATGTACCTTTCCTAGGGTCTCTACCCTACAACCAGTGTAGCCTCACTTGGTCGTTCGGTAGGTCCAGAGTCCTTGTATTGGATCACGAGGGGCCCTAAAATCCCTTGTCCTAGCCAGTCTTCCCTAGACCATTTCATGCACCAAGATCACCAACACTGTTTCCCTACCATCCCATGAAATCCTCACTGTGAATAACTCTAGACTCCATCCTATCTCTCAACCTTTCCTCTGATACCATTCTGTCACGACCCGCCTTCACCAAAAAGGAGAGAAGGGACAGCAGATTGCTAGACCCTTCCTTCTTTAAGTTGAAGGAGAGATAATGACCCCTGAGACCCTCCTTCGATAGGTCCCGGAGTGGTGACCAGAATAAAGGGTATAGAATCACACACAAGATAGAAGGCATTACCATTTTTATTTTTATAGGATCGGGAGATAATATAGAAACCCCAACAACAACAAAGCTGAAAGTAAAGGTAAATCCATAAGTAAACCATTCTTATATGCATGTTCAAAAGTAAAAGATACAAGCCACAAGAACTCTAAAGGTAAAGTACCAAGAAAAATGAAAAATAGAAACTGCAATTGTCCCAACGTCTGAGCTAGTACGACCCAACACGATTCCTGAAGTCCTCCTGGAAACCTGAAATCTGTTTTATATATGTAGGGTGAGCATACAAGTATACTCAGTAAGGAAAACCAAAGACTCTCGTGCACAAGTGGGGAGGCATTCTAATGTCCTGTGAGAAAATAGACAACCAAAGCACCTAGTAAGGAAAACTATCCACCCAAGCCTCACCAAGGAAAACTCCCTAAATAACACAAGTCAAGTAAAGTATAGTAATAACACATCGATGTTTGGGTACCCCGCACCACTTTCCACCTCGTTATTGAAGACATCCTACGCATCGAACTAATCCCACCATTCTCACCACAGTCCCACTGCCACACCTCACCTGCACACACCTGGGCCACTACCACACACCCCGCCCGCAAATACTTGGGCCACAACCACCACGCATAACCATGCCTGCAAAAACCTAGGCTAGAAAAACCACTACCACACCCGAATACACCTGGGCCTCATCCTGAAGATTCTTGGGAAACAACCTGCCCGCACACACCTGGGCCACTACCAAAACTACCCTGCCCAAAGAATATTGGGCTATAATGGACCTCAGGCCGTCACAGCCTACTCGAAGAGTCTTGGTATATTTGGGAAAGGGAGAAGAAAAGGAGCTAATAACCTGCCACTCATAGGAGTGTTGGAAAAAACACCCTCCCCAATGAAATGGGGGGGGGGGGGTGTTCGGCACTAAGTGCTCAACTTGGGTGGGGTGCGAATAAGAAACGTAAAAACTACAGATATATGTATAGGTAACATGAACTCATCCCAACCTAGGGTTCCAAAACATAAGCACAAACACCCTCATTACTATTCATTCATAAAATAACAACACAACACTCACAGACAAGTCACAATTCATTCCCAAAACCAATTCCCCATTTTATCCATTCTCTTTTTCACGTTCAAGTGATCCCATTAGGTGAATTATACACTACTGGGAAACTAACAGGCATAACCACATGCCAGGGAAAGAGAAACATCCAAACAACAATTTAAGCATTCACACCCGGTTCTCTTGTAAAGTCACAACAACAAAGGGATCAAGTGAGATCCCTTGAAGTACTGGAACGAAAGAAAGCCTCAAGATAAAGCCCCACACGGCTCATGAACCACAAAAAAAAACTATACAACAACGGGGGATCCCATCTCCATCCATGTCACCTCATAAGCACCAATCAGAACAACACACCTACTACCAAAACATAGTAGGAACTTCCAGGTTCAAGCACATCATTCATTAGGTTCTTTTTGTTTGTTAACCGGGGTGGTCACACATGGATTCTTGTTTTATTGAACATACATTTAAACCAACTGAGTTTAGGTAACTAAATAATTTCCATGTTATAGTTATTTAGTCATCACCAAAGACAAGGGTTTATCAGGACGCAAGGAAAAACCACCAACGACCATGATTTTCAGTGAGCACAAGCCCATACAGTTCACAACACATATCAACATAAAAGAGTACAGTAGAACATCGATCAAACCCCCTTCATTCTTTAAAGGTCCATTCATTATCTTCATTAAGTTTGGTTTCATCAATCCCCACAGAAACAATAGCATACCCTCCCTGCATGATACACATTAAATAGAGATGAAGGAAAAAACCTACTTGGTTGATCAAGGATCAAAGTTCTTCTCCACGTTCTAAGAACTGGGGATGCGTGACTTACTGGGGAGGAATGTTTGGGACTCCAAGAGTGATCAGAAAAGCTTCAGTATAGGTGAACCACTTTCCTCAGAAAGGAGGGACTCTAGGAGAACCAGGGAGAAGAAAGAAATCCAGTTGAGGGGAAGAAGAAGAAACTCTAGCGGGATATATGACGATGAGATCCTATTGTTACGGGATATGAAATTTTGAATGACTTAAAAGTTGGATCATGGATTCCCACGAGGTTTAGGAGGTTACACATGATGATATTAATTTGTTACTTAACATCCCCCACCGGGGAGGTTTCTCGGTATTTTTAGGTATTAATTATGGGCTTTAAAAAGGGTATTAAAATCTTTTAACATCAAAAAATTTTGTTGCGGGAGAAGAACTGGAAAAAAAAAACAAATGAAGGGTAAGGATACGATGCCATCGTCATGGTGCCACTCTTATGGTGCCACAGTCACGGTGTTACCCTTACGGTGCCACCATCACGGTGCCACTGTGACTGGTACCACCTTCTTGGTGGAGCCACGTTTTGGCAAAGTAATGGCCTAGGAGGGTCCGAGCCATTACACAAATCACATACAATTTCACCGTATAAAATTTTAGCAATATAAAATTATCGATAGAATTTGATTTACAATTATTGTAAAGAGTTATGGAAAATTTTATTACCTAGGGTAAGGTTGGAAGTTGAGGGGAATGACTAGCCTTAAAGCTAGTGGGGTCATGAGTCTTGTCATATACAGATCAATGTTATACTATTGGTTCGCCTTGACCCTTTCATACATATTGGTCTGCCAAACCATATCAAACAATAATATCTTTTAAAGAATATATTTTTACCCCCACACCTTTCATCATCTCATATGTATCTTATTGAAACTTTATCTTCTTAAAATATGCTCAAGGTGACACTCCAAAACTTGCACCTCTAACATAGTCATATTGTTCTGGCCACTTCAAAGTAACTAAAATTAGTTTTCTTTGGTTATAATCAATAAAAATTATTATGTATAAAATGTATAAAAAACTTACAAACATAAATAGATATTTTTTTATAATACAATTATAAATCATAACAAATTAATATTATTTCATACTTACACATGATTCCCATGCTTCTTGTGTGTTTTATCTACTATTTTTCTCTATTTATTTACACGAGCCATATTCTATAGAACATGATGTGGGATGAAAGTGGATTTGGATTTAGATTCATCAATCTACATATAAAAAAAGGAACACATCTTATTTTATATCACATTATACTTTTACTATAGATTTAAAATACAAACCATTTTATTTTTAAGTGAAGAGTACCCTATCCTTGCTTTATGGTAGGGGTACATTGATTTTGATGCATGATTCTTATTTTCAATACTCCTTTGTTGTTTTATAATTTAACAATTTTGAATCAAAGTGGATAAAATAAATAATGTCAAATAAAATTTTATTGATTACAATGAACCTGAAATAATTCATCATTTCAATAACTAATGAAATATTTCCATGTTTCTTGGTTTATAATGTGTACATAAATAGCTGGTTAGAGGGGGTTTACTTTCCCCTCAACATCCTTGAGATTCTACTTTGTTATAAGTTTCTAAAATGATCTATGATATTTTATAGTGACCATTAATAAAAATTTATTATGTAAATCATCTAAAATAAATGAACTCTACAAGGGATAATGAAAATTAAATTAATGTTTCATTATATATTTTTTTTGGTAAAATAGATAAAGTATATCATAACATTACCCTAATATATTCCCAAATGGTTATCTTCAATACAATCACAACATTGTTCCATGCATCTATATCAATTGGCACATGAATTCAAGTTGGGATGTCAATGTAACCAATGAACATTAAATTTTTGGTGTCAACAGGTTAGTTGTGTTGATTCCATCCAACCTCAAATTTCATACCTTTTCTTCTTTCCTTGATAACTTTAGTTGACATAGTAATGTTATTAAAATCTTTATTTCCTTCCACATGATGTTGATCTCCTAATAATTCTTCAGTTTTAGTATCAATAGTGTGTTCTATTTTAGGATTGGTAATATCAGCATGTGGAGAAGTCATTATTTTCATGAGTAGTTAATCATTTAATTTAGATTACCAAAATTCAGTACATAACACAAAATATTATGAGGAAAAACATAGTATATTAAAAAAAACTTTAATAGGTTCACAGAATTCTCTCTTTGTTCTTTAAAGGTTGAAGGGATTTGTCCCCTACACCAATTATCCAAATCCCCTCCTTATGGCCCCCTCTACTATATAAGAAATTGTCTACATTGGGACCACCATGAAATGATCATGATATCCCAATGAAAGCATCATCCTAAATTGAATTTTCTTCTGACCATGTAGTTATTTTAGTTTCCAATAGAACAATTGACCAATTCATATTTTCTAGATCTAAAACATTAAATATTTGCACTGCTTATGATTCAATTATGAATGGTTTGTCTTTATACCCTTCCACACTAAAATTCACCTTCACAAATACCAATTCATTAACTTTAACTGTATTCCTATTGTAAACACATTTGAAATAGAAAATCATCACTTGAAATGTTATATAATCCAACTCATATATTATTTCAATGATATCGAATTATGAAATATTCATATAAATTGGATTTCTATCCTTGTAACTAGACATGCACATCACTTATACCACAAAAAAACACCAATATTTTGCATCATACTACATTCATCTTGTTCTTTTATATAGAACATATAACCATTAATTACATAATCATTATAAGATAATACATTTACATTTGGTCATCTGGCTAGCCATTAAAGTTGTTTGAAAACTGAATTCATATTTTTAGATAAATGATTATAAATATAATACTGTAACCATCCTATAAATTATTGATTATGTGTATTTGATGTCCAAATTTCATCCCTTGATAGATTAAAATGTATAAGAATTACTTTGTGGGATACAACATATGGATAAACCTCTGCACTATTATGTAAAATGTAAAGGTGATCTTATTCCTACTATGTAAAGGTAATTGTAATAAAATTTCTTTTAAAAATCACTTCAACCATAAAGTGTTCGCTGTGGTGAGATTTTTGGAGACCAATGATATCAAAATCTGATAAATTGGTAAAAAATTCAATAACTTATTCTATAATATATTGCTCTATAAGAAGCCCCTTTTCCAACTTTGATTCTTGTCTTACACTTTAAAATATTCATATACCATTAAATGGGGTATATCAATCTGTAATGTATAGGCCCACATAGTTGAATCTATCTAACCAAGTGAACCATCGGGTGAACAATTATATCAAAAAATGAAGGTGTGAATAACATCTCCAATTCACATAATATGGCTACAATTTTCTTATTCTTGATTGGAAACTTCACCAGGTCTATAACTTTACTACATATGGATTTGAAAAATAAGAAATGACTGATTAATATATGTCATAAATTTATAGTAAAAGTGAAACAAAAATCTATAGGCATTAAATCTTGAATAAAAACATTACAATCATGTGATTTCATACCCTATAACTTCAAATTAGTTATTGAAATTACATTTATGATATTTGATAAATACCCCTATGGAACTTTTACACCATTAAGGGAGTTGAAAAATTGATTTTTTTTAATCTGGATAGAGTTTAATCTGTTGGAGGAAGAAAAATTTATCTTTTACTCTTCATCGGTGCCAACTCTTCCCTTATCCCCATGTCAATCATGTTTAACCAAGCCTTAATTAATCTTTTATTTTGTATGGTATATTTAGTAATGTGTCAATAACACTATCACATACATTTTTTCCACATTCATAAAATCAAGAAAATTTATAATGTACAAAAAATTCTAGTATGGTAATTCAAAGAAAACTGATATCTTTTTCCAACATGATTTCATAAAGATTTTTGAAAAAGGTTTACCAAAATTAATGTTAATATATTTTTTTCGTAGTTCTTTAAAACATGTGTTCTTGTTTTAAGAATCTCTATTTTCAGGCAGTTTCCATTGGATTTATTTATGGAATCGGAAACTTCCAACAGTTCTTTATCCAAAGGGGTCATACTTTCCAAAGGTAGGCATTCATTAAGTTTGAACTTTACGATACTTAAGAACATGCATTGGTCTAGAGGAAGGGAGGTAGGATTCATCACACCGTTTTGGGGGGAATTATTGTCTACTCTGGGTCTCTCTTTTTAAATTTAAGATATTTTCATGAATCCTTATTAATTCACCAAGTATATCATAAGTATCCCTTAGAATTTACAATCACTTATTAACATGTGTAAAATTTAGAATCATCAGTATGCATTCAAGGTTCTTCATTAATGGAAATATCTGTATGTATTTGACATTTTCCATCAATTGTATCCTCTAATATACCGATTAGAGATTCTTTTAATCATTGTTGTGATGATACTGGTTTTAAGCCACTCAGTGGGGCACTCTGGAATTTTATTGTCATCCAGGGAGACGAAGGTTTGGTTTGATTTTGGGATCATTCCCATAAGATAGGATACCTACATATCCTTGTGAAAGGAATCATAACCCTCGTAGTTTGGTGCCACTGAATGGGACACATCATACTTTTTAAGGTCATGTGATAAGGACCTCTAAGTGGATGGTACTTAGTTGAAACTTAGTGTGAGAATTATGCTGAAGCAGCCCAAGGAAATTTAGAAATAATATAGGTTTCCAAGTAGGATCAGACCCTATTGGGAATATGGCCCAAGGAGAACAGGGTTGATTTAAAGTGTTGGGTTTGAACCTCAAGGAGGCTTCCTACACATCCCATATTAATGGGAATCGAAGCCCACGTAGTTTGATAAATCTCATAGAAGATTATGGTCCTCTAAGAGAGATGAGTTTGGGATTAATTTTATAAAAGGATGCCTTGATGATTTGAGGATTGAATTTGGGGATTATTTCCTAAGTAGGATCCCCAAATTGGGGGAATTAGGGTTGTATTCCTGAGGAGGATATCTGGTGAGCTCGGGCCCTGAAAGAGATTCCTACATATCCTGGTTTGAATAGGAATCAAAGTTATCGTAGTTCCTTCGGCTGGGTAAATTTTGTGATCATGACAAATCTCTAAGCCCACGTGAGTCATTCTCGGTATGAAAAACAAGATAATGTCAAAAATTCAACAAAGGCATTCACACTTCCAAAATTTTCCTCCTCCGTTGGTGGAAGACGGTGCACCTACGGTGTCCAAGGTGAATGAGGTTGAGGTGACCGTGGAAGAGGGTGAGGCGACGAGCCTTCCCTTTGTTCTCTTCACATTGGACAAGGGTTCAATGGAAGGAGGAAGGGGTGAAGGTGAGGGGATTATACCAGGATGGATGCCCTAAAATTGATCCTGGTAAGGAAGTGAGACTTCTCCTATGCTTGCGTGGAAAAGAAAGTGTGAAGTGTACCTTTCCTACCAGTGACCTGAGGTTCCGGGTCACTTCTTTGAGAAAGGAGAGGCCAAGACCCAACCCTCCTCCAAACCGGGAACTTCCCAACACTATTTCTAGGAGAAAGGTCCATGTGACTATGGATATACAACTCGCAGGCACTTTATGAATCCTAACCCCATTGTGAAACAAATGTGTGAAACCTCTAACTGTGGAAATACAAACCCAAATAGGAGACATACTGATGTGCCTTTTCCAAAGGTTTGATAAGTTAGGAGGTTTTGGTGGAGGTCTCAAATTAGTCCCTTTCAGATAAGGGAACCAAGGAAAGAGATACCCTACCATGAATGGGTTTAAAAAAAGGGTACTTGAGTTGGTCGCGTAGGTCCCTCACGCAAGTATGCCATGTAGGTACCCTGCGTTGATGTACCGCCTAGGTATACCGCGCAGGTATGGCGTGCAGGTATGGCGCGCAGGTATGCCACGCAGGTATTAATGATTAATAAAGAATATGTTTTACATAGAAGTACCAATCCTATATAAAATTTGAGAAAAGAATTTCAAAACATGCTTATCCCATTTAATTATCTCTTCTCTCGTAGTTTGGAGATCTACCTGAGAAAATTTTAGGGATCTAAACGAAAGAGATACGCAATGGGAGCTTCAGAGAGTCTCTTTTTATTTTTAGTTGTAAAATGGGGATCCCAAGGGCTCTATTTATAGGCACAGATGAGGCCTAGCCGAAGAAAAGTTGCTCGTGTAGGTACTTCGTGCAGCTCCGCCGTGCAGGTACTCCGTGTAGGTGCACAAACATCTTATGGCGCAGAGCTCTGCCACGTAGGTTAGCCATGTAGCTCTACCGTGTAGGTCTATGAAGCTAGTCCATCACGAAGCTCTTTAGGAGTATTTTTGATTTTCCTTTGTACTCTTCGAACCTTGGTTTGGGATCTGAAATATCTGGAGTTCTCTTCATAGTATTTTTGGTTACTTTCTCAAGTAGTGTCAACAAAATCCCCCCCTCAGGATTGGATCCGAAACATCCAAAGAGGTTCGAGTACTGAGGTGAAAGTTTGGGAAAAGGATTATGGATGGAATTATGAATAGCACAGGTTTTCCACACAGGTGCTTCGTGGAGGTATTATGCAAAGAAGTTGCACACAGTCTTGACATGTAGGTATTCAGTTGCCTATAAATAGGTCTCTACCTTTGAGATTTTTTTCTTCACCTATGCTTTCTCTGAAATTTTTCGGCTCTCATTGTGTAGCTCGTTAACCTAGCTTCATTGAATTGTGCTATCACGTAATTTCCTTGAAATTTATTCAAGGTAAAATGATTTAAGCATTGGAGCTATGCCAAAGGACCTCATCGAAGGATTTGTGCTAGGATCCTTGGTGAAGGACCTACGTGAAATGCCTCATCTAAGGACCAATGCGAATATTGTCCTTTACCAAATTTTTGATTTCCTCTTTAAAATTCCGACCTGGAAGTTTGGTAATTCCTTTGCAGGAAAGAATGACTCATTTGATGACCCATACTGAAGAAGCTATGGCTCGTCAAAATGAAACGATGAATATCGTCAGACCATACTATTATGAAGTTATTGAAAGTACTATTCTAGGGTTGTGGAAAGGTTTAATTCCATACCAGAATGATTATCCACAAAGTCCTTACTTAACCTTGTACGGGCATAGGATTTTGCAAGATTCCCATGTTCCATCTGTTAAGAAATACTTTCCAAAGAATTGGTTTCTTCAATACTCTAATTGTAACTGCATGAATATTAGTGCAAGGGGGGTTCTAGTACAAGAAGGAACAATCCCTATTAGTTTTATCCTTCATTATAGTGGTTGCACTCCCGATATGAAGGATCATATTGTAGATCCAAGACCACATTGTTATGATTTCACTTTTAGGGCTTCTCAAATAGATCAATATAATGGTTGGAAGGAAGACTGTGATCTTTGTATTGGAGGAGGTGTCAAACCCGAGTGGATATGGGCATTCTGGGTATGTCGGACTTGTGTATAATTCAGGAAAAATTTATTAGATGTTCATATCTACAAAGCTATCTGAATAGGGAAAAGTTATGTTTATAAAAATGATTTCATTCCTGAATTACTGATACATTGGAGTCCACAAATGAATTCATTTAATTTGACGCATAGTGAAGTTGGTATTAGTCTCTCTGATATTTACCAAATAGCTGGGATTCCCATTCTTGTGGAAATGTATGATGAATTCATTATGCCTGCTACAACATGGGGTGATGCTACTAGAACACCACTTCTGGCCCATGAATTATTTAAGATAGCAAAGAATTTACCAAAAGACAAGAAATATATCCATTCCAAAGTGTGGATGGAAGCCTTATTATAACCAACAATAGAGAAAGGTCTAACTTGTGGACATCCTACTATTTGTCCTTCTGTAGATAACCGGAGCAGTTAAGGCACATATTGGCCTATGCTAAAAATGGGTGACTATAAGAACTGGGGATATAAAGTGAAACCTGATATAGATGAAAAAGTATGCTTAACTTCCTTCCTTGATATGTGTTTAAGCATTTATTTGCTTCCAGTCTGTGAATATGGGGGTGTTGTAAGATCAGTGACTTTTATCATTGTAGATAAATTGGTAGAAGGGAAGTATATTGGGTTAGAAACCTCTTTATTGGAAAGAATTTACCATATTATGCTGAATTTATATAATGGGAAGGTTCCATTTAGAATTTCAGGGCCATTCCATGTGTTGTGGGGATGGATTGCAGCACATTTTTCTTCATACTTAGGGTTGAATTCATTTAGAGTTCCCAATGGTCGATTCACCCCATTTTTATAGAAAGTTTCTAGTATTTATCCTTTAATCTTGAGACTTGATGTAACATCACAAGTAAGTAATGAATAATAGATATTTTTATCTATGTCTATTAATTATTAAGATAGTGTTTTAGAGGCTTAAAATGAAAATAAATCCAATATTAAGCATGGAATACACTAATATTTTTAAAAGATTGTTTTACTGCCTTTTGATGGGAAACCCTTTTTAAATCAATATTTTGAAAATTTTATAATCTATATTTGTCAAAATAAACACATTCATTATGATTGGGACATTGAATTTTACATTGGATAAATTTTTGGTATTTTTCTGACAATGTTCATTTTTTAATGAATAGTGAAAAATACTGCATTTTACATCAAAACTGCTTTTTAATCTAATTTATTTATATGATTATATTATCTTTTGAATTCGTTTTAAAGTGAAATTACAATATATTTTTACCATTTAATCCAATGGTGGTCATTGGAATCAATTTCACTTTGAAATTGGAATTAAACTAGTGTCAATCTTTTCATAGATATTGTTTCAAAAAAACCCGCTATTTGTCATGACAGCGGGAATTAATTATTAAATTAATTAATGTGACTTATATGTTTTTGAATTTTGTAAAATAGACTTCATTTTTGAATTTGGAATATCAAATATATCTTAGGGTGAATTTTTGGTAATTTTCTGAAAAACATCAATTTTTGATGAATAGTGAAACCACTAAGTGGTACTTATAAAAACTGATTTTTCCGTTTAAATGAAATTTTGCCATCATTGTGTTTTGAATTTAAAAAATACGACATAAATGGTTTTCATTAAGAAGTAAAATGTGGTTCAATGGGATTAAAATAATTTTTTGGTGAATAGTAACTTATTAAGTTCTTAATCGCGATTAGTGGTAATTAGTGTAGTTTAAGGTAAAAATAATGTTTTAATAGTATGAGATGATCTTGACACATGTAATACCCTCATTGTATGTGTCATGGCCGACCCAGACAAGCCATGGGTCAACTTGGGGACCCCATGGATCCACTTTGGTTGGGAAATTACATAAATAACTTTTTATTAAATGTTAAAGTAAAAATGACACACACATAAGGTGTTTTAATAAAACAATTTTTACATGGGGTTATACAAGTCATATTTTTGACTATAAAAATTCATTAGAAAGCTAAAAATATTTCCTACATCATAGTATATTTTTTATAATTTTTAGACATTAAATAAATTAAATTATTTATGACATCATGATGATGCAGCGATGACCTCATTATTTAACGATTTAAATAAAATGGAAAGATAATGTAATATCTAAGACCTACACATGTCCAATACCTATTGGATGAGTGGATTTCGAACCCTTATCACCTTATACTAGAAATACATCAATGTGGGACCTCTTAAATCCGAATACCATTTTTAAAATAAAGTAACTTATCTTTACTTTCCAAGAGTGCCCCTCCTATCCTCTTATAAAAGGCCCCCACCTCTACCTCTTTTCCCACACTCCCAAAGACTTTGGATCGGACAAACCCTGCCCATTTTGTCTATCCACTTCCCTCTCTTACTCCTTGAAGCCTCACTTTGGGAAGAAGTCTTCCCAAGGAAGCCTTTGAGCTCAAACCAAAGGGAGTTACCCGATTTTAAGGTAATGTCTTCTTTTGAGTCCTTTTGTTTTATTTTTCTTCTCCAACCCCCTAAACCCTTTGTATTAATTTATTTTGTAACAACTCCAGAATCTTCAATATACTAGGATGTTGTTATAATAAGTATTTGAGCTACACTTACACACACCTACATCTAATGGTTAACGAACATACTGTTTCCATGGATGGAAAATTTATGCCTCTCGAAATGATGATTGTTCAACATTCTTTTAACACCCTCAAAGGTGGCCATTAAGATTTCACTATATTTATATATGATATATAATATGTTTATGTTTTACTTAAGCTTCTGTATTTTTCATTTTGGGTGTACCTTTATGGTTTCCATTATGGGTAAACACGATATCTTCATTTAAGGAAGTGCGGACTACCGCCCCCTCAAAGTGATTTGATTCGTTAAATACCATATGTGGGACGTATAAAGGATGTAACTATGATATTATATATGATATTATACTGGAATTATAATATACCTTTATATCATTATGATTCCATTCTATAAAATACGAAATAGAAATGAAAGTAGCGTTCATGCATACGTACGACTTACCGTCTCCGTGAACGGTGCATTTCATTTCTTACATCTAAATGATTATGTAATATTATAAATGCACGTATACTGGATATATATGATATATATGATATATAAATCATGATTATAATCCTGGATATAATGGATACATGAACAACTTGTAATTATAAAGGGTTTATTTTTGACTCAAGTACCAATGATCGTTAAAATGACCATTATTAACTTAAATAATTACATAGTGTTCATGACATGGTAATAAGTGATATAAAAGGAATAATGAACTTGAAAAAGGTTCTTAAGCAAGTATAAATTAACTCAAGTTTATTATTCAGGACATTAAAGAACGATCGAGTCAAGTCGGACCCGAGGTATGGGACTTCGTCTCAATCTCCTTTCATTGAGTCATATTTTGTTTTATACACAACCTTCTTTTATACGATTTATAAAACCCTTTGACTTTTACGTTTATCCAAAAGGAATCTTTTTTATACGAATCATTTTACAAAACGACAAAAGGGAATGTTTTTGTTGTACGTATGCGGCGACAACGACATCTCCACCGCCGTGACCATTATTTGAGTTTCGGCTTCCTCTACAAGCCATACCTTCTTTTTAAAAGAAAAATAAATACCATGTTTTAATTTTATATTATTTTGGTATTGAAAATGGTTTTCATAATGTTTTTATATCAATGTGTTGTATTGATATCTTGTGATTGAAAGGTGGAAATGTTATGTTTCCTTTATGCATGTTTTATGTGATACGATTATGTTGAGGTTCTTGGGAATTATTATGAAGACGGGTGGTTTCGTGATAAAATAAGGGCGGGTGAGCCTGATATAGCTCTCCAATGCATTGGGTAACGCGAAGGAGTAAAACGTTAAGGTTTCTCTGAAGAGATTTAGGGAATATACTGTGATGGGTATTCCAAACGTAACCAAGAGGGTTACTCCCTACGTAAGGATGTTATGAATGCCTCAAGTTACCTTTATGTCTTATGATTTCTATGATTTATTCATGATTTGATGAGGTATGTTAAAGTGCTTATGTTTTATGGGTAAAGTATGATCTCATCCTTATGTATTTATGTACCCATGTTTCCTTTCCATATTTTTATATCCCTTACTGAGCTTTTTATGCTCATCCCAAGTTTTTTGAAATGTTTTTCATAGGTTAAGGGAAAGGTACATGATATGATGATAGTGTCAAGGAAGTGTCAAGAAATAATCCATGTTTTATTTTGAATATGTTTCCATTGATGGGAATGAAGAATACTATCTTTATGTAACCACTTTGTTTATATGTGGAATGTAATGCAAGTTTTATGATCTAATTATCTAAAACTCTAAACCCGAAAAGATCCTCAATGTGTAATCTTGTAATAACTCAAGATTAAGTAAGGTTTAAGGCTGGGGCCTTATAGTTGGTATCAGAGGTCGGTTTAGATAACTTTAGGAGTTAGAATTCTATTAAATTATTATCCAAAAATATTTTTTTTGAAATGATATAGCATTTGAAGATTACCATGTTGCTTCATCTAAGACATGTTTGTTCAGAATGGTTTTCCGCAGAGGAAACAGGGAAGAAGTACTATGAAGGCATACAGAAGGAAATAACCTTCCGAATCCGCATCCTGAGATGGTCAGAATTGGAACTGAACAGTTTGTTGCAGTAATGGCGCAGTTGACTCAAGCGATAAATGGCGGTGGTATCCATACATGAGATCAGCCAGATCAACCGCAGAGGAACATGTTAGTGGTGGAACATTTCATGAGGCAACATCCCCCATCATTCAGAGGATCATATGACCCTGTGCTATCTGAAGGGTGGATTGAAGCACTGGAGAATATTTTTGATGTCATGGGGTGTTCAGACAATCAAAAGGTTAGTCTTGCTATTTACCGTTTGGAGGGTGAGGCAGATCAATGGTGGTCTATGGTTAAAAATATCAGGGACGCCGATGAGATTGATGCTGTTGACTGGGATGAATTTAAAGGTATGTTTCTTGAAAAGTATTTTCCTAAGGCTGTTAGACTTAGGATGGAAAAACAATTCTTGGAATTGAGGAAATAGAAAGACTCAGTGGCTACCTATGAAGAAAGGTTCACTCGATTGGCAAGGTATGCTCCAAATTTTATTCGAGACCTTGATAGTAAAATCAATTGTTTTTACTCAGGATTAAAGCCAAAATATCGAAGGGCATTAGCTTCTTGTGAGTTTAAAAGTTATGAAAAGCTTGTTCGATGTGCTGAGAAGGTGGAAATGGAGTTTGACGATGATCAAGTGTTCTATAACATCCAACAGAAGAAGAGACCGAGGTGGCAGGAGAAAGGTAAGAATTCTTCAAAAAAGTCTGATGGTAAGAAATCTAAGTTTCCAGTTTGTGATAAATGTGGCAAAAGGCATGCTGGGGAATGTCATCTGAATTCTGGAAAGTGCTACCGATGTGGTAAGATGGGACATAAGGCTCGTGATTGCACTGAAAAAGATCAGGGTGATGGTAAGACCAAATTTGATTTATTGTTAGTGAAATGTTATAAGTGAAATGAGATGGGTCACTATGCAAACGAGTGTCCGAAAAAAAGATTGGGTGATGGGAAGCAGTTAGACTACAAGCAGAAAGGGGTGGTGAAATCCTTTGAAACTACTTCAGCAGATGTCGGGCCGTCAAATGAAGTTGTATCAGGTACTTTGTTTGTTTTTTCAGATTATGCCAGTGTGTTGTTTGATTCGGTGTCTAAACATTCTTTCATCTCTGAAAACTTTTCTAGTAAAATGGGAATACCATCTCAAGAAATGACTCCTGAAATTTTGGTAAAAACACCTGGGGGGAATGTTGAGGAAAAAAGAATTTATAAGAATCTTCCTATCCTTATCTGTGGAAAGAACCTACTTGCAAACCTTATTGTTCTACCTCTAGTAGAGTTTGATGTTATCCTGGGTATGGATTGGCTCTCTATTTACCATGCTAAGATTAACTGTAGAGCTAAAGAAGTTTCTTTTCAGAAAGACTTTCAGTTTGTGTACAAGAATGAACCCTTACGGTTGATAACTTATCAAGAGGCCGAGAAACTTGTAAAAGATGGAAATGAATATTACCTTGCACACATTGTTGAATATAAAGGAACTGTTCAGATTAATGATGTGCCAGTGGTAAATGAGTATCTTGATGTTTTTCCTGATGAGTTTCCTGGAATAATACCAGATCGGGAAGTTGAGTTTACTGTTGACTTAGTTCCTGATTCTAATCCAATTTCAAAACCCCCTTATCAAATGGCTCAAATTGAACTTTTAGAGTTGAAGGAGGAATTGCATGATTTATTAGAAAAAGATTTCATTCGACCTAGCACATCACCATGGGGTGATCCTATCTTGTTTGTTAAAAAGAAAGATGGTTCAATGAGACTTTGCATTGATTATAGAGCCTTGAATAATATCACTGTTAAGAACAAATATCCTTTTCCTCATATCGATGATTTGTTTGATCAGCTCCAGGGAGCTTAGTATTTTTCAAATATTGACTTGAGATCGGGGTACCATCAGCTGAAGGTAAAGGAAGAAGATGTTCCGAAGACCGCGTTCCGTACAAGATATGGCCACTATGAATTTGTAGTAATGCCTTTAGGGCTAACCAATGCACCTGCTGTATTCATGGACTTAATGAATAGAATTTTCCATGAGTTCTTGGATAAGTTTGTGGTGGTTTTTATTCATGATATTTTGGTGTTTTCTAAAAGTAAAGAAGAGAATGAAAGACATTTAAGGGTTATCTTGAAAACCTTAAAAGAAAAGAAATTGTATGGGAAATTCAGCAAGTGTGAGTTTTGGTTGCAACAAATTTCTTTCCTTGGTCACATTGTTTCTAAAGATGGGATAACTATTGATCCTGCAAAAACAAAAGTTGTGGAAGACAGGCCAAGACCCACAAATGTAACTGAGATTCGTAGCTTCCTTGGTTTGGCAGGCTATTACCGAAGGTTTGTTAGAAATTTTTCACGGTTATCTAGTCCAATGACTAAGCTAACTCGGAAGGGTGTTAAGTTTATCTGGACAAAAGAATGTGATGATTGTTTTTAGGAATTGAAAAGAAGATTGGTGAATGCTCTAGTTTTGGCACTACCTTCCAGGAATGGTGAGTTTTTTATCTACAGTGATGCTTCATTGAAAGGAATTGGTTGTGTCCTAATGCAGAATGATCAGGTAATTGCTTATGCTTTATGACAGTTGAAAACTCATGAGGTAAATTACCCTACACATGATTTGGAATTAGCTGTTGTTGTTTTTGCTTTAAAAATTTGGAGGCATCATTTGTATGGAGTAAAGTGTGAAATATATACCGATCACAAAAGTTTAAAGTATATATTCACTCAGAAAGAATTGAACATGAGACAAAGGAGATGGCTAGAATTAATCAAAGATTATGATTGTACAATTCATTACCATCCGGGAAAAGCAAATAAAGTGGCTGATGCTTTGAGTCGAAAAAGTAATGCTTCAATAGCAATGTTGCATTTGGAACGTGATCCTTTGGTTAAGGATTTGATGAACTTTGGAATAGAAGTTGTGGGTGCAGGAAGTTCTTCTGTTTTGTTTCAGGTATCAGTGAGATCATCTCTATCAGATAGAATCAAGCAAGCACAGAAGCAAGACAGTGAGTTGCAGAAAAAGGTAGAGCCGGTTCAGAAAGGTAAGTTGCCTGAATTAAACATTGATAATGATTGCATTTTGAGATTTGGGAAGAGATTGTGTGTGCCTTGTGATTCACAGTTGATGAGAGAGTTGTTATGTGAAGCTCATAGTTCTCCATTTTCAGTTCATCCTGGCAGTACTAAGATGTATAGAGATCTGCGGGAGTATTATTGGTGGGATGGAATGAAAAGAGATATTGCTGATTTTACTGTGAAGTGTTTGACTTGTCAGCAGGTTAAAGCAGAGCGGCAGTTACCGAAAGGGATGCTTCAGCCTTTACCAGTGCCAGAGTGGAAATGGGAGAATATATCCATGGACTTTGTTGTGGGATTACCGAAGACATCTCGAGGTAATAATGCAATCTGGGTTATTGTTGTTCGCTTGACCAAGTCTGCTCATTTCCTTGCTATACGAGATACTTTTTCCCTAGATCAACTTTCCTATTTGTATCTTAAAGAGATAGTCAGGTTACATGGAGTTCCTCTCTCCATTGTATCTGATCGTGATCCCAGTTTCACTTCTAACTTTTGGAAAGGCCTTCAGAAGTCGTTGGGTACTGAATTAAATTTTAGTAAAACTTTTCATCCTAAATCAGATGGGCAGTCAGAACGAACAATTCAGACATTGGAGGATATGCTACGTTCTTGCTCTATGGATTATCAGGGAATTTGGGACCAACATCTTTCTTTGGTTGAATTTTCATATAATAACAGTTTTCATTCCAGTATACAGATGGAACCATTTCAGGCATTATATGGGAAGCAGTGTCGAACTCCAGCTTTCTGGGATGAAGTGGGTGAAAGGAAGTTGATGGGACCAGAATTGGTAGAAGAGATGGAAGAAAAAGTTTAGCTGATTCAGAAGCACGTGAGAACAGCTCAGAGCAGACAGAAGAGTTATGCGGATAACCGGAGGAAGGATCTATCTTTTGAGGTAGGTGATCATGTTTTTCTCAAGGTTTCTCCTTGGAAAAGTGTGATGAGATTTGGTAAGAAAGAAAAGCTGAGTCCAAGGTTTATTGGACCATATGAAATTCTGGAGAGGGTTGGATCAATTGCATACCGGGTGGCTTTACCTCCGATTTTATCTTAGGTACACAATGTTTTTCACGTTTCGATGTTGAGAAAGTATATGCCATATCCATCTCATGTTTTGAGTCCAGAGGTAGTTCAGATGGAAGAGAACCTATCTTATGAGGAACAAATGGTCTAGATTCTTGACCACAGGGAGCAAGTGTTACAGAATAAGGTGATTAATCTGGTAAAGGTTTTGTGAAAAAACCACATGATGGAAGAGGCAACATGGGAATCTGAAAATGAAATGAGGGATAAGTACCCCCATTTATTTGATAAGTAAATAAATTGCGGGGACACAATTTTCTAAAGGGGGGAAGGATGTAACATCCCAAGTAAGTAATGAATAATAGATATTTTTATCTATGTCTATTAATGATTAAGATAGTGTTTTAGAGGCTTAAAATGAAAATAAATCCAATATTAAGCATGGAATACACTAATATTTTTAAAAGATTATTTTACTGCCTTTTGATGGGAAACCCTTTTTAAATCAATATTTTGACAATTTTATAATCTATATTTGTCAAAATAAACATATTCATTATGATTGGGAAATTTAATTTTACATTGGATAAATTTTTGGTATTTTTCTGACAATGTTCATTTTTTAATGAATAGTGAAAAATACTTCATTTTACATCAAAACTGCTTTTTAATCTAATTTATTTATATGATTATATTATCTTTTAAATTGGTTTTAAAGTGAAATTACAATATATTTTTACCATTTAATCCAATGGTCGTCATTGGAATCAATTTCACTTTGAAATTGGACTTAAACTAGTGTCAATCTTTTCATAGAAATTGTTTCAAAAAAACCCGCTATTTGTCATGACAACGGGAATTAATTATTAAATTAATTAATGTGACTTATATGTTTTGAATTTTGTAAAATAGACTTCATTTTTGAATTTGGAATATCAAATATATCTTAGGGTCAATTTTTGGTAATTTTCTGAAAAACTTCAATTTTTGATGAATAGTGAAACCACTAAGTGGTACTTATAAAAACTGATTTTTCCGTTTAAATGAAATTTTTCCATCATTGTATTTTGAATTTCAAAAATCCGACATACATGGTTGTCATTAATAAGTAAAATGTGGTTCAATGGGATTAAAATAATTTTTTGTTGAATAGTAACTTATTAAGTTCTTAATCGCGATTAGTGGTAATTAGTGTAGTTTAAGGTAAAAATAATGTTTTAATAGTATGAGATGAGCTTGACACATGTCCTACCCTCATTGGATGTGTCATGGCCGACCAAGAAAATCCATGGGTCAACTTGGGGACCCCATGGAGCCACTTTGGTTGGGAAATGACATAAATAACTTTTTATTAAATGTTAAAGTAAAAATGACACACACATAAGGTGTTTTACTAAAACAATTTTTACATGGGGTTATACAATTCAGATTTTTGACTATAAAAATTCATTAGAAATATAAAAAGATTTCCTACATCATAGTATTTTTTTTATAATTTTTAGACATTATATAAATTAAATTATTTATGACATCATGATGATGCAGCGATGACCTCATTATTTAAATATTTAAATAAAATGGAAAGATAATGTAATATCTAAGACCTACACATGTCCAATACCTATTGGATGAGTGGATTTATAACCCTTATCACCTTATCCTAGAAATACATCAATGTGGGACCTCTTAAATCCGAATACCATTTTTAAAATAAAGTAACTTATCTTTACTTTCCAAGAGTGCCCCTCCTCTCCTCTTATAAAAGGCCCCCACCTCTACCTCTTTTCCCACACTCCCAAAGACTTTGGCTCATCCAAACCCTGCCCATTTTGTCTCTCCACTTACCTCTCTTACTCCTTGAAGCCTCACTTTGGGAATAAGTCTTCCCAAGGAAGCCTTTGAGCTCAAACCAAAGGGAGTTACCCGATTTTAAGGTAATGTCTTCTTTTGAGTCCTTATGTTTTATTTTGCTTCTCCAACCCCCTAAACCCTTTTTATTCATTTTTTTTGTAACAAATACAGTATCTTAAATATACTAGGATGTTTTTATAATAAGGATTCGAGCTACACTTACACACACCTACATCTAATGGTTAACGAACATACTGTTTCTGTGGATGACAAATTTATGCCTCCCGAAACGATGATTGTTCAACATTCTTTTAACACATTCAAAGGTAGCCATTAAGATGTCACTATATTTATATATGATATATAATATGTTTATGTTTTACTTAAGCTTCTGTATTTTTCATTTTGGGTGTACCTTTATGGTTTCCATTATGGGTAAACACGATATCTTCATTTAAGGAAGTGCGGACTACCGCCCCCTGAAAGTGATTTGATTCGTTAAATACCATATGTGGGACGTATAAAGGATGGAACTATGATATTATATATGATATTATACTGGAATTATAATATACCTTTATATCATTATGATTCCATTCTATAAAATACGAAATAGAAATGAAAGTAGCGTTCATGCGTACGTACGGCTTACCGTCTCCATGAACGGTGCATTTCATTTCTTACCTCTAAATGATTATGTAATATTATAAATGCACGTATACTGGATATATATGATATATATGATATATACATCATGATTATAATCCTGGATATAATGGATACATGAACAACTTGTAATTATAAAAGGTTTATTTTTGACTCAAGTACCAATGATCGTTAAAATGACCATTATTAACTTAAATAATTACATAGTGTTCATGACATGGTAATAAGTGATATAAAAGGAATAATGAACTTGAAAAAGGTTCTTAAGCAAGTATAAATTAACTCAAGTTTATTATTCAGGACATTAAATAACGATCGAGTCAAGTCGGACCCAAGGTATGGGACTTCGTCTCAATCTCCTTTCATTGAGGCATATTTTGTTTTATACACAACCTTCTTTTATACGGTGTATAAACCCCTTTGAATTTTACGTTTATCCAAAAAGAATCTTTTTTTATACGAAGCGTTTTACAAAATGACAAAAGGGAATGTTTTTGTTGTACGTATGCGGCGACAACGACATCTCCACCGCCGTGACCATTATTTGAGTTTCGGCTTCCTCTACAAGCCATACCTTCTTTTTAAAAGAAAAATAAATACCATGTTTTACTTTTATTTTATTTTGGTATTGAAAATGGTTTTCATAATGTTTTTATATCAATGTGTTGTATTGATATCTTGTGATTGAAAGGTGGAAATGTTATGTTTCCTTTATGCATGTTTTATGTGATACGATTATGTTGAGGTTCTTGGGCATTATTATGAAGACGGGTGGTTCTGTGATAAACTAAGGGCGGGTGAGCTCGATATAGCTCTCCAATGCATTGGGTAATGCAAAGGAGTGAAACGTTAAGTTTCCTCTGAAGAGATTTAGGGAATATACTGTGATGGGTATTCCAAACGTAACCAAGAGGGTTACTCCCTACGTAAGGATGTTATGAATGCCTCAAGTTACCTTTATGTCTTGTGATTTCTATGATTTATTCATGATTTGATGAGGTATGTTAAAGTGCTTATGTTTTATGGGTAAAGTATGATCTCATCCTTATGTATATATGTACCCATGTTTCCTTTCCATATTTTTATATCCCTTACTGAGCTTTTTATTCTCATCCCATGTTTTTTGAAATGTTTTTCACAGGTCAAGGGAAAGGTACATGATATGATGATAGTGTCAAGGAAGTGTCAAGAAAGAATCCATGTTTTATTTTAAATATGTTTCCATTGATGGGAATGAAGAATACTATCTTTATGTAACCACTTTGTTTATATGTGGAATGTAATGCAAGTTTTATGATCTAATTCTCTAAAACTCTAAACCCGAAAAGATCCTCAATGTGTAATCTTGTAATAACTCAAGATTAAGTAAGGTTTAAGGCTGGGGCCTTATACTTGATGTGGTGCTAAAGGCATAGAATGTCTCAGGAGAATTCACATTATTTCCTTTTGGAAACCCACCAGTTGGATCATTTATTGATGATGGTAAAGAAAAGAATTATGAGTTGAGATCTTATATGATGGCATTCGAGGATGGTGTATTATCAACCAGGATTGATGATGAAATTATCTATGAGGCTTATGTCCCCTATAGATTTGATTGTCAATTTGGATGCCTTCAAAAATCAAACACTTTTCCACCTATGTATGTCAGATAGGAGAAAAACCCAATGGTAGCACAACAATTATGGATCCTAATGAATTTATAGGTATCCAAACTATCAATTACACTACCTCCACCATATGCATCGATTGGATTGGAAGTTGGGTATGCCAAAGCTTGGGCCTATTCATATCCTCAAGGGGCTTTGACGAAAGGAATACATCGAGTGGTGGCTACAACGACTGTTGCACATGGAAATTGCGGTAAGAAGCCCAAGGCCAGAGACGATACAGAAGTTTTGGAGGTTTTAGAGCCCTCAAAATGTCTTCGCAGGAGGTATACCAGGAAGAACAGGGCTAGAGAAGCAATACCTCCAATGCCAAGGCGGTCCAGTCGTCACCATCAAATAGAGATTTCTATTCCATCTGTTGAACTTTTTGAATAAAGGAGGCCTGAAAAAGTTCACCATTCATAAGGTGTTGAATCTCCTCCCCAATCAACCATACCAAGATTAAATTATGTTCGACCTTCCACCATTCGTCATTGGGAGGGTGTAACTCGTGATCTTAGGGATGCATGTGCATTTCTCCATCATGGTATTCGAATACCAGATATTGGTGACATCAAGGAACCTTCTGATTGCAATCCAAACAATAACTTGGATGAAGTATAGAAGTATATTACAGAGGTGGAGGCTTTTATATATGTAACTAATGAACAAATCCCAGCCTCTAAATGAGTATCTCATATGATGGACTTAAGAATCTGTGAAGGGGTAATTATTGACTCTGAGGAATATTGGGATATTTATGTTAATACTGAGAATGTATTTCCCTTTTTCTTTTTTATCAACTCTACTTTACCATTTATCATCATTAATCTTGATGAAAATGTATTTGTGCATCGTGAATGTAGAAAAGGTAGCTCCAGACCAATTCTTGAATCACCTAAGTATGGTTATATAGGCTCTCCTATTGATGTAATGAATGATCCTCCCAGGTCACTAGAACTTTCTCCAAGAGCAAGAATCATGACTGAGGTAATGGCGACATATAATCCTCAACCATTACCTCAAGTTTCCCCTGCTAAAAGGAGTGTTTCAATCTCTTCTAAAGCTTTTGAACAAAAATTCAAGAGAGCAATGAGATTGATCCGAAGTGTTCGCTAAAGGAGTAAGTATTTATACTGTCCTTAGGGCATATAACTCGCTCAATATACTCTGGTAACCACGTTTTATCCTCTTGTAAGATCTATGTCTATCTCCTCTCTCAAGGTATTAAGAGCTGATTTTTCAGGACCAGAAAAAGAAACCCCAGGGGAAACCCATGTTCATGCTAACAAATCAGAAATTTTAGTAGATAAAACGCCAAAAGATTCATCTATACCTACTCCTGGATTTGATGAGATAGAGGAAAGACATGGTAAGATTAAATACATTACTTAGTTGATTTTTTCAAAGGATCCTGAAATAATCAACACTGATATTCCTATTGCTTCATAAGAAAGGAATGAAGATCTAGGGAAATTTAAGACAAATACTAATGTTAACCCAAACTTGGAAAGACCTGATGCTGTCATACCAATTGAAGAGACAACATAACAAAATTTTAGCAGAGCCAATTTGGGCATTAACCAAAATTTGTTGGATACCTTAAATGGTGAGGATTCTGTGGCATTTCAGGCTGTATACACTGAAATGATGGAAACCCTTAATCCAAATATTGATATTCTAGGTTCCATCAAGGAGTTTTCAGATTTTCATGAGGAATTGCAAGGGTGTAATTCCCTATTCTTGCATTTTCCATACATAATTTGTTCATCAACTTGATTATTTACATCAAAGTTCACCTTATGCAGCTTTATCTACAGAAAATGTTGTAAAGGCTCTTTAGGAACAGGGTGTTCCACTTTATCCTTCAGATGGGGCTGGAGAAATACCTACAGAGGATCCTTCATCAAGAGATGTTTCAGCACCTTCAAATGTCATAACTGAGAAAATTTAAGGAAATGCCCCTTCTCAAGAAACATCTGCTCAAAACACTGAAGATGTGAATACGGGGAATGAATCCAATCAAGTAGCTAACTTATTATTGGGTAAATATAATCAGCTATTTGAATCATATTTTTTTCCTCCATTTGAAACTAATAATGAACTTGATTTATCATTTAGGTTTATCAGATCCATGATCAGAAGGTGAATCTTCTACTATCCCAAGAGAAGTAGAACAAGGCATCTCTTTAAGCGACTTGTTTCTAGAGTACATTTTACCACATGGTAGTGACTCAGATTCAGACTTAGAGATGCAATATGCTCTTTCCATGGAATGTTAAAATACATGGAGACATATTTGGAGCATAATTGCTTAAAGGACTTTAGATGAATTATTGTACCATTTTTTAGAACTCTTAACATTATTCTACATATTGGGATTTGGTGGATTTAATTATCGTCCAGTCTGTGATGCCATAAAAGAGACTATTCACCGGTGGGAGCAGGAGCATAAGCTGCAACAAAATTTTGAAGAGGCTAAATGACTCATCAATATTGATGTCTTTCAAGCTGTAGTAGTTGAGGTGGAGGAAAATCATAACAAGAAATCACTCGAAATTAGCCATCAAATCAAAGAAACCATGAAGGAGTTGTTATATATTCAACAACAACTGGATGCTATTCATAACAAGCTTGAGAAGTTGAATCATACATTAGGAGAAACCCAATTAGAGGGGATAATTACCATTTCAGCTACTAAGGAAGCACTTCTTCAGGCAGAGGAGGTTGGAGTTTCTCAACTGTCTCAACTTCAACAAGAAGTTGATAGGGCTTATGAACCGGTCTAACAAATGAAAAGTCTTGTTGAGAGTTTATTCTAAAACATGATAGAGAGGCTCCATTTTGTGGATGGACCTCTATTTTCATATGAATGAAATAATTTTTTTTCAGTCATATAAATCTTTATTCCTGTTTTTCATGATTTCAATATGAAAAGTAAATGATGATAATGATTCCTTTATGTTAAACAATCATTATTATAATAACAAGGATGAAGTGCTCAAAATTTTCTAATTAAGATAAGGGACCTAATGAGCATAATTTGGTTATTTCTAGGTTTATATGGATAACCCCACAAATTTTTTATCTTTTGACCTCTTTTTTTTATTTCTCAATATTACCTAAATCATACAAAAATGTATGTTTAGTGGGCTAGGACTCAACTTTTGTTCAGATTTCCCTTCACGGGTTCTCAATCTAATGAGTACCAAGTCTTTTGTTGTTTGGAAGTTTAGAGTCATGCATGTTGGACTATAAAGGGATATTATTTAAGGAAAATATATTTGGCCATAAATTTTGAAGTTAGATCCCAAACAAAACTCTGTGTCTAATAATTTCTTTAATATTCTTTAAATATTTCCAAGGGGAATCTTGATCCATGATTTTTATGGTCACCAAATTTAAAAACTGTATCAACATAAGGGGTGTCTTTTCCAAGAACGAAATTACCATTATTTGACAAACCCGTTATGGGGGCTTTGTTAAGTAGGGACAACTGGGGTATATACTACATATCCAAATAGTGGCATCTTTTGACTAACATGCTTGTTATGTAGGCAACTTATGCAAGGCCTTCTAAGGGCACATGCTGCATAGTCATACAAAGGAGCTCTTTAAATTTTATCATTTTGTTATTGATAGATAGGAAAAAATAAGATTTGGATAACTCAATACCACAGTGTGTGGTTTTTCCAAGGATATAAATTTTAAGAATGAAAAAAGGGCTATTCAGACCGAAATAAGTCAGAAATAGGAAAACCCTATCTATACACATTTGGTGTATGAGTAATGGTTAAAATTTATCAGAAAGGGGGAATTTCTGATATCATACTATGGAGTTTTAAGTCATGCAGTGAAGACATTGTACTGTGAAGTTTTAAGTCATACAGTGAGGATATTGTACTATATAGTTTAAGTCATGCAGTGAGGATGTTGGATGGATATAATTTAAGGTCTTTATATTTGACAAAAGCTATGAGAAAACTCTCCCAATTTCTTGATAATTTGTTTAGAAACATACTATCATATTCAGGTATGAAAGGGAAAATTGTAAACTGTGATTTGGGAATTTTTGAAACTGAGGAATGATATGGGAAAAGGGATAAAAACATTATAGGAAGTCTTTTCCCAGAACTAAGTTACCATTATTTGGAAAACCTGTTATGGGGGCTGTATTATGCAGGGCCAACTGGAGCATATGCTACATATCCAAATAGTAGAATCTTTTGACTAACATGCCTATTATGTAGGCAACTTATGCAAGGCCACCTAAGGGAACGTACTGCATAGTCAAACAAAAGATCTCTTAGAAGTTTAACGTTCTATTGCTAAAAGTCGAAGAAATTTTATGGAGATTTAGATTTTATGGAGCACAAAGTTTTATTTATTGAGAAAGGTACCTAAATATAGAAGGGTTATTTCCAACCAAGAGTGTACAAATAATTGAAGGAATAAGACTTTTATGAAGGTCTAACCCAAATGTAAGAGGTATGGTGTCTGTAGTTTTAGGTCATACAATTAGGACCAGAAATGGAAACAATATATAACATGTGGCCAAGTGATTTCAAGGTTATTTCAGTGTGCATCAAACACACGATGAGGGAAATGCATAAACCATGGTTTTGAAGACTTTTAGATTTTGAGAAAGATAATGGGACAAGTGTACTTAAATGACTGTTTTAAAATAGAGATTCTTGTATATTGTCATCAAAGATTAAAGGGGACAAAGATACTATAACCAAGAATGAAGTTACCATATTTTGGAAAACCTGTTATGGGGGTTGTATTATGTAGAGCCAACTAGGGAATATTCTGCCTAGCCAAATAGTGGCATATTTTTACTGATAGGCCTATTATGTAGGGAACTTATGCAAGGCCACCTAAGGGAACGTTCTACATAGTCAGGAAAAAGAGCTCTCAGGTATTAGAAAATCTATCACCAAAAAACCATAAGAAAGATTATGAGGATCTGGAAATATTCAAGATTAAGAGTGTGAAATATGGAAGGGGGTTATGCCCAATGCATATGATAAATATTTGAACCAATATTGAACATGAGTTTGATGTCCTTTACATAGATCTGACTCATATGTAAAATGAAGACTTTCTTTTTTTCCTCTGAATGAATATTATGATATGCAGTTTAAAGTCATGAAATGAGGAAATCATACTATATAGTTTTAAGTCATGCAGTGAGGACATTTTCACCCCCATAAGGAATTGAAACACCTTACTTATATAAAGAAACCTTTTACCCAATTCCTAAGCTCACTTGAGCTATGCTCGGTGTGAGAAACAAGGAGTAGTAAGGTTCTATTTTATAATAAAAAGGTGACATAGATGGAGAATGAGGTGTTATATTTCCATGCAGTTTAACGTCATACGGTAAGGATGAAGATGAACCGATGTGAAAGGAAAAGACATATTGTAACTAGGTTAAGGGATAACACCCAAGTGTCACTATATGTCTTTCTGGGGAAAGGATCAAGTCATACATAATTCTTAAAACATTTCCTATGCATATTTGATTCTTATAAAAGAAATAAAGGGGTTTTTTAATCACGGTTGGTCCCAAGATTGGAGATCAAGGCATCTCTATGTATCTCAAAATAGATGAGAATCAAGCCATATGTAGTTCTTTAAACAATCTTTCCTCATGCTAATGGAGTTTGACATGAAGAATGGGGGATTTTAACATGTTCTGAGAGAATGATAAATCTTTAAGACATAAAATGGTATAAAGACCAAATCATATATCTTAAGGAAACACTTTTTATAGATCTGATTCATATACAGGAGGAGAAAATAAAATATTTTTTTTTTGTGATTGTGGATGGGCCCAAAATTGGAGATTTAGGTGTCTTTATATATCTCATTGAAAATAAGAATCAAGCCATACATAGTTCCTGAAACATGGTCTCTATGAATATCTGACTCCGACATAGGAAAGATAGGGAATCATGTACTACTAAGAAGTAGTGATGACGCCAATGATGTTTTCTTATGGAAACTTCTAATGTCTTATAAAGAAAACGTTAGTTGTACAAATGATGTCAGCATTTTAACGTCATGCGACAAGGATGAAGACGCTATTCACATTAATGTCATACAACATGGATGCTTATGGTTGTTATTTAGTTTAATGTCTTGCAACTAGGATATGGGGACTATGTAGTTTTAAGTCTTGCAGCAAGGACATTGTACTGTGCAGTTTAAAGTCTTACAGTGAGGATGTTATACTGTGTAGTTTAAAGTCTTGCAGTGAGGACATTGTACTATGCAATTTAAAGTCTTGCAGTGAGGACATTGTACTGTGTAATTTAAAGTCTTGCAGTGAGGATGTTGAACTGTACAGTTTAAAGTCTTGTAGTGAGGACGTTCTACTGTGCATTTTAAAGTCTTATAGTGAGGACTAAGATGTTACGCACTTTAACATCATGCATCATGAATGCTTATGGTTGTTATGAAATTTAATGTCTTGCAACTAGGACATGGGGGTTGTGTATTTTTAAGTCTTGCAGCAAGGAAATTGTACTGTGTAATTTAAAGTCTTGCGGTGATAATGTTGTACTATGCAGTTTAAAGTCTTGCAGTGAGGATGTTGTACTATGCAGTTTAAAGTCTTGCAGTGAGGACTATGTCTACAAACCACAAAGAGTATTTCTTCAAAAATCTCGCATTGGTTGGAGTTGTGATAAGCTCTCCATCCATTGAGATTAAGGAATAGGCTTCATTTGAATAGACCTTATGTATGGAATAAGGTTCTTCCCACTTTGACTCAAGTTTTGGAGGTTTCATTCATTGTATCATTGGAGTCCTAAGGACTAATACCAATTCTCCTTGAAGGAATAAATGAAGGTGAACTTTATTATTAAAATCTCATGCTATTCTATTCTGATAGACTTCCAAATGATGAAAAGTATGCAATCCTATCTCGTCTAATCTTTTCAACTCATCGAACTGTTTCTGAGATCTTTCATCTATAGAAAACTGATCATAGATTTCAACTCTATGTGAAGGCAATTATATTTCAATTGGAAAAACTTCTTTGGTTCCATATACCAATGAATAAGGAGTTTCTTGGGTAGTAGTACGGGTAGTTGTCTGATTATCCCACAAAGCATTCAAAAGTTTATCAGGTCATGATTTCTTATCTTTATCCACTATCTTCTGGAGTATATTAGATAGGGTCTTATTAAAGGCCTCTATCTATCCATTGGCCACTGCATGATAGCGAGATGAATTGTTGGACTTGATATTATTCTCCTGATATAACTTTTTTACTTAATCAGAACAAAAATTGGCACCATTGTTCATCAAAATAGTATAAGGGACACCAAATCTGGTGATGATATTAGTTTTGAAAAAACTAACAATTCTTTTGGTACTGACTTATTTGAAAGGTATTGCCTCAACCCATTTAGAGAAGAAGATAGTAGTAGTGAGAATATACTTGAACTGCTTAGTCGTGGTTGGAGGATAAAGTCCTACTATATCCATTCCCCATGTGGAAAATGACCAAGAGTATTTAGATGTATGTAGAAACTCTGGGGGTTGATGAATGAAGTTGGAATGCACTTGACAGGGATGATTTTTTTTAGTGAAATCTGTATAATCCTGCATCATTGAAGTCCAAAAGTATCCAAGCCTTTGGATCTGATCAAAGAGTCTATGCCTAGATTTGTAGGCACCACAAGCTCATAAATGTACTTCTTTCATGATGGTTGTAGTGTCTTCTCCACCAATACATCTGAAGATAATTCCATCAAATCCTCACTTGTAAAGGATCTTTTGGTGGTCTGGACTATCATAAAGAGTAAAATTGGCCGCTCATCACCAGATCTATTTTTTCTTATCCCTATCTGGTGGAAGTACCCCATTTTGAAGATATTCTATGATGGATGTTCTCTATCCTATGGTATGACCATATGGTTCACAAATAGGGAAAATTTCATTAATTTCCTCCCTTATGGTTTGAACAAAAGGTGAGACCACATGGCGATGGGCTATGCTGATAACTGTCTCATCCCGATTTGGATCTGCTATGGCTGTAACTGCATTAGCCAGTGCATCTGCTTGGGCATTTTGTGATCGCGATACATAGGAAAATGTAGGCTCTGAGGGAAATTCAGCCATTAATTCCTTGATGTAATCACACAAAGGAATTAATTCTTCTTTTCTGATAGAATATTCACCATTAATTTGTTTGATTACCAATTCTGAATCACTTTTTACCTTTAAATGATCCATTTTCACCTGAAGGGCCAATTCCAAACCTGTGATGAGAGCTTAATATTCTTCTTCATCATTGGTACCACCTTATGATAATAGGAAAGAATAAGGCAATACTACCTTTTCTGGGGAAATAAGGAAAATTACTAATCCAACCTTGTTGAGTTTAGGGTTTTCCATTCTCTTTCCTGTTAGACTTCTAGAAGCACCATCAAAATACATTTCCCTTATTTGGGAATTATCTTGAATTGAGAAGACCTCTTCATCAGGAATCTCAGTATTAAATGATGTATCTTTTGAAAATGGATGTTCAGCAAGGAAGTCTTCCAAATCTTGGCCTTTTATTTCCTTTTGAGGTACAAACTGAATATCAAATTGTTGCAAAATAACCGCCCACCATTCCATACGTCCTGTAAAAATAGGATGAATAGGGATAAATTTGAGTGGATTATTACGAGAAACCAATTGGACCTCATGATGTTGCAGGTAGTGCCTCAATTTTTGAACTGCAAAGATTAATTCCAGGAAACACTTCTCAATACTTGAATACAAAGTTTCCTCATCGATCATAGTTAGACTGAGATAGTAAAGGTTGTTTTTATTACCAGTATCATTCTTTTGGGTGAGGAAGGCACCTAAGTGATTGCTCTAAAGTTGTCACATATAGAATAAGTGGTCTTCCTTCAACAGGTTGCATTAATAATGGTAGACTCAAGAGATATTTCTTGAGGGTATTAAATGCTTCTTGGTAATCTTCAGTCCATTGGTAAGTGACTCCCTTCTTCATTAATCTGGTGAAGGGTAAACACTTTCCTGCCAAATTGGAAATAAAGCACTGAATATAGGACAAGCGTCCTTGGAGTCCTCTTAATTATTTCAAATTTTGAGAAGGTGACATACCAAGTATTGATTTTGTTTTCTCAAGATAAACTTCGATACCATAATGGCATACAACAAAGCCAAGGAATTTTCCTAAGGTTACCCCGAAAGCACATTTCAAGGGATTCATCTTCAAACTGTATTGCTAAAGTTTATTGAATATAGTCTCCAAATAATCCAAGTGATTGGGACGTTTTCTATATTTGAACACCAAATCATCCACATAACATTCAACAAATTTCCCTAAAAAGGGTTTTAAGATATGGTGCATGGAACGTTGATATGTTTCACCTGCATTCTTTAAGCCAAAGGGCATTACCCGATAGCAAAACACACCTTAAGGGGATCTAAAGGCTATATATTATTCATCCTCTAGGGCCATATGGATTTGATTATACCTAGAATATCCATCCATGAATGAAAGAGCTTCATATCCAGGTATTTCATCAATTATAAGTTCTGTAATCAGAACTGAAAAATCATCTTTGGGACAATGGCGGTTAAGATCTCTGAAATCAATGCAGACTCTAATTTTCCCATTCTTTTTTTCACTAGGACAATATTTTATAGACATTTGGGATACTAAACTTCCTTGATGAAGTTAGACTTTATAAGATTATCAAATTTAGCTTTAATTTTAGAGGCATGAGTTGGGTGTGTCTTTCTTGATGCTTACTTGAATCCATGGTGTTCTTTTGGAAAACCCAAATGATGGGTGGCTATATCAGGATTAAGACCTGGAATTTTTGTATAATTACAATAAAATATATCTCGACATTTCTTTATAATGGAAGTATACACCTCTTTCTCTTCAGAGGTCATGGCCTCACTAGTTAGAGCAAGGCGTGGATCTTCTTATGTACCCATATTTATTTCTCTGAGTTCATCTATGATGGAAAAGACACATTCTTCAAATGCTAGAGGAGCATCCTTAAGATCTTACTCTTCTTCTTCATTATGTGTTACCTCTTCTGTTTCCATTTTCATAGTATATGACGAAGCAAAACTCCCAGAGTAAAGGGAATAATCAGTATTTGAACATCCCAAAGAAAAGGCTACCATATCTAACCCAAATGACAATGATGGGTCTTTATATGATAATAAAGAGGGATTAATGGATTGAGAATCAACATCTTTGTCTTCCTCTATCATTGCTACAATTTATTCTACTCTGGTCAACAAAGTAGATGCTTGTTGTAGTTCAGCAGATGAAATGAAAACATCTCCATTCAAGCTTCCATCATTGCTTGGTGTATCAATAATTTCTCCCATGTTGTCAGGATCAGTTTCCGCAATTGACATTATGGAAATTACAGGACAAGTCTTTTGATTTGGTTTTATGCTTTCAATTTGATTGATGGGTAACACATAATCTGTACTCAAATGTATGAATGAATTTGCTGGGATCTTTTCTAGTCCATTTGGAGCATTTAATTTGTTTATCTTATTTTCCATGGGCTTCATTAATTTTGTGTGATAAAACTCTACCTCAATGTATTGAGATCCACATGTTTTGAATGGATCCTTGTCACCATACAATGTCCCAATTTTCCCATTGAAACAGTATTTCAGACATTGGTGGTATGATGAAGGTATGGATACATGTTGATGCAACCAAGGCCTTCCAAGTAGAATATTGAAGGCTGTGTCCTGACGAACAACCATGAAATATTAATTAGACACCAGATCTACAAACTGAGTTCTGAGTGTAATATCACCCAGAGGTTCTTGTTCATTCTTTTCATATCCTTGCAATATTAAAGTGGAAGAAGATAAATCAGATTCAGTCAAACCTAGTCGACGAAGTATACAAACGAGAATGAGGTTGACCCCAGAGCCATTATCAATGAAGGCTCGTCGGATATCTACATTATTGAACTTGCCAGAAAAATCCAAAGGCTTGATATGACCATGCACAACATCATCTTTATCTTCATTCGTAAAAGATAT
Source organism: Viscum album (assembly GCA_963277665.1). Classification (NCBI taxonomy): domain Eukaryota; kingdom Viridiplantae; phylum Streptophyta; class Magnoliopsida; order Santalales; family Viscaceae; genus Viscum; species Viscum album. The sequence continues at coordinate 1,210,465,200 of OY728137.1, forward strand.
GACTACATGAGATTCTGCTGGATCATTCTCTATACGATAAACCTCAGCAGCATCAAATTCAGTTTCAAATTCTTGAGAACTTAAAAAAGACTCAACGAGTGCTTATCGAAGATCTTTTGACAAATTCAAAGCATCCAAAATTGATAATTTAGCTAGTACTTAGGAAAAATATTTCAAGACATCATAATTTTGGTCCAAAGGTCTGTATTTCCTAGTATGGAGATATGGTTTTGTAGGTTCTTTGGAAGTTGATGTTTCTATTGTAGATATAATTTGTGTTGGAGAAGAAGCTGGAAATACTGTTGGATTTGGTAAATTAGACTTACTAAGTCTATTCATTTACTGAGAAGGAGACAGTGTGGCTTCTAATTAGTCTTCTAAAATAATTGTGTCAGAACCGAGCCTGTCTTTAATAGAAGAAACTCCTTGTTCCTGTTGAGCCCATTGAAGGGCCCCTCCATGAGTTTATTCCTCAAATATTGTTCAAGAAGGGGTAGAATTAAAATGGTGGTTTATGGAATTCCCATGTCTTCCCCTGTATCCTCAATCTTGGACCTTTCTCTGGTTCCCAAATTAGGTACAAGGAATTATAGATCACTAAAATCAGAATCACCATTGACATAAGGATCCATTAAATGGATAACATTAACAGAACCAAAGATTGGTTCTTCATATAATGAAGATTCTTCCTGACAAGTTAATTCTGGTTGTACCATTTGGCGGGGCGGTGATCGTGATTTTGAAACAGATGGCATAAAATCTGCCAGGGTTAAGGACAACTTTGGCCTTGATACGAGCTCATCTTCTTCTGATTGCTCTTTTTCTTTATCATCACTTTTCTTCTTTGAAGAATGACCTATTGATGAAGATGGTTTTACTACGGTAGGAGTGGCAGAATACAAAATTGGATATTTTAACTGTGTTCATAAAATGGAATGAGTTCGGTTGATCATTTTCCTAATCATCCAATCATCATATTTTTGCACACTTTTACTTTTGACCTCTTATTATTATCCCTCTTCCTTTTAATTGGTAGTAGTAACACATGCTACTTGAGATGATGAACTTTTCAACTTCACTTGTCCAGAGTCTACCATCTTTTTCTAAAGGTATTTGAAAACAAAGCACTCCTGAATAGGGTGTCCCAACATCTAATGAAAGGGACAATAATTTGGATGATCTTCATCTCCATATTTATTTGGTTTCTTTAGCCTTGGAAACTGAACCAAATTGTTTTCTATGGATGAGATGAACTAACCAGGAACTTGTTCATTTCTGAAAGAATAAACTTTATTCTTTAATTTTTCAAAATGTTTCCGCCTTTGATCTCTTTGATCATCTTGACTAGGAGATCATTACTACTGATGCTCAGGAAGCAGAGCCCTTCGGCATGATGAAGGTTTTGAATTAGAAGAAGGTACACGTTCTTGCTTGAGTGTGACTCTAGCAGCTTCTGCCTATCCTATCCTCCTTCTCGGATCTGATGGAATCACATAAGTTTTAGCCTTAGTTTCTATAATAGAGTCTTCTATCTACTGAGCAATTTAAGTAAGGTCTAGAAACCCTATTTTGTATTTCACAGAGATCAATGGCGTGCGTAATTAATCACACAGATTTTCCACACAGATTTGTAGCAACTCTTATTGAGGGAGTGCTAAAATTAAGGAATATATTAATCCTTTCCATCGTGCAATGAAATCTGAAACTCTTTCATTATCCCTTTGTTTACAATTGGTAAGATAAAAAACTGTCATCTTGGGTAGTGTTGAGCTAAATTGAAGAAGGAATTTCTGACAAAGATCTTCCCATCCAGTAATTGATCAAGATTGAAAACTTTAATACCAAAAAAAAGTTGGTCCTTGTAATGACAGCAAAAAACACCTAAGATTAACTGCTTCTTGTTGTTGAGAAGTTATCATCATAGGATCACAAAAAGAAACAAAATGTGTTAAGTGTTGTTCTGGATCTCCAGAACCATTAAAAATTAGGAATGTGGTATTCACAAAATTTGGCGGGGGAGGAATTGTATCCACCCATTCAGGGTAAGCTCTCTTTTCCGGATGAACTGGTGCACGTCATTCCTCTATAGCTTCCAATTGAGTCGTTAATGCCTCAATTGTGTTCATAAGCATTTGGGGAATATCCGTAAGAGATGGATTCTGTGCAGGTATAGCAACTAGATTTTGAGCTGGTGTAATGACCGGTAAGACCACTGATGGTGGTGCTGATATCTGCCTTGGATAACCCACGGGAATAGGTCTATCAGGATGTATATAGTCCTGCCTTGATTGTGTAACCAATTGAGGAAATTCATTATCTGCATCTGTAGTTACTACAAATCCCCTTTGATGAGGATCTCCTACAGGATTTGCAAGTTGAGGACTTTCCTAGGGAGTATGTCTAGTAGAAATCCTATTTCGAAGTAACTCTATATTGAGTCTTTTCAACTCCTTTATTTCCTCTTCTTGTTGTACAAATCTCTCTTCAAGTGAAAGAGATTGACCTTCTCTAGTGGAAAAGTGATATGCAATCTGACTTTTTTCCTTTACCCTTGTAAGATGCATTTCAGAGAGGGGGAAGTTGGTTATTTGAAGGCATACCTAGATTCTGGGTAAGCCTCTGATTTCAAGTACACACACCTTCTTCATTTTCCTCAGTGTGTACTATATTATGGACAAGAACTTTATCTTATGATTCTCCTGAATTGGACTTATTTTCTGGAGGATCTTCTGCAATGGTGTTAATAACATTCACTGACGCATAATGCATTGATGGCATTCTGTCAGTGTTTATATTAGATCATCTCCCTTTATGTCTTTCATGAGACTCCATTATCCCATATGAAGAATTTTCTGGAACTGTTTGGTGTATAGTAACATGAAGGGAATCATTGGAAAGTTCAGTTGTATGCTTTCCTTGTGGCTTCTTCCCTAATCGGGAGAAAAATGACTTCTGTTGAGGAGGGGATTGCAGATGTGAAAAAGTGACCAACACTGTAGTATGGGTATGATTCTCTTCTTATTATTCAAATATTTGAACGTTGTTTAATGAATTTGAAGGTTGAATTAAATGACCCCCCAGCCTGGAAAGATGGGATGATTCTTAAACTTCTATGGATGAAATTTGTGCAAATTCTCTTCTGATTTTGAGGATTTTGGTTCAAACATTAGCTGGGTGCATCATCTAACAATCACTTAAATCACCTGTTTCAGAAGATTACTGTGCTATTTCATACATTTACATCCTCTGACACCTGACATCCTCTAAATTGGATGCCTATTCAAGATTCTCAGATGCATGATGTAAAATTAGCTCAACAACTTCTTTTCTTTGGGATTGATTCTGATGAGAACTGGTTGAGGCCTGTTCTTGAGCATATATTTGATTACATAAAAAACCAATTGATTGTGGCCAACTGTGGGAAATAACATTGCATGAAACCAATTTTGGCAGACTTTGATAATTTTGGAGTGTAGTGAAATGAAATTCTCCATATACACCCCATCCTCTGATACAAATATTAGATGGGGAATCAAAAATTAACCGGCGTAGCCTCTTTAGAGCATTGAGACATGTGCATTGAAGGGTTCTTTTCTGTTTTTTAATCTTTTGATTTTGGGAAACTGAGAGAGATGCCAAGTCAATTTGGCGCTGTAACCCTTCTATTACCATTACATGATTTTGATATTCATCATATGGTAGGACTTTGGTTTTCAAATGAAAAAGAGTTTTCCATAAGTTGAGAAGAATGTCATGAATTCAATCTTCTATTATCAATTCTGGAATGTTATACTGAGAATTTTTCAAAGGCTAGAACATGACTGGGATTTCTCCTTTAGCTAATTATTTCCTCATGTTTAACACATCTTCATCATCTTTCACAAGAGGTTTCTCCACTTGATCTGACCATAGTGGATGCTCTATATTAGAAGATAAATGACATAAAGGAGGTTTGGAGAATGACCATCCCCTTAAGATGTCTTTTGGTTGAGAAAGTGTTTCACCCGTTAATGACAAGGCATCAAACATGACTAGACTTGTGTTTTCAAGTGCCTCAATATAGGAGGGATTTCTCATCACTACATTGTCAATTATGGAATAGTTTTGACAATGAAAAATACTATTGTAGAGAGGACTCTCACAGAGAATGCCATCATGGGGAGGATCACCATAATGGATTACAGAAAGGGATAAATATTCTTGCTCCTTGGTCTTCTAGCCACAAAGAGGGTTTCCGTGGCTCTCATACAGAGATAGGCACTCTAGATTGATCGAATTTTCATGAAGTAAGCCTTCATGATGAAGTGTCTAATGAGGAAATTCAGAATTAAAACTATCGCTCCCATAATTTGGTAATGAGAGGATATGATCTTGAGCAGCAACATATAAATGTCTGAGGGCTTCAAGAACTCCAGCATTAAGAGGATCCACATTGTGACTTAGCTCTTGATTTTCCAAAAATACTTGGTGAAACTTCTTCTTTGATGTTCTCTTATACTTATTTGGGGCCACATGTTGGGAAAAGTGGTTATCATGGGTAGGTATATGTGCCTGCCTTGGATTAGTTATCGGAACAGACTGATTACCTCCAATTGGAAAGAGTGTATGTTCCCGATCTTGTTGTCCATATGATGTGGGGGAGTATGCCCCATGAACCTACTGGACTAGAGCATAGGTATGTATCTACTCCGAGATGGAATGCTGATGTGTTATCCCATGTGTGGGGACAAATTTATGTGTCTGTTCCCCTCATATTTCTGAATTAGTTGATAAATATCTTGGCATGCTTCCAGAATATGGGCAGGGATATGCGTCTGCCATTTCACCATTGATAAGATGTGTTTGGTGACTTTAACAGCCGAAATGGGAATATACATCCATTCCGTATCGAGAGTAGGTGTATGTGCCTGCTCATGTCCTCCTTTTCCTATTAATGAGTATTGACAGTACTTATTCATGGGGGCAGAGAGTTGGATCTGCTCCAATTTTGTCATCAGGGCTTTCCGACTGACTTCTATGGGTGCTTACAAATGAGATTATTGGTAGGCTTGATGAAAATTGGTAGGTGTATGTGCATGATGGATCTTTTCTATCAAGTATGGTTGATGGAATTCCTTCAATACTGGCAGACAAGACTACTGAGAGAATTGGTGATTGTAAACAGGTGTACGTTCCTGTTAACCAGTTGACACCACGTTAGATTGGAGAGCTTCTTTAAATGCAGTCAGATGAGCCTACTGACTGGTTATTAACTTGTGAATAGGTGTATGTGCCTATTAATGGTACTCCATTAGGTTTATCTGGTGGGATTGGTGGGTTGTTGTCAGACGAGTCTGCTGAGCATCAAAATTAGGATGGACAGGGGTATGTGCCCGCTCGTTGTTTTCCATCATGTGAAACTGACAGACTTCTCCGGATAAGGCAGAGGTGAGAACCTGCTCCCTATTAATCAGACGTTGTCCCTAGTGGTTCATCTCGTGTGCCCGGGTCTGAGAGACTTGGTCCAAACATCTAGAGGAAACACCCCCATCTTTTTGGGGGTTCACTACCGCGTGATTCTGGCGACAATTACTGGTGGGAGTCCTCAAGAAGGACTCCTTCATTCTTGAATTGAGGCCTTGAGTAAACTCTTTATCCACCTCCCTATAGTATGGGAGGGATTTATTGTTGCATTATGGGGATAAATACCCGAAACGGTTAGAGACAGTGGTTGACACCGTTTTCTTCTTGATCATTGGTCATCATTGGCCAGATGATCGAGGATTGTTGTTGACCTGGAGGGCCTGTTGAGAAGCCTCCAAAGTCAATATTGTACTGTGCTGGAGATATTCATTTACCAGCACATTAGAGACCCAACATTGAAGATGCTGGGTTGGTGATGATATCCTTCCCGTCGACAGAGATCCAGTTTGAGCAGCGGTTAGGAAGTTCACAGATGTTGTCTTGGAGAAAGCTATTCTCTGGATTGAAGGGAGTTCTGTGGAAAAATTTAATACAAAAACAAGATATATTAAAATAACATCTTTTTAGATGGACAAATGCATGATTAATTCCTTTTCCTAGACTTCCTTTATCAATTTATAGGGGCCTAACATGGGAGTAACATTATTAACTTGTTTAAGGATTCACGTCGGGTTCACCATTTTTGTTTCGTAGTTCCTTGAAACATGTGTTCTAGTTTTAAGAATAACTATTTCTAAGCAGTTTCCATTATATTTATTTATGGAACCAGAAACTTCCAATAGTTATTTATCCAAAGGGGACTTGCTTTCCAAAGGCAGGCGTTCATTAAGTTTACGATACTTAAGAACGTGTATTGGTTGAGAGGATGGGAGGTCAGACTCATCACACCCTTTTGGGGGGGAATTATTGTCTACACTGAGACTCTGTTTTTAAATTTAAGATATTTTCATGAATCCTTATTAATTCACCAAGTATATCATAAGGATCCCTTGAAATTTACAATCACTTATTAACATGTGTAAAATTTAGAATCATCAGTATGCATTAAAGGTTCTTCATTAATGGAAATATTCATATTTATTAGAGGTTTTCCATCAATGATATCCTCTAATATACCGATTAGAGATTATTTTAATCATTTTTGTGGTGATACTGGTTTTTAATCCACTCAGTGGGGCACTCTGAAATTTTATTGTCATCTAGGGAGACAAAGGTTTGGTTTGGTTTTGGGATCGTTCCCATAAGATAGGCTACATACGTATCCTTGTGAAAGGAATCAGAACCCTCGTAGTTCGGTGCCACTGAATGGGACACATCATACCTTTTAATTTTATGTGATAAGGACCTCTAAGAGGAAGGTTCTTAGTTGAAACTTGGTGTGGGACTTATGATGAAGCAGCCCAAGGAACTTTGGAAAGGATATATGTTTCCATGTATGATCAAACCTTATTGGGAATATGGCCCAAGGAGAAGAGGGTTGATTTTAAGTGTTGGGTTTGAAACTCAAGGAGTATTACTACATATCCCATATTAATGGGAATCAAATCCCATGTAGTTCAATAAATCTCATAAGAGAGTATGGTCCTCTGAGAGAGATGAGTTTGGGCTTACTTCTGGAAAAGGATGCCTTGATTATTTTAGGATTGAATTTGGGGATTATTTACTAAGGAGGATGCCCAAATTGGGAGAATTAGGGTTGGATTCCAGAGGAGGATATCCAGTGAGCTCGGGCCCTGAAAGAGCTTCCTATGTATCCTAGTTTGAATTGGAATTAGAGTTATCGTAGTTCCTTCGGCTGGGTAAATGTTGTGATCATGACAAATCTCTAAGACCATGTGAGTCATGCTCGGTATGACAAACAAGAGAATGTAAAAAATTAAACAAAGGCATTCACAATTCCAAAATTTTCCTCCATTGGTGGTAGACGGCACACCTACGGTGTCCAAGGTGAACGACGTTGAGGTGACCGTGGAAGAGGTTGAGGCGAAAAGCCTTCCCTCTATTATCTTCACATTGGAAAAGGGTTCAATGGAAGGAGGAAGGGGTGAAGGTGAGGGGATTATACTAGGATGGATGCCCTAAAATTGATCTTGGTAAGGGAGGGAGACTTATCCTATGATTTTGTAGAAAAGTAAGTGTGAAGTGTACCTTTCCTACCAGAGACCCGAGGTTCTGGGTCACCTCTTTGAGGAAGGAGAGGCCAAGACCCAACCCTTCTCCAAACCGGGAACTTCCCAACACTATTTCTTGGAGAAAGTTCCATGTGACTATGGATATAAAAACTGACATACACTTTATGAATCTTAACCTCATTGTGAAACAAATGTGGAAACCTCTGACTGTGGAAATACAAACCCAAATAGGAGACACATTGATGTGCCTTTTCCAAAGGTTTGATAAGTCAGGAGGTTTTAGTGGAGGTCTCAACTTAGTAATTTTTAGATAAGGGAACCAAGGAAGAAGATACCCTGCCATGAATGACTTTAAAAGAGGGTACTTGAGTTGGTCGTATAGGTCCCTAGTGCAAGTATGCCTTGTAGGTACCCCTCGTTGATGTACCCTGTAGGTATACCGCGCAGGTATGGCACATAGGTATGCCATGCAGGTATGAATGATGACTGAAGAATATGTTTTACAAAGGAGAACCAAACTTATGTAAAATTTGAAAAAATACTTTCAAAACATGCTTATCCCATTTAATTATATCTTCTCTCATAGTTTAGAGAGCAACCTGAGACAATTTGAGGGATCTAAGAGAAAGATCTACGCAATGGGAGCTTCAGAGAGTCTATTTTTATTTTTCAGTTGTAAAATGGGGATCCCAAGGGCTCTATTTATAGGCACAGATGAGGCTTGGCTGAAGAAAAGTTGCTTGCATAGGTTCTTCATGCAGCTCCACCACGCAGGTACTCCGCATAGGTGCACAAACATCTTCTGGCGCGGAGCTCAGTCGCGTAGGTCAGCCGCGTAGGTCAGCCACACAGATTCACCATGTAGGCCTGTGAAGCTAGTCCATCATGAATCTCTTTGGGAGTATTTTTTACTTTCTTTTGTACTCTTCGAACCTTGCTTTGGGATCTGAAATATATGGAGTTCTCTTCATAGTCTTTTTGGTTACTTTCTCAAGTAGTTTCAACAATATTTTAGTTTATCGAATAGTAGATTATCCCTTAATAGATACAATGTTGTATTTTTTTGTATTTCCATTGAATGATGTCATCCAATATCATTATTTATGTCACCGAGGTAAAAATTTGTGATTTCCTAAAAACACAGTCTTTGGGGAATGTTTTAACCTAACCGAGTGTGTAACTTCTTCAAAAATGGGACACCCCAACATTCCTTTAATGTTATTTCCTAAAACATTTCCATAAGTGGAAAAGTTATTTACCATCCCTTAAGACATGGATCTCAATGTGAACTATTCACTTTTATGAGTGTTATAAATTGTGAGACCTATATCCCATATCAATTTCAGATATTTGATCAATGGATTCAAAAAAATCATTTTCAGGTTGTTTTGATCCATATATAAGTAGAGACAGTATAATATATTTTCACTTCATGCATAACCACAGTGGAAAGTTTTAATTTACCAACATAATTGGACATATACTACGAGTACTAATTTTTATACCAAAATGATTTATTCTATATATAGATAATACAATATAGAGGTTTCTTAGCTCATTTCCAAATTCATGATACTCATAATCAATTTTCTTCCACTAAGGTGAGTCTACTGGGTGATGTAGTTTCCCATATTTAATTCTTGTATCTTCATTCCATGTCAATTTTACAGTGGTTTACTAAAATTCATATAGTCAAATAAACCTTGTAATGAAAGGAAAGTAACATAAAACATTCAAAAGTATTTATTTATATTTCTTGTATCAATCTGCACCACACTTAGAGCATTTTATGAGTGATTCATTTTACTTGATAAATAATATACAATCATTCACTCATGCATGTATTTTTTAGATATCATACCCATTAGACACATCATTTGTTTAGTGTCACACATTCAAAAAGGAAACTAATTTTCTTTTAATATCATATCATTTAGGAGACCAAGTAGTTTTGTAAAACCGGTGTCACTCCATCTCCTTCTATCTTTCAAATTGTATAACTTCAATACAACTAATTTTTTTTTTGTGTATTTAGTATAACCAATATACAATGGTCTCCTTGAACAACTATTTAACTTCTCAAACAACTTTGTACAATCACAAAGGTTATCTTCAATTTCTATTATTATTTATTCAATATGATCCTCATAATCATTTACACTTGTATTCATATAAAATTACCCATAAATCATAGTATCATCCCAGTCAATATGTACATTAAGTATTTATTCATGTTTTGTAAAATATTTATTGCATTGATATATTCCATGATAAATAAAATGTTTTTCTATCTCTTTTGGATAAATTTGTCTTAAATAACAACAATGTTTACCTATAAAAAGGATTTGAGAAGGGTTGTATGTATGCTCTATTCCAAACTTGATGAACTCTTTAACCCCATCCTCATACTCCTTTTTCATATGATTAAAATCCATCCATTATTGATTCATATCCATCCTATTAGGTTCAATAATATTCATTTTGTATAATATATATATATAAATACACATAATTTATGCATATATTATATATATACATTGATATGTAAACAAGTTATCCAAATTTGAGTGTAAATATATAATTATGTATATGTGTGTCAAAACATATTTTTGGGTAAATATATAAATACTTTATTTTTAAAAATTATATAATCTCCATAATTAAAGGAGAAATTTATTGATACCTCTAATAAATTTGATTATTTTCCTAAGAAAAAAGTCATACTCACTTTGGACACTTAAAAAAGAAATGAAAAAAAAGTTATAGTGACAAAAAGGATATAATTTATTGTTTTTCTATGTCTATCTAATCATTTGGTGACCTACACATGGGAGAGATCAAGTAAAATATTCTATTTCCATTTATATACTCTCATATTCTTTATTATAGGAATGTTTACATTTATTTCAACAATTGTTTCTTTCTTTCTTCCCGAACAATTTGAATTAACATTTTATCTTACATGTATTTGTCTGAATATGTTTGCTTGAAATGTTATTTCACATTGAATTCTATTCTAAGAATTAAAAATTGAATAATAATGGTTTCAAACTATTTAAATTTCTCAAAATTCAATTGAGGTTTTGAGCACAATTAGTATTCCATTGAACTCTTATTATTGGTGACTTTTTATTACTTAATCAATCTTACTAAAAGAAAGATAACTCTCATTATGATCATGGTAAAGAATCCTTTTTATTTTAAAAATATCATTACTTAGTTTATAATTATGGATTAAGTTATGAAAATCAATTGTTGAATGAAATATTTCAAACAATTGATAAGAGGAACATCATAGCTTGGATATATTTAAGGTCATTACTCTAAATCTAGTTCTTAATTTCCTCAAAATATGAATTATTACCTTTTCAACCCTTTACTACTCTTTCAATTTTTTCTTATTATTTATTTTTATTTAATTGTGACCTAGCTTTTTAATTTTTTTATAGATATCTTTCCTCGGAACATACAAGTTCATGTAATCACCAGATTTTGACACAAGGTAACGTAGCTTGGAATTTCATAAAATGAATGGATGAAAATGTTATTAATGACAAAAGTGATGTTGGATTCCATGTTACTCTCTTTTTTTGTAGATTATTCTAGCCTATCTATTATAGGAATACCAAAAAATATATTTTCACTATATCCCACTGATGAACCCTTATTTCAAAAAATATTAGATTTATCAATCATAGGTATATTTCATATATTCTATAATATCCAAAACCTCTATTAAATTTCCTTTAAAACACCACAAATACTTTCCATTAATAAAATTTCCAAAAAAATCCAATTATCATGGATTTCACATCATTGATATCCAAAACATTTTGATCCCATGTCTAACAATGACCCAAATCACTATAAACTATCTCCCACATCTAATTGTAAAAATCTTCATAGGTATAACCAAAAAGAATATTCATTATTAATAAAATCCACACATGTATGGTTAGGGTTGAATATAATAAAATTTTTAAAATTCTTCCACTATCTTCTAATCATGTATGTGTACGAGATAAATGTTTTTTTTAAATTATAAATTTTTATGGGTGAGACTCAAACTATTCATAATGATGCACAATAGATCAAAATAATAATAATATCATGTACATGGATTAATCAAAATAAATAATGTAAACTAACTATGTATTTTTTCAAACAAACCATGCATCTATTTTAGATGCCCAGTTCATTCCTATATTTCATAATTATAACTTTAAACTTTCTTGAGACACTTTAAACACTAAAACCCACCTATTAGAGGTGTGAGTTAGTTTCTAGAAACATGTTTTAATGAGTTTTCCTCATTCTATCACTCATTTCTTAATAAAGTGTCTTAAATTTCATGGTAATTAAACAAATAACTATTCCATTTTCATGATTCATAAGAAAATTCAATCAAACTCATATCTAATTTGCCCATTTAAGCATATTACACATGGTAAAAACTTAAATTATCAGTTTTAAATCCACATGACACTTGGAACAATATACCCCTCAAACAGCATGTAACTACGTTAATATAATCAATTCCATACTAAATTTAATAACCCAAAAAACATTCTAACTCAAAGCTTCATTATACCTAATGTAAATCATTAACAAAACCAAACACTTTCATAATGAATGAAATCACAACCAAAACCATTTTCATATAACCAAAAAAATCACAACCCAATTATATTAACCCAAAATAAAAGGAGTTTAAAATTATAATATCATAAAATCATTTTTAAAAAATATCTACTCACCAAACAAGACATCACACATAAAATGGGTCAAGAACAATCACATTTTTTTTATTAAAATATAAAGAAACTAATTTATTTCCAAGAAAACATTTGAAACAAAAGAAACAATTAAATTTTCAACTTCAAAAGCCTTATTTTTTTTATTCTGAATAAAATTTCCCAAAAAATAAATACAACCATAATTTTAATTTACAAACAATTAACAACTCATTCAAATATCCCATTAGATAAAAATTTATGTATATATGAAAATAATAATCAGTTAAATATATAAAAACGAAAATTTATTCAATAAAAATTACTTTTATTCACTTTAAAAGGCCAATTTATAATTTAACTCAAGTAGAAACCTGTGATGACCTAGACCCCCCTTGGTCCCTTCCTTTGCCAAAATCTGGATCGGTAAGACCGATCGGTGAGACCGATCGGTGCGACCGATCGGTGCGGCCGATCGGTGCGGCCGATCGGTGAGGCCGATCGGTGCGACCGATCGGTGAGGCCGATCGGTGCGACCGATCGGTGAGACCGATCGGTGCGACCGATCGGCGGAACCGGCCGATGTCGCCCGACCTTGCCAAGTTGTTCCAGTAATGCTCTTTTTTCACAAATAGGGTTTTAAACCCTATTCTGCCTCGTGAAAATCTCTTGGAAACCCGAAACGCGCACAAAAGTTTTAATTAAATGCTTCATTAATTCATGAGTCGGTTTAAACCACTCAGCACCATTAATGATGAGTCAAGCCGCGTGGTCAACCCACGACTTCCACGTCTTACGCGGTTCGGCGTTTTTATCTCAACCGTTCCCGGCTCTTATAAATTAAGGGTTAGGCCGTGGTTTTCCCCCTTCTTCGATCGTGGCTCTTCTGGTGCATCGGGACCGCCGCGTCGTTATCCGTAAAGTTCCGCGCCCCCGGCCTAAACGTCGATCATCTATCAATAAGTAGGGAATTTCTTTCGTCTCTCACTTTTGTGTATCATGCGGGGTGGGCGTTACTTTTATTCCTATGGAATTGGTTGAACCGAACCCTAATGAAGATAATAAACGAAGTTCTAAAGAAAGAAGGGGAAGGGGTTGTGATCGTTGCTTATGCTTTATCTTGTGCTTATCCTTCTTGAATTGTGCTGGTTTATGTTCTTCTGGAAATTGAGGCCGATGGTGGTCGTTGTATGTGCACTGATGAATCCCCTCGTGATGTTTTAAATGGGTTTCTGAAATTGTGAACTACTGCTGTGAAATTGGTTAATCACGTATATCCGGCTGAATAATTGAAAGCACCAGGATCAACCCTTCTGTGATAACTTCCGGTTAGAACACACCGAATTTGAAATCACGGAGTGTGTTAAGTCGTTTAAACCTGAAAATCCCTGACTTGTGTTGGTAGTGGTAGTTGGTTGTTTTCCCTTCGGGCCGTTTGCTGGAAATGTGGGAGGGGATGGGATCCCCTGTTCTGTTTATACTCTCGGTGGCTGTGTGAATTTGGGGATGGGATCTCCTGTTGGTATGGATTCGGTGGTTGTGAGTTTTAAATCCGGGTGGTTACTTAAAATATCACAAATTGGGGAGAGATCCTCTGTTAACAGAACCGGGTGTGAGTGTTTTGGTTGATCCTTGCTTTTGACGCTTTCCTTGGTTATGCTTATGGTAGTTGCCCAGTAGTGCTAAAAATTAAATGAACTTTTTGACTGAACGTAAAACAAGAATGGGACAAATGGTTTTGTGGGCAAGGGATGTGAATTGTGACTCGGACTCAGTGGTGTTGTGTTCTGTAGGTTGGCTAGGAAAACCTAAGTTTTCGGGTGAGTGTTTGTTACCTATATCTATACTTGTAGCTTTGTGTTTCTTATTCGCGCCCCACCCAAGTTGAGCACTTTGTGCCGAACACCCCCATTTAATGGGGAAGGGTGTTTTTCCCAACACTATACTTAGTGGCTGGTTATTAGCTCCTTTTCTGCTCCCTTTCCCGGATAGCCCAAGTATCTTCGGGCAGGCTGTGATGGCCTGAAGTCCATTATCAGCCCAAGAACCCCCGGGCGGGGTGTTGTGGTGGTTGGCCAGGTGTGTGCGGCAGGTGGTTTCCCAAGTGTCTTCGGGATGAGGCCCAGGTGTCTTCGGGCGTGGCGGTGGTTGCTCTGGCCTAGGTGTTTGCGGGCATGGTTACATGTGACAGTTGAGGCCCAGGTGTGTGCGGGCGGGATTCGGCAGTGGGACTGCGTGTGGTTGTGGCCCAGGTGTGTGCGGGCGGGTGTGGCAGTGGGACTGCGGTGAGAATGGAAGGATTGGTCCGATGCGTAGGATGTCTCAATAACCAATGGGAAAGTGGCGCGAGGTACCCAAACATCGATGTGCTCTTATATATATATATTACTTGACTTGCGTTATTTGGGGAGCGAGCCTTGGTGAGGCCTGGGATGGATAGTTTGCCTTGATAGGTGTTTGGTTTACTCTTTTCTCACGGGACTTTAGTACGTTCCCCCACTTGTGCACGAGAGTCTTGGTTTTCCCTACTGAGTGTACTTGTATGCTCACCCTACGTATATAAAACTGCTTTCAGGTTTCCAGGAGGACTTCGAGGATCACGCAGGACCTTACTAGCTCGGACTTTTGGAGTAGTTGCAGTTGTTTCTCCTTTTCTTTTGGTACTTACCATGTAGTCACCAATTTTCACTTTGTGGCTTCCACTTTTGAAACATGCATGTGGGAATGGTTTACTTTTGGCTTTACTTTTCTTTCTACCTTGGTGTTGTTGGGTTTTCTCATCCTTATCTTTCGATCCTATAAAATAAAAAGGGTAATGCCTTCCATTTGAGAGAATTTACTATACCCTTGGTGCTAGTCGCCACTCCGGGACCTATTGAAGGCGGGTTTCGGGGGTCATTATCTCTCCTTCAACTTAAAGAAGGAAGGGCCTGGCAACCTGCTGACTCTTCCCTCCTTTTGGTGAAGGCGGGTCGTGACAGAATGGTATCAGAGGCAGGTTTGAGAGATAGGACGGAGTCTGGAGTTAGGCATAGTGAGGATTGCATGGGATGGTAAGGCAACAGCGTTGGGTGACCTTGGTGCGTGAATTAGGCCAGGGAGGACCGGCTAGGACACGGGATTTTAGGGCCCCCCGTGATCCGATGCAAGGACTCTGGACCTACCGAACGACCAAGTGAGGCCACACTGATTGCAGGGTAGAGACCCTAGGAAAGGTACATGCATCATAAATGACTTGTGTTCTCGTGTTTCTGGGATGTCTTGGGAAACTAAGAATAAATTAAATCTTAATAAGTTTTAAGAACGATTTTCTTTGCACTACTGGGCTTAGGCATTCCTTGTTTACCTTGCAGCTATGGCACCTGGAAGGCGACCACGTGTGGTACAGGCGATTGAGGCCCCCGAGACTGCCTTGGCCAATCGGCAGAGAGCTGATCGAGAGGAAGAGGATGACCAGTGGCAGAAGACTCTTCGAGCCTTCCAGCGACAGGCCCTCGAGAAGTATGAGGGAAGCACCTCCGATATGAAGACGGAAGGCTGGCTAGAGGAGTTAGTCATAGCCTTCGACTTGATTCGGGCCCCGACCGAATACTAGGTTCCTCTGGCTGTTAGCCAGATGCGAGGAGCGGAACGTCAATGGTGGATGCTTCACCTGGGGAGTAGGAAAGAGTCTGAGGTTGCCTGGGCGGATTTTGAGAAGGAGTTCTGGGCGGAGTTTCTCTCCTCGACAATGAAGGCGGAGAAGAGGCAGGAGCTACTCTCCCTCCAGCAGGGGAGCATGTCCGTGAGGGATCTTGGAATCAAGTTCAAGGACCTCCTGCGTTTTGCTCCGGACCTCTTTCCCGATGAGGAGTCTCGGGCAAGACGTTTGGAGGAGGCGCTCCGACCCTCCCTCCAGTATGCTGTTACCCCCTTTACCCTTCCGACATACTTAGAGGTCCAGAAGAAGGCCGAAGTGGTGGAAAGGATGCATGCTCTGGGCGGAGTGTCACGCGAAGGGATCCAGCTGGGACCATCGAAGGGGAAGGCCGTCAGCACCAGGCCTCCAGCATCGGGACCCTCCAGGTTCCGACCTACAGGGAGCAGACCGCAGCAGTTTCAGTTTCGATCCCCTGGCCCACGTTCTTTTCCTTCAGGCTCGGGACCACGGTGCTTCATCTGCGGGAGCCCTGGACATCTCCGGAGTCAGTGCCCCGATCGGGTGCAGTACAGTAGTGGCAGTCATCCCCAGCATCCGCCGCAGCAGCAGTTTCCAGCCAGACCCTTCCAGCAGCAGCAGCAGGGACAGCGAGCTCCCGCTCCTCCGCAGGCAGACGTTGGAGGAGGAGGCCGACCTCAGGGCGCTCCCCAGGGACCTCGACCAGGGCGTGGTCGGGGAGGTGGCCGACATCCGAGGGGAAGGGGAGCTGGGCGTGGACAGTTACACGCCGCAGAAGCAACAGTTCCAGTAGGGCCAGAGGTTGTTCGAGGTACGATCAGTGTGTTTGGCACTCTTGCTTATGCTTTGTTCAATACCGGAGCTTCGCACTCCTTTGTTGCACCCAGTCTAGCCCGCGCCTTGGGTCTAGATTCCGAGAGACTTCCAGTGCCCCTGGTGTTGAGCACACCAGTTGGAGGTCAGACCGACTTGCTGTTCGTTTGTCGGGGATGTAGACTGATGTTAGGGACACATCAGTCGGTTAGGGATCTCCTTCTGATAAAGATTCAGCCGTACGATGTCATCCTAGGCATCGACTGGATATATTCTGTGTGCGCCGTCATCGACTGTTTCCAAAGAAGGGTGGTGTTCTCCGGTTTAGACGGCCAGCGTGTTACTTTCACCAGCGAGCGGAGCTGTCCGAAGGGAAACAGGAGGGAGGAACCTCTCCTCTCCTTGTTGACCGAACTGACGATAGAATCAGTAGATGCGTAAATAGTGGAAGTACCAGAGATCGTTCGTGAATTTATGGACGTCTTTCCTGAGGAGGTGACGACTCTACCCCCTCGACGTGATATCGAGTTCGGGATAGACCTGTAGCCCGGCTCTCGACCAATCTCGATGGCTCCTTACCGGATGGCACCTTCGGAGCTACGGGAGTTGCGGATGCAGATTGACGATCTGATGAAGAGGGGTTATGTTCGTCCAAGTGCGTCACCGTGGGGTGACCCAGTCTTGTTCACAAAGAAGGCAGATGGTGGCCTCAGGTTGTGCATCGATTACAGGAGGCTGAATCAGGTAACGATCAAGAATCGCTACCCTCTTCCGAGGATAGATGATCTTTTTGACCAGCTGAAGGGAGCAGGATGGTTCTCGAAGATCGACCTGCGATCTGGATACCACCAGCTGAGGGTAAAGGATAGCGACGTCCCGAAGACGGCGTTCAGGTGCAGGTATGGGCACTTCGAGTTCGTGGTCATGCCCTTTGGTGTTACGAACGCCCCGGTCATGTTCATGGGGCTTATGAACTCCATCCTTCGGGAGTATCTGGATCGGTTTGTGGTGGTATTCATCGACGATATACTGATCTATTCAAGGTCAGAAAAGGACCATGCAGAGCACCTGAGGACAGTTTTGGAAGTCCTCCGACAGCACCAGCTCTACGGGAAGTTGTCGAAGTGCAAGTTCTGGACACGAGAAGTGCACTTCCTCGGGCATGTAGTGTCTGAGCAGGGGGTAGCAGTCGACCCATCAAAGGTTGAGGCAATTGTTTCTTGGGCAGCACCCAAGAATGTGGCGGAAGTTCGGAGTTTCCTCGGACTGGAAGGCTACTACCGGAGGTTCGTACCAAACTTCTCCCGGGTAGCAGCCCCTTTGACGGCTTTGACCAAGAAGGACCAGGTTTTCGTGTGGAGCGAGCGATGTGAGTCGTCCTTCAGCTACCTAAAAGAAAAGCTGGTTAGTGCCCCAGTGTTGAGATTACCAAAAGAAGGGATGGCCTATGAGGTATTTTGTGATGCTTCAGGACAGGGCCTGGGATGCGTGTTGATGCAGCAACAAGCGGTGATCTCTTACGGGTCTAGGCAGCTACGCCCCCATGAGCGTAACTACGCCACCCATGACCTGGAGCTTGCAGCGGTCGTTTTTGCGCTAAAGTTATGGCGGCACTACCTCATCGGGGAATGCTTTGTGGTCTTCACATATCACAAAAGCTTAAAGTACATCTTCTCCCAGCGGGACTTGAACTTGCGACAACGGAGATGGGTGGAGTTACTCCAGGACTACGACTTTGAAATCTCTTATACTGAGGGCAAGGGAAATGTGGTGGCCGATGCCTTGAGCAGGAGGACGCAGAAGGATGCGGTCTGAGAGTCGGAAAATGCCTGGAAGGCAATGGAGGAGTTGGCTTCCTTACACCTGGATGCAAAGATGGATAGTGGCAGAGGCTGCCTATATCAGATGATAGTGCAGTCGTCTCTATTTCGACAAGTGGAAGAGTCTCAGTGGGGAGATCCTGAGGTGGAAGTGTTTCGGGATCGTGTCGATCAGGGGAAAGCTCCGAAAGGATGGTCGGAGGACAGCCGACATCGGATGCTCTTCCATGGGAGGTTGTTTGTTCCAGAGGTGATGCACGATGAAGTCCTTCGTGAGTTCCATAGCTCAGCCTTGGCAGTACATCCAGGTGTTTCGAAAATGTACCAAGGCCTGAGGGGACAGTTTTGGTGGCCCGGGGTGAAATAGGCAGTGGCAGAGTTTGTGGCTAAATGCCTGGTGTGTCAGCAGGTGAAGGCTGAACACCGTGTTCCTGGTGGTTTGTTGCATCCTTTAGATGTTCCCGAGTGGAAGTGGGACGACGTTTCGATGGACTTCGTCACAGGACTACCCAGAGCTCAGGGCGGGCATGATGCTATCTGGGTAGTGGTGGATCGATTGACAAAATCTGCTCACTTCTTGGCTATCAAGGATTCAGGACCTATGAGTACCTTATCACAGAGGTACGTGGATGAGGTGGTGCGTTTGCATGGAGTTCCGAAGACTATCGTCTCAGATCGGGACACTCGGTTCACCTCACGAGTCTGGAAGGGGTTACAACATGCTTTTGGCACCCAACTACGCCTTAGCACTGCTTTTCACCCTCAGACTGATGGACAGACAGAGCGGACAATCCAGACGTTGGAGGACATGCTGCGAGCATGTGTTCTGGATTTCGGAGGATCATGGGTACGACACTTGCCTTTAGTAGAGTTTGCCTACAACAACAGCTTCCACTCTACTATCGGCATGGTTCCTTTTGAGGCTTTGTATGGAAGACCATGTCGTTCACCCTTATGCTGGGCAGAGGTTAGTGAGACTGGTACTCTTGGACCAGAAGTAGTGCAGAGTACCACGAAGAAAGTCCAGCTAGTGCGGGAGAGGATGAAAGCAACTCAGGATCGGCAGAAATCTTATGCTGATCGTCGGAGGAGGCCCTTGGAGTTCGAGGTGGGAGATCATGTGTTCTTGAAGGTTTCCCCTTGAAGGGGGCAGCGGAGGTTCGGAAAGGGGATTAAGCTCTCCCCTAGGTTCATCGGACCTTTTGAGGTGCTGAGGTGAGTTGGCGAGGTGGCATATCAGCTGGCTCTACCACCTCAGTTGGAAAGGGTCCATGACGTCTTCCATGTCTCCCAGCTTCGTCAGTACTTACATGATGACTCTCATGTCATCAACTGGGGAGAGCTAGATGTGGGAGAAGACGCGACCTTCGAGGAACGGCCAGTCAGGATCGAGGATCGCAAGGAGAAAGTGCTCCGTGGACGAACCATCGGCTTGGTTCGTGTGTTGTGGAGGCATGGAAGCCTCGAAGAGAGTACGTGGGAGAGAGAAGCACAGATGCGTGCCCAATACCCCGTGTTGTTTTGAGCTTTGTTCCTTTTGTACCTGTTGTGGTAGGACGTTTGACATTTGGCTATGAAATGTACTATTCCCTTTCCTCTGTTATGTGTGAAAAGCCCCGTCTAAAGGGAAGAGGGAACCCGACCCCTAATCAAGACGCATTAAGGTGGATGCGATTAAACCCGTGCGGGCGAGTCAGTGCCACCCAAAGCGGATAATATCTTGACATGGGGGAGGGGAACTCCCCAAACCCACATGACCGGGCGGTTTGGCATGGTATGTTGCTTAGTTCATGACAGGGGAGTGTTTTTAGTTAGCAGAGGTTCACTCCTAAGAGGTATCTTTCGAAGATGGTTGTTCAGACCCTCTCTTTCCTTCTGGTTTGTTGTGATTCTCGAGGACGAGAATCGTTTAAGAGGTATCTGATGTGATGACCTAGACCCCCCTTGGCCCCTTCCTTTGCCAAAATCTGGATCGGTAAGACCGATCGGTGAGACCGATCGGTGAGACCGATCGGTGAGACCGATCGGTGCGACCGATCGGCGGAACCAGCCGACGTCGCCCGACCTTGCCAAGTTGTTCCAGTAACGCTCTTTTTTCGCAAATAGGGTTTTAAACCCTATTCTGCCTCGTGAAAATGTCTTGGAAACCCGAAACGCGCACAAAAGTTTTAATTAAATGCTTCATTAATTCATGAGTCGGTTTAAACCACTCAACACCATTAATGATGAGTCAAGCCGCGTGGTCAACCCACGACTTCCATGTATTACGCGGTTCGGCGTTTTTATCTCAACCGTTCCCAGCTCTTATAAATTAAGGGTTAGGCCGTGGTTTTCCCCCTTCTTCGATCGTGGCTCTTCTGGTGCATCGGGACCGCCGCGTCGTTATCCGTAAAGTTCCGCGCCCCCGGCCTAAACGTCGATCATCTATCAACAAGTAGGGAATTTCTTTCGTCTCTCACTTTTGTGTATCATGCGGGGTGGGCGTTACTTTTATTCCTATGGAATTGGTTGAACCGAACCCTAATGAAGATAATAAACGAAGTTCTAAAGAAAGAAGGGGAAGGGGTTGTGATCATTGCTTATGCTTTATCTTGTGCTTATCCTTCTTGAATTGTGCTGGTTTATTTTCTTCTAGAAATCGAGGCCATTGGTGGTCGTTGTATGTGCACTGATGAATCCCCTCGTGATGTTTTAAATGGGTTGCTGAAATTGTGAACTCCTGCTGTGAAATTGGTTAATCACGTATATCCGGCTGAATAATTGAAAGCACCAGGATCAACCCTTCTGTGATAAATTCCGGTTAGAACACACCGAATTTGAAATCACGGAGTGTGTTAAGTCGTTTAAACCTGAAAATCCCTGACTTGTGTTGGTAGTGGTAGTTGGTTGTTTTCCCTTCGGGCCGTTTGCTGGAAATGTGGGAGGGGATGGGATCCCCTGTTCTGTTTATACTCTCGGTGGCTGTGTGAATTTGGGGATGGGATCTCCTGTTGGTATGGATTCGGTGGTTGTGAGTTTTAAATCTGGGTGGTTACTTAAAATATCACAAATTGGGGAGAGATCCTCTGTTAACATAACCGGGTGTGAGTGTTTTGGTTGATCCTTGCTTTTGACGCTTTCCTTGGTTATGCTTATGGTAGTTGCCCAGTAGTGCTAAAAATTAAATGAACTTTTTGACTGAACGTAAAACAAGAATGGGACAAATGGTTTTGTGGGAAAGGGATGTGAATTGTGACTCGGACTCAGTGGTGTTGTGTTCTGTCGGTTGGCTAGGAAAACCTAAGTTTTCGGGTGAGTGTTTGTTACCTATATCTATACTTGTAGCTTTGTGTTTCTTATTCGCGCCCCACCCAAGTTGAGCACTTTGTGCCAAACACCCCCATTTATGGGGGAAGGGTGTTTTTCCCAACACTATACTTAGTGGCTGGTTATTAGCTCCTTTTCTGCTCCCTTTCCCGGATAGCCCAAGTATCTTCGGGCAGGCTGTGATGGCCTGAAGTCCATTATTAGCTCAAGAACCTCCGGGCGGGGTGTTGTGGTGGTTGGCCAGGTGTGTGCGGCAGGTGGTTTCCCAAGTGTCTTCGGGATGAGGCCCAGGTGTCTTCGGGCGTGGCGGTGGTTGCTCTGGCCTAGGTGTTTGCGGGCATGGTTACATGTGACAGTTGAGGCCCAGGTGTGTGCGGGCGGGATTCGGCAGTGGGACTGCGTGTGGTTGTGGCCCAGGTGTGTGCGGGCGGGTGTGGCAGTGGGACTGCGGTGAGAATGGCGGGATTGGTCCAATGCGTAGGATGTCTCAATAACCAGTGGGAAAGTGGCGCGGGGTACCCAAACATCGATGTGCTCTTATATATATATATTACTTGACTTGCGTTATTTGGGGAGCGAGCCTTGGTGAGGCCTGGGATGGATAGTTTGCCTTGATAGGTGTTTGGTTTACTCTTTTCTCACGGGACTTTAGTACGTTCCCCCACTTGTGCACGAGAGTCTTGGTTTTCCCTACTGAGTGTACTTGTATGCTCACCCTACGTATATAAAACTGCTTTCAGGTTTCCAGGAGGACTTCGAGGATCACGCATGACCTTACTAGCTCGGACTTTTGGAGCAGTTGCAGTTGTTTCTCCTTTTCTTTTGGTACTTACCGTGTAGTCACCAATTTGCACTTTGTGTCTTCCACTTTTGAAACATGTATGTGGGAATGGTTTACTTTTGGATTTACTTTTCTTTCTACCTTGGTGTTGTTGGGTTTTCTCAACCTTATCTTTCGATCCTATAAAATAAAAAGGGTAATGCCTTCCATTTGCGAGAATTTCCTATACCCTTGGTGCTAGTCGCCACTCCGGGACCTATTGAAGGCGGGTTTCGGGGGTCATTATCTCTCCTTCAACTTAAAGAAGGAAGGGCCTGGCAACCTGCTGACTCTTCCCTCCTTTTGGTGAAGGCGGGTCGTGACAAAACCAAATTCAACTCTTTCTTTAAAACCTTGCATTCTATAATAATAATAATTTAATAAATAATTTAAGTATCCTTTATACTAAAAATTAATAGTTTTTGATTAAATATACATGGAAATCATAAAATTTAGATATATAAATGAAAATTATAAATACACATTAATCAAACAATTAAAAACATTTAAAATAAAAAAACATGAGAATAAATAGAAAATTTCAATTATAATAGGTTCAAAACACATTAATAGAACAATTATGAATTCAAAATTATTAAATAAATTCATATATGTAAATAGCACTTTATATTATACATAAAACCCTTTTTCTTAGATTTTTCAAGATATATTTCCTAATTATAAATCCTATATTCTCAGATACATCCCTAAATAGAACCATCATCCCTACAAAGTCTAACTCATTCAAACTAAATACCATTCAATTTTTTTTAAAAATATCATAAAGAACCTTATCAAATTATTATAATTAAAACATTAATCATTATAATAAATGAAATGAAAAAAATCGAGTTTTTATTCCAATACCTATTTTTTAAACTAAAAAAATTAATCAAAATGCACACTTGCAATCTGTAGATTCCTAGAAACCAAATTAAATGAAATCAAATCAAATATTCCAATATTTTTTTTGAAATGATACAAGTTCGTATCTAGTTAAAGATACTTTAAATAAAAGCACACAAAATACCATAGACCAATAAAAGTAGAGAGAACCCATAAAATCTATACTAATTACCTATAACAAACCCATTCAAACTAATTACATCAAATATAATTATAAATGATACACAAAAACTATTAAATGAAGTATCAAACCCTCACTAATTAGGCTTCCACTATATCGAAACTTTTAATTAGTGTTTGGATGTCACTACACTGGTGGTAGGCCAAGTGCTGCACTCTCTTATAAGGGAGGTGCTCGACTAGATTGATGGTGTAATGGGAGTAGGGTGGTCTCATTCAGTGATCAGTGAATCTTAGGGTACTGAAAAAATAAATATACGAGGGAAAGTTCAAGAATCACTATTAAATAGGAGTAGAAAAAATCACATACCTTAACTTTTGAGACAATCAATTCATTCAAGAATATCAAGTAAGAGCGATAATAACATTTTTTATTGTAATCCATGAGATCAGAAGGAATACTTGGAACTTGAATCAAATTACCATATATGAACCATAAAACTTATCCTACTGATAATTTGAAGTCACTACCTTACATGATAAGTGGGAAGGGTTTTTATGGTGCATAACTAGGAGCTCCATGCAATCAAAGTAAAAAATAACGATGAATGAGTGAAAATAAACGTAAAGGAGAGGTTATGGGTGAACCAACAAATGGATCAAGGAAGAAACGATTGGGTGGAGAATCAATTATGAACATTGAAAATTATATATATATATATATAATAATAATAATAAAATTATTATAATAAATAAATTATTATATAAATAATCATTATAAAAAAATAACAACAAAAACAATTATAAAATAATTATTATGAATTATATATTTATATGATCATCATAATATAATTGTACTAATAAATAAATTCTTACACAAATCATCATTATAAATCAATAATAACAAAAAAATTATAAAATTATGTCTTGTGGTAAAAAAGTTTTCTGTAAACCATGGAAGCCCTAAATTTTACAAAGCCCCAGTTCTGATGATTTTAGGAGCCTTATGCCACCAATTATGGTTGAATCTTACATAGAGGAAAATACTTGGATGCTTGTGGAGAGGTTGTGGTGAATCTATTTAGGATTCACCATGGAAGAAAATAGGTGAAAAATGATTTCCATCAAAGTTGGGTTTGCGGTGTAGGCTATTACTACATCATGGAGTTGATCAAATCAACAGATACAAGACTTTTGGATTTTTGAGTGACTCTATGATATGTGATACTTTTTTCAATGTAATGAAGATCACTACGCATGCCAGCTATTCAAACCATTTGGAAAAATTAAAAACAAACAAAGATAGAGGAAAGTAGTCCTTGTGAAAAGATATTTCATGAGAGGACATTGCAAGTGAAGTTGAGTAGTTGTTGACACCTATTATCTATTCTATCATAGATTCTAAATTAGTGCTTGGAAATTTTATGATAGTCAAATTGATTTATAAGCTGATGTGTAGGAGGAAGTGGATAAATAATCATGGCTAAAGCACTCCTTGCTCATGGAAAAAAGAAAAGGGAAAGATAAGATGGAGGTATATGCCACTAACAAACTCATGGAAGCAGCTTCTAACCGGTCAAACTCTAAAGAGTGTAGGAATTACCTCATTTATGATGATGATTTTCAGGTGGTCTCACATAGAAAATCTATCTTTCTATGTTCTTTAGATGAAGTGGAGAAATAGGCTACCTTGGATCCCTATGAGGATTTAGATGCAAATGTGGAGGATAGGCTGGTTGCAGTGCACAACCTTGTTTCTGGTGGAACATTATAAGGAAAGGTGGTAATCGCATAGGGTTTTACTTCCTTGTCGCATTTTGGAACCAATAAATATAAAATTTATTTGTTGAAAATTTTAAATTGATCTCACAGCAAGGCAACTTTCCATGAAGAATTTGGAAAACTTTGAGTTGAAGCACAATCCTTAGACATTGGCAATTCTAATGTGAAGGATGCATTAGACACTGGAGGCATTGAGCCTCATGATGAATATGAATCATTGAGCACAGAGGATCAAAATGTCACATAGCAAGCTCCTGAACAATAAAAGAGAGACAGACACCTGAGAGGTCATGGTGGCTCCCGAGAAAGCGGTCACATACATAGTAGAAGGTGAATGCAGTTTGATCTTTTGTTTTTGATGGTGTTGTTGGTGCCATTTGTTAATCATGTAGCCCCCACTACCTCTTCTTTTTAATTTTCTTATTATTAATAATTTTTTTGGGACCATGGATTTTAATCTATGGTTTGCGCCTTTCTTGGTATATATATATATATATATATATTTTAATATATAAATATATATAATTATAATTACAATAAATATAATTCTTATTTAAATATATTTATTACAATTGTATAATTATTTAAATATATATATATATATATATATTTATAATTATAATTATAAATAAATATATTTAAAAATATTTTTATATAATTATAAATATATTTATATAAATATATATCGTTATATACTTATAGAATTATATATATTTATATAATTATATATAATTATAAATATAATAAATATATTTATTATTTAAATATATTTATTATTTAAATATATTTATTATAATTTATAATTATTTAAGTAAATAAATATTTATATATATTTAATTATAATTATAATTATAAATAAATATATTTTAATATATTTTTATATAATTATAAATATATTTATTTAATTATATATATTTATTAATATATAAATAAATATAAATATAAATATATTTATATAATTATATGTATTTATTAATATATAAATATATATAATTATAAATATAATAAATATATTTCTAATTTAAACACATCTATTATAATTTTATAATTATTTAAATATATATATATATATAATTATATATATATATTTATACATACACACGTGCACGCAAACGCGCGCACGCACACACACACACACACACACACAAGGTGTTCGACGGTACAATTACATTTAAATGCACCCACACCTCACACAGATAGGTTTGGAAATGCAGGTCATAGCGCCTCGAGGGATAACCCACTCAACGAGTCGCTTTATTAAATTATAATTATGACCCAAAGACTGAGTGGACATGAAACCCATTATATGGACCAAAGACCCATTTTTACTGGCCCGAAGGCCCAATGCAATATTTATGCCCGCATCATCACGCTTGTGTCCCCAAACCTATGTTATGTCTATGTCACCATCTGCCCATGTCATACATGCATTAGTGCCCCTTTATCAATGCCTATATCATAAATCCCCCAAGGGGCTTACCAAGATTCGAACTCTAGTCTTTTGGACGCAGGATTAAAATGTTTACCACTCAGGCGCCACCCCAACTGCTATATATACATATACATATAGATATATATATATATATTTATATAATTATATATATTTATTAATATATAAATATATATAATTATAAATATAATAAATATATTTATTAATTAAACATTTTATTATAATTTTATAATTATTTAAATGTATATAAATTTATTTATAAATATAATTATAAATAAATATATTTTGAAAATATTTATTTATAATCATAAATATATTTATCTAATTATATATATTTATATGCCAATGGAGTGCATGTCAGTTGGTGACCTGTACCCATCTACGACATCCAACGGGTGTGGGGTCCAGTGTTCGACTCCCACCCGCTGTAGGTCTCTACTCCAATTTTGAGGGTGGTGATTTCATCTGCGCGAAGATGATTGATGGTCGGTGGGTTCTGACCGTAGCCAGGGATGATGATAGAATTTATAGGCTGGCAGGTTTGTGGCTCATGTTGCATCATAAGGTGGTGTCAATGGCTATCAGGGGATCTTTTGATGGTGGTGGGGCTGTACAATCATGGACAGTGCGAGCGAGCTTGGTGCAAGTAGGTGGTAGCGTCTCTGGTTGGTGGAATAGCGGACGGAGCGAGTGGGACCACTACAGAGCTGTGTCCTGATGGGAGATGGGTAGGGGCGAAGTGCTGATTGTTCAGGGTGGTGGGGCCATGCAAAAAAGTGGCGGTCATAGTGAACGGGGTCGCCGCGGTGCAAGGTTAGTGCAACATGCCTGCAAGGATGACCTTGGTGATTGGCGGATGACGAGATGTATAGGGGCGGCTAGCGGACGATGGGCGTTGGGGATTAGATCATGCGGACTAGGCGGGCATTCTTAGTAACCTATTGGTTTGGGTTGTCATGGGTTTAATACACATTGGTCTTATAGGTTATGTATTAAATAAATAAGGCTGATGGATGGGTTATCCCCTTAGGGGACTACAGTCTGCCTTTCCGGCCTGTCTGTGTGGTGTGTGTGTTTGAATGTAATTGTACCCCCAAAACACCTAATATATATATATATATATATAACTATATATATAATTATATATATTTGTATAATTATATATAAATTTATTAATATATAAATATATTTAACTATAAATATAATAAATATATTTATTATTCAAATATATTTATTATAAATTTATAACAGTTTAAATATATATTTATAATTTTATAATTTTATAAAAACATTTTTAAAAAATTATATATATTTATAATTTTATAATAAAAATTTAATTTGTAAAATTAATAAAAAAAATAATTTAAATAGATTAATTATATAAATTTCAAACATATTTTAAATGTTAAAACCTAGTAAGAAAAAAAAAAATAATTTATATAAATTAAAAACATATTGAAAATATTATATTTATATTAAATAAATAAATGTATAAATAAATATTACAAATTGATTAAATATATTTTTAATATTATTAATTAATGTATAATAAGAAATGAATAAATAAAATTAAATAATTTACAAAAATATTAAAAAGTGAATTTGTAACATTTATGTGAATTAAAAACACATAAAAAATGAAGAAAAATGAATAAATAAATGATATTAATTATATAAATAACAAAATTATTAAAAATGAATTATATTAACTATAAAAATATATTAATAATTAAACTAAATTTGAATTAATTTAAATCAATTTCAATTAAACACACTCATATATATTCATTAAAATAAATTTATATTAAGAATGAATAAATATTAAAAATGAATAAATACATAAAATACTACAAATGGAGAGATATTAAAAAAGAATAAATAATATTAAATCAATAAACTGACTTGCGCACACACATACATGTACACATGATAGACATACATATGTACACATAGAAAGCTACGTGCACGTGCGCACACATACATATACATACACACATATACACACATACAGACACATACATACAGTTATACATGTACATATATTTTTAATTATTTAATATCTATATAAATATATATTAAATAAATATATCCATTTATATATTATATAATTTTTTAAAGTAAATATTAATATATTATACTTATATGTGAAATAAGAATTTAATTATAAAAAAATGAAAAAATAAAAATAAATATTAAAAATAGAATAAATTTTTAAAAAATATTAAACAAATAAAAATTTTAAAAAACAAATATTAATATATATATCTATGAATATATTAAATATTAATATATATCAATATATTTTTATATATATTAATATATATTTTTATATATGAAATAAGAATTTAATTATAAAAAAATGAATAAATATTAATAAATATTAAACACACACACACACATTAATATTTAATATATTTATATATATCAATTTATATTTTTATATTAAATAAGAATTTAATTATAAAAAATTTATTAAGTCAGTTGGCCCTCAACCTGAAAGTCCATCCATTTAGGTAGCCCAACATGAAAGACCTACCAAACTAGGGGTGGGCTAAAGCTCGTGGAAAGCATAGGGTGTGACAAGGCCCGCGTGGGCCCATGCATATTGTCACCGACCCATATAGGTGTGTGCAGAGCATGTATATGGGTGTCAATCCCTACTGAAGGTTTCTGACATTGAGATGTGGTGGAATCATATATAAACAAGCAGCCGAACGTCCGTAATTTCGATGTGGGACTTGCGCGGGTGATAGCGACCTTTATCAGTGTTAGAAAATGCGTTGAGAAAGGTTATCGTTTATCAGTGCTACAAAGAAAGTGCGGATAAAGTAACCCTTTATCAATGCTAAAAAAATGTTGATAAAAGGAACCCTATATCAGTGCAAAAAAAACGCTGATAAAAACAACTTTTATCAGCACTTTTCGCTAGCGTTGATAAAAGATGGCACTGAATAAACCCAAAACTATAGTAGTGACATGTCATTGATATGTGATTTATGGGCTTTGGTGTGTGTTAATGCATCATTCTAGACATATAGGTTCACATTCCATATATACCTGTTGATTACATTAGATAGAGCCTAAATAATTAAATGCTGGTTGAAATTGTGGTATGTGAACTAGTGCATTATTTCTAACATTATTTTATTTGAGCTTGTTGTATTCTATGCTTTTGTGTATATATGTGGGCATGACTAACGTACAAATTTTGGTTACATAGACTTAAGATTTAAATAAATTGGTCTTAATAAATAATTTGGATTTGGTTATCACTTGGTATAAGTGGCTGTTTCAATGAGTTCAAATGGAATTAGAATGTACTAGTTGCAATTTTTACTTGAAAAAAAATTTAATATGGAAACTCCTATGGTGAGGAGTAATGGATCCATAATTTGAAACGCTTCTCAAGGACGAGACGAATTATAGTGGGAATAACGGTAATATCCTCAATTTTAAATGATAATAAAACTCTTATTGATTAATAAATCACAAGTCTTCTTTGTGTGAAAAATTTAATTTTTCAATACTTGTATTTATTAAAAGATCTATGTTAAGATAAAAGTCCTAATAAAACCTTGAAATATTCTATAAAATACTTTCGGAGCCAGGCGCTGAGTTAGCGTGGAATTCCAAGGCCTGAAGAGCCTCGATATTGTTCTAATAAAAATACTAAATATATTATATTACGCGAGCACAATTTTTTCAAAAAAATGAAATATATCCCAGATGGTATCTCATATGAGAAATCCAAAATTTCCATTAGATATGGAATGTGGGTTTTATCCTAGATGTGACATAACATATGTGTGCATCGGGTGTTTGGACAGATCACATGCAAGAGTAATTTATTTAGTATGTTTATTATAATTTTTTCTTGAAAAAAATTAAATATATTCCAAAAGGTGTATCGTACAAGAAATCAGAGACCTCCATTAAATTGAAAATGAAAGGTTTACCCTATTTGAAATATAACATTTGTGTGCATCAGGTGTTTTGTAATATTTCCTGTAAAGATAATTATAATTTGTATATAATTTTTATTGTCTATTTGAAATAATAATAATAATAAATGTAATATTATTATTTGTGCTGAATACAAAAATGGGAATATACTTTCATAATTAATAATTATGTTAGGGTGGAAGTAATTAGTGATAAAAGTAATAATGAAGATATTATTACTTATGTTAAATAAATGTTGTAGTGTGATTAATAAAATTTATTAACTATTATCAGTATTTAATGGTTGTTATTTTAGAAATGGTTATGGTGGAAATGATGAAAGATATTTAATAAAAATAATACTAAAATATTGTTGTTATTATAATTATTAAATTGAGAAAATAATATTGATGTATATATATAATGTATATATATGGGTTAAATGTATATGTATATTTATATACATGTGCGAGAGTATATATGTATATAGAGATCTATGCATGTATATAACATTTATATATATATAAGTTAAATATATATGTAAATATATGTACATGTGTAGGTGTATATATGTATATATGGATGTGTGTATGTATATATATAACTTGTATATATATGGGTTAAATACATACATTCATATATATCCAGGCATGTGTGAGTGTGTGTATATTTAATGTGTATAAATATATATTTATGGATGACATTTAATATATATATATATTTTAATGAATGATTTAATATGTTTAAATGATTAAAATTACAAAAAAAATGTAAAAGGCAACGTGGTGTAGTTCTTGGAAAATTAAGAGGAGAGATGAAATAAATAAATTAAGTAATAAATGTGTAACATCCCGGTTCCGAAATCCACCGAGAGGGGCCCCGTACCTGGTTGGTCACATGGCCTCCAGCAGATTTTCCCGAATGCCAGAGGCTGCCGACTAGCAGTGAGAGCCTTGAGTGTGATGATGGGGAAACTATGCCCTAATTGGCAGAGTACACGGCGGAAGTAAACAACATACAATAGCGGAAATAGTAAATATCCAACAATAGTAAACAATGAAAGACTAATAGAGAAAAAACTGGAGAAGAAATATATGTAAATGATGCATGATACATATATGTCTAGGAAAGCATCCAAACAAGTCATCATTCTGAATACAGTACTAAAACAAAGTACACAAGAAAAACAGATGAGTAAATCCTCAGCATCGCAAGCCTCAACTTGGTCCCATGCTCTCCAGGTCCAAAGCAATCTAGTACATGAAGTTGAAGGGTGCTTGCCCTTTTCTATACCTGCAACAATATAATCTGTTTGGGCCCAAAAGCATGGCCCAAACAGGGTGTGAGATTAAATCCCAGTAGGAAACCACTCGAAGATCTGTTCCTAACAGTCAGTGAGTATATGGAAGGTAAAAGTACAGAAAGCAATAAACAAGTAATCATTAAGTAGTAAACAATCCACAGTTTAAGAATTCAAAACACCACACAACATGCAACGGAAAAACAGTTAACACAACAGGTAACCCTCTGGGAAGTACCCACAACCTATCCCCTTTGGTCCTACCTATCAAGCACTAGTAACCCTCTGGGTGGCACACACAGTCTCACCCCTCTAGTTCAGCTAAAGTATAGACTCTCTAGGGAAGCACTCACCGTCAATTCCCCCTATAGTCTCATATCGCACTAAAGGCGCTCTAGGGAAGTACTCAACGTCAATTCCCCCTGTGTCCCGCATCGAGGAACTACAGATACTCTAGGTAAGCACTCAACATCAATTCCACATGTGGTCTCACATCATATAATTATAAAGATACTCTGGAGAATCCCTCAATGTCAATTCTACCTATAGTCTATACACCAGGTTCTCATGGCCCTGTGTAAGTCAAGCAAGCATAGAATCGCATAACGGACAAAGTAAACCTCAAGAACTACTTGGATAGTAGTCTACAACATAACACCATGCCAGAACAAAAGTCACTCCATCCTACAATACTAGGCATGGGAAAGCAAACAACAGCCTAACAGGAAAACAAGACCCAAAGGTCAAAACAGGAAAAACATGCATGGGAAATACATCCAAAGCACAACAATTCACCCTATTCTCAATCAATAATAATCTACTTAGTCATACCAATATAGTAGAGAAACAAAAGGGTCAAAACGGTAAACAAGCAATACCCCGTTCAATGGTATTGGTGGAATTTTCACATAAAACTCAAATACTTTCAACCGAAAGGCACAATCCACCTACCTCGGGGTTAGGAGATCAATATACTTAAACCTTAATGATTTAATCTCCTTAGAATGTCATAGATATAAAAAAATGCATAAAACATTCAACCCACGATAACTTGGAAAAGAGGAGAAATTGGAAAACGATGCTCTAGAAGAAGAGAGAACTCACCGATGCAATTCCAACACAATCAATGGTGATCAAATTGGAGGACGAATGGATGATTGGGGGCTCGTCAAAGATCCGAGGCTGCTTAGTGCTCTTGGACGAATGAAACCTAGAGGAGGTGTTTTCAGTCCGTTAGACACGACCCTGGTGCGTTTAATGAAAAAAAGAAAATACACGGCGTGTACTTTTAGAGTACACGGCGCGTACTTGCTGTTTCCGTACTCCGCATTAGGCAGCCTCTTGGTCATCACACATGGACATGTGTAAGGCTGCTACACGGCTAGAACACGGCTACCCGCAGTAACCGAGTACACGGTGTGTACTCATAAAGCACACGATGTGTAATTCAAAAATTTCCAGAAACTCATTTTTTCTAAAAAACTCTAGGAAAATGAAAAAAATACCTGAAAAGAAGGTCTGAGTTCTTACAAAATGAATAATTAAAATTAATGAAAAAATGCACATAAGGGGTGGGTGGGGGGGGGGGGGGGGGTTGAGAGGCACCTATCCTTATCCTCTCATGACTCTCTTCCTCCCTCTCTCTCTTTTAATTATATTGTCAAAATTCTTTCTTCGATATCTCCTGCAGTATTGATCCGATTGATGTGTTGTTAGCGTCGTCGAGTTCATCTTGAGAATAATAATTTTAATCCTAATTTTTTTCCAATGAAAGAGATCTTTGAGTGGTGAAATTAAATTTATATGTAAAACATTTTCATCAATCATCATTTCACATAAGGCAGGAAGTCTTTAACTTTTGTGCATGTCTTATATGGGTTATTGACATGATTGTTGGTGTGTGTGTAGTCGTTGAGATTACCCAGCCAGGATCCATGTATGACTGAGAGGGGGAGGAGGTGAATCAGTGATATCTTTTTTCTTTTATGTCTCCTAACTTATGAAACAACTCTCGCCTTCTGTTAAAGAGTTATCAACCTTTGTAAAAACAAAACAAGAACACATCTATAGGAACATAATAATTTACAAGGTTCACTACTCAACAAGAGTAGCTAATTCCTAGGTATGGTTTGGAAATAATCCAATACCACAATATCCACTAAAAAACAATCCTTTTGTGTGGAATACAATGAATAGAAAACTCCCTTACACTCATGTAGCCCTATGTTCAATACAATAGTGCATGTTCTTCAAGTAGAACAAAATAATGTAATACAATTTATGTAACAAGTTGAGAAAATTTTACCATATGATTCAAAACATGCTACTGTGCTACCTTAATAACTTACAAAAATATATTCTTCAAAAAAAATTCTTCACTTTCCTACATAGCTGTATGTAAGAACCTTCTGAACTTCATAATGATACTCATTTAGATCTTACCAGTCTGATTTCTCAGTCTGATAAAATAATACTCTATAAGAATACTACTGAAACAATACTAAACTACTTCTTCCTTAGTCTGAAAATCCCAATCCGATTCCCAATATGATGATCCAGCCCGATACGATGATCAACTGAATATGAGCTTCTATCTTCTCATTTACTTCTTATGTTCGGAAAACTTCATCAGATATGCTCGATTTGAAAACTCTTTCTCTCTATAAATATTCAACGCTCCGCCTTCTCTCTTGGATAGCACATCAGTTTTAGAAAGTATAGAGTACCTTCTCCTTTTATAGGTGACCCAAAAGTGGTTTAGGTGGGATTCTAAAAAACTTTTTTGCTCAACCAAATTTCCCGAATCTTCAAATTTACCTTAAATTTCAGCTCTATATTTGAATTATTCAGCACTTAATAATTATTCTTGAACCTTTTCGAATCTTCTCATGACTTCAACTCTCTTTAGACTTTCTTTACAATCATTAGTTTGATTCTGATTACAATTTTCCCTTTATGATATAGCCAGTATGATTTTCTTGACCCATTTTCAATTACATCAGAATGGAATATTTCTTAATATGATGACCACTTTGAAATGTTAGAACCATTCCTCTATAAACATATTGGAAAATTATAAAGATGTATGTACTTCTTTAGCAAAAATTACGCACCAGCTTCAAAACTTCATTGAAAAATATTTTCTCCAGTTTCTTCCAGATCCCCTTAACATACTTTTGTAGCTGCTTGAAAAAATTATTCTTTTCTTCCTTTTCTTAGACTGATGATCCTACATTCAATAAGGTTACTAGTGTCATCCTATGTTTAATATATTGGTATCTTCTTCTCTCATAAGGATTTCACGAAAAGTTCTCTGAAAAAATTATGATTTTTATGAATTATAAAATAGAAAAACATCATAAAATTTTAATTGGATCTAATTAGACTCTAAAACAACATCCCAACATGATATTAATTTCATTCCAGAATCGAGGTGAGTCTGATGTTCTGAATATGATGGTCATTCTGATTTTTAATTATTACAAAGTGAGGTGATTCCTTTTCTTTGACAAATAAAAAGGAAATTATATTAAAAAAAACTACATTCATCATCCAAAAACCTTCTCCAACCAATTTGTTCCCAACAACTGTAGGATACCTTTAATTTAGTGTATATTCTATTATGGGTTGTTGGCATGATTATTTGGCATGCATGTATAACCCATGAGGCCTATGTTTGATTCTTGACCACATGAGGTGTGCGTGTGTAGCCCTTTACCTATGCTTATATTAATTTTATATGGATTGTGATGATTATGATTAATGCTTGAATTGATAGGATATTGAACTATTGTAGTTCCCCAACTTGGTTTTCCACCCGAAGAGTGCTCTGACCCGATGTGCCATTGGGCCTTAGAAATGACTCCCCATACAACAAAGGTTGCTGACTAGTAGTGAGGGAATAAAAAGGTGATAGTTAGGAGACTATACTATCTTATGATGATAATAACAATGATCTTAATTTAGCAGAAAGGAAATACCAACAACACTGAACCAGTAACCCGTAAATAGTGGAAGCACAATAACATGGAATAACAGAAGCATAAACAAACAAAAAAAAAATTATAAATAAGAAGAAACCATTTTTAATAATAAACATCACAAGATTCCATTTGTAGCTAAACATGCATACCCATCATGTCATACAAGACAATAAACAGAAAGGGTCACCCGTGTCTGACCATAGTACATACATATAATAGTATGCTGATACAAAAGAAAAATGAAAAAAAAGATAAGATCTACCTAGTGTAGGAACCCCCAAGGTCTCTTTCCATCCATCCTATGAAAAAGTTCTGACAGAATCCTTAAGGTCCAGCTCCTGATCTCAGTCCCTCACATGATCAAAAAGAGCATAAAGTCTACATGCATCCTGAAGGTCCTGTGTAGGGTGTGAGAATAATATTAGTAGGTCACCACCAATATGTGCCTAACATATATCTGTGGTAAAGGAGGTGTATCTAAATAAATAAAATAGTAGCACACACATATCTTATAACAACATGCTTTCATTGTTCTCAACAGTCACAAAGAAGAAATCACCTGCTTTGGACAACACCAATATAACTGTAGTGGAGAAGATCCTTAGAATGAGGCATAAGGAATCATCTAACAAAAATCTTCCTAGGAGAACCCTTAGGTTCCACCTCTAAAAATTTCACCCGACACGTTGTGCCTTCAAACAAGTACCGACATCCAAAAGGGCACACCCAAATAATAAGTACCTGATCCCTTAGATCCCTACTCCAAAGCTCTTGTTGGCTCTAATACTGACATCTCAAGGCACAATAATGTTTATACTCCAACTAATAAACACCTTTGGATCAAAAACTGATGTCCCAAGGAATGGCGATATCCATCCTACCAAAATAAACTCGGCCCAACATCCCTAATATATGGCGAGCCTAAGCACCTAACCAATGGTCTCAAAACTGCCAACCAATGGATCCTCACCATCCA
The DNA here is from genome assembly GCA_963277665.1 of Viscum album. Classification (NCBI taxonomy): domain Eukaryota; kingdom Viridiplantae; phylum Streptophyta; class Magnoliopsida; order Santalales; family Viscaceae; genus Viscum; species Viscum album. Next base: position 1,210,502,404 of record OY728137.1, read on the forward strand.
CATGACTTTCTATGTCAAGTACCTACAACCTCACTGATGGTCAACACCATTCCTAATATACATCTAACAGAGGCCTCTACCCACATGAGTGGTCAATGCCACCTCATCATCTGAGTCCTACTGTGTGCACACAACTCCAACGGTGTGTCAACCAATCATGGTGAGTGTAAATCACCAACAAAGTACCTAAGACACAACATAAATCACCTAATTCCCCTTCAAATGAGTTGGTCATTCCAATGATCAACACCATCTCAGATCACACAATCCTTTCTCACAACCTGATGACCTCGTCACCTCAATCCGGAACCATGTCACCCAACTTGTGATCAACATCACTCATAGAATCCGGGCCTCACCCGGACTCACAATCACATCAAATCAAGAAAGGTGGTCATAACCACCTTAATCCTCATTCCAATCCTATCTAGTTCCCATGGAACTCACAAAAAATATATATTAATAAAACAATTCAAGTTAAATAAATAAACACACCTAGACTAATCTTTCCAAGTGTCCCATGGACTCTAACTTGGCCTCACACATATGATCATGTCTAGGGAATGCCCAATGACATATTATAATGTATCAGAATTAATTTAAATACATGGTTTTAATTTATTAGGGATTCTATCAAAATATCCAATGAATTTCTCAAGAGAATACCCACAAAACACAAGAAAAATCAAAGAGAAATATAGACACCACCTACCTCATATTGGTAGAAATCCACTCATCTGATATCGTCCCCTAACTCAATATAGTTTGGAAGAAATTTTCATATTAGACGAACACCCAAAAAATAGGGTAGATCAGCTCACATGGATTTAGTGCTCTGTATAGAGAGAGAAAAGAAGCAAGTGGATTAAGGGAATTACCAATGTGGTTCCAACAAGGCTGACAATGATCAAAACAGAGCTTAGATGAAGAGTAGAGCTCAATAACTAGGGGGAAGAAATGGGGAAAGGGAAGTTTAGTTATTTCACACATTTTAACAACCCTCCTAGTTTGGATGCACATTTTGGATAACTGTGCACCAATCATATAGCTCATGCTTCTTAGGAACCAAACCCCACAAGGTTGGCATTCATGATTTTGCCAAGATGTGTGTAACTTGTGTACAACCACTGGTTAAGTGGAACTAATAGTGAGGCCATGCGTATGGTTTTACAAAAATGTGGGTAGGATGTGCACACCCCTCTGTTAAAAATTGTAGAATTCCCTACATAACCATGAACCCCCTCCCACATGGTTTGAAAATCCATACCTAGATCCAAAGGAGGGATGCACGATATCTCCTAGAGGCCACATGGTTTTTCCAAACCATGCACCTCTATCAACACACTTTGAAATATTGGGTCTTCAGCCTCTGATGTTCCCAAAACCCTACCAAAACCCAAAGGAAACTTTCCAATAATTGAAAACCATTTAAAAAATAAGGACTTGGGTCAAAGTAACTCTCAGAATTAGGTTTTCAAGATCAATAAAATAGTTGTTCCAACCATCAAGCTCCAAAAATTCAAAGGAGTTAATTATTTCGACCCACTCCAAAAATCCAGGGAGTTATAATCTCCCTACCTTAACATAGCCCATACTTGAGCTATAAAGCAATACCCGGAGATGATATAAAACATACCCATATTTCTAAAATTAATCTCGACTACCCTAATTATAAATTCACAGGTCAACTCTCTTAAGGTGCCTCCAAACTTAAGAGTTACCTACCCCGATCTCTTCCTAACCCAAAAATATAATAAACTGATGGTCCACTAACAATCCTAAAACTCATAAGTCCTCCTGTGACACATATTAACTCTATCACCTCATCAAGTGTTAAAATCATTCTTCTGTTACATCTAGAATCCATCAAGTACCACATCTCATCAGATTCCCACCTCATTCCAAGTTGCACATGGAACCTATGGTGACCCACATCTCATTATATTTCCAAAATACTAATTCCACATACAAAACCCATAAAATCCTACATCTCGTCGATTCGCATTTTCCAACGCACCTAAAGTAATCCCACATTTCATCTATGCCCATAAATAATCCCAGTGCCACTCACCTCATATATATATATATATATATATATATATAACAAATATAATCCGATGTTGACCTATAAACTAGCTTCTGATTAGTCCAAAAACAACCCATGCACCACATCACCCAAAACTTGACATGGCTAGAAAGGGCTATGCCAAAATAAAAAGTACCCTGATCAAGCCCACGAAATACCTCTAATTGTTACCGACTCCTCGACTGAATCTACACCTGGAAACTCCACTACATAAACCCGACCTAGAGCTCAACTACCTAAGTCCTGGACGCCTTGTGGTGCTGCAACCGTCACCATCCACTGACCCCACTGATGGGTCCCACTATCTCTTCCATGAACTCTACATGTAACTAAATCCTGGATACCAGCTCTTGGTACCTCTCTCGTTCTTACCTTAGAACCCTGAGTTTTCCCTGATCCTTAACCACCGACTATCTGAGAAGACTTCCTACGGAACCTCTCGAGATGACGGACCTGGACCCATGATTAGTAGTTCTTCAGCTCTTGATCACACTACGTCCACACATGTCTCATGTTCCTCTATTGGAATTACACCATTGGTGACCGAATCCTCAGTGGTTTTCTCAAGTCTCTAGCCTCAATGCCCTATTGATATTCCTCGCAACCTCACTTACTATTATTTGAAGAATCAACACTGTAATCACCTAACGCAATCACCAAGATCTAATAAGACCATTCCATCAGATTTCACTCAACTATCAATGCCTGATTCATAGAATATGATAATGATACTAACCCAAATATGTTTACCTTCACCTGAATGGAATGCTATATCAATTCATAAAATGCCTCACCCTCGATGTGTCATCACCTACCATATAGGGTGTGAAGTAATAAAATTTGGTGAATATAGCTCCATAATCTATGAAAGACATGTCACCTTGCTGAAGGCTCAATAACATCTGATCTCGCTCTTCCCTCAGCTTCTCAGAAAATAAATTATTGAAGATCCTGACCTCAATGATTTTCCAGGAAAATTCCTCATGTTTTCCTACATATACCTGTACATCCCAATATCATTTTTAAAATCCTCTGATCATGTATGTCTCTAGATTCAACCTCTAGCTAGGGGGTGTCTCAATATTCTCAAATATGGTCTAGAATAACTCAATCCAAGTATTTTCCACATATGGTCCGACCTCACCCTAAAATAGTGGTGGGTGCAATGCCTGGAACTCCCGAGTCAAGTATGCCATCAAAGAGTCTACTCCCTAAGTTCCCCTATCAATTCCCTAGATGACACGTACTTAGCTTACCCTAAGCTGATAATCAAGCCCCAAACCAAAACCTTCCATATCCTACGGATGAACCGCCTGCACTTGATCCTGTACCTATTCCTGTACTTGTGGCTCATGCTCCGACTGACCCTCTGGGGCCTAATCTCGACCCTCAACCTATGTATGCTCTAGCGGCACCAAATTACATTCTGCCAGAAGATCTATGAGAATCCGTCTAGGTGGAAACCTGCCAAATACCAATATAATGGTTAGAAAACCATAATAACACACACACACACATAAAGCAAAGATAGAAAAATATGTAATAAGCAACGCAATCTCAACACCCTTATACTCCCCCATTACAACCATGTCTCATGAAATCTAGCCTCTTGGCCCCTTACCCACCCATATCAGAGCCAAGTATCACATATAAATCTGGCCTCATGGCCCCTCACCTACCCACACTGGAGTTGAGTGTCACATATCAATCCGAGGTAGCTGAGTAAGATACCACCAAAGAGATTCTTAGTAGGAAAACACTGTTTAACATCATTTTTTGACACTTTAAACAACCCACCCATATCATAATCCCTTCATACTCTTATCTGAGATATACCAATACCTATATATCAAATATCACATACATATATCATTGGAACCACATTCTTGGGATGTCTGAGTAGAATGCCACCAAAGAGAGACTAAGTAAGAAAACATTGTTTAGATTTCTTTTTTGACACTTTAAACAAGACAACCCCTCTAATAAAAATCAAGGTTCCCAATAAAGATCATATCCTATGTTACTATCAATAGGAACAAATAAAACCTCCTATTCCAAACTAGGACAAGGGTCTAAAATCCTCTCCTACCATACCGGGCCAAGGGTCCAAAATTATTCCTTTTTATATCAAGAAAAGGGTCACATATCATAACTAATAACAATCACACCAAAGTGAACTAATTTAAGTGTAAATCATATCAAATATAAAAAGATAAAAGTAGAATAACAATTGCCACCCCTGGAAAATTGGTCTATCCCCCATGAATGGGACAACAAGTACCCAAATACGAGATCTAAAACAAGTTCAGACAACATAATATTCTTTGTTCTACCATAAAACAAAAATTAAGACCCAAAAATAGGTAAAATAAATTCCTATGATACCATTTTTTAGTGCCCCGACCTATTTTTCCACCCAAACAGTGCTTCGATCCGGTGTGCCACTAGGCCTTAGGCGCACTTCCCCATATTCTAAAGGCTGTCGACTAGCAGTGAGGGTGTAAATAGGTGATAGTGGGGATACTATACCTTATATTGATGAAAATAATAATGGCATACACAAATATAAAGATTCATAAAAGAAAATATCAACAACACTGGACCAACAACCTGTATATAGAAGAAACACAATAACATGCAATAGAGGAAGCATAAAAAACAACAATAGAAATGTGTGAATAAGTTAACATACCATTTTTAAAAGTAAAAATCACAAGATACCATTTGTAGCTAAACATGTATACACATCAGGTCATAAAATACAATAAACATAAAGGGTCGTTTGTGGCAGACCATAGTACATACATATAATATCATGTTGATACAAAAGGAAAAAAAAGATAATCTCTAGTTAATTTAGGAATCTCCAAGGTCTCTTTACATCTATCCCATGAAAAAGGTCTGACATAATCCCTAATTTCCAGCTCATAATATCGGTCCTTTAACTGATCAAAAGAGCATAAATTCTACACGTGCCCCAAAGGGAATGTTTAGGGTGTGATAATAATATCAATAGACCACCACTATTATGTGCCTAACTCACATCTATGATAAAGCAGGTGTATCTAAATAAATAAAATAGTAACACATGCATATCATATAATAACCTTCTTTCCTTGTGCTCAATAGCCACAAGGAAACAATCACCTACTTCGGCCAATGCTGGTATAACCATAGTGGAGAGGATCCTTAGAATGAAGCCTAAGGCATCATCTAGAGAAAATCATCCCAGATGAACCCTCAAGTTAAACCACCAAATATCACCCAACATCTCATGCCATCAAACAAGTATCGACATCCAAAAAGGCACAATCAAATAATAAGTACCAGATCCCTCGGTCCCCTACTTGAAATATATCATTGGCTCAAATCCCACCATCCTGAAGCACAATGATTTATTTCCTCAAAATAATAAACTCCATCAGATCAATAGTCGACATCCTTAGGAACAAAAATTTCCATCCTCCTAAAATAATCCCATCCCAACAGCCCTAATATATGGAGAGTCTTATTCCCCAATCGATGGTCTCATCACCTTCAACCAATAGCTCCTCACTATCCGCACATATTTCAACATCAAGAACCTCCAACCTCACTGATGGTCAAACCCATCCTTAAGACACATCTAATTGAGGTCTCTACCCACACAAGTAGTAAAAACCACCTCATAATCTGAATTTTACTGTGTGAACATGACTCCAATGACACATCAAAAAATCAAGGTGAGTGAAAATCACAAAAAAGTACCTAAGACACATAAAGTAACACTTCATTACCCTATGAACACATTAATCATTCATATTTTCAACATCATCTCACATCACACGATCCTTAATCGCAACCTAATTACCTCTTCACCTCAATTCGACAACCATGTCATCAAAAAAATGATCAACATCACTCATATAATCCAGTCCTCTCACAACCTAATGATCATATCATCTCAATCAAGGTGGTCATCACCACTAAAATCCTTAGGGAAATCCCATCTAGTTCCCATGGAACTCAAAAAAATATATTTATAAATAAAAAAATTCATGTTAAATAAATAAACACACCCAATCTAATATGCCCAAGTGGTCCATGAACCCTAAACCAACCTCACACATATGATCACAACTAAGTAATTACCAATTACATCCCACAAAATCTCATAATTAATTTAAATACAAGGCATTAATTTAATATTGTCTCACTCAGACTACTCAATGGCACAATCCAGAATAGACCCCTAAAACATGAGCGAAATAAAAGAGAAATCTAAGAACCACCTACCTTGTGTTGGTATACATCCAATCATACGATATTTTACCCTAACTTAAGATGGTTTTAAAGAAATCAACATTTTATATTAACACCCTACAAATAGGGTAAATTGGCTCACATGGATTTAACATTCCATATAGTGAGAGAAAAGGAGAAAATAAGCAAGAGGATTAAAGTATTTATTGATTTGGTTCCAACGAGACCAATAATGATAGAAATGAAGCTTGGATGGAGAGTGGATCTCAACCCCTAGGGGAAGAAGCAAAGGGAGAGTACCCCTATTGTGCATGTGAAATGAAGGGGGAATAAAGGATAAAGAAAGAAAAATTGGGAAAGGTTAGTCTGGTCATTTCACACATTTTAATGACCCACATGGTTTATTCGCATGATTTGGATAACTGTGTGACAAACGTGCATCTCCCACTTCTTTGGAATGAAATTCCACATGGTTGGACCGTACGGTTTGTCCAAACCATGCACAACCCATACACAACCACTGGTTATATGGCACTAAGCGTGTGACAATGCACACAGTTTTCCCAAACCATGCATAGGGAATGCATACCCCTCTTCTAAAAACTAAATAATTACTCAAATGTCCATGTTACATCTTCTATATGGTTTTAAAACCAATCCCCATAGCCAAAGGATAGCCACACAGTTTCTCTTGGAGGCCTCATAGTTTGTCTAAACTCTGCCCCTCTATCTGCACACTTTGAAAGATTGGGTTTTTAGACTCCGACACACCCAAAACCCAAATGAAACCCCAAAACACTTTACAAGAATTTAAAAGCATCTAAAATAAAGGACTTTGGTCTAATGAAATCTCAAAATTAGGTTCTTAAGATCAATAAAAGAGTTGGTTCAACCACCAAACTCAAAAAATTCAAACGGGTTGAGGATTTCAACCCGATCAAAAAACCTGGGATGTTACACCTATCATTTTAATTATGTATCTTGTATGAAGTATTCCTATCTACTATAATTGAGCCTGAAAGTTTGGAATATTTGGTCGACATGTGATATGTGACACTTGTATTGGCTGACATTGGACAACATGTGAGATATGAAACATGATTGATGATATGAAATATTTGATGCATGTTCGAGACTATCCACTGAGAAGGATGTGGCAGGCTTGGGTTAGCATGTAATTGGACTATTCTAGTTAGTGGTATGTGTCAAATTATTTTGGGTATCCACACATGAGGTATGTGATAAGATTTTGGTCGACATATGAGACTTGATGCTTGTTTTGGTTATCCACGGGAGATGGATGTGATAAGACCATAGTGGCCAACATTTTCTTGAACTATCATGACTAGTAAAATGTGTCACATGATTTGGGCTATCCAATTAAGGAGGATTTGTTTGGTTGGTTATTGATGTTCTATACAACACTATGCCTAAGAAGGTATGTTTCTCCCAACATAGTCCCGAAGTAGATAGAGTTATCCCCAAGGACCCAACATATACTTGACACTTGTGTGATATAATGTTGTTATATATGTACCCAATTTAGGTTCATGGAATAAAATTGTATATTTTATGAACTAATTTTAAGGGCCATTGGTGATTTACTACTAAGTATTGTACTCACACCATACTTGGGAATTTTAGTGAGCTTATATATAGCATGCCTTAGGATCCAAAAAAGAAAAAGGGCCTTGTGGTAGATAGTTGAGCAGTTGGAGTTGGTGGATGTGGATGTTGTAGGATGGAGTTATAGTGGGACATCAACTACTACTTTTATTTATCATCTTAACCCATACATAGGATCCATGTTTAGTCTGGTTATTTTATCTTATATGTCATCTTTCAGTTTCTACATGTATTACTTTAATTATTTATTTTATTTATTATATTGTAAATTTATTTATTTTGTTCACTCTAATGGAGGGTATAGTCTCCCCATGGTTCCACTCAAGACCCTCATTACTAGTCGAAAACCTCTAACATATGGGGAGTCGCACTTGAGGCCATGTATCATCTGACCCAGACCTAGTGGTTTGGGTTAGGATGTTACAACAATAATAAATAAAACCAAAAAAATTCATTAAAATTATTTCACTCATGAAATTAATTTATAAAGTAGTGACTAACACATTAACATATCAATTTAGTATCAAAAAAACAATTTTAAACCTAAAATTCATATAATTTATTTGATCAATACTGATTACATAAAGTTCAAAAGTTACTTTATCATTTTCCTCATTATACCATCTCATTATTCATGGAGTTCTATAATTTCAGTGTTGAAGCACATTTATAAAGTTTCCACATCACATAGAATTTCATGAAAAATTATTTTGTAATGGTATAACTAATTTTCCATGTCACTTAACTCAAAAAAATAATTTAATCATTAGTATAACACACAGTTCATACCACATCACTCAATTAAACACCAATGAGCACATGAAGTTATCCACCTCGCACTAGGAAAATAGTCTGCACTAATAGAGAATCATTAATTATATCCCAAACAAAGGCTTTATTATATGTATATATTTTTCATTGTATTATAAAACACAATCTTTATATCTATTTTTTATATTTTTTATATATGTATGTATTATAATTTATAATTAATTTTTAATTTTATACTTTATATTATCCACGAATGAAAAAATGGTATATTATATAAATACCTTATGTGTATTTATCTATTTATTTTATAATATGAATATGGTTGAACCAAATAGGATGTATATGAAATAAAAATGGATGGATTCCAATCATATGATATTGGAAAAAAATCACTTTGGTTTTTTTTATGTGGATTGTGTTTGTTGACAATTTCTTTCTTTAAGAAGGTTGGATACTACTATAGAAGAAATCCGTTTGAAAGATAGTATATACACTATAATGGTATAGGTTGCATCATATTATGGGTTTTTTTAGAGTATATTAGATTTTTATACACCATAGAAAGACACCACACCAAAACTCATCTTATTACGCTATAAAGATCAAGGAGTTTAACTTTCTATATGACATTTCCATGGGTTATTCCATTGTGGTAATTTGTGAAACAAAAAGAAGGAAAGTACAACCAAATTCTTGGTCCATAAAAGCATCCATTTGTTGTGCTAGTAGCTGAACAATCTCAAATACAACCTCGATGTAGGTGAAAATGCAGGTGAGCACCATCGTGGGTCAGCATCGGTGCGTGTGAAGGCAAGACCACAACTCACGACAGCACCATGGAGGATTATAGCATGTTCGGGGAGACACATAACCCACCAGGACATATAATACCCTAAGTGATTTGATTTATGTGTTTGAGCGAGTCTTAGATTATATATTTTATGACAGTACATTTGGATGTCTGATATCAGATTCATAAATTACGAGCTACATCATAATATAGGTTTCCACATCATAGAATGTATAAGATTAAATTTGTGAGGTAAAGTAAAAGGAAATATCCACAACATAATGAATTATACTATAATAGTGACCAAATTATTTTCAATGTCACTAAAATTTCTAGGATTCTTTTGCTATAAAGAATTGTCTATACCGAATGTATGTTACAGAGAAGATGTTCACACTGTAGAAAGATATTGTTATGTAGAGGGTGTGTTTTTGAAAGAGTAGATGGTTTGATGATTTCCAATCCTATAATAGATTATTCTACATTGGAAAGGTATTTTCTATAGCTATTTCAATGGATAAAATAGGTTTGAGGAAATCATGTGGAGATCGTGAGAGAGTTAAATTGTGTGAGATTTGTAGATCAAGTCAAAATGAGGCTATGTGGTAGGGAGGTGGTCCACACCATAATTTTTGATTGATATCTATTTATATATCACATTAGAAGCATATGATTTCAATTATCTTATAAATTTGAAAATGTTATATAAGGAATAAATTTAAGTAGCCATTCCTCATTTGAAACTCATCAGTCTGTGTATAAGTGACACACCATTTCAAGTGTATTTTCATACACAAATATTATGATTAAGAAGGATGTCATAGAAGGAGTAGTTAACACCTATCTATGGGGGACAATAGTAATTTTTGAAATCTTGTGAGGATAGTGAGTTTGGAGGGTTAGTATGACCGCCCTATACTATAAAAAGAAAAGATAAGTAGTGTGATATTGTGTCTCAAGTACATAGACACATTACCTTTGCATACTCCTTGGATTGGCCCTGTTAGGGTGAACCAAGTAAAATAAATTGTGTTATTTAATTCTTTCGTTACTCGTAGAAAGAAATGGAGAGAATGAAGTGTTCCTCATATCCATAGAACAAGATCAAATTCAAGGGTTAATGTTTTTAAATCTTTAATACCCTAATTCCCCCCCCTCTCAGTGTATTCTCCTTGATAAAGGACCAATAAGTGGTATCAAAGTCATAGTTTTTGGGGTGATGTATTCCCTCTCTTAGAATCATGACAATAATATCTGTTGTTAATCATAAATTCATACATATTTTTGAATGAAACAATTTACAATTGTGGAAGAACATGATGCATCAATACTTTAGGTATTTAGGGATAAAAGTATACACAAAAACCATTCATGGTATCTTGAAAAACAATAAAAGTGTGAATTTATTATAAAGTGAATAAAATATGATGATAGTGATGTTGAAAATGATGAATTTAAAGGTATAGTTGATCTTCAGGCAGAACTTGAATAATATATTTAATAAATTGATATATGGATTGATAAAACAAAGAAATAAAATGAAGTTTTTATGAATCTAAGCTTTATATAAAACAATATAACTAATAGAAGTTATAATTGAAAGTAGATATTGTAAAAAATATATAGAAAATATAGAAATCCAGTGAAATAGGTTGAGATTATGCTCAAAATTGAAGAGAAATACCATATAAATGATGGCCTATATAAGTTTGTTAAAGAAAGAGTTAACAGAATTGAAGAGATCAAAGGAGAATTCATGATATGTCAATGAAATTCTGAAGACTAGGAGAGAATATTTACACCCAAAATAACATAGAGTATCTCAAAGGCACCAACCACAAATTAAACTAAAGATGATCTTGGGGAGTCCACTAAATAATGTATAACTATCCCACAAGTGAAACACTTGAAAATATGGAAATATTTTTTGGATTATGATTACAAGAAGAAGACAACCATCATTGATTCTATATGGTAATAATCACAACCTTGAAGAAAAGTGTATTTTCAAGGAGATCAAAAGTTCTTCATTCAAGCTGTAAAGAGTGAAAAGAGGACATAAAAAATTAGGTGTTATTTCACTGAATAGTTGGTAAAAATTCAATATGTGTGTTATATTTCAAAGATATTTTTCTAAGAATAACAACATAAAAAATAGTCAAAAAATCTATCAACATTTTTTATTATTTTAATGATTATTTATTTTGGTGTGAAGGATTTGAGAATAAGGAAACTAGTTATGCCTAAAGGGTTTAATGGAGGATTTCAAAGGAGAGTCATAAATGTAGAAGACGACAATCATAAGTGACCTTAAATATGTTGAAAACTCACAACAGGTTTTCAGTCATGGAAAATTTAGAGGATACCATGGAGTAAGAGATGAAACAACATTGTCCTTCTTCATGAAATTTCAAACAGTAGTCATGTGTGAGGAAAAGTAGACATGATAAGGAAAAAAATTCAGATATTTAATTGACATAAATAGAAAATTATAAATTTTAGGTTTTGGATAGTGGATGTACTTCTCACATGAATATTAATGAAGATCTCATCACCAACATTAAATACGATAAAAAATTGAGTGGTTTAATTTGGTAATGATGAAGGAATCCGATTTTTTTTACTTTGGGAAATCCAATTTTAGTGGAAAATATCTTATAAAAATATATGTGATCTTGGTTTAAAGTATTATCCACAATCTTCTAAGTGAGAACCAATAGTGCGATTCTAGAAATGTAGTGGAATTTAGAAAGAAGGGGTGCACTACTAAATCTAGTGATAGTTATTTTAATCTAAAAGGATGATGGGAAAAATTAAGTATTTACCTTATTAGTGAAGAAAATTTGTTTGTTATATCCAAGGAGTATTAAAACAAGTTATGGAACAAGAGACTTGTCCATTTGAGAAAAAAATCCTTGAAAAATATGATAAAGAATGATGTAGCTCAAGATATCCCCAAGATTTCATCTAATAACACCAATACATGTGACACTTGTCTTAAGGGGAATCCTTTTTAGATAACTTATAATCTAATAAAGGAAGATTCATCGAATTTTTTGGATCTTCTTTATATGGATGCTTATGAGCCTATGACTCCTAATGATTCAGATGGAAAAAGGTATTATGTTTTATTTGTTAATGATTTCAGTAGGATGACATGGTTGATGATGATTACTCGTAATAATAAAGTATTTAAATATATTACCCGATACTAAGAGAAATATTAAAATATTCTTTGTGAAAAAATTCAAAAGATTTACACTGTAAATGGTATGAAAATTTTTAAACACCCAAGTAGAAGAATATATATAAAAACGTCAGATTCAACATCAGGTGTCAGAAATGATAATTCCTTAGTAGAATAAAGTTTTTGAAAGTAGGAATCACATAATCAAGAACATGGATTGGAATATGATTATTTAAAATTCCCCACTAGATAAGTATTGGAAAAAATTAATTCTTATAATGGTCTATATCTCAAACCATTCATTATTATGTCGAAATGAAGACAAAAATTCATATGAAATCTGTTATGGATAGAATCTGGAACTTAATTACTTCCAGGCGTTTATAAGTAAGTAATGTAACCATAATAAAGAAAAGATTAGAATATTTAAATCTTGTAGAGATGGTGTAATTTCTCTAAGATGTTCATCTAAGAGTAAGTCATATAGGCACTAAAAAAATGGATTGATAATATTTTCAAAAGCAATGATGTTTCCATCAATAAAATTGAGAAGACTTAAAATACAAGTGAGCATATTTTAGTTTTATATGAGAAGAATTTTCATAGTAACAAACCAGTTTTATATGAGGAAAATAATGAATATATGTCTAGATGAGGGGGAGTTCAAAGGGATGTAGTGAAATCTGATAATAGATTTGATGATGAGAAAAATATAGCAAGGAAAACATGATCAAATAGATGGTCCAATAGGGAAAAAATCCTAGAAAGAAATATCATTAGTGAAGGGTAAACTCTAGTTCAAACAACAATGATAAAATCATAATAACAAAATTTCCTTCTATCTCAAATAGAACCAGAAATACTTTGAATAAGTTTCATAGTATGAGATATGGTTCAAGGAGATTCATAAGAAGCTTGAACAAATTTGAAATAATAACACTTGGGAAGTTTTTTTGAGTCCAACAAAAAATAATGAAATCATAACTAAATGAGTTTTCTGAAAAAAACTCAATGAATATGTCAAGATGAACAAAGAATGTCTATTGTGAAAGGTATATTACTAAATTAAGGGAATCAATGTTGATGAGACATTTTCACCAGTGGATCTATTGGAGGATATACAATTATTTTAGGTAATTATAGTGTAAAAAGGATTGAAATTATTTCAAATGGATGTCAAATAAACCTTCTTTAATGGAGCCCTTGAGGAAGAATTCTACATTAAGAAACCATATGGATTTATCATTCATGAATATAAGAGAAAAGTATACCTGTTAAAGAAATAATTTTATGAATTAGAACAAGAACCAAGGGATTGGTACTCATTAATGGACTATAACCTAAATAATTTTAGTTTTTGTACTTGAGAGGTTGATAACAACCTTCACATCAAGAAGTATTAAGAACAAAAAATGTTGGTGATTATATATTATGAAGAAATCATCATTGGAGGCTCAGATGAATCCCAATGCAAGAATTTTTTATAATTAATTGGCTTGTAGGTGAATCAAATAATGGTTTATATATTTATTTCCCAAACTAAATATTCCAAAGAAGTGCTGAAAATGTTTCAAATGGATGACTCTAAACTGATGGGTACTCTAGAATATACCTAGATAAGATATTCAAAATATGATAAATGAAATGATGTTGATGTGACTATTTATAGGTAGATCATTGATAGTTTAATTTATAACCACATGACTAGATATTTTGTATTCTCATGTCAAGAAGCTCATTATCAATGCTTCCCAAGAGAAATCTATGTGCAAACTGTGAGGATGATACTTTGATACATCAATCAAATAGTTTATTATGTGATACTTTTTTGATGCAGTTCACAATAATAATTACATTGATTTACTTATGTAGATTGGGAAGGTTTAGTTGAAGATTGAATGTCTACTTTAAAAGGTTTGTTCTATATTTTTAGATCTTTCATTTCTTAGATACGAAAAAAAGTAATACTGTATATATTTAAGCACTCTATAGGTGGAGTATATTGAAAAGACTCAATATTTTTCCAAATTGGTATGGATAAAAAAATAGCTTGAAGATATTGGAATTTATATGGTATCTCTTATTCTGATTATATGTGATAACTCATGTGATATATATATAATAAAAATTAACATTCACCACTCAATAAAAAAATCACATTGAGATCAAATAACATTTTTTGAAGGAGAAAGTTGAAAAACAAGTTGTGGAATTAGAATATGTGCCCATTAAGAATTAAGTTGTTGAAATCAAGACTAAGACTATACCCAAGGTGGATTTTGAACACCATTAGTTAGCTCTTGGATTCCAACCAAATATATCTCTTTATTTGGTTTAGAGATAGATCCACCACTACCTCATTTTATTTTCTTTTTAATTAAGCTATGATTTATCTTCTCAATCAATTTCTTGTATTTATAACTCCCTTTTTGATAACCTTCAAGGAAGTGATCTTTGTTTGTTAAAAAACGGTGATAACGTATTCATTTTTTTCAAAGGGGAGCACTTAGAGGAACTCTATTGATGAAGTGGGAGAACCAATTTTTGAGAGAGTTATTTATTAGAAATTTTGAAAATTTAAAGGAGTGATTTTTGAAAGTGATATTTGGAAGAGAAGATTCAAATCATGAAGTTAAATGAGTTATTATCAATAGTATTCTTTCATCCATATCTCGTTTATCACAATGAGCTAGTATCACATGATATTAGAGTTTGTAATTGATGAATCTTTTATGAACTTAGAGAAGGTAAGAGAATTTATTTGGAATTATTAACAAACCCCAAGGGGTATATTTTTAGAAAAAATACCTTAAATGTTTTTGTTTGGATTGTGTTTGTTGAGAATTGTTTTCTTTGATAAGGTTGGATACTACTATTGAAGAATTTTTTTGGAATAAAAAATATACACTTTAATGATATAGGTTGTTCCATAGGATAAGTTTTATTGGAGTATATTAGAGTTTTCTGCGTCAAATTCAGATACTACACCATAACTCATTTGGTTACACTACAATGATAAATGAGTTGAAATTTCTATGCCACAATGCTACATATTACACCATAGTGTTAGTCTGTGTAACAAAAATAAGTAATGATAATCCATAGTCTTGGACCATATAAGACTTAATATGTCATGGAGGCATCCGACCAAGCTTAAAGATAGCCTTTACATAGATATTAGTACAGGTAAACACTAACATGGGTTTACAATAGTGCATGTGAAAGAAAAACTATGACATAGGGAGACATCATGGGGGATTAGAGCATGTGTAGAGTGACACATGACCCACCAAGATAGGTAGGACCCTAAGGAATTAGATCAATGTGTTTTAGCAGTTCTTGGATTACATGGAAGGAGATAGTATATTGGGGAGCTATGACATAATATAGGTGTCCACACCTTAAAATGTAGAAGTTAAGCTTTGTAAAGTAAAGTAAGTGGAACTCATTATAGCCCAAGGTATTATGTTGTAAGAGTATCAAGGAAATTTTAAAAGTCATTTAATTTTAGTGGATGATTACACTATAAGTAATTGGTTTTATCATAGACATGTTTTAGAAAATATTTCCATGTCGTAAAAAGATCTTACAACATAGAGGGTGAGTTTTTGGTATAATGGAAAAGTTGATGATTTCTAGGCCTATAGAAGGTTATGTTGTAGTGGAAAGGGTTATAACACTATTATTTCAAAGGATATAAGTGGTTTGAGGAAATAATTTGGAGATTATGGGAGAGTAAAATTGTGTGAGGTTTGTAGATCAGGTCTATAGGAGGCTACGATGTAGGGAAGTAGTCCACACTGTAATTTTTGATTGATCACTCATTATATATCATAGTATAATGTTATACACAATATTAGAGGAATAAAAGAAGGTGAATACATCATAAGAGTAGAGACCACATTGAATTAAAGCAGTTATAATTGGGATGGAAATTTAACTATGGAATTTATGTTTGAAATTTAATTGATTTAATGTGACTTTAATGGCCCTTAATCAGCAAAATTAAGTGTAGATTATACATGGATTTATCTTAAAAGGAGAGAGGAAATACAATTTTATCCTAAACCTTAGTTCAAAAGAAGTTTCTTACATTTTTTACAACTGTAAACATAAGTTTGAAAGAATAGTAAGAAGATAGAAAATTTTAGATAGATAAT
The DNA here is from genome assembly GCA_963277665.1 of Viscum album. Taxonomy (NCBI): domain Eukaryota; kingdom Viridiplantae; phylum Streptophyta; class Magnoliopsida; order Santalales; family Viscaceae; genus Viscum; species Viscum album. The sequence goes on from OY728137.1 coordinate 1,210,519,266, forward strand.
AGGGGCTCACAAAAAAGGGAAGAGAAACAGATAATTCTAGGTATCCTTTAAAAATGAAATTGTTAGTGAAGGAAGACATCCCATGGGATCTTTCTCACTTGAAACTAATTAGTATGTTTATAAGAGACATACCATTTTAGGTGTATTTTCATGCACATATCTTGTAGATAAGAAGGCTATCAGGGATTGAGTAGTGAGAGCCAATATATTAGGAAAGTTAGTGAGATTTTAAAATCATGTGTGGGTAGTGAGTTTGAAGGGATAGTGTGATTTATCTATTGTGTAAAAAAAGAGAATAAGTATGATCTAGTATCTCAAGAGAATAAAAAAATTTCTTTTGTATGCTGCTTGTATCATACCTATTTGGGTGAACTAAGTAAAATTAATTTTTTATTTACTACTTCCATCAATCATAGAGTGAAAGTAGGGTAAAAGAAGAAGTGTTACTTATATTGACTTAGAAAGATAAAAATAAAGGGATAATGTTTTTAAATTTTTAGTACCATGATTAACCCCCTCTAAAGGCGTTCTTTTTGATAAGGGACCAACATATGAAAAAAGAGTATGAGGACGAGGCAAAAGGGTTCACTAATATTGCAATAGAGTATGTATAAGATTCTTATCAAATCATTTGTTCAAGCTTACATTGTTATTAAAGATGAAGTTTTCCATATGATTAAGAATAAAACTTGATATATCATGGAATAGACCAATGTTATAAATGTTGGAATAAACATAGGGAAGAACTAAATGTAACTAGTGACTGAGATAACATTGTGGTTTATGGATAATCTAATATTATTTTAAGTGTAAACAATATTGAAGATCCTATTGAGGAAATAAAAATGGGTTTTGAAGATGAAATTCATGATTTTAAAAAAATAATTTATAAGATAAAGTGCTATGAAAATATTACATTGTATAATGGTTTTACTAAATATATAATATCTTCATCCATATTGAAGCTATTTAAATTGAAAGATGGAAATAGATGGAGAAACTAAAGATTTATATAACAACTTTATCTCTTGAATGAAATTCTAAAAGAAGATAATGAGATTAATTATCAATCATATGATTCTAAAAAAACGTTATATTTAATGAGTATGATCTATAAAAGAATACATTCTTATCCAAATGATAGTATATTGTTTTATAGGTACTATGAATAACATAAAAAACACCCTAAGTGTAGTGTGGATCAAAATAGTAAAGATGAATCAGGTCCTTTGAAAGTTATACAGTAATTTATAATCATTATAAGGTTTAAAAAAATATATAGAAGTTAGAAGAATGTAAGGAAATTTACATGGAATACAAATACAATAATTCAATATGGGAAACTTTATCACCCAATAGAATCTACTTAGTTGAAAAAATTGATTATAAATATCTTGAATTAAGAAATGATTTATTAAAAATCATTCATATTATATTTATAGTTTATGATAATGATCCATGATTCATTTTTGACATTTAAGAATTAGATTCAATTCAATCTGACACATGGTGTCGCCATTATAAATAAAATTAAGTGTTTTAATTTAAAAATAATGTTTTAGATTAAAATGACCATCACATACTCAAAAACAAATAAAAAACACTCAAATTTTCTTGTTATTCAAGGAAAATATTAATAATTCATTTTTTATGTGTAGGAATTTACCTCATATCAATATGATATAAAATGTTGTCAGTTTGACCAAGAGTGGATATTTTCAATTAAAAGTGACATTTTAGTTCAAAATATATATCACCTACTAAAAAATAAGTAAAAATTATCATATTTTGGATAAGGATTTGGAGGAACCATGACTTGCACAGTCAATAAGGCTATATTTGAATTGACATCTTGGGTTGATGGGTGTAGGCTGGAAATTATGTGTGTGTGTTTCTGACGGTGGCTGAAAAAGATCCATTTTGAGCCCCACCCACCAATAAGATCAAAGATCAGATGATGTTGTGGGGAATCCTGTGACTTGTCGGCGATAATATTCAAGATCCATCCAATAGTGTGTGATGGACTCGATCTTAGGGAACAATAATACCTCAAGATATAGAGTGGTGACCTTGTGTTGTATAGTTGTGGATGCTTCGTGTAAGATCCTAACCTTTCCTAGAGTTGACTTAGATGAGATTTCAGTTAATTTTTTTCTTGTGTTGAGTAATTTTCATTGGGTTATACTCTGGGGTGTGGTTGGGTGGAAATTGATAAAAATGGAATAAAAAGGGTTTGTGTACGGTTTCCACATGAGTAGAGAAAACTATTTTCCCCATCCTAGGAAACTGTGTAACCTTGGACAGTGGGGGTTTACACGGCTGGAACATGGTTTTTCAAACCATGAACCCTAAAAAGAGAAACCATGCACCCTGAAAATATTGGTGGCACAGTTAGTGCACTATTAGGGAAAACCATGTGCCCCTACCCTAGAAACCATGTACAATATTTTAAATGGACTAAAAATTAGTTTTTAATCCACCCGAACCCTAAAAAATTCCCCCATTTGACCCAATCTATGACCAAATTGGTTTTTGATGATTTATGATCTTTTTAGAGGGATTCCAAGGCCATATGACCTCTATTATTTGTGATTCAAAGCTCGAATCGAATATCTGCATCCCTCCCAATAAGTGGATCTTAACCAATTGCTTTCTCATTTATCATCCTTTGCTGAAAATTATTTTTTATTGAAAAATAGGAGAATAAGCCGAGGGGAACAATTCACGGGGGGCGAAAATAGTGGAGACCAAGTGAATCCTTTCGGATCACATTAACACACTCACACGAGAGGGAATTAAGACTGTCGAAAACTAACAGGGTCTCCTCCGGCCTGCCCCCGCTAGCTAACACATCTGCTGCAAAGTTGGTTTCCCTTACACCATGATGGATCAGCTTACCCTGATTGGTCTCCACTTTGCATCTTCTAAGAACATACATCAAGTTCCATGGCACGTCACATTTCCCCTTGAGGGACCGAACAAGAATCTCCGAATCGGATTTCCCCTGATCCCATGCTGCGCAGGCCTGATCCTATTTAGCAATTTAAGTTCTTGATTCAATTAATTAATTTGTGTGAAATGATTAATGATGGAATTGTGAAATATTTAGATTTGGGAGTAATTAATTGTGAAATTAATTATGTGATATTGAGATAATTATTTGAGACAATTTATCGGTGAATTAATTATGTGATATTGATGTTATGAATTGAATAATTAATTAGTGAATTAATTATATTTTATTGATGTTGTGGATTGAATAATTAATTAGTGAATTAATTATGAGATATTAAGATTATGAATTAGATAATTAATCTTTGAATTAATTATGAGATATTTTAATTTCTGAAATAAATTTAATTAATTGTTGAATTAATTAATAGAATGGATGTGATTAATTAATTGTATAATAAATTAATGGTATGATTGTGATTAATTAATTTTTAGATTAATTAATGAGAATAATTATGATAAGAGTATTAATGTTGATTGATATTTATTGATGTGATATAGTGATTTTTGTGATATTGGTAATATATATATGTGCTATATATATGAATGTTTGATACACATGTGTGGGACATGGTCAGCTGTTTCCAAATACCATGTTATTGGGACATGGTCTACTGTTTCTGAAGACTGTAGTGATAAATCGTTTGATGAACGTGTGTGGGACATGGTATACTATTTCTAAATCCCATGAGAGTGGGACATGGTCTACTGTTTTTGAAGCCTATAACGATAAACCTGTGTGGGAAATAGTCTACTGGTTTAGATGCCCATGGGGTCCTAGGAATGAAAACCTAGACCCAAATTTTTGGAATTGAACTATGGTTACAATTATCCATTTTAATAAGTTTAAAGGAAGTGGATAATAATATTCCATTAGTTTATTTAATTGTGATTTGAAAATGTGACATGATCTAGACTCCTGCATGGGCTGAAGCAGGTACTGAGTTACGAGCATTCTCGAAAACCCTAGGGTTTATGTGGTTAAATTAAAAATATTTGATCATGTGATAACTATTTAAGTAAGAATTGTACTTATTTATTTATACAATTTTATACACTATTTTATATCGGATTTGTTTTAGACACCATTGGCGGTGGCCTACTGAGTTGTACTCACACCCTACTTAGGCTGCCTGATCATTACCCAAATAGACTTTATTATTGCAGCACAGGTTAAGGGAAACGAACCTGGGTTAGATTACTGATTTGGGAATTAATCTTGTATGAGGGAGCTAGAAATGGTTTAAGACCCACTTGGGAGTTGTCAGTGTCCTTATTTTCAGTTTTCATTTTAGACACTTGACACTTTAGCATGACATGTTTTTTGTTTCATTTTGATATTGTATTTCCTACTTTGTTTATCTTGAGTAATTGGTATTGTTATGATTATATAAGCTTCTGATATTGTTTATTTATTTCTTCTGGTGTATTAATCTGATTAAAGAGGGTATAATCTCCCCATGATCAACTTACCAGACCCTCACTACTAGTCGAAAACCTATAGAATATGGGGAGGCGCACTTGAGGTCATGTGACTGACCGTCTTGAGGTACCGGTGTGTGGAACCCAGGTTGGGATGTTACAAAGTGGCATCTGAGGATTTTTATTTTCTTTTTATTTTTTATTGCTATTTGGAAAAGTCGGGCCTTGGTTATGAGCTCAGGCATGAGAGTAGCTAACCCAGGTATAGGGGAGAACCCAAGTACCCAGGGTGGGAATTGTTGTTATTACTGTTTTCTATTAAAACTGAATATTATTTCACAATGGGTGATGTATTTGTGGCGTGATGTGATTATTGTTTCAATTATTTGTTTAGATTGGACTCTTGGCCCAATATGGCACGAGAGTTGAGTTTACATGCATCATTCTAGGCATTCATGGTTATTGTGACATGCATCATTGTACGCTCGCACAAAAAATGGGTTATGGGTAAGTTGCTAAACTTGAACAATTTTTCCTTAATTATGAAATTAGATTGAAAATGGTGCCTAATATGGAGTTGATAAAGGTAAAATGGTGCAAAAATGTGAATAAATGGGTTTCTAATTAAATGTGAATAATGAGAACGTGTTTACCCTTATTAACCAAAACCTATTTGTAGGATGGTTAAGGTTAGTGATAGTGCCTCGGTTTTGACCACATGACGAGACTTGGGGAAAAGAATTATTATTAATCATTTTGGTTTTCTTTTTTCTTAAATGTGTTAATGTTTTCAACTATATCATGAGGTTCATGTTAGATGTTGTAGAGTTATGCCTCCATGAAGAAACTTGTTGAGAGGACGACTAGAGGACATGGAGGGGGATGATTCTCTTGTGGTGGAACCATAGGCACCAATAGTGATAGGTGAGGAAGTAGGGGATAAGTTCTGAGATAACTTCACTCGCTTGATGGAAATCATGGAAAGAGGCCTAGGGTGGGTTGAGAAGATCATGTCTGACCTGAAGATGGAGTTTTAGTTGTAGCACCATATGAATTTTACTAGAGAGGGTGGACCTAAGGGAGACGAGTTATGGGTTGAGACTATTGAGATGATACTTGAAAACTTGTATACTCCTACTAATAAGAGGGTGATGTTGTCCACTTATATGCTAGGAGGATCAACGAAGCACTAGTGTGACATTCATACGCAGACTATATAGGATGGCGGTATGCTATGGAATGAATTTTTCAAGAACTTCTTAGAGTACTTATACCAAGAGACACTGAGATAGGAGAGAGTAGATAAGTTCATGATATTTACATAGGGGATCATGTCTGTGATGGACTATGTTGGGAACTTCATAGACATGCGACACTTTTCTCCAGTGTTGGTAGGGGATGAGATAACAATGACGAGATGATTTCAGGGTGGACTTAAGTGAGAGATTAAGTACCAAGTTATCATTTTTCCTTTAAATAAGTTTTTTGAGGTGGTGAATCGGGCTCTCATAGCTAAGGGATACCTGAAATAGGATTTAAGTACAGGATATGTGGTTACTTTTTTATGACCAATGGGTATGACTTCCAAGACCAGGAAGCATTGCTATGACAACATTAGCCTGAGTAGTGGGAAATAGAATACACAGGTAGGGGGATCAATTGTACAAGACCTTAATAATGTGTTTTTTCACTAGAGTGGTAGGACAAGACACTTCGGAAAACATTTTCCCTAACAAAAAATGTAATGATGAAGTTTTGGAAAGATGGGAAATCTATAGAGGTTTTGGAGGAACACATGGTAGACGTTTAATGATGTAGGAGCTAGAACAAACCAGGGTGCAGGAAAGGGATCTTCTACACCATATCAGTCTGGAAGTTTGAGTTCTACTAGATGAGGTAGTAGAGGTAATATACGTGGTGCTTCTGGGAAAGAGTTCCCATATCGACAGAGTGTTTCAACTCAGGAGAGTCAGATGACATCACAGGGAAGATGGGAATGGCTGTTGTATGCGGTTCAACCTACACTTGTGGATAATGAGGCTGGTCCATCAAAAGTGAGAGGTACTATTCTGGTAGCTTCTACATTATCCAGTGCCTTATTTTATACTAGGGTATCTCATTCATTTATATTTTGAACACTTTTAACTGGTTTGAGCCTAGTGATGGAGTTTTTGAGCAGGGTTATGACTATAGATACACCATTGGGATCACGTTCTTGAGACATATGTATGTTCAAGGTATGTTCTCTTAAGATTAGGGAGTATAATTCTCTATGTGATCTATATATTTTTTACATTTCAAGTTTTGACCTAATCATGGGTATGGACTGGATAGTCACAAGTCGATCCCACATTGATTAGTGATTAGCCACTAAATGAGGATAATATTCATTGTTAATATATATAATATTAATTTGATTTATTATTCATAAACACTATTTTAGAACATTTTACACTTTGAACATCATTTCACATTATGATTGTAATTCCTTCTTAAAATGCACTATTATGTGGTACATTTTTGAACATCATTTAAAGTACCCAATGATTCATCTGATTTTAAGGAATGTAATTATCAATATTTTAATTTGATATTTTGGGAAATTGATCTAAAATACAATATGAACATGTTTCATTCAGGTATCAATGGAGGATTCATAAAGGATGAGGGAGATATTTGGAGATGAATGAAAGAAATTCTAGAGAAGGAAGATTGGACACCAGCCCACTAATGAGAATGTAATACGCACATTACAAACCCAATGAAGCCCAAAATTCGTGGGATGATTTAAGAAATGTAGAGTAAAAAACCACTCCTCAGGATCCAATGCTAATTCTGACTCCATAGTGGTCATTAAGGCTGTCCAATTTAGAGATAAAATTATGGTCCAGATTCTGCGGCCCAGAAAAACAGTTCACTAATATATTTATATCTCCGAATAAACATATCCAAATGGGACCAAATTTTACATGAGGTTAGAAGATATCTGGGGATCCATTTTCTTCTGCTATGGACCACTCTGATTCGGCCATCTATAAGGTCTTCCAAGCGAGTATGTTCGTTGGATGAAAGCTGGATGCCACCTCGGGTCAAGTGTGGAAGAGTCCAAGTTCCACAAGATTTCCACCACCCTATGCCTACCATAATAAAGTGGGATAATTTTTAATGTTGGAGGCTCGACCGAAGGATCCCAAAATTCCTATTTAAGGTAGTGGTGGTGGATTATTTTATCATCTTTGATGCTTTGTTCAATTGTAATGTTATGCGGCGATTTTGTTGTCTCAAGTTTGTCTTTCACATGTAAGTTGTTCAATTCACTTTAGTTTATTAATAAAAGTTCTTCTTCTCCTATTATTATATTGTTCTTCATATAAATTTGATACCATTGGATCAAGGTGTGAACTTTTTCACACCAAACCTTGTGAAATTATCACACAACGGTGGAGTGATCGTTATTTTATTGTGTTTTTTTTACTTCTCCATTTTTTCCCTCATGAGTCTACTTTCCACTTCCATTGAAACAATAGAATCAATGGAGGGCTAACCAACTTATGGGTTGATCCAAGGGAGTATAAAGGGGCTGTATTGGATGTTATTTATCACCCCATTATTGTCTAATCACTTCTTTAATTGAGATTTTTATTTGATTATTTTTAAACTCCATCGTCCTTGTTGAATTTAAGGCCACAAAATTCAAGTGATAATACGAACCTTTACCTTGAAGTTCTCAAAACATTGATCCTTAAAGTGTATAAGTGATTATTATTATGGTGTGCTGGTATAAAATCAGTAAGTGATTAAGTTGTTTAATCTCCTTAAATGAACTCAACTCAAATATAAGAAATTGAAATAATTGAAAAGGGAATACGTCCAATCCACCCTAAGTGATAACCTAGGATCAACTCATTATTTTAAATTTAATTCACTTAAGTTTCTTAGAGTTACTTTAAACCCATATAAAATAATCCCAATCTATCCAGTTCATATCCAAAAACATTCCGTAGAATGTACGTGTCTATAAGTTTCTTCTTAGGTATCTGAGGATTCAACAACCCAAGCTAAACTACAAGGACCGTCCTACCTTCTTCTCTTGGGTAAATTTGAGTGTGAATCAAATTTTGGAAACGTTTATGGGGACCCAAGTAATTCATATAAACACCCATTATATTCTCCCCCATTTCTTCTTTTCTCATCCAAAGTCTCCTATCTTGTCCATTTCTTGTTTTTTTTTCTTTTGGCGCATGTCCGCCTACACCTGCGATCAATCAAACCGTCTAGTTAGGGTGGCTAGTTCAGGGGTTGGGGAGTCAAGAACACCAAGGGAACTCTTTCCATTAGATCCTAATATTCCTAATACTACAGAGTCCAAAATTTATCCCATTTCAATGAAAGGTCTTCAAAGAAACCAACTCATAAACCCGGGTGGAAACCCAAATGGAAACCCAAATGAGGCAGCCCCAAACTTGGGGAATGCAATTGATCAAACCATGAATGACTACCTCACACCTTCCTGGACCAATTGCCCCTCATTCATTAGACACAACTCCCTAGGAGATTCCAAATACATCTTTAAACCCCATGTCCTAAACCACCTTCCCACATTCCATGGAATGGAGTCCGAGATGCCCTACCTTCACATTATAGAGTTTAATGACATTGTAGAAACCATGTGTCCCCCACATCAACTAGAATCAGCTAAAATGAGGATATTTACTTTTTCTTTAAATGATCGTTCTAAAAATTGGGTAAAAAATTTGATACCATCATCCATAAACTCTTGGGACCAACTACAAATAGAATTCTACAAAAAATACTTTACCCACCACAAAACAGTTGCACTTAAAAAGAGTATCCAATTTTTTTTTGAAAAAGAGGGAGAGTCATTATATAAAACATGGGAGAGGTTCAAAGACAATCTAAAAAAGGTTCCACACCATGGTTTTTCTATTCTTGAACAAGTGAGAATTTTCTATGAAGGGTTGGGTCCAGGGAACAAACAATTCATTGACATGATGTGTAATGGAACCTTTAAAAACAAAGCCCCAAATGATGCTTATGAGTATCTAGAAAGCCTTTCTGAAAAAAACCAAACATGGGGAACTTCACCTTATTCTGAAAATCCACAAAGAACTACTGGAATTCATACAATTAGAGAAGATTAAAGCCTTATGGCTAAACTTGCAGCACTCTGTAGGAAGGTTGAAGAGATAGACCTTATGAAAATACATGAAATCCAAACTGTTGACCCTGTTTGCACAATTTGTGACAAACATGACCATAAGAAAGACAACTTCCCAACCATTCCATCCATCAAGTATGTTCTTTTAGGAGGACCCCCAACAGAAGTAAATGCCTTGAACTTTCAAAAGCCTCAATACGAAAACAACTTTAACCCAAGGTATAATGACCACCCAAGCTTCTGTTGGAAAGATAACCAACAACCTAGCCAACCACAGGGAAAAAATCCTTACCCCCATCAAAACTACCAAACCCATAACCAGTTACAAACCCAACCTATCCAATAACAATAGCCACCGGTCCATTTTCAACAAACCATCCCACCTCCAAAATATCCCCCCCGGGATAAACCAATCTTCTTAAGCACCAACCAAAACTGTTCCACAAAGCCTACTAGAACAACTGTGAAAACAAATGAAAAGGATGAACTCAAGAGTCTCTTACATTAAACAAGAAATTCAAACCATCAAAACTAGAAATTCACCCATGCCTACTCATGCGGTGACATCCTCAACTTCAAGGGAAGAGTAAAGTTGTACTCAAACAACTCATGAATAACTAAAGGTTGTGACTGTTTTAAGAAGCAGGAAATCAATTGAGAAACCTGAAAAACTAATTCAGAACCCACATGAAGATTAAAACTTGGATGAAAATTCAAATGAACCAAATGATCAAACTGAAAAACATGACAACATTGTCAAAGAAACAAATCTTCAACAAACAACCCCACAACGTGCACCATTTCCTCAACGCATGAGGGGGAAAACCAAGCCTGAATTGAGTGAAACATTGAGGGAAATATTCTCACAAGTCAAGTTGAACATTCCCCTTCTCGATGACATCCAAAACATACCTACCTACTCAAAGTACCTTAAGGAATTTTGCACTTTTAAATGAAAATTTTCACATAAAAACTAAGTCCTTTTGGCTGCTAATGTGAGTACCACAATTCAATGGACCATTCCTACTAAGTTGAAAGACCCGGGTTGACCTTAAATCAATGTTGAAATAGGAGAGAGAAAAGTTTTCAAGGCCTTGTGTGACCTAGGTGCTGGTGTCAATCTAATTCCCTATGCTGTGTACTTCCAGTTATGCCTAGAATAACTCCAACCCACATCTGTCACACTTCAACTTGCTGATCATAGCATTAGGGTTCCAAAGGGGATTTTAAATGACATTCTGGTAAAGGTTGAATACTTCATCTACTCTACTGACTTCATTGTCCTTGACAACCATCCAAACTTAGGAAATAAGAAACAAAACCCAATCATCCTTGGTCGTCCCTTCCTTGCAAAAATCAACTCTGTTATCTGAGTCCGAAATTGGAACATGACCATCACCTTTGGAAATATGAGTCTATAATTGAACATCTATAATGCAAGATCACAAATTGGGGATGGCAAGGACATTCATGAAGTAAACATGATAGAAAGAATTGATAATGAATCCATATAACATAAAGGAATATTTGATGGATGTTTAATTCAGAATGAGATTGATTTCCTTTTTTCACATGAAGGAATTTTATCTCCTTAGCTTGAATCATTTTTAAATTGCTCTTATGATGAAGTCTTAGGTCCAAAAATTAGTGAAACCTTTCAGGAAACCACTTTCATGGAGACCACTACAACTTCCTTCCCCAAATCTGGTCAAGCCAATCTAGTAGCTACAACTTCTACATGTGGAGAATCAACCGTATCTAAAACTCTAGGAAACAAAATTGATCTTGATCCAATGTACCAATCTTCTTCTGAAATTATGAACCAACCTAATCTTGAATTAAAGGAACTCCCCGCTGCACTCAAGTATGCCTTCCTAGGGGACAATCAAACACATCCTATTGTCATTTATTATTCTCTTGAAGCCAATAATGAGAGGATTCTTCTAGATGTCCTTAGGAAACATATGAAATCCATTGGTTAGACCGTGTCTGATATTCCAGGGATTAGCCCACGTATCTGGACTCATAGGATTGTTCTAGAATCTGATTCAATGCCATGTTGTCAACTTCAACGGTGAATCAATCCTAATCTCCTGGAAGTAGTGAGGAAGGGACTTCTAAAATTGTTAAAAGCTGGTATCATCTGTCCCATAGCTAAAAGTGAGTGGGTTATCCCAATCCAAGTGGTTCCAAAAAATGCTGGAATCACAGTGATAACCAATGAGGATGGAGAGATTCTTCCAACTAGGGTGAGTAGTGGATGGAGGGTCTGCATTGACTATAGGAAGCTAAACTCATTCACCAAGAAGGACCATTTCCCCTTACCATTCATTGACCAAGTCCTTGAGAGATTGGAAGGTCATGCCTTATACTGTTTCTTAGATGGGTACTCGGGGTATAATAAAATTGAGGTCTCCCTAGAAGATCAAGGGAAAACTACATTTTCATGTCCATTCGGAACCTTTTCTTTCAAACGCATGCCCTTCGGGTTATGCAATGCCCCTGGAACCTTCGAGCAGTGCATGATGGGAATATTCTCAGACATGGTATGGGATTTTCTTGAGGTCTTCATGGATGACTTCTCTGTGTTTGGGGATACATTTGAGGGATGTCTAAGGAATGTGGATAGAGTCTTATCAAGATGTGAATAAAATAATCTGGTCCTAAAATGGGAAAAATGCCATTTCATGGTTAAATAGGGACTAATTCTAGGCCATCTAGTCTCAGGTAGGGGGATTGAAGTTGATAAAGCCATGGTTGACATCATTAGTCACCTTCCATAACCCAAAACTTTCAATGAAGTGAGGTATTTCTTAGGGCATGCTAGTTTTGATAGAAGATTCATCAAGGACTTTAGTTCAATCTCTTTTCCCCTTTGCTCTCTCCTAGTAAAGGATGATCCATTTGTTTGGAAAGAAAGCTGCGAGGGTTCATTCTCAACCCTCAAATCCTCTCTCACCTTTCCTCCCATTATGAAATCTCCAAATTGGAACCTTCCTTTCGAACTTATGTGTGATTCTAGTGACTTTTCTGTTGGAGCTGTGTTAGGACAACATTGTGATAAAACTCCTTATGTCATTTCTTATGCAAGTAAATCCTTAAATGATGCCCAAATAAACTACACCGCCACTGAAAAGGAGTTAATTCCTATTGTGTTTACCTCAGAGAAGTTTAGGTCCTACCTCTTAGGATCCCCCATCACTGTGTTCACTGACCATTCTGTACTAAAATACCTCTTACAAAAACAAGATTCCAAGGCTAGACAGATTAGGTGAGTCCTTCTCTTACAAGAATTTGATCTCAAAATCAAGGATAAAAAGGGCGTTGAAAATGTTGTAGCTGATCACCAATCTAGGATGGAATTCAAAGACAAATCAAATCACCTTTCTGTGTCTGATTAATTTTCTGATGAACACCTATACTCTGTGAGTGAATGCCCTTGGTATGCTGACATAGCCAATTTCTTAGTTACATGAGTCATTCCAAAATTCTTAGGGACTCAAGCTCGAAGGACTTCCCTGACCAAGTCATTAGGAGGTGTGTCCCAGAATCTGAACAAGAGTCCATCCTTAAATTCTATCATAGTGAGGCTTGTGGAGGTCAGTTTTCCTCTAAGAAAACTTCTGCTAAGATTATTCAGTGTGGTCTCTTCTGTACCACCCTCTCAAGAGACTCCTATAAATTTTTTCAAAGATGTACTAGGTGTCAACAAGTAGGGTCCATTACAAAAAGGAATCAAATGCCACTCACTCCCATCTTAGTGGTTGAAATCTTTGACTATTGGGGAATTGATTTCATGGGTCCCTTCCCAAACTCTAGGGGATATCTTTACATTCTATTAGCTATTGATTATGTATCAAAATGGATTGATTCCATTCCAACAAAATCCAATGGTCATAAAACTGTTATTAGATTCTTGAAAGAAAACATCTTCTCTAGATTTGGAATTCCTAGGGCTATCATTAGTGATCATGGAACTCATTTTTGCAATCATCCATTCTCATCACTCATGGAAAAGTATGGAATTTCTTAAAAATTGTCCACTGCGTACCATCCACAGACCAATGGTCAAGATGAGTTAGCTAATCGAGAAATTAAACAAATTCTTGAGAAAACTATTAAACCATCTAGGAAAGATTGGTCAAGAAAACTCTTAGATGCTATTTGGGCCTATAAAACCGCATATAAAACCATTTTAGGAATGTCCTCATATAGGTTGGTTTATGGTAAAACATTCCATTTACCAGTGGAGATTTAACATAAGACTTTTTGGGCAATTAAAAAAATGAATTATGACCTCTCATTGGCCAAAAAAAAAAAAAATTAGATCTCAATGAAATTGAGGAACTTAGGATGGAGGCTTATGAAAATTCAAGGATCAATAAAGCTGAAGTAAAATCCTACCAATCTCGAAATCTTAAAACCAAACACATTGAACCGGGTAAAACTATTCTTTTGTATAGTTATAAACTTCATTTACACCCGCGAAAGTTGAGGTCTAGATGTTCAGGTCCATATATAGTGCATAAGGTGTACACCCATGGGGATGTTGAAATTCAAGATCCCACCAATGGTCAAACATTTAAAGTTAATGGTCATAGAGTCAAACCATTCATAGAACCATTCCAAAAACATGAAGTTGATGAATAATTGTGTGAACCTACCTTAGATGATGAAAATAATTAATCAATTAGGGGTCTATGTCGGGATAACGACGTTAAAAAAAGCACTACATGGGAGGGAACCCATGGTTTTCAAGTTTCCTATCATTTTGTTGTTTTAATAAACTTTATATTTTAAATAGGATTAATTAATCATTTTGATATTTAATAAAAAAAAATTAGTCTATTGACCTATTCTTATTTTATGAGTATGGATGGGTATGAAAGGGGAGGATTATATTCATCCGTGTCACGCGGTGTGATCCCTGAGTAATACCTTACCTAGAAATTTAAAAGAAGACAATGTATCATTAGTTTGATTAAAAAAAAGAGAAACCCATAAAAATGATGATACATGGAATTAAATAATTCATTGTGTTTTTTTCTTCTAGTTTGTTCTTCTTTTTATGGTTCAGGAATTATTTTGGGTGATACATGTTCAATCAAGGAGGTGCCTACATCCCCTAAGAGATCAAAGGACTAATTTGGAGCAGCAAGAACTTCAACTTTAACCACCAGGTGACTTTATTCCATGATCCTCATATTTCAATTTCCTTTTTGAAATTCCCTTATCTGCCTCTACTCCTTCTAAATTTTCATTTCTTGAAACACTGGGGACAGTGTTGTTTTAAGTTGGGGGGAAGGTGAAATAAAATAAATTGCTTTTGAAAAAAAAATGATTTGAAAAAAAATGTGTGTAAATGGAAGGAAAATTTCCTTTAACTTTGAACATGATATTACACATTGAAAACTTTAAAACTGAATATATAATAATTTAGCATGCCCTGATTCTGATTTTAATCCTTGTATAATTTCATGGGCATAGATTTTGGAAAGTGTGGCTGTCCAATGTGATATTTCCACGTTTATATTTTCATCCAAATAAAAAAAAAGATCACAATGCACGTCCTTTGGATAGTGGGGTATTAGTTTGAGTTTATGGGGTCCCCAAAATAAATAGTATAGTTTTGGTGATCATTTTAGTTTTAATATGAGTATTCAAAAAAAGAATTAAAAAAAAAGAATAAATTTGCGCGTAGAGCAATGAAATGACCTAGTGTGTGGCTTTCAGCACTTGGGGATTGTGACTCCATAGTTGTATGGCTCAGAGTTAGTAATTTTATCTCTATTTTTGGTAATTTTAATTTGTTTTTGAATGAGTTAACTCAAGATGATGCCTGAGTATGTGGGCTTTACTTTTTGCCCTAATGTCTTTGAGCCTGGGAGTCATCGACAAAGTCTCGCTATATGGGTTGACTCTTTTTAGTACAATTTCAATTACCATGGAAAAATTGAAAAAACAAAAAAAATATAATACAAAAAAATTTGAATACTCATATTAATATTGAAATGTGCTTCCACCTAGAGCTTCCGTCATTTCCCCCTTGAATAAGGATGAACCCCAATGTCTATTGTGATACACAACACATCCTCATACTTAATTGATATTGGATGAAATATGGATATGAATTTGAAAAAAGGAATGGGATTGGGATTGAGATCTGATTATGAAACTATCATGTATTAAAATATTTTTATGGGTTTCATGATTGTTTGTTATAAGGTTTTTTGGTGATTATTGTGTATTAAAATGTTTTTAGAAAAGGGAATTCAAATTTTATATTATTGAGATATATTTTGCTCAGGACAAGAAAAACTCAAGTTGGGGGGTGTTATTATCCACTAAATGAGGATAATATTCATTGTTAATATATATAATATTAATTTTCTTTATTATTAATAAACAACATTTTAGTGTATTTTACACTTTGAACACTATTTCACATTATGATTGTAATTCCTTCTTAAAATGCACTATTATGTGGTACATTTTTGAACATCATTTAAAGTACCCAATTATTAATCTGATTTTAAGGATTTTAATTATCCATATTTTAATTTTATATTTTGGGAAATTTATCTACACTTCAATATGAACATGTTTCATTCAGGATCAACGGATGATTCATAAAGGATGATGGAGATATTTGGAGATGAATGGAAGCAATTCTAGAGAAGGAAGATTGGACACCATCCCACTAATGAGAATGTGGAACCCACATTACAGACCCAATGAAGCCCAAATTTCGTGGGATGATTGAAGAAATGTAGAGGAACAAATCACTCCATAGGATCCAATACTAATTCTGAATCCATAGTGGTCATTAAGGCGGCCCATGTTAGGGATAAAATTTTTGTCCAGATTCTGTGGACCAGAAAAAAGTTCACTAATCTATTTATATCTTCTAATCCACATATCAAAATGGGCCCAAATTTTACAGGACGTTATAAGACATCCGGGGATCTATTTTTGTCTTATATGGTCCACTCTGATTCGTCCACCTAGAAGGGATTCCAAGTGAGTATTTTTGGTGGATGAAAGATGGCTTCCACCTCGGGTCAGGTGTGGAAAAGTCCAAGTTCCACAAGATTTCCACCACCTTAGGCCTAGCATAATCAAGTGGGATGCTTTTTTGCTGTTGTATGCTCGAACCAAGGCTCCCAAAATTCCTATTTAAGGTAGTGGTGGTGGAGGAGTTGATCATATTTTATGCTTTGTTCAATTGTAATGTTATGCTGCGATTTTGTTGTCTCAAGTTTGTCTTTCACATGTAAGTTGTTTAATTCACTTTAGTTTATTAATAAAAGTTATTTTTATCCTATTATTATGTTGTTCTTCATATCACTTTGATACCTTTGGATAAAGGTGTGAATTTTTTCACACCAAACCTTGTGAAATTATCACACAACAGTGGAGTGATCATTATTTTATTGTGTTTTTTTACTTCTCCATTTCTTCCTTCATGAGTCTACATTCCGCTTCCATTGAAAGCATATAATAAATGGAGGGATAACCCACTTATGGGTTGATCCAAGGGAGTAGAAAGGGGCTGGATTTGATGTTATTTATCACCCTATTAATGTCTAATCACTTCTTTAATTGAGATTTTTATTTGATTATTTTTAAACTCCATCGTCCTTGTTGAATTTAAGGCCACATAATTCAAGTGCTAATATGAACCTTTATCTTGAAGTGCTCAAAACATTGATCCTTCAAGTGTATAGGTGATTAGTATTATGGTGTGCTGGTATAAATTCAGTAAGTGATGAATTTGTTTAATCTCCTTAAATAAACTCAACTCAAATATAAGAAATAGAAATAATTGAAAAGGGAATACGTCCAATCGACCCCAAGTGATAACCTAGGATCAACTCATTCTTATAAATTGAATTCACTTAAGTATCTTAGAGTTGCTTAAAACCCATCTAAAATCAACCCAAGTTGGACACTTCATAGCCAAAAATAGTCCATAGAATGTACGTGTATATAGGTTTCTTCTTAGTTCTCTGACGATTCGACAACCCAAGCTAAACTACAAGGACCGTCCTACCTTCTTCTATTGGGTAAATTTGAGCGTGAATCAATTAGTATCAAAGGAGGGTGACTTTTATGTCTCTTAAGGGTGAAAACTATATTCACCATGGAGAGTGGGATATTTAAACATGACAAGTAGGGCCAATTACTCAAAAACTAGTAGATCTCATAACTAAAAGTTTCTAGTTTATTACTAGATAAAAGAGGTGTTAAGGAATATTTCCTTCCATCAGTAGTGGAACTGTTTTAGGATTTCTTTCCTTAAGACTTTTTAGGGTTTCGACCCGAGAGAGATGTGGAATTCACTTTTGAGCTCATTCCAGGGGCTGAGCCAATATCTATTACAAAATATAGAATGAAACCAATATAGATTAATGATCTCAAGAATAAAATGAAAGATATAGAGAATATGGGATTTATCCGTCTTCATACATTGCCTTGGGGTTCACCTATTTGCAAAGAAGGTGGATGAGAGTTCGAACTTGTGTTTCAATTACCAGAAGTTGAACAAGATAACTATAAAGATATGGTATCCTCTTCTAGGTATCAAAAATCTATTTGAAAAGTTAAAGGGATATTGTGTGTTCTTGAAGATTGACTTGAGATTAGGGTATCATTTGCTGAGAGTATGAACTTATGTCATACCAAGGACTACTTTCATAAGCAAGATAGGCCTATATGAGTTTTCTTAATTCCTTATGGGTTAATGAACTCACCATTAGTGTTTATGAACTTGATTAATAGGGTATTACATCCATAACTAGATTAGTTTATGCTAGTTTTTGTGGGTGATGTCTTGTTTTACTCCCAGACTCATGACAATTATTCCCAACATCTTGAAATCATCCTGAGTACACTAAGACAACATCGTTTGTATGCCAAGATATCTAAATGTCAGTTTTGGATCGATCAGGTAAACTTTTTTTGGGACACATCATCGTAGAGGAAAGTGTGTCAATAGACCTAGAAAAGGTTTAGGAAGTTGTGTCTTAGGAGCTTTCCAAGAACATGTTTGATATCTGAATCTTTCTGGGGTTAGTTGGATATTATTGGAGATTCATCAAATAATTTACCTGTTTGGAAGTTCTGATTTTAGGCTTGACCAAAAAGGGGATAAAGTTTTATGGGTTATAATCATGTGATAAGGTCCTCTAGGATTTGAAGAAGAATTTTACATTAGCACCGATCTTGATCCAACTTAAGTCAGGTGAGGAGTATATGGTGTATTGTGATGTTTTTGGGATTGGACTTGGGGCTGTGTTGATGTAAGAAGATCGAGTGGTGGCGTATGGGTCTAGGAAGTTGAGGACACATGATCAAAACTACCCTACACACAACCTCAAGTTAGAAGTAGTGGTTTATGATCTAATGTGTTGGTGGAATTATATTTTGGGTGAAAAGTTTACTGTGTATATGAATCAAAATAGTTTAAGGTACATATTTTCGCAAAAAGTTTTGAATCTATGTAATTAGAGGTGGGTTGAGTATATACATTCATTTTATTTTTCGATAGCATATATTACTAGAAAGGGGAATAGTGTAGCTGATCCTTTGAGTAAGAAAACCCAGACTTAGGTGGTTCAGGAGTCTAGTGTTGAGTGGAGGATGATAAATTTGTTGGATGAGATACACTTTGTGGTCCAGGAGATTTAAGAGAAGATTAATCTCATGTCATTTTCAGTATATTCTACACTTTTGAGAGATATTAGGGAAGAATAGTATGAGGATCTAGAGTGTTTGACCTTGAGGGAAAGCCTTGAAGGTGGGGAGACAACATCAGAATGGAGAATAAATGAGGATGAGATCATCTATGTCAAGAATCGAGTTTTTATTCCTACAAGAATATAAGTGGAGCTGATGCGGGAATTTCATGCCTTGAAGTGGGTGGTACATCTAGGTGTGACCAAAATGTACCATGACCTACAAAGACAATTTTGGTGGATGTGAATGAAAAAGGAGATAGTAGGGTTTGTGACATGATGGTACACCTATCAGCATGTGAAGGAATATCATCAATGACCCAAATACTTAATACAATCATTACCCATTCTGGAGTGGAAATGGGACTACATGACCATTAAATTTGTGGTGGGTGTCCCATAGACACAAAGGATGAATGACACAATCTGGGTTATTGTAGATTGACTGACGAAAGAGCGCATTTCATGTCTAAATGAGAGACTTTATTAGTGGAGTATCTAGGATATTTGTATGTTTAGAAGATAGTCTATATGCATTAGGTGCCAAAAACTATAGTTTCAAATCATTACTCACGATTCACTTCATGCTTATAGAAGGGATTATAGAAGGAACTTGGTACGCAGGTATTATTGAGTACAACCTTTCACCCACAAACATATGGGCAGTCAAAGAAAACTATACAAGTGATTGAGGATATGTCGTTGGCATTTGTTATTGACTTTTATGGATCTTGATAGAAACACTTGGATTTAGTGGAGTTTTACTATAAAAATTGTTATGATGAAACTAAATATGAAACCATACAAGTCTCTTTATGGTAGGCTATATAGGTCCCTGCTATGTTGGATGGAGGTTGGTGAGTCAGAGTTGTTAGGATTGAGTCTCATGTATGAGATGACACAGTAGGTGTAGTTGATTCAGAAATGTATGGATACAAATCATAGTAAGAATAAGTCATATTATGACAGATGTAGAAAACCTATAGAGTTTATATAGGGTGATTGTGTATTTTTTCAGGTTTCACCTAGGTTGGGTCACTGCGGGATATAGAGATTGGGAAAGTTGTCACCCAGATTCGTTGGACCATTTGAGGTTGTGGAAAGAATCAGGGTGGTGGCATACCTATTGGATATTATAAATAAATACAGTGATATGAATGATGTTTTCCATGTGTAAAAACTATGGTAGTATCATCCCTACCCTTATCATGTGATCGATATGGGTGACATTGATCTTGAGGTAAATGAATCCTTTGAAGAGCATCCAATACATTTGTTGGATGAGAGTGAGAAAGTGTTGCGGGGAAGGACCATGCCAATAGTTCATGTATTTTAGAAACATGGGCATGTGAAATAGGAGAATTGGGAAAGGTAAGAAGATATAAGGGATCAAGGACCCAATCTTTTTGGCTCAAAATCTTAGAGAATCTTGGGAGTGTAGCTCGAGGACGATCTGTTATAAGGTGAGGAGATTGTAATATCATGACATTTCCTAGAGTTTAATCAGATGATATTTCAAGTACATTTTTTCCTATGTTGATTAATTTTCATTGGGTTTTAGTTTGTGGCGTGTTTGGGTGGAAATTGATAAAAAATGGAAGAAAAAGGGGTTCTACATGGTTGGCACATGGTTAGAGAAAACCGTGCACCCCAGCCTAGGAAACTGTGTAGCCCTAGACAGTGGGGGTTCACAAGGCTATAAAATGGGTTTTCAATCCACGCACCATAAGAAGAGTAATCGTGCACCCCAAAAATAATGGGTTCACTATTGGCGCTCGGTTAGGGAAAACCATACGCCCCTACCCAGGAAATCATGCACGATATTTTAAATAGCCCGAAAATTTGTTTTTAATCTACCTGAACCCCCAAAACTTCCCCCATTCAACCCAAACTCAGAAGAATTCTGTTTTTGAGGATTTTAGAGATTTATAGAGGGATTCCAACTCCATATTAACTTCTTTATTTGTGATTTTAATCCCATATAAAAGATTCTCATCCCTCCCAATAAGTGGATCTTTCCCCATTTCTTTCCCATTCATCCTCATTTGTTCTCTCTTTCATTTGGTGGTAGTTATCTTCTATTTTTTTTCTAGATTTAGATCTATATTTAAAGTATCTATATCTAGGTTTATAGATATATATATAGTTACAATATATATTTAAAATTTTAATCTTGATTTAGGGTTATAGATTCGAATCCTGTTTTATGTGATTATGCTGCTCAATTTTAGGGATTTCTGTTGAGCAATCATTCCCCAAAAAATTGAGGTAGGTGGTATAATATTCAAATCCCATAATCATAATTTTGAATAAATTTATGAAAATTGTAGAATTTCTAGGGTTTTTTAGAAATTTAATTTATTTATTTAATTAATTAATTTGGGTGAATTAATTAATGAAAGAATTGTAAAATTGTAGGATTTAGGAATAATTAATTGTGAAATTAATTATGTGATATTGAGATACTTATTTGATATATGTAATTGGTAAATTAATTATGTAATATTGATTTTATGAATTGAATAATTAATTGGTGTATTAATTATGTGATATTGACGTTGTGAATTGAATAATTAATCGATGAATTAATTATAAGATATTAAGATTGTGAATTAGATAATTAATCATGGAATTAATTATGAGATATTGTAATTTTTGAAATGATATAATTAATTTTTGAATTAATTAATAGAGTGGATTTGATTAATAAATTATAGAATTAATTCATGGTATGAGTGTGATTAATTAGTTTTTGGATTAATTAACGAGAATCATTATGATAAGTGGATTAATGTTGATTAATCTTGATTGATATGAAATAGTTTTTTGTGATATTGGTGATATATATATATGTGTGATATATAATAGAATGTTTGATAAACATGTGTGGGATATGATATGATACTTCCAAATACCACATGAGCGGGACATGGTCTGATATTTCCGAAGCTCGTACTGATAAACTATTTGATGAATGTGTGTGAGACATGGTCTTCTGTTTCCAAAGCCCACGAGAGCCTGACATGGTCTACTATTTCTGAATCCCGTAGTGATAAACCTATGTGGGACATGGTTAGCTAATTCCAAAGACCATGGGGTCCTAGGAATGATGACCTAGACCAAAATTATTGGCATTGGAATGTGGTTTCAATTATCCATTTTAATAAGTTTAAATGAAATGGATAATGAAAGAACATTAGTTTATTGAATTGCGATTTGAAAATGTGACATGATTCAAACCCTGACATGGGTTGGATAAGGCATTGAGGTATAGGTGTTCTCAGAAACTAAGGGGTTTATGTGGTTAAATAAAAAATATTTGATAATGTGATAGTTTTTTAATCAATCATTGTACTTATTTCTTTATACAACTGCATATACTATTTTAGATTGGATTTGTTTTAGACATCAGTGGTGGTGGCCTACTGAGTTGTACTCACACCCTACTCAGACTGCCTGATCATCACCTGAATAGACATTATTATTACATCATAGGTTAAGGGAAAAGGCCCTAGGTTAGATTACTGATTTGGGAATACATCTTGGATGAGGTAACTAGAAACGGTTTGGGACCCACTTGGGATTCATCAATGTCTTTATTTGCAGTTTTCATTTTAGACACTTGAAACTTACTTTAGCATGAGATGTTTTCTATTTTAGTTGGATATTGTATTTACTTTTTTTTAGCTTGAGGTATTATTTTTTTGATTATATAATCTTCCACTATTGTTTATTTATTTCCACTGGTGTATTACTCTAATAAAATAGGGTATAGTCTCCCCATGATCAACATACCATACCCTGACTACTAGTCAGAAGCCTCTAGAATATAGGGAGGCATGCATGAGGTCATTTGACCGACTGACATGGGGCACCTGGGTCAGACGTTACACTTTAGGTATTTTTTTGTAGGGTTTGATGTGGATTTCGATCAACGACGTGTATGGAAGAGGCTATCCTGACTCCTTAAAGTGTTTTTTTGTGATGACGGTGGCCCCGACCGGTGAAGGGGATGATGTTCAGGAGTTAACCGATGATAATGAGGTGGGGGTGTGGGTTCCAAGTAGTGGCCTCCTATGATTGGTTCTTGGTAGGTGATGAATCCCCGCGATGGTGATATTCTCATTGGTGGGTATCCAATGATGATGGTAATAGTGCCACTAAAATTGAAGATCCATTGTATGATGGTTTTGGGGTTCCATTATTGATAGGATTAGGGCTAGCAATAGTTAATCTCAAGTGAGGTTTATCTGGCGACAGTAAGGTGCTACCGGTGATGTGCACAGGTGGTGGCATGTTAGAGAAAATTGGAAAGGATCTAAGTGTGTGGTGTTACATAGAGAAAACCATGAGCAGGTGAAGACCTTGGAATCTAGGTGAAATTAGGAAATGGTTTTTTGGATATATGTGGTGATAAGCTGGTCACTTTTTTTACCTTAGGAATCAAGCTACTAATGGGTGGCGGGTGAATCAGGGAATCCTATAGAAATGTTGGCATAATATTTCACACACTTTTTATTGGGCCTTTGGGTCATTTTTATGTGGGTCTTCAGACATTTTTTTATGGTTTTTAGGACTTTTCTTTTGATTTTTTGGATGATAATTTACTATTTTCATGCTTTAGTGACCTTTGATATGCCACATGATCTTTATTTGGTGTAATATTTTTTAATTAATAAATTTTTAGGGCTGAGTGCGCTCAGCACCCAAACCTTTGTAGTATGAGTCACATACAAAAAAACTGAGAAAACATAATCAGAATTTATTTATATTTAAGTAAAAATATCAATATTTTTTTTATGAATTTTAGGAATTAACCAAATGTTATTCTAACATATTGTGTAGCTGGTATGTCTGAATGTGTGTATTTTCATTTAATAGTGATATTTTAGTTCAAAACACATGTCACATATTTAAAACCAATAAAATGATCCCATATTTTCTTAACACTATATAAAAACAATCCATAGTTAATTTTTTATGTGTAAGAATCAACCAAACTTCAATTTGACACATGGTGTGGCTAGTAAGACAAAACTTATGTGTTCTCATTTAAAATTTTCATTTTAGTTCAAAACTCACATCACATACTCAATTCCAAGAAAACATATTCCAATAGTCTTCATAATTTCAGAAAAATATCCTTAATTCATTTTTAAAGTGTAGGAATTATTTATATGTCAACCCAGTACACAGTGTGACCGATATGACTGAAATTTCATTTTTTCATTTAAAAGTGATATTTTAGTTCAAAACATGCATCACATACAAAAAAACAGGAAAAATAAACTATTATTGTCTTAATAGTGTAGGAAAAATATTCTTGATTCATTTGTGAAATTTAGGATTCATCCTCATATCAATTCAACACATGGTGTGATTGGTATGACTCAAAGTGGGTGTTTTTAGTAAAAGTGAAATATTTTATCTCACAATGCATGTCACATAGTCAAAATAAAAAAAACTAGCTTAAATTTTCTTGATAATTTAAGAAAATGATTCATGATTTATTTTTGATGTTTATTAATCAACTACACATCAATCTAACACACTGTGTGGCTAGATTGACTGAAAATGCATATTTTTAGTTTAAAATTTTCATTTTAGCCTAAAATTCACAAAACATACTCAAAAAATAAAATAAAATGTACTTATATTATCTTGATACTTTTGGGAAATAATACATGATTTATTTTTCGTATATAAAAATTAACCTCAAGTTAATCCAACACATGGCATGATTGGTATGACCAAAAGTGTGTGTTTTTATTTAAAAATGACATTTTAGTTCAAAAAATGTGTCACATAATAAAAAATAAGAAAAAAACTTACATTATATAGATATGTTAGGAAAGACATTAATAATTTATTTTTTATGTATTTGAATCATCCACATGTCAATCTGACATATGGTGTGGCTGGTATAACTGAAAATTCTTGTTTTCATTTAAAAGTGATAGTTTAGTTCATAACACAAGTCCCATACTCAAAACTAAACAACCACGCTATGATTGTCATGATGCTTTAAAACAATATCTTTTTTTAGTTGTGACTTGTATAAAGTGACCTGATGTCATTCCAATTGAAATCTATTATGGTTTATATAACATTTAAATTGTATTTTTTTATGTATTATTATTAAAATAAAAATTATTTTTATTATAGGCACATGATTCTTTTGTATGAGGTTGGGTTGATCATTGGAGAAGACCTACCATGAGTGTATTGTTTTTTTATTGGCTGTAATTATTTCTGTACGTAATTGAATTTTACATCAATTTTATTTTATTTTATTGAAATTATTTAATGTAATATTTGTATCGGAATGATGGTGAAATGTAAATTTAATTTATTTTATATGTTCATTGTAATAGATTTACCATAATTTAAATTATTTTTTATATGTTATATTGGATACTATAGAATGTTGGAGATATAGCTTCTAGCATTCTACATGAGTTGATAATGGATTTTATCAGTGTTCGCATTAGCACTGATAAAGTTCTCTTTTATTAGCACTAATTTTAGCATTGATAAATTCATTCTTTATCAGTGATAAAAGGAATCTAATAAAGGAGGCCTTTACCAGCACTTGTTTAACACTGATAAAAGAGCCTTCATTTTAAAGTTTCTCACAACATTAGTTCTTTTTAGTGGTGATTATTTCAATTTTTATCACTAATAAAAACACATTCTATAGTAGTGCCTTTATCAATTCTAGTTTTTGTGATGATAACAGTTATGTCAGTTGCTATAGTATGCCCCTACATAAACAACACACTAAAATAGTCAATATTAGTCAAAAAAAATTCATATTGTAATAATTCAAATATTTTCATATAATGGAAAGTATATTTACATTTATTTATTTTAATAAAAAAATAAATTTACATCGATAAATTCTAATAAATTACAATTACATTTGATATATAAAATTTATTAAAAAAAGTTACAATTTCTCTACAACTCAAAAATAATTAATCAAACTCATAGAAGACTATCTCCATGGATTAACCCAACCCTTTAGAAAAGAAGAGTGTACCTATAATAAATTTTTTTTAAGTAATATTATATAAAATATAAATAAAAGAATTATAAAAGAATTAATAAATTAAATATAAATAAATTGGATAAAAAAACATATTACAATGTAACATAAAAATTCAAGTTTTTTATTATATTTTGAGTGTGTGACACATGATTTGAACTAAAATATGTCACTTTTAATCTAAAAACATACACTTTGATTTATATTGTCCACAACATGTATCATACTGATGTGAGGTTAATTACTACACATAAAAAATGAATCCTAGGTTGTTTTTCTCCAGTATCATGAAAATATGGGAGCTTTTTCTTGGGCTTGAGTATGTAACACATGTTTTAAACTAAATTTTCACTTTTAATCTAAAAAAAACTTGGTCATACTAGCCACACACATTGAATTTTTTTATAATTAATCCCTACAACTGAAAAATAAATCATGGATCATTTTTTAAAGTATCATTACAATCCTAGTATGTTATCTTTGTTTTGATTATTTGACGGGCATTTTGAATAGAAATTATAGTAATAATAGTTACATGATTTATCAAATTTATGTGAGATTAATTATTAAAGGTCACAAATGAATCATGGATTATTATCCAAGAGTATCACCAAAATCTATGTACATTTTCTCAGTTTTGATTATGTGACGCACATTTTAAACTAAAATGTCACTTTAAATCTGAAAATACACACTTTTAGTCATACTGGCCACACACCATGTCATATTTATATAGGAATAATCTATAAAGGTTAAAAATGCACAACAAATGATTTTAATAATGTATTATGACAATATGAACTTGTTTTATTAGTTTTGAGTATGTGACACATGGTTTCAACTAAAATGTAAATTATAAATAAAACGTGCTATTTCAGTCATATCACACATATCATATATCAGATTAATTTGAGGTTAATTATTAAAGGAAAAAAATTATTTACACATCATTTTATTAAAGTATAATAACAATATGAGCATGTTTCATCATTTTTAAGCATGTGATGTGTGTTTTGAACTAAAATGTCACTTTTAAAATAAAAACATACACTTTTCATCATATAAGACATATCATGTGTCAAATTGATGTGTAGTTAATTAATATAGGTAAAAAATTATTCAAAAATTATTTTCCTAAGTATCATAAATATATGAGTATGTTTACTCACTATTGATTACTTGAAACGTGTTTTTCACTAAAATGTCACTTTTTAATTAAAAACATGAACCTTTAGTGTTACTAACCACGTCATATGTTATATTTACATGAGGTTAATTTCTATATGTGAAAAGTGATTCATGTTTATTTATCATAAAATATCATGATAATCCAAGAGTTTTTTCTTAGTTTTGAGTACATGACATGTGTTTTGAACTAAAAAGTCTCCTGTTAACTAAAAACACACATTTTTAGTCATACTAACCACCGTGTGTGTTGGATTGATGTGAATTTAATTCCTACAGGTAAAAAATGAACCCCAAATTGTTTTCCTAAAGTATCATGACAATCTGAGCCTGTTTTGATAGTTTTTAGTGAGTGATTTATGTTTTGAACTAAAATTTAAATTTTAAATAGAAAACATGCATTTTTAACAAATTTTACTAAAAGAATTTTTTATCTAAAATAAAAAATTAGTGATAAATATATTTCAATAACGAATATGATGACATAAAATTTGAAGAATATTATAAAGTTGTCTAATAACTACATAATTATAATATAAAAAACAAAAATAAAACACACCGTTAAAATTATAATAACAATAGTACATCATTAAATTGATTTTTTTTCAACATTACTTATATATAAATTTATATTGGAGTATCTAGACCAATCATTCTACTATGAGAATGGCAATAACTAGTAAGTAGTTTTTTTTTCAACTATAACCATCTTAAAAAACAATTTGAATTTTTTTATGTATGGAAATATCTATTTTTCATATTAATTATCATTTATGATGTTAATTAGTATGAAAAAGAAATATGTTCAAACAAAAAAAATCTCAGTTTTCTTAGTGTGGTAGTTAAAATTGATAAAACAAATATCTAGTTATTAAAATTCTCATAACCACACAATTGGTGTACCCTTTTTATCTAACTATATTGTTTTAATTAGGTAATGCATTCAATATTCCAGGTCATATGATGTGATTTTAATTTTATATAATTAAAATAAATTTCTATAACAATGATAGGAAAACACATCTTTATGATGTTTTAAAACATTATGACACCGTTTATGCTGGATACTCATTATGAAAAAAAAATCTATTTCTACTTTTGAATATGTGGATTGTTGATAGTATTGGTAATACTGTAAAAATATAGATAAATGAATAGTTAATAAATATTTTAAATGAAATTATAATTACTTTCTAAAATAACTTCCCAGGGATTAGTTCATGGATTTAATATGATATCTTTTATAACTTTACAAGTGTAATAACCACAATTTACATGATTACTTTGTTTTAGACACTGTAAAAAAATTGAAAAATATAATTAATTTTTTTGATAGTAAAATAATATAATATAAACCTTAACACTTATATTGTTTTATAAATCCATTTATTTAAAGTGTTCATTGACTATCCTCATACCATGGATCTGATGATAAATAAAAATTGCTATATTGTAACAAAATTCTTATTAAAACATAATATAAAACATATAATTTTTATTTAATTTTTAAATTACTCAATATAGTGTATTAAAATTTCATAATGAAGACCATTTGTGGTTTAGTTTTTGAATATTAACATATGAGATCCAAAAAAAATATATTTGGAGTATCCAAATTGATTATAACAAGAATTCTAATGAGTCCTAAAAACAAAAAGGAACAAGTAATGAAAAAAATAAAATATATTTTATATGATTAGAGAATATATTTTTACCCCTATATTACAGGTATCACTAAGTTCCTTTCATGTATTATTTTCTTTTAAAAATTTTCATCTACTTGGTGTACTCTTATTAAAATTTCATCTTATATCATTGGTATTTTTTA
Organism: Viscum album; assembly: GCA_963277665.1. Classification (NCBI taxonomy): domain Eukaryota; kingdom Viridiplantae; phylum Streptophyta; class Magnoliopsida; order Santalales; family Viscaceae; genus Viscum; species Viscum album. The sequence goes on from OY728137.1 coordinate 1,210,548,677, forward strand.
GAAATGACATGAGGACTAAAAGGTTTAAAATTTTAATTGCAAGGTCTTACCTTTACATTCATGAGATATAAACTCTTATAGATAATATGAATAATATTAAACTATAATTAATATAGTCGATAAATTAATGGAAAAATAAATTATAAAAATGTACCTCATGTATACATTCACAACTGAGGATCCCAATCATAAATTTGTGATAATTTCATTTACATTCTCAAGACCAATCATATTAGTAATGACCTCTCCATACATTTTTTTTTCATATTTAATGTATGGAATATTTATATTTTTTAATTTTATATCTACACAAACTTATAATGTTAATAAATTAAGTAGTAAAATTTGTGTGGTTAACGTACCCTCAAAAGGTCCTTTCGATCTATTAGTTGATCATTTAAATTGTCTTGACTTGACCTTTCCTTTCACCTTTTATTTTTCATTCAATAGTAATATACATTAGTTCAAACCTTTTTTCATTAATTTTAAAAGGTTTTTAGATAAATTAATTTTGAAAGGACATACCTCATTTTCATTCAATATCTTTACAAGATTTGAAAACCATTCTATAAAAGTTACAATATCATGTCCGACTATATGAACATCGAGACCATCCAGGAGAATAGGTAGCTCTATGCTCAATTCATGAGATAAATAATACATACACTTTCATGATATTTTGGTAGTTTTTTATTATTTATAATAGAACCATAGATATCATACACTATACCTATCAATACAAGGTGATGAGTGGGTACTAATAGATATAAATAAAAATTAATTTCACTCTAAATAATTTTAATACAATAAAGGTATTAATATTTGTTTGATTAACATTAAATATAAGTTCTTATAAAAAATCAATTACCTAGGGTAAGTTAGGCCTTTGAGGGGAATGGTTAGCCTCAAAACTGGGGATATGTGTCTCTTCTCATTTTGGTCATTTCTGTGTTGATTCTTATCATTGATCCCTTCAAAGAATTTGGTTTATCACAGTCACTTTCCAAATAACCTTTTATAATATATTATCTATCCGTACTTGGATTTTTTTTAATTTTATCAATTGTATCTATATGTTTCTTTTTTTATCAAAGTATTTTTATAGTGAAACTCTAAAACATGTACCTTTAATGGGGTCATACTTGTAAGAACCTAGTTTTTAACTCAGGTATGGATCCTTTATATTTTGATCTAAATATTTACTTTGGGCCTAATATGAATGCCCAATGAGTTATAAAATGTCTAGGTGGTGTCTAGAGAAATTTTAGATCCAAAAAACCATCTTTTTGGGAAAACTGGCCAAGTTGTATGGTTGGGGCACAATTTACCTAATTGTGCAGATTGTATTTTTCCTAATAGAGCCACCTCACACGGTTGGAACACAGTCGTGCGACCTAACCATGAAAATTACCATTATTCCTAAGTAACCATGCATGGTTTTCACATGGTTTTTCAAACCATGATGAAAAATTGTGCACAAACTATTTTTCTATGTAAAATGTCAAAATTTCTCTTAATGATCTAATTAACCATCCTTCTTCCTCATAATATGATAACCAATGAGATTAACACCTTTTTCTCTCATTTTGGATATTTTTGATGATTTAAGGTAGGAATAAAGAGATATTATTCATCCAAGATCTGATCGAGCTTCTGTTTATCACGTTGGATTCGCAATAGTAAGTACTTGAGTCCTCTTGAGTTGTTCTCCTTCTCTCTTGTTCTCCATTGAGTTATCAAAGTATGATAATTTTTCTATTTTTCTTAGATCTAATCTAATCTAATCCAAATAAAGGGCCAAAAAGGAAGGTGTAGAATCATACAACCCTATGGTGGGTGGTCTATAACTCACCACTTACGTTTTTTGATTTTGATTTTTCATGTGGGCCCCACTGATTTCAACCAGTGCCGTTAATAGAATTTATATTCCATGATTATAATCAATATAACCATATGGATATGATATTTCCATATTTATTATTAATTTTTGGTGGTTATAACCATAAATTCATCCTTTCTATGTTGAAGGTTTTTCTATAATTACTGTTTAGTGTTTTGACATGTTTGTGCCACCATTCGGGTTTGCTTTGATTGACCTTCCTAAGGGTAAGATTTCCTATATTAAATGGATTGATTTGAATTTTGAATTGAATAATTCTAAGTACCATGAATTTTTACCACTTGAATTTCCTAAGGTAAGTGCTTCAATTGATGATTAATTGTGAAATAGAAATTGGAAAGTATATTAAGTATATGAATTGAACTGATTAAATGTGAATGATTGATAGGTTACATGTCTGTAGAAGCCATCTCCACATTAATGGATGGTATAAAAATGAACCTTAATTATTTAATATTCCTTAAATGGAATTAATAAAGGTTTCATGCTACTTGGCCTTATCACACTAATAAAAGGAAAGGCTTGAACCAAATGGACTTATTGATTAATTATGACATGATTAAATGGTTGCATGATACTTGAACTTATCACACTAATGAAAGGAAAGGATTGAACCAATGGTTGCATGAAACTTGACCTTAGTACACTAATGAAAGGCACGACTTGAACCAAATGAAATATCACATGACTTCATAATCAAATAGGAATGGCCTAACTCGTGCTCATCTTGGATTCTGATTGGAGAATACCATAAGAACTTGGGAACCCCATCCCGATTAAATGATACAAATTTCTTAGGTTGAGAACCACCTAGGTCCTAATCCTTGTCTATTATTTGTGACGTCCAAAACTCGAATTTCACTCAAGGGGTGCCCTGATCCCGATGGGCCACATGGCCTCAAGCGCATCTCCTCGAACGCCAGAGGCTGCCAACTAGCAGTGAGGGCCTAGAGTATGTCTGTGGGGATACTATTCCCTTATTACCAAAGTTTAGCACAATGGTTGAATGTAAACATAGTTAAATAGAAGAATCAATATAAGTGAAGAGAAGGCACATTAGAAAAATAGAGACAACCGTAACAATAACTGAAAAAACTAGAATAACATTCTACAACTGATGATATGTCATGGTAATAGAAAATTAAAAACATGGATACAAGACACCAAGAATAAAATGTTCCACAAAGTATAAGGGAAATTAAAGACTATCCCAAGAATCCCTAATTCCAACTCGTTCTTCTACTATCAAGCTTGATAATAAATAGTAAGCAATCAAGTGTTCAAAACCGTATGCTTTCCTTTGTCAACACCTACAACCATATAATCTACTTCGGGTACCACATGATGCCTCGATAGGGTATGCGATAAATCCTAGTGGGCTACCACAAATGGTGTCTATAAAATCCAACCCATGACTCATCCCTCAAGTTCATTGATTTTGGATTTATCATGTGGGGCCCACCAATTTCATCTGGTGCCGTTAATAAAATTTATATTCCACTCTTATAATCATTAGAACCATATGGATATTCTCTTTAAATATATGTGATTGATTTTTGATGTTTATGACAAAAAAATCCATTCTTTCCATGTCTAAGTTTATTCTATAATTGTTGTTTAGCATTTTGACACGTTTGCGCCACTGTTCGGGTGTGCCTTGGATTAAACTTTCTAAGGGTAAGATTTTCTATATTAAATGGATTGATTTGAATTATGAATTTCATAATTTCAAATATAATTAATTCTTACCACTTCAACTGCCTAAGGTAAGTGCTTCAATTGATGATTAAATGTGAAATGGTGATTGACATGTATATTAAGTATATGACTTGACCAGATTAAATGTGAATTATTGATATGTTTCATGTTTGTAGAACCCCTTACCACATTAATGGAAGGTACCATAATGAACTTTAATTATTTAATATTACTTAAATGTAATTAATAAAGGTTTAATTCTACTTGGCCTTGTCACACTAATGAAAGGAAAGGCTTGAACCAAATGGAATTTTTGTTTAATTATGACATGATTAAAAGGTTGCATGCTAGAAGACCTTATCACACTAATGAAAGGAAAGGATTGAACCAACAGATTCATGCTACTTAACCTTATCACACTAATTAAAGGAAATTCTTGAACCAAATGAAACATTACATGACTTCATAATCAAATAGAAATGGTCTGACTCAATCTCTCCATGGATTCTGATCAGAGAATGCCATGATAACTTGAGAACCCTATTATGATTGAAGGATACGGATTTCTTAGGTTGAGAAACACCTAGATCCTGATCCTTATATATTATTTGGATGCTTGATATGACACCATAGGATGCCTTCAATATCATTATAGGATGACTTGGATACACTCCTTTGATACAACATTGAAAAGTAGGTGCCATGATTATAGCCCATAGGGCCCTATCTCTAATTAGCCCCATTTTACCTTAGACGATCACTTTAGATTTGGTAGGCACTTTATTATGGAATTACTTGGAATATTATACTTGTATTACACTCTTAACCCATTAAAAGCTACAATTATTTCTAAGTTGGCGACCTTTGAGTTATACCTCTCCTTAGTTATTGCCTTGGGACTTCCCTATGAAATATCATTACATGTTTCCTTGTGACAACTTAGAACAGTTGTAATTACTAACATGTGACTTATTTATAAACTGGTAACAGTAAAATAATGAATTGGTTACATGTTTAGACACCATAAAAGGGATGAAGAAGGTACTTGAGTATTTAGTTACATTATACTTCTTTACTTTATTTATGAATGCTTTCACACTGTTAAATATCCACCACACGGGATAGATGTTATAGAAATCTTTGGTGTTTTCACACTAAGATTTATCTCACACCCTCTCCGGGCGCCGTTTGGTACCCAGAGTGGATTACATGGTTGCAGTTGTTGACAAAGGGAAGCATACAACTTCAAACACATGATTTCTTGCTGTTTAGTACATAACTTGATAATAGAGGACTGAGTTAGAACTCGGGATTCTTGGGATAGTATTTGATTTACTTTATACTTTGTGGAACATGTTATGCATACTGTCTTGTATCTATTTTTCATATTTTCTTATGACATGAGATATACTTAGTTATTGAATGCTATTCCAGTTGTTTCAGTTATTGTTATTGTTGTTTTTATTTTTCTACTGCGCCTTCTGTTTACTTATATTACTTCCACTATTTACCTATTTTTACATTTAACTACCGTTATTCACTTTGGTAATGAAGGAATAGTCTCCCCACGGACACACCCTAGTCCTTCATTACTAGTTGGAAGCCTCTGGAGTTTGGGGAGATGTGATTGATGCCATGTGGTTCACTGGGCTCGGGGAACCCCCTGAGTGGCATCCAGGTCTGGGATATCACAAACTCTAGGTTCCATCCTGCATAGAGGAATGGACACTAAAGATACTCTTAGAACAAGCTTGATTGTAAACTCTACCTCTCTCTCAGAAGGTAAACCAAAAAAATCGCTGGGAAAGACATCCCTAAAATGATCCAATACTAGAGGGAAATCATCTTGTTGTAAATCCTGATCCTCCTTGAAGATATTTTCAATCTAGGTGATTACTCAAACTAGACCATGATGCTATGGTCTATCTCTATTATCTCGGACATCCCAGTCACCCTTATGTAGATAACTGCTTCCTTCTGGTGATGTAAAAGATACCCTATGAAAATAGTAGTCTACAAAAGTGTAAAAATGAACCAACCAGTCCATTATGAGTATGACATCAAAGCTCGTGCTTTTTTCGAAGAAGGCAGATGAAACCTTACATATTTGTGTGGATTATAGGTGGTTGAACCATCTTATGTTCAAGAACAGGTATCCAATTACTCGAATAAATGATCTCTTCGACCATATTTGAGGATCAATGGTCTTCTCCAAGATCAACCTGAGATCAGGTTATCATCAGGTGGGATTTATGTTATCAAATATAACTCATATAGCTTTTCATAGTAGTTATGGTCTGTATGAGTACCTATTTATGCCGTTCGGTCTTATGAAGGCACCCTATATTTTCATGGATTTGATGAATAGGGGTTTCCACCCCTATTTGGATTATTTTTTGATGGTATTTATGGACGAAATTGGTGTATTCTAACACTCATTTCCACCATTCAAAACACCATGAGATCGTTCTAAGTACACTGAGAGAGCATCAGTTTTATTCCAAGATTGTTAAGTGCGACTTCTGGATTGACAAAGTTAACTTCTTGGGAAATATAATATAAGAATCAAGAGTATGTATTGACCCTAAAAAGTATAGAACTATAGTTTCCTGGGAGCATCCCAAGAACATGTTTGACATACAAAGTTTCTTGGGACTAGATGAATATTACAAGCATTTCATACAGGATTTATCCCATATTTATTAACCTCTTGATGGTCTTACAAAGAAGGTTTTCAAGTTCCTTTGGTCAGAGGAATGTGGGAAAGCCTTTCAAGATATGAAAGAGAGGTTTGTATCAATACCTATTCTAACTCTTTAGGAGCCAGACATAGGTTATACCATATTCTTTGATTCATCAAGCATTGTTATAGGATTAGTGTTGATGAGGGAGGAAAATTCATTGCATAGGATCTCAGTAGTTGAGGCCTCGTGAGAGAAATTAATCAACACATGACCTTGAGTTGGTAGGATTTGTCCATTCCTTACGTTGCTGGAGAAATTATCTCTTAGGTGAGCACTTTGTGGTGTACACAGACCACAAGAGCCTCAAATATATCTTTTCAATGTGTTAGTTGAACCTTAGACTTCAGAAATGGGTCTAATATCTACAATAATTTAATTTTTATATTGCTTATATGCATGGTAAGGGCAATGTAGCTAAGTTGGAAAACTCAAGCATAATAAGTACAAGAAGCCAGTGATGAATAAAAGATAATGGTCCTCTTTTCCGAGCTATATCTAGAGTTTCATGACAGTAACGAGAAATATTATCTCTAATCTTTGAAAGTTACCTCTTCTCTCCCTGAGAAGGTAAAGAGTGGATAGTTTTCAGATCCTGAAGGCTTGCTTCTCCATGGGAGTATATCAAGAGATAACCCACCTCCAGATTGTTCTGTAGATAGAGATGACATTCTGCATCTATATGGATGTATTTGGGTTCCTATAGATGTGGGATAAGTAGTTAATTAAGGAGTCCCTTTCTTCTCAGTGGGCAGTTCATCCAGGAATCTCCAAGGTGTATCGATATATTCGATGCCAATATTGGTGGTCAGGAATGAAACGTCAGATAGAACGTTTTATCACTAGGTGTTCCACCTGTCAGTGGGTGGAGGCAGAGCACCAGAGACCTACATGCTTTCTATAACTGCTTCTAGTCCTAGAATGAAAATGGGAAGATGTTTCTATGGATTTAGTAGTAGGATTACCTAGGTATCCGAGGGTTAGCGATGCTATCTAGGTAGTCATTGATCGACTAATGAAATCATCCCACTTCATTCCAATTCAGGAGATTTTCTCAGTCAATGAGTTGGGAAGACTGTATGTCCATGAGATTATAAAATCACATGGGGTTACGCATACTATCATTTCAAATAGGGATTCTCATTTCATGTCATGGTTTTGGAAGGCATTACAGAAGGATATAGGAACACAGGTGCTTTTAAGTAAATCTTTTCATCCTTAGACCAGTGGAAAATCAGAATGGAAAATATAGGTTCTAGAGGATATTCTCTAAGCACGTGTCCTTAATTTTATAGGTTCTTGGGAAAATAATATTCCTATTTTCAAGTTTTCCTATAATAACAGCTTTTAGGTGACAATTCAGAGGGCTCCTTTTGAGGACTTATATGGTTGGTTGTGTCGTTAACCCCTGTGTTGGCTAGAGGTAGGTGAGGAAGCCCTACTAGGTCCTCATATCATTCAGGAGACTTCATAGAATTTTTAGATAATCAGGAAACATATGTATACTACTCAGTCTAAAAAAAATCTTATGCCAATCACCATCAATGACCTCTAGAGTTCAAGGTTGAGGATCATTTTCCCTTTGGGTATCACCCAGGCTAGGGAATATATGATTATGAAAGCAGGAAAATTTGTTGCCTCATTTTCTAGGGCCTTTTGAAATTCTAGAGAGTGTTGAGACATTAGCCTTTTGGTTGCTACTTCTTTATAGGTACCATTCCATGCACGAAATCTTCTATATTTCATAAATTTCTTGTATCATGCCGATATGTATCATAATTTTGATCCTAAAAAAGTTGAGTTAGATGCTGATGCTACCTTTGAGGAGTATCTAGTATATATTGTTGACCAGAGCACAAAGGTTCTCTGAGGCTGGTCTGTCCCCCTAGTATAGGTTCTATGGAAGCACAGTTGGGTACATAACATGACTTAGGAGATGGGATCCGACATACATGCTCATTGGCCAGAATTGTTCCCAGATAGTGTTTCTCCACCCTTGAAAGGTGTACTCAGGGACAAGTTCTTTTGAGGGGGGAAGACTGTAAAAACATGATTTTTCACTCAGTTATAGATCCTTTAAATTTTAGTCTAAATATTTACTTTGGACCTAATATGGATTCCCAATGAGTTAGAAAAGGTCTTGGGGGGTTTCTAGGGAAAGTTCAGATCCTAAAACCCATATTTTTGGGAAAACTTACCAAGTCACATAGTTGGAACATGATTTTCCTAACCGTGCGGATTGTATTTTTCCAGATAAATCCACCTCACATGGTAGGAACATGACTATGTAACCTAACTGTGAAAAGTTTCCTTCTTCCTAGGTTATTGTGAAAAAAAATCATGCACATGTAATTTTTCTGGGTAAAATGTCAAAATTTTTCTTAATGATATAATTAACCCTCCTTCTTCCTCATAATATGAGAACCTGTAGGATTAACCCCTTTTCCTCTCATTTTGGAGATTTTTAAAGATATAAGTTAGAAATGAAGAGATCTCCTTGATCCGAGATCTGATCGAGATTCTGTTCGTCATGTTGGATGTGCAATTGTAGGTACTTGAGTCCTCTTGAGCTATTCTTTTCTCTCTTTCTCTCGACCGCGTTATAGAGGTATGATATTTTTTATATTTTTCTTAGATATACTTCGATCCAATAATAATAAAGGGACAATACTGGAGGAGTAGAATCATACAAACCTAAGATTGGTGGTCTATAACCCATCCCTCAAGTTTGTTGATTTTGGATTTATCGTGTGGGCCCCACCAATTTCATTGTGTATCGTTAATAGAAATTAAATTCCATGATTATAATCATTAGAACCATATGGATATAATATTTCCATATATATTATTAATTATTAGTGGTTATGACCACAAATCTATCCTTTCCATGTTGAAGGTTATTTCATAATTGTTGTTTAGTGTTATCACATGTTTGTGCCACCGTTCAGGTGTGCCTTGAATTGACCTTTCTTAGGGTAAGATTTCCTATATTAAATGGCTTGATTTGCATTTTGAATTGAATAATGTCCAGTACCATGAATGTTTACCACTTGAACCATCCAGGTTAAGTGCTTTAATTGATGATTAAATGTGAAATGGAAATTGGAAAATATATTAAGTATATGACTTGACCAGATGAAATGTGAATGATTGATAGGCTACATGTCTGTAGCACCCTTACCACATTATTGGAAGTTATCAGAATGAACCTTAATTATTGAATATTCCTTAAATGGAATTAATAAAGGTTGCATGCTACTTGGCCTTATCACACTAATGAAAATAAAGTATTGAACCAAATAGACTTATTGATTAATTATGATATGATTAAAGGGTTCCATACTACTTGAACTTAATACATTAATGAAATGAAAGTCTTGAACCAATGGTTTCATGCCACTTAACCTTATAACACTAATTAAAGGAAAGGATTTAACCAAATGAAATATTACATGACTTTATAATCAAATATGAATGGCCTGACTTGAGATCTCCTTGTATTTTAATCGGATAAATCCATGAACACTCGAGAACCCAATTCCGATTAATGAGTAAAACATTCTCTAGTTGAGAACCACCTAGATCCCAATACTTTTCAACTCTTTAGATGCCGAGTATGACACTGCAGGATCCTTTCAATATCATTATATAATTCCTTGGATATACTCCTTGGATCTAGTATTGACATGTAGGTGCCATGGTTACAACCCATAGGGACCTGTATCTGCTTATCCCCATTTTACCATGGATGATCACCTTGGATTCAGTAGGAAAATAATTGTGTAATGACTTATAATATGCCACTTGGATTACACTCTTACCCCATGATAGGAAACATTTATTACTGAGTTGGTGACCCTTGAGGTCTACATCACCTTGGTTATGTCCTTGGGACTTCACTATGAAATATCATTACAGGTTTCTTTATTACAACTTGGAAGCTTTATAGTTGCTAACATATGAATTATTTATAAACTATTAATAATCAAATAATGAATTGGTTACATGTTCAGACACCAACTGGGGGAAGAATCAGGTACTTGGGTATTTAGTTACATTTTACTACTTTACTTTACAATTATTCTTTTACATTTTTATATTTCCACTACATGGGTCGGATGTTATAGACACCATTGGGGTGGCCCGTTGATATTTATCCCACACACTCTCTGGGAACCGTTTGGTACCTGAAGTAGATTACATGGTTATAGGTGTTGAAAAAGGGAAGAATATGGCTTCAAACACTTGATTGCTTACTGTTTAGTATGGATCTTGATAGCAGAGGTTTGAGTTAGAACTCAGGATGCTTGGGATAGTCCTTTATTTCTTGTATAATTTGTGGAACATGTTATGCCTACTGTCTTGTATCCATGTTTCCAGTTTTCTAGTGACATGACATATCATTAGTTGTTGAATTTTATTCTAGTTGTTTCAGTTATTATTAATATTGTATCTATTTTTACACTTTGCCTTCTGTTTACTTATATTTATTTATCCTTTTACCTATATTTACATTCACCCGCTACGCCACACTTTGGTAATGAAGGAATAATATCCCTACAGACACACCCTAGTACCTCTATAATAGTCGGTGGCCTCTAGCGTTCGAGGAGATGCACTTGAGTCCATGTGTCCCACCAGGCTCGGGGCATCCCTTGAGTGGAATTATGGTCCAGGACATCACAGTACTGTTATAGGCACTTCAAAGACACTGGATGTAGTCATTCATTGGATATAGTATATGCTGATTAATTTGTATAAACTAGAAAAAAATAGATGAAAATAAGTAGTCATTATTATGTAATAGAGTTTTAAATTAGATAAAATCTCCATTATGTCATACTTAAACATGATTCCAACACTTTCTATGTTCTCATCAACTGTTTTACAATTTTTATATATACGAGTTTCCTTCCACAACACATGAAATGGGATGAAAGCTACTTAAGAATTTGATTCATCAGTATATATATGAACAAAGTAACTTAATTATGTTATTTTTTATATCATATAAACGTTTTACTATACATTTAAACTGCGTGCAATTTTTTTCAAGTTATGCACAATTTATCCTTACCTTTTTATAGGGGTTTATTTGTTTCAATGCACATTATTTATTTCCTACACTCCTTTTATGTTTTGTAAATTAACAATTATAAATCAAAGATATTAGTACACATATTTCAAAATAAATTAATACTAATTACAATGTACCTTAAATGATTCCACTTCCTGATGACCAAGGAAAGTACCTCAATTTTCTTAATTTATGATGTGTTCATATATACCCAATGGGTTGGGTTTTAATTTACCCTCAATATCCTTATGATGATGTTTCATAAGAATTGGACATGCTTTATGATCCTTTCAAGTAAAAATTAGTATGAATTTCATCTAACAGTCTAATATTATAAATGTACATAGTAAGGGATAATAAAGAGTAAATAAAAATTTCATTATTTGAATTTTTAGTAAAATTGATAAATAATATCATAATGTTACCCTAATATCTTCCCAAATTATTTCCTTCAATGTAGGAACAACATTAAACCATGTATTTATATTAACCAATAAGTGAATTTGAGTACCTAACCAAATGTAACTAATGAAAATAGACTTGTTGCTGTTAATAATTTGATCACATGAATCTCATTCAACCTCTAATTTTTGATCTTTACTTATCATAATAATAATGTTTACCGAGAATTTTACAGTATGCCACTACTATTTTTTCCAACATTATTTTTTCCCAAATTTTCTCACCTTTAATGTAGTTATGTTTATTTTTGTGTCTCTTATATCTTTGATCTCTTCATGTTTTGATAATTACAAATCCCTCACTTATTTAATTATTTATTATTAATTTTATTATTCTTTCAATTTTGGTTCTTATATTATATATTATAATTTCATTAATATTACAAATTATATAGATTTTTAAATCTAATTTTTTTTGATAAATTAAATGATATTTTTGAGGATGTAAAAACATAATTATGAAGATGTCAAATGAATCATATAAAGATAAAAATTAATAATTTCACAGATAAAATCTGATTTATACATCGATAAATAATAATCCTTATAAAGAGTTTTAAATCATCCTTATATTGTTCTAAAGTATCCTTACAAAATGATTTGTAATTTTGAAATCCTCTATAATATGATCTTTTAAAATTACAATGAATTTTTTATCAAAAGAATTATTCTTTTTACACAAAAAGTGAATTTTATTATTATTTCTATATTTGTTTCACATGTATTTTTCTTGTTGTTTTGTTTTATAGGTAATAAATAAAGACTATAATATTTAGAAACCGTATTTTAAGATATCAAAGAATATATCAAAATATGGAGACAAAGGATGATCCAATTATCTTTCATGAATAAGGAACCTCCATATATATAACCATTAGAGATTTTTCTATAAACTTTGATTGAAGGAACTGAATGAAATAGTGTGATAAAATGGATAGATACAAGAGATAAAAGAGTATTGAAAAAAATATACTATGACCACTATCACATTGATATGATCATTATTAAGTAACTATAACATTTATCACAATTATAAAGTGATCATGCTACAATGATGTTATGATATTTTCTTATTATGGTTTTTGAGTTATATTATTGTGTCTATTTTCTTTATTCTTTATCATTACGGTTTACAATTTTCTTTTACAAAATAAAGTATATTATTGGTTGTAACTCTACAAAATTTATATTTATATTTTGGTTGTGAATCTCATTAAAATTTTGGAGTAGTCATGCCTTAGTCCAAAGAAAAACATAATAGGTTTGTTTGTGACTTGATATACATAATGAAAGGGTTTATATTTGGGTTTTGACTCCCTTTTAAAAGTGAGGTTTTTATGGGATAAAATTTCTCTTGAGGAGTAGAGATTAGTGAGGAGTAAATATAGGATCATATTGATCTAAACTACAATAAAAATATGGTGTTATTTGTTTATTTTAAATTCTATTTCACTTGAACTTACATGATTTCTTAAACTTCAAACTACACTTATACTTTCATGAATAGAGATATTGAAATTGTGTTTAAATATAATATTAGATTCTATTATAGTTTTGAATTGGACTGTTCACCCCCTACTAAACCATGTTGAAGTCTCACACAGAAAAAAATAGTATCTAAGGCATACTGTTTAATGGATGAGCACTATTATTTCTATACCAAATAATTAGGACCATGTAAGTTTTATTGTGATTTATTTTATTATGATATAACCATGTTCTATAACTAATAATATTTAGAATTTGTTTTGATATTTCAGGAATAAATTTTAATGATGGTTGGATTCTTCAGTGACCACCATATTTTGGCTATAATGATTATAAATAGTATTAGGTGAGGATGAAATCATATATTAAATAATTAATTATTGAATACTAGATGATTATAGTGAAACCATATAAATTACCAAATCTTGATCAAAACACCCTAATGGGTAATGATGTATTAAAATATATTCTGAATTATAAATTCATGAATGCATTATATTGTGCTATTAGTAGAAGTTCATTTAGTCACATTTCAAAATGCAAGAATTTTAAATATATATAGAGAATACCAAAAGTTACATATTATAGAACTATAAATCTCAAGATTACTAATATTGGGATGTTACATACTAAATATAAATATTTAAAAATTGGTGAACATGAATTAGAGAACCAGATATTTTATAGATTTATAATCATTATCAATGGGATGAGTGCACTCAGTGAAGTTTTATATAACATGATGATGGTTAAAAGATTATTGGGATCTCTACCAAAGAAGTGGCCTATAAAGAAGGTTTCAACTGATGAAAGTAAAAATTTTAATGAGTAAATAGTGGATGAACTCATTGGTTCATTACCATAGTATGAAATCAAGATGATGAATATCATGGATGAAGAAACTAAAAATAAGAAAGGTGTGGCATTTAAATCTTATATAAATGTTTTTTTATAATTTTGAGTTATAAAGAAGTGGGAAATAGGAAATTACTCACCTTGTTAAATATATCTACAAAAAGATGAAAAAATAAAGGATTTAAAAGGTATTTTAGAAAAGATTTTCAAAAACATGATCAAAAATAGAATAAGAAAGTTAATTCTAGTTATAATGATGTTTCAGAACTAACTTGTTATGAGTATAGTGAGAAAGGTAAATTTTAAACAGACTACCCAAAATTGAAGAATAAAATGTAATAAAAAAAGATAATAAAAAGGATAAAAGAGATATGGTGGCTGAATGGACTTATACATAATATTTTGACTCATTATATGAATTTGAACTGAGATAAAATCAACTAAGCTATGATTAATGGCTATTAAAATGTGGTTGGTAGTTATTCTTATTTTAGTTCAAATTGTGATTTAGATTTTGGAAATAATATTATTAAATAACTAAGTAAATAAAATAAATTTTTTTAGAGATTTATTTTCAGAATTGGATTGTTCTATAAGGATCTAAAAGAAGAAAATAATAAAATTGATGAGAAAAACAAATTTCATACTCATGATAATGATAAACCTAAAAATATAGCCTCTATTAATTTTGAAAATCATTATAATAATTTATAAATTTTTCAAAAGACAAATTTAGTTCTTAATAAAGTGTTTTTTAGTTTTAAAGGAACTCAATATACTTTTATTCCTAGATAATAGAGTTATGATAAAATGATGTCTTTGAAAAAAAAAAAATAAAAAAAAAATAAAACTAGATTTTGATTTAACAAATAGTTACTTAAATTGTATAAAACTTTATTTGTTAAAACATCTAATAGAAGTATTTACACAGTTACACATTTTAGGTGTGAAAGTGAGTGTTGTTTATGATTTAAATAGTCTCTAGGTTATATTAAAAATTTTATATCTGATAGTGTATCTCCTAAATTTTCATATTATAAATGTTAAAAAGCTGGTTTGGTACCAAATAATTATTTTACTAATCATATTAAACCCATTGTATCATGGGTAATAAAATTATTTTTCTACCTGATTTTTTTCTAGAAAATCTACCTTAAGATTTTTAAGGAAATATAGTATGTGGACAGTGGATTCTCCAGACACATTATTGGAGATCCATTGAAATTTTTATCATAAAATCAATGCGATGGAGGCTCTCTAACTTTTGGAAGAAACTTGAAGGGAAAATTTAAAGGATTTGGTGAAGTAGTATTTTTATTAAATTATTATCATTTCTAAAGTATTATATATTGAAGTATTAAAACATAATCTAATTAGTATTTCAAAACAATTTGATGATGGAATGGTTCTAATATTTGAAGATAATAATTCTATTGTTTTCAAGGATAGTTTTGTATTATTTTATTTAAATAGAAAATATAATTTATATTCTATTGATTTTATTGAGATAATAAATCACAATTTTAAGCATTTAAATACTATATAAATATATGAAATATTATATAATAGGTGGCTTCGGTATGTGAATTTATGGTTTTTAAACAAATTTTTGAATCATGGTCAATAAATAGATTGGATTATTATAAATGGATTTAATTTACCTAAAACATTTGGGGCCAAATTAGTAAATATAACTTGATATATAAATAATAAAATTATTATTTGAATAGATGTAAATAAAAACTATTACCAATTATATAATGGTTAAAAACCTATGGTTATATATTTTATGGTTTTTAGTTATAAAGATAATATCTTAAATACTATATAAAATTTAAATAGGTTTGACACTAAATCATATGAATAGATTTTTTTATCTATTATAATATTATTAAAGAATATAGATTTTATAATAAAATAAATATGATTATAGAATAAATTTTTTATGTTAATTATTTATGAGAATAATTGTAATAAGAATTTATATTTAGAGAATATTGAAGAAGAATTTAGAGATTTTAATTTTGGTGAGGATAAACCTCAAGAACATAATATATCTTTTGAGGGGGAGAATATCCCATGTCAATCTGATCATAAAAATTATAAAACTCACATATATCACTTTCTAGAAAAAATAATTGGTAATGTTAATTATAGAATTCAAACTAGGACATCTATTATGAATGATTGTGCTAATTATTATTTTGACTGTGAATTTTTCCCTAATGATATTTACATTTAAAAGATTCAAATTAAATTATTTCTATGGATGAATAAATCATTCAATTTACTATGAATAATGTTTAGAATTTAGCTAAACCACAAAAATATAAACAAAATTATTTTAAAAAATTATATTTAGGAATAAAATGGATGAATATTGACAAATATTAATGAATAAAGCTAGATTGGTTGGTTAAAGTTTATTTAATAAGTAGGATTTTATTTTGATGAATATTTTACACCTATTAATACAATTGAATCTATTAATATTTTATATTCATTTTTATATTTTCAGGGTTTTAAATTTTTTCAAATGGATATTAAAAGTTATTTTTTAAATGGTTAAATTTATGAATAAATTTATATTAATTAACAACCAAGTTGTGAATATGAAAAATACCCTAACCATGTTTTTAAACTTACCAATGATCTATATGGTCTTAATTAAGACATGAGATCTTGGTATAAAAGTTTTTTTTTCTATTTTTGATGAAATATGATTTTAATAATGGTAAATTATGTTCTAATTTTTTTATCAAGAAGTATTATAATTATATTTTAATCATTAAAATCTATATCAATGATATTATTTTTGGATGAACTAGTTAACGACTCTGTAATGAATTTTTTAGTTTATTAACTAGTGATTTTGATATGTTTCTCATGGGAGTATTAAAATTATTTTTAGGACTTAAAAGTTCTCAATGAAGTGATGGTATTTTTATTAATAAATATAAATATACCAAGTAATTAGTTAAAATATTTTATCTTGATTTGTATAAAGGTTTGAGAACCTTTACGATCACTTATTATAAACTAGATTTAGATAATTCTAGAAAAATTTTAGATATTAAAAGGTTTAGAGGAATTAAAGGAAGTTTTATGTATTTAATATTTAGTAGGAATGAAATTATGTTTATTCTATATATGTGTACTAGATTTCAGGATGACCCTATAGAAATTCATTTAAAATTAATTATAATAATTTTTAGAAATGTTAAAGGAATCATTAATTCTAGACTATTTTATCCTAGAAATATTTTTAGATTTAATTAGTTACTGTAATTTTGAGTTTAGTGGGAGTAGAATTGATAGAAAAAGTACATCAGGAATATTTCACTTTTTAGGAAAGAGTTTTATTTTATAGAGCTCATATAAATATTTATTAGTTTCTTTATTCATATTTAAATATAATTATATAGTTTTTTAATTACTCTACTCGTTTGTTTTGGATTAAATAAAAATTTTCTGAATTTGATGTTTATTTTAATTAAATTCCATTTTTTAAAATTATTCTAATAATTATATCTCTAATAACCCTTTACAACATCTAATAACTAAAAATATTGATGTGATATTTCATTTTATTAGAGATTATGTACAAAAAAGCGATATTATTTTGGAATATTTTTCAATGGATAATAAGTTAGTTGATATTTTTACAAAATAATTATATGTATTGAAGTTTGAATATATTAAATTTTGAACTTGGTATGAAAATTTTTTAGCGAGTTCACAATTTTTTTAAGATTATTAACAGATTTATTATCAAATTGTTATTTCTATTTTTTTGATTATAGAATTTTTATTAGATTGGAGGTTTACTAGAATTGAAATCTCTTTCTTTCAAGAAATTTATCTATGTTTTAAGTTTATTCAACCTTTAGAAAGTTAATTTTATTGATAAAATTATTTTTCCATTTTGATGGAGTTAATTATTCTAAATCACTATATGAAGTTACATTGCTAAACAATGAGTATTTTTTTTCATGTTTTAGCTATGGGTTGATATTATTTCACATTTTAAAATTACGTTATTTTAGTCTCGTTAAACTGTTTAGTAAATGATGTTTTACTTATATTTGTTATGTTTTTTAAATTAGTTTTTTTTCGCCTTTTGATTAATTTTTAAAAGGGAAAGATGTTTTTATAATAATTGGTTACAATATTTTAGTTTTTAAATTATTAAAAAGTAGAAGATTTTGGGGATTATTTTTGTTTTTTGGTAACTTTTATCTCTTTGACCTCTTCATGTTTTAATAATTAGAAACCCCTTAGTTATTTCCTTATTTATTATTATTCATATTTTTCTTTTAATTATGGTTTTTTATATAATGTATTATAATTTCATTAAGATTATATAATCTGAAGTTTTTGGAATTTTTGTGTTTTTAATAAATTAAATTATAGTAACATATATGTAAGATGACTCATATACAGATGTAAAATGATATGTTTAGATGAGAAATGATACATAATTAAGTAACCAAATGGATAAGTTTTACTTTTTGTTAATATGGTTGTAGAGATGGAAAATAAAAGGGTATTTCTAGAGATAAAGGTGATTCCATGTTGAATGGGGAAGTAAGATGATGGTGGGTCCACTTCCATTATACATGGAAAAGAAAAAATGAAGAATTTGGAGATGCTGTTTGATGAACTTATAAAGATATATTGTGGAAGACTCTAGATGTGATGATTGTTTCACTATTATTCAATGTTAAATACAAGTACTCAATATGGAAGTGTTATCTACAATATTTAATGAAATTGGAGGAAGCTAGCTTGAATAGTATAGAAAGAATCTATGGAGCATCAAGTATGCATGCTATTGTATTGAATGATTAAGAATATTTGAATAATGATTTTACATGATTTGAGGTTGTTAAAAATTCTTCTAGATAAATGGAATAAGTTATGATATGGTTGATTAAAATCTTGAAACACTATGTATAACCATACACACTTCTTTGGGTATAACCTTTTTCATTGTAAGGTATAAGGAAGATTTGTAGAGTAAAACCCCTGAAATTTATAAGGTACATACTGAGGACAAAACTAAATATTTTTAAATTAAATGAACCTTATGTTGGACTTCATAGGGTATAAATCATCTTCAGAAGGTACAATATAGTACATTTATAGTGTAATATCCCCAAAACCTGCACTTCCGGATTTGATGATAAAAATAAAACTTTACATTTCTGGATTTTATACTAATAAATGTGACCCCATTTTTTCCATAAATAAATTTACAATGTCAAAATTAAATATTGGATCAGTTAAAAACCCTATGATATTTCAGGTTTAGAGTTTTAGAGAATTAGGAAAAACACTTAATGAATTTGATTCATAAATAACTAGCTCAAAATGATCAACATTATATCTCACTACACCCAAATTTTCTTATTTCAAAATAGGTAATCATCATTATCCATATTAAATACTTCTATACATAATTTATTTACCATATTTCTTCATAACCCAAGGAAGATAAAACATAAGAATGGTGATCTCAGATGCTCAGTCAGGATAAAACAAGGATATATCAGTCTATGATATTATGAAATAATAAGATAAGAATAAGGGTATGTGATCATGAACATTACATTAAAAGTTCATACCCAAACTATCACAGATCATAAGAATGATTCATGGCATAAAACATTATCATTTCAGAAAACATAGTCCATAAGAGTGAGAAATCATCTTAAATCAATTATGAACCATAAAATCATTTCATAAAAGAGCGTAACATCATTATAAGTATAAAAACCATTTCATAAGTCAAGGTTAACTAAAAATACCATCAGGTTAGAAATCAATACCTATTTTCCATAACGGATCAATAACATCAACCTATTTCCCATAACATTTCTAGAACATTGACTTGTTTCTCATAACAGATCAATCACATGGACATGTTTCATTTAATGGATCAAGCACATCAACATTTTTCCCATAACAGATCAAGAACATGGATTTATTTCCCTTTACCATCTCATGAGATATAATTCATTACCCAATTAATTATAGGGATATATAGGCCCCACCCATAAAATAATGAAAATAATACATATGTGTTCCACAATATCATAAACCTTTAATTATATCAGAACTCATAAAAATAAATGGGTTTTATACAAATTTTATCATAACATAACTCATGGAAAACAAACAGGATTTGTAAAAATGATGCCATCATAAATACAAACTATTCAAATAAAGAATAATGATGGTATCCTAAGATCATATCCCCAGTGAATCATAAGTAACAACAAATAATGTCATCTTATATAGAAAATGATTTTTAAATATCACTTGAATTAATTATTGAGGAAAATATCCTTTCTACTTTGAAATCATTTTTCTTAAAAGCTAAAAAATTATAAAGAAATTTTTTTATTTGAAATGAAAATTATAATATTTTAAAGTAATATTAAAATAATTTTGGCTTCATGATGATGAAAAAATAAACTCATTCCATATAATTTAAAAAACACTTCTTTCATATTTTTGTTAGAAAAGTCACAAAGTACCTCATTTGGAAAAAGATAAAAAGATTCCTTTTGAATAATTTTTTAAAAATTTAAACATGGGTAGAAATTAATTTAAAAAATATTAAAAAACTTTTTGAAACCATTTTTAGAGAAAATATATAAGGAAGATAAATATTTCCCAATGGTGAATTAAATATAAATAATCCTGTATAATGATGAGATTGTGAAATAAACACTTACCGCTTTGGTATTATTGGAATAATAAGTCCCATGAAAGAAATAAATTTAGATAGATATGTATATCCCATAATTTTTATGATAATAATAATAAAATAGATTCAGGAGAAATATATACACCATACAAAATAATACGTAGTGTGTAAGTCTTGTGTCTCAAAGAAATAAAAAACGAGACAAAAAATCCCTTACCTAAGGAATTGCCTTTCATTGTTCACATTCAAACCTAGTATATAATAAATATTGATTTATTATAAATTTATTACATAAAAATATATGTATATATATATAATACCATTAATTAATTATTTATAGCATATTACCACCTATTTATTAACAATTTGTTATTAAAATCAATGTTCTGAGTGATAATTGCTTTGTTTTCCAAGCATGTTTCAGTTCATAAGTCCCAATCCTTATACTTTGTTCATAGTAACATAATTTACATAATTTTAATAATGGTATTAAAATATTATATATTCATTATATAAATATTTATAATCATAAGAAAAATTAGATATAGAAAAATGAATTACACTGTTCATGGAGACGCTAGGTAGTACGTATGCATAAACACTGTTTCCATTTTTTGACTAATGAAATGAAAGAAAGGTAAAAAATAATTTACCTTTTAAGAATTATTATATAATATATATATTATATATTTATAAAATTCATCCTTATTACCATCCATTTTAAATATAAATAAAAAATTAATCTCATCGCATTATGACGATAATAATCCCAAGTACGCATGAGCGACGTTTTCATTTTCTAAAAGAATGGATTATAATAAGGTAGATATGATATTATAATTACATAAGTATAATTATTTAATAAATATAATATATAAACATTAAAACCATCATAATACCAACCCATAAAATATTGTGATGAAAAATTAATTGTATCACTAAGTGGAGACAATAAGCCGTACGCACACACGAGCGATACATTCACTCCTTATTTGATGGGAAATAGGGAGTATAATGGTGTTTTAATAATCATAATAAAATTTAATAAAATTTATTATAATTAATTTATTATTTTATGATATATATAATAAATTTATAGAAGGTAAATAAGAGTAGGAAAAGAAAGTGATCGGTTAGAGTGTTTACCTCTTCTTCGAAACGACTCATTTAGATCTCTTCAAAAGGGATCTAGGGTTAGTATTTTTGGAATACCAGTACATATAGAATGTGTATATATAAATTTATAAAATAATATTCTAGATTATGGTCAATATAGTTGGATCAAAGTGGTGTAATAAATTGAGGGAGGAGGTGTCCATTTATAATTGAGGTGAGGGGAACTTTTGGAATTTCTCAAAAAATAATTTATAATAAATTTAATCTCAATAAAAATATATCCAAATGACAAGGAATTCATATATAAGGTGGTATAGGGTTGTAGTAACATACAAAATAGAGTTTATAGATTTTTTGGTGTAATTTTAAACCTTATCATTTTGATTAACTCTTAGTTAATGTATTTTAATTTTAACTACGGTAACAAATGTTTCAGTATTAAAAGGTTGAAATTTTTACTTATAAGGTGTCAATTGGACCATAAATGGAAAATTTATGATATTTATAAAATAAATTATCCAATTTGTTTATTTTATATTTTTTATGATTTTTAAATAATTTTATCATATATTATTTTTAGAAAATATCATTATTTTCAATTTTGATATTATTCATTACTTTGACTTTAATAACATCAATAAAACACTTATAATTAGAAAAAATTATTTCAAAATACCCCCAATATGTCATGGTAATATATAAATATTTTTATCATCTTAATTATCTCATGTTATAACACCTTTAATATTTTTAGTATCATTTATTTGATTTTTCTATTTGTCGAATAATTACTGAATCTGCGTTGTGTGAGTATTTAAGGTAATTATTTAATTTATAAAAATTAAAAATAAATGAACTTGATGAATATAAATATTTTATATTTAAAAATAATATTTTTAGTTTAACACATTCTTTATATAATCACAAATTATAAATATTACACTTATTAAAAACAAGAGCGTGATATGTTTGACTTTTCATTAAATAAAATATTATAAAGGTCATAATCTTATTCAATTGGACCTAAATATTTAATAAATTAGACCCTTGGATGATTATGGTTGATATAGACTTTTATAATATGATTTAGATAAGTTTTTGGGTTATTTAAATGTTCGTATCAATTTATTGTGATCCTTTAATTATCTGATTTACCATTTATCAAGGTGATACGTTTTACCATAATTACAATTCATTTTGACCAAAAATAAAAGTGAAATATTTAAGAAATTTAGAAGTCATGAATTCAAATATGTGTTTTTAAATTAAAAACCTAGAATTTGTAGAATCTAATTTATAATTAAACCAAAAATATTCAACGGATAATTGTTTTTCAGAAAAATTTCCCTTTTAAGTATAAAAATAATTTTATAACAAATTCAAATATAAAATTGATTAAAATGAAAAAATTGGGTTGTTAATAATATAATATACATAATATTACTTTTAAACCATTTTAAAATAAAATGTAACTTTTTAAATGGTTGAAACGAAAATACTTTTTTTAATAAAAATCAGTATTTTTCACTATTCAATAGAAAATAAATCTTGTTATAAATATTCAAAAAATTTACCATAAGATAATTTTTATACAATGATTTAAAAAATTATATTATTTTAAAAAAATAATTCATATAAATTGACGAATTTAATTATAAAATGTTCTCAATTAAAATCATTTTTGAAGAAAACGTATTTATAAAGTATAAAATAATATTACTGAAAATTGAGTTATTATTTCATAAGAATTAATAAATACATTTGTACTGAGTTGGTAAGTTATACATATATATATATATATATATATATATTTCACAATTTAATTAATACTATTCATACCTGCTAATTTAATGTCTAGTTATTACGGTCACATAATATTTTAATAATGTTACTCGGTTCATTTAAACTCATTATTGTGTGTAATGAAGGATATGAAAAAAATAAAATTATTTAAAGATAAATATTTCATAAAAATATCCATGAGTTATATACCCCCTTATTAAATCACATCCTTACAATTTTTTTTTCAGTAATCAATAGTTTTTTTATTTGAAAATTCCTTTGTGGAAACCCATATCGCAATAAGGGATAATAAAACTTCCTCTTGAAAAGAGAAAAATAAAATTAATAATTTCATCTAGGATTTCACATACTAGGTTTCTAAATAAGATAAAATTAATGGTAAGTGAATTAATTTCCATAGATCATTAATAAAAAAATGTGAATGATCTTGAGAATGCTAACAATCACAAAATCCTAAACCACAGATATGGAAAAGACCATCAATTCACCAAAATTGATGGTAACAGGATGATGATTTTGTATTAATATTCTTTTCATAGAGTTAAGGAACTAATTTACCACTTATTCTATGAACATGAAGAAGTATTCTTACTTTACTGGTATAGATTATTTCTTTAATCAATTTCTACCACAATATCATCTTTTTATCAAAACAATGAGTTATTCTAGATGTTTTTTTCATGCCCTAAGCATTAAAATAAACCTTTAATTTATCACATAATGCATAAAATATTATAAATATATTCCAACTATCTTTATATATTAACTAAAATAAAAACTATTATCACAAGGTAAGATAATTCCCAAAATACATTAATCTCTAAAATTCAACAGTAGTACCCTAAGTTAAACCTAGATAATTTAATAATAATTTATCCTTAAAATTCCTTAAAATATTCCATAATAAGATTAAAACCAAAAAAATAGAAGGATTTGATCAAATATTATTGCAAGATAAATTTAGCATTTATCACCCAAAACATACATGCCTTAACCATATAATCTCTAGGATACACTAACCATTTTTATAAGTAACCCGAGTCACCATAAATCCACATTCATATGTTTATCCAAAATACAATTAAACATTTATTCATCAAATAAACTTACATAATATTATGTTTACCTTAATCATATAGGGATCCCAAAATAGTGAGCATCTTTGGAAATAACATTAATCACTTAAAACCAAATGAATTACCAATCCCATGGTTATAATAAAACATAACATTCCAAAATGAACATACCATTTATTCATTAGATCATTTAAATAAAGAATAATAATTTCATGCTGACTAGCACATTACCCAGCCAATGGTAGGCGATGCAGCCTTGTCACCCTTCGGTTGTGGGTTCAAGAATCGTGGGCTTTCCAATTGTGACAGGTTGTCACCCGACCTATGGGTTATCCTTTTTATAAGAATAAAATTATTATAACATTCCAAGAAATGTGAGAAACATACTAAAAATAAGAACAGTATTTTCAATACTAAATAAATGTTTTAACCTTAAATATTCTCTTACACCTTTCATTTTTCATCCCAAAATTTCATAACCCATTATTACCTAGAAAATAAATGTCTTCAAAAATATCATTATTCACCTTAAAATTTCACCACTTATAACCTCAAAAGGGGTGTCTAAGACTCCAAACTTATGATCAACCTCAAACTTATATTCCTATGATGATATCTATAACTATTAAGATAAAATCACATGAGAATATCCTAATCTCTAAATTTATCTAAACCATGATCTGAAACCAATTATAACACCCCCAAAACCCGCACCTCCGGATTCAATGCTAAAAAAACGTTACATCTCTAGATTTGATACTCATAAATGTAACCCAAAAATTTTCCATAAAAATCTTACAACATAAAAAGGAAATATTATATCACTTACATACCCTAGGAACTTTTAGTTTTAGAGTTTTTGATAATTAGGACAAATAATTAATGAATTTGTTTCATAAATAAATGGCTTATAAAGATCAAAATTACCTCCCAAAATGACTATATTTTCTTATTTCACAACATTTATTAAACATAATCCTTTTAAAATCCTTCTAAACATAATTAATTTACCATATTTCCCCATAACCTTGGGAAAATGAAACATAAGATGGGTGATATCAGATGCTCAGTAAGGGTAAACATAGAAGATAATAATCTATAATCATATGAAATTATAAAATAAGAATAAGGAAATGTGATAATGAAAATAACTTAAAAATTTCATAGATAACCTTTCATATATTATAAACCTTATTCATGGCATAAAACATTATAATTTTAGTTAACAAGGGCCAAAAGAGCGACAGATCATCACAAATAAATAATGAACCATAAGCTCATTTTATAAAAGTGTGTGGAATCATTATAAGTATAGAAACCATTTTATATGTAATGGTTAACTACCAATACCATTAGATAATACATGAAAAACAGTTTACCATAATGTATCTAGCACATAGACTTTTTTTCTCCTAACAAATCAAGCACATCAACTTGTTTTCCATAATAGATCAAGCACACCAACTTATTTCCCATAAGGGATCAAG
The DNA here is from genome assembly GCA_963277665.1 of Viscum album. Lineage (NCBI taxonomy): Eukaryota > Viridiplantae > Streptophyta > Magnoliopsida > Santalales > Viscaceae > Viscum > Viscum album. The sequence goes on from OY728137.1 coordinate 1,210,575,094, forward strand.
CACATTGATTTTTCCATTAACTATATCATTAGATATAATTCCTTAACCAGTTAATTATGGGGATATATAGGTCCCACCCAACACATAATTAAAACAATACATATGTGTTCCACATGATAATAAATCATTCATCATATTAGAACCCATAAAAAGAAATAGGTTTCATAAAAATTTCAACATAAAATAATTCCAGAAAAAGAAAAAGGATTCATAAAAATCATTCCATAATAAAAATAAACCTTTAAGAGAAATATATTAGGATGATATACTTGTATCATATTACAATTAATGCATAATTAACATTAAATAATGTTATCTTAAATGGAAAATTATTTTTAAAGATCGCTTGAAATAATTTTTGAAGAAAATATACTTTCCATTTTGAAATCATATTTTAAAATCCATGAAATTATAAAGGAACTTTTTTTATTTGAAACTAAAATTTTAATATTTTGAAGTAATTTTTAAATACACAAGCTTTCATTATGGTGGGAAAACCCTTTCGTTCCGTATGAGGTTAAAAAAACACTCCTTCCGTTTTTTTTTTCAGAAATGTCAAAAAGTACCTTATTTAGAAAATGATAAAAAGATTCTTTAAAATAATTTTGTAAAATATAAAACATGGGTAAAAAATATTTAAATAAATATTAAAACCCCATTTGAAACTATTTTTATAAAACATGGACATGGTAGATAAATATTCCCCAATAGATTCTTAAATTTAAACAATCCCAAATAATGATGAGATTTTGAAATTAACCCTTACCATTTTGGTATCATTTGAATCATAAGTTACATGAAATAAATAAATTTATTTGGATATTTATATACCATAATTTTCATGATAATAATCATAAAATACATTCATGGGAAGTATATATACCACACAAAAGAAATATTTAGTGTATAAGACATGTGTGCCACATAAATAAAAGTGAGACAGAAATCCCTTAACTTAAGTATTGCCTTTACTTGTTCACATTAAAACTTCATTTATAATAAATTTGTATTTATTATAAATTTATTAAATAAAAATATATCTATCATACTATGTATGATTTATTTATAACGTCTTATTACCTATTTATTAATAATTTGTTATTAAAATCATTGTTCTGGGTGATAACTGCTTCATTTTACAGGCATGTTTCTTATTGATATTCATGATCCTTATACTTTAACCATGGTACCATAATTTATATAATTTTAATAATCGTAAAAATTAATATATATTAATTATATACATATTTATAATCATTTATAAAAAGTTGATATAGAAAAATGAATTACAATGTTCATGGAGATGGTTGGCCGTACGTACACATGAACACTGTTTCCATTTTTACAATGATGGAATGAAAGAAGGATAAATAAAAATTAAACTTTTCAGAATTATTATTATAATATCATATATATCATATATTTTAATCAAATTCATCCATATCACCTTCCATGTGAAATATATATGAAGAAAAATCACATCGCATCATGAAGATGACAGTCCACACGTACGCATGAGCAACATTATCGTTTCCCAAAAAAATGGATGAAAAGAAGGTAGATATGATATTACAATTTAAAAGTATAATTATGTAATAAATATAATATAAAAATATTAAACCCATCACAATACCAACTAATAAAATATTGTGATGAAAAATGAATCGAATCGCTACATGGATACGGTAATCCATACGTATACACGAGCGATACTTTCACTACTTATTTGATTGAAAAGATGGTGTATAAGGGTATTTTTATAATCATAAAAACATTTAATAATATTTAGGGTACTGAATTTATTATTTTATGATATATGTAATTGATTTATAGGAGGTAAAGAATAGTAGGAAAAGAAAGTGATTGGTTAGAGAGATTACCTATTATTCGAAACGACTCCTTTAGATCTCCTCTAAAGGGCTATATGGTTGGTCTTTTGGGAATAAGATCACATATAGAATGTGTATATGGATTTTTACAAGATAATTTTGTTTTTTATGGTTTATATATCAGGCTTAATGTGTTGTAATGAATTGAGGTATGAGGTGTCTTTTTAAAATTGAGGCGGTGGGAACTTTTGGATTTTTTCCAAAGACTATCATATAATAAATTCAATCTCAATAAAAATACCTCCAAATAGAATTATATGATAAGATAAGGTGGGATATGGTTGTAATACCATTAAAAAATAGATTTTATACAAGTTTTTTTTAATTTTAAATGTTATCATTTTGATCAACTGTTAGTTAACCTATTTTAATTTTAACTATGGTAACAAATTTTTCAATATTAAAATGTTAAAATTTTTACTCGTTATATTTTAATATAGATGTAAATGTATTTTAGATGGCACAATAAGGGGGGGGGGGGGTGAATTGTAAGTTTAAAAAACATCTTATTTGAACACTTAAGAAAGAACTTTGTTTAAGAGATCTTAAGCTAATATAATTCACAACCAATACAATTGACCACAATGGTCTTGAATCTAATAGATATGATATGATATGGTGTAATACTAATAGTAGTGTAAAACAATTGGATTAAAATTGAATTCAATTATCAGAGTAATACAAAAGAAAAATATTCTACCATACAACATATAGAATCTATTAATACAATATGTAACAAAAAAACTTTAATTGAAATAATTAAAATTGAAATGAATATGAAAAAAGTGGAAACAATACAATTCCCTTTCTAATACAAAATTCAATGGAAAGTAAAAGTATTACAATTATTTTCACCCAAAGATAAGGGTATTATTTCACCTAGGATATAGGTCTATCTTACCGCCACCTTGGTAAGCCCTCGATAGGAAGATTGGCACAACTGTCTTCCTATCCTTGGAAGTTCTCGATTAAGAAGGTAATCAACACCTCTATCCTTCAAACAATTGAAGGCCCTCGATACGATGGTTGGAAGTACATATTCCTATCCCCAAAATCCCATGATTTTTATTACAATGATCGATTGCACGAAGCAGAAACAAAGCACTTATAAAATTACAAGAACATGGAATAAGATATTCACTTCTTGTATCTTAAAGGCTATCTCAAAAAGTAAGAGAGAAGTAACAACATCTCTCTCTAGAACTTGATAGAAGAAAAGTTATATATTCTGATTAAAATGACCCCTATTTATAGGCTTCAGGTTCCAACAGTCATATTTTCTACAATGGTCATATTTCTCAGAAAAACATGGAGGGACAAGGACACATAGCATTACAAGGGTCAAAACAAAATAGAGTACACGCCATCGTTTTGATTGGTAAATAACCTACTCAACGACATCATTTTAGTTAGAAAGTAGTAAGTATTAAACAATGAGTATAAGATTTATGAAATCAGTATTAAAGTTAATATAAGAGTGTAATGAATTTCATAAGTACAATACATAACTTGTTTGCTAGGTTTAATATGATAACAATGCATATCGGTTGCAAATTAAGACCTGGTTACAATTATTAACTTGGTTACAATTCAGAATATATCCTGATTACAATATCATGATTATGATACTTGATTATGATTAAAAATCTATACTGGTTATGATATTGTGATTATGATACTTTATTACGATTCATGTTGACCAATTAGTCAAGCACATACACATACTTTCAAAGTTTCCTTATCATCTTTTCTCAGCACCAAAAACTCTTGCATCCTAAGGGCTATGATTCTATTGTCTCCTGATAAATGACTTTCTTTTATTTTTTCATCATGAATCTCAAAAAGTGTTTCATATTTAGACCTATCAAAGGTTTCATTAGCTTCCGATAACTTATGAGAAGGATATAATGCATATCCCTCAAATAAAACATCTAGAAACGTAGTATCTTTCTTTGAAGAGGTTGTATATTTCTTTTTATACATCATAAAGGAGATCTTAAGATCCTTATCTATCTTTACTAATTCATAAAATTGTGGCACTTCATCATGATAAACATGATCCTAATCAGAACCTGGTCTTTCTACACAAATTGATTCCCAACCTTGAAAACTGATAACCCTTTTCAAAGAAGAATCAAAAGAGTCATAAAATTCTCAGGATACCAACCTTTCACCACAGAAAGTCATTGAAGAGAAGTTCTTTGGAGGCATTTCTTTTGGATAAGAAATAGAATATTCAGACATTAAACACTAACTCGCACTCTCAAGAGTTTGCAGATTACAAAAGCTGAGAAGATCTCCAATTATGAAAACTGGATTAAGAACCGATAGAACTTTGCTGACTATTTAAATATCAGATTGTCTTGGGAGAAAACACAGAACAAATCAATGTGGGATGAGTTTACTTAAAGAAAAAAGATGGTTAGGATTAGATCTAGGAGATCTAATAGTCAAGAATGATTTCGAACTTTTGAGGTTTTCTTTTAAAAGTAAATTGTATTTTGAGAAGAAAATTTTAGAAATAAATGAGAAAAAAACTATTAAAACAACAAAATTAAGGTTTTAGAGAAAGTACATGTCAGAGTAATATAATAAATATTTTGGTTTTAGTGTATTGTTCTTATGAAAAAGAAGCAATCAAAACAATTAACGTAAAATCGATGGGGGTAAACTAGGCTGATACTAAAATTTTTAGAACCGATAGAATACTCCTCAAAGAATATTCCAATACCGATATTGATATTTTAGAACCAATAATGTAATCTCAATACTGATTAAGTATTATGGTACTAGTATTGATATTTCACTACTGATAAGGTAGTCCCAATACCGATTTGGTATTCCAGTACCAATATTGATATTTTAGTACCGATAAAGTAAACCAAATATCGATTAGGTATTCCAGTAATGATATTGATATTTTAGTATCGATAAATTAAACCCAATACCTATTAGTTATTCTGGTACCAGTATTGTTATTTCAGTAACGATGGCCTAAATCTGGTACCGATAAATTTTGAAACCAAGTCATAAAACTGGAAGAAAAAAATATCAAAAACCTATATAAAATAAAACTTAAAGAGTAAAACCAATTATCTCTAAAATAAAAGGTAAAAATGATAAACTATAAAATAAAAAGTGAAAACGATAAACTGTAAAACAAAAAAGTGAAACTGATAAACTGTAAAACAAAAAGTGAAAAGAGTAAAAATTATAGAACATAAGGAATAAAGAATAAAATTAGTGAAATATGTATACCCCCCTTTGAAAAGTAGTAACTCAATATAAGGATATGTATTAAACAATAGATAGATGTGAATGATTACTTTACTGTGATCATTCCTAGTTTCTGTTTAATGTATTCAAATCAATCAAAAGATAATGGTTTTTTTAAAATGTCAGCAAAATGTTCCTGCGTTCCGATGAATTGTAAAACAATATCTTATTTTGCGTGTGATCCATAAGAAAGTGATGCCTAATATCTATGTGTTTTTCTTGTGATTGATGTGAAAGGTTTTTACTAAGAGAAATGGCACTAGTATTGTCACATAATATTTGAGTTTTTGAGAAACTCATTCCATAGTCAGTGAGTGTGTTTTTCATCCAAAACACCTGAGCACAACAACTTCCAGCTGCTATATATTCTGCTTCAGCAGTGGAGAGTTCTACTGAGCATTGTTTCTTGCATGAATAATAAACCAAAGAGTATCCTAATAAATGAAATGTTTCATATGTACTCTTTCTATCCATTCTATAACCACCAAAGTCATCATCTGAAAAAATTTTCAAAACAAAATCATTTCCAGAATAATAGAATAGTCCTAAATCCTTTGTTCCCTTTAAATAGAGAAAAACTATTTACACAGCTTTTAAATGATATTATTTTGGATTAGATTGGTATCTTGCACATAATAAGATTGAAAACATTAATTCTGGATGACTAGACATTAAGTATAACAAAATTCTTTCCATACCTCTAAAAGTTATTTGATCTTCTGGTTTCCCAGCTTCCTCAAGATCAAGTGTATTTGAGGTACCAGTTGGAGTGATAATACTTTTAGTATTGTCATATCCATACTTTTTGAGTAGATATTTGATATAATTATATTGGTAAACATAAGTTCCTTATGGTTTTTGAGATATTTGAAAACTTAAAAAAGAATGTTAAATCACTCATCATACTCATTTCAAACTCATATTTCATAATATTCGCAATATAATCAGTAAGAGATTGCTGAGTTGATCCGAATATAATGTTATAAACATATATTTGGATAGTCAAAAAATTTTTGTTTTCCATTTTTATAAAAAGATTTGGGTCAGAATTACCTTTAGCACAATTGTTTTGTAAAAGAGAACCTGTAATTCTGTCATACCAAGATCTGGGGGCTTTTTTAAGGCCATACAAAGCTTTGGTAAGTTTAAAAACATGATCTGGTTGTTTTGAATCTACAAAACCTAGGGGTTGATTAAAAAAAAACTTCTTATTGAACAAAACCATTGAGAAAAGCACATTTAACATCCATTTGAAAGAGTTTGAAATTAATGTATTCTGTAAAGGATAATAGAATTCGAATAGATTCAAGTCTAGCTACCATAGCATAGGTTTCTTCATAGTCAATTACCTCTTGTTGATTATAGCCTTTTGCAAGAAGTCTTTCAATATTTCTTATAATGACTCCATTTTCATCATATTTGTTTCTAAAAACCCATTTTGAACCAATTACAATTGTTTCTTTAGGTCTTTCAACCAAAGTACAAACTTGATTCTTTTCAAATTCATTTAGTTCATCTTGAATTGCTTTAATCCAATCATCATCACCTAAGACCTCACTTGGAGTTTTAGGTTCAAATTTTGATAGAAAAGCAAGATGTTCTATTTCATTTCTCAAAGAATTTCTGGTCCTTACAGGTTGGTTTACATCTTCAATGATATTATCACTAGGATGATTCTTAATAAACACTTGATTTGGGTTTTATAATACCTATTCATCAACATATGATAGAAAATCTTCTGGAGTAAATGTTTTAGAAAGATTTTATTGAGTAATATCCTTATCAGAAGAGTTTTCAATCATGGGTTGATAATATCTTTGTGAAAATACATCATTTTATGTAGGTAGGGATTGTTTAAAAACAAAAGGGTTAGTTTCATAAAATTTAACATGCACTGTTTCTTCAACATTACATGAGTTTTTATTAAAAACCCTATATGACTTAGAAGTTGTGGAATAACCTAGAGAGATTCCTTCATTGGATTTGAGTGCAAATTTATGTAAAATATCTTTTTTATTCAATATGAATACTTTACATCCAAACAATCTGAAGTATGAAACTTTTGGTTTTCAACCTATTCACAATTAATAAAGTGTTTTATTAAGAAAGGGTTTAGTTAAAACACGATTTATAGTATGAAATGCAGTACTAACATCTTCGGCCTAGAAATTCTTAGCATTTGAGTATTCACTCAATACGGTTCTTGTTATTTCTTGAAGAATACGATTTATTCTTTCAACAACACCATTTTTCTGAGGGGTTCTTGGAGCTGAAAAATTGTGAGTAATACCATTCTTACTTCAAAAGGTTTCAAAATCCAAATTTTGAAATTCTCCACCATGATCACTAAAAATAGTTATTAATGGTGGGTTTTTCTCATTTTCAACTTGGGCTATAAAAGTTTTAAAATATAAAAAGGTTTTAGATTTCTTTGCTAGAAAATAGACCCATATAAATCTAGTGTAGTCATCAACTAAAAAAAAATACATAGTATTTTCCTCTAATTATTCTAGTTTGCATAGGTCCGTAGAGATCCATGTGCACTAACTATAATGAATTAGAAGTTGATACTTCATTGATTGATTTAAAGCTAGTTTTATATTTCTTTCCATATTGACAAGGATCACAAACCTTTGAAGAATCAAATCTAAGATATAGTAGATCCTTAACAAGTTTTTTATTTGAAAGCTTACAAAGATTCCTTAGGTTGTAGTGTCCTAACCTTCTATTCCATAACCAAGATTGGTCTTCCATTACACTTAGGCAAGGTAAGTCTTGGTTCCTAAGGTCTTTTAAGTTAATTATATAAAAATTCTCATTCCTATGGGAAGAAAGAATGAATTCATCCTTGTAATTTTGAACTAAAAATTTACCATTCTTAAATTAATAAGGTAACCTTCATCATTTAATTAACTTATGATAATGATGTTGTTCTTAAGTCCTTTTAAAAAAAAAACATTTGAAATTAAATCTTTTCCTAAAAGAACAATATTACCTATACCAATGATCTTTCCCTGAGAATTATCTCCAAAGATCACTTTTCCACCTATCATTTCAATAATATTTTCAAAGAAATATTTTTTACCTTTATTGTATCGAGAACAAACACTATCCATATACCAAATGTTCTTGTAGTTGGTACACTTCTTGTTTTCCTGAAAAATAAAAAATTAGTTTTTCAGAACCCAAACTTTTTTGGATCCAAAAATTTTAGGTAAAATAATTTTGGGAATCCACATTTGTTTTTCCAAATGAGATTTTTGAAATTTTAAAGAATTATTTTTATTAAGAGAACACTATCTTTCCCAATGTCCACTATATTGAAATTTCTTACAAAATGGAGCACTTTGAGGAAAAAAATAGTTATTGCTAAAAATAGGTTTTGAGTGAGTGTATCCAAATATATATGTATTCCTTAAAGGAAAAATTTTATAATAAATCCTATCAAAATTTTCTTTACCACTGGTAAATTTGGATAAAAGTTTCCTAAGAGAAAAGATTTCAGAATTTAGTCTGATGACTAAATTATCATTTTCACAGGAAATTGTTTTTGAATTGTTTTTGGATTCAGAAATATTTTTCATTATAACAAGTTGTTCAAAGTATTTAGAAAGTTTATCATTATTAGAACTTACTTCCTTAAGATACATTGAAGTATTTTCAACATCAAGACTTTTATGATCAAGATATTTTTCAGATATATGACTTATTTTTTATGAATAGATATTCTATAATTTTCCTTATTAATATTTTTCTTGAGTTTTGAATTTTCATTCTCAAGTAATTTGGAGAATCTAGAAACTTATTTAAAGGAAGGTAAATTTTCCTCTACTAAGGAAGATTCTTCATCCGAGGAGTAAGAATGTTTTCTTCAGGGTAATTTTCATTTAAAGATACATTTGTAAGGTATTCAACATTGGGTACCAAAGACTTGTATCAATGATTTTAAATTGGTAGTCTGTCTATGTGTGTTATGTTTCTCTGACTAGAATATTCATAATATGAGGATTTATCTGATGAATCACCACCACTTTCACTCCAAGTATCATTTTCTTTCAAAACTTTCTTTGTATTTTCTTTAAAATACATTTTCTTTTTTTTCCTTTCATAATATTTATCCTTTCTATCTTTATTTTTTAGTAATAGAAAATCTGGTCTAATATGACATGTTCTTTTGCATTCATAACAAGTGACCTCAGAGTCTTTCTTTTATTTTATATATTTATTTTTTAATTTGTATTGAAATTATTTCTTTCCCAAAATCTTGTTCATCCTTCAAGTAAGATTGACTAACTCATTATATGAGTGATTACTATCAATTGATTCTGATATTACAACAGCTTTCTTAGCTTTGGATCTTGTTATCCTTTCTGGTGTCTTAGATTTGGTAGTAGTAAAAGTTACACTTACATTACTATTCTTCTTCTTATTGAAATCAACGTCTCTTTTCATTATAGTATCTTGCAGAAGTAGAGTTCCAAATAATTCTTTGAGAGTGATTTGAGTAACTTTACTATTTTCATCAATAACTGTTCTTTTTGATTCCAACTCATTGGGCATAATATCAATTATCTTGTCTAAAAGTGCTTCATCATCAAGTCTTTTTTCTCCCATAGATTGTAGACTATTGAAGATTTTCATAAACCTCTATTGTACCTTGCATTCTGGTTATCCATAAGGAAAAAGAAACCCATGATATTCTGTTCGAAGCATTTCTCTTCTTGTTTCTATGAATTTAGATGTACCAAAATGCGTGACTTCCAATTTTTTCTAGATACAATTGGCTGCATAACAAGATGATATCTGACTATATATATTCCTTTTCATGGAACACAACAAAGTATTTCATACCTTGTAATTTAGTTGATATTCTTGTTTCTCTTGATTGGTGATGGTACTGACTTCCTTGTCTGGGATTTTATACCCTCCAGTAAGTGTGATAAAGTTTTACACTCTAGTATTAATAACAAATGTCTTCATTCGATCTCTCCAGTACTCATAATCATTCCTATAAAAAATAGGTGGTCTAGTTGGATTTAGGTTATCAATTGATCCAATATTTATTCCTTCCATCTAATAAAACAATACTTTTTCACTCCATATGTTATTGTAGTAAGTAGTTATAAACAAAATGTTTGTAATTGAAATACAATTGTATTTTCAAAATAAATAAAGTAATACAAAATATTGAAAACCTATTTTGATACTAATTGTTGGATCGTAATATATATGTAAATGTATATTAGATCGTACAATACAAGAGGGGAGGGGGGGGGGGGGGGTGAATTGTAATTTTAAAAAACTTTGTATTTGAACACTTAAGAAAGAACTTATTTTAAGAGATGTTAAACTAATACAATTCACAACCAATACAGTTGACCACAATGGTATTTAATCAAATAGATATGATATGATATGATGTAATACTATAAGTATTGTAAAATAATTGCATTCAAATTGAATTCGATGCTCATAGTAATACAATAGAATAATATTCTACCATACAACATATATAATCTATTAATACAATATGTATAAAAATAATTATAATTGAAACAATTACAATTGAAATTAATATGAAAATAAAGGGGAAACAATACAATCCCATTTCTAATAAAAAATCCACAGAAAGTAAAATTATTACAATTATTTTAACCCAAAGAGAAGGGTATTCTTTCACCTTGGATATAGGTCTGTTTTACCACCACCTTGGTAACCCCTCGATACAAAGATTAGAACAACTATCTTCCTATCCTTGGAAGTTCTCGATTAAGAAGGTAATAGAAACATCTGTACTTCGAACAATTGAAGTCCCTCGATACGATGATCGACATCACGTCTTCCTATCCCCGAAATCCCTCAATCATTATTACAATGATTGGTTGCATGAAGCAAAAAAAAAGCACTTATAGAATTACAGGAACAAGCTGTTCACTTCTTGTATCTTCAAGGCTATATCACAAAGCAAGAGAGAAGTCGCAACATGTCTCTCTAGAACTTGATAGAAGCAAAGTTTTTTATTCTGATTTGAATGACCCCCTATTTATAGGCTTCTGGTTCCAAAGGTCATATTTTCTCCAACGGTCATATTTCTCTAAAAAACATGGAGGGACTAGAACACCTAGCATTACGAAGATCAAAGCAAAATAAAATACATGACATCATTTTGATTGGTAAATAACTAACTCAATGACATAATTTTAGTTAGAAAGTAGTAAGTATGAAACGATGAGTAGGAGACTTATGAAATCAGTATTGAAGTTAAGATAAGAGTTTAATGAATTTTATAAGTAAAATAAATAACTTTTTTGCTAGGTTTAATATGATAACAATGCTTATCGATTGCAAATTAAAACCTGGTTACGATTCTTAACGTGGTTACGATTGAGAATCAATCTTGGTTACAATATCGTGATTACGATACCTGATTACGATTCAATATCTATCCTGGTTATGATATCGTGATTATGATACTTGATTACGATTTATAATATATCCTGGTTGTAATATCCTAATTATGATACTATACTTATTCTAATTATAATACAATATACAGTTATGTTACGATTCTTATTTACAATAAAATACACAGTTGGGTTATGATTCTTGTTTACAATACAATACTCAGTCAGGTTACAGAACATATGGTTACGGTGTATGACCTGGTTACAATTCATGAGATTAAGATGCATGTGAATAGATTATAGTATAATCTAGTTACGATTTCTGCTTACAAAGCAATAAATAATCTGATTACGATTTATGATTTTGATTCAATGCATAATCTAGTTATGATTGAAATAGTGTACGAAAAAAAAATTAAATGAATCAACAAACAAAACTATGATAAGGAAATATCAAACATGAAAATTAATGAAGGTGATTATTATTGTGTGATCTGTGATTTCCAAAACAAATGATTAATGGTAAAGTTGAAACATGTTTTGACCCAACATTACTTATAAGGTGTAAATTGGAACATAAATAGAAAATATATGATATTTTAGACCATAAATTATACAATTTTTACTTATGTAATATTTTTATGATTTTTAAATAATTTAATAAAATATTATTTTCATAAAGTACTATTATTTTCAATTTTGATACAATTCATTACTTTGACTTTAATAACATCAATAAATCACTTATAATTGAAAAAAATTATTTTAAAATACAACTAACATGTCATTATAATCTATAATATTAGTGTATATCCTTAATTATATCAAATTATAATACATTTAATTTTATAATATAATTTATTTGACTTTCTATTAAATGATATATTACTGCATCAGTGTTGCGTGAATATTTAAAGTAATTATATAATTTGTAAAAAATAAAAATAAATTACCATTATTAATATAAATATTTTATATCTTAAAATACTATTTATAGTCAATCATATCCTCTATATAACTACAAATTAAAAATATCACACTTATTAAAAACAAGATTGCGACATGTTTGACTTTTCATTAAATAAAATATTATAAAGGTCATAATCTTATCTATGTGGATCCAAAATGTTATAAATTAGACCCTTGGATGATTATGACTGAGATATAATTATATAGTAAGATCTAGATAAGTGTGTGGGTCATTTAATAGTTCTTATCATTTTATTTTTAACCTTTAATTACCTGATTTACCCTTTACCGAGGTGATAAATTTTACCAGAGTTAATATTTATTTTGAAAAAAAATAAATGGGACTTATATACTAAATTTGGACCTCTAGAGTCCAAATATGGAATAAATTTTTGAAAATTTAAAAACATATAAGTGACATAATTTAATTTAAAATTAAATCAAAAAAATGCAATGAAAAACTATTTTTCAGAAAAACGACCTTTTAAGTATAAACATGTTTTTATACCGAATTAAAGTTTGAAATTTATTTTAATGAACATAATTGGGTTATTAATAATAAAGTATTTATAATTTTACTTCTAAACCATTTTAAAATAAAATTTAACTTTTAAAATGGTTGAAATGAAAATACAATTTTTAATAAAAATCGGTATTTTCACTATTCACTGGAAAATAAATATTTTCAGAAAAGGAAATTTTTTTACACTAAGATAATTTTTACATGATGTTTTAAAAAATTATATTATTTTTAAATAATAAAATTTATATAAATTCCATAATTTAATTATAATATTTTCTCAATAAAAATCATCTTTGAAGAAAACTTATTTCTGAAGCATAAAAGAACATTACTGAAAATTGAGTACTTATTTCATAAGAATTTATAAATAAATTTATACTGAGTAGGTCCTTTATATATATATATATATTTTATAATTTTATTAATACTATTTATACCCACTAATTTAATTTCTAGGTTATAACTGTCACATAATATTTTAATAATGTTACGTGGTTTGTTTAAACTCGTTGTTGCATGCAATATAAGATATCAAAGAAATAAAATTATTTAAAGAGAATTATTTCATAAAAATATCAGGGTGTTACATATAGGGTGAACCAAAAATTCATTGGGTACAACTATACTTTATAGGGTTCAACCCTTAGTGAAAATTTTAGTTTTTTATAAGGTGTAAAAGCATTATAGGTTATCTGAAACCTTCATTTAAGACCTTGTAAGGTATAAAATTTTTTAAGGTACATTTATAGAGAACTATATAACGGTATATAAATTAAAATAACTGAGAGAAAATCATAATAAATATTATGATAAAAATATGAACTATTCTAAGGATTCCATACCCGGTCATCAAGGAAACTAAATGTCACAATCACTCAAATGTATTGTGATGCATGTTGAAAATCAAGCATCAAACCAAAGGTGATTTTTGAGGAGATTATAAGTTCCAAGGCACAACCAATAATGCTAAAATACATTTCAAAAAACATGTATATTTTTAATATAATATAAATAGTGTATTTTCTGGAAGAAGAGGATTGTGATATTCAAATTTTACATGGGTGTTAAAAGGTTGAGTCTTAAAGAGATTTGAATGATGACATTGACACAAACTTTAATGGTATTTTAAATGATAAGAATTACTACTGAAGATATTGGAGAATTAAAATATTTAGATTTTAATAAAATAAATATAAAAATATTATAGAAATAATATTCACAATATTTTCATGATATACCCTATGAATATATATATACACGAATAAGAAGAAAGAGAATATTAGAGAACACTTAATTGTTTTCATGAGAATACCTGGTGGTATCAAAGTAGTATAACCAATTTCATTCATAACTTCTCTATCCATTACATAAGAAGATCTAACACATCTAGGAATCACTTGTGCTTTGTGAATAAAAAGATGAAGCTAATTGCATCCATGAGTTCTCGTACATCAAAGAAGTTTTATAATATGACCATAATTATCACTATAGTGCTAGAGTGAGAAAGGAAAAGTTATCCAAATAAAAAGAAGTGTAGATGTGTGAAATTGAAGAGAAAAAGGATAACCCACCACTGCACCAGTAAATAGGGGTAGTCAAGGACCTATTTTAAAGAGGAGGTAATAAGGACCCTTGAAGAACTATTTGGAGGAAGAATAAAAACCTAATTATGATACAATAATAATATTTTCAGAAGATAGATTTTATAGGTGGGATATATTATAAAGAACTCATCAGGATATGGTCACTGTAATCACTAGAGATAAGGAATTTTGGGATATTATATGGTAATATTTTTATTTGATATATTGTACTTGTATGTAGTGATTTATAGTCATAATAATTTCTCTTATAACTTGACCCAAACCTGTAATGGAAAATGTTTTCTAGACCCAACCATTTAAATTTCTTATTTCTAACTTTATTTAATTAATCACTTGAGTAAGGATAAGGGACATAAGAAAGAGTGTATGAAACATTAACTAGTCACATAGGTTGAATTAAAAGGGAAAAAATCACAAAAAAAAGATCATTAATTCACCCTCCTTTTTGTTATCTCACATATTATGGATAAAAAAATTGGTATCAGAGCTAATCTAGGTTATCTAGGCTGCCTTTTAAATATCTAAGTATAAGTGTGTAGAATATTAATCCGGTCAACAATATAGGCGTACCTATCTTTGATAGAAATAATTTTCTTGTTTATAAGAACCAGATTCTTTTATATTTATTATTTAAAGGTCTTGAGGTGAGTGATTTTATAATAGTGGGATTTAATCCTCCTATTAGAGATGTTACCATGAATTATGATACTATAAAATGAGCCTATTTCCATGATCCAAAACCATGGTTGTAAGCCCCATGACCATGGCTGTAGCCTATATCCAGGTCTATTTAGACTATGGGACCTATTACCATTGGCATAAGGTCTATACTACAACCAAGATTTGTAAAAATTGACACATGGCCTCAACTACCTTGTGTGGACCATGTCCATAGGGTATCTATGGCCACAGTTCATGAACATGGTTGTAGCCTTTGAAATAATAAACACAACGGCGATATTTGATCCCATGACCTATTCTATACTTCATCTAAGACTTTACCACTAAGAAAAAATAATCTATATGCATAAATATATACATATCTATATAACTACACACACACACATATTTATATATAAATTTTTATAATTATAATTATTATACTTAAAAAAAATAAAAACTATAGTTTCTCTTGGAACCTATTACCACATGCTACATCAACCGTGGTCATAGGTGTCATAGGAAAGGCTTATGACCATGATATTTATGGACCATTACCATAAGACTTTATTATTCCCTTACCACATCATTGGTAATTTTCCATGCCTAATTATCTTGATGGTCCATGTCAACCATGGATGTAGGATGACATAAGTGGGTCTATAACCATGATCCATGTTGAAATTTGGCTATAGACATCCCTATGACAATGGTTCGACCAACAGTGATTATAGGTATGTGGTTATAAGGCCATTTACTAGTAGTGAGAAGTGTAATTTTTAAGTAGATGGGAATAATAAAAATTTAATCCTATAATCTCTATATAATAAATTCTAAACTAAGATAATGGGTTTTAGAACTACTAAGAATATGTGGGAGAAGCCGATGAATATTTATAAAAAAAATAAAAAGATTAAGGAATCTAAACATTAGATTTGGAGATAAAATTTGAATACATTTTTATGGATAATGATGTGGGAATAAATAAATACTTTACTAGAGCTAATGAGACTATAAATAATATTAGAGGGTTTGGGGATAATCTATAAGATTAAACTATTTCAAATAAGCTTATAAGAAATTTCTTGGATAGATTCAACCCAAATATTTCATCTTTGAGGAGATTAGGGACCTATCCCTTGATGAGTTTTACAAGACCCTTATTAATTATGAAATGAGTAAATCACCTATATTGAATAATAAAATCAAGGAGGTGTAATTAAAATAAAATAAAATTTCATAGAAGTTAAGGTTTAATTTAATTCAACTCTAAAAGTAAATTTAAAATAAGTTAGAAGTACAATAAAGTAATGACCATTATCTCCTAAAGCATTAGAATAGGGGGAGTAAAATACAAAGGTACGGTTCCTATTAAATTATTTAATTATGGAGGTATTTTTAATTTTAAAATTTATTATCTAAAGAGGAAAATTAATGAATCTAAAAGTGATGATGAACATGAATACTTTTCTAAAGGAAAATATTGAAAATTCATAAAAAATTAATCTATAAAGAAGAATAGGTCTTGAATAAAGTTAAAAAGAAATATATTGATTATATAAGATAGTGAATATACATCATACTAAAGGGATTCAGATGATGAATATACTTATCAAAATCATATAACCTTTATAGTTCATATCAAGAACCACGAGACTCCCTCAAGCAGTGGAAAGGAGGAAAAAAGAGATAGCTACACCGAAAACATGCTGAGATTAGAAATTGTTGTATGCCTTGATAAAAATTATAAACTCAATAAGAGAGTAAAGATACTGGAAAAATAGAATAGAATTAAATATGTTAATAAGTGTGATATGCTAGATAAGATTAAAATTTCACAGTTGAAAATTGCAGAACAAGATAAGATGCTAGATGATCTCAATATAAAACTTGCTGCAAAGAAAGAAGAGCTATATGAGGTATAATATAAGTGTATAAAAGTTTAAAATACCTTGAAAACCATGATAAAATACTATGATAAAGTTATATTAACTCAATATGAATCATCGAATAATGTTTAGAAGGCCATCCCTAAGAAACAGGTATAAACTAGTTCTATTTTCTCAAGTGATACTGATTTTTTATCCACTTATATAGGATTAGAAACTCAAAATGGATATGTTTTATATAAAAAATGTCATAAAAAATGTTCCCCTACTATAAGTAGAAATGAACATGAGTTGGGAAAGGAAAAAATTCTAAGAAAAGGAAAAAATAATGGTTGGTAATCACCAAGATTACAAGCATATGTTTTGATATAAACCCATCAACATTATAATAAATTAAACATCAAGTATTATTTTTGTGATCTAAAATTTTTAGGCATAAAACATACATCTAATAGTAAAATATTTATCTCCTAAATAAGACTCATGAATTTAGGGAAATACATCCAAGGATAAAAGTAACGAACTCTAGGAAAAATTAAAACAACCTTAGGATAAATAAATTTGTAACTGAAAACTTATCAAGGTTGTATACTCAAAACATATTTGAATCTCTAGAGGATATTTGGGGAAGGTGTTACCAGAAAGGTCCCTATGGTGAATAATTCATTGAAAATATTCTTGGACAAATACTAGATGATTTTTTTTTGGGAAAACTCAAAGAAACGAGAGGCTTACAAAAGATTAAGATATAAAGAAGTTATATGGGAAGTGTGTCAAACTGAAAAAATTTAAAAAATAATTATTTGGTAATACCATCTCAAGATAAAGTGAAAAGAGGGAAAAAGCATCCAAATAAGAATATTCCTCTATGTATTATAAGAAAAAGGGGATCCTACACATGGTAATAATACAAAATAACAGGATAACAATGTTTCCTCAAGAAGTCTAGAACCATAAAATCAGAAGAAGAGGCATGGATATTCCTCCAAATAGAGAAGTTAGAATGAATGAAAGATCTTATATGAGATAATTCTCTTAAACTATATGATCTAAATAAGAATCTTGGTAAATACCCCATATTCCATTTTATTTATTTATTTACTATATACATAGAATTAAAGTATACACACACATAGGGGAAGATGTATGAGGATATCATTATTAGATTAAAAAGAAGAGTCTGTCTTGGAGTTCATTTGATAAAAACTAACCATGTTGAGAAGATGAAGTGGGAGCATACCATAAGTGGATAAAACATGAAGAGTATTTGTCATAAGTTTCATTCTACACCAAATCTAAAATTCAATATTTCTATATAAAATTTGAATATTTAGGTATTCCAATCACACTTTATACCCTTGTTTTGTTTATGAAAAATATTTTTACAAAATAGGTATTGGTTGATGGGTCTAGTAGGAAAAATGGAAATTTTTATGCATTTAACATTAACCATATAATGTGTTTTCTGATATATTTTTCATGATATAAAATAAATTTGTTTTCATTGCCCTAATTATAAAAAAATTGAGAATGGTATCACATGAATGCTTTTTTAGAAAAACTTGATCTTATTTGTTACTAACTCTTGTTTTCTATACTGGGTCATCCCACATAGACATATAGTGGTCTCACTAATGGATATATTTTAAGAAGAGCATGTAGTATCATCCCCTCACAACTATATAAATTAGGATGTATTTTATATCTAGGGAGGGAGAAGATGTTGTGTTGAAGTTAACCCTTTTATCTAGGATAATAAGGAAGTTAATGAGTAAGTATCAACCCCTATAAAAACTTTGTATTTATTTTCAATATATAGGATAAAATACCTTTGACTTTGAAATTAAAAGAGAAGTGTTGAAAAAAAATCCAAATGTGAAGATTAAAGTGGCCAAATGGAAAAGTTAAGATTATAGATATGGAAAGTTAAAGGGTATTATTATAGATAGAGGTGATGCCATGTGGAATGGAAAAATGATGATGGAGAGTTCACTGCCATTGTACAGAGAAAATAAATAATGAATAAGTCAAATTATTTTCTTAAAGAAATTTTGAATATAGATTTAATCAGACTTTAATTGTGATAATTTTTGTGCTGTTCTATAGTGTTAAATATAAGTGATGAATATAAAAGTGATGTCTACAACATTTAATGAAAAAATAGGAAGCCAAATTAAATAGTGGATAAATTGTCCATATTGCATAAAGTATGAAAGCTATTGGATTGATTGATGAATAATATTTGTATAATGATTTGAGACTAGATAAAGCTATTGAGAATGCCTCAAGATTAGTGGAAGAGGTTCTATGATAGTTGAGTGAAGTCTAGAAATGTTTTGTATAAATTTAAACAATTATTAGGGTATAACCTTGTGTGACTTAAGGTAAAAATATGATTCATAAGGTATAACCCTTTTACATTATAAGGTACATAATTAGGATAAAAATAAATATTTAGAAAATGAATTCACCTTATTATAGACTATATAAGGTACATACCATCTTCAAAAAGTAAAATAAAACACCTTCATAGGGTACACTGGAGCTTCACAGGGTACAAACCAACTTTATAGGGTATAAACCTTTATAAAAATGTAAGTTCTTAGTAAGGTAAAAAAACTTCATAGGGTATATGAATCCTACATTGAAGACCTTGTAAGGTAAAATATTTTTTAGAGTACATTTATGAAAAAATATATAAAGATGAAAATATCAGAATTAATGGAAGAAAATTAGAACAAATATTCTGATAAAAAGATGAATACTTTAGATGATTCGCAAGATGATATATATAGAAACTAATTATCCCAATCACTTGAATGAATTTTGATTCATGATGAGAATCAAGCATCAAACCAAAAGTGATGTTTTGATAAGATGATGAGGTCCATACTACAAGATGCAATTCCATGTTATAGTGCAATGTACAAGTATATATTTTAAAAATAAATTAAATAGTGTATTTTTGGAGAAGAAGTGGACCATGATAATAAAATACTGTATAAGAGTTAAGAAGATGAGTCTTAAAGAAATTTTAATGATGAAATTGACTCGGATTTGAATGAGATTTCAAATGAGAAGTATTCTCGCCAATATTATAGAGGAATTAAATGATTGAGATTGTAGGAGAATTAATATGAGAATATTATGAAAATAACATTAAATTTATTTTCTATTGGAGTTGGTTCCATAGAACAAACTTCTATGTACTTTATTATGACTTGTAATAATTGTTTTAAATATTAATGAAATCCTTATCACATCATGATTTTTCTTCTATGTAACATGGTATGTGATGATGTGGCAAGAGTATCCATCTCATTGAACGATCATATAAGTTCCCCGCTGTGATGAAAACCCAAAATTTCCATGAAAATATTCTTAAAGATATTTACTATAGCTGGATGAAATAATTTTAGGGTCCCAAATGATACAACCTATCAGGGGTAGAGACTCATAGGACTTTGAGGAACCTTATCACAATGTACGCCCTTGGTAATATACAATATATGATATTATGAGAATGATTCATGGAAGTATAAAATATACATTTATATGTGTCATTTTATGTTCCTATATATGGATGTTTGTATATATCCTTATACTTTAATATTATTATTAATGAGTGTTATAAAACACATACTTTGATGTATTGATGAAATCCATGATGGAATATGTTCATGGTGAGGTAGGATACATTATGTGTTTCATGAGTAATATTAAATTAATAAATAACTTGTGAAAGGATTTACCTTTTCTTTTCTTTAACAAAAGTTGATATCTCTGGTCCTTTGATGGAAATATATATCCTAAATAAATTCATGACCATGGTGTTCTATATGTAAGTTCAATATATGGAATGTCAAAGAAAGAGACATCGAGCACATAGGTTGATAAAACCACCATGAAACCTACTTGATTATAGATATTGTGATAAAGTGATTATATTACACAATAAGAATTCGCATGAGGTATTATTTTGTTTCTTCATTAACATATTTCTCTATGGGTGCCTTGGTGTGTTTCTAGACACTAGACTTAGAATTTATGATGCTTCATATAATTCCACTAAGAAATAGTCCTAGATCATCACACACTAAGCATATCCAGAATCTTAGTTAAATAATATATTATTATTTTTTATTTAAATATTTGAATAAATATTATTCCGAAACATGGTTTAATAGTTATTCATGTTTACTTGAACTCATAAATTCCATCACCAGTTATTTAAGATAGTATTATGTTAGAAGAATATTTAATAAATATTTATTTTTTATTTAGTGAATATAATATCTATTTATTTATTAGAGAATATTGTAGAGATATTTATTTATTAAATAACTAGTCATTATTCAAGGCTTGATAAATATTATGGAGGAATGTCAGACCGAGTTTAATGGTCAGGTGAGAAATAATATATATTTAATATTATTTGAGTAAATAATATTTAATTTAATTTATGAGTTTATTATATGTCAAGAAATAATAATAATATTATTATTATAGACATGGGGTTCCACAAGGATTATGTAAATAATAAAGAGTGCATGAGAAATTATTATGTTCTAAACCTAGTGGTATGTAAACCCAATTATATTATTTTCTTAAGAGAGGTAATTAATTTTTTGTTGTGCACTATGGGAAGGAGATAGAATCCTCTAAAATCCCTAGAGATCTACCTCTCCAAGAGTGCACTCAAGAATAGAGAGTGATCCTCCTCCACCACCACTCTCAAGTCAAGATATATTAAATAGAACCCTTCATTGAAGTATTTCTTAGGGTTATCAAAGGAAAACGATGCAAGCATTATGATATACCATGCTAGCACCTATAGATTCATTTAGTGACATTTGGAGGTTCATGGTACACGTGTGGATCATCATTGGGGGAATATATTCTTGATTCCTATAATACAACGATGATACAATGTAGAAATTTTTTTAGATCCATCAGTGAAGAAATAATTTCTCACAAGGTAATTATTTAATTACTTAAATTAATTAAAAATAATATGTGATGATCCTTTGCTTTGGTTCAAGAATTTATCCATTTTCTATTTTATTTGATTCAATTCCATTGATCCTAGTGATTATCATTGTGTAAATCTCATATTAATCAATGATCATGAAAAAATATGACTTGATCATGCCTCATTAGATGATTTCTTTGTACCCGAAACTTTTAAGTGATATTAAATTGGTCACATAATTATTTATAAATATATAAGGATCATTGATAGATATATATTTTTTTTATTTTCTATCAATTATAGTTTAATAATTATTTAATATTAATTGTGATATTTTTTTCATTCATAAACACAATCCAATCAATTAATTTTATGAATTAAATAAATTTGAAGATATCATCAAGAGGTACCAAGAAGTTTGTCCAGATAACACAAGAGTAAATGCCATATACTAGTGTTTAATGCACCATGAATTGATTCGGAATTAATTCTTGGAATGTGAATTTATTACATGTGGTGAATTTAATTATACACCATCCACTGACCTTTCCATCCAAGCACACAGTTAGCCATAATACACACCGTATAACTTCAATACATGATGTGTAGTCCCTTAGTCACAGATGAGCTATGTATTCTCTTACATTACCTATATGAATGGTTGTTGTGTAACCCAGAGATGAAAAGTCGTGTATACAATGAAAAAACTATGTACTCCAATATTTTCCAGGGCACAGTTACACGATGAGTCTCTAGGCATGTTCCACAGATTGACAGTGAGAATAATACACATCCTGTAAATTGCAATATACTCACCATATACTTTTACCAAACTACACAAAATTAAAAATTAATTTATATTACTATAAAACCTTATCAACATGTGTTCCATATGTTCATTAAGTTTATAGTACATTCCATGCAACAAGTTATATATAAATGACTAATTAATTTTGGTGTAATGTTCAGATTTTCATATCATGTATAAGTCATATTACAATTATTACTCTAAGCACATTAAAGAATAACATGATACATAAATACCATGTGTTCTATGTGGTAATTAATTTGATAGTTCATGCTGTGAAATTACATCATATTTCATATATTCCACCTATCGCAAGAGTAAGCAGTGTATGAGTATAATACACGTTGGGTAATTTGGATGGGTATTCACCATGTTGCCTCTAAGGTATATTTTGTACACAATTAATTTTAAATAAATTTATTTAGTTTATTTAAAATTATGATTTATGAGAATCTCAAGAAAATTCTAATAAGAGTTAACAAAAATGAATTTATTAATTAAATAAGATAATTAGTTGATTTGAGCATGATTTATCTTAAGTAAGAATGATTATAATTGACTGATAAATGATATGAAGAGGATGGACAAGAGCATTCCGAGACGCGAGATGAAACCCTCGCCGCATGGCGATAGGGTAGATCTATCCCACCCAAGAGGTTTGAACCTCTTATCCTATGATTATCGACATCTCAGTGCTCCCCAGATCTCGAAGGACATGAACTAAGTTCAGATTGAAGAACAGTTACGTAGTCTCTCTTCCTCGGTATTTCCTTCTGGATATTTTGTCTTCCTGTAAAATCACATTACACAACATATCGTTAGAAAGGGTTCCACGACGCATGTGTCTGATTCGGATGAAACGATCTTGAAAAGGTTAGAACTCTGCAAAAACTCTTTCATTACTCGAATATCTCTATCCAAGGGTATGAAACCCTGGAAAATTTCTGAGATTATTGCCTGACTATCTAAGATTTGGGGTTTCAATGATTTTAAATGTGTCTCATTGGGGAGGGGGTTCTTCCACTTGTTATTCCCCTCTGTTGAACTGAAAGGTAGAGCATGCGGTTTTGAGTTAGTAAACCTCAAACCAGGAACTCTTAGGATTTATGAATGGAATCTGAATTTTAGTCTTCATTATTTTAAGGACACTTTTTCTCAAGTATAGATCAAGATTTATGGACTAAATTGGGACTTAGGGCACTCTGAGATTCTATTTGACATTGCCTCCGCAGTAGGTATTCCAATATGAATGGACCTAACCACTGAGAATGATTTCTTTGTTCATTTTGATAGAATATTAGTTGAAATTGATTTAGGATCCACTTTTATTGATAAGGTGATTTTCTCCATGCCACAAGACGAAATCAACTTGAGAATTGTTTATAAAAAACTGCTTCCATATTGTGAAGTGTGTTGCATGATAGGAAACTCCAGGTCCTACTGTCGCTCCAGCATAAAATGTGCCAATTGCATGCTTAAAGGGCACAATGATTCTCAATGTAGAAGAAAAGAGAGCCTAAAACCCTCCCAAGGTAATGATGCACATTTGAAAAAATACCCAGGTGAACCTCAGGTTCTTACTGGCCGGAATTATCCTTTTGAAAATGCTCAGGCTGGGGTGATTCAGTCCGAGTTACAGACTCTTGGACATATGGAAACTCAAATTTTGATAAAATATGAAGGTCTTCCTTCCACCCATCAATTGGCTGGATCAAGCAAGGTTAGCTGGGCTGATATTTCTGAGGGGAAGAATCAATATGAAAGAGGTCTTTCATTTAATGATGATCTGGTCCAAGGCATAGAATGTGAAGGAATAGAATCAGATTCGGAGGATAGCCAAATGGAGAGGGAGCTCTCAGCGCAAGCAGTGACCGATGATAGAGTTAGGAAGGAGATGCATGCTCTAAAATTAAGAAAGGGGAAGATAGTGCTTGATGCTGTGACCTCAGAGAAGGTTAAGTTCAACGATTACCGCCATTCCAAAGAACATGAATCAGCTGCTTCTAAGATCCCTATTGTTACCGAGGACACATGTTGCAATGCTAATCTTGAGCTTGGGAAATCCCCCCTTCAATTCAGCTTGAATCTCTGTTGTCTAGTCCCCCTATGAGATACCTAATGAATGCGGTTTGATAAAAGAGTAGGAATAGAAGAATTTGGACAAGCTTGAAGCCTCCCTGCCAAAGGGAAGACTGATACCCATGCATAATTTCCCATATCCTCTTGAGAAGGTACACTATAATGTCAGCATTTATAACCAATTTGATATGCTCATTGACAATAATAAAGAAATTGGATAAAATGATGATACTTCTTCATCTATCATGACTCCCATCGATGCGAAAGAACCTACAGTTGATGAAGGTGGTGCGTCTGGAAGAAGGGGTCGACACCCCAGTGGAAAATGTGGGCACCTTCTTTACCAATGCATGAGAACCCGCTCTAGAACATGGTAACTTTTCTTATTCTGTCTTTCCGATGTACCACTTGGTTCTATTTTGTACCTTTCACTGGATGTTTTTTGGTTTCAATAAAGAGGTCATAGCACCTCAATATTTTTTTTAAAAAAAAATTGACAGATAATTTTATTAAATGTATAATTACATGCATTCATGTGTATGATCATGAGGCTAGACCAAACCTTTTTATGTGATTGGTTTAATTTAATTTATTATTAAATTTAATTTTTGACCTATCATTCATATCTCCTCTCATTATGTAAGAGCCTATGTGCCAATGGTTTCTTTTATGTAAACCCCTTAACTAATACTTTGGTTACCTCACATATGTGTGATTAAAAGCATATGTAATGGATGAATCTCCCAAGATAGAGGAGACAATTCATGTTTGGAGCTAAGGTAAAACCAATCCAAAAGGGATAAATAGGTGGACATGTGGAAAGCAACAACACAAACCATAAATGGTTCAATGTGTTTTCACCTTGGTTGATGGTTTGTTTATCATCCTCTAGATAAACAAACCATTAGTAAAATCTTATGATCATACCAATTTATTATTTTATTTTTTAAAAATTTTATGGTTATTTTATTATGAATGTTTTGACATGATCACATGAATTAATGAATTAACAAGCATGAAATATAGAAGTAAAATAAACTGGATTATGTATAAATATTATCTAAGACATTGTTAATTACTTAAGTAAATATAATTATTATTAAAAATAATGAAATAAATATAATTATTGTAAATTTATGCATAAAAGATAAAATCCCTCAATTATATATATTAAGTTGGTATTTCCTCCGACTACTTTAGTTAAAATTAAAACACAGTTCAAATTTCTCAACCATCCAAAGTTAAGATGGCTTCAATTATCAAGGAATTCTAACAAGAAATTTTAGGTTGAGTTAAATTATTTCAAATCAAGGGTTGAATAAAAAATAAGGAATTTGTGTAACTGAGAGGAAATGGTTTAGGAAATCCAATTTAAGGATTTCAAGATTGGGGATTCTACTCAACAGAGCAAGGAACTTTGAGTTAATGAAATTAGCTTTTGGAATTCCTACCTAAAACCATTCAAAATTCTTAACCAACCAAAGTTGGGGTGATCAGATGGGGAATATAGATCCTTTCCACTAGAACATACAAGTAATAGGATATTTAAAATCCAATGGTGAGGGCTATTGAGTTTTGATAAAATAGTGGGAGAATAATAAATATAATATTTATTTATTTTTCTAAATTTTTTCAGATAAAAAACTAAAACTATCCTCATCTTATTTATAGAAACATAAATAAAATTGAATTCAAACATATCACTAAGATCCATATTATCGATGGATAATATTCTCCCTAGCACAAATTTATAAGATTGGAAAAGGTTCTGGCGTGTTATCCTATGCCATAAAAAGAAATTATATGTGCTGGAAGAACCAATTCCAGACACACATGGTAATGAGGCTTATAAGGCAGAGTTATCTCTCTACTATAATAATTTTAATGATTCCAAATATGTTCAGTGTTTCATGCTATCACCCATAACCAATGATATTCTGAAGGAACATGAATACATAGATGTGTATAACATGATGTCCCACCTTCTAGATCTTTGTCAAGATAATGCGAGACAAGAGAGATACGAGATATCTAATACCATGTTTATAACTAATCTTGGAGAGTATATGAAAGGTGGTCCTCATGTAGTCAAGATTACTGGCTACATTTAATTATTATACATCTTAGGGATTAAATTACAATATGATTTGAACATAGATATCAAACTTTCCCCACCACCAAAGACCTTCTCTAGTTTTATTGTTAATTATAATATGAGAAATAATGAGAAGGTTATTTCATAACTTCTTACTATGATTCACCAATTGGATAAGGATATGGATCACGACTAACCTATTGTCCTTGGGGTTAATAAGAAAAGGAAGAACAAGGCAAAGAGGCCCAAGAATCATAACAAGTATAAAGCTCTCAGGAAAAATAATTCTAAGAATAAAAAGATCTAGAGTCAGGGAAAGGAAAAGGATGTAGCATGTTTTTCTTATGGAAATCAAGGAAAATAGAAGAATAAATACACCCATAAGTAAAGATAATCCCAAGGTGCTTTCATTTTTGAGTGTAATATTTCAATATCAACATAGTGGGTATTAGATATAGATTTTGGTGCTCACATCTATATCCAAATACAAGAACTAAGTGGATTCTAAAATATTTTAATAGGAGAGGTGGTTTTTTGATCTACCAATGGTGCTAATATGGTTGTTATATCAATTTAATACTACCACCTTTCATTGAAAATAATAATGATATTGGTTTTAAGAGATTTTTATTTTGTACCAACTGTAAACAAGAACATAATTTCTGCATCATACCTAGATGCCTATGGTTTTATTTTCAATTTTGGGAATAAAAAATGTTTCTTTTGTAAATACAACAAATATTTTGATAGGAAATATTTTAATAACAATATTTATGTTTTAAATTATAGAAAACCAATTATTCGAAATAGACAACTAATAATGTTTATACAACTCATATAATACCCAGTTGTAGCATCACTATCTTATTCATATAAATGAGAAGAATTTAAAAAATATCTATCAAGATGGTTATTTAGATTCTTCTATGATAAATACACTTGAACGATGTCATTCTTGTTTATAATGAAAAATTAAAAAACTAAAATTCATTGGATAGGGTGAAAAGGACATAGAGATTTTAGGATTGGTACACACTGATATGTGTGGATAATTTCTTGTAGAATCTTGAGGTGGGTATTCAGACATTATAAATTTTACTGATGACTTGATTAGATATGGATATGTTTAATTATTTAGGTATAAGTCCAAGTCCTTAGATAAATTAAAATATTTCAAGAATGAAGCAAATAATCAAATTAAAAATAAGATAAAGAAACTTTCATTGGATATAGGTGGTGAATATCTTAACTAAGATTTTATCAGCTTTCTTCAAGAGTTTTGGATTTTATCTTAACTCACTCCACCTTACACACCTAAGTGGAATAGTGTTAGTTAAAGGAGAAACCTTACCTTATTAGACATGGTAAGGTTGATGACGATTCATACAGATCCTACATTAGGCTTTTGGGAATATGCATTACAAACTGCATTATACACACTAGACCAAGTACTAACTAAAGTGAAAAATAGAATGTCCTTTGAGTTATAGAGTAAAAAGAAACTTATTTTGTCACACATATGTTTATGGGACTGTGAGGAATTTTTTAAGGGATTCTCAGGGAAAAAATTATCAATACAACGCATAAAGTGTATCTTTATAGGGTATCCTAAGGAAACAAAGATACACTACCTATAAAATCACTCATACAATAAAGTAACTTTCACTAAAAAAATTTTCTTTCTTGAGAGAGAAAAAATCCTCAAAAAGTATTGTGGAAGAAAGATTGACTTTGATGAGTTTGATGATTAATATACACAAGAGTTGGTAGAGGAAAATATTCCATAGGTCCTCATAGAATAAGTAGTTCTTGAAACACAACTATTTCATAGGATAACTAGAGAGGTAGGAGATAACAAGAGAGATATGGTTATCTAGTCACCAAAGATAGAGACTCATTATTTTTTGATAATGATGAAACGTTATCCCAAAGATAGGTAGTAGATAGATCAGAAGTTACAATATAGAAAGAATCCATGAATTCTGAAATGGATTCCATATATTAGAACCAATACTGGGTTCTAGTCGATGATGTAGTTGATGTAAATCCTATTGGGAGAAAATGGGTATTCCAGATGAAACTAGACATGAAAGGTAAATTAAATACCTATAATTCAAGGATAATATCTAATGGGTTTAAACAACATCAAGGAATTTTATACGATGAAAATTTTTGGCCTATTTCTATGTTTAAATCCATCAGAATTATACTTATTTTAATAGGTTACCAAGAATGTGAAATTTGGAAGATGGATATGAAAAAATTTTTCCTTTATGAAAACCTTCCAGAAGATGTCTACATGACACAACTATAAGGGTTTATGACTCCAGGTGGTGGAAACATGATTTGAAAGTTACATAGATCTATTTATGGACTAAATCAAGCATCCAGGTCATGGAATATTCGATTCAATGAAACTATTTTTTTTGTTTCATTAAGAACAAATGTAATCCATTTGTTTAAAATAGGTTTAGTGGGAATGAATTCATTATCCTAGTAGTATATGTTGATGACATATTACTTATTGGAAATGAAATACCAATCTAATAACCTATTAAAGACTCATTAAATAAGTATTTATCTATAAAAGAATTATGTGAATCATCCTATATGTTATGGATCAATATTATTCATGATAGATCCAAGAGGATTCTTAGACAATGGAAATGTACATAAATTGACCAGATACTAAAGATATTTAGTATCGAACAATCCAAGAGGATATTGGTTCTAGTGACACATGGTATACATCTTTCTATGAAAATGTGTCCTCAAACACAATAGGAGAAAACTATAATGAGTAAAATAACATATGCTTTAGTGTCATGATCAATGATTTATTCCTAGTTATATACTAGAATTAATGTTGCTTATGTATTGAGCATGGTAGATAGATATCAAGATGATATAGGAGAAAATAGTTAGTACACTAATATGGATATACCTAAGTATCTAAGAAGAACTAAGGATATATTACTAATATATAGAAGAGATAAAGACCTATTCATCAAGGGTTATACTGATGCTAGTTTTCAAATAGATCATAATGATATGAAGTTACATTTAGGATATTTTTTCTATCTTAATGGAGGAGTTGTGAAATTGAATAGTTCAAATCTTCTAGTTGTTTCTGATTATACAACAGATTCAAAGTATATAGCATCTTTTGATGTAGCCAAGGAATTAATTTGGATATGAAACATTGCCTACGAGCATGATGTGGTACCTATTAGTTAATACCCTATCATATTGTGTTGTGATAATACTATAGTGGTGTCTCTCACAAAAGATCTATCGTCACACCAATGGAAAAATCACATACTCCAAAAGTATCATCTCTTGAGGGATTTTTCTCATATGTATGAAGTTATAGTAAGTAGATTCACCACAGAAGAAAATGTGGTGGACCCCTTGAATAAAGTCCTATCTCAGTAGAAGCATGAGTATCATGTGAGAGCTAGTGGACTGAATGTTGTTATGATTTGGATCTAGTGAAATTTGGAGCCTATTGTAGTTGGTTCCCTAGAACCAAATTATATATACTTTATGATAAAATATAATATTTTTTTGAATATTAGTAAAATTATTATCATCACATGATTTTTCTTTTGTGTAACATAGTATGTGATGATGTTGTAACACCCTGAAATTCTAAAGTAAGAACACTATATTTGATAGAGTGTATGACACAAAACACCATGCGTGTAAGGGAATATAATACCCCGATTAGTTAAAATAAAATTACTATTTTAAATAAATTTAATATATTCTACATTTTGAAATTCACGTAACACTGAGTTATCTTGCACTGTATGCAACAACGACTTTCTTTGATGACATGCGTTACATGCATGATCGAGTTTTACCGAACAATAATATATTAATAAAAAATTATTATTTTGTACAATACTATGTAACCTAGACATTAAATTATAGGTTATAAATATTATTAACTGAATTTTGAAAATATATGGATTACAAAAATATAATATGAATTCATAGGTAATCAATTAATTTGAAATGAATATAAATTCTAATTGAATATAAAGGAAATGTTTTTATTCTCATAAGGGTGTTTTATTATAATAAATTAAATTAATTACAATTAGTGAGTGATATTAATGTAATATATATATATATATATATTAAATATTTAATCAAATATTTTTTACATTCATCCTATAGATTTTATAGGCATAAGATGAGAATAAACGCAATTTTATGCATATAAAACATATATTTTTATAAAGGCACTTTTACTGCCTTTTAATGGAGAACCTATTTTAAACTATTTTTTGTAAATTTTATTAATTTAATATGTCAAAATAAACTTTATTTTTGAAATCAGAACATAATATTTATCTTAGGGTGAATTTTTAATATTTTAATCTGTGGTTTTATTTTTTGATGAATAATGAAAAATAATGGATTTTAATTCAAAAATTATTTTTTGTATAATTTATTTATAAGGGTAAATTATATTTTTGATTGGTTTTAAAGTTTGGTTAGTTAAATGTTATATAAAATAATACAATTTAGTTTGTTGGAATCAATTTCACTTTGAATTTGAATATAAAAACATAGCAAACGTTTGATCATTTTTACTTTTAAAACCCTCATTATCATCCCATCTACGAGATTAAATTTAAAATTATTTCTACCAATTATGTGATTGTAATTTACAAAAATGGATTCTATATTTGGAATCATAATAATTTATAATATCTAATAATTCTGACTTAGTTTTTGACCAAAAATATCAGTGAAAGTAATTAAAATTAATTACAACAATTAAGAGAAAAATTAGCTTAAAAAGGAACTAAACCTTAAACTCAAGGGCCAAAATGAGCTATAAAATTTTTAAAAATAAATTTTATGAACATATTTCAACTTTATACCCATTTTTATATAATTTAATTCATTTTGGAGCCACTTGTGAAAGGAAAAACGTGGGTAAAATTCCCTTTTCAAAAATTTACAAGAATGCCACTCCTTCACTATAAAAAGGTCCCGCTTACTCACACATCTAAATCCACTTTTTCTTGAAAAAAATATTCCCAAATAGATCCTTAAAATCCCTAACCTCATACTAGAAGAATACATTTGTATAGAAATCCATTCATGTAATCCTTTTGGTGCAAACCAAAATGAGTTACCCAAAGAAGAGGTAACAACTCAAGCCCATACTAATCTTAATCTCAAGATCAAGATCATATTAACATCAAGATCTTTTATTATATTTTCATTATCCACCGCCTAAACTCATTATACAATTATTATATAATAGAATCTATATCCTTAATATAATGAGGCATTTCTATTCAAATGGTTCGACCTGCACTTACACACACTTCTATCTAATGGGTGACAAACCCACCGTTTATGCATATAGAGAACTACCACCTCACGAAATGATGATTAGTAATTATTTTTGTAACACCTGTCATAGTGGGAATTATTATGGAATTATATCATCCATGACATGATTATCCCCTTGAATAGTGCTATCGGTCTTGGTTCCACTGGCCTTAGGTGCACCTCCCCAAACGCCAAAAGCTTCTGACTAGTAGAGTTGGTGTAAAGAGGGAAAAGTGGGATGGATATACTCTCAAGGGATAATATTATAATGGTTTGAATACATACATAACGTGCATTGGATGAAAATACTCAGTAAACTCAAACCATATCCACCATTGTTGGAATCATAATCAACATCAAGAAATAGATAAAGAATAATAATCAACAACAGTAGAAATAAATAAACATGCTAGCATACCACTTGCAACTACTAAAAAACATGAATTCAATATAGATCATACAATAAAATATAAAGAAGGGGGTCACCAATGTATGACTATAGTAGTTACATATATATATATAGAATGCTGAAACAAAATAGTAAACCAAAAAGGGAAAAAATCTAGCTGAGCCAAGAACCTCAAGGTCCCCTACCTTCCATTCATGCCAACTCAACTAGGATCCAGCTCCAGATCCCAAATTATTTCCTAAATTTAAAATCATAAAGTCTGTACATGTCTCGAAGGGCCCATGTAGGGTGTTAGAATGAGTGTTAGTAGGGTACCAACCTTGTGAGCATACCCAACATATGTGTTTAAGCAGGTGAATAAGATAATAAGAACAAAAACTCATGAAATTTAAATAAAACAAAAAATATCAAACATATTAAATAACATGTACATCCTTGATGGGTTTTCTCCTGAAATAAAGGTTTTATTTTTCAAAAAACTTATTAATAAATATGATTTACATCCTTGAAATTTAGTCATTAAATAAACTTTTAACTAAGGTTTTCAATACAACCTCAATACATAAATATTTCATCCATTTATTTCTGCAAATATCCTTCAAAGGGATATAGTCTATCCTTTAAAAGAGGGAATTTCCTAAAACCTAAAACCATAGTTTGAGAATTAATTATCATATTGTAAAAACCATATAATCATTTTTATTATGTCTAAATATGGACATGTTATTTTCAATCTACAACACCTCAGGTTTAACCCAGTTCATTCATTATCATTATCTATTCAAATCCTTTGTGGTGGTTTGTAAAGAAAATGTGAATTGTCTTAAGCATATCCCCTAGGAGTGTAAAAGCATGTGCATAGTAAGGCTCATTTTCATGTACCAGGTTACACTCGATTCCATCACGACACACCTTATCGGAGGTTTTACCCCTAGGCACATTTGTTCCAGAACCACAACCACATGTAGTATCCATAAAAGGTTGTATTTCTAGAAAGACCCGCATAATATCTACCTTACCAAAATTATAGGATATTATTCTACACTTATCCTAAAATTATATCTTAGGTTTATATTCTATAATCTATTTTTCGTAAATATAGTTCACAAGGTTACTATTAAACTTCTTTTGATACCAACTATAGCGACCCAACCCCAGTAAGCTCATAGTCGGTGCATACTGCCATCACATTATCATGTTTACAAGTAATGAAGTCTCAAAGGACCAAAGAGTTTGGTTGTCTTGGTAAACCAAATACATACATGAGTCTTATATTATAAATAAATACACTAATTTCAAAAAAAAAATTTATTGGATAATAACTTTATTCCATATAGAGTATCCTTGCATGTAATTTTTAGTATACTTCTTGGATTCCTGGGGAAAGGAAACAAAATAATGGTGATCTTAAATGCTCACTAAATGGTTAATCATAGTAAAATAAATAATGAATCAATGACATTAGTCAATATGGAAAGGTAAATAATTGATAATACATGCCATTCAAAAGATTATTAAAGGAAAGTAAAGTGGAATAAATAATTAATAGATGAGAATATATCAATATGGAAAGGTAAATAATTAATAACACATGACATTAAAATAAATTGATAATTAATAAATAATATAATAAGGTAAGAAACTGAAACACGTGACATTTAATCATTAAAATGAGAATGAAATTCATCCATATATATTTCGACACAATAATCTCATGGATAATAATAGTAATTGAATTCTCAATAAAGGTAATGCATAATTATTGGATGTCATGTTTTCTAGGAACATGATACCTTTACCATCAAGATCTATTCTCAAGACAGTTTAAATATATGAGTAGAAACCCAACTATTATTCTTAGAAACAAACTCGAAAAGTTTTTTTCCAACTAATTTCATCACATGATACTACCGATGCTATCGAAACACTATCCTTTTACACATATTATTACATGATTTTATGCATAATTAACCAACAAATACAACCAAGGATCATAAAGTCTAGTGAATTTTTAAGATTATAAATGTAATTAAAAATCATCAAACCAAAGTAAAAAAAACTTTTATTGAATCTTCTTAATGAGATCATAACTCCCTTTTAGCCCTTATATATTCATAGGATAACCTAAGTAATACATGAACAAAATGGATGAGCTAAAAATCCTCATAATGTAATAAGCATAGGAAAAAATATAACACATGGGTAAAAGTCCTAACATGATGACATAAAAGGAATGTAACGTGAATAAACATAAGAAATAATAAAATGTATAACATGAGAACATATAATCAAGGCATCATATGAATTTGTCAAAAACACACAACTTTTTATAAGCATGAGTCAAGGATAAATTCCAAGACCACTGCACATGGAAGACAAAGTCCCATAAAGGAATTTGGTTCACTCTCTATCCCAATATGACACCTCATGAGACTAAAAATTACCCAATGCATTGGAGTTCTATCTAGGTTCACCCATCATAACATGTTCATGCATATGTGTGATGCCCCAAAGCTTTTCAATGTGTAATAATAACTTTTTATTATTTAGTTATTCAAACAATCGTTATGAAAATAGAAAAAGACACATATTATTAATAAACCATTGAAATGTTTACATATCAAAAGGGAAAACCCATAGTTAGCCTAAGAATCTAATAGAAAATCTGAGAAGTGCCATTGGGGGACTTTCTAACACCATGAAGAGGCCGAGCAATTAGCCCTCGTCGCTTGGACCAACCATAAAGAAGAATGTGATCGCCAGGAGAATGGGACAAGTACTAAACATAAAAGGAATCCAAAGAACCATCCTGGTAAACCGAACCAACTTAGATATGAGATACCATAAACATGTATTTATAAGGGTTTTTCCGGACTGTTAGAAATACTTGAGACTATTTTATCGCCATTGGAGTTAAAAATGAAGTAACTGTTGGAGTTTTAGTCGAGTGATCATTAGTGTTTTATCAAATGGATACAATTATAATGTTATAAGATAGTTTCTTGTAAAATAATAATAGAAAATTTACATTGAAGTATAGTTTGAATATCTATTTTTATTCTTTTCGAATTATTATAGATTATTTTAAATAATAATTATACTAATATATATATATATATATCTAATTTGTTGTTTAGTCCCAAGATGTGATATGTATATATATATATATACATATGTATACTAGATTTGAATTATATGAAATTATGATAAGATTATAATTTTATATTGAGGTTATAAATGATATTGAAAATTATTGTTTTAAAAATATTTTAATGACATTATTTTGTAAAAAGTGCACAATTTTAATTATGTGAAAAATTACTTAATATACTTTGTATATTTTCAAAAATGTGATGTATACATAATTATTAGATTATAAATTTTTGAATGGATTAAAAGTTTCATAAAATTATTAACATTTTGAATATATAATAAAACAATTTTAATAGAATGATTAAAAGTGCATGTATATGAATGATCTTTTAAATAAAGACTAATGTTACTTGGAATCATATATATATCGTATTAACATTTTTTTCAAATTACAAATATATGACAGTTTTTATTTTGATGATATATTTTAAATTATCAATTATTAATTTAATTCATAACATTATAAGTATATAATATAAAATATATAAATGTGCGTTTTTTTAAAAGAATTTAATGAAAATAACTTTACTTTTTAAAAGTATTGATAAAATAAGTTTAGTATATTATTAGTTTTGTTTAACTTTTGACTTTTTTTAAAGTTATTGATTAAATAATATAATAATAATCGAGTAATGATATAATAAAATAAGAATCCAAATATAATAATAGCAATATTATAATAATAATAGAGGATTCAATCGGACAAAATAAAGAAAAAAACAAAAAATAAGAAGAGAATCCTATGAGATCCGTGAAGAAGGGAGGTCGGGCCTCGGGGGTTGGGGTGCGTCACGCTTCGGGTGCAGGTTGTGAGTCTGGGGCTTAATTGAGGTATTGTTGAGGCCATGTTTAGGGTTCTAGAAATGTGGGGTTGAGAGAAATCGTGGTGCCAGAGTTCTCGAGCAGTCTTGTGGGTCTCTTTTGGGAGAGGAATCTGACGCCAAGGAAGAGCCGCGGTGAGTATGGGGAGGTTGTGTGAGGCCCGCGTGATGCCTTTGGGCTTCATCCGAAGAAGAAGAGGTTCTCAGAAGGTCTCGCATCGGCTGGTGTGGAGCTCGGAGATTTGTCCCGGTCAAAGAAGTAGTCTATAATCAAGCATGTTGTCCAGCGGTCTTCAGTCTATGTGAGGTAGGGTTTTTCTTTTGGTCTCCGGGTCTAGTTACGGGGGTTCCGTTTCTACTTAAATATACTAGGTTGGTGTGTGATTCTATTGTTTTGGGATATCTGATTTGCTTTAACTTGGGCGTTTTTCTTTCTTTGGACTATGAATAGTGGATGTTTTAGCTTGGTCTATGTATGTGTTAATCATTTCCTCTATTATGGTTATTTAATTTTGAATCCATCCAATGTCTCCAGGGGATGAATTTGCTTTCGAGATTGTTATCTTGTTGTTTTGATCTGGGTATAATTTATACGATGTTTTGGTTTTACTTTTTCTCTAAACCAAATATTAGCCAAACCTATTTTAAATATATATATATATACATTTGTTTACTATAATTATTTCAACAAGCTATATATATATATAAATACTAAATAGGCAAGGAAGGAGAGTCTTTAAATTGACTGTGTTATTGCTCTCCATCTCGGTTCTTCACTCTACTGAGGTCATGCACATGCAAACGAGGTTCTTGCATACCCAACCTGAGCACTACACCTCCTACTTGGTGAATCTGAGTCTTGACACAAGGCAATTAGCATATCATGTAAGGGATTTATTATTTTCAAATTTCTTTTTAAGGGTTTATTGCATTTCTTCAAGACATACTTGTTTAACTGAGAGTTATATATATATATACATGTGTGTGAGCATATTTTCAAGTACTTTTATATCTACAAACCCGATTATACACTTTGTGTATAATCATATACATACATATATATATATATATATAAATTTATGTGACTCAAACCAAATTTGTTTTATGAATTTCAGAAGATGATTTCCAACCCTTAAATAATGTTTTTGATGCAAATTATGTTTTGGTTTCAATTAGATTTGTACTTCTTATGCAAAACCCAATATATAGTTATGTGCATATTCAGGTATATACATATATATTTACATGTATTTCAAATATGAACCTATCTATACTTTCAAAGGTTGGATGTTGTGTTTACAATTATTTTCAAGGTTTAAATGATGCAAGGGTTTTATTTTGAATGGTTCTACTAAACCAAATAAAAATATACACTTTTTTATATTCAATAATACATGGGTAATTAATTACAAATTTTTTTATGATTCTTTTTTTTA
This sequence comes from Viscum album, assembly GCA_963277665.1. NCBI lineage: Eukaryota > Viridiplantae > Streptophyta > Magnoliopsida > Santalales > Viscaceae > Viscum > Viscum album. The sequence goes on from OY728137.1 coordinate 1,210,613,439, forward strand.
GATGAATACCAATATTTAAATAATGGGTTGGGTTAGAAATGTGCTTTGAGTTTAATTATATTTATATTTAGTATAAAAAACCCAAACTTTTACATATATATATATATACATATGGTCACACATGTTATAAACCTAACATGGTTTTGTTTTTAATCAAGTGACAATGGTGTATTAAATATGTTTTAAAGTATTTATTACTTTATGAGAAATTATTAAACCTAGTTTAATTATGAAAACTCATATATACATACTTTGCGTACATACGATTATAGTTTCCAAAACCCTATTTTCATGTATGGATTATTAGAATTTAATTAATGTATTGATGTAATTAATACTTGTAAGACTATAATGAATATCAGTCTCTGTGAAAGCCAAACCAATCGGTATTTATGTAAAAATATGTCCTAACCCATAAAGTATTCCAAACATGTTTTAGTTAAAGAACTTATAATGATATTATTCTTGTCATAGTTTCATGTTTCAAAGGTATTATATGATTGGCCTTGTTCTTTTTTATGATTAAAAAGAATATATGTTTTTGATTTAACCAAAAATATATTAAAAGATAAAAGGGTGTGTTAAAACATGTGATCATGCTCACTTAATGTTTTATCAACTACGGTGATTCTTTCTAGTCAAGTCGTGATGTAATTTAATTGCTTTATCACTAACACTTTTATCAAACATATTAAATAACATGTATTTTCATTCATGGAATAAGGATTTTAAATTAAAGAGTTATCATTTTAACATCTCATATATAAAACCTCTTCTCATCCATTTTCTGATGTGCTTTAGTAATTGTCTCATGTGAAAATAACATCTAATAAACCATGTATGCCTTCAATAAGATATTACTTCCATATTTTCAATGCTATCTGTCATGTTATGTATTTTTGGATTAAATGGTTTCATTTTCCATTTTATTTATAGTTGCACTCAATGATGCATGCATGTGGCATATCATAATAAAGAGATAAGAAATCAAATTACTCAAAGTGGTATAGGAAACCTTGAGTAATATGAAATAAAATTTAACAATTCAAGGTGGTATGGGACACCTTGAATAATATGAAATGTGTAAGTAATTATTCAAGTGATATATGAAATTTTGAATATACAACCCGATTTGGCATATGAGGAATATATTGAACTAGTATTTTCTAGGTTGGGGACCGGTAAAAGTAAGCCATTCAGGTTGGACTCCGGTTACAGATTCTCTTCGGGATAGAGTCTGGTTACAGAGGCTCTCCGGGTTGGGGTCCGGTTACAGTTATCCCCTAGGTCTTGGCACGAGGCCTTGACACAGAAATTAAAGTATGGCATTATACATTCCCTCATAATGTGTATGATAATTAATTAACCAAATGGATATTTGGCTAGTAGAATATCCATGGTTATGATACAATACTTATGAGTATAAGAAAATTAAAATCTTATGGCATGACATATGTTTAGCACTCAATTATTTAGTATTCGATGTATGAAATTAAAGTTATTACCTTTACGCGCAACTCTGATTATTCATTTCTCTTAACTGTTTAATATGTGCTCTAATATGCATATTCCATACATGTTTAGAACTTGTTTTATTTATTACTAAAAATGAGCATGACTATATTTGAGTCATGAATACTTTTATTTCTGTTGGCACGTTTTTAATTGAGCACTTTTATGATATGAATATGTGTTACAACTTTTCATTAAGAGAAATGTTTTAGGGAAAGTTTTAAGGAATGTTTTCAAAATATGTATTGATTTGTTTTTAAAACCCTTTACTTGGCATTCGTATTCTCACCCTAAATTTTTTATTAAAAAAATTTGGTATCAGTTTGAGATAAAGAAGTATGACAGAACTGGTCGGTGTCCCAAAACCTGAACCGAATTTGATCCTCTGTTAAAAGGACATGATGTTTAATTTATCAGTGCATGATTCTTGTGAAGAATTACACCTAATGATTCAACACACTAACTCCTGGTTTTCTGGGGTTGGTTCCTGACAATATGTGTTCCACATGAAGAATCAAGCATAAGGGTTACCCATGTAATGAATTTGGTATCATAATCATGTCATATGGCATAAAAAATGGTAATATCATAATTATGTTCATGAAAGAATGGATATGAATCATAAAATTAAATTAATAAGGTAAAATAGGCATATATCATGATAATTTTTGTCAAAATGAAGTGATTAAATGTAAAAATAGTGTTTAAGAGACATTAGAAATGAAACATTTTAGTGTAGTTTTACGGAAAATATTAAAGAGCATTTAAAATGGAAAAGGAATATTTGTTTTCAAAAAACCAGAAATGAACCAAGATATTTTTTTCGTGATGAAATGAGTGATTTTATAAAACTAATGGTGGATAAAAACATATTATTAAGTTTATTTAAAAAATGGTAAGAAAACGGGAACTTCCCTTTCATCGAGCTTTCTTTTCAGGAAGAATTGAAAAGGAAACCTTTTTAACACATGTATTTCACCATAAAAGAAGGATGATATGTTCTAGATACATGATTTTTTATCATATAAATAGAATTTAAAATAATTACTAAAAAATAAAGAAGAATTACCTTGGGGTAAAGAGATTTAAAGAGTAACCCAAAGGAAAAAAGGAGGTTTAGGTAGAATCTCTTACATTGTATTCAAAAGTAATCTGTACTTGATATTAATGTCCAAGATAATCAAATTAAATCCATTAATTAATCAATTCATAACCTTTTGTAAATTTTTTTGATTTATTAATGTTTTATGAAGTTCATTTATAGTCTTTTTGATGGGTTATGATATTTAATTTCATCATTCAAGAGCATTGGTTTATTTGGTTTTCATGGTCGGTTTACTTGTATACATGTACGGAAAATCATGTAAAATTAGAATGGTTGTACAAAATTTAAGTTATATGTTATTAATTAAAATAAAAATTATTAAATGTTTATATAATTCATTTGGTAATTTTGGGTGAGGATGAATCATTAGATAAGGTAGTAGTGATAATCATTTAGATAATTTTGGTGATTTTTCGATCATCACAAACTAGTTTTGTATTATTAATCAATATTATGTATATAAAATTGTTATAGAACATTATATACGCTTTAATACATATATTATAGTCTAATTTAACAATAAAAATGGTTTTATGAGTATTCTTGAAGGAGTTAAGGGAAATTGAAAACTTCATTTTCCTTGAATGCTATAAATTAACACATCACGAATGATGTTTTATATTTTTTTGTAAAAAGGGGAGGCGAAGAGAAATGATGATTAATTATTCCCTTAATATGATACAATTACAGAATATATAATATAATATAGTTTTCATGTGACTTGGATAAATGGATATAAGGAGATAATAAAAGAAGAAAATAAATTTGAAAAGAAATTAAAAGAAACTGAAAGAGGATTTTACCTCTAGAATTTCTCCTCTTTGAGAACCTCCTTAGGAAAATTGGTTTGGTCTTTTATTTAGAAAAAGGGATCTTGGATGTGTGGTATATGTTTGGGTATATGATTGAGTATAATTTGGACAAGAATCAAAGATTTAAATGTGTGACGAAAAGATGTGGTGAGGTGTGGTATTTATAGTGGCAAGAGGGGTGTTTTTTATTATTTAATTCATTAGTTTATTATTTTGGTTCAATAATATGAAGATTCTGAGAATTATCACTAAATATATTAAAATAATAAATTATATTTTGAGATTATGGACTTAAATAATCTATACATCATCTATGACTCAATAATTCTAGTATTTAGATAATATCGTAAATTATCATATTTCACTATTCACCAAAAATTCAACTATTTTAGAAAAATATGAAAAATTAACCCTAACCATTTTTCAACATGTATAATTAGAAAATGGAATATATTTAATGAAAATAATTCTCTAAATATGATAAATTTTAATTTTAATTAAAATTATCATTTACTTGGAAAATATCAATTTTAAAATTATAACTAATTTTATAACACTTTGAAAAATTAATTAAGGTCTCATAAAATTATCTTATAATCATAAGAAAACAAAATATTAATTTATTAATATAGTTTAAAAAAAAAAATAATTATTAAATTAATCATAAAATTGTAATTAAATATTTATGACATACAAAAATACACACACTTAATTTTTCATTTTTAAAACATTTATTTACTTATTCTATGAAATAAATACATCACATTTTCCTTTATAAGATAACTAAATTTTATTTATACTTTCATATGTGAGGTTACAATTCTATTGGTCAAATTATTATTATTAAGGGTCATATTACTATTCTAAAGGTTAAGTTACTATTTTATCGATATAGGTTCCTTAACTTCTATAAATACCTCTTATTTCATTAATTATTCATTTATAAAGTTTTTATTGTGTTCTTAATGCGATTTTATGTGATTATACTATATAACATAATTATAATAAGGTAATTTCCACTGATAAAATTTTGGGTTGTTATAGATACACTGTGGGGATTACTTTAAAGGATCCCTAACCTATAGGGAATACATTAACAAGTACCCAACCCATAGGTCTTGCATTAACCGACCCCCAACTCATATAGTAAATTTACAAAGAATACGAATAAACAAAGTTCCTTATCAAATATCTATATAGATTAAAGGATGTGGATTTGTCAATTTATTCCCAGTTAATCAAATAACTTCAAATGTAAACATTGTATGTAAAAATGATATATGGTTTAGGAAATAAATATATCCATGATAAATTATGTGAATAATTAGGTGAAATTCAATTTTTTAATGATCATAGGAAATTGAATACTTTAAAGAAACTAAAGGAACCAAGGTAGTGAATTTAAATACCATCCTTGGTTTAAGAAATCATAAACCATATGAAGGAAGAGTAATTATGGTATGAATATAAAATATACCAAGTGGTGTAAAAATAAAAGGGTTGATGTCATTGATAAATGGGAATACTATAAAAGATATTTTAAAACATTCTATAGGAAAATATCATTCTTATTTTGAAAAACATTTTAAAAATAATTTTATTTGAAAATAACTTTTCAAAACATTTTATTTAAAATTTAACCTTTTAAACTTACAAAGGAATCATCAGAAATATAATGGTAGGTAAATCTGTATTTGTCATAAAGGTAAAAAGTATATTCATTGTTTACAGTAAAAGGTTAGAAAAGTGCCTTATTCAAAAAGAAAAAAAAAATTAAGTTGAAAATGTTTGTAAAATAAAAAAGGGTAAATATGTCTTTAATAAATAATTAGGTAAAGTTAAAACATTTTTTAAAACATTTTTAGAAAACAATATCTTTAGAATAAAATAGGTTCTCCAGCTAAAGAGAAAAATGAAGTTTGGTTTTCTTGAAAACGTTTTATAAAAAAAATTGAGTACCCAAAATAGGGAAAATGGTAATAATACTTGAAAAGGATCATGAATAACAAGAGTAGAATATAATGAAATGGTTCATTAGAAAATTATCAAATAATTTCCTTTGATGTAAATTCAAGTGTAAACAATCCTGAACAAAATGAGATTGTGAAGTAAAAATTGAAATAGACATAAAATTTATATGAGAATCAATCAATGAATATATTATGTGTGTCCAATTTAATTCCAAATAAAAAAGTTTAAATAAAATAATATATAGTAAAAATTTATTTAACACATAATCTTATAATATTAATGATAATGAGAAAGTAATATAACCCAATGAAAATGAATTGGGTTAGGAAATTCTATAACACTTAGTAAATTTTAACCCAAATCCCCTTAGAATAAAAGATTAAAATTGAAACTAAAAATATAATGAATATAAAACAATTCATGATATAATATATGAAAATGGACTGAAGATACACCACATAAAAGAAATAAGTGGTGAAAATGACATTTATCTCACAGATGTAAAAGGGGAGATTAAAATTCATTACCTTGCATTTCCCTTCAGGTGAACATACTTTATCCTCTTATATAGAGTATTTAAAAATGTTAATAACTTTTTATATAATAATATTAATATTTATTATATCATATATGATCTTCTTATAATATCTTATTACTCTTTTATTGTAATATTTCATTATTTTCACTATTTTGGGTGTCAATTGCCTAATTTCTCAAGTATGTTTCTACTTGTTACTTATTGTTCATATTAATTATTTCAAGATTTAAAAATATAAATAATTAAAAACATGATTTAATTATCATATATAATTATTGTATATGCATTTATATTAATCCATTAAATTTTTAGATAACAAATGAAATGCATCGTTCATGGAGACGGTAGGTAGTACGTACACATGAACGCTACCTTCATTTCTTTGTCATATGAAAAAAATGAAAAGTAAATTGTATATATATATATATATAAATTATAATTATATAATCATATCTAAGACATATATTTCAAAAAGGTTTAATAAAACCATCTTTTATACATACCATATATAGTGTGACTGAATCACATCACTTTGATGGGGCGGTAGTCCATACTTCCACAAATGATGTTATCATATTTACACAAAATGGAAATAATAAGGGTATGTGTTATATAAAAATTATATAATCATAAATAAATTATAAATATCATATATATCATGGATAAAGAGCATGTCTTTTAATGTTTTGGGTTTTCAGAGAGAGTTGAAAACCTCTCCTGTTTTGAATTTTTGGAATTGGTGGGTATGCCAATTTATTTTTCGATAATCAAAACCCAATTATGAGTTTTCTATCAACCCAATATCCTTATTTTTTTTATGGTTTTAGATCTTTATCCAAATACTTGGGTGTTAGTATGGATTTTGGGTGCATCTGAGGCCTAAAGACCTAGTTTTGGGGATGTATAATGAGGTGTACAGTTTGGGTAAAACCGTGTGGCCTCATCCAGATAAATATTCCCCCTTTTTTTCTACTTCCACATGGTTTGGAATACCATGCAGGTTGATATTCATGTACATATTAGTATATTTTCATTTTTTAGAGGGATTTATCATGGCTTGTGTATGATTATGTAAAATTATGTCCAAGACACACGGGTAGTGCCACTTAGGTTGTGCCTCAACACTGTAGCCCGCAATGTTTCCACACGATTTGGATAATCGTACAGGATAACCATGAATCCTTAAAAATGTGTAAAAATATGTCATTAACCCTCCCATTATTTCTCTTTTTCTCGTCCTTTTTCTCCTCTCTCTCCTCTCACGCATGGTCTTCTTCACATCCCATTGTTGGGTGATCCTCCTCTCCTCCTAGGGTGTGAGTTATCTCCCTCATCTGACCTCTGTTTATCAATCTATCAAGTTCATTAGAACGATATCAATAAGTACCTCATCATCTATTCTTCTCTTTTCTTTTTTTATTACCTCATGGACTGATAAATCTATGCCATTATTTTTCCCTATTTCCAAGTTGTTCGATAGAAATATCAATTTCTTCCAAATCGCTTTGAGTTAGAGTCTAACAATGGATATTCCTATGTCTATGATTCCAAGGTAGGAGTTTTATACCTTCCTTTGTGTTATCACAATATTTTTGGGGGTTTATCTTTTGGCGCTCCATTAGGTAGTTGAGTGAGGCCCAAATAAACTGAACACTTGATGTTAAATTGATTTTATGACCTTATGGGATGTCATTGTGAATTCCTAAACCATTTTCTCTTGTATGAGTTTTTACTAGAGGTCGTAGACCACCTAGGTAGTTAGAATGGGTGTGTTTATTTTATTGAATTAAATTTTTTATTTAATTTTAAGTGAATTACATATACAAATTTATTATGATGTTCTGATGAGATCCATGGGATCCTGACAGGCTCGGCCTGAGGAATTGAGGTGGCATGGCCATTGGGATTGAGGTGACGTTGGTCATCTGGATGGCTTGTCCTGGAATTTTGAGTGATTTTGATCATAATATTGGGTGTCATGGACTTATTTTTGAGGTGGAAAGCCCATCAAGTTGAGGGTGTGTCCCATGATATTGGATTTCATGGCCATCGTACTTGAGCAACATGGTCATAGGGGCATGAGATATCAGTTGGATGTGTCTTATGTACTATTTTGGTAATTTTTTCTCACCCATGATTGGATAAAATTCCATTAGAGTCACGTGACCCTTGGTTGACTCAATTATGAGGTGGTTTTGACCACTCATGAGGGTAGAGGCCCTCGGTAGTGTAGCTTACGTAATTTTGTTTGGGGTGATTATCATATAAATCCATGGGGATGCTGAGGATCCATCAAATAATAACATTGAGGCTGTCGGTTGGGGGATGAGGCTCATCGTATTGAGGCCATTGTACGAGGACTACTTTGGGAGGAAGGATATCGTCATACCTTAGGATTTTGTACTTTGATCCAACAATGATTTTATTAGAGGGAAGATATCATCCTGCCTCTAGATGTTGGGATTCAAGCCGACAGGTGCTCTTGAGAAGGGGTCCAAGGGACTATGGTTCTATTTCCTTGGGCATACATTTGTAATTTTGGTGACTTGATTTGGGATATAAGGGGTTGGTTGGAATGAGGTAACATGTTACTTATTTTGAGGTGGAACATGAGGGTTCACCTGAGCTATTTGGAATCAAGGGATACCTTAGTCTATGGGCCAAGGATCCTTTCCTCTTTAGTGATTAAGGTATTGGCCAAAGTATATGACAAGTCCCTAGTAGTTTGTGATCACCAAGTAATCTTATTTGTTTTATTTTAATTACATGAATTGTTGTTCTTATTATCTTACTCACCTTCTTAAACACATATGTTGGGTATGCACGTGTGGGTGGTACCCTACTGAGACTCATTCTGACACCCTACACGAGCCCTTCAGGATACATGTAGGCTTTATGATTTTACTTTTAGGTAAGGATTTGGGCTCTGGAGGTGGATCCTTGTTCATTTGGTATGGATGGAAGGTAGGATACCTTGAGGTTCCTACCTCAGCTATATTTTTTTCTTTTTTTGTTTCTTATTCTGTTTTAACATGCTTTATATATATATTTAGCTACTATGGTTGTCCATTTGAGACCTCTTATAGATATTGTATTGTATAAACTATATTTAATGCATGTTATGTTTTAGTATATGCAAGTGGTATGATGTAATGTTTATTTATTTCCACTATTGTTGATTATTATGCTTCCGCTATTGCTTAACATTCATTGTGATTCTTCCATTTGTGAGTCTAGTTTGAGTCTACTAAGTATTTTCTTCTATTTCATGTTAAATATATACTTGGGACATTATTATATTATCTCTCAAGCTTATATTATCCCCACTATTCCCTCTTTACACCCTCACTACAAGTCATAATCCTTCGGCATTTTGGGAGGTGCGCCTAAGGCCAGTGGCACCCGAATCGATGGAACTTTTTGGGTGGCTAATCAGGTCAGGGATTCTACAAGTGGTATCATATCAATTCCTTCATTGGGAATTAGTAGTAGTGTTTGGATGTCTATTGAGGATATCATATGTTTTAATTTTCTACTAGATTTACTATTTGGGTTATGATATACTCGAGATTAGAATGTTGTCGGAACTTGGTTTATATCTCATGTTTGGGTGCCTACAGCCCCATGCATGAGGGACAGACCAAATTACCATTTTTGGGAATTATATTTATATTTTTCTCATTTTACGATTTATATGATTTCCTCCTTGACTGGTGTTCTTGTAATGTAATTTTTTATCTTTTTTGGCATGTGACTTATGACCGTTGGCCAGGTATGACAAGGAAGGAATATTAGAACCTTGTCCTAGTAAGGCAATCTGTGTTTGTTATGAATTCTTATGTTTTTGATAGTCACATGATAGGATGCTTAGATTAAATATGAATTTTCATGTGATTGAAATTGTTTTTGATGTGTGATATGGGTCTAGCTCATATAAGAGTAGGTTGGTATGGTTACATGGGGTGATGTTGATCACCAGGTTGGGTGATGAGGTCATCAGTTTAAGGTGGCATGGTTCACTAGGATGATCATGGCCTGGGGTATATTTGATACTTGGCTCTGTTGAGGGTGGGTAATGAGGCCATGAGGTAGGGATATCAGGTGGAATGGTTATAGTGGGGAGGGTAAGGATAGTGATTTGACACTACCAATTACTAGTTTTATTATCTTTGATATTGAAATATATGTAAGTTATCTAGGCTGTCTAACTATGTGATTGTATCGATCGAGTTTCCTCCTAGACAGTTCGGATAGAGCATTAGAGGGGTAATGGTTTGGTGATGAAATATCTTGAGCAGGTTAAGACCCCTGAGGGTCATGAGGAATATGATTTGTAGGTACAATCTTAGGCTCATATTCCAGTAAAGGTGGGGAAGATAATAGATTTGATATCCTTTAGTTTGTGTCTTGACAAGAATCTTCAAGCGATCCTCGGGTGGGGTATCTAGGGTATCGAAAAGGGAGCTCAAGGATTGAAGCCTTCTATGACATACCTTAATTGGAATTTCCAATCATATAAACCACCGCTTTTTCATGGTTAGGGTGGTATATAGGTAGATGAAAACTATATTGAGTCCATGTAGATGATCAATGAGTAGCTAGAGACACCTCCAGAATAAAGGTAGAAACTAAAAACCTATATACATAGAGGACTGGCTAAGAACAGGTGGGATGTTCAGGTGTAAGAAATAAGACATGAGGGACTATCTTGGAATTATTATGAGGCCAGGTTCTTCAATAAATTCTTCCCAGAGATACTGAGGTTAGAGAGAGATCAATATTTCTTGAGCCTTCAATATGGGGACATGTCCATCGTGGACTATATATCAATTTTCACCGAATTATCTCTCTTTGCACCAGGAATGGTGAGTGATGACACCTTGAGGGAGAGGCACTTCGAGGATAGTTTATGGAACACCATTTGGGTGTAGGTAAACATCTTTAGGTTGGAATTATTCTCAGAGGTAGTGAACCAGGAGCTCATTTTTGAGGTAAACTTGATGGATATGTCATACTCAAGATGAGAAGCAGCTTTAGGTGATTTTAGTGGAGAAACATCGGATAGTAGGAAGTAAGGTCGGGATGAGTTCTAGTAGGGAACTCAGGCCAAGGCCTTAGGAAGACCACCTCAATGTGGGTCTTCAATGGTATTCTTTCAGTTTGGGAAGCCAGGACATGTTCGGACTCAGTGTGAGGGGCCTCCAAAGGAGTGACGGACATTTGGATAGGTCATGCATCTCGATAGGTTCTACAAGAATCCTTCCCATACATTCAACAGTCAGGGACTAGGGTAGAGTATAGGTTATGAGATTGGTTTGGGAGCAGCACCATGTGAGGGTAGCTGGGCTTCATCTACATACAGATGTCATGGAAAAGACAATGGGGATCAGTAGTGTGGTTAGTAGCTGATGGATGGTGCAGCACCACAGGGAGGTAAGGATTCGTGCAGTCAGGATTCAGGCCAAGTGTATTTCATGGAGCTACCAAGGGGTGAGCAAGATGGTGATCTGACAACAGTCATAGGTACATAGTGCGCATATCCATGTTTTTATTTTGTTTTGGCATGGCCTTTTCAGGCATGTCTTTTTTGGGTTCACGAGCTGCACGGGATATGTATATGGACTACCCAAATGTTGGTTAGTAGGTTGGAACAAGATCAGGTGAATTATTTATAAATATGATGTGTGTGGAACTAGGACTTATTTGGGAGCATCATTGAATGTGTGCTTACTGAGGTGTGTTGGAATTGGGGCATCGAGGAGATATGGGTTACTTGAGCAGTGTTAGAATCTGGGAATTGTTTTGATGTGGTACTTAATTGAGGTATGAGGAAACATGATTGTTCTGAGCATCTATTTAAATGTAGAACCTCATTGGTTCTATGAGTTACATGGTCACAATGCGGTCACCGATGCAGTGTGGGATTTATATGGGTTTTGAGTATGACATAGGGTCACCTGATGAGATGCATGAGTGATAATGCATCATGGGAGGACTTTTGAATCTAGGAATTGGTTTATGGACCATCTATTTGGTTTGAAATTTAGGTCGGGATGTGTCCGGGTTAGGTCAATCCTAATGTGGGGCAGCCCCTTGAGGTAGTTGACCTATGACCTTTTGACCAGAGTAGTTCAGGTTATTTTTACCGAGATGGGTATGTTCAGTTCCATATTATGGTTTTTTTTATAACTTAGGGGTGGGATATATTAAGGTAGTGATATTATATCATCTCGGGTTTTCAGAGAAATTCAAAAACCTCTACCTTTTTTAATTTTTGGAATTATTGGGTATTCCAAATTCTTTTTCCATCATTGGAAACTAATTCCAAGTTCTCCATCAACCCAATATCCTTATTTTTTATGGTCTTATAGATTTATCTAAATCATTATGTTTACATTGGGTTTCGAGTGTGTCAGAGGGTCGAAGGCCCAGTTTTGGGTGTAGGATGAGGCACACAGGTTGGGTAAAACCATGCGGCCTTTTCCAACTAATCGTGCACCCTCATTTTGTATTGTCACATATTTTTTCATACCATGTGGGGTGAGGAACATATCTTTGTGAGTATATATACATTTTTTTCAGGGTGATTTCACACAAATTGCACAAGGTTATAGAAAATAGTGCACAAGTCATATAGGTAGTTCCACTTAGGCAGTGCCTCAACACTATATCAAAACACAGTTACTGCATGGTTTGTCTAACCATGGGAGCTAACCATACAGACATAAAAATGTGTGAAATTATGGTTGTCCCCCTCCCATTATTTCTCATTTTCTCCTTAATTTTCCTCCTCTTTCTCTTCCCATGTGTGGTTTTCTTCCCTACCAGTCGTGGGTTTATCTTCCTCTTCTCCTTGGGTGTTAGCTCTCTCACTCATCTGACCTCTTTTCATTGAACAGTTTGGTGCTTTGAAACTGTATAAATAAGGATATCCTCATACATTCTTATCTTTTCCATTTCTCTCACCTCATGGACCACCAAATCTATGTGATTTTTTTCCCTATTTTTAGGGTGTTTGACAGAAACATCAATTTCTTCTAAGTCTCTTCGATTTAGATGCTAATAACAGACATGCCTATATCTACAACTCCAGGATAGGTGGTGCATACCATTATTTTTGTTTTTTTCAGTAGTTTTGGGGGTGAGGATTTTGGAATTCCATTGGGTAGTTGAGAGAGACCCTAATAAATTGAATGCTTGATTTTAAATTGATTTTATGACATCATACACAAACCATGTTCACTTGTGTGAGGCTTGATTAGATGTCATCGACCACCTAGGTAGTTAGGTTGGGGTGTGTTTATTTTATTGAATTAAATTGTTTATTTAATTTCAATTCAATTACATATATAAATTGTTTATGATGTTCTTCAGAGATCCATGGGATTGTGATGGTCTCGGCCTGAGAGATTGAGGTGGCATGGCCATCAGGATTGAGGTGATGTTAGTTATCTATTTAGGCTTTCCTTAGACTTCTTAGATATGTTGATAACATTATTGGGCATAGTGGACGTTAGTTTGAGGAAGAAAGGCCATCAGGTTGAGGGAGTCGCCCATGATATTTGAATACATGGCCATTAGACTTGAGTGACATGGTCGCAGGGGCATGAGGTACTGGTTGGATGTAGATTAGGTACTATTTAGGTTATTTAATCTCACTCGTGATTGGACAAAGCATAATTGGAGTTGTGTGAACATAGGTTGACTCAATGATGAGGTGGTTTTGAACATTCGTATGAGTAGAGGCTCCTAGTAGTGTGGCTTAGGTAATTTTGTTTGAGGGTGATTACTATAGAAAGACACGGGGGTGGTAAGAAACCATCAGATGATAGCATTAAGGCTATCAGTTGGGGATTGAGGCTCTTCATATTGATGTTGTTGGGCTAGGACTAATTTGGGAGGATGTAGATCACCTTTCCTTGGGACGTTTTTCATTTGATCCAACAGTGATTTTATTTTAGGGTAGATATCAATGTGCCTCTGAATATCGGGATTCAGGCCAATGGGCACTCTCAATTAGGGGTTTAAGGGACCATTATTCTATTTCCATGGGTGTTCCCGCTGGATTTAGATGACTAGATTTGGGATATGATGGGTTGATTGGCATGAGATGTCGGGTTACTTATTTGGAGGTGGAACCTGAGGGTTCACTTGAGATATTCTACATCTGGGGATACCTTGGGCCATATGATAAGGATCTTCTTCTCTTTAGTGATTTCTACTTTAGTTTAATTAGGTGACATCTTCCTAGCAGTTATTGAGAAGTAGGTGATATTTTTTGTTTTATTTAAATTTCATGAGTTTTTGTTCTTATTATCTTATTCACCTGCTTAAACACATATGTTGGGTATGCTCACAAGGTTGGTACCCTACTAACACTCATTATAACACCCTACATGGGACCTTCGAGACATGTACAGACTTTATGATTTTAAATTTAGGAAATAATTTGGGATCTGGAGCTGGATCCTAGTTGAGTTGGCATGAATGGAAGGTAGGGGACCTTGAGGTTCTTGGATCAGCTAGATTTTTTCCCTTTTTGGTTTACTATTTTGTTTCAGCATTCTATATATATATATGTAACTACTATAGTCATAAATTGGTGACCCCCTTCTTTATATTTTATTGTATGATCTATATTGAATTCATGTTTTTTAGTAGTTGCAAGTGGTATTCTAGCATGTTTATTTATTTCTACTGCTGTTGATTATTATTCATTATCTATTTCTTGATGTTGATTATGATTCCAACAATGGTGGATATGGTTTGAGTTTACTGAGTATTTTCATCCAATGCATGTTATGTATGTATTCAAACCATTATAATATTATCCCTTGAGAGTATATCCATCCCACTTTTCCCTCTTTACACCAACTCTACTAGTCAGAAGCTTTTGGCGTTTGGGGAGGTGCACCTAAGGCCAGTGGAACCAAGACTTCCTTTTATTCAGAAATCTTTCCAAGTATGCCCTTTGGTTCAAACCAAAAGGAGTTACCTAAAGAAGAGGTAACATCCTTTCTCAAGCTATTTTATTTTATTTTCATTCTACACCACATAAAATCTTATTATCACATGATTATATAATAAAATAAGTATAATAAATACAATTATATGTTTTTATTATATGCTTTTGACCTAAAATTACACACACATCCATATAATGTGCAACAAACCTACAAATTTTGTGTATGATGAACTACAGCTTCACGAAATGATGATTGTTTATTCCTCCTTTACCACCTCTCATGGTGTTAATTATGATATAAAATCTATTTATATATGATATATATGATATTTATAATTTATTTTTGTTTTTGTAAATTTTATATTACACATACCCTTATGCTTTCCATTTTGTGTAAATATTACAACTTCGTTTGTGGAAGTGTGAACTATCATCCCCTCCAAGTGATGTGATTCATTCACACTATACATGGAACATATAAAGTATGGTTTCATTAAACCTATATGAAATATATGACATATATATAATACTATAATTATAATATACATATATATCATTTAATTTTCATTTTTTTAATATGAAAAATAAATGAGGGTTGTGTTCATGTGTGTGTAAAGCCTACCGTCTACATGAACGGTGAATTTCATTTCCTATCACAAAACTTAATGTATTATTATAAATAAATATATAATGAATATATATTATAATTAAATCATCTTTTAAATTTTTTATATGATGAAATAATGATATAAGTTATCGGAACAACAAGTAACAAGTCAAAACATACTTGAGAAACTAGGAAATTAACACCCAAAATAGGGAAAATAATGAAATATCACTAATAATCAAGTAATAATATATTATAAGAAGATAATATATGATATAATAAATATTAATATTTTTCTATAACAAGTTATTAAAATTTTTAAAACTCTTATACAGGAGGTTAAATGACGTTCACCCAAAAGGAAACATAAGGTAGGGGATTTTCATCTCATTTTTTACATCCGTGAGATAAATGTGATTTTCAGCTATTATTTATTTTATGTGGTGTATATAATACCCATTTTGATATATTATATCAGGAATTTTTTTATCTTCTTGGTAGTTTGAGTTTAATTTGAATTAATTCTTCTAATGGGATTTGAGTTAAAAGTTGTCAAATGAAATAGAATTTCATAACCCGATTCATTTTCATTGGGTTATATTACTTTCTCATTATCATTAAAATTATAAGGTTATGCGTGTAATCACATTTTACTATATATATTTTTATTTACAATTTTTACATGGAATTACATTTGACACACAAAATCGTTTCATTGATTGATTCTCACATCCTTGTTATGAACATTTCAAGGGTTTACTTCACAGTCTCATTTTTTTAGGATTGATTGCACTTGAATTTACATCAATGGAAATTATTTGAACATTGTCTAATAAAGACTTTAATCCTATTATAATATGGTTATTAGGGACCCTTTTCAAGTATTAGTACCATTTTTATACTCTATATTACTCAAAATGTTTTTAAGAAAACCCAACGTCATTTCTATCTTTAGTTAGAAAACATGTTTTCTTCTAAAAACCTTATTTTATAGAAAGGTATTAAAAATTATTTTAACCTTCCCAAAATTATTAATTAAACAGATATTTACCCTTTTTGTATTTTACATACATTTTAAAGTAATCTTATTGTCACTTTTTGAATAAGGAATTTTTCTAACCTTTTACCATGTAAAAGGAATGTTCTTTTTACCTTGTACGACATGTACATATTTACATACCATAATATCTTTGAAGATTCCTTTACAAGTTTACAAGGTTAATTTTTAAATAAAATTTCTTGAAAAGTTATTTTCAATTAAAATTATTTTCAAAATTATTTTCAAATTAAAAATAATATTTTCTAGAAGAATGTTTTTGAAAGATATTTTTATTGTATTACCATTCATTAATGACAACAACCATTTATTTTTACAACAATTTGGATATTTTGTATTGATACCATTATTATTATTCATTTGGATGGTTTATTATTTATTTGACAAAGGATTTTATTGAAATTCAGTACATTAATTCCTTAAAGTCCCTTTGAAATATTCAATTTACTATGATCATTGAAAATTTAATTTCCCCTAATTATCCATATCATTTACCATGGATATATTTATCTACTAAAACATATATCATTTTTACGTACGGTGTTTACATTGAACTTTATTTGATTGAATGAGGAAATCTTGATAAATATGTATCTTTTATTAAATACTGATATTTGATATTGCACTTTATTTATTTAAATACTTTGGATATGCACTATACAGGTTGGGGACCAGTAAATGAAATCCTTATGAGTTGGGGACTATTTTATGTAAGCACCATGATGCAACGACAGTCTCCTCAGAAGAAATTAGTTGTTGATAAACCCTTATAGTTTTTTCAAAGTAGAATAGATGAGTTTATACCAAAAAATTTAAACTATCTTGAGAATAGATCTTGATGGTAAAGGTATTATGTTCATGGGAAACATGAAGTCAAATAATTAAGAATTTACTTTATTGATAATTCCTTTATTTTTATTATCCCTGATATTATTGCATTTACATATCTATGTACTCATTTAATTCTCATTTTATTGATTAAATGGAATGTGTTTCAGTTTCTTACCTTTCCATATGTATTACACCTTATCTAGTTATTTTAGTGGAATATGTTATTAATTATTTACCTTTACATATTGATTTATTCTCATAAATTACTTATTTCTTCTACTTTACCTACCCTTAATAGGATTTTGAATGACATTTTTTATCATCTATTTACCTCTCCATATTGACTATTATCATTTGTTCAGTATTTTTCCGCTATGCTTAACCCTTTACTGAGAATTTTAGCTTACCCTTATTTTTTTATTTCCCTTGGAATATAAGAAGTGTACTAAGAAAGATATACAAGGATACACTATACGAAATAAATTTATTACCCAAGAAATAAAAAATAAATATTGTAATTAGTGTATTTATTTTTAATACAAGACTCAAGTATATATCTGGTTTATTGATACTACTAAACTCTTTGGTCCTTTGAGATTTTATTCCTTAAAATGAAAATAATGTAATTATAGTAGACACCAGCTCTTGGATTACTGGGGTGAGTTCGCTATAAATTTCCTATGAGTATCCATCACATTGAAAGGTCATTACAGTTCCCCTCTATTTTGAGAAACCATAAGTTCCATGACCATATTCTTAAACATATGTTATATAGCCATGTTAACTCATTTCATGGAAAATATTATATTGGCAAGCAGGGTGGATACTCATAGGACTTTGATGCACCTTCTCTTGGTGTATGCCATTGGTAATATCTAGTGTATGATATTATGAGAATGGGTCATTCTTGTAGGAAATCCAAATTTACATGTGTGATTTGATGTTCCTATATGTTAATATGTGTATTGATCCTTAGGTTTTAAAAATATTATCAATGAGTGTTGTATGTCACTTACTTTTTTTGAATTGATGAAAATCATGATGCCATATGTTTGTGGTGAGGTAGGATACATTAAGTGCATCATGAGTAATATTTCATTAATGAATAATGTGAGAAAGGATTTTTCCCTTATGTTCTTTAACAAAAGTTGATATCTCAGGTACTTTGATATAAATGATATATCCTAAATAAATCCATGGCCATAGTGGTTCTATAGGAAAGTTTGATTCCTAGAAGGTCAAAGAAAGTGATATCAAGAACATAGGTTAATGAAACCATCATGCAACCTGATTGATTAGAGATATTTTGGTAAAGAGATTATGTTACACTGTAATAGTATGTATGAGGTAGTATTTCATTGTGGAATTAACATCTTTCTCAATTGTTTATTTTTCGTGTTGCTAGACACTAACCTTGGACTTAGGATGCTTTGATTAATTCCACTAATAAAGAGTATTATAGGGTCACATATTAAGTGTATCCATAATCTCAGTCAAATAATATATTATTATTTATTATTTAACAAGTTGAATAAATATTATTCCAACGTGTGGTTTAATAATTATTCATGTTTTCTTGATCACATATATTCCATCACTAGTTATTAGATAGAATATTATGTGAGAAGAATATTTAATAAATATTTATTTTATATTTAGTAAATATAATATTTATTTATTTATTGATGAATAATTTAGTGATATTTATTTATTAAATAAATATTCATTATTTTAGTCCTGATAAATTTTGTGGAGGAATGGTGGACCGAGTTTAATGGTATAATGATAAATAATATATAATGAATATTATTTGAATAAATAATATTTAATTAAATTCATGAGTTTAGTGAAAGTCAGGAAATAATTATATTATTATTGTAGACATGGGGTTGCACGAGGATTATGGAAATAGAAAAGGGTGCATGTACAATTATAATTTTATAAACCTAGTGGTATATAAACCCAATTATGTTATTTTCTTAAGAGAGACAATTAATTTTGTACTATTCACAATGAGATCCAAAGAGAATCTTCTCAACTACCTAAGGAAATCCATCTCCAAGAACTATCTCAAGAACAGAGAGAGATCCTCCTCCAACACTACTCTCAAGTAAATATAGATCAAAGAGAACCCTTCCTCCAAGTGGTTCTTGGGGTGATCAAAGGCGAACAATGCAAGAGTTGGGATCTTCCATTCTAGAAACTAGATATTACTATAGCGATGTTCGGAGGTTCATGGTACACTTGTGGATCGCCACTGGAGGAAACCTATTTTTTATTTCTATAAAAAATAATGATATGACATAGAGTCATTGTCAGATCCATTAATAAAGAAACAATTTCTCATAAGGTAATTATTTAATTGATTAAATTATTTATAAATAATACGTGAAGATCTTACACTTCGGTTCTAGTGTTTTTCCATTTTCTATATTTTTTTGATTTTATTCTACTGATCATGGTGTTCATTATCTTGTAAATACAAGATTATCATAAAATAACTCGAACCTATAAAGGAGTAGGATTTCATGGATAAAACTTGTAAATATATTGTGTTCCTACCTTGAGTAAGGATAAGAGACATAATAATGAGAGAATAAAACTTTTAAAAAGTACTAGAGTTTGAATTAAATTAGATTTTTTTAAAAATAATATGGATAAATAATACACCCCTCCCCCTCTCAATGATATCACTTGGCCTTGGAACTAAACTTAAATAGATGAAAATTATACGTACAAAGATATATAATCACCCTTATAAATATTTTCAAATCATTATTATATAGTTTTAAAAAATCCTTTTGAACTTATATATTGATCCTTATGAAATTACTTTATTTTAAAAAATAGTATATAATATGAGTATATAAAATTTAAGTTATTTTTTTATCAAAATACTTATTGGTTTCATTCCAAAAGTGATTTTTTTATTTCAATATTTATTTCACACGTGTTGTTATGGTTTTTTTCATAGGTATTAAATGAAGACTACAATATTTGGAAACCTTATTTTATGTACTCAAAGAACATATGAAAATTTGAAAACATCGATTGATCCAACAATGAATTATTTATAAAGAAACTATTTATAATTTTCCAATAAATATTTTTATATAAATTCTAATTGAAGGAACCAAATGAAAAGGTGTAATAAAATGGATGAAAACAAGAGATATAAAATTATTGAATGAATGCTACCATTATTACAATCATACTGATGTGATAATTGTCAATAAGTTATAACATTAAATAACATTATTGAAGTGATAATTCTACATCAATTTTATGATCTTTTCTTATTTTGGTTTTTGAGTTGCATCATTGTATCAATTTTATTTATTCTTTATCATTATAGTTTTCTTTTTTTAGTATAAAATCATGTCTATTATTGGTTATACCTCTGTAAAAGGTACCTTTGTATTTGTGTTATGGCTCCCATTAAAATTCTTGAGTGGTAGTTCCATGGTATATAGAAAGGTAGGATAAATTTGGTTGTTCCTTGGTCTGGATAATGACATAGTGTGTATTTGGGTTGTCACTCCCTTTAAGAAATGTTGTTTTTTAGTGGGTACCATTTCTCTAGGGGATTATTGATAAGTGAAGAGTATATGTATTATCACATTTATCCAAACTAATATAATATTATTATTTTATTTTATTCTTTATTTTTTTGTTACACTTGCACATACATTATTTTATTTCAATTACTTTTTCACTTTAAACTGTACTTAAATTTTCATGAATATAGATATTTAATTGTGTTTAAATATTATATGATTTTTTAAATGTTTTTAAATGATTAATTCACTCCCTCTATACCCTATCAATTCCTCATACTAGGAAAAGAACCTTTAAGTCGTTTCTCACCATTAGAATGATGTTCATCTTATAAAATTTTCTCAATTACAACCTCAACAATATATTATTCCCCAAGATTGGTAGAATCAGAAGGTGAAAATTCCATTATATACAAAACTAGTTAATTATTTAATTTAGAGTATTCAAATACTATAGTAAATATATTATATTATGAGTAAACACATTTTATATATAAAAAACTAATCAGTAAAATTTAACATGTTCATTAAAAGGTTGAAAGTATTTGTACCCTCTATCAATTATCTAAATCCCCACCTTAGGCCCCTATTACATTCATAACATCATCAACATTGTGAGAAATGTAAAATGATTAACATATCTCAATGAAAGTGTCAACCTTAATGGAATTATCATTTGATCCTATAATTGTATTAGTTTATAATAGAATAATTAGCCAACTTGTGTTTATAGGATCAGTGGAATAAAATACCTATATTTCCTATGTTGACATTATGAATGGTTTATTGATAAAACTTTTCATAATTAAATTCATTTTCATGAATCCCATTTCATTTATTTTAACTACACTTCTATAATCAACCCATTTTCATTAAAAAATGGGCACCTGGAATGTTATATAATCCAACTCCTATATTTTTTCAATGATTCCAGAATATAGAATTTTCATATAAGTTGAATTTATATCCTTAGTACTAGATATATGCATCAATTCCATAATAAGAGTAAATCCACTATTTTATATCATATTATCTTGTTCCTTTATATATTTTTTATACATATTAACTATAAAATGATTGTAAGATAATACATGTACAATTGGTTATATGGACATCCATCAAATTCATTCTAAAATTGAATTTGGTTTTGTAGATAACTCCTTAAAAATATGGTCTCAAAACCATCATAAAAACTATTGATTATATGTATTTGATTTCAATATTTCATCCCTTTATTGGTTCAATCACTTAAGAATTACTTTGAGAGTTTCATAACAAGTTAAAACTTCTATACTATTATAGGAAATATAAAACCAAGACTAATTTTAAACTATAATAGTAATTGTAACAACATCTCTTTTGGGAATTCCTTCACCCACAAGGTGCTCACCGTGATGATATTTTGGGATACTGATGTTATTCACATCAGACAATTAATTAGTACAAAATTGAATAGCTTCCACAATAATATATCTTTCAAAAATAAAAAATTATAATAAACATTGATTTGTGAAATACCCATTCAAAATTTTCATATATCGTTCAATGGGGTACAACCATCTATAATTTACAGGACCATATAATTGAATATCTCCAACCAAGTGTACCATCAAGTGAAAAATTATATCAATGAATGATAGTGGGTAGAATATCTCCAATATATATAATATGATAGAAATTTAATTTTCCATAGATAAAAACATTGATGGGTCTGTAACTTTAATACACATATCATTAAAAAAGAAGAAAATTATATTAAATGCGCATCAGATATTTTTAGATAGAATAGAATTTAAAGGAACACATATTAAACATTCCATAAAAACATAAAATTCATGTGAATTTAAACCCTTTAAATTCAAATAAATCTTCAACCTGATAATCTTGATATTTAATGACAAACTCCCTAAAACCTTTATACCATTATAGAAGGTTAAAAATGAAAATATCCCTTTCTTAGAAAGAGTGTAATAAATTTGAGGAAGAAAATTCCTTTCACCCTTTATTGGTGCTATCTCTTAACTTATCCCCATATCAATCATGTACCACCTGGCCTCAGTGCCATATTTTATTTCTAGTTGTATTTAATAATGTGATAATGACACTATCAAATACATTTTTTCTATGTGAATGGAATTAATAAAATATTTTACATACAAACAATTAAAATATCGTAATTAAAAAATATATCTAATTATCTATCCAATTTTCACAAGATTCTTCAAAAAGGGTTTACTAGAAATAGTGACAATATAATTTACATTCTTGAACAGGTCATTTCCTGTTAATGAATAAGGTGTTCTACCTTCTTATAAATTCTCATTGAATGATGTTTTATATGATCAAAATTTATGGAATCATGGTAAATTTTTTTGATTACTTGAAACACTATATTCAAGGAATTCCTCCAACTAACAGAATGTGTAAATTATTTAGAAATGGGATACTTTAACATTCCTTTATTTTTATATCCCAAAATATTTCCATAACTAAAAATGTCCATAACTAGGAATGTCTTCACCGTGCATGGATTTTCGGATTTGGAAGATTGAGAGGGTATGTCACAGCCATCGGTACCAGGCCCGTACATTTTTGCACGGGATAACTTGCTGAGCAGCCATGCTTTGGTGGAGACATGCCTTAATGATGTTGATGCTGGGTAGAATCACTTCTTCGTAGTCTTGTTCTGGGTTGCATCCCCTTTGTTTTTTGAATTTTATTTTTTTCATAATGTCCTGGAGTCTTGGTTCCCCCCCCTTTACCCTTAAAAGGGGGTAATCAAAATTAATAAAAATTGCGGCCTTCGGGCCATTCATTCAGTCATTTCTCACCCCAAAAAACTTGATTACTGATGTGAAGTCTTCATTTATATGAAAATCATACAACTTAACACCAAAATCAAACAACAATTTTAGTGTTTTGATCAATGGTGATAAATATACATCAATATAATTACCAAGTTAATGTGGTCCAGATATAATTTGGGAAAATATAATGTACTCATTATTTATTTATATTCAAAAAGATGAATTATAATTTACTAATATAACCAAACATGTACTGTGACTTCTACTTTATAAATTTAATATATCCATTCCATTCATAGATATCACAAGAGAAATATTTTGTGACATATTTCCAAATCCATAATACTCATGATCAATTTTTATCTACTGAGGGGAGTCTTTTAGGTGATAATCTTGAATTATTATAACTGAATGTCACATGAATTACCTTAAAATATTTTCACTTCTAAATAGCCATCTAAATCTTGTAATGATTATGAATTACTATAAAATTTTTAAAGTACTTGATTCATCATTATTATATTGATACACACCACACTTAGGGCGTTTTATGTGATTTATGGTCCCTAAGATACAATATATAATCATTTTGATAGGAATTTATTCTTCCATAAGACATACACATTGAATATACCATTTTCTTAGCATCTTATGTTCATTAAATAAGCTCATTATATTTTGGTAACATATCATTCAAGATACAAAATAGTTTTATAAAGTCAGTGTCACTCCATTCGTTTCCAGATTCGAAATTACATAGCCATAGTATCCCCAATAATGATGTATGTTTTGTATAACCATCATACAATAAAATCTTTTAATAAAGCATTAACCACTCAAATAGATTTGGAAAATAAAAAAGGCCATCTTCAGCTACCACTATCCATCCATTAATACAATCTTTATCATAATTTATAGATGTACTCATATTAGATGATCGATAAACCATATTGTTATAATAATGGATGGAGACACTCAATTATTTCCCATGTTTAGTCCAATATTTATAAAATTGATCTATTCTATGAAAAATCAAATGTTCTTCCAGCTTATATAGACAAATTCATCATGAATAACAATAATTTAAACAAAGAAAAATGACTTGAGAGGGGTCATTTACATGATCTATTATAAACATCATTAACTATTTAACCCTTTCCTCATATTTTTTTATATTATTATAATATATTCACTTTTAATTCATATTCATCATATTTGGTTAATCGATATATACAAATTTAACAAAATAAACAAATAACTGAATATTAATAAATCAAGCAATCATATTTTATTCAATAATAATCATATTTCCTCCCTCCAATAATGAATATTCTAAATTTTGGTAATCCATCAATTTTTCAAATTTTATTTTCCTTCGAAATTGATTTTATTATTATTTTATATGTATTTTACCACTAATTATTAATATTAATAACTTTTTTTAGTTTGTGATTTTGTGGTTATTAAGTTATCTTTATCATTGATCATTTTAATCATATTCAATTGATTTTTATTTTATTTATTTATTTTTTAAGTCATGTATGTAAATAAAATTGAATAATTTACTGAATATCATTTTTAATTATTGAATTTAAAATTATTGATATTTCATTCATGAATATTTTTAAATGATTCATTGTTTATTTTATTTAGTTATATAAACAATGTGTTAAATTATTTATTTTTTGTCATTGTTTTTATGTTCCATTCACTTAGTTCATAATTTTTGAGTTTAGTTTATTTGGTTTTTATTATTAGTTTCTTTTTTTACTAATATCTTTAATAAGAAATTAATGAAATGTTAAATTCGTGTTTTTGGATGTATCATGATTATAACTAGTATCTTAATAAAATTGAAATATGAAAAAATGCGTTTCACCTAAAAATATTAGATCAAACAAGCTTCTAAATCCTACCTAAAATAAAATATAATTTTGATATATGTAAATTAATTTTAGAAAAAATGATAGATTTATTAAATTTATTTCCAATTTCTTTTAAAAAAATGTTTTGATCACTTCAAAACAATTTTAAAACCATTGACAATGAAGATCAATGAACATAATATAAAATACATATTTTATCTCAAAACCAATATCTAAAATAACTATTATGATTTTAAAATTTAAAAAATTAATAAAAAATAAGGAAATACTTTTATAAACCCATTATGATCATTCAAGAAAGAATCCTCATATATAAAATATTGAAAATACTTATAGAATAAATTTCAAGAGATAAATTTCTTCCTTTTCTATTGATAGAAATAATATACTACCAAAGTAATTAAAAATTTTAATATATTAAACAGTAACATAAATCATTTATGTTTTTAAAAAATTAAATGACCATACCTCTCTTAAAAATGAGGAAACATTCAGTGATGATATAAAAAAATAATCAAAAATTAAACAAATCGGTACATGATAAATTAAAAAATCATTAGAACAAAGTTATGATTAGAATACCTTCGGGTTATGAAATAAAATCTTCAAAAGTGTTTACTAGATGAATTGAAAGGGGCTGAATTCCATAAATTTTGGATTAATTGGTTCATTCAATGACACAAATTGGGTTTTTTAAAAGAATGTGAAACCTTTTTTATAAGTTAACAAAAAATGATTAAACACACCTTTATCAATGCTAAAAAGATAATCACTCATAAAGGAACATTTTTTAAGTACTAATTTTAGTATCGATAAATGAAATTTTTTTGTCAATGCTAAAATTAGAACACATATAAAAGTGTCCCTCCTTACTTATTTTTTTTAAACTTATACAACCTTTAAAAACCCAAAGTTAATCTTCTATAGTCCAGACCTTTATTAAAGTTTTTATTAATGATGATATTTCCCAAATAAAATAAAAAAATCCAATTATAACTAAAATATTTATATATTATTAATTATATAAATAACATTACCCATTATATATTATATTAAAATATTATCAATTAAATTTAAAAATTATTTTTAATTATATAAATTTATAAATATTTTTTACAATATATTATTAAATATATAATTCATATATAAACATAAAAATATTAAAATTACATTTAAATATGAAAATATTTATATTAAATTACTAATTATATAAATGTGTATAGTTAGAAATAACCTAAACCATAAGTTGGATAAGTAATCCATACTTCCTGGAAAATTTATTATATAAATTAATGTTGCAACAACAATGGGTATTCAAGGTATAATATTCTTACACCACTATAAAAATCAGTAAAAAGAAATCAAAATTAAAAAATTAGTAGCATGTTTGAATTTTTGATCCTACCCATGTGGTTTATCTTAATTCATGCATTAGGATATTATAAATATTCTTTATAACCTACAAATTGTGATTCCTTCATTGTTTTCAGCCTCAAATATGTCATCAATTTTTCCATGTATTAATTATCAATTGCATCAGTGTTGAAATAAATCCATTAATCAATTCATATCAACACCAATCCAAGCATGTTAGTAAATGAAATACCAATTCTATATGTATTCAAAATTAAAATTAATTCTTGTAACAACCATTACTAAAGACTCTATCCTGCACCAACTTACAGATCTATAGGACCACATTATTACATGATCCTAATTTTTTTAGACCAACATCGTACATAAAAAATATAGTCCTTATATAAAATATACCATCTAAATATTATAAGTAGTTTCACACTTATATTTTAGCATGCATGAAATAATAAAAAAATTGAGAAAATATTCACTTGAAAGTTTTAGAGTTTTCAACATCATCTTCAATTATATACATTCTCTAATTCACATCATAACATTATATTTTCATTCCCATAAACTCAACCAAAACCCTACGGATCACATAGGTTCATCATATATGCATTTAGAGACCTGTATTTCAAATTGAAATTGCTTCCTTCAATTATTCATCTCCTTGGTTAAGAAAAATTACAAATCCATTGAGAATAATCCCCAAAACCGACCTTTTCCTCTTTATCAGCCATCAACTATCGTAAGCACCACATAGATAGTGTAAGGGTATACTGAAAACAACCACTAATATTTATTTCAATAAGTATCCAAAAAATGAGATACAATAGATAAAATATTATTTATTTGACTCCATTATTCCCTCCACTATAAAATCTACAATAGATCAACATTTAATTATTAAAAAATCCACCAAGAGAACATTACTATAGTCAAGACAACAGAACCTCTTTCAAGCATACCATAATTAGTGAGAAGTACCACATCCAGTAAAAGTTGTATTTGTCAACATTTCAAGCTATCATCAAGGAAGAAACCCAATTTTGAAATTGTGTTAAGACCAAATCCATGTGGAAACCAAGGGAGTACAACCAACACCCTCATCAGAGAAACCTATAAAAGAAAAGATATTTATTACCAAGGAAGGTGTAGATAATAAAAATCAGTATTATAATCAAGTTCAACTTCTACTCTATCAAAAATACACTCCATAATATTTAGGTAATAATCTGTAATTATCTCCCTATTTAGATATTTTTCAAAAGTCCGTACTTCTTGCCTCTCAACCCAAGGATAAAATTCTTCCTCCAAGCCTTCCTTAATAACCTGAGTGAAATTATTAAGATTTTTGACATCTTCTAGAGATTATATCATTAGAGGATAAGGAATAATCTTCATCAACTTCTAATTGGGTAGGGATGTTTATTTTATAAAAGCGTATCCCCTGTGATGTAGTGATAACATTTCTCTCAAATTTATAATAATCTATACATTTAAAAGGGTTTTTAGGGTGTTGATTAATAAATCCACCAAATTCAATAGTTTGATTCTTAACTTTTTAAAACTTGTGTGCAATAATTCATCCTTAATTTTATATATATGTTCATTTTTATCTTGGTTGGATTCACCAGAATCAAAGTGAATCTACTATAATTTCTTTTGAGTGGTGGGATAAACTTCTGAGGAAATAGTATTAGGTTGACCGTTATTAACAACATCCAAAAAACCATGTCAAATATAAATATGAGGACTCATAGTTTGAGACTATTTAGCTAATGTATCTTATAACTAAGGGGAGATGAAACTTTCCTTATTCTCCTTAGAGCTTGTGTCTTGAGTCATAGGGGACAAGGAACCACTATCCACTAGAGGTGGGACATCCTCCCCTTGCTCCCTAGATGATCCTGATTTGAAATTGATATACGGTCTACATTTATCCACCAATACCTTATGGGTTGGGGTATTTCCTTTGATTAATTTACTATAATTCCATAAAAGTCATTCTTGTAACCAAGATTAAAGAAAGATGAGTAATACTTGGGCATATTTTCATAAAATAATTTTAATTCAAATTCAAAGTCTCCATTTTGAATCCAGATATAGGATGTAGGTGATTTTAAAATATTAATTTTAGTATAAGTTCCCACAACATGTAACACCCTGATATTTTGGAATACATTTCTCTTAAAATAAATTTGATTACTTTTATAGATTGTGTTACATGCAACATTGAGTTTAAATGAACCACATATATACTATTAAACTATTTTTATTTAATTTGATAGGTAATTCCTAGATGTTGGATTGGAGTGTATGAATAGGACTAAATAAATTATTAAAAAAACATTTGGTCTATTTATGTATAAAATTAATTCATTAGTTATCAATTAATTAGAAATGAAAAAAAAACATTTGAGAATAAAGGAGATGTTTTTCCGAAATATTGTTTTTATGCATGAAATATGTTTTTATATTATTAAAATAAATTAAACACTAATATTGAATGATTTTAGATATATATATATATATATATATTATATTCAATTAAATGTGTTAAAATTCACCCAATTTTTTTCTAGGCTTGATATAGAAATAAATCCAGTTATATTCCTAAAAATGTATTTTTCTAAAAAATGGTTTTCATATCATTTTTAACAATTATTATAAAATAAATTTCTATCACTTATAGAAATTTTATTATAAAAAATTGATTCCAATTGTAAAATAAATAGGCGCAAAATTTTTAAATAGGTCCCTTTTATTTTTAACCCGAATGGCCTGAAGGCCTTATTTTTATTGATTTTTGATAACCCCCCATTTAAGGGATGGGGGTGGGGGGATTACAAGGAAAATGGGATTATAGATACATGACCCATAGGCTTAGAGATACATGACCCATAGGTCTTTTAGGGAATATCCAGACTATAACTACATGGAACTTATCCTCCCCAACTTATGCATCGTGATATCAGCTCTCCACCTTCACATGGCTGTTCGACTAGACTTCCCATGCGTGTAGAGGCTTGTCTTTATGGCAATACCATACCCTCTATTTCTTCCACATTCCATTGATTATGATATGGTGAATACACCTGCTCTGAATCCTCATCTAGTGTCTGCTCCTTGTAGAGTTTTCATTATCCATTAAGCACAATTTTAGGTGGCACAAAAGCCTTGTGGTGGCCTGAAATCCTTGATGTGGCCTGAAGGCCTTGAGGTGGCCCAAAGTCCTTGAGGTGGACCAAAAGCCTTACTGACCCAAAGGCCTTGAGTGAATTGAATTCCTTGAAGGACCTGAGGACCAAACTGGTGGCTCGAAATCCCAAACGTATGAATTGTTCTGGCTGCTACAATACCAAACAGTACCCGCTACAGTGCTTGCTACAGTACCTACTTCAGTACTCGGAAAATATGTCTCCACCTGGATTTCAACTTGAGTCACTTGGATGCACTTGACGAGTCCTAACCAACTGGGATGAGGCTCTTTTTCTCCCCTTTTTTTAATCATTATGAATAATAACCATGGTAAAACATATCACCTTAGTAAAGGGTAAGTCAGGTTAAACTAGGATAAAACTCAATGTTAAGGGCACTATTTTCATCTTAATTCTTATCGAATAATGTTACTTATAAGATTTTCACCTTAGTATATAAGTTTAATTGTTTAAGGGACACTTTTCCATGAACATGACCTATATAATATTTAAATCAAAGAAAAATACAAAATAACACACTCTTACTTTGAAATATCTCAAATGCGTTCACATAGAGAAAAAAGCATATTATGAAAGAATATTAATGGTTATTTTTAGATTAATGAAATTATTTTTATGACAGTAATTTATCTCTATTTTTTATAGATTATATAATTACCTTAAATCCTTACATAATACCATCACGATATTTCTTGAATCCATAGAAAAATTAAATAAATGATTTTAAAAATTAATTCACTTAATAAAAATTGTTTGATTTATCGTATTAAAATAATTTTTTAGATAAATATGACATATTAGGGATGTTTTAAAGGATTAAATTCTAATTACATCTATTTTTTTGGTATTTTAGCATCAAATTAAATTAATAGTATAAAAAAGACATTAAATATATTTGAGGAAAATAATATTTTATTAAATCATGTTTAAATAATAAAAATATTTAAATTGAACAAGTTGGATAATATATGGTCAAAATTATAATACCTTATCCATTTATTAACCAATGTTTACCTTATAATTAAAATTATAATTTTTAAGAGTGAAAAAGATGTTACAATGATTAAGGTTAAAATTGGTTAATTAAGGGGTTAAACAAAAAGATAAGGTTAAAAATACAACATAAACCTTTAAAATTTTTATTGGATAGTGGAATTTATACCTTATAATACATTATCATAGAATATCTATCCATTTTAAGATTTTTTTTATATAAATACTATATTATATTTAAATATTTTATTAAATTCCAAGAGTGCCCCTCCCCTTAATTCTGAAAAGGCACCCTTCTTTCTCTTATTTAAACCAAATTAACCCTTATATATTGAAAAAACCTTGTTAATTTTCTTCTAAACATACTTATACACGTTATATAGGTTATGGTATTCCAAAAATACCAAACCTAGGATCATTAAGAGGATATCTAAAGGAGTTTGTTCAAAGTAGAGGTAATCACCTTAACTGATCACTTTATTTTTTAATTCTTATTTTACCCCTATGAATCTGTGGTATTATCATAAATTAAAAAATAAATAACCCTAAATATACGTAAATGTTGTTATTATTACTAAACCACTGTTATTCACCCTTTTTTCCATCAAAGGGGAAGTGAAAGTATCACCCGTGCGTACGTACGACTTATCATCTACACGTAGGGAGACAATTCATTTTCCATCACCATATTCCATGGATTATTATTATGATGGGTTTAATTTTTATATCTTATATTTATGAAATAATAATTTTTTATATTATCATATCTACCATGTAACTTTTTAATCCATTAGAAAATGATAACGTTGCTAGTGCGTATGTGTAGACTTCCACCTCCACGAAGCAATGTGATTCATTTTCTATTTCTAATTTATATGGATGATAATAAGGATATATTTAATGAATATATATGATATATATGGTATATGAATTATTATATAATGTGTAATTATTATTTACCTTTCTTTCATTCCATCTTTCAAAAAATGGAAACAACATTCATGCGTACGTACGACCAACCTTCTCCATGAACAATGCAATTCATTTGTATATCCCTACCTTTTATGGATGAATCTAAATATATATATAATATATATATATATATATATTATTAACATCATGATTAAAATTATCTATATTTTGGAACCATGATCAAAGTACATGTTCTAAGTCACTGAACCAAAACATGTATGAAAAATGAAACAGTTGTAACCCTGGATAATGATTTTAATAATAAATTGGTAATAAATGGGTTATAATATGACATAAGTAAATAATAAATGGTATGATATATATGATAACTATTCTTCATTACATTTATAATATATATATATATATATATTATATATGATATTCTAAATATGAGACTTGAGGTAAGTGATTTATGTTTTAATCCTATTTTTAATCAAGATTTTTTATGATTTAATTTCAATTAAAGAAATTATACGATCATTATATGATAAATAATCTTTTTTTATCGTAATATTTTAATTTATTAATAATAAATGTTTCCTTACATTTTATTCACTTTAATTACTCAATATATTGTAAGAATTTTTTTAAGAAAAACCTAATTAATTTATTTCTTCAGTCAAAAATATTTTTCTTCCATATCCTTATTTTCTAAAAATGTATAAAAAATGTTTTTAATATTATAATATGATTTTTTTAAATTAATTTTTAACAATTATTTAATTTTTACAAAATGGTTTGAAATGAATTTTCTCTCCAATTTCCAAATGAGGTACTTTTTACTAAAATCAAGAATCAAATATTTGTTTTAACATACATGACATAAATAAAATATCAAGCCATCATAAATTCTAAATATTTTGATGATTCCATTATAATATACTGTGGTTATTTTGAAATATAAAATTTTCCAAAAAATATCGGAAATTTGTATATTTTAAATAATTGATTTCAAAGTGAGGAAGGTATTTTTCAAAGAAATATTCTAATGAGTCTTTTAAAGGAATTATCATATACGATAACATCATTTTATGTTAATTGTGTTTAACTAGGAATTTAATCCATTGATACCATAATTATTCATTCTCTATATGTTTTAGGATTATGATGATTAAATGTTTACCAAACCCAATTATTTTACATGGGTTATGATATGATTAAATTATAAATTATTTCTGAAACCTATTTTATTTACATGGGTTATGATGTGATTATATGATAAATGTATTATGATATTATGGCACACACATATATGATTTTCATTATGTGACATGTGGGTCTAGAATTATATATCTCTCTAATTCATTGAGTAATGTTTTATATCTCATGAGATAATTTTGGGAAACAAGTCGATGTGCTTGATTCACTATGGGAAACAAGTCGATGTGCTTGATCCACTATGGGAAACAAGTTGATATGCTTGATCTACTATGAGAAATAGGTGATGATTCCTAATCCACTATATTTTTATGGTCTCTATAGTTAACCTTTACATATGAAATGGTTTCTATACCTATCATGGTCCCACACTTTTATGACGTGAATTAATGGTTCATGATTGATTTATGAATATTTCTCACTCTAATGATTTATGTATTTTTAAAAGATAATTCTTTATTCCATAACACATTTTTATGATATTTTATTGATTGGGTATGAAATTTGTATGTTATGGTCATGATATCATACCCTTATTCTTATATTATTCCTTCATATGATCATATATTGATATCTTATATGATTACCCTTACTAAGCATCTAAGCTCACCCTTTATTATGTTTTCTTTTCCCCAGGTTATGAATAATGGTTTTAAGTAGGGTATATCAAGAAGGGAATAAATTTTGAATAATGAATTGGGAGATGATTAATAATGAATGTAAATAAAATGTTTATATATCTAGTATGAAAAAAACTAAACCTTTATGGTTCTAGATTGGATCGTAATGTTATATATGGAATATTCATTTAAAATGATGTGATATTTACATTTGAAAGGCCTAAGACACTATAGTTGGTATACATGTGGTGCTTAGTAAATCTTTAGATATTAGTATTTATAAAACAGTGGTGAAAACCCTAGGGATACGTCTAAGAATTGGATAACATTCTAAAGTTTTGTTAATGACTATAGATAACCTAGGTTGAACCTAAGGTCCCATAGATTTAGAATAAGATGTCATGATTTAGACATAATATGAATGACATTTCATGTTTATATGAATTTTTACTTTGATTATTATAGATTGATGCTTAAACTTTATTTTTTGGTTTTAGTCATTGACTAGAACTAGAAGACATCAAGTTAACATTGATTGTGATGGAAAATGAAATAATTTTCCACCCAAGCAACAAAATCCTATAGGAGCTGGAATGTAAAATATTATTTCTATGATAATATAAAATTATTATGAAATGAATCATGCTGATCATCCAAATGATCAATGGAGGGAACATCATACCACTTAATGATTCATTAGGAAACATATACCCTCTTTTAGTGGGTCTTTAGATTCACTAGTGGCTGATAAATGGTTCAAAAACCTTGAGAAAATATTTTCTATTTTCTAGTGCTTGAAACATGAAATGGTTATCCTATCCATTTATCATTTTGAAGAAAAATTAGATCAATGGAAGAATCTTATAAGAATACGAGTTAAGAAGAAGAAATTGACACCTTGGAATGGGATGAGTTTAGGAATATATTTTCTAGTAAGTAATTCCATAATTTTTTATGTATAAATATAGAAAAGGAATTCATTGAGCTTAAACTAAAGGAGAATGAATCCATTGGTACTTATGAGGGAAAATTTACAAGGCTTCCAAGGTATGATTCTTGTTTAATTATTATCCCTAAAAGAAAAATTGATTGATTATATAGTGTCCAAAAATGAAGTCTCCTAAGGGAATTAACTATAAGATACTTTAGTATCTATGTGTAAAGACTTATAAATTCTGTGGAATTTTTTTAAATACATGGGAATTTCACGAGTCCGCAGTTTCTGACGACGCCTGATTCTGAGGCCTAGTGTGTCCGGAATCAATTTCTAAAGTTTCTTTTAGGTACGTTCAGCAAACGTACATGCGGGATTTTATATCTTTTGAAGCGTTTCTCAGAATTGAAATCTGAGGGCACCGTTGAACTCATAGTGCCGGTATTCTCTTAAGGAGACCTTTACCGCAGTTGCGTTTTATCGTGATTGGGAGTTAATTTATTGTGGTTTTAATTGAAATTAAATAAAAATGAGTGTAACACATTTTTATTTGAATGGTGGTTAAAACCACCAAGTGGGGGTTAGTGGTGGGGCCCACCACACCCTAACCACCCATGTGAGGATATTTTAGGGTGGGTCCCACCTGAACCCTTTAACTCCTATTAAACCCCCTTAACTCTTGAACTCCCAATTTATGGTAGAGCCTTTCCACCTTCTCTCATAATGGTGCCAACACAAGGATTAATTAATGCCTTAATTAATTAATTTGTAGTGATATGAATTCTTTTGTATTATTTTGAAATGCATGGCAACATTAGAATAATAGAAAGGCTATTATTTTATTTTCGCTTGGAGATTATTTTTTGGTGGATCTTGGGAGAACTCTTGGTAGAACGACATCCACCTAACGAGGAATGCTCCTCATCTCCGAAGAACGTGAAGCATCATCTTCTTCCTTCTTCAACTGGAGAAAAGAAGGGAAGCACTGCCACCCACGAAGTACACTGAGGGTGTCATATCGACTCATATTCATTGATATCTACCTCCTCTGACATTGACGGAATGATGTCTGTCTTCCGCAACGTCCATCTTCGGTGACTCGTCAACGTACAACGACAAATTCGAGGAAGGGGGAATTGGATTATTTTTTTATGTATCAGTTATACTCTCATTTCTTCATCAGGTGTTGTGCTCTTGATGTCGAATGTTAACAATGTAACGGGGAGGGCTCAGACTACACGAACACGGTCCAACCCTCCCTCCACTTGTTATTGTTCTCTTTGTGTTTATGACAGACGCATATCACAGAAGATGTCGACGACACAATGGCTATCGTTGCACCATGCAAAGAAAAGCCGCGGCCAAGCGAGCTGGCCCACTGGAGGAATGCGGTGCACAAGGAACCACGTGGAGGAGGAAGCTGTCCGCGTCTGCGGGCCTCTCAGCTGGGTGAACAGGCCGGCCGCGTACCGGCCGGGCTGGAGAACTTTGGCACACGCATGCACTGCATGAGGAGAACCGCAGCTCGTGTTTGCAGGCCACGTGTGCTGGACCGAACCGGCCGGCTACGGTCGCCTGGGCAGAGGAGGAGGCGGCGCTGTCTATCACTTCCAGGCGAACCGGACCAGCCCAAAGCGCGGGCCGGGTCTGCGGGTGGGTTGCGCCCCACTGGGCTGGGCCGACCCCCAGCCGGGTCGGACCCACCGAGCCGGATCGGGCCAACCCGCCAGCCCACTGGGCTTGACGGGCTGGGCCCGTCTTTGCTTAAATGTGAATATCTCCTAGACCGCGCTTCCGATTCAAGTGCTATCTATGGAACTAGGACCCTCATGATGAGGTGATTCATTTGGGATACCCTAAGTGAGTTTTGGAAAATTTTGGAAAATGGCCGGGTTTGGATCGGGCGTAAATCCAACCGGGCCCCTGGAACGAAAATGTCAATAACTCTCCGACCCATCTATCACGTTGGGTTCCTTATAATGAGACGTAACTACGAGATATATCAACTCAAGACTTTGTGATAGTTGATGTATCAACTCTTGGCTCGAGGAGCAGACCCTCCCAGAATCGAGTGTTCTATGTGCGAGAACCTTAGGGCTGGCTGCAACGCTACTGTACCAGAATCCTCCATGTGTTCGACAGTGATGACTAATGTACCAGGATCCTTCGTGGGTTCGACAGTTCTAACTTCTGTTCCTAGATCCCGTGTGGGTCCGACAGAATAGTTTCTCCAGTATCCTGTGTTGGTCCGACAACTTAGCTGGTCCTGTATCTAGTATGGGTCCGACAACTTAAATGAGATAGCTGGTCTTGTATCCTGTGTGGGTCTGACAGCTAAGATGAGATAGATGGTCTTGTATCCTGTGTGGGTTTGACAACTTAGCTGGTCCTGTATCCTATGTGGGTCCGACAGCTTAGATGAATCAGTGACTACATCTGATCATCTCTATCTCTCCGAAAAAGATGTATACCTATGTGAGTTGAGTTTTGTCTTTCAACCATTATCATCGTGGTGATTGACTTTACTTCCTTTGTGGACTGGGTTTTTCTTCAGCTTGAGAGTTGGATTCGAACTGTGATTGGTAACTTAGGTATATGTATGGGCATATACCTAAGTAAGGTTGGTTGATACTTCGTGATTGGTAACTTAGGTATATCTATGCTCGCACTTCGTTGTGTTGGTTGCAGACGACAGAAAACACTGTTTGAGGTAGAGAGTTTTAGAGCTAGACGGTACCCGGAGGTGGGACACTTGGAGAGACGTACACAGAGAGTACGGATAGAAATGGGTTGCTGAGAAGGCCATCTGTACCCACCCTTCAGGTGGGAATCTTGAGTACGGTTTAGCAGTTGCTGTTTTACCTTACTGCAGTTGTACTAGCTTTTTAGTTGTTTGTACTTTACTGTTGGGCTTTTATTTCCATCCCCTTTACTTTCAACACCCTCTTTTGTATACAGTTTTTACTTAGTGTTTACTTATTCTTGTACTCTTTGTGTGTTACAGGTTTAAAGGAAATGCTTTCCCTTTTATCAGATTTATGCCTTTGGTGCTAGTCGCTAGCCCCTGGCCAATGGAAGGCGGGCTTGGGGTAGTCACAGCATGGGCCCGAGGATGGGTCGTGACAAATTGGTATCAGAGGAGTCAGTTCTACCATAGAACTTGGACTCTGATTTTTTTAACGGCAATAGTGTTAAGTGTTTTGGATGTGGTTATCAGTTTAGGGAAACCAGTGTTGGTGCGGCGGCCGACATATCCATACACTAGGACTCTGACTTCTGATCTCCGACTCAGTGCACAAAAACACTGATTACGTGTGTGTTTCCTTTGAAAAGGTTTTCTTCATGATTACTTGTGTCAGATCACCAGGTATACTCTTTTAACCATGGCAAACATGTTTCTTTTTAGGATGGACCCACGAAGGCAACCATCTAGGGTTCCGAGTTACATACGAGATGGTAGCCCACTGAGCGACGATGCCTTGGTGCAGGGCCCCATCACAGCGGAGGTACCAGTGGTAAAACTACCCACTGGGCCACCGATACCACTAGATCCAACAGCAGAGAGTGCACGCCATCTGAGTGCATTGCATGAGTTACAGCATCAGAGGCCATCCAGGTTCCAAGGAGAGACAGACCCACAGGCAGCTGAGGATTGGATGGAGGCTGTTGTGAGAGTTTTCATATTGTTAGGGACACTAACTAACCTCATGGTGATCCTTGCTGTGAGTCTCCTGCATGCAGTAGAAGGCAGATTGTGGAGCCTGATGTTCCAGGTGCATGATGAGGCATTATTACAATGGATATACTTCGAGACTCTCTTCCACTCAGATTTTTTTCCAGCCACCCTTCATGTGGTGTGGATTCAGGAGTTACTTCATCTGCAGTAGGGAAACATGACAGTAGCTCAGTACTCAGTGAGGTTCACCGACCTCTCGCACTACTCCATAGATATGGTACGAGACCCATTCTTCAGGGCCCAGACCTTCGTGCAGGGACTCATACATGAGATCAGGGCTTCTATGATTCCCCTTAGCATCCTGACACAGGCGGGGGTGCTGGAGCGAGCCCTTCTAGTGGAGTTTTTTCTCGCAGAGGAGTCACTAACAGTGAGACCCACCACAGGGTGACACGTAGCAGAGACTTCTACAGCTGGTAGTAGATAGATGTCGCAGAGGTCGAAGAGGACCATACCATCAGGTGGGAGACCCCAGGATATAGGTTTGGCTGTACGGGGTACATGAGACAGAGTCAAATATACGAGGAGCAGGCAGTGCTATGCATGTGGCGAGTAGGGCCACATGGCTCGAGACTTCCCGAATCACCATGCAGATGAGAAGCAGACAGTAGAGGGACCTCCCGAGCAGAGGCAGAGGTTCGACCGTGGAGGTCCACTGGGAGCAGGTGGACGTGGCAGAGGAGTTGGCCTAGCAGCGGGTGGTGGACGACGTTTCGAGGCTCTACCACCACCACCACTAGGAGGTCCACCCCGACCACAGGGAGCTGGCAGACAGAGGTGGGATAAGCTCCATGAATTCAAGTCCTACGACCACGACGCACCTTAGATGATTTGAGGTACTATATGTTTCTACTCCACCCTTGCTTCAGTACTTATAGACATAGGTGCGAGTCATTCTTTTATTGCCACTACCCTCATTCGGAGTTCAGAGATTACGAAGGAGCCATTAGCTTGATCCTTACGACTATAGACTCCTACGGGAGCAGAATCAATGATTACACTCTGGTGCTAGTAGTGTGAGATTACTCTAGAAGGCAAGAGCTTAGGCTGGGATCTCCTCATAGCGGCATCGAGGCCTTACGACGTCATCTTGGGTATGGACTGGTTATCCATAGTTTATGATCAGGTTGACTGTATTAGGTGCAAAGTGTTGTGTATCTGTACGGATGGGACCAGGTTCACCTTAACCGAAAAGAGGGGAGATTTTGCAGTTCCGGATGGAATTACGTAGAGGAGGGGGCAGCCGATCACACATTAGTTGGCTAGTCTCATCCGTGGAGAAGTTTATGTGAAAAGTCTGAGTTTTCCTGTTGTGGTGGATCAGTACGCGGATGTTTTCCCTGACGACGTTCCAGGACTAACTCCTTGCATGGAGGTAGACTTATACATTGACCTATACCCGGGGATGACATCTATATGTACTCCATCATATCAGATGGCTCCTGCTGAGCTTCATGAGCTGCGGGTACAGCTAGATGACTTGCAGGAGAAGGGATTTATCTGACCCAGTGTTTCACCCTGGGCATTGCCAATTTTTTCACCAAGAAGGTGGATGGGAGCTTGTGAGTATGTGTCGACTTCCGTCACCTAAATCAGGTGACCGTGAAGAACAAGTACCCACTATCGAGGATAGATGACCTCTTTGATCAGATCAAGGGAGCATGATGGTTCTCGAAGATAGACCTCAAGTCAGGATATCACCAGCTCAGTGTTCTAGATGAGGATGTGCATATGACAGCCTTCAGGTGTCAATATGGCCACTACGAGTTCTTGGTTATGCTCTTCGGCATAACCAACACACCAAAAGTGTTCATGAGTCTCATGAACAAGATCTTCTAGCCTTACCTCAATCACATTGTCGTAGTCTTCATCGACGACATACTGATTTATTTGACTACTGAGGAGGAGCATGCCTACCATTTGTGGGTATTACTAGACACACTCCGAGAGGACCAGATTTATGGTAAGCTCTCGAAGTGCTAGTTCTAGATTTGAGAGGTTCACTTATTGGGACACATCATCTCAGAGGCTGGAGTTGCAGTGGATCTAGCGAAGATCGAGGTAGTACTTACTTGGCAGCCACCCAGGAGTGTGACAGAGGAACATAGTTTTTTGGGAATAGCTGGATACTATCGAACATTTGTGCTAGACTTATCCAAAGTTCCAGCACTGCTTTCAACATTGACAAAGAAGGGGTAACCCTTCGTCTGGTCAGAGAGATTCCAGGAGAGCTTTCATAAGCTGAGGCAGAGGTTGACTAGTGAACCCATCTTGAGCCTACCGGAGGAGGGCGTTGGGTACGTAGTTTACTACGACACATCAGGGACCAGACTTGGGTGTGTCCTGATGTAGGAGTGAGCAGTGATCGCCTATGGTTCACGACAGTTTAGATAACACGAGCAGAACTACACTACCCATGACCTGAAGTTAGAAGTAGTGGTCTTAATCTTGATGATGTGGTGGCACTATTTTATGGGTGAGCGTTTTACAGTCTACTCTGACCACCAGAGGCTCAGGTACATCTTATCACAGAAGGACCTAAACCTGAGACATCGACGATTGCTCAAGTTCCTACAAGACTATGACTTCAGGATATTCTATACTCCTGGGAAGGGGAATGTTGTAGCAGATGATCTCAGCAGAAGATCATGCATTCAGCTGCTAGGAGGGGTGAAAAAGTAGCTTTCTGCTTTGCAGATATCCTTTGTGGATTGGGAAGGAGAAACCTTTCTGCAGTCTCTCACAGTCACTCCTCCACTTCTTCAGTGAGTCAGGGAAGCACAACATGGGGACATTGAGTATGAGATGTGACGTGCACAGATATCCTTAGGGTAGGCACCTCATGGATTTTCTGAAGGTGGGGAGCAATTAATTTTCTTCAGAAGATGGACCATGGTGCTAGTTCCACTTCAGGAGGAAGTTTTGATGGAGTTCCACACATATCCTCTAAAGGTACATCCAGGAGTAACGAAGATGTATCAGGACCTCCGAAAACAGCACTGGTGGCTAGGTATGAATAAGGCAGTAGCAGAGTTTGTTTCATGATGCCTCACTTGTAAGCAAGTGAAGGCGGAGCACCAGGTTCCAGCAGGCTTGGTTCAGCCCTTAGAGGTCTCAGAGTGGAAGTGGGATAAGAGAACCATGGATTTCGTGATAGGGATTCCACATACATCTAGGGGTCACGACTCTATCTGGGTGATCGTAAACCGCCTCACCAAGTCGGTCCACTTCCTATCGATCAGAAAGCAGGGCTTGGTAGAGAGCTTGGGATGCCTCTACGTACAAGGGATCGTATGTCTTCATAGTGTTCCATCAATGATCATCTCCGATCGAGATGCCCGTTTCACTTCCCGGCTATGGAAGGGGTTGCAGGAGGCTTTCGGGATGTAGCTTCGTTTGTGCACCGTCTTCTATCCTAAGACGGATGGTCAAACTGAGAGGACCATTCAGACTCTCAAGGACATGCTCCGTGCATGTGTCCTTGACTTTGTTCGTAGCTGGGAGTATCACTTACCCTTGAGAGAGTTTGTGTCTGACAACATCTACCACTCCACCATCGGGATGACACCTTACGAGGCACTATAAAGATGACCTTACAAATTTCTTCTGTGTTGGAATGACCTAGGGGAGTTAGCACTTATGGGACCGTAGATGGTATAAGCTATGACGGAGAAGGTGCAGATCATCCAGGAGTAGATCAAGACTGCACAGAGCAGACAGAATTCCTTTGCTGATAGGAGATAGAGACCACTAGAGTTTGAGGATGGAGACCACGTTTTTCTATGAGTCTCAAATCGATGAGGTCTATGGAGATTTGGTTGAGGAGGCATGTTATCTACGTGATTCATCGGACCTTTTAAGGTCCTTATCAGGGTAGGCAAGGTGGCTTACCGCTTGGTTCTTCCACCTCAGTTGCACCGGGTGCACGATGTCTTCCATGTATCTCAACTGAGGAGATACGTGCATGACCCATCCCACATCATTGACCACAAGGAGCTAGACATCGATGATGTGATGAAATTCATAGAGGTTCCATTGGATATTGAGTATCGATAGAAGCATCTCCTGTGTGGATGGTCGATTCCTCTGGTGCGCGTTCGCTGGCAGCACGGAAACCTCCAGGAGAGCACATGGGAGCGGGAGGCTCAGATGCATGATCAGTACCCCCATTTGTTCCCTTAGTGTGTGTTGTAGCTTAAGGGGGCGTAAATCCCTGAGGTGGGGAGAATGTAAGGACCTAGAAGTTCCGTGGAATTTTTTTTAAATACATGGGAATTTCACGAGTCCGCAGTTTCTGACGGTGCCTGATTCTGAGGCCCGGTGTGCCCCGAATCAATTTTTGAAGTTTTGTTTGGGTACGTTCAGTAAACATACTTGTGAGATTTTATATATTTTGAAACGGTGCTCGGAATTGAAATCCGAGGGCACCATTGAACTCACAGCACCGGTATTTTCTTAAGGAGACCTTTACCGTAGTTGTATTTTATCATGATTGGGAGTTAATTTATTGGGGTTTCAATTAAAATTAAATAAAAATGAGTGTAACACATTTTTATTTGAATGGTGGTTAAAACCACCAAGTGGAGGTTAGTGGTGGGGCCCACCACATCCTAACCACCCATGGGAGGATGTTTTTGGGTGGGGCCCACCCAAACCCTTTAACTCCTCTTAAACCCCCTTAACTCTTGAACTCCCAATTTATGGGGGAGCCTTTCCACCTTCTCTGATAATGGTGACAACACAAGGATTAATTAATGCATTAATTAATTAATTTATAGTGATATGAATTCTTTTGAATTCTTTTGAAATGCATGAAAACATTTGAATAATAGAGAGAATTTTATATTATTTTGGCTTGGAGATTATTCTTTGGTGGAACTTGGGAGAAATCTTGGTAGAATGATATCTACCCAACTAAGAACACTCATAATCTCTGAAGAATGTGAAGCATAATCTTCTTCCTTCTTGAACTGGAGAAAATAATGGAAGCACCACCACCCACAAAGTACACCGAGGGCGTCATATCGACTCATATTCACCGAGATCTACCTCCTCCAACATTTATGGAAGGACTTCCATCTTCCCCGACATCCATCTTTCACGAATCTTTAATATACAACGACAAATTCGAGGTAGGGAGAATTGGATTATTTTTTTTATGTATGAGTTATACTCTCCTTTCCTCATCATGTGTTGTGCTCTTGATGCCGAATGTTAACAACGTAATGAGGAGGGCTCGAACCATACGAACACGGTCTGACCCTTCCTCCCCTTGTTATTATTATCTTTGTGTTGACGATGAAGGTAGATCACGGAAGAGTCCGGCGGCGCAAGGGCCGCCGTTGCACCACGTAAAGAAAAGCCGCAACCAAGCGGGCCGTGACGGAGCTGGAAGGGCGCGGTGGCATCGCACCCCACCGAAGGAGGGACGCATCCAGGGTGGGCCATGGTGGAGGGGGCGGCGCCATCGCATTGTCCACCCGGAGGGACCGACAGTTGCTCGGGGCACCCGGTCCACGGGACGATGGGCCGACCGTTCCGACCGGCTCGCTGGAGGAACGCGGCGCACAAGGCGCCACATGGAGGTGGAAGCGGCCCGCATCTGAGGACCATGTTCGTGGACCATTCAGCTGGGCGAACCATTCGGACACATGCTGGCCAGGTTGGAGAATCGCGACACCCACAGGCGCCACGTGAGAAGAACAGCGGCCCGCGTCCGCGGGCCGAGGTCGCTAGACCGAACCAGCCAGCTACGTCCAGCCAGGAAGAGGAGGAGGATGCGCCGCATGGTGCCACACGGCAAACCGGACAGGCTCGCAGTGTGGGCTGGGTCGACACGTGGGCCGCTCACCACCAGGCCGGGCCGACCCTCAACCGGGTTGGGCTGACCCGCCAGCCCACTAAGCTTGACGAGCAGGGCCCGTCTTCGCTTAAATGCGAATATCTCCTAGACCACACGTTCGATTCACGTGTCATCTATGGAACTATGACCCTCGCGATGAGGTGGTTCTTTTGTGGTAATATAAGTGAGTTTTGTACTGGTTTG
Organism: Viscum album; assembly: GCA_963277665.1. Taxonomy (NCBI): domain Eukaryota; kingdom Viridiplantae; phylum Streptophyta; class Magnoliopsida; order Santalales; family Viscaceae; genus Viscum; species Viscum album. The sequence continues at coordinate 1,210,658,126 of OY728137.1, forward strand.
GAAAATAGTTAGGTTTGGATCGTGCGTAAATCCAACCGGGCCCCTAGAATGAAAGTGTCAATAACTCTCAGACCGGGCATCCGATTGACGCGCCGTATATTATGTTGGGTTCCTTATGATGAGATGTAACTCCGAGATGCATAAACTCAGGACTTTGTGATAGTTGATGTATCGAATCTTGGCTCGAGGAGCAGACCCTCCAAGAATCGAGCGTGCTATGTGTGGGAACCCTTGGGCTGGCTGCTATGCTACTGTATCAGAATCCTCCGTGGGTTCGATAGCGATGACGACTGTACTAGGATCCTTATGGGTCCGACAGTTCTGAGTTCTGTTCCTGGATCCTATGTGGGTCTGACAGAATATCTGGTCCTGTATCCTGTGTGGGTCCGATAGCTTAGCTGGTCCTGTATTCTGTGTGGGTCCGACAACTTAAATGATATAGCTGGTCTTGTATCCTGTGTAGGTCCAATAACTTAGATGAGATAACTGGTCCTATATCCTGTGTGGGTATGACAGCTTAGCTGGTCATGTATCATGTGTGGGTCTTACAACTTAGATGAATCAGTGACTACATCTGATCATCTCTATCTATCTGCAAAAGATTTATACCTGTGTGAGCTGAGTTTTGTCTTTCAACCATTATCATCGTGGTGATTGACTTTACTTCCTTTGTGGATTGGGTTGTGCTTGGGCTCAAACGTTGGAGACGAACTATGATTGGTAACTTAGGTATATGTATGGGAATATACCTAAGTAAGGTTGGTTGATACTTCGTGATTGTATCTTTCTTTCTGGGTTATCCTTGTTGAATATTGTGATACCTTGAGGGTCTCAGGGTCCCTATTGAGTATCGTTATACTCACCCCTTCACGGGCTATACCCGCACTTCCTTGTGTTTGTTGGAGATGATGGACAACACTGATCGAGGTGGAGTTGTAGAGCTGGACAGTACCCAGAGGTGGGACACTTGGCGAGACGTACATGGAGCAGACGAATGGACTTGGGGTGCTGAGGAGGCCATCTGTACCCACCTTACAGGTGGGAATCTCGAAGGATGACTCAGTAGTTTTTATTTTACCTTACTACAGTTGTACTAGTTTTTTAGTTGTTTGTAATTTACTATTGGGCTTGTATATCCGACCGCTTTACTTTTAGCACCCTCTTTTGTATATAGTTTTTACTTAGTGTTTGCTTCTACTTGTACTCTGTTTGTGTTATTGGTTTAAATTCAATGCCTTCCCTTTTATTGGGTTTACGCCTTTGGTGCTAGTCGCTAGCCCCTGGCCTATGGAAGACGAGCTTGGGGTAGTCACGGCACGAGCCCAAGGATGGGTTGTGACACTATGAATAAATTTTTCGATGTGGACTCAAGGTAGAAATATAAATTTTATATTCTCACCATTTCCATTGTTTTGAAAAGGAAAAGAAGATGGAGTATCATTAATACTTGAATAAATCACCTGGTAAAATGAAACTCCATCCATCTACATTCCATAAATGTTGGAAGAAGCATCAAGGAAATTACTTAAATGGAATTGGGAGGTGATTTAAATGTGTAAATTCCTGTCATAAATCTTGTAAATTTCAATTAAAGATGAATTGGATGGTTCATGCAATAGAGGAAAATAAGTCTCCAATTAATACACAAACTATGAACCAATTATTCAAATACAAGGAGTATAGGAATTATGACAACCAATGCACAAATCCGATGGTGTCTGATGATGAAATCATCAAAAATCTCTTAATCCCAGAGGAAAATAGAATTATCATGCATTCATGACTGCCGAAGTGGGTTATGAGAATGATGAGATTGAAGTTACACTAAATATACATTATATGACAACTAATATCTTATTTAATTTTATATCTAACCGCTATTTTATATCTAATTAAATTATTATAGGAATAGAGTTACCACATCAATGATTAGATATTGAGTTAGCGGTGAAACCTTATTTTGGTATGATGGTTTCATACCAAGTCTATAGTTCATCTATGATTAAAGTTTCTTGAGTAGTGATTCCTATAAATATTATGATTAATCATTTGGTTGAATTTGATATGCTTCTAGGAATGGATTTGATTTCTTTGTATGGATACCATATAAATTTACAAGGAAGGGAAGTAACATTTCATATTCTGAATGAACCTATTATCGTTTATCAGTGATCGGATGAATATGAACTTTCAATCGAAATTAGTTTTATCTTGTGGATTTTATTTCCTATCCATGAAGGGTATATATCCACAATGGTTGGGGAGAAACTAAACATCAAGAATATTCCTATTATATGAGAATTTTTTGATGTCTTTATAGAAGAATTGCCTAGTCTTTCTTTGAATCATGAAGTTGAGTTTTCAATGGATATCATACCTTCTTCTTCCCCTATTTCAAATACTCCTTATAGAATGGACCCCATTGAGTTATAGGAATTGATTTAGAAACATTAGGATAATCTTGATAAGGGATTCATACTCCCTAGTTCATCACAATGGGGTGAACCTATTCTTTTTGTTGAGAAGGAAGATGGGTAAATGCATCTTTTCATTGATTATTGAGAACTTGGAAAGATAGATATCCAAAAAAATCCTTTATTATGTGTTGATGACTTGTTTTATCAATTATGTGGATATCTATACTTTTCAAAGATTTATCTTTGATATAGATATTTTAATATAAGGGTTAATAAGAAGGATATACCCAAAACATTATTTCATGCGAGGTATGGACACTATGAATTTATAGTGATGATATTTGGTATTATTAATTCCCCTACCGTCTTCATGGATTTAATGAATAGAGTGTTTGGATATTACTTGGATAAATTTTTTGTAGTATTTATATTTGATATTATTATATATTCAAACCGAAAGGAAGATCATGAAGATCATTTAAAATTGTGTTGAAGACCCTCTGAAAGGAGATGTCATATGAAAAAGTTTCCAAGTGAGAATTTTTGATTTAGATTATTTCATTCTTGGGTCATATAATATTAATTTATGGTATATTAGTGGATCCATCAAAGATAAAACTTATTGATCAATGGCCTAAACCAACCATGGTAACTAATATTTATAGTTTTCTTGGGTTGGATGGATATTAACAACATTTTTAAAGATATTTCTCTTAACTATATAATCTACTCACAAAGTTGAATTGGAAGGGGTAAAGTTCTTGTGGATAGATAAATATGAATATAATTTCAAGGAGATAAATAGAAGGGTGGTCAGTGCACCTGTGATCACATTAATTTTTAGTGGGGAAGGGTTTTTGATCTTTAGTAATGCATCAAATAATGAATTGTGACATGTCCTCATGAAGAGTGATATAGTAATTGCATATGCCTCACACCAATTAAAGAAACATGATAAAAATTATCCAACTCATGACTTAGATATGGAATTGATAATTTTTTTCTTGAAGATATGGAGAAATTATCTTTATGGTGAAATTTATGACATATATACTGATCATAAAATTATAAATTATATATTTACTTAGAAAAAGTTGAATATATTCCATATAATATGGATGGATTTGATTAAACACTACTACTTCTCAATACATTACCTCACAGGGAAAGTGAACATAGTGGATGATGCTTTGAGTAAAAAGGATCATGATAGCTTATTTATGACGAGGATAAAGAAAGATCCAATATTTTTGAATTTTTAAAGGATGGATCTAGAAATCCTAAACTAAGGGGAGAAATCATATCATGATCAAATGGGTGTTCACCATCTCTCCATGTGAGGATTAAATATGCATAGAAGGAAGATGTGTAACTGTAGAACAAGGTTATAAATGTTCTTGAGTTCATCCTTCATTGTAGTGTAATGCTAAGGTTATGGTTCTATGTATGTGATCCATCCATACCAGATTTTAGGGTTCTATTGTATGTGGTTCATAGTTATTTATTATCTATTAATCCTAGAATTACATGGATATATAAATATCTAAAAGAGTATTTTTGGTGGAACAACATCAAGAGAGATATTTCAAAGTATATATGTCAATGTTTGGAATGTTAGTAAGTTATGTTTTAGAGACATAAGTATAAGGGGATGTTACAACCATTACCCATACCATAATAAAAAATGAAAAAACATTACCATGGGTATTTTCATTGGACTCCCTAGAACATATGGGGGACATAATTCTATTTCAGTTGTAGTTTAGCACCTTACAAAGTCAACAAACTTCATTTTCATTAGACAAGATTTATATCTTGATTATTTTCTAGGATATAAATTAATAAAGTGGTAAGGATTCATGGAGTAACACATTATATTATATTTGATTAGGATCCAAGGTTTACATTGAAGTTCTGCTAACGTATTCAATAGGCTCTAAATAGATAGGTAAGTTTTAACATTTATTATCATCCTCAAAAAAATGTTTAGTTTTAAAGATTTAATTAAATCCATGAGGAAATGTTAAGGTCTTTTTCACTGTATTTCAAATTTGGTTAGGACCAACACTTTCCTTTAGTGGAACATTCCTAAAAAAACAGCTTTCACTTAAGCATTCAGATGGATCCTTATGATGAACTGTATGGAAAGAAGTGTATAACTCGAAATTTTTTGGATGATTTTGGATAAAGAAATCTATTGGGAGCTGATCAAGATAAGGAAGTGGTAGAAAAGTTTATATCTATTCAGTATAACTTTAGTGAAGCTCAATGTCAGTAGAAATTTTATACTTATAATCATCTGTCATATCTAGATCTTGAAGTTGGTGAAAATTTATTCCTATAAATATCTCCTTGGAATATGGATATGAGATTTCAAAATAAGGTAGTATTGAGATCTAGATAAGTTGGTCCCATTTAAATACTTAATCATATTGAGATGATAGTTTATTCCTAATATATTCCACCAAATATATATCAATTTCACAATGTATTCCATGAATCTATCATGAGGAAGTATATACATGATCCTTGAAAAGTGTAGAAATAATAGATTTTACTGTTGGAGTAATATCTATCTTATGATAAAAACCCAATGGATATTTTGGATCATAGAGATAATGTAACGACCCAAAGTTTCATTAATGGAAATCCCTCTTGATATAGTTAAATGTCTCTTTATGTAAAATGTTTTTATAAAATGTCAACTTCTTTGGTTTTATGTTAATAATTGTGACGGTTGATTTTATATCCATTGAACAGTGATATGATGATTAGTATAAATATAGGGCTTTAACAAATCCAATTTACTCAGACAAAGGAAGCGATGGACTCATCCAGTAAAATTGCTCCATATGAATCCCATTTTTTGGAGTTTGGAAAAGAGGTGGCTTCCTTGGGCTTATCTCTTGACCAATACCAAACTGAGCTTCGTCATGTCAAGCTTGAATAGGACCATCTACGGGAAAAGTGGAAGTTGATAGAGGTTACCACTCGAGCGATGTTATCTGAGCCACCCCAGGAGTCTGTCACCATCGCATAGCTTACCCTTAGGTCTTATGAGGCTCTTTTAAGGGGTTATGTAAAAAATCACTAGTACTATGTTCATGTACATTATTTTTTGTATATAATAATGAATATAATTTCTTGTCATTATTAACACATTGTAAATAGTTTTTAAAGTACAAATATTTTTTTTTGTTATTATTTAATTAAGAATTATATTTTATTAAATTAAAGGATTTTTGAATTAAATAATATTTTAATAAAATACTATTATTATTATTAAATTAATTTTTATTAAATATAATGATCTTATAATTTTATGAATGCAATTATAATTTTTATTAAGGTTTGAAATCCATTTCTATCAAAACCCGTGAATTTTTGATAAATGTCATTTTTTATTTTAAAAGTGAAAATTAACACATTTAGAAAATTATTAAGATAAAATAAATGATATTTCTGGAATCAAAACATCGAAATTATCCAACAGTGAATTTCTCATAATTTTCTTAGACAGTCAAATTTTTGGGTAAAAATTAAATACCGTTTAAATATATAATGTGTTTTATGACATCATAATGTACCAATAGTGATGTAATAAAATACTATAAGCTTTATGTTCAGCCAATACATGTTTTTCCATTAAAATAATGTGATTTTGGGTTTGTTTGACTTATTTTACAAAGCATTAATGGACCCCTCAAGACTTATTAAACATCTTGTCTTTTTAAATTAATTTCCATGGGAGTGTGACTCACCTCCACATAAGCAAACCCATTATTTTAAGAAGTACGGACTTTGGCCTTATAAAATATTGTTTTCCTCTCCCCTTTACCAAAAACCATGGGCAAAAACCATGATATGATTTGTGGTTTGGATTAGTTTAATGTAAGGGGTCCCAAACCTAAATAATAAAGAATTCACTCACCTTTCCTATATAAACCCACCCAATCTCCCACTTCCTCCTCACTCAAAGTCTTTGCAGTTCGTCAAAAATATTCCCTACTCTCTCTATAATCCTCACAATGTGGCCCAAGCTCCCAATAATCCTCTCTCAATCCTCCCTCAAGCCTTTGGAAGCACACTTCCAAGAAAGGGTTTTTTCTTCATTTCTCATTTTTGTCCAATTTTTTTAAGTTGTTTTGACCTTTTAATTTCAATTATGAATGTTGGGGTATGGTTTATCACCTCCCTCATACTTCCCTCTTTATGTTTGAATGATTGGATACCCCTTTCTCTCTCATTAAATGCCTCCCATGTACACCCGTTACTATACCGAAATTCCGAAAGGAACTTTTCTCTCCTCTTTTACATTCAAGCAATAATTTTTTATCATGAATCTAAATTCCATTACAATTGTTGGGACATGTATATATATGACCTCATTACTTTCCATTACATGTAAATATGATGAGTAACCCCTTTATCTCTCATCAACCATTTTTATGAATTCTTATGTCATGCGGTTACGCTGCCAAAATCGCACCGATTTTCTAACCCAATGTCATTGTGTAGTGAATACCATGCCCATTTCTCCATCAAGGGTATTCAACTTTGTGCACATTTACTTATTGATTATAAAGTTTCATTTATGAATTGAACATTCCTTTATCATGGAATAAATGATTATGTTTTATGAATCCATGTTTTATGATCCATGTGGCACACTTATGCATGAAATTAAATATTTAAGAAGGGTGCGCCCTTATAGCGCTCCAATGCATTAGGTAAAGTATAGTATCATGATAAATCATGTGCAATGAGTGTTGACTCATGATAATTCAAGTGAAATGAGGGTTTACACGTGCTTCATGTGCAATGAGTATTTACTCATGCTCTATGTGCAATGAACCTTGGCTCATGCTAATACCATGTTAAGTGTTGTTGCCACATTCCCATGTTATGATTATCAAGCTTTATCAAGCCTTTATGTTCATGTTTCTCTTGTTCTCTATTGATATGCCTATTTTCTAACATGTATTTTACTCCTCATGTATTCCATGTTTATTCCCTTACTGGGCTTTATAGCTCACCCCTTTTCTTATGCATGTCCTCAGGTTATCCCATGCAATGTTAAGTACGAGGGAATGTAGTGGTCATGTAAAGGAAGTTTTCAATAAAGATGTTGTAATTCATGTTTTAAGTTGTTATGTAATGATCCTAAGCCCCAAATACACTAGACCTCTCGATAATCCATGTTGTATCAAGTGAATGGTTTATGTAATAAATCATGTTTAAATTTGTAATAAAAGCAGGGTTGTCATAGTTGGTATCAGAGGGTAGGTTTAGTTATTTTTGGGATTAGGATTAGAAAACCCTAGTAAAGCCTTAGAGACAAGACTAAGTATAATGAAAACACCCCCAGGTTTTGGTAAGTAATAAGTAAGTGGTTTATCAATCAAATACATCCCTGTCTGGATACGAGCAGGTAGAGACGGCTCTGGCACAGATGTATCCTAGGGGTAAAACCCGAAAACACCGCTTTGAGCTAGACTCGAACGGGAACTGGTGCAAAACAACAGGCCTTGCGGTACTCTTAGTGACGACACTCCCCGGGGATATTTTTTGAGAAATTCACAATCTTAGTATGAACTCTTATTAAGGGAATTAAAAAAATCCCCTAAGAATATATGTTAGAAAGTAGATCATGAAAAGCCTAGATTGAAGCCTATAGAATCATGAGTTAAGGAAATAAAAGTTTATTTATAAGTCATCAACTTTTTTCTTTAGTTTACCCTTTATGGGTTACCCCCTAACTTTCGTTTTATTCCAGCCAATGGCTGGTAATAATAGGACTCCGGCTAACAACCTATGTGAAGATCAGTGTGATGACTGTACTAATGAGATTCCCAATCCAATGGGAGCGGGAATCGCAAACTTTGTCATGCTTCTCTCTCATCTAACTCAAGATTTTAATAGAAACACAGGTCAAGAGGAACGTCCAAACCCCCCTAATAAGTAACAAGTATCTATTGAGAGCTTCATGAGACAAAGGCATCCTAATTTTAGTGGATCATCCAATCCCATAATCACTGAACAATGGATCAACTCCATTGAAAAGATCCTCTCCATCCTTAAATGTTCTGAGCAAGAGAAGGTTCTCCTGGCAGCTTATCTTATGGAGGGTATCACTGATCAATGGTGGATGTTGATCAAAAATACGAAGCCTGAGGAGGAGATCGAGGCATTGGAATGGAATGATTTCAGTAAGATGTTTTTCGATAAATATTTTCCGCACACCCTCAGGCTTAAGATGGAAAGGGAATTTCTTTTCGTCAAGAAAAAAGATGAAGAATCTGTTGGAGCGTATGAGAAAAACTTCACAAGGCTTGAACTACATGCTTTCGACTTTTTCATTACCCCCGAATGCAATGTTGACCGCTTCTTTGGTGGGCTGAAGCCTAGCCTACGGAAAGAGTTAACGATCCGTGAATTCGATAGCTATGAGGAAATTGTCTGATGTGCCCTCATGGTCGAAATGGAGATCGGGGAATCACATGGGTATCATGGGGACAAGAAGCATAAGGTGGACATCAATTTTGGTGGTCCGATGGATAAATCCAACGGCGCTAAGAAGATCCAGCACCCCACTTGCCAAAAGTGCAGAAAGAAGCACCCTGGAAATTTCCTCAAGGGGACAAGGAAATGCTTTAGGTGTGGAAGAGAAGGGCACCAAGCTGTTAACTATCGTCAAGAAAGACCCGCAGCTGTGATAGAGGAGATGAACACTCCGTTAAAAACTCAACGCGTTGTTCATTGCTACAACTACAAAGAACCATGGAACTTTTCAAATCAGTGCCCTAAACTAAGTGTTTTCAGAGGCAACCAACAACCTCCAAGGTAGCAAGGAAGAGCTTTTTCCATCACTTCTTCCGAAGCGAACCCCGACAACTAAGTGGTGACAGGTACACTAGTTATTCATTCAAGAATAGCGAACATACTTTTTGATTCAGGTTCTACACATTCTTTTATATCTCAAAAGTTTAATAGAATAATCCCAGCACCACCACAAATCATGGAAGTGAAGATGTTTTTGAGTACGAAAAATGGGGAAATCATTGCATCCCATGAATATAAGTCCTCCCCTGTTATAATATGTGGATTGAATTTCCTGGAGAACCTTATCATACTCCCTATGGTGGAATTTGATGCAATTATTGGCATGGATTGGCTTTACATATATAGAGCCAACATAAATTGGCGGGAAAGGAAAATCACACTCCATATGGAGAATCGACCCCCGATTCTTTACAAGTGTAAGGAGGAAGATGAATATACTTTAGCTCCATCATATCAAGAATGAATATTAATGCCCTATGATCACGCATATCTGGCTCAGATGATTGATTCCAAGTAAGAAATTATCCTTGAAGAAATGCCTTTTGTGAGGGAATTTGCTGAAGTGTTTCCCAAGGAACTGCCTGGACTTCCTCCTAAAAGAGACGTTGAATTCTCAATTGAACTTATACCAGGGGAGCTATCAATATCCAAGACTCTATATAGAATGGCTGTCGTGGAGCTTGAAGAGCTGAAGAAATAACTACAGGAGAATCTGGATAAAGGGTTTATACGCCCAAGTGCTTCACCATGGGGTGCACCAGTCCTCTTCGTCAAGAAGAAGGATGAGTCAATGTGACTTTTCATCGATTATCGTGATCTCAACAAAATCACGATAAAGAACAAGTATCCTCTCCCACGAATTGATGACTTGTTCAATCGGCTGTGTGGAGCACAATACTTCTCCAAGGTGGACTTACGGCCGGGATATTATCAAGTAAGGGTGAAGAAGGAAGATATCCCCAAGACTTCTTTTCGCACAAGATACGGGCACTATAAATTCATAGTAATGCCTTTCAAAATCACTAATTTTCCAGAAATCTACATGTACTTGATGAATAGAGTTTTTAAAGATTACCTCGACAAATTTGTGGTAGTATTTATAGATGATATTCTAATATACTCCAAAACCAAGGAGGATCATGAGGAGCATTTAAGAACTGTACTAGAGACTTTTTGCAAGGAGAAGCTCTATGAAAAGTACATCAAGTGTGAGTTCTAGTTGAAAGAGGTCTCATTATTTGGCTATATCATCACAAGCAATGGGATATCTGTGGATCCATCCAAAACAAATGCAATTGAGGGATGGTCGAGGCCAACATCGGTAAGTGATATTCGTAGCTTGTTGGGTTTAGCTGGATATTATCGACGATTTGTGAGAAATTTCTCACGATTTTCCAACCCTCTTACCAAGAAAAATCGAAAGGGAGTAAAGTTTTCTTGGAGTGATCAATGTAAAGAAAGCTTCAAGGAGTTGAAAAGGAGGATTATCACTGCGCCCGTGCTCACTTTACCCATAAGTGGGGAATTTTTTGTGGTATTCAGTCATGCATTGAAGAAGGTCTTAGGCTGTGTGCTAATCCAGAATGATAAAGTGATATCCTATGCCTCAAGGCAGTTGAAATTCCATGAGAGAAACTATCCAACACATGATCTGGAGTTGGCGGCGGTGATCTTTGCCTTGAAAATCTGGAAGAATTCTCTCTATGGAGAGAAATGTGAGATATATACTGACCACAAGAGTCTTAAATATATATTCACACAAAAAGAGCTTAATATGCGCCAGAGAAGATGGATAGAGCTCATCAAGGATTATGACTGTTCAATACATTACCACCCCGGGAAAGCAAACAAGGTGGCAGATGCCCTAAGTAAAAAGTACCCAATGATTCTCTCAATGATGAGAATTGAGAAGGATCCAATCTTCTTATACTTGATGAATATGGACATGGGAATCATAAAGAAGGGAACATCATCAATCCTTTCACAAATGATTGCTCAACCGTCTCTTTTGGAAAGGTTAAAGGATTCTCAAAAAGATGATGTGGGAATTTAGGAAAAAGTGGAAGCTATCAAAAAAGGGAAATCCTTAGAGTTTAATGTTAATGAAGAAGGAATTGTGTGATTTGGGAAAATTCTATGTGTTTCATTATGTTCGGAGTTGAAGAAGGAACTTTTGGATGATGCACATAGTTCATATTTCTCTATTCACCCAGGGAGCACAAAGATGTATCAAGATCTCTGAGAAAACTTTTGGTGGGATAATATGAAAATAGAGATTGCTGAATATACATCAATGTTCCTGGTGTGCCAGCAAGTGAAGGCAGAGAGGCAGAAGTCTAAGGGGATGATGGAACCATTTCCCATACCAGAATGGAAATGGGAGAACATCACCATGGACTTTGTCACCGGACTTCCAAGGACATCCAAAGGCAACAATGCAATCTGGGTTTTTGTGGATCATCTTAAAAAGGCTTCACACTTCATTACTATTCGGGAGGATTTATCATTGGATCAAATTTAATGGATATATATCAGGGAAGTGGTAATACTTCATTTATTGCCACTATCTGTTGTGTCTGACCGAGATCCAAGATTCACCTCTAAGTTTTGGAAGAACCTTCAACATGCTCTGAATACTGAATTGAACTTTAGTACGTCCTATCAACCTCAAACTGATGGCCAATCCGAGTGGACTATCAAAACACTTGAGGAAATGTTGAGAGCGTGCTCAATGGACTTTAAAGGAGGATGGGATCAATATATTTCTCTAGTTGAGTTCTCTTATAATAACAATTTCCACTCGAGCATCCAAATGGCACCATATGAAGCCCTTTATGGGAAAAGGTGCAGAACACTGGTGTGTTGGGATGAGGTTGGTGAACGCAAGCTGGTTGGACCAGAAATGGTCGAAGAAATGGTTGAGAAGGTGAAAACCATTCAGCATCATATCAACGAATCCCAGATTCGATAGAAGAGTTATGCAGATAATCATCGACGAGACCTTGAGTTTAAAGTTGGAGACATAGTTATTTTATGCATATCTCTATGGAGGAAGGTCATGAGGCTTAGAAAGAAAGGGTAGTTAAGTCCAAGGTATATCGCCCCCTTCAAGATTCTTGATCGTGTCAGGGCTGTGGCCTATCGACTAGAACTTCCACCTACCATGGCCAAAGTACATGATGTCTTCCATGTATCCCTCTTAAGAAAGTACATACCAGACCCTTAAAATGTACTCTCTTTTGAGGTGGTACAATTGGAGGATGATCTTGCTTATGAGGAGAAACCAGTGAAGATCTTAGATCGCAGAGAAAAAGATCTATGAAATAAGAGAATGCCCCTCGTCAAGGTATTGTGGAGAAACCACATGTTTGAAGAAGCGACTTGGGAATCGGAGGAAATGATTAAGCTAAGTTACCCACATCTATTTTAGTGTGGGAAAAGGAAATTTCGAGGGCGAAATTTGTTAAGGGGGGAATATTATAACGACCCAAAGTTTCATTAATGGATATAACTTTTGATCTGGTTAAATGTCTCTTTATGTAAAATGTTTATATAAAATGTCAACTTCATTGGTTTTATGTTAAGAATTGCGACCGTTGCTTTTATAACCATTGAATAGTGATCAGATGATTAGTATAAATATAGGGCTTTAACAAATCCAATTTACTCAGACAAAGGAAGCGATGGCCTCATCCAGTATAATTGCTCCATAAGAAGCCCATTTTTCAGAGCTTGGAAAAGAGGTGGCATACTTGGGCTTCAATCTTGACCAATCCCAAGATGAGCTTCATCATGTCAAGCTCTAACGGGACCGTCTACGGGAAAAGTGGAAGTTGATAGAGATTATCACTCGAGCGATGTTATCCGAGCCACCCCAAGAGTCTGTCACCATCGCACACCTTACCCTTAGGTCTTATACAGCTGTTTTAAGGGGTTATGTAACAAATATCTAGTACTATGTTCATGTACATTATTTTTTGTATATAATAATGAATATAATTTCTTGTCATTATTGACACATTGTAAATAGTTTTTAGAGTACAAATAGTGTTTTTAGTTATTATTTAATTAAGAATTCTATTTTATTAAATTAATGGATTTTTGAATTAAATAATATTTCAATAAAATAATAATAATAATATTAAATTAATTTTTATTAAATATAAATTATATTATAATTTTATGAATGCAATTATAATTTTTATTAAGGTTTGAAAGCCATTTCTGTCAAAACAAGTGAATTTTTGATAAATGTCAGTTTTTTATTTAAAAAGTGAAAATTAACAAATTTAGAAAATTATTTAGATAAAATAAATGATATTTATGGAATCAGGACGTCGAAATTATCCAATGGTGGATTTTTCATAATTTTCTGAGATAGTCAAATTTTTGGGTAAAAATTAAATACTGTTTAAATATATAATGTGTTTTATGACATCATAATGACCCAATAGTGATGTAATAAAATACTATAAGCTTTATGTTCTGCCAATATATGTTTTTCCATTAAAATAATGTGATTTTGGGTTTGTTTGACTTATTTTACAAAGCATTAATGGACCCCTCAAGACTTATTAAACATCTTGTCTTTTTAAATTATTTTCCATGGGAGTGTGACTCACCTCCACATAAGCAACCCCATTATTTTAATAAGTTCGGACTTTTGACTTATAAAATATTGTTTTCCTCTACCCTTTACAAAAAACCATGGGCAAAAACCATGATCTGATTTGTGGTTTGGATTAGTTTAATGTAAGGGGTCCCAAACCTAAATAATAAAGAATTCACTCACCTTTCCTATATAAACCCACCCAAGCTCCCACTTCATCCTCACTCAAAGTCTTTGGAGTTCGTCCAAACTCTGCCCTACTCTCTCTATAATCCTCAAAATGTGGCCCAATCTCCCAATAACCCTCTCTCAATCCTCCCTCAAGCCTTTGGAAGCACACTTCCAAGTAAGGGTTTTTTTCTTCCTTTCTCATTTTTGTCCAATTTTTTTAAGTTGTGTTGCCCTTTTAATTTCAATTATTAATGTTGGGGTATGGTTTCTAACCTCCCTCATACTTCCCTCTTTATGTTTTAATGATTGGATACCCCTTTCCCTCTCATTAAATGCCTCCCATGTACACCCGTTACTATGCCGAAATTCCGAAAGGAACTTCTCTCTCCTCTTTTACATTCAAGCAATAATTTTTTATCATGAATCTAAATTCCATTACAATTGTTGGGACATGTATATATATGACCTCATTACTTTCCATTACATGTAAATATGATGAGGAACCCCTTTCTCTCTCATCAACCATTTTTATGAATTCTTGTGTCATGCCGTTACGCTGCCAAAATCGCACCGATTTTCTAACCCAATGTCATTGTGTAGTGAATACCATGCCCATTTCTCCATCAAGGGTATTCACCTTTGTGCACATTTACTTATTGATTATAAAGTTTCATGTATGAATTCCACATTCCTTTATCATGGAATAAATGATTATGTTTTATGAATCCATGTTTTATGATCCATGTGGCACACTTATGCATGAAATTAAATATTTAAGAAGGATGCGCCCTTATAGCACTCCAATGCATTGGGTAAAGTATAGTATCATGATAAATCATGTGCAATGAGTGTTGAATCATGATAATTCAAGTGAAATGAGGGTTTACACGTGCTTCATGTGCAATGAGTATTTACTCATGCTCTATGTGCAATGAACCTTGGCTCATGCTAATACCATGTTAAGTGTTGTTGCCACATTCCCATGTTATGATTATCATGATTTATCATGCCTTTATGTTCATGTTTCTGTTGTTCTCTATTGATATGCCTATTTTATAACATGTATTGTACTCCTCAGGTATTCCATGTTTATTCCCTTACTGGGCTTTATAGCTCACCCCTTTTTTTATGCTTGTCCTCAGGTTATCCCATGAAATGTTAAGTACGAGGGAATGTAGTGGTCATGTAAAGGAAGTTTTCAATAAAGATGTTGTAATTCATGTTTTAAGTTGTTATGTAATGATCCTAAGCCCCAAATACACTAGACATCTTGATAATCCATGTTGTATCAAGTGAATGGTTTATGTAATAAATCATGTTTAAATTTGTAATAAAAGCAGGGTTGTCATAGTTGGTATCAGAGGGTAGGTTTAGTTATTTTTGGGATTAGGATTAGAAAACCCTAGTAAAGCCTTAGAGACAAGACTAAGTATAATGAAAACACCCCCAGGTTTTGGTAAGTACTAAGTAAGTGGTTTATAAATCAAATACATCCCTTTCTGGATACGAGCAGGTAGAGACGGCTCTGGCACAGATGTATCCTAGGGGTAAAACCCGAAAACACCGCTTTGAGCTAGACTCGAACGGGAACTAGTTCAAAACAACGGGCCTTGCGGTACTCTTAGTGACGACACTCCCCGGGGATATTTTTTGAGAAATTCACAATCTTAGTATGAACTCTTATTAATGGAATTAAAAAATCCCCTAAGAATATATGTTAGAAAGTAGATCATGAAAAGCCTAGATTGAATCCTATAGAATCATGAGTTAAGGAAATAAAAGTTTATTTATAAGTCATCAACTTTTTTCTTTAGTTTACCCTTTATGGGTTACCCCCTAACTTTCATTTTATTCCAGCCAATGGCTGGTAATAATAGGACTCCGGCTAACAACCGATGTGAAGATCAGTGTGATGACTGTACTAATGAGATGCCCAATCCAATGGGAGCGGGAATCGCAAACTTTGTCATGCTTCTCTCTCATCTAACTCAAGATTTGAATAGAAACACGGGTCAAGAGGAACGTCCAAACCCCCCCTAATAAGTAACAAGTATCTATCAAGAGCTTCATGAGACAAAGGCATCCTAATTTTAGTGGATCATCCAATCCCACAATCACTGAACAATGGATCAACTCCATTGAAAAGATCTTCTCCATCCTTAAATGTTCTGAGCAAGAGAAGGTTCTCCTGGCGGCTTATCTTATGGAGGGTATCACAGATCAATGGTGGATGTTGATAAAAAATACAAAGCCTGAGGAGGAGATCGAGGCATTGGAATGGAAGGATTTCAGGAAGATGTTTTTTGATAAATATTTTCCGCACACCCTCAGGCTTAAGATGGAAAGGGAATTTCTTTTCGTCAAGAAAAAAGATGAAGAATCTCTTGGAGTGTATGAGAAAAACTTCACAAGGCTTGAACTACACGCTTTTGAATTTGTCATTACCCCCGAATGCAAAGTTGACCGCTTCTTTGGTTGGCTGAAGCCTAGCCTACGGAAAGAGTTAACGATCCGTGAATTCGATAGCTATGAGGAAATTGTCTGATGTTCCCTCATTGTCGAAATGGAGATCGGGGAATCACATGGGTATCATGGGGATAAGAAGCATAAGGTGGACATAAATTCTGGTGGTCCGATGGATAAATCCAACGGTGCTAAGAAGATCCAGCACCCCACTTTCCAAAAGTGCAGAAAGAAGCACCCTGGAAATTTCCTCAAGGGGACAAGGAAATGCTTTAGGTGTGGAAGAGAAGGGCACCAAGCTGTTAACTATCATCAAGAAAGACCCGCAGCTGTGATAGAGGAGATGAACACTCCGTTAAAAACTCAACGCGTTGTTCATTGCTACAACTACAAAGAACCATGGAAATTTTCAAATCAGTGCCCTAAACTATGTGTTTTCAGAGGCAACCAACAACCTCCAAGGTAGCAAGGAAGAGCTTTTTCCATCACTTCTGCCAAAGCGAACCCCGACAACTAAGTGGTGACAGGTACACTAGTTATTCATTCAAGAATAGAGAACGTACTTTTTGATTCAGGTTCTACACATTCTTTTATATCTCAAAAGTTTAATAGAATAATCCCAGCACCACCACAAATCATGGAAGTGAAGATGTTTTTGAGTACGAAAAATGGGGAAATCATTGCATCCCATGAATATAAGTCCTCCCCTGTTATAATATGTGGATTGAATTTCCTGGAGAACCTCGTCATACTCCCTATGGTGGAATTTGATGCAATTCTTGGCATGGATTGGCTTTACATATATAGAGCCAACATAAATTGGCGGGAAAGGAAAATCACACTCCATATGGAGAATCGACCCCCGATTCTTTACAAGTGTAAGGAGGAAGATGAATATCCTTTAGCTCCATCATATCAAGAATGGATATTACTGCCCTATGAGCATGCATATCTGGCTCAAATGATTGATTCCAAGGAAGAAATTATCCTTGAAGAAATGCCTATTGTGAGGGAATTTTCTGAAATGTTTCCCAAGGAACTGCCTGGACTTCCTCTTAAAAGAGACGTTGAATTCTCAATTGAACTTATACCAGGGGAGCAACCAATATCCAAGACTCTATATAGAATGGCTATCGTGGAGCTTGAAGATCTGAAGAAATAACTACAGGAGAATCTGGATAAAGGGTTTATACGCCCAAGTGCTTCACCATGGGGTGCACCAGTCCTCTTCGTCAAGAAGAAGGATGGGTCAATGCGACTTTTCATCGATTATCGTGAGCTCAACAAAATCACGATAAAGAACAAGTATCCTCTCCCACGAATTGATGACTTGTTCAATCAGCTGTGTGGAGCACAATACTTCTCCAAGGTGGACTTGCGGTCGGGATATTATCAAGTAAGGGTGAAGAAGGAAGATATCCCCAAGACTGCTTTTCGCACAAGATACGGGCACTATAAATTCATAGTAATGCCTTTCGGAATCACTAATTCTCCAGAAAATCTACATGTACTTGATGAATAGAGTTTTTATAGATTACCTCGACAAATTTGTGGTAGTCTTTATAGATGATATTCTAATATACTCCAAAACCAAGGAGGATCATGAGGAGCATTTAAGAACTGTACTAGAGACTTTTTGCAAGGAGAAGCTCTATGAAAAGTACATCAAGTGTGAGTTCTAGTTTAAAGAGGTCTCATTCTTGGGCTATATCATCACAAGCAATGGGATATCTGTGGATCCATCCAAAACAAATGCAATTGAGGGATGGTCAAAGGCAACATCGGTAAGTGATATTCGTAGCTTGTTGGGTTTAGCTGGATATTATCGACGATTTTTGAGAAATTTCTCACGATTTTCCAACCCTCTTACCAAGAAAACTCGAAAGGGAGTAAAGTTTTCTTGGAGTGATCAATGTAAAGAAAGCTTCAAGGAGTTGAAAAGGAGGATTATCACTGCGCCCGTGCTCACTTTACCCATAAGTGAGGAATTTTTTGTGGTATTCAGTGATGCATTGAAGAAGGTATTAGGCTGTGTGCTAATCCAGAATGATAAAGTGATATCCTATGCCACAAGGCAGTTGAAATTCCATGAGAGAAACTATCCAACACATGATCCGGAGTTGGCGGCAGTGATCTTTGCCTTGAAAATCTGGCGGAATTCTCTCTATGGGGAGAAATGTGAGATATATACTGACCACAAGAGTCTTAAATATATATTCACACAAAAAGAGCTTAATATGCTCCAGAGAAGATGGATAGAGCTCATCAAGGATTATGACTGTTCAATACATTACCACCCCGGGAAAGCAAACAAGGTGGAAGATGTCCTAAGTAAAAAGGACCCAATGATTCTTTCAATGATGAGAATTGAGAAGGATCCAATCTTCTTATACTTGATGAATATGGACATGGGAATCATAAAGAAGGGAACATCATCAATCCGTTCACAAATGATTTCTCAACCGTCTCTTTTGGAAAGGTTAAAGGATTCTCAAAAAGATGATGTGGGAATTTAGGAAAAAGTGGAAGCTATCAAAAAAGGGGAATCCTTAGAGTTTAATGTTAATGAAGAAGGAATTGTGTGATTTGGGAAAATGCTATGTGTTTCATTATGTTCGGAGTTGAAGAAGGAACTTTTGGATGATGCACATAGTTCATATTTCTCTATTCACCCAGGGAGCACAAAGATGTATCAAGATCTCCGAGAAAAATTTTTGTGGGATAATATGAAAATAGAGATTTCTGAATATACATCAATGTTCCTGGTGTGCCAGCAAGTGAAGGAAGAGAGGCAGAAGTCTAAGGGGATGATGGAACCATTTCCCATACCAGAATGGAAATGGGAGAACATCACCATGGACTTTGTCACCGGACTTCCAAGTACATCCAAAGGCAACAATGCAATCTGGGTTTTTGTGGATCATCTTACAAAGACTGAACACTTCATTACTATTCGGGAGGATTTCTCATTGGATGAAATTGCATGGATATATATCAGGGAAGTGGTAAGACTTCATTGATTGCCACTATCTGTTGTGTTTGACCGAGATCCAAGATTCACCTCTATGTTTTGGAAGAACCTTCAACATGCTCTGAATACTGAATTGAACTTCAATACGTCCTATAAACCTCAAACTGATGGCCAATCCGAGCGGACTATCAAAACACTTGAGGAAATTTTGAGAGCGTGATCAATGGACTTTAAAGGAGGATGGGATCAATATCTTTCTCTGGTTGAGTTCTCTTATAATAACAATTTCCACTCGAGCATCCAAATGGCACCATATGAAGCCCTTTATGGGAAAAGGTGCAGAACACTGGTGTGTTGGGATGAGGTTGGTGAACGTAAGCTGGTTGGACTAGAAATGGTCGAAGAAATGGTTGAGAAGGTGAAAACCATTCAGCATAATATCAAGGAATCCCAGATTCAATAGAAGAGTTATGCAGATAATCATCGACGAGACCTTGAGTTTAAAGTTGGAGACATGGTTATTTTATGCATATCTCTATGGAAGAAGTTCATGAGGCTTAGAAAGAAAGGGAAGTTAAGTCCAAGGTATATCACCCCCTTCGAGATTCTTGGTCGTGTCAGGGCTGTGGCCTATCGACTAGAACTTCCACCTACCATGGCCAAAGTACATGATGTCTTCCATGTATCCCTCTTAAGAAAGTACATACCAGACCCTTCACATGTACTCTCTTTTGAGGTGGTACAATTGGAGGATGATCTTGCTTATGAGGAGCAGCCAGTGAAGATCTTAGATCGCAGAGAAAAAGATCTATGAAATAAGAGAATGCCCCTCGTCAAGGTATTGTGGTGAAACCACAAGTTTGAAGAAGCGACTTGGGAATCGGAGGAAATGATGAAGCTAAGTTACCCACATCTATTTTAGTGTGGGAAAAGGAAATTTCGAGGGCGAAATTTCTTAAGGGGGGAATATTGTAACGACCCAAAGTTTCATTAATGGAAATACCTTTTGATCTGGTTAAATGTATCTTTATGTAAAATGTTTATATAAAATGTCAACTTCTTTGGTTTTATGTTAAGAATTGTGACCGTTGCTTTTATAACCATTGAATAGTGATCAGATTATTAGTATAAATATAGGGCTTTAACAAATCCAATTTACTCAGACAAAGGAAGCGATGGCCTCATCCAGTATAATTGCTCCATAAGAAGCCCATTTGTCAGAGCTTGGAAAAGAGGTGGCATCCTTGGGCTTCACTCTTGACCAATACAAAGATGAGATTCATCATGTCAAGCTCTAACGGGACCGTCTACGGGAAAAGTGGATGTTGATAGAGATTATCACTCGAGCGATGTTATCCGAGCCACCCCAAGAGTCTGTCACCATCGCACACCTTACCCTTAGGTCTTATACGACTGTTTTAAGGGGTTATGTAACAAATATCTAGTACTATGTTCATGTACATTATTTTTTGTATATAATAATGAATATACTTTCTTGTCATTATTGACACATTGTAAATAGTTTTTAAAGTAAAAATAGTGTTTTTAGTTATTATTTAATTAAGAATTCTATTTTATTAAATTAATGGATTTTTGAATTAAATAATATTTCAATAAAATAATAATATTATTATTAAATTAATTTTTATTAAATATAAATGATATTATAATTTTATGAATGCAATTATAATTTTTATTAAGGTTTGAAAGGCATTTCTGTCAAAACACGTTAATTTTCGATAAATGTCAGTTTTTTATTTTAAAAGTGAAAATTAACAAATTTAGAAAATTATTTAGATAAAATAAATGATATTTATGGAATCAGGACGTCGAAATTATCCAATGGTGGATTTTTCATTTTCTGAGACAGTCAATTTTTTCGGTAAAAATTAAATACTGTTTAAATATATAATGTGTTTTATGACATCATAATGACCCAATAGTGATGTAATAAAATACTATAAGCTTTATGTTCTTCCAATATATGTTTTACCATTAAAATAATGTGATTTTGGGTTTGTTTGAATTATTTTACAAAGCATTAATGGACCCCTCAAGACTTATTAAACATCTTGTCTTTTTAAATTATTTTCTATAGGAGTGTGACTCACCTCCACATAAGCAACCCCATTATTTTAATAAGTTCGGACTTTGGTCTTATAAAATATTGTTTTCCTCTCTACTTTTTCAAAAACCGTGGGCACAAACCATGAGCTAATTTGTGGTTCGGATTAGTTTAATGTTAGGGGTCACAAACCTAAATAATAAAGAATTCACTCACCTTTCCTATATAATCCCACCCAAGCTCACACTTCCTCCTCACTCAAAGCCTTTGGAGTCGTCCAAACTCTGCCCTACTCTCTCTAGAATCCTTACAAGGTGCCCGAATCTCCCAATAAGCCTCTCTCAAGCCTCTCTCAAGCCTTTGGAGGCACACTTCCAAGTAAGGGTTTTTTTCTTCTTTTCTCATTTTTGTCCAATTTTCTTTAAGTTGTTTTGCCATTTTAATTTCAATTATGAATGTTGGGGTATGGTTTAGCACCTCCCTCATACTTTCCTCTTTATGTTTTAATGATATGTGACCACTTTATCTCTCATTAAATGCCTCCCATGTACACCCGTTACTATGCCGAAATTCCAAAAGAAACTTCTCTCCCCTCTTTTACATTCAAGCAATACTTTTGTATCCTGAATCTAAATTCCATTAAAATTATTGGGACATGTATCTATATGAGAACCTTACTGTACATTACATTTAAATATAATGAGTAACCTCCATCTCTCTCATTAACCATTTTTATGAATTCTTATGTCATGCCGTTAGGCTGCCGAAATCGCACTGATTTTCTAAGCCAATGTCATTGTGTAGTGAATATCATTCCCATTTCTCTATCAAGGGTATTCACCTTTGTGCACATTTAATTATTGATTATAAAGTTTCATGTATGAATCCCACATTCCTTTATTGTGGAATAAATGATTATGTTTTATGAATCCATGTTAAATGATCAATGTGGCACACTTATGCATGAAATGAAATGTTTAACAAGGGTGCGCCCTTATAGCGCTCCAATTAAATGGGTAAAGTATAGTATCATGATACGTCATGTGCAATGAGTGTTGACCCATGCTAATTCAAGTGCAAAGAGGTGTTACTCGTGCTTCATGTGCAATGAGGATTTACTCATGCTCTATGTGCAATGAGCCTTGGCTCATGCTAATTCCATGTTAAATGTTGTTTCCACATTCCCATGTTATGATTATCATGCTTTATCATGCCTTTATGTTCATGTTTCTCTTGTGCTCTATTGATATACCTATTGTCTAACATGTATTTTACTCCTCATCTATTTCATTTTTATTCCCTTATAGGGCTTTATAGCTCACCCCTTTTCTTATGCATGTCCTCAGGTTATCCCATGAAATGCTAAGTACGAGGGAATGTAGTGGTCATGTAAAGAAAGTTTTCAATAAAGATGTTTTACTTCATGTTTTAAGTTGTTATGTAATGATCCTAATCCCCAAAGACACTGGAACTCTCGATCATCCATGTTGTATCAAGGGGATGGTTTTTGTAATAAATCATGTTTACATTTATAATAAAAGCAGGGTTGTCATAGATAAGGTCTTTTAAATCAAGAAAACTCACCTAGTAAAAGTTTTATAAAAAACCAAAAATTAGAGAAAGCTACTTGGGAACCAAACGATGTGATGAAATAATAATATCCTCAATTTTTTGTATCAGAAAAAAAATCAATGGTGAAATTAATTTCAAAGTGGTAGAATGTAAGACCATGAGATTTTTTTAATATATTTCTCCTTAAATAAATTTTATTTATTTTATAGTTTGCGTTACATGCATCACTAAGTTTAAATGAACTGTGATATACTACAATGATATTATTATTTAATGTGATAGTTATCTTCCATCCATTGGTTTGGTGGGTATAAATAGGAATAACTAATTTATGAAAAAACATATGGTTTATATAGTTATAAAATGTATTAATTTTTATCCATTAATTGAAAATAAAAATAAAAATAATTTTAAAATAAAGGAGACATTTTTATGCGCACAATGTGTTTTTATTATAATAAATTAAATTAATCACCATTAGTGAATGATTTTAATTAAATTTTTATATTATATATTAAATTAAAAATTTTAACATTCATCTAATTTTTTTCTAGGCATGCTATAATAATAAATAAAGTTTTATGCATAAAAATGTATTTTTCTAAAAAAGATTTTGTTTGTGTTTTGTGCACTTATTTTAAATTGAATTTTGGAAATTATAGAAATTAAATTTTAAAAATGGATTACATTTTTTATTAGGATTTCAAAATTTGGTAAAATGGAACCTTTTATTTTTAGGCATTATGAATAGTGACATTGGTAAAATTTGTCGCCTTAATAAAGGGTAAATCAGGTTTATCTAGGTTAAAGAAATGACAAGGTCACCATTTTTTATCTTAATTATTATTAACATAAGTGTATTAAACCATTATAAACTTAAGATATAAATTTGATTTCATATGGGACACTTTTACCTAAAAGTGACCTATATAATATTTAAATTGAAGAAAAATACAAAATGTCACTCTCTTACTTTTAAATACCTCTTATGTGTTCACATAAGAAAAGGCATAATTTGAATTAAAAATAAAGGTTTTTTTTGAGATCAATGAAATTATTTTCATAATTTTAATACAATTATTATTTTTAGATATTATATAATCACCTTAAATTCTTATAGAATCTCGACACCATATTTATTCAATTAAAAGAAAAAAATAAATAATTTAGAAAATATTAAAAGTAATATAATTTGAGTGAGTTATAGATTACCAAAAAATATAGTATATAAATATGAAATATTAAATAATTTTTGGAGGATTATATTCGAATTCCATCATTATATTGGTGTCTTTGTGTCAAATTAAATGAATAGTATTAAAAACGACATTAATGTTATTTTATGAAAAATAATATTTTATTAAATTATATAAAAATAAAAAAAATATTTAAATAGGACTTGTAGGATATTATATGATATAAATTATAATATTTTATCCATATATAATCAATTTTTACCTAATAAGTAAAATTATAATCCTTTAAGTGTGAAAAAATCATTACCACAGTTAATGTAAAAATTGGTTAACAAAGGGTTTAAACCAAAAGATAAGGTTTAAAAAACCACTTAAACATATCCAAATTTTATTTTTTTATAAGATTTAAATATTAAAATACCTTATAATCTAATATCTATCTTTTTGTAATCATTTTTCTAGATTATGAACTCATTATATTTTAATCTCTCAAGACATTCCAAGAGTGGCCCTCCTCTCAATTATAAAAGGGATCACCTCCTTTCCCTTATTTAAAACAATTTGAGACATATTTATCAAAAAAAACATGGAATATTATATTTTAAAAATCCTTATTCACATTCTAGAGTTTATTTTATTCATAAAATACCAAATGTAGTATCCTTAATAGGATATCTAAAGAAGTTCTTTCAAATAAGAGGTAACCAGTTTAACCAATCTCTTTCTCTTTTTTACTTCTTATTTTAGCTCATATAAATTTGTGGTTTTTATCATAGAATAAAAAATTTATTATTCTAAATATACTTAAATTTTATGATGATTATGAAATTAACTTTATTCACCCTCTTTTCAATCAAATGGGATGTGAAAGTATCATTTATGCATACATACGACTTACCAAATCCATGTAGTGATACAATTCATTTTACATACCCATATTTCATGTATGATTATTATGGTGGGTTTAATGTTTATATTTCATATTTATGAAATAATTTTGCTTATGTAAATATAATATCATATCTACCTTCTTACCTTTCAATCCATTGGGAAATGATAATGCCGCTCGTTCATACATGTGGACTACCTCCTCCACGAGGTGATGCGATTCATTTTTTGTTTACATTTTACAGGGATGGTAACTAGGATATATTTAATGAATATATATGATATAGTAATTATTTTTAAAGTCAAATCATTATTTACCTTTATTTAATTCCATTCTTAGAAAAATGGAAACATTTTTTATGCGTATAAACCACTTATCATCTCCAAGAATGCTGTAATTCATTTTTATATCCCCACCTTTTATGGATGAATCTTAAAGTATATATATATGATGAATATATATGATACTAATATCCTTATTAAAATTATATATATGATATAACCATGATAAAAGTGCATGGAATGAGACTTATGATCCAAAACATGCATGAAAAACAAAGTAGTTATCACCTAGAACAATGATTTTAATAATAAATTGTTAATAAATAGATGAAAAAATATCATAAGTAAATTATACATGGTATGATAAATATGAGTATGGTTATTTAATATAAGTATAATAAATATATATTTATTATATATGAGGTTTTAATGTGTATGATGAAAGACAATACTTGAGGTAATAAATTTGTGTTTCAATTAAATTTTTAATTGGATTGTTTATGATTGAATTTCCATTGAGTAAATTATATGATAATTATCTGATAAATACCTTTAAATTTTCATATCATGTGGTTATTTATTATCAATACATGTTTTCCAGTCATTTAATTCACTTTAATTACTCAAGATATTGAAAGAATATTTTTAAGGAAAACCTACTTTATATCTTTCTCAGGTTGAAAATCTCTTTTTCTTTGATATCCATGTTTTCTAGAAATGCTATCAAGAATGTTTTTAATATTAAAATATGATTTTTTAAATTCACTTTTACCAGTTATTAAATTTTTCAAAAATGTTTTAAAATAAATCTTCTTGTCATTTTATGAATGTGGTAGTTTTTAATGAAAGTGATAATGAAATATTTCTTTTAATGTACATGGCATGAACAAAATTTACAACCATAAATAACACCAATTTATTTAAAGATTAATTTATAATATTCAATGGTTTATTTGAAATAAAATTTTCACATAATAGTTGAGAAATGATTAGATTTTAAATAAGTGATTTCAAAGTGAACCGGGTATTTTCCTCAAGAAATATTCTAGTGAATCTTTGGAAGGAATTCTCATCTTTAATAACATAATTTGATGTTAATTGTATTTTATTTGGAATACGATCCAATTATACCATAATTATTCTTTACATGGATGGTTTATGATTATTATGATGAAATTTTTATGAAATACATTTATTTTCGTTGGGTTATGCTATGATGAAATTATAAAATGTTTATGAAACTTGTTTTCTTTGTATAGGTTATGATATGATGATATGATTAATATTTTATGATATTGTGGAAAAAATATATATAGTTTTAACTATTTGATGGGTGGTCCTGGAGTTATATATCCCTATAATTTAGTGGGAAAATTTTTTACATATCATGATATAATTATGGAAAAAAAGTCGATGTGCTTGATCTAATATGGGAAACATATGATGATTCCCAATCCACTATGGTTTGACTGTCTCATTAGTTATATGAAATTTTTTTATATATATGATGGTAGAACTTTTTTATGATAATAAAAAATATTTCATGATTAATTAATGATGTTTTTTCACTCTTATGATTCATGTCTTTTGAAAAGATAATGCTTTATGCCATGAATCATCTATGTTTCCTTTCCACAGGTTATGAAGAAGGGTTTTATGTAGGGCATGTCAAAAATGGTACAAATTGTGAAGAACTTAGTGGGAAATGAGGAATAATGTATCTAAATAATATGTTTATGTATATAGTCTCGAAAGACAATAAATATTCAAAGTTCTGGTATGGATCGTAGTTATATATATGGAATGTTCAACTAAAATTATGTAATATTAATTCTTGAAAATCCTAGGCTGCTACACAATAGCCGACCGAGAGAGATTTCTCATACGAGAGTCCAGTCTAGGCATCCAACCAATGAGATCAATGATCGAGAAGAGGGTTAAGGATTTAAAAAGATGAATATAGAGTCCCTAAGAACCAATCCAAATAGGAATAATATAGGGCTTACAATTAGCACCAAAATCCGGAAACCATTTAAGAACTTTCATAGGAAAACTGGTGAAAGACCACGATCTATTTCACCAATAACAATAACAGAAACCCATTGACTTGAATCAAATTAACACATGAAATTTGTCAAGAATACATAATTAAAATATGAAAACCCTATAGATTAAAATGGATTTATGGAGAAAATTTAATTAAGGCCATCGTAAAAGGAATTTTTTGATTAGGGAAAAACACGGGTCTGATGACCAAACCTCAATCAATTCATTTGGGAAAGAAACTACTGGTAATCCTGTATAATGATAGGTAAATGTTGTAATAACATCATTCTCCCTTTGAACCCCTGAAACTACATCTAAATTAAATATTTTGTAATATAATTTTTTTATCACCTATATGTAAATTATAAATACATAAACATTTTTTATAGTATCTTATTATTTATAAAACTATATAAATTAAATGTAAACTTTAAATAATTGTATTTAAATAGATTTACTATTGATAATATGTAGATATATTATTATTACTAATGGATATATATATATTTAATTGATTTCATCTAAAAAATATAATTAATTATTAATTACATTTAAAAATTCTTAATTATAAAATAAATTTGTTTATTTATATAAATTATTAAATATTTTAAAAAATATATCATTAATTATAAAAATATATAATTTCATTCAAACATAATTGTATGTATACATACAAAAAGATAAATCCTAGAGTTTTAAAAACTATACAAGAATAATTAAAATATTAAAATATTATTAATTATATAAAAAAATAATAGATAATAATTACATTTCAAAGTGAATAACTTTATTTAAGATATATTATTAATTATATAAATTTTTAAATAGTTTGTAATATATATTATTAATTATATAAATGTATAAATAAATATAAATATTTTAAAGATTACATTTAAATACAAAAGATTTATAATAAATTACTAATTATATAAATGTATATAATATTAATAATAATTATATTAAAATATTTTTAATAATATTTATAAACTTTTATTAGTTATATAAGTGGATAAATATTTAATATTATAATAATGTATACTTATATTTAAAAAATTTAATAACTATATTTTTGTTAAAAGAGGATTATTTTTAATATATTACTAATTAATATTAAATTTAATATCAACTTTATTTAAAATAATAATAAATTTTTAATTTTTTAAGAATATATATATATAAATTACATATATAATAATATAATATTTTTATCAAATACAGGAAAATAAAAATGTATATAATTTTTTCACAGTATATTAGAAATTATAAAACTATAAAATTAAATGTAAATTTTTTATTAATTATATTAAAATAGATTTATAATTTCTATAATATAGTATTGTTTTATTATAACTAATTATAAAAATGTATATATTATATTGATTGTATATAAAACATTTCATGATCCCCTTCCTAATATTACCCCTCCTTGGACGACAATAAAAAGAGAGAGTGACCCCCAAAGTACGTCTTCAATAGGCCACGAGTTGGCAACTAGGACTAAGGTTATAAAACCCACAATGTGAAGAATTTCTCTCAATATGTGAATTTAAGCATAAGATATAAGATGAGAACCTCAATCAACACCACATAATATAAAATAAACCAAGATCCTATAATAATAAAATCCCATTATTCATGATAGGAAATATAAGTAAGTCCCCCAATGACGTAAAAAAAGGCTCCAAGGTGGTAGAACTAATAGAAACTCTCCACTTCAAGATGGTATTGTCCAAATCAGCTACCAAATCCCACTTGATCACCTAAAAAATAGTTTATATATATAGGGGTGATCATAACATGTATAATCAGTAGGATACTTCTCAGGACCACTCATTGAAATGTGAGAAGAGAATACTAATACCTTAGTGAACAATTTGTAAAACCAAAAACTATCTACAATTTCAACTACCCATTCCCAACCTCACCAAGTATCACTCCCCAACTATCACACATAATGCAAGAACATAATATCATAAGAATATAATCATTTTCACCCAACAACCACTTTACCACTATTTTTCCTCTCTCACACCCCAACATAAAATGTCTTATTCTCCCATTCCTTCCATATCCTCATCCCCATCATAATGTTCAATCCCAAATCTCAACTTGTTCCAATCATCACATCATCATAATTGGAAATCCAAGCTCTCAAACTACACTAATCATCCCAACCACATATCAAAACCTCATCACATCTATATCCGTCACTATAGGTTATCATGAAAATAAAGGATGTATAAAACACCTTGAAAATATTGATTAAAATATTTCCATGCTTGATATCTTGCTTAATGTGCAACAGAAAGCTTTAAGTAAACTATGATTTATTATAAAAAGATCATTATTTAAATGTGACCATTATAAATAAGCCATTAAATTGATAGTATGAATTTGAATAACTATATTATGAAATATATATAGAAAATTTTACAATAAAAATAAAAAACCAATAATGTATTTATTATCATTTGGTTGTAAATTAAGATAAAATCTTTTGAAGGTAAAATAGATTTTTTTCAGAAAACTATTTTTATGCAAGCAACATATTTTTATCTTAATAGATTATTTTTTTCACTATTTATATATGATTGTAATGATATAATTAGAATATATATAACCAATTTAATGAGTTAACATTCATTTAATTATATCTATTTATAAAACAATGAGAATAAATTTCTTTTATTATTTTAAAATACATTTTATTCAAAATAGTTTTAATTACTTTTTTGTGTGTGAAAATTATATTTAATTTATATCATTTTTAGAATTTTTTATGGGATGAATTTATTTTTTTAAATTATTATTTCAATGTTATCTTAGGATTAAGTTTTGGTATTTTTTTTGAAAATATTGATTTTTTAGTTAATAGTGAAAAGTACCAATTTTTTTTAAAAGTGCCATTTTTTTATTGACAAAAGTAATTGAAAATTTCCATTATGTTTTGAAATTGATAATAAATAAAAATAAATATCATTTAATTTCAAATAATCAAATTAATTTTATAGTAATCAACATTCTACTTTATTTCGGTATAAGTTCATTTTTAGGCTTATAAACACATTTTTTTCTAAAAACATTTTTATGTTCACATTGTCTTTTTATATCAATAAATTATATTAATATATATTGACTAATTTTTAAATTAAATGTATATATTTTATTTTCATAAAAATATTTTAAATTTAAATTTATTGTTTTTACTATGTAGGTAATGGAAGTAAATTCAGTTTTATGTTTAAAAATGGATTTTTCTAAATATGGGGTTTCATTGTATTTTTCATGCTTATTTAAAATTAATTTCTATAATTTATGGAGGTATAATATTGAAAAATGGAATCCATATTTGGAATCATAATTTCCAAATTTTTTAATGAGATAAATATTATTTTGGGTCATTATGAATATAAACTTTGGTAAAAAGTATCTCACCATGATAAAAGAGTATATGGGGTTAACCTATGTCAAAAATAAGGGATAAGGTCCCAAAATTTTATCTTAATTATTATTTTATGAATTTATTTATGACCTTGTCACCATATTATATAAATTAATTTTTTTTGGAGGCTTTTCTATGAAAGTGAATTAATAATATTTAAATATTTTATAAAATTCCAAGTGTATCCTCTCCCTCACTTATAAAAGGACACCCATATCCTATTTACGTAAAAATTAAAGAGACTATCATCTCATCCAAGAACTAAAAAAATAAATTATTAACACACATACCTAGGTTTTATACTCCCTTGTTTGATCATAATACCCAACTTATAAGTATAACTATTTTAACCTAAAGAGGTTGTCTGGGGATGAGGTAAAGCACTTAACTCGGTGTTTTTATTTTATTTATTCTTTTATCTCATTAAAACCTATATTAACCATTATAAAATAATAAGATAAGTATCTATAATATAATTATATTTTATTATCTTTATTTAACAACCTTTATCCATATCAAAATCCATCAAAATGGGAAATAAAGCGACCATTCATGTGTACGGTGAACTACCGGCTTACGAATTGATGTAATTACTTTTCCATATCTGCATATCACAAATAGTTATAATGATGGATTTAAAGTAAATATATTATATTCATAACATAATTATAATTATTTAAAGATAATATATCATCTATTTTCATACCTTTACATCCATTTAATAATGGAAACATCGTTCGTACATACGTGTGGATTACCACCTCCACGAAGAGATGCAATTCATTTTTCATCACCACCTCTCATGTATGGTATATATAAATATATTTTAATAGTGAATATGATATTTATGATATAATAATGATTCAATAATGAAAAAATTTACTTACCTTATTTCCACCAAGTTCATTGAAAAATGGAATCATTACTCATTTGTACATACAAACTACTATCTCCATGATATAACATAATTCATTTTTCATAACCACATTACATGGTTGGTTATAAAAGTATAAATAATATATTAAAATGATAATAATATTAAGATTAAGATTATGGAAATGATATAATCATGATCCATTTGACTATAACCTACCAAAGTCATTTTGTCCATATAAGTTGAATGTTCTCAAAACATCTGATGTGAAATTAATCAATTAAGTAATTAAGTATAATAGGTAAATAAGTGGAATAATATAAATAATAAACGAGAAAAATTTTATTAATAAAATAAATAATTAAAATAAGTTTAATATTCAGGATGATAAATAATGTACAGGGAAATTCATACCCGAGGTAAGGGACACATTACCTTAAAACCCACACTATAAATGTTTTAATGATTTATTTTATACATATTTTTCCTCTGTGTACATATTATTAAAATTATTTTGTTGATGTATTTATATTTACATAAGTAAATTATAAAGTAAATTTTATGGCTCTTTTTAATTTATTTCAATGTTTTTCAAAAGGAATATTTTTTATTATTTTATGTGGAATGGTTTTACTTTATTTACAAAAGAAAAAAGGAAGGTTATATTTTAATGTATAAAACATAAATGACTTTTCATAAAATGGAAATAATTATTTAATGTTTAGATTACTTTATAATATTCCATTTTTTCATCACAGAAAAACCCTTATACCCTTGGTTCTATGTTTTTAATTTTGAAAATGGTGTTTTAAAAGGAAAGGGTATTTCGATATTTTAAAATTATTTTTCATATAAGTTTAAAAGAGTTTTTCAAGTGTTTTAGGATGAAAAGGTGAAATATTAAAATGTTTTATTCATGATATAGTACTTAAGAATTATATATTAAGAAATTTTAGCCTGATACATTTTATATGATAGTTGATCCTGATATAACTCTATAATGCGTTAGATAATGTTCCTTGTATTCCAAGGAAATAATGAGAGAGTTAACAGGGGAGGTTTCTCCTATGGATTTAACGACGCTCTAGTTATTTTTAACATGAGTGAACATGGTTTTTTAATATAATTATATAAGGTTCCTACAAAGGATTATATTTTATTTATGTGGGTTTTAATGTTTTTATTTGAGAAAAAAGTGTGTTTTCCATGTGGATATGATTTATTTTATATGATCAAAGAATAATGTGGGAATAGTAACCATTTTATGGGTTTTTATGTTTTTCACTGGAATAATAGAATTATTTCATTTATATCCCTTACTAATAATTTGATATTTATCCTAGGTATTTAAATATTTTTCATTGGGTTTAAGAATGACTGGGAATAAAGAAGAATCCATGTTTAAAGTCATGAATATTTTTCATAAAAAGAAAACATGATTCATTTTAAAAGTTTTACATTGTAGGTAAAAAGGATTGTCACAGCCCCATCCCTCCAAAGATTTCACAATGAGTGGAGAGAGATAAAGACCCCTGAGTACCACCTCTAGTAGGCCTTGGGATGGTGACCAACACTAAGGGTATGAAAATCTCACCAATGGGTGGAATTACCCTCTATAATAAAAAATAAGGATCGAGAGATAAGATAAAAAACCACAAAATAACTCCAGTAGACAAAATAAAGGTAAACCAAAAAACCATCCGACAATGCATGAGTAATGTAAAATGATACATATAAAAATATCCAAATAAACTTACCAAAAGAAAAGTGTTATAATAGAGACTCAATGGATGATCCAACCAAATATATAAATGTCCATATAAATCTCCAAATCCCTCCTAGAAATATGAAAAATGGTTTTATATATGTAGGGTGAGAATACAAGTATACTCAGTAGGATCTTACCCAAGGTCTTAGGTGTACATATGAAAAGTGTATGATAATGTTCCAATGGAACAAAAGTAGAAACAAAAACCATCTATACTAGTCCACTAACCAATCCCAACCTCACCATTGATCACTCACTAAATCACGCATCCAATAAAATAATATGACATCAAGATCATAACAAAACAATGAGCCTCACTTTCACTTCCCCACTGATTTTACATTATCATTCCCCATCATTGAAGCTCATGTACTATAATCCCTTCAATACACATCACATCACATCACATATCACCTCCCACAAAGACACATGGGATATCTCTGATGTGGGTCGAGATGCATCCCTACCAACCCAACCCTCACAAGGTATAACATACAGTGTTAGCATCAGGTAACATCACATCAAATCTCACCCATTGACACATAGTCCCACACATCACATCAAATCACATCACAACCAAAATAACCACATCTCACCTGAAGACACCTGGGCCATCACTACACATCTCACCCATAGACACTTGGACCATCAATACAGAAGCAAGAGAAGGGAAGAGAGGGTAGCCAACCATCCATGTCACCACCATCCTAGATTTTTAGGAAAACACAATAAACAAAAAAAAATTTGAGCATCGATAATGTTATTCAACTCAGGTGCGACATTTATAGATATAACATAAACATACATGATATATAGATATCACACATTACCCAACCTATTATTTCATAACAACTTCACTAGTGCACACCACTACCATACCATGCATTAACTATCATGAACGCTTCCATTACTATATGTAACACATTACACCACCACAAATAACCTCACAACATTTCCCACTTTCAATTATAGACTCCACCACTTTAACTCATTAAGAAATTCACCACATATTAGCTTATATCCCATTCATTATTTATTTAACAACCTATGTTATTTCATTTCATCATTATAAATTATTCCATTAATAACTAGGAAGCTAACACAATCACACAACACAAGTGGACTAAAACATAACCATTTCCACGACACAAAAAATCCACTATCATCACCCTAACACATCTCCCAATTCAACTCACCACAACAACCACACATCATACATCTCAAGAATATCTCACAACATAACTACCATGCACAAAAATCATATATCACCACCACATGTCACCACCACTGTGCATCAAAACCACTGCGTTACACATCACAAAACTTACCACATCACATAACATCCCACATTGCATCCATACCAACCAACCTAACATAAAAATTATTATTTTTTATTTTCAAACACTTTTAAGGGAAGTGGGAACCCATTTCAGTATAAAAAACGCAGCATAAAACCACAAACAAGATAGAAAAACCATTAAAATCTAGTTTGATCCTATTAGATGCATTACTCCTTTGTAGTTTACAAATAAGTCCATTTACCTGTAAATATGGATTGTCTTTGATGAGTTACGAAAACCAAAAAGAGAACTTTTCCCATATCTGTATGAATTCCTCCTTGTTTACCTTCCTTTCATTAAATCCTCTTTCCAAAATATGATCATTCTTGTCGATCCACTCCATTTTCA
Organism: Viscum album; assembly: GCA_963277665.1. NCBI lineage: Eukaryota > Viridiplantae > Streptophyta > Magnoliopsida > Santalales > Viscaceae > Viscum > Viscum album. Next base: position 1,210,693,421 of record OY728137.1, read on the forward strand.
CCTCACCAGTGGCCACCCGAAGTTCTCTTGCTGACATATTATCTCTATCCTCCTTTGAGGAATTGAAAAAATCACTTTCTACAACATTTATTACTCATAATGGATGATAACTTCCCACATCTCCCCTTCTTCATGTTGTCCAGGAGGAAATTCATCCTCCTTCCCCAACGCTATAGCTTTGAAATGAAGTGGAATCTACCCTAGATGAACCTCAAACCTATTGATTATATCCCCAAAGGATTAACCAAAACATTAAAGTTAGTATCTTTCTTATAAAACTCCTTTCCATGCTCGGGAGACCTGGGGTCTCCGACTTGTTGGGCCTCCTGATATACCACTGTCTGAACCTCGATTTCCTTGGGTCTAAATTTTTTTTGGAAGACCGAGTCTCCATTGGCCTAGGGAGATATGATTAGTCTTTGAAACTGTTTGATTTCTATTTCTTAGAAACTATGCAACACCCTGGGTCCCTGTTTTCTTTACTTACCTTATTTCTACTAAGGTTGTGTGGGGCTTTGTTGATCCCTTCTATAACCATATCATATGATCTTTTTCCTTCTCCTTTAGATTCTGCTTCTGGGAGACAAAAGGAGTTGCATTCATCACCTCTATCGGAACTCAAAACTTAAAAGTGGTTGTTCAAATTGATACAGTCTATAGGCTTCCTCAGATTAGAACCTCAATTTGGACTTAGTATCCTACTTACTCTAAGTATATGCACCTCCCCCTCCTGACCATCCCTAAGTATTACATCGCTAGTACTTGGGCACACATCGCCCTTATAATTCAAAACCGCATCACCAAATGGCATTGCAATAGGCTGACCAAACCCTTAGTTTCACATAGTTACAGCACCCCCATGCAAATCATGGACTAGAGCACCAAAACCATTATAAATCATAGTTAATGTATATGATAAGTGAAAATAATTCCTTCTACGAGGTCCCTTGGTCTCCTCCCTTTCAACTGATTTTACTCCCAAGTCGTGTCTAATCTTCTTGAAAACATCAGCAACCTTAGGCTATGAAAACATGGCCCTATCCTCTTTCTGGATGGTAGGAGAAATCCTAACCTCACTAGATCTCGAATCCACCATCGCTAGGTTATTGGTAGCCAAATTTACTTTTCCACTCTCTGTCCCGATCTACAGAGGAATTCCTTCACCTGAGATGTCCAAGGGAAGGTCCACCTATGAAAAGCCAAGCGATCCTTGCCTACAACTTAGGGATTCATTTCTAAGACACTTGTAGGATGAACAAAAGTGAGCCCATGATTCATAGAAAAATTATTAGTACCCACACAGTTCACTTTCACTCTCAATACCAATAGTATTCTTCGGTTTCTTGGAAACATCATTATCAACACAAATCCTGGGAGAAATCGGGTGGCAGAAGATTTGGGTGTGCTGGTCTGAGCAGTGAAAACACCCTAGCAGATTAAAAACAAGACGAAGGATCACCGGGTTCTAAAATGGTAGGGTAAGGCCAGGAATTAAGATCCAAATAACTTTGGTAGGATGATCGCGCATCAAGTGAAAATTAAATAACCATCTAAAGGGGGAAAACTAAAAACCAAGGATTCTGTAGGGAGAATTCGGCCAAGATGAAATTAGGTCATCTTATGATGAGAAACGAACCAAGAAATGTTTGGAATCCAAAATCCCTACGATCATGCATTGTTTCATATTCCACCTTTTAGCTATGAATCTGTCAAGGACATCAACGGAAGGTCGTACCTTGACAAAACGAGTGACCAGGGAAATACCCTCCATCGTAGAGGCCTTCGTGAACTCCATGGATGAAATTGGAACCGTAAGAACCCCATATATGCATGATTAATCTTTAGGGCTAACCTCAAAGGATTGGAAGCTATAGAAAGAAGTAGGATTAGTAAAAAGAGTAAAGGGAGAAGGGCAAGTAGGAAATGGAAGAGGAGGAGAACTCACCTCCCCCCGACTGAAGAGGGATGAGAAGGGGAGGCAACGATAAAGCCATCGCTTAGGTCATCCAAGGTAGAAGAGAAGACACAAGGTGGTGCTAGATACATTATTCTTATCCATCCAAGATTCCACCCAACCAACCACCACATCACATTCCCACACACTACACAAACCAACTAGTCACCACCATTATCGTATAATCACCCAAACAAAAAAATCCAACATAGTAAGAACAAAATCCCCACAAGTAAACATTCAAGAATCTAATATTATTTAGGTAATTTTATGAAATTACTTATTTATTTGGAATGAGTATTATCATAGAAATTAAATTCCATGTGTAACCAATTTATTATCCAAATATACATTCATTATCCATTTATCTAGGGTAAAATAAAACAATAACACAAGGGTCTCAAGTAATATCATCTACAACATAATCAAGGTTCCAAAAAATCATTATTTTTAGTATTGAAACAAGTATGCTCAATATCAAAAACAACATATAATAAAGTAGTAAATCATATTATATCACCGCATACCAATAAATTAAAATTATTACAGTTAATTGTCTTTATTATAAAAACCATTAATATCCACCCAATTGAAAGAAAAATTATACAATCCCCATATATAGCATGTAAAAGGTGATAATAAGGATTCTCTACCTCTAATATGCTTCTAAATATTTATAAATAACAAAGGGTGAATAAGAAAGAACTGTAAACCACAACTACACTAGAAAACCCTGGATCTACCTAAACTTCATTGAGGAATAATAAAAACTAAACCTAAACACACCCCAAACCATAACAAAAGCACTAAAAAAACCATATAAGAAGAATGAAAGTAAAAAATTGGGAGAAAGGGAAAAAATTACCTCAGATCTCCAAAAAACAGCAACCAGAATCAAAGATCCCAGAAGGAATAAGGTGGGATGGAAGATCTCCAAAAACCATCCAGGGTTTGATAAAAAATGATAGGAAGCGATAGATGAATGAAGGGATTAAGCTGAATATCAAACCTATAAATAGGATATAATTCACCTTATTCATGACCTAGATTCCATATTTACATCATAAATTACATAGGTTCCATGGATTACATGTTGTGAAACAATTACATGTAATCAATCCCCTGAAAAACTAGTTTCCATGAAAAATTATGTTTCCCCAGATTGATTTAAACTCACATCATGAATTCTAGTTTCACATCATGAATAAATTTCATATACTAATCATTTTATTCATAAAATCCTTGAATTTATGGCTATACAATATGTAGACTACCATTCCATATTGTGAAATTCCATTTTAGGTCATGAAACAAGTGTCGTTGCCCAACTATTTCTCTATCTCTTCCAGAATCTCCTCTAAGAACTTTTCAGCCACCAAACTAGAAAAGGTAATAGGCTAGAAACACATAGACTATTACATGGATATTGGGTGGAAGTGTCCAATATGTAATATTTGAGTCTTTATATAAGAGTTATGACCTAATTATCTAATTCTCTAAACCAACAATATCATGAGAATGTAAAAAAGTAAAACCCATATTTATAAGCACATAATTATTGGATGATTAAGGTACGGGTGTTTATAGTTGTTACCAGATAACGGGTTTATATAACTTTAGAGGCATGGATAATTTTTATGAGAATGATTTAAGATTTTAAATACCATTGTGGTTTATTACGTCTAAGAATAATATAATATCCTAAAGTGTTGATAAATAAAAATTTGTGTGATTTTCCTAGAAATCACATCCATGTATGGATACTTAAAAGTGGATGCAGTTGGGTCAAAAATTAATCTAGCGGTAATAACTCTAGAAGGGGAATATTGAGTATTAACTCGATCATCACATGGTACATGATAAGTGTTCCAAATACTTCACACCTGACTAGAAACTTTCTGGGGATATGATTATAGTAATTTACATGTTTTTTATGAACTATTATGAATGATTTTAACATAATGTTATAGAATTTAATTATTTACATGAATAAACTAGGTTAAACCAAATGTTTTATAGATTTAAAAGAAGCATGTCATAGGGTAAGATATTCAAAATTTATTTAGATATTCACTCTAATTTAATTAATGAAAATTATTAGTTATTGACTCAAAAATTTCTTCCATAAAGGTAATTTTTTTCTTTAATATGGATGGATGATATCAAATAGAAACCTCCTTTCTTTATGAGATAATTATATTGTAATGATAATTGAAAAAGCTATCTCATGTAACATGGAAACTTTTTATGACATTCAAATTACATGGAAAAACATTATAATATAGACCAATCCTCTTTTATACATTGATATCATGATTAAACATGGGATAAAATTTAATAAATTATGGAATATAAACTTTTCCAACTTACTTTGTTGTGAGAAATATCATATGGGTCTTTATCAATTTTTTACAATGGATGATCCCAAAAAGGGATTCCAATCCTCTATTCAGCTGTAAAAGATAGTGATATTCGAGCATCATATATCTTTCTTTTTCTTATTATCAATTTTTATTATTTTCATAGGTTTTAAATCATATTAAAAATAAATAAATTCAATCCTTAACCTAAGTTATTATGGAAAACTAGTTAGGGATGATGTTTCCAAACTTTATGTTCAAAACCTAGGAATTATTAAAAATTTTAATCCCTGTCAACATTTATTTAATCTAAGATGTGACAACAATGCATGAATAAAATAATTAGAGGAACCTAGAAGGGGTTTTAGTTAATATGATAATATAGGGTCTCTACCTAGAATATATTGTGACCTGAGACTTTGAAATTGGGACCAAAATTAATGGTAATAAATATTTCAAAGGTAAGAATTATATTAATAGTTTTTATAAAATTTTAATTTAGAATCATTATTTAATTGATATTTAGGATTCTTAATGAATGATTAATACTTTATATTGTATAAGGTAAATATTAAGAAATAATAAGAAAAATCATGTTTAATGTTTTAAGAAGGAAGTTGTATGAAGGTTGTGTTTAGGTAATCAGTTTTCAGAATCATGATATAATGTTATTTTATAAATGATATTCTCATATATTTTAAATATTATAATGGTTATGAAACTCCAAAGGATTTTTATATATTATGTATTGTTTTCAAAATTTTGAAACATATGGAATCAATAACATTGAAAAGTGATTTAGTGGAAATGTTATATTTTTGGAGATATTTTTAAGAGCACATGACTAAGGGATAAATAAAACTTGGGTGAATATTTTTTTGATGTTGAGGAAATAATATTAAATATATATTATTTTTATATTAAAATAAGTTGTATAGAAAACACTTTACGTTAAAAATTGATTTCAAAATTTAAGTTATTTTTTAAGAAGTTCACTTTTTGGGGAACATTATATGATTAAGGTAAGTAGGAAAAATTTTAAGGAATAAAGGTTAAATTATTTTTAATAAGTATATATGATTTTTTTCTGATTTATGGTGATTCAGGTTATTTATGGAAAATATTACTATATTTTTGAGATTATATGATTAAAAAATACATATTTTTGGGTTTTTGACTTTACGAGTGAATAATGTTACTTAGAGATAAATTTTAAGTTGATCATGGAATAATATGGGATGAAATCATTCTAATATTTGGGTTTTAATCTTGGTTAGGTGTATTTTTATGAGTTTCTTGATTATTTTTTTAGCGAATGGTTTAAGATGAACTTTGGATATTATTTTCTAGGCATTGGATATTATATTAACTTCTGATAGAAAATTTCTATTTTTTTATTGTCTAAATATAGGAGGAATAACTTGTTATTTTTTTATAGATTGTGTGATCAATTAGAAGTCGAATTTAATGCTTCAACACTGAAATTTTTTTCTTGAATATTCATTTACTAGAGTAATATATGAGATTGACATGGTATTTGATCAGATAAAAACTAAAGGATGAAATTTATTTTTTGAAATGAATAGAAATCAAGTATGAATATTTTTTTGTGTTCTCTATCCTAATGGTAAAATAATCTCTAAAATCTTAGAAAAAGATATTGAAATAAAAATTTTACCATTTCATGGTCATTTTTGATGAATTTAGAGTCTCTTTACTTTATAAAAAAGTAAAATGTTATATCTTAAATGTATCATCTTTCTAAGTTCATGCTTTCAATTCCTACCAATGTTATCCTAATATGAAAACCTAATTATTTCTTATTGTATAAGACCTTCATATTTCCCATTTCATATTTTAAAAGGAAGGTTTATTAACCCTTTTTAATATTTTGGATTTCAATTAATGTATTTTTAAATATTAAAAAGGTCTTTCCTTTCATGATTGTATATTTTATCTTCTATTTATAGGAATTGATTTTTTTAAAATATTTGAAACCCTTTTTACCAGGAATGAGATAAAATTACAGGGATGAAATTTATTAAAGTGTTAGAATGTAACACCCGAGAAATTTATCTTAAACTAATACTATTCTTAATATATTTATTAACATGAAACAAAGATCTTTAAGTGAATTGATATATACTTTAAAAATACTAATATTTAAATGTGACCATTATAACTTAACCGTTAAATTGGTGGTATGAATAGGAAAAAGAATACTATGAAATATATGTCGAATTTCTTTCCTTAATAAAATGGATAATAAGTAATATATTTATAATAAATTAGTTGGAAATGAAGATAAAATATTTTTAAGAAAAAAAATATATTTTTCATTGAACTATTTTTATCTGTGAAATGTTTTTTTATTTTAATTGAATAAATTTATCACAAACATTATAATTAATTTATACCATTTTTAGGAATTTTATTTGAGTAAATGAATATAATTTTTGAAATAAACATTTGAATATTGTCTTAAGGAAAATTATTGGTATTCATATGAAAGGATTGATTTTTCAGTGAATAGTGAAAAGTAATGATTTTTGAAAAACTATCATTTATTTTCATTAAATCAATTTATTAAAAAGTAACTTTATGTTTTTAATTTGATATTAAATTAAACTAATATTCATATAATTATAAATAGTATAATTAATTACATATTAATCATCATTATACTTTATTTTTAGAAGTTCATTTTTAGGCTTAAAACAGATTTATTTTTCTGAAACCATTTTTATGAACACTATGTATTTTATCTCCATAAATTATAATATTATATATTGATTAATTATTTTAATGAAATTTTTGTTTTATATTTTTAAAAAATATATTATTTTTAATTTTATGGTTTTTAATAGGCAAGGAGTGGAAGTAAATTTAGTTTTATGCTTAATAATACATTTTTATAAAAAGGTCTTCATTGCATTTTGCGTGCTTATTTAAAATCAATTTCAAATAATTATAGAGAGTTAATTTTGAAAAATAGATTCCATATTTGGAATAATCATATCTAAATTTTTTAATTAGGGAATTTTTTGTTTTGGTAATTATGAATAGTAACCCCATTAAAAAATGTATCACTTCGACAAAAGGGTAAATCAAGTTAATTTCAGTTAAAAATAAGTGTAAAGGCTAAAATAATTCATCTTATTTTTATTTTATGAATTAATTTTGACCCTTATACACTTTTTATTTAAATTTATTTGTTTATAAGACAATTTTATATGATAATGACATAATAATATTGAAATATTTTGAAAAATCCAAGTGTATCCTCTCCCTCACTTATAAAAGGAAAAATATTATCCTCTTTTCTCCACACTTAAAGAACCAATTTTATTGTTAAATACATACCCAAATACCTTATTAAAATCCATACGCACATTCTAAATGTTCTTTTTTGACCATAGTACCCACTTTATAAGGAAAAAGGTGTAAACTTAATGTGGTTGTTTGAAGAAGATGTAAAACACTTAACTAAGTGTTTTTATTTTATTTCTCATTTTATCTCCTTTAAAATTATATTTAACATTACAAAATAATTAAATTAGTATATAAAATATAATAAAATTTTAGTTTTTTGATTTAATAAACTTTATCCATCTTTTATTTCATCAAAATAGGAAATAAAGCCACCATTCCTGTGTACGGTAGACTACCACCTTGCAAATGAATGCAATTCATTTTCCAACACCATCTATCATGAATAGTTATATTGATAGATTTAATGTATATATATGATAATAATATTATTATTATCATTATTTAATGATTTTATATTATTTATTTTCTAGCCTTTCTATCCACTAAAAAATGATAACGTCATTCTGGGTATGTATGAATTACCACTTGCAATATGTGATGTAATTATTTTTTCTTTTCCACCTCACATAGATGGTATATATAAGTGTATTTAAAGAGATAATATGATATTTATTAAATAATAGTAATTATATAAATATAAAAGGATAATTATCTTATATCCCCCAAATTCATTTAAAAATGTAAGCGTTACTCATGTGTACGTACAGACTATGGTCTCCATGTTGTTACATAATCCATTTTTCATAACCACATTACATGGTTGTTTATAAAAGTATATTTTTTTTTTCAAATTATAATTCTATCATGATTGATATTTTATAAATAATATAATCATGATCCATTTAACCATAGTCAACCTACTGAAGTCATTTTGGACAGATAAGCTGAATGTTCTCAAAACATACGACGTGAATTTAATCGATTAAGTAAGTAAGTATAACATGAATATAAGTGAAATAAAATGAAAAATAAACATAAAAATGATATTTTAAAAATAAATAATTAAAATATTTTTATTATTCATGAAGATTAAAAATGTATGTGACAATTCAGACTCGACGTAAGGTACACTTTACATTAAAACCTCATTCTAAATGTTTTAAAGATTTATTTGCTATATCTTTTTTTATACATAACCATATTCTTGAAATTATTTTATAGATGTATTTATATATAATTAAATAAATTACAAATTACCTTTTATTTATTTTTTTAATTTATTTCAAAGGTTTTCAAAAGGAATGTTTTTACATATTTTATATGGAATGTTTTGGCATTATTTACAAAAGGAAAAAGGAATGTTCAATTTTAATTTATACAACACTGACGAATGTTTCCTACACCACAAACAGTATTTGATATTTGGATTCATTTACAAGATTCCATGTTTTCTTTAAATAAAACCCCCTTTCCCTTTGTTTTGGTTTTTTAGTTTTAAAATTGGGTTTTTAAAAGGAATATGTATTTTTACATCGAAAAGTGTTATACATATGGGAAAAAATAGTTTTTCAAGGGTTTTAAGATGACAAGGTGAAATCCAAAAATGTTTTATTCATGATAAGGTACTTGAAAATTATATATTATGATGGGTAATCTTGATACAACCAATATTATCGGAGATCATGATACAACTTATAAGATGCGTGACTCTGATACAACTTATTTCATGGGTGAGCCTGATATAATTCTCCCATGAAATGTGTAATGTTATTTATTTTCAAATTAAATAAGGAGGGAGTTAACTAGGAATGTCTCTATTATGTATTTATATGTTTATCAGTTATTTTTTATATGAGTGAACATGGGTTATGAATATAATTCTATAAGATTCCAAAAAATGATTCTATTTTCCTTCTATAGGTCTGAAAAATTTTCTTTGAGAAAAGGGGTGTTCTCTATGTGGATATGATTTATTTTATATTATCAATAAATAATGTGAAAAAGGTAAAAATTTTATGGGTTTTCATGTTTTTCAGCGGACTATAGATTTATTTACTGTATATCTTTTACTGATATTTTTTGTACTCAACCCTAATTTTAATTTTTTTCATAGGGATTAAGGATGAGTATGAAAAATTAAGAATCCAAGTTCAAATTTATAAATATTCATCATAAAAATAAAAAATGATTCATTTTAAAAGTTTTATATTTTGAAAAAAATTAATGTTTAGTGGATGCATCCACTTTGTAATACATGTGTTTTTTATGTAAGAGTTATGACCAAATTATCTAAAACTATAAACTGTAAAGATCATGGAAATGCAAGAAAGTGAAACCATTATTTTTAAACTCATAATTATGGGGTAATTAAGGTTTGGGTATTTATAAAATCAACCTCATTCCCTCCCTTTACCATTTATGTCCCCAAACATATACTAATGTCATCATGTGCTATGCCCCAAAGAAGAGCGGGGAAGAGGGGGTATCCAACCATCTGCCCTCCCCAACTTAGATTTTAAGGGAAGACACCCAGAACCCAAAACATTTGGGCATAGTTATGGTTACCCAATTCGGGTGGTATTCTTATAGATATCCCAATAAAATACAAGTATAGATATCCATAGATAAATCCCAGCCTATAGGTGCACACTAAAAAGTTGATAATATATATTCTAATACACTATCACATCATTACTACCTATCAATAACCCTTTATCCATCTACAATAAAACCATATATAAACCACATGAAAAAAACTATATAACCAACCATAGTTTATAAGTTAACAGAATATTCAACCAATTACAATTTTTCCTTTATCTTTCCACATCATGTTTTTCTTTTATTACCCATATTTAATGATAAACCATTCAGAATCCAATAACTACACTATTCTAGGACCATTGATATATTTAATATAGTTTAATTAAATAATATTTACCACATTATATTTTATAGATTAAAAAAAACCATTTTATGTTCAGTACAAAATATATTCCTTCCCATAACATCAAACATCACTAACAAAGACCCACATCGTACAACCAACACCTCATGATTCTCATCCATCCCGTACAATAAGCCATATGATATTATGAGTTACTTAAAATTCACCACCCCATATTGGATCATCTAGCACTACCACACATACCATGAAAACCAGGTAGTAAGACCATCCCCTTCCTTTCTTAACTAACCAAATCACCACTACCAAAACATTCTCAACCATTATTCAATAACCACACAACTAGACGATCGCATAAAAATTTCCATCCATACATGAACCACATATGGAAACCACACTTTCAAAATAAAAAATAACAACTACATTTCTTGGTATATAATATATAGTCCAATATAGAAAATAATTTCAAATCAAGAATAATCAGAAATCACTTTTCATTATTTACTTTAATTATCATTCGATCATGAAAAGAGATTCAAGCTTACAAATACATTAAAAAGAATGTTTTCATGGAAATAAATTCATAGTGGTAAAGGGAACATATCAATAGGAAAACATACAACAAATATTTAATTTATAAAAGGTTTTAATTACCAAATAAATATTATGGTTCACACCACACTTAATTATCATTAATTCTATCGTAATATTATTAAATTATTCTCTAGTTATTGTGCCTTCCATTGAGAAATAATCAACCAAAACAATACCACATAAAAAACATAAAAATATAAATACTCCACATACACAACACTTCCCTTCCCATTTATCCATATTCATGCTTATTTATTTTCATTAGGTTTATTATTAATAATTACCCAAAGAAAATAAAGCATGATAATCGAAAAATTTTCATAAAAAAAGAGATATTTTTCAATCCTATACTTTGATAAAAATATTCAAATAATGACCACACAATAGTGAATAAAGTTAGGACCAACCACCCCCAAATTTGAAGGAAAATTATCTAGAACCTATATATAAGAAACCACCTTCAATATATGCTTTAAATATAACCCCAAAATAGAGTAAACATACCATATAAACCTCTAATAGAAATGTTAACAAGGAATGAAAGGAGAAGAGGGGAGGAGAATACCTTATACCAAGATAATCGACCCTGAAAATCTAAGACATTTAGAATATTAAAGGGAATGACTTGAGGATGGTGAGAGGAATAGGGTTTTACTATGGTTTAAAGATAATTAGTGAAAATTTAAATAAGGAAGACTCTACCTTTTATTTATAGAGAAAGTTTGACTTAACTCTACCATCGGGTAGAGGCATGAAAAAATCTCATGGTTTCTCTATTTAAAGGAAGATATAATTCTCCCTTATTTGAACCCTTGAAATTCATAAATATTCAAAACTAATATAACAATTTAGATCACCACCAAAACTTTTCATATAGCATGGTTCATGGAGTTTCAGATTCTTTTAAGGCCACAATTTCCCCTAACTATGTCATAAAGAAAAATCCCTAACCGTTTTGACCCACCATGCCAAGAAATTTGGTGTGGTGAGATCCATATCACCAATTCCTCCTTCCCCACGCACTCAACCTCACCTTAACCTTGTTTTCAACTATGCCTAGTACCGTATTCATTTTAGTGGTTCCTGTTTCACATGAGTGGACCTTTCAAATAACACACCCACCAAAATGGACCACCTAGACATTTTTAGGGCTCCTGTTTTACACATGGGGAGATCTAAACACAAAATAATGACCAAAATGGATTCCTTATCCATCTTAATCCTTATGGAGCCCCACTTCTCCAAAAATATCCAGGCTCTATGGTTAGCCTCCAAGATTCTAATGATCTTAACCATACTACTTCAGAATGACCATCACTATTCCTTCCACCGTGGTGTGGCATACCTTTAGATGACCAAAATCATATATATCCACTAGAAAAACCTCCAAACTATATCTTTAAAACTTTAACACCAAAAGCACATAAGTTAATGACCTTGAATAGTCCAAAAAAGTATATTAAACACTGTCAAATTATTCTCATCCTTGAGAATTAGAACCGATCCTAGAAGAAAAATCACACACACTACTTACAAAGATCTACCATGGAGATACCTTTGTAATGAGACAATACCATAACTAAAGAAAAATAATGTTATAGAATCATATCAAGAAAAATATCCATGGGAAAAAATTTAATTAAAAAAAATCTCTATCATCACAAAAAAATAAATCTATTTTTTATAATAATAAGTGAACACATGAAAATAACTTTAGAATGTAAATTTATGAAAAATTTTATGCCTCCATAGAACACAAGCCCATGAGATAACTTGTCGATGAAAAATTTCTCTTGAAAATCCAAATTCCTGATTGAATTCTCCAAGAACATCACATGAACCTCAACATCTAACTCTCCCTAATCAATCACATGAGAGTATCTTGGATGATATAAATAGAACTGTGTCCTATAAAACATATCATGGATCCTTTTTTAGATATGGGGGAAGATCTAATCGATACTAAACCTTTCCAAATCACTAAAACAACACAAAAAAGAAAATAAACCTGGGAGATAAATTAATCCCTTGATCGAACCTCTGAAACCCATGATAAGGAGAATACTTTAAAAAAATAAGATCCACAACTTGAATATCTATAGGTCTCCTTATCTTATTAAGATAAGACTTATGATATCCATTTGTTTCCTTCATCCACTCCTGTATCACATCAACCTTCCCATTCTTGATTTTCACTACATATGGTCTAAGCATATTTGTATATCTAATCTTGATCTATAATAATGGGGATCGACATGGTCAACCATTAAGAGCCTAAAAAGGATCCATGCTAATGGATGAGTTGTAGATGGTGTTATAAGTGAACTCCACTAACAACATATGCTTCACCCAGGATCCATAAAAATCATAGATATAAGCCCACAACATATCTTTCGAGGTATGGATAGTACACTCCATATGCTCATCCATATTCTCATTTTCTATGGGTGAAAATATACGAAAAGTTGTAATTGGGAGATGAAAGTATGCTGAAGACCGCCCCTGAATATTGAGATAAATCAAGGATCCCTATTCCAAAATCAAGGTCCTAGGTACCCCATAGAGGTGAACTATCACATCCATATTCCACCATGTTATAGTATCTATCATACCCGATTCTATAATCTTTGGTAAATGGAATGATTTAAATAGTTGGTCCCTGACCACCCAAATGTCACCACAGACTCTTTAGTATAATGGAAACTAGATGAAAAAATTCATCAAGATGGCCTCAAAGTTTTACTTTGGGGAATCAAAAAACTACAAAAGACCTCGAAGAACATGATTCTCTACCTTCACCTAATGAATGACCAGACGTTGTGCTATGAACTCTACTATTGAGTTCTTTATACTAGGCCACCGAACCCATCTCATTAAATCATGATACATCTTAAAGACACTTGAATACACTGTTTGAGGTGATATATGGAAATCAAGAAGGACCACCTATCACATCACTAGTAAAATGAAAAATATCCCCTCAAAAATAATTTGATACTGCTCATCCTTCAACAAACCTTCTCTGGAATCACTATGGGTAACACAATCTCGCATCACCTCCACCTCTATATCTCCCCATGAATACTACTATACCTTCTATAATAAGGAGGATTCCATTACTGCATTATACCAAAATCCTATTCCATTAACCTCCATTTCGCCAAAGTTTGTTGCCCCTAACTCCACCCTTCATCTCTAAGAATATTAAGACTTATGAACAAAGTATCTTTGCGAACTCTAGCTTAGAACACCAAAAACCATATTTAATTTCACTAGGGGTGTAGGAGATATCAAATTCATAATAATCAATAAACTATATCCACCTCCACTAATATAGATCTAGGCTCCTCTAAGAGAAGATATACCCAAATCTCTTGTGATCCATGAGCACCACAAAGAGATCTTCAATACGATCTTATGAATATAAATTCAGAGGGAAAAATAAAAATACCAACTCAAGGTCATGGGTGACATAGTTACACTCGTGAGGATATAACTACCTAGATCCAAAGAAGATCACTTCTCACCATTTCATAAGAACACACCATATTATTGTATGAGAAGCATTATAGAAGTCCTTAAATTTCCCTAATTCCTCTGGATTTTAGAGAATGGGATCACTGATCAAATAATTATTTAGGTATTCAAATGCTTCTTGACAGAAATCAGTCTATAAAAAAGCCTTTACCTTCTTAATTAGGGATATGAATAGAGTTATAACTTGAGATAAGTCATACAGGAACCTCCAACAATAGATTTACAGATCTAGGAAGATACACACCTCTTCCAAATTCTTAGGTGCTACCTAATAAGAAAACCTCAATACTTGTTGGATTCACTACTATTCCTCATTGAGACATCACATGTTAATGAAAGTGCACATATCACATCCAAATATTTCCCTTGGACATCTTCCCATAGAGATGGGGTCTGATGGAGTCTTTAATACAAATCTCAAGTCTTCTAGATGAATCTATATTTATTTTGAGTATACATGAATGTAATCAATTGACATGATCACAAATAAGTCTAAAAACTCACGGGACACTAATTTCATGATTCTTATGAACACAATTTGTGCATTCATGACACTGAAAAACATGAACATGACCTCAAAGTTATCATATAAACACTCATAAGTAGTATTTATAGTTTCATCCTTATTTAATCCAGATCTAATGATAATTGGAATGAATATAGAACTTTTAAAACAAGTTGTATCCCTTCAATTGATTAAACATTCCATATATCATTGTAAGGGGATAAAAATTCTTGATCATCACCTGGTTCAATCATCACTAATCTATGAACTGCATTGAACTGACATCTAAATTCATGAAAAAACACCAAATAACCACAAAAAGACCTATTAGGTTGGATGAATGGCTTTTTCACCAAGTCATCAAAATAGATACTCAATTCTTGAAGCTTAAAGTATATCATTAGATACAAAGCTATATAAATTAGTGAAGCACACAATTACAATGCTATCCTAAATTTGATGTCCTATTGAGGGGGAACATCAAAATTTCCCTGGTAAACTATCTTAATAATACTTAACAACCTTAGGAAACACTACCCCCAAATTATAAAATAGATACAAGATCAAATAATATTTTTATGACAAAAAAAACTCTAAACATCTATGGCCCATTTGATAATCTCACTCACCAACAAACATCACACATTTTCCATCTGTGCTACAAAATACAATTCTTCTCTAATATAAATCTATAATCATGATTATAGAATATAAAAAATCCATGATAAGGATGAAATATAATGGTTTTGTTTATAATTTAAAGAAATACCCAAATTATTATTGCATCCCTAACAATAGTTCACAACCCCAAAACACATCAATCAAATTTGACTAGCCACCAACTTGTGTATTCAATACTAGGGAAACTGGAAGTCTCTCTTACTTTAGTCCCACATCATATAATATGGTGGTAATGATAAAAGAGTGTGATGATAATGAATCTAACATGGTATTAACCAACATATATGATAAGAAATTCATACCTCAAATGATTATTGGCCCCTTTGGCACTGAAACTTCAATGGTATGATTCTTCCCATGACTAACTCCTTAGCCTATTTGGCCCTACTGACATCTTCCATTATGGCCATACATGACTATCGATCACTAGGGGTGAGGGACATCACATGTCTGATCCCTACCATCTCGACCACCTCTTAGAGGATCATAAGCATGTTTTACATACTACTAAAGATATGTTTGAGACCTTAGATACAAGAACTGCCTCTGAGGAGGGTTCTAATAAGGTGAATAATTAAGTTAATTTCCCATGCTAAATTGATTCCCTTAAATGTATGAGTGCATACTCTACTGATGTACGTGAAATTTGCAACTAAAACACACAAGCAGGAGGCTCCTGGTATATGTGTGAGAACTATTGGATATTGATAAGTGGAAGGTAGAGAATTGGAATCAAGTCCCTCCCAGTCGAAACATCAACTATCCCAACATTAGAGACCCTCTATCTAAATATTTTCCACTCAAAAATCTATCATGGATTCCTTGATATTGAATACTATTGATCACATCAGCCTTCTTTTTTAAGTCCAAGTATGTAGGAAATATAAATGGATTGGAAACATATCTGATTACTAAGAGAAACACCTCATCGAGGAGCCATGCTCTATACTCCTCATTAGAAAAGAGGATAGAGGAAAGATAAAAAAGAAACATAAGCCTAATCCCAATCTCTTTTTACAAAATCACTCTAATTCACATAAATGTGTAACAAAGCATGATGTATGTACCTATATTTGTTCTCTACCCCACCAAAAATATCACTTCACTTAGTATGATTGGTAAGATTATGATCCTTATGTCAAATCATAGGGGGCTCTAAAATATTATGTCTTAGCTTTTCTCCCTTATGTATATCACATAATAAGTTCAATTGGTGTTGTTTTCCTACCAATCCATGTAGTCCTCATCAGTTCCTATTCTCCAATATATATCCAATATCTCAAACATTAGCTTTTATACCACTCTGTCATGACCCCCATCCAATACTATCCCTCCAAGCCAGAAAATGAAGACAAATAGTATCCCCTGAAGTCCACATCCAATAGGACATGAGTTGGAGATTATCACAATGTTTATAAAATGAACAATGGGATATATTATTATAAATATATGAAGTTAAGGATAAGAGATAATATGAAAAAAAATAAAAACCACATAATATAAAATAAAACAAGATCTTATAATAAAAAAATCCTATAACCCATGATATAAAATATAGATAAGTCTCTAAAACAAGGAACCGATTGATTCTTAGGTAGAAGATTTAACAAAAAATTTATACTGAAAGCTAGTATGGGCTATCTCAATCACCAAATACATCTTAATAACTTATAAAACAATTTTTATATATATATTGGTGATCATAACATGTATAATCCGTAGGATAATTCTTAGGATATCTCATAAAAATGCGAGAAGAGCGTACTACTGCACCAGTGAATAAGTAGTAGAACCAAAAAGTACTTATAAAGAAAACTACCCATTCCCGGCCTCACCAGGTCTCAATCCAAAAGTATCTCACATAGTGTTAGAAAATAATATTAAGATAATATTATTATAGAAACTCCATAACCACTTCCCCATAGTATTTTTGTAATCACACCCCAACATCAGATTTCTTATGCTCTCATCCCTTCCCTATCATCATCCCCATTATAACTTGAAAACCTAGATCTCAACCAATATCAATAAAAAAATTATCATAATAAGAAATTCTAACTCTCAACCTATTACAATAATCCCAACCTCACATAAAAACCTCGTCTCATCTGTATCCATCAAATAATGGTATCATTAACATGAAATACATAAACCTTCTTCCATTCTCCTACCATGTATGACTCCCACCTTGAACCAATGTCATAATGTACTGTACATAAAGGTGGAGGGGGGAAATTGGGGTAGAAATTCATTTTACCGGACCAACTTGGATATTATGGGGAAAAACCTTAACCTAAAAACATTGGGGTGTTAGTAAGGTCACCTGACTCTAGTAAGTTATGTATAGAAATTTAAAGAAAATAGTTGGATATATAGTGACAAAAAATACTAGACCAAGGGTGTACATGAAAAACTTGATAAAAACCCATGTACTCCACCATCACATCACTACCCATTGACAAAAAGTTCTTCCTCTACAACCTGATTGACCATGAACCACATGAAAAAAACCATATAACTAGTCACATTTTCCAAATTAATAGTATATTAAATGAAAATATATATTTTCTATTATCTTTCCATATCATGTTTTTTTGAATTTTATTCCCCATATTCAATTAAAAACCATTCACAACCCAACACCCACACTAATATTGTTCCATTTGTCCATTTATTATAGATTAATTCATAAATATTTACCACATCACCTGTTATAGAACAAAAACCCCATTTAATTTTCATTATTAATACATTCCATCCTATATCATCAAGAATCATAAAAAAATCCCCACATCACACAACTAATACCTCACAATTCTTAACCAACAAGCATAGTAATCCATTGACTATTACTAACCATTTCGCATTAACCACCCCATATTGCATCATCTAGAACTACCATGCATACCATGCCAACCAGGCACCCATACCATCCCCTTCCATTCTCAACCAACCACATCACCACCGCCACAAAATTCCTAGACATCGATCATGAACCATACAACTATTATATCACACAAACATTTCTATCCATGAACATGCCATATATTGTGACCATACTCCCACAACAACAAAAAAACAACCACTCTAGATATATAATATAAAATCTAGTAAAAATATTCATTCCAAATCTTGAATAAATAACTATATATTTTTATTACCATATTTGATTAGAATTAGATTATGTTAGGTGATTATAATATATAAACACATAAATAATTAAGTTTTTAGGGAAATAAATTCAGAATAGTAAAGGACATATATCAAGAGGTAAAAATTAAATGGATATTCAATTTAAGGTGGTTTCTATTATAAAAAAACATTAAGGTTCACAAAAAGCTACATTATCATCAATTCTCTATTAGTTTTATCATATTCTTCTATAATTATTCATTCATTATCTTAATAAATAAGGAACAATAGTATCATCACATGAAATAAAATAGAAATATAAGAAAACTAAAAATGAAACACTTCCATACCATTTATACATCTTATTAGTTATATATATTGCTTAGGTTAATTCATAATAATTTACCAAAGAATAGAAATCATGATAATACCATAATTTTTACAAAATGAATGAGAGTCTTGAATTTATTACCATGATATGAAGAATTTTTGAACCACCACATAAGATTGAATTAAATAAGGATTAACCACTACTAAATTTGAAGAAAAGTTATCTAGAAACTATCCACAACAAAAAAAATTCAAGACACACTCAAAACTCAAGCCTAAAAGAGAGGAACCTTGCCACATGAACCACAAGAAAAGAAAAAATGGAAGGAGTGTTGAAAAGTATAATAGAATACCTTGAAACAATAGAATAGATCACAATGATCTATTATGTTTATACTATCCAAGGGAACAAATAGAGGACGGTGAGAGGGCTGGGGTTCAACTCAGAATTCAAGGGAAAGAGTGAAAATCAAAATAGTGAATATCTATCCCTCTATTTATAGAGCAAGTTCAACTGACCTCCACAACCATGTATAGGAACGTAAAAAATATATGGTGTCTCTAGTAAAAAGTAGATATGATTTTTCTATGTTTGGACCATAAAACATCATGTGTATTCATAATTTTTATAAACAATTTTTACTACCACCAGGACTTTTTTTACGATGTGGTATATGTCATTTAGGATGCCCAATAGCCCACAACGACCCCTCACCATGGCATAGGGAGAAATCCCTAGACATTTTGAGCCACCATGCTAAGGTATTTGATGTAGAGACCTCTAGATTACTGTTTACTCCTTCATCGCATGCTCGACATCACCTTAACATTTTACACCACCACACATAGTGCCTTAGTCATTTCAAAATTTCTTATTTCATATAGGTGGACTTGTTGATTTCTACACCCCCCAAAACAGACATCTTAAGTATTTAAGGGGATCATGTTTTTTATGTAGTAATCTCTAAAGGAAAATGACAATCAAAATGGATTCCCTAGACATTTCAATCCATGTGGGGCCACACCTCTCCCAAAATGGATGTGCTCCATAGATGTCCTCCAAAATGACCAAGATCCTCCCCATACTGATTAAAAATGAACATTATGATTCCAATCACCTTGTAATTGTGAACCTTTAGATGGTTTGACTAATATTTAGCCCCTCAAAATGCCTCAAAAATCCTTATTGACACCTCCAACACCCAAAAAACACAAAGTAACATGCCCAAAAGATTTGAACCATTTCAAAATACACAATTAATTAGTAATTAAATTTAATAATTATTAATTATAATGAAAACATTATTGCTTATGTAAAATGAATATTTTGAAAATATATCATTATTTTTATAATTATCATATAATTTTATTAAAAAATTATATTTATACATACAAGAATATTTAAAATATTTACTAAACATAAATATTAATAAATAATCTTATCATATTTATAATATATAAAACATTTCAATTATAAAATTTTCTAAATTTATAAATATAATTTATTTTTAAAAATTAATTTAAAAGTTCAAAGTTGAATTTATTCAATTACCGATTTATATATTTGAAGTTATTTAAATACATATAATTATATATATAGATATATATGTGTGTGTGTGTGTGTTTGTGTTTGTGTGTGTGTGTGTTTGTGAGTGCGTGTATGCTTGAAGATTCGAAGGAAATATATATGCATGCATATCTAACCATATACAAATTAAGGCATATATAATATTAATTTTATTGTAATTTCTATATAAAATAAAACTAATTAAATATTTAACTAAAATTAGTTACTATTTTTATATTTAAATATGTAATATATAGATAATAATATTACTAATATATAAAATTTTATATATATATATTTTTAAATTTTAAAAGTTAAATTAATTAATCCATCTAAAAATTAGAGGAACAAACCATTCATCGCAATCAAAATATAATTATTTTACCCTAAATAAATAGGTAATTTTTTTAGTGCAATTACAAATGATGATAAAGGATAATTTTATCATCACTACATAAAACACAAATTAAGGTACACTTTTTATCTATTATAAAATTAGTACTGATAAATGTCAAGTTTTATTAGTGCTTTATTTTAGCACTGATAAAAATATTTTTTATTAATACTTATAAAAAGCATGGATAAAGACCATTTAGTTTTTTCCACATTTCTGAGGTAGTGATTCAAGAAGTGGAGATAACATTAGTGGAGAGGAATACATTAACATTATTATTTTTTATATACAAAAAAACACCACCAACATCAAGTAAAAAATAATAACCCATGGGCTAGGATCCATTGGGAAGAACTCGACTCATCCTATTCCCATTAAAAAGATAGACAATATAGCCATAAATTCATTACAATCAATCATTGGAATACCATAAGAATAGATTCACATAACATTAAACTAAAATAGTTTATCAGAGATCGAAAAATAACCATTTCATTGGAGTCTCCCTATAAGATTATTAACCACAGTAACTCCTAAATTGGTATCTTAGAGAAGTTCTTCAAATTTGTGAAGTGAGATACCATTATATGAACCATGAATCGAATAACCAAAAAAAAAAACTAAAAACATCATCCATCCATGAGTTCAACACATCATAGTCTTAGTGAACATGTCACCCATAACCAATTACACACACTCTTTTAACAATCATTGACATCGATGAAACTATCATGCTCCCATGTGACCTCATGGTTGATGCACATAACCTTACACATAGAGGAATACACGCCACCAATAAAATAAATAGCCACCTTAAAATAAAATAAATAGATTGAATCAATATGATTCACCTAGTAATATCTATTGCTATAACATGAATAAACGTGGAAAGGTTGAAAAAAATTTATTAATAAATCCACTAACATTCAAGGATAACAAGTTTAAATGAAGAGATAATATAATTTTTTTTATAGATGACCATGATTTTACTAATGTAATGGATCTTGATAGATGGGATTTTGTTTCTATCATTACTCTCCTTAAGCTTATTTCTAATTATCACCCCATTCTTGTTAGTTTTATGACCAGGGATATGAATTTTCTTCTCACTTTCTAATTCAATAATACCTGAGAATCCCATAATAACTATGATATGCTTATCCTAGAGTTCGATAAATCCATTTATTATGGTAATGAGTTTGTGTCTTGTATCCTAAAACTGAAACTCTTAAAGTAAAATATTAAGGGATTGATTATAGATACTTTTAGCGGTATTCATAACAAAATTTCAACTCTTTAAGACTCACTCTAACAGGTGCAGGAGACAGACACTATTATAGATTTACTTCTAATATATCTCAATATATAATCCTCTCTTCTAAGTTGAATTATTTAATTTAAATTAAATAAAATATTAAAAAAGAAATATTAAAAATAAAATTGCTCAAGGATGGGGATATGAACTCAAATTGTTATGACTCTCTCTTCGGAGGACCCAAAAAGTTTGTAGGCCTCTTTATTTCTTTAAATTGGATGGTAATATTATTCTGGATAAAAACAATATTTCTTGAACACATGTTTTCACTTATACAAATTTTTTAATGGAAATTTTACTAATGATGAATTGATTAATGGAATTATTCCCAACCTTTTTATCCATGAAGATAACACACTTCTCCCTAGCATGGATTTTGAATTTAAAATTAGGGATACTATTTTTGGTATGAATCACAGTAGTGCTCCTAGACTGGATGATTTTTCTAATTTATTCTTTTAAAGATATATGGATGTCATATAGTGAGATGTTTTTAAGATATTCACAACATTCTTCACTATAGGGTTTATTCCTAGTGGTCTCAATGCCCAATTTTTCACTCTTACACCAATGATTGATAATGCTTGTGAGATCCAAATTTTTAAGCCCATTTTTCTTGTTAACATGGTTTACAAGATTATTATAAAAATTATTTCTAATATAATTGATCTTTCTTTTAATAATATCATTTCTTGGAATCAATTTAGTTTTGTTAAATTTAGGTGTATCCAAGATTACATTGACACAACTTATGAGTTTATTAATCTTATTAGAAAGTAAAATAAGGGTCGTAACATTCCTCTCAAGATTTATATCAATAAATATTTTGACAATATGGACTAGAATTTCGTTTTAAAGTTCTACGTAGATTTGGTTTCAATTTCAATATAATTTTATAGGTTAAACCTCTCTTTGGATCATCCCACATTTTAGTGATCATCAAGGGTTCTCCTAAGGGATACTTCATGTTCTCTCAAGGTGTTAGATAGGGTGACCCTCTATCAGATATTTATTCTATATTGATGAATACTATCTTAGTTATCTCTTCACTCGTATGCTGGATCGAGGAAAGATAAATCCCATTTATGCCACCTGGGGTATAGTTTCTCCAACTTATGTTCTTTATACTGATGACAATATTCTATTAAAACAAGGAAATAAGAGGAACATATGATATCTCAAGTACATGATCCACCATTATGAAAGAGTCTTGGGGAATTTCATCAATTGGGATAAATATTTCATTTACTTTGGAAATGGGTTCACCTATGCTTGAAATTGTAGAATTTATCTAAAAATTGGAATTATAGAGTTATCTATACAATTCAATTATCTTGGGATTCCTTTTTTTGGGTATACCAAAAGCTAGTTACTTTCTTTACCTTATTGATCAAATTAAAAATCAGCTCTCACCTTGGAAGGTCAAGCCACTCTCAATGGATGGTAAATTTTTTATTTTGAAATCTATAATTTTATATAAGTCATTGAGTTCCTTCATGGTTTATATATGGATCTTGGGGCTTAACAAGATTTAAATGTTTGCAGTAATTCTTTTTGGAGTGTTAGTATTCTTGAATAGAAAATGGTCATTGTTCCTTGAGAAAAATTTTGTAATACTCTATCCAATGGTGGAATTGGTATTAAATGTATTAATATATTTAACAATGATATTTAGGATTGGTTCCCTTGGAATTTAATGGGTAATAGTTTTAAGACATTAGAGTTTCTTAGATATAGGTTTTTGGTGAGACTGAAGTTGGGTAATACTAATTACATGGACTCACAACTTTAGCCTAAAATTAAGAAATATTATTATAATATTGTGGATTTATCTAGATGTATTTTTAGTAAGAACTAAACTACAAATTTTTGATGGATAATTGGATAGAAACCCCTCTGATCTTTTAATTTATTCTTCAAGACTCTACTTCAAAATCTCAAATTTCAATAAAATATTTCTTTGAAAACCATTCTATAAATTTAAAGAATGAGGTTAATGAAATTATCAAGAATTATACCCTTTCTCCCTAGGATTATGTGCTCATATAGGAACTAAAAAAATGTACCTTTTAATGGATAAATATATAAATTTTTTTCTAAAACGGGATCCAATCAGGATTTTGAATGGATTAAACAATTCAACAAGGTCTGGATATTGTCTATGAGATTCACTATAATATAGATATTATCATACAATTCTATTCCTAACAATTATTGTTTATAAAAGTTTGGTGTTTCTCTATGTTTTGTGTGTCGACTATGTAATTAGAATTGGGATGATGAAAACCACCCGTTTCTCAATTATTAAAAAAATTCATCACTATAGATGTTGATTTTGGACCTGTTAAAATTTCCAATGCCAATCATAGATTTGATTGGTTTGATATTTCAATGTGACACTGGTTCTATTTCACTATATCTTTATAATCTTCTTTACATGGAAGTGCTTCAGATGCTCCCCTTATTTGGCATGGTTGTAACTTGTTGATCCACAACAATACCACTTTCAGAATACAATTGGATACTGGGAATTTAAATTTTTCTACCAGGGAATCAAGTGTTCATAAAAATGATTTATTTTACAGTATAATATATGATTTTAATGTTTTTATAAGACTATATATTATGGGGGAACTTCAAGCCACTAGCTGGTACCTTTTATGTTCTCTGGAAAACCTATTTTCAACACATGATTATAATAAATACTAATAGTTCTTCAAAATGTAATCATTGTCTATATAGATTTGGTTATGTTTATTAGGATCATATTGGTAAAATTATTAGTAATTTTTATGGATCATGTGG
Organism: Viscum album; assembly: GCA_963277665.1. Classification (NCBI taxonomy): domain Eukaryota; kingdom Viridiplantae; phylum Streptophyta; class Magnoliopsida; order Santalales; family Viscaceae; genus Viscum; species Viscum album. Next base: position 1,210,718,773 of record OY728137.1, read on the forward strand.
CTTGGAAACATTGCTCAAAGTTTAAAATCTTAGAGTGATCCGCACTGTCTCCTTTTTTTAATCCAAAGGATGGAATAATTTATAGATTGGAAGTGATTATAATGCCATTGTTCAGGCCATAAAGAATGGATTGTTGCATATCTAATTAATTCTCATGGATTGATGTATGGAATTCATTAGTTTTTTTATTTCCTCAATTACATTATCACATATTCTTATCTAGAGGTAATGCTTATGATATTTGGTCTCACAAATGAAGTTATTCATGTGAATATTACTTTGTTGGAAGAAATTCCTTTGGATTTGATGTCTCTTTATGATAAAATTTTTCATAAAATCCTATACTTAATACTCATGTAGTTAATTTTATTTTAATAAATATTCCTTGACCACTTTTTCAAAGGAACCATTAAAAAAATAAAAGAAAATAAGTTTTATGGAAATTTCAAGAGTACCAATGAAATTTGATTACAAAAATGAGACAAAATAGTAAAAAGTAGAGATAAAATGAACACATATGATTTATGTGGCTTGGGAAGAATACCTACATCCATGGAAAGGAAAAATTATTTCAATATGTTTCAGAGAAAATTACAGGGAACACATAGGAAACAAAAAAACTAGCTCGTAGAAAATTTACTTAAGAAAATAGGTGTTATTGTAAACCATGTTGTTACGATTCCATGTAATCATATTATTCTATTCTACAATATTACCAATGTTTATAAGCTCTGAAATACTATAGTGCCCATGTTGGTAAACTTCACATTGCTACAACACTCATGTTAGTAAAGTATACATAGCTATAGTCCTCACTATTTGTGCCATTGAACTTATATACTATAGTTTACTAGCTATTCTATAGTGCCTAAAAAATTTGGTTTGTGTTCCTTCAACCCTAATCCCTTGGCTAAGGGGTGTTGGTATGCCCCTAGAAAACCCTGTGACCTCACCACAGATATAGAACATCAAAATTTTCTATATTAGCATTCAGTTTGAGGCGCATTCAGTTATCCCAATATCATTCAATGGATTATGATCCACCATTCCAATAAAAATTATTTTCCCATATATGTTATGGTGGGAATGTACACTCAATATCAAAACCATATAATAATCATAAATAAATAGACACCCATTATAAAACATCAAAGTACACATACATAATTCCATTGAAAAATAACCCTTAAAATCTTATCAAAATGTAATAATAAAAATGAACTAATGTCATTTCAAATGTCCAAATGTAAAAATAAAGATCACCTAAAATTCTGATCATATAGATATTATATCCAAAATAAATAAAATAATTCAAGAATATTGATGAAAGGTCTTAGATATCATCTCAATAACATCTCCACCTCCTCATCAGACTACTCCAACTTGATGTCTTATTATAGATCCCATTCCCTAACATGTGCCATGAACCATGAATTCTACAAATACATTATGGTGTACATGTAGGGTGTGAGTGTAAAATGAATGAGGAAACCATTAACAATACCATAAGTTAAAAAAATTATACGTGATTTCATGGATAATAAATTATATAAGAAATAACCAATATGAATCACCCAAGTTACATCATCACATGATTACCAAGACACCTTGATGATTGAAATTACTAGTTTCAATTAATTCTAGGGAGTTGGACCTATTATCACAAAATCACATCATATGGATCAAATTTGTACTATGTAACATACCACATTGAATACTCAGACTAGACACTCGAATAAGCATGCTATGAACCTAAAGCACGTCTCTAATATCCCTATACTAATATGAGTGCCAAGGGCATAAATTTAAAATATGTTAACAATTTACCCATTATAAACCTTAAAAAATAAATTATTCTAAAAATAAAATATCAATTTCTAAAATATAAATGATTTCATACATAATTAAACAAAAAAAATTAAAAAAATAGAAAGGTGAGTCTAGGAAACTAATGTACAAAACTCGATATAATTGAAAAGAATATATCCTTGTGATACAAGAACGTATTTTTGTACCATCACCTCAATAGTATCACAAATGAGCCCATGGTCTAATCATTATAAGGAACGAGATCATGAAATAACCATAAGAAAGAATTTAATATAAATTTATATGTACTTGAAAGGTGTACATATAGGGATTGATTAGAAAATTTGAGTAGGATATATATAAAATTATACATGTTTCTTTAATAATATAAACTCGAAATTCTTGTTTGAAAATAAATATTTAAAATGATAGTTTGAAAATAAATATTGAAGTATAATGGGATAATAACCATATGACATAAATAATCATCAAATGTTAATAATCAATCACCATGCATCATGTGATAAATCCATAGGGAAAATGATATAATCTAGGATCCTTTTTCTCAAATCACTAATACAATGTAGAGCACTAGTAGGAGTGTAATCCTAAACTAGTGAGAGATATACTTTTTAGAACTGAATAATAAATTAGTGGGATAGCTTATAAATGAACTTGTTAGAGCATAATATTAAACTAATCCATACTAGTCTGAGTAGAATACCAAGATTGGTTGGTTGAGACTATTTAAAGTGTAATAATCATCTATAAATATACTTTTCACTATACCCCAACTTAGATACCCAAGGCTTACCAAGATATTTTTCTAAAAATAAATATATAAATAATTTCAATTTGACATTTAATAAAAATTGTACATCTTACCATAAACCATCATTCAAAGAAATAATCCCTTTAACAATAATATATAATTGTTAACATTTTGTAATTATATATATTGTTTAAAAAATAATTAGAGGAATAATACCAAGGGTAGAAAAAACATGACATTGATACCTTTACTAATAAACAAAAAGATTTATCCATTTTGAAAAAAATCCTAAGACAGTGATTTCCAATATTTAAAATCACTGTAAAACCCTATCATTTAAAATAAATTCAAAAATTGAATCTTGAAAATTCACATTAATTGATCTAAACATTCCAAATTATTCAAATATTTAATGAAAATAATTTGAGTTATTTCACTATAAATATACACTTGATATTTTATGTAACACATGGTTGTAAAAATTTCCTAAAAAATAAATTCAACCTTTTCTCATGAAACCCCCTTTATATCATGTTTATATCATATAGAATTATCAAAATAACTTCACAATGGAATTATAAATATTTAATAATGATTTTATATGAAATTATATTTAAATTAACACCTCAAGATCTAAAATCTATATGAAATAAAAAGAAAATTGTTAAACCACCTACTCTTAAAGTGTTTAACACTATTTGTTGGGTACTATAAACATAATACCATCTGTATAACCCTAAAGGATCATTATAAATAATTTATAAAAATTTAAAAACTGATTAAACATAATATTAAAATATTAAAATGAGTTAATACCAAATGTAAAATTGTAATATAAATTTATATATTCATAAGGAAGTGAAAATGACAAGCCTGAAACTTTTCTAGAATAAATTATAAAAATCCCCATCGATTCTGGGTGTTTTTACCAAACATGGAGAAACTCCATCACCCATGAAACCTAAATGCGATAAAATTATATAAAATAAAAAAATAGAAAAATTATGAGGATAAGAATAAGAGTACAAGAATAAAAAATGATTACACACCTTCTATATGAAAGAAGAAACCTCCTTAACAATAGAGTGGGAGGATGGTCACTGGTCCCTTTGAGTTGTCGACCCTAAAAATTGGAGAGAAATGGGAGACTCCTCCATTTATCATTTATTCTAAATAATAATAATAATAATATATTCTAGTAATAATGATAAAAATAATATATATATATATTTATATAAATAACCTAATAAAACTCAAAATTTCATAATCAATAATAATATATTCATAATTCCATGTCAATTATAAATTTTTATAAGGTAATAATAATAACCAAAATAAATATAACACATAATTACACATGTATTTTATTAAAATATCACTAAATTATTTAAAATATAAATATTTAATTACATGAACATAATAATTATTCAATAATATCACTATAATATTCTGTAAGTCAATTATGGATGGTCTCAGGAAGTTTAGAACTGAAAAATGACATTTCTTATTGAATTTAATGAATACACGATTAATATTCATGGTTAGACAGAATTTTAATCTAACTATGTATAAATATTTAATTTTATGACCACAATTAATGATTATCATATATCATTTTTAAGCTATGTGTTTAACCATGCAACTTATTAAATGTGTATTTTTTTAAAAATAATCAAAATTAAAATAAACCAAAGTGGGGAATCACATACCACAAATCACAAGGCATGTCTATGACACAATACATTAGTAGTCCTATGATTGAGTCAAAATGTATATTTTTATATCTAAGGCATGGAATTTCTATATAAATCATTATAGGCTTGGATCTAGACTTAAAAAATACTCTAAATAATTGGTCAACACACACATATACCCGACTCTGAAGAATGTGCTTAGGATAGTGGGTTGGTATGCTAGTATTTATTCCTCTAGTAATATCATATAAATAGTGACTTGTCATGCATGTATATGGATATCAATAAATTCCTTTTGATAATGGACTAACATGTATGCGTTTGGGCCTGAGGAAAGTCCTACAAATAATAGGCCCATTATAAGTATATTCTTCCAATATCTTCAATCAATTCATCATGTTAACAAAATTTTCTAGGGTAATAAGAACAAAAAATATGGACTTACATATCCCATCAGACATAGTCCTCCAATACCCATTCACAAATCATGAATTGAAAATCCCATGGTATCATGTGTGAATCATCTATTATGTGTTAAATAGGACTTGCCTATTTTCTCAAATAATTCCAATCTTTCTCAATTTACATTCAAGTCCATAAAATTCACTTTCTCATGACCATATATTACTCCATTCCTAAAACACATATAGAAGAATGAAAATTTTAGGGATATAGAGTGACTTTCACTTTGTGTTAGACCGGTATAATAACTTATTTGTTAAAATTTAAACTTATTCAAGTTCAAACAAACTTGATTATTAGAAATATGAAATTCACACTACACTCTCTACAAGTTCATAGGTTAAATGAAACACAATACTGGTTAGGTACCATGTTATTTCTCTGTAGGGATAGGTTTTTACTATAGGTGTTCTTGTTTGAGTTTTTTTCCAAACAAATATATAAAATATAGATGTTTAATGTGTATAAAATTTGGATATATGGGAAAATAAAAAGGATATATCCTATACTAGAGTTGATAATTAGAGAGGCCACTTCCACTTGGATTGTATTACATTTTTAGGGTAAATGGAATTCAACTAAACCTACTGAAATATTACTACTGGTTATTATAATAAAATTCCAAAACACTATAGTCTATCTAGAGATACACTCTAAATATATCCCCTATCCTTCCTAATAAACAGGTAGGTCCCTGTAAGGTTTTCTAATAATCTTAATGTATAATAAATAAGTCCACATTTTGTGTTGTTGTGTGTACCCACTACTTCTCTCAGTTTGGGTTTATTAGGCCCAACCAAGTGTGATTGAAAATCACAAGTTTGTGGGGTCTTACTCCTCCACAATACCCTTATGATGATAAATAAGTTTTTTATTATGTTCTTCATGAGAGTTCAAATCTCATATGCTCCTCACTTTCAGATCAACTACCTAGTGATAGTTTACATATTCTTTCTACCATGTGTCGAATTCTACTCTTTCTACGTCGCTCTCAGACACTAGTGCACCTTCCACTTTCCACGAGGTATGAATTACACTTAGAAGAAAGAATCACATAGAAAAAAATCATGATAGTCCAATAAGTGAAACTTTAATTAAAATTAATTAACATATAAAATAATTAAAAATAACCTAAGATAATATGATAGTCACATAAAAAAATGAAGAATAATGGGAAAGAAAGATTATAAAATCTTATAAAATTTTCCTCCCCCCCTCCTCCTGACTGTGATTTGTTACTATAGTATCAGGTCCTCCCCTGGAAGTCTTTTCTTTCTTCATCTCAGCTTGTTCATCTCAATCATATGCCTTTTTATACTAATAAATAAATATTATTACTTTTCTATTATTTCTCTCTAAATAGTTATTTTTCAACATTAATTTTTTTCATGGATTAATTTCACATGTCGACGACCACTCCTATAATGAACCCAACTCTAGTAATTTGGAGCCGATGTATACTTTATTACATTATCACAAGATGCAAGTGATCACATCCCAATGGACCAAATAGTTTAGTATTCTAGAAGAAATATATAAATACATGATACCCATTTCACATTCAGAATAAAAATAAAACATAATACATAACTAAATAAAATAATCTACATCCCTGAAACTCATCAAATATTTCTTCTTCATATCCAGGGGAAAGGAAACAAAATAAAGGTGAAACAAAATACTAAATAAGGGTTGCATACAATGGTAGATATCATGATTAAATAATGAATAATCCATATAGAAAGTTAAATAACATAAAACAACTTTAATTTATTCAATAACTTGAGCATGAAATAAGGCATAATCCATATGTCAAGGTAACTAACTGAACACACATTCCGTTTAATCAGTAATATGAGAATGAAATGTTTCCATAAATAATATAAATGTGAAAATATCATAGATAATAATAATAAATGAATTATAAATGAAAGAAATTGTAAATTATTGGGCTTCATAATATCTAGAATCATGATACCTCTACTATTCATAACTTTTCACTACAAAATATTTCACTTTTTCCAACAGGGACATATCTGTTGGTAAAAGTGCATTTTCTATTGGTAAAACGTTTAACTAACATATATGTCTCTGCCACTAAACTGTTGGTAAAAACTCTGTCGCTAAATATTTTTGCGACAGATAAAATAGTTCTGTTGCAATTATAAATATTCCAACAGATAAAATATATGTTGGTTAAAGTATTTAACAACCGGTTATGATGAAAAATTTATCTGTTGGTAATAATATTACCATCATATAATATATATTTTGTTTATAAATTACATTTGAATAAAAATTTTATATTTTTATTAATTTTAAAATTTCATATTTTATTTATTATTTTCTCATATATAATACATAGGTTTTAATTATTAAACTGAACAAGATTTTAACACATATTCAAACTTAAAAAAAATTAATTATATTAATCGTGAAATATTTTATAGAGAACATTGGATCTCCCAATCCCTCATCCCCACTGGATCCCCTACAGGATCCCCCCCTTCAAGGTGACCCATCCATGAAATCTGGTCAGCTCTAATTCCAGTGTCCCAACTATGTCAGCGACTCATCCATGTCATCTAGTCACCTCCAGCTTTAGCAACCAGCTCCAAATAAAAGCATGTTTAACTTAACATAGGAGGTTTTGGTTTAGTCTCATGCACATCTTGATCCACCACCATGCTAGACAACTCTACTTATCATACTCCTCTAGAGTCCATCCACAGTCTTCCAAGACCAACCTACTTCAATAATAATTCTGTAGAAAAGAAGTACTTCAAAAACTTGTAATCAAAACAACACAGAAAAAAAAAGAAACTCAGGAAATATTTCAAGATGTACATTCGAAACAGAAACTCGAACCTATTAAAAAAACAAAATCCCAAGCATCTATCATTCATCCATGATCTTCCAACATCAATTATCGTTGTAGTGATTCACACAGAAAATTTATTTCTCTCATGTTCCCAGCAATGTTACCTTCAAACATTCCAACTACAGACATCAATATACCAATGGAATATCAACATTCAATCAAAATCCAATTTCATTTAATTTAAATTGTAGGTTCTTGTGTGAAAAAAGACTTAAATTTTTGTATGTGTTGCAATACCTGCAAGTGAAACTGACTCTACTAAGAGAGAAACAATGGTCACAATGTCAATTATTTTGTAGAATAAAAATTTTGTTAAAACCAGGTGAAAATAACAAAAATAGGATAGACTTAAAGAGTGAAATGAAAACCAAACTGAGTGCAGTGAACTGGACCTTGAAACTTTCCAATTCTGGGACACCATAACGCTGCGATAGAATCACTAAAAACGCCCACAAAGAACAACATACTGGACCTCCTGTACCTTCCTTCCATCCTTATCATCACAAAGGTATCAAAAAATCCTCCACCATAGATATGCATAGATTTATATTAGCCATAAATTACAAAAACATTTAGAGAAATAGTTACAAAAATACAATCATCAATTTAGAAAAATCACGTCGCACCTCTCTTAACAGATAAAAAATGAGACCACAAATGTCCATGATGATAATATGGTACTAGTCAGGCATATTCAAGATTATTCAATCAAAGAAATAAGACAAAATAAAGGTGAATCCTACAAACCATTCTGAATTTACCTAGGAAAACACTCCCTTCACCTGGAGACCTAAAGCATAAACAAATGTCATATCCATGTCAGGATTCCGTACTGCATCAATGATCAAATACCCAAAGTCTGGAAAAACATAATACTCTCCTTTTATTTTCCCCTATCACCACATGGATTCAAAATCCCTATATCAATCATCATCAAGAAATTAACAGTCCAAATTCAGTATCCTACTAGAACTATATTAGAGGCTACATCAGGACAAGCAACCCACTCTCACTACCATAAACATGCTAATTAAATTGTAATATTTTATACCTTCATGTAGCAATTCAGATCATCATGTATCCACCCATAAATTTTCACACTAATCTGGGACACCCCCTAAGCTTCAAAAGAAACACCCCCATGTAAAACTAGATATAGCTACACCAAGGCACACCTTGCAGCTCCTGCATAAAAAAATACAATAGTCGTGAACCCAAATCTTTTATTCAAACTTTAAATCAAACTATAGCCTCCACTTGTGGACATTTTTAGAACCATTCAAACACTATATTGAAACTACAACCCCTAGAGAATCCATTTTGAAAAAATTGAGACATGCCATAACAAACAACTGCAACACTAACTACAAGACTTACTAAAACCAAAGACGCCAAATGAATCATATACCGATCATATTCTTCAACCAAATGCAAGAAACATTTTAAACATTTAAAAAACACCAACCTACAACAGTTGGAATTTTACAAGCTATAAATTTTACACTGATAATTCTAGGTTTGAAGAATAATATAAAGAGGAAGAATGGTGATATGCTTTGAACTGACCATTTACACAGTATTCACAGCATGGTCAAGGAACGTGCTGCAACGAATAATAGAAAAGTTATTATAACCATTTACACAATGTAAACCATGTTTGGGAACATGCTGAAGAAAATTACAAAATCATTTATTAATATAGGAAATGCAATAACCTTCATAAACCAAAAGATATCACTGTAATGGTATACACCGGTATCCCTATAACTAGTGTAAACCATATCCATAATCTATCACTTACGACATGGTTTACATTGGCAGCGGGGTAAACCATTCCCCCTATAGTCATTTAAACCATAACCATAAGATATCACCATCATGATTTAAAAAAGTTACTATGACCATTTACCCCACTACTAGTGTTAACCAAGTTAGGGAACACGGTGAATAAAATTTTCACTGCATAATAAAGAGGGTGACATGCTCTATATTGAGTATACAGTAAATTTTCAAAAAATAATAGAAAGAGGAAGAAGGCCTTTCAAGTATTGAGATATACGAATTCTATGGAGTCAAAAGAGAATGTAGGAAGTCTTGATGATTACATCCTGGTGCTGTTGAAGGAGGAATAATTCCTTGCATGTATTGAGATATACCAATTCTATGATGGAATTTCATGTATGTTTTACTAATCGGACAAATAAACCAAATAAACTTTTCAGATCAACTAACATAAATTTAAATTATCCACATTTCATACTCAGGTTTATTTCAAAGAATTTATATAGAAATTTCTAGTCAGTTCCTTAAAATTCCTATAGGATTTGTTATGAATCACTGGAATCATAACAAGATCGTAGTATCTTGAAATCATCTCCTTTCTTTTTTAACATTCTTTGGACTCTTAATAGTAAGTCCCTCTATGAAAAAAAAGATAAGGAATATGTGGTAGTGAAATTCAAGGCAATAATAAAATGAGAAAAAAATAAATAATTCATGAAAAAAAACCAGAATAACGAAGCATGGATACTTGAGCTGGCTCAGCAACAGTATCAAACAGAATTGCAGATTTTGGAGGCTGCTAAAAGCCTTTCCGCAGAGGTGGAAGCCCCATTGGATTCTATGGACGCACATTCCATCCAGGAGATGGTAAAAGAGAATAGTTTTTATAAATTAGATCCTCTGGAAGTGATGCTTTCCCCATTGAGTTTTTCCGAGGGGCTTGTCCATTGGATCTAATCAATGGCCCATGTGTTGCGATAGAAGGAGATGAACTTCAAATCTGATTACTCAAACCTCCACCATAAAGAGAATATTGATGATCAGTTGGAAGATAATGGCCTAGAACAGGTAATAATGTTATTTCTGAAGATGCAATACCTTAGCAGACTAGTTAAACTTAAAGTGGTTGCAGATAAAGGATAATCAAACAAGTTGCAATCGAAATTCTTAAAATAAATAGGCAAAACTAGGATAGGGTGTATTATAAAAAAATAGTAGAATGATCAACAATACATAAAACATATATATAAAAGGGAACTAAACAACATATTTGTAAAGAAATTAATCTTTGATAATAAATATTTTTTCACATATAGAGCGAAAAAAGGAAAAACAAACCAGTGAATAACATGAAGTTTGATGATAATATTCTTTGTGGTGAAACCCCTAAAATATCAGAGGGTTTACCATTGAAGAAATTTCAATTTGATTCCTTCACCACATAACACATATAAGTAATATAATTTGAAAACATTTCTTGCACTTTGATTCCCCCATCAAAAAATCACTCTTATACAATGAGTATCTTCCAAATCCGAGATGGAATTCCACACCCCCCAACAACCTTCCTCTCTTTTTAAATATCCCAAACCTCACTTTTTTAGAAGAGAAAATGCACACAATAAAATGAGAAATCTACAACCAACTTATGCTTACAATAATATTCCTCCACATAGAAATTTTAGAATCCTCTCTATAAAATTAAGTTCACCTAGCACTTCTATAATAAAATTTTGTTATTCTGTGCATCTTTGAGAAGTAGTGAGTCATATGAGATCTTTTACATCGCAGGCATATCAGTACCCTCATGAATAATTAAATTTCCCTATTTTGGAAATAAGGCTTCATCCATGGATATTGTAATGTTGAGAAGGTTGGTCTTCTATTTATATGACTTAGATGAAAGACAATCCACTCCACTTCACTAATCACTATTGTCAGTATTTGTAAAAGTTTTAAAGGATCCATGGTTGATCAGAATGGTTGGAGAGATCTAGGGTGGAGCTATGCTGGGATTAGGAGAACCGAAATCTACACAGGGGAAGGCTGCTGGACATTGAGAGATTTCCACAAATAGATGATGTGAAACATGTAGGATCTACTGATAGTATTAAATGATGTTGAGGGCTTCCTAATCTTGGATTGGATTTTGAAGTACCAGAATTAAAATGAATGGTGTGGCTCTCAGCTTCGTGAATCTTATATGTCGATCATGCAAGGAGAAAGGCTGAATATGGGATTTATGTGTGTTAACTGGAGTTAGTGTACACATTTGGATGGATTTAATCGGGTAACGTGGGTTGATATGTTGTAGGTGATTATAGGATTTGATGCGTGCTGCAGGAAGGGTGAATCAAAATGTTACGCTTGAGATCTACAGCTAGAAAATCGACTAGGTTAATGCGGGATATTGGAAAATTATGATGTAGATGGATTCACCTGGAGATTCAAAATTGTTTGGGGTTTCGATCTGAAGATTAATTGAATGCAGAAATCTTCGAATAGAGATAGAGAAATAAGTTTACAGAGATGTTTGGTTGAATGATCGAAGAGGAATACCTGCAGCAATGAACGAAGATGAATACGGTCAGTTGAGGCTTTATCATACACGAATGCAGTGAGATATTGCCCGATTCTAGAGGGTGCTATAGATCGCAATACGACGGTGGATTCAGTGAGACTGAAGACAGATGAGTTCACGGAAAATCATAAATGGATCGGAATAGAATGATGAAAGAAATAGGTTAAAAAAGTAAATATTTTAATTGAAAATTGAATTAATAACTAAATTTTATATTAATTTTTTATTCTAGAAATGTAAAATTAACGAAATATAAATACCATTAAATACATAAAAATGTTTAAAAAATATTTCAAATATCATAAATTGTAATAATTTTTATATACATTCTTAGTTTTTTTCAATAAATTAAAATAAAATATCAATATGTAAATATAATTATTAATAAAATAGTATTACATCATTGATTTTTTTATGTTTGTTTATTTATTAAAGTTATGTTAATAATTTGTTTTCTTTGTGTTGATTAATTTTTTTCATGAATTTAAATTACTATATATAGAACCCTATTTTAAAAAAACACCAAAAACGATGAATTGAATATTAAAGTTAGTCTTAAAATGTTAATATAAAAAAATAGCTTTCTAAATTAGTTAATTATAAAATATTTTTTTATTAAATGGATTATTGCAACATATTTTAATGGTGTTAAAATTTTTTGTATTTAATAATGGTTATTAATAATAGATTCATGTGTTAGTAAAAAAATATTGGTAGTGATATGACAAAGTAATATATTTAACTGTTAGTAAAACAACTGTTGGTATTGAACAATTATTATTAACAGACATATCTATTGGTAAAAATATTTGTTGTTATATTGAATTAATATTAGAAAAACATGATATATATTGGAAATAATCATATTTACTGACAGATATATTATATGTCATTGAATTTATTTTGGTATAAGTCACTTTTCTTGTAGTGTTTAAAAGGTAGTTTAAAACTATGGGTATAAACCCATCTGATTCGGCTGACTGATTTGTCTCATAAGATATTTTGATTCATCAAGGGGATATCTATAATCTATACCCATAAGTAAATGAATGTAATAATTATTTCTCATATATCAAATAGATGATTTAATTCATGAATCAACATGCCTTGTCATCAAATATCCATATTGAGTAAAGGATACAAATTTATCAATATTTCCACAATTAAGAAAATAAATTTCATAGTAAACACCCTATGTAAAAATGGTATAAGGTTTTAAAATAATCATATAAATCATAAAATAATATTTATATTTTATATAAATGTAATTTTCAAATAAAAATGATCACAAGAAAGTGACTGTTTCAAGAGAAGCTAAATAATCACAAAATAAATTGAGATTTTACAATATTTTTTTACCAATTTGGTAACTTTTAAATTCAAAAACCTTCAATAATAAACTTGAAACAAAAAATTAGTTGTAATTAATAAATAGTTATTCATGTTAAGAACATAAAATGGGTATTATATACAACACATAAAAGTGAATAGGTTCATATTAATAGATACATCTAAATGAAATAAAAATTGTGATGGAATCCATTACTTCATGATTCCTATTGGTTGAACATGATTTAATATCATTTATAATGGTCTTGAACATGTTATTAATTTACAATAGATCCATATTAATATTTATAATTTTATATATGATAATATTATAACATTTTACCACCCGTTTAGTTAATAATATTTCATTATTTTCATTGTTTCAGGTGTTAATTACCTTGTTTTCCCGTGCTTGTTTTGTCATGAATGTTCTAGACCTTAGGTATAGGATATAGATACATTATTACAATAATTTTATTATTTTTATAAATATATTATTTAATTTTTATATACATTTTAGAATCATTCTTGAATTTTGAACATAGAAAATGAATCGCAATGCTTCGTGGAGATGGTAGGCCTACATATGCACGAGCGATGTTATCATTCCTTTAATGGGTGAAAGGGTAAGGAATTTTATGATATATTTATTTTATATAATTTATAAAATGTAATATATATATCACATATATTCATTAAATTTATTCTGATTACCTTCTATATAAAGCGTACATGAAAAACGATCCACATCCTTTTGCGAGGCACTAGAACACTATACACACAAGTGATATTATCATATTTTAAACGAAATCGAAAGTAATAAGGTATGTGTGATATTATAATTATATAAGTATAATAATATCATAAATTATATATATATATATATATAAATTAAACCCATCGTTATATTCAACCATTATAGGGGTTGATGGAAAATGAGTTACATCGGTTCGTGAGGCGGTAGTCCGTCATAAACACTATCGATGATTTCATTTAAAATTTGATAGAAGAGTATATGAATAAAGGGTATGACACTAACATAATAAAATTCCATTATATGTCATATATTTGTGTTATTATTCTTTAATTGTTGATTAATATTTTAAAGATGTGTAAGAATAAAAAATATAAAAACGATCGTTTAAAAACATTACCTCTTATCCATAAAACATATTTAGTTTTTCACCAAAAGCCTTTCTAGGATGGATTTATGATAAAAAAATTGTATAACACCCATACCACGAGTTTATTTTATTTTTAATTATTTCTCAGTGTTAGATCTTTTGTTCAAAGTTTGGGTTTGGGTCCCAGTTTAAATTTTTGAAGATTGTGAGTTTGGCTGGGTTTTAGGACTGTGCACGGGCACCACACAGTTAACAGAAAATGTACAGTCAACCTAGGTACCTGTGTGGACACTTTTGGAATGGACAGAAGCTACCACATGGTTCACGTATGGTCTCTTGAGTGGTGCGGGTTAACCTTGGGGTTTCCTAGTATTCAAATAAATCAAATAAAATGAAATAATTAAAATAATTAAAATAAAATAAAGTAATATAAGTTAAAAATTTAAAATAATACATTGATAACGCTTATCCATAATAATAATAATATTATTGTTATTGATAATAATAATAATATAATTAAAATTATTTTTATTGTTATTATCAAATTTATTATTATTATTATTAAAATTAATAATAATAATAATATTATTAAAATTTTATTATTATTAATATTAAAATTGTTATTATAATTATTATTAATATTTAAATTATTATTATTATTATTGTTAGTAATTATAATAATATTATATTATTATTATTATTCTAGTACTATTATTATTAAGTTTATTAAATTATTATTTTTATTATTTTGTTTCTAAAAACCCTAATTTTCTCCCCCTCCTCTCTCCCCCTTATCTCCCTCATGCAACTCCCTCCCCCTTCTTTCTCCCTATGTGTGCACCCCCTATGGTCTCCCCTACTCCGATGCCCACCTCCTATAGCATTCCCTTCAGCAGTGTCTCTCCCCCACCAACATCCTCTCCTCCAGCACATAACCCCGTCGACACCCTCCTCTCCAGCGAGTGACCTCCCCTATGCTGGTCGTACCTCCTCCTCTGGTGCTCCCCTCTTGTAGCCACACCCTCCCCCACTCTAGTGAGTATGCCATATCTTTCCCCTCTTGATTTCATGGTTTCTCTTAGTGGGGTTTCACATTGTCCAAAACCTAGAAGCTGGGGTTGATGCGTGTGTTGTTTTTCTTGGATTTTAGGGTGTACGGATCATTCTTTAAAGAATATTCTTCCCTCCCTTGGAGTTTCTTTTCATCCTCACAATGTCAAGGTAGGTGTTTCCAATTTTTTAGTTACCGATGTAATCTAATTCATACTTGGTCATTTCAATAATTCATGATATATGACACACACCTTGGTAGTATATATTGTTAGCTTATTATGGTGTTTTCATGGTAGTTGAATTTTCTAAAAATAGGTTTTGAGGTCATTCTTCATTTATTCTAACATGTTTTTACACCAAATGATGCATGAATATTTTTAATAAATTGGTAAACATGATTTGAAACCCCATGGTGTCTTTGTTTATCTAATTGTAGTGTTTTTGTGTTGGTAACAATTTTTTAAAATTATTTTTTAGAGTAATTAATCAATTATTACCATGTGTTGGTGCCTTTAAAGTGTTTTATTTAATATCCATTGTTTCTCAAGAAGAAATAGAACCTTGTTATGATATCTGGTCTTTGAAATATGTTGGTAACTTAGTTTTAATTTGTTAATTTGGGTTAATGAGAAATTTAGATTCCTTTTTGGGTTTTTGGAAATAGTGAAATGTTTTAGAAGGGTTTACATGGTTCTAAAATAATGTTGTTCATACTATTGAAATTTTGAGAAGTTTTTTAGTTTAGTTGAAAGTAAATGGTGAATTTGAGAAATTTGTTTTGAGTGTTGTCATGGTCAGTCTCGATTTTCCCTCAAATGAAGTGGTGTTTTTAAATGGTGTTTTCCTTAAATATTGGTTTCTTAAATGGCTATTTCTGTTCAGTTATATTTTTTTGTTAACTAGTTGGGTGATTTTATATGATCATTTTGTTTTATCTTCATATTCTATTGTATTTCTTTGATCATGGTTATTGGGTTCAAACCATTCCATTTTGGTTTATATTTGATGCCCGACACTAGTTTCCAGCCCGTAGGGATCGGGAATGCCCTTTGGGCCATGCTGCAGATCAGGTCGGGTGTCGGGTCAGATGACATCCTAACCTAGTTCATGTCAAAATGGTATCGAATGTGGCCCTTGTTATTTTGGGTATCTGGTAGTTAGAGATTAGGACTTCCAAGACCCAGGAGGTAGGTGTAGAAAGGGAATCATAAACCCTTGATCGTTCTAAACCATGAGTTACTGGGGGTAGTCTGGGATTTGAATCTTATGTCTTTTTTTTGGATTTAGGGATGACAATAGAGGTGAAGTAGCATCATGTTGTGAAATCACATAGATTAGTGACCAATTTGGATTCAAAGTGTATGGTTCAAGGTCCTCTTAGTGTTATGGCTTACTTGGGGCATGACCTAGTACCATGTTGCTGTGTTTGTAATAGTCACTAGTTCCTCATTCTGATGGTTTAGTGTAAGTTGTGCTTCATCTTGGCTTTGGTGGATATAAGGGTTTTTTTAAAATGAAAATGTGTTTTCTAAATTATAGTGTTTTATCTTAAATAATTTTAAATGGTTAAAGTGGGTTTTAAAATTAAAAGCATTTTGGATTTAATAATTTGGTAAATGATTAGATTTTCTAAAGAAATGGGTTGAGTGAAGCCTTGGGTGATCATTATGAATGCTTCCACATGTGAGGGTGTGTATCAAAAGCATGTGTTTACACATATATTTAGAAGCATATAAACACATGTAAAATGGTTCATGGGATTACTTGGGTGTGTATTTGAAATTAATAGATTGTATAGGTTTTTCTTAAGTGAATTAGGATTAGGAAATTATTTTTTAAATTTATTTTGGTTTAAATAGAGGGTTTTGGTATTTTGAAAATGGCCTTTGAGGAAAGATGTTTTGGAATTTAATTGAAAATGGTGGGTTTTGAAAAAGTTTTTTATTGATGTTATTGTGTTGTTTGGGTTGTGAGCCTAAATTTTGGTTCAAGGAGTTCTTTTTTGTTGTGTTTTGGTTTGATGTTATGTTTGGTTTATGTTTTCCACAATTCTTTCCTAGAATGGTCACCAAATTTACTAATTATTTGTACCTAGTTTCTGGTTCTTCTTAGATGTTTAGTGTTCTTTGTGGTGATATAGGTCTGTTAGAGGCAGTGAAGTGGCTTGAAGAGGTAGAGTGCGTCTTCAGATCATTGGGGACATTCAAATATATTAGAGACTGTGATGTTCTGGGGTTTTTTGAGGGTCTAGATTTGGACCATTTGAAGTTGGTTTCCCCATCCATGATAGATGTTGGGATAAAGTGGAAAGTTTTTAAGTCCACCTTCTTCCTAGGGTTCATACCTGAGAAGGTGAAGTTGAAGAGGGCAGTAGAGTTTCAAGATGTTAGGAAATGAAAGTGGTTAGTAAAATCTTATGTTGACCAATTTAAAGAGATGGTTCCATTTTATTTGGAGGTAGCGTTAGAAGATAAAATGAAAAATCCTCTTTTCATTTGGTTTCTTCATCCTGAAATTGCAGAAAAAGTACTCTCATAAGGTGATACATGTTTTGAGAAATTGGTTGATGAGACATTTATGTAGGATCTAATTTTTCATGCGTATTCAATTGTGGTTATATATCATAAGGGTTCCACAAATTAAGAGGAGTGCATACTGGGGGAAACTATTTATAAAGAGTCATATTCTATGGTTATGGATTCATGTTCATCAGAACCTTCTTTTGTGTTCCATCATTGTGTCCGGTTCCGGCATTCTAAGCCTTCTTGTCGCATCCCTTTGAAGATATACCATCATTGCGGCTGGCTAGGTAATTAGAAGAAGTTTTGTAGGATATATCACTTGAAGAAGATGTTATGATTGGAGGATTCTAGTGCCTGACTGTGAGGTAGGAGATGCTTCACTTCAGCAGATCCCCAGTCACAAGTCTTGGGGTGAAGCTCATGCATAGTTAGGAATTATCGGGGTGAGAGAAACCTTTTTCTGATTTTGTTCTAAGCATTAGGATGTAAGTATCTAATGTTTCCTTGTTTTGATTTTTTTCCATTATGTGTTTATCTTATCATATTTAAATATTGACGAACTTTTACTTTGTCAATGTAAATGGTTGTATTTATTTAAATGTTGATTTTTTTGAACTGTTAATTCTTCTTAAAGTATGATCAACCCTTATGAGGGTTGGTTTTAGTTTTTGTGGTCCTCGTTTGGTGATGTGAGTGCTTGGGTTTTATGGGAAGTGGTAAATGGTGTATCCAATTTTAGATTGAGTTATTCTCATGGATTTCCCCTAGTGTTTGGGGCTCATATTGTATAGGGAACCTCTAGTTTTGGTAGTGGTGTTGTTTCGCTTCTACTAAAGAAACTATATTTGTTTGTGTTGGGGATTCACTAGTTCTTTATTGTGGTGAGGGTGTTGTTTAGCAGATATAGAGAAGTATTGTTAGTTCTCAATGTCCCGTTATGCTGAGTTTCTTGTATTGGATTTTCTGTTTAAGTCTCAATGGTTTTGTTTAGTTAATATGGAGAATTTAGGTAAGTTGAGGTAGGGAGCTCCTACGTTGGCCCCATCCCTAGGGTGGTGTGTTTGGGTTTTAATTTCCATGATAGTTGAGTCCTTATGGTGTGGATAACCCTCTAATGTTCCCCCATTATTTTGTTCTATGATTTCTTATGGATTGGTTGAGTGTGCCTTGTGGAGTGAAAGGTCACCCTGAGGTTCTCGGTTTCTCTCATTGTTGACTAGAAATGCATTTGAGTTTTGGTTATCTTTCGATTAGGTGACTTTCTAGGGGAAAACAATGTTTGTGGTGGAGATAATTTTCACACACTAACCAAAATTTTCTTTTGTTTTTAATTGTTTCTCAATGTTGGATATTTTGGTCGATGTTTAAGTTTGGGTCCCAGTTTAAATTTTTGAATATTTTGTAGTTTTGGTGGGTTTTATGCCTATGCACAGGCACCACACGGTTAGTAGAAACCATGCAGTCATCCCAGGTACCAGTGCGACCACTTATAGAATAGATAGAAGCTACCACATGGTTAGTTCATGTTCACTTGAGAGGTATGGGTTAACCATGTGGTTACCGAATATTCTAATAAACAAAATAAATAAAATAAAATAAAATAAAATAAAATAAAATAAAGAAAATAAATAAAGTAAAATTTGATAAAACATAAAATAAAACAAATAAAATGTTTTAATAATAATAATAATAATATTTTGTTGAATAATAATATTATTATCATTAAAATTATTATTATTATTATTGAAATTGTTAATAATAATAATAATAATAATATTATTATTATTAAAATTGTTATTATTATTTTGGTTAATAAATTGTTATTATCATCAGTATTATTATTAAATTTTTTATTACTATTGTTGTTCTTATTAATATTAATATTATTATAATATTATTATTGTTATGTTATTACTATTATTATTAAGTTTATTATATTATTATTAGGGTTTTTTTTGAAAACCCTAATTTTCTCTCCCCCTTCTTTCTGCCCTTTATTTCCCACATGTTTCCCCCTCCCCCTTCCTTCTCCCTACATGCCCCCCATGCACTCCCCTCCTCTGGCACCCACCTCCTCTGATGATCCCTCTAGCGGAGGATCTATCCCACCGACACCCTCCTCTCCAGTTCGCGACCCCACTATCACCCTCCTCTCCAGCATGAGACCCCCCTCCGATGGCCAAACCTCCTCCTACTGTGCTCCCCTCTAGCAGCTGCACCCTCTCCCCCTTCAGTTAGTATCCCCTCTCTCCTATCTCTTGATTTCTTGGCGTCTTATAGTGGTGTTTTACCTTTTACAAACCCTAGAAGTTAGGGTTGATGTGTGGGTTGTTTTTCTTGGATGTTAGGGTGTGAAGATCATTCTTTGAGGCATATTCTTCCCCCCATTGGAGTTTCGTTGTGTCCGCACAACATTAATTTAGGTGTTTCTTTTATTTTTCTTACTGATTCAATCTAATTGATACTTGATCATTTCAATAATTTTTTTATATATGACTCACACCTTGGTAGTACAATTTGTTAGCTTATTATGGGGTTTTCATAGTATTTAAATTTTCTAAAAATATGTTTTGTGGAAATTCCCTATTTATACCAATGTGTTTCCACACAAAATAATTCTTAAGTATTTTTTATAAAATTTTAAACATTATTTTCACCCCCATGGTGTCTTTTTTTAGCATATTTTAGAATTTTGGTGTTGGTAAAAATTGTTAAAATTATTTTTTAGAGTAATTAATCAATTATTACCATTTTTTGGTGCCATTTAAGTGTTTTATTTAATGTCAATTGTTTCTCAAGATGAGATATAGCCTTGTTATGATATTTTTCCTTTAAAATATATTGGTAACTTAGTTTTAATTAATGAATTTGGGTTAATGTGAAATTTAGATGCCTTTTTGGGTTGTTGTCTATAGTGAAATGTTTTGGAAGGGCTTAAATGGTTTTAAAAGAGGGTTGTTCATTCTCTTGAAATTTATTGAAGTGGTTAGGTTTTGTTGAAAGTAAATGGTGAATTTGAGAAAATGTTTTTGAGTGCATTCATGGCCAGTCTTGATGCACCCTCAAATTAAGAGGGCACTTTAAATGGTGTTTTCACTCAAACCTTGGTTTCTTAAATAGATATTTGTTTTTTTAAATTATGATGGTTCCCCTGTGAAGTTTAAAAAATGGGTTTTCAAATGAAATATTAATATGGTATTCCCGTTTGGAACTTGGAGTATTATTTGGTAATTTTTTAGCATAAGGGGCCACATGGTATATTTTATAAGATCATATATCTCTTCAAAATTTGGAAAGTATTTTATAAAAATGTATTGAACGTTGGAACTTAAAGTCCCATTTGAAATTGAAAATATAAAAGTGGTGTTTGATGTTGTTTTGGAAATTGTTATTAAGTGTTATTGTTAAACTCATTTGATTATGTAAAGATAAAGGTCCTTTTGGTAATTTTCATGTTTTAAAGAAAGGGTTGAAAGATCATTTGTTGTGACGGCCTAGTTGGCACCTTGTATGATGTGATGTGTGTGTGTGTGTGTTTATATATATATATATATATAGGGGAACTCTATAGGAGGGATAACACTTTATGAGTTATCATATAAGGAGTCCGTGCTTGTGGTAGGCAAGTGCAGTGACGATAGATAAAGTGAGTCACACATGTGAGGTCCTCCTATTTACACAATTTATATATATTTATCATGGGTTTCAGAGTGTCCTTTAGAGGATTGAGTGATGGTTTATGATCAACCCCGATTGGATGGGTTGGTACCTCCAAGATTTATTCTTAGGCTAGGTTGGTTGTTCCACTTGTGAGGTTAGTTTAAAGTAGCCAGTTGGTTATAGATTTAGGGGCTTCACCATATACTGATAGGTGGTTTTGAACTGAGTACATAAAGGGGTATTCGAGGGATGTTTAAGAAAGCCCATGGTTACTATCTATGTTTGGTTGTTTGTAATTTTTCTGCTTTTCATTCTCATCTTGCACTGTTTTTTTATTTATTTTCAACGCAACCCTGTTATTATTTGGTTTGGGTTTTGGTTATAAAATTTCAATCTATTTGAAAATTTAATGTGGAATGTGTTGGATTTTAAAATGGAAAGGAAATGTTTGTTTAAAAAAATGTCAAAAAAACTATTTTTTTATAACTTTATTTTCAAACAAATTTTAGTGGATTACATTGGGAAAGGAAACACATGGACTCTTTGGTGGTTTCCTACTGAGCTATTAGCTCACACTTGACCTGTACCACTCGGTGTTAGTAGACCTGAGCTATTTTGCAGGTTCTTATTTTTTTTTAGGTTTATTTGGTTCAATATGGATCTTGTAGCCATTTAGTATTGGGGTGGTGGTGAAATTTTGGTCACATGTAGATTGAACTAGTAGCAGTTTAGTTTTGTTTGGTTGATTTTCAGTTTCAGTTTGTTTTCGTTCAGTAATATTTGTATCTAGACTAGTTGGGTGTTTTTATATGATAAGTTTTTTTATCTTCATGTTCTTTTGTATTTATTTACTCCTTGTTATTGGGATGAAACCATTCCCATTTGGTTTATATTTAATTCCCAACACTAGCCCTTGGGGATTGGGAATGCCCTTCGGGCCATGCTGTGGACTAGGTCCAGTGTTGGTTCAGATGAAATCCTAGCCTAGTTTGTGAAAAAGAGATATATGATGTTTTTATGGTAGTAAGGAATTTATTTTGGTAGGTATTTTTTGAAAAAATTGATTTTGATGTGTGAAGAGAATAATAGAGGTGGTGGGATTTTATAAGTTGGGTAGATGAAACACATGGAAGTTTTGAAGAGAATCAATTACACCCACATTTTTATTGTTAAAAATTACTCAAAAATGAGTTATTATAGACCCTTATAAGTTATAATGTAGAAATATTTCCATATAATCAGTTTTGGAAAATTTGTTAAGTCATTTTAACTCTTATCTTTTTATTTTATCCCCATGATAAATCAGTTTTTACCTTAATAATAGTAATTAATTTTTACAGATTTTACAATTCATAGTGGTTAAAAATTTAGTTGAAGTTATTAAAAAATACAAATTATAATTATTGAAAATATTTCATTCATTTTTCTAAATTAAATTCACATAAGTGGCATAATCCAATTTAAAATTATCCCTACAGACATGATGAAAAAACGAGTTTCCAAAGCGAAACTTTTCATAAGTATAACATGTTTTAATACCAAAATTTTGTATGAAATTGATTCAAATAAACTAAATTGTATTGAATATATATATTTTACTAATTTTAGTTTAAAATAAATTTAAAATATAATTTTACATTGTAAATAATTTAAAATAAAACGATGTTTTTAATAAAAATTAAGGTTTTTTACTATACATTTGAAAAATAGACATTTCAGAAAAAATCCCAAAAATTCACTATAATATAATTTTTTAATGAAGATTTAAAAAATTAAGTTAATTTTTTTAATTTTTTTTATAAAATTAGAAAAATTTAAATTTAAATCATGTGTACAATACACGACTAAACAACCTTTTAGAAAACTACTTTTTTTTTCAAACAATAATTATTTTTCTTTCAAATGATTCATATATTATTTCTAATCAATAGATAACCCTAATTTCCATTATTTTTTTAGTCCTATAAATACCCTCTAACATACCATTTAGTTTATAATAGTCAGGTTTAAATAATATTTTAAAATATTATCATGTTTTAATTAGACCTAGTGTTGCATGCATCACAAGATATCAAATAGATTGAATTAATTTAAATGGAAATAAATTGTAAAGAATTAAGGTGTTACATTATTCTCTAATATAAAAATTTCTTCCTAAATAATTTGTGGATATTACCTTATAAATAGATGAGGGTATTTATTCTTCATTAAAACCTATGGTTGTCACATTACTTCCCCCATTTTGGATTTCTCCAAAGTACCTTTACTAGTCAATCCATTTGATTCCTCGATACATTCTCTCTAGTATCAGTAATATGGATGGGTTATTTATAGTAAAATAGATTATATTCCAAATCTATTTCCTCATAGGTGATCACACGTATAGGGTCTGGCATGTACTTTCTTAGCAATGATATATGAATCACATCATAAAATTTTGAGAGACTTGGCGACATTTCCAAACAAGAAGCAACAAATCCAATTAATTCAATGAATTAAAAGGGTTTGATGTACCTGGGGTTTACTTTCCCCTTCTTACCGATTCTTATGAAAACCTTGCGTGGAGATACTCTCAAGAAGACTTGATCTCTCACTTGGAATTCCAAATATATTTTCCGATTATTGGTATAAAGTTTTTACCTATTTTTAGATGATTTAATATGAGTATGAATAGTAATTACCTTTGTTGTTGTCTCTTTAAAAATTTATGGACCTAAAAGTTTCCTTTCACTAAATTTGTCCCAAAAATTTGGAGTATAAAATCTGTTTCCATATAATGCTTCATACGACACCATTTGAATACTTGAAAGTAAAAAAAATGGTTATAGGAAAACTATTAAAAAGGTAAATAATGATCCCACATACCTTGAAAATCATGTGAGGATTACCTTAACGTGTCTTCCATTATTTGAATATTCTTTTTGAACTATTCATCAGTTTGAGGTTGATAAGTAGTGTTCAAATAAAGCTCACTTTGAATATTCTTCTGAAGAATCATCCATATTTTCAATAAAGAACTGGGATCACGACCAGACATAATCAAAAGAGGTTCACCATGAAGTCTTAAAACATAATTAATATATAGCCTTGTAAGGTGATCAAGAGGTAAATCATCTATTATGGATTGGAAATTTATAGATTTGGTCATGCGATAAATAATAAGCCATATTACATCATTCTTTCTTGGAATCTTTGGTAGTCCTATGAAAAAAGTCTTTTGTAATGTCATCCATTTCAACATTGTAATAGGAATAGGTTGCATGAATCTTCTAGTATGTTATCTATTATCCATGAATTGTTGTCAAACCAAGCATCATGATACACAGTCTTCAATTTATCACTTCATGTTATCCCACTAAATTTTTTCCCTCAAATCCCTATACATCTTGGTGCTATTAGGGAGTATAGAGAAATTTGAGATACAATAGTCATTCAAAAAATCCCTTTTTAGATCCTGTATTAATGAAACACCTAATATATTTCTAAATTTCAGAACACCATCTTCACAATAAAATTTATCTAATTTCCCATCATTCGCAACATTAATTTTATTCTAAAAGTTCTCATCATCGGATTGATAACATTTTGTCTTTTCTAATAGAGGTGGTTTAAAGATCTCTTCAAAAAAAGTGATGTATATCCTTCATTAATAATTCCCATATCCATATTTAATAGATCCATGAACATAGGATCCCTCAAAATCCCCATTTAGTTCATAACTCCACGATCTTTCATAATTAATGCATCTATTACATTATTTTCTTTCCATGGGTGGTAGTGTTTTGAGAAATCAGAATACTCGAGTACCTCAAGCCATCAAATTTGTCTCATATTGATCTAAATTCTGTGAAAATATGTATTTTAGAATTTTATGATTCTTGTATATATCAAATCTTTCAAAATAGAGGTAATGTATCCATATATTGAAAGTAGAGATTACAGCTACCAACTCAATATCATGGGTTGGAAAGATCTCTTCACGAGTCTTCAATTTCATTGATTCATATGTAATAACTTTATCATTTTTCATTATGACACAACTATGTCCCTTATTTGATGCATCAATATATATCACAAACCCATATTTTCAAAATTATTGAGTCAAAATCGTAGCATTAAAAAATATCCTTTTTAGTTCATCAAAACATTATTCACATTTCTTTTTCCAAATGATCTTAATCTATCACTCAGCTACCATTGGATTAGTAGTCCTTCCAAATGACGGGGGATTCTATCACATGAACCGATCCAATATAGAAGAATCACACTACGAAAGAACAAGTTTCTCAATCTGAGAAAGGTTAATTTTTATAACCAAATTTAGCTGGACTAATATAGACATGATCTGATCAGTTCAAATACCAGCTATATTGTCTTACTCAGTAAGGAAATCCCTATATTGGTCACAAGTATTGATACCATTTATCCTTCGAGGAACCATTTCTAAACAATGGAATTTACTGGATTAGTTTATAAAATTATTAATTTTAAATCATAATATATAATTATAAATATGGTGTATCAAATAACATAAATTAAAAAAAATTATGCATTTTTAATCTTAGAATCATAAACTTGGTTTCTTTTGGGATATCATTATTTTCAAATCCTTAATAATGGTTCGAAAAGAAAATGTAAATTATCCTAATATAATCCCCACAATGTGTCAAAATAGGTGAATATTGAGTCCCATTATCATGCACCAAGGGACTATCGGGTCAATCCCAATGTACAATTTTCAGATTTATGACCCCTAGGTTTAATTGTGCTAGAACCAAATCCACTTCTTGTATCCATACATGGATGTATTTCTTGGAAAAACCAGATAATATCTACCTTACCAAAACTTTAGGATGTTATTATATAATTACACTCAAAATCTATCATAGGGTCATTTTTCCTAATTTATATTTTCCTTAATCTATTTTCCAATGTTTCTATTAAACATCCTCTAATACCAAATTTAATGACTTTGATTCCAGAAACTTGGTGATGGTGTCTACTTTATTACATTGACATAAGACACAAGAGGTCACATCCCAAACGATCATATATTTTATTATTATTTAAGAACTAGATACATATATGATACCCATTTTACATAGGTATTAAAAATAAAAAATAAAACATAACAAAATAAGATGATCTTCATCCTTGAAACTCATTCAAAGATTCATTCTTCAAATCTTGGGGAAAGGAAACTAAATAAGGGTGAGATCAAATTCTACGTAAGGGTTACATAAAGTGGAATCTACCATGATAAAATAAAGAATATTAAATATGGAAATATAAAAAATTAAAAAAATATGTCATTTAATTAGTAACTTTAGTATAAAATAAGGCATAATTAATATAGAAAGGTAACTAACTGAATAAAGATGCCATTTAATCAATAAATTGAGAATAAAATGCACCCATAGATAATATAAATGAGAAAATATATTTTATAATAAAAATAACTTAATTATAAATGAATTAAATTATTAATTATTGGATTTCATGATCTCAGAGATCATGATACCTCCACCATCAACACCATTCATAATATAGTTTAAAATAGTGGGTAGAATCCTATCTGATTAGGAAAACTGACTTATCTCACAAGGAATGTCGATGCGTAAATTGTAAATCTATGACCAGACCCACCCATAACTTAATTTCCAAATAATTCCTCATACATCAAGTAGTCAATTTAATTCTTGAATCAGTATTCCTTGTTATCAAATATTCATAATGTGTAAAAGATACAGATTTATCAATATTTCTAAAATTAATCAAATAACATTAAAAGTAAACACCATATGAAAAAATGGTATTATTTTTAGATTTTAATAATATACATAATAAAATAATATATATATTTTCTTCCTTTCTTGCATGCCACTTTCATAGTTGTACCAAATTTTCAAAAAATCACAAAATAAAACGTGATTTTACAATATTTTTTACCTCTTTGGAAAATTTTAAATTGAACCCTCTTGAATAATAAACATTAAATGAAACTTCAATCATGATAAATAAGTATTTATTCATGTTAAATACATAAAATGGATATTATATACAACTCAAAATTTAGAATAGGTTCATATTAATAGATATGTTTCAATGAAATAGAAATCGAGACGAAATCCATTACCTCATATTTCCTTTTTTTCAAAAATGATTTAGTATATTATATAATGGTTTTACCATGTTATTAATTTATACTAGGACCATATTAATATTTTTAATTTACTATATGATCTTTTTATAAAATTTTATTACCTATTTTTTAAAAATATTTTATTATTTTCATTGTTTTGGGTGTTAATGGTCTTGTTTTATCATTCATGTTTTGTCATGAAATTTATAGTTCTTGGTTATAGGATATATATCCATAATCTCCATAATTATATTAATGTTATAAATACAAAATTTTATCATCATTTACATTTTTAGAATTATTATTGATTTTTGGACATGTAAAATGAATTTCATTGCTTCGTAGAGACAGTATACCCAACGCATGTACGAGCGACGATATCATTCCCTTAATGAGTGAAAAGGTAAGGAAGTGTACCATATATTAATTTGAAAAAAAATATATCATGTCATATATATCACATATATTAATTAAATTTATTATTATTACCTTTCGTATAAAGTGTAAGTGAAAAATGAATCACATTGTTTCATGAGGAGGTTGTCCACCATACACACAAGAGATGCTATCATATTTTAATCAGAATGGAAATTAAGAAGTTATATGTGATATTGTAATTCATGAAGTGTAATTATATAAAAATATTATATATATTCATTAAACCCATCATTATATCTAACCATGAGAGGTTTTTATGGAAAGAATGTTATATCCGATCATGAGGCCGTAGTCCACCATGCACATGATCAACGATTTCGTTTCCCATTTGAGGGAGGAGAAGATTGATATAGTTTATACCATTAAAATAATAAAATCTCTGTAAATGGGATGTAATTTTGTTATTATCTATCATTATTGAATAATATTTTAAGGATATGTAAGAAGAAATAAGATAAAAACAATTATTTAAGAACGTTACCTCTTGTTCAGATGACCTCATTAGTTTTGCACCAAAAGCATTCCTAGGATGTATTTATGATAAAAAAGGGATCTAGGATGTTTTTATGGGATTAATAAAGTGTTATTTTGATATTTTACAACCCGAATGTTTTTATATGTTTGAATATGTTAGGGGAGGGAGGGGGGGTTTTATAAGTTTGTGTGGTGGGGGGGACACTCATGGTATTTTTAAAAATAATCAATTACATCCAAATTTTTATCATGAAAAATTTCTTGAATAAGGGTAAAAATATGAAATTATATTTTAAAAGGTAAAAATATTTCTAGATAATTGGTATTGTATAAGTTGGTAGCTCATTTTAACCCTTATTTTTTTAGTTTAACCCCCAATAAATCAATTTTTACCTTAGTTGATACAATTAATTTTTACTTTATTTACCATTCAAAATGGTTACAAATTAATTTGAACTAATTAGATAATATAAATTATTTTTATTCTAAATATAGAATTCATTTTTCCAAATTTAATTCACATTATTGGTAGAATCCAATTTAAAATTATACCCATATATGTGATGAAAAAGTGGGATTATAATGAGAAAATTCTTATAATATAGAAGGTTTTAATATCAAAACTAATCATTAAATTTATTATAATTACCTAAATTGAATTTATTATAATATAATTGAAAAAATTTTACTTTAAAACTAATTTATAATATAATTTAACTTTGTAAATAATTTAAAAAAAAGGTTGTTTTCAATAATAATTAGTATTTTTCATTGTTCATTGAAAAATGAAACATTCCAGATGAATCCAAAACATTCACCCTAATATAATTTTGTTATTATAATTTAAAAAATTAAGATTATTTTATCAATTTTTTTCTAAAATTGTTAGAAATTACTCTTCAATCATTTGTGAAAAGTGCAACTAAACCACCTTTTAGAAAAATACAATTTTTTTCCGAAAACATTATGTTTCTTTCAGATGATTATTCTTTATTTATAATTAATATATAACCATAATGTTTATAATTTAGTTAGTCCTCTCAATACCCTCAAAGATAATGTATAGATTATAATGTTCATGTTTAAATAATAATTTATAGAGTATTGCATTTCATTTAAATATGGTGTTGTGTGCTTCAAAAGCTATCTAAGAGATTAACTTTATTTCAATGTAAATAAATAATAAAATCTAAAGGTATTACAACTCAACATGGAAAGTTTACTTGTTAGAGTTAGTGTCCTGAGATCCAACTGTTTATACTTTTATTACATGAATGTACACTTATTATATATTGTTCATTGTTCTGCAAGACTATAATATAATAATGTCCCCGAATATTTGTTGCCTTAATAAGGTAATGGAAGATTCCCGCTATGATGAGAACCTTGAATTCTATAAAAATATTCTTAAATAAAATTCTACAGTTGGATGACATACTATGATAGGACACATAGAATATAGATCGTCATGTGTGAGTACTCGTAAGAAGACGAGACTCTCTCTCATAGAGTTCGGACTTGGTAATCTCCAAGATGAGAGATTATGAGAATAGACCCACCAATAGTAATTCCACATGTATTGATTTTATTTGAAATTCTTATCTATGATCGTGTATAATGGTCATTAGACTAGAAGATTATCATTAACTCATGTCAGGACTTGTACACTTAGATTTCCTGACGAAAACCATCATGAAGACAGTTGGCAGGAAGTAGGGTACATTGGGTGCATCAAAAATGACATGATGTTAATGGATAAGTTGAGGAAGGATTTGTCCCATAAATATTCATGGAAGTATATATCTTGAGACCTTTGATTAAAATTGAACTATCACCCAAATTCTATGGCTATGGTGTCACATAGAGTTTATTTCTAAAATTCAAAGAATGACGGATCAAGAATATAGGTTTATGACACTGCCATGAAACCTGCTTGATGAGATATTGAGACAAAGGGATTAAATTACATAGTAAGCATTTGAATAAGGTGGCACATCAATTTAGTGTCAACTTTTTTTCTCTTGGGTTCCCTGATCTGTTACTAGACAGTAATCTTGGACATTAGGCAAGCCTACTTAATGCCAATGAGAAAGAGGCCTAGAGGGTCACACATTAAGTGTATCCAAGTATCTCAAGTAGAATAAAGATTATTCCCATATATGGTTTAATAATTATTCAAGGAAGCCTAAATTGTTTTAATGTTAGATGAAGAATAAAATTAAAGTAAGATATACACGCCATGTACATTGAATGTACACACCATGCAGTTTTCATTTTTAAAAGGAAATGAAAAACGAGTACACGTCGTGTATTAATGATTACACGCCGTGTAGTATTTCCAGATAGGGGTTTAAGGAAATAATATCATTTTATTAAATGATATTTATATAATCAGTGTGGGAACATGTCAATGAATTAATGATTTGACATGGGGGATTTCAATAAGAGTTAATGAAAAAATAAAACGCGTAACACACTTATTTATTGTCATAACTCTACAACCACAAACCTGATTATAAATATCCTCACAACCCCAACACTTTTCCTTAATTGTTGTTCACAACAATTCTGAAGAATTCTCTCAATGCCGAAAGAACTCCTTCCTCCAAGAATTATCTCAATACCGAGAGAGATCCTCCTCCATCAGATCAAGGTGATATAATATCGACAAAGTAAGCAAAGGCTTCTCCACGCTAACACTCTGAGATTCCTTTAGCAACGTCCAAAGATATGTGGTTCACATGTTGATCACCACTAGAGGAAGTCTACACTTGGGTTCTATGACACAACAGTGAATCACAACAGAACGTGATCAGAAATATCAACAAAGAAAGAATACCATAAAAGGTACTTCTTTTCAATTAATTAAATTAATTATAATCAACCTATGATGATCCTCCTTTGTGTTTCCAGGACTATTCTTCTTATTTTTCTATTTCTATGATTCGATCCATGGAGTCTGGAATTTATTTTCATATTGATCCCGGATTGATCATTTCTAATGACAA
Source organism: Viscum album (assembly GCA_963277665.1). Taxonomy (NCBI): domain Eukaryota; kingdom Viridiplantae; phylum Streptophyta; class Magnoliopsida; order Santalales; family Viscaceae; genus Viscum; species Viscum album. The sequence goes on from OY728137.1 coordinate 1,210,750,504, forward strand.
AAAGTCAAGTAGGCACATCCACCCACGAGCTTCCGCTGTGCCAAAGACCTTCATGTGGTATCAGAGCGGTCAGAACGTTGATTAGAGTTATTTAATTTTCATTGATAATTTACGCATTTATATTTGACTCAAATCAAGAAAAATATTTCTATAAAACTGAATGATTGAGATCTGTTCTTCCTCCTTCATTTCTTAATTCAAATCACAAAAACAAGATTTTAATTTTAATTTTGATTAAAATAAAAACGAGGAACTCATCTAGAGGAGCCGCTCATTCTGTCTGTACAACACAAGAATACATGACATGTAGTGAAATCTACACATCGTGTACTTAGGTTCAACGAAGCAGTACTAGTCCGCCAAACCATGCCATGTGAATTGAGAATTCCTAAGTTTTTTAATACTCTCTGTTGACCATAACTGAACGACGCATGGAAACAGGAATACACGACGTGTATGTTGAATCAACACACCGTGTAGTCCAATCAAGAATAGGTCAAACCGTGTATAAGGAGACACCATGTAACCATGTACACAAGATTTCTAGGCCAAAAACCGCATAATAGGGAAGTACATGCCATGTTAGATTAATCTACACTCTGTGTACTCGAAAATTTACAAAGTACATAAAACACGCCAAAGACCCTGGCTTGTGCTTTGGATAAATGGTGAAAACAAATACACACTGTGTAATATAGCCTACATGATGTGTAATTTCTAGATATAGAATTTTACCAGGTTCCCTCAAAAGTACAAAGACATGTACAAGGAATATAAATGAGAAGAATCTCAAGGAAAATCAGAAAGAAATTTAAGATAAATAATTGATTAATTATAAGATTATAATTAATTAAATTAAAGCTTGAATTATCTTGAATAAAAGAACGATTAAAATAATTTGAATACTAAATATGCGTAAATGTCGTTGAATGCTATGGATGATCATGAGAAAGACCAAAGACCCTTTGTGTGTGTATGGTTTCAATTAAATTTATTTAATTTGAATTTTTTGGCCTGTGATCCTTCTTCAAATAAAATTCTGGGCTTGCGTGCCCATGGTTTCTTTAATGTAAACCCCATGTAATGGAGGATCTCCCAAGCCAGAGGAGATGGTTCAAAATCCGAAGCTGGTGTGAAACCAACCCAAGAAGATACAAAGGTGGACAAGTGGGACCTGTAAAACATGAACCATCAGGTTTAAGGTGTTTTTCCCTAGGTTAAGGTTAGATTATCAAAACTGCTAGATAATATAACCAAAAGAATCTCATGACCATTCCATATTATTTTATTTCTTTATGATTTCATGGTTTATTTATTATGTATGTGTTGTCGTGATCATATAGTTAATGAAATAAACAAGCATGAAAAGATAGAATAAAATAAAAACCGGACTATGTGTAAACATTATCAGAATATGGTTAATCACTTAATAAAAAATCACTTAATATTAACAAGCATGTGATAATGCAAAACTATGCATAAAGGATTGAAATCCCTCAAATACTATATTAAGTCAGAAAAATCCTTCCATTACTTGATTAAGGGCATGACTCAATAAAACTATGTGTTTGACCAACCCATATTGGGAAACTTACTTTTATAAAGGAAGCTTTTATGAAAGTTTTGGGTTGACTTAAACATTTTACATCAAGAGGAGTAGCCCTTGCTGGACTTTTTGTAAAATGGAGGCAAGTGTTGAGGAAATCCAAGTCAGGAATTCAGGATTGGGGATTCCACTCAACAAATCAAGGAATTGTAAGCTCATAGTTGGCAAAGAACTACCTACCAAAATACCTTTAAATAGCTTGACCAACCCTTGTTGGGGTTATGAAAAGGAGAATATGGATCCTTTCCAATAGAATGTCATAGAAACTAGGCATTCCAAGTTCAATGGTGGGGGATATTGGGACATGATAAAATAGTGGGAGAATTAATAAATTCATTTATTATTTTTTATAAAATGTAATCAAAAGGAACTAATAAATCCGCTCTTTTAATTTGTAGAAAAAATATGACAAACTCGTCAACCACATTTTCTCTACGATCAATTTTGGATAAAGACAATATCCTCACTGACGGTAACTTTTAGGAATGTTTTAGGCACCTTTGGGTTATCCTACTCCATGAACGAATGTTTTAAATTCTGGAATACCCACTTCCTAATTCACCTGCCCAAGGGGCGAGTGATGAAGATTTCTTGGTCTATGATCAACATTTGAAAGATGCACTCTACATTCAATTTTTGATGCTATCATCAATGTCTAGTGATATAATGAAGTCTCATGAAGACATGGATACCTATAGCATGCTCGAGAAATTTTGTGCTCTATACCAGGAGAGAGAAAGACAGAAAATGTTTGAGATCTCCAAGGCTCTATTTCAGAGCAAGCTTAGAGAGTGTGCCCTAGCTGGGCCCCACGTAGTCAAGCTCATTGGCTACATTGAGCGCTTGGAGGTTATAGGGTTTAAACTCCCTAAAGAACTGGGTACCGATCTCATTCTTGCATCACTCTCCCATATCTTCTCCAACTTTGTTGTAAATTTAAACATGAAAAACATTATGAAGTCTCTATCTGATCTTCTTATCCTCATTCGCCAAGCGGAAAATGATATGAAGCATGAAAATACTTATGTCCTTATGATGAATAAAATTAAAGGGAAGGTGAAGAGATTTTCACCTAAATATTCTTCAAGGTCTTCCAAGAAAAGGAAGATCAAAGGGGATGAAAGAGAACAAGAGGTTGTTTGTTTCGCATGTGGAAAGAAGGGCCACTGGAATAAAATCTACACCCATCCAAGGAAGCAAGTGGAAGCTTCAAGTGCCTTTTTTATTGAATGAAATCTATCTATTTCTACCAATTGAGTATTAGATACTGCTTGTCGTACTCACATCTGTTTCCAAATACAGGAACTAAGTAGATTTAGAAAGATTGACCGAGGTGAGGTGGATCTACGAGCAGCCAACGGATCCAGACTCGCTGCTGTAACTGTCAGAGACTACCACCTCACATTGCCTACTGGGATGGTCTTGGTATTAAAAGGATATTATTATGTACCCTCTGTAACCAAAAACATTATTTCAATATCCATATTAGATACTTATGGATTCAGCTTCATGTTTGGAAATGAATGTTGCTACTTTTATAAAGACAACATTTGTTTTGGTAGGGCACATTTATACAACGACCTTTATTTATTAGTCTACGCAAACCAAGTAATGGAAATCAATGAAAAAAATTAATTCACGTGACTCCTACCACACCCAAATTTGGCATCACTAGCTAGGTCATGTCAATAAGAAACATTTGACAAAATTACATCAATATGGGTATTTAGATTCTTTCGAACTAAAACCACTTGGTGTATGTCATGCGTGTCTACAAGAAAAAATGAACAAATCCGCATTTAGTGGGAAATGTGAATGGGAAAAAGAGCTTCTATAATTAGTTCACACAGATGTGTGTGGACCATTTCCAATTGAGGAAAGGGGTGTGTTCTTGTACTTTATAACTTTTACTGATGATTTTAGTAGATATGGATAAATTTACTTAATGAGGTATAAGTCAGATTATTTTGATCGGTTCAAAGAATACAAGAATGAAATTGAGAACCAACTTGGTAGGAAGATTAAGAAACTCCACTCAGACAGAGGATGAGAATATCTTAATCAAGACTTTATTGATTTCATAAGGGAGTTTGGGAATCTATCTCAACTCACTCCTCCATACACGCCTCAGTGGAATGGTGTAAGTGAAAGGAGGAACCACACCCTATTGGACATGGTGAGATCAATAATAAGTCATGCGAGTCTTCCATTATCATTTTGGGGATATTCATTACAAATAGAAGCACACATACTAGACCAAGTACCAACTAAATCAATAAATGTTATTCCATATGAGTTATGGAGTGGACGCGAAGCCATGTTATCAAATTTACATGTGTGGGGTAGAGAAACATTTGTTAAGCCCCCTTCATGTAACAAACTTGAACCCCAAGGCACAAAGTATACCTTTATTGGATATCCCAAGGAAAAAAGTTGATATTAACTATACAACCCCACAGATAGAAAGGTTACAGTGGAAATACATTCCATATTCTTTGAGAGGGATCACATCTCCAAAAGAGATAATGGTAGTGAGATAGACTTTTATGAAGTCAAGGCTCAAGATTCACAGAAGTTGGTACAAGAACAGATTCCACAAAGCCCCGTGGAAGAAAAATATGTTCCAGAGACACAAGAACTACGTAAAATCATGAAAGAGGTGAGAGAACCATAATGATATGGTTTTATTTTCACCGAGGATGGTGACTCATTATTGGTTGAAAATGACGATTCTCTTTCCCACAAGGAATTAGTTGAAGGCACATACATTTCCAAGTGGCAAGAAGCCCTGAATTCTGAAATGGATTCCATGTACCAAAACCAAGTCTGGATTTTGGTAGATTCTATAGTTGATGTAAAGCCTATTGGTAATAAATGGGTATTCAAGAAGAAACTGGATATGGAGGGACAAGTCAGCACCTATAAGGCATGACTGGTTGCAAAAGGTTTTAGACAGCGACAAGGAATTGACTATGATGAAACATTTTCACCGGTTGCGATGCTTAAATCCATCAGAATCCTATTGACCATTGCTGCTTACAATGACTATAAAATTTGGAAAATGGATTTCAAAATGGAATTCCTTAATAGGAACCTCTATGAAGATGTCTAAATGAAACAACCTGAAGGGTTTGTGACTCCAAAGGATGCCAACAAGGTATGCAAGTTGAAAAAAAATCCATTTATGGATTAAAGTAAGGATCAAGGTCATGGAACATTCATTTTGATGAATCCGTAATGGAATTTGTCATTATTAAGAATGAATGTGAGGCTTTTGTCTACAAAATTTTTAGAGGAAGTGCAGTCATTTTCCTAATAGTATATGTTGATGACATATTACTAATTGGAAATAAAGTACCTATCTTACAGTCAGTCAATGCATAGTTGGATAAATGCTTCTCTATGAAAGACTTGGGTGAGGAAGCATATATTCTTGGTATCAAGATCTATCATGATAGATACAAGAGAATGCTGGGCCGGAGTCAAAGTACATACATTGAAAAGATACTGAAAAGATTCTGTATCGAACAGTCCGATAGGGGATTGTTGCCATAGCCACCTAGCATTCATCTTTCCAAGAAAATGTGTCCTCAGACACATGAGGAAAGAAAAAATGGCAAGGATCCCTTATGCATCCACAATTGGGTCAGTCATGAATTCTATGATATGTACAATGATAGATGTTGCTTATGCATTAAGTGCACTAGGCAGATATCAAGATGGTCTAGGAGACTGCCATTGGATGGCAGTCAAGACTATCCTTAAGTATCTAAGGTGTACCAAGGATATGTTCCTGGTTTATGAAGGATATGAGGAACTAGTCATCAGAGGACATGTAAATGCTAGTTTCCAGACTGATCAAGATGACATGAAGTCATAGAAGAGATACATCTTCAGCTTGAATGGAGGTGCAGTGAGCTAGAAGAGCTCAAAGAAAGGTGTGGTCGCAGATTCTACAGCAGGGTCCGAGTATATCGCAGCTTCTGAGGCAGCTAAAGAAGCAGTATGGATGGAAAGATTCATCCAAGAGTTGGATGTAGTACCTAGCAGTAAAGATCCTATCACACTCTATTTTGACAATACTACAGTAGTGAAACTTACAAAAGATCCAAGGTCACATCAGTGGAAAAAGCACATACTTTGGAAGTATCATATCTTGAGGGATTTTTCTTAGAGAGGTGAAGTTGCAGTGAGCAATATTTCCACATAATACAACGTGGCGGACGCCTTGACTAAAGCTTTGACTCAGCATAAACAAGATTATCATGTGATGTCTAGCAGACTAAAATTCATATGCAGTTGGCTCTAGTACAAGTGGGAGTTTGTTATAGTTAGTGTCTTGAAAACCAACTATTTATACTTTGATTACATGAATGTACACTTATTATATATTGTTCATTTTTCTGCATGACTATAATATAATAATGTCTGGGAATATTTTTTGCATTAATAAGGTCATGACAGATCCCCAATATGATGAGAACCTTGAAATTCTATAAAATTATTCTTAAATAAAGTTCTACGGTTGGATGACATAATATGAATGGACACATAGTATACATACCTTCATGTGCGAGTACTCGTAAGAAGATGATAATCTCTCTCATGGAGTTCGCACATGGTAATCTCCAAGACGAGAGATTATGAGAACAGACCTTCCAGTAGTTATTCTACATGTCTTGGTGTCATTGGACATTTCTATCTATGAGCGTGTGTAATGGTCCTTCAACTAGAAGATTATCATTAAATCATGTCATGAATCATGCACTTATATTTGCTGATGAAAACCGTTATGAGGACAGTTGGTGGGATGTAGGGTACGTTGGGTGCATCACGAATGACATGTTGTTAATTAATAATTCGAGGAAGGATTTGTCCCTTCCATATTTATGGAAGTAGATATCTCGGGCCCTTTGATTGAAATAGAACTGTCACCCAAATTCCATGGCCATGGTGTCATGATGAGTTTATTTCTGGAAGTCAAAAAATGACGGGTCCTGTATATAGGTTTATGAAACTTCCATGAAACCTTCTTGATAGATATCGAGACAAAGGGATTAAATTATAGGGTAAGCATTCGTATGAGGTGACACGTCAATGAAGCGCCAACTTCTTTCTCTTGGGTTCCTTGACCCGTTTCTAGAGAGTAATCTTGGAATTTAGACAAGCCCGCCTAATTGCAATGAGAAAGAGGCCTAGAGGGTCACACACTAAGTGTATCCAAGTATCTCAAGGAGAATAAAAATTATTCCTGTATTTGGAAAAAAATAATTATTCAAGGAATCCTAAATCGTTTTAATATTGGAGGAAGAATAAAATGAAAAAAAGATATTCACACCATGTACATTGAATGTACATGCCGTGTAGTTTTCATTTTGGAAAAGAAATGAAAAACGAGTACATGAGATGTATTAATGATTACATGCTGTGTAGTTTTTCCAGTCGGGATTTTGAGGAAATAATATCATTTTATTAAATGATATTTATTATAATCAGTGTGGCTGCATGTCAAGGAATTAATGATTCGACATAGGGGTTTTCAATAAGAGTTATTGAAATAAATAAAATGCGTAACACGTTTATTTATTTTCATAACTCTATAACCTCAAACCTGATTATAAATATCCTCAAAACCCAAAAACTTTTCCTTAATCGGGGTTCTCAATAATTCTGGATAATTATCTCAAGGTCGAAAGAACTCATTCCTCCAAGAACACTCTCATGACCGAGAGAGATCCTCCTCCATCGGATCAAGGCGATCTAAGGCGAACAACATAAGCAAAGGCTTCTCCACGCTCGCACCCAAATATTCCATTGGTTACATCTTGAGATATGTGGTGAATGTGTGGATCACCACTAGAGGAAGTATGCACTTGTCTTCTACGATGTAACAACAAATCACATCAGAACGTGATCAGAAATATCAACGAAGAAAGAACACCATAAAAGGTACTTCGAGTCAATTAATTAAATTAATTATAATCAACTTGTGATGATCCTTCTTTATGGTTCGAAGAATATTCTTCTTCTTTGTCTATTTATTTTATTTGATCCATGGAGTCTAGTGTTCATCACCGTATTGATCCCAGATTGATCATTTCTAGTGAATAAAAGTCAAGTGGGCACATCCACCAACAGGCTTCCACTACGCCCTGGACCTTCATTAATTTCCTTCTATTTAATGAATTGAATCAAGAAATAATCCCCACAATTCATTCTCCTCAACTCTTTTTAGGATCTCCTACCATGTGGCCTTTTTATTAAAGCCTTACCTATTTTCGTTAGGGAATAATGCATTAGGAATTTTTGTGACCCCCTTGGGATTTCATGTGTACTACGTGGATCTGAGATAATTTAAATAGATCTTATCCTTTTTTAATATCCCTTATCCATCATTTTTGAATTCCCATGTCTGCAATGTTGATTATTCAATGAAATAATGTTCATGAGTGATGATAATTATTGATTTTGGATTATTTAGTGATAACAAGGGTGAAACATGGCTACTACTATGTTATTTGAGAATGCACACTCTATTACTAGCTATCGTTTCCTATATCGACTATGTAGAAGATTTTAATTCATTATTGTACTGTATAGTGATGAAATATGGACTATCATGATTATGATACTTCCAAAATTATGAACATAGTTTCTATTGGTTTGAAATAGAAAAAATCACTTTAATGATTCATTTCCCTCTAAAATGGGAATTATATCACTCCCTCCATTCTATTCTTATGTTGTGTTGGGTTCCCATGTAAATAACACTATGATGGAATTTATGACTTGAGATATGATGTTATAGTATTAGTAATTAGTTAACTCTTGATATACAACACATAAAGTATTGAAAACTAGTTTATCAATTGATTTATTATGTATAAAACAATATCATATTGACACTTTTTCAGGTTTGTATGCACATAGTGATCTCATCTTATCACTGTCCTAACTTTTTTCGTTGGGAACATCCATGTCTTTTTTACTATCTTAGTTGGATACCAAAAATTTTACAAATAAATTTATCAATAATGTATAAAAATTCAATTGAATAATATAATTTATTGACATAATATAAATCTATACAAGTGAAAATTCATCAAATAAATGTATTTGAGTCTAAAAAAATTGTGATTAAAAATGAATGAATCTGATATATATAAAATGTGTAAATGTAATAATTAAAGTACCTATTTAAGAAAATATATACTTAAACCCATAAAACTATGTAACTCTATTTAGTATAGAATTTTTTTCATAGAATTTAAATAAGACATATAAAAATGTTAGCATTTTGTTTTACAAATTTTGAATAATAAATTTCCCCCATGCTTAAACAACCCATGTAATCCTCTATCTACTTCAAAATTATCATAAAGGAATATATTCCATGAAATAGTAATCATAATATTATTTTAACACATTAAATCATTTATTTTCGTTATTTTTTACAATTAAGATTATGAATTTTATTATTTTATAATTTTTTAAATTATGTTAATAAAATTTCATATTAGTTACTATACTCCAAAATTTCACATTAAAATATTAATTGATACTCAGAACCCAATTTTTCATACGAGACATGAAATAAACTTCTATTATCTCATATTATTGGTCATCGAAACATTGCACATTTTTTTTAAATTTTATAGTTCATTTTTTGCATTGCACTTATTCAATAATGAATCAAGAAAATTTGCAGCTAAACTATTTTAATCAATAGGCACCTCTTGAGGATAATTATAATAAATAGGGAATGGAATAAATTTTTGAAATTTTTTTCTCATAAGGTTTTTTATTCAAGAATGAGATTAGTTGATTTATAAATAAAAAATTGCAATAACATACACCCCCATGAGTATTTTTTACAAGAAATTTGCATAAGAAAAATAGGAAAATTTAAAATAATTTAATTTAAGAGGTTAACCATATGATCAATTCCTCTTACTTAGACTAAAATATATATTTTATTAATTTAACTAACTGTTTTATCCAATATATATAGTTATATTTAAAATCGTTCAAGGTAGGATAAAAAATTATGGATGTAAAGAAAGAAACTCCTTAAAAGTACATACAACTACTCTTCTAGAATTGTGTTTGTCCTTCCTTCTCTTCCTTAAAAAACAATTAATATAGAGACCTGATATTTTTGGAGAATAACATAGAACATTTTTTATTTTTATGTCTCATTCAATTACATGTTTAATTATTTTATATTCATTAATATTAAATCATTCCTTAGATCAGTTATATCCATTATTCATTGATAGATTATTGGGGTGGGTTTTTCTGGGATTTCATGGTATAATAAATTGTTCTTAGGATAATGATGCATTGTTACACCCAAATCATTGACCATATAATTAGGAAAGACTTGATCCTATTAAGGATAAAGTATCCAATGTATCAGGGAGGTTATGTTTGTGAGTGCTACTTCTTCATTTATCCTATGGGTGGTGTTGAGATTCGTAGTTGTGGGATTAACATATAGTTGAATTAATTTATTACTCTTCATTTTTAGGGGTGATAAGGGGGGTGTTATTATTACTTTAATAAATAGTGTTTATTTATAGTGTTATCATTATAATGTGGTGATAAAATTATTGTAATTATTTATATACTTTTTTTAGAGTTAGTTGTAGTAAAATTGGAGAGTGAATTCATAAATTCACATCATATTTTCCTGCTTTATTTTTTTTATCATGTTTGGTTTGAGTTGTGTGACTGTTTAGTTTTCATTTTTATTTTTGGTTTCTTACTGGATATTTTAGTAATAACCCCAACATGTACACACATTCCATTCCATGTTTGTGTCTATAAAGATGCTATAAATTTTGGAGGTGATATTGGAGACTAAGGAGTAAGAGGAGTTGGTGTGAAGTAGCGGATGATGATAACTATTAGAAAATAAATTAGGAGTATTGATGACTTGGAGGTTTTTACCTATTCAATTATAATATTCATGTACTTATAATCTTTATATTCATTACTTATATAGATATTTTATATTGATTATGTTCTATTCATGGATTATTGGTGATATTTATATGCCTATATTTTCTTTCTATTGGTTATTCCATTTTTTATTACATTGAATGTTTAACGGTTTTATTAACATTTGAAGATATTTATATTATTATAGGTACTCATTAGACAAATCCCTCACATTGAGATATGCCACACTGGAACTATTCGCTAGTCCCTATCTTAATAGAGGTGGGATTGGGGTGACATAATTTGTCTATCTACTGTCCCATGTAGGGTCTTGATGGGTTATATAATGTTAGAGTAGTATTAGGGAAAAGTTAGTCAATAATAGGTTTGAATTAAAAAGATAGAATTAATAAGATTTATTTGTTTGGGAAATTAAGATAACAATGTTTTAGGTATTTAATTTTAGTTGTCCGGAAAAACAGTATTGTTTTCATGGTACCATTTATTTGGTTCATGAAAAATATAGTGGTTAGGGAATTCTTAATCATTTTGACTGAAGCATTCCTATGAAAGAATTAGATAATCTACTGACATGCTTTACTATGTAGATTATTGTTCACATGGTACCATTTAGTTGGTTCGTACATCATATAGTGGTCAGGGAATTATTTTTTTATGATGTGGAATCCTAATTATAGTCTTGTCACTATATAATGATGATATAGACATTATCATGAACATTTATTCATTATAGGTGCATTATAAATATTTTCTAGATAATGTGAGTGTCAAAAATACTTAAGGTAGTGTAAATATTCCTAGTTGATGTTGTGTTGAAATTTTATTAGACTCCTACCTAGATAATTTTCTCAACATATACCTATCACCAGTACTATTATCATGGTGTCCTTGGGTTATTGATCCATGAATGGTTTTAGGTTCTTCTTTATTGACTTGTCATCGATGAGGTGTCAATCCTCTATATATTTGATAGGATAATGTTATACCTTGATTGAAATATCATTGGAAATGTGTGAGACCCCTATATATTGGATGAGGTTAAGTACCCCCCAAATGATCTGGGTAGAGGTCCTCCGTCATTAGATTCAGGTACTACCCAAACAGCCAGGGTTCATATCTTCTATTATCAAAGTTTGGTAATACTCCAATGATAGGGGTGTGGGTTCTATACTAGTGGGGTCAAGTACTTCTTCAAAATATACCTATTTATCTAGTGAGGTTCAAGTCCTCTATTATAGAACTATGATATTTTAGAGCTTATCATACATTTAATAATTATTTATTACCTAATGTCCAAGTCTGTACTCCTTGGAATTATATTATTTGGAAATATTTATATTATATGGTTCTATCATTTTGGGAGTTTAGATTATAATGTGATTAATGTCAGTCAGGGGAGATTTGACCAGATGGTCCTGATCAAATTATCTCCTCTATTTATACATGATACATTTTTCTTCTATAAACATGTTCCATGATTTTTATGAAGATGAAAAATTATGATCATTATAGAAATTATTTTTTAGTGATTTTGATTTATTTTATTTCAATTTTTAGATTTTTGGATTCATATTGATTTTAAAAGATATTTAAGGATTAGATTTTTATGATTGATTATTTGGAAATGATTATTAATATTCATTAAATTTTAGTGGATGTGTCTAAATCATATCTTGAACCCTTTTTATAACATTCTCATAATAGGTGGAAGGATGGGTATTTTTAGTATTTTCAGTGTGATTTCAACTATTAAAAGAGGTTGTATACTGATATTCCATTATGTTTTATGAAACCTCTCTAATTTTATAGAGTGATTACTTAAATTCAATGGAATCATATGTATGTTGATGAGTTTTTCCTGTTTCATTATTTTTGGTGGTTTGTAATACATATTTGGGGAGTCGAGAATTGGTTGATCTTGAAAATTATGTTGCAACAGGAGTCCACAATGTATTATTGGGTGTTTTTAAATGATTTTTTGGAATTGGGAATAATTATGGTGAAACCTTGTGGGTTTTATCATGACGAAACCTTGAGGTGGAAAATTACAATGTAAGAATAAAGGTCGCACTAAAATGGTGGGTTACTGGGAGTCGGGCTCGTCTATTGAGTGGTGGTTGAAATATGATCCATAGGGCCACACTAAATCATGAAAATGGTTGGTGCGCATTGCACCCTGACCATAATGGTCATTACACAACATCCTCCATGGGTTGTTTTTATGTATAGTCCTATAATTCTTCCTTATAACCCTTTTATTCTTTCATTCATCCTCCCTTAACCCCACCCTCTACTTAATCTTATAAAGTTTCTTTCCCTGAAGTGGACCACTTTTGGTAAGTCTAACATTGTGCATTCCCATGATGTTTCATTTTATTACACTTTCTACTTATCCCGTGGAAAATATCTAATTCCAATGGTTTTTATTTGAAATTTCAGATTTAGTGGTTCGGTCTTGAATCAAGTAAAATCCTTTTATGAGTGAGTTATATTAAGATTGAAAATTAATTTTTTATTATCAAAACACTTTTGAGGAACAATGTGAGAAACCACAGAAACAGTCTGAACAAACTCCAAAAAACACATGCATAAAAGTAAAACAATAGAAAACCACCAGACCTACCCCACCCCAGCAAATGATCCTTCCAACAAGCCTTCACCTACGCATGTCCCATTAGTAAGAAGTCCCATGCAGTTATGGGTTTGTGTTTTCTTGAGAATATTCTACTTTTGGTATCAAAGTGACTAGGTGAGTTGGTATTGATTTAATTGAACAATTAGAGGGAATTTACGGGTAAAATGTATTGGTTACAATAAAACCATACCTGACAGTATAAGTTGTTATATGGATGTATAGTTAGGTTTTTCAGGTTTAGTTTGATCTATTTGAGGCTTGAGTGAGGTTCAAAAAATCTTATAGATGTAATATAGGTATGGGTGATGAATCCTTTCAATTTTGAAAGTGTTTATATGGGTAATCATGGTTATTATGTTTAAAAAAGAGGAGTCAATTTGGGTATGACCAAAGGGTGATCCATGTGACTTCATTATGTTTGTGATGTATTGTTGAGATTGTGACCACATCCCAAGTGAGTGGATAATATCCCATGATGAGATTATGTGACCATGTCATAAGTGAGAGGATGGTGGATTGTAATTTTTTGGAATGGGATTGTATCAGGTCACCTTGAGTGAGGTGATTTGACACTAATAGGATGATGTATAGCCGCCCTATGCGAAAATGTGTGGTATAAGACTCAATATGGGATCATTCCTTGGGAGAAAAGGTACTGGTAATTTTCTAATATGTACTCATTATGTGACTTGGAATTTCTATTTATCATAGTGTTGATATAGTTATGCTCTAGGTTTGTGGATACTTGGTTAGTGCACGATGACCCAATAAGAATATATTCTAGATTTTTTTATATACTTGTTTAGTTCATACACTCACACTCACACACTCATATATATATATATATATGTATATATATATTTTTCAATTATGGTAAGAATTCATTGGTGGTTTCCTAATGAGTTTATAATTCATACCTAGCACATGATTGTTGATGTGTATATAGACTTCGTTGTTAATGATCCTTCTATGGGAAAGGTCCCTATGTCATGTTTCTGAGTAGGAGGAGATGTTTAGGGATAAAGATAATTCCACGACATATTGGGATCATTTTTTAGACTCTTTATTCTTATTTATTTTTTATATCCCTAGTATTAATCTACCACATATGGGGATCCTTTTGATTGGTGTTTTGTTTTTTACATGACTCATTTTATTACAACATGTAATATTCTTTATGTTGTTGGATTTCACTATAATTTACAAATATTATTGTATTTATTATTTTTCTTCTACTGTGTGAATTTTTATGGTTTTTGATATCGAGGTTATAGTCTCAACATTATATGACTTAGGACCTCATTGTTAGTTGGAAGCCTCTCTCATATGAGAATGCATGCATGAGTATTTTTAGTGTACCATCTAGACCAAATGATTTGGTCCATGATGTTATAAAATGGTATAGAATCTCAATTTCTTTGATTCTTTTTAGATTTTAGTAGTTTGAAGATGGGTTGGTTGGGACACTGGCATTAAGATTTGCTTGTGTTTGGAAAGAACATATTTAGCAGACACTTGAGTTTCTAGGGGAGTGAGATTGATTTTATTGGTTATATTATTATAGTTCCATGTTGTTCTTAAAGTGATAATGTGAATTGAAAATTTATGGGGGTTTTCCTCTATCTTTTGGTTGTGAGATCATATGAGTTCATGCATTATGATTTGGCATGTTGTTTAGAATTTAATGTGTCTATTTCTATGTAATTACTAAAGGATTAAACTAATTAAACTCTAAAAATAATATGTCAGGTGTTTTCTAAACTACATTAATGAGGAGATTTAATTAATTTAACATGAGTATGTTGATTTTTATTTTTATCTAACTTTGTATAATGTGCTCGTAAAAGTGTTATGATCCCAATATTTGAGTGAGTATAAGAATGTAATGTCCAGTTTCTCATCCGTGGACCCTTAGGATATTTCCCCTATGGTTTTTGAATGTGATTTCACACGTAGAAGGATAAAATTTTGTTAATATTTAAGCTATTAAAATGGAATTTATGAGTATTTGTTTTGGAATTTTAGAAAATACCACCCCAATGATATTTCACAGTGATATCTAGGGACCTGATCAAGGATATTCCCAATGTTGGGAATGATCCTATCAAAAATCCAAATGTATAGAAGGTTGGTGTTATACATGGACCTTAGCCTAACTGAATAGTCTAGAATGTGGAGAAACTTTATCTAAGAGTATTTTATATGATACCCATTGGTGGTGGAAGGATTCATCAGCGTGGAGAAACTATGGTAGAGTTTGGGCTAGACTTCTAGATACTACACCATCCAAATTTATAGGGCATGGGAAGTCCTCATGATAATGAGGACAATATTGTTGTTATAGAGGGTGTCTCGATGTGGGTAGACAAACTTAATGATTATTATGTGATATTGTAATATTATATGATTTAGGGACCTACTAGGAGATGTTGGGGTGTTTTGGATAATCATAAGAAGCTTGATGGAGTATCATGAGAGGCATTAAATCAGATATTTTTTGAATAGTTTTTCCAAATTTAATTTAAACTAGATCGATCTTATAAGTTTATAAAGTTTTAGTAGTGAATAATTTCCATATCATTCTATACCCTCCACTTTATTGAGATATTGTGTTTTTCTCTCTTAATGAGAGGGAATGGGGCCCAAATGACTCACTAGTTTTTGATTGTCCTCTGGTTGGATGTGATTAATCTATTCAGGATGTTCAACCAGATGTATTATCTAAATATGATCCATAAGTCTCTTATTGTTGAGATGACCATACTAAAGGATATAATCGTAAGATCTCTTCCAATCATCAATGGATAGGGTGGTGGAATTTCTAGTTTAATTGATGGTGCGTCCTCTAATAATAGGAAGAATGGATCTTTTAGATGTATTAGAGAAGTAAGAGAAAGTCTGGGTAGGTTCAGGGTTTATTTCTACCTCACTCAGGGGATTTTCCCTTACATGTTATAAGTGTGGGTGAATGGCCAATTTTTATAGTGCATATCCAAGTCTCCTGAAAGAGTGTATTGTTTGTTGATATATGGTTCACTTATTGAGATTCTATTATATAATTTGTCATAAAGGTTTAGAAATAGGTTCAAGGTATACATAGGCTCTGAGATCTTGGTTATGAGGACCTCATATTGATAGTAGGGATTTGTTTGGGATCTCTGGTTTTAGAGTTCCTTGAGGGCCTAAAGGAAGTATTATCCATAGATGCCTTAGGGATAAATTTCTTTGGTGGTTTAGGGATCATAAGTTCAAGTCCATGTATTTAAGGATGTTAGAGTGTATTATTTTAACAAATTTATAGTTTATGGAACATAGAGTCCTTTTACTATGATTTTTATGATTTTGGCCACTTGAATGCTTATATTTCCATATTTGAGACAATATTATATCATTCCTTTATCTATTCTCATGTGATATATATTTTGGGGTTCATTGTGGAGTTTTATGTAAGTATGTTGGCTCTTAGTATACCTATGGGATTGAGGTTGGACCATATTCATAGATTCCCAATAGTCACACCCATCACAATACATGTAATGTATTTTACCACATACAATTGTGGTAGCAAAGTATCAAGGTTGAACCCATAGTGAATAAAATTTTAATCCATAAGTCCGTGAATGTTGGTTAATTATTTAGGTTATCCATAAAGTAAATAAAAAATATATATAACATATCAAAAATAAAATAAAGTATAAAAAGAAACAAAAAAATTGATTAAAGATATGAAGAAACATATTGTGCTAGGATTGATATTTTAATTAGAGTTTATTATATAAAATATACTTTATTAATTTAGATTATCTAGAAAATTAATTTACCATGGATATTCAATTATGTCATTGTTTCTTATTTAGGTAATGAATAATGATGTATTTTATAAATTCACACATTGGTTCAGTGATTATTACCTTGAAATCATAATTTTATAAAAAACCCAAAATTACCAGAAACTGGATCACCTAACGCTCATGAGTTTACACATTATAATCCACTTCATATTCCCCAAATATACTATTTTTATCCAAAAAAAAAAACTAGGGGATATTTGAATTTAATTCGATAATGTGATTATAAAATAAAAATTACAATACAAAAATAAATGCTCAAGAACCATTTATTAAAACAATCCCACGATCTCATTATAACCCCAACATGATTCCTCTACATTTAATGACCTTGTTAATAGTGAAATGGTTGAAAAAAATCAATTATACCAATTTATTAATGAATAATAAAATGAAGAAGGGGAGAACATGGAGACAAAAAAGCGAAACAAAGTAAAAACACCTACAATCTTCGGGGGGGGGGGGGGGGTAGAACCACCTCGTTTATCAAAAGTTCCAAAATAAAAGGATAATAAATATTCTTATAAGAAAAATAAATTACACTACATGTATAAACGTACACACCACATACTATGGTCTGTTATGCATTTTCAATTTTTTCTACAAGTGGTTGATCTCCCTATGTCCTCCTTTAAATACTATATGGTGTGTGTCATTTCCTTAGAGTATATAGAACATATTCCAAAAATTTATACTATGTAGTATAATGATATTCTCTAATAAATTTTTTTAAGGAAATTAATCATGTGTACAATTATCATCAGGGTGTGTACTACTTGACTGGGAACCTAGGCGTGTGGTCTAGATAACTAGGTCGTATATCTTCAAATAGAACATGACATGTAATTATAAATTCCATACCATATATTTATCTCTTATTCTCCCAAAATTCTCCAATGCATGTATTATTCTATAAAAAAATATAAAATTTTCATAAATATAAAAAATGAAGTATGTAAATCACATCAAAGAACATATTCAATTTAATATTGAATATTTACTCACTAAAATAGAAAAAATATATATACACAAATTGGGTACACCATCTAATGTGTGACATAGTAGTTTGGGGTTAAAAAAACTTGTGTGATTCTCTTATTTTGGATATGGTGAGTTTTGAAACCATATTTGGAATAGATTAGATGACACCCTTGTAGGATTACATCAAATTCTACTGGAAGTGGGATTCTTTTACCTCTCTCACAAGGAAATAATATGTTGTCATCAGATAATGGATATGGAGGAAGGTAGAGAGATACTTGATCTCAACCTGATAAGATCCATTATAGTGTTGCTGGATAATATGGTTCTTATAATAGATTGGGTTATGGTTCCAACTACATTTTCTATGAAAGTAGACCATTTTAAGGATGTATTTTTTGATGTTTTCTTAGGGATTTTTACCGAGTGATAAATTGATT
This sequence comes from Viscum album, assembly GCA_963277665.1. NCBI lineage: Eukaryota > Viridiplantae > Streptophyta > Magnoliopsida > Santalales > Viscaceae > Viscum > Viscum album. The sequence continues at coordinate 1,210,768,978 of OY728137.1, forward strand.
GAATTATAATCCTAGTGCTAGATGTGGATCCCATATTGATTCCTTCTTATCTTATGAAACCAATTATGTTAAGAGAGTTGAAAGTGAATCTCACGAATCTTGAAGAAAAGGGTTTTAACCATCTTATTACCTCTCCTTAGGGTGATTCTATCTTATTATCTAAGAAGTTGAATGGTATTATGATACTTTAAAAGGATTATCAGAAGCTGAATCAATCCATGGTGAATACCAAGTCTCCATTTCATTAGATAAATGTTATTTTTGGTCAATTTATGGGGTTTTATTGGTTCTTAAAGACTTATCTATAATCAAGCTACCATATATTACAGTTTTGGGTGAAGATTATACCCAAAAATGTGTTTAAGAGTAGGTATGGGTTATATGAATACATTATTAGGCCATCTTGTCTTATAAATTTGCTGATAGTGTTCGTAGATCTCATGAACCAGATCTTTGTTCCTTACCATGGTTATTTTATCATGGTTTTCATTGATGATATGTTTATATACCTATAGACCCAAGAGTTACATACCAAGCACTTGGATATTGTGTTGATTAAACTTCAAGAACATCTGTTTTATGATAAGTACTTGAAGTTTCACTTTTGGATTTTGGAGGTGCACTTTATCAGGCCTGTGATATCAGAGGAAAATATTTCAGTTTATATGAGGAAATTTGATGTATTATTTTCTTGGAAGTGACCCAAAAGTGTGTTTGAGATAAGGGGTTTTCTTGTATTTTCCAGTTATTATAGATTTTTTATTTTTTATTTCTTTTGGTTGGTAGTGCTAAAGAGAGGGATGACCAAGATGGGGTGAAGTTTGAATGTAATAATTAGTGCGAAAAGGATTTCTAGGAGTTGAAAGTGAGGATAAATTCTGATCTAATTCCTATTTTACTAGACACAAAACAAGGTTTTGGAATTTCTATATGATTGACATGGGAGAAATTTTCAAATAGGGAGATCAGGTAGTCACTTATAAATCTCTTCATCTAGGAAACCATTAACAGAACTATGCTACCCATGATTTGGATTAATATTTTGTGATCCATTCTTTATAGTGAAGGAATCACTACCACTTCAATGAGAGTTTTTTCATTCATAAATACAATAATATCCTCTAATATATTTTCTCCCAATATCACTTGTTTGATATCCATGGTTTTTGGTAATTGGCCACTAGTTTAGGTGTATTGAGTCTATACAGTTCCTGGGTTGAGTTTTATGTGGTTTAATAAGGTTTGGTCATTTTTTGGAGGTGTTTAGGGGTGGGGGGGGTGCACGGTTTGTGCACGATTAGTAGAAATTATGCACCACCTCTATGAAACCATGTAATATGTTTTGGGTGTCACTAGGTAGGCACACAATTTTTCTAAATAAAGCGATTTCTTAGAGGTAACTTTTCAAAGGAAAACAGAGGGAAAACACTTTTTTAATGGATTATCTAATTATGTAATCCAACCATACAAGGTGCGGGATTAAGATATTATCACCCCACAATTGTAGAATTTTTTTCCAATTTGTGCAGCTCAAACTGTGTGGCTACTTGGCTTGTCCAGTAGTACGTGAATGGTTGGTGCAAGGTTTGACAAACCATGTGACCAAACCTTGCAACATCTTTTTGTAACCCTAGAAATTATTTTTCTAATCCAAATTAAGTATCAAAAGCGTAATTAATTACCTAATATCATGAGATCTCAAATCCATCTCCCTCACTAGACACAAGAGGATATTCCTTTCAATCCCAATATTTTTTTTCAAATCAATGTGTGTTAGAGATCCAGAATCATTATAAAGTGATTGTTCTTCCCCGTTCTTATTATATATACTCTTCTCCTCAAATAAAGATCCATATTTCCAGTCCGTTATAAATAGATCTATGTTTTATAATGGAAATATTGATAACTAACTAAAAATTATATTTTTATTTTATTTTCAAAAAACACTTTATGGGTGAGCAGGAACCGGGCCATACACAAAATTATCGAAACATCAAATTCAAAAAAATGTATAAGAAAACCACAAGGATTCTAAATTCAAAATCAATTTCATATGGGATGCCTCTAGACATGGATCCTCAATCAGTGAGCCTCCTTTATCTATGCCCCTGACAGTGAACCACCACATCGTTACCAACAACACCATCTTCAGACATCATCGATGATAAACCATCCACCGTCAGTATTACAACTTCACTAATCATTGAAAAAAAATCTTTCACTGAATTCATCAAACATAAACCAAACAACCATCACAGAAGAGACAAACTGATAAAATGCCAACATCGGTCCATCGCCATCATAAACCAATGATAGACTCCACCATAGTCTGCAAAAAACATCACCAAAACTAGACACCAAAATTACATCTCACATAATGAAAAACAATAAGACAAACAAAGGTTCAAGAAACCAAAGAACTTTTTTGGAGGAAAAATAGAGAATCATAAAACAAGTATAGAAAAAAATATCCATTAAAGTTGATGATGCCAAATCAAAATGATGCTAACATTGATGTCCTTGTGCCTAAAACAACATCCACCTAAACAAACACCCCAAAACATCAATGTTACCCCTACCCCAGATCTGCCTTGAAGAGGAGTAGAGGAATGAGAATCCATAGTAGTGAATAATTAGGCCAAGGCCTCTATATGAAGGTAAAATAGACAATGATGAAAAATAAAATCCAAAAAGATGAAAGCAACCCAACTCCGGTAGCACCTTGAAATACATCATCTACTAAAGCAAAAATCCCAAAACCCCATTGTTACCACTATGGAATATCCGACTATAAGAGGCTCCTAGGAACTTGAGGTAAGAGAATATTGAGAAGCCAAGGGGTTCATCATTAAACAACCTTTTTTGGGCCTCAGATGCCTCCTTAAAAGAAGTCTAAGTCGATACTAAGGGAACTAGAGCACCATCACATTAGCATATGTAAGAATCATGACCAAAATAGAAGAATGCAAGAACCTTCAGGGTGCCACCCAAATAAAGAAATAATGAGGAAGAAGGAGGTGAAAATAGGAGAATAAAGGAGAAAAAGAAGAAACACAATGCTCAAATGAGCCACCGTTCTAGAGGAAAAGGGTTTCCTAGAAAAAAATCTAAGTGGAACCAAAGGGGGAGATCCGGGAGAGATGAGGACAGAGGGAATAAATAAGGGAAAGTACAAGCATCTTCGGGGAGGGAGAGAAACCATAAGAAGGACATGACCTTAAGGAAACCCCTATTTGGTTAGGAAATTATAAATTTTGGGAAATTGGATGGCTTTTAGAAAGACCACTTTGCCTATAATTTTAAAATGTTAGTTTTAAAATTGTGGTATTTTTTTGAAGAATGAAATATGATTGTTGAAATATTTTCAATAAATAATTGGGTTTGTGAAATTGATTTTTTCATTGAATTGGGGATATATGTTTTCTATGAGTTCATTTACAGACATGACCCCATGGAAGTTGAATGTTCCCTTAGGGAAACATGATATTGGTTACCTTGTGATGGCTTAGTGGATCAATGAGAGACCACTCATAAGTATATAACTATCACTTGTAATTCATGTGTTTGTGGGTGTGTATGGAATCCAAGGAGTGGGTATTCCAAAGTATGAGAAATGTACTGAAGAATTAGTTTTTTCTATAGAAATAATTTTTGTTTTTGATATAAAAGTTTCTAACTATTTTATTTGATCTATTTTATATATATGTGATAACTAGTTCTTATCCTAGTGGCATGAGTTAGGAAATCTTTGGGAAAATTCTACAGAGTTTATACTCCCCCCATTATTTGGAACATTGGCACAATTTCATATTTCATATATTTGGGTGAAATAAAGGGAAATGTATTATACTTCTCTATGGATTCACCTTGATACCTTGGTATCAGCAGGTGGAGGGAGATCATAGAGTTATTTTAGGTTTTACATGTGAGGATGCACCATGGGTTATATTGGGTCATGTTATCTTTCCATCCTTGAAAGTTTTTGTCATTATTTATGTTATTACTTTGATAGTTTTTTTCTAATTTGGGTTGTAATTTGGGTTTTTATTATTATTCAAACATTATATAGGATGATTGGATAATTATTTTTCAATGTTAACAGGTTTTTGATTCTTAAAATGGAAAATCATCCCCTAACATGTTTTTAATCCCATGGTATTTATTGGTAGCCTTTGGTGTCTTGGGGTTGTCATATAAGGCCAATAACACCTCCCTCCCTTATCAAGACAATGAGGAAGAGGGGGATGTATTAAATGGTATTAATATTGTTTGTTCCTTGAGTTGGGTTGGTAACATGTAGATAGGATCATCAGAACATGAAATGCATATCATAAAAAGATTTAGCTAACCTTTTATATGTTTAACTTCAAATTACTAGGGTTTTTTGGGTATATCATTTTAAGGAACGTCAAGGTTTATTATCACCTCATATTCATTGATTTAGATGATGAGTGTATAATATCATGAATTAGTAATGAGACTTCCTAAAAGTAGTTAATTTTTCATTATGTGTTTGATTATATATGTAAAAAGGCAAAAATGATTTCAAATCGTTGTATTCTAAAAATAATGGTTGTGGAATTTGTTGATGTGATAATATTTAATTACTATGTTTTTATTTGCAAGTAAGTGAGGAAAAATGATGTATTTGTTTGTTTATAGATAATAGGACCGTGTAAACATTATCGGAATCAACCAGAAGAGGTAGAAGAAAATTTGGTTTCACTTGAGCCACAGGTGAACCAATAATTGGTCCAAAGACTCATTCAATATTTTCCTGACATTGATCAAGGGAACTAAAATGGTGAGCCTCTATAAATGGATCACCCCATCAAGTTTCAAAAACAGAATCCACCCATCTTTTATGGGGATTTAGATCCTGAAAAACTAAAGGTGTTGCTGAATATAGCGAATCAAATCTACAATTTCCTTGGAAAACCATCCAATAGGAAAGTCATGTTCAAACATACATGATCAAGGATCCAAAACACTAATGGTTGGATTTATCTATTTATGTTAAAGTTATCCAAGGAAATACATGGGAGTATTTTGAATTTTTTCCAACATGATATTCTATCCTCATAGATTTTATATCACTAGAACAACAAATTTATTCATATTAATACAAGAGAATATCTCAATGAAAAAATATGTGGCTATGTTTATGAACATAGTTCATTTTTCACTAGAAGTAGCTACAATTGTGTCTTTAAAGTCATATATTTTTATGTCGGGCATATGATCTGAAGTTTTCATAATGATTTATGTCTTTTTTATTATATACTATATAGAAATAGTCAATAGAGTGACCTTGGTAGAAATAGATATATCAAGAAATATGATTAGTGGGAGCATGTTTATATCCACTAGAATAGATGGGAATACTAATACTTGGAATAATAGGAAGAGAGAAACCTACTTTTAAAGTGGTGGTATATCTTAGAATCAGACCAAAGGATTAGTGAACTTCCCTCCTTGACCTAAACGTATGTAGAGATGTTTCCAATGTGGTTTCTTTGAACATATAAAGCGATATTGTAGGGATCCACCTCGAGCATGTCACAAATATTACTAGAATATATATATCCAAAATTATTATCATAGGACTCCAATATCTTGTAATGAAAATGCTTCTCATGCTTCTAAAACATCTTCTTTAGTAGGGTGACCTCATGAGAACAATTTTTTCCCACTAAACCAAGTGAGTCAAGGTGATTATAGAAACACCATGACTCCTTATCAATGGGAATACTAAAAAAGAAGCAAAGAATAAGGGGAAATAAGAAAGAAGTTATAAGCTACTGAGAAAGTTATCATGGAAGATCAATATGGTCCTTTAATGGTGCGAGACATGATTATTTTAAATTCCAGCATTATACAAGCCCTATTTGAAATGGTTAATAAAAGTTTCAGTCCTTTAAATGTGGAATGTGTTCAGTAAATATCGACAAGTTGTGTTGATTGCATATTTATTTGTTCTAAATATGGATGTATATGATTTGATCTTTAGAATAGATTGGTTAAGATCATTCAAATCTTGTATCGACTTTTATGCATGAAATGTGTGTTTTGTATCATCTAATTTTGTTAAGAATATCTATTGACACTCCTTAAAAAGATTAAAAGCGTATAAAGGAACAATCAATAAATACTCCCAAACTCTTCGCAATATAGAAAAATAAATCCAGCTACTTTGGGATATTTCTACGTGGCCGAACTTCACAAGATATCAACAAAACCGAGCTTCGCGAGGCATCTACGTGTCCAAACTATGTGCGAGAAGATTTGAGATGCCTCTATGCGGAGCACCTACGTGATGGAGCTATGCGGATAACCTGCGCAGCCCAAGATTTTTTTCGGCCAGGCCCATCTGTGCCTATAAATAAGACTCTTGGGCTCCCCATTTGAGGACTGATTTTTTTTGAAAGACTCTCTGAAGCTCCCATTGCATAACTATTTAGCCTAGATCTCTCAAATTTTCTTAGGTAGTTATCTAAACTCTAAGAGAAGAGATAATTAAAGGGAATAGGAATGTTTTTAAGTTCTTCACATTCTTCATTCACCATTCATACCTACGCGGTAAACCTGCACACCATACCTGCACAGTACGAATGCGCGGTACATTTGCATGCTATACCTACAAAATTGAGTAGCGAGGGGTACCTACACGACATACTTGCATGAGGTACCTATGCAACGACCTCAAGTACCCTTCTTTAAATCCATTCATGGTAGGGTATCTCCTTCCTTGGTTTCCTTATCTAAAAAGGGCTAAGTTGAAGCCTCCACAAAAACCTCCTGATTTTTTAAACCTTTAGATAAGGCACATCAGCGTGTCTCCTATTTGGATTTGTATTTCCACTGTCAGAGGTTTCCCAAATTTGTTCCACAATAGGGTTAGGATTCATGGGATGTTTGTGGATTTATATATCCACAGCCACATAGGCCTTTCTCCCAAGAATAGTGTTGGGAAGTTCTTTGTTTGGAGGGGAGTTTGGGTCCTGACCTCTTTCTTTGTGAAGAGATGACCCAGAACCATAGGTCTCTGGTAGAGAAGTTACACATCCCACTTTCCATTCCGCTCAAGTATAGGAAAAGTATCCCTCTCCTACCAAGATCAACTTCAAGGAAACCATCTTGGTATAAGCCCCTCACCTTCACCCCTTCTTCCTTACATTGGACCCTTGTCCAATGTAAATAGAACAGAGGAAGGTTCATCACCTCGCCCTCTTCCACGGTCGATGTGTCCTCTTCCATTAGTGGAGGAGGAAAACTGTGAAGTGTCATTGTTGAATCTTTAACATCCTCTTATTTCTCACACCGAGCATGACTCACGGGGGCTTATAGATATGTGATTGTTGCAACATGTGCAAGGACACTCAACACCAATGAACTACAAGAACTCTAATTACTGTTCAATCCAGGATATGTAGGAAGCCCTTTCAGGGCTCGTGCTCACTAGATATCCTCATTAGGAATCTAACCCTAATTCCCTGAATTTGGGCATCCTCTTTATGAAATAAGCCCCAAATACAATCCTCAAATCATCAAGGTTTCCTTTTTCAGGAAGTAAGACCAAACTAATATTTCTCTGAGGAATATACTCTCCTATGATTTGTATCGAACTACGTGGGATTTTATTCCCATCCATATGGGATACGCAGGAAGCCTCTTTGAGGTTCAAACCCAACACTTCAGGTCAACCCTGTTTTCTTTGGGCCATATTCCCAGAAGGGTTTAATTCTATTTGGAAACCCATATCCTTTCCAAAAGTTCCTTGGGTTGTTTTAACATAAGCCCCACAGTAAGTTGTAACTAATCACCTTCCACTTAGAGGTCCTTATCACATGACCTTAAAAGGTATGATGAGTCCCATTAAGTGGCACTGAACTACGAGGGTTCTGATTCCTTTCACAAGGATACGTAGGTAGCTCATTTTATGAGCATGATCCCAAGATCAAAACAAACCTTCTCTCCCTGGATGGAAATAAACACCAGAGTACCCTACTGAGTGTCTTAAAAACCAGTATCATCATAAATGATGAGTAAAAGAATCTATAGTCAGTATATTAGAGGATTCCATTGATGGAAAACCTCAAATACATACTGATAATTCTAAACTTTTACACATTTTAAATTAGTTATTTTAAATTCCAAGGGATACTTATGATATACTTGGTTAATTAATAAGGATTCATGAAAATATTTTAATTTCAAAAGAGAGTCCCAGAGTAGAAAATAATCCCCCCCAAAAGGGTGTGATGAGTCCGACCTCCCATCCTCTCGACCAGTGCATGTTCTAAAGTATCGTAAAGTTGAAAACATAAAGAATGCCTGCCTTTGGAAAGGGGGTCTTATTTGGATAAATAAATATTTGTAGTTTCTGATTCTATGAATAAATCCAATTGAAAACACCTAGAAACAAAGATTATTAAATTTAGAATATCATGTTTCAAGGACCTACGAAACAAAAATGGTGAACCAGATGTGAATCCTTAACCAAGTTAATAATGTTACCCACAAGTTAGGACCCAGTCAATTGATAAATCAAGGCCAAAAAAATAAATTAATCAAGAATGTTTCTATCTGACAAGATGTCACTTTAATATAACATGTTGTTGTTCCTAGTTTTCCACAGAATTCCCTTCAATCCAAAGAATGTCTTTCTCAAAGACAACATCTGTGATCTTCCCGACTGCTGCTCAAGTTAGATCTCCATCCAAGGGAAGGACGTTACCACCAACCCTGCATCTTCAAAATTGGGTCTCCAATGTGCTGATAAAGGAATATCACCAACACAGTACAATTCCAACTTTGGAGGCTGCTCGATAGGCCCTCTAGGTCAATAATAATCCTCAATCATCTGGCCAAAAATGACCAATGATCAAGAAGAAAATGGTGCCAACCACCGTTTCCAATCGTTTTGGGTCTTTATCCCAATAATGCAACAATAAATATTTCCCACACAATAGGGAGGTAGATCAAGAGGTCACTAAAGGCCTCACTTTAAGAATAAAGGAGTCCTTCTTGAGGACTCGCATTAGAAATCACCACCAGAATCATGCAGTAGGATATCCCCAACATGATGGGGATGTTGCCTATGGATGTTTGGACCAATTCTCTCAGTCTCAAGAATGAAAGACAAACCGCTAGGGACAACGTCTGGTTAAAAAGAAGCAGGTTCTCACCTATACCTCCCCTGAAGAAGTCCATCGATCCAACTTGATGGCAAACAACGAGAAGGAACATACACCCATTTGTCCTAATTATGTTTCTTAGCAGTCTCATCTGACAAAAACCCATGAATCCCACCTGATAAACCCGGTGGAGTACTGTGAATAGGCACATACACCAGTTTACAAGTTATCAGCCAGTCAACAGGCTCATCTGACTGCATTTAAAGAGACCCGCCAATCTAATATGGTGGAAACTAGTAAGCAGGAACATACACCTGTTTATAATTACCAATTCTATTAGCAGTCTCATGTGCCAGTATTGAAGGAAACCTATCAACCATACTTGATGGATAATATCCAGCAGGCACATACACCTGCCAATGTTCATCAAGTCTGCCAACAGTCTCTTTTGGTAGCACCTGGAGAAGTCAGTCAGAAAGCTCCGACGACAAATTTAGAGCAGACTCAAATCTATGCCCCTATGCATAATTACTGTCAATATCTATTGACAGGAAAAGGAGGAAAGGAGCAGTCACATACATCTACTCTAGATACGGAATGGGCATATATTCCTGTTCCGACCGCTGAAGTCACTATACACATCTTGTCAATGGTGAAAGGGAAGAATCATATCCCTGCCCATATTCTCGAAGCATGTCAGGATATTTTAACAACTACTTCAAATATATCAGGGGAACATACACATAAATCTATCCCCACACATTGTATGACACAATGACATTCCATCCCAGAGTAGATAAACACTTCTGTTTTAGTCCAGGAGGGTCATGGGGCATACTCCCCCATATCATACGGACAACAAGATCGGGAACATACACCCTTTCCAATTGGAGGTAACCGGTCTGTTCCGGTAACTAATCCAAGACATGCACATATACATTCCCGTGATAACCATTTTTCCATCATGTGGCCCCAACTATGTATAAGAGAACATCCAAGAAGAAATGTCAAAAAATACCATTGGAAAATCAAGAGTCAAGCTGTAATTTAGCTCCTCTTAATGAGGGAGTTCTTGAAGCCCTCAGACATTTATCTGTTGATGATTTAGATCCTACCCTACCATTACCAAATTTCAGGAGTGGTAGTTGTAATTATGAAGCTTCTCATCAGACACTTCATCATGAAAACTTGATTCATGAAAATTCAGTCAATCCAGAGTACCTATATTTGGATGAGATCCACGACAACCCTCAGTGTGGCTAGAAGACCTAGGAGAAAGAAGATTTATCCCTTACTGTAATCCACCATGGTGATCCTCCCCATGATGGATTTCACTGTGAAAGTCCTCTTTGCAGTAGTATTTATCTTTGTCAAAACAATTCTCTATTTGAAAATGTAATAAAAATAAATCCCTCCTATCTCAAGGAACTTTCAAACACAAGTCCAATCATGTTGGGTGCCTTATCATTTACGGGTGAAACACTTTCTCAGTCAAAAGACATCTTAAGGGAATGGTCATTCTCTGAACCTCCCTTGGGTCATTTATCCTCAAATTAAGATCATCCACTTTGGTCAAACCAAGTGGAGAGACCTCTAGTAGAAGATGATGAAGATGTGTTGAACATGAGGAAACGATTAACTAAAGGAGAAATACTAGCCATGTTCTAGCCTTCAGCAAATTCTCAGTTTGATATTCCAGAATTTATGACAGATGATTGTATTCATGAAATTCATTTCAACTTATGGAAAACTCTTCGTCATTTGAAAATCAATGTCTTACCATATGATGAATATCAAAATCATATAATGGTAATATAAGGGTTGTAGTGCCAAATTGACTTGGTATCTCTTTCAGTTTTCCAACATCCAAGGGTTAAAAAACAACAGATAACCCTTCAGCGTGCATGACTCAATGCTCTGAAGAGTCTACGACAATTAATTTTTGATTCCCCATCTAATATTTGCATCAGAGGATGGGGTGCATATGGAGCATTGCATTTCACTACAATCCAAAATCAGAAAAGTCTGCCAAAAGTGGTTTCATGCAATGTTATTTCCCATAACTGGCCCCAATCAATAGGTTTTGTATGTAATAAAATGTATGCTTGAGAACAGTCCTCAACCAGTTCTAATTAGAATCAGGCCCAAAGAAAAGAAGTTATTGAGCTACTTTTACATCAAGCCTCTGAGAATCTTGACCAGGCATCTTGTTTAGAGGATGTCAGACGTCAGATGATGAAAATGTCTGAAATAGCACAGTGATCTTCTGAAATAGGAGGTGTAAATTATGGTCGGATAATGCACCCAACTAATGTCCGAACCAAAATCCAAAAAATCAGAAGAGTAGTTGCATGGATTTATGATATATCAGTTCAAGAATCACCCCAGATTGTGAGCCTAGGGGCTCATAAAAATCATTCTTTCAATTCATTAAAAAATGTTCAATGATTTGAAGAATAAGAATAAGAACAACCCCAACCTACAAGGTTATGGGCTTTTTCACATTTTTAATCCCCTCCTCAGTGGAAGTCAGTTTACCCCCGATTAGGGAAGAAGCCACAAGGAAAGTGTATAACTGAATTATCCAATGATTCCCTTCAGATTACTGTTTGATAAAAATTTCCAGAGAATTCCTTATATAGGAGAACAGACTCTCATAGAAGACACAAAGGGCGACAATCTAGAAGAAGAACTAACAGAATGTCATCAATGAATTATGCATCAGTAAATGTTATCAATACCATTGTAGACGATCCTCCAAAAAATAAATCTAGTTTCGGGGAATCAGAAGATGAAGTTATTGTCCATAATGCATTACACGCTGAGGAAAATGAATAAGGTGTGCATACCCGAAATAAAAGGATTACCCTGAATCTAGGTATGCGTTCAAATAACTAACTCCTTCCATACTACAGAAAGGAACATGACAAGGAAAAGGGTAAAAGTCAGGTTACATTCCACCCTACCTCTAGAGAATGCCAATCACTCTTATTAGAGGAAATATTCGCACAACAAAAAGAAGAAATGAAGGAATTAATGAGGTTGAATGCATGACTACTTCAAGGGAGTCATCCTCCAAATCATGTTGGAGTTAATCAATCAAGGGAATTTGTTGCAGCTACAGGGATGGATCGAGAATATCCCCCTTTACAAGTACACCCTCATAGGTCCAATCCTATGGGTCATACACAATAACAACCGACAATACTACCATCAGTGGAAGTACTGATTGCTACACCCGTCTAAACTCCAGTTATTGCACCTGCTCAGGTCCAAGCTCAACCAGATGTTTCTAAAAGATTAATGACTACCATTGAGTCATTAACAGCTCAGTTGGAAGATATAGAAGGTCGACATTCACATGTTAAACCAGAAAAGAGAGCCTTCCTTGAATGGGCGGATACAATTCCTCCCCCATCAAATTTTTCGATTTCCACATTTCCAATTTTTAATGGTTTGGGAGATCCAGAACAACACTTAACACATTTTTTTTCTCGTTGTGATCCTATGATGGGAAATCCTCAACAACAAGAAGCAGTTAAGCTCATGTGTTTTGTGCAGTCATTACAAGGACCTTATTTTTTCTGGTATACAAGTTTGCAATCACGATCAATTACTGGGTGGGAATATCTCCATCAAAGGTTCCTTCTTCAATTTATCTCAACATTACCAAAGACAATAGTTTTTGATCTTAACAATTGTAAACAAAAGGAGAATGAAAGAGTTTGGGATTTCATTGCTCGTTGGAAGGGAATAACATATTCTTTAATTTTAGCACTCCCTCAAGAAGAGTTGCTGACAATCTATGTGGCAAATCTATGTGATGCGTTACGCACACCGTTGATCCATGTGAAATAAATAGGAGGTTTTCATGACCTTACTTTAATCTCTCAACAGATAGAAGACTCTCTTATAAAGACTAATGATTAAACTCTTGTAATTCCCTCATTTCTGGGGAGGATAACTGGGAAATCAGAGACTGCTACAATTATACTTAAACAAGCACCTGTACCTAATTTCACTTTAAAAATTTCATCATATCGAAGGGATCCACCTCTTGAGCATTAATAAAAATGGATGCCTCATAAAAATGATAAAAAATATCAAAGGAGGAAATAGTTTGAGGATTTATAGAAATTTTTTTATTGTTTCAGGAATGAACAAGTTCCTAGTTACTTCATCTCGGCTCTGGAAAACAATCTTGTTCAGTTACTGAGGCCCAAAAGGCTAAACAAGGAAGGATATGAAGACATTCCCAACTGTTTTCTGTTTCATTAGATGTTGGATCATCCCATTCAAGTGTGTTTTGTCTTCAAAGACCTCTTTCAAAAGATGGTGGACTCTGGACAAGTAAAACTGAAAGGTTCTTCAGCTCTAGTATCATGTGTTACTGCTACTGATCTAGAGGAAGAGAGTGAGTGGCACAAAGTCAAAAGTAAAAATGCGTAGAAATATGATGATTGGATGGTCAGGAAAAAGATCAACCGAACTCATTCCATTTTCTGAACACAATTGAATCAACCAATTTTTTCTTCTTTAATTTCTGCCACAGAAAAACCCCCTTCATCAGAATGAAAATACTCATAGAAGAATCATAATTTGAAGAAAGAAGAGCAGCCAGAAGTAGACGAGCTCATGTCAAAGCATAATTTTTCTTTGACTCTGGAAGATTTTATTCCATCTATAGGCACTTCCCCACCAAACGACACATCCTGGACTGGTTCATCAGGCAGAATCTTCATCAAATGAAGAATTTATCTTTGTTTTTGTTTACATGATTCATTTAACAGATCCCTATACCAATGATAGTTTCGATCATGATGAGCCTAAGTTCCCTATATCTAATAGAGGAGTTAGAATAATAGACAGAGTTCTAGGATACAGGGGAAGATGTGAATATTCTAGAAGCTACTATTTCAATCCTACCCCTACTAGAACTATATATACGATAGAAACTCGTGGCAAAGCCCTTCAGCAGGCTCAACAAGAACTAGAAAGTTCTTCCACGCATGGCAGATTCAATCCTGACACAGTTATTTTGGAGGACCGGTTAGAGGTTACAACTTCTTCCTCTCAGAAAATAGATATACCTAGTCGATATAATATACTGAAGCCAGGAGTGTTTCCAACTCCTACCCTGATACGAGATGCATGTACTGCCAAAGCATCAACTTCTAAGGCACCTGAAAAACCACATTTTCGTGATGAAAAATGCAGATGTTTGGACCAAAAGTATGATGTATTGAAACATTTGGCCCATGTATCGGACAGGTTATCAATTTTGGATGCCTTGAATATATCAAAAGATCTTCGGGAGGTGCTTATTTAGGCTTTATCGAGTACTCAAGAATTCGAAACTGAAATTGCTGTGGATGAGGTCTACCATTTAGAGAATGATCCTACAGAATGTCATATAGTGATATCTTTTACAAATGAAGATGAAGATGATGTTGTACATCGACATATCAGACCTTTGTATCTATCTCTCAAAGTCAATGATATAGAAATTTGATGAGCTTTCATTGATAATGGCTCAGGAGTCAATCTCATTCCTATTCGTACACTTTGTCGATTGGGCCTCACCGAATCTGGTTTATCTCCTTCTACTGTGATGTTTCAAGGATATGATAAGAATGAACAAGAACCTCTGGGAAAAATTACACTCAGAATTCAGTTTGGAGACCTTGTTTCTAATTCAGAATTCATGGTTGTTCGTCAGGACATATCCTTCAACATTTTTCTTGGAAGACCTTGGCTACATCAACATACGGATGTACTGCCGTCATACCATCAATGTCTCAAATATTGTTTCAATGGTCAAATTGGGACATTGTATGGTGACAAGGCCTCATTCAAAATGTGTGAATATCAATATATTGAGGCAGAATTTTATCACATGGAGAGAAAGTAAAAATCCATGGAAAAGACAGTCACCAAAATTAATGCTCTAAATGGTTTGGAAAAGATTCCAGTAAACCCATTTATACATGTGAGTACAAATTATGTGTTTTCTATCAGTCGAATTGACAAGATATACCTAAATAAAGACACTATTATCGAAACTTCTATAATGTCAATTACAACTACCAATCCAAACAACATTGGAGAAATTTTTTATTCGCCAAGCAATGATGAAATATTAAATAGAGATTTCTTCATTTCATCCACTAAAATCCAGCAATTCTATACTTCATCAACTAGGCCCGAAGAAGGTATATAAATACCAGAGGAAAATGATGATGTCAATTCTCAATCCATCATCTCCTCACTATCACCCCAAGAAGACCCTTCATCATCAATAGGGTCAGAAATGGTAACCTCTTCTTCAAGATGTTCAAATTTTAACTTCTCCCCTAACCTTTGAAATTCTTCTTTTTCATATACTATGAAAGTAGAAACATAAGAAGTAACACATATTGAAGAAGAAGAGGAAGATATTAGGGATGCTCCTCCAACATTTGAAGAGGGTATCTCGACCACTGTGGATGAACTCAGAGAAATAAATCTGGGTATAAAAGAAGATCCACACCCCATTTTAATTAGTGCATCCATGACTCTTGAAGAGAAAGAAATGTATACTTCATTTTTAATGAAAAACCGAGATGTATTTTCCTGAAATTATACAGAAATTCTAGGTCTTGATCCCGATGTTTCCACCCATTATTTGGGTTTTCTAGAAGAACACAGAGGATTCAAGCAAGCAACAAATAGAACACACCCAACTTATGCCTCCAAAATTGAAGCTAATGTTGATAATCTTATCAAGGCTAGCTTCATCAGAGAAGTTCAATATCCCAAACGACTGGCTAATATTGTCCCTATGAAAAAGAATAATGGAAAAATTATAGTTTTCATTGACTTCAGAGATCTTAATAGGAATTGTCCTAAAGATGATTTTCCAGTCCCGATTACAGAAATTCTAATATATGCAAAGGAAAACTATGAAGCACTTTCCTTCATGGATGGATATTCTGGGTATAATCAAATCCAAATGGCTCCAGAAGATGAAGAATATATAGACTTCAAAGCCCATCAAGGTGTGTTTTCTATCGATTAATGCCTTTTGGATTGAAGAGTGCAGGTGCAACATATCAACATTCCATGCATCATATCTTTAAACCCTTCTTAGGGAAATTTGTTGAATGTTATGTAGATGATTTTTGGTCAAATATAGACAATGTTCTAATCACATGGATGATTTGGAAACCATATTCAATAAACTTCAGCAACACGGTTTCAAGATGAACCCCTAGAAATGTGCTTTTGGGGTAACCTCAGGAAAATTCCTTGGTTTTTTTGTATGCCATTGTGGTATTGAAGTTGATCCTAGGAAAACGAAATCAATCCTTGGTATGTCACATCCTATAAATTTGAAATAATTAATAGGACTTCAAGGACACTTAGCCTATATTCGGCTTTTTATCGCCAATTTGGCATACATGTAACACCTCAAGCTTCCACGGAACGTTTCCCTTCGAATAATGCAATAGCGTGTGTTGTACGCAACCTCGAGCTCTAACACGCACCACAACTAATTAAACTAGCCGTTGTGAATAGTAATACCTACTTTTTGAAATTTTATAAATTTTATTTATCAAAATGGACTTCATTTTTGGATTCAGAATATCGAAATTATCCTATGTTGAATTTTTGGTATTTTTCTGAGAACTTCTAATTTTTTATGAATAGTGAAAAATACTTAAAAAAAACTTTTTTAATCAAAATAATTTATAGTGATAAATTATACTATTTAGTGGTTTTAAAGTATAAATAGAATATATTTTTACCATTTTATCCAATGGTGGTCATTAGAATTAATTTAACATTGAAATTGGACATAAACAATTGCCAATCTTTTGATATAAATTGTTTCTTAAAAACACGCTATTTGTTGTAACAGCGGGAATTAATTATAAAATTAATTAATGCAACTTATATGTTTAGAATTTTGTAAAATAGACATTATTTTTGAATTCGGAATATCAATTATATCTTAGGGTGAAATTTTGGCCTTATTCTGAAAAACTTCAATTTTTGATGAATAGTGAAACCACTAAGTGGTTGTTAAAAACTGATTTTTCGTTAAAATGAAATATTACCAATTCTATGATTTGATTTTCAAAAATCTGACATACATGGTTTTCATTAATAAGTAAAATGTGGTTCAATGAGATTAAAATAATTTTTTGTTTGAATAGTAACTTTTAAGTTCTTAATCACGATTAGAGGTAATTAGTGCAGTTTAAGGTAAAAATAATGTTTTAATAATATGAGATGAGCTTGAAACTTGTCCTACTCCTATTGGATGAGTAATAGCCGACCAAGACAACCCATGGGTAAACTTGGGGACCCCATGAAGCCACTTTGGTTGGAAAATGACATTAATATATATTTATTTAATGTTAAAATTAAATTGACACAAACATGAGTTGTTTTACTAAAACAGTTTTTAAGTGGGGTTACACATGTCCAAATTTTGACTATAAATATTCATTAGAAATATAAAAAGATTTCCTACATCATAGTATTTTTTTTATAATTTTTAGACATTAAATAAAATAAGTTATTTATGACATCATTATGATGCAGCGATGACCTCATTATTTAATGATTTTAATAAAATGAAAAGATAATGTAAATTACAAGGCTTACACTTCTCCAAAGACTATTGGATGGGTATATTTAGAACCCTTATCACCTTAGCCACGAATTATATAAGTGTGAGACCTTTATAATCCGAAAAGCATTGTATAATAATGTAACATTTTAATCTTTCCAAAAGAGCCCCTCCTCTCCTCTTATAAAAGGCCCCCACCTCTACCACCTTATTCACACATTCAAGCTTTTTGGTTCGGACAACCTCTGCCCAAATACTCTCCCAACTTCTCTAACTTCATCCTAGAAGCTTTACTTTAGTCAGAAAGCCATCCTAAGGAGTCCTTTTGATCAAATCAAAAGGAAGAACCCGAAGAAGAGGTAACGTTTTCATCACCCTCTTTCAAGTTTCTTTCTTCTTCCACTCCCTCTTTGTTTATTATTTCAATTCTAAAATTATAAATCCAGTGTATTCTATATAATGTGATGTTATTATAAATATGGAACAACCATATTCATTATTCTACCCATCATTTGAATGACATGTCAACACACGTGCGTACGTACGGCTTACCGTCTCCACGTCGTGGTGTAATTGTTATTCAATATATTATTATTTATATGGGTATAATAATGATATGTAATTCATGTAAATAATAAATATAACATGATAATGATTATTTATATATGATATAATATCCAATTATATATTATTTTAATATCAAAATAATGATATTGTCGCTCGTGCGTACGTACGGACTACCGTCTCCACGAACACGATGAGATTCATTCTCCGTCGTATCCATTAAAGTATAATTATAATTTGATAATTTAAAAATAATTTTTAAGGACATGATATCATTCTGGATATGAATAAGATACAACCTATCCATGAAAAACACGACTTACGTAACAAAACATATAAAAGAAAACGAGTAAGTTAACACCCGAAACAACGATAAATCTAAGATATTGTTAACAAAGCAATGTTAAAAGATCATATATGATATCATATGAATGTATATGATTCTTGTATAATTTAATAACAATTATTTCACCATTATATAGGAGGTTAACCTACCCCAACCAAGGAAAAGTACAAGGTAAGGGTTTACTTCACAACCTCTTCATTATCCAAGGTTGTTTATACATAATTATCTACTAGGACCTCGTTATCATCCACATCCATGTTTCTTAAAAATCTCTTTCAAAAATTTTTTACTATTAAATGGAAAATGGGTTAAATTCATTTATACCCTTATACATTTTTGAAAGGAATCTTACCGTCATTTTCCAAACAATGTACTTTTTGACCCTTTTGACAAATTTAAGGTAAGAATGTTTTTTTAACTTATACGGCGGGTGCGGCTATTTTCCGCCATTATAACTTCGTCGAAGCTTACCTAACAATCTTATAAGAATATCTTCAAAGTAAATGTATTATTTTATAATTATGGGACTTTTAAATTATTTCAAAAAGGAGAGATATTTCTCTCAAATATCTTTGATTTCATCCATGTCAACATCATTTGATGGGTTTTAAGTTTAATTGAAATTGATTTATGATACAAAACTTCCATTGAACATTTAGTGAAATATTTGACTATGGATGGGTTATTTTTATACCATCCATAGTTTATGGAGAAATTTTTGACATTTCGTATGCTAGTTTTAATACGAATATTTATGTTATGTTTAAACCTATTCATATGAGGAATGTATTGGACTTAATATGTGACGGGTGGAGCCCGCTATAGCTCCTCGATGCATCGGTAGGTCTCATGAGACAACTAGATGTGGAATTGGCCGAGGCCCTTTCCCAATTTGATTTATGGTTTTGGACGAGGCCTTAATCATTTTAGACGTCTTGGCCGAGGCCTTGACAAAATGTTTCAGAATGTCTGGCATTATACATTCCCTCATTATGAAAGTGGTTATTGATATTTCATGTGATTATTTGTCTAGTAGAATATCCATGTGAGTAAGTAAGTGGCATTATTTGATTTTACTTTTGCCATATTATGCTGAAGTTCAAGTTTAATAAGGCTTTTGTTTAGCTATACATTGACTTAATTGTTAGTTTTTATTTATGAAAGCTTCCACAATATTGTTATCCTTACTGAGCATCTGAGCTCACCCCTTTCAATGTTTTAATATTTTCCAGGATGTGAAGAAGTATTTTTTGAATGACCTGCAGGGATAGTCAGAAGAGGATAGGAGTGTGGACTATGAAGACTTTGTTATTAGTTTTTCACTTTATGATGTAATGTAAGACTTATGAATGTATCTAGTGTTTCCAAGGCTACTAAACTAATCGGTCTTTCGAGACTTGATCTTTTGTGAGCATGACAATGTTATGAAGTAATGCACCGACTCTGGGTAGCTGGGGTCGGGGCGTTACAGTTGGTATCAGAGGCAGTTTAGTACTAACCTTGGAAGCTAGATTTAGACAAACTCTGATTAGAGCACGTAGACCTAAGATGAACTTTGAGGATTAGTATAGAAGAACTTCCTAAAAATTTTGGTATTGTAGAGATTTTGTGAGTTTTCTGAGCAATACATCCCTGACTAGATACGAGCAGGTAGAGGCAGCTCTGGCACAGATGTACCTAGGGGTAAAACCCGTAAACACCGCTTTGAGCTAGACTCGAACGAGAACTGGTGCACGACAACGGGCCTTGCTGCACTCTTGGTTACGACACTCCCGGGGGATATGCTTAGGATAATTCCCATTTTCTTTACAAACCACTATGAAGGGTTACGAGTATATACTTCCTCAAAGAAAACATTTTTATAATGATGGATTATATCCATAATTAGTTCAATTTATGTTAAGTGTTTTAAAAGTATGGAATTATGTATTTTGATTCATAAACTAATCCAGTTTATGCAATTATTTAGAAATGGCGCCTAGTGGAAGGAATGGAAACCGTATCAATGCACGCACTCCGTGTAGGGATTTCCCTCCTGCTCAAGATAATTATGGTGGAGCTAGTGATACAACTGGTGCTGATCAGCTTCTCACCGTACTGGGACAACTCACGCAGGTTATGAATAATAACCTTACTCGTATGGAGCACCCTGATCCGCAACATGGAGGATCAATGCTAGGCCGTTTCATGAGGCAACAACCACCAAACTTCAATGTGAGTACAAATCCTATAGTAGCTGAGCAATGAATAAATTCCTTAGAGAAAATATTCCATGCCTTGGGGAGTAGTGAAAGGGAGAAAGTTGTCATGGCAGTTTACCGCCTCACTGGAGATGCCGATCAATGGTGGCCACTAATTCAAAACACAAAGGAAGATGATGAATTAACAAAAATGGAATGGCAGGAGTTCAAAGAGATGTTCTTAGAAAAATAATTTCCTCGAGACCATCGAGCGGATATGGAAAGGCAATTTCTGAGTCTGAGGCAAAAGGAGGATGAGAATGTCGCAAAGTATGAGGCTAACTTTACAAGGTTAGTGAGGTATGCTGCAGATTACATACGTAACCCAAGAAGTAAGACTGATCGTTTCTTTGATGGGTTAAAACCATTTCTCCGTCAAGCTTTAGTATCACAAACCTTCTCTTCATACGAAGGTATTGTCTCGTGCTCTATCAAGACGGAAAAGGAATTCTCTAAGTCTTATGACTTTAAATCAAAGCCAGATAAGAAGAGATCCACTGAAAACTCTGGGAAAGGAAATAAGGAAACAGGGAAGAAGGGTAGAAATGAATTTCCACCCTGTGATAATTGTGGTAGGAAGAACCCTGGTGCCTGTCTAAAAGGAAAAGGAGTATGTTACAAGTGTGGTGAAAAAGGCCACCAAGCTCATGAATGCAAGGGAAAGAAAGCGGTTGTCAACGTGGAATGTTATAATTGTAGAGAGAAGGGACATTATGCAAATGAATGTCCTAAGCGTCAGGGGAACTTACCTCAGAAGAGGCCAAGGGATCAAGTCCAGGCTTATGCTATCACTACTGCTGAGGTGGAAGCTCCGAAAGACGTGGTGGCAGGTAATTTAATGGTTTCCTCAAGTTTAGAAAATGCATTATTTGATTCTGGATCATCGCATTGTTTCATATCTTCCTAGTTTGCTAAGAAAATTAGATATTTCCAATTTGATTTAACAAGGGAGTTGTCGGTCAAAACCCCTAAGGGAAGTATTGTTGCAACAAAGTTTTGTCGATTAGTTCCCATTAGAGAACCTAAATGTTCTTTACCTGCTGATCTCATCGTCATACCCATGATTGAATTTGACATAATCCTCGGTATGGATTGGCTTTCGGACCATGATGCAAAAATTTATTGTAAGAGGAAAGAGGTTATGATTCTTGATGATGATGATAAGGAGCACCTTATCTTTAGAGCAGAATCGTCGCCACATAATTCTTATCTAGATCCACCCCCAGTAGCTCAACTAAATTCAATTATTGGGGAGGAATAGAAGGAAATTACTGAGGTTGAGGAAAGGAATAATCAAATAGAGGATGTACCTATTGTGAGAGAATATGTTGATCTGTTTTCTGAAGATTTACCTGGACATCCTCCAGAACGAGAAGTTGAGTTTTCCATTGATTTAATTCCTGGATCAAGGCCCATATCGAAGACCCCTTATAGAATGGCCACTGTGGAATTAGTTGAACTGAAGAAACAACTATAAGAATTGAGTAATAAGGGATTTATTTTCCCTAGTGTTTCTCCTTGGGGAGCCCCTGTTCTTTTTGTTAAGAAGAAAGATGGATCTATGAGGTTGTGCATTGACTATAGGGAGATCAATGCTATAAAAATAAAAAACAAGTATCCCCTACCTCGCATTGATGATTTGTTTGACCAACTGCATGGAGCTCAATACTTTTCAAAGATTGAACTTCGGTCTGGATACCATCAGTTGTGTGTGAAGAAGGAAGACGTTCCAAAGACAGCATTTCGAACAAGGTACAGGAATTACGAGTTTACAGTAATGCCTTTTGGATTGACTAATGCACCCTCTGTTTTCATGGATCTAATGAATATAGTTTTCAAGGAATATCTTGATGACTTTGTAGTGGTATTTATTGATGATATCTTGGTATAATCCAAAAGCCACAAAGATCATGAAAATTACTTACGCATTATCCTGAAGACTCTTAGAAGACATGAATTATATGGGAAATTTAGCAAGTGTGAATTCTGGCTTCATGAGATTTCTTTTCTTGGACATATTGTCTCTAAGGATGGAATTTCCGTTGATCCTTCTAAAACCAAGGCAATCCAAGAATGGCCAGCACCGACAAGTATAACTGAGGTACGCGGTTTTATTGGTTTAGCAGGTTATTATCGACGTTTCGTCCAGAATTTTGCCAGATTGGATAACCCATTGACAAAGCTCACATGTAAAGGGATTAAATTTTTCTGGAAAAAAGAGTGTGAAGAATGTTTTGAAAAACTAAAGAGAAGATTAGTCAATGCCCCTGTATTGACTCTACCATCGGGGAATGATGGGTTTGTTATTTATAGTGATGCATCGAAGAAAGGACTTGGTTGTGTCCTTATGCAGAATGATAAAGTCATTGCTTATGCATCACGACAACTAAAAATTCATGAGCAAAACTATCCTACTCATGATCTTGAGTTAGCAGCTGTGATCTTTGCTTTAAAGATATGGAGACATTACCTCTATGGTGAAAAATGTGAGATTTATACTGATCACAAGAGTTTGAAGTATATTTTCACACAAAAAGAACTCAACATGAGGCAAAGGCGATGACTTGAACTACACAAGGATTATGATTGCACGATACCTTACCACCCGGGGAAGGCAAACAAGGTGGCAGATTCTTTGAGCAGAAAAGACCATGGAGTTTTGAATGTGATGAGAATTGAAAGGGATCCAATTTTCTTGGATCTAGTGAAGATAGACATGGGAATAACTAGGGAAGGTGAAACATCAATGCTTTTTCAAATGGTTGCCAAACCATCATTACTAGAAAGGATTAAGAGTTCTCAGACCAATGATGAAGAATTTCAGAAGAAGATTAAAGATGTGAATGATGTAAGATTGAGGGACTTTGTGTATAAGGATGGAATTTTGAAATTCGGGAAGAGACTTTGTGTTCCCGATATACCTGATCTAAAAAGGGAATTGCTGGATGATGCTCATAGTTCCAACTTATCTATACACCCTGGGAGCACCAAAATGTATAGAGATTTGAAGGAACATTTTTGGTGGGACAATATGAAGAGGGAGATTGCTGATTTTGTGTCGATGTGTATGGTTTGTCAACAAGTGAAAGCTGGAAGGCAACATCCTGGTGGAGTATTGCAACCTCTTCCCATACCTGAGTGGAAATGGGATAATATTACGATGGACTTTGTCATGGGACTACCAAAGACTCCTAGAAGGAATGATGCAATATGGGTCATTGTTGATCGACTTACTAAGTCAGCACATTTTCTGGCTATACGGGAGGATCTACCACTTGAATGTCTTGCAAGACTATATATTAATGAAATTGTAAGACTTCATGGAGTACCCCTACCGATTGTTTCTGATCGTGATCCTTGTTTTACTTCAAGATTCTGGAAAAGTCTTCAGAAGGCCTTGGATACTGAACTTCGTTTGAGCACTGCCTATCACCCTCAAACAGATGGACAATCAGAACGAACTATTCAAACCTTAGAAGACATGTTGAGATCATGCTCTCTTGACTTTCAGGGTACGTGGGATCAATATTTACCACTAGTAGAATTTTCCTATAACAATAGCTTCCATTCAAGCATTTAGATGGCACCTTATGAAGCGTTATACAGAAAGAGATGTCGTACACCAACCTGTTGGGATGATGTTGGTGAAAGAAAACTTGTGGGACCAGAACTGGTGGAAGAAACAATGGAAAAGGTGAAGGTAATCCAAAACCACATCAAAGCAGCTCAAAGTAGGCATAAGAGCTATGCCGATAGCAGAAGAAAGGTTTTGGAATTTCAGGTGGGAGATCATGTTTTCCTAAATGTATCTCCATGGAAGGGAGTTATACCTTTTGGTAAGAAGGGTAAGTTGAGTCCCAGGTACATCAGACCTTTCGAAATTCTAGATCGTATTGGGGCTGTAGCTTATCGTTTGGCGATGCCGCCAAATCTCTCCAAAGTTCACGATGTTTTCCACATATCACTATTGAGAAAATACATGCCCGACCCAACACATGTACTTACCTATGATGAATTAGAACTGGAACCCGATCTATCTTATTGCGAAGAGCCCATCAGAATTCTTGATGTGAGGGAGCAGGTGCTGAGAAACCGGACGACTCGTCTGGTAAAGGTTTTGTGGAGAAATCATAAAATGGAAGAGGCAACGTGGGAACCTGAGGAACTTATGATGAAGAACCACCCGAGTCTTTTTATGCAGTAATACCCTAGAAATTGCAAGGATGCAATTATTTGAAGGAGGGGAGAATGTAACACCCCAAGCTTCCACTGTACGTTTCCCTTCGAATAATGCAATAGCGTGTGTTGTACGCAACCTCGAGCTCTAACACACACCACAACTAATTAAACTAGCTGTTGTGAATAGTAATACCTACTTTTTGAAATTTTATAAATTTTATTTATCAAAATGGACTTCATTTTTGGATTCGGAATATTGAAATTAGCCTATGTTGAATTTTTGGTATTTTTCTGAGAACTTCTAATTTTTTATGAATAGTGAAAAATACTTAAAAACAAATTTTTTAATCAAAATAATTTATAGTGATAAATTATACTATTTAGTTGTTTTAAAGTATAATTAGAATATATTTTTACCATTTTATCCAATGGTGGTCATTATAATTAATTTAACATTGAAATTGGACATAAACAATTGCCAATCTTTTGATATAAATTGTTTCTTAAAAACACGCTATTTGTTGTAACAGCGGGAATTAATTATAAAATTAATTAATGCAACTTATATGTTTGGAATTTTGTAAAATAGAAATTATTTTTGAATTTGGAATATCAATTATATCTTAGGGTGAAATTTTGGCCTTATTCTGAAAAACTTCAATTTTTGATGAATAGTGAAACCACTAAGTGGTTGTTAAAAACTGATTTTTCGTTAAAATGAAATATTACCACTTCTGAGATTTGATTTTCAAAAATCCGACATACATGGTTTTCATTAAGAAGTAAAATGTGGTTCAATGAGATTAAAATAATTTTTTGGTGAATAGTAACTTTTAAGTTCTTAATCACGATTAGAGGTAATTAGTGTAGTTTAAGGTAAAAATAATGTTTTAATAATATGAGATGAGCTTGACACTTGTCCTACTCCTATTGGATGAGTCATGGCCGACCAAGAAAACCCATGGGTCAACTTGGGGACTCCATGGAGCCACTTTGGTTGGAAAATGACATTAATATATATTTATTTAATGTTAAAATTAAATTGACACAAACATGAGTTGTTTTACTAAAACAGTTTTTAAGTGGGGTTACGCAAGTCCAAATTTTGACTATAAATATTCATTAGAAATATAAAAAGATTTCCTACATCATAGTATTTTTTTTATAATTTTTAGACATTAAATAAATTATGTTATTTATGACATCATTATGATGCAACGATGACCTCATTATTTAATGATTTTAATAAAATGAAAAGATAATGTAAAATCCAATGCTTACACTTGTCCAAAGACTATTGGATGGGTATATTTCGAACCCTTATCACCTTAGCCACGAATTATATAAATGTGGGACCTTTAGAATCCGAAAAGCATTGTATAATAATGTAACATTTCAATCTTTCCAAAAGAGCCCCTCCTCTCCTCTTATAAAAGGCCCCCACCTCTACCACCTTATTCACACTTTCAAGCCTTTTGGTTCGGCCAACCTCTACCCAAATACTCTCCCAACTTCTCTCCCTTTATCCTAGAAGCTTTACTTTAGTCAGAAAGCCATCCTAAGGAGTCCTTTTGATCAAATCAAAAGGAAGAACCCGAAGAAGAGGTAACGTTTTCATCACCCTCTTTCAAGTTTCTTTCTTCTTCCACTCCCTCTTTGTTTTTTATTTCAATTCTAAAATTATAACTACAGTATATTCTATATACTGTGATGTTATTATAAATATGGAACAACCATATTCAGTATTCTACCCATCATTTGAATGACATGTCACCATACGTGCGTACGTATGGCTTACCGTCTCCACGTCGTGGTGTAATTGTTATTCAATATATTATTATTTAGATGGTTATAATAATGATATGTAATTCATGTAAATAATAAATATAACATGATAATGATTCTGTATATATGATATAATATCCAATTATATATTATTTTAGTATCAAAATAATGATATTGTCGCTCGTGCGTACGTACGGACTACCGTCTCCACGAACGCGATGAGATTCATTCTCTGTCGTATCCATTCAAGTATAATTATCATTTGATGATTTGAAAATAATTTTTAAGGACATGATATCATTCTGGATATGAATAAGATACAACCTATCCATGAAAAACACGACTTACATAACAAAACATATAAAAGAAAACGAGTAAGTTAACACCCGAAACAACGATAAATCTAAGATATTGTTAACAAAGCAATGTTAAAAGATCATATATGATATCATATGAATGTATATGATTCTTGTATAATTTAATAACAATTATTTCACCATTATACAGGAGGTTAGCCTACCCCAACCAAGGAAAAGTACAAGGTAAGGGTTTACTTCACAACCTCTTCATTATCCAAGGTTGTTTATACATAATTATCTACTGGGACCTTGTTATCATCCACATCAATGTTTCTTAAAAACGTCTTTCAAAAAAATTTTACTATTAAATGGAAAATGGGTTAAAGTCATTTATACCCTTATACGTTTTGAAAGGAATCTTACCGTCGTTTTCCAAACAATGTACTTTTTGACCCTTTTGACAAATTTAAGGTAAGAATGTTTTTTTAACTTATACGGCGGGTGCGGCTATTTTCCGCCATTATAACTTCGTCGAAGCTTCCCTAACAAGCTTATAAGAATATCTTCAAAGTAAATGTATTATTTTATAATTATGGGACTTTTAAATTATTTCAAAAAGGAGAGATATTTCTCTCAAATATCTTTGATTTCATCCATGTCAACATCCTTTGATGGGTTTTAAGTTTAATTGAAATTGATTTATGATACAAAACTTCCATTGAAAATTTTGTGAAATATTTGTCTGTGGATGTGTTATTTTTATACCATCCATAGTTTATGGAGAAATTGTTGACATTTCATATGCTAGTTTTAATACGAATATTTATGTTATGTTTAAACCTATTCATATGAGGAATGTATTGGACTTAATATGTGATGGGTGGAGCCTACTATAGCTCCTCGATGCATCAGTAGGTCTCATGAGACAACTAGACGTGGAATTGGCCGAGGCCCTTTCCCAATTTGATTTATGGTTCTGGCCGAGGCCTTAATCATTTTAGACGTCTTGGCCGAGGCCTTGACAAAATGTTTCAGAATGTCTGGCATTATACATTCCCTCATTATGAAAGTGGTTATTGATATTTCATGTGATTATTTGTCTAGTAGAATATCCATGTGAGTAAGTAAGTGGCATTATTTGATTTTACTTTTGCCATATTATGCTGAAGTTCAAGTTTAATAAGGCTTTTGTTTAGTTATACATTGCCTTAATTGTTAGTTTTTATTTATGAAAGATTCCGTAATATTGTTATCCTTACTGAGCATCTGAGCTCACCCCTTTAAATGTTTTAATATTTTCCAGGATGTGAAGAAGTATTTTATGAATGACCTGCAGGGATAGTCAGAAGAGGATAAGAGTGTGGACTATGAAGACTTTGTTATTAGTTTTTCACTTTATGATGTAATGTAAGACTTATGAATGTATCTAGTGTTTCCAAGGCTACTAAACTAATCGGTCTTTCGAGACTTGATCTTTTGTGATCATGACAATGTTATGAAGTAATGCACCGACTCTGGGTTGCTGGGGTCGGGGTGTTACAGTTGGTATCAGAGGAAGTTTAGTACTAACCTTGGAAGCTAGATTTAGACAAACTCTGATTAGAGCACGTAGACCAAAGATGAACTTTGAGGATTAGTATAGAAGAACTTCCTAAAAATTTTGGTATTGTAGAGATTTTGTGAGTTTTCCGAGCAATACATCCCTGTCTGGATACGAGCAGGTAGAGGCGGCTCAGGCACAGATGTACCTAGGGGTAAAACACGAAAACACCGCTTTGAGCTAGACTCGAACGAGAACTGGTGCACGACAACGGGCCTTGCTGCACTCTTGGTTACGACACTCCTGGGGGATATGCTTAGGATAATTCCCATTTTCTTTACAAACCACTATGAAGGGTTACGAATATATACTTCCTCAAAGAAAACTTTTTTATAATTATGGATTATATCCATAATTAGTTCAATTTATGTTAAGTGTTTTACAAGTATGGAATTATTTATTTTGATTCATAAACTAATCCAGTTTACGCCATTATTTAGAAATGACGCCTAGTGGAAGGAGTGGAAACCGTATCAATGCACGCACTCCGTGTAGGGATTGCCCTCCTGTTCAAGATAATTATGGTGGAGTTAGTGATACAACTGGTGCTGATCAGCTTCTCACCGTACTGGGAAAACTCACGCAGGTTATGAATAATAACCTTACTCGTATGGAGCACCCCGATCCGCAACGTGGAGGATCAATGCTAGACCGTTTCATGAGGCAACAACCACCAAACTTCAATGGGAGTACAAATCCTATAGTAGCTGAGAAATGGATAAATTCCTTAGAGAAAATATTCCATGCCTTGGGGAGTAGTGAAAGGGAGAAAGTTGTCATGGCAGTTTACCGCCTCACTGGAGATGTCGATCAATGGTGGTCACTAATTCAAAACATAAAGGAAGATGATGAATTAACAAACATGGAATGGATGGAGTTCAAAGAGCTGTTCTTAGAAAAATACTTTCCTCGAGACCATCGAGCGGATATGGAAAGGCAATTTCTGAGTCTTAGGCAAAAGGAGGATGAGAATGTCGCAAAGTATGAGGCTATCTTTACAAGGTTAGAGAGGTATGCTGCAGATTACATACGTAACCCAAGAAGTAAGACTGATCGTTTCTTTGATGGGTTAAAACCATTTCTCCGTCGAGCTTTAGTATCACAAACCTTTTCTTCATACGAAGGTATTGTCTCGTGCGCTATCAAGACGGAAAAGGAATTCTCTAAGTCTTATGACTTTAAATCAAAGCAAGATAAGAAGAGATCCACTGAAAACTCTGGGAAAGGAAATAAGGAAATAGGGAAGAAGGGTAGAAATGAATTTCCACCCTGTGATAATTGTGGTAGGAAGCACCCTGGTGCCTGTCTAAAAGGAAAAGGAGTATGTTACAAGTGTGGTGAAAAAGGCCACCAAGCTCATGAATGCAAGGAAAAGAAAGCGGTTGTCAATGTGGGATGTTATAATTGTAGAGAGAAGGGACATTATGCAAATGAATGTCCTAAGAGTCAAGGGAACTTACCTCAGAAGAGGCCAAGGGATCAAGGCCAGGCTTATGCTATCACTACTGCTGAGGTGGAAGCTCTGAAAGACGTGGTGGCAGGTAATTTAATGGTTTCCTCAAGTTTAGAAAATGAATTATTTGATTCTGGATCATCGCATTGTTTCATATCTTCCCAGTTTGCTAAGAAAATTAGATATTTCCAATTTGATTTAACAATGGAGTTGTCGGTCAAAACCCATAAGGGAAGTATTGTTGCAACAAATTTTTGTCGATTAGTTCCCATTAGAGCACCTAAATGTTCTTTACCTGCTGATCTCATCGTCATACCCATGATTGAATTTGATATAATCCTCGGTATGGATTGGCTTTCGGACCATGATGCAAAAATTTATTGTAAGAGGAAAGAGGTTACAATTCTTGATGATGTTGATAAGGAGCACCTTATCTTTAGAGAAGAATCGTCACCACATAATTCTTATCTAGATCCACCCCCAGTATCTCAACTAAATTCAATTATTGGGGAGGAAGAGAAGGAAATTACTGAGGTTGAGGAAAGGAATAATCAAATAGAGGATGTACCTATTGTGAGAGAATATGTTGACGTGTTTCCGGAAGATTTACCTGGACATCCTCCAGAATGAGAAGTTGAGTTTTCCATTGATTTAATTCCTGGATCAAGGACCATATCGAAGACCCCTTATAGAATGGACACTGTGGAATTAGTTGAACTAAAGAAACAACTAGAGTAATTGAGTAATAAGGGATTTATTCACCCTAGTGTTTCTCCTTGGGGAGCCCCTGTTCTTTTTGTTAAGAAGAAAGATGGATCTATGAGGTTGTGCATTGACTATAGGGAGATCAATGCTATAACAATAAAAAAACATGTATCCCCTACCTCGCATTGATGATTTGTTTGACCAACTGCATAGAGCTCAATACTTTTCAAAGATTGACCTTCGGTCTGGATACCATCAGTTGTGTGTGAAGAAGGAAGACGTTCCAAAGACAGCATTTCGAACAAGGTACGGACATTACGAGTTTACAGTAATGCCTTTTGGATTGACTAATGCACCCTATGTTTTCATGGATATAATGAATAGAGTTTTCAAGTAATATCTTGATGACTTTTTAGTGTTATTTATTGATGATATCTTGGTATACTCCAAAAACCACAAAGATCAGGAAAATCACTTATGCATTATCCTGAAGACTCTTAAAAGACTTGAATTATATGGGAAATTTAGCAAGTGTGAATTCTGGCTTCATGAGATTTATTTTTTGGCCATATTGTCTCTAGGGATGGAATTTCTGTTGATCCTTCTAAAACCAAGGCAATCCAAGAATGGCCAGCATCTACAAGTATAACTGAGGTACGCAGTTTTATTGGTTTAGCAGGTTATTATCGATGTTTCGTCCAGAATTTTTCCAGATTGGATAACCCATTGACAAAGCTCACACGTAAAGGGATTAAATTTGTCTGGAAAAAAGAGTGTGAAGAATGTTTTGAAGAAATAAAGAGAAGATTAGTCAATGCCCCTGTATAGACTCTACCATCGGGGAATGATGGGTTTGTTATTTATAGTGATGCATCGAAGAAAGGACTTGGTTGTGTCCTTATGCAGAATGATAAGGTCATTGCCTATGCATCACGACAGCTAAAAATTCATGAGCAAAACTATCCTACTCATGATATTGAGTTAGCAGCTGTGATCTTTTCTTTAGAGATATGGATACATTACCTCTATGGTGAAAAATGTGAGATTTATACTGATCACAAGAGTTTGATGTAGATTTTCACACAAAAAGAACTCAACATGAGGCAAAGGCGATGGCTTGAACTACTCAAGGATTATGATTGCACGATACATTACCACCCGGGGAAGGCAAACAAGGTGGAAGATGCTTTGAGAAGAAAAGACCATGGAGTTTTGAATGTGATGAGAATTGAAAGGGATCCAATTTTCTTGGATCTAGTGAAGATGGACATGGGAATAACTAGGGAAGGTGAAACATCAATGCTTTTTCAAATGGTTGCCAAACCATAATTACTAGAAAGGATTAAGAGTTCTCAGACCAATGATGAAGAATTTCAGAAGACGATTAAAGATGTGAATGATGGAAGATTGAAAGACTTTGTGTATAAGGATGGAATTTTGAAATTCGGGAAGAGACTTTCTGTTCCCGATATACCTGATCTAAAAAGGGAATTACTGGATGATGCTCATAGTTCCAACTTCTCTATACACCCTGGGAGCACCAAAATGTATAGAGATTTGAAGGAACATTTTTGGTGGGAAAATATGAAGAGGGAGATTTCTGATTTTGTGTCGAGGTGTATGGTTTGTCAACAAGTGAAAGCTGGAAGGAAACATCCTGGTGGAGTATTGCAACCTCTTCCCATACCTGAGTGGAAATGGGATAATATTACGATGGACTTTGTCATGGGACTACCAAAGACTCCTAGAAGGAATGATGCAATATGGGTCATTGTTGATCGACTTACTAAGTCAGCACATTTTCTGGCTATACGGGAGGATCTACCACTTGAACGTCTAGCAAGACTATATATTAATGAAGTTGTAAGACTTCATGGAGTACCCCTATCGATTGTTTCTGATCGTGATCCTCGTTTTACTTCAAGATTCTGGAAAAGTCTTCAAAAGGGCTTGGATACTGAACTTCGTTTGAGCACTTCCTATCACCCTCAAACAGATGGACAATCAGAACGGACTATTCAAACCTTAGAAGACATGTTGAGATCATGCACTCTTGTCACCGTACGTGCGTACGTACGGCTTACCGTCTCCACGTCGTGGTGTAATTGTTATTCAATATATTATTATTTAGATGGGTATAATAATGATATATAATTCATGTAAATAATAAATATAAAATGATAATGATTCTGTATATATGATATACTATCCAATTATATATTATTTTAATATCAAAATAATGATATTGTCGCTCGTGCGTACGTACGGACTACCGTCTCCACGAATGCGATGAGATTCATTCTCCGTCGTATCCATTCAAGTATAATTATCATTTGATGATTTAAAAATAATTTTTAAGGACATGATATCATTCTAGATATGAATAAGATACAACCTATCCATGAAAAACACGACTTACGTAACAAAACATATAAAAGAAAACGAGTAAGTTGACACTCGAAACAACGATAAATCTAAGATATTGTTAACAAAACAATGTTAAAAGATCATATATGATATC
Source organism: Viscum album (assembly GCA_963277665.1). Lineage (NCBI taxonomy): Eukaryota > Viridiplantae > Streptophyta > Magnoliopsida > Santalales > Viscaceae > Viscum > Viscum album. The sequence goes on from OY728137.1 coordinate 1,210,802,424, forward strand.
ATATGAATGTATATGATTCTTGTATAATTTAATAACAATTATTTCACCATTATACAAGAGGTTAACCTACCCCAACCAAGGAAAAGTACAAGGTAAGGGTTTACTTCACAACCTCTTCATTATCCAAGGTTGTTTATACATAATTATCTACTGGGACCTCGTTATCATCCACATCCATGTTTCTTAAAAATGTCTTTCAAAACATTTTTACTATTAAATGGAAAATGGGTTAAAGTCATTTATACCCTTATACGTTTTTTAAAGGAATCTTACCGTCGTTTTCCCAACAATGTACTTTTTGACCCTTTTGACAAATTTAAGGTAAGAATGTTTTTTTAACTTATACGGAGGGTGTGGCTATTTTCCTCCATTATAACTTCGTCAAAGCTTCCCTAAAAATTTTATAAGAATATCTTCAAAGTAAATGTATTATTTTATAATTATGGGACTTTTAAATTATTTCAAAAAGGAGAGATATTTCTCTCAAATATCTTTGATTTCATCCATGTCAACATCCTTTGATGGGTTTTAAGTTTAATTGAAATTGATTTATGATACAAAACTTCCATTGAACATTTTGTGAAATATTTGACTGTGGATGTGTTATTTTTATACCATCCATAGTTTATAGAGAAATTGTTGACATTTCGTATGCTAGTTTTAATACGAATATTTATGTTATGTTTAAACCTATTCATATGAGGAATGTATTGGACTTAATATGTGACGGGTGGAGCCCGCTATAGCTCCTCAATGCATCGGTAGGTCTCATGAGACAACTAGACGTGGAATTGGCCGAGGCCCTTTCCCAATTTGATTTCTGGTTTTGGCCGAGGCCTTAATCATTTTAGACGTCTTGGCCGAGGCCTTGACAAAATGTTTCAGAATTTCTGGAATTATACATTCCCTCATAATTAAAGTGGTTATTGATATTTCATGTGATTATTCGTCTAGTAGAATATCCATGTGAGTAAGTAAGTGGAATTATTTAATTTTACTTTTTCCATATTATGCTGAAGTTTAAGTTTAATAAGGCTTTTGTTTAGTTATACATTGCCTTAATTGTTAGTTTTTATTTATGAAATCTTCCGCAATATTGTTATCCTTACTGAGCATCTGAGCTCACCCCTTTCAATGTTTTAATATTTTCCAGGATGTGAAGAAGTATTTTATGAATGACCTGCAGGGATAGTCAGAAGAGGATAGGAGTGTGGACTATGAAGACTTTGTTATTAGTTTTTCACTTTATGATGTAATGTAAGACTTATGAATGTATCTAGTGTTTCAAAGGCTACTAAACTAATCGGTCTTTCGAGACTTGATCTTTTGTGATCATGCCAATGTTACGAAGTAATGCACCGACTCTGGGTAGCTGGGGTCAGGGCGTTACAAGGCAAATGTTTACCCTTCACTTGATTAATGAAGTAGGGAGTTACCTACCAATGGACCAAATATTTCCAAGAGGCATTTGATACCCTTAAGAAATATCTCTTGAGTCCACTGGTATTAATGCCTCTTATTGAAGGAAGACCACTTATTCTCTATGTTACAGCTTTAGAGAGATTACTAGGTGCCTTCTTTGCCCAAAAGAATGATGCCAGGAGTGAAAACAACATTTACTATCTCATTCGCACTATGATTGATACGTAAACTCAGTATTCAAATATTGAAAAATGCTTCCTGGCATTAATCATTGAAATTCAAAAATTGAGGCATTATCTACAACATCATGAGGTCCAATTGGTATCTCGTAATAACCACTCAAATATATCCTTAGTCATCTTAGGCTTACATGACATCTAGCATGATGGGTGGTTATTTTGCAGTAGTTTGATATCCAGTTTGTGCCTCAAAAGGCAATAAAGGGTCATGACCTGACTAATTTCCTTGCTGAGCATCCATCCGTGGAAGATAAATCATTTAATACTGAACTTCCAGATGAAGAGGTCTACTCTATTCAAGATAATTCCCAGACATGGGAAATGTATTTTGATGATGTTTCTTGAAGTCCAACAGGAAAGAGACTGGAAAATCCTAAAATAAACAAGGTTGGATTAGGAATAGTCATTATTTCCCAAGAAAAGGCAGTATTTCCTTATTCTTTTCTATTATCGGAAGGTGGTACTGACAATGAGGCAGAATATCAAGCTCTCATCATAGGTTTGGTATTGGCCCTTCAGGTGTGAAAGGACCATTTAAAGGTAAAAGGTGATTCATAATTGGTAATCAAACAAATCAATAGGGAATACTCTATAAGAAAAGAAGAGTTAATACCTTTTTGTGATTACGTCCGAGAATTAATGGCTAAATTTCCTTCAGAGCCAACATTGTCTTATGTTATGCGATCACGAAATGCCCAAGCAGATGCACTATATAATATGGCTACAGCATTAGAAGATCCAAATCAGGATGAGACAGTGATCAGCATAGCCCATCACCACATGGTTTTACCTTTTTTTCAAACCATGAGGGAGGAAATTAATGAAATTTGCACTATTTATGAACTATATGGTCTTACCATGGGTTGGAGAACATCTATCATGGAATATCTTCAAAATAGGATACTTCCAACAAATAGGGCTGAGAAGGAGAAGATTCAGTGATGAGCGACTAATTTTACTCTTTATGATTGTCCAAACCACCGAAAGATCCTTTATAAGCGGGGCTTTTATGGGATTCTCTTCAAATGTATTGATGGAGAAGAAACCACTTCTATCATGAAAGAAGTTCATTCAGGAGATTGTTGTAACACCCTAGGTAAATAAAGAATATGACATTTTCATATTTATCTATATTTGTGAATAAAATGTTAATATTAATTTAAAGGGAACGCTATGCTCGATGGCTTACCCAATACGCAACAACGAGTTCCTTTGAAATCTTACGTTGCACTCTAATAATAAAATAATTTTATTTTAAATGGAATTTAACACCTAGCTGTTGTAATGAAAGGAATGAAAAAAACTATCTATTAAATTATTATATATGTTTTTCAACTATTTTTACTTTGTACAATAAATTTTAGAGGATTAGAAATGCGAATGAATCCAATTTTAAGCGTAAACATTCTAATATTATTTAAAAGGTCGATTAACCGCCTTTTGATGGAGAACCTCTTTTAAATCCACTTTTTGAAAATTTTATGTGTTATATTTGACAAAATAAAATTCTTCTTTAAAATCAGGGCATCAAAATTTACTTTCTGTAAATTTTTGGTATTTTTACGATAATGTTCATTTTTAATGAATAAGTGAAAAATGTTGTATTTTTATTCAAAATATCTTTTTAATATAATTTATTTATATGATTAGATCATATTTTGAATTGGTTTTAAAGTGAAATTCGAATATATTTTTACCATTTAATCCAATGGTGGTCATTGGAATTAATTTCAATTTGAAATTGGACTTAAACTAGTGTCAATCTTTAAATAGATATTGTTTCTTAAAAACACGTTCTTTGTTTTAATAGTGGGAATTAATTATTAAATTAATTAATGAAACTTATATGTTGAATTTTTTAAAATATACATCATTTTTTAATTTGGAATATCAAATATAGCTTAGGGTTAATTTTTGGTATTTTTCTGAAAAACATCAATTTTTGATGAATAGTGAAACCACTAAGTGGTAGTTTAAAAATTGATTTTTCATTTAAATGAAACTTTACCACTTCTGTGATTTAAATTTCAAAAATCTAACATACATGGTTTTCATTAGGATGTAAAATGTGGTTCAATGGGATTAAAATAATTTGTTGGTTAATAATAACTTTTAAGTTTTATTAATTGCGATTAATGGTAATTAGGGTAATTTAAAGTAAAGATAATGTTATAATAATATTAAATAATCTTGACACATGTACTACCCTTATTGGATGAGTGATGGCCGACCAATACAATCCATGGGTCAACTTGGGGACCCCATGGATCCACTTTGGTAGGAAAATGACAATAATAACTTTTTATTTAAAGTTAAAATTAAAATGTCACAAACATGTGTTGTTTTACTAATTTTTTTTTTAAATGGGGTAATACCAGTAATATTTTTGACTATAAATATTAAATAGAAAGCTAAAATGATTTCCTACATCATGATTTGTTTTTAATAATTTTTAGACATTAAATAAATAAAATTATTTATGACACCATGATGATGCATCGATTACCTCATTATTTAACGATTTAAATAAAATGAAAAGATAATGTAAAATATAAGACCTACACTTGTCAAAAACCTATTGGATATGTGGATTTCGAACTGTTATCACCTTATCCTCGAAATATATAATTGTGGGACCTTGAAAATCCAACAATCATTTTATAATAATGTTACTTTTCAAGACTTTCCAAGAGTTCCCCTCCTCCCCTCTTATAAAAGGCCCCCACCTCTACCACCTTACCCACACCTCTCAAGCCTTGGGCTCGGCCAACCCCTTCCCATTTTGTCTCTCCACATCCCTATCTTACTCCTAGAAGCCTAACTTTGGGCAGAAGTCTTTCCAAGGAATCCTTTGAGCTCAAATCAAAAAGAGTTACCCGATTTAAAGGAAAAGTCTTCCCTAGTGTTGTTTTGTTTTATTTTGCTTCTCAAACCCCCTAAACTTTTTTTATTTCTTTATTTTGTAACAAAACCAGTTTCTTCAATATACTTGGATGTTTTTATAAGAAGTATTCGAGCTACACTTACACACACATCCGTCTAACTGTTAAAGAACATACTATTTCTGTGGATAGTGAATTACTGCCTCAAGAAACGATAAAGAATGAAATTAATGAACATATGTGACCTATATAACATATATATTATACTGTAATTATAATATATATATATCTCATTTATTTTTAATTCCATTAATATGACAAAAAAAATGAAAGTAGCATTCATGCGTATGTACGACCTACCGTCTCCATGAACGGTGTTTTTCATTTTTTATCTCCAAATGTTATGGAATAGTATAAAATGAATATTTACTGGATATATATGATATTTTAATCATTAATACTATTCTGGAAATGATTTACTTATAACTACATGGGCAATCATTTTCAAACAAGTTCATTTTTGACTCATGTACGAAACATCGACAAAAACGTCTAATATGAACTAACATTATTAAACAATTATTATAAAATTATAATATGTGATATGAACTGAATAATAATCTTTAAATGAGTTACTTAAGAAATTATAAATTTACCAAAGTTTATTATTCAGGAATATAAAGAAATGAACATGACAAGTCAGACTTGAGGTAAGGGATCCTACCCCTCTCTTTCTTTTTTAAGTACACTCTTTTATGTCATTCATTTTAAGATCATATTTCTTATGATTGGGATGTTATTTTATATTACTCTTACTATAATTTTTATGTTCATATGATGAGAGACCCTATTTTCTCTCATCAATCCATTTTGGAAGTTTTGAGTGGCGCCGTTAGGCTGTCGAATTTTTGTAAGAGATCCAATCTCTCTCTTTTTAAGTACTCTCGTTTATGTCACTTATTTTAAGATCCTCTTTGTTATGTCAAGAGATGTTAGTTTATATTATTCTTTATGTAAATTCTATGTTAATATGATGAGAGACTCTATTTTATATCATCAATCCATTTTTGGATGTTTTAAGTGGCACCGTTAGGCTGCCGAGTTTTCGTAAGGGATTTTCCTTCTCACTTTTATTCCCGGAAGATATATGCAACATTTGTCACAATTTCCTTTGAGTGGTATATTAAATGCCCATTATTATACTCTTTATGTAATATAATTTCGTTTATGAGTATTTACATCAATGTTGTATTGTCCTTCTTTCATGGGGTGTATGTTTCAAAAGATACCCAAGTCGGTAAGGGAACCTTTCACCCTCCCCTTTTTAAAAGACTTCTTTTTGTTGGGTATTTTAATTTACATATTGTTATGTTGGGATATGTTCTTCTATATCCTTATTGATGTAAATTTTATGTACATGTGATGAGATACCATTTTCTCTCTCATCAACTCATTTTTTTGAATTTTAAAGTGACGATGTTAGGCTGTCGAATTTTTGCAAGGGAACTTCTTAACCGAATTTTGATTCTTTGGGATAAACTTGTACTCCTTGAATATGTCATTCTATGAATATGTGTGAATGACCTATTATTGTTTTACACTTAATATCCACTTATATTTGGTGTATTCATTTGTCAAACATAATTATGTAATTGATTTATCCTTAATCCAAGGATACCATCTTTGTCAGGGACTTCGTCTCAATCTCCTTTCATTGAGGCATATTTCTTTAATAATACAAGGCTTTCCTTTATACGGTGTATAAAACCCTTTAACTTTTAATTTTATACAAAAGGAATCTTTTTCTAAGAATCGTTTTACAAAATAACAAAAAGGAATGTTTCTTTTAACGTACGTGGTGACAACGACCTTTTCCACCGCCGTGAGTATTATTTGGTCTTTGGCTTCCTCTAAAAGCCATGATGTTTTTTTTAAAATAAAATAAATACCATATACTCTTTTTTGTATTTTGGTATTGAAAATGGTTTTTATGATGGATTTGTTATGTCAATATATTTAATTGATATATTGTGTTTGAAATGTGGAAATGTTTTCTTTCCATTATTTTTGTTTTATGTATTATGATTTTATAATGGTACTTGGACATTTGACGGGTGATTACATTATAACCTACAATGAATTGGGTATAGAATTCGTTTGTATGGCTATTCTATTAAGTGATATGTGTAGAAGTCGACCGTATGGTTATTCCACTTAAGTATGTTTATGTCCCAAGTTACCTTTATATGTTATGTGTACTTTATATGGGTTTTATGGAAATATTTTGGTTAAAAATGGTAATTAATGATCTTTTATTCATTTAAGAGTTTATAATACTTCATAAAGGTGAAAAGTGTTACTTTGAAAAATAACTCATGGTTTATTTGTTGTTTTGAAAAACTAACAGTTTTCCTTCTTTGTGTATCCCTTACTGAGCTTTTTATGCTCACCCCATGTTTTTTTGAAATGTTTTTCATAGGACTTAATGTGGAATAGGGTCAAGGATGGGAACAAGGAAACATCATGCTATCTAAAACATGGAACTAGTCAAGTTTCCTTTTTAAGAGTTTTTATTTTATGGAAACTTAGAAGAAGTGTCTACTTTATAATATTTTGAGATTTAATAGTTACGTCCTAATTCTCTAAAACTCTAAACCTGAAAAGATCCTCTATGTGAATTATTCATTTAATTCAATAATAAGTAATGTTTAAGGCTGGGTCCTTGTAGTTAGTATCAAAGGACGATTTAGATAACTTTAGATGTTATAGTGTCAAGTGACAAGTTGCGTATAACCACAATGGTTATTATATTAGATAGAGTCATTGTTATTTTTGAAGGTTGGAATGAGTTTGATATAACATGGATAAGTATATCTTAGTGTTTATCTTCCTATTTAGTACATAATGATTTTGTTGGTATACTCACACTGACATTTCTAGTTTTAGTAAATGGATGGATCTAGCAGGCACCAAAGTGACAATGGGTTTGAAGGAAGCTATGGTGGTTCTCTGATTAGGAGACTGGATGAAATGGGGGATTCAATGAGAAATCTCATGGCTATTCTAAACCAACTATCAGGAGTCATGATCAACCACTTGAACCTTTTTTAGTTCTCTAATGCATCATGTACGAGAGAACCAACTGGACATGGAAGCTAAGGTAATAATTATAATTGTATCAGTTAGGGTTTATATTTTCCTTACTTTTGAGGTAATTATGGGTTACTATACGTTATGATGGAATATGAACGACATGAGATAAACTTGAGGTTAAATTATGTTATGTTTATTTTTGAATATTTTGTCTCGTTTTGGGGAATGTTTTAAGAATTATATAGTTTTGGAAAAAGGACAACACGCAGACCGTGTGACAACCCGTCGCATCAGACAAAGCTGCGAGAATCAAACCCACAACCAAAGTGAGAATGGTATTTATCACCTACTACTGGACTACAAGAAGTCCCTGGTTAGTATGACTTATTCTTTTTAGTTAGATGATTTTATGGATTAAGAGTAAGTTTATTTTGGGTTATCTATGAAAATTATTAACCTATCATGGAGGATATGTGATTAGGTTAATTACATTTCAATATGAGACTTTTAGAGCAACTAATGTTATTCAGAGATAAGTGTTAATTTGTACCTTGGAAGACTATGTGACTAAATCCTTCAAATATTTGGGTTTCAATCTTATTTTGGTTTACTTTGAAGAATTTTATGGACTAATTGTTTATCGAATGGTCCTCGTTGAACATTGGGGTTTTTGGACAAATTTTGGAGATTAAGAATAGATTTTCTTTTTATAAAGGGTTATCCTTTTCTGGATTATCTGATCTTGTTCTTACAATTTTGGATTTTTTAAGGGTATAAAGACATGGGAAATATATAGTTATATGTTATGGATTAGGTGATTCTCTAGAAGTTGATTATAGTACTCTTAATGTGAACAAGACTTTCCTAAATACTCATCATTTGGGGAAAGTATGAGTTTGTGTATGAAATCTAGTAAAAGTTGAAAGTCAACATGACAAGTAAGTATGTTTCCTTAATATCAAAAATAAATTCTTCAATGAAAAGTAACTTAAAACAAAAAACTTGTCTATTAACTTTTTCAACTGGGGAATCGAATACCATTTAACCCATCACAAGTTTGTGATTTTCTGGTGGTTAACTTTCTCTTAAACTTGTTTTCTGTCACTCTACATCAAAACATGACCCTTTGTTTTTTATTCCATGTCCATGTTTTCCTATGTGGAATCCTCGTATGGGTTAACTTGAGTGACCTCTGTACTTCTCTTTCTTTCTTTTAAAGTGATTGTTTCACCGAATCTTGTTCCGATGTGGGACTTTCAATGAAGTTTCTGACCCAATTTTAGAATTGCGAGGATGCAATTCCCAAAAGGGGGGAAGGATGTAACACCCCAGGTAAATAAAGAGTATGACATTTTTATATTTATCTCTATTTGTGAATAAAATGTTAATATTAATTTAAAGGGAACTCTATTCTCGATGGCTTACCCAATACGAAACAACGATTTCCTTTGGAATCTTACATTGCACTCTAATAATAAAATAATTTTATTTTAAATGGTAGTTAAAACCTAGCCGTTGTAATGACAGGAATGAACAGAACTATCTACAAAATTATTATATATGTTTTTCAAATATTTTTACTTTTTACAATAAATTTTATAGGATTAAAAATGCGAATGAATCCAATTTTAAGCGTAAACATTCTAATATTCTTTAAAAGGTCGATTAACCGCCTTTTGATGGAGAACCTCTTTTAAATCCACCTTTTGAAAATCTTATGTGTTATATTTGACAAAATAAAATTCTTCTTTAAAATCGGGACATCAAAATTTACATTGTGTAAATTTTTGGTATTTTTACGATAAAGTTCATTTTTAATGAATAAGTGAAAAATGATGTATTTTTATTCAAAAACTATTTTTAATATAATTTATTTATATTATTATATCATCTTTTTAATTGATTTTAAAGTACAATTAGAATATATTTTTACCATTTAATCCAATGGTGGTCATTGGAATTAATTTCAATTTGAACTTGGACTTAAACTAGTGTCAATCTTTAAATAGATATTGTTTCTTAAAAACACGCTATTTGTTTTGACAGTGGGAATTAATTATTAAATTAATTAATGCAACTTATATGTTTTGAATTTTGTAAAATAGACATTATTTTTGAATTCGGAATATCAAATATAGCTTAGGGTGAAATATTTGTATTTTTCTGAAAAACTTCAATTTTTGATGAAAAGTGAAACCACTATGTGGTAGTTTAAAAACTGGTTTTTTCATTTAAATGAAAATTTACCACTTCTGTGATTCGAATTTCAAAAATCTGACATACATGGTTTTCATTAGGATGTAAAATTTGGTTCAATGGGATTAAAATAATTTTTTGGTGAATAGTAACTTTTAAGTTTTATTAATCGCGATTAAAGGTAATTAGTGTAATTTAAAGTAAAGATAATGTTATAATAATATGAAATAACCTTGAAACCTGTCCTACCCTTATTGGATGAGTCATGACCGACAAAAAAAATTCATGGCTCAACTTGGGGACCCCATGGAGCCACTTTGTTAGGAAAATGACATTAATAACATTTTATTTAAAGTTAAAATTAAAATGTCACAAACATGTGTTGTTTTACTAAAACAATATTTACATGGGGTTATACAAGTCATATTTTTGACTATAAATTTTCATTAGAAATATAAAAATATTTCCTACATCATGATATTTGTTTTATAATTTTAGACATTAAATAAATTAAATTATTTATGACACCATGATGATGCAACGATTACCTCATTATTTAATGATTTAAATAAAATGAAAATATAATGTAAAATATGAGACCTACACTTGTCAAAAACATATTGGATGTGTGTATTTCGAACTATTATCACCTTATCCTAGAAATATATAATTGTGGGACCTTTAAAATCAAAAAATCATTTTATAATATTGTTACTTTTCAAGACTTTCCAATAGTTCCCCTCCTCTCCTCTTATAAAAGGCCCCCACCTCTACCGCCTTACCCACACCTCTCAAGCCTTTGGATCTTCCAACCGCTGACCATTTTGTCTCTCTATATCCCTCTCTTACTCCTAGAGGCCTCACTTTGGGCAGAAGTCTTTCCAAGGAATCCTTTGAGCTCAAATCAAAAAGTGTTACCCGATTTAAAGGTAAAGTCTTCCCTAGTGTTCTTTTGTTTTATTTTGATTCTCTAACCCCCTAAACTTTTTTTATTCCTTTATTTTGTAAAAAAAACAGTATATTATATATACTTGGATGTTTTTATAAGAATTATTCGAGCTACACTTACACACACATCCGTCTAATGGTAAAAGAACATAATGTTTCTGTGGATGGCGAATTACTGCCTCACGAAACGATGATTGTTCAATATTCTTTTAACACCTTTAAAGGTGTCCATTATGATGTCAATGTATTTTATATATGATATATTTGGTATTTATGTTTACTATATGTTTCTATATTTTATATTTAAAACATACCTTTATTCTTTGCATGTTGTGCAAATGCGATAATTTCAAATGAGGAAGTGTGGACTACCGCCCCCTCAAGTGATGTGACTCGTTCATGAAATACATGGAATGTATAAAGAATAAAATTAATTAACATATGTGACCTATATAACATATATATTATACTGGAATTATAATATATATATATCTCATTTATTTTTAATTCCATTAATATGACAAAAAAAATAAAAGTAGCGTTCATGCGTACGTACGGCCTACCGTCTCTATGAACGGTGCTTTTAATTTTTTATCTCAAAATGTTTTGGAATAGTATAAAATGAATATTTACTGGATATATATGATATTTTAATCATTAATTCTATTCGGTAAATGATTTACTTATAACTACATGGGCAATCATTTTCAAACAAGTTCATTTTTGACTCATGTACAAAACATCGACAAAAACGTCTGATATGAACTAACATTATTAAACAATTATTATAACATTATAATATGTGATATGAACTGAATAATAATCTTTATAGGAGGTCCTTAAGAAATTATAAATTGACCAAGTTTATTATTCAGAAATACAATGAAACGAACAAGACAAGTCGGACTTGAGGTAAGGGATCCTACCCCTCTCTTTTTAAGTACACTCTTTTATGTCATTCCTTTTAAGCTCATATTTCTTAGGATTGGGATGTTCTTTTATATTACTCTTACTATAATTTTTATGTTAATATTATGATAGAACCTATTTTCTCTCATCAATCCATTTTGGAAGTTTTGAGTGGCCCCGTTAGGCTGCAGAATTTTTGTAAGAGATCCAATCTCTCACTTTTTAAGTACTCTTCTTTATGTCACTTCTTTTAAGCTAATATTTGTTATGTTGGGGGATGTTATTTTATATTAATATTTATTTACATTTTATGTTAATATTATTAGACACCCTATTTGATCTCATCAATCTATTTTTGGAGGTTTTAAGTGGCGTCGTTGGGCTGCCGAGTTTTTGTAAGGGATTTTTCATCTCACTTTTATTCCCGTGAGATTTATGCTACATTTTCCACAATTTCCTTTGAGTGGTATATGTACTGCCCATTATTCTACTCTTTATGTAATATAATTTCTTTTATGAGTATTTACATCAATGATGTATTGTCTTTCTTTCATGGGGTGTATGATTCGAAAGATACCCAAGTCGGTAAGAGAACCTTTCACCGTCCTCTTTTTAAAGGACTTATTTTTGTTGGGTCTTTTAATTTACATATTGTTATGTTGGGATATGTTCTTATAAATCCTTATTGATGTAAATTTTATATCCATGTTATAACGACCCATACTTTACATACATTGTTATTAATTTAGAATTGAATCACACTTATTACAACATATAACAAAACCAAGAAATGACCATATAGGTATAGTGTCTTTAGAAACTGGGAAACATAAACAACTGGTTCATAAAGCATATACTTTGCCTCTCATTTATTTCATCATATCTAGATTCCCTTTTTGGCATATTCTACTTAACAACCTTCTTCCTGACCTGGGGAAATAAAACATACAAAAGGGTGAGATCAAATGCTCAGTAAGGGTAAACAGAAGAATTATCAATCACATCATATACATAAGCACATAACTCTTGGAAATCTTAACCTTCAAAAGAGATCATAATTTAATAACATGAGATAAATCATAGTAGTGAAATGTAATCCCGATAATCATAAATTAAAACATGAAACTTTGTGGCATACACACATAATCATAGAGAATCATTTCTTATTAGTCAAGACTCATTGCCAAGACTATCTTAGTGGACAAAGTCCCTTTCTGAACCGAGTTCATTCCTCGTTTCAGTCCTGTTTCACTGAACTGGTATAACCTACCGTTCCAGCCATTTCTATCTCATGAGATATAAAATCTTTACCCAATTCATTGGAGGGAGATATAAGTCCCACACATCTTATAATGATACCATTCTTATGTGTGCCACAAAATCATAAACCATACATCATAGCATAACCCATGTTATAAAAATGGGATTCTTAAACAACATGACATCATAAAACAATTCATATAAGATAAAGGAATTCATAAAAATATTTCCATCACAACATAATCAAATACATGTAAATAGGGATAGAAACAGAACCCTTTTATTATCTTAGATGGAAAATAATTTTGATAAAACACTTGAACTCCATTCTTGAAGAAAATATCCTTTCTACTTCAAAAACATTTTCCTTTCTTAACATGTCTTACAATTTTAAACTAAAAGAAGTTTATTAAAAATAAAATTGAAAACTTTTAAAGGAAGCTTCTTGGAAATAATGTTTTAAAAATCCATTCATGCCGTATAAGTTAAAAAAACCATTCTTCTCGTACTTTTGTCGGAAAAGTCAAAAAGTACCTCGTACGAAAAACGACAAAAGATTCCTTTCATATCATTTACTAAAAACTCAAAAAAGGGTAAAATAGGTTTTAAACAATTGTAGGTGGATGGAAATATTATTACATATTGAGGAAACATGGATGTGGATGATAAAATACGCCCCAGTAAATACCAAAGTATAACCAATCTCGGATAAAAATGAGATTGTGATATTTCCCTTACCTAAGGTCTGATATGCTTTATACGTGTCTAAACCTCCTGTATAATGATTTAAATAATGTTATTTACTTATTACAGAATCATAATTATTTTTATGATATCATATATGGTCATATTTTTATCTTCTTAGTAGTAATATTTCATTGCTACTTGTTATTCGGGTGTTTATAACTTTTTGTTCTTATGCTTGTTTTGTCGAATAAATTCTTATTCATATCTTTAGGTTATAGATACTTCATTACCAGAATTTTATTAGTGTAATATATATCATATTCATTCATTCAATTCATTTATATAATCATTATGAAATGAAGATCATGTAGAACGAGTCGCATCACATCGTGGAGACGGTATTCCGTACGTACGCACGAGTGATGATATCATTCCTATGATTGTGGAATTATATTAGAGTGTATGTATACTATTTCAGAATTAGTATCACTTTATAATAGTCATATATAGTCATTATTTACACCATTATACCCATCCAAGTAAGGTGATGGTGGAAAATAGATTACACCACGGCGTGGAGACGGTATTCCGTACGTACGCACGCGCGGTGATTTCTTTTTTCGTAGGATGGATAGATGGTGAAATAGGGTTGTTTCATACTTATAATAAAATATAAGTATATTAGTGATACTGATGTTATTACTTCCTAATGAAACAACTAAAGAAGAAGAAGTGGAAGAAGAAATAAAGATGAAAGAATCGGTAACGGACATTACCTCTTCTTTGAAGTGCTTCTTTGAGACCTTCTTTTAGGGCACTAAAATTGGTATTTGAAGAAGACCAGGACCTCTAGGATGTATCTAGGGAAGTGTAGAGGAGGAATTGTCAGGGGTTGTCCGAGATTGAAGGCTCAAAGTGGTGTGAGGAAGAGGGGGAGGAGGTGCCCTTTTATAATGGAGGAGAGGGGCACCTTTGGGAAAACTAAAAATATTATTTTATTATAAAGTCAATTTCGGTTTTAAATAGCTTAAAATTGATATATTTCGAAGCTAAGGTGGGTATGGGTCGAAATACTCTCATCCAATAGAATTTAGACAAGTTTAGGTTCCTATTTTAACCTTATCATTTAGATTTAACATTAAGTTAAATAATTTTACTTTTACCGTGTCTTCTTGTGTTCTTATACTATAAGGTTAATAAACTTACTATAAGCAGCCAAACCAACTTAAAGTTGTTTATTATTAATATATATAACCTTATATAAGTCATTTGGCCGAACCTTAGATTTTTAGGAATAAAATAACAATTACTAATATAATATTTATTTTAAAAACTATTTTATGTCAATTTTGACACTATTCAGTAATTGATTTTTGTGAAAATCATAAAAAAATTATTAGTTCGAACAAAGTTAATTAAATAAATACTAACATGTCATATTAACCTAGAAAATTAGTTTAATTAATAAAAAGTCTCAAATTACATTTATTTTGGTGTTTATAACATTAATTATGTCAATATTTCATTAATAAGATAATTACTGCATCATCTTTGTGTCATAAATAAATTAAATTATTTAATGTCTAAAAATTACAAATAATATACCATTATGTAGGAAATTTTTTTATTTTTCTAATGAATATTTATAGTCTAATTTATCTTATGTATAACCCCATATTAAAAATTATTTACTTATTAAACTTTGATTTTAACTATTTTAACCCTTCTTTAAATAAATTAATAATAAATGTCCTAATCTAATCCAAGTGGGCCTAAATGGTCATATTTTATTCCTATGTTTGTTTTATGTTGAATTACACTTATCCAACAGAATTATGACATGTGTTAGGGTAATAATAATATCATCTTTACCCTTAATTACCCTATCTACTTTTAACCGTGGTAAAAAAAGTAAAAAGTTACTATTCACCAAAAATTATTTTCATCTCATTGAACCAAATTTTAGTCCTTGATATTAACCGTGTCTCTCGGATTTTCGAAATTCCACTCACAGAAGCGGTAAAATTAAGTTTTATGAAAAATTCAGTTTTTTAACTACCACTTAGTGGTTTCACTACTCATCAAAAATTGAAAGTTTTCAGAAAAATACCAAAATTTCACCCTAGGCTAATTTCAATATTCCGAATCCAAAAATGAAGTCCATTTTGAAAAATAAAATTTATAAAATTTCAAAAAGTGGTTATTACTATTCATAATGACTAGTTTTAATAATATTTTAATTGCATATCGTTGTTTAGTGAAACTCGGTATTGCGTACGACGCAAGCTATCGAGGAAGGTCGCGATTTTGTGTAAAGCAAGCCAAGAAAGTGTTGTGTAGAAAAAGATTCCTTTGAAGATTTATATTACATAAAAGTCTCGGGTGTTAAATTCTACCCCCCTTAAAATGAATTTCGCCCTCGAAATTCGTCACTTTGTAACAAACAGATGAGGATACCTCTCCCTCATCATATCCTCAAGCTCCCATGTAGCTTCTTCTAATTGGTGGTTCCTCCATAAAACTTTCACCAATCGAGTGGTCTTGTTTCATAGGACTTTTTCGCTACGATCCAGAATCTCTATCAGTTGTTCTTCATAAGAAAGATCTTGCTCTAGCGGTACAACTTCTGAGCTAAGTACATGTGAAGGATCAGGTATGTACTTTCTCCAGAGAGATACATGGAAGACATCGTGAACTTGAGAGAGATTCGGTGGAAGCGCCAATCGGTAAGCTACCTTCCCAACACGATCCAGTATTTCGAAAGGACCGATATATCTAGGGCTCAACTTCCCCTTCTTTCCAAATCTCATAACCCTCTTCCAGGGAGATATTCGTAAGAACACTTTATCACCCACTTCAAACTCTAGGTCTTTTATTCGGTTGTCGGCATAACTTTTCTGTCGACTCTGAGCTGCTCTTATGTGTTGTTGAATAGATCTGACCTTTTCTGCCATTTCATCAACGAGATCGGGTCCTAATAGCTTTCTTTCCCCAACTTCATCCCAGCAAGTTGGAGTCATGAATTTCTTTCCATAGAGAGCTCCATAAGGATCCATCTGAATACTGGAGTGAAAGCTATTATTATAAGAAAATTCCACCAAAGGTAGGTGTTGATCCCAACCACCTTTGAAATCCATAGAGCAAGCTCTCAACATATCTTCTAGAGTTTGAATTGTTCTCTCAGACTGACCGTCTGTCTGAGGATGATAAGCAGTGCTGAAACTCAACTCTGTGTCCAGAGTATGCTGAAGACTTTGCCAGAACTTCGAGGTAAATCTCGGATCCCAATCAGATATAATAGAAAGTGATACTCCATGAAATCTTACCACTTCTGTTACATATATCCTGGCAAGCTGATCCAGAGAGAAATCCTCTCTAATAGCAATGAAGTGTGCAGACTTTGTAAGATGATCAACTATGACCCAGATAACATTATTGCCTTTGGATGTTTTAGGAAGTCCTGTGACAAAGTCCATAGTTATGTTTTCCCATTTCCATTCAGGTATGGGTAATGGTTGTAACATCCCCTTAGACTTCTGTCTCTCAACTTTAACTTGTTGACAAACCAAGCATCGAGATACATATTCAGCAACATCTCTTTTCATGCCATCCCACCAGAAGTACTCTTTCAGGTCCCTATACATCTTCGTGCTTCTAGGATGAATAGAGAATGATGAACTATGAGCCTCACCCAGCATCTCCTTCTTTAATTCAAGGATGGTAGGAACACAAACCCGATTCCTGAACTTTATTATCCCATCACAATCAAGGATGAATTCAGGAACTTTTCTCACCTTATTTTGTAACTCGACATCTTCTTTCTGTGCCTCTTTAATCCTCACATGTATAGATGGTTGAACATTCATTTGAGAAAGATAAGATTTTTCCCCTTCCATTATAATTCCAAGATCCATCCTTTGTAAATACATAAATATTGGATCTTTTGTGATCCTCATCATGGATAAACTAGCACGGTCTTGTCGACTTAATGCATCTGCCACCTTGTTTGCTTTCCCAGGGTGGTAATGGATGGAGTAGTCGTAATCCTTAATCAGCTCCAACCATCTTCTTTGACGCATATTCAGCTCCTTTTGTGTGAAAATATACTTTAAAATTTTATGATCAGTATAAATATCACACCTTTCACCATAAAGATAATGCCTCCAAATCTTTAATGCAAATATTACCGCAGCTAACTCCAAATCATGTGTTGGGTAATTTTGCTCATGGATTTTCAACTGTCGTGAGGCATAAGCTATCACCATATCATTTTGCATAATAACACACCCCAATCCATTCTTGGATGCATCACTATAGATCACAAACCTTTCTCCACTACAAGGCAGTGTGAGCACAAGTGCACTGGATAACCTTCTTTTTAACTCCTTGAAATTCTCTTCACATTCCTCCGTCCAAACAAACTTAACTCCTTTCCGAGTCAACTTGGTGAGTGGATTAGATAATCATGAAAAATCTTTCACAAAACGTCGATAATATCCAGCCAAACCATGAAAACTTCGGAACTCAGTTACTGTTGTTGGTCTCGACCATCTTTCGATAACCTCTGTTTTTGCTGGATCAACAGATATCCCCTCTTTTGAGATTATGTGACCCAAAAATGAAACTTTTTGAAGCCAAAATTCACACTCGGTAAATTTGGCACAAATCTTATCCTTTATCAGGGTCTTCAATATAATTCTCAAGTGATATTAATGTTCTTCCTTGCTCTTTGAATAGACAAGAATATCGTCTATAAAGACTACCACAAATCGATCAAGATAGTCTCTAAAGACTCTATTCATCAGATCCATGAAGATAGCAGGGGAATTAGTAAGACCAAATGGCATCACTATAAATTCATAGCTTCTATACCTTTTACGGAAATCCGTCTTTGGTATATCCTCCCTTTTGACCCTTAATTTATGATACCCTGATCGAAGATCAATCATGGAAAAGTATTGAGCTCCTCGTAGTTGGTCAAATAGGTCATCAATGCGTGGGGGAGGATATTTGTTCTTGATAGTGATCTTGTTAAGTTCTCGATAATCAGTGCAGAGTCTCATTGATCCATCTTTATTTTTAACAAATAGAACAGGTGCTCCCCAAGGTGATGCACTAGGGCGTATGAATACCTTATCAAGATTCTCTTGGAGTTGCTTCTTCAATTCCTGCAACTCGATTGGGGGAATTCTATAAGGTGTCTTTGAAATAGGAAAAGCACCCGGTACGAGTTCTATTGAAAACTCAACTTCACGATTTGGTGGAAGACCCGGTAATTCCTCCGGAAAGACATCATCAAACTCCCGTACAATGGGAATATTCTTATTCGTGAGTTTCTCACCAACCATTTGAGATAAATAACCTTCATTTAGTGTAATCAAGACCTATAAGGTAGAAGGAATTTCCACTGGAAGGTTATGTTCATCGTTGCATTGATATAAGATCATAGATTGATCTAGAATATGAAATGTGACTTCCCTTCTTTGGAAATTGATATGAGCTCCATATAAGGAAAGCCAATCCATGCCAAGAATCACATCAAATTCCACTATAGGAAGGATCACAAGATTTGCAGGAAGCACTTTCCCACAAACTTCGATCGGAGAAGAATTATAAACTTTTGATGTGACTGTTGTGCCATTAGGTGTTGTCACAGCTAACTCAACATATAATTTTTGAGGTAATACGATGATACCCTTAGAAAATTCTTCAGAAATAAAATAGTGGGTGGATCTAGAATCAGATAAAACATTTGCTACTTTAGAGTGGATGGTAAGTGTACCTTTCACCACATCGTTATCGTACTCCACATCGCTGATAGAAATTGCATGTTACTTTCCTTTGTCTTTAGCCTTAAGAGTTTGTTGACGTCGACCATCATCATCAACCCTTGGATTAGGGCATTTATTGGCATAATGCCCCATCTCCTTGCACTTGAAACATTGAAGTGTAGTAGGTTCATTCTGTGTATCCCTTCCTTTGTTTGCATCTTTAGACATCTTCTTCCCATCATCGCGGCATTCAAATGCCCGATGACCTTCCTTTACACATTTGAAACATTTACTTGTCCCTTTAAGACAACTACCTCCATGTTTCTTTCCACACTTTGAGCATAAGGGAAAGCTCATCTTCTTTTCAGTGTTCTCTTTAGATTTTCCTTTGAATTCCATTTTCCTCTTCTTATCAAACCGATATGACTGATGGGTTACTCCAATCTCCATCTCAACTTTGAGAGCACATCGAACGATTTCCTCGTAGCTATTGAAGTCCCTTATGGCTATGGCCCTTCAAATACTTGGTTTTAAGTCACGAAAGAATCTATTGATCTTACTCTCAGGTTGGATAATAATACCAGAAGCGTACCTTGCAAGTCTTGTAAAATTTGATTCATAGGTACCAACAGATTCATCATCCTTTTTCTTCAGTTCAAGAAACTCTTTCTCCATCTTTGTTCGGAGAATACGAGGGAAGTACTTATTGAAAAATAAGTTCTTGAACTCATCCCATTCCATGGACTCAATTTCATCCCTTTTCATCGTATTCTTAATAAGATTCCACCATTGATCAGCATCACCTTCCAAACGATACACTGCTAAGATGACTTTATCATGCTCAGAACATTGAAGAAATGAAAATATATTTTCAGTAGTACTAATCCATTGTTCAGCAACTAATGGATCAGTAGACCCACTGAATGAAGGAGGACGCTGTCTCATGAAGGATTCAATAGAATGTTGCTCCTTCCTTTGCTAGTTTGGAAGTCCTGTATGATTCATAGCTTGAGAAAGTTGTGTGAGCATGGCTTAAAGATTTTGCATTCCAGCTCCCATAACATTTGGTTGCTCATGGGGACAATCATTGCATTGCTCGTCGCATTCCGCATTAACACGGTTCCTTCGGGTTCCAGCCATTGACTAAAACCAAGAAGAATAGTGTGACCAACACTAATTATAATAGGAAAACCACATAATCAAGAATAAAATTTCACACTTAAGGTCTTATCCTAGGTTATTCATGTCCATTTCTAAAACACTAAGATTGTGTTCTATGCTTAGACTTATCCTTAGGGTTCTTACTAAGGCTTTCGCATCCTAGTTTCCAAAGGTTGACTATACCTTTACTGTGATACCAAATATAATGACCCATACTTTACATACATTGTTATTACTTCAGAATTGAAGCATACTTATTACAACATATAACAAAACCAAGAAAGGACCATATAGGTATAGTGTCTTTAGAAACTGGGAAACATAAACAACTGGTTCATAAATCATCTACTTTTCCTCCCATTTATTTCATCATATCTAGAGTCCCTTTTTGGCATATTCTACTTAACAACCTTCTTCCTGACCTGGGGAAATAAAACATACAAAAGGGTGAGCTCAAATGCTCAGTAAGGGTAAACAAAAGAATTATCAATCACATCATATACATAAGAACATAACTTTTGTAAATCTTAACCTGCAAAAGAGATCATAATTTAATAACATGAGATAAATCATAGTAGTCAAATGTAATCCCAATAATCATAACTTAAAACATGAAACTTTTTGGCATACACACATAATCATAGAGAATCATTTCTTATTAGTCAAGACTCATTTCCAAGACTATCTTAGTGGACTAAGTCCCTTTCTGAACCGAGTTCATTCCTCATTTCAGTCCTGTTTCACTGAACCGGTATAACCTACCGTTCCAGCCATGTCTATCTCATGAGATATAAAATCTTTACCCAATGCATTGGAGGGAGATATATGTCCCACCAATCTCATAATGATACCATTCTTATGTGTGCCACAAAATCATAAACCATACATCATAACATAACCCATGTAATAAAAATGGGATTCTTAAACAACATGACATCATAAAATAATTCATATAAGATAAAGGAATTCATAAAAATATTTCCATCACAACATAATAAAATCCATGTAATAATAGGGATAGAAACAGAACCCTTTATTATCTTATATGGAAAATAATTTTGATAAAACACTTGAACTCCATTCTTGAGGAAAATATCCTTTCTACTTCAAAAACATTTTCCTTTCTTAACATGTCATACAATTTTAAACTAAAAGAAGTTTATTAAAAATAAAATTGATAACTTGTAAAGGAAGATTCTTGGAAATAATGTTTTAAAAATCCATTCATGCCGTATAAGTTAAAAAAACATTCTTCTCGTACTTTTGTCGGAAAAGTCAAAAAGTAACTCGTATAAAAAACGACAAAAGATTCCTTTCATATATTTTACTAAAAACTCACCAAAGTGTAAAATAGGTTTTAAACAAATGTATGTGGATGGAAATATTATTAAATATTGAGGAAACATGGATGTGGATGATAAAATACACCCCAGTAAATACCAAAGTATATACAATCTCGGATAAAAATGAGATTGTGATATTTCCCTTACCTTAGGTCTGATATGCTTTGTACATGTTCGAAACTCTTGTATAATGATTTAAATAATGTTATTTACTTATTACAGAATAATACTTATTTTTATGATATCATATATGGTCATATTCTTAGCTTCTTAGTAGTAATATTTCATTGCTACTTGTTATTCAGGTGTTTATAACTTTTTGTTCTTATGCGTGTTTTGTCGAATAAATTCTTATTAATATCTTTAGGTTATATATACCTCATTACCATAATGGTATTAGTGTAATATATATCATATTAATTCATTCAATTCATTTATATAATCATTATGAAATGAAGATCATGTAGAACGAGTCGCATCACATCGTGGAGATGGTATTCCGTACGTACGCACGAGTGATGATATCGTTCCTATGATTGTGGAATTGTATTGGAGTATATGTATACTATTTCAGAATCAGTATCAATTTATAATAGTCATATATAGTCATTATTTACACCATTATACCCATCCAAGTAAGGTGGTGGTGGAAAATAGATTACACCACGGTGTGGAGATGGTATTCCGTACGTATGCACGCGCGGTGATTTATTTTTTCGTAGGATGGATAGATGGTGAAACATGGTTATTTCATACTTATAATAAAATATTAGTATATGAGTGATACTGATGTTATTACTTCATAATGAAACAACTAAAGAAGAATAAGTGGAAGAATAAATAAAGATGAAGGAATCGGTAACAGACATTACCTCTTCTTTGAAGTGCTTCTTTGAGACCTTCTTTTAGGGCACTAAAATTGGTCTTTAAAGAAGACCAGGACCTCTAGGATGTCTCTAGGGAAGTCGAGAGGAGGAATTGGCAGGGGTTGGCCGAGCTTGAAGGCGAAAAGTGGTGTGAGGAAGAGGGAGAGGAGGTTCCCTTTTATAAGGGAGGAGAGGGGCACGTTTGGGAAAACTAACAATATTATTTTATTATAAAGTCAAATTCGGTTTTAAATAGCTCCAAATTGATATATTTCTAAGATAAGGTGGGGATGGGTCGAAATCCTCTCATACAATAGAATTTAGACAAGTTTAGGTTCCTATTTTAACCTTATCATTTAGATTTAACATTAAGTTAAATAATTTTACTTTTACCGTGTCTTCTTGTGTTCTTATGCTATAAGGTTAATAAACATACTATAAGCAGCCAAACGAACCCCAAGTTGTTTATTATTAATATATATAATCTTATCTAAGTAATTTGGACGAACCTTAGATTTTTAGGAATAAAATAACAATTACTAATATAATATTTGTTTTAAAAACTATTTTATGTAAATTTTGACACTATTTAGTAATTGATTTTTTTGAAAATCATAACAAAATGATTAGTTAGAAAAAATTTAATTAAATCAATAATAACATGTCATATTAACCTAGAAAATTAGTGGAATTCATAAAAAGTCTCAAATTACATTTCTGTTGGTGTTTATAACATTAATTATGACAATATTTCATTAATAAGATAATTACTGCATCATCTTTGTGTCATAAATAAATTAAAATATTTAATGTCTAAAAATTACAAATAAAATACCATTATGTAAGAAATCATTTTATTTTTCTAATTAATATTTATAGTCGAATTTATCTTATGTATAACCCCATATTAAAAATTATTTACTTATTAAACTTTGATTTTAACTATTTTAACCCTTCTTTAAATAAATTAATAATAAATGTCCTAATCTAATCCAAGTGGGCCTAAATGGTCATATTTTATTCCTAAGTTTGTTTTTGGTGTAATTACACTTATCCAATAGAATTAGGACATGTGTTAGGGAAATAATAATATCATCTGTACCATTAATTACCCTATTTACTTTTAATCGTGGTAAAAAAAGTAAAAAGTTACTATTCACCAAAAATTATTTTCATCTCATTGAACCATATTTTAGTCCTTGATATTAACCGTGTCTCTCGGATTTTTGAAATTCCACTCACAGAAGCGGTAAAATTATGTTTTATGAAAAATTCAGTTTTTTAACTACCACTAAGTGGTTTCACTATTCATCAAAAATTGAAAGTTTTCAGAAAAATACCAAAATTTCACCCTAGGAAAATTTCGATATTCCGAATCCAAAAATGAAGTCCATTTTGAAAAATAAAATTTATAAAATTTCAAAAAGTGGTTATTACTATTCATAACTGCTATTTTTAATAATATTTTAATAGCAAATCGTTGTTTAGTGAAACTCGGTATTGCGTACGACGCAAGTTATCGAGGAAGGTCGCGATTTCGTGTAAAGCAAGCCAAGAAAGTATTGTGTAGAAAAAGATTCCTTTGAGGATTTATATAACATAAAAGTCTCGGGTGTTACACATGTTATGAGATACCATTTTCTCTCTCATCAACTCATTTTCTGAATTTTAAAGTGACGACGTTAGGCTGTCGAATTTTTGCAAGGGAACTTCTTAAACCAATTTTGATTCTTTGGGATAAACTTGTACTCCTTGAATATTTCATTCTATGAATATGTGTGAATGACCTCTGATTGTTTTACACTTAATATCCACTTATATTTGGTGTATTCGTTTGTCACACATAATTATGTAATTGACTTATCCTTAATATAAGGACACCGTCTTTGTAAGGGACTTTGTATAAATATCCTTTCATTGAGGCATATTTTGTTCTAATACAATGATTTCTTTTATATGGTGTATAAACCCCTTTGACATTTAATTTTATACAAAAGGAATCTTTTTCTATGAAGCATTTTACAAAATGACAAAAAGGAATGTTTCTTTTAACATACGCGGTGACAACGACTTTTTCCGCCGCCACGAGTATTATTTGGTCTTTGGCTTCCTCAACAAGATGTGAAGTTTTTTTAAATGAAATAAAGACCATATACTCTCTTATGTATTGTGATATTGAAAATGGTTTTTATGATGGATTTGTTATGTCAATATATTTAAGTGATATATTGTGTTCGAAATGTGGAAATGTTTTCTTTCCATTATTTCTGTTTTATGTATGATGATTTTATAATGGTACTTGGACATTTGAGGGGTGGTTACGTGATAAACCATATGACGGGTGGTGCCGTGAATACCAGGATGGGTGGTTACGTTATAACCTCCAATGCATTGGGTATGGAAGTTAGCCGTATGACTATTCCATTAAGTGATATGTGTGGAAGTCGACCGTATGGTTATTCCACTTAAGTATGTTTATGTCCCAAGTTACTTTTATATGTTATGTATACTTTATATGGGTTTTATGGTAATATTTTTATTGCAAAAAGAGTAAGTAATGATCTTTTATTCATTGAAGAGTTTGTACTACTTCATAAAGGTGAAAAGTATTACTTTAAATAGTACTCATGGTTTACTTATTGTTTTGAAAAACTAATAGCTTTCCTTCTTTATGTATCCCTTACCGAGATTTTTATGCTCACCCCAAGTTTTTTTGAAATGTTTTTCATAGGACTTAATGTGGAATAAGGTCAAGGATGGGAACAAGGAAACATCAGGCTATCTAAAACATGGAACTAGACCAGTTTCTTTTTTAAGAGTTTTTATTTTATGGAAACTTAGTAGAAGTGTCTACTTAGTAATCTTCTGAGATGTAATAGTTACATCCTAATTCTCTAATAATCTAAACCTGAAAAGATCCTCTATGTGAATTATTCATTTAATTCAATAATAATTAATGTTTAATGCCGAGTCCTTCTAGTTGGTATCATAGGACGGTTTAGATAACTTTAGAGGTTAGAGTGTCAAGTGACAAGTTGTGTATAACCATAATTGTTATTATATTAGATAGAGTCATTGTTATTTTTGAAGGTTGGAATGAGTTTGATATAACTTGGATAAGTGTATCTTAGTGTTTATATTCCTATTTAGTACATAATGATTTTGTTGGTATACTCACACTGACATTTATGGTTTTAGTAAATGGATTGATCTAGCAGGCACCAAAGTGACAATGGGTTTGAAGGAAACTTTGGTGGTTCTCTGATTAAGAGACTCGATGAAATGGGGGATTCAATGAGAAATATCATGGTTATTTTAAACCAACTATCAAGAGTCATGATCAACCACTTGAACCTTGGTGAGTTATCTAATGCATCATGTACGAGAGAACCAACTCGACATGGAAGTTCAGGTAATAATTATAAAGGTATCCATTAGGGTTTATATGATCCTTACTTTTTAAGTAATTATGGGTTACTATACGTTATGATGGAATATGAACGACATGAGATAAACATGAGGTTAAATTAGGTAATGGTTATTTTTGAAGATTTTCTCTCGTTTTGGGGAATGTTATAAGAATTACATAGTATTGGAAAAAAGAAAACACACAGACCGTGTGACAACCCGTCGCGTCGGACAAAGCTGCGGGAATCGAACCCACAACCAAAGTGCGACTGGTATTTATCGCCGACCACTGGACTACGTGAAGTCCCTGGTTAGTATGACTTATTCTTTTTAGTTAGATGATTTTATGGATTAATACTAAGTTGATTTCGGGTTATCTATGGATATTATTAACCTATCATGGAGGATATGTGATTAGGTTAATTACTTTTCAATATGAGACTTTTAGAGCAACTGATGTTATTTGAAGATAAGTGTTAATTTGTACCTTGGAAGACTATGTGACTAAATCCTTCAAATATTTGGGTTTCAATCATAGTTTTGTTTACTTTGAATAATTTTATGGGCAAATTGTTCATTGAATGGTCCTCGTTGAACTTTGGGTTTTTTTGGACAAATTTTGGAGATTAAGAATAGATTTTCTTTTTATAAAGGGTTATCCTTTTCTGGATTATCTAATCTTGTTCTAACAATTTTGGTTTAGGTAAGTGTCTAATGACGTGGGAGTTATATAGTTCTCTTTTTTGGATTAGGTGATTCTCTATAAGTTGATTATAGTACTCTTAATGTGAACAAGTCTTCCTAAATACTCATCATTTGGGGAAATTATGAATTTGTGTAATAAATCTAGTAAAAGTTGAAAGTCAACATGACATGTAAGTATGATTCATTAAGATCAAAAATAAATTCTTCAATGAAAAGTAACTTAAAACAAAATTTTCTCTATTAACTTTTCCTAATGGGGAATCGAATACCATTTAACCCATCACAATTTTGTGATTTTCTCATGGTTAACTTGCTCCTAAACATGTTTTCCATCAATCTCTATCAGAACATGAACCTTTATTTTTTATTCCATATCCATGTTTTCTGACATGGAATCCTAGTATAGGTTAACTCGATTGACCCTTGTACTTCTCTTTCTTTCTTTTAAAGTTATTTTTTTACCGACTCTTGTTCCGATGTGGGACTTTCAATGAAGTTTCTGAGCACAATTTTAGAATTGCGAGGACGCAGTTCCCAAAAGGGGGGAAGGATGTAACACCCCAGGTAAATAAAGAATATGAAATTTTTATATTAATCCCTATTTGTGAATAAAATGTTAAAATTAATTTAAAGGTAACCCTATGCTCTATGGCTTACCCAATACGCAACAACGAGTTCCTTTGAAATCTTACGTTGCACTCTAATAATAAAATAATTTTATTTTAAATAGTAGTTAACAACTAGCCTTTGTAATGACACGAATGAACAGAACTATCTAAAAAATGATTATATATGTTTTTCAAATATGTTTACCTTTTACAATAATTGTTAGAGGATTAAAAATGCGAATGAATCCAATTTTAAGCGTAAACATTCTAATATTCTTTAAAAGGTCGATTAACCGCCTTTTGAGGACGAAACTCTTTTAAATCCAATTTTTGACAATTTTATGTGTCATATTTGACAAAATAAAATTCTTCTTTAAAATTGGGACATCAAAATTTACTTTGTGTAAATTTTTAGTATTTTTATGATAAAGTTCATTTTTAATGAATAAGTGAAAAATGTTGTATTTTTATTCAAAACCTCTTTTTAATCTAGTTTATTTTTATTATTAGATAATCTTTTGAATTGGTTTTAAAGTTTAATTAGAATATATTTTTACCATTTAATTCAATGGTGGTCATTGGAATTAATTTCAATTTGAAATTCGACATAAACTAATGTCAATATTTAAATAGATATTGTTTCTTAAAAACACGCTATTTGTTTTGACAGCGGGAATTAATTATTAAATTAAATAATGTAACTTATATGTTTTAAATTTTTTAAAATAGACATAATTTTTGAATTCGAAATATCAAATATAGCTTTGGGTGAATTTTTGGTATTTTTCTGAAAAACTTCAATTTTTGATGAATAGTGAAACCACTAAGTGGTAGTTTAAAAACCAATTTTTCGTTTAAATGAAACTTTACCACTTCTGTGATTTTAATTTCAAAAATCTGACAAAAATGGTTTTCATTAAGATTTAAAATGTGGTTAAATGGGATTAAAATAATTTTTTGGTGAATAGAAACTTTTAAGTTTTATTAATCGCGATTAAAGGTAATTAGTGTAATTTGATGTAAAGATAATGTTATAATAATATGAAATAAACTTGACACATGTCCTACCCTTATTTTATGAGTCATGGACGACAAAAGTATAGTAAATGGGTCAACTTGGGGACCCCATGGAGCCACTTTGGTAGGAGAATGACATTAATAACTTTTTATTTGAAGTTA
Organism: Viscum album; assembly: GCA_963277665.1. Taxonomy (NCBI): domain Eukaryota; kingdom Viridiplantae; phylum Streptophyta; class Magnoliopsida; order Santalales; family Viscaceae; genus Viscum; species Viscum album. Next base: position 1,210,831,101 of record OY728137.1, read on the forward strand.
AAAATTAAATGTCACAAACATGTGTTGTTTTACTAAAACAATATTTACATGGGGTTATACAAGTCATAGTTTTGAATATAAATATTCATTAGAAATATAAAAATATTTCCTACATCATGATTTTTTTTTTATAATTTTTAGACATTAAATAAATTAAATTATTCATGACATCATGATGATGCAGTGATTACCTCATTATTTAATGATTTAAATAAAATTAAAAGATAATGTAAAATCTAAGACCTAAACTTGTCAAAAACCTATTAGATGTATGAATTTATAACTTTTATCACCTTATCCTCGAAATATATAATTGTGGGACCTTAAAAATCCGAAAATCATTTTATAATAATGTTACTTTTCAAGACTTTCCAAGGGTTCCCCTCCTCTCTCTTATAAAAGGCCCCCACCTCTACCACCTTACCCACACCTCCCAAGCCTTTGGCTCGGCCAACCACTGCCCATTTTGTCACTCCACATTCCTATATTACTTCTAGAAGCCTCACTTTGGGCAGAAGTCTTTCCAAGGAAGCCTTTGAGCTCAAATCAAAAAGAGTTACCCGATTTAAAGGTAAAGTTTTCCCTAGTGTTCTTTTGTTTTATTTTGCTTCTCCAACTACCTAAACTTTTTTTATTCCTTTATTTTGTAACAAAACCAGTATCTTTAATATACTTGGATGTTTCTATAAGTATGATTATATCTACACTTACACACACATCCGTCTAATGGTTAAAGAACATACTGTTTCTGTGGATGGCGAATTACTACCTCACAAAACGATGATTGTTCAATATTCTTTTAACACCTTTAAAGGTGGCCATTATGATGTCACTGTATTTTATATATGATATATATGGTATTTATGTTTACTATATGCTTCTGAATTTTATATTTAAAACATACCTTTATTATTTTCATGTTGTGAAAATGCGAGAATTTCATATGAGGAAGTGTGGACTACCGCCCCCTCAAGTGATGTGACTCATTCATGCAATACATGGAATATATAAAGAATGAAATTAATGAACATATGTGACCTATATAACATATATATTATACTGTAATTATAATATATATATATATATATCTCAATTATTTTTAATTCCATTAATATGACAAAAAAAAATGAAAGTAGCGTTCATGCGTACGTTCGGCTTACCGTCTCCATTAATGGTGCTTTTCATTTTTTATCTCCAAATGTTATGGAATAGTATAAAATGAATATTTACTGGATATATATGATATTTTAATCATTAATACTATTCTATAAATGATTTAATTATAACTATATGGGAAATCATTTTCAAACAAGTTCATTTTTGACTCATGTACCAAACATCGACAAAAACGTCTGATATGAACTAACATTATTAAAAAATTATTATAATATTATAATATTTGGTATGAACTGAATAATAAACTTTAAAGGAGGTACTTAAGAAATTATAAATTGACCAAAGTTTATTATTCAGGAATATAAATAAACGAACACGAAAAGTCATACTTGAGGTAAGGGATCCTACCCCTCTCTTTCATTTTAAGTACACTCTTTTATGTCATTCTTTTTAAACTCATCTTCCTTATGATTTGGATGTTATTTTATATTAATATTACTATAATTTTTATGTTCATATTATGAGAGACCATATTTTCTCTCATCAATCCATTTTAAAAGTTTTGAGTGGCGTCGTTAGCCTGCCGAATTTTTGTAAGAGATCCAATCTCTCTCTTTTTAAGTACTCTCCTTTATGTCACTTCTTTTCAGATCCTCGTTGTTATGTTGGGGGATGTTATTTTATATTACTATTTCTGTAAATTTTATTTTAATATGATGAGAGACCCTATTTGATCTCATCAATCCATTTTTGGAAGTTTTTAGTGGCGCCGTTAGGCTGTCGAGTTTTCGTAAGGGTTTTTTCATCTCACTTTTATTCCCGTGAGATTTATGCTACATTTTCCACAATTTCCTTTGAGTGGTATATGTACTGCCCATTATTCTAATCTTTGTGTAATATAATTTCGTTTATGAGTATTTAAATCAATTTTGTATTGTCCTTCTTTCATGGGGTGTATGTTTTGAAAGATACCCAAGTCGGTAAGGGAACCTTTCACCCTCCTCTTTTTAAAAGACTTGTTTTTGTGGGGTCTTTTAATTTACATATTGTTATGTTGGGATATGTTCTTATATATTTTTACTGTTGTAAATTTTATGTCCATGTGATGAGATAAAATTTTCTCTCTCATCAACTCATTTTCTGAATTTTAAAGTGACGACGTTAGGCTGTCGAATTTCTACAAGGGAATTCTTAACCCAATTATGATTCTTTGGGATAAACTTGTACTCCTTGAATATTTCGTTCTATGAATACGTCTGAATGACCTCTGATTGTTTTACACTTAATATCCACTTATATTTGGCGTATTCATTTGTCACACATAATTATGTAATTTATTTATCATTAATCCAAGGATACCGTCTTTGTAAGGGACTTCGTCTCAATATCCTTTCATTGAGGCATATTTTTTTCTAATACAAGGCATTCTTTTATACGGTGTATAAACCCCTTTGAATTTTAATTTTATAAAAAGGAATATTTTTCTATGAAGCTTTTTACAAAATGACAAAAAAGAATGGTTATTTTAACGTACTCAGTGACACCGACCTTTTCCGCCGTCGCGGGTATTATTTGGTCTTTGGCTTCCTCAACAAGACGTGATGTTTTCTTAAAATGAAATAAATACCATATAATCTTTTATGTATTTTGGTATTGAAAATGGTTTTTATGATGGATTTGTTATGTCAATATATTTTAGTGATATATTGTGTTTGAAATGTGGAAATGTTTTCTTTCCATTATTTTTGTTTTATGTATTATGATTTTATAATGGTACTTGGACATTTGAAGGGTGGTTACATGATAAACCATATGACGGGTGGTTGCGTGAATACTAGGATGGGTGGTTATTTTATAACCTCCAATTCATTGGGTATAGAAGTCGGTCGTATGACTATTCCATTAAGTGATTTGTGTGGAAGTCGACCATATGGTTATTCCACTTAAGTATGTTTATGTCCCAAGTTACCTTTATATGTAATGTGTACTTTATATGGGTTTTATGGTAATATTTTGATTAAAAAAATGGTAAGTAATGATATTTTATTCATTGAATAATTTATACTAATTCATAAAGGTGAAAAGTATTACTTTGAAAAAGTACTCATGGTTTACTTGTTGTTTTGAAAAACTAACAGTTTTCCTTCTTTGTGTATCCCTTACTGAGCTTTTTATGCTCACCCTATGTTTTTTTTGAAATTTTATTCACAGGACATAATGTGGAATTGGGTCAAGGATGGGAACAAGGGAACGCCATGCTATCTAAAACATGGAACTAGACAAGTTTCTTTTTTATGAGTTTTTATTTTATGGAAACTTAGTAGAAGTGTGTACTTTGTAATATTTTTATATGTAATAGTTACGTCCTAATTCTCTAAAACTATAAACCTGAAAAAATCCTCTATGTGAATTATTCATTTAATTCAATAATAAGTAATGTTTAAGGATGGGTCCTTATAGTTGGTATTAGAGGACAGTTGAGATAACTTTAGAGGTTAGAGTGTCATGTGACAAGTTCTGTATAACCACAAAGGTTATTATATTAGATAGATTCATTGTTATTTTTGAAGGTTGGGATGAGTTTGATATAACTTGGATAAGTATATCATAGTGTTTATATTATTATTTAGTATATAATTATTTTGTTGGTATACTCACACTGACATTTCTAGATTTAATAAATGGATAGATCTAACAGGCACCAAAGTGACAATGAGTTTGAAGGAAACTGTGGTGGTTCTCTGATTAAGAGACTGGATGAAATGGGGGATTGAATGAGAAATATCATGGTTATTCTAAACCATTTATCAGAAGACATGATCTACCACTTGAACCTTGGTGAGTTCTCTAATGCATCATGTACGAGAGAACCAACTCGACATGGAAGTTCAGGTAATAATTATAAAGGTATCCATTAGGGTTTATATGATCCTTACTTTTGAGGTAATTATGGGTTACTATACATTATGATGGAATATGAACGACATGAGATAAACTTGAGGTTAAATTATGTTATGGTTATTGTTGATGATTTTATCTCATTTTGGGGAATGTTTTAAGAATTATATAGTTTTGGAAAAAGGAAACATGCAGACCGTGTGACAACCCGCCGCATCGGACAAAGCTGCGGGAATCGAACCCACAACCAAAGTGCGACTCGTATTTATCGCCTACCACTGGACTATGTGAAGTACCTGGTTAGTATAACTTATTCTTTTTAGTTAGATGATTTTTTGGATTAAGATTAAGTTTATTTTGGGTTATCTATGGAAATTATTAACCTATCATGGAGGATATGTGATTAGGTTAATTACTTTTTAATATGAGACTTTTAGAGAAAGTGATGTTATTTGGAGATAAGTGTTAATTTTTACATTGAAAGACTATGTGACTAAATACTTAAAATATTTGGGTTTCAATCTTATTTTGGTTTACTTTGAAGAATTTTATGGACAAATTTTTTATCGAATGGTCCTCGTTGATCTTTGGGTTTTGTTGGACAAATTTTGGAGATTAAGAATAGATTTTCTTTTTATAAAGGGTTGTCCTTTTCTGGATTATCTGATCTTGTTATAAAAATTTTGGTTTTGGTAAGGGTCTAAAGACATGGGAAATATATAGTTCTCTTTAGTGGATTAGGTGATTCTACAGAAGTGGATTATAGTACTCTTAATGTGAACAAGTCTTCCTAAATACTCATCATTTGGGGAAAGTATGAGTTTGTGTAAGAAATCTAGTAAAAGTTGAAAGTCAACATTACAAGTAAGTATGTTTCCTTAAGATAAAAAATAAATACCTCAATGAAAAGTAACTTAAGAAAAAAATGTTTTCTATTAACTTTTCCTACTGGGGAATCGAATACCATTTAACCCATCACAAGTTTGTGATTTTCTCGTGGTTAACTTTCTCCTAAACATGTTTTCGATCACTCTCCATCAGAACATGACCCTTTTTTTTCTTCCATATCCATGTTTTCCTATATGTAATCCTAGTATGGGTTAAATAGAGTGACCTCTATACTTCTCTTTCTTTCTTTTAAAGTGATTGTTTTACCGACTCTTGTTTCGATGTGGGATTTTCAATGAAGTTTCTGAGCCCAATTTTAGAATTGCGAGGACGCAATTCCAAAAAGGGAGGAAGGATATAACACCCCAGGTAAGTAAAGAATATGACATTATTATATTTATCCCTATTTGTGAATAGAATGTTGATATTAATTTAAAGGGAACTCTATGTTCGATGGCTTACCCAATATGCAACAACGAGTTCCTTTGAAATCTTACATTGCACTCTAATAATAAAATAATTTTATTTTAAATGGTAGTTTACACCTAGCCGTTGTAATGACGAGAATGAACATAACTATCTAAAAAATGATTATATATGTTTTTCAAATATTTTTACTTTTTACAATAAATTTTATAGGATTAAAAATGCGAATGAATCCAATTTTAAGCGTAAACATTCTAATATTCTTTAAAAGGTCGATTAAGCACCTTTTGACGGCGAACCTATTTTAAATCCAATTTTTGACTATTTTATGTGTTATATTTGATAAAATAAAATTCTTTTTTAGAATCGTGACATCAAAATTTACTTTGTGTAAATTTTTGGTATTTTTACGATAAAGTTCATTTTTAATGAATAAGTGAAAAATGTTGTATTTTTATTCAAAACCTATTTTTAATATAATTTATTTATATGATTAGATTATCTTTTGAATTGGTTTTAAAGTTAAATTAGAATATATTTTTATCATTTAATCCAATGGTGGTCATTGGAATTAATTTAAATTTGAAATTGGACTTAAACTAGTGTCAATCATTAAATAGATATTGTTTCCTAAAAACACGCTATTTGTTTTGACAACAGGAATTAATTATTAGATTAATTAATGCAACTTATATGTTTTGAATTTTTTAAAATAGACATCATTTTTGAATTCGGAAAGTCAAATATATCTTAGGGTGAATTTTTGATATTTTTCTAAAAAACATCAATTTTTGATGAATAGTGAAACCACTAAGTGGTAGTTTAAAAACTGATTTTTGGTTTAAATGAAACTTTACCACTTCTGTGATTTGAATTTGAAAAATCTGACATACATGGTTTTCATTAAGATGTAAAATGTGTTTCAATGGGATTAAAATAATTTTTTGGTAAATAGTAACTTTTAAGTTTTATTAATCGCGATTAAAGGTAATTAGTGTAATTTAAAGTAAAGATAATGTTATAATAATATGAAATAACCTTGACACATGTCCTACCCTTATTTTATGAGTCATGTCCGACCAAGACAATCCACGGGTCAACTTTGGGACACCATGGAGCCACTTTGGTAGGAAAATGACATTAATAACTTTTTATTTACAGTTAAAATTAAAATGTCACAAACATGTGTTGTTTTACTAAAACAATTTTTACCTCAGGTTATACAAGTCATATTTTTGATTATAAATATTAATTAGAAAGCTAAAAAAAATTCCCACATCATGATATTTTTTTTATAATTTTTAGACATTAAATAAATTAAATTATTTATGACACCATGATGATGCAGCGATTACCTCATTATTTAATGATTTAAATAAAATGAAAAGATAATGAAAAATATAAGACCTACACTTGTCAAAAACCTATTGTATGTGTGGATTTCTAACTTTTATCACCTTATCCTCGAAATATATAATTTTGGGACCTTTAAAACCCGAAAACCATTTTATAATAATGTTACTTTTCAAGTCTTTCCAAGAGTGCCCCTCCTCTCCTTTTATAAAAGGCACCCAGCTCTACCATCTTACCCACACCTCTCAAGCCTTTGGCTCGGCCAAAACCTACCCATTTTGTCTCTAATAATCCCTCTATTACTCCTAGAAGCCTCAATTTTGGCAGAAGTCTTTCCAAGGAAGCCTTTGAGCTCAAATAAAAAAGAGTTACCTGATTTAAAGGTAATGTCTTCCCTAGTGTTCTTTTGTTTTATTTTGCTTCTCCAACCCCCTAAACTTTTATTATTCCTTTATTTTGTAACAACACCAGTATCTTCAATATACTAGGATGTTGTTATAAGAATTATTCGAGCTACACTTACACAAACATCCGTCTAATGGTTAAAGAACATACTGTTTCTGTGGATGGCGAATTACTGCCTTACGAAACTATGATTGTTCAATATTATTTTAACACCTTTAAAGGTGGCCATTATGATGCCACTGTATTTTATATATGATATATATGATATTTATTTTTACTATATTCTTCTTTATTTTATATTTAAAACATACCTTTATTCTTTTCATGTTGTGCAAATGCGGAAATTTCATATGAGGAAGTGTAGACTACCACCGCCTCAAGTGATGTGACTTGTTCATGCAATACATGGAATGTATAAAGAGTGAAATTAATGAACATATGTGACCTATATAACATATATATTATACTTTAATTATAATATATATATATATATATCTCATTTATTTCTAATTCCATTAATATGACAAAAAAAATGAAAGTAGCGTTCATGCGTACGTACGGCCTACCGTCTCCATGAACGGTGCTTTTCATTTTTTATCTCGAAATGTTATGGAATAGTATAAAATGAATATGTACTGGATATATATGACATTTTAATCATTAATAATATTCTGGAAATGATTTACTTATAACTACATGGGCAATCATTTTCAAACAAGTTCATTTTTGACTCATGTACCAAACATCGACAAAAACGTCTGATATGAACTAACATTATTAAACAATTATATAACATTATAATATGTGATATGAACTGAATAATAATATTTAAAGGAGGTTCTTAAGAAATTATAAATTGACCAAAGTTTATTATTCAGAAATACAAATAAACAAACAAGACAAGTCGGTCTTGAGGTAAGGGATACTACCCCTCTCTTTCTTTTTAAGTACACTCTTTTATGTCATTCCTTTTAAGCTCATATTTCTTATGATTGGGATGTTATTTTATATTACTCTTACTATAATTTTTATTTTCATATGATGAGAGACCCTATTTTCTCTCATCAATACATTTTGGATGTTTTGAGTGGCGTCGTTATGCTACCGAATTTTTGTAAGAGATCCAATCTCTCTTTTTTTAAGTACTCTCCTTTATGTCACATATTTTAAGATCCTCTTTGTTATGTTGGGGGATGTTATTTTATATTCCTCTTTCTATAAATTTTATGTTAATATGATGAGAGACCCTATTTTATCTCATCAATCCATTTTTGGAAAATTTAAGTGGCGCCGTTAGGCTGCTGAGTTTTCGTAAGAGTTTTTTCTTCTCACCTTTATTCCCGTGAGATTTATGCTACATTTTCCACAATTTCCTTTGAGTGGTATATGTACTGCCCATTATTGTACTATTTGTGTAATATAATTTCATTTATTAGTATTTACACCAATTCTGTATTGTCCTTCTTTCATGGGGTGTATGTTTCAAAAGATACCCAAGTCGGTAAGAGAACCTTTCACCCTCCTCTTTTTAAAAGAGTTCTTTTTGTTGGGTATTTTAATTTACATATTGTTATGTTGGGATATGATCTTCTATATCCTTATTGATGTAATTTTTTTTCCATGTGATGAGATACCATTTTCTCTCTCATCAACTCATTTTCTGAATTTTAAAGTGATGACGTTAGGCTGTGGAATTTTTGCAAGGGAACTTCTTAACCCAATTTTGATTCTTTGGGATAAACTTGTATTCCTTGAATATGTTGTTCTATGAATATGTTTTAATGAACTATGATTGTTTTACACTTAATATCCACTTATATTCGGTGTATTCGTTTTTCACACATAATTATGTAATTTATTTATCCTTAATCCAAGGATACCGTCTCTGTAAGGGACTTCGTCTCAATATCCTTTCATTGAGGCATATTTTGTTCTAATACAAGGCTTTCTTTTATACGGTTTATAAAACCCTTTGAATTTTAATTTTATAAAATAGGAATCTTTTTCTACGAAGCGTTTTACAAAATTACAAAAAGGAATGTTTCTTTTAACGTACGCGGTGACAACGAGCTTTTCCGCTGCCATGAGTATTATTTGGTATTTGGCTTCCTCAACAAGCCGTGATGTTTTTTTTAAAATGAAATAAATACCATATACTATTTTATGTATTTTGGTATTGAAAATGGTTTTTATGATTTATTTTCTATGTCAATATATTTAAGTGATATATTGTGTTTGAAATGTGGAAATGTTTTCTTTCCATTGTTTTTGTTTTATGTCTTATGATTTTATAATGGTACTTGGACATTTGATGGGTGGTTACGTAATAAACCATATGATGGGTGGTCCGGTGAATACCAGGACAAGTGGTTACGTTATAACCTCCAAATCATTGGGTATGGAAGTTGGCCGTATGACTATTCCATTAATTGATATGTGTGGAAGTCGACTGTATGGTTATTCCACTTAAGTATGTTTATGTCTCACGTTACCTTTATATGTTATGTATAATTTATATGGGTTTAATGGTAATATTATTTTTAAAAAAGGGTGATTAATGATCTTTTATTCATTGAAGAGTTTATACTACTTCATAAAGGTAAAAATTATTACTTTGAAAAAGTACTCATGGTTTACTTATTGTTTTGAAAAACTAACAGTTTTCCTTCTTTGTGTATCCCTTACTGAGATTTTTATGCTCACCCCAAGTTTTTTTTGAAATGTTTTTCAGGGGAATTAATGTGGAATAGGGTCAAGGATGGGAACAAGGAAATGTCATGCTATCTAAAACATGGTACTAGACAAGTTCACTTTTTAAGGGTTTTTTGTTTTATGGAAACTTAGTAGAAGTGTCTTCTTTGTAATCTTTTGAGATGTAATTATTACGCCCTAATTCTATAAAACTCTAAACCTGAAAAGATCCTCTATGTGAATTATTCATTTAATTCAATCATAAGAAATGTTTAAGGTCGGGTCCTTATAGTTGGTATCATAGGACAGTTTAGATAATTTTAGAGGTTAGAGTGTCAAGTGACAAGTTGTGTATAACCACAATGGTTATTATATTAGATAGAGTCATTGTTATTTTTGAAGGTTGGAATGCGTTTGATATAACTTGGATAAGTATATCTTAGTGTTTATCTTCCTATTTAGTACATAATGATTTTGTTGGTATACTCACACTGACATTTCTGGTTTTAGTAAATGGATGGATCTAGCAGGTACCAAAGTGACAAGGGGTTTAAAGGAAACTGTGGTGGTTCTATGATTAGGAGACTGGATGAAATGGGGGATTCAATGAGAAATATCGTGGTTATTCTAAACCAACTATCAGGAGTCATGATCAACCACTTGAAACTTGTTGATTTCTCTAATGCATCATGTACTAGAGAACCAACTTGACATGGAATTTCAGGTAATAATTATAAAGGTATCCATTAGGGTTTATATGATCCTTACTTTTGAGGTAATTATGGGTTACTATATGTTATGATGGAATATGAACAACATGAGATAAAATTAAGGTTAAATTATGTTATGGTTATTTTTGAATATTTTATCTCATTTTGGGTATTGTTTTAAGAATTATATAGTTTTGGAAAAAGGACAACTGGCAGACCGTGTGACAACCCGTCACGTCGGAGAAAGCTGCGGGAATCGAACCCACAACCAAAGTGCAACTGGTATTTATCACCTACCACTGGACTACGTGAATTTCCTGGTAATTATGACTTATTCTATTTAGTTAGATGATTTTATGGATTAAGAGTAAGTTGATTTTGGGTTATCTATGGAAATTATTAACCTATCATGGAGGATATGTGATTAGGATAATTAATTTTCAATATGAGACTTTTAGAGCAACTGATGTTACTTGGAGATAAGTGTTAATTTGTACCTTGGAAGAATATGTGAATAAATATTTCAAATATTTGGGTTTCAATCTTAGTTTGGTTTACTTTTAATAATTTTATGGACAAATTTTTTATCGAATGGTCTTCGTTGAACTTTGGGTTTTTTGGACAAATTTTGAAGATTAAGAATAGATTTTCTTTTTATAAAGGGTTATCATTTTCTGGATTATCAGATCTTATTCTAACAATTTTGGTTTTGGTAAGGGTCTAAAGACATGGTAAATATATAGTTCTCTTTTGTGGATTAGGTGATTCTCTAGAAGATGATTATAGTACTCTTAATGTGAACAAGTCTTCCTAAATACTCATCATTTGGGGAAAGTATGAGTTTGTGTAAGAAATCTTGTAAAAGTTGAAAGTCAACATGAAAAGTAAGTATGTTTCCTTAAGATAAAAAATAAATTCCTCAATTAAAAGTAACTTAATTTTTTTTTCTATTAACCTTTCCTACTGGGGAATCCAATACCATTTAACCCATCACAAGTTTGTGATTTTCTGGTGGTTAACTTTCTCCTAAACATGTTTTCTATCACTCTCCATTAGAACATGACCCTTTGTTTTTTCTTCCATATCCATGTTTTCCTACATCAAATCCTAGTATGGGTTAACTTGAGTGACCTCTATACTTCTCTTTGTTTCTTTTAAAGTTATTGTTTTACCGACTCTTGTTCTGATGTGGGACTTTCAATGAAGTTTTTGAGCCCAATTTTAGAATTTCGAGGATGCAATTCCCAAAAGGGGGAAGGATGTAACACCCCAGGTATATAAAGAATATGAAATTTTTATATTTATCTCTATTTGTGAATAAAATGTTAATATTAATTTGAAGGGAACGCTATGCTCGATGGATTACCCAATACACAACAACGTGTTCCTTTGAAATCTTACATTGCACTCTAATAATAAAATAATTTTATTTTAAATGGCAGTTAACACCTAGCCATTGTAATAACAGGAATGAATAGAACTATCTACAAAATGATTATATATGTTTTTAAAATATTTTTACTTTTTACAATAAATGTTATAGGATTAAAAATGCGAATGAATCCAATTTTAAGTGTAAACATTCTAATATTCTTTAAAAGGTCGATTAACCAACTTTTGACGGAGAACCTCTTTTAAATCCACTTTTTGAAATTTTTATGTGTTATATTTGACAAAATAAAATTCTTCTTTAAAATCGGGATATAAGAATTTACTTTGTGTAAAGTTTTGGTATTTTTACGATAAAGTTCATTTTTAATTAATAAGTGAAAAATGTAGTATTTTTATTCAAAATATCTTTTTAATGTAATTTATTTATATGAATAGATTATATTTTCAATTGGTGTTAAAGTGAAATTGGAATATATTTTTACCATTTAACCCAATGGTGGTCATTGGAATTAATTTCAATTTGAAATTGGACTTAAACTAGTGTCAATATATAAATAGATATTGTTTATTAAGACCTAAACTTGTCAAAAACCTATTTGATGTGTGTATTTATAACTTTTATCACCTTATACTCTAAATATATAATTTTGGGACCTTTAAAATCTGAAAATCATTTTATAATAATGTTACTTTTCAAGACTTTCCAAGAGTGCCCCTCCCCTCCTCTTATAAAAGACCCCCACCTCTACTACCTTACCCACAGCTCTCAAGACTTTGGCTCAGAAAAACCCTGCCCATTTTGTCTCTCCACTTCCCTATCTTACTCCTAGAGGCCTCAATTTGGGCAGAAGTCTTTCCTAGGAAGCCTTTGATCTCAAATCAAAAAGAGTTACCTGATTTAAAGGTAAAGTCTTCCCTAGTGTTCTTTTGTTTTATTTTGCTTCTCCAACCCCCTAAACTTATTTTATTCCTTTAATTTGTAACAAAACTAGTATCTTGAATGTAATTGGATGTTTTTGTAAGAAGTATTTGAGCTAAACTTACAGACACATCCGTCTAATTGTTAAAGAACATACTGTTTCTGTGGATGGTGAATTAGTGCCTCACGAAACGATGATTGTTCAATATTATTTTAACACATTCAAAGGTGGCCATTATGATGTCACTGAATTTTATATATGATATATATGGTATTTATTTTTACTATATGCTTCTGTATTTTATATTTAAAACATTCCTTTATTCTTTTCATGTTGTGCAAATGCGATAATTTCATATTAGGAAGTGTGGACTACCGCCCCCTCAAGTGATGTGACTCGTTCATGCAATACATGGAATGTATAAATAATGAAATTAATGAACATATGTGACCTATATAACATATATATTACACTGTAATTATAATATATATATATCTCATTTATTTTTAATTCCATTAATATGACAAAAAAATGAAAGTAGCGTTCATGCGTACGTACGGCCTACCGTCTCCATGAACGGTGATTTTCATTTTTTATCTCTAAATGTTATGGAATAGTATAAAATGAATATTTACTGGATATATATGATATTTTAAACTTTAATATTATTCTGGAAATTATTTACTTATAAATACATGGGCAATCAGTTTCAAACAAGTTCATTTTTGACTCATGTACCAAACATCGACAAAAATGTCTGATATGAACTAACATTATTAAACAATTATTATAACATTATAATATGTGATATGAACTGAATAATAATCTTTAAATGAGTTACTTAAGCAATTAAAAATTTACCAACGTTTATTATTCAGGAATATAAAGAAACGAACAAGACAAGTCGGACTTGAGGTAAGGGATCCTACCCCTCTCTTTTTAAGTACACTGTTTTATGTCATTCTTTTTAAGCTCATATTTCTTATTATTGGGATGTTATTTTATATTACTATTACTATAATTTTTATTTTCATATGATGTGAGACCCTATTTTCTCTCATCAATACATTTTGGAAGTTTTGAGTGGCTCCGTAGGGCTGCCGAATTTTTGTAAGAGATCTAATCTCTCTCTTTTTAAGTACTCTCCTTTATGTCACTTCTTTTAAGCTCCTATTTGTTATGTTGGGGAATGTTATTTTATATTCCTCTTTCTGTAAATTTTATGTTAATATTATGAGAGACCCTATTTGATCTCATCAATCCATTTTTGGAAGTTTTAAGTGGCGCCGTTAGGCTGTCGAGTTTTCGTAAGGGATTTGTCATCTCACTTTTATTCCCGGGAGATTTATGCTACATTTGCCACAATTTCCATTGAGTGGTATATTTACTGCACATTATTCTCCTCTTTGTGTAATATAATTTCGTTTATGGGTGTTTACATCAATGTTTTATTGTTCTTCTTTCATGGGGTGTATGTTTCGAAAGATACCCAAGTCGGTAAGGGAACCTTTCACCCTCCTCTTTTTAAGAGACTTCTTTTTGTTGGGTATTTTAATTTACATATTGTTATGTTGGGATATGTTCTTCTATATCCTTATTTATGTAAATTTTATGACCATGTGATGAGATACCATTTTCTCTCTCATCAACTCATTTTCTCAATTTTAAAGTGATGACATTAGGCTGTCGAATTTTTGCAAGGGAACTTCTTAACCCAATTTTGATTCATTGGGATAAACTTTTACTCATTGAATATGTCGTTCTATGAATATGTGTGAATGAACTATGATTGTTTTACACTTAATATCCACTTATATTTTGTCTATTCTTTTGTCACACATAATTATGTAATTGATTTATCCTTAATCCAAGGATACCGTCTTTGTAAGGGACTTCATCTCAATCTCCTTTCATTGAGGAATATTTTGTTCTAATACAAGGATTTCTTTTATATGGTGTATAAACCCCTTTGACTTTTAATTTTATATAAAAGGAATCTTCTTCTACGAAGCATTTTACAAAACAACAAAAATGAATGTTTCTTTTAACGTACGCGGTGACAACAACCTTTTATGCCACTGTGAGTATTATTTGGTCTTTGGATTCCTCAACAACACGTGATGTTTTTTTAAATGAAATAAATACCATATACTCTTTTATGTATTTTGTTATTGAAAATGGGTTTTATGATTTATTTTCTATGTCAATATATTTAAGTGATATATTGTGTTTGAAATGTGGAAATGTTTTCTTTCCATTATTTTTGTTTTATGTCATATGATTTTATAATGGTACTTGGACATTTGATGGGTGGTTACGTGATAAACCATATGATGGGTGGTGCCGTGAATACCAGGACGAGTGGTTATGTTATAACCTCCAATTCATTGGGTATGGAATTTTTCCGTATGACTATTTCATTATGTGATATGTGTAGAAGTCGACCGTATGGTTATTCCACTTAAGTATGTTTATGTCCCAAGTTAAATTTATATTTTATGTGTACTTTATATGGGTTTTATGGTAATATTTTGGTTACAAAAAGGGTAATTAATGATCTTTTATTCATTGAAGAGTTAATACTACTTCATAAAGGTGAAAAGTATTACTTTGAAAAATTACTCATGGTTTACTTGTTGTTTTGAAAAACTAACAGTTTTCCTTCTTTGTGTATCCCTTACTGAGCCTTTTATGCTCACACAATGTTTTTTTTGAAATGTTTTTCACAAGACTAAATGTGGAATAGGGTTAAGGATGGTAAAACGTAAAAATCATTCTATCTAAAACATATAACTAGACAAGTTTCTTTTCTAAGAGTTTTTATTTTATGGAAACTTAGTAGAAGTGTCTACTTTGTAATCTTTTGAGATGTAATAGTTACATCCTAATTCTCTAAAACTCTAAAGCTGAAAAGATCCTCTATGTGAATTATTCATTTAATTCAATAATAAGTAATGTTTAAGGCCAGGTCCTTATAGTTGGTATCAGAGGTCAATTTAGATAACTTTAGAGGTTAGAGTGTCTAGTGACAAGATGTGTATAACCACAATGGTTATTATATTAGATAGAGTCATTGTTATTTTTGAAGGTTGGAATCAGTTTGATATAACTTGGATAAGTATATCTTAATGTTTATCTTCCTATTTAGTACATAATGATTTTGTTGGTATAATCACACTGACATTTCTGGTTTTAGTAAATGGATGGATCTAGCAGGCACCAAAGTGACAATGGGTTTGAAGGAAACTGTGGTGGTTCTCTGATTAAGAGACTGGATGAAATGGGGGATTCAATGAGAAATCTCGTGGTTATTCTAAACCAACTATCAGGAGTCATAATCAACCTCTTGAACCTTGTTTATTTCTCTAATGCATCATGTATGAGAGAACCAACTCGACATGGAAGTTCAGGTAATAATTATAAAGGTATCCAGTGGGGTTTATATGATCCATACTTTTGAGGTAATTATGGGTTACTATACGTTATGATGGAATATGAACGACATGAGATAAACTTGAGGTTAAATTATGTTATGGTCATTTTTAAAGATTTTATCTCATTTTGGGGAATGTTTTAAGAATTATATAGTTTTGGAAAAAGGAAAACATGCAGACCGTGTGACAAGTTGTCGCATCAGACGAAGATGCGGGAATTGAACCCACAACCAAAGTGCGACTGGTATATATCGCCTACCACTGGACTACGTGAAGTCCCTGGTCAGTATGACTTATTCTTTTTAGTTAGATGATTTTGTGGATTAAGAGTAAGTTGATTTTGGGTTATCTATGGAAATTATTAACCTATCATGGAGGATATGTGATTAGGTTAATTACTTTTTAATATGAGACTTTTAGAGCAACTAATGTTATTTGGAGATTAGTGTTAATTTGTACCTTGGAAGACTATGTGACTAAATCCTTCAAATATTTGGGTTTCAATCTTAGTTTGATTTACATTGAATAATTTTATGGAAAAATTGTTTATCGAATGGTCCTCGTTGAACTTTGGGTTTTGCTGGACAAATTTTCGAGATTAAGAATAGATTTTCTTTTTATAAAGGGTTATACTTTTCTGGATTATCTGATCTTGTTCTAACTATTTTGGTTTTGGTAAGGGTCTAAAGACATGGGTGATTTATAGTACTCTTTTGTGGATTATGTGATTCTCTAGAAGTTGATTATAGTACTCTTAATGTGAACAAGCCTTCCTAAATACTCATCATTTGGGGAAAGTATGAGTTTGTGTAAGAAATATAGTAAAAGTTGAAAGTAAACATGACAAGTAAGTATGTTTCCTTAAGATAAAAAATAAATTCCTCAATGAAAAGTAACTTAAAACAAAAATTTTGTCTATTAAGTTTTCCTACCGGGGAATCAAATACCATTTTACCCATCACAAGTGTGTGATTTTCTGGTGGTTAACTTTCTCCTAAACATGTTTTCTATCACTCTCCATCAGAACATGAACCTTTGTTTTTTCTTCCATATCCATGTTTTTCTACATGGAATCCTAGCATGGTTTAACTCGATTGACCTCTGTACTTCTCTTTCTTTCTTTTAAAGTGATTTTTTTACCGACTCTTATTCTGATGTAGGACTTTCAATGACGTTTCTGAGCCCAATTTTAGAATTGCGAGGACACAATTCCCAAAAGGGGGGAATGATGTAACACCACAGGTAAATAAAGAATATGAAATTTTTATATTTATCTCTATTTGTGAATAAAATGTTAATATTAATTTAAAGGGAACGCTATGCTCGATGGCTTACCCAATACGCAACAATGAGTTCCTTTGAAATCTTACGTTGCACTCTAATAATAAAATAATTTTATTTTAAATGGTAGTTAACTCCTAGCCGTTGTAATGACGAGAATGAACATAACTATCTATAAAATGATTATATATGTTTTTAAAATATTTTTACTTTTTACAATAAATTTTAGAGGATTAAAAATGCGAATGAATCCAATTTTAAGCGTAAACATTCTAATATTCTTTAAAAGGTCGATTAACCGCCTTTTGATGGCGAACCTCTTTTAAATCCACTTTTTGGACAATTTTATGTGTTATATTTGATAAAATAAAATTCTTCTTTAAAATCGGGACATCAAAATTTACTTTGTGTATTTTTTTGGTATTTTTACGATAAAATTCATTTTTAATGAATACGTGAAAAATGTTGTATTTTTATTCAAAACCTCTTTTTAATTTAATTTATTAATATTATTAGATCATATTTTGAATTGGTTTTAAAGTGAAATTGGAATATATTTTTACCATTTAATCCAATGGTGGTCATTGGAATTAATTTTAATTTGAAATTGGACTTAAACTAGTGTCAATCTTTAAATAGATATTGTTTCTTAAAAACACGCTATTTGTTTTGACAGCGGGAATTAATTATTAAATTAATTAATGAAAATTATATGTTTTAAATTTTCTAAAATAGACATCATTTTTTAATTCGGAATATCAAATATAGATTATGGTGAATTTTTGGTGTTTTTTCTGAAAAACTTCATTTTTTGATGAATAGTGAAACCACTAAGTGGTGGTTTAAAAACTGATTTTTTTGTTTAAATGAAACTTTACCACTTCTGTGATTTTAATTTCAAAAAACCGACATACATGGTTGTCATTAGGATTTAAAATGTGGTTCAATGGGTTTAAAATAATTTTTTGGTGAATAGTAACTTTTAAGTTTTATTAATCGCGATTAAAGGTAATTAGTGTAATTTAAAGTAAAGATAATGTTATAATAATATGAAATAACCTTGAAACATGTCCTAATCTTATTGGATGAGTCATGGCCGACCAAGAAAATCCATGGGTCAACTTGGGGACCCCCTGGAGCCACTTTGGTAGGAAAATGACATTAATAACTTTTTATTTATTGTTAAAATTAAAATGTCACAAACATGTGTTGTTTTACTAAAACAATTTTAACATGGGGTTATACAAGTCATATTTCTGACTATAAATATTCATTAGAAAGCTAAAAATATTTCATACAACATGATTTTTTTATAATTTTTATACATTAAATAAATTAAATTATTTATGACACCATGATGATGCAGCGATTACCTCATTATTTAACGATTTAAATAAAATGAAAAGATAATGTAAACTCTATAAACTACACTGGTCAAAAACCTATTGGATGTGTGGATTTTGAACTGTTATCACCTTATCCTCTAAATATATAATTTTGGGACCTTTAAAATCCGAAAACCATTTTATAATAATGTTACTTTTCATGACTTTCCAAGAGTGCCCCTCCTCTCCTCTTATAAAAGGCCCCCACCTCTACCACCTTACCCACTCCTCTAAAGCATTTGGCTTGGCCAAACCTTGCCCAATTGTCTCTCAACTTCCCTATCTTACTGCTAGAAGCCTAAATTATGGCATAAGTCATTCCAAGGAAGCCTTTGAGCTCAAATCAAAAAGAGTTACCTGATTTAAAGGTAAAGTCTTCCTTAGTGTTCTTTTGTTTTATTTTGCTTCTCCAACCCCCTAATTTTTTTTATTCCTTTCTTTTTTAACAAAAAAATTATCTTAAATATACTTGGATGTTATTATAAGAAGGATTTGAGCTACACTTACACACACATCTGTCTAATGATTAAAGAACATATTGTTTCTGTGGATGGAGAATTACTGCCTCGCGAAACGATGATTGTTCAATATTCTTATAAAACCTTTAAAGGAGGCCATTATGATGTCACTGTATTTTATATATGATATATATGGTATTTATGTTTACTATATTCTTCTTTAGTTTGTATTTGAAACATACCTTTATTCTTTTCATGTTGTGCAAATGCGATAATTTCATATGAGGAAGTGTGGACTACCGCCCCCTCAAGTGATGTGACTCGTTCATGAAATACATGGAACGTATAAAGAATGAAATTAATGAGAATATCTGACCAATATAACATATATATTATACTGGAATTATAATATATAAATATCTCATTTATTTTTAATTCCATTAATATGATAAAAAAAATGAAAGTAGCGTTCATGCGTACGTACGGCCTACCGTCTCCATGAACGGTGCTTTTCATTTTTTATCTCCAAATGTTATGTAATAGTATAAAATAAATATGTACTGGATATATATGATATTTTAATCATTAATACTATTCTAGAAATTATTTACTTATAACTACATGGGAAATCATTTTCAAACAAGTTCATTTTTGACTCATGTACCAAACATCGACAAAAACGTCTGATATGAACTAACATTATTAAACATTTATTATAAAATTATAATATGTGATATGAACTGAATAATAATCTTTAAAATGGGTCCTTAATCAATTATAAATTGTCCAAAGTTTATTATTCAGGAATATAAAGAAACAAACAAGACAAGTCGGACTTGAGGTAAGGGATCATACCCCTCTCTTTCTTTTTAAGTACACTCTTTTATGTCATTCCTTTTAATCTCATATTTCTTATGATTGGGATGTTATTTTATATTACTCTTACTATAATTTTTATTTTCATATGATGAGAGACCCTAGTTTCTCTTATCAATCCATTTTGGAAGTTTTGAGTGGCACCGTTAGGCTGTGGAATTTTTGTAAGAGATCCAATCTCTCTCTTTTTAAGAACTCTCTTTTATGTCACTTATTTTAAGCTCCTATTTGTTATGTTGGGGGATGTTATTTTATATTCCACTTTCTGTACATTTTATGTTAATATGATTAGAGACCCTATTTTATCTCATCAATCCATTTTTGGAGGTTTTAAGTGGCGCCGTTAGGCTGCCGAGTTTTCGTAAGGGATTTTTCGTCTCACTTTTATTCCCATGACATTTATGCTACATTTGCCAAAATTTCCTTTTAGTGGTATATGTACTGCCCATTATTCTACTATTTGTGTAATATAATTTCGTTTATGAGTATTTACATCAATTTTGTATTGTCCTTGTTTCATGGGGTGTATGTTTCGAAAGATACCCAAGTCGGTAAGGGAACCTTTCACCCTCCTCTTTTTAAAAGCCTTATTTTTGTTGGGTATTTTAATTTACATATGTTCATGTTGGGATATGTTCTTCAATATCCTTATTGATGTAAATTTTATGTCCATGTGATGAGATACCATTTTCTCTCTCATCAACTCATTTTCTGAATTTTAAAGTGACAACGTTAGGATGTTGAATTTTTGCAAGGGAACTTCTTAACCCAATTTTGATTCTTTGGGATAAACTTGTACTCCTTGAATATGTCATTATATGAATATGTGTGAATGACCTATGATTGTTTTACAATTAATATCTACATATATTTGGTGTATTCGTTTGTCACGCATAATTATGTAATTGATTTATCCTTAATCCAAGGATGCCATCTTTGTAAGGGACTTCGTTTCAATATCCTTTCATTGAGGCATATTTTGTTCTAATACAAGGCTTTATTTTATACAGTGTATAAACCCATTTTAATTTTAATTTTATAAAAAAGGAATCTTTTTCTACGAAGCGTTTTACAAAACAAAAAAAAAGGAATGTTTCTTTTAACGTACGTGGTGACACTGACCTTTTCCGCCGCCACGAGTATTATTTGGTCTTTGGATTCCTCAATAAGATGTGATGTTTTTTTTTAAATGAAATAAATACCACATACTCTTTTAAGTATTTTGGTATTGAAAATGGTTTTTATGATGGGTTTGTTATGTCAATATATTTAAGTGATATATTGTGTTTGAAATGTGGAAATGTTTTATTTCCATTATTTTTGTTTTATGTATTATGATTTTATAATGGTAATTGGACATTTGATGGGTGGTTACTTGATAAACCATATGATGGGTGGTGCCGTGAATACCAGGATGGGTGGTTACGTTATAACCTCCAATACATTGGGTATGGAAGTTGGTCGTATGACTATTACATTAAGTGATATGTGTGGAAGTTGACCTTATGGTTATTCTACTTAACTATTTTTATGTCCCAAGATACCTTTATATGTTATGTGTAATTTATATGGGTTTTATGGTAATATTTTGGTTACAAAAGGGTAAGTAATGATCTTTTATTCATTGAAGAGTTTATACTACTTCATAAAGGTGAAAAGTATTAATTTGAAAAAGTACTCATGGTTTACTTGTTGTTTTGAAAAACAAACAGTTTTACTTCTTTGTGTATCCCTTACTGAGCTTTTTATGCTCACCCCAAGTTTTTTTTTGAAATGTTTTTCATAGGACATAATGTGGAATAGGGTCAAGGATGGGAACAAGGAATCATCATGCTATCTAAAACATGGAACTAGACAAGTTTATTTTTTAAGAGTTTTTATTCTATGGAAACTTAGTAGAAGTGTCTACTTTGTAATCTTTTGAGATGTAATAGTTACATCCTAATTCTCTAAAACTCTAAAACAGAAAAGATCCTCTAGGTGAATTATTCATTTAATTCAATAATAAGTAAGGTTTAAGGCCGAGTCCTTATAATTGTGGTGCCCACCAATCTGGGTGCAGACTCTCCAATCAGATTCGAAGGCTTGGATACTTTTGGCCTTTAATGACACAAGATTGTACATAATTAAAAAATAAAATTCATCACTTTTATGTGCATTCCAACTTCATTAATCAACCCCCAGATTTATTATATATAGCTAAATACTCTTGTTCATTTTCCACATGGGTAATGGATGTAGTAGGGCCTTATCCTCCAACCACGGCTAAACAGTTCATGTATATTCTCACTACTACTTATTTCTTCTCTAAGTGGGCTGAGGCAATACCTCTCAAGGAAGTTGGAGTTAAAAAAATCATTAGTTTTGTCAGTACTAATATCATCACTATATTTGGCATCCCTCATACTATTTTTATGGACAATGGTACCATTTTTTGTTCTGCTGAAGTAAAAAAATTATATCAGAAATATAATATCAAATCCAACCATTCATCTCACTATCATGCGGTATCCAATGGAAAGATAAAGGCTTTTAATAAAACCCTATCAGATATACTCCATAAGATGGTGGATAAAGATATGAAATCATGGCATGATAAACTTTTGAATGATTTATGGGCTTATCGGACAACTATCCGTACTACCACCCACGAAACTCCTTATTCATTGGTATATGGAGCTGAAGCAGTTTTACAAATTTAAATGCAATTGACTTCACTAAGAGTTGAAATCTGTGATCAATTATCTATAGATGAAAGGTCTCCGAAATTGTTCAGTGAGTTAAAATGATTATATGGGAAAATATTTCATACATTGCATCATCTAGAAGTCTATCAGAACAGAATTGTGTGAGCTTTTAATAAGAATGTTTGTCTTCGTTCATTCCTTCAAGGAGAATTGGCATTGGTCCTTAGAACTCTAATGATACCAGGAAAGAAACCTCCAAAACTTGAGCCAAAGTGGGAAGGACCTTATTCCATACAAAAAGTATATTCAAATGGAGAATATGCCTTAATCTCAACGGATGGAGAGCTCATCACAACCCCAACCAATGAAATATTTTTGAAGAATTACTTTGTATAGTTTTGCATAATTAGTCCTCACTTCAAGACTTTAAACTGAATGGTACCACGTCCTTGCTGCCAAACTTAAAACTGCATAGCCCTCATGTCCTAGTTTCAAGATATTAAACTACAAAATAACCATAAATGTCTATGCTGCATGATGTTAAAGTTCATAGAATTGTTGTCCTTGTCGCATGACATTAAACTGCATGACACCATTTAACATTTTCTCTATAAAACGCTAAAAGATTCCATAATAAAGCATCATTGACATAATCATTACTATTTAGTAGTACATGAGTCCCTATATTTCCTATGTCGGAGTTAGATCTGTATAAAGACTATGTTTCAAGAACTACGTATGGCTTGATTCTCATTTTCCAATGATATATGTAGAGACTCCTGAATCTCCAATTCAGGGCCTAGCCACAATCAGAAAATTTTCTTATTTTATTTTATCCTCATGTATATGAATCATATCTATATAGAGTGTTTCATTAAGATATATGATTTGGTATGTATACCATTTTTATGTCTTAATATTTACCATTCTCTTAGAATGTGTAAAAATCCCCCATTTTTCATGCAAAATCTGATTAACATGAGGAATGATTGTTTAAAGAACTACTTATGGCTTGATTCTCATTTTTCCAATGAGATACATAAAGACGCCTAAATTTCCAATTTTGGGCCCAGTCGTGATAAAAAAAACAACAACAACCCCCTTTATTTCTTGTATGAGAATCAAATCTATATAAGAAATGTTTTAAGAATTATGCATGAATTGATTCTTTATCCAGCAAGACACAAAATGATATTTAGGTTTTATCCCTTAATCCATTTACAATGTGTCTTTTATTTCATTTTGGTTCATTCTCATCCTTACTGCATGACGTTAAACTGCATGGAAATTTAACACCCCTATTTCTCACTAGGATCTCCTTTATATTATAAAAGAAACCCTTACTGCTCCTTTTTTCTCACACTGAGCATAGATCACGTGGGCTTAAAAATTGGGTAAATGGATTATTTTTATAAATAGGGTGTTTTCAATTTCTTATGGGGTTATCAATGTCCTCACTGCATGACTTAAAACTGCATAGTATAATGTCCTCACTGTATCACTTACAACTGCACATTACCATATTCATTCAAAGGAAATAAAGAAGGTTTCCATTTTTTACATATGAGTCAGATCTATGTAAAGGACATAAAATTCATGGTGAATATTGATTTAAATATTTTTCATAAACATTGAACATAAAATGTCCTTCTATATTTCACACTCTTAATCTTGAATATTTTTTAATTTTCATAATCTTCCTTACGGTCTATGGCGATGGGGTTTCTAATATCTGAGAGCTCTATTTATTGACTATGCAACACGTGCCCTTAGGCGGGCTTGCATAAGTTGCCTACATAACAGGCCTGTCAGTCAAAAGATGCTACTATTTTGGATATTTAGCATGTTCCCCAGTTGTCCTTGCATAATACAGCCCCCATAACGGGTTTGTCAAATAATGGTAACTTCGTTCTTTGTTATTGTATCTTTGTCCCCTTTAATCTTTGATGACAATATATAATAGTCTGTATTTTTAAATAGTCATTCAAGTATACTTGTCCCATTATCTTTCTCACAATCTGAAAGTCTTCAAGACCATGGTTTACGCATTTCCCTCATCTTGTGCTCGATACACTATGAAATAATCTTAAAATCACTTGACCACATGTTATATATTTTTTCCATTTCTGGTCCTAGTTGTATGTCCTAAAACTACAGGCACCATATCTTTTACATTTGGGTCAAACCATTGTAAAAGTATTATTCCTCTGATTCTTTGGATATCTTGATTTGAAATACCCTTTCCATATTTAGGTACCTTTCTCCATAAACCAAATTCCATGATTTGGAAAATATGAATCTCTATAAACTTTCTTCAACTTTTAGCAATAGAACATCAAACTTCTGAGAGATCTTTTTCCTAACTATGCAGCACGTACCCTTAGGCAGCCTTGCATAAGTTGCCTACATAATAGGCCTGTCAGTCAAAATATGCCACTATTTGGATATGTAGCATATGCCCTAGTTGGCCCTGCATAATGTAGCCCCCATAATGGGATTATCAAGTAATCGTAACATTTTTCCTGGAAAAGTCACACATTATGGTGATGCAGGCTTTAAGATTTGGTATCCATAAAAACAATCATGACCCAAGATTCCCCTTGGAAATATTTAAAGAATGTTAAATCAATTATTAGCTGCGATTTTCATTTGGGATCTAATTCAAAATTTACGGTCAAAGCTATTCGACCCTAAATATTAGCACTTTATAGTCCAATATGCATGACTTTAAACTGCCAGTAAGAAAAGACTTGATACTCATCATACTAAGAACCCACAAAGGGTGCTCTGAACAAAGGGTGAGTCCCATCTCACTAAATATACATTTTTTGTATCATTTAGGTAATATTTAGAAATGCAAAGTCAAAAGATTCAAAATTTGTGGGTTTATCCATGTAACCCTAGCAATAATAAAATTATGCTCCTTAAATCCCTCGAATTAATAAAAAAAATTTAAGAACCTCATTCTTGTTATTATAATGATGATTTTTTAACATAAAGGAATCCTTCTCATCATTTACCTTTAATATTGTAATCATAAAAGAAGAACATGAATAAAGACATTTATATGATTGGAAACAAAATTTCTTTCATTCATGTGAAAATGGTTGGCCATCCACAAACTGGATCCTCTCTATCATGTTTTAAAATAAACTTTCAACATGACTTTTCATTTGTTGAACCACTTCATAAGCTCTATCAGCTGCCTTTTAAAGTTGAGATAATTGAGAAACTCCATCCTCCTCTGCCCGACGAAGTGCTTCCTTAGCCATTGAAATGGTAGTTATCCCCTCCAATTGGGTTTCTCCTAATGTCTGATTTAGTTTCTCAAGCTTGTTATAAAAAACATCCAATTAATGTTGAAGTGATAATAACTCCTTCGTGGATTCTTTGATTTTTTGGACAATCTCGATTGATTTCTTATTATGATTTGCCTCCGCCTCAACCACTACAGCTTGAAATCCCTTAATATTGATGATTCGTTTAGACTCTTAAAAATCCTATCGCAGTTTATGCTCCTGATCTCGTCAGCGGATAGTCTCTTTCGTGGCATCATAGACTGGCTAATAATT
The DNA here is from genome assembly GCA_963277665.1 of Viscum album. Taxonomy (NCBI): domain Eukaryota; kingdom Viridiplantae; phylum Streptophyta; class Magnoliopsida; order Santalales; family Viscaceae; genus Viscum; species Viscum album. The sequence goes on from OY728137.1 coordinate 1,210,857,593, forward strand.
GAATCCACCAAATCCCAACACACAGAATAATGCTGGGAGTTTTGGAAAATGGGACGATAATTCATCTAAAGGCTTTTTATCAATTATGTTCTAGATCTGCCGCCATGTCTTATTATGTGCCATGCCAAGAGCATATTGTATCTCTAAATTTGAATCTGAGTTACTACCATGAGGTAAAATGTACTCTAGAAACAGGTTTCTTAAAGAATTGTTTCATTCTACTTTTCTTGGTACGGTAGAAGCTTCACCCTCTGATCTTGGAGCTGATAACCCTAAATAATAAATCAAGGTCATTATTAGGTTCGAATGGAGGAAACAAATATGACTCAGACGACTGACTATATTTAACCAACAATATGTCATCTACTTGATTGGATTCATCCCCTGTATTCTCACCTCTAGTGTTTTGAGCAGGTGTTTCTTGAGGGGGGGGGATTCCCTTTAATTTTTTCAGATATGACAATTGAAGGCTCTGGAATATCTCCTGATGAAGGATCCTCTGTAAGTATTTATTCAACCCCAGCAGAAGGGTAAAGTTGAACTCCCTATTCCTAAAGAGAATTTGCGACATTTTCTATAGATAAAGCTGCATAAGATAAATTATGATGTAAAGAATCAAGTTGAAAATCAAATTATGGATGAAAAATGAAATAATAGGAACATAGTTCTTTGCAATTACTCATGGAAATCTCCAAACTCCTTGATGGAACCTAGAATATTAATATACAGATTAAGGGTGTCCATCATTTCAATGTATACAGCCTGAAATCTTACTGCATCCTCACCATTTAAGGTATCCAAAAAATGTTGGTTGATGCCCAAATTGGCTCTGCTGACATTTTGTTCCACTAACTCTTCAATTGGTATTCCAGCATCAGATCTTTCTGGGTTTGGGTTAATCTAAGCATTGGTTTCAGATTGCCTTGGATCTTCAGTCCTTTCTTCTGATGCAATTGGAATACTAGTATTGACATCTTTCAAGATCATTTGACAAAAGTAACTAGGAAATTTATTTAATATTACCATGACCTTCCTCTCTCTCAACAGAGTCAGGAGCAGGTATATCTGATTCTTTTGACGGTATAGATACGTTATCATGAACCTGGGTTTCCCCTGGGACTTCTTTTTCTGGTTGTGAAGCATAAGCTCTTAATCCCTTGAGAGAGGAAAGAGACATAGATCCTACAAGAGAATAAAACATTGTTACCATAACGTATTGAGCAAGTTGTATGCTCTAAAGATTGTATACATACTTACTCTTTCAGCAAACGCTTCAAAGAAATCTCATTGCTCTTTTGTGTTTCTACTCAAAAGCTTCAGGAGAGATTGAAACACTTCTCTTAACGGGGGAAACCTGAGGTAATGGCTAAGGATTATCTATCGCCATTACCCCAGTCATGATTCGTTCTCCTAGAGAAATTTTCGGTGACTTGGGATGATTATTCATTGCGCCAATGGGAGAACCTGCAGGACTATACTAAGGCGATTCAAGAATCGGTCCCAATCTTCCTTATCTACATTCAAGATGTAGAAATACTTTTTTATAAAGATTAATGATATCAAATTATAAAGAAAAGTTGATAAAAATGAATAAAAGGGGGAAATAAATTCTCAGTATTTACATTAATATCCCACTCCTCCTCATAGTCGATAATTTCCCCTTCGTGGAATCCTAAATCTAGCATATGAGATAATCATTTAGAGGCACAAATTTTTTCATCAGTTGCATATATAAAAGTATCTAATTCCGCAATATACTTCTTTACTTTAGCTAAGTTATTATCCAGATTGTAGTCAGAGGGAGCCTTGATATCACCAACATCTGGCATTAGAATGCCCTGTCAAAGAAATGCCCAGGCACCCCTGATATCATGGGTTATACTCTCCCAATAATTAATGGACAAAGGTATCACATAATTAGATCTTATCCTAGTTGAATATAGAAGTGGTTCGACACCTTCCGATTGAAGATCTTCTTCAGACCTTTCTTCCTCCGAAAATTCAACAGGTGGAATAGGAATCTCTGTTTGATGGCGGTGACTAGATCACCTTGGAATTAGAGGTATTGCTTTTTTTAGCATTGTATTCCTAGTATACTTCATAAGAAGAAATTTTGAGGGCTCAGAAACCTATGAAATTTCTGTATCATCTTTGGCCTTGGACATCTTTCCACGATTTCCAAATGCAACAGTAGTTGTAGCTGCCACTCGATATACTCCTTTTGTCAGAGCCCCTTGAGGATATGAAGAAACCCAAGCTCTAGAATATCTATCTTCCAATCCGATTGATGCATCTAGTGGAGGTAATATAATCGAAAATTTGGATACCTCTAAAGCTATGAGAATCCATAATTTCTATGCTACCAATGGGTGATTCTCATGTCTGACATATGTGGGTGGAAAGGTGCTTTACTATTGAAGACACCTAAAATGACGAGCAAACATATAAGGCATATAATCCACACAGATAATTTCACCATCAATCCTAGTTGATATTACACCATCCCTGAATGCCATCATATAAGATCTCAGCTCACACTCTTCTTTACCATCATCAATAAGTGTTCCAGTTGGTGGATTACCAAAAGGAAAGAAGTTGAATTCTCCTAAGACATTCAATACCTTCAGTACCTAGTCAGGTCTCAAGTTCAGAGGCTTAACACCAGAAAACTTCTATAAAAACAAGGTGAATCAACCATTAGGAACTCTAACTGAGTTCAATAATGAGTATGAAAAAAATGTGCTGCAATCCAGCCCCACGACACTTGAAATAGCCCCAAAATTCTAAATAGAGCCTTCCCTTTGTATAAATGCAGTAGGAGATGGTAAATTCTTTCCAACAAATGGGTTTCTATCCCAATATACTTCCCCTCTACCAATTTTGCGGCAATAATGAAAGTCCCTGATCTTACACCCCCACCAGATTCACAAACTGGAAGTAAATAATCACGTAGCCAAATAGCAAGGAAGGCATATAAGCGTAATTCTTCACCTATATTAGGTTTGACTTTATAACCCCAATTATTGTAATCACATCTATCTTGTGTAGGCCAATATGTTCCCGAATTTCCTTGATTATTGGAGGAAGGACAAACAGTAGGATGTCCACAGATTGAACCTTTCTCTATTGTTGGTTCTAAAAAGGCTTCCACCCACACACTTGTATGGATATCATTTTTTATCCTTGGGTAAATTCATCACTATTTTAAATAATTCATGGCCCAATGGTGGTGTTATAGTAACAACGCCCCATGATGAATTAGGGGGGATGAATGCATCATACATTTCCCCAAGAATAGGAATTCAAGCTATTTGGTAAACATCCCAGAGACTAATACCAACTTCTCCATGCGTCAAATGAAAGGATTTTGTTTGTGGGCTCCATCAGCTTAGTAGTTTTGGAATGAGTTCATTTTTGTAAACATAAGTTTTCCCCATCCAGACAGATTCATAAATTTGATCGTCTGATAATTCTTTTCTGAAATATACACAAGTTCGACGTACCCAGAATGCCCATATCCACTCGGGTTTCACACCCCCTTCAGAACGAAGGTCCCAATCTCTTTTCTAACCATTCGACTGATCTTTTTGAGAAGATCAGAAAGTTGAATCATAACAATGTGGTCTTGGCTCTACAACTTGATCCTTCATATCTAGAGTACAACCCCTGTGATGAAAGATGTAACTAATAGGGACTGTTCTTTCTTGTATTGGATCCCCCTTGCACTAATATTCATGCAGTTATAGTTGGAATACTGAAGAAACCAATTATCTGGAATGTAATTCTTAATAGATGGAAAATGGGTGTCTTGAAAAAGCCCATGCCTGTATAGAGGTAATTGAGGACTTTGTGGATAGTGACGCTGGTATGGAATTAGACCCTTCCATAGCCCAGGAAGAATACTCTCAACAATGTCATAATAATCAGGCCCGATGATCCTCATCATTTCACTTTGGTGAGCCTTAGCTTCCTCGGCATGGATCATCAAATGAGTCATTATTTCCTGAAAAATAAGTACCAAAATTGGAGATCATATTTCTAAATAAGAAAGTAAGAAATTTGGCAAAGGACACTTGTCACGTAGGTCCTTCGACAAGGTCATTCGACAAGGTCCTTCAACAAAGTCAGTCGCGTAAGTCCTTCGACAAATATCTTTGTGCAAACTCCATCAGTGAAGTACTTTTAGAGTAGATCTATCATGTAAATAATCTTACCTTGAAGAAATTTCAAGAGAATTATACAAGAGCACAATGCAATGCACCTGAACAAACGAGCTACGCAACGAGACCTCTAAATTTTGAAGAAATATCAAGTGAATAAAAAAACTCTAAAGGTTGAGACCTATTTATAGGAAACAGAAGTCCTACACGTCATAACTATGAGACGTAGTAGCGCGGCATATCTGTGCTACATAACTGTGCGAAATATTTTGTGATTTATTAATCCATCGTGATCTTTTTCCAAGACTTTTTACCTTAGGACTTGACCCTCTTTTTGTATATTTTCAGATCCAATCATGAGGGGGGTATTTTTTTGACACTCCTTAAAAATATTCAAAGCATACAAAAGAACCATCAATAAATACTCCCAAACACTACGCAATAGAGAAAAAAATATCCAGCAACGTTGCGAGATAGCTATGCGGACGAACATCGCATGATAACTACATGGCTGAGCTTCACGAGTGCTCTACGCGGCCGAGCTTCGCGAGACATCTAGGCATCCGAGCTATGAGCGAGAAGATTTGAGATTCATCTACATGGAGCACCTGCATGATGGAGCTATACATATGACCTACATGGACCAAGGTTTTTTCATCCAGGACCATCCATGCCTATAAATAAGACTCTTGGGCTCCCCATTTGAGGACTGAAATTTTTTGAAAGACTCTCTGAAGCTCCCATTGCGTAGCTATTTTACCTAGATCTCTCAAATTGTCTCAGGTAGTTCTCTAAACTCCAAGAGAAGAGATAATTAAATGGAATAGAAATTTTTTGAAGTTCTTCACATTCTTCAGTCACCATTCATACCTACATGGGAAACCTGCACACCATACCTATGCAGTAAAAGTGTGCGGTACATTTGCGTGCCATACCTACATGATTGAGTAGTGCGGGGTACCTACACGGCATACTTTCATGAGGTACCTATGCGATGAGCTCAAGTATCCTTCTTTAAATCCAATCAAGGTAGGGTATCTCCTTCCTTGGTTTCCTTATGTAAAAAGGGATAAGTTGAATCCTCCAACAAAACCTCCTGATTTTTCAAACCTTTGGATAAGGCACATCTGCATGTCTCCTATTTGGATTTTTATTTCCATAGTCAGAGGTTTCCCACATTTGTTCCACAATAGGGTTAGGATTCATCAGATGTTTGTGGATTTATATATCCACAGTCACATGGGCCTTTCTCCCAGGAATAGTGTTGGGAATTTCTTGGTTTGGTGGGGAGTTTGGGTCCTAAGATCTTCCCTTATGAAGAGATGACTCGTAACCATAGGTCTCTGGTATAGAAGGTACACATCCCACTTTCCATTCCACACAAGTATAGGAGAAGTCTCCCCCTCCTACCAAGATCAGTTTCATGGCAGCCATCCTGGTATAAGCCCCTCACATTCACCCCTACTTCCTTATATTGTACCCATGTCCAATGTAAATAGAATAGAGGAAGGTTCATCTCCTCGCCCACTTCCACGGTCGATGCATCCTCTTCCATCATTGGAGGAGGAAAATTGTGAAGTGTCATTGTTGAATATTTCACATCCTCTTGTTTCTCACCCCGAGCATGACTTAGGTGGGCTTAGAGATATGTGATGGTTGCAACATTTGCACGAACACTCAACACCAATGAACTACAAGAACTCTGATTCATGTTCAATCTAGTATATGTCGGAATCCCTTTCAAGGCTTGAGCTCACTGCATATCCTCTTTAGGAATCTAACCCTAATTCCCCCAATTTTGGCATCGTCCTTAGAAAATAATCCCCAAATACAATCCTCAAATCATTAAGTCTTCCATTTATAGGAATTAATCCAAAACTCATATTTCTTACAGGACTATACTCTCCTTTGAGATGTATCGAACTACGTGGGCTTTGATTCCCATTCATATGGGATACGTAGGAATCCTCCTTGAGGTTCAAACCCAACACTCCAGATCAAACCTATTCTCTTTGGGCCATATTCCCAATAGGGTTTGATTCTATTTTCAAACCCATATCCTTTCCAAAATATCCTTGGGCTGTTTTAACATAAGTCCCACACTAAGTTGTAACTAAGAACCTTCTTCTTATAGGTCCTTATCAGATGAACTTAAAAGGTATGATGTGTCCCATTAAGTGGCACCAAACTATGAGGTTTCTGATTCCTTTCACAAGGATATGTAGGTAGCTCATATTATGAGCATGATACCAAGATCAAAACAAACCTTCATCTCCCTGGATGACAATAAACTCTAGAGTGCCCCACTAAGTGGCTAAAAAACTAGTATCATCAAAATTGATGTCTAAAAGAATATCTAATCAGTATATTAGAGGATACCATTGATGGAAAACCTCATATACATACTGATAATTCTAAAATTTTACACATTTTAAATAAGTGATTTTAAATTCCAAAGAATACTATTGATACACTTGGTGAATTAATAAGGATTCATGAAAATATTTTAATTTCAAAAGAGAGTCCCAGAGTAGAAAATAATTCCCCCCAAAAGGGTGTGATGAGTCTGACCTTCCATCCTCTTGACCAATGCATGTTCTTAAGTATCCTAAAGTTCAATTCATAACGAATGCATGCCTTTGGAATGCATGTACTCTTTGGATAAAGAACTATTGGAAGTTTCCGGTTCCATGAATAAATCCAATGAAACCTCCTAGAAACAAAGATTCTTAAATCTAGAATATCTCGTTTGAAGGACCTATGAAAAAATATCTTTAAAGGATATTGGGTAGTAAATGAATGAATATCAAGAAATTTTGAACCGATGATTGGAAATATCTCTTAAAAATTGGAAGTGTTTATGCTAATATCTGTGTATGAGATCATAAATAGATATTTTTAACAACCTTTGACTAGTTTCCTAATGTTTTTCTTGGGAATATATAAGGGTTTCTACCCAAAAGAGAATTTGAGTTTACAAATCTTCTCTTACCAGGGAAGAGCCCAATTTCACCTCTATGTTATAGGATGTAACTAATAGAATTAATTGAATTAAAATACTAGTTGTAATATTTGGAAAGTAAAGGGTTCATTAGACCGAGCACATCGCCATGAGTATTGCTACTTGTTTTTTTGTAAAGAAGGGGAATATAAATCTTAGAATTTGTGTTGATTATAATAATATTAACCAAGTTATGATATAGAATAAGTAACCTCTTCTATGAATTGGAAACCTATATGATTAATTGAGGAGAGACCAGTGGTTTTCTAAAATTGAATTACATTTGGGGTATCACTAACTATGTGTTTAGAAGGAAGATATTCCAAATAAACTTATTAGATATAGATATTTCCATTATTAATATGTGGTTTATATATTTGGTCTAACAAATGAACTATACATATTTATAGAATATATGAATTAGATCTTTCATAGGTATCTTAATTTTTTTGTAGTGGTGTTTATTGATGATATTCTCGTTTACTCTAGGATGAAAAAAGATCATAAGAAAAGCTTAGATATAGTGTTGGGAATCTTGTAGGAGAGTAAAATTTATGCTAAGATATCAAAATGCAATTTTTGGATACAAGATGTACATTTCCTTGGTCATGTAATTTATAAAAAAGAATTTTAATTGATCCTGAAAAGATTGAAGTTGTTATCTCTTGTAATCCATTGAAGAATGAATTTGAGATACAAAGTTTCCTTGTATTATTAGGATAATATAGATGTATTGTATGTAGATTTTCACATATTTCCTCACTGACGATTGCATTGGTAAGGAAAGGTGTTCCATTCCAATGTAATTATGAATGGTAGAAGTATTTCAATGAACTTACGGTTTGACTATCATCCGAACCTATCCTTATATTTCCATAGTATGGAAAAGGCTACATGGTATGTTTTGATGCATTGGGATCTAGGTTGGGATGTGTTATCATGTTTAGAGAACACATCATAGCTTACGTGTCACAATAGTTATGGGTACATGAGAAAAACCATAGAACACAAGATTTATAATTGGATATTATTGTTTATTACTTAATGACTTGGTTTCACTATATTCATGGTGAGAAATTTACAGTGATTAAGGATAATAAGATCATGAAACATATTTTCTCACAAATAGATCTAAATATAAGGTAATTAAAATAGTTAAAATATCTTTAAAGGTTTGAATCCATCTTGATGTACACACTAGGGAAATAAAATTATATAGTAGATGTCTTGAGTTGGAAGATATAAAGTCAGTTAGCTAAAGAGGATTCTGATCAATGGTTGCTTATGATAGTTATATCTGATATGAATCTAGATTTCACAGAGCACGATAATGGTGTAGTTTATTTTTGGTTGTTATTCCTTATTTGGTTGAGAATGTTAAAGATTCTCTAACATTTTATCTAGAATGTTTAACTATGATGTAAAAAGTCAATGGTGGGGAGACTATTGAAGGGTAGATGCTATATGAGAGATCTATTATATAGTTTAGATATTTGATTTTGGTTATACCAACCTATTAGGAACAACTTCTTAATTCCTACCACTATTCATTCTGGGCTACTATTCTTGGAATAAGTATGATGTATAAAGTGATGAATGAAAAATTTTGGTTGGATGGAATGAAGATGAATGTGGAAGAGTATGTCTCGATATTCTAGACCTATCACTATGTAAAGGAGGAGCACTAATGACTAGTAGGTACATTGCACTCTTTACTAATTCCTATCTATAAATGGGAGTAGATAGATATGGATTTTTTGACAGGTCCACCAATAATGATTTAGAAACCCAATTCCATATGGGTGATTATTGATTGAATCACAAAGTCTATTCACTTCATCCCTATTCCTGAAAGAAATATGGTTGAATCTTTTTAAAAACTCTACATTTTAGAAATTTTAAATATGCACGGGGTTCCAGTTTTGATTATATCTGACCAAGACTTCTATTTTCCATCTTGGTTTTGGAAATATTTGCAACAATCCATTGGAACACAATTGACCTTGATAAAATCTTATCATACTCAAATAGATGGACTATACAATTAGACAATCCAAATGTTGGAATAAATTCTTACATATTGGGAGGAGAACATAATATTAATGGAGTTATCATATAATAAAATTTATCAGGCCTCGATACATATGGATCATTTTGAAGAATTGTATGGAATCCTTGCTGATTCCTACTTTATTGAGTGGAAAATGATGAGACTTCATTTATGGGACTTATCCAAGTATATGATACATTTTGGAAGATTCATATGATTAGAAATATAATTTAAAAAACTTAGAGCCAACATAAATCTTATGCAGCTCAACATCAATGACTGTTATCATTTAAGGTATCTAATTTTGTTTTATTTATAATATATCAAAGGCTAAGGAATCATTATTTTGGTAAAAGGTAATATTTTCTCCATGGTGAATTTTCCCTTTTGAGATACTTGAGTTTGTGGATGGTGACAATTATCAGTTGTCTTTACCACCAAATTTTATTTCTATGCATATTGTGTTTCCTATATCTAAATTGAAGATGTACCAACCAGATCATAACCATGTGATTTTATGGGACCATGTCAATATTTAAATGGATGATAAATTGAATCATTTTCCAATAATGATTTTTATAGGAAATATAATATATTTAAAGGGAAAATGTCTAGTTTAGAATATGTTTTATAACAATATGGTTATATTTATGAAGAGACATGGGAGTCTAAAAAATGAGATGTTAGAGTAGTGGTCTGAGCTCTTGAAGAAAAAAACTAGTTTTATACATTTTTAGTAAGGAATATTCAATGTTTGGGATAATTTGACACCCCCAATTTGAGGTACATAACCCTTGTTTTATGTGTTTTGAGTCTACATAATTACCTGGTTGCGTTTTGGGTGCTCTATGAAGGTTTTGGCACGTTTTAGAGGTTTTTAGAGAGGTACACGATTTGTGAATGATTAGTATAAACCATGAACCACCTAAAAGAAACCATGAAACATGTTTATGTGGTAGTGGGGTATGTGTATCATTTGGAAAACCTATATGAGTGCCCATGAGAAACCATTCAAAGGAAAATAGATGGAAAATAATGGTTGGTGTATAGTTTTTCTAACAGTGTGAACCAACCATGTAGGTGTGAAATTAAGATAGTAACACCTCATAGTTGACACATTTTTTTCCAAACCATGATGTAAAAAATGTGTGGCTACTTTTCTACTCTAGTAGTGCATGAACGGTTGGTGCACTATTTGAAAAACTATGTAAACTGACAATGAGACATATAGTTTACACCTCGAAAATTGTGTCTTTAATCTAAATTAAGTCTAGAAATCCTCATCAGTTCCCTAATATCAGAGCATATTTAATTACTCTCCCTTAATACCTACAAAAGGTGATTCCTTTAGATCTGTAGATAACTTCTATCTAATCAAAGTGCGTTGGAGATCCAGAATCATTGGTCAGTGATGGTTCTTGTTCATCTTTGATCTACTCTTCTCCTCTTTTCGAGAACCATATATATAGTAAATTATGGATATATATATATGTGTTATGATGTGAATTTTGTTGATATATGATTTAATATATTTATGTTATGATGTAGTGAGATTTAATATAGAAGATCTAAGTATTGTTCTTCAATTTTTCCATCAATTGAAAGGTAGGAAACTTTTCCCTCATATCTAAGATTTTTGAAATTAAAGGCTTAGTTTTTATTAAAATTTTTTCCTTAAATTTTTATGAAAACCTAATTTTATTGTAGAAAGAAACCCCATTTTATGTATGACTTAGAATTTTTTTTGGAAATTATATAGTTTATAGAAAACCCTCTTTGTTTATAATTTTAAAATGATAGTTTTAAAATTTTTAAAATTTTTTGGATGCACACAAGTCATTTGATGATTTTTTTTCACGAAATAATTGGTTTATGAAGTGGAATTTGGAATGTAATTGGGAATACATGGTTTGTGGGAGTTCATTTTTGGACATGACCCTATGGAAGGGGCATGTTCCATTGGGGAACCTAGAAATTGGTCACCTTGTGATGACATGGTGGATCGATGAGTGATCTCTCATGAGTATGGAACTATCTCTTCGAATTCATGTGTGTGTGGGTTATGGGATTAGGTGTTACAAATAATGGAAAATGGTTCAAAGAATAATTTATTGTTTTCAATGGATCTTTTTTTGGTTTTTGATATTAAATTCCTTAATTATATTCTTTGAATTGTTTTGTATAAATTTGTTAACTTATTTGTATCTTAATGAAAATATTTATAAACTATTTGGGGAAATAATATTGGTTTTATACTCCCCCCTTTTTGGGAACTATGGTGAATTTACATATATCATCTATTGATATATAGGAAATAGAAAGGTATGGTATATACTTAGTGATTCACCTTGATACCTTGAATTGGGTAAGTAGAGTTGGAGCTTGGTGTTGATTCAGGTTTTACTTGCGATGATACCACTTGGGCATCTTTGAGTCTTTTCACCATTCATTAATTATTATTTTTTATATTTGTTTCTATTTTTACTGTCATATTGGATTATAATTGGTCTTTTAATTTTCATTATTGCATCGTACATGAGGATTGGAATATTATTGGCCAATGTTAATTGGTTATTGATTATTTAAAGGGAAAATCATCCCCCAACATGTTCATGATCCCTTAGAATTTATTTGTAGCCTTTTGTGTCTTGGGGATGTCTCCTTATGATAGTAACACATCCACCCCTTCTTAATCTAGTGAGGTGGGGCATGATGTTACAACTTGAACCTATGATAGTGGTTTTGGTTCGAGTAACTTCATATGGTTGACTTCAAGATGACACATTCCATGGGAAGGGGAGCTTCGTAGTATACTCTCTTTGAAGGAAGATGTAGGTTTAGTTTATTCATGTATTTGGTGAGTATTGGAAGTTAATGAGCATACATTATTACTACTAGAATGATATGTTAGATGGATGATAGGTGGAAAAAATTATCCATTTGGTAATCACCTCATATTTGGTGTATTTGGTAAAGGCTTCCTAGGAGTCTAATTTATATTTTCTTATGATGCAAGACTGACTCAAGAGTGATAAAACTATCCCAATATGATCTTAAAATGATGTTGGGGTGTTTTATGTCCTTGAAAAAGTGGTGATCTCTACTTTTTTTGAGGGTTGAGTTGATGACAGACATCCAAACATCACATTGGGTGGTACACCCAGGGTTGACCAAGAAGCACCATAACCTCTGGCACTAGTACTGATGGAATGGAATGAGGAAATACATCATGGTTTTTTTTGAATGTTTTATTACCTAACTAATCATAAAGTAAGATCTCCTATTACTATGTGAGTTACAACAACCACTTCCAGTTCTAGTGTGAAATTGAGGTGAGGTGATGATGGACTTCTTCACAAGATTTCACAGGACCTCAAGGGGTCGTGATCTAGTGTGGGTGGTAGTTTACCATCTAAAAAAGAATACATATTTCTTATCTATACTAGATAATAATTCTGTATATGAGCTATAAAATTTATATATAAGATAGATAGTGAAGATTCATAGGTGACCCATGAGAAAAGTATCATATTGGGGGGTTTATTTCACGTTGAGTTTTTAGTAGGTCCAATAGAAGGCCTTTGGGTCTATACTAAAGTTGAGTATGATATATCACCCTTATATAAATGAAAAATATAATACTATGAACATATTGACTTGATATAATTTTCATATAATAACATATTTAAGGATTTTATGTAGATATCCTCATACAAGTGATTGTATAGTTGATCACACTGTTTATCCCCATAATTGCCAAAGGCATGCAATTCAGTAGTTTTGGGGTTAAGCATGGTGTGTAAAACCTTTAAGGTGGTATAGTTTATTCAAAATTTGTTTATTTATTCTGAGATAAGGAAATTACAATATGCTGATCAGAGGTGGTTACCCTTGAAGTTCACTGTGGGTGATCATGTATATTTATAGGTATCACCTTGGTTAGGGAATTGACACTTTAGGAAGCAAGGGAATATAACACTATGTTTGTTGGCCTATTAAATATTATGGAATGAATATAGGTTATATATTATAGATTATATCTTTATCCTAATAATATAGATATAAATAATATGTTTTATATAATTTAGCTATGTAATAAAGAGATGGACCTTCCACATGTGATTGATAGTGATGAAGTCAAGTTGGAGGTGGATGCATCATTTTTTGGGAACATGGTGTGTGTTATGGATTGGAGTGAGTATGTAATATGTGGGAATACATTAATTAATATACATGTATTGTAGCAATATGGGAATATCAAGGAGGATACCTGGGAGTGAGAGTTGAATATTTGACCCCAACAATTGAAGCTTTTTGGCGAAGAGCAGTAGAGATGTTTCTTGAGTATAAAAATCCTCAAAGGGGATGTTTGTAAAGACCCTAAAATCTCAAGGTATTTTTGTTTAAATTAATTAAATTTCTTTTTATCATGAAGTTTTTTATCTATTTTGAGTATTTTTAGTGTTCGGGGATCAATATTGTGGAGTTGAGAATGGTTCAAGACTAAAAATTTTGTAGTTGGAAGGAGGTCATCGTGCAATGCAGTAAACTGTAGGCTAATGATATAGAGTTAGGAAGACTCAAAACACATACATGGGGTTTCAAACTAAGGTAGTTATAGGATGAAACATTATAGTGTGATAATGAATTTCAAACTGTAATGGTGGGTTACTAGGCGTACAAGCCCCTCTATTAGGGGGTGGTTGCACTGCGATATAGAGGACCACACTACAATGTGGTCCTAGTGAGGATGTGTTGCACTATGACCATCATGGTCAAAGTAGGATGTCCTATTAGTTATTTTTTTTCAAGTCCTATAATTTCCTCTTCAGACTCCTTTTTCCCCTATACCCTACTCTTTTGACCCTTATTCAGCCTACCTTGTGTTTTGGGATCTCCATTGGCTTCTAATGCTTATCCCACCTCTCCTCTTCCTTGTTTAAAGTGTCATTTATTGTAACACCATGATCTTAGGTGAAATATATTTTTTTCAATTAAATTTAATCTTTTTGATAATGTTCACTACACACAACACCAAGTCAAGCTTGCGTTACATGAAACCCCGAGTTAGCTTACACTAGATGACACTGTGTTTTAACAAAACCAAAATATATTATTAATATATTTATTTAAATGTGACTTTTAGAAACTATCCATTAAACATAGTGCCATAAATAATAAAAAATAATTTTTAATTATTATTTATAATGGTTTTTTATAAATAAAATATATTGATAAAAAGGTACTTAATTTTCATTAAATTCTTTATATGTTTCGAAAATTCTATTTTCTCAGAATTTTTTTTTATTTTTATGAACAATAATAAAATTATTTTTTTGAAAATTTTAGAAAATTAATTTGATAAAATAATCTTCATTTTTGAAATCTGAATGCCAAAATTATCTTTGAGTGATTTTTTTTGATTTTTTCTAACGAGTTTTATTTTTTGATAAACAGTAAAAAAAACTGAAATTGAATTGAAATTTTTATTTTCATTTAATTTATTTATAAAGTAAATTACATTTTTAAATGGTTTTAAAGTAAAATTATTTTAATTTTATATCTATTAATCCAATTTAAGTCATTGTAATCAATTTTATTTTGAATTTCGATATAAAAACATTTCAAACATTGGAAATTTTTTATCCCCATCAGGACCGCATCAGCTCCACGACTGTGCGACCCACTTGGTATTAAGGAAATCTATATTAAATAAATAAGGTTTATGGTTACAATATACCCTTATGGGGGGCATGGTCTTCTTTTCAATCTTTTGTGTGAGGTGTGTGTGTGTGTGTATGCGTTTGATGCAATTATACCCCCAAGAACCAAATATATATAATATCTATAAATCCTTTGGGTAGAAAAAAATAACATATTATGGGTTAAATATAACCTTTTAAAATATAAATGAGTTTTTTTGTCATGATAATTTATTTATTTAATTATAAAATTAAAAAATTGATACTAAAAATAATAAAATTGAATAAAATTGGATTAGTTATTGTGTTCCATTAATTTTTTAGATGAATATATCATGAATCCCATGTGTGAAATCTATATATTCATATTCTATCATTGTATTTATATTTTTAAAATTGAGATTAAATGAATAATTTTAAAATTGACATAAATGTTATTTTATAATAAATGATATTTTATTAAACGATATAAAATTACTAAAATCCACATAATCTTCCTTGTTTTTTTAAATATTAATAAATTTAAACTATTTTCCATTAATGGAATAATTTTACTATTATAATTACCATATTGGCCGTTAAATAGTAAAAACATAGTAAGCACAGTTAAAGTTAAAGTGATATTTTTTTCATGTTACATGAGCTTATGTTAAAATCAATTTCCAACAAAAATAATATTTATATTTTATAAATTAGATATCATATATTGAATTAGGGGTCTAAAATATGTAATAATACTCACTATAATTTAGTCTTAAAAGATAAATTACTATGTTTAGAAAACTAGTTACTGTATTGAAAATAAAAATGGTACAAATAAGGATACTTATAAATTAAGGAATTATATGCTTAAAAATGTATTTAATTGTGTGGTGGAGGTGTGTATTGACCATATAATCTCACTAAACCTTTATGTATCATATTTTGATCCACATGATGTAATATTTAACTCCAAATAGTGAATACCTTTGAGTATTTACAAGAACGCCAATCCTCTCCAACAATAAAAGACCACTCACTCTCCCCACATCTTTACACCTCCATATCCATTTGAATAAAACAATATCTGACCAAATCACTTTAAAAATTCCATTTAATCAACCTAGATTACTTATTTTAAACATAAACACAACTAAGAAAGGTATTAGTGAAACCCTAATGAGGATAACTGAAGAAGTTGTATTGTTCATCAATGAGCGTATTTGCTTTATTTCTTCCCCAAACCCTTAAATTCTTATTATAACATGATTATACAATAATAAAAGTATCTTAAATATATTTAATTATTTTTATGTAAATGGTATGACTTAAAAACTCACACAATTCCATAAAATGGGTTAAGAAATCATCACTCTCGTGTACAGAAAACTAATGCCTCGTGAACTGATGTCGTTCATTCTTCCATTACCACCTTTAAAGGTTAATAATAATGATAGATTTATAGTTTAAATATGATACATATTTTATTTAAAATTTTATTATACATATGGAATTATTATACCATACATACCTTCATGATTTTCCATTTTGTGACGTCGTTTGAGTGTACGGCAGACTACTGCCTCACTAAGCAACGTGATTTGTTCATGCTTTACATGGAATATATTAAGGATGAGTTTAATAATAATATGTGATAAAATGAAATAAAAATTACAATTTAATGATAATATATATACATATATATCATTTACTTTTCTTTCTTTCAATACGATAAGAAACACTACTTTAAAACTGGGTTTATCCAGCACTAAGGCTTTTATAGCTCTTGCTAAAAATCCTGTTAAATACCCCATTTGTTAGTGCTAAAAAAAGTGATGTTAAAGGTGGTACTTAATAGATATTTTATCACTATTAAATGGGGTCTTTTATAGAACTAAAAATTGAAATGTTAAAGGGGGACCTTTATCAGTGTTTTTTTACAAGCACTGATAAATGGGGTCTTTTATCAGTTCTTATGAAAAAGTACTGATAAAGGGGGCATGTTTATCAGTGCTTTTTAGAAATGTTGATAAAGACACCCTTTATTAGTTCTTTTTGACAATTGATGATAAAAGTATACTAAAAAAATCTTTCATTAAAAATAATATAAAAATATAAAAATATAAAAATATATTTATATTGAATTAAATATAATATATATTTTTGGAAATATTTTTTAGATAAGGTAAATAAAAATTTACACTTAAAATATAAGATATTTATTGAAAATGGATTATAAAATAAAAAAAAATATTTTTAATCAATAATTTTCTTATTATTATAGAGTAATAGTCATTTAATATGGATTTGAAGATAAAAAAATTTAAAAAATAAAAATAGATCTCATGTAAGTTGAAAACATAACTCAAACTTCAAAAGACCATAACTTTAGATCTGGGAGTTTGTTTGGGCTCTACCACATATCAAATCAAATCCTGCGATGAGATCTATGACTTCATGTCCAATGGGACCCATATGATTATTTTTTCGAGTCCAAAAAAGCTCCTAAAGCCTCAAAATTAAGTTTTTAGTTCAGGTACCACGCTTTTTTAACTTTCGATGGATTTTAAGCCTCATTTATGGGGATATTTTTTCCCTTATTTAGTGAGAATTGAATTTATTACCAGGTTTTACATTCATATTGATATTATGTCTCTTAAGTTTTATCTTTTTTCAAAATGTAATTTTACTTGTAATCAAATATATAAAAATATGTACATGTTTTTTTATATATTCACACATAAAAATATAATTTTATAAAAAAATTAAAGATATTTATATATAAAATATATTTATTAATATATAAATATATGGATAAAAAATGTGATGAAATATATATAAATATATAGATATATCATAAAATTTAAAACAAAATAGTATAGGGTAGTGGTAAAGGTGGTGGATGTATAACCAGGAGGTCTTAGGTTAGAAACTCACTAGAGGAAGGGGCACACACAGAAGGATAAGATTATATAAAGAATTGATAAATGGTGGGGGGTGGGAAGTGCTGATAAAGGGGGGTGGGTGGGCAAGGGGAAAAAATTTTATATACCCTTTATCAGCGAATCCCTTATCAATGATTTTTTATCGCTGATAAAAGACCCATTTAGCAGCACCTTTTTATCATTGTTAAAGGGGGCCTTTAACAATGTTTTTTATCCCTGATAAAAGTTTCGGTCTTTTAACCATGATTTTTTTAGCACTGATAAAGGCCTCTTTTAGCGCTGTTAAAGTCTGATTTTGTAGTATTAAAAATAGAAACAACATCCATGCATATATACAACCTACCATCTCGATGTATGATGTATTCTATTTACTATCACTAAATATTATGGATTACTATAAATACATATGTTATAAAGATATATGATATTTATATCATGTTTTTTTATTCTAGAGATTATGAATCCATGATCTGTGTAAGAAGGCAAAAAAATAACATGTCAAAACTTATATGAAAAACAAAGCGGTTATTACCTGAAACAAAACATTAACATGGAATTTTTAATAAAAAGATAATAAATATTCATAAAAAATAATATATGGTTTGATATATATAATTATTATTATATAATATATGTATAATAGAGATATAATTGTTATATATTTTGGTTTAAAGATTTTGGCAGAAGTAAAGACTTAAGGTAATGGGATTTCTTGTCTCACTTTTATTACTAAGATACTTATGCCATATTCCCCAAAATTTTCTTTTATATGGTGTATATAATGAACTATGACATGATATATCATGAATCTAACTCATTTAATGATAATTAATGTTTTGATTTATGTTGTTCTTTCATGGGTATTACGATTCAAAAGTTACTCAAGAAGTAAGGGGTTTCCATCTCACTTTTATTTTCTGTGAGACAAATGCCAAATTCACCACATTTTAATTTATGTGGTCCATATAATTCTCATGAATATATTTTATTATAATTATCCTTAAAATCATATAAATTTATATATCTATTTACGATATCTCTTTTAGGGGGTTTATGGTTCAAAATATAATAAACCGATAAGGGGTTTGTCTCATTTTTCCTTCTTTGGGACATAAGTTATGTCATGAACCTATCCTATTACATAAGGTGTATATACTGGCCATTTGAAATGTTATATCTTGAATATTATTATTTTCAGGATATTTTTTGTTCCATTTAATGTTATCCCTTCATGGGGATTGTGATTCAAAGTTACCAAAGTGGTAAGAGTTTTATGTTGAAATCACATAGTTTTTCCGGATAGTTATGATTATGATTTTAAAGAATAAATATTATGATATATCTCTCAATAAGATCATGAATTTTACTATCCTATGGTTAGCTCATGAGAATACATGTTTTACCTTCACTTTTCTATCTTTATGTTCTCAATATTTTAAAAGAATGTTTTTTGAAAAATTTCCTTTCTAGTGGAAAAATTCTTCTCTTTCAAAACCATGTAACCTAAAAATGTTCTAAAATTAATTTTTTAACATTATTAAAATTACTTATTGAAGTTACTTTTATCCATTTATAAAATTTTACATTTTTTAAAAGGATTCTTCATGTCATTTTAAAAAACAATAGTAGTTTGGCTTTTACTAAAAATTTGAAAGGAATATTTGTTTTAACATGTATGACATGAAAAAAACATCCCATCACCATTAAAATTATTTTATTTGAATATTCCTTTATAGTATTTTAGTTTTATTTTAAAATAAAATTATTTCCTAAATTTTTTATGTTTTAAAAAGTGATTTTTAAGCCAAAAGAATATTTTCCTCAAGAAATATTTTAAATGATTTTGTAAAGATTCATTTATAAGTTTTCATGGTTGTTTTCAATGAAAATGATTTTCATAATGTTTTATGTTTTAAAAATTTATTTTAAATGAAAATCACTTTTCCTTAATAAATTTCTCAAATAGTCATTAATTTTTTTCCCATCTAAGATGGAATTCATTGAGGTTATATTTTATTTAATTGGGATATGATCCAAAGATAGAATTCTTATTATATATATAAAAGTTTTAGGTTTATGATCAAAATATTATTATGAAACCCATTTATTCTACATGGGTCACAACATGATTTTTTTTATAAAACCCACTTCTTTCTCCATGGGTCATGTAATCATGAAATGATGAAATGATTATTAAACTCGTCTATTTTATATTGGTTATGATATGTTGAAATTTATAAGAAGGCCATTTCATTTCCTGGTTTATGATATGATTATTTTTTTATGATCTTGTGGAACACATATATATGATTTTCATTATGTGAAGGGTGGGAACAATATCTCTCTCCAATGCATTGGGGGTAAAGATAAATTCTTTACGAGCTCAAAGGGAATATGGGTGGTCATCCTAAGAACAAAAACGATGGTACATGGTTGGTCAGCCCAAGCCCGAAAGAGGGTACACGAGAGGTCATCCAAATCCTAGAGTAGGTATATGAGTGGTTAGCCAAAGTGTAACACGTTATGAATGTCTTGGTGGGTAGCATATACATAAGATTTACTATGATATAACAATTTTTCTTTTTAATGAAGGTATAGATCATTATATTTTCAATTGGAATAACTTAAATAGACCTAATAATGATGTCTAATCAAGTCACGAAGGTCTTAGGTGCATTTGGAGATCGTTTAGATCCTGAACCTCCAAATGTGAAACAAAAATAGGCCATATGGTTTTTCTACAAACTTATGACCTAAGGTGCATGGCCCTGTGGCCGGTTGCAGACTTGGTACAAAGGCTACTTTCACAATTTGCACACAGTGAGTTAAACCATGTACCTAGCCATGCGTTGTGCCTCATTTAGTAGTTAACTGAGCATGGTTTGCACACGGTTTGGCCAAAACATGTGACCAAACACTACAATTTGAGATTTTGGGGGTGAATTTACAATTTTCCCCCTCTTTTAAGTTATAATTATATTTTTTTCCATTGGTTCTCCAATGGATATCCTTGGTTATTATTCTCTTTAGAGGTCAAATACAAATAGAGCTAGGCATTGAGAAAACATCTTGATCCAGTGTCTGTTCTTTAATACGTCTCGGGAATTCGATCCATATTAGTAATCTCTTATAGTATCTAAACTTCTATCAATGTTTATCTTGGCATCCATTACGCTAATTAGGTTAAGTCCCAATTGAACCATTTTCAGGGTATTGATATATTTCTTAGAACTCTTCCAACCTACTTCAAATATTAGGCCGATATTGAGTGAGTAGTCATCTATGATCTTGTTGTAGGTTGTAACATTGTTTTACATTTGAGATTTGGATGTTTTGTAATTTGGAGATTGTTTTGTGAGTCGACATTTTCCAAGAATCTCCTTTATATTTATTTCTTAATTTGAAATTGACCATTGAAACCTAATATGAACCTATTGATCCTTGTTATGTAGTTCTTAGGTTATATACACCATATATGGTTACCCCATGGGTGTTCCAAGTGAAAATGACCATTTTATTCAATTGGAACAAATTACTAGAACTACTTTCTTCCTTCCAGAATAGTTTTAAATGAAATTGTCTTTGATATATGAGTATTAAATGAAACCCAAAGAACCACTTAGGTGTTTGGTCCTATTTTAGTTTAAATTTCCAAACTGGGCATATTCCACATTTCCCATTACACCTTCCCTTGACACTTGATCCTTAGTAATAGAATTTAAATAACTTTTTTAAATAAATGGGTTGGTTATGTTAAATGTTTTTGATTAGAAAGGATCGATAATTCATGATGTATGTTTTTCTTCAAATGGATTGAATGAGTAAAATGTAAATTTGTCGCCTTAATGGGCTCTAGATTTACTAAAGACATGCATAAAAGGTCTTTGCCTCATGGAGTGAATTATATATTTGACCATTCCTTTAGTAATGTATAATTGAAATGAAAAAGAGGTTATTCCTTTTGTATTATGTTACAAACAATTATGAATTGTTTATGTATTTGGATTATATTAAAAAAAATGATGGGAGGTACTGCACCATTCTAGTTATAATTATAATATGCCTTTATAGATATTGTGTATGATGGTAAGGGGTGTTGATCATGGTAGATGATCACAATAAATTACACTGGTTGTTGAGTTCATGGAATCCCAAACTAGTGATAATATATGGATGTTGAGCTAAGGCCCCACATTCCATTATTAGAGTGTGGAGATGATAGATCTCTCACCACCCCAAGAGTTACTATAAGATATCTCACACACTTATTGGGATGTAGGGACTGCACCATATTTTATGAGCTTTTAATATCATTAAATTGATTATGGATGTTTAAGTTATGCCCCATTCTAGTCTAACACAACTATTCCAGGTATAATGCCATTAGGAATCCACACTCATGGTTTATATAAGTGGATGCAATATATAAATAGACTATATATATATATAATTACAATATATATATATAGTGACATGATAAGATATAAATTCCATCCATGATTTGAAGTGGGTAGAATCACTAGGTGTCTTATAGGAACCTGAGTGGGATGGTTATTTATTTCAGTCTTGCATTACTATTCTACTTATACCTACACACTATTTATTTACAAGCACTACTCAGATTACATGTGGACAAAATTGGTGGTGGTCTACTAATATTTTTAAATCACACCCTACTCAAGATACCTTTGGTACCTGAGAATACTTTCTATAGGTATTGATATGGTAAAAGTCACTACTATTGGTTATTTATTTCCACACCTAGTTTGAGATAGAAAGAAGAGGATCAGGCATAGGATTGAGATGCTTATAGAACAATTTTTAATATTTTTATATTTTTTGTAATACTGTATGGAATTATTTTTTATACTTATTCATTTTTTAACTACATCATGGAATACATTCATGTATCCGACACATCCTTAGGGGCTTTTGATTATATATTTTTAGTTGTATAATTCTTTTTATTCTTCCAATTCTTATCTATTTGTTCTATCTGATTGTATATGATTCTGCTACTCTGTATGTTTATCAATTATATACATTGTGATACTCTGACATGAGGGTATAGTCTCCCCACCATACAACCCTTACAAACTTTCTACTAGTTGGAAAACTCTAACATGCAGGGAGGAACACTTGAGGCCACGTGATCCACCGACTCAAGATACAGGTTAATTGGATCCCAGGTTGGGATGTTAAAAAGTTATATCATAGTTATTTCTTTCTTTATTTACTATTGGGAGACAATATATTGATGATTTGGAATGCATGGGACTTGGTCGTAATCCGTTCTTGGGTGTTGCGAACCCATGTTTGGGGTAAAGGTCGAGTTTCATGAATTATAATTGTTGTTCTAATTTTTTTATTTTTGGTTGATTTGACTTCACTATTGGGTAAAGCACTTTGTTTTTGATGTTATTAATATTGATGTTATTTAAATTATGATTTATTTACTATCTTCTAATTAACTGATATAAATTCATTACATATATCACTATAGGCACAATATAATTTATTGACCTTGCATTTTCCATGTCACATTTAGTTTTAGTGTGCATTTTACTATTTTATATTATTAATGCCTTGATTATAATGAATTATGATAAAAATTCTTTTCAGGATTGGAAAAAAATATTTGATACATAAAGTGTCTTCCTTAATATAATACTGTTTTCTTGAATAGGTGAAAGCAGACACCTTAAGCATTCTATTATGAAATGTTCAGCTATGGACCATCAGTCTCATGATAGGGAATGTGTTATGGTGTGGATTGAGTGGATGCCTTGTTTTGGTTCATGAGAAGTATGGGATCTTATGGATTGAAAAATTAAAAACCATATCATTCAACCATTTATTTTAAAGATGTCTAAATATGTTTAAACAAGCACAATTTCAAAATTAATATGACTTTTATGTTGAAATAAACATCTTGTATATCTAAAATATATATTTAAATCCAAACCTGGCCTTAGTAGTGGGTAGTGGGGTATCTCTTTTACGTTCTTATGTCCTATTGTAGCCTCTTTCTACCTTCTAGACCTGACTTTTGATGTAGATAGCGGGGTTTGGTTATTTCTATATAAAGGATTTACTATTTTCCTAGTTTCTTAAATGCAATCTTCTAATTTGGTTAAATATTTTCTCAGGAGTGTGTTTGGAATTGTAGTTTCCATCCACCATGGCTTCCTCCGATCGCATTCCCTGACGGCGTTGATGATCATGAACTTGCGATCGAGGGCCATGAGCCACTTGTGATTCCTCCTATCGAGACACATGTGGCTCCACTTCTAGTTCCAAGTATGGGTACTGACTCCCAGTTCTAAGAGGTTTTTTTTACGTATTCTTCACTCTATGCATGGTGTAGTTTATCCCGCCCTTGGTATGGAAGAGTTGACTCAAGAGTTTCAATATCAACATCCTCCCACCTTTTTGGGGGATGTAAGACCTTTTGTTGCAGAGTCCTGTATTGTAGCTATCCTATCTATATTTGAGCATCTAGAGACTCTTTTAGAGCAAAGGGTTATGCTAGGGGTTATATTCTACAAGATTTTACAAATAGGTGGTGGGATGTTATCACCCAGGCGGATTGGCATAGTGATATGGTGTGGAAAGATTTACAGATGGTCTTTTGTGACTAATTATTTCACTAGACTCTATGGAATGATTAAGCTAGAGAGTTCATGAACCAACATCAAGGGAGTATGTCAGTTATGGAGTATTATTCTTATTTCACTGAGCTAAAATTATTCTCTCCTACTCTAGCTGCTTATGGTTTTATGACCGCTAGGTGATTTGAGGATGTGTTGGTCTACGACAATCAGTCGCAGGTCAATGTATTCTGGTTGAGAACCATTTTTGAAATAATCAACTTAGACCTTATTATAGAGAGGAACTTTAGGGATTCTGAAGGTATGAGTTAGGGTGGCTCAACACCTAGTGCAATACCTCAAGATTTTTTTAAATATTTATTTGAATTAATTTAATATTTTTTATATTTTTTCATCTCACACAAAATTCAAAATAGTTTATTTTATATTAAAGCACAATGTTTGTATTGATTTATATGAAAAACCAAGTTAATCATGCAATAAAAACAATATAAATTTTATCTTTCTCTACTAGAAACACAAAATTTATCTTGCATTACATGCAATAATGAATTCCCTTGATGGCTTGTGTAACACACAAGACTGAGTTTTATCGAATAATGATATACTATTTAATATAACCTAGCTGTAAATTATTATTTATGAATAGGTTTAACTAAAATATGAAAAATATTTGTTTTAAACAAATATAAAATTAATTCATTGGTTAAAAATTAAATAGAAATGGATATAAAAATCGATTGAATATAAAGTAAAATATTATTATACCCACAAAGCTGTTTTACCCTAATAAATTAAATTAATTACAATTATTGAGTGATTCTAATGTGATATATATATATATATATATATTATATCAAATGAAATATTTTTGATATGAATCAAATATATTTTATTGGTTTAAGATTAGAACAAACCCAATTTTAGGATTGAAAACCTATATTTTTATAAAGGTAGTTTTACCACCTTTTAATGGAGAACCCATTTTAAGTCCAATTTTTGGATCTTTTATTGATTTAATATTTCATAAAAAATTAATATTTGATATAAAATAATAATAATTATGTTAGGATACTTTTTTGGTATTTTTATGAAATGTTTCATTTTTTTAATTAATAGTTAAAAATACTGAATTCTAATTCAGACTTGTTTTTAAATATAATTTACTAATAAGGATAACTTGTAATTTAATTTTTTTAAAAGTTTAATAAGATCATATTTTTATAAATTAATCCAATTTTGGTCATTATAATAAATTTTACTTTGAAATTGGGTATAAAAACTTAGCCAACTTTTAAATGTTTTTACTTTAAAAACTCAATATCTCATCCTGTCACTGGGATTAAATTTAAATTAAAATTTGAAAATTATGTGACTAGGATTTGAAAAAATTGATTCAATATCGGTAATAATCATAATTTATAATGTATAATAATGTTAAATTAGTTTTTTACCAAAAATATTAGTGAATGCAGTTAAAATTAATTATAGTGATTAAGGTAAAATTAAGCTTAACAAGGGAATAAACCTTAAAATTAAGGGCAAAAATGAGCTAGAAACTAGTAAAACACCCATTTTATGGAAATATTTCATCCATTAAACTTACATTATTTAGTTTTGTTTTGTTTTATGACTTGTTTTTGGTAAAAATGTGGGTACACCTAACTTGTTTTCAAAAATGCCAAGTGTATCCTTTCCCGTCCCTATAAAAGTCCATAACCTCTCCCTCATCTTCAAACTTCTAGAACCACCTAGGTTCCAAAAATATCTTTCAAATAAACTTTCCAGAAACCCTTCCTTCCTTATTGAATCCTCCCTTTGGTCTGAAATCCTTCTTTGGAATCCTTTTGGGGAAAACCAAAAGGAGTTACTCAATTAAGAGGTAATACCCTCCTTCAAGCTCCTTTATTTTATTGCCATTATCAACTCCATAAACTCTTATTATTCCATGATTTTTTTAAAAAAATTTAATAAATATAATATGATTTTTCATGCTATGATTTTGAACTACACAGACACACACTTACATTTAATGGGTAATGGACATATTGTTTATGTGTACGACAAACTACCGCCTCACGAATTGATGATGGTCATTTTTCCTTTCCCACCTCTCATGGAAGACATTATGATGGACACTATATATATATGATATTTATAATGTATTTATGATTATTTAATTTCTATTTAGAATATATCTGTATGCTTTCCATCTTGTTTAGATAGGATAATTTTGTTTGACGAAGTGTGGACTATTGTCCCCTCAAAGTGATGTGAGTTGTTCACACACTAATTTTTTTATTAATGGAACTATATGATATATATGACATAATAATTATAATTTAATGATATTATATACATATATACACATACATATATGTCATTTACTTTATTTCTTCCAATATGTCAATAAAACAGAAGTAGTATTCATGCCTGTGTACAACCTACCATCTCCATGAACGATGTATTCAATTTCATAATTATATAGTATATAGATTATTATAATAGAATTATATTAAATATTAATGATATTTATATCATGGTTCACATTCTTTTAACCATTATTTATGTACAATGACCAATGGTATAACAAATTAACAAACCTACGAAAAACAAAGAAAATATTACCTGAAGCGTAACCTTAACATAGAATTATTTACAAGGGGGTAATATAATGTCATAAAAACCATATATGGAATTATATATAAAATTATGGTTCTATAAAATATGTATAATAAACCTATATTTATTATATATGAGGTTATCACAAGTATGAAGAGAGTCAGTACACAAGGTAAGGGGATTTCATCCCAATTTTTATTTTCATGAGATACATGCTTTAATAATAACTCATTTTGTTTTGGTGGTGTGTATAATTATCATGGATGTATTATATTATTCTAATAATTAAATTTATTGGTTTTTACATATCCATATTATGATCTTTCATGCATGGGGTTTATGTTTCAAAAGTTACCAAATCGGTAAAGTATTTTTTTTCTCAATTTTCCTTCTTTGAGACACATGCCATGTCATGCACATATATTTTTCCATGGGGTGTGTATACTACCTTTGGAATGTTATATTATGAATCTACTTATTTTCATGATATGTTAATATTCATGTAATGTTATTATTTTCATTTTATTATGGTTTAATGTTACCGAATTTGTAACTGTTTATAGCTACAATCTCATAGTTTATTAAGATTGTTTAGGATTATGCTCCCATTGAAGAAATCTGTTGATCCATATCTCAATAAATATCATGATTTCTATTAACCTCTATTCATTCATGTTATATCCAGGTAATGATACCTTTTCCCACTCTTTTATACATAAGAAAATCAAGAATGTGTTTTTTAAAAAGTCAGACTTCACCTCTCTCTCCAGTCGGAAAGCTGTGTTCCTTCAAAACCATGTTTTCAAAAAGGTTTCCAAAATATTATGCTATTATATAATATTTTAAGGAAAATTTTCCCCTTTTTTTATTATACTAATGTTTTCAAAGGAATGTTTTTTTCTTTTTATGAACAAGTAAATTTGAAATCTTTTTACCTTATAAAAGGAATGTTCTTTTTTACCTCGTATGACATGTGCAGCTTTACCCATTATAATTTCTATAAAGCTTCCTTGGCATGTTTAGAATTTTAATTTCCACAAAAATAATTTTATAGGTAATTATCAAATAAAATGGGATTTAAAACGTTTTTAGGCCTTATTAATAAGTTTTCAAATTATTTTCAATGAAATGGTATTCAAAACGTTTTCAAGATTATTTTATATATTTTCAAGGAAAATAGATTTCAAAATGTTTTCAATACTTATTTATAAATTTTCAAATTAATTTCAAATAAATGGTTTTCAAAACATTTTCAATATTATATAATATGTTTTCAAGGAAAATGTTTTGTAAAAATTTTTCATTATTATTTTATAAGTTTTTAGCGGAAGAGGTTTTCAAAATTATTTCAAGCCTACATTGTATTTTTAATGAATTTTGAAAGAAAATGGTTTTAGAAAGGTTTTTTGTTTATAAAACACTTTCAAAGAAGAAAGGATATTTTCCTCATGAAATGTATTCATAATAAATTTCCAAGTTATTTTCTATCTGAGATGATAGTTCTTGATGTTACTCATGACCTTATAGAAAATGATTCAAAGGTTCCATTCATATTCTTTCTTGAATGGTTCATGTTTTGATTGAATGTGGTTTATGAAACTCATTTGTCTTCCAAAAGTTATATGATTTTGAAATCCACTTATTTTCATGGGTTGTTCCTTAATCAAATTATTATGAAACCTTTGTATTTCTATAGGTTATGATATGATGAAATGTTAATGATACGAATTTAATTTTATGGGTTATGATTTGATGGTTTAGAACCCATCTATTTTCATGGTTCATGATATGATGAATGTTTTATAGAACATCCATGCATGAATTCATTATGTAATGGATGAGACCTATATCTACCTCCAATGCATTGGGTAATGATGGGTGAATCATGAGTATAAATTTTATGCGTGAACCGAATTACATGTTCATAATGTTATGCATGGACCTGGTTTCATGTCCATAAGTTTATGCATGAACCTTATTACATGTTCACAATTTTATGAATGAACCATATTATATGTTAATAATGTTATGCATGAACCTGATTACATGTTCAAAAATTTCATGGATGGACCTGGTTTCATTTCCATAAGTTTATGCGTGAACCAGATTACATGTTCAAAATGTTATGAAATAACTTGATTACATGTTCCCAACATTATGCATGGACCTTGTTTAATATCCATAATTCCATGAGAGGGAATGATTTCATATCCTTAACTTATTGTGTGAAACTGTTTCTAGTTATACTTGTTCACGATGTTATACATTGATGTGTGTTCCATAATTCCATATCTTATTCATATGTTATGATTTCATGGCTTATGATATTGATTTTCTTATGGTTCATGTCTTACGAACTGCCAATATTTGTACAATGTCTCAGGATTATTATATTTTATACATAGGGTATGATCTTCAAATTTTATTCTCACATTATCATTCCTTTATGATCATGTTATCCATACATATTTCCCTTATTTACATTTACTTAACATTCAAGCTCACCCATTTCTTATGTTTCCTTTCCCTAGGTTATGAAGGAATATTTTAGTTAGAAGTACGAGAGGGGAAGATCTTTACTGGTGACATTGAGGATCATTCACAAAGATAAGATATTTTTTTTCTATGTTTCCAAAGACACTATACTAATATGGTCCTCAACCATGAAATTATGTAATATGTTGAATATTAATCATAAGTGATGTAATATCCAGTTAAGTGATTCTTGGGTCTCTTTACCTTGGGATTATAGTGGTTCTTCTTCAGGGAAAAAGAGGAATTTTGAGAATACTCATGGAGGTAACATCGGTTTGGTTCCTCACACATATAGTTTTATTTTGTGTACTAGTGTGGTAAGAAAGGACACATCAAGTCCCAGTGATTTCATGATCCAGCCGAGTACAAATGTTGTGGAAGTAAAGTCTATCTCTAGCATTTTTGTAAGACTTTTATGATAGAGGCTAGTGAGCGGGGATCTGCACCTACTACACAACTAGTAGCTGGGTCAACAGGACCACTATAGTTATGCAGCTATAATACCACCGGTATGTCTAGAGAGGTGGTGGATGAGGAAGAGGAATCCAAACTTATATTTCTTAGCACTAGAAGATCAATATTGCTTAGGGTAGTTAAGTAGTGAATCAAGGCCATTTTACATGCTAGTTACATGTAGTCTAACCTACACTGTAGGATAAATACACCAGACCGTATATAGTTCAAGGTACTGTTCTAGTTGCCTATAATTTAGTGTATTCTTTAATAAAACTAGGTGTGTCTCACATGTTTATATTTGAAGAAATCACTGAGATTATGGACCTCGATATTGAGCACTTTCATGGAGTTATAATTATTGAATAACCATTAGGTATTCGTTTAGAGGGTGTCCACCAATGTAAGGATAGTCCACTTGAGATAGGTGGTATCCTTCTCATGCAAGAATCTTTATGTTCTAAACATTATGGGATTTGAGGTAATCATTATGATGGTGGGGGTAGTTCCCTATAAAGCCTATATTGACTTCTACCATCAAAAAATTGCATTTATATCACCATAGAAATTAGGAACGTGTATAAGGGTGAATGAGATGTCAGTACGACACGATCAGGACCTGAGTAGTAGAGGTTGGGTAATGGGATAGTATAGATTTCCAGTATTTTCCTCAATGACCAGGGGTTGTGACCAATTTTTTTAATCTTATAGTAGATCATTTTAGATATGTATTTCCTACTCAATTATCTGGTCTACCTCCATTGTGATAGGTAGATATTACTTTTGATTTGGTACTAGTAGCAATAATAGTGGTCATTCCTCCTTATAGGAAAGAACCTAAGGAGCTTCTAGAACATAAGAACCTGTTGAAGGATCTAGTGGATTAAGGATTTATAATCCCCATCACTTCTCCTTGGGGTTCACCAATTATTTTTTCCTAGAAGGTAGATGGTACCCTAAGGCTCTGCATGAATTACCTTTATTTGAACTAGCTCACTATAAAGAATCACTATCCACATCCTATAATATCCAAACTCTTTGATCAGCTCCCAGGAGAGAATTGTTTTTCAAAGATTGATCTGAGGTTAGGATGTCATCAGGTGTGTGTTAGGAATTCAGACATAACTCACACTGCTTTAAAGAGTAGGTATTATTTATAAAAGTATATTTTTATGTCATTCTGACTCATGAATTCTCCTAAAGTCTTTATAGATCTTATGAATCAGTTTTCCACCCATATGTAGATTCTTTTGTGGTTGTATTTTTCGACGATATCTTGGTGTATTCATTCTCCGTACATGACCATGAAACCCATCTCATGATTATGTTGAATACAATGAGAGAGAATCACCTCTATTCTAATCTTAGTAAATTCCACTCATGGATTGACAAAGTCCACTTCTTAGGTAACATTATCTTAGAGTTAAGAGTTTCTATAGACCTAGAGAAAGTGAGAGATATAGTTTCCAAGGAGAATCCTAAGAAATTATTTGACATTCAATGTTTCTTGGGGCTATCCAAATATTACCGATGCTTCATCTAGAATTTCTCACACCTTTCAACATTGCTTTTAGGCTTGACAAGGAAGGGGGTTAAGTTTGTATGGTTACAATCTAGTAAAGCATACTTTCAAGAGTTTAAGGGAAGAATGAATTCCTGAATGATACTGATTATACTATATTCAATCTAAATCTATACTATATAATATTAAATATTAGGTATCGGGGTTGGAGAAATTATCATATAGGACAAGAGAGTCGTCGTGTACCGACCTTTTCAGTTGAGGCCTCACGAGCTAAATTACCCAACATACGACCTTGATCTCACTTATGTTGTGCATGCCTTATGCTATTGGAGAATTTATTTACATGGAGAGATTTTTGTGGTATTCAAATACCACAAAATTATCAAGTAAATATTTACAAATTGGGATCTGAATCTCAGAAAACACTGGTGGGTTGAGTACCTATAGTAATTTTATTTCAAGCGTACCTACAATCCTCGTAAAGGTAATTCTATGGCTGATGCACTAAGATGAAATACTTAGACATGAGAAGTTTTTGGAATCCAGTGTAGAATGTATTCTTATGGAATTATTCTCAGAGATTCACATTGAGGTTCATGAGGACCATGGTCAGACTATCCTTTTATCCTTAGAAGTGACTTCTACTCTTCTAGAACGCGTAAGAATGAGACACTTATCTAATCCTGAAGACAATTTCCTAATGGAAAGTGTTTTATATGATGATACATATCTAGGTTAGACTATGGATGGGGATGATAGCTTATTGTTCCATGGGCATGTATGGGTCCCATCAGATATCAAAGTGGATCTTATGTGGGAATTTCATGCCCCAGCATGGGTAGTTCACCCCATATTCAGCAAAATATATCAAGATCTATGATGATAGTGTTGGTGTCCTTGTATGAAACATGTTATTTTTGGATTCATCAGTAGTTGTTCAACCTTTCATTTGGTGAATAAAGAACCTTAGTG
This sequence comes from Viscum album, assembly GCA_963277665.1. Classification (NCBI taxonomy): domain Eukaryota; kingdom Viridiplantae; phylum Streptophyta; class Magnoliopsida; order Santalales; family Viscaceae; genus Viscum; species Viscum album. The sequence goes on from OY728137.1 coordinate 1,210,890,148, forward strand.
ACTAGAAGTACTTCTACAATCATTGTCCATTCCCGAGTGAAAGTGGGATGATGTGTCGATAAAATTCACGACTAGTCTACTCAGATCACCTCGTGAAAATGATATAGTGTGGGTTATCATTGATCATTTGATAAAGTTCATAGACTTATTATCTGTGCCTGAGAACTTCACAATAGATGATATGGTAATAATGTTTGTCAGAGAGGTTTTATGTTTTCATGGAGCTCCTCAGTCTATCATTTATGATAGAGATTCTCTTTTTAAATCACGATTCTGGTATGGGGTGCAGAAGGCCTTGGTTACGCTAGTAATTCTAAAAATTACCTATCACCCAAAAACCGATGGACAGATAGAGTGTATTATTTGGGAGATAGAGGAAATACTCTTTGCATGTGTCATTGGCATTGGTGGTTCTTGGGAGAAACACATTCCCCTTGTTGAGTTTTATTATAATAACATCTTTTAGGATACCATCAAGATGATCCCTATGAATCCTTATATGGTAGACCTTTAAGATCAACACTGTGATGGCTAGAGGTAGGGGAGACAACTATTCTTGGACTACGTCTCATACAAGAGACTAGAGAGCTTGTCCAATTAATTAGAAATAACATATTGACAACTCAGTCCAGACATCAGTCATATTACAATTGATGTTGGTGACCTCTTTTGTTCGAGTTTAAAGACCGATTTTTCTTGTGTGTCTCACCTAGGTTGGTCCGTAGACATTTTTTGAAGTAGGTTAATCTCTCACAGAGGTTTTTTGGACCCTTTTAGGTTATGAAATAGTTCGGACCACTAACTTACCAATTGGATCTTCCTTAGATATGCTGATTTATGTGTGATATCTTTCATGTCTCTTACCTTCTCTCATACTATCCAAACCTAAATAATTTATTTCAACCTGAGGAGGTTGGTAGGGATATGGATGCTTTCTTCAAAGAGTATCCTATTCATATTGTTGATCGGAGCATAAATAAATTATGAGGTAGGTCGGTTCCTTTGGAAAGGGTGCTTTAAAGCATGACCAAGTATAGGACGAGTCCTGGGAACGTGAAGCTGATATACGATCTCAGTGGTGGGAAATATTTGACAATGATACCTTTTTACCCAAATAAGGCCAACTTGGGGATGTGATGCTTTAAAAAGGGAAGTTTGTAATGGACCATATTTTTAATGAAGGTATGAATAATTAGTTTTTTAATTTTAATTAAATAAAAATGCCTAATAACGATGTCTAATCAAGTCACATAGGTCACAGGGGATTTTGGGGTTTATTTAGAGCTTGATACTCTGAAATGGAAAAAACAGACCAGGCTAGATGGTTTGGCTACAACTGTGTGACCCAAAGCACATGACCGGGTGGCTTGTTACAAACATGGGACAATGACTATTTTCATGGTTTTCACATGGTTAGTCAAACTATTCACTTAATCGTGCAATGTTCCCCATGTAGCAGTGAACTGGGCACGGGTGGCATATGATTTGGCCAAACCGTGTATCCAAGCTGTGGGATTTGATATTTTGGGGGGAATTTACTATTTTCCCCTATTTTATGTCATATGCCTATTTCTTCTTTTCTCTTGGTTCTCCTGTGTCCATCCTTGGTTCTTCTTCTCATTTGAACTAAAAAACACATGAAGCTAGGCATTGAGACAAACTCTCAATTCGGTTTCCACTCTTCAAACCATCTGGGTAATTGGACTTGTCTCAGTAAGATCCCATAGTCTCTCAACTCCTATCAAATTTTATCTCAACATCCATTGCACTATTTAGGTGCAAGCTCATTTTCCCAATTTTTAGGTCTTTGGAATATTTCTTAGTTATCTTCAAACCTAATTCAAATATGAGGTTGATATTGAGAAATGATTCATCTATGGCCTTGGGGTAAGTTGTCATGTTGTTTTCCATTTGATTTTTGGATGTTTCATAATTATTCCATCATTAAGTATGCTATATTTTTCTGAGAATTTCTTTTATATTGATTTATTCATATCAAATTGACCATTCCATCGTAATATGCACCGATTTATTCTTTTTGTGTAGTTCATTGGTTTTATACCCCTTATATGGCCACCACATGGGTGGGGCAAGTGAGGATGAGTGTTTTATTCAATTGGACCCAATGCTCGGAACTCTTTGGTTCCTTTCAGCTTAGTATTAAATGAAATTTCTTTTCATATATGAGTATTAAATGAAACAAAATAACCTCTTAGGCGTTTGGTCCTCTTGTAGTTGGAATTGACCAAGTAGGAATATTCCATGTTTCCCATGACACATTCCCTTGAAACTTGAGCCTTAGTAATGGAATTTCCATGCCTTTTTGAACTAAATGGGTTTGTTATGTTATATGGCATTGATTGTATAGGATTTCAAATTCATGATGGGTTCTTTTATTTAAATGAATTGAATTATTTAAATGTATATGTGATTCCTTAAGGGGATCTATCTTTTTTAATGACATGCATGAGATGTATTTGCCTCAGGTATTTAATTATATATATGACCATGCCTTTTGTAATGTTTAATTGAAATGGATAAGAGGTTATACCTTGTGTATTATATAAAAATTATTATCCTTTGCTTATATATTTGGGATATATAAAAGAAAACAATGGGAGGTTGTTCCCCGTGCTAGTTATAATTATAATATGCCTTTAGAAACGCATTGTATGATGGTAGGATGTTTTGAGCATGGTAGATAATCAAACTCCCTTACATTGGGTGTTGAGTTAATGGCATCTCACACCAGTGATACCATATGAACATTGGGATGAAGTGACACATTCCATGATTTTAGTGTTGAAATGATGTGTCTCCCACCATCCCAAGAGTTTTTACGATGTCTCACACTCTTCTTGGGATATAGGTCATATACCCTATTTCTGGAGATTTCAGGCTTGTTAGACTAGTTATGGATGTATGAGTTACACCCTGGTCAAATTTATCAACAGTATTCAATATATATAGCCATTAGGTGTCCCCACGCACCAGGTTCATATAGTTTGATGCAACATAAAAATAAACTATTTATATTATCATTATTTATATATATAATGACATGATCAGACACACATTACAACATTGATCTGAAGTAGGTAGACCCTCCAGGTGTCATATCAGAACTTGAGTGGGATGGTTATTTATTTAATTCTTGCTTTACTATTATGCTTATACCTGCACACTATTTTGTTAAGAACTCTACTCAGATTACACGTAAACACCATTGGTGGTGGACTACTGAGATTTTTTTCTCACATTCTACTTAGGATACCTTTGGTACTTGAGAATACTATCTTTTTGTAGGTATTTTAAGGGAAAAGGTCTTTCTATAGACTGATGATTTTCTCACCTAGTTGGAGCTTGGTAGTGGTGGATTAGGCATAGGACTGAGATACTTATGGAACAATTTTTTTCTTTTTGTATTTTTTTACTACTGTATATCATGCATGTTTTTAATTATTAATTTTTTATAGGAATATTCCATGCATCCATGTATCAGACACTACCTTATATGTTTTTTATAATATATTATTAGTTGTTCAGTTCTGTTTATTCTTCCTATGCTTATCTATTTATTCTATCTGATTATATATTCTTAATCTAATATGTATGTTTATCTATTTTATTAGCTTTGATACTCTAACATGATGGGTATAGTCTCTCCACCATACCACATTTACACAATTTATTCTAGTTGGAAACCTATGTCATACAAGGAGTCATGCTTGAGGCCATGTGACCCACTGACATGTGACACAGGTTAAGTGGATCCAGATTTAGGACATTACATATGATTGTGTGTTTTCCACAAATCTATGTCTTATGCCAATATTTTTCTCTTATAACTTGTGTTATTTGATAATAATATGATTCATTTCCTTTTAACTACCAATATTTATTCTATGACTCAATATTATGATATTTGATATGTAGGGTATGGTTTTCAAATGATATTCTCACATTCTCATACCATTATGTTCATGTCATGATCACATATCTCCCTTTTTTACCCTAACTAAGCATATGAGCTCACCCTTTCTTATATTTATTTTCCCCAGGTTATGAAAAAATATTTTATGTAGGTTTTCTCAACAAATAGTTCTAACTGGGAAGATATTTGTGGGAAACAATGAAGATCATTCACTAGATTAGAATATTGTGTTCCATATTTCAAAAGGCACTAAAATTTCACGGTACCCAGGCATTTTTTTGTGTATCGTAATGAATATTAATCTAAAAGATATAATATCCATGTATAAGGAGCTCAGGTCACTATAGTTGGTATTAAGGGAAATGATTAATTAAACTTTAGAAACTATGATGAGAAAACAATAGTGAGATACCTCAGTATTTTTATAAGGATATATCTAGGGATGTATCTAAGGATAAGTCTAAGGATGAATTAAATTATATGAAAATGTATTTTAATTTTGGGAAAGTATTTTTTGAGTGGATCACTAGAAATTAGATTCCTATCTAGATTCTAAAAGTGGATGTGTCTTTGGTATAGAAGTACCTATGGGTAACAACCCTAAAAAAACCGCATTTATCTATACTCAATTTGGAAATGGCGCACGACAATGGGCCTTACTGAACACCTAATTTGAAACTCTTAGGTGATATTCTTTGTAAATTCAAAAACTATTTGCAAATTATCTGGAAGGATTCAAATAGATGATGACTATGAATTACCTAGTATAAAACTATGGTTTCATAGATTAAAAACAAGGTGTATTTATTTTTACCACCTAAATTATTTTCATACTATGTTATTTTCCATTATGATTAGTGTTTCTTAAACTATGATTTATGGTCTTAGAAAATGGTGGGAACCATAAGAAAATTCATTAAAATTGAATTCGATGGATTATTTAATGATGAGAAGCCAAATGGGATGATGATTGGAGTAAAGGATGTGGTGATTATGGCTAATTAGTTTTAATAGAATATGATTAAAAATGTTTACCTTAACCAAATCATAGACTCACCAAAGAAGATAAGGAATGAGTTCACTGAGAGATCAGGTAATGATAACAATATAAGAAAGAAGATTCAATTTCCTATATACTAAGAATGTTGAAAGAAGTTCCCAAGTGAATGTATCAGAGGAACAAGAATTTGTTTTGAATATAGAAAATAGGGGCACAAATCAAGTAAAAGTAAAGGAAGAAAAGAAGTTCAGTAAATGAAATGGATGGTAATATTGGTCTCCCTAAGTTGTTTTCATTGGATTAATGTATTAAATGCGGAACGTATAGTAATTATGAAAATAAATTTTTTATGGGGAAAAATCATGAAGAAAATTTGAAAAGTATTATAAGTAATGGTTATATTGATGATGATGAAGAGACTATAAATGACATATGAAAGGAAAGTGGTATTACAGAATAAGATTATGAAACTTGGATAAAAATTGGAGATATAAGTGGGATGAATGAAGTATTTATGTATTGGAATTAAAAGATATTGTTGTCTAAACTATGAAATATATACGTATTTATCAATATAAGTTTTTTATTAAGAATTAAAAAGAATTTTTTGAATTGTACTAATCACCAAGAAAAGTTATTTAATTGAAGGGTTATATTTTTTGATTGAGCGAAGATAACCCTAAGTATGTTAATGAGGATGAGAAAATGATGTTTAGTTTTGATAAATAGATGATTGGTGTGGTTACATAAAATTAGATAGTATTGATGACCTAAAAAATGATAAAATATTTTAAAAAAAAATTTGTTTATGCTATCACTGATGAAGTTTACAATATTTTCGGATTTAAGGAATATATATAATATTTTGTGTTTTATTTAAGGAATGTGGAATAATGTATTATTTCAATAATGTTTTTTGGTAATTTAGGTTATTAACATGTTTAAATAGAATACATGATGAAGGTATTCAAATTTTTGGTTTGTGACAATCAAGAGATACATTATGATGTATGGAGGATCAATGATATGATGATTTTGAGAAATTTTATTACCACATTTATAAATTTTTTTTGGAAGGGTTATAAATTTACCCATTTATTTAATGGTTTAATTTGAATATTGGATGATGTTTTTTGGATTAATTTATTACTTCAACATATGAAGATTTATTCATATTGGATAACCTATGCTAATTTTTTGTTGTTGTGATGATAACTAATGATAGAAGAAATGACTTATCATTCCATTTATGGATGTTATGATCCATTGGTTCTTTAGGAATAAAAAATTCACCTTCATTTTTTCAGTAATATATGAAGAGGAAATTTATCAAGGTAGAACCAAATGGTGAGTTTGTACTTATGAAAAAGAAACATATCAAGTAAGTACATTTTTATATGTTCTTAGTCTAGATGGAAAAGTAGTTACCCCACATTAGTAAAATGATATTCGAATAGAATTTTTTCATACAATAATTTTTTTGATGATATAAATAGAATTTTTATGCCTGTTGGGTTTATGGTTTCCTTGATGTTTACATTCTATGGATCACCATATTTCTTGTGATTAATGATCACTATCTTTCTAATTAATTATTTACGCTATTCTTTTATGTCCAAATCGTCACTTAACACCAATTTTTTCTTATGTACAAACCTAGTTATGAGTTAATTTGGGTAACCATTATGTTTCAAACTTTCCCTTTTTAAATTATTTGTTAGTATTATTTTTTATGATGTGGGTTTTTATGAATGAATTTTCAAATTCTAAAACTTTGATGACTGAGACGAATTTCAAGGGTTAAATTCATATTAAAGGGGTAGAATGTAACTCCCTAATATTTTTTAAGTTATATATTTTTAAATTAAATTTAACATTTATTTTATTTTTCACTACACACAACACTAATTCAATCTTGTGTTACACACATCCTTGAGTTATCTTTCACTACACAACAATGAGTTTTAAAAAAATAATGATATATTATTAATATAGCTATTTAAATGAGACTGTTATAGCCTATCCATTAGACCAAGAATTGTGAATAGTTAAAAAACTATTTAAATATTATGTATAATGGTTTTATATAATGTAATCATATTTATTAAATATTACATACTTTTTTAAAGTCTATATTTTTAAAAATTACTATTTTCCAAAAAAAAAGTTTTATCTCTTTTTGTGAAAAATAATAAAATTAATTTTTGAAAATGTTATAAAATTAATTTGATATAATAAACATAATATTTGAAATAAGAATTTAAAAATTACCTAATGTTTATTTTTTTATTTTTTATTCAAAGTTTCATTTGCTTATATATAGTGAAAAATGCTAAATTTTAACGGAAAACTGTCTTTTCATTTAATTTAATTATAAAGTTAAATTTTTTTGTAATGGTTTTAATGTAAAATTAGTTCAATTTTATATTTATTAATCCTATTTATGAAATGGTATTAAATTTTATATTTAATTTGTATATAAAAACATTTCAAACTTTTGAACCTCTTCAAAAACCATATTTCTCATCGCGTCTGTGGGCTTAATATTAAATTAAATTTTTCCACTTATGTGAATTGAATTTGGAAAAATGAATTCCTGAGGTAAAATTATAATAATTTATAATTTCTAATAATTTCAACTTACATTTTGATCAAAATTAAAAGTGAATGCAGTAAAAATTAATTACCACGGTTAATGTAAAAATGGGTTTAACATACGGTTAAACTAGAATGATAAAAGTGAAAATAACCTAAAATATTATCTTAATTTTATTAAATTAATTAATTTATATCTTTTAAAATAAATTATCTTAAATATGGAAATTTATTTCCATATTCCTTTGAATATGACCCATATAATAAGTTATGTAAAGAAAAAGACGAGAAGAAACTATTGTTAATTTTCATATATATAAATCCTTGGGATAAGGAAAATACATATATTTGGTTATATATATACTTTTGAAATAAAAATGATTTAATTTATCATGATTTTTTATTTTAATTTCTTTAGATGAAACAATTACTTAAAATGATTACGAAACGCTAACATAGTAATTATTTAGCCAATAATGAAATAAAATAAATCATACTAAAAAAATTAAAAGTGAATTAAATAGAATGAATTATTGAGATAAATTATTTTTTAGATGAATATATCATTAGAAAAATGTGTAAAATCTATAAATTATAATTTCATCATTGTCTTTATATTTTTAAAATTTAAAATAAATGAATAATTTCAAAATTGAAATTAATATTATTTTATAATAAATGATTTTTTATTAAATGTTTAAACATTAATTAAAAGAATATATTATACCAAGTTATTTTAAATACTAATAAATATAAAATATTTTCAATTAATGGACTAATTTTAATTTTTATAATGTCTATATTGACCATTAAATAGTAAAAAATTAGTTTTCACAATTAAGCATAAATAGTGTTTTTTCACATTACATGCAATTATATTAAAATTAATTTGTGAAAAACTAATGATTTATATTTAATAAATTATATATCATATTTATAATATGTGGGTAAAAAATATATAATAATTATCAATCTAATTTAGTGCTAAAGGATAAATTTACGTGGTTAGAAAACTTGTTATCTTAGTGAAAAACCAAAATGGTAAAAATATGAATACTTAGATGTTAAGGAATGAAATGTTTAAAAAATTTGTTTCACTGGGTTTTGAAGGTGTGGATATACCATATCATCCATAAAAAACTTAAATAATCAGACTTGGTTCCACTTGAGGTAATATTGACCTCCAAATATCGAATACTTTTAAGTATTTATAAGAACACCACTCCTCCTCAACTATAAAAGACTACTCACTCTACCCACTTATTCAAACCTCTGAAACCATTTTGGTCAACCAAGATATGAAAACATATAATACCAAACTCCGTACCCTGATCATAGAAGCCTTATTTTGGACATAAATCAAACCAATAAAGGCATCATTGCAAACCCTAAGGAGGATACTCAAAGAAGTGGTAAGGTTCATCAATGAGTGTTTTCATTTTGTTTGTTCCTTTAACCACTAATTTATTATTATAACATGATTATATAATAAAATCAAAATATTCCATATAATGATATGTTTTTATTTTAATGGTATGACCTAAAAGCACACACACTTCCATCAAATGGGTTATGAAATCATCGTTCATGTGTACAACAGACTTCCACCTTGTGAATTAATGTCATTCATTTTTTCGATTTCATCCCTTATAGGTTGTTAATAATGATGTATTCATAGTTTGTATATTTTTAATATGATATTTATCATGTAATTATTATTTTTGAATTATTATTTCACAGATTACATCATGCATTCCATTTTTTGGGATTATGATAACATTGTTCGTGTGTATGACGGACCACCACCTGCTGAAGTTTTATGATTCATTCATGCTTTACTTGGGTTGTATTAAGGACAGGTTTAATAAAAATATGTGATATAATTGAAAAAAATTATAATTTAATTATAATATATATATATATATATCATTTACTTTTCATTATTTCAATATTATAAGAAAATGGAAACAACGTCCATGTGTACATACAGCCTACCATCTCCTTGAACTATGTATTTCACTTCATATCACTTAAGATTATGGATTAAAATAAATTCAAATAAATTCAAATATAAAGAATATATATGATATTTATATCATGTTTTACATTCTTTATATGATTAAACCATGATCTAATTTATAGGACCAAAAATAACAAGTCAAAACATAAATGAAAAACAAAGCAGTTGTTACTCGAAATGTAATTTTAAAGGAATTGTTAATAAAGGAGTAATACAAATTCATAAAAAATAATAGATAATATAATTTATAGAAGTATAATTCTATAATATATGTATAATATAACTATATTTAATATAAAATAGGGCTGAATGAGTATGATATAATTCAAGACTTAGGGTAAAGGGATTTCTAGTCTCACTTTAATTTCAGAGAGATAATTTTAATATTCACCATTCATTTATTTTGTGTGGTGTATATCCAACCCCATGGAATGATATATCATGAACATAATTTACTTAATGATAATTAATTTTACCATTTATTTTATTCTTTTAGGTTTATTATGTTTCAAAAGTTTCTTAAGCAGTAAAGGATTTCCATCTGACTTTTATTTTTTTATGAGACAAATTCCATATTAACTATATGTTTCATTTATATTGTGTGTTGACTTCCCATGAATGTATTTTATGATTTTTTATCCTTAAAATAATTTTATTTACATATCTATTTTTGATCCCTCTTTCAGGGGGTTTATGGTATAAAAGAGAAAAAGTCGATAAGGGGTTTTTTATCTCAATTTGCCTACTCTGGGACATAAGTATTGTTATGCACCTATCCTCTTCTATAGAGTGAATATAATTCCTCTTTGAAATTTTATATCATGAATATATTTATTTTCTTGATATTTTATATTTCATTTAATTTCAGTCTTTCATGGGGATTATGATTCAGAGCTACCAAGGTAGTAAGAGTTTTAAGTTGTAATCTCATTATTTACTGGTATTATTATGAATATTCTTCCAAAGACGAAATATTAAGATATTTATCTCAAGAAACTCATGAATATTATTATCATCTAGTTATTTCATGATAATAAACGTTTTCATTTCATTTCACTCATTTTATGTACTCAACATTTCAAAAAAAAGATTTTATGAAAAATCATCTTTTTGGTCGAAAACACGTTTTCTTCCAAAACCATGTTTTAAAAAAATGTTTTCAAAAATATTTTTAAAATATATAAAATAATTTATTAATTATAATTTTACCCATGTATTAATTTTTTAAAAATATTTTAAAATCAATCATTATGTCTTTTTCGAAAACTGTGTCTGTTTGGATTTTAATGAAAATGTAAAATGAATCTTTGTTTTAATATGTACGAAATGAATGAAACATCTTGTCATCTTGAAAATTAATTTATTTTAATATTCCTTTATAAATTTTCAATTATATTTAAAAAAACTAATTTAAATTATTTTATGTTTTAAAAACTTTTTTCCAAGGAGGATTGAATATTTTCTTGAAGAAATGTTTTAAATGGTTTGTAAAAGCTTCCTTTATAAGTTTTCAAGGTTATTTTGAAAGAAAATGATTTTCATAATGTTTTATATTTTAAAAAATTATTTTCAAAGAAAATATATTTTCCTCAAGAAATTTCCAAAGTGTTATTTCAAAATTATTTTCTATCTAAGTTGAAATTATTTGAGGTTAATTATGATTTAATAGGAATATGATCCAAGGATAACATTATTATTCTCTATATGAATAATTTATGTTTATAATAAAAATATGTTTATGAAACCCATTTCCCATACATGGGTTACACCATGAAAAAATTATTATGAAACATGCTTCTTTTTCCATGGGTCATGCAATGACGAAATGACGAAATGATTATGAAACATATCTCTTTCCATAGGTTTTATGAAATGTTTATGAAGCCCACTTCATTACATGGGTTGTGGCATGATGAATTTATTATGATCTTATGATACACATATGTATAATTTTTATTATGTGATGGGTGATACCTATATCTCTCTATAATGCATTGGGTAAAGATAAATGCTCTAAGAGCTCAGAGGGTACACATGTGGTCATCCCAAATCTGAAAAAGGAGGGTACAGGGTTGGACCACCCCAAACTAAAAGAGGGTACAAATTTTTCAATTCAAAACCCAAAGTGAGTACATATGTTATATTCCTAAGGCTAACATGTAATGAATTTCTTTGTATGTATCCTTGACATAAGAATTTCTATTCTTACATTTATGAACCAAATATATGTCTTATGAAAATGTTATTATCTCATAGATCATGTTTTATAATTATATTATCATTCATGTCTTATGAACTACCAATATTTATTCCATTACTTTAGATTATGATCTTCAATATACAGAGTATGGTTTTCAAATACTATTCTCATGTTCTCATACCCTTATATTCATGTTATGATTATATACCTACCTTGATTTTCCCTTACTAAGAATTTATGATCACCCATTCTTATGTTTCCTTTCCCAAAGTTATGAATAAAGTTCTATATTGCGTATGTATTTGAATTTTAGTAAATTATAAGATCATTGTGAGAATCATTGAAGATATTTCAACAGATTAGAATATTTTGTTCTGTGTTTACAAAGGGAATAAATTATTACAGTATTCAGGCATGTTTTCTGTTTGTAATGGAATGAATATTCATCTAAATTATGTAATATGCATGTATGAGAATCCGGGGTTTCTATATTTATCATCAAGGATATATTTTGGTAAGTCTAACATTATGGATAGCATATATATCTTCTTTTCTAATACATTATTATTCTCTCATGGTATATCCATAATTCTGGGAGAATTTATCTTAAATTAGGGATTTTATGGTTCTATATTGAATAATGTGACATTGTTTTATGAGTGATATCTACTTATCTCTAGGCATGAAGGCTTTAATATGTTTTGACATTTATATATGGTTATATGGACTTCCATGCATACTGGTGCATGGTTTTTCCTGAAAATGTTTTTATTTTGGTATCTAAGTGGTTGGGTGAATAATTATTGACGTAATTAATCTCTTAGAAGGAAGTTATGGGTGAAATGGATTGGTTATAATTAAACAATTCTGTATTTTATAGTTTGAGGTTGGGATTTCCACTTATGTTCATTGGGATTAGTGTGAGTTTTTTGGGGTTTGGTTGATATCCAACTGAACTTATGGATAGTTATATGGGTATGGGTGATATATCCTTCAATTATTAAGGTGTTTGGTGATTTAGCATGAATATTTTATATGACTTATATTGGTTTATATTATAGTAATAAATGGGTTATCCTTGTAGATTCATTGTGTTTGTGATGTCCTATTGGGACTTGTGGTTGATTGTAAGGGATTTCATGATTGCTTGATTTTTTATTTCTTATTATATTTGGTGTTGGGAATAATGATATTGTGAACACATCCCATGTGATTAGATAATGTTCCATTATATGATTTTATAACTACATCACGAGTGAGAGGATGGTTTCTTGTGAGGATATTGTGACCACATCCTACTTAAGATGATAGTGGCTCATGATGATATTTTGGGACCACTTATTGAGTGAGACAATGGTGGATTTTGATTTTTTGGAATGTCAATGTTAGAATGGGATGTAACTCAGTGAGAGGGTTTGGAACCAAAGGAAAATTCATGGCCTCTCTAAATGAGAAGGTGTGGTCTATGACTCAATATGGGAACATGCATTGAGGGATAAGGTACTATTCACCTTATGAGATATACCCACGTTATGAGATGTCACTTACTTTTAGAATGATTCCAAAATAGGAATGGTCACTGATCGTAGAGGACTAGTAAGTGTATTATGACATAACAAGGAAGTATATCTTCATATTTATCCAATTTCCATTAGTGCATACAATCTCATATAATTGTTTCACTAATTTTAATGATGCATTGATGGTGTCTTACTGTGTTTATTCCTCACAAATTTCATTTGAATATTGGTGCACATGAAGACACTATTTTCATGGATCAAGATAACGGATATGACCCTATGTTACTCCACTAAGTATGTAGTGTTGGTAAGGGGAAAAAATGATACTAGGATTTACTAGGATTATTTTTTAGCTATGATTTTTTATTTATCTCTGTTTTTATATCTAATGAATTGATCAATCACCCTTGGGGATCATTTTGACTAATGATTTATGTATGATGTTACTCATTTTGTTATAAAATATGATGTTACAATTATGTGGTTGAATTATAATTTAATTTCAAGCTATTTTTATTGATTATTTATCTTTTAGCCTTTGTGTTGTTCATGCTTACTAGAATTGAGGGCATAATCTCCCCACTATATTGCTTTTATCATATCTTTTAGTAGATATCCTATTGTATATGTGGAGGTGCCCATGAGGTCTTATGGATTTTTTTTGGAATAATGTTCTAGGCTATGTAGTTACACGTTTCATATTAGGTTATAATGAAAGATCATTTGAACTGGCATTATTTCAGTAGATCATGGGTCTATTGTAGTATATGATTAATTGAGTAGTTATTATTATTTGTTATGTAAAAAATCTAGATATATAGGGAGGAAATATGATAATTAATGACCAAATTAAGGGAGGGAGGATTATTATTAATTTCTTATTGATTTTAGTAAATATGAATCATATATTTGTTAGTTGGGAAGTTAATGAGGTTTTTGGTTCCATATATTGTGGTCACGATTCCATAATTTTGACTAGTGTTATCTTAGGGTATTGAGAAAATATATTGGGGGATAATTTGAACGATTCTTGGAATTTATGATATAGATAATGAAATCATGGATCCCCAAAGATCTTTTTACTAGTGGTTGAGTGGTTTAAGGAGGCTGGTATGATTAATTGATGTGCTTGTTAGTAGTTTCTATATTAGAGGGATGGAAACTCAACTAGACCATCTATGTTAGTAAGTGAAAATATGATTTGGTTCAATGGAATTAATATTTTTTCTATACATAGGTTGAGAGAGTCACTAAGTAAGAATATTAATGTAATATTAATGTTTTGAGGTTGTATTATTAACATGTATGATTTTTTAATGGTCTATTAGAATGAAAATCATAGAAATGAAAGTCCAAATAAAGTGGGTAAGAAGTTGATGTGTTTCCGGAGATATATATTTTATTTCAAATTTTAGAAATGTAAGTACACTATACGAGTATATAGATCATTAAAGAGTGAATCATTTTCAAACAAGTTTTATTTATAAGTTTCTTATTTATTAGTATTAGTTGGTTTATTTCTAATGATAAAAATGTTAATGTAAAAGTGAAAGTAGAGAGGTGGTTTTTTAATTGATAATGGATTAGCTCATTCTTGGGTTTTGGGTCTCATTCCAATATTTTTTTAATTCTTTGTTATCCTTGAATGTTTAATCATTCCTCATATTGGTTAAATTATGTATTCAATACAATGTTCTTAGGGTATGGTTTTTTTAATGGGTTTCATTAAATTAAGAGGTTATTTTTTGTAATAATGATACCCTGGTAAATCTCTCTCATTAAAATTATTATTTGGTAGGTGGTGATCCTGGTGATGATGAAAAAGTAGCATAGGTTAGTGAAATTATATACATGGGTTATTCTTTATACTTTCTCCTAGGGGTTTTGTAAGGATTTGGGTTTGTGTCTTCGACATGTGGTTGAATTATTTTATTACCCTATGTTTTCATGGGTGATTTGGGAGGTCAATTTATTACTTTGAGTTATGAGGTCCTATTTTGGGTTTCTTATTTTAATGTGGAAAGTGGGTTATCTGGTTTATCTCTTTCCCCTTTTGAGATTTGGTAATGGTGAAATTGGAGAATGAATTCTTAACTTTAATCGTTCTTTTTCAACCTTATATTTTTATCATATTTTGTTTGAGTTGGGTGGTTGATCATTTTTCAATTCTATTTGGGGTATCCTACAAGGTTTTTTATACACACCCATGTATGTAAAAACATTCCCTCATGTATTTGTGTTTTGGAAGATACTATATACTATAGATGTGATATTTGAGATAGAGTAGTAACTAGAGATGGTCTTACATAGAGATGGTTAATGTTAGTTGTTCGGGATTTTGATATGATACCCAATTATGAGGAGGTTTTCCCCCATTCAGTTATGGTTTTCATGTCCTTGTATTCTTTATATCCCATATTTTTCATACTTTTTGAGATTGATTATATATTTTCTATGGATTATTAGTGATATTTGTTTTTATAAATTCTCTCACACTTGGTTATTCTATTTTGTTTTATATTGGAATTTTGGGGGTTTTATTAGTATTTGATAATATGAATATTACTTCAATTAATCCATATGAAAATTGAACTCATTGAGATATTACTTATTGTCACTTGTTGTTAGCCTTTGGCCTATTTAATTCATGCTTGGAATGACACATCCAACCTCTCTGCCATGGTTGGTGGGCCCCTAGTTGGTGGAGCTGTGTCTTTTAGGGTTCTATAAAGATGAATAGAGGGGATTCATAATAGAGGGTACTAATTAAAAATTGAAATAAATCAATAAAACAAAGAAAATTATAATAATGTAAAATTAATATAAATATAGGGAAAGAGAATTCCATAAAAATTGGGTTACCTCCCAGCAAGTGCTTGATTTATACAATTGTTCCGACCTCTATTGGAAAACTACCCAAGGTTGATAGGGAGATATCACTTCATAAGAAGGACCCATGACATGTTATATGATCCACTGATCCGTGATATGAAATCTCTAGAAGTATGATTAGGATTATCAATGGAAAAAAACTCTTTCTAGAATATTTCAATTGGCCCATGAATCACCCCATGTCTAATGAAGTAAAACTAAGAACATATCTCCTTCTTTATGATTTCAATTTGGTTTATATTCCTGGTGGGTGGAATTAAATTGTGTGGTGACTACTCATATTGTTCTAGGTATTCACATCTAGTAATACCAAAAAATTTTATTTCCTATTCCTTTTGAGAGTTTAATTAAATACAAGCTTTAAATAAATTTATTTTAACCTCCATCATAACATAATAAAAAATATGATGATCAAAATCCTTAATTGGTAAAGTGTTCATGTTGGGTGACTTTTCTTACATAGGGAAGATTCATTCATCGTATTTCTCACTAAATATTGTACTTATTTAAGTGAATTTATTTTCTGACTCCTGTGTTTCTTCTTAACTTATTTCAATAATAAATCCAATCAATCATAGACTTGTGGTCATATATTAATCATTATCTTTTAACTTTTAATATAATTAAGCTACCCTCTCCAAAATCAATTGAATATTATTTTCTATATATTCTATATACCAAAATATTATAATCTCCACATGTTTCTATAAATACTCACACCACATGGTCATTCCATATACTTATATTCCTTTCTTTTTTTATTTTTTGGCTCTTCCTCTAAAATGTTTCCATTACTGCATAATTAAACAAAAAAGCTGATATAATGTATTGAGAGTGATAATTTAATATCAATTAATGAAATAAAATACATAAAAAATCAATTGAGATGACACACAATGAATTTAATAGAGAGTTTATAACAATTACGCTTCTATGATATTTTTTTATCTTTTTATTTTTTTATTTTTTATTTATATTTTAAAATTTTGGTTTTATTTAATTCAAAAAAATACAAGTAAACTCAATGTCCTATCCTAAAAAATTATTCAGTCCCATGTTTTTTATCCATAGGGATAGGTTTCAATTTTAGGTGTCCTTGATTGTGATTTTTTAGAAAAAATAGTAAAAATTATGTATTAGATGTGTGGATAATTTTGATAAATGAGAAATTTGAGTAGATTTCATCTCTACTAGAATGGATAATCAGAGATCGTAGTTTCGCTTATAGTGGAATACACTTAAAGGGGAAATGAAAATAAACTAACGTTACCAAAGTCTTACTACTGGTCATGCTAATGTAGTTAGAAACAACTTTTTTTCACCTAGAGATACTCTCTCAAGATATACCATATCCTTCATATTTAATATTCATGTCCCTATAAGGTTTTCTAGTAATAATCAAGTAAGATAAATAAGTTCACATTTTTTGGTGTTGTGTGTTATCACTACCCCTCTCAATTTAGGTTTTTAGTTTATGTTTTTTAGGTCAAAAAATTGTGGGTGTAAATCATGCATATGAAAGGTGTTAATACTCTATACTAACCTTAACATAGGAAACTAGTTTCATCTTGTGTGTTTAAGTAATTTTAAACTCTCATATTTTTTTCAAACTCATAGTTCATCTATATTGCAGTAGTGAAAAATTATCATTACAATATTTAAGCTTCCACACTCACTACTTTATTAACACACAAAAGTGCATCCTTCCACATATATCAAGGTAAGAATTACACATAGAATAATATATCACATAGAAAAAAACAATACTTAAACAATATAATATTTAATTAAATTAAATTTATACATTAAACAATTGAGAACAACCTAAAATTAAATCACACTAACATAAATAAATAAAGAACAAGGGAAAATATATCATATAAAAACTTGTAAAAAACTTCTTTAACTCATAATATGGACTATTATGTGCTCTTATAATATCACCTCCTCCCCTGTAAGTCCTTTATTACTTTAACTAAACTCATTCATACCCTAGAAGTATATCTCTAAATATAAATTTCTCATCCTTCATTCTTGGGTTTCATGGATCACATACATAGGGATATGGTTAATTAAGATGACCACCCCCTTGTGGATAGTGGAATTCTTCATTTTAATATAATGATTAAATTTAACATTAATTTCATTGATCCCTTATCCATAACTCTTTCCATTATCTACTCAAACATGGAATTATTGTTAAATACTTACCTAATTTGGTTAGTAAATTATATATAAGTAATATTTTTGTTCATATCTATCTTGCTTACATGGCACATGATTATAATAAGATCTATAGAAATCTTCTTCCTTTTATCATATCTTACTATTTATTTCGTAATTCATATTTATTTGATAATTATCATGAAATGAAATGGTGTTCATAGTTGATGAGAATAATAGATTTATATTTTTCGGTGACATAAAGATAGAACATAGGTTGATTATCTATGTTTTGAGTACACACACTCTATTTATAAGTATTGGTACTTTCATAGACTATTTTTATGGTGTTAATTCTATATCATAGGATGTTTTTTTAGTTTTTTCATGATTCCACCACCTCAATCATCGATATAGGTTATTTTGGTGTGTTATAAACAATGTTACTGGGAAAATACATTTTCCTCAAAATAGGGTATCACATAACTCCATATATTCTCTTCTAATTCAGTATTGGGTCCCACAAATACAATATTTTGATTATTTTTTTTGCATTGTGAATAAAATGAATCTATCATAAATTGGATATTTCTTAAGATCTAACACTGAAAGCATTAGAAACTAGTCCTCTATTGAGATGTTATATAGGAAAAATTATTGTATTTTCACGATATCATCTTTGGATCTTCAACAATAACCTCCTATCATCTTTGTTTGGAAAATTTCCCTTGATGTGATTATGTTGGACATCCATGGATATGTTATGAATAAGTGAGTTTCCATATCAAATAATTTAGTCTTCATACTAACTATTATGTCCTGTAGCACAATGGAGAAAAAATAAATAGTGAATTGTTGATATAATAAATAAAAGTAGTGCAATTGAATATTTTATATTTGATTAATTTTCATTTATTCATGAACGTGAGAATAAAATTAGTATAATAAAAAAGACATCAATATAGGTATAAATTTACAAGAAATGATAATAATGATGTTGAGAGTGAAAAAATTGAGGAAAGATACATGAAATATTATATATTAGGCACTTGTTAAAATAAAAAAGATAAAAATATTTAGTGTAATTTTATCATGGGAAAATAATGTATATAATTTCTAATAAAATGTTTTATTATCTTTATACAATTTGAAATTAGTTTCATCCTGGTGATGCAGATATTCCCACAAATCATTATTTTGAATATATATTAATCGATCATATTAGATTTTAAAATAATAAAATTCGGGATTTACAGAAAGATTGTATCTTATTTTTGTGAGGAAACTATGTGATTAAATGAGAAATAACTTTGTATTACATCATAACAGAATCCCAATATAGATTGGATACCATATCAAGTAACGAAAAAACTATTGTACCAATTTTTATTGATTCCTATATTGTGAAATCGTTACTTTTATGGTGAAATATACAAAATATAAAATTGAATGATGTTGAGAGAAATAAGAAAATAAATAATTATACCATCTTGATATTTGATTATCATGATCCACAATTGATGCATGATATTCTAATTTTTTAATTAAAGTATTTAATTCTAGATTGGGTTTATCATGTGATAGTTTTAATTTGTTTGGTTAAATGATTACTTATGACAATAAATAGCCTAATTTCATTCATATTTATAACCTTTCCCATAGATGTGTATGAAATGATCATTTAATTTTCTAAATATACTCATATATAGACCTTTTTATCCTATAAATTATATAAACACGTACTTTCAATCTTTAGTAAAATATTTAAAGTAGATATGAAATGTGAGTGTGCACACATATGATTCTTCTTGAAATAGTCATTTAAAATCTATATTGTGCTAATGTTGATAATAAATGATTTTCTTACTTATTAAATGGTGTTTGGTTAGAGTAAAAAGTTTTAAAAATACTGTCCTATTTATATGATGAATAATCAAACCATAATTCATAAATTTCATCATCATTCTGATTTTAGAGGATATAGATGATTATTTCCAATGAATAATAGATTTGGATAAAATAATAAAAAATTACATTATCATTATGATAAAAAATCCAGCTCATTATATATTTAGAAATGATAAACATAATGAATCTAAAGATGATATTTTTGTGCTTGGGAAAGGTCAACTAAAATCTATAAATAAGATGGATGTTTACAATAAATCCAATTACAATTAGAGGGAAAAATTATTTTCTTATTGGTCAATACATTTTCTATATCATTACATTAATTTAATTAAAATTAAAAAAAATTATAAGTTAAATGTTTCTTTCAATGCTTCCTAATGTTAGGGGTAATACCAAAGATAATTTAAGATCTTTATGTGACTTGTTAGATTGGGATACTAGACCTGAATTACATCCAGAGATTAACAATCATAAAAATTTAAAGTTTCTTTATTCTTATTAGGTGATGAAAAATTAGGAGATTTTTTTGGTTGTAATATAGATTATAAAGGTTCCAAAATTTTATTTTAGAAACATATTATAATAGGTCAACATAAGATATGTGAACCTGAAATATGTAAAAATAGATGAATGGAACATCCTTATACATGAGTTGACTGTAATATCCATCCAACATTTACTATAAATTAATGTAAGGTTGATGGTGATTTAATTGAGAAAAATACATAGAGATATATAGTATAAAATATTGAGTGAATTTTTTTTGAAAAAAATACAGTAAGAGGTACTAATAATATTTTGTGAGTCAGAGAACCCCCTATCTTTTTTCACTTGCATGCTGCATGTAACCATACACCTTCCTACAAAATTTATTATTTGTGGTATAATTTATTTTCATATAATGTTTCTAAAACATATTAAATTTGTCTATAATGACATCTTATCTTAATAATTAGAATCATACTGAGTTCTACTTTAAAAGGTTATTTAGCTCAAGAATGTATGTATTTTTTTCCATTTATTTGGGTGATGCTGGTGCTAAATGTAACTGAAAAATAAAAACTGAGGATGAGTAATATGATTATATAAAAACCACTTTTACAGACTTCCTTAAATAGGGGTAATTCCTATATTATATATATCAGGTACTTTGATCATTAAAGGCTTGGAGATGGCACACCATACAATCTTGTTAAGATGTGATGTGTTTACTGACTATAAAGAGTAAGTAATTTGAATAATTATATGTTATCAATTTTTAAATTGTATATATATCTTAAGCTTTTAATATTATATTATTTAGTATATATTAAATTAATATAAGTAGAATTAATTATTAAATATCTTAGCTATGGAGAGAGACTTTATTCAGTGAAGATATTCCTAATTGGTTGAAATTAAAGGCAATACCACTAATTTTAAATAGTATTTTGATAATATTTAATAGTTGTTTTTAATTGTAATATTCATATATATTACAATTATAATGCTTATTAATAGATTATGTCTCTCCATAAATAAGTGAATTTAATTTTGGCCCAAATAATATGGTATGTGAATGTAAATCATTGATAATTAATAAATATAAATTTGTTAAAACTAGTCGAGTAGTGAACATGAGAAAATAACCTGATGATGTGATGTTAATAATAATGATAGACTATATTTCAAGGAATTATATAAACAACCTTAAATGAAATGTATCATATTATAGAGCTATTGATAAAATACTCATATTAGATTAATAATCTCATGGCCGAGTCATTATAATGAAATAAAAGTGGTTTGATTCAATGAAGTGATATGGAACTTATATTGATAATTATGGATTTATGGTTACTAGCATGAATAATAACCTTCCTATTGATGATATATACATTATTACATTAATGGTGAAACAAGTATTTTATATTCATGATCTTCTGAAACACAAATTTAGTGTCATTAGTTAATTAATATCATGACATATTTTCAATATTGGTGGAAGTGAAATTTACACCATGAATTCCTCCATTGGTCTCAAAAAAACTATTACACATATTATGATTTCAATACTTTAATTATTATATTTTATTGTGAATCAGAATTAGTGGTGTGAAATTTATAGATGAAATAATATGTTTATTTTTTTTGAACATTATTTAATCACTATATTTGTCATAAATTTTAATGGAAATCATCATATTTCTAATTTATTTAATTATCATCATCTTATTATATATTAGATTTATAATAAAATGTAAATTACTTAGTGTGTGTAGAATATGTCAGATATTAAAGAGGTACAAAGGGAAATAATCTTTGAAAATTATTTTTAAAAATGTGATCCAAGATTGAATCCTTCAGCTCCCATTGTGAGTATATTTTCTCAAATTTATATATCACTTATATAATATAAAATTCCATTTTATTAAAAAAATTAAATTTAAATCAAGAAAAATATATAAGGAAACTATTTTCTAGTCATACCAATGATAATAGTGATTAACATAAACAATCAAGGGGGTATGGTAATAGTGGTACTCAGAGTGGCCTCCACAATCGATCACACACATACCCTTCACTACATATTCCTTCTTCCATACTTAATCATCCCACAAATTTTCTTAAGGCATTAGGATTGGGGGAGGGGATCTTTAGACAACCTATACTATCATCAAGATCTTTGTCATCCTCTTATGCTCATATTTATTTTCCCCTTACGAGGATTTCTCAACACCCTTAGTATACATTTTCACCCAATTCATTGCCACATATATTTCATTGTTATCCTATCTTTTTAGGATATTATTCTCATGATTCTTTAATAAATAATATGTATCCTTCTAATCAAAGTGATATTACCAACCATCATACACATACATTGAATACACATTAGTGATCAAATAAAGGATAATGAATCAATTAAGATATGAGTAAGGATATTTTTTACATTATAACACACATTATTATTTTATTTTCTAAATTAATTTTCCATTTGAATCTCCAATTTAATTTCCTATATGATCAAGTAATTTGGGATTAAAAATTAATAGATTTAGGGGAACTATAAAGAATATATAAGTATGGATTATAGGTTATACAAACTAGTAGAGTTGATACATATTTAGATGTTATACCTAACCTCAAATATTTTCTAGTTACATAGTAAAAGGATTTCATTTCCCATTGGAAGAGTGATGAGTTTAAGTTATTATTATAATATAATATCTTTGATGGAATGTGAATATTATTAGTACTAATAATTCAATTATTTTTTATGTCTTTTATTATTTTTCATTAATAACTAAAAGAATAAGGGTGCTATGAGGTATTTACATACTTTGGGACAAAAGGATATACTTGAACATGAGAAAAGGAAGTATTTTTCATGTAAAATATACTTTTTTTAATAATTTTTTTTAAATAATATGAAAAATAAATTTTTAGATGAACTTGAGTTTGATTTAGTTTTTAACATTAAAAAAATGTTAAAGGGTATTATTTTCATTTATGTATTCTTTTAATTATTTATAGTAGTTGAGATTGAACATTGAAGGATGTGTACCTCAAGTAATTTTTTGATTGAGTATAAAAAAGAAATATTAATATTATATTAATGATAATATTTAAGATAATATTATAAGAATTTTTATAATCCTTTAACATTTTTAAAAAACTTTATTAAATTTATATTTTAAATAATGCTATCTAGAGGCTTTTGATAAGAAAGAAGGTGAAATATTTAGCCTAAATAATCATTTGGGATAGGTATTAGGTGAGGATCACCCTGAATGGTCCTATATTGACTTGGGAAGACTATCATACCCACTTGGTATTTAATTACTTTAAGCAATTTAAATAACCCTTATATTACCATGCAATTGTTGTAAGAGGCTCATTTGGATGTATAAAATGGAACAAATTCAGTCTATAAAAATAAAATAAATAAATATCTCACTTAGAAGTTCATTAAATCTATGATGTGTTTTTTCTCATCAGTTCAACTACATTGTATTAAATTTTTTGATACATGTATGTCAAATATGCACTCATTTTATGAAGCACTAGGAAATAGAGACGATAAACCAGGAGTTGATTGAGGAGATGGAATTACTGGTGGTGATGGTGATGAAGTTATTTGAGATAATGATCATGGTGATCAGGTTGGTGTTTAGGATGATGGTAGTGATGAGCATGAAGATTAATATTTTGAGTGACATAATAATTCTCTCTATCTTTAACATAATTTGTATAATAGTTTGGTTGTTACAGATTAATAATTGAACTTATTAAAACTTATTATATATGTGTATTATTATATTATTTTCACATTCTTAATTATTTTAATGCAATGCAACTTTTTAAATTTAGTATTGAAACATTATTATAACTGACATTTCTTACTTATCTAACTTTTAGTTTTTTTGTAATAAATATTTTATGTGTATTTTCAGGAGATTTTTGTGTGTGTTAGTTATAGTTAAATCCATGTGTGGATGATTATACCCATGGTTCATGTGAACAATGGGTTTATTTATATAACAATGGTTCTAGAAAACAATTAGTATAAATAATATTCAATGGGAGTATGAGCCACGATTCTTCAAACTATTGCTATGATCTATACAAATGATATAAGGCCTATTAAAATGAGTTGAAAGCATGGGTATATGTATTATTTACAATAGAGAAGGTTGTTAGTAATAAATACTCAAATCATATAAAAAAATGATAGGAAATTTTTTATAAATGTTGAATAATCAAAACATGCACTAAATTCTTACTGATTATATTTTCAAATAAATATATTTTTAAGACATGAAGTATTTTCTGTTAGGAAATATCAATTTTTTAATTTTTGGGAACATTTAAAAAATAAAGTATTAAAAACCATCTATTATAAAACATTTTATGTGTTCAGAGAAATATTATGAAAATACGGGTTTATTCTTTAAAATACACCACTATTTGGTGATATGAATCCTTTCCCTCATATTTTTATAATTATCTAAGACAAACTATTTATTCCTTGATAAAAATTCTTTTATCATTTTCTTCCTTTAAAAAAATTATTATAGAATTGTATCAAATAATAAACCATGTGTATCAAACTCATATTATTAATTCTTTGTTTAAAATAACATATTTCATATCAAATTATAGAAAAATGAGGTAAAAAATACACATCTTTTATCTTTTCAAAATAAAATCAACCTTTTAATTTGTCCAACATGTCCACCTCCTTGATGTAAAAACTCTGTCCTTCATCAGTTTAACATATAATAAAAGCACCAACTTTGGAATTTTATACATATCCATAATATTTTATAATTTATAGTTGATATAATATAATCTTATAAATAGAAAAGTTTAATTGTATAAGACTAATACCTAACATGAACTCTATACAATTCTTCTTGAAACCCTTCAATAATTATAGGAAATTCCTTATCTTTCTTTAGATATCTATATACCAATAAGTTAACTCCCTAGGCTCACATACAATAAGATAGGGGCTAGTAACCAATATTGAGGAATTCATGCAGTCATTGTTGACATTACCTCTATTGAAATATACCACTAGATATCATACATGATCATACACATGATATTCATTAAATATAAATTGATCAACATAATATATTTATATATATATTTAAGAAATTTGTTGGATACAATCTATAATAATACAAATGAAACCACCTGATACGAATAAAACATCTTTAATAGATTTAATGTAAATTATTGACATCATAAGGGTGGACATCATATTGAGATCTCTTCTCATATAGTTATCTATATCAGCTATCCATCTCTAGGACCCATAATCTTCACTGTCAACATCTGCTGATCTAAAATAAAACAAGGTGAACAATGTGTTAGTGCACATGTAGGGGTGAGTATAAAAATACCATGTATGGCCATCCAAAGTAGCGGGCCACCTACCGAAACATCTAGTGTCTATGATAACCAATAGTATATAAAGTGAAGACACACTAAAACCACCTATCATAATAATCATTTGATATTTCTAAATCATGATCAATCTTAATAAATATAACCAAGGAAAATTTTCATAATGCTAAAAAAAATCATTTATAAAATAGTTATAAAATTATCTCACATCAATTCATATATTTTCTACCCAACAATTAATGCTCGACGCACTGATCATGAGATGCTATTGAAAATAAATATCTCCACCCATCTAAGAATTATTGGAGGGAATATCAATTTCTAAATATAGTAGTTATAAATGTTTCTAGAAAATGAATGAAAGACACAAATCCCGGGCTAAATATTTATATTGATGTACTGAAATGAATTGACATCTCAATGGATTTTTTTATATATCTAGTCCTCCAATGTCCTAAATCCATGGGTAGGTAGTGAGATATTATCTAGTGTATCATCCATCCTGATCCATATTGTATGAGTGAGGAGTGTAACTACATAAGTGAATTACCATCCCTTGTATTATCATATTAAGGATACTAGAGGAATTATCCATGTAACTTATCACATGTCGTAGATACTAGAGGAATTACCCATCTCCATATATCTCCTAATAATATCAGATCTATCTCAACCTAGAGCTGTTGGTGAGTAGAAGTAGATACATATATAATACATCACTAGTTTTAACTAGACCAGTGGGAGAGAAGGTAAGTCTTCTATCATTATAAATGATGGCTAGTAAGAGGGTTAGTGAAAAATAGATCCACCATTGTACCCCCTCACCATCTATATATATCTATAATAAGAAGAATCACATCTCAAAGTAATGAGAACACAAAAAATCACCTCAATCTCAGATTATGATACCCTACTAGTAACACAAAACTTTCTGCATAGTATTATGACTATTATATCATCATCAATCATATCCCATTTTCTAACTCAAAAAAAAGTTAATGATAATTCCTCAATAGATAGATGTCATTCATTGAATTTGTTATCTTGAAACATAACAACATAGTTGATAATAATTTCCACTTAGATAACACTGGATGTTACAAAATCTTCAATAGGTCCCATATTTTCAATAACGACATGTTTTTTATTGAATTATTCAACAATTCGAATCAAGTCCAAGTTGATAATAATTTTGTTACATAGATTTTAAATTTTTCATTCCAAGTAACTATATTTACTCCACTACATTACCCAAACATTATATTATATTTCTTGAATATTTATCATTAATATTAGACTACTTATTCCTTAATTTCCATGCGATCATTCATTATTATACTATAACATTATCCCCCATTTACATTTATTAAAATTAAATCTATTTATTGAAATTTATTATTCAAATAGATTTCATTCTATTCCCTGATAAAAATGATAACATTTATATCATCAAGTTAGCTCCACATAGTTCCATTCATAACAATTTATTTAAAAATAATATCTTGTTTTTTTTATCATCACCTCTTAATTAAAGTTATTGAATTACATCAATCAATATTTTCTTACTATTATCATGGATCTCATATTAATTCATGTTCTAATCTTAAATAAAAACAAAAAACTTTACCTTCACTTACCATTTACATCACAAAAATTAATTTTCACCATAATCTAGATTCATTATTTCATAATGAATTTTATATACTTCATAATTGTGGAAACCATATTTTTGAAGAAATAATTATAGAGTTTATTGAATATATTTCATGTGAGGTTATAAAATAATCATAGGCACTAGTTAATCATCGTAATCCTGTCACTACCTACCATGGTATATTGCTTCCAACAACATCTCATTGATATTAGTATTATTAAGTAAAAATATTATTATTACATGGATGTATCATCAAACATAGATATTTTTATTGTAGGATTATCATTCAAAAGAGTTTAGTTCTACCTAACAAAATTATCATAGTCAGTGGCCATCTATTACATAATCATTGGGTTTAAACTAGATAAATTAATTCTTTTGTTAATAATTTTTCATATTTAATTAAAAAATATTATCTTAATTCGTTTTCCAAAATTTATTAAAATGTTTTAAAATTGTTTCCATTGAGTTTGAGAAGTCATAAGGATTCTAAATGAATTTTTTTTCACAAAATGGACACCCTACATGCCCTCATGTAAAAGAAATTGGTTTAATAAAATGGGGAGGTTCCACGTAGAACCCATATGAATGGGAATGTGTGTTCCTTGTTGCGTAGTACCCCAAATCAATATGAGACATATAATATTTGGATCTAATAACCTTGATTTCTACATATCATGCCTCCACATCAATGACCCCCATAGTGTGACTACCATTTTATCTTTAATATCACTTTGTCACGCCAAATTTGTGTCTCTCACCACAACCCCAGAATATGGTTGACTTAACAGTTCCCACACCATCCAATCAGCCTGTTTTGATGGTCATTCAAGCCAAACATGGATCCATGAAACACCCACACCCATCACTACTTAATAATGTTGTGTTTTCACATTTGTTATCTGATCAAAGATCAGATAACCCTCATCCTTCCACTAACACACCATCGGAGCCTCACTAATATATTTGTTTAACCTCCATCCATGATGGTTAACTATGCATTAACCACCACTAAACCCTACAAAAATTTGTTTAATTGTAAATTTTAACATTATGAATCCAAATATGACCTCTATTTCCATATATTAGAAATATAAGCGCCTCAAATTCTAGAGAGAATTTTAAAAGTTATAAATTTATCTCTATGATATCTCCCATTATAAAACTCTAATTGTAGTGATTATAATGACATTACGTCTATTTTGTTTATAAATTTACAATGACATATTATAGAGTTCCTGAGTAATTCAAAAAAAATATTATCAACTAATTTACAAAATCAATTCTTTAAATCACCTTTAAAATAATTAAAAATCCATAAATCTAATCTAAATGAATATAAGGTATTTGGATTAGTCTAATCTAAAAAATGTACATATATTTTATGTGAAAATTTAATCATTAATTAATATAATTCATAAAGATAAATTATTTCTTAAAAATAATGGTAGCTGGATTAAATTACTATACCAATTTTGGGATGATTCAATCATCTTTGAATAAGATCTCTGATCTCTATTGATCCATACATAGTGGATTCCTCATCTATAGATCCTAGCCTTTTTTAATTTTCTCTAAAGTAGAAAGATAATGGGTGGTGGATAAGATGAAACAAAATGAATGAATTATTTTTTATTTTTAATAAATAACCAAGAATTCATTTCAAAAGATGAAAATCAACATATTTTTTTCCCAAAAATTATATATGTCCAATCTTATGTTAAAAAATATATTTCAGACTCAACGACACTGTTCATTCTCGATTAAGCATTCCATTAAGGAAGAATTTTCCATTTTGACATTTTAATAAAAAATTAATATTTTTTTCGTAAACTATCCATAATGATCAATAAAATCCACTAAATCAAGTCATCACCTCCAATGATTACTAATCAATACAACCACGCTAATATTAGTATCGTGTTTGAAACATAGGTAAACTCACCATTGAGAAAAAACTCGTATTGGTATATCCTACCCATGTTAAAAACTTTCATCTTTAAAAGGAAACAATATATAGAAATTTATTCTCACATATTCAATCCTAGATTAAGTGACCCTACATAAATTGCTAAATAATAAATGGAAGTAATGAACAATAAGGGAGTCAACTAGAACTACCAAAAAACTCTGCATAATATCAGGAGGATATATCGAAAATACCTTTCTCCTAAAAAATATAACGAAGTCAATAATTCCCTTTAAAGAATCTCTAGAAGTCTAACTAAACAAAAAAATATCACTTTTTAAACATCCATGCCTATATTAAGAAATTTAACCCATAAGGATCAATAACATTTCTACTATCAAATAACCAAATAAAATAAACTTTCAGAACTACTTGATCAACAAGATTCAAGAAATATTGGATATCATAATTCTAGTGTGTGAGTTCTTCTAAATAAATTATTTTATAGTTTGTCAACCTTTATCATTCATCATTGAGAAGAGAATAAATATTCCCACTTTTAGAAAAATACTAAAGATCCTACACAAATACATATATTCACAACAATTCTCCCCTCCAACTACTCTACAAGAGTTAACAAACAATATCAATTTCCATACATATTTAATGATGATTAAAGAGTTGGTGTCCTAGAACCAACTAGTTTTACTTTGAATACATGGATATTTATTGTATTATTACATATTGTTCATTGTTCTATATGAGTATGATATAATAATGTCCTATTGTATTTGTTACATTGATAAGGTCATGGCAGTTTACCGATATAATGGGAACCTTGAAAAGCTATACCAATATTCTTAAATATAGTTATATGGTTGGATGACATACTATGTTAGGACACATAGAATGTAGACCATCAGGTGTGAGTACTCATAAGTAGATGATACTTCCTCTCATGAAGTTCACACTAGGTCATATTCAAGATATAAGATTATGATAATTGACCCGCTAGTAGAAATTCTGCATGTTTTGGTGTCATCAGATTATCTTTCTATGAGCGTGTGTAATGATCCTTAGAATTTAAGATTATCATTAATACATGCCACGAATTACGCACTTTGATTTACTAATGAAAACTGTCACAAGGATAGTTGGAAGGAAGTAGGGTACGTTGGGTGCATCACAAGTGACATATTATTAATGGATATGTCGAGGAAGGATTTGTCCCTTCAATTTATGGAAGTAGATATCTCGACCCTTTGGTTGAAATAGAACCATCGCACGAAATTTCATGGCCACGGTGTAATGATGAGTTTATTATAAGTAGTCAAAGAACGACGTATCAAGCATAAAAGTTGATGAAACAATCATTAAACCACCTTGATGAGATATTGCGACAAAGGGATTATATTACATAGTTAGCCTTCATATATTGATGTCATTATTTCGAATTTACGTTCTTTCTCTTTAGTGCCTTGACCCGTTGCTAGACAGTATTATTGGACTTTAGGGAATCCCACCTAATAATAATGACAAATAATCCTAGAGGGTCACACACTAAGTGTTTTTGGTGGTCTCAGTAAAATTCTATTTGAATTTAATTAATGAAATAAATATTATTCTGAATAATAAGGAATAATTTTATTCAAGTTAAAATGATCACATAATTTAAATAAAATATATTTATTTATTTTATTTAACATTTAATAAATACTTATTTACTAGTTTGTAAATAAAATATTTACTTAAGAGAATAAATTATTTATTTATTTATCTGGGTGTTTAATAAATAGAAGTGGAGTTCGAACAGACCAAGGTTGGTCCGGTAGTAAAATAATTATTCTCAAGATGGTAAATAATTTTTTAACTAGTTGGCACAAATTAAAATATTGATTCTATTATTTTGTGACAAATAATTTTATTTATAATTCTGTTTTACGCAAGTTGGTGCACCATAAATAATGAAGCGATGTTATTATTAAATGCATGGGTTTATCTAATTTTATGAATGAATTTAATTATTTTTATGCAATTAAATATTGTAACTGAAATTCCATGTATATAAATAGACGAGTACGCCTATTGTTCCATACACCACATGACACTCTTAGTGAATTGATAACTGTTGAGCCAATTTTTTTTCTCTCGAATCCTCTTCTCTCCCCTCTCAAGAAAGAGAGAAATTCTTCAAGGCCGATGAACAAATGATCAAGAACAACCGACACAAGACACTCTCTTTTTTGTGCTTGCACACAGAGAACGAGCGATGTCGATTAGAGGATATCGGTTCACATGTAGATCACCGCTAGAAAAATTCTAGTTTGGATCCTTACAAGTGTAACAAGATAATTTGGAAGGGTCATTCTAGACAACCAAAATCATGAACGAAGAAAAACAAAAAAGATTTAGGTTTTATGTTCCTTTATGATATTAATTAAATTAATTATAAACATGATTTGCAAGATCCTCTCAAAAGGTTTTGGGACTATTTCTTCTTTATCTAAATCTTTGATTATATTCTATGGAGATTTAAATTCATCATCGTATTGATCCCGAAATAATAATTGGTCATGGTAAAAATCGAAGTTAGGTGTCGTCCCAACCATGATCCACTATGCCTGGAACCGTCAAGTTGTATCAGAGGGGTTATATCATAGTTTATAATTATTTAAATATTTCGTTGATGACTTATGCATTTAATAATTTAGTTGTTTTAATTCAAATTAATTATTCTACAAATATAAATCTCGATATCTATTCCTCCTCTTTTGTTTCTCATTAACCATACAGAAACGATCTTCTCTTTTAAATTTGATTAAAATAAAATAGAGTATATCATTTGGAGGTGCCAAAGTTTCTTGGACATAAAAAACTAGAACAAATGACATGTATTCGGCATTACACACTATTTAGTCAATATTCAATGCATTAAATAGGTCCTCTAAACCAAGTCATGTGTTGGAGTCATTCTAAGTATTAAATGACTTTGTGTGTTGAAAAGGAATAGGTGGAATGTGGCTTCCAAATTACACGCTTTGTGACCTAATGGAAATGACGTGTAGTTCCTTCAGGTTTGGGTTGGACCGTGTACCCTATACATAGATTGCCTGGCTGGAGACCGTGTAACAAGGAACTACATAGCATGTGGCCCACTGGACATGTCGTGTACTTCAATGATTTCTGAAGTACACTCACGCACCATTTCCCAGGGCGTATACTTCAGATAAATGGTGAAAAATAGTACACGCCATATAGTTGGAACTACATATCGTGTACTCAGACAAATTATGTAGATTTATTAAAATTTATTATTATATTATACAAACCCTTGATATGTGTACCATCATGCGGGCGTAAAGGTGAGGTACACCACATGATAGGTGTTTTATATATATGTGTTTAATTTAACATCTGCGTAATGTTCATTTATAATAATTGTTTAGTCATGAATAGTAATTCACTTGGTTGCCTCTATGGTACAAGTTACGTACAAAGATAAATTTAAATGAATTTATTTGTTTAAAATTAAGATGGATGATAATCTCAAGGAAATTCAAAAAATGGTTTAAGATAAAAGGACTGATTAATTAAAGATGATAATTAATTGATTCAAGCATGATTTATCTTAAACAATAATGATTAAAGAATTGATTTCTAGTTTTATTTATGCACAAATATCGTTGCATGTATGGATGATCATGAGCTGGACCAAAACCTTGGTATGTGGATGGTTTGTTTTAATTAATTTATTTGAATTATATTTGTTGGCCTGCGAGCCTTCTCTTCATTAATATGTAGGGCCTACGTACCCAAGGTTTATTTTATGTAAAAAACCATTTTAATCCTCACCTAAATGTGAGTTAATAAAGGAATATGTGATGGATGGAACTCTCAAGAAAGTGGAGGCTGTTCAAGATAGAGCCGAGAGGAAACCAACCCCAGGAGCTATAGAGGTGGATAGGTGGAAGTTGTAAACATGAACCCAAAAGGTTTAATGTATTTCTCTCCTAGGTCAATGTTTGTTTATCCACCACTAGATAAACTAACCATTAGAAAATCTCATTATCATGCCATTTACTTTATTTTATTTATGTCAGCTGCATGGTTTATCGTTATGGATGAGTTATCACGATCACATAATTAATGAATTAAACAAGCATGCAAGATGGAACTAAAATAAACCGGACTTATGCGTAAATATTATCAAGACATGGTTAATCACTTATGTAAGTTCAACATAATATTAACAAGACTGTGATAAGATAATAATCAATTCACACATAAGAGATAAAAATCCCTCAACAAAATATTATGTCAAAACAAGCCTTCCATTATGTGATTAAGGGAAAAAATCCATAAAACTATGTGATTGAACAACCCTTGTTGGGACAAATACTTTTATACATGAAGCCATTATGAAAGGTTTCAGGTTGACTTAACCATATTACATCAAGAGGAGTATCCCTTGCTAGACTTTGTGTAATATTAGATGCAAGAGTTGAGGAAATCCAAAGCCATGATTTCTGGATTGGGGAGTCCACTCAACAGATCAAGGAGCATCAAGACCACAGTTGACAAAGACCAACCTACCTAAATACCTTCTAATAGCTTAACTAACCCTTTTTGGGGTTATGTGAAGGGGAATATGGATCCTTTCCACTAGAAATTCATGGAAAATGGACATTCTGATTTTAATGGTGAGGGATATTGGGACTTGATAAAATAGTGGGATAATTAATTAAATTTATTATAAAATGTAATCAAGAAAGTACTAATGATATGATATTTTAATTTTAGAATAAAAATAAAAATATCCTCTACCACACTATCCTTGCGATCAATTCTGGATAAAGACAACATCCTCATTGATAGTAACTTCCAGGAATGGTTTAGATGCCTTCGAGTTATCCAATGCCATGAATTGAAGTGTTATGTGTTAAAGTAAGCATTACCTGATCCGCCTGCCAAAGAGGTGAGTGGAGAGGATTTCTTGGTATATGAGAATCATATGAACTATTTTATCAACATTTTATGTTTAATGTTATCATCAATGTCAAGTGATATCATGAAGTCTCATGAAAACATGGATTCTTATAGCATGATCAATCACCTCCCTGGACTTTACCAGGAGAGAGCAAGATAGAAAATGTTTGAGATCTCTAAGGAACTTTTTGTAATGTCTTGTATTTTCCATGTATAATTTTTTTAAATATTATTTTTAATTATTTTGAGATCGAGCACGAAAACGAAACATCATTTCGAGGCCCGGTCATCCCAGAACGGTGGTTTGCACTTTTTAAGTTAAGTGAGTCGTCACTTGTGCATGGTTGTGACAGTTTCCAAACAGATGCCTAGATTAAAAATTTGAGGGCACCGTTGCGTCTGGGAAGGTGACTTTACATAAGAACAATACTAACCTCGACCGGCATAGGTCGAGGGAAAAAGATAATTTTCGGACGGTTTTAGTAAAATAAAAATAAAATAAATTGCTAAGTGTTTATTTTATTTTATTGAAACATCATCAGCAGCACAACAATGGGAAATTTGTTTCATTAATTAATGATGCGTCATAATGACTCAAGAATGGAAAGACAGAGTCATTAATACTGCATCGTATCTTAAATTCCAATCATGTATCCCTTTTTAATGGTTTAAGCGATTGGTGGTCGTTGATGAACTTTAGGGAGAAATCACCGAAGGATCCACGAAGCGTTAGAGTGAACCCCCAACGACGAACGATGAAGGATCAGAGTTGATAATCGTTGCGCCAACGAAATTGAAGGATCTCGACGATGGATGCAGCGCGAAACCTTCTTCAGCGATCGATCACAGTTGAGGTATGGGTTTGTTATTTAATTCCCTCTTTCCCCATTCTTGATTTAAAATGACGAATGCGGATCAATCACGAACAAGTTAATCCGCAGATTCGTACATTCTTGTGGGAGGGATTTTTCATTGGGATGATCTCAGGGATTTTATCCATGTTTTGTTTTATTGTTTGATCCTACTCTGTTTAATCCTACTGATGGGAGCGGATCAACGCCGTGACAAACGACGGCGGAGGTTCATTCGTAATGTTGTTTTATTGGATTTCTTTCCCCCTTTCTTTTCTCATGAGTTCGTTGTGTTCTTTGAGGAGCAATGAACAACAGACCATTTCACATTCATTCCGTGACATAACAATCCCAAATAGATGTTTCGAAACCGCAACGACCTTACATTGGTGAAGCAACGATGGCAGATGATGAATCAGACCGGATCAGAAAAGGGTGTTCTTCAAGCGTTCTTCGCGCAAGAAGATCAAATCATGTTTTCAGAGCCCATCAGAGGTCCAAAAACATCAAGAGCAGCTTCGTGGTGCCCGGGATACCAAAAACTAGATGTTTTTTGGCGATCGGAGGGCCGGATCGATGAATGGATCATCACCAGAGGCACGATAGTGAAAGTCCGTGTTTTTGGAAATTTCCAGAATACACAGCGTGTACTTCCAAAGAACACGTCGTGTAGTACTGGTGGTGGCTAGGGTTTTTGGGGTCATAAAGGAATCACACAGCGTGTGACCCTAGTCACACGTCGTGTTGGACTTTCCCCGAAGCTCGGCGTGTATCTTGGGAAATAAACAGACATGGGATGCTCTATATGGGATCATAATATGGAGTGTAGAACATGACAGGACCAGCTACGCGGGACTCGACATGTATCCAGGGGGTACAGAGACACGAGTTGTAGTACACGGGTTGATGACCGTGTATGGCCCCATGGCCAGTGACACAGGGCCAACCCCAGTCACTCTGACACAGGGTGTACATCGTACTACACACTGTGTACCCAGTTTTTCTACATGACCAGCCTTAGGACATGAGCCGTTGTATACGGGCAGTACCCAGGGTCAGACAACACGGCGTGTAATGTTTCTACATTCCATGTACTTTTTGTAAAACTGAATGGTCTAATTTTTCACCGTATCTTGGACATCTTTCATTTGGGTTAGTTCCCCTTCTTCTCGTTCCCCTGAAGGTCAGGTATCATTTCCTCACATAGGAGTGTGATCCCTTCAGCAGGACTTTCTATGATAGTGTCAAGCATCCATCGTAGAGGCCCGGATCGAGATCCTCTATCCATTCCTGACCCTAGGTAGAGTCAGGAATCGATGTGAGAAACTCTATCGGGCATTGATCCTCTACCTAACTAGTCTATCACCTAATTGGTGAATCTGAATGAGTAGCGGTATCCTCCATGGCCCTGGTAGTGATCCTCATATGTGTATCGTGATCTTTCCCTCTAAGGAGTGTGTCTCCCATAATGAGTGCTTCTATATATCAGAAATATTCCCACTTAGGAGTGTGTCTCTCGTAATGAGTGTGAATACCTCTCGTGATGGTTCCCGAATAACGGTACTTCTCGGACGGACGTCATCAGAGCTATAAGAATCGTGGAGTGTGTTCCCCCGGAATGAGTGCATCGCAGAATCTTCGAACTAAATCCCTAATGGGGGTATGTGGTTTTGCGACTCGTCTCTAGACTACGGTTCTGGGTTTTTAGTATATCTGGTTTGTTCTATATGTTCTGTAGACATACACTGTGCGTAGCTGACTATACCTTATCTTTTTGTTCTGCATTGTGGTTTTTGGGGTCCTCTAATGAGTATTTTTATACTCACCCCTACACAGGCTTTTCCAGCACGTCCGGTGTCTTGTGCAGACAAGAAGCCTTTTGATAGAGTCCAGGGCAGACCAGGATAGGACCGAGATTTATGAGTTCCCTACAGTTCGAGACATTCCTACGGCTTTGAGGAGTAGTCCCAGTACCTTTTTTTGTTTACAGGTTGGACTTTGAATCTTTCAGACTCTTGTTTTTTGTGGGCTTGTATTCTTTCCTAGTTTACTTTTTAGTACTCTACCATTCATCGTACTCTGTTGGTTTTGATTAGTTGTGTGCATGAATTTTTGTTCCTTAATGGTTTTTACATTTCATCATTTTGGGCTTGGAGATGTGTGTGTTGACAGGTATATAGGCAATGCCTCCCATGTTAGTAACATGCCTACTTGGTGCCAGTTACCAGCCCCTGGACTATTGGAGGCGGGCTTGGGGAGTCACGGCCCGGGCCCCACTGGGACGTGTCATGAGAGAGTGGTATCAAAGGCGGTCAGTTCTACCTTATGACCAAGAGTGTGAGTTTGGTTTGGGGCAACTGTGTCGTGTGTTTCAGGTTTGGTATTCAGGCCAGAGACTCCAGTGTTGGTGCGACAACCTACGTATCCATACACCAAGACTCTGATAAACTACTTTTCAACTCAGTACACGAAAACACAGGTTGCGGGGGAATAAAAGGTACATTCATCATATAAGAATGGATTGTGGTTTCCATTTCCTTTGTGTCAGCTATCCAGATATACTCTTTGACCATGGTACATCTTGTTTCCCTATAGGATACCTCCAAAATTCATACCCAAATTGATTTAGCAGGACGATCATGAGGATGAACCGCTCAGTGATAAGGCTTCGATACAAGGAACAGTTCCCCGGGCATTGCCACCAGGTGGTGCACCGGTTATGCCACCACCAGTTGAGTAGCCAGTGGTACCTGCAGTACTGACCAGTGAGGAGTACAGGCTTAGCGCGCTCCCTGAGTTCCAGAGACAGAGACCCCTCAGGTTCCGAGGTGAGCCCGACCCTCAGGCGGCTGAGTACTGGCTTGAGGAAGTGAATAGAGTTTTCCGTCTAGTGAGGACACCAGCAGACCAGATGGTGATCTTAGGAGATAGCCTTATTCAGGGTTCGGTGGGATGATGGTGGAGTCTGACCACACGGACTCACGAAGAGGAGACTATTTCATGGACGAAGATTGAGAGACTCTTCAGTGAGGAGTTCTCTACGGTTACGCTGAGAGCTGTACACATCCAGGAGCTTCTTCATCTCCAGTAGGGTAGTATGACAGTAGATGACTATTCATCGAGGTTCAACAACCTCACTAGGTACTCGATGGATATGGTCATGGATCATTACTTCAGAGCTTGGAACTTTGAGCGAGTTATACGATGAGACATCTGAGCTACTGTCATACCTCTATGCATATCGACTTATGCTGCAGTGCTCGAGTGGGCCTTGGTGATCGAGAGCTTCTTGAAGGAGCAGAGACAGCCGCCGGCAGTCAGCAACAGAAAAACAGGTGTAGAGACCCTGATAGTAGAGACCCGTCATTAGGCACATGGATCTGGATGTGGGAAACATTATAGGAGGAACTGGGACAAGGGATCGACAGTCCAGGGCTCTCAAGATGGATCCAGTCCACCTAGGGAGAAGCGATGCTACGAATGCGATGGTAGGGGATATCTCACTAGAGATTACCCGACCCGTCGAGCTGCTGATAGGGAAGCGGTGGATGAACCACTAAGGTAGAGGTAGAGAATGGAATAGGCAGACCAACCAAGTGGAGGACATGGTAGAGGAGTAGGGAGAGATGCAGGTGGTGGAAGACGCTTCAACTTACTTCCACCACCACCCCCAGGAGGTCCGCATCAGGCTCAGGGAGCTGGGGGATAGGGGCGGGGACAACTGCATGCAGTTGAGGCATACGACCCAGGGACTCCATGGATTATTCAAGGTATGATCTATGTATTCTCTACATTATATTCTGTGCTTATAGACACAGGTTCTAGTCATTCCTTCATAGCCACATGTCTTGAACCAGACCTCAAGATTCCGATAGAACCACTGACTCGATCCTTACAATTGGAGACACCTACAAGAGGAGACTCAATGATCACACACCTTTACAGATAGTGTGATATTACCCTTGGAGGTGAGAGTTTTGGTTGGAACCTCTTGGTGGAAGCGTTGAGGCCTTACGACGTCATTCTTGGTATGGATTGGTTATCTTCGGTCCATGCCCAGATTGACTATTTTAGGCGAAGAGTGTGGTGTGTCCGCTATGATGGAATGAGGTTTTCCTTTGTCAGTGAAAAGGAAACCCAGAAAACATAGAATGGACTTATGCACACAATGGTGAATCCAATCACTCATGAGTTGGCTAGCCTTACCCTCGGGGTAGTGGATGTTGTGAGCTCCTAGTTCCCAGCAGTAGTGGCGGAGTACGAGGACATCTTTCCTGAAGATGTTCCAGGATTACCTCCCCACCGGGAGATCGACTTCTGCATCAACATACTCCCTGGGATGAAACTGATTTCCTCATCATCATATCAGATGGATCCCGCATAGCTTCACGAGTTGAGGGTGCATTTGGAGGATTTGTAGAGCAATGGTTTCGTGAGACCCAGTGTCTCACCCTGGGCAGCCCCAGTCTTTGTTTTTAAGAAGGAAGACGGGAGTCTGAGCTTCTGCGTAGATTACCGGTGCCTGAACCAGGTGATGGGAAGAACAAGTATCCACTACCAAGAATCGATGACCTATTTGATCAGCTTAGATGGGCATGGTGGTCCGCGAAGGTTAACCTTCGACCAGGCTAGCACCAGCTATGAGTGCGGGATGAGGATATACCGAAGATGACTTTCAGATGCCGCTACGGTCACTATGAGTACTTGGTGATGCCTTTTGGCATGACGAACAACCCTGTAGTGTTCATGGGATAGATGAACCAGATCCTCCAGCCATACTTGGACCAGTTCGTAATGGTCTTCATTGATGACATCTTTGTGTACTCGGTGTCAGAGGATGACCACGTGAGACACCTACGGATGGTTCTGGACGTACTCCTGGAGCACCAGCTTTATGGGAAGATCTCGAAGTTCCAGTTCTAGATCCAGGAGGTCCACTATCTGGGACATTTCATCTTAGAAGATGGAGTATCTTTGACCCAGCCAAGGTAGAGGCTGTGTTAGAATGGGAGCCACCTCTATGCATGACGGAGGTGTGAAGCTTCCTTGGGTTGGCAGGATATTATAGGAGATTCATCCCTAATTTATCCCGGATATCAGCACCAATGACGGCCTTGACCATGAAGGGGAAACCCTTCATATGGACGATGAAGTGCCATCAATCTTTTGAGCAGCTGAGATAGAGTTTGAAGAGCGCCCCAGTCTTCAGATTGCCAGAGGAGGGTGTCGAGTATGTAGTTTTCTGTGACACATCAGGGACTGGGCTCGGCTATGTCCTAATGCATCGGCGTGTAGTGATTGCTTATGGTTTGTGCCAGCTTAGGCCACATGAGAAGAACTATGCGACCCATGATCTCGAGTTGATAGCGGTGGTCTTCACATTGAAGGTGTGGCGACACTACCTGATGGGCGAGCAGTTTATCATCTACTCTGACCACAAGAGCCTTTGGTACATCTTTTCGCAGAAAGATCTGAATGTGAAACAGAGACAATGGCTAGAGTTCCTCCAGGACTCTGATTTCGAGATCATCTATACTCATGGAAAGGGGAACAAGGTGGAAAATGCTCTTAGCAGAAGGTTGAGCTCACAACTATTGAGTGAGGTGACACAACAGTTAGCTGAGTTGCAGTTATCCTTCATGGATGGAGAGAATACAACTTACCTGTAGTCGATGGCTGTCACCCCTCCCCTCTTACAATGAGATATGGAGTCACAACTTGGGGATGTCGACTGTGTGGCTTTACGTGCTCAGTTATCCATAGGACATGATCTTGATGGATATTCACAAGTTGGGGAGCACATACTTCTTTTCAGAGGATGCACTATTGTACTAGTGATGTTGTAGGAATAGTTCCTGAGGGAGTTTCATAAATCCCCTTTGGTGATAAATCTTGGGGTGGCAAAGATGTTCCAGGATCTCCGACGATAGTTCGGGTGGTCAGACATGAAGAAAGCAGTAGAAGAGTTCGTTTCTCGATGCCTCACATGCCAGCAGGTGAAGCCTGAGCACTAGGTTCTAGCGGGATTAGCTCACCCTATGGAATTTCCAAAGTAGAAGTGGGATGGAATATTGATGGACTTCATGACATGCTTACCACAAACATCCAAGGGGCATGATTCCATCTGGGTGATCATTTACCGACTCACCAAGTCGGCCCACTTCCTAGATAATAGGGAGCAGAGTTCCGTAGAGAGCCTGGGATGCCTCTAAGTGCAGAAGATAGTTTGTCTTCATGGAATCCCCTGGACTATAGTCTTAGATCAATATACCCGCTTCACATCCCAGTGGTGAAAGGGATTGCAGGAGGATTTTGGGACTCAACTATGCTTGAGCACATCGTTTCATCCCCAAACTGATGGTTAGACAGAGAGGACCATTCAGGTTCTGGAGGATATGTTGCGAGCTTGTATAATGGACTTTTTTTGTAGCTGGGAGGACCACTTACCACTGGTAGAGTTTGCGTACAACAACATCTACCACTCCACCATTGGTTTGGAACCGTTCAATGCCTTGTATCGGAGACCCTGCCGATCACCGCTTTGCTGGGCCGACCCAGGATAATCAGCACTCATGGGTCTAGAGTTGGTGCGAGCTACCATAGAGAAGGTGAAAATCATCTGAGAGAGGTTGAATACTTTACAGACCTGGAAGAAGTCCTATGCTGATAGACGATGGAGGCCTCTGGAGTTTGAAGAGGGAGACCACATATTTCTTCATGTCTCACCTTGACGAGGGTTACAGAGATTTGGATGAGGCGGAAATCTATCTCCATGGTTCATCGAACCCTTCCAGATACTGTGCAGAGTTGGAAAGGTGGCGTA
Source organism: Viscum album (assembly GCA_963277665.1). Lineage (NCBI taxonomy): Eukaryota > Viridiplantae > Streptophyta > Magnoliopsida > Santalales > Viscaceae > Viscum > Viscum album. The sequence goes on from OY728137.1 coordinate 1,210,932,504, forward strand.
CCTCCTAGCTCTACTGCCACAGTTGCATCAGGTTAATTATGTCTTCTACGTGTCGCAGCTGAGGAGGTACGTGCACCACCCGTCACACATCATCGACTGGGGCGAGCTAGACATTGAGGATGGAGTGACCTTTGCTGAGTACCCAGTGGAGATCGAGGATCAGTATGAGATGATCCTTCATGGGTGATCGATTCCCTTGGAGCGCATCTAGTGGCAACATGGGAATCTTCCGGAGAGCACGTGGGAGTAGGAGGCCCGGATCCGTGCCTAGTACCCTCATCTTTTTGGGTACCCTTTGTTTTGGATTTTCGGGGACGTAAATCCCCAAGTGGTGGAGAATGTAATGTCTCTTATTTTACATGTATATATTTTTTTAAATATTATATGGAATTATTTCAAGACCTGGCGTGAAAACGACACCTCATTTTGTGGCCCGGTGAGCCCGGATCGGTGGTTTGCACTTTTTAAGTTAAGTGAGTCGTCACTTTTGCGCGGTTGTGGCAGTCTCCAAATGGATGCCCAGATTAAAAATATGAGGGAACCATTGCGTCCAGGACATCGACTTTAACTAGGAATGATCCTAACCTTGACCGGCGTGGGTTGAGGGAAAAAGTTAATTTTCGTACGTTTTTAGTAAAATAAAAATAAAATAAATTGCTAAATGTTTATTTTATTTTATGGAAGCATCCGCTGCAGTGCAACAATGGGAAATTTGTTTCCTTAATTAATGACATGTCATATTGAATCAAGAATGGCGAGATGGAGTCATTAATACCACAACGTATCTTAAATGCCAATCATGTTTCCCTTTTTAATGGGTTAAGCGATTGGTCGTCATTGACAAACTTTTGGGACAAATCGCTGTAGGATCCGCAGAGCGCTAGGGCGAACCCCCAATGAGGAATGATGATGGATTGGAGTTTAGAATCATTGTGCCAGCGTCATTGAAGGATCCCGGCGGTGGCCGTAGCGCGACACCTTCGTCAGCGATCGATCACAGTTGAGGTAGGGTTTTTTTATTTAATTCCCTATTTCCCCATTCATTATTTAAAACGACGAACGCGGATCAACCACGAAAAAATTGATCCTCGTATTTGTACATTATTGCAGGAGGGATTTTTCTTTGTGATGATCTCAGGGATTTGATCCATGTTTTGTTTTATTGTTTGATCCTGATCCGTTTAAGTCTACCGACGGGAGCGGATCAACGCCTTTACAAATGACGGTAGAAGCTCGTTCCTCATGTTGTTTTATTGGATTTCTTTCCCCCTTTCTTTTCTCGCGCATTCTTCGTGTTCTTTGTGGGGTGATGAACAATGGACCGTTGCACATTCTTTCTGTGATGCAATGATCCCAAATCAAAGGTTCAACACCGCAATGACCTTGCAGAGGTGCATCAACGATGGTGGATGATGAATTAGACCAGATTGGAAAAGGGCATTATTCGATCGTTCTTCATAAGGGAAGATAAAATCATATTTTAGGAGCCGATCAGAGGTCCAGAAGCATCGGGAGCATCTTTGTGGTGTCTCGGTGACCAAAACCTAGATGTTTCGCTATGATTGGATGACCGGATCGACGAACAGATCTTCACCGGAGGCGCGGCGGAGAAAGTCCATGTTTTTTGAAATTTTCAGAATACACGGTGTGTACTTTCAAAGAACACACTGTGTAGTACTGGTGGCTGCTATGGTTTCGGGGGTCATAGAGGAATCACACGACATGTGACCCTGGTCACACGGTGTGTTGGACATTCCCCGAAGTTCGGCGTGTATCTTGTGAAATACATGGACACAGGATGATTTACACGACTTCAGAACACGACGTGTACAACATGACAGGACCGACTATGCGGGACTCAGCATGTATCCAGGGGGTACAGGGACACAGGTTGTAGTACACGGGTTAATGATCGTGTACGACCCCATAGACAGTGACACGGGGCCAACCCCAGTCACTCATACACGGCGTGTACATCATACTACATGCTCTGTACCCAGTTTTTCTATACGACCAGCCTTACGACATGGGCCGTTGTACACAGGAAGTACCCGGGGTTAGAAAACATGGCATGTAATTTTTCTACACGCCATGTACTTTTTGGAAAACAGAATGGTCCTCTTGTTCACCATATCTTGGACATCTTTCGTTTGGGTTAGTTCCCCTTCTTTTCATTCCCCTGAAGGTCAGTTATCATTTCCTCACATAGGAGTATGATCCCTTCAGCAGGACTTTCTGTGATAGAGTCAGGCATCCATCCTAAAGGCCCAGATCGAGATCCTCTATCCATTACTGACCCTATTTAGAGTCAGGCATCGACATGACCAACTCTACTGGGCGTTGATCCTCTACCTATCTGGTGTACCACCTAACTGGTGAATCCGGATGAGTCTTGGTATCCGCCATGGACCTGGCACTGATCCTCATCTGTGTATCGTGATCTTTCCCACTCAGGAGTGTTTCTACTGTAATGAGTGCTTCTATCTATCAGAAATATTCCCACTCAAGAGTGTGTCTCCCGTAATGAGTGTGACTACATCTCGTGATGGTTCCCGGCGAACGGTACTTCTTGGACAGATGTCATCATAGCTATAATACTCGTGGAGTGTGTTCTCCCAGAACGAGTGCATCACGGAATCTTTGAACTGAATCCCTAACGGGGGTATGTAGTTGTGCAACTCGTCTCTAGACTACGGGTCTGGGTTTTTAGTATATCTGGTTTGTTCTATATGTTTTGTAGAAATACACTGTACATAGATGACTATACCTTTACTTTGTGTACTGTTTTGTGGTTTTCGGGGTCCTCTACTGAGTATTGTAATACTCACCCCTGTACGGGCTTTTCCCGCACGTCTGGTGTCTTGTGAAGACGAGCATCCTTTTGACAGAGTCCAGGATGGACTAGGACATGATCGAGCTTTCTGAGTTCCCTACATGCCGAGGCATTCCTATGGCTACGAGCAGCAGTCCCAACACCTTTTTTGTGTTTACAGGTTGGACTTTGCAGTTTTCAGACTCTTATTTTTTGGTGGGCTTGTATTCTGGCCCTATTTACATTTTAGTACTCTACCTTTCTTCGTACTCTATTGGTTGGGTTTAGTTGTACGCATTCATTTTTGTTCCTTAGTGGGTTTTACCTTTCATAATTGTGGGCTTGGAGATGTGTGCGTGTGGAGAGGTACATAGGCAATGCCTCCCATGTTAGTAACATGACTACTCAGTGCTAGTCACGAGACACTGGCCTGTTGAAGGCGGGCTTGGGGAGTCACGACGCGGGCCCCACTGGGACGGGGCGTGACATTTTTTTAGAGTAATCATGGAGAAGGTTCTCCATATGGGCCTCATGTAGTCAATCTCATTGGCTACGTTGAGTTCCTGGAGGTTCTAGGGTTTAAACTCCCTAAATAACTGGGCACTAATCTCATTCTTACATCACTCCCTCATAGCTTCTCTAACTTTGTTGTCAATTTCAATATGAAAAAAATTGAGAAGTCTCTATCTGATCTTCTAATCCTCATTCTCTAAGTGGACAAAGATATGAAGCGTGAAAAGCCTTATGTCCTTATGGTGAAGAAGAGTAAAGGGTATGTAAAGAGCATTAAGCCCAAAGCTTTTTTATAGCCCTCCATGAAAAGAACGATCAAAGGAGAGGCAAGGGAACATGAGGCTGTTTGTTTCACATGAAGAAAGAATGGCCACTGAAAAAAGAACTTCACCCAACCTAAGAAGCAAGGGTAAGCTTCAGGTGCGTTTTTTATCAAATGCAATCAATCTATTTCTAAAAATTGGGTATTTTATATAGCTTGTGGTGCTCAAATATGTATCAAAATTTAGGAACCAAGTCGATTTAAGAAGATTGATCGAGGGGAGGTAGATCTACAAGCAACCAACAGAGCCAGACTTTCTGTTGTAGATGTCGGGGACCACCACTTCACGTTGCCAACTGGGATGATATTTGTGTTAAAGGGTTGTTTTTATGTTCTTTCTGTAACCAAAAACATATTTTCTATATCCAGAAAAGATATAGATGGATTGGTTTTCATGTTTGGAAATGAATGTATCTTTTTTATAAAGATTGAATTTGTTTTGGTAGGGCACATTTATACAACATTCATTATGTATTTGATTACACAAACCAAGTAATGGAAATCGATGACAAAGATACTTCACATGACTCATACCACTCCCATCTTTGGCATCACCAGCTAGGTCATGTAAACAAGAAATGATTGATAATGTTACATTAAGATTAATATCTATATTCTTTTGAAAAAAAACCACTTGGCATATGTCATGTATGTTTACAAGGAAAAATGACCAAAGCCCCATTTGGTGGGAAATGTGAAACGGATAAAGACCTTCTTGAATTGGTTTATACTGATGTGTGTGGATCAATTCCTGTTGAAGAAAGGGGCGGGTACTCATACTTCATTACTTTTACTGGTGATTTTTGTAGATATTGATATATCTATATAATGAGGTATTCGTTAGATTCCTTTGATAAGTTTAAGGAATACAAGAATAAAGTTGAGAACTATCTTGGTAAGAATATTAAGAAACTTAACTCTTAATTAAGTGAGGGATATCTTAATTAGGACTTCATTGATTACTTACAAGAGTTTGGGACACTATCCTAACTCACTCCTCCTTACACACCTCCATTGAATGGCATAAGAGAAAGGAGGAACTGAATCTTGTTGGACATGTTGAGATCAATGATGAGTCATGCAATTCTTCCATTATCCTTTTGGGGGTATTTGTTACAAAGAGAAACACACATGCTAAACCAAGTACCAACAAAATCAATAAATGGTATTCCATACAAGTTTTGGAGTGGAAGAAAATCCATGTTGTCAAATTTACATGTGTGGGGTAGCGAAGTATTTTTTAAGGCCTATTCAGGTAACAAACTTGCACCTCGAGGCACAAAGTGTACCTTTATAGGATACCCCAAGGAAATGAGGGGATATTACCTATACAACCCCTCTGAAAAAAAGTTATAGTGGAAAGAAAATACATATTCCTTGAGAGGGAGCACATCATCAAAAGAGATAGTGGGGGAAAGATAGACTTTGATGAAGTCAAGGATCAGTGTACACAAGAGTTGGTACAGGAAAAAATTCACAAAGCCCCATGGAAGAAGAATCTGTTCCAGAGGCACAAGTACTAAGTAGGAGTACATGAGAGGATAGAGAACCAGAATGGTATGGTTTTCTAGTTACCAAGGATGCTGACTCATTATTAGTTGATAATATTGATCCTATAACCTACAAAGAAGCAGTAAGTGGGACAAACATTGCCAAGTGGCAAGAATCCATGAATTCTGAAATGGATTCCATGTACCAAAACTAAGTCTAGATTTTGTTAGATCCTCCAGTTGATGTAAATATTCTTGGTTTCAAATGGGTATTAAAGAAGAAAATGGACATGGAAGGACAAATCAGTACATATATAGAATGACTGGTTGCAAAAGGGTTTAAACAACATCAAGGAATTGACCACGATGAAACCTTCTCATAAGTTGCAATGCTAAAATACATTAGAATTATACTTTCCATTATAGTTTAACTTGACTATGTGAATTTTAAAATGTATGTAAAAACATCATTCCTTAATGGAAACCTTCAGGATGATGCCTATATGACACAACCTGAAGGGTTTGTGATTTCAAAGGATGCCAATAAGGTATATAAGTTTTAGAAATCCATTTATGGATTAAAGAAACTATCTAGGTCATGGAACATTCGTTTTGATGAATCCATAAAAGAATTTGGTTTTTTCAAAAATGATTGTGATCCTTGTGTCTACAAACGGTTTAGTGGGAGTGCAGTCATTTTACTAATAGTATATGTTGATGACATATTACTTATTGTAAATGAGATACTAGTCTTACAGTATGTTAAGGCATGGTTGAATCAATTATTTTATAGGAAAGAAATGGGGGAGGTAGTGTATATTCTTAGGATCAAGATCCATTGTGATACATTCAAGAGATTACTGGGCCTACGTCAAAGTACATACATTGATAAGATACTGAAGAGATTCAGTATGGAACAATCCAAGAGGAGAATATTTCCATCATCACATGACATTCATCTTTCAAAGAAAATGTGTCCTCAGACACATGAGGAAAGAAATATAATGGAAATGAATTCATACCCATCAGCGATGGGATCATTCATGTATGCCATGCTATGTACTGGGCTGGATGTCACCTACGTATTGAGTGTAGTAGGTAGATATCAATCTGACCCAGGGGACCTCCATTGGATGGAAGTCGAAACTATCCTAAAGTAACTAAGGTGTACTAAATATATGTTCCTAGTTTATAGAGGATATTAGGAACTAGTCATCAGAGGATATGTAGATTCTAGTTTCCATATTGATCAGGATAACATTAAGTCACAAATAGGATACATCTTCACTTTGAATGGAGGTGCTGTGAGCTGGAAGAGCTCAAAGAAGAGTGTGATTGCATATTCTACAGTCGAGTCCAAGTATATTGCAGATTATGAGGTAGCTAAATAATAAATTGGATGTGAAGATTTTTCCTGGAGCTATATGTGATACCTATAAGTAAAGATCACATCACACTATACTATGATAATACTACAGTGGTGGATTGCACAAATGATCCAAGGTCACATCAACAAATGAAGAACATTATTCAGAAGTATCAACTCTGGAGTGATTTTTCTCACAGAGGTGGAGTTGCAATGAGAAGTATTCCCATGGAAGAAAATTTGGCGGACCCCTTGACTAAAGCTTTGACTTAGTAGAAACATTATCATCATGTGAGGTATAACAGACTGAAAGTCGTAGGCAGTTGGCTCTAGTCCATGTGGGAGTTTGTAAGAGTTGGTGTCTTAGAACCAATTTTTTTTACTTTGATTGCATGGATATTTAATGTATTATTACATATTGTTCATTGTTCTATATGACTATGATGTATTAATGTCATGGAGTATTTGTTACATTGATAAGGTCTTGGAAGTTCCCCGTTACGATGAGAAAATTGAAATTATAAAACAATATTCTTAAATATAGTTATTCGGTTGGATGAAATACTATGATGGGACACATATCATGAAGACCGTCAGGTTCGATTACTCATAAGTAGATGATACTTCTTCTCATGAAGTTCTCACTTAGTAATCTCTAAGATTGAAGATTATGAAAAGAGACCCCTTAGTAGGAATTATACATTTTTTGGTGTTATCAGATATTTCTATCTACGAGCATGTGTAATGATCCTTAGAATTTAATATTATTATTAATACGTTTCACGACATACACACTTTGATTTACTGATGAAAATCATCACGAAGACAGTTGGAGGGAATTAGGGTACATTGGGTGTGTCATGAATGACATGTTATTAATGGATAAGTCAAGGAAGGATTTGTTCCTTCCATTTATGGAAGCTGATATATTGTCCCTTTGATTGAAATAGAACCATCTCACAAAATACCATGGTCGTGGTGTAACAGTGAGTTTATTTCAGGTAGTCAAAGAACGACGTTTCAAGCATAAAAGTTGATGACAGAATCATGAAACCTTCTTGATGAGATATTGCGACAAATTAATTATAATACATATTGAGTTTTCTTATGTGGATGTCGTTGTTGCGAATTTACGTTCTTTCTCTCAGGTGCCTTGACCCATTACTAGAAAGTACTCTTGGACTTTTGGTAAGCCCACCTAATTCCAACGAGAAAGAATCCTAGAACATAGTATGTGCTTTTGGTGGTCTTGGTTAAATCCTATTTGAATTTAATTAATGAAATAAATATTATTCTCGAGACTGCGGAATAATTTTATTCAAGTTAAAATGATCGCATAAATTAAATAAAATTTATTTATTTATTTTATTGAACATTTAACAAATATTTATTTACTAGTTTTAAATAAAATATTTATTTAAGATAATAAATTATTTATTTTTTTATTCAGGTGTCCAATAAATGGAAGTGGAGTTCGAGCTGACCAAGGTCAGCCCAATAGTAAAACAATTATTTGAAAGATGGTAAATAATTTTTTAACTAGTTCACCCAAATTAAAATAATGCTTCTATTATTTTGTGACATAGAATTTTATTTATAATTCCATTTTTCAGAAGTTGGAACACCATAAATAATGACATGGTATTATTATTAAATGCATGAGTTTTCTCTAAGTTCATGAATGTATTTAATTTTTTCTATGAAATTTAAAATTGTAATTGAAATTCCATTAATATAAATAGACAAGTATGCATATTGTGCGATACACCACACCACATGATTGGTGAATTGAGAATTTTTGAGATAAGCATTTTCTCTCTCAAATCCACTTCACTCCCCTCTCAAGAACAAGAGAAGTTTTCAAGCCCGAAGAACAAGTGATCAAGAATGACTAACACAAGACACTCACTTTTCCGCGTTTTCACCCGGAGAACGAGCTGTGTTGATTGGAGGCCATCAGAGCACGTGTGGAACACCGCTAGAGGGATTCTAGTTTGGATCCTTACAAGAAAAATGAGATAATCTAGAAGGGTCATTCCAGATGATCAAAATCATCAATGAAGAAAAATACCAAATTTCCAAGTATTATTTTTCTTTATGAAATTTATTAAATTAATTATAAAAATGATGTGCAAGATCCTCTCTAAATGTTTCAGGCCTCTTTCTTATTAATCTAAATCTTTGACTATATTCTATGGAGAATGGATTTCATCATCATATTGATCCCAGAATAATCATTGATCCTGGTAAAAATCAAAGTTGGTTGTGATCCCAACCATGCTTCCCCTGCACCTGGAACATTCAGATGATAGGTATGAGGAAACCAAATAACCTCAATCACACATGTTACCATAAGGTATCAAAAATTATTAGTTAATAATCAGTTTTTATGGTCATGTCGACCACTAATTGAAATTCACAAGATCTCAACAACGGATCAACACTATATCAATTCACCTTTAATACTTTAATTTAAAATTCCATTACATTTTTAAATACCTACTATAAGAATATCCTAGGGAACCCCAAGGGTCATCTAAGGGTTAAACTAAGAGGAAAACTAGGATAATGCACACCTTTCATGGAAACCAATGATCAAATTAAAATATAAAACTGTAAACCAATTAAATTTTAGGTGATTATGACTAAAAATATAATCATGGGAAGTCACATTTTATTTTTTACCCTTCCTTTTAACATCAAGTAAATAATGTATTATTTCCTAAGCTATAATTTAAAATAATGAAAAAAAAATTAATTAATATCTTAATATATTGTAGATAAATTGTCCCATCACATTCAATATCCTCATCACACTAGAATCCATTCACCCCATGGAAATTAATTCAAACTACAAATTACTTATCAAGTTCATAATTCACATGTATTACTCATTATGGTAAAGTATTCTTTTTTAGAAACCTATAGGAAAATAACCACCAGATAAGGTGATCAAACTATATATTATAAATACCACAATGTATAAAACCCTGATCACATCTATTATCCTCTGTCATTGCACCAACTCTTGGAGACTATGATCTCATAACCACATTTTCAATTTTGACCATTTATAGAATTTATTTACCATTGAATATATTTATCTTTCTTTTCTTTAATACCTAATGGAATGGACAAGATAGATAATCATCACTCTACTATGGAAACTACTCCAAAAGAAGTCAAAATAACGCATCATGACTTCCTAACCATGGAACAATTTTTTTGACCATTCATTGGGATCCATTTCATCGTATTTTAAGTGAATGATCCTTCCCATGTATAAATGGCCAAATGTGATCAAGTCCAAGCTCCAGTATAATCCTTGACTAGGTTAGAGTGACACTAATGATTCCATAAAATGATTATGTTTCAATATTTATATAATTCTTACACTAATGACTATAAGAACTCTCAATATATATTGAACCCAAATCAATAGTTAGTTTTGGAATGAATGAGATGTGTCAGAATAATTTCTTATGTGAAGTCTCTATTCCTAAAAAATAAGAATAAATTCAATTTTCAATTCCATTTAAAGAACTCAACATCTTTCTTATATATAGGAAATTCTATGATGAGAAGAATTTATTATATGGGAATGCATCACTATTAGAGAGATATCAGTTACCATCACACTTTCAATTCACTACTACGATCATAAATATTAAAACACATATAAAACACCTATTGGTGGAACTCTAATTGGTGTAATATTAGTTGGTAAAAACCTTAAATTAGTGTACATGTCTATATTATCTCAAATCTTACAGTATATGGATTTTGGATGTTATGTAATTTATAGAACAATGTGAGAAATTCAGAATGAATTGAAGAATTTATTTGGTATCCCATAAATAATCAACACCACTAAAAAGCAAGACTAATATCTGAATCAACATAGGTCCTCTGAAATTATTTATTTGAAGATATGTTATAATTTACCATCTAATTTTTATATCTCAACTTGTCAACATATCCACCGATGTAAAACACAATATCCAAATCTTGGGTATCTCTATCCACTATCTCCCAAATAACATCTCGACCTCAATCTCATAGAAAAATAGGTAGATATCAATAACCCCTTCTAGTTTGGTCTACAAAAATTATGAATTGAAGCAATGAAGACAATTATGAAATCAAAAAATCATGACCTGGACCTATATGGTGCATAACTCCCCTTTATAGTCCTAGTTTAGAAACTATGGTCTCAGTACTATGTCATCAATAAGAGTCATGTTCATGAAAATTTCATCCATTTCATCCTTTATAATGTCTTCTATTATGACTATATATACTATATATCTTTATTAATACCCAATCTAGACTATCCCAATGAATCTTCACAACTCCATAATTTGTCCTATCATTCTGATAAAAATATTTCCTAACCTAGTATATTGATAAGTGAAATCCAAAATCCTAACTCCACTAATCATGTGATTGAAAAAAACACTAAGGTATCAAAACAATCAAGGAAGGAATTACCTCTAAACAACTTTTCATCTAATATCATACGTCAAAATTTACATGATATACATGAATTATAAATTGATATATACAAAAAATTCATATATATAAAACATATCCAGGATACAATGAATAATAATTAAAATGAAACCACTAGATACAACTCAAATATACTATAAATATGTAATCTCAATCCCTGATAACATGATGGTGGTCTCCATAATGAAACCTTCTATCACAAGTTAACCCACTGGGGCCCCATCTAGACCAAAGTTATACCGAGTGTGACACCTCGTGACCACCTCTAGTAGGCCAAAAACTAGATACGATCACCAAGAATACATAATAAATATATTGTATTCCTTATCATATACAACTTTTATACAAATAACATCTCCATCCAACTATAATAACCCTAACCATATAAGATACACATATCTAACTGAAATAAAATACGCATTCATACATGCTAAACATAACTATGAAATAAAATAAAAAATCTAGTATACCTCTAATAGGACAAAAACTAGATACCATCACCAAGAATACATAATAAATATATTGTATGCCTTATCATATACATATTATATACAAATAACATCTCCATCCAACCATAATAACCATAACCATATAAGATACACATATCTAACTGAAATAAAATATGCATTCATACATGCTAAACATAACTATGAAATAAAATAAAAAATATAGTATAAAAATAGAAAAAAATAAAAAAATTTAATACTCCAAAAAACTAACCTCAAGTGATTGAGAAGGTATATCACAATATCATGTGAACACAGGCCCAAGCATGCTTGTAACAAACACCACTATACTCTCTAATGTTTTGGATTAACTATCACCATGCCCACTGATATCTCCACCAACCTATGCCTATTCAACATAAATAAACATGTGTGGGAATAACCCATGAAGAGGTTAGTATAAAAATACTCATATTGATGCCTCAAAAATAAAATAGAAATATACTGTAGATCAGCTCAGAGCTAAGGGAGAAAAAATATAACAACCAAGCTTAAGAAAATATGTGGGATCACGATACAAAATAATTTATGGCTTTATATCCCAATAAATCCCAACTGAATCTCATAGGGTAAAAAATATAACTTGATGGTCTACTCACTCTATGGAATGGGGATTCCACAAATAAACTCCATAACTTATGAGAACTCCACCTATCTACTCATTTATGACATGGAATATCAAAACACATCTAGTCTACATGAGTGGACCACAACTCAAATCACTACATTTTACCTTAGGAATAAATTTATACATACTCTATTTGGATGGGGATCCCATCATACCATGATCCACACCACATGCACCAAAATCACTACTCATCCAATACACAAGGTGGAAACCTATAATCATCGATATATCATTGTTCCTGGTACAATGCCTAAATCCATCAGGATTCCATGTAAATAAATATTCATCCAATTCTAGCACTTATATACTGATTGAGGTGGGGGAAGACACCTCAATGGAAGATATTCATAATATATGAGGTAGTTACCAACCTCATATATTTTTGACCTACACCCCATTCCTTGAGGGAGTTCCCTACCCCATCCTTCAATAGGGAAGACACACCTCCTCAATCATACTAAGACCAAAATAAAATAATGCAACACAAATATATTTCTTGGGGTTAAATAATTAATAAAAAGGTGTATCCATCCCACATATATTGGTACAATAATGAAACATGCCTAAGGGGATCCTAGAGCACCATGTTCCCCACAAATCCAAAAGTATCTAAATTATCCGCATTGCTCAAATACTAAAACCCATCATGAAACCACTCTAAAAATATAAAAGGGGACCCACCCTTCATTGGATTTGTAAACTATATGAGGGAGTTACCAAACCAAATGGAGGATTTCACACCTCATGAAAGGCCTAGTCTAATTGTGGAGAATACTTTGTCCATTCCATGTAAGGGTTCTCTTATATAAAGAAGGGAATTTTAAGAAATTATTTATCATGGAGGTCCATACCTTGCATCTACAGGGGGTTACTGACTCCATCAATATTTGGGATAACCCAAATCTAAAATGGGAATCTATGTAACTATTCAAAATAGAGGACTCAAGCCCTATATCTTTTAGAGAGTGCTGAATACATCAATATAATGAATGAACCACACCTCAAAAATGGTACCAACCTAAGGGATTAACCATTTATGAACTATAATACTCACAACTCATAGTCATAAGAATTGGGGGGTGTGATGAAAGGGAAATTGAAAATTATCTTCAATCATATCACTCTATATCTAGAAATAACTCACAGGATTGTTACATAAGATTGAGGGCATCCATATTCCAAAATATAAACTAACCACATAGACCAAGGTGTAGTGGGGTTGAATGATAAAATTCACATCCCCTTTAACAAACCACTTTCACAAACTCTATCTATGGGTACATGGAAATAAGGTAATATCCTTGAGTTCCATGTCTATCAATAAGCCTCTTCGGGTTTCCCTACTACAATGGGAGCACTATTGAGGACTCACACGAAATATTTTATTTTATAATCTTCAATTCTCTATCAAAGGTTCTATAATTTTATGATCTCCTAGGGAGAACCAGACTCCATGACATGAGAAAGGATCGATGGCATTGTATCTATATTCTACCATAGGGATTACCATCCTTACACTTTAATTATATCAATAGCTAGATCTATTCAACATCACAAAGAGGTAAACATCCAAAATTATTCCTAGAACATTTTTCCTATAACCACTGTTAGAAAATAGGAACCCATCCTAATCTATACATATAAAATCATAGAATGAAAAACTCACCTATCCAAACCCAACTCCTGGGGTAAAAAATTTACAAAACCCCATTGAAGAGAAAGTACCTAACATTTTCTACAATAAACCTAGTTTGTAAACAAAAATCCTCTATCTAGGATTGTACCAGCACTACCTAGTCTTATAATCTCAAAGTAAATGATTTAATTCATGGTATAAATTTTGTGTAAGGCCTAGGTATTAATCGATATGTATACCCAAGACCCCTAATCATGTATTGTAAATTTATAGAACACGAAATCTCAAAAAATGTTGTGGGGAATATGAGTAATTCATATGTCCTGTAGACTGACATGTAATGTTCTACCACATGATATGTACCTCACATAGGGTGTCTGGCCATGTAGAATGTTGCACCATGAGTCATGAAATCAATGGACTTACACAAAGAGTTTGTATTAAAACATGTCATATGATGGTCATATTATATGTGTAAACACATCTGTGAAATACATAATTCATATTCAAGAATGAAATTTCATATGATCTAGACTTCTAGGTGCAAACACCCTATAGACTAGTTAGATCTTCCTATTATATCTAAAACCGCTCCTCAACCAGTCATTATTCATCAAGAAGCCATAAATATTTCAAAACTATTATTGAAAATGGAAAAAAATAAAAATGATGAAAAAATAAATAATGATTACCACCACATATAGAATCACCAAAGCTTCAAGGCATGCATGATAATGATCCACATTCTATCATTGTGGCCATCAGATTTGGATCTGACTAGTATCCCCAAATGTGGCTTAACCCATCTCCCCATATTCCATGAGTATCAATATATTAATTAGATAAGTTTCGTCTCCCAAAATTATTGTAATATGATGGGGGGTTAAATGGAATAAGCAAAACACAAATAATGTAAAATAAAATAAATATATGATAATGAGTTTCCCTGGGACCTAGGACATGGATGGAGTTTACACCATGAAAATGTAGAACTTCAAATAAAGAACTCAATCATGAAGTTTTAATTTCCATCCCTTGAGATTTCAAAAATATATTAATATTTACATGTGATACATAAATATTACATTTTTTTAATAAATATTAAATATCCTGAAAAATTTAACCTACTCAAAATCTCTCTGAATTTAAGAAAATGGTTAAAAATATCATCATGACAAAAAATAGAACCGTTGAAAAATATTTTTAAGGTAATTTTTAAACTTACATTTATTATTTTACACTTTTAAAATTTTTGGGCTCAAAAAGTTATAAAAGATTTTAGTATTTCACCTGGGAAAACCTGGATTGTTATATCCTCCCCAAATTCAATACTTTTCATCGAAAAAAAGAAAATAGATTGAGGGTAGTATCAAGAATCCAATAGGACATCATCATATGGGAATATGAAACACCCTCATATGAGATTCTCCATATTATGATGGTTTTGAAATACAAGGTCGCAAAATGAAACCTACTTAGGAACATTGAGATACCCAAAACTCATTGAAATTATTTTAATCACTCAAGGGATTAAATAAAATGACTAGAGGGGGATTTATAACCATAGAATCAAGGTAGGGGGTATCAAATAATAAGGTTAAAATAGTTGTACTATATATCAAGTTAAAAATCCACATGTATAGATAGAGGACCTATACCTTATATCATAGTGGACTACTAACTCCTATTTTGAATGTGGTACTTGCACCTCATATGAATTGAGGGAGTATTAACAACATGCATGAATAAAAAACCCATGAACCTATGGATGATATTTTGTGCTCTTATATCCATAGGGGAGATCTAGATTCCATAATGACTAGAAAATATACATCATCCAAGGGAGAACCTAACCCTCCCATGGAGGACCCGTTCCTCCCCTCATGGGAGAGTACTAATTCACCAGGATAAAATAAACACAACTCAACCCATAAAAAGACTAACCACTATAGATGGTGGACCCACACCTTTTATATTAGGGGAGTAACCATTAAACTATGGGGGACCAGTGCCTCATCATGACTAGGTGAGTACAGACCCCAAACCTGAAAGGAGGAATCACACCCAAATGAATGGTAGTATGCACCCCTGTATCAGTGGGGGTGTACTGAACTCCACAATATCATATGGGGGACCCACACCCCAGTATCAATATATAACCAAAGGAGTTACCAACCCTAGGATTTGAGGAACCAAACCCTATCTCCTTGGGGAGTACTAGTACTCCATGTCTGCTTCATAAAGTGCGAAAGGGAAACTAACACTGGTTTCTAAATTATTAAGAGGATAAAAACCTCATCCACCACACCAATTCCCAAGGATAAATGAAACACTATCGTTATTCTTCATTTTTATTGAGAAAAAGATTCTAGGAACCAAATCACAAGAATATTAGGAGATAACCACCCATGATCTCACTCCACTCTACGTAGTCCCACTTCTCTTATTATTTGTATAATGTCCATTCCACAAATCTAGTGAAATAATTATCAAGAGGGAATAAAGTTTCTAATCAAACAATGTATTTTATAAAATTATGATTTCATTCCTTGAAAAAAATTCAATAAAAGTTATATGATGTATATACTAGTATAAATGTATGTCATTGACAATTCCCTAAGCACTCAGGTTACATAATAGATTATAAAAGTAATTGTGTATGGATGTGCTTGTTTTTTCACCCTAGATGGGTTTGATGGTCTAAAAACTAGACCCATGAACCATGGGAACCGATCCTAAAAATTTCTAGAGCCATAGATCATAAGAAACACACATGCAAACTTCATTCCTAGGATTAAATTATTCTGATACAAATTTAACATGACCTAACCCACCGTGACCCCACCTAGGTTGATTGTATACTATGTGTTCCACTGCAATTCTACCTCCAATTGGACATGTTATAGTATCCTACACCAAGAAGGTATAATAATTATATTATAGGAATTATATTATAAAACCTATATACAAATAAAATCTCCATCCAATAACAATAATGAAAACCAAATAGGAAACACTTAACTAACTAAAATAAAACATGTATTCATACACCCTAAACACATCAAAGACACAAAATAAAAATGAAAATAACAAAATGGGGAAAAATACAGGGCCCAATACTCTCAAAATAAACCAAACTCAAGTGAATGGGAAGAGTGATCACCATTTCATTTCAATACTAAAATGATCCCAACCCACAATGAACTCCACTGGGTTCTCCGATTCTTTGGATCCACCAACAATATGTCCACTAACATATTCATATTCATAGATATAAAATGTATTAGAAAAAATCATATATAATGGTGAGTATTAATATATCTAGGTGGATTCCCCAAAAATAAAAAGGGAAATAGGCTTCGGGTCATCTCATAACCACATGCCATGTTGTATAGCCCTACAACCTGATATAATTGGGAAAAAATGATAGGTAAAATATATTAATTAAATTACTAATAAACCCTAACCCAATATCAAATGGGTATAAAATATCCCCTAATATTATTTTCACTCCATGGAACATGATGCCGCAAATAAACTCCATTCCTTAGGGGAACTTCACTGCCCTACCCATTCATGACATATAAGATCAAACCATATCTATATTGGTTAGGGGATTGTAACACAAATCAACACATAAAACCCTAGGGATATAGTTAAAAATATTTTATACTAAAGTGGATCATATCATACCTTGAGCCACATCACATACACCAAAACCACTTCTCACCCAATACGCTAGGTGATGATTTAAATTCATTGGCATATCATTTTTCCTAGAACACCACCTAAAGCAACTGAGAGCCTATTTAAACAATAATACTCAAAAACCCATCACCAATAGAATGAATGATGTGGGGGACCCACCCCTCATTTAAATAAACACATATTTTATAAGGGAGTTACCAACCCCACTAATGGGTGACCCACACCTCGTTTCATGGAAGAGTTACCTAACCCATCCTTCAAGAGGGAAGACACACCTTCCAAAACACACTCAAAAAAAGGTATTCCTTGTACTAAGATATTATTTATTGGGAAAAAACTAATAAAAAGGTTCATCCTTACCATATATCTCAACTTCAATAGATAAACATTCCAAAAGGGAATTTGGATCACCTTTTGCACCAAAAATCACTAAGAATTTAAACTATCCACACCACTCAAATAAAATAACCCATTATAGATCAACACCAAAATCATAATGGTGGATCCATGCCTCATCAGAGTTTTAAACTAGTCATGGGAGTTAGAAACCCCTATGATGGACATCAATTATCACTAAATGGTTAGGTAATTAAGGATCATACACTCTTCTTTCCATGTAAGTGTTAGGCTACACTATGTAGGGACCTCTATAAAACAATTAAAAATAAAGGACCCACAACTTACATAACTATGGGTTTAATGACTCTATCAATGTAAGGGATTACACACACCATGATAATTGTCCTATATAAAGGGATAACCCGATCCTGAGTCCATATTGCTCATGACTCATAGTCACCCGAAATGGGGATCTAATGAAAGGCCCCCTGAAAATTCTCTATAAACATCTCAATCTGTCTCTTGTAGAAATTAAAAGAATACTACCTGATAGAGAGGGTATCCACCATCCCTAATATAAAATTTCCATAGAGGAAAAATACTAAGTGTAGTGAATGAACAAATCCCCAAGATCCTATCCAAACAACATGCATAAAATACCACATTGGGGTGTATGGGAATAAGGGAATCTGATTGGGTTACACATTCATCTATAATATCTTTTGTTCCCCCATGCCATAATTGGTGAACCACTGATGAATCACTCAAACTCCTATATTTGAGACACTTATATCCTTTGTTACAGGATCCACTCATAGAGAGAAGAAAACTATGGAACACGTGTGAGGGTCCCACTCCATAGAATTAGTATGATATAAGGGTGGTTTACCATCCCCACACTTACTATGACTAATTGACTAGATGAAGTCTTCATCATTAAGGAGATACAATTTGTAAATAAACCCAAAAAAACTTGTAAATGGCCTATGTTAGATAAGATAACCCCGCCACCATGTTATATGTATAAAATATATATAATGATTATTAAATTGTCTTAATTTGACTTATATGATAAAAAATTAAAAAAATAGTGTTGGGAAGGTATATAGTGTGAATTATGGTGTACATGACATACAAAACCACAACCTTTATTGGGGAATGTATTAGGGACATCTTGTTCTGTAATATCAAATTACATGATATGACTCATAATCTATATAGTGTATAAGGATAGGGTATTAGTCGACATATTTATCTTGTACAACAATTCGTGTATTCCGAAACTAAATGAAATTTACTCTCAGCCACTCTTTGTATGGAACTTGAGATAAACCTATGTCATAAGGAAATAACATGTGTTCATGAACTATATTCTATATGATCAGAATTTCTAAATCTATACACCCTACTAATGAACCAAATTCACCAATTTCAATGAAAAATACTCAACCACTAGTCATTATTCATTATATAAAAAAAAATCCTAAAACAGAATAGGAAATGTCAGAAAATGAAAAAATTCAAAATAGAAATAATGAGGCCAACCTCATGGAAAATCACTGAATATTAAATATCTGAACCAAAATGATCCACATTATGTCACTACAACCTTATGATCTGGATATGATCAACCTCCTTGGAGGAGGATTAACTTACCCCTACCCCTTCTTAGTTGATCTACCTTATATCAACGAGTGAAATATACTCCCCTAATGAGTGTAAGAGGAAGGGAGCCTAAGGGTAATATGAAAAAAAATAGAATGAAATAAAATACACCCAAGAATGATTCTATAAAGGAATCTGAACCAAGATATAATTTATACCCTATTGAGGTAAAAATTTATTGTTTAGAATCAATAAAAAAGTCATAATTTTTATTAAGTGAATTGTTTAATAAATATTATCATTTTTATGCATAAGATAAATATTATATTTTTTAATAAATATTAAATTTCATAAAAAATTAAACTATCATAGAATCTCAAAAAATTCCATAAAAAGGGTAAAAATTCAATGTCAATAAAAATAAAACCATCAAAAAATATATTTGAGTTCATTTTCTAGGGTAAATTTACTATTATACCCTTCATAGAGGTTTATGGATCCAACAATTGTAAATGAGTTAAGTCTTTCTCGTGAGAAAACCCAGATTACTATATCCTCCTCAACTTTAAGAATTTACATCTTGAAAATATAAAATAAAATAGAACATTGTATCTAGAAGTCCATAGGTCATCCACATGAAGAAATATGACACACTCTCACATGAGATCCTCTAGTTTCCAATGGTCCATAAAACTGAAGACCCAATATTGATCCCATAGAAACACATCCCCATTTCTCACTAATATAAGTGATTATGTGTATGAGAATCTCATTCGTCTATGAATTATAATCAACCTCAACCTTTCATTGGAGATTCTCCCAGAAAAAACAAAATTTTATTTATATAAATTCATCATTACTTTCCACCAAAATATGTTTTCTCCAACCATGGCGTTCCCATCAACACTATAAAAAATATAGAGCATGAACCATAAAAATTAATTAGATATGGTTAATTTTCTAAATAATATCTCATATGGATGTTAAGTTCCCAAAACTTTAGATAGTGACCCAAAATACTATCATATGGGGATAGTAAGAGCATATTAAATTATGACACTAGGTGCCTAAATAAGAGCACCATACCATATACCATGATCCTACCACCACTCCTTATAAACATATGATAAACACACATATCGATATTGTATAGGTTAGAGATCAAGGATAATATTGAACCTCTCACTACCGCATTTCTAGAAAAAGAAGTAATAACATTTTCTACTCAACTAAACTTGTACAGGTTCTTAGTCATCTTAGATGACATGATCTATCTATTCTAGAACCTAGATCAACATTCACATAAAACTCAAATTCCTAAAACCAAAATCTTCTGAAAAATTCACCACATCACACATCATAACTTTCCAAAATGAAATTTCCACAAAAACATTAACGATATCCTCAAGGTGAAACATGGAAGAGATGACTAACTGCATAGTCAATTGGATACACACATCATCCAAATTCAAGATGACTAGACTAACTCTACCCTAGTACATAGTTGGATCTATCTTTATTGATAACATGAAGCACCACACAAATAGATCCATTATCTAGAAAACACAAATCATGAAAAAAGACAAACATATAATTTAGTTATTCGGGAGCCCCTAAAATAGTCCACATAAAATCTTCATGACCTCAGAACACTCTCCCTAGATGTTATAGAATATTCTACTAAATAAATATTCCAATAACCAGTCTACGAATGGTTGGATGATTAAATAGGGAATTTGATACTCCAATAATTTCTAATAATATCTTATAAGGTCCGTATTGAATCCTAAAAACCTCATAGGAATAAAAAACCAATTCCCTGATCAAGAAAAAAATAATTGGTTAGATGAATGATTTTTCCAAAGTATATCCACCTAGTTCATATATATTATATATCAACATTGATATTCAATGAATTGAAAATGAATTAGTGCAATCCCATAGAAAAATTGATCCATAAGTCCAAATAATGATGAGGGAAACCATAGAGCATCTCTCAGGTAAAGAAAAACCCACTAATCTATAAATTAAATATCGATCCTTCAAAATGTATATGGTTTATGAATCCAAGATCACCAACCAGTGAAATAACTAGTTGTAGATTCTAAAGGGTTATCCCATATCATCATCTGGGTCTCACTGCTGGATGAAATTATATTGATACCCATCTACTAGATCTAAAATAATACCACAAATATATCCATCCACTTGAACTAGGATTTTTGATGATCATACATCACATAAGATATCATCAATGGTCCATTGAAATATCCCAGAAAAACCTATTCTCAAAAGTTGAATCACTCCAATGCCAACAATTGGTATAAATGGTCATATATAAAAATATTATCTAGTCATAATATACTCACCTAAAAACTATATTTCGATCCCTAGATATTGATATAATGAATAAATAACTAGATGAAATCTTTCATTGGTGAAAATTAATAGAAGCGCCCAAGTGAAAAGTCCACGAACCAAATCTCAAGACATATTGTGCTCTACATATTCAATCTCTTCATGGATCTCATCCATCTTGGTCCATTCCAAATAACTCCCTAATTCAAGTAAGGAACACATAGAGGTTCTGGGTAAGGAAGTGGATAAATACATCATCCACCTCATACTAAGATACAATAATTTTTATTATCATCATCTATCAACTATATTCTGAATGTGAGACAAAATCTCTAAATAAGGACACCCCACATGCATGGGGGAGAAACATCCAATCAATATCATCCAAAAAAACAGACTAATATTTTTATCTAACTCATTACATCCATCATCCTCATGATGAAATATCCATATAATCTATACTAGATTCAATCAGTGAATAATCATGGGCTATGATATTTTCCAAGAGATCACATACAATTGATGTGTAATGATGAAAGTCCCACAAATAATTAAACAACAAAGAGGGTCACTCACCTAACTGAGAGTCTATTAATTAATTAAGGGAGTAATAAAACTCAATATGGTGGAACACCAAGCCCTATACAATTGAGGGTGGGTACCAAACCACAAGGGTAAAATAACTATATCGTATATCATATCAAATATTAAACTTAATAGATAAAGTAATCACACCCTAAAACCTAGGGGAGTACTTGATCCTCAATAGTATGGTGGAATTAGACCTTACTAGGATCATGGGAGTACTGACCCCATACCTAAATTAATAACATATTTTCTTACGAATAGTAGTTTAGAATCATATCTATATAGTGGATAAAAAAACTTCACAATAAATATGGGGGACTCACAACTCTCTATGAAGTATATATCAATAAATGGAATACCTGCCCCTACCATGGAGGACCCATGATCCACCCTATGAAATAGTACTAAATCACATGGATAAAAGAATGACACCTCAACCCCTAAAGAGAACCAACCTCTATAGTTTGAGGACCCACACTTTTTTTAGTATGGGATTTACAACTCCACATAGTATGGGGGACCCATACCATGTTAGGGATAAGGGAGTACTGACACCAAACCTAATTTGGGGAATATTTCAGAAAATAATAATTTTCAACACCCTTGTATCCCTGGGGTAGTAGTAAACATCATAATATTATATGGGAGACCAACACCCTGGTATCAACATTTACTTGAGGGAGTTTCCAACCCTAGTCATGGAGGATCCGGACCCTATCTCACCTAGGAGTACCAAACTCTATGTATGCTTTGTAGAATTCATGAGGGACCCTCTATAAATTATCTACATCATCAGGGGTTACTTTATCCCTCACGAAACCCAATTCCTATGGATACTAGGATCTATATACTGATATTAGGATCATGTAGAGAACATTATATTTTCACAAAAAAAAATATCAAGATAGAACCACCATTTTTCTCACATTACTATGAGTATTCCCATTGATTTTATCATCAATTGATGGTCTATTATGAACCTTTAGAAAAATAATTATCCTAATTAATTAATTTTTTCCTCACACAATGACTTATCCAAAATCAAGATTTCACAACTTGAAATGAATATTTCACTAACCACTATAGGATTCGTATACATACTTAACTATACACCATCAAAATTCCTCAAGAACTCAAGTTAGTTAAAATATTATTAGATTTATTTTATAAGAATGTTTCAACTTCCATACCCTAGGTGGGTTCCTTGGTATGAAAAATTGGCCAATGAACATTGAGCATTATTGACCCAAATGTATAAAACTGTAGCTCATAATAAACCTAACTATAAACTCCATCCCTTGGATAATCTCACTGTAATAACAATCTGACATGAACCAACCCACTGAGACCCCACATGGGATGATAATATGTCAAGGGTTCGACACCAATCTCACCTATAGTCGGATAGGGTTTGGTGACCAATATAAGGAAATCATAA
Source organism: Viscum album (assembly GCA_963277665.1). Lineage (NCBI taxonomy): Eukaryota > Viridiplantae > Streptophyta > Magnoliopsida > Santalales > Viscaceae > Viscum > Viscum album. Next base: position 1,210,956,325 of record OY728137.1, read on the forward strand.
TACATATTTGGGACGCTATATCCTATACAACTCGCATGAAAATAATAACTCCATATAAACATTATAAACACAACCATGCCAGATAAACATAAAATGATTAAATAAAACATGTGTTCATACATGATAAATATATCAATGAAAAATAATAAAAACTGTAAAAAATAAAGGGAAAAAATAAAGGTATAATACTATCAAAATAGACCGACATTGAGTTAATGGGAAGGGCGATCACCATATCATACAAAAACAGACCCATGATCTACCCCCAACAACATAACTAGGCCATATAATGAAATGGATCCACTAAATTCATTCCCATTGAAATCTTTATGGAATTATTCTCAATATTTATAGGAAACATTTTGTGGTAAAACCCTATATAGTAATGTGTATAAAAATATCCACAAGGATGCCCAAAAAACAAAAATGAAATGGTTTGTAGCTCAGATCACAACCAATGGATAAACTATATATACACCCATTTTATTAAAATAGGGGATATCATGGTAGGTAAGAAACTATGGATTCACTTACCAATAGACCCCAACCCAATATTATAGTGGAACAAAGACGCACCAATGGTATGTTCTCTCCATTGAAAAATATGTTGAAATAGACTCACTACCTTTGGGGAAATCTAACTCTCTGCTTATCCATGACACACAAGATTAAACAACATCCATTACCTATGAGGGGAATAAAACCCAATTAATAAAATCATACCTTGATGATATAGTTAGAAATATCTCATACCAAAGTAGAGCTCATTATAACATGAATCACACCATATGCTCCAAAAACACTGCTCGGATAATATGTAACTTGATAACCCCAACTAAATGGCTTATCTTTGTTTGAGAAAAATGAATTTAGCCACCAAGAGTCTATATAAACAATCATTCTTCAAAAATATACACTTATAGACTGATTGAAGTGAGGTTACTACACCTCACAAGAAGAAATTTATACAAGATATTGGAGTTAATGACCCCAAATATGGTAGCCCCTTACTCTATTCCCCTGGGATTTCCATTCCCCATTCATCAAGTGAGAATACATTCCTCCTTAACTATGCTAGGATAAAAAAGGGATTCATGTAAAAAATATATAATTCATATGTGGAAAACAACTTAAATCAAGGAGTATCCCATGAATATAAAATAGCTCCACTAGAGTGGGATATGAAAGGGGAACCTAATCACCCTTTTTACAAGAATCCTAGAAGAATACAAACTATACATGTCTCACATATTCCTTTCCTTTATTATAATTCCATTCATTTTATAGTTTTTATCTTTTTTTACCATTTTATTTATTTTTATATAGTTTGGGTGGATTCTGTAATTCCATAATTCTATAGTTCTAGAGTGAAGTAATTTTTACTGTATCCTAAGGAAGTCACACAGTGAAAGGCCTTAAGGATTTGTGAATTTTTGGGGCCTAGTGAGTTCACACTGTAAAATTTCAGGTGCATCGTGATACAAACCTAGGTATAATTCCCACAGTTTAGACTACCTTTGGGGAGGGCTCCCAACATCATTTTAGGGGAGTTCCATGTCATGAAGGCCTACCCATATAGTGGAATAACCACCCATAAATAAATAAATGACAAGAAATTACCTTTCACAATCATACCTGGGCTCTTTTTAGATTTTTGGGGGTTGATTCGTGCCATGATAGAAGAGTTTACATAGTGACATTCAGGTGCCTAGTTTTAATTTTATTATTTTTCATCTTTTTTCTTGATCATATTTAATCACCTTTGGCCTATTTTATCCTCCAAATTGACCCCTAAATCCTTTTGGTATTTTATTATTTTAGTCTTATCTCCCATAGATCTCCCCCTCTAATTTCCTTAAGTCATGATGATGGTTCTTTAAGGATAGTCTGTTTGAATATCCTCTTCTCTTTTCTTCCCTAATATCTTCCTTTTATCTTTCCTTAATATGATCACATAGATCAAGGGTTTACTACTACTCAAATTTTAATTTTTTACATTCTTGTATTAGTGTTTTAATTAACATTTTAAGAGTTATTATTTTCTTTTTGTGGTGGATTAACAACTTATTTTGTGAGAGAAAAGGAATATTTGAACCATGAATGAATCTTTAAGATTGTAACAATGATTAAACGAACTTTTTATTTCATGATTTGGACATCATATTATTTTATTATGTTTGGTTATTAAAAATTTTCAAGGGAAGTTGGTTATTTACTAAATTTTCATTAGATACAAATGATTCCTCCTTTCATTCCTGGGTTCAAATACATTTTCTAGAAACCATGTACACCTAGTGTTTGATTTAATAACTAAATTTCTATTTACAAGGAATTTTCAAATTATATTGAGTTGTTTTATATTTGAAAAATATTTTAATGTTTTTAATTCTAAACTAAGGGTATTTTTGAGTTATTTTTAAGGTTGTGGTGTGTTATTTGGTTCTTTAAGATACTTGCTGATGTTTTGGGATTTGGTTTTGAAATATATAGGTCATAAAATGGTTTCTAGAATGATATTAAAAATTAATAATTAAATATTTATAAAAAGGTTTTCTTAAAGTAAATGTGCCTTTTAATTATCCCCTCTTCTAGGTTGTGTGATTGAATGAAAATTTCATAGACGGGGGACATGTTTTATATATTTTTTTCTTGATAAAAAAGGGGATGACTTTATGAAAGGTGTTAATAGGTGAGGGTGTGATTTTATTATTATTTATTATATATAGATATATATATATTTGATTCTTATGTCATGTTTATTTCTACCCACCATCTCAATTCATAGAAAAGAAAGAGTATCTAGGTAGGATATCTGGATTCATTGGATGCACTAGTGTATGAATTTAATATACTTATGGAAAGTGTATGAACTAATTTAAGGAGTTTCCCCTATAATAGTTTGAATATGATAAGTCTAATTGTGAGGTTGATTTTATTAAATTATAAAATAAATAGATCGATTATCTTATTTTTTTCCTATATGTTCTCACGGTCTCCTAGGTTCCCATATAGTTTTTGATTATGTACCCTTCATGATTGTTGTCTTATGATCTTATTTATCCTACTAGATTCAATATTTTTAGTGCATGGGTTTTCGATTTTTTTATAAGTGACATATATTCAGGAAATGGTTTTAAAATCTAATGATTTCAATGGCGGTTAGTGAATATGTTTCACTTGGAGTACAAAAAATGGGTAGTTGTTAGTTTCTTTTCTCTTAGTATTTACCATCTGGATGTATTTTGAAAATTCATACTCCTTTCCATTAGTTTATATTATCTCATAATGGCATGTATCTTACATTAGGTGTTATTTTATTTCAGATTATTTGGATTCATTTATTATTCTTGTTCATGTTAGTTGGGTTATTTTATATTTTTCTTCCATGTTTTGTTATGTTTATTTATAAAACTACATATTTCAATTTTATATGTTTGTCCAATATATAGAGTTTTCAGGTTGAAAATTGATTGGATTTTTATCATTCATTATTGTTTATTTTGTTAAATCATTCATTTAATATGTTGTTTGATAATCTATTACTAGTTGCTAACTAGTATGGATCAGGAACACCATTCAAGCTTTTTCATTTCATGACTCAGGTACTTGGATTAGTGAAAACTCAATTTGATTAATGAAAAAACTGTATTAGAGTTTGATTTTAATTTGAAGAGTAATAGTAGAATGGATATAAGAATTTGAAAACTCAAGAGGTAGGTTAAGGTAGAGTTTAACTAGCTCATTTCTTCTTAGGGTCTCATTTTATTATGGGAAGTTGGGTTGTGACTTTGAGAAATTATATTTAACCTCTTTTATTATTAATATATTTTGACATAACTTTGTGATGTTTTGTATCTTATTTAATCAATAATGATTTATTAGAGGTTTTTTTTATTATGGGGTGGAAATGGGAAAAGAACTAGAGGTGCATAGTTAACTTTCAAAGTCCAAAAAACCATGGAGATCCCTTGCACATGGTTATGGGGATCTCCTAATATAATTTTAGTGAGTGGTGCATGATCAAATAAACCATATGATCATGATATAAAAACCCACTAACCCCTTCAAAAATTTATGTTTAACCTACCTTCTTATAGGATTTCATTAGATGATGATTGTTTTAAACTTGTGTGAATTAAATGTTGTTTTTATGATGTTTTTCATTACATGGATGGATTTTGTTAAAATTTTGTGTGGGGGAAAACTGATTTATATGGTAAAAGTTAGGTTTTGAAATCAACAATGGAGTTTATAATGAAAATTTTAAATTAATTTAATGTTTGGATATTTAAATTGATTTCAATAATAGACCTATGAATTTGAAGTCTGGTTTTCAGGTGGTGTTTTATGATTTTGAAACTAGTAGGAATTATACTAATATATGTTAAGAATGATATTTTAATTTGTGTTGGTTTTATTTGTGTTTTTCTGGTGAAAACATTGTTGTAATGATAAAATATATTTTTTTATAATTAATAATGGATATATAATTGGACTTATTTTAATGTTTTGAGATTGGTTCATTTGATTTTCTTTGATAACTTGGTATTTAATTTTATGGTGTTTGATACTATGGGGATTTTTTTAGCATGTTTTTTGTTTCTTTCCTTTTTTAGTATTGAACCAAAAATTCTTGATGGATTTTCATGGAAAATTTAAAGGATATTATTTTAATGTGATACCCTTTACTAGTTAACCTAGAGATTAATTTATAGAGTTATAAATGTTGAATCCTCCTATTTTATATAGACCACTAGATTTCCATGATGTGAAGAATGATTATAGAATAATGAAAGATTATTTAGGCTTATTTAACTCCCAAAGACTCTTAAAATAAATCTTGATACCCTTACACATGAAGTTGTGAGTTATAAGGGATGAAATTCCATATTTTAGAATAGGGTATAAAATCATCATTCATTGGAAGGTCTTAATGATTATTTCATACAGTATTATTTCCTAGATATTTTGAAAGTGGAAAAGTGGGTAGAGTTGTATTTTCTTAGGTAGGAGGATCAACCAGTGGTGGAATGTGCTTCATATTTGATCAAACTAGTTCATTATCTTCATAGGTTTACTTTTGTTGATCCTTTAAAATCCTCACATTTTTTGGAATAATTATTTTTCATGGTATTTTTATTAGTATATCCATGTCTGTATTAACCACTTTTGCGGAAGTGGTAAGGTAGGATATTAGGGTCTAAGTGGTTATGGTTGGAGTGCTTAATGTGATTAATTCATACTCTATTTCTAAGAGTGATGAAGATAATTTTAGTAATGGAAAAGGGAAGTGAGTTGAGTTTTAGTGTATGATGGTGGTATAAAGAGGCCATCCCATTTCCACTCATCATATTCTTCCAAGTGTAAAACACTTGATCTTTATCGGTGTAGAAATATGGATCACAATAAGACTTATTGTCTAGAAACTCAGAATAATATTTATATTTGTGGTCATTAGGATCATATGTAAAGGTTTTGTATAAGAGTAACATGAAAGAGGAGTGGATACATATCTACCCCTTAAAAAGGTACTTAGGTTCAACCTACTGAGCTCGATACTTTTGTAACATATGATATAGGAACTAATTATTATTCTTTGTTATCTCTACCTATTTTTTATTTATTTTACTCCATTTGAGATTATGAGACCTTTTAATTTCATTAGAAATATTTGAAACTTGTGTAATATAATTCCTTATTATTGATATTATTTATCATTAGCAGTTGTTTCTGCTGATTTCTTATATTCTTGAAGGGTTCTCACTTCAATGACATGGGAACCCATTTTTGGATCCTATAATAAATTTCTTTATCTTATAGAGTCTTTTATTTTTTTCATATACTGGGAGTACTTTATCCTTTTTAGAGAATCAATATATTATAGTAATTATAAATATGGTGGGGATACAATAATAATTTATTTCTTTTCTACCAAAAATTTCCTTTATTTTTTATTATATATATAGGTAGGTTTGGTACATCCTGTGCACTCAAGTTTTTTATTGATAATGAATAATTATGTATTTAGATTTGGTCTCTAATGTTATATGGGAAATTAAACAAACTTTGGTGACAATATTCATATGGGTTATTATCATGAACCTTGTCTTGGTCAAACCCATGGCGTTCCTTGGTTTTTGAAATTTAAGAGTTGATTAATTTTAACATCATAATTTTTTTGATTACACAATATTCTATGATTTTTTGGGGTATAGAGTTATATGGTGGGGATAATTGTCATACCCGTACATTTCCTTTCTTATTATTTTATTTAATTAATTATTTTTATATTTATTTATCCTTTCATTTTTCATTTTTTACAAACTCTGTAATTCAAGAATTCTCTAGTTTTGTGCAGCATTGTGATGCGACCTAGGGAAAAATACATATGGGTCTTCTTGGAATTGGGGAGTGAGACTCATTTCATGTAAGGGTAGTTTCATGACACAAAGGCCTTCCCATAAAGGATTATTGTACTATGTAGGTAGGGTTTCATCACTTAGTAAACCTAGGTAGTTTTTTATTTGATATAGCTAGTTTTTGTTGGGTTATTTTTATCAAAATAGACGAGGTCATTTCGTGACATTCCTATGCTCAAATTTAATTTTAGGATTTTCCCATTCTCCCTTTATTGGATTTAATCAAGTTGGGCCACCATTTCCCTACTAATTTTTACTTGAATCTAATATGTGTCATCTACCTTATTCCATCTCTCCCATGGATCTATCCATTGTATTTATTCATGTTTAAATGAATGTTGTTTGGGATAAGTCTATTTTAATATCATCTTCTCTTCTCCTTCCTTTTCTTCTTCTTGTTTCTTACCCTAATATGATCATAGTGGCCTAGGGATTTCTACCACTAAAACCATTTGATTTTACTTTTCTTGATGTTTTTAAGTAAAAATCATGAGTGGATACCTTGAAAGTAAAGAAACAGTGTCCCATAACCGAGAATAGATATAGAAAGGAATTAAATTACGGGAGGAAAGAGAAGGAAGTGGTACTCCATATTATTTTTCATACTTTGCTCATCCATGTGATTAGTATGTTTTTATAGATGATCCAATCCAATCATTACTTACCCCTTAATAACTTTTTTTCTTATATCACCACCTCTCTGGTGGTCTCTTATTTGAAATTCCACACCATCTACACCTTGATGGATGGTTATTTTTCTTCAATATCACCATTTAGGGAAAATATTGGGGTGAATTTCATAGAATTAAATCCAAGGTAGTGATTAGGAATTTTTAACAATAAAAAATATGTGAATCCATGGTTATGTATACTCCATTTAATTGATAAACTATAAGTAGTGGTTCTTCTTATGAAGGAAATACAAAAGAATCCGATATTTGAGGGAGAGTAAGGTTCTTAAATATAGTTCCCATGTACTCAAGATATTATTTAAAGGTGGGAGGGAGTAGTTTCTTTTTTTCATCCATTTATTTATATTATTTGGGGATGTTTTGGTAGAACTCAGTGAACACCCTATACAAGGCTTTGAGATACGTTTATTGAAGGTATTCCACAAGATATTCGATGATATCTTTAAATAACATATCTATGAAATTTTTTATACATAAAACCCTTACCTCTTTGGATAGTAATAATATAATTTCACTTAAGGCTTATGGTGATTTAAAAATAGATTCAACTTTCATGGTTTTTAAATTTAACTAAATGCACCTACATATATACAAATTGAAATAACCTTGAATGGATAACTCAAACACTAAAAAAACATAAATTGATTAATGGAATATATTATAACCTTATCAATAATTTTTTTAAAACTTCTTGTGTATCTGAATAGCTGACTAGGCTCTTCTACAAAGTATCTTTTATAAATCACCCACTTATTCATTACTTATTTTTGTTTTTATTATTTTAAATATTTTAAAATAAAGGGAAATTTTGGGTGTTTGATGTGTTGTTTGAGAACATAGATGGAAATAAAGAAAGTGATATTTTAGAGACCCTAAGATTGATGTACATGGACATTACATTACTTTTGAGGAATAATTAATACATAACAAAAATAGATACACAAGGACCGTAATAGTTTAGTTTTTTTGGAAACATGGAACGTAATCTTCTAATCGTGGTGAAAGATCTTCAACATCTCCCATAAAGATCTTCCACTTTTTGTTTCCTGACCTAAAACCTTCCTTTTCATCCTGGGGGGAAATAAAACACAAAAAGGGTGAGCTCAAATGCTCAGTAAGGGTAAGCATGGATAAAATAAAACATACCATATACATTAGAACTTAAAAACATGATCATAATGTTTAAACATTAAAATCTTGAGCAACGACATAAAACATGGAAGTACATAAGGCATAGATAATAATGGAACATAAACCATGATAAAATAACATGGGAATAAAACATTTAATTGTGGCATCCATTAAGCACATGTAATTATTTCCATAGTAGCCAAGGCATTGCTGTCAAGACCATCTTAGTGGACAAAGTCCCATTCTGAATTGAGTTCACTCCTCGTTTCAGTCCTGTAACACTGAACCATATTAACTTACCGTTCCAGCCATGTCTATCTCATGAGATATAAAATCTTTACCCAATGCATTGGAGGGAGATATAGGTCCCACCCATATCATAATGAAATCATTCTTACTTGTGCCACAAAATAAACATACATCATTCATAATAGCCCAATAAATAAAATGGGTTTCATAAACATCATCCCATCATCACATAATCCATATATAAAAAATGGATATGATTCCATCATAAGAAAAGTGAAACCATGTAAATCATAAATACATGATACTTGAAACAGAAAAATGTGAAATAATGTCATCTTAGATGAAAAATGGTTTTGATAAAACACTTGAAATTAATTCTTGAGGAAAATATCCTTTCTTCTTTAAAATCATTTTTTTCACAAAATGTCATGAATTTTTAAAAGAAAAGGATTTTCTTGAAAATAGTCATGAAATCTTTTTGAGGAAGCTTCATGAAAATATGGATTTATAAAACCGTAGAAATCCTTTAATGCCGTATAAGTTAAAAAAAACATTCTTCGTACTTTTGTCAGAAAAGTCAAACAGTACCTCGTACGAAAAACGACAAAAGATTCCTTTCATATTCTTTACTAAAAACTCACCGGAGGGTAAAATTGGATTTAAAAAAATTATAGGTGGATGGAAATAATATTACATATTTAGGAAACATGGATGTGGATGATAAAATACACCCCAGTAATTTCTGAAGTATAAACAATCTCGGAAAAAAAATGAGATTGTGATATTTCCCTTACCTTAGGTCCAATTTGCCTCGTAAGTGTCCGAACCTCCTCTTTTTGACGCGCCGCTTCTTAACCTCCTCTTAGGGCACTAGGGTTGGTCTTTGAAGAAGACCAGAACCTCTAGGATGATTCTAGGGAAGTGGGGAAGTGAAATGGGTAGGGTTTGGTCGATCTTGAAGGCTCAAATTGGTGTGAGGAGGAGATGGAGGAGGTGGCCTTTTATAAGGGAGGAGAGGGGCACCTTTGGAAATATAAGAAATATTAGTTTATATTAAATCTCAAACCCTCTTTAAAACATCCAAAAATGACTCATATTGTAAGATTAGATGTGATAGGGTTGTAATATCTTCAACCAATCAAATTTAGACATGTTTGGATCCTATTTTAAACCTTATCATTTTGATTTATCCTTATTTAATCTATTTAAGTTTATTTGTGGTAATAAAATTCAAAATTTTAAATCATAACAAATAATTACTTATTTTTTGTGAATTTTCCATAATTGTTTACTTTATAACATTATAGACCATATAAATTTAAATTTTTAAATTTTAAATATTTTTGTGATTTTTAAACAATTTTATAATATGTTATTTTTATAAAATAACAATAGTGTCCACTTTAACACTATTCATTTATTTGAATTTAAATAAAATATATAAAAAAACTATGTTCGAACTAAAAGCTTTAATAGATTCATAAAAGGTAATTTGTATCAATAAAATTAGTGTATCACATTAAATAGTTCATATAATATATATTTTATTATTTTTAAAACCATTTATTTGGTTTATCTCTTAATAAAATAATTACTACAACATTTTTGTATAATTATTTAATATACTAATTTGTTGCATAAAAATTTAAAATAAACTCCTATGATGAAGATTAATCTATTACCTTTCAAAATAATACTTTTACTCTAATTTATCATATTAAAACCACAATATTTAAATTGTTATATTTATTAAATTATGAAGGTGACAACTTTGGCATCATTTAAAATAAAATAATATAAGTGTCATAATCACTTTTATAAGGATCCAAACGGTTATATATTAGGTCATTGGATGATTACGGTGTATATATACACTACCAATAAGTTTTGGTCAGGTTTGTGGGCCTTTTAATGGGTATTATTATTTCAATAGAAACTATATTACTTATTTTCCACTTAATAAATAATTTCTGTATCATTAATGTATCACCATTAATGACTATTATTTAATCCCCAAAAATACTAAATAAATTATCATGATGTAGATAAGTTTATTAGCTTTATGGATACTATTCATGTTCGATGTTTTATGTTGTTTATCACTAAATTAAAATTATTATACTTATAAGATTTAAGGGAGTGACATCTTGTCACTTTCTTTGGTTTTAATAATAATTAAATTATTTTCATGGTCAAAAGTCCATAAAATGAATCGAATCCGACCCTTAGTTGATATGGGTTTACTTTTAGCCATAAAATAGAATTTTGGCATGTGTTAGGGTATTTTTATAATATTATATATATCCTTAATTACCCGATTTACCGTTAACTATGGTAAATAAAATTTACCGTAGTTACTATTCATAATTTCCAAAAATAAAAAGTAGCCTATTAACATAATTTGGACCCACTTATTCCAAATATGGAATCCATTTTTTCAAATTCAATACACAGAAGTTGCATAAATTAAATTAATATTAATCCCGTTGTCGAATGAAAATGGGTTTTTGTTTAAAACATTGCAAAAGATTGAATTGATTTAAGCTACAAATTCATTGTAAAATCAATGCTAATGACATAAATTATATTAAATGGTAAAAATATATTCTATTTATACTTTAAAACCATTATATATTATAATTTAACCATATATATTATTACGATGAAAAAAGTTGTTTTTCATTAAAATATAGCATGTTTTTACTATTCATCAAAAGAAGAAAGTTACCAGAATAATACGAAAATTTTATCCAAAGTAAATTTTTATTTCTTGATTCCAAAGAAGAATTTTATTTTTTCAAATTGAACTTATAAATATGTCAAAAACTAGATTTAAAGTGGGTGCACCATCAAAAGGCGGCAAAACTGCATTTTTTGAAAAATACTTATTTTACCCAAAACATTTATTTTGTTCTTATACCATGTTCTAGAAAATGTGTAAGATGAATAATAATGTTATAAAATTCAAAATTTAGTTAATACTATTCATAACGGCTGGTTCATAATAATATTATAATAATATATCGTTGTTTAGTAAAACCCGGTATTGCGTACAACACACGCTACCGAGGAAGGTCGCGATTACGTGTAATGCAAGCCAAGTCAGGGTTGCGTGTGGTGAAAGAATCCTTCGCTGTTTCTTATAACAGAATCCAACCATATTTCATTTATACATTGAATATATATATATATATAATCAATTTTTTGCGTAGAATTACTATTATCAAAATTGTGTGTAACACGATCCCAGAATGGTGCTGCGTATACTACAAGCTAATACGGTGTTGTGTATAGCGCAAGGTAATCTTGGTGTAGCATAAAAAACAAGACATTAATGAAATTAAAAGATTATTTTTCATAAAATCTCAGGGTGTTACATTCTACCCCCCTTAAAATGAATTTCTCCCTCAAAATTTGTCGGGGTTATAAATGGTTTACTACTCGAAAGTTTGTTTAATAGAAACCCACATCGTAAAAAGGAATACCAAAACATGGCTTTAAAAACTAAAGTATGAAATGTAACGGTTACCCAAATTAACTCATCACTAGGTTTCCACGTAGGAGGACATTGGTGAAAATATGGATATAGAAGAAAAATATAACCGTCATGTTCTGATGGAGAGTGGTAGAGAACATGGCTATGAAAAATCCAACAATCACAAAGCTATTGATTTGTGATGATCTAAGGTACCATCTGATTCATCGGATATAAGGGAACTAGGACAACATTTTTGGTTTTCAAGATCATTTCCCTAAAGTTGGTGAATTAAAAGAAATACTTGCATGATTTTGGTACAATCTCACCATTTTTCGTGAATTGAAAAATTTCCACTTCATCACTTAATGAAATGAAGTTGAATTTATTATTCGTGATGTGTTAGTAGATCATGTGATAGAATGATGGGTCATTCCATCTCTTTCAAACAAAAGGTTAGAACAAGTTATAAGTCCATATTATGGTTAGATTAATCGTATATGGTTCCAAAAATAATCTTATACTTCATATATCATACCGCTTAATAAGATAAAACTAGTTTCTACTAACCAGGGGCTTCCTGTAGGCTACTGGTAGGCGATAAAGGCCAGTCGCACTTCGGTTGTGGGTTCGATTCCCACAGCCTTGTATGACGCGATGGGATGTCGCTCGTCCTGCAGTTTGTCCTTTTTCTAAAACTACATTACTATATCATCCCATCAATAATATCGAAAAAAGGTTCTATCCTTAAACAATACTAACTTATGTCCAACATAATCCATTCCAATCTTTAGGCTTATCCAGAATATTTCAGTCCACTCTCATAATATAGTGAAAATGATTACAAGAGATTTAATACCATCGTTGATCCCCATATATCATAAGATATGTCTTGTTGGTCACATTACAAATGTTCGAAGGCCTTAATCATGTATTCTATTGAAAAATGAATACCCATTGAACCTTAGTGAAAATATTAATTCAGTTAAAAGTTAACACATTCCACATATCAAAATCCTCAAAATTATATATACTCAAACCATGATATCACTTAGTCCTTATATCAATCATGAGGTCATGAATACAATCAAGCATATCATTATCTTCTTATTCCTTCATTATGCGCATATCATCTACTTTACAAAAATATCTAAATAAAATTCCATGGTTACTGGTACCATTCAACATATACTTTCAAATACTTTTAGGAAAAAAAAAGTGTAACAGTCCTTAGATGATTCTTTATTCCATAGTACCATTAACTATACAACATAACTCTCAATAAACATAAAATCATTCCACTACCTTCTAAAACAACCGACTGAGCTTCAACACTTCTTTCAGCTCATATATCATTTGTAGTCTCCTCATCATCATCCACATAAATAATACCCATATTACCATGCTGATTCTCTTCATGAGATTTTCCATTTGGGAATTTGTTTGCGTAATGCCCGTACATTCCACATTTAAAACATCTAATCATCGTTGATGTCGTAGAAATACCATTATCCTTGTCCATGGTGTTAACTAAACCTTTTCCTTTGCACTTACTGGCTTTGTGTCCTTCTTTTCCACACCCAAAGAATCTTCCAGTTCCTTTGAAACAATCTCCCTGATGCCTCTTCCCACATGATTTACATGAGGGAAATTGAACTTTCTTACCTCTATGATCATCATGAAACTCCATCTTTCTCTTATTATCTGAGTCGGGAAACTTACCAAAGTTGAGATTATTGATCATATTATGAGATTGCTGATTAGTCATAATAACAATGCTTGGAATTTCAGATCCCGTTTCATTTGGTTTCTCGTGAAGAAAATCATTCCATTGTCCGTCATATCCTCCATTATCATGAATCTTCCTGTTTCTAGCCATTTTCTAAAACCCAAAAAGAATAGTGTGAGAGGCAAAAATCATGCTAGGGAAAACAACATAGTAAAAGGGGGAGCACACTCAATATCTAACATCTTAGGTTAAATTCAAAGATCGTTACCGTAGTTCTAGGACTATATCCTATACGTATACTTATCCTTAGGGACATCCCTAGACAAACCTTAGAAATATCTCTAGGGATCTCACTAACGTTTTCGCATCCTAGTTTCCAAATTTTGACTAAACCTTTCCTCTGATACCAACTGTAGAGACCCTAAGCTTGACGTACATGGACATTACATTACTTTTCGGGAATACTTAATACATAACAAAAACAGACACTCAAGGACTGTAATAGTTTAGTGTCTTTGGAAACATGGAATTTAATCTTCTAATCGTGGTGAAAGATCTTCAACATCTACCATAAAGATCTTCCACTTTTTGTTTCCTGACCTAAAACCTTCCTTTTCATCCTAGGGGAAAATAAAACATAAAAAGGGTGAGATAAAATGCTCAGTAAGGGTAATCATGGATAAAATAAAACATACCATATACATTATAACTTAAAAACATGATCATAATGTTTAAACATTAAAATCTTGAGCAACGACATAAAACATGGAAGTACATAAGGCATAGATCATTATGGAACATAAACCATGATAAAATAGCATGGGAATAAAACATGTAATTGTGGAATGCATTAAGAACATGTAATGATTTCCATAGTATCCAAGTCATTGCTTCCAAGACCATCTTAGTGGACAAATTCCCATTCTGAATCGAGTTCACTCCTCGTTTCAGTCATGTAACACTGAACCGGATTAACTTACCGTTCCGGCCATGTCTATCTCATGAGATATAAAATCTTTACCCAATGCATTGGAAGGAGATATAGGTCCCACCCATATCATAATGAAATCATTATTACTTGTGCCACAAAATAAACATACATCATTCATAATAACCCAATAAATAAAATGGGTTTCATAAACATCATCTCATCATCACATAATCCATATATAAAAAATGGATATCATTCCATCATAAGAAAAGTGAAACCATGTAAATCATAGATACATGATAATTGAAACATAAAAATGTGAAATAATGTCATCTTAGATGAAAAATGGTTTTGATAAAACACTTGAAATGAATTCTTGAGGAAAATATCCTTTTTTCTTTAAAATCATTTTTTTCACAAAATGTCATGAATTTTTAAAAGAAAAGGATTTTCTTGAAAATAGTCATGAAATATTTTTGAGGAAGCTTCATGAAAATATGGCTTTATAAAACCATAGAAATCCTTTCATGCTGTTTAAGTTAAAAAAACATTCTTTGTTCTTTTGTCGGAAAAGTCAAAAAGTACCTCGTACGAAAAATGACAAAAGATTTCTTTCATATTCTTTACTAAAAACTCACTGAAGGGTAAAATTGGATTTAAAAAAATTTTAGGTGGATGGAAATAATATTACATATTTAGGAAAAATGGATTTGGATTATAAAATACACCCCAGTAATTTCTGAAGTATAAACAATCTCGGATAAAAATGAGATTGTGATATTTCCCTTACCTTAGGTCTGATTTTCCTCGTAAGTGTCCGAACCTCCTCTTTTTGACACACCGCTTCTAAACCTCCTCTTAGGGCACTAGGGATGGTCTTTGAAGTAGACCAGAACCTCTAGAATGATTCTAGGGAAGCGGGGAAGTGAAATGGGAGGGGTTTGGCCGAGCTTGAAGGCTCAAATTGGTGTGAGGGGGAGAGGGAGGAGGTGCCCTTTTATAAGGGAGGAGAGGGGCACCTTTGGAAATATAAGAAATATTAGTTTATATTAAATCACAACCCCACTTAAAAACTTTCAAAAATGACTCATATTAGAAGATTAGATGATATAGGGTTGTAATCTCTTCAACCAATCAAATTTTGACATGTTTGGATCCTATTTTAAACCTTATCATTTTGATTTATCCTTATTTAATCTATTTAAGTTTATTTGTGGTAATAAAATTCTAAATTTTAAATTATAACAAATAATTACTTATTTGTTGTGAATTTTCCATAATTGTGTACTTTATAACATTATAGACCATATAAATTTAAATTTATAATTTTTAAATATTTTTGTGATTTTTAAACAATTTTATAATATGTTATTTTTATAAAATAACAATAGTGTCAATTTTGGCAGTATTCATTTATTTGAATTTAAATAAAATATATACAGAAGAAATGTTCGAATTAAAAGATTTTCTAGATTCATAAAAGGTCATCTGTATCTATAAAATTAGTGGATCACATTAAATAGTTCATATATTATTTATTTTATTATTTTTAAAACCATTTATTTGGTTTATCTCTTAATAAAATAATTACTACATCATTTTTGTATAATTATTTAATATACTTATTTGTTGCATAAAAATTTAAAATAAAATCTTATGATGTAGATGACTCTATTACCATTCACAATAATACTTTTACTCGAATTTATAATATTAAAATCACAATATTTAAATTGTTATATTTATTAAATTATGAAGGTGACAACTTTGGCATCATTTAAAATAAAATAATATAAGTGTCATAATCACTTTTATAAGGATCCAAACGGTTATATATTAGGTAATTGGATGATTACGGTGTATATATACACTACCAATAATTTTTTGTCAGGTTTGTGGGCCTTTTAATGGGTATTATCATTTCAATAAAAACTATATTACTTATTTTCCACTTAATAAATAATTTCTATATCATTAATGTATCACCATTAATGAAAATTGTTTAATTCACAAAAATTATAAATAAATTATCATAATGTAGAAAATTTTATTAGATTTTTGGAGACTATTCATGTTTGAAGTTTTATGATGTTTATCACTAAATTAAAATTATTATACTTATAAGATTTAAGAGAGTGACATGTTGTCACTTTCTTTGGTTTTAATAATAATTAAATTATTTTCATGGTCAAAAGTCCATAAAATGAATCTAATCCGACCCTTAGTTGATATGAATTTACTTTTATCCATACAATAGAATTTTGGCATGTGTTAGGGTAATTTTATAATATTATATATACCCTTTATTACCCGATTTACCTTTAACTATGGTAAATAAAATTTACCGTAGTTACTATTCATAATTCCCAAAAATAAATAGTAGCCAATTAACATAATTTGGACCCATTGATTCCAAATATGGAATCAATTTTTTCAAATTAAATACACAGAAGTTGTAGAAATTAAATAAAAATTAATCCCTTTGTCGAATGAAAATGGGTTTTTGTTTAAAACATTGCAAAAGATTGAATTGATTTAACCTACGAATTCAATGTAAAATCAATGCTAATGACATAAATTATATTAAATGGTAAAAATATATTTTATTTATACTTTAAAACCATTCAATATTATAATTTAACCATATAAATTATTACGATGAAAAAAGTTGTTTTTCATTAAAATATAGCGTGTTTTTACTATTCATCAAAATAAGAAAGTTACCAGAATAATACGAAAAAGTTATCCAAAGTAAATTTTTATTTCTTTATTCCAAAGTAGAATTTTATTTTTTCAAATTGAACTTATAAACATGTCAAAAACTATATTTAAAGTGGGTGGACCATCAAAAGGCCGCAAAACTGCATTTTTTGAAAAATACTTATTTCACCCGAAAAATTTATTTTGTTCTTATACCATGTTCTAGAAAATGTGTAAGATGAATAATAATGTTATAAAATTCAAAATTTAGTTAATACTATTCATAACGGCTAGTTCATAATAATATTATAATAATATATCGTTGTTTAGTAAAACCTGGTATTGCGTACAACACACGCTATCGAGGAAGGTCGCGATTGCGTGTAATGCAAGCAAAGTCAGGGTTGTGTGTTGTGAAAGAATCCTTCGTTGTTTCGTATAACAGAATCCAAACATATTTTATTTATACATTGAATATATATATATATATATATATACTCAATTTTTGCGTAGAATAACTATTATCAAAATTGTGTGTAACACGATCCAAGAATAGTGTTGCTTATACTGCAAGCTAATACAGTGTTGCGTATAGCGTAAGGTAATCTTGGTGTAGCATACAACACAAGACATTAATGAAATTAAAAGATTATTTTTCATAAAATCCCGGGGTGTTACAGATATAGACATAATATTAGGGGTAACAGGTGTGCATCTAAGATTCAGCCTATGTTTCATTCTTTATCCATTTAATGTGTTACAAATTCCATTTGATATCCTAGTAAATATAATTTAATGACTAGTATTCCCTAATTATATTTTGAAATATAGTGTACTTTAAGAGATCTGCTAGGAACAACTCATCTCACCTCCACGATAGTAGAAAATGGTGATCACACCTTATCTTAGGCATGAAACCAAACTTCACCTAATACTATTATACATTATTCATTCCCTGAACCTATATATTCCATCATATATGACTTGGTTTGAGAGAAGGGAGGGAAAGTTAGTTTGGGAAAAAATAAAATGAAATCATGGGAATGACATGGAAGGTGGATGATCACCACACCGAAGCATAATTTACCCACTACACCATCACAATTGAAAGAATAATATTATAAATTAATTATTATTATTCTATAATATTGTAGATATACCTCAAAAATCACACCCTTGATTTAGTTACCTAACATCATGTGAATTATTAGGCATGGAGGGAGATAAAAAAGTATAAATAAGGGAAGAATAATTACAAATTCACTATAAATATAATGAACTAAAGAATTAATACATATAATGTAATTACAATAAACCATATAATACTGTATGGAATGGATGAAGGTTAGATAAAAAACCCTTTACAAGTGGGGGTGTGGATACGTTTATATATGAAATGGTGAATCCTTTTTTATTGGGATATTTTCCATAAGTATATATCATATAGGTGTGATGGTTTTATGTATCAATATTTGGATTCTTCTCTAGTTCATTTTCCTAAAAATCATAGTATGATAATTGTATCCAATTTTTTCAGGATTAGAAAAAATGGAAGTTCTATTATATTCTATCCCAATTTTTATAGGAAATGTATATGATAAGATAATGTGTAGAAAAATGGATATTTACATAAATTTATTTCTCATGTGTTGTTGGAAATATTATAGTATCTTGACACTATACTGGTATCTCGTTGAATGTTGTGTTTGAGTGTGACAATGTATTTCATGGACAATGAATGTTATGCCAAATTCAAAGGGCATTTTAACCAAATAATATATATTTCATTGTGTATTGAATGTTAATTTTAGTGATGGGTGAAATTTAAAATGATATGGAACCACAACACAAATGGAGTTAGAGAATATTCATAGCATATTTAGGTCACATGGCTTTGATGCGGTAAGAACATAGATTATTCTATCTCCTAAGATTTCTTTGAGGGGTTGATACTGTATGAGGGTACACCATGAGGCTATATTAGGGGTCATTATGGGAGTATGTTTTTATGATAACAACACATTTCATTAGAGTTCTTGAGATGTCTTTGGGTAGTGAGATATGTTGTGTCTCAGCCAAATATTCCATTATCATGGGTTTATATGCTGTGGTAACCTATTATAATAAAAATAAAAGTATATATTTTACATTGTCCCTTAATAACTTTTAGACATAATATAATAATAAAACCACTAATAATCCATATTTAGGAAATATTCAAATTAAGAATAAAAATCACCTTATAAAATTAAAATGAATTTATTTTATATATTTAGTATAATATATGTTTTAATTATGATTGAAATATGGACTAAAAATATATAGGATGAGTTAATGGCCCTCTAATAGTATTATTTGATTGGTGAGTTGGTATGCACAAAAAAAAAGATCTTATGAAAGTCCTCCCAATATTCGGTTTATATACACATATCCAACCATTTTTAAATTCTTTTCAATATCGGTCTTATCAAAAGGGTATTGTTTACCCTTCTCCAATAAAATTATCATGTAAACTATATATGTTTAGACATGTAAAATCATAAAAATGGATTGACATATCCCATAAAACATATCTCTCAACTATCCAATCTCATATCATGCATTTCAAATCCCAAAATAACTACACCTCACATGATCAACCCTGAGAAAAATATTAACCATCAATGTTAATATTTTAGATAAAAACTAGACACCCAGGAAACTAACTGTAACACCCCAAGATTTTACAAAAATATTCTTTTTAATTTCATTAATGCCTTGTGTTTTATGATAAACCAAAAGGAGCTTTCACAACACGCATCCCTGACTTGGCTTGCATTACACGCAAGGGCGACCTTCCACGATAGCGTGTGTTGTATGCGATACCGAGTTTCTCTAAACAACGATATGCTATTAAAATATTATTAAAACTAGCCGTTATGAATAGTAATACCCACTTTTTGAAATATTATAAATTTTATTTTTGAAAATGGACTTTATTTTTGGATTCAGAATATTGAAATTATCCTAGGGTAAAATTTTGGTATTTTTCTGAAAACTTTCAATTTTTGACGAATAGTGAAAACACTGGGTTACTATTTAAAAACTGACTTTTTATTTAAATAATTATTGATTTTATTTAAATTTATTTTAGGTCAAAATTGATACATAATGCCTATATATGTTCAATTTAATTCATTGGAGTAATTTTATAATAATTTTATATATATAAAAATTTCATTGAACTTTTCACCGTCTTTTACCCACCTCCTAGGAGAATTTGTAAATTTACATAAAACATAATTTTACCGCTTTTATGAATGGAATTTCAAAAATCCAAGAGACACAGTTGATGTCAGTAAGTAAAATGTGGTTCAATGAGATGAAAATAATTTTTGGTGAATAGTAACTTTTTACTTTTTTTTACCATGGTTAAAAGTAAATAGGGTAATTAAGGGTAAAAATGATGTTATTATTACCCTAACACATGTCCTAATTCTATAGGATAAGTGTAATTCGACCAAAAACAACCTTAGGAATAAAATATGACCATTTAGGCCCACTTGGATTAGATTAGGACATTTATTATTAATTTATTTAAAGAAGGGTTAAAATAGTTAAAATCAAAGTTTAATAAGTAAATAATTTTTAATATAGGGTTATAAATAAGATAAATTCCACTATAAATATTAATTAGAAATATGAAAAGATTTCCTACATAATGGTATTTTATTTGTAATTTTTAGACACTAAATAAGTTAATTTATTTATGACACAAAGATGATGCACTAATTATATTATTAATGAAATATTGACATAATTGATGTTATAAATACCCAACTAAATGTAATTTGTGACTTTTTATGAATTAAAATATTTTATAGGTTAATATGACATGTTAGTATTCATTTAATTAACTTTTTTCGAACTAATAATTCTGTTATAATTTTCACAAAAATCAATTACTAAATAGTGTCAAAATTGACATAAAATTGTTTTTAAAACAAATATTATATTATTAATTTTTATTTTGTTCCTAAAAATATAAGGTTCGGACAATTGACTTAGATAAGGTCATATATATTAATAATAAACAACTTGGGGTTATTTTGGCTTCTTATTGTATGTTTATTAAACTTATAGTGTAAGAACCCAAAAAGACACGGTAAAAGTAAAATTATCTAACATAAAGTTAAATATAAATAATAAGGTTAAAATAGTAAAATAAACTTGTCCAAATTCTATTTAATGAGAGTATTTTGACCCATACCCACCTTAGCTTCGAAATAAATCAATTTGGATCTATTTAAAACCGAATATGGCTATATAATAAAATAATATTTTTAGTTTTTGCAAAGGTGCCCCTCTCCTCCCTTATAAAAGGGAACCTCCTCCCTCTCTTCCTCACAACACTTTGAGCCTTCAAGATTGGACAAAACCTACCAATTTATTATCTCCACTTCCATAGAGACATCCTAGAGGTCCTGGTATTCTTCAAAGACCAATTTTATTGCCCTAAAAGGAGGTCTCAAAGAAGCGCTTCAAAGAAGAGGTAATGTCCGTTACTGATTCTTTCAACTTTATTTCATTTTCCACTTCTTCTTATTTAGTTTTTTCATTATAAATTAAAAACGTCAGTATCACTCATATACTGATATGTTATTATAAGTATGAAACAACCCTATTTCACAATCTATCCATCCTACAGAAAATGAAATCACCGCGCGTGCGTATGTATGGAATACCGTCTCCACGCCGTGGTGTAATCTATTTTCCACCACCACCTTACTTGTATGGGTATAATGGTGTAAAGAATGAATATATATGATTATTGTAAAGTTATATTGATTCTGAAATAGTATACATACACTCCAATACAATTCCACGATCATGGGAACGATATCATCACTCGTGCGTACGTACGGAATACCGTCTCCACAGGCCTATAGCAAGTCCCTGGTTAGTAGAAACTAGTTTTACTTTATTACGCGGTATGATATATGAAGTATAAGTTCATTCTTGGAATCTTATATGATTAACCTCACCATAGATGGATTTATGTATATTTGAAAACTTTTTCTATCCTTTTGTTTGAAACAGATGGAATGACCCATCATTCTATCACATGATCTATTAACACTTCATGAAAAAAAAATTAAACATCATTTCATTAAGTGATGAAGTGGAAATTGTTCAAAGCACGAACAACAGTGAGAT
This sequence comes from Viscum album, assembly GCA_963277665.1. Classification (NCBI taxonomy): domain Eukaryota; kingdom Viridiplantae; phylum Streptophyta; class Magnoliopsida; order Santalales; family Viscaceae; genus Viscum; species Viscum album. The sequence goes on from OY728137.1 coordinate 1,210,978,847, forward strand.
TGTACCAAAATAAAGTAAGTATTTATTCTAATTCAAAATTTTCAACTTTAGGGAAATGATCTTTAAACCCAAAAATTTTGTCCTAGTTCCGTTATATCCGATGAATCAGATGGTACCCTAGATCATCAAAAATTTATGGCTTTGTGATTGTTGGATTATTCATGTCCATTTTCTCTACCACTCTCCATCAGAACATGACGATTAGATTTCTCTTCCATCTCCATATTTTCACCTATGTTATCCTATGTGGAAACCCAGTGATTAGTTAATTTGGGTAACCATTATGTTTCATACTTTAGTTTTTTAAGCAAAGTTTTGGTATTTCTTTTTATGATGTGGGTTTCTATTAAGGAAACTTTCAAGTAGTAAACCAGTTATAACCCTGACGAATTTCGAGGGAGAAATTCATTTTAAGGGGGGTAGAATGTAACACCCCAAGATTTTACAAAAATATTCTTTTTAATTTCATGAATGTCTTCTATTGTACGCTACACCAAAATGATCTTTCACAACACACATCCCTGACTTGGCTTGCATTAAACGCAAGCGCGACCTTCCACGATAGCGTGTGTTGTACGCAATACCGAGTTTCGCTAAACAACGATATGCTATTAAAATATTATTAAAACTAGCCGTTATGAATAGTAATACCCACTTTTTGAAATTTTATTTTTGAAAATGGACTTCAATATTGGATTCAGAATATCAAAATTATCCTAGGGTGAAATTTTCGTATTTTTCTGAACACTTTCAATTTTTGATTAATAGTGAAAACACTGGGTTACTATTTAAAAACCGACTTTTTATTTAAATAATTATTTATTTTATTTAAATTTATTTTAGGTCAAAATTGATACATAATACCTATATAAGTTCAATGTAATTCATTGGATTAATTTTATAATAATTTTAGATATATAAAAATTTCATTGAACTTTTCACCGTCTTTTACCCACATCCTAGGAGAATTTTCAAATTTACATAAAACTTAATTTTACCTCTTTTGTGAATGGAATTTCAAAAATCCGAGAGAAAAAGTTTATGTCAGTAAGTAAAATGTGGTTCAATGAGATGAAAATAATTTTTAGTGAATAGTAACTTTTTACTTTTTTTTACCACGGTTAAAAGTAAATTGGGTAATTAAGGGTAAAAATGATATTATTATTACCCTAAAACATGTCATAATTCTATTGGATAAGTGTAATTAGACCAAAAACAACCTTAGGAATAAAATATGACCATTTAGGCCCACTTTAATTAGATTAGGACATTTATTATTAATTTATTTAAAGAAGGGTTAAAACAGTTAAAATCAATGTTTAATAAGTAAATAATTTTTAATATAGGGTTATACATAAGATAAATTAAACTATAAATATTAATTAGAAATTTAAAAAGATTTCTTACATATTGGTATTTTATTTGTAATTTTTAGGCATTAAATAATTTAATTTATTTGTGACACAATGATGATGCATTAATTATCTTATTAATGAAATATTGACATAATTGATGTTATAAATACCCAAATAAATGTAATTTGAGACTTTTTATGAATTCCAATAATTTTCAATGTTACTATGACATGTTATTATTCATTTAATTAACTTTTTTCGAACTAATCATTCTGTTATGATTTTCACAAAAATCAATTACTAAATAGTGTCAAAATTGACATAAAATAGTTTTTAAAACAAATATTATATTATTAATTGTTATTTTATTCCTAAAAATCTAATGTTCGTCCAAATGACTTAGATAAGGTTATATATATTAATAATAAAAAACTTTGGGTTATTTTGGCTTCATATAGTATGTTTATTAACCTTATAGTATAAGAACACAAAAAGACACGGTAAAAGTAAACTTATCTAACATAAAGTTAAATCTAAATAATAAGGTTAAAATAGTAAACCAAACTTGTCCAAATTATATTTTATGAGATGCTTTCTACCCATCCCCACCTTAGCTTTAAAATAAATCAATTTGGAGCTATTTAAAACCGAATATGGCTTTATATGAAAATAATATTTTTAGTTTTTCCAAAGGTGCCCCCTCTCCTCCTTTATAAAAGGGCACCTCCTCCCTCTCTTTCTCACACCACTTTGAGCCTTCAAGCTCGGCCAAACCCTGACAATTTCATCTCTCCACTTCCCTAGAGACATCCTAGAGGTCCTGGTCTTATTCAAAGACAAATTTTAGTGCCCTAAAAGGAGGTCTCAAAGAAGCGCTTCAAAGAAGAGGTAATGTCCATTACTGATTCTTTCAACTTTATTTATTCTTCCACATCTTCTTATTTAGTTGTTTCATTATGAAGTAATAACATCAGTATCAATAATATACTGATATGTTGTTATAAGTATGAAATAACCCTATTTCAACATCTATCCATCCTACGGAAAACGAAATCACCGCGCGTGCGTACGTACGGAATACCGTCTCCACGCCGTGGTGTAATCTATTTTCCACCACCACCTTACTTGGATGGGTATACTGGTGTAAATAATGAATATATATTATTATTGTAAATTGATATTGATCCTGAAATAGTATACATACACTCCAATAAAATTCCACGATCATGGGAATGATATCATCGCTCGTACATACGTACAGAATACCGTCTCCACGATGTGATGCGACTCATTCTACATGATTTTCATTACATAATTATTACATAAATGAATTGAGTGAATTAATATGATATATATTACACTAATAAAATTCTTGAAATGAGGTATCTATAACCTTAAAGAAGAATAATAATTTATTCGACAAAACACGCATAAGAACAAAAAGCAATAAACACCCGAATAACAAGTAACAATGAAATATTACTAATATGAAGCTAATAATATGACCACATATGATATCATAACAATGAGTATGATTCTGTAATAAGTCAATGAAAGTATTTAAATCATTATACAGGAGGTTTGGAAACTTACGAAGCAAATCAGACCTAAGTTAAAGAAAATATCACAATCTCATTTTTATCCGAGATTGTTTATACTTTGCAATTTACTGGGGTGTATTTTATCATTAACATCCATGTTTCCTCAATATGTAATATTATTTACATCCACAAAAAAATTTTTAAATCCAATTTTACCCTTAGGTGAGTTTTTTGTAAAAGATATGAAAGGAATCTTTTGTCATTTCTCGTACGAGGTACTTTTTGACTTTTCGACAAAAGTACGAGAAGAATGTTTTTTTAACATATACGAAATGAATGAATTTTTAAAATATTATTTCCAAGAAGATTACTTTACAAGTTTTCATGTTTTTTTCAATCAACTTCTTTTAGTTTAAAATTGTATGACATGTTAAGAAATGAAAAATGTTTTTGAAGTCGAAAGGATATTTTCCTCAAGAATGGAGTTCAAGACTTTTATCAAAATTATTTTCCATCTAAGATAATATCGGGTTCTGTTTCTATCCCTATTATTACATGGATTTTATTATGTTGTGATGGAAATATTTTTATTAATTCCTTTATCTTATATGAATTGTTTTATGATGTCACGAGGTTTAAGATTCCTATTTTTAATACATGGGTTATGCTATGATGTATGGTTTATGATTTTGTGGAACAAATAAGAATAGTATCATTATGAGATGGGTGGGTCCTATATCTCCCTCCAATGTGTTGGGTAAAAATTTTATATCTCATGAGATAGACATGGCTGGAACGGCAGGTTAAACCGGTTCAGTGAAACAGGACTGAAACGAGGAATGAACTCGGTTTAGAAATGTACTTTGTCCACTAAGATAGTCTTGGCAATGAGTCTTGACAAATAAAAAATGATTCTCTATGATTATGTGTGTATGCCACAGAGATTCATGTTTTAATTTATGATTATTGTGATTACATTTCACTACCATGATTTATCCCTTGTTATGAAATTATGATCTCTTTTGCAGGATAAGATTTCCAAATTGTTATGTTCTTATGAATATGATTTGATTGATATTTCTTTTGTTTACCCTTACTGATCATTTGAGCTCACCCTTTTATGTTTTCTTTTCCCCAGGATATAAAGAAAGGTTTTAGGTAAGAAAAAAAGGGATGATCTTTATGGGAGATGTGGAAGATCTTTCACCAAGATTAGAAGATTATATTCCGAGTTTCCAAAGACACTAAACTATTACGGTCCTTATGTGTGTGTTTTTGTATTGTACTAAGAATTACGCAAAAGTAATGTAATGTCCATGTACGTCAAGCTTAGGGTCTCTACAGTTGGTATTAAAGGAAAGGTTTAGTCAAACTTTGGAGACTAGGATGTGAGAACTTTAGTGATATCCCTAGAGATATTTCTAAGGTATGTCTAGGGTTGTCCCTAAGGTTAAGTATAAGTATAGGTTATAGTCCTATAATTACGGTAACGATCTTAGAACTAATCCTAAGATGTTAGATATTTAAGTTACTCCCCCTTTATTATGTTGTTTCCCCTATCATGATTTTTTCCTCTCACAAAATTCTTTTTGTGTTTTAGTCAATGGAGTGAACCAGAAGGAATTCAGTTAACATTGAATCGAATGAAAAAATTGGTGACTATGAGAAATGAAATTGTGTAATGCCTAGAGAGAATGATATTTTGATTATGCCAAATCAGTCATCGTGATATATGATTAACAAGGTGAAATTTTGTGGTATTACTAATTCATCAAATAAGAGGAAGATAGACTTTTATGCAATTTCGCATGTTGAGGATCATAAAGAAAGGAAGATTGAGATTTCTAAATAAGGGAAGAAGAACCTTGAGGAATTCCTCAAATGGAGGGGAAGATGTTATCTGTGTGGAGAGAAGGGTCATAGAGTGATAGACTGTTATGGAGTTCAATGTCTTATCTATGGAGAACATGAGAATTACCCAACTCAATGCCTTGGCCTAAGAGGTTACTTTTAAATCAAGGAAGGACTTATTCCATGAAAATAATTGAAGATGATGGTTTGAAGTGTTTATGTATTGGTATTCCAGAATAATGTTATTGAGGTACTTTTATGGTATATTGGAATATCTATGTATTGGTCCATTGTTGTTTTCCATAAGAATATGGCATCGATAACCATGAAAAGTGATTGAAATATTTTGGAAAGAAGATGATATGCACATAATGAAGGGATAAAGAGAATCTAATATATTTGATAGTATTCATGAGTTCATGATTGATATAAGGACTAAGTGGTATCATGGTTTGAGTATATAGAATTTTTGGGATTTTGGATTGTGGAAATAGACAACTTTTGACAGCATTCATGTTTTCAACTAAGGTTCTGTGGTAATTCAGGTTGCAATAGAATAAATGATTAAGGAATTCAGATGTTTGGAATGTGACCAACAAGACATATCGTATGATAAATAATGTTATTCACATTCTTGTTATGTGACCTTTCTAGTAATTGTTTTCTTTATACTATGAGCAGGGACCGAAGTATTTTAGATAAGCCTAAAGATTGGAATGGATTATATTGGACAAAAGTTAGTATTTTTTAAGGATAGAACATTTTTTGATATTATTGATGGGATGTTTTAGTAATGTAGTTTTAGAAAAAGGACAACCTGCAGGACGGGCGACATCCCATCCCGTCGGACAAGGCTGTGGGAATCGAACCCACAACCGAAGTGTGACTGGCCTTTATCGCCTACCACTGGCTTACAAGAAGTCCCCGGTTAGTAGAAACTAGTTTTATTTTATTACGCGGTATGATATATGAAGTATAAGTTCATTCTTGGAATCGTATAAGATTAACCTCACCATAGATGGACTTATTTATATTTGATAACTTTTGATAACCTTTTGTTTGAAACAGATGGAATGACCCATCATTCTATCACATGATATATTAACACTTCATGAATAACAAATTCAACTTCATTTCTTTAAGTGATGATGTGGAAATTGTTCAAAGCACGAACAACAGTGAGATTGTACCAAAATAAAGTAAGTATGTATTCTAATTCAAATTCTTCAACTTTAGGGAAATGAACTCGAAAACCAAAAAATGTTGTCCTAGTGCCCTTATATCCAATGAATCATATGGTACCCTAGATCATCACAAATTTATGGCTTTATGATTGTTGGATTTTTCATATTCATGTTCTCTACCACTCTCCATCAGATGATGATGGTTAGATTTCTCTTCCATATCCATATTTTCACCTATGTTCTCTTATGTGGAAACCCAATGATTAGTTAATTTGGGATACGATTATGTTTCATAATTTAGTTTTTAAAGCCAAGTTTTGGTATTCCTTTTTACGATGTGGGTTTCTATTAAAGAAACTTTCGAGTAGTAAACCATTTATAACCCCGATTAATTTCGAGGGCGAAATTCATTTTAAGGGGGGTAGAATGTAACACCCCAAGATTTTATGAAAATATTCCTTTTAATTTCATTAATGTCTTGTATTGTACTATACACCAAAAGGAGCTTTCATAACATGCATCCCTGACTTGGCTTGCATTACACGCAAGCGCGACCTTCCACGATAGCGTGTGTTGTACGCAATACCGAGTTTCACTAAACAACGATATGCTATTAAAATATTATTAAAACTAGCCGTTATGAATAGTAATACACACATTTTGAAATTTTATAATTTTTTTTTGAAAATGGACTTCATTTTTGGATTCGGAATATCGAAATTAGCCTAGGGTAAAATTTTGGTATTTTTCTGAAAACTTTCAATTTTTGATGAATAGTGAAAACACTAGGTTACTATTTAAAAACCGAATTTTTATTTAAATAATTATTTATTTTATTTAAATTTATTTTTTCTCAAAATTGATACATAATACCTATATAAGTTAAATGTAATTCATTGGAGTAATTTTATAATAATTTTAGATATATAAAAATTTCATTTAACTTTTCACCGTCTTTTACCCACCTCCAAGGAGAATTTGCAAATTTACATAAAACTTAATTTTACCTCTTTTGTGAATGGAATTTAAAAAATCCGAAAGACACGGTTGATGTCAGTAAGTAAAATTTGGTTCAATGAGATGAAAATAATTTTTGGTGAATAGTAACTTTTTACTTTTTTTTACCACGGTTAAAAGAAAATAGGGTAATTAAGGGTAAAAATGATATTATTATTACCCTTACACATGTCCTAATTCTATTGGATAAGTGTAATTAGACCAAAAACAACCTTAGGAATAAAATATGACCATTTAGTTCCACTTGGATTATATTAGGACATTTATTATTAATTTATTTAAAGAAGGGTTAAAATAGTTAAAATCAAAGTTTAATAGGTAAATAATTTTTAATATAGGGTTATACATAAGATAAATTAGAATATAAATATTCATTAGAAATATAAAAACATTTCCTACATAATGGTATTTTATGTGTAATTTTTAGACATTAAATAATTTAATTTATTTTTGACACAACGATGATGCAGTAATTATCTTATTAATGAAATATTGACATAATTGATGTTATAAATACCCAAATGAATTTAATTTGAGACTTTTTATGAATTAAAATAATTTTACTCGTTAATAGGACATGTTAGTATTCATTTAATTAACGTTTTTCAAACTAATCATTCTTTTATGATTTTCACTAAAATCAATTACTAAATAGTGTCAAAATTGACATAAAATAGTTTTTAAAACAAATATTATATTATTAATTGTTATTTTATTCCTAAATATCTAAGGTTCGGCAAAATGACTTAGATAAGGTTATATATATATTAATAATAAACAACTTGGGGTTCGTTTGGCTTCTTATAGTAAGTTTATTAACCTTATAGTGCAAGAACACAAAAAGACACGGTAAAAGTAAAATTATCTAACATAATGTTAAATCTAAACGATAAGGTTAAAATAGTAAACTAAACTTGTCCAAATTCTATTGGATGAGGGTATTTATACCCATCCCAACCTCAAATTTTAAATAAATCAATTTGGAGCTATTTAAAACCGAATATGGCTTTATAATAAAATAATATTTTTTGTTTTTCCAAAGGTGCCCCTCTCCTCCCTTATAAAAGGGCACCTCCTCCCTCTCTTCCTCACACCACTTTGAGCCTTCAAGCTCGGCCAAAAACTGCCAATTTCTTCTCTTTACTTACCTAGAGACATCCTAGAGGTCCTTTTTTTCTTCAAAGACCAATTTTAGTTCTCTAAAAGGAGTTCTCAAAGAAGCGCTTCAAAGAAGAGGTAATGTCCGTTACCAATTCTTTCAACTTTATTTCTTCTTAAAGTCTCTCTTATTTAGTTGTTTCATTATGAAGTAATAACATCAGTATCACTAATATAATGATATGTTATTATAAGTATGAATCAACCCTATTTCTCCATCTATCCATCTTACGGAAAATGAAATCACCGCGCGTGCATACGTACAGAATACCATCTCCATGCCGTGCTGTAATCTATTTTCCACCACCACCTTACTTGGATGGGTATAATGGTGTAAAGAATGAATATATATGATTATTTTAAAGTGATATTGATTCTTAAATAGTATAAATACACTCCAATACAGTTCCACAATCATGGGAATGATATCATCGCTCGTGCGTATATACGGAATACCGTCTCCACGATGTGATGAGACCCGTTCTACATGATTTTCATTACATAATTATTAAATAAATTAATTTAGTGAATGAATATGATATATATTACACTAATAAAATTCTTTAAATGAGGTATCTATAACCTAAAAGAAGAATATGAATTTATTCGACAAAACACGCATAAGAACAAAAAGCAATAAACACTCGAATAACAAGTACCAATGAAATATTACTAATAAGAAGCTAAGAATATGACCATATATGATATCATAAAAATGAGTATTATTATGGAATAATTCAATGAAATTATTTAAATCATTATACAGGATGTTCGGACACTTATGAAGAAAATCGGACCTAAGGTAAGGAAAATATCACAATCTCATTTTTATCCGAGATTGTTTATACTTTGGAATTTACTGGGGTGTATTTTATCATGCACATACATGTTTCCTCAATATGTAATATTATTTACATCCACATAAAATTTTTTAAATCCAATTTTACCATTCAGTGAGTTTTTAGTAAAAGATATGAAAGGAATCTTTTGTCATTTTTCGTACGAGGTACTTTTTGACTTTTCCGACAAAAGTACAAGAAGAATGTTTTTTTAACTTATACGGCATGAATGGATTTTTAAAACATTATTTCCAAGAAGATTACTCTACAAGTTTTCAAGTTTATTTTTAATCAAATTATTTTAGTTTAAAATTGTATGACATGTTATGAAAGGAAAAATGTTTTTGAAGTAGAAACGATATTTTCCTCAAGAATGGAGTTCAAGAGTTTTATCAAAATTATTTTCCATCTAAGATAATATAGTGTTTTTTTCTATCCCTATTATTACATGGATTTTATTTTGTTGTTATTGAAATATTTTTATTAATTCCTTTATCTTATATGAATTGTTTTATGATGTCACGATGTTTATGATTCCCATTTTTATTACATGGGTTATGCTATGATGTATGGTTTAGGATTTTGTGGAACACATAAGAATGGTATAATTATGAGATGGGTGGGACCTATATCCCCCTCCAATGCATTGGGTAAAGATTTTATATCTCATGATAAAGACATGGCTGGAACGACAGGTTAAACCGGTTCAGTGAAACAGGACTTAAATGAGGAATGAACTCGGTTCTGAAATGGACTTTGTCCACTAAGATAGTATTGGAAATGAGTCCTGACTAATAAAAAATGATTCTATATGATTATGTGAGTATGCCAAAAAGACTCATGTTTTATGTTATGATTATTGTGATTACATTTCACTACCATGATTGATCCCATGTTATGAAATTATGATCTCTTTTGCAGGGTAAGATTTACAAATTGTTATGTTCTTATGAATATGATGTGATTGATATTTCTTTTGTTTACCCTTACTCAGCATTTGAGCTCACCCTTTTTTGTTTTCTTTTCCCCAGGATATAAAGAAAGGTTTTAGGTAAGAAAAAAAGGGAAGATCTTTATGGGAGATGTTGAAGATCTTTCACCACGATTAGAAGATTATATTCGGAGTTTCCAAAGACACTAAACTACTACGGTCCTTGTGTGTGTGTTTTTGTAATGTACTAAGTATTCCGAAAAAGTAATTTAATGTCTATGTACGTCAAGCTTAGGTTCTCTACACTAACCATTACTATATAATAAAAGCACAATTGAAAACATAACTTAACCCACAAAATCATTAACCCCTCTTTTATGAGAAACACATGTCATAACTGAAGACCAATTATGGTCTCTTCAAAATTTTTCCAATCCTGTATACCCAAATTTGGGTTATTTCACTATTATATTCTATGAATCCAAGTCAAAAGAGTTCCCATAAGACTGTAAAATTAATGTAATGTGAGTATATTGTCCATTACATGACAAATATATCACACCTATATTCTCAAACAAATATAAACCCTATATTTTTCTATTTATGTTCCTTTCAATTGATAAGTCATGAACACATATCGATCTATATAAAAAATATATATAAAATCATGAAAATTTTTATATACCACATTATAGTATTAAACATGATCCAAGTATTTAAACATCATGGCTAAATTCATTCTCAATGATCCAATATCACAAAATCCTATAAAAATACCAAAAAATTGGGATGTATAGTGGAATGATAAAAATACCAATAACACTCACAATTGAAGGATTTGAGAGGTTTGTATTACCTCAATAAGAACAACAAAAATAAGGGCCCTTGGTTCTAAAAACTAAGGAAAAGTTAAGAGCTCTCTAAAACTTGAAGGACACAAGGGTGAGTTGTCCGGGCGAAGTAGATATCTATAGAGGAGGTGGTGGTATCATTATTATAATTTTTTATAGAAAAATTAAAAACATTTCATTACTAATGTTGTATATCATTGCCAAATGGGAACTCAATGGCTTCAATGAGGCACCCAATGGCCATCCAGAATCTAAATACACAAACTAGAATATATTTTGTTATAGGAAATGGAAAATTAATACATGAGAAATGTGTATATTTATAAGATAATGTTTGTGTTGGAAATAGGTGGTCTTTGTTAGATGGATTAAATGGGGAAAATGAAAATATTGAGTGGATAGATAATGAGTTAACATGATCCTAAATAGGTATCATAGAACCCTAACCGAAATTTTTCATTATTTAGTTTCACTCCCTAAATACACTCATGATTGAGGATGAAATTCAATGTATAAAAAAATAAAAAACACTCATCACATCTCTCATACCCCAAATTGTTTTGGCTAAACCTTTATACATACTTTATAAATTGGTTAAAATATTTACATGATAATTATGAATATGAAATTGAAAATTCCCAACACATAGGTTAATAAAAAAACAACATAAAAAAATGGTTGATCTGACCAATCAACCCATGTTTTTAACCTTGGTGTAATGTGATATACAAAACTATAAGCACGTATCAATCCATTTTAAGCAATCCATCCACATGAGAAAATCAATAAATCATGAATTAGTATAAAAAATAATGAAACATGAATATAAATCACAATAGAATCAATTTTTTAGGAAAAATAGGCAAGATTGGAAAATAAATTCCAAGATTAAATGGGTCAAATCCCATTTTATCAGTGGATATTTTTTTATCATTTTCTATTCAATACAGAATTTTTAATCCTAATAAATTTTTAGCATGATATAGGCTATAACGTAGGAATCCTACTCTTTTAATGAAAATATTTATATAAATAAATTACGTTGGAATAGAATAGGGATTTAAAATGGTGTAAAGGCTTATGAATTTAAGAGAATATACCGACACTATATTTTTTTTAAATATTATTGAAATGATTACATGTGTGAGAAATGTTAAAAATGGGAATAAAACTAAGGATAAGTGATCAATTTAGTTAAATAGAAAACTAGAGGGATTATTTAAATAAAAAAATTTGTGCATTCCTAAGATTAATTTATGTAAATAAAATTTTATAGGAATGTTTTATAAGTAATAAAATTTCAATGTGTGTCGACTTGAGAGATATTAATGGAAACCTGAGAGCATAAAACACCTATAAATAAATCTAAACCCCTCTTTTAGTGAGGCACCACCATTGGATTCTATGTAAGAGTGAATAATCTATTGATTAAATCTAATTATGAGAGTCTATATAAAGGTGTACCACATGTGTGATAAGACATGTTCTTCATTAAGAGAAGGATATGTTTACATTGCATAGATATTGATATAGAGGGTGGTTTAGATGAGATAATTTTGGTCTATGTTAAAATTTGGGCTAAATTGGTATGTTTTGGTGCAAGGGATAAGAGGAGGTGGGCTATAGAGATTGTGCTGATTGGGTGGGGAAATTTCATGGGAATCAGACTATATTATGTGAAGTAAGGAAGTAAGATGAACCAAAAATGGGATTATGGGTATGTGGGGTGGGTATGATTTTTTGGGATGTAGTGGAGCAATAAAAAGTGTGAAAATAATTTATATAAAAAATATTTAATATTCCATGGATGAAACCATAGCTGTATGTGAAAGATTTTAGGAATAATATCTCAATGTAAATTATTCATTTAGGCTCATTTTTAAAATGAGTAAAAATAAATAATATTGAACCACACCATATCTATAGGATTTCTAAAAAATATCATAGGCCTAATCCTATTTTTGAACACTTATATCCAACTACATAACATCACTTGAACTTTAAATCCTATATTTTCTTCTTCATTAATATAACGCCCTAGACCTTCACTCCTAGATCTATATCTAAACACATATTCTCCATTCAATAGATTTGATGATAATTGAGGTGACCCATAAATAAACATATATTATTAAAATATGAATAAAAAGTATTGATTCATTTAAAAATATAAGATAACTTAGGTTTAGTGTTTTCGTGAATCAAGGAATACTATTAACTAATAAAACCTTTATCTTTCTCATTAAAAGGAATTTTTTCTATTATAACAAGAACTTCTTATTTCACAATGAACATTTAACTTATAATTAAAAATTCTATATGTATGATAACCATATATAAAAATTCTAATTGATCATAATCATCCATTATCCCTATGAAATATCATTTGAAAATGTTTCATGATCAAAAAATCTATTAATGGGTATAAATGAATGAAAAAATTTGTTAAGCCAATTAAATAATAGGATCTTTTTTAAAATAATTCCCTTAATAAAAATAACTTTGATCACATGTAAAACATAAATTTAAATATAAAATCATCTTCATTTCTTAAAAATTACCTTAAAATATACTGGCAAACAAGAATCAATGTGATAATCAAGAAGGTTACTTAGAAAACATTAGGACTCATGAAAATAAAATTATCACTTGATAACAAAAATTTCACTTTTAAAATATAAATTTTTTCCTTCAATAATGACCTACTTTACTTATCTTATTGAATTAAAATATCTCCATTAAAACTGATAGAAATCATAGTGAAAACATGTAGGCATCTTGGGAAATTATTTTCATCACCCATATTCACTCGTAATGGAATAAAGTTAGAAAATAATTCTATCATCATATAACCATAAATTGAATTACTTAACTTGTTAATTACAACAATATATCTTAATGGAATCACCTAACTAGAAAATTCTATAATCTTTATAGGAGAAACTTATTTATAGTTAACTCCATCATCATTAGCAAATGCTTTGTAGGACTATGTTAGACCCACCTGTCATCATTTATATGATTTATAAGAACCATAACATTAATAAAACACATTTGGGAATTAATTACATTATAAAACTCATAAAAATATGTTTTTGAACCCATAATAATAAAAACATATAGTTAAAATATAAAAATAAGTGGAAATTTCTTTTTCTTTGAAAACTGTTTCAGATGAAAAATTTACAAAGCAATGAGATTGAATTTACTTTAGAAAACCATGAAAACATGGAATGTAATCTTAAATTTTTTTTATACAAGATTATAGGAAAATAAATTTATATGGTAAATGTTAAAAAATATATTATTTTCATACAATTATAAAGAAAGTTAAAATGACCCATATAAAAAACATCAATAAGATTACTATTTAAAACATCATAAATCCATTTAAACATAATAGAAAATGAATTTAAGAAATAAATTAAGGTAATATAAAAAAATTATTCAAATAATATGGGTATAGATGAAAAATAGTTGGAAGGAAAACTTCAAAACATTTAAAATAAAATTTGAGAGAAAACCCCCTTACCTTGAGTCTAGAATCACCTCCAACATCCTCTAGCCTCATGAATAATAAAATAAAATAAATAAATTTAATTTTTAGATCCTTTATCTTGTTCATTTTTTTATTATTACTTTTAAATCATTTATTATCTTGTTCCATTTATTTACTATATTGGCATTTTTCACATTAGTCATTTTGAGGCCGTTCAATTCATAATCATCAAAATAGATTTGGTATATTGGTAACAGTCAAAGGTCATAACATAATGGTTGCATACGATCTTTATATTTAAAGTTATATGTTTCATATAATTGTAGAAACAAATAATTTTAATGGGTTATTTAATAACTAATTTTCCATGAATTTTCTTTGAAAGTATTCTTTTTGACGTTTAAAATAACCCGGATTGTTCAATTTTAATTACCTTTCTAGGATGTATATTTAACCATTATAGAAGTTTCGTGAAAAATTAATAAATGTTTTTGATATAGTTACGTATTTCCATGGTCATTCTATGTATCTTATGGTGATGGGTCATACAAAACACTTAACGAATTCCATTTTTAGTGATTCTTGAATTAACAAAATATTTGAATTTATAAGAAAGTATAATTTTGAATATAAATACTATATAATTATGAAAACATATTAAATTAATTATTATTACTATCATTTAATTTTTATTATTCATTCATGGAATAAATATTATAATATCGTTCATGTAGGTGGTGACACTGACAAAAAAAATAACTCATTATAGTACTTAGATAAGTAAGAACTTGTTATTGTATAGTGATAATTTAAATTTTATAGAACGTTATTGTTTTAATTTTTTTATTGAAGTGTTAAATAATATTCAAGAAGATATAAATGAATAATTAAAATGAAGATTAATTGTAATAATGTATTGCTTACAAAGTGTCTTAGTATGCTTGTTTTAGGTGGTAAAATTTTATAATGACAATTTATTTTAAATGTTATTAATAGAGTGGATAAATTATATTTCATGAACCTTATAAACCATATAAATATTATTTTTATTCATTAAATCTAATTTTATAACCACTAATGTAATACAGTGATGAAAAATAAAATATGTTGTTTATAGAGGTGGTAGTACGCACATAACATAGACGATGTTTTCATTTTTCAATGGATGTAATGAAGGTATTTAATGGTTTTAAATCAAAGTAATAAAACAAAAATTAAATAATGATACTGATATCATTATATTTGTATGGATATATAATTTTTTTGTGGAGGTTTAAGAGTAAATAAACTTGAAAGAACTCTGTTATGACATTTACCTCTTTCTTGGATATCCTCCTTTGGACCTCTACTTAAGCATTCATAGATTGGTATTTTGGTAATAAATTGACCTATATGATTTGTAAAAGATAGATTGGAAGGGTTTTTTTATTTATTGTTCAATATAAGGTCCTAAAAGTGTGTGGATAAGTGAGGTGGTGAAGGAATCCTTTTATAAGTGAGAGGAGTGACACTCTTGTAAATACTTATTTTCTTAATATATAATAAATGTCATACTCAGGTAAAGTGAGAAAAAAATTTCTTAATTTTTAATATAACATAATTTAGGTTGATAATATACCCGCACAATAAATTATGGACAATTTTTTGATATTTTTTTCCTTATCCCTTAGTTTAACACCGTTGTTAACCCACTCAACCATTACCGTGGTGACAAACTTTTACCATGGCAACTCATTTTCATGGAAAAAATAAAATTTAACTTATTACCAATTTTTAAACTTATAATTAAAAATATTAAAAACATTTCACAAGATTAAATTTCTAGAGGTTTTAAAAATTAATTTTAATTGAAGCATTCATAAAATAAAGAAAATAAATTTTTTAAAAGGGATTTTTAATATAAAAATGAATTTTTACCAAAATATTGTATAATATTGACTCTCATGTTATTTATTATTTTATTAATAAATATATTTGAGTTATTTTACTTTAATATAAAACCAAAATTGAATGGTATCTTGTGAATACTTAATTAAAAATATCCTAAAAATAGTTTTTATTAAAAAACATATTTTTGGTTCATAAATGTCAATAGTGGGTTTCTAAATTCAAATTAATTATTAAAAATTATAATTTCACTTTCTCAATGAAATTTTGGGATGAGAAAATATTTCATAAAATTTTAATTTATTCTTACATCATGATAATTTTTTAAAAGTCATAGTAGTTATAAAAAGAATATTTTCACTATTCACTAAAAAAAATCAACTAATTGAGAAAAAAATGAAAAACTCACCCTCAGATAAATTTGAAATTCTGGATCCCAAAAACTTATATAATTAAAATATTATGATTTATAAATTTTACTAATAAATAAAACCATATAATACATGAAACTTATTTTTGAAATTAAACTGATTTGTTTTCAAAATAAAAACTATATTATTGTTTTATACATGAATAATATTATTTATTATTATAAATAAGACTATGAATTAACATGGATATCCCTATGATCAAATATTAAATAATGAAATAATCATTTTTATTATTGTAAAATATGAAATTATGTTTATGAAATTAACCTAACCACTAAAGAAAACATCTGTTATGGGATGAAATAAACATAATAATCTTAGATGTATTGGGAGTTTCTAATTTATTGTATAATATATTTTGAGACATGAAATAAACATATCTATGTGTTTAAATCATATATATAATTTCATATTCATTTATATTAATAAACCATAAAATATACATGTTATTAAAATTATATGGGTTATTGTAGCAACCCAATCCTCTTACACACATTACAGAATTATATTTAACATTAATATCTAATTAAAATAACCCAATCATCTAGAGGCATGAATTATTTTAAATTCTAGTTACATGCATATGTGTGAATAGAAGATAATAAAGCATAAGAAATAAGCATAATAAATACCCGTGGAAATTAATGGGTTCTGTAATCTTTCTTCAAAGAATAATTAAAGGATATTTTAAAAATATTCCAAGTAGAAGAAGGAATTAAATATATTATATGTTCATGGTTGAATCAATAACCATATTTCAAAAATATGGATTTCATTTTAAAAGAATTTCTAGAAAGGGAATATAATTGGTTAAACAAACATACCTCTAAATAGTGCTTTAATGTTTATATTATATACTTTTAAAGAATGAAATAATTTGGAATTTTATTTGAGACCAGAGGCAAAAAGAATGTTTACCATAATAAATTTTTTATTTTATGAAAAAAATAATGGTTAAAGGATATTTATAGTGTATTACCTGAAAAGATTAAGGGATAAAAATATATACTTGTTCGAGTTTGATTTTAATAAAGGTATTGAGAAATGAATGTAATTCATGTATAACCCCAGAAAATAAAGGGAAAAAATATCAGGACATATGTAAGAGACATATATAA
The DNA here is from genome assembly GCA_963277665.1 of Viscum album. Classification (NCBI taxonomy): domain Eukaryota; kingdom Viridiplantae; phylum Streptophyta; class Magnoliopsida; order Santalales; family Viscaceae; genus Viscum; species Viscum album. The sequence continues at coordinate 1,210,996,509 of OY728137.1, forward strand.
GAAACTTATAAGCATTCCATAATGTAAAATATTCAGAGAATTTGAGGTAGAGAGAAAACATTCACAACCAAAAAAAAGAGGGTGGTTCAGAGAGTTTCCTTACCTTAAGTCAAGATTCATTCTTCACTTTCACTTGAATTCTTGAATAATAAAATTAGACAAATTAATCACTTTATTGAGATACTAGTTCAGATATATTTGATTTATAATTAATATTTTATGTTAGTTTATGTTCATTTAATTGAGATATCATGTCTATAATCATTGGCCCAAGGTCATTCATTTCATAATTCCAGGGTCGGATAAATTTATAGGTAATTATGAGAGCTCTTATGGTATGGTTACATAACTATATAAGAGTGATGAAGTGTTTTTAACTTTATTCCTACAGTTTTCAATAACTTTAAATTTTAAATATTATTAAAATACACAGGGATCATAGAGTACAAATATTATCATTTTACTATTAATTCATTTTGGAAAGTTTTCCAACTATAGTGAAATTACATGGTTTTATTTGAACATGTGGTCATTTATCTATTATATAATATTATAAAAAATATACTTATTTAGATAATATTTACCCATTATACATGTATTAAAACGAAACTAGAAGGTGAGGGTGAAAAAAAATATGTTGTTTATGGAGGTCATTATCGCGAGTCTTCTTCAGGGCTCAGGGGGATTGTGGTGGAGCTTGTGACCTAGGTACATGATTATGTTACTCACCCTTAGGAAGAATTCGAGTAACTATTAAAATAGGAGTTATTCCCTGCTACGTCACACTTAGTGTGAATACATGAGGTCTTATATCTGTAGTAGGGCACCCATACACTGGAGGATTACACAGCGAGGTTTACTGATATTTCTCACTACTCCACGAATATGGTGAGAGACTCATTCTTCAGGGCTAGGACCATTGAGTAGGGGATACATCAGAAGATAAGGTCATCCATGATATCCCTTATCATCCTTATATATTCGGGAGAACTAGAGAGAGAACTACTAGTGTATAGCTTTCTAGTAGAGCAGACTTAAGTATTGGGAGGTACCATAAGGCATTGGGTAGCTAGTTCCTTAGTGGTAGGTAGATAACACTAGACATGGGGACCGAAACGAGTCACAAAATCTAGGGGATAACCCAAATACACGGGATCATTAGTTAGAGGCTCCCACGGTAGAGTGAGTTAGCTGAAGGATATGTTGTGTAACTCCTGTAGTGTTCAGAGACATATGGCATGAGATTACCTGACCCGTCAAACGGATGACTAGTAGTTGGTTGAGGGACCGATGAGATAGAGGAGGAGGAATGATCAGGATGGTCTGCATGATAGAAGATGTGGAAGAGGAGTAGGTAGAGTAGCAGGTGGTGGGAGGAGGTTCAACATATTACCATCACCACCCCTAGGTGGCCCACACCAGGGTGAGGGAGCTGGTGGATAGGGATGAGAACAAATGTAGTCAATCAAGGACTATAACCCCATTTCTATAAGACCGACTAGAGGTATGATATATCTCTTTTCAACCATAGATGAAGTTTTGTTAGACACTAGTTCTAGTCATTCCTTTCTTTCCATAGACCTTGTTTGGTGCTTGGAGATTCTGATGTAACATTTGACTGGGCCCTTACACTTAGAGACTCCAATGGGAGAGAATTTGATGATCACACACTAGTGATAATAGTTTGACCTTACTCTTGGAGGTGATATTTTTAGTTGGGATCTTTTGGTAGTTGCGTCAAGGGATTACAAATTCATTCTCGGTATGGACATGCTATTTAAATTCCATGCACAGATTTACTATCTTAGGTATAGAGTGCAGTGTGTTTGCAGTGATGGGACCGGGTTTTCCTTTTTTGGTGAAAAATAAATTCATGCACTGTAGGATGGAATTACTCCTAAAAGTGTGCAACTGATTACTCATCACTTGGCTAGGCTCACCCTCAGTGCAGTGGATGATATGAGTCCTTACTTTCTTTACAGCGGTGGAGGAGTATCAGGAAGTCTTTAATGAGGATGTCCCCAGATTTCCCCCCATAGGGATGTTTACTTATGCATTGATCTATACCTCAGGAAAACACTAATATCTATATTTTCATATTGGATGGATCCTGTATAGCTTTGTGAGTTGATGGTACAGTTGGAGAACTTGTTGTGGAAGGCCTTCGTGAGACCCAGGGTGTCACCATAGGTGGCCCCAACTTTTTTTTCCAAGAATGAAGATGATAGCTTGTAGTTATGTGTGGAATTATAGTGCCTGAATTAGGTGACTTTGAAGAAAAACTATCCACTTCTGAGGAATAATGATATCTTCAATATACTGAAGGGGGCTAGTCGGTTCTCGAATATTGACCTCAGGTATGGCTATAACCAGCTTCATGTATGAGATGCAGATGTACCGAAGACATCCTTCATATTTTGAGACAACCACTATGAGTACTTGATGATGAAGTCTGGAATGAAAAAATCCCCAAAAGTATTCATGGGTCTTAGGAATAAGATCATCCAGCCAATCTTAAAAAGATTCATGGTGGCCTTTATTTATGAAATCCAGGTATACTCAACATCTAGGGAGGGGAACGCGATACACTTGAGGATGGTCCTAGAAAAATATGAGAGCACAATATTCATGGGAATATCTTCAAGTTTCATTTCTAGATTGAGTAAGTCCACTTTCAAGAACACATCATTTCAGAGGCTGGAGTTGGAGTGGATCCAGTGGAGATTGAGGTGGTTATTGATTGGGATCCACCCAAGAGTGTTTTTGAGGTGTGGAGTTTCTTAGGTTTTGTTGGGCACTATTGGAGGTTTTTAATGATTTTACTAGAGTAGAAGAACCCTTGATGGCTTTGACAGGGAAGGGGAATCCTTTCGAATGGATAGTGATGTGTTGACAGTGCTTCCATGAGTTCAGTTAGAGGCTGATGAGTGATCCCATATTGAGATTACTAAAGGAGGTCATCAGGTATATAGTGTTATGTGATGCATCTGGGACCGAGATTGGTTGTGTCCAGATACAGGGGAATGTAGTGATTACCTATGGTCTGAGCCATTTTATATAGCATGAGAAGAACTATGTGACCCATGATCTTTAGCTAGCAGTGATAGTATTCCCATTGAATATGTGGAAACACTACCCGACGAGCGATAATTTACCATCTACTATAACCACAAGAGTCTCAAGTAGATCATATCTCAGAATGATATGAACTTGAGGTAGAGGTGATGGGTAGTGTTCTTCCAGGACTATGAATTTCAGATTTTCTATACTCATAGGAAGGGGAACGTAGTGGCAGACACTTTCAGTATAAGTTACAACTTGAAGTTTTTGAGTGAGGTGTCAGAATAGTTGGATACATTATATATATCCTTTGTGGATCAAGATGGATTATCTTACCTCCAGTTGATGGTTGTCACCTCTCCAATATTACAACAATTCAAGGAGGCACATCTTGAGGATTTCAACTGTGAGACCCTACATGATCAGTTTTCTATAGGGAATTCTCTTGATTGATATTCAATAGGTGGGGAGAACATCGTTTTTTTAGAGGGTGAACTATTTTACTAGTGGGGTTGTGGGAGGAGGTTCTATGGGTGTCCCACAACTCCCCTTTGGCTATACATATGGATGCAGAAAATAAGTACGACGACCTTTGTTGTCTGTTCTAGTGGCCAAGGATGTAGAAGGATGTGACTGAGTTTGTTTCTCAATGCCTCACTTGATAGCAAGTGAAGGATGATCAATAGGTTACAGTGGGCTTGAACCAACCACTACAGGTGCTAGAGTGGAAATGGGATGGGATATTGATGGACATCATGATAGGTTTATCACACATGTCTATGGGAAATGATACCATCTGGGCGATCATTTACTGACTCACCATATCGGACCGCTTCTTACTGATCTATGAGCAGAGTTCAGTAGAGAGCATGGGACGCCACTATGTGAAGGATATAGTTTGACCACACAGAGTTCCATCAATAATAATTTCATAATGTGATTATTATTTCACATCCCGACTATGGAAGGGATTGGACGAGACATTTGGGACTCAGTTACGCTTGAACAAGGTGTTTAATTCCCAAACTGATCTTCAAAGGGAGAGGACCATTCAGGTTCTTGAGGATATTCTATATAATTTAATCCAAGACATTGGATATAGTTGTGTGGATCACCCTCCTCTGGTGGATTATGCATATAGAAACAATTAACAATACAAATTTGGTATGGAATCATTTGAGGCCTTGTATGAGCAACCGTGTAGGTCACCACATTGTTGGAATGAACCGGGAGAGTCATCACTCATGGGTTCAGAGTTGGTGTGGGCTACCACAAAGAAGTTGTAGATCATCCAAGAGTGGATAAAGACTGCACATAGCCAGAACAAGTCATATGATGATAGGAGATAGAGGCCCTTGGAGTTTGAGGAGGGGGACCATGTGTTCCTCCAGGTCTCAACTTGATGGGGATTGCATAGATTTGGCTAGGTAAGTAAGTTATCTACGAGATACATTAGATATTTTCAAATTATGAGTAGAGTTATTCATGGGGTGTACCACCTAGATCTACCCCCATAGTTACACTAGGTGCATGATTTCTTCTACATATCGCAGATGAGGAGGTACGTGCATGATCCATCACACGTCATCGACTGGGTCGAGCTGGATATTGTTGATTAGGCGACTTTTTCAAAAGTACCCGGCGGAGAACGAGGATCTATATGAGAGGATACTTTTTGGGTGGTCGATTATTTTGGTGCATCTTTGAGTGGAAACATAAGAATCTCTAGGAGATCACTTGGGAGTGGGAGACTCAGATTTGTGCTCAGTACACTCACCTTTCTGTTGAGTAGCCATTGTTTTGGCTTTCAGGGATGTAAAGTCATAAGGCGGGGAGAATGTAATGACTTTTATTTTCTTCAGATATATTTTGATAAATTAATTTGGAAAATTATGAGACCAGTAATTGATACAACATGAGATTAAAAACTTAGATGTTCCATGAGAAATTCGTTAAAACATGTCAAACTTTTAATAAGGTGTGTGGGAGGGGTTTTTTTAAACTCTAATAACTTCTAAATGCATTCCTAGATTAGAAATATAATGTCACTATTGTGTTTTGAAAATTGACTTTACCTTTGGTGGGGCCTAACATTTTCCAGTGTGGGCTAGATAAAAAAGCTAGTATTTTTAGAAGTATCTGTAATAAAATATTTAATAGAAATATATTATATCAATTAAGATGAGTTTATTTTTTTAATGGAATTTTTAGATAATTTTAGTTTATCATAATAACCCTGAAATTCCTCTAACAATAGGAGATGTATGTCCCTCCAATGAATGTGATTGGATTGAGAATCACTGATGGATGATCGGAGATCATATCTTGAATCGAAGATCCATGGAATGGCGAATAAAGATGACAGAGCTTCTCCCTTCATCAACGACTGATCCAAACTCCAGGTAGAGTAATGTTTATTCGTGATTACTTCTCCTTTATTAAATTCGATGATGACTGTGGACTAACCCATTAATAGGTTTATCCATGGTTTGATATATTACAGGATGAGAGTTATCTTGTGGGGATTAAATTGGAGTTAGATCTATGTTATTGATTCATTATTTCTGATTCCTCTAACATGGGAGAATCGATTCTAACAAGGGAAAAGGTCAAGATCCATATTTAGGGTGATTTTGAACTTCTCATTTAACCCTATTCATTACATTCCACATGATTGTGTAAATGGATTTATTGTTGTGGATTCGATTCGTGGTGAAACAACCTAGGACCAACGATCCAACACTCCAACGACACCACAGAGGTGAACTAGTAAAGGCATGGGGCTTTTAGGTCCAGGAGGAGTGCGGGGGAAGGATGGAGGGCCACTGGTGTAGTAGTGGAATGACGTGGCTTGGTGGTGTTAGTCGAGGAGGAGTGCGAGGGCGAGGCCGCTGACGGAGGCGGAGCACTGCCGAGGGGGGTCACTTCGGAGCCGATATGGCTGGTGGGCATGAGCTGTGGAAGGAGGCCACAATGTTGAATAGAGGATTCAGCTTAGTGACACATCATAGGAACCCATGGCGGTGAGGCTATGGGGTGGGTGGTGTGGCTGTCCATCCACATGGAAGGCGACTCAGTAGTACGTCCTCCCATAGGCATGTGGTCGGGGCAGAATGTGTGTGGCACCATGAACCGGACCACATACAATGGGCCAAAACGGAAGAGTCGAGTCACTCCAGCAGCTTAGTGGACCAATACAATTTGGTCCAGATTGGACTGGGTTGGGTCCGACGGGTCAGATCGGAACAGGACTAGTCCTGGGTCAGACCATTTTAGTAAAAAAGTCATAAAATTCAAATCGTGTGTCCTTTTGAAAAGACTTTTTCGATTTTGGGACGCTTGAGATGATATGGTACTTTTGAGATTCTCTAAGTGAGTTTTTATGGATGTTGGAATAAATACTAATGGATTGTGGAGTAGGATCTCCTGGGAAAAGTGCACTATGAGCGAAATCTTGTGGCTAACTACGACTTGGTGAATACGTGACTTGGGGGCTACATGACTTATCAACACTACATGTGTTATATACACTCCATTATTATCAATAATCCATGTGTTATCAAAACATTATTTGTTATCGACACACCATGTGTTATTAACACTCCATGTGTTAAAGAAACTCAGTGTGTTAACGAAACTCTGTGTGTTATCGAAACTGGGTGTTCTATGGACTATATCTAATAATCCTTCGTTTCGTTTTATAGACGTATACCTGTGTCAGTTTACATTACCTCATGTTTTTTCTATGTGTTATACGTCATGTGTTTTCTTTTTGATATAGTTTATGTTTTTTATTTTCGGTATACTTTTTTTATTTCTAAGTGGTGTTCCTTTGTGGTTTTGGGATTTCCTACTTAGTATTGTTTTACTCACCCTTGCAAAGGCCTTGCCCACACATGTCATGTCGTAGGAAAATGATTGATGATTTAACAAATTCCTAGGTGGACCATGAATAGGTGGTTCATAGAGAGATCAAACAATTGATGTGTCCTTCTATGACTTCAGACAATTTTCTAGTACCTTTCCCTTCATGTATGGTTTTTTACAAATGAGTTTCATGAAATTGTGTATTCCCTTTTCTAGACTCCTTTTTGGGTGGGCTTGTATTCTGGCCCTGTTTACTTTTATTTTCTACTTTACTACTCTATTGTTGGTTTATTAGTGGTTTTTATGCCAATATACTTTGTTTTATACGTTTTATCTTTTTGGGATCAGATATTCATGTGTGTGTACAGGTACTTAAGAAAATACCTCCCATTTGTGGGATTTGCGTACTCAGTGCTATTTTCCAGCACTTGGACTATCATAGGAGGTCCTGGGGTAGTAATGGAACTAGAACCTCTCAGAAAGGTCATGAAAATGTGGAATTTATAATCCCATAATCTTCATTTTGAAAATTTATGAAGTATTTTAAAGAAAACTAGTTTTTAATTTTTTGTTTAATTAATTATAACATGATGAAATAATGTTTTTAATTTATTTTATTTTTAAGTAAATAATATATGAATGATAATAGTTATTTTAAATTTATTGTAATCAATATTATTTAAATTTATAACCTAATCATAAAAAATATTTCTTAATTTTTTTTATAAAAGGAGTATTTACGCGATTCATGCACTAATGTTAAGATTAATTTCCCTACACATTGAAAGTTAATTATATAGATTTACTATTATATGTAAAATAATAATTTTCATACATTTAATATGACCAATTTATTTATTTTTATATAAAATTTTGATTGTTAGGAATGATGCAAATTATCATGATAATATTGAAAAAATTATTTTAAAATTATTGTATTAATTATATCTAGGAATTTATATCAAATAAATTAAATAAAAAAATTTAAATAATGAAACTAATATTATTTATAAACACATAAATAATTATATTAACACCCATTTAATTTTTAAATTTTTTTAAATAATATTAGGATACCATAATGGTCAAAATTTAATTTTCTCTACTAAAACAGTTTTTTCTACACATTATTTCTTTTATATTAAAATATAATTTTATAATATTATGAAATATAATTGTATTAAATATATGTTAAATTTATTTCCAACACAACTAAATTTGTCTATATGGGTTTTTTATATGTTTAATATGACATAAAATCACTTAGTTAAAAACTACTTACCAAGCTTAAAAGTAAAATGGTAAAATGTAAAAAATTAATGATAAAAACCCTTTAACATGTTTAAAAAATATTTGGAAACACTTTTATGAGACATTATATAAAAAAATACACCCCAACAATAATTATTTTTTTAATATTTAGTTCCATTTAATATATAATTGTGCCATGGATATATTAAAACATAGAAGGTGTTTCCAAAATTTCTGTTTTCTTCTCATATAAAAGGTATTCAATTACACCATTTAAAGAAAAAACATAAACATAAAATTACTCCTTTAAAATATATATTTTTACTTTAATAGAACCATGTCCCACAAAATTAATAGCCTATTCCCTCATATTTAGCCTAATACTTTCTATTCCAAGGCGACTTCCAAGAAAATATCGAGTCTCGATTGTAAGTATTATCTCCTTCTTAAGTTTTTCCTCTTAATATTACACTTCCAAGAATACTATAACCATAAAAATATAAATTAATATGGTATAATTATTTCACTAACATGTTTTCATATTAATATTAAAACCCTTAGTTATTCATTTATATCCCCTTATAAAAATAATGACTGTAAATTGTGTGTGTTTGTAGACTAACGCCTCCATAAAGAACCATTTTTCTCATTTTTATTATAGTTTTAAATTATAGTAAAAATATATTCAAATAATGTATTCTATCCTTAAAATTTAAAAACAATACAATTAAACTTATTTTATTATGATATTATATCAAAATAAATACCTCTTTATCCATACTCACCAATTGAGTTATAGTGAGTTCAATTTTGGGTTGGTTTGACCACAGACATGAACAATGCCATAAAAAATTATAGATGAACATGGGAACATATAATAATAAAATAATATAATAATAATTATTTATTTTATATTGTTATTTAAATATTAAATTAATTTTTAAAATTATTATTAAAGTATCATTTTAATTCGCTAAAATTTCAAAAATATGTCGTTATCAATTATGTTTTCACTTAATGAAATAAAAATATATATTTAATTAAATAATAAAATTTTAAATAAATATAATTTTTATATTATATAACCATATGTAATCTTAAAATAATAAAATTATTATCAAATTATGGGTAATAATAACAAAATTATTAATCATATGAAAAATAGTTAATGTTATTAACACATGATAGTCATAATAAGCTATAAATAATTAATGTACATATGAAAAAAAATATAATACAGATTATCAAAGATAAATATTTATGATTAAGGTTAATTGATATGATATTAAGTTAGTTATATTGTTTACAAGGAGTTTAAGTGTCATCAAGTAAGCAAGGAAAAAAGGTAAGGGTTTCTTTTTCTCAAATTTGAATCCCTTGAGACATAATTAAGTTGCACACATTGTTTCTTTTTACAATGGTGTAAATACTTCCCTATTTTAATTTTATATCATTATCCTCTTATATTTCATTATATTTAATGTAATTTATAATTTTACATATCACTTGGGTATTTTTATAAAAAAACTATAAAGGTAGTAAGGGGTTTTTGTGACTAAAATATTTTCCTTGGGTCAAAATAATTTTTATTGGAATATAATTTATAAATATTGGTCAATTATACCCTATAATGATGTTATTTTTAATTAAAACACAAATTTATTTGGAATTCATGTTTTATACCAAGTTCTTCTTCCTTAATTATCTATTATTTTGTTGAAAGGCATTTTTTAAGAATAATTTCTATTTCATTTAATGGATTTTTCTTTCATGCTCATATATTTACTCTACACCAATGTTCACCTTTCTATATTTCAAAGTAAAAATTATTTTATCTCCAATTATCTTTTTATTCCCATTTATTCATTATAGATTAAAGGTTTTCCTTTCATTTAAATTATGTGGGGTTCCAAAAAGGTTTTTTTTCAAAGTGTTCAAATGGATTTTCCATCATTTACAAATAATGTTTTTTTATCATCAACTACATATTTTATTTTTATATTTATTATTTATTTTTTCAAGTTTCCATTACAAAACTTTCCTTTAAAACTTATTTTTTTTTCAAATTATTTTTACTTTTCCTTTTGAAAATATTCTATATTTTTAAGTATCCATGATTAATTTTTATTTTAAAGGAAAAGGTTTTAAAATTTTTATTACTTTACATTTGGAAAAAATCATGTATTTTTTCAAGTTTTCTTAATTAATGATAGTTTTCAAAAGTAAAAGTTTTCAATGTATTTTTACTTTGCATTTTTTGATAAAATTATTTCCTTTTCAAATATCTATTATTAAATATTATTTTAAAAGTAATGGTTTTCAATGTAATTTTGATTCTCATTTTTTTAGAATTATACCTCTTTAACGATATTTTATTTGAAAATAGGGTTTTCAAAGATTTTTTAATACCATTAATAGTTTTTAAAAGAAATTTTTTACTTTAATGTTTTATAAGATTTTGTGGAAAAAAGTTTATTTTAAATTATTTTTTACCACCACAATTTATCTTTCATGAAGTGATGTTTTGGTTAAAATTAAAATGTTATTTCAGTATGAATAATTTTTGAAAATTAGATTATTTATATTCTATTATTTTTTATTTTCATGTTATGTGATATTTTTTATGGTTTAACAAAACCAATATTTTTTTATGGTTTCATTAAACTATGTTGATTAATTTTTTATGTTGCACATGTGCATATGGATGGTGATGGGTGGGGCCTTATATCACCCTAAAATGTGTTGGTTTAAGTTTATATCTCATGATCCAAATGGTACATGGGAGGATGTATCCCAAGACAAAGAGGTACATGGGAAGATTTATTCAAAGATAAAGGGTACATGGGAGGATTTATACCATTATAAAGGGTACATGGGAGGATGTTCCCCATGCCAAAGTTGTACATGAGAGTTTTTATACAAAGAACAAGGGTACACTGAGAGATTATCACAATCCCAAGAAGGTACATAGATTTTTTTGTTATAATTTTAATATTTTTATGGTTTTCCCACATTCCCATATTTTAATCAATTCATTCTAAATTTTCAATATGAATTTAATTTATATGAGAAGCCATGTTTTCAATTTTATGACTTATTTTTAATGTATTTGAAACTTTCATATCATGATCCCATGTTTTATGATTATTGATTTGTGTTTTGAGCTAGGTCATATATTATATGATTCTTTAACAATATTTTTTTGATCTTATGCTTCTCCATAATGTTCTATGATTATAATCCATGGTATTTTGATCTTTTATTAAAATATTTTTTTCTTCCTAATATTTCATTCATGTTTATGATCTAATATTTTATAATATGTTTTTCTCTTACTGAGTGTTTTAGCACACAACTTTCATAATTTTTCCTTCCTCAAGTTTGAGGATTATTTTATCATGTGATATATTAACAAAGGGTCTAGAGGAGCACAATTATAGATAAATCTATGCTCATTTTAAAATAATATTTCAAATTTATAAATCCATGCTCATCAATTTGAAATATTATATAGTGTTTTAATGATTTTTTGTTTAATTTTTTTAATTAATTTTAAAATGATGAAATTAATTATAGTGACCAGGCTTATCATACATAGATGTTACATAATTTGTAATGAATATTCTTTAAATTACACAAACACAAACCATATTACCATAATATTTTAGTGTCTTTAGAAACATGGAAACACAAACAATTGGTTCATTGGTAAACTACGACATCATCCACTATGATCTTCATAACTAGAACCCTTATTAGAAATATCATACGTAATACATTTATTCATACCTGGGTAAGAAAACACAATAAAGGGTGACCACGAATGATCAGTAAATGTAAATAAGGGAGATATGTAAGAGTAACATGAACCTATGGGTATGAGAACATGAGAATAACATTTAAAAACCAAACCCTAAATATAAATGATCATAATATTGAATCCTGGAATAAATATCAAATGCTAATAAGAAATGAATCATAAGGTAATCAAATAACATGATTCATGAGAGTATACCATTGGAATAAGACATAGATATATTGTATACACATAAGTATATAAAATCATTTCGATAGTAGTCAATGCTCATAACCAAAGTTATCATAGTGGAATGTGTTCACTCACCAATCAATCATAGTATTCAAGGTTAAATCACAATACAATATTTATGTAAAAAGTATTTTACTAAATTAGTTTCACTCATAGTTCAAATCCTATATATCTTATGAGATATAAATTTTTACTTAATATATTGGTGGGAGATATAGGTCTGACCCATCCCAAAATGAAAATCATGTGAATGGTTTCCCCATGATCACAAAACATTCATCATATCATTACCCATGAAATGAAATGTGTTTCAAAAAAATTTCATCATATTATAAGTTATGTAAAAGATACAATTTTCATAATAATTTCATCATTTCTTCATAGAATACCCAGTGGAAAAAGAAGCGGGTTTCATCATAATTTTATCATGGTGAAACCTGTAGAAGAGAAGTTTGTTTAACAAATTTGATGTCATCATAAAACATTAATATTAAGAGTAATAATGGTATTATTGTATCATATCCCCAATAAGGAATTTGTAACATCGACAGATGTCATCTTAGACTGAAAATTATTTTGAACGATCAATTAAAATAATTATTGAGGAAAATAACCTTTCCAATATGGGATTTTTTTAAACACAAAGAATTTTAAAAATATTTTTCTTTGAAAATAACCATTATTAATTATAATGTAATATTTAAATCCAATTACGGTCATGAAAATGGGATGTTTCTTTCACACCGTACATGATAAAATAAATATTCTTTTCATATTTTTTGTAAAATCCAAACGGGTATTGTTTGGAAACTGACATGAAGATTCCTTTCAAAAAAAATAAAAAATTTAAACATGGGTAAAAATTTATTTAATAAATAATTTGAATAATTTTAAATACTTTTTTGAAAACATTTTTTTATAAAATATTGTTTTGGATGTAAAATGGTATTTGATCGAAGAGAGAAATAGATATGATTTTTCTTAAAAAAATTTCACGATTTTTTTTAAAGTGTGGTAAATGGGTAATATTATTTGAAATTATTATAAATAACTAGTGTATAATATAATTTATGAAAATTATTTAGAGTTAGATAATAATATTTCAACACTATAAATAAAATAAAAAACAACCCTGATAAATAATGAGATTATAACATAAATCCATTTCCACATTGGTAACATTTGAAACATAATTCTAATGAGAGAGAGATACTCAAATGATAATGGAATCCCCATAATTTTTAGTAGAATAATTATAAAATACATTTATGGGAATTATAAACCATATAAAACAAATAGGTGTGTAATATGGAATGTGTCTCACATATGTAGAAAGTGAGTGGAAAATCCATTACCACTTTAGTAATCTTTGGAATCATAAGAACCAATAAAGAATAAAATAAAATGAAAATTTATATAACATTAAAACAATGAGATTCATTATATAAAATTTAAAATGTGTTGAATATAAACCTCATGAAAGAATATTGGTGCTTAATATAACGTACGTCTCAAAGAAATAAAATTGAGACAAAAATAACTTACCTTTAGTATTGACTTCCGTCGTATAAGTTCAAACCTATATTTAAATAAATATAGTTATATTATAAATATATTAGAGATAAATATTTATATATACCATACCATATATGATTTTCTTATGATATTTTATTACCTCTTTATGAAAAATTCGATGTTAAATATAGGTTTTGGGTGATAACCATTTTGTTTTCCGTATATGTCTTGATTTGTTATTTTTTAGTCCCATTAAATTTATCATGATTTAAAAATATATAAAATTTTAAATATAATATAAATATCATATTTAAAGACTCGTAAATTTCATGGAATTTTTTTTCTTAATTTCTTTGGGATTTTACGAGTACACAATTTTTGACGGCACCTGATTCTGAGGCCCGATGTGCCTAGAATCAATTTCCAATGATCAACTCAGGTACGTTTAGTGAACTAATGAGCGGGTTTTTCTAACTTTTGAACCGGTAATCAGAATCAAAATCTGAGGGCACCGATGAAACTGTAGTGCCGGTAATTTCTTAGGATGACCTTTATTGGAGTTGCGTTTTCCTGGGAGGAGTTGTTTAAAAATGGATTAAGTGTAATGTGAAATAAAGTTGTGTAACAATTTTATTTCTCTTTTCTAGGTGGTTTATTCCTAGGTATGGGAGTTGGGGTGGGGCCCACTAAAATCCTAACTCCTCTTGATAGGATATTAGTGAGGTGGGGCCTACATGAGCCCCACCCCTTCAAATTCCTCTAACTCCTCTTTAAGTTGAAAACTCCCATTAATTTGTAACTCTCCCCTCTCTCCTCTTTATTCAAGCCAACACACATAATCAATTAAGTGGGATTTGTGTTTGAATTTTAAAAATTAAAATGCATGGATTGATGTAATAAAATAAGACAAGTCTTATTTTATTTTTGGGGTTAGTTGTTGTGTTGATAATTGAGAGAGGGAGATCTCTTATTTTCTTAAGGAACTTCATCTTCTCCAGTGAAGAACATCCCTACTTCGACGAAGAATGTCGTCACATCATTCCATCTTCTCTCCGTGTCAAAGAAATAGAGAAGCCGCTTCCTCCTCGGACATTCTCCGTCAACATATACGAAGCCTCACCCCATGATGCCGTTTTTCGAATCGCTAGCTTCCACAAATTTCTTTGAGGTAGGGGTTGTTTCATCGTTCAAGTATTATTTAACGTTCTTTGTTAATTTAATTCTCCACTTTCTATCGATATCACGGGAGGAGATCAGACCACACAAACACGGACGATACTCCTCCCCTTTTTACTATTGATCATCATTATGGCTTGGAAGAAAGGCGATGCGGTGCCGTTGCACTGCACAGGAACAAGAGAACCGCGGCCGGAGCGGGCTGCGGTGAAGGTGCGTGGCACCGTCGCACCGCACCGGAACACCATAGAGGGTCGTAGCAAGGGAGGGCCGCGATGGTGGGGCGCGGCGCCATCGCGCGGTGCCGAACGGGCAAGAGCCCTGGCCTTTGGCTACCGCGGTTCAGCAAGGGGGCGACCGGACTTAGCCGGCCACTAACGCATCAGGAGGCGGGACCCACGGGGGTCCCACAATAGCTCATCGGCCGACCAAATGGCTGGCCGTTTCTGAATAAACAAGGGTGTAACCCCTAGTTTTACTAGGGTGGACCCCACATGAAAGGGGGCCCACCATTTCTTCAATCAAGTGGGAATCACCCCCCCTCGCATCCTGGTCGGCCGAGAGCCGAGCCGCCGACAACGCGGGCCAGGCCGCCCGTGCTGGGCTGGACCGCCCGCACCGGGCCGGACCGCCCGCACCGGTCTGGGCCACCAGCGCCGGGCTGGGCCGCGCCCAAATGGGCTAGACCGGACCCGGGTCATGTCGACCCGGTTCTGGCCAACCCAGGGGGTATCGGGCTGGGTCGGACCGGGCCCGAACCCCCTATTTTCGGACAGATCCATTCAAATGCCCATAAAACGGGCTATGGACCTCCGATTGATGCACTGTCAGTTGTTCAACAATCCTTGGATCGCATCGGTCGTTTCGATATATTACGCTCAAGGTTTTAGAGAACTTTGTGTACGACCGGGTTGGTTCGAACATGAAACCAACCAGGCCCTCGGAGCGGAAAGACTTATAACTTAAGCTCTGGATGTCCGATTGAAGTGTCGTCGACTTTGTTGAATTCCACTTAGTGAGACGGTTCCTTTGGCTTACTTCACTCGAGGTTTGGATACAGCTGTAGTATGGTCAGGTTGTTTTTAGCTTAAAAACCAACCGATCCCTTGGGACGAAAAGGCCAATATCTCTCAGACCGGTCGTCCGATTGACACGTCATCTGTCGCATTGAGTTCCTGTTGACAAAATGGAACTCTGTGATACATGAACTCTGGACTTCGTGACAGTTGATGTATTGACCCCTTTTATTGTGGAGCGGACCCTCCCGGAATCAAGCGTGCTGTGTGCGGGAACCCTAGAGCTGGCTGCGACGAAGATGGCGACTTCGTACAAGGATCCTCACTGGGTTCGACGATGATGACTTTCGTACAAAGATCCTCACTGGGTTCGATGAAAAAGACTAACGTACTGGGATCCTCTGTGGGTTCGACGATGACGTCTACCATATTGGGATCCTCAGTGGGTTGGAAGATTATGTCTACCGTGCTAGGATCCTCCGTGGGTTCGACGACGATGACTTCTGTACAAAGATCCTCTGTGGGTTTGGCAGCGATGACCACTATACTTGGATCCTCCGTGGGTTCGGCAGCGACAGATTCTGTACATGGATCCTTCGTGGGTTCGAAAGCGATGACTACTATACTTGGATCCTCGGTGGGTCGGCAGCAATGACATCTATACTTGGATCCTCCGTGGGTTTGGCAACGATGACTACTATACTTGGTTCCTCCATGGGTTCGGCAGTGACAACATATATACTTGGACCCTATGAGGGTTCGATAGAGGAGATGATTTAGAGGCTACATCAATCATCTCCACCTCTCTTCATGAATTGTATACCTGTGTGAACTGAGTCTTGACTTTTAATCATTATCATCGATGTGATTGACTTGCTTTCCTGTGTGGGCTGGGTTGTGCTATCTTGTGTGGACTGGGGTTGTACTTGGGCTTGTGAGTTGGAGTTGAACTGGAATTAATGACTTAGGTACAGGTATGGGCATATACCTAAGTAGTGTTGGTTGATACTTCGGGATTGTATCTTTCCTTTGTGGTTTATCCTTCATGGATTCTGGGAGACCTTCGGGAGTCTCGGGGTCCCTACTGAGTATCACATACTCACCCCTGCACGGGCTATGCCCACATTCCGTTGTCTTGGATGCAGATGATAGACATCGCTGATCGAGGTGGAGACTCATGGAGCTGGATTGTACCTGGAGGAGGATCACTGGACGGGATGTACATGGAGCCGACGACCGGACCCGAGGAGCTGAGGAGACTATCTGTACCCACCCTTCATGTGGGAATTCTAGTGGATGGATTGGTGTTTCTGCTTTACTTTTCTGCTGTTGTACTTTCTTTTAGTTGTACTTTACTTTCAGTTGGGTTTGTATTCTTGCCCATTTACTTTCCAACACTTACTTTTTTACTATATTTACTTAGTGTTTAGTTCATCTTGCATACTATGTTGTGTTTTTCTACTTATATAAAGGCAACAAATTCTCTTTTTATCGGGATTTATGCCTTTGGTGCTAGTCGCCAGCCCCTGGCCTATGGAAGGCGGGCTTGTAGTAGTCACGACATGGGCCCTGAGGACGGGTCGTGACAAATTGGTATCAAAGGAGTCGTTTCAACTACAGAACTCAGGACTCTGATAATTTCTTCTGTGTGAAGCAATAGTATTTAGGGTATCGAGTGTGGTTATCAATCTATGGAGTCTAGTGTTGGTGCGAATGTCGACGTATCCATACACCAGGACCCTGACTTTTGATTTTCGACTCAGTTCATAGAAACATAGATTGCATGTGTGTTTCAAAAGTTTTCATTGTGATTACTTTGTGTCAGCTCACCAGGTATACTGTACTAACCGTGGCATACCTATTCCTTTTCAGGATGGCCCCACGATGGAAGCCAGCTAGGGTTCTGAGCTTTGTGTGAGATGGAAGCCCACTGAGTGACGAGGCCTCAGTGCATGGCCCTATTACATCGGAGGCACCGGCGGTACCTCTACCCACCGAGCCACCGATGCCACCAGCCCTAGAAACTGAGAGTGTACGTCACCTTATTGAACTGCACGAGTTTTAGTGTCAGAGACCGCCTAGTTCCCACGGGGAGACAAACCCTCAGGCAGCCGAGGACTGGCTGGAGGCTATTGTTCGTGTCTTCAGATTAGTAGGGACACCAACTGACCTCATGGTGATCCTTGAGGTGAGTCTCGTGCTTGCGGTAACAGGTAGATAGTGGATCCTAATGATCCAGGTGCACAATGATGCATCTCTTCTTTGGTCGGACTTCAAGATCCTTTTCCACTCGGAGTTTGTTCCAGCCACCCTCTGTGCGGTGCGCATTCATGAGTTGCTACAGCTGTGGCAGGGCAGCATGACAGTAGCCTAGTACACGGCGAGATTTACTGACCTCTCGTGATACTCCACAGATATAGTTCGATACCCGTTCTTCTGGGCCCAGACCTTCTAGTAGGGACTGGGGAATGATATCAGGGCTTTGATGATATCCCTTAACATTCCAACGCCGGCGGAGGTGATGGAGAGATCCCTTCTAGTGAAGAGTTTTCTCGCTGAGTAGTCACCAGCGGCGAGACCCTCCGCAGGACGACCCACATCGGAGTCTTCTGCAGCTGGCAATAGACAAATGACGCAGTGGACTGAGCGGGCTAGACCATCAGATGAGAAATCATAGGAAATAGGTTCGGTTGTGCGGGGCACACGAAACAGGGCCAGCCACACAAGGATCAGACAGTACTATGCATGCGACGGGCAGGGTCACATGGCTCGATACTGCCCGACCCACCCTGCAGATGAGCATCAGGTGGTAGAGTGACCTCCCAGGCAGAGGTTCAACCGTGGCGGTCTACAGGGAATAGGCGGATGAGGCAGAGGAGCTGGCCGAGCAGTAGGTGGTGGGCGACGCTTTGAGGCCCTACCACCACCACCACCAGGAAGACCACCCCGACCGCAGGGTACGGGTGGACATGGGAGAGCTCAGCTTCAAGAAGCTGAGGCCTACGACCATGGAGCTCCGAGAGCAGACAAACATGAGCAGGACTAGCTCCAAACATGGAGGATTTTTTTCATTATTATTCTAGATTTGTTGATGTTTTGTCTATGGATGTTTTGTGTCTTTGTACCATGAGCTGCAGTAATAAAAGACACTTATTCTTGTGACATTTTCTCCCCTATCCTTTTTATGTAGTTGATACTGATAGGTTCTCGTTAAAACCTTTGACTTGACCCTCAATTTAGAGATTCCTTCTAGAGGAGACCTAGCGACCACACACTGCTGCCGACAGTGTGACTCAACCCTTGGAGGCGAGAGTAACAGTTGGATCTCTTGGTAGTAGCATCGAGGCCTTATGACGTCGTCTGTGGTATGAAATAGTACCATTCATGTCAGGATTTACTATATTAGGAAAAGGACGAGGTTCATCCAGGGGATGAGACCAGATTTCTCTTTTTGACAGAGGAAGAATCTCAGTAACTCTTGTAGATTGTAGACGAAGAAGGATGGAGTTGAGTCTTTACAAATGGCTAGTCTCACCCATTGTTCACCGAGAGAACGGTTTACCGTTATCACCAACTCAATAGTCTTAGGTGTATCTTTTCCCAGAAGGATATGAACCTGAGATAGCGGAAATGGCTTGAGTTCTTCCAGGTCTATGACATCAAGATAGTTTATACTCCTGAGGAGGGAACGTTATAGCAGATTCCCTTAGTAGTAGATCAGGCATTCAGCTGTTAGGAGTGGCGAGACAACAGCTGGCCGAGTTTTCAGATTTTATTTCTGTGTGGATAGTGTTGGAGCGAGTATGTGTAGAACCAGAGATGGTTCAGGCTATGATAGAGAAGGTGCAGATCATCCAGGAGTGGATGAGGACTGCTCATAGCTGATAGAAGTCCTATGATGAAAGGAGGTGGGGACCACTGGAGTTGGAGGATGGTGACCACATTATTCTTATGGGTATCACTTCGATGTGGATTATAGAGATTTGGCCGGGGCGGCAAGTTATCTACGTGCTTTCATCGGACCATTCCAGGTTCTCATCAGGGTAAGCGAGGTTGCATATCGCCTGGCACTTCCACCTCAGTTGCACCGGGTGCATGATGTCTTCCACGTATCTCAGCCGAGGAGACACGTTCACGACCCTAACACATATCATTGATCATGGGGAGCTGGACATCGATGATGGGGTGACTTTTGCGAAGATCACGGTGGAGATCGAGGATCTACAAGAGTGGGTCCTACGTGGATGGTTGATTCTCTAGTGCGCACCATGTGGTAGCACAAGAACCTCCCGGAGAGCACATGGGAGCGGGAGGCTCAGATGCCTGCACAATACCCCAATTTGTTTCTGTAGATTATGATGTAGCTTTACGAGGACGTAAATACATGAGGTGGGAGTAATGTAAAGACCCATAAATTTCAAGGAAAATTTTATTTTCTTAATTTCTTTGGGATTCTATGAGTACGCAGTTTCTAACGGCACCTGATTCCGAGGCCCAGTGTGCCCAGAATCAATTTCTGAAGTTTAGCTCGAGTACGTTCAGTGAACGAATGAGTGAGTTTTTCTAACTTTTGAACCGGTGCTCGGAATCAAAATCTAAAGGCACCGATGAAACCGCAACGCCGATAATTTCTTAGGAAGACCTTTATTGGGGTTGTGTTTTCTCAAGAGGAGTTTTTTAAAAATGGATTAAGTGTAAAGTGAAATAAAGTTGTGTAACAATTTTATTTCTCTTTTCTAGGTAGTTTATTCCTAGGTATGGGAGTTGGGGTGGGACCCAATAAAATACTAACTCCTCTTGATAGGATATTAATTAGGTGGGGCCCACATGATCCCCACCCCTTCAAATTCCTCTAACTCCTCTTTAAGTTGAAAACTCCCATTAATTTGTAACTCTCCCCTCTCTCCACTTTATTCAAGCCGACACACATAATCAATTAAGTGGGATTTGTGTTTGAATTTTAAAAAATAAAATGCATGGCTTGAAGTAATAAAATAAGACGAGTATTATTTTATTTTGGCGGTTAGTTGTTGTGTTGAGAATTGAGAGAGGAAGAGATCTTCTTCTCTTGAGGAACTCCATCTTCTCCAGTGAAGAACATCCCTACTTCGATGAAGAATGCCGTCACATCGTTCCATCTTCTCTCCGCGTCAAATAAAGGGAGACGCCGCTACCTCCTCAGACGTTCTCCGTCGACGTATACGGAGCCTCACCCCATGATACCATTTTCCACGAAGCAAGCTTCTGTGAATTTCTTTGAGGTAGGGGTTGTTTCATCGTTCAAGTATTATTTAACATTCTTCGTTAATTTAATTTTCCACTTGCTATCGATATCATGGGAGGAGATCAGTACGCACAAACACGGACGATCCTCCACCCCTTTTTGCTTTTGATTAGCGTTTTGGCTTGGAACGGAGGCGACGCAGTGCCATTGCACCACGCGAGAATGAGAGAACCGTGGCCAGAGCGGGCCGCAGCGATGGTGCGTGGCGCCGTCGCGCTGCGCCGGTGAGGCTGAAGGAGACCGCGGCCAAGAGCGGGCCGAGACAGAGGGGCGCAACGTCATTGCACTGTGCCGGACAGGCAAGAGAGGCGGCCTTTGGCCGTGACGGTTCATCAAGGGGGCGGCTGGACTCAGCCGCCCGCCGGCGCATCAGGAGGTGGGACCTGCAGGGGTCCCGCGGCAGCTCATTGGCCGGCCAAATGGCCGGCTGTTTCTGAATAACCGGGGGGCGTTACCCCCTGTTTTACCAGAGTGGAACCCACCTAAAAGGGGTGTCGTCATTTCTTCAATCAAGGGGGGCAGCGCCCCCCCGCATCCCGCCCGGACGAGAGCCGAGCCGCTAGCCACGTGGGCTGTGCCGGCCGCGCCGGGCCAGACCGCCTGCGTCGGGCAGGGCCACCAGTGCTGGGCCGGGCCGCGTCCAAATTGGCCAGACCCAGACTCAGGTCGGGTCGACCCGGTTCGGGCTGACCCAGGGGGTATCGGGCCGGGTTGGACCGGGCCCAAACCCCCTATTTTCGGACAGATCTGTTCAGATGCCCATAACATGGGCTACGAACCTCCGATTGATGTACCGTCAGTTGCGTAGTGATCCTTGGATCGTGACAGTCATTTAGGTATATTAAAATCAAAATTTAGGCGAACATTGTGTATGGATGGGTTGGTTCGAACACGAAACGAACCTGGCCCTCGGAGCAGAAACACTTATAACTTAATCTTCGGACGTCCGATTGATGTGGTGTCAACTTTGTTGGATTCCTATTAGTGAGATAATTACTTTGGATTACTTCACTCGAGGTTTGGACGCAGCTGGAGTACAGTCGTGTTGGTTTTAGATTAAAAACCAACCGGGCCCTTGGGAAGAAAAAACCAATATCTCTGAGACTGGGCGTCCGATGGACGTGCCGTCTATCGAGTTGAGTTCCTGTAGACGAGACATAACTTTTTGATACATCAACTCTAGACTTTTTGACAGTTGATTTATCGGCCCCTTGGCTCGTGGAGTAGACCCTCTCGGAATTGAGTGTGCAGTGTGTGGAAACCGTAGAGCTGGCTGCGACGAAGATGACGACTTCCGTACAAGGATCCTCAATGGGTTTGACGACAATGACTTCCGTACAAAGATCCTCAGTGGGTTCGATGATGACGACTACCATACTGGGATCCTCCATGGGTGTGACAATGACGTCTACCATACCGGGATCCTCCATGGGTTTAACGACGACGTCTACCGTGCTGGGATCCACCATGGGTTCGACGATGATGACTTCTGTACTTGGATCCTCCTTGGGTTCGGCAGGGATGACCACTATACATGGATCTTCCATGGGTTCGGCATCGATGACTTCTGTACTTGGATCCTCTGTGGGTTTGGCGAAGATGACTACTATACATGGATCCCTCGTAGGTTCGGCAGCGACGACTTCTGTACTTGGATCCTACGTGGGTTCGGCAGCGATGACTACTATACTTGGATCCTCCATGGGTTCGACAGCGACGCCATCTGTACTTGGACCCTACGAGGGTTCGGCCAAGGAGATGATTCAGAGGCTACATCAATCATCTCCACCTCTCTTCGTGAATAGTATACCTGTTTGAGTTGAGTGTTGACTTTCAATCATTATCATCGATGTGATGGACTTGCTTTCCTGTGTGGACTGGGTTGTGCTTTCTTGTGTGAACTGGGTTGTAATTGGGCTCGTGAGTTGGAGTCGAATAGGAATTGATGACTTAGGCATATTTATGGGCATATACCTAAGTAGTGTTGGTTGATACTTCGTGATTTTATATTTCCTTTGTGGTTTATTATTCGTGGATTCTGGGAGACCTTCAGGAGTCTCGGGGTCCCTACTGAGTATCACATACTCACCCCTACACGGGCTATGCCCGCACTCCATTGTGTTGGATGCAGATGACTGATAACATTGATCGAGGTGGAGTCTCGTGGAGCTAGACGGTACCTAGATGAGGATCAATGGACGAGACATACCCAGAGAAGACGACCAGGACCGAGGAGCTGAGGAGACTATCTGTACCCACCCTTCATATGGGAATTCTAGTGGACGGCTCGGTGTTGCTGCTTTACTTTTCTGTCGCTGCACTTTATTTCAGTTGTACTTTACTTTCAGTTGGGTTTGTATTCTGGCCTATTTACATTCCAGCACTTACTTTTTTACTCAGTTTACTTAGTGTTACTTCAGCTTGCATACTCTGTTGTGTTTGTCTACTTATATAAAGGCAATTCCTTCCCTTTTTATTGGGATTTACGCCATTGGTGCTAGTCGCCAGCCCCTGGCCTGTGGAAGGCGGACTTAGGGTAGTCACGACATGGGCCCCGAGGATGGGTCATGACATCATATATATTTATTTTATATATATTCAGAGTAATCTATAAAATTTATTGATAGAAAATAAAATACACCATTCATGGAGACAGTAGGTCATTTGTATGCATGAACTCTATTTCCATATTGTTATAAGATTTAAATAAATAAATGTAAATGATATATTATAATTAAAAATAATTTTTATGTCAGATGTATCACATATTTTTATTAATAACATCTTTATTACCTTTCATTAAAATCATTAATGAATCACTTTGCTTCACAAGGTGGTTGTCTGCCATACACACAAGCGACACAATCGTATTCCCAAAAAATGGAGTGTATGAAGGTAGGTGTGATATAATAGTTAAATAAGAATAATAATATCATAAATATAACATATAAATAATAAATCAATAATTATTTATATCCTTAATTGGTTGTAATGAAAAAAATGAATGATATTGGTTCATGAGTTGGTAGTCTATCCTACACACATACCATGATTTTATAATGCGTTTGATGGAAGTGGTGATGGTTATAGGTCATTCCCATAACATAAAAAAATAAAATTAAATGGAATTGTATGTTTTTATTATATCATTTTGATATAATTATAATTAAAGGTTCTTGAGGGATAAACGAAACAAAAATTCTCATTGATGGACGTTACCTCTTCTTTGGGTATCCTCATTAGGTTTGCACTGAAATAATTCTTAGGTAGGATTTCATTAAAAAATAATTATTTCTTAATGATAAGTGGTAATATTGGATGTGATTTTGGAAGTTATTATCCAAAAAAATGGTTTTTAAGTTGTGAAAAAGAAAGGATATGGGGTGGCCTTTTATAAGTGATGTTAGTGGCACACTAGTAATGTTTAAAAATAAAATAGTGAACCCATGTTTTTATCTTTAGTAAAGGTTCTAAAATGGATCATTTTAGTTACAAGAATTGATAAGCTCAATATATATATATATATATATAATGGGTGTTGGAAAAGTTTTTTATTATATCTAACCCATATATTTTTAGTTTAACCCCCGATAAATATGTTTTTACCTTAACCATTATAAATAATATTTACTATTTTTATTATTAATTTTGGTCAAAAATTATATTTAAAATTTTACATAATATAAATTTTTTTTATTTGAAATGTTGAATCTATTTTTCCAAATTAAACTATAATAATTATAAAATTTTAATTTAAAATTATTCCCATATATGGGATGAGAAAGCATAAATTTAAAGAGAAAATGTTCAAAATTTTACAATGTTTTTTTGATCAAAAGTCAATATAAAATTGATAAAAATAACATAAATTTTATTAATGTATGTATAATTGAGACAATTTCAATTTAAAATCAATTTAATATGTAATGTAACTTTATTAATAAATTAAATGAAAAAGGAAGTTTTTAATTAAAATTCAGTATTTCTCACTATTAATAATAAAATGAAACTTTGTAGAAAAAGTTGAAAAATTCACCCCAGAATAATTTTGACATGATGATTGCGAAAATGTTGTTGATTTTTTAAAATTAATTTTTAAAAAAGTGTGAAAAAATAATTCTTTAAATGTTCACAAAAGAAATAATTTTTTGGAGAAAGTTGTATTTTCAAAACATATAATGATTTTACCAAAAATTAAGTACTTTTTATCAATATTTTTTTTCTATATAAACCATTATAATTAATATTTAAAAAGTATTTATTACTTTTAAAATCACTATGTTTAAATTCTAGGTTATAATAGTCACTTTTAAATAACTATTTTAATAACATTTCATGGTTTTTTTAAAGCTCATTGTTGTGTGTAATGAAAAAAGACCAATTGTTGTGTCTAACATTAGATTATCTTGGTACTGTGTGTAATGGAAGATATCATAAAGAGATATTTTATTCAAAAAATTTCATAAAAAACTTAGGGTGTTATATTATACCGCCAATAAAATGAATTCCTCCCTCTAAATTGATCACTATAATACAAACAAATGAGGATACTTCTGCCTCATTATATCCTCATTTTCTCACATAGCTTCCTCATTCTAGTATTTTTTCCACAAAACATTTATTGAGTGATTTGTATTGTTTCATAGGTATTTCTTTGTATGATCTAGTATATCCACTAGCTATTCCTCATAAGGAATGTCTCTTTTTCCATTGGTATGACATTTGATTTCAATACATGTGAAGGATCAGATATGTACTTCCTCAAGATAGTTATATGAAACACATTGTGGACTTGGGAGAGGTTTGGTGGATGTACCAAGTGATAATATATTATCCCAATATGATCAATAATTTCAGAGGGACCAATATATATAAGGTTTGGTTTCTATTTCTTACTGATTCTCATAACCTTCATCTATGGAGAAATTTTTATAAAATTATTTTCACAAACATAAAATTCTAAATCACACTGGTGATTTTCATCAACAATTTTATGCCTAATATGAGGTTACTTGATATGTTTCTAAATGTTTATAACCTTATATTCTATTTCTTTAGATATCTTGGGTCCCAATAGTTTTCTTTCTAAAACAATATTTCATTATGTTGGATTTCTACACCTATTTACATAATGGGATTCATAAGGAACCATCTAAATTCTTGAGTGAAAGATTTTTTTGTATGAAAATTCAACTAGAAGAAGGTGTTGATCCCAACCACATTTGATGTCCAAATAATGGGATCTCAACACATCTTTTAGGTTTTCAATTGATATTTCAGACTGACCACTTATCTAATGATGATATGCAGTGTTAAAACTGAAGTCCATATCAAGAGATTGCTCAATACTTCCTTGGAACTTTGAGTTAACACTCAGATCCCTAACATAAAAAATGGAATACGGTTCTCAGTGAAGCCTTACCACTTCCTTAATGTATATCCTAGAAATATTATCTAAATAGAAGTCTTCTATAATATAAATTATGTGTACTAAATTAATAAAGAAATCAACTATAACCATATAGCATTATTCCCTTTCGATGCTTTGGGGAGTCCAATGAACAAATACGTAGTGATGTTTCCCCATTTACATTATAGTATGTGTAATGGATGTAACATCCCCTTAGTCTTTTTTATTTTAAACTTAGTTTGCTGAGACACCAAGCACTAAGATACAAACATTGAAATATCTCTCTTTATTTCATCCAACCCAAAATACACTTTCAAATATATATACATCTTCATACTTTCGAGATGATTAGAGAATTTACAACTATAAGCTTCCTTCAACTAGTCCTTCTTCAAATCTGGTATGTACAGAACTCATACATAGTTCCTAAAACTTATCAATTTATCATGATCACGCTTAAACTCAGGAACATTTCTAACCTTATTTTATTGCTCTGTATGTTCTTTCTTCCCCCCTTAATATTCACATGGATGGATAGATGAACATTCAATTTTGAAAGACAAGATTTTCCCCCTGTCTTTAGGATTTCTATATCCATCCTCTAAAAATTTAGAAATATTGTATCTTTTTTAATCCTTATCATGGATATGTTATCATCATCTTTTTTACACATACCATCGTCCACCACATTCATTTTTTTGTGGTGGTAATGTATTGAGGATTCATAATCTTTAATAAAATCAAACCATCTTCTATGGTCCATATTTATCTCCTTCTGTGTGAATATATATATTAAACATTTATGAAAAAATATATATATCACAATTTTATCTATAAAGGTAATTTCTTAATATCTATAATGTAAAAATTACCATAGATTAGTCAAAATCATGAGTTGGGAAATTTTTCTCAGGAGTCTTAAATTTTTTATATCATAAGCAATAAACATGTCATTATACATAAAAAAACATCTCAATAACATCATAAATTCATCACTATATATTTAAAAGCCTTTTCCACAATAGAGTAATGTATTCATGTGTTTGCTGACTAATATTATCTTTAATTCCTTGAAATTTTCCAGACATTAATCTGTTTTGTGAAACATGGATCCCTTCTAAGTTAACATATTCCTATGATTTGAAAATAATGAAAAATTGTTGAAAAAACAATGATAATATCCTACTAAACTAAGAAAACTATAGATCTCAGTTTTCATGGTTGGTCTAGACCAACATTCAACAGCCACATTCTTTCATGGATCTATTGATAAACCCTCTCTTGAGATTATATGACCCAAAAAATGAAAAATTTTGCAGCCAAAGATTACACTTTTAAATATTTCATATAATTTATATTTACTTAGTGTTTTTAGTAAAATTATCAAGTTTTCATCATGATATTTATTTCTCTTTGAAGATATAACAATATCATCTATAAGAACTTCCACAAAATGATCAAGGTAATCAATAAAGATTGTATTAATTAATTCAATGAATATAGTAGGGGAATTAGTATGACCAAATGGAATAGCTATATATAAATAGTTTCCATACCTATTATGGAATTTTTTATTAGGTATATACTTATTATTAAACCTAAATTTATGATATCTTAAATAAAGGTAAATCTTGGAAAAGTATTTATCTCTGTATAGTTCATAAAACACGACATCAAAACAGGGTATAAGATACTTGTTCTTAATTGTGATCTTTTTAAGCTATCAATCATTAATGTAGAGTTACATTGATCCATAATTTTTTTAATGAACTAGTTCATCCAATGGTAAAACACTTGTCTTAATTAATCCATTATCAAGGCTCTCCTAAGGTTACTTCTCCAATTCCTCCAAACCAATTAGGTGAATTCTATAGGGAGTCTATGAAATTGGTATGTAAACAGGTATGAGTTTATTGAGAACTCAAATTCAAATTTTTGTGGAATGATCGAAAAATATTTTAGAAATACATAAATAGTTTCCCACAAAATATGAATTTCATCTATGTCAGGTTTCTTCCCATCCATTTGAAATAAATACCCCTTATGGATGGGAATTAAGACCCGTACAATGGATGTGATCTCTATAGGATGTTCGTAATTTTCATCACATTAACAGACGGTCATAGGTTGGTTTAGAATATAAAATGTAACTTCCATTATTCACTAGTTAATGTGGTATTTATATAGATAAATATAATAAATTCCTTAAATAACATCATATTTAACCAGAGGAAGGATATAATGATTTTCAGGAAGACAATTTCTTCCAATATCAACTAGATAGGATTAATAAACTTGAGATGTGTCATTATACCATTAAAAGTTTTCACTTCTAAGTATATATATAATAATTTGTGTTTCATATTGATACCCTTATAAAATTTGTTAGATATTAAAGAATGGGTATATCTAGAGTCATATATGACATTAAAAGTTATATAGTGGATTGTAAGTGTACCTTTCACAACATCATTAGGTTACCCCTTGTCTGAAATAGTGATCTTATGATATTTTTCTTTATATCTTGGTTTATTTGGTTATTGGAATAAATAATAATCATAAAAATTTGTATATGGCCATTGGTTATCAATATTCTTGTAATCCTTTTATTTGTAACATAGGAGTTTGGGTGGTGTATTCTGTGCAGTTTTCTCTCTATTCCCATCGTTAACAAACTTCTTCTCATCACTTAATCAATCAATTGCCTGATGAATTTTAGTTACAAACTCAAAAAATTTATTATTCCAATTAATATAATTTCCCCCATGATTATTCCCACATATTGAGAATTAATTAAAACTAATATTCTTCTCTCCATGGTTTTTAAATTTTCCCTAAAATTCCATTTTTATCTTCTTTTTAAAACCATGAGACAGATATGTTACTCCAACCACCATTTCCACCTTGGTCGCACATAGAAATTTTTTTTCAAATATAATTAAGTATCTTATGGATAAAACCTTTTGAATATTTTTTTTAAATCCATTGAATAATTTATCAACATTACCTTTAGGTTGAATTATAATAACAGAAGCGTACTTCATGAGTTTTGTAAAATTTGACTCAAAGTTACCAATAGATTTATCATCGTTTTTCTTTACTTATGGTAACTCTTTACCCTTATCCGTAATAAGAATATGAGGAAAATTATTATTGAGAATAATTTCTTGCAATATTTATAATCCATAGAGTTAATTGCAGCATTCTTCCTCATATTCTTAATAAGAGACCACTATTGATACATTTTACATTCCAAACGGTAGACAACCAAAATGAATTTTTCATATTCTGAACACTAAAGAAATAAAAATACCTTTTTAGGGGTGCTAATAAGTTTTTTAGAAACTAGTGGATAAAAAAACCTACAATAAGAAGGTGGATGTTGAATCATTAAGGATTCAATGGAATTCTGTTCACGGCTTTGATCATTTGGAGTTATAGAAAGATTCCAAGAATGAAAAAGTTTTGTGATTATAAAAATAATATTTTTCATTCCATATCCAATTTCATTTTTATGAGAAAGAGTAAAATCATTTAATTTTCAATTTCACATAGAATTAACATTTTTTCCTTTAGGTTCCATCCAATGGATAAAAAAAATCATAATGTAATAAATAATAATCATGATGTGGAACGAAATATTTATGAAAAAACACTTAGAAGATGTCTAAGTCATGAAAAAGTATTTAATATATAAAACATTAGGTTTATACTAGGATATTTGTAATAATTATCTATTTAAATCCTTTATGATGGTTTTTAAAGGGTTTGTGAATTTCCAATGCGTATCCCCCAAGAGTGTCAAACTAGGTGTACATTAAGTCCCATTTTTGTGCACTAGGTGTTGATCAAGTCAATATCAATGCACCCATTTCAGAGTTATTACCCCTAGGTACCTCTATTATAGAGCCACATACACCTATATTATCTAGATAGGGATTTATATCCTTTAAAAAAATTCCTTTATTTTTCCTATACTTTGACTCATCCTTAGACTTATCCTTAGACATTTCCTTAGGGATCTCACAAAGGAATTATTATCCTAGTTTTCCAAGGATAAATAAATAAATCCTTAGATACCAACTATAGTGACTCATTATTATCATACATAGATGTCAAATAATTTTTTATTAATATTAATTACATTACACAAACACATTCCAGATGACCATAATGGTTTAGTGGCATTGGAAACATAGAAACACAAACAAACTGTTTATACGTAAACTAAATTATCTCCCACTTTGATCATCATAAATAGAACCCTTCTTAGACATATCATATGCAGTATATTTATTTATAACCTAGGGTAAGGGAACATAAAAAAGGATGATCTCATATGTAGGGTTAGAGAAAACAAGATAAATACGTAATAATAAAATTAACATATCGGTATGAGAACATGAGAATAGAATTTTAAAACCATATCCTCTAGTGAAAATATCATAATCTTGATCCATGGCATAAATATTGGTAGCTAATAATAAATGAGCCATAATAAAATCAAATAACATGATCTATGAGAGCAAAAAATTTTCATAATAAAAAGATTTTTGGAATACAAATAAGCATAGAAGATCATTTCCATAGTAGTCAAGGCTCACTACCAAGATTATCATAGTGGAATGAGTTGACTCCCCAAACCATCATAGTAGTCAATGTTCACTCCTAATACCATTATAGAATCCAAATTTCATTAATAAAATGGGTTTTATTATAGTTCCAATCTTATCCATCTCATGAGATATTAATCTTTACCCAACACATTATAGAGAGATATAGGTCCCACCTGTCACATAATTAATATCACATGCATGTGTACCACAAGATCTTAAAAATTCATCATATCTTAACCCATGATATAAAATGTGTTTCATAAACATTAAATCATATCATAACCTGTGGAAAGGAGATAGTTTTCATTAACATTTCATTATTTCATCTTAGCATAACTCACGGAAGAAAAATATGGTTTGAAAATAATTTTATGATGGTATAACTCGTGAAAGAGAAATGAGTATCATAATATTCATTTAATCATGAAACATTATGAGTAATAATAATATTTTTATACTTATTTCATATCACTATTAAGGAATAGGTAATAACAATAGATATCATCTTAAAAGAAAAATGATTCTGAAAAATCATTTAAAAATTTTATTGAGGAAAATATTATTCCATTTTGAAATAATATCATGAAAACAAAAAATTGGAAATATTTTATTTGAAAATGAAATTTTAAAATTATAAAGTAATATTTAAATTAAATAATGGTCATGATGATAGGAATTTTCAATTATGTGGTATATGTTAGAATAATGTTTCCTTTAACATTCTGGTAAAATCAAACCATGCATTGTTTGGAAAAATATATGAAGATTGATTTCAAAAAAATTTGGGAAAATAAAAAATGGTATAAATTTAGTTAATAAATTATTTATATAATGTTAAAAAAAATTTGAAAAAATTTAGAACACATGGTTTCATAATAAAAGGGATTTTGACTGAAGGGATAAATAGAGATGCTTTTTCATAAAAACATTTTCCCAATTATTTTAGGTATAAAAGAGTTATAAATGGTAATATCACATGAAAATGTCAGGAAAACCGAAATGAAAAGAAATTTAAGGATAATTATTTATATTTAGGTCATAATATTTTAGAATTGGAGACTTAATATAAAAATAATCCCAATAAATGATGAGATTGTAACATAAATCAATTACCACTTTAGTAACATTAGAAACATAATCCACGAGAAAGATAGATCATAAAAATATATGTAATAAACATAATTTTCATGATAATAATCATAAAATAAATTTATTGGAAGTATATACATCATATAAAATAAATAGGTGGTGAATTTTTCATGTGTCTCACAAATGTAAAACGTGAGACAAAAATACATTTTCGCTTTAGTAATATTTTTGACCATAAAACCCAATAAATAATAAAACAAAATGAAATTTTAAATATCATTAAAATAAGGATATTGATGATATAAAATTCCATAGGGTCTTTATATACACCTCATGAAGGCCTATAGATTCATAACATAATATATGTCTAAAAGAAGAAAAATTGAGACAAAAATCACTTGCATTACGTCTTGACTTCTGTAGTACACGTTCTAACATAATTTATAATAAATATAATTTTATTATACATATATTAAATAGAAATATTTATATATATCTTTCCATATATGATTTTATTATGACTTTTTATTACCCATTTATTAACAATTCCATGTTAAAGTTACACTTTCGGTAATAACCACTGTTTTTTCGTATATGTTTTGATTTTTTATTTTTGGCCCCCTTAATTTCATCATGATTTAATAATATATAGAAGTTTAACCATGATATAAATATCAAATATATTAATAATATATGTATTTATATTAATCCATTAAATTTAGTGATTGAAAATGAAATACATCGTTCATGGAGACACTAAGGCGTACAAACACATGAACACTATTTCCATTTTTTGTTTGATTGAAAAAAAGAAAGTTAAATGAAATATTATAATTCTAGAATAATTTTTATTTAATATATATCACATATTTTCCTCAAACCCATCCTTATTACATTTCATGTAATGTATGAATTAATCACATTGCTACGTGAGGAGGAAGTCCATCGTACACATGAGCAACATTATCATATTCCCACAAAATGGAGAGTATAATATTATCGGTGATATAATAATTAAATAAGTATAATAATATAAACATATAAATAATAAATTCATCATTATGTCAATACTTGAAAGGTGTGAATGGAAAAAGCAAATGACATCGGTTCACAAGGCGGTAGTTGGTCATACACACGAATGAATATTTCATAACCCATTCGATGGTAGTTGTGATTCTTGTATGTCATTAAAAAAAAATAAATAAAAATAATTATAAATAATATATAGACATTATTATGTCATCATGTTATAATAATAATTTAATAAGTTGGAGGAATAAATAAAACAGAAGTGATCTTTGAAGAATGTTACCTAATCTTCGTTTATCTTCCTTTTGTTTGCACCAAAAATCTTATTAAGTTGTATTTCTCTACAAAACATGGATTCTAGGTTGAGAGGTGGGAATTTAGAAAGTTATTATCTGAAATAAAAGGTTTTTACGATGTGAATAATAGAGGATAGGGGTTGTTCTTTTAGAAGTGATGTGTGTGGCACACTTGTAATTTTTTAAAAGAAAAAGTTATACCCACATTTTTATCACGTCACAAGGTTCCCAAATTGACCATTATCAATCCTAGAAGATTTAAGGTTTAAATATGTCCATAAAATGGTTTTTTTTAAAAGTTTTGGATTATTTTTATCCCTTATCATTTTAGTTTAACCCCACCTAGTAAACACTTTTTTACCTTAATCACGGTAAATAATTTTTACTATTTTTACGATTTGTTTTGGTCAAAAATTAAGTTTACCTTATTTGATAATATAAATTATGATGATTAAAAATATGGAATGTAACAACCCAATATTTTATAGTATGAATCTTTAAAATTTAATCTCTTCAATATATTAAGTTGCAAATTACACCAACATTAAACGAACAATGATACATAATTAATTATCATTATTTTAATACGACCGTTATAACCTATATGTTACATCAACATGAATGAATAGTTTTAATAAAATTATGAAATATATATATTATATATAAAATCAAAATTTTTGATATCATCCAAATTATTTTATAAGCGTAAGGTAGGAATGAATCCAATTTTATCATTAAAAGGATATATTTTTCAAAAGGCAGTTTTACTAGCTTTTAACGGCACACCTATTTTAGAACTAAATTTTGAAAATTTTCTACAATTTTTTATTTAAAAGGGATGTCATTTTTGAATTTAGAGTATACAATTTAGTTTAGGGTTAATTTTTGGTATTTTTCTGTGAAGATTCATTCTTTGATGAATAGTGAAAAATACAACATTATAGTTAAAAGACCGACTTCTTATATCAATAATTATTATAAATTAAATTTATTTTAAATTAAAAATAGATCAATAATACATACATGTATCCAATTTAGTTTACTAGAATCTCTTTTATACAGAAATTAGATATAAAAGTTTACTGAACTTTTGAACGGCCCCTTTACCCTCCTCCTCACAAAGTCTGCATGATTAACATTTAAATTAATTTTTCCATTTATGTGAATTAATTTAGAAAAATATACCTACATGGTTGTAATTATTATTAAATTTTTTATCGAATATAAATAACTTATTTTTTGGTGAATAGAAACTTTAACATTTTTTTTACCATGGTTTAGGGTCAATCGAGTAATTAAGGGTAAAAATAATATTATAAGAATTATAAATTACCCGAAAACTTTTCCTGATTTTTTTTCTGAGGGGGTTTTGACCAATATCTTTCTTGAGTATATTTTGGGACAACATGGAGCCATTTTTATGAATTTAATGTATTTATAATATTATATTTGATGAAAATCCAATTTTGTTATACTTTTGTTTTCAACAAGTAATATATTTTTAATATGAGGTAATATAAGTGATATGGTGAAGTATTAATGCATGGTAATTTATTCATTATTTTATAAAATATATAATTAAATTAAATGGTGACACAAGGATGATTGATTAATTGATTTATTAAAGGAAGAATAAAATAAATGATATTAATAATATTAAAATAAATATTATTTGAAATATTTAATGCCCTATAAAAATTTTATGGATGAATATGACATGTTATGGATGAGTTAATTTAGTTCTTTTTAAGGAACACATTTTTTATGATTTTTTAAAAATTCATGTAATAAATAGTTCCAAAATTGACATAATTGATATTTTAGAAAAATAACAATTTATTAAATTATATATAATTCATAAAAATCATTCAAAAAATAAAGTGGTTATTATGATATATAAATTTTCATAAAGTATCAATTTTTTTACAATTTAAGCAATATAAGTAGAAATTTATAACCATATTGTATTTAAAATGTTATTACCACATTTAAAATTAAATAGATTAATTAAGGATAATTAAAAAAATGTGAGGTTTAAAATAAAATCAAAACATGTAAAAAATTATTTTTTAATATTAATTAATCTTATAATCATATTATATTTTAGATAAACGAATTTTGATCCATTATAATTAAAAATTAATTTATATTTAATTAATATTTTATTAGATTCCAAGAGTAACCCTCCAATCTCTTATAAGATGGAACCTATCTTTCTATTTCCTTTACACCTATAAATCCATTTGGACTAAATAAAACCAGCCCATTTCTACTCCATTTTTTTATGTTCTAGATGTCTTGGTCATTAAAAAATACTATCCCTTTTTTCCTTAAGAATAGATCCAAAGGAAGTCCATCAAAGAAGAGGTAATTGTTTTAAAAAACTATTCATGTTATTTTTTTCTTCTGCTTCGACTTCCTATGTTGTTCCCATACTAAACTAATAACCCAAATTTCATCTATATGATTAGATGTAATTATGATTATGGTATAACCATATTTCTCCTTTTATCAATCATATGAATAACAATATCACCATATGTGCATATGTCTGGCTTACCATCTCCGTGACGTGTTGAGATTCATCCTCCACATTAACCATTCAAAAATGATTATAAAAATATATATAATAAAAAAATAAAATAATTATAAAATAATTATTTAAATATAATAATAAATATATATAAAAGTATTTCATTTAATTTCTTCAATTCAATATGATAAGAAAATGGGAACAATGTTCTCGCGTATGTAC
The DNA here is from genome assembly GCA_963277665.1 of Viscum album. Lineage (NCBI taxonomy): Eukaryota > Viridiplantae > Streptophyta > Magnoliopsida > Santalales > Viscaceae > Viscum > Viscum album. The sequence goes on from OY728137.1 coordinate 1,211,032,921, forward strand.
GACCTAACATCTCAATGAACAATGTATTCCATTTTATACATATAACACACACACATATATATATATATATATATATGGAAAAAATATTATTTATAAATATTATTTTACATTTTATAATTAAATAAATCATGATCTAAGTAATAGGATAAAGAAAAATGTCAAACCATATACGATAAACAATGCATCTATTTAACAAAACATTACTTTAACTTGGAATTGTTACTAAATGGGTAATATAATGATATAAATAAATAATGTATGATATAATAATAATTATTATTATTATGGTACAAGTAAATAATATTTTTAATACCACTATATAGAAGTTTTAGACACTTATTGAGGAAATCAGACATACGGTAAGGGTTAATTTTAGAATCTCATTATTATACGAGGTTGTTTATAAGTAAGTATAAACTGGAGAATATTTATCATCTGTGTCCATGTGTCTTAAAAATTTATTTCCAAATATTATTTCTATTACTCAAAAAAATTTAAATTCATTTTTACACAGGTTATTATTTTTATAAAATGGTTTTGGAAGTATCTTTTTGTCAATTTCCAAATGTGGTACTTTATGGATTTTTTCAATTAAAGGAATGTTTTATTAACTTATACAGTGTGAGAGGATTATAAAACCATGTTTATAAGTAAGTATCTACTAGATACTATTTTTCCTCAATTTCCATGTTTCATAGAAATTTATTTCAAAATATTGTTTCAATTCATAAAAAACTATTTGAAGTCATTTTTATACAAGTTTGAATTTTTATAATATGGTTATGAAAGATATTTTTTTGTCGTTTTCTAAACGAGGAACTTTATAAATTTTTTCATAGAAAGGAATTTTTATTAAATAATGTGGAATGAGTGGATTCTTCCACCATTGTTACTCCTTAACATTTTAAAGAATTACTTATTAGCTGAGAATGTCATTTTAAAAATAATTTTTTTTTAAATTTTGCAGCTTTTAAATGATTTCAAAGTAAAAAAAGTGATATTTATCTCTAGAATTTTTTATGTTTTTGTTAGATTATTTTCATCTATTTCAACATACTTTTTATATTTTATGCTTAATTGAGGTTGATTTATCATGATACAATCTACCATATTGTATTGAAGGGTTTATGATATGTTTGAATGTGGATGTGCTATTTTGATACCATTCATGGTATATGGTTAATATATTAAAATTTCATGTTATTTTCTAATAGGAATGTTTATGTCAGTTATGCTTCACCCTTTTTATATGAGGAATTAATTGGGCTTAATAAGTAATGTTTTTGGGACTAGTTAATGAAATCCATAGGGGTTGATGATGGTTAATGAAAGCCCTATGGGTTGGGGACTTGTTAATGAAATCCCCCCAATGAATTGGTAGGTCTCATGAGAGAAAATAGATTGGGTATTAATTAATATCTTACGCATTTATGTATGGTCTTGGAAGGAGGTCTTGACAGTGTGGTTATGATGGCATGCATTATGCATTCCCTAACTATGAGATTAGTTATTGATATTACATTGGATTATTCAATTAGTATAAATCCATGTGAATGTTTAAATGGAATTATTTTATTAATTATTTATATATTATTCTCAAGATTATGTTTAAAAGGATTGTGTTTTGGTTTAATACCAGCCTTAAAATATTATTCTTATTTATAAAAGCTTATACTATATTATCTACCCTTACTAAGCATTTGATCTCACCCCTTTCTTATGTTTTATTTTCCTAGGATACCATGATGTGTATTATGATTGATATACAGGGTTTATCTAGGAGAATAATATAATTCACAATAGATTATCTATACTGTATTTTATGTTTTTAGTTGTAATATAATTTCTTATATGTAATCTATTTTCAAGACTGCTAAACTGATCGGTCCTTTGGGATTTTACATACATATATATTACAACGTATTAAAATAATGCACCGACTCTAGGATTATGGGGTATGGGCATCATATGGAATCCATTTTTATAAATTAAAATCAAATAATAAGTTAAATTAATTTAAAATTAATCTCACAGATGTGAGGAGAAAGAATATTTTTAAAGAAAAAATGTTCAATAGTTTAAAATGTTTTTATATCAAAATTAAAAATTAAATTGATTCCAATAACCAAAATAATATTAATGGATGTATAATTGAACTAATTATTCTTGGAAACCTATTTAAAATATAATTTATCTTTATAAATAAATTACAATAAAATGATGTTTTCAAATAAAATTCAGTATTTTTCACTATTCCTAAAAACAAATTTAGAAAACACCCACAAATTTAGCCTAATATAATTTTTAAATGAAGATTTCAAAAATAAAGTTTATTTTATCAAATTAATTTAATAAAAGTGTGGAAAAATAATTTTATCATTGTTCACAAAGATAAATAAAAAACCTTTTTCTGAGAAAATTCTATTTTCAAAATATATAATGATTATTCTGAAAATTAAGTACAATTTTATCAATATGTTCCCTTTATATAAATCATAATAATCAATATTTAAATTTTAGTTATTACTATTCATATCACTAAGTTCAATGGCTATGTTAAAACAGTTGTGTTTAAATTACTATATTATAAATATATCATGGTTTTGTTAAAACTCTGTGTCACTTGTAATGCAAGCTAACCTAGTGTCATCTGTAACTCAAGATAATGCATTTTTGTGTGTAGTGAATGCTTAACTTGCAGTTTCTTGTAATGTAAGATATTAATGAAATTTAATTTATAAACAAATAATTCATAAAAACTCAAGGTGTTACATGATTTTTTTTGATTAATTTTATTATTAAATAAACACTCTTTGAATGAATTTAATAATTTTAAATTCATTGAAATAAATTTAATTGATGATTTTATCCTAATAATATATCTTTTTTCTTAAGAATAAACTTTTTCAAAAAATAGATTTTTATATGATATATGCGCTAGCTTTAAGATTAATTTTCATACACATAGAAATCTAATTTCACAAAATTAATCTTATATTTGAGATAATAATTTTTATACTATTTAATATTTAGAATTTCTTTTTTGGGAATACAATTTAGATTTCTAGGATAAATTCTAATTACTACAATAAGGGTGAAATTGTCATTTCAAAAATATTTTCTTATTAATATCAAGGAATTTATATAAAATAAATTGAATTTAAATCCATTAAATAATAAATATAACATGATTTATAAATAAATAGATAAATATATCAACATTATTTAATTTTTAATCAATACTGAATAAGATTAAAAATCTATAATGATCAAAATGTTATTTTTTTTATTAAAACAAATTTTCTACACATTATCTATTTTATTTTAAAAGTTAGTTTTATAATATTTATAAATTTAATTTGATTAAATATTAGTTAAATTTATTTCCATAATTCCCAAAATAGGTTATATGGGTTTTTTATATGTTTAATAAAATATAAAATTATTCTGATAAAAACAAGTTACCTATTTTGAATGTGAAGGAGTAAAATATAAAAAAATAAGGGTAAAAGCCATCTAATAAGACTAAAACATGTGTAGAAAAACATTTTTGAGCCTTGATAGACCAAAATACACCCCAAAATCAATTGTTTTAAAAATTTATAAGCATTGACCTTGGAATAGTGTCATTGAATTATTAAAACATAAAGTGGGTTTTCAAAAGTACCATTTTTCTCTCTTATAAATGGGGATCCCTTGTACCCATTCATACACACTACGCTACTAATAATTAATTATTTAAATAAACCCCATCTACACTCCATATAACTATATCCCAAAAACATAATCTCATGGTCACTCATAATGAGCCACTAGCCCCTAATTACAAGGTGACTTCCGAGGAAAGATCATGTCTTAAATGTAAGTATTATTTATTTCTTTAGTAGTTCATATTAATATTAATCTTGAAAATATAATATCACCAAAACATATAATGAAATAATTATAGTTATTACTAATATATTTTTATATTAATGGTATAACCCTTAGTTTAATCATTTCCACACACTTATAAAAATAGGTAACGTCAGTCGTTCGTGTTGACGAACTACCACCTCCATGAAGAACCTTTTTTTTCAGTTTTATTATAGTTTTTAATTATATCAAAAAAATTATTAAAATATTTTTTTCCATAATAAAAAGCAATTAAATAATTATAAATAAAAATCCCGTTATCCATACTCACCAATCATGTTAAAGAAATTCTCTTCTTAGTTTAGTTTAACAACCTACATGAACAGATGATTTAAAATTCGATTATGGATGAGTATGGGAACATAAAAACTAATAAATTTTTTATATAGTAGTAAAATAATTATTATTATATGGTTCTTAAATATTATATTAATTATTTAACTTATTATTAAAGTAATATTTTTATTCAACAAAATTACCAAAGTAAGTTGTTATCAATTCCATTTTCACGTATCATAACAAAAACACACATAGAATGAAAAAATAAAATTTTATATCCATATATGTTATATATTATAGAACCTTAATTGACATGTCAATAATGAATATGGTATCATGTTATGGGTAATGATATTAAAAATTTTAAATAAGCACTAAAAAATTAAATTTATTAAGACTCAATGGTTATAAAACATTATGACCAATTAATGTACTCATGATAAAATAATTACAATATGGGTTATTAAAGAATAATATTTTTGAATAACGTTATTTAATATGATATTAAGTTACTTATGTTTGTTTTCATGAAATTAGGGTGCCATAAAATATGAAAGGAAACAAGGTAAGGGTTTCTATATCTTCAATTTGAATCCCTTGAGACAGGATTAAATTGCACACAAAGTTTTATTTTAAATGGTGGAAATACATAACTATTGTAATTTTTATCATTATAATTATATATTACATGATATTCAATTTTCTATTTAAAGTTACACATCTCATGGGGGTTTTGTTCAAAATTTACAAAGGTGGTAAGAGTTTTTCTGATTAAATATTTTACTTGGTTCATAATCGATTTTATTAGGATATAATATTTCAAAATTGATATATTATACCCTATAGTAGTGTTATGTTTTATTTATAACAAACTATACATGTAAATCATGTGTCACACTAAATCATTGTTACGTGATGATTATATTTTTTTGGAAAAATTCAAGCATGTAAAGAATAATTTAAATTATTTTAATGAGTTTTTCTTCCATGTCCATGTTTTTACTCCCCTACAATGTTCTACTTTTCCAAGTGTAAAATAAAATTATTTTTACCTTGAATAATACCTCTTTACCCTTTATTCATTTTAAAACAAATGTATCTTTATATTTTTCATTATGTGGGTTTTCAAAATGGTTATTTCAAAATGCTCAAAAGGGTTTTCTATAATTTTAAAATAAAATGTATTATCATCCACTCCAAATATTATTTTGATAGTCTTCATGTATTTTTTAAAGTTTTCATTATTATATATTTTTTTAAAGTAAAAGTTTGTAATTTATATTCACTTTCCTTTTGTAATACTTCATGTATTTATTAACTTTCAGTTATTAAATATTATTTTTAAAAGTAAAATTCTCCATATTATTTTCTTGTACCTTTTGGAAAAATTTATGTATTTCTTCAAATTTCCATTAAAAAATATTATTTTTAAATGTATATGTTTTTAAAGTATTTTCACTTCTATTTTTTAAACAACTATATGAATTTTTAACATCCCCATTATTAAATATTTTTATGAAATTAAATGTTTTCAAAGTTTTTTTGCTACAAATTTTCTACAACCTAATGTATTTTCAGGGATTTTTTACTTGGAAAAAAGGTTATCAAAAGTTTTTCTCTATGCCTTTATTTTTTTAACAGTAATTTGTTCTTCCATGTTTTAAATGGTTTTGTGAAAACATTTTTATTTTAACTTATATTTACCCTATAATATTTATCTGTGATGAAGTGATGTTTTAATCACACATTATTTGTTATTTTGATATGATTTATTTTTGAATATTGGAGTATTGATATTATATGATTTCTAAATTTCCTGTTATGAGATATTTTTTCCAAGGTTTAATAATCCCAATCTTATTCCATGGGTTTATTAAGTTATGTTTAGTGTTATTTTTTCTAATTAAAACACATTTAAATGGATGATGAAGGGTGGGGTCCATAATTTCTTTATAATTAATTGATTTAGGTTTTTTTCTCATGAGACAAAGGGTTAATGAGAGGATTTATCCCAATCCAAATTGGTACAATAGAGGATTTATCTTAAGGAAAAGTATACATGCAAGGATTTATCCAAAAACAATGGGTACACATGAGGATTTTTCCAAAGAAAAATGGTACGTGGTATGGTTTATCCCAAGACAAAGGGGTCCATGATAGGATTTATCCCAATCCCATGGGTACATGGAGGATTATCCCAAGCCTAATAATGTACATGATTTTTTTTTTGTTATAATTTTCACTTTCATATGGGGTTTTTACATTCCCATGTTTTTAATCAACTTATGATAAATTTTCAACAAGAATTTCAATTCAATGAGATTCCATGTTTTCATGATTATCAATTATTTTTGAAATATTACAAAATTTTATATCATGCTAATAAATTTTATGACTATTGATATTTTTTTTGAGTGAGGTCACATCTTTTATGATTTTTTAATGGTGTTTTTTTATCTAATATTTCTCTATCATGTTATATGATTATCAAACATGTTATTATGATCTTTTATAAATAAATTTATTTTTTCCTAATATTCTCTATCATGTTTATGATATAGTACTTTATGATGTGTTATTTAATTATTAATAGTTTGATCCAACAACTTTCTTATATTTTTATTCCTTGGGATATGAGGATTATAGCATCATGTGATCTTTCAAGAAAGGATATAGAGGATCATCATTATAGATAAAAGTTTTTATATAACGACCCATACTTTACATACATTGTCATTACATCAGAATTGAAGAATAATTATTACAACATATAACAAAACCAAGAACAGACCATATAGGTATAGTGTCTTTAGAAACTGGGAAACATAAACAACTGGTTCATAAAGCATCTAAATTGTCTCCCATTTATTTCATCATATATATAGTCCCTTTTGGCATATCTTACTTAATAACCTTCTTCCTGACCTGGGGGAAAGAAAACATACAAAAGGGTGAGCTTAAATGCTCACTAAGGGTAAACAAAACAAAAATAAATCACATCATATTTATAAGAACAGAACATTTTGGAAATCTTAACCTGCAAAAGAAATCATAATTTCAAAACATGGGATAAATCATGGCAGTGAAATGTAATCACAATAATCATAACATAAAACATGAAACTTTGTGGCATACACACATAATCATAGATAATCATTTTTTATTAGTCAAGACTCATTGCCAAGACTATCTTAGTTGACAAAGTCCATTTCTGAACCGAGTTCACTCCTCGTTTCAGTCCTGTTTCACTGAACCGGTATAACCTACCGTTCCAGCCATGTCTATCTCATGAGATATAAAATCTTTACCCAATTAATTAGAAGGAGATATAGGTCCCACCCATCTCATAATGATACCATTCTTATGTGTGCCACAAAATCATAAATCATACATTTTGCATAACCCATGTAGTAAAAATGGGAATCTTAAACATCGTGACATCATAAAACAATTCATATAAGATAAATGAATTCATAAATATAATTCCATAACAACATAATAAAATCAATGTAATAATAGGGATAGAAACAGAACTCTTTATTATCTTAGATGGAAAATAATTTTGATAAAACACTTGAACTCCATTCTTGAGAAAAATATCTTTTCTGCTTCAAAAACACTTTTCCTTTCTTAACATGTTGTACAATTCTAAACTAAAAGAAGTTGATTAAAAATAAACGTGAAAACTTGTAAAGGAAGCTTCATGGAAATAATTTTTTAAAAATCCATTCATGCCGTATAAGTTAAATAACATTCTTTGTACTTTTGTCGAAAAAGTCAAAAAGTACCTCATACTAAAAATGACAAAAGATTTATTTCATATCCTTTACTAAAAACTCACCGAAGGGTAAAATTGGATTTAAACTATTGTAAGTGGATGGAAACAATATTACATATTGAGGTAACATGGATGTGGATGACAAAATACACCCCAGTAAATACCAAAGTATAAAGAATCTCGGATAAAAATGAGATTGTGATATTTTCCCTTACCTTAGGTCCGATTTGCTTCATAAGTGTCCGAACCTCCTGTATAATGATTTAAATAATGTTATTGAATTATTACAGAATCATACTTATTGTTATGATATCATATATGGTCATATTCTTAGCTTCTTAGTAGTAATATTTAATTGCTACTTGTTATTCGGGTGTTTATAACTTTTTGTTCTTATGCGTGTTTTGTCAAATAAATTCTTATTCTTATCTTTAGGTTATAGATATCTAATTTCTAGAATGGTATTAGTGTAATATATATCATATTAATTCATTCAATAAATTTATATAATCATTATGAAATGAAGATCATGTAGAACGAGTTGCATCACATCATGGATACGGTATTCCGTACGTACACACAAGTGATGATATCTTTCCTATGATCGTGGAATTGTATTGGAGTGTATGTATACTATTTCAGAATCAGTATCACTTTATAATAGTCATATATAGTCATTATTTACAACATTATACCCATCCAAGTAAGGTGGTGGTGGAAAATAGATTACACCACGGCGTGGTGACGGTATTCCGTACGTACGCACGCGCGGTGATTTCTTTTTCCGTAGGATGGATAGATGGTGAAATAGGGTTGTTTCATACTTATAATAAAATATCAGTACATGAGTGATACTGATGTTATTACTTCATAATTAAACAACTAATGATGAAGAAGTGGAAGAATAAATAAAGATTAAAGAATCGGTAACGGACATTACCTCTTCTTTGATGTGCTTCTTTGAGACCTCCTTTTAGGGCACTAAAATAGGACTTTGAAGAAAACCAGAACCTCTAGGATGTCTCTATGAAAGTGGATATGAATAATTGGCAGGGGTTGGCCGAGCTTGAAGGCTCAAAGTGGTGTGAGGAAGAGGGGGAGGAGGTGCCCTTTTATAAGGGAGGAGAGGGGCTCCTTTGGGAAAACTAAAAATATTATTTTATTATAAAGTCAATTTCCGTTTTAAATAGCTCCAAATTGATATATTTCGAATATAAGGTGGGTATGGGTATAAATAATATCATACAATAGAATTTAGACAAGTTTAGGTTCCTATTTTAACCTTATCATTTAGATTTAACATTAAGTTAAATAATTTTACTTTTACCGTGTCTTCTTGTGTTCTTATACTATAAGGTTAATAAACTTACTATAAGCAGCCAAAAGAACCCCAAGTTGTTTACTATTAATATATATAACCTTATATAAGTCATTTTGCTGAGCCTTAGATTTTTAGGAATAAAATAACAATTACTAATATAATATTTGTTTTAAAAACTATTTTATGTCAATTTTGACACTATTTAGTAATTGATTTTTGTGAAAATCATAACAGAATTATTAGTTCGAAATAAGTTAATTAAATCAATACTAACATGTCATAGTAACCTATAAAATTAGTGTAATTCATTCAAAGTCTAAAATTATATTTATTTTTGTGTTTATAACATCAATTATGTCAATATTTCATTAATAAGATAATTACTGCATCATCTTTGTGTCATAAATAAATTAAATTATTTAATGTCTAAAAATTACAAATAAAATACCATTATGTAGGAAATATTTTTATCTTTATAATGAATATTTATATTATAATTTATCTTATGTATAAACGTATATTAAAAATTATTTACTAATTAAACTTTGATTTTAACTATTTTAACCCTTCTTTAAATAAATTAATAATAAATTTCCTAATCTAATTCAAGTGGGCCTAAATGGTCATATGTTATTCCTAAGGTTGTTTTTGGTCGAATTACACTTGTCCAATAGAATTAGGACATGTGTTAGGGTAATAATAATATCATTTTTACCCTTAATTACCCTATTTAATTTTAATCATGGTAAAAAAAAGTAAGAAGTTACTATTCACCAAAACATTATTTTCATCTCATTGAACTACATTTTACTTACATACATCAACCGTGTCTCTAGGAGTTTTGAAATTCCACTCACAGAAGCGGTAAAATTATGTTTTATGAAAAAATCCGTTTTTTACTACTACTTTGTGGTTTCACTATTTATCAAAAATTGAAAGTTTTCAGAAAAATACCAAAATTTCACCCTAGGATAATTTCGATATTCCGAATCCAAAAATGAAGTCCATTTTGAAAAATAAAATTTATAAAATTTCAAAAAGTGGTTATTACTATTCATAACGGCTAGTTTTAATAATATTTTATTATAATATCATTGTTTAGTGAAACTCAGTATTGCGTACGATGCAAGCTATCGAGGAAGGTTGCGATTTCGTGTAAAGCAATCCAAGCAAGTGTTGTGTGTAGAAAAAGATTACTTTTATGATTTATATAACATAAAAGTCTCGGGTGTTACATTCTACCCCCCTTAAAATGAATTTCTCCCTCGAAATTCGTCACTTTGTAACAAACAGATGAGGATACCTCTACCTCATCATATCCTCAAGCTCCCATGTAGCATCTTCTAATTGTTGGTTCCTCCATAAAACTGTCACCAATCGAGTGGTCTTGTTTCGTAGGACTTTTTCGCTATGATCCAGAATCTCTATCAGTTTTTCTTCATAAGAAAGATCTTGCTACAGTGGTACAACTTCTGAGCTGAGTACATGTGAAGGATCAGGTATGTACTTTCTCAGGAGAGATATATATAACACATCGTGGACTTGAGAGAGATTTGGTGGAAGCGCCAATCAGTAATCTACCTTCCCAACATGATCCAGTATTTCGAAAGGACCGATATATCTAGGGCTCAACTTCCCCTTCTTTCCAAATCTCATAACCCTCTTCCAGGGAGATATTCGTAAGAACACTTTATCACCCACTTCAAACTCTAGGTATTTTCTTCGGTTGTCGGCATAACTTTTCTGTCGACTCTGAGCTGCTCTTATGTGTTTTTGAATAGATCGGACCTTTTCTGCCATTTCATCAATGAGATCAGGTCCTAATAGCTTTCTTTCCCCAATTTCATCCCAGCAAGTTGGAGTCCTGTATTTCTTTCCATAGAGAGCTTCATAAGGAGCCATTTGAATACTGGAGTGAAAGATATTATTATAAGAAAATTACAACAAAGGTAGGTGTTGATCCCAACCACCTTTGAAATCCATAGATAAAGCTCTCAACATATCTTCTAGAGTTTGAATTGTTCTCTCAGACTGACCGTCTGTCTGAGGATGATAAGCAGTGTTGAAACTCAACTATGTATCCATAGTATGATGAAGACTTCGCCAGAACTTCAAGGTAAATCTCGGATCCCGATCAGATATAATATAAAGTGGTACTCCATGCAATCTTACCACTTCCTTTACATATATCCAGGCAAGATGATCTAGAGAGAAATCCTCTCTAATAGAAATGGAGTGTGCAGACTTTGTAAGACGATCCACTATGACCTAGATAGCATTATTGCCTTTGGATGTTTTAGGAAGTCTTGTGACAAAGTCCATAGTGATGTTTTCCCATTTCCATTCGGGTATGGGTAATTGTTGTAACATCCCCTTAGACTTCTATCTCTCAACTTTAACTTGCTGACAAACCAAGCATCGAGAGACATATTCAACAACCTCTCTTTTCATGCCATCCCACCAGAAGTACTCTTTCAGGTCCCTATACATCTTCGTGCTTCCGGGATGAATAGAGCATGAAGAACTATGAGCCTCATCCAGCAGCTCCTTCTTTAATTCCGGGATGGGAGGAACACAAACCCGATTCCTGAACTTTATTATCCCATCACAATCATTGTTGAATTCAGGAACATTTCTCACCCTCTTTTGTAACTCGACATCTTCTTTCTGTGCCTCTTCAATATTCACATGTATATATAGTTGAACATTAATTTGAGAAAGATACGATTTTCCCCTTTCATTATAATTCCAAGATCCATCCTTTGTAAATCCATAAATATTGGATCTTTTGTGATCCTCATCATGGATAAACTAGCATGGTCTTGTCGACTTAATGCATCTACCACCTTGTTTGCATTCCCAGGGTGGTAATGGATTGAGCAGTCATAATCCTTAATCAGCTCCAACCATCTTCTTTGACGCATATTCAGCTCCTTTTGTGTGAAAATATACTTTAAACTTTTATGATCAATATAAATATCACACCTTTCACCATAAAGGTAATGACTCCAAATCTTTAATGAAAAGATTATCGCAGCTAACTCCAAATCATGAGTTGTGTAATTTTTTTCATGTATTTTCAACTGTCGTGAGGCATAAGCTATCACCATATCATTTTGCATAAGAACACACCCTAATACATTCTTGGATGCATCACTGTAGATCACAAACCTTTCTCCACTACAAGGCAGTGTGAGCACAGGTGCACTGGATAACCTTCTTTTCAACTCCTTGAAATTCTCTTCACATTCCTCCGTCCAAACAAACTTAACTCCTTTCCGAGTCAACTTGGTGAGTGGATTAGATAATCGTGAAAAATCTTTCACAAAACGTCGATAATATCTAGCCAAACCAAGAAAACTTCGGATCTCAGTTATTGTTGTTGGTCTCGACCATCTTTCGATAACCTCTGTTTTTTCTGGATCCACAGATATCCCCTCTTTTGAGATTATGTGACCCAAAATTGAAACTTTTTGAAGCCAAAATTCACACTTGGTAAATTTGTCATAAAGCTTCTCCTTTCTCAGGGTCTTCAATATAATTCTCAAGTGATCTTCATGTTCTTCCATTCTCTTTGAATAGACAAGAATATCGTCTATAAAGACTACCACAAATTGATCAAGATAGTCTCTAAAGACTCTATTCATCAGATCCATGAAGATAGTAGGGGAATTAGTAAGACCAAATGGCATCACTATAAATTCATAGTTTCTATAACTTGTACGGAAATCCGTCTTTGGTGTATCCTCCCTTTTGACCCTTAATTGATGATACCCTGAACGAAGATCAATCTTGGAAAATTATTGAGCTCCACGTAGTTGGTCAAATAAGTCATCAATGCATGGGAGAGTATATTTGTTCTTGATAGTGATCTTGTTATGTTCTCGATAATCAATGCAGAGTCTCATTGATCCATATTTCTTCTTAACAAATAGAACAGGTGCTCCCCAAGGTGACACACTAGGGCGTATGAATCCCTTATCAAGATTATCTTGGAGTTGCTTCTTCAATTCCTGAAACTCAATTGTGGCCATTCTATAAAGTGTCTTTGAAATAGGCAAAGCACCCGGTACGAGTTCTATTGAAAACTCTACTTCACGATTTGGTGGAAGACCCAGTAATTACTCCGAAAAGACATCATCAAACTCCCGTACAATGAGCATATTCTTAATTGTGAGTTTCTCACCAACCATTTGAGATAAATAACCCTCATTTAGTGGAATCAGGACCCATAAGATGGAAGAAATTTCCACTGGAAGGTTATGTTCATCCTTGCATCGATAGACGATCATAGATTGATCTGGAATATGAAATGTGACTTCCCTTATTTGGAAATTTATATGGGCTCCATATAAAGAAAGCCAATCCATGCCAAGAATCACATCAAATTCCACTATAGGAAGGATCACAAGATTTTCCGGAAGCACTTTCCCACAAACTTCAATCAGGGAAGAATTATAAACTTTTGATGCGACTGTTGTGCCATTAGGTGTTGTCACAGCTAACTCAACATCTAATTGTTGAGGTAATATGGTGATACCCTTAGAAAATTATTCAAAAATAAAAGAGTGGGTGGATCCAGAATCAAATAAAACATTTTCTATCTTAGAGTGGATAATAAGTGTACCTTTCACCAAAACGTTATCATACTCCACATCGCTGATAGAAATTTCATGTGACTCTCCTTTGTCTTTAGCCTTAAGAGTTTGTTGACGTCGACCATCATCATCAACCCTTGGATTAGGGAATTTATTGGAATAATTTCCCATCTCCTTGTACTTGAAACATTGAAGTGTAGTAGGTTGATTCTGTGTATCCCTTCCTTTTTTGCATCATTAGACATCTTCTCCCCATCATCGCGGCATTCAAATGCCTGATGACCTTCCTTTCCACATTTGAAACATTTACTTGTCCCTTTAAGACAACTACCTCCAAGTTTCTTTCCACACTTTGAGCATAATGGAAATCTCATATTCTTTTCAGTGTGCTCTTTATATTTTCCTCTGAATTCAATTTTCCTCTTCTTATCAAACCCATATGACTGATGGGTTACTCCAATCTCCATCTCAACTTTGAGAGCACATCGAATGATTTCCTCATAGCTATTGAAGTCCCTTATGGATAAAACCCTTCTAAGACTTGGTTTTAAGCCACTAAAGAATCGATCGATCTTACTCTCAGGTTGGATAATAATACCAGAAGCGTACCTTGCAAGTCTTGTAAAATTTTCTTCATAAGTACCAATGGATTCTTCATCCTTTTTCTTCAGTTCAAGAAACTCTTTCTCCATCTTTGTTCAGAGAATACGAAGGAAGTACTTATTGAAAAATAAGTTCTTGAACTCGTCCCATTCCATGGACTCAATTTCATCCATTTTCCTCGTATTCTTAATAAGATTTCACCATTGATCAGCATCACCTTCCAAACGATACACTACTAAGATGACTTTATCATGCTCAGAAGATTGAAGAACTGAAAATATATTTTCAGTAGTACTAATCCATTGTTCAACAACTAATGGATCAGTAGACCCACTGAATGAAGGTGGACACTGCCTCATGAAGGATTCAACAGAATTTTGCTCCTTCCTTTGCTCGTTTGGAAGTCCTACATGATTCATAGCTTGAGAAAGTTGTGTGAGCATGGCTACAAGATTTTTCATTGCAGCTCCCATAACGTTTGGTTGCTCTGGGGGACAATCATTTCATTGCCCGTCACATTCTGTATTAACACGGTTCCATCGGGTTCCAGCCATTGACTAAAACCAAGAAGAATAGTGTGAGAAACACTAATTATAATAGGAAAACCACACAATTAAGAATAAAATTTCACACTTAAGGTCTTATCCTAGGTTATTCATGGCCATTTCTAAAACACTAAGATTGTGTTCTATGCTTAGACTTATCCTTAGGGTTCTTACTAAGGATTTCACAACCTAGTTTCCAATGGTTGACTATACCTTTCCTCTGATACCAACTATAACGACCCATACTTTACATACATTTTTATTACATCAGAATTGAAGCATACTTATTACAACATATAACAAAACCACGAAAGGACCGTATAGGTAGAGTTTCTATAGAAACTGGGAAACATAAACAACTAGTTCATAAAGTATCTACATTGTCTCCCATTTATTTCATCATATCTATAGTCCCTTTTGGAATATCTTACTTAATAACTTTCTTCCTGACCTGGGGGAAAGAAAACATACAAAAGGGTGAGCTCAAATGCTCAGTAAGGGTAAACAAAACAAAAATCAATCACATCAAATTTATAAGAACATAACATTTTGGAAATCTTAACCTGCAAAAGAAATTATAATTTCATAACATGGGATAAATCATGATAGTGAAATGTAATCACAATAATCATAGCTTAAAACATGAAACTTTGTGTCATACACACATAATCATAGAGAATAATTTCTTATTAGTCAAGACTCATTGCCAAGACTATCTTAGTGGACAAAGTCCATTTCTGAACCGAGTTCACTCCTCGTTTCAGTCCTGTTTCACTGAACCGGTATAACCTATCGTTCCAGCCATGTCTATCTCATGAGATATAAAATCTTTACCAAATGCATTGGAGGGAGATATAGGTCCCACCCATCTCATAATGATACCATTCTTATGTGTGAGACAAAATCATAAATCATACATCATTACATAACCCATGTAGTAAAAATGGGAATCTTAAACATCGTGACATCATAAAACAATTCATATAAGATAAAGGAATTCATAAATATAATTCCATCACAACATAATAAAATCAATGTAATAATTGGGATAGAAACAGAACCCTTTATTATCTTAGAAGGAAAATAATTTTGATAAAACACTTGAACTCCATTCTTGAGGAAAATATCCTTTATGCTTCAAAAACACTTTTCCTTTCTTAACATGTCGTACAATTATAAACTAAAAGAAGTTGATTAAAAATAAACCTGAAAACTTGTAAAGGAAGCTTCTTGGAAATAATGTTTTAAAAATCCATTCATGTCGTATAAGTTAAAAAAACATTCTTTGTACTTTTGTCGGAAAAGTCAAAAAGTAACTTGTACGAAAAACGACAAAAGATTTCTTTCATATCCTTTACTAAAAACTCACCGAAGGGTAAAATTGGATTTAAACTATTATAAGTGGATGGAAACAATATTACATATTGAGGGAACATGGATGTGGATGATAAAATACACCCCAGTAAATACCAAAGTATAAACAATCTCGGATAAAAATGAGATTGTGATATTTTCTCTTACCTTAGGTCCGATTTTCTTTGTAAGTGTCCGAACCTCCTATATAATGATTTAAATAATGTTATTGACTTATTACAGAATCATAATTTTTGTTATGATATCATATATGGTCATATTATTAGCTTCTTAGTAGTAATATTTCATTGCTACTTGTTATTTGGGTGTTTATAACTTTTTGTTATTATGCGTGTTTTGTCGAATAAATTCTTATTCTTCTATATAGGTTATAGATACATCATTTACAGAATGGTATTAGTGTAATATATATCATATTCATTCATTAAATTCATTTATATAATCATTATGAGATGAAGATCATGTAGAACGAATCGCATCACATCGTGGAGACGGTATTCCGTACGTACGCACGAGTGATGATATCGTTCCTATGATCATGAAATTGTATTGGAGTGTATGTATACTATTTACGAATCAGTATCAATTTATAATAGTCATATATAGTCATTATTTACACCATTATACCCATCCAAGTAAGGTGGTGGTGGAAAATAGATTACACCACGGCGTGGAGACGACATTCTGTACGTACGCACGCGCGGTGATTTCTTTTTCCGTAGGATGGATAGATGGTGAAATAGGGTTGTTTAATACTAATAATAACATATCATTATATGAGTGATACTGATTTTATTACTTCATAATTAAACAACTAAATAAGAAGAAGTGGAAGAATAAATAAAGATGAAAGAATCGGTAACGGACATTACCTCTTCTTTGAAGTACGTCTTTGAGACCTACTTTTAGGGCACTAAAATAGGTCTTTTAAAAAGACCAAAATCTCTAGGATTTCTCTAGGGAAGTGGAGAGGAGGAATTGGAAGGGGTTGGACGATATTGAAGGCTCAATGTGGTGCGAGGAAGAGGGGGAGGAGGTTCCCTTTTATAAGGGAGGAGAGGGGCTCCTTTGGGAAAACTAAAAATATTATTTTATTATAAAGTCAAGTTCGGTTTTAAATAGCTCCAAATTGATATATTTAGAAGATAAGGTGGGGATGGGTCTAAATCCTCTCATCCAATATAATTTAGAAAAGTGTAGGTTCCTATTTTAACCTTATCATTTAGATTTAACATTAAGTTAAATAATTTTACTTTTACCGTGTCTTCTTGTGTTCTTATACTATAAGGTTAATAAACTTACTATAAGCAGCCAAACGAACCCCAAGTTGTTTATTATTAATATATATAACCTTATATAAGTCATTTGGCCTAACATTAGATTTTTAGGAATAAAATAACAATTAATAATATAATATTTGTTTTAAAAACTATTTTATGTCGATTTTGACACTATTTAGTAATTTATTTTTGTGAAAATTATAAAAGAATGACTAGTTCTAAAAAAGTTAATTAAATCAATACTAACATGTCATATTAATCTATAAAATTAGTTTAATTCATAAAAAGGTTCAAATTACATTTATTTTTGTGTTTATAACATCAATTATGTCAATATTTCATTAATAAGATAATTACTGCATCATCTTTGTGTCATAAAAAAATTAAATTATTTAATGTCTAAAAATTACAAATAAAATAACATTATGTATGAAATCTTTTTATCTTTATAATTAATATTTATAGTAGAATTTATCTTATGTATAACCTTATATTAAAAATTATTTACTTATTAATCTTTGATTTTAACTATTTTAACCCTTCTTTAAATAAATTAATAATAAATGTCCTAATCTAATCCAAGTGGGCCTAAATGGTCATATTTTATTTCTAATGTTGTTTTTGGTCGAATTACACTTGTCCAATAGAATTAGGACATGTGTTAGGGTAATAATAATATCATTTTTACCCTTAATTACCCTATTTACTTTTAACCGTGGTAAAAAAAAGTAAAAAGTTACTATTCACCAAAAAATTATTTTCATCTCATTGAAACAAATTTTACTTACTGACATCAACCGTGTCTCTAGGATTTTCGAAATTCACTCACAGAAGCAGTAAAATTAAGTTTTATGAAAAATTCAGTTTTTTAACTACCACTTAGTGGTTTCACTATTCAACAAAAATTGAAAGTTTTCAGAAAAATACCAAAATTTCACCCTAGGATAATTTCAATATTACGAATCCAAAAATGAATTCCATTTTGAAAAATAAAATTTATAAAATTTCAAAAAGTGGTTATTACTATTCATAACGGCTAGTTTTAATAATATTTTATTAGCATATCATTGTTTAGTGAAACTCGGTATTGCGTATGACGCAAGCTATCGGGGAAGGATGAGATTTTGTGTAAAGAAAGCCAAGCAAGTTTTGTGTGTAGAAAAAGATTCCTTTGATGATTTATATAACATAAAAGTCTCGGGTGTTACATTTTAGGTGTGGTAAAGTAAGTTATTTACATAACTATTCTCCAAGACACTAAACATATCAGTCCTCTATTATTGATACTATTTGTGATTTTTTTAAATTATATGATGAGATTATTATAATATTTAATTCATGATTAGATTAGGTATCTATAGTTGGTATGAAACGTATGTTTCTGATTTTTTGGAGATTGGTTTAGAGAAATATAGTGAAACCAATTGGCATGGGTATAGGGGTAATTCTATGTGTAGTATGATATCATAATGTTTTGGTAAAGTAGAGGTTTTTTGGTTTTCTTAGAAAAATGAATCCTTCTCTAGATTCTAGCAAGTGGATATAGGTTCTGGTACGGTTTTACTTATGGGTTATAATCCCAAAGAGGGTGTGTTATGTATTAACTCAACCATGACATGGTTCACAAAAAACATCCAAAACTACACACCTAGATAGACACTCATGGGGATATTATTTGGTTAAACACATTCTCTTTATAAACAATTAGGAGGAATTTGAATGTGTTTAGGTTAAACAACCTAAAAAAAAGTGGTCATGGATAACATAGATTGAAATATAGGGATTCATATGTTAAGATACATGTTAATTGATATGTTATCTTCTAGATAAGAGATATGTTGAATTTTGAGAGTATATAATTTAATTATTATCGATTTTAGAAGAATTTAGGAATGTTTATTCTAATTTGGGACTGATTTTATGAGGATTAGGTTATGAAGTAGGAAAAAACAAAACTAAAAGAAAGCTATGTTGAACCTATAATGATATAAGTTGAGCTATGGATGATATATGTTGATCTATGAGTGAAATTTGTTCAACTAAAATAACTATAGTTTAAGAAGGATGATAAAAATCAGTATCATCTAAGAAAAAGGGAATATTGGAAAGCCTATGATACTCATAATACTGGGAGTTTGTCATCAAAAGGAAGGGAAGAAGTTTCCCATATCCTCTACTAAAGAGTTTTGGATTACTTATTATATTCTAGTTCTAGGAATGCAAGTAAGACTAACATATTTTTTAAGGCTGTAAAATCAACATCCTAATGGTTTTATATAATATTCTCTTACTATTGTACCCTAGTATAATGTTTATGGGAATATTCTTCATGTAAAACTTATAAAATCTTCTTCTATGGGAAGCTAATGTCATTTTGGTAATTGAATGTATCTTATTACATGGATACCACTGATTTTTGAGAATAAGGAATTCAAAATTCATATTTCAAATCAACCTATGATTATCTATCAGTGGATGTATGACTATAAAATCTCTAGGGTAACTAATCATGAGGGGTGTTTAACTCAAATGGTTATAATGAAACTAAATATGTGGATATGGATCTTTGTAAGGAATGGTAGTGTTTTATAGTCTAACCAGAATTAGTAAGGCTTATACCTCATTAAAAATTAACTCTCAAATCATATCAATCTTATGGATATTGATAACCATATCTGATAAAAAGTGGAAACTAAAATTGAGAGGACATAATTTATTTAAAGGGGAATGGAACTACCTTAGATTTATGATCCCTTAAAATATATACTACGTTATATAAATTTTTTAACATGATAAAACCAATGTAACCAAACCCAAACATATTATGAAGAAATTATTTATAAATCCATATTAAATAATAATATGATAAGCCATTAATTATTATTTGTTTTAAAAAGTAAATAATTAATATGAGTAAATATTAAAAAAAAATTCAATGAAATTAATTTTCTTTTTAGTATATATTTTATTTTAAAAATATATATTTATGTAATAACCTGGTTCATCCCTTGAGGCACAAACCTTTTTTTCTAGTTGTTTTTAGAAAAAGGAGGAAAACATGGTGAGTACTTATTATAGGCCGGTTACAGAACATGAATTGGGATTACACTCAATGTAATCCAAGTACATAAAATGTAATGGTTTGACCGTGTAATGGTCGTACATGGCATGTTGGGATTCCCACAAGGATGAGAGGCCCAACCAAGTACACACCATGTACTTACCAGTCCATGCCATGTAATGATGTCGGAAAAACCTTTTAATGACATGAAATGGATGTTGACAGAAGAGGGAAAATTTAAATATACCCATCATGGATGCTCAAGTACACACAATGCACTTTTTTTTGATAAAACGATTAGTAGAATCATTTTTTTAGATAGATAAAACCCCTTACCACTGGTTCTCGAACAGTTGCATCAGGGGAGGATTTACTTCTCGATTCATCGTTCGAACTCTGATTCGAACTCCATCAGTTATATTAGAATCCCAAATGTGATTCCTTGATTCATCTTTATCCATTATTTTTGTTTTCTTTTCTTAAACTAGTTACCTATTCTTGAGAATTTATGATTTTTATGTTGATCTACTCTGTTCTAGGTAGAATTAGAGGCCGACACTAGATAAAGAGAGTCGTACGAGTATGAGGTAGGTTGTGCATAATTTTTTTTGGTGTTTTTGCAGACTTTTGTGTAGTGTGGACTTTGGATCATTTTTTATCATGGCAAAGACCCTTTTATATCTTCTGTTTCATTTTGAAATGATTATGAGACCCATGGGATACTGTTGAGCATGACCCATACCTGAATTACTTGAGTAAGGTAGGGTGAGAGGTCGTTGCTCCCTAGGTTATTTTGTCTGGGGGTTTCAAATTGGTTATAATTATTTTTCTTTTTTTAAAATGGTATGTTTATATTATTTGAGGTTTATTAAGATAGTTAGTGTCATTCCAGACCTTAGTACTACTATGTTATGGCTGATAGCTAGTGCAATTCAAACTGTAGAAATTGAATTTCTGGTTTACAAGTATTTTAATGTTACTATATATATTTAATTATTGGGATTACATATGTTGAGACCCTTGGGGTTGTGATGGGATTGAATGGAGGTTGGGATGGAATGGACATCAGGATTGAATGATGTTCATCACTGTTTGGGCGTGGTCTGGATTTTATTGGGTGGTTTTGACCATGACATTGGGTTTCGTGGATGTTGGTTTGAGGTCATGTGACTGTTAGGATGGGAAAGGCCCTGGAAACGTGGATGGAATGACCATCATATTTGAGTTCCATGGTCACAGGGGGATGAGGTGCCACATATGTTATGGCTTAGGTTCTTATTTCATGATTGCCTCTCACCCATTATGGCCAAATCATCTAATTTGAGTCATGTGCACACAAGTAGACTCAATGATGAGGTGGTTTTGACCGATCATGTGGGTAGAGACCCCAATAGTAGCATCTTGGGTAATTATGGTTTGGAGTTGATTTCCATAGAAATCCATATGGAAGGTGAGGAGCCTTTGGTGGATAACGATGAGGATATTGGGTTGGGGGATGAGGCTCATAGTGATTGAGCCCATGGGCTAGGATATATATTTATATATATATATGAGGATAAACATCGATGGTCCTCCAGTTTTCATGCCATGGGCCGACATGAGTTTTCAAGCAGGGGTCCATGGGACCAGGACACCATTGTTTGGGAATGCCTTCAAGACATTAGTACATTGAGACACAAGGTGTCCGGAGGCACGTGGTGCAGTGCTATGTGATTGAGGTGGAACCTGAGGGTTCACTATGACTTTGTGGCTACAATGGTACCATGGGCCATGGGCCGAGGACTCTCTTTTCTTTTGAGATTCCAACATTAATAGAAGTATGTGACACTCCTTGGTGGTTGCAGAGCTCCAATGGAGTTTGTTTTTATTTTGGCATTGCACTTCTTATATTACTTAGATATGCATGTATTCTAAAACACATGTACTAGGTACCCACCATTGGGTGGTATCATACTGAGATTCATCTCAAACCCTACATGGGACCTTCAAGACGTGTGCAGACTTTATAGACTTACGTACATGTAAAGGATCAGCCTTAGGTGATGGATCATAGTGTTTTTTGGTGTGGAGTTTAGCATGGATCTTGAGGTCATTCATAGATTGAGTTTTAATTTTTATTAGATTTCATTTCTATATCAGCATGCTTATTATTATATGTAGCTACTGTGGTCAACCATGGCTACCCTTTGATTATTAACACGTATGGCCTGTTATGGATGCATGCCTTGTTTTTTTAGTAGTGGTTATAAGTAGTGTTTAGCATGTTGTTTTGTTTACTTTATGCTGTAGTTGTTTCTATAATGTTTCCGCTGTTTATTGATATTGGATGTGATTCCGCTTTGTGAGTCTGGTTAGAGTATACTGAGTAATTTATTTCCACTTCATGTGTTTCCATTATACTTGGACTAGTGTCGTATCTTTTTCCCAGAAGATATAACCCCCCTCTATACCTTTTTACACCCTCGCTACAAGTCAGAAGCCTTTGATGTTCGAGGAGGTGCGCCTAAGGCCAATAACACCCAAACCATTAGCAATGTTCGGGTGGCTATTTATTTAAATTCGAAAATTAAAATTCATTTTTGAAATCCTCACAATAAAATCATCATGTTATGTATTTTTGATATTTTTCTAAAATAATCTATTTTTATGGTAATAGTGAAATGATGATGATTTTTCTAATACCTCAACTTTTATATGAATTTGATGTTTCTGAAAAAAATTCCTAAAAAATTATATGTTCTAAATTATAATATATCTTTCTAAAATACTATGTTGAATTTAAAAACTCATTCTTAACATTTTGAAAATTTAAGCAGTGTTTCAATGAAAAATCTTTTTGAATATTTTTTAATTAAATATAATATGATGAAATGATGTTTTACATACATATATTGTTAAATAAATACTAACTTAATAATAATAATTAACTTAGATTAATTTTAATCAATATCATTGATAATTATACCCTAATCATTAAACTCTTCTGCATAAAATTAGGTTTTCTCAAAGAACTGTTTTTACGTAATATATGTACTAAAACTATGATTAATTTCTTAAAATATAGATTACTAATTTCATAAAATTATTATTATATTTGAGATAATAATTTTCATTATATATAATATGTATAATTTAATTTTTTTTATAAAATCTAGATTATTATGATTAATGGTAATTTCCATGACAATGGAGAAACGATATTTTAAAAATTATTTTCATATTAATACCAAGAAATTTATATCATAAAAATTTAATTTAATTTAATTAATTAATTAATATAAAAATATATATAAACACACACAAAAATATATTAAAAGTCATATAATTTTTAATCAATACTAAATAATATTATGATTTTATAATGGTAAAAATGTTATTTTTATACAAATACTATTTTATACACATTATATAATATAATTTAAAAGTTAATTATATTATATTTATAAGTTTATTTGGATTAAATATATTTTAAATTCAGTTCCATCGCACAAATAAAAATTATAGGTTTTATGTTATATATTCAATAAAACATAAAATTAGTTAGTTAAAGACTAGTTACCTAATTTAAAATTAAAAGAGAGAAATGTAAAAAACATTAAAGTAAAAACCCTAAAATATTTGTGTAAAAACTTTTTTAAGCCTTTATCAAACAAAATACACCCCAAAATCAATTATTTCAAAACTTTTCCAACATTGAACCTGGAATAATTTCATGAAATTATTAAAAGGTAAAGTGTGTTTCTAAAAGTACCCATTTCCTCTCTTATAAAAGGGGATCACTTACACCCATTAAAATACCCACCTATCCATTTAATTACAACTTGAATATATTCCATTTTACCCTAACTATAGCCCTGTCCTAAAAAAACATTTCCATTATCACCCATAGTCTTCTTAATTCTTTTAATTTCAATGAGAATTCAAAGGAAAGATAAAGTCCCCAACATAAGTATTATCCCATTATTATGTTTTTCCTCTTAATTTTTATCTTAAAACTATATATTAATAATAAAATTGTGATGTATTGAGTATAATTAGTAAATTTAGGTATTTTATATTAGTTTCACAACCCTATGTTAGTTATTTCCATCCCCTTATAAAAAAGGAATGTCAATCGTTCCTGTGTGCGAACTACCTGATCCACGAACAACCGTTTGTTTCATTTTTATTCTAGATTATATTTAAAATAAAATGAAAATATTTTCCACCATAAAAAAACAATCAAACTTATATCATGATAATTCATTTATAATGATAGTATATCAAAATAAAAACCTCAATAA
This sequence comes from Viscum album, assembly GCA_963277665.1. NCBI lineage: Eukaryota > Viridiplantae > Streptophyta > Magnoliopsida > Santalales > Viscaceae > Viscum > Viscum album. The sequence continues at coordinate 1,211,057,958 of OY728137.1, forward strand.
AAATACTCACCAATCAAATTAAAGTGAGTTTATGTTTGGGTCGTTTTAACCACCATAATGAATGATGATTTAAATCCAAGTATGGAAGACTGTGGGAACATAAAAACTAATAATATTATAATATAATAATGAAATAATTATTGGTATATGGTTCTTAAATTTTTAATTAATTATTTAACTTATTATTGATGTATAATTTCTGTTCGCTAAAATTACCAAAGCAAGATGTTATCATTTCTATTTTCAAATAACATAACCAAAAAGAATATAGAATGAAACATGAACATTATAAATCAATATCATTTATAGATTACATAACCTTAAATTATATATAAATAATTTACTTGCTATCAAATTATGGGTAATGATATCAAGGATATTAAACATGTGAAAAACAATCAAAGTTGTTAACACCTGATGGTCTTAATAAACTCTAAATAATAAATTTACACATGATAAAATTGTTAAATAAAGATTATAAAAGGATAATATTTTTGAATAAGGTTATAAAATAATATATTATGTTATTTTTTACAAAAATTTGAGTTATAGGGCCCCATAACACACTGAGAGGGGATGGTTAAGTAGGGGTATCAACTTTTTCTTACAAAGTGAAGGATTTTGTTCCAACATTGGTAGAAATATTTCAAACTTGTCCAATGTTAGTGAGTAGTAATTTAAATATTCACATGCAGGGATAGAAAAAAACAATTTTACATGGTTCACCACTAAGGGATAGTCTAAGGAGAAAACTCTGAAAGTGTGTCGATAGTACCAAAATCTACTAATCTACACTAGTTGTGGAAAAGAAATGTTCTTACATAGACACTGTCACGAATCGCCTTCACCAAGAAGAGGGAAGGGACAACAAATTGCTAGACCCTTCCTTCCTCAATTTGACGGGGAGATAATGACCCCTGAGACCCACCTCCAATAGTCCCCAGAGTGGCGACTAGCTCCAAGGGTATAAAATCACTTGTAATATGGAATTTATTACCTTTTTTATTTAGTAGGATCGGTAGATAAGATAGTAAATCACAAACAACAGTAAAACTGGAAGTAAAATTAAATCCAAAACAATTTATTCCCATCATGTTCCAATAATAAGTGTTAGAAGTACATGAAAAAATTCAATGTGAAGTACCAAAGAAAAAAAAACAACAATAATGTCCCAACGTCCGAACTAGTACGCCCCCGCATGGTCCCTGAAGTCCTCCTGGAAACCTAAAAATAGTTTTATATACATAGGGTCCGTATACAGGTATACTTAGTATGGAAAACCAAAATATCTCGTGCACAAGTGAGGGAGGTATACTAATTCCCCATGAGAAAAGGAGATAATCAAAGCACCTAGAAAGGCAACTATCCACCCAACCTCACCAAGGCATACACCCCAAATAATGCAAGTCAGGTAAAATAATTGTAATAGTAAATCAATGTTTGGGTACCCCGTAACACTTTCCCATTGGTTATTGAATACATCCTATGCATCAGACCTTCCTCACCATTTTCATTACAATCCGACTTCCTCCCCAACAACAAACTTTAGGCCACCACATCCATGCATCCCGCCCGCATACACCTAGGCCACAATAACCACACACATCTCCACCTGCAAAAACTTGGGCCATAACAACTATTTCCACACACGAATACAGTTGGGCAAGAACAACTACCTCCATGCCTGAAGACACCTCGTCCAGAACAACTACTGCCATGCCCAAATAAACATGTGCCTTATCCCAAAGACACTTGGGAAACAAACATCTCGTACACACCTGGGCCAACCACCACAACTACCATACCTAAAGATTCTTGGTCTATAATATACCTCAGGCTATCACATCCTACCCGAAGAGTCTTGGGCTTCTCCAGAAAGGGAGAAGAAAATGAGCTAATAACCAGCCACTCATTGGAGGGTTTGAAAAACATCCTCCCCCATGAAATGGGGGTCTTCGGCATGAAGTTCTCAACTTCGGTGGGGCGCAAATAAGAAACATAAGAACTAAATTATACATATAGGTAAACAAGAACTCATCCCAACCTAGGGGTTCCAAAACCATCCCATACACAAACACCATCTTTACTATTCACCCATATAATCACAATAGCCGCAACCAGGTCACAAATCATTCCCAGAAAACAATTCCCCACTGAACCCATTCATGTTATAATATTTATATGATTCCATTTAAATAATTCTTCACTACCAGGCAACTAACAGTCATAGCCACAAGCCAAGGAAGAAAAAACATCCAAGCAGAAAATTAATCATTCACACCTATTTCTCTTGTAAAGTCACAACAACAAAAGGGATCCGTGAGATCCCTTGAAGTACTGGAACCAAACCAAGCCCCAACATATGGCCCCAAATCCATAATCTAACAACTGCACAATAGGGGATCCCATACCCATCCATTTCACCTCACAAGTATCAAGTAGAACAACAATACACATGACCAGAATATAGAAAGAGAGTTTTCATATTTGAATACCCCATTCATTTAGTTATGTATTTCTATTTGGTTAATCGGGGTGACCACACAAGGATTCTTATTCATTGGGAATCCATTTAAGCAACATAGTCTATTTTAATAACTAGTTTCCATGTTATAGTCATTCAATCACATAATTATCTAAAAAATAGAGGTTCATTAGTGCTCATGAAATGACCGCTAATGGCCGCGATTTTTAGTGGAAATAAGCCCATACAATTCACAACATATAATAAAAAATAAAAGAGTATGGAATGATCATCAAACACTCCCATTAATTCTTTAAAAACCATTTATTATCTTTTTTAGGGTTTGGTTTCATCTATACCCATATGAACACTATGGTACCCACCCCGCATAATACACATAAAAGATAGATTATGGGAAAACCCAACATTGATGATCAACGATCGGCATTTTTCTCCTCATGCCAAGAACTGGGGATGCGTGACTTGTAGAGGAAGAACTCTAAGGACTATAAGAGTTAATAGGAAAGGATGCAACACTAGCACACCACTAGCCTCGGGAAGGGGCACTCTAAATGCACTAGAGAATGGAAAAAAGACTAAGAAAGAAGAAGAAAGAATCTTGTGCGATAAAAGGTGAGATCCTGGAGTTATGGGATATGAATTCTTGAACATATTTAAAGGTAGATTGTGGTTTCACCACACAGTTGGACGGTTACACATGATGGAATTAATTTTTATTTAATAATTTACATCGGAGAGGTGGCCACAATGGTTGTGAGTTAATGGATTTCCTTTAAATAGAGGAAAATATGCAACATGGGCGGAACTAGAAATTACGGGAAAAGGGGTGTGCCACCAAGGAAAAAGGCACACATTTTGGTCTGTCATGGGTCGCTCAGCACTTGGGGGATTTTAGATATCATTTATGGGATTTAAATGTATTTGAAAGGGGTATTAAAAAAAATTTATGTCAAAAGATACATTATGGGAGCGGAACTAGAAAAGAAACAAAGGGTGGGACACTATTTTGTGAGACACTGTAACAGTGACACCATCACAATGCCACAATAAGCGGTGCCACCACTTAAGTGTGCGACTCTGACATTGTGACCACTATGGGGTCACCATCATGGTGCTTATGTGACTGGTACCAGAGTCACGGTGCTACCGTGACTGGTACCACCATCACAGTGCCACCGTGACAGGTGCCATCGTCATGCTGCCCCCATGACTGGTGCCACTATTTCAGTGGAACCCAGTTTTTGGCAAACTCTTTAATGATTCACACCCCAAACGCTATAAATTTGGCAACGTGATGGGCTAGGAGGGTCTGGGTCATTACATCAAATACTTCTCAAACTATTCTCATCCTTGAGAATCAAAACCAAACCGAAGAAAAGAGAGGGGTCCGAACAACCACCTCGAAGATAGCTCTTATGAGTAAACTTCCTAGACATCTAAGAACACCTCTTCCTCATGTAACCACACAAACATACCAAGGTCAGACCGCCCAGTCATATGGATTAGGGAGTCCCTTCCTCCATGTCAAGATATTATTCTCTTTGGGTGACACTGACTCACCCGCATGGGTTTAATCACATCTACTTTAATGAGTCTTGATTAGGGATCATGTCCCCCCTCCCCACATATGTGTCTTCTGTTCCCAGGTACTCTCTTCGAGGCCACCATGCCTCCACAATAGAAGAACCAATGGAATGGTTCATCCAAGAAGCACCTTCTTCTCAAAATCCTCAATTATCACTTGTCTCTATATGAATGTCACATCATCCTCGATATCCAGCTTCCCCTGGTCGAGGACATGAAAATCATCATGTATATACCGACGGATCTGATACACTTGAAAGATGTCATGAAACTTCTGTAGAGGTGGTGGTAGCACCAGCTGATAAGCCACTTCACTGACTTGTCTCAATACCTTAAAGGGTCCGACAAACCTAAGAGAAAGCTTACACTCCCTACCAAACCTCTATTTCCCATTCTGAGAAGATACCTTCAAGAACATTTTGTGTCCAACCTTGAACCCCAATGGTATCCTCCTATGATTGATATACGACTTATATCGGTCCTGATCCGCCTTCATCTTCTCCCGTATAAGCTAAACCTTCTCTGTTGTTCTCCACACCACCTCCGGGCCAATAACACTTACTTCCTCAGCCTCTATCCAGCACACAAATGAGTGACACAGTCTCCCGTACAAGGCTTCGAATGGAGCCATGAAAATGGTACAGTGATACCAATTATTGTAGGAAAACTCTACCAGAGGCAAGTGTCAAACCCACAATCTCCCGAAGTCCAAGACACATGATCGTAGCATATCCTACAATGTCTGGATGGTCTACTCTGTCTTCCCATCTGTTTGGGGATTGAAAGTAGTGTTGAGGAATAGTTGGATTCTAAAAGCATGTTTCAATCCTTTCCAGACCTGTGAGGTAAACCGAGTATCCTGATCTGAGACTATAGACCTAGAAACTCCATGAAACTGCACCACCTTGTCTCTGTACCTCTATGTTAAGGAATCCATCCCACTGAACTCCTTGATTACCAAGAAGTGATATGTTTGGTCAGCTGGTCCACCACTGTCTAGATAACATCACTACCCACTTGATCTTTTGGTAGTCCCATGACGAAATCCATCGATATTTCATACCAATTCCACTCAAGGACATCTAAAGGATGTAATGGAACTCCTGTGATGCGGTGTCCAACCTTTACCTGCTAACACATGATGAAATTTGCCACAAAATCTTCCTCTGCCTAATTCACCCTAGGCCACCAAAACTGACCCCTCAAACCCCAGTACATCTCAGAAACCCCTAGGTGTACCGCTAGGGGTGAGTTGTGGAACTCACCAAGAACTATATTATGCATTTCCACTGGGACGAGCAAATTTCTATGAAACAAAATCTTATTCTGCTCGTCTTTCCGGCCATCCTCTTGGAGCATCGCCCTAGCTAACACAATTGTGCATCACTTCAACCTTTATGTCCCCCAACTGAGACTCCTCTACCAGATACAACAAAGAGGATTGCACTATCATTTGGAATAGACATCCTCTAATATCATCCACCCTTGCATCCAGAGGGAAACCAACTCCTCCGTCACCTTCCAAGCATCTGCCGATTCTCAAGCCACCTGCTCAAGGAATTAACCCCTATGTTCCCATTTCATAGGGTGTAGGAAATTTCGATGTCTTAGTCTTGAAAAAACTCCATCCACCTCTATTGACGTATGTTCAGGTCCCGTTGGGAGAAGATATACCTCATGATTTTTTGATTTGTGAAGACCATGAAGTGTTCCCCAATGAGGTAATGCTTCCACAACTGTAGTGTGAACACAACCGTTGAATGTTCCGAATTGTGGGTGGCATAGTTAAACTCATGGGGATGTAATTTTCTAGACCCATAAGAGATCACCCCTACTGATACATCATCACACACCCCAATATATGGACTATAACATTACAAAACACCTCAAACGTCACCCCTTCTTCTAGAAACCTTAGTACTGGGGCACTAACCAGCTTCCCCTTCAGATAACTAAAGTCTTCCTGGCACTGATCCCTCCATAAAAAAGCCAAGTATTTCTTTGTCAAGGCTGTCAAAGGTGCTGCAACTCAGGAGAAGTTGGGCACGAATCACTGGCAAAAAATGGCTAGACCTAGGAAACTACTAACCTCTACCACGTTCTTGGGTTCTCCCAAAGAAACAAAAGCTTCAACCTTCAACAGGTCCACTATTAATCCCTTCTTAGACACCACATGTCCAAAGAAGTCTACCTCTCATCTCCAGAACATTCACTTGGAAAACATCTTGTAGAGCTAGTTCCATCAGAGGGCCTATAAAACCATTCTCAGATGATCAGCATGATCCTACTCTAATCTTTTGTAGATTATAATGTCATCACTTTTGGAAACCTCATCTTTACTAATGGTTTAAAACCATTGGTAAAGGCTGGAAAACCATTAGTATAAACTATACCAATTATTGTCCAAACCATTGGGTCTTGAGCCATGGGGATAGACATATCTCGACAGTTCTATGAGAACTGTTGGGAAATGTATGAAAAATTGAGTATATACCAATAGTTAATTGAAACCATTGTTTTAATGTTTACCAATGGTTTAGAACCATTGGAAATATCAAAAAAAAATCTATACCAACAGTTTACAAAACGTTGGTATAGACTTTTACCAACGGTTTCCCACAAACCGTTGGTAAATATCCTGTAAAAATACATATACCAATGGTTTATAAACCATTGGTATATACTTTTACCAAAATTTTACATGAAACCATTGGTATAAGTTCTATTTTTACAGATATGCCAACAATTTTAAACCGTTGGAATATACTTTAGGTACAAGTTGTATCAAGCCGACCCCCCTATGCAGCTAGAGCACTTCCACCAGCTTTCACCTGTAGGACTTCCTCCCTTGTGTAGAATTCAAAAACAATTCTCAATACCTGTAGAATACATACGGAATTCATTCAACACATAATTCATAAAAAATTATGAATAGTTTTAATTCTATATTTAATTACTCTATACACACATACATAATTAACACATAATTCATAAGGTAATTATAGCAAGTATACACATACAAAAAGTATACCCATAAACCATTAACATGTAATTCATAAGTTTATTAAAAACATAAATAATTTAATTCAGAATTCAGGGGGTTGAGGGGTTGTTCAAGGGGTTGGGGTGGCTGTCCAAGGGGGTTGGAGGTGTCCAGGGGGCGGGGGTGTCCAGGGGGATGGGGGTGTCCAGGGGGGGGGGGGCTGTCTAGGTTGGTGGAGGGGGGGGTGTCTTGGGGGGTGGGGTGGTGTCCAGGGGGGTGGGGTATTGTCCAGGGGGTTGGGGGGGGGGCTTTCCAAGGGGGTAAGGGGTTTCTAGGGGGTGTGGTGTCTAGGTGGGTGTCCAGGGATAGAGTTGTGTCCAAGGGGGTTAGGGGTGGTTCAAGGGGTTGGGGAGATGGGGTGGGATGTCAATGGGGGTAGGGGTGTCTAGGGGGTGGGGGTGTCTAGGTGGTGGGGTGGTGTTCAGGGGGTGGGGGTCATTCGGGTGGTTGGGTGCTGTCTAGGGGGTAGGGGGGGCTGTCCATGGGGGTGGGGGTGTCCAGGGGGTGGGGAGTGTCCAGGTGGTTTGGTGGTGTCCAAGGGGTGGGGTGCAGTCCAGGGGGTTGGGGTGGGGGTGTCCAGGGGGGGTGTCCAGGGGTGGCGGTGTTCGGGGGGGGGGGGGGGGATTTCCATCAGGGTGGGGGGGGGGGATGTCCACGCGGGTGGGGGGTGTTGTCCATGGGTGTGTGGGTTTCTAGTGGGTGGGCGGGTGTCCAGGTGGTGGGGTGGTTCCCAGGTGGGGTGGGGGGGATGTCCAGGGGGTTGGGGGCTATCCAGGGGGTAGGGGTGTTCAGGGGGTGGGCGGGATGTCCACGGGGGTGGGGGTGTCCAGAGGGTTGTGGGGCTGTCCAAGGGTGTCAGGGGGTGTCCAGGGGGTGTCTGGGGGTGGTGGGGGTGGGCGAGCGGTCCATAGGGGAGGGGGTTATCCAGGGGTACGATGTGTCTAGGGGGTGGGAGGGCTATCCATGAGGGTGGTGGTGCTATCCAAGGGGTAGGGGGTGTCTAGGGGGTGGGCGGGGTGTCCTTGGGGGTGAGGTTGTCCAGTGGGTTTGGGGTGTCCATGGGGGTCAGCAGGCTGTCCATAGGGGGGGTGGCCACGGGGGTGAGTGGAGGGGGTGGGTGTAGGGTGTGGGGCTGTCCATGGGGGTAAAAGGTTTCCAGGGGGTGGGAGGGCTGTACACATGGTGGGGGTTGTCCAGAGGTACGGGGTGTCTAGGGGGGTGGGTGAGCTGTCCAAGGGGTGGGGCCTGTCCAGGGGGTAGGGGTGTTTAGGTGGTAGATGGGCTCTCCACGGGGTTGGGGGGAAGTCCAGGGGGTAGGGGTTGTCCAGGGGGTGGGAAGGCTGTCCACGGGGGGGAGGGGGGGGGGGGAGGGGGGGGTGTTGATGAGGTTGGGGGGGGTTTACGGGGTGGGGGGGACTTTACAAGGGAATCAGGGTGTCCAGGGGGTGGGGGTGTTCAGGGGGTGGGAAGGCTATCCACGAGGGTGGGGGTGTCTAGGGGGTACGAGGTGTCCATGAGAGTGGGTGGGCTATCCACGGGGGTGGAAGGGCTTTCTAGGTGGGTAGGGGTGTCTAGGGGGTGGGAGGGTAGTCCACATGGTTGGGGGGTGATGTTTAGGGTGGGTAGGGGGTGTCTTGGGGGTGGGTAGGATATCTACGGGGATGGTGGGGGGGGGGTGTCCAGGGCGTAAGGGGTGTCCAGGGGGTGGGGGGGCTATCCACGGGGGTTGCGGGGATGTCTAGGGGGCTGGGGTGTCCACGAGGGTGGCAAGGCTGTCTAGGGGGTAGGGGGTGTCTTGGGGGGCTGTCCACATGGGTGGGGGCTGTCCAGGGGGTAGGGGGTGGGCGGGCTGTCCACAGGGGTGGTGGGGCTATCCATGGGGCTTGGCAGTGTCCAGGGGGTGGGAAGACTTTCAAAGTGGGTGGGTGGGTGGGGGGCCTTCAACAGGAGTTTGTGGGGGGGGGGGGGGGCTATCCACGGGGGTGGCAGTGCTGTCCAGGGGTAGGGGATGTGTAGGGGTGGGGGGCTGTCCATGGGGGTGGGGGCTGTATAGGGGGTATGAGGTGTTCAGGGGGTGGGTGAGGCCGTCAAGGGGGTACTAGATGTCCAGGGGGTGGGCGGGCTGTCCACGAGGGTGCTAGGGATCTCCTGGGGGTACGGGGTGTCCAGGGGGTGGGCGTGGCTGTCCAAGGGGTACACGGTTTCCACATGGGTGGGTGAGGCTGTCCACGAGGGTGGTAGGGCTTTCCAGGGGGTAGGGGTGTCCAGGGGGGGCTCTCCATAGGGGGAGGGGTACTGACCACGAGGGGAGGGGGTGTCTCAGGGGTTGGGGTGTCCAGGGTGTGGGAAGACTGTCCACAGGGGTGGGGGTTGTCCACGGGGGGTGGGGAGCTATCCACGAAGGTGTGGGTGGGGGCACTCTAGGGGGGTCCATGGTATCTAGGGGGTTGGCGAGGCTATCCAGTGGGTACGGGGTGTCCTGGGGTGTGGGCGGGCTGTCCACGGGGGTGACAACACTGCCCATGGGGTTTGGGGTGTCCAAGGGAGTGAAGGGACTATCCATGGGGGTGGGAGGGCTATCCATGGTGGTGGCGGGGCTGTGCATAGGGGTGGAGGGGCTATCCAGGGGTAGGGGTGTCTAGGGTGTGGGGTGGTGTCCAGGGGGGTGTCTAGGTGGTTGGGGGGCGTCCACGAGGGTGGAGTGGTGTCTAGGGGGTGGGGGTGTTTGGGGACTTGGGGGGTGTCTTGGGGGGTGGGGTGGCTGTCCAAGGGGGGTGGGGGTTTTCCAGGGTTGGGGGTGTCCAGGGAGTTGGGGGCTATCCAGGTGGGGGGGGGTGTCCAGGGGTTGGGGGTGTTGACCAAGGGGGTATGGGGTGTTCAAGGGGGGGTGTCCAGGTAACATTGATAATCAAGAAGTGTAATTTTAGAACTCTATTAACTAATAATTACCACTAGAGATGGGTTCATGACTCAAAAGTCCAACATAAACCTATCACTATATAATTATCCACAAATATTAAGAAAAATAAAGCACTTTAATATTGATTCATAATACCTAGAATAAAAGAAAAACAATATAATCCAAGAAAGTTCACAACAACACATCAGGTGCACCTCCACAGACTTGCAATATTATCAACTAGTAGTGAATAATTTCGTGCACATGACCATGCTATTTTGTTTCATGAGATATATATAAGAGTGTAAATAATGTGTAGGCATGAGCCACATTGGTTAGTTCTATGATGGTTATACTCCTTTATTATGGGTGCCTTCCTAGGATAAAAAGTGATATAAATACCTCAATAATGATTTATAACTACCTAGGGAAATTATGACATGAATTCCTAACACTCATTTTGAATTTCAAAAAATATTACAAGTGTATGACCGAACTGCTTGATAGAGTAAGAATAAATGATCATGTAATAGAGTAAATTTTGGTTGTATCACTATTCACACATGAAAATGACCCCAACCCACTCTAGTGGTTTAGGTGGAAGTGACACTTCATTCCATGACTTATAGTGTGGGTATCATCATCTTAATGTTGAAGTGTGATATTTCAAAGAAAACATTTAGGGGTACATTCATAATGCATGAGTATCTTACCATTCCTCTTAGGACAAAATATTCTATAACTGTATTTATGTCTAACCAACGAAATCATGTCAATAGAACTTAAATTTGAAATAAACCCAAGATAAAATAACTCAGGATCATATTGACCTCTTAAATATGAATCAAATTTATTCTATATAGTTAAATCACAAAAAAACCACAAACTAAAATTATATATTGCTTATGTTCATAAGGGGATTATAATACATAGTATATTGTAGTGAAATGGAATGAAAGAATATAAAATAAATGAAGGCACACATACCAATTTAAAATGGAAGAACAAAACTTACTTGAATCCAAGATAGATGCCCGGTTGGAAATTAGAGATAGCCCTCTCGAGAGCAGGTTGGGAAGTATAGTTCGAACTGCAACCTAAAATGATATATGCCTTTTTTCATAAGGGAATCATAATAGACACTACATTGAAAAAAAATGGAACGGCAAAATATAAAATAAATGAACTCACACATACCTATTTAATGTGGAAGAACAAATCATTGGGAAACGAGAACTGTTGTGCTGGGAAGTAGGGTTTACATCGATATTTAGGGAAAAGTCTTTGAGATGGTCGAGTTTTATGGAAAAATATTCAAGATAGTGCATCGAGCTCTCATTTAGGAAAAACAATTCATGATCTCTAGAGTTAGAGTCTCTGAAGGAGTCAACATTTATGGATTTTCTTTCCCAATGGTTTTAAAAAACCGTTGGGAAAGTAATTTTATCCCAATAGTTTAAAACATTTTGGAAAAACCTCTTCAAAACTATACCCAATGGTTGGTTTACACCATTTGTAAAAACCTCTTAATCCACACTATACCCAATAGTTTCCTTAAACCATAGGGAAAACAAAAAAAACCATTAGAATATACCAATGGTTCTATATAACCATTCGTATAGTAGGATTTTCCGAATGGTTTTTTAAACCATTGGGAACATTGTGTTGGTATAGGTAGGATTTCCACTAGTGTTTCAATAAACACATATATGAATCAGTCTAGATATTTATGGAAGATGGAGCTGATGAGTCCCATGAACATGACCGGTGCATTCGTAACACCAAACGACATGACCATGAACTCAAAGTGACCATATCTTCACCTGAAGGATATCTTTGAGATGTCACCCTCCTTCACCCTCAACTTGTGATATCCTGACTGCATACCAATCTTGGAGAACCATCCTTCCCCCTTCAACTGATAAAAAAGTACATCGATCCTTAGGAGGGGGTAATGATTCTTGACTGTCACCTGGTTCGTCCTCTGGTAGTCTATACATAGCCAGAGACCACAATATTCTTTCATTGTGAACAAGATTAGAGCACCCCATGGTGATGTGCTTGGTCGAACAAAACCCTTCTTCATCAGTTCTTCAATATAAATCTATAGCTCCCACAACTCAGAAGGATCCATCTGATAGGGAGCCATCAAAATTGGATGGTCACCGGGTGGAAAGTTTTTCCTGAACTCCACATCATGTCGAGTGGGTAGAGTCACCACCTCTCTAGGGAAGATTTACATGAACTCACTGATGATCCCTAGAAATTCCACCATCTCTTTATCCACTAACTCCACCGATAGCCCAGCTAACAAGAAATGGAGGGGCTCTACTCGCTAGCTTCCCTCTTGGAAACCCCGCTCACCGACAAAAGCTACATGATGGCCACCCATATCTAAAAACACAACCCTTATCTAGAATCTTTCGATAACGGCACACCGAGAGAATAGCCAGTCAATTCCTAAAATGACATCATATGGATGCATCTGTAGCAAAAGAAGTTCCCCAAAGGATTGATGTGGCCCAAAAATCTGTCTGTATCCATGGAAAACATAAGACCTACTGGATTGACCTCTGACTAGAATACTCAAAACTAAGGGAACGAGAATTCTTTCTATGTCTAGACCGAGAACATTTGCTAGGCTGGGTGCAACAAAGGTGTGTCAAGCTCCTAAATCAAACAAGGTGCATGCAAGAGTGCTAAACAAGCTGATCATACCTTGAACGACTTTTTTCCCTGCCAGAACTGCTACCTCTGTGGCATGCAAAAACCCAAGCCCATCTCCTCTACCACTATGTTTCCTGCCTCCTCCTCAACCACACCCTGGTTGAGGCTCTTGAGGAGTGCTCTGAGGACATACTCCTCCAGCAACATCTGCTCTTGGAGGAGAGATAGCTTTCTATCCCTGATGCTACTACTGAAAAGGCCTGGCTGGAAACAACTGCTGCTGATGGGGGTGCTGAACCTGCCCACCCCCACTGTACTACACTCGGTCCAGGTGTTGATTATGAATATTCCCATGACTTCCACATATGAAGGATCTCAATTCTAGGCCCAAAAAGAAGGGGTGAGGACTAGGAGATCAAAACTAGAACTGTTGGGGCCTACTCCCCACTGGCCAAAACCTAGAAGGACCTGATGATGGAGGCCTACTACTAACGGCCTTCCCCTTTGACAGACCAATGAGATCCCCTCTCGCAGCACACCTCCCAATGTGTGCATCCTCTCCACCACTTTAACCCTCTTCTGGACCTCAAAGTATGTCAGTATAGTGAATAGAGTAACATTATACTAATGAGAAGGTTGGAGTGCCTCCTCTAAACATCTTTATTGAGACTCCTCATTTGGAAAGAGGTCCAGAGCAAAGAGAAAGAGATTCTTGAACTTGATCCCCAACTCCCTTACTGACATACCCCCTACTGAAGAGAGAGTATCTCTTGCCTTTTCTCAACCTTATTTGTGGAAGAGAGGAATTCCACCCAGATTTCCTTTTCTAAGTTAATCCATGAAACCTCATCCTCCCTCTTCTCCCCATGATAGAGAGTCCACCGTTGATGCTCCACTCTCCGTATCTGAAATACATCTAGAGGAACCCAGTACTTCTTCGGAGCCTGAATCAAGCCGAAAGCTATCATCAGCTCCTTGATCCAGCTCTCTGTCTCCATGTCTGAGATGCTGCCCTCGTACATCCCAATGGTCTTCCGCTGAAAGGCACAAAACATCCAATACCAGTGGTCATCATCCTCCTCTTGATCAGGTCTCTTCTAATTTTCCAAACCAGCCTCCTAGCTCTCGATTGCCTGTACTACTCGTGGTCACCGTTCGGGTACCATAGTTGCAAAGTAAATAAGGAATGACTAAGCCCGAGTAGTGTAGAAGGTTTCTTTTAAATTTTTCTTCGACATTTTATTTATTTTAAATCCCCAAAATAACCATGAAATACAATAACACAATTAATTATGATGCATGTACCCTAGCTAGGGTCCCAACCCTGCAATCAGTATAGCCCCACTTGGTTGTTTGATAGGTCTACAGTCCTTGCATTAGATCACGGGGGGGGGGGGGGGTGCTAAAATTTTGTGTACTAGTCGGTCTTCCCTAGAATATTTTACATGCCATGTTTACCTAACATATTTCCCTACCATCCCATGAAATCCTCAATGTGCCTAACCCCGAACTCTAATTTATCTCTCAACCATCGCCTTTGATATCATTTTGTCATGACCCGCCTTTACCAAGATGTGGGAAGGGATAACATATTTCCAGATCCTTCCTTACTCAAGTTGAAGGAGATATAATGAACCCCCGAGACCCAACTACAATAGGCCCTAGAGTGGTGACTACTACCAAGGGTATAGAATCACACGTAATATGGAAGGCATTACCATTTTTATTTAGTAAGATCACGAGATAAGATAGACAATCCCAAAAAAAAAACAAAACTAGAAGTAAAAGTAAATAAAAAAAATCCATTCCCATATGCATGTTCTATTAATAAGTGCTAAAAGTACAATAAAAACTCTAAAGGTAAGTACAAATTAAAATAAAAACATAAATAAAAATGTCCCAACAACCAAACTAGTATGATCCCACACTGTCCCCAAATTCCTCCTGGAAATCTAAAAACAGTTTATATATGTAGGGTGAGTATACATGTATACTCAGTAGGGAAAACAAAAACTTCTCGTGCACAAGTGGGGGAGGAATTTTAATGCCCCATGAAAATAAGAGATATCCAAATCACCTAGCAAGGCAACTATCCACCCAACCTCACAAAGGCATGCTCCCCAAATAAGGCAAGTCATGTAAAATAATAGTAATAGCACATCAATGTTTGGGTACCCCACACCGCTTTCCCACTGGTTATTGAAGACATCCTATGCATCAGACCTCCCCCGCTATTTTGACTATAGTCCCACTACCACCCCAATAAATACCTTTTGGGCCACCACAACCACACATCCCACTCGCAGACACCTGGGCCCCAACAACCACACACATCCCCACCCACAGACACATGGGACACAATAACTACCACCATGCCTAAAGACACCTGGTCCAGAATAACTACCACCACCATTGAAGACACCTAGGCCAGGACATCTACCTCCATGCCCAAAGACACATGGGCCTCATCCCGAAGACACTTGGGAAACAAAATGCACACACACACCTGGGCCAACGACCATAACTACCTTGACGAAATAATATTGGGTTGTAATGGACGTCAGGTTGTCACAGCCTACCCAATGAATCTTGGGCTACTCAGGAAAGGGAGCAGAAAAGGAGCTAATAACTAGCCACTCATAAGAGTGTTGGAAAAAACACCCTCCCCCATGAAATTGGGTTGTTCAACATTATGTCCTCAACTTGGGTGGGGCGCAAATAAGAAACATAAGAACTAAATTATATATATAGGTAAACAAGCACTCATCCCAACTCAGGTGTTCCAAAACTAGCCTATACACAAATCCCTCATTACTATTCACTCATAAAAGCACAAAAGCCAATACTACGTCACAACTCATTCCCGGAAAAAAATTCCCATTTGAACCCATTATTGTTATCATATTCAAGTGATTCTATTTAAATAGTTCTTCACTACTGGGCAACTAAGAGGCATATCCACAATTCAAGGAAGGGAAAACAACCAAGTAGCTAATTAAGCATTCACACCCAGTTATCTTATAAAGTCACAACAACAAAAGTGATATGTGAGATCCCTCTAAGTACTGGAACAAAACCAAGCACCAACATATGGCCCCCCAAATCCAAAAACCAAAAACTTCACAACAGGGGATCTCATCCCCATCAATGCCACCACAGAAGCATCAAGTAGAACAACCATGTAGAATGTGCATCACTCCTCAATCTCCATGATTGTGTGGGTGTTTTTAAATAACCAATGATGTTGGATTGATCAATTTATGTAATTTTGTTCCTATTAGGATGTTCATATGGAGTTTCTTTAGCCATGTTTTCCTTTTTTGATTTTTCTTCTATATCATCATCATTTTGTGACCTCTTAATGTTTTGGACGCGTTCCTATTCAACTTCATTTGAATTGCTTCCATGCCCACTGACTTCTTCCTCTTCTATAATATCATTATAAGAGATCCATTATGTATTATTAGTCTTATCTTCATTGATATTAACATAAATTCCGTCCATTATACTTACAAGATTATTTTTGAAACATTTTTAGGCTTTCCACTTCATCAAATATCCGTATAATATTTCGTCATCTATAGAATCACCATAATTTCATCGATTTCCTTCTTTTTTTCGGATTAAAAATTTATGTCTGAAAACATGAAAAATGTTCATAGAGGGATTCCTCCCAAGACACAAATCATATGGTGTCTTGGTTTCTTCCATATAGAGCCTTGTTATAATTTGTGTGTACACTACTTCTTGATAATCCTCTTTTTAGTAATGACCAGTGATACAACTCTAAATCAGCATAGTTTTGGCCATATTGTTTTCCAATTTAATTTTTATTGAATAAATCTATTTTCTATGGGGTTCTCACTATATAAACCACATTAATTATTCCATGTTTTCTTGGTATTTTCTAAATTTAATGGATGAGTATTCCCCTCCATTACCAGATTGTAGAACTTTGATTATGCATCTTGTATCATTCTCAGATTTTAGAATATAATTTTTTTAGACGTCAATCACTAGATGTTTCCTATGAAAAATAATTAAACAATCCTTTATAATATAATAATTAATAAAAAGAATAAAGTACAACCCTTTATATATTCCAGCCACATTTATAGGACCACATACAACTATGTGGATGATATTAAAAAGAATTGATTCCCTATTCTTCTTGGGCTGATATGAACATTATACCACCTATCCTAGTTTCAAAGAAACACAAGGAATTTAACATTGATGATTCAGATTAGAGATATACATGACTATATTTATCAGAAATATATTTTCCATGTCTATTTAATTAGTGTGACCCAACCTATGGTGCCGCCAATTTGTTTCTTCTTCAAATTTTAAGTAGAAAATGTTCTCTCTATTGTCTACCCAATATATGTTGTCATCTATTTTACATTCTTTCATGAGAAAATTCCTTGTCTTTTATTTTATTATGCACCCATTTTTATTAAATTTCACTATTATTCATGAGTTATAGAGTTGACTCACACTCATAAGATTGTGATGCAGACCATCCACATAGAGAACTTCTGTTTTCTTTGGATTATCATTTTCCAGTTCAGTAATTCCACTACCTTTGATGTTTAAAGCACCATCAATTTTTAACCTTACAGAACCATCAACCCTTTTTCAATATTTTTCAATAAATATGCTTTCCCTATCATATGGTGTGACAACCCGAATATATTTATTCTTTTAATAATAATATTTTTATAATTATTAGTATTATTATTATTTTTATTAATTTTTGTTTAAAAATGGTGCCAAATAAAATAAAATACTTGTAGAATAAAATAAAGATATGTTTTATCCAACAGAAATTTTGAAACATTACATTTCCAAAAGGTAAAAATACCCTTACTAACCTATAATTCCCACTAGGATACCAATCAGAATCGCTTGGAGACCACTAAATACAACTAACCATGAAAACCGTGAATTTACTTCATGTATTTCACAACAAATAACACTACATAAAGAACAATGGAAACCATACTAAGCATCAAGGGGATATAGGGAACCATCTTCACCAATTTGGTTTTTTTGTTTGGAACACCCTAAACAAGTATTTATAAGTCCTTGAAGTTAAATGTGATCGTTGAGGTCTTTAGACGACTGTTGGTTTTTATAATGGTCATAAAATTTTATAACTGTTATGTTTATTATGTATTTTGATTATTTTAAGTATTTTATGTATATAAGTATTTTAAATATTCTATGTTTTTAAATTATATTAACTATTTTAAGTAACCTAATAACATTAAATGTTTTGAATGTTTGAAAGTAATATTTTAGTAAATAAAAGTATGTATTTAAGTAAATGTTATGTTTTGAAAGATTTCCATTCTATGCATTAAATGTGTATAATTATTTATCTTTTAATATAAATGAAATGTAATAAATTATTTTATAAAGACACATATATTATCCAAATGTCTTAATTTTTTTAAATATTTTATAAATATGTACTTGGTTAATTAATAACATAGTTTTAACTAAGGATGTACTTTATTTGAAAAATACAATAAACATGGTGTTTCTTTTTAAATGAGTAAAAATGAATATAAATGATTTAATTAATGTTAGAATTTGGATTTTGAAAATTAATGTTTTGAAACTAAAAAAATGAATAAAAACATTTTAAAATTATGGATTTTGGGAAAATAAAGTAATATATGTATATATATTTACAAATATATAAGTTATGTTTTAAAAAATATGTTTTGTGTTTCTATAAAAAAAGGTCCTAGGCTGGCCAAGCCAAGCCAGCCAGGGGAGGCAGAACACACAACTGTAAGTGGGCGGCTAAGCCTTGACTCCCCAGCCAAGCAGAATAAGCTATCCGTATGGAGCTCTTCTATGCCACGATGGGCGCAAGGGTGATCCAAGGCGGCGCCACCATGAAGGGTGACACAATGTCATAGTGTGGCCTTAAAGCGTTCCCATAGGGAAGAACCAGTAGGGGGAGGTACCAAAGAGGGGGAAGAGAACTTTGAGATAAGGATAGCGTGCTGAGGAATATAAGGTGGCCCCAAATAGATCCCCATTTCGATGTGTGATGTGGTTTTTTAGGGATCTAATTTGGGCTGTTGAATTTTTCCATGTGAGATCTTGTTCTTCCATCTATTTAAAAACCACTAGAACCGACCCCATCAGATCGATCGGCCTCAATCGATCCAGACCATCCATTATTTTATTCACTTCCCCTTTTCTTCTTCTTCTTCCTCACATCGTACCAGTGAACCAGTTCAGGTCGCACTCTCCTCCTCTTATCCTCTTCAACCCATAACACCTCTTTTCTCCACCTGTGGCCCCCCTTCTCTCTCCTTTTCCATAGACCTGACACACTTGGTTTTATTTTAAACTCGAACCCCTTTGAATCCCATGTAAGTTTAAAATTATATATATATATATGTGTGTGTATATATAAATAATTTATCAAACGATCGATTATATTTAAGATTTGATTTGATTAGGGTGTTTGTTCTTTCCTGCATGATCATTATTCGAGTCTTTGTTTATGATTTATGATTGAACTAGAGTGTGTATAAAATAAATATATACAAAGTTTATATAAAAATAATTTGCACCCATAAAACATATTCGTTTTGTTCCTCCCAAACTTCTCTCCAGCCTCTACTCGACTCCAGTCAACCTTTGAGTTCATGTAAGGGATTATTTTTGATTTTTTTTCTATATGAGAACCCTTATTTACATCTTTTGTGTATGTAGTTATGTATATATATATATATACACATAGTTTTCAATTCCAACCTGTTTTATGTTTTCATAGGAATGATGTTAGTGAGTAAATAATGTTTTTGAGGTATTTTATGCTTGTTTGGATTTAATAAATTTCATTTTAGCTATGCACACCTCATATGTAGATACAGTGTTATGAAACATTCAATCCCAAACAACTTCTGGTTTTCTAAATGATGTTTTCCAGAATTTAGTACATGTTGTTGACGTGTATAACATTTGTAAGGGATTATTTTTGCTTTGTGTTCAATTAAAACACTTATATACATATATATACATATATATGTGTATATTTTTATTTATAAAACGAACCTATATTGTTTTTATGATTTCTGAATAATGAACATCTGTTTTCAAATGATTTTCTTAAATGCATGTAAATCATGTAATGCATCTATTTTGTTTTGCATAATTGGACCATATATACATATATATATAAATGTATATAATTTTATATGTATATATAAATATAGGTTTTAATTATAATTTTTAGTAGGTTTTCGTAAACCTGATTTTAGTAATTAAATTATGTTTTTGAAGTGTACAATATTTATAAGGGTTTATTAAACTTTTTTTTGGATGTGAAAATCCCATGTATACACTTTGTTTATATATGGTTTTATATGATTCTCAAACCCCCCATATATATATATATAAGAACCACTATTACATATATGGATGTCTTGGATTATTTAAAAAGTATTGATGGTATTAACCTGGTGATGATTTTATACAATACAAATGATACTATTCTATATGGAAAAACAATAACAAAACCATGTTTTGTTACTGTGTGCCTGAAAATTATAAAAAATAAGTCATCACATTGTTAAAGCAATTTTATTTCTATACATCCTTATTTTTAATTTTAGGTTAAGTAGTTGGAAGTATATTTTGTTTAATACATATGCATATACTTGCACATACACCTTTAGTAGAGTGTTTAATTGTTTATGCATCAATATTAATGTTAAAAATTAGAAAGTGTTATATTTTAATACATGGTGAATCTTAGAAAATAAATACTACTAGTTTATGAATAACTTATTTGACACTTTTACTTATCAGAGTATGTTGAACATGAATATTATGTATACAAAATGTTTATTTCCATGAAACAAGGATTTGAATTTAAGTGTTATTATTTCATGTGACCAACACAAAAAAAATATTATTTTAGGTTCAAAATTTATTATCACTTGTACAAATTCATATCTATGGGTCCATGGAATCTTTAGTTTAATGATTACTGTTAATTTATGATTTATTTATTAATATAGACAAAATTTAAAAATGGAAATTTATCACTTATAATATCTTATTGATTTAGAATTTAATTATTCTAAGTTGTATGTGACACTTAGAATAAAAGACATAAATAAATTATTCAATGTGGTATGAGAAATTTTTACATCTAGAAATTTGGACAGATTATGTGAAGGGTGATTCATGTTATAGCCTCTCGATGCATCAATAGGACTCATGAGATGCTACTACAAAAATGGGCATGGGAAGCACCACCTTTTATCAGTGCAAAGAAAAAAGCAGTGATAAAGGTAAATCTTTATTAACACTAATTAAAATCTCTGATAAAGGATGTGCTTTATGAATGCTAAAAAAGCACCAATAAAGAATCCCTTTATCAATGCTAAAAAAGCACGGATAAAGAAACCCTTTCTCAACGGTAAAATTTTAACGCTGATAAAGGTCTTATTTATCAGCGCTAAAATTATATCACTGATAATGGGTTCCTAAATTAGTGCTTTTTTAGTACTGATAAAACCATAGTCCCATTTTATAAAATCAAGTGCACAATATCCTCTGTTTATCACGCCCTCAAGTTCTCACGGTTCTGTATTCCTGCGAAAACTCCCCTCCCCCTCGATCTTCTCTTTTCCATACCTCCACCGCTAGCCCTAATCCACTTATATCCATACTCCTTATCCTCCCCCTTGAACCCCTTCCACAAATCCTCCTCCTCGTAAACCCTACTTCTCCTCCTCCCCACTGGACCCTACTCCCTAAGAACCCTACTCCTCCATTTCTCGACGGTTGGAAGCTCCTCCTATGCACCTCACCCTCTGGCGGTTTTGCCTTCCCCTCCCGATGTAGTGCATAAGGCTCCCTAACCGCTTGATGCTTCTTCTCTCCATCCATCATAGGTGCGATCTCCTCGAGGTGAGTATCCCACTTTTCATTTTTATTTTTGGTAATTTCCCTCCCTACTCTACATGTATTCATCATTTTAATTCTCAATTGGCCAATGATTCAATGAATAATTGGTGAGTGGTCATTGCACATTCCATAGCTGGAATCACGAATCAATCCATGTGAAAATGAGACATGGGTAGTGATAGTCTTGTTTAGACACATGGTATACCCCTAGGGACACATCATGTACTCCTTTGAGGATAGTTTTGAGCTCTATTTCCTTCTATTTCAGTTTTTTTGTGAGATTTTGGAGCTTCCTTGGACTAGTATTGGTGGATTATGTTCCCTTGGTCCATCCCTATGATGGCTTGATTCAGCTTCATGACCTCATCCAAGGATGTTGGCCCCTCTATATCATCTTAATGATCATGGTAGTGTTTTTGAGTTCCATTATTCTAGATTGAGTTGTCTTAGTCCACTTATATATGGGTTATTATATAATTAGGTCCCATTCGTTGAAACTCATACCCCTCAGTGACATGGAACCTGTATTAATTCAAGGGACCTTGAGAGATCCTCATTTCATTCATGTTGTCCCTATAATGGGTTTATTGAATTAGAATCACCAACACTTACATCGGAATTGATACCCTATTTTGGAGGATGTTTCAAGTAGGTTCTATTTTCCCCTAGTAAACCTTAGGAATTATCCCCCTCTCTTTGTATAGAGATCTGATCTTTCAGATGTTGTATTCGTCTGATGGAGTGTGTATCTTGGATGAACCCTCTAAGTTTCCAATATAATTATTATATAGTGAGTTGTCTAAGTTCACTTTTATTTGGGTTAGTATGGAATATGATCCTGAGTAATGGACCACAGGTCTTTTAGTGACCTAAAGCTTGTATCCCTTCAAGAGGCCTGATGCAAACCTTATTTCCAATGTGTTTTCCCTATGTTGGGTTTGTTGAATTGGCTTTACCAACACTTACACAAGTGTCTATACCCTATCTTGGAGTATTATTGTAGTAGAATATAGTATCCCCCCATCAAGCCTTCGACATTGACCCCCTATATTTATATTACGAGATGTTATTTCTAATGGGCTATTAGTCTGATGGTGTGTATATCTCGAGTGAACAATCTCAATTTCATATGGGATACTTCTTGGCTAGATCGGATGCGTGCGACCTCTATAATGAGTGTCATCATTGGAATTATATCTTGGCTAGCATTTCCTCTCGGAGGAGTGTTACCTTGAAACCCTGAGTGGATCTATAAATAGAAGTGGTTGAGACATTTTTTGACTCAGATTTTTTTTGAGTATATTTGTGATATCCTTGGTTATTATTACGTCTCATATCTTGTTTGGAATACATATTTTTAGTGACATGAATACTCATTCATGTTTTATGTATGGTGTTTTAGGGGTGTCCTATTGGGTATTTTAATACTGATCCCGACAAGGGATCTTCCCAAACATGTCATCTCTTATACAGACGATGAAAAATTTCACAGAGTCCTTGGGGGACTAGGATAAGGTTGAGATTAGTTTGGGATACACAGACTGAGGTGTATACCAATGGTGAATTAACATATGTCCCCTCCTCTATGTAGGTCATACATTATTTTCCATTTTTTGGTTGGATTGTATTTCAACTCTTTCTATTAAATCCATAAATATATGTTGTTTAATTCATAGACTGCCCTCTTATGGTTTGGTTGAATTCAACATGTAATACTAAGCTTTGGATGGAAATATTAGTGTTCTATGATTATGCCTATGGTTTGAGTTCATATCATAATCTTTTAAGGTAATGATATTCTGGGACGTAGGGTTAGTAGCACCCACCCACTATAGGTGTGTGATGCAAGTATCATCTCAGGAGGCACTTCCATTAATATGTACCTCAAGGATATCCCATTACTCCAATGAATTTAATATGATTATGATGGGTATAGACATATCACATTGCATTTTCTTAACATTAATGCTATATTCAAAGAGGTAGTCAATGAATAGCCTAGGTAGAGGAAGGAACTAGAGAAAGGAGGTCTATACAAAACTAAAGTGATGGGGTAGATTGGGGAGTAGCATGAGGTGGATGGAACTTTGGTTTGATTCTACTAATACTACCCCTATGTAGACCACTCAAATATTGGGAATTTAGTGGTTAGAATCTAGGATAGTTGTAGTCACTAGAGTCTTTTTACTAGGAGAATCTAGGAGGGTTTGGAGGCACGATCTATGTTCATTAAACATTTCTTGTAGTACAATTAGAAATATTTATAAGAAACTATTTTTACTATTTTTTTCAATTATTTTCTAGGTATATGGTAGGCGTTGGAAGAGCCCCATGTTAGTGATGTTTGGTATGAATTTGGACTTGCAAGGGATATGAAAAATTCCCCCATAGAGATGTGTTCTTGAGAGGCGATGCAAAAACATGTGAGCAAGTCAGTGACTCCTAAAGTGGTTACTATATAAGTGTTGTAGATGGGATCCTTTTAATTATGTGTTTTATGCGTTTTTTATGTGCTAAGGTTTAATTGAAATCCCTATTTTTAGTGAACAAGTGTGAAATTAAATGGGTGTGTTCCAAGCAATAGGATCTCAAAGAGGCTTTGAGTGCAGTTCTAGGTACGAGTTTTGGGAAGGTGAGGGAGAATTATTTCATATCTTTTAGATGTTAATGATAGAATTTATGTTCACTAACCTTAATTTTCAATTTCTTATGTTAATTTTGGTAACAAAACCTATGATATTATATAGTAATTTTCTATAAACCTAGGTTATTTTTCTCCCCTGCGAACCCCTTTGTGCTTGGAAATTTACCTACTATATTATTTTTCTCATCAAAATTGTATCCTTGTTTTCATTTTATTTGAGTTTGGTCACTAGTTTTGGTCTACTTAATGTGATTATTTTATTATGAATGAGGTGGCTAGAAGGGGTGGTTAAAAGGATGTTTAATGTTTTGATGCAAGGGTGGTGGGTGCTAGAACTATTGGTAAGGGGGATGGAAAGTGTGTTGATTTTGATGGGGGGTCTATCCTAGTTCTGTTGTTTACCAAATCTTTATTAGAAATGGTGAGGCTCTATTAATATCTATTTTTATGAGGAAGTGGTTCTCTTCTACTATATTTGGAAGTCTTGTTTTGTGTATTTGAATCATAAATACTAATATTTTAGATTCAAATAGTTTGGAGATGAATAAAGATTATATGGATGCTAATCATATGAAAATAGAGTATAAAAAAAGAGTTAAAGAGTTCATCATGTTTGCAAAGGATCATGCAAAGGATACTTCTCAAATCCTTTTCCTTGTTTATATTGTTGTTATTCTAGACTAATTACTCTAGAAGATTTTGAAGAACATTTGATATGTCACGGAATAGATCAAAGTTACAACTGATGGAATAAACATGGAGGAAAAGAGAATGTAGCTACTAGCTGGGATAAAACTATGTTTTATGGATCATCAGTGAATACAAATATGGAAAATGAAGAAGAACGTATGGAGGATGTGATTGAAAATTTCACTGATGATAAATATTGTATTGAGTAAATGAAAAGAACAGTTGAATATGAACTCCGTGATTGCCCACAATTGTTTGAAAAGTTAAAGAGTTGTGAAAAGACACTATTGTATACTAGTTGCACTAAATATATAGCATTTTCAGATGTACTGAAGTTGTATAAATTGAAAGGAAGAAACTGATGGAGTGATCTCATTTTTACGGAACTACTTTCTCTCTTGAATGACATGATTCTAGAAGATAATGAGCTTCCAAGATGGACATATGTAGCTAAATGAATGCTACGCTCGATGGGTATGATTTTAGAAAGAATACATGCCTTCCCGAAAGACTATATATTTTTTCTCTAGGAGAAAAAATAACTTATAGAATGCCCAAAGTGTGGTGCTTCCTGATACAAGAAAGATGAATCCAGCCCTATGAAAGTTGTATGGTACATTCCAATCATTCCAAGGTTTAGGTGTCTATATGGAAGTGAAGAAACTGTAAGATAGTTATTCTGGCATGCAGAGAAGAAAAATAAATATGGGAAATTACATCACCCGGTCAATGCTCTTCAATGGAAGAGAATTGATAATTAGTATCGTGAATTTGGAAATGAGCCAAGAAACTTTCATCTTGTGTTATCTATAGATGGAGTGAATCCTTTTGGTTTTCAAACTAGTACTCATAGTACATGTCCTATTATGTTGTTAAATTATATCTTACCACCCTGGTTATGCATGAAACACAAATTCATCATGTTATCTATGCTTATATCAAGACCAAAACAACCAGGTAATGATATTGATGTTTATTTGGCTCCATTAATCAAGGATTTGAAGTTGTTGTGGGATTTAGGTGTTATGTTGTATGATTCTTATAAAAGTGAATACTTCACGTTGAGAGCGATGTTGTATAGGACATTAAATGATTTCCCTACATATAAAAAATTTCCAGGCTATAGCATTAATGGAACTCAAGGGTGTCCCATGTGTGAAAAAATATGGAATCAATTAGGTTGAAGCATTCATTGAAATCTGCATTTCTAGAACATCATTGATTTATACCTTGTCAGGATAAGTACTGATCTTGGAGGACATCATTCAGTGAACATTCAGAAGAACACACAACACCATCTTTACTAATAGGTAATATTCTATTTGAGAAAGTAAAAGAAGTGAACACTGTTTTTGGTAAACCATTTTCAAAAAACCTTATAAAAATCCATTGGAAAAAGAGATCAGTTTTTTTTGAATTGCCATACTGGAATTTTCCGTATGTCAGACATTTTCTTGATGTGATGCATGTGGAAAAAAATGTATGTGACAGTGTTATCGGAGCGTTTCTAAATGCCCATGGAAAAACAAAGGATGGAATTGAGGCAAGGTGGGACATGGTTGACATGGGAATATGAGATGAGTTGGCTCCCATGAAGGGTGGAAATCGAATGTTTCTTCCTCTAACTACTTACAATATTTCCAGGGAGGAGAGATATCACTTTTGCAACTTCTTCAATGATGTAAAGATTCCAAAGGGGTATTCATCAAATTTCAGGAACATTGTTTCAATGAGTGATTTGAAGTTAAAAGGTTTGAAATCAAATTACTACCATATTTTGATGCAAGATTTAATTCCCATAGACTTACATTGAATTTTTCCCATGAATATTCATCATATGTTAACCAAACATTGTTTCTTTTTGGAAGTTGTATGTAACAAAATTTTAGACCCAATGAAATTTCCAGCTACGGAAAGAGAAATTATCATCATATTATTTGAATTAGAAATGTTTTTCCCACCATAATTCTTTGATATGATGGATCATTCGATAATTCACTTGGTGAGAGAGATTCAAATTTATGGTTCTGTGCACTATAGATGGATATACCCTGTTGAACAGTATATGAAGATTTTAAAAGTGTATGTCAAAAATTGAAGTCGGGTATAGGGTTGTATTATGGATAGATATATTATTGAGGAATCCATTGAATTATATTCTGAATTCTTATCTGATGTGGAAAGTATTGTTCTCCTGAAATCTCGTCACAATGGATGCATTGGGGGTGAGTGAATATCTGGAAGAGATGTTGTGACAATCAATATTACATATCAGGATTAGGACCAACTTTATCTTTTTCATAATATTTGGAAGGTTTATCCATATATTGAAACCCATAATGAAATTTTTAGGTATTTGAATCCATAAATGGTAGAAAAATGAATATCAAATACACATAATCCCTAGTTTATAGGATGGTTTTGGGACTATTCTTTTTATGGAGTTAGCTAAAAATCTAAATTAAATTTCAGAACGACTTCAATGGATAGCTATCAGGCCAAGTGTGTAAGTATTATCGAACAATGGTTATGTAATTAATGGCTATACATTCTATACATATTAACATGATGAAGATAGTATCATGAAAAATAGTGGAGTTATACTTGTGGATGAAGAAATGAATGTTTCTGGTAGTAAGGACACAAATCCAATTTATGTGAATATTTCATACTTTGGAATTTTCAAAAAAATATGGGATTTAGATTATATGACATTCCAATTGCATTTTTTTTAACAAAAATGTGTTGATAACAATAGTGGTGTTAAAATAGATGAATTGGGATTTGTGAAAGTTTATTTTAGTAAATAAGGGTACAAAGACAAACAATTTATAATGGCATCACAAGTGGTACATGTATTTTAGTTCCAGATCCAAAAAACCAATAGTGGTCAATTGTTCTATTATCATCCAAAACTATTGAAGGGCCCGATGAAAATTCAGTTGAGGATGATCCTTTTAGTAGTACGTCACAATCATTTATCAGTGGTCCCAATTTAGATGACGTTTTGTATATTATGGGAGACCACAATAAAGGGATTTTGATAATCGATAGAGGTGTGAAATACCTTTAGCCTTTGAAAAAAATAAAGAGAGTTCAATAAAAAGGTTATATTTTGTTTGTAATATAGATATTTTTATCTCATGTTATTATATTATCATTACTGAATTTATGTAATTTTAATTAAATGTTAAACAACTTCTTTAGATAATGACTTCTGCACATTCTGGTGCTTCTAACCTTGAGGTTGAAGAAGTCTCTCAAGATGTTGCTGCTGCTGCTACCACTGCTGCTCATAGTGCAAAGAAACAACAAGTTTCTTAACCTGTTTCTACTCCTAGTGTTGAGGTCCAACAACCATTATCCCATGCCGTTTATACCATTTCAGATGAATATATAGATGATGTTGATATCGATGAAATGGTCAGGGATGAAGGACCGACATCCCAGAAAACACAAGTGCCCTGTAGTTTGACTGTGTTAGCCAATGTTCTTAAGTTGAAAAGCAAAGACATCTAATTTGATGTTGAATTTAATGAATGAGGCCAACATGTGAATCCCAACAAGGCCATGTTTATTAGTTAAATTGGAATTTTCACTCAGAAACGTAGGCCGATTGACATAGATTCGTGACACCATGTCATGTCCGAGATTAGGGTTGTGATCTGGGAAGAAATTATGGTAACATTATGATATTATTTATTTAATTTACTAGAAAATAAAATAATTAAACAATGCCTTACTCTTCTCAATCTATTGAAGAGTACATTTATAGTATATGATTCACACAAGAATTATGTTCTAAGGATTGAAAGAAGGATTCATCAAGGTTTTCGCACTATTTTAATTAAATTTCACCTGAAAGATTCTAATGGTAATATAAACTCACACCCATCCCTTGTATATGATAACATAATATCCCATGAATCATGGGATGCATTTATTGGCTACTGTGGGGATGAGAAGATTCAGGTACATTGTGGGTGATAATACGTTATTTGAGGATATGTGTATTCATCACTTTGATTATCAATATTTCATTTATGAAACAACAAATCAGTACTGAAAATAAAGAACGTGCATCAAAAACAACATACCCATATTATAAATCAAGGATAGGGTATGCTTCACTAGAAAAGAAAATGGTATATATTTTAAATTAACAGTAATATTGTTAGGTTCCATGAAACAACATTATAATTATCTTTCTATATTTATATGTATATTGATGAGTCTAAAGCCAAAGAAACTTCCATCCCACATCAGGTGCTATGGAAGGAGGCACGTGTGAATAAAGAATGGAATCTAGTAGATGAAAACACACAAGTGTGGGAAATATGTGTAAGTATGACATAATAAAAAGTTTTGTTTTAAATTGCTATTACAAAATAATAATTAATTATTTTTCTATATCTGAAAGTCACAGGAATCAGCTACTCCTATAGCAGATGCAGACCCATTATCGACAACTTTGAAGAGGTTAGAACAATACGGTCATGTTAGAGGTGCGGGGTTTGGGGTGACACCCCGAGTATATTTTGGAAGAAAAAAACAAATAGTCTATAGAGATAAAGAAATGAAAAGAATGAGAAAAAGACTAGAAACTCTTGAAGGATGATTTCAATGGAAAGGAGAGTTTCTAGCAACTTTTATTGGTGGAAATCAATGTGAAGACACAACTTAGGAATAGCCAGCACGTGAAGATCCTGCCCCACCCCCACCAGCTTTGAGGAAATCCATTCCCCTCAAAGAGTTGTCTTAGCCATGGTAATAAATATTCTAATAATTTTCCCCATGAAATGTAAATCAGAAAAACACTAATACTTTTCCTTTTACTGATATTTTATAGGGTGATAATGAATGTAATTTATATCTGTCAACACCCACCTATCACCTCATAGTGAGGGCAATGGTGTTCAACATTCGAGAGGACAAGCTTCATAGTAGTCCACTTCAAAAAGATCATCTGAAAGGGAAGATTACTATATCTCATGAGACAAATGTAGAGCTACCTATTCCACCTGATGACTATGATATTCATATGGTCAAAAAGGCAGTTGGGAATTCATTGCATGGTTGTCGCAACCTGTAAGAGTACATGTGGACAAAGAGGTGTTTATTTCCATTTTTTTCATGATAAACCCTTAACAATTAATGAAAAAATGTTTAAACCAATGAATGTTATTATAGACGGATAAAGGGAATGGGTCACAAGAAACGTGGGCTCAAAATCATCTAAAGGATCAACCAACTGATCCCAAAGAGATATTGAAATCACAATAACACCACATGTTCTCTATCCACATTTACTAGCATTGATGAATCATGTGGATATGAAGCTAAAAAATGGTAGTAGTCATATATTTGTTTTTGAAAAGAATATATATGGAGAGGAAATTCAAGATTCCATTGCTTCTGAAAATGTAAATGAGGTGCTTGAATACAGTTGGCTAGGCATCACAGTTGTAAATTTATATATGAGGTATGTTTTCATGAATTGATTTTATAAAAGGTGATATAATGTGTTAATTATGACTAAATGCATTTTATATTATTGGTAGGCATATATATGTAAACCAGTTGAAGGGATTTTACCATGAGCCAAAATTCGGAATCTTTAGTCCTCATACCACATCAACATAACTAATGAAGTTAGAGCCATAAAAAATGATTAAATAGTGAAAGGCTTGCTGAAAACATTTGAAAGCAAGATTATAGATGATAGACTCATTCTAATACAAACCATGTAGGTCTAAAACTCTAAAATTAAAGAATATCAATTATATTTTCACTTATTTTTTTACTTATTCCTTTTTGTGTGTTTAGGTAACATTGGCTGCTAATTGTGGTGAACTTGGATACTCCAAATATTTATTTTTTGGATTCAATGCAAGGATATCCAACAAACCGACCACACATGATGGAGTTTGTGAATCTCTAAGACACTACATCCTACAGTTTAGGTCTAAACATCAAGTTATATAATTTATATTATATATTTTTGAGGATTCTATTACAATAGGGAGGTGTATCAATATCGTCTAAAACAAGGATTGAATATAAGAGCTAAGAATAAGGAGGTAAGAAAATACTACGTCTCTACATGTATCAGGGTGTATATAAAACAATTTCACCATCCAAACACAAATTATAACAAGCTACTTATTCTCCTAACGATAAAAGTTTTTGAAGTGTCTCAAAGAACAAAAAGATAATGATTGTGGTTATTATGTTTATAAATCAATGAGAGAGATCATTTTCCATCAACAAACTAGCATCCCTAAAGAGGTATTTTAAAAAACAACTACTATTTCATTTAAATTATTTATTAATTGTTTATTTATACATTTCGCAGTACTACTATGACTATCGAAAAGCCTCATATTCATAAGACGATATAGATTTATTCATAAACAATTGGGGAACATACCTTATGGAAGATTGTACAAAAATTGCATGAAGATCTGACTTGGGGACGTGTACAATTGGAAGCCATTTTTGAGAGGGGTTAAGGAGATCAAAAGATGAAATATTAATGTATGTAAATGTATGTAGAAAAATTTTAATTTTTATTAAATAGAACATCCTTTCTCCAATGACTCATTTTTCTATTTTAACAGATGAAATGCACCAGTAACATGCAAGAATGATGAACCACTTTTCTTTGGGCTTTGGATAAGAAAAAACAGTAAAATCTCCAAAATACCTTCATATCTGAAAAAACACATTCAGATTGTGTTGATACTTTAAGAGAACTATCCATGGGACACTTTTGACATGTACAAGTCAACCCTACTTGAATCCAAGGCACGGTGTGGCCGGTATCATTCAAAGTGTCTCTCTTTTGTTTAAAATGGACGGAATTTTAAGTGAAATCAACTAGTGACGTATAGAAAACTAACCAAATGAATTAATATTGTGTTGATACATTAGAAGAAATATAAATTGGTCAATTTTTATATGTACGATTCATCCCCACCTCAATAAATGGCACAGTGTGACTGGAATCACTCAAAGTGTCTCTCTTTGGTTCAAAATGGACAAAATCTTAATTGAAAACAACAAATGATGTATGGAAAACTGACCAAATGCATTAGGATCATGTTTATAATTTAAGAGAATGATCCATGGGTCATTTTTGACATGTACGTGTCAACCCCACCTCAATTAGAGGCATGATGTGGCTGGTATCACTCAAAGTGTCTTTCTTTTGTTTAAAGTGGACAGAATTTTGAGTGAAAACAACAACTGACTTATAGAAAACTAACCAAATGAATTTATATAGTGTTGATACATTAGTATAATGATACATGGGTCATTTTTGACATGTAAGAGTAAGCCCTGCCTCAATAAAAGGCACAGTGTGGCCGGTATCACTCAAAGTGTCTCTCTTTTGTTTAAAATGGAAAAAATTTTACGTGAAAACAACTGACGTACGAAAATATGACCAAATTCCTTCAGATTGGGTTGATAATTTAGGAGAATTATCCATGAGTCATTTGTGACGTGTAAATGTCAAAACCGCCTCAATATAAGGTATGGTGTGGCCGTTATCACTCAAAGTGTATCTCTTTTGTTTGAAATAGACCGAATTTTATGTGAAAACAACAACTGACATATGGAAAACCGAACAAATTCATTTGGATTGTGTTGATACTTTAGTAGAATGATCCATGGGTCATGAGTGACGTTTAAAATTCAACCCCACCTCAATCTGAGGTAGGTTGTGGCCAATATCACTCAAAGTGTATCTCTTTTATTTAAAATGGTCAGAATTTTAAGTGAAAACAACAACTAACATACAAGAAAATAGACCAAATGCATTTTGATTGTGTTAATACATTAGGAGAACGATCCATGGGTCATGTGTGGCATGTAAGAGTCAACCCCACCTTAATATGGGTCATGGGGTGGCAGGTATCTCTCAAAGTGTTTCTCTTTTGCTTAAGATGGACAAAATTTTAAGTGAAAACAACGACTAACGTACGGAAAACCAACCAAACACATTCATATTGTGTTAAAAATTTAGGATAATGATACATGGGTGATTTTGATGTGTAACTTTCATCCTTTCCTCAATCCAAGGCATGGTGTTCCTGATATCACTCATAGTGTCTCTCTTTTGTTTAAAATGGACATAATTTTAAGTGAAAACAACAACTGACATACAAAAAACCAATAAAATGCTTTAGGATTATGTTGATAGTTTAGGAGAACGATCCATGGGTCATGTGTGAAATTTAAGTGTCAGCCTCCCATCAATATGAGGCATATTGTGTCCGGTATCACTCAAAGGGTCTCTCTTTTGTTCAAAATGGAGAGAATTTTATGTGAAAACAACAACTGACGTATAGAAAACTGACCAAACACATTAGAATTGTGCTGGTACTTTAGTAAAACGATACATGGGTCATGTTTTTTTTTAAAAGTCAAACCAACCTCAATTTGAGGCACAGAGTGGCTGGTATCACTCAAAGTGTCTCTCTTTTGTTTAAAATGGACAAAATTTTAAGTGGAAAAAACAACTGACATATTGAAAACCAACCAAAAGCATTTTGATTATGTTGATACTTTAGTAGAACCATCCATGGGTCATTTGTGACATATAATAATCATTACCGCCTCAATATGAGGCATGGTGTGGCCGGTATCACTAAAAGTGTCTCTCTTTTGTTTAAAAGGGACAGAATTTTAAGTGAAAACGACAACTAACGTATGTGAACCCCCCTTCCCACCATACACACAAAAACCATTAAATGTTTCTTAAAGAAAAACATACTATTGAAATAAACACTATTCCAAAACCATTTTAAAAATACAATGATCTTAAAATCCATGAAATTCATTTCATTGAAACCATTAAATCCCCCCACCCTCTGGACACCACCACACCTCCCTGGACACCACACCACCCCTGGGACACCACCCCACCCATTGTACACCCCCATGGATAGCCCCCCCACCACCCTGGATAATCCCCACCCACCTGGACCCCCCCAACCCCATGGATAGTTCCCTACCCCCTAGACGCCCCACCCCTCCTAGACACTGCCCCACCACCTGGACACCCTCACCCCCATGGACAGCCACCCCCACCCCCTAGACACCACATCGCCCCCCTTGGATAGCCCCTCCAAACTTCTGGATCACCCCACCCCCTAGACACCACCCCACCCCCTAGAAATCACCCCACCCCTGGTCACCCCCACCCCCCGTACACCCCCACCCCCTGGAAAGCCCCCAACCCCATGGACACCACCCCACACCCCCAGACACCCCCATGGAGAGCCCCCCTGGACAGCACCCCCAACCCCAATGGATGCCACCACCCCCTGGATGACCCCCACCCCTTGGATGGCCCCACCACCTGGACACCCCCCACACCGTGGACACCCCCACCCCCATGGACAACAACCCCCACCTCATAGATACCACCCCACCCCCTTGGACAACATCCCCAACCTCCAGGACCCCCTGGACACCACCCCACCCCCTCAACACTTCCCACACCCCACTGGACACCACCCCACCCTCTGAACACCCCCACCCCCTAGGACAACCCCACCCTTGGAATGCTCCCCAACCCCTGGACACCCCCCCACCCCACTCCCCTAGACACCGCCAACCCCGTGGACAACCACCACCCCTCCTAGACACCACCCCACCACCTGGACACCCCCACCACCTAGACAACCCCACCCCAACTGACAGCCACCCCCACCCTTCTAGACACCACCCCACACCCCTTGGACAACCCCCTAACCTCCTAGACCGCCCCACCCCTCTAGACACCACCCCACCCCCTGGACACCCCCACCCCTGGAAATCCCCCCAACCTCTTGAACACCACACCACCCCCCTAGACACCACCATGGATATCCCCCACCCCCACCACCACCTTGGATAGCCCCACTCCCCCTGGGAAACCCCCTCCCCCCAGACACCCCCACCCCCTGGACACCCTACCCCCCTTGGAAATCCACCCCAAACCCCTGAACAACCCCCAACCCCCTGAATTCTGAATTTAATTCTTCATGTATTTAACTAACTTATGAATTATGTGTTAATGGTGTATGGGTATACTTCTTGTATGTCTATTCTTGCGATAGTTACATTATTAATTATGTGTTAATTTTGTATGGGTATACTTGTTGATATGTTGATTTTGTGCAGGACTTGTTTGGGTGTGCTACTGCAGGATTTTATGTTACAGCAAGTAGTTCATTTATCCACGCTTTTTTAGTGCTGATAAAGAATCCCATTATCAGAACCTTTTTAGAGATGATAAATTATCCCTTTTCATCACCTTTTTAGAACTTATAAAGGCTCCCTTTATCAGTTCATTTCTAGCGCTGATAAATGCATCCTTTCTCTGCATGTTTTTAGCGCTGATAAAGGCTCTCTTAATCAGTGATTTTTAGTGCTAATAAAGGCCAATTTTATCAGTTTTTTATTAGCACTGATAATGGGGACCTCCCCCCACCATCAACACTGAGCTTTATAACACTTTTGTATCACTCTTAAAGACCATTTTGAGCGCTGATAAAGCCCATTTTGAGCACTGATATAGCCCATTTTTTTTAGTACTGAGACAAACTATGGTCTTGGCACCTTGACTTGACAGAATGATTAGGTATGGTCTTTTCACAAGTCCTTGAAAGAATGTTATGATTATCCAGAATTATTAATTTCTTAAATACATGATTAATATTTTACCAACCATGGGATTATTCAAATAGTAGAATATTCCTTGGTTAAAAATCTTTTAGTTATGATAATGGTAATAAATTCATATTTTATAATAAATTATGTTGTTGGATAGTTTTTATAATTGAATTGTAGAATCTATTTCTAAAAAATTGATACATATTTTGATATTACATCTTTCATTTCATGAATTACATTTCATGTGTTATGTGAATAATTATAGTGTTACTTATACAATTCTAAGGAAGTGTGACTTCAAGTGATAATTTTTACATGTATCCTTGCATGTCAACCAAAATTTAGTTCGATAATTTTCTAGCTTACATTCATCATTCATATAATTGTTGAACACGTATGCATACTCTAATATGTTATTTATCTATAGCTTTCAAATAAATATATTAATCATTGTGTGTGATTTTTTCTGAAATTGATTTCATGTAAGATTTAAAAAATGTTGACTACATGCTTCAAGAAATGTATTTTACCTTATCATAAAATGTTTTGTAATTATTTAAAAGTATGTTTTAAAAATTAATTTCATTATTTGGTTTTAAAACCCATTAAAGATAATTTTAAATACTTACCCTATGTTTTAATTAATTTCTATAGGGTTAGTAGATTTTTCAATATTTGAGTACTTTTATGTGATCGAAACAATATGAATCTAATCTTCTTTAGTTTTGAAGAAATAAATAAGTTGTATTTTGTTTTTCAAAACCTAAATTGGGAATATTTTCTATGATGGAATGTGATGTGTAATTTTATCCACGTGTTTTTATAAAAAAATTACACACCATGTTTTAGGCACCGACTCTGGGCTTCGGGGGTCGAGGTCATCACATTTGGTATCAGAGGATCAGTTTAGACAATTCTAGAAAATTAGAACATAATAAAAAAAATATTTACTATGTTTTAATGTGTAGAAATTTTCTATTTAAAATTTTCAGATAGAAGGACAATTTTCACCAACAAACCTCATGTCTCTCCCTACCAAATTAATAGATGACACAATTTTCAGGTCGTGTTCATAAATCTACCAGCATTTTCTAAACCTGTGTTTGACCTGCTAACACCTCTACTAGGTGTTAAAAAACCCAAATATCCTTCAAATTTACTAATGTTCAATTAATGTCTACTAGCTCATGTTGCAAGAAAAACTTTCATTTAATGAACATAAAAGAGGGTACCAATAATGCCTCTTCTTATGTTTCACCCAATCTAAAGATTATCTAGCCATAAATAAGTTTCAAGAAGCTATGGAGGTGGTGACCCCTATGCAGCCTATCTGTTCCATGTTTTCAGTTTCAGCAGGTATGGGAGTCTTTATAATATCTAGGTTTTAGAAAACCAAGTTGTATGACTGGTTTATCGGAACCAAGTTCATTTTGATTTCTTTGAACTCTACACCTACCTTGCCACCCTCTCGAGGACCTACTATTGCCCGCATAAGTTTGACTCCATCTTTGCAAGGTGTATCTAGGAAAATGAAATTGAAGAGTTGAAAAAAGTTTTGAGGATCAACCTAATAGAAAGATCTTACCAAGAAAGTCTCCAATGGTGGTGGACTTCATGAAGGTATAAATGAAATATTGTTGTTCATTAAAATTTTGTTAACTAATAATGATAAAAAATGTTTTGTAAGGACATCAAGGGTGATGTATGTGAGATGGTTATGGGAAGCTTGAGAGTACAATGGAATTGTGAGGACATAGTTATTTTGAGGGGGGATAATGTGATGCCTCAGACATATTTATTCTTGTAGTAATAATATTATGATAATTATTAGTATTATTCTTAATTTATTTTGTTTAATAACGGTCCCTGATAAAATAAAGTACTTGCAGAATAAAAATAAATACATGATTTATTTAATAGAAATATTGAAATATTACATTTCTATAAGTTCAAAACACCCTTACTAAAGAGACCTTTCAGAATCACTGGGAAGGCACCAAATACAAAAAATAGACCAAGAAAATAGTGAAATTCCTTTGGGTCTGTCACAAAGAAGAACATTACAGAAAGAACAATGAATACCATATTAAGCATCAAGGGGATGGAAAGAACCATCTTCACTAATTTTATTTTTGATGTTTGGAACACCCTAAACAAGTATTTATAAGGCCTTGATGTTAAATGTGACCATTGAGGTCTTTATATGACTGTTGGTTTTTATAATTGCCATAAAATTTTATAGCCATCAGATATATTAAGTATTTTTATTATTTTAAGTATTTTAAGTATATAAGTATTTTACATATTCTAAGTATTTAAAGTATCTTAATTATTTTATGTACCCTAGGATCTTTTATGGTTTTGAATGTTTGAAAGTAATATTTTATACAATAAATGTATGTTTTTAAGTAAATGTTATGTTTTCAAAGAATACCTCCATATGTATTAAAATTGAATACTTATTTAGATTTTAATAAAAATGAAATGTTATCAATTATTTTATAAAGAAAAATATATGTTTCAAATGTTTTAAAATACTTTAAATATTTTAAAGATCCGACCTTGGTTAAATAATAACATAGTTTTAACTAAGGATCCACTTTATTCTAAAAATTTAATAACCATGGTGTTTCTTTTTAATTGAGTTAAAATTAGTATAAATTTTTTAATTGAATTTGAAATTTAGATTATGAAAATTAATGTTTTGAAACTAAAATAAATGAATACAAACATATTAAAATAATGGATTTTGGGAAAATAAAGGAATATATGTATATATATTGGCTAATATATATGTAGTTTTTAATCCAAACATATTTTATGTTTTCATAGAAATGGAATTAGTGAGTAACTAATGTTTTGGTGGTATTTGTTGCTTTTATGGATTTTTAAATTTCATTTTAGCTATACTCACCTCATATGTATATACGGTGTTATGTAACTTTCAATCCCATACAACTTCTGGTTTCTAAATGATGTTTTCTAGAATTTAATTCATGTTTATGATGCATATAACATATGTAAGGGATTAGTTTTTTCTTTGTGTTTGGTTAAACCATGTATATGCATATATATATATATATACCTATATGTGAATATATGTTTATTTATAAAACAATCTTGTCTTGTTTTTATGATTTCCGAATAATGAACATTTGTTTTTAAATGATGTTCTTAAATGCACGTAAATCATATAAGGATTATATATTTTTTTGTTTAATTGGGCCATATAAAAATATACGTGTTTATACAGTTATATGTATATATATAGGTTTTAATTATAATCTGAATTTGGTTTTCATAAAACTGATTTTAGTAATTATATTATGTTTTGGAAGTGTATAATATTTATAAGGATTTATCAAACCTTATTTTGGATGTGAAAATCCCATGTATACACTTTGTTTATATATGGTTTTATATGATTCTAAAACCCATATATATATATATATATATAAGAACCATGATTTCATATATGCATGGCTTGGATTATTTTAAAAAAAATTATGGTATTAGGCAAGTAATGATTTTATACAATACACATGGTACAATTTTATATGGGAAAACAATAACAAAACCCTGTTTTGTTATTGTGTGCCTAAAATTCTAAAAAAGAAGTCATCACCTTGTAAATTCAATTTTCTTAATATACATTTTTATTTTTTATTTATTTTAAGTAGTTGGAAGAATCTTTTGTTTAATAAAGATGCATATAAGTTAACATACACCTTTAGTAAAGTGTGTTTAATTGTTTATGCATCAATATGAATTCTATAAATTAGAAAGTGTTATGTTTTAATACACAATGAATCTACCAAAACAAATAATATTATTTTATTTTTAACTTCTTTGACACTTTACTTATCAGTGTATAGTGAACATGAATATTAATTATACAAAATGTTCATTTCCATGATAAAAGGATTTGAATTTAAGTGTTATTAATTCATTTGACCAACCAAAGAAACTATTATCTTATGTGCACTAGTTATTATCACTTGTAAAAATTTATTTCTATGTGTCCATGCAGTCTTTATTTTAATTTTTACTATTAATTCATGATTTATTTATGAATATGGACAAAATTTAAAAATGGAAATTTTTCTCTTATAATATCTTAGGGATCCAGAAATCAATTACTCAAATTGTTATGGTCCAATTCCAATAAAAGAAACAACTTAATTTTTCACAGTGGTATGGGAGAGCTCAAATAAAAGAAACATATTAATAAATCAAAGTGGTGTGAGACACTTTGATTTAAATACATTTAGACATATGAGGAATAAATTGGACTGATTATGTGATGGGTGAGGCTTGTTATAGCCTCTCAATGCATTATTAGGTCTCATGAGACAAACTATGGTCTTGGAACAAGGCCTTGACAGAATGATTATGAATGTTCTAGGAACGATCCCTCAACAGAATGTTATTATTGTCCGACATTATGCATTTCTTCAATATGTAAATAATATTTAACCAAACATGGGATTATTCAACTAGTATAATATTTCTTGGTTAAGAATATTTTACTTATGATAATGGTGCTAAATACATGTGGCATAATTAAGTATGCGCTTGGAATTTTTTTATAAGGAAAGTGTAGCATATATTATCAAAAAATTGATACAAAAGTTGATATTACATCTTTTATTTCCTGAATTACATCATAAGTGTTAAGTTAATCAGGATAGTGTTACTTATAAAATTATAAGAAAGTGTGATTTCATGTGCTAATTTGTACCTGCATCGTTGCATGTCACCCTAAATTTAATTTGATAATTTTCTTTTATACATTCAACATTTCGATCATTGTTGAACATGTATGAATAGTCTGATATGTGTTGAGTCAATAAGGTTTCCATAGGACATTTCCATTCCTCAATGTTTTGAAAATCTGAAATACTTTATCTTAAGGAAAATTATATTTTCCCTAAGAATTATCTTAATAAAGAAAATTTTCATTCTCTAAGGAATTTTACCCTTACCTATATTTTCATTGTTATTTTTATAGTTTCTGTAAATCTAACTCATCTTATTCAAATCGGTTTCACATCAAAAACCTCAAAATCCTATAAATAATTAGATATAGAGTATTCTGTTTTCAAGTTCCGAATTCAAACTCCGAATTCTCTGAAATTCAGACTCCGAATTCCCTGAAATTAAAAATTTGAATTCTCTGAAATTCAGACTCTAAATTATCTAAAATTCAGACCCTAAATTCTATAAAATTCAGACTCCAAATTCCTCAGAATTTAGACACCAATTTCCTTATATTATAGACTCCGAATTCAGACTCCCAATTCCTTAGAATTCAGAATCCAAATTCCTCAGAATTCAGACTCCGAATTCTTTAGAACTTAGACTCTAAATTCAATGAAAAACAGAATCTGAATATCCATGATTTATAGTCTCTAAATGTTTATTTTCTTATATTCAAAACATTAATTTTCATTAGACTCTAAAAAATATATTTGGTTATGCAACCTTATTTTGATTACACTAGTTATAGTTGTGAAATTATGTCGTACAATCTATTTTTAAAAAACCATTTTTTGAGTTACACGTGTATAGGTCCCGTGAAAATTGAATGAAAAATATGACCATTGGAAGAGGGAGATGATCATTGGAGAATTACATATAAATATGATCTCATTTGAATGAGCTTGATAAATGTTCCATAACTCCAGAGATTGAAAGTTGTTGAAGTGATTTCTATCGAGAGAAACTTTCATTCCTTGTGTGTACTGAACATCTTGTTCAGTTTGCTTCATGTGACTCTAATTGTTGTTGTGTAAAATCGAGGACTTCTATGGATAATAATATATAAGTTCCAAATACCTTAATGTTTGAGGACTTCTAAGGAAATGAAGATAGAGGTTTCAACTACCTTAATGTTTGAGGGCTTATGGGGATAGCAAGACAGTTTCCGATATTCTTATCGAGGGCTTACCCTGGTGTGGGTAAGACAGACTTTATTGAAAGTATAAATCAAGGGACCTTTATCCAAGGTTGTTGGATACCCTTATCTTTGGGTTAAAAGATTCTATACTTGTTACATGTTTTGTTTCATCTTTATTTCGATTGTATTTTGATAAAGAAGGAAAGTATAACTTTCATATACTTTCTTTTACTTTTGTATACTCTGATTAGTAATATTCAATATGCTTTAAGGTAGAATATTTTCCCTATAAACATTCCAAAAGATTCATTTACCGAATCAATTTTTTTCCAGAAGATATCATGTTTTTAGAACTAGAAGTCTTGTGAATTTACAGTGTTTTACCTTGTTAAACATAGTTTTCCTTAAGACTAAAAATGAAAGTTTTTAAACTTACAATTCACCCCCTCTTATATTTGAGTATCTGAATTCATATTTCGATCCTATAATCGGTATCAGAGAAGGTCTTTGAAATAATTATATTCACATATATGTTTTCTCACTGAAATTTTTATTATTCGAAATATTTTCTCTGCTTAGGTATTTTTATCATTGTTTAAAAACTTTAATTTTTAATAGTTTCTGTGGAAATATATTCCTCTTAAGATGGATGGAATGAATGTTGGGTTGGTTGACAATCTAAATCCTACTAGACCACCTATATTTGATGGGAATGATTATGAATACTGGATAGATTGTTTGAAGGATTTTTTATTAATACTAAAGTGTAAAACATTGTTGTGCTTACTGGATATTACAAGATTCGTGATAAGAAAGTCAGAACTTTCACCAATCAAGAAAAGTCAGAATATCAACTAAACTTCAAGGTACGCAATACTTTGTTGTGTTCCACGACCAGGAATATATATAGTCAGATTTTTTCTTGTGAAACTCATAACTGTATCTAGAAGAAATTAGATGTTACTCATTTTGGTACATCCAAATTTATTGATACTAGAAGAGGTATGCTTAGAAAAGAATATCTTGGAGTTTAATTTCTTTATGGAGAGCCAGTATGAAAGGTGCATCAATGGTTTATGACTATTGTTACAAATATAGAATCTATTGGTGATAAATGTCTTGATGATGAGGCACTTGGTAACAATATTATTGATATCGTTCCTAATGAGTGGGAATCTAAGAGAAAAACTACTGATTAGAATA
Source organism: Viscum album (assembly GCA_963277665.1). NCBI lineage: Eukaryota > Viridiplantae > Streptophyta > Magnoliopsida > Santalales > Viscaceae > Viscum > Viscum album. Next base: position 1,211,100,686 of record OY728137.1, read on the forward strand.
GGATTGTATCTCAAATTACTCTTGATGAGCTTTTTGGAACTCTTCTTCAACATGAGACAAGAATGAAAAGAGACACTGATATGAATAAGAAGAAAAATGGTAATGGAAGTGTAGCCTTTACTACTACTAAATACAAGACTCCTGAAAGGGTTAAAAGATACAAGTCGAAGAAAGTAATTGTTTTAACTAAATCTAGTGAAAGAAAACATAGTAAGAATGAACTAGCTAATCTTGATCGAAGGATGAAAAAGACAGTTGGAAAGAAAGACATTCAATATAGATATAAGAAGAAAGAAATAAAAGACAAGAAAGACCCAGAAGTCACTTGCTATGAATGCAAAAGAGCAGGGCATATCAGACTAGATTTTCCTATTCTTAAGAAAAAGGATAGAAAGGAAAAGAATTATAAGAAGAATAGAAAGAAGTATTACAAGGATGAAGCTAAGAATGTTTTGAAAGCCAATGTCTCCTAGAGTGCTAGTGGTAGAGACTCTTATGATGAATCCTCATAGTACAAATCTTCTGGTCAGATGAATATCGGTCTATTAGCCAGACTACCCAATGAAATTTTTTTTCTATTGGCCAAGGTACACAATGTTGAATCTATCAAAAATGTATATTTGAATGAAAATTATACTGATGATAAATACTATAAATCTTCATATGAAGAATCTTCTTCTAATGTAGATAATACATCACCTTCTTATAAAGAAGTATCTTTGTATGATAAACTTCTTGAGAATAAATACTCTATGCTCAAGGAAAATCAAGATAATGAAAATTCTATAATTTCAATTCTAACAAAATAATTACCAGATCTTTCTAAGGAATATGATAAAAAAATTTATGATTTTGAAAATATTTCCAAAAACCATGTGGTAGTTAATTCCGAGGAGGGTAAAGTTTCTAAGGATCTTGAAAATGTAATTTCTAATAAAAATATTTTAGAGATGAACTCTAGTTATAAAACTAACATTTTTATGGAAACAAATCTTGTTATTAAACTAAAGTTAGAAATATTTTCCTTGAGGAATTGTGTGCCAAAATTTACATCTGGTAAGGAAAATTTTGACAAGATGTGTTCCCAAATTAAACCTCTAAGGAATTGTTCTAGATTTGGTTATACTAATTCTAAACCAGTTTTTTGTAGTAACTATTTTGTTCCTCAAAGTGCTCCATTCTGCACTAAATGTCAGTGTGGTGGTCATTGGGCACAAAATTTTTCTTTAAATAAAACATAGCCTTTAGGTTTTCATAAAACATATTTTTTCTAAGAAAATGTTGATTCCTAAAATCTTTCTTTTTGAAATTTCTGGATACAAAAAAATTTGGATCCCAAAAGTCTAATACTCTTATTTTTAAGAAAATAATGATAGTACCAATTGAAATAAATCATACATGGATAGTGTATGTTCCCGGTATATAACTATTAGTAAAAACCTCTTTGAAAAGATTATCAAGATGAAAGGAGGAAAACTAAATTTCTGAGATAAAGCTTAGGGAGAAATTATTGGTATAGTAACATTGTTCTTCTTGGAAAAACATTTATTTCAAATGTTTTATTTTTTAAGGGTCTTTAGCAAAATCTCAATAACATAATTCAATTATGTGATGAAGGTTACCTTTTGAATTTTAGTTATGATAAGTTCTTAGTACACAATTAAAAGGAAGAGTTTATTTTTTCTACCCATAGGAAAGATAATGTATACACACTAAACATAGAAGACCTTAGAATCCAGTACCTACCTTGCCTTAGAACAATGGGACATTAGTCTTGATTATGGCATAGAAGGTTAGAAGATTGTAACCTTATGAACCTATGTAAACTCTCTAATAAATGACTTGTTAAGGATATACTAAAGCTTAAATACGATTCTTCAAATGTTTGTGATCCTGTCAATATGGAAATCAACATAAATCAAGTTTTAAATCAATTGGTGAAGTCTCAGCTGCTGATCCATTACAGTTGGTGCATATGGATCTTTTCTATCCAACATAAACTAGAAGCATTGGAAGAAAAAATTATGTATTTTTCATAGTGGATTATTACTCTAAATTTACCTGGGTCTATTTTATAGTAACGAAATATTGCCCTTTTTATTATTTCAAAAATTTTAGCACCCAAGTTAAAAATGAGAAAAACAATCCATTGATAACTATTCATAGTTATCATGGAGGAGAATTTCAATTTTTTTCTTTGAAAATTTTTATAGTAAAAAAGGCATTACTCATAACTTCTCAGCACCAAGAACTCCTCAACATGATGGTTTTGTTGAAAGAAGAAATCAAATTCTTCAAGAGATAACTAGAACCATGTTGAGTGAATATTCAATAACCAAAAATTTTTGGGCTGAATCTGTAAGTATTTCTTGTTATACTATCAATAAAATTTCTATTAGACCATTTCTTAACAAAACCCCTTACTAATTGTGGAATGGTAGAAAACCTAGACTTTCCTACTTCAAATTATTTGGTTCAAAAGTATTCATTTTGAAAAAAGAATATAATTTACATAAATTCACACCCTAATTTGATGAAGGAATTTTCTTAAGCTAATACACATCTTCTAAGGCTTATAGATTTTTAATAAAAATACTTGTATTATTGAAGAAATAGTACATGTTAAATTTGATGAAATTTATCCTTTTATTTTTTTTAAAATGTCAACCTCCATATTTGGATGTGTTTTCAAAAACCGATTATCAAACCTTGATAGAAGATCATTCTAATAAGGAAAATGATCAATAAAATGTTTCTATTGTCTTTACCCTAGAATATATCCTACCATATGTTGATGAATAGGTTCTACAAAACCCAAATCAGTTATTTCTTAAGAATCATCCCAGTGATAGTATCATTGGTTATTTAAATCGACCTGTAAGGACAAGTAGTTCCTTAATAAATAAAGTAGAACATATAGCATTAATTTATCAATTAGAACCAAAAATCAATGATGAAGCTTTATGTGATAATTATTGGATTAATTCCATTCAGGTTGAGCTAAATGTATTTGAAAGGAATAAAGTCTAGACATTGGTTGAAAGACCTAAGGAAACATCTATCATTGGAGTAAAATGGGTCTTCAGAAATAATTGTGATGAAAATGGAATCATATTAAGAAATAAATCTAGATTATTTTCTAAAGGATATAATCAATAAGAAGGAATAGACTATGAATAAACCTATTCTCCAGTTTCTAGACTTGAATCTATTCATATTTTACTTACCTTTTCAGCATTCTTTAATTTTGAATTTTTTCAAAGGGATGTAAAAGGTGATTTATTTAATGATTTTGTTCAAGATGATGTTTTTCTTGAACAACCTCTAGGTTTTGAAGACAAAAAACATCCTGAACATGTTTTCAAAATTACAAAAGCTTTATATGGACTTAAACAAGCTCCTAGAGCATGGTATGATAGACTTACATGATTTTTGTTGTAAAAAAATTATGTTAAAGGAAATACTAATCCAACCATTTTTATAAAGAAAAATTAAAAAATTATTTTTATTAATGAAATTTATGTGGATAACATTATATTTTGTTCAACTCAGCAATCATTAAATGATTCATTTGTGAATCTAATGAAATCCGAGTACAAAATGAGTATGATGGGTGAGTTAACATTTTTTCTAGGTTTTAAAATTTCTAAATTACTAGAAGGAACTAATATATCTCATAAGAATTATATTAAGAATATTCTTAAAAATTATGGATGTGAAAAAACTAACAGTATAAGTACTCCTATTGGTGCCTCAAATTCTCTTGATATTGATGATGTTGGGAAACCAATAGAGAAAACATCAATTAGAGGTATGATTGGAATTTTACTATACTTGATAGATAGCCGTATAGACTTAATGATTTTAGTTTCCTTAGTTTCAATATATCAATCCAATCCTAAGGAATATCATTTAAAGTTAGTGTAAATAATTTTTCACTATTTAAAGGGAACTATGGATTTAGGACTCTTTTATACTTTTGGAAATGATTTTGTTTTAAAAAGTTTTTCAGATGCTGATTTTATTGGATGTAGAATGGATAAGAAAAGTACATTCAGAACTTCCCATTTCTGAGAAGATTCATTAGTTTCTTGGTCATGAAAAAAACAAAACATAGTAATACTTTCTGCTGATGAAGTAGAATATGTAGCAACTAGAAGTCTTTGTGCCCAAGTGTTGTGGATGCAACACACATTCACAGACATTGGTATGAGTGTTTACAAAACACGGATATTGTGTGATAATACTAGTTCCACTCTCATTCAAATCACATAGACATTAGACATCACTTTCTTAGGGATCACACACAAAAAGGAGATATCATTCTTCAATTTATCAGAACACAAGTTTGACTTGCTGATATTTTGAAAAAATCTTTACCCTTCAAAGGATTTTAATAGATTAAATTTTTTTAGGAATGATAACCATATGGTAATCTTCCATATTATCTTTTTCTTGAAACCTATCTCCTTATAGTAAGAAAATCCTTTTCATAGGGGGAGTACAATTGCTTATTAGTCATTTTTTTCCTTTTAAAATTTTTCGTAATAATATTTATTTCATAATCAATAGTTCTCAGAATGAAAAATTTTTTAATAAAAATTTCTATAATTAATTTTTTGTAATCAATATTTCTGTAATCAAAATCTCTGTAATCTAATTTTTGTGATCAAAATTTTCTCAACTTTTTTTTTTCAAAACCTAAAGTTCTTCAAGAAGAATTTCCTCAAAAGGATAATATTCCCAGTAATCCTAAATTTATATTTCCATTATTAAATTTTTTTAAACATATTTTTACATGTTGGTATTTTCATTTTATTAAAAAAAATTCAGATTCACTTTTCCTTAAATCCAAATTTTTACATTAAAATCCTCAAAGATCAAAACCAACCAAATTCCTTCTTCGGCTATCATCTCAACTGTTAGATCTAATAAAGTGTTTTTTAACCAATGGATTAATCAGGTAAAATGAACCATCGCCTCAAAAGCCTATATAAGGACCCCCTGATAGTTGTCCCACATCGGTCTTCAATGCTTTGGCGTGTTGAATCTCTGCTACTCTACATAAGGTCGTTCTGAATCTTCATGTTTTTCCTAAAATCCAAATTTCTATGCAAGATTATCCTTGGAAAGAAATGTTTTCAGGAAAGGAAATATCGAAATGGAAGATATACATAGAAATGATAGTTTATATGAAATACGTTTCTATGTATGATTCTATTATTTCAAAGAATATCAAGTTGAATGGCTGGGAGAGCTTATGTGTATCGAAACCAAAGTCACAAGATCAGGTTTATCTGGAGTAGTTGGTTGAATTCTATGAATCAGTAAACTTCTTCATTGAATGAGGGAGAGATAAGATATCCTTCAAGAGATATAGAAAGAACTAATTCGTTTCTTACATCAAGGCTGCAAGCTTAATTGAAATTCCGTATAAGGGTGAAGCATCATTTTGCACCCACAAGTTACTAGATGTCTCAGGCTCATTCGATAAGAAAATGTCTTTAGAGTGCCTTGGTCTATCAACATTTAAGACTAAAAATATTATTCATCTATCTACAATCCACCAGATTCTTGAGTTATGGGTTCAAGGTTTTATCATTCCGAGAAAAGGGGATAAGGATACCCTAAAGAAAAGTGACATCTATATTTTGGATTTCCTGGTGAACCTTAGGAAGAAAAATTTGGTGAAGTATATCTTGATCACAATTGAAAATATTAAGAATGGAACTCTAAAATCTCAAATCATCATGTATCCAGTTATTCTATCCAAGATTATAGTTCTTTGTCTTGGGTCATTTTAAATCCATTGTAGGATTAATACAAGGAATTTTAAAGTTATGTTGTTGAGTGTGGATAATATAAGGAGAACGTAGGTTTATTTTTCAAGGGAATCGGGAGATTTTTATGAAGCTAAAGTTGAAGCTCAATCAGTGAAATCAGAAGTTGCTGAAACTTCTAAGAAGGGAGGAAAGAAGAGGAAGTTAAAGGAACTAGAAGAGAGCCAAAAAAAACTCTAGGTATTCAGGAAACTCAATCAGCACCTCCTAATCCAAAGAAGAAAAATACTTATCTTGATGAAGTGGTTTCTAAGTGGAATGAAGAAAAAAGAAGAAGGAAGCAGATCCTAGTATTGGAATGGACCCTACTGGGGAAAAGGCATTGATGTTGAAGGCGTCTGAAAATCTTGGGAAACAATAAAAGGAAAATAAGTATATGAAGAAAATTACTGAAGATGATTTAGTTAAATCCCTTATTAAGACTATTGATAAAGCTTCTAAAAAAATTCATGTACCGTAATTCTTTTTGCAAGAATCACTTCCTGTGATTCTATGAAAGAAGATAGTGATTCTAGAACCAGAACAAGAAGAAGAAAGTGTACAAGATGAAGAAGTAGTAGAAGAAGAAGAATAAGAAGAAGAAGAAGTTGGTGGAGATACCAATGACATGATTAGACAAGTGGAGGTTTATCATGAGAAGGAGAGTCCTTCTGAGAAACTGTCAATCTGAACTTTTAAAGCATAATCTTCAAAACATGATACTCATGGAAAAGTAGAAAAGGGTTAAGAATAAGTGAATAAAATATATGAAAAAGAGAGTAGAAACCATGAGTTTGTTCAGACATAATATCTTGTGGCAGGTTCCTACAATGAAAATCATGAAGAAGACAATATTGATCAATTATCTGACAGTGAGCATCAATTGACCAAAGCAAAAGAGATCGTTCTGAGAGCTGATAAGGGAAAATAGGTATTGTTTGATACACCTAGTAAAGTAGTTGTAGCAAAAAACTATATTAGTGGATCATAAAATAAAAAATATAAAGAGATAGAAAAATAATCCTCACCAACCAAACAGTCTAATTCAGAATCATCCTCTCTTGGAAATTATTTTTTACTTCAATATTTGAAAAATCTGGTTGATACTATTCACTTATTTCTAAGTATAGACTCAAGGTGTCATTTTATTTAGCATTAATTTAATCATAAAGAAGATTCAGTCACCTTTCTTATGGATAAGTTTGTTAGGATGGAGGCAGATTTCAAAACTTTTTCATTGGATATGAATCTTACAAAAGATCATGCAAGGAAATCACTAAGTGGTCAAGGAAAACAATCGAAGAGATGATAATCCTTAATGATTTACAAGAAATTGTGAAGGATTCCTTTTACACCAAATATTGTAAGCTCAAGGACCTCACTAATTTTTTTGAAGAAAAGCTAAGTCTCAAACAAACAACTCGGAAGCAGGATATCAAGGAGGTGAATGGGAAGCTTAATTCAGTGGATATTAATTAGAATAGGGAAAGGGATCTCAGAATAGAGTTTGAAGAAATGATTGATTGGAAAGAATATATTTTGAAGGATTTGGTAGATATTCTTAAGGCTTAGGAAGAAAAAATCAAATACATATAGATGAAAAATTTAGATCAGGACCAGCTGCTCAACCGTGTGGAATAAGATCACAAGGAGATAAAGAATCTAAGAACCATCATAATGAATTTAATGTTGAAGGAGAAATAAGGATAAATGTTCCCAAATTGAACTTTTGTTTCATTTATTCTTTGTATTAATTTTTCCCATCATAGTGATATTTTGGTTGTTCATCATGTGTTTTGTTGTATAGTACTAATTTTTTAGGTTTCATATTTTTTTAATTCTCTTTATTCTTTTTTGAAAAACACAAAGGGGGAGAAATGAATAATAAAAAGAATACTAAGTAAAGAAGTGAATTCCATAAGTAAGGGGGAGTCTATCAAAGGGGGGTTTCATCAAAGAAGATTTTATTATATAGAAAATGGAAAAATCTTTTTAAGGAAGTCAAGAATATGATCCTTATGGATTTTAAAACCTAAGGTGGGGTTAGTCGTATTCACCATAATTCATAAGTAAAGGGATATAAGTTTTTATTTTCAAGTATATAAAAAATAACTCTAATTCCTTAAATTATTTTTCATAAGGATGTTTTTGATTTCTAAAAAGGGGTATATTGTTGAGTCAATAGGGTTTCCTTATGACTTTTTTATTCCTCTATGTTTTTAAAATCACAAACATTTTATCTTAAGGAAAATTATATTTTCACTAAGAATTATATTAATAAGTAAAATTTTTATTCCCCAAGGAAATTTATCCTTACCTATATTTTCATTGTCCTTTTTATAGATTCTCTAAGTCTAACTCATTTTATTCAAATCAGTTTCACATCTAAAACCTCAGAATCCTATAAATACTTAGATATAGAGTATTCTATTTTCAGATTTTGAATTTAGACTCTGAATTCTCTGAAATTCAGAATCCAAACTCTCTGAAATTAACACTCCAAAATTTCTGAAATTCAAACTCCGAATTTTCTAAAATTCATACTCTAAATTATCTAAAATTCATACTCCGAGTTCTTCAGAATTTATACTCTGAATTCCTCAGAATTCAGACTCCGAATTCTTCACAACTAAGACTCTGAATTACTTGGAAAATAGAATCTAAATATCCATGATTTATATTCTCCAAATGTATATTTTTTAGACTATTAACATTATTTTTCCTTAGAATCTGTAAAATAGATTTGTTTAAGCAAAATTATTTTTATTGCACTTATTATAGTTATGAAATGATATCGTACAATCTGTTTCTAACTAACCGTTGTTTGAGTGACACAAATATAGGTCCCACTAAAATTCAGGCAATAATATGTCTGCTAGAAGATGGAGCCGACCATTAGAGAATTACCTATAAATAAGAGCTCATTTAAACAATCTCAATGACCGTTCCATCACTCTATATATTTCATGCTATTGAAGTGATTTCTAGAGATAGAGAATCTCATGCCTTCTGCACACTGAACATCTTGTTTAGATTTCTTCATGTGACAATGATTGTTGTTGTGTACAATCGAGGACTTATGTGGATATGAAGAAAGAGGTTCTAACTACATTAATGTTCGAGGGATTCCAAGGATAGGGAGACAGAGGTTCCAACTACCTTAAAGGTAAAGGGCTTGTGGGGATATCAAGACAGATTCCGATATTCCTGTCGAGGGCTTTCCCTTGTGTGGGTAAGACAGACTTTATGGAAAGTATAATTCAAGGGACCTTTATCTGAGGTTGTTAGATACCCGTATCCTTGGGTTAAAAGACATCATAATTGTTACTTGTTTTTTTCATGTTTATTTCCAATGTATTTTGATAAAGGAATAATGTATAACATTCATATACTTTCTTGTAATTTTTTATACTCTGATAAGTAAGATTCTATATGATTTAAGGTAGAATCTTTTCCATTTAAAATTTTTTTTGTTTCATTTCCAGAATGATTTTTTTTCATAACCCAGCAAGTTTGTAGAACTAGAGGTCTTGTAAATTTACCCTATTTAACCTTGTTAAACATAGCATTCCTTAAGGATAAAAATTAATGTTTTTAAACTTTAAATTCACCCCCTCTTGTATTTGAGCATCTACATTCATATTTTTATCCTATAATATGTGTTTTATCAGTAGATTTCAAATAAATATATAAATCCTTATATATTTATCTTACCAAAATTGATTTCAAGTAACCATTGTAAATTGTTGATGACGTGCTTTAAGAAATGTTGTTTACCTTTTAATAAAATGTTTTGTAATTATTTAAAATGATGTTTTAAAAATTAATTTCATTACTTTGTTTTTAAAAACCCTTACAGAGTGTTTTAATTGATCACCCTTCATTTTTAATTTATTTTTATAGGGTTATTAGATTTTTCAAGATTTGAGTACTCCTATGTGATGTACATAATATGAATCTTATCTCGTTCATTTTTTAAGAAATACATCATATGTATCTGGTTTTCTAGAACCTAAACTGAGAAGATTCTCTGTGATAGAATGTGATTTGTAATTTTATCATTATGTTTTTATCAAAAAAATTACACACCATGTTTTAGGAAATAACTCCGGGCTTCTGGAGTCAGGGTCATCACATATTAGATGTGAAACCACTATTAAGAATCCATGTACTACTGTTCTTCATGTCTTTGAGATAAATTTCAGCAAGGTTTGATTTCTCAATTTTCATCTTTTCCTTCCATGAAATATTTGAATTAGTGGAAGATAATGATGGTATTTACAATATCTTTTCCATGTGAATTGTTTATTCATAATCATATTTTTATTCCTGAGTAGAATACTTTTTTAAGGGAAACTACATCTAGCTGGTGAGTGTTGAATTTTCTTTTAGTTCTATAGGTGATACACCTACCTTTCCTCTGTTTACAATCAATAGCTTTATTACCATTGTTAGATTATTGAAAACAATATCTATAAAATATATTTCTTCTATAAGAAGTAGGATATTATTTTTTCACCTTTATTGATTTTCTAGAGTTTCCTCATTCAAATAGATCATTTCCTCTTCACAGTATGAGATAATATGGCCCAAATAGCCATAAAATTGACATTTTATAAGATGAAATGTCTTATCACTTATATTCCTCCTCATGTATCCTTCCATTGTAGAAGAGTTTTTTGGGTGATAATTTTTTGATATTGGTGGATAGATTTCATTTCTACATTCCATTTGATTTAAGGATTTCTTTGTTAGGACTTTAGGTGACTCTGGGATATGTCTAACTTTTTTATTTCTGCTTATATATTCTTATCTTTTTCTATCTTTTGATGTTTAAGAATCAAAACCAATTCCACTTTTTCCCTTTAATGTGGATATTTGATCATTCAAATTCTTCTCTACTCTTTTAGACCCATGATATGATATCTCTAATATCTTTTCATTATAGAACCTTTAAAACTGTAATTTTGTGTTTGTTTTTGTTGAAGTTATTTCAATTTATATTTTACTTCTTAGAGTAAAAAATTCTTCATCAATCCACTAAAATGCCTTATATTTCTTTTCTAGTATAGATGTAAGGTCATTAATGACCTTTTCCTATTATTCAATCCTTAGCATAAATTCTAAAATATCTTCTGAGCTTTCAAGAGTTATTGAATGTTGTTTTTCTACAGCTTCTGGTTAATTAACTTCTTCCAAAACCTAATCAACACACTCCGATGATTATTACAGGGTAACACTCAACTTTATATTCCTTTTTAATTGAACATAATAATTAGTAATTTTACCCTCAAGTTATACCTTGAGAAAAACACAACCAAAAACTCATTATCTTTACCTTTATCTTTTGATGGTTCTGATTTTTCTACTATATCCATCATCAAATATTAGGTTCCATATTTAAACTCTGGTTTATCATCCTTAAAACATTGACTTTCATATTTCTATTCTTTAGAAATGAGACTTTTTCTTTGTAGTTTTATTTATTGATTTGATGTCCCCCCCTTTGGAGAAACCATTTATGATTCTTCTACATGTTTCATCTTCAATATCGTCATCATCAAACTTATTTTATCATCGAGAAGAAATGTTCCCAAATATACCACATCAAAAATAGGCCATAAGAATATTTCCTTCAAATATCCCTTTTTATATTTTGAAATTCATAGAAAAATAGAAATAAGTACATCTTCATCAGTATATTCATAAACACTATCCACAAAAATATAACGTTTTCCTTGGATTTGTAATCCATTGCCTTTTTTACTCAATTTATTGTATAGCATGGTTTTAATATAATTTCATATGCCACTAGACTACTTATTAGATCATCCAAAAAATCATAGACAATTCCCTTTCTTCAAGGGTTGACACTTTTGGATTATAGAGATGTTGAATCTTTCTCAATATTTTCTTTACAATGCCAATGTCATGAATTCATCACCATGATCTAATATTACTCAAAAAACTTTAGCAATTTTATTAAAAAAGGAGTAATGGCTCGAACCTTTCTGGTCCATTCCTCTATGAAAATCTAGTGTTTGAGGTGTTCTAATGGTCATGGTGAATTATCCCCAACACTTTTATAAACTTTGAATTCGGTTAACAGTTCCATTGGTAGACTGATGTGAACAATTCCAATGGTAACCTTATTTGAATAGTGCAACATTAGGTTTATGTGAATAGTGAAACAGTTGGATTATGTGAACAGTGAAACGATAGCTTTATGTGAATATTACAACGATAGCCATATGTGAACAGTGCAATGGTAGCCTTATTTGAAGAGTCCAACAGTAGGCTTATATGAACAGTGCAACGGTTGCCATATGTGAATAGTCCAATGGTAGGCTTGTGTGAACAGTGCAACGACAACCTTATGTGAATAGTCCAATGGTAGGCTTATGTGAACAGTTCCAATGGTAGCCTCTATTTACTTTTCCAAATTTTGAGTTGATGAATAGTGTTTCTAGAATGGTGAGGTCCAATGGTAGCCCCTATTTCCTTTTCCAAATTTTGAGTAATGAATAGTGTTTCTAGAATAGTGAGGTTCCAACAATTGCCTCTATTTCCTTTTCCAAATTTTGAGTTCATGAACTACATTTCTAGAATGGTGAAGTCCAACAGTAGCCTCTATTTCCTTTTCCAAATTTTGAGTTCATGAACAGTGTTTCCCGAATGGTGAGGTTCCAATGGTAGCCTCTATTTCCTTTTCCAAATTTTATGTTCATGAACATTGTTTCCAGCTTCTAAATATATCACCAATTTGATGTTTCCTTTAATGTAAAATGCATTTAAGGCATCATTTTATAGACTCTAAGGGAAACTCAAAGGCCATAACTCCTATATTAATTATTCATAAGGCCCATAATTCTTTTACTTGGTCAAACATTGTGGTTTAATGTGATCTTATTTCAATAGGAAATACAACGTATCTTAAACTGTTGCTTCGTTAAATATTTTAATGGGATGAGATATCTTCCTCCCTAGTTCTTCCTTCTTGTTCTCAGATGTGAGATGCTCAATCCTTCCATTCCTTCCTATATGAGTTGTGCAATCAAAATTTTCTCCTTGGATTGGTTCCCCTCTGTTATTGAAGCAACCGAACAGTATTTATCGATATTCGATATAAGGTATGATCTATATTCATTCTTTTGGGATCATCTCCTTTTGTTTCTCCTTTCCCTTCTATAAAATTCTATCTCCATGTTCCTAATAGACTTTTCTTGGGTGTTGACCAGTGTGGTGGAGTCTCTACATCCTCGGGTGGATACATTTTCCACGGCGGGAGGTGATCGTAAACTGTTCTGTGGATCATTCTCATATGAAGAATGTCAAGAACCGTTTGAGGTAGGGGATTCGTTGATTCTCTATTATTTTACGTGCAACTATATAGTTAGCATGTTTTAGCCCTTTGGATCACAATGTAATTGACATATTAAATATTTAAACCAGATAAATAAATTGATATCGATCATATGTTATTGCCTCTTGTTTTTCTAGATAGTGTGATATCTATGGTTTCTTTGATTAGAATTTCATTCTTGATAGAAATTGGTAATAAACGTAAAAATATAATTAATTGGTAATTGTTCGGCTAAAGATAAAGAGGCATGTAAATAAATATAGATGTTGTAATTGTTATTTGATGTTACTCAAATTGATTCAATAATAATGTTTAATCAATTTGTGATAGATTACAGTTTAGGTTTCCCAATGTTGGAACCTATGAATAATAAATCAATTAATTCAAGATGGATTAAATAATTGGTCGTTGATAAAAGATAATTCCATGTAGGGTTTTGAGTTACCCTCTTTCTTTATTAAGGGCCAAGAGCCCAATTGATATGATATTTGTTTTCCTACTGCTTATGTTGTGATGTGATCCTAGAAGGCTATTGTGATATGTTGGGGTAGGGAGGCCTATTGTCTATGGAAGCAGTTGATTCCTAGAGTGGTGAGATGCATTGGTTAATGCATGTGGGTGTCGGGGAGGACACCAGAGATGATAGAATAGGTTGGTTGTGTTTTTTTGGATGCTTGCTATTTCTTGTAGGTTTTTTATCTTCTTTGCATTCCCCACTTCTCAAGGTCGATGGGTTTCTTACCCTCCTTCCAAAGGGGGTGAAGACGCGTGGGGTATTGCATGTACTTTCCGTGTTTAACCTCCAAAAGAGGATGGGTCTACGCTCTTTCTAAATGCAGAAAATAATCGACAGGTAGTTCATCAACTCACCGTGTCTAGCCCCTTGTGTTTAGTATAATAGAATGTATTTTTGGAATTACTAAGATTATGTGAAAGTAATTTTGTTAATAAATGATTAAATAAATGATGTTAACCCCTAGGGTTGGAGCATGCTGGGATGCAATGCCAAGGTTGCAATTTAATGGAATAGTGGACTTTGGGTGTGATGTTAAAGAAATATAATGTGGAAATTATTAATGGTAAATTAATTTTTAAAGAATTAATTAACATAAAGTGAAACTGAAAAAAGGGACTGAAGTAATGTATTAAATCTCTTTAAATGGTTGTGTGATTATAGGATACCTAGTCATAGAGGTAAAAGCTGGTATTCCGAGAGACATTAGCTGCAGTTTAGTCTAAGACTAGGTTATTCTCAGTGTAGTTGTGTGCAATAGTATATTATGTACTTTTTTTATTTCTATATGCTACTCCACCCCATGAGTTAGGGAAACTGACAACCTAGGGATTACGAGCCTTAGGGGGGGAGTGTTTTCCCCCAAATTCTGGTGGGAGGATGGATGGCTGACTTCCTCCTTTGGCCCCACACTCTCCTCTTGGTAGTTACTTGTGATGGTTGGAAAAATGGTTAGTTTTACCCATATATGTCTGTAGAGGGCTGTAATGGCTTGTGGTTATTCACACACATATGTTTTGGAAATAGTTCCCTATGGACTTATTTAGGGGTAGCATGTATAGGCTGTGAAGTCTTGATGATCCTTACTCAGTGTATGGGCTGTAATGGCTTGATGTATAATGTTTGATGTATGATACACATTATGCGAGCTGTGGTGGATCCTGGAAACAACCTGGTTACTTTTCCTACTTGGACATGGTGGTTTTGTTGCATAGGGTGTATGTTTTGGTGCTTCACCTTGGTGTCTGTAGGAAATCCTTTTTAGAGAGAGATGCTTAGGACGTGCGACATTGGGAAAAGGTGGAAAACTAGTGGGGAAGTAGTAACATGTTACCCTTGATATTATTTATTAAATTATATATTCTTGTATGTGTTACTTGGTGAGAGTATCCATGGTGAGGTTGGGAACTTAGTATACATGTATATCTGACGAGTTAGTTTCACTTGTTGTTCACTGTTCTTTAGCATGCTTTCATTACTATTGCATGAGAGGCTCTAGGGAGGATCATACTAAGTATACAATTATAACAACCCTAGGTATATATAAACTATTTTTCAGGTCACATGGTCAGGTTAGAGATCTTGCTAGTTTCTAATATCTTGGGGTTGTAGGAGCTGTTCGGGCTTGTGGTTGCTCATGTTTTTAGTTTACTTTGGTACTTGAAATTTTCCCCTTTCATATGTAGTATATTTTCATGAAATTACAGATGTGTACTTAGGGATTTCTTTTATATTTTTTTCTGAGTTGGATTTTGTTGGTGTATCTCTTATCTCTCTCTTTGGCATGTTTTCTCTTTGAGGGTAATGCCTCTCATTTGTGTGTTTACTATACCGTCGGTGCTAGTCGCCAACCCAGGGCCAAATGAAGGCAGGACTCGAGGGTGGGGTCATTATCTCCCTTCTCACATTGTTGGCCCTGGAGGGGTACACCTTGTGGGAAGGGGGGCCTGATAGAGTGGAATCAGAGGCATTGGTTGAGGGATAGGATCGAGTTTAGAGTTAGAAATAGGTGAGGTTGCATGGGATGGTAGGGTAACTGTATCAGTTATGTTTAGAAAGTGATATAAACACTGGATACTAGCTAAGACGTAGGAATTTAGGCCCCCTATGATTTGATACATGAACATTTAAGTTTAAAATATATACTAAAGGAAGTGATACTAGTTTTAGGGTAGAGACCTATGAGAGGATCATGCATCATTATTTTTTGTGACTGTGTTTGAATGGGTAGACATTGGGATAGGTTAACCTAAAATTAATAGAATAAAACAATTAATTAATTAATGTTGAGTATTCTATATTCCAGGTTTAGGATCTGTAACTTCTTTTTATTTTATAGGTATGGCTTCAGGTCGAAGTCCTCATCAGGATCACATAGAATATGTCTAGAAGGTTGTGCCAGTAGATCGTTGTAGGTTAGAGGTTGACAACAATGAAACATAGAGGATGAGACTACGAGAGTTTCAGCGCCAGAGTTTACAAAAGTATGAGGGATCCATTTCAGATGCAGTCACAAAATACTAGTTATAAGAGGTCTAGATAGACTTCAGTTTGATCCATGCTTGGTAGGAGCACAGAGTGTCCTTGGTTATGACGATGCTGCATGGACGAACAAGGCAGTGGTGGTTCTCATTCCTCAAGAATCACGAGGAGTCGGCAATCTCATGGAAGAGTTCTGAGACGAGTTTAGAACCATGCTTCTTTCTTCAATGGCAAAGGCATCCAGTTTCCAGGAGCTTCTTACCCTTTGATAGGGGAGCTATGGTGTGAGAGAGTTTGGAATCCATTTCAGTAACCTTTTATGGTATGCTTCAAAACTATTACCAGATGTGGAGGACTGGGAAAGGCATTTGGAGGAGGCTTTTCATCCAAAGATCCAGTGCCATGTCACCCCATTTATGTAGAAGACATATGTTGAGGTGCTGGTGTGGGCCGAGTTCTTCTAGAGGATATTGGCTAGAACTAGATTGTCACAAGAGGGGAGTCATCATGATTCCTCACGAAGAAGAGTTGTGGTCCAGAGTTCTTTGTTTATTGGGTAGAAGAGTTTCCGTTCGGATTGGGGTAGGTCCCAAACCTCCACATCTCGTTTAACTAGAGGCATCAGATCTTGAGCCTATACTAAGGGATTAGGCACTTGTTTCTTGTGGTGGTTGAGTTCATCAGCTGTGAGAGTGCCCGACCTTTCAGAGCAGTCATCGTGCACTTGGTGTTAAACTCCGGGTTCCTCCGTTGAAGCATTTTCAGCCAAGGCAGCAGCATCAGGTTGCACCGGCTTAGGATCAGCAGAGGGTAGATGGGGAAGGTAAGGGACAACCCCGTGATGCTCCCAGTCCTCAAAGAGTATATCACAACCATGGTGGTGATCATTATCAGGGTCAGAAAGGCCATAGAGGAGGTCGTGGTTAGCTTCATGATTTAGCGTTGCCAGCGCTAGGTGAGCCAGATGTCGTTCGAGAAACCATTTTCTTATCTCGTACTCTGGTGTAAGCCCTGTTTGATTCGGAAGTGAAACACTCTTTTATATCTCCTATCCCTTTCCATTATTTGGAATTGGAGGTAGAGAGGCTTCTAGTTCCCTTGGAATTGACTACACTAGTTGGAGGTCGAGATGACTTGTTTGAAGTATGTATAGACTGTGATCTAGTTATGGGGCAGCACCTCTCTTGGGGAGATTTCCAATGTTTATAGATACAACCATATGATTTCATCCTCAGCATGGATTGGCTGTATTCAGTGCAGACTATAGTGGATTGCTTCAGGAGGCATGTTGTGTTCTTCGATGCAGATAGAGATCTAGTGGTGTTTGTTGGAGAGTGAGACCCTTAGATGGGTTAGGGGCGTGTTCCATCCTTATCATTCATGATGGTTGAGCTGATTCTAAGTTCTTCAAAGTTTATATAGTGGTCATTTACTAGGGTCTTAGAAGAGTACCCTGATGTCTTTCCAGAAGATGTTGTGGCATTACTCCCTCGACGAGAGATTGAGTATGGGATCGAGCTACGACCAAAATTGTCTCCTATATCTATGTCTCTATATAGGATGGCCCCTAATGAGTTACTAGAGCTACATACACATATTGATGATATATTAAAGTGTGGTTTTGTTTGGATAAGTGTGTCGTTGTGGGTTGCACCAGTTTTGTTCGTAAAAAAGGATTATGGCGGTTTGCGGTTGTGTATTGATTATCGTCGCATAAACAAGTGACAGTAAATAATCGCTATCCTCTTCCACAGATTGATGATTTATTCAATCAACTGAAGGCTATATTTTGGTTCTAAATAATCAATGTGCATTCAGGATATCATAAGATGCGTGTTAATAATGAGGATATCCCGAAGACTACTTTTCGTTGTCATCATGGGCATTAAGAGTTAATTGTACTGTCATTTGGTGTGACGAATTCTCTAGCTAAATTCATTGGATTGATGAAAGATTTATTCTATGAGTTCCTGGACAAGTTTGTGGTGGGTTTCATGGAAGATATCCTTGTGTACTCCATGTCTGAGGATGATCATGCAGAACATCTACACACCGTTTTGGGAGTTCTTTGTCAACATCAGCTATTTGGGAAGTTGTCTAAGTGGGAGTTTTGGGATTGAGAAGTCCGTTTCTTAGGTTATGTTGTGTCCCAAAAGGGAGTAGCTATATATCCATTGAATATAGAAGTAGTTGTGTCTTGAGTATCCCAGAAGACAATGATAGATGTGCGATGTTTCCTTGGTCTCATGGGCTACTACAGAAGGTTCGTAGCCAATTTCTCTCGAGTTATGACTCCTCTAAATACTTTGTCCAGGAAGGATCATGTGTTCATATAGACTAACCAGTTTTAGTCATCTTTAAAGTATCTAAAGTAGAAGTTAGTATGTGATCTAGTTTTTTTCTTCTAGTAGAGGGAGTTCAGTTTGATGTTTTATGTGATGATCCACATCTGGGGTTAGGTTGTGTTCTAATGCAGCAGATATCAGTTGTTTCTTTTGGGTCTCAGTAGTTTCATCCCCATGAACATAACTATTCCATCCATGATCCTGAGTTTTTATTTTTGGTGTTTTCTCTAATGTTGTGGAGGCATTACCTCATTGGTGAGAACTTTGTGATTTTCACTGATCATAAGAGTTTGAGGTATGTTTTCTCCCCGCGTTTCTTAAAATTACAACAACATTGGTGGATGGAGGTCTTATAGGAAAACGACTTCAAAATATCGTATACACCTAGAAAGGGGAATTTTGTAGCTGATGTGCTGAGTCGGAAGTCACATATTAATTATGTGCGTGAATCTGGTGATTTCTGGAGAGTAATGGAAGAGCATTCAACATTACATCTTGATATGGGAGATGTTGGGGGAAGAAGTTGTCATTTTCAGATTATGGTGTAGTCATCTATAGTATAGCAGGTGGAAGTGTTCCAGTTGGGGTATCTTGAGGTGGAGGTCTAGAGAGACCGAGTTATTTATGGAGAGGCCCCTAATGGTTGGTCTGGGGATGAACAACACTGAGTGTTGAATCATATAAGGGTATTTTTTTCCTTGGGCGATGCATGAGACAGTTTTCAGAGAGTTCCATAGTTCACATTTAGCAGTGCATCTTGGCCTGAAAAATATGCACCAAACCATGAGGAATGTATTTTGGTGGCCTGGGATAAAGTGTGCAGTTGTGAAGTTTGTGTCTCATTGTTTGATCTTCCAGAAGGTGAAGGCCGAACACTGTGTTCTGGGTGGTCTGCTCCAACCATTAGATGTTCCACAATGAAAGTGTTTGGAAATATCAACAGACTTTGTTACTAGTTTACCTTGAGATCAGGGATGACATGACTCTTTTTGGGTGGTATTGGACTGTTTAACAAAATATGCTCACTTCATAAGGATCAAACAGTCAAGCTCAGTGGAATTTTTGTCGAGGCTGTATTTGGAGGAGGTTGTGAGACTTCATGGAGTCCCAAGGAAGATCACTTCTGATCGAGATCCTCATTTTACCTCTAGGGTGTGGAGAGGTCTCCAACATGCTTTTAGTTATCAGCTATGCCTTATCACTACTTTTAATCCATAGACAGACGGTCAGACAGAGCAAACTATCTATAATCTAAAGACATGTTGCGATCTTGTGTCCTAGATTTTGGAGGTTTGTAGATAAGGAACTTACCAATGGTGGAGTTTGCTTACAAAAATAGTTTTCAATCCACCATCAGTATGAAACCATTTGAATCCTTCTATGGAAGACCTAGTTGTTCTCCTTTGTGTTGGTCTTGGGTCGGAGAGTCAGTAATTCTCAGACCGGAACTAGTGAAGAATACAATAGAGATGGTTTAGGTGATTAATGAAATGATGAAAATAGCGCATGATCGTCATAAATCATATACAGATCAAAGGATAAGACCCTTACAGTTTGATGTTTGGAGCCACGTGTTTATGAAGGTTACTCCCCATCATGGGAAGAAGAGGTTTAGTTATGAGAGTAAGCTTTCTCACTGGTTTTTTGTTCCTTTGATGTTTTGGATCGTGTTGGAGCTGTGGCATATCGAGTAGCACCTCCCCCACAGATGAGCCGAATACATGATGTTTTTCATGTATCACGGATCCATCATTATCTTCATGAGGACTCACACATCATCTATTGGGGAGAGATCAATGTTGATGATGATTAGAACTTTGAGAAGTGGCCTGTGGAGATCCACTACCTCAAAGAGAAGGTGTTGTGTGGGAATTCTATCCCCTTGGTTTGTGTCTTGTAAAGACACGATGGCATGGAGGAGAGTACCTGGGAATGTGAGTCGCAAATACATGCTCAATACCCCAAGTTTTTTGATGTTTAACTCTTTTCATGTTAAAAAAATTATGTTCGCTTTGTGGTTGTTGACCTTTCATGTTTATGATATGGATTTATTTGGTTTCTTTTATGGATTTCTCTCTTTTGAGAGGAATCTCATTGGATGGTTGTTTGGACCCTATTCGATTTACCTTTAGGTGGGTTTTGAATTCTTGAGGATGAAAATTCTTTGAAGGATATCTACTGTAATGGAACAGACCTTTATGGTCTATTCCTCTACAAAAATAAAGTGTTTGAGGTGTTCCGGTGGTCAAGGTGACTTGTCCCCAACATTTTTATAAATTTCCAATTCGGTGAATAGCTCCACCGGTAGATCGATGTGAACAGTTCCAACGGTAGCCTTATGTGAACAGTGAAATGGTAGGCTTATGTGAATAGTGAAATAGTAGGCTTCTGTGAATAGTGAAACCGTAGCCTTATCTGAATATTGTAATGGTAGCCTTATGTGAACAACCCAACTGTAGGCTTATGTGAATGGTGCAATAGTAGCCTTATGTGAACAATCCAATAGTAGGCTTATGTAATCCATTGCCTTTCTTACACAATTTATTGTATATTCTGTTTTTAATCTCATTTCATATGCCACCAGACTACTTAGTAGATCATCCAAATATATCGTAGACAGTTCCGTTTACTCAAGGGTTGACACATTTGGATTATACAGAGGTGGAATCATTCTCAATATTTTCATTACAATGTCAATGCCTTGATTTCATCACCAAGTTCTAATATTACTCAATAAACTTCAGTAATTTTATTAAAAAAGGAGTAATGTCCCAGACATTTCTGTTCCATTCCTCTGTGAAAATATAGTGCTTGAGGTGTTCTAGTGGTCAGGGTGACTAATCCCCAACACTTTTCCAAATTTCCAATTCGATGAACAATTCTTCCGGTAGACTGATGTGAATAGTTCCAACGATAGGCTTATGTAAATAGTGCAACATTAGGCTTATGTTAACAGTGAAATGGTAGGATTATGTGAATAGTGAAATGGTATCCTTATGTGAACAATACAATGGTAGACTTATGTGAAAAGTTCAACGGTAGCCTTATGTTAATTGTCCAACGATAGGATTATATGAATAGTGCAACAGTAGCCTTATGTGAACAATACAATGACAGGCTTATGTGAATATTGTAATGGTATCCTTATGTGAAAAGTCTAATGGTAGGATTATGTGAATAGTTCCAATGACATCCTCTATATTCCTTGCAAAATTTTGAGTTCATGAATATTGTTTTCAGAATGGTGAGGTCCAATAGTAACCTCTATTTCCTTTTTCAAAATTTGAGTTAATGAACAGTGTTTCTAGAATGGTGAGGTTCCAACAGTAGCCACTGTTTCCTTTTCCAAATTTTGAGTTAATGAATAGTGTTTCTAGAATGGTGAGGTACAATGGTAGCCTCTCTTTGTTTTTCAAAATTTTGAGTTCAGGAACAGTGTTTCCAGAATGGTGAGGTTCCAATGGTAGCCTCTATTTCCTTTTCCAAATTTCATGTTCATGAACATTTTTTCCAGCTTTTATAGTTTCACCCCTTTGACATTTCCTTTGACGTAAAATATATTTAATGCCTCATTTTAAGGGCTCTAAGGCCAATTCAATGGACATAACTCCTATATTAATTTTTCATAAGGCTCGGGATGCATTTACTTGGTCAAACTGCATGGTTTAATGTGATCTAATTTCAATGTAAAATCTAGTGTATCTTAAACTGCTGCTACGTTAAATATTCTAAAGGGATTAGATATCTTCCTCTCTAGTTATTACTCCTTGATCTAGGCTGTGAGACGCTCGAACCTTCCATTCCTTCTCGTAGGAGTTCTGTGATCAAAATTTCCTCCTTGGATTGGTTCGCCTCTATTTTTGATGCAACCAAGAGGTATCGATCGTTCTTCGAGGTATGATCTATCTATATTTTTTGGGGTTCATATCCTTATATTTCTCCTCTCCCTTTTATGGAATTCTATCTCCATGTTCCTAATGGAAATTTCTTGGGTGTTAAATGGTGTGGTGGTGTCTCTACATCCTCGGTTGGATACAGTTGTCAAGGGGGGAGGATAACATAACCCGTTGTGTGGCTTCTTCTTGATTAAAGAATGTTAAGAACCGTTTGAGGTAGGGGATTCATTGCTTCTCTATTATTTTACATGAATCTATATAGTTAGCATGTTTTATCCCACTAGATCACAATGGAATTGGTATGTTAAATATTTAAACTGGATAAATGAATTGATATCAATCGTATGTTATTGCCTCATGTTTTTCTGGATAGTGTGATATATATGATTTTTTGTTTATCATTTCATTATTGATGGAAATGGGTAAGGAACATAAAGATAGAATTAATTGATAATTGTCTGGATAAAGATACAGAGGCATGTAAATGAATCTGGATGATGATATTGTAATATAATGTTAATTAAATTGATGTGGTAAGCATGTTTAATAAATTTTTGATAGCTTACTGTTTAAGTTCCATGAAGTTGGAACCTATAAATAATAAATCAGTTATTTCAATATGGATTAACGAAATATTTATTTATAAAAGATAGTTCCTTGTAGGGTTCTGAGTCGCCCTCTTGCTTGTTTAAGGGCTAAGAGCCTAATTGATATGTTATATGTTTTTCTGCTACTTGTGTTGTGATATAAGCCTAGAAGGCTGTTGTGATATGTAGGGGTAGGGAGGCCTGTTGTCTATGGTAGAAGTAGATTCCTAGAGTGGCGAGATACATTGGTTTATACATGTGGGTGTTGGGGAGGACACTAGAGATGATGGAACGTGTTGGTTGTGAATGTTTGAATGCTTACTATTTCTTGTTTGTTGTTTGTCTTATTTTCTTTCCCCACTGATCAAGGAATTTTGTTTGCTTACCCTCCTTCCAATGGGGGTAAAGATGCAAGGGGTACGCCATCTGCTTTCTGTGTTTAGCTTCCTAAGGGAGGATGGGTCTACGCTCTTGCTATAGGTTGAAAATACTCAACAGGTAGTTCACCTTCTCATTGTGTTGAGCCCCTTGTGTTTAGTATCTTAGAATGTATTTATAGAATTCCTGGGAATATGGTAAAGTAATATTGTTAATAATTTATTGAATAAATTATGTCAACCCATGGGGTTGGAGCTTGTTGGGATGTAATACTAAGGATGCAATTTAAAAGAATATTGGAATTTAGGTGTGATTCTAATGAAATATAATGTGGTAATTATTAATGGTTAATTAATGTTTAATTAATTAATTAATGTAAAGTGAGATTGGGAAAAGAGAATGAAGTAATGTATAAATGATATTTAAATGGTTGCGTTCTTATAGGATACTTAGTCATAGAAGTAGTAGCTGGGAGTCCGAGAGACGTTAGCTGCAGTCAAGTCTAAGACTAGGTTATTCCAATAGTGTGGTTGTGAGCTATAGTATATTTTTTACTTTTTGTGTTTCTATATGATACTCTACCCCGTTAGTTAGGGTAACTGACACCCTAGGGATTATAAGCCCTAGGGGGTGTTTTCCACAACATTTTGGTGGGAGGATGGATGAATGACTACCCCCTTTGGCCCCACTTTCTTCTCATGGTAGTTACTTGTGTTGGTAGGCACAGTGGTTAGTTTAGCCTTTTATGTGTGTAGAGGGATGTAATTTCTTGTGGTTATTCACACACATATATTCTAGATATAGTTTTCTATGGACTATTATTGGGGTAACATGTATAGGCTTTGATGACTTGAGGATCCTTACTCGGTGTATGTGATGTAATAGCTTGATGTATAATGTCTGATGTTTGATACACATTATGCGAGCCGTGATGGCTCCCAGAAACTACCTAGTTACTTTTATTACGTGGATTTTGTGGTTTTTTTGCATGTGGGGAATGTTGTGGTGCTTTTCCCAGGTGTCTATGAACAAGCCATCTTAGAGAGAGATTCTTAGGACGTGGAACGTTTGGGAAAAGCAGCGAACCAATAGGGAAGTAGTAGGGGGTACCCTTGATATTATTTATTATATTATATACTCTTGTATGAGATACTTGGTGAGAGTATCCATGGTGAATCTGGTAACTTAGTATACCTATATAGGTGATGAGTTAGTTTCACTTGTTGTTTACTGTGCATTAGCATGATTTATTTACTTTTTAATGAGAGGATCCGGGGAGGATCTTATTGAGTATACCGTTATACTCACCCTATTTATATACAAATAGATTTTCAGGTCACTTGGAGAAGGTTGGAGATCAAGCCAGTTTCTACTAGCTTGGGGTTGTACGAGCTATTCGGGCTTGTGGTTGCTTCTGTTTTTACTTTCCTTTGATACTTGAAGTTTTCCCATTTTAGTTGTAGTATTTTTGGTTGTTTTTTGTCTTATCTATCTTTTTCTCACATGTTCTCTTAGAGGGTAATGCCTCCCATTTATGTGTTTACTATACCCTTGATGCTAGTCGCCAACCTGGGGCCTACTAGAGGTGGGAGTTTGGGTTCATTATCTCCCTTATCACATGGCCAGCCCATGAGGGGTACACCTTGTGGGGAGGGGGTCGTGACAAAAGGTATCTACAATTTCATTAGAATTCATTTTTAGATCATCGAACCTATTATGAAAAACATGGAGTTTCGCCTCTTTCACTTTGGTTTCACCTTCATTTATGATTTCTAGTTTTTCCCACATTTTCTAGGATGAAGTGAAACTCATCACTTTTAGATAGATTTGATTAGATAGAGCTTTATTAAGGTAATTCTATGATTTTAAATCTCCACCTAACATTCTCTCATCTATTTAAGTCAAAGACAGTCCTACTGTATTAGTGACCTATATTCCTTGTGCATCGTAAAAGAGAACTTTCATTCGAAGAGATATTAGTTGAGATCTCACATTGTTATTCCTAATCTGGAAGTTTCTTCCATAAAAGTGGGGGACTCCCCTGACATTTACTAAATTCTCCATGACAATAAATGATGACAGATTTAACTCTAGCAACATGTACACTCTGATTCCACTTGTAGGACATCAGAACACCCTAAGAGGGGATGGGTTGAATTAGTGTGTCAACTTTTTCTCTTATAATGTGAATGATAATGATCCCATATTGGTAGATATCTATTAAACATTTCCTATGGTAATGATTTTTAATTTAATCATTCACTTGTAGAGAGACAACACATCAATTTTTCTTGGTTAACCACTAAGGGCTAGTCTAAGGAGAATACATCGACAATGTATCATTCATACAAAAATCCACTAATATTTACTTTTTTTAGAAAAAGAGTTCATAAATAGTTACTCTACATTTAAAATTCTTCCTTTAAATGATTTTTGGGATAGCAAAATAATTCCCTCAAAACACTTCTATCGAATTCTCTAATCTCACTACCCTGTGGTAGTCTTACTCTATTTATCGACATGAATGTCTCTTCAGTATATTGGAATTGAATACATTGTACCTTTCTATCACAAGAAACTTCTTGAACTAAAGTCCTATACTGATGCACTTGGATGCCCTGATCAATCAAATTGAACATTCAAAATATGAAAGTAGCTCAACTCTGTACATACACGTAATACTTTTTCTTGAATGCATGTTTTGGTATTTTCATGAAATATTTTATTTTCAAAACCCTGAACTTTCATGAAACACCACCATGAAATTCACTTGTTCTAGATAGACTGAAGGATCATTCTGTGTGTAAAACATACAAAGTGTAATTCTTCTATGTGCAAGTATTTCATGTAGTAGAGACCCTAAATCTTTGTTGGAAAAAGTTCTATGTATAGAATGGGGGTATACACATATTTATAGTCCTATAAGACAATGCATGAAATTTCTTTTGATTCAACCCCCATGTGTGTAAGGAAGAAATTTACATCACACTTTTCACGTAAGAGCCTTTCAAACAATTTCATCTTTCGCAAACATCTCATGCCTTTTTCATATTTTGAAGTAACAAACTCAAAACACCACTGGCACATAAGACCATTTTAACACCTCATTTGGTGCATATGTTTCCTTCACAAAAAATTAATCTTTCACGCGGTCAATTCCTTTATCATATTTTGTTGAGACAATCCTAAAACCTTACTTCTGTACAATATTTATATTAACCTTCAATCTTACACAAAACATCCTTTGTCAAAAACACATTTCTTTATTCTAAAATTTTTAGACCCAAAAAATTAGCAGACACAAGGAAATGATTCATCCTTCAACATATTTTCATCTTGTACTATAAGACCAATTTCCTTACAAACTACCTAATCAACCCTGTTTGTATTGAAAAAAGAAACAAAATAGACTCCATTTTCATTTAAAAAAGTCATTTTTTCCAATAAGAGTGTCATTAACTAAGAAAGGACACAAGGTAAAGGTTTATTTGTGCCAAATTTGAATCACATGTGATGTTACAAATGACTGATTTACAATTTATAATGGGATTTGAATAATTTTTTCATTTCATATATGTTTTAATACATTTAAAACTCAACCCATGAAACCTATTAAAGTTTATAACCATATCAACTATTAGTAAATAATCATACATGAAAAATTAAGAATGAAAATAAAGAACACAATATATACAAGTTTCATCCATTATGTGAGAACCCACACCAATTCCATAACCACTCCCATGGGTCTATGGAAATTCACTAATTTGAACATGTGAATAAAACTTGGGAAAAATACCTTTATAAAAATTTTATATTCTTATAAGAATGATTATACTTACTCCCGCCAATTTACAAATTTTTCATACAAAATAGTTTTTCCAAAAAGCATAAAAAATACATTTTTTCTAACTACTCCACAAATTCTCTTTTCGGAATACTCAATCTAATGTTGCAGGGTCCAATTATCTTAGTATGATTGAGTCACTATGATGGAATCATTACGATGAACCCTTTTCTCAATCTGCATTACCCTAACACTTATTTATTTCTAAGTAAACACTTGCTTAGTCTAATCTTCTCATTCTGTTAAACAAAACATTCAGGTGTCTCACATTCTTCAAAGATCTCAGTTTGAAATGAAAACTTTGACCAGAATTCTGTAACACTCTCCGTTTTCTGAAAATGTAAAAAGATTCAAAGTATGAATGTATTATGCTTCTATATAATGGAAACTCAGAATATAAATGGAGGAAACTAGAAAAATAATGCTTACTTAAATTTCAAATCTCTAAAAATCACTGACATTTAAAAATCAACATTGACTTCCTCAAACCTTCTCAATAATTCTCCAAAATTTATCTTCTTGAACATACTATGTTTTCCTCAGTCCTATGTGACTTCTTTAGCTTTAGGATGATTAACTTCCTTAACTTCAGTCTGAGGTGACTAACTTTCTCAGATTCAATCTGATGTGAGTTAAATTCTCTTCTCATTATGATTTGACTTTCTTCCTTTTCTCATTATGATCAAATATCTTTATCTACTCTTTACGATATGACTTTATTTCTCTACATATTAGGATTTGACTTTCTTCATCTACTCATTACGATCTAAATTTCTTCCTTAGAGTTTATCTGATTGACTTTCCTTCTCAGATTCATTCTGATTTTCTTTCATCCCTAGTGTCAGTCTAATTATCTTTCCTTCTCAGAGTTAGTCTGAAGGAACTTCCTTCACCTTAGTTTGATGAAATCCTCATAATTATGGAATTTTCATTACAATTGAATTCTAATTACATTATAATTATCATTACAATTTAAACTCAACTGTACAACACTACAAATTATCCAACCCTCATCAACTATAACTCATTCAGACTTCTGAAAACTTCTGTGCCTAGCACTTTTGGATCCAATGAAAACATTATATTGATTCCTGGAACCAATTATATATTTATGATTCCTCCATTTCTTCAAAAACTTTTATAATGATAATTTTCATGATTCTTATGAACTTCAATATTGGAAAATCATCATCTAACTTAAGTCTATATTGTTTAGGAAATTTATAAATCCTAAAATCACTGTCTACATTCATTCTCTTCAGCATCATTATAACTTCCTCACTCTGTAACTTATGACTTTCTTAACAATGTTGTGTTTAATGAATCTTTAACTTCATGCATATGGATAAGATTCTATTGGAATGTTTAATCAACAATAATACAGAACGTCCATCTTCCATCTTCTTTACACCATTTTCATCTGATGCTGCATAGTATGAAAACTTGTGTACAAAAAATTGTGTTGGTAAACCAAATTTCTCAAAGACAAATACTTTTCTCCCCTAACAAGTTTGGGTTTAAACATTATAAAACATCCAACCATTTTCAAAAACAATCTTTAACAAAATATTAGTTTTCAATAGATAAAAAACATTTTTAAAAACAAAACATCCAAAAGGTTCTTCAATCATACTATTTGGATTTTTTTGACAAAAATAAATAATAACATTTTCATCTCCCAAACTTTATTTCACTAGTCAATTTTTTTAAACAAATCAAGGTTTTTTAATTTTATGAAAACCTAGAATTTATAAAAAGAGAGTGTTATGAAACCACAATACCAAATAAAGTAATGTTTTTGAATATATCTCATCCCTTGGTGAAAAGAAAATTTTGCATCAATGTTAAGATAAACTACCCTTAATTTTTGTCTCTTTGTCTCACTTTTCTTTTTCTCTCTCACATTTTATGATAACTCCACAATTTTATGATAAAAAAACTTCAAATTCATTTAAGAAAGATAAGTAAATAAGTATTACCTATTAAAAAGCTTTTAATATCTCTCCACCATTTTCATCATAATCCAAATCATGGTTAGGGGACTTATTTATTAGATTTAGGAAGCCATTGGAGGTGGATGAACAAGAAGGTTTACCTTCAACTAAACAAACCTTTCTATTGGCATTACCTTTGTGTAGATATCCTCAATTTGATACTTCTTTTTCATATATTCGAGAAAAAACCCTCATTATGAAATTATTATTTTATAATGTGATAGTTTATATCAATGTGTTTTGATCATGAATGTCGGGTATAATTTTGAGAAATATAAATTGCACTTTGATTATCACAAAGTATCATCATTGATTTAGAAACTTTTACTTTTAAATCTTTCAGTTAAACATTCATCCAAAATATCTGAGTACAAGCCTGAGTATCCATAAAATATTTTTATTCTACTATTCTCAAAGATATTGGAATTTTATTCTTAATATACCAACTTACACAACATTCACCAAATAAAAATGTTCCTCCTGATTTGATTTAATATCAAGGAAATCTTCAACCCAATCAACACTAGTATAACAATGAAACATCATCTCAAAATTTCTTTGTTTTAACAACTGATGTGAATTTTTCTCCATTGAAATATGTCAGAATTTCATTTAAATACAACATATGTGATTCTTTTGGATTACATATATACCTCGCACATAAATTCACATAAAAAAATATCAGGACATGAGGCTATAAGGTAAATTAGATTTCATATCAGCTTCCAAATTTATTTCTGATTCAAACTTTTTATAGAATTATCTTTACTCAACTTCATCCCCACATAGAAAGGTGTAGAAAATTATATGGATTCTGACATGCCAAACTATTTTAAAAATTTCCCATCATACTTTTATTGAGAGAAGAAAATGTATTCTTATTTTTTAAAAATTTGTAATCCTAGGTAGAATGTTAATTCTTGTAACATTGACATCTCGAAGTTCCATTTTATTTCTTCAAAAAATGTTTTGAAAACATATTTTATATCCCTAAGAAAAAAAATTATATTATCTATATAAATGATAATAATTATAGTTCCCGAGTTAAAATATTTCACATATAAGTTCCCATCAAATTTTTCTTTATAAAAATTAAACATTCTCAAATAATTTTTATAATTACAATACCATGTATGTTGATCTTGTTTCATCCCATAAAATTATTTCTTAAATCTTCAGGATTTGTTTTCATCCTCATCATGTAGAAACCCATAGGGTTGTTCAATTTAAACATATTATTCAATTTATGCATTAAGAAATGATGAATTTACATCCATCTGATATAACTTGTAATTGCGATGAGAAGCCACTTCTAGAAACATCCAAATATTTTATAACCATTAAATGCAGGCCATGGTTTCATCTAAATCCACACATTCCACCTATGTATAAAATTTAAAAATAAGCCTTGAATTGTTTCTTATAAATTATCCATATTCTTTTAAATGGTTTCTATAACCCTGGTTTGTTCTGATAACATTTCTACCTCTAATATATAGAGGAAGTTACAATGTTTCATTTTTCTCAATTTTATCCAAAAATTTATTCATAAAATTCATCCATCCATTGTGTATAATAGCTTCTAAAACTGAATCTGGTTTAACATTTAAAATGAGTGAGGTTTGATTTTATAATCCCATCTTTCTTCTGGTCTGAATTGGTTCCTTCTAATTCCCATGAATATTTCTATCTCAACATGCTTTTTTAAAGTAGTAAATTTCCGAGTTCCTATCCCCACTTCAATTTTTTCATCACATGATTTGTTTGAATCTTCATGCACATTACTTTACTCACTTTAACTTTCATTGGAAACTTTTATTTTTTATTCATCAACATTCCAAAAATATTTTATCAATAATGTTTTATTTTCAATAACATTCACAACATACATTTCAACCAACTATTTTAAACATTTACTCCTACATTTTTAACCACTTTTATTAGGTTAAAAATCCATAAATGTTCTTTCCTCCTCTTTCTCATCAAACCTTCCCAGCATAGGATTTTTGATTTTTAGTAAAAATGGAATTAGGAAAACTGTTAAGTACTTCATTGATGGTTTTTATTATACCAAATTTCATAATAATTCATGTTGGATTCCATTCTAACAAATATCTATTCTGAATATGAATAGTTTTGCTGACATCTTCTCTGTAGTCGAACATTGAAATATTGTATTATACTAAAATAATTCTTCTCATTTCCACCAAACATTTATTATTTATTTATGGTACACCAATTTTTTTTGTAGATTGTAGTGAGAATCATACCAATGTTTGATACCATTCTTTCTTAGACATGTTTCAAAATTATTACTTTTGAATCCAGTACCATTATGCATTCTGAACTTCTTTATATAAACCCCCATTTATTTCTCAACTTATTTTCAGAATACCCTGAACATTTCAGCAGTCTCTGACTTTTGTTTCATAAAAATTATGTTTTTCATCCATGTGAAATCATCAATAAAATTAAAAAAGTATACATCTCCTTTTTTTGATTAATATCTCATTGTCTCACATAAATCGAAATTAATAAGTTCAAGAGGTTTGGTAGATTGAATCTCAACATTCTTATAAATTTTGTTTTTCATCTTCCCTTTCTTACAATATACCCAAAAATATTCTTCTCTTACTTTAAATTATACAAATTTTATTCAGCATCAACTTCAGAGATATTTTTCATACTTTTCTACCCACGATGGCCAAGTACCCGGTACCAAAACATATTCAAATATTTATCACTTAGATAACATTAGTTGGTATGCTCTCAAACCTGAAAGATAATCCCACTAATTTTTTCTCCTTTTGTAACAACATTTCATCTTTCACAAATTTTATAACACAAGAATATTATCTGAATATCACTTTTTTCCATCATCATAAAGTTGACTCACACTGAGTAAGTTATTTTTAGTCTCTTAATAAATAATATTTTTTTAGATTTCAACTTTTCTGTTTTAATATCATCCTTTCTTATTCCTCTGAATTTTAAAGATCTATCATTCCCAAAGGTAACGAAAACTCCATCATGAAGTTCAACATATTTCAATATTTTAAAATAACCTATCATTTGCGATGAACAACCATTATCAAGTATCAATGTTTTTTTCTTTTTACCAACATTCAAAGTTATCTCCGCAAAAAAAACATCTTTCCTTAACTTTTTTATTTCTAGATTCCTTTTCCTTTTTGACATAAGAAACTTGTTTCAATATAAGTTTCATACATCTTTCAGTATGGTGACCATCCTGATGACATCATCCAAAAAATTCTTAAATACATTCAATTTTTTTAAGATTTACTCGCATATTGATAATTTTTTTTATAAATTCATGTGTGTTAGGAATGTTAATCATTCTAAATTCTCTATTTCTTTCCTTTTGTTCAATCCTTATCCCGGAAAGAGTTCAGTTATGCCAAAAATTATAATCCATGCACCCATAAATTCCAGAAAACCAAAAAAAACCATAAAATCTTGATTGTTTTAAAGTAAGATCTTTTTCTATAGAAACATTGTTGATATTGAAAACTACATTATGTTCTAACATACTCTGGGCATGGAACATATTTACTTCTGATTGAGTTTTTAATTTTTTAGATATGATTGTTTTCTGAAATCATTTTTTCCTCCCAGACATTCACAGAACATTTCTTATTACCTGAAATGTTATAGAAATATGATGAAACATTTTTTTGAGGTTGATCATTTCACCTAATTCTAGATTTGATATATAACAACAGCTTTAGAATTCTCATCTTTTACTTCCAAATCATTATTGATGCTTTCATTTAACTTTTTATGTAATTTTGGATTCAATAAGTTTTTATGGAATCCTTTTAAATTCTTATTTATTAGCTTCCAACTTCTCACTAAGATATTTAACCATCATTACTTATTCGCGCACTCTTAATTTGTGACTTATGATCTCATTGGTGCATTATTCCTCTTAATTGATTACATCTTTTCTTCCTTCTGCAATTTCATCACTGTAACGACCTAAACTTTTTAGTTATATTTTTTTTATAATTTTGTGTGTTATTTTATTTCATACTCAACAAAACTATATCCTTTAATTAATGAAGTGGTTATAATTAAAATGAGACCATTGGGATTCGACTGTTATATGACCGTTGGTCAATATGACCGTTGGAAACTATAATATTTACATTGTGCTTTTATAAATACAGTTATCTTGGTTAATTAATACAGAAAGAAGACTAAATGACCACATCTAGTAGAATCGGGCCACATAAAGCGCATCTGTCGGAGCGTGGGAAGGAAGTAGTATCACTGGGCTTTGCTTTAGACCAAGCCCAAGGCTGAACTTCAATATATGAATCTTGAACATAATCACCTAAGGAAGAATTTCAATATGATAAAAATTACCACCCAGGAAATGTTGTCTAAGCCACTCAAAGATTATATGACCATATCACACATTACACTTAGGTCCTATGCTGGTGTTATAAGGGGTATGTAACGAAACCTTAACTTCTTTGTGTAATCATTTTATATAAATAAAATTGTTATTTCTTATTATGGAAAAGTTTGTGAATTTAAAATATACGGATAAATATAGGTTGCGTGTTATGGATGAATTAAGGATAAAGGGGTATTTTAAAACATTTTTATTTTTTAAATAATTAATAATGTGAAATTGTTTTCAAAAAATGGTCTTCTACAGTTGTTATCAGTGAGAAATTTAGAGTCTAATAAGATCAACTTGTTTTAGTGAATAGTAAAGTATGGATAGTAACATACCCGTATGAATAGTAATGAATAGTTAATTGGTCAAAAAATAGAAACATCACCCCTGAATGTAGAAATACAATTTAAAAATCATAAAAGTGAAACAAAGTCATAGTATAATTTTTGGTATTTTTGTATGTCATTTATATTTTATTTACAATTTTATAATTAATTTAATAATTTAAAATGGATAAATATTTTCATAAAATGTAATCATATATTGTTAATTTATGGTCTTATGGTTATATGATAATTTTATGGGACCTTGATTACTTTCTTAAGGTGTTATAAAATGAGTTATAGTTATAAAAGTTGTATTTTTGGAAAAAATAATGATTTCATTTAAAAATTAAATTGAAAATATTTAGAAAATTATTTTCATAAAATGGAGTCCGTTTTTGAATTTAGAGCATCAAGATTAGGTTGTAGTGAAATTTATGGATTTTTCTGAAATAGTTGAATTTTGGGTGAATAGTAAAAATACAGCTTTGAGTTTAGAATGTTTAATGACATTTTTAATGATGTTATAATGATGGAATATTTCTATTCAACTTATTAATAGTGTGATATTCTATGCGGTTTCCCAAGTGGCCAATACCATGGGCAAATACCATGGTCAAGCCGATGGTTTTGCAAATACTACCTATGAGGTGTCCCTTGGAAATTAATAATTTATTCCCTCACTTTACCTATAAATACCATTCTATTTCCCTCATTAATTTCATTCCAAAAGCCTTATAAATGATGTTCTGGTCTCCTTACCTCCCAAGGAGTCCTCCCTAGGTGCCCCCAAGCCTCCCAAGGTCCCCACCTTTAGTCTTTTGAATGTTGCTATTCAAGGTAAGGGAACCTTTCACCCTCCTCTTTTAAGTCATGACTTTCTTTATGTTATGTCTTCTAGTTTCCATTTTATTACATGAGGGTCTGTTATTCTATGTCATTATTACTATCAATTTCATGTGCAATTGATGAGGGACCCTTTACACCCTCATCAAATGATATTTTGAATTTTTAAGTGACGCTGTTAGGCTACCGAATTGTTTGTAAAATAAATCACATATTCTCTTTTCCTTGGAGTTTAATTTTCATATGGTATTTCCTTAAAATATCCATACAATGATCTTATTTCTTTTTATTCTTTACCCTTAATTTATAATGAGTTATTTATTAGTGGGTGACCCTTGTCCCCTCTTTTTTTTTCTAAAAGTAAGTTATATAGCCGTTATGCTACAAACATTTAGTCTCAAAATTTCTCTCTCTTTCTCTCATAAAATTCTCTTGTTTTATATATGTGAATAACTAGAACTATTTTGTTTATATGGGTGTTCACAAATACAAAATATTTATATATTTTATTCTAGATTTTACATACATGTAACCCTGAATCCCTTTCCTTAGGTTATAAATGACATAACGATCTTATTTTTAAGAACTTTTGAAACGTCGCGATTTTGAAATGAATCCCATTTATTTTATTCCTTGTGGGTTATTTAGGAAATTATGGAAAATTATCTATGTGGCTCATATGAAAATAAAGAAATATTATGGTTGTGCCCTGATAGCACTCCAATGCATTGCGTAAAGAAATTAATCTCTAGAGATGACAAGTTTCACGATACCTTGGTGAATAACATTGGTAATTTTTATGACACCTTGGGGATAAACCATGGTGATATTTTCATGAATTTCTAACTGAAATGTTTTAGCCACATATTCAAGTTATTATTCAAGTTATTTTTTATGATATTTTTATTCCTCCATTTCTCATGCGTTTATGAGTTTTATCAAGTTCTTATTAATATTGCTCAAGATCATATGTAAACTGTTTCACTTGTTTTCCTTACTGAGCCTTCTGCTCACGCTTTCCTTTGATATATGTCTCCATGATATGAGATTTAGTAATTTTACATAGGATAAACCTACGATGAATCCATATGAGTGGTTTAGAATAATATATTATGTTATTTTCATGTATTATGTTCCTGATTTCCAAGACATTAGACTTTAAAGATCCTCTGTTTGTAAAATGTAATGAAAAATTATGTAATAAAAAGGAGGGATGTTATAGTTGGTATCAAAGGATGATTTTATTATTTAAGGAAATTAGGCTATGAAAACTTTAGGAATAATCCTATATAAAAGATTAAATATAGAAAAAGTTCCTGGTATTTTGGTGAGTATTGAGTAAGTGATTTATCAAGAAAATACATCCCTATCTAGATTCGAGAAGGTTGAGGCAGCTCTGGAACAGAGGAACCTAGGAGTTAAAACTCTAAAAAGGAGTTTTGGGCTTGACCTGGGGTGTCCTGGTACATGACAATGGGCCTTGCTGCACTCTTGGTTATGACACTCCCAGGGGATATTTGGGTTAATTGCATGCTTTTTATGAATCATTATGAAGAAATTATAGAAAAATATAATTGTTTAAGCATGATGTTTTAATAAATAAAATCCTTTATAGTTAAAAGATTCATAAATGAAATAAGTTTCTCACTAAGTTTTTATTCCTTCAGAAAATGGAGGCAATAGGAGGAACCATTCAAATGGTGACCGCAATGGACCATGCGCCGATGACTATCCGATGGATGCCAGAACATAAACATTCAAGCGAATGATGAACCAAATGACTCAAGTTATGGGAAATAACTTGAATCTAGCTGAGAGACTAATCTCACCACGAAGGGAACAAAATTATGTCTAATTCTTTTAGGCATCAATGAACACTAACCTTTAGTGGAATGACTGGCCCATTGATTACTGAATAGTGGATTGGCTCTATAGATTAGTTCTTTTTTGTGCTCCGCTTTTCAGAGCAAGATAAGGTCACCCTAGATATCTATTTCTTTGAATGATAAGAAAATCAGTGGTGGGAGATAATTATAAACACAAGGAAAAGAGTGGAGTTTGAATCAATGAAGTGGGAAAAGTTTAAAGGGATCTTCTTCAGTAAGTATTGCACTCATTCCATGAGAACAATAACGAAGAAGGTGTTTCTCGTGATGAAGGAGAAGGAGAATGAATATGTGGGAAGCTACATGATGAAATTCATTAGGATTTCACATTACACCTCTATCTTTGTCATGGATCCAAATGGTAAGGTTGATAGATTCTTCTGTGGATTGAGACCTAATCTACAAAAGAATCTAGCCAACCGAGATTATGATAGCTATGAGGAGATCGTGTGAAGTGCGATGAAAGTAAAACTGGAGTTTGGTGACACGCAGTGGTCTCATAAATCCAATGAAAAGAAGAGATCAATGGAGCCAAGCCTAGGGAGTAGCCTTGATCAGGGAAGAAGAGGTAAGAAAGTGAAACATCCCACATGTAATAAATGTGGGAAGAAGCATTCGGGGAACTGCCTACTCCGGAGTGTGAAATGGTAGAAGTGTGGAAGAGATGGCCATATTGTGAGGATTTTCCATAGTGAGGTGAAACCTCAACTACCAAACACTAATGAAAAGGGGAAGATGGTGTAGGCCCAACCTAATGTCCAGTGCTTTAATTGTGGAAAACTTGGGCACTTTTCCAATCACTATCCAAATCTGAGGGCAGTGGAGGGGAACCACCATCAACCTCAACAAAGGCAAAGGGAGAAAGGTCATGCTTTTGTTATCACAACAGCTATGGTTGAATCTCCAAATGATGTGGTAGTTGATACTCTTGTTGTTCTCTCAAAGCTATCAAGTACTCTATTTGATTTTGGTTTTACGCATTCCTTTATTTCATCTATGTTTGAAAAGAATTTAGAATCAACCCCCGACTTACTAAAAGTAGAGTTATCAATCAAGACTCCTGGTGGGAGCCAAGGATCATCAGTGTTTAGAAACTATAGTATTTACTTTGGTGAGCCCAATCTTATCACAAATATAGTAGTCATTCCCATTCTGGAATTCTACATTATAGTTGGGATGGACTGGCTCTAAAAGTATAATTCTAAGATCAAATGCAGAAGTGAGTAAATCTCAGTAGTATTGAATGTAAAACCTATAGTTATCTTCCATGGAGAGATATCTCAACCTGATATTTGTCTAAAAGAACCTCCTATATCTTTCTTTATGGAATTGATCAGTGAATAAGAAGAAGGAAATCCGGGTTTGAGGAAAGAAATCATTACCATCGTCTAGGAATACGCTGGCGTATTTCCTGAGGAGTTTCCTGGACCTCCCCGAGAAAGAGAGGTAGATATTTCTATTGAACTCGTACCTGGATCTCATCCAATATCAAAGACCCAGTATAGGATGGAAAATGTGGAGCTGGAGGAATTAAAGAAACAACTACAAGATCTTTTGGAGACGGGGTTTATGCAACTGAGTGTGTCTCCTTGGGAAGCAGCTATTTTCTTCGTGAAGAAGAAGGATGGAACGATGTGGCTATGCATTGATTATAGAGAAGTAAAAGATATCATAGTAATGAAAAAATACTCTCTTCCCAGAATTGATGACTTATTTGACCAACTTCATGGGGCTCAATTCTTCTCTAAGATTTATATTCAATCTAGTTATATCAATTGATAGTGAATAAAGAATATATTCCAAAAACTACCTTCCGATCAAGATATGGGAATTATGAGTTTGTTGTTATGCCTTTTGGATTGACTTATACACATTCCATTTTGATGGATTTGATAAATAGAGTCTATAAAGACTACCTTGATAACTTTTCAGTAGTTTTTTATTGATGATATTCTGATATATTTCAAAAGTCATGAGAAACATGAGGATCATCTAAGGCTTAATTTTCAAACTCTATGGAAGGAGAGGCTTTTTGGAATGTTCAGTAAATGTGAATTCTGGTTAAAACATGTTGCTTTCTTGGGGTACATTTTTACCAATGAAGGAATCATTGTTGACCCTGTAAAGACAAAAGTTTTAGACGAGTGGCCTCATCCCACAACAATAACAGAGAATCATAGTTTCCATGGATTAGCGGGATATTATAGGAGGTTTGTGAAAAACATTTCATGACTTTCTAATATATTAACCACGTTAACTAAAAAATGGTTCAATTTCATCTTGACAAAGAAGTGTGAGGAATTTTTCGAAGAGATGAAGAAGAGATTGGTTACTGCACCCATGTTCACTCTCCCCTCAAGTGGAGAAGGATTCGTTATTTTTAGAAATGAATATCAGAAAGGGATTGGGTGAGTCCTCATGAAAATGAAATGGTCATTACTTACTCATATCTATAGTCGAAGACACATGAGAAGAACTATCCTACACATGATCTAGAGATGGTTGTGGTTGTTTTTGCTCTGAAGACATGGAGGCACTATCATTATGGGGTGAAATTTAATATATACACAGACCATCAATGTTTGAAGTATATTTTTACACAAAAGGAATTGAACATGTGACAAAGTATATGATTGGAACTTCTTAAAGACTATTATTTTTCAATTCATTATCATCCCGGAAGAGAAAAAAATGTTGCTAATGCATTAACCAGGAATGACCGAGTTGTTCTATCCATT
Organism: Viscum album; assembly: GCA_963277665.1. Classification (NCBI taxonomy): domain Eukaryota; kingdom Viridiplantae; phylum Streptophyta; class Magnoliopsida; order Santalales; family Viscaceae; genus Viscum; species Viscum album. The sequence continues at coordinate 1,211,140,132 of OY728137.1, forward strand.
ATGAGGATTCAAAGAGATCCTTTGATTGATGACCTAGTAAAACTGGGCATGTGAATTATAAAGTAAGGGACATAATAAACCTTAACCCAAATGACTTCTGGACTATCATTACTAGAGAAGAGCAAGAAATCTTTGAAAGAAGATCATTTGTTACAGAAGAAGTTTGAGGTTGTAAAGGATGGGAAGTTTCTTGAGTTCAATACTAATCAAGAAGGTGTTCTGAAATTTCGTAAAAGGCTATGTGTTCCATCCATTCCGGAAATAAAGAAGGAGCTGATAGATGAAGATCATTGATCTATTTTCTTTATACATCTTGGTAGCACCAAAATGTATAGGGACCTTCGTGGTCATCATTGGTGGGATAATATGAAAAGAGAGATTGCTGACTATACATCAAGGTTCCTAGTATGTCATCAAGTGAATACAGATCGAAAAATTCTTAAAGGGGTATTGCAACCAATACCCATACCAACATGGAAGTGGTATAATATCACTATGGACTTTTTCATTGGTCTCCCGAGAACTTCCAAAGAAAACAATGCGATATGGGTTATTGTGGACTGTCTCACCAAGACAACCCATTTTATCTCTATTAGGAAAGATTTCTCTCATGATCAACTTGCCAGGATTTATGAGAAGAAAGTGGTAAGTTTGTAAGGATTTCCACTTTCTATCGTATCTGATCGTGATCCATGGTTCACATCAAAATTATGGAGAAGTCTTCAACAAGATATGAGCACTAAATTAAATTTTAGTATGGCCTATCACCCCCAAACTGATGACCAATCTGAAAGGAATATTCAAACACTCGAGGACATGCTGAGAACATGCTAAATGGAATTTATAGGTGGATGTGATCAACATCTCCTATTAGTTGAGTTCTCTTACAACAACAGCTTCCACTCAAGCAATCAAATAGAACTATATGAATCTCTATATGGGAAGTGATGTAGAACTCCTACTTGTTGGGATGAAGCTGGTAAGGGAAAGCTTCTTGGGCCTGATCTTGTTCAAGAGATGAAAGAAAAAGTCCATACCATCCAAAAACACATTAAGGCTGCTCAAAGTCAGCAAAAGAACTATGATGAAAACCATCGAAGGGACTAAGTGTTTGATGTGGGTGACCAATTCTTTCTCCTGATTTCACCTTGCTAGAGATTTATGAGGTTTTGGAAGAAAGAGAAGCTTACCCATAGGTACATTGTCCCCTATGAACTTCTTGATCGTGTGGGAGCAGTGACCTATCGGCTCGCACTTCCTCCAAATATAGCACAAGTTCATGATGTATTCCATGTATCCCTATTAAGAAAGTACATACTTGACCCTTCACATGCACCAAATCCAGAGGTGGTAAAACTGGAAAATGACGTCTCTTATGAGGAGAAACTAGTGAAAATATTGGATCGTAGATACAAGGTTCTACACAACAAGACTACCCACCATGTTAAGGAGTTGTGGAGGAACCACAAACGCGAAGAAGCCACGTGGGAACTAGAGGAGTCTATGAGATAAAAGTACCCACACCTTTTCTTATCAGAGGGTACGAGATAAAATTTTAGGGATGAAATTTCTTAAGGGGGGAAGAATGTAATGACTCAAACTTATTAATTATATTTATTTCCTAATTTTGTGTGTTATTTTATGTTATACTCAACAAAACTATATCCTTTAATTAATGAAGTGGGTATAATTAAAATGAGACCATTGGGTTTCGACTATTATACGACCGTTGGTCAAAATGGCTATTGGAAACTATAATCTTAATGTTGTGTTTTTATAAATATAGTTATCTTGGTTAATTAATACAAATAGAAGACTGAATGGCCTCATCGATTATAATCAGGCTATATGAAGCCCATCTGTCGAAGCTCGGGAAGGATCTAGCATCATTTGGCTTTTCTCTAGACCAAGTCCAATCTGAACTTCAACATATGAATCTTGAACAGAATCACCTAAGGGAGAGGTTCATGCTGATAAAAATTACCACTCTGGCAATGTTGTCCGAGCCACCCCAAGATTCTATCACCATAGCACACCATAAACTTAGGTCCTATGCTAGTGTAATAAAGGGTTATGTAACAAAACCTTAGTTTCATTGTGTAATACTTTTATATAAATAAATTTTTTATTTATTATTATGGAAAATTTTGTGAATTTCAAATATCCAGATAAATATAGGATGTGTATTATTGATGAATTTAGGAAAAAAGGGGTATTTTAAAATATCAACATTCTTTAAATAATTAATAATGTGAAATGATTTTCAAAAAATGGTTTTTTATAGTGATGATAAGTCATAAATTTAGAGTCTAATAAGATCAACTTGTTTTTTAGTGAATAGTAAAGTATGAATAGTAACATACCAATATGAATAGTAATGAATATTAAATTGGCCAAAAACATAGAAACTTCACCCATGAATGAATAAATACAATTTAAACATCTTAAAAGTGAAAAAATGATCATAGTATAAGTTTTGGTATTTTTGTATGTCATAAATATTTTATTTAAAATTTTATAATTAATTTAATAATTTAAAATGGATATGTATTTTCTTAAAATGTATTCATATATTGTTACTTTATTTTCTTATTGTTATATGATAATTTTATTTGACCTTGATTACTTTTTTAAGGTATTACAAAATGAGTTATAGTTTTAAATTTGTATTTTTGGAATAAATAACGAATTTATTTAAAAATTAAATTAAAAATATTTATAATTTTTTTTTTCATAAAATTTAGTTCATTTTTTAATTCAGATCATCAAAATTAGAATAGGGTGGATTTTTGGGATTTTTCTAAAATAGTTGAATTTTTGGTGAACAGTACAAATATAGTTTTGAGTTTCTGGTGTTTAATGAAATCATTAATGATGTAATAATGATGTAAGAATTATGGTCGACTTATGAATAGTGATATATTCTATGAGGTTTCCCAAGTGTCCAATACGATGGGCAATCCCATGGTTTTTCAAATACCACCAAGGAGTCATCCCTTGGAAATTAATAATTTATTCCCTCACTTTTCCTATAAATACCAATCCATTTCCCTCCTTCATTTCATTATGAAATCCTACTCAATAATGTTCTAGTCTCCTTACCTTCCTAAAAGTCCTCCCAAGATTCCCCCAAGCCTCCCAAGGTCCCAACCTTTATGCTTTCAAAATTACTCTTCAAGGTAAGGGTACCTTTCACCCACCTCTTTTAAGTCATGGCTTTCTTTATGTTATGTCTTCTAGTTTCCATTTTATTACATGGTTGAATGTTATTATATATAATTATTACTGTCTATTTCATGTTCAATTAATGAGAGACCCTTTCTTATCTCATCAACTGGTTTTTTTGAATTTTTAAGTGACGCCATTAGGCTGCCGGTTTTTTTTGTAAAAAAATCACATCTTCTCTTTTCCTTTGAGTTTTATTTTCATATGTTATTTCCTTAAAATATCCATAAAATGACCTTATTTATTTTTATTCTGTACCCCAACTATATAATTAGTTATTTATGAGTCATTTAACATTGTCCCCTTTCTTTTTATTGTTTTCTAAAACCAAGTATTATAGCCGTTATGCTACAATAATTTGGTCTCAAAATTTCTCTCTCTTTCTCTCAAGAAATTCACTTGTTTTATATATGTGAATACCCAAACCTATTTAGTTTCTATGGGTGTTCATAGATACAAAAAATTTATATATTTTATTCTTTATTTGACAAACATGTAACCCTCACTCCCTTTCTGTTGGTTATAAATGACATAAAAATCTTATTTTTAAGAACTTTTAAAATGTCCCAATTTTGAAATGAAAACCATTTCTTTTATGCTCTATGGGTTATTTATGAAATGATTGATTATGATCCATGTGGATCACATGAAAATATAGAAATATTAAGGGTGCCCCCAGATAGCTATCAAATTTATTGGGTAAAGAAATTAAACACTAGAGATGACATGTTTCACGATACCTTGCTGAATAACCTTGGTAACTTTTATAACACATTGGGGATAAACATTGGTGATATGTTCATGAATGTCTCAATAAAATGTTGTAGACACATATTAAAGTTATTATTCACGTTATATTTATTATTATATTCCTATTATTTCATTACTCATGCCTTTATGACTTTTATCATGTTCGTATTAATATTTCTCAAGATCACATGTCAACTGTTTCACTTGTTTTCCTTACTGAGCCTTCTGCTCAGACTTTCCTTTGATGTGTGTCACCAGGATATGAGATGCAGTAATTGTACATAGGATGAACTTATTATGAGGTATTGAGAGTGGTTTAGAATAATGTTTTATGTTGTTTTCATGTTTTATGTTCCTGATTTCCACGATACAAGACTTTAAAGATCCTCTGTTTGTAAAATGTAATGAAAAGTTATGTAATAAAAATGCGGGATGCCATAATCACAATATTTTTTCATTACTATAATTTATTTCTTGAGAGTTGTATTTTATGAATCCATGTAACAAGTTATGTTTTGAGTTTCTTGCAACTCCCCAAGCTTCCATGGTACGCTTCCCTTGGAATAATACAGTAGCGTGTATTATACGCAACTTCGAGTTCTAACACACACCACAACCAATCAAACTTGCCGCTATGAATAGTAATACCCACTTTTTGAAATCTTATTAATTTTATCTTTCAAAATGGACATCATTATTTGATTCAGAATATCAAAATTATCCTAGGGTGAATTTTGGGTATTTTTTAGAATACATTCAAATTTTGATGATTAGTGAAAAATACTAAATATTAATTAAAAACAACTTTTATAAACAAAATAATTTATAGTAATAAATTATACTATTTAGAAGTTTTAAATTATAATTAGAATATATTTTTAAAATTTAATCCAATATTGGTAATTTGATGTAATTTCACATTTAATCTAGACATGAACAAGTGTCAATCTTTTGATAGTTATTATTTCTTAAAAAACACGCTCTTTGTGTTGACAACAGGAATTAGTTTTAAATTAATTTCTGCCACTTTTGTGTTTTGAATTTAGAAAAATGGATTCCATATTTAGAATCAGTATGTACAAATTTTGTAAATAGGTAACTTTTATTTTTAAACATTTTGAATAATTACTTCGGTAAATTTTTTATTTACGATGGTTAATGGGTAAATCCAGTATATAAGGGTAAATAAATAATATTATAATAATATTAAATTACCCTAAAACGTGTCCTAACTTTATTTTTTGATATATTTCCAACCATGGACATCTTCAGGTGGATTTTGGAACCCCATGGAGCCACTTGAAAGTGATAATAACACTTTATATCAATTAAGTTAAAGTAAATACAAAAATGACTTATGCATATATCTTTTAGAAAAATTTTTTTTACATAGGGTTATATATGTTATATATTTGAAAATAAATATTAATTAGAAAGATAAAAATATTTACTACATAATGGTAATTTATTTATAATTTTTAAACAGTGAATAATTAAATTTATTTATGACACAATAATGATGTCGTATTTTACTTATTAATGAAGGAATTAAATAATTGGTATTATAAATGTTAAAATAAATATAATGTGAAAGTTTTGATGACATAAACGAATTTTATTGGTTAATATGACATGTTAGAATCTCTTAAAAGAATTTTTTTAGAATTAATAAAGTTTTTATGACTTTAAAAAAAATCAATTATTAAATAGTGTCAAAATTGACATAATTGAGTTTTTAAAACAAATATTATACTATTAATTGAGATTCTTTTCCTAAAAATCTATGGTTAATCCAAAAGAACATATATAATAATATTTTTTATCATTAATGGACCACTTGGGGGTTTCTTGGAAGTATATAGTATGATTATTAACTATATAATATAAAAATACAAAGAGACATGGTAAATGTCAAACTATTAAACTAAGAGTTAAATAAAAAAGATAATGTTAATATAGTGACCCAAACCTGTATAAAACCTATTAGTTGAGTGGTTTTCGACCTATCCCCACCATAAAAATTAAATAACCCACATTGGAGTCATTATAAACTGAATATTAATTTAGTATAAAATAATATTTCTAGCTTTTCCTAAGGTACCCTTCACCCCTCTTATAAAAAGGCACTCCCCCTACTCACTAATTCACACCGTCAAAGCCTTTTTTCTTGGCCAGACCCTACCAAACTATCCTCTAAACTTCCATCACTTCATTCTATAGGCCCTCCTTTGGTCAGAAAGCCATCTTAAGGATCCCTTTTGATATAATCAAAAGGAAGAACCCGAAGAATATGTAATAATTTCACCGCCCTCTTTCAAGTTCATTTATTCTTCCACATATTCTTTTTTGTTTTTTCCATTATAAAATAATAACTCTAGTATCATCTATATACTATGAAGTTATTACAAATATGTTACAACCATCTTCATTATTCTATCCATCCTTTGAATGACATGTCACCATACGTATGTACGCATGGATTACCATCTCCACGTCGTTGTGTAATTGTTATTCAATAATTTATTACTTGGATGGGTATAATAAATAGATTTAATACTTGTAAATAATAAATATAAAAAAATAATGATTCTTTATATATGATATACCATCCAATTATATATAATTTTCATATCTAAAGAATGATATTGTCGCTCGTGCGTTTGTACGGACTACCGTCTCCATGAACGCGATGAGATTCACTCCCCATCGTATCCATTCAAGAATAATTTTCAATTGATGGTTAAAAATAATGTTTAAAGATTTAATATAATTCTGTATATGAATACGATACATACCATCCATAAAAAATATGGCACACATAACAAATAATATAACGGAAAATGAATCCGTCAACACCCGAAACGACGATAATACAAAGATATTATAAACAAATAAATGTTAAAAGATCATATATGATATCATATTAATGTATATGATTCTTGTATAATTCAATAAAAATTATTTCACCACTATACAGGTGGTTAACCTACCCTCTACCAAGGGAAAAGTACAATGTAAGTATTTTCTTATCTCACTTTTAATTCTGTCAGATTTTCATTATTCCCCACTTAATTATTGCATGTGGTGTGTGTACTTACCATGATTGTATTCATTGTGTAATATACTTTAATTTATGGATATTTAAATCATCATTTTATGATACATCATTCATGGGATGAATGTTTCATAAGTTGCCAAATTGGTAAGGGAATTACAAATTTAAATTTCGACTTATTCATCTTTACAGATACTTAATTGATTATTTACTCTATTATTATGTGTGGAATCACTATCCATTTGCTTATGTTATAATTTCCACTCCCCTTTCTTTGGATATACTTTTGACACACATAATCACTCCATTTATAAATTCTCAAGTCATCGATATGAACTTGATAAGAGTAATTTTAACTCAATCTCTATTTGTTGAGTTAAATATCTGATTCATTGGTGTTGTTTTTACAAGAATATGTGCGAATGTACTATGATTTATTTACACTAAATATCCAATCATATTGATTTTATAAATATTTTACACACCTAATTATGTCATTGATTTATCCTTAACCTACGGATACAGTCTTTATAAGATGCTTCATCTCAATTTACATTCCATTGATACTTCTCTGTTGTTATACACCAAAACACCTTTATATGGTGTATATAATGTACTTTGACATAGTATATCATGAATCCCTTTATTCTCATGATATTACAATGTTTTTATTACCTCAATTATTTGTATTCCTGTGTGTCTCTTTTGGTCAGAAACTCTAACTAAAATATCATTTTTAAATGTTTTAAAGATTTATTCTTCTAAATCTTTCTCATTAAAGCCCATGTTTTAAAAAATGGTTTTAAGGCTTTATTTATATATACATTTATGTTTTAGAATTAAAATTCTTTTTAAATGATTCAAAGTGTAATGGGACACTTTGATTCAAAAATATATTTTTGAAACAGCTTCTTGACAAATAGTGTGGCTTTTAAATGGTTTCAAGAAAAGGGGGGGTATTTCTATCAAATAGTTTTGATGATTATTATCATCTATGTAAATATCCTTCATTATTCTCGATTGAAGTTAATATGTTACAATAAAATCTTCCATATTGTATTGAATGAGTTATGTTTGAATGTGGATGTGCTATTTTTTTTACCATTCATGGTTTGTGGATAAATTATTGACATTATGTATGCTAGTTTTAATACGAATGTTTATGTTATGTTTAAACCTGTTCATATGAGGAATGCATTGGGCATAGTAAGTGATGTGTGGAGCCCGATATAGCCCCTAGATGCATCGATAGATCTCATGAGACAAACTAGTGTCTTGGAACAAGACCTTGACAAAATCTTATTTGTAGTCTTGGCACAAGGCCTTGACTATGTGGTTATAATAGTCGGGCATTATGAATTCCATCATTATGAAAGTGGTTATTAATATTGCATGTGATCATTTGACTAGTATATTATCCATGTGAATAAGTAAATGGAATTATTTGATTTTAACTTTTCCATATTATGCAGAAGTTCAAGTTTAAAAGACTTTTGTTCTAGTCTTATACACTGCCTTAAATTTTTATGCTTATTTATGAAAGTTTCCACTATAATGTTATCCTTACTGAGCATCTAAGCTCACGCCTTTATATGTTTTATTTTTCCCAAGAAGTGAAAAAGTTTTTTATGAATGAGCTGCAGGGATAGTATGAGGGGATATGAGTGTGGTCTATGGAGACAAGATTTTGTTGTAGTTTTTTTCCCTTTATGATGTAATGTAAACCTTAAGAATGTATCTAGTGATTACAAGGCTACTAAACTAATCAGTCTTTCGAGACTTTATCTTTTGTGATCGTGTCAATGTTATGTAATAATGCACCATCTCTGGGTAACTGGGGTCGGGGCATTATAGTTGATATTAGAGGAAGTTTAGTACAGTCCTTAGAAACTAGATTTAGATAAACTCTGATTAGAGAACACAAACCTAAGATGGACTTTGAGGATTAGTAAAGAAGAACTTCCTAGAATTTTGGTATTGTAGAGATTTTGTGAGATTTCTGAGCAATACAACTCTGTCTGGATATGAGTAGGTAGAGGCAGCTCTGGTACAGATGTACCTAGGTGTAAAACCAAAAAACACCGCTTTGAGATATACTCGAACAGGAACTGGTGCACAATAATGGGCCGTGCCGCACTCTTGGTTACAACACTCCCAGGGGATATGCTTAGGATAAATTACATTTTCTTTTACAAACCTATTTGATTTATATTAATATAATATGTGAATAAATGACCTTGGTTAATCCTAAGGTGTTTCAAATTAATAATATGGTGCCATGATATTCTTGAAATGATATTATGACTACTGTAACTCACACAATGCATTCTAGTTTTAGTAAATGGATGGATTCCATGGAAGTCATAGTAAGTTTGATAATGATGTACATTGTGGGAACAATGGTCGAAATGAGCAACAAAATGGAATGTTGATAGGTGTAAAAGATATCGTGTTCATGCCAAATTAGTTTTCCAAAAATATGATCAACAACATATATATTAACCAACTCCCGGAATCAAAAAAGAAGAGAAATGGGGTGAATGATAAGAGCTCTAGTAGTGGAGACCATGAGGAAAATAATCCTCAATTTCCATCATGCAAGAAATGTGGAAGGAGACACCCAAGAAAGTGTCTTAATGGAACAAATAAATCATTTACGTGTGGGAAAGAAGGACAAAAAGTGAAGAATTGCTGAGGAAAAATGAAGAGTGCTATAGAAGAAAATAAAAATGGTCCCAAGAATCCATTTACAGTCATTTTCCATAAATTTAGGGGACCTAGACAATCACCGAGTGAATTCCCTATTCTATCGGATATTTTCTTGGTCAAAGAAGAAGCTATGTAGAAATAAATGGTTTGAGTAATTTTTAAAAGTACTAGTACTCGTTATTGATGGGATTTCTTTGGAATAATTTTCTCTTGTATTTATAACCATACAGTTTGTCATGTGAAAATGATATTTGAGGAAGTCTTATCTTTTTTCTTGTGGATATAGTTATAAATAACCATTTTGTTTTATATGATCATTGGGTTTGAGGTAATTAAAAGTTATTATATCTTGGGATGAAAATGAAAGGTATGAGATAACATTTGTGGTTAAATTATGTTATGGTTATTTTGAAGAATTTATCTCATTTTGTTAATGTTATAAAATATTGTTTTTAAAAAAGGACCACATGCAGACCGTGTGACAACCCATCGCATCAGAAAAAGTTTTGGGAATCGAACCCACAACCAAAGTGCGATTGGGATTTATCGCCTACCAGTGGACTAAGTGAAGTCCCTGGTTAGTGTAACTAATTATTTCTAGTTAAATGATTTTATTGATCAATAAAAAGTTGATTTCGGATCTTATGACTTATCAAATGAATACCCTTAGTATAGGAAAATGATTTAGTGATTAAGTGATAAATGATATTTTGGAAGATGTTCGCATTGTTGGTAACACTATATGCCCATGGAAAATAGAATACTATGGGAATTCATTTGAGGAGTAATGGTGGATTTTTATCTATTTTTTATTGTTTATTTATAGTGATTTGGTTTATTTATGGAAATGATTAACCAATAATAGAGAGTATGTGATTAGGTTAATTACTTTTATGTATGTGACTTTTAGAGTAGTTGATGTCATTTGGATATATAATTTAAAGTGGAAGACTACATAACCAAATTCTTCTATGTTTTGGGTTTCAATATTAGTTTGGATTATGTTTAGGGATTTTAAGGACAATTGTTTATTGAAAGGTAATTATTTATCTTTGGGGTATTGTTGGTTTAGTTTTAGAAATTAAGATTAGTGTTTATTTCTCTAATGGAATATCCTTTTAGGGGATCATCAGATCTTATACTAACCATTTTGGTTTTGATTAATCTCTAAAGACAAGGTAAATATATAATTTATCCTTCATGGATCATGTGATTCTATATAAGTTTATTCTAGCTCTTCCAGTGTGACCATATCTTCTTGAATAATCATTATTTAAAAAAATGAGTTAGTGGTAGAAATTTATTATAGAATGAAACTCTACTTAAAAAGTAAGTATATCTCTTTATGTTCTTAGTCAATCTCATAAATTAATTCCTCATCTTTAAGTAATGTAACTTAAAACAAAAAAAATTTGTCCATTTACTTTTCCTACTGGGAGACTAATGACCATTTGTCACATCACAAGTTTGTAGTTTTCTTGTTGTTAACTTTCTTATGATCATGTTTTCTATACCTCCCCATCATATCTCGACACTTAGTTTTTAATCCATATCCATGTTTTCCTACATAGAATCCTAGTATGGGTTATATTAGGTGATCTTTGTACTTCTCTTTCTTTCTTTTAAAGTGATAGTTTTATTGAATCTTTTTCTAATGTGGGACTTTCCATTATATTCCCAAGCCCAAATTTAAAAAAATTTCGAGGATGAAATTATTTTCAGGATGGGAGAATGTAACACCCCAAGATTCCACGATACGCTTCCCTTTTAATAATACAGTACCATGTGTTGTATGCAACTTCGATTTCTAACACACACCACAACCAATCAAACTAGCCGTTATGAATAGTAATTGTAGAGACCTGAAGCTTAACGTACATGAATATTACATTACTTTTGCGGAATACTTAGTACATAACAAAAAACACACACACAAGGATGGTAATAGTTTAGTGTCTTTGGAAACTCGGAACGTAATATTCTAATCGTGGTGAAAGATCTTCAATATCTCCCATAAAGATCTTACCTTTTTTACCTAAAACCTTTCTTTATATCCTGGGGAAAAGAAAACATAAAAGGGTGAGCTCAAATGCTCAGTAAGGGTAAACAAAATAAAAATCAATCACATCATATTCATAATAACATAACTTTTGGAAATCTTAACCTGCAAAAGAGAGCATAATTTCATAACATGGGATAAATCATAGTAGTGAAATGAAATCCCAATAATCATAACTTAAAACATGAAACTTTGTGTCATACAAACATAATCATAGAGAATCATTTCTTGTTAGTCAAGACTCATTGCCAAGAATATCTTAGTGGACAATGTCCCTTTCTGAACCGAGTCACCCTCGTTTCAGTCCTTTTTCACTGAACCGGTATAACCTTCCATTCTAGCCATGTCTATCTCATGAGATATAAAATCTTTACCCAATTCATTGGAGGGAGATATAGGTCCCACCCATCTCATAATGATACCATTCTTATGTGTTCCACAAAATCATAAATCATACATCATTTTATAACCCATGTAACAAAAATGGGAATCTTAAACATCGTGACATCATAAAAAAATTCATATAAGATAAAGGAATTTATAAAAATAATTCCATCACAACATTATCCAATCAATTTAATAATAGAGATAAAAACAGAGCCCTTTATTATCATAGATGGAAAATAATTTTGATAAAAACACTTGAACTCCATTCTTGAGGAAAATATCCTTTCTTCTTCAAAAACATTTTTCCTTTCTTAACATGTCGTACAAAAAGAAGTTGATTAAAAATAAACATGAAAACTTGTAAAGGAATCTTCTTTGAAATAATGTTTTAAAAATCTATTCATTCCGTATAAGTTAAAAAAAACATTCTTCGCGTACTTTTGTTGGAAAAGTCATAAAAGTACCTCGTACGAAAAATGACAAAATATTACTTTCATATCTTTTACTAAAAACTCACCGAAGGGTAAAATTGGATTTAAACAATTGAAGGTGGATGGAAATAATATTACATATTGAGGAAACATGGATGTGGATGCTAAAATACACCCCAGTAAATACCAAGGTATAAACAATCTCGGAAAAAAATGAGATTGTGATATTTCCCTTACCTTAGGTCCGATTTGCTTCGTAAGTGTCCGAACCTCCTGTATAATGATTTAAATAATGTCATTAACTTATTACAGAATCATATTCATTGTTATGATATCATATATGGTTCACTTATGACTTTATAATACCCGTTCTTTTGTAAATTCCATGATAAAGAGCGTTTTGGGTAAAATTGTTTCATTTGTCATCCGTGTTTTGACTTATAATTATTCATATGATTACATAGATCATGATTACATAATTCCAGAATATAAAACATGATTTATATATATATATATTCAGAATATACATATATATAATAAATCAGTAAATGGAAAGAAATACACCGTTCATGGAGACGGTAGTCCGTACGTACGCATGAACGTTGTTTTCGTTTTATTATTGAATTGAATGGAATTAAGTAGATGACATACATATAAATATACATAAATCCAGTATCATTATTATGTCATATATTTCATTAGTACTTATTATATATACTTTATAATCATTCATGAATGGTTAATCATTGATAATGAATCTCATCGCGTCGTGGAGATGGTAGTCCGTACGTACGCACGAGCGATGATATCGTTCCCATGGTCATGGAATTGTGTTTAAGTGAATGTATACTATTTAAGTATCAATATCGATTTATAATAATCATATATAGTTACTCATTACACCATTATACCCATCCAATTTAGGTGGTGGTGGAAAATAGATTACACCACGGCGTGGAGACGGTATTTCGTACGTACGCACGCGCGGTGATTTCCTTTTTCCGTAGGATGGATAGAAGGTTAATTAGAGTTGTTTAATATTTATAATAACAAATCAGTATATAATAAATACTGATTTTATTACTTTATCATGAAAAAACTAATGAAGAAGAAGTTGAAGAAGAAAGAAATTGAAAAAGATCGGTAATGGATATTACCTCTTTTTGACGCGCCTTCACTTAACCTCCACTTAAAGAACTAAAGATGGTCTTTGAAGAAGACCAGGACCTATAGTATGATACTAGGGAAGTGGAGAAGAGATTTTTTTCAGGGTTTGGCCGAGCATGAATGCTCGAATTGGTGTGAGGAGGAGAGGGAGGAGGTGCCCTTTTATAAGGGAGGAGAGGGGCATCTTAGGAAAATCTCAAAATATTATTTTATATTAAAGTCAAATTCGGTTTATAATGGTTCCAAATGGTCTTATTTCTAAGATAAAGTGGGGATGGGTCTAAAGCCTCTCATCCAATAGGATTTAGACAAGTTTAGGTTATTATTTTAACCTTATCAATTAGATTTAACTCTAAGATAAATAATTTAACTTTTACCGTGTCTTTTTGTTTTCTTACAATATATGGTTAGTAAACATACTATATCAAGACAGACGAACCCCAAGTGGTTTATTATTAATATATCTATCCTTATCTAAGTCATTTGGACGAACCTTAGATTTTTAGGAATTAAATAACAATTAATAATATAATATTTGTTTTAAAAACTAATTTATGTCAATTTTGACACTATTTGGTACATGATTTTTATGAAATTTATAAACTAATGATAAGTTCGAAAAAAGTTACTTAAATCAACAATAACATGTCATATTAACCTAGAAAATTAGTGTAAGTCATAAAAAGTCTCAAATTACATTTATTTGGGCATTTATAACATCAATTATGTTAATATTTTCTAAAAAAGGTAATTACTGCATCATTGTTGTGTCATAAATAAATTAAATTATTTAAAGTATAAAAATTACAAATAAAATTCCATTATGTAGGAAATATTTTTATCTTTCTAATGAATATTTAAAGTCGAAATTATATTATGTATAACTCTATATTAAAAATGTTTTAGTAAATAAACTTTGATTTTAACTCTTTTAACTCTTCTTTGAATTAAATAATAATAAATGTCCTAATCTAATCCAAGTGGGCCTAAATGATAATATTTTACACTTAAGGTTGTTTTTAGTCGAGATAAACTTGTACAATAGGATTAGGACCTGTGTTAGGGTAATATTAATATCATTTTTACCCTTAATTACCCTATTTACGTTTAACCGTGGTAAATAAAAGTAAAAAGTTACAATTCACCAAAAATTATTTTCATCTCATTGAACCACATTTTACATATTGACATCAACCGTGTCTCTCGGATTTTTGAAATTATATTCAAAAAAGCGGTAAAATTATGATTTATGAAAAAATTAATTTTTTTAACTACCACTTAGTAGTTTCACTATTCATAAAAAATTGATGTTTTTCAGAAAAAATGCCAAAATTTCACCCTAAGCTATAATAGATATTCCGAATTCAAAAATGATTTCTATTTTACAAAATTCCCAACATATAAGTTGCATTAATTAATTTTATAATTAATGTCCGCTGTCACAACAAAAAGCGTGTTTTTAAGAGATAATAACTATCAAAAGATTAACACTTGTTTATGTCTAGTGTAAATGTGAAATTACATCCAATGACCAACATTGTATTGAATTGTAAAAATATATTCTAAATATACTTTAAAACCACTCAAATTAATAATTTATCACTATTAATTATTTCGATTAAAAAAGTTGTTTTTAATTAAAATTTAGTAACTTTCAATATTCATCAGAAAATGAAAGTTATCCGAAAAGTACCAAAATTTCACCCTAAGCTAATTTCGATATTACGAATCAAAAAATAACGTCCATTTTGAAAAAAAAAATTTACAAATTTTCAAAAAGTGGTTATTACTATTCATAACGGCTAGTTTTAATAATATTTTAATAGAATATTGCTGTTTAGTGAAACTCGTTATTGCGTACTACACACGCTATCGAGGAAGGTCGCGATTGCGTGTAATGGGAGGCAAGTCAAGGATGCATGTTGTGAAAGATTCTTTTGGTGTAGCGTACAACACAAGACATTAATGAAATTAAAAAGAATATTTTTCATAAAATTTCGGGGTGTTACATTCTACCCCCCTTAAAATGAATTTCTCCCTTGAAATTCGTCGGGGTTATAAATGGTTTACTATTCGAAAGTTTCTTTAATTGAAACCCACATCGTAAAAAGGAATACCAAAACCAATCTTTAAAAACAAAATTATGAAATGTAACGGTTACCCAAATAAACTAATCACTAGGTTTCCACATTGGTGAAAATATGGATATGGAAGAGAAAACTAACCATCATGTTCTGATGGAGAGTGGTAGAGAACATGTCTATGGAAAAGCCAGCAATCACAAAGCCATAAATTTGTGACGATCTAGGGTACCATCTGATTCATTGGATATAAGGGCACTAGGACAACATTTTTGGTTTTCAAGATCATTTCCCTAAAGTTGAAAATTTGAATTAGAATAAATACTAACTTTATTTTGGTACAATCTCACTGTTGTTCATGCCTTGAACAATTTCCACTTCATCTCTTAAGTAAATGAATTTGAATTTGTTATTCGTGAAGTGTTAGTAGATCATGTGATAGAATGACGGGTCATTCCATCTGTCTCAAACAAAAGGATAGCAAAAATTATATACATAAGTCGATCTATAGTGAGATTAATCATATATGGTTTTTAAAATGGACTTATACTTCATATATCATACTGATTAATATAATAAAAATAGTTTCTACTAAACAGGGACTTCCTGTAGGCTAGTGGTAGGCGATAAAGGTCAGTCTCACTTCGATTGTGGGTTCGATTCCCATATCCTTGTTCGACGCGATGGGCTGTCGCCCGTCTTGGAGGTTGTCCTTTTTCTAAATCTACATTACTACAACATCCCATCAATAATATCGAAAATCTTCTATCCTTAAACAATAATTACTTATGTCCAACATAATCCATTCTAATCTTTAGGCTTATCCATAATACTAAAGTCCACTCTCATAATATAGTGAAAACAATTACCAGAGATTTAATACCATCATTGATCCCCATATATCATAATATATGTCTTGTTGGTCACATTACAAACATTCAAAGGCCTTAATAATGTATTCTCTTGAATACCCATTGAACCATAGTGAAAACTTGAATGCAGTTAAAAGTTAACTCTTTCCACATACCAAAATCCAAAAATTATATATACTCAAACCATGATATAACCGTCTCCTTATATCAGTCATGAGCTCATGAATACAATCAAACACCTCATTATTTATTATTCCTTCATTATGCGCATATCATCTACTTTCCAAAAAATATCTAAATAACATTTCATGGTTACTAGTACCATTAATCATACACTTTAAAAACACAGGAAAGACAATAGTGTAACAATCCTTAGATGTCTCTTTATTCCATAGTACCATGAGATTACTTATACAACATTACACTTGATAAACATGTAATCATTCCACAACCTTCTTAAACCATTGACCGAGCTTCAACAATTATTTCATCTCACATATCATTTGTAGTCCTTTCATCATCATCAACATAATTACTTCCCATACGACCATACTGATTCTCTTCATGAGACTTTCCCTTAGGGAATTGGTTTGCATAATGCCCGTACATTCCACATTTAAAACATTTAACCATTGTTGATGTCGTAGAAATACCATTATCCTCATCCATGGTGTTAACTGAACCTTTTCCTTTGCACTTACTTGCTTTGTGTCCTTCTTTTCCACACACAAAGCATCTTCCAGTTCTTTTGAAACATTCTCCTTGATGCCTCTTCCCACATGATTTATAATGGGGAAATTGAACTTTCTTTCCTCTATGATCATCATGAAACTCCATCTTTCTCTTATTAGCCGAGTCAGGAAACTTACCAAATTTTACTTTATTGATCATATTATGAGATTGCTGATTCGGTATAATAATGATGTTTGGACTTCCAAATCCCATTTCATTATGAAGAATATCATTCCATTGTCCATCATATCCTCCATTATCGTGAATCATCTTGTTTCCAGCCATTTTCTAAAACCCAAAAAGAATAGTGTGAGAGGCAAAAATCATGCTAGGGAAAACAAAATAATAAATGTGGAGTATCCTCAATATCTAACATCTTAGGTTAAATTCTATGATCGTTACAATAGTTCTAGGCTTGTATCCTATACGTATACATATCCTTAGGGACATCCCTAGACATACCTTATAAATATCTCAAGGGATCTCACTAAAGTTCTCGCATCCTAGTTTCCAAAGGTTGACTAAACCTTTCCTCTGATACCAACTGTAGATACCCAAATCTTAACGTACATGAACATTACATTACTTTTGCGGAATACTTAGTTCATAACAAAAAACACACAGACAAGGATTGTAATAGTTTAGTGTCTTTGGAAACTCGGAACATAATCTTCTAATCGTGGTGAAAGATCATAAATATCTCCCATAAAGATCTTCCCTTTTTTTAAACTAAAACCTTTCTTTATATCCTGGGGAAAATAAAACATAAAAGGGTGAGCTCAAATTCTCAGTAAGGGTAAACAAAAGAAAAATCAATCACATCATATTCATAATAACATAACTTTTGGAAATCTTAACCTGCAAAAGAGAGCATAATTTCATAACATGGGATAAATCATAGTAGTGAAATGAAATCCCAATAATCATAACTTAAAACATGAAACTTTGTGGAATACACACATAATCATATAGAATCATTTCTTGTTAGTCAAGACTCATTGCCAAGACTATCATAGTGGACAATGTCCCTTTCTGAACCGAGTCACCTTCGTTTCAGTCCTGTTTCACAGAACCGGTATAACCTTCCATTCCAGCCATGTCTATCTCATGAGATATAAAATCTTTACCCAATGCATTGGAGGGAGATATAGGTCCCACCCATCTCATAATGATACAATTCTTATGTGTGCCACAAAATCATAAATCATACATCATTTCATAACCCATGTAATAAAAATGGGAATCTTAAACATCGTGACATCATAAAACAATTCATATAAGATAAAGGAATTTATAAAAATAATTCCATCACAACATTATCAAATCAATGTAATAATAGAGATAAAAACAGAACCCTTTATTATCTTAGATGGAAAATAATTTTGAGAAAACACTTGAACTCTATTCTTGAGGGAAATATCCTTTCTTCTTCAAATTTTTTTTTCCTTTCTTAACATGTCGTACAAAAAGAAGTTGATTAAAAATAAACTTGAAAACATGTAAAGGAGGCTTCTTGGAAATAATGTTTTAAAAATCCATTCATTCTGTATAAGTTAAAAAAACATTCTTCGCGTACTTTTGTTGGAAAACTCAAAAAAGTACCTCGTACAAAAAACGACAAAAGATTCCTTTCATATCCTTTAATAAAAACTCACCGAAGGGTAAAATTGTATTTAAACAATTGCAGGTGGATGGAAATAATATTACATATTGAGGAAACATTGATGTGGATGCTAAAATACACCCCAGTAAATACCAAAGTATAAACAATCTCGGAAAAAAATGAGATTGTGATATTTCCCTTACCTTAGGTCCGATTTGCTTCGTAAGTGTCCGAACCTCCTGTATAATGATTTAAATAATGTCATTGACTTATTACAGAATCATATTCATTGTTATGATATCATATATGGTTAACTTATGACTTTATATTACCCGTTCTTTTGTAAATTCCATGTTAAAGAGCGTTTTGGGTAAAATTGTTTCATTTGTCGTCCGTGTTTTGACTTGTAATTATTCATATGATTACTTAGATCATGATTACATAATTCCAGAATATAAAACCTCATTTATATATATATATATATATATTCAGAATATACATATATATATAAAATCAGTAAATGGAAAGAAATACGCCGTTCATGGAGACGGTAGTCCGTACGTATGCATGAATGCTGTTTTCGTTTCCTTATTGAATTTAATGGAATTAAGTAGATGACATACATATAAATATACATAAATCCAGTATCATTATTATGTCATATATTTCATTAGTACTTATTATATATACTTTATAATCATTCATGAATGGTTAATCATTGAGAATGAATCTCATCGCGTCGTGGAGACGGTAGTTCGTACGTACGCACGAGCGATGATATTGTTCCCATGGCCATGGAATTATGTTGAAGTGTATGTATACTATTTCAGTATCAATATTACTTTATAATAATCATATATAGTTACTCATTACACCATTATACCCATCCAATTTAGGTGGTTGCGGAAAATAGATTACACTACGGCGTGGAGGCGGTATTCCGTACGTACGCACGCGCGGTGATTTCCTTTTTCCGTACGATGGATAGAAGGTTAATTAGAGTTGTTTAATATTTATAATAACATATCAGTATATAAGAAATACTGATGTTATTACTTTATCATTAAAAAACTAAATATGAAGAAGTTGAAGAAGAAAGAAATTGAAAAAGATCGGTAATGGATATTACCTCTTTTTGACGCGCCTTCACTTAACCTCCACTTGAAGAACTAAGGATGGTCTTTGAAGAAGACCAGGACCTCTAGGGTGATACTAGGGAAGTGGAGAAAAGATTTTTTCAGGGTTTAGCCGAGCTTGAATGCTCAAATTGGTGTGAGGAGGAGAGGGAGGAGGTGCCCTTTTATAAGGGAGGAGAGGGGCATCTTAGGAAAATCTCAAAATATTATTTTATATTAAGGTCAAATTCGGTTTATAATGGTTCAAAATGGTCTTATTTCTAAGATAAAGTGGTGATGGGTCGAAATAATCTCATCCAATAGGATTTAGACAAGTTTAGGTTATTATTTTAACCTTATCAATTAGATTTAACTCTAAGTTAAATAATTTAACTTTTACCGTGTCTTTTTTTATTCTTACACTATATGGTTAATAAACTTACTATATCAAGCCAAACTCACCCCAAGTGGTTTATTATTAATATATCTATCCTTATCTAAGTAATTTGGCCGAACCTTAGATTTTTAGGAATTAAAAAACAATTAGTAATATAATATTTGTTTTAAAAACTAATTTATGTAAATTTTGACACTATTTGGTACATGATTTTTATGAAATTTATAACGGAATGATAAGTTCGAACCAAGTTACTTAAATCAACAATAACATGACATATTAACCTAGAAAATTAGTGTAAGTCATGAAAAGTCTCAAATTACATTTATTTGGGCATTTATAACACCAATGATGTTAATATTTTCTTAGAAAGGTAATTACTGCATCATCGTTGTGTCATAAATAAATTAAATTTTTTAAAGTATAAAAATTAAAAATAAATTTCTATTATGTAGGAAATATTTTTATCTTTCTAATGAATATTTATAGTCGAAATTATATTATGTATAACCCTATATTAAATTTTTTTAGTAAATAAACATTGATTTTAACTCTTTTAACTCTTCTTTGAATTAAATAATAATAAATGTCCTAATCTAATCCAAGTGGGCCTAAATGATAATATTTTACACTTAAGGTTGTTTTTAGTCGAGATAAACTTGTCCAATATGATTAGGACTTGTGTTAGGGTAATATTAATTTCATTTTTACCCTTAATTACCCTATTTACTTTTAACCGTGGTAAATAAAAGGAAAAATTTACTATTCACCAAAAATTATTTTCATCTCATTGAACCACATTTTACTTATTGACATCAACCGTGTCTCTCGGATTTTTGAAATTCCATTCAAATAAGCGGTAAAATTAATATTTATGAAAAAATTAATTTTTTTAACTACCACTTAGTAGTTTCACTATTCATCAAAAATTGAAGTTTTTCAGAAAAAATGCCAAAATTTCACCCTAAGCTATAATTGATATTCAGAATTCAAAAATGATTTCTATTTTACAAAATTCCCAACATATAAGTTTCATTAATTAATTTTATTATTAATTTCCGATGTCACAACCAATAGCATGTTTTTAAGAGATAATAACTATCAAAAGATTAACACTTGTTTATGTCTAGGGTAAATGTGAAATTACATCCAATGACCAACATTGTATTGAATTGTAAAAATATATTCTAAATATAATTTAAAACCACTCAAATTAATAATTTATCACTATTAATTATTTCGATTAAAAAAATTTAATTAAAATTTAGTAATTTTAACTATTCATCAGAAAATGAAAGTTATCCGAAAAGTACCAAAATTTCACCCTAAGCTAATTTTGATATTACGAATCCAAAAATAAAGTCCATTTTGAAAAAAATAAAATTTAGAAAATTTAAAAAAGTTGTTATTACTATTAATAACGGCTAGTTTTAAAAATATTTTAATAGCATATTGCTGTTTAGTGAAACTCGTTATTGCGTACTACACACGCTATCGAGGAAGGTCGCGATTGCGTGTAATGGAAGGAAAGTCAAGGATGCGTGTTGTGAAAGCTTCTTTTGGTGTAGCGTACAACACAAGACATTAATGAAATTAAAAAGAATATTTTTCATAAAATTTCGGGGTGTTACAGTAATACCCACTTTTTAAAATCTTATAAATTTTATCTTTCAAAATGGACATAATTTTTTGATTTGGAATATCGAAATTAGCCTAGGATGAATTTTTGGTATTTTTTAGAATACATTCAAATATTGATAAATAGTGAAAAATACTAAACATTAATTAAAAACAACTTTTTTTATCCAAATAATTTATAGTGATAAGTTATACTATTGAGAGGTTTTAAATTATAATTAGAATATATTTTTACCATTTAATCTAATATTGTAAATTTGATGTAATTTAATATTTGAACTAGACATGAACAAGTTTCAATCTTTTGATAGTCATTATTTCTTAAAAAACACGCTCTTTCTTTTGACAACGAGAATTAATTTTAAATTAATTTCTACCACTTCTGAGTTTTGAATTTAGAAAAATGTATTCCATATTTTGAATGAGGATGTCCAAATTGTTTAAATAGGTTACTTATTTTTTTAGACATTTTGAATAATTACTTCTGTAAATATTTTATTTACCATGGTTAAAGGGTAAATTCAGTAAATAAGGGTAAAAAATAAAATTATAATAATAGTAAATTTCCCTAAAATGTGTCCTAAACTTATTGGATGATACATTTCCAACCATGGACATATTTGGGTTGATTTTGGGACTCCATGGAGCCTCTTCTAAGTGATAATGACATTTTATATTCATTAAGTTAAAGAAAATACAAAAATTACATAAGCATATATTTTTTAACAAATTTTTTTTGCATAAGGTTATATATGTTATATTTTAGAATATAAATATTCATTAGAAAGATAAAACAATTTCTTACATAATTGTTTTTTATTTATAATTTATACACATTGAATATCTAAATTTATTTATGACACAATAATGATGGAGTATTTTACTTATTAATGAAAGAATCAAATAATTGGTATTATAAATTTTAAAATAAATATAATTTGAAAGTTTTGATTACATCCAAGAATTCTATTGGTTAATATGACATATTATTATTGCTTAAATGAATTTGGTTAGAATTAATAAAGTCTTTAGAACACTAACCAAAATCAATGATTAAATAGTGTCAAAATTTACATAAATGAGTTTTTAAACATTATATTATATTATTAATTGATATTCTATTCCTAAAAAACTAAGGTTTAGAAAAAAGACTTATATAATGATATTTGTGTCATTAATGGACCACTTGGGGGTCTCTTGGAAGTATATAGTAAGTTTATTAACTATATAATATAAAACTACAAAGATATATGGTAAATGTCAAACTATTTAACCAATAGTTAAATCAAAAAGATAAAGTTAATATAGTGATACAAACCTATCTATAAACCTGTTGGTTGAGTGGTGTTTGTCCCATCCCCACCTTAATATTTAAATAATCCACTTTGGATCCATTAGAATCCGAATATGAATTTATTATAAAATAATATTTCTAGCATTTCCTAAGGTGCCCCTCACCACTCTTAAAAAAAGGCACTGCCCCTACTCCCAAATTCGCACCTTCAAAGCCTTTTTTCTCGGCCAAACCCTACCCAAATATCCTCTAAACTTCCCCCACTTCACCATAGAGGCCATAATTTGGTCAGAAAGACCACCTAAGGTGCCCTTTTGATCAAATCAAAAGGAAGAACCTGAAGAAGAGGTAATAAATTCACCACCCTCTTTCACGTTCTTTTCTTCTTCCACTTATTCTTTTTTGTTATTTCCATTATAAAATAATAACTCCAGTATAATATATATTCTGTGAAGTTATTATAAATATGGTACAACTATATTCATTATTCTATCCATCCTTAGAATGACAAGTCACCATACGTGCGTATGCAGGGATTACCGTCTCCACATCATGGTGTAATTATTATTCAATACATTATTATTTTTATGGTTATAATAATGATGTTTAATTAATATAAATAATAAATATAACATGATAATTATTCTGTATATTTGATATAACATACAATTATATATTATTTTAATATCAAAAGAATGATATTGTCGCTCGTGCATATGTACGGACTACCGTCTCCACGAATGCGATGACATTCATTCCCCATCATATCCATTCAAGAATAATTTTCATTTAAAAGATAAAAATGATGTTTAAAGACTTAATATAATTCTGGATATTAATTAGATACATCCCATCCAAAACAAATATGGCTCACATAACAAATAATATCAAGGAAAATGAATCCGTTAACACCTTAAACGAAGATAATACTAAGATATTATTAACAAATCAATGTCAAAAGATCATATATGATATCATATTAATATATATGATTCATGTAAAATTCAATAAAAATTATTTCACCATTATACAGGAGGTTAACCTACCATATACCAAGGAAAAATTACAAAGTACGAATTTTCTTATCTCACTTTTAATTCCATGAGATTTCCATTGTTCACTAAATATTTATTGCATGTGGTGTGTGTACTACCCATGATTGTATTCATTGTGTAATATACTTTAATTTATGGATATTTACATCATCATTGTATGATCCATCTTTCAAGGTATGAATGTTTTGTAAGTTACCAAATTGGTAAGGGAAATAGAAATTTCAATTTCGACTAATTCGGCTTTACCCATACTTAATTGATTATTTTACTCCAAGATTATATGTGGAATCACTATCCATTTTCTTATTTCATAATTTCCACTCCCCTTTCTGTGTATATACTTTTGATACACATAATCAATCTATTGATAAATTCTCAAGTCATCGATATGAACTTGATAACAGTAATTTTAACTCAATCTCCATTTGTTAAGTTTAATATCCAATTCATTGTTGTTGTTTTTACAAGAATATGTGTGAATTTACTTTGATTTATTTACACTTAATATCCAATCATATTAAGTGTATATATATTTGTCACACATAATTATGTCGTTTATTTATCCTTAACCTAAGGATACATTCTTTATAAAAAGTTTCATCTCAATTTACATTCCATTGAGACTTCTTTGTTGTTATACACCAAATCACTTTTATATGGTTTATATAATGTACTTTGACATAGTATATCATGAATCCATTTATTCTCATTATATTACAAAGTTTTCATTGCCTCAATTATTTTTATTCAAGTGTCTCACTTTTGGTCAGAAAATCTAACTAAAATATCATTCTAAATGTTTTAAAGATTTATTCTTCTAAATATTTCTCCTTAATGTCCATGTTTTAAAAATGGTTTTAAGGAATTATTTATATGGAAATTAATGTTTTAAAATTAAAATTTCTTTTAATAGTTTCAAAGTGGTGTGGGA
Organism: Viscum album; assembly: GCA_963277665.1. Classification (NCBI taxonomy): domain Eukaryota; kingdom Viridiplantae; phylum Streptophyta; class Magnoliopsida; order Santalales; family Viscaceae; genus Viscum; species Viscum album. The sequence goes on from OY728137.1 coordinate 1,211,165,633, forward strand.
CACTTTGATTCAAAAATCTATTTTTAAAACGGCTTCCTAACAAGTAGTGTGACTGTTAAATGTTTTCAAGAAAAAGGGGGTATTTCTCTCAAATAGTTTTGATGATTATTTTCATCTATGTAAATATCCTTCATTAGTCTCGATTGAGGTTAATATTTTACAATAAAATCTTCCATATTGTATTGAACAAGTTATGTTTTACTGTGGATGCGCTATTTTTTTATACCATTCATGGTTTGTGGATGAAGTATTGACATTACGTATGCCAGTTTTAATACGAATGTTTATGTTATGTTTAAGCATACTCATATGAGAAATGAATTGGACTTAGTAAATGATGGGTGGATTCTGATATAGGTCCTCGATGCATCGGTAGGTCACATGAGACAAACTAGTGTCTTGGAACAAGGCCTTGAAAAAACCTTATTTGTTGTCTTGGCACAAGGCCTTGACTATGTGGTTATTATAGTCTGTCATTATGCATTCCATCATTATAAAAGTGGTTATTAATATTGCATGTGATCATTTCAATAGTAGAATATCCACATGAATAAGTGGAATTATTTAATTTTATCTTTTCCATATTATGCTGAAATTAATGTTTAAAAGTCTTTTGTTCTAGTCTTATAAACTACCTTAAATGTTTATTCTTATTTATGGATGTTTCTGCTATAATGTTATCCTTATTGAGCATCTGAGCTCACCCCTTTCTATGTTTTATTTTTTCCAGGATGTGAAAAAGTATTTTATGAATGACCTGTAGGGATAATATGAGGGGATATGAGTGTGGTATATGGAGACAAGATGTTGTTGTAGTTTTTTTTTCACATTATGATGTAATGTAAACCTTATGAATGTATCTAGAGATTCCAAGGATACTAAACTAATTGGTCTTTCGAGACTTGATCTTTTGTGATCATTACAATGTTATGTAATAATGCACTAACTCTAGGTAACTAGTGCCAGGGCATTACATTGATACTATATATAAGATTCTTCACCACATTCTTCACTATCTGAGGAATCTTTTGTTTTTTCAAATTTTTCACTGATGGTTCTTAATTTTTCTGAACTTTCAACTTCAAAAGAATTGTTTCCAGTGATTCTAATTCATCTTTCTTACTCAACATACACCTTTTTTCTCTAGTGAACTTTTTCTTATATTTTTGGGATGAATTTTATTTATTTTAACTTTTTTCCACTTATTCTATCGAGGTATTTCATCACAATCATCATGATATCTTCCAACATTATTCTTGGGACAATTTATTGAAAAGTGTCCGATTCCACCACACTCAAAACAATTGAGAGAAATTTTACCTCCATAATTTCTTCTTCCTCTTTGATATTTATTATATGAAAGAGATATTATCTTTTCATTCAACTTATCATCTCTTTATCTTTGGAATCATAGGGATCGACATCTTCAACATCTTGAATCTTCATCTTTCTCATCAATTCAAAAGCCATTAAATATTTCATGTTTTTTTAAAATTGGTTATTTTCACATTTCATAAGTAATAATGTATTTATCTAATTCATAAATAGATAAATCATCCTTATCTTAAAAGGAGTAAATTTTAGAATCAAACCATTCAATAAGGTTTCTCATAGTTTTCTTCATAATTGTAGAATCTTCTAGGATATCTCCAAAAACTCTGATGTTGAAAACAATTTCATTTACTCTATTGAACTATTTATCAATAGATTATTCATATCTCATTCTAATGCCTTCATACTTACTACACAATATTTTCAACTTTTATTCCATCGCTTTAGTAATCCCTTTGAATATACTTTTTAATTTGTCCAACACATTCTTTTATGATTTGAGACCTATCACCTTTATATAAACATTTTTTGATAAGGAAATATTGATAGAATTTCTATCCATTTCATCAAATTTTTAATTTATCTTATAAACAAACATCACATGATCATGTTTCTCAATAGGTGGAAAACCAATTGTAGCAATGTCAAGAACTTAGTGGATCAGAGATAAGAGATAAGTAATCATCCTATTTTTTCATCCATAATTAATTTTTCTATAAAATGTAGGAATTAATCTATTATTAGTAGAATTGATATTATCCATGATAAATATTTTATTAGGGACCCTACCTCTGATACCAATTGAATTTCCTAAGGATCTAATAACAACTAAGAATGGTGGATTGAATTATGTGTTCACTATTAATAAGTTTCAATAATTTTAAAACATAACCCACATAAACTATTAAATTTTATAACATTATCATCTTTTAGTAAATACTTATGCATGAAAAAGTAGTAACATAAGTAAAGGACACAATATTTTATAGTTTTTTCCTCAATTTGAGAACTTACATCCATTACATAGCCACTATCGAGGGTCTATGGAAATTAAATAATTTAAATTACTGAATATAATTTATTCCAACACCAATTAGAAACCTTTTATATCCAAATAAGAATAATTATACGGGCTCTTGTCAATTTACAAAGTTTTCTTTCAAAATAATCAATCCAAAACAAAATAATAAAGGAATTATTCAATCTAATACAAAAATAATTTGTATGAAATCATTTATCTAATGTGAATGGGTATGATTCTCTCAATCTAATTGGCTCATTATGATAGAATCATTATGATGAACACTTTTATCAATCGTCATTAGTCAAAATCTGGTCAATTTCTTCATACCATATTCCTTAGTTTGATCTTCTAAGTCTAGTAAAAACAACTTTCAGGTGTTCAAACTTCTCCTGAGATCTCAACATGGAAATAAAACATTGACCAGAATTATGCAGAACTCCTCCTTCTCCACACATGTAAAAGGATGAAAAATAAGAATGTACTCTGCTTTAATTTATAGGTGACATAACATAGAAAAGGCATGATAGTCATTTTTTTATTTATTACTCAGATTTAAAATATCTAAAAGTAAGTCACATTTAAATAATAACTTTTACTACATAAATCCTTCTCAACATTTTTCTAAAATTATTCTTCTCAAACATGCTAACTTTTCTTATGTCTGATATAAGTTCCTCATCTATAGTCTGAATAACATCATCAGCTTCAATTTTATGTGATTAAATTCCTTAGCTTCAGTGTGATGTGACTTAATTCCTTTGATCATTATGATATAACTTTCGTATTCTTCTCATTATTATTTGAATTTATTCCACTTCTCATTACGAACTGACTTTCTTCCTCGTCTCATTAGGATCTAAATTTCATCCTATTCTCATTATGATCTGAATTTTTTTCTTAGAGTTAGTCTGACTAACTTTACTCATTAGAGTTTGTCTGGTCCCTTTCCTCATCATAGTCAGTCTGATTAACATTCTTTACCAGAGTTAGTTTAATGGAAATTCTTTTAATTTAGTCTAATGGAATCCTTATAATGATGAAATTTTTATTATAATGGAATTCTCATTACGATAGAAACTTCACCCTACAACATTGAAAATTCTAAAAACCTCATCAACTCTAACTCGTTCATACTTATGAAAACATTAGTTTTTGGTACTTATGAATATGATTCAAACTTTATCTTTATTCCATGAACCAATAAAATATTTACAATTCCTCCATTTAATTAAAAAAATTATCATGAGAGTCTTCAGGATTTATGAGAACTTCAACATTGGAAAATAATCTTCTGACTTTGGGTTAGAATGTTTAATAACTTTAAAACTCCTCACATCTCTATCTTCATTCAATATCCTCAGCATCATTCTAAACTCCACACTCTAAAAATTTTACCTTTATAACCAATTCTGATTCTTCAAAATCATGAACTTCATTATGATGGATCTGAGTCTAATGGTGATTTTGATAAAAAATATTATATAACATTCAGATTCCACCTTCCTTACACCATCTAGGACTAGTACTACTTTGTCTGAAAAGCTGTGTTCAGAAACCTGTGTTCAGAAAACAACATTCTCAAAGAAAAAAACTTTTCCCCCCATTTAATTTTGGTTTTGAACATTAAGTATATTTCACATATTTTCTAAAAATAATATTTTAGAAAATAATATTTTTCAAAAAATAATTTTTTTTATTAAAAATAATACATTAAAAAGGTTATTAAACTTGAGGAATGATTATGTTATACACCATGTTTCTTTTTTAATAGTGTAAATACTACTCCATTTTCATTAAGGGTCGTGATCCTCTAGTACTTCATGATATTAAATATTCTATTTAATTTTAAACCTTTCATGGGATTTTTATTAAAATTTTAACAACGTTATAAGTGGGTTTTGTGATTCAGATATTTTAATTGGTTCATAATCGGTTTTCTTGGACTATAATCCTTAAATATTGACTATTATACCCTATTCTGAATTTTTGTTTTATTTACTCATACCTTTAAGGAAAAACCATGCTTCAGACCAATTTTTCTTCAACAATGATTCTATTTTACTATTGAAATTCATTTTTAAGAACAATTTATATTTCTTTTAATGGATTTTCTTCCATGTATATGTTTTTATACCCTACCAATGTTCTACTTTCCCTATTCTAAACCCAAATTATTTTTATCACTAATGAAACTTTTATTATAATTTATTCATTTTGATACAATGGGATCACCATATTTTTAGAGATTTGTGTTTTCAGTTAGTTTATTTCATATTGTTCCAAAAGTTTTTCATATTTTCCCAATAAGAATTTTTATCAACCACTCCAAATTTTATTTTTATAACCTTTATTTCTTCTTTAAAATTTCCATTATTAAATATTGTTTTTAAATGTAAATGTTATCCAAGTAATTAGACTTACCTTTTTGGAAACCTTATTTCCTTTTCAAGTTTACATTATTAAAGATTTTTTTAAAAGTAAAAGTTTTCAAAGCATTTTCCCTTTACTTTTTAAAGAAAATATTTTTTTTAAGTCCCCATTATTTAATATTCTTTTAAAAATTAAAAGTTTTTAATGTAATTTCAATTCTCATTTTTGAATTTTTGTTTTCTTTTTCAAGTCTCCATTATCATATAATATTATAAACTTAAAGGTATTTAAATTATTTTCACTTATTATTTTTATAAAAGTATGTATTTTCAAGGATATATTATTTTTTAAAAAGTATTTCTAGTGTATTCTCTTTCCCTTCATAGAAATATTTTTTAAAACTAATTTTTACTTAAATTTTTTAAAAGGATTTGTGAGAAAAATTTATTTTAACATTTATTTATCCTATAAGGTATATCTTTCATGAATTAATATTTTTATCACCATTAATATTTTATTTTTATATTATTACCAATGGAAAATGAGAGAATTTTATATTATAATATTTAATAAGTTCATGTTATGTGATGTTTTGGAAAGGATTTAGAAACCCATTATCCTTTTAGGCATTAATTAAGATATGTTGATGGTTGTTTTTTAGGTTGTATATGTATGTATGGTTGATGATAGGTGGGTCCCTAGATCACCATCCAATACATTGGATTAATGTTTTGTGTCATTTGATAGAGGGTACATGGGAGGATTTATCCCTAGAAAAAGAGGTACATGGGAGAATTTATCCCAAGCCAAAGGGTCCATAAGAGAAATTTCCCAACAAAAAGGGCACATGAGAGGATTTATCCGAATACAGTGGGCACACAAGAGGATTTATCCCAAAAAAGGGGTAAAAGAGAGGTTTTATCTAAAGCCCAAGGTACACAGGAGGATTATCCCATGCCCAACAAGGTTCATGAATTTTATTTATTTTAATTACCCTCTTCATTTGGCTATTCCATAGTCCAATGTTGTTAATAAAGTTATGATATAATTTCAAGATGTATTTCATTTAGATGAGATTTAATGTTTTCAAGATTATGCCTTATTTTTATAGTATTCTACACTTTTATACCATGCTTCGATATTTTAAGATTATTTATAGGTGTTTTGATTCAGGTAATATTAGTATGATTCTTTGATGACATTTTTATGATCTTTTGTTACTTCATATGGTTTTATGATTATCATCCATGGTATTTTGATCATCTATTAGGATATTTATATATTCCTCATATTATCATTCATGTTTATGGTCTAGTATTTTATGATATGTTTTTTTACAAAATCAGTATTCGATCTCACCATTTTCTTATATTTTCATTCACAGGGTTATGAGAATGATTTCATTATGTGATATATATAGAAAGGGTCAAGAGGATCATGATTGTGGGTAAAAGTTTCCAAGTGTTTCAAGATATGTAATTTATGTAGATTGTCTCCAATACCCTAAACCAGTTGATCCATGAGTTGTACACCGATTTATGAGATGTATTAATTAAGTCTTGAGATTATTTTACTATTTAGGAAATTTTTAGTGTGGGTCACTATTGTTGGATAAGATTTACCTTCTATGGGTTAATGATCTATATTCACATGATTTAGTATATGAATGTTAGGCTTCACTAAATTCATTGGGGGGGTAGTTTTGGAAACATATATTGCATAGGATGTCGTAACCAAAGAGGTGGTCCATATTCACTATGGTGGTGATACATATATTATTCGTACTAATAATAATTAAATGGTAATATTATAATGTTAAAAAATATGTATGAATTAAATTAATGGATTATATGTATCCTTATTTAAAGAATATGTATTATATTATTTCAAATAATTAATGCTTTTATTGAGTATTCAAGAAAAACTAGACATGGGTTGTATAATCATGTACCAATAAAGCATGATTGATTATTTAAAGGTTAATCTATGAAAAAACTATACTCTAATCATCATTAATATTTTTTTTTTAATTCTCCATGTGAAATATTATGTATGCAATAATGTTGGTCTATTTATTAACAATTCCACCTCATTTAGGTAAACCCTTATGAAAATTTTCTATATGACATGACCAAAAGGAGACCATACAATATATATATATATATATATATAATTCATAACTAGAAAGGGTCGGTGAAATAAATAAAAAATTTTAAGATTGAAAGATTAAATAAATTTATTTATTGATAAATGATTTATTCTGATCATAAAATATTCATTTAGAAATGAAGGAGTGACATGTGCATCAAATAGTTGAGTGGGAGTGGTATAATTTTTCAAGATAGACATGAAGTAGTAAACATGTTATAGCTAAAATGATCTAGAAAAATAGAACCATGGGATTAATGAATCTAGTCATTTACAAGTTATTGAAAAATAAAATTTCAAGAATTTGAAGACGAAATTGTTATTAGCATATAATCTTTCCAATAGAATATGCATAGTCATAGGAATATATTATTGAGATCAGAAGAATTTCAAAAGCTTATGTGCAAGGAATTTATCTCATATTCAATGACATTCAATTTTTTTGATATTATTGAATCATGATGTATAATATTTGAATATAAAAAAAATCCAACATAATTTCAATGAGTTGTAGATAGAAAAAATTGTACTAGGAAAAGTGGAACTTGAGGAGTTCCTTATCTTTGGTAAAGTGGGATTACTAGTGATAAAGGTAATTTAACACCTATATTCATTTCATTTACTTTGATCTAGTATCATAGTATGGATAAGGTATTATTAAACCCAAATTTATTACATCTAGTGGTTTTCGTATCCACAATATCCGAGTATGTTTTGGATTTTGAGGTAGCTTTAGAAGTAGTTTGATAATGCACTATTAATATTTTGGGTTATAAAAAGAGAAATAGTTTTATCAATATTATGATAATCTAGGACTATAAACTTAATCTAGATGTTAGGTTTATGAAATAGAAAGGACATATGGATACTTATTAATATTATAACATTAGATATTTTTTCACTGTAGTGATGTTGCGATAAACTGATTCACCACATAGACATCTGTATTTACTAACCGTACTATCAAAAATGTGGTAGGTCCTATAGTTATATTCATACTCACTAGAAGCATGTTTAACATGTTAACAAAAACTAGTCATTAGAAGTTCTCTCTAGTTCATGATGGATTATGTGGGAGTTGGTTCCCTAGAACCAACATATTTATAATTTATATTTCTTTTATATTCAAGGATTTGAATATTAAAAAAACATTATATCATATATTTATAATTTTTATACATAAAATTATGGTGATAATTTGAAAGAATATATGTCACTTTAAAAAGTTCATAATAGTTCTTTTCTATGATGATAACCTTGAAGTGACATGAAAATAGTCATAGATATTTTACTAAAGGTAAATAGAATTCAATAATGGGACACATAGTATGTTGACAGTTAGGATCAAATACACATAAGTAGATGATTCTTCATCTCATGAATTTTTCACTTGGTAATTTCCAAGACATGAGATTATGAGAAAAAACCATATTTATAAAATACATGTGTCTGTGTGTCCTTAGATATTCTTGTATATGAACATGTGTAAAAATCATTTGAATTTATTAATATTTTTAAAATATTTCATGACTCATGTACTTGTATCTATTAATGTAAATAGTGATGGCATATGATCATAGAGATTTTGGGTGCATCAGGTGTATCATGAATGAAATGTTGTTAATGAAAATGTCAATGAATTACTTATCCCATACATATTTATATAATTTGATATCATTGAACATTGATTATAATAGAACCATCACATTAAATTCCATGACCAAGATGTAATCATAGTTTTTTTAGATAGTCAAAGAAAGACGTATTAATCATATAGCTTGGTGACACAATTATGTGTCATTCTTGATGAAATATCAAAATAATGAAATTCTATTACAAAGTGATCATTCATGTGGGGTGGTAGTTATCATGACATATCAGCTACCTCTATGGATTTCATGACCCATTACTAGAAAGTATTCAAAGAATTTAGTCCAATCTGCCTAATTCCACTAAGGAAGTGACATAAAGGGACACATATACACTGTTTCCTTTGATCTCAATTAAATATTATTTATATTTAGGAGTTGTAAAATATATTATCCTCTAGAATAATGAACAAAATTTATTTATGATTTATTAAATGATTATAAATATTACTTAAATATTTATTTTCCATATAATTATTTAATTTCCTGATTATATAATATTTATCTATCTATTATTATTTTCAAGGTAATAAATAATTATTTATTTATTAATAAATAATTTATTTAATATAAAATATCAATATAAATAATGTATCTTCCATACTATGAATATAATATTTATTTATTTATTAAATGTATAATATGTATCTCTTATTATTCACAAGGTAATAAAATAAGTATTTAATAGTAAATAATTTATTTATTTACATGAATTTTAAGATAAATTTTATTTTGGAATTTAATATAGGCATAGAGGATGAGAAAACCTAGTTATTATTCTCAAGATAAATATTTATTTACTAGGATGTTAATAGTACTTATTATTATGTGGTTTAGCACATTCTATGCAATAAAATAATAATAATAATATTTTTCATGGAATAAGGTCCTTATGTTATTAGAATATTATTAACAGACTTTGGGTAATTAATTAATATGTTACTCTAATCCTTGGTATATAAATAGTTTATTATGAAAATGGTGAGAGGTTGGTTGTTTTGTACAAAATTCTCCTCCCTATAGAATTCCACCTCAATGAAGAGTTTATATTTGACTTTTCACTCAAGATAGAGTGATTAACCTTCCTCATTTATTCCTATAAAGTTAGATAGATCAAGATAGAATCTTTTTAGACCTAATTAATCATGGTTTTGATCATGGGAGTGACAGAAGATGATCGGTATCTTCGCACTAGGAACTGACGTATCATCGGCGAGGTTCCATGATCAAAGTAGTACAGCTGGATCACTGGTAGATGGGATCGAATTTGGTTACTTCACTACATTTGGAACCACCGCATGGATTAAGGGGAAAAATATATGAATTTATGTGAAATTTTATTAGATAATTCAAGACCCACAAGATAAGATGAATCTATCATTAAAGAATATATTTGAGAGCTTTGAAATTTTTTGTGTAAATTCAATCACATGTGGCCATTGTGGTGATGTGTGATAGATCAAATCAACTATTATTAATTCAATTTTATTAAATAAACAATAACACAAAATATAATGAAAAATGTGATAAAAAATGGTGAGTGATCCTTGGGGTACCAAAAAGTGATGATTATTGAAATTTTTTGATTGATGGAACATTGCTTTAATAAATGTGATGCAGCCATTTTCACAAGTAGAACAAGTTTTCACTAAGGAGGTGAAGATTGAAATTTAACAATGGATGAAGCATGATATGAGGATGTATTTTCCTTATACATATACATATAATTTTATTATCCACAAAGGGGAGATAAAATTAGTTTTTTTGAATTCATATTTATAGTAATCTATGTGAGGCAGTTAAAAGTATCAGAAAAAATAAAATGGGAATGATTAAAGAGTTTAATGGATTTTCATGAACGTATTTATTGTCAATAAAGAACTATAACTATAAATATGTGTTGTTGATTGATTAATATCCTAATAAGAATGTAGTAGTTGAATATGTGTGATATGAAACTTAGAATTGCTATGGACCTTTGGTATTGAAGTAGTTTTCTATTGGATATATTGAGAAAGATCAATATATAAGTTTGATAATAGATTAATGAAAACATTTTTCGATGCTACTTGGTGTTCTGGAGGTATCATAAGAATATAATGATTTTATACATAATCTTGAAATGAATTAACGATAAGTTTTAAAGTAATATGTGAGAACTATCTTCAAGTGATTTATGGATGTTTTAAAGATGTCTATTGAAAAGAAAAAGGAGTTGTCATTGAAGAAGTGAAAAGAATGGTTTGAAAAGGAAAATGAATCCTTTTATTACCATGAATAATTGATACTATAATATATGAATAATATATATTAGATTTTGAAAATAATAAGGTTTAGTTGAGGCTAGATTTGATGAAGCAATGATGATCCACTAAATCACACAATGTTTATTAATCAAATTTTGAACATATTTGTAAATGAATTTGAAGAGAATTTTGAAATATTTTGATATTTTCCAAAGTAATTTAATGTGTTTTGAGTGATTAGAGATTCAAAAAGAAGATATAATGAAGTCCTAATGTTACTTGACTAATTATGGAATTGTTATGGAAGCTGGAAAATTGATAGAGGAATTTGATAATGCCATTATAAAAATCAGAATAAATATATAATTGTAGTATAGTACTTTCATGTAAATAATATTTAAAGGCCATTAAATTATTGTTATATGTAAAGGTACTCATGATGATATAGAAAATTAACTCAGATATTTTTCCCCATTTGTAAAAGTAACTTTAAAAAAAATGTAGTAAAAATAGTAAAAGGTACAGAATCATCATGTGATACATAATAGCGGTTCATAGTTACCAACTTTAAATATATAAAATTGTTGGTGATATGTTGTGATACATAAAATTCGATTAAATAATATATAACAGTAACTTCAAGAGTATTATCTATATATAAATTTGATATAGACCTTTCATTCTATAGTTTTGGTAAATCCTAGAGATGCCCAGGTTGATGTGTAAAATCCTCAAATTGAAAAGAAATTGGAAAATTACCGTGGTACGTAATGATACATAATGATAATTTCTCAAGGAATAAATACACTTAGAATATGAATAAATTTCAATTGATTGACACCAATGTGATAAATAAAAGTAGGTAAGTGGTTTTTTAAAGGTTAGTAGTTTAAAAAATATGGGATATTGGGTGATTCAATAGTTATTATTTTTTGATAGACTTTGATAATAAAATATCATGATTCTTTGAGATCATGATTCAATCCAATATTAAAAGTTAGAATTAGTGATGATGAATACTATATCATGAAGTATTCTAGGGATGAAAGACCAATTTATGTTGGTTCTATAATGCAGTGACACCATAAGGATAATTCCACGCAAAAATGTTTTATGGATATAATTTCATGATGGTGATTCACATCATGATTTTTTCACTACATGTTTTAATGAAAATAATTAGATAATTAGTTTTCAAAGGGTTTTTAGAGAGGATTTAATATCAATTCTTTATATTTCATGTGAATTAAATGATTTTAAATGAGTTTTAAAGGATGAAAATAAATTAGATTCATAATACTTAGATATAAGGGTTTTTAAAAAAATAAATAAAAATAATATCCTTGTGTGGTGTTGGGAAGATAAATTGGAGAAAGAGAATATGAATTTATTAGAGACCCAACACTATGATCATCTGTAACATCTGGTCTATCAATGTTTTTTTAGAATTCAATACTGGATATCCTTAGAAAACCCTAAGTATCAAAGATATGTAATTTGATTATGTGATATAAATAATAATCTGCATGTTAGGTTAGAGGAACAATTAAATGAAGGAGACAAAAAATTTGATCAACCCTATGGTTTCCTTGTATCATTGAAGATGAATAAGAATAATTCCTATGATATCTCTATATCATAGATGTTGATTAAAAAAATGAATAAATGTGTTGCAGGAGAAACCAATGGGAACCAATGCTTCTCATATCATATGTTGATATATTTGAATATTGAGGATCTTCTTTGACTGATAATAATATAAGGCTCAATGAAGATTGAGTAAGGCCAAAAATCCTAATTCTGAATGTTATTTCGATGATTCATTACATGAAGAGACAATTTTTATGAAATTATAAAAGAATATAATTTGGTTATTGAATACTATTATTGGGGAATAATATATAATCAATTGATATAATTAAATCCATAAGAAGATTGGTGATCATGTTCATCAGTTCAAAAGGATTACCAAGGGAAACTGGAGTGATCTATTATAATAATATTTATACCAGTCCAGTGATTGAATGGATGATGGAATATAACTACTATCATAAGATATGTCCGGGTCTTAGATGATTCATACCCATGGGTTAAAGATGATACCAATCTAACCCTTTTAATTTTTGATTAATTAATAATAATTATCATGATTTTGTAATCATTTTAATTGATTCATTATAATATATATCCCATATTGGACCCAAACACAATAATAAGTATATTCCCACATTGAGGTAAAACCTTGTCAAAATCTTATGTGTTTTGGTCTCTTTTTTTATTTATTATGTTTCATGTGGTGGGGAGTGTTGGGGATGCATAATTTTTTCTACACATATTGACTTAGAAAATGGTTTAATTAAAAAGTAGGGATAATTGAAATGTGAATGAAAATAAAAAAAGTCATATGCCGATTAACCCAACCACCCCCATCCCTTATCAGTGTACCTGCTGATCCTACAGATGCTTCACATATCATTTACAAAATAAGGGCATTAAAATTCAATCAAAATTCTATGTAAACTACAAATATTTCATTAAATTAGTCGAGAAAGTATCAAAACAATCAAAATTAACATTCACCATTATAATCATTACATAAGAACAAATTTTTCAAAAAATGTTCTTCTAATGACTTAAAAGAAACAACAAACAAAATAAATTCGAAAAATGAATTTCAATCCATTAAATTATACTTTGGGTGGTGATTTTAAATAATATTGAAACCAATAACCTCATAGTGGAACTTCAAGACTAACATTGTTTTTATTATATTTGGAGTGGTAGTTCGCAGAAAAAATACCCACCATTATCAAAGGAGTGTAACTTAAAAACCATAATCCCTATATATTTTTAAAAGTGAAACTCAATGGAAAATATCATAACCATTATATTGGGAGTGAAACATCAGGAACAATAACCCTAAGATTATCCTAGCAGTGTAATATCCCATAAAATGTAGCAATAATAATTTTCTATGTGATACTTATAATTAAAATCTCTACCGATTTGTTTATTATAAAAAACAACCAATTAAAATCCATTAAATTTTAAAGAACATTCAATTTTAAAAATTGGTTCTAATTTTCAAAATATTTTAAAAAATTTAGAAAAATACAATATAAAAAATTCTACACTAGGTCTCAAAACCGAAAAAATTACAAATTAAATTAAAATTCCATAATGTAAAATTATTGTAGGTTCAAATCAAACCATTCTATTAATTTCACAAAAAAATTTATGTTTTTGAACCTTTGAAACCTCTATAAAAACATAATAATTCATTTTAATAAATATATTCCAAAACAATTACATTTATTGATTTTAAATAATGTTACATTTAAAATTATTTCCTACAATAGAACTAATTTATAAACTCACTTAAAAAATACAAAATTATTTAAAAATGATTAATTTTTAAAATAAAATGAATCCCTAATAAATACTAACTTGAAATATTTATTTTAGTTCAAAATTACAAATCATTTCCTTGAAACATTTAAAATTTTAATTTATATTCTAAAAATATTCCATTGTATTATTAAATAAAAACATATATTTATGTTAGTAAAAAATGATTGGTATTCCAAACTATAATTAAAATATTAAATTCTATTTTTGACAAAATTGAATTTGATTTAGATATTAGAATAGAAAAAAGTACATTAACCTAAAAATCTCATTTTTATATTGAACAAAAAAATGATACAAATGAGGGTTAAATATCATTTTGGTTCTTAAAATTAATGGTGGAAAAATATAAAACTAAATTGAAGAAAAAAATAGAGTTTATTTAAAATTTATTTTAAATCCTTTTAAACCAATTGGTTAATTTATAACCCATCAACCAAATCAATGTATACTATGCACATTTAAAATACATTTCTATTTTCTTTCTAAGATCCAATTATGGAAATACAGATTTAAAAAAAACAATGCTAATTTAATAAAAGGTTAACTCACACACAAAAATGACATTTAAAACCCATCACTCAACCAATATAATAAAAAAGAGACCCTCATAATTTAATCATTGTTTGTGAATTCACTATGCCATCATATTTTAAAACATAGGTAAATATTTCCATAAAAAAACAAAATTCAATCGCTAAATCAATTTTTCTTATTTCAACAAGAAATAGTTAATAATCATTAAATTGAAATAATTTTGGGTGAATTAATGAATTTAAGTAATGAAAGAACCCATTATAAATTATAGGAATTAAAAATTTGAAATATTTATAACTCAATATGTAATGGGGACAAATAACATCAAGCCAATTAGTCTTAACTTGAAGAAACCATTTAGTGTCAGTTATATGGTTGTTCAATGACTTTTAAATGGGATTAGGCTTATCCCAATTAATATAATCCTATGATAAAATATTGATATTAAATACATGTTACTGAGATTCAATACTATACCCTACATTTGAATATAGTACAATGTTTATATTTTAGAATCATCTATCATATGTATATTAAAAAATTTGAAAGAAGGGGTCAAAACAGGTTTAAGTAAAACAGATAATGAAAAATATGTATTCAAGAACATTCTTTTAACATCATATATGATACAACATGATTCATGAAATATAAATAACATCTTATTCCTTTAAGTCCTAGACACATTACTAAAGTGAACAAATATATTGTCTCATTTGGAGCCAACTGATATCTCACACCTCATGATTTTTTTGAAATGTTTGTCTCACTATAAAGACATAATTTGAAGACATTGACTTACAACTAGTTTTTTGAAGATGATAATCATTTAATGGGGATATATATGTAACAAAAACAATTTTTGTTTGTGTTTTGAGGTTTAATTTGAAAATAAGTTTTCATGGACAAAAACATTAAAGGAGGGTAAAATTATAATTCTCTAGTTTTTGGTTAAATTGGGATATTTAGGCATGGATGGATATTTTTATCATTTTATGGTTTTTATGGTCTAGTAAGTCTTTATTTATTTATAGAATGATAATTTTTAATTTATAGTAATGTTAGGGATGTTTAAAGGTTGTGTTTAGTGCAAAGGGGGATATTTTGAAGTGTATGGTTAGTGCATGGTACGATCATTCCATGTTTTAATAAATCAAGTATTTCATAAAATATGGTAGAATATAATATAAATAGAAATTTAATAGATTGGGGGAACCATGAATCAAATATTAATTTCTAAAAAAGTACCTCAAAATGTTTTATTTTTCCCAAAAAATCCAAACACATGTCATTTTATTTCTTTTACATGGATAACTCAAGGAAAAGATCTTATTAAGAAATTATCATGGTTCCTTTCCATTAATATATCTTCTCAATTTTATCCTATGTTTATTGTTCCTTGGATATAAATAATTTCATCTCTTGTTCTTACTCTCTCTTTTTTTTATCACTGTGGTTTAATGAATCTAGGTACTTCGGGGCATTGACTAAGGCCATCACAAACACTTACAATTGGGTGTTAATTTTTAGGGGTTGTACTATAAGGATTATATAGGGATTTTATATTTCACTTATAGAATATTTCATGCTAGATTTAATCATAGAAAATATTTATCCATTTTATTTTATTATGTATTTTTTAAGATTTACTTTGAGTATTTAATTTTGAGATTTTGTATAAAATGATATTATACGATGCTTGTGATGGTTTGGATGGACGAAGATAGAGTTATAGATGTGATATGCAATTCGACTTTAATTAATTTTCATTTTAATGAAAATATGGTTTTTTATATTATCATAATATTAGATTAATATCAGGTGTGGATTCAAATTAGTGATAGTGTATAGAGTACTAAATTTGGTTGTATTAATTTTTATAAATCATGTGAAGTTTGATTATAGTTTGTGGTTGGTTGGGTAGAATTTTGTTATAATGAATCAATTGGTTATTCGTTAGGCATGAGTGTTTTTGTGATAAATAGGGTTTTGTCTAGATATTAGGATTAGTTAGGTAATGGTTTGGTTATCAACGTGATTTGGTTAGAAAATCCATGATTAGTATGATTTCATGGT
Organism: Viscum album; assembly: GCA_963277665.1. Taxonomy (NCBI): domain Eukaryota; kingdom Viridiplantae; phylum Streptophyta; class Magnoliopsida; order Santalales; family Viscaceae; genus Viscum; species Viscum album. The sequence goes on from OY728137.1 coordinate 1,211,182,420, forward strand.
TGGATTATGATCAATTATTGTATGGATTATTATTTTTTATTTTTACTTTGTACTAAAAATTGTGTATCATGATTATATCCTATAATGGTTGGGTAGTATGTAGTGAATATGGACAATTATGATAGCTCCCATGGTTTACACATACACAAAACTAATTTAGTTTCATATTGAGAAAACCTACTGATTTTTTTACATACCCCCAATTTGTACATCATTAGGCACATTTAAGTGTTTTTATTGTTGGTTTGATCTTACAATACATTTAATTTTGAAATTGTGTATTCGAAAAGGATCCAACTATGGTTATATAGAGAATAGATATAGAGTATATGGTGGATTTGATTTCCTTATTTTTTTATGATCGTATATCAGATGCATGTTCACTATTATTTGTTTTATAAACATCTATTTCATGGGTTTTTGTGTTAGTTTTGATTATTATGAATATTTGTTTCATTTGATAACTAACGTTAAACTATATTTTAACAATATTTGTGATATTCTAAATATTAAGTATTATCATTAAGCATCTAGGGGGTATGAAATGTGCAATGTAACATTAAAGCTGAACATAGGGGTTGGATTTGAGTACCTATGCTGGCTAGGGATATTAGATAATTTTTACCTTAAATTACAGTAAAAAATTAGAAGAAATTTTTTAGATATTTTATTACAAACAATGAGTGAAATAAATTCATTAAAAACATAAATTGGATTACCGTATGTGTTAATCCTTTATATTTTAAACATGTCAAATTTCAAGAAGATATGTCATATGATAAGAAATGATATGTACATGTTTCGTTAAGTGTATGATGATAATGATTCTATTGTAATTATATATTTAAAAAATATTAATTTTATTTGGGAAATGGTTGATAAAGAGGTAATACATAGGTATATTGAACAAGTTCTTGTAATACTTGATAGTTTTCCAAACTTTGGAGCCTCAAAATAAAATGTTCTTTCTAAATGTATCCTTTAAATTTTTTAATAGTTTACACAAGGAAATATATATACATTTAAGATTTATTATTTGAAAATTATATCTAAATTCTATTCCCATTAATCTAATAGTTTAGAATTGGAGATCGATATATTTTCTATCAAGTTTCAATAGTTTATAGTATTTTTAGTTATAAATAAATTTTTTATTTTTTATTTTTTATTTTTACTCATAATTAATTCTAAAAATTTCATGACCTATCAATGCTACGACCACACTTTAACTTAGTGACAAGAATAAGAGTGATACTTAAAGTTAACCTCTAATAGGATATGGGTAAACAACTAGCTTATAGGGTTATAAATACTAAAATAGAAAGAATTTCCCCTAAGATGATAGAATGAAAGATTGTGAAGGAAAATTCAATCCACTTACATGAACACTAATTAATCCATGAGAAACTAAAATAAAAAATATATTAAGTGTGAATGTCATACAACATAACATTGAAATAAAACTACTTATGAGAAAATAACTACTAACCACTAATATATAGAATGACGCAAACTCCTCATAAAACTTAGTGTTATATGAAATAAAACCAATCACCAATATTTTTAAATCAACCATGGTTATCGAGATGATTAGACCTAAAAAATTATCAAACAAGCCCTAAAACTCCATTTAACAAATTTTGGTTGTGTAAATATATATACTTCATAGGTCATCCCCTAAGGATGAACACCTATGTAAATATCATGAATGAATGATAATAAAAAAGGTATAAAAATAATATATATATGTAAACTGACCATCCCAAACCACCCAGTGGTAATATATGTATAACATCAATGAGGATTTGTCTCATTCTTAATGTGTCATAAGATATTGTTGACACAAGTCTAGAAAATTATGAAAACAAAAACATTATAGTTCATAATAACATACTGAATAAATTTTTTGTTCCCAATATCACCAAATGAAACAATCCCTAAAAAACAAGTATATATAATATAACACATGACAACAAAATATATAAGGGATATAGTAAAAACACTCCTGCCAGCTAATACCCAATCCCTCGTATGATTAACATGATGTTGCCAACCCACTATCATATGAAACTATAGTTATTTTCACAACTAATCCTTTACATGCACAAATTTGTGTGTGTGTGATGGAGGGAAAACCACTAAATGGGAATCTCATTACTAAATACTGACTGGATAAAGGGTCAAACCTAATAAAATTTTATAATTATGTTAATTTAATAGTGAATGATACCCCTTTCAATGAAGTGACATTGAAAAAAATATCAATCACTCACATAATCTCATATCTGCAATTGAGATACAATAAAAAACCATCACTATGACAACAATATACTAATCATCATTACCATTCCATGAACATACTAAAAAATTTCACAACACTCAATCCTATAGGGTATCATAATCCAATTAATCTAGTTTTCATGACTGTATAACAAACTAGGTCAACTAGTTAACTTGACTATCCTTTTATCCCATTAAAATATTACTATCCACTTAGGCAAACATCAATACGACGAACTATATTCACATCACCACTATGAAAATTCCAAATCATCATCACAAAAAATGTTTTAGTGAATAGAGCTTTATTGTTAAATTAGTTTTCAACAATATATCTAACCAATGTCACTCACAAGTCCGTCATATTATCATTATTTTGTAGTAAACTATTAGATAATCCTACACTTATCAAATAATCACACTTTGGGTACACTACTATAAAATCCATTGTTAGTATAGGTGATTGAAATTCAAGATAAATTCAAATTTTCAAATTATTGGATGGGTCACTTTTTGAATCAGGGTTTATAATAGAATCTTGAGTGTTTTAACACCATAAAAGGGTGTTTTGGGCTTGGAACAAGGGTTTGAAAGTGCTCAGGAGTCATGAAAAAACACTGATAGAAGGCCAGTTAGCTGGGGTTGTAGCTTATAGGCATTAGCTGTCTGGTGGCCCTGATATGCATACAAGATCCACCAACTAGTCAGTGTCCCAATATTGTCTAGTTAGTGGCTCTATACTAGCCATTTTTTGGAGTGTGGAAGTTGATTTTTAGTGCAATGCCTTATTTATAAATTTTGTCTTGAATTGGCATGATACCACTAAAATATTAAATTTTTATTTAATAGTTTGAAAAGGGAAGTATTATAATTTGAATATATGGTTGTAGAATAGAGTTTCACAATCATCGATAATTGAAAATGGACTTGACCTTTGAATTGGATACAATAGAATGGTAAATGGAAATTTTATGTTTGTGGGATTAAATGATTTTTAGTAAAGTAATTGGGAATGTTTATAATTTATGTTTTATAATGTTTTTGTCAAATGATGAAGGATATTTTTTGAATTTAATTTGAATCCTTATGAATGGTAAAGATTATTCAATTCTTCATTGAATGATGTGTGATCTTAATAAATGGTTTCTAGTGTATGATTTCAAATGATTCCTTGTTTTATAAAGTGTGTTTTCATGGAATGAAAATTTTCCTTTAGGGTGGTATTGTTTTAAAGGTAATACAAATACCATTGGGGTAGTATTTTTTTAAAAAACTCATGAAAAAAATGGGAATATTTTTGTTTAAAGAGAAATAAAATCCAGTGGGGTGGGGGGTCTGTGTTATTTCTGTGATTTATGACTTGGTTAAAAAAAGTCTAATAGGGGAGGTTTATGATACTTGTGGGGTTATTCCCTTACTAAGAAAAATCACATAGGGGAGGTATATGATATATTTTTTATATATTGGTGAGAAAAAGTTATTTTATGTTAGGCACAATCCATACAATATACATGAATAAAATGTGAAACTGACTGATGCAGGTATGTAATGATCTCAAGTGTCACCATAGAGCCCGAACCTCAGTAGTTATTTTACTAATTTTAAATTAAGTTGTAAAAGTATATAACAATTTCATTATAGAACTCTATAATTAACTTTATTTAATACAATTTATATTTAGGGATGTTGCTAGCAGTTTCCTAATAAGTTATAATCACACCCTTCTTGAGTTGTCGAGGCACTCAGATACCCAATAAAATACTACGTGGTTTCATGTTTAGGTTTGTTCAATGCCCGATACATGATGGTTTATAATGTTATGTTAGAGAATTGGATTCTCATATTGATCCAAGACTCAGGATCACATATTATGTTTTTTCTTATTTTTATCTTTTGGTATTTTGTTTTGATATATGACTTCATGATGTGTATTATATTAATTTAATTTGTTATGGAATGATTTATTTGGATTATTTTTTTACAATTTTTTATGTATTTGTTATGTTTGTTATTTAACTAGTTGAGAATATGATTCCCATTATTTCCATAATTATATTTCTTTAATATCTGGGTATAGTATCATTATCATACAACCTTTGACCCACACTTCTTGTTATAAACCTTTGGCATATAAGGAGGCATGCTAGAGGTATAGTAGTGATCATCAGTTAGGGTACTAATAAGTTTTATAGGTTGTAGGAATGATACAAAGTGAATTTAGAGACTTTATGTTTGTTTTAATATTTGGGATATGTATGTAGAATATGTAATGTCATCATGATATGGTATGGAACGTTTTCCAAGGATTGGAAACCCCACATGGTATAGAATTCCATGTTTTCAAGGATGGGATTGTTGTTCATGTTGTTCGCTTTTATTATTGATCTGATATAAACTTAAATGATACACATGATTATTATACTTTTGATTTATGGGATTTTATCACTTTTATCCTGTATAAATAAGATTTTTTTCCTTCTTCTTATTAGGAAATTAGGAATCACTTGTCAATTTCATGTTTTCATGTGATTGTTTACTTGGGCTATGATGTGGGTCAGTTTTTTAAAGTATTCAAATCCTTTATATATTGTTTTCTTATAAAAGGGTATAGTGTAATTTTTATTAACTGATCTTCTAAATGGGTCATATAATGTAATTTTATCTCTACCTTGATCGAGATGAGTCATCTTCTAAATACAATTTCAATTAGAACATATAGAGTTTTTTCCTCTACAACTTGTAATTAACATTTCATTTAATTGATCATTGGTTCTGAAAATTTCTAGTAAAAGTAAATGGTTAAATGTAAAATTTGGGATTATTTTTCTTGATTTTCTCATGGAGTTAGCTAAATAAAATGACTATTATAACTTAAAAAAAATTTACTTATATAAATTATACTTTACATTTCATTTATTTAAACCCTTATTATAGGAAATTATGGTTAATGTATAATGGAAAAGATTAAAATTGTGAATATTATATGTATATGATGTGGAACTAAAAGGTAAATAGTGTTTGACCATATTTATGGGTATTTGGGTCAAGAGAGAGAGCCTATATTTTTAGGTCTTGGTGATGTGGGGTGAATTATATAACGAAATTCCTTTCCTATTACAACTTTTTTAGAGGTGTGGCCCTAGATTGTGATATATTGGACAACATGTGAGACTGATATTTATGCTTTACATAATAGTGGGTTGAGTAAACTTGGTTAAAATATACGGTTTATATGAGGTTTATATGGATTGGTACAAGAACCTAGTGTAATTTGAGGTGTGACTTCGGATAGTGGTGAGTTGATAAGATTAGATGATCAACGATAACCCAAGAGGGTGGTTTCCGAGGGATGTGGGTGACTTCAGATATAAGGAGTATACATTAATGATTTTTTTGAGACTAATTTACAATAAGTGAGGTTAGTCTAAAGAAGAGGCTTGTGAGGATTATCAATAATTATTGGGTTCATGTTTCAATTTATATCTAGATGCCTTTCGATGTGTTTGATAAAGGGGAGGTGAATACCTTTGGGTGTTTTTGGTTTCTATTCTGGTGTTAGAGTGCAGGATCATTCAAATTCCTAACCTTGTAGATTTATTGTAAGGTTATAAAGAGTGGTCAATTGTGATCCTAGATGGTTGAATCAAAGGTGAGTAGAGCATGGTTAGATAATTTTGTTTTCATAATAATTTTTAAGTTACAAGTAACTATGTAAATGATTTTTGTCATGGTGGCGTACTCTGATTTATAATAGTTCTTAGGGTTCCATCTTTTGGTGAAACTAGCATGCAGTGGAGGAATAGATAGTGGCTCTAGATTGTGATCCTAGTTTTGATGTGGTCGGACTCGTTGGAGCATGGATCAATTTTTCATGATTAGGTTTCATGATACCATTAATATAGCGACCCTGGATTCTCATACAAGGATATTAAATATTTTTATATAAATATTCATTTTATTTCACTAACTCACACTTATGGATCATAATAGTTTAAAGGTATTGGAAACATGGAACATAATGTTTTAATCTCATGAAATATCTTCTATGTTTCCTATAATTATCTTCCCATTTAGTAAAATTCATAAACATAACCTACATAAAACATTTCTTCATAACATGGGGAAATGAAACATAATAAAGGGTGATATTATATGCTCAATAAAGGTAATAAAAAGAGATAAAAATACAAGATCATATTAATGAGAATTTTATTCATAAGGGTATGTGATAATGACGAAAACATACAATGTTCATACATAACAAATGATAGATCATAAACATGAGTCATGAAATAAATATCAGCAGTTCATAAGACATGGCTCATAAGGGAATCAAAGAACATGAGCCATGAGAGCATAACATTGGAATAAAACATAGATATGTGTCATACATATAATCATAGAAAATATTATTTCACATATTCCCACCAAAAAATTCATTACATGTTAGGATTGGGATAACCACCCACGTACCTGCTTTGAGATTTGGATAACCACCTATGTACCCTCATTTATAACCTTGGTATGACCAACCCTATACCCTTTTTTTAGGTTTGGATGACCACCCATGTATTCCCATTTTAGGGATTGGGATGACAACTTGTTTACCATCATAGATCATATATAATTTGTCTTTAACCATGCTTTGGAGGGAGATATTGATCCAACTAATATCATAATGAAAAAACATATTTATTTGTACCACAAAATTATAAAACATTCATCATATCATAAAAAATTAAATTAAATGGGTTTTATAATTTTTTCATCATATCCTATCCTTTATAAAAGAGACAAGTTTAATAATTATTTTCTTATAGAATATCCCATGAAAAGAAGTGTGTTTCATAATTATTTTATCATGGAATAACCTATAGAAGAGAAACAAGTTTTGTAAGAATCTTTTCATTATAAACACAAACCATTTAGAGAAAAAAAATATAATGCAATATTTGGATGATATCCCTGGTAGGGCATGGTTAACATGAATGGGTGTCATCTTAGATGGAGAATTATTTTTACCAATCATTAAAAAAATTTCATCGGGAAAAATTTATTCCAATTTAATTTTTTTAAATGTAAAATATTATTTAATGCCATTTTATTTTAAAATAACATTGATAAATTATAAAAGGAATCTTCAAATAAATTATTGGTCATGATGTTATAAATTTACATGAATTCCGTACACTTTACAATAAAGATACCTTTAACCTTTTTGGTAAAAGAAAAATGGAAATTTTATGAAAAAATACATGAAGATTCCTTTCAAAATTAAATTAAAAGTGAAAAATGGTAACAAAATTACTTAAAAACAATAAGAGTGCAATAAAATTTTTTGGAAAATATTGTTTGAAAACCTGATTTTGAAATGAAATATATTTACAACTGAAGCGATAAATATAGTGGTATTTTCTTAAAAAATTATTAATTATCTTATGCAACAAAAGGTTGAAAAAAGGTACCATTACTTGATGATATAATTAATATATAGAGTGTAAGAAAATTTATGACAATTATTGAGAGGTAGATCATGTTATTTCAACATTTTATACTTAATGATAAACAATCCTGATAAATGATGAGATTGTGATATAAAATCTTTACCATCTTGGAAACATCAAATCATAAAACCCATTAATTAGTAACATAAAAATAATCTTGAATGATCATTAAGATGGATAAATTCATTATATTACATTTAAAATGGTTTTTATATACAGGCGATGAAGGAATATATATGCATAGCATAATATATGTCTCAAAGTAGGAAAATTAAGACAAAAATCCCCTTACTGATTTGTCATCTTTTGAACTAGATACCCCATGAAATAAAGATACAAAAAAATACATGTAAAACCAAATAATATTTATTATATGTATCAAAAAATACATTCATGGTAATTATATACACCACATCAAATAAATACTCTATGAATATGGTTTATGCCTCACAGAAAATAATGCTGAGATGGAAATCTATTACATTAAGTAATGACTAATGTCATACTCATTAAAAAATGTTTTACAATAAATATAAGTTTATTATAAGTCTATTAAATAACCATATTAACATATATCATACCATATATTATTTTTATGTCCTTTTATTATCATTTTATAACAATTACATGTTAAAGTCACATTTCGGGAAATACATTTGTTTTTCATATAAGTATCGATTTTTTATATTTGGTAATATTAATTTGATCATGTTTAAATCATATATAGAATTATAACCATGATAAAAATATCATATATATTCATTATATATTTTATTTATAGTAATCCATAATACTTAGTGATAGAAAATCAAATACACCATTTATGGATACTATAGGTCATATGTACGCATGAATGATATTTCTATTTTCTTGACAGATAAAAAGAAATAAAGTTAAATGTTATATTATAAAAAAGAAATAATTTTTATTTCACATATATAATATATTTTCATTAAACCCTTACTTAATTTCTTCCATGTAACTTTTGTATGAATCACATTGCTTTGCGAGGTGGTAGTCCTTTGTACACTCGAACAACGTTATCATATTCGCAAAAAATGGAAAGCATGTAGGTGTATGTGATATAAATATTAAATAACAACAGTAATATCATAAATATTATATAAATATGTAATATATAAATTATAATTCCATCATTATGTCCAACCATGATATGTGGTAATGGAAAAATGAATGATATCGGTTCTCTAGGCGGTAATCTTCCGTACACACGAACGATGATTTCGTAACCCATTTTATGGATGTTTTTATGATTTTAGGTCATTAAATTGACATATAAACAATTTATTATATCTAAAATACTGATATTATTATATAATCATTCTATAATAAGAATTTAATAAGGATGATAAGTAAATAAAATAAAGATTATTGTGGAAGAACATTACCTCTTCTTTGGGTATTCTCTTTGGTTTGTACTAAAGTATTCCTAGGATGGATTTATACCCAAAATAAGGCATCTAGTATTATTTAGGGAAGTTGGGAAGTGATTTTGGATGGGTTTTATTTCAAACCAAATTTCTTGAGAGATCTGAATAAGGGATGGTAGTGAGCGTCCTTTTATAATTGAGGAGGAGTGGCATTTTTTTAATACCCAAGAGTATTCACTATTCGGAGGTCTCTCTTACCTCACGTGCCTCCAAAATTAAATAAAAATTGAGGTGAGTATTTATTTGGTTAATAAAAACCTCCACCACATAAATATAAAAACATATTTATCCTGTTTTTCCTTATTCATTATGTTTACTCAAACATACCCTTTTAGTTTTTACCATAGTGACTTGTTTCTTTTTTTCACCTAGGTAATTTATCCTTTAATCATATAATAAATATGAGTTTTATTAGATAATTTATACCCAATTATTAATTTTATGAAATAAAATTCATTAAATAAAAAACATATGGGCCTGTAAAATTAATTTTAATACAAACACATGTAATGTGTAAAACCCCATTTTAACCTTAATTATGTTAATTAATTTTAACCGGTTTCACCAATAATTTTGGTAAAAATTAAATTAACCTTTTTAGATGATATCAATTATTCTTATTAACAAAATATAATCCATTTTTTAAAATTAAATTCAAATAAGTGGAAAATTTTCTTTTAAAATTAATCTCACGGACGCAATGAGAATGCATATTTTTAAAGAGAAAATGATCAAAAATTTACAATGTTTTTATATCCAATTTTAATTTGATATTAATTAAAATGAATTATGTTTTATTTATATATTTATAATTAAACTAATTATATTTTAAAAACAATTTAAAATATAATTCAAATTTATAAATTATTTAGTCAAAAAACCTTTTTCAATTAAATCTCAATATTTTTCACAATTCATCAAAAAAATCACATTTTTAGAAAAAATCTAAAAATTAGACCGAGGATAATTTTGGAATTTGGAATTAAAAAATGGAATCTATTTTATATAATTAAATTTATAATATTTTCAAAAAATAATAATATTATTATTCACAAATATACATAAAAACATTTTGTCGAAGAAATAGTATTTTTGAAACATATGAAATCTTTACAGAAAATTATGTATTTTATTATAAATATCATTCCTTTATATAAAAAAATAGTCTTAATATTTAATAATTATTTATTAATATTCATATAACTAATTTTAATGGTTTGGTTATAACGGTCGCATAAATAATATATCATGGTTTTGTTAAGACTCAGTGTTGTGTGTAATGCAAGCTAAGCATATGTGGTGTGTAGAGTAAGCCAAACTTGGTGTTGCGTATATTGAAAGACAAGAAATTAATTTAATTTATTCAATGAAAATCATGAATATTTAGGGTTTTATTGTTAAACCATTGAGATTGTGTGTACTCTTGGAGGAAAGCATATGTTGGAGTATGCATTGTTCTATTTTTCTTATAGTTTGTGCAGCATGGATGCATGCACCCATAATTTTTAAAGGAACTAGTAATATTGTGTTTGGGTTTATTACTAATGTAGACTCAATGAATTTATTGAGACTATGCAGGTCAATGGGATTGGTTAAGGATTTTGATGTATAAAAATGGGAATAAGAATGTGGATGGGTCAAGGGGCATGACATGGTTGATCTGAGCTTGAAACTTGTTATCGACTAATGTCATGGAGGATAATGTCTCAAAATTTGTGGCACAAAATCTTTGACAATGTAACCTATTGATTGTGTGAACAACGAATGGTAAAAGTGAGGCCATATTTTGGGGTATGAACCCTTGGGTGGGTGAGGTTATGGCCCTATTTTTGAATGAGGTGTATTAGGTAAGACACCTAGTAAGTGGGGATTAGTTGCTGGTTAGTGTTTTTTGGTGTCACTCAATAATGTGTGGGGTAGTCACATCTGGTTTATATATGTGGTGATGGATGGGAAATGGATTGTGAACTTTGGAGTTTTTTTTGATGAACCCAAGATAAGGGTATTCATATGGTGGGGAGTATTGAATCATCAATGAGAATGAGATTCTATTTGGGTAGGACCATAGATGAAGCGAGACCAGTCAGTGGATAGTATACACTATGCTGAAATATTGGTGTGTGGATGAACATGTTTTATCCAATTTCATAGACGGTAGTAGAGTTATTGTTTAGATGCAGAATTGGTGGGATAATAAACATTGGAATTAAAACTTAGGAAGGCTATGACATTTTGAGTGGGAGTCAGATCACGAGTGCACAAGAGCTCTTAGTATATAATGATGGTAGTTTTGGTTTATTGAAGATTTAATTGGGAAATTACATTTTGAGTCAGGTTCATACTATGGAGTGCATTATTAGATGGTGTCAGGATGCCTCGGAATATGGAACCATGATCGGGATGTGTGGTATCATGTTAGGGAAGTTTGAGTAGTTTTTAGATAGGTTATTCAGAGGAGGTCTGAATATCGCTTATATGTGTAGTTGGTTGTGGCTAGATAGAATCCATTTAAGGAACATTTTTTGAGTTGTAGATGCAGTGTTCAAGAATCATCCAGGTATTTTTTTAAGAAATTTTGGTATTCTTTTGTTTCTTGAATGGATTTTAGGAGCACGTCCATTCTAATTCAGAGTCAAACAAGGAGAACATTACGTGCCTGTGATCAGTGTCTCTTAGTTTATTGAGTGTGGTGAGTTGTAAATCCCATTGTTCACATCATTAGAATGCAATAATCTCATTTCAAAAATAGTTCCAATGGTGGAAAGTATCATAGCTCAGAATTTTCCTTTTGAGTAGAGGATATATTGAGTAGTTCCATAAGATCTATTATAAGTGAAATGATGATGTGGTTTCATCATGGTAAAGATGGGTGTTTTGAATCACCATCAAAACATTTTAGTGGTGGTTATGAGAATTGAATCAGAATGGGTGGCTTTAGAACATATGATTTGGAGTTAGGATATGAAAGGGTGTTTGTAGTTTATGGATAGAACATGACTGGCTAGGAGTTGATGACTAAGGTAGGATAGGGCATTTTTTTGATGGAAATCCTGAATTATCATGGTTGATATGTGTTATTATGGGGAATTTGTAAGACCCCATGCATGTATGGGTGTTAAGAATACATGGTATATTTTGATTTTTAGCTTAGTGGATGGGTTTTTTAAGAATTAGAATTTATAATAGAAGTATGAGTATTTGAACACCATAAATGGGTATTTTTGGTCTTCTAATAAGGGTTGGAAGGTGGTTTGGAGTAGAGAAAAAACATCAAAATAAGTTCAGCTAGTTGGGGATGCACCTTGAAACCAGTGACTATCCACTACTGAGAGCCACCGACCATTCAGTAGGGGTTTAGGGGGAATAATTACTATTATTTCCCCTTCCATTTTTAGAGGTGAAACACCTATTTCCCAACTATATTTGGATCCATGGTCCATGGGTGGATTCCCCTCTATCCTCTTAATTCCCCCATTCACATTTGGGTTCTTTTGGCATTGTGTCTTGGTGTTTCTTGTTAGGTATTTTCCACTGGTGACCAATATTCCTATAATACACCTATTATCTTTAATTTTTTATTCTACTAGTTATATATTTGAGGGAAGACTCCATCAGAGAATGTTTTAATAATATTGAGATGATGGGGATTCCATGAAAACTAGTTAGAGAATGTCTTTAGACAATTCCTACATGTCGTATCCCTTCATTCTGATTGAGGTATGTCAGATTATGATTTTTCAAGGGTTTTGAGATAAATTAAATTTTCCTGCCTATTTTTTCATTCCTATTCATATGAAATCAACTCATTCTAGTGTCAATATCATGGAATATACATTTTTAGGATTTTTGGTCTCAATTTATGTATAGAGGGAACACATAGTGGGTAATTAAGCATTTTTGTTTAAGTTGAATTTTTTAAATATCTATGTTGTTAATTAAAACTAATTTTTATTAAAACTGATCTTGTTGGTTTTATATATATGATTTAAGACTAGAGGTGGTTTGATCATTGGTTGTGGGTATTTGAAGAGCTTGATCGGTGGGTTTCTAGGCTATGAATTATATAGAAGAGGCTTCAAATGAGGTCGGTGTTCCCAAGAAATAACCCGTAGTCTCATATTAGTTTTATATGTGCTATGATGTGTGGTCATATTAGCCTTATTGGGCACTAAGATAGTTTAAATTCAATGTTATAATGGATGAATCACCTTAGTTAAATTCACTATTAATAAGCAATGTCTTGAAGAAATGCTATTTGTTGTGACATGTCTTCGTTATTTATTTGGTCTAGAATATTCTTGTTGCACTAAAATATTAACATTATATCAAATGATATAAAAGGGTGGGGGGGTGGTTTGAATCGATGATTTTTAAATAGAATTTTACAATCATTGATAATTGAAAATGGAATAGAGCATTTAATTAGAGATAACAGAATGTTAAACATTGAAAGAAAATTTGATGTTTGTGGATTGGTATGAATTTTATCAAATTAATTGGTAAAGGATAAGTTGTAAAATTTGGAATGTTATTGTTAAATGATGAATGAAAATTTTTTAATTCGTTTTAAATCCTTACTAATGGAATATATTGTAAGGATTTTCCCAAAAGGAAGTGTGATATTAAGAAAATGGTTTGTTGTACGATATGGAAGGATTCCTTATGTTTTAAAATATTTTTTATGGAATAAAAATTTTCTTTCAAAATGGTATTGTTTTAATGGAAATGGAAACACCTTTAGGGTGGTCTTATTTTTTAAATCTCGAGAAAATTCATTTTTGAGGTTTTGTTTTAAATAAATTGAAAACTCTTATAGGGTAGGTTGTACTACTAAAGAAAACATCATTTATGAGAGTTTGTGACCATGGATGAGAAAACTATCATAGGAGAGGTATATCTAACTTTTTGTCTTATGACTTGGATAAGAATGCTTTTATTGGGTAGGATCATGATACTTTTGGGGTTATTCCATGGTTTAGAAAACTCTTGTAGGGGAGGTTTGTGAGGCTTATTTTGTATACTAGGGAGACATAGGTCATTTATTATTATTATGGTCTATGTGATGTTTTCATAGACACCATGTCTCTAGACAAAGAAGGAATACTCCATCAAGGTCATCAAATTGAGGATTAATGTTGGTATATACTGATATATGGCATCAATATGGAGCTCAAGCCTCAGTGGTTATTTTAATGATATAAAATCAAATTGTAAAAATATTTAAATTTTTCATTATATCACTCCTACATGACCTTTTTTCCGGGAAAATTATATTTAGGGATGTCATTGGTATTACACTAATAAGTTATAATCACACCAATATTAGTATTTCATGGTACAAGGATACTCAAGCATATGATAATTGGTTGCAGGTCTAAGATTCAATAAGGATTAATGTTTTATTGATTGTACTACTATGAAAGAGCATGAGAGTTTGGGACTGGGTCAAGAATCAGGAACCTCTGTCAATTTTTTGCCAGTTCTTTCTTCTTTTCTTTTTTTCATTGTTGTATTAATTCTCAAAATATATTTTATTAAGTTAATTTATTATAGAAAGGTTTATTTTTATATTTTTCTTCATTTTTATATGTATTTTTTTAGGTTATTTATCTATTTCGGAATATGATCGCCTTAATTTACATTGTTATCTTACTATAGTATGTGATTATATAGTCTCCCCAACCTTCCACCTTAGACCTATGCTACTAGTTGGTGGCATATGTTTTATAAAAAGGTGTGCCAAAGTTATAATAGAAACTGTTGGTCTGAGAACTATTAGTATCCCAAGGTAGTAAGATATTACAACTAACATCCCCTAATATAAAATTAGAAATAAAATAAGATAATAATTTACACAATTTCATATTTTCAAAACATATTAGATCATTATCTATGTTATACCGAACCATATAATAAATAACACATAATTAATTCCTTAAAGTTTGGGTTATCACCATATTGAGTCAAAAACATTAATATGATTTCAAAAATGCATTATAAATATGATAACGATACAAGTGTCAAATCATAACATGCCTTGTTAAGAGCAAATTTTTTCTTGAGTTTCAATACAATTAGTTCTCAAATAATAAAACTCATGGAATTTCATTACTGTTCTTCCTAAAGAATAATATCTTCAAATAATTTTATTAGATTGAATCACAAATAAATAAAATTATTTATAATTATTATCATGATTTCGAGTCCCATTGTAATTTTTTCATGTACTGAAATCATCACTAATTTCATAAAGTTGTCGATATAAACTCTAATGTTCAACACATATTTTTTAATCTTATCATTTTAGGATCTCACCATTGTGATCTACTCATGGAAATGATCCAAGTGGTGCTCATAGAATATCATTGGTCCAAATCATCATCAAAGATATATTTTTTATAATCTAAAGTTCCAAATATGTACTTTAAATGTTCTCTATTAGATTCATAACTATCACTATCGTAATAATTGTGGAAAACAACTGAAATAGACTATTCATTTATTATATTTGGGTATATGATACATTTTAATTTCCTATTTTTTTATGTAGGAAATACATGTGAAGTCCACATGGATCCACAATTTCCTCTAGTATTTGAATATAGAATTATGAACTACCTTAATAATGACTTCTATTTTTTCATAAATATTTATTTAAATCCAATAAGTCTTGTATAAACGTCCTTAAACATCAACATATTAGTCCTTAAAGATGATACTAAAACCATATAGTCTAATAAAGCCCTTTACAGCTTCATCTAGGTCAATTTTAATATATCCTATATTTAGAGGTTTCAAAAAAACAAAATATAACCAAAATATTTTTAAAAATTTCCTATAACACACACTCTGTCTATGATTGTAACACCCCAGGTAAATAAAGATTATGACATTTTCATATTTATCCATATTTGTGAATAAGATATTAATATTACTTTAAAGGGGACTCTATGCACGATGGCGTACCCAATACGCAACAATAAGTTTCTTTGAAATCTTACGTTGCACTCTAATAATAAAATAATATTATTTTAAATGGTAGTTAACGCCTAGCCGTTGTAATGGCGGGAATGAAAATAAATAACTACACCATGATTATATATGTTTGTCAAATATTTTTTTTTCAATAAATGTTAGAGGATTAAAAATGCAAATGAATCCAGTTTTTAAGCGTAAACATTCTAATATTCCTTAAATGGTCGATTAACCGACATTTGATGGAGAACCCCTTTTTAAATCCACTTTCTGGAAATTTTATAAGCTCTATTATTCAAAATAAACATATTATTTATTATTGGGACATTGAAATTTACCTGGGGTAAATTTTTGGTATTTTTCTGACAATGTTCATTTTTCAATGAATAGTGAAAAATACTGCATTTTACATCAAAACTGCTTTTTCATATAATTTAATTATATGGTTATATTATCTTTTTTAATTTGTTTTAAAGTGTAATTAGAATATATTTTTACCATTTAATTCAATGATGGTAATTGGGATTAATTTCACTTTTGAATTAGGCATAAACAAGTGCTAAACTTTTCATAAATATTGTTTCTAAAAAACTCGCTATTTGTTTTGACAACGGGATGTTTTTTTAAATTAATTATTGCAATTTATGTGTTCGTAATTTGGAAAAATGGATTAAATATTTGGAATCATAAGTTTAAAATTATTTAATTAATACTCTTTTGTTTTTGGACATTATGAATAGTAACGACGGTAATTATCTTTAATTATCTTGATTAATGAGTAATCGGGTAGTTAAAGATAATAAGATAATATCATAATAATAAAAAAATGACCACAAAATGTGTCCTAAGGCTACTGGTTGTCTCATGGCCGACGATGGGATGCCTTGTGCCAAACTTCGGGGCCCCATGGAATCACTTTTGTGAGAAAGTGACTTTTTATCTTTTTATTTTTAAAGAATGTTAAATGTAACAAAGAATGTATCACCTAAGTAAAATATTTTTAATTTTGTCTACATAAATGATAGTTTGGACTATAAATATTCATTGGAAAGCTAAAAATATTTCCTACATCATAGTATTTATTTTATAATTTTTATACATTATATAAATTAAATTATTTATGACATCATGATGATGCAGCGATGACCTCATTATTTAACGATTTAAATAAAATGGAAAGATAATGTAAAATATAAGACCTACACATGTACAAAATCTATTGGATGGGTGGATTTCGAACCCTTATCACCTTATACTAGAAACACATCAATGTGGGACCATTAAAATTTGAAACTCATTTGAAAATAAAGTTACATTTTATACCTTTCCAAGAGTGCCCCTCCTCTCCTCTTATAAAAGGCCCCCACCCCTACCTCCTTACCCACACTTCAAAAGCCTTTGGCTCGGCCATACCCTGCCCATTTGGTCTCTCCACATACCTATATAACTCCTTGAAGCCTCACGTTGGTCATAAGTCTTCCCAAGGAAGCTTTTTAGCTCAAACCAAAGGGAGTTACCCGATTTTAAGGTAATGTCTTCACTTGAGTCCTTTTGTTTTATTTTTCTTCTCCAACCCCCTAAACTATTTTTATTCATTTCTTTTGTAACCACTATACTATATTAAATACACTAGGATGTTGTTATAAGATTTATTCTAGCTAAACTTACACACACCTTCGTCTAATGGTTAAAGAACATACTGTTTCTGTGGTTGGCGATTTTCTGCCTCACGAAACGATGATTGTTCAATATTATTTTAACACCTTTAAAGGTGGCCATTATGATGTCAATGTATTTTATATATGATATATATGGTATTTATGTTTACTATATTCTTCTTTATTTTATATTTAAACCATAACTATATTCTTTTCATGTTGTGTAAATGCGATAATTTCATATGAGGAAGTACGGACTACCGCCCCCTCAAGTGATGTGACTCGTACATGCAATTCATGGAATGTATAAAGAATGAAATTAATAAACATATGTGACCTATATAACATATATATTATACTGTAATTATAATATATATATATATCAGTTTTTTTTTAATTCCATTAATATGAAAAAGAAAAAAATGAAAGTAGCGTTCATGCGTACGTACGCCCTACCGTCTCCATGAACGATGCTTTTCGTTTTTTATCTCCAAATGATATGGAATAGTATAAAATGAATATGTACTAGATATATATGATATATATGATATATACATCATGATTATAACTCTGGATATAATGGATACATGAACAACTTGTAATTATAAAGAGCATATTTTGACTCAAGTACCAATGATCGTTTAAACGACCGTTATTAACTATAATAATTACATAGTGTTCATGACATGGTAATAAGTGATATAAAAGGAATAATGAACTTGAAAAAGGTTCTTAAGGAAGTAGAAATTAACTCAAGTTTATTATTCAGGAGATTAAAGAACGATCGAGTCAAGTCGGGCCCGAGGTAAGGGATCCTACCTCTCTCTTTCTTTACAAGTACTCTCTTTTATGTCATTTCTTTTATGCTCCATGTTATTATGTTGGAGGATGTTCTTTTATGTTCCTCTTTCTGTAATATCTATGTGATGAGAGACCCTATTTGATCTCATAAATCCATTTTTTGGAAGTTTTATGTGGCGCCGTTAGGCTGCCGAATTTTCATAAGGGGATTTTCATCTAACTTTTTGTTCCCGTGAGATCCATGCTACATTGGAAACTATTTCCTTTTTGTGTGGTGTAATTACTGCCCATTACTTTACTATTAGTATAATATACTCTCATTTATGTGTAGTTACATCTTCATTGTAGGGCCCTTCTTTCATGGGGTGTGCGTTTTGAAAGTTGCCCAAATCGGTAAGGGAACCTTTCACCCTCCTCTTTTTAAAAGACATCTCTTGTTATGTCATTTAATTTACATATTTTTATGTTGGGATATGTTATTTTATATCCTTATTGATGTAAATTTTATGTCCAAGTGATGAGATTACCTTTTTATCTCTCATCAACTAATTTTTTGAATTTTGAAGTGATGCCGTTAGGCTATCGAATTTTACCAAGGGAACTTTTTAACCCAATTTCGATTTCTTTGGGTTCAACATGTAGTTATTGAATATGTCATCCTTTGAATATGTGTGAATGAAATTTTACTGTTTTACACTTAATTTCCAATTATATTGGGTGTATTTATATTTGTCACACATAATTTTGAGATTGATTTATCCTTAATTTAAGGATACCTTTTTTATAAGGGATTTCATCACATTTGACATTTCTATTGAGACTTCATTGTTGTTATGAACAAATTCACTCTTATATGGTGTATATACTGTCCTTTGGAATATTATATCATTAATCCATTTATTCTCATGATATTATAATGTTCTGACTAAATGTTATTCCTCAATTATTGTATTCAAGTGTCTCTAATTTTGGTAAAACCCCTTTAACCAAAATATCGCTTTAAATGTTTTAAATATTTGTTCTTATTAATATCCATGTTTTCAAAATGGTTTTAAGGATTTTTTTTATATAAATATTAATGGTTTAAAATTTTAAAAGCTTCAAGGTGGTATGGGACTTCGTCTCAATCTCCTTTCATTGAGGCATATTTTATTTTATACACAACCTTCTTTTATACGGTGTACAAAACCCTTTGACTTTTACGTTTATTCAAAAGGAATATTTTTTATACGAAGCGTTTACTAAATGACAAAAGGGAATGTTTTTGTCGTACGTATGCATCGACAAAAACTTCTCTGCCGCCATGACCATTATTTGAGTTTCGGCATCCTCTACAAGCCATACCTTTTTTTAAAAGAAAAATAAATACCATGTTTTTCTTTTCTTTTACATTGGTTTTGAAAATCGTTTTCATAATGTTTTTATATCAATGTATTTTATTGATATATTGTGATTGAAAGGTGGAAATGTTATGTTTCCTTTATGCATGTTTTATGTGATACGATTATGTTGAGGTTCTTGGGCATTATTATGAAGACGGGTGGTTCCGTGATAAACTAAGGGTGGGTGAGCCCGATATAGCTCTCCAATGCATTGGGTAATGTGAAGGAGTGAAATGTTAAGGTTTTTCTGAAGAGATTTAGGGAATATACTGTGGTGGGTATTCCAAACGTAACTAAGAGGGTTACTCCCTACATAAGAATGTTATGAATGCCTCAAGTTACCTTTTATGTCTTATTATTTCTATGATTTATTTATGATTTTATGAGGTATGTTAAAGTGCATATGTTTTATGGGTAAAGTATGATTTCATTATTTTGTAAAAATTTACTCATGTTTCCTTTCCATATTTTTATATCCCTTACTGAGCTTTTTATTCTCATCCCATGTTTTTGAAATTTTTTCCACAGTTCAAGGGAAGGGTATATGATATGATGATAGTGTCAAGGAAGTGTCAAGAAAGAATCCATGTTTTATTTTAAATATGTTTCCGTTGACGGGAAAATGAATACTATCTTCTATATAACCACTTTGTTTAAATGTGGAATGTAATGCAAGTTTTACGATCTAATTCTCTAAAACTCTAAACATGAAAAGATCCTCAATGTGTAATCTTATAATAACTCAAGATTAAGTAAGGTTTAAGGCCGGGGCCTTATAGTTGGTATCAAAGGTCGGTTTAGATAACTTTAGAGGTTAGGGCATTCTTTAATCATTAGTGACATTACCATAATGGTTAGGATTTCAGAAAGAGTCCTAGTTTTAGATAAAGTTAATGAGTAATTATATCTTAGTGTTTATCTTCCTCATTAGTACATGATGGTTTTATTGATATACTCAAACTGACCTTTATGGTTTTAGTAAATGGTTGGATCTAGCAGGCACCAAAGTAACAGTGGATGTGAAGGAAACAGTGACAGTTTTTTGAGCAAGCAACTGAATGATATGGGAGCTGCAATGAGAACTCTTTTTATTGTCCTCAACCAACTATCTAGAGTCATGATTGACCACCTAAACCTTGGTGTTTTCTCTAAGGCATGATATATACGAGAAAAAAATCCCTACAGAACTACAGGTAATAATCATAAAGGTATGTGTGTTCAAAAACTTATGTGTCAAAAATGTGGAAAGAAACACCTAGGAAAATGTTTCAAAGGGACAAAAATATGCTATAGATGTGGAAATAAAGGTCATAAAGCAAGAACCTGCCATGGACAAAGGAGGCATCCAGTTGACTCGAGGAAAGGGAAAGAAGTTCTTTTTGAGGGATCAATTGAATGTTTTAAATGTGGTGTGCATGGTCATTATGAAAACACATGTCCAATGAAGAATTTTCGTTAATGGGATCACCAAGATCGTACAAATGTTCGTTTACCAATACCTAATTACATTCTGATTGAGGATGAAGAAACTAAAAATGACCAATCAAAGGTATGGATTATTTCATGACTATTGTTTTCCTATTTTGGAATCCTAGGATATGATTCATGATTTTGTTTGTAGGAAATAAGTATTTCAGAATAAGTTGGAAAGGAATAGTTAATGGATCATGAAGAATGTTGAATGTGTAAGATGTCAACATATAAGGGCTTCAAGAGTTATGGTGAAATTCTTAAGAGTATTAAGTATCTTTTGATGATGGGGTTACATTAAAAGACTTTTTATATTATGTGTAACCCTGATGTTTAATATATGAAAATTTTATTCAAGGAATAGTTATCTGTTCTTTTGTGAACATAGTTATAAGGAACCATTTGGGTTTATATGATCCTTACTTTTGAGGTAATTATGGGTTACTATATGTTATGATGGAAGTGAAAGGCATGAGATAAAATTGAGGTTAAATTATGTTATGGTTATTTTTGATGATTTTATCTCTTTTTGGGGAATGATTTTATAATTATATAGTTTTGGAAAAAGGAAAACACACAGACCGTGTGACAACCCGTTGCATCGGAAAAAGCTGCGGGAATCGAACCCACAACCAAGGTGCAACTGGTATTTATCGCCTACCACTGGACTACGTGAAGTCCCTGGTTAGTTTGACTGATTCTTTTTAGTTAGATGATTTTATGAATTAAGAGTAAGTTGATTTTGGGTTATCTATTGAAATTTATTAACCTATCATGGAGGATATGTGATTAGGTTAATTACTTTTCAATACAAGACTTTAAGAGCAACTGATGTTGTTTGGAGATAAATGTTACGATTTAAATTGGAAGACTATGTGACTAAATCCTTCAAATATTTGGGTTTCAATCTTAGTTTGGTTTACTTTGAAGAATTTTATGGACAAATAGTTCATCGAATGGTCCTCGTTGAACTTTGGGTTTTGTTGGACAAATTTTGGAGATTAAGAATAGATTTTCTTTCTATAAAGGGTTATCTTTTTCTGGATTATCTGATATTGTACTAACCTTTTTGGTTTTGGTTTTGGTTAAAGTCTAAAGACATGGGAAGTATATAGTTCTCTTTTGTGGATTAGGTGATTCTCTAGAAGTTGATTATAGTGAACAAGTCTTCCTAAATACTTGTCTTTAGGAGAAAATATGAGTTTGTGTAAGAAATATAATAAAAGTTGAAAGTCAACATGATAAGTAATTATGTTTCCTTATGAATAAATTCCTCAATAAGAAAAAATAAAAAAAAATAAAAAAATGTTGTCTATTAACTTTTCCTACGGAGGAATCGAATACCGTTTAACCCATTACAAGTTTGTGATTTTCTTGTGGTTAACTTTCTCCTAGACATGTTTACTATCACTCTCCATCAGAACATGACCCATTGTTTTGTCCTCCATGTCCATATTTTCATACATGGAATCCTAGTATGGGTTAACTCGGGTGACCTTTTTACTTATCTTTATTATTTTAAAGTGATTGTTTTACCAACTCTTGTTCCGATGTGGGACGTTCAAGGATGCTTCCAAGCTCAATTTTAAAATTACGAGGACGCAATTCCCAAAAGGGGGGAAGGATGTAACACCCCAGGTAAACAAAGAGTATGAAATTTTTATATTTATCCATATTTGTGAATAAGATATTAATATTACATTAAAGGGGACGCTATGCACGATGGCGTACCCAATACGCAACAACGAGTTTCTTTGAAATCTTATGTTTCACTTTAATAATAAAATAATACTATTTTAAATGGTAGTTAATGCCTAGCTGTTGTAATGGAGGGAATGAACAGAACTAACTACAAAATGATTATATATGTTTGTCAAATATTTTTTTTCAATAAATGTTAGAGGATTAAAAATGAAAATGCATCCAGTTTTTAAGCGTAAACATTCTAATATTCCTTAAAAGGTAGATTAACCACCTTTTGATGGAGAACCCCTTTTTAAATCCAATTTTGGTAATTTTATAAGCTCTATTTTTCAAAATAAACATATTATTTATTATTTGGACATTGAAATTTACCATGGGTTAATTTTTGGTATTTTTCTGACAATGTTCATTTTTCAATGAATAGTGAAAAATACTGCATTTTACATCAAAACTGTTTTTTCATATAATTTAATTATATGGCTATATTCTCTTTTTAATTTGTTTTAAAGTGTAATTAGAATATATTTTTACCATTTAATTCAATTATGGTCATTGGGATTAATTTCACTTTGGAATTAGGCATAAACAAGTTCCAAACTTTTCATAAATATTATTTCTAAAAAAACCCGCTATTTGTTTTGACAACAGGAAGTTTTTTTAAATTAAAAATTTCAATTTATGTGTTTGGAATTTTGTAAAATAGATTAAATATTTGGAATAAGAAGGTACAAATTATGTAATTAAGACTCTTTTGTTTTTGGACATTATGAATAGTAACGACGGTAATTATCTTTAATTATCTTGATTAATGAGTAATCTGGTAGTTAAAGATAATAAGATAATATCATAATAAAACAAATGACCAAAAAATGTGTCCTAAGGCTACTTGTTGTCTCATGGACGACCATGGGATGCCTTGTGCCAAACTTGGGGGGCCACATAGAATCACTTTTGTGAGAAAGTGACTTTTTATCTTTTTATTTTTAATGAATGTTAAATGTAACAAAGAATGTATCACCTAAGTAAAATATTTTTAATTTTGTATAAATAAATGATATTTTGGAGTATAAATATTCATTGGAAAGATAAAATGATTTCCTAAATCATAGTATTTGTTTTAACATTTTTAGACATTAAATCAAGTAAATTATTTATGACATCATGATGATGCAGTGATGACCTCATTATTTAACGAATTAAATAAAATGGAATGATAATGTAAAATATAAGACCTAAACATGTAAAAAACCTATTGGATGGGTGGATTTCAAACCATTATCACCTTATCCTCGAAAAAAATCAATGTGGGACCATTAAAATCCGAAACGCAATTGAAAATAAAGTTACATTTTATACCTTTCCAAGAGTGCCCCTCCTCTCCTCTTATAAAAGGCCCCCACCCCTACCTCTTTACACACACTTACAAAGCCTTTGGATCGTACAAACCCTGACCATTTGGTCTCTCCAAATCCCTATCTAACTCCCAGAAGCCTCAATTTGGGCAGAAGTCTTCCCAAGGAAGCCTTTTAGCTCAAACCAAAGGGAGTTACCCGATTTTAAGGTAATGTCTTCACATGAGTCCTTTTGTTTTATTTTTCTTCTACAACCCCATAAACTCTTTTTATTCATTTCTTTTGTAACGACTCCAGTATCTTAAATACACTAGGATGTTGTTATAAGAATTATTCGAGCTACACTTACACACACCTTCTTCTAATGGTTAAAGAACATACTGTTTCTGTGGTTGGCGATTTTCTGCCTCACGAAATGATGATTGTTCAATATTCTTATAACACCTTTAAAGGTGTCCATTATGATGTAAATGTATTTTATATATGATATATATGGTATTTATGTTTACTATATTCTTCTTTATTTTATATTTAAACCATACCTTTATTCTTTTCATGTGGTGTAAATGCGATAATTTCATATGAGGAAGTGCGGACTACCGCCCCCTCAAGTGATGTGACTCGTAGAAGCAATACATGGAATGTATAAAGAATGAAATTAATAAACATATGTGACCTATATAACATATATATTATACTGGAATTATAATATATATATATATATATATTTATATATATCATTTATTTTTAATTCCATTAATATGAAAAAGAAAAAAATGAAAGTAGCATTCATGCGTACGTACGGCATACCGTCTCCATGAACGGTGCTTTTCGTTTTTTATCTCCAAATGATATGTAATAGTATAAAATGAATATGTACTGGATATATATGATATATATGATATATACATAATGATTATAACTCTGGATATAATGGATACATGAACAACTTGTAATTATAAAGAGCATATTTTGACTCAAGTACCAATGATCGTTTAAACGACCGTTATTAACTAAAATAATTACATAGTGTTCATGACATGGTAATAAGTGATATAAAAGGAATAATGAACTTGAAAAATGTTCTTAAGGAAGTAGAAATTAACTCAAGTTTATTATTCAGGAGATTAATGAACGATCGAGTCAAGTCGGACCCGAGGTAAGGGATCCTACCTCTCTCTTTCTTTGCAAGCACTCTCTTTTATGTCATTTCTTTTATGCTCCATGTTTTTATGTTAGAGGATGTTCTGTTGTGTTCCTATTTCTGTAATTTTTATTTGATTAGAGACCCTATTTGATCTCATCAATACATTTTTGGAAGTTTTATGTGGCGTCGTTAGGCTGCCGAATTTTCATAAGGGGATTTTCATCTCACTTTTTGTTCCCGTGAGATCCATGCTACATTGGCCACTATTTCTTTTTTGTGTGGGGTAATTACTGCTCATTATTTTACTATTAGTATAATATATTCTCATTTATGGGTCGTTACATCTTCATTGTATGGCCCTTCTTTCATGGGGTGTACATTTTGAAAGTTGCCCAAATCGGTAAGGGAACCTTTCACCCTCCTCTTTTTAAAAGACATCTCATGTTATGTCTTTTAATTTACATATTTTTATGTTGGGATATGTTATTTTATATCCTTATTGATGAAAACTTTATTTACAAGTGATGAGATTCCCTTTTTATCTCTCATCAACTCATTTTCTGAATTTTGAAGTGATGCCGTTAGGCTGTCGAATTTTACCAAGGGAACTTTTTAACGCAATTTCGATTTCTTTGGGTTCAATATGTAGTTATTGAATATGTCATCCTTTGAATATGTGTGAATGAAATTTTACTGTTTTACACTTAATATCCACTTATATTGGGTGTATTTATATTTGTCACACATAATTTTGAGATTGATTTATCCTTAATTTAAGGATACCGTTTTTATAAGGTATTTCATCACATTTGACATTTCTATTTATACATAATTGTTGTTATGAACCAATTCACTCTTATATAGTGTATATACTGTCCTTTGAAATATTATATCATGAATCCATTTATTCTCATGATATTATAAAGTTCTGACTAAATGTTATTCCTCAATTATTGTATTCAAGTGTCTCTAATTTTGGTAAAACCCCTTTAACCAAAATATCTCTTTAAATGTTTTAAATATTTGTTCTTATTAATATCCATGTTTTCAAAATGGTTTTAAGGATTTATTTATATGAATATTAATGGTTTAAAATTTTAAAAGCTTCAAGGTGGTAAGGGACTTCGTCTCAATCTCCTTTCATTGAGGCATAATTTGTTTTATACATGACCTTCTTTTATACGGTGTATAAACCCCTTTGACTTTTAAATTTATTCAAAATGAATATTTTTTATATGAGGCGTCTACTAAAAGACAAAAGGGAATGTTTTTCTCGTACGTATGCAGTGACAACAAATTCTTCGCCGCCATGACCATTATTTGAGTTTCGGAATCCTCTACAAGCCATACCTTTTTTAAAAAGAAAAATAAATACCATGTTTTACTTTTCTTTTACTTTGGTATTGAAAATGGTTTTCATAATGTTTTTATATCAATGTGTTGTATTGATATCTTGTGATTGAAAGGTGTAAATTTTATGTTTCCTTTATGCATGTTTTATGTGATACGATTATGTTGAGGTTCATGGGAATTATTATGAAGACGGGTGGTTCCGTGATAAACTTAGGGCGGGTGAGCCCGATATAGCTCTCTAATGCATTGGGTTACGCGAAGGAGTGAAACGTTAAGGTTTCTCCGAAGAGATTTAGGGAATATACTGTGGTGGGTATTCCAAACGTAACCAAGAGGGTTACTCCCTACGTAAGAATGTTATCAATGCCTCAAGTTACCTTTTATGCCTTATGATTTCTATGATTTATTCATGATTTTATGAGGTATGATAAAGTGCATATGTTTTATGGGTAAAGTATGATTTCATTCTTTCGTATACATGTACTCATGTTTCCTTTCCATATTTTTATATCTCTTACTGAGATTTTTATGCTCATCCCAAGTTTTTGGAATGTTTTCCACAGGTCAAGGGAAGGGTACATGATATGATGATAGTGTCAAGGAAGTGTCAAGAAAGAATCCATGTTTTATTTAAAATATGTTTCCATTGATGGGAAAAATTAATACTATATTTTATATAACCATTTTGTTTAAATGTGGAATGTAATGCAAGTTTTATGATCTAATTCTCTAAAACTCTAAACCTGAAAAGATCCTCAATGTGTAATCTTGTAATAACTCAAGATTAAGTAAGCATTAAGGCTGGGGCCTTATAATGATAGTCATCTTATGAATCATATTCCTATGAAAAGCCATTTTTATTGGATTAGTGGTTTTAATAGAATCCCTATGAACAATAATATCCTTTTGGGGATTAATTGTTATTTTTTCATTTATAATGATATTCTTATTCCACTACATAAGATGTAATATATTAGGAATTATCAAATACCACAAGTTATTCATTTATTTAAATAAATCTAAATATTGATGATATAAAATACAATACTATAAAGATACTTTTTCAAATAGAATTATTCTGAAATAATTGAATATAAAATAACAAAGGGAAATTTCATAATAGCACTAGATGATAAGGTTATTAGTTCAATCTTACTCAAACCTATAGTAGATGAAATTAAAGAAAATATATGGACTAGATATTTTAAAATTAAGATCAATAGGAAATCTATTTTATGTGACTCCGAATGGGAGCATAACTACAGATAGAAATCCATTTCATTTAAAACATAAGCAGCCAACTGGATACTTGAGTTTTTTTCTAGGAAAAATTGAAAAATAATTTTTAATTTCGAGCCAAATGTTTAACTAGATCCAAAATTAGGATGTCTTATTGAGGTTAAAATTATATTTATAGATCATATTCCTATAAAAGAGAGTAAAATAATCTATATGAGATATAATTTTATCCCTTTTCTTGACATATAGATATGAATCTACATCTAGGGGATATTGAATAAAAACCGTTCTCGGTTATTTATTATGTTAAAAATACGAACGAGAAGGTTTATAAAAACACCATCTTGATTGATTCATAAAAGATAAATATTCTTTCTTGAGGGAACACTAAATAGAAGTTAAAATGTTATAAAAATTATGATATTCAAGTTTCTTAAAAAATATCATCATTTAAAACTAATTACCCTCTCTATTATTAACTATTAATCTCAAAATAAATTGAGCTTGTAGAGAATATTTAATGATTTATAGATTTTTAATACCATATACCACACCCTTGATTTGTAACACCCCAAGCTTCTGTGGAACTCTTCCCTTTGAATAATATAGTAGCGTGCATTGTACGCAACTTCAAGTTCTAACACACACCACAACTAATCAAACTAGTAGTTATGAATAGTAATACCCACTTTTTGAAATATTATAAATTTTATCATTCAAAATGGACATCATTTTTTGATTTATAATATTGAAATTATCCTAAGGTGAATTTTTGGTATTTTTTCGAATACATTCATGTTTTGATGAACAGTGAAAAATACTAAACATTAATTAAAAACAACTTTTTTAATCCAAATAATTTATACTGATAAATTATACTATTGAGAGGTTTTAAATTATAATTAGAATATATTTTTCCAATTTAATCCAATATTGGAAATTGGATGTAATTTCACATTCAAACTAGACATGAACAAGTGTCAATCTTTTGATAGTTATTATTTCTTAAAAAATACGCTCTTTGTTTTGGCAACGAGAATTAATTTTAAATTAATTTCCCCCACTTCTGTGTTTTGAATTTATAAAAATGGTTTCTATATTTAGAATATGGAGGTCCAAATTGTGTCAATAGGTAAC
This sequence comes from Viscum album, assembly GCA_963277665.1. NCBI lineage: Eukaryota > Viridiplantae > Streptophyta > Magnoliopsida > Santalales > Viscaceae > Viscum > Viscum album. The sequence continues at coordinate 1,211,211,873 of OY728137.1, forward strand.
TTTTATTATCAGACATTTTGAATAATTACTTCGATAAAGATTTTATTTACCATGGTTAAAGGGTACATCCAGTAAATAAGGGTAAAAAAATAATATTATAATAATAATAATAAATTACCCTAAAACGTGTACTAACCTTATTGATTGAATAATGTCCGACCGTGAACAACTTTTGGTCTATTTTGGGACCCCATGGAGCCTCTTGTATCTGATAATGAAACTTTATATTAATTAAGATAAAGTTAATACAAAAATGACATAAGCATATATCTTTTAGCAAAACAATTTTTACATAGGGTTATATATGTTATGTTTTTGACTATATATATTCATTATAAAAATAAAAATAGTCCATACGTAATGGTTATTTATTTATAATTTTTATAAATTTAATAATTAAATTTATTTATGACACAATAATGATGCAATATTTTACTTATTAATGAAGGAATCAAATAATTGTTATTAAAATGTTTAAATAAATATAATTTGAAAGTTTTGATGACATCCAAGCATTTTATTGGTCAATATGACATTTTAGGATTTCTTAAATGAATTTTGTTATAATTAATAAAGTATTTATGACTTTAACAAAAATAAGTTATTAAATAGTGTCATAATTGACATAAATGAGTTTTTAAAACAAATCTTATATTATTAATTTATATTAGATTCCTAAAAATCTAGGGTTTGGAAAAAGTACTTATATAATGATTTTTGTATCATTAATAGACCACTCGGGGGTCTCTTGGAAGTATATTGTATGTTTATTAACTATATAATATAAAAATACAAAGAGACATGGTAAATGTCAGACTATTTAACTAAGAGTTAAATCAAAAAGATAATGCTAATATAGTGACCCAAACCAATCTAAAACCTGTTGGTTGAGTGGTTTTTGACCTATCCCCACCATATCCTCTAAACAATCCATTTTGGGTCCATTAGAAACCGAATATGAATTTATTATAATATAATATTTCTAGCATTTCTTAAGGTGCCCCGCACCTCTCTTATAAAATGAACTTCCCGTACACACTATTTCACACCATCAATGCCTTTTTTTCTCGGCCAACCCCAGCCCAAATATCATCTAAACTTCCCTCAATTCATCCTAGTGTCCCTCCTTTGTTCGGAAAGCCATCTTAAGGATACCTTTTTATCAAATCAAAAGGAAGAACCCGAAGAAGTGGTAATAATTTCACCACCCACTTTCAAGTTCTTTTCTTCTTCCACTTCTTATTTTATGTTATTTCCATTCTAAAATAATAACTACAGTATCATCTATATACTGTGAAGTTATTATAAATATGTTACATCCGTCTTCATTATTATATCCATCCTTTGAATGACATGTCACCATACGTGCGTAGGAACGGATTACCGTCTCCACGTCATGGTGTAATTGTTATTCAATACGTTATTATTTAGATGGGGATAATAATGATGTGAAATTCATGTAAATAATAATTTTAACATGATAATGATTATGTATATATGATATATCATCCAATTATATATTATTTTAATATAAAAAATGATATTGTCGCGTGTGCATATGTACGGACTACCATCTCCACGAACGCGATGAGATTCATTCTCCATCGTATCCATTCAAGAATAATTTTCATTTGATGGTTAAAAATACAATTTAAAGACTAAATATCATCTTGTAGATGAATAAAATACATCCCATACATAACAAATATGACTCACATAAGAGATAATATAAAGGAAAACAAATCCGTTAACACCTGATACGATGATAATACTAAGATATTATTAACAAATAAATGTTAAAAGATCATATATGATATCATATTACTGTATATTATTCTTGTATAATTCAATAAAAATTATTTCACCATTATAAAGGAGGTTAACCAACCCTCTACCATGGAAAAGTACAAATTATGGATTTTCTTATCTCACTTTTAATTGCATGATATTTCCATTGTTCACCACTTATATATTGCATGTTGTGTGTGTACTACACATGATTGTATTCATTGTGTAATATAATTAAATTTATGGATATTTAAATCATCATTGTATGATCCATATTTCATGGGATGAATGTTTCGTAACTTACCAAGGGAATTGAAAATTTCAATTTCGACTCATTCGGCTTTACGCATACTTCATTGATTATTTTACTCCAAGATTATGTATGGAATAACTATCCATTTTCTTATGTCATAATTTACTCTCCCCTTTACATGGATATACTTTTGATACACATAATCACCCCATTAATAAATTTTTATGTCATCGATATGAACTTGATAAGAGTAATTTTAACTCAATCTCCATTTGTTGAGTTAAATATCCAATTCATTGGTGTTGGTTTTACAAGAATATGTGTGAATGTCCTCTGATTGATTTACATGGAATATATAGTCATATTTAGTGTATATATATTTTTCACACATAATTATTTTGTTAATTTATCTTTATCCTAAACATATGGTCTTTATAAGAAGTTTTATGTCAATTTACATTCCATTGAGACTTATTTGTTGTTATACACCAAATCACTTTTATATGGTGTATATAATGTACTTTGACATAGTATATCATGAATCCCTTTATTCTCATGATATTATAAAGTTTTTATTACCTCAATTATTTGTATTCAAGTGTCTCTCTTTTGGTCAGAAACTCTAACTAAAATATTATTTTTAAATATTTTTAAGATTTATTCTTCTAAATATTTCTCATTGATGACCATGTATTCAAAAATGGGTTTAAGGATTTATTTATATTGTCATTAATGTTTTAAAATTAAAATTCCCTTTAAAAGTTTCTAAGTTGTATGAGACACTTTTATTCAAAAATCTATTTTTAAAACAGCTTCTTGACAAGTAGTGTGACTTTTAAAAGTTTTCAAGAAAAAAAGGGGGTATTTCTCTCAAATAGTTTTGATGATTATTTTCATCTATGTAAATATCCTTCATTATTCTCGATTGAGGTTTATCTGTTACAATACAATCTTCCATATTGTATTTAATGAGTTATGTTTGACTATATATGTTCTATTTTTTTATACCATTCATGATTTGGGGATAAAGTATTGACATTACATATGCTAGTTTAAATATGAATGTTTATGTTATGTTTAAACCAGTTCATATGAGGAATGTATTGGGCTTAGTAAGTAATGGGTGGAGCCCGCTATAGCTCCTTGATGCATCGGTAGGTCTCATTAGACAAACTAGTGTCTTGGCACAAGTCCTTGACAAAATCTTATTTGTAGTCTTGGAACAAGGCCTTGACTATGTGGTTATGATAGTCGGGCATTATTCATTCAATCATTATGAAAGTGGTTATTAATATTTCATGTGATCATTTGACTAGTAGAATATCCATGTTAATAAGTAAATTAAATTAAATTATTTTATCTTTTCCATATTATGCTGATGTTCAAGTTTAAAAGGCTTTTATTCTAGTCTTATACACTGCCTTAAATGTTTATGATTATTTATGAAAGTTTCCGCTATAATTTTATCCTTACTGAGCATCTGAGCTCAGCCTTTTCTATGTTTTATTTTTGCAAAGATGTGAAAAAGTATTTTATGAATGACCTGTAGGGATAATATGAGGGGATATGAGTGTGGTCTATGGAGACAAGATGTTGTTGTAGTTTTTTTTTCACTTTATGATGTAATGTAAACCTTATGAATGTATCTAGTGATTCCATGGCTAATAAGCTAATCAATATTTCTAGACATGATCTTTTGTTATCATGCCAATATTATGTAATAATGCACTGACTCTAGGTAACTGGGGTCAGGGCGTTACAGTTGGTATCAGAGGAAGTTTAGTACAAACCTTGGAAACAAGATTTAGATAAACTCTGATTAGACCACATAGCCCTATGATGGACATTGAGGATTAGTATAGAAAAACTTCCTAGAATTTTGGTATTGTAGAGATTTTGTGAGTTTTCTGAGAAATATATCCTTTCCTGGATACGAGTAGGTAGAGGTGGCTCTGGCATAGATGTACATAGGGGTGAAACCCAAAAACACCGCTTTTAGCTAGACTTGAATGGGAATAGGGGCACAACAACAGGCATTGTAGCACTCTTGGTTACGACACTCCCGGGGGATATGCGTAGGATAATTTACATTTTCTTTAAAAATGATTTGAAGTATTTTAATATAAGACGAGAATAAATGACCTCGGTTAATCCTAAGGTGTTTCAAATTAAGAATATGGTGTCATGATATTCTCTAAATGATTTTATGACTACTGTTACTCACACAATGGTTTCTAATTTTAGTAAATGGATGGATTCCATGGAAGTCATAGTAACTTTTAGAATGATGTAAAAGGTGGTAAAGGTGGTTGAAATGAGAAAAAAATGGATTGTTGATAGGCGTAAAAGATATCGTGTTCATGCCAAATCAGTTTTCCAAAAATATGATAAACAAAATATATATTAACCAACTCCTGGACTCAACAAAGAAGAGAAATGTGATGAATGATAAGAGAAACAACATTGGAGACCATAGAGAAAAGAATACTAAATTTACATCATTCATGAAATATGGAAGGAGACACCCAAGAAAGTGTCTTCATGGAATAATGAAATTCTTTTCGTGTGGGTAAGAATGACATAAAGTGAAGAATTGTTGAGGAAAAATGAAGAGTGCTAGGGATGAAAATAAAAAAGGTCCCAAGGATCCATTTATAGTCATTCTACATAAATGTAGGGGACCTAGCCATTACCTGAGTGAATTCCCTATTATATAGGATATTTTTTTTGTCAAAGAAGAAGCTATATGAAAATAAATGGTTGGAGAAATTTTTAAAAGTACCAGTACTCCATGTTGATGGGATTACTTTGGAATAATTTTCTCTTGTATGTGTAACCCAGCAGTTTGTCATGTGAAAATGATATTTTAGGAATACTTCTCTTTTCTATTGTGGATATAGTTATAAATAACCATTTGGTTTTATATGATCATTGTGTTTGAGGCAATTACAAGTTATTATATTTTGGGATGAAAATGCAAGGTACGAGAAACATTTGTGGTTAAATTATATTATAGTTATTTTTGAGGAATTTATCTCATTTTGGTAATATGATAAAATATAGTTTTTGAAAAAGGACAACACACCGACCGCGTGACAACCCGTCACGTCGGACAAAGATGTAGGAATTGAACCCTCAACCAAAGTGCGATTGGGATTTATCGCCTACCACTGGACTACGTGAATTCCATGGTTAGTGTAACTAATTAGTTGTTAGTTAAATGATTTTATTGATAAATAAAAAGTTTATTTGGGATCTTATGTCTTATCAAATTAATACCCTTAGTATAGGAAAATGATTGAGTGATTAATTGATAAATGTTATTTTGGAAGATGTTCTCTTTGTTGGGAACACTATATTCCCAAGGAAAATATAATACTATGGGATTTCATTTGAGGAGTAATGGTAGATTTTTATCTATGTTTTTATTGTGTATTTATAGTGATTTGGGTTATTTATGGAAATGATAAACCAATAATAGAGAATATGTGATTAGGTTAATTACTTTTATGTGTGTGAATTTAAGAGTAGTTGATGTCATTTGGAGATATAATTAACGTGGAAGACTACATAATCAAATTCCACTATGTTTTCGGTTTGAATATTAGTTTGGATTATATAGAATTATTTTAAGGAAAATTGTTTATTGAATGGTATTTATTTAGCTTTGGGGTATTGTTGGTTTAGTTTTAGAAATTAAGATTATTGTTTCTTTCTCTAATGGAATATCCTTTTAGGGGATCATCAGATTTTATACTAATCGTTTTGGTTTTGATTAATCACTAAAGAAAAGTTAAATATATAGTTTATCTTTTGTCGATCATGTGATTCTATAGAAGATTATTCTAGCTCTTCTAGTGTGACCATGTCTTCTTGAATACTCGTCGTTTAAAAAATTGAGTTAGTGGTAGAAATGATTTATAGAATGAAACTCTACTTTAAAATTAATTATATCTCTTTATGTTCTCAGCTAATCTCATAAATTATTTCCTCATATTTATGTAGTGTACCTTAAAACAAAAAAAATGTTGTCTGTTTACTTTTTCTACTGGGAGACTAATGTCCATTTGTCCCATCACATTTTGGTGGTTTTCTTGTAGTTAACTTTCTCCTGATCATGTTTTTTATACCTCCCCATCAGAACATGAAACTAAGTTTATCATCCATATCCATTTTTTCCTCCACAGAATACTAGTATGGGTTATCTTGGGTGACATTTGTACTTCTCTTTCTTTCTTTTAAAGTGATAGTTTTATTGACCCTTTTTCTGATGTGGTACATTACATTATATTCCCAAGAACAATTTTTAAAAAAAATTGAGGACAAAATTATTTGAAGCAGGGGATAATGTAACACTGCAAGCATCCACGATATGCTTCCCTTTGAATAATACAGTAGCGTGTGTTGTACGCTACTTTGAGTTCTAATACACACCACAACCAATCAATCATACTGTTATGAATAGTAATACACACTTTATGAAATATTATACATTTTATCTTTCAAAAGGGACATCATTTTTTTATTTGGAATATCAAAATTAGCTTAGGGTGAATTTTTGGTATTTTTTAGAATACATTCAAATTTTGATGATTAGTGAAAAATACTAAACATTAATTAAAAATAACTTTTTTAATCCAAATAATTTATAGTGATAAATTAAACTATTGAGAGGTTTTAAATTATAATTAGAATTTATTTTTACCATTTAATCCAATATTGGTAATTGGATGTAATTTCACATTTAAATTAGACATGAACAAGTTTCAATCTTTTGATAGTTATTAGTTCTTAAAAAACATGCTCTTTATTTTAACAACGAGAATAAATTTTAAATTATTTTCTGCCACTTCATTGTTTATAATTTATAAAAATGGATTCCATATTTAGAATCAGGAGGTCCAAATTGTGTAAATATATAAATTTTATTTTTATACATTTTGAATAATTATTTCGGTAAATATTGTTTTACCATGGTTAAAGGGTAAATCCCGTAAATAAGGGTAAAAAAATAATATTATAATAATATTAAATTACCCTAAAACATGTCCTAACCTTATTAGTTGATACATTTCAGACAATGGAAATCATTGGGTCTATTTTGGGACCCCATGGAGACACTTGTAAATGATAATGACACTTTATATTAATTAAGTTAAAGTAAATACAAAAATGGCACAAGCATATATCTTTTAGAAAAAAAATTTTTACATAGGGTTATTTATGTTATATTTTAGAATATAAATATTCATTAGAAATATAATAATATTTCTTACATAATTTTATTTTTATTTATAATTTTTATAGATTGATTTATTAAATTTATTAATTACACAATAATGATGAAGTATTTTACTTATTAATGAAGGAATCAAATAATTGATATTATAAATGTTAAAGTAAAAATAATTTGAAAGTTTTGATGACATAAACAAATTTTATTGGGTAATATGACATGTTATGATTTCTCAAATAATTTTTTTTAGAATTAATAATGTTTTTACATCTTTAACAAAAATCAATTATAAAATAGTGTCAAAATTGACATAAATGCATTTTAAAAAGAATATTATATTATTAATCGATATTATATTCCTAAAAATATAATTTTCGGCAAAAAGACTTATATAAGGATAGTTGTATCATTAATGGACCACTTGGGGGTCGTGTGGAAGTATATAGTAAGTTTATTAACTATAAAATATAAATATACAAAGAGACATGGCAAATGTCAAACTATTTAACTAAGAGTTAAATCAAAAAGATAAAGTTTTTATAGTGACCCAAACCTGTATAAAACCTATTGGTTGAGTGGGTTTCGACCTATCGTCAACTTAACCTTTAAATAATCCACTTTGGAGCCAATTGAAACCGAATATTAATTTATTATAAAATAATATTTCTAGCTTTTCCTGAGGTGCCCCTCACCCATGTTATAAAAAGGCACTCTCCTATTCACTAATTCACACCTTCAAAGCATTTTTTCTCGTCCATACCCTACCCAAATATCCTCTCAAATTTATTTAATTCATCTTAGAGGACCTACTTTGGGCATAAATTCAACTTAAGGATCCCTTTTGATCAAATCAAAAAGATGAACCCGAAGAAGAGGTAATAATTTCACCACCCTCTTTCAAGTTCTTTTCTTATACCACTTATTCTTTTTTGTTACTTAAATTATAAAATAATAACTCCAGTATAATCTATATACTTTGAAGTTATTATAAATATGGTACATCCATATTCATTATTCTATTCATCCTTTTAATGACATGTCACCATACGTGCGTACGTACGGATTACCATCTCTACGTCATGGTGTAATTTTTATTCAATACATTATTATTTGGATGGGTATAATAATTATGTGTAATTCAATAAATAATAAATATAACATGATAATTATTATCTATATATGATATACCATCCAATTATATATTATTTTAATTTCAAAATAATGATATTGTCGCTTGTGCGTACGTACGAACTACCCTCTCCACGAACGCGATGAGATTCATTACCCATTGTATACATTGAAGAATTACATTCATTTGATTATTAAAATTAATGTTTAAAACTTAATATCATTTTTTATATTAATAAGATACATTCCATCCATAAAAAATATTGCTCACATAACAAATAATATAAAGGAAAACGAATCCGTTAACACCTGAAACGACGATAATACTAAGATATTATAGAGAAATCAATGTTAAAAGATCATATATGATATCATATTAAAGTATATGATTCTTGAATAATTCAATAACAGTTGTTTAACCATTATAAAAGTTGTTAACCTACCATCGGCCAAGGAAAAAGTACAATGTCAGGATTTTCTTATCTCACTTTTAATTCTGTGAGATTTCCATTGTTCACCACTTATTTATTGCATGTGGTGTGTGTACTGCCCAGGATTGTATTAATTGTGCAATATAAATTAATTTATGGATATTTATATCATCATTTTATGATCCATCCTTCATGGGATGAATGTTTCGTAAGTTACCAAATAGGTAAGGGAATTACAAATTTCAATTTCAACTCATTCGTCTTTACGCATACTTCATTGATTATTTTACTCCAAGATTATGTGTAGAATCACTATCCTTTTTCTTATGTCATAATTTCCAAACCAATTTCTGTGGATATAATTTTTATACACATAATCACTCCATTGATAGAATATCAATTCATCGATACGAACTTGTTAAGAGTAATTTTAACTCAATCTCCAATTGTTGAGTTAAATATCTAATTCATTGGTATTACTTTTACAAGAATATGTGTGAATGTCATATGATTGATTTACACTGAATATCCAATCATATTGAGTGTATATATATATTTTCACACATAATTATGAAGTTGATTTATCCTTAACCTAAAGATACAGTCTTTATAATATGTTTTATCCCAATTTACACTGCATTGAGTCTTCTTTGTTGTTATACACAAAATAACATTGATATGGTGTATATAATGTACTTTGACATAGTATATTATGAATCCTTTTATTTTCATGATATTACAATGTTTTTATTACGTCAATTATTTGTATTCAAGTGTCTCTCTTTTGGTCAGAAACTCTAACTAAAATATCATTTTTAAATGTTTTAAAGATTTATTATTCTAAATCTTTCTCAATAATGTCCATGTTTTAAAAAATGGTTTTAAGGCTTTATTTATATAGGCATTAATGTTTTAAAATTAAAATTACTTTTAAAAGTTTCAATGTGGTATGGGACACTTTGATTCAAAATTCTATTTTTAAAACGGCTTCTTGACAAGTAGTGTGACTTTTAAATATTTTCAAGAAAAAGGGTGTATTTCTCTCAAATAGTTTTTTATGATTATTTTCATATATGTAAATATCCTTTATTATTCTATATTGAGGTTAATCTATTACAATACAATCTTCCATATTGTATTGAATGAGTTATGTTTGACTGTGGATTTGCTATTTTTTTATACCATTCATGGTTTGTGGATAAAGTATTGACATTACGTATGCTAGTTTTAATATGAATGTTAATGTTATGTTTAAACCTGTTCATATGAGGAATGCATTGGACATAGTAAGTTACTTTTCGAGCCCTCTATAGCTCCTCGATGCATTGGTAGGTCCAATTAGACAAACTAGTGTCTTGGTAGAAGGCCTTGACAAAATCTTATTTCTAGTCTTGGCACAAGGCTTTGACTATGTAGTTATGATAGTCCGGTATTATGAATTCCATCATTATGAAAGTGGTTATTAATATTTCATTTGATCATTTGACTAGTAAAATATCTATGTGAATAATTAAATGTCATTATTTGATTTTATCATTGCCATATTATGCTGAATTTCAAGTTTTAAAGGCTTTTATCTAGTCTTATACACTGCCTTAAATGTTTATGTTTTTTATGAAAGTTTCTGCTATATTTTTATCCTTATTGATCATCTGATCTCACCCTTTTCTATGTTTTATTTTTTCTTGGATGTGAAATAGTATTTTATGAATGACATACAAGGATAGTATAAGGGGATATGAGTGTGGTTTATGGAGATAAGATGTTGTTGTAGTTTTTTCACTTTATGATGTAATGTAAACCTTTTGATTGTATCTGGTGATTCCAAAGATACTAAAATAATCAGTCTTCCAAGACTTGATCTTTTGTGATCATGCCAATGTTATGTAATAATGCATCAAATCTGGGTAACCGGGGTCAGGGCGTTACATTATTCCTTTATAGAAGTTGTTCCATGAAATAGTAATATTACTTATTTCAAAAATGTATCCACTCTTTATAAAATTACTAATGAAAGAGGAAATTTTCTTCACCAATGAATGATGAAATGTGTATACCATAAATGAGCATAAAAACTTTAGAATTATGGTTTCTTTGACAAGATAAATTATAATAGTTAGATATAATTATTTATATTTTTATAGAACTATAGTTATTTAATTTATAGGGCATTTCATTAAAGTTAGAGACCTTAAATTTATAGGGTATTTGACTAAAGAGAGAAGCCTTTGGCCTCCACTAAAAAAAATTTGCACCGTAAGATACAATAATGGTAATGTTCCCTCCCAAATATTTAGAAGTTTAATGATGTTCATTATATTTTGGATGGGGAAATAATTACTAAAAAATATATGATATTTATCTTGATTAATGAACAAGGGATGTAAATGGTTCAAGTACCCCTAAGATTTTGGCTACTTGAACTCCAACCAATTAATTTTTCCAAAAAACCGTACCCTAACCCATTTATTTTTTAAATTCACTACCCTAACTCTACCATATTATATTTTTAACAACCCATATAACTTCCCTGACCCTTTTATTTACCAAATTAGAAATTCATTGTTGTAAAATTTATTTATAAATTTTTCGTTAAAATATCACAAAATTTAGTAAATGTTTTTTGTTATTTCACTTTATTTAATAGAATAATAATTGAATTCAAATTTAAAATATAAATATAAATATAATATGAACTGAATTAATAATAACTTAATAAATGTTATAATTTTAATGTCATTTAAAATTCTATTATTGATTAATTTATAATAATATTTATAATTGGGTTCAAGTTTTTGTTTCAATAAGAGTAATTTACTAGCCCTAACCATTTATTAATCGATTTATCAATTTTTTCCCCTAACCCTCTCTAATCTAGTTGTGTAATGTGGAGTACCTAGTTAATTGTAATTTCATTTAATAACAATGTCAATGTTTCAAAATTAAAATTTAATTATAAATATAATTTGTATCATACTTAAAATAAATAATCAATTGTTATAATAATAATCTCAATAAATAATTTATTATCGATTAATTAAGAAAAATTTTTAGAATCAGGTTCAGGTTTTTTTACCCCATGCAGACTTCACTAACCTAACTCGATTGTTAATAAAAATTCCAATTTGCTACCCTAACACTATAAACACCCATTTAACCCCTAACCTATCCTTATTTAATTGTGTTGGATAGTGTTGGGTACCTGGTTAACTATAATATGAACGAAACTCAAAATAAATAAATGAATATATAATTATAATTTAATTTAAATATTTTTGTTGTTTAATTAAAAATAATTTGTACAATCAAGTTTAGGGTTATAATAACCATTGAGTACTACCCTAACCCTAGCCGTTTATTAATTGTTTTTTCAATTTTTTACATTAAACTTGTAGATACTCATTTAACCACTACCCAAAAACTATTTAATTTGTTTAATTAGATTCAGTTTCCCCATTAACAAGTAACCATTACTATCCCTAAATTGATATGTCCAATGGGTTATCTGTAATTATAAAAAAAAATCAATAGAACATACAAAATTTTCTTTGTCCCATGGTCAAGGAATATTAAATTATCAAAAAAAGAGAAAGATAGAAGCATAATTTTCTCTTTAATGTTGAAAAGGAGAAAATAGATCCTTCTCCACTATTTTGTGGGGTTCCCTAATCATGTAGTCTACGAAAAATTCTAAAGAAGATTGCCATGAATGGATCACTATAATGGCCCATGTAATTACGGTTTTGTAATGTCAGAGAAAATTTGATTTTTTTGGTCCCAAAGCATGGGATGTTTTGGGAATTGGGGATTATATTTGGAATATTAGATTTGGAATATATATGTGAGGTGTTTTTGGATGTGATGAAAGAGCCAAGTGGTGTCTTGAGTGTTCGAGTGAGTGTTAGAGTAGGGCCAGGTGGCCCTACTATGAATTTCAACACTTGACAACAGGTCACCCTATGATCGGTGGGTGTCAGGGAGTGGTGTGTTTTGTGGTTGAGTTTTCATGTTTTATATTTTTCTGGTATATACTGTGAATTTAGTTTCATGATTTTTCTATGACTAGTTCTATGTTGAAAAAGTATATTAACAGTGGCAAGGTTTAAGGGGAGCTACTAGTGTAAAAATCTATTAGAGATGTTATTGGATAAATTTTCTCATATTTTGAGAGTTTTAATAGTTTTGTATAATAAAGGAAAAATAATGTACATAAGGGTTTCCATATATAAGATTCACCCTCTAAAGAGTAACTCTTATGTATATAAACCCCCATACATTAGAGTAACTCTATGTTTTTGTAAAATGTTTCTATATGTGGAAACCCCATTTACATATGTCTCGAGAAATGTTAATGGGGGTAATAATTAAAATTAACTCCAATGATGCATAAGAGTAACTCTTTAAAAGATAATATTAACTACTCAATACGTTAGTGTCATTTAGAGTTTATGTAAAAAATGGTTTAAGTGTTAGAGGACCATGTTATATGTAAAGGTAAAACTTGTTGGTACATAAGGGATTTTCCATGAATAAAAAAAAGTCATTGAGAGGTAGAATTTGGTAAAGTGTCAGGGGATTTGAATTGATTCATTAGAGTAATACCTGAGTATGTAACGTTCATTTGATACATAAGGTTCCTTTTCCTTCAAAAAATTGTCCAAGCATAGTGTGTCATATGAGATATAAGGGTCTTTTACAATAATGTATAATGTGTAATGAACATATTAGGGTGATAAGTATGGGTCCCATACATAAGATTCAATAGATAAGGGTCCCAAATTTTATTAATATCAAGTGTGATGAATGTTTCTAGATTTTTCTTCAAATTATTATTTTATTGTTTTAAACTAGTTTAAAAGGGGCATTAGGCATGTTCAACCAAGAGTAGAGCCAATAAGCAGTAATGTTTTTCGTTCTTTCATTCTTGTATCCTTATGCGAGATATCTGTCGCTCTTCACTTAATTTGTGGGTTGTTTTATCCAAAATATATCTTGAGGTAAATCTATAATTACTGATTGATTCTTTATCAGTTTATTCCACTTTTATTTCATCATTTATTTATAGTGAATTTGTTCATGTTTGATGTCAATTCCACTGAATCATGGTGGAATCGAGACAATATGATTTGGATTTTTTCATCTTGGCTAGAGGGGATCCTAGGAGGATTAATGCACCACGTATCATGTAGATTTGTTAATGTTTTCAATTTCATTAGTCTATTTAGATATTTATATTAATTTGGTGAAATTTATGGTTTAATTGAGGTGGGAAATTGTGGATTTTGTATACCAATGGTCCGGGTCGACGTCGGTGGTAGTGTGGACCCCTTTGGTCAATGTTTAGGCCATAAAATATCAATTCGTGGGTAATTTTTTAATAATTCCCTGAAAATTAAATTTTAAATTAATGTTTTTTAATGTCTAAATTAATTATAATTTTTTTACAACTAAATGGAAATGATTTTTATGGAGTTAGGGCCACATGTTGTTGGGAAATGGCCAATTGTTCCTAGATGAGCTTAGGGAAAGGGTGGTCATGCAATGATTATATGGGTAGAAATCTAAATGAAGTAGAAGGTCCCAAAACATATACCTAAGGTTTATGAAATTCTTATATTCATGTGATATATGGTTTCTCCTCTTGAGTGCAATCAACCATGACTTATAAATTAATTGTTTACTTTAAACAAACATGAATTAATGGATGTTTCTCAAGACTCAATGGACCCTTGAACATGTGTTCAATGCCATGACCACTAATGAAAGAGGGATTGATTGAAAATTAGTCATGTGGTATCAGGAACCCATAGGGGTATAAATTAAATGAATATATGCAGTGGACCTTCAGATAGGTTCCCCAAAATCCCTCTAATTGGGGAGGTGTGATGGACTGGGAATTATTATCTTTGAGGTAGTCCATCAGAAATTTTGAGGTTCTTTATATTATTATATACAGATAATTTTTATATGGGGTATTATTCCTCCCCTGATAGTATATAGGTTATAATCCATATGATATAAAAAAATTTCTATGTATAGGTTACAACCCCCAATAGTATGATATAGGTTTCCATGGAGGGTCTCTATTCCACCAGATGATGAGATATATAATGCTGAAAGAGGTGTGTGATATTCCAATCAATGATATATGACAATATTATTTTGTTGTCTTCTTATCCCCCTGAAAATGATGTATGATTGTATACCAGATGATCCACTTATCCCTGTAATGATGATAATTGATGGTATAACTGAGTGGGTCACTTATCCTCTTGATAATGATATACGATGGCATATTGGGTGAACTTATTACCTCATAGATTATAGTGTATGATTGAAATCATAGTTGATTAATATATCCCCCAAATGATGATATATGATGGTTTAATGGATAATCTAGTTATCACCTAGGTGGTGATATATGATGGTATGTTAAGATTTTCACATATCAACCCCGATGATGATATATGATGGTGTACTGAATTGGTTGTTTATCCCCCCAATAAGTTAGGTATATATTTATATGGGTGGATGTATCTTCTCACTTATGATATATAGTAGTTAATAGGGTGGGATTCTAGTCCCCTTTAATGGGTATTTGACATAATCAAAATCATATGGTACTAGCCAAAAGAGGTGTGTTTGATCTTGGGTTTTATCTTAGAACCCAAGGGTCAATGGAGGTGTATATTATTACATTTTCTTAAATTATTTATTTAATTATTTTCACTAAGTAAATGGGATTAAAATCTAAAAAACTCACACACCTAGTCTCCCTAGTGGATCAGGACTCATCCCACCCCAAAGGGAATAAGAATAACCAACTAGACCTATTTTATTACATTTTTAATGACTTCAAGGCATTGTGGATTTGAAATCCCTTTTTTTAATAGACCAATGTTCTATAGATAGAAGGATCCGTAGATGTTACCATAGGACCCTAAAAGTGATGAATTTAATTCCCTTCATGAGGATCCTACATCATGTTCTGAAACTAGTCTCAAGCCACCCCTGATAAGTCACTGTGTTGTTTTCCCATGGATATGCTATGATAGGGATCCTGTTAGGTCCACAAGGCCGAATACCCTGAGAGGGGGGGGGGTGAATCTGGGTATGACTAATTCAAAATTAAATCCAGTTCTGATATTGTTTCACTATTAAAAAAACACTCTTCTCTCTCTTTCCTGTTCCACAATATAAAAAGAAAGTAAAGAAAGCACAATACATAAAAAATTTACTTGGTTCACCTCTAAGGGCTGCGTCCAAGGAGATTATGCTGACATGTTGTCAGTCTTACCAAACTCCATTAAACATCACTAGATGTGGATTACAAGGTTCAGGCTATATCACTTCTATGCCTAGGCTCACTACCTTTATAATTTTTAGGATCAGCTCACTGCTTTCCCAAGGTCACTCCCTATTTCTCTCTCTCTGGATCACTGCCGGTGGAGAGGATCACCTTATTCCTCTTCCTTTTCTCACTCCGCCAGAAAGGATCCACTCACAGTTTATAGACCGACAAGCCTCTTCATTATCTCTAATGAATAAATCCTCTGTTGTATGTGGATGCTCTGTTAAAGTACAAATTTCACCCGTTGATGAATCTCACATTGCATCAAAGGTATCTGGCAATCTTCCAGCTTTCATGTAGCCCCGAATCTCTGTCGAGAACCAACTTTACCTGGCATGCAAGTACAATCCGATGCACAAGTATCAGTGTGCAAGTCACAACATGTACCCATGTTTAACTCAGACACTTGCGCGACACAAGATTCTTCAACTCCAAACTTCTGCGACTCACTTCCCTTTACACCCAAGCCAATATTGGCGTGCAACTAACAACAACCACGCTTCTTCAAATCTGGCCTGCAAGTACCACTTGCGCGACACACCACCAGTTTCACGACTTCCAAACCTACGTGACGGGAGCTCTGATTTCTCTATGTGTTAAAATACGGTGAAAAATGAGGAGGGTTGGTCCAATATTTATAGGCATTTTGGACACCATGTGCGATGCTACGCAATCTACCCTCGGCGCGCAAGTCTCGACGCACAAGTATTCTATCCTCCTAGACACTTGCGTGAGAAAACCAAATACCTGCGTGACCCTCTTTCCTTTGCCATATTTTGAACTTCTAATCTTGAAAAACAACAGGCACACAAGTTCCCAAGCCTCCTAGGCATCGACGCACAAGTCTCATCACAGCGCGCAAGTCACCTACGCGACCACACCAATACTTGCGCGACCCTTATCCCTTTTCCATATTATTATGATCTGGTCTTCAAAAACATATGGCGCACAAGTTTCCTATCCTCCAAGACCTCGGTGCGAAATTCCCTTTTCCAAAAACACTTTTCTTCATTTATCGATTTTCAGGCCAAAAAATTTGGCAAACACTGGAAAATGACGCCAACTTATATCTATTATTTTTATGCTGCCTCCAGATCATCCATTCCTTTGTCGATGTTCTTGAATTAAACATGGATCGTTGACTACAACTCTTGAACTCTACATTCCAGCATGAAATCCCCTTTTTCAACAAATTTGTATGTCAAGGTTTGCATTGTCAACAATCACAACACAGATGTGCACTTTGTCAACAAACACAATCACCTAAAAAATACTTCAATAATGCCTTGATGGATTTTTTCCCAATATAACCCCCTTTATCCCTCACGAGTATGTTGGAAGATGTTCAGATGATATGTGTCAGAAAACGTATCTATCTTTTATGATAACCACTTTATGATGCCTCACAGGGCTACCAAATATGCGAAAAACCTATGACTCTATGTTATCTAACTGGACTCATTGTGTTGAGAGTCACATAGAATGGTATCCATGTATCCCATATAAAAAACCGATGAGGATGGAGTGATGGTTGATATGTTTTATAAAGCTCTTCTTTCATTGAAGGATAACCTCCCAATGGAACCATAATATCATCTTTCTTATGTCACCCGACTAATGTGCCAAGCTATTTTCTTAGTCCCACTATGGAATCCGATGATGATAAAAATAATTAGTATTAAGGAGAAAATCAAAATCCTAGTAAAAAATATTTTGTATCTGATAATATTTCATTAACAACATCACAAGCATCTTCAATAGAACTACTTTCAATTGCTAAAGACAAATATGCTAATATAGAAAAATAAAATCATTCATCAAAGAAAGATGATAAACCCTCATCCAAAAAGAATTAAAAAGATCAGAATTCAAAAGAATAAAGTGATAAATTTGTTTATGCTCATGATAATATCATTAAAATTTCAGATATAAAGTAGGCTAGACAAAGATTTGAAAAATTGGTGTCAATTGATGTTGACAAATAAAATGAAAAACATGTTGAAGTTGGAACCTCACATCCCAAATTCCAAAGATTAAAATATATGATTCAGGGGATATGATGGAATTTCAAGGAGTTTATTATATTTTTTAGTCCTTAAAAATAATTGATGGAAACTTTCCTTAATTTCCAAGAGTATAATAACATTTTGATTTGATTCATGAAAATCAATTTCAAAAATTATAGTCAATTAATGTGTTATCCGACAGAGTAATTTGGAATGAAGATGATCTGAAACTCCATAGAGAAATCTATAAAGATCATAAGAGATCATGAAAAAAAATTTAAATTTGTCTCAAAATATTGATTTTGATGTCAAGGTGCGTGATGTGAATCTTTGAGAGCCGAAAATGATGATAGATTAGTATGCATTGGCTTTCAATGAGTTATCTAAAGTCATGTTTGAAAAGGTGATTTTTTTGGAACAATTAAAAAATAAAACTGATGACCATACTAAGGATGTAAGAGACTTACATGGGAATATGTAAAACATCCAGAATGAGGTCTCAAGACGTAAAGTTTATAAGGATGAAATCAATGCCATCAAAAATGATAATGAAGAATTGGATGGGAGACACTGGTTTCAAGAAGTGAAAAATCACATTTAAGATGAATGACTAAGGATTCAAAATGAATAAATCTGGTTTTAAGAAAAATCATTACAAATATGTAAGCATACATAAAGTAATTTAGGATGTTAAAGATTATTGTGAGATCCATGAAAAATAAGATAGAAATGATTTCTATTTTGAACAATTTTTTTATTTATATAATTAAGAACTCATATCAAATTAACGACCTATTCATCCCAATATTATTGGTTGAATGTTTTCCTATTTACAATTAGTTTAATATTATTTCATATTTTTTAGTGATGATTTGTTAATTCATTACAATGTTTTTTATATTTTTTTTCTGAAACATTTTAGGTATTTCAACACTTTTTCCAATTTATTTGTGAAAATAAAAAAGGTGGAGAATTTTATATAAAGGAGGATATGTTTTAATTAATTGGTGAAAAAATTTCATAAATAAAATTTATACAAAGTGATAGGATTCATATTAAGAGGTACTATATGATTCTTAAGGGAAATTTTATCATGGGTGTGGGGGGGGGGTTATTCATATTCCTCATCATATTTAGATGAGATATAAACTCAGGGGGAGATAAGAATAATTGGTTAATTATGAATACTTTGTCCTTAAATAAAATGGGTTGTACATTTTTCGATGTTCTTTTTATTTAAATCTTCTGGTGTGTGATTTTCAAAAGGAGGAGATTCTTGAGTCAGAAGTCACACTTATGAACTTTTTCAATCATTTTGTTTTGGAAATCAAAAACTCTTTCTTAAATAAGTGTTTACTAACATTATATGTTTAATGTTTTTTAATGTTTTTTGTAGAAAACATATATTCCACCTTAATTACAATTATTTTTAATGTATTCATGAAATTAACCTAACATTATTCATTATGATAATCATAATGAGTATGGTTTTGAGAAACATCGGATTCATAGTTATCAAATTAGATTTAGGAATTTTTGTCTTGTCTTCATAATGATAATTTTTTTATAATTATATTGATGTTGATACCAATAAACATTAGGTTCACACTCATAAAGAATATCATAATGAAGTTTATATTATAAAATCAATCATATTGAACAATTTTCAAATTCAAAAGATGGAAAACTAATTTCTATCATAATAGAACATCATTTCCACTATAAAGTTGTAATTAAATATATCGTCAGACTATCAGTTACAAAAGAGACTATGAATTGATATCTATCCAATGCTTTGTAAAAAACTTAAGAGAAAAAATTACCATTGAATAAAATATGATCATTGGAAGGGTTTACTATAAATACATGGTCACTCGAAAATTTTGGTGGGGATAAGTATCATATGCTTTGCTGAAATTTCTACTATGTGGGAGCTTTGAAATTTATCATAAGTGTGAACATATTTTTCCTCTAATTTTTTTATTGTTTAGAGTATTTTGGTTTTAAAGGAATCCATGAACAGGTTTTTTCCTTTAGAACGTTAACAAATTGTTTATGCATCCAATTGTGTGAATACGATCAAAGTATTTCGAGGATAAGAAGACATATAATCTAATCATCATATTGATTGAGGGCACATGGGGATAGTTTGATAGAATCCAATCTATTGGATCGAGTGCTTTCTGGGATAATAATATATAGAATTCAATCATCATATTCAGGGATTTTCTTGATGAAACAATGGAACCATTATCCTAGGTTATTAGACACCCAACTATTTGGTTTAAAATAAGTACATTCTTTTGTATTACTTGTTTTCTTACATGTATTTTATTTCTGATTCATGTAATAGAAAGTGATACTTTTATATTAACTTTTCTATTTGTATCTTTTTTGTCGTAATATATTTTACTATTATACAATTATATTACTCTGTTTAAATCAAATAATTAGTGAATATGATATTACTTTTATTGTGATTTTATATGATTTTAATATACAATCAGAACTAAGTAATATTTTTTTTATACTCTGATATAATAGTAACTGCTATGATTATGATTTAATTCTTTGTAGATTTAATCAACTATGATTCAAACCTATGGTAAATAACATGTTGGAATCCATCGGATTACGACATTCTTACGAAATCAGACAGAGGGCCAAGTCCAAGTATGATCTTTTTATTAAAGAGGCTTATTAATTAATTAGTTTAATTATTATTAAACTAATTTTTTTTGAAATCTACATTTCACCCTTCTTTTGTATTTTTTCCATCTAGAATACATTATTTTTATTCAAATCAGTATTCTTCATATATATTGAGAAAACAATTAACTGTGAGTTGAGATTGATGTTCTTGATTTTTGATGCTATAGTTGGGATGTGTTTTTTGAGAATGATATTATGGATTTATAGATTTGTGATTATTATACTTATCTTAGGGAGGAAAGAGGCATTAAACCCTTAATTATATTATTCATGTCAGTTTACATGACATGTGAAAACTTGTGTGTGATTGTAATACTAGATTAGAAAAGAAATTATGTTTTCCTTTTTTTATGTTTCAATAATAAAATATTTATTTATTCTCAAAATAAATTTTGGCGGAATCCTACTTGGTCCAAATATATATTAAATATTCTAGATAAAGAAAAAGAGAAATATGATATAGGTTTATGTTACAAAAGATGACAAAAACAACCTATTTGGCGTTTCTTCATATAGCTTCTTAGTGGCATTCTTCTTAACTAAACCATATAGATAATATTTTTCTTATATATATACACCTAGTGAAATTTCATTTGGATGCATGTGGATGTGATCTTGATCCTATAAGGGGTATTCTAGTACACAAAAACCTAATGAGGATTAGTACCCTAACGTCAATAGATGGTTTGAGTATGAGATTACTTATTTGTATATGTGTATGAGAACAATAGAGTGGGTGTATCGACATGTGATTTTCCTTATGATATCTGATATGGGAGTATAATGGATTATTCATGGGTTTGGCCTAAGTGAAATGTTATTTATGGGCAAGGTGGGAGAGACTAGTGATGTGGATATGAGACTGAGAATATTTATGTTTTGGTGTTATGATTGAATGGAAGGTTTTTCTACTCTTATTGTTAGATTTGAGTTGTGAAATATTAGGGTAACCTGTGTAAGGGATTATCCTATGTAGTTGAGTGACTTTATAAATTTGAATGTAAATTATTGGAATCTTACCATGCCTTCCTTTTTTTATTCTGGGGTCCTTTTCAAAATATAAATAATTAGGGTATAAGAAAACCCATATTTGTTTATTAATTAATGGAATGCCTTCATTATATGTCATTAGTTTCCCCATGAAGTAATGTGATGAAAATTATTTTATTTTCTTTATGTGCATTCTCTAGGACATTATTTTATTAATGTAATTTATTGATTATGAACCTACAATTCTTGGGAATGTTGTTGAGTAATGAGTTAAAAGGATGTGGTTGTAGTGATGGTTGATATCTGTGATGGTTGGATTGATTATATTATGTGAAATTATGTTATGGATAATTCTAGAGTTTTTGAATGGAGTTAAGAGATATTATTTATACTCTATATATTCTTTCATTGTTCTTTAAAATGTAATGTTGGTTGGATATTATTTTTTATGTGTTCCAATGTCTTGATGCAGTTTGACACTATAAATAGAAAGTACAACATTGATTTGGTATATTAGGATGTTTCCTAGAGTATCCAAAAATAATTAATTTATAAATTGAATCAATAAAATAATTGGATTGTTTATTAGTGAATTTAGGCAATGATAACATACATGAAGATAATTCGGAAATTATAGTATCGAAGGCTCTTGGTTTGGAAGATTAAATTATTAATCTATGAAATGAATATGGAATAGTATATGTTAACTCATGGATAATTTAATAATTAGTGATGAACTTTTATTCTTGTGTTAATGTTTAATATAGAGTTCTTAACTATTGCATTTAGGTGTTTTGTGTAACAATTTATGAGGATGTGTCTAAATCTAGGCAATTTACCTTAGTGTGATTTTATGAAATATCAATATGTTGTCTGCTTTCATATGCTTCACCACTCACATAGGTTAGGAAACGAAGACCAAAATGTTTTCTGAGAATGTTTTCTCTAACATCTAGGTGGGTGATGGGATAGATTGTTGACTTCTACCTGTCCCCCATTATCCCTTTGGACATAGTTATGTGTGGTAATATTTGTGTTTTTATGGAGTAAGGTATAAGGTATGGACTAAAATGGGTTCTTATGGATCTTAGTTTTACTATAAATTTATTTATAAGCTATAAAAACATGCAGTTATAGAACATACATTCATTTTTTCATAGTAGCTATGGATTCCCATGAGTGTACATGAATGAGATGTGATGGTTTATGGTATAATACAATTCCATGGGTCGTAGTGGAATCTAAACATACACTTGGTTATGAATGCTATGATGGTGATGTTTTATCTAGAATCATAGGATGCAGAATGGCTATGATATGATTTCACAAGATTAAAGGTAACTTATTAAAGTTATGAGCATAGGATGTGGGAAATTTGAGCATGAGGTTGATAAACCAATATAGAAGTGGAGGTTTAGTTCCTTCATTTATGTATATTATTTTGATAAAATGAATTAATTCTATACATTACTTGGTGAGTGAGACATGTTGAGTAAAGGAAATATCTTTACCTTCTTATATGATGAGTTTTTCATTTATTTATCCACTAGGATTTAGTATGCTTCTCTCATATTTTTTATGAGAGGTTTTAGGGTGGGTCCTCCTAGGTATACAAGTTATTCCCTCCATACATATTTAAAAAAATCTAGTTCTACCAGAGTTGATTGGTGATCGATATAAGTATTAAAAATAATAGGAGTTGTTCATGAGTAGTTGGAGATTCGTGATCATAGCTAATGATTTATTTTAGTACCTTAATTTATTTTAGTTTTATGGTTTTATGGAATTACATTATGAATTTGGATTGCCTCTTTATTTTATATATGGTTTTGGTTGGTATTTTATCATGTTATCAGATGTTTTCAAAAATTATATTTGAGGTTAATGCCTACCATTTTTTGGATTAGGTATCCTTATTTATAATATCTAAATCATCACCAATTACATGTGGTCTTCAAGGTTCATTATTTAATTCTTTGCAATATTGGACTAGGAGGGGTACCTTTGGAGGGAGGGGTCATGATAGGAAAATCAATGGAAAATGTTTGGTGTTTGGGATTTAGTCACATGAAATTTTATTAAGTATATAGTATACGAATTAATATGCCTAAGATATTTTGGATGTGGATGCATGATTAGTGTTTGTGTTGTGATGGGCCAGACATGCATGGGAGGAATGGTATGTGGGGTAATTAGGCTAGCGAGATTATAATTGATGATATGAGAACACATACGGTTTATGGTTAGCTGGTTAATTAATCATGTGAGCCTAGGATTGACTAGATATGACTCGAGGCTATCAGAATTAGTTATTATTCTAGGGTAGCACCTGTGTGTACATTAGTTTGGAATGATTGTCTTGATTATGGGGGTTGTCAAGCACCATCGTGAGATTGGTTAGAATAATACTCTTTATCATGGGTTAATAGAGTGAGATATTATTAACCTACATTGTATGTGGATTAATGTGAGAAATTTTTTTCAGGAAGTATGTGATCTTGGTTCTTGATTAGGTGTAATTGGCCTTAGATGACAAGTGAGAGAAGTTGATGGGTTGATTTTGAGAAATATATGGGATATAATTATTGAGTTATGTGATTTATGTAACTCTTAGGGTAATATCATAATAAAATATGGAAATTAATGTCGGATCACACTTGATGTGATAGAATGTTATCGATAGAGGATGGTATTATTGAGGAATAATTTATAGGTGTAACTGGCCAGTGGGAACAAGTGTATCAAGATATGACTGGTAAATGAGATGGGGTCACTATATTGTAATGGTGGAATGAATTAAAGGTTATGGGGTTATGATTATATAGATACTTTCATCTCACATGAAGGATGATTTGTGACCTTTTGTGTTACTTTTGATTGGGTATGATGAACATTGGGCCCTGTGTAATGCCAAGGAGCTAAGTGGCTCAACATAATGGCTAAGGAATCAACAGACCACCTCCAATTTAGTGATTGGGGTACTAGATGACTTGTGAGTTACTAGCATGAATAGGTAGGGCCTATAGTAGTATGGAACATTAGGGTCTCCTAGTGATGATCCGGGTTTCAGATCATGGGTTGTATCTATGAAGACTAGGTGTAAGATGATAAATTATCAGTATTATTTAAAATAGACCACTTTAGAAACAAAAATATCATTGGAACCTAGATAAAGTCTCCAAATGTGGACCTATACGAGGGATATGAGTGGGGATATGATGTGTTAGCATTTGAATTATGGTGAATACCAGGAAAAATGTCTCTGTATGTTGGAATAAGGGATATTATATGGTGTGAATTTTTCCATCTATTGTTTTGGTGCATAGATATTATTTGAAAAAGATATTGGAAAACTTCATAGGTGACATGTTGATGAAAAAAACCTAGAGGTGGTTATATTTTTTTATGGAACTTTGATATAAATGGTTAGATTATATATATTTAATATAATACCTAGATGAAGGTTTCAGTCAATGGGGACTATTAAAAGCTATTATGTACTCTAATTGACAGCCTTTAGATGCATGATGACAGATGAATGATAAGACATAGAATGAGTTTAGAAACCAAACAGGTAGAGTGATTGATTCTATGGAACATCAGTTCTTACAAAAAAAATTACAACACTAGGTGGACTAGATTAGGGCTTGATGTTGTGAATATAGTATCATAGCTGGGACATAAAACTCTAATAAGAATATTTTGGTGATTCTCATGCGTGATATCAGGTAATGGATGACCTCGTGTAGAATAGTAATTCCAATCGATGGGGGTTAGATAAATAAGCTGGAAAATCCATAATTCTAATGGAAGTGGGGAATCATTGAGGAGTTAATTGAAATATTTAACATTAAAATTCACAAAAAATTAATTTTTTGTTTAGTAAATATAGTTTTTGTGTGGTATAAAAATGAACATAATCAATAGGAAACATATTATCTGGGTTATGCATCGGGGCATGGTAACCAAGATGACTCATAGATGAAGAATATGGAGACTTCTGAGGGATGACAATCATTATGGTATGAATATTTTAATGAACTACACTATTATAGTTTAGTAAAATGAAGGAAAATTTTAATCTTTTCCCTCAAGTCATGGTTCATTTTGAGAAATAGGGATATAATCAGTTTTTTGATTGTTGAAAGATCTCTAAGATGTGTTTATGGATGTGCTTATAGTCCCAATTTGTAATAACCAAACCTAAAACACCATTTTTTAGGTGAAGTGGCACATGAACTCATGTATGCCTCCCCATACAGAAGAGGATAGTGACTAGCGACGAGTGTCTAATGGTTCCATAAGGATACTATACCATTGGTAATTATATTAATATAGTTGATTATAACATATTTTATATAAGACAACTTAAAAAAATACAAGATAATATAATAAATATTGTATAAATGATGTCATGTATGGTTATAAAATATGAAACAAAATGGACCTATAATGTGGAGGGTCAATAACTATAATAGTACAACTAGAAAAAAAGATGTTGTGATAGATGTCTTTAGTTTTTCCCACTACTACATCCATCTCATAATTTTAGACTCCTCAACAACCTATTGTTGGTCCCTTTCCCTTATCTAGATCCATGACCATGAAGTTCTCATGTGTTCCAAGATGTCCAAATATATTTTGAGTATAAAAATAATAAGACCCTAAAATGTGTCCTTGAAAAAATTGAACATGTATATAGAGGTGTATTTCAGGATGGAAAGTTAAATATTCATTCAATAATAAAACCAATCATGTATCGAGCAATCATGTGTTAACCAATCGGCCCCAAACCCCTTCTATACAAAATTCGGTGCCATAACAGAATAATATCATAAGTAGTCACTACATGATATAGATCTTGTAATGTGACTTCATACTACCTTAAAAGAAAAACATGTTCCTATTTTAAGGAAAAATTCATACCCATGGACCTTGGATACATGTTCTCCTCTGATGGTAAACATGTTTGGCATACCTGAATCAATGTATCTCTATAATTATGAAAGTTTATACCCCATAGTAGTTTCATATCACCATATAGAACCTCTTATAATAGTGTGTGGAATTATTCTTCTATATTTTAATCACTTGTCAAGATCTGGTTTTATCCATCCTATGTACAGAGCCACAATCAATGAGCCATGTCATCCAATCTCCCCCTCTAAGGGGGAAACTAAGTCCATCAGGGCCACCTATTAACAAGATCACCAAAAAATAGGCTCCATTGGCTATCAAAAACATATATGTAAGTAATGTCATAGAAAGGAATAAAATATCACAATAATTATTCCATATGCTATTAAATAATACATAACCAAGTCACAACATAGAAAGGAGTAGAAATGGAATATTAAAAAAATTTCCCCTAAGCCATATACAAAAACCAATAAAACCTTATCATGAAAGGGTCTATACACTTGGAACATATACCCCAGATAAGAATGTAAAAAACTATATATAAGGGATCAATATGGTAATGACTTCTTCTATTTAGAGTGTTGATGCCTATTTCCAATATCCATCGAGGAATGATACCCAGATAATTCCCACACATCATCATTCTCTAGAAAAGGCCCAATATATCATAATGGATTATCTAAAATTTTTATTCAAGGAATATATCATGATAAGTGATTATATCCACATCTTCTTATCAAAAAATATTCATCTCCAAAGGAAAATCTATGATTGGTCAAGGAGATGTCAATAATTCTCATAATCTAACATTGATCTATAAATCAATAGTGAACCTCCCATTAAATCTTTTTATAGATTAATATATTTTTTGAAAAAAATTCTTTGATATGTGATAAAATATATATTAAATATTAATATTCTTATAAGAAATATATCCAACATCTATAGATTCAAAAAAATTGATCTAGACTTCATTCACCAAGATAAAAGGAAGAGGAAGCCTAGATCACCAAGAGGGAGATCTCCAGGGGGTTCTAGTAAAAATGGGATCATATTAGGGTTAGGGTTAGCCTAAAAAATATATTAGTGTAAAATAAAAAAATACATTATTTCCATATTCACCGAGGCACCATTGAATAGCCAATGGGATCTATATAATTTAAGGTCCCCCTTTTAGCATCACCGAGTTGCCAGTGCATCCCACTAGCGAGTAGGTGGCATTATTTCATCCATTATACATCCCACTGAATCCCCCATCCTCTAATAATTAACTCAAATACCACTTTACCCATAATAAATTCCTCCAAGTTAGAAAAAATTGATAAAATATGTCGTAACTTGTAAACACACCGTGAAAGTCAATAATGTTATACAAGTGGTGCCTCAGGTGGTTCGGTGAGTTTGAAGTATGTTCAGGTGGAATTTCTATGAATTTCACCTCCTGATAGGAGGAAAATCCATTAACCATGGGTGTCAAGGAAAGTTGTAAATTATGAGTGAGTTTAATATCATTATAGGTGTTTTTATATGTAGTTAATTGAGTCTATAATGTTATCACAAGTTGGAGTTATTTCACTGCTATATTTTAGAAGTAAGAAATTTTGGAGGGCGGGTCATATGTGTTGAAATAGATTATAGATGTTTTTTGATTATTTTTAGAATATTTTTGGGGTTTTAATATTTTTTGGAAAACTTCAATACATAAGGGTAACCATTCATAATAGTCACACATTGTGAATATTTACTCTTATGTGTAGGTACCCCCATACATAAGCGTGACCCCATGTGTGTTCAGAATATTTTGTTATGTGTGGAAAACCTTATATTGGTAGGATTTATGAAATATTAAAAGTGTGATAAATTAATGTACTAATATGTCTAATAGTAACTCCTTAATACATAATAGTAATTTATTGATACATAGGGTCATCTAGAGTAGGGTTTTAAAAATCGTTATGTATTGGAATCCCTTATAATACTTAAAGGTAAACATTACTGATATGTTAGGGTATTTCCATTGATATATAAGATTCATTGGGGTGTAGAATTTTTTAATGTTCTAGGGCCTTCCCTAAGATACATAAAGGTTATCTCGTAGTACATAATGGTTATTTAAAATGTTAGGATCCATTTCATTTAGAAAATTGTTAAACTATGGAAAGTTATTTTGATACGTAAGGGTATTTATTTGGAAAATAACAATTTGTAATGGTCATTTTAGGGAAATATTTATGGGTACCATACATAATATTTAATACTTAAGGGTATTATAGTTTTCTAAAAAGATTTTATGTATTTTTATATATTTTTTAAAAAATGATTGTCTTATTATTATAAACTCATTTAAAAGGGAAATTAGGCATGTTCTAATAGGAGAAGAACAATTTATATCTAATTCATTCCAATATATTTTATGTATATTCTTGGGTTATATATCTATCATTCTCCACCAAAGTTTTTCTATAATTGACCCAGAATATAGCTTAAGGTAAATATATTGTTTCTCTTATATTCTTCCTCAGTTTCTTCTACTTTTGGTTCTTTTCTAATTCTATGTTAGTTAGGATAAGGTAGATGATTATTCCACTGATTCATGGTTTAATTTAAATCATATTATGGGGATTTTTTTATGAATGTTCTAGAGGGGATCCTAGGATGATGAAAAAAATATTGGTTGTTCAGATTTATTATAGTATGTCAGTGCTTCAGTATATTTAGATATTTCCATCAATTAGGATGAAATTTATGGGTGAGTTTAGATGATAAAATAATTCTTGTGTATTCTAAAGGTTTGGGTTGATATCAGGGGTGGTTTTTACCCCTTTACGTACATTTTAAGTCAAGAAATATCTCTTGGTGAGTATTTATCTTATTATTCCATGAATATTAAATATAAAATTAATATTTTCCTAATGTATAATTTAAATGTAATTGATCAATAATTTAATTGAAATTATTTTGATGGAATTAGGGTCTCCTATGGTTGGGTGAGGACTAGTTGGGCTTTCATGAGTTAGGTGAGTCCATTCTTGTTATAATTATAAGGGGAAAACTCAAAATGAGGTAGCTGGTCACTAAATATCTCCCTAAGGTTTGTACATTTATTACCTGTATGTGATTTTTCATATTACAACTTGTGTTTGATAAACCATAATTTATAAATTCATTTTTCCCTTAAAACCCCCATGAATGAAATTAATTTCCTTAGGTAATTATGGACACAAGAATGTATGTTATATGTCCTGGTTGTTGATGGATGAGTGCTTGACTGTAAATATCTACTCTATGGTGTTTAGACCCGAGAGTGGTATAAATTATTGTGAGTGGGTTACCAAGACCCAACTGTTATATGTACATTTATTACCATTACATGTATATAGTTTGATATATTCATGTGTTTCTCTAACCATCACATTAATGATTCTTTCGAGTGTACTATTTTTATGGTAATTTCCTTAGATTACATGTCATATATAAAGGTTATAAATGTTCTAAGATTTAATGAGAACATAAATATACTATGATAAAACTCTTAAATACATGTCATAGGGTCTTGATACTTAACAATAATAGTATACATATGATTTATAACTATCGGGTCTTATGGAATCAAAAGCATTGATACTTCTTATGAAGTTCTCACTTGGTGATCATGAGTAGAGGAGTTATTGAGGGAGGACCCTCTAATAAGAACACCTAATATTTCAGTGTCATTGGTAGTTATAATATATGAAAACTTGTATCGGCCTATCAACTAGAGATTATTATTAGTGTGTAGTATTTGATTGTATACTTTAATTCAATGAAAAAACATGACATTAATTTCATGGAAAGACATCTTTTGTTGGGTCTGACAATTGATGTATGTCATTAGTTGAATAATCATTATATAATTTTTCACTTCTATGTTGAGGAAGATATATCATATGGTCTTAGTTAATGAGGATAGTAGTAATTGTATTAAATCCATGTCCATGGTAATTGATGGTAAGTCTATCTAGTAAGTTTAATAATTAAATAAAGTGACGTATGATGATTACATAGAGTGTTCATCATTATTTTTGAGATATCATGAGGCAGATAGATTATATTATATAGAATTCATTCATAGGAGGTTGTTATAGCTATCACATTCCTTATCTTTTTAGGGGCCTTGCTCAGTTTCTATATGTAAGAACCCAAATATTTTTTTCATGTATGTTTTTCCTTTTCTGGTTGTTTTTGAGAAAAAGAGGAAATTATGGAAATTTTCTAAGTACATGCCATGTCCATTATGAGTACACACCGTGTATTGCCTTGCCACAGGAGGTCGTGTGCTGGCCGTTTAGTACCCACACACACAGCTGTGTGGGAGTGACTTGGAGGCCACTTAAAGCGGAGTACGAAAAAGAAGAGTACATGTCATGTACTTCAAAATTACACATTGTGTACTTTATTTTTTTCTATTAAATGCACCGGGGTCACGTTTAATCTCTCGAATGATCTTTATTTAGGTCTTGTTAGACCAAGATCACTATACGGTCACGAATCATTGATGAATCCCTAAGACCATATATTTCCTCCGAATCAAACACCGTTGGTTGCATTGGAATAGCATCAGGGAGTTCCATCTTCTGCTTGATCATCGTTTTTTGAGTTCCCTTCTCTCATGAGATATCATGGGTTGAAAAATTAAGACATTTTTGTAGATCATCAATGTTATAGGGTGATTCAAGCTTCGAGGTTCTCATATATCATTCCTACAACACCGAGGTAGGTGGTTTGTGCCTTTCCGTTCAAAGTCCTTGAGTATTATGTGAGAATTCCACCAATACGCTTGAATGAGGTATTGCGTGTTTAATGTTTTACCCCTGTTGATGGTATTCCATGATCTCATGTTTTGTAGAGGCTATTTGGATATGAATAGAGTCAATTTCTATGCTTTGGATGTGTTTTTTCCATATATGTTCTGTTTATGACTGTTTGGTCTTGTTTAGCCTTTGGCTGCTTTGCCTGTTTTCCATGCCTGATGTTGTAGGATGGAGAGTTCTTTTCTGACGTGCACGATATGTTGTAGAACTATTTAGGCAAGTAGTTATATAGGTTTACTTTGCCCATTTTTTATTTCTTTTCTCATTAACCTACACAGGGTCGTGAGAACCGGGTTTAGTAGACTATAAGAGTAATTGACCGAGTGAGCTTCCATAGAGAGTCTTTGAGCACTTTGGGATATATGGGGAATTGACCAAGTGAGCTTCCTTAGAGAGCCAAGGACCACATGGGGCTATAAGTGGAATTGACCGAGTGAGCTTTCTCGAAGAGTCCTTGTATTCTTTAGACTATAAGGGGAATTGACCGAGTTAGCTTCCTTAGAGAGTATTTGATTTTTATTCATGAATTGTTTAGACTATAAGGGTAATTGACAGTGAGTACTTCTTCAGAGAGTCTATGAATGACCTGGGCTATAAAGGTAATTGACAGAGTGAGATTCCTCATAGAGTCCTTTGCCTTTGGGATAAAACAGGAATTGATCGTGTGAGCTTCCTCAGAGAGTTCCTGACTACCATAGACTATAAGGGGAATTGATTGTGAGTGCTTCCTCAGAGAGTCTTTATATACTGAACCAGAGGGGATAGGCTGAGTGCACTACCCATAGGGTTTCTTGTACTTGTTATGTAGGACTAGAGGGGACGGTGATGAGTACTTCCCATAGGGGTACCTATTTTTGTTTAGATTTTTGATTAGTTCTTTCTTGCTGTTGAAATGTAGATTGTTTATTATTGAGTAATTTCCTATTCATTGCTATTAGTACAATACCTACCATATATTTACTGAATATTAGGTAGATATCTTTGTGTGGTTGCCAACTGGGATTTAGTCTCACACCCTGTTTGGGCTAGGCTTTTGGTCCCAAATAGATTATATTGTTGCAGGTACAGATAAGGGCAAGAACCCTTCTACTTCAGGTATTTGACTTACTGTGGAGCTGGAGAGCATGGGACCAAGAATATACTTTCAATGATGATGATATTTTTATCTTTTATTTTGTACTTTGGTTTAGTACTGTTTTTATTCTATCATTTTGACTTTTTTGGCTACTTTCTTAGACACATGTATCATGCATCAATTATATATGTGCCCTAGTTGTTTTTACTTTCAGTCTTCCTCGGTTTACTCTTGTATGGATGTTTACTGCTTCCACTATTTCCTTGGTTTTTCATCCACTATGTACTCTTCCAATGAGGGCATAGGTTCCCCACTATCACACCCAAGGCCCTTGCTGCTAGTTAGTAGCCTCTGGAGTTTTGGGAAATGTGCTTGAGGCCATGTGACCACCTGGGTATGGGGCGCCTCTGGGTGGCTTCTAGAACCAGGACGTTACAAAGTGGGATCATTGGGAAGAGTTTCTCTTGATTTACTGTTTGGAGCCTTTATCCAGGGATAAAAAGGAATAGTTACTTGGTAATAAGTTGTTCTCGGGAGTAGCTAACCCATGTACAGGGAAAATCCAATCTAACTCGTTTATTGCAATTTCTTCTAGTTTAGCAAGTTTATGGTTGATCTAATTTTCACCGTTCGGTGACTCACATGTTTTGTGATATTACTGTTGATGTTATTGAGGTTCTATTTCTATCGCAGCCCAATGGGATGAGGGTATTCCATCTCATGCATCATATAGGCACTTTTTATAAATCACAAGTCATGCATTCTTGCCTTGTCATCTAGGATGCATTAGATATTGCATGTTGTAGTGATAGACGTTGTGTAGAATATGCATGTTGTTGTGATAGATGACTAGATAAGAATACCTTATGTTTTGAAAGGGTATTGGTTGTGTAAGGTTTTTCTTGATTGAACACCAAACATTGGTTGTTGAGGTGTTATGGGCCCTCATGGACCAGAATTTGGTGGATCATTTCCTTGTCTGCCTTGTTATATCATGTAGAAGATGCCAAAATTTGATTTGTGAGGAGTATGGGCCCTCACAGATTGGAATTTGGAACATTTAATGTTCGTTTCAGTGTTTTTCTGGGATCCTATTTAGTTTCTGAGGCTTAATGTCTGAAGAAACCCATCATACATGGCATGTAGTTCTGACTACACGCCCTATGTTCTTCTATTCGGGAAGAAACATTTTATCTTAAGTACACGCTTTGTACTTTATGTACAAATTGTGTAATCTCTAACCGTGTCATAAGCCATGTGGGAAGAGACACAGGATAGGTATTTTCTTGTGGGGACATGTCGTGTACCCTCTATACATGACGTGTGGTGTTAACCTAGTGTCTGCTCATGTAACTAACAACATGGACAGATAAGTCTGAAAATATACATGTCGTGTCAGCCTTGAACATGAAGTGTATTCAAACCCAGGTACCTGGCCGTGTCACTAACTACAGGAGTCAGTGTTATCCTTTCACGTACACGCCGTGTCATTCTGGAACACGCCATGTAGTGTGAGCCGTGTGTCAGACCATGTCACTAACAACACGGGCCAGGTGAAGCTTGTCTAGTACACGCCGTGTCTACCTTGAACACGTCGTGTAGTCTTGTCTTAGGAAAGTCATGTGTCTTAACTATGTAGAAGTACCTAGGCATGGAAAGGAGAATCAAGTACACACCATGTGATTAAGACACTACGCCATGTGTTTCATGTGTTACATGACCAGTTTGGGCAGGTTTACATGCCCATGTAAATGTGTCACGACCCCCTCCCACCAAAGATGCCCCTCCTGAGCTGGCAATGGTGAAAGGGAGATGATGACCCCCGATTCCCGCCTCCAGTAGGCCCCGGGTTGTTGAATAGCACCAAGGGTATGAGTTTTCACAAATATGGGAGGCATTACCCATTTTATTATTTAGGATCCGGAAATTGGATGAGTCAACCACCAAAAAGGAAAAGAGAAAGTGTATAGAAATAAACCCAAACCAAGCCCACATGCATGTTTAAACAATTTTATAACAAGGTACAAGTACAAGAAAGATCAAAAGTACAATACCAAAAGAAAACAAGAGAACAACAACTACAACAACTCCAACTGCCTGACTAGTAGGGTCCCGCACGGCCCTGGTAGTCCTCCTGGAAACCATAAAGTAAACGTAGGGTGAGCATACAAGTATACGCAATAGGGAAACCTAAAGCTCTCGTTCACAAGTGTGAAGACATCCTATTGTCTCATGAGAACAACAAAAGAAACCTAACAAGGAAATCTATCCACCCAACCTTGCCAGCCACACTCACCAAAACACAATCGCAGCAGGTAGTAGTAGTATAAGAACAAGAGCATTGGGTACCCCGCACCATTTCCCATTAGTTAGTTGAATGTCCTGAAGCTATCACACTCTCCCCGCCCGCACACACCTGGGCCTCACAACCACAGATCCCACCCGCACACACCTGGGCCTCACAACCACACATCCCGCCCGCACACACCTGGGCCTCACCACCACGTATCCCGCCCGCACACACCTGGGCCTCACAACCACAGATCCCACCCCGCACACACCTGGGCCTCACAACCACACATCCCGCCCGCACACACCTGGGCCTCACCACCACGTATCCCGCCCGCACACACCTGGGCCTCACAACCACAACCACATCCCCGCCCGAAGACACCTGGGCCTAAAATCAAAACCTACCTGAAGAGTCTTAGGTGTAAGGTTGCCTCATGCCATTATAGCCTATAAGCCTGCCCGAAGAGTCTTGGGCCTAATCACCCCAATCGAAACCTACCCGAAGAGTATTGGGTGTAAGGTCACCTCAAGACATCACAGCCTATGGGAGACAGAGCAGGAAGGAGCTAGTAACTATGGGGAAACACCCTCTCCCATGAAATGGGAGTGTTCGGCACTAAGTGCTCAACATGGGTGTGGTGCGATAAAACAAAAAATATACATATATATATATATATAGGAACCACTCAGCCCAACCTATGGCTTCTAAAAAGAGAAACTGAGCACGTGCCTCAGCACTGCTACCACGAAGCATGCATACAAAAAACAACCCTACCCCCATTAAGGTTTTCACATTTCAGAAGAATTACTTTATTAGTTCCTTAACTACTGGGAAACTATCCACAACCAACCACTATGATCGTTCATAAGCATATCCCTGCCATCCACAAAGGATGTTAGGAAAACACAGCAACACGGAAAGTCCCTTTTTATTAACCAACCAACCCATTGATTATTATTTCTGTTTCATTACCAAGCCCCACCATTCATTAACACTTCCTCTTTTATTTATTATGCACAACCCAAAGTTCGTTCACATTTAAACCCATCACTGCAGCCCCGCTGCCAACCACCATAACCACAACCACACCGAACATCATTATCCCTTAAATACCATTTATTGCAGCATCGCTTCCCATCACCCTTAAACATTCACACCTTCCCACAACCAAGCCAACCGCAGCCCCGCTGCTCACCCATTTCACAACAACCCACAAAACACCCCCATCACATGCCACGTAACCAAGACAATACCCACATGTTCATTATTTCATTTTGGTTCAACCGAGGTGATCACACAAGGGATCCAGATTTTAATTTAAACAACCAACTATACATGATTAACCAATTTCCACATTCCATGAAGTTTACATTCACAAAACGGTCTAGAAGATATGGAATCATTTAATTGTGAAATCAAAGGCCCCCAACGACCGTCATTTTCAGTAGGCATAAGCCTATTCATTTCACAAAATAATATCACAAGATATAAAGTAACAGTAAACAAAAACTACCAATACCCCATTCTTAAACCAGTTATTATCATTATTTAATGGTTCAACCATTTCTCATGAAAACAAAAGAATGCCCACCCCGCATGATGCACAAATTAGAGAGATGAAGGTAATATCCCTACCTCAATAGGTTCTTTATCGCAATGCTCCTCCGGATCAACTTTAGAATACATTCGTCTATTTCTCGGAAAAACCTCCTTGGGTGGAAAGGAATAGCCGAAGGAAAGAACGGATCTAAGCTCGGAAGTTCCGTCTCGTCGTTATGATCTCGTGGCCGCTGACGGATCGTATATTGGAGCTCAGATGAAAAAGTTATGGAAGAAAGAGAATTCGAGTCTCTTGAGAGAGATCTGATCAGAGGAGAGGGGAGGAGAGGTGTGAGTTGAAAGGAGGAGGCGAACCCTCCTTTTATACGTGTGAAAAGCAAAAGTACACATCGTGTACTTATCGTACACGGCGTGTACTCGGCCATTTTCACATGGTCTCCACGCAGCCTCCAACACGGCTCTGTGGCCGTTTACTGTTCAACACATGGTTTGAAGGTAACGCATACGCGGGGAAGGACTAAACGGCGTGTAGTTTAGACACACGGCGTGTACTCATTTATTGCACATGGCAAGGACACGGCCTTCACACAGCACACATCTGACGACAGGTCAATACACGGTAATGCGTACGTGGGGTGGGACTACACGACATGTAGTACTGGACACACAGTGTGTACCCATTTTCTTCATGCGGCAAAAACACGGCCATCCACACGGGGTATACCCAACAAGAGGGTACACGATGTGTACTCAAACTACACGGCGTGTAGTTTAAAAATTATGGAATGTGTGGAAAAATTCCATTTTACCCTCCAAAACACTTCTTGACCTTCTTTTTGACAAAGGAATGGGCCGGAGAGGTCTGGTCCATTACATCAGATACCTCATAAAGCATTATCGTCCCCGAGAATTCAAAAGCCAACCCAGAGGAACCCAACAAGATACCTCTTAGGGTTCCCGTTATAACAGGAACCCAACCAACAACCCTAATCACATGTGTTAGGAATTCCTTATCCTATGTCGAGATATTATCCACTTTAGGCGGAACTAACTCGCCTGCACGGGTTTAATCGCATCCTCATTAATGCGTCTTGATTAAGGATTGGGTCTTCCCACTTCCATACATTAGGATTTTCAACTCGAAATGCCCCCCAAAACCACACAACCAACACAATTCCCGAACACGTGGGTTTGGGAAAAATCTTTCACCTATGTCGAGATATTATCTTCTTTAGGTGGCACTGACTCGCCTGCACGGATTCAATCGCATCCGCATTAATGCGTCTCGATTAAGGGTCAGGTTTTCCCCCTTCCCACACATCCGAACATGTTACACATTACCAGGGAATAAGGAAACAAAAGGTCTCACAACTGACAAGCCAAGAATTACATATTTCAAAGGTACATAGTACAACATCAACACAAAGCTCAGAAGAACAAGGGAAAACACAAGTCAAAACAACTCCGGGTACTGAGCGTGCATCTGGGTCTCCCGCTCCCAAGTGCTCTCCTTAAGGCCTTCATGCCTCCACAGCACCCGAACCAGGGGAATGGTTCATCCACGGAGAACCTTCTCTTTACGATCCTCGATTCTGACTGGTCGTTCCTCGAAGGTCGTGTCGTCTCCCATATCCAACTCTCCCTAGTCGATAATGTGAGAGTCATCGTGTAAGTACCGAAGAAGCTGGGAGATGTGGAAGACGTCATGGACTTTCTCCAACTGAGGTGGCAGGGCCAGCTGATATGCCACCTCGCCGACTCGCCTCAACACCTCAAAAGGTCCGATGAACCTAGGTGAGAGCTTGCTCTCTTTACCAAACCTCTGTTGCCCCCGTCGAGGGGAAACCTTTAAGAACACATGGTCTCCCACATCGAACTCCAAGGGCCTCCTCCGACGATCAGCATAATAATTCTTTCGGTCCTAAGCTGCCTTCATCCTCTCACATACAACCTGGACTTTCTCTATGGTGCTCTGCACTACCTCTAGCCCAATAGCACCTGTCTCACCAACCTCTACCCAGAAAATGGGTTAACGACATGGCCTTCAATAAAAAGACTCAAATGGTGTCATTCCAATAGTAGATTGTAAGCTGTTGTTGTAGGCAAACTCTACTAAAGGCAAGTGTCGTACCCATGATCCTCCGAAATCCAGAACGCATGCTCGCAGCATGTCCTCTAACGTCTGGATAGTTCGCTCTGTCTGCCCGTCGGTCTGGGGGTGGAAACTAGTGCTAAGGTGTAGCTGGGTGTCAAAAGCATGTTGTATCCCTCTCCAGACTCATGAGGTAAACCTAGTATCCCGGTCTAAGATGACAGTCCTCAGAACTCCATGCAAACGCACCACCTCGTCTACGTACCTCTGTTCTAAGGTACTCACCGGGCCCGACTCCTTGATTGCTAAGAAGTGAGCTGATTTCGTCAAACGATCCACCACTACCCAGATATCATCATAACCACCCTGACCTATGGTTAGTCCTGTGACGAATTCCATTGATATGTCATCCCACTTCCACTCGGGGACATCTAAAGGATGCAACAAACCACCGGGAACACGGTGTTCATCCTTCACTTGCTGACATACGAGGCACATAGCCACAAACTTCGCCACTGCCCGTTTCACCCCGGGACACCAAAACTGATCCCTCAGGCCTCGGTACGTTTTTGAATCTTCTGGATGTACCACCAAGGCTGAGCTATGGAACTCACGGATAACTCCCTCACGCATTGCCTCCGGAATAAACAACCTTCCCTGGAAAAGTATCCGATGTCGGTTGTCCTCTAACCATTCCTCTAGAGCATTCCCCTGATCGACACGATCTCATATCACCTCTGCCTCGGAGTCCCCCCACTGAGACTCTTCCACCTACAGCGACAAAGAGGATTGCACTGTCATCTGGAACAAACAGCCTCTAACACCTTCTTCCCTTGCATCTAAGTGCAGGGCAGCCAACTCTCCCATCGCCTTCTAAGAATTAGTGGATTCTTGAACCACTTCCTTATGTGACTTCCTACTCAGGGCATCAGCCACAAAGTTGCCCTTACCTTCAGTGTAAGAGATCTTGAAGTCATAGTCTTGGAGAAACTCGAACCATCTCTGCTGCCGTATGTTCAGGTCACGCTGGGAGAAGATATAACACCGGCTCTTGTGACCTGAGAAGACCACAAAGCGCTCCCCAAAGAGGTAATGTCGCCACAACTTCAATGCGAACATTACTGCTGAAAGCTCCAGGTCATGGGTGGAATAGTTACACTCATGAGAGCGTAACTGCCTAGACCCATAACAAATCAAATCCTTCTTCTACATCAGCACGCACCCCCGACCAAGGCCAGAAGAATCACAAAACACTTCATACAACAACCCTTCCTATGGCAACCTGAGCACGGGAGCACTAACCAACTTCTCATTCAGGTAGCCCAAAGCTTTCTGGCACTGATCGCTCCATAGGAAGACCTGATTCTTCCTAGTCAAAGCTGTCAATGGAGTAGCAACTCGAGAGAAGTCCGAAACGAACCTCTGATAGTAACCTGCTAACCCCAGGAAACTACGAACTTCTACCACGCTCTGGGGTGCTTCCCAAGAAACAACTGCCTCCACCTTTGACGGGTCCACCGATACTCCATGCTGAGACACCATGTGCCCAAGGAAGTGTACTTCTTGTGTCAAGAACATACACTTCGACAATTTCCCGTAAAGCTGGTGGTGTCGAAGGAATTCCAAGAGTCCCCGGAGATGCTCAACATGCTCCTCCTATGATCTTGAGTAGATCAAGATGTCATCAATAAACACAACGATGAACCTATCCAGAAACTCTCGAAAGACAAAGTTCATAAGTCCCATGAACATAGTCAGTGCATTCGTAACTCCAAATGGAATCACTACAAACTCGAAGTGCCCATTCCTGCACCTGAAAGCTGTCTTCGAGATGTCACTGTCCTTCACCCTCAGATAATGATATCCCGATCGTAGATCAATCTTAGAAAACCATCCTGCTCCCCTCAACTGGTGGAAGAGATCATCTATCCTTGGAAGGGGGTAACGGTTCTTGACCGGTACCTGGTTCAGCCTTCGGTAGTCTATGCATAGCCTGAGACCACCATCTGCCTTCTTCACGAACAAAATTGGAGCACCCATGGTGACACGTTGGGTCGAACAAAACCCTTTTCCATCAGATCATCAATCTAAATCCGCAACTCCCTCAACTCTGAAGGTTCCATCTGATAAGGGGCTATTGAAATAGGACGAGCACCAGGTTGTAAGTCTATCCTGAACTCAACGTCACGTCGGGGGGTGGGGGGGGGGGGGGTAGATTCACAACCACCTCAGGAAAAACATCGAGGAACTCCCCAACAACCTCTGGGACATCCATCATCTCTATATCAGCCGGAACCACTGATAACCCGCCCAAAAAGGAAAGGAGAGGCTCCACACACCGGCTTCCCGCCTGATAGATCCTCACGCCAACAAAAGATACGTGCTTCGCATCCACGTCAGAGAACACGACTCTTCTTTGGAAGCAATCGATAACGGAACTAACAAAAAACAACCAGTCGATGCCTAGGATGACATCGTATGGCTGCATCTGTAACAGAAGAAGGTCCCCACTAGATCGATGTGGTCCCAATGTCAGCCCACATCCCCGGAAAACAAAAGATACGCTGCTCTTCCCTCTAACTGGTGTACTCAGCACCAGTGGTACGGAAAGTCTCTCTACGTCTAGTCCCAAAGCATGGGCTAGACCAGGTGCAACAAAGGAGTGCGAAGCTCCAGAATCGAACAAAGCAGAAACAAGAGTGCTGAATAAACAAATCATACCTCGCACCACCTCTGGTCCTGCTGGAGCTTCCAACTCTGCTGCGTGTAACTGTCCACGCCCAGGTCCTCTACCTATTTGATGTCGTCCACTTCCCCGACCACGCCCTGGTCAAGGTCCCTGAGGAGAACCCTAAGGTCGGCCTCCTCCTGCAAAGTCTTCCCTCGATGGATCATGGTCCTGCTGCTGCTGGAAGTGCCTCGCCGGCAACCGGTGCTGCTATGGTGGGCGCTGAACATGCCCACCTCCACCATATGGATCACGGGTCGGGCACTGAATTTGAACATGCCTGAAAACTCCACATGAAAAACACCTTGGTCTTGGGATCGTGGAAAAGGGACGAGGACCCGAAGATCTGAACTGAAACTGCTAGGGCCTGCTCCCCACTGGCCTGAAACTGGATGGTCCCGTCGCAGGAGACCTTCTGCTGACTGCCTTCCCCTTCGACGAGCCTGGTGGGATCCCCTCTCGGGGTGCACCTCCCAGCGAGTGCATCGTCTCTAAAACCTATGCCTTCTTCTATACCGCTAAGTACGTCGGAAGGGTGAAGGGGGTGACAACATACTGGAGCGAAGGATGAAGCACCTCCTCCAAACGTCTTGCCCGAGACTCCTCATCCAGAAAGAGATCCGGAGCAAAGCGCAGGAGATCCTTGAACTTGATCCCCAGCTCTCGTACCGACATACTCCCCTGCAGAAGGGAGAGTAACTCCTACCGCTTCCCCGCCTTGATCATGGAAGAAAGTAATTCCTCTCGAAATTCCTTCTCAAAGCCATCCCATGGAACCTCTGCCTCTATCCTCTCTCCGAGGTAGAGTTTCCACCACTGTCGCGCCGCACCTCTCAGCTGACTGACTACTAGGGGAACCCAGTACTCCCTCGGAGCACGGATCAAGGTAAAATCAATCCCTAGCTCCTCAAGCCACCCCTCAGTCTCCGTATCCTAAGTACTACCCTCGTACTTCTTGAGGGTCTGCCGTTGGAAGGAACGGAAAGTCTTATTGCACTGGCTATCTTCCTCCTCTCGGTCAATCCTCAACTGATCGACCACCTGGATTTTCTAGGCCTCGGCCGTCTGAGCCACCCGGGGGCGACGTCCAGGTGCCATAGCTGCACGGTAAACAAGGATCGCCTAAGCCCAAGTAGTAAGGAATTTTCTCAAAGTTTCAATAATCATTTTATTTCAATTTCTTTCCCAGAACACCCAAATCAAGTAAAACACAATAATGATGATTCATGTACCATCCCTAGGGTCTCTACCCTACAATAAATGTAGTCTCACTTGGTCATTCAGTAGGCTCAGAGTCCTTGCATCGGATCACGGGGGGCCCTAAAATCCCATGTCATATCTGGTCTTCCCTGGTCTATGTCACGCACCAAGGTTAACTAACACTGTTGCCCTACCATCCCATGTAATCCTCACTGTACCTAACTTCAGACTTCTTCCTATCTCTCAACTATCACCTCTGATACCATTCTGTCACGACCCCCTCCCACCAAAGATGCCCCTCCTGAGCTGGAAATGGTGAAAGGGAGATAATGAACCCCCGAGTCCTGCCTCCAGTAGGCCCCGGGTTGGAGACTAGCACCAAGGGTATGAGTTTTCACAAATATGGGAGGCATTACCCTTTTATTATTTAGGATCGGGATATAGGATGAGTCAACCACCAAAAAGGAAAAGAGCAAGTGTATAGAAATAAACCCAAACCAAGACCACATGCATGTTTAAACAATTTTATAACAAGGTACAAGTACAAGAAAGCTCAAAAGTACAATACCAAAAGAAAAAAAGAGAACAAAAACTGCAACAACTCCAACTGCCTGACTAGTAGGGTCCCACACAACCCTGGTAGTCCTCCTGGAAACCTGAAAGTAAATGTAGGGTGAGAATAAAAGTATACTCAGTAGGGAAACCTAAAGCTCTTGTGCACAAGTGGGAAGACATCCTAATGTCTCGTGAGAACAACAAAAGAAACCTAACAAGGAAATATATCCACCCAACCTCGCCAGCCACACTCACCAAAACACAATCATAGCAGGTAGTAGTAGTATAAGAACAAGAGTATTGGGTACCCCGCACCATTTCCCATTAGTTAGCTGAACGTCCTGACGCTGTCACACTCTCCCCGCCCGCACACACCTGGGCCTCACAACCACGTATCCCGCCCGCACACACCTGGGACTCACAACCACACATCCCGCCCGCACACACCTGGGTCTCACCACCACGTATCCCGCCCGCACACACCTAGGCCTCACAACCACAACCACATCCCCGCCCGAAGACACTTGGGCCTGAAATCGAAACCTACCTGAAGAGTCTTAGGAGTAAGGTCGCCTCATGCCATTATAGCCTATAAGAATGCCCGAAATGTCTTGGGCCTAATCACCCCAATCGAATCCTAGCCGGAGAGTCTTGGGTGTAAGGTCGCCTCAAGCCATCACAGCCTAGGGGAGAAGGAGCAGGAAGGAGCTAGTAACTATGGGAAATGTAAAGACCTGGAAATTTGAAGGAATTTTTTTTCTTAATTTTCTTTGAAATTTTACAAGAATGTAGTTTCTGACGGCGCATGATTCCGAGGCCCGTTGTGCCCAGAATTTCTATCTGAAGTTTAGCTCGGGTACGTTCAGTGAACGAACGAGCGTTAATTTCTAACTTTTGAACCAGTGCTCGGAATCGAATTCTGAGGGCACCGATGGAACCGTAGCGCCGTTAATTGCTTAGGAATGCCTTTCCTGGAGTTGCATTTGCTCGTTATGAGTTGTTTTAATTTTTGGATTAAGCGTTAGGGAAATAAAATTTTTGTTACGAATTTTATTTCCCTTTCCATGAGTTAGAACCTAAGTGTAGGAGTTA
Organism: Viscum album; assembly: GCA_963277665.1. Taxonomy (NCBI): domain Eukaryota; kingdom Viridiplantae; phylum Streptophyta; class Magnoliopsida; order Santalales; family Viscaceae; genus Viscum; species Viscum album. Next base: position 1,211,256,133 of record OY728137.1, read on the forward strand.
GGGTGGGACCCAGAGTTTGTTAGTTTTTCTTGAGTGGATTAAAGGTGAGGTGGGGCCCACATGGGCCCCCACCTATTCAAATCCCTTAACTCCCTAACTCCTCTTAACCCCCCACTTAAGTTGTTTAACTCTTATAACTTTTAAACTTCCACTTAATTGGGTGACTTTACCTCTCCTCTCATTAAGTATGCCAACACCCAATTCAATTATTTAATTTACGTTTTGAATTTTTAAATTGTGGATTAAGTTAATAAAATAAGGGTGAGCCTTATTTTATTTTGGTTGGATGTTGTGTGTGGACAATTGAGGAGAGAGCTCTTCATCTTCATCACGAAGAACACCAAGACTTCGACGAAGAACGTCGTCACTGTAAGAAGAGATCGACGTGTCGTCTCTTCTCCTCTTTGCAGCCGGTGTGTTTCCGAAGATCGACGACGCACCCTATTTCGATCTTCTTCCCGTGTCAACAAAAAGGAGACGCCACTTCCTCCTCGGGCATTATCCTTCAACTTACGGAGCTTCACCTCGCGACGTCGTTTTCCACGGCGAACCCCCGTTCTAGCTACGCACAAGGTAGGGGTTTATTTAATTATTTTCATTCGTGAATTCTACTTTGTCGTCCTTCGTGAATTTATGACCAGTTGCTATCATTTATCGAGAGGGGGTCGGACCGCACAAACACGGCCGACCCTCCTCCAATTTGAATTTTGTTTCTAATTTGGTGGGGACGGAATGGCGTGGTGCTGTCGCACCACGCAGGATCGTACGACATGTAATGCGCGGCGCCGTCGCGCCGCGCCGTGAAGTTGAACAAGGACGCGACGCCGTCGCGCCGCGTCAGAGAAAAACCGAAGGCACCGCGGCCGGAGAGGGCCACGGTGGAGGGGCGCGGCGCCATCGCACCGTGCCGGACGATCCAAAACCGCGGCCGGTTCCGGGCCGCGGCGGAGCAGAGTGACCGGCAGCGGGTTACGGGACGCCGGTGTCGGAGCAGAGAGGGGCCGGCCGACGCTGGTCTCGTGGAGGTAGGAACTGGCCGGCCAGGGCGGGACGGCCGGACAGGTGAGCAGCCGGGGGATCAAACCCCCGGCCGGCCTACAAAATGGCCCCCATTAATGGTGGGGGGGGGGGGTTACACCAGGGCGGCATGCGCCCCCCACCCCTTTGCCAAACGGCTCGACCGTTGGCCGAGCGCCAGGCCAGCGCGCTGGTGCGCTGTGCCCAGGATGGGCCGCACCCTAGCCGGGCCGCACCCAAGAGGGCCAGACCCGGACCCGGCTCGGGTCGACCCCGGGGGTATCGGGCCGGGTCGGACTGGGCCCGAACCCCCTATTAGCGAACATTTTCCGGTCGGACACCCATAACATGTGCTACGGGTCTCCGATTGACGCACCGTCAGTTGCGATGCGTTCCTTTGATCGAGATGGTCGTTTCGGTATATCATACTCAATGTTTCGGAACACTTTGGGTTCGGCAGGGTTGGTTCGGATACGAAACCAACCGGGCCCTCGGAGTGGAAACACTTATATCTTGAGCTCCGGACGTCCGATTGATGTGCCGTAGACTTTGATGGATTCCTCTAAGTAAGACGGATCTTTTGGCTTACTCTGCTCGATGTTTGCATGCTGTCGGAGTGCGGTCGGGTTGGTTCGCTCACGAAACCAATCGGGCCCCTGGAATGAAAAAGCCAATAACTCACAGACCGGGCGTCTGATTGACGCGCCGTCTGTCTCGTTGAATTCCTCTTGATGAGACGGAACTTTTTGCATACTTTTCCCATGTTTTGGTTACTGTTGGATAGTTTCCTGGTTGCATTGTACCCGAAATCAAACCGAGCCTTTAGAACAGAAAAGCTGTTATCTTTCAGACCAGACGTCCATTTGACAAACCGTTAGCGGCGTTGGTGATCTCGTTGAGAAAAGGTCCCTATGATTATACCTTATGAGAGTTAAGGGTACAGTTCTGATATGGCCGGGTTGGTTCGCTCACGAAACCAACCGGGCCCCTGAGATGAAAAGGCTAATAACTCACAGACCGGGCATCCGATTGACGCGTCGTCTGTTGTGTTGAGAACCCTATGACGAGGCGGTCCATTGAGATACTTCTTCGTGGGACTTGGAGATACTTGGAGTATCGACTAGTAGATCGTGGATCGGACCCTCCCGGAGACGAGTATGCAGAGTACAGAGACCGTGTAGCTGGCTAAGACCTGACGACTGCTTGACCGACTCGACTTGGAGTGAGTCGACTAGCCTAGTGGACGGAGCACTACTTTGTGAGGTGCAGACCCATGGCGGACAGAGCACTACCTGTGTGATAGTGCAGACCCATGGTACTCGTCCGGAGAGTACCTCAGCAGGCTACTAGGGGGTGTGCACTACTGTGTTTGGGTGACATACCCCGGCGGGAAGCACTACTATGTTTGGGTGGCTGACCCATGGTACTCGACAGGAGGAGTACCTCAGCAGTCTTAGGTTAGTGATCAGTACCTCATAGTCGTGACAGGACCACTGTACACTCCAGAGACGGGGCTCTTCAGCAGTTACAGTTTCGATAATGAAAATCCTAGTTCGAGCTGCGACTTTTGACCTTTGTGTTTACCTCATGATTGAGATGGGTCACTTGATAACTTAGGTATATGTATGGGCATATACCTGGGTAGTGGTTATCCGTTGAATTCATGATCTTGGTGTTTTCCTCATGATTGAGATGGGTTACTTGATAACTTAGGTATATGCATGGGAATATTCCTAAGTAGATGTTATCTGTTGAGATCTTCTTTGTGGTTATCCTTGTTGGTTTTTAGTGAGACGTTGAGGGTCTCGGGGTCCCTACTGAGTATCGTTATACTCACCCCTAAACGGGATATTCCCGCACCTTGTTGTGTTGGTTGCAGACGACGGTCAGTGCTGATGGAGACCGAGTGTTCGAAGACTGGATGGTACCCAGAGGTGGACTACACGACGAGTCAGTATCTGGAGGTGGACTTCATGAAGAGACGACACTCAGAGGAGGTTGACGGGCGAGATCATTTTGGAGGCTATCTGTACCTACACTTCTGGTAGGATCCGTGGTGGACGATCCAGGAGCTGCGCCATCTGTACCTACCCTTCAGGTAGGATCCGAAGAGGACGACCTAGAAGCCGCTTCCGTTCTCCCAGCTCTTTTATTTTTCTGTTGTACTTGTTCAGTTGTAGTTGTACTTTCATTTGGGTTTGTATTCTGGCCCATTTACTTTTCAGCATTTTCTTTTGTACTTAGTGTTTTTCTTCCGCTTCTACTCTGTGGTGTTTTGTTTACTTATATAAAGGCAATAACTTCCCAGTTATCGGGATTTACTCCTTTGGTGCTAGTCGCCAGCCCCTGGCCTATGGAAGGTGGGCTGGGGGTAGTCACGGCACGGGCCCCGAGGACGGGTCGTGAAAAATTGGTATCAAAGGAGTCAGTTCTACCACAGAACTTATAACTCTGATATTTTCTTTCTGTGAAGCAATAATGTTAAGAGTACCGAGTGTGGTCTTCAGTTCAGGGAGTCCAGTGTTGGTGCAGGCGGCTGACGTATCCATACACCAGGGCCCTGAAAACTAATTTCCAACATTGTGCACAAAAACATTGATTGCATGTGTGTTTCTAGAAGTTTTATTTAAATATCAGCTCAAACCAGGTCATCTCACCAGGTATAATCGTTTGACTGTGTCACGTTGTTTCTTTCAGGATGCCTTTTCTCATATGACCAGCTAGAGCCCAGAGGGATGTGCGTACTGACAACCAGTCAAGCAATGTGGTTTTGGTACAGGGCCCTATTGCAGTTGAGGCACCAGTGGAGGCACCAGCGGTACTACCATACGTTGGGCCACCGATGCCACCAGCCCCAGTAGTAGGCGATGCATGCCACTTGAGTGCGCTGCACGAGTTCCTGTGCCAGAGGCCACCTAGGTTCCAGGGAGAGATGGACCCGCAGGAGGCAGAGGATTGGATGGAGGCTATGTTGAGAGTCTTCAGGCTAGTGGGGGTGCCGGAAAACTTCATGGTGATCTTTGATGCCAGCCTTCTTCAGGCAGCAGCAGGCAGGTGGTGGAGCCAGTTGTTCCAGTTTTGAGACGGGATGACCTTCGCATGGGAAGACTTCGATACCTTATTCAGGGTGGAGTTTGTTCCAGTAGCTCTTCACCCCGAGCATGTTCAATAGATGTTACCTTTGCTGCGTGCTTTTCAATCAGTATCCGAGTCATCTGTGGGCAGTAGACAGATGATGCAGAGGTCCAGGAAGACCAGACCAGAAGTTGGACGATCTCAGGTTTTAGGATCGGTGGTGTGGGGCACCCGAGGTGGGGACAGAGCTAGACGTTCTAGAAACTGACAGTGTTACTCATGCGGCGGAAGGGGTCACCTGGCACGTGACTGTCCGACTCCTCGTACAGTTGATCCGCAGGCTTTGGAGGAGCCACTAAGGAAGAAGCAGCGACGAGTGCCTGAGCAACAGCCGAGCAGTGGACAAGGAAGTAGAGCTCCGAGAGCAGGTGGACAGGAGAGGAACTAGTGGATACGTCCCTTGTACTTCTAGTTCCATATTTCTATTGTATTCGTGTCTTTTTATTTTGGGCTGCAATAATAAAAAGTCAATTATCTTTGTTTTCTTTCATGTCCTTTTGTTTGGTTGATTCTGAGTGGTCCCGGTTAAAACTGTTGACTTGACCCCCACTTTCGAGATTTCTACTGGAGGAGACCCAGTGACCTCACACTGATGATGACAGTGTGACTCGACCCTTGGAGGCGAGAGTGACAGTTGGATCTCTTGGTAGTTACGTCATGGCCTTACGACGTCATCCATGGCATGAATACATCATTCATGTCAGGATTGACTTTATTAGGCAATGGGCGTGGTTCATCCAGTGGATGAGACCGAGTTTCCCTTTTCAGAAAAGGAGAAATTTTAGCAGCTCTTCCAGATCATATGAAAAGAAGGTGCAAATCATCCAGGAATGGATGAAGACTTCACAGTGGAGTAAGAAACAAGAAACCAACACCAGTCTTAGAGACTCGAGCGTGTTAAATGTTTCAAGAAGGGGAATCTTTAAAGAGATATGAGTCTGCGAAGCAGCAAACGTGGAGGCAGAGCTAGGAGAGCAGCATTAGGTGGTGTACATCTTAACATGCTACAATCACCCACCTTAGTTATCCCCGCCAGGCTCAGGAAGCTGGAGGGAGGAGGAAGAAAGTAGCTGCATGCGGTCAAAGAGTGTGACCCGATGACTCTAAAAATGATTCAAGGGACAGTCTGTGTCCACTACTAGCTGCTGTAGTAACAGACGTTGATATGAATCATTCCTTGCTTTCACAAATCTTGTTCTAGACCTAGAGTTTCCGATAATCCGTGGACTTGACCCTCACGTCTGGAGATACCTTGGGAGGATACTCGATAATCACACTTACGCCGACAGTGTAGTCAGACCCTCGAGGCGAGAGTTTCAGTTGGAATCTCTTGGTGGAAGCGTCGAGGCCTTACGATGTTGGTCTGAGTATGGATTGGATCCACAGTTCATACAAGGATTGACTGTATTAGGAAAAAAAGGTTGTGGTTTAACTACGACTTCGGAATGAGTTTTCCTTGGTTGGTGAAAAAGGAAACCCCAGGCAGCACAGGGTAACTCATGCACAGGAGGGTGCGACCGATCACTCTTGAGTCGGTCAACCATACCCTCGTGGCAGCATTCATTTGAGTTTCAGTTCTAATAGGAATTGGAGACCTCTAGAGTTCGAGGATAACGATCACGTCCTTATATGGGTCTCACCTCGACGAGGTTTACGGGGATGTGGCCAAGGCGGCAAGTTAACTTCGAGGTTCAACGGACCTTTCTAGGTCCTCAGATGGGTAGGCGAGGTGGTTTACCGCTTCACCCATCCACCTCAGTTTCACCAGGTGCACGGCGTTTTCCAGGTATCTCAACTGAGGAGATACATGCTCGACCATTCGCATATCATCGACCATGAGGAGCAGGACGATGGTGATGGGGTTACTTCCACGGAGGTTCCAGTAGGGATCGAGGATCGACATGAGCGGATCCTACAAGGACGTTCGATTCCTCGGGTGCACTTTCTTTGGTAGTACGGAATCTCCTGGTAAGCACATGGGAGGGGAAGGCTCAGATGCGTACTAAATACGTCTTTTGTGACCCTAGTTTGTGTTGAAGCTTTACAGGGACGTAAAGCCCTGAGGTGGGAGTAATGTAAAGACCTGGAAATTTCAAGGATATTTTTTTCTTCATTTTCTTTGGAATATTAAAAGAATGCAGTTTCTGACGGCGCTTGATTCCGAGGCCCGGTGTGCCCAGAATTTCTATCCAAAGTATATCTCGGGTACGTTCAGTGAATGAACGAGCGTGAATTTCTAACTTTTGAACCAGTGCTCCGAATCAAATTCCAAGGGCACCGATGGAACCGTAGCGCCTGTAATTGCTTAGGAACGCCTTTCCTAGAGTTGCGTTTGCTCGTTATGAGTTGTTTTAATTTGTGGATTAAGTGTTAGTGAAATAAAATTTTCGTTAAGAATTTTATTTCCCTTTCCATGAGTTAGAACCTATGTGTAGGAGTTAGGGTGGGACCCACTGTTTGTTAGTTTTTCTTGAGTGGATTAAAGGTGAGGTGGGGCCCACACGAGCCCCCACCATTTCAAATCCCTTAAGTCCCTAACTCCTCTTAACCCCCCACTTATGTTGTGTAACTCTTATAACTTTTAAACATCCCATTAATTGGGTGACTTTACCTCTCCTCTCATTAAGTATGCCAACACCCAATTCAATTATTTAATTTAAGTTTTGAATTTTTGAATTGTGGCTTAAGTTAATAAAATAAGGGTGAGCCTTATTTTATTTTGGTTGGATGTTTTGTGTGGACAATTGAGGAGAGACCTCTTCATCTTCATCACGAAGAACCCCAAGACTTCGACGAAGAACACCGTCACCGTAAGAAGAGATCGACGTGCCGTCTCTTCTCCTCTTCACAGCCGGTGTGTTTCCGAAGATCGACGATGCACCCTGTTTCGATCTTCTTCCCGTTTCAACAAAAAGGAGACACCACTTCCTCCTCAGGCGTTCTCCGTCAACTTACGGAGCTTCACCTTGTGACGTTGTTTTCCGCGGCGAACCCCCGTTCTAGCAACACTCAAGGTAGGGGTTTATTTAATTATTTTCATTCGTGAATTCTAGTTTGTCGTCCTTCGTGAATTTATGACCAGTTTCTATCATTTAACGAGAGGGGTCCGAACCGCACAAATACGGCCGACCCTCCTCCAATTTGAATGTTGTTTCTAATTTGGTTGGGACGGAATGGCGTGGTGCCGTTGCACCACGCGAGATCGTACGACATGTAATGTGCGGCGCCGTCGCGCCGCGCCGTGAAGTTGAACAAGGACGCAACGCCGTCGCGCCGCGTCAGATAAAAATTGAAGACACCGAGGCCGGAGCGGGGGCACGGCGGAGGGGCATGGCGCAATCGCGCTGTGCCGGACGAACCAGAACCGCGGCCGGTTCCGGGCCGCGGCGGAGCAGAGTGACCGGCGGCCGGTTCCGAGCCGTCGGTGTCGAAGCAGAGAGGGGACCAGCCGTCGTTGGTCCCGTGGAGGTAGGAACCGGCCGTCCAGGGTGGGCCGGCCGGACATGTGAGCAGCTGGGGGTTCAATCCCCCGGCCGGCCTACAAAATGGCCCCCATTAATGGGGGGGGGGGGGGGGCGCAGTTACACCAGGGGGCAGGCGCCCCCCCCCCTTTGCCAAACGGCTCGGCCGTTGGCCGAGCGCCTGGCCAGCGCGCTGGCGCGCATTGCCCAGGCCGGGCCGGCCGCCTGGCTGGGCAGCACCCTGGCCGGGCCGGACCAGGCCACGCCCTAGCGGGTCGGACCCGGACCCGGTTCGGGTCGACCCCGGGGGTATCGGGTCGGGTCGGACTAGGCCCTAACCCCTTATTACCGAACCTTTTCCAGTCAGACGCCCATAACATGTGCTACGGGTCTCCAATCGATGCACCGTCAGTTGCGATGCGTTCCTTGGATCGAGATGGTCGTTTATATATATTGTACTCAATGTTTCGGAACACTTTGGGTTCGTCTGGTTTGGTTCGTATTCAAAACCAATCGGGCCCTCAGAGCGGAACCGCTTATATCTTGAGCTTCAGACGTCCGATTGATGTACCGTCGACTTTTATGGATTCCTCTAAGTGAGACAGATCTTTTGGCTTACTCCGCATGATGTTTGGATTCCGTTGGAGTGCGGTCGGGTTGGTTCGCTCATGAAACCAACCGGGCCCCTGGAACGAAAAAGCCAATCACTCACAGACCGGGCGTCCGATTGACGAGCTGTCTGACTCGTTCAATTCCTCTTGATGAGACAGAACATTTTGCATACTTCGCCCATGTTTTGGTTGCTATTGGATAGTGTCCGGGTTAGATTGTACCCGAAATCCAACCGGGCCCTTGGAACGGAAAAGCTGTTATCTTTCAGACCAGACGTCCGTTTGACGAACCGTCAGTGGCATTGGTGATCTCATTGAGAAACGGTCCCTATGGGTATACCTTATGAGAGTTCGGGGTATAGTTGAGATACAACCAGGTTGGTATGCTCACGAAACCAACTGGGCCCCTGGGACGAAAAGACTAATAACTCACAGACCGGGCGTCCGATTGACGCGTTTTCTGTTGCGTTGAGAACCCTATGACGAGGCGGTCATTTGAGATACTTCTTCGTGGGACTTTGAGATACTTTGAGTATCGACCCGTATCTCGTGGAGTGGACCCTCCCAGAGACGAGCGTGTGGAGTACGGATACCATGTAGCCGGCTGAGACCTGACGACTATCTGACCGACTCGACTTGGAGTTAGGCGACTAGCCCAGTGGACGGAGCACTAATTTGTGAGGTGCAGACCCATGGAGGACTGAGCACTACCTGTGTGACTGTGCAGACCCACGATACTCGTCCGGAGAGTACCTCAGCAGGCTACTAGGTGGTGTGCACTACTGTGTTTGGGTGACATACCCCGGCGGGAAGCACTACTATGTTTGGGTGGCTGACCCGCGGTACTCGACAGGAGGAGTACCTCAATAGTATTAGGTTAGTGATCAGTACCTCAGAGTCGTGACAGGACCACTGTACACTCCAGAGACGGGGCTCTTCAGCAGTTATGGTTTCGATAATGAAAATCCTAGTTTGAGCTGGGACTTTTGACCTTTGTGTTTACCTCATGATTGAGATGGGTCACTTGATAACTTAGGTGTATGTATGGGCATATACCTGGGTAGTGGTTATCCATTGAATTCATGATCTTGGTTTTTCCTCATGATTGAGATGGGTTACTTGATAACTTAGGTATATGCATGGGCATATACCTAAGTAGAGGTTAGCTGTTGAGATCCTCTTTGTGGTTATCCTTTTTGGTTTTTTGTGAGACCTTGAGGGTATCAGGGTCCCTACTAAGTATCGTTATACTCACCCCTGCACAGGCTATGCCCGCACCTTGTTGTGTTGGTTGCAGACGACGAACAGTGCTGATAGAGGCCGAGTGTTTGAAGACTGGACGATACCCGGAGGTGGACTACACGACGAGTCAGTATCTGGAGGTTGACTTCACGGTGAGACGACACTCGGAGGAGGTTGAAAGGAGAGAGCATTGTGGAGGCTATCTGTACCTACCCTTCAGGTAGGATCCGTGGTGGACGATCCAGGAGCTGCGCCATCTGTACCTACCTTTCAGGTAGGATCCGAGGAGGACCACCCAGGAGCCGCTTCCGTTCTCCCAGCTCTTGTATTTTTCAGTTGTACTTGTTCAATTGTAGTTGTACATTCATTTGGGTTTGTATTCTAGCCCATTTACATTTCAGCATTTTTTTTGTACTTAGTGTTTTGCTTCCGCTTGTACTCTGTGGTGTTTTGTTTACTTATATAAAGGCAATTCCTTCCCAGTTATTGGGATTTACGCCTTTGGTGCTAGTCGCCAGCCCCTGGCCTATGGAAGGCGGGCTTGGGGTAGTCACGGTACGGGCCCTGAGGACGGGTCGTGACAGGAAAACACCCTCTCCCATGAAATGGGAGTGTTTGGCACAAAGTGATCAACATGGGAGCAGTGCGATAAAACACAAAATATGCAGATATATATATATAGAAACCACTCATCCCAACCTATGGCTTCTAAAAAGAGAAACTGAGCACGTGCCTCGGCACTGCTACCACGAAGCATGCATACAACAAACAACCCCAACCCCATTAAGGTTTTCACATTTCAACAGAATTAGTTTATTAGTTCCTTAACTACTGGGCAACTATCCACAACCAACCATAATGATCGTTCGTAAGCATATCCCTGCCATCCACAAAGAAAGTTAGGAAAACACAGCAACACGGCAAGTCCCTTCTTATTAACCAACCAACCCATTGATTATTATTTTCGTTTCCTTACCAAGCCCCACTGTTCATTAACTCATCCACTTTTATTTATTATCTACAACCCAATGATAGTTCACATTTAAACCCATCCCTGCAGCCCCGCTGCCAACCACCATAACCACAACCACATCGAACATCATTATCCCTTAAATACCATTTATTGCAGCCCCTCTTCCCATCACCATTAAACATTCACACCTTTCCACAACCAAGCCAACCGCATCCCCGCTTCTCACCCATTTCACAACAACCCACAAAACACCCCCATCACATGCCACATAACCAAGCCAACACCCACATGTTCACTATTCCATTTTGGTGCAACCAGGGTGATCACACAAGGGATCTAGATTTTCATTTAAACATCCAACTTTACATGATTTACCAATTTCCACATTCCATGAAGTTTCCATTCATAAAATGGTGTAGAAGATAGGGTAACATTTAATTATGCAAGCAAAGGCCCCCAACGACCGTTATTTTCAGTAGGAATAACCCTATTCATTTCACAACATAATATCACAGGATATAAATTAACAGAAAAAACAAACTTCCCATCCCCCATTCTTAAACCAGTTATTATCTTTATTTAATGGTTCAACCATTTCTCATGAAAAAAGGATACCCACCCCGCATGATGCACAAATTAGAGAGACAAAGGTAAGATCCCAACCTTAACAGGTTCTTGATCGCAACGCTCCTCCGGATCAACGATAGAATACGTTCGTCTGTGTCCCGGAAAAACCTCCTTGGGTGGAAAGGAAGAGCCGAAGGAAAGAACGGATCTAAGCTCAGAAGTTCTTCCTCGTCGTTACGATCCCGTGGCTTCTGACGGATCGTAAATTAGAGCTGGATGAAAAAGTTATGGAAGAAAGAGCCTTCAAGTCTCTTGAGAGAGATCTGCTCAGAGGATAGGGGAGGAGAGGTGTGAGTTGAAAGGAGGAGGGGACTCCTCATTTTATAGGCGTGAAAAGAAAAAGTACATAGCGTGTACTCGGCCGTTTTCACACGGTATCCACGCGGCCTCCAACATGGCTCTACGACCGTTGAATGGTCAACACACGGTTTGAAGGTAACGCATACGCGGGGAAAGACTACACGGCGTGTAGTTTAGGCACACGACGTGTACCCATTTATTGCACACAGCAAGGACATGACCTTCACACGACACACGGCTGACGACTGGTCAACACACGGTAACGCGTACGCAGGGAGGGACTACACGGAGTGTAGTACTGGACACACGGTGTGTACCCATTTTCTTCACGTGGAAAAGACACGGCCAACCACACAGGGTATACCCGGAAAGAGGGTACACGACGTGTACTCAAACTAGACGGCATGTGGTTTCAAAATTCTGGAAAGTGTGAAAAAGTCCATTTTACCCTCCAGAACACTTCATGACCTTCTTTTTGACAAAGGAATGGGCCGGAGAGGTCCGGGCCATTACAAAATGACTTAAGCGAACACACCATGTAGGAATTTTACACCCCGTATAGTCATGTTTTGTAAAACATGAATGATTTATTCTCTTGTTCCATTCTTATGCTTCTAGTTTTCAACCCTTGATAATCATGATCTAAGGTGTGCATTTGACCTTGTAGAGTCATGAAACCGAGATTTCCTTCGGTTGTACAATAGTTGCCCGACGGTGAGTAGACACCAGACATGGCTAACCATGGACTCCCAGCAGATCCCCCAATTGTGCCAGCCTTGGCACCAGCCGTTTTACCTAACATAGGTGCTTATGCACAGTTCAGGGAGGGATTTTTGAGGATGATGCAGACCTTTCAAGGAGTGTCGTATCCTGCCCCGTCAACGGTAGAATTGACGTGGGTCTTTCAGCAGCAACATCCTCCTACTTTCTCAGAGGATGGAGTACCCCATGCTGTAGAGTCATGGAAAGAAGCCACGTTGATGATTTTTGAGCATCTGGAGATACCTCTATAGAAGAGGGTGAAAATTGATACCTACTTGATCTGAGACTCCACCAATAGGTGGTGGGATGTGATCTCATAGGCAGGCCACTAGTATAATATGGATTGGGATGAGTTTCGACATATCTTCTACAATTACTTCTATCCAGAGACCATGAGGGCCGATCGAGCCTGAGAGTTCATGAGTCTTGAGTAGGGTACTCTTACTATTATGGAGTATTCCTCTCACTTCACAGAGCTGCAGCGTTTCACGCCTATTCCAAGAGGTGATCAGTTTTTCCTTTTATGGAAGTTAGAGGATGGTCTCAGGCACGACATATGATCCTAGGTGAACATCTTCAGGGTGAATTTGATATCTTCTATCATCAACTAGACACTGATCACAGAGTTCAATCTGAGGGATTCTGGAGCAGTGAGCCAGGGCGGTTCGGCATCCAGAGTTTGTGCTCCACCAGCTGATAGTAATAATCACCATAGAGAGACTGCACAAGGAGATCAGATTTGGCGGGATTCATATTCTGGTAGTCAGGTGGTATACTACTAGTATGGGAAGAGCGGGTATATAAGAATACATTTCCCGAGAGACCCAATGGTGTACTGATCTTGTGGAAAGATGGGCCATCTTCAGCGTTTCTGCCATTTCTTCTCACCAGCAGCTGGTGATAGGGGTTATTTTATGACTCCACATCTAGGAGCAGTGCCACCAGTTTCTCACCAGTCTGGGAACTGGAGTTATTCTACCCATTCTAGCAGAGGTGGAGGGCATGACCGTTGTAGTCAGTCCCCGATTCTTGAGGGACAGTAGGCTGGATCAGCTCAGAGCGGTTAGGCAGGGTCACAGGGCCGTGACATAGGAAAAACTTTTCCAGTGGAGCAGACCCAGCCGGAGCAGGATCCCGGACCCTCCATAGTTTGAGGTACGATCTTAGTAGCCACAGGTTTAGCTTCTGCTCTTTTCAATATGGGGGCTTCCAATAGCTTTATATTTGTTGCTGTTGTGGAAAGACTTGGGATCTGTATATTTTCCTCTTCCAATATATTGACATTAGACACACCATTGGGGAATAGTACAAATAATATTTGTCAGTGGAAGGAGTTCCCACTAGAGGTTGGTGGATGTAACTTTTTATGGGACCTCTATGTCCTAGAGATGACAGGCTATGATTTCATTCTCAGAATGGAGTGGCTAGTTCCCTTCGAGGAAGTCATCGAATGTTATCACTATAGGGTGAGTTTCATATCATCAAAGGGTGGATATTTTCTTCATAAGGGAAAATGGGATGTCCAAGCGAGTAGAGCAGGTCTAGAGCATCATGGGTTGGGAGAAGTTACAACACAGATTGCGAGTATATATCTAGATAACCAGGGGACTTAATAGTTAGACATTCCCCCAAGGGTAGATTGTATCAGAGATGTCTTTCTAGAGGACTTTTCAGGTTTTCCTCTAGAGTGTGAGGTATAATTTTCTATTGAGCTTGTTCCAGGAGCGACACCAGTGTCTATTCCTCTTTATAGTATGGCAACACAAGAGTTGCAGGAGCTCAAGAAGCAGTTGGAGGAGTTACAGGCAAAGGGTTTCATCCAACCCAGTACTTCTCCTTGTGGTTTTCTTGTACTGTCTGTGAAGAAGGCAGAAGGTACCCAGGCTTTGTGTGGAGTATCAGAAGTTGAACCAGTTGATGGTCAAGAACTGATATCCCTTTCCTAGGATTAATGATATCTTTGATCAGCTTTGTGGAGCCTGGGTGTTCTCGAAGATAGAATTGAGGTCTGGTTATCATCATTTGTGCGTTAGACCATCAGATATACCTCTTAAAACCTTCCAGAGTAGGTATGGTATATATGAGTATATGCTTATGTTGTTTAATCTCATAAACGTGCCTGTAGTTTTCATGTCACTGATGAACCGAGTGTTCCATACATATTTGGATTCCTTCGTGGTTATTTTCATGGATGATATATTGGTGCACTATAATACTCGACACATCCATGCTACCCATCTTGAGATCATTTTTATTACACTGAGGGAGCATCAGTTATATGCTAAGCTATCAAAGTGCCACTTTTTAATGGATCAGATTCACTTCCTAGGTCATATTATCTCTGAGGCAGGAGTATCAGTAGACCTAGAGGGAGTGAGATCTGTAGATTCCTAGGAGAATCCGAAGAACTTCTTTGAGGTGAAGAGTTCTATAGAGCTGTATGGATACTATAGATGTTTCAAACTGGACTTTTCATGTTTAACAACACCGCTGATGGTTCTGACTAAGAAGGGTGCGATTTTCTTATGGTCAGATTCTTGTGAGTCAGCCTTTCAAGAGCTGAATGGGAGGTTGATATCAGCACTAATACTAGTCTTTACAGAGCTGTGTAAGAGATATATTGTTTACTATGACGTGTCAGGTATTGGGCTGGTATATGTGCTTATGTAGAGAGATGGATTCTTTGTGTACGGGTCTCAGTAGTTGAGGCCACACGAGAGGAATTACCTGACACATGATCTAGAGTTGGAAGATGTTGTTCATGCCCTACGCTGTTGGAGACCTTATCTTCTGGGAGAGAATTTTGTGGTTTTCACCGACCACAAAAATCTCAAGTACATCTTCACTTATCATGATCTAAATTTGAGACAGCGCATGTGGGTTGAGTACGTACAGTCCTTTGACATTGAACATTCCTACATGCCAAGGAAGGGAAATGCAGTGGCTGATGCGTTGAGTAAGAAGACTCAGATACAAATAGTCTTGGAGGTCAGAAGTGAGTGGAATCTTATGTCTCTATTCTTTGAGATACATTTGATGGTGCACGATAGATAGGGGTAGACTTTTCTATCTTCTGTAGCTGTTACCACTAATCTTTTTTAACAAGTTAGAATGAGGAAGCTATCAGATTCTGAAGGCCTGGCCCTACATGAGAGTGTTTTAAGAGAGGAACCTATTCCAGTATGGATAGTATGCGAGGATGAGATCTTTCATTTCTAGGGGAGTGTATGGGTACTATCAGACATACGTGAGGAGATGATGCGGGTCTTTCATTCCTCAATTTGTGAAGTTTATCCTGGCATCACCAATATGTATCATGATCTACACAGTTAGTATTGGTGGCTAGGTATGAAGAGGTACACTGTATGTTTCTTCATTATGTTTTCCACTTGTCAGCAGGTGGAGGCGGCGCATCAGCAGCCAGCAGGGCTCTTACAACATTTACCCATTCCCAAGTGGAAGTGGAATGATGTCGCAATGGATTTCGTGACTGGTTTATCGAGGTTTTATCGTGGGAATGATGTAGTATGGATTTTCATTGACAAACTCAGGAAGGTTGCTCACTTCTTGACAATTAAGGAGACCTTCAGTGTTGATGAGTTGGGAAGGTTGTACATCTGAGATATTTTACGTCTTCCTGGAGTTTCAAACTCCATTGTTTCAGGAAAGGATGCATTTTTTACTTCTCAGGTCTAGAAAGGGGATTTAGAAGGCTTTGGGTACACAGGTACTTTTGGGTACAACCTACCATCCTCAGACAGATGGCCAGTCTGAGCAAACAATTCAAGTGCTTGAGGATATTCACCAAGCATGCTTTCTGGATTTTGGAGATTCTTGGGAGAAGTATATACCTCTTGTAAAGTTTTCCTATAATAATAATTTTCAAGAAACTATTCAGATGGCACCTTGTGAGGCTTTGTACGGTAGGCCATGCCAATCACCCTTATGTTGGCTGGAGGCAGGAGAGGCAGTTTAGCTGGGACCTAGTCTTTTTTAGGAGACCACATAGTAGATAGAGTTGATTCAAAAGAAGATGGCTACTGCAAAGTCTCATCATAAGTCTTATGATGATCAGTGGAGATGACTTCTAGAGTTCGAGGTCAGGGATCAGGTTTTCTTGCATGTCACACCGAGGATGAAACACAAGAGGATTAGGAGGAAGGATAAGCTTTTAATGAGGTATGTCAGGCCATTTGAGGTGTCATAGAGAGTTGGGTCGGTTACCTATTGGTTTTAGTTACCTCAGAGGTGCTAGGATATGCATGACATCTTCCACGTTTCTCAGATCCGACGTTACTTTTCAGACCCGTCTCATTTCTTTCAACTTGAGGAGGTTGAGCATGAAATGGATGCATTGATCGAGAAGCATACAATTTAGATTTTTGATCATAGTACAAAGGTTCTCCATGGCCTCTCTGTTCCTCTAGTGTGAGTGTTATGGCAGCATGGGCTGGTGCTGGATGAGACTTGGGAGAGGGAGGCCAATGTATGGGCCCAGTGGCTAGAGCTGTCCGAGGATTCTTCTTCTATACCGTGCTAGGTAAATTCCAAGATGAATTTCATTAGGGGGGGGGAGTTTATAAGAACCCAGATCTTCTATTCAGGTACTTTTTTCTTTTTCTGGTAATTTTTTAAAAAAAGAGGAAATTATGGAAATTTTATATGTACATGTCATGTACTTTATGAGTACACACTATGTACTACCTTGCCGTAGGAGGCCATGTACTAGCTGTGTAGTAGCCACACACATGGCCGTGTGTGAGTGAATTAGAGTCCACATAAAGTGGAGTACAAAAAAGAATATTACATGCCATGTACTTCAAAATTACATGTCGTGTACTTCAAAAGTACACGTCGGGTGCCTTCTTTTTTTCATTAATCACACTGGGGGTGTGTCTAATCACCATAATGCTCTTCTTTTAGTTCTCATTCGACCGAGAGCACTATACAGCCACAGATCTTCAAAGAACCCCTGATCCACCATCCGTCATCTGAATCAAACACTGTAGGATGTGATGGAATCATATCGCTGAGTTCTCTCTTATGCTTGAGCATCGTTTTGTGATTTCTCTTCCCTCGTGAGATATTGTGGGCTGAACATTTTATACTTTTTGGTAGATCTTCGACGTTATGTGGTGATTCAAGCTTTGAGTATCGCATATATCATTCCTACAACACTGAGGTAGGTGGTTTGTGCCTTTCAGTTCAAATTCATTGAGTATTATGTGAAAATTCCACCAATAACCTTGAATTGGGTATTGCGTGTTTACTATTTTACCCCTGTTGATATGTCTTCCATGATTAAATGTTGGGTAGAGGCTATTTGGATATGAATATGGTTGATTGCTATACTTTGGATGTGTTTTTCCCAAGAATGTTATGTTTACCACTGTTTGGTCCGGTTTAGCCTTTGGCTGCTTTGCCTGTTTTCCATGCCTGGTGATGTAGGATGAAGAGTTTTTTATAACATGCTTGATATGTTATAGAACTATTTATCCTAGTAGTAATGTTGGTTTTCTTGGGCCATTTTTTATTTCTATTCTAGTTGACCTACATAGGGCCGTGAGAACCTGGTGTAGTAGACTATAAGGGGAATTGACCGAGTAAGCTTCCCCAGAGAGTCCTTGTCTACTTTAGACTATAAGGGGAATTGACCGAGTGAGCTTCCTCCGAAAGTATTTGATTTTTATTCCTGAACTGTTAAGACTATAAAGGGAATTGGCAGATAGTGCTTCCTCAGAGAGTATATTAATGACCTTGTCTCTAAGGATAATTGACCGAGTGAGATTCCTTATAGATTCCTTGAACATGATGCTATAAGATGAATTGATTTCATGAGATTCCTCTGAGAGTTACTGAATACCTTAGATTATAAGGGGAATTTTCTGTGAGTGCTTCCTTAGAGAGTCATTATATACCGAACCAGAGGGGTTAAACATAGTTCACTTCGCATAGGGTTTCTTGTAATTGTTAGGTAGGACCAGAGGGGATGGCCGTGAGTACTTCCCATAGGGTTACCTATTTTTGTTTAGCTGTTTGATTGGATATTTATTACTATTGCACTGTGGATTGTCTACTGATTAGTATTTTCCTGTTTACTACTTTCTGTACTTTACTGACCATATATTCACTGACTATTAGGCACAGATCTTTGGGTGGTTTCCTACTAGGATTTAGTCTCAAAACCTGTTTGGGTGAGGCTTTTGTGCCCAAATAGATTGTATTGTTGTAGGTATAGATAAGGGTAAGTTCCCTTCTACATCAGGTACTTGACTTGATGTGGAGCTAGAGAGCATGGGACCAATCATATGCTTGTGATGATGAGGAACTCTTTATCTTTTATTTTGTACATTGGTTTAGTACTATTTGTATTCAATTATTTTGACTTGTTTGGATGATTTCCTAGACATATGTATCATGCATCAATTATATATGTGCTACAACTGTTTTTACCTTCATTCATCCACTGTTTACTCTTGTATGGATCTTTACTACTTTCTCTATTGCCTTTGTTTTTTTCCACTATGTACTCTACCAATTAGGGAATAGTTTCCCCACTATCACACCCAAGGCCTTCGCTGCTAGTCGGCAGCCTCTGGCATTTGGGAAATGACCTTGAGGCTATGTGACCATCTGGGTTTGGGGAAACTCTAGGTGGTTTCCAAAACCTGGACGTTACACTATACATAACTCCTAGTATATTAGTTACACTTGTTTCTATCAAGATAAGGGTGAAGAATGTCTCACACAAAGTGTATTCACAAGTTCCACCTATTTATATGAATATTAGTTTAGGGTGAAGTGGGACGCATGTGTGGGGTTAGTGAATGTCTGAGTATGGTTGATCACAACTAAGTTAATTCAATTATATTATTAAGGTTTATAATAATGATAATTGAATTTTTTTTATTATTTTAATTTTTTTTAAATATAAAAGTGAAGATGGGAAAATAAATTTTTCCAAATGAAAATTAAATATTCAAGGTTCATTAAATTATTAGTAGAGTTTACGAGTTGAGTGAATGATTTAAACATTATCACAAGACATGTTAAAGTGTTAGAAGTGGGTGATAAAATATTCATAACATTTATGACACGTTTAATTAAGTCAAATGTGTGTAGAGGGTTCTAAAATGAGTGTTATAACATTATAGGGACCATAGTGAAATATTGAAAAGTATAACAAAATAATAAAAATAATTTTAGCCTCTTAAATAGGGTGACACACCATTTAACAAATTTGAAAGACCTCCCCTCCATGATACCAAGCATTAGAGTGAGAAAATGAAGGAGAACACAGTCGAATAACCTCTCTATATTAATCAAGTCTGCATTCTGCAGAAGATCGAAGGGACATCATATATAATATTTGTTACCCACATGATAACCCATGAATTGAATAATGATGATCGAGGAGATATGTTTCATGTGTGTATGACTTATAGGATACCTATCTTGGCACCTATGAGCCACAACAAGCCGACAGTGAGCTAATCCAACCGATGATTTCAAATAAAAAATGTACTATTTGGAGTTTTTTTTATTATTCATTATTGAATTAAATTTCACATTATTTTTAGAGAAATAAAGTAAATTGGGTTTCTGGATTCATTTTTTTAACATGAATTTGAACCCAAAAATTTAAATTATTCATTTTTCTTGATTTTGTAGTGGAAATGTTCCTTCAATTGGTATCATAGTAAACATTTAATTTTTTAGGATTAATATAATCAAAATTTTAATTAAATTTTCTAATATTGGAAAATAAGGCTTCTTTATAGACCTAACACAACGGACGATGTTTCAATCCAAGTTCATTTGGACAAGATATGTTTGATTGAAGATAGATGGGTTGTAAGAATAAATTGTGATAGAAATTAAATTTATATTCCACTTTTATAGAAACTAGTGCGACTGATATTTGTATGTGGTGTGTTGAGATCATGTTTAGTATTGGATAGATATACTGGTATCTAGTAGGGGTAGTCTGGTGTGATAATTAATTATTGTGAAAGCCTAAATGATGGTCTTTAAAAAAATTATTTCTTGTGAGACAAGCATGAAATAAAAAAAATACCCATATTAGTCCACACCCATTCAATTGAAAGTGGACATCATGGACCCCTCTATTTATGGGGAGGGAGATTGAGAATATGGCCACCCATACAATTGGGATGGTTCCAATATATATATATATATATATATATATTATAAATTATATAAATTACATAATATAACATTATATATATATACATATGTGGGTGTTTTCGTATCATCCATATGCCCCAAAATCAGACACCAACCTGACTCGGGTTAGACCAATTTAGTTAGTGTCTAACCTTTTGAACCCATTAGAAACCCTAAAATATGTAAATGAATATCTATTGATGATTTAAGGAATTCCACCAGAGTCTCACTTAATCCATTTTTTTCAATGGACTTACCCATAGTTAACATCTCATAATCACACCATTATTAATTTATTTTATCATATTCATGGTTTAATATTTTTTAATGTTTATTTATTACACACAATCTGATAGTATAATAATAAACATGCATCCAAAGATAAAATGAACATGTTGGGTAAATATTTTCTATTTAAATATTGTTTAATTTTCTAGTTTGATCATATGGAATAAGCATGTTAAATAGAAAAATAATTCATTCGATGGGATATATTAACAAATCCCTCGTCGAAAATATTATGTCATTAAATGACCTCCATTAATGGAATTTGGGCACAATTGGTTGTTTGAGGTACTCATAAACCAAATTTGAGGGTGTATCTTACTATTGTGGATTTATTATAAGAGTGGTGGTTAGAAATAACTAATGATTGAAGCAAAGAAGAAACCATTGCTATAATTTTTAAAATTTATAGGGAGAGAGTTGGGAAATGCAATGTAATCTTTTGTCAGAGACGAGACTCCTCTTAATAGATCAAGTGGACATGAGTTAATGTGGGTTTACATCCAAAATCCTACCTTATAATATTATAGTGTTTGAGATTCAATATATCGAGCTATAAAGATTATTTTAAGGGTCATTTACACTAGAATAATCATGTGACTGATTATTTAGAATTTAGTATTTAGACCTACTTGGATTTGATAAAATAGTAGGAGATAGTTAAAATAAATGTTTTTTAAAAAATATCTATTTGTAATCAATCTAAATTATTAACATACTAAATTTACATGTTTTTGATCAAATTGGAACCCCCACCAATTCAATTTCACTCTAATAAAATTTGAATAAAGAAAATATCATAACTAGTCATAACTTTCAAGAGTGGTACATGCACTTGTGCAGTGTATAATGTCATGAAAGGAAGATTTATTTTACAGAATCCCCACTAGCTACTAAGAAACCTTCAGGAGAAATAAAGATGGATAAAGATAAATAAAATATGCATATAGATGATGCAATATATTTTCAGTGGTTAATGTTGTCATCTAGGTCCAGTGAGTTTTAGAAAATGCATTAGGATGAAGATGCATTCCAAAATGTTGTCTTATCACTAATAAATGTATCATGTGAGAGCTTGGTAATAAAGATATGAGATATCCACTGCTCTATAAAGGTTATTTCTAGAAAAATGAAATTGAGAAGGACCTCATGTGCTCAATATGATTGGGTATATTAAGACACTAAAGACCCTTTGGTTCTTACTGAACAATGAATGAGAAAATGATCTCATTATTATATCATTTCCACATAACTTTTCATCATTCATAATTAATTATAATATAATTTTCAAGAATAAGTCACTCATAGAATTTTTGAATTTATTTTTACAATTTGATAATGATATGAAGAATTCCAACTCTCGGATCCTTATGGTGAACAAGAGGAGGAAAGGCGAGGGTAAAGTGTCAAGGGCTAAGTCATAGTCAAAGTCATTGACACACCTCCATTCTAAGAAGCCAATGATAAAGATTGGGAACAAAAATTAAGAGCATATATTATTTCTATGTAAAAATAAAGGCCACTAGAAGAAGAATTGAATAGTTGGGAAGATTAATCTTGGTGATAATTCTTCATTTGGTATATTTTTCATTAAATTCATTTTATCTATATCTACAAGATTGGTATTGGACACTACATTTTTATCATTAATTTTTATTCAAATATAGGAATCAAGTAGATTTAAAAAAAATATTCCAAAAGTTGAATTTGATCTCTGAGTAGAAAATAGTGTTGGCCTAGAAGTATTAGAAATGAGATATTATCATCCTACTTTACCTAGTGGAATTGTTTTTTGATTAATTGTTATTATGTAACATCTATTACCAGAAACATAATATTAGTGTCAATCATAGACATTAGGATATTTTATTTAAATTCATAAAAATATGTTGCACATTTATAAGGATAACATGTGTTATAGAGTGGAACATATTACTAATGGATTATATATACATGAACATGAAAATAATTTTTCGGAAAACAATTAAGAATATAAATAATGACTCATATCCTACTTGTATATGAAACTTTGGGATATGTCATGTAAATGAAATAAATTTTTGAAAACTACATAATGTATGGTATTTAGACCCTATTGAGATAAAACTCTTGGATGCATTTCATTCTTGTTTAGAAGATAAAATAACCAAAACACCTTTTAGTGGAAAATATGAAAGAGCTAAAGAACAATTGGTAAAAAATTTAATAAAATATACTCTGTATGTGGAGGATAATGTCATATAAAATATTTCCTTTATCATTTAAATAATTTTGGGATAGTTTCCTAAATTCTTCCTCCTTATAAAACTCATTGGAATTATATTAGTGATAGAAGAAATTAGACCCTATTTGATATGATAAAGTCAATGATGAGTCATAAAACTATAACATTATCATTTTGGGGATATGAATTGAAAATAATTACATATGCACTAAGTAGATTATCAACTAAAGCTGTAGATAATATTCTCTATGATTTATATGATGGAAATAAATCCGGTCTATCACACATTTGTGTATGGGGATATGAGGCATTTTTCATGTCTAAAATTAATGAAATACTACCATCTTGAAGCCTGAAGTGCATTTTTATAGGTTACCCTATGAAAACTAAATGATATTAATTATGTATAACTAAAGGTAAAAAAATAATTTTTCAAAGACATGTCATATTTCTAGAATGGGAACACATTTCCAAAGGTAAGACTGGTAAAAATATTTACTTTGATGAAGATTATACTTTAGATGAACATGATATTGTACATGAAGAATTTATACAATAACCAGTAGGAGATGTATGTGTTCCTAAGAAACAATGGTTGTGTAGGTCTATGAGGGAGGTAATTTAACCAGAGTGGTTTTATTTTATTTTATTATCATTAAGTCAGGTGAGACAATAATCTTTGAGGATAATGAACCACTAACATACACGGAATCAATAAATTATATGGATTCTTCTGAAAGAAAAAAATCCATGCATTATGAAATGGAGTCTATATACCTAAATCATGTTGGGGTTTTGGTAAACCAACCATTTGAAATAAAAATTATTGGTTGTAAATGGGTAAACAAGAATAATATGGATATGGATTTCCACGTGATAACATATAAGGAACAAATAGTTTTTAATGGTTTTAAATAATGTCAAGTCAACGATTATGGTGATTCCTTCCTTCCAGTCATAACATTGATATATATCAGAATATTTTATGCAATATCTATATTCTATGATTAAGAAATTTGGAATATAGATGTAAAAAGATATTTTTAAATGGTAATTTGGTTGAATAAATCTATATTACACATCAAATTGGGTTTATTATGTCAATGAGTTCCGATAAAGTATTCAAGAAACAGATATCTATTTATTGACTGAAGCATGCATCACAATCATGGAATGAGTGTTTTTATGAGGACATATGAAATTTTGGATTCATGTGTCTCCATGAAGTTTAGTGGGAGTTCCATAATTTTTCCTTGTATAATATGTTGATGGAATATTTATTATGGGAAATTAAGTGCAAGTCATAATATTAGTGAATAAATGGTTAAATGAATGCTTCTCCATTAAATATTTATAATAATTGGCCTATATACTAGGGAACAATATCTACAGAGATAAATCTCAATGGATATATGGGATAACTCAATGTACATATATTGAGAATGTAATAAAAAGGTGAAACATGGAATAATCTTAGAGAGGATTGTTTCAAGTGTTACATGATATTAATATCTCTAAGAAGATGTGTCCATAGACACATGATGAGTTTGAAAAAATGTGTAAAATACCTTATGCTTCTATAGTGGGATATATCATATATTCCATGCTATGTACTATGTTTGATGTTTCATTTTCATTAAGAACAATGAGTATATATCCATCCAATCCAGTTGAGCTATATTGGGAATTTTTAAAAGCTATCCTAAAGTACTTATCACTTACAAAGGATGTTATCCTAGTCTAATGAGAAGATAAAGAGGTATTCCTTAGGGTTAAACTAATTCTATCTATTTCCCCATAGAATGGAGAACTGAAAACTCAAGATAGGGTGAATTCAGTTATTTAATATTTCATTACTTTAAATCCACCAAATTTAAGGTATGAATATTCCAATACTTTCCTTAGAAAAAGAAGGCCACAAAAATATAAAAAATAGAGTAAAAAAATCTAACATAGAAGATTTATAGTGGTTAGGGGAGAAAAAAATTCCCTTGTCCACTCCACTGATACTCTTCTCCATATGTTTGGTGATTTTCACTATGCAAGAACTTTTAATAGGGGCTCTCATCTGAGTGCAAGAATCTATTACATATTACAAAGGTCCCAGAGATTTTAATTGGGATATCCCTTCTCAAGACCTATCCACAACCTCAACGCACACTCAATTATAATGAGTGTAGACCAAAAATACAAATTAATAAAATTTGAAGGAACGATGCAGTATATTGTTCAAAGAATCTACTGACAATAGATAAAGACACATCAAGATAAGATGATGATCTTAAAAGAATAGCTCTGATAGTTATTTTATTATAATAGATAAACTTATAATAATATCACATAATCATTTTGTGGAGAATGTATGTGTTTTAGTCTATGTACATGAATACTTCTGTATTTCTAATAGTGTTTGTATGTACATGTGTATTCCTTCTTCTTGTAGTAGATAATGTTCCAATTCATATCTCATATTTGATTTTTAACATCACAATATCAGATAATCACAATTTTCAAATGAATAACCTTTTGAAAATTTGATAATATAGGTTCTTTATGGCATGTCTCTTTCTTTTCTAAATATAAAATAGGCCTTTTTCGAGGTGATTTCAATAATATTATTATTCTTATATTTCCATTACATGAAGAAACAACACTTTATTGAAATAAATCATTCCCTTTTTTAGACAACTCCTTTTCTGATATGATTAAAAGTATGAAATTACTTATCTAGAGATTATGCAAATGTTGCGAGTGTAACAATTATGATTTTCATGATAGCCTATACTATGTAAAACGAATTAATAATAGCATTATTAATTATAATATAGGATTTTGGGAAACTACGTAAGATAAAGCAATTCATATTATTCTCTGTGTCAAATAACTTGAAGTCACTATTTGCATAAGATAAATTCTTTCTAAGAAAAATTGTTAGATGCTCATAAAATAACTCTTCATAAAAATTCCCACTTCATAATGAAAAAAACATTTCATAAGTTTTTTATAACTGATCTATATGGATTTGAGCATATAGAAGATAATCCACTTACTAAATAAGATAATATCATACATCGGTAAGATAATTAGTCAACATTAGATAAATTAAAAATCTAAAATCTAGAATAATAGATGAATTTACATATGATAAATTAATTTTATATAAATAGATCAAAAATTATGAAAAATAAAATATGAAATACATAATACAAACACATTAGAATAAAAATATTTTATTTATGGATGATTTAAAAACATAAAAATATGATATATATTAGAACAACAGAAGTCTGTAACATCCCGGTTCTTGAAGCCACCCAGAGGTGCCCCATACCCGGTTGGTCACATGGCCTCAAGCGCATTTCCTTGAATTCCAGAGGCTACCCACTAGCAGCGAGGGCCTTGGGTGTGACAGTGGAGAAACAATTCCCTAATTGGTAGATTACACAGTGGAAGTAAACAAATACATACACGAGAAAAAGCTGTAATAATGACATACAACAGTAACAACAGAAAAATGAAAGTATAAACTGGAGAACATATATAAAAATATGCATGATACATATATCTATGAAAACATCCAAGCAAGTCACAATTCTGGAATACAATAGTGATAAACCAAAGTGTAAAAGAAAGCAGATAAACTCCATAGCATCACAAGCCATAGCTTGGTCCCATGATCTCCAGCTCCACAACAAATCAAGTACCTGAATTAGAAGGGCACTTGAAATTATCTATACTTGCAACAATATAATCTATTTTGGCCCAAAATCATGACCCAAACAGGTTGTGAGACTAAATCCTAGTAGACAACCATCTGAAGATCTATGCCTAACAGTCAGGGAATATATGGTAGGTAAAATTACAAAAAATTATAAACCGGAAAGTGCTCGGTAGTAAATCTTTCCACAAATTGAAAACAATCAATCAAGAACAATTACCCTCTAGGAGGTGCACACATCCAATCCTCTCTGGTTCACTTATAAGAATTCATAAAGACTCTTTGAGGAAGATCACAAAGTTAATTCCCATTATAGTCAAAGTTAAAACAAGACTCTCTGAGGAAGCTCACACGGTCAATTCCACTTATATTCTAAGGTAGTTATGGACTCTCTGAGGAAGCTCACAGGGTCAATTCCCCAAATATCCCCAAATTCTAGGACCCTCTATGGAATCTCACTCAGTCAATTCCACTTATAGCCCATGTCGTTCAATTAAAACAAAGACTCTCTGAGGAAGCTCACATAGTCAATTCCCCCTATACTCTAAGGAAATCAAGGACTCTCTGAGGAATCTCACCCAGTAAATTCCACTTATATCTCCATGTGGTCCTAGGATCTCTAAGGAAGCTCACACTCTCTATCCCCATTAGAGCCTAAAGTTCTCAAAGACTCTCTAAGGAAGCTTACTTGGTCAATTTCCCTTATAGTCTACTACACCAGGTTCTCACGGCCCTGTGTAGGTCAACAATCATAGCAGTGCAATATGGCCTTAGTAAACCTACAGAACAACTTAGTTAACCATTCTATAGGATATCAAGCATGTCAGATCAAAAAATCTCCATCCTATAGAAATAGGAATAGATAATAGGCAAGGCAGCCAAACTGGCAAAACAGGACCAAACGGTCGGAAACAAAACATGCAAGGGTAATAAATCGAAAGCATAGAAATCAACCCTATTCATCTCCAAATTACCTTTACATAAGCATACAATCATGGAAAGAAATCAACATGTGTAAAACGATAAACATGCAATACCGCGTTCAAGGGAATTGGTGGAAAGTGCACATAATGCTCAAAGTCTTCATACAGAAAGACACAAACCACCTACCTCGGGGGTATGAGATTTCTATATGTGAACCTTTATGATTGAATCTACTTAAAACACCATATATATAAGAAAACGTATAAAACTTTCAACCCATTATAACTTGAAAAAGAATAGAAAACATGAAATGAGGCTCAAGGAGAAGAGAGAACTCACCAATGTGGTTCCAATGCAACCAAAGGTGCTCGAATCGGAGGAGAGACAGAGGGCCGGGGGCTCATCGAAGATCCATGGCCATATGGAGCTTTCGGTCAAATGATACGGAAAAAGATATTTCTCTCGTGATTAGACATGACCCTAGTGTTTTTAATTAAAAAAAGAAACTAAACGACACGTAATTTTGAAGTACACGGCGTGTAATCGCCTTTTCTATACTCTGCTTTAAGCGGCCTCCAAGTCACTCCCACATGGTCGTGTGTGTGGATACAACACATCCAGCACACTGCCTCCTATGGAAAGGAAGTACACAGTGTGTACTTGTAAAGTAAACAACGTGTACTCGTAAGGTAAACTGCGTGTACTTAGAAAATTTTCAAAATTTCTTTTTTCCAGACAAACGACCAGAAATGGAAAAACATACCTGAAAAGAAGATCTAGGTTCTTACAAAGTCAATCCAACAATCTCCCACTTCTTGATGATCACAAAACCCATTGAATTAAAAAATAAATTGATGAAAACATTTTAAAGTGTTTTGTAATTTTTTATTGTCATTTTTCTTCTCCCCCTTTTTATGATATCAAAAATAATTATAATAAGGAATAAGAGTAAAATTAATATCACATACAAATAAGTGTAAATGGTATGTGTAAGAAATACTAGTTATAAATAAATTTTGATATAGAATTCTACAGAAATTAGTATTCATAAGATACATAAATTAGTAATAAAAATATTAAAATAATTATAGAGAATAAATCAAATCATATATTAATGATAATACAAACCTCCCAAGATTTATTGAATGAATAATGAATGAAAATAACAAAGAATAAAGAAACACATAATGATAGTATTGAATGGATACTAAAAATAATAAAATTTAAAAAAATTCAGAAATAAGATAAGAAATAAAGCATTCAATATAAACAACTAATAAGATAAAACAAATAAATGAATAAGAAACATGATATGTAAGTAAACAACCATTCAAATTTATTAAGACACCATCCCAATAAACAACCCAAACAAGAAAGTATGTAATTTTTATGGCATTGATTAATATTTTAGAGAAGATATATTCAATGAATGAGGTTTGAAAATTGGTAAATGGGATGTAGGCATACGAGTATCAAAACATTCTCCAAAAACTTCACCCAAAGAAAATAATGATCTTATAAGTACATCTTTATCACCATCAACAATCCTTATTAAATTGGACTTAATGTAGAGAAAACTTTTTTGGGGCCATGAAAAATTAATGTGTTCTATGGGTAAACACAATAACATAGAAGAAGGATTGGGTATGGGTAAATAATATTATTCAACAAACTGGGGGATCTCCCTTGAATATATTTTAAAATAATAGAATATTCCATTGAATCCTTAAGAGGTTGTGGAATGGAAATCTAATATGGTAGGTCCAAGAGAGATTCTACTAATTAGATGGTGTAAGTTTTCCAAAAACATATCGAGTCACTTCAACATATCATTTTTGTAATATTTCTAATAGAGCATTAAAACCATTCCACAATCTCTGAGAGAAATTTCAAAATAATTTTTATAGATCCCCTTTATTAGAAAAATTATAAATTATCTTATTTTACACCTCAAACTGGTTATCTGCAGAACAATAGAAAAATTAGTAGGATTAGAAACATAGTGAGAAAGATCTATCTACTTTAATTTTTAGGGGACTTGACACTTTGGTGTTTCACCAAAATAATCGTTTTATTATTCTTTTTCTAAAGATCTTAATATAAATATTTTTATTACTAAATAGTAAACATTTTAAAATATCCCTTCCAGTACATGAATTTTTTTGTTCAAAGATCCAACCAATTTTTATAATCCAAATATTATAAAACTGTTATACATTTGTACATAAACAAAAACATTTTGAATTTTTGTTAATATATCATGTTATAAAAAATTCATTTCTTTTATGGACTGATCAATATGCAAAATAGAGCTATATGTAATTATAAACAAGCATCTAGTTTTAGAAACCACATCTATTTGAAGATCTTGAAACATATCTTTAGAAAGTATATCCCATTTCTTATATGATATGGTGGAATTCATCTTGTTTATAACTAGATAAAATCTGTCCAACTTTGATTCTATAAAAGAATGATCCATAGATTTCTTTTCTGATGATTTCTCAGAAGAATATTTGAAAAATTTCATTAAAAGTGATTGATATAATAAATTCAACTCACCAATATCATCCTTTGAGATGGTTTATTATAGTAGAGTCCTTATTTAATTTCTAGACTCCGCTAATTGGTTCCTCGATGAATCATATTAATTAATTAGATTTAAGTATTTCTCTTCATCTCTTTCATTAGAAGAACTTAATTCAGATTTATAGATTTTAGAACTAGTGTGGTGCAAGAGGATAGGAGAGAATAATTAATTGTACACTTTGGAACTATGATATTAATCGACCTTTTTATTTTCATCAAAATAGGGTACTTCTATGATATTATATGGTTATCTAGATTTGAATATTTTTCTGGATCTTGTGGTAATAGGATTACTTTTATCTGATTCATCTAAATCTTCTTCATCTCGACAAGTAGCATTCATGCTGATTAAACATAAAAATTATCTTATGATTTTTATATAGGTATCTATTTAAGGATATATTTAATGGATATAGATTTATCATGATTTAGTAGAAATGGTCTTATTTTTATGAATTCTAACTAACATTGTAATGTTGAAATCCAAATTTTCCTTTAAAGGGGAAATATGTAAAACATATGGATGGACTACAACAAGAGCATGAGTGTCAACCACTTGACATGATTCTAAGAGAACTTATGGGATTTATTCATCCTCTTATTGAATTAATTTAGAAGCAATAAATCTTATTCTTATTTACCTTTTTTTCAGAGTGTCATTATCTATAAAATCTCTTACATCCATATTATCAATAAGTTCTTATATAGGAGTAGGAAAACATGAAGGAACTTGAGAAGAAACCTCACCTGCAACAATCATATGAGTTGACTCCCCCTATGTATTAGTTGGGTATATCAAAACCTATTATTTTAAAATTAACAGAAAAAAATCAAATATGAATTCCTATAAAATACACATTGATTCAACACACAATCATTCATAATTTTTAAACCATGACAATGTTTGGCAGTAATTTTTTTCCAAAAAAACATAGGTTTTACTAAAAACCTAGGTTAACAACCTTCTCAAAGGGTAAAATTTTATTGATTTTTTAATATGGAAAATTTAATTCATAATATATCATTCAAAATTCATGTGTTTATCTATCATAAATAGATACAACAGTGTAACGTCTTGAAAAATGTTATTCAACAACTCACTATTTCATTGAGTAATGGCTGACTGTATGAACTTCACAAGAACCTTTCTCTCTAGTTCTAGGTCTTTTATAGGTTTATTATTCTTGTCAGGCCTTCCAAAAAGGTACTTCATTATTTATAAAGGGATTGAATAATCTATTTGAATTAATAAGTTTTGGAATCAGAATATCCTTTATAAGGGCACCAAAAAACATTAACCATTGTTATAGACGATATCAAAAAAATCTTCGAGTTTACTAATGTTGTACCCATATCCTCATCATCACTAAAATTAATAATAGATTTCTTATAGAATTAACATAATTATTTCTCATAGAAACCCCCTATTTTATTCTAATTGAAAACAAACTCACATCTTTTACGATTTATATGTTTTTTAATCAATATATCAATACAGTATATCCCGATGAAATAAATAGTTCTTCCTCACAACACTTTTATTTTGGTCCTTGAGCACATGGATCATATAAAAGTATCACCATCCATCATATTAGATTTCATAACTATCAAAGGGGGTTCTGAATATCAAAAGGATTAGGGAAAAAATGTTTATATGGAAAGGAGATAAAGAGTTAAAGGTTAAAAAGGGTTTCATACATAGGATTGAATTACTTTATTCTGACCTTTTATAACCAAAGAGTCACTCAGTGTGACATTCAAGATAATCTAGATGGACTAGCCATAATGTATCATTAAATTAAAACTAATAATCAACAATATAATCATAAATATTGAATGAATCAAAGAAATTATCATTGTTAATAAAAATAAAATATCATTATAAAATAATTAAAAAAGAAATAAAAAAGAAATAAAGTAAAATAAACCTAATTCAGATTAGATTAATCAAATATATCAGTAAGAAATGACCTAGTAAAAATGTATTCTAATTGATCTTCTTTGAAAAAAAATTTATGGAGATAACACCTTTTTGTGCATGATCTCTTAAAAAATGATTCCTTCAATCTATGTGAATTATTCTATAATGTTTTATTGAATTTCCTTTTTGAAATTTTGATAAATTGTTTTTATCACATTGGAAGGGTACATGATTAATATTGAATCCAAAACTTATTAGTTCGTGTTTAATCTACGGAACTTGTTCATAACAACATCTAGCTAGAATATATCTATCCTTTATAGTTGATAGTGCTATAGAATTTTTTTATTACCTAACCATGATATTAAATATTTTCCAATAAAATTATAGGTTCTATAGATGCTCTACCTATATTGTCAAAACCCACCAAAATTTGCATCTGAATATTAATTAAAAATAAAATTAATGGTTTTTATAGAAAATAGAGAAATGGAAATAATTCATTTTAATTATCTCAAAATACACTTAGAATAATTTAATTAAGATTCTATTGAATTAGATTAAAACCTATCACAAAGATATAATGAAAACATAATTTTTGTTCTACTTATAGTAATATAAATAAAAATTCTAATGATTCATCTATATAACTTTTTTTCAACTAGTTTTCCTACCTCATCTATATCAATTTTAATGTTGTAACTCATAAGAGTTAATGAAATATTACTATTTTCAAGTCTATACATTTTATGTGAATCAAGTATGTATATCATTTGGTTTAAAAAATTTCCAAAATCAATTTTAAAAGTTTTTGATCAAAGGAAATAGTTTATCTCATTCATCATACACATTTCAAAATTCATTTTTCATGTGTTATAAATAAATTATTACTCAATTTTTCGTTTTTTGACCTAAAAACATCATCATCCAAATATATTTTCACAAGAAAAGTACCTTTTGATGATGTTTTCTTAAATAGAGTGGGTATTCCAATCCCACATTTAAACAGTTTGATAAAATAAAACAATTTAATCTTTCATCCCATGATCTAGGTGTTTATTTAAGTCCATTGAGGCCTTTCGTACTTTTGAAAACTGATTTATTTTAAAATGAGTGTCTTCAAAACTAGGAATTTGTTCAACATAAACTTACTCTATTAAAATACATTTATAATTATATATTTAACATCCATATTATATAATTTAAATTTTATATCATATGTTTATGCTATCAAGAATATAATTTCTCCTAACCTAGCATCTTGAGAATAGGTCACATCATAATATATTAAATCATATTGATTATAACATTTTTCAAGTAACATATATTTATTTCTAGTGATCACACTATTCTAATGTAGTTTTTTTTTCAAAATACTCATTTAGTTCCAATAACAGCATAGTTATAGGTTCTATCAACTAAATTTCCTAACTATTTATCTTGAACTGGTTTAATTTTTCATACATTGATAAAACCCAACTATAATTAGATAAATCATCTTCTTGAGTTTTAGGTTATATTCAGGAGAAAAATAATATAATTATACATGGTTTTCTATATTTCTTTTGGTCTAAAATCAATAATATAAACATTATATAAAAATTTAAAAAGGATGGTCCTTAAGGTGTCTAGTTTTTCTAGGTAACACAATTTCTAGTTCACTAGTTGAAACACTCACAGTATTTGGTTCATTAAACATAAATTCAAATTAATCATCTATTTTAATGCTAATGATATTTTAAGGTATCATTTCATTAAGATAATCAATCAAAAAAACAACTTGAATCATTTTGTGTTCAAAATTTACACATTCATTAAACTTCACATGAGTTGAATCTTCAAAAATCCTTGACATTTTATTAGTAACTCTATAAGATTTATAATTTGTATAATAATTTATGAATATGACTTCATTATATATTGAATAAAATTTACCTAGATTTTCCTTGGCGTTTAAGATATAATCCTTAAATCCAAACCCTTTTAAGTATCTAATATTTCGTTCTCTATTATTAAATAAATAGTAGGGGGTTTTCATTAATATAAGACTCATTATAATTTTTTTAATGATTTTTTTGTGTTAATATCTTTGATGTGTGGGTATTATTCATGTATCCTTGGTTAATATATTATTTACACTAGAATAAAACATAGTGTGCACCTGGGGTCAGTCTCAAGGAGGTAGCTCACAGAACACTGAAATTATATTTTTACTATTTAAATTCTGACTAACATAAAACTAAATAAGAAAAATAAGTGGTTTTTGAAATACAAATGAATTATATATATATAATTCAATGAAAATAAAATGATTTTAGATATAAAGGATATCCTCTAACGTGAACACCCATAGTGAACATTCATCATCTCATTATTATATTCAAATTTAATTAATAAATACACTCCATCATATTTTTAAACATCATATTATAAACATGTTTTGAATTAAAAGTTAACTAATTGATCACTATGCTACCGCAAATCTACCTCTTCAATTGAGGGAAAATATTACAAAAGATAATGTTAAGCCTCATGTTGCCAGAGGAGAAACAAAGGTGCCTTAACCACTATGAACCCTTGGAATAACTATAATATAATATGAAAAAATATTAATTAATGTTATGTGACTTGCGTTTGACACTGTATTTCTCCTCCAGTAACTTTCTCGAGTTATTTACACATCATCATCAGTTTTAGAGATCACAATAGTGAATAATGAGTCGGAAACACTGAAGGTAAAAAAATGAAGGAATGAGAGGAAGAAGAAGAATGATATATATTTAAAATTAATAATAATATTAAAATATAAAATAAACTAAAAAAATACAAAAAATGTCAAACAAACGTATCTAACCCTTTGAAAAGATAGGGGAGATACATTTTTATAAGAAAAAAAGGTGAAATAATTCTCCCAAAAAACGTACACCGAAAGTATTCATTTTGTAGACCCATTTAAAGAGAAAATATAGGAAATTTTTATTATTAAAAGTTTTTAATATATTTCCCCTATGTCTACCCAAAAAATTCTATCTTCATTTTCAACATTTGTAAATAATTATATATAATTTATTCTGTAATTTATTCTTTCATGCTAGACTCTTAGATTCCCCATGTCTAATTTATTATGAATTTATGGCCTTGAAAGTGGAAAAATAAGGAATAGAAACCAATATAAAAAATATTCATTAATATATTATAATATCTATTTCTAATTTAATATAATTTTTATTGGTAATTTATGATACATGGTTTCATATTCAAAAGTCCATAGATCTGTGCACAAGTTTCGAGTCCCGACATGTGAGCTGGTTTTGGGCCTTCAAATAATGGATTGATATTTGGGTCCAAAAAAATGAAATGACTCAAAAATAATATAGAAACCTAAATACCAATAATTTTTCAATTTTTATAATTTCATAAAAAGTTATGAGTGAGATATATAAAA
Organism: Viscum album; assembly: GCA_963277665.1. NCBI lineage: Eukaryota > Viridiplantae > Streptophyta > Magnoliopsida > Santalales > Viscaceae > Viscum > Viscum album. The sequence goes on from OY728137.1 coordinate 1,211,291,554, forward strand.
AACTTAAAACAGTTAGTCCAAAATTAGGCCAACTTTTCAATGAAGCTCAAAATGATACTAAAATCATAAAATTTGAAAATTATAATTAAAATAAATCTTTTGTGGGATTAGAAAAGTCGAAATTAAATTAAACATATTCTAAAATATTTTCTCTTTCAATTCCCCTGCACTCACACATTTTACTCTGGTGCAATCATCCAATACTAAGGTAAACAAATTCCCAAAGTATAAATGAAAACACATTTTAAATATCACATCCATGAAAATAAAATGACTCCTACATGGAAAAAAATTCTCTATCTACTCAATTATAATAAAAATCAATTCAATATCATGTATTTCTTCATGTGCATTTCCAACCTACCTATCAAAAAAAATATTTCTCTCTTCACTCATGGATTTTTAATTTGATGTTTTTTTATTCTCTAAAACATATGTGATCTCCATAGGCTTTATATCATCCTAATATATGCAATTAAAAGACTAATAAATATTTCAATAATGATTTATTTTTCAAGGGTTGTTCAAAGGATGTGGTTTTGAAGGATATAATTGTAAAAACATCTGAGGTAGAATGAGGAGGGTTATGATCTAACGAGAGGTAAATGCATGAAAATATTTTTGCTCAAGAATGGTATGATCCTCAATCAACTTGAAAAAGAATCACCTCTAAAAACCTCTTCCAATTATTGGTATATTCACACTTTGAATTTTGGACTCAATGATAAATTACATCCCTATTTTCTCCCATTTTGATCATTGATTCTACTAGAATTAAGATATGCATTTCTCTTCTGAATCAAAATTTTGAGGAAAATAGAGGTATATTTTGATCTTCAAATTTTGGTGAACACTTGTCCCATATTTTTAATGATATCTTCTCCACACATAAAATATTAAATCATAAAATTTTATCAATGAAATCATAGAAATTATGGAAACATTTTTTCTTCTCAAACAGATTCTTGAGAAAAGAAAAATATAGCCTATCGTCTCCCTCCCTCACACTTGAGTTCAACAATAATAATTTATTTATCTTTTGGATAAATATAGAAATGGATAAATGGCTTGTAATGTGATGTCATGAAAAGTTATTTCATGGATACTGTGGGATTAATAAAGGTAATATGAAAAGGTAGGTGAATAAAATAGTTTAATGTAAAAAGGGAATTTCAAAGTTGTTCCTAAATCATACTTGACACATTCCATGAACCCTAACAACATGGGAAAAGAGAAAAGCAGAATGTTATGTATTAAAAATATGTATCAATACTATTAAAAATATATAAATAAAAATAATATTTTAAAATGGGTTATAAACCTCTTAGGTTTGGAAATATTTTTAATTTGGATAGTTTTAGTTTACATGAGTTTCACAATCAATCAAACTTTATCAAATAAAATGATTGGAAATAAAAAAATAAAATCAATTCATTAATCATTTAAATCCTAAAATATATATATCAATAAACTTTCCAAAAACACATATATGGTTGCTATTTTCTTATGTATTTGATTTAGCTCAAAGTCATAAAAAACACCAAAAAATTAAATACAAATCAAAACATGAAAAATTACTAAATGAAATATAAAAATTACAATGAAATAACACATAAAATCCTTAAAAATAGATTGAAATACCTCCCCCAGCCTTATAAAATTTAATAGTCTATTTTTAGATTGAATCAGATCAATAATGATTTTTATACAAAATTTTAATTGGGAAGAAAATAAAATAAAGAAATAAACAGAAACAACCTGATTTATTTTTTTCTGGCCTTGATTTAAGCTTCTAACTGCTACCACTATAAAACTAATAGAAATAATTAAATAAAAAATATCAAATATAAAGAAAAATGGGAATGTAAATTGATAATTCATGGTTTATACCACCAAAAAGGCTCTAGGATTTTACAACCCCAACTCAATAAGTTGTATTAGATTATCCCTAATTGGTTGGTTTTTGTGGTTTCTTGAAAATGAACCACCACATGAACATTTTCCCAGTTTCCATGAGTATAAAGATAGAATAGAGAGCTCAAAAGAAGGTAAGAAAATTACAAACCCACAATAAATAAAAAATAAAAAATATGAGGTCCAAGGTGGGAGGGAAATGAATATAGTTATACTATTTTTTGACTATCAGGACGTCCTCCTTTATATGGAGTATATGTTGTTGTATAGTAGGTTGTCGCATCACGACATGATTATGCAACTATTCTACTTTATCCACTACTTTTTTGTAATAGTACATAACATTCAGGGTCTACTGTATTTTTGTTGTGTTAGAAATTTTAATAGAATATAAGTCAAAAAAACAATTCATATTAAATAATATTAAAACATGATGAATAAATAAATAAATCATCCCCTTAAAGTAATTAATCTTGGAAACTAATCTCTTTGAGAATGGAATTTGAAAAATCAATCTTAATAGGTGAATATTAATTATCATTTTACAAATTAATAGATAGGTATAGAGGTGATGATTTTTAATTATCAAGGATGTGAATATCATGTTTCAGATTATCCTCAAAAAATATATACCTGGATTCTTCCAAAAAATGTTGATCAACTATAAGTGAAAAATATTGAATTTGTTGATCAAGGACCTCCTAGATAAATGGTTGAGTGTGGAATTATGTTATTAATTCCTTTAGTGTATCCATCCCAACTACCTGAGGTTATTTAACATTAAAAATTATTCGTAAAATCACCTCTAAAGTCGTTCTGGTTCTGGTTTTGGCTCAGGTATGGGATGCTCCAGAAGTGCATGAATATATTCTTCTATCCTTTAAGAATTGATCTTAAAATTTTCTAAATATTATTTTAGTTATATCATATAGGATTTACAATCATTTTTAACTTATCTATTAACTTGTTATTGTCCATTACAAGAATAATAATTTGAATTGAGAAACATCATGAACAAAAAATATTTTGTTTTACTTTTATTATGAAATTTATTAATTTTTTTGTGTTTTTTATGAAAAATGGTGTGTTCAAGTGTTGTGACTCCCTGAGAATGATTCAAAATTTATGTGTGGGGATTTTTTTTAAGAGTATTGGTCAATAGTTTATTTACATAATCATGAAAAACAGTGCATACCCAAGGTCGGTCAATAGGGGTTAGCTCACATGACACCGAAATTCTATTGTCACTATTTAAACTTTACCTTATATAAAATTAAATAATATAAAATATTGGGTTTTAAAGATGCATGAAATGTTAATATATGTTTATAATTAAATCAAAATAGAATTAATACAGTTATAATGATGTTTCACAATAAGGTTATCCTCCTAGAAGAACACCTAAAGTGAACCAACATCGTCTCATTATTAGATTAAAATTTACTTAATGAACACACTCCATCATACGTGGGAACATAATTTTAATCCCATGTTTGAATATATGTGCACTAACAATCACTAAGAGACTAGACATCTAGCTCCTAAATTATGGGACAATATTGCAGAAGAGAATAATGAGCCTCAGCTGGAAAGTGGAGACACAAAGGAAACTTACCCACTAAGATCATTATCGGCCTTGATCTATGAAAATAAGAAACTATATGAATGAATGTGAAATGATATGGGTTCAAATACATTTTTCTTCTTTAGGAACTTCCTCTAATTAGTTTTTCATGATCATTATTATTAGAGATCACCACGGAGAACAATTGGGTGGAAATAGAAAAGAGAAAAAATGAAGGGTTGAGAGGATGAAGAATAATAATATATATTAAAAATGAATTATACTATTAAACTAAATAGAGAGACGAAATAATAATAATAAATGGATATTTTTTTCATCATTCTTTATCAAATTTATACCCATGAAATTTATGATTTATTGGCCTTATTTGTAGATATTTATATCTAATTTACTCCATAACTTAATTCTGGCGAAGTAGACTCTTCGTATTACCCATATCTGATTTACCTTGAATTAATGGACTAAAAAGAGGTTGAATAAAGTATGGAAAAATTTATAATTTTTTATTAATATATTATATACCTCCATGTCAAATTTAACCTCATTTTTATTGTCCATTTATAATATATGATCTCATATTCAAAATTATATATATCTATGCATAGATTTTGTGTCATAAATTGTGAGCAGGTTTTGGTCCTTCAAATTTTGCATTTAGCTTTGGGTCCAAAATAATGAAATAAACCCCAATGAACACATAAACTAAAAAATAATAATCTTTAAATTTTGATTATTTTATATACTGTTATGGAAAAAATACATAGATAAATTAAAATAGTTAAAATCCAAATTTTTTCCATTTTTGAAATTAAACTCAAAATGCTACTAAAATAATAAAATTTGACAATTACCATTAAAATAATACATTGGTATGATTGAATAAAATATAATTAAATTTCAAATAATTGAAAATATTTTTTATAATAAGATTCAAACCAAAAGTCAAAAGTAATTTTATATTAAAAAAACATTTTTCTGCTCATTTCTTGCAAGGTCATATTACTCCTTTAAACAACACCATTTTTTCAGGCGTCTTAGGAGTAGAAACGGAGTGTTTGATATGATATTTTCTGAAGAATTTATTGAGTTTATTATTCTCAAATTATCTTCTATGATCATTTCTTAATGACATAATTTTGGAATACTTTTCATTTTGAAAAAGGTTAAAAAATTATAAAAATCATAATAGTCTAGATTTTTGAATTTCATGAAATAAACCCTAGTAAATCTTGAAAAATAATCAAACAACTCATGAGAAAAGAATTTTCTAGGCAGGATTGTTGTTCTAGTAGGTCCAAACAAGTCCATATGAATATTCTCTAGGGATAAAGAAGTAGAAACTTTTGAAATTGGTTTGAAAGTAGATTTGTGTTGCTTTACCATTTGACAAGAATAACATAGTTTCTTTTCATCAAACTTTTGACTAAGAAAATCAGAAATAATATTTATTTTGTGTAGTTTTCTTAAATAATAAATATTATACTATCCATGTCTTCTATTAAAAACAAAAGATGCATATACTTTTTAATTTTTACAATTTAAATTTAATCTAGAAAAATAATTATGATCTAAAGTATATACATTAAATGTTCTTTTTTTATAAACTGGAGATATTTTTAGTAAAAAATAGAGCTTTAATTCTTATAAAAATAAAATAAATAAACATAATAAAAAAAATTACGAAATTTTTATATGGTTTTTCTTTAATCCCCCAATATAAATTACAATGTTGATAATGATATATTTTGGAAATCCAACAGATACAACTCAATCTATCTTTACATTTTCATTTTGCACTAAATGTGAGATAGCCTCTATCAATCTTGGATGGGGAGTGAATGTTTGAGAAATATAAACTCATTTGTATTGAAAGACCATTATCAATGAACTATTTTTTATTATTGCTTATGTTGATAGTTCCATAAAATGGAAAATAAAAAAATAATATTTTTTGGTACTCAAATACTCTTGGGTCTAGAAATGGTTGCTATAAAAGACTTGAGAACACAAGTCTTTTTGTGTAGTCTAGAAAACCATGAAGCAACTTTTAGAAAACATTAAATAAGAAAATAATTTTTAATTCTGAAAATCTATGAAATTGAAAAAAATATTCATTGGTATAATTCCCTAGTTATTAATAGTTAAAACAACTGAGTTTAGAGATATTTTTGTTCACAGAACTATGAAAAAATCATTTTTATAAAATTTAAGTCATTTATCTTGAAATCATATTCTAGACCTTTATATTTTAAGCGGTTTTGAACAAGAAATATTTCTAGGTAGTCCTCCCCCTTATTAAAAACACTTTTTGTATCTTGGAGGTTTTGATCTTTTTTTTCTGCAGGTTCTGAATTATTCTAATCTGTTTAGTACATGATGATATAGAATTTTCAAACTATCTTTTCAAATCTAAAATATTATTATTTAAGTTTTTTTATTTATCAATATTCACGTATGAATTTATGATTTCTTTTTTTCCTTTTTTAATATTTCATAATCAATTTATAACATATTAAAATATTCATTTAATTTTACATATGATAAATTTTCATTTTCATATTTAAACACATTCTCAGAAGAATAATAAGAATGCACCTCATCCAAATGTGCTAAAAAACACATGTTGGATTTTTTATTATATAATTTATCTTATGATTTTGAATATGAAAAATAACCAGAGTCTTCAGAAGAACTATATTTGGATTTCGTAGCATTCTTGGATTTATTCTTATATATGAACTTCTTGAAAACCTTTTTTTTCATAATTTTTATTATCATGCAATTGAGGAATGTACAGCTTGATGTGTCCAAGATTTTTTCTGTCATAATATCTTACTTCTTTTGAATTTCCACAATGATTTTTAAACTTGTTTAAAGGTATTATAAAAAAAATTCTATTATTATATATCTTTATAAAATTTCTTGAAAACTATAAATGTTAATCCTTTGATCCATAATTTGTTATGGAATATTCTTCTTCAGATGATGCATAGATCTATATATCACTTTTCCTTTTTTCATCATTATAAGTAGAGACCTTCAAAGAAGTGGATTCCATAGTAATAATTTGATGTTCTCCTTCTCCATCTTCAATTTCTACCTCGTACATCATAATATTTCCAATGATATATTTTATTAACCTCTATATATTTTCTGATGGTAGCTGAGATTCCACCCCACATAGATGGTAAAAGTCTTGAAACATTTAATTATTACTCAGGATCAGTAATTGGTGTTCCTAGATAAGCAATATTATTCACAATATTAGTGGGTATTCTATTCAACTAATTAATTATTTCTCCTTCAATCGTTTTGATGGTTTCAATCTTAATTTTGCATGTGTCACACTTAAGATCCCTCACATTTTGTGTTCTTTTATGGGTAACTATTATGCTTATACACATTTCATTGGATATTTGACATTGAGAGAATATGTTGAACTCATTTATACATCGTCCAGATATTATAGCATTCATAGCCTTAGAGTTCAGACTATTTCTCACCTAAATGTTTTCATCCCATGTTTCTTGTTGTGTTTATGGAATTTTATAAGGCATCACATATTTTAGGTAAAAATTTAAGCAAATTTTATTCAAATATATCTTCATTCTTACCTTCCAATGCCCATGATTTTCATCATTAAAATAAGTCGCTTTAACCACTGACATAAATTTTTTTTGTCATCTATAACATCTAATTGAATGAATATATTTGGAAATAAACCTTTCACAGTTGTGAACTTAAGAGTCATGAGTTATAATGCAAATTTTTGACCCATATAATGGATAACTAAAAATTCAAGAGGGGTGAATTGAGTTCTTAAAAATTTATTTACTTTAAACCCACCCTCTTCATGGTATGTTGATTCCTATATTTTTTGTTGAAAAATATTGCAGTAGAAATATATAACTCAGAGGAAAAAGATAATATATATAATATTTATAGTGGTTTGAGAAACAAAAAACCACTATTCCACTCAACTAAAACTCCTCTCCATAAGTTAAATGAATTTCAATTTGATAGACTTATTATAGGGGAATCATAGATGAGTTAAATTCGTTTTTGCTTATTATATAGGTCATAGATCATTTAAATATACCTTCTCAAGATCTATCTATGGCCTTAACACACACAATTACAATGAGTATAGATGAAATATAAATGAATAAAATTTTAAGGAATGATGTAGTACAAAATTGCAAGTATCAACTGAAAATTGATAAAGACATGTCCAGAGATGATGATTTTCTTCAAAGCATAGATATGAAGGTTCTTTGAATGTAATTGATAAACATGTAACCACATCATAAAAGCATTTTTTCATAATTTATGTGTTTTATTATGTGTACATGCATTCATCCTTCTTATTATAAATGTTTGTATGTACATGTGTATTCCTTCTTCATGTACTATCTTGAATTTCTATTTATATCTCCTCTTTGATTTTGTACATAATTATAGAATATAATCATAATGGTCAAATGAATAATCCCCTTAAAAGTAGATAATATTGTTTCTTAATGTCAAATTTCATTATTTTCAAAATATAGAGTAAGCTTTTGCAGGTAGAGATGTCAAAAAGCTTCTTCATCAGATATGTCCATTCTTGTAAAAATGACACTTTTCCCAAATTGATATATCAATTTTTATAAAAAAACATTTTTTAACATTATTAAAATCATGAAATGACATATTGATGGATTATGTTAATGATATGATTGTAATCATAATGATTCACATGATAGGTTATATTTCATAAGAGAAACAACTAATATCATTGTTCTTCATGAGATAAATTTTTTAGCAGCTTCATTAGAGAAAACACACCATATTTTTCACTACATAGAATAACATAAGTTCTATATTTTAAATATATTAATTCTTTCAGAGAGAAATAACTAGGTGATTGTAAGATAAATCATCTTATGAATGTACTATTCATAAGAAAAAACATTTCAAAATTTAATTCTGACAGATCTATCTAGTTTGATCATATGGTAGATAATTTATTTCATTCATAATATAATATTTTATTTCAATAATAAAATTTCGTAGTTTAATTAATTATGTAATAGCTAAAATCCAATTTAATAGATTACTTTACATGTGATAAATTCCATTGAAATTAATACCTCACATCTTATGAGAAGATAAAATATGAAACACATAATATAAACTTATTAGAATAAAAATTTGAATTTTTTGAATCCTCAAAAATCATAAAAAATGTATATATTTTGAAACAACATAATTCAATCCAATACTAGCTTACAAACACATCATTATGATCTAAAATCATAGGTAGTCTATATCTTTTACCTGAATAGTGGGGTAATGAGACAGAGAATCTTGATGTATTTTGTAGTAATTGATTATATAGTAGGATAAAAGTATATCAAATCATTTGATACAGTTAAGGAAGTAGTTTGGATACATAAATTTGTCTTAGAACTTGGTGTTATACCTAATAGTGTGGGACCTATTACATTTTACTATGCTAATACTATATTAGTGGTACTTTCCAAGTAGCCCATGTCACGATAGAGGATAAAGCATATACATTGAATTTTTTATCTATTAAGATATTTTACTCATAGATTTTATGTTACTATTAGAAAATTATCCATAGAGGATAATGTGGATGACGCACAAACTAAATTCATATTTCATCAAAAGCATGATTCTCACGTGAGATCAAACTGGTTGAAGGTTTATATAATTTTGATCTAGAGAAAGTGTGAGTGTTGTGAGTGGGTTACCTAGTCGAAACACATCTATGTACTTTGAATAACATTACATATATACATTTTTATATATACATTTATTTCTCTACCACCATTGTTTCCTTATTTTTCATGTCATAATAAACGGTTATAGCATTTGCCAACTATAATATAAACCTCAATATACAATGAATATATTCTTAAATATAAATCATATGGTCTAGATACATCATACTGAGAGGACATAGATGATGCCTGACATTTACGTGTTGGGGTCTCATAAGTATTGAAACTTCTTCTCATGAAATTCACACATGGTGATCTCAAGTAAAGAAGATCATGAAGACTAACCTACCAATATGAACATCACATGTTTCTTGTGTCATTGGTTGTTTCTGTATAAAAATATGTGTATTGGTATCCATTGGATTAATACATAAAATCTTTATTTTAATGATCCCAAATCATATTTCTTAGGTCATTAATGAAATATTTTTTTTCTTTTATAAAAATGTTTTTTGTACTAAACTATAAAAAAGGATCATTATTCAAGTGATCATACCATCCTACCATATAATAATGTTAAACTAAACATAAAGGATATGGGACCATATAAAAGTGATCACACATTGATTTCTAGTTGACCACATGAACAAACAAGTCACTATGTACCAGTCAATGTCTAGAACTAAATGCATGTATACTAAACTGAATGAATGGGGTGTTCAAGTGATTTCATGAAGAATTCAAACTACTCCATGATGAATTAAAGTTATTGTGAAGGCATGAAATTATTTTTGGTTAATTATTGAATCCACCACATGAATAAATGATGTGAAAACATATAGAAATCAATTGATCATATCTAGTAATCGTATCAAGTGACATTGTCAAGTGGTAATTTCTAGTGACCGTAATAAAGTGACCTTGTCAATTGAACTCGATAAAGTGACATTGTCATGTGAACAATAGGTCAAGTGACCAAAAGATAAAGAAACTATAAGATAATGTGACTACGCGATCAAGTTACCACAATCTAGAGTGGTCATGATTATGTAATATCAAATTGACTATTTTTAACTTAAGTAGTGAGTAATATTTAAAAATCCATAGGCTATATTTTTAAGAATTTACTAAAGTTCTAAAGAAATTAAGGATGTTTCATCAAAATAATGTGTACGATGATTAATTTGTAAAGAATTTATAATAAGTAATTATAGATGATTCTCTCTTTAAGATGCAAAGCCACTCGTAGACAAAATATATACATACAGAAGAACATATAGAGGACTTACACTGAAATACTGATCAGATGTACTACTTCAATATATGCATCCACAACACTCTATTTTGTATCACTAAGTATAATTCTCATGTGATTCTTTTTGAAGGATAGATTTATAGAAAATAGATCAATCAAAGCTTATTAGACTGAGTTTCTTAAAACTATCTATCTTCTTATCATTTATATCTCTCTTTTTTAAAATACCTTCATTTTTCATGTAAATTAATTTATCCATTTTTTAGCACATTGGTATGTACTTTATTAGAGAGTACTAGATACTATCTCTTATTATTTTTACACATTTTATCCCATGAATAATTAGGGAAGATGCTATGTTTATCATGGACTGCCATGTGAGAAATTATAGTAATAAAGACCAACCGAGGTTGTGGATCTCTTTATTATTTAATAAAAAATGATTGGAACATAGTGACTTTAAAGTAGAGAGGATTTGGTTTTATCTTGAGATGAAACCTACTATATTTATTCTCACTACAATTAAATTTGTTATTGGTTAATATTTTTAAAATTCAACTTATTACATTAAAAACTCTTTTTTCAAATCTATAATATGATAGTTTTTTTAATAAATAATTTATAAACTGGGACAAATGTGATTAGAATTTTTTCAAAAGTTAATTTATTTTTAAAATTGTTTTAACTCAGCAGTGATTGATCCATTATGAAATCTTGTAAAAACATTAAATTATATATTTCTACTATTTTAATTATCTGGAATATTTTTTTGAACTAGGGGATTCTGTTTTAAATTGTTCTAAATAGAAATTTGTATTATAAACCCATCTCACCCGCTCTTGATTTTTCCTCTCTGACCAACATTTGGTATCAGAGGAGTGTTATTCTTCATTTGTCCTTGGCCAAGTTTTTAGAAAGATATTTTTAATTTATTTTTTCCCTATAATTATTTTATTAGTGTTATATTTTAAGTTTATTCAACAAACAAACACCCTTATTTTAATGGTCAATATTATGCTTAGTGGAAACTAAAAATGAAAATTCATATTGAGTATAAGGGTTTTTACATTTAGGGATCTTTTGAAGATCAATATAAAATCACAGAAAAAGTTAGAAAATAGTGTGATGTGACAACTAAAACTACTTATTATTAAAATTTCAAAGACATGAACAATTTATTTTTTTATTTTATATAGGGTAAATTTAAAATGATAACTTCTTGTGATACTGCTTATGAAATTTTGGAAAACCTTTTTTCTTCTCATAATGAAACATATAATGTTAAGGAAATAATATTAAATACATATACTATTAATTATAATAGTTTGAAAATAAATCCTGTAATATCTATATATGACATGTATCATAGGTTCATTGAGATCATAAATACTATGATTATACATGGAAAGAATATAGACAAAAATGATCAAGAGTAGAGGATCCTGGTATGTCTACCAGATTGATTGAGATGTACATCAATCTCAATTCAAGAATTATGTATCATCAGAAAACCACAAGTCAAATATCTAATTGGAATGCAGATGATGTATAAAGAAGATCTAAAAGTAAACAATAACTATAGCAAACTGAAAAGAAAAATTATTTTCTTTAAGGAATCATAATCAAAATCCAAGTCAGTTTTCAAACATGACATTATAATTGGAAGTGAAGATGATAAAGATAGTGATAAGGAAATGGATCAGTTATCCATAATATTTTAGATGTTTTATCAAAAGAATAATTATTTTTCTTAAGTTAGATTATAATGGAAATTTTTATATAAGAGAAAATTGAAGAAATGATTGGAAAAAGTATGAATCCTCTAATGAGATTTTATTCTATGAATGTATGAAGAAATGAAATATAATATTTAAATGTCTAAAACAAAATTTTAGTAGTACGTATGAGGTTAAAGATAAAATACTTAATAAATTAATGAATGATACTTATAGTGCACATAATGTTCCCTCTATTGACTAATATTCTATTCCATAATATGCAAATGAACAAGAAAATGTATGATTTATGGCTACTTATTTAAAGGTACCATCTATTTATTTGGCTAATATATATAATGAATATGAAATTTCAAATGAATAATTAAAATAATATTATTTTATGATGGAAGATAAAATGAATGTGTTAAAAGATAAATATAAAAAATATAAAAATGGTTCATGTTTTATATAGTGTGACAATTTTTTATCTTAGTATAGAAATAGAAGATAATTTCATTCTGTTAAAAAAAAATACTGATTCAAAACAGCCAAATGAATAACTAAAAATGATTTAGAATGGTTTTTTGATAATTGAAAAAAAATAAATATTATATTTTGTAAGAAACAATCTACAATACAAATCTGTAATTGGGTATAGATGTGGATAGGAAGGGAATATGCATAAAACTTATTTTATACCTATAATAAAAAAACATTAGATTTAGGGTAAACAAATATTTTTGGAAATAATTATAAAATTTTTGACAAAAAAATGTTTTTATTTTTAAATATGTTATTTATATGCAAATAAGTGTTGTAAATCAAATGTGAATTATAAAGACTTTATTTATTAACTACTATGGACCTGAGAAAATTAGAGTACCAAATTAATTTCTTATTTGATTGTACATAAGAAAAATATTTGAAAAGTTACATAAAAATATATGGTATCTAGAAAGTGGATGTTCTAGAAATACGAACATATAATATTCAAAATTCTATAATATTATAAAATTAGATGGTGTACTTGTCACTTTCAGTGTTAATGAAAATGGAAATATTATTATACTTGAAAAAATTTGTAACTATGAATATGTATTAATTTCTAAATAATTGTTTATTAATGACTTAAAATATAAACTTATGTGTATTTATCAATTGTGTTCTGAAGTTTTTAAATTCAAATTTGATAAAAATTACTATAATAATAATTATTCCAATAATGCTTTAGTGTTTATCACATTAATAAGGGATAATGTTCAAGCTATTAATTTGGAATCTTTATTCACTCAAAAATTTTCTAATTTAAGTGATTTTCATAGAGGATCATTGTTATAGAATTTTATATTAGAGAACCATAATATATAATCACATAAAAATAGAAGTAATAATGTTTTATTCAAGGATCTATCCAATATATAATTCTTAAAGACAAAGGGTGCAATCCTTGTCCCAAAGGAGAGAAACAAAATATATATTTGAAACAAAAAGTGGTTTCTACTTCTAAACCACTATAATTGGTTCTATAGATTTATTTAGACAATCTAGAGTTTTTATTTTAGAATAAAGATACTATGCCTATATTATTTTTGATGATTATTCAATATATACATGGTTTATTTTCAATACTCATAAAAGTGAAGGTATTTATTGTTTTGTAAAATATGAAAAATCATAAAAGAAGCTTAGTGGAATCACCATCAAAACCATGAGAAGTGATCATGGATGAGAGTTTTAGAATCATGAATTTTAATTTCACTTCTCACAAAATTTCAATACTCATAATTTCTTTTCACCTTGATCTCCTCACCAAAACAGGGTTATTGAAATGACAATTTATTATCTTAAAGAGAATGCTTTAACTATGCTCAATGAATATTATTGAATAACCTTTTTTTACGATGATGCTTCTAACACAACGTTTTATGTAATTAATAATGCTTTTAATCATTATGGGCCCATTTTTGGATTGTTTCTCACCTCTCTTGCATGGGTTATTCCTCCTGGAATTCTAGGGGTTTTATCCAGGTGCTTCATGTTATTATGCAACCCTTTTTCATCACTTACTACATATATTTTTTGGCTTTTGTGGTCGTCCTAGTCCATTGAACTTTCCTTTTTTGGTTGTCATATATTCTTATAGTCTTATATCAACTTATACCTTAGTTTTGGTCACCAGGATTCCAACCCCCCATAGTGCTTTGGGATCTGATTGAATTGGGGTTCCTCTATCATTTTTTGGGTTTTTTGAGTCTCCTAGACCTATGTGACTCTAGTTCCTAGAGATTTTAGGCTCATCATGTGTTTTATTAAAATAGGTTTGATAATGTTTTAAGATCTGTTGGGTACCAGGATGGGCAACATAAGCTAATGGGCCAAGAAATTAAAAATTGTTGCATCACCAGAGTGATGTAACATCGTCGAATCTGGTGATCTTATCCCAGTATGGTCTGAGGACCACACATGGTTTAAATAGAGTACAAAAATAAAATGAACATGGATGTCATTCAGTTATGATGTTACCATTCTAGTCGTATGACTTTTTTGATCGTTTCTTGAAACATTTGATGTCAATTCCCTATAGTTCGTCTACACATTCCTCTTGAATCTGCTCATGCATCATCCATTGGAATCCGGGTTCTAGCGCGGAACTCTGATGACCACTTCAATGCAATTATGATTACCACAAGGTAACATCTTTGATCCGTGATGGTGGACCATGAATATACTTTTTGTTTGAGAGAGCCTCTCTCTAGGATTAATGGTAGAGAGAGGATCTCAATTCCAACGAATGAACAATCACATGGGATGCACCTCTTTCCTACTTATATATTGAATATCTATAATACCAAGTTTGGTTTTTTGGTCCCCGTGTAATAAATATCAGCTATATATGTATTATAAATAACTATTTATGACAAATTAGATTATTCCATAAATAATATTTATAATTTTTCATTAAATTTTAATATATTAAATATATTATGTGATAAACTTGATTCTACAACTTGACCCAGGTCTCCTGACAATATTAAAATAACCCAAGATATTTAACTAATATCAGTTCAAATAATATTAGTCCTTATATTTACAAAATGACTTGTAAATACATGTCATAGATAAACTCAATAAATTATTCAAAACTTGAATAATTAAAGAATTTATTTATTCCCCAGAGATCCATAGAACATGTATAAAACCTAGACCCCTTAGGGTGTCCAACCGTGTTCTATATTCATATTCAATAGAATAGATCTAATTTTCAATGTGCAATAGTGTGTGACCCTATAGGCCCTTAACTCAACAGTAGTGAATAATATTCACCTACCAAGAGAAGGGTCTAGAAACTCATCAAGGCCCCTATAGTAATAAAGAAATTTCAAAGAAATGACTACCTTACTATAAACACAATTTGTGTAATATAATATATTTGTCAAATATATCTCAATAAAGAAGGATTCATGCTTGTTTCATCATCATTTTCCTTAAAATATTATTTTTTAATTTTTCCAAATGGTCTTACATTTGACTACCATGGACATGGATTTAATGAAGGTGCTTCTATCCCAATCAACCAGCCTTGAGATATATCGTCCAAAACATAGAGGTGAAAAATACTTTCTTATCCATTCCATCAATTTCATGTCACCAATAATGTAACCAACAGAAATTATCTTTCCACGACTTCATTTACATGGTTTTTACCTTGAATCAAATTATCCAAAGAAATGACAGACATCAATAATGATCACAAGTCAGGAGACCATTACACATGTCCATAGAGAGGAACTACCAGTGACACTTGGAACATGTGGTGTTCGGATTAGCGGGTTTGTACTCATGATCTCAACTACCAGAGATCGTCAAGTGAGAACTTTATGAGAATATGTCTCAATGATTATGATCCCCCATAACCTGATAGTCTCACATCATCTATATCCTTTTAGAATGATGTAAATGGACCATAGGGCATTACTTTAAGATTACTGTAATAGTATCTCTAGTTTCTCATCATAGCCTAGGACCTGTTATAACCCCTTGATATGACATGTAATCTAAAGTCATTACCATAAACAAAGTTGATACAGAAGTATCATCACTATTACGGAAATATAAACACATGTATATTTAATAATAAATATACATGTAGTGGTGATGGTTCATAGATCTATTTTTTCATTAGTACCTTATATTTAGCATGATCTTTCTAATTCTAATTGTGACCATACTAATTTGTCTTTCATATGTGGTTCGCTTCGAAAGAAATCATGGGGTGATCAACATCTCCTTGTTGATGGTTTCTCAGATCATATCTGAATTATTCAATAAATATTTTCTAATCTAAGCTCTGGGTCCATTCTGTATTCCTATAATGGTTGATCTCTATAATGGTGACATGATTGAATGTGTGGTAGTAGGTTGGCAGACCCATATCTGGATAGTAAAATATATATTTGGTGGTGATGACATGGTCTATGGAATAACATCATGGTTGGTGTTGATGGTGTCTATATCTTCAGGTGATGACAGAGTTGTGACATTAGGGAGGGTGATTTTAAGGGATTCATCCAGTTGCATCAACCAATATTTTTGTAGTGATGGTGGTGTATCATTTGGGAGGGTTCCAAAAATCTTGGATTGAAGTGTTGTCTTTGGTGATTTCAAATTAGTCAACACTCGTAGAAACTTTTATTTAGGTGATGATTCCATAAAAAAGAGGTTTCTCCAATAGTTTCTTTTAGATTTTGGTCTTTTGGGTCATCATCTTAGTCTTTATCCCAAGGGGCCTCTAAGTCATCACATTGTGGTAGTAGGTGGAATGTTGGGATCCTCGAAATTATTTTGGCCCATTAAGATTGAAGATAAATGAATATTTTGGGTGGGTGGCCTCATTTTAAGGGATAAGAATGTTGATTCTTAACATTCATACTTTTGTCTCCTTATTGTCAGATTGTGTTGTGCCATTCTATAATAGCCTGTATTTTCAATGAAGGTATGCATAATTAGTTTTTCAATTTCAATTTCTCAAAATGAACAGATATTAAATCTTAATCAAGTCAAGGAGGTCACGGGTGCATTTAGGTCTAGTTTTGGATCATGGAACCCGGATATGGGAAGAAGAAACTAGGCTGCAATGTTTTCCTACAAGCATGCGACCGATTGAGCATGAGCATGTGGATGGTTACAAACATTAGATAGAGCCTTTTTTCAGGGTTTTCACATGGTTCATCAAACCATACACCTAACCATGCGGTGTAACCCAAGTAGTAGTGAACTAATCACGATTTTCACATAGTTTAGCCAAACTATGAAGCCGAACCATGTGCCTTGATATTTTGGGGTGAAATGACCAAAATTCACCTCACATCATTTAAAACCTTTTTTTATTTTTCTTATCCTCCCTCCATTGTCTAGTCATGCTTTTCCTTCACTTTTGATCTCAAAAATCCCTCAACCAAGGCATTGATACAACTATTTTTTTCTAGTGTACATTCTTCAATCTTTCAGAAGAATTGGATCTATCTTGATAAGATCCCCTAGTATCACATTTTATATCTGTGTTTATCTTTCCATTCATTGTTCTATTTAGGAGGAAGATTATTTTTCCTATTTTTAGGGAATTAGAGCGTTTCTAAGATCTATTCCAATGAGCTTCAAATATGAGGATAATATCAATTGAGGAGTCATAAAAATACTTAAGGTATGTGGTCACGACATCCTCCCTTTGAATATTTCCATCTCGTAGCCATGAAATTGTGCCACACGTCATCCTTTGAAGTGTTCCCTTAAAATTTATTCCTTCATGTTAAATTGATCATTACATCTTGTTATATGAATTTTGAATCTTTTTTAGTGGTTTAGAGGTTGGTTGTCACACTTATGAACACACCTTGGGTCAGACACTTTGAATTGAACTTTGTATCTAATTGCTAAATTTCTTGACACACCTATTTATTCCATAGATTAAACATTAAATAAAATTTCTCTATATATATGAATGTTGATGGAACTCGAAGAACAACTTTGGTTATTGGTTCATCCTACCCTTGGAATTTCCCAATTAGGCAAGTTCCTTAATGATATTTTCACCCTCTAAGTGACCCCTTTGAACTTATAAATGGCGCTTCAATGTCTTAATGAATTGAATTAATTTTTTACTGTGAATGGATTCTATAGGATGGATTATATATGATGGTGTCATGATTTAATTTAACGGACCATGAAACCTTCCAATTGAAACTTTGAACCTTGTGACTCATTTTCTATTGTTTAAGAAATTGAAGGAGATAATGGAATTTAATACATGGGTTGGATTATGAATAATTGTAAGCTCTTTCTTTATTAAATGAACCAATTGTTTTAAAATGGAATGAACCCAAGGGATGGTATGACAATTACCATCATTTCCACTTAATAAAATAATTAATTTGAATTGTATTGTTTTAGATGGATTTGAACATGTCTATTTAGACATATGAGAGGTAATGCTTCATGTGTTATTTTATAAAATTGAATTTTCATAGTGCCTTGTTTATATTTAAAGATTTGATAAATAAGTTTCATGATAGGTTTTACCTTAACCCTTATATTATAAATGAATACGCCTTTAAATATGATGTGTATGATGGTAAGGGGTGTGGATCATGGAGGATAATCAAACTCCCTTACGTCGGGTGTTGAGTATGCAATCTTACACTTATGAAACTGTATGGGAATTTGGATGAGTTATGCCCCAACCAAGACATCACTAGTATTCTAGTTATATGACCACTTACATTATTACATAATTGGTTCATATAGGTTGATGAAATATAAAAATACACTATAAAAATTATTAATACTATATATATATTAACATGATCAAATGCACATTCCTTTCGGCAATGAGCCAAAGCATGTAGAGCCACCAAGTGTCCAGTAGGAACCTGAGAATCCTAGTTATTTATTTCTACATTGCTTTACTTATTTTGTGATACATGTACACTATTCATTTACATGGAATACTTAGATCACATGCATAAATCATTCATAGTGGCCAACTAGGATTTTATCTCACACCCTATTTGAACTTATTTTGGCACCCAAGAAGATTTTTTTTGTAGGCATGGATAAGGAAAATCACACTTTAATAGGTTTTGTCTATGCTTCTGCTTTGATTGAGCATAGAGAAATGGATAGATATATAGCTAAGGATTCTTATCAAGCATTTTTTGTTCTATTGTATTGGATGATAGTATCTTCAGGTTTCTTTTTTGTATTACATCATGTCATGCATCCATGTGTCAGACACTACCTAAGATGATTTTGATTACATTATCAGTTGTTCTATTTTTTTATTCCTCTACATTTGTTTATTTATTTTATCTTTTCTTATATATTCTTCCAATAATTTGGTATGTTTATTGGTAATTTTTAATATTCCATTATGATTATAGGGTATATTCTCCCCACCGTACAACCTTTAAACTCTTTCTTCTAGTTGGTGGCATCTAGCATATGCGTAGGTGCACTTGAGGCCATGGGACCCATTGGTTTAGGGAAGAGGTTAAGTAGATCCTGAGTAAGGATGTTGAAAAGTGGTATTAGAGGAGTTTCTTTCTTTATTTACAATTTATAGAAAATATTTTGGATATTTGGGAACACCAGAACTTGGTCATAAGCCATGCTTGGGCGTCACGAACCCATGTTTTGGTAAAGACTGAGTTTCTTTAATTATAATTATCATTCTACTTTTTCCAATTATTATTGATATCATTTCACTGCTGGGTGACACACATGCTAGTTTTCGGTTATTATTATTGTCGTGAACTAGGATTTATTTCTTCCACGGATTGATGATATGAGATCAAGGAGCATTGCAATATACATCATTATTCAGAACACAAGGATACTATGCCATTCATTTTTTCATGTCAGGTTTATTTTCATCATGAATTTTCTTGTTGAATGTCTATAGTGACTTGTATATATAGTGTATTGTGTTAACACTTATTGTAGGGATTTGAAAACATAATTGATACTTAAAGTGCCTGCCTTAGCCTAACCGTTTTCCTAAATAGTTTAATAAATACACCTTAAACAGTCAATTATGGCATGTTGAGCTATGAACCATTGGTCACGGGAGATGGAACTTGTTATGGTGTGGGTTAAGTTGATGTTATATTTTTGTTGATAAGGTGTATGGTGGCTTATGAATGATAAATGGTAATCCACTAAATCGAACAATTTAAATATGTTTAAATATGTTTAATATTGCACAATGTCAAAATGGATATGACTTATAATGTGAAATATGCATCTTGTATATCAATCATAAAGACATAGACCCAATACCAATATTAGTAGTGGGTATCACATACGTTATAATGGATATCCATTGTCTATTCTATTGTCTAGACCCAAATTTTGAAGAAGGAAAAATTGCATGGTTGTTTCTGTAGAAAGGTTGTACTTATGTCCTAATTACTTTAATGAAATATTCTTAATTACATAAATCTCTTTTGAGGTGTTTGTTTGTAATTGTACTATGATGCCGCCAAGAAATCCTTTGGTCACACACCTTGAAGGTGTTGATGACCACATACATAAGGTGGCAGGCCAGGAGTGGCTAATGAATCCTCTAACAGAGACACTAGTGACTTCTCTTCATGTTCTAGATATGGGCACTGATACCTAGTTAAGAGAGGGTTTTTTACACATGGTTGAGTCTATGAATGGTGTAGTTTGACCTAATCTAAGTATGGAAGATCTGACTTAAAAGTTTCAGCAGTAGATTCCTCCCACGTTTTGGGGGGATGGAGGACCTCATGTTGTAGATTCTTGGCTCAATGAAATCCTATCTATATTTGAGCATCTGGAGATTCCTTTAGAGAAAGGGGTCAAACATACAGTGGACATGTTATGAGACCCATCCATGTGGTGTTGGGATATAATCACATAGGATGATCAGTATAGATATTTGGTCTCTGAAGAAATCTAGATGATCTTCTATGATTACTTCTTTCTATAGACTATGAGGACTGACCGAGGTAGAGAATTCATGAACCTATTGTAGGGTAGTATCTATGCTATAGAATACTCTAATTTTTTCACATATCTGTAGAAATTAACTCATAATATAGCTACTAATGATCTTATGATGATCATATGATTCAAGGTTTGGTTTGTATATGTCATTTGATCATAGGTCAACATGTTCAAGTTGACTACCATTTCTAAAATCATAAACCGAGACCTTATTATAGAGTGGATCTCGAGGGAAGATGAAGGTGTAAGTCAGGGTAGTTTGGTGCCCAGAACTATAAGAAACTACAGTTCTTATAGATATTGATGATTCAAGGTTACTCATGGAGGTGGTAGAAGTCAGGTTCCTCTCCTTGATAGCTTCTTTATTTTTCACCTGTGTGGTAAGATAAGATACATGAAGCCTTAGTGCTTGCGAGATCTAGTAGAGTGAAAATGTTGTGGTTTGAAAAGCCATATATATCTTTTCTTTAGGACTTTTCCGATAGTTCCAAGCAAGAAGGGATCTAAACCTAGTCCTCAATCATTAGATGGGACAACAGGATCAAAACAAGAAGGCACCTAGAATACAACCAGCCAATCTGGCCAAGGTGGCAGTCTGGGAAAAGGCATATGGACATATGATTATCAGCACCAGTAGAGTGGTCTTGCTCAAGGAAGTGAGGCAATGACATACGGTTGTGGTACATGATAGTGATATATAGTTCAAACTATTCTAGTGTAGTAGAGTTCCATACCTTCTAATATAGGAGTTACTATTCAAGTATCCTCCACTTTAGTGTCTACTTTTTTTGACATAGGTGTTTCTCATTATTTCATATATAAGGAAAACACTAAGATTATGGGCCTCTAGATCAAACAATAATATGTTGTTATGATTCTATATGCCCTGTTGGGTATTTGTTCTGAGGTAATTATCCATTGTAAGAATGGTATTCTTGAGACAGGCAGTTACCATTTTGTGTGGAATCATTATGTCCTCAACCTGACAGGATTTGATGCAATCATAAAGATTTAATGATTAGTTCCCTATCTATACTATATTGATTACTATTTTCATAGGGTTGGGTTTACATCACCAAAGGTCACTAGGCTCGTGCATTAAGGAGAATGGGATGTTAGTGCGACCCGAGGAGGACCCGAGAAGGAAAGGCTTGTTAGTGTCACAGATCAAATCACTAGTCATTTCCTGAATGACCTGGGTCACAACCTGCTATTTTCCCTCCTATAGTGGTGCATTATAGAGACATAATTTGTGATGACTTCTTTGTCCTACCTATTATGAGAGAGGTTAAATTCACTATTGAGTTTGTTCCAAGAGAAGCACTGGTGACTATTACTCCTTATAAGATATAACCTAAGGAACTTCTTGAACTCAATAAGAAATTGGAGGATCATGAGGATAATGGTTTCATACACCCCAAGACTTTAATTTGGGGTTTCATTTTTATTTTCATAAAAAATATAGACAATACACTAAGATTTTTTGGGATTACCGTTATTTATATCATCTCACAGTAAAGAATCAGTATCCACTACCTAGAATAGATGACATATTTGGTCATATTGGAGGAAAAAAGTGTTTTCAAAGATATATATGAGTTTTTTATATAAAAATGTTCATTTCAAGACTTTATACACACCTTTCATAGATTTAAGGAGCAGGTATTGTCTATATGAGTACCTGGTAAGGCCGTTTGGACTCATGAACACACCTTCGATCTTCATGGATCTTATTCATCGAGGTTTCCACCTATATATAGATTCATTTGTGGTAATATTTGTTGATTATATCATGGTGTATTTTTTCTCTAGACATGATCATGAAACCCATCTGGAGATTTTTCTAACTACACTAAGAGAGTTCCAGATCTCTGATAAGATGAGTAAATAACATTTTTGGATCGACAAATTCCACTTTTGGGTCACATTATCATGATGTAATGAGTATCAGTAGACACATATAAATTGAGAGATGTTATTTATTGGGAGTATCCCCATAATTTCGTTTACATCAAGAGTTTTTTGGGGATTTCTAGATATTACAGACACTTCATCCATGATTTCTCATTCCTTGAAGCATGACTTATGGGGTTGATGAAGAAGGGTGTGAAATTCATATGGTCAAGTTCTTATGAAGTATCCTTGTGACAACTGAGCCCTAGTGACAACACAACCACCCCGCCTTAACATGGAGGAAAAAAGTGTTTTCAAAGATATATATGAGGTTTTTCTATCAACATGGTCATTTCAAGACTTTATACACACCTTTCATAGATTTAAGGAGCAGGTATGGTCTATATGAGTACCTGGTAAGGCCGTTTGGACTCATGAACACACCTTCGATCTTCATGGATCTTATTCATTGAGGTTTCCACCTATATATAGATTCATTTTTTGCTTATATTTGTTGATTATATCATGGTGTATTTTTTATCTAGACGTGATCATGAAACCCATCTGGAGATTTTTCTAACTACACTAAGAGAGTTCCAGATCTCTGATAAGCTGAGTAAATAACGTTTTTGGATCGACAAATTCCACTTTTGGGTCACATTATCATGATGTAATGAGTATCAGTAGACACAGATAAATTGAGAGATGTTATTTATTGGGAGTATCCCCGTAATTTCGTTTACATAAAGAGTTTTTTGGGGCTTTCTAGATATTACAGACACTTCATCCATGATTTCTCATTCCTTGAAGCACGACTTATGGGGTTGACGAAGAAGGGTGTGAAATTCATATGGTCAAGTTCTTATGAAGTATCCTTGTGACAACTGGGCCCCAGTGAAAACACAACCACCCCGCCATAAAATGGACGTCGGGTCCTGGCCTACCAGGTACCACTAGTTGCCCCACAGACACGTGCGACCCACCCTAGGGTCCACCCGCATGCCTGAACGGGTCATCTGACTAATGATAGTCCCCACATGCCAACACTTGTCCTTTCCAGTGTGATTTGTCCTCACTCACACACATCCTGAGAAACTTTCCAGGAGGTCACCCATCCTAATCACTACTCCAAGCCAAGCATGCTTAACTGTGGAGTTCTAATCAGGTAGGCTCCTAAAAAGAAAGGTGCACCTTCTTGACATGAGTCATATCATTTTTAGTCATTTAACCCTTTATCAATTGGGGATGTTACAATCACCCCCCCCCTTAGAGCACAACACCCTCGTTGTGGGCCCTACATCTCAACCCAGGCAGTGCACCGCACTTAAGGATGTGTTTCTCCTCTGATACCAAATGTGACAACTGGGCCCCAGTGACAGCACAAACACCCCACCTTAACATGGCCGTCAGGTCCTGGCCTACCAGGTACCACCAGTTGCCCCACAGACATGTGGGGCCCACCCCAGGGTCCACCCGCATGCCTGAACGGTTCATCTGACTAATGATAGTCCCCACAGGCCAACACTTTTTCTTTCCAGTGTTCTTTTTCCTCACTCACACACATCCTGATAAACTTCCCAGGAGGTCACCCATCCTAATAACTACTCCAGGCCAAGCACGCTTAACTATGGAGTTCTAATCAGGTAGGTTCCTGAAAAAGAAGGTGAACCTTGTTGACATGAGTCATATCATTTTTAGTCATTTAACCTTTTTTCATTTGGGGATGTTACAATTGGAAGATGATCTTTCTTATGAGGAGCAACCAGTGAAGATCTTAGATCGTAGAGAAAAAGTTGTACGAAATAAGACAATTCTCCTCGTCAAGGTGTTGTGGAGAAACCACAAGTTTGAAGATGCAACTTGGAAGTCAGAGGATATGATGAAGCTGAGTTACCAACATTTGTTTTAGTGTGGGAAAAGGAAAATTTCGAGGGAGAAATTTCTTAAGGGGGGAATATTGTAACAACCCAAAGTTTCATTAATGGAAAATCCCTCTTGATCCAGTTAAATGTTTCTTTATGAAAAATGTTTTTATAAGATGTCAACTTCTTTAGTTTTACGTTAAGATTTGTGACCGTTACTTTTATAGCTGTTGAACAGTGATCATCTGAGTAGTATAAATATAAGGCTTTAACGAACCCGTTTCTACTCAGAAAAAGGAAGAGTTGGCCTCATCTAGTAGAATTTCCCCTTACAAAGCCCATTGGTCAGAGCACGGAAAAGAGGTGGAGTCTTTGGGCTTCGCCCTTGACCAAGCCCCAGCTGATCTTCATTATGTCAATCTTGAACGGGACCGTCTATGGGAAAAGTGGAAGTTGATAGAGATTACCACTCGAGCGATGTTATCTGAGCCGCCCCAAGAGTCTGTCACCATCGCACACCTGACCCTTAGGTCTTATGCGGCTATTTTAAGGGGTTATGTAACAAATAAGAAGCACCATGTTCATGTACATTATTTTTGTATATAATAATGAATATAATTTCTAGTCATTTTTGATACATTGTAATTAGTTTTTAAAGTACTAATGGTGTTTTTAGTTATTATTTAATTAAGAATTATATTTTATTAAATTAAAGGATTTTTGAATTAAATAATATTTTAATAAAATATTATTATTAATATTAAATTAATTTTTATTAAATATAAATGATCTTATAATTTTATGAATGCAATTAAAATTTTTATTACGGTTTGAAAGCCATTTCTGTCAAAACCCGTGAATTTTTTATAAATGTCGGTTTTTATTTTAAAAGTGAAAATTCACATATTTAGAAAATTATTTAGATAAAATAAATATTATTTTTGGAATCAGGCCATCGAAATTATCCAACGGTGAATTTTTCATAATTTTCTGAGACAGTCAAATTTTTGGGTAAAAATTAAATACCATTTAAATATATAATGTGTTTTATGACATCATAATGACCCAATGGTGATGTAATAAAATACCATAATCCTTATGTTCGGCCAATATGTGTTTTATCATTAAAATAATGAGGTTTTGGGTTTGTTTGACTTACTTTTCAAAGCATTAATGGATCCCTCAAGACTTATTCAACACTTTGCCTTTTTAAATTAATTTTCATGGGAGTGTGACTCACCTCCACATAAAAAAACCTAATTTTTTAATACGTTCGGACCTTGGCCTTGTAAAATATTGTTTTCTTCTTTCAGTTTCAAGAAACCATGTGCAAATACCATGGGATGGTTTGTGCTTTGGATTATTTTAATATAAGGGGTCCCAAACCTAAATAATAAAGAATTCACTCACCTTTCCTATATAAACCCACCCAATCTCCCACTTCCTCCTCACTCAAAGCCCTTTTAGTTCATCCAACCTCTGCCCTAATCTCTCTAAAATCCTCTCAAGGTGCCCCAATCTCCCAAGAAGCCTCTCACAAGCCTCTCTCTAGCCTTTGGAAGCACACTTCCAAGTAAGGGTTTTTTTCTTCCTTTCTCATTTTTGTCAATTTTCATTAAGTTGTATTGCCCTTTTAATTTCAATTATGAATGTAGGGGTATGGTTTTTCACCTCCCCCATACTACCCTCTTATTGTTTTAATGATGGAATACCCCTTTCTCTGTAACACCCCAAGATTTCATAGTGTGTTATTTCTTCAAAATAATTCAATAACTTGCACTACACGCAACACCGAGTTCAAGCGCACCATGACTTACCAAACAAGCCGTTCAAAAGAGGTTATGAGTAGTATTAACTAAATTTTAAACTTTATATAATCCTTATAATTTTAGAATCCATATTATGAGTTTCTTAGACATAATGTAAGGACAAATTCATTTTTAGTATTGCAGTTTTACCAACTTTTAATAGTGAACCCTTTTTAAATAAAAACTTTTTGACTAAATGGGGACATCAAAAAATTTAAAATAAAACATCTCAAGCTTCCACGGTACGCTTTCCTTTGAATAAAACAGTAGCGTGTGTTGTACGCAACTTCGAGTTCTAACACACACCACAACTAATTAAACTTGTCGTTGTGAATAGTAATACCTACTTTTTGAAATCATATATATTTTATATTTCAAAATGGACTTCATTTTTGGATTCTAAATATTGAAATTAGCCTAGGGTGAAATTTTGGTACTTTTTGGATAACTTTTATATTTTGATGAATAGTGAAAATTACTAAATTTTAATTAAAAACAACTTTTTAAATCAAAATAATTAATATTGATAAATTATGAATTTGAGTGGTTTTAAATTATATTTAGAATATATTTTTACCATTTAATTTAATGTTTTTCATTGGACATAATTTCACAATTAAACCAGACATAAACAAGTGTCAATCTTTTGATAGTTATTATCTCTTAAAAACACGCTTTTTATTTTAACAACGGGAATTAATTTTAAATTAATTTCTGCCACTTATGTGTTTTGAATTTTGAAAAATGGATGACATATTTGGAATCAGGATTTCCAAATTATGTAAATAGGTAACTTTTATTTTTACACATTTTGAATAATTACTGCGGTAAATATTTTATTTACCATGGTTAAAGGGTAAATCCTGTAAATAAGGGTTAAAAAATAATATTATAATAATACAAAATTACCCTAAAACGTGTCCTAACCTTATTAGTGGACACATAACAGACCATGGGAATCCTTGGGTCGATTTGGGGACCACTTGGAGCCACTTGTATGTGGTAGGGACACATTATATTAATAAAGTTAAAATAAAAATAAAAATGGCATAAGCTTACATCTTTTAGAAGAACAATTTTTACATAGGGTTATACATGTTGGATTTTCGATTATAAATATTCATTAGAAATCTAAAACGATTTCCTACATAATGATAGTTTATTTATAATTTTTAGACATCAAATAATTTAAATTATTAATGACACAATAATGATGCAATGTTTACCTCATTAATAAATCATTTAAATAAATAAGATTATAATGATTAAAATATTATCTAAAACCTGTCCAATTCTTATTGGTTGATGTTATTTAGAATATGAGTCATCTTAAATTCGACCTCAATGATTTCTGGACCATTATAAACCGAATATAATTATATTATAAAGTAATACTTTCACTCTTTCCTAAAGAGCCCCTCCTCTCCCTTATAAAAGGAGACCACTTATACTCATTCCTCACACCTTCAAAGCCTTTTGGTTCGGCAAAACTCTTCCCAAATACTCTCCCAACTTTCCTCACTACAACCTAGAGGCCTTATTTTGATCCTAAAGCCAACCTAAGGAGCCCTTTTGATCAAATCAAAAGGAAGAACCCGAAGAAGAGGTAATGATTTCACCACCCTTTTCCATGTTCATTTCTTTTTCCACTTAATCTTCCTTTGTTGTTACCATTATAAAATAACAACTCTAGTATCATATATATACTGTGATGTTATTATAAATATGGTACAACCTTATTTATTATTCTATCCACCCTTTGAATAACATGTCACCATACGTGCGTACGTACGGCTTACCGTCTCCACGTCGTGGTGTAATTGTTATTCAATATATTATTATTTGGATAGGTATAATAATGATATGTAACGCATTTAAATAATATATATAACATGTTAATGATTATGTATATATGATATACCATCCATTTATTATTTTAATATCAAAAGAATGATATTGTCGCTCGTGCGTACGTACGGATTACCGTCTCCACGAACGCGATGAGATTCATTCTCCATCGTATCCATTCAAGTATAATTATCTTTTGATGATTTAGAAAATGATGTTTGAGGACTTGATATCATTCTCGATATGAATAATATAAAACTTATCCTTTACAAACATGTCTTATGTAAGAAATCATATAAAAGAAAACAAGTAAGTCAACACCCGAAACAACGACAATACTAAGATATTATTATCAAATCAATATTAAAAGATCATATATGATATCATATTAATGTATATGATTCTTGAATAATTATTTCACCATTATACAAGAGGTTAACCTTCCCCAACTAAGGAAAAGTACAAGGTAAGGGATTTTCTTATCTCACATTCAATTCTGTTAGATTTCCATTGTTCGCCACTAAATTATTGAAAGTGGTGTATTGTGTACTGCCATTTGATATATATTATCATGATTCTCTTTATATTCATGTTATTCTGTATATCATTTGGTGGTTATAAACTTTTTTCCATACGACTCAGTTGATTAACATGGTAAGGGGTTTTCATCTCACTCCTTATTCCCGTGAGATTCATGCCATATTGTCACCATCACCTTTTGTGTGGTGTATGTACTTCCCATAATTATATTCTTTGTGTAATACACTCTAATTTATGTGTATTTACATATTAATTGTATGATACCTCTTTCATGGGTTGTATGGTTCATAAGTTACCAAATTGGTTAGGGTTATTTCACAATCTCTTCATTATCCGAGGTTGTTTATACGTAATAATCTACTGGGATCTCTTTATCATCCACATCCATGTTTTCTTCAAAATGTATTTCAAAACATATTTATTATTTACAATAATATGGGTTAAAGTCATTTATACCCTTGTTTGACTTTTTATAAGAGGTTTATAAAGGAATCTTTCCGTCTTTTTCAAAACAAGGTCCTTTTTAACATTTTCGACAGAATTAGGGTAAGAATGTTTTTTTAACTTATACGGCGGGTGCGGTTATTTTCCACCATTATAAAATTGTCAAAGATTCCCTCACAATCTTATAAAGATATTTTCAAAATAAAGTATTTCTTTATAATTATGTGATTTTTAAATAATTTCAAAAAAAGAGATATTTCTCTCAAATATATGAAAATCCAGTGCAAATGTATATGTATTTAACGCAAGCTTAAACATGTTTTCAGAAAACCTAACTCTCGAGTTTGGTAGACAGGAAGGGATTGGGAGTGGACCCATCATGGCCTGTAATTAGTCGAGCAGTCTCAAAATTAGTTATTTTGTTTTTAGAAGCTTGCATAATGTTTTCAGAAAAACACTGGAGTGTATTTTAGCAATTTTAAACGTAAGTATCTTCTAAAAAAATTGCATCAGTAGGTCTCATGAGACAAACTAGTGTCTTGGCACAAGGCCTTGACAAAATATTATTTGTAGTCTTGGCACGAGGCCTTGGATATGTGGTTATGATAATCTGGAATTATGCATTCCATCATTATGAAAGTGGTTAGTGATTTTGCATGTGATTATTCGATTAGTAGAATATCCATGTGAATGAGTAAATGGAATTATTTCATTTTATTTATGCCATAAAAAGTTGAAAGTTCAAGTTTGAAAGGCTTTTGTTTTAGTTATACATTGCCTTAAATGTTTATTCTTATTTATGAAAGTTTCCACTATATTGTTATCCTTACTGGGCATTTGAGCTCACCCCTTTTCTATGTTTTATTTTTCCCAGGAAGTGAAGAAGTAAATTATGAATGACCTGCAGGGATATTATGTGGGGATATGAGTGTGAATTATGGAGACATTATGTTGTTGTAGTAGTTTTTCATTTTATGATGTAATGTAAAACTTATGAATATATCTAGTGTTTCCAAGGCTACTAAACCAATCGGTCTTTCGAGATTTGATCTTTCTTGTGATCATGCCAATGTTATGTAATAATGCACCGACTCTGGGTAACTAGGGTCGTGGCGTTATAGTTGGTATCAGAGGAAGTTTAGTACATACCTTGGAAGCTAGATTTAGATAAACTCTGATTAGAGCACGTAGACATAAGATGAACTTTGAGGATTAGTATAGAAGAACTTCCTAGAATTTTGGTATTGTAGATATTTTGTGAGTTTTCCAAGCAATACATCCCTGTCTGGATACGAGCAGGTAGAGGCGGCTCTGGCACAGATGTACCTAGGGGTAAAACCCGAAAACACCGCTTTGAGCTAGACTCGAATGGGAACTGGTGCATGAAAACGGGCCTTGCTGCACTCTTGGTTACGACACTCCCGGGGGATATGCTTAGGATAACTCTCATTTTCTTTACAAATCATTATGAAGGGTTTATGAGTATATACTTCCTCAAATAAAACATTTTTATGATTATGGATTATATCCATAAATAGTTCAATTTATGTTATGTGTTTTATAAGTATGGGATTATGTATTTTGATTCATAAACTGATCTAGTGTATTCAATTGTTTAGAAATGGCGCCCAGTAGAAAGAATGAGAACTCTAGAAATGCACATGATCCAAAGAGAAGGAAGGATCATATCTTTCATGGTCTTAAGCTCGAATTTATAAGAGAAATAGTTTCCCATTTATTATCATCATATGAAGAAATAATATCATGTGTTGATAAGATAAATAAAGATTTTACTAAGTCCTATGGCTTTGAAGGGAAGAAAGAGAAGAAAAGGATGGAAGAGAGAACGATGGATAAAGGGGAGAGGGAAAATAAGAATTTTCCCATATGTGATAACTGTGGGAAGAAACACCCTGGAACTTGTCTGAAAGGAATGGGAGTTTGTTATAAGTGTGGAGGAAAAGGGCACAAAGTACGTGACTGTAAGGGTAAGAAAATGATTTTAAATGTACAATGCTTCATTTGCAAGGAGTTTGGACACTACGCGAACCTATGTCCCAGTCATCAGACTATGCCGCAAATGATGCTATTGGATAATAATCAAGTTATGATACTACCACAGATGAAGAGGAATGATTAGAGTTCTTATGTTGATTATGTCAATTGAGTGTTGTATCAACAATGTACTTGTTATAATAATTATGGAGTATATAAGGATTGTACTGCAGTACTTTTTTATTAAGGACTTGAGATTGTGTGAAACAAAGAAAAGTGACTCAATAGCAGGTTAAATTTTTGGAAAATATATGGTTGAGAGAAAGATAAACCATAATATGGTTCTGATACCGAGGTAGTGATTTTAGAATAATACATGATTGATTTGGATAAATTATATTAGATATTCTTGACTACCTTGAAGCTGATTAATGATTTGTATATTCCATCATTATTGGGGTTTAAAACATTTTTGGATTGATGAAGTATATCCAGCATTCTATATGGAATAAGGGAGCATGAATGTAACCAATAAGTATTATGGTAATTTAGGATGTTTCAGTATATTAAATGAATACATGATGAAGGTATTCATATTATATTACGCGGTAAAAAAGATCTACATTACGTTTACCTTCCTTATAAATGTTGGACTGTGAGTTTGGACAGAATTATTTTGGATAGTTCTAGTTTTGATTATTTTGGATTGCCATAAAAGGACAACCCGGAGGTCGGGCGGCAACCCGTCGCGTCCGGAAAGGCTGCGAGACTTGAACTCGCAACCGAAGGGCGAAAAGGGTGTATCACCTACCACTGGCCCATGAGATGTCCTGGATTAAATAATGTAGTTTTTTTAAAAGATCTGGTAGATTAATTATAAATTCATTTATTTTGGAACCCTGTACGAATAGTATAAATAGAAATTTTTTTACATTTTATTATCTTTTAGAGTGAAAGATGAGTTTGTGGTAG
This sequence comes from Viscum album, assembly GCA_963277665.1. Lineage (NCBI taxonomy): Eukaryota > Viridiplantae > Streptophyta > Magnoliopsida > Santalales > Viscaceae > Viscum > Viscum album. The sequence goes on from OY728137.1 coordinate 1,211,324,144, forward strand.
AAATTTATTAATGGATAAAACTCTAATTATAATGTAATTATATCTCCTTGTGATCTTAGCCAATCTCATAAATAAATTCCTCAACATTAATAAAAGGAACTTAGAACAAAAATGTTGTCCTAGATGGTACCTTAAATCATCACTAATTTATGGCTTTGGGATTGTTGGCCTTTTCATAGCCATGTTCTCTACCACTCTCCATCAGTTAATTGATGGTTAGATTTATCTTCCATATCCATATTTTCCTACATGGAACCCTAGTATGTGTTATTTTCGGTAATCTTCATACTTTCCACTCTTTATTTTAAATAGAGGCCTCATTAATTCATTTTTCGATGTGGGATTTCAACTAAGATATTTTGAAATGTCAAAAATGTGTTATCCCAATACCCTATATTTTGTTGAACCGATGGTACTTCAAATAATCATAGATTGATGAGTTTAAGGACCTCAATTTTATACTTGTTTGTGATTGATGACCTCAATCACTACCTATAAATATTTACATTTTTCCTCCAATTATATGTCTCTAATTGCCACCAATGTTCTCCTAATCGAGATCATAATTTGGTGGTGACCCTTTCATTTCTCTTTTCTCATATTAAGACTAAATTTTAGTAACCCAATTTCCGATGTGGGTTTTCCCACAAATATATTTTCTATTTTCAACCTTTTATTTTCGAAGAACAATTTCAAATTGCGAGGATGCAATTTATTGAAGGAGGTGAGAATGTAACACCCCAAGATTTCATAGTGTGTTATTTCTTCAAAATAATTCAATAACTTGCACTACACGCAACACCGAGTTCAAGCGCACCATGACTTACCAAACAAGCCGTTCAAAAGAGGTTATGAGTAGTATTAACTAAATTTTAAACTTTATATAATCCTTATAATTTTAGAATCCATATTATGAGTTTCTTAGACATAATGTAAGAACAAATTAATATTTAGTATTGTAGTTTTACCAACTTTCAATAGTGAACCCTTTTTAAATAAAATCCTTTTGACTAAATGGGGACATCAAAAAATTTAAAATAAAACATCCCAAGCTTCCACGGTACGCTTTCCTTTGAATAAAACAGTAGCGTGTGTTGTACGCAACTTCGATTTCTAACACACACCACAACTAATTAAACTAGTCGTTGTGAATAGTAATACCTACTTTTTGAAATAATATATATTTTATATTTCAAAATGGACTTCATTTTTGGATTCAAAATATTGAAATTAGCCTAGGGTGAAATTTTGGTACTTTTCGGATAACTTTTATATTTTGATAAATAATGAAAATTACTAAATTTTAATTAAAAACAACTTTTTAAATCAAAATAATTAATATTGATAAATTATGAATTTGAGTGGTTTTAAAGTATATTTAGAATATATTTTTACCATTTAATTTAATGTTTGTCATTGGACATAATTTCACAATTAAACCAGACATAAACAAGTGTCAATCTTTTGATAGTTATTATCTCTTAAAAACACGCTTTTTATTTTAACAACGAGAATTAATTTTAAATTAATTTCTACCACTTATGTGTTTTGAATTTGGAAAAATAGATTACATATTTGGAATCAGGATGTCCAAATTATGTAAATAGGTAACTTTTATTTTTACACATTTTGAATAATTACTGCGGTAAATATTTTATTTACCATGGTTAAATGGTAAATCTGGTAAATAAGGGTTAAAAAATAATAGTATAATAATACAAAATTACCCTGAAACGTGTTTTAACCTTATTGGTGGACACATACCCGACCATGGGCATCCTTGGGTCGATTTGGGGACCCCTTGGAGCCACTTTTATGTGGTAGGGACACATTATATTAATAAAGTTAAAATAAAAAAAATGGCATAAGCTTACATCTTTTAGAAGAACAACTTTTACATAGGGTTATACATGTTGGATTTTCGATTATAAATATTCATTAGAAAGATAAAAATATTTCCTACATAATGATATTTTATTTATAATTTTTAGACATCAAATAATTTAAATTATTAATGACAAAATAATGATGCAATGTTTACCTCATTAATAAATCATTTAAATAAATAAGATTATAATGATTAAAATATTATCTAAAACCTGTCCAATTCTTATTGGTTGATTTTATTTAGAATAGGAGTCATCTTAACTTTGACCTCAATGATTTTTGTACCATTATAAACCGAATATAATTTTATTATAAAGTAATACTTTCACTCTTTCCTAAAGAGCCCCTCCTCTCCTTTGTAAAAGGAGACCACTTCTACTCATTCCTCACATCTTCAAAGCCTTTTGGTTCGGCCAAAATCTGCCCAAATACTCTCCCAACTTCCCTCACTACAACCTAGAGGCCTTATTTTGATCAGAAAGCCAACCTAAGGAGCCCTTTTGATCAAATCAAAAGGAAGAACCCGAAGAAGAGGTAATGATTTCACCACCCTTTTCCAAGTTCATTTCTTCTTCCACTTAATCTTCCTTTGTTGTTACCATTATAAAATAACAACTCCAGTATCATATATATACTGTGATGTTATTATAAATATGGTACAACCTTATTCAGTATTCTATCCACCCTTTGAATAACATGTCACCATACGTGCGTACGTACGGCTTACCGTCTCCACGTCGTGGTGTAATTGTTATTCAATATATTATTATTTGGATAGGTATAATAATGATATGTAACTCATTTAAATAATATATATAGCATGTTAATGATTATGTATATATGATATACCATCCATTTATTATTTTAATATCAAAATAATGATATTGTCGCTCGTGCGTACATACGGACTACCGTCTCCACGAACGCGATGAGACTCATTCTCCATCGTATCCATTCAAGTATAATTATCTTTTGATGATTTAAAAAATGATGTTTAAAGACTTGATATCATTCGGGATATGAATAATATACAACCTATCCTTTACAAACATGTATTATATAAGAAATCATATAAAAGAAAACAAGTAAGTCAACACCCGAAACAACGACAATACTAAGATATTATTATCAAATCAATATTAAAAGATCATATATGATATCATATTAATGTATATGATTCTTGAATAATTATTTCACCATTATACAGGAGGTTAACCTACCCCAACCAAGGAAAAGTACAAGGTAAGGGATTTTCTTATCTCACATTCAATTCCGTGAGATTTCCATTGTTCGCCACTAAATTATTGAAAGTGGTGTATTGTGTACTGCCATTTGATATATATTATCATGATTCTCTTTATATTCATGTTATTTTGTAAATCATTTGGTGGTTATAAACTTTTGTCCATACGACTCAGTTGATTAACGTGGTAAGGGATTTTCATCTCACTCCTTATTCCCATGAGATTCATGCCATATTGTCACCATCACCTTTTGTGTGGTGTATGTACTGCCCATAATTATATTCTTTGTGTAATACACTCTAATTTATGTGTATTTACATATTAATTGTATGATACCTCTTACATGGGTTGTATGGTTCATAAGTTACCAAATTGGTAAGGGTTATTTCACAATCTCTTCATTATCCAAGGTTGTTTATACGTAATAATCTACTGGGATCTCATTATCATCCACATCCATGTTTTCTTCAAAATGTATTTCAAAACATATTTATTATTTACAAGAATATGGGTTAAAGTCATTTATACCCTTGTTTGAATTTTTATAAGAGTTTTATAAAGGAATCTTTCTGTCATTTTCAAAACAAGGTCCTTTTTAACCTTTTCGATAGAATTAGGGTAAGAATGTTTTTTTTAACATATACGGCGGGTGCGGTTATTTTCCACCGTTATAAAATCGTCAAAGCTTCCCTCACAAGCTTATAAAGATATTTTCAAAATAACGTTTTTCGTTATAATTATGTGATTTTTAAATAATTTCAAAAAAAGAGATATTTCTCTCAAATATATGAAAATCCAGTGCAAATGTATATGTATTTAACGCAAGCTTAAACATATTTTCAGAAAACCTGACTCTCGAGTTTGGTAGACAGGAAGGGATTGGGAGTGGACCCATCATGGCCTGTAATTAGTCGAGTAGTCTCAAAATTAGTTATTTTGTTTTCAGAAGCTTGCATAATGTTTTCAGAAAAACACTGGAGTGTATTTTAGAAATTTTAAACGTAAGTATCTTCTAAAAAAAATTGCATCAGTAGGTCTCATGAGACAAACTAGTGTCTTGGAACAAGGCCTTGAAAAAATTTTATTTGTAGTCTTGGCACGAGGCCTTGGCTATGTGGTTATGATAGTCTGGCATTATGCATTCCATCATTATGAAAGTGGTTAGTGATTTTTCATGTGATTATTCGATTAGTAGAATATCCATGTGAATGAGTAAATGGAATTATTTCATTTTATTTATGCCATACAAAGTTTAAAGTTCAAGTTTGAAAGGCTTTTTCTTTAGTTATACATTGCCTTAAATGTTTATTCTTATTTATGAAAGTTTCCACTATATTGTTATCTTTACTGGGCATTTGAGCTCACCCCTTTTCTATGTTTTATTTTTCCCAGGAAGTGAAGAAGTAAATTATGAATGACCTGCAGGGATATTATGTGGGGATATGAGTGTGAATTATAGAGACATTATGTTGTTGTAGTAGTTTTTCATTTTATGATGTAATGTAAAACTTATGAATATATCTAGTGTTTCCAAGGCTACTAAACCAATCGGTCTTTCTAGATTTGATCTTTCTTGTGATCATGCCAATGTTATGTAATAATGCACCGACTCTGGGTAACTAGGGTCGGGGCGTTACATTCTCTCTCATTAAATGCCTCCCATGTACACCCGTTACTATGCCGAAATTCCGAAAGGAACTTTTTTCTCCTCTTTTATATTCAAGCAATAATTTTGTATCATGAATATAAATTCCTTTTCAATTGTTGGGAAATGTATCTATATGACCTCCTTACTTTCCATTACATGTAAATATGATGAGGAACCCCTTTCTCTATCATCAACCATTTTTATGAATTCTTATGTCACCCCGTTACGCTGCCGAAATCACACCGATTTTCTAAGCCAATATCATTGTGTAGTGAATACCATGCCCATTTCTCCATCAAGTGTATTCACCTTTATGCACATTTACTTATTTATTATAAAGTTTCATGTATGAATTCCATATTCCTTTATCGTGGAATAAATGATTATTTTTTATGAATCCATGTTTTATGATCCCTATGGCACACTTATGCATGAAATGAAATGTTTAAGAAGGGTGCGCCCTTATAGCGCTCCAATGCATTGGGTAAAGTATAGTATCATGATACGTCATGTGCAATGAGTGTTGACTCATGCTAATTCAAGTGCAACGAGGGTTTACTCATGCTTCAAGTGCAATGAGGGTTTACTCATGCTCCATGTGCAGTGAGCCTTGGCTCATGCTAATTCAATGTTAAGTGTTGTTGCCACATTTCCATGTTATGATTATCATGCTTTATCATGCCATTATGTTCATGTTACTCTTATGATCTATTGATATTACTATTGCCTAACATGTATTTACCTCCTCATGTTATTCATTGTGTACTCCCTTACTGGGCTTTATAGCTCACCCTTCTCTTATGCATGTCCTCAGGTTATCCCATGCAATGCTAAGTACGAAGGAATGTAGTGGACATGTAAAGGAAGTTTTCAATAAAGATGTTGTATTTCATGTTTAAAGTTTTTATGTAATGATCCTAAGCCCCAAAGACACAAAAACTCTTGATCTTCTTTGTTGTATCAAGTGAAGTTATATGTAATAAATCATGTTTAAGTTGTAATAGAAAGCAGGGTTGTCATAATCCTTTGAGTATTTTAATGGAAGACTGAATTTAGCACTGATGCTGATACTTCTAGATCGAGGAAGGAGCTACTCCATATACTATGATAATTCATGTATCGGTCTTAAAGCTGTTCTGTTGTAGGATGAGTGAGTTGCCACGTATGGGTCTCATTAGTTGAGACCTCACAAGTGGAATTACCCAACACACAGTCATGAACTTGTTTTTGTAGTCCATGCCTTTTGTTGCTGGAGACACTATATACTTGAAAAGTTTTTTTTGGTATTCACATATCACAGAAGCCTCAAGTACCACTTTACATAAGAAGATATAAATATGAGGCAATGTATGTGGGTGGAGTACCTATATTCATTTGATTTCAAGCTTGCCTACATGCCTAGTAAATGTAATTTAGTAACTGTTTCTCTGGTTCAAAAGAATATAAAATAGGTAGTTCAAAAATCCAGTGGTGAATGAAAGCATATGGCCTTAATATCAAATATGCATGTTGATGATCTGGAGGACCATGGTCATACAATCCCCTCATCCTTGGAAGTGACATATACTCTTCTTGAACATGTAAGAATGAGATAGCTATCTGATCTCGAAGGACTTTCCTAAGGGAAAGTGTCTTAGATAATGATACATCTTTAGGATGGACTGTGTATGGGGACAATACCTTATTATTCCATGGGCATGTATGAGTCCCAAAAAACATCAAAGATGGCATGATATGGGAATTTCACATCTCAGCATGGGTGGTTCACCCCGGTATCACCTAAATATTTTAATATCTACAACGCAAGTATTAGTGTCCTAGTATGAAATGTGATATTACTATCTTCATCACTTGGTCTTCCACTTTTCATCATGTGAAGGAGTAACATCAGCATCTTGAATGGTTTCTATAGCCATTGTCCATTCCCAAGTAGAAATGGGGTGATTTTTTGATGAAATTCTTGACTGGTATACCCATATCATCTAGAGACAATGATACAATGTGGTTTTTCCTTGATCATTTGATGAAGGTCACACACTTCTTATGTATGTTGGAGACCATCATGGTAGATTAGTTGGGAAGGATGTATGTTAGAGAGGTTTTATGTATTCATGGACTTCCTTGTTCTATCATTTCTAAAAGAGATGCTCATTTAACATCAAAGTTAAAGTGGGGGATGAAAAAGGAATTGGGTATATAGGTACTTCTAAGCTTGGGCTATCACTTACAGACTGAGGGATAACTAGATTATACTATTTAGGTACTAAAGGAAATGATCTATGCATGTGTCCTTGAGTTTGGTGGTTCTTAGGGGAAACACATTATTCTTATGTAGTTTTCTTATTGTAACATATTTCAGGCTACCATCAATATGGATTCCTATAAAGCCTTAAATGTTAGGCCTTTATAGTCACCTTTACACTAGGTAGAGGTAGGTTAGGAAGATATGCTTGGACAATGTCTCATTTAGGAAACTATGGAGGAGATCGAGCTGATCAAAATCACATGTTGATAGCTCTTACCAGATAGAAGCTGTATGCCAATAGATGATGGTGACCTCTTGAGTTCACGGTTAGGGACTAGGTTTTCTTGTGAGTCTCACCTAGGATAGGTAATAGACATATTCATAAGAAAGGTTATATCTCACCGGGGTTTTTTGGACGCTTTAGGGTTGCGAAATGAATCGGACCAGTGGAATTCCAATTGGAAATACTTCTAAGATACTAGTCCATGCACACTAACTTTACGGAAACTCATCTTTTCTTATACTATCTACACTAATCGCTTTTCTTTCAGTCTGATGAGGTCTAATTGAATATATATGCCTCTTTTGAGGAGTATCCAATGTGTATAGTGGATTATATCATAAAGACACTCTGAGGAATGTTTTTCCTATGATGCATGTGCTGTGAATGCACAACCGAGTATAGGATGAGTCGTGGGTGTACGAAGCTCATATAAAAAGTCAGTGGTTGGATCTATTCTTGGATGACACCTCTTTATCCTCAAAAGGACTACTCAAGGATGAGTTACTTTAAGTAGGGGAGGTCATAATGAATAGTCTTTCAAATGAAGGTATGGATCATTAATTTTTCAATTTTAATTCGTTAAATGTCCCAAATATTGAATCCTAATAAATTCAAATAGGTGATGGGTGCATCCGGAGCTCATTGGAGGCTAGATCCTGGAAATGGAAAGAAGGAATTGGGTCACATAGTTTCTCTACAACCTTACATCCTACGGAACATGACCATGAATCTGGTTTTTGACATGGGACATATCCTTTTTCCATAGTTTGTCACGGTTAGTCAAAATGTGTGTCTAACTATGAATTTTACCCCATTTACAAATGAACTGAGAAGGGTTAATGAACGATTTGGCCCAACCGTGTAGCCAAAACTATGCGCCTGGAAGTTTGGACTGAAATGACTAAAATTCCCCTCACTTATGTTAAAACCATTTTCGTTTTCTTATCCTCCCTCCACCTATAATCCTTCATTCTATTTCTCTTTTGATCTAAAAAATCCCTCAACCAAGGCTTTGATACTACACTTTCATCTAGTGTCTTTTCCACAATCCATTAGAAGCGTTGGTTCCATCTTGGTAATATCCTATCGTTTTTCATTTCCTATATACATTTATCTTTCCATCCATTGCACTATTTAGGTGCATGTTCATTTTCCATATTTTCAAGGTATGATAACATTTAATAGATCACTTCCAACCTTATTTGAATATGATTTCAATATCGAGTGAGGAGTCACATATGGATTTGAGGAAGGTGGTCACATCATTTTCCATTTGAGTTTTTTCATCTCATAGCCATGTTGTTTTTTCACATGCCAGCCTTTATCGAGTATTCCCATTATATAAAATCATTCATGTTAAACTGATCCTTTCATAAAGTTATATGCCTTATTATACTTGTTTAGTGGTTTAGAGGTTGGTTTCCACACTTATGGACACCCCTTGGGTGATCCAAATTGAATTGGCCTTTGTAGTTAATTTCCAAATTGGCCAAAACACATATTTAGCCTTCAGTATAAACATAAAATAGAATTTACCTTGTTATATGAATTTTTAGGGAACATGAGGAACCTTTTAGGTGCTTGGTTCATCCTATCATTGTAATTTCCCAAGTAGGAAAGTTCCTTAATGTCCATGTTACCCACAAAGTGACCACCTTTGACATTATAAATAGTGTCACCAACTCTTAATGAATTGAATGAATTGGTTATGATGAATGGATTTTATAAGATAGATTATGCATGATGGTTGCATCCTTTAAATTAATTAACTATGAAACCTCCCAATTGACACATTTAGAATTATGAACTATTTTCCATGGTTTAATAAATTGAATGTGTTAAATGGAATTGATTACATGTGTTAGCTTATGAAAGATGGTTAAATCTTCCTTGAGTAAACAAATCAATTAGTTTAAAATGGAATGACCCCAAGGGATGGTAATGAAATTCCCTTCATTTGTGCTTTATAAAAATTTTAATATGAATTCTATTGTTTTAAATCAATTTGAACTCAACTATTGAGTTATATGAAAGGTAATGATTCATGTGTTAAACTTTAATATGCATAGTTACTTGTTTATATTTATGGTTTTGGTAAATAAGTTTCATGAAATGTTTTTCCTCATGGATTATACTATAAATGAATTCTTCTTTAAATAATTTGTGTATAATGGTAAGGGGTGTTGAGAATGGTGGATAATAACCCTCCCATACATTGGGTGTTAAGTATGCAATCTCACACCATTTGTACTATATGGGTGTTGGGATGATGTTCCATGTTCCATGATTAGAGTGTTTCCATGAAGGATCACTTACCATCCCGAGTGTTGTAGAATGATTTCTCTAACTCTATTGGTATATAGGTGATGTACCCTATTACATGAGAATTTAGGAATGTTAAACAATTCATGGATGTTTGATTTACCAATCTATCCAACCAACACTAGTATTCTTGGTATATGTCCACTTACATCAATGCATAATTGGTTCACATAGGTGTATGTAATATATAATTGAACTATATATATTATTAATAATATATATATAGGTACATGATCAAACACACATTCCTTCCAAAAATGAGTTAAAGTAGCTAGAGCTATCATGTTTCCCTTAGGAACCTGAGCAGCCTGGTTATTTATTTCATTTTACTTTACTTGTTCTATTATACCTACACACTGTTTAGTTGTGATCACTAAATGAATTACATGTTGACACCATTGGTGGTGTCCCACTGAAATTTTTATCTCACACACTACTTGGGATTCCTTTGGTAACCAAGAATATTATCTTTCTATTGGTATTGATAACAAAAGCACCATATTACATGTTGTTGATATGCTTCTGATTTAATGGATCATATAGTAGGGGCCTTGATTTATCTTCAGACACTTATGGTGTAGTTTTTTCCATTTTTTATTTTTATTTTTTATATAGAATGATTGTATTTTTCTATTCCATTTTGTATAATAGTAGGCAATGAATCCTTGTATTGAACCCTACTTAATGGTATTTTGAAATTATTATCTATTGTTCTATTTCTTTACACCCCCACTATTGATTATTTATTATATATGTTATTATATATGATTCCACTACTTTTTTATGTTTTTTGGTTATTTATGTTGTTCTATTCTGATAAGAAGATATTTTCTCACCACCATAACACCTTTACACCCTCTCTTCTAGTCTGCAGCCTCTGTAATACGGGGAGGAACTCTTCAGGCCATGTGAAACACCAGCTCTGAGCACAGGTTAAGTAGATCCCAAGTCGAAATGTTACACCTTGCATTTGATTTTTCAGTTGGGACTAGTCTAAAAACAATGTTTATTTGTCAAGTGATGTAAGATATGGTCACATTGTCATTTCTAGGTGGGCAGGTCGAAAGTGTGATGGGTGTTCCGAAAGTTATCTTCTATCCCTCCTCAATAACATGGTTAGAGGGGTACCCTTCTTTGATGCATTTTTCTAGCAAGATGCATCGTTTTTCTGTATAGGTAGTGAAATTTAATGACTGGTTTCATGTTGTGATATCTTCTGGAGGGGGGTGTGAAGTTTGATTGGAGTTATCATATGGTGATGACTTCTCACTTTGTGAATTTATGCCATGCTTTTACATTCATGTTGTTAGGAATTCAGTTCATTTTGAATTGGTCCATGATCTTTTGAGCCTTCAGGTCTTGTAAGGGTTACCTCTCAACCCTATTTAAAAGAGGATTTTATTAACAAAAGGGGTCTTGGCCCCAATTTGTTTTAAAAAACTCATTTCTATCATTCCTATAGTACCCCGAGTTTTAGGTATGTAACACTTTTTATGTTTCTTTGTATGTATGGTGGTTGGGTAATGTTTTAGAGAGTTTGGAAAGGTTTTGGGATGGTTTGGGGGATTTTATAAGGGTTCATGGTTTGAGCGCATTTAGTGAAAACCATGCTATATCTTCTTGAAACCGTGCAATGATAGGCAGTGGCTAAGGTCTTGGCACATAGTTATGGCGCACAATTTTCTAAACTGTGCAGCTAGACCTGGCGATCCATGATAATAGGTGTAGTGGGATTTTTCATGGATGGAAAATAGTTTTGTTAACTGTTTAGGACAACCTTGCAAGGCACTCCCTTGAGGTAGAAGTACACACAAGGTTAAGAGATGGTTTTACTAACTGTGTGTTTAACCATGAACGGTTTAAGAAAAGGGGGTTTTAAAAATGGTTTCACTTGGGATTTACTCTAAAACACTCATTTGTCATCCCACATGAACCCCACATGGGATTTCTTATTTTCTGGGATTGGGGAGCCTATCCTACTCATTTTGGATGTCATTCAAAAGAGTTTAATGGTGTTTTGAAGGATATTTTCCCAAGGTAAGTCTCCTATCATGGTAGTTTCATGGTTATTATTAGATGTAGTTTCCTCTCTCTCTCTCTCTCCAATTTTCTTAGATCAACTTATATTGTTGTTAGATCGAGGGTTTTGGTTTCCTATAATGGTACGATTTGGGCTTGTGGATGTTTTGGAAAGTAATCTATGGTGATTTTGTGGATGTTTCACCTAGATTTGGTGTGTGGTTGTATGGTGGGTTTATTTCACCAAAATATAAGGTAAGTGGCTTCACTCTGAGCCCCGTTTAGCTATAACTAGGAGGTTTAATTTCAAATTAATTGATTTTGATAGAAATTTATTATGATTTTGATGTGTGAAGCTTAGTGGACACCATTTTGTGATGATTTGTGGATCTTTGGGAAAATGAGTTATTGTTGTGAAATGAGCATTGTTGTTGGATTTTACAATGATGATTTTAAAATCATTGGATCAGGTGATTTATGGAAAATGGAATGTGAAAATTGGGTTTCAATAAATTTTTTTTAATAAATGGGTGATTTATTTAAGTGGTTTCGTCATGTTGTTGAAATTGTTTAAATTCATGTTGTTTTGATTTGTTAAATGTTGTTGGCATGATTTTTGGCTTATGGGATTAAGTATGAGTTGAGTGGATAGATAACGGTCATGAAGGACCACCTTTAATAAATGAAATGTGGTCATGAGGTAACATTATAAGAAGGGGATGGGGTTGGATGTGAATTTTCCCCATCAATGGTAACACTGAGTTTATGTGGAAAATTCTATGTATTTTTGTTGTATGATTGCAGACACACGAAATTAATTTGGTTTTTCCAATATGAAATGATTAATGACATGTGTGGTTTGTTTCCTTGGATTAGTGATTACTTGGGTGTATTTTTTATGAAATACATATTTGGATTATTGGAGTTTGTTGTATTGTTTAATGGTTTTATATGAATGTTTATATAAATGTGATATCTTGTTCTATCCAAGTGTTGTGTGTAGGGAAGTCATTAGGGAAAAAAATAATGAGTATTAATACTCACCCCTACTTTGGAACTTTGGTGCTTTTTCAGATGTTGTATTATGAGACACCGAAAAATATAAAGTATCTCCTTCCATTTGTGAGACCTCATGGTGATTGGGCAGTCTTGTGGTGTTGGAGTTTAGATTTTGTTGCGGGGCTATGGATTTCTTGAGATTTTTTTAGTGTTATAAATTCTCACTCTGATTTTGTATTATTATGGGGTTGGATCTGTTGTATGGGTATCACTTGGAAATGTGTTTAATTGTTTTACATTGTTGATATGTGTCATGTTGTATTGGTTGGTTTCAGCAGTTTTGGTTGTTTTTTTACTTCAAAGGGAAAATAGTCCCCTACTGTTCTTGAAGCCCATGACATTTATTTCCATCCATTTACACCTTGGGGTTGTCACCTAAGACCATGTATCATTTAGTATCATTCTCAGGTCTGTGATAAGGTGTGTGATATTACATGTGGTATTAGTTTGTTCGGTCCCTGACAAACAAGTGAGGCTTATCTTGTTTGGATTCTTTGGCATTGACGATCAGTGTTGGATTTGACATTACTTATTGGTTTAATCCTTCAGTTAGGATGGTATCAAGGAGTAGGATTGTTGGAACTTCAAATCTCTATCATAAAAGAATGAAACTGACCATTTAATTTTGAACGTCAAGATACTAGGGAGTTAGGTACACAAGTGGTTTGGAGACACTTATAGGAGGGCGATCTCATTGTTGTTGGTGTAGCCAATGAGACAAGAATGGAAAGTATATTATAAATGAATTACCACTAGGATTCCATATTTTAGTTAGCATAATTATTTATTTTGTGATATGAATGTGTTGATTTTTGAAAATTCTGGAAATGGTTTTCAAAATGTGCGGTTTAAAAAAATGAATGTTTGTGCTATTTTGAAAATATGTCAATTTTTAAAATATACTGGATTTTTCAAAAATCGATGGAAATGGAAAAATGGAAATTTTTAGAAATAACGGTTTTGATTTCTAAAATGTGAAATAATTTAAAATACTAAGTCTCCAGTTGATGTAGAGCAAGACTTATAGTGGTAGTTGTCTTGATAGAAAATGGAACAAGGTAGGAATCATAGAGACTAACCAGAGGAAGATGTGGATAATGTGATTTTCCTAGAGCCCTAGGTGAAATAGAAGATAGTGTAGAGAATAGTGAAATCTTTCTAATCCATGGAATGTTGGAATAAAAAGGATGGTCTGAAGCATGTGGATCACTCAGTTTAATTTCAGAAATAGATTCTGCCCACATTTAGGGGTGATTAGGAACTAGAAAAGGTGGAATCATGGTTGAATAGGATGAATCAAATATTTTATTTCATGGTCACACCATCGAAGTTAAAAGTAATGTTAACAATGTACATGTTGGAAGATCTTTCGTGTCTTTGGTGTGAGTTAGTGGTCTAGACTAAAGGGGACCAAGGTATGGCATGGGATGATTTTGAGGAATTGTTCAAAAACAAATTCTATCCTCACACATTTTGATTTCATAGAATACTGGATTTTATTATCTTTAAATAATGTAATCTTTTAGTGATCAATTATGTGGATAAATTCATGAATTTAGTCTAGTTATCACCTAAGGTTTTTGTGAGAACATCATTACAAGAACATATTTTTTAATCAGGGATTATATAGGAAATCCATTTGAAAATTTTGGTGCTATGTATAAGAGATTATATATGGATGGTAAATAGATAAACTGTTAATGAAAGATATATATTGGGGGATACAGGTGGGAGAAGCACATTGGTAACCATGCTCAACATTGGGAACTCTAACGTGGGAGGAAACAGAAGAGTGACACTTATTTACACGGTGAGAGTACGACTCAAAATCCAATCGAAGGGTCGGTCAATCTTCCTTTGAATCCTCAAATTAAGCCATGATGTTTCAACTATGGTTCTACATGTCACATGAAATTGGATTGTATAGAACGACCTCAATCATGTCATAAATATAAGCAGTAGGGGAATCATTAGTGTTATTTTCAGAATACTCTGATGTCAAGTGTTAATAACACTCCTCAGGTCTTACAGGAATCATATGCCTTGATGATATATTGATAACATCATACCAATTATCAGTAGACCATAATTAGACATGGTGACTTGAGGAACACCTTGACTCCTGAATAGGGGAATAGGGGGAAAAGTGTGGACAATAAGAAGGTGTCTGTAGCTGAGTAGGTTGTGGTGGATTATCATTTAAGACCATCCATGGCTAGAGGTATAATTATTTTTAATTCTACATATATGAAATAATTGTTTGATATAGGTTCATATCATTGTTTCATTGATTCTCATGTGGTTGATTTGTTGTCTTTAATTTTGGAAATGATCAATTCAGTTTTAAAACATCAAAATCCTCTAGGTCAAAGAGCGCATAAATCCTTGCTATGTAGAGCATGTCATATAGATATTGTTAGGGTTGAGTTGATGTGGAATTTATAAATGATTGAGATGTATGTTTATGATACTATCCTAGGTATGGATTGGTTGATGATGTTTAAATACCACTTCATATCTTATGCACAAATGGTTAGTTTCACAATGGATGATGGCATCAAGAATCTATTTAGGGGATATAAGAGGGAAAGGGTGGGTGCAATGGATTGGTTGGAAATAGCGATTGGAACAATCTCATATCAGTTGGTAGATTTATCATTTTCATCAATATAACATGTAGGGAGAGATATTTTCTCAGAAATGGTTGATTATTTTCTAGAAGTCTTTCCAGATGAATTCTTAGGGTTTCCACCCATGAGGGAAGTGAATTTTTTGATTGATATCCTCCCAAGGACCTGTCTTATGTAACTTCAATTTTTCTAGATGGAACCAAAATAGTTGAGGTAATTTAATGTGAACTTGGAGGAGTTTTAAACCAAAGGGTTCATCTAGAATAGTATGCCTCCATGGGAAACATCAGTGCTATTTTTTAAAAAGGTAGATGTAACACTTTAGCTGTGTATTTATTATCATAAGACTAACTAAGGGACAATAACAAATTGGTGTCATGTTGTTTGTTAAAAATGTGGATGGACATCTTCAGCAATGTGTTGATTATCATATGCCTCACTGAGTTATGATAATGAATCGATATCCACTCCCACAAATTGATGACCTATTCAATAAGTTATGTGGGAGATTAATGGTTCTATAAAGATAACTTGATATTAGTATATCATTAGTTGCTGGTGAAAAAGAATGATATTCTGAAAATAACTTCAAGAATTATATATATCCATTTTGAATATGTGGTTCTTCCCTTTGTCCTAAAGAATACACTAGAAAACTTTATGGAATTGATTAATCAGTTATTTTGGAGATATCTGGATTCTTTTATGGTGGTGTTGATTGATGATATATTGGTGTATTCTAAGAAAATGGATGATCAGGAGAAACTCTTGGAAATAGTTTTGTGAATATTAAGAGATTATAGTTTGTATACCAAATTATCAATGTGTTATTTTTTGGTATAAGATGTATTTTTTCCTAGCCATGTTATTTATTAGAAAGGTGTTTCAATGGATTTATATAAGATAGAGGTTGCAATCTTTGAGAAACTTCCAAATAATGTCTTTGAGATACAGAGCTTCCTTATTCATGCTAGGTATTACCAGTGCTTTGTTCGTGATTTTTCAAAACTAGCTTAACTGATGAAATATTTGACTAAGAAAAATGTTTAATTTCAATGGAATTAGAAATTTCATAAGTCTGTTTAAGAGATTATGGGTCACCTTACATCATCACTAATCATGGTTTTTCTAGAAATAGGGAAAGGGTACATGGTGTATTGTGAAACGTTCGGATCAGGGGTGTGGTTTGTTCACATGAAAGGGTGTCCTGTTGTTGTGTATAAATCATGAAATTCGATATTTGATGAGAAGAACTACCCAAAACATGATTTGGAGTTAGCAGATGTAGTGAATTCCTTGAAAACATTACACCACTATCTCTTCAGTGAGAAATTCACAATGTTTACTGATCATTATAGTTTGAAACACATCCTCTCAAAATGATATATGAATTTGAAAAAAATGATATGGAAGGAGTATCTCCAAATATTTGACATTGACTTTATGTACTCTATTAGTAAAGGTAATTCGGTGTTGGATTCATTATGTAGAAATTAATACACACAAGTGGTGAAACAAGCATTGGATCAGAGGATTTTGATGTCGATTATAGCTTACAAGAGGATGGAATGTAATGACCAGGGTGATGTGGTGGTTATCTTTCCGGTTTCATGGGTTCTTGACTTTTTTTGGTTTGGTTAAAGAGGAAAATATGTTTGATTCTAAGTGAGTGGATATATGGTTGAAAGACAATGTAAGGGAGACCATTGATGGTTGGAAAATAAATAGGAATTCAGTATTGTGCTTTAATAATTGGATTGTTGTACCAATGGATTTATAGGAGTAACTTCCCAGTTCTTACCACCAGTGTAAATGGGCTGTCCATCCTAGAATTCAAAAAATGTATAAGGAGTTAAAAGTAAAGTATTGGTGGTCTTCTATTAAAAGGGAAGCGAAAGAGTTTGTTTTGAGATTCTTGACTTGTTAGCAAGTCAAGGAAGGGAATTAATGGTTGGAAGGTATTTTGTATTCATTAAATATCCCTATGTGGAATTGGGAACAAATAATAATGGATTTTGATATAGATATCCCATGAACGGTTTGGAATCATGATGTCATTTAGATGATTATTATCAACTTACAATGTCATCCCATTTTATCCCTATTCTTAAATCTCATACGATAGAGGGTCTGTCCGAAATATATATTCATGTGGTGGTAAAGAGTCATGGTGTTATAGTTTAGATTGTATGTGATAGGGATATGAGGTTCATATATCATTTCTATAAATCATTACATTAATCCCTTGTAACAAACTTGACGATGAATATGGAATATAATCCTTATAAGGATGGGAAATTTGAGTGGATGATACAAAAATTAGAGGATATGTTGTGAGTTTGTGTGATGGATTTTGGTGGCTCATGGGAGGATCCCTTTTCATTGGTGTAATTTCTTTATAATAACATTAATCAGGCCTCAATACATATGGCTTTATTTGAATAATTTTATGGGCATCTATGTTGTTCTCTACTTTGTTGGGTGGAAATAAGTGAAACTTCGATGGTTGGGCAGAGCCTTGTTTAGGTAACTACGATGAAGAGTAACATGACCCAAATGAGAATGGAGATAGGTCAGAGCCATCAGAAATCATATGAGGACCATCATTGATGGTTGTTATCCTTTGAGGTGGGTGATCATGTGTTTTTTAGAATCACTTTGAGGATGTGACATCATCGGTTTGAAACGTAGGGTAAGTTATCTCTAATTTATATTGGACTTTTGAGATACTAGAGTAGGTTAGAGATGTGTCATATTGGTTGGCTTTACCACCATGGTTTAGGGTGGGGGAAAATGTGTTTCATGTGTCATATTTGAAAAAGTACCATATAGATCATGACAGTGTGATTCATTGGGATCATGTTGAGCAAGATTCAGATGGTTCATTAGTTCATATGCTAGTGCAGATTGTGGATAGTCTAGAGAATGTCTTTCATGGTAAAATCATTTGTGTTGTTTTGTTATTGTCACAACATGGTCAGATATAAGAGGAGACATGGGAATGGGATAAGGATATCACCAAGAAATATCCATAGCTTTTTCTAGAAAGGGATGGTTTTCTACTTGATTAGAGAAATGCCAATGGTGGGGAGAATTTAGTACCCATGGATTGAAGTTTGTAAACCTTGTTTATATTTTTTTGTATGTAAGTATGTTGGGTAATGTTTGGGAGAGTATGGAATGGTTTTTGGAGGTTTTTTGATTTTATAAGGGTTCACGGTTTGGTAATGGTTAGTGAAAACCTAAAGCATCTCTAAGAAACTGAGAAAGAGGAGGTAGTGGCTAAGGGATTGGTGCGTGGATAAGGTGCATAGTTTTCCAAACCATGTGGCTAGCCTCGATGAACTGTGAAATTATGGTAAATGGTCCTTTTCATGGTTGGGACACAATTTTTCTTACAATGTGGGCCAACTATGAGAGGCAATCCCTCGAGATAGAATCATGTGCATGGTTAGCGCACGATTTTCCAAATTATGTTTCAAAACTTTCACAACTTAAAAGGTGAGGGTTTAAAAAAGGTTTCCATAGGATTTACCCTAAAACACTAATTTCATCACCCACTCAAACCCCACCGATTATTTCTTGTTCCCAAGGGTTGGGGAGCCTCTCCCACTAATTTTGGAAGTGATTCGAAGGGCTTTCAAGGTTCATTGAAGGTGATTATCCCTTGGTAAGTCTCCTCTCTTGGTAGTTTCATGTTTTTTCTTTGATATACTCTCATATATCTCTCTCTATCTCAGTTTCTTATATCTACTTCCATTTTGGGTTAATCTAGGGTTGTGATTTCCTATAATGGTATGATTTGTGATTTTTAAGTTAGGGATAAGAATTTAAGGAAATCTTGTTGAGTTTTCACCCAAATTTGGTGTGTTGTTGAGAAGTGTGTCGATTTCACTATATCCTAAGTTATGTGGCCTTACTCTTGACTCAATTTTTCTTTTACTAGAATGAAAATTTTCAAATTAATTTGGGTTTCCTTAAATTTATTATTAGTGTGATGTGTGAATGTTGGTGGAATCCCATTTCTTGATGATTTGTGGATTCTGGAAAAAATGGGTTATTTTTTAAAAATGTGGTTAGTTGGTAGATTTTAAAATGTTGACTTTTAAATCAATTTCTTGTATTATTTATGTAAAATGGTCTGTAAAGATTAAGAATAAATTAAAATTTTGAATTATTGAAGTGTGGTTTTGAATGAATAATGGAAGAAGGTTGTTTTAAATAAATGGGTGATTTATTTATGTGGTTTATAAATGTTGTTGAATTTGTTGAATTTCAGGTTGTTATGATTTTAGTAAATGTTGTGGGAATTATTTTTGGCTTAAGGGTTTATGTATTATTTGATTGGATGGATAGTGGGAATGAAGGACAACTATCATGTAATGGAATGTGGGTGTGAAATACCACAATAAAAAGGGCATGGGGTTGGACGTGATGTTCAAACATCAATGGTAACATTGTGCTCATATGGATAATTGTGTGTATGTATATAGTAGGCATCCCGTCATGCAGAATTAATTTAGTTTTTCCGATATGAAATGAGTATTGACATGTGTGATTTATTTCCTTGCAATAGTGTTTACTTGGGTGAATTTTTTGATAAAGACTTGTTTGGCTTATTAGATGTTATTATGTTATTTAAGGGTTTTATAAAAATTGTTTATATAAATGTGCTAAATTTTTCTATCCTAGTGGTCTGTGTATGGAAGTTATTTAAAGAAAACCTACTAAATATTATTACTCACCCCTTCTTTGTAACTTTGCGCTTTTGTAGATGTTGTATTCTGGGACACTGGTAAAGGTAAAGCATCTACTTCCTTTTGTGGTACCTCATGATGCATGGGTGGTCTTTTGGTGTTGGAGCATGGATCTTGGTGTGGATATTTGGAGTCCTTGAGCATTTTTGTCTAGTCTTCATATTTGATACATAGATTTAGTATTTTTATGGGGTTGGTTTAGTTGTATTGTTATCACTTGGAAATGTGTTGAATTGGTTTATATTTTTGACATGCACCATGTAATTGTGGTTGGTTATGGTGTGTTTGGTGGGTTGTTTTTACATCAAAGTTAAAATCACCCCCCACCATTCCTTAATCCCTCGACATTTATTTCCATACATTGGTGTATTTAGGATATCGCCTAAGAACAAGTTGCAATCCATCACCTTCTCAAGCCAATGAGAAGTGGAGGGATGTTACAAGTTGTACCTTAAAAAATACTCCTTATGAATTATTGAATGATATAAAATGTTAAGCAAAATAGTTTAGTGTTTTTGGATGAAAATTCTATATGTTAGACATAAAGGAGGATCTAGAACAAATTTCACAAAAAATCTATGCAGAAATAATTCTTGGTTACTCAACCACTGGTAAATATTATAGTGTCTTTAGAAAGAAATATAACATTTTGGAAAAAATATTCATGTAACTTTTGATGATAAAAATCCAATTAAACTAAAACCTCCTATAGAAAATATAGAGGAAGATATATTAAATTTGAATATCAATTATTCTATAAATATTCTGATCTTTCTATAGATTTACCTGATAAATTTCCTTGAAAGGACCATAATGTTTTTTCTGATCTAGAATAATACTTTTAAAAACCAAGTAATTTAGTCCCTAGAACTATTAGAAACCTAAAAAATTATCCCCTAGATACTATTATAGGATACCTAGAAGAAGGTACTCAATGACGAGCCTCACTGAGAACCAAGTTAATTGTCAAGACACTTTAACACAACTTGAACCTAAGAACAACAATGAAACAATCAATTATGAACATTGGGTAATGACTATACAAGAAAAATTGAATCAATTTAAAATAAATGATATCAAGGAATTAGTAGAAATACCTAAAGACTACCTATGTATTTTCACCAACCGTGTATATAGAAAAAAGTTTGATGAAAATGGAATAATTATTAGAAATTAAGATAGATTGGTTGCAATGGTATATATTCAAGAAGAAGGTTTTGGAAATAAAGAAACATGTTCACCATTAGCTCCACTTAAAGACATTATAATACTACTTTCATGTACTACACATCTTAATTTCAAACTATTTTAGATGGACGTCAATAGTGAATTTATAAATTAATATATTAATGTTGATATTTTTTGTTGAGAAACCTCCTAGATTTTAAAATCCCTATTTTCCAAATCATGTTTTTAATATTTACAAATCTATATATGGTAAAAAAAGATCCTAGATATTGTTATTATAAAATCAACAATTTTATTATTTCAAATGGGTTCCAAAATGGTGTTGCTGACTTTAATAAAATTTTAAAGAGAATTTAAATGTATGTTTTAGTATTTCAAATATGTGAGGATGATATTATTTTCAAATCATCAAAATACTCATTATGTACTAATTTTTCAAAACTAATGCAAAATGAATATGAAATGATTTTAATGGTTGAGTTAAAATTATATATTGGTTTTAAAATTTTTAAATCAAATATGGAATTGTTTTAAATCAATGAAAATAATAAAATTACACTGTAAATTTTTTTGGTATAGATAACCCAAATTTAGTGATAATCATTTGAGAAAAATCTTTGAATTATATATAGATGATACTATAATGTTTGTTCACCAAACTACTTATAAAGGTATGATTGGATGATTACTATATGGAACTACTAGTTGACTAGTTATTATGTTCAGTGTATTTATGTGTGCATGATTTCAGGAATACCCAAAATAATCTCATTTAAATTATTTGAAAAGAATTTTAGAATACCAAAAAAGTACGAAATATTGAACTATTCTAGTTTGGAGGACTTGAATTTGAATTAGTTATTTATTATGATGATAATATTTATGGTTGTAAGTTAAATAGAAAATAAACCTTCAAAAAATGTCATATTTGGGGAAATTATCTAGTTTCATGGTGTATTAATGAGCAAAATTTTGTTTCGTTATCTATTATTAAAGTTGAGTACATAACTGTAGGTAGTTGTTGTGAAAAGAAATTTGGATGAAACCCACTTTACTAGAATATGGTTTTAAATTTTGTGATGAGACTATAAATTGTTACAATATAAGGGTTATTAATATTTCTAAGAATCCTACATCTCATTCTATGATGTAAAATATTTATATAGGACATAAATTATTGAGAGATCATATTCAAAATGGAGATATAACTCTTGAGTTAATTGGAAGAGAACACTAGCTTACTGATATATTTAAAATCCTCTGAATATAGATGGATTAAATTATATCAAACATGAGTTAGGAATCATTAATTATTATTAAATATTTAATTTTATTTATTACCCTTTTATTTTTTATATTATTATTAATTATGTTGTAATTTTTAACATATGTGTTTACTAATATCTCTCTTAACATATGTTATGTATACTGTTTTTTCTACTCATATTGTTAAGTAACCATGAAACTTAGTTCCTATCATCAGTTAAGTAACTGAGAATCATTCTTCATCTACTGAGGTAAGTAACAATTATTAATTAATATTTTTGTTAGTTAACCTACCGTGATACCTATATTTTACCACAATTCATGTTATAATATAAGTATACTAATCATGGATTATTTAAGTTATTGAAATTATTTCTTAATAGCCAGTTGACCTAGCATGACTGCCTGATTTTGAAATTTTGATTAAATACTTATTCAGTATTTATTTTTAGTTTTTTATAATTTTATTCCCTAGATAATTGATTTAAATTAATATTTTAATTTGAATCATCACATTCCTATAAGATTATTTTCTTTTTTGATGTGTTATATGTTAGCTCTATCAAATTTCTCTATTACAAAATCCTTTCTCTCCCGAAATAAAACCGAAGCCTCTAGAGTTTCAAATCACTATATAAGTTAAAATTAAAATAGCTCCAAAAAATGAATCTCTAGTTAATTAACCCCCTTTGAAGAGATATAATAACGATCATGTTAGCTAGAGTGCTATGGTTAGGATCAAAATAAAATTCTACTAGATCAATATGTATATATATAAAAATAAGTATATTAATAATTTCTATAGTCAGCATGTCTTCGGTTTGGAATTAAATTAAAAAGAAAGGATCGAGTGATTTGTTTAAGGATAATGGTAATCCATTTTATTATAATTTGGTCAAATAATTGTATACGAATATAGAATTTGTTTTGGGTGATTCAATGGTTAAAATTTGGATGGTTTTCAATCGATAAAATTTTATATTCTCTTTAAAGACCTGGACTAAAATATTGAATGTTTCTTATATATTAGAGTAAGAGGATTATCAGAGTTAATATCCTATAAATAATGTTTATTTTGATTTTTTAATTCCATTAAGAAGATAAATGATAGAAGAACTCCAAAAATACCTACTCATATGAAATTAAATAGAGAATTTATATTGCTAGTGAAGTTCATCCTAAATCCATTAGTCAGGGGAAAGGGGAAATCAAAAATTTGAGGTGACAATATTTTTTCAATATTTGATGAATAATGGAGTTCAAATAAGATTATCAATATATATCATGATAAATATGGATTAAATATGAAATCCCACCTCCATTTTTAACTCTTTTCCTTACCCAAGGTTGTATTATCCCTATTGGATTTCAAAGGGTTAGTTCCTTAGTGGTAGAAAAATGTTATTTTCTATGATGGATATTTCCTAAATTAGAAAATTTCTTTCTATATGAAGGTTAATTGGAACTCATGGAAAATGGATTTGGGGGACGATAATGTGAAGAATTATAAGATGTTCAGTCCTATTAAAAATACAATTATAATGAGATAATAGTGGATCATATTCTTCAACCTAGTGATATAGTTGGGTGTTCTTTTGATGAAAATGAATTTTCATTGAAACATAATGAATTAAAAGTAGTGTTGGTTATTTTTAGTGTGAAATTATGGGGATCACTTATGGATGTTAGGGATCTCTCTGCTGCTATATATTTTGGATATCATGATTCTCCCCTATCTCTACTCACATAAGAAGAAGAATTGAGAGATGGTGAACTTAATGATATCAAGGTTTGAATGAGTAATTATATTGATGAAATAGCGTGGAAGGATATTGAATAATGTGGGTTAGAAATATGCGATGATATTTATAAAAATACTTCTTCCTTGTGTCCCATAATTAGAAATAATCCAAGGATAATTAACTTTTAAGAAACTCCTTAGGGGGTGATCTACTGACGAAGATGATCATGGGGGCGGTCTACCAGAGTATAGTGATTCTTATCTCTTCTTCATTAAAAATAATTTAAGGGTCTCTAATTGATAATATTTATTTTGAATAAATATTTTAGGAATCTTCTCCCAGGCCAAAAGTTGACCAAGTGCTTGAAGAGAGGTTTGTCCCAATTCCTACAAAAGATGTTAAAGAACTAGTTGATGGTATTATGGAATAACCTCTTATATATACCTATGAATATATTTTCGAAGTTGATGATTAATAAGTTAGTGTAGATCAATAAGTTCATTCTTTGAAACTATAACCTATAGAGGTTGAAGTGCGCTGGATGGTAGGTTTTTTTCTTCCGATCTACTTACAGTTATACCTTGTTCTTATCCTTTTATATCCTTCATGACTAATAAAGATTTTAATGATTTTAAATCTCATTTAATAGTAGTTTTGTAATATTTTTTATTGGATTTATGAATAAATTGGAACCCATTAGAGAAGTGGAAATATCAATGATAGTCACTCTCGCTATCTCTCACTTTGAGCCAAAGCTTCATTTCAACATGGAAATTATGAAAAATGATCTTTATTATTTAATATATAAGGTTGGTAATTTATGTGTAGACCTTAAATACATGATTATAAAGTTAGTTTAGAGGTTTTTTAATGCATTTATTCATCCCTCTACATCCTCTTCTCCACCTGTATTCTCCTCAGTTTAACCTTCCACTCCCATTCGACGTGTAGTTAGTGAAAATCAGTTCAAACAGATTATGAAAGATGAGGTGAAAGTGATATTGGAAGGGTTTAGAAGATAATAGAAGTATTTTCTTGACTATATTCCAAATACATTCCACAATGACTTTGGAATTGGTTAGAAGGGATGTGATGCAAGCTAGAAAAGACATAGACCTAATTTTAAGGGTTATTGATTTTTATCTTAGTGGGATATTTACTAGTTTTGATACAAATGCATTATTTAGATCCTTAGCTACTGATATCTAGATTCCCCCTATAACACATGCCATCAAAACTCAAGTGGAGAAGTTAAAATTTATTATTATTCTTCTGGAATCCTTTTTGGAGAATATGGAAGATATCTTTTTTGGAAAATAGATCATGGTTCATATGTTGTGATGGAATTAAATAGAATCATAAAACCATACCTATATACTTCCAATTATATCATTATAAAACCTCCCACCTTTCCTATTTCTTCAAACCCTATATCTACCAACCCTTTTGGATTGTCTCCTTGAAATGTTATTCAATATCTTAGACCTATTTATAGGTGTGTGGTTACTCAAAAAACATCTTCCATATCGTTGCCACAACCAACACCTCTTACCTCAACCTCTACAACCAAATGAAAATAAATTATTATCCATTCTAACATTAGAGATGCTATGTCAGATTCTGATTTTGATTGGTGTATCTAAAAGGGATTCTTTAATAATCATTTTTTGAGTTATAAATGAAATACTATATCTCCTTCATATGTTTCCCTTTAATTATTTATTATTAGTATTTATTTTATTACTTTATTTAATATCTTCATTTAATATTATCTCAATGTTTCCTTTTAAATCTCCTTGTACCTCTTGCATAATTTTTGATAATCTCAAAACGAAGAGAGGAAATGTTGTTTCAATTAATTTTATATAATCTTAAATTGTTTTCAATCAAGAAAATGGGGGAGATTGTTGGTTTAATCCTGTAACTTCTTATTCCAGTGATACCAAATTATGTTTCTTAGGTTATTAATGACATTTTAGTTTTATTATAGTAAAATTATTTTATGGACAAAACTATTTAAAAATGGATAAGTCTTGAAGTAACCATATGAACCTATCATAGGAACAAGTTCAACTTACTATGATGGTGAAGTGATTATATAGAAGTAATTTCATATTGAAGTCTAAGTTACAACATGAAAAAATTCATCGTGTGTTAGATGAGTTTTTTTAAAGAATACTTAAACTGGTTGCAAGTCTTATGAATTGACCACATATACTATTCAAGTGAACATATGTATTATTGAACAAACTACAAGATGAATTCATGTGATCATGCAAGAAAACATCAATTTTTTGTAAAGTACAGAACTTGTCACATGAATAAATGAAGAGGGCACTTGTGGAAAAAAGGTTACCATATCAAGTGACCATAAAAAGTGACCATATCGATCGACCATGTCAAGTGACCATAAGAACGTGGCCATGTTATGTGACCAAAATTTCAAGTGACTTAAAGATCAAGTGGCCACACGTTCAAGTGATAGTAAGATCATGTGATTGTAAGACATAGCCACCATGCTTATGTAATGTCTACGTGACCACGTTTAACTTAAGAAATGAGCAATATGTAAAACTCCAATAGTGATATTTTTAATCTTTTACTGATGATTAGGAGAATTTGTGGATTCAATATAAGACTAATGTGTATGAGGATTAATTTATAAAATTTATCTAATGAATAATTAGAGAAGTTTGTCTCTTTAAAAAGAAGAACCCCTCATAAAAAAATATATACATGAAGAACATAATATAGAGGACTTATTTTGAAATATAGATCATATAGACCACTTCATTTCACACCTCCACAATAATATATTTTTTATCACTCAATGAAATACTCATATGAAGTTTTTTCAATAGAAAATTATAGATAATTAATGAACCAAAGTAGGTTAGATTTAGATACGTCAATATCTTTCTATTTTCTTTTATTTTCTCTGTTTGTCTTTATCTCACCATTGAGTTGTGTTCACATTAATCTATGCATTTATTAGCACATTTTCTTTCACTATATTAGAGAGTAATAGATACTCCCACTTATTCTTTTTACACATTTTATCCTATGAATATCATTGTAAGAGGCTATGTGTAGACCAAAATACATTGTGTGTAGTGGTAGCTATAAAAATCATTCTAGGTTGTGTATATTTTTATTATTTAAAAAAAATACTTAGTAGTGGGTGACTATCAAATAGAGAGGATTAGGCCTCAAATTGTTTCTGAATCATTTATATTTTATTTCCTTTACATTTTATTTTTTTTGTTCTTACCTAGATTTTGAAAATCAACTTATTGTTTCAAATAATAATTTTTGAAATCTATACTTTGGAAGTTATCCTTAATAAGTCATTTATATACTGTGTTTTATGTGATTATATGTATTTAAAAATTTAATTTAATTTTTTAAAAAATCAACTTTATTTTGATTGAGTTTGTGAGAAATATTTCAAAAACATAAAATTATATATTTCTACTATTTTATTTGGATAAGATGTTTTTATAAACTAGGGGAATCGTTTTTAAATATTTTTAGGAAAAATATTTTATTAGAATGTTAATTCACCCCTATTGAGTTGTCCACTCCAACTAATAGTCTCTCCATTATAGATCGTTATGATTGTGTGGAATTTGATTTCCTACTTTGATGAAAGTAAAAAAACCATGACATTTAAGTCATGGTAAGGTATCTTGTGTTTAGTGAGTTATTAGTGGTATGAAATTGGTTAAAAGATCAAGATAATTTTTTTTGATTTCGAGTTGATAAAGAGATATCTCATGGGCCTAGTTAACAAGTATCATAGTTCCTTTATTAAATCCATGACCATGTTGATTAAAGTTAAATCCATCTAGTAATGTTATTGAATGAATGAATAGATAAAGGATTTTGATGCAGAGTGTGCATCCTACTTTATGAGATATCACTAGACAAATAGATTACAATAACAAACATTTGTTCATAGAAGTTTTTTTATATCATTGTAGTTTATTATCTCTTTAGGGTCCTTGATAAGCTGCTAAACTTTTCTCTTAGTCTAGGAATTATAATAATTGTTTTCAAGATAAGGTCCTAGAGGTCCACACACTATGTGAATCAAGAAATTCCACATATCCAGATGAATAGAAGTTTAGGATGAAGTGGGTCTCACTTGTGGGGTCGATAAACAACTGAGTGTGATTGATCACAAGTAAAGTAATTCAATTATATTATTCGTTATTATAATAATTATGATTTCATTAATTTCTCAAGGTATTCAAAAATAATAATTATAAAAATAAATTGGGAAGATTTATTTTTCCAACAAACATAATATGTTTAAGGTGTGTTAAATTATTAAGGGACATTAATATCGAGTTAAGGGTTCATATTTTATCACGTGACATGTTAACATGTTAAAATTGTGTGATAAAATATTTATTTCATTTATGAATAGTTATATTAATTCATAAGTGTGAAAAATGGTCTGAAATGAAGGTTATAACATTCTAAGGGCCAAATTGTAATATTGGAAAGTATAACCGAAGTACAAAATATTACTGTTGACGCTCCTTTCGTCACAGAATCTAAAGATTGGAAAAGGGAATATCTGAGCTCAAAGTGATTCAACCATTGAAGAAAACATCAAAAATCGACAAAGGCATGAACAAAGGATCGACAGCAA
The DNA here is from genome assembly GCA_963277665.1 of Viscum album. Classification (NCBI taxonomy): domain Eukaryota; kingdom Viridiplantae; phylum Streptophyta; class Magnoliopsida; order Santalales; family Viscaceae; genus Viscum; species Viscum album. Next base: position 1,211,353,094 of record OY728137.1, read on the forward strand.
CTGCACCGCGCAAGTTTTATCACTGTCGCGCAAGTACACTTGCGCGACACCCTTGGTCGCACAGGTGACTTGCGCGACCTATGTGGTAACCTCCCGGTAACCGCCCGAGGTCTTCTTTTGCCTATAAATAGACCCTGTGGGCCCCCCATTCAAGAAGATCTTTTTCCAGAAACTCGGATTGAAGCTCCCGACTCCCAAGTCTCTTCTCAAAGCTTCCGGAACACTTCTATGGTAATTTATTACCTAGAACGGAAGATCTAAAGAGAAGGAGGAAGGCCTAAGTGTTGAAACATATCAAACACTTGCGCGCCGACTTATTTCCTTCAATATAACTTGCGCGTTCCTTTTCTGGAAGAACCTCGAGAATATTATAAAGGGTTTAAAAAAGAGTCGCTCAAGTATTTCATTGCTGGTTGAAAATTGCGCAAGTACACTATGTGTCGCGCAGGTATACCTGCGCGACCAACACTTGCGCGCCCACGGAAGACTTGCGCGCCTTGCAAGACTTGCGCGCCCCTATCTTTTTGGGTGCCCATCTTGCCCATTTTTACCCCTCTTAAGCCATTTCACCTTTCCTTTTCAAGATTCAGTCTTCAAGACACTCTTTAAAGACATTTATGGCATGATTTCTTGATTTGACTTTCTTATCTGAAATGAATTCTGTGGAATCTCTCTCAAAGTCTAGTGATTTAAATATCCTTATGTCACTAAAATACGGAGAGTTCATTCATTCAACCTCATCCTTTAAGATGAGAGAATCTTAACCTGGGTCTCCTTTTCAGGAATAATCCCCAGTTATAAAACCTTTAATCTGGGCATCTTCCTTAGGAGTAAGCCCCAAATTCTTAAAGTTCCCAATCTTGGGCATCCTCCTCAGGAGTAAGCCCCAATCAAGTCCTTTAATCTTGGGCATATTTCTTAAGAATAAGCCCCAACCTCAAATATGGGCATCCTCCTCAGGAGTAAGCCCCAAACCTTAATCCCTAACCTGGGCCTCCTTTTTCAGGAATAATACTCAGTCATAACCTTGGGCTTCCTTTTAAAGAATAAGCCCCAAGTCTCCTAACCTGAGTCTCCTTTTTCAGGAATAAGACTCAGTCATAATTTTGGGCTTCCTTTTCAGGAGTAAGCCCCAAGTCCCTTAACCTTGGGTCTCCTTTTTATGAATAAGCCCCAAGTTCCCTTAAATTTCTCTTAACCAGTCATAATTTACCTTTGATTTGGGTTTCCTTTTCAGGAGTAAAACCCAATCATAAATCCCCTCCTAACTTGGGCATCCTCCTTACGAGTAAGCCCCAAGATTAGAGTATTCAAATCTCCATGAAGCACGTATAACTTTATGGACCCTGTTCATGGATTTTCTCCCTAAAAGTAAATCCTAAACCTTCATCTATCTGGGCAGTCATCCATACATAAGCCCCAAACAAATTCTTATGATTGCATCTTTCATGGCACAATAGTCTAAATTTTACCAATACCTCTTAGTTCTCACACCGAGCATGAATCACGTGAGCTTAGAGTGTAAAAGTAATTATGACATTCATCTTTGAGACATCAATCATAAACATCATACTCCATTTCTCGAACTACGTGGGTTCTGATTCCTTTTCAAAAAACAAAGGATACGTAGGTATCCCATTTATGGGTTCGATCCCAACTTTGAAATAATCCATGTCCTTCTGAATGACGATAAACTTCAAGTGCCCCACTGAGTGGATTTAAAACCAGCCTGGTCATCATAATGACCAAGAGACTTTTATATAAATGTTTTGAAGGATACCATTGACCAAGAATCTCTAAACAGATATAGATGATTCTCTATTGATGAAGAACCTCGAATACATATAAAAGATTCTCTAAATTTCTTGCATATTTAATCATTGATTGTTAAAACTAAAGGAAAGATCATTTTATACTTGGTAATGTAATAAGGATTCACGAACATAACTTAAATCTATAAAGAGAGTCCCAGAGTAGACAATAATTCCCCTCAAAAAGGTGTGATGAGTCCGACCTCCCATCCTCTCGACCAATGCAAATTCCTAAGCCTCATTAGTCCACAAGCTAATGAGCGCCTACCTTTGGAAAGTAGGTCCAAACGGATGTGTAATCATTGTATGTTTCCGGTTCTACGAACAAACCCGTTAGAAACCGATCAGAATGTTTGAATCTCCCGTCTAGGAGGTCATCCCCGGATTCCGTGCGAAACAAAAATGGTGAACCCGACGTGAATCATTAAACAAGTGAAAGTGATGTTATTCTTATTTGTTAGGCCCCTTGGGCCAACAAAGAAATCATTGACATGTGCTCATCCAAAAGATGCAGTGGCCAGATTCATCTTGATTATGTCTGTTACATGGAACAGGCACTCTTTTCTCAAGATCTTCTGCAAAAATGGCTTTCCTTAAATTCACCCCTGTGAATACTGCTGCTGTGAACACCTCTACTGTGAGGTCTGCTGCTATGAAAACCAATGCTGCTACTCCTGCTGGAACGTCATCCGCTCTGAGGATGACATCACCAACTCAGCGTCTTCAACACTGTGTTTCTAATGCACTGGTTAAGGAGTACCGTCGCAACGGTACTATCCCAACTCTGGAGGCCGCTCGTCAAGCCCTCCAAGTTAACAACTCTACCTGGTCGTCCGGACAACGGCGGCCAGCAATCAAGAAGCAGGCGGTGCTGACTACCGTCTCCAACCGTTTCAGGTCGTTATCCCTGGAACACAATTTCCATTTACTCCCTTACTCTGAGGAAGTGAATGAGCAGGTCCCACAGGACCTTAATTCAAAAATACAGGAGTCCTTCTCAATGGCTCCCGTCAACAATCGCCGCCAGACTCGTGCGGTAGTGCGCCCTCAACATGATGAGGGTACCGACTCCAGGCATTCAGCTCAGGTTCCTCGAACCCGAGCAGGCAAGATGAACCTCCAGAGACGGAATCCGGTTAATAATAAGCAGGTTGTCATCCCTGCCATCTCCGGAGAAGTCCACCAACCTAGCATGGTGGCAAACAACGAGCAGGCATACACACCTGTTCGTTTTAATTCCGCTGTCCAGCAGACTCGTCTGACAGCATCAAGCCTATCCCGCCAGGGAATTCCGGCGGAGTACCATAGGCAGGAACATACACCTGCTTATACATCACCTGTTAGTCAGCAGGCTCGTCTGAGTACATATGATGGATCTCGTCAACCATGTTTGGCGAAGTGTAATTAGCAGGCACATACACCTGCTAATACTAATCAGGCCTACCAACAGTCTCGCTTGGTAGCGCCCGGAGAAGTCAGTCGGAAAGTCCCGACGACAAACAGGAGGCAGACTCAACTCTCTACCTCCACACTTGAGTACTGTCAGGATTCACTGACAGGAAAAGGAGGACAGGAGTAGGCACATACACCTACTCCAAGCCCGGAATGGACGTATATCCCCATTCCGGCGGCTGAAGTCACCAAACATATTTTGTCAATGGTGAAAGAGCAGAAGCAAATTCCTGCTCATATTCTGGATGCTTGCCAGGATATCATAACAGCTTCAGAATCATCTCAGGGACAGACACATAAATCTATCCCTAGCAATGGAGTGACACATCAACGATTCACTCCGGAACAGACACACAAATCTGTTCCAGTCCAAGAGGGTTATGGGTCATACTCCCCCATATCATACGGACAACCAAGTCAGGCACATACACCTGATTTGAGTGAAGATCGTCAGCCTAACCTGACCATATTTCCTGATCAGGCACATACACCTGCTCAGAGCAGTCACTTTCGTCATCAAGTGGTTTCTAAAACGATTAAGAAGGCAACTAAGAAAACGATCCTCCCAGCACAGTCAGGAGATCAAAGGCCGATCTGCAACAAGGCCTTGCCCGATGCTGGAGTTCTTGAAGCCCTCAGACATTTATCTGTCGGAATTCAAGATTCTACTCCCTCAGTTCCCAATAACGGGAACATTAATTCTGAAGGTCTTCAACAAACACTTCCTCATGAAGACTTGCTTCATGAAAATTCGGTCAATCTTGAAGTTTCTTCTTCAGATGAGAACCACAGAAACCCTCTGTGTAGTCAGAAGACCAAGGAGCAAGAGATTTCATCTTTTGCTGTAACCCATCATGACGGTCCTCCTCATGGTGATGAATTTCGCTGCGAAAGTCCTCTCCGCAGTAGTGATTCACATTGTCTCGAAAATTCTTCAGAAGGCAATGTAGTGACGAGAAAGCCCTCCTATCTCAAGGCACTTGCAAACGTAAAACCAGTCATGTCTGATGCTTTACTATCGGCAGGTGAAACTCTTTCTCCATCAGAAGATAGCCTGGGGTTCAAGTTATTCTCCGAACCTTCCCTGGGTCATTCATCTTCCAGCATGAATAGTGATTTCTCTACCAATCTTGTTGAATCCGATGAAGCAACAAGGAAACACCAACTCTGGTCCAAACAGGTAGAAGAATATTCATTTAATGATAAAGAGGAAATGCTGAAAATGAGGAAAAAACTGTAAAAAGGTGAAGTACCAGTCATGTTTTGGCCTTTGGCTGACTCCCAGTACGATATTCCAAAGATTTTGACGGATGATGGAATCCATGATATTCGTCTCAACATATGGAAAACTCTTTTTCAATTAAAGAAGAAGGTATTATCTTACGATGAATATGAAAATCATCTTAAGATGATAGAAGGGTTACAACGCCAGATTGATTTGGCATCTCTATCAGTCTCTCGGTATCCAAAGGATGAAAAGCAACAGAGAACCCTTCAATGTTCATGCCTTGGCACACTAAGAAAATTGCGTCAGTTAATTGCCAATGCTCCATCTGATGTTCATATCAGAGGATGGGGTGTTCACGGAGCACTACATTTCACAGTGCTTTCTGGTCAGCAAAGCCCGCGGAAAATGGTCTCATGCAATGTTATTGCCCATGGCCGGCCACAGTTAATGGGCTTTGTTCATAATCAAAAGCTTGCTCAAGAACAGGCTTCAACTAGTTCCTCTCAAAATCAAGTATATAGAGAACAAGTTGTTGAATTGATCCTACATCAAGCAGGCGAGAATATTGCACAAGCCTCTCGTCTGGAGCAAACACGTCATCAAATGACAGAAGTTCCGGAAATCATCCAACGGTCTGTTGAACCAGGTGATAAAAGTGGATACAGGTTAATGCATCCAGCTAATTTCCGAACTAAGATTCGCAAGATCAAGAGAGATTTTAAGAAGATCTCAGACATAGCATGTCAAGAGACACCCCAGCTTGCTATACTGGGGACTTCTCTAACCCAACCCTCAGAATCAACGAATGGGATTCGAGGAGTTGAGCGGAAGCAGCAGGAACATCCCCAGTCCACCGGACTGGGGACTTTTTAAAATCCTCAATCCCTCCCTCAGAGAAAGTCAGTATTCTCTCAATTAGGGAATAAGCCTCAAGAGGAACGAAGAGCCAAGCTGTCAGGATATTCTCTCCAAGTGACAGTTCTCCAAGAAATTCCTGAGGGATCAAGTCAATGGAATGCCATGTCTCATCATGGACATGGAAGGAGACAATATCATAGAAATGATGATAGAAAGGATTCCATGCAATATGCATCCATTAATTTCATCAATGCCGTTGCTGCTGATTCACCAGATGAGGCTCAATCAGAGGGATCAGACGAAGAGGTTCCTGCTCAAGAAGTTGCGAACACAGACCTAAATGAATAAGGTGTGTGCACACGTAATCAAAGGCTTACCCAAAATCTGGGTATTCTTTCAAGTAACCCACTTCCCCCTCTCCAAAAAGGATCCAATAAGGGGAAAGGAAAGAATCATGTTACTTCTCACCCTTCCTCTGAAGGAGGTCAATCGCTCTCATTAGAGCAAAGGTTTGCACAATAGGAGGAAGAAATGAAAGAATTAAGAAGGTTGAATGCAGAACTACTTCAGAGTAGTCTTCTTCTTAAGAATTCTGAAGTCCGACAGCCAAAGGAATTTGTTGTAGCTACTGAGATGGATCAAGAATATCCTCCTTTATCAGTACACCCACAGAGGTCAAATCCTACGGGTCAAATGCAACAACGGTTGGCAGCACTACCATCAGTTGCAGCACCAACCACCACATCTGTCCAAGCTCCATTCATTGCACATACCCAAAACAAAGTTCAACCTGACGTTTCTCAAAAGTTAATAACTACTATTGAGTCATTAACAGCTCGGTTAGAAACTATGGAAGGGAAACGGGCGCAAGTTCAACCTGAAAAGAAAGTTTACCCTGAATGGGTAGATTCAATTTCTCCTCCATCCAGTTTTGGAAACCCTATTTTCCCTAATTTCAATGGATCAGGCGACCCTGAACAACATTTGACGCATTACGTGTCTTGTTGTGATCCTATGATGGGAACTCCAGAGTAGCAAGAAGCAGTGAAACTCAGATGCTTCGTGCGAACCTTGCAAGGAACAACTTTTGTCTGGTATACAAGCTTGCAATCCCGGTCAGTCATCAGATGGGAGGATCTTCGTCAAAAATTCCTTCTTCAGTTTAGCTCAACTTTGCCAAAAACGACAGTTTTCGATCTTACAAACTGCAAGCAAAGGGAGAATGAAAGAGTCTCTGATTTCATTGCTCGTTGGAAGGGATTAACGTATTCCTTGAGTTTAGCACTCCCTCAGGAGAAATTGTTGCCAATCTGTGTGGCAAATTTTCGTGACGAATTATGCACGCCATTGATCCTTGTGAAATACACAGGAGGGTTTCGAGACCTTACTTCAATCGCTCAACAGATTGATGATTCCCTTATACAGGCTAAGGTTAAATCTCGTGTAATTCCATCAGTTCCAGGAAGAAGAATGGGTAAAGCAGAAACTGCTACAGTTATGCTTAAACAGGAACCTGTACCTATTTCTACTTCAAAACCTTCATCTTCTCGAAGGGCTCCACCTCCTGAACGCCAACAACAAAGGCTGTTTCGTCCAAATGATCAAAAAGATCAACGACGAAAACAATTTGAGGATATGATAAGTAAAACATACTCTTTCCGAAGTGAGAAAGTTCCTGGTTACTTCATTTCAGCTCTGGAAAATAATTTGGTTCAATTACCAGTGCCGAAGAGGCCAAACAAGGAAGGAGATGAAGACCGTCCCAATTATTGTCCCTTTCATCAAATGTTGGGGCATCCCATCCAGGAGTGTTTTGTCTTTAAAGACCTCCTGCAAAAGATGGTCGACTTGAGACATGTCAAATTGAAGGGTTCTTCAGCTCATGTAGCGTGTATTACCGCTACAGATCCAGAGGAAGGAGGCGAGTGGCAGGAAGTCAAAAGCAAAACTGCTAAAAAATATGATGATTGGATGGTCAGAAAGACAATCAATCGGACCCATTCCATTTTGCGAACACAATTGAAGAAGCCAATTGTATCTCCTACAAAAGCTGCAGTAAAGCCTCCATAAAAAGACAAATCCTCAAAAGCGCAGCGCAATTCAAAGAAGAAAGAGGAATCAGGAGAAGATGAGTATGTAGCAAAGCCTAAATTTTCTTTGACTCTGGAAGATTTCATGCCATCTACTTCGAAGCCACGGGCACCGTCCCACCAAACGGCACAGCCTAAACATGCTAACCAGGCAGAGTCTTTATCAGACGAAGAGTTAATCTTTGGTTCTGTTAATATGATTCAATTAACAGATTCATATTCTAGTCTTGATGAGCCCGAATTCCCTGTATCAAATAAGGGAACCCGAGGATGTTCTAGAGGTTCAGGATATAGGGGAAGACGTGGATGTTTCCGAAGCCACTACTCTAATTCTATCCCTGCTAGCACTGTATATGCAGCAGAAACTCGTGGTAGAGCCCTTTAGCGAGCTCAAAAAGAACAAGAAAGTTCTTCTACCAATGGCCAACTCAGCTTCGGCACAGTTATTTTGGAAGACCGATTAAAGGTTCCATCTTCTTTATCTCAGCAAGTAAATAGATCTAATCAGTCTAATTTTTCAAAACCAAAGATGTTTCCAACTTCAATACAACTTGCATCAGCTTCCAAGGTACCTGCTAAACCGCATATTCCTATTGGGAAACGCAGACCTCTAGATCAAAAGTATGATATATTGAAACACTTGGCCCAAGTACCAGCCAAGTTATCAATTTTAGATGCTTTGAATCTGTCAAGAGATCTTCGGGAAGCACTCATCGAAGCTTTGTCAAGTCCTCAAGAGTTTGATGCTGAAATTGCTGCAGCTGAAATTTATCACATAGAGAATAATCCTGCAGAATGCCATGCAGTGCTATCTTTTACTGATAAAGATGAAGATGATGTTGTGCATGGGCACATAAAACCTTTGTACTTATCTGGAAAAGTCAATGGTATAGATGTTCGAAGAGCTTTCATTGACAATGGTTCAGGAGTCAACCTCATGCCCATTCGCACACTTCGTCGATTGGGCCTCACGGAATCTGATTTATCTCCTTCTACCATGATGTTGCAAAGATATGATAAAAATGAACAAGAACCACTGGGAGAAGTTACGCTCAGAACTCAGTTTGGAGATCTTGTTTCCAATTCGGATTTCATGATTGTTGATCAAGTCTCAGCTTTCAATATCATGCTTGGAAGACCCTGGCTACATCAGCATGGAGCTATTCCGTCATCATACCATCAATGTCTCAAATACTGTTTCGATGGTCAAGTTAGAACATTGTATGGTGATAAGGCCCCGTTCAAGACATGTGAGTCTCAATACATTGAGGCGGAATTTTATCACATGAAGGGAAGAGAAAAATCTACAATGAAGAAAATTACCAAAGTTAATGCTCCATATGGTTTGGAAAAAATTCCAATAAATCCATTTTCACATGTGAGTACAGATTATGTGTTACCTATCATTCAAATTGACAAAATAGGCCCAAATCAAAATACTCTTATAGAAAGATCCATAATGTCAATTACGGCAATCGAGCCAGACAACATGGGAGAAATTGGTAACTTACCAAGCAATGATGAAAGCATAAGTGGTGACGTTTTCATTTCGTCTGCTGAAATCCAACAAGTCTATAGTTCGCTAATTAGGCCAGAAAAAGTTATAGCAAAACAAGAGGTGAATATTGATGTCGATTCTCAATCCATCATTTCCTCTTTATTTCCCAAAGAAGACCCTTTATCATCAATAGGGTCGGAAATGGAAGCTTCTTCTTCAAAATGTGAAAATTTTGACATCTCTTATGATCATGAGAATTTCGTTTTTTCATCTACTTTGCAAGTAGAAACGGAAGAAATAACACATGATAAAGAGGAAGAGGAAGATCTTAGAGATGCTCCTCCAGAATTTGAAGAGGGTATCTCTACCACTGTGGATGAACTCAGAGAAGTAAATCTGGGTACAGAGAATGATCCACGCCCCACTTTAATTAGTGCGGCCATGACCCTTGAAGAACAAGAGATGTATATTTCTTTTTTAAAGAAAAATAAAGATATTTTTTCTTGGAATTATACAGAGATGCCTGGCCTTGATCCTGATGTTGCCACCCATCATTTGGGTTTGCCAAAAGAACATTGAGGATTCAAGCAAGCCGCGAGATGAACACACCCAACCTATGCTTCCAAAATCGAGGCTGAAGTGGATAAGCTTATCAAATCTGACTTCATCAGAGAAGTTCAATATCCCAAGTGGTTGGCTAATATTGTCCCTGTAAAGAAGAAGAACGGACAAATTAGGGTTTTCATCGATTTCAGAGATCTTAATCGGTATCGTCCTAAAGATGATTTCCCAGTTCTGATTACAGAACTCTTAATTGATGCGACGGATGGCTATGAAGTACTTTATTTCATGGATGGATATTCTGGATATAATCAGATCTGAATGGCCCCAGAAGATGAGGAATATACAGCCTTCAGAGCTCCTCAAGGTGTGTTTTGTTACCGGGTGATGCCCTTTGGTTTAAAGAATGCAGGTGCAACATATCAACGCGCCATGCATCGTATCTTCAAACCTTTTCTAGGGAAATTTGTTGAATGCTATGTAGATGATTTGGTGGTTAAATCCAAACAACGTTTTGATCACTTGGCTGATTTGGAAGTCGTATTCCACAAGGTTCGACAACATAATTTGAAGATGAACCCCTTAAAATGTGCTTTTGGGGTAACCTCAGGAAAATTCCTCGGCTTTTTTGTACGCCATCATGGTATTGAAGTCGATCCTGAGAAGACCAAATCAATCCTTGGTATGTCACCTCCTCAGAATTTGAAAGAATTAATAGGACTTCAAGGAAACTTAGCCTATATTCGGCGTTTCATCGCCAATTTGGCAGGCAAAAGTTTACCCTTTGCCAAATTATTGAAGAAAAAAGTCACTTACCAGTGGACTGAAGAATGTCAAAAAGCATTTGATGTTCTCAAGAAATACCTCTTGAGTCCACCAGTACTCATGCCACCTGTTGAGGGTAGGCCTCTTATCCTCTATGTGACAGCTTTAGAGCGATCATTGGGTGCCTTTCTCGCTCAAAAGAATGATGATGGGAATGAAAATAGTCTCTACTATCTCAGTAGAACTATGCTTAAAGCAGAAACCCGGTATTCGAGTGTTGAAAAGTGCTGCCTAGCATTAATCTTTGCAGTTCAGAAACTGAGACACTACCTGCAACATCACGAGGTCCAATTGGTATCTCGTAATAATCCACTCAAATTCATCCTTAGTCGTCCAATGCTTACAGGACGTCTGGCAAGGTGGGCGGTTATTCTACAGCAGTTCGACATCCAGTATGTGTCTCAAAAGGCAATTAAGGGCCAAGCTCTGGCTGATTTCCTGGCTGAACATCCTTCAGTGGAAGACATGTATTCAGATATCGAACTCCCTGATGAGGAAGTTTTCTCTATTCAAGAGAGTCCTCAAACATTGGAAATGTATTTTGATGGTGCTTCTAGAAGTCCAACAGGGAAGAAAATGGAAAATCCTAAATTCAACAAAGTTGGTTTAGGAATTGTGCTCATTTCTCCAGATAAGGCAGTGTTACCTTATTCCTTTTTGTTATGGGAAGGTGGTACCAATAATGAAGCTGAATACCAAGCTCTCATTACAGGCTTGGAGTTAGCGCTTCAAGCACAAGTGAATCACTTAAAGGTGAAAGGTGATTCAGACCTGGTAATCAAACAAGTCAATGGGGATTATGCCATCAGAAAAGAAGAATTAATCCCTTTGTATGATTACATCAGAGAGTTAATGTCGGAATTCCCTTCAGAACCGACATTTTCTTATGTCCCAAGATCACAAAATGCTCAAGCTGATGCACTGGCTAATATAGCCACAGCTTTAGCAGATCCAAATCGGGACGAGACAACCATCTGTATTGCCCACCGTCGTGCAATTTCACCTTATGTTCAAGTCAGAACAGAGGAAATTAATGAAATTAGTCCCATTCCTGAACCGTATGGTCATAATACAGGATGGATGTCACCTATCAAGGAATACCTTCAAAATGGAACACTTCCACCTGATAGAGCCGAGAAAGAACAAATTCGGCGACGTGTGGTCAATTTTACTCTTTAGGATGGTCCAAACCACCTCGAGAAAATTCTCTACAAACGTGGTTTTGATGGAGTTCCCTTCAGATGTATTGATGGTGAAGAGACAATGGCTGTCATAAAAGAAGTGCATGCAGGAGTCTGTGGTGCCCACCAGTCTGGACATAGATTGTCTGATCAAATTCGAAGGCTTGGATACTTCTGGCCTTCAATGATACAAGATTGTGTTAATTTCACAAAGAAGTGTCATTCATGCCAAGTATATGCCAACTTCATTCATCAACCTCCAGAGTTGCTTCATACAGCTAAATACTCATGGCCATTTTCCACATGGGGAATGGATGTGGTGGGACCTTACCCTTCAGCTACGGCCAAGCAGTTTAAGTACATTCTTACTACTACTGATTTCTTTTCCAAATGGGCAGAGGCAGTACCTCTCAAAGAAGTCAGTTCTAAATGCATTGTTAGCTTCATCAAGTCTAACATCATTACTATATTTGGTGTCCCTCATACCATATTGACGGACAACGGCACCAACTTCTGTTCTTCTGAGGTAAAGAAATTGTATCAAGAATACAACATTAAGTCCAACCATTCATCTCGATATCATGCAGCAGCTAATGGCCAGATAAAGGCCTTCAACAAGACTCTTTCAAATATACTGCAAAAGATGGTGGATAAAGATAAGAGGTCATGGCCTGATAAACTCTTTCATGCTTTATGGGCTTATCGGACTACCACTCGCAATGCAACACGGTCTACTCCATATTCATTGGTATATGGAATAGAAGCAGTCTTGCTAATTGAAGTTCAATTACCCTCACTCAGAATAGCCATTTGTGATCAGTTATCAACAGATGAGCAATCCCAAAAGCGGTTTAATGAATTGGAACAGTTAGATGAGAAAAGATTGTGTACTTTGCAACACTTGGAAATCTATCAGAATCGGATAGCACGAGCTTTTAACAAAAAAGTTCGTCTTCATTCATTCATTCAGGTAGAATTGGTGTTGGTTCTCAGAGCACCAATGATACCAGGAAAGAAGCCTCCCAAGCTTGAAACAAAATGGGAAGGACCTTATTCAATACATAAGGTCTACTCCAATGGAGCGTATTCTCTGATCTCAATGAATGGAGAACACATCACGACTCCAACTAATGCCAGATTTCTGAAGAAGTATTTTGTATAAACACAAAATATTGTTCCCAGAACCAAGAATCTTACAATTGGTTCATACAGCAATGGTCCAGTATGACCTTAAACTGCAACTTCATCCAACATGACGTTAAACTGTGTCACCTTCAATGTCCGAGATGACATTAAACTATATTTTGTCCTATCTACATGACATTAAACTGTACAGAAGATCCTATATTTTGTCCGAGATGACATTAAACTATATTGTGTCCTAGCAACATGACATTAAACTGTGTGGCACTTTCATCGTCCAGCATGACGTTAAACTGTAAAAAGTCCCCAGAACTAATATCCTCATATTGGTTCACCTTAGTCCTAGCTACATAACTTTAAATTGTACAGCACCAGTTCGTCCTTGCAATATGTCGTTAAACTATACAGCAATGGTCCAGTATGACTTTAAACTGCAACTTCGTCCCACACGACATTAAACTGTGAAAAAGTTCCCTAAACCGTCAAGCATGACCTTAAACTGCATCATCCCTGGTCCATGTATATGACCATAAACTATTTGCAAATCCCTTATATCCAGCAAGACGTTAAACTGTGACATCCTAAAATACATGACGCTAAACTGTATAAAAGTCCCTCACGTCCGAAAAGACGTTAAATTATATAATCATCAAAGGTCCAGCATGACATTAAACTGCACCATCCACGGTCCATGCATATGACCTTAAACTATTCTCACTTTCGTCCGACATGACGTTAAAATGGTACACTCTTTTGTCCTTACTGCATGACATTAAACTGCACAATCCCCCTTTTCGTTCAATATGACGTTAAACTATTTTATCCCCATCATCCTAACTACATGACGCTAAACTGTACAGAAAGTCCTTGATATGTCCTACATGACATTAAACTGTTATTTTGTCCCTGCTACATGACACTAAACTGTGCAGCACCAATAGTCCTAACTGCAAGACTTTAAACTGCATAGTCCCTTTTTATGTCCTACATGACATTAAAACTGTGCATCGTTAAGGTTGTTATTACCTCTTGTTTCTCACACCGAGTATGACTCACATGAGCTTAGAGCGAACATCAACCATAACACTCCCTTTGGGCCACTAACCATGTATAATTCCCAACAACATTTTTTTTATTAGATCATTGTCCCCAAAAAAAATTTTATCATTAATTCATTCTTTAATTGAACTAAACAGACTTTGATCCTTGCCCTCCAGGCTGGGTATCAAAGTTCAAGCCCAAAAAAAATCTCTTCACATCGGTTCACCACAATCTCATATGATGATGATTTGTGAAACCGCCCCTGGAATCAATATCTTTACATTGATTCACTGTCGTCCTTGTTATATGACGTTAAACTATACAACACTTTTGTCCGGTACGACAATAAACTACAATATTCTTTGATTCCCTCATTTGAGAAGGAACCATTATTGACATTGATTTTTTTAATCATGTTTCATTTCAAAAGACTACGTGCATACATGGTAATGCCTAAACTTTTTATCTTAGCTTAAAACCATCATTCCACTAAAGTCCCCTTTCACCCTTCAAATGTACGTACCAAATTTGTACAAAGGGTAATTCTAGAACTACGTGGACTTGATTCCCATCCTTATGGGATACGTAGGAACATTCGAGTGTCCCTCGAATCCAGTCCCAAGTCTTTTGGGCCTAACCCCAAATTTCACTTTCAGTCCCTTGGCTGAAAAGTCCTCATGAAAACACACACTGTGTATTCATTATTATGGTCCGAATTCTATGACCCTAAACTAAGATCACTCATACTTTCGTCCTGCACGACGTTAAACTGCATTTCAAGAACTACGTATGGCTTGATTCTCACTCTTATGAGATACGTAGTGAAGTCCAAGTTTCAATTCAGGACCCAACCACAACATTATTATGGTTTTCATTGACCTATGTATCTCTATATACATTGGACAATACCCATCTTTATGTGTTATAATCCTAACCTTAAATATTTTCAGATCTTCATAACCCTTTTCATGACTTCTAGTCACAAAAATGTCAAACTTCTGAGAATTCTTTTGTCTGACTATGCAGCACGTGCCCATAGGTGGCCTTGCATAAATAGTCCACATAACAGACTTGTCAGCCAAAAGGTGCTATTCATTTGACCATGCAGCCAATGCCCATAGGTGGCCCTGCATATTTCAACCCCCTAACGGGTTTTGTTAAATAATAGTAACTTCATTCTTGGGAAGAATGCCTCTTTTGTCCTTATTTGTCTTAAAACGACAATATGTAGGGATCCGCAAAAAATAGCCATCCTTAACATATTTGTCCCATATCCTTTTTCATGATCTGAAAGTATTCAAGTCTATGGTTTATTCTTCTTCCCTACGTTTGGGTCAGACCTTCGTAGGAGTGATATTCATCCAGTTCTTCGATGTTCTTGTTCGGAAATATCTTCTCCATATTCAAGTACATCTTTCCATACAACAAACTCTATACTTTAGAAAATTTGAATCTCCATAAACTTTCACTGGCTTTTAGCACTAGGAAAGTAAATTTCTGTGAGTTCTTTTGCCTGACTATGCAGCACGTGCCCATAGGTGGCCTTGCATAAACAGTCCACATAACAGACTTGTCATCCAAAAGATGCTATTTATTTGACCATGCAGCCAATGCCCATAGGTGGCCCTGCATATTTCAACCCCCTAACGGGTTTTGTTAAATAATAGTAACTTCATTCTTGGAAAATACTTCTTCTAATGCCTTTTAGCTCTTTTTCATATCATTCCTCAGATTCAAATATTCTTAAGCCATAGTTTACATTTTTTCCCTCATACTTGAGTATGGTAATATGTTTTCAGATAAATTGTCAAGGAATTGAATCTTTTTTTTTCCATTTCGGTCAAAGTTATTTCGACCTTAAACATTAGCCCCTTTATGTCCGGCGTGCATGACTTTAAACTGCCCACACAAAAGACAAAGGAACTCTGAATAAAAGTCAAGTTCCAGCTCACTAAATATACATTTTTTGTATGATTTAGGTAATATTGAGCAGTTAAAAGATTCAAAGTTTGTAGGATTATTTTGTAATAATCCTAGTAAAAATCAAACTATGCTTACTAGGCCCATTGGCTTAAGTAAATTTGAACCAGTTAATGAAAGAATGCAGGTACAAATGATTGAAGACAAAAGTGTTTTTCATTGATACACAAGAGTTAGAAGGACATCCACAGACTAGAGTCCCTTCTCTTTTTCAAGAATTACAGAAGATTGTCAACATAAGTCTTCATTTGATGTATAGCATCCTGAGCCTTATCAGCAGTTACTCGAAGCTCGTGCACTTGACCAGCTTCACTCTTTTCAGCTTGCTGAAGTGACTTCTTAGCATCTGTAATGGCTTTCATGCCATTCATATGAGTTTCATCCAATGATTTATTAAGCTGATCAAGTTCCCCAGTAACAACATCTAACTGTTGCTGGAGTTGCACCTGCTGGACGACCTTTTCTTTGATTTTTTGCTTTAGATCCTTCATCTTGACAGCATAATCAGCTTCAGCTTGGGATATCGCAACCTCAAATTCGCCTATGTTGACTGACAATTTCACTCTGGTCAAATCTTCGCGACTTGTCTGCATTTTCTCCCTCTTGAAAATTATCTGTTTCACCGCAGCATGGATCTTTTCATACCCAAAACCACCAAGTCCCATTATAACAAATTGGGATGACAATCGAGAAATTTTCGATGGTAGCTCTTCTAAAGGCACCCCCGATATGATGTTCCATATGTTATTCCATGCCTTACGTCGTGAAAAGTTGAATGCTTTAAGCATATCTGGATTTGATTCAATATCATCGTCAGAAGGGGGTATGTAATCTGGAATTAGCGCACTTAGGGAGGTGCCTTGTCCTGCTCTTTCCCCCCTAACTTGTGCTTCTTCACTTTCAATTCCCGTTGGGGCAGAGGCTGAGGCCTCATCTTCGGATCTAGTCATTGCAGTTGATGGTCATGCATGATTAATTGAAAGGTTTAGTCAGCTTCAAAGGAAAACAAAAGAATAGATTGTCTTGCGAATAAAGTACAATCCCAAATATTGTTATCCATTACCCAATGGTGGTTCAGCAACCTGAGAAGACTTCTCCCCATCTTTCCCAGTTTCAACAGGATTTTCAAGATGGGTCTCAGGAGAGTTTATTGGATTTAGCTCTACTTGAGCTAATGTTTCTACAATGATAGGGATGACATCAGTGTCCACACCCTCTTCGGGCATTGGCAGTTCAGCGGCTTCTACGGAAGAAACTGCATATTATTTTCCATCATGGTTAGAAGTATATTTTTTTAAAAAAAAATTTGGGCGAAGGGTAGCACTCACGCCCAAGGTCTTCTAAATCACATGACAACTTAGCATGATTATAAAATTCTTCAAAAGTCATTCCTTGATTCATCATTTCATCCAATGATACTTCAGAATCTTGGTTAGTCTCACCAGTGGGAACATTTGCTACATCTTCTTACCGACTTATGTCCTGCAACTCCTGACCCTAGACAGCTTCTTCAGTAGTAGGAGGGATACTGGGAATGGATGGTAGCTCTTCTCCAGGAGCAACCAAGTCAGCCTGGGTCTGTGATTGTTCTACAACACCTTCCACGACCTTTGAAGGAGGATCAGTCCCTTCCCTCAAGGGGGAAATTGAAGAAGCCCCTGCAATCCTCAGAAATATGAGTAACCATATGATTATGGGTATAAACTCATGATTGTTTGAAGGACTTACCACTGCTAATGAAACGTTTAGATATGGATTTCCTCCTTCGTTGCCTTGGATTCTTTTGTTTTTTCGGAGTATCAGTAGTCTCCCTTATTGGCACTTGGATTGGCGAATGAAAGGCTATGTCCATTGCCTCATTCATGGCCTGCTGTCCTGGAGATATCTCGCCTGGTTCGCGAGGAGAATCAGCAGCAGCCCCGATAGAAGTACCACCAGGGCTATATTGTGGCGAAGGAACCCCAGTTCCTTTCTTTGCAAGCTGCAAGATGAAGAAAATAACTTCCTTAAGTAACAAAGCTTCAACTAAAATCAAGTTGCAAAGAAAATAAGGAAAGATAACTTACATATTTAGGAGCCACGTACTCTTGCCATTCCTCATCTCCAGAACCACCAGCCCCCTCAGTGGTTCCACGATCAATCATTTCCTTCACCCGCCTGGTGATAGGAACCGAATTATCAGTGGCATATATGAGCATTTCCATCTCTCTGATGTAAGCTCGCACTTCATTGGGGTTATCTCCGTATTGAAGGTTTTTAGAAGCTACAAGATTTCCTATTCCAGGAAGTTGTAGGCCCTCACACAAATCCATCCAGGCGGTCTCAGTATCACAGTATAAGCTCTGCCATAGCTGAAAAGCCTCTGGTCTTAGATATAAAGGCTGTGAGGAAGGTCCTACAATTTTTGATTTTAATGTTTTCCAAACTCCTGCAACTACAAATAGAGAATAAGAATGTAAGACTTATTACTTTATAAAGTAGCAGTGATTGAAATTTCTACAATGAAATAACTCACCAGGAGTTGATGGAGTGGGTCTTTTAACTCTGGCCGGAGGATTATATCGGGCACGAAACCGCTTTGCTGCCGGTTGTGCCTCATCATCCCCATCATGATAATCCGATGAATCAGTTCTAGAAGAGGAGTCTGTTGAACCTATTTCAGGTGGAGAAGCGTCACCTTCATGAGGAAGGGTTTATTTCTCTACAGTCCTCTTCCTCTTTCCCACTTGATATACTGGGTGATTCAATATCCCTTTAGGGTATGATGCTATCCAGTGTTCGGCATAAAATGTAGTCAGATAATGTGCCGCTTTTTCAACTGGTAGATCAAATACTGCCCCAATCTTCTCTCTTGATGTCAGCAACCATAGTTGTCGAGCAACCATCGGATGTTGCTCTAATCTAACATGTACTGGAGGGGATACAACAATCTGTTGCAAGCATTTGAATTGGAGTGCAAATCTATATGGAGCATAGTCCTCACATATGATTTCTCCATCAATCCTGGCTACTAACACGCCATCCCTGCAAGCTAGCATGTATGCCCTCAAATCCAAATGGGTGTCCCATCATCAACAAACCGCTCGGATGGCGGACTTCCATAAGGAAAGAAGTTGAATTCCTTATACATGCTTAGTCTTACATTCATATCATAACCATTAACATCTAATGGATCAATTCCAGAGAATGCTTGCACTGACGGTCTGAAAGAGCTTCCAGGGATTTCTAATCCATTCTGTACATTGTAAGTCCTGAAGTGAGTGGAGATCCATCCCCACAAAACCTGGAATGGTCCCACTATTCTTAGAGGAGATTTACCCTGGAAGACGTGAAGTAAACTCCTGTGAATCATTGCTAAAATGGGGGTAGCTAACACAACCATTTTTCCCTCAGCCAACTTGGCCGCAATGATGAAGGTCCCTAGCCTAACGCCTCCCTTCGAATCCCTGACCGGCAAGAGATAAACACTGAGCCACATTGCCAAGAAACCCGCCAGACGAGTTTTCTTTGGAATTATTTGATTCACTTCATATCCCCATTTTTCAAACTCTCCTTCTTCTAGAGTTGGCCAAAATGTGCCAGGAGCTCCTCTCTTCTCAGGTTTTGGACAAGTGGTAGGACGTCTGGGCCGGGTATCCTTGGATTTCTTTTTCTTGGATCCTTTTTTCTTTTGGCTCCATCCCTTTCTTCTTAGTAAGAAACACATTCATCCATTCTTCCGGATGGATATCTTTTCTAAAATGAGTTAATGAGGTCTCTGAACTCTTGAGCCTGTGAAAGATTTTAAATAATTCTCGAGCCAAAGCAGGAGTATTCTCTGGATCATTCCAAGTCCCCTTGGGAGGAATGAATTCATCATACATATCGCCCAAGATTGGAGCTCCTGAAATCTTGTGGACACCCCACAAACTGATACCTACTTCTCCATGAGTCAAATGGAAAGAATTAGTCACTGGGCTCCAGTGGCTGAGTATCTCTGGCACGAAGTTATCATGTCTGTAAATATATGTTTGCCCAACCCAAATAGCCTCATATATTGCAGCTCTCTTCAGATCCTCAATAAACTCTGCGCAAGTCTGTCACACCCAGTATACCCACATCCAAGTTGGCTTCACACCTCCCCCAGGACGGAAATCACAAATTTTCTTCCAGCCTTTGGATTGATCCATCTAAGCATTTCGGAAGATTGAAGGATGACAATGTGGTTGAAGCTCAGGTGTATGTTTTTTCAGATCTGGTGTGCAAGGGCTATGATGCATCACATAAGCCTTCTCCACTGTTCCAGCAGTTTGAAATACTCCTCCGCCTGAGATATTTGCTGAAGAAAAATTGGTATAATTCTGAAACCACGAAAATGGAAGATAATTCTTTACTTCTGGAATAATGACTTCTTGCAGATGACCATGACCATACAAAGGTAGATAAGTGCTGTGAGGAAAGTTGCGATGATATTTCTTCAGATACTTAGCCAAATCTGGAAGAGTACTATCTTTGACAATATAGTAATCAGGGCCAATGATATCCATCATATCATCTATCCGCTTGCTAGCCAGTTCATCAATTAATCCAGGTCTAAGAGCCATTGAATCTGCACAAGAGTTGAATAAATTAAACTCTTAAATGGGTTTATTTTTTTTTCATAAGAGTTGTGAAAGAATTTGAAAAAAAATGGCTAAGGCATTAAGGCGCGCAAGTATGGAGATGTCGCGCAAGTGATTCATGTGCCGCGCAAGTTTTTTTCGCGCAAGTATTACCGCGCGAGCCCTATTACCTTGAGAGTAGCGCGGCAGCGAGGAAACAGTGAAAACAAGATACTTGCGCGGCGAGGAAGACTTGCGCGGCGAGAGCTCGAGAAATCCGGAAATCCAGATGCATGTAACGGAGGTGAGGCCATGTATTTATAGGCCAGGAAGCCTACCTGCGCGCCACACCCAGAGCGCTTAAGGCCTGCGCGACGCAGACTTGCGCGCCGCCCTCTGTGCACTGCAAACTTGCGTGCCCTTCCTTTTCCTTTGGAGGGATTCGATTTCCTCAGAGTCAAATCCTCATTTCTCTCCAGATCCAACTCTGAGGGGGGGACTTTTGTTGACGCTCCTTTCGTCACAGAATCTAAAGATTGGAAAAGGGAATATCTGAGCTCAAAGTGATTCAACCTTTGAAGAAAACATCAAAAATCGACAAAGGCATGAACAAAGGATCGACAGCAACTGCACCGCGCAAGTTTTATCACTGTCGCGCAAGTACACTTGCGCGACACCCTTGGTCGCGCAGGTGACTTGTGCGACCTAAGTGGTAACCGCCCGGTAACCGCCCGGGGTCTTCTTTTGCCTATAAATAGACCCTGTGGGCCCCCCATTCAAGAGGATCTTTTTCCAGAAACTCGGATTGAAGCTCCCGACGCCCAAGTCTCTTCTCAAAGCTTCCGGAACACTTCTAAGGTAATTTCTTACCTAGAACGGAAGATCTAAAGAGAAGGAGGAAGGCCTAAGTGTTGAAACATATCAAACACTTGCGCGCCGACTTATTTCCTTCAATATAACTTGCGTGTTCCTTTTCTGGAAGAACCTCGAGAATATTCTAAAGGGTTTAAAAAAGAGTCGCTCAAGTATTTCATTGCTGGTTGAAAATCGCGCAAGTACACTATGTGTCGCGCAGGTATACCTGCGCGACCAACACTTGCGCTCCCACGGAAGACTTGCGCGCCTTGCAAGACTTGCGCGCCCCTATCTTTTTGGGTGCCCATCTTGCCCATTTTTACCCCTCTTAAGCCATTTCACCTTTCCTTTTCAAGATTCAGTCTTCAAGACACTCTTCAAAGCCATTTATGGCATGATTTCTTGATTTGACTTTCTTATCTGAAATGAATTCTGTGGAATCTCTCTCAAAGTCTAGTGATTTAAATATCCTTATGTCACTAAAATACGGAGAGTTCATTCATTCAACCTCATCCTTTAAGATGAGAGAATCTTAACCTGGGTCTCCTTTTCAGGAATAATCCCCTGTTATAAAACCTTTAATCTGGGAATCTTCCTCAGGAGTAAGCCCCAAATTCTTAAAGTTCCCAATCTTGGCCATCCTCCTCAGGAGTAAGCCCCAATCAAGTCCTTTAATCTTGGGCATCTTTCTTAAGAATAAGCCCCAACCTCAAATATGGGCATCCTCCTCAGGAGTAAGCCCCAAACCTTAATCCCTAACCTGGGCCTCCTTTTTCAGGAATAAGACTCAGTCATAACCTTGGGCTTCCTTTTAAAGAATAAGGCCCAAGTTTCCTAACCTGAGTCTCCTTTTTCAGGAATAAGACTCAGTCATAATTTTGGGCTTCCTTTTCAGGAGTAAGCCCCAAGTCCCTTAACCTTGGGTCTCCTTTTTAGGAATAAGCCCCAAGTTCCCTTAAATTTCTCTTAACCAGTCATAATTTACCTTTGATTTGGGTTTCCTTTTCAGGAGTAAAACCCAATCATAAATCCCCTCCTAACTTGGGCATCCTCCTTAGGAGTAAGCCCCAAGATTAAAGTATTCAAATCTCCATGAAGCACATATAACTTTATGGACCCTGTTCATGGATTTTCTTCCTAAAAGTAAATCCTAAACCTTCATCTATCTGAGCAGTCATCCATACATAAGCCCCAAACAAATTCTTATGATTGCATCTTTCATGGCACAATAGTCTAAATTTTACCAATACCTCTTTTTTCTCACACCGAGCATGACTCACGTGAGCTTAGAGTGTAAAAGTAATTATGACATTCATCTTTGAGCCATCAATCATAAACATCATACTCTATTTCTCGAACTACGTGGGTTCTGATTCCTTTTACAAAAACAAAGGATACATAGGTAGCCCATTTATGGGTTCGATCCCAACTTTGAAATAATCCATGTCCTTCTGAATGACGATAAACTTCAAGTGCCCCACTGAGTGGCTTTAAAACCAGCCTGGTCATCATAATGACCAAGAGACTTTTATATAAATGTTTTGAAGGATACCACTGACCAAGAATCTCTAAACAGATATAGATGATTCTCTATTGATGAAGAACCTCGAATACATATAAAAGATTCTCTAAATTTCTTGCATATTTAATCATTGATTGTTAAAACTAAAGGAAAGCTCATTTTATACTTGGTAATGTAATAAGGATTCACGAACATAACTTAAATCTATAAAGAGAGTCCCGGAGTAGACAATAATTCCCCTCAAAAAGGTGTGATGAGTCCGACCTCCCATCCTATCGACCAATGCAAATTCCTAAGCCTCATTAGTCCACAAGCTAATGAGCGCCTACCTTTGGAAAGTAGGTCCAAACGGATGTGGAATCATTGGATGTTTCCGGTTCTACGAACAAACCCGTTAGAAACCGATCGGAACGTTTGAATCTCCCGTCCAGGAGGTCATCCCCGGATTCCGTGCGAAACAATTACTAGGCTCTTTAACTTGGTAGAACACCATTTTAATGAATTTTAAAGCTCTCCCCTCCCCCATATTAATATTTAGAGTGAGAAACTTAAGGAATAATACGGTCATATTGATCCTGCTACCTTGACTGAGTCCCCACTCTTCATAAAATCAAAGGGTTCATAAAGCACATAGATTACCTATACTAGCACTTGGGAACTCGAGAACGTTGATCTAGGAGTTGTGGTAAACATATGAAACATTTATAGAATGCATATCATGTCACATTTGAGCCATGACTAGATGATGGTAAGTGAATCAAATTAGCGATTTCAAATGAAAAAATTACCATTTATGTTTTTGTTTGATTTTATTATTCATGATTAAATTGATTTTCATGCAATTATTTATGAAATCTAGGTAATGAGTTTTGTGAATTTATTATTTTTTACATGAATCGAAACCCAAAATTTTAAATTATTCATTTTACATGATTCTTTTCACACATGGTTCCTTAATAAAATAAATGTATAGATCTAGTGGACGTTGAGATTGGTTCCCTTATCTCTCTCTTAGTAGGGATACATGACTGGCATGGTGTGGTTTTCCTTGATGTAGGACATATGGAATATGGATGTGCCTTATAACATCATTTAAATTTGACTTGGGTTTGGGGTAGGGTTCCTCCCCCACAATTATATGTGTACCCTAGTGGGTTAATCTATGAAATGAATTTCAAATAAGTTAGGTGTGAGAGGACTGACCAAGGTTGACCTTAGAATTGAGATGAAATTATTTTTATCTCTCTAGTATGAATCCTATAATATATATTCATTATGAAATATCAATCCATTATACATGCATGATTGTGTTGAGAGATGACATGCCCTCTATGTTATGGGTTTTTCCCTCGAGATGGAATTAGATAGGGAAATCTATGTGGGGTGTTCGAACATTGATATGATATAGGGGAACAAACAATGTATCATAGTCTTGTATTGAATTAGGATGTAGTCACAAATATATGTCTAGTTATTGAGAGTTCATCCTAGGAAATATTAATCGTGTTTAGGAGAGTGGCCATCCCATGCATGTATTATACACACACACAAACAGACACAACCAAGCACACACACACACACAGAGAAATATATATATATATATATATATATATATATATATTGTCATGGAGAGAGTATGTCTTTAGGTGTATGATAT
Organism: Viscum album; assembly: GCA_963277665.1. Classification (NCBI taxonomy): domain Eukaryota; kingdom Viridiplantae; phylum Streptophyta; class Magnoliopsida; order Santalales; family Viscaceae; genus Viscum; species Viscum album. Next base: position 1,211,377,376 of record OY728137.1, read on the forward strand.
ATATTTCTAGGTAGGTGTGCGCTACCCCCTCGATGTATGATATATTTTTCCAAGGAGGTGTTTTATTCCTCCCTCGTGTATGACATATGATTCCTAGAAGGGGTGTTATTAATTCTAATAATGTGATTTATATTTATATATATAGGAGATATTACATATTTATATGATATATATTTCTAGGTAGGTTCATGATGTACACATGTCGCAGGTCATGGAAATTTTTTTATTTTTTTTCTTAATATTACAACAAGGATGACCACAGTCATCTCACTTGAGGAGCTTCTTAGTGGATTTACATGCATAATATAATTCACCTATGAATGACTTGTTTTTATTCTATTATTTTAAGAAAGTGATGAAAAATTTGAGTTTCTGTTTAATTTCTACGACAATGAAAATACATGAAAGATGAAAAATTAAAGTTATACTAACATGTAAGGAAAAATATAATGTGTTAAGAAAAAAATAAATTGGTCTTATGTATTATTTTGGGTTCCATAATCATTCTCCATTTTTGGTTTAATTTTAGTTTGATAATAAATTAATGAAATATCATAATTTATTATAATCCATTTTTTAGAAATTATAAATATTGAATGCTTTATGCAATCTAAATTCCACCTAATTCTATAATCATGGTTGATGACACACCTCTGTCAAGAGTGTGTCATATTCCAGGACCTAACTCTAGTATATGTCATTTTATCTATTAATCAGTCAACATCATTATGTGAAAAATAAGAAAATTAATAGAGGGAAAATAAATAAAATAAAATAATATAAATATATTTGAGTTTTATGTCGTGGAGGTAAATAGTCACACTTGTGCATGTCACTCACATCTACTAAAACCATAAAATAATCATTAATGATGTATTCAAGAACTCATAAACCGCCCCTAGGCCAAGCCTTGGGTTAGAATTTCATTACTAGGAGTACGAGATCAAATTGATGAGATTAGAAAGAGGAAAATAATAAAAAAAGACGCAAAATAAATGTATTGTGGTTGAGAAAAGAATAAAAAGAATAAAAGACTTTGGATGGGTGAAACACAATTTTTAACTATTGCATGAATTATATTATTAAAGAAACTAAATTAAAATTACATTTAAAATGTAAGAAAATGGAATAAAATAAAAAATAAAAAAATAAAAAAGAATAAGAAAACACAAAAAACATCATAGATTGGGGAATTTCCCTTTGTAGTCTCTAACTGGTTTGCTAAGCTCCCTTGGAAATGTAGAACCCCCACTATTTATAGTGGTTTAAATATCATTATATAATATCTCTTCCCATATACTTTGGGATTATTCTTTTTTATATATTTCTAATACCTCAGATTTGGGGTGAAGAATTGGAAAGTCCCACAAATCACGTGACATCAAAAGTGATGCGCTGACATAGGCTTTAGTGTGGCCTCTTCTTTACTTGCATGCACAGACCATGCATGGTGTGTTTGGCCATGTGGAATACAATTAAGGTATATGATATTGATTAATGGTGAAGCTGGCCAGTCGAGTCAAGATCCTCTAATGAGCATGGCATCATTCTTCATCAAATAGGGCATCAGTGTGGTCATCCAAAACATCATAGGTGATCCCTTGTATTACCAGCTAGTGATGATGGAAAAAAGCTTGATACCGAGATTATACGGAGCAAAAATGGTGAATTCTTTTTTGTTGTAGTGGAGACATGTGATAGAATAAGTGAGCGATGGAAATGTGAATCTGAGTTGGGGGGGATATAAGTAGAATAAAGCCATTTTGGTTAAAAAAATGAATACCACATAGAAACCTTTATCACACATAGAAAAAAAACTCAGTTGTGTGTTAAATTATAAATAATGTCTAGTTGACAATGCTCAAAATCTTGCACCTAGGATGGGCTCCAAGTTCCACTTGCACACACAACATGGTGTCGATGTGTACCACTATGCCAATGTGGGATTCAACTCTACCACACTCCCCATGAAGATCACTCCCAATGAGCCCTGCCTACACGAGACTGATTCCCTATGCGGATCACCGCCTTGTGGCCAAGAATCCTTCCTTTATGGTTGTGTATAGATGACCGGATATCATTGAGCTATCTAACTGGAATTCCAGCCTTGATTCGGGGGGCTTCCATGGACAACTTATTATAAAAAACACTTAATAATATAATTAAAAATATAATTAAATAATAAAACACTTTAAAATAACATATTGGAATTTCATAAAAAAAAATTTAATAAGATAATCTATTGAAAACTGTCATTTAAATTAACTTTAATTCTATATCACTATCTTTGTATATCTTCATAAAACAATTAATTCTATGATAATTTTGATTTAAAATAATTGAAAAACAATAATATTTTGTTAAAATAATTTTATGAAAATTCCAGTGTGTCAAATACCCCCATAATTAAACTATGAATTTCATCAAGAATAAAAACTAATCATTAAATTTAGAGGGAATTGTTTTTACCATTATTAAAATTTAAAAGTAATACCATCAAACAGTTATCATTTTCAAATTAAATTTTCAGAAATCCATATAAAATATCAATTTAATTTCAAAACATTCAATGAAATGATCAATTTGTGAATTTTTTTCCCCTTTTGAAAATGATGGTACATATTTTCTCATTAATTCATGTTCCTTAATTAAATATTATTAACATTCTAAATCATGATCTACCTTTCTTTTGAATCTTTTCACTCATTAGTGATGATATTAATTCATGTATAGTTATAATCATATAATGAATACATTCACTTTATACATAATCTTGTAAAGGAATTATTTTCTACAATTTGTGAAAAAGGCACATAAAATCATGAGGACATACAATAAAGGGTAAAATGAATCTGAGGCTTATGGTTGGTAGGAATTTATGATTTAATAATTAAGGGCCAAAGTGGATGTTTCTCACTTAATGTATACATCATGTTATCATTAGTAAAAGTGTAATGACACTCTACCCTTAAAATTATAACAACTAAAACATTCTTCTGACTTGAAGTATGTTCATGAACAACTTAATTCATAATGAATGATTTTTTCAGCCTCTTGATGTTTTCTCCACTTTTATTCTTTATTTCATTTTTTATTTTTCAAAGTACCTTTATTCATTTTTATAAAAAATTTCAAAATTCAAGATTTATATAAAACTAAAATCCACAAGCTAAAAAAATAAAATAAAAATAATTTCTCCATTGATGATGATTTTTCATTCTTCTAAGTCATAATACATTCCTTTTTTCCATTTTTTTCAAGAATGGAAAACAAATAATTGCAATGAATAAATAAAAAAACTTCCCTAATACCAATAAATAACTCCCCATACATTCGTTACAATTAATTTCTTCCCTTTCACCATGAATTTACCAACCCATACAATTAAACATTAAAATATCATGCAATATACTAAGAGGATGGTAGGAATGGATAAAAAATGGCTTGAAACATGGATCATTCCAAACAAGGGAATTCGTGGTATCAATGGGATAAAAATGGTTTATGTAATGGAAGTATCAAGGATAAAGTCTTATTAAAAAATATTCCTTAATAAATTTAATTTAATTTTATCTATAGTCATAGATTTGACGTGTTTCAATGATTGTACTGTTAGGTGACATTGTCCCGTTATCACTCAAGGAATTTTCTCAAGAATAAATTAGAAGAAGTTGGTCTAGAAATTCTCTCGGGAATGGGACATATGATATTGGAAAACAACTCGTTGAAAATAATAATTCGAAAAAATCAATTCATGGTGTTTTATAAAATCTAATCATGAAAAATTAAAGGAAAACATCATTTACATGAATCAACGAATTCCTTCAAATCACGATTTCCTATTTTAGTATCCATGATTCACTTTAATCATACAATTATCAATATTACTCCTTAAATTTCATTATCATTGAAATATAAAACATGGAATCAAAGGGTTACTAAAAATATTATGTCTCATAGATATGTCAAATAAAACATAAATTCATGTGTGTGCATGAAATTTCTATTTTAAATATCAAAACATGTTTTAAGGAAGAAATGTATATATTTTATTAGATAACCATAAAAGTGATCTCCCTATGAAAATGAAACTGTATTCCTCCTTAAATATTTTTTGGGGGATTCCTTGTTCCATCATTCTTCTATAAATGTAAATTAATCAATTAAAACACAGGTTTAATGCCATTTATGTTCCAAATAATAGAGCGAGTGAGTGGCATGATGGACTAATTTATACAACCAAAATTGATATTTCTAGAAAGAAATTAAAGGGATAATTATTAGTATAATCCCAAAAGGGGGACCTGACTTTTTTAATTCTTCTAGAGGGTAGTACCAGTTGTTATCTATAGTTTGATAGTGGGAGGATCTTCTTGGATTTGAGCCAGCACATGTGGCTTTTCCAAGATTTCACTTCTTATTTGTTATAAAGTAATGATCCATGGATAGGGTATACCAGATCACCCCCTTAAAATTTATGTATAACTCGAATGGAATGGGTAGGATAACGTATGAATCATCCCCATTTTTGGTTTATACATTTGCAACCTCCTCTTTCATGTCTAGTGTGGGCCTAACATGGGCTGTATGAATTGAATGATCAAAGGGAACGTAAGTGTGTATTTTTTCCTGAATAAAATTTAAAATTGAATTATTATAAGAAATTTCACCCTTTCAATATGAGAAGTCTCAGTCTTGATTTCCTCAGGCTCATCCACTTGGACATCCTCATGGACTTCCTCAAGTTCATTTTCAATAAATTCAAGGAGCTCCATGTGTTCCTCAATAGGTGCATGTTCTATTTCTTCATCATATTCTAAGGAAAATAAAGGATTGGAAATATCTAAAAAAATTAAATTATAGGGAATTAAGACTTAATTAATCTTGAATAAAATCAAATGAAATATAGTTTCATATAAGATAAACTTCTTTAGTTGGTTCGGTTTCAATCTCTTTATCAATGGTGATTGCCTCCTGGAGTGGGATGATGGCAAGTAGAGGTAGGTAGTTTTTAACGTCCTAGATCCGGGTGCCATGCAATGGGTGCCCCAAACCAAATTCACCACGTGACGTCAAGAGCATTTCCCCAAATGCCAGAGGCTATCGACTAGAAGTGAGGGCCCAGGTCTAGTAGTGGGAAAACTATGCCCTTATTTGTCAAAGTGTATCACAACGGAATACAAAATAAAACATACAAAAAACATCAGAAGTAGTAAACCATACACAACTGAAACAAACAAAAGCAGTGGATATAACCAAAAATATATAAATAATGATGCTACATGTCTTATGTTCTATGAAAACAACCAAAACATGTTATACATCAATAAAGTACAACAAAGATCATAGTACAAAAAAACAAAGAAAAACAGCTGGCAGCGGCATCGCGAGCCTAGGATCGGTCCCATGCCCTCCTACTCCATAGAAACAGTCAAGTACATGTATAGGGACTATTGCCCCTATCTACACCGGCAGAAACATAATCTATTTGGGTCAAAAAGCATGACCCAAATAGGGTGTGAGAAATATATCTCAGTAGGCACCCACCAAAGGCCCGTGCCCAACTGCGTGCTAACATGCAACAATAGTGTGCAGTTGTAAAATGAAATAAAGTAAGAAGTAATACAATGTAACTAACTTAATAGTTAAATTGCCATTTAATTATTCATTAAATCCATTTTATATAAGAAATCACCACAGTGTATTTCTATGTAAACAACTAGTGTCCTCAGACACGTAAACTCCTACCCTCGGGTAATGAGTATCCAACGCAAGAATCTGCCCTCATGCATAACAAAGATTTCCCTCAGGCGTAGGTAGTGTTGCCCACAGGAATAGAGTTAGCTTCCCACAGGCACAAAATAAGTTGCCCTCATGCCGAAATAACTACTGCCCGCAGGCTAAATAGTGTAGTGCCCACAGGCTAATCACAACAACGCCGTCAGGATAAATAGGTAACTGGGCCATGTCCAACATGACAAAATGCAGTAAACAAGAAATTCCTTTTAAGGAAATTCTACAACTACTACATTTAAGGCATACCCTCGGGTATCCTGTCCAAATGGATAATCAGAGAAACACACCCCCGGGGTGGTTATGGATCCAAGTAACGATCCCAAACAACATTTTTTATATCACAATTTAATCACCTATGCAATTCTAGGTATTAAATATAACAACGTCCTTAGCCACACGACACCCCAACATGGGTTCGTGGCACGAAAATGCACAAAACACACTACAGTTGGAAAAATTAACACAAATCCACCTACCTAATACACCAACGAACGTTATACCCGAACACCTACTCCTGAAATGCCCAAGAATGGCATAGATCTGACGAAGAAAAAAACCCATTCAAACGTAAATAACTCTTTTTAGGAGAATAATTGGTAATAACTAGCCAAGTAGGTGGAATCCCTCACCAGTGCGGTTCCAACGGGATCGTCCGAGGCAGAAACCGATTCCAGACGAACACCCAGTGGATCTTCAAAGGTCCGACCACCTCCTTTGGCTCCAAATCAGCTGAAGTGTCTGCTCTTCCAAATGAGGAGGCTACTGGCTGTTTCAATATGAACAAACAAAGTACACGGCGTGTACTTATAAGTACACGGTGTGTACTTCTTTCATTTAACTGTTCATTTGGCGGCACCACCACACTGTTCATCTGTCGACATGAGTACATGACAATTACTCCCAAGTACACGGTGTGTACTGTCACCCAACCGGCGACTACTCCACCACCTTATAGTTTTTCCCTACCGACTGACTACACGGTGTGTAAGTACCACTACACAGTGTGTAGTAGGTTCCTACACCCCTTGTCGACGACAAGGCTATAAGCCCCGTGTACTCATCCCCACACGACCATAAGTACATGGCATGTGGAAAAAGTACATGGTGTGTAGTTTCAAAATATATAATTTTTCCACATTTTCCATATTTTCTCAAAAACACTTAAGGAAAAGGAAAAAGAAGAAGCTCACACCTCAAAACTAAGAACCGGGTTCTTACATAGTTGGGATCTTCAATCTTTCTACAAATTCCATTGCATCATTGGTTTCCTTATATTACATGGATTGTTTGAAATGAAATGGTACTGTATCTTATACTTTATAGGGATTGGGGAGATCAAGTTGTACCTCATACTCATTCCAAAATTCATCCAGTTCTTTTTAATATCTCAAAAATATCTCAGTATGAAAGTATTTCTCATCATGAATCAACTATAGATGATCTTGGTTATCATGGATATGGTTCTTTAAAAGGTTGGGCTATGGATAATCCTCAATGTTGGCCTCAATTTTCTGGATTTCCTCAAAAAAATTAAAAAAATCAATAGCACTTATTTCTTGGCATAAAATATGGGTATGATTTGTATTTTATTGACTGTGTCCATCAAATATTTAGGTAAGAGGACTATCAATTTGACTTTTTTGAAATTATTTCCCATCATCATAATAGTATCAACCCTTCATTAGAGGTCCTCCTCAGTATTTTTGGTTTCTAGATCTTGCACCTATGAGTAATTGTTCTTCGAATTGAAAAAAGAATTATTTAAAAACATGTTGGAAAAAGAATTTTGATATATTTTTTAAAATACTTACAATCTATATTATATGAAAATATAAAAATTAAATAAACAATAGATTATCTCCCCACCAATAGAGACATTTTTGATGCATTCCTATTATAGGACATGGGAAAATAAAATTGGTTTTCTTAATATAGAAAAGAGGTAGAATAAGGTCATATCACTTGAGGAGCTTCTTATTTAATTTAGTTATATAAACTAATTCACCTAAAAACTAATTGGTTTTTTAGTTTTCATTATTTTTTTAAAAATTGGATAATTTGTTTTTTTTAATTTATAAAACAATTAAATGACATGAAATATGAAAATTTAAACTTATACTAACATGTAATGATAAACAGAATGTGTTATGTAATAATGAACTTGGTCCTGATTTTGGTTTTTGATTCAATCATCATACTTCTTCATTTTTTTAAATTTATTTTTAAAATTTAATCATGAAATATCAAGATTAATAACTACCCTTTTATTTATTAATTTTTAAATATTTAATGTTTTATGAAATCTAAATTCCACCTCCTCTGGTAATGAAGTTTGGTGGCACACCTTAGTCGAGAGTGTGACATCTTCTAGAACCCGACTCCACCATATGAAATTTCATCAATTGATCATGTCACTTTTATAATCTAAATAACTAATCCAAATAATAGGGGGATAATAAATAAATTAAAATAATATAAATAGATTTGAGTTTCATGTCATGGGGTACAGTCATCACAGTTGTTCATGTCACTCACATCTATCACAAACTGAAAATAAAATTTAAGAAATAATTCAAGAGCACATTAACCTCCCTTGGTCTATGGATCTTTTAATCCTCCCATTATAGGGATTAATATATAACAATGGTGTGATGAGATGTAAGATAATATTAAAATAAAGAAGGAAAATAAAATTATTGAGGATGTAAAGAAAATAGGAAGAAGAAGAAGGAGAAGAAAAAGTGAATTTGGATGGGTGAAACACAATTGTTAAGGATTGTATGAATTATATTATTATAGACACTAAATTAAAATTACATTTAAAATAAAAAAATAAAATAAAATAAAAAAATAAAATATAAATGAAGAATAAAACACAAGTTGTAGCGTTGATTCAAATATTATTCCTCCACAGACTCGAACTGGTTGGAAAAAATCCCTTATAAATGGTTCTTCCCTTCAATTTATAGAGTTAAAAACATCCTTATGTCATAGATAATTTCATGTCTTCTAGGATATTTCTTCTTTTTAATAATTTGATCCGCAAAACTTGGGGTGATGAATTGGAACCTCCCACAGATCGCACATATTCAAAAGTGATGTGCAGACCGGGCTTCGCTGTGGCCTCCTCTTTATGTTCATTGTGTGTGTGGATCCTGCATATAGTTCATGGCAATGTGGAATATGATGAAGCTGTAGGAAGAGGAGAAATAGCGTGGATCAACAGACAATTATAGTGGTCAGCCGAGTCAAGCTCCTCCAATGAGCAAGGTTTTGATATTCTCAAAAGAGGGATTTAGGGTGGTCGATCGAAAATCTAGAGGTGATCCAGGGTGGTCCGGACTAGTGATAGTGGACAAAATCCTGAGACCAAGCTTCTCTATCATGGAAATGGTGGATTCTGGCATGTTACAATGATGATAGGAAAGGACGAAGGAAACTTTCATAGTGAAAAGCAGTAGAACGGTGTATCCAAAGGGGGGATTCAAGTGGAATGGTGTCATTTTGGTAAATAAAGAATAGTACCAAGAAAACATTTCCCCACATCAAAAAAAAAACTTAGATTCATGCTCCCATAAGAATCAAGATGCAGTTTTTTATGTTTTGAAGCATGCACCAGGGATAGGCTCTCAGTTCCACTTGAACACACGACATGTGTCCGAGTCTAACGAGTCAACCGACACAGGCTTCATCCCAACTTCACTTCTTGCAGGCCATGCCTACATGTGATTGATCCCCCCTACATCACACCACTTTGCGGTCAGGAAACCTTCATCTATGGTTGTGCATGGTTGACCGTATCTCCTTGATTAGGTTAAGTGGCATGCCATCCTTTAGTTGCGGGCTGAATTGGTAGGTTTATTTACTAAAAATACATAAAAATATAAGTGAAAATATAATTAATGAATGAATCACTTTAGAATAACATGTTTTAATTTAATAAAAAAAATTAATCAGATAATACATTGAAATCCATATTTTGAATTTAGTTTCATTATCTATAACCAAATTATCACAACTTAATAAAATAAAAAATTATTTGGTAATTTTGATTGAAAATCATTGAAAATTTATTATATTTTTTAAAAATAATTGCATGAAAATATTAGTGTGTTAGGGTGTTATTCTCCCTGATGATATGATATATAATTGTACAGGAGATGAGTATTATTCCCCTCGATGATACATGATGTTATTACTAGGTGGTTCACTTATCCCCTCGATGATGTTATATTATGGTATATTAGGCGGTTCACTTATCCCCCCAATGATGATGTATGCCTGTATTACCTGATGGGCCGCTTCCCCCCCCAGATGATGATATATGAAGGTATATCGAGTGGATCACTTATCACATCAATGATGATGCATGATGGTATTGCGAGGTGGATCTTTTATCCACCAATGATTATATATTAGGCTATATTGGGCCGACTACTTACCCCCCATCTGATGATGATATATTATTTTACACGAGCCCCACCACTTATCCCCTCGACGACGATATATGATGGTATATTGGGTGGTTAATTGTTTCCTTCAATGATATATGATAGTTCATAGGGTGGGGAAATATCCCCCTTGATGGATAAATTACTTTCTCAAATTTATCCGACCTAGGAAGAAGCCAGTATGGTCGATAATTGGAACCACCATCGATCTTCGGGACCGAAAAATATTTATTTTATTAATCGTTTGACATTATTTTTTTATTCTGAGAATTTCACAACATGATTACACTATATTTGATGGATATGATAAGGATGTGTTTGGTGGTGACTTAATGAGTTATACTCACACCCCGCTCGGGCAACCATGACATGTTAGTACCTAATTAGACCTCAAGATCACTTGTTAAAGTAGGGAAAATGCGTAGTATTGGATGATTGAGCTAGATGACAAGAGTGGAGTCAAGTGATGGGATCAGGTGTGAGACATTTTACTAGGTGGCTATTATTATTTATTTTATGTAAATTGAGTCTATGTTTTAAATGATCTACCCAAGGAATATCATGTTGATGTTTTCCGTACTCATGTGACATTCTAGATAGTTCATTTTTACATGATTGGATTTTTTCTTAATTATTGATTATGCTATATATTTATTCATTTTATGTTGTGATGATTGATTGTACATTATTTCTATTATATTATTTTTATCTAATATAGTGATATGATATCCCCACGATATTACCTTATACCCTCATTACATGTCGACATCCTCTAGCATATAATGAGGTTGAGGTCATGTGGAGAACTAGATGAGTTACTATTGAGTGAGTTGGGATGAGACTTTACAGTCACCTTCACATTCTCTACTAGAATATAGTATGTAAAAAAGGATTACAACCAACCAATGAGGAAATCATTAAACCCAAATATATGAAATGTTTCAAGCATAAAATCCTAGATGATTCAATTGAAGTCTTTCATGACATTCAATTTAATAGAAATATTAATTTTCCTAATTTTCATTTTGAATGGATTTATGCACTCAAAGGCTATGATCAAAAAATGTTTTATTTTTCGTCTGTGAAAAAAAAGTGATATTGGTCACTAAAACTACATTTCCAATAATCAGAACTAGTCTCTTGGAAACAATTTCATTAATAATTTTGTAAATAGTGTTAGTAGAAGTAATAGGTTCAAACATATTTAAATTATTAACATGATCTAATTTTGGAAGTAACAAAAATCGAGAGTAGATATATGTTGGAAGAATAACATTTGAAAAAAAAATATAAAACATCTCCAAGAGATCCAAATGCACAATTTCCTGTCATTCCTAAATGAACATATAGGATAACCCATCTGAACTAATAGCATGATTAACACGGAGAGGGAAGAAAACTTCTTTTACCTTGGGTATCATATTCAACAGGTGTCTAGAGTTTACAACAAGAGAGCTGTTAAATTAATTGTTGTAAAGTGAAATAATGGTAAATGTTATGACATCAAATTTAAAATAATCCTTTTTATATGACACACAAGAGGAAATAATACACATCTGAGGATTCAACCCCACGATGAACACCCCAAGCCTCTACCATCCCAACTGCCCCACTCACCCCACGAGGGGGGGGGGGGCACCATTTTAGTTATGACCACATTTTCATTGTTCAAGTATGTGATGGGATTATTAACTTTACTACCCTTTTGAAAGTAATTTTTTGAAAAAATATATCACAATATATGATGCATCTAGCTTTAAAAGTTTCTTTGAGAATTACATATTTTGTGAATTTTATTCACTGTTGTTTTTTAAAATTAAATGGTATTATTATTTTGAGTGCAATACTATTGTTAGGCTGTTCAATTTCCATTGTTTTCCTTCTGGGGTCCTGTTTGGATCTACTTCTAACTTTCTTTATTGGTTTAATATTTGGCCCCTGGATGTCATGTAATTTTCAACGCATGACCTTGTAGTGTTGTTCAATGGTTTTTCTAGGATGACATCCTACTGTCCATTAGTGTTTGCAGTTATGCAATGATGTAACACACCTTCCCATGTATCATTACCCCTTTGAGACACATAGATCTTTACATTGGTTTGTGGACTACTCCATTAGGGCGCGAATGTTTTTATAGGTGATCAAATTTGTGGGTTTTGGTTTCAGTGATGTGGGGGGTCTCCTTCCCCATGCATCTAGGGTTTTCATGCCACTGCCCCTTTCTTAATTAGAATATTTCCACTTACCCTCAGCTCCTAACCAGGGCATGTTGTTCCTTGGGTCATCTTTTCGTATGGTTTACTGCCTATTTCAATAGCGATTCATCTCCCATGAAATCTCTTTAGCGGATGATTTTAGATCTATCCACCAGATTTTGGTTCGCTAAAGTTATGCCATTCGTTACTGTCTACATTTCTTGGATGTGGCCCTCAATTAAGCATGACTTCTCTTTAGCATGTTACAGTGTTTACGGTCCTCAGATCTAGCATGGCCACTTTTCCTATGCCATGTCCTTCTTTTGAGTCCTCAAATCTGTTCACTGGGTTTCAATTGGACACTTGACACCCGCTCCTCTAACCTCATCCTGGTGTTTGTTGGGGAGAATCCTGATTCCAAGCTTAAAATTATTTTCTAAAATATCATTTGAAACCCTTTGAAATATGAAATCGATATAAATAGAATAAATAAATCCATATGTAATATTTTTTATTGTGAAAAAATCTCCCATGTACTAAAAAACAATAGGTAAATTTCTCAAAATATCCACTATGAAATAGAAAATACAAAGAATCCATGAAATTTCCAAAGATGAATTAAAACTATTACTCCACCCTTGAAAATGAAAGAAACTATTCAATTTTCATTCAAATCATCTTGGATTACAATATTCAAAATACTATTGTAATGTTTCTGAACTCAATATAAATTTTAGAATAAAATGATGATAAATGGTAGATATTATTAGGAAAAAGTGGAGAGAGTATTAAGAGATCATCGATATAGTATAAAATAATAACGATAAATATAATGGAATGGAAAGCTATTTTGAGGATTGGAGAAGTAATTTACATGAACGAACAAACATTTCAAGAAACATTCACAAAACATTTAATTTTTACTATGAAATAAAAAGTGTTTACAACTAAAAGATAAGACATTGGTTTTAATAATCTATAAGATAAAAGATAAAATGAGAAATTTTAATAGAAAATGATAAAATGGCGATCAATAATTCAATAAAAAATACTGATGTTTCTATTTTTATCATTCATTGAATGCTAGTTGAAGTTGTAGAATGAACCAATAATGTTGTCTCCACTTACTGAATATTTAACATGAAAATATTCTACCACATTTTCATGCATACACAATAATGTTTAAAAATAAGAAAAATTATTAATAAATATTGAAAAATGAAAATAAAAATATTGAATGTGAACCTAAAATATATAATTCAAAACCAGTAAAATAAAAAAAAATTGTTTGATAACATAAGGATGTGTTGCACAAAAGGCTGTGTTTGTTAAAAGTAGTAAATATGATATTATGTTAGGTTATTATAATATTTATTTATTATTTATTATTATATATATAAAAATAAAAATTATAACATAAAAATTATATTATTTTTAATTATTATAATTTTTTTTCTTAATATATCATTTTTCATTTTCATCTAATTTTTTTTGTTAATCTTGCAAACTACTTGATTAATTCCAAATGTTATGTCTAAACATAAATCAAATAATTCCAAATGTTATAATCTATATAAAAACTAAAACAATATAAAAAGCATTAAAATCACAATAAAAGATTATATCCAACTGTTTTTTCATAAATGATCCATTTTTAAATGGATAAGGGTACTAAATCATCCAAGGAAATATAGATAACCAAACCTATACCATAAACAACATGGGTAAATCAACATGCCCCACCACTGAATGCCACATGGAAGCCATCAGGCTGGTGATGATGGGCTAACAGGGAATCTGATAAGATAATCCCATGCAATATCTAAAGGATATTTATCTCAGAACTCAAAAACCATAGATTCATGCATTGCACTTTTACCACCACTAATCGAGAACCAAATCACCCAAAACATAGTTTCCATAATCAGAGCTACATCTTCAATTCCCACCAAACCCCCACCGTCACACAGTATCCACCCCCTGGTTATTTGTTACTGTGTTAGACACTACCTTCACCAGATAAAACCATCAATTAACCATAACTCACAGTTTCAATATAAGCATACTAGAAACCCAAAAAAAAAATGAATTTGCAAAGGTGGCCTAATTCTGTGGGTTCATGGAAGGGGTCCTAATTTTTGAAGCTCATGGTAGTATTTCCCAAGCACCAGCATAGCCGAATCTGTTATTATGGTTCAAATTAAAATATTAAAAAACATTATTTTTTCTATCTTTTTAATGTATGTGATGAGTTTTTTAATCAATTTTTAGTAACTGAGTCTAATTCCTCCCGAAGGTGAAGAAATATGTATATACTCGTTGTTTCTACAAGATGGTAGTGAGTATTTATAGTAAAAAGTCATTATATTTTTTTAATTACATTTTAATATTAAATCATTTAAATTAATGATGAATGGAAGAAATATTTTTATACCGTACATACCAATACAGAACAAAATAATCATGTACTTGTTTAACAATAATGGATTAATTCCATTTTTTGTAGTAGTGTTCTAATAATATATATAAGGATGTTATAATAGAATGATAGTATTGTATTCAAGTATCAAAATGCTTCAAAACATTATTCCTTATATTTCAAAATTAATAGTTTGTATTTTTGGGTCTATCAATAAATGTGATGAATCCCAACAGTGTGTGTGCTAGGTGATTTCTGGCCACTGCCACTATTACTTCGGCTTTGATCTGCTAACCCACCATCTCCTAGCTCGTCATGTTTTGTTGCACTGAAGGCCCAGTCCATTGGAACTCCATGGTCATCTAAGAGCCTTCTGAACAGTTATATTACTTGAATTTCAGTGCCAATGGATTTTGTGACTACACTAGTACAAGGTCATTTTCTAACCCATTAATCTTCATATTTATATCACTAAAATAATCTTTACTTCTGGTTCTCAACATCTTCATATTTTCATTCTTCAAGGTACATGAATATAAATCACAAAATCATCATGTGTATTCCCATCCCTACTGAATAATTTTCCTAAAATCATGGTGTTTCATCCAAAGTATCCCTTCTTATTTTATCCTTAATCAATGAAGTTGGATAGGGTTATTGTCAAAGTTTATCTTAAGAAGGGTTCTATGATGAATTTCAATCCATCCAAAAGGTTTTTTAGTTATCATATGTTCTTTCTAACATGTTAACTACAACATTGTTAGAAAATTTCTTATACTATGTAAATTTATATCCCTACATATTGATTTCAACTGATCCATTGTTTTCCATGAATCCTCTAAACTCATTACTGGAAATGGGTAATCAAGACACTGATGTTCTCACAAGATCAGTGAAACTAAACTGGAGTGGGATAGTGGTGAATTAGCGTGAGTATATATTATGGTAAAACACCCTTTATACACAAATTAATGTGAATTGATCTCACATTCTCATCTCACACTCATAATGATGCATGGAGTGTAATCAAAATAGAAAAAAACAAGGAACACATATATTTATACGATTCATTGACTATGTGTGAGCTAAAACTTGATTTATGATAGTTGTTACCCCCCACCCCACATAACCCATCACTTATTGGCAATAACAAACTAATAGAAAAGGTATGACCTAGTAGATTGTCACTAGTTGACTCGGAATCGTAAAAGACCAAATTAACATAGCATGACATACATATAAATTATTGACTAAACATTTGAAATGATCAGAAACCACTAGGCCCTTGGGATGATCCCTCTGAGTGGATTGTTCATAAGAATGTGTTCAAATTATCTTATTATCTGGAGAATACTTTCCCTTTTGATGGTCCCTCCTTGTGTCTCATGCATGAGAAAGATTTTGGTAGTTGAGTTGGAGGATATTGATCACCAAGGTATGAGGTTTTTAGTGACTCAAGGGTGTTAGACTACCCATACAGTTTTAATCATTGTGCTCTATCGTGACATTATAAATGTGATGTGGTGTCGACCATCAGTATACGGTGGACATTGTATGATTTTCCGTATTGATACTAGTATCTTTTAAAAAAATGTTTTATCTCGAAGGAATTATTTCATTGAAAATGTTTACATGAAATTTCCTTTGGAAATATTTCCATGTGATTTTATATAAATGTGTATGTGGATTTTTCATTTAATGTTGTATCATGAAATATTTTAGTTTTTATGAAATCTTACTAGTATTTAGATCACACCCTACAACCACATTTTCATAGATGTATAATTTTTTATGTTTGACCAATGTAATGGAAAGATGGGTCTTGGTGATGGTGGTCCCGGTTGATAGAGAGTTCCACTTGTTGCAGGTGTTGGTGTTGGTGGTGGTAGATTTAGGGTGATGTGCCTCATGTTTCACAAAGTATTTTTGGATGTTTAGTTGTTCCATTTGAATTTCTTCACTTTGGTTCTTTGTTTAAATCGTAAATCATTGATTCTTAATATTATTGTACCATGTTTGGTTATGGTTATTGGTTATGTGTTGCTTTACATTTTTTTTGGGTTGGTTATTGTAATATTAAGGGGTAAAATCATTGCCAAAATATTTTTTGGTACCCATGTACTAGTTTTTATCCCATGGGGATCATGAACACCCTTAGGGCCTTGTCTCAAGTTAGGTTTGATGACATACTAACTTGGTTCATGATTGTCTACATTCCCCAAG
Organism: Viscum album; assembly: GCA_963277665.1. Taxonomy (NCBI): domain Eukaryota; kingdom Viridiplantae; phylum Streptophyta; class Magnoliopsida; order Santalales; family Viscaceae; genus Viscum; species Viscum album. The sequence continues at coordinate 1,211,394,460 of OY728137.1, forward strand.
TATCTCTCTAGAATAGAGTATGAGAAATAATATAAAAAATTGGCTTAGGACCCTCTCAAGAATGGAAAAAACTGAATTTTGGAACAATCACTCATGACAGTCATAGTAATTACAAATCAATCAACATAATAGTCAGAAACTCTAATCATAAACATGATAATAGGAAATTAATCTAAATAATTAAATCAATCTCCCAAAATCATGATTCATCTAATCAATACCCTCATGATTATTACTACTCATTCACCCCCATTTTACTCATTTAATCCTATTAAAGATGATATTTTAAAAATCACAGGATTGAATTTCTATGAAATTTTTTCATCAAATATGAAAAATAAATCCAAAAACTAAATGTGGCATGCAAGTTACCTTAAACTAAAAACCATTTGTATGTAAATTTAGGGATGTAAAAGAGATAAATAATGTAAAAAAATGAATCCCCTATGAATCAATTCCCTATTCTCATATCTTGTTATTTTGCCTTATTATTTTACCATGGATTAACATATTCCAAATAAACATGTGAATGTTTAAGGTCCATGGTAAATTATGATTTATAAGAAAGAAAGGGGTGATTGAACTTCCTAAAAACTAATTCCTAATAAATCTATAAAAAACATTAATTATCACCCATAATGTGATTTTTAATGGTCTTTCAGCTAGACCTTACATCATGTGTCATCAAGTGATAGATGTTTGGTAATAAATTACCTTATCTAGATTAATGAATGGTACTAACTAAGACTTGTCTACATAGGCACACCTTTTTCCTTTTTCAAAAATCAGCTTTACTCTTCTTTGAGGAAGAATTCACTCTTCTTCTATAGAACTAATCCATCAGTTCCTATCCAGTCATTAAAAATGAAATGATAGATCATGGTTTGACATTAAATATAGGAACTCCTTAAAATTATATGGTGCAATAACTATTATAGTATCTTCAATTCTATCAAGAAGCCTCTATTCTTTCTTTTCCCAAAATTTCAACTTCTTTCCTCTCTACAAAATCTATGTCAATCCTTTTAGTAAGAACTATATAATCCTCCCATTCTAGCTTGTTTTCCTCTAAATCCTTATCCTTTTCATCATAATCTTTTATGGATCGATTTATGTTATACTATAAATTATCACCAGCAACCTTTAGAGATAACTCCCTCACATTTAATGTCAACTAAGGCCCTTCCCACTGATAAAAATTATATTCTCAAAATAAAGGGTGTCTACTCTTTATCCATCTCATGCACAAGGTAAAACTACTCATAACCTAAAAAACATTTATTTTAAAGATTTATATCAAGTGTTTCACATTATTACATTTCAATTATATTTTCATTTTAGTGTTTCAAAGTATTGGGAAGAATTATTACTAAGTGGTCACTTTAACTCAAAATATTTTTTCCACAAAAATAGGATACTGAAATTAAAAATATTATTTCAATAAAAACATATTATCTGTATTAAAGTTTAATAATCATATAAGAATATTATAAGTTTCTATAGTTCCTACTCATCCTTGGGCCCAACACGGTATGAGAATAGAAATCATAATAGGTAATAAAAATTAAATAAACCTATTAGACATTTTTAAAATCTTTTAATACTATAAGAATGGTTTCTCTTTTTATACAATAAATATTTAGTTCAAATTACAAATTTTTTTACTCATGACATAAGATTCATTGCCAAAATATTTTCACAAAAACATCTCATAATAAATATTAATGAAAAAATTACAATAATGAAGGTTTATTATATAACATGGGTAATATTGAAGATAATTTTCTTAAAAAACATACTTTTCGCCCTTAAAAGAAAAATAAACATTCATGTAGACATGATATCATGATCTCATTATCTTATATAATTAAATCAAAATACATCCATGAAAACTCATTTTAATTCATAGAAATGTATTGAAGGTACCTTGGGACATCATCTTTATATCACTATTACAACCCCTCATACAATAACTGTTACAAATGGAATAATGTACTTGGTTAGATCCAATATAATTCCCTAGAGAATATAATCATCATCCAATACATTGAAGAGATATGTCGAGCTAAACCATCATCATGTGAAATTCATGATGATAAAATATACATAAAACATATATAATCTTCCATTTACATCAAAAAATCTCATAAAATATTCTATTTAACAACTAAGAAGAAGCAATTTCAGGATATATATAAAAAAGAAAAACTATTTTTCATTGAAAAATATATAAACAAAAAATACTAGAATAATCAGATATAGGATATCATTTTTAAAAAAAAATGAAAAATTGAAGAGTTATCTTCTTAAAGAATTAAAGTCCTGATAGTGGTAAATTTTTCACATGATGTATATGTTTAATAAAGTTTTTTTAGTTTGGTAAAAATTCTCCCAAGTGAACCATAAGAAAACATTAAAAACACTAGTTTTTAAAAATTTATAATTAAATTAAAAATTATTTGAAATTTACCAGGGTTTTTCACATTCTACCCCTCTTAATGATATTTCATCCTTGCACTTTTATTCTTCATTTAAACAGGTATGGGGTATTTTACCTTATAGTCTTTTGAGGTTCCCAAGTTTATTCCTTAATCATTTGGTTCTTTCAAAAAACTTTAACCCGGAGAAATTACTTATTCCATAAAAAACACTCTCTATAATATAGAATCCACACTATCTTTTCATCATAAGAAATATTCTATTCAAACTATACTAACTATGGTATCAAAACATGAGATAAATTAGATATATATTTCTGTAAGAACAAAACATTAAAGAAATAATGTTTCTGAGAAAGACATAGAGTTAAAGATAATACATAAACAACCGATCCCATGTTTTCTGGAATTTTATATGGATTAATAAATCATAGTATTATCTTTATTTTCTTTTTAAAAAAACATTTCACATTTCCAATTAGATATTTTAAGAAATTCATGATCGTGTCCCTCAAATGAAAGGTCTTTCATCCTATTATCTGTAAAAATATTTTTTCTTTCTCTAAGCTGACATCATGTACCACATAATCCCCCTTACATTCTAAAAAATTTCTTCGATGAGTTTTGGTCCCAAAATCTTTCTTACCCTAAATTGATTCCAACAAGCTAGAGTTCGACACTACAATATTTCCTTAAAATGAGTCAGTATAATGTAATGAAAAAAAATTATTATATAAAAATTCCACTAAATGGATATTTCAATCCAAAATTCCTTGGTAATTTAGTGATCAAGACAAAAGAATATACTCCCAGGTATGCATTTTTTCTCTAAATTTCCATCATATAAAGGATGAAAAGATGTAATAAATTTCAATTCATCACCCAATGACTTCTAAATTTCACTCCATGAATTTGACGTAAATATTAAATTACTTCTAGATATAATAGATAGAGGGACTTAATGGAATATGAATATCCATTTAAGATATATAATAGAATGTTAATCCAAATAAAATATATAAAATTGATAAAAAAACTCATAGAATTATAAAATGGGTCATTAATAACCCCAATCCCATTATCACCTCAATATTTATTTAGTAATATACCTAAAAATCCATAGATATATTATCCCCTATTCATTCAGGAACTGAATAATGTTTCAACATCCCCTTCAGCAGTTTTCACTCATATTTAACTTGATGAAAAGTTAGAAATTTGATAGTAAAATAATCAATATCTTTTCATTATTCCCTCCCAAAAATAATATCCCTTTGGGTCTTTATACATATTAATTATAACTTACTAAACCAAAAATGGAGGGTTTTGTGATTCACTTAACAACCTGTTCTCCAATTTGGGATCACTTGAAAAAAAACCTCTTTTAAAATCTTATAACACATTATTTTTAAAATTTTTATTCAGGAAACCTAACCATCTTAAATAACAGTACTTTTTCTTACAAAACTTGATGTCCATTCTGAGCATGGTTAATTATGTTTGAAAAGGATTAGTGAAATAACATTTAAACTAAAAGAATAGGAGTTTATATATTCCCAATTTCAAGGAAAACATTAATTAAATATTTATCCAATGGACCACATTATAAACATATAAAAATTAATGATGCATTGTCTTTTGGGATTAAGGTATCAAATACATTGTTTTATTTTCCATGATGATAGTGAATTGGGAAATAATAATCCTTTATGAATTCCAATCATGTTACATACCACATGATTAACTCATTTTGAGTGAATATATACTTTAAGCTTTTATGGTCAATATATATTTCACATTTCACCCCATAAAAAATGTCACCATATTTTAAAAGCCAAAAAATATCTATCAAGGTCAAGATCATGTGTTGGGGGGTTTTTTAATTTATTTTCAATTTTTATGATGCATGTGAAATTACATTATCATATTCCATCTTGGAACAATTAGGTCCCTTCATTAAAGTGTCACTATAGATAACAGACTCACAATTTCTTGATTCAAAGTCCATTAAAGGAGAATTGAAAAATAATATTCCCAATTATTAAAAATATTTATCACGTTCCTTAATCCAAATGAATTTAAATCATCGTCAAGTTAACATAACTAGTGGGGTAATCCTATAACCCATGAAAATTTTTAATCTCAGTGACATTTATTGGTCCTGGACACTCTTCCACCAGATTATTTTAATAGGATAAATAACTATTCTATCTTTAGAGACAATACGTCCGAGGAAAGACATTTGATGTAACCAAAGTTCACATTTACCCAATTTCCATATTTTTTTCAATTAAATTCTGTTGAATAACCATTAAATGAATTTAATGTTCTTCACAAATTTTATAATAAACTAAAATAACATATATAAACACAACAAAAAATTTATCAATATACTCAAAAAACACTATTCATAAAATCCATGAATATAGAAAGTGTATTATTCAACCCAAAGAAAAAACAAAAAACTCATAATTCCCATACCTAGTTTGAAAACATTTTCCTCAGAATTTATTCCTAATTCAATTTTAGTTAATGATATCCGAACCTGAGATCCATCTTTGAAAAATAGTGTGCTCCATAATGATGATCAAACAATTTATTTTTATGAGGAAAATTACACTTATACATAACAATAATTTTACGTGGTACTATATAATCAATGAAAATCATCATTAAACTATCCTTCAATTTGAAACAAAAAAAGGACCATCCCAAGGTGATATGCTAGGATGAATAAAACCCTTTTCAAGAAAATCTTGTAACCACATTTTCAATTCCAATAACCCGAGTAGAGCCATTCAATAAGGGTGTTTGGAAAGTGTATTAGCATAAAATCCAAGTTAATTGTAAATTCAACATTCTTATTTAGGAGTAAAAATCTGAAAATAAAAAGGAAATACATACTGAAATTCATTTACTACTAGAAAAAACACTAATATAAAAAAATACATCTTTTTGACAATATGAGAAAAATAAATTTTACTACCATCTCTAATTAATTTCTTAACATCAAGACATATTATCATAGGCATGAACTCATTATTATATAAGAAATCAAACTCTATTTGAAAATTATACATAACTTACTTAAATATACAATCTATCTAATCTTGATAAACTGAAATCCAATCCATGCCCAGAATAACATCTATGTTTACTATAGTGAAAATAATAATAATTTTATCAAAAATGATTTCATAGATAATTATATAAATATTATTATAAATATTTGTTACCATAATACATCCATCATGTGTTTTAAGTAAATTTTCACTCTAAAATTGTAAGGTAATATTTCCATTTTACCAGAAAATTTATCTAAAATAAGAGAAAATGTTGACCCTAAATCCCACATGAAATTGACATAATCTCAATAAATAAGTAATGAAAATGTCACCACTTCATTTGATAGACCTGAATTTTCTATGTTAGGTAGGAATGGATTTTTTATACCCTTATTCTTATAGTCTTGATGGTTTCTATCATTCATGATTTTCTTTAGACACACATCATTATAATTTTCCATCTCATTTAATTTAAAAAATATCGCTACCTACATATCATATATGTTAGGGAGATTTCTTTGATTATTTTATTTGTAATAACAAGACAAATGTATCAACATATCACAATGATAATAATTTACATATTTCATAAGAAACTCCCCATGATGCTTATTACCCCACTTATCCTTAGAAGAAAATTTATACATATTATCATCAGATATCTTCAGTGGATACTTTCCCATTTCTTAACACCTAGATTGTTTCAAGAATTTGTTATTGTGAAATTCATAAACATCCATATCTACATATTGAGCACTTTATAAATATTTATCATAGACCTTAAATTTATGACATACCAAATATTTTTGAAAAATTAGTTTAATTCCAGTGTAAAGGATGCCAATTTTACTATCACGAACTAGAATGAAATTTGGTTCATACCTATAAAATATAGTTAAATAATATTCATATATGGAAATAGTGTCATTATATTTTTTATTGATTTATAAAAATTTCATTTCCATCTTATGTCGAACAACCTTAGGAAAATAATTATCGAGAAAAATATTTTTAAATATTGTCCAATCCATGGCATTAATGCAATGTTTCTCATTAAGATTCTTAATTAGATACCACCACTGATTAGCTTCATCTTTAAAAATATAAATGTAAATATTTACCATTTAATTTTTATAAAAACCCAAAACATAAATATCATTTCTAGAGAATTAATCAATCCTCTAGATACCACTATATTCGAGGTTCCACCAAATGCCATAGGGGGATATTTCATGAAATTATCTACTATATACATGTTCCTCAATTGAGTGTTCATTCACTTTATGGAATGGTTACCACCATTAATATCCAATTTCAACTGATTTTACAAAAAAATATTCATTTCTAATTCCATCCATTCTTGGTTGTTCATTCAGAATGATATTATCCACATGAATTATCTTCATTTCCTCCACCATATTCTTCTATGAATATATATTATAAAATGGAATCTTATTATATGATGCAACATGGAATCCATAATTTTTTTATAATAATTATATAATCCATATATTAATATCCCTTAAAATATTTTTCTTATAAACACCAAAAACTCTAATATAATCTAATATTATACTTTGATACCAACTATAACACTATATGACTTAAAAATCCATAATTACATGATTTATAAAAAGAGATTCACTTTATTACATTTTGAGGTTATTTTTGGATTATTTTTTAGAGAAACAAGAAAAAAATACATATCAAACCCTTACAATACAAATTAGACACTTCCACTCAATATCAATTTTTCATGAAAATATGATACTTAAATTTAAACACCCATTTCATTAAAAATACATTCTCTTGATTGATGTTGAATCAATATAGAATTTTTTATATCTTAATATAGTTCTTGATAATACATAGGCCTTGTGAAAAACATTAGAAAACATGGGATGAAAACAAAAATTTCAATAAGGGATTCAAAATGAAAAAAACCCTTTAGTCCATCTTGAAAATCATGTTTCCCAAAATGATTTGTTTCTTTTTTACATAATAAACATTATGAACAAAAGAATCATTTTATTAGTTATGAAATAATATTCAGTTCCTTAATATTTTTAAAAAATATCTCATATGAAATATTAAATGAAAAATCATAATCATGAGTCTTTTTAGTAATACATGGGTACTCATGAAATCATTTTAATGAAAAAACATCCTTTTCACCCTTAAAAGGGGCATAAACATTCTTGTAAACATAATCTTATTAGATTACCTTATGAAATCAATAAAATTTCATGAAAAATAATTTTCAAGAATTGATTAGTCATATAGGTACCTTGGGACATCATCTTTATATCACTCATATAATCACTCTTACAAGAATTATTATAAATGGAATAACTGAATCGACTAATTATAAAATAATTACTCAGAGAACATAACCATTACCCCATTTATTATAGATCTATTGGGCCTAACCCATTATAATGAGTAATGTTAAAAAATCATAAAATACATAAAAATAAAAAATTATTAATTTTTGTCATAAAATGAAATAAATTATTCCATATAACACATTTAAAAAATTACTTTTGGATATAAAAACATGTATAGAAATGATTTTTTTTGTTGAAAACTATCTAAAAACAATTTCCCAAAGGCTAGGAAAGAAGCTATTTTTTAGAAAATAAATGAATAATCAAATATTAATCTCCTTAAATAATTATGGTCATGTTGGTGGGAAATTATTATCATGCTGTATACAATAAAAACAGTCTTTTACACTTTGGTAAAAATGGTCAAAATTGACCCATACAACAAATGTTAAAAACATAACTTTTTAAAATTTTGAAAATAAAGTAAATATAATATGAAAATAACCATTAAAAATATTGAAATTATAAAAAATAACATTCTTGAAACATTTTAACAAACAAGGATATTGATGAAAAATAGATGAAAAACTTTCCAACATTTAAAACAAGGTTTTAAAGAAAACCCCCTTACCTCGAGCCTGACTTTCCACATACATAATTTAACTCAAGTACAATAAACATATGTTAATTTTATAATTACTAGCAAACATTTTTTAGGTGTATTATCTTATTATTATACATTTAATTTAATTTATTTCTATGACTTATAAAGTTATTAAATAAGTTAATTTAATATCATATGTTTTATGGACGTTTTGTTTGTAATCCCAAAACAATATTGGTAGGTTGGACATGTTATAAAGGACCATTGTTACATAATATATAGAATGTTAATCATGAAATAATTTTAATTTATATACATTAAATAAAATTTTATAACCATACATTAAATTTATATAAGAAAAACAAATCACATCATTTCATGGGTGTGGTAATCCACATGTACGTACAAACAATGTAATCATTTTACAAAGGATGGATGGGTAATAAAATAGATGATATATTATATATAAATAATGTTAATATTTCATGATTGACATATATATTCATTAAATTCATCAATATAAGTATCTATGTATTGAGGTTGTGGAAAACGAAACACAACGCTTTAATGGGGTGGTAGTCCACACGTACGTACAAATGATGTTTTCATTACCTATAAGATGGAAAATGATATGAATAAGGGATGTAACATAAATATAATAACATTTAATTAAAATGGATATAATTATGTTATTAAATAATCATGGTTAAATAAATTTTTAAGTAGGTAGAAAAATAAATTAAAAAATTCCCTGTTAAGATTTATAGATTTGTTTTTGGAAAAAAACATTTTTATTACACATTAAGACTTCTCAGTTGGTATTTTTATGTTAAACTAAACTCTAAGTCATAGGGATGATATTTGGTAAGGTATTTAAACAAGGGTATATTGTGATAAGTGCTCTTGTAAGGTCGATGAAGAGTAAAACATTTGTGCCCATTTAAGAGAAAGGGCATCGACACTCTTGAAATCATTGAATGTATTAAATTAAAATAAGATCTTATTAAAGGTAAAGTGAAACCAAGAGACTCAAAATTAATAAAAGAATTTTGTTCTAGAATTTAAATAAACTCGCAAAAATTAAATCTGGACATGTTAGAGATATATTTTAAGCCTTATCTTTTAGTTATACCCCATTTAAACCCTATTTACTCATAACCATGATAACATAAATTTTTACCATGATAAATTAATTATGAAAAAAAATTAAAGGAAAATTTAAACCAAATTAAGAAATTATTATTCCAAATTATAAAAATAATAATATTATATTTCAAATAAATTGGTGTCATAAATTATATATAATATAAATATGCGATACACATGGAAAATGATTTTTTTGGAAAATAACCAATTTAAGCATAAAATTCATTTCACCTTGAAATAATGTAAAATTTTGATTCTTAATATTTTTTTGTTTTAATAATAAGAAATTAATGTTTTTATACTTTTTCATCAATTAAAAAAATATTTAACCTTACAAGCATACCATTAAATACAAAGACCCATAAATAGTTTTAAATTTGAATAAAGTATAATTTATATTCATAAAAGTCATGCATGGGTTCCAAAAAATTGATAAAAGTTTAAAAATACATTATTTAACTTATATTACATATAATTGGTCAATAAAAAAGTTTTCAAATTTATATATCACGACTGCATCATAATAATTTCATAAAAGAGACAATATTTAAAAAACATGAATTTTCACCACTTAGCTAAAAATCAACAATTTTAGAAAATTTTTTAAAATTCATCACAATATAAATTCAATATGATGAATGCAAAAAAGAAATTTACATCAAATTTTATTTCTAAAATTATGAAATTTATCATTTAAATAAATCTATACGATGCAAGAAAAAAATTATTTTAAAGAAAACTATTTATTTTTTATTTGAAAAAATAAATAAAATTAATATTGTGAATTTAACTCCATAATATAAAATAATGAATATTTTAAATAAATTAATTATTTTATTACTATATTTAGCTATATTTCACACAAGGAATTTGACTAGAAAATATATCTTTTCTATTTTAACTAAGACATATTTAATAAATCATTATGGATATCTCACTGCTCTGTATACTTAAAAAGAATATCTTGTGAGATTAATCTATTCCAATCCCAAACTCTATAATGTTTAATATGTAATGATTTTCAATTTCACTCCTAGATAAAAAAAAATTCATAAACTGATTAGATCTAATATTAACTAGAATTTATTAACTTCCCATATATTGTTTCATCTTTGGTAGACTCCTCAAAACCACAACTAAGAATTCTATCATGGATATTTTGTTTTGGGTCATTGGAATAAAATAAATTGAAGAGATTGGATAGAAACCGCTCACCAGAAGTTGAAAAAATATGGGATGAGTTGTGGGAATAAAGATGGAGGAACTCCCATATACATTTAGTTGTTGGATGTTATGTTCAATGTGGTGTTGTGTTGTATTTTAAATAATAGTTCTAGATACATAATGAATTTTTTAGTGGTAGTTTAGGTTATATAGATTTTATTCCATACATAAGGTTTACTATTAAAGTTATACACATGTTTTACTAGTGGTTCAACAAAAAAGTAATTATGTAAGGATTTACTGAAAATGATAAATTAAAACAACAAGTATATTTTAATGAAATAATTTTTATATATAAAAATATTACACTATTTTAGATTAATATTCCATATAGAAAATTATAATCCATTCTATAACCATGAAGGTTGAGAATCTTTGGAGACTAGATACATAAGAATATTATTTTGATGAATTATTCATCATCTACCATAACGTTCTTCAAACTTGTAACCTTCTTAAAATACCATAAATAAACCTTTATTTTAACCAAGGAAAAGTAAACATAACAAATGTTGAGTTTAGATTCTCTATAAGGGTAAACATGGGAGATATCAATATATGATCATATAAAAACATAAGATAAGTATAAGAATATGAGATCATGAAAATAACATAAAATGTACATACACAATCTATCAAAGATCCTAAACAAGAGTTATAGAATAAATAATTATAATTTCAAAAGTAACGAATCGTAAAAGTAAAAATATTTATAAATCAATCATGAAACATTAGTTCATGTCATAAATGTGTGAAACCATCAAATGTATAAAAACCATTTCATATGTCAATATTAATTAAAAAGGCCATAAAATAATATTGGATCAAGAATCCATACTTATTTAATATATTATAACATATCAGGAATCACTACATGTATCCCACAGTGTATCAATCACATCTACTTGTTTCCTATAGTGGATCATGTACATCAAATTTCATCCCACAATTTCCTCATGTGTCATAATGCTTTTTCTAATGCATTGCAGGGATTTATAATTTCATTCCCACCCATAACTTAATGATAACCTTATATATTTGAGACACATGATCATGAAATATACATCGTATCGTCATATCATAACCCATGTAAAGAAACCTGGTTTCATAAACATATTATTAATTCATCATAGAATAAATGATGAAAAATATATAGTTTTAAAAAATAAATCAACCTCAAAAGCATAATCCATACAGAGAAATAACATTTATGGTATCATTGTATTATATTCCTAGTAAATTATAATTAACATATAATGATTTTATTATAGAGAGACGTTAAAAGACAACTTGGAATATTTCTTGAATAAAATAAATGTCTCCTTTTGAGATCACATATCTAAAATAAAAAAATTTCAAAAATATTATAGAAAATATTTTATATAAAAAGAAACATGAAAAAATATAAATTAATCTTCAAAAAATTTAGTTTTCATTATGGCAGAAATTTTCCCTTATTCTATATATGTTAAAACAGAGATTACTTTTACATTTTTGGTAAAAAGTAAAAAGTAACTCAATTAAAAAATGAAAATATCCCTTTTAAACCATTATATAAAATTAAAACGTGGGTAAAATTGATTTCAAACAATAAAAATATAATTTTAGAAACATTATTGAAATAATTTTTAGAAAACATTAACATTAATGAAAAATAATCACGACTGAATAGTAAAACATAGCCGGTTTCCCTTAAAAAACTTCCTTCAATGAATTGAGTACTTAACATGTATAAAATGAAATGAAAACATTTATTATATTGAAATAACCAATGGAGAAGAAAATTAAAGTGATTTATTAGATAATTATTAAATAATTTCCTCAATGGAAGTTCAAACATAAACAATTTTGATTAAAATAGGATTGAAACATAAATCTTGTGAAGCTTTAGTAATCTAAAAAATAAAATATAATAAAAGGTAGAAAATTATATACACTTTTAAATCCAAATAATTATAATTATAAGAATAAAAAAATACATTCATCCACTTTATATACACCACTTCAAAGAAACATGTGGTGAATACGACATATGTCCCCTGGAAATAAACGTGAGACACAAAATCCCTTACCATAAGTCTCGTATTTATTCATAAAAATTAAAACATTTTGTATAATAAATATAGATTTATTATAAAAGTTTTATATAACCATAATAATAACTATCAAAACTTTTATTATTTAATTATTAAATACTAACAACCATTAATGAACAATTTGTTATTAAAATCACAATTCTAGGTGATAAATGCTTAGTTTTCTATGCATGTTTTGGTTTGGTAGTCCCAATCCTTGTATTTTGATCATGGTTATATAAAATATACATTTTTAATAAAGATATAAATGTAATATATATTCATTATATATATATATATTCATATTTATCCATAAAAGGTATAAATAGAAAAATTATTCACATTGTTCATGGAGATGGTAGACCATATATACACATGAACAATGTTTTCAATTTTCAACATATGTAAAAAATAAATTTAAAAAATAATTCACATTTATAGAATGATTATTATATAATATATATCATATATATTCATTAGAGTTATCATTATAGTCGTCCATGTAAATTTGAAATGAAAAATGAATCAAATCGACTTGTGGAGGTGGTAGTCTACACATACGCCAGAGCAACGTTATCATTTTCCCACATATTAGAAGGTAATAAGGTTGACATGATATTATGATTATAGAATCATAATCATATCATAAATATAAAATATATAATTTAAAACCATAATAATAACCAATCCTAAAATATGGTGATGAAAAATGAAAGGTATCTCTATATAGAGATGATAAGTCGTACGTTTGGACGAGCGATATACTCACATGCTATTTGATGAAAAAGAGTGAGAATAATGGTAGTTTCATAATAATAATAAAATTTCAGTAAAATTATTATATTTCTGTTATTATTTTGTGAATAATATCACCTATTTATAAGAACTGTAATAAGAAACAGATTGAGAGAGTTCAAGTTATAAGATTCCCTCTTGTTTGGTTGACCTCTTTTAGATCCCTTATTAAGGACTAATTAATTGGTATTTTAATAAGGGAAACACATAAAATTAGTGTAAATGGAAGTTTATATGAATATTTTTCATGGTTATTTATAGATATAAGGCTTAAAGTGGTGTAAAGAAGTGAAAAAAGAGGCACCCTTAAGTGAGGGGAGGCCCACTTTTTGAATTACATACAATATTTAAACATTATAAAGTCATTATCAGTATAAATACTTAAAAATGGATATATATTCGCATATAATGTCATATTTGGTTGAATTACCCTAAAAAAATAAAATTTTTACAACATTAAGTGGGGTTTTAAACCTTATCATTTAGTTTAACCCCTTAGTTAACATATTTTTACCTTAACCACATTAACACCTTTTTAATTCTTAATGGGTCATAATTTTACATAAAATATAAAAATTGGACCATAAATGGAAAATGGACGATATTTTAGAGCATATCATATCCCAGGTTACTATTTCAATATCTTTAGGATATTTAAATTATTTAATAAGGTATTATTTTTATAAAATATCATTAATTTCATTTTTGACACTATTCATATAATTTGACTTTAAAAAATCAATAAAAATATAGAATTAGAATATAATCGATCAAAAAAACACTAATATGTTAAATTTATATATAAAATTAATGTAACACTATAAATCCCTGAAACTATAACACTTTTAATATTTTTCAGATCAATTATTTTTATTTTCTACTAATTAAAGAATAGTTTTTTCTTTACTATGTACACATTTAAGGTTGTTATATAATCAATTATAATTAAAAATAAAGTAAAATCATAAAAATGATATTATTATTCTCAAAATTACTATTAAAATTCCTTTCCAAATTACCTTTTCCCTTTGTGGACATATAAGAGATATTTGAACGTAAGAGATTTACATTATTAATTTTTTTAATCTTTAAATATTATATTGGTAATGTTCAGGGAAAAGTTTCCCTTAAAAACATAAATTTGGAGAATAAGGTTATATGGGTATAATTAATTTTATAAAATAAGAATTATAATGAAGAATAATCACTTTAATGCTTAATTTTCACCGGGGTTAATCTGATTTATCCTTTTCGGGGGTGATAAAATTTACCACGATAAATATTAAAAATGACTTAAATAAAAGGAAACAAGTTACAAAGTTTTAAAATCATAATTAAAAATATATAATATACATTCTAAAATTTAATACCAATAATTTGAATAAATTAATTAAATATGTCAACATAGAATGTACCAAAAAATAGTTTTTTTCTGAAAAATATCTTTTTATGTACAAAAAAGTTTTTTTACAAAATTAAAACTTAAAATTGATTACAATGAACATAATTGGATTAATAATAAATTAGTATAACTAATTTTAAATTTAAATAATTCTAAAACAAAATAAGTTTTTTAGAATTCTTATGAATTTTTTTTGTAATAAATATCATTATTTTTTACTATTAATTGAAATTTCAATCTTATGAGAAAATTATAAAAAATATACCTTTAGATTATTTTATATGTTGATTTTATAAATTTAGTTTATTTTGTTAAATAAATTTTCTAAATTTTTAAAAAATGAAATTTAATTTTTAATAAAAAAGTAATAAAAATTATTTATGAAAGAAACATCTTTTTGAAGAATAATATGACTTTACTAAAAACTAAATGTTTATTTCTTATGAATAAATAATTACATTAGTATTAAGTAGGTAATTTATATACATTTCATAATTTTGTTACTTCTATTCATACATTCTAATTAAACTCTTTGTTTTAAATGATTATAATTAAATAATAGTATTTTAATAATCATTCAAGCTCATTGTTGCGTATCATATACACTATAAAATATAAGTTTCTTCTCCTAAAATATAGGGGTGTTAAATTTTACCCCAATTAATAAATTTCATCCCCATAATTTTTAACTTTTCTCCGTATTCAAGGATTTGAAATTGAAAAATTAATTTGTTGTTAAACAACATTATAAGAAAGGTTAATTAAACTTCCTCTAAAAAATTGTAAAAAAGAAATATGAAGGTTATCTAGAATAACATGTATGTAGGGATACAAATAAGA
The DNA here is from genome assembly GCA_963277665.1 of Viscum album. Classification (NCBI taxonomy): domain Eukaryota; kingdom Viridiplantae; phylum Streptophyta; class Magnoliopsida; order Santalales; family Viscaceae; genus Viscum; species Viscum album. The sequence goes on from OY728137.1 coordinate 1,211,410,376, forward strand.
AAAAAATTAATGGGAAGTGAAAATATAGACATGAATGAGAAATTTAATGTCTAATCAATAATAATGAGTGATAAAGAACATTGATCAATAGAAGGCGATTGTTCAAGGGAATGTTAATGGCCACAACACTATAAGTCAAAAGGGTGTGAAAAGGATAATTAATTCATCATAAATGAAGTTATTAGAGTAATTTTGTTGTTTCAATATTTCTTCATTAATTCAATGAATTCCTTTAACAATTAGATTGAGAACATGAGTAAATACTTACACAATAAGAAGCATTTCCCCCTATAATTGACTTCCAAAATAATATCATATGTTTACCAAAATAATGAGTATTCAAGATGTTTTTTTCATTCTAAAATTAATAAAATAAACTTATAATAGATCAAATAAATTCAGAAAATGTTATCAAGGTATTTCTCATATCTTTAAATATAAACCAAAGAAAAAAATTATTAATAAATGGTATGATAATTCCCAAAATGAATAAGCCTTCTTGTGAAGAAATAAAACATTAATCACCATAGAATCAATAATAACACCCAAAGGTAAACTTAAATAACCCCAAAAATAAATAAACCTACATATCCAATTATCTCCATAACTTTAAAATTTAATTTGTTTTAAAATCAACAGATATAGCATACCCTATAGCGTACATATTAAATTTTTTAATTACATTCTTCCTAAATAATCATTCAAGTTAGATCACAAGTTAAACTTAAGGGTTACATACACCTCAACCCAAAGAGCCATCTCCTAAAATATAATTAATCACAATGATAAATTATTAAATAATTGTAATCAAATTTTTATAATAACTTGAAAGGTAATACTTATATTTTTCATCAATATATTCCAAATTTTTTTTTCTATGAATCACTATTAAACCATCATGATTTATCTATATCTATATATCTAATAGAGAATAATTAACTTTATAAAAAATTATATACTAAACCAAAGGGATATTTAATCACCAATAGAAAATTATTCCTAAAACTGAGTAAAATATTCAAATCACCTAAAATCCCATCACTTGAGAAATCAAAAGGGGTTTCAATGACTTTGATCATAAGATCATCCTTAAACTTATAAAACCCATGATGGTATCCATAACTCTTGAGTTATACTCACATGAAAACATATTTTTTTTTCAAAATATTAACACAATCATATTTCCAAAAATAAAATAACACACTATTGAAAATATTATACGAATAAATATACATTATCAAAGATTTCCTAAGTCATGTTCTCATTAAATAACTAAATATCCCAATTACTTCAACAATTTCAATAATATCTTTATACTAAAAAAACATGATAACCTTTCCACTAAATCCCATTTCTTTATAATTAATTTTATTTATCATATGATTTGAAATCATTATTGAAAAAAATAATTTGAAAAAATCCTTGGATTAGGGAATTGAATCAGATAATTACATTTTTTATCACATATAAGGTATTTAATTACAAATAAAATTATTTCTCTCTGAACATAATTCCCATATAGGAAAAATATTATAATTCCTTTAAGATGTTCCTTTGAGTGTTTCTTCCTAGATCTTCAACATGTAGGAAAGCCAAACTTATTTCCTCCATGGTCTTCATGAAAATCCATTTTTATCTTATTATATGTTTCAATAAACACACAAAATTTGATATTTCGAAACATAAAGTGAGATAGCTGAATCGGAATAATCACAGTGTTTCACCTTCCAGTTCCCATTTAATTTAGTTCTCATGAGGAAAATCATTCCATTTTCCACCACATTCAACATTATAGTGAATCCTCATAGTTCTATCAATTGACTAAAACCAAAATGTATTGTATGAATAATATTATTGGGAAACCACATAATCATGAAAAATTATTTATAGGATGTTGAAATAATGATACCTTCTTTTTAGTCAATGACCCCTTATTCTTAACATAATTTATTCATGGTTATTATGAAATCCTTCATAATGGATCATAAATAAAATATAAATTACCCTAAGAATATATCCTACGAGAGTCAAACCATGAGCATAGTAAGTGAACATTCATTGTGAACTAGAATAATGGTTCAAATATACTCAACCAAAACTGTTGGGGGTTTTTAAATCAAGACACATATATGACAAAACCACATCATCTTAATTTATCAATAAAAAGATTTAATTCAAGTAAAAAAAAATAATCCATATCATACCAAAACTGTTGTGTCCCATACTATACTTAGACCTATACCCAGAGTTTTCAATAATGATCTATAAACTTATTATCCAAATATTGACTAAAACTTTCTCTCATTCCAAATATAAAGGCCCCAGATATTTATACATAAACATTAAATTATTTTAAAGGAATATTCCATATATAAACATACAATCCATGATACGAATGTGATGTATTAGTTTTATTGGAGAGTAGATACATAAACATATTATTTAGATATATTCTTCATCATTCCCTATAATGTTCTTCCCACTATTTACCCTTCTTGAAATACCCAACATAAACCTTTATTCATAACAAGGGGAATAGAAACATAATAAAGGTTGATAAAAGAAACATAGTAAGGGTAAACAAGGGAGATATAAATCAATGATCATAAAAAATAATAATAAAATAATAAAGGCATGAGATTATGACCATAACATACAAAGTGAATACCTAATATGTAAAATATCATAATCAAGATTCATGACATAAAGAATTATAATTCCAAACGATATTAATCATAAGAGTGATAAATAATTATAAATCCATCATTAACTATAAGCTCATGTCATAATTGTGTGGTACCAATATATGTATATAAACCATCTAATATGTCAACGTAAACTACTAAGGCCCTAAAATCATAGTTGACGAAGAATGAATACAATTTCCTATATTATAATGGATTAGACATCACCACCTACATCGTATTGGGAATCAATAACATTAAATTGTTTCATATAGTAGAGATGGCACATCAAATAGAATCACACAATTATCTCATAAGATATAAATCTCCACCTAATGAATTAGAGGGATATATAATTATGGTACCACTCATCCTATAATGAAAACCATACATATGTGTTCCACCATATAATAAAATACCCATAATATCATTATATTATAACTTGTGCAATGAAAATGGGGTTCCTAAACATTTCATCAATTCATCATAGCATAAACTAAGAAAAATGAATGGGTGTTCGTAATCATAAACCATCTTGAGAAATAATATTGATAGTATCATTGGATTATATCTCCAACAAAGTATAATTAACATTAAATGATGTTCTCATATATTGAAATTACATTAAATTATCACTTGGAATATGTCCTGAGGAAAATGACCATTTCAATTTAAGGAAACTTATTTAAAATATAAAAATTTAAAAAATATTATAGAAAAAATTTGTTCTAAAATAAACATGAAATTTGGTAAAAGAATCATCAAAAAATTTAGTAGTGATTCGGGTGGGAAATACTATTCATGTCATGTACATATAAACAAAGAATATTTTTACATTTTTGGTAAAAATTAAAATATACAGCATTTAGAAAATGAAAAGAATATTAAATTCTTTCATTTAATAAAATTATGTAATGTATATAAATTAATGTAAATAATAATTATTTAATACAAATAATATTGTTGAAAACATTTTTAGAAAACATAGATATTAAAAAAAAGTTTCCTGATTTAATAGTAAAACATATCTAATTTTCCTTAAAAATATTATTTGAATATATTAAGTGATTAATGTAATGAATATAAAATTAAAAAATTTATTTATATAGAAATAACCAGGGCAGAATAAATTTAATGGTATTTATCAGATAAGGATAATATATTTTCCTCTATGGAAATTGAAGCAAATACAAACCCAATTAAAATAGGATTGAAACATTAACCCCATACTAATTTTTTAATATTTGAATCTAAAGATATTGAAAAAGATCAAATTATATACATTTTCTAATATCCATAATATATATTATAAGAATAAAAAATTCATTAACCTCTAGTAAATACACCACACAAAAGAATTTAGGTGTGAATATGGAATATATCTCCCAAAAAATAAAAGTGAGGTGAAATATCCATTACCAAAAGGATTTTCATTTTTTATAAGTGTTTAAGCTAATATATAATAAAAATATATTTATTATAAATGTTTTCTATAACAATATTTTATATATCATACCATTTACGATATACTTATGAAATCATACACCCTCTTGTTAACAATTTGTTATTAACATCATATTTATGGGCGTTAAATATGTCATTTTCTATCTAGGTTTTGGTTTGGTACTCTTGTAACCTTTGATCATTGTTAAATAATCTCAAGAATGTTATTATTATATAAATATAACATAAATTAATTATAAATATATTTAGATTAATCCATAAAATGAATATATAAATAATTAAATTACATTATTCATGGAGACGGAAAACCGCATGTATGAATGGATGATGTTTCCATTTTTCTAAATATGAAAAAAAGAAAGGTAAATAATAATTAACCTTAGAATAATAATTATTATATCATATATATAATATATATTAATAAAATATATCCTTATTATCATTCATTTAAATCTGAAGTGAAAAATGAATCACATTGTTTTTTGGAGGTGGTAGTGCACAGGTACAAATGAGCGACTTTATCATTTTCCAACAAATTGGAAGGTAAGAAGGTATATATTAATTTTTATGAAATAAGAATAACCATATCATCAATAACCTATATAAACATTAAAAACATCATACCAACCTCTCATGAAATATGTTTGTTAAAAATTAATGGTCTCACTACATGGAGACGGTAATCCATACGCATGCATGAGAAATACTTTCAATTAACATTTGATTGAAAAGAGGGAGAAGAAAGGTGGTTTTATAATAATAATAATAATAATAATAATAATAATAATATTTCAGTATATTTATTATTCCAAAGCTATTAATATATAAATAATATCACTGATTTATAGGAAGTATAAGTAGAAATAAACTGAAAGAGGTAGAGTAAGAAAATTACCTCTTCTTTGATTGGCCTCCATTAAATCCCTTATTAAGGATCCTTGGATATGTATTTTTATAATAAAAGCACCTATAATTAGTGTTTGTGATTGTTTATAAGAGTACTAGGTAATTATTATTCAATCTAGAATACTTGATGTTGTGTAATGAATAGAAAGGAGAGGTTCCCTTTTATAGGTGATGGGAGAGACACTCTTATAATTTCATAAAAGTTTGAAATTTATTGAATCCATTATTAAGAAAAATTCTTCAAAATGGACAGATAGTTGAAAGTTAGGTTGTATTTAGCTGATATACCATTAAATGATTTATAGGTTTATGTGGTGTTTTAAACTTTATCTTTTGGTTTAACCCCATAGTTAATCTATTTTAACCTTAAACGTGGTAAGGATTATTTCATACATAAAGTGTTATAATTTTACTTATAATTTAAAAATTGGCCCATACATGGAAAATGGATAAAATTTCAGACCATATATTAAACTATTTTCAATTCAAATATGTTTAGGATTTTAAATAATAAGATAAAATAATATTTTAATAAAATATCATTAATATCATTTTGATACTATTCATTTTATTTAACTTTAATGAAATTAATAAAAATGGAAATATAATATACTCATCCAAAACATAAATAATATATCATATTAATATAAATTTTTTTAGAAACCTATAATGCAAACAAATAATATTACTTTTAATGTTTTTAAAAACAATAATTTTAATTTTTTATTAAATAAAAAAAATATTGTATCGTCGTTTCCTAGGAATTTAAAGTTGTTATATAATCACTAAAAATTAAAATTAAACTACTAGAAATAAAATAATTGAATTATCATGAAAATTAATATTAATAGTCATTCAAAAATTACTCTTGCCCCTTTGTGGACTCTTGAGAGATATTTAAAAGTAAGAGAGTGACACTTCGTATTTCTATTTGATTTAAATATTATAAAGGTCAATTTAATGGAAAAGTGCCTCTTAATAAATTAATTTCAAATAAAATAGTGATATTGGTAAAATTAAATTCATCCAATAATAAATAATATGAATAATGGAAACATTAACACTTAGTTTTAAACTATGTTAATCCAATGTACCCTTTATCAACGTGATAAATTTGACCAAGATTGTTATTTATCATGCCTAAAATAAAAGAGATAAATTTACCAAACATGAAACTAAAAAAAATATATAATAAATATTATAATATCCTATTCTTATAAGTAGAGAAAATATTTTTAAAATAAAATCACAAAATTCAATGAAAAATAATTTTTTAGAAAAAATCCTTTTAATGTAGAAAAATGTTTTTATACAAAATTCAACCATATAATTGATTCTAATGAACTTCATTGGATTAATAATAAAATAATATAAATTATCTTACTTTTAAATTATTTAAAAAAAATTACTTTATAAATTCTTTAAGAAAATACAGTTTGTAATTAAAAAAATTCACTATTTATAAAAAAATCAATATTTTCAAAAAATTCTAAAATATTAATCCTAATATTATATTAATATATAGATTTCAAAAAAAAACTTATTTTTTCAAATAAATTTTCTAAAATTTTAAACAATGAAATATATTATTTTCTCATAGAATCAATAAAAATCATTTTTGAAATAAACATATTATTGAAGAATAATATGATTTTAAAAAAATTGAATGTTTATTTCTTAATAATTAATAAAAACATTAGTTTTGAGTATGACCACAATATATATTTAATAATTTGGTTCTTCTTATTCATATCCACCTAATCAATGAAGATAGTTTAATTTTCATAATTAAATAATATTATTTCATGGTCATCTAAGATCATTATTGCATGTTATATATTTTATTTAATATAGTGATTATATTTTGAAATTTTGGGGTGTTAAATATATCCATAAAAATATCATGGTCAAGGGAGAGCCACCCATGATAAATTAAAGGTTTTTGTACCTGGTGTTTACTGCCCCATAAATACTGGATGGCGGTGGAACCGGTTGATCGAATATAGCCCATTTTAATTTGTGGTGTTTGTCCGCATGTGTTGTGCATCACATCGAATAGTGTGTTATTTTTGAGATGGATCACCACGGTCATAAAGGACTTGGTTCTAATGGTATGTTCTCATAGTAATAAATACTAGTATACTAAAAGGAGTATAAGATGAAGAATGAGCTACAGAAGGGACCATATTATACCACATGTGGATCATCATAGTGGGAGCACTTATAGTAAGAGTTTTTTGGGGATTAAATTTGAAAGATAAATTTTATTTGTTTGGGTAGTGTTATGGAAATTTGTTTCCTATTAATTTTTATACTTTTTCTTTGAATAAAAAGATATTTTTCTCTCATGTGGATGTTTGAAAAAAGTACGGACCATGTTTCCTCTATTTATATTTTTATTGTATATATATTTTGTCATGAGATTATTATTATAGTTACATTATATTATTAGAATATCTTGTGAATGAAATCTAGGGGACAAGAACCAAAGGGTGGTAGATTAGTCCAAATACACCTTTAGGTTATTGATGGGGCATAATTGTTCTATATTCTTCCACAAACAAGACTTATTAGGATCATTTATTTCAGAATATGACTTCATGCCAAACTTATAATCCATTATAAGGTTATATCCTAGAAAAAATTGGTTATAGGAGTAGTATCTAATCCAATATTATTTGTGTAGGACCCTGTAACACCTTTAGATGGGAGGAGTGAATTAGGGTGTAATGTTTTTTCTTTTAAAGTGATAGATATTGTTCCCACATTGGTAAGAAAATGTTAAACCTTTCTGATGGATCCATGTTGCATTCAAACATTCACATGTAAATATACAACACACCATTTTTACATGATTCACTACCAAGGGATAGTCCAAGGAGCACACAAGAATAATGTTTCGGTCATACTGAAATCCACTAATATTAAGTATTTTTGGAATATATATGTTCAAAAAGATTCACTATGTTCTTGGAACACTACCTTTATAATATTTTGGTAATAACACAATTAATTCCTTTTAAAACTTTCATAGGATCCCCCTAGATCACTGATTTTTGTGAATATTTACTCAATTTTACAACTTGAAGTTCTCATCAGTATATTAGAATTTAAGTCTTTGTCCCTAACTAACACACTACTATGCTTGCACCATCATCCTCACTTGATATGCTTGGAATCAATGTTCACTTAAACCAAATGTTTTACACCATTGTTCATGAATATTCTTCATGAATCTCTTTCATGATTCTACTTTGAGAAGATACATCACGAAGTCCCAAACTTTATATAGTAAACTACATTCACAAAACACTTTGTTATCATGAAACAACCACTCATCATGAAACTCCTTTTTTTGAGATCCCTAATAAATTTTCAAGAGTAAGAAAAGATTTTCATGATGCTCAAGATTATATTGAAAAAATGGTTTATGATTCTCTTATACATCATGAATTTATAATGATTCATCATTTTCTATAATTATTTTTTTTCAAATGAAGTGGGGGTATCCTACTATTTATAGGCATAGCGTTTTATGAAAATCCCACACCATAAGTGGGTCTTTTTGTGAACCTATAAATTCATGTTTGTGAATATCATTAATTTGAGAAGCTCCAATGTAATTTCACCCATATGTTACCTTTTTTATAGTCATGGAGAATCACCGTAAACTCATTGAACACTTGAGATGCCTTTTCAAAGTCGTGAAGAATCACCGAATTTCCATCCTGCATTCACGAAGCTCATTCGCGATGCTCTATATCTTCATGAGACCATGTATTTGTGAAACACATTACTTTACCATATTTGAGAAGAGTAAATACCAAAAAAACATTCAATTCTGTTTAATCTTTACTCCAAATTATGAGCCCGTACTTTTCGAAAACAATTGGAAATGAAGTCCCGTTCATCACTGTAGCTAGCTTGTATTATAAGATCAATTTTCCTAAACAATACATGATCATTCTTTGGTGTATTGAGAGATAGCACAAAATATACTATTTTTAAAACTATTAATGTCCTTGATAGCCAAAATATACACCTTTGGGTTTGATGGTAATATATAGACCAATTAAATAAAGAAACAACCACAATTAAAACCTGAAAGGTGATATAAAACTCATCCAACACTTGATGTCTATGTGAGAAATGATATGTGTAGAAAATATGTTGGGAAGCTTGAATTATGTTCTTAGGATTTGAAATTCTTAATTATGACCAAGATAATCACAATGAAATATGAAATTTTTCCTCATAACAGATAATCCTAATTATTTCATAGAAGCGTTGCATGGTTTATGAAAATAATGAAACCAGTAAACCTTTCAAGCATTGAATTTTATCAATTCTATCACATTGGAAACAAACCCAAATAACGTATAGTTGTACTTGTAGATATCAAAATGGACTCCCCTTGGATCATATACCCGCCCAAAAAAATCATGAATCAATTCCACAAATAGATTAAAATGGTTAACAAAAATGGGTAGAAGGAATAATTTAAATCCGCCTCATGCACTAGGAGTTGGCTCAACACCGATGTTGAACCAATGTTTCTCAAACACTTGCGTTTCTAATGTATTAGTCATAATTTCACCCACTTAGTCATAAATTACAAAATGACAAATTTTTATCACACATTTTCAACCTTGTACATGATGATGTTATATCAAATCTCAATATGTTTTTTATGAGAGTACTAAATTGGATTATTCTTAAGATCGATCATGCACTTTTTGTTCCAGTGAATCATCTTTGCCTATTTCAACTCATCACCAATATCAGTCAGTTTTTTATTTATCCACAATAACTGTATACAATACATTGAAGTAGAGATATACTATGATTTATTCATATTAAGAGAATTGATTTATTGTTTCTTGCTCAACCAGCCCAAACATTTATTTCCAATGATGAATTATACACCAATTTGGGACATTCCATCCCCCACATATCCAGCCCAATCATCATTAAAAAATTTCTATAATTCATTATCTATTCTTATAGAAAATTAAAATACACAATTGAGAGCACCTTGAATATATCTCATGATTCATTTACCTATTTCTAAATGCTCTTCCTTCAGATTGCTTTTAAAGAAGGTCTCTAGGCATCCTTCAAAGAAGATATATGGCCATGTTTCAGTCATGTATAATAGTCTTCCAATGATTCTCCGATACAAGTTGGGATCTATAGAAGACCATTAGTCATGATTTCATGTTTTGACCCAACCCCAATCAGAGACAATATTGGTTTGAAGTCAGGAATGTTGAATTTATTCGGAAGATCTCCTTCATATAATTCCTATTAGATAAATGTGTAATCATTCTTTTATATCACCTGCACCTCAAGAAGTATGTGAGTTCACCAATCATAATCATTTGAAATTATAATTTCATGAGATTAGAAAAGTATTCCACTCATCCCTACCTTATTTTGACAAAAATAATACCATACACATAAAAAATCACCATAACTTTATATTTATGATAATTAATAACATGGATATTATTGTAGAAACCACATATTTTAAATGAGATATTTATTAAATAAGAATCCAATCAAGAATATCATACTCATGGTGCAAAAATTAGACCACAGAGTGTCTCCTTTAATCTAAAAAACATCATTTCAGAATAACCAATCATAAATTCAACTAGTTTTTCATTGTAAACATCTTCCTCAAGAACACAATTTATGAATGCTCTTTTGACATCCATTTAACAAACTTTTTACTCTCTTTGAATTGACATGGAACTAAAGATCCTGATTGACTCCAATCTATCCATTGGAGAAAACTTCTCTTAAACATCAATGAATTAAATCCATTAATATCATTTACACACCAAACACACCTTATTTTTGATCTCATTCCCTTGATCACCAAATTTATTTGTAAAGATCCACTTTGAGAGAATCACATTGTGATTTTAGAGTCTCTTATCATGATCCCTTGACTGGATCTTGTTAATCTGATCCAGTTCATTAGTCATGGCCTTAACAAATGGTTCAATATTTGTTTATTCTTAAAAAGAAGTTAGTTCCATGATTTATAAGAATGTATAATGTGATTCATTACTCATTATTCTTGTTTTGTGGGTGTGTTTCAAACCCCAATGATGTTAGATTTATCAATTTATTCTCTTATATTTCTCTTGTGAGCTTATGATGATGTTTTTTAGGCATGGTTTATTATTTTCATTCTTCTTTTTGAATCATCATCATTTTCTAATCCCTATATTTTTTTCCAAGTCTTTCACTATTTTTTTGCATTTGAATTTATTCCTTGTTCACATTCCTCTTAATCTTCTATTTTATCAGAATATCATCTCCGTGAGGTATTTATGGTTTTACCTTTAATGATATTGAAATCACTTCATTCCAAAATTTGTCCAATATGATTGTTGTAACATTTGAAGACATACCATTTCATTGAATATCTATGGTATATTTTGTCATCTATAAAATCATTCAACTTTCTATGATTTCCCTCTTCTTTGGAATGAAATATTTCCTTACAAAAAATGAAAATAATGTAGAGAGGACTTCTCGTCATTCCATATCTAATATTATATCCTGGTTTCTCCCATAAATTTAACTATTCAATTTTGAGCGTACACTACTACTTGAAAAACCCTTTTCCATTAATGATGAGAAATATGACTCGAAATTAGCATATATTCGGACATATTTTCATCTGTACATTTGTGCATTCAATATATCTATTCTTTTTTGGCGTTCTCACAACAACCACCACATGCTTTCTTCCATGTTGTTCTTGGATAAATTTCCAATTCAATGAATGTGTATTCTCTTCTATTGTCTGATCATAGATTCTTCAATATGCAGACATTATAATTCTTATCCATTCAATGATAACTCATTATGAAATCAATAACTTTTTATTTCCTCTAAATAATCATTACAAAAGATATTATACAATAATAATCAATAAAAATAATGATGTACGTATCTCTATATGTGCTAGAAAAATTTATCGGGCCACATACGTCTTTATGGATGAGATAAAGAAGATTTGATGTCATTTTTTATTCAGATGATATGAACTCTTGACCATATTTCCTCGTATGAAAGCATCACATGTTTATCTGATTAAAAATTCATATTGTGAATATATATGACTATATCCATCTTAGATAAATTTTACATGCTTTGATGATTAATTTGCCCCAAACTCAAGTTCTATAAGTTTTTGTTATTCATCAACCGTTATGAAATAAATGTTCTCTTTACTTTCAACCATGTATAAATTTCCATCTATTATTTATCTTTTCATAAGATAATAATCAAAATTTCAATTTATAGTGAACCCCTTTTAATTAAATTTCACTATCAATCCAAAGTTATAGTATCTGAGTCACACTCAGATCTTTAAAGAACCATCATTTCTAAACCTCACTATTTAGTAATACATTTTCTTAAAATTCTTCAATAAATCTTTATTTCCTATAATATGGAATAAGAATACGCTATCAAGAATCTGGGTGCTACTATTATTTTTGGTTTTGAGAGATATTTATAAAAGGTTATATTTCTTTATTTTCTTCATTTCCTTACATGATATACTTAATTTAGTGGAGGATAAATATGGTCTATCCAATCTCCATTTCATATGAATAGTTTCATCATACTCATACTTTTATTTCAGAGTAGAACATGTATTTTCACGAGTAACTCCACCTGCTTGGCATGTATTGATCTTTCTATAAGTTCAATTGGTATTTATTCATACCATTCCTCTTCCCGCTGTTAATATATTTACGTCCATTGTTAAAAAAATGAAAATAATATCCATAAAAAACTATTTATTCTATATGATGAATGGATTTTTCCTTATTCTCCTTTTTTGACATCCAAGAGAGTACCCATTCAGATAGCTCCATGCGTCTTCATAGTATGATATAGTATGGTCTAGAAAGCCACATAATTGACATTTCAAAATATTAAATGTTTTATAACATCCATTCCACCACATTTCCCCTACACAAGTAAAAATATTTATATGGAAATCAATTCAAGACACATAAGGATAATTTTCAGCTCTCTTTTCTATTTTATTTTTAATACATTAGGTACCTCTATGATATGCCCCATTTTATGCTTACATTTATTTTTACTCATCTTATTCCAGGACTTTGATGTTTCAATATCACAAAAAATTCTATTTTTTCCTATTCTTGTGGTTCTATGATCATTCAAGGACTTTTCTACTCCATCATAACCACGTTTTACTGTTGCTAACAACTCTTCATATGAGAATCCTCAAAACTGTAATGTATTCATTATTTCCCTTTATTTTGATTCATATTCTAGTTTACTCATTAGAGATACAACTTCTTATTAATGTACCTCAAATATCATATCTATCTCCTCTAATCTGGACGTAAGTTCATTGATTACTTTTTACTACTGGTCAATACTAATATTAAATTACTTAACTCTAACATCCCAAGAAAATGAAGAATAAGAAATATTTCATATTTAATAATATGTGTGAATTAAATATTTATTTTACTTTTAAAGGAATGTTATGTTTGATAGCGTACCCGATACGCAACAATGGGTTTCTTTGAAATCTTACGTTGCACACTAATAATATAATATTAATATTTTAGATGGTTGTTAACTCTTAGTCATTGTATTGATGTGAATGAAAAAAACATACTACAATATGATTATATATGTTTGTTAAATATATTTATATTTATCCAATAAATGATAGAGGCTTAAAATGTGAATGAATCTAATTTTAAGCATAATTTACATTAAAAGGTAGATTTGTCACCATTAAATGGAAATCCCTATTTAAATCAAGTTTTGATTACTTTAATACATTTTATATGACCAAATAAAATCCTTTCTTAGAATTGGGACATCAAAATTTACTTTGTGAAAATTTTTGGAATTTTTCTGATAATGTTCTTTTTTTAATGAATAGTGAAAAGATTGTATTTTAATTAAAAACAATGTTTTAATATAATTTATTTATATGGTTAGATTATATTTTTAATTGGTTTTAAAGTGAAATTAGAATACATTTTTTCAATTATTTTAATTTTGGTCATTGGAATTAATTTCACTTTGAAATTGGACATAAACAAGTCGCAATCTTTTGATAGTTATTATTTCTTAAAAACACGCTATTTTTTTAACAAGGAAAATTAATTTTAAAATTAATTAATGACACTTTTATGTTTTTAATTTGGAAAAATAAACATAATTTTTCAATTCGGAATATCAAATATAGCTTAGGCTGAATTTTTGGTATTTTTCTGAAAAATGTCATTTTTTGATGAATAATGAAACCACTTAGTAGTAGTTAAAAAAATAAAACTATTAATTTAAATGAAACTTTCCCTTTTCAATGAATTTAGTTTCAAAAATCCGACAAACATGGTTTTTATTAGTTTGTAAAATGTGGTTTTATAAGATGAAAATAATTTTTGGTGAATAGTAACTTTTGACTTTTATTTACCGCGGTTAAAGGTAAATAGGGAAATTCAAGATAACAAGAATATTATAAAAATAAAAAATACATTAACACTTGTCCTAGACTTATTGTATGAGTAATGGACCACCATGGGAATCTTTGGGTATATTTTGGGACCTCATGGAGCCATTTATGAAAGAAAATGACACTTTAGATTAATTAATTTAATATAAAGGCAAACATGACACAAGCAAAACGCTTTTAGTAAATTAATTTTTATATGGTGTAATATAAGTCGTATTTTCTACTATATATATTAATTATAAATATAAAAATATTTCCTACATCATGGTATTTGTTTTGTAAATTTTAGACATCAAATAAATCAAATTATTTAGGACACAATAATGATGCATTATTTGCCTCATTAATAAATGATTTAAATAAATAAGATTATAATGATTAAAATATTATCCACAACATGTACAATTATGATTGGATGATTTTATTTATAATATGAGTCATCTTATCTTCTAATTTAATGATTTTTGGACCCTTTTAAACTGAAGATATGTTTATAATAAAATAATGCTTTCTCACATTCCTAAAGAGCCCCTCCTCTCCCTTATAAAAAAAGATAACTTATAACCAATTCATCACACCTCTCAAGCCATTTGGCTCATCGAAACTCTACCCAATTAATCTCCTTACATCTCTATCCTCCCCCTAGAATCCTTACATTATGAAGAAGGCACTTCAAGAAGTCCTTTTGGTTCAATGAAAAAGAAGTTACTTAAATTAAAGGTAACGATTTCTCTTAAATTTTTTTCTTTTATTTTACTTATCCAACCCATAAACTCTTTTTATTCTTTTCTTTTGTAACAACACCAGTATCCTCAATATACTAGGATATTATTATGAGAATGATTCTAACTACACTTACACACACGTTCATCTAATGGACGTAGAACATAATGTTTCTGTGGATGGAAAACTAACGCCTCACGAAATGACGATTGTTCAATTATCTGTTACCACCTCTCATGGTGGCCATTATGATGGAACTATATTTATATATGATATATATTATGTTTATGTTTTCTCTATGATTATATAATTTCCATTTATAGCATGCCTTTATGGTTTCCATTATGGTTAAACGCGATAATCTCATTAGAGGAAGCGCGGACTACCGCCCCCTCAAAGTGATATGACCCATTAATGCCATATGGTGGATGTTTAAAGGATGGAGTTAATGATATTATATATGATATTATATATGAAATTATAATGGAATTATAATATACCTTTGTATCATTATATTTTGATTAAAATCGTAAATAGAAATGAAAGTTGTGTTCATGCGTATGTACGAGTTTCCGGATCCATGAAAGGTGCATTTCATTTTTTACCTCAATATGTAATGTACTATTATAAATACATTTATATACTAGATATATATGATATATATTATATCTAAATTATGAATTTAATTCTTGATATAATTATC
This sequence comes from Viscum album, assembly GCA_963277665.1. Classification (NCBI taxonomy): domain Eukaryota; kingdom Viridiplantae; phylum Streptophyta; class Magnoliopsida; order Santalales; family Viscaceae; genus Viscum; species Viscum album. The sequence continues at coordinate 1,211,426,391 of OY728137.1, forward strand.
TATTGAACACATGGATAACTTGTAAATATAAGGTGTTCATTATTAACTCAAGTACCAAATATCGACAAAATGGATGTTATTAACTTAAACGATTACATAATGCTTGTAACAAGGTAATAAGTGATATAAAAAGAATAATAAACCTGAAAAATTTTCTTAAGTGAGTAGATATTATCTTTAGTTTATTATTCAAGAGATTAAATAACGATCGAGTCAAGTAGGACACGAGGTAAGGGACTTCGTCTCAATATCCTTTCATTGAGGCATTTTTTGTTTTATACACGACAATATTTTATACGGTGTGTAAACCCCTTTGACTTTTCATTTTATTAAAAGTTAATATTTTTATATGAATCTTTTTACTAAAAAAATGGAATGCTTTTTTACGTAATCATTAAAAATTACCTTTCCGCCGCCATGAGTATTATTTGATATTTGGCTTCCATAACAAGATGGAATCTTTTTAAAAGGAAAAATAAATACCACATACCCTTTTTACGTATTTTGGTATTGAAAATGATTTTAAGAATGGATTTATTATTTCAATATCATGAAATGGTATTTTATTATTGTAATGTGGAAATGTTATCTTTAATTTATGATTATATTATGTGTTTTGATCATGTTATGGTTGTTGGGAATTATTTACGTATATGGGTGGTTCTATGATAAACCTAGTGCAGGTGAGCTCGAGATAGCTCTCCAAAGCATTGGGTCACGTGACATATGTAAACGTGAATATTTATCCTAATAGATTTATGGAATATACTATGATGGGTATTCCAATGTAACTCCATATGTAGCTATGATAACTATAATTTAAGTATGATATGGATGTCACAATTTACCTCTATGATTTATGATTTCTATGCATCTTTCATAAATCTTATGATTTCATGAGGTATGTAAAAGAGTTCATGTTTTGTATGTATTTATGAATAAATGTTTTCATTCTTTGTTTTATAACCCTTACTGAGCCTTTTATTCTTATCCAAAGTTTAGAAATGTTTTCACAGGACTTAATGATGAATAGGGTCAAGGATGGGATCAAGGAAAAGTCATACTGTCTAAAACATTGAACTAGACATGACCCTTTTTTTCAAGAGTTTATATTTTATGAAAAAATGGAAACTGTGTATAAGTATCTATTTTGAAATCATTTGAGATGTAATAGTTATATACTAATTCTCTAAAACTCTAAACTTGAAAAGATCCTCAATGTGAATTATTCATTTAATTCGATATTATATAATGTTTAAGGACAGGTTCTTATAGTTGGTATTAGTGGTCGATTTAGATAACATTAGGAAGTTAGGGTATTGTTAAATTAATATCCATAGAGTAATTTATGTTAATATTGATATCATATAGAAATTACAGATTACCATGTGGCTTCGCTTAAGATATTTCGTTGTTTATAATGGTTTTCCGCAGAGGAAATAGGGAAACTATGTTGGGACGAAATCAGGAGGAAGACAACCTTCCAAATCAGCAACTTGAGATGGTCGGAATCGGAAATGAACAGTTTGTTGTAGTGATGGAACAATTGAATCCGGCTATAAATGGTGGTGGTATCCATGTACAAGTTCAGCTAGATCAACCACAGAGGAACATGTCTGTAGTGGATCATTTCATGAGGAAAAATCCCCCATCATTCAAAGGATCATCTGATCCTGTGATAGTAGAAGGGTGGATTAAAGCACTGGAAAATACTTTCAATGTAATGGGTTGTTCAGAGCATCAAAAGGTAAGCCTCGATGTTTAACATTTTGAAGGTGAATTTGATTGGTGGTGGTCGATGGTGATATATATCTGGTATAGTGAGGAGATTGATGCACTATATTGGGATTAATTCAAAGGTATGTTTCTTGATAAATATTTTCCAAAGGTGGTTCGTCTTAGAATGGAAAAAAAATTCATGGAATTGAGGCTGGAGGATGAATCAGTGGCTTCTTATGAAGAAAAATTCACTCGACTGGCAAGGTATTCTCCAAATATCATACAAGATCTTGATAGTAAAATCAACCATTTTTACTCAATATTAAAGCCAAAGTATCGAAGGTTTTTATCTTCTCGTTAGTTAAAATGTTATGATAAACTTGTTCATTGTGCAATGAAGGTGGAAATGGAGCTTGCTGATTATCAGATATTCTTTGACAAAAAACAGAATAAGAGGTCGATGTGGCAGGCGAAAGGGAAGAACACTTCAAAAAAGTATAATGGTAAGAAACTTATGTTTACAGTTTGTGAAAATTGTGGTAAAAAGCATGTTGGGGAATGACTTTTGAATTCTGGTAAGTGATACCGATGTGGTAAAATGCGACATAAGGCTCGTAATTGCACTCAAAAAGATCAGGGTAATGGTAGGACAAAATTTGATTTACAGTCAGTAAATTGTTTTAAGTTCAATGAAATGGGTCATTATGAAAATGAGTATCCAAAAAAGAACTCAACTGAGGGAAAGTAGCCAGAATACAAGCAGAAAGGGGCAGTGAAATCCTTTGCAACTACTTCAGCAGATGTTGGGCCATCAGATGAAGTTGTATCGGGTACATTGTTTGTTTGTTCCGATTATGCCAATGTGTTATCTGATTCAGGGTCTATACACTCTTTCAGTTATGAGATGTTTTTTAGTAAATTAGGAATTCCATATCAATATATGAATATAGAACTTATGGTAAAAACACATAGAGGAAATGTTGAGACAAAAAGAAAACATAAGAACATTGTTATCCTTGTGTGCAGAAAGAATCTACCTGAAAACCTTATTGGTTTGTCTCTAGTAGAGTTTGATGTTATTTTGGGCATGGATTGGATTTATATTTATCATACTAAGATTGACTGCAGAGCTAAAGAGGTTTCTTTTCAGAAAGATTTTCAGTTTTTATACAAAAATGAACCCTTGATTTTGATAACATATCAGGAAGTTGAGAAACTAGTAAAAGAAGGAAATGAATATTACCTTGCAGATATTGTTGAAAACAATGAAAATATTTCAATTGATGATGTGCCAGTGGTAAATGAGTACCTTGATGATTTTTATGATGAGTTTTGTGGTATTATACTTGATCGGGAAGTTTAATTTACTGTTGACTTAGTTCCTGATGCTATGCAAATTTCAAAATCCCCTTATCGAATGGATCAAATTGAACTTCTAGCGTTAAATAAGAAATTTCAGGAGTTATTAGATAAAGGTTTCATTCGACCAAGCACATCACCATGGGGTTCTTCTATCTTTTTTGTTAAAAAGAAAGATGGTTTAATGAGACTTTCCATTGATTATAGAGAATTGAATAACCTCACTATTAAGAATAATTATCCTTTTCCTCATATTGATGATTTGTTTGATTATCACAAGGGAGATCAGTATTTTTTGAAGATTGATTTGAGGTTGGGGTACCATTAGTTGAAAGTAATGGACTTGAACATTTTTAAGACCAAATTTCGTACAAGATATGGCCATTATGAATTTGTAGTTATGCCTTTTGGTTTAACCAATGCACCTGTTCTATTCATGGATCTTATGAATAGAATTTTCCTTGATTTCCTGGATAAGTTTATGGTTTTGTTCATTGATGATATTTTGGTTTATTATAAAAGTAAAGAGGAGCATGAAAGCCATTTAAGGGTCTTCTTGAAAACCATAAAATAAAAGAAAATTTATGTTAAATTCAGCAAGTGTGAGTTTTTGTTACAACAAATTTCTTTCCTTGGACACGTTGTTTCAAAAAATGGCATAACTGTTGATCCTACGAAAACAAAAGTTGTTGACGAATGGCCATGAACCACAAATATAACTGAGATTCGTAGTTTTCTTGGTTTGGAAGGTTATTATCGGAGACTTGTGTAAAATTTTTCACAGTTATCTAGTCCAATGACTAAGTTAACTTGAAAAGGTGTTAAGTTCATCTGGACAAAAGAATGTGATGATTGTTTTCAGGAATTGAAAATTATATTGTTGAATCCTCTAGTTTTGGCACTGCCATCCAGAAATGGTGAGTTTGTTCTCTATAGTGATGCTTCGTTGAAAGGACTGGGTTGTGTCTTAATGCAGAATGATTAGTTAGTTGAAATCTCATGAGTTAAATTACCCTACACATTATTTGGAATTAGCTGCTGTTGTTTTGATTTAAAATTTTGGAGGCATAATTTGTATCGAGTGAAGTCTGAAATATATACTGGTCAAAAAATTTTGAAGAATATATTCACTCAAAAATAATTGAACATGAGACAGAGGAGATGATTGGAATTAATCATGGATTTTGATTTCACAATCGAATACCATCCGGGAAAAGAAAAAAAAATTGGCGGATGCTTTGAGTCAAAAAAATTAATTCTTCATTAACCATACTACGTTTTGGAACGAGATCCTTGGGTTTTTGATTTGATGAATTATGGAATAGAAGTTGTTGGTGTAGGAAATTCTTCTGTTTTGTATCAGGTGTCAATGAGATCATCTCTATCAGACAGAATAAATCAAGCACAGAAAGAAGACAGTGAGTTGCAAAAAAGGTAGAGTTGGTTCAGAAGGTTAAGTATCCAGATTTTAATCTTCCTAGTGACTGTGTATTGAGGTTTGGGAAGAGATTATGCGTTCCTTCTGATTCATAGTTGAATAATGAGTTGTTATGTGAAGCTCATTGTTCTCCGTTTTCAGTTCATCCTGGCAGTACTAAGATGTACAGAGATCTCTGTGAGTATTACTGGTGGGATGGAATGAAAAGAGATATTGCTGATTTTACTATGATGTGTTTGACTTGTCAATAGGTTAATGTTGAGCGGCAGTTGCCGAAAGGGATTCTTCAGCCTCTACCGCTTCTGGAGTGGAAATGGGAAAATATATCCATGGACGTTGTCGTGGGATTACCAAAGACATCTCGAGGTAATAATGCAATCTGGGTTACAGTTGATCGATTGACTAAATTTTCTCATTTCCTTCCTATTCGAGATACTTTGTCTCTAGATCAATTTTCACGATTGTATATTAAAGAGATAGTCAGGTTTCATGGAGTTCTCCTCTCCATTGTATCTGATCGTAATCCCAAGTATTCTTCTAACTTTTAGAAAGCCCTTCAGCCGTCATTGGGTACTAAATTAGATTTTAGTACAACTTTCTATCCTCAATCAGATTGCAAGTTAGAACAAACAATTCAGACTATGGAGGATAGGCTATGTGCTTGCTCGATGGATTATCAAGGAAGTTGGGAACAACATCTTTCTTTGGTTGAACATTCATGTAATAACCGTTTTAATTCTAGTATACCAATGGCTCCATTTGAGGCATTATATGGAAAGTGTTGTCTAACTCTATGTTTTTTGGATGAAGTAGGTGAAAGAAAGATGATGGGACCAGAATTGGTAGAAGAGATGGCAGAGAAAGTTCAGTTGATTCAAAATCACATGAGAACAGCTCAGAGCAGACAGAAAAGTTATACTGATAACCAGAGGAAGGATCTTTATTTTGAGGTAGGTGATCATACCTTTCTCAAAGTTTATCCATTGAAAAGTGCGATGTGTTTTGGTTAGAAGGGAATGTTGAGTCCGAGGTTCATTGCACCCTATAAAATTATGGAGAAAGTTTGACCAGTTTCATACAGAGTGTCTTTACCTCCATGTTTTTCCTAGGTTCAATTTTTTTTTCATGTTTCGATGTTGAGAATGTTTATGCCAGATCCATATCATGTTTCGATCCCAGAGGTAGTTTAGTTGGAAGAGAAAATCTCTTATGATGAAAAACCAGTCTAGATTCTTCACCATAGAGTGGAAGTGTTACAGAATATTGTAATTCACCAGGTAAAGGTTTTTTTGAAAAAACCATATGGTTAAAGAGGCAACGTGGGAATCTGAAAATTCTATGAGAGATAAATACCCCCACTTATTTTGATAAGTGAATAAAAATTGCGAGGACACAATTTCCAAAAGGGGGAAGGATGAAACTTCCCAAGTAAATGAAGAATAAGATATATTTTATATTTATTAATATTTTTGAATTAAATATTATTTTTACTTTGAAAGGGTTTCTATTTTTGATAGCGTACCCGATACGCAACAACGGGTTTCTTTGAAATCATACGTTGCACACTAATAATATAAAATTATTATTTTAAATGGTATTTAACTCCTAGACGCAATATCGGTGGGAATGAACAAAACTAACTACAATATGATTATACATGTTTGTTAAATGTATTTACATTTATCTAATAAATGTTAGAGGCATAAAATGTGAATGAATCTAATTTTAAGCATAATTTACATTAAAAGGCCGATTTATCACCTTTTATTGGAAAACCCTCTTTAAATATACTTTTGGTTACATTAATACATTCTATATGACCAAATAAAATACTTTTTTAGAATGGGGACATCAAAATATACTTTGTGTCAATTTTTTTATTTTTTCTGATAATGTTCATTTTTTAATGATTAATAAAAATATCGTATTTTAATTCAAGACTATGTTTTAATATAATTTATTTATATGGATATATTATCTTTTCAATTGGTTTTAAATTGTAATTAGAATATATTTTTATCATTTATACCAATTTTGGTCATTGGAATTGATTTCACTTTGAAATTGGACATAAAGAAGTGTCAATCTTTTGATAGTTATTGTTTCTTAAAAACACGTTATTTGTTTTAACAACAAGAATAAATTTTAAAATTAATTAATGACACTTTTATGTTTTGAATTTGGAAAAATAAAAATAATTTTTGAATTCAGAATATCAAATATATCTGAGGATGAATTTTTGGTATTTTTCTAAAAATGTCATTTTTTGATGAAAAGTGAAACCACATAGTAATTGTTAAAAAACTGAATTTTTTCATTTAAATGAAATTTTACAACTTATGTGAATTGAATTTCAAAAATCCGACATACATGGTTGTTAATAGTTAGTAAAATGTAGTTTAATAAGATGAAAATAATTTTTGGGGAACAGTAACTTTTGGATTTTATTTACAGCAGTTAAAGGTAAATAGGGTAATTCAAGGTTAATAGAATATTATAATAATTTAAAATTACATTAAATCTTCTTATAAACATATTGGATGAATAATGTCTGACCACGGAAATATTTGGGCCTATTTTGGGACCCCATGGAGCCACTTATTAATGAAAATGACACTCTAGATTAATTAATTTAATGTAAAGGAAAAAATGACATAAATAATTTTTTTTAGTAAATTAATTTTTATATGATGTTATATAAGTATTATTTTCGAATATAAATATTATTTAGAAAGATAAAATGTTTTCCAAAATCTTGGTATTTTTTCTATAATTTTTAGACATCAAATAATTTAAATAATTTATGACACAATAACGATGAAGTATTTAACTCATTAATAAATGATTTAAATAAATAAGATTATAATGATTAAAATATTATCCGAAACATGTCCAATTCTGATTGGATGATTTTACTTCTTATATGAGTCATCTTATCTTCGACTTTAATATTTTTGGACTTTTTGAAACTGAAGATATGTTTATAATAAAATAGTGTTTTCACACTTTCCTAAAGATCCCCTCCTCTCCCTTATAAATAAAGACCACTTCTAACCAATTCATCTCACCTATCAAGCCATTTTTCTCATCCAAAATATTCCCAATTAAGCTCCCTAAATCCCTATCCACCCCTAGAAGCCTTACATTAGGCATAAAGAACTTCAAGAATTCATTTTGGTTCAATGCAAAAGAATTTACCCAAATTAAAGGTAACGATTTCTCTTAAATTGTTTTCTTTTATTTTACTTCTCCAACCCTAAACTAGTTTTATTACATTTTTTTGTATCAAAAAAGTATCCTCAATATATTAGGATGTTATTATGAGAATGATTAGAACTACACATACACACACCTCCATCTAATGGATGAAGAACATAATGTTTCTGTGGATGACAAACTAACGCCTAACGAAACGATGATTGTTCAATTACCTCTTACTGCCTCTCATGGTGGCCATTATGATGGAAATGTATTTATATATGATATATATTATGTTTATGTTTTTTTTATGATTCTATAATTTCCATTTATAGCATGCCTTTATTGTTTCTATTATGGGTAAACACGATAATATCATTAGAGGAAGCGCGGACTACCGCTCCCTGAAAGTGATATGACTCGTTAATGCCATATGTGGGGCTTATAAAGTAGGAAGTTAATGATATTATATATGAAATTATACTAGAATTATATTATTCCTATGAATCATTATTTTTTAATTAGAATAATAAATAAAAATGAAAGCAGCGTTCATGCGCACGTACGACATACCGTATCCATGAACGGTGCATTTCATTTCTTACCTCTAAATGGTATGTACTATTATAAATACATGTATATACTGGAAATATACGATTTATATGATATCTAAATTATTAATTTCATTATGGATATAATGGACTAGTGAACACATGTACAACTTGTAAATATATGGTGTTCATTTTTGACTCAAGTACCAAATATCGACAAAATGGACATTATTAACTTAAATGATTACATAATGTAAATAGCATTGTAATAAGTGATATAAAATGAATTTTAACCATGAAAAAGGTTCTTAAGAAAGTAGCAATTAAATTTATTTTATTATTCATGAGATTAATGAACGATCGAGTCATGTCTAACATGAGGTAAGGGACTTTCTCTCAATCTCATTTCATTGAGGCATTTTTAGTTTTATACACGACTTTATTTTATACGGTGTATAAATCCCTTTGAATTTTCATTTTATTCAAAGGGAATATTTTTATACAAAGCATTTTACTAAATGAAAAAAGGAATGTTTTTTCACGTAAGCAGTGACAATGACCTTTCTGCCGCCGAAAGTATTATTTGATATTTGGCTTCCTTAACAAGCTGGAATGTTTTTAAAAAGAAAAATAAATACCATATAATATTTTTATAAATTTTGGTATTGAAAATGATTTTGCGAATGGACTTTTTATTTCAATATCTTGATATGATATTTTGTTATTTCAATGATTAAATTTTAGCATTATTTTATACTTATGTTATGTGTTATGATCATGTTATGGTTCTTGGGAATTATTTACGTATATGGGTGGTTTTATGATAAACCTTGGGCAGGTGAGCCCGAGATTTCTCTCCCATGTTTTGGGTAATGTGACTGAGGTAAATGTGAATGTTTCTCAAAAGATATTTAGGGAATATACTGTGATGGGTATTCCAAATAACTCCCTATATTGATGTGATATCTATAATGTAAGTATGATATGGATTCCACATGTTTCCTTTATGATTTGTGATTTCTATGCGCCTTTCATAATTCTTATGATTTCATGAGGTAAGTAAAAGAGTTCATTTTTTGTATGTATTTATGAAAAAATGTTTTCATTCTTTGTTTTATAACCCTTACAAAGCCTTTTATGCTCATCCCATGTTTTGAAATGTTTTCACTGGACTTAATGATGAATCGGGTCTAAGATGGGATCAGGGAAAAGTCATGCTGTCTAAAACATGGAACTAGACATGAATCTTTTTTTCAAGAGTTTATATTTTATGAAAAAATGGAAATTGTGTAGAAGTGTCTATTTTGAAATCTTTTGTGATGAAATAGTTATGTCCTAATTCTCTAAAACTCGAAACTTGAAAAGATCCTCAATGTGAATTATTCATTTAATTCAATATTATGTAATGTTTATGGTCGGGACCTTATAATAACTTCTAAGATTTCATGATTTGTTAAATGGTATTATACCCCTATTTCTTGTTGATCAATTTCAGATTCAATTTGATCAACATACATGGATGAATCTTCTACAATGACTCTTAGGTTTCTATTTTTTTCATTGAATGTCTAGATTATTAATTGAACCCCACAAGTTACACCTTGAGTTCAATAACTCCAAAAAATTGATTATATTTATCTTTTGATAGTTATGCCTTTTCAACTGTAGCCATCATGTATGCTTGTGTAAAACCCCGAGGTTTTATGAAAAATATTCTTTTAATGTCTTGTGTTTTATGCTACACCAATATTACCTTGCGCTATACGCAACACCGTATTAGCTTGTAGTATACACAACACTATTCTTGGATCGTGTTACACACAATTTTGATAATAGTTATTCTACGCAACATTGATTATATATATATATATTCAATGTATAAATAAAATATGGTTGGATTCTATTATACAAAATAACGAAGGATTCTTTCACATCACGCAACCCTGACTTGGCTTGCATTACACGCAATCACGACCTTCCTCGATAACGTGTGTTGTACGCAATACCGGGTTTTACTAAACAACGATATATTATTATAATATTTTTATGAACTATCCCTTATGAATAGTTTTAACGAAATTTTTAATCTTATAACATTATTATTCATCTTACACATTTTCTAAAACATTGTATAAGAACAAAATAAATTTTTCGGGTAAAATAAGTATTTTAAAAAAAATGCAGTTTTGTCGTCTTTTGATGGCGCACCCACATTAAATCTAGTTTTTGACATGTTTATTAGTTCAATTAGAGAAAATAAAATTATTCTTTGGAATCATAAAATAAAAACTAACTTTGGATAAATTTTTTATATTATTCTGGTAACTTTCATATTTTGATGAATAGTAAAAAACACGCTATATTTTAATTAAAAACAACTTTTTTTCATTGTAATAATTTATATTGTTAAATTATAATATTGAATGGTTTTAAAGTAAAAATAGAAAATATTTTTACCATTTAATATAATTTATGTCATTAGCATTTATTTTACCTTGAATTCGTAGGATAAATCAATTCAATCTTTTGTAATGTTTTAAAGAAAAACCCATTTTCTTTCGACAACGGGATTAATTTTAATTTAATTTCTGCATCTTTTGTGTATTGAATTTGGAAAAATGGATTCCATATTTTGAATTAGTGGATCCAAATTATGTTAATAAGCTACTTTTTATTTTTGGGAATTATGAATAGTAACTACGGTAAATTTTATTTACCATAGTTAAAGGTAAATCAGGTAATTAAGGGTAAATATAATATTATAAAATTACCCTCACACATGTAAAAATCCTATTGGATGACTAAAAGTCGACCCATATCACCTAAGTGTCGGATTAGATTCATTTAATGGACTCTTGTCCATGAAAATAATTTAATTATTATTAAAACCAAAGAATGTGACAACATGTCACATTCTTAAATCATATATTTATAATAATTTTAATTTAGTGATACACTTCATGAAACATCAAAAATGAATAGTATCCAGAAATCTAATTCAATTATCTACATTATAGAAATTTATTTTGAATTTTTAGGGATTAAATAAATATCATTTATTATGATACAAAGATGATGCGGAAATTGTCTTATTAATGAAATATTGACATAATTGATGTTATAAATACCCAAATAAATGTAATTAAATAATTTTTATGAATTAAAATAATTTTATAGGTTAATACTACATGTTAGTATTGATTTAATTAACTTTTTCGATCTAATTATTATGTTATGATTTTCACAAAAATCAATTACTAAATAGTGTCAAAATTGACATAAAATAGTTTTTAAAAAGAATATTATATTATTAATTGTAATTTTATTCTTAAAAATCTATGGTTTAGCCAAATGAGTTAGATAAGGTTATATATATTAATAATAAACAAATTGGGGTTCGTTTGGCTTCTTATAGTAAGTTTATTAACCTTATAGTATAACAAGACAAGAAGACACAGTAAAAGTAAAATTATTTAACCTAATGTTAAATCTAAATGATAAGGTTAAAATAGGAACTTAAACTTGTCTAAATTCTATGGGATGAGATAATTTCGACCCAGCCCCACCTTAGCTTCAAAATAAATCAATTTGGAGCTATTTAATACCGAATTTGACTTTATAATAAAATAATAGTTTTAGTTATTCCAAAGGTACCCCTCTCCTCCCTTATAAAAGGGCACCTCCTCCCCCTCTTCCTCACACCACTCTGAGCCTTCAAGCTCGGAAAACCCCTGCCAATTTCTTCTCTCCACTTCCCTAGAAACATACTAGAGGTTATGGTCTTCTTTAAAGACCTATTTTAGTGCCCTAAAAGGAGGTCTCAAAGAATCACTTCAATGAAGAGGTAATGTCCGTTACCGATTCTTTCATCCTTATTTCTTCTTCCACTTCTTCTTATTTTGTTGTTTCATTATGAAGTAATAATATCAGTATCACTCACATACTGATATGTTATTATAAGTATTAAACAACTCTATTTCAACATCTAGCCATCCTACGGAAAAAGAAATCATCGCGCGTGCGTACGTACGGAATATCGTCTCCACGCCGTGGTGTAATCTATTTTCCACCACCACCTAACTTGGATGGGTATAATTGTGTAAATAATGACTATATATGAATATTATAAAGTTATATTGATTCTGAAATAGTATACATACACTCCAATACAATTCCACGATCATAGGAACGATATCATCACTCGTGCGTACGTACGGAATACCGTCTCCACGACGTGGTGCGACTCATTCTACACGATCTTCATTTCATAATGATTATATAAATGAATTGAATGAATGAATATGATATATATTACACTAATACAATTCTGGAAATGATGTATCTATAACCTAATGATAAGAATAATAATTTATTCGACAAAACACGCATAAGAATAAAAAGTAATAAACACCCGAATAACAAGTAGTAATGAAATATTACTAATAAGAAGCTAAAAATATGACCATATATGATATCATAACAATAATTATGATTCTGGAATAAGTCAATAACATTATTTAAATCATTATACATGAGGTGAAGACACCTACGAAGCAAATTTGACCTATGGTAAGGGAAATATCACAATCTCATTTTTATCCGAGATTGTTTATACTTTGGTATTTACTAGGGTGTATTTTATCATCCACATCCATGTTTCTCTAATATGTAATATTTATATCCTTCTACAATAGTTTATATCCAATTTTACCCTCTGGTGAGTTTTTATTAACAGATATGAAAGGAATCTTTTGTCCTTTTTCGTACGAGGTACTTTTTGACTTTTCCGACAAAAGTACGAGAAGAATGTTTTCTTTTAACTTATACGACATGAATGGATTTTTAAAAAATTATTTCCAATAATATTCCCGTATAAGTTTTCAAGTTTATTTTTAATCAACTTCTTTTAGTTATAATTTAATGACATGTTAAGAAATGAAAATTGTTTTTGAAGTAGAAAGGATATTTTCCTCAAAAATGGAGTTCAAGTGTTTTATCAAAATTATTTTCCATCTACGATAATAAAGGGTTCTGTTTCTATCCCTATTATTACATTGATTTGATTATGTTGTGATGGAATTATATTTATGAATTCCTTTATCTTATATGAATTGTTTTATGATGTCACGATGTTTGTGATTCCCATTTTTATTACATGGGTTATGCAATGATGTATGATTTATGATTTTGTGGCATACATAAGAATGGTATCATTATGAGATGGGTGGGACCTATATCTCCCTCCAATGCATTGGGTAAAGATTTTATATCTCATGAGATAGACATGGCTGGAACGGTAGGTTATACCGGTTCAGTGAAACAGGAATGAAATGAGGAGTGAACTCGGTTCAGAAAGGGACTTTTTACACTAAGATAGTCTTGGCAATAAGTCTTGACTAATAAGAAATGATTCTCTATTATTATGTGTATATGCAATAATGTTTCATGTTTTAAGTTATGATTATTGGGATTAAATTTCACTACTGTGATTTATCCCATGTTATGAAATTATGATCTCTTTTGCAGGTTAAGATTTCCAAAAGATATGTTCTAATGAATATGACGTGATTGATATTTCTTTTGTTTAACCTTACTGAGCATTTGAGCTCACCCTTTTATGTTTTTTCCCCAGGACATAAATAAAGGATTTAGGTTTTTTAAAAAAAAGACGATATTTATGGGAGATGTTGAAGATCTTTCACCATGATTAGAAGATTATATTCTGAGTTTCCAAAGACACTAAACTATTACGGTCCTTCTGTGTGTGTTTTTGTTATGTACTAAGTATTCCGCAAAAGTAATTTAATGTCAATGTACGTCAAGATTCGGGTCTCTATATCTTGGGTTTCAGATTTAAACTATAGTTCTTAATCCTCCAAAAATTCATTATTATTTTATTCTTATTTATAAATGAAACTATTTCCCTATAATTTCTTTATTTATTTGATGTCTCTCTTTTAGGGGATTCTTTTTCGAGGATTATTCATGATTCCTACTTCCCTTTCTTCATCATTGAATTTCATTGAGCACCATCTGGAAATGTTCCCAAATATATCACGTGAAAATATTCCAAAATAAGATTTTCTTCAAATATACCTTTTCCTCTCATGAATTTCTTGGAAAAAAGAGAGAGACATTTTTCATCCCCATTATGTTAATCAACACTATCAATGGAAACCTCATGTTTTTCCAATGCATTGAATGAATTTTCCTATTTTATTTGAGTTGTTACATCTTATGCTTTGACATTATCTTTATAAGCTACCATACTGCTCAACCGATCATCAATTGAAATTTAGACAGATCCCTTTTCTCAAGGGTGGACACTTTTAAATTATACCGTGGTGGAAGAGTTATCAATATTTTCGTTATAAGGTCATTATATTTAATTTCTTCACTATGTAATAAAATTTATCCAAAAAATTTAGTAATTAAATTAAAAAATTTATTCAAATTTTCAATGGGATGTATTGTTTGATCATCAAACCTATTTTAAAAAACATAGAGTTTGGAATCCTTTACTTTTTTATCATATTAAAATATATTCTATAGTTTTTCTCAAATAGAATAATGAAACTTTATGATTTGATTTCTAGATCAAGAATTTTTATATCTGATTATTTCATATATAGTCTTATCACATATGCGACCTAAATTCCCTAGGTAGTTGAAAAAATAACATCCATCCTAAGGGATCTGAGATGATATCCCATCATATTCTGAAAAATTTTAATTTTCTTAAAAAAATATGGTTACTCCCCTAAAATTCACTGAATTATAAATGAAAAATTGATGATATATTTAACTCCAACATCCTATACCCTCTGATACCACTTGTAGGACATTGTAACAACCTTATAGGGTATGGGTGAATAAGGTGGTCAAATTTATCTTTTAAAGTAACCAGTCTTGATCCCACATTTTAAGACATTATTAAACATGTCAGATGGAATCATGTAGTAATCAATCATTAATATGAATAGAGACAACACATCAATTTTACTTGATTAACAACTTAGGGCTAGTCCAAATAGTATACACCAATTATATATCAGTCGTACCTAAGTCCACTAATATTCACTAGTTTTAGATGACTTAGTGAAGACTTTCATTGATTCCCTAAGAAGACATTCATTGACTCCCCATAGATCATTAATTTTAATGAAATCTTACTCATTTTAAAGACTTGAAGGTTTGTTTAAAATATTAATATTTCAAGTATTAATCTGTGACTACAATGAGGCTCGTCGTGCACCGTAGTCCTAAGTTGATGCACTTTGAAGCACTATTAACTTAAATAATATTTTCAACACTTCTTTTTATGGAGCTCCTTTTTGAAGCTCCTTCATATAGATCATAACCATAACAAAAAATACCACCTTCATAGACCACTAAGTCATCATGAAATAACCAGTGATCACAAAACTCATTTTTTTAAGATACTTAAGCAATGGTCAAGAATAATACAACCTTTTATGATGATCAAGATCACAATGAATACATGATTCAAAAATCTCTTAGAATTTATAAATTCAATACTATTAAACCTTTTCTATAATTCTTTTTTTTTGTGTTAAATGATGTTTGAGTTTCCTCTTATTTATAGGTTCATCTTTTTTCTAAGATTCCTTGCCTCCAAAGGATTTTTTTGGAACCTCCAAATTCATCTTTGTGAAGATCCTTCTTTACAACTATTTATTGGAATTTCACCAATTCATGAAAATTAACACAGTCACGAAGAATCATTGTCAACTCATCGCACACTCACGATGCTTTTCCATAGTCACAAAATATCACCATCTTTCCATCACATAATCATGAAGATCATTCATGATACTCCATGTCTTCATGAATTTAATCATTCATGAAACCTAGTATTTAAGAAACTCATGCCTTTAACACATTTTAGAAGATAAAATCCTAGAAAACCACCTTTTATTATGTTTTCTCATTCGTCAAGATTTTGATCACAAAAGTGTTGCAATCACTAGTAAATGAAGTCACCTTCAACACAGTGGTAATATTGTATTTCAATATCACTTTCCTTGTAATCTCCTTAATCAACCCATTGTTGTCTAAAAATAAATATAAATTGGAATCTATTTCCAGCTATTTATGACCTTGGTTTCAATAATATGTTAGCTATTAATCCTCACATACACAAATTTTTGATTGTCTTTTCACTTGGAAATACCCCCCTCTAACCAAATACCTCACAGTTGGGCATATAATTTAATAAAATTCTATCATAAACAAACATCTTGTGCCATAATTTTCTCATCACTAGGACATTATTACAAACCACTAATATTAGAAATAATTTTTATACAAGTCACCACTGTGGACCCACATGATTTATTATATACTGCATATTAATTTTCAACTCAATTTTGAGATTTTTCACCCATATGAAACATGGGATACACTATGGAATTGATACAATATTTTAGGATTGCTTTGTCCATCCCAACCCTTCATACTTAACTTATAATATATTCAACGGTTTTATAAGAAAACTAATTTCTTGTAGGATGAGTATGTTGTTCAAGATTATATGTTATTTAAAAATAATTCTAATAAACTATATGGGATTTGTGTTTAAACCGAAAAAACATCCTGAATTTTATCACTAGGATGTGTTTTAATTAATATATGTTCAGTTACAACATACTGATTTGATCCTAATGATTTTCTTGAAGAATCCATTATAAAATTACATGACGTTATATAAGGTTGATAGATCTTATCTTTATTATCACGATCCTCATTAATATGATCCTTAACAGCCTTAGTGGCTATAGGTTTTCTAGTCTTGTATACTAGATCCTTACAAAATGTTTTCTTAATGTGGATTACCTGCTCTTAATTAATGTGTTCCTTTTATTCCAGAGGTTCTACAAGATTTTATTCTCATATAACCATGGATGGTTTTCCATTTTAAGTGAAACTGTTCAATATTTTTAAACTATTCTTTAAGACTCCTTCTGATTGTTCTCTATTTACTTTAATTGAAATTTCTTCACATTTATACAACTGTTAACTTCAATCACTATAAATTTCAATAATCTAAAAAAGAATAAAATCCATTCATACCAAGATTCAAATTCAATTTTATCCACATTTGAAAAGAGATTTCCCTTTTTTATGGTGTGATGATTAGAGATTAATATCAATGAACACTCTTTCACAATCCCTGAAAATTCATTCCAACATATATTCATATTTTTTAATAGTTCTCTTGTATATAATAAAATTTCAATTAAAATAAATAGGTTCCAAAAAACTATTCTAATACCATGAATTCTATCCCACAACTAGGAATTAGTATACTTCTATATATGAAGATTAAAATTAGGGTCCAAATATGATATCCTATAAACTCTTTATTTGAGATTATAGAATCCATATTTATAATAAATAGAAAGTGAGTCCCAATATTGAAAGAAAAGAAGTATAATACCCCGTAACTATTAAAAATTTCTTTCAATTATCAATTCTCAATATACGCATGTGATTAATCTTCAATTCTTCATGGGTTTATGGTTTATCTCCCTTCATCAAAATTAACAAAATAATTAATGAAAATTTTAAATACTTGAACCTTTGTATTTTCAATGGAAGAAATAATAACATCCTCATGTTTTGTGATGTTCATATCCTTTATTTCTAGTCTGAATGAGTATCATACCCATGTGTAGAGGTCCGGGTATCTAGTAGAATGCACATGGTAGGTGCGTAGTTAAGCCAACGATGGGACCAAACCATGTATAATGTATAAATCAATAAAAAAATACTCGTTTACCTAAATACCACTAATAAAACTAAACACCAAATGGGTCTATCCATTACACTATTCAACCGTTTATAGCAGTGTGAACCTCCATTCATGGATAATCTTTTTAATTGGATTATTTCTTGGTTATTCCTCAAGGTTTTCCCCCGATTCATCAAGGTAAATGCTCAAGATCTTCTTTATTTTTTTTCATCTAATTTACCCCTTTTCATTCTATCCATTGGACCTAAATACTCAACGTTCCATATAGATCAATTTCTATTTAGTCATTTTTTGGTTTCAGGGTTTTTGTGGCTTCTCCTAGGTCTCTTACTGCTCTTTGAACCTTGATTGTCATGGATTAACACCGTGGTTTTAAAAACAACACTATAAAAGGTAGGTGGTCCCTTTTATATCAATTTAATTTTTGAATTATTATTTATTATTATTTAAAATACATGATTTATGTGTTTGAGAAATTTTATCAACTATAATTAGTAGAATTTGTGAAAATAATATTGTTCCCATTTAGTTTCTCCAAATGTGCATGGTATTTCCTTTTTTTCATAGGGAAAATTCAATTTTTTTAAATCCATTCATAATAAGTGTTATCTAAATGAACAGTTGCATGTGTAATTTTTTTATTATAAATGGATTTTGATTTTAGAAATGAGTTTTGAGACTAACTTATATAAAGAATTATCATGATTCCCACTTGGAACATTTTAAATTATTTTCTAATAATAAAACCCCAAGAAAAATGCACATATTGTTTCTATAAATTAATCTATAATTGTGATATGTATGTGATGGTGCTTAATGAAGAAGCCTGTGATATTTTTATATTTTTTCATGATATAATTATGGATTTTTATTATGAGGGAATTAATGGTTAAGGTGTTGTTTTTTGAAAATAGAAATATATATTTATTTTTAATTATGGATTGAATCACCTATATTTTTGATTGATGTGTAAGCATAGGTGTGTAGGTGGTAAATTTATTTACACAAGTTTCACTGGTTTAGAATTATTAATTAGAAAATTAACCTAATAATTTTTTTTATTCTTCTAGGAAATTCCCCTCGATTAGTCTAGTAAAAGAAATGACTGGGATCAAAGAAAAGTTGTCGTACTTTAATTATAGTATTATTAAGTAGTTAAATATCCTTTTCCTAAATTTTCCTTATATCTCCAAGGTTCCAAAGATAAATTATTTTAGGTGTGTTAATTTTTTTCATTATCTGTTAACACTACTTTCAAATATATATTTTGTTATGTTTTACTCGTCCATAATGGGTTTTCAAGTTGTTACATGCCACTTTATTTTGAATGGACTCTTAATTATTTTCATTAAAAAGTGTTAAATTCAAGTAAAATAATGTAAATGTTTTTTGAATAATATTTCCTCACTTTTATTTTGAAAGGAAATATAAAACCTTATTTTCATATAAATACATATCTTTCAAAATATCATGAAATAAAATTACTTTTAATGGGTATGGATGGACTGATGATTGTTTTCTTAAGAGGTTTTATACCTCACACCTATCATCACCATAGGTTAACTATTTTTTCATTGACATGATAGTTTGGTATCCAGATCCTGGTTCGTATCAAGCTCCTAGTTCAGGATGATGATGGTGGAAATTGGTGAAGATCAAATTTCACATAGAGATGGTTAGTGTAGTATGTTTTTGTTTTATTTATCTATTGTGGTATCTTTGTTGTATTGGATTTTTATGATGGATTCTATGCACATTATATCCTTTTTAGTACCATTTATTATATTAACATTCTCTTTTGATTTTGATTTTCTTGATTTTCTTACTATAATTAGAGAAATTGTTTTTTTTCTCTTTTTTTGGTTTATATTTTATGTTTTATCTTATTTGTGTTGAGAGTCACTCCAATTCAATGAATGGTCATGCCTGACATATGGGTGGATGTTTTGGCTTATTATTTATTCTTCATGAAAAAGTGTTCTCATTGGTACTTATGTAATTCATATAGGAATTTTCACTAGCCCATGAGGATCGAGAACACCTCTCGGGTAGTTAGTAGGATTTCTTGGGTACTTGATCCAAGGGCTGGTGTAGGTTTTTTCATAAAGAATTGTACAAGAGCCTATGTTTGTTTTGAGATACTTGTTTTTAGATTCACCCTTTCCATTTGGGATGTCTTGGAGATGTTTGGTAGGATCCTCAAAATTCTAGTAGTCAGTCATGAGTATGGTGAACAATCACCACCTCTCGAGACAATGCCTGAGTTATGTAGGTTGTTTGGTATGATTATATCTTGGATTCAAGCTCAATTATAAGATGTTTTTAATAATTTTGGTCACTATTTTTGTATTTCTTCATTTTATATATCTTATTTTGAGAATCTCCTAGAAGTGGAGTAATAATTGGAAGGAATTAATAGGGTGTATGATTACTATGAATGGTATTAAAAACTATACACAGTCTATGAAAACCCCTCAAGATGGATTACAATAATCGTTACATTTCTGGTGTAGGGTTTTACAAACTGTGTGTCCAAACCAAACACAATTTTTATTTCCTTTTCTTTATTCTTATGGTTTAATAATACCTTATTCATTATTTTTAATGGTTTAGGGTTTTATTTTATATTTAATATTCATTATGAATGATATTTTTCTCATTTAATTTTTTTTTCAAAATTCAAACCATGGGTTGTTTTGAAAATCAGGTGGGATTTATAAAATATTAGAATATTTTTTTGGATGTTTAATGTATAAAATCAAATTGGGGTGTTTTTAAATTATATAATTTGACATATAATTTTTTTAAACTATTAATATCATTTTAAGAACTTATTGGTGAAATTTATTAGTAAACAATTCCCAATTCTTTTGAATAAGGTTTGAATTAGATGTTTTTTAAGGTGATTTATGTAAGGTTTAATGAAAATAGATTTTAGATGAATTTTACCAATACAAATTGAATGATGTATAGATAGGATTTAAAATTTATTTTTTAGGAAATATGAAAAATATTCTCGTGCTGTTATATTTAAGTGGTTGAGTATTAGTTTGAGTATTATTTTGTTTCTTAGGATCTATCTTAGTTTTGTATTTTGTATTTAGGAGTTAACAGATTTTAAGACTATTTTAAATAATATTTTGAGATATATTTTATTAATTTATTATTGTATTTTTTTTTAAATATTGAACTTATGGAATTTTTTGATTGTGTTTTGTGTTTCATTCTGCTAAAATAAACCACGATCAAGTAATAATGTATTTTCAAGAGGTAGTTATGGGGGGTCATTACAAGTAAACCCTATGGATATTCAATAAGTGTCTATATTATTTTCTATGTCTTCTATAACTATATACAATAAAATCTTTAACCTTATATATTATCCTTAGAACATTGATTAGGGGTTTTAATATTGGAAACCTAATATTTTCCTTGAGAAACCAGATTCTAAAAGGTAGAGGAAAGATTATAGATTATTGAGGGGATATTTTTCCATCTATATCATCCCAGGTCTCTTAAACTTAATTTCACTAATTTCATATTGGAGGGATTGAGTTGGGAGTGGTCTACGTTCTATATCCATAATAATACACATATAGAAATTTTTAGGTATGTTTTAAATTTGTTGTTCATCCAAATATATTTCTATAAATCCAATAAAACACCAAAGACAATGTAGTTGAATTTCATCCAACATAGTGATGGATTAGTATTGATGTATGATGGTAGAATTTAAAAGTTTGTTCCTCAACTTTCTAACATATCCTTTGGTAACTCCTTAAATGATGATAATTTTGAAAAGGGTGTTTAAATATATCTTATGTCAGTAATTTCTTCTCTTAGTCTTGGAACTTATAAAGATTTAATGTAGAATCCACATAGAATTAAAGATGTCTTAACAAGGATTCTTGGATTAATATATGTTTTAAATGTCACTAGGTGTTTTGGTGGAAGCTATATTAAAGGTAAAGGGAAATGATCCAAGTCTAGACAATCCGATCTCAATGTCTCTATATTGTTTGTTTATGTTGAAATCCTCATGGAACAAGTATTTGCTGTGTTACCAGTTTGGGAATGTAGGGTATAAGAATCCTTCTTCTTAGAAATATTCAATTATATTTTGTTACTATAGTCATTTGGGTAACATAAAATGGTTTTATTGAGGAATATCTCATATTAAATTTTGATCCTGAACTAACCTTTTGGAAGGTTCTCACATTTGAACTACTGAACTTGGTGTTCTAAGAACATCCAATAGAGTATTCCCACATTATATTTTGACTTTTTCTAATGGATTCTAATAGCCATACATTTTAGAGTATTTTAATGAAGCGATGTAGTGTTTTGAGATAAATATATTGGTAGATATTTGACAATACATTCTTAATGAAAATTTCCTAATGCTATTTATATATTTTGGTTGTGATGTTTAAAATATTATATGTTGTACATATTTTATTTTGAGTTATTAGGTTTCATTGGGAATCAAGTTATAATTCCATTTTCAAATGTTTTGGGGAAATGAGAGTTCTTAATATCTTAGAGACAACACCATAGAAAAATATATTACTGAACATGATGAGAATTTATCCTTATCTTATATTGACTTGTGTTTTCTAGTTGTTGGTTTAACAATTATATCCTCACCCATATCATCACTATTTAATCCATTTATAATTCTTTATATCATGTATCGTACTATGATACTTCTAGACGTAGGTAGTGTTCCATAATAGGTTTATTTTATTATGACTGAGCTCATACAAATTTTATATTTGTATTTGGGATCTCTTATGGGAGGGTTTTCCATTATTTTTATTAATATTATAATTCATTAGTAGAACACCATTGATGTGTCAGTATTCTATCATTTGAGGTGAATTTTATATCTAAATTTGGTATTCATGGGATACTCATTTTTCCTTTAGTGATTGATTTGGTGCTTCAAGGATAGTTTCCTTAATTTGATAGTCTTTATTTTTTTTCCCAATTTTCTCTTCATTAGGAATATTTAATCCCAATTCTCTATATTAATCAAAAATCCCCTTTTTAAAACTTCTACGGTTATAAAGATTTATGTTGGGATGATTTTCACAACCTACCCATACATTACTCTATTTTTTGAGTCATGTTTTTTCTTTCTACTGATTAAAATTTCCTAGATATTTTGAAAATTTGGACATGTAGTATATGTCGCCGGATTTTGAAAATATTTAGTACTAACCAATATCCAAACTTATATTTGGAGTACATATAGTCAGACCATGTAGCCTACCTCTGTGTAGTTCTCCAAAGTTCCCACTAGAAGGTACATGATTAGGCTAACCATGTAGCCAAATTGTTCACATTTACCAAATCTTTAAAAATGAAGGTTTACCTTAATAAAGTAGTTGATTTAAACCCATACATGGTATATCCTCCCCCCCATTCGATCCCCTATAGGCATAAACACCTACCTCCTTAGGTCATCCCTCTCCTTTTATGATTCCTGTGTGATGTTCAAGGTTTTCCATTGAATATTCAAGGTAAACTATCCATATATTTTTCCTTATTCCATTTATCCCTCTTACCATATTATTATTACACAACCATGGTCATGGAGATATTGAGATCCACCTATCCCAACATTTATTTGTAGAATAGGAGGTTTTATGGTTTTTGTGGATTCTCCTTTGTCTCTTAAGTCTCTTTAAACATTTTTAGTGGGAGATTAACACTATGGTTTGAAAATCAAAGAGGTTAATAGTAGTTGGTCCCTTGTATAATGATATAATTGTATAAAAATGCTTACTTTTTAATTTAAATAAATGGTTTATCTGTGTTACAAATTCTATTAATAATAAGTATTAATTTTTTTTAAAATAATTCATTCCTTGTTTGAGATTCACCAAATGTGCATTGGATTTCTATTTATTTTGAATTGAAAATACTATTTTGAAAATACTTATTCACTATGTGTCTTTATAAATTTCCAGTTGCCGCTTGAAAATTTTTATTTGAATTATGAAGGGTATTTTTTTAGAAATTTTTTTGAGGCATGGTATTCAAAGGAATAATCATGAGGAACACTTGGTACTTTTTAAATTACTTTTGAAAGATAAAACCATCATAAAACATGGCCTTAGTGTTTTTTGGAAATTTTTATATAACTTTTCTATGAATTTTATGGTTACCAATTAGAGATATTATGAAATTTTGAGATATTATCTTGCTGGAACCAGAGTTTTTTCTTGTAAGGTCATTGGAGGTGAGGGTGCGTCTATTTTTCAAATTATTTGATAAGATATATATATATATATTGATTTGAAATGTTTTATTAACACATAACCACTTTTTATCTGTGGTTAACCATATAGATCTATGTGAGAAGTCTAAGTTCACATGCTATGATAGTTTATAATTACCCTCTAACTAGTGTCCATAAGATAAAATTTATTCTTTTTCTAGGATACGACCCTTGGTTTGACTAGTGAGGGAAATGATGGATTTTTGGGAAAGTATTTTTCGTTTGATTTTGGTCTTATTTAATTTCTATTTTTTTTCTCCTAATTTTTTATGATATCTCTTAGGTTCCAATGATTATAGCTTTAGAGTGTGTTATACTTTACATTAATTAGTAAAATTGTTATCAATTGGAAATATTAATAAGTTTTCCTTTTCCCAAAAAATATTTTCATGGTATTACACACAAATTTCTATTAAATGGTATATTAGTGATTTTTTAGAAAAATTATTTAATTAATGTTAATGAAAGTATTTGGTTTTTGACTGATATTTCCTTCCTTCTCATTTAGAAAAAAATGAAAAATATAATTTACATATTAATTTTTTTAAACTATCATAATATAAATTTAATTTTAAAATTTTAATGGATTGATGGGTGGTTTTTAAATGGGGATGTATAGCGCATGCATATCATCAATACATGTTATCCAATTTTTTTGGACATGAAATTTTGATATTCAACTCATGGTTGTTATGAGGTTCTTAGATTCAAATGATGGTGGTGGTAAGTAGAGATACTCCAGTTTCATGTAGAGAAGGTCAATATAGTCTATTTTACTTTCCATTATTTATTATAGTATATTTATGTATTATCCTTTTATTATTTTTTATAATCACTCTAGATACTATTTAGTTCAATTAATTATATTAACATTGTCCTGTGATGTTTCATTTTTGCATTTGAGTTCATTCTTCTGATATGTTTTTTCTTCTTTTGATTTCTTTGGTGTAGATTTTATGTTGTATTTGGTTTAGGTAGAATTGAACTCCAACACATAGATTATTTATATTGGAATTTAAGGTGGAATTAAATGCATTTTTATTTTATTTTTTGGAAAAATCAGTCATGTTTGTACTTATATAAGGACTTAGAACTTGTTCCTAGCTCAGGATGAACATGAACACCTATCCAGTATATCAAAAGTTAGATCATTTTCCCAGGTCAATTGGTGTCCTAGTTGGTTCATGATAATATACATATCTCCCAATATTAAAGGGAAGAAAAGACGTAAGATAATTATAGATCATAATGGACCATGAGGAATTTTCACATCTAACTTCTTTCTTAGATAGACCATCTAAAACACTATTTCCATCACTATATATGTGTAAATCCAAAATCTTCATGTAAGGCCCCGAACATAAACATTACATAATCATTAATTAAGTTAATAATTCACATTGAGGTTCTTTTCAGGTTTAGAGTTTTAAAGAATTATACCATAACTATTAAATTACATTACAAATATCACTTATTAGACACTTCTAATCAATATCCATTTTTTATAAAATTAAAACTCTTAAAAGAAAAAAAGAATTATTTTAATGATATAAATATTAATAAATTATTCCATTCTCTTACCCTACCTTATACCCAATGAAAAACAGTTCAAAAACATGGGATTATAATAAAAATCTTATTAAGGGTTAAGAAATAAAGAAAAAAATCATTAGTCCATCAATACAGACAAAATATAATATTTTTATCATACATCATAAAATCATAAGATTTATGAATAATACATATAAATAAAAAATCATTAAGATAACTTATTGTATCCATATCAAGCTTACATTGTTGATTTCACAAATACATAGGTAGTTACATTTGGAATATCTATCACATTACAATCCCTAAATCTATGAGGAGAAATATTAACATTTACCTCTATCATGTTACCCAATTCATTGGTGAGTTATCTCGGGCTCACCATCCCTAGGTTTATCACAGAACCACCCATATACATAAAAAATGCCCAAGAACCATAACATAATCATACACATGAACAAGTAAAAAAGAAAGATAACCTTTCCACAATGCAATCAAAATATTAAATTTATATATATTGACATAATAAATCCATCATCAAAACCATTTTAAATACAAAAATACATAAAAAGAGTATATGGTATTTATTTTCCTTTTAAAAACATTACGACTTGTTAAGGAATCCAAAATCAAATAACGCTCGCGACGGCAGAAAGGTCATTGTCACCACGTATGATAAAAAGAAACACTGTTTTTTTGTTTAGTAAAATGATTCTTATTGAAAATATTCCCTTTGAATTAAATTAAAATTCAAATGGGTTTATACACTGTATAAAGGAATCTCATTTGTTAATCAAAGTATGCCTCAATGAATGGAGATTTAGATGAAGTCTGTTACCTCATGTTCGACTTGTCTCGTTCATTCTTTAATCTCCTCAATAATAAAATAAAGTTAATTTATACTTTATTCAGAACCTTATTCAAGTTAATTATATCTTTTATTTCACATATTACCACGTTATAAACATTACATAATCATTTAAGTTAATAACGATCATTTTTTCGATATTTGGTACTTGAGTCAAAAATAAACTTCTTATAACTACAAACTTTCCATGTAGTAAAAATTCCATTATCTATAGAATGATAGTCATGATTTAGATATCATATATATCATATATATTACATATATATGTATTTATAACAGTCCATATCATTTTTATATATGAAAATGAAATGCACCATTCATGGAGATGGTAAGCCGCACACACGCATTAACGCTACTTTCATTACATTTTTTTTCATTTTTAATGGAATGAAAAACAAATGATTCATAGGTATAATATTATTACATTATAATTTCATATATAATTTTATTAAATATAACCTTTATTCATTATACATATGGCTTGAACGAGTTATATCACTTTGAGGGGGTGGTAGTCCGTACTTCATCAAATGAAATTATCATATTTACCCATTATGGAAACCATAATGGTATGAAATAAATTAAAAATACAGAAGCATATAGATAATATAAATATAATTTATATCAAATATAAACATAGATCCATCATAATGTCCACCATGTGAGGTGGTAGAAGATAATTGAACAATCATCGTTTCGTGAGGCAATAGTTCGCCGTCTACAGAAATAGTATGTTCGTATCCATTTACTGGAAGTGTCTGAAAGTGCAGTTCGAATCCTTCTAATAACAATATCCTAGTATTATTAAGATACTATTGTTGGTATAAAATAATGAAATATAGAGAGTTTATGGGGTCAGAGAAGGAAAATAAAAGAAAATAACTTGAGAGAAGAGGTTACCTTTAAATCGGATAAATCCCTTTTGTTTGAACCAAAATGATTTATTTAATTTATTTCAGACCAATGTAAGGATACTAGGTGTAATAAAGGGATGTTGGGATCTTATTTTGGCATAGTTTGGATTATCCAAGGGGCTTGAGAGGTGTGAGTAATAGGTTAGATGTGGTGGCCTTTTATAGGGAGGAGGAGGGGCTCTTTATGAAATTTTGGAAGTATTATTTTATTATAAAATGGTTCACTGTTTCAAAAGGTCCAATACTAATAAAATTATAATATAAAATGAATATAATTAAAAAAAATAATCCAATATAAATTGGGCAGGTTTTTTATATTTTTTAATCCTTATATTTTCTATTGAACCCTTATTTAACTTATTTAACTTTTACCATGTCTTCTTGTATATGTATACAATATGGTTAATATATTTATTATAAAATTCAAAGAGACCCAAAATGGAACATTAATTACATTTGAAACATCATATATGTCATTTTGATGAATCTAATATTTTCAGGACTATTTTTTCATTTTAAAAAATATTAATTGATTTAAAAACTCATTTATGTCATTTTTTATACTATTCATATCATGACATTCTAAAAATCCCTAACAACTTGATAAATTCAAAAAAACTTAATAAATTCAAATATAAGAAGTAATAATTATCTATAATATTCTTGGAAGGCATAAAAAGTTTCAAAATATTTTTTTAATATTTATAATCTCATTTATTTAAAACATTCATTAATGAGGTAATCATTATATCATCAATGTGTCGTAAATAAATGTATTTATTTTGTGTATAAATATTATAACAAAATACAATGACGTAGGAAATTTTATTATATTTATAATTACTATTTATAGTAAAAAATATATCTTATATAACCCCATATAATTTTTTTTACAAAAAGATATATGTTTATGTAACGTTTTTTAACTTTAAATTAATTTTTATAAAATGCCATTTTCACTGAAAAGTGGTTCCATGGGGTCCCAAAACCATCTCAAGGATGCCTAAGGTTGGAAATGTATCATCCAATAGGGTTATAACATGTGTTAGGGTAATTCAATATTATTATAATATTATTTTTTACCCTTATTTACCTCATTTAACTTTTAACCTTGATAAATAAAATATTTACTGAAGCTACTATTCATAATGTCTAAAAAAGATACCTTTCTAAATAATTTGGGCCTCAGGATTCCAAATATGGAATCCATTTTTTCAAATTCAAAATACATAATTTAAAGAAATTAATTTAAAATTAATTCCCATTGTCAAAATCCTAATGCGTGTTTTTAAGAAATAAGAACTATCCAAAGATTGACACTTGTTTACATCCAATTTCAATGTAAAATTTCTTCCAATGACCAAAAAATAATTAAATGATAAAAATATAATCCAAATTAATTTTAAAACCAATTAAAATGAAAATATATCTATATAAATAAATCATATGAAAAGACAGTTTTGACTTAAAATGCTATAATTTCACTATTCATTAAAAAAATGAATTTTATCATAAAAATACCAAAAAATTACCCAAAGTAAATTTAGATGTCCATATTCTAAATAATAAAATTATTTTTTCAAATGGAACATATAAAAGTGATGAAACTATATTTAAATGGGGTTCTCCATCAAAAGGTGGTAAAACTACATTTTAAAAAATATAAGAGTAATTGTGCTTAAAATTGGATTCATTCTCATATGTAGCCTCTAATTATTTTTAAATAAATGTAAAAACATTTAACACTCATGTATAATCATATTGTAGTTAGTTCGGTTCTTTCCCACTAATACAACGTTTAGGCATTAACTTCCATTTAAAATAATATTATATTATTATTTTTCAGTATGACTTAGCCTTGTGTGCCACATGAGATTTTAGAGAAACCCATTTTTTAATGTTGGGTACGTAATCAAACATAGAATCCTTAAAGTAAAATTAATATTTATTTCACAAATATTAATTAATATGAAAATTTCATATTATTTAATTACCAAGGATATTACATCCTTCCCCCCTTTTGGAAATTGTGTCCTCAAAATTTTATTCACTTATCAAATAAGTGGTGGTATTTATCCCTTATAGAATTTTCAGATTCTCATGTCGACTCTCCAACCATATGGTTTTTACAAAAAGCCTTTACCTGATGGATTACCTTTTTCCACAACACTTTCTCCATTCAGTCAAGAATTTCGACTGGTTGTTCCAGATAAGATCGATTCTCTTCCAAATGAACTACCTATGGACTTAAAACATGATATGAATATGGAATATACTTTTTCAACATGAAAAGTTGAAAAACATTGTATTATTGGGATAAAATTGGAGGTAAATCCACTCTGTAGGAAACTGATTCAACTTTCTCTAGGATTTCATAGCGTCCAATAAACCCCAGACTTAGCTTTCCATTCTTACCAAAACTCATCACACTTTTCCATAGAGAAACTTTGAGAAAGAAATGATCACCTACCTCAAAAGAATGATTCCTCCTCCAATTGTCCACATAATTTTTTTCCTGCTCTGAGATGTTCTCATGTGCTTCTGAATCAACTGAATTTTTTATAACATCTCTTCTACCAATTCTGGTCCCATCAAATTCCTTTCACCTACTTCATCCCAAAAAGCTGAAGTTCCAAACCTATTCCCATATAATGCCTCGAATGGTTCCATCTATAAACTGGAATGAAAAATATTTTTATAAGAAAATTCAAAGAGAGAAAAATGTTGGTCCCAATTTCCCTGGTAATAAAATGAGCAAGAACATAGAATATCTTTTAATGTCTTATTTGTTCATTCTAACTACCCATATGATTGAGGATGAAAATTTGTACTAAAATATAATTCAGTACCCAACGACTTTTGAAGGCCTTTCTAAAAGTTATAAGTATAATTGGGATCATGATCAGATATAATGGAGAGGGGAAATCCATGTAACCTAATTATCTATTTAATATTCAATCTTAAAAGTTGATCCAATGACAGAGTATCTCTAATATGAAGGAAATGAGAAGATTTAGTCAATCGATCATTGATAATATAGATTGCATTATTACCTCGAGATGTCTTCGATAACCCCACAATGAAGTCCAAGGATATGTTTTCCAATTTCCACTCTGGTACCGAAAATGGAGGAAGAATACATATAGATAACTTCCATTCTGATTTATCATGTTGAAAAGTCAAACACTTCATAGTAATGTCAGAAATATCTATTTTCATTCCACCCCATAAGTAATAACCTCAAAGATCTCTATAGATCTTAGTACTGCAAGGATGAATTGAAAATGGATAATGATGAGTTCACATAATAACTATTTCTTCAACAGTGAATCACAAGGCACAAACTACCTCTTTCCAAACCTCAAGAAACAATTTTTATCAATGTTAAACTTAGGTAACATAACCTTCTGAACCAACTCTACCTTTTTCTAAAACTCACTTTCTTCCTTTTGTGCTTTCTTAATTCTGTCTAATAGAGATGATTTCACTGAAAACTAAAACAAAACAATGTAATTTTATGCACAAAAAACTTCTATGAAAAATTTCATCAAATCATTAATCAAAGGATATTGTTCCACATGTTACATGTTTACTTAGGCATTACTTTTTTGACTCAAAGAATGTGAAAATTTATTTTCCTTTCCTGGATGGTAATGAATTGTGCAATTATAATACATTATTAATTCTAACCATCAACTCTGTCTCATGTTCAATTAATTCTGTGTGAATATATACTTCAAACATTTATGGTCAGTATATATTTCAAATTTTAATCTATACACATGGTGCCTGAAATTTTTAATGCAAAAACAACAACAGCTAATTTTGATTCATGTGTAGGGGAATTTAACTCTTGAGGTTTCAACTAACGTGAAGCATAAGCAATTACCAGATCATTCTGCATTAGGACATAACCAAGTCCTTTCAATGAATCATCAACATAGACAAATAAATCACCATTTTTGGAAGTTAATGCCAATACTAAAGCATTCACCAATCTTCTTTTCAAATCCTGAAAGGAATAATCACATTCTTTTGTCCTAATAAACTCAACACCTTTTTGAGTTAACATAGTCAGTGAGCTATATAAATTTGAATTTTTTTCAATAATTCTTCTGTAATATCCTGCCAAACCAAGAAAAATATAGATATCAGTTATATTTGTATGTATTTTCCATTATTCAACAACTTTTGTTCTATTTGGCTCATGAACTATGCCATTTTTTGAAATAATGTGACCAAGGAATGAAATTTGTTATTAAAAAAACTCACACTTCCTAAATTTCACATATAATTTATCTTCTTTTATGGTTTTCAAGAAAACACTTAAATTAATTTCATGTTCATCTTTACTTTTGGAATATACAAATATTTCATCAATAAAAACTACCACAAACTTATCCAAGAACTCACTGAAAATTCTATCCATTATATCCACGAATATAATAGGTGAATTGGTTAAACCAAAAGTCATAACAAAAAAATCATAATATCATTATATAGTATCAAACATGGTCTTTGTATTGTCTGCTAACTTTACTTTCAACTGATGATACACTGACCTCAATTCAATCTTCAAAAAATAAAGATCTCCCTAGAGCTAATCAAAAAAATCCTCGATATGAGGAAAAGGATGCCTGTTTGTAATAGTTATTTTCTTCAATGCTATATAATAAATGAAAAGTCTCATTAAACCATGGTTCTTTTTCACAAAAAAGACAAAATCACTCAACGGTGATGTGCTATGTCAGATGAAACATTTATCTAATAACTCCTACAATTTCTTCTCTAACTCTAAATGTTCAATTTGAGCCATTCGATAAGGGGGTTTTGAAATTGGATTAGCATGAAGAACTAAGTCAACAGGAAATTAAACTTCTTGATCATGTATAATACCAGGAAAATCATTTGAAAAAACATAAAGGTACTCTTTTACTACTAGAACATCATTAATCTAAACAGTTCCTTTTTTTAACAATATGTTCAAGGTAACATTCATTTCTATATTTTACTTGTTTCTCATCTTCTTGATATGTTATCAAAAGTAAGGGTTCATTATTTTACATAAAATGAAATCTTTTCTGAAATGAAACCTCTTTAGCTCTGTAGTAAATCATAGAATGATAAAAAGAATGCCAATCAATTCCCAAAAAAACATCATACTCTAGTAGAGGGAAAACAATAAGGTTTTCAGGTAGATTTTTTCCACACACAAGGACAAGAAAGATCTTATAATTTTTTATTGTCTCAGCATTTCCTCTGGGTGTTTTTCCATATGTTCAGGATTTATATCTTGATATGGAATTCAGAATTTTCTAGAAAATTTCTCAGAGATAAATGAATTTGTAGACCCTAAATCAAAAAACACGTTGGTATAATATGAATAAATTAACAGCGTACCTGATACTACTTCATTTTATGGCCCAACATCTGTTGAAGTAGTTGCAAATGATTTCACTACCCATTTCTTCTTGTAGTTCGGTAGCTTCCCATCATATGACTTATTCGTTAGATACTCATTTTCATAATGAATCATTTCATTTCACTTGAAACATATTACTGACTGTAAATCATATTTTTTCTTACCATTATCATGATTTTTTTCAGTGAAATTATGATACATATGTCCTATTTTACCATATCGATATTACTTACTAGAATTCATAAGACATTCCCAAGCATGATTTTTACCACAATTTTCACAAACATTAAACTGAAGTTGTAACACCCCGACCCCAGTTACCCAGAGGTCAGTGCATTATTTTAATACATTGGAATGATTACAAGTAATCATGTCTTCATGGACCGATCAATTTAGTTTTCTTAAAAACAAGATACGTACATAAGTTCAACATTGCAATTTTAAAAGAAAAACAACACTAATTTATTCCATTACAAACATCGAAGCCTCCAAGATTATGCTTGTAGGTCACTCATAACTTACTCCTTCATATCCTGGGAAAATGAAACATAAGAAAGGGGTGAGGTCAAATGCTTTGTAATGGTATGAAAGAAAGTAGAAGATAACATAAATATTAATCATGATGAATAATTGAAAACACATTCCTTAATAAATAATAAACATGACCACTTTATGGAAAGAATATGAGATGAGTAAAAACCCCCATAATAAAACATAGTCATGTGTATTCTACTAGTCGAATAACCACATGAAATATCAATACCTAATCTCCTAATGATCAATATCAAAATTCTGGACATCATAACCACATAGTCAAGGCCTCAGGACACGACTACAATTAAGATTTTGTCAATTCCTTGTTCCAAGACAGTAGTTTGTCTCATGAGACCTACCGATGCATCGAGGAGCTATAGCAGGCTCCACCTGTCACTTACTAAGTCCAATGCATTCCTCATATGAAAAGTTTGAATCATAATCTGATCATTCATTTTAAAAAAATCATACGAAATGTCAATATCTTAACCACAAACCATGAATGGTATAAAAATAGCACATCCACAGTCAAACATAACTCATTCAATATAATATTGATGATTTTATTATAATAGACCAACCTCAATAAAGAATAATGAAGGATATTCACATGGATGAAAATAATCACAAAACTATTTGAGTTAAATATACCCCTTTTTCTTGAAAAAATTTAAAAGTATCACTATTTATCAAGAAGCCATTTAAAATGTATTTTTGAATCAAAGTGTCCCATAACACTTTGAAACTTTTAATAGGAATTTTAATTTTAATACTATAATTTCCATATTAATAAATCCTTAATACTATTTTTAAAGTAATGAAATCCAATGATTTATAGTTATATTACTATTCTAGTATAATATAATATATATTTTTATTAACTCCATCATTTATTTTTTCCACATATAGGATGAACAAGTCATATCATATTGAGGGGGTTGTAGTCCAAAATTCCTCAAATGAAAGTATCATATTTACCCATTATGGAAAACAAAAAGGTATGATATAAATTAAAAATACATAATAATAGTAACAATATAAATATAATATATATCCAATATAAATATAGTGCTATCATAATTTCCACCATGAGAGGCGGTAGGAGATAATTAAATGATCATCATTTCGTGAGGGAGTAGTTCACCCTCATTAGAAACAGTATGTTCGTATCCATTAGATGGAGGTGTGTGGAAGTGTAGTACTAATAATTATCAAAAAAATATACCAGTATATTTAAGGTACTAGTTTTGTTATAAAAGAATGTAAAAAATATATTTCCTGGGGTTAAAAAAGGAAAATAAAAGAAAAGAACTTGAGAGAAGATGTTACCTTTAAATTGGGTAACTCCCTTAGGTTTGAACCATAAGGATTTATTGAATTGCATTCTACCGAAAGTAAGTCTTCTAGGTGGAATATAGAGATTTTGGTAGCTTATTTGGGCAGAGGTTTGTTGTAATGTCATGGATTTTTCATTGTGTTATTTTAATATTATATGAAAATTAATTCGAGACCGGGCTCTGAGACAGTGTGCAATTCTGAGGCCCGGTGAGCCTGGAACAAATGTTTGAATTTAATTTAATAATTAAATTACGTGCGCATGAATTTTTCCTGAAAAAGTGGAATAACTCCAAAACAGGTTCTCGGATCCAAAATCCGATGGCACAGTTGTGTTAAGAGCATCAAATTTACCCTAGAAGATACCTAACATCGACTGGTGAAGGCCGGTGGTGAAATTTGGGTTTTTGACGTAACCGTAATAAAATATTTAATTTAAAATATTTTATTCAATCTGTATCAGTGGATATCTTTATCCTTTTTAAATAAAGGTTAGTGCAGGGGTCCAGGGTTACAAATGTTATAACCCTGAAACCCTTTGCGGCTCTGGAGGCTCTGGAGAAAACCTCCCAACACGACGACAACGTTCCTGACGATTTTTACCGGTGACGGCGACACGACGACTGGATCTTCGCCAACGAACGCCGCAGAATCCAGGTAGGATGATTTTTTGATTTTTCCATTCCCCGTTCTTGATTCCTATGATGAATGTGGACTAATCTGCGAACCGATTAGCCCGTGGATTGATCGTTTTGCGGGCGGGTGTGATTTGGGGTTTTATCCGGAAACCAGTTACTTGAGATTTATAATCTGTTTATTGTTGTGGTTTTGACCTAATAGAGATGAAACCGGATCTTCATGAACAATGATCGAGGTTCATCCCTCTTGTTCTATTCTTTGTATTTATTTCTCCCTCGTGTTCTTCGTTGCGTTCAACACATTCTTGGAGGAAATCGATCGTTGCACATTCAGTTATTGGTGCAACGATTCGAGATTGTAGATCCAACCCCGGAGCGATGTCACGGATGTGTGATGACGGTTTTAGCAGACGATTCGGAGCGGATCGAGGGTTATGAGTTTTCGGGAGTTTTTCTTTATATGGATCGTTCAAGGTTTATGATCTATTTTAAGGACTGAAAACACTCGTTACAGTGTTTGTATGATGAAATGAACCAATCCCTGAAGTATCGGGATGAGAAGACGAGAGATCGCAGATCCAAAAGAACGGCTGAAGCGTGAGGAAGAAGACAATGTTCTAGAAAAATCCCAACTACACTACGTGTATTATGGGCTACATGGCGTGTGTTCGTCAGCAGATTTACCTGGCATGTACTCCAGGAGTACATGGACACAGTTTGGGTACACGGCCAGGGACATGGCGAGTATAACCTTCCCCGGCCAGACCCGGCCAGATACACGGGATAACCCGCATGCTGGTACATGGGTAGGCGACACGGACAGAGACCGTGTACGGGCACATGGACAGCGTACATGGACCGAGCCCCAGGTGCTCGAACACAATGTGTGATTTTTCTACATACCGTGTAGTTACATTATATCCGACAAGATGGATGACATGGGACGTTTACACGGGAAGTACCCGGAGTCAAGTTACACGGTGTGTGATCCTTCAACACGCCATGTAGTCTAGTTTTTCATGGACTAGACAGATGACACAGGCCATTACACGGGCAGTACCTGGGGTCAAGGAACACGAAGTGTAACCATACTACACACCGTGTAACCAATTTTTCATGGCTTTAGCCACCTCTCTTTTGTGACTTGGACTAGTTTTCTTAGGGTTCGTACCCTTGGTCTTTTCCCTGATGGTTTTGGCATCATTTCCTATATACAAGAGTATGATCCCTTCAGCAGGACTTCCTTAATAGATTTTTTGGATTCCCCTATGTGAGACTTAGTGCTGGATCCTCTATTCATTCCTAGAACCCAAAGTAGAGTTCTGGGTATCGACATGAACAACTTTACTCGGGCGCCGATCCTCTGCATAGTGGATTAGCTCAGACTGAGTTTTCATAATCACCCCATGACTTGGTTGTGATCCTCATCTGAGAATCATGGTCACAAAGTACTTGTGGAGTGTGTTATCCCGGAACGAATACTTTGTATCTCTCTCTTCAGACCTAGGAGTGTGTTCTCCTTATTAAGTGCTTAGTGGAATCTTCGAGCTGGATTTTAGTGGTGGTTTCACGATAGTCGATCGTGTATGATTATATCTGGATATTCTTGTTAGATGTTCTGTAGAAATATACTATGTGGAGCTTACTGTATCTTTCCTTTTTGGTATTCCCCTTGTTGTATTTTCTTTGTGGTTTCGGGGTGTCCTACTGGGTATTGGTATACTCAACCCTACAGGGGATTTCCCCGCAAGTATCGTGTCTTGTGCAGACGAGCGAGCCTTTGACATGATTCTAGGTGGACCAGGACCGAACGGTACATAGTGAGATCAGATGGGCCGAGGTGTGTTCTTACAACTAAAGATTGCAGTCCCATCATTTTTTCCTTACATGTTGGACTTTGTTACAGACTCTCTTTTGGTGGGCTTGTACTTTTGGCCCAGGGTTTTACCTTCCTGTAGTTTACATTCCTGTATTACTCGGTTGGTTGGGTTTTAGTGTATGCATGCATCTTTTTCCTTTCAGTAGTTTTTAATTTTCATCTTTGTGGGAATGAAGATGTGTGTGCGTGTGTACAGGTTTATAGGCATTGCCTCCCATGTTAGTAGCATGCCTACTAGGTGCTAGTCACCAGCCCCTGGCCTATTTGAAGCGGGCTTGGGGAGTTGCGGCTCGGGCCCCACTGGGACGGGTCGTGGTAGAGTGGTATCAGAGGTGGTCGGTTCTACCTTAGGACCGACAGTATGCGAGTTGGTTTGGGGGCAACAACGTCAAGTGTTTCGAGTTCAGCTTTTTGGCCAGGGACCCCAGTGTTAGTGCGGGCGACAGACGTATCCATACACTAGGAATCTGATAACTTGATTTTTGACTCGGAACATGAAAACACTTGTTTCAGGGGAAAGATAATGGTACATGGATCATATAGGAATGGGTTGTTGTTTCCATGTCCTTCTTGTGTCAGCTCTGCATATATACTCACTGACTGTAATATATCTTGTTTCTTTAACATGATGCCTCCGTGACTTTCACCTGCTTGGATCCAGTATCTCGATCACGAGGATGACCCCATCAGTGATGAAGCCTCGATATAGGGACCGGATCCCCAAGTTTTACCATCGGGTGGTGTGCCAGTTATCCTGCCACCTATGGAGCGGTGTTTAGTTCCTACTATACCAATGGAGGAGGAGCGCAGGATGAGCGCACTCAATGAGATTTAGGGACAGAGACCCCTCAGGTTTTAGGGCGAGCCTAACCCTCAGGGATAAGAGAACTGGCTTGAGGAAGTGACTAGAGTCTTCCGTTTAGTCAGGACACCAGCAGACCAGATGGTGATCCTGGCAGCGAGCCTTCTACAGGGCTTGGTAGGACGATGGTGGAATTTGGTTATCCAGACCCACGACGAGGTGACTATTGCATGGTCGGAGTTTTAGAATCTCTTCAGAGAGGAATTTTCACCAGTTACCCTAAGAGAAGTACATATATAGAAGCTTTTTCAGCTCCAGCCGGGAACCTTGTCGGTGGTTGATAATTCATCAAGTTTTACCGACC
This sequence comes from Viscum album, assembly GCA_963277665.1. Lineage (NCBI taxonomy): Eukaryota > Viridiplantae > Streptophyta > Magnoliopsida > Santalales > Viscaceae > Viscum > Viscum album. The sequence goes on from OY728137.1 coordinate 1,211,465,021, forward strand.
TCTCGCGGTACTCAATGGATGTGGTCAGAGATCAGTATTTCAGATATCAGACTTTTGAGCGGGGATTGCATAGGGATATCCGATCTAGCATCATCCTTATGATCATTCCCACTTATGCTGGGGGGGCTCAATCAGGCTCTGGTGGTTGAGAGATTCTTGGTAGAGCAGAGACAGCCGACAGTTGTTAGTAGTGAGTGAGCTGGAGTAGAGACCTCAGAAGCGGGGAGCCGTCGTTAGGGACCCAGGTGCGGGAGACGTTTTCAGAGGAGATCCCAGGATAGGGGATCTTACATAAAAGGTTCGTAGGGCGCATCTAGGTAGCCTCAAGAGAGGCAATGCTACTCATGTGATGGTAGGGGACATCTCGCTCGAGATTGTTCGACCCACCGTAATATTGACATGGGAGCAGTGAATGGACCACCGAGACAGAGGAAATGTGTGGAGCAGATAGATCCGTGGGGTGGAGGATGTGGTAAGGGAGCTGGGAGAGTAGATGGAGGTGGTCGGTATTTCAGCCTTTTACCACCACCACCCCCCAGAGATCCACCCCAAGTTCAGGAAGCGGGTGGACCAAGGTAGGGAAAGCTGCAGGCGGTAGAGGATTATGACCTAGGTACTGCCGGAATGATTAGAGGTACAATATATGTATTTTATACTTTCGCTTACGTACAGATAGAAACAGGTTCCGGTCATTCCTTTCTGGAAGCTTATCTTGTTCGAGGCCTTGAGATTCCAGTTGAACCATTGACTCATCCCTCACGCTTAGAAACACCGACAGGAAAAGATTCAGAGATCACACACCTCTGTAGATAGTGTGACCTGGTCCTTGGAGGCAAGAGTTTCAGTTGGAACCTATTGGTGGTAGCGTTGAGGCCTTAAGATGTTATTCTTAATCTGGTTTGGCTATCCAAAGTTCAGTCCCAGATTGACTGTTTTAGGTGAAGGGTACGATGTGTCCGTAGTGATGGAATGAGGTTCTATTTTAATAGTGAAAGAGAGACCCATGCAGTGCAGGATGGACTCGTGCATATTAAGGTGAAACTGATATCTTATCAGTTGGTTATCTTAGCCCTTGGCGTAGCATATGTTATGAGTTTCTAGTTTCCAGCAGTAGTGGCTGAGTATGACAACGTTTTTCCAGAGGATGTCCCTGGACTACCTCCCCGTTGGGAGATAGATTTCTGCATTGAGTTGCAACCCGGGAGGACACCGATATCAACATCAGCATATCGAATGGCTCCTGGAGAGCTTTGTGAGCTGAGGGTGCAGCTGGAAGACTCGTAGATGAAGGGATTTGTGAGACCCACCATTTCACATGGGGCGGCCCTAGTGCTGTTTTCCAAGAAGGAACATGGGAGCTTGAGACTATGTGTGGATTACTGGGACTTGAATCAGGTGATCGTGAAGAACCGGTATCCACTACGGTCACTATGAGTACTTGGTGATGCCCTTCGGCATGACGAAATCCCTGGCAGTGTTCATGGGACACATGAACTGGATCTTTCAACCCTATCTAGATCGGTGCGTAGTGGTCTTCATTAATGATATACTTTTGTACTCTGCGTCCGAGGAGGAGAATGAGAGACACCTAAGGGTGGTTCTGGACACACTCTGAGAGCACCAGTTGTATGGGAAACTATGGAAGTGTCAGTTCTGGATATAGGAGGTCCACTTTCTGGGACACGTTATCTCAGCAGATGGTGTAGGAGTGGACCCAGCCAAGGTGGAGGCAGTACTAGCATGGGAGCCACCCCGGAGCGTGACAGAGGTGCGGAGTTTCCTTGGGTTGGCAGGCTACTATATTAGATTCATTCGTGATTTATCCAGGATTTCATCACCCATGACAGATCTGACCCGAAAGGGGCATCCTTTTGTATGGACCGATAGATTCCAGCAGGCTTTCCAGCAGTTGAGACAGAGTCTGACGAGTGCCTCGATCTTGAGATTACCGGAGGAGGGTGTCAAGTACGTAGTGTTCTACGACGCATCCAGAACCAGACATGGTTGTGTCCTGATACAGAGGCAATCAGTGATTGCCAATGGCTCACACCAGTTGAGGTCCCACGATCAGAACTACACGACCCATGATCTCGAGTTGATAGGGGTAGTCGTCACATTGAAGATGTGGTGGAACTACAGTATGGGAAAGCGGTTTACCATCTACTCTGATCACAAGAGTCTCAAATATATCTTTTATCTGAAGGATCTGATTTGAGAAAAAGACGATGGCTTGAGTTCTTCCAGGATTATGACTTTGAGATCGTTTATACTCTGGGGAAGGGGAACGTTGTGGAAGATGCTCCCAGTAGGAAATCCAGTTCACAGTTACTGGATGAGGCGAAAAGGCAGTTGGCCTCCTTACAGTTATCTTTCAAGGATGGAGATGAGGGAGATTACCTTCAATCGATGTTTGTTACCCCTCCACTCTTAGAGTGAGTCAAGGAATCCCGGCTCTAGGACACTAGTTTTGAGACTCTACGTGCTCAGATATCTGCGGGTGATGCGGCCGATGGATATTCAGCAGGTGGGGAGCATTTTGTTCTTTTCAGGGGGCGCCCAGTAGTACCAGTGATGTTGCAAGAGGAGGTTCTGAGGGATTTCCATACATCTCCGTTGGTGGTGCATCCAGGTGTGGAAAAGATGTACTAGGACCTCCAACATCAGTTCTGGTGGCCGAGAATGAAGAAGATTGTGGCAGAGTTTGTTTCTCGGTGCCTTAATTATTAGTAAGTAAAGGTTGAGCACAAGGTGTGAGTGGGTTTGGCTCAGCCCCTTGAGGTTCTATAGTGGAAGTGGGATGGGATATTCATGGACTACGTGATGGGTTTACCATGTACGTCTAGGGGACATGATTCCATCTAGGTGATCGTTGATCGACTCACCATGTCGGACCACTTCCTAGCCATATGGGTGCAGAGTTCAGTACAGATCATGGGACTCCTCTACGTGTATGAGATAGTTCAACTTAATGGAGTTCATCCATGATCGTCTTAGATCATGATGATCGTTTCATATCCCGGTTGTGGAAGGGATTGAAGGAAGCTTTTGGGACTCAGTTACGCTTGAGCACAACGTTTCATCCCCAGACTGATGGTCAGACAGAGTGGACCATCCAGGTTCTGGAGGATATGATTCGAGCTTGCATACTTGACTTCGGTCATAGATGGGAGGATCACCTACCACTGGTAGAATTTTTTTATAACAACAGTTACCATTCTACTATTGGTATCACACCATTTGAGGATCTATACGGGAGACCTTCCAAGTCACCACTTTCCTGGATTGACCTAGGAGAGTCAGAACTCGTGGGCTCAGAGATTGTGAGAGCTACTACAGAAAAGGGGTCAGTTATCCAGGAGCGAATTAAGACTGCATGGAGTCAGAAAAATTATTATGCTGACAGGATGTGGAGGCCCTTGGAGTTCGAGGAGGGAGACCATGTGTTCCTTCGGGTCTCACCTCGACGGGGATTGCAGAGAATTAGATGAGGCGACATGCTATCATCGAGGTTCATCAGCCCCTTACAGATTCTAAGTAGAGTTGACGAGGTGGGGTATCACTTGGCTCTACCTCCTCAGATGAACCGGGTACACAACATCTTCCATGTGTCGCAGCTACGGAGGTACATGCATGATCCATTACACACCATCGACTGGGGCGAGCTGGACATCGATGATGGAGCGACCTTTGCTGAGTACCCAGTGGAGATCTAGGATCGGCAGGAGAAGATCATTTGTGGGCGAGCTATTCCCTTGGTGTGTGTCATGTGGCAGCACTAGAATCTCCAGGAGAGCACGTGGGAGCAAAAGGCTCAGACTTGTGTACAGTACCCAAATCTTTTTGAGTAGCCCTTGTTTTAGCTTTTCAGGGAGGTAAAATCCCTATGGTGGGTGTGATGTAATGTCTGAGATTTTTCCATGTATTATTTTAATATTATATGGGAATTAATTTGAGACCAGGCTCTGAGACGACGTACAGTTCCGAGGCCTGGTGATCCTGGAACAAATGTTTGAATTCAATTTAATAATTAAGTTACGTGCGCGTGTGGTTTTCCTAAAAAAGTGAAATAACACCTGAATGGGTGCTCGGATCAAAAATCCTATGGCACCATTGCATTCAGAGCAGCGAGTTTACCCTAGAAGAGACCTAACATCAACTAGCGCAGGCCGGTGGTGAAATCTGGGTTTTGGACGTAACCGTAATAAAATATTTAATTTAAACTATTTTATTAAATCTGTTGCAGTGGATATCTTTATCCTTTCTCAATAAAGGCTAGCATAGGGGTCTTGGGTTACAAACCTCATAACCCTGAAATGATTGGCGGGTCTAGAGGCTCTAAAGAAAACCTCCCAACACGACGACGATGTTCCTGACGATTTTTTCCGGTGGCGACGACAACGTGGTGACTGGATCTACACCCACGAACGCCATGGAATCTAGGTAGGATGTTTTTTTTTTGATTTTTCCTTTCCCCGTTTTTGATTTATAAGATGAACATGGACTAATCTGCAAACCGATTAGCCCGTGGATCGATCATTTTGCGGGCGGGTGTGATTTGGGGTTTTATCGGGAAACCAATAACTTGAGATTTATAATTTGTTTATTTTTGTGGTTTTGACCTAATAGCGACGAACCTGGATCATCACGAACAATGATCGAGGTTCGTCCCTCTTCTTTTATTCTTTGTATTTTTTCTCCCACGCGTTCCTCATTGCGTTCTACACATTCATGGAGGAAATTGTTCGTTACACATTTTTTTTTTGGTGCAACGATCATAGATTGTAGATCCATAACTGGAGTGATGTCACGGAGGTGCGACAACGGTTTCAGTGGATGATTTGGAGTGGATCGAGAGTTATGAGTTTTCGGTCGTTTTTCTTCGTATGGATTGTTCGAGTTTTATGATCCGATTTTGTAACGCCCCGACCCTAGTTACCCAGAGTCGGTGCATTATTACATAACATTGGCATGATCATGAGAAAGATCAAGTCTCTAAAGACCGATTAGTTTAGTATCCTTGTAATAACTAGATACATCCATAAATTTTTACATTACATCATAAAAAAAACATCTTGTCTTCATATCCCCTCATACTATCCCTGCAGGTCATTCATAAATTACTTCTTCATAATCCTGGAAAAAAAAATAAAACATTGAAAGGGGTGAGCTCGGATGCTCAGTAAGGATAACATTATAGCAGAAGCTTTCATAAATAAGCATAAACACTTAAGGCAATTTATAACTAAAACAAAAGCCTTTGAAACTTGAACTTCAGCATAAAATGGCAAAGGTAAAATGAAATAATGCCATTTACTTACTCACATGGATATTCTACTAGTCGAATGATCACATGCAATATCAATAACCACTTTCATAATGATGGAATGCATAATTCCAGACTATCATAACCACATAGCCAAGGCCTCGTGCCAAGACTACAAATAAGATTTTGCCAAGGCCTTGTGCCAAGACACTAGTTTGTCTCATGAGACCTACCGATGCATCAAGGAGCTATAGCGGGCTCCACCCGTCACTTATTAAGTCCAATGCATTCCTCATATGAATAGGTTTAAGCATAAAATAAACATTCGTATTAAAACTAGCATATGAAATGTCAATACTTTAACCACAAACCATGAATGGTATAAAAATAGAACATCCACAGTCAAATATAACTCATTTGATACAATATGAAAGATTGTATTGTATCACATTAACCTCAATCATGAATAATGAAGGATGTTGACATAGATGAAAATAATCATCAAAACTATTTGAGAGAAATATCCCCCTTTTCTTGAAAACATTTAAAAGTCACACTATTTGTCAAGAAGCCATTTAAAAATATATTTTTGAATCAAAGTGTCCCATACCACTTTGAAACCTTTTAAAAGGATTTTTAATTTCTAAACTTTAATGTCCATATAAATAAATCCTTAAAACCATTTTTAAAACATGGACATTAATGAGAAAGATTTAGATGAATAAGTCTTTAAAACATTTTAAAATGGTATTTTGGTTAGAGTTTCTAACCAAAAGAGAGACACTTGAATACAAATAATTGAGGTAATCAAAACATTGTAATATCATGAGAATAAAGGAATTCATGATATACTATGTCAAAGTACATTATATACACCACATAAAAGTGATTCGGTGTATATCATCAAAGAAGTCTCAATGGAATGTAAATTGAGATGAAATCTCTCATAAAGGTTGTATCCTCAGGTTAAGGATAAATCAACGACATAATTATGTGTGACAAATACAAATACACTAAATATGATTGGATATTCAGTGTAAATCAATCAAAGGATATTCACACATATTCTTGTAAAAACAATACCAACGAATTGGATGTTTAACTCAACAAATGGAGAATGAGTTAAAATTACTCTTATCAAATTCATATCAATGAATTGAGAATTATCAATGGAGTGATTATGTGTATCAAACTTATATCCACAGGAAGGGGAGTGGAAATTATGACATAATCAAATGAATAGTGATTCCACACATAATCTTGGGGTAATATAATCAATGAAATATGCGTAAAGCCAAATGAGTGGAAATTGAAATCTCAAATTCCCTTATTGATTAGGTAACTTAAGAAACAAACACCCATGAAAGAAAGATCATACCATGATGATGTAAATACCCATAAAAAAAAGTATATTACACAATGAATACAATCATGGGTAGTACACATACACCACATGCAATAATTAAGTGGTGATCAATGGAATTCTCACGGAATTAAAAGTGAGACAAGAAACCCCTTACCACGTTAATCAACTGAGTCGCATGGCCAAAAGTTAATAACCACCAAATGATTTACAGAATAACATGAATATAAAGTGAATCATGATAATATATATCAAATGGAAGTACACAATACACCACTTTCAATAATTTAGTAGCGAACAATGGAAATCTCACGGAATTGAAAGTGAGATAAGAGAATCCCTTACTTTGTACTTTTTCCTTGGTCGATGGTAGGTTTACCTCCTGTATAATGGTTAAATAATTGTTATTGAATAATACAAGAATCAGTTACTTTAATATGATATCATATATGATCTTTTAACATTGATTTGTTAATAATATCTTAGAATTATCGTCATTTCAGGTGTTAACAGGTTCATTTTACTTTATATTCATTGTTATGTGAGCCATATTCGTTATTAATGGGATGTATATTATTCATATCCATAATGGTATCAAGTCCTTAAAGATCATTTTTAAATCATCAAATGATAATTATACATGAATGGATACGATGGAGAATGAATCTCATCGCGTTCGTGGAGACGGTAGTCCGTACGTACGCACAAATGCTACTTCAATTTAATTTTTATTTTAAAAGAATCGAATCCAAATGATACATAGGTATATTACTATTCCAGTAAAATATAATATTTTATATATGTTACTTAAGTTCATTAACACCATCCTTTATACGTTCCATGTGTGGTATGAACGAGTCATATCATTTTAAGGGGGCGATAGTCCGCACTTCCTCAAATGAAATTATCGTATGTATATACAACATGAAACGAATAATTGTATGAAATAAAATGGAATTACAGAAGCTTATATATAAAATATATATCATTAATATCATATTTAATTACAGTGCCATCCTAATGGCCACCATGAGAGGCGGTAAGATGTATTTGAACAATCATCGTTTCGTGAGGCGTTAGTTTTCCATCCACAGAAACATTATGTTCATCATCCATTAGATGGAGTTGTGTGAATGTGTAGTTTGAATCCTTCTTATAAAAACATCCTAGTATATTGTGGATACTGGTGTTGTTACAAAAGAAAGGAAATAAAAAGATTTTGGGGGTTGGAGAAGCAAAATAATTGAAAATAATTTAAGAGAAAATGTTACCTTTAATTTAGGTAACTCACTTTGGTTGGAACCAAAGGACTTCTTGAAATGCTTTCTTCCTAAGGGTAAGCTTCAAGGAGGAGTAGAGGGATGTGGGGAGCTTAGTTGGGCAGAGTTTGGACGAGCCAAGTGGCTTGAAAGGTGTGAGAAATGAGTAGAAGTGGTCTCCTTTTATAAGAGAGAGGAGGGGCTCTTTAGGAAAGAGTGAAAGTATTACTTTATAATATAATTATGTTCGGTTTATAATGGTCCAAAAATCATTGAGGTAGAAGATAAGATGACCCATATTCTAAATAACATCAACCAATAAGAATTGGACAGGTTTTAGATAATATTGTAATCATTATAATCTTATTTATTAAAATGATTTATTAATGAGGTAAACATTGCATCATTATTGTGTCATTAATAATTTATATTATTTGATGTCTAAAAATTATAAATAAAATATCATTATGTAGGAAATCTTTTTAGCTTTCTAATGAATATTTATAATCTAAAATCTAACATGTATAACCCTATGTAAAAATTATTCTTTTAAAAGATGTAAGCTTATGCCATTTTTGTATTCATTTTAACTTAACTAAAATAAAGTGTCATTATCACTTACAAGTGGATCAATGGGGTCCGAAAATTGACCCAAATATGGACATGGTCGACCATGTATCAACCAATAGGGTTAAGACACGTTTTAGGGTAATTTAGTATTATTATAATATTATTTGTTAACCCTTATTTACCGGATTTACCCTTAACCATGGTAAATAAAATATTTACCGCAGTAATTATTCAAAATGTCTAAAAATAAAAGTTACCTATTTACACAATTTGAACATCCTGATTCCAAATATGGAATCCATTTTTCTAAATTCAAAACACAGAAGTGGCAGAAATTAATTTAAAATTAATTCCCGCTGTCAAAACAAAAAGCGTGTTTGTAAGAGATAATAACTATCAAAAGATTGACATTTGTTTATGTTCGGTTTAATTGTAAAATTATGTCCAATGACCAAAATTATATTAAATGGTAAAAATATATTCTAAATATACTTTAAAACCACTCAAATTCATAATTTATCACTATTAATTATTTTGATTAAAAAAGTTGTTTTTAATTAAAATTTAGTAATTTTTACTATTCATCAAAATATGAAAGTTATCCGAAAAGTACCAAAATTTCACCTTAGGCTAAATTTGATATTCCGAATCCAAAAATGAAGTCCATTTTGAAATATAAAATATATATAATTTCAAAAAATTAAGTATTACTATTCATAACGGCTAGTTTGATCGGTTGTGGTGTGTGTTAAAACTCGAAGTTGCGTACAACACACGCTACTGTTTTATTCAAAGGAAAGCGTACCGTGGAAGCTTGGGATGTTTTATTTTAAATTTTTTTGATGTCCCCATTCAGTCAAAAAGTTTAAAATATTTTTTTTAAAAAGGGTTCACTATTAAAAGTTGGTAAAACTACAATACTGAAGATGAATTTGTTCTTACATTATGTCTAAGAAACTCATAATATGGATTCTAAAATTATAAGGATTATATAAAGATTAAAATTTAGTTAATAATATTCATAACCTTTTTTGAACGGCTTGTTTGGTAAGTCATGGTGTGCTTGAACTCGGTGTTGCGTGTTGTGCAAGTTATTGAATTATTTTGAAGAAATAACACTCTATGAAATCTTGGGGTGTTACATTCTCCTCTCCTTCAATAAATTGCGTCCTCGCAATTTGAAATTGTTTTTCGAAAATAAAAGGTTGAAAATAGAAAATATATTTGTGGGAAAACCCACATCGGAAATTGGTTTATTAAAATTTAGACTTAATATGAGGAAAAGAGAAATGAAAGGGTCACCACCAAATTATGATCTCGATTAGGAGAACATTGGTGGCAATTAGAGACATATAATTGGAGGAAAAACGTAAATATTTATAGGTAGTGGTTGAGGTCATCAATCACAAACAAGTATAAAATTGAGGTCCTTAAACTCATCAATCTATGATGATTTGAAGTACCATCGGTTCAACAAAATATAGGGTATTGGGATCACACATTTTTGACATTTCAAAATATCTTAGTTGAAATCCCACATCGAAAAATGAATTAATGAGGCCTCTATTTAAAATAAAGAGTGGAAAGTATGAAGATTACCGAAAATAACACATACTAGGGTTCCATGTAGGAAAATATGGATATGGAGGAGAAATATAACCATCAATTATCTGATGGAGAGTGGTAGAGAACATGGCTATGAAAAGGCCAACAATCCCAAAGCCATAAATTAGTGATGATTTAAGGTACCATCTAGGACAACATTTTTTTTTAAAGTTACATTACCTAAGGAAGAGGAATTCATTTATGATATTGACTAAGAAAATTATAAGATATACTTAAATTTTAAGTAGATTTTCATTCTTTAATAAATTTCCACCACTAACTCAATTTTTTTTAAACGATGAGTATTCAAGAAGACTTGGTCACACTGGAAGAGCTAGAATAAACTTCTATAGAATCACATGATCCATGCAGGATAAACTATATATTTACATTGTCTTTGAAGATTAATCAAAACCAAAATGGTTAGTGAATGATCTAATGATCCCCCAAAAGGATATTCATTGAGATAAATATGCACTAATCTTAATTTCTAAAATTAAACCAACAATACCCCAAAGTTAAATAGATACCATTCAATAACCAATTGTCCTTAAAATCCTTTAATATAATCCAAACTAATATTGAAACCCAAAACATAGAAGAATTTGACTATGTAGTCTCCCATGTTACATTGTATCTCCAAATGACATCAAATACTCTCAAAGTCACATACTTAAAAGTAATTAACATCATCACATATTCTCTGTTATAGGTTAATCATTTCCATAAATAACCCAAATCACTATAAATCAACAATAAAAATGTAGTTAAAAATCCACCATTACTCTACAAATGAAACCTCATTGTATTCTATTTTCCTTGGGCATATAGTGTTCCTAACAAAACGAACATCTTCCAAAATAACATTTATCACTTAATCACCAAATCATTTTCCTATACCAAGGGTATTCATTTGATAAGACATAAGAACCCAAATCATCTTATTATTGATCAATAAAATCATTTAACAAAAAAAAATAGTCATACTAACCAGGGACTTCACGTAGTCCAGTGGTAGGCGATAAATCCCAATCGCACTTTGGTTGTGGGTTCGATTCCCACAGCTTTTTCCGACGCGACGGGTTGTCACACGGTCTACGTGTTGTCCTTTTTCAAAAACTATATTCTATAATATTACCAAAATGAGATAAATTTTTCAAAATAACATTATTTAACCACAAATGTTATATCATACTTTGTATTTTCATCCCAAATTATAATAACTTATCATTTTCTCAAACCCCAATGATCATATAAAACCAAATGGTTATTTATACCTATATCCACAAGAGAAGAGACAATTATTCCTCAAATATCATTCTCACATGGCAAACTGAGGGGTTACAAATACAAGAGAAAATTATTCCAAAGTAAACCCATCAACAAGGAGTGCTAATACTTTTTAAATTTTTCTCCAACCATTTATTTCCGCATAGCTTCTTCTTTGAGCAAGAAAATATCCTATAAAATAGGACATTCACTCGGGTAATGGCCAGGCCCCTACATTTACGGAAAATGACTGTAAATGGACTCTTGGGACCATTTTTATCTTCTTCCATAGTACTCTTCATTTTTCTTCGGCAATTCTTCACTTTATGTCCTTCCTTCCCGCACGTAAAACATTTCGTTGTCCCATTGAGACACTTTCCTGGGTGTCTCTTTCCACAATTCCTGCATGATGAAAATTGAGGTTTCTTTTCTCCATGGTCTCCATTGCTGGAGATCTTATCATTTATCACCTTTCTCTTCCTTGTTGAGTCTGGGAGTTGGTTAATATATATGTTGTTGATCATATTTTTGGAAAACTGATTTGGCATAAAGACGATATCTTTTACGCCTATCAACATTCCATTTTGTTGCTCATTTCCACCACCGTTCCAACCTTGTACATCATTCTCAAAGTCACTATGACTTCCTTGGAATCCAGCCAATGACTAAAACCAGAAAGCATTGTGTGAGTAATAGTAGTCGTAAAATCATTTAGAGATTAAAATGTCACCATATTCTCAATTTGAAACATATTAGGATTAACCAAGGTCATTTACTCTCATCTTATGTATATATTACTTAAATCGGTTTGTAAAGAAAATGTAAATTATCCTAAGCATATCCCCCGGGAGTGTCGTAACCAAGAGTGCAGCAAGGCCCGTTGTCGTGCACCAGTTCTCGTTCGAGTCTAGCTCAAAGCGGTGTTTTTGGGTTTTACCCCTAGGTACATCTGTGCCAGAGCCGCCTCTACCTGCTCGTATCCAGACAGGGATGTATTGCTCGGAAAACTCACAAAATCTCTACAATACCAAAATTCTAGAAAGTTATTTTATACTAATCCTCAATGTTCATCTTAGGTCTACGTGCTCTAATCAGAGTTTATCTAAATCTAGCTACCAAGGTTTGTACTAAACTTCCTCTGATACCAACTGTAAAGCCCCGACCCTAGTTACCCAGAGTCGGTGCATTATTACATAACATTGGCATGATCATGATAAAGATCAAGTCTCGAAAGACCGATTAGTTTAGTAGCCTTGGAATAACTAGATACATCCATAAATTTTTTACATTACATCATAAAAAAAACATCTTGTCTTCATATCCCCTCATACTATCCCTGCAGGTCATTCATAAATTACTTCTTCATAATCCTGGAAAAAAAAATAAAACATTGAAAGGGGTGAGCTCGGATGCTCAGTAAGGATAACATTATAGCAGAAGCTTTCATAAATAAGCATAAACACTTAAGGCAATTTATAACTAAAACAAAAGCCTTTGAAACTTGAACTTCAGCATAAAATGGAAAAGGTCAAATGAAATAATGCCATTTACTTACTCACATGGATATTCTACTAGTCGAATGATCACATGCAATATCAATAACCACTTTCATAATGATGGAATGCATAATGCCAGACTATCATAACCACATAGCCAAGGCCTCGTGCCAAAACTACAAATAAGATTTTGCCAAGGCCTTGTGCCAAGACACTAGTTTGTCTCATGAGACCTACCGATGCATCGAGGAGCTATAGCGGGCTCCACCCGTCACTTATTAAGTCCAATGCATTCCTCATATGAATAGGTTTAAGCATAAAATAAACATTCGTATTAAAACTAGCATACGAAATGTCAATACTTTAACCACAAACCATAAATGGTATAAAAATAGAACATCCACAGTCAAATATAACTCATTTGATACAATATGGAAGATTGTATTGTATCACATTAACCACAATCATGAATAATTAAGGATGTTGACATAGATGAAAATAATCATCAAAACTATTTGAGAGAAATATCCCCCTTTTCTTGAAAACATTTAAAAGTGACACTATTTGTCAAGAAGCCATTTAAAAATAGATTTTTGAATCAAAGTGTCCCATACCACATTGAAACCTTTTAAAAGGATTTTTAATTTCTAAACTTTAATGTCCATATAAATAAATCCTTAAAACCATTTTTAAAACATGGACATTAATGAGAAAGATTTAGATGAATAAGTCTTTAAAACATTTTAAAATGGTATTTTGGTTAGAGTTTCTAACCAAAAGAGAGACACTTGAATAAAAATAATTGAGGTAATCAAAACATTGTAATATCATGAGAATAAAGGAATTCATGATATACTATGTCAAAGTACATTATATACACCACATAAAAGTGATTCGGTGTATATCATCAAAGAAGTCTCAATGGAATGTAAATTGAGATGAAATCTCTCATAAAGGTTGTATCCTTAGGTTAAGGATAAATCAACGACATAATTATGTGTGACAAATATAAATACACTAAATATGATTGGATATTCAGTGTAAATCAATCAAAGGATATTCACACATATTCTTGTAAAAACAATACCAACGAATTGGATGTTTAACTCAACAAATGGAGAATGAGTTAAAATTACTCTTATCAAATTCATATCAATGAATTGAGAATTATCAATGGAGTGATTATGTGTATCAAACTTATATCCACATGAAGTGGAGTGTAAATTATGACATAATCAAATGAATAGTGATTCCACACATAATCTTGGGGTAATATAATCAATGAAATATGCGTAAAGCCAAATGAGTGGAAATTGAAATCTCAAATTCCCTTATTGATTAGGTAACTTAAGAAACAAACACCCATGAAAGAAAGTTCATACCATGATGATGTAAATACCCATAAAATAAAGTATATTACACAATGAATACAATCATGGGTAGTACACATACACCACATGCAATAATTAAGTGGTATCAATGGAATTCTCACGGAATTAAAAGTGAGACAAGAAACCCCTTACCACGTTAATGAACTGAGTCGCATGGCCAAAAGTTAATAACCACCAAATTATTTACAGAATAACATGAATATAAAGTGAATCATGATAATATATATCAAATGGAAGTACACAATACACCACTTTCAATAATTTAGTAGCGAACAATGGAAATCTTACGGAATTGAACGTGAGATAAGAGAATCCCTTACTTTGTACTTTTTCCTTGGGCGATGGTAGGTTTACCTCCTGTATAATGGTGAAATAATTGTTATTGAATAATAAAAGAATTAGTTACTTTAATATGATATCATATATGATCTTTTAACATTGATTTGTTAATAATATCTTAGAATTATCGTCATTTCAGGTGTTAACGGGTTTATTTAACTTTATATTCTTTGTTATGTGAGCCATATTCGTTATTAATGGGATGTATATTATTCATATCCAGAATGGTATCAAGTCCTTAAACATCATTTTTAAATCATCAAATGATAATTATACTTGAATGGATACGATGGAGAATGAATCTCATCGCGTTCGTAGAGACGGTAGTCCGTACGTACGCACAAATGCTACTTCCATTTAATTTTTATTTTAAAAGAATCGAATCCAAATGATACATAGGTATATTACTATTCCAGTAAAATATAATATTTTATATATGTTACTTAAGTTCATTAACACCATCCTTTATACGTTCCATGTGTGGTATGAACGAGTCATATCATTTTAAGGGGGCGGTAGTCCGCACTTCCTCAAATGAAATTATCGTATGTATATACAACATGAAACGAATAATTGTATGAAATAAAATGGAATTACAGAAGCTTATATATAAAATATATATCATTAATATCATATTTAATTACAGTGCCATCCTAATGGCCACCATGAGAGGCGGTAAGATGTATTTGAACAATCATCGTTTCGTGAGGAGTTAGTTTGCCATCCACAGAAACATTATGTTCATCATCCATTAGATGGAGTTGTGTGAATGTGTAGTTTGAATCCTTCTTATAACAACATCCTAGTATATTGTGGATGCTGGTGTTGTTACAAAATAAAGTAAATAAAAAGATTTTGGGGGTTGGAGAAGCAAAATAATTGAAAATAATTTAAGAGAAAATGTTACCTTTAATTTAGGTAACTCACTTTGGTTGGAACCAAAGGACTTCTTGAAATGCTTTCTGCCTAAGGGGAATCTTCAAGGAGGAGGAGAGGGATGTGGGGAGATTAGTTGGGCAGAGTTTGGACGAGCCAAGTGGCTTGAGAGGTGTGAGGAATGAGTAGAAGTGGTCTCCTTTTATAAGGGAGAGGAGGGGCTCTTTAGGAAAGAGTGAAAGTATTACTTTATAATATAATTATGTTCGGTTTATAATGGTCCAAAAATAATTGAGGTCGAAGATAAGATGACTCATATTATAAATAACATCAACCAATAAGAATTGGACAGGTTTTATATAATATTTTAATCATTATAATCTTATTTATTAAAATGATTTATTAATGAGGTAAACATTGCATCATTATTGTGTCATTAATAATTTATATTATTTGATGTATAAAAATTATAAATAAAATATCATTATATAGGAAATCTTTTTATCTTTCTAATGAATATTTATAATCTAAAATCTAACATGTATAACCCTATGTAAAAATTGTTCTTTTAAAAGATGTAAGCTTATGCCATTTTTGTATTCATTTTAACTTAATTAAAATAAAGTGTCATTATCACTTACAAGTGGATCAATGGGGTCCCAAAATTGACCCAAATATGGACATGGTCGACCATGTATCAAACAATAGGGTCAAGACACGTTTTAGGGTAATTTAGTATTATTATAATATTATTTTTTAACCCTTATTTACCGGATTTACCCTTAACCATGGTAAATAAAATATTTACCGCAGTAATTATTCAAAATGTCTAAAAATAAAAGTTACCTATTTACAAAATTTGAACATCCTGATTCCAAATATGGAATCCATTTTTCTAAATTCAAAACACAGAAGTGGCAGAAATTAATTTTAAATTAATTCCCGCTGTCAAAACAAAAAGCGTGTTTTTAAGAGATAATAACTATCAAAAGATTGACATTTGTTTATGTTCGGTTTAATTGTAAAATTATGTCCAATGACCAAAATTATATTAAATGGTAAAAATATATTCTAAATATACTTTAAAACCACTCAAATTCATAATTTATCACTATTAATTATTTTGATTAAAAAAGTTGTTTTTAATTAAAATTTAGTAATTTTTACTATTCATCAAAATATGAAAGTTATCCGAAAAGTACCAAAATTTCACCTTAGGATAAATTTGATATTCCGAATCCAAAAATGAAGTCCATTTTGAAATATAAAATATATATAATTTCAAAAAATTAAGTATTACTATTCATAACGGCTAGTTTGATCGGTTGTGGTGTGTGTTAAAACTCGAAGTTGCGTACAACACACGCTACTATTTTATTCAAAGGAAAGCGTACCGTGGAATCTTGGCATGTTTTATTTTAAATTTTTTTGATGTCCCCATTTAGTCAAAAAGTTTAAAATATTTTTTTTAAAAAGGTTTCACTATTAAAAGTTGGTAAAACTACAATACTGAAGATGAATTTGTTCTTACATTATGTCTAAGAAACTCATAATATGGATTCTAAAATTATAAGGATTATATAAAGTTTAAAATTTAGTTAATAATATTCATAACCTTTTTTGAACGGCTTGTTTGGTAAGTCATGGTGCGCTTGAACTCGGTGTTGCGTGTAGTGCAAGTTATTGAATTATTTTGAAGAAATAACACACTATGAAATCTTGGGGTGTTACAGTTTTATGGACCGAAAACACCTGTTACGGTGATTGTATGATGAAACGAACCAACCCCTAGAGTATCGGGATGAGAAGACGAGTGATCATGGATCCGGAAGATTGGCCAATGTGTGAGGAAGAAGACGACATTCTAGAAAAATCCCAACTACACGGTGTATAGTGTGGGCTACACAATGTGTGTTCGTCGATGGATTTACCTGGCGTGTACTTAGGGAGTACACAGACACGGGTTTAGTACACAGCTGAGGACACGGCGTGTATACCCCCCCTGGCCAGACCCGACCGGATATATGGGATACCCCATGTGCTGGTACATGGGTACTAGACACAGACAGAGACCATGTACGGGCACATGGCCAGCGTACACGGAGTGAGCCCCAGGTGCTCGAATACGGCGTGTGATTTTTCTACATGCCGTGTAGTTACTTTCTATCCGACATGTCAGATGACACGATCCATTTACACGGGCAGTACCTGGTGTCATGGAACACGACGTGTGATCCTTCTACACGACATGTAGTCTTGTTTTACACGGACTAGACAGATGACACGGGCCGTTACATGGGAAGTACCCAGGGTCAAGGAACATGGCGTGTAACCATACTACACACTGTGTAACCAATTCTTCATGGCTTGATCCAATTGTCTTATGTGACTTTGACTAGTTTTCTTAGGGTTCTTACCCTTGGTCTTTTCCCGGAAGGTTCTGTCATCATTTCCAATATACAAGAGTATGATCCCTTCTGCAGGACTTCCTGAATAAAGTTGATGGAATCCCCTCTGTGAGACTTAGATCCGGATCCTCTATTCATTACTGGAATCCTAGGTAGAGTTCATGGTATCGACGTGACCAACTTTACCCGGGCGCCGATCCTCTGCTTAACAAATTAGCTCAGACTGAGTTTTTGGAATCACCCCATGACTTGGTTGTGATCCTCATTTGAGAATCATGTTCACAAAGTACTTGTGGAGTGTGTTCTCCCGGAACGAGTACTTCATATCTCTCTCTTCAGAACTAGGAGTGTGTTCTCCTTGTTATGTGCATAGTGGAATCTTCAAGCTGGATCTTAGTGGTGGTTTTGCGATAGTAGATTGTGTATGAGTATATCTAGATATTCTTGTTATATGTTCTGTAGACATATACTGTGTGGAGATAACTGTATCTTTTCTTTTTGGTATTTCCCTTATTGTATTTCCTTTGTGGTTTCGGGGTGTCCTACTGGGTATTATTATACTCACCCCTGAACAGGATTTGCCGGCACGTATCGTGTGTTGTGCAGATGAGTGAGCCTTTGACATGATTCTAGGAAAACCAGGACCGGATGGTACACAGTGAGATCAGACAGGCCGAGGTGTGTTCCTACGACTACAGATTGCAGTCCCAGCATTTTTTCCTTACAGGTTGGACTTTGTTACGAACTCTCTTTTGGTGGGCTTGTACTTTTGGCCCAAGGTTTTACCTTCTTTTACATTACTTTCCTGTTGTACTCTGTTAGTAGGGTTTTAGTGTATGCATGCATCTTGTTTCTTTTATTAGTTTTTACTTTTCATCTTTGTGGTCTTGGAGATGTGTGTGCGTGTGTACAGGTTTATAGGCAATGCCTCCCATGTTTGTAGCATGACTAATCGGTGATAGTCAAAAGCCCCTGGCCTATTAGAGGTGGGATTGGGGAGTTGCGGCTCGAGCCCCACTAGGACGAGTCGTGACATTTTTCAATCCAAGTGGCTTTATAGGTGCGAGTAAAGGGATATATGTAGTGGCCTTTTATAAGGGGGAGGAGGGGCTCTTTAGGAATGTTTGAAAATTTTATTTTATTATAAAATTATATTCAGTTTAAAAACGTCAAAAATTCATTAATTTATAAGATAAGATGAATATATGTCTAAATAAAATCATCCAATAAGAATTGTATAGTGTTTGTATATTTTTTAATCCGTATCGTTTTAATTTAACACTTTGTTAACTTATTTATCTTTTACCATGTCCTCTTGTATATTCATACTATATTGTTAATATAATTACTATAAAATTCTTGGAGACCAAAAATTTAGCATTAATGACTTTTTTAATATCTTATATTTCATTTGTCAAAATATTAGATTCTTAGGACTATTTTATCTTTTCATAAAATATTAATTTATTTAAAAACTTGTTTATCACAATTTTTATACTATTCATATCATGACTTTTTAAAAATACATAAAAACATGATCAATTCGAACAAAAGTCATTATTAAAAATATAAAAAGTCATTATTATCTATAAAATTCGTGGATGACATAAAAAGATTCAAAAGAAATTTATTTTAATATTTATAATCTCATTTATTTAAAACATTCATTAATGAGGTAATCATTAAATCATCGTTGTATCATGAATAAAATTATTAATTTAATGTCTAAAAATTATAAATAAAATAACATGATGTAGGAAATATTTTTATCTTTCTAATTACTATTTATATTTTAAATAGTAATATATATATAACAACATATATGAATTTTTTACTAAAAGATATTTGTTTATGCTACATTTTTCATAACATTAAATTAATTTTTATAAAATTTCATTTTCACTTGCAAGTGGCTCCATGGGGTCCCAAAATCATCCCAAGGAATCCTATGGTTGGATATTTATCATCTAATAGGGTTACGAAATGTGTATGGTTAATTTAATATTATTCTAATATTATTTTTTAACCTTATTTACAAAATTTACCTTTTAAACATGGTAAATAAAATATTTACGGATGTTACGATTCATAATGTCTTAAAATTAAAGTTACCTATTTAAATAATTTGAAACTATTGATTAAAAATATGGAATCCATTTTTCCAAATTCAAAACATTAAATTTGTAGAAATTAATTATAAATTAATTCTCATTTTCAAAACCAAAAAGCGTGTTTTTAAGATATAATAACAATCCAATGTTTGAAACCTGTTTATGTCTAATTTCCAAGTGAAATTACTTGAAATCAACAAAATTGGATTTAATGAAAAAATATAATCCATATACATATTAAAACCAAATATAATGACAATATAACTATATAAATAAATCATAGGAAAAGTCTGTTTTGACTTAAAATGCAGTATTTTTCACTATTCATTAAAAAATTATCTTTATTAGAAAAATACCAAAAATTTACCCAAATATAATTTTGATGTCCCTCATCTAAATAATAAGTTTATTTATTCAAATGGAATATATAAAAGTGATAAAAACTATATTTAAAAGGGGTTCACCATCAAAAGGTAGTAAAACTACCTTTGAAAAAATATTAGAGTATTTATGTTTAAAATTGGATTCATTCTCATTTTATGCCTCCAAATTTTACTAGATTAATGTAAAACAAATTAAAAATCATGTATAATCATATTTTAGTTTGCTCTGTTCATTCACTCCAATACAATGTCTAGACGTTAACTACCATTTAAAATAATATATTATTATTATTATTTAGTATTACTCAGCCTTGTGTGCAACATTATATTTCAAAGAAACCAATTGTTTCATGTCAGGTACTCCATCGAAAATAACATCCCCTTTAAATTAAAATTAATATTTAATTCAAAAATATTAGTAAATATGAAAATGTCACATTTTTTATTTACCTGGGATGGTACAGTTCATCCTTCCAAGATTCATTATAAATTCATTACACAAATGATATAGTATTTAGGTTACATAAGTGACTAATAATTTATAAGATAGACCAAAATTTCAATCTAAATATTGTTATAACCAAAACCTTAGGCATGTCTAATATTAGAAATGGAATCCCAAATCTCATATTTAAGAGATATATGAATTCTAATGATATGATATAATTGTTTTTCCATAAATTACATTCATGATCAAAAGATGATTAAACAACAAAGTATTCTCATGTATCAATGAGTGGTTTCATTATAGTTGAAACTGATCCAATTCTGTGGTGGAATAATCCAAATGATTGCATTCCCAAAGAATAGTTTCCTTGGTGTCCCCTTAATACTGGGTTTCCCAATGATAATGAGATCTTCCAAATGATTCATTATGTTTAATTATAAGAGTTATATTGCAAAAATATATTTCCAATGAAACCTACATATAAAAGAATCAAAAGTGTAGTATTACCATCAAAATCGAGTGAGTTCCAAGCCCCCAATATGTAATAGAAGGTAGCATAAACAATGTAATATAGTTGGATATGTTTTTTTTCTCAGAGTTAGTTTTTTATTTATACCTTTCATGAGATAGTATAAATCAAAATCATATTACAAATCACATAAAAATAATGAATATATTAAACCTGAAACATCTTTTGATAACTTACATTCAAAAAATTAGTGCTCGAGGTTTTCAAAATCCTTATAGCATAAATATAGGTAGATGTTATCTAGAAAACTATAATTATAATACGGCCATCCATTGGTATCCAAATATAATATATTGTATATATTTTTAAACACATTTATGGTATGAATAATTATTTCCTAAAAGAATAGTCCAATTTGGGGGGGGGGTGTTAGCTGACCAGTAGAGGTATTTGTAGTATTACTTGCTTGAAATTTAGCCCAAATGAGCATGCATCCAAGGGAAAATTTGAAATATTGAAATATTTTATCGTTGAAACTAAGATATAATATCATCATTTTGATGAATTTTTATATTTTACATAATTTTTAGAGCATATTCAATGGACATGTCTCCTTCATAAGAATTTAGTGGGGAATGAAGTGTTTCTACTAAGGTTCTATAAATATCTAGCAATGAAAGAATTATTGAAATGGAAAATATTTTTGATTCCTAATTCCATAAGGTATAAGGGATTAATAGTTTTATCCCATGAAACAATAACTAGTTTCATATCATGGATGATTCCTTTCTTCTTGATATGTTTGATTTGTTTTTATAGTCTCTTATATAATTATCTTGTACATTTGTAAATGTGAAAGGAGAAAATAAACATGGATGGTATGACCATTTTCACAATAAAAATTATTATAGCTTGTGATAAGTTTTTCCCTTTTAAGTTGTAAAATTGAGAATATGTTTTATATTATATGTATATAATTTTAATAGATTTAACCTTATCAAAGAACATGGTATTACAGAGATATGTGAAAGGAAGGGTCCTAATTTTAACCCCCATTAATTAAATTATTTGTTTCTTCTTTGAGATAAGATGAAATTAACATATATAACATGATAAATGATCTAATTAATGGATTACCTCTATAATTAATCCTATTGATGAAAGATATCCTTTTACATTTAAGAGACACAACATCACCCGCATTGAATAGATGAAATTTGATATCATAGTGGAGGTATGTTGGAATAAATAGATTCTTGACCACTATGGTGGGATATATATTTCTAAGATACATAACTCAAAGGATGCATTAATAAAATAATTTTTAATTATTCCATAAAGTAAATAACAGATCATGTCAACTTGTCTAACAAACATATTGTAGTTTAATTAATATTTATGATATATATTGACAATAAAATATATCCTATTAATTTAAAGGAGGGGAAAAATACATTTGATAAATAATAATAATAATAAATGATAGTCGACATGATGTGTCACAAAGACCCATACCTTTAAAATTTGTATAAAAAAGATAACCATTAAAATATGAGTTTAAATGACATGATTATAGATATCAACACTAATATTTATTAAATTAAGAACATATAATTGGAATACAAAATAAATGGTTAATAAGAGGCATGTTCCTTCAAAAACTTTAATTAAGAGCGTATCCACCACTATATTCCCGTATATATAAATATGGGATATCATGAACTAGGTATTATTGAGATAAATGTTTTCTTTTGACACTTTATAACTTTAGTTTTGGAAATTTAAAACACACCATCTTAATAATTTAAAATCTTTTATACATCCCTATTTTTAGAATGTTATGTAGTAATGTCATTGTTTTGGATTTAGATATACAACTATACTAGAAGAAATATGTTTTATAACTGGATTCTCTTATATGGGATGGATGATTAAAATATACATTGAAAAAATGTTTACACATATTTATACTTATAATATAATGAAATCCAATAGATGAAGGTATAAATTAACCATAAAACAAACATTATTAGACAATGGCACATATAATTTATGGATGAAAATTTATTAAATCCATTGGATGAAAGAATATCATTCTTCTTGGAATAAGATTATTATTGTATTTAAAATATATGAAGTCACTATTGTGGTGTATGAACATGATGACCAATAGAAAGATAAGTAATATTGAACATTCCAAGAGAATTAAGAGTTTTTATGATTCTATTGTAACCAACCCCGAATAATGTAGAATATGACCATTTGAGGATTGTCTGTAAATAGGAAAATCATTCTAGGATAAAGAAAATTTTTCATTTCTTATGACATAAGAGTTACTGTGAAGATTTTTTTAACATCATATTAATTAGAGTAATTACATCATTTTAATTATTTAGAGTGTTTTTAACTAAGAAATTTTCTTTTTTAGAATCATTATAAATTCCATAAGTTATTATGTGTTTCTAATTATTTATCCAATATTGTGTGATCAAGGTATTATGGGGATATAAATACATTATTGGTCTAGTATTACTGACTGAGGGTTCATGTGACTAAGGAATCTTAATTTAATTGATCTTAGTATCGAGGGATACCTTTCATAAGGAAGATATACATTTATGGTTTTTTGAAACAATAAAATCATAATGAATGGGTTGTAGACTTTTTACCACTAAATTTTAAAGTTTGGATCTTTTTTATAATGTTTTGTAAGATTTTATTACTTTAAATGATTTCTTTACATGTTTTAATAAGATTATAATTTCTATTGTGTAGTTGTATAGAAATATTTGACTTGATCTAAACATTTATAAACATTGATAATTAGATGTACTATCTATTTGACATATAAACTCTTAGAATGGTAAAAAAATTCTGTCCAATATACGTTAATAAATCGGTTTTTAAAAATTAGTTTTTAATATTATAAACTATAATTAACCACCTATTTCAGTTTAATCGATTACTCATATGAACTTGAATTCTATATTAAATGCACTTCTACAACATTTTCTAGAATATACTTTTTCAGAAAATGATACATTTTATAATTTGTTCTATTAATTTTAAACTTTTTACACTATTGTGTGTTTTTAGAAAGTGTTTTATTTGTAAAGATGGTGGTCTTAAATGTTAGAAATTTTGAAAATACATGTCTTATAAGAAAACCAATATTTTAAGGTGTTGAATATGATTATTTTATATCCTAGATGAACTCATTCATTATTAACACTATATTTTACAATATTTTCATATTGAAAGGAATGTACAAAATTCTGGATAGAGGATTCAAATTTTTATAAAAATGATAATTCCAAATATCAACTGAATTACAGAGCCGGAAATAATTTATTATGTCCTATGACCTGGAACACATATATCAAAATTTATTTTGGTGAATTATCTAAGTGTATTTGGATAAAACTTGAGATTAATCACTCTGGTACATCCAAAATTATCGATACTACAAGTGGTATGGTATGATCTAACTAACAACCCTTTGATTTTATAACTATAGAATCTATTTTAAAGATGAATTATAGATTTATGTCAATTATAAATAGTTTAACATCATTGGGAGATAAATATTTGTTTGATGAAATTTTTGTAGGGAATCTTATTGCGATTATTCCCAGTGAATGATAATTTAAAAGAATAGATATTGATGATACAAAAAAATAACATATTTGAGATTATGTGATCATATTTGAACACTCATGTAGTATGCCAGTAGACTAAAAATAGATGATGAATAGGGGAAAAAAATAAAATATGGTGTTATTTTTTCTTCTAATTCTAATGGTGTTAAGAAATATATATCAATATAGAAATTTAATAAATCTTTAATGCAGAAGAATGTAAAAGTTGATAACAAAAGTAGTTCCGTATAAAAAAAGTGAAAATAAATTAGATAATCCTAAAACTGGATGAAGATGATATTTTTTAAAATTTATTTTAATTAAAAGTTTGAAAATAATTATAAACAAAAGTTTGATAAGAAATATTCTTTAGATATGACATGTTATGAGTATATGAAACCTGGTCATATCAGACAAGATTTTCTATGACTAAAGAAGATGGACAAGAAAGAAATAAGTTATAAAATGTTATACAATTATAATGGAATGAAAATGCAGAATGATGACGAAACATAGTCTGCTAGTGGTGGAGTCAGTTCTTTAGATAATTCTTCTAGTGATAACACCGATTATTAAAAGTATGGTATTTTATAACAGTATTCCAAAGAATAATGAATTATTTATGGAAAAATTTAATCTGAATCCTTTACCAATATTAATTTAATATTCAAATTATCATGATTTAGAGGATGATAATGGTTACAATTCTTCTAAATAATAAAAAAATAGTTCATCTAAAGATGATAATAGTTTACCTAGTTTTCAAAAGGTTTTAGAGATTCTTAAATTTTTAGATAAATAAAATATATTTTTTTTAAAAAAATATGACGATAATAAAAAATTTCTTTCCAAATAAAATTATATGATTTCAAAACATTACCATGATTTAAATAATATTACTAAATAATTAGAAAACCAATCACGTTATACTTCTACGGTGAGGATACATAATTATTTACTAAACAAAATTTCTGAAATTTTGAGAATGATAATTTTACTATAAAAATTATATTCTAGAATGAAAAATTTTGCTAATAAAAATAGAAAAACTAGATCTCATTGAATCATTTCTGGTATTGGTATTATAAACCCAAAGAAACATTTTCAAAATAATTATTTTATACCAAAAATAGATCTTTTTAAAAAAAATATAAAAGTGGGGGTCATTGAAAAAATAAGTTTTCTTCATATTATGTACAATATTTCAAATTTAATAGTGCATAATTTTATAAATAATAAATATCAATTCAAAACAAAAGGGTTGAAAAAATGTGGATTACAATAATCCTATGTCCTAGTAATGATGGAATGATGCAAGTTTGGGTCACAAAAATATTTGTTTTTATATTTTTTGGAAAATAAAAAAATTAAGAACAAAAGAAAATATGGTACAAGGATTGTGGTTGGTCCCATCACATAATTTGAAGTAAGAAATTATTCTATAGGATTATAAAGTTGAAAGGATGAAATGTTATTTTTGAGATAATTCTCAAGGAAAATTATATAGTACAGATAATATTGTTCTTCTTGATAAAACATTAATTTGAAATGTTTTGATTTTTTTAAGGAATATTAACAACCTTAAAATCATAGTAAAATTTTGTTATGAAGGCTATCTTTTTTATCTTCAAGAATGATAAAATTACTATTCAAGGTTCATATTGTAAATTCATTATTTTTGTTGACATACATGATAATGTTTATAAACAAAACATAGAAGTCCATAGAATTCATGATCTAGCATGCCTCATTGAAATGGAGGATCAATATCGGTTATAGTATAGATGGTTAGAAAACTGTAAAATAAAAATTTTATCTAAAATTTATAAGAAAAAACTTTATAGATATCTACTTGAGCTTAGGTTTTATTATTTAAAAGTTTTTGATCCTTGACAATTTGTAAAGAAATACAGGTCAAGTTTTAAATCAACATGTAAATTTTCAATTTCTATTTTATTAAATTCATGGCACATGAAGTTATTTATTCCAAAAAAACCTGTCTGTATTAGTATAAAATAATATGTATATGTTTTAGTTGATGAATTTACTAGATACACATGGGTATATTTCTAGTGATATAGTTATATGCCTTTTTCTGTTTGAAAAAAAATAGACTATGTTAAAATTTAGAAAAATATACCCTTAGTAACTATTCATAGTGACCCTGGTTGAGAATCTATTAATTATGAATTCAAATATTTCCATTGTAAAAAATTTATAACACATAACTTCTTAAATCCTAGAAAACCTTATCAAAATTGTGCAGTTGAAAGAAAAAATTTAGTTCTTATGGTGACTGCTAGAAACTTTTAGAGTGAATACTCAATTGATATTTATTTAGGCTGA
The DNA here is from genome assembly GCA_963277665.1 of Viscum album. Lineage (NCBI taxonomy): Eukaryota > Viridiplantae > Streptophyta > Magnoliopsida > Santalales > Viscaceae > Viscum > Viscum album. The sequence goes on from OY728137.1 coordinate 1,211,492,255, forward strand.
AGTAGTTAGTACTATCTTATATACTATAAATATTGTTTTAATTTGACCTTTTTTTAATGAAAATACTAATGAGTTTTGGACAAGAATAAAATAAAAATATTAAAATTTAAAAAATTTTGTTGTAAAGTTTTCAATAAGAATTCTAAAGATAATTTATATAAATTTTCTATAAATTTGGATAAATGAATTTTTTAGGTTATTATATAAAAATTAAGGGATATATATTTTTAAATAAATATAAAATTAATTTGTATGAAATATTTCATGTAAAACATGATGAAACTGATATTAGTTTCAAACAACCCATTTCCACATCTTTTGATGTTTATAAAAAATTATTTTCAACCAATTTTTTAAAATTTTTCTCATTGGAGAATAAATGAAGTAATTATTTATATTGAATGAAAATAAGAATAATGTAAATATTTTGTTAAAGAATAATTTTTTTAAAACCTATGGAATCAAAAAATTATTAGGGTTTATCTGATTGATAATAACATTAGTTGTGTAAGAAATCTAGTTAAAACTTGAAGTACCTTAAGAAATGAATGTGAAAGTTGAGCATTTATATCCCAATTCGAACAAAAGACTCCTAAATAGGCTTTAGGTGATGAATATAGTATAAATGTAATAGAGGATGAATTCAATGAGTCTGATAGGAAACAAGATTATAGTTTGGTTGAATGTTTTTAATATTTTTTGTAATTGGTGTAAACTGGGGTTTTTCAAACAATTGTGATGAAAACAGAATTATAGTTATAAATAAATAAATAATTGTCTAAAAGGGTTATAATAAACACTGATGAATAAAATATGATGAAAATTATGCTCTAGTATCTAGACTTGAAACTATTCAAATACTTCTTGTATTTGTCGCATATCTAAATTTCACCCTTTTTCAATTTGAGGTAAAGTGAACTTTCATTAATAGATTTTTATAAGAACAAGTTTATGGAGAAAAACCACCTTGTTAGCGGAAAAAATATATAGATAATGTTTTTAGAATTACCAAGGAACTTTATTTACTTTTACAATCCCTATATCCTTGTATAATATATTAACTATATTTTTATTAAATTTTTTTAAGGGAACTGTAGATCCGAATATTTTTTTTGAAAAGGATTTCAATGATATTATAATTGTTAAAATTATATTTGATCAAATTATATTTGCTTTAAATAAAAATTAATTTACTTATTCCTTTGTGATTATTATGAAATATGTGTTTGAAAGAAGACTAATGGGTGAATTAATAAATTTTCATTGGTTTTTAAATTTCTAAAAAATTACAAGGAAATTTTATATCTCAGAAAAATAATATAAAGTTTAAAAAAAATATGGGATATGAAAATAATAAATGTATTTTTTCTTCTATCAGGACCTCAAAAATAATTTGTATTGATGAATCAAGGAAACAAGTTGACCAAAAACATTTTAGAGGAATGCTCGACAGTTCACAGTATCTTTCAATTTGTCATCCAAAATTTATGATTTCTATATGATTTTGAAAAGGATATCAGCGAAATATAAATTATTCCCATATTAATGATAAAAAATTATTTTTTCATTACCTTAAGGGAACTGGGGATATTAGATTATTTTATTATTCTGAAAATGATTTTGATTTAAAAAGTTATCTAGATGTTTGTTTTGTTGGTTGTATAATGGATAGAAATAGTATATCTTAAACTTCTCATTTATTAGGAAAATATTTATTTTTTTGGAATTGTATAAGAAAAATATTGTATCATTTTCCACAGCTAAATCTAAATATGTGGCTGCTGGCTATTATTGTGATGAAGTGTTGTTGATACCATATACACTCACAGATTTTAGCATAAGTTCTAGTAAAACATATATTTTATTTCAGAAAAAAATTGATATAGATTTATGTAAAAAAACCATCACACCAATCATGAGAAAATAACACACACATATATATATGAAACCATTTCTTCTTGGATCATACACAAAAGGTTATAATATTTTGTAATTCATTGAAATGTTAGAACAAATTGATGAATTTTTCAGAAAACTGTTAAATTCCAATAGTTTTGAATATATGAAATAGAATCTAAAAATGATTAATATAAAATATACATGCATATATAATTCAATTTAAAATATGTAATTATTGTTAAAAATCTATAAAAATTTTGTTGTAAATTTTTACACTATTTTAAAATTTCTTTGTTTAAAATTATTCTTAAAATTTTCTTATTATGGTTTTCCGAACAATGTTTTTTTAGAGACTAACTTTTATAAAAAAAATTTATGAATATTATTTTCAAATTTTTTTATAAAATATATTTTTAAACATTTTGAGATATAATTTATTCTTAAAAAACTTCTATTTTGGGTTTTTTAGAAAACTAAGAAGTCATAATCACTAGAAAAATATTCTTTAGAAAGGTTACAATTTCATTCTCTAGGTCGTAATTTCTATGTCTTTAATTTATACTATAAACTATTATAATCTATTTTCAACATTAATAAATTTCATATTTTTCTTGGTTTTCTTATAAACATAAATATTTTATTGAATAAAATTTATATATATATATTTTTTCAAAAAATTCCAAGAGTTCCAATTTTTTAAAAAATATTTTTAGATTTGCTAACAATCGTAAAGAAATAGTGTTTCAATAATATCCATTGGATATGGATAAGTATAAGTGTCGCCGTTATCAAGCCTATATAGAGGGGTGTAGGTCACAACCTTTTCATTCTACATGTGTTTTCTCTAACAAATATCACGAGCCGATTTTCTCTTTGTCCAAAATTTTCATGTTTTTTTGATAATATCTAATTCATAAAATCAGTAAAAATGGGTTCTTTATGTAATTCATGGAGTAGAGAGGCTATAAAAGAGAGGATGATAAAAATATCAGATAATGATATGTATGAATATTTGATAAAATCTAAAACTATCTTTCAAGATGAAAAACATTTATGTAAAAAAGATGACGTTGATCATCATTATCTTGAGATTGTTAATGAATTAAATTATTTATTTGAATTTAATGAACAAGATAATATCAAAGTTGAAAATTTTTAATCATGTGAAGTTTTTTATAAGTTAAATTTTTACCAAGTTAATGAGTTTTTAGGTGATCCTTGTGAAGGTGATGTATATTTGGTTATGAAAAAATTACCTGAGAAGTCAGATAGTTTTGAGAATTATTTGGGGAGAAACATCATTGCTTCCATCTTATGTAGAATTTATAAAATTATTTGTTTCCCTAGATCCCATAACAATTTATATATTTAGGTAGAACTATCATATCCCAAGGAAAATAGATCATGATACTCTAAATGATCAGGATATATATGTTTTGGATTTTTATGTGGAATGAGAAAGTTTAACCCTAAAAAGATTATCTTTATCTGTATTGAGGATATAAAGTTTGGATCCATTAATTTGATGATTATATTTTTTATAGTTTCTTAAATATAATCATGGTAAAATAAATATTTCTTCAAAATATTCAGAACAAGGTTACCCCAATTAGGTAGAAAACATCTTTCATCGGTGAAGAAAAAATATGTAAGATGTGGCTTATTTTCTCTTTTATTTAATGAAATTTATTAAAAAATATGATATATCTCCATCCAAATTACAAATAATTTTTTAAAGATAATGTTTCAGAAAAGGATAAATTTATAGATGAATTGTGAAATATTCTTAGAAAAAATTCAAAACTAAGTCAGATGAGGCTTTTTCTTCTCTTATGAAGAAAAAAGGGGAAAATAATCCTGGTGATTCATTTTTTGGATTATATAATGTTGAGGAATTTTCCCTATAAGAAAAATCATAATAAAGTATTCATGAAGAGTACAAAAAGAAGAAACATAAGGAAAAATATGGGATCGATCAATGAAATATAAATATCTTAAGATGTGATGAGAAAATTAATGAAAATATGGAAGTGATAACATATGGGGAACTACTCTCAGTTTCTCCTTTTCCAGTGTAGAACCTATTGGTTCTCATTTTTTTCCACTAGAAAGAAGATAAGTTTAATAATTAGATGTTCCTTTATCTATTGATAAGGAAAATTAAAAGTAAGTTATTTTTGAGAAATATCTCTATGAATAAGATTCATATGTTCTTAAAGTTATTAAGATTTATGGAAAATAGATGACAAGACATGAATAATAAATTGAAAAGTAGATTGGAAAATAGATGTATGTTGAAAAATAAAGTACTGAAACAACCACTACTTTTATTTCATTATAGTTTAACAAAAATAAAAATCTAAATGTTTTTTAAAAATATTAATGTTTCAAGGAAGAAGAAGATCACTATTCACAGACTAAGGATTCTTAAAATTATGAGTCTAATAAATCACATCTAATTGTAGATATTTTTGATGAAAAATTTGGTGAAAATAAGGTTGAAGAGGTCGAATCCTGAAATTCTCCTCCATATATTTCAGATTATTCTTTTGATTCAACTTATTATAATCCTTTTAAAAGTATTGAAATATTTTAAATTAAGTTTAATTACATCAATTAATTTTTTAGAAAATATAATAAACTCATCATTTATTCCCAAATATTTAAACAATATGAAAATCTATAAAAGGGATGATTGGTGTTTTAGAAACATTTAATACCATAAATACGATGATATAAAACATAACTCAAAATAAATTTCATTAAAAATATTTATAAGTGAAATCAAATGACAAATTTATAATGTTGAAATATCTTTTACATTATTTCAAAAACACTAAAGGGGATATGATGTTTTATGATGAGAAATTCATGGGACAGAAATTTCATCAAAATTAGTAACAAGTAATTCAACAGATATGTGTTATGAATTTAATGATAATGTGAGATCTATTTATAATCTCCAATATCTCTCCATAAACCATAATAATGAATTTTTAGGATAGATAAACAAGAATGATATTTTAGAAGTAGAGGTATATAATTTGAAGAATAAAAACTCAAAATTTCAGTTTTTTAAATAACATTTGGTGATCAAGAAAGAGTATAATATGTTTAAAATTCATCAAGAATAAGTTACATTGTTAATGTTAGTAATGGAAAATGCATTGAAATGTCATGAAGATAAAAATAATATTATAGTTATTGTGAAGAAACTCTCAATTAAAGAATTACAATTTGTACTCTTGAAAAAGTTTTGTAATAATCCATTTTTAATTAATTTCTCAAATAAATGGTCTTCAAAACAAAATTTGGATAAATGATTTCTAAAATTTCATTGGATTAATATATTTTCAAATTTACTTTTTGGTGAATGTTTATTCAAAAATATTAAATTGTTTTGGTTTTCTTCTTTTTCCCTTAACATTTCAGGAACAATTTCTACCTTCCCAAATTTGTTTTGAAAATAAAAATGGGGGAGAAAACTGAGAAAACATAATATTAAAATAAAATATTTTGGAAATGAATATTTGATAAAGGGAGAGAAATAATTTAAGGATAAAATATGATAGAAGAGTAAAAAGGGTGAAGATAATAAAAGTAAGGGGGAGTAATTATTTTCAATGTCTGTAAAATTTAGTTTTTCTCATTGAAAGTTATATTTTCATCTTTAAAAAAATGGGTTGATTTTTGGTTAATTTTTTTTTCATTTTACACTTTAATACCATAGATTTTGAAACCACAAACACACCTCTTTAATACTTTAATAACTTTTATACTTCCCCGATTTTAATAAGGTTATTGTTGGAAATTTATTTTTCTAAACATATATATATATATATGTGTATCAAATGAAATAATTTTGTAATTGAACACACCTATATCAGATGAATAATCATAATATTCATTTAAAAAATATTTTTAAAAGTTTATAACTTTAAATTTAACAAAATACATAAGGTGTAGTTATAAATATACTGCTAGAAAAACATTATCAGATGGAGGCATACATTACTTCAGCATGAAAATTTATTAAATTCTATCAGATGAAATGACATAATTTTTTTATAAATACTATTATAATTCGATTTAATTGAATAATAATATCTTTTATAAGTCTATAAACATGACTCCCAACATATAGAGAAGTTATGTTAAACATTCCAATAGAATGAAAAGTTTGTCAAAATCTGTTACAAACAAATATGAAAAATACATTACATGATCATTGGAGGGTTGTCTATAAGTAGGAGTGACAGTCAAGGATAAGGAATATATTTCACCACTAAGGATCTATGAGATAATATGAGTATTGTTTTAACATATAGTTACATTTATTGAAAAAAACATTGTAAATAACTAGAGATTTTTTTACATAAGGTATTCATTTTGTGAGGATCAATATAAAGTCATTAAATTTTCATATTTTTTTAATTATTTATATAATCTAGTGTAATTGAGGGATTACGGGGATAAGAAGATAGAGTTTTTATGATCTTTATAATCATTGATTCTCATATCAAAGGGAATTGAGTTATTCTGATCATAGTATCAAGGGATTCCTTAAATAAAGAAGATAGACCTCTTTAGTTTAGTGAAAACCATGGATACTTAAGGTTTGTGTAATAGATTTTCTAAACACTAAAAGTTAAATAATGGATTTCTATTATAAATTTATATTTATTTTTATTACTCACTTTAAAAAATTTGGTTTAATTGTTTTTATAAGAATATATTTTCCGCTGTGAATATGTATATACAAGTTTTACTTGTTATAAACATTTATAAACTATGATAATTAGACAAACTCTCTATTCGATATATAAACTCTAAGAATGATAAAAATTGTTTTACTATTATATGTTTACAAATAGGTTCATTACATTTAGTTTCTTTATTTTATAAACTATAATTCACCACCTCTTATAGTGAAATTTATTACTCTTATGATTCTAAATATCTTCTTTAGTTGTTTTATTATATTCTTCTAATCATGATAAATTTTCCAAGGCACATTAAACGATATGAAGTTAATGAGGATAACCATATTAATAGTAGAACATTTAATAGAAAGCCTATTTTATCTATATTGAATTTGAAATTACATATTATGACTCACTATTAAAATCTTAAATTTAATAGAAATAATACTACCTAGGAAATCAGAGAAACTACAATTGATGAATCCTATATAGGTTCTAAAAATTCCACCAAAAACAACGGGGGCCAGAGCACCCATGGAACCACCATTTATAATAAATTTGATATATGATGGAAAAATTGGGATCTATAGAATATATTTTTACAAAAGTTATTTCTTTTAAATATCACTATATTTATTTCTTATTGAAATTATTAAGTCTTTAAGGATGTTATCTATGTCAGATTGCACTGTTGAATTGTGGTAAATACTCTTAGAGATACTAGTAATTATCTAATTGAGTGCATGTATTTTATCCTCAAATATAATTTCATTTTTACATATATATATGTAGAATCATCCTAAATAAATAACCACTAATTACATATTATGACTATGTTTACTAAGGGGTCTAGTAGTGGTATTTAGGAAACATTGAAGTGAATTCTAGTTTGAAAATCACATAAAAATAGAAACGAGGGAAAGAAATAGAAATTTTTAGTAAGATAAATTGATAGGAAATAATGATTATATATTTTAAAATGATTCTAGAAGTATAAGAATGTTGAATTCTTCTACATTCCAATAATTATGAGCTTATCATCAGTCAGATGTATATTCAACCAAATATTCTAGAGTTGAATCTTCCTAGAATAATAAATTATTTTTTTGATGAAAATTAATCCCACTTGGGGTGTGAATATGAAGCAATGTAAATAAATATATAAAAAATAGTTTTATTAATAGAACCCATCCATCATGGTATTAAAAAATATACATCATTTTCACCAAAGTTAAATTTGTGAACTTATTTCATCAAAGCTACAAGTACGTGAACTATAATTTCATCAATGGATTATAAACAAAATTTAATTAATATATTTGATAAATCAATAGTTATTTCATAATAATGTTAAAATGTAAAAAAATATTTTTAGATAAATAATAATTAATGTTATAGTCTCTTGAAGGAATCCATTTTAAATAATTGATATGAGAGTTAAAGGAGTCATTGAATATTTGGTAGATAGAAGACCTACAATTGAATATCCCCTATGTAGTATGATAGTGATCCAAGACATGATAAATTATTATGTGGTATTTTTACTCTAAATAAAATTACCCACATAACTATAAATTATTTATGTAACCATATTTCTTGATTCCTAGACCACCAATATCTTAAGGCATTAGATATTTTCCCAAATCCAATATAACCAACATTTTTTGAATAAATGATTATTGGCCAAAAAGTTCATTATTTTAATTTTAATACTTTTATATAATTAACTTGACAATTTTTAATTGTGAAAAATATAGGAACATAATTTTAATAACATAGTTATATAGATATATTATTCTATCTTAGGAGAGGTATTATTCTTTCCATGTTTCATGTTGCGTGGAAATATTAGAGAAAATACGTTATAAGTAGTCATTTTTAACTCTTCTATAGAATAAATGTATTCAAAAATTATTATATATAATACTACATTTAATTGATTCCCATATTTATATAAATATAATTCTTCTTGGATGTTGACATTCCATTACCATATTAATGGTTAATTTACTCTAGCGGATTGATTCCCCATAGACCGATTCATGGTGCTGAAAAATTATTTGAAGAGTGTTGATAGGATTATCATATCCCTCAAAAAATAAAAGAGTTTCAATAGAATACATAATATGAGTTAGAGAAATCATTATTCTATATTCTTTAATAATATACAAGTATCCACTATCTATAACCCTTAGGATCAATCTTCAAATATTATAATTTAATACATCAAAAAGAAGATTAGGTCGGGAATGACCTTATATCGACTCTTTGAGTATTATAATTACCCTTTAGGAATACCATTGGGAATTAGAGAAACCCTAGAATAGTTTATAAGAGCATGAGTAATTTTAAGGGATGGTTCACCCTCAACTTATCTTGATTATTTCCATCACCCAAAAGCCCAAAATTTTCTACCAAAGGATCTATTTTTTATACAATTTATTTACATGTATCATCTCTTATTTATGAATAATTATTGATGTATTGTTTTCCAACCAACATGAAATCCATTGTAACTCCCAAAATGAAGCCTCTCCCAATGACTCCAGTATAACATACCCAATTTAGTACCAAATGTATCCTTGAAACTGTATGACACTATCTTACAAAAACATTAATACCTGACTATATAATTCCATGTAATTGATATCACATCATTCAATAGAAAATATTAAGAACAATAATTCCACATTTTATTTATAAAATGGTTCACTAACAATTCATATATGTAAAAATATCATTAAATAAAGATCATTGAGGGGTTAAACCACCAAACAAAATAGTATAGATCGGTAGTTGAATACTACTCCACCATGGGATATTATGTAATAATAATTATTATGATGATAATGATAATCAAGGTATATTTATAACCCACTCACACAATAAAATAATGTATTAGGGTTTTCAAACCAATTGACACAGACTACCACTAAACCAGTACTCCACCTGACTCGCCATATGGCCCGAAATATATTCTTGATCCTCATAGGCTGACAAAAAAATCTTGGGTATCAAGAATATGTACTTGGGAATGATTTTAACCTCATATAATAATATAAAATAGAATTATAAATAACTGAGAATCCAACACAACCTATCCAAACATTGTACATCCATGCATATACAAAATAAAATAAAAAACAAAAAACAAGCCAAATAGGAAATAATAGAAATAAAATTAAAACCCTAGATATCAATGAAATATCATCACATAACCCACTATCAATCTCCATTATAGATCCACCAATAGGAAAAAATGAACACCAAACAAAAAAAATACATATGAACTTGAAAGGAATAATAAGAGATACACACACAAACATACACCCATACATATGTAGGGTGTGAGAAAAACATTCTTAGTAGGATCTCACCAAGGAGTTAATAAAATATCCATCAAAAAACATTTCATACAATAATTTATTCGCAAAATGATAAATGAGACTTTCAAATGAAATCTCGAGATGCTAAGCTGTTTCACATCATTTGAAATATTTTATTATAAGTCCCTTAAACCATGTTATTAAAAACACCAAAAACAACTTTAGGGTCATAATTCTCTTTAAAACGACTTTGAAATATATTATTTATATCAAAATTTTCATATAAATCACCATTACACCACAAATACATCATTTGGCCTTCAAAACAATTTTTATAAGAAACATACACCCCTCCTTTTTAAACGCCCATTTAAAAACATAAAATCATTCTTTGAAAAGCTATCACCTTCCATGAACCACTTTAAAAATCCATATTTATCTTTTAAGTGGTCACTTAAAATTTTTATAAAACACCTTACTATAACACATGATACCCCACTATAGATGGTAAACTATATATCCTAAATTACCACACTCTAAAGATCCACTATTCATGAGTATATAAATTTTTTAATATCTGAATGTTATAATTTTATTTTTTTAAAAATAAACTTCATTTTTAATTAATAATATAATAATTATCTTATTATTTGTTTTTATCCTTTTATTAAAATGGTGGGTTTTCGTAGAAAATATTTGTTTTCTCATGAAAATTATGAATTTTGTGACATTATCATCATATTAGAATGAAACAGGTTTTAAAAGATTATTAATTATTCAAATAAAATATTTAAGGAATAAATATATTAATTTTAAAATATTAATTGAACTTACATATCCTTTTTTATTTTTTTAAACAAATTAAAATTTTACATTAGTAGAAAATTATCTTTTCCATTTTCATTGAATCATGTATTTTTATTAGAGAATCTGTTTTGAATTTACTTGAAAGCCTTATAACATCTATTTAGTTTTTATAATAATTTTTTTATTAAAATAAGAATCCAAGATAATTTTATATTATATTAATTTAAATATTAAAATTTTTATTTTAATAAAATTTATTTTTCTAGGATTAATTGTGTTAATTTTGAAAATATCATCTGAAATATTTATAAATTTATTTTGATAAAATGTTGTTAAAATAAAAAATTATAAGGATTATATTTGGTAAAAGGTTTATTGTTAAAGTTTTACATTAAAACTTATTACTAAGGTAAAAAATTAATTACCATGGTGATTGTAAATTAATGGATAAGTTAAAAATATAAAACAAACTCCCCAAAATGCTCATCATTTTTAAAAAAAATGGTTTTAGGTGATTTTTATGAAATATTCACCATCTGATACACTTTTTACCTTTTGGGAAATCAACCATTGAATAATAACTTTAAATTATTGGAAATGATATGGTTACTCCCAAAACTAACCAGTAATTCACTTATAAAAGGGTAAAAATCCCACCACTTCTAGAGTCACCTCTTCCTCAAAATTTATCCTCAAAAAAAAATCAATTTTTATCCTCCATGACCCCTATCCTAAATTAAAATTATTATAGTTACCAATATTTCCCATAAGTAATTGATCTACGAGGAAATGTTATAAGAAAATAGAAGTCACCGACATGAGTCTTATCGACTAGTTAACATTTCTTATTAATTATCTATATTAAAATTTATTTTATAATCACTAATATAAGGATATTAATATCATCTATATAATTAAATTTTACAATATTAAGGTTATTATCAATTTATATTCATCTATACCATCCATTAAGAATCATGAAAACATTGTTCCTGCATTCAAATGAACAACCATCACCACAAAAAGATTAATTTTCATATCCACCACTAAAGTATGATTCCTAGAATGGTTTAATAGGGAAATGCGATTTTTATAATATCATTAAGGTTTTCGTATATCATATTTTACAACGGATTAGTTATATAATTAAAAAATTATCTTCATTAATTCAATTATGTAATACAAACAAGCTAAGAAGACAATATCTTATTCAAATTATGTAATATTATCAAAACCATTTATAATTATTATTATTAATTTTTAATTCAAATATATCCCACTATTAAATACGAAATAATATCATCATGTATTTGGAATAATGATGTTACAACCAACCACCTCATAAAAATTCATTAAAACATGGTATGTTCATGTTTGGGTTGGTTTATCCACTAACATGAACAATACTATAATTTTTTTTAATTAATGACTATAAAAACATAATTAATAATATAATATAATATAAATGTGTAAATAATTTTTTATATTAGAGATATTATATGAATATTTAATTCATCAATTAAGAAAACACCATTCAATCGACATGAATCACTGAAAGATGGTTGTTTTTTGTTTCATCTTCAAGGGAAAAGATTAAAAAATCTAATAAAGGAACTTCAGACAACATAAATAATTAAAAAACATCCATAAAGCTACTTTAATTACTTATTATTTAATAAATTTGTTATAATAATGAATATATACTCCATAATTATGAAACTACTACAAATGATTAAAACTACAAACACCCATTTTGATAAATAGGTAAAATTAATATAGAAAATACCAATTTAAGAAGAGTATAAAAGAAAATACTTATGATTAAGGTTACTAATTAATTTATTTTGAAATATTTTTTTTGATATAGGAGGTCAATGTCTGTTATTGTAAGTTGTGATAAGTGTTAATGGGCTTCATTATAAAATTACACACTTTGGGACATGTTTGGTATTATGTACCTAATTTCCATTATGTGGTGTATATACTGGATATTTTAGATTTCATATCATGAAATTAATGTTTTCATGTTATTTTAAGATTAATGTTAATCCATCTATTTCAAGAGGTTTTCAATAAATTTCCACCCATTCTATATGTGTATTTTTTTCATATTAATTTCCATTCATTGGGAATCATGTTATAACCCAAAATTTGTTTCTATTGTGTGGTGCATAAATTTTTTTGGATAATTTAAGTGATTTATAAGTTTAAATTGTTAACCCTATTGTATATTCTTTTGATTTAATATCTACTAAAATCATTGTAAAAATCAATCTTTTCTATTATGGAACTCCCATCCTAATATTTGGTAAAGTAAAATTGTGTATAGTTTCCTATAATAAAAATCCCCATATGGATGATGGAAAATATATTTGGTTATGGAATATATTTCTATAGGGTTTATCTCCCTAAAAAGGGTTGGACATGAATTGACTAAATCATCACGATAATGCATGAAGAGTGGGACTAAGACCACACACATGGCTAGACACTCCCAAGGGATATTATTTTTAACATTAACATGCTCTTAATGAACCATTATTAAGGATTTTACTTCCAGTTTCTTGATATCATACAAATATAAACAATTAAACCAAATTATTATCTTCCATGTATAACCAAACTCATTGAATGTTCCCTCACCACTAGTTTCCTTTAATAAGGTAACATTATGTTCCTTTAAAGGCACTCGAAGCCTTCGATGTTGATTAAGGGATACTATACTATACATCCACCTTATTACATTGAATGGGGAGGTATTTTATTTATTAATTTCTCATTATAAGGATAGACATGTATTTATACAATAAGCAGTTCCTTAGAGAATGGTATTAGAAATTCTGTTGATTCTTATGGTCTATGAATTGGAATTAATTTTTTGAAAATTGGGGAATGAAATTATATAATCCCTCGATACATCGACTAGTCTAATTAGAAAAAACATGTTGGGTTTTAGTGTTTACCTCTCCACACAATAGGATCGTGACTTAGAAAAAGTCATCAATAACTTGTTTTTTAGGTATGCGACTATGTATCCCACCAGTATGAAAACAATGATTATTACTATCAATGTTTTAATTTATTTTCATGGATATAACATTCACCTAATTTTAATTTATTATGGTGTCATTTTTTCCATTATTCCTACTTCCGTACTTATTCCATGTTTATTTTACGAAATATTTTACTATATTATTCTCATTACTGAGAAACTAAAATAAAATTTTTTTTGTTTTACTTTCACTATGAAACCTTAAAGATATATATATATATATATAATTTTAAAATATATTTTGGAAAGGATAATAATGTTTTAAAAAAGTGTTCATGTAGTGTATCACGTTTTAAGATGTTATATATGTATGTATATTGTCATCCAAGACTACTAAAAAATTGCATCCACTGATAAATCTTCCATTATATACCAATAATGTAATATAACTATTGGATTTGAGTTTTTAGAGTCTAGGATGTTACAGCTGGTATTAGTTGATGTTTTTTTGGAACCTTAAGGACTATATTTTGAGGAATTTAATTGTACAACAGAAGTTCCATGATAAAACCATAATATTGTTTTGGTAGAACTCAAGAAACAATAATAGGAATTGTATTTTACAATTTAATATCACAAGGTAATTATTTTTATTCCATTATAGAATGATTAAAACTGATAAGATGAATGATAACTGTATTAAACCCTATATTGAATACTTTTATATTACCCTATGTATATTAATGAATTTGGAGTTATAAATAATCATTTCATTACCATATTCTAGAAATTTATTGATGTTATAAAAAATAATCTCACCTACATAGAGAAACCGACTAATTTAAAAAATTATATAACTCATTTTGACCTATTAATGAGTCACTAACAACCTATAATTCTATTTAACTACTTATCCATTGGTATATGAATAATTTCATGTCTCTAGAGATGATATTTCTTACTTTTGGAAGTGTTGAAAAGGAAAAATTATTATAGTAGTTTATCATCTCAAGGGAGATACAAACCAATGGTGGTTGCTTTTTAAAAACACAAAAGAGAGGGATTTTATAAAGTACATATAATGGGTATCCTTTAAATAGAGATTCTATGAAAAATAGTTTCCTCAAGCTGAAAAAGAATAAATGGAGAAACAATTACTCAATCATTAAAAAAGAGGAGGAATATATTACTGTTAATGAGAATATATTTACATGGTTAGATAGATATGTTGTATAATATATACATAGACAAGAAAGATTTATTCATCTTTTATTTATTAGGTAAAATAAAAACATTCAGTGGGAATTGTTCTCTCAATACTTTTCATTATATAAGGATATAGTCTCAAGATTTATTATGAAAAGAAATGAGTTCTCCCAGATGTATGTATTCAAAGGATATTAAGAGAATAAGAGGATAATTTATTATCATGGGATGGAAAATTCTATAAAGAGGAATAAAAAATGATATTAATTCTCACATTTTACAACTATTGGAAGAAACACCACATTCCTCATATGAAGGGAACATGAGTTCGTTACAAGTGTAGATAAAAAATAAAAAATGGTATAGAATGCACCAGAATGGTAGGATATTTTGAAATTGAATTATTTAAATATATAGAGAGTGAATATTATGCAAAAAAATTCCCAAAACATTAATGGTATATACATTAGGAAATTCTAGGGTAGCAATAATATGTTTATGTGATTACAACATGTGAATTAAGAGTTCCTAATGATGTGGTGGAAGGTACATTGGTCATAGCCTAAAATTTTGGTAATTAGTTATTTTATTAAGTATCTTTTCACACTGTTATATCTACCATGTTTTCTATAATTATTAGATATTTTCCAAGGACCCTAGAAAGGAGTTATCAATTATGTCCCAGAGTTTGAATCTTTTTGCAAAAAATATCTACTTTTTAGTTCTAATTATGTTTCAAGACTGTACCATGTTTTAAAAATTTGTTATTAAACCTTTGTTTTCATTTTATTTGATCCTTGGTATTGGTTTAAAATTATTACGGTAAAAAATATTCTTATGGCAATGAGATTATCACTTACAAAGGTGATGTGGAATATCTGGTCATTAGATTGGAAAATTAACCAGACAAATCATGTCTAGATCCTCCGCCAATAACACTCCTTAATTTAATTTTAGGAATAGAGGATGAAAAATAATGATAAATAGATATTGAATATATAATAATAGTAAATTATGTACTTATTTTATTAAAATTTATTTATTTGTTCTATAGTAATAACGTTGTCATCAACCAGAGCATGAAGTTATGTTCTCAATTGAAATCATTTCTGATCTAAATCCTATAAACAAATCATTATATAATAGAACTAGTGGAGTTGTTGAAGTTAAATAAACATATATAGTATTAAATTTAAAAGGTATTTATACATCCAAGTATTTTATGGAAGGGAGCCCCTATTTTATTTGTAAAAAATATGAAATGTTCTATGAGACTGGGCATCGATTATAGAGAGATCAGTGAAATTACTATAATGAACAAGTTCCCTTTACCATGAATTGAGGATTTATTTTATCAAATTCATGGAGTCCAATAATATTAAAATATAATTATTCAATCTTGTTATCGTCAACAAATGATGATGTAGGATGATATATCAAAGATTTTTTTTGATCTTCATTGAAAAATTATAATTGTATTGAAATTCCATTCATATTGACTAATTTAAATTTTATCATTATGGATATGATGAATGGAGTTTTTAAAGAGAGTCATGATAACTATGTGGAGGTATTAATTGAAGATATATTAATATACTCTATTCTCGTTTAATATTTTTAGAGTTTTCTCCAAATATTTTTGGAGACCCTCAGGAAAAAGGAGTTATATGGGAAATATATTAATTGTGAATTTTATAACAATGAAGTTATTTATTTGTATATTTTTTCTAAGGATGGAATATCAATTGAACTTTTAAAGTAAAAGGTAGACAAATAATGACTTATACTAAAAAAAATGAAATCCATGGTTTTTATGGTTTGTAGGTTACTATCAATGATTCATTCAAAATCATTCCGTACTAGAAAACCCATCAAAAAAGTTAACATGTAAAGAGTTAAATACACATGGTTAAGGGAATGTTATGAATTTTTTGAATAGATTAATTGGATACTAATTAATGAACATTAATTAACATTTCCATCATGTAAGGAAATATTTGTAATATATTGTAATGCATTCAAGAATGAAATTGGATGTGTCCTTAAGTAAAATAATAGAGTGATTACCTATGAATCAAGGAAATTGAAAATCTATTTATAGAACTATCTAACTCATGAACATTATTTATAAGTAATAATATTTACCTTTAAAATATAGTGAAATATCCTCTATGGTTAAAAATGTGATATATATTCAGACCATCTGATTTTTAAGTATATCTCATTCTTGAAGGAGCGCAACCTGATGTAAAGATGATGGTTTTAACTACTCAAATACCATGAATTCTTACTATAATATGACCCTATTAAGAATAAAAAGGTGTATGATGCAATCAGTAGTAGGGACCATGGATATATGACCATGATTAGGATTAACTGTGATACTATATACATAGATATAGTAATGAAAGATATGTTGATATTCAATAAAGGGGGATCCATATTTCTTTTTCTAATAAATTTATAACCCATACATACAAGAAAATATAGATTAGTACCAAAAATATGAAGAGAACATACACAATATGGATAGAGTAGTAAATAATGGGAAATGGATAGAGATAATGTATAGAGGTAGAGTGTTGAATTTTGGGAAAAGTTTATGTTTTTTATCCATACCAATGTTGAAGAGGGAAGTATTAGATGAATTACATAACTCAAATTTCTCTATACACCCTTATTGTAAAAAGATATAGTGGGGATTAAGGGAAATTTTTTTGTGGGATTGTATGAAGCATGAATTTTAAGACTATATGTCTAGATCCTTTGTATACCAGTAGGTAATGGATAAAAGACCACATCTTATGGAATGCATGAAACCTATTCCAATACCTATATAGAAGTGAGAGAATGTGATAATGTAATTTTTCACTGGAATCATAAACTCTAGGGAGGAATGATGATATATGGGTAATCACTGATTTTATTATTGAGTATACTCATTTCTTATTAATAATAATGGATCATTCCCTTGAGAACATTATCCTTATCTATATCAAGAAAAAACATAAGGCTTTATGGGGAACCACTATTGATTGTATCTGATCATGAACCTTAGTATACAATTAAAATTTGAAAGTGTCTCGAAATATATCATGAGATTGAGATAAATTTAAGAACATCCTACCGTCCCCTAGATGATGGATTGTTTTAAAGGACTATCAATACTTTAGAAGATATGTTAGGATAATTTTCTCTTTACTTCCGTGGTATTTGAGATCAATATCTACCTTTGGTTGAATTTGGATACAATAATAGCTTTCATCTGGGTATCCATGTTAAACCATACAAATCATTATATAGAAATAGGTCCAACCTCTATAAAACATGTTATTGAAAGATAGATAGTGGGAATAGATCCTTTAGAGGTGATTACTATCAAATTAAGGACTATTCATGGTAGTATTAAAGCATCACATAAATGAAAAAAGAGTTATGATGATTATTGAATGATAGAATTATAATTTCATGTTGAGGATCATATATTGTTTAAGATTTCACCAAGTTATAGAGTTATAATATTTTGAAAAAATTAATTAAAACCCTTGGTATATTTGACCTTTTAAAGTACTAGAATGAATTGGAACTATATCTTGCCAATTGGCTATGATGCCCAAAATTTCTAAAGTACATAAAGCATTTTATGATTCATTACTAAAAAAATAAATTTAATATCCAATTCATATGATCTCATATGTAGGAATATAAATCCATTCTAACTTGTCTTATAATGAATATCATTTCTAGATTCTTAGCACTGAGAGAATGTTTTGAGGAATTGAATAACAGAATTTATGAATATACTTTACAGTAATCATAAGCTAGAAGAGGGAACCTGGGTTCATGAAAAAGATATGATGAAGGATTATCTACATTGGTTCAATATTTGATATATATTATAATTTTTAGGGGAATACTATAGTTGGCAATAATGTAATACTTGAGACCCTACTATAGCAAGAAAACACCATATCTAAGACTATCACACTCTAAAAAGTCTTTATCTATGTCTATATTTTAAAGTTAAATTTAAGAACTTTATAATTTTATTTTTTAAAAATAAACTTTATTTTTCAATTCTTATGATTAAAATTAGCTTAGTCTTACATTTTGAAAATTTTAGGAAAATGTAATCTTTTATTAAAAAACAGAGTTTTCATGACACTTTTAATTTTCATGAATTTATCATTATATAAGAATGAAATAAAAGTTTAAAAGACCATTTAACTAATCTTATGTTATTTTTTGGAATAAAAATATGTTTTCAATATATTTCATAATCTTATGAATCCTATGTCTAACATTTTTAAAAATAATTGAAATGTTACATTAATAAAAAACTTTTTTTTTCGTTTCATTAAATCAATTGCTTTCAAGGGATATTCCACTTTTTGGTTGAATTATCTAACCTCCTGACCTGGGTGACACATGCCCGTGACTCGAGCTGGTTTTCTACGTGACCTCAAGTGCACCTCGTTGTATTCTAGAGGATTCTCACTAGCAGCTAGTGTCTAATGTAGTTATCATGTGGATACCATACCCTCTATATCAAAGCAAAACAACTTAGAGATAAACAAATAAATAACAATCTAATGATAATAAACAACCATAATAATAAAACAACCAGAACAAAATAGTATCACATTACGAACCAAATTTGGAAACAATTTATAAAACTAAATAGTAGATATGTCATTCCCTAAGAAGTGTCATGTTTCTAATGAAAATCCAAAATAAATACACTCACAATGCCAAGAAGGTCCCGAAACCAATTTCATTTCCCTTAACCATGATCCGTCCCAACTTGTCCATCTAGCATATGACTCTTACCATTATCCTATCCTGCAAAAAATGAAGTCTATTTGAGTACAGACCAGAAACCCAATGTAGGGTTTGATTAGAACTCTGTAAGACACCATCAACAACTTTTACTGAAATATATATTCAATAATAGTGTATGAAGTTCTATAAAAAATAAATTAAAATTGATAATGTAAAAAGTTTACATATTCAATTATTCTTTATTTAACAACATTCATTTTCTCTTTGTTAATGATGACACTCCTGCCATCAGTATCTGATTTGGCCTATTCCAGAGTCTGAACTATATTACATAAGTCAATCATAATTCATTATAACATGCTCTTCTATTATCTATTTAATTCCATTCCATATCATGATTATTTGGAATCATAGTCTAATGTTAGCCTCATGGGTGTAGAACATTATGTCTAGCACCTTGTGGGAATTTGGAGCATTAATCCCTATCCCACACCTCATGGATGTTTAAATCATCCGTTCTTACCCCATATAATAGTGTTTACATTCATGCATTTGGGACTATATCTTCATGGAAAACAAATAGGGGTATTTGGAGGATCCATTTGTGTCCCACACCCCATTCCTCAAGAAATCACATATATCACACACATAAAATTTAACAATTTTAATCATCATTAACCCTCTCATATGTATTTCACATCATGGTATACAAATTCAGTCATCATCTCAACCACGATTCTTCTCTTTAATCACATTTAATAATATGAACAGTTCATAATTAAAACAGTTATCAAAATTTAATAAAATAACCTAATAACCCTTCAAGGATAATCTAATTATACATTAATTTACATTAGGATAAAAAATTATCCCATTAACCAAACAATTTCAAAAAACCCAATATGTGATCAATTCCAAAACCCTAATTGTACCATAAATTTTATAATCACAGCATTCCATTAATTAATTAATGAATTATTTAATCAAATTTAAGATGATATTTAAGAGAATAAAAATTTATATTTCAAAATTCAATACAAAAAATTATAATCATGATCATTAGATCATTATTTTAGACCATATAAATCAAGATCATTTATGAGAGTTCATAATTGGAAGTCCCAAAATTGAAGTGGAACATTCAATATCACAATGAAGAATGAAATCTAGAACCAAACACATGATTGAAAATCAAATAGAATAGGATATATCCTAACTTAGATCTAATCCACTACCAACTAGGAATAAAATGTTCCTCTTCATCTAGAAAGAGGGTCAAGAAAGAGTTAAATCCAATCAGGAAGAGATTACTTATTGTGATAGTTATAGATCCTTTAAATGAATATTCTATTCATTAAAAATTATGTTTAAAATAACATATAATTCATCTTGGAGCCAGTAAAATCATAGGGAATAATCATATGTTAAAATGGGGAGATTGAGGGTGAAATATGGGGGGTTGAAATATTTTAAAATACTTATTTATATGTTTACAACCAATATGCATGATTTTTTGGGCTAGGGGGTGTTCTTTTCAAAACCATTTTCCCTAATTGGGTTTCAATACTAGGAGTCAAACAATATTAACAATAGGGAACATACTTTTACTAACCATTATCCATCAATGAAGCACCGTGCATCCATAGATGTATGATTTTATGGGGTTCGGTGAATAGTTTGAGAAGACCAGGAGTCAACTATGCAATTCCCCTTCTTCCAAAAAAAATATAATTTTTAACCAAAATAACCCCCCCAAACCGACCAAGACATAACCATAATAATGGAAATGTGTACCAAAAAATGAGCATGCGACATCTATAGAAATTTTTGGGATTTTATAATCTCCCTACATTATAACAGCTCATCCTCAATCTGTACAACATAAGAATCGTTAATATTCCAAGATAAATATATCAGACCACTAATCCTATATATCATATTCTCTCAGCCGAGTTTCCTCATAAGTACATTCATGATTCAATAATACTCAAACCAAAAACTTAGTATTTCCCCACAATAATTTATCACTACAATTCAACACACATATCAGATGCTCCTACAAATTCTCATTAGTTTCAATCTCACCATTATCAACATCGATCACATGAGAAGGGTTGAGGTGAAATCACCAAATATATGACATAATAAAAACACCGAGAATAAAACTACACCTTTATGGAAGATCCAATCGATACGCCACCAGCCTGATTTTCTCTACTACCAAAAAAGTCCAAAAAACCTAGTCACCAACATGCCCTATCTTTGAATCCCATGGTGACCCAATCTAGGTGACACTAGAAGGAATAAACAATCACCCATTTTAATTTCATTGGGAATTCAACTTTTATCAGTATATGACTTCTATCTAATCTAACATGTATCTATAAGCATCCGAATTAGATGAACCTACTGCGATGTATCTTTCATGAGACTCACTGCCAATAGCTTCAACCCACCTTCCTCCATCCATCATAGAGGTGATCTATATGGACAAAAATAAAGAGCCTCATATTTTGATACCTAAATAGTTTCCCAAGAACTATTGTTATAGGAAAAATCAACAAGGTTTATGTGTCTCTCCCATGACCCTATAAAGTATAGGACACATGACCATAGCATATCTTCCAAAAAAATGCATAGTACATTCCGACTGCCCAACTGCCTATGGGGGAAATTTGTACATAGTATTACTTACATACCAACTTCCTTCTAAAATGATTTCTAGAAGTGTGAAGTAAAACATGATTCATGGTTCAAATCTAAATTCTAGAGCACCCAATATAGATGTACTATCTCATGAACGTACACGTCTTCCGACATGTCCACTGGGAAAGTCTTCCCAATAGCTAAGAAATGAAATAATTTTATCAAACAGTCCACAAAAACAAAAAAAACATCATTATTAAGAGTTTTCCTTAGTAGACCCACCATAAATTCCATGGTGATTTTATCCAACTTCGATTCCTGAAAGGGAAATAGCTATAATAAATTACTAGGATGTTGACGCCCGACCTTCACTTGTTGAATGGGGAAGAATCATGTCTTGAACCCTATAATCTTTATTTTATTCTTGTCTACTAGTAGTATCAATGTAGGTCACCATAAATTTTCTTTAAACCTATATGTACTACAGATTTAAAGGCCTAAATTTTTTTCATTAGATCCTATCGCATACACACAGACACAAAAAAATATCCCCATATATAGATGATATCATCCTATGATGTGGTCCAATCATAAGGTGACTCCCCACCATCAAGGCTTATCTTCATGGCCAAAAATTCAGGATCCTCTTACTACCTTACTCAAATACAAATAAAAAGTATGGAGTCCACTAAAACTGATAAAAGAGTCATATGCTCCCATACCTCCTAAATCGGAATATGTGTCTTATCCAACATGGTCATCATATTCCACTTAGAATTATAATTATGAACTGCCTAATTCTGTGATTTCTTACTCAAAGAATTCAAATCACTATTTACATTCCCTGGAAAATATTCTAGATCAAAATCCAATGACTGCATATAATCAAACCATATCCACTATCAGAGATCCAATTATTTTAGTGATAATATATACATTAATATCTTGTGGTCAGTATACATAGTACACATTTCTCCCAATAGATAATTCCATGAAAACATCAAAAAATAAAGTACTAAAGCCAACTCATGGTCATTTTTAGGGTAGTTCCATTCATGTGGCCTCAATATTCAGCACCTATATGCCAAAACTAAACATCACTACATCAACACTGACATCTTGTTCAATACCGAAAGTGGTTCTTCCAAACAAGAAATGTCTTGGATAAATATCTTATAATAGCTAACTAATCCCATAAAACTATAGATAGAAAATAAATTCTTATGATTCTCCCAAGAATACACTTCATATACCTTCAATGGTTCTACTAATACACCTTCCTCAAAGATGATGTGACCCCAAAGTGTAACATGTTGATATAGAACTTACACATATACAGCTTGGCATATAGCCTATGCTCTAGCAGTGTACTTAAGAAGATTTCAAGATGTTGGGAATGATCATCATGAGTCTTTGATTACACCCAGATTTCATCGACATACACTACCACCAACTGATCAAGGTATGAGTGGATGATTAGGTTCCTCAAGGCCATAAACACTACTGGTGCATTCCTCATCCCAAAAAATCATAACTAACTCTTAGACACCACACCTACATTTGAAAGTTATTCGAGGTATATAATAAAGTTGAACTCTCATTTGATGATACCCCGATCTCAAGTATATATAAGAGAAAACCCAAGCTCCTCTCAACTAGTCAAAGAGATCATCAATACAATGAATGGGATACCAGTGCTTCACTATCATCTAGTTCAACTTCTGGTAATAAAACCCAAGTGCAAGGTCCTATTACCCTTCTTTGAAAATGATACTGACGAATCCCAAGGCAATGTACTTGTATTAATAAATCCCTTATCCATCAACTATTCTAGTTGATTCTTGAGACCTTGTATCTCTGTAGGTTCCATTATATATGGTAGAATAGAAACATGCTTACTTATTATCATGCAATCAATTGTAAATATCAAATATCTCAGGTGGAATCCTTAAGAATTCATCAGGAAACAAAACAAGAAACATGTCTACTACAAGTGGAAAGACATCACACTTTACACCCCCATCACATAAAAACAATATTTCAGCCTGGGTGGCATGATCCCCCATATTCTGATGAACTATCACTATATTGGATGCATGGATATCCCACTCTTTATAATGAACATAATTGTTAGCTTTAGAATATTTAAAAATAACTCTCTTATGGTAAAAATCAATTTGGGATCAGTATGATACTAAAAAATCCATACCCAATATTAATAAAAATACATGATATGTAATGTATGTTTTGATCCCTACAAAAATGATACTTCCCAAACTCTAGAGAACACCCCTATACAAATAGACATATCCTGAACATAATCACAATAGTGTATTAATTTTCATAACCCCTCTCACAAACTCCTATGTCAGACTAAACCCATTCAGAAGTTGTGAAAATATAAATTAATGAGTGGAACCTGTATTAAATAAGGAATTAGAAAGTGTAGGGGCTACAATAATGGTACCTCTAACTATCTATGGTCCGACCTCACTATCCAGAAGTGCAGGATAAACTGCATGCAATTGTACTACCCAGTTCGTTATGATGAAGCCAGATCCGCTTGAGCTGCACAAATCTACTGCTATTGGATCTATTTCTCAGAATCACCTCACCAACTTCCTATCCCTCCAAGGAAACTAGAACTCCAACTAAAACACTGATATAGGGTTCAATACCCCCTTCTAACAATCTGACTCTACCTGGATCCTACATCATTCCCCATCTAACATGGTTTTTTTTCAGAACCACTTTTTATTTCCCATTCTTCCACAAGATCATCACTATACCGGTGGTCAGGGACAATGCCTATGAAAGTGACTATGCTTACCAAACTAGTGGTAGGTCACTTGATTATGATCCAGAGTAATAGATCCTTCCACTTAAACACTCTACATTATAATATTATGGACAAAAATCTCAAAGAGATGCTTCATACTCATAGAATTTGTGCCTCTTGGTAATCTTGTAAAATCCACCTATCATCCACTGTAATCCTCTTTCAGGTTCCCCTTAGATATGAGATCTTGATCCACTATGACAACAAACATCATTAATCAATATAAGTCGAACCAGTTCTTGATCCCAGATTTATGCCCAACCTTGAAATGTCTTTCTATAGTTGTCTCATCCCCTTACAACACTAGAGAATAGTGTTGGAAGTCGATAAAGAGACCATCATAGTCCATCACAGTTTCTCTCTCTTATTTCATCCTCATAAAATCTATTTCCCTCTCTTATATTAGTGTCTTTAGATAAAATTTCTCCATTAACATCTCTGGTATGTCCTTAAAATACCATTTTTTCCATATTCTCACACTAAGCTAGTACATCCCACTATCACTTAGATGATACCCACAACATATATGATTCTATTTTGACTCCTTTATTAGAAGAAGTCTCTATGTGGTCAACAATCATCTGGATAGACTCAATTTTGAACATAACTACCTCAGGTCTCCCCGCTCTAGTGAAATTTAGAGGTTGTTGCAACTGAATCTCCCAAGTCAAGTCAGACATACTATTCAAAACTCAGACGTGGACTCAATCCATAAAATGAATAAACCAAGAAAAGATCTCAAGGAACGGATCTCTGGCTTCTTCACTTAAAACAATTGAATCCACTAGTTCCACTATAGGAGGAACATCTCCAGCCATATCCTCCTATCATCCAATCAATATACATCATCATGGTGGAGAATTTCTATAATTATAACCACATGTGTTAGAGAACATAACACATCAGTTTTCTCACATATAATGGTATTCACATAAAGACATAACAATTTATCCCCAATACAATAGCACATGGTAAAAACTGAGGCACTATCACTACCCTTAACCATCCCTCACCTAGGTGATGGCTCTCATAGGGTAATTTTTTTTAACATTTCATGTTTCTCAATAGACACCCATTTTATGCATTTAAAATTTTCACATTTTTATCATTTATAATTTTCTTGTTTCATATTAGGCATAATTTTATTTTAAAATACACACCAGAAACGAAAAAATAAATAATTTAAACAACTCACCACAAAACCATATTTCTCGTGCATGCCTAATATGATTCATGCCACAATAAATCCAAAGTACGTAGAATGATGCATGTATGAACAACTATAATTCCATACCGATCCCAGAGAAAAATAATAAAAAATAGAATAAGTTATTAAAATCACACACAAATTAGAACACTCGAGCTGAAATAACATCCAACTATATCACCAATAATTAATAACAACAATCCCACCCTAGGTACATGGCCTTTTCTCTCATACATGGATCAACCAATACTAGGAATGATCTATTGACCGTGGCCTGAATCATCATAATACACTGTATAACATCCAAAATAGCAAGAAAACGTAATATAAAAGAAAATTTTCATTCATACCAATTTGTAATGTCCTGACCCAGGTGCCATGTGTAGGCGCACTAGGCTAGTTCTGTAAGAACCTGAATCTTAATTTCAAGTATGGATATTTTTTTGGGTTGTTTTTTTGGAAAAGGGATGAATTTGGAATTTTATTAAGTACACATCGTATATCCAGTTGTTGCAGGTAGCTGTGTACTGACTGTGTATTGGCCGAGTACATGACCGTGTGAGGTGATCAGGATAACCGCCTAAAGTAGGTCCGGTTGAGGCTAGTACCTGGCATGTTCATTAAATGAACAAACTGTGTACTTTTATTTTTATTTCATTAATTAGACCGAGGTTACATCTCATCTCCACAAACCATTTATTCTTCCATTGTCTAGTATAGGAGAGACATGTACGACAGAAGATCATTGAGATATTCCTGATCTTCCGTTTGAGCTCCGACTAAGACGCCACAGAGGGCGTTGGATTCCCACCGGTGTGTTCCCTCATTCCCTTAAAACTCTATTCATTATTTCTCTTATCTCTAGAGTTATCGAGGATTTATTTATATTTTACCTTTTTCTTAGATATATTTCGTTCTAGGCTGATTTAAGGGCCGATCATCTAGAGTGTTCATTATACAAAATTGAGGTCAGTGGTTTGTGCCTTTTGTTTGTTGTGTTTGGATTATATATGCTAAAAGTGCTAAATTACCATGTTTAGGGTATTTCATGTTTTTAAATTTAACCCTGTTTAATTCCTTCTATGATTTGTTTGATTGAGAAATGGTTATTGATTGTGCATATGGTTTACTACTTTGTTTATAGAGGTGTTTCTCATATTTATTTTGGCTATGGACGTTGGGTCTAGAAAGCATGTTAGGCTGTTTTGTTTTCCATGTATATTGTTTTTAATATGGAGTATCTTTTTAAATGAAATGCAGGTGTTTTTATTTATGAATGTATGACCATGGAGAATTGACTGTGACCGCTTGCTGAAGTAGGCTATATTAATAATGAATTATTTTTATGATTAACTATATGTATTGACTGTGACAGCTATCGTGGGCCATTGACCAAAGGGGTTAGACTATGAGAACTACCTAGAAGGTTGTTATTAAATAAATGTTGGACCACATTGTATTGACTTTGATATCTATCAGGGGGTCAGTATAATGTAGAAGAAGGGGGTATTGATTGTGAGAGCTACCTAATTGGTCATTTTTAAATGATTAGTATTACGTGGGACCAAGTGGTTTGATTGTGTGAGATTTCCAAGAGGGTCATTACTTTATTGATTTGATGATATTTTGAACCAGAGGGTATTATACTATGATAACTTTCCCAGAGGTTTTCTTATGAAGGATTGTATGATTGTGATGAGTATTCCAAGACAGAGCACAATATTTGACTCAATCTTACATGATTGTTAGATGGTGTTTAGAGATGTCTGTTTTGTTATTGTTATATAGGGGGATACAGATCATAGGCTACATCCTGATGATGCCTTATTCAATGGATTGAATAATTAATAAATTTAAATGAATGAAATTGAAAAACTACATGATTTTTTACTTTGATCACTTCCTAATTTATTTCTTCATTTGGAATATTACCAGCTATATATATATTAACTGATAGTTATGCATAGGTCTTGTGGTGGTTGCCAACTGGGATTCATCACACACCCTGTTTTTGTCATGATTTTGGGTCCAAACAGACTATATGGGTGCAGATATAGATAAGGTCGAGCACCCTTCTACATCAGGTACATGAGTGCTGATTGGAGCCAGAAAGAATGGGACCAAGCTGAGGATTGCAATACTGTTGGAGTTTATAGTTTTCCATAATTTGGTTTTAGTATTGTATTTCTAGCATTGTGACTTGTTGGGCATCTTTCCTAGATACATGTGACAGGAATAATTTATTTATATATGTTTTAGTTGTTTATACTATAAGTCTTCTACTATTTACTTGGTTGTATGGTATTACTACTTCCCGTTGTGTTATTCTTGTTATTCTGCTATGTATACCATTCCAATGACGGAATAGTTTCCCCACTATCAGACCTTGGCCCTCACTACTAGTAGGTATCCTCTGGCATTTGAGGAATTGTGCTTGAGGGTATGTGACCAACTGGGTACGGGGCACTTCATTGTGACACCTAAAGCTAGGATATCACAAAGTGGTAGAAAAGGATTTTTTATGCTTGGTCTTACCATTTGGAGCCTATATAAAGGGATAGGAATACATGGGTAGTTGGAAATAAAAAGTTCCTGACAGTATCTAACACGTGTACATCGAAAATCCAAGTTACCTCTAATATTACTATTTTTATGTTTTTTCATTTTTTACTATTGAATTCATTTCACCATTGGGTAATTCACTTTTATTATGTTGTTTTCATTGATATCATTGTAGTTCTATTTCTTTTTCAACCTGATGATATGAGTTTATTCCATCTCATGCATCATATAAGAACTTTCTAGAGATCACATGTCATGCATTCTTATCAAGCTGTTTAAGGTGCATTACTTAATATATGTTGTTGTGATAGATGTTTTTCTAGATATTCATGATGTTGTGATAGATTCTATGATAAAATACCTAATATTTTGGATAGGGTATTGATATATGGAATGTTTCATTTGGATGGACGCCAACCTATGGTCCCTGAGGTGTTATTGGCCCTCTGGTATTGGAATATGGTAGATCATGTTTCAACATTAATTTAATTTTGTCAAGTTTTAATGAGTAATAGGATGGCAACCATTGATTCGGTGGAGTATGAGCTCTCACAGGTCATAATTTCTCATTCTATAGACAAAATTTTATGTTTTTAGAGGTTCCAAAGAAGTTTAAGTGGCATTCTATCTGGAAACCCAGACAACATGACATGTAGTGTTATGAACACAAGCCATGTGTTCTTCTATTCTAGAATAAACAAAATTTCTAACGTATACACTGTGTGACCTATGTACAAATTGTGTAGTCTTAAACCATGTGACTGACAACGTGAGAAGATACATGGTTTGATAAACATTTTATTGAACACACAATGTACTGAAAAGTACACACCGTACTAAATAGACCATGTATCCAGCAATGTGACTAATAACACAGGTGGATGAATTTTGTATCCTACACATCGTGTCCATATTGAATAGGATATGTGAAAGTTTTCCATGTGTCAGGCCATTTTACTAATTACAAGGGTGGTTAGAACATAAGTAGTACACCCCATGTCTAGGGTTAACATGTTGTGTAGTGTTACCTAGGAGAGAACCGTGTAGTTTGAGTCATGTATGAGAACATGGGCAGGAGGGAAAATTGAAGTACAATCTGTGTCTATGGACGACCATGCCATCTATAGGGGTGTTACACAACAAGGTTTGGTAGTGGTATACACCAATGTTGAAACCAAAGGGAACACTCAATGTGGAGGGTATACACACCGTGTAACCCCATTTTGAAAAAAACATGAATGTTTTCTCATCCTGTTACTTTGTTGAACTTCTATGTTTTAGTCTTTGATAATCTTGAACTGAGGTGTGCGCTTGAACTTACAAAGTCATGCAATAGAGACATCCTCCGATTGTACGCCAGGTGTAGGGTTATGACTAGAAACCAAAAAGGATGGATCATGGACTACCAGTAGATCCTCCCATCATGCCCATCTTGGAACCAACTATTATATCGGATGCAGGTGCTGATGCACAGTTCTGTGAAGGATTTTTCATTATGTTACATACCTTTTAGAGAGTATCGCATCCTTCCGCATCTATTTCATAGTTGACATGGGTGTTCTACTAGAAACATCCTTCCACATTATTAGGGTATGGAGGTCCTCATGCTGCATTGTCATGGTTGGAGGATATGTTTGATATCTTTAAACATTTAGAGACACCTCCAGAGAGAAGGGTGAAGCTTGATATGTACATGCTAGATGATTATTCCATGATAAGGTGGGATGTTATCTCAAAAGAAATACATCATCAGGATATGGTTAGGGAATAATTTCTGAGTACATTCTATAACAACTTCTACCCCAGGATGTTGAGGTCTTCTTGAGCCTGAGAGTTCATGCATTTGGAGTAGGGTGCTATTTTAGTGCTGAACTAATCTTCTCGTTTCAGAGAGCTTCAACAATTCAAATATGTTTGGGGAGGTAACGAGTTATTTTTGGCTAGGTGATTTGAGGATGGTTTTAGGTATAGCATCCAATCGTAGTTGAATGTCATTAGGTAGAGATCAGTGATAGCTATAGTGAATCAGGTGCAAATTACTGAGCTTAATATGAGGGAGTTTGGAGCTGTGAGCCAGGTCGGTTCAATATCTAGGGCTATTACTCATTCAACAGATTGTAGGAATCACCACATGGATATTTCAGGTGATGTTTCTTCGGTAATCCAGCTGGTATGCTACCAGTGTGGGAAGAGTGGGCATACAAGAGCAGATTTCCTAAAAGACCGAATTTACTGCAGATCTTGCGTTAAGATGGGACATCTTCAACAATTTTTCTAAATTTCCACATCAGTAGTGGGTGATAGAGGTTCTTCTATGAATCCACATTTAGGAACATGAACAAAATTTATTCATTAGTCATGGAACTGGATTTCATCAGGATGCTTAGGGTGAGGAGGTGGTTGTGGCCACAGTAGCTAGTCGGTAAGGTCATAGGACCACAGAAAATGTCAGAATTTTGCAATAGAGTAGAACAAGAAAGAGAAAGATTGCGGACCCTCTATAGTTAGAGGTATGATTCTTGATTCTTGAGTTTAAGATTATTCCATTTTTTATATAGGGAATTCCCATAATTTTATATCTATTTCTATTATGTTGAGCCTTGAGCTATGTATCATTACTTTAGATGATGTTTTTACGCTAGACACTCTCTCGGGGTTTTGGAAGGCTTGTGTGTGTTAGTGCAAGGAGTGATGTCTTGAGGTTAGTGGGTGTCAATTATATTGGGACCTCTATGTCTTAGAGATTAAAGGAGTCAATGTCATTCTAAAAATGGACCAGTTAGTATCTTTTAAGGCCATTGTTGACTGTTATCACCATATGGTGAGTTTCACATCACCAGAGGGAGGTTATTTTTTAGGAAAGGGTGAATGGGATGTTTAGGCATGCAGATCTGGACCCAAGCATCATGGGTTGGGTAGAGTTACAACCCAGATTGTCAGTTTATATCTAGATTAGCAGGGGACTTCACAAATGGAATTTCTTCTAGTTGTGGATCTTTTCAAATAAGTATTTCTAGATTAATTTTCATGTTTTCCATAGGAGTGAGAGGTATATTTCTCTATTTATCAAATTACAGTAGAAACACTTGTGTCAATTACTCTTTATAAGATTGATACACCAGAGTAATTGGAGCTCAATAATTAGTTAGAGAAATTGTAGGAAAAGGGTTTCATCCGAACCAGTACTACTCCTTGGGATTTTCCTGTTTTATTTGCAAAGAAGGTGGATGGTGATCTTATACTTTTTGTGGATTATAGGAAGCTAAACTAGTTAACGGTCAAGAACTAATATCCATTTCCTAGGATCAATGATCTGTTTGATCAACATCGAGGAGAATGGATCTTCTCGAATATTGACATGAGATATGGTTATCTTCAGTTGCACGTTAGACTATTAGATATACCTCTCAAAGCCTTTCGGAGTAGGTATAGTCCATATGATTATTTGGTTATGCCGCTCGGTCTTACAAACACACTTTCAGTTTTTATGGAACTGATGAACTGATTGTTCTATCCTTACATAGTATATTTTTTGGAGTTCTTCATGGATGATATCTTGGTGTACTCTCATACTCAATATGACCATGCCACCAATCTTGAGATCATATTGAGTATACTGAGAGAGTATCCGTTATATGAAAATCTCTCAAAATTCCACTTTTGGATGGACCAGATTGACTTCTTGGTTCATTTTATCTTAGATATAGGAGAATTAGATGACCTAGAGAAAGTGATAGTAGTAGATTCCTAGGATAAGCTTAATAACGTCTTTGATGTACGATGTTTTTTGGGGTGGGTGGTTACTACATGAATTTTCTACAAGACTTTTAATGCTTAGCAGCACCACTGACATGCCTGAATGAGAAGGGTGGTCATTACTTATTGATAGAATTCTGTGATTCAACCTTTCAGAAGATGAAAGGTATATTGAATTTATAACCGATACTTATTTTTACAGAGTCAGGAATAAGTTACACTATTTACTATGATGCATCATGTATTGGGCTGGGAGAAGTGCTTATACAATGGGAAAGAGTCATTGTGTATGGGTCTCGATAGTTGACGGCACATAATAGAATCTACCATATTCACAATCTCGTGTTAGCTGTGGTTGTTCATTCTTTGATATATTGGAGACATTATCATTTGGGAGAGCATTTTGTGGTGTTCACTGACCATAAAAGCCTCAATTATATCTTTACACATCCTGATCTGAATTTGAGGCAGCATAGGTGGGTTGAGTACTTTCAGTTTTTTGACATTGAGCTTACCTACATGCCTGGGGATGGTAATGCAGTGGATGATGCATTAAGCAGGAGGACTCAGATATAAGGATTTCATGACGCTGGTAGTGAGTGGAATCTTATGGGTCTGTTCTCTAAGATGCATTTATAAGATTACAAATGAAATGGGAAGATGTTACTTTCATCTATAACTATAACATCTACTCTTCTGGATCGATTGAAAATGATACATCTATTAGACCGAAAAGTCATAGTCTTATGGGAGAGTGTGTTAGGAGAGGACCCACCTCCTAGGTGGACCATACACGATGATGAGATCATGCATTTTCATGGACTTGTATGGGTGTCAGCAGACATACGTGAGGATCTGATGTGAGATTTTCATTACTCAGTTTAGGGAGTTCATCTCGGTGTAACAAAGATGTATCAAGTTCTACACCATCTGTATTGGTGGCTAGGTATGAAGAGGAATTTTTCTGGTTTTGTTATGAGATGTTCCACCAGTCAGCAGGTGAAGTCATAACTCCAAAGATTAATATGGATTTTACAGTAGTTACCCATTCTCTAGTGGAAGTGGAATGATTTTTCGATAGATCTCATTATGGGGTTTTCGAGGTCTCTTTTAGGGAATGATATGGTTTGGTTTATTGTTGACAAACTCACTATGGTTTCACATTTCTTTCCGATAAATGATACCTTCAGTTTTGATGAGAATAGAAGGTTCTACATCTGAGATATTGTACATTTTCAAGGGGGTTCTGTGCTCTATAATTTTGGACAGGGATGCATGTTTTACTTATCAGGAATATTAGTGAATAAAGAGGGGTTTGGGTACATTGATACTTCTGAGTAAAACATACCATCCCCGGAGAGATGGCATGTCCAAGCAGACGATTCAGGTTCTGGAGGACATGCTTTGAGCATGTGTCTTAGATTTTAGGGATTCTTGGGAGAGAAACATAACCCTAGTGTATTTTTCCTAGAACAACAGTCTTTAGGAATAACTTTAATGGGACCGTATGAGGCCTTTTACGGTCGGACATGATGATCAATTCTATGTTTGATGGGGGTAAGAGAGGTAGCTATGCTGGTACCCTATCTTGTCCTCGAGACCACTGACCCAGTGGAGTTGATTTAGAAGAGGATTTCTACTACACAATCTCACCAAAAATATTATTTTGATCAATTGATATGACCTATGTAGTTCAAGGTCATAGATCAGGTTTTCTTATGTGTCACAACAAGGTTGGGAAACATGAGCATTAAAAGATACAAAAATATTTAACTGAGATACATTGAGCTACTTTAGGTTTTGGAGAGAGTGGGGCCAATTAAATATTTTCTACCGTTATCTTATAGGTATCAAGCTATGCATGATTTCTTTCATGTTTCTCACCTCCAACATTTCTTTTCAGACCCATCTCACATTTTTTCAATGAATGGAGGTTGAGTTGGATGTGGTTGCATCCTTCGATGAGCATCCTATATGTATTGTGGATCGCTGAACAAAGGTTCTATGTGTCCTATATATTCCTATGATAAGTGTACTATAGTAGAATGCGAATTTATATGACAATAAATTGGATAAAGAGGTCGACCCACAATCATAGTGGCTAGAGTTGTTTGATGTCTCTTCTTCACCACCCTTAGAAGGGAAATTTGGGGATGAATTTCTTTAAGGGGGGATGTTTGTAAGAAATCAGATCATCATTTTAGGTATGACTGTTTCTTTGGATTGTTTCTGAGGGAAAAGTAAGAATTTGGAAATTTTCAAGAACATGTTGTGTACTCTTGAGTGCATTCCATGTATCTGGTTTCTGTGGGTAGCCGTGTACTTTCCATGTAACAGCCGAGTACAAGGCTATGTGAGGTGACCTTTATGACCATGTAATGTGGGGAAGATTGAGGTTAGTACCCGGTGTGTACATAAAATAAACCTACAGTGTACATTTTTTATTTGATTAATCGGATCGAGGTCCCGTATCATCTCAAGAACTCATTTCTTCTTCTCGTGTCTCATATAGGAGAGTGAAGTATGGCCGAAGATCATAGTGATCTTCCCGTTCCTCTTTTTGAGCTCTGATTGAGAAACTGCTGGGTGTGTAGGATTCCCACCGGTGAGTTCTCTCTATCCTTATATCCTCTCTTCCAAATTCCTCTTCTCTCTAGAGTATCGAGGGTTGATCTTTTTTACCCTTTTCCTAGATATATGTTGTTCTAGGCCAATTTAAAGGCATACGTTCAAGAGTTCTCATCATATGATATCAAGTTAGGTGGTTGGTTATGTTCTTATGTTGCCTTTGGATTATATTTGCTAAAATTACCGAATACCATTATGGTATTGAGTGTTTTAGAATTTAACCTTGTTTATTGCCTACTATGGTTTGTTTGATTAAGAAACGGTTATTGATTGTGAATAAAGATTATTACATTATTTATGGAGGTGTTTCCCATGTTTTTTTGGTTATGGATATTGGGTCTAGAAAACATGTTAGGATATTTTGTTTTCCATGCCTTGTGTTGTTAGGATGGAGTTGTTGTTTAAATTAAATTAATGTGTTTCTCATTATGAATGTATAACCATGGGGAATTGACTCTGAGAGCTTCCCAAGGTAAGGTATTTTAATTAGGAATTGTCATTATGATTGATTAGAGGTTTTAACTCTGAGATTTTCCATTGGTCATTGACTAGAGGGGTTAGACTGTGGGAGATACCCAGAGAGTCATTATTGAATAAATGTTGGACCACATGGAATTGACTATGATAGATTTCATGGGGTAATTATAATGTATACCAAGGGGGTTATTGGCCAGGAGAGCTACCTGGGTGGTCGTTTGTAAATGACATGAACTATGTGGGACCAAGGGGTTAGAATATGTGATATTTACCAAAGGTTTATTTTTTTATTGATTTGATGTATTATTAAACTAGAGTGGATTAGACTATGAGAAATTTCCCATAGGGTTTGTTATGAATGATTGTATTATTTTGAAGAGTCTTCCAAGATAGAGAACAGGCTTGGACTCGATCTTACTTGATTATTAGATGGTATTTAGAAAAATTTGTTTTGTTATTGTTATACAGAGGGATACAAATCCTAGGACAGATACCGAGGTGTATTTATTCAAGGGATTGAATAATTAATAAATGTAAAAAATAAAATTAAAAATATGTAGGATTGTTTACACTTATTACTTTCTTGTTATTTCTTTATTTTTCATATTACTTGCTATATATATATATTCACAGACAGTTAGGTAAAAATATTTTAGTGGTTTCCTACTAGGATTCGTCTCACACCCTATTTGGGTCATGACTTTGGTCCTAGATAGACTATATGGTTGTAGGAATAGATAAGGTCAAGAACCCTTTAACGTCAAGTACTTGAATGCTGATTGGAGATGGAGAGAATGAGACAAAGATGAGGCTTGAGATGCTGCTGGAGATTATTGTTTTCTATACATTGGTTTTTGTATTGTATTTCCAACATTGTGACTTGTTTAAGTACTTTCCTATATACGTGTGACATGAAGAATTTATTTATATATGCTGCAGTTGTATACAGTATCAGTCTTCCACTGTTTACTATGTTTTATGGAATTACGGATTACACTATTTTTATTATTGTTATTCTGCTGTGTATACATTTATAATGAGGTAATAGTTTCCCCACTATCAGACTTTGGCCCTCACTTATTGTTGGAAACCTCTGGAATTTTTCGAATTGCTCTTGAGGTTATGTGATGAGCTATGTCGAGGAGACATCAGGGCGTCACCCAGAACTAGGACGTTACATGTTCTCTATGTGACATCAAGTACACCTCCCTATACACCAGTGGCTACTATCTAGTAGTGGGGGAGTAATATAGAAATAATAGAGAGACTATATCCCCTTTATAAAAGAAGAAAAGAAAAATAGATGAATAAATAAATATCCAAATGGTGATAAGAAACAAAAATAATAATAAAATAACCAGAACAAACCAATAACACATGATGGACCCAAATTGAAAACAATATCTAAAGCTAAACAATAGACATTTCATTCTATAATAATTTTCAATTGTCTAATTAAAAACAAAAATAAATACACCAAAACATCCAAGAGGTTCATGAAACCAATTCCTTTTCTGTCATCCATGATCCATCCCAACTCAACCGTCTAACATAGGGCTCTTGCCATTATCCATTCCTACAAACCTAAAGTCTATTCAGGTATCGATCATAAAGATCAAGTAGGGTGTGAGTATAACTCAATATTCCTCCACCAATGTCATATAAAGCAATATACATTCAATAAAATTGCATATAGATTATAAAGAAAAAGTATAACTAATTAGGTGAACAATTTACATATTCGATTATTCTTTATTTAACCACATTATTTTCATCGATTTCATGATGAAACCCTTACCATCAATACCTAATTTTCCTCATGTAAGAGTCTAAACCTTGTCAAATAGGGAAATCATAATTTATTATAAAATATGATTCTATTATCCATTTAATTCCATTTCATATCATAAACATTTGTAACCATAGTTCAATACCAATATCATAAGCATAGAAAGTGGTGTCTAGCATATCATGGGTATTATGAGCATCAGTCCTTTTCCACACATTATGGGTATTTGGAGAAATATTCACTATCCCATACAATTTTATTCACATGCAAGAACTTGGTCCCAAAATATCATGGCTAGCACCTTGTGGGCATTTAGAGCATCATTCCATGTCCGAAACCCCTTTTTAGTCCATCATATATATCACACATATCACATTTAATAATATCAATCATAATTAACCATCTCATAAAAATTTCAAA
The DNA here is from genome assembly GCA_963277665.1 of Viscum album. Lineage (NCBI taxonomy): Eukaryota > Viridiplantae > Streptophyta > Magnoliopsida > Santalales > Viscaceae > Viscum > Viscum album. The sequence continues at coordinate 1,211,530,294 of OY728137.1, forward strand.
AAATTTATACATATTCAATCATAAACTCAATCACAATTATTCACTTTTACCAAGTTGAATAATATAAATAATTCATCATTAAAAAATTTATCAAAATTTAATAAAATAATACAATAACTCTTTAAGGTTAATCCAAATATCCTTTAATTCCCATTATCATCATCACATGCTCACATTAACTGACCTATTTCACAAACTCATTATGTTACTAATTATAAATCCCTAATTATCCCATAAATTTTATAATCACACCATTCCACTAATTAATTAATCACTTAATTAATCAAATACCAAATATGATTTCCAAACACCGAAGTTTATTTTAAAAATTTAAAACAATAAATTTTAATCAAGACTATTGGATTTTAAATTTATACCACCTCCCTCAAGATCATTGATGAGCGTTATCCAAGAGGAAGTCCCCAAATTAAATAGTAATGTTCAATTTCACAACGAAGAATGGGACCTAGAACCAAAACCCAAATCCAAGATCAAAGGGAATAAGATATATCACAAACTATATCTAAACGACTAAAAATGAAGAATAAAACATTCATATTCATTCTAAAATTGGGATGGGTTAATGATAAATTCAATTGGGATTGGATCACATACTAAGAGAGGTGTAGATCTTTTAAATAAATATTCAATTCCCCACGAAAATTGTTCTAAAAGCATTGGAATCTCTCTGAGAAAGGTGTATATCCTTTAAAAAAATATTCAATTCACATACCTTAGTTTTAGAAATCACAAACACACATCTTTAATACATTAATAACTTGTATACTTCCCCAGTTTTAATAATGTTATTGTAGGAAAATAATTTTTCTAAACATAGATATATATGTGTATCAAATAAAATAATTTTGTAATTTAACACACCTATATCGGATGAATAATCATAATATTCAATGAAAAAAGATTTTTAAAAGTCTATAAGTTTAAATGTTACAAAATACATAAGGTAAAGTTATAAATATGTTGTTAGAAAAACTTTATCAGATTGAGGCATACATTATTTCAGGATGAACATTTATTAAATCCATCATATTAAATGACATATTTTTTTAGAAATGCAATTATAATTCCATTGAATTGATTAATAATATGTTGTATAAGTGTATAAACATGACCCCTATAATATAGAGAAGTTATGTTGAACTTTCCAAGAGAATAAAGAGTTTCTCAAAATCCGTTACAACCAAATATGAAAAATATATAATATGATCATTGGAGGGTTGTCTATAAATAAGAATGAGATTCAATGATAAGGAATTTATTTCACCACTGATGATCTAAGAGATACAATGAATATTGTTTTTACATACTATTACATTTATTGAAATAATCATTGTAAATAACTAGAGTGTTTTTACATAAGGAAATCATTTTGTGAGGATCATTGTAAACTCATTAAAATTTTATATTTTTTTAATTATTTATATAATCTTGAATAATTGAGAGATTATGAGGATTAAAAGATAGAGTTTTTATGATCATTCTAATCAGTGATTCTCATGTATAATAGAATAGAGTTATTCTAATCATAGAATCAAGGGATTCCTTACATAATGAAGATAAACCATTATAGTTTAGTGAAAACCATGGATACTTAATGTCTGTGTTATAGATTTTCTAAACACTAAAAGTTAAATAATAGATTATTGTTAAAAAAATTATTTCTCTTTATTACTCACTATACAAATTTTGGTTTAGTTTTTTTTACAATAATATATTTTCCACTATGAATATGTATATAAAATTTTTACTAGTTATAAACTTTTATAAACTATGATATTCAGACAAACTGTCTGTCCGATATATTATCTCTAAGAATCAGAAAAATAGTTTTTCTATTGTATGTTAACAAATAAGTTTATTAAACTTAGTATCATTATTTTATAAACTATAATTTACCATGTCTTGTAGTTTAATTTATTACTCTTATGATTCTAAATATCTTCATTATTTTTTTTATTATACTCATCTTATCATGATAAATTTTCCAAGGCACATTAAGAGATATGATGTTAATGAAGATAACCATATTTATAGTGTCACTATCAATAAAAAGTATATTTTATCTATATTGTATATGAAATTTTATTTTAAGAATCACTATTAAAATATTAGATTTAATAGAAATAATATTACCTATGAAATCAGAGAAACTACCGTTGATGAATCCTTTATAGGTTCTAAAAATTCCACCAATGAAAACGGAGACCAGAGCACCCTTGGAACCACCAACTATAATCAATATGATATATGATGGAAAAAGTGGGATCTATAGAATATATTTCTAAAAAATTTAAATTCTTTAAATATCACTAACATTATGTCTTCTTGAAATTATTATGTCTTTAAGGATGTTATCTGTTTCAGATTGCACTGTTGAATCATGGTAAATACTCTTAGAGGTAATAGTAATTATCTCATTGAGTTCATGTATTTTATCCTCAAATATGATTTCTTTTTTGAATATATATATATATATATATTTAGAATCATCCCAAATAAAAAACCACTAATTACATATTGTGACAATGTTTACTAAGGGGTCTGCTAGAGGTATTTAGGAAACATTGATGTGAATTCAAGATTGAAAATCACATAAAAATAGAACCAAGGGAAAGAAATAGACCACTTTAGTAAGATAAAATGATATTAAATCATGATTATATATTTTAAAATTATTCTAGAAGTATAAGAATGTTGAATTCATCTACATTCCAAAAACTACGGGATTATAATTGGTCAAAAGTATATTCAACCAAAGATTCTAGAGTCAAATCTTCCTAAAAGAATAAATGATTTTTTGATGAAAAATAATCCCACATGGGGTGTGAATATGAAGTCATGTAAATAAATATATAAAAAATATTTTAATTAATAGAACCCATCCTTCATGGTATTAAAAAATATACATCATTTTCACCAAAGTCAAATTTGTAAACTTATTTCTTCACTAACTATTCTTATATGTAAAACAATCATTAAATAGAGATCATTGAGGGGTTAAAACACCAACCTAAACAGTATAGATCAGTAGTTGAAGACTACTCCACCAATGGATATTATGTAATAATAATGATTATGATGATGATGATAATCAAGGTACATTTATAACCCACTCACACAATAAAATAATATATTAGGGTTCTCAAAACAATTGACTCAGACTACCACTAAACTGGTACTCAAAATGAACCACCATATGGCCCAAAATATTATCTTGATCCTAATAGGATGAAAAATAATTCTTGGGTATCAAGAATATTTACTTGGGAATGGTTTTAACCTGATACAATAATATAAAATGGAATTATATATAACTGAGAATCCAACACAACCTATCCATACATTGATCATCCATGCATATACAAAATAAAATAAAAAACAAAAAATAAGCCAAATAGTAAATAATAAAAATAAAATTATAACCCAAGATATCAGTCAAATATCATCACATTACGCACTATCAATCACCACTATAGATCCAACAATAAGAAAAAATAAACACCAAACTAAAAAATTACCTTAGCACTTGAAAGGAATAATAAGAGCTACATACACAGACATACACCCATAAATATGTAGGGTGTGAGAAAAAAATTCTTAGTAGGATCTCACCAAGGAGTTAATAAAATCTCCATAAAAAAATTTCACATGATAATTTATTCATAAAATGATAAATGAGAAATTAAAAAGAAATCTTGAGATGCTAAGCTGTTTCACATCATTTGAAATATTTTTTTAGAAGTCCCTTGAACCATGTTATTAAAAAAACTGAAAACAACTTTAGGGTCATACTTCTATTTAAAATGACTTTGAAATCTAATATTGATATCAAAATTTTCATATAAATCACAATTAAACCACAAAAACATCATTTGGACTTCAAAATAATTTTCATTAAAAACATACACTCCTCTTTTTCATACTCCCATTTAAAAACATAAAATAATTATTTGAAAAAATATCTAGATCCAAGAACCACTTTAAAAATACATATTTATCTTTTAAATGGTCACATAAGAATTTTATAAAACACCTACTATGACACATGATACCCTAATATATATGGTAAACTATATATCATAAATTATCACACTCTAAAGATCCACTATTCATGAGTATATAAAAAAATTTAATATTTGAATGTCATAATTTTTTTTAAAAAATAAAATTTATTTTTTAATTAGTCATATAATAATTATCTTATTATTTATTTTTATCCTTTTATTAAAAGGTTGGGTTTGAGTAGAAAATATTTTTTTTCATAAAAATTTTAAATTTCATGACTTTATCATCACACAAGAATGAAATACTTTTTAAAAGCTTTATAATTATTCAAATAAAAAATTTAAGGAATAAATATATTAATTTTAAAATATTAATTGAAACTATATATAATTTTTCATTTTTTTAAATCAAATTAAAATTTTACTTTAATAAAAAAAATTATTCCTTTTCATTGAATCATGTATTTTCATTAAAGAATCTGTTTTGGATTTACTTGAATGCCATATAACAACTATTTAATTTTTATAATAAATAAATTTTCATTAAAATAAGAATCCAAGATAATTTTATATTATATAAATGTAAATATTAAAATTTTTATTTAAATAAAATTTATTTTTATAGGATTAATTGTGTTTATTTTGAAAATATCATTTGAAATATTTATAATTTTAATTTGTGTTCAGATACACTTTTTCCCTTTTGGGAAATCAACCCTTGAATAATAACATTAAATTATTTGTGTGGTTACTCCCAATACTAACCATTCATTCAATTATAACAGGGTAAAAATCCCACCACTTCTAGAGTTACCACTTCCTCAAAATTTAATCTTGGAAAAAGTTCAATTTTTATCCTCCAGAACCCCTATCCAATAAAAAACTATTATTGTTACCACTAGTTCTCATAAGTAATTAATATAAAATGAAACATTATAGGAAAATAGAAGTCCCCGACATGAGTCTTATCGACTACTTAACTTTTATTATTAACTATCATTATTAAAATTTATTTAATACACACTAATATAATGATATTAATATCATTTATATAATTAAATTTTACTTTATTAAGGCTATTATCATTTTTTATTCATATATCCCATCCATTAAGAATCATGAAATCATTGTTCTTGCGTACAAATGAACAACCATCACCCCAAAAAAATTCTTTTTCATATCCACCCATAATGCATGATTCCTAGAAGAGTTTATTGGAGAAATATCATTTTTATAATATCATTAAGGTTTTGGTATATCATTTTTTACAACCTATTAATTATATAATTAATAAATGATCTTCATTAATCCAATTCTATAATACAAACAAGCTAAGAGGAAAATTTTTTATTCAAATTATGCAATATTATCCTAAACATTTGTTATTTTTATAATTAATTTAAATTCATGTATATCCCACTATTAAATAAGAAATAATATCATCATGTTTTTGGAATAATGATATTATAACCAACCACCTCATAAAAATTCATTAAAGCGTGGTATGTTCATATTTGGGCTGGATTATCCACTAACATGAACTATAATATAAATTTTTTTAATTAATGACTTTTATAACATAATTAATAATATTATATAATATAAATGTGTAAATAATTTGTTTAATGGAGATATTTTATGAAAATTAAGTTCTTCAATTAAGAAAACACCGTTCAATCGACATGAATCACTGAGACATGGTTGTTATCGGTTTCATCTTCAAGGTAAAAGATTAAAAATAGTTAATAAAGGAATTTTGGACAACATAGATAATTAAAAAGAATCCCTAAAAGTTACATTAATTACTTATTATTTTATACATTTGTTATAATAATGAATATATACTCCATAATTATGAAACAATTAAAAATGATTAAAACTACAGACACCCATTGTGATAAATAGTTAAAATTCATACAGAAAATAAGAATTTATAAAGAGTATAAAAGAAAATAAGCATGATTAAGGTTACTATTAATTTATTTTGAAATATATTTTTGTGATAAAGGAGGTTAATGTCTGTTTTTGGAAGTCGTGATAAGTGTTAATGGGTTTCTTTTTAAAATTACACACTTTGGGGAATGTTTGGTATTATGTACCTAATTTCGTTTTTGTGGTGTATATACTAGATATTTTTTATTTTATATCATGAAATTAATTTTTTCACTTTATTTTAATATTAATGTTAATCCATCTATTTCAAGAGGTTTTGATTAAATTTCTACCCATTCTATAAGTTTTTTTCCCATATTAATTTCTATTCATTAGGAATCATGTTATATCAAAAAATTGGTTTCTATTGTGTGGTTCATAAATTTCATTGGATAATTTAAGTGATTTATAAGTTTATATTATGAACCCTCTTGAATATCATTTTGATTTAATGGATACTAAAATCATTGTAAAAATCAATCTTTTCTATGATGGAAATCCCATCCTAAGATTTAGTAATGTAAAATTGTGTATAGTTTCCTCGAATAAAAATCCATATATGGATGATGGAAATTGGATTTGGTTATTGAATACATTTCCATAGGTTTGATCTCCCTAAAAAGGGTTGGATGTGAATTGACTTAATCATCATGTTAATGTAAGAAGAGTGGGACTAAGACCACACACCTAGATAGATACTCCCAAGGGATACTATTTTTAACATTCACATGCTCTTAATGAACCATGATGAAGGATTTTCCTTCCATTTTCTTAGTATCCTACCAATAAAAACTATTAAACCCAATTATTATCTTCCAAGGATAACCCAACTCATTGAATGTTCCCTTACCACTCGTTTCCTTTGATAAGGTAACATTCTATTCTTTTAAAGGCACCCAAAGACATCGATGTTGATTAAGTGATGTTATCCTAGAAATCCACATTATTACATTGAATGGGGAAGTATTTTATTTATTAATTTCTCATTATAAGGATTGACATGTATTTATAAAATAAGAAGTTATTTAGGGAATGTTACTAGAAATTCTGTTGATTATTATGGTCTATGAATTGGAATTTATTTTTGGAAAATTGGGGATTGAAATTATATATCCCCTTGATACACCCACCAGTCTCATTAGAAAAAACATGTGGGGTTTTAGAGCTTTCCTCTCCACACAGTAGGATAGTGTCTTGGAAAAAGTAATCAACAACTTGTTTTTTTGGTATACTATTATGTATCCCACCGATATGTAAACAATGATTATTACTATCAATGTTTTAATTTATTTTCATTGATATAACATTCACCTAATTTAAATTTATTATGGTTTCATTTTTTTACATTATTCCTACTTCATTACTTATTCCATGTTTATTTTATGAAATATTATACTATATTATTCTCATTACTGAGAAACTAAAATAAACCTTTTTTTTGTTTAACTTTCACTATGAATACTATAATATATATATATATATATAATTTTAAAATATATTTTGGAAATGATAATAATGTTTTAAAAAAGTGGTCATATAGTTTCTTACGTTTTAAGATATTATGTTTGTATGTATCTTGTCATCCAAGACTACTAAACAATTGGATCCATTGAGAACTCTTATATTATATACCAATAATGTAATATAACAATTGGATTTGAGTTTTTAGAGTCTAGGATGTTACAGTTGGTATTAATGGATGTTTTTTAGGAACTTTAAGGACTATATTTTGAGGATTTTATTAATACAACACAAGTTCCATGATAAAACCTCAATATTTTTTTTGTAGAACTCCAGATAGAATAATAGGAATTGTATTTTACAATTTATTATCCTGAGATAATTATTTTTCTTCCATTGTAGAATGATAAAAACTAATAAGATGAATGATAACTGTATTAACACCTATATTCAATACTTTTATATTCCCTTATGTATGTTAATGAATTTGAAGTTATGGAAAAATCATTTCATTACCATTTTCTAGAAATTTATTGAGGTTATAAAAAACAATCTTACCTACAATGAGAAACTAACTAATTTGAAAAATGGTATAACTCAATTTGACCTATTCATGAGTCAATGACCACATATAATTCTATTTAACTACTTATCCATTGGTATATGAATGATGGATCATGTCCCTAGAGATGATATTTATTGCGTTTGGAAGTGTTGAAAAGGAAAAAATAGTATGGTAGTTTATCATCTCAAGGGAGATACAAACCAATGGTGGTTGCTAATTAAAAACACCAAAGAGAAGGATGTGATAATGTGAATATAATTGGTATCCTTTAACGGGATATTCTATGAAAAATAGTTTCTTCAATGGGAAAAAGAATAAATGTTGAAAAAATTACTGAATCATAATAAAAAAGAGGAGGAAAATATTACTAAGAATGAGAATATATTTACATGGTTAGTTAGACATGTTGTATAATATATACATAGATAGGAAATAATTATTCATATTTTATTTATTAATAAAATCCAAACATTCAATGGGAATTGGCCTCTCAATCATTTTTATCATATAGGGATATAGTCTCAAAGATTTATTATGAAAAGAAAGGAGTTCTCCCATTTGTATGTATTCAAAGGAAATGAAGAGAATAAGAGGATAATTGAGTATCTTGGGATGAAAAATGAAATGATGAGGAAAAAAATGATATTATCTCTCACATTTTACAACTATGGGAAGAAACACCACATGCCTCAAAGGAAGGGAATATGAGTTTGTTACAAGTGTAGATAAAAAAGAAATAATGATATAGAATGAACGAGAATAGTAGGATATTTGAAAATTGAATTATTTAAATATATGGAGATGGGATATTATGCAAACCAATTCCCACAACATTAAGGGTATTTACCTTAGTAAAGGATAGGGTAAAAATGATAAGATTATGTGATTACAATATGTGAAGAGTTCCTAATGATGTCGTGGAAGGTACATTGGTCACAACCTAAAATTTTGGTAATTATTTATTTTATTAAGTATCTTTTCACACTTTTATATATTCCATGTTTTCTATAATTATTAGATATTTAACTAGGACCCTACTAAAGGAGTTATAAATTAAGTCACTGAGTGTGAATCTTCTGGAAAAAATATCTATTTTTTAGTTAGAATTTTGTTTCATGATTATACCCTACTTTAAAATTTTGTTATTAAACCTATGGTTTCATTTTATTTGATCCTTGGTATTGGTTGGATTTAAAATTATTAATAAAAAATATATTTTTATGCAATGATATTATCACTTACCAAGGTGATGTGGAATATCTGGTCATTAGATGAGAAAATTAACTGGACATATCATGTCTAGATCCTCCACCAATAACTCTCCTTAATTCAATTATAGGAAGAGAGGATGAAAAATCATGATAAATAGATATTGAAGATATAATAATAATAAAGTATGTACATATGTTATTAAAATTTATTTATATTTTCCATAGTAATAACCTGGTCATCAACCAGAGCAAGAACTTGAGTTCTCAATTGAAATCATTTCTGATGTAAGGACTATTTAAAAAATCATTATATAATGGAACTAGTGGAGTTTTTGAATTCAAATAAAAATTTATAGGATTCAATTTAAAAGGTATTTATACATAAAAGTATTACATGGAAGGGAGCCCCTATTTTATTTGTAAAAAGTGAGAAATGTTCAATGAGACTAGGCATCGATTATAGAGAGATCATTGAAATTACTATAATGAACAAGTTCCCATTACAATGAATTGGGCAATTATTTTATCAAATTCATAGCGTCTAATAATATTAAAATATAATTATTCAATCTTTTTATCATCAAAAAATGGTGATGTAGGATGATATATCAATGATTTTATTTTTAACATCGTATAAAAATTAGGTTTTTATATAAATTCCATTCATATTGACTAATGTAAATTCTATCATTAGGGACATGATTAATAGATTGTTTGAAGAGAGTCTTAATAACTATAATGAGGTATTAATTTATTATATATTAATATAATCTATTCTCTTTTAATATTTTTAGAGTTATCTCCAAATAATTTTGAAGACCCTCTAGAAAAAGGAGTTATATGGGAAATATATTAAGTGTGAATTTTATAACAGTGAAGTTATTTATTGGTATATTTTTTCTAATATGGAATATCAGTTGTCCCTTTAAAGGAAAAGGTATACAAATAATGACTTGTACTAAAAAACAAAACTGAGATCCATGGTTTTTAAGGTTTGTATGTTACTACCAACAATTCATTCAAGATCATTCCAGACTAGAAAACCCATCGAATAAGTTAACATGAAAAGGATTTAATACACATGGTTAATGGAATGTTATGAATGTTTTGAATAGATGAATTAGATACTAATTGATTAAAATTTATTGACATTTCCATCATGTAATAAACTATATGTAATATATAGTGATGCACTGAAGAAAGAAATTAGATGTGTCCTTAAGTAAAATTATAGAGTGATTACCTATGAATAAAATAAATTGAAAATCTATTTATGGAACTATATAACTCATGAACTCGATCCAGAAGTAATAATATTTACTTTTAAAATATAGAAAAACTTCCTATATTGTTAAATATGGGATATATATTCAGACCATCTAATTTTGAAGTATATCTCATTCTTGATGGAGCACAACATGATGTAAAGAGGATGGTTTTAACTACTCATGGACCATGAATTCTTGCTATAATATGACCCTGTTAAGAAGAAAAATATTGATGATGGAATGAGTAGTTGGGACCTTGGATATATAACCATGATGAGGATTAACTATGATACTATATACAGAGATCTAGTATTTATAGATATGGTGATATTCAGAGAATATGATCCATATTTCTTTTAATAATAAATTTCAAACCCATCCCTACAGGAAAAGATAGAATATTCCCAACAATATGAAGAGAACTTACACAATATGGTTAGAGCAGTAAATAATGGGAAATGGATATCGATAATATATAGAGATGGAGTGTTGAATTTTGGGAAGAGTTTATGTTTTATATCCATACCAATGTTGAAGTGGGAACTATTAGATGAATTAGATAACTTAAATTTATATATATACCCTTGTTGTAAAAAGATATAGTGAGGTTTAAGGGAACATTTTTTGTGGGATTGTATGAAGCACGAAATTTAGGACTATGTGTATAGATCCTTAGTATACTTGTAACGACCCAAAGTTTCATTAATGGAAAATCCCTCTTGATCCAGTTAAATGACTCTTTATGAAAAATATTTTTATAAGATGTCAACTTCTTTGGATTTATGTTATGAATTTTGACCGTTGCTAATATAGTCGTTGAACAGTAATCACATGATTAGTATAAATATAGGACTTTAACAAATCCAATTCACTTAGAAAAAGGAAGTGATGGACTCATCCAGTAGAATTTCCCCATACAAAGCCTATTTTCCAGAGTTTCGAAAAGAGGTGGAATCCTTGGGCTTCGCCCTTGACCATTCCCAAGCTGAGCTTCACCATGTCAAGCTCGAATGGGACCGTCTACGGGAAAAGTGGATGTTGATAGAGATTACCACTCGAGCGATGTTATCTGAGCCACCCCAAGAGTCTGTCACCATCGCACACCTTACCCTTAGGTCTTATGCGGCTATTTTAAGGGGTTATGAAACAAATAAGTAGTACTATGTTCATGTACATTATTATTTTTGTATATAATAATTAATATAATTTATAGTCATTTTTTGATACATTGTAAATAGTTTTTAAAGTACAAATAGTGTTTTTAATTATTATTTAAATAAGAAATCTGTTTTATTAAATTAATGGATTTTGAATTAAATATTATTTTAATAAAATATTATTTTTATTATTAAATTAGTTTTTACTAAATATAAAGGATCTTATAATTTTATGAATGCAATTATAATTTTTATTAAGGTTTGAAAGCCATTTCTGTCAGAACCCCTGAATTTTCGATAAATGTCAGTTGTTATTTTAAAAGCAAAAATTAACATAATTAGAAAATTATTTAGATAACATTAATGTTATTTCTAGAATCAGGACGTCGAAATTATTCAACGGTGAATTTTTCATAATTTTATGAGACAGTCAAATTTTTGGGTAAAAATTAAATACCGTTTAAATATATAATGTGTTTTATGACATCATAATGACACAATAATGATGTAATAAAATACTATAATCTTTATTTTAGGCCAATATATGTTTTACCATTAAAATAATGTGATTTTGGGTTTGTTTGACTTACTTTTCAAATCATTAATGGACCCCTCAAGACATATTCAACACTATGCCTTTTTAAATTAATTTCCATGGGAGTGTGACTCACCTCCACATAAGAAACCTTATTATTTTAAGAAGTTCGGACATTGGCCATATAAAATATTTTTTTCTTCTTCCCTTTTCCAAAAAACATGGGTAAAAACCATGGGATGCTTTGTGGTTTGGATTAATTTAATATAAGGGGTCCCAAACATAAATAATAAGGAATTCCCCCACCTTTCCTATATAAACCCACCCAATCTCCCACTTCCTCCTCACTAAAAGACCTTGGAGTTCGTCCAAACTCTTCCCTACTCTCTCTAGAATCCTCCCAAGGTGCCCCAAGCTCCAAAGAAGCTTCTCACAATCCTCTCTCTAGCATTTGGAAGCACATTTCCAAGTAAGGTTTTTTCCTTCCTTTCTCATTTTTGTCCAATATTCTTTAAGATGTTTTGCCTTCTAATTTCAATTATGAATGTTGGGGTATGGTTTTGCATATCCCCCATACTGCCCTGTTATTTTTTGAAGGATGGGAGTCCCCTTTCTCTCTCATTAAATGCCTCCCATGTCCACCCGTTACTATGCCGAAATTCCGAAAGCAACTTCTCTCTCTTCTTTTACATTCGAGCAATAATTTTGTATCATGAATATAAATTCAATTACAATTGTTGGGACATGTATCCATATGACCTACTTACTATCCATTACATGTAAATGTTATGAGGAACCCTTTCTCTCTCATCAACCATTTTTATGAATTCTTATGTCACGCCGTTACGTTGCCAAAATCGCACTGATTTTCTAAGCCAATGCCATTGTGTATAGGAAACCATGCCCATTTCTCCATCAAGGGTATCCAGATTTATGCACCTTTACTTATTGGTTACACAATTTCATGTATGGATTCCACATTACTTTATCATGGAATAAATGATTATGTTTTATGAAACCATGTTTTATGATCCTTGTGGCACACTTATGCATGAAATGAAATGTTTAAGAAGGGTGTGCCCTTATAGCTCTCCAATGCATTGGGTAAATTATAGTAGCATGATACGTCATGTGAAATTAGTGTTGAATCATTCTAATTCAAGTGCAATTAGGGTTTACACGTGCTTTATGTTCAATGAGGATTTTACTCATGCTCCATGTGCAATGAGCCTTGGCTCATGCTAATTCCATGTTAAGTGTTATTTCCACATTACCATGTTATGATTATCATGATTTATCATTACTTTATGTTCATGTTTTTATTATGAACTATTGATATTCCTATTGTCTAACATGTGTTGTACTCCTCATGTTATTTCATGTGTACTCCCTTACTGGTCTTTATAGCTCCCCCTTTTCTTATGCATGTCCTCATGTTATCCCATGCAATTCTAAGTATGAGGGAATATAGTGGTCATGTAAAATAATTTTCCAATAAAGATGTTGTATTTCATGTTTTATGTTTTTATGTAATGATTCTAAGCCGAAAAGACACTAAACCTATCAATCTTCTTTGTTGTATCAAGTGAAATTTTATGTAATAAATCATGTTTAAGTTGTAATAAAAAGCAGGGTTGTCATAGTTGGTATCAGAGGATAGGTTTAGTTATTTTTGGGATTAGGAAACCCTAGTAAAGACTTATATACAAGACTAAGTATAATTAAAACATCCCTAAGTTTTGGTAAGTACTGAGTAAGTGGTTTATCAAACAAATACATCCCTGTCTGGATACGAGCAGGTAGAGGATGCTCTGGCACAGATGTATCCTAGGGGTAAAACCAGAAAACACCACTTTGAGATAGACTTGAATAGGAACTGGTGCACGACAACGGGCCTTGCTTCACTCTTTGTTACGACACTCCCGGGGGATATGTTTTGATAAATTCACAAGCATAGTATGAACCCTTATTAAGGGAATAAAAAAATCTCCTACGAATATGTGTTATAAAGTAGATCATGAAAAGCCTAGATTGAAGCCTATAGACTCATGAGTAAGGAAATGAAAGTTTATTTATAAGTCATTAACTTTTGTCTTTGGATTACCCTTTATGTGTTACCCCTAACATTCCTTTTATTCCAGCCAATGGCCGATAATAGGAGGACTCCGGCTAACAACCATTGTGAAGATCAGTGTGATGACTGTACTAATGAGATTCCAAATCCAATGGTAGCGGGAATTGAGAACTTTTTCACGCTTATCTCTCAGCTAACTCAAGTTTTGAATAGAAACACAGGTGAAGAGGAACGTTCAAGCCCCCATAAGAAAGAACAAGTTGCTATCAAGAGCTTCATGAGAAAAAGGCCTCCTACTTTTAGTGGATCATCCTATCCCACGATCGCTGAACAACGAATCAACTCCATTGAAAAGATCTTCTTAATCCTATAATGTTCTGAACAAGAGAAGGTTCTCCTAGGTACTTATCATATGGAGGGTGAAGCTGATCAATAGTGGACGTTGTTCAAAAATACGAAGCCTGAGGAGGAAATCGAGGCATTGGAATAGAAGGCTTTCCGGAAGATGTTTTTCGATAAATATTTTCAGCGCACCCTCCGTCTTCAGATGGAGAGGGAATTCTTTTCCCTCATGAAAAAATATGAAGAATACTTTGGAGCGTACGAGGAAAACTTCACAAGGCTAGCACGATATGATTCCGGTTTTGTCATTAGCCCCGAATACAAGGTTGACCACTTCTTTGGTGGGATGAAGCCTAGCTTGTGGAAAGCATTAGCGATCCGTGACTTCGACAACTATGAGGAAATTGTTTGATGTTACCTCAAGGTTGAAATGGAGATTGGGGAATCACAGGGGTATCATGGAGACAAGAAGCGTAAGGTGAACTTCAATGCTGGTGGTCCGATGGATAAATCCAACGGTGCTAAGGGGATTCAGCACCCCACTTGCCAAAAGTGCGGAAAGAAGCACCCAAAAATTTTCCTTAAGGGGATGAGAAAATGCTTCTGGTGTGGAAGAGAAGGGCACCTAACTGTTAACTATTGGCAAGAAAGAACCACAGATGTGACAGAGGAGAGAAAAGCTCTGTTCGAACCTAAAATCATTGTTCAATTCTAAAAATTCAAATAACCGGGTCATTTTTCAAATCAGTTCCCTAATCCAAGGGTTTTCGGAGAAAACCAATAACCTCCAAGGCAGCAAGGAAGATCTTTTTCCATCACTTCTGCCGAAGTGAACAATGACAACAAAGTGGTGATAGGTACGCTAGTTATTAATTCAAGAATAGTAGACGTACTTTTTGATTCAAGTTTTACGCATTCTTTTATATCTAGAATGTTTAATAGAACAATCCCAGCACCACCACAAATCATGGAAGTAAAGATGTCTGTGTGTACAGAAAATGGGGTAATCATTGCATCCCATGAATATAAGTCCTCCCATGTTATAATTTGTGGAATGAATTTCCCAGAGAACCTCTTCATACTCCCTCTGGTGGAATTTGATGCCATTCTTGGCATTGATTGGCTTTCCATATATAGCCAACATAAATTGTCGGGAGAGGTAAATCACACTCCATATGGAGAATCGGCCCCCGATTCGTTACAAGTGTTAGGAGGAAGATGAATCCCCTTTAACTCCATCATCTCAGGCATGGATATTACTGCCTTATGAGCACGCGTATCTGGCTCAGATGATTGAGTCCAAGGAAGAAACCATCCTTGATGAAATTCCAATTGTGAGGGAATTCGCTGAAGTGTTTCCCGATGAACTGCCTCGTCTTCCTCTAAGAAGAGATGTTGAGTTCTCAATTGAAATTTTACATGGGGTGCTACCAATATCCAAGGATCCATATAGAATGGCTGTTGTTGAGCTTGAAGAGCTGAAGAAACAACTACAGGAGAATACAGATAAAGGGTTTATACGCCCAAGTGCTTCACCATGGGGTGCACCAGTCCTCTTCGTCAAGAAGAAAGATGGGTCAATGTGGCTTTGCATCAATTATCGTGAACTTAAAAAAATAACGATAAAGAAAAAGTATCCTCTCCCAAGAATCAATGACTTGTTTGATCAGCAATGTGGAACACAATACATCTCCAAGGTGGATTTATAGTCAGAATATTATCATGTAAGGGTGAAGAAGGAAGATGTCCCCAAGACTGCTTTTAGTACAAGATACGGGCACTATGAATTCATAGTAATGCCTTTCGGACTCACCAATTCTTCAACAATATTCATGGACTTAATGAATAGAGTATTTAGAGATTACCTTGACAAATTTGTGGTAGTATTTATAGATGATATTCTAATATACTTCAAAACCAAATAGGATTATGAGGAGCATTTAAATACTGTACTAGAGACTTTTTGCAAGGAGAAGCTCTATGCAAAGTACAGCAAGTGTGAGTTCTGGTTGAAGGAGGTCTCATTCTTGGGCCATATCATCACAAGCAATGGGATATATGTGGACCCCTCCAAAACAGATGCAATTGAGGGATAGCCGAGGCCAACATTGGTAACGGATATCCGTAGCTTCTTGGGGTTAGCTAGATATTACCGACGATTTGTGAGAAATTTCTCACAATTGTCCAACCCTCTTACTAAGATAACTCTATAGGGAGTAAAGTTTTCTTGGAGTGATGAATGCAAAGAAATCTTCAAGGAGTTGAAAAGGAGGCTTATCACTGCACCCGTGCTCACTTTACCCACAAGTGGGGAACTTTTGGTGGTATTCAGTGATGTGTCGAAGAAGGGATTAGGTTGTGTGTTGATGCATAATGATAAACTGATATGATATGCCTCAAGGCAGTTTAAAATCCATGACCAAAACTATCCAACTCATGATCTGGAGTTGGTGGATGTGATCTTTGCCTTGAAAATCTGGCGGCATTGTCTCTATGGAGAGAAATGTGAGATATATACTGACTACAAGAGTCTTAAATATATATTCACACAGATGTAGATTAATATGAACCAGAGAAGATGGATAGATCTCATCAATGATTATGACTGTTCAATACATTACCACCCTGGGAAAGCGACAACGTAGAAGATGCCCTAAGTAGAAAGGACCCAGAAATTCTATCAATGATGAGAATGGAGAAGGATACAATCTTCATAGACTTGATGAAGATGGACATGGGAATCCTAAAGAAGGGAACATCATCAATCCTTTCAAAAATCATTGCTCAACCATCTCTTTTGTAAAGGTTAAAGGATTCTCAAAAGGATGATGTGGGAATTTAGGAAAAAGTGGAAGCTATCAAAAAAGGGAAATCCTTAGAGTTTAATGTTTATGAAGAAGGAATTGTGCGGTTTGGGAAAAGAATATGTCTTTCATCACGTCCGAAGCTAAAGAAGAAAAATTTTGATGATGCACATAGTTCAAATTTCTCTATTCACCTAGGGAGCACAAAGATGTATCGAGATCTCCGAGAAAACTTTTGGTGGGATAATATGAAGAAGGAGATCGCTGAATATACATCAAAGTGCCTGGTGTGTCAGCAAGTGAAGGTAGAGAGGTAGAAGTATAAGGGGATGATGCAACCATTTCCCATACTAGAATGTAAATGGGAGAACATCACCATGGACTTTGTCACTCGACTTTCAAGGATATACAAAGGCAACAATGCAATCTGGGTTGTTGTGGATCATCTTACAGGGACTGCACAATTAATTTCTATTAGGGAGGATTTCTCTTAGGATCCACTGGCACAGATATATATCAAGGAAGTGGTATGTTTTTATGGAGTACCACTATCTATTGTGTCTGACCGAGATCCAAGATTCATCTCTATGTTTTGGAAGAGTCTTCAAGATGCTCTGAATACTGAACTGAACATCAGTATGGCCTATCATCCTCAAATGATGGCCAATCCGAGCAGACTATCAAAACACTCGAGGACATGTTGAGATCATGCTCAATGGACTTTATGGGAGGATGGGATCAACATATTCCTCTTGTTGAGTTCTCTTATAATAACAGTTTCCACTCGAGCATCAAAATGGCACCATATGAAGCCCTGTATGGGAAAAGGTGCATAACACTGGCATGTTGGGATGACGTTGGTGAACGTAAGCTGCTTGGACCAGAAATGGTCGAGGAAATGGTGGAGAAGGTAAAAACCATTCAGCATCATATAAAGGAAGATCAGAGTCGACAGAAGAGTTATGAAGATAGTCGTCGACGAGATCTGGAGTTTAAAGTTGGAGACATGGTGTTTCTACGCATATCTCCGTGGAAAAATGTCATGAGGTTTGTAAAGAAAGGGAAGTTAAGTCCAAGGTACATCAACCCCTTCGAGATTCTTGATCGTGTCAGGGTTGTGGCCTATCGACTAACACTTCCACCTACTATGGCCAATGTACATGCTGTCTTTCATGTATCCCTCTTAAGAAAGTACATACTAGACCCTTTACATGTACTCTCTTATGAGGTGGTACAATTGTTAGATGATCTTTCTTACGAGGAAGAACCAGTGAAGATCTTAGATCATAGAGAAAAAGTTCTACGAAATAAGACAATGCCCCTTGTTAAGGTGTTGTGGAGAAACCACATGTTTGAAGAAGAAGCATGGGAATCGGAGGATATGATGAAGGTGAGTTACCCAAATTTATTTTAGTGTGGGAAAAGGAAAATTTTGAGGGCAAGTTTTCTTAAGGGGGAATATTGTAACGACCCAAAGTTTCATTAATGTAAAATACCTCTTGATCCAGTTAAATGTCTATTTATGAAAAATATTTTTATAAGATGTCAACTTCTTTGGTTTTGTGTTAAGAATTTTGACTGTTTCTAATATAGCCGTTGAACAGTAATGACATGATTAGTATAAATATAGGACATTAACAAATCCAATTTACTCAGACAAAGGAAGGGATGGCCTCATCCAGTAGAATTGCCCCATACGATGCCCATTTTTCGGAGCTCAGAAAAGAGGTGGCATCCTTGGGCTTCGCCCTTGACCAATCCCAAGCTGAGCTTCACCATGTCAATCTCAAATGGGACTGTCTACGGGAAAAGTGGAAGCTGATAGAGATTACCACTCGAGTGATGTTATCCGAGCCTCTCCAAGAGTCTGTCACCATCGCACACCTTACCCTTAGGTCTTATGCGGCTGTTTTAAGGGGTTATGTAACAAATAAGTAGTACTATGTTCATGTACATTATTATTTTTGTATATAATAATTAATATAATTAATAGTCATTTTTGATACATTGTAAATAGTTTTTAAAGTACAAATAGTGTTTTTAATTATTATTTAATAAAGAAATCTATTTTATTAGATTAATCGATTTTTCAATTAAATAATATTTTAATAAAATATTATTTTTATTATTAAATTAATTTTTATTAAATAAAAATGATCTTATAATTTTATGAATGCAATTATAATTTTTATTAAGGTTTGAAAGCCATTTCTGTCAAAACCCGTGAATTTTCGATAAATGCCGGTTTTTATTTTAAAAGTGAAAATTAACATATTTAGAAAATTATTTAGATAAAATAAATGTTATTTCTGGAATCAGGACGTCAAAATTATCCAATGGTGAATTTTTCATCATTTTATGAGACAGTCAATTTTTTGGGTAAAAATTAAATACCGTTTAAATATATAATGTGTTTTATGACATCATAATGACCCAATAATGATGTAATAAAGTACTATAATCTTTATGTTCGGCCAATATATGTTTTAATATTAAAATAATGTGATTTTGGGTTGGTTTGACTTACTTTTCAAAGCATTAATGGACCCCTCAAGACATATTCAACACTTTGCCTTTTTAAATTAATTTCCATGGGAGTGTGACTCACCTCCACATAATCAACCTTATTATTTTAAGAAGTTCGGACTTTGGACTTATAAAATATTGTATTCCTATTCCCTTTTCCAAAAACCATGGGAAAAAACCATGGTATTGTTTGTGGTTTGGATTAATTTAATATAAGGGGTCCCAAACATAAATAATAAAGAATTCCCTCACCTTTCCTATATAAACTCACCCAATCACCCACTTCCTCCTCATTCAAAGCCCTTGGAAGTCTTCCAAACTCTGCCCTACTCACTCTAGAATCCTCCCAAAGTTCCCCAAGCTCCCAAGAATACTCTCACAAGCCTCTCTCTAGCCTTTGGAAGCACACTTCCAAGGAAGGGTTTTTCCTTCCTTTCTCATTATTGTCTAATTTTCATTAAGTTGTTTTACTTTTAATTTCAATTATTAATGTTGGGGTATGGTTTCTCACATCCCCCATACTTCCCTATTATTGTTTTAATGACGGGAGACCCCTTTCTCTCTCATTAAATGCATCCCATGTACACCCGTTACTATGCCGAAATTTCGAATGGATCTTCTCTCTCTTATTTTACATTCAAGCAATAATTTTTTAATCTTGAATCTAAATTACATTAAAATTGTTGGGACATGTATCTATATGACGTCCTTACTATCCATTACATGTTAATGTGATTAGGAACCCTTTTCCCTCTCAAAAACCATTTTTATGAATTCTTTTGTCACGTCGTTACGCTGCCGAAATCGCACCGATTTTCTATGCCAATGCCATTGCGTAGTGGATACCATGACCATTTCTCCATCAAGGGTATCCAACTTTATGCACCTTTACTTATTGATTACAAAGTTTCATGTATGATTTCCACATTACTTTATGATGTAATAAATGATTATGTTTTATGAAACCATGTTTTATGATCCATGTGGCACACTTATGCATGAAATGAAATGTTTAAGAAGGGTGCGCCCTTATAGCGCTCCAATGCATTGGGTAAAGTATAGTATCATTATATGTCATGTGCAATGAGTTTTGAATCATGCTAATTCACATGCAATGAGGGTTTACTCGTGCTTTATGTGCAATAAGGATTTTACTCATGCTCCATGTGCAATGAGCCTTGGCTCATGCTAATTCCATGTTATGTTTTTTTGCCTCTATTCCATGTTATGATTATCATGATTTATCATGCCTTTATGTTCATGTTTTTCTTATGCTCTATTGATATGCCTATTGTCTAAAATGTATCGTACTCCTCATTTTATTTCATTTGTACTCCCTTACTGGGCTTTATAGAATACCCATTTCTTATGCATGTCCTCAGGTTATCCCATGTAATGTTAAGTACGAGGGAATGTAGTGGTCATGTAAAGGAAGTTTTAAATAAAGATGTTATATTTCATGTTTTATGTTTTTATGTAATGATTATAAGCCCAAAAGACACTAAACCTCTCTATGTTCTTTGTTGTATCAAGTGCAGTTTTATGTAATAAATCATGTTTAAGTTGTAATAAAAAGAAGGGTTGTCATAATAATAGTAGGTAAATGCTAAAAGACCAAATATTATGGAATGCATGAAACCTCTTCCTATACCTATATAGATATGAGAGAATGTGATAATGGAATTTTTCACTGGAATCCTATAATTCAGGGAGGAATGATGATATATGGGTAATCATTGATTTTATTATTGAGTATACTCATTTCTTATTAATAATATAGGATCATCCCCTTGAAAACATTATCCTTATCTATATCAAGAAAAACATAAGGCTTTATAGAGAACCAGTATTGATTTTATCTGATCATGAAACTCAGTTTACAATGAAAATTTGAACGTGCCTCCATATATATCATAATATTGAGATAAATTTAAGAACATCATATCATTCCCCAGCTTATGGATAGTTTTAAAGGACTATCAATACTTTAGAAGATATGTTAGGATAGTGTTCTCTTGACTTCCATGGTATGTGGGATCAATATCTACCTTTGGTTGAATTTGGATACAATAATATCTTTTATTTGGCTATCCATTTTGAACCATAAAAATTATTTTATAGAAATAGGTCCAACATCTTTGGAAGAAGTTATAGAAAGACAGATAGTGAGCATTGAACTTTTAGAGGTGATTACTATCAAATTAAGGACTATTCCTGGTAATATTAAAGCATCAAAGAGATGAAAAAGAGTTATGATGATTATTGAATGATATAATTATAATTTCATGTTGAGGATCATCTATTATTGACTTTTTAACAATGTTATAGAGTTATACTATTTAGAAAAAAATAATTATAACCCTTGGTACATTTAGCCTTTTAAAGTACTATAGTGAATTGGAACTATATCTTACCGATTGGTTATGATGCCCAAAATTTATAAAGTACACAAAGTATTTTATGATTCATTACTAAGGAAATAAATTTAATAACCAATTCATATGATCTCATACATAGGAATATAAACCAATTATAACATCTATTATAATGAATATCCTAACCAGATTCTTAACACTAGAGATAATGTTTTGATGAATTGAATAACACAATTGTTGAATATAATTTGGAGAAATCATAATCCAGAAGAGGGAACTTGGGAGCAAGAATAAGATATGATGAAGGATTATCTACATTGGGTCAATAGTTGATATATATTACAATTTATAGGGAAAATATATAGTTGGTGATAATGTAATATTTGAGACCCTATTATAACAAGAAAACACCATATCTGAGACTATAACACACTAAAGTATCTTTATCAATGTCTGTATTTAAAAGTTAAATTGAATAATATTATAATTTTATTTATTAAAAATTAAATTTGCTTTTTAATTTCAATGATCAAAATAAGCTTAGTCTTTCTTTTTAAGAGTTTTAGGAAAAGGTAATCTTTTATTTAAAAGCACAGTTTTCATGAGGATTTTAATTTTTACGAATTTATCATTATATAAGAATGAAATAAAAGTTTAAAAAAATCATTTAATTAATCTTATATTATTTGGCGGAATAAAAATATGTTTTTTAATATATTCTTTAAACTTATGAATCCCATGACTAAGAATTTTAAAAATAATTAAAATGTTAATTTAATTAAAAAAACTTTTTTGTCCTTTTCTTTAAATCAATTGCTTTCAAGGTATATTCCATTTTTGGTTGAATTTCCTAACCTACCAACCTGGGTGACACATGCTCATGACTCGAGCTGTTTCACTACGTGACCTCAAGTGCACATCATTGCATTCTAGAGGCTTTTGACTAGCAGCAAGTGTCTAATGTAGTTATCATGTGGATACCATTCCCTCTTTATAAAAGAAACAAAACATAAGAGATAAATAAAAAAAATAAAAAACTGATGATAATAAACAACCATAAAAATATAATAACCAGAACAAACTAGTATCACATTATCTACCAAAATTGGAAACAATTTATTAAACTAAATAGTAGATATTTCATTCCCTAATAAGTGTCCAGTGTCTAATTAAAATCCAAAATAAAGACACTGACACTCCCAAGAAGGTCCCGACACAAATTTAATTTCCCTTAACCTTGATCCATCCCAACTTATCTATCTAGCTTATGACTCTTACCATTATCCTATCCTGCAAAAATGAAGTCTATTTGAGTACAGACCAGAACCCCTTGTAGGGTTTGATTAGACCCTTGTACGACACCAACAACTACTACTAATGAAATATCTAGTCAACAATAGTGTTTGATGTTCTATAAAGAATAAATTAAAATTGATAACGTAAAAATTTTACTAATTCAATTATTCCTTATTTAACAAAATTCATTTTTTATATGTCAATGATGACACTCATGCCATCGATACGTGATTTGGCCTATTACAGAGTCTGAACTATATCAAATAAGGAAATCATAATTCATTATGAAATGGTCTTCTATTAACTTTTTAATTATATTTCATATCATTAATATTTGGAATCATAGTCTAATATCAGTCTCATGGGTGTAGAACATCATGTCTAGCACCCTTTGGGAATTTGAGGCATTAATCCTTATCCCACACCTCATGGGTATTTGGAGCATCTGTTCCTACCCCATACAATAGTGTATACATTCATGTATTTGGGACTATAACTTCATGGAAAACACCCTTGGGGTATTTGGAGCATCCGTCTATGTCCCACACCCCATTCCTCAAGCAATCACATATATCACACACATAAAATTTAACAAGGTTATCATCATTAACCCTCTCATCTGTATTTCACATCATGGTATACAAATACAATCATAATCTCAATCATGATTAATCTCTTTAATCACATGGAATAATATGAACAATTTATAATTAAACCATTTATCAACATTTAATAAAATAACATAATAACCCTTAATGGATAATCTAATTATACCTTAATATACATTATGATCAAAAAATTATCGCATTAACCAAACAATTTCAAAGAACCCAATATGTGATCAATTCCAAAACCCTAATTATCCCATAAATTTCATAACCACATCATTCCATCAATTAAATAATCAATTATTTATTCTAATTTAAGATGAGATTTACAAGAATGGAAATTTATATTTCAAATTTTAATACACAATATTATAATCATGATAATTAGATCTGTAGTTTAGAGCATATAAATGAAGATCATTGTTGACAATTCGCTAATCAGAATTCCCAAAATTGAAGCAGAACATTCAATTTCGCAATGAAGAATGAATTCTGGAAGCAAAACCATGATTGAAAATATAACAGATTAGTATATATCCTAACCTAGATCTAAAACACCACCAACTAGGAATAAAATATTCCTCCTCATCTAGAAAGAGTTATGAGAGAGAGTTAAATCCAATCAGGAAGAGATTTCTTACAATGAGAGGTGTAGATCCTTTAAATGGATATTCTATTCATTAAAAATAATGTTTGAAAAGACATAGAATCCATCTTGGAGCCTATAAAGTAATAGGAAATAAACATATGTAAAAATGGGGATATTGAGGGAGAAATATGGGGGGTTGAGGAATTTTAAAATACTTATTTATAGGATTACAACCAATATGCATTATTTTATGTGCTGGGGTGTGTGATTTCCCAAACCATGTGCCTTAACTGGGTTCCAATACTAGGGGTCAAACAATATTAATAAGAGGGCACATAGTTTTACAAACCATTAGCCATCAATAAAACACCCTACATCCAGGGTTGTATGATTTTATGGGGCTAGGTGCATGGTTTGAGAAGTCTGGGAGTCAACTATGAAATTCCCCTTCTTCTGAAAAAATTATAATTTTTAACCCGAATCAACCCCCCAAAAAAACCAACCATGAAAGAACGAATATAAGGAAAATGTGTACCAAAAATTGAGCATGAAACATCTATAGAAATGGTTGAGATTTTATAATCTCCCCACCTTATAACAGCTCATCCTCAATCTGTACAACCCAATAATCTTTAATATTACTAGATAAATAGATCAGACCACTAATCCCATATATCATATTCTCTCACCAAAGATTCCTCAAAAACACTTCCATGCTTCAATAATACTAAAACCATGAACATAGTATTTCCCCACAATAATTTATCACTACAATTTAACACACATATCAGATGCTCCTCAAAATACTCATCGGTCTCAAGCTCACCCTTATCAACATCGATCACATGAGAAGGGTTGACGTGACATCACCAAATCTATGACATAATAAACACATCTAGAATAAAACTGTACCTCTATGTAAGATCCAATTGATACACCACCTGCCTGATTTTCTATAATACCACAAAAATTCCAACAAACCTAGTTACAAACATGCCCTATCTTTGAATCCCATGGTGACCCAACCTAGGTGACACCAAAAGGAATAAATGATCACCCATTGTAAAATAATTGGGAATTCAATGTTTTTTATTATATGAATTATACCTACTCTAATATGTATCTATAAGTTTCCTAATTAGATGAACCTTCTCCGATGAATCTTTCATGATACTCGATGCCAATAGCTTAGAAGCACCTTCCTCCATCCATTATAGAGGTGATTTATATGGACAACCATAAAAAGCCTTATATGGTGTCATATGAATAGTCTCCCATGAACTGTTGTTATAGGAAAAATCAACAAGGTCTATGTGTCTCTCCCAAGACCCCATAATGTATAGGGCACATGACCGTAGCATATATTCCAAAAAACTGTACAATACATTCCAACTGCCCAATTACCTATGGGGGAAATCTGTACTTAGTACTACTTACATACCAACATCCTTCTAAAAAATTTCTTGAAGTGTGAAGTAAAACATGAGTAATGGTCCAAAACTATAATCTAGAGCACCCAATATAGATGTACAATCTCATGAATGTACATGTCTTCCAACCGGTCCACTGGGAAATTCTGCCCGATAGCTAAGAAATGAAATAATTTTATCGAACAGTCCACAACCACCAAAATAACATCATTATTATGAGGTGTCCTTAGTATAATCACCAGAAATTCCATGGAGATTTTATCGAACATTTGATTCCTGAATGGGAAATATATATAATAAATCACTTGCATGTTGATGCTCGACCTCCACCTGTTGAATGGGGCAGAATCATGTCTTGAACCCTATAATCTCTATTTTATGCATGGACACTAGTACTATCAATGTAGGTCACCATACATTTTCTTTAATCCTATATGTACTACATATTTGAAGGCATACATTTTTTTTCATTAGATCCTATCGAATACACACAGTCACAAGAACACACCCCCAGATATAGATGATATCACCCTAAAATGTGGTCCAATCAAAAGGTGACTCCCCACCATCAAGGATTTACTTCATGGCCAAAAATTCAGGATCCTCATACTACCTTTCTCCAATCCCAATAAAAAGTATGGAGTCCACTAAAACTGATAAAAGAGTCATATTCTCCCATCCCTCTTAAATCAGAATATGGGGCTTAGCCAACATGGTCATCATATTCTACTTATAACTAGACTTATGAACTTCCTAATTATGTGATTTCTTACTCACAGAATTCGAAACACTAGGTAATTTTCCTGGCTAATATTCTAGCTCAAAATCAAATTACTGCATATACTCAATCCCTATCCACTATCAGAGATCCAATTATTTTAGTGAAAATATATACTTTAATATCTTGTGATCAGTATACGTAGTAAAAATTTATCCCAAGATATAATTCCAACAACACATCAAATAATAAATTACTAAAGCCTATTCATGGTCATTTGTAGTGTAGTTCTATTCATGTGGCCTCAACTTTTAGCACCCATATCCCAAAACTATTCACATCTACATCAACACTACCATCTTGTTCGTTACCAAAAGTGGTCATGCAAATCAAGAAATGTCCTGGATAAACCACTGATAGTAGCCCACTAATCCCATAAAACTAGGGATAGAAAATAAATTCTTAGGATTCTCCCAAGAAAAGTATTCATGTACCATCAATGGTTCTACCAATACACCTTCCTCTTAGATGATGTGACCCCCAAAGTGTAACATGTTGATCCAGAACTAACGCATATACATCTTGGCATATAGCCCATTCTCTATCAGTGTACTTAAGAAGATTTCAATATGTTGGGAATGATCACCATGAGTCTTGGATCACACCCAGATTTCATCGACATACACTACCACAATCTGATCATGGTATGAGTGGATCATTAGGTTATTCAAGGCGATAAACCCTGCTGGTGGATTCCTCATCCTAAAAAAATCATAACTAACTCATAAACACCACACCTACATTTTAAATTTGTTCTAGGTATATCATAATTCTGAACTTTCAGTTGATGATACCCTGATCTCAAGTAGATATAAGAGAAAACACAAGCTCCTCTCAACTGGTCAAAGAGATCATCAATACAATGAATGGGATACCAATGCTTCACTATGATTCGGTTCAACTTCTGGTAATAAATTAAGAAGTGCAAGGTCCTATCAGCCTTCTTCGAAAATGATACTGACGAATCCCAAGGCAATGTACTTGGATGAATAAATCCCTTATCCATCAACTATTCTAGTTGATGCTTGATACCTTAAAGCTCTGTAAGATCCATTATATATGGTAGAATAGAAACTATCTTACTTATTATCATGCGATCAATCGTAAATTTGAAATCTCTCTTAGGTGGAAGCGCTAAGAATTCCTTAGGAAACACAATAGGAAACATGTCTACTGCAAGTGCAAAGACATCACACGTTAAACCCCCATCATATAAAAACATTATTTCAACCTGGGTGGCATAATCCCCCATCTTCTGATGAACTATCCCTATATTGGATGCCTAGATATCCCACTCTTCATAATGAATATAATTTTTTTCTTTAGAATATTTAAAAATCACTCTCTTATGGTAACAGTCAATGTGGGATCAATATGATACTAAAAATTCCTTACCCAATATCACGTAAAAACAAGATATGTAATGTATGTTAAGATCCCTTCAAAAAATGAGACTCCCCAACCTCTAGAGAACACCCCTATACAAATAGGCATATCCCGAACATACTCCCAATAGTGTATCAATTGTCATAACCCATCTCACAAACACCTCTATCAGACTCAACCCATTTAGAAGTTGTGAAAATATAAATTAATGAGTGGAACCAGTATTAAATAAGGAACTAGAAAGTTTAGAGGCTACAATAGTGGTACCACTAACTATCGATGGTCCGACCTCGCTATCCAGAAGTGCAGGATAAACTCCATGAAATTGTTCTACCCTATTTATTATGATGCAGCCGAATCCCCTTGAGCTACATGACTCTACAGCTGTTGGTTCTCTTTCTCAGAATCACCTCACCCACTTCCTAGCCTTCCCAGGAGACCTGAACTCCAACTAAAAAACTGATATAGGGCTTAATAACCACTTCCAACACACTAATTCTACCTGGATCCTACATCATTACCCATCTATCATGGTTTATTTCAAAACCACTATTGATTTACCATACTTCCACAAGATTATCACTCTACTGGTGGTCAAGGAAATACCTATGAAAGTGGCTATGCTTAAAAAACTAGTGGTAGATCACTTGATTAAGATCCGGAGAAATGGATCCTTCCCCCTAAACACTCTCCATTATAATATTATAGGCAAAAATCTCAAATAGATGCTTTATACTCTTGGAATTTGTGCCTCTTGGTAATCTTGTAAAAAATCACCTATCCTCCACTAGAAGCCGCCTTCAGGTTCCCCTTAGTTATGAGATCTTGATCCACTATGACAACAAACTTCTTTAATCAATATATATCAAACTAGGTCTTGATCCCAGATTTATGAACATCCTTGAAATGTATTTTTATAGTTGTCTCATCCCCTTCCAACACTGGGGAATAGTGTTGGAAGTCGGTAAAGAGGCCATCATGGTCCATCATAGTTTTACTCTCCTATGTCATCCACATAAAATCTATTTCCCTCTCTTATATTAGTTTCTTTAGATAAAATTATTCCATTAACTTCTCTAGTATGTACTTAAAATTACATGTTTTCCATATTCTCACTCTAAGATTGTACATCCCACTATCACTTCGATGATACCCACAAAATATATGATTCCAGTTTGACTCTTTTCTTAGATAGAGTCTTTATGTTATCAACAATCATCTGGATAGACTCAATTCACAACATAAATACCTCCGGTCCCCCCTCTCTAGTGAAATTTAGAGGGTGTTGAAAATGAATCTCCCATGTCAAGTCATACATACTATTCAAAACATAGACTGGGACTCAATACATAAAATGAATAAACCAAGAAAAGTTCTCAAGGAACTGATCTCTGTCTTCCTCACCGAAAACAATCGAAACCTCTGGTTCCACTATAGGTGGAACATCTCCAGCCATGTCCTCCTGTCATCCTATCAATATACATCATCATGGTGGAATATTTCTATAATTACAAACACACATCATTGAGAACATAAATCATCTGTTTTCTCACATTTAAAGGTATTCACATAAATCCATAATAATTTATCCCCCATTCAATTTCACATGGTAAAAACTGAGGCACTATCACTACTCTTAACCATCCCTCACCTAGGTGTTGGCTCTCATAGGGTAATTTTTTTTAACATTTCATGTTTCTATTAGACACCCATTTTATCCATTTAAAATTTTCACATTTTTATCATTTATAATTTTCCTATTTTATATTAGGCATCATTTTAATTTAAAATATACACTAGAAATGAAAAAATATATGATTTAAACAACTAACCACAAAACCATCTTTCCCATGCATGCCTAATATGATTCATGTCACAATCAATCCAATGTACGTAGAATGGTGTATGTATGATAAAATCTAATTCCATACCAATCCATGAGTAAAATACCAAAAATTAGAAGAAATCATTAAAATCACAAAAAAATTATATCACTAGAGGTGAAATAACATTCAACTATATCACCAAGAATTAATAACAACAATCCCACCCTAGGTACAAGGACTTTACTCTCATACATGGATCAACCAATACCATGAATGAGCTCTTGAAAAAAGCCTAACACCTCATAATATAACGTATAACATAAAAAATAGTAGGAAAACATAAAAGAAAAGAAAAATTCCATTCATACCAATTTGTAATGTCCTGACCCGGGTGCCATGTGTTGGCACACTAGGCCAGTTCTTTATGAACCTGAATCTTCATTTCAGGTATAGATCTTTGTTTTGGGTTGTTTTTAGGAAAAAAAGAAGAATTTGGAAAAAATTTAATTACAAGACATGTATCTGGTTGTCGCAGGTAGCCGTGTACTGGCTGTGTAACGACCGAGTACATGACCGTGTGAGGTGACCAGGATAACCTCCTAATGCAGGGCCGATTGAGGCTAGCACATGGCATGTTCATTAAATGAACACACTATGTACTTTTTTTATTTCATTAATCATACTGAGGTCACATCTCATCCCCACACCCCCTTTCTTCTTCCCTTATCACGTATAGGAGAGAAACTTACGACATAAGATCTTTGAGATATTCTTGATCTTCCATTTGAGTCCCGACTGAGATTCCACAGAGGGCGTTGGATTCCACCAGTGAGCTCCCTCTTTCTTTAGAATCCCTATTCATTATTTCTCCTATCTCTAGAGTTAGCAAGGTATTATTTTTTTACCATTTTTTTAGATCTATTTCGTTTTAGGCCTATTTAAGGGCCGATGTTCTAAAGTGCTCCTCATACAATATTGAGGTAGGTGGTTTGTGCCTTTTTTTTGTTGTGTTTTGATTATATATGCTAAAATTGAAAAATAACCATGTTTAGGGTATTGCATGTCTTCGGATTTAACCTTGGTTAATGCCTTATATGATTTGTTTGATTGAGAAAGGGTTTTTGATTGTGCATAAGGTGTACTACCTTGTTTATGGAGGTGTTTCTCATGTTTATTTTGGTTATGGCCATTGGATCGAGAAATCATGTTAGACTGTTTTGTTTTCCATGTCTATTGTTTTTAGTAAGGAGTTTCTGTTTAAATGAAATGCATGTGTTTTTCATTATGAAAGTATGACCAAGGAGAATTAACAGTGAGAGCTTGCCGAAGTAGGATATTTTAATTATTAATTGTTTTTATGATTAACTGTAGGTATTGGCAGTGAGAGCTATTTTGGGTCATTGACCAAAGGGGTTAGACTGTGAGAACTACCCAGAGGGTCGTTATTAAATAAATTTTAGATCATAGGTAATTGACTGTGAGATCTGTCAGGGGATCATTATAATGCAGAATAAGGGGGTATTGACAGTGAGAGCTACCCAATTTGTCATTTTAACTGAAAAATACTATGTGGGACCAAGGGGTTAGACTGTGTGTGATTTCCTAGAGGGTAAATACTTTATTGATTTAATGATATGTTGAAATAGAGGGGATTAGACTATTATAACTTTCCTAGAGGTTTCCTTATGAAGGATTGTATGATTGTGATGAGTCTATAATGCCAGAGCACAATCTTTGACTCAATCTTACTTGATTATTAGATGGTTTTTAGGGATGTATGTTTTTTCATTGTTATATAAGGGGATACAAATATTAGGCTAGATCCTGACGATTCCTTATTCAATGGATTGAAAAATTAATAAATGAAAATGAATAAAATTGAAAAACTATAGGATTGTTTACTTTGATTACATCCTAGTTTATTTCTTCATTTGACATATTACCAGCTATATATATATATATTCACAGACAGTAATGCATAGATATTATGGTGGTTTCCAACTGTGATTCATCACACACCCTGTTTGTCTCATACTTTTGGACCCAAATAGACTATATGGTTGCAGGTATACATAAGGGAGATCACCCTTCTACATCAGGTACATGACATCTGATTGGATCTGCAGAGAATGGGACCAAGCTGAGGCTTGCAATGCTGTTGGAGTTTATAGTTTTCTATAATTTGTTTTATGAATTTTATTTCTTGAATTGTTACTTGTTTGGATTCTTTTCTAGATACATGTGACGTGCATCATTTATTTATATATGTTTTAGTTGTTTATAATATCAGTCTTCTACTATTTACTTGGTTGTATGGTATTAAAACATCAGGTTGTGTTATTATTTTTATTCTATTATGTATACTTTTCCAATGATGGAATAGATTCCCCACTATCAGACATTGTCCCTCACTACTAGTTGGTAGCTTCTAGCATGTGGGGAATTGTGCTTGAGGGCATGTGAAGAACCGGGACAGGGGAACTTCATGGCGACACCTGAAACTAAGACATCACAAATTGGTATCAAAGGCTCTTTTTGTGATTTTTCTTACCATTTGGAGCCTATAGAAAGGGTTAGGAATACATGGGTAGTTGAAAATAACTGTTCCTGAGAGTAGCTAACACGTGTACATGGAAAATCCATGTTACCTCAAATTTTACATTCTTAATATTTTTTCAATTATTACTATGATTTGATTTCACCATTGGGTGATTCGCTTTTATTATTTTGTTGTCATTGATATCATTACAGTTCTGTTTCTTTTGTAACCCAATGAGATGAGGGTATTCCATCTCATGAATCATATAAGAACATTCTAGAGATCACATGTCATGTATTCTTATCAATCTGTTTAGGGTGCATTACTTATTGTATGTTGTTGTGATAGATGTTGTGCTATATATGCATGATGTTATGATACATTCCATGATAGAATACCTAAAATTTAGGATATGTTATTGATATATGGAATGTTTCGTTTGGATGGATGCCAATCCATGGTCCCTGAAGTGTTATGTGCCCTCTGGGATTAGAATTTGGTAGATTATGTTTGAACTTTAATTGAATTTTGTCAAATTGTAATGAGAAATAGGATGAAAAACATTGATCCGTTGGAGTATGAGCTCTCACAGGTCAGAATTTGTCATTCCATAGACAAAATTTTAAGTTTTAAAGGGTTCCAGAGGAGTTTCAGAGGCTTTATATCTGAAAACCTAGACAACATGACATGTAGTGTTATGAACACAAGCCATGTGTTCTTCTGTTCTGGAAGAAACAACATTTCTAACGTATACACCGTGTAACCTATGTACACGCTGTGCAGTCTTAAATCATGAAACTGACAGCGTGAGAAGATACATGGGTTGATAAACATTTTATTGAACACACCATGTTCTGAAGAGACAATGTATCCAGCCATGCCACTAATAAAACAGATGGATAGATTTTTGTAGGCTAAACTTCATGTCCATCATGAATAAAATATGTGAATGTTTTCCATGTGTTAGGTCATGTGACTAACAACATGGGTGGTTATAACTTAAGTTGTACACACCGTGTCTAGGGTGAACAAGCTGTGTAGTTTTACTAAGGAGAGAACCATGTAGTTTGAGTCATGTAAAAGAACATGCGAAGGAGGGAAAATTGAATTTCACACCGTGTCTATGGATGAACACCCCATATGTAGGGGTGTTACACAACTAGGTTTGGTGGAGGCACACACCCATTATGAAATCTAAGGGAAAACTCAATGTAGAGTGTATACACACTATGTAACCCCATTTTGAAAAAAACATCAATGTCTTCTCCTCCTGTTACTTTGTTGAACTTCTATGTTTTAGTCCTTGATAATCATGAACTGAGGTGTGCGCTTGACCTTAAAAAGTCATGCAACTAAGACATCCTCCGATTGTACGCTAGGTGTAGGGTGATGAACAGAAACCAGAAAGGATGGATCAGGGACTACCAGCAGATAATCCTGTTATGACCATCTTGGCACCAGCTATTATGTCGGACGCATGTGCTGATGCACAGTTCTCTGAAGAATTTTTGAGTATGTTACATACCTTTAAGGGAGAACCACATCCTTCCCTATCTATGGCAGAGTGGACGCGGGTGTTCTAGCAGCAACATCCTTACAATTTTTTATTGTATGGAGGACCACAAGGTACATATTCATTGGTAGAGGATATGCTTGATATCTTTGACCATCTAGAGACACCTCCAGAGAGATGGGTGAAGCTAGCAATGTACATTCTATGTGATTCATCCAAGAGATGGTGGGATTTAATCGCACAGTTAGAACATCATCAGGATATGGTTAGGGAATAATTTCTAGGGAAATTCTTTAACAAATGCTACCTTATGATGTTGAGGGCTGATTGAGCCTGAGAGTTCATGCATTTGAAGTAGGGATCTATTTCAGTAATGAAAAACTCTTGCCATTTCACAGAGCTTCCGTACTTCAAATCTATTATGGGAGGTGACGAGTAATCTTTGGCTAGGTGATTTGTGGAGGGTCTTAGGTATGACATCCGATCGAAGGTTAATGTCTTCATGTAGACTTCAGTGACAGCTATAGTGAATCAGGTGCGGATTACTGAGATTAATATGAGGGAGTTGGGAGCTGTGAGCCATGGTGGTTCAATATCTAGGGCTAGTACTCATTCGACAGATTACAGGAAACACCGCTTGGATTTTCACGTGATGTTCTTTCAGGTATCAAGATGGTATGCTACCGGTGGGGGAAGAGTGTTCATATGAGACCACATTTCTTGAAGGACCCAATTTATTACTGATCCTACGTTAATATTGGACATCTTTGCCATTTTGGCTAGATGGGTGATAAAGGTTCTTTTATGATTCCAAATTTAGGAACATGACCACGATTTGTTCATCAGTCATTGAACTAGAGTTAATTAGGATGCTTAGGCTAAGGAGGTGGTCATGGCCATGGTTTCTAGTCGGAAGGGTCACAGGACCGCAGAAAATGTCAGAATTTTGCAACGGAGGAGACCCCGAAGGAGAAATATCATAGACCCTCTATAGTTAGAGGTATGATTAAAGTTTCTTGAGTTTTATCTTATGCTATTTTTCATATAGGGGCTTCCCATAATTTTAAATCTATTTTTCTTGTGGTGATCCTTGAGCTATGTATCTTTACTTCAGAGGATGTTGTCATACTAGACACTCTGTTTGGGATTTGGACAGATAGTGTATGTCAGTGCAAGGAGTGTCATCTTGTGGTTGGTGGGTGTCACTTATAGTGGGACCTCTATGTCTTAGAGATTAAAGGTATCAATTTCATTCTAAAAATGGACTCGTTAGTATCCTTTAAGGACATTATTGACCGGTATCACTATATGGTGAGTTTCACATCACCAAAGGGAGGTTATTTTTTACACAAGGGTGAATGGGATGTTTAGGCATGAAGATATGGACCCAAGCATCATGGGTTGGGATGAGTTACAACCCATATTTCTAGTTTATATCTAGATTACCAGGGGACTTCCCAGATGGAATTTCCTCTAGTTGTGGATCTTTTCAAAGAAGTATTTCTAGGTTAATTTTTAGTTTTACCACCAAAGTGAGAGGTATATTTATATATTGATCTTATTCCAGGAGAAACACTAGTGTCAATTACTCATTATAGGATTGATACAACAGAGTTATAGGAGCTCATGAAGTAGTTATAGAAGTTGCAGGCAAAGGGTTTCATCTGAATTAGTAATACTCCTTGGGGTTTTCCTGTTTTATTTGTGAATAAAAAGGATGGTACTCTTAGACTTATTGTTGATTATCGGAAGCTAAACTAGTTAACAGTCAAGAACTGATATCCCTTTCCTAGGATCAGTGATCTCTTTGATCAACTTAGAGTAGATTGGATCTTCTCAATGACTGACATGAGATATGGTTATCTTCAGTTGCACATTACAACATATGATATAGCTCTCAAAGACTTTCAGAGTAGGTATAGTCCATACGAGTATTTGGTTATGCCCCTCGGTCTTACAAACAAACTTGTAGTTTGTATGGAACTGATGAATTGATTTCTCTATCCTTACATGGATTACTTTTTGTAGTTCTTCATGGACGATATCTTGGTCTACTTTTATACTCGACATGACCATGCCACCAATCTTGAGATCATATTGAGTATACTGAGAGAGCATCAGTTATATGAAAACTCTCATAATTCCACTTTGGGATGGACCAGATTCACTTATTGGTTCATTTTATCTTAGACATAGGAGTATTAGCTAACCTAGAGAAAGTGAGAGTAGTAGTTTCCTAAGAGAAGCTGAAGAACATCTTTTATGTATGAATTTTTCTGGGGCTGGCTGGTTACTACATGAATTATCTACAAGAATTGTCATGCTTAATATCACCACTGACATTCCTGACTAAGAAGTGTGGAAATTACTTATTTATAGAATCTTGCGATTCAAACATTCAAAAGATGAAGGGAAATTGACTTCAGAACCGATAATGATTTTTCCATAACTAGGGAAGAGTTACACTATTTAATATGATGCATCGTGTATTGGGTTGGGAGCAGTGATTATACAGGGGGAAAGAGTCACTGTGTATGGGTCTCGACAGTTGAGGGAACATGATAGAATCTACCAGATGCACAACCTCGAGTTAGCTATAGTTGTTCTTACTTTGAGATATTGGAAACATTATCATTTGGGAGAGAATTTTGTGGTGTTCACTGACCATAAAAGCCTCAAGTATATCTTTACTCATCATGATCTGAATTTGTGGCAGCATAGGTGGGTTGAGTATTTTTCAGTTTTTTGACATTGAGCATACCTAAATTCCTAGGAAAGGTAATGCAGTGGCTGATGCATTAAACAAGGGGACTCACATACAAGCAGTTCATGATGCCAGAAGTGAGTGGCATCATATGGGTCTGTTCTCTGAGATGCATTTGGAGGTGTACAAAAGAAAGGGTAATATGTTACTCTCTTCTAAAACTATTACCTATACTCTTTTGGATCATTTGAAATTGATATATCTATCATACCTCAAAGTCATAGTCTTATGGGAGAGTGTGTCAGGAGAGGATCCACCTCCTAGGTGGACCATACATGATGATGAGATATTGCATTTTCATGGACATGTATGGGTGTCAGAAGATATACATGAGGATCTTATGTGATATTTTCATTACTCAGTTTGGGCAGTTCATATTGGTGTAACCATGATGTATCAAGATCTACACCGTCAGTATTAGTGGCTAGAAATGAGGAGGTATGTTTCTGGTTTTTTTATGAGGTGTTCCACCAGTCATTAGGTGAAGGCATAAATCCAATGACTAATAGGTATTTTATAGTAGTTACCCATTCTCGAGTGGAGGTGGAATGATGTTGTGATCGATTTAATGATGAGTTTACCAATTTATACTTGAGGGAATGATACAGTTTATGTTGTTGTTGCAAACTTACTATGCTTTCACATTTCTTTCTGATCAAGGAGACCTTTAGTGTTGATGAGATTGGAAGGTTTTACATCTGAGATATTGTACATTTTCATGGTGTTATCCACTCAATCATTTTGGATAGGGATGCCTGTTTTACTTATCATGACTATTAGTGAATACAGAGGGTCCTTTGGGTATATAGATACTTCTGAGTAAAACATACCATCCCTAGATAGATGGCATGTCCAAGCACATGATTCAGGTTCTGAAGAACATTCTTTGAGCATGTGTCTTAGATTTTAGGGCCTCTTGGGAGAGACACATAACCCTTGTGGAATTTTCCTAGAACAAAAGTATTTAGGGAAAAATTAATGGAACCTTATGAGGCCTTGTACAGTAGGCCACACCGATCACCCCTATGTTTGAAGGAGGTTGGAGAGGCATCTATGCTAGGACGTTATATTGTCTCGAAGACCACTGACCTGGTGGAATTGATTTAGAAGAGGATAGCTACAACATAATCTCACCAAAAATAATATTTTGATCGATGGATGTGACCTATGGAGTTCAAGGATAGAGATCAGGATTTCTTATGTTTCGCACCAAGGTTTGGACATAATAGGATTAGGAGACGGAGAAATATTCTACTAAGGTACGTCGACCAATTTTAGGTTTTGGAGAGAGTGGGGAAAGTTTCCTATTTTTTACAGTTACCTTATAGGTACTTAGCTATGCATGACGTCTTTAATGATTCTCACCTACAACATTACTTTTCAGAACCATCTATCATTTTTCAACGAAAGGAGGTTGAGTTGGATGTGGATGTATCCATTGGGGAGCATCCTATATTGATTGTGGATCTCTGGACAAAGGTTCTTTGTGTCCAATCTATTCCTATGATAAGTGTGCTATGGTAGCATGAGAAAGTACAGAACGAGACATGGGAGAGGGAGGCTGACCCACGATCATAGTGGACAGAGTTGTTTGATGTCTTTTCTTCACCACCCTTGGAAGGGAAATTTGTGGAAAAATCTCATTAAGGGGTGATATTTGTAAGAAATAGGATCATAATTTGAGTTATGGATGTTTCTTTGGGTGTTTTTTGAGGGAAAAGGAAGAATTTGGAAATTTTAAAGAACATGCTATATACTCTTGAGTAGATTCCATGTATCAGGTTGCCATGGGTAGCCGTATACTATCCATGTAACAGCCGAGTACAAGGCTATGTGAGGTGACAGAGATGACCATGTAATGTGGGGATGATTGAGGTTTGTACACGGTGTGTACATAAAATAATCATGCAGTGTACTCATTTTTATTTGATTAATCGGACCGAGGTCGCGTCTCATTCCAAGAACTCCTATCTTTTTCCCGTGTCTCATATAGGAGAGTGACATATGGCTGAAGATCTTAGTGATCTTCCCATTACTCTGTTAGAGCTCTGATTGAGACACGGTTGGGTGTGTTGGATTTGTAGCAGTGAGTTCTCTCTATCCTAGGATCCTCTCTTCCATATTCCTCCTCTCTCTATAGTTATCGAGGGTTGATCAGTTTTACCCATTTCATAGATCTATGTTGTTCTAGGTCAATTTAAAGGCCTATATTCTATATTTTCCATCATATGATATCGAGTTAGGTGGTTGGTTCCTTTCTTTTGTTGTATTTGGATTGTATTTTCTAAAAGTACTGAATACCACTAGGGTATTGAGTGTTTTAGAATTTAACCATGTTTAATGCCTACTATAGTTTGTTTGATTGAGAAAGGGTTATTGATTGTGCATAAGGATTACTACATTTTTTATGAAGGTGTTTCCCATGTTTTTTTTGGTTATGGATGTTGGGTCTAGATATCATGTTAGGCTATTTTTTTTCCATGCCTTGTGTTGTTAGGATAGAGTTGTTGTTTAAATTAAATTCATGTGTTTCTCATTATGAATGTATAACCATGGGAAATTGACTGTGAGATCTTCCCAAAGTATGGTCTTTTAATTATGAATTGTGATTATGATTGACTAGAGGTTTTAAATCTGATATTTTGTATTGGTCATTGACTAGAGGGGTTAGACTGTGATAGATACCCGAAGAGTCATTATTGAATAAATGTTGGACCACATGGATTTGACTATGACAATTTTCATGGGGAAATTTTAATGCAGACTAAGGGGGTTATTGGCCGTGAGAGCTACCTGGGTGGTCGTCTTTAAATGATTAGTATTATGTGGGACCATGGGGTTAGAATATTTTATATTTACCAGAGGGTTATTTCTTTATTGATTTGATGATATATTGAACCAGAGGGGATTAGACTATGAGAAATTTCCCAGAGGGTTTCTTATGAATGATTATTGTATTTTGACGAGTCTTCCAAGATAGAGAACAAGGTTGTCCTCGATCTTACATGATTTTTAGATGGTATTTAAAGATGTTTGTTTTTTTATTTGTTATAGAGAGGGATATAGATCTTAGGATAGATACCAATGTGTCTTTATTCATGTCATATAATAATTAATAAATGTAAATAAATTAAATTAAAAATATGTAGGATTGTTTACACTGATTACTTCCTTGTTTATTTCTTCATTTTTCATATTACCTTCTATATATATATATATATATTTGTGGATAGTTAGGCACAAATATTTTAGTGGTCTCCTACTGTGATTCGTCTCACACCCTATTTGGTTCATGACTTTGGCCCTAGATAGACTATATGGGTGTAGGTATAGATAAGGTCAAGAACCCTTCAACATCAAGTACTTGACTGGTGATTGGAGCTGGAGAGAATGTGACCAAGATGAGGCTTGTGATGCTGTTAGAGATTACTGTTTTATATATATTGTTTTTTGTATTGTATTTCAAAAATTGTGACTTGTTTAAGTACTTTCCAAGATACATGTGACATGAATCATTTATTTATATATGCTACAATTGTATACACTATCAATCTTCCACTGTTTACTATGTTGTATGGAATTATGGATTCCACATTTTTTATTATTGTTATTCTGTTGTGTATAATTTTCCAATGAGGTAATAGTTTTCCAACTATCAGACCTTGGCCCTCGCTTCTAGTTAGAAGCCTCTGGCATTTGAGGAATTGTGCTTGAGGTTATGTGATGAACTGTGTCGAGGAGACATCAGGGCGGCTCCCAGAACTGGGACGTTACAAGTTCGCTACGTGACATCAAGAGCACCTCCCTATACAACAGTGGCTACTATATAGTAGTGATGGGTCTAATATAGGTAGAATAGAGATACTATATCCTCTTTATCAAATAAGAAAAACAACATAGATGAATAAATAAATATCCAAATGGTGATAAGAATCAACCATAATAATAAAATAACTAGAACAAACCAATATCACATGATGGACCCAAATAGAAAACAATATCTAAAGCTAAAAAATAGACAGTTCATTCCATAATCAGTTTCAATTTCCTAATTAAAAACGAAAATAAATACACCAACACATCCAAGAGGGTCATAAAATCAATTCCCTTTATGTCATCCCTGATCCATCCCAACTCAACCGTCTAAAATAGAGCTCTTTCCATTATCCTTTTTTACAAACCTAAAGTCTATTCAGGTATTGATCATAAAGCTCAAGTAGGGTGTGATTATAACTCAATATTCCACCACCGATGTCATCGAAATCAATATACATTCAATAAAAGTGCATAAAGATTTTAAAGAAAATGTATGACTAATTAGGTGAACCATTTACATATTTGATTATTCTTTATTTATCCACAATATATTCCATGAGTTAATGATGAAACCCTTACCATCAATACCTAATTTTCCTCTTGTAAGAGTCTGAACCTTATCAAATAGGGAAATCAGAATTTATTATATAATAGGATTTTATTATCCATTTAATTCCATTTCCCATTATAAACATTTGTAACCATAGTTCAATGCCAATAGCATAAGCATATAAAGCGGTGTCTAGCATATCATTGGTAATAAGAGCATCAATACTTTTCCACACTTTATGGGTATTTGGAGAAATTTTACCTTTCCCATTCAATTGTATTCACATGCAATAATTTGGTCCCATAATATCATGGCTAGCACCCCTTGGGCATTTGGAGCATCAGTCCATGTCCCAAAACCCTTTTTTAGTTCATCTTATATATCACACATATCACATTTAATAATATTAAACATCATTAACCCTGTCATAAAAATTTCACATAACTTATACATATTCAATCAAAAACTCAATCATGATTATTCACTTTTATCAAACTGAATAATATAAATAATTCATAATTAAACCATTTATCAAAATTTAATAAAATAATACAATAACCCTCTAAGGTTAATCCAAATATCCTTTAATTCCCATTATCATCATCACATGCTCACATTAACTGACCTATTTCACAAACCCATTATGTTACTAATTATGAAACCCTAATTATCCCATAAATTTCATAATCACACCATTCCATTAATTAATTAATCACTTAATTAATCAAATACCAGATATGATTTCCAAACATTGAAATTTTTTTAAAAACATTTACTACAGAAAATTTTAATCAATACTATGTGAATTTAAATTTATACAACCTCCCTCAAGAACATTGATGAGCGTTCTCCAACAGGAAGTGCCCAAATTAAATAGGAATGTTAAATTACACAATGAAGAATGTGACCTAGAACCATAACCCAAATCCAATATCAAAGGGATTAAGATATATCACAAACTATATCTAAACCACTACAAATGAAGAATAAAACATTCATCTTCATTCTAAAATAGGGATGGGTAATAGAGAAATTCAATTGGGATGTGAACACATACTAAGAGAGGTGTAGATCCTTTAAAAAAATATTCAATTCCCCATGAAAATTGTTCTAAAAGACTTGGAATATATCTGAGAGAGGTGTGGATCCTTTAAACAAATATTCAATTCACATACCTTAGTTTTTTATATCACAAACACACTTCATTAATAAATTAATAACTTTTATACTTCCCTAGTTTTAATAATGTTATAGTAGGAAATTCTTTTTTCTAAACATAGATATATATGTGTATCAAATGAAATAATTTAGTAATTGAACACAGCTGTATCAGATGAATAATCATAATATTCATTGAAAAAATATTTTAAAAAGTCTATAAGTTTAAATGTAAAAGAATACATAAGGTAAAGTTATATATATATTGTTATAAAAACTTTATCAGATAGAGGCATACATTATTTCTGGATGAACATTTTTTAAATCCATCAGATGAAATGACATAGTTTGTTTAGGAATAAAATTTTAATTCCATTTAATTGAATAATAATATGTTGTATAAGTGTATAAACATGACACCCACCATATAGAGAAGTTATGTTGAACTTTCCAAGAGAATAAAGAGTTTTTCAAAATAAATTACAACCAAATATAAAAAATACATAATATGATAATTGTAGGGTTGTTTATAAATAGGAGTGACATTCAAGGATAAGGAATATATTTCAACACTGGTGATCGAAGAGATACTATGAATATTGTTTTAAGATACTGTTACATTTGTTGATAAAATCATTGTAAATAACTACAGAGTTTTTACATAAGGTATTCATTTTGTGAGTATCATTTTAAACTCATTAAATTTTTATATTTTTTTAATTATTTATATTATCTTGTGTAATAGAAGGATTACAGGGATAAGAAGATAGAGTTTTTATGATCTTTCTAATTAGTGATTCTCATGTCTAAGGGAATAGAGTTTTTCTGATCATAGTATCAAGGTCTTCCTTACATAAGGAATATAGACCATTATAGTTTATTGAAAACCATGGATACTTAATGTATGTGTTATATATTTTCAAAACACTAAAAGTTAAATAATGGGTTGTGGTTAAAATAATTTATTTCTTTTTATTACTCACTATAAAAATTATGGTTTAATTGTTTTTACAAGAATATATTTTCCAATATGAATATGTATGTAAAAGTTTTACTTGTTATAAACATTTATAAACTCTGATAATTAGACAAACTATCTGTCTGATATATAAACTCTAAGAATCAGGAAAATAGTTTTTCTATTATATGTTAAAAAATAGGTTTATTAAACTTAGTCGCTTTATTTTATAAACTATAATTCACCACCTCTTGTAGTGTAATTTATTACTCTTATGAATATAAATATCTTCATTATTTGTTTTATTATATTCATCTAATCATGATAAATTTTCAAAGGCACATTAAGAGATATGAAGTCAATGAAGATAACCATATTTATAGTGTACTATAAATACAATGTCTATTTTATCTATATTGTATATGAAATTTTATTTTATGAATCACTATTCAAATCATAGATTTAATAGAAATAATATTACATAGGAAATCAGAGAAATTACCATTGATGAATCCTTTATAGGTTCTAAAAATTCAACCAGAAACAACGGAGACCAGAGCACCCTTGGATCCACCATCTATAATAAATTTGATATATTATGGAAAAAGTGGGATCTATAAAATATATTTTTAAAAAATTTAAATTCATTAAATATCACTAACTTTATGTCTTCATGAAATTATTTCATCTTTAAGGATGTTATCTGTTTTAGATTTCATTGTTTAATCATGGTAAATACTCTTAGAGATACTAGTAATTATCTCATTCAGTGTATGTATTTTATCCTCAAATATGATTTCATTTTTAAATATATATATATATATATATATATAGAATCATCCCAAATAAATAACCACTTATTACATATTATGACAATGTTTACTAAGGGGTCTTCTAGAGGTATTTAGGAAACAATTAAGTGAATTCTAGATTGAAAATCACATAAAAACAGAACCAAGGGAAAGAAATAGACCTATTTAGTAAGATAAAATGATATGAAATAATGATTATATATTTGAAAATGATTCTAGAAGTATAAGAATGTTTACTTAATCTACATTCCAAAAACTACGAGCATATCAAT
Source organism: Viscum album (assembly GCA_963277665.1). Classification (NCBI taxonomy): domain Eukaryota; kingdom Viridiplantae; phylum Streptophyta; class Magnoliopsida; order Santalales; family Viscaceae; genus Viscum; species Viscum album. Next base: position 1,211,574,864 of record OY728137.1, read on the forward strand.
GGTCAGATGTTTATTCAACCAAAGATTCTAGACGCTAAACTTCCAAAAAGAATGAATGATTTTTTTGATGAAAAGTAATCCCACTTGGGGTGTGAATATGAAGTCATGTAAATAAATATATAAAAAATATTTTTATAATAGAACCCATCCTTCATGGTATTAAAAAATATACATCATTTTCACCAAAGTCAAATTTGTAAAATTATTTCATCAAAGCTACAAGTAAGTAAACTATAATTTGATTAATAGATTATAAAAACAATTTAATTAATATATTGGATAAATTAGTAGTTATTTAATAGTAGTTATAAAATGTAAAAAAATACATTTAGATAAATAATAATTAATATTATAGTCTCTTGAAGGAATCCATTTAAAATAATTTATATGAGAGTTAAAGGAGTCCCTGAATATTTGGTAGATAGAAGACCTACAATTGAATATCTGATGTGTAGTATGATAGTGATCCAATACTTGATAAATTATTATGTGGTATTTTACCTCAAATTCAAATTACACACATAATTAGACATTATTTATGTAACCAAACTTATTTATTCCTTGACCACCAATATCGTAAGGATTTACACATTTTCTTGAAGCCAATATAACCAACTTTTTTTGAGTCAATGATTATTGGCCGAAAAGATCCTTATTTTATTTTTAATACTTTTGTATAATTAACTTAAAAATATTTATATGTTGAAAAATAAATAAAAATAATTTTAATAACATATTTATCTAGAGATATTATTCAATCTTATGAGAGGTATTTTTCTTTCGATGTTGCATGTTGCATGGAAATATTAGATGAAATACCTTATAAGTAGTCAATTTTAACTCTTCCATAGAAGAAATGTATTAAAAAATTATTAAATATAATCATAAATTTAATTTATTCCCATATTTATAGAAATTTGATTCTTATTGGATGCTGACATTCCATTAACAAATTTATGGTTAATTTACTCTAGTAGATTGATTCCCTATAGACCGGTTCATAGTGCTGATAAATGATTTTAAGAGTGTTGATAGGTTTATCATATCCCTCATAAAATTTAAGAGTTTCAATTGAATACATAAGATTAGATAGATAAATCATTGTTCTATATTCCTTAATAATATAAAAGTATCCAATGTATATAGCCCTTATGATAAATTTTCTAATATTATTCTTTAATACTTCAAAAAGAAGAGTATGTTGGGAATCACCTTATATATCCTCCTTGAGTATTATAATTACCCTTTAGGAATACCAATTGGAATAAAAGTAATACTAGAATGGTTTATAAGAGCATGAGTAATTTTAAGGGATGGTTCACCCTCAACTAATCTTGACTATTTCCATCACCCAAAAGCCCATAATTTTCTACCAAAGGCTCTATTTTTTATATAAGTTCAATACATGTATCATCTCTTATTTATGACTAATTATGAATGTAGTGTTTCCCAACCAACATGAACACTATTGTAACTCCCAACATGAAACCTATCCCAATGACTCTAGTATGACATACCCAATTTAGTACCAAATATATCCTTGAAACCGTATGACACTATCTTACAAAAACAATATTAACTGACTATATAATACCATGTAATCAGTATCAACTCATTCACTAGAAGATGTTAAGAATAATAATTCCACATTTTATATATAAAAAGGTTCACTAACTATTCATATATGTAAAATGATTACTAAATAGATATTATTGAGGGGTTAAACCACCAACCAAAACAGTATAGATCTGTAGTTGAAGAATACTCCACCATTAGCTATTATGTAATAATAATGATTATTATGATGATGATAATCAAGGTATATTTATAACCCACTCACACAATAAATAAATATATTAGGGTTTTCAAACCAATTGACTCAGACTACCACTAAACCGGTACTCCACTTGACTCGCCATTTAGCACGAAATATATTATTGATCCTCATAGGATGACAAATAATTCTTGGGTATCAAGAATATGTACTTTGGAATGGTTTTAACCTCATACAATAATATAAAATGGAATTATAAAAAACTGATAATCCAACACAACCTATCCATAAATTGATCATCCATGCATATACAAAATAAAATAAAAAACAAAAAATAAGCCAAATAGTAAATAATAAAAATAAAATTAAAACCCAAGATATCAATCAAATATCATCACATTACCCACCATAAATCACCACTATAGATCCAACAATAAGAAAAAATGAACACCAAACTAAAAAAATTCCTTAGAAGTTGAAAGGAATAAGAAGAGCTACATACATAGACATACACCCATACATATGTAGGGTGTGAGAAAAACATGCTTACTAGGATCTCACGAAGGAGTTAATAAAATGTCAATCAAAAAAAATTTCATACGATAATTTATTCATAAAATGATAAATGAGACATTCAAAATAAATCATGAGATGCTATGTTGTTTCACATCATTTGAAATATTTTGGTAGAAGTCCCTTAAACCATGTTATTAAAAACACTGATAACAACTTTAGGTTCATACTTCTATTTAAAATGACTTTGAAATCTATTATTTATATCAAAATTTTCATATAAATAACTATTACACCACGAAAACATCATTTGGACTTCAAAACAATTTTCATAAGAAACATACACCCCTCTTTTTCAATGGCCCGTTTAAAAACATAAAAGAATTCTTTGAAAAACTATCTAGTTCCAAGAACCTCTTTAAAAATACATATTTCTCTTATAAATGGTCTCTTAAGAATTTTACAAAACACCTACTATAACAAATGATATCCTATTATAGATGGTAAACTATATATCCTAAATTATTACACTCTAATGATCCACTATTCATGAGTATATAAATTTTTTTAATATCTGAATGTAATAATTTTTTTAAAAAAATAATTTTTTTAATTAATCGTATAATAATTATCTTATTATTTATTTTTATCCCTTTATTAAATGGTTGGGTTTTAGTAGAAAATATTTTTTTTCATGAAAATTATCAATTTTATGACTTTATCATCTTATAAGAATGAAATAGGTTTTAAATAATTTATAATTATTCAAATAATAAATTTAAGGAATAAATATATTAATTATAAAATATTAATTGAAATTGTATATCATATTTCATTTCTTAAAAAAAATTTAGTTTATTTAAAAAAATTTATGACTTTTCATTGAATCATGTATTTTCATTAGAGAATCTATTTTTGATTTTCATGAAACCGTTATAACATCTCTTTATTTTTTATAATAATTATTTCTTATTAAAATAAGAATCCAATATAATTTTATATTATATAAATTTAAATATTAAAATTATTATTTAAATAAATTTTATTTTTATAGGATTAATTGTGTTTATTTTGAAATTTTCATCTGAAATATTTAGAAATGTAATTTTATTAAATTATCTTAAAAATTAAAAATCATAAGGATTATATTTTGTAAAAGGTTTATTCTTAATTTTTTACATTAAATCTTTTTACTAAGGTAAAAAATAAATTACCATGGTAAATGTAAATTAAGGGAAAACTTAAAAATATAAAACAAACTCCCCAAAATTCTCCACATTTCAAAAAAAAGGTTTTAGGTGATTTTAATCCAAGATTCACAATATGATACACTTTTTACCTTTTGGTAAATCCACCCTTGAAAAATAACTTTAAATTATTGGTATGGTTACTCCCAATACTAACCATTCATTCAATTATAAAAGGGTAAAACTTCCACCACTGCTAGAGTCACCACTTCCTCAAAATTTATTCTTGAAAAAAATTCAGTTTATATCCTCCAAGACCCCTATCCTATATTAAAAATATTATTGTTACCATTATTTCTCATAATGAATTAATCTAAAATGATACGTTATAGGAAAATAGAAGTCCCCGACATGAGACTTATCGACTACTTAACTTATCCTACTAATTATATTTATTAAAATTTATTTAATACCCACAAAAATAATGATATTAATATCATTTATATAATTAAATTTTACTATATTAAGGTTATTATCATATTTTATTCATCTATCCCATCCATTAAGAATCATGAAATCATTGTTCTTGCATACAAACAAACAACCATCACCCCAAAAAAATCATTTTCATATCCACCCATAATGTATGATTCCTAGAATGGTTAAATAGGGAAATATGATTTTCATAATATCATTATGGTTCTGTTATATCATATTTTAAAACCTATGAATTATATAATTATTAAATGATCGTCATTAATTCAATTCCATAATACAAACGAGCTAAGAGGAATATATTTTATTCAAATTATGAAATATTATCCTAACCATTTATAATTATTATAGTTAATTTTTAATTCATGTATATCCCACTATTAAATACGAAATAATGTCATCATGTTTTTGGAATAATGATATTACAGCCAACCACATCATAAAAATTCATTAAAACAGGTTATGTTCATAATTGGTTTGGTATATCCACTAACATGAAAACAATATAATTTTTTTTAATTAATGAGTATCATAACATACCTAATAATATAATATAATATAAATGTATAAATAATTTTTTTAATTGATATATTTTATGAAAATTTAATTCATCAATTAAGAAAAAACCGTTCAATCGACATGAATCACTGAAACATGGTTGTTATCGGTTTCATCTTCAAGATAAAAGATTAAAAAAGGTAATAAATGAATTTTGAACAACATAGATAATTAAAAAACATCCATAAAAGTTACTTTAATTACTTATTATTTAATAAATTTGTTATAATAATGAATATATACTCCATAATTATAAAACTATTACAAATGAATAAAACTACAGACACCCATTGTGATTAATAAGTAAAATTCATATAGAAAATAACAATTTATAAAGAGTATAAAATAAAATAGGCATGATTAAGGTTACTATTAATTTATTTTGAAATATATTTTTGTGATATATGAGGATAATGTCTATTTTTGGAAGTCGTGATAAGTGTAAATGGGTTTCTTTCTAAAATTCCACTCGTTGGGACATGTTTGGTATTATGTAACTAATTTCTTTATGTGGTTTATATACTAGATATTTTATATTTTATAACATGAAATTAAATTTTTAATGTTATTTTAAAATTAATGTTAATAAATCTATTTCAAGAGGATTTGATTAAATTTCTACCCATTCTATAAGTGTGTTTTTCTATATTAATTTCCATTCATTAGGAATCATGTTATATCTAGAAATTTGTTTCTATTGTGTGGCACATAAATTTAGTTGGATAATTTAGATGATTTATAAGTTTATATTATGAACCCTCTTGTATATCCTTTTGATTTAAAAGCTACTAAAATCATTGTAAAAATCAATCTTTTCTATGATGGAAATCCCATCCTATGATTTGGTAAAGTAAAATTGTGTATAGTTTCCTAGAATAAAAATCCTTATATAGATGATGGAAACAGGATTAGGTTATGGATTATATTTCCTTAGGTTTGATCTCCCTAAAAAGGGTTGTTTGTGAATTGACTTAATCATCACGCTAATGCATGAAGAGTGGGACTAAGACCACACACCTGGCTAGACACTCCTAAGGGATACTCTTTTTAATATTCACATGATCTTAATGAACCATGATGAAGGATTTTCCTTCAATTTTCTTGGTATCCTACCAATATAAATTATTAAACCCAATTATTATCTTCCAAGGATAACCCAACTCATTGAAATTTCCCTTACCACTAGATTCCTTTGGTAAGGTTACAATATGTTCCTTTAAAGTCACCCAATGACATAGATGTTCATTAAGTGATACTATCATAGAAATCCACATTATTAAATTTAATGGGGAAGTATTTTATTTATTAATTTCTCATTATATGGATAGACATGTATTTATACAATAAGCAGCTCCTTAGGAAATGATACTAGAAATTCTGTTGATTCTTATGGTCTATGAATTGGGATTTATTTTTTGAAAATTGGGTATTGAAATTATATAACCCCTTGATACATCGACTAGTATCATTAAAAAAACATGTTGGTTTTTAGAGTTTTCCTCTCAACATAGTAGGATAGTGTCTTGGAAAAAGTCCTCAACAACTTGTTTTTTTGGTATGATATTATGTATCCCACCGATATAAAAATAATGATTATTACTATCGATGTTTTAATTTTTTTCATCGATATAACATTAACCTAATTTAAATTTATTATGGTTTCATTTTTTTCCGTTATTCCTACTTCAATACTTATTACATGTTTATTTTATAAATTATTTTACTATATTATTCTCATTACTGAGAAACTAAAATAACCATTTTTTGTTTAACTTTCTCTATGAAACCAATAAGATATATATATATATAATTTTAATATATATTTTTTAAATGATAATAATGTTTTAAAAAAGTTTTCATATAGTTTCTTCCATTTTAAGATGTTACGTTTGTATGCATATTGTCATCTAAGACTACTAAAAAATTGGATCCATTGAGAACTCTTATATTATATACCAATAATGTAATATAACTATTGGATTTGAGTTTTTAGAGTCTAGGATCTTACAGTTGGTATTAATGGATGTTTTTTAGGAACCTTATGGACTATATTTTGAGGATTTTATTTATACAACACAAGTTCAATGATATAACCTCAATATTTGTTTTGGTAGAACTAAGGAAAGAATAATAGGAATTGTATTTTTCAATTTAATATCCTGAGAAAATTATTTTTCTTCCACTGTAGAATGATGAAAACTAATAAGATGAATAATAAATTTATTAACACCTATATTCAATACTTTTATATTCCCCTATGTATTTTAATGAATTTGGAGTTATGAAAAAATTATTTCATTACCATATTCTTGAAATTTATTGAGGTTATAAAAAATAATCTCACCTACATAGAGAAACTAACTAATTTGAAATATGGTATAACTCAATTTGACCACTTCATGAGTCAATAACCACCTATAATTCTAGGTAACTACTTATCCATTGGTATATGAATAATGTATCATGTCCCTATAGATGATATTTGTTGCCTTTGGATGTTTCAAAAAGGAAAAAAATATTATGGTAGTTTATCGTCTCAAGGGAGATACAAACCAATGGTGGATGCTAATTAAAAACACCAAAGAGAAGGATGTGATAAAGTGTATAGAATTGGTATCCATTAAGTAGATATTCTATGATAAATAGTTTCCTCAAGGGGAAAAAGAATAAATGGGGAAACAATTAGTGAATCATAAAAAAGAGTAGGAAAATATTACTGAGAATGAGAATATCTTTACATGGTTAGTTAGACATGTTGTGTAATATATACATAGAAATGAAATAATTATTCATCTTTTATTTATTAGGTAAAATCAAACATTAAATGGGAATTTGTCTCTCAATACTTTTCATCATATAAGGAGATAGTCTCAAGCTTTATTATAAAAATAATGGAGTTCTCCCATATGTATGTATTCAAAGGAAATCAAGAGAAGAAGAGGCTAATTGAGTATCATGGGATGAAAAATGCGATGAAGAGGAATAAAAAAAGGATATTATTTATCACATTTTACAACTATGGGAAGAAACACCACATGCCTCATAGGAAGGTAATATGTCTTTGTTATAAGTGTAGATAAAAAAGAAATAATGAAATAGAATGAACGGGAATGGTAGGATATTTTGAAATTGAATTATTTAAATATATGGAGATGGGATATTATGAAAACAAATTCCCAAAATATTAAGGGTATTTACCTTAGGGAAGGCTAGGGTAGCAATGATAAGATTATGTGATTACAACAAGGGAATTAAGAGTTCCTAATGATGTGGTGGAAGGAACATTGGTCATAGACTAAAATTTTAGTAATTATTTATTTTATTAAGTATCTTTTCACACTGTTATATCTTCTATGTTTTCTATAATTACTAGATATTTTCCTAGGACCCTACTAAAGGAGTTATTAATTAAGTCACAGCGTGTGAATCTTTTGGCAAAAAAAAATCTATTTTGTAGTTCAAATTATGTTTCATGACTGTACCTTATTTTAAAAATTTGTTATTAAACCTATGGTTTCATTTTATTTGATCCTTGGTATTGGTTGGATTTAAAATTAATAATAAAAAAAATATTTTTATGGTAATGAGATTATCACTTACCAGGGTGACGTGGAATATCTAGTTATTAGATTGAAAAATTAACCAGACATATCATGTCTAGATCCTCCACGAATAACTCTTCTTAATTCAATTATAGGAAGAGAGGATGAAATATAAAGATAAATATACGTTGAATATATAATAAGAATAAATATTTTACTTATGTTATTAAAATTTATTTAATATTTCCATATTAATAACCTGGTCATCAACCAGAGCTTGAAGTTGATTTCTCAATTGAAATCATTTCTGATGTAAGGACTATATAAAAAAATCATTATATAATTAAACTAGTGGAGTTTTTGAAGTAAAATAAACATTTATAGGATTCAATTTAAAAGGTATTTATATATCCAATTATTTCATGGATGGGAGCCCCTTTTTATTTTTAAAAAATGAGAAATGTTCAATGAGATTGGGCATCGATTATGGAGAGATCAGTGAAATTAAAATAAAGAACAAGTTCCCTTTACAATGAATTGAGGAATTATTTTATCAAATTCATGGATTTCAATAATATTAAAATATAATTATTCAATTTAGTTATCATCAAAAAATGGTGACGTAGGATGATATGTCAAAGATTGTTATAGTGAACATCGTATAAATGTTATGTTTTTATAGAAATTCCATTCATATTGACTAATGTAAATTCTATCATTATGGATATGATGAATAGAGTGTTTGAAGAGAGTATTAAAAACTATGAGGAGAAATTAATTGAAGATATATTAATATACTCTATTCTCTTTTAATATTTATAGAGTTATCTTCAAATAATTTTGGAGACCCTCAGGAATAAGGAGTTAATTGGGAAATATATTAAGTGTGAATTTTATAACAATGAAATTATTTATTGGTATATTTCTTCTAAGGATGGAATATCAGTTGACCCTTTAAAGGAAAATGTAGACAAACAATGACTTATACTAAAAAAAACTAAGATCCAAGTTTTTTACGTTTTTTATGTTACTATCAATGATTCATTCAAGATCATTCCGGACTAGAAAACCTGTCGACTAAGTTAACATGTAATGGTTGAAATACACATAGTTAAAGGTAATGTTATGAATGTTTTGAATAGATAAATTGGATACTAATTAATGAACATTTATAGACATTTCCATCATGTAAGTAAGTATTTGTAATATATAGTGATGCATTGAAGAATGAAATTGGATGTGTCCTTAAGTAAAATTATAGAGTGATTACCTATGAATCAAGGAAATTGAAAATCTATTTATAGAACTATTTAACTCATGAACTCGATCCAGAAGTAATAATTTTTACTTTCAAAATATAGAAAAACTTTTTCTATGGTTAATGATGTGATAAATATTTAGACCATCTGATTTTGAAGTATATCTCATTCTTTATGGAGCACAACATGATGTAAAGAAGATGGTTTTAACTACTCAAGTACCTTGACTTCTGGCTACAATATGACCCAGTTAAGAAGAAAATGTTTGATGATGCAATGAGTAGTTGGGATCTTGGATATATGGCCATGATGAGGATTAACTATGATACTATATACAGAGATCTAGTAATGATATATATCTTGATTTTCAGGGAAGGGTTTAGGTTTTCTATCCATACCAATGTTGAAGTGGGAACTATTAGATGAATTACATAACTCAAATTTCTCTATACACCCTTGTTGTAAAAAGATATAGTGAGGTTTAAGGGATTTTTTTTTTGTGGGATTGTATGAAGCACGAAATTTAAGACTATGTGTCTAGATATTTAGTATACTAGTATGTAATGGCTAAAAGAAAACATCTTATGGAATGCCTGATACCTCTTCCTATACCTATATAGAAGTGAGAGAACGTGATAATGGAATTTTTCACTGGACTCCTAGACTCCATAAAGGAATGATGATATATGTGTAATCACTGATTTTATTATTGAGTATAATCATTTATTATTATTAATATTGGATCAACCCATTGAGAACATTATCCATATCTATATCAAGAAAAAACAAAAGACTTTATAGGGAACCACTATTGATTGTATCTGATCATGAACATCAGTTTACAATGAAAATTTGAAAGTATCTCCAAATATATCATGAGATTGAGAAAAATTTAAGAACATATTATCATTCCCTAGCTGATGGATAGTTTTAAAGGTCTATCAATACTTTAGAAGATATGTTAGGATAATGTTCTCTTGAATTCCATGGTATGTGGGATCAATATCTACCTTTGGTTGAATTTGGATACAATAATAGCATTTATTTGGGTATCGATGTTGAACCATACAAATAATTTTATATAAATAGGTCCAACCTCTTTTGAACAAGTTATAGAAAGATAGATAGTGAGCATTAATCTTTTAGAGGTGATTACTATCAAATTAAGAACTATTCATGGTAATATTAAAGCATCAATGAGATGAAAAATAGTTATGATGATTATTGAATGATAGAATTATAATTCCATGTTGAGGATCATCTATTATTGACGTTTTCACCATGTTATGGAGTTATAATATTTAGAAACAATTAATTAAAACCCTAGGTACATTTGGCCTTTTAAAGTACTAGAATGAATTGGAACTATATCTTACCTATTGGCTATGATGCCCAAAATTTCAAAAGTACATGAAGTATTTTATGAATCATTACTAAGGAAATAAATTTAATATCCAATTCATATGATCTCATACATAGGAATATAAATCAATTCTAACTTGTCTTATAATGAGTATCCTGTCCAGATTCATAACACTATAAAGAATGTTTTGACGAATTGAATAACACAGTTGCTGAATATAATTTATAGAAATCATAAGCTAGTATAGTGGACATGGGAGCAATAATAAGATATGATGAAGTATTATCTACATTGGGTCAATATTTGATATATATTACAATTTATAGGGAAAAATATAGTTGGCAATAATGTAATACTTGAGACCCTACTATAACAAGAAGACACCATATCCTAGACTATCACACTCCTGTATTAAAAAGTTAAATTTAAGAATCTTATAATTTTATTTATTAAAAATAAACATTATTTTTGAATTTATATGATCAGAATATGATTAGTCTTTATTTTTGAGAATTTTAGGAAAAGGTAATCTTTTAGTAAAAAACACAGTTTTCATGATGCTTTTAATTTTCATGAATTTATCATTATATAAGAATGAAATAAAATTTTAAAAAACCATTTAATTAATCTTATATTATTTTGTTTAAGAAAAATATTTTTTTTAATATATTCTTTAAGCTTATGAATCCCATGTCTAACAATTTTAAAAATAATTAGAATGTCACTCTAATAAAAAAACTGTTTTTGCCTTTTCTTTAAATCAATTGATTTCAAGGGATATTCCATTTTTGGTTGAATTGCCTGACCACCCAACCTGGGTGACACATTCTCAGGAATTGATCTGGTTTTCTACGTGACCTCAAGTGCACCTCATTGTATTCTAGAGGCTTTCGACTAGCAGTGAGTGTCTAATGTAGTTATCATGTGGATACCATACCCTCTTTATCAAATAAACACAACATAAGAGATAAATAAATACATAACTAACTGATGATAATAAAAAACCTTAATAATATAATAACCAAAACAAATTAGTGTCACATTAAGAACCAATATTTGAAATAATTTATTAAACATAATTGTAGATATGTCATTCCCTTATAAGTGTCAAGTGTCTAATGAAAATCCAAAATAAAGACACTGACACTCCAAAGAAGGTCCTGACACCAGTTTAATTTCCCTTAACCATGATCCATCCCAACTTATCCATCAATATTATGACTCTTACCATTATCCAGTCCTGCAAAAATGAAGTCTATTTGATTACAAACCAGACACCCCATGTAGGGTTTGATTAGAACTCTGTACGACACCAACAACTAATACTAATGAAATATCTAGTCAATAGTAGTGTATGAAGTTCTATAAAGAATTAATTAAAATTGCTAATATAAAACTATTACACATTCAATTATTCTTTATTTAACAATATTCATTTTCTATATGTTAATAATGACACTTCTACCACCAATACCTGATTTGGACTATTCTAGAGTCTGAACTATATCCCATAAGGCAATCATAATTCATTATAAAATAGTCTTCTATTATCTATTAAATTCCATTTCATATCATTAATATTTGGAATCATATTCTAATGTTAGTGTCATGGGTGTAGAACATCATGTCTAGTACCTTGTGGGAATTTAGAGCATTAATCCCAATCCAACACCTCATGGGTATTTGGAGCATCCGTTCCTACCCCATACAATAATGTCTACATTCATTCATTTAGGACTATAACTTCATGGAAAACACCCTAGGGGTATTTAGAGCATCCGTCTATGTCCCACACCCCATTCCTCAAGAAATCAAATATATCACACACATAAAATTTAACAAGGTTAATCAGCATTAACCCTCTCATCTGTATTTCACATCATGGTATACAAATTCAATAATCATCTCACTCATGATTCTTCTCTTTAATCACATGGAATAATATGAACAATTCATAATTAAACCATTTATTAGAATTTAATAAAATAACCTGATAACCTTTCAAGGATAATCTAATTATACCTTAATTTACAGTATGATCAAAAAATTATCGCATTAACCAAACAATTTCAAAAATCCCAACATGTGATCAATTCCAAAACCATATTTACCCCATAAATTTCATAATCACATCATTCCCTTAATTAAATAATAAATTATTTAATCTAATTTAAGATGATATTTACCAGAATGGAAGTTTATATTCCAAATTTTAACACGCAAAATTATAATCATGATAGTTAGATCTTTAGTTTAGACCATATAATTAATGATCATTGATGAGAGTTCGCTAATCAGAAGTCCCAAAATTGAAGTGGAACATTCAATTTCCCAATGAATAATGAAATCTGGAAGAAAAACCATGATTGAAAATATAATAAATTAGGATATATACTAATCTTGATCTAAACCACTACCAAATAGGAATAAAATATTCCTCTTCATCTGGAAATAGAGACGAGAGAGAGTTAAATCCAATCAGGAAGACATTGATTACTGTGAGAGGTATAGATCCTTTAAATGGATATTCTATTCATTAAAAATTATGTATGAAAATATATAGAATCCATATTGGAGCCTATTAAATCATTGTAAATAAACATATGTTATAATGGGGAGATTTAGGGTGAAATATGGGGGGTTGAAGAATATTAAAATACTTATTTATAGGATTACAACCAATATGCATGATTTTCTGGGCTAGGGTGTGTGATTTTCCAAACCATGTGCCTTAACCTGGTTTGAATACTAGGGTTCAAACAATATTAACAAGAGGGAACATAGTTTTACAAACCATTATCCATCAATAAAACTCCCTAAATCCAAGGTTGTATGATTTTATGGGGTTAGGTGCATGGTTTGAGAAGTCTTGGAGTCAAATATGCAATTCCCCTTCTTCCTAAAAAATTATAAATTTTAAACTGAATCAGCCCCCCAAAAAACCAACCAAGACATAACCAAAATAATGGAAATTTGTACCAAAAAATGAGCATGTGACATCTATAGAAATGGTTAGGATTTTATAATCTCCCCACCTTATAACATATCATCCTCAATCTGTACAACCCAAGAATCTTTAATATTCCAATATAAATAGATCAGACCACTAATCCCATATATCATCTTATCTCACAGGAGTTTCCTCAAAAACACGTCCATGTTTCAATAATACTCAAACCATCAACATAGTATTTCCCCCACAATATTTTATCACTAGAATTCAACACACGTATCAGATGCTCCTCAAAAGACTCATCGGTCTCAAGATCACCCTTATCAACATCGATCACATGAGAAGGGTTGAGGTGACATCACCAAATCTATGACATAATAAAAACATCTATAATAAAACTTTATTTCTATGTAAGATCCAATCGATACACCACCGGCCTGATTTTCTCTACTAACACAAAAAGTCCAACAAACCTGGTTAACAACATGACCTATCTTTGAATCCCATGGTTAACCAATCTTGGTGACACCAGAAGGAATAACCAATCACCCATATTAAAGTAATTGGGAATTCAATGTTTATCAGTATATGACTCTTACCTACTCTAATATGTATCTATATGTTTCTGAATTAGATGAACCTGCTCTGATGTATCTTTCATGAGACTCGATGCCAATATCTTCGACCCTCCATCATACATCCATCATTGAGGTGATCTATATGGACAACCATAAAAAGCCTCATATGGTGACACCTTAATAGTTTCCCAATAACTGTTGTTAGAGGAAAAATCAACAAGGTCTATGTGTCTCTCCCAAGACCCAATAATGTATAGAAAACATGACCAGAGCATATCTTCCAAAAAATGTACAGTACATTCCAACTTCCCAATTTCCTATGGGGGAATTCTGTAGTTGGTACTACTTACATACCAACATCCTTCTAAAAATATTTCTAGAAGTATGAAGTAAAACACGATTCACGGTCCAAAACTATACTCTAGAGGACCCAATATAGATGTACTATCTCATTAATGTACATTTATTCCAACCAGTCCACTGGCAAAGTCTTCCCGATAGCTAAGAAATGAAATAATTTTATCGAATAGTCCACAACCACCAAAATAACATCATTATTAGGATGTCTCCTTAGTAGACTCACCATAAATTCCATGGAGATTTTATCTAACTTTGATTCTTGAAAGGGAAATAGCAATAATAAATCACTAGCATTTTGACGCCCGACCTTCACCTATTGAATGGGGAAACATCAAGTATTGAACCGTATAATCTCTATTTTATGAATGGACACTAGTACTATCAATGTAGGTCACCATACAATTTCTTTAAACCAATATGTACAACAGATTTGAAGGCATACATTTTTTGAATTAGATCCTATCGCATACACATAGAAACAAGAACACAACCCCTAATATAGATGATATCACCCTAAAATGTGGTCCAATCAGAAGGTGACTCCCCACCATCAAGGACTTCCTTCATGGAAAAACATTCAGCATCCTCATACTACCTTTCTCTAATCCAAATCAAAAGTATAGAGTCCACAAAAACTGATAAAAGATTTATATTCTCCCATCCATCCTAAATTAGAATACGTGTCTTAGCCAACATGGTCATCATATTCTACTTAGAACTAGACTTATGAACTGCCTAATTCTGTGATTTCCAACTCAAAGAATTCGAAACACTATTTACTTTCCCTGGCTAATATTCTATCTAAAAATCAAATGACTGGATATACTCAAACCATATTCACAACTATACACCTCTACATCAACACTGCCATCTTGTTCAATACCAGAAGTGGTTCTGCCAATCAAGAATTGTCTTCGATAAACCTCTGATAGTAGCCCACTAATACCATAGAACTATAGAAAGAAAATAAATTCTTAGGATTGTCCCAAGAAAAATCTTTAAGTACCATCAATGGTTCTACTAATACACCTTCTTCTTAGTTGATGTGACCCAAAAAGTGTAAAATGTTGATCTATAACTAACACATATACATCTTGGCATATAGAATATGCTGAATCAGTGTACCTAAGATGATTTCAAGATGTTGGGAATGATCATCATGAGTCTTGGATTACACCCAGATTACATCGACATACACCACCACAAACTGATCAAGGTATGAGTGGATGATTAGGTTACTCAAGGCCATAAACCCTACTGGTGCATGCCTCATCCTTAATAAATCATAACTAACTCTTAAACACCACACCTACATTTGATATTTGTTCAAGGTATATCATAATTTTGAACTCTCAGTTGATGATTCCCTGATCTCAAGTAGATATAAGTGAAAACACAAGCTCCTCTCAACTGGTCAAAGAGATCATCAATATAACGAAAGGGATACCAATGCTTCGCTATCATCTAGTTCAACTTCTGGTAATAAATACATAAGTGTAAGGTCCTATTATCATTATTTGAAAATGATACTGACGAATCCCAAGGCAATGTACATGGATGAATAAATCCCTTATCTGTCAACTATTCCAGTTGATTAATGAGACCTTATAGCTCTGTAGGTTCCATTATATATGGTCTAATAGAAGCTAGATTACTTATTAGCATGCGATCAATCATAAATTTCAAATCTCTCTTAGGTGGAAGCCCAAATAATTCCTTAGGAAACACAATAAGAAACATGTCTACTGCAAGTGGAAAGACATCACACTTTAAACTCCCATCATATAAAGATATTCTTTCATCCTGGGTGGCAGGATCCCACATCTTCTGATGAACTATCCCTATATTGGATGCCAATATATCCAACTATTCATAATTAACATAATTGTTTTCTTTAGAATATTAAAAAACCACTCTCTTATGGTAGTAGTCAATGTGGGATCAGTATGATACTAAGAATTCCATACCGAATATCAAGTAAAAACAAGATATGTAATGTATGTTAAGATCCCTACACAAAATGATACTCACCAACCTCTAGAGAACACCCCTATACAAATAGGCATATCCCAAACATACTCCCACCAGTGTATCAATTGTCGTAACCCCTCTCACAAACTCCTCTGTCAGACTCAACACATTCATACATTGCGAAAATATAAATTAATGAGTGGAACCAGTATTAAATAAGGCACTAGAATGTGTAGATGCTACAATAATGGTAGCTCTAACTATAGATGGTCTCACCTCACTATCCAGAAGTGCAAGATAAACTACATGCAATTGTACCACCCAATTTCTTATGATGCAGCCAGATCCCCTTGAGCTACATGACTCTATTGCTGTTGGTTCTCTTTCTCAGAAGCACCTCACCCACTTCCTAGACTTTCAAGGAGACTATCACTCCAACTAAAAGACTGATATAGGGTTTAATACCCCCTTCCATCACTCTTATTCTACAGGGATCCAACATCATTACCCATCTATCATGGGTTTTTTCAAAACCACTATTTATTTACCATCCTTCCACAAGATCATCACTCTACCGGTGGTCAAAGAAAATGCCTATGAAAGTGACTATGCTTACAAAACTAGTGGTATATCACTTTATTAAGATCCTGAGTAATGAATCCATCCCCCTAAACACCATAAATTATATTATTATAGAAATAATCTCAAAGATATGCTTCATACTCCTTGAATTTATGCCTCTGGGTAATCCTGTAAAAACCACCTATCCTCCACTGGAATCCTCCTTCAGGTTACCCTTAGATATGAGATCATGATCCACTGTGACAAAAAACTTCTTTAATCAATTTGTGTCGAACTAGGTCTTGATTCAAGATTTATGACCATCCTTGAAATGTCTATTTATAGTTGTCTCATCCCCTTATAACACTGGAGAAAATTATTGGATGTCGGTAAAGAGAACATCATAGTCCATCACAATTTCACTCTCCTATGTCATCCTCATAAAATTTATTTCCCTCTCTTATATTAGTGTCTTTAGATAAAAGTGATCCATTAACTTCTCTGGTAAGTCCATCAAATTCCATGTTTTCCATATTCTCACTCTAAGCTTGTACATCCCACTATCACTTCGATGATACCCACAACATATATGATTCCAGTTTGACTCTTTTCTTAGAAGGAGTCTCTAAGTGGTCAACAATCATCTAGATAGACTCAATTCACAACATAACTACCTCCAGTCTCCCCTATCTAGTGAAATTTATATGGTTTTGCAAATGATTCTCCCATGTCAAGTTAGACATACTATTCAAAACATAGACTCGGACACAATCCAAAAAATGGATAAACCAAGAAAAGTTCTCATGGAACTGATCACTGTCTTCCTCACCTAAAACAAACGAAACATCTAGTTCCACTATTGGAGGAACATCTCCAGCCATGTCCTCCTGTCATCCTATCAATGTACATCATCATGGTGGAATATTTATATAATTAAAAACACACATGTTTGAGAATATAACACATTTGTTTTCTCACATTTAAAGGTATTCACATAAATCCAAAACAATTTTTCCCCCATTCAATAGCACATGGTAAAAACTGAGGCACTATCTCTACCCTTAACCATCCCTTACCTAGGTGATGGCTCTCATATGGTAAATTTTTTTAACATTTCCTGTTTCTCATTAGATACCCATTTTATCCATTTAAAATTTTCACATTTTTATCATTTATAATTTTGAAATTTTATATTAGGCATCATTTTAATTTAAAATATACACCAGAAATAAAAAAATATATAATTTAGACAACTCACCACAAAACCATCTTTCCTGTGCACGCCTAAAATGATTCATGTCACAATCAATCCAATGTACGTAGAATGATGTATGTATGAAAAACTCTATTTCCATACCAATCCACGAGTAAAATACCAAAAATTAGAATAAATCATTTAAATCACACACAAATTAGATCACTTGAGGTGAAATAACATCGAACTATATCACCAAGAATTAGTAACAACAACCGCACACTACGTATAAGGCCATTACACTTGTACATGGATCAACCAATACCATTAATGAGCTCTTGAACAAGGCCCAAATCCTTATAATATAACGTATAACTTCCGAAATATAAATAAAATGTAATAGAAAAGAAAAATTCCTTTCATACTAATTTTGTAATGTCTTGACCCAGGTGCCATGTGTAGGAGCACGAGGCCAGTTCTGTATGAACCTGAATCTTCATTTCAGGTATGGATCATTGTTTTGGGTTGTTTTTTAGGAAAAAAAGAATGAATTTGGAAAAAATTTAAGTACACTCCATGTATCCGGTTGTTGTGGGTAGCCGTATACTGTTTGTGTAATGGATGAGTACATGACTGTGTGAGGTGACCTGGATAACCGCCTAAATCAGGGATGATTGAGGCTAGTACATGGCATGTTCATGAAATGAACACACTATGTACTTTTATTTTTATTTTATTAATCATACTGAGGTCACATCTCATCTCCACAACCCCTTTCTTCTTCCCTTGTCTCGTATATGGGAGCAATGTACAACAGAAGATCTTTGAGTTATTCTTGATATTCCATTTGGGCTCTAACTGAGATGCCACAAAGGGTGTTGGATTCCCACAACTATGTTCCCTATTTCCCTATAACAACTATTCATTATTTATACAATCTCTAGAGTTATCGATGTTTTTTTTACCATTTTCTTAGATCTATTTCGTTCTAGGCGGATTTGAGGTCCGATGTTCTAAAGTGTTCCTCATACAAAATTGAGGTAGGTAGTTTGTGCCTTTCTTTTGTTGTGTTTTGATTATATATGCTAAAAGTGCTAAGTAACCATTTTTAGGGTATTTCATGTTTTTAGATTTAACCCTATTTAATGTGTTATATGATTTTTTTGATTGAGAATGGGTTTTTGATTGTACATAAGGTGTACTACCATGTTTATGGTGGTGTTTCTCATGTTTATTTTGGTTATGGATGTTGGGTATAGAAAGCATGTTAGGCTGTTTTGTTTTCCATGTCTATTGTTTTTAGTAAGGAGTTTTTGTTTAAATTAAATGCATGTGTTTTTCATTATGAATGTATGACCAAGGAGAATTAACTGTGATAGATTTCCCAAATAAGATATTTTAATTATTAATTGTTTTTATGATTAACTATAGGTATTGATTGTGACAAATGTTCTGGGTCATTAAACAAAGGGGTTGGACTATGAGAACTGCCCATAGGGTCGTTATTAAATAATTTTTTGATCACATGGAAGTGGATGTGAGATCTGTCTGGGGGTCATTATAATGAATAACAAGGGGGTATAGATAGTGAGAGCTACTCAATTTGTCATTTTTAAATGATTAGTACTATGTGGGACCAAGGTGTTAGACTGTGTGAGATTTTATAGAGGGTCAATACTTTATTGATTTGATGATATTTTGAACCAGAGGGGATTAGACTATGATAACTTTCCTATAGGTTTTCTTATGAAGGATTGTATGATTGTGATGAGTCTGCCATGCCAGAGCACAATCTTTGACTCAATCATACTTGATTGTTAGATGGTATTTAGGGATGTCTGTTTTTTTATTATTATGTATGGCGATACAGATCTTAGGCTAGATCCTAATGATTCATTATTCAATGGATTGAATAATTAATAAATGAAAATGAATGAAATTGAAAAAATATAGGATTTTTTACTTTGAGTAATTCCTATTTTATTTCTTCATTTAGAATATTTACAGCTATATATATATATATTCACTGATAGTTATTCATAGATCTTATGGTGGTTTCCAAATGTGATTCATCACACATCCTATTTGTGTCATGATTTTGGGCCTAAACAAACTATATGGTTACTGGTATAGATAAGGGTGATCACCCTTCAACCTCAGGTATATGACATCTGATTTGAACTACAGAGAATGGGACCAAGCTGAGGCTTACAATGCTGTTGGAGTTTATAGTTTTCTATAATTTGGTTTAAGAAATGTATTTCTAGCATTGTGACTTATTTGAAAACTTTCCTAGAAACATGTGACATGCATCATTTATTTATATATGTTGTAGTTGTTTATACTATCATCCTTCTACTGTTTACATGGGTGTATGGTATTATTACTTCCGGTTGTTTTATTATTTTTATTCTGTTATGTATACTTTTATAATGATGTAATAGTTTCCCCACTATCAGACATTGGCCCTCACTTCAAGTTGGTAGCCTCTTGTGTTTGGGGAATTATGCTTGAGTGTATGTGACCAACCTGTTCCGGGGCAGTTCATGGGGACACCTGAAACTAAGACATCACAAAGTGGTATCAAAGGTTTTTTTTATGTTTTTTCTTACCATTTGGAGCCTATAGAAAGGGTTAGGAATACATGGGTAGTTGGAAATAAACTGTGCCTGAGAGTAGCTAACACGTGTATAGGGAAAATCCACGTTACCTAAAATATTACTATTTTTATGTTTTTCAATTGTTACTTTTGATTTCATTTCACCATTGGGTGATTCACTTTTATTATGTTGTTGTTGTTGATATCATTGCAGTTCTATTTCTTTTTCAACCCGATGAAATGAGGGTATGCCATCTCATGCTTCATAAAAGAACATTCTAGATATAAAATGTCATGTATTCTTATCAAGCTATTTAGGGTGCATTACTTATTGAATGTTCTTATGATAGATGGTTTTCTAGATATGCATGATGTTGTGATAGATTCCATGATAGAATACCTAAAATTTTGGATAGGGTATTTATATATGGAATGTTTCGTTTGGATGGATTCCAATCTATGGTCCTTGGGGTGTTATAAGCCCTCTAGGATTGTAATTTGGTAGATCATGTTTGAACTTTAATTGAATTTTGTCAAGTTGTAATGAGGAATAGGATGAAAAACATTGATCTGTTGGAGTATGAGCTCTCACAAGTCAGAATTTTTCATTCCTTAGACAAAATTTTACATTTTCAAGGGTTTTAGAGGAGTTTCAGAGGCTTTCTATCTAAAAACCCAGACTACATGACTTGTAGTGTTATGATCACAAGCCATGTGTTCTTTTCTTCTTGAAGAAACAAATTTTCTAACATATACACTAGGTAACCTATGTATACGCTGGGTAGTATTAAACCATGTGACTGACAGTGTGATAAGATACATGGGTTTATAAAAATTTTATTGAACACACCATCTACTGAAAAGTAAATGTCGTACTAAGGAGACCATGTATCCAACCATGTCACTAAAAACATAGGTGGATGAATTTTGTATGCGACACTTTGTGTCCATCTTGAATAGGATATGTAAAATTTGTCCATGTGTCAGGCCGTGTGACTAAAAACATGGGTGTTTAGAACTTATGTAGAACACACCATTTCTAGGGTGAACACAGTGTGTAGTGTTACCAAGGAGAGAACCGTGTAGTTCGAGTCGTGTAAAAGAACATGGGAAGGAGGGGAAATTCAAGTACACGCCATGTCTATGGATGAACACGTCATCTGTAGGGGTGTTACCCAAATAGGTTTGGTAGAGTTACACAACCATTTTGAAACCTAAGGGAACACTCAATGTGGAGGTTATACACACCGTGTAACCCCATTTTGAGAAAAAACTTGAATGTTTTCTCCTCCTGTTACTTTGTTGAACTTCCATGTTTTAGTCCTCGATAATCTTGAACTGAAGAGTGTGCTTGACCTTACAAAGTTATGCAACTGAGACATCCTCCGACTGTACACCACGTGTAGGGTGATGAACAGAAACTAGAAATGATGGATCAAGGACTTGCAGCAGATCCTCCCGCCAAGCCCATCTTGGAACCAACTGTTATGTCAGACACAGGTGCTGATGCACATTTCTGTGAAGGAGTTTTGAGAATGTTACATACCTTTTAGGGGGCACCACATCCTTCCCTGTCTATGGCAAAGTGGATGCGGGTGTTCTAGCAGCAACATCCATCCACTTTTTTATTGTATGAAGGACCACAAGCTACAGATTCATGGTTAGAGGATATGCTTGATATCTTTGACCATCTAGAGACACCTCCAGAGAGAAGGGTGAAACTTTCTACGTACATGCTATGTGATTCTTCCATGATATGTAGGGATGTTATCTCATAGGTAGGAAATCATCAGGATATGGTTAGGGAATAATTTATGGGGATCTTCCTTAACAAATTCTACCCAGAGATGTTGAGGGCTGAATGAGCCTGAGAGTTAATGCATTTGGAGTAGGGCACTATTTCAGTGATGAACTAATCTTCTCGTTTCACAGAGATTCAACACTTCAAATATATTTTAGGAGGTGATGAGTTATATTTGTCTAGGTGATTTGTGGAAGGTCTTAGGTTTGACATCCGATCACAGGTTAATGTATTCAGGTAGACATCAGTGACACCTATAGTGAATCAGGCACTGATTATCGAGCTTAATATGAGGGATTTGGGAGCTGTGAGCCAAGGTGGTTCAATATCTAGGGCTAGTACTCCTTTGACAGATTGCAGGAAGCACTGCTGAGATTTTTCACGTGATGTTTCTTCAGGTATCTAGGTGGTACCCAACCAGTGTGGGAAGAGTGGGCATACAAGACCACATTGCCTAAAAGACCCAATTTACTGCTGATCTTATGTAAATATGGGTCATCTTTAACATTTTTGATAGATTTCCACATCGGTAGTGGGTGATAGAGGTTCTTCTATGACACCACATTTTGGAACATGACCATGATTTTTTCATCAGTCATGAAACTAGAGTTCATCATGATTCTTAGGCTAAGGAGGTGGTCATGGACATGGTAGCTAGTCTGCAGGGTCATAAGACAGCAGAAAATGTCAGAATTTTTCAACGGAGCATAACCAGAAGGATAAATATCGTAGACCCTCTACATTTAGAGGTATGATTCTAGTTTCTTGAGTTTTAGCTTATTCTATTTTTCTTATAGGGGCTTCCCATAGTTTTATATCTATTTCTGTAGTTGTGATCCTTGAGTTTTGTATCTTTACGTCAGAGGATGTTTTTATACTAGACACTCTGTTGGGGATTTGGACAGCTAGTGTATGTCTGTTCAAGGAGTGTTGTATTGAGGTTGGTGGGTGTCACTTATAGTGGGACCTCTATGCTTTAGAGATGAAAGGCATCAATGTCATTCTAAAAATGGACTGGTTAGTATCCTTAAAGGCCTTTATTGACAGTTATCACCATATGGTGAGTTTCACATCACCAAAGGGAGGTTATTTTTCATACAAGGGTGAATGGGATGTTTAGGCATGTAGAGCTTGACCCAAGCATCATGTGTTGGGAATAGTTATAATCCAGATTGCTAGTTTATATCGAGATTACCAAGGGACTTCACAGATAGAATTTCCTCTAGTTGTGGATCTTTTCAATGAAGTATTTCAAGATTAATTTTCAGGTTTACCTCCAGAGCAAGAGGTAGATTTCTCTATTGATCTTATTCCAGGAGAAAAAATGGTGTCAATTACTCCTTATAGGATTGATACACCAGAGTTATAGGATCTCAAGAAGTAGTTAGAGAAGTTCTAGGAAAAGGGTTTCATCCAACCCAGTACTACTCTTTGGGGTTTTACTATTTTATTTTCAAATAAGGAGGATGGTACTCTTAGAATTATTGTGGATTATCAGAAGCTAAACTATTTAACAGTCAAGAACTGATATCCCTTTCCTAGGATCAGTGATCTCTTTGCTCAACTCCGAGGAGACTGTCTCTTCTCAAAGATTGACATGAGATATGGTTATCTTAATTTGCACGTTAGACCATCTGATATACCTCTCAAAGACTTTCAGAGTCGGTATAGTTCATAAGAGAATTTGGTTTTACCGCTCAGTCTTATAAACACACTTACAGTTTCTATGGAACTAATGAATTGATTGTTCTATCCTTACATGGATTACTTTTTTGTGTTCTTCATGGACGATATCTTGGTGTAATTTCATACTCTACATTACCATGACACCAATCTTGAGATCATATTGAGTATACATAGAGAGCATCAGTTATATGCCAAGCTCTCAAAACTCTA
Source organism: Viscum album (assembly GCA_963277665.1). NCBI lineage: Eukaryota > Viridiplantae > Streptophyta > Magnoliopsida > Santalales > Viscaceae > Viscum > Viscum album. The sequence continues at coordinate 1,211,599,469 of OY728137.1, forward strand.
ATTTCGGATGGATCAGATTCACTTCATGGTTTATTTTATATTAGAGATAAGAGTAATATATGACCTGGAGAAAGTGATAGTAGTAGTTTCATAGGAGACGTTGAATAAAATCTTGGATGTACGATGTTTTTTTGGGGGTGGCTGGTTACTACATGAATTTTCTACAAGACTTTGCATGCTTAACTTCACCATTGACATGCCTGACAATGAAGGGTGGAAATTACTTATTGATAGAATCATGCAATTCAACCTTTTTGAAGATGAAAGGGAAATTGACTTCAGAACCGATATTTATTTTTCCAGAGCCAGAGAAGAGTTACACTATTTGTTGTGATGCATCATGTATTGGGTTGGGAGAAGCGATTATACAAGGGGAAAGAGTCGTTGTGTATGGGTCTCGACAGTTGAGGTCACATTATAGAATCTACCATATGTAAAACCTCGAGTTATCTATAGTTATTCGTGCTTTGAGATATTGGAGACATTATCATTTGGGAGAGCATTTTGTGGTGTTCACTGACCATAAAATCCTCAAGTATATCTGTACTCATCATTATTTGAATTGGAGGCAGCAGAGGTGAGTTGAGTACTTTTAGTTTTTTGACATTGAGCTTACTTACGTGCCTGGGAAAGGTAATGCAGTGGATGATGCATTAAGTAGGAGGACTCACATACAAGTAGTTTGTGACGCCATTAGTGAGTGGCATCTTATGGGTTTGTTCTCTGAGAAGAATTTGGAGGTGTAAAAAAGAAATGGGAATATGTTACGTTATTCTAAAACTATTACCTCTACTCTTTTGGATAGATTGAAAATGATACAGCTAGCAAAACTCGAATTCATAGTCTTATGGGAGAGGACCCACCTCCTAGTTGGTCCATACCTGATGATGAGATCTTGAATTTTCATGGACTTTTATGGGTGTTAGAAGACATTCATGAGGATATGATGCGATATTTTCATTACTCAGTTTGGTCAGTTCATATTGGTGTCACTAAGATGTATCAAGATCTACACAGTCAGTATTGGTGGCTAGGAATGAGGAGGGATGTTGCTGGTTTTTTTATGAGATGTTCCACCAGTCAGCAGGTGAAGGTATAACTCCAAAGACTAATCGGGATTTTACTATAGTTACCCATTCTCGAGTGGAAGTGTAATGATGTTGTGATGGATTTCATGATGGTTTTACCGAGGTCTCCTTGAGGGAATGATATGGTTTGGGTTTTTGTTCCAAACTCACTATGGTTTCACATTTCTTTCTGATCAAGGAGACCTTCAGTGTTGATGAGATTGTAATGTTTTACATCTAAGATATTGTAAATTTTCCTGGGGTTCTACACTCAATCATTTTGGATAGGGATTCATTTTTTACATATCATGATTGTTAGTGAATACAAACGGCTTTGGGTATATATGTACTTCTGAGTAAAAATTACCCTCCCTAGATAGATGGAATGTCCAAGAACACGATTTAGGTTATGAAGGACATTTTTTGAGCATGTGTCATAGATTTTAGGGCTTCATCGGAGAGACACATAACCCTAGTGTATTTTTCCTAAAACAAAAGTTTTTAGGAAAAAATTTAATAGAACCTTATGAGGCCTTGAACGGTAGGACATGCCGATCACCCCTATGATTTATGGAGGTAGGATAGGCATGTATGCGGGGACATTATCTTGTCCTAGAGACCACTGACCTGGTGGAGTTGATTTAGAAGAGGATGGCTATAACACAATCTCGCCAAGAATCTTATTTTGATCGATGGATAAGACTTATAGAGTTCAAGGTCAGAGATTATGTTTTCTTATGTGTCACACCAAGGTTTGGAAACAAGAGGATTAGGAGACGGATAAATATTTAACTGAGATACGTTGAGCTATTTTAGGTTTTGGAGAGAGTGGGGCCAGTTACCAATTTTTTACAATTACCTTATAGGTACCGAGCTGTGCACAATGTCTTTCATGTTTCTCACCTACAACCTTACTTTTCAGACCCATCTCACATTTTTCAATGAAAGTATGTTGAGTTAGATGTGGATGTATCCATTGAGGAGCATACTATATGGATTGTGGATCGCTGAAGAAAGGTTTTCTGTGTCCTATATATTCCTATGAAAAGTGTGTTATGGTAGAATGGGAAAGTACAGAATGAGACTTGCGAGAGGGAGGCTGACCCACGATTATAGTGGCCAGAGTTCTTTGATGTCTTTTCTTCAACACCCGTGGAAGGGAAATTTGGTGACGAATTTCTTTAAGGGGGGATTTTTGTAAGAAATAGGATCATAATTTCAGGTATGAATGTTTCATTGGGTTTTTTTTAGGGAAAACAAAGAATTTGGAAATTTTCAAGAACATGCTATGTACTCTTGAGTACATTCCACGTATCAGGCTGTCGTGGGTAGCTGTGTACTAGCCATGTAACAAAAGAGTACAAGGCTGTGTGAGGTTACCTAGATGGTTGTGTAATGTGGGGACGATTGAGGTTAGTACACGGGGTGTACATAAAATAAACATGTAGTGTATTATTTTTATTTGATTAATCAGACCGAGGTCACGTCTCATCTCAAGAACTCCTATCTTCTTCCCATGTCTCATATAAGAGAGTGATTTATGGATGAAGATCTTAGTGATCTTCCAATTCCTCTGTTCGAACTCTGATTGAGACATTGCTGGCTGTGTTGGATTTCCAGCGGTGAGTTCTCTATATCCCTAGATCCACTCTTCCTGATTCCTCCTCTCTATAGAGTTATCGAGGGATGATCATTTTTACCCTTTTCATAGATCCATGTTTTTCTAGGGCAATGTAAAGGCCTACGTTCAAGATTGCTCATCATATGATATCGAGTTTGGTGGTTGGTTCCTTTCTTTTGTTGTCTTTGGATTATATTTTCTAAAATTACCTAATACCATTAGGGAATTGAGTGTTTTAGAATTTAACCCTGTTTAATTCCTACTATGGTTTGTTTGATTGAGAAAGGGTTATTGATTGTGCATAAGAATTACTACATTGTTTATGGAGGTGTTTCCCATGTTTTTTTGGTTATGGATTTTGGGTCTAGAATGCATGTTGGGAAATTTTTTTTCATGCCATGTGTTGTTAGGATGGAGTTTTTGTTTAAATTAAATTCATCTATTTCTCATTATGAATGTATAACCAAGGGGAATTGACTGTGAGAGCTTCCCAATGTAAGGTCTTTTAATTGTGAATTTTCATTATGATTGACCATAGGTTTTAAATCTGAGAGCTTCCATTGGTCATTGACTACAGTGGTTAGACTATGAGAGATACTCAAAGAGTCATTATTGAATAAATGTTGGACCACATGGCATTGACTATGACCGTTTTCATGGGGTAATTATAATGTATACCACATGGGTTATTGGCTGTGAGAGCTACCTGGGTGGTCATTTTTAAATGATTAGTACTATGTGGGACCACAGGGTTAGAATAAGTGATATTTACCAAAGGTTCATTTCTTTATTGATTTGATGATATATTGAACTAGAGGGGATTGTACTATGAGAAATTTCCCACAGGGTTTCTTATGAATGATTGTATGATTTTGACGAGTCTTCCAAGACATAGAACAATCTTGGACTCGATATTACTTGATTATTAGATGGTATTTAGAGACATTTGTTTTGTTATTATTATACAAAGGGATGCAGAGCTTATGATAGATAACAAGGTGTATTTATTAAAGGGATTTAATAATTAATAAATGTAAATAAATTACATTAAAAATATGTAGGATTTTTTACACTGATTATTTCCTTGTTTATTTCTTCATTTTACATATTACCTGCTATATATATATATATTAGCAGATAGTTAGGCACAACTATTTTAGTGGTTTCCAACTGGGATTCGTCTCACACCCTATTTGGGTCATGAATTTGGACCCAGATAGACTATATGGTTGTAGGTATAAATAAGGTCAAGAACCCTTCAACATCAATTACTTGACTGCTGATTGGAGTTGGAGAGAATGGAACCAAGATAAGGCTTGCGATGCTGTTGGAGATTACTGTTTTCTATACATTGGTTTTTCTATTGTATTTCCAACATTGTGACTTGTTTATGTACTTTCCTAGATACATGTGACAAGAATCATTTATTTATATATGCTTCAGTTGTATACACTATTAGTATTCTATTGTTTACTATGTTGTATGGAATTATGGATTCCACTTTTGTTATTATTGTTATTCTGCTATGTATACTTTTCCAATGAGGTAATAGTTTCCCCACTATCAGACCTTAGAACTCACATCCAGTCAGAATCCTCTGGCATTTGAGTAATTGCGCTTGAGGTTATGTGATGAACAATGTCGATTAGACATCAAGGCGCCACCCAGAACTGGGACGTTAAAAGTTCGCTACCTGACATCATGCACACCTCCCTATACACCAGTGGGTACTGTCTAGCTGTGAGGGTCTAATAAAGGTATAACAGAAAGACTATGTCCCCATTATCAAAGAAGAAAAACAACATAGATGAATAAATAAATATAAAAATGGTGATAAGAAACAACCATAATAATAAAATAACCAGAACAAACTAATATCACATGATGGACCCAAATAGAAAACAATATCCAAAGCTAAAATATAGACATTTAATTCCATAATAAGTTTCATGTGTCTAATTAAAAACCAAAATAAATACACCAACACACCCAATAGGTTCATGAAACCAATTTCCTTTCTGTCATCCATGATCCATCCCAACTCAACCGTCGAACATTGGGCTCTTGCCCTTATCCTTTCCTACAAACCTAATGTCTATTCAAGTATCGATCATAAAGATCAAGTAGGGTGTGAGTATAACTCAATATTCCACCACCAATGTCATTTAAATCAATATACATTCAATAAAAGTGCATATAGATTTTAAATAAAAAGTATGAACAATTAGGAGAACAATTTACATATTCGATTATTCTTTATTTAACCACATTATTTTCATTGAGTTCATGATGAAACCCTTACCATCAATACCTAATTTTCCTCACGTAAGAGTCTGAACCTTATCAAATAGGGAAATCAGAATTTATTATAAAATAAGATTTTATTATCCATGTAATTCCATTTCCTATCATAAACATTTGTAACTATAGTTCAATGCCAATATCATAAGCATAGAAAGTGATGTCTAGCACATCATGGGTATTAAGAGAATCAGTCCTTTTCCCACACATTATGGGTATTTGGAGAAATATTCCTTGTCCCATAAAATTGTATTTAAACGCAAGAATTTGGGCCCAAAACATCATGTCTAGAACCCCATGGACATTTGAAGCATCATTCTGTGTCCCAAACCCCTTTTTTAGTCCATCATATATATCACACATATCACATTTAATAACATTAATCATCATTTACCCTCTCATAAAAATTTCACATAATTTATACATACTTAATCATAAACTCAATCATGATTATTCACTTTTATAAAATTGAATAATATAAATAATTCATCATTAAACCATTTATCAAAATTTAATTAAATAACACAATAACCCTTTAAGGTTATTCCAAATATACTTTAATTCCCATTATCATCATCACATCTTCACATTAACTGAAATATTTCACAAACCCATTATGTAACTAATTATCAAACCCTAATTATCCCATAAATTACATAATCACACAGTTCCATTAATTAATTAATCACTTAATTAATCAAATACCAGATATGATTTCCAACCAGCGATTTTTTTTTCAAAATTGAATACACAAAATTTTAATCAAGACTATGGGATTTTAAATTTATACCACACCCCCAAGATCATTGATGAGAGTTCTCCAATAGGAAGTCCCCAAATTAAAGAGGAATGTTCAATTTCCCAACGAAAAATGAGACCAAGAACCAAAACCCAAATCCAAGATCCAAGGGATTAGGATATATCACAAACTATAACTAAACCACTAAAAATAAAGAATAAAACATTTCTCTTCATTCTAAAATAGGGATGGGTAATAGAGAAATTCAATTGGGATATGATCACATACTAAGAGAGGTGTAGATCCTTTAAAAAAAATTCAATTAACAAAGAAATTTGTTCTAAAAGCTTTGGAATTTGTCTGAGAGTCTCTAAAATTGTATGAAATAATATTATGTAAAATAAGAGAAAATTGGGGTGAAATTTTAGGGGTTCAAGAATTTTAAAATAATTTTTTGTGGATTAAAACCCACAAACATGGTTTCTTGGGTCGGGGTGCACAGTTTTTAAATAGCACACCCAAACCATGTTCGTTTCCTAAGGGTCACGCAATTACTACATAGAGGGAAAATAGTTTTTAAACCATTTAACAACCATGAAATACATTTCTTTCTAGGGTTTCATGGTTTTTGGGTTTAAGAACATGATTGGTAAAAATGGGCGCCAACTGTGAACTTCCCATTCTTCCTCCAAAATTCTAAATTTTCACCCAAATAGCCCTAAAAAACCAACCTAGACATTTCCAAAACATGCCAAACCATAAAAATATTGAGACATACCTAGAAAAGGTTTAGTTATTACAAATTGTAAGAACAAATAATACCCAAATTTCTATTGTGAAACTAGCACAAAGTATCAAAAATATAAACACCTAATGTGGAAATTTGATAGAATTCATTTAAGGAATTAAAATTTATAAAGAGTATAAAAGAAAATGGAAATAATTAAGGTTATTAAAGTGATTTTAAAATATATGTTTGTGATATAATATTTTTATGTATTTTTTCTGAAGCCTTGATTAGAGGTATGTATTTTCTATATTGAATTCCTCTTTCGAAATTGTTTGGTATAATGGAGCTAATTTACTTTAAGTATTGAATATACCATATATATGATGTAAAGACCCGTAAATTTCAAGGAAATTTTTTTCTTAATTTTCTTTGGAATTTTACAAGAACGCAGTTTCTGACGGCGCCTGATTCCGAGGCCCGGTGTGCCCGGAATCATTTTCCGAAGTTTGGCTCGGGTACATTCAGTGAACGGACGAGAGGGTTTTTCTAACTTTTGAACCGGTGCCCGGAATCGAATTTTGAGGGCACCGATGAAATCGCAGTGCCGGTATTCGCTTAGAAACGCCTCTTCCGGAGTTGCGTTTGCTCGGGTGTGGTTTTTAATTTTCGGGCTTAAAGTTAAGAAATAAAATAATTTTGCGACAACTTTATTTTATTTCACTTAAGCCACTTGGAAGCCACTTGAAGCCACTTAAAGGCGGCTTGAACTGAGTTGAACTGGATAGGGTGCTATCCAGAAATATCCTACCCCCTTGGTAGGATATTTGTGAGGTGGGGCCCGCACGAGCCCCGCCGTTTCTTTCCGCTAAGAAACGCACCCGTGAAAACCCGTCTTAATGAAGGTCAACCGACGCGTTTTCTATATACTTAACAGACAATTAATTGGGCTGTCTCTTTCGTGAATTAAATGGGTCGTTTCTTTCGTTGAATTAATTCAACGAATTGATGGATCGTTTCTTAACCGGTTTCGTGTGTTGGCATATTAATAAAATAAGACCAACCTAAAAATCCTTTGAAAGGATTTGAGAGGATCTCTGTTTCTTCAGCTCCCTTGCGAAGAACGCGAAGAACGTAAAGAACGCGAAGAACGCCGAACCCGGAAATCGACGACGCCTTCGCCCGAGACGTTCTTCCGATCTCCGATCTCCGATCACCGACGCTTTGAGGTGAGTGATATCGGTATTCCTCTCAAGTTCTTTTCTTTGGTTTAAAACGAAACACAAATTTAAATATTAATAATTTAAATCTTGTTGTTCTTGGTTCGTTGAGCTCGCCGACTCAACGCCGGAATCCGCGACGACTCAACGCCGGAATCCGCGACGACGCGACGATGCGACGATCGATCCCTTCCGCGACGGTCTCTTCCGCGAAGAACGTCCGCGCACGACGATCATCAAGGTAGGGATTCTTTTTGGAAAATTACCCCTTTTTAATTTTCTCGTGAACGTTCTTTGAAAATTAAAAAGCCGGTTCAATCGAACAATTTTATTTTAATTAAAATTGTTGGATCAGGTGTTGATCATTTTATTTTTTCTCCCGGTTGTTTATCTCTAACGCGGAGGGTGCGGGCCAAACGAACACGGCCCGACGACCCTCCGCCGTTCTTCATTTGTGCGGAATTGACGGTCGACGACGGAACGTGCCGCAGCGGACGTTTGACGATCCCGCAGTAAAGAACGGATCCCGGGAGGAGCATCGGCGCAGACGGGAAGGAGAACGGGCCACCGGAGCGACGCCGGCGGCCCGTGGAAGTTGCCGGCGGCGCGAGTCGCCGGCGGCGCCCCGGCGCGCCGCCGGACAAGCCCGCCGCGGCTGACGGACCCGCGCCGCGGGTCCGGTTCGTCCAGGCAGACGCGGCTCAGCCGCGTCCGCGGTTCGCCAGCGCGGCCCGCACGCGGGCCGCGGTTTCCTCAAGCCGCGGGTCAACGCCCGCGGCGCCAGCCGCTCGGCCGAGCCGAGCCGGACCGGCCCTGGCCGGGCCGGGCTGGGCCAACCGGGTCGGACCCGGGTCGGGCCGACCCTGTTCGGGTCGACCCGGTTCGGGCTGACCCAGGGGGGGGGGGGTCGGGCCGGGTCGGCCCGAGCCCGTACCCCCCATCTTCGGACGTTTTCGTTCAAATGCCCGTATCTTGAGCTTCGTGCCTCCAAACGACTCGCCGTCAGTGGCAACGCGATCCTTGGATCGAGACGGTCGTTTCAGTATATCGCACTCAAGGTTTCGGAATACTTTGATTTCGGCCGGGTTGGTTCGTACACGAGACCAACCGGGCCCTCGGAGCGGAAACGCTCATATCTTGAGCTACGGACGTCCGATTGACGTGCCGTCAGCTTTGTTGAATTCCTCTAAGTGAGACGGATCTTTTGGCATACTCCGCCCGAGGTTTGGACGCAGGTGGAGTGCGGTCAGGTTGGTTTTGCCTTAAAAACCAACCGGGCCCCTGGGACGAAAATGCCAATATCTCTCAGACCGGGCGTCCGATTGACGCGCCGTCTGCGACGTTGAGTTCCTGTTGACGATACGGAACTTTTGGAAACATCAACTTCAGACTTCGTGTCAGTTGATGTATCAGCCTCTCGGCTCGTGGAGCGAACCTTCCCGAACGAGCTTGCTGTGTGCGGGAACCCTAGTGCTGGCTGCGACTGCTACTTCGACAGCGACGACCGTGCAGAGATCCTCAGTGGACTGCGGCGACGACTGTGCAGAGATCCTCCGTGGACTCCGACGACGACCGTGCAGAGATCCTCAGTGGACTGCGGCGACGACTGTGCAGAGATCCTCAGCGGACTGCGACGACTACTGCACTCAGCGATCCTGCGTGGATCAGTGCTACAGGTCCTGTGTGGGCCCGATCCTGTGTGGGTCCGATCCTGCGTGGGTCAGCGCTCAGCGGTTCTGTGTGAGCCAGCGCCTACTGGTCCTGTGTGGGCCCAATCCTGTGTGGGTCATCTTTCAGCGGTTCTGTGTGAGCCAACTCCTACAGGTCCTGCGTGGGCCCGATCCTGTGTGGGTCACTGCAAGGTTAGTACCTATCGATCCTTCGTGGGTCCGACGACTTAGATGGTTCATTGATCATCTTTATCGTCATCCGAAGAAGTATACCTGTGTGAGCTGAATCTTGTGTTACTCTCCTTTGTGGATTGTGTTGAGCTATCCTGTGTGGATTTACTGTTTACTCTCCTTTGTGGATTGTGTTGTTCTATCCTGCGTGGGTATGCGTTTTGCTTTCCTGTGTGGACTGGGTTGTGTTTGGGCTCGGACGTTGGAGCCGAACGGGGAATTGAAGACTTAGGTATGTGTATGGGCATATACCTAAGCCGTGTCAAATGTTACTTCGTGATTGCATCCCTTCTTCGTGATTTATCCTTTGTGGATTTCGGGAGACCTTCGGGGGTCTCGGGGTCCCTACTGAGTAGCTTATACTCACCCCTGCACGGGCTATGCCCGCACTTCGTGGTGTTGGTTGCAGACGACGGACAACGCTGATCGTGGAGGAGGCGTGCGGAGCAGGACAGTACCCGGAGGTGGACCACTGGGCGGGACGTACTCGGAACGGTTAGGTGGACCCGGGGAGCAGAGGAGGCTATCTGTACCCACCCTTCAGGTGGGACTTCCGGAGGATGGCTCGAAGCTGCAGTTTTCCCTTTTCAGTTGCTGTTTTTCTTTTCAGTTGTACTTTACAGTTGGGCTTGTATTTCCGGCCCCTTTTTTTCTTCAGCACAGCTTGTACAGTTTTACTTAGTGTTTACTTTTCCGCTTGCTTACTCTGTGGTGCTTGTTTACTTTTCAAAGGCAATGCCTTCCCTTTTCGTTGGGATTTACGCCTTGGTGCTAGTCGCCAGCCCCTGACCTATGGAAGGTGGGCTTGGGGTAGTCACGGCACGGGCCCCGAGGACGGGTCGTGACAAATTGGTATCAGAGGGGTCGGTTCTACCGCAGACTCTGATCTTTCTTCTATGTGAAGCAATAATGTTTAGCGTATTGAGTGTGGTTATCAGTCCAGGGAGTCCAGTGTTGGTGCGGCGGCCGACGTATCCATACACCAGGACCCTGACTTCTGATTTTCGACTTACTGCACGAAAACATTGATTGCATGTGTGTTTCAAGTTTTCTTTGTGATTACTTGCGTCAGCTCACCAGGTATACTGTTCTGACCGTGGCATACTTGTTTCCTTTTCAGGATGGCACGACGCCAGCAGCCAGCTAGGGTTCCCAGAGTAGGGCGCGACGACAGCCCGCCGAGCGACGAGGCCTCGGTACAGGGCCCGTTGACAGCAGAGGCACCGGCGGTACCTTTACCCGCCGAGCCCCCGATGCTTCCAGCACTGGTAGCTGAAGACGCACGACGCCTCGGAGCTCTGCACGAGTTCCAGTGCCAGCGACCACCCAGGTTCCGTGGGGAGTCGGACCCCCAGGCAGCCGAGGACTGGCTGGAGGCGGTCGTCTGAGTTTTCAGGCTAGTGAGGACGCCAGCAGACCTCATGGTGATCCTCGCGGCGAGCTTACTGCACGCAGCAGCCGGACGCTGGTGGAGCCTGATGCTCCATGTACACGATGAGGCCTCCCTTATCTGGACGGACTTCGAGAGCCTCTTCCGCTCAGAGTTCGTCCCGGCCACCCTCCGAGCGGTGCGCATCCAGGATCTTCTTCAGCTGCGGCAGGGCAGCTTGACGGTCGCTCAGTACGCGGCGAGGTTCACCGACCTATCTCGCTACTCGACATACATGGTACGGGACCCCTTCTTCCGGGCTCGGACCTTCGAGCAGGGATTGAGACACGAGATCAGGGCATCGCTGATCTCCCTCAGCATCCCGACCCAGGCAGGAGTACTGGAGCGAGCCCTCCTGATCGAGAGCTTCCTGGCTGAGTCCACAGCGAGACCTACCGCAGGGCGGCAGATAGCGGAGTCTTCGGCAGCTGGTAGCCGGCGGATGACTCAGGGTTCCAGGCAGACCAGACCTTCCGGCAGGCGACCTCGGGACGCTGGCTCAGCAGTGCAGGGCACCCGGCCCGGAGCCAGCCTTCCGAGAGGCAGACAGTGCTACGAGTGCGGCGGGCAGGGCCACATGGCTCGTGACTGCCCGACCCGTCGTACCGAGGGGCAGCAGACGGTGGAGGGGCCACCCAGGCAGAGGCATAGGGTCGACCGTGGCGGTCCGCAGGGAGGAGGCGGACGAGGCAGAGGAGCTGGCCGAGCAGCAGGTGGTGGGAGACGCTTTGAGGCTCTGCCACCACCACCACCAGGAGGCCCGCCCCGACCTCAGGGAGCTGGCGGGCAGAGACAGGCTCAGCTCCAGGCAGCGGAGGCCTACGACCACGGCGTGCCAGAGATGATTTGAGGTACGATCTGTGTCTATTCCACCCTTGCTGCAGTTCTGATAGACACAGGAGCGAGTCACTCTTTCATAGCCACTGCCCTTGTTCGGAGCTCGGAGATTCCAACGGAGCCGTTGGCTCGATCCTTACGGCTAGAGACTCCTACGGGAGCAGACTCGACGATTACGCACTGGTGCCGGCAGTGTGAGCTTACTCTAGGAGGCGAGAGCTTCGGCTGGGATCTTCTTGTAGCAGCGTCGAGGCCTTACGACGTCATTTTGGGAATGGATTGGTTATCTACGGTCCATGCTCAGATTGACTGCTTTAGGCGCAAGGTGCGATGTGTGCGCACCGACGGGAGAAGGTTCACCTTCACCGGCGAGAAGGGAGCCTTAGCAGCACAGGATGGACTCACGCAGAGGAGGGGTCAGCCCATCACTCATCAGTTGGCTAGCCTCATCCTGGGAGCAGTTGACGTGCGGAGTCCCAGTTTTCCTGCAGTGGTGGATCAGTACGCGGACGTATTTCCCGACGACGTTCCAGGACTACCTCCTCGCAGAGAGGTAGACTTTTATATTGACCTGTACCCCGGGACAACCCCGATATCCACTCCAGCATATCGGATGGCCCCCTCTGAGCTTCGAGAGCTGCGAGTACAGTTGGAGGACTTGCAGGGCAAGGGGTTCATCCGACCCAGTGTTTCGCCCTGGGCTTCCCCGATTTTGTTCGCCAAGAAGGCGGACGGGAGCTTGCGACTGTGTGTCGATTATCGTCACCTGAATCAGGTGACAGTGAGGAACAAGTATCCACTACCCAGGATTGATGATCTCTTCGACCAGCTCAAGGGAGCACGGTGGTTCTCGAAGATAGACCTCAGGTCAGGCTATCATCAGCTTAGAGTTCGAGACGAGGATGTGCAGAAGACGGCCTTCAGGTGTCGGTATGGCCACTTCGAGTTCTTGGTTATGCCTTTCGGCGTGACCAACGCTCCAGCAGTGTTCATGAGCCTCATGAACAGGATCTTCCAGCTATACCTCGATCGATTTGTCGTGGTCTTCATCGACGACATTTTGGTGTACTCGACGATGGAGGAGGAGCACGCCTACCACCTGCGTGTTGTACTAGACACACTCCGAGAGCACCAGCTTTATGGCAAGCTCTCGAAGTGTCAGTTCTGGTTACGTGAGGTCCACTTCTTGGGGCACGTCATTTCTGAGGCGGGAGTTTCAGTGGATCCCGCAAAGATCGAGGTAGTGCTAGCTTGGGAGCCACCCAAGAGCGTGACAGAGGTGCGGAGTTTCTTGGGCCTAGCCGGATACTATCGGAGATTTGTTCCGGACTTCTCCAGAGTTGCGGCCCCACTCTCAGCGTTGACGAAGAAGGGGAAACCCTTCGTGTGGTCAGACAGATGTCAGCAGAGCTTCCAGGAGCTGAGGCAGAGGTTGACCAGCGCACCTATCTTGAGGTTGCCTGAGGAGGGAGTTGGATACGTAGTCTACTGCGATGCATCAGGGACCGGACTCGGGTGTGTCCTGATGCAGGAGCGGGCCGTGATTGCCTACGGATCACGTCAGTTGAGGCCTCATGAGCAGAACTACGCTACCCATGACTTGGAGTTGGCAGCAGTAGTCTTTGCCCTGAAGACATGGCGACACTATCTGATGGGCGAGTGCTTCACAGTCTTTTCTGACCACCAGAGTCTCAGGTACATCTTCTCTCAGAAGGACCTGAACCTGAGACAGCGGCGATGGCTCGAGTTCCTCCAGGACTATGACTTTGAGATAGTCTATACTCCTGGGAAGGGGAACGTGGTGGCTGATTCCCTCAGCAGGAGAACGGGCATCCAGCTACTTGAGGAGGCGACAGAGCAGCTAGCCGCTTTGCAGATATCCTTCGTGGATAGAGACGGAGCAGCCTTCCTTCAGTCTCTCACAGTCTCTCCTCCACTTCTTCAGCGGGTCAGAGAGGCACAACATGGGGATGTTGACTGTGAGACGCGGCGTGCACAGATATCCTCGGGACAGGCACCTGATGGTTTCTCCCTTGGAGCAGAGCACGATGTCCTTTTCAGAGGACGTACCTTGGTACCAGTCGCCTTACGAGAGGAGGTGCTGAGAGAGTTTCACACTTCTCCATTGGCGGTACATCCTGGAGTGGCGAAGATGTACCAGGATCTCAGGCGACAGCACTGGTGGCCGGGCATGAAGAAGGCTGTGGCAGAGTTCGTTTCACGGTGCCTCACCTGCCAGCAGGTGAAGGCAGAGCATCAGGTACCAGCAGGCTTGGTACAGCCCTTGGAGGTCCCGGAGTAGAAGTGGGACGGGATATCTATGGAATTTGTGACTGGACTTCCACGCACTTCCAGAGGTCACGATTCCATATGGGTGATTGTTGACCGACTCACCAAGTCGGCACACTTCTTACCCATCCGAGAGCAGGGCTCAGTGGAGAGCTTGGGGCGTCTCTACGTTCAGGAGATTGTACGACTTCACGGTGTGCCATCGACTATCGTCTCCGATCGGGACGCTCGTTTTACTTCCCGGCTTTGGAAGGGGTTGCAGGAGGCGTTCGGGACGCGACTACGTCTGAGCACCGCCTTTCACCCTCAAACGGATGGTCAGACGGAGAGGACCATTCAGACTCTCGAGGACATGCTCCATGCATGTTTCCTCGACTTTGGTCGCAGCTGGGAGGACCACCTACCCTTGGTGGAGTTCGCGTACAACAACAGCTACCACTCCACCATCGGGATGGCACCCTACGAGGCGTTGTACGGCAGGCCTTGTGGATCTCCTTTGTGCTGGACAGACCCTGGAGAGTCAGCACTTGTGGGACCAGAGATGGTCCGGGCCACGACAGAGAAGGTCCAGCTCATCCAGGAGCGGATGAGGACAGCACAGAGCCGGCATAAGTCATATGCTGACAGGAGGCGGAGGCCACTAGAGTTCGAGGATGGTGACCACGTCTTCTTGCGGGTCTCACCTCGACGTGGTTTGAGGAGATTTGGCCGAGGCGGCAAGTTGTCTCCACGCTTCATCGGGCCTTTCCAGGTCCTCAGCAGGTTTGGCGAGGTGGCTTATCGCCTGGCTCTGCCACCTCAGTTGCACCAGGTGCACGATGTCTTCCACGTATCCCAGCTGAGGAGATACGTGCACGACCCGATGCACATCATTGACTATGGAGAGCTAGACGTGGATGATGGAGCGACTTTTACGGAGGTCCCAGTGGAGATAGAGGATCGACAAGAGCGGGTCCTACGTGGGCGATCGATTCCTCTTGTGCGCATCAGATGGCAGCACGGGAACCTCCAGGAGAGCACTTGGGAGCGGGAGGCTCAGATGCGTGCTCAGTACCCACATTTGTTTCCCTAGTTTTTGATGTATATTTACGGGGACGTAAAGTCCGGAGGTGGGAGTAATGTAAAGACCCGTAAATTTCAAGGAAATTTTTTTCTTAATTTTCTTTGGAATTTTACAAGAACGCAGTTTCTGACGGCGCCTGATTCCGAGGCCCGGTGTGCCCGGAATCATTTTCCGAAGTTTGGCTCGGGTACATTCAGTGAACGGACGAGAGGGTTTTTCTAACTTTTGAACCGGTGCCCGGAATCGAATTTTGAGGGCACCGATGAAATCGCAGTGCCGGTATTCGCTTAGAAACGCCTCTTCCGGAGTTGCGTTTGCTCGGGTGTGGTTTTTAATTTTCGGGCTTAAAGTTAAGAAATAAAATAATTTTGCGACAACTTTATTTTATTTCACTTAAGCCACTTGGAAGCCACTTGAAGCCACTTAAAGGCGGCTTGAACTGAGTTGAACTGGATAGGGTGCTATCCAGAAATATCCTACCCCCTTGGTAGGATATTTGTGAGGTGGGGCCCGCACGAGCCCCGCCGTTTCTTTCCGCTAAGAAACGCACCCGTGAAAACCCGTCTTAATGAAGGTCAACCGACGCGTTTTCTATATACTTAACAGACAATTAATTGGGCTGTCTCTTTCGTGAATTAAATGGGTCGTTTCTTTCGTTGAATTAATTCAACGAATTGATGGATCGTTTCTTAACCGGTTTCGTGTGTTGGCATATTAATAAAATAAGACCAACCTAAAAATCCTTTGAAAGGATTTGAGAGGATCTCTGTTTCTTCAGCTCCCTTGCGAAGAACGCGAAGAACGTAAAGAACGCGAAGAACGCCGAACCCGGAAATCGACGACGCCTTCGCCCGAGACGTTCTTCCGATCTCCGATCTCCGATCACCGACGCTTTGAGGTGAGTGATATCGGTATTCCTCTCAAGTTCTTTTCTTTGGTTTAAAACGAAACACAAATTTAAATATTAATAATTTAAATCTTGTTGTTCTTGGTTCGTTGAGCTCGCCGACTCAACGCCGGAATCCGCGACGACTCAACGCCGGAATCCGCGACGACGCGACGATGCGACGATCGATCCCTTCCGCGACGGTCTCTTCCGCGAAGAACGTCCGCGCACGACGATCATCAAGGTAGGGATTCTTTTTGGAAAATTACCCCTTTTTAATTTTCTCGTGAACGTTCTTTGAAAATTAAAAAGCCGGTTCAATCGAACAATTTTATTTTAATTAAAATTGTTGGATCAGGTGTTGATCATTTTATTTTTTCTCCCGGTTGTTTATCTCTAACGCGGAGGGTGCGGGCCAAACGAACACGGCCCGACGACCCTCCGCCGTTCTTCATTTGTGCGGAATTGACGGTCGACGACGGAACGTGCCGCAGCGGACGTTTGACGATCCCGCAGTAAAGAACGGATCCCGGGAGGAGCATCGGCGCAGACGGGAAGGAGAACGGGCCACCGGAGCGACGCCGGCGGCCCGTGGAAGTTGCCGGCGGCGCGAGTCGCCGGCGGCGCCCCGGCGCGCCGCCGGACAAGCCCGCCGCGGCTGACGGACCCGCGCCGCGGGTCCGGTTCGTCCAGGCAGACGCGGCTCAGCCGCGTCCGCGGTTCGCCAGCGCGGCCCGCACGCGGGCCGCGGTTTCCTCAAGCCGCGGGTCAACGCCCGCGGCGCCAGCCGCTCGGCCGAGCCGAGCCGGACCGGCCCTGGCCGGGCCGGGCCGGGCCAACCGGGTCGGACCCGGGTCGGGCCGACCCTGTTCGGGTCGACCCGGTTCGGGCTGACCCAGGGGGGGGGGGGTCGGGCCGGGTCGGCCCGAGCCCGTACCCCCCATCTTCGGACGTTTTCGTTCAAATGCCCGTATCTTGAGCTTCGTGCCTCCAAACGACTCGCCGTCAGTGGCAACGCGATCCTTGGATCGAGACGGTCGTTTCAGTATATCGCACTCAAGGTTTCGGAATACTTTGATTTCGGCCGGGTTGGTTCGTACACGAGACCAACCGGGCCCTCGGAGCGGAAACGCTCATATCTTGAGCTACGGACGTCCGATTGACGTGCCGTCAGCTTTGTTGAATTCCTCTAAGTGAGACGGATCTTTTGGCATACTCCGCCCGAGGTTTGGACGCAGGTGGAGTGCGGTCAGGTTGGTTTTGCCTTAAAAACCAACCGGGCCCCTGGGACGAAAATGCCAATATCTCTCAGACCGGGCGTCCGATTGACGCGCCGTCTGCGACGTTGAGTTCCTGTTGACGATACGGAACTTTTGGAAACATCAACTTCAGACTTCGTGTCAGTTGATGTATCAGCCTCTCGGCTCGTGGAGCGAACCTTCCCGAACGAGCTTGCTGTGTGCGGGAACCCTAGTGCTGGCTGCGACTGCTACTTCGACAGCGACGACCGTGCAGAGATCCTCAGTGGACTGCGGCGACGACTATGCAGAGATCCTCCGTGGACTCCGACGACGACCGTGCAGAGATCCTCAGTGGACTGCGGCGACGACTGTGCAGAGATCCTCAGCGGACTGCGACGACTACTGCACTCAGCGATCCTGCGTGGATCAGTGCTACAGGTCCTGTGTGGGCCCGATCCTGTGTGGGTCCGATCCTGCGTGGGTCAGCGCTCAGCGGTTCTGTGTGAGCCAGCGCCTACTGGTCCTGTGTGGGCCCAATCCTGTGTGGGTCATCTTTCAGCGGTTCTGTGTGAGCCAACTCCTACAGGTCCTGCGTGGGCCCGATCCTGTGTGGGTCACTGCAAGGTTAGTACCTATCGATCCTTCGTGGGTCCGACGACTTAGATGGTTCATTGATCATCTTTATCGTCATCCGAAGAAGTATACCTGTGTGAGCTGAATCTTGTGTTACTCTCCTTTGTGGATTGTGTTGAGCTATCCTGTGTGGATTTACTGTTTACTCTCCTTTGTGGATTGTGTTGTTCTATCCTGCGTGGGTATGCGTTTTGCTTTCCTGTGTGGACTGGGTTGTGTTTGGGCTCGGACGTTGGAGCCGAACGGGGAATTGAAGACTTAGGTATGTGTATGGGCATATACCTAAGCCGTGTCAAATGTTACTTCGTGATTGCATCCCTTCTTCGTGATTTATCCTTTGTGGATTTCGGGAGACCTTCGGGGGTCTCGGGGTCCCTACTGAGTAGCTTATACTCACCCCTGCACGGGCTATGCCCGCACTTCGTGGTGTTGGTTGCAGACGACGGACAACGCTGATCGTGGAGGAGGCGTGCGGAGCAGGACAGTACCCGGAGGTGGACCACTGGGCGGGACGTACTCGGAACGGTTAGGTGGACCCGGGGAGCAGAGGAGGCTATCTGTACCCACCCTTCAGGTGGGACTTCCGGAGGATGGCTCGAAGCTGCAGTTTTCCCTTTTCAGTTGCTGTTTTTCTTTTCAGTTGTACTTTACAGTTGGGCTTGTATTTCCGGCCCCTTTTTTTCTTCAGCACAGCTTGTACAGTTTTACTTAGTGTTTACTTTTCCGCTTGCTTACTCTGTGGTGCTTGTTTACTTTTCAAAGGCAATGCCTTCCCTTTTCGTTGGGATTTACGCCTTGGTGCTAGTCGCCAGCCCCTGACCTATGGAAGGTGGGCTTGGGGTAGTCACGGCACGGGCCCCGAGGACGGGTCGTGACATATGAGATTTTACATCTTGAAATTCATTTTTTATATGTAATTTTAAAATAAGTTTTGATATTTTTATTTAAATAGATTTTTGATTAAATTTATACACAATCCATAAGTGTGGTTTTCCATCTCAATTTTCATTCTTTGGGACTCTTGTTATACAAATTTTTTTTATTGTGTGGTTAAAAAATTTCTATGGATGAATTATTAATTTATTTCACTTGAGATTTAATATATTTAAAAGTTTATATTATTTTCAGTCCGTCACATTCGTTTCATTCAAGGCATACCAAAATCATTTGTAAAACCCAATCGTTTCCATGGTAGAAACCCATCCTTTTTTTGGTAAAGTAAAAGTGTGTTTAGATTCATTGAAAACACATCATGATCTATATACTATAATGTGGATACGACTATAGAGAAGATTCCCCTTGGGATAGTCACTCTAAAAATGGTCGTTTCATCATGGAATCAATCATCACCCTTATGCACGATGAGTGTTCCTAAGGCTATAAAACAATCTCGAAACTCTTGAGGAATAATCTTGGGAATATTCACATTCCATTAATGAACCATGATTAAGGATTTTCCTACCATTTCATTGGTATCCTACCCATTTAAACAATTGTACTCAATTATTATCTTAAATCGATAACTAATCACATTGAATGTGACCCCTCCACTATATTTCTTTTACAATATTACTTTATCCTCCTTTGATGATACCCTATGAATTCTATTTTGATTAAGGTAAATTCCCCTAGAAATACACATTATTCAATTTAATTGGGATGTATTTGATTTTCATATTTCTCATTATATGGATAACAATTTTTTATTTACTAAGAGGTTCCTTAATGAATATTATAAAAATACATATTGACTCTTATGGTGTATGAATTGAACATAATCAGTTTATGACTGGAGACATGAGTTATATAGTCTATTGATGCATTGATTGGTCTAATGAGACCAAATAGGTTGGGTTTTAATGTATACCTATATCTATAATAAGATACTGACCTAGAAAAAGGACTTAATAAAATGTTATTGATGACCGAAATTATGAATTCCATCAATATGAGATCAATTCTTATTATTATCCATGATTTCATTTATTTTTATGAATTTAACAAACCCTGAGTTTTTTATGTAATCATTTATTTTATTTATTCTTTCCATATAACATTTAAAATGTTTATGTTTTGGAATATTACATTGTGTTATACTCTTTACTAAGAATTTTTTCTCACCCTTATTTTTTTCCTCTCTATAGGAAACTTAAAAGAGAAATATTTTTAACTTTCAAGGTTATTCTAGAAGTAGAAAACATGTACTCACAATGATTAAATGTTATTTATTATGTTTTCAAATATTATTTTACTATGGGTATAGTCTTTTAAGACAACTAAACTTTTAGATAATTATGGAATTTTTGCTTTTTGAAATAATAATGTAATATGACTTCTGATTTTGGGTTTCTTGAGTTATGTATTTGACACCTATCATGAAAAAATTCTCAATCTAGAAACCATAATTTGAAATCCTTATGATTCCCTTTCTATGAAAAACAATAAACTCATGGGAAAACCATTTTCAATCCCAAAAGGAGTACTATAAATATATAATTAAATGGAAATAAATTAAAACACTCAATAAATTATTGAAATATAAAATAATCTAATTTTTATTGGAACACATACATAATTAAAGAGAAACAAATCACAACATGGTAATTTTAATTGTGGAAGAACAAATGAAAAATGAAACACACTTTATAACCTTAAAAACCATATACCCTTGGGTAAACCCATTTAAAGATTATATTTTCATTCCACCATATCCATTTGTGTTTTTAGGAGAAATAAACTTATGGGAAAAGGTTAAGAGATAATATAGAAGAGAGAAGAAGGAGAATACCACAAATGATCCCCTTGAAATCGGCGAAAAATGCATTGAAATTGATGGAGATGAAGGAGGGAGAACCCCTTTATCCCTATATGGTTTGAATAAATGAGTTAAGGATGGGGAGATGAGAAAAATTCATTAAATATTTGTTAAGGGAAAAAGGAGGAAATCTATTTTTTTTTAAATAATTGGACAGGGAACAACCACAAACTGGACCCTAGGAACTACGATGTTGTGCCCCTATTGGAAGTCAAAAATATCATCCACCCAAATGGTATCACCACTACAATTTTGTTTAATATAGGGCTCTCAATCACTCTGGCACAGTTAGGACTATAATTTAAGGTATCACATGATATATCAAAACACCCACCTCTGATGCACCATGACATAGTGGAAACCTTTTTACACTCCAGGATAACCAGAATTATCACCACCTCAGTGGGTTCTCCTTGTACATTTATTTGAGGGAGATGTCTCAATAAAAACACCCTCTAATACAACAATCCTCCTTTCCAAATAAACTAGAACCATTGTGTGGTGAATCTTATACCTTTGAGTGGTGAGGTTACACCTATATAAAACCAAATTAATAAGGTCCAAAAACCAATAAAACAAGGAAAACTCTAAGAAAACTCAAAATAGTAAACAAATTAAATAATTTCAAATAGTACAGTGACATGTATGTACCATAATTCTCCCCACCATGACAGTTTATAACCTATAATGTCATCAATAACGTTTTAAACAATGAAAATCCAAAAACACAACAATCAATGATAATAGGTGGGAGGCTATAGATAAAAATTGACACATCTTCGAAGAAAAGGAAACACCACTCAAAAAATACTTAATGATATATATAGAATTATAGAAGAAAAATAAAAAAAAATGGATCCTTGAGAATCATCAGGCTACCACAAGAACAACCCAATACATTACCAACAATGTGAAGCAATGATAATAGAAATACATAGCAGAGGTAACCCCCCCCCCCTCCCCATTTTAAATTTATCTAAAATAGTGAAAAAATGTATATCATATCCTTAAAAAGTTAATTATCTCTAAAGAAAATTCTATACACCCAAATAGGAACAAAAAAATATTCCAATATTATAGAAACCAAATCAAATTTAAAAAAGGACGCATGAACCAAGAAACACCTGAATGAATATAAAACATGATAATCAAATCCATCACATCACAAAACATAAAAAGAACATAACAAATTATAACCTGCCTTAACATATTTTTTTCCAATCCTCAGGTCATCAAACTGCAGTAGAGGGTAACAAGGTCCAAGCATACAGAACATTGACTCCTAATGATGCTGATTGAAAACATCACCCATTAGCATATATAGTTTAACTTGAACCATCCAACCAATCCAGTTACCCATGCATACATCCTAGTCTTCCCGAAATTCTATCCATACAACCAAAAATCCTGCATATCTCTCTCTATAATTCTATCATTATAAATAAATTATGAATTCACAACCATGAAATGAGGAATGTATAACAAAAAATATCCATTGATCATACCTGTGAAACAAAAAATGCATTCAAAAAATGCATCAATGAAAAATTCTCTTTTCTCATTGAGCACTAATATAAAATAATCATCATTATAAAATCAATTAAGATAAATCCACATCAATTAAGCCATCTAGAAACGGCACACTATCCTATTACACCTAACTCATCATACATGTTTTACCAAGAGACCATCTAGAACACACTTTATTTAATAATTTCAAGATACACCACCATCAAACTATCAAGATAGGAAACAAAACCACCTTCACCATTCAGAGTCTAGGTAGTGAAAATAAAAATAAATGAACCACCCATAAAAATACACAACATGACTTTATATAAGAACTTTATAAGAGTCTTATTGAAACTTTTTTGAGACATAAATTCAACATGACCATGTATATTAAATCCTATGAAATGGATACCAAATATACTAAGGAAAAAATAAAAAATAATAATCCATCAATACAAAAATAAAAAATTTCCAATAACATTTCTTTTTAAACCCATGACCCCTTATAATGGAATCCTTGAACTCATTTAAAAAGAAAAAACATAATTAAAAAACACGTGGGACTTTTAATAATCCTACTACTTTTAGAAAACTGAAATAAATTATTTTCACAAACATAATTAACCATTAAAATCAAAACATCCTCAATTCTAAAATTTATAAAAAAAATACAATTTTCATCCAAAAAAAGTTCATCGCTTTAAACTATTTTTAAATCATCCGTTGTTTAATATCTCATCAGGGGTAGAAATAGAGTAGATATAAAAATTGATCTTTTAAAACCAAAATATTTTTTAAATCAAAAAATATATTCAAACTCTTAGAGTCATCATTTATTCTAAAAAACCTTCCATTTTTTATTATAAAACATCCCCATATTGAAAACACACTCTGAGAGAGTTAATACCCATTAAAACTAACACATCAACAACTTTTATAAATAAAATATTTTTTGAATTTTAGAATGAAATCAAAAAATTCCAAAATATTTTACAAAAACATATAAATTTTATAAACAATACCCAATGACTTTTCATAAAAAATGATTTTTAGGAATTTAACATTTCATTTACAAAACAGGTTCCAAAACATGAACATATGTGAAATCATACCTCAATTTTAATTAAATTTCATTCTAATAATCTCATCATATAAAAATACCCACCTTGATTATTTTCCCCTTACTGAAATCAATCAGATCAACTCCAAATTCAGGGGGTCTAAATAATGAATCCAAATAAAATACAAAACTATGATTGAATTAGTCACATGAATTATCATTCCATGTACCAATCATGTAATAAATCTTGAAAAGGTTCAAAAATCAAGCACTTAATTACTAAATGGTTTTCCCAGACATGAAAAATAACCAAAACAATTTGATTACATTTCTTTTTTCATCCCAAAACATCATGGTAAACCCTCAAGGAAAAATATTAAATTATAGTGTGTATCAAAAACCACCATTACCTAAAATATCAATCCAAAAAGAATAATCAAAATAGAAAATGAAACATAATTTTCCATGGAATCTTGAGGCTTATAGTGAACAAAGCTACCTAGAATCTCTCTATACACACCTTCCTTATTACAAAAATATTATCTCCCCACTACTAGACACCCCAAACAAATAGATATTATTTATTCAACTAATAATACCATTAATAAAATAAGTTCTAATACTAATTTTTAATGAAAAATAATATGATATCACTAAATAGATACCCAACCTAGCTCGATACAAGGATTGCTGGTAATTATCAATCCCCACAAGATATCAAATAGTTACAAGGTATTAAAAGTAAAACCTTTTGAATGATTTCACCCTTGAATAAAAATAATAACTAGTAGTAGAATAAATCAAGAATTTGATTATAACTTTTCAAAAATTATACATCCATGTCTATAACCAAAAGATATAAAATAAAGGAAATTCCAAAAAAGTAACATTAAAAATAAACAACTATCTCATATCATAATATATAAAACACCCACAAACACAAAAATGCCAAAATATAAGTACAAATAAATAAATATATTGTATGGATGAGGTGGTCGATTATATGTCATTCTGGAAGATAAATAATAGATAAACCCGATCTACGAGATATACAAATTTCCAGCATACTTCTAAAAAAATTAGTGGCTTTAAAAGGATTATTGATCTAAATACACATGAAATTTTGTGTTTTATTAATTAATCGAGAACAATGTATACAAAATGGAAATGTTTTGACATAAATGAAAGTGATTAATTTTATAAATTTTCAATTTGATTGTTTAGGATGTTTAATTTTGATTTTTTTGAACATTATTTTTAATAATTTATCAATAATTAGTGGAATAGATGATGTAAACCCTCATCCTTGTCCAATATACCTACATAACATGCCCACTAATTGAGTAGGACAACCAAAAATGCCACACAGCGACCATATAAATCCATTTGAGAGAACCACACGACAACAATTGGACTAGGCACTTGGATTGTTGGGGTTCAATCCTTCTAGGAGTAAAGGTTGTATGAAGGATCATATAGGCCATGTTTCGTGAGGACAGGGTGTGTGTGTAGTGTTTTTTGGGATCTCATCCCTTATATAGGTGAGATATCCACTAATTGAATGTCTTTTCTTATAATCCATCACCCCTATGCTCTCCCATTTTGATGTGGGACAACATCAATTATGGGGACTATTCATTATTACAAAAATGTTTCCATTTCACCTTAGTCATTCAAAACATTCCTAAAATAAAAACATGTTACCATATTTTATATTTTTGTTGCTTATCCTCAAATTCCTCTAATACTCAACTAGATAACCACCCTAGAAATTCCACTAAGGACCTTGGCCAAATCTCTAGTTCCACCACGAAAGCCCTATTTTACCATGGATATTATATGTACCTTAGACGATCAACATGAAGAAATTTATATGTTAATTCGACCTCATTGAAGGATGGATGAATAAGGTGAAGCTTATCTACCCCATAATCGAGCTTCATCAATGATACATCCCCAACCATACAACCTATTCCCTAAACTACCATGATTTCTAAATTTTCTTCACACTAGGATCTCCTCCATGAAAAAATAAAAAAACCCAAATATCCCTTTGTGTTTTAAAAAACTACTATTATGTCTCATAGAAGATATAATTTTAATATATAATTCATGTTTTAAAAATATGGATTAATCATGATACGTACCTTGGTGGATTTAAAGGAAGGCTGAGGCCTCTCCCTTAGCAAATAAAATGGGAGTACACCCCATTTTGAAGGTAGTTGGTTCCATACCCACAAGTGTTCGTCCATCTGGGGAGGAGAGGATGCTTCCATGGATGATGCTTCTTGCCCCTTAATTTGTTTTATTATTTATCTTTTATTTTTGTTTTAGTATTTATTTAATTTAATTTTAATTTACTTTTGAATAAAAATTAATTCATCCATTATTTATAAATGGTTTTCTACCAACTAACCATGTTTCCCTCCTCATCCTCTTCTTTTTCTTCTTTTCCTTCATCTCATCCTCTTCATCTTTTTAATTTTAACATTGTTCATTTTATACTATATTTTATTTTATTTTATTTTATTCCTCTCTATCTGTCTTCTTATTTTTTCCTTTTTTATTTTTTTATTCTCATCATTATAATCTTACCAACATGACCTATATCCCTAAAAAATGAGGGGCTAACTGGAGGATTGTCCTAGTGGAGGTTAGTGCTGTTTCTATTTCATTCTACATATATATTCATATGTATTATTAAATTTCTGCTGATAAATATTAAAGTGCAAGAGTGTGGTGATTTTACAGTCTGGAACTAAACCCAAAATCATATATATTGTTTGTTTTAAAATATTCACAACCTTATACTAGAAAAAATATCTTCTTATGAAGTTGTTAATCCATTTAGTGGATAAAACAACATATTATAGAGACTGGTCCTGGAAGTTGTCACATTCACGATTAAATAATTACATAGACAATTAATACTAGTGTATGTACAATTAATATTTATAAATTCATTCAATATTTCACCCCATCAAATAGAAGAACAATAGTTTAAGGGTGATATTTCTGGATTAAACTATAAAACTAAATTTTGACACCAACCAGGAGAGTGATTTAACCCATAAAAAAACACAAAATAGGTTCTTTATTTTTTATTACATTACATAATTTCATGTTATTATAAATTTAATAATTTTATTTATATTATTAAACTCCATTTTTATCATATAATAAATAAAAATAATAAAAAATAATTAGTTAGGTAAATTAGAGTATGTACGTGAAAAATGAGAAGGATCCTCAAATGAGATAACCCAGGATTGCCTTCGTGGTACATTTTGAAAATAAATTTGTTTTTTTTCTTGCCCTACAATTGGAATTAATCAAAAATAGCACTATTTTCTGAGATCTAATCATTAATTTTCCTATTTTTTAAATCTATCATTTCACATAGTTTTCACTGTTTTCCAATTTAAAAAATAACAATTTTTCTCTAATGTATTACAACATACTGTATAATTATGCACGAAAAATTACTCATAGGTGTAAGAGAAATAAGAAGAAGATACTAGATGTGATAAATACAAAGTGTAAGAACTTTGAAAATACATAGAAAAACTAGAGGCAATAATTGATAGAGAATAAGACAAGGTTCATACATTGATGAAGAAATAGAAACCTAAACTATATGTGGGAGATTCAAAATATATGGATGAATTTTGGAATGAGTGTGAATAATAACTTGATCTCCCAAAAGAATAAGAGACAAAACCCTAAAGGAACACACCACCCAATTGGTGGAATTTCATGAAAATATGGATCATCCTGAGGACCTTCTTTCATCCACATAGATCCAAATTCAAGAAGAACTCACCAATGAGTAAGAGAATGAAACTAAAATAAATCAAGGGGATGATCCTTTCTTTACCTCTATGTTTTTAATTTATTCATTCTGATTTGAGTATCACTCCTTATTATTCTTAATTTTCATATTTGGTCAATTATTTCAATAACTTAGATTATGATGTTGAAACCGAACATCATTCTATTGAGGAAAACATGGATCTCTCTATTTTTGATGAACATACAATTTAGGAGTCTTATAAAATAGTTCAAGTATCACATCATGAAGAAATTAATAGCAAGGATTCTCACAATTAAAGTGGAAATAATGGTTTACATTCTACATGTTTAAATTATTTTGAATTAAAAATACTTTATAACAGTACCTTTGGCCATTCAATTCAGGAAACCTATGTTGATCCAACACTGCATGAGTAAGGGGAGGATCCACAAGTAGTAACTAAAGAAAAGGATGATCTATACAACATCATACCTTCACCATGAATGTCGTACATAATATTTAAGGTATTGAATTTGGTGTAATATATCCCTGGATCATTCATCACTAATTAAAAGGAATTCAAATCATGGAAAATCCACATGTGGTGGTTCAATTATAAGAAACTCCATCAACCATAATTATTTGGATAATAGTTGGTACTTCCCTATGGAGGCAGTAAAAATTCAGGGACCACATGTGGGATAATAACAAGATTTATCTTTCTATTTTATTTTATAGAATTCAGATTAAAATATCATTCTTATAAATGTCCCAAAATTCATCCCATTCCCTCTTAAATATTTGACCATAAATGACATGATCCTTGTGCTTAATGGAGTAATTTTCATTTATAAGTTCTTGATAGTAGAAGTACATCCTAAAATTAGAGAGGAAGAGGACTAAGCATCATGGTAAATGTATTTCACTTTCATATTTTGTATTTTAAACTGCATACATTTTTCTAAATTTTTCATTTTGAGATTTAAAATGGAAAATTTCACTCCGAAATTTGAGTTTTTTAATTACATGAATTTTCTAGGAGGCATGAATTTCCTAAGAATCATGTTATTCCATGTTATATATTTCAGTGTTATTGAAATTGAATGAGTAAACTGGATAATTAAATTATTTATTTTAATCAAGGATATCAAAACGAGTACTCATGATTTAATGGTATAAGATGATACATGTAAATGAAATTTCACTAACATTTTTCATCCCTTGAATTTATGAAATCCATGTGAATTGATTTATTATTATTATTCATACCCTGAGTGAATATCCAATATCTAATTTCCAATTTCTTAGATGATTTCTACACCATGTAAATTTTATTTTATATTTGAGAATAGCTCTTATGTGATATTTGGATATGTCACTTGCTAGAAATTTAATTATAACTTGTCAAAGCTATGATTGTGAAATTTTATTAAAATAATTAAGGTATATTTTTAAAATAGATTATCCTTAAAAACCTTCTTTCACTTTAATAATTTTTTAACCATGTAAACCTCAAATGAAAATTTTAGGAATGAACCTTGTTTCAAGCAATTTTTATTCATTCCTACCCTCCAATTAGCATTTTATAACATTTTATTGTTAAAGTGTGGGGGTAAAGGGAGCTATGGTGGAAGGGATAAAATGAATTGTAATTGAAATGTGTGGGGTTACTACTATGGGTAATGAGAAAGTTCATTTGATTCATTTATTGTAGATTATATATTTTCCCTTATAGAAAAAAAGAAAAAAAGCACGGGGTGTTACATGGAAGAATAAAAAATCCCCATCACTAGAACGATAATTTTTTTCATATGTGGTTCGGTAGTTGGTTTGAGATTTATTATAAGAATAAATTTTGAAAAAAATGAAATGGTACATTTAAATAAAGTATGAATGTAATGAAAAATTAATTAATGTGGCAAAATAATTCATTATGATTTATCTTGATCATGACCTTACTTTGACCATGGGAAGTGGGAGTTCTCCTATTTTAAAGCAAGGAATTTAATTGAAATTTTACTTTTCATATAATTATTCATAATTTATATAGAAGCCTCCTCCTTGAGCCAAATTATTTTGAACATCTATTCCTACAATCCTTAATCCTCAGAATAATTTGATCCATTATTTAAAGATCACATAATTTTATGTTACATTTATATTTATATAGTCGAGAAAAGTGTTCCTTTACATACCTATGAATAAGAAGCATGTTCTCATGATATGAGAATTTTAGCACATGAATTTAATCATGAGATATGAGTAAAAGGACTCAAAAGTTAGGTAAATCATGATTTGGAATGTTGTGTAATGATAAATTGAGGAATTTGAATTAATAAGAAGAGATGCTTCCATCAATTTTAATAGAGAAAAAATAAAATCTTTGATTATATTGATTCATTGAATATTGATAAATTAAACTGATATTTTATGTTACATTTGAAAATTTAATTTAACAATGAATTTTTTTTATTTTGTTTCTTTGAAATTTGAATATTTGAAACATTGGTGCCTCTCATATTTATTTTTAAGATTTGATTCTGAAGGAAACTCGTGTGTTACCTGTAGGGTTATTTGACAGACATAAATTTTAAGCATATTATCTAACAGTTTTCTGCGGTTTTAAAAGGATTATTGATATAAATACCCATGAAATCATGTCTTTTATTAATTAATTGGATATTATTAAAATAAAATGAAAGTGGTTTGATATAAATGAAAATGTTTGATTATTGAATTTTTCAATTTGATTTTTAGGAAGTTTATTATTAATTAATTTTTTTGAGCTTTCTTTTCAATAATTTAAAAATGATTAGGCTATAAGGATAACTTATCCCACAAATATTACAAAGAACACCACATATCTGATCCACTAAGTGAGAAGGCTGACTTGGTCGGCCACATGAAGGCCATTTATAACCAACTGAGAGAACCCCATAGGGGAATCATGACCATGCACATGGAAAGCAGGGGGTCAACACCATAAAAAATATTGGTTGAATGAAGAGACACATGGGCTATGTATGGTGTGACATAGGTGTATGTGTAGTTTTATTGCAGGAGCTTTTCCATAATACATGTGATCTTTCCCCTAATCACACAACCAAGATTATAAACAATAAACCCTCTATGTTTTCATTTTAATTTGTTATGGAATCAATTACGGTCACTACCCATTTTTATAGAGACACAGTCACTTCTCCTTAGTCGCGAATTCCTAGCCTCGAATAAAAACATGACATCATCTCCACTTCATGCCTCTTCTCATCCTTAACATCCACTAATGCTCTACTAGAGAACAACCATAGATGATTCATTGAAAACCCCAGACCAAGTTTCACATCCACCATTAAATACATGTTACACCATTGATCCTATCTATACCTTCTCATTACCAAGGTGAAGGAATTTAATGGTTCATTTTTCAACTTTGATTGATGGATGAAGACAGAGAAGCTCTGCAGCCCCACTATCGAGCTGCACCATTGCCACATCCCCTACAAAGTTTCCCATGCACCACTCTACCAAAATTTCCATATCCACTTCCCAGAAGGATTAATTTTTATTCAAATAAAAATTTGTACCCAATATCCATAGGTGTTTTAAACCTCTACTTCTGGGTCACCAGGTATATAAAATTTAAATGAAAAATTCAAGTTTTGAAACGAAGGATTAACCCAGATACACACATTTAAGGAATTGATGGATGATTGAGGCATATCCCTTGGTCTATAAAAGTATAGTAAACCCACTCTAAAAGCTAATTTATTCCACACCCACTAGACTTAGACCATTTTGGGGGGATAGGCTACTTCCATGGCTAATGTTTCTTTCCTCTTCTATTTTATTTTTTCTTTTATTTTTTATTTAAATGTTATTCAAATTCCTTTTTTAAATAATATTTATTTCATTCTTTTTTTATTAAATTTATTCTTCAAACCACCCTTATTCTTCTATTATTTTTATCTTCTTCTTCTTGTTTTTCTGAAATTTTAATTCTTTTAATTTTAACATTATTTCTTTTTTATTTATTTTATTTTATTTCCTTTTATTTTTTCATCCCATGTTTCTATTCTTCTTATATTATTTTATTTTGTTTTCATCTTTATCATATTACCACTGTGATGTATCACTCTAATAAATGAAGTTCTAACCCTATGCCTGGCCTATGGGAGGTAATTTGTGTTTCCATTTAATTCAACATGTAAATTCTTATGTTTTAATAGGTTTGTGATGAGTAAGATAAAAGCGCACAATTGTGGTGATTGTAAACAATGGAACTGAACCCATAATCATTTATATTGATTGTTTAAAACTTCACTTCTTATACTAGTAATAAACATTTTATACGATGGAGTGGATTTATTCAGCATATGAAATGACATATGATGGATTTGGGTCAGGGAAGGAGTCACATTATTGATTGAGGTGTGTCATCAACCTTGATTAAAGTTTGAGTCAAAATTGAGATTACTAAATGCATTAAATATTTCACAGTAATAAATAAAATAATAGTAGTTTAAGAGTTATATTTCATGTTTAAACTATCAAATAATATTTATAGATGATCAAGGAGAGTGATGGAACCCATAAAAAATAACACAAAGAATAAGTTTTTCTTTTTAAATAATTTTTTTCATTGCAAGTTATTATATATTTTATCCTTTCATTTATATTTATAAATTATATTTCTTTCATAGAGAAAGATTTAGATATTTAGGTGAGTTATACTAAGCATGTGAATAACTAAGAAAGATCCTCTAGTGAGATGACTCTGGTCACACTTTATGTTGTATTATGAAAATAAATTTTATTTTACCAGACCCTATGTTAAGCATGATCAAGCTGACACTCAAACTTCTCCATGTGACAGATGATCACTCACCACCATAGATCAGTCAACAGAAAAAATGAATATCAAATTAAAAAAATGAAATAGGTACCTGAAAGAAATGATAGAGAGACATACATGCTAATAAACTAGTGTGTATATAGGGCGTGAGTAAAATATTCATAGTAGGATTTCACAAAGTATTCTAAGAAACTACATATGAAAAACATTTAATATATTATACCTTTAAAATAAAATTGAAAATATGATTTTCTCACATTCCAAATAAGAAAATAAAATGGAAACAATTAACACAATTAATATATTTCATTTATAAATCAATATAAACAATCATTTTTAGAAAACCTAGGGACATTCAGCCTAAACAATAATGATAAAAATAATATAAATAAAAAAGTATTTAATTTATAATTTCATTCAACCCATTTGATTAGGACCTTTAAATTCATAACCAAAAACAAAACCATTTCATCATATTATCCCTAAAAAACTTCAAAAAATAAACTTATAAAACAAAATAACTTCATTTTGAAAATAAAAAATTTAAATCCATTTTTGAAAACAATTTGAATTCAAATAAAAAATCAAAAACTAAAAATTAATTCAAGCACTGAAGGCATGATTATAACAATGAGGAATAATAAAATCAAAAAACGAACCAATGATGATATGTGATAAAACCAAAACTAGGGAATGTATACACATCATAGAACAAGTTCCAATAAAATAATCCTGAATATGAACAAGAATCATGGGAAAATAATTATGTTATATTTTGAATGATATTGGAATATGATCATCAGATCACTCCCAAGTCCCCTATATGAAACTAGAACATCCCATTAGGCAACCTTTTGTGTCGCTGATTTCTATAAGACATAAAAATTAGAGGGCATAAATTCCCTATCATACTAGATGGTGTGTGAACAATAAACATATACTTAGATACATAGAGCACATGATATTAATCAAAGAAGGTGATAAAATAATAAATAACAATATTATTAATTGAATTAGAAATCATAAACTTTTTTGGTGAACCTCATCTTAATACCTATATGATATTAAGGAAAAACCCTTTTTATATCATCCATGATAAATTTTAAAATAATAATAAAAAATATGAAAACCCCCCTTGGGGAAATAATATATATCAAGTAAAAAAATTAAGAGATCTAATGAATTTCTCAAATTAAAAGATTATTTATTTTTAAAATTCCAAAAAATATTTTCTAAAACAATACAGTATGCCACGCTACTTCAAATAACATGAAATATTTTTTTATAAATACATTAAAAAGTCAAAAAACACACATTTAAATGAAATTTTGGGTCATAATATTCTATAAACCTTCTGAAACAGTATTCCAAAAAACCATTTAACAATTGATACAGATGAACATATTTTTCAAAAACCAATTTTAAAAACATAAAAGGTGTCTTTGAAAAAAACATTTCTAAGATACTCTTTAAATATCCCCATTTCAATTTTCCCTGTCCAATTATTCATTTTATAGAAAAATATAATTCAAAAAAATTAAATTTAGAAATCATTATTATATATCTATACAATTACTTTTCTATGACAAGTATAAGGCTCATGGAATAACTATTTTAAAAACCACTAGTGGAACAAAAATATATTTTTAATTCATGGTAATAAAATTAAAACACTTATTAATTTAATGACATATAATATAAGGGAATTCATATAGAAAAATCTACCTTATTCAAGTCGAAAAAACTTATAATATACAACTGTTAATTGAGCAAGAACAACTTTTAAATGAAACACCCTTCACAACAAATAATTACCAATAAAAATCCTTAGTTAGACACATCAAAAACCTAATTTCAAGACACACATACATAGGGAATTTTGTTGAAATAAAATGAAGGGAAAGTGTGATATGAGAATAGGGAAAGTGAGAAGATGAATACATGAAATGATCTACTAGATATTTGTAAATATTAGCTTAGAATAAAAGTAGATGAAAAAGAAGTTCCCATTCTTCCCTCCACAAAAATATAGAATGAGAGAGGTAGAGAATATAGGAAAAATTTGTTGAAAAGTTAAAAAGGGAAAAAGGAAAAGATCATAAAAGTTAAAAACCATTGGTTAGGTCATAACCAAAACATGTCCCATGGAACCACAATGTGGTGACTCTCTAGGAATCCCAAATCACCGAACTACAATGATATTTCATTCCCCTACTTTTCATTTTAGACGTGGGTCTCAAACACTATACCATTATGATCATCACATTGTGGTGCTTCCCATGGTTCATAATAATACCCACTACACATTCACCAATGTGTGGTGGATGCATCATTGGCCTCCAGGCAAACCAAAATTACCACCGCCATGTCAGGGTCTCCCTATATATTTCCCATGTTGAAGAATCTCAAAACAGAAACAACCCCAAAATTCATATTTGTCCTTGTTCTCTTCTAAAAAATAAGGACCATAATGTGGTGCATCCTATACCATGATGTGGTGAGGTCACACATCCCAAAAACCATCTCCTTGCTGTTTAAAATACCTAGAATCACCTAGAAAATTGAAAATACCAACTATTAAATAACATTAAATACCACCATGGCATGGGGGTATCACATGTTTTATCCTAGGATGGGAACCCTTTCTATAATTTAGACTGATCCTTATATTTCAGAGTCTTTCTTGGTTTTGGGGTGATAAATACATCAATGACCCCCATTTTATTATTTCCTTTTTAGCACCCAAATTTATGATATCTTATTTAATTTGAAAAACTTGTTAAAGTGGGTCATGATTAGATTCACCTAAATTTATATAATTCTATAGTTCCTTCCCTTTTGTGTGGTAGTTATCTCTTTAGGTATCAATGTAATCAATCCACATTAACATCTCATCCTATGTTGGTTGAGAATAATTGTTAATATTCAGAAACTAAAAAAAATATGTGGCCTTTGGTGTCATATCGTAGTCATATTTTCAAGGACCCTAAAGGTTCCTAGAAAAATCCTAATAAAAATTTATTCCATATGAATTATTTTACAAATAAAAAAAGGATCCTAAAATCCATCCACGAAATATAATTCCCATTTTCAATCAAGAGTTCATTATGAATAACTAGATGATATGTAGTGGATCTTTTTAGAATCACCAGTTGAGAGAACATAGTTGTGGAACATAATTTTAAATTATATATATTGTAATATGAAATATTTTTATAATTCACCTTTTTGTAGAATCATTTATCCGCATTTTGAAAATATATTAATGAAGGTAGAGATTGGGAGATATACACCTCCTTTTAAATAATTATGAAAAATTGTGTTGAGAGAATAGACGTGACTTGATCAAGCTTAATAGGTGTGAAAATAATATTTAAGATGGATGTCAGAGTATCCTCATAGAAAATATAAACTAATAAACATTGAATTCCTCACCAAATTCAATTAATAAGAGGATTGACATCCTTTTAATATTCTGGGATCCATTTCATCACCTCCATACAATATCATTCTATGGACTACTTTCCATAGGACCAAAATCCGTAATAATCCTCCCTTGAGGTTAAATTAACTAGGACTAGTTCAAAATCTATAAGCCCCATATTGATATAATAATATGTTATTGTTTCAAGAGACCTCTAAACAAACTTTATCAAAGGATTGTGGTTAATGAATTTAACAATAATAGACTGCTGAAATTACAATGATTGAAAATGAATGTCCTTCATCAAAGAAGATATGTATATTTTTATCTTGTACTGAAATATGGAAGAATAAATCTAAGATTAAACTAAATCATCACCATGCATAAAGGATCTCCTAGAAAAAAAATCCTTGAATGTATAATTTGGGTTCATAAATGGATCACCTTGTTGATAACATTAATGTGGATCCGCTTCAATTCTCCCTATAATCAAATTTTTATAATACTAATATAATATAAAATCAAAAATAAAGATAGAAACAAAAAAAATGAAAATAATAATAATAAAAAATTATTAGAGGGCAGAAAATAAAGAAAACAATACACATTACGAATGGGTCTAAATAAGTTCAGGACATAGCAAACATAATTATAATTTAAAATAGTACAAGAGGCTTACAAGAAAAATTAATATTAACACACAACATACTTGAAAAAACCTGCTATGTACAATTCATGCCTACCCCCTATGGATTTAGATTATACATTATAGGTTCTTATTTATTTATTTAGGAAAACATTAAATTTTAAGAGCCTAAGATTATTAATTGGGTATTTTTTGATGAGCCCATAATTTACTAGATTTTTACTTGGATTAAAACCCATTTTTTAACCTATATATTTTTCATATATACGTAAAATAACCTCCCACTAACCCCTCTTGGATGGAATTATATCTTCATATTCTTCAAATAATGCAACAATTTTCCATATCAAGTCCACCATTAGTTCTTTCTTTTCCCATTTCATGTAACTATTTTTTTCTAATGTTACTATATCTAAAATATTCCTTTTGTTTATCATGTTGAAAGGTAAAGGGTATTTTGTTGAATTTAATTCATGTTTCAATCCATGAACAATAATCTTCTTGACATATGCACAGATTCATTTAATCGTATCCACTAACATGTGCCTTGGTCATCCAACCCCATATAGGCCCCAAACAATTGGTTTCTGGTCTCACTGATCCATAATATATAAATATAAAACCATTATAATAAAAAATTGATATTTGAGTTTCTATTTGAAATTTATTTAACCCCAATACTATTCCACATAATTATAACTTAAAACATAACAATTGAAACCAATTTTCTTGACTTGTCAGATATATGTAAGGAAAACGAATCCACAATCTCAGAGTCCATGAATGATACTATACTCTTAACACCACCATTTATCACACTTTTTTCATCCTATCCACTCATTATCACTAAATCAAACCTTATCCACAACACACCACACAAAAAATCACTTTCTTTCTTCATTGGTTTGAGACCCCCTTACTACCCAATTATGATAAACTAGGGACATGTCCCATATATCCAACCTCTAATCCACATTAGTTTCCATCCTTGTCCTATATTTGGATCCACATTCACCCATTTAACATTCCACTGTATTACTAAAATCTCTTATATTTTGGTTTATGACTCAATTTCATATTGCAATCAATATTTGAAGGTGGTAGTGTCTGTAAATATAGTCACAAAAACAACTATAGGGATGGACCAATAAACAATTGGCTTCATTAATCCACAGAGGATGAACATCGGTGATTGTTTAATAATAATAAAATTTCAAAATAAAATTAATTTACTAAATTTTAAAAGGAAAACTATGGATGAATATTTAACATTAACATTTAATATATATAAATTTAAATTGAAAAAGGGGATCATGTTTATACCACATGTACCATTGGATCCCCTATCAATTCTATAAAAGTTCCACCTCAATCATGTACAAATTAGTGATGAATGGTTATAATTATTATTTATTAAAAAAATCCTAGGAAATACATTGGTTCCTATGTAATTTTAAATTAATGTTAAATGAAATACTACATCATAAGAAATACTAAGTTGATAAGATTTTTAAATGAGGTCTCAATTTCAATTTTTTTTATTGTCTACAAAACTATATAATTCACACAAATTATATAATTAATCAGTTAAAAAATTTTATTTATAATTAAAAAAACAAAATCATATCCAATGAATTCCAAAATCACACCCCAATTTATTCAATGAATTATAAACGTTGCTGAACAATCTAATCCATTTATTTTTTGTTATTGACTAGGTTAAAATTTTTATTTTACATTTATATTTGAAATTTAACACATTACCTTGTGAACATAATGAAATAAAAAACAATAATTATGGGACCATTTCAACAAATATAACATCAAAATTTTACATTCAATAAAACCAAAAAATTATCCTCACCAATTCAAGACTATAGAAACATGTGTTTTAACAAATTTTGAAGCAAAAAACTCAATAAAATATAAATATTCAAAACCCATGAGCCATAATTCAAGAAGGATACAACATATTAACAAAAAATATATATTATATAAAATAAATTTACACAACAAAAACACTTCCTTAATCTTAAAATTCGTAAAGATCATCTATCACACGCGAAAAAGTGGAATAATCGACCTCTTATAAAACATGTGGGGGGGGTATTGTCTCAATACACTTTATCTATAGCTTGCGTACAATGTGTTTCACCCCCAATTGGTTAATCTATAAATTACACATCCTATATTGAGTAAAAAGCATTCCATAACACATCATAATAAGTATCGAGAAGTCATTTTCACATATAACATATGATAAATCAAATACATTACTTTAGTTTAGATTATAAAACTGAAGGCCAAAACATCTAATATCTTGATCAAATATCCTAAAAATTCCAAAAATATTGAAAAATACTTACCATACTTATAAATATTACACTCCAACCTTGTTGAAAAATAGGCATTTTGATTAAATATAACAATCAATGGAGCTCTGCACAACCTCTTTATCAAATTCATAAGAAATCTTTTAAAGAAAACACATGAAATCTCAACAATAAAAATTTACCCATCCTTTTATTTGTGTAAATAGACTATTAATTGAAAATTTATCATATAAAAATAATTTTTTATTATAATATTCCTTTATCATTAATACATCACAAAAAACCCTAATCCTCTCATGTGAAACCCAACAAATTTCATTACAATGCAACTAAAATTGAGATCGATTGGAAAATAGGAAGTGCATTTTGACATATCTATATTTATACTAGTAAATATTTCAAAATAAATTAAATACAGATGATAAATAACAAATAATAATTTTAAATAGTCACATCAACATTTTTATCACAACCACTTTAGCTTATTGCTATGAACTTCTCATTTAGCGACATATCACTCATCTGGTACTAAGAGGCTATTTTTAGCTTACCTAATTATCAACTTAATTTAAAATAATCGTTATATATATTAATAAAACAGAAGTGTTACATTTTTAAAAGGGTGAATACTACCTTAAAACATAAATCCTTATCTTGATTAAGGTCAACATTTAGTTATAAGTGAGCATGCTATGCTTCCCACATCTCAAGAGAAGACCAACCTATAGGGTTACTAAAAATGCATAATCATGATTGAAATTTCATAAAAGTAATCTCCTAATATGAGTTCCTTCAAAAGATTAAGGAAAATAGAAATCAACATCATCACCCTAAAAAATAGGTAATATTCACTCCCAAAATCTACAATTCCATTATATATAATATGTATCTATTTTTATTTACTCTTAATAACTCTCTTTCTAAACTCCCATCCACATGCTAGAGTAAGATTGAAAATAATTTAAAATTCATAGAATTATAATTTCACCATACAATCCAAATATATCAATCATTAATTATGAAACCTATAATTCTCCCCGCTCTATTACACCACCAGCCCCATTCTACCATTCAACATATTGTCATCCCCATATATTAATAGCATCTCACCACTAACTTTTATCATCCATTGTATATAAAATGTCTCAAAATAACCATTATCCAATAATTATCCTTGGTTTTATAAAGTTTATTTCTAGTGGACCCACTAAATAGGATAAGATAAATTTTTTTATCATCACAACACACATATGTGATCTATATACACAAGCATATATACAATTATGAATACATACTACAATAACCCAAAGAGAACAAGATCATAGTAAACTGGATGGTCTAAAACAATATACATCAGATACTAGAAAAGAACATATGTGAGAAATCTACCCTAATCATGAACAAAAAAATTATCTCTAAAGACAACCCCCCATGTTTTAAAAAAATATATGGATTTTGTTAAGATAAACATCCACCCATTTGAACTGATAGAAATCCGATTACACATTTCTATTTATCTTTATGAGTCATAATGAAATAATTGTGTTTTGAACCTATAACATCTAAAATCCTATTGAATGGCCCATTATATAGGATAATTTTAAATTTTACAAAACGACTACCCTAGGGTTTGGTTATCAATTTGAGAAATTCATAACCATATATATTGATCTGAAACATCCAATAGAATCTTTTTTCATTTGAAATTGGTCATCATAACACTTATATATGTGGAATGAAAATATCAGTACCATACCAAATATTATTTTGTTAATCTATATTTTATATCATGACATAATGAAATAAATTATGTTGTTATATCACCATTTATCATTCTCAAGTAAATCATGTTGTCACTAAGAAGTCATTTTAATCTTTTCACTTAAAACCATAAAAAAACAGAACAACCACACATAAAAATGAAATATATATACTTATCATTGAATTTTACATAGATAAAAAAGCTCATGAAATATATCTATTATCACAAAAAAGATACAAATGTAATCGGTATAATATTGAACTTCATCTCTAAATTAAACTACTCTTATATTGAGCTCAAATAATCAACACCCATTACTATCCCTCAAATAATGAACAATATAATTATTGAAGGAATCCTCAAAAGTATTTTATTCATTATTACAAAAAAATATCCTATCAATATCATCCATTCAAGGATTTACACCTATAATTTTTCTCACACAACTACTTGGGTAGTATCAAATAATGAATCTTTTATACAAAATCACCAACACAAGCTATCTTAGATTCCATAGTGTCCTATATAGTGATCTAAAATGTTGTTATAGTAACATGTTTATAATCCTAAAACGAGGGTCCCTTTATAAATTCTTCATTATCCTAATTATTAGTAATGGGTGTAACTAATATCTATATATTTTTGGTCATCCTCAGTTTAGATATTTACAAAGAATTTTCTAGATGGAAAAATTCCAAATTCAAAATAATTTTAATCTTAAATTGGTTTTAGTGAAATGAATATTTTTTGTAGAATATATCATTGGATATTATTGAAAATTCATCACCAGATAAATATCTTATTATAAGAAATCATGCACATAGATCATTCCCTAACATCAATATGATACATGTATCAACTTAAACATACTCCAGAATAAATTTTATAAGTACCCAATTAAGTTATCATAAAATTAAAGTTATTATATAGGAATTAATTATCTATTTAACCCTATATGAATTAATAACCCATTATATTGAACTCTAATCCCTATTACATTGTTTCCATATCTTTCTCAATCTAATAGAAATATCACAGGTGCATATATTTAAAAAATAATATCAAATTGAAACAAATGAACTAGTACTAATATATCATGACTTATATCCATTGTGACTCTACCTAGGATTAGAAAAGAGAATGGAAATAACCCCAATCCTACATTCAATAGTCAAAATGTTGATAAATAGTGATAGGAGTTCTCAACACTCAAATGTTAAGAAATAACCTCAAAATAACTTAGTAGAAGGTTATGAAGGAAAATGAATTCCAAAACCATGACCAACAATGACATCCTAATCAACTAATATTATAAAAAATTTATAATTTCTGAATATTATATAATAAAATAATTTTTTAAAATTACATGTTTTAGAAAAATTACCAACAAAAATAAAAATGAAAAACCTAAACCCCACATATAAATCTGTGGTACATAAAATAGTACCCAAATACTAAGGCCATATTATAAACCGTGTTAACTATAAAATTACCACTAAAAACCTCAACCATTAATCCTTGTAACCATATATATAAAAGAAGGGGTATTATGTTAAAATATGTGGTAGTTCATCCCCAATGGATTAAATACTCAGTCATTATCAGAAATGTATAATAATCCAAGAAGTGAAAAAATAATACATAATTGTGGCCTCAAAAAAAACTATATAGGGGTAATATAAGTCATTCATCATCTAGTGAAAAATATCATCCTTAATGTTTAAGATGATAATAGAAACAAAAATCATGATTATTAAACAATTCCTCATGTTATAGTTCGTAATACAAACTCAAAAAAAATTTCATTCCCACTATCACTATAGAAACTTTTCCCAAATAACATGTATGAATATTATAACACATTATACAATTTATACAAAGTCCCCTACAAACTGACACACATTATATAGATCCCAGTCTCCTAATTACAAACATCTTCCATCCATCCCACTATCATAATCACCCCACATCCATCATTGTAACTATAACTGAACCTTAACTTGTATAAATATATGGAGGAGAGTGAGGGATAACCATTATCTAGGTATTGAGACCATGATTTTTATTACATTAAAATTATATAACTTTAAATATAAACAATAAAATATTGTTACAAAACTAGTTTCTAAAGGTTTTGTGTCTTGAAAAAATCAGGACCATTAATAACAACTAAAATAAAATAAACATTATTTAATTCATTATTATCTAGATTTTTAGCAGCCTCCACATTCTTCTTAGTATAATTAATCACCTGAGAAGTCTAGTAAGAGGATAGATAAAACATAAATCAATATAACATGGGGTTAAAATAATAATAATTATCATAACATAAGCATAGTACCATAATTATAATCAATAGGGGAATCATTATATAATGATATATAATGAAAACATTCATAAAAATAAAACACCATGTCTTAGTGGTCAAATACCACAAATAATTTTGAACAAATCTAGCATCATGTTCACGCATAACATATGTAAATCATCATAAAATAATCATTGTGGAAATGTATAGATTCATTCTAATGCATATCCCACCTTATATCCTAAGATACATCACATTACTAATTGAATTGGAGTGCTATATAATTCTTGGCACACTCATAACATTGTAACATTTATATAATTTTTCATGCCACATAGAACATATATTAATATTCTCCATAAAATAACCTGTGAAAAAAATGGGTTTCAACAGAATTAAATAAATAATAAAATCATGAATAATTAATGGTGTTACAAAAAAAATGTCACAACATAATTGGTATAAGAATCATCAATATTATGTAATTATGAAAGAATCTAAAGAGAAGTAAAGAATGAATTTTTGGAAAGAATATTTATTTTCAAAAAATATTTACATTTCTCATAAATACAGATTGGAAAAATTTATATCCCAGAAAAGAAAAGGGTAGGAAAAAATAATGGATATTTAAGTATAATTAAAGAAACATCATTACTAAAAATGGAGTGAAAGAGGGAAAACCCAAAGAAAGAGTGTTGGGTTCAAGAATCTCTTTAACTTTTGTAAAAATGATTTCATCACATTAATATTCTAAATAATCATAGTATATTCATAAATTTGAAAATATACAACCTATAATATGTGTATTTTTTATTGTAATTTTATTAATTTCATTTTTGGACATTATGATGTGTTATAGAGATCAATTCAACCATTCCTAGAGTGTTCATTTTCTTGATTTTGATGATCGATTCACTTATATACATGTATAAATTTTTTTGTCAAATGATGATAATTTTTTGGAATTGATTCAATAAAATATTATTGAAATTAAATAAAATTAAATTATCTAATATATACTTTGGTTATATTTTATGAGGATGAATCATTATGTAAAACATTAATGATAATCAATTAGATTAATTTGGCGGGTTTTCAATCATCACAAACTAGTTTCAATTTTTATATTTAATATCCAATTTTTATATTTATTCTAGAATATAAAAAGGGTTTTAAAATAAATATTAAAATATGTTTCAACCATTATAATTTTTTTATGAACAAACTCAAATTATGTAATGGAAATGAAAATCCATCATCCACAATGGCGGTAAATCGACAAATCATGGATAATGTTATCATTTTTGTAACACCCCGACCCCAGTTACACAGAGTCAGTGCATTATTACATTACATTAGAATGATCATAAAACATCAAGTCTCAAAAGAACGATAAGTTTAGTATCCTTGGAATCACTAGATACATTCATATGGTTTACATTACATCATAAAATGAAAAAAACTACAACAACATCTTGTCTCCAATGACCACACTCATATCCCGTCATAGTATCCCTGCAGGTCATTCATATTATACTTTCTCACATCCTGGGAAAAATAAAACATAAAACTGGGTGATATCAGATTCTTAGTAAGGATAACATTATAGCGGAAACATTCATAAATAATCATAAACATTTAAGGCAGTGTATAAGACTAGAACAAAATCTTTTTAAACATGAACATTAGCATAATATAGAAAAGGGAAAATCAAATAATTCAATTTACTTATTCACATGGATATTTTACTAGTAAAATGATCACATGTAATATTAATAACCACTTTCAAAATTATGGAATGCATAATTCCATACTATCATAACCACATAGTCAAGGCCATATTCCAAGAAAACAAATAATATTTTGTCAAGGCCTTGTGCCAGGACACTAGTTTGTCTCATGAGACCTAGGGATGCATCGAGGAGCTATAGAGGGCTCCACCCATCACATATAAAGTCCAATGCATTCCTCATATGAACAAGTTTAAACATAACATAAACATTAGTATTAAAACATGCATACTTAATGTCAATACAATTTCCACAAACCATGAATGGTATAAAATAATAGCACATCTATAGTCAAAAATGACTCATTCAATACAATATGG
Organism: Viscum album; assembly: GCA_963277665.1. Classification (NCBI taxonomy): domain Eukaryota; kingdom Viridiplantae; phylum Streptophyta; class Magnoliopsida; order Santalales; family Viscaceae; genus Viscum; species Viscum album. The sequence continues at coordinate 1,211,644,038 of OY728137.1, forward strand.
ATGATTGTATTGTAACAGATTAACCTCAATTGAGATTAATGAAGGATATTTACATAGAAGAAAATAATCATCAAAACTAATTGAGAGAAATACACCCCTTTTTCTTGAAAACCTTTAAAAGTCACACTACTTATGAAGAAGCCATTTTAAAAATATATTTTTGAATCAAAGTGTCCCATAAAACATTGAAACATTTAAAATTAAATTTATTTTTAAAACATTAATGTCCATAGAAATAAATTCTTAAAATCATTTTTTAAAACATGGACATTAATGCGAAAGATTTAGAAGAATAAATCGTTAAAACATTTAAGAATGATATTTTAGTTAGAGTTTCGGACCAAATGAGAGACACTTGAATACAAATAATTGAAGTAATAAAAACTTTGTAATATCATGAGAATAAAGGGATTCATTATATACTATGTAAAAGTACATTATATACAACATATAAAAGTGATTTGGTGTATAACAACAAAGAAGTCTCAATGGAATATAAATGGAGGTGAAACTTCTTATAAAGATAGTATCCTTAGGTTAAGGATAAATCAATGACATAATTTAGTGTGATATATATATATATTTATATATATATACTTAATATGATTGAAATTTAGTGTAAATCAATCAGAGGAAATTCACACATATTCCTGTAAAAACAACACCAATGAGTTGGATATTTAACTCTACAAATTGAGATTGAGTTAAAATTACTCTTATCAAGTTCATATTGATGACTTGAGAATTTATCAATGGAGTGATTATGTCTATCAAAATTATATCCACCGAAATGTGAGTGGAAATTATGACATAAGAAAATGTATATTGATCACACACATAATTTTGGAGTAAAATAATCAATGAAGTATGCGTAAATCTGAATGATCACATGCAAAATCAATAACCACTTTCATAATGATGGAATGCATAATGTCAGACTATCATAACCACGTAGCCAAGGCCTCATGCCAGGACTGCAAAAAAGATTTTTTCAAGCCCTCGTGCCAAGACACTAGTTTGATTCATGAAAACTTCTGATGCATCGAAGAGCTATAGCGGGCTCCACCCGTCACTTATTAAGTCAAATTCATTGCTTATATGAAATGGTTTGAACATATCATAAACCATAACATAATCGTATCAAATAAAACATGCATAAAGGAAACATAACATTTCCACATTTCAATCAAAATATATCAACAAAACACATTGATATAATAAAAACATTATCAAAACCAATTTCAATACCAAAATAAAAGGAAATCAAAACTTTGTATTTATTTTTCATTTAAAAAAATTTAAGGCTTATAGAGGAAGCTGAAACTCAAATAATGGTCACGGCGGCGGAGAAGCCGTTGTCGCAGCATACGTATGACAGGAAAAACATTCCTTTTTGTTTTTTTAGTAAAACACATCATATAAAAAGATTACTTTTGAATAAACATAAAAGTAAAAGGGGTTTATACACCATATATAAAGAAATTTGTGTATAAAACAAAATATGCCTCAATGAATGGAGATAGAGACGAAGTCCCTTACAAAGATCATTTTTTAAAGAAAATAGATCTATTATGTGTATCCACTATAAGTACACATAAATAAAGTAAAAAATAAAATATATGACATTATAATATAATGACATAATTTTGAAGTAGGAGATTTACCCAAAGAACAGAAATTGGGTTAAGATGTTCCCTTACCTCGTGTCCGACTTGACTTGATCGTTCTTTAACCTCCTTTAAAATCGGGTAACTCTTTTTGATTTGAGCCAAAGGCTTCCTTGGGAAGACTTCTGCCCAAGGTGAGGCTTATAGGAGTAAGATATGGAATTTGTTAGAGTATTTGGGAAGATTTTGGCCGAGCCAAATTGCTTGAAGGTGTGAAAAAGGTGGTAGAGGTGGGGGCCTTTTATAAGTGGAGAGGATGGGCACTCTTGGAAAGTCATCAAATGTTACATTATAATGAAGTAATTTTCGGATTTAAAAGGTCCCAGAATTATATATTTTGAGTCCAAGGTGATAAGGGTTCGATATCTACTCATCCAATAGGTTTTTGACAAGTGTATGTCTTAGATTTTACGTTATATTTTAATTTTATTTAAATCGTTAATTAATGAGGTAATCGCTGCATGTCATGGTGTCATAAATAATTTAGTTTATTTAATGTCTAAAAATTATAACAAAATTACCATTATGTAGGAAATATTATTAGCTTTCCAATGAATATTTATAGTCTAAATTTTAACTTATATAACCCCATGTAATAATTGTTTTCGTAAAACAACACATGTTTGTGACAATTTTATTTTTACATTAAATAAAAAGTTATTAATGTCATTTTCATACTCAAGTGGCTCCATGGGGTCCCAATGTTGACCCATGTATTTTCTAGGTCGTACATGACTCATACAATAAGGGTAGGGCAAGTTTAAGGGTATTTTCATATTTTTATAATATCATATTTACCTTAAATTTCACTAATTACCTTCAATCGTGATTAATAAAACTTAAAAGTTACTATTCACCAAAAATTTATTTTAATACCATTGAACCAAATTTTACATCCTAATTACAACCATGTATGTTGGATTTTTTAAATTCAATTAATTGACGTGGTAAAGTTTCATATAAACGAAAAATCAGTTTTTTAATTACCACTTAGTGGTTTCACTATTCATCAAAATTGAAGTTTTTCAGAACAATGCCAAAATTTCACCTTAAGATATAATTGATATTACGAATTAAAAAATGATGTATATTTTACTAAATTTCAACCCTATAAGTTTCATTAATTAATTTTATAATTAATTCCCGCTGTCACAACAAATAGCATGTTTTTAAGAAACAATATATATCAAAAGATTGACAATTGTTTACGTCCTATTTCAAAGTGAAATTAATTCTAATGACAACCATTGTGTAAAATGGTAAAAATATATTCTAATTATAACTTAAACCACTAAATTTTATAATTTATCATTATAAATTATTTTTATTAAAAAGGATGTTTTTAAGTATTTTTCACTATTTATAAAAAATTGGATGTTCTCAGAAAATTACAAAAAATTCAACTTAGGATAATTTCGATATTCCAAATACTAAAATGCAGTCCATTTTGAAATATAAAATTTATATAATTTCAAAACTTGGGTATTACTATTCATAACGGCTACTTTGATTGGTTGTGGTGTGTTAGAATCTCGAACTTGCGTACAATACAAGCTTTTGCATTATAGAAAGAGAGGTGTATCATGGAAGCTCCGGGTGTTACATTCTACCCTCCATTAATAAATTGCATCCTCGCAATTTTGAAATTCTTCTTCGAAAATAAAATGTTGAAAATAGAAAATACCTTTGTGGAAAACCCAAATCGGAAATAAGGTTAATAAAATTTAGCCTTAATAAGAGGGAAAGGGAAATGAAAAAGTCCCCACCAAATTATGATCTCAATAAGGAGAACATTGGTGGAAATTAAAGACATATAATTAGAGGAAAAATGTAAATATTTGTAAGGAGTAATTGAGGTCATCAATCACAAACAAGGGTAAAATTGAGGGCCTCAAAGCCTACAATCTGTGGTGATTTAAATTATCATTAGTTCAACAAAACATAAGGAATTAGGATAACACTTTTATTAATATCTCTTCCCTAAAGATTAAGAATTAATTTATTCATAGAATAAGAGAGAGGTATATATATATATATACTTTACAAGTAGAGTTTCACCCTTCAACTAATTTCTACCACAAACTCATATTTCACTCAAAAAGATAATAGAACTCAATAATATTATATCCATCCTAATCGTACAAGGTTCCAAATATTAACACATACCATGAAGAAAAATATTTTGTAATAACCAGGAACTTCTAGTAGGCTAGTTGTATTTAATAAAGTTCTGTCGCACTATGGTTGTGGTTTCGATTCCGACATCTTTGTCTGACGCGGCAGGTTATCCCCCGACCTACAGGTTGTACTTTTCTTAAAAATATAGTATTATATTATTCCAAAAATATTCATCAAAAATGTTTTAATATTAAACAATACTATCCAAATTTCAACTTAATCCATTCCAACTTTTATAGTTATCCAAAATACCTTAGTCCTGACTTTCTATAAAAGTCTCTAAATTCCAAAATCAATTCATCAGATTCCCCCAACAAAGTAATGTTTTTCATATTGTCACATACTAAAAATATGAATACCTTAATCATATTAAAACCTTAATGAAAACAAAAAGTACTACAGTAAAATCCTTATATATATCACATTATTCTTATAACCATAATATAATCCTTCCATCCAAAAGCACCAATACATTAATTATTCCACTTAAACTTTAGTAACAGGATAAGATTGGCCTTGATCCCTTGGCCATTTCTGAGGTAATTTTCCCTGATGCTTAGGAAATTAATTTTCATAATTCCCCATTTCCCTACAATTGTAGCATTCAACATTAATAACCTATTTTTTCCCTTACAATCACGAGCCTGGTGACCTTTTTATCCACATTTATAAAAAACTCCCATTCCTTTTAGGCAAGTACCAGAGTGATTCTTCCCATAATTTCCCATAATGGAAAATCCTTCTTTCCCTTTTTCCCTTTATCTATCTCTTATTCCACTGTTCTCTTCTTCTCTTGCTTTACTTTTTTGTCATAAGACTTAGAGAATTCCTTTTTTGTCTTGATAGTACATGAGACAATATCTTCATACATTGAGAAATATTGTGATACTAAAGCTCGACAGAGAAATGGTTTTAATCCATCAAAGAAATGGTCAATATTACTTATTAGGTTACATATATAATCTACAGTATGCCTTGATAACCTTGCAATGTTAGCCACATAATTTGCGACATTCTCATTATCCTTTTTCCTCAGACTCAAAAATCGCCTTTCCATATCTTCTCGATGGTCACGGGGAAGTATTTTTATAAGAAAAGCTCTCTGAACTCCCTCCATTCCATATTTGATACTTCATCATCTTCCTTTGTGTTTTGAATCAATGACCACCATTGATCGTCATCTCCAGTGAGGTGGTAAACTGCCATGAAGACCTTCTCCCTTTCACTACTCCCCAAGGAATGGAATATTTTCTCTATGGAGTTCATCCATTTCTCAGCCACTATTGGATTTATACCCCCATTAAATGTTGGTGGTTTTTTCCTCATGAAGCGGTCTAACATTGATCCTCCACTTTGCAGATCAGGGTGCTCCATACGAGTAAGGTTATTATTCATAACCTGAGTGAGTTGTCCCAGTATGGTGATAAGTTTATCAGAACCAGTTGTATCTCCAGCACCATTATAATTATCTTGAACAGGAGGACAATCCTTACATGGAGTGCGTGCATTTATACAGTTTCCATTCCTCCCACTAGGCGCCATTTCTAAACAATGGCATAAACTAGATTAGTTTATGATTCAAAATACATAATTCCATACTTGTAAAACACTAAACATAAATTGAACTATAATCATAAAAATGTTTTATTGGAGGAAGTATATACTCATAAACCCTTCATAATGGTTTGTAATGAAAATGAGAATTATCCTAAGAATATCCCCCGGGAGTTTCGTAACCAAGAGTGCAGCAAGGCCCGTTGTTGTGCACCAGTTTCTGTTCGAGTCTAGCTCAAAGCGGTGTTTTTGGGTTTTACCCCTAGGTACATCTGTTCCAGTCCCGCCTCTACCTACTCGTATCCAGACATGGATGTATTTCTCAGAAAACTTACAAAATCTCTATAATACCAAAATTCTAGGAAGTTATTCTATACTAATCTTCAAATTCTATCTTAGGGCTATGTGCTCTAATCAATGTTTATCTAAATATAGCTTCCAAGGTTAGTACTAAACTGCCTCTGATACCAACTATAACGTCCTGAACCCAGTTACCTAGAGTCGGTGCATTATTGCGTAACATTGGCATGATCACAAAAGATCAAGTCTCGAAAGACAGATTAGTTTAGTAGTCTTGGAAACACTAGATACATTCATAAATTTTACATTACATCATAATGTAAAACAAAACTAAAAAAAACATCATGTCTTCATATCCCCTCATACTATCCCGGCAGGTCATTCATAATATACTTCATCACATCATAGAAATATTAAAACATTGAAAGGGGTGAGATCAGATGATCAGTAAGGATAAAAATATACTGGATGCTTTCATAAATAAACATAAACATTTAAGGCAATGTATAACTAAAACAAAAGCCTTTTAAAATTCAAATATAGCATAATATGGAAAAAGTAAAATGAAATAATGCTATTTACGTATTCACATGGATATTATACTGGTTGAATAATCACATGAAATATCAATAACCACTTTCATAATGATGGATTTCAAAATGCCAGACTATCCTAACCACATAGCCAAGGCCTCGTGCCAAGAATAAAATTAGATTTTTTCAAGGCCTCGTGCCAAGACACTAGTTTGTCTCATGAGACCTACCGATGCATCGAGGAGCTATAACGGGATCCACCCGTCACTATTAAGTCTAATTAATTCCTCATATGAACAGGTTTAAACATATGATATACCATAACATAATCGTATCACATAAAACATGCATAAAGAAAACATAACATTTCCACATTTCAATCAGAAGATATCAATACAACACATTTATATAATAAAAACATTATCAAAACCATTTTCAATATAAAATAAATTAAATTAAAACTTGGTATTTATTTTTCATTTAAAAAAAAGTTATGGCTTGTAGAGGAAGCTGAAACTCAAATAATGGTCACGGCGGTGGAGAAGTCGTTGTCCCCGCATACGTGTGACAAGAAAAACATTCCTTTTTGTTGTTTAGTAAAACGAATCGTATAAAAAGACTCCTTTTGGATAAGTGTAAAAGTAAAAAGGGTTTATACACCTTATAGAATAAATTTGTGTATAAAACGAAATATGCCTCAATGAATGGAGATTGAAATGAAGTCCCTTACAAAGATCATTTTTTTAAATAAAATAGATATATTATGTGTATCCACTATATGTACACATAAATAAAGTACAAATACAAGATAAGACATAATAATATCATGACATAATAATATTATGACATAATTTTGAATTAGGAGATTAACCCAAAGAATGGAAATTGAGTTAAGAAGTTCCCTTACCTCGTGTCCGACTTGTCTTGATCGTTCTTTAACCTCCATTAAAATCGGGTAACTCTTTTTGATTTGAGCCAAAGGATTCATTGGGAAGACTTATTCCCAATGTGATGCTTCTAGGAGTAAGATAGGGATGTTGGTAGAGTATTTGGGTAGAGTTTGGCCGATCCAAATGGCTTGAAGGTGTGAATAATGTGGTAGAGGTGGGGGCCTTTTATAAGAGGAGAGGAGGGGCACTCTTGGAAAGTCATCAAATTTTACATTATTATGAAGTGTTTTTCGGTTTTCAAAGGTCCCACAATCATATATTTCGAGGCTATGGTGATAAGGGTTCGAGATCTACTCATCAAATAGGTTTTTGACAAGTGTAAGTCTTAGATTTTACATTATCGTTTCATTTTATTTAAATCGTTAATTAATGAGGCAATCGCTGCATCATCATGGTGTCATAAATAATTTAATTTATCTAATATATAAAAATCTAAAAAAATTTACCATGATATAGTAAGTATTTTTAGATTTCCAATGAATTTTTATAGTCTAAATTTTATCTTATATAACCCCATGTAATAATTATTTTAGTAAAACAACACATGTTTGTGACAATTTTATTTTTACATTAAATAAAAAGTTATTAATGTCATTTTCATAACCAAGTGGCTCCATGGGGTACCCAAGTTGACCAATGGATTTTCTTGTTTGGCCATGACTTTTCCAAAAAGGGTAGGACAAGTGTAAGGGTATTTTCATATTTTTATAACATCATTTTTACCTTAAATTTCACTAATTACCTTTAATCGTGATTAATAAAACATAAAAGTTATTATTCACCAGAAAAAAATTTTAATCCCATTGAATCACATTTTACATCCTAATTACAACCATGTATGTCAGATATTTTAAATTCAATTCATAGAAGCCGTAAAGTTTCATTTAAACGAAAATTCAGTTTTTTAACTACCACTTAGTGGTTTCACCATTCATCAAAAATTGATGTTTTTCAGAAAATTACAAAAAATTCAACATAGGATAATTTCGATATTCCAAATACAAAAATGAAGTCCATTTTGAAATATAAAATTTATATAATTTAAAAAATTAGGTATTACTATTCATAACGGCTACTTTGATTGGATGTAGTGTTTTAGAATCTCGAACTTGCATACAATGCAAACTATTGCATTATAGAAAGAGAGGCGTATCGTGGAAGATCAGGGTGTTACATGTTATGAATGGGATGTATCTTATTCATATCAATAATGATATTAAGTCTTTAAACATTATTTTTAACCATCAAATGAAAACTATTCTTGAATGGATATGATGGGGAATGAATCTCATCGTGTTCGTGGAGACAGTAGTCTGTACGTACGCACAAGTGACAATATCATTATTTTTATATTAAAATAATATATAATTGGATGGTATATCATATATACAGAACCATTATCATGTTAAATTTATTATTTACCTGAATTACACAATATTATTAAACACATCTAAATAATAAAGTATTGAATAACAATTACACCGAGAGGTGGAGATTGTAATCCGTACGTATGCACGTATGGTTACATGTCATTCAAAGGATGGATAGAATAACGAATATGGATGTACCAAATTTATAATAACTTCAAAATATATAGATGATACTAGATTTATTATTTTAGAATGGAAATAAAAAAATAAGAAGAAGTGGAAGAAGAAAAGAACTTCAATGAGGGTGGTGAAATTATTACCTCTTTTTTGGGTTCTTCCTTTTGATTTGATCAAAAGGGCTCCTTAAGTTGGCTTAATGACCAAATGAGGGCCTCTATGATGAATTAAGGGATGTTTAGAGGATATTTGGGCAGGGTTTCTCTGAGTAAATAGTTTTTGAAGGCGTGAATTAGTGAGTAGGGGGAGTTTTTTTTATAAGAGGGGTGAGGGGCACCTTAGGAAAACCTAATATCATTAGTTTATAATAAATTATTATTCGGTTTATAATGTCTCAAAAGTGTATTATTTAAAGTTTAAATTGGTTATAGGTCTCCATATCACTCAGCCAATAGGTTTTAGATAGGTTTGGATCACAATATTAACTTTATCTTTTTTATTTAACTCTTTGTTAAATAGTTTGACATTTACCATGTCCATTTGTATTTTTATATTATATAGTTAATAAACATACTATATACTTCAAAGATACCCTCAATTGGTCCATTAATGAAACAAATATCATTATATAATTCCTTTAGATGAACCACATATTTTTAGGAATACAATATCATTTAATAATATAATATTATTGTAAAAACTCATTTATGTCAATTTTGACACTATTTAATAATTTATTTTTGTTAAAGTCATAAAAACTTTATTAATTATAAAAAAATTTATTTAAGCAATATAAACATGTCATATAAACTAATAAAATACACGTATGTCATCAAAGCTTTCAAATTATATTTATTTTAACATTTATAATACCAATTATTTTATTCCTTCATTAATAAGTAAAATAATGCATCATTATTGTGTCATAAATAATTTTATTTATTCATGTTTAAAAATTATAAATAAAATACCATTATGTAGGAAATATTTTTATATTTTTAATGAATATTTATAGACTAAAATATAACATACATAACACTATATAAAAAATGTTTTTCTAAAAGATATATGCTTTTGTCATTTTTGTATTTACCTTAACTTAATTAATATAAAGTGTCATTATCACTTAGAAGTGGCTCCATGGGGTCCCAAAATCGACCCAAATATGTCCATGGTAGGACATGTATCATACAATAAGGTTAAAACACATTTAGAGTAATTTAGTATTATTATAATATTATTTTTTACCATTATTTAACTGATTTACCCTTTAACCATGGTAAATAAAATATTTATCGAAATAATTATTCAAAATGTCTAAAAATAAAAGTTACCTACTTAAACAATTTGGACCTCCTGATTCTAAATATGTATTCCATTTTTCTAAATTCAAAACATAGAAGTGGGAAAAATTAAATTAAAATTAACTCCCTTTTCCAAAACAAAAAGCGTGTTTTTTAAGAAGTAACAACTATCAAAAGATTGACACTTGTTCATGTCTAGTTTAAATGTGAAATTACATCAAATTACGAATATTTGATTAAATGGTAAAAATATATTCTAATTAGAATTTAAAACCTCTCAATATTATAATTTATAACTATAAATTGTTTGGATAAAAAAGTTGTTTTTAATTAATGATTAGTATTTTTCACTATTCATCAAAATTTGAATGTATTCTAAAAAATACCAAAAATTCACCCTAGGATAATTTTGACATTTCAAATCAATAAATGATGTCCATTTTGAAGGATAAAATTTATATTATTTCAAAAAGTGGGTATTACTATTCATAATGGCTAGTTTTATTGGTTGTGGTGTGTGTTAGAACTCGATGTTGCGTACAACACGCGCTACTGTATTATTCAAAGGGAAGCGTACCATGGAAGATTGAGGTGTTACATTCTCTTCTCCTAAAAATATCTTCGTCCTCGATTTTTTTTAAAAATTTGGATAGGGAATATAATGGAAATTCCCACATCAAAAATGAGTCAATAAAACTATCATTTTAAAAGAAATAAATAGAAGTACAAAGGTCACCCAAGATAACCCATACTAGGATTCCATGTAAGAAAACATGGATATGGATGATACACTAAGTGTCATATTTTGATGGGGAGGTATAGAAAACATGATCAGGAGAAACTTAACAACAAGAAAACCACAAACTTTTGATGGTAAAAATGGTTATTAGTCTCCCAGTAGGAAAAGTAAACGGAGAACATTTTTTTTGTTTTATGTTACATTACATAAATATGAGGAATTAATTTATGATATTGACTAAGTAAAAAAGGAGATATACTTAATTTTTAAGTGTATTTTTATTCTATAATAAATTTTTACCACTAAATATTTTTTCAAAACGATGAGTATTCAAGAAGACATGGTCACATTGGAATAGCTAGAATTAACTTCAATAGAATCACATGATACACAAAGGATAAACTATATATTTACCTTGTCTTTTGAGATTAACAAAATTCAAAACGATTAGTATAAGATCTAATTATCCCCCAAAAAATATTCCCTTAGAGAAAGAAACACTAATCTTATTTCCTAAAAGTAAACCAACAATACCCTAAAGCTAAATAAATACCATTCAATAAAAAATTGTCCTTAAAATCCTTCAATATAATCCAAACTAATATTGGAACCCAAAACATAGAAGAATTTGGTTATATAGTCTTCCATATTAAATTATATCTCCAAATGACATCAACTACTCTTAAATTCACATACTTAAAAGTAATTAACCTAATCACATATTCTCTATTATTGGTTAACTGTTTCCCTAAATAACCCAAATCAATATAAATCCACCATAAATACATAGTTAAAAATCCAACATTACTTCTAAAATGTAATCCAATAGTATTCTATTTTCCTTGGGCATATAGTGTTCCCAACAAAGAGAACATATTCCAAAATAACATTTATCACATAATCAGGGAATATTTTTCCTATACTAAGGGTATTCATTTGATAAGACATAAGATCCCAAATAAACTTATTATTGATGAATAAAATAAATTAACTAAAAATAATTAGTTACAATAACCTGGGATTTCATGTTGTCCAGTGGTAGGTGACAAATCACAATTTCACTTCAGTTGTGGTTTCAATTCCCACAGATTTGTCCGACGTGACAGGTTGTCACACGGTCTGTGTGTTGTCCTTTTTCAAAAACAATAATTTATAACATTACCAAAATGAGATAACTTCCTCAAAATAACCATAACATAATTTAACCACAAATGTTATCTCATACCTTTCATTTTCATCCCAAAATATAATAACACGTAATTACCTAAAACCCAATGATCATATAAAACAAAATTTTTATTTATAACTATATTCACAAGACAAAAGATAAGTCTTCCTCAAATATCATTTTCACATGAAAAACTGTAGGGTTACAAATACAAGAGAAAATTATTCCAAAGTAATCCCATCAACAAAGAGTATTAGTACTTTTAAAAATTTCACCAACAATTTATTTCCACATAGCTTCTTCTTTGACCAAGAAAATATCCTATAAAAATAGGTCATTCACTTGAGTAATGGCCAGGACCCCTACATTTACGTAAAATGACTGTAAATGGATTCTTAGGACCATTTTTATTTTCTTCCATAGCACTCTCAATTTTTCCTTGGCAATTATTCACTTTATGTCCTTCTTTCCCACATTTAAATCATTTCATTGTTCCACTAAGATAGTTTCCAAGGTGTCGCCTTCCACATTTTTTGCATGATGGAAATTGAGGATTCTTTTCTCCATGGTCTCCACAGATGGAGCTCTTATCATTCATTACCTTTCTCTTCTTTGTTTATTCCATGAGTTGGTTAATATATATGTTGTTGATCATATTTTTGGAAAACTGATTTGTCATGAACAAAATATCTTTTACGCCTATCAAAATTCCATTTTGTTGCTCATTTCCACCACCATTCTCACCTTGTACATCATTATCAATGTTACTATGACTTCCTTGGAATCCATCCATTTACTAAAACCAAAAAGCATTGTGTGAGTAATGTTAGTCATAAAATAATTTAGAGAATATCATGACACCATATTCTTAATTTGAAACACCTTAGGATTAACCAAGTCCATTTATTCTCATCTTATATTAAAATAAATCAAATTGGTTTGTAAAGAAAATGTAAATTATCCTAAGCATATCCCCCGGGAGTATTGTAACCATGATTACAACAAGGCTAGTTGTCATGCACCAGTTCCCATTCGAGTCAATCTCAAAGCGGTGTTTTCGGGTTTTACCCCTAGGTACATCTGTGTCATAGACACATCTACTTGCTCGTACCCATACATCGATGTATTGGTCGGAAAACTCAAAAAATATCTATAAAAAAAATCTAGGATATTATTCTATATCAATCCTCAAAGTACATCTTAATTCTATGTGCTCTAATCAGAGTTTATCTAAATATAGTTTCCAAGGCTTGTACTAAACTTCCTCTGATACCAACTGTAACGCCCCAACCCCAGTTACCCAGAGTCGTTGCATAAATACATAACATTTTCATGATCCCAAAAGCTCATATCCTGAACGACCGATTAGTTTAGTATCCTTGGAATCACTTGATATAATCATAAGGTTTACATTACATCATAAAGTGAAAAAAAACTACAACAACATCTTGTCTCCATATACAACACTTATATCCCATCATACTGTCCCTACAGGTCATTCATAAAATACTTTTTCACATCCTGGGAAAAATAAAACATAGAAAGGGGTGAGCTCAGATACTCACTAAGGATAACATTATTGTGGAAACTTTCATAAATAAGTATAAACATTTAAGGCAGTGTATAATACTAGAACAAAATCCTTATAAATATGAACTTCAGCATAATATGGCAAAGATAAAATCAAATAATTCCATTTACTTATTCATATTTATATTCTACTAGTCAAATGATCACATGAAATATTAATAACCACTTTCATAATTATGTAATGCATAATGGTAGAATATCATTACCACATAGTCAAGGCCTTGTCCCAAGACTACAAATAAGATTTTTTCAAGGCCTTCTGCCAAGACACTACTTTGTCTAATGAGACCTACTAATGCTTCGAGGAGCTATAGCGGTCTCTAACTGTCACTTACTATGTACAATTCATTACTCATATGAAGATGTTTAAACATAACATAAGCATTTGTATTAAAACTATCATATGTAATGTCAATACTTTATCCACAAACCATGAATGGTATAAAAATATAGCACATCCACAGTCAAACATAACTCATTCAATACAATATGGAAGATTGTATTGTAATATATTAACCTCAATCAAGATTAATGAAGGATATTTACATAGATGAAAATAATGATAAAAACTATTTGAGAGAAATACCCCCCTTTTTCTTGAAAACATTTAAAAGTTACATTACTTTTCAAGAAGCCATTTTAAAAATAGATTTTTGAATCAAAGTGTCCCATACTACATTGAAACCTTTAAATGGAATTTTATTTTTAAAACATTAATTTCTCTATAAATAAATCCTTAAAACCATTTCTTAATACATGGATATTAATGAGAAGGATTTCGAAGAATGGATCTTTAAAACAATTAAAAATGATATATTTGTAATAGTTTTTGACCAAAAGGGAGAAACAAGAATACAAATAATTGAGGTAATAAAAACATTTTAATATCATGAGAATAAAGGTATTCATGATATAATATGTCAATGTAAATTATATACAACATTTAAAAGTGATATTGTGTATAACAACAAAGAAGTCTCAATGGAATGTAAATTGAGATGAAACTTCTTATAAAGACAGTATCATTAGGTTAAGGATAAATCAATGAAATAATTATGTGTGAAAAATATATATACACTCAATATGATTGTATATTCAGTGTAAATAAATTAGAGTACATTCACACATATTCTTGTAAAAAACACCAATGATTTGGATATTTAACTCAACAAAAGGATATTGAGTTAAAATTAATGTTATCAAGTTCATATAGATGAATTGAGAATTTATAAATGGAGTGATTATGTGTATCAAATGTATATCCATATAAAGGGGAGTGGAAATTATGACATAAGCAACTGGATAGTGATTCCACATCTAACCTGGAGAAAAATAATCAATGAATTATGTGTAACGACGAATGAGTCAAAATTGAAAATTTTAATTCCCTTACCAATTTGGTAACTTATGAAATATTCATCCCATGAATGATAGATCAAAAAATTTTGATGTAAATATCCATAAATTAAATTATATTACACAATGAATACAATCATGGGCAGTACACACACCACATTCAATAAATAAGTGGTGAATAATGGAAATCTCACGGAATTAAAAGTGGGATAAGCAAATCATTAATTTGCACTTTTTCCTTGGACGAGGGTAGGTTAAGGTCCTGTATAATGGATAAATTATTTTTATTGAATTATAAAAAATCATATACATTAATATGATATCATATATGATCTTTTGACATTGATTTGTTAATAATATCTTAGTATTATCCTAGTTTTGGGTGTTAACGGATTCATTTTCCTTTATATTATTTGTTATGTGAGCCGTATTTGACATGGATGGGATGTATCATATTCATATAAAGAATTATATGAAGTATTTAAACATTATTTTTACCCATCAAATGAAAATTATTCTTGAATGGATACAATGGGGAATGAATCTCATCACGTTCGTGGAGACGGTAGTCCGTACATACGCACGAGCGACAATATCATTCTTTTGATAATAAAATAATATATTATTGGATGGTATATTGTATATACAGAATAATTATAATGTTATACTTATTATTTACATGAATTACACATCATTATTATACCCATCCAAATAATAAAGTATTGAATAACAATTACACCACGACGTGGAGACGGTAATCCGTACGTACGCACGTATGGTGACATGTCATTCAACGGATGGATAGAATAATGAATATTGTTGTAACATATTTATAATAAATTCATAGTATATATATGATGCTGTAGTTATTATTTTAGAATTGAGATAACAAAAAAGAAGAAGTGGAAGAAGAAATGAACTTGGAAGAGTGTGGTGAAATTATTACCTCTTCTTCGGGTTCTTCCTTTTGATTTGATCAAAAGGGATCTATATGTTTGCTTTTTGAAAAAAGTAGGGCCTCTAAAACGAATTAAGAGATGTTGAGAAGATATTAGGGGTGGTTTTGGTAGAGAAAATAGGCTATGAAGATGTGAATTAATTAGAATGGGGAGTGCCTTTTTATAAGAAGGGTGAGGGGCACCTTTGGAAAAGCTAGAAATATTATTTTATAATAAATTAATATTAGGTTTATAATGGCTCTAAAGTAGATTATTTAAAGTTTAATATTGGGATAGGTCTAAAACCACTCAACCAATAGGTTTTATATAGGTTTGGGTCACAATATGAACTTTATCGTTTTTATTTGACTCTTAGTTAAATAGTTTGACATTTACCATGTCTCTTTGTATTTTTATATTATGTAGTTAATAAACATGCTATATACTTCTAGGAGACCCCCATGTGGTCTATTAATGATAAAACTATCATTATATAAGTCTTTGGCCGAACCTTAGGGTTTTATGAATAGCATATCAATTAAAAATATAATATTTGTTTTAAAAACTCATTTATGTCAATTTTGACACTATTTAATAATTGATTTTAGGTAAAGTCCTAAAAACTTTATTAATTATAAAATAATTCATTTAAAAAATACTAACATGTCATATTAACCAATAAAATTATTGGATGATATCAAAACTTTCAAATTATATTTATTTTAACATTTATAATACCAATTATTTGATATCATCATTATTAAGTACAATACTTCATCATTATTGTGTCATAAATAAAATTAATTATTCAATTTATAGAAATTATATATAAAATACCATTATGTAGGAAATATTTTTTTATTTCTAATGAATATTTATTGTTGAATATATAATATATATAACCCTATGTAAAAATTGTTTTTTTAAAAGATATATGCTTATGTCATTTTTGTATTTAGATTAACTTAATTAATAAAAAGTGTCATTATCACTTACAAGTGGACCCATGGGTTCCCTAAATAAACCCAAAGATTTCCATGGTTTGAAATTTATCTACCAATAAGGTTAGGCCACGTTTTAGGGTAATTTAATATTATTATAATATTATTTCTTTTACCCTTATTTAGCTGATTTACCCTTTAACCATGGTATATAAAATATTTACCTGAGTAATTATTCAAAATGTCTAAAAATAAAAGTTACCCATTTACACAATTTGGATCTCCTGATTATAAATATGGAATCCATTTTGCTAAATTCAAACATAGAAGTGGCGGAAATTAATTTATAATTAATTACCGTTGTCAAAACAAAGAGCGTGTTTTTAAAAAATAATAACTATCAAAAGATTGACACTTGTTCATAACTAGTTTAAATGTGAAATTACATCCAATTACCAATATTTGATTAAATTGTAAAAATATAGTCAAATTATAATTTAAAACCTATCAATTGTTAAATTTATCACTATAAACGATTTGGATTAAAAAATTTGGTTTTAATTAATGTTTAGTATTTTTTACTATTCTTCAAAATTTGAATGTATTCTAAAAAATACCAAAATTTCACCCTAGGATAATTTCAATATTCCGAATCAAAAAATTATGTCCATTTTGGAAGATAAAATTTATAAGATTTCAAAAAGTGGGTAATACTATTTATAACGGTTAGTTTGATTGGTTGTGGTGTGTGTTAGGACTCGAAGTTGTGTAAAACACGCTACAATATTATTTAAAGGGAAGCGTGCCATAAAAGTTTGAGGTGTTACATTATTACAATAAAAGGGAAAGTATAAATGTTTTAATGATGGATCATTACATTAACATAAAAAAATTATAGTATATATATGATATTGGAGTTTTTATTCCAATTATATAAAGGGATCTAATGGGAGAATACAAAAATAAATTAAATTTAAAATAAATTATAAGAAAAACGAAGATGATTTTACCTCTTGAACATCAAATAATTGAGATTCTTCTTAGTGAAATTGTTTTCTCATGTTTTGAGACAAATGGATCATATACATGGGGAAGAATCTTGGGATGAATATTGGGAAGAAATTGTAAAATCTTCAAGCCTTTGTAGGTTTGTGGAGAAGGGGTAGTGAGTGGTGGTATTTATAGGGGAGGAGAGGGGTTTTATTTATTATTTTATTCATTAGTTTATTATTTGGTCTATAGTATATGAATATTTGGATCCTCAAAACTAAATATATTAAAATATTTATGGATTATTTGATATTATTTCCTTACATCCCCCATACATTGTCTATGCCCAAATAATTCATGTATTTGGTAAATACCATATATCACAGTATTTAACTATTCTAAAAAATTCACCAATATAATTTTTCAACATGTATAATTAAAAAATAAACTCACTTTTATGTAAATAATTTTATAAATATGAGAAATTTTATTTTTAATTAAAATCATAATTTATTCGAAAAATAGTGATTTTAAAATTATAGCTGAATTTATGACCCTTTGAAAAACATATTAAGGTGTCATAAAATTAATTTATAATCTTATAACAACAAAATGATATTTTTTTACTACATTTTTTGAAAATAATTTTTCATTGAAATTCTTATTTGAATTATAAAATTGTAAATAAACATTTATGCTTAACCGAAATACTAACACATAATTAAATTTTTTAAACATTTGTTTACTTATAAAAAAAATAATTATATCATTTTTCATTTATAAGATAAGTAAATTATATTTATATTTTTATAGATGAGGTTACTATTATATTTGAGGGATTTCAATTTTTAAAGGTCACATTTCTATTTCAAATTTCTATTTACTATTCCATAGGTAATGGTTTCTTAACTTATAGAAATACCTTTTGTTTCATTCATTATTAATTTATAAGGATTGTATTATGCTATTAATTTGATTTATATGTGATTTTTACTCAATGAAGTATTTTTAAGAAGGTAATTTCCATTGATAAAAATTTGGGTCGTCACATTCTTCCCACTATATAAAATTTCTCCCTCGAAATTTTAATTTATATTCTAATTTGAAAATATGTGAGGGTAATTCTCTTTCATACCTTCCTATAGTTCCCATGTTTCATCTTTGTACTTATGATTCTACTATAGTACTTTGACAAAATTAGTACTCCTATTGTGTGAACTTTATCTCTATGGTTAATTATCCCCAGCGTCTACTCCTCATAAAAGAGATAATTTTCCATCTGTACCCCCAATAAATTCAGAAAATGTGAGTGAATTAGTATGTACATATTTAATATGGACACACAGAATACATCGTTTTACTATGATACAGTTGGTGGATGTTTCAATCCATATTCCACAACTATAACACAATCAAGAATCTCAAAGGGGCCGACATACTCGGGACTCAAATTTCCTTTCTTACCAAATCTCATGATACTCTTGCATGGAGATATATGGAGGAATTCCATATCCCTAACGTAAAAATCATGGTCATGTCAATGATTGTGTACCAAGATAATCTGTTGACATTTGGATTCCTTGATGTGCTGCTGAACAATTTAAACCTTTTTGACCATTTATTTTACCATTTCAGGGCCTAGTAGGTCATGTTCACTCCCTTCATCCCAACATGTTGTTGTTTTTCATTTTTCCCATAATGGTATTGAGATAATGACCTTTGGATTCTCGAGTGGAAACTATTATTGTAAGAGAACTCAACCAGATGTAGATATTTATCCCAACCTCTATTGAAGTCCGTAGATCATGATCATAACATGTATTATAGTGTCTGAATAGTATATTTAGATTGTCCATATTTTTAGGATGACAACCTATACTAAAGTTCATTTAATTATTAAGAGTATTTTGGATACTTTTTGAGAACATAGAGGAGAATCTCATATCTCAGTCAGAAATAATCGATAGTGGTACACTATTCATCCTTACACCATATCTTATGTATATCCATTCATGTTTATGTAGATATAAGTCATCTCGAATTTGGATGAAGTGAGCTGTCATTGTAAGACGATTCACAATAACTCATATAGCATTATTCCCAATAGATGTCTTTGGATGTTTGATGACAATGTCTACAATGATTTTCCCCATATCCATATTGGTATGGGTAAAAATTTCATTATCCCCATAGATTTTTTTCTTTAATCATTCACATACTGAAACACCAGACACTTTGATGTATATTCATTATTCTCCTTCTTCATATTTTCTATCAAATTGTTCTCTTAGAGATATCGATACATCATTGTACTCTCCTAGTAAATAGAGAATATTTAGCTGTGTGAGTAATTCAGAATATCTTTTTTATCTCTATATTAGAAGGTAAACATAGTCTTGACACAAATCATAACACTCCTACCTCATAAATTTGGAAATATGAGGATTTCCACTTTATCCTGGATTCTACCTTTTTCGGAATATCATCATCATTTTTTTTGACCGTCCTTTATCTTTTCCATGTGGGATGGATGAGAAATCATTTTGGAAATGATTTATGATGTTACTTAATTTATAATTCCCATTTCCATCCATTTAAAAATAAATAAAATTACATCCTTCTCAATTATAAACATTTATAAAGATGTAGGATCCTTTATTCTTAGAGCATTTACCACATTATTTTCTTTACAAGGATGGTAGTGGAATTGAGTGAGCGTAATCCTGGATGATCTCTAACCATATTCACTAGAACATATTAAGCTCTTTATATGTTAATATATATTTTAGGCTCTTATGATAAACATATATTCAATAATTCTCTTCATAGAGATAATGAATCCAGATTTTCAATGCAAAGATCACAGCTGCCAACTCCATACCATGTGTGCGATAGTTTTTCACATGAATTTTAAATTTACCTAAGGCATAGGCTATTAATTTATTATTTTTCATTAGTACACAACCTAATACATTTTTTGTAGCATCACTTTATACCACATATATTTTCACACTTGTCTTAAGTGTGAGTACTTAAATGGTGATAAGAATATTCTGTAAATCATTGAAGAAGTCTTTATATTCACTAGTCTATTCAATAATTTCTCCTTATCGAGTCATCATGGAAAGTGGGTTTTACAATATTGAGATGTTCTTCAAAAATAATATGTAATTTCAATCAAGACTAAGGAATCTATTAATCTCCATTACATATGTTGTGGTAGGCCACTATTCAATTGCCTTTCTCCTAGAAGGGTACATTATTTTTTTTTCTATCGTTATAACATGCTGCAAGAATGATATTTCATCCATACAGAACTCAAATTTACTATACATTTCATAAAGTCTCTCCCTTCATAAATTTATCAACACAATATTCAAATACTCCTCATGACCCTCCTTTCTATTGAAGTACATATTAAAACACCACTAAGACTACAACAGATTTTTTGAGGTAATATCTTAAGAAACTATTCATTAAGTCTTTTAATATAGCTAGATAATTAGTGTGTCTGAAAGTAATCACTATGAAGTCATAGTGTCCATACCTCATTTGAATGGTATTCTTGAGAATATCTTCTTCCATCACCTTTAATTAGTGATATCCCAACCAGAGGCCCACCTTAGTGAAATAATTAGCCCCACGTTGGGGATCAAACAAGTCCTCTATCCATGGAAGGGGGTACTAATTTTTATTATTATATTCTTGAGTTCAATATTATAAATTTTTAGGCTCATTGATCCATCCTTATTCTTTATGAAGAGTACTAACTCACCCCATGATAAAGTACTCAAGCATATAAATCCTTATCCTAGATTCTTGTATAACTTCTTATATAGTTACAAAAACTCAATGGTAGACATTATATAAGGTGTCTTTGATATAGAATGATATATAAGAATATGTTCAATTGAGAACTTAACCACTCATTTCGAAAGAAGCCCAAAAAATTATTCAGAGAACACATAACTATAGTTCCTTACAGTGGGAATGTCTTCAAGAATGAGTCTCTCATTTCTCTCTTTCATTTGAGGTAGATAATCTTGCTCATATGGAAATAACTTCCACACATGAGATGATGAATTATAATAAGATTCATCCCCATCCATACACTTATATAGAATTGGATGACTCTTAAATATTTAAAGAGTGATCTCCCTTTCTCGACAGTTGATGTTGTCCTTGTATACTGATAGCAAATCCATTCCCAATATAATATAAAACTCCAATAAAAGAAGTATGTAAATATTTTTTGGGAGGTTTAGTCCAAAAATATTAACACAGGAGGAGTTATATACATTGTATTAAATAATTTTATCATTTTTTATTCTCATATATAACTCAAACTCCATATTTTGAGGCTGTGTTTGAATTGTTCTACTAAAATTGAAATATTTTAAATATTCAATAAATCTAGAATCAAATAGAATGTTTGATATTTATGACCTAATAACCACCATACCCATCACCATGTTATAATCAGGCTCCAACTCGGCAGTAATTATGGCTTTGACTTTCCCTATCTCCATTGGCTTTGGTGGATGCTGACACTGAGTACACTCAAGGACTCAATGTTTAGTTCATTGTCTTGTGTAGTTCCCTTTCTCCCTATAATTGAATCATTGGACCATGGGTGGTGCATAGTGAAGTGCACTGTGTTGCATTTTTTGTCAATGAGGTATGTTGTTGTCAAGGAATGAATGGATGGATGTCAGAGAGTTTCAATATGTGAATGACAAAGGATGTGATGGTGATGGTGATGAAGGAGAATGGCCATGATACTAAGATGCATGTCACTTAGGAGATTCACTATGTGACATAGGAGTTGTGGTTGAAACATTCTCTATGGATATCAGACGATTGTAGAACTGATCTTAATGTTTCAATACTTGTATCAAGATGATACTAAGTTACACCACTTGAAGAATGAATGATGATGGAGCATCATTATATCTGACGATTGTTGAGCTGTTCTTAAAGTTCTAAGAACTTGTATCAACTGGATACAATGTCACAACAATATTAGAAGTCCATGCATTGTCTTCACAATGCATGAGGAGATAAAGATGATCCATCCACTACTTCTAAGTGGATGAAGTGAGCTAAAGAAGTCCATGCACTATCACCTAGAGCATGTGAATTAGAAGAAGATCCAATTGATCTCTGATTAGATCAATGAAGCACTTTGAAGAATTTAAGTGATTCAGGAGTTCGGTTGAAGAAGAAGAACCATGAAGAATTCACCCCTAAGTAATGAATATATGTTGAGGAGATTTGATTAATTCTCAAGAAGAATGGAGAAGAGGAAAGGGAGAAGTGGCATTTGGCATATTACACTTGGTACTTTGTTTTTATAAAAAGTTACTTGTGTTTTACACTAGCAAAAAATTGGCCAGCCAAGGAACCTTGAGGGTTCAACCCCAAGGCATGGGCGCTAGGGCACCACGCCTATGGGGGAACCCGTGGGGCGAGCCAGGGCGGCAGGGCGCACCCAAGACACCGCATGGGCGTCTGGGGCACGCCCGGAGGAGCGCGGTAGGGGCGCATGAGCGCACCCGTGTCAGGAAGTGCATGGTGGGTGCTAGAGCGCGCCCGCAGGAGGCGTGAGTGGGCGCAACGCGCGCCCGCAGGAGAACACGGTGCGGGGCGGCACCGTGGAGGAGGAAGTTCAATTGAGCTGAGGTTGGCACGCGGTGTTTGATAAACCGCGGAAATTCCGCGAGGCGATTCGATGTGGGACGAAAAATTTCGCCGCGGATCAGATCTGAGTCGTCCGTCTCATCGCGCGCTCGATCTCCGCCGCTCATCGCATCGCGCCGCTCCGGTTCAAATCCAGGTCGTCCGATGTCTTTCATTCGCCCGATCGAACGGCTCCCAGTGCATCTTCTACCTCGAGCTCGACCGAGGTGCCCGCGACGTCCCCGCTGAACCAGGCGCCTTCCCGACGACGGTTTTTGAGTTCCCGGCCACCTCCGAGCAAACCGAGACCTCCATGGAGATCGTCTGGCTCTACTGATCACATTCATGCTTAAAAATACATTTGCATGCAACACATGGGAGATTTCGAGGTTGGCCGAAGCAACCGGAGGTGCGAGGCCACGTGATTTATTTTCTGCATGGTTTGGACCTAAACGAAGGTCGTGCATGCGTTCTAAGTCGCATGCACGTAGAGGAAATGAAAAATAAATGAAGCCGCGTGGAACAGAAAAGGAAAACAAGATTTGGAGAAAATCTTGAAGATCTGAAATCTTCGGTGATTTGAGATTTTTCCCACGCGGATGTTTTGAGGCATTTCTCTGCCTATATAAAGAGAGCCCGAGACGATGGAGAGGCTTGCTGATCTTTTGGAGAAAAACGAGAAGTCCCGCGAAGCCCTTGCCTAGCGAAGTATTGTCCCGCGCGCCACCTGCGCGACGAAGCATCCCAGAGCCTCCCTTTGCTTTGAGAGGTTCATTTTGCGCACCCCTTGCGCGAAATAAGAGAAGAGGAGGTCCCTGCGCGCCTCCCTTGCGTGACAGGAAGGAGCCGAGCCGCACACTTGCGCACTCAAGGCCATTACCCTCTCTGCCCGCGAACTTACACGGCAGGAGGAGCTTGCGCGCCATTTGTGCCTTGTGCACTTGTGTGTCTGAAGAAAAGGAGAAGAGGCCGCTTGACCCTTGCGCGCCACCTGACTTGCACCTTGAGGACTTGCGCGCCTCCTTTGAGGTAGGAGAAGACCCGAGGCCAAGACTTGTGTATGCACCGAAAAAGACCCGAGCATTTGTGCCTTGTGTGCAAGAATAAAGGAAGGACAAGTGTGTGCAAGAAGTGGAACAAGGCTTTCACCTTGTGTTTGCAATGTAATTGAGAAAATGTGTGTGAAAACAAAACAAGAAGTGGGCCGAACCTAGGTGTGTGCACTAAGAAGTGTGTATACACTTAGAAGAAGAATTAGAAGACTCACACAAAGTATAACACACATTTATGTTTGTAATCAAAAGGAACTAAATGTGTGAAGTACAAGTGAGAAGGTGTGTGCTTAAAACAGTTGACACCCTTTGTGGGTTTACTGCACCAAGGAGAAAGAGAAGAGTGCATGCATTCATGCATGCACCTGCACACGTAAATAAAGCTTAAATCAGTGGTGTGCATTTGAGTTGACCAAGACCAGATTATCTTGAAGAAATTGAGAAGGCCATGAAGTCAGTGCATGAGGATTCAGAGTTGCCATGCATTCAGTGCATGAAGTTGAATTGTTGTGAGACTGGACCAGACTGAAGTTAAAGATATCAGTTGTCTGAGTATTCAGTAGCTGAAGAGAGAGGCCAGGTTATCCTTAGAAGAAGGAGATAAATCCTGAGCAAGACGAGAAGACCTGATCAACTCAAGAGATCAGAGGTACAGAGCAAGGCCAGCAGTCTTTATCCCAAGCTGCTGAGGATACTTGAAGAACATAAAGTGAAGAAGAGCTACTCGTGTGACTCGAGGAGCCAGGAGAAGCCCCCTGTGAGACTCAGGGTGGAAGAAGTCTTCAGTGGGATTCTGGAGCAGGCCAGTGGGACTCTGGTAACACTGTGGGACGCAGTATAAAAACCCTCCTGTGGGACTCAGGAGAGATACAGTGGGATGCTGTATCGACCGTTGTAATTCTAACAAGTTATAATGGAGAAACCATGTTGGGGCGTATAACCAACATGGAAAGGACGTAGGCCTTTGGTGACGAACCTTGTAAATCCTTGTGTCCAGTGCCTTTACATTTACTGCATCATTCGTGGAAAGGTGAGAGATACAAGAAGAGTGGATCGAGGCTTTAACTAGCCATAGAGGTTTAATTGATTAAGAATCAATTAGTAAAAGTTTTAAGGGATCACTGATTCACCCCCTCCCCCTCTCAGTGATTCACACTGATCTGGGCACTTCAATTGGTATCAAATGGAAGGTTACCTCTAAAAGATCCAAGAGAGTCTATATGGAGTGCAGATTTGAGGAAATGAAAGAACAGCCTCAAATGGAGATATCTGCCAAGACTCTGAAAAACAGAATGAAGAAACAGGAAAAGAAGATGAGGAAGAAGGTTGTTGCAATCAGAGAAACTCCTTCTATGGAAAGAAATGTGAAAGTCACATCAGATGACAATTCCTTTTATCATTCTTCTGATGAAGCCTGTCCTAGCTGTGATGAAGTTGGAAAAATGAAAGATCTTCAAAGTGCAATCGAATATCTTCAGAAGACAGTCCCCAAGGAAGTGGCAATTTGTATAGCTACAGGCATCCTTGATCTTCATGAAGAAAAATCACAGTTAGAAGAAGAAGCCAATGAAATGGAAGATCAATTGGCAAAAAGGGTTGGCATAACCAACACTCTCAGAAAGCTGGTGAAGGCTAAAGATGAAACTGTTTCCCTTTGCAATGAAAGATATGAAGAAACTACTGAATAATTGCAAAGAATTCTTTCTGAGAAAGAATTCTTTAAAGTAATAATCAAAGATGTTTACCATGCACTGGAAAAGAGGCACAAAGTTTCAATGAATGTCATAAATGCTCAACTCGAAGACAAAGTCAAAATGGTGAAGGAGCTTGACAATTCATTACAAGAAATGAAGAAGGTGCATGAAGACCAGTTAGAACAGCTGAAAGAAAATTAGGAAGGAAGGCTAAGAACTGTTGAGGATGAGAAGAACTCCCTTAACATGAAATGCTTAGAACTAGAGGTGATATTGAAAAATCTGCAATCACCCAAAGCTGAATCCTCCCAGTCAGCTGAAAGTAGAAATGTTGCTACACAGGTGTGCATTTAGAAGGATGATTCCAAAAGGAGGACATCCTCTAATAAAAGGGCAACATCTTCTAAAAGGAAGGTACCATCCATACCATCTTGTACTGATGCTTCTAATTGTGTTTCCACAAAAAGTGCAGGATGGAAAAATAATTCCAAACAAGTATGGATGAAGAAAATGAAGAAGAAGAGCTCTCCTGAAACAACACAGCAGCTCAAGAAAAGTACCCTAAAATCAGAAGGACTGAAGAAGTCAAGATTTGTGGGTCAATGTTGGTGTTGTAACAGGTATGGGCATTGTGCAAATGATTGTTGGTACAATCCACTGAATGCCAAAGCACAGAGGAAGCCCATGCCTAGGGGGAGCAAGCCAGAAGAAAAGAAGCAGCATCCACAGGTCCAGAAACATCTGTTTACTGCTAACAGATTTGGATTACTTGACAACATCTGGGATGGTTGCAAAAGTGGTCAACAATTTGATACATGTCAATCTCCGAATGTATCCAAAGCTGGAAAGAATAGAAGATCACAGAACCTGGCTCAGAAAGATTCCTTGGGAAACAAGAAGAAAGTAGAAAATGCTCCCAAGAAGTGTTTGAGAAATGAAGAGAAGTCCTTGGAGTCTGAGTCCAAGAAGGGTGATGCATCCAGAAGGACCACCAAGAAGTGCTTCTACTGTGGAAAGAATGGCCATACCATGGATCTTTGTAAACAAGCCATGAAATTTAATAGAAGCCAACTGCACTCAAAAAGAAAATCAATCCAGAAGAAGCAGAAGGGATTGATTGAAAACGTGTTGCCTAAGAGGGGTAGCTTGACAGCATCAAAGGAACCATGTGGAACATCCAGAACTGAGGCCACACTTCCAAATGACTTGTTAATCATATGGCCAAATCAGTTGCAAATTTCCAATGATCTGCAGAGAGCTGAAGATGAAGTTCTGGCAATTGCTAAGGAAAAAGGGAAGAAGAAGATTTCACATGAATATGTGTTGAGATCCACACCAGCACAAACATCATTGAAGATCAAATGTGCAAGTGTGAAGAATGGTGAAAATGGGACATCTAGGTTGAGAGAATCTTCTCAACCTTGTTGTTCACATTGATGAACCAAGGAGGTTCCATATTATTCCCTAATCACTTGTATTTACATGTGCTGACATTGCAGGGAATTGAAGATGATGATCATTATCAACTGGAGGATGGTTTGGAAAGAATGGAGTGCACCCCTTGAGAGGGAGCCAATCTGAAGAAGATGGGATTCTTAGATTAATACCATCTTGAGAAAAGTGAAGGTATTCCAATCATACTTTCATCCCTTGTTTCTTAATTGTATTCATCATGACAATAAAGGGGGAGTATTGATTGAAGTCAAATGGATGAAAGGGGGAGCTTTATCTTTGCACCTGAACTTTCTAATAAGTTTTGTGAAGATGTGCAGGATTTAGCAAATTCATTATTATATCTGAAAAATTTCAAACCCCTAAGAATGATCTCACATGTGTAGAGAATTATGGACAGCTTTGAATTCCTTGGTCATATCACTCTTGTTTTCTACACTGGGTTAGCCCAAGTAGACTTAGAGCTGATTTACTAAAGGTTCATTGCTCAAGTGAACATGTGACATCATCCCTCTCTTAGTGTTTTTCAAGAAAATACTTTTCAAACGGAGGAAGAGATTTTTGAAAGAGAACCACACCACACCTTTGCATTTGATTTCCAATAAGGGGGAGATATATTGGCACACATATTGACCCATTCATATGTGCTCTAGTGTATTGCCAACAAATACAAAGGGGGAGATTGAAGTGCACTGTGTTGCATTTGTTGTCAATGAGGTATGTTGTTGTCAAGGAATGAATGGATTGATGTCAGAGAGTTTCAATATGTGAATGACAAAGGATGTGATGGTGATGGTGATGAAGGAGAATGGCCATGATACTAAGATGCATGTCACTTAGGAGATTCACTATGTGACATAGGAGTTGTGGTTGAAACATTCTCTATGGATATCAGACGATTTTAGAACTGATCTTAATGTTTCAATACTTGTATCAAGATGATACTAAGTTACACCACTTGAAGAATGAATGATGATGGAGCATCATTATATCTGACGATTGTTGAGCTGTTCTTAAAGTTCTACGAACTTGTATCAACTGGATACAATGTCAAAACAATATTAGAAGTCCATGCATTGTCTTCACAATGCATGAGGAGATAAAGATGATCCATCCACTACTTCTAAGTGGATGAAGTGAGCTAAAGAAGTCCATGCACTATCACCTAGAGCATGTGAATTAGAAGAAGATCCAATTGATCTCTGATTAGATCAATGAAGCACTTTGAAGAATTTAAGTGATTCAGGAGTTCGGTTGAAGAAGAAGAACCATCAAGAATTCACTCCTAAGTAATGAATATATGTTGAGGAGATTTGATGAATTCTCAAGAAGAATGGAGAAGAGGAAAGGGAGAAGTGGCATTTGGCATATTACACTTGGTACTTTGTTTTTATACAAAGTTACTTGTGTTTTACACTAGCAAAAAATTGGCCAGCCAAGGCACCTTGAGGATTCAACCCCAAGGCATGGGCGCTAGGGCACCACGCCTATGGGGGAACCCGTGGGGCGAGCCAGGGCGGCAGGGCGCACCCAAGACACCGCATGGGCGTCTGGGGCACGCCCGGAGGAGCGCGGTAGGGGCGCATGAGCGCACCCGTGTCAGGAAGTGCATGGTGGGTGCTAGAGCGCGCCCGCAGGAGGCGTGAGAGGGCGCAGAGCGCGCCCGCAGGAGAACACGGTGCGGGGCGGCACCGTGGAGGAGGAAGTTCAATTGAGCTGAGGTTGGCACGCGGTGTTTGATAAACCGCGGAAATTCCGCGAGGCGATTCGATGTGGGACGAAAAATTTCGCCGCGGATCAGATCTGAGCCATCCGTCTCATCGCGCGCTCGATCTCCGCCGCTCATCGCATCGCGCCGCTCCGGTTCAAATCCAGGCCGTCCGATGTCTTTCATTCGCCCGATCGAACGGCTCCCGGTGCATCTTCTACCTCGAGCTCGACCGAGGCGCCCGCGACGTCCCCGCTGAACCAGGCGCCTTCCCGACGACGGTTTTTGAGTTCCCGGCCATCTCCGAGCAAACTGAGACCTCCATGGAGATCGTCTGGCTCTACTGATCACATTCATGCTTAAAAATACATTTGCAAGCAACGCATGGGATATTTCGAGGTTGGCCGAAGCAACCGGAGGTGCGAGGCCACGTGATTTATTTTCTGCATGGTTTGGACCTAAACGAAGGTCGTGCATGCGTTCTAAGTCGCATGCACGTAGAGGAAATGAAAAATAAATGAAGCCGCGTGGAACACCACAGGAAAACAAGATTTGGAGAAAATCTTGAAGATCCGAAATCTTTGGTGATTTGAGATTTATCCCACGCGGATGTTTTGAGGTGTTTCTCTGCCTATATAAATAGAGCCCGAGACGATGGAGAGGCTTGCTGATCTTTTGGAGAAAAACGAGAAGTCCCGCGAAGCTCTTGCCTAGCGAAGTATTGTCCCGCGCGCCACCTGCGCGACGAAGCAGCCCGGAGCCTCCCTTGGCTCCGAGAGGTTCCTTTTGCGCACCCCTTGCGCGAAAGAAGAGAAGAGGAGGTCCCTGTGCGCCTCCCTTGCGTGACAGGAAAGAGCCGAGCCGCACACTTGCGCGCTCAAGGCCATTACCCTCTCTGCCCGCGAACTTACACGGCAGGAGGAGCTTGCGCACCCTTTGTGCCTGGTGCACTTGTGCGTCTGAAGAAAAGGAGAAGAGGCCTCTTGACCCTTGCGCGCCACCTGACTTGAACCTTGAGGACTTGCGCGCCTCCTTTGAGGCAGGAGAAGTCCCGAGGCCAATACTTGTGTATGCACCGAAGAAGACCCGAGCATTTGTGCCTTGTGTGCAAGAATAAAGGAAGGAAAAGTGTGTGTAAGAAGTGGAACAAGGCTTGCACCTTGTGTTTGCAAAGTAATTGAGAAAATGTGTGTGAAAACAAAACAAGAAGTGGGACGAACCTAGGTGTGTGCACTAAGAAGTGTGTATACACTTAGAAGAAGAATTAGAAGACTCACACAAAGTATAACACACATTTATGTGTGTAATCAAAAGGAACTAAACGTGTGAAGTACAAGTGAGAAGGTGTGTGCTTAAAACAGTTGACACCCTTTGTGGGTTTACTGCACCAAGGAGAAAGAGAAGAGTGCATGCATGCATGCATGCACCTGCACACGTAAATAAAGCTTAAATCAGTGGTGTGCATTTGAGTTGACCAAGACCAGATGATCTTGAAGAAATTGAGAAGGCCATGTAGTCAGTGCATGAGGATTTAGAGTTTCCATGCATTCAGTGCATGAAGTTGAATTGCTGTGAGACTGGACCAGACTGAAGTTAAAGATATCAGTTGTCTGAGTATTCAGTAGCTGAAGAGAGAGGCCAGGTTATCCTTAGAAGAAGGAGATAAATCCTGAGCAAGACGAGAAGACCTGATCAACTCAAGAGATCAGAGGTACAGATCATGGCCATCAGTCTTTATCCCAGGCTTCTGAGGATACTTGAAGAACTTAAAGTGAAGAAGAGCTACTCGTGTGACTTGAGGAGCCAGGAGAAGCCCCCTGTGAGACTCAGGGTGGAAGAAGTCTTCAGTGGGATTCTGGAGCAGGCCAGTGGGACTCTGGTAACACTGTGGGACGCAGTATAAAAACCCTCCTGTGGGACTCAGGAGAGATACAGTGGGATGCTGTATCGACCATTGTAATTCTAACAAGTTATAATGGAGAAACCATGTTGGGGCGTATAACCAACATGGCAAGGACGTAGGCCTTTGGTGCCGAACCTTGTAAATCCTTGTGTCCAGTGCCTTTACATTTACTGCATCATTTGTGGAAAGGTGAGAGATACAAGAAGAGTGGATCGAGGCTTTAACCAGCCATAGAGGTTTAATTGATTAAGAATCAATTAGTAAAAGTTTTAAGGGATCACTGATTCACCCCCTCCCCCTCTCAGTGATTCACACTGATCTGGGCACTTCACATAGTACTCCTCAAAAAAAGTATCCCTATTTCTACTGTATCTTATAAATTTATGAGCTTTGTGGCCTTCTCTCCCACTCTAGATTCTTTTCCCCAGCCCATTTTTGTAGTTTCCATGATTCTTCTTCCGACAGTTTGGACAAGCAATTAGTTGAGTTTTCTTTCTGACTTGTTAGTTAGATTCTCCATGTTCAAAATCCATATTTCTTTTGTTATCACGATAGCCATGAGACCATTCTCCAAAATCCATCTCTGATTTGGGAGAACAACAAAAAATTTCATCATTACTCGAAAATTCCCATGTTTATATATCCTTTTAATTATGTGGATTCAAACCCCAAATAATATATCTATTTTATATCATTTCTAATATCAAAACCCATTTAGTACATTGAAATCATTTTGAATTTTTTATTTTAAACCATGATAAATTCATATTTATTTTTCTTTAGATCAATAATTATCTCCCAATCTTTGTAAGAAGATTTAAGGGGAAATACATCTTAAGAAATATTTTATTAAAGTCTTACCACTTTATCTATTGAAAATCATCCTTTATATTGTGTTCTTAATCAATTCCCACCATTGAGTATCCTATCCATTTAAATGGTAAACAACTCAAGTCACTTTCTCAGTCTCAGAATAGTAAATCATAGAAAAGATCTTTTCAATTGAGTTGACCCACTATTAAACAACTAGTGTATAGGAAGTTACACTAAATATTGGTGGTTTTTTCCTACATAAAATACATGATATCCACTTGCACCCTCTATGGTGATGGTGGATGTTATACATTAATTAGTCTATTTCTTATAGACTGATACATTTGGGTATGTATTGCAATGAATTTCTAAACTCCACCACTCAAGACATTCGGGATGTCATTCATGGAGTCATTGCATTATACCTCACATGGATTATTGACCTAGCTTTTCTATGTTCTTACCATTTATAAAATGAAATTTTTTATAAAAAATTAAGTAAAAAAATCATGAATAAATTAACTATTCCTCTGTGAAATAAACCTTATTTGCATATCTTATGGGATCTCTTTGTATAACATTTTTCTAAAAAAAATATTCTTTGGTGATTTCAAATACTCAGTATCATAATAAAAATTTTCATTTATTTTCACTAATATTGATTCCCAAATTAATGAAAACAAATTACGATACCTACTATAGAAACAATGATTTTTCTAACAGTACGATTACACAATTTTAAATATAAAAAATATGATAGCGTTACAAAACAAGAATCTAAAGGTTTAGGGTCTTTGAATAATTAGGACCATTACTAAAAATTAATTTGTAAAACATAAATATTATTT
Organism: Viscum album; assembly: GCA_963277665.1. Classification (NCBI taxonomy): domain Eukaryota; kingdom Viridiplantae; phylum Streptophyta; class Magnoliopsida; order Santalales; family Viscaceae; genus Viscum; species Viscum album. The sequence continues at coordinate 1,211,676,942 of OY728137.1, forward strand.
AATTACTTTTCATATAGCATTATATTGACCTTCACAAATCACTTTAGTATAAGTAATCACCTATGTATGTAGATGAAATAAAGGAGTCGGCTAAAAGCCAAGTAAGAGGATTGATGAGAACACGAATCAATATAACATTGGGTGAGTATATTCCTCATCATCAGGAAATACAAATAGGATCGAAATCATGTACGTGGGGGATCAATCTATTAATTCAAGTAATGTTTACATGCATAAAAATAAAACATCATATATTTGTGGTCAACAAACACACATAGTTTTGAACAAAGTTAGCATCATGTTGACACATAACATATGTGCATTTTCATAAAAGATTAATTGTGAAAATATATAGCATAATGTTTATTCATATTTAATACTATAGCATGAGATACATCACATTACCTATTTCATTAATGTTCCATATAATTTTGGGCACACCTGTCACATCCAAACATTTACATTATCATGCATGCCACATAGATCATATATTAATCTTTTTTCATAAAATAACTGATTGAGTGGAAATGTATTTCATGAGAATTTAGTAAGTCATATATTTATGAAAAATAATTTTTTTAAATAAAAATTTAATAACATACTTGGTATAATAGTCATTAATATTTAGTGAAAAAGAAACAATCTAAAGAGAAGTAAAACAATTTTTTTTTGAAAAAAGCATTCTCTTGAAAAAATAACTACATTTGTTATAAAGACCTATTAAAAAATGAATATCTCCAAAATGAAAATGTAAGGAGAAAAATTAAATTATATTTTAGGAGCATGAAAGGAAAATCCATACAAAAAATATAGTGAAAGAGGTAAACCCAAAAGAAAGAGAGTCAGGTTTGAAAATACCCTTATCTTATGTCTGAATGATTTATTCACATTAGTATCCTAGATAATAAAATTAGATTAATAAATAAATAAATAGCTAATTTGTTTTGCATTTTATTGAAAATAATTTAATTAATTTCATTTATATCTATTGTGACGTGTTATATAGTTCAATTCAATCGTTATGAGAGTGTTCATTTACTTGGTATTCATGAAATGTTCACTTGTATACATGTATGTAAATTCTAATAAATTGATGATAATATTACCAAATTTTTTATATATGTTATTATTGATCTTAAATAATATTAAATCTTATTATATTTCATTTTTATATGGTATAAGGATAAATCATTAGGTAAAGCAATAATGATAATCATTTAGATTAATTTGGTGGTTTTTTGATTATCATGAACTAGTTACAATTTATTATTTAATATCATGTATATATTTTGGTTACAGAACTTAAAAATGGTTATAAAATAAATAATAAAATATTTTTCAACCATTATAATGGTTTTATTACCATCAATAAGGTAGATAATGTAAAATTAAAATGTATCATCGACAATGGCGGTAAATCGAAAAATCACGGATGATGTTCTCATATTTACAATAAAAGGGAGAGAAGAGAGGTTTGGATAATGGTTTATTAAATTAACATAATAAATTTAATTTATATATAATATAATTTAGTTATCATTACACATTCATAAGGCTAGCCTAGAAGGGAGGAGGAAAAAAATGAAATTAAAAATAAATTAAATGAAAAAAGGTAGGTGATTTTACGTCTTGAGCATTCTCTCTTTGAGAACCTCCATATAGAGAAGGGTCATGGTATTTTTTTTAACAAAAGAGGATCCTATACCTGGGGAAGAGGACTAGGAAGAGTATTAGGAATAAATTTTATATTCATCAAGGCCTTGTAGATTTGAGGAGATGGTGTTGTGAGGAAAGGTATTTATATTGGAGGAGAGGGGTATTTTTTGATTTTTTTTGTTCATTAGTTTATTATTTTGGCTCAAATATATGAATATTTTGATCTTTATAACTAAATATATTGATATAATGTAATATAGTTTGATATTATTGGCTTTAATAATTCACACATCATTTATAAGTCAATAAATCATGTATTTGTTACATACCCTAAATTATTGTATTTCACTATTCAAAAAAAGTCACCCAATTCATTTTTCAATGTGTCTAAGTAAACAATGAAACTCCATTTTGTGATAATAATTTTTTAAATATGATAAATTTAATTTTTAATTAAAATCATAATTTATTCAAAAAATAATGATTTTGAAATTATAACTAATTTTATGACCCTTCAAAAAATTAATTAAGGTCACATAAAATTATCTTATAATCATAAAAAATGTTAATTTTTTAATACATTTTATAAAAATATGTTTTAATTTAAATTATTATATTAATTATAAAATTTTATTTAGACATTTTTGTGATATATATTCACTCAATATGATCCAGTGAGAAGTATTATAAAATTTAGATAAAATAAGCTTCCTTTGTAAGATGATCCCTAAAGACCTTTACAGTATTGTTTCCTATGGGTGTCTCTAGTGGTCCAATGAAAAATTGAATGGTGATTTATTTCCATTTCCATATTGATATGTGAAATGGTTGCATCATCATATTATATTATTTCCTTCTATACTTTACGTTATGATTGAACATACACTTTGATTCATATTCAACAATCTCCTTCTTCATATAATCCCACCGATAGCTCTCTTAGAGATCGTGACACATAATTATGCTCCCTTGGTGAATATAGAATGTCTAGTTATGTGCATCATTCAGAATACATATCTTTATCTATGTATTGGATGATAAACAAAGTCATGACCCAAATCTTACAACTCCCACCTCATCAATTTTGTTCTATGAGGATTTACCCATTCTAAAAAATTTCACCTTATTTGGAATTCCCACATCACCTCTTTAAGAATCCTATATTTTATCCTTGAGGGTTGGTTGAGAAATAATTTGAGAAATGATTTATTATGTTACATACATAATTATTCCAAAGTATATCCATTTAAAATATAATAAGATTATATCTTTCTCAATTTTTGTTATTGATAATGATGCTAAATATTTTCTACTAAGAGAATCTTCCACATTATTTTTATTATGAGCATACTAGTGTATTGAGTAATCATAATCCTTGATGAGCTCCAACCATATTTACTGGTGATTATTTAGCTCATTCTATGTGTATATATAATTTAGGATCTTATGATCTATATATATTTCACCCTTCTCCCTATAGAGATAATTCCCCAAGCTTTTCAATGTGAAGATCACAACTGGAAACTCAAGACATTGAATGGGATAGTTTTGTACATTAATTTTCAATTTCCTAATGGTGTAAGCTATTAATTTATTATTTTTCATCAGTAAAAAACCTAAAAAAATATTTTATGTGTCATAGTATACCACAAGAAATTCCCCACAAGTCGGATGTGTGAGTACTGGCCCAGTGAAAAACCCAATTTTAACTCATTTTATCAATCTTCACATTCACAAATCCATACAAACAGTCCTCCATTCCATGTCAGCTTTGTTAATGCATTTGAAAATTAGGAAAATTTCTTAAAAAATAACTTGTAATACCTATCTACACTGTTGATTCTATGAATCTCTATTAAATATATTATTCTAGGCCAAACTTGGATTACCTCTGTCTTGGAAAGGTCCATAGATATTCTTTTACTGGTGATAAAATTCCCCAAGAATGATTCATCCTCAATTTAGAACCCACATTTACTATACATTGCATAATTTTTCTAACTTGAAATTTTTTTCAACATGGTATTCAAATACTCTTCATGTTCACCGTTTACCTTAGAGTATATTAGAATATCACAAATAAAGACAACCTAAATTTTTTTGAGGTAATTTATAAAGACACTTTTCATTATGGCAAGAAATATTAATGGATAATTAGTGAGTCTGAAAGGAATCACTATGAATTCATAGTGTCCACACTTCAATTTAAAGTTAGTCATGTTAATATCTTCCTTCCTCCCCTTTAATCGATGATGTTAAAATCAATGATCCACCTTAGAGAAATGCTTCATCCGACATAGCGTATCAAACAAGTCATCTATCCACAGAAGCATATACTTATTCATTATCAGGATATTCATAAGTTCACGAGAATCAATACAGAGTGACATCGATCCATCCTTATTTAAGAATAGGACCGACACACCCCATGTTGAAGCACTTAGACATATAAAACCCTTTACTATATTCTCATGTAACTTCTTATTCATTTCCTCCAACACAATGGTGGAAATTCTATAAGAAATATTTCACATATATAGAGATATAATAGAAGGTTCAATTGAGAAATAAATCTATTGGTCTAGAAAAATACCAAACAATACTTCAGGGAACACATCACTATAGTCTTTTACAATTGGCAGGTCTTCGAGAAATATTCTCTACTTCATCTCAATCATTTGAGGTAGGTATGCTTTCTTAAAAGGAAATTATATTCACACATGATATGATAATTTTGAAGGATATTCATCCTCATCCTTAAACTTATATTGAATTAGAAGATGCTTCGAGATGCAAATAGTGATTTCTCTTTCCCAATTGTTGTTGATGTCTTTTTATAATGATACCCAATCCATGCCTAATATAACATTGAATACCACAAAAATAATTAATAAGATATGTTTTAGGAGTTTCATTCCACAAAAATTATCCTTGGAAGAGTTATATACTTTGGATTCAATAATTGAAACATTTTCTATTCTCATAGATAACTCAACCTCTATATTTTGAGGTGGTGTTTGGATTGTTCTATAAAACTATCAAGATATGAATGAATTGCTTGAACCAGAATAAAAAATAATGATTGATATTATGGAATTAATAAACCCTATACTCTCCACCACATTATTATCAGAATCCACCTCAGCATTAATAATGGATTAAATTTACCTTTATCCTTTGGCATTGGTGGTGGCTGATGCTGAATACACTCAAAGACTCGAGGATTAGTGAATTGTCTTGATTAGTTACATTTATCCCAACAGTATAAACATTGAACCATGGTTGGTGCTCTCCTTTCCTCCACCACATTATCCTGATTCCTCACATCTCCTTTAAATTCACGATCATTATGGATTTATATCCTACAGTTGAATCATTTCCCCATCCCATTGAGGCAGTTCCTAGGATGATCATTCCCACACTTTTGACATTTGAGTGGTTGAGTTTTATTTCCACCATGGTCATTAGATCATTATGATTCAAACTCCATCTTTCATTTCATATCACCATATCATGGGAAATATTTCCCAAAATCCATCTCCACTTTGAGATCACATCAAAAAACATTTTCATAACTCCCAAATTAAAAAAATTTGATATCCTTTAAAATGTGTGGTTTTAAACCATTAAAGAATCTATATATTTACTATCATTATTGATATAAAAACCATTGCATACCTTGAATTAATTTGGAAATTTTCATCATATTCCATGAAAAAATCACCTTTCTTTTTCTTATTTTCAATAAATTCTCCCTCTATATTCGTACGAAGTGTTTAAGGGAAATACTTCTTAATAAATATTTTCTCAAATACTTCCTACTAAATCTCATCAATTTCATCCTTCATCTTGGTGATCTTAATAAACGACCACCACTGATCGACCTCTCCATTTAAATGATTAATAGATAAATTCACAATCTTATTCTCAGAATACTGATGCATAGAAAAGAACTTCTCTATTGAGTTTACCCATGATTCCGCAACTAGTGGATTAAAAGATACACTAAATGTTGGTTGTCATTTCTACATAAATGACTCAATCGATAGTTTCACCCACTTAAGTGAAAGAGTATGTTCCACATTATTCTGGTTTTCATTCATTTCCTTAGACATCTGAGTAAGTATTTCTTTGATGTTTTTAACTCCACCTCCCATGTCATTGGGTAGGTCATTTGGTAAGTCACTACATTTTCCCTCAATCGGACTGTTTCCCTAGATTTTCCTTGTTCTCACTTTACATAAAATAAAAAATGTTTTAGAAATAATAATTCAACATGTAATTAATTTAAAAAATTACACCATTTTGAAATTAACTTTAAATTCATTTCTTGTAGGCTCCCTATGCTAATCATTTTTCTAAAACAATGTTTCTTGCGTGCTTTCATATACTCAGTATCATTCAAATTCTTTTCACTAAGGATCTCTAATCCTAATTCCCAAATTAACTAAAACACATAGTGATATAAACCATAAAAACCATAATTTTAAAACATTACTATTACATCATTTTAAAGATAAACTATATAGTACTGTTACAAAACCAAGATCCAAATGTTTTGTGTCTTATTAAAAATTGAAAAATTAGTTAGTTTTACAAAATTAAACACAAAAATTATGTAATTCCTTTTTCTCTAGATTTCTAGTGGACTTCACATTTCCCTTAGATAAAGTAATCACCTAAGTATATGCATTAAATAAAGGGGTGATCTAAAATCCCAGTATGAGGTCAGATAAGAACATGAATCAATATAACCGAGGGGTTAAGAATAATCCTTACCATCCTAATATAAGCTTTGGATTATAATCATAATCATGAGGGGAAGAATTAGATAAATTCATGGATGTGGAAATGAATAAAAATGAAGCATCATATCTTAGTGGTAGACTGTCGCACATTTTTGTGAACAATGATTATAAAATGTTCATTCATAACATATGTGAATCATCATTACATTATAATTGTGAAAAAATATAGCTTTTTGTTTCTGAATATGAAACCTTATATCACTAGATAAACCACATTACCCAATGAATTTTTGCATTATATAATTCACTTCACACCCATCACATCATAACAATTACATAATTTTTCATGCCACATAAAATGTATATCAGTATTTTATATAAAATAAACCATGGTAGTGAAATTCATTTCATGATAATTTCATAAATAATAATTTCATGAATAATTTTTGGTGATTCCAAAATAAATAGGGGATAAAATTCATGGTTTTAAAATCACTAATCTTATGTGAAGAAGAAACAATCTCAAGAGAAGTAAAGCAAGTGTTTTAGATAAAATAGTTCTTATGAATGAGTATTTTTATTTGTCATAAAACCGGATTAGAAACATGTATATCCGATAAAAGAATATGTAAGGAAAAATGAAATGATATTTATGTAACATTAACAGAGCATCCATACTAAAAATAGATCGAATGAGGGAAAACCCAATGAAAGAGAGATGGGTTCGAGAATTCCCTTACCTTATGGCCAAATGATTTCTTCACTTTAATATAATAGATAATAAAATTATATTAAAAAATAATAAATAGATAAACATTTATACATTTATTTTATGTATTATAATTTTATTATGTTCATCTATGACCATTGTGATGTGTTATAGAGTTCAATTCAATAAATCTGTGTGTGGTCGTTTTCATGGTTTTCAAGATTGGTTCGCATGTATACATGTATATAAGTTCATGTAAAATGAGGACAATTTTTTAGATTTGATGTTATACGTTATTAATGAATATATAGAAGATTAAATTATCTTATATATCCTTTTTATATGGAATTAAGATAGATATTTAAATAAAAAAAATTTTGGTAATCATTTATGTTAATTTGGAGGGTTTTTGATCATCATGAACTAGTTTTATTTTATTATATAATATTATGCATATATGTTAGTTTTGGAAAATAAAAAGTGTTATAAAATTAATTTAAAAATATTTTTAATCCATTATATTCCATTTATGACCATACATAAAGGTGATATTTGAAAATGAAAATGCATCATCCACAATGGTTGTATATTGACACATCATGGACGGTGTTATCATTTTTAGAATACACTACTTGAAATACAGTCTTTCCCAACGGTTCTGAACCATTTGGAAAGGCTGAAGAACCGTTGGTATATGTTATACCAATTGTTCTGCAAACCGTAGGGAAGTAAGCCGTTGGGAAAACTTTTCCCAACCGTTTACTATGAACCGTTGGAATAGAGTGGGGGAAAGCTAACCAATCCCAATGGTTTGGCATGAACTATTGGGAAATCCCAAGGATTCTTCTATCCCAAAGGTTCTCCCAAACTGATGGGATAGTTTTTCCCAAGGTTTTTTTACCAACGGTTCAATGAATCGTTGGTAAAAAAGGCATCAGAGATAATATGCCAACGGTTTAAAACCATTGGCATATCCTATGTAGTGAAAATTGCACAGTAACCTGCAATTTGCACAGTAGGTCTGCAATTTAGACAACAGGCCTCATTTTTTGCATTACCTCGCATTTTCAATCCAATTATTGTACCTCCAATAATCTAACACATACATATACAATTATTGTACCTGCAATAACCTACTAACACATACATATATAGAACAAATTCATATACATTTAACATATAATGAATCCTAGAACAATACACATCCATAATTAAATTAGAATTCATAACGTAATTATAATCATACATAATTCATTTAGAATTCAATTTAAAATTTAGATGACAATTATATGTGGAATCTGGAAGTCAATTCATAATTTTATTGGGTTTTGGTATACCATATATTTTTACCTAAAATGATGACCATTTTAAACAAAATACATACACCTGGAGTCATACCAACCACACTGTGCCTCTGATTGAGGCGGGGTTGACTCGTACACACCACATATGACCCATTACTCTTTTTTCTAAAGTATCGACACAATCCTAAAGCGTTTGGTCGATTTTCCGTATGCCAGTTGATATTTTTCAATTAAAATGACGTCCTTTTGAAACAAAAGACAGACACTTTGAGTGGTGATGTCCATACTGCATCTCAGATTGAGGCGGGGATGATCCGTACACGTCACATATGACCAATGGATCGTTCTCCTAATGTTTCAATGGAAAACGAATGCGTTTGTTTGTTCTTCTATCTGTACTTAAAATGTTGTCCATTTTAAACAAATGAGAGACACTTAGACTGATTCCATCCACACTGCGACTTAGATTAAGGCGGGGTTGACTCGTACATGTCACATATGACCCATGGATCGTTTTCCTAAAGCATAAACACATTTCAAATACGTTTGGTCGGTTTTGCGTATGTCAGTTGTTCTTTTCACTTATAATCATGTCAATTTTAAACAAAAGAGACACAATTAGAGTGGTGTCGGCCACACCGTGCCTCAGATTGAGGTGGGGTTGACTCGTACATGTCAAATATGACCCATGGATCATTGTGCTAAAGTATCTACACAATCTAAATGCGTTTGGTCGGTTTTATGTATGCCAGTTGATGTTTTTCACTTAAAATGACATTATTTTGAAACAAAAGACAGACACATTGAGTGGTGGCAGCCACACTGCACCTCATATTGAGGCGGGGTTTACTAGTACATTTCACATACGACCCATGTATCGTTGTTCTAAAGTATCGACACAATCCAAATGTGTTTGGTCGATTTTTCGTATGTACTTAAAATGTTGTCCATTTTAAACAAAAGGGAGCCACTTAGAGTGATCTCGGCCACAGAGTGCCTCTAATTGATCACGAGTTTACTCTTTCACATCACATATGACCCATAGATCATTGAACTAAAGCATAAACACAATCCGAAGGCGTTTGGTTGGTTTTTCATATGTCAGTTGTTCTTTTCACTTATAATCATGTCCATTTTAAACAAAAGAGAGACATTGTGAATGGTGTCGGCCACACCGCGGCTCGTATTGAGTCGGGGTTGACTCGTACACGTCACATATGACCCATGGATCGTTTTCCTAATGCATCAACACATTTAGAATGTGTTTAGTCAGTTTTTCGTATGCCATTTGATCTTTTCACTTATAATCATGTCCATTTTAAACCAAAGAGAGACATTCTGACTGGTGTCGGCCACACCACGCCTCAGATTGAGGCGGGGTTGACTCATAAACGTCACATATGACCCATGGATCGTTGTGCTAAAGTATCAACACAATCCAAATCCGTTTGGTCGGTTTTCCGTATGTAATTAAAATGTTGTCCATTTTAATGTAAAAGAGAGACACTTAGAGTGATTCCGGCCACACCGTACCTCAAATTACTGTGGGGTTGACTCGTACACGTCACATATGACCCATGGATCTTTGTCCTAAAGAATCAACACATTTAAAATGTGTTTGGTTGGTTTTTCGTATCTTATTTGTTCTTTTCACTAATAATCCTGTCCATTTTAAACAAAATACATACACAAGGAGTGATCCTGCCACACTGTGCCTCAGATTGAGGCGAGGTTAACTCGTACATGTCAAAAATGACCCATCGATCATTTTCCTAAAGTATCAACATATTCCAAAAACGTTTTCTCAGTTTTCTGTATGCCAGTTGATGTTTTTCAATTAAAATGACGTCCTTTTGAAACAAAAGACAGACACTTTGAGTGGTGCCGACCACACTACGTCTCATATTGAGGTGCAGTTGATTCGTACACGTCATATATGACTCATGGATCGTTTTACTAATGTTTCAATGGAAACCAAATGTGTTTGGTCAGTTTTCTGTATGTACTTAAAATGGTGTCCATTTTAAACAAAATAGAGACACTTAGACTGATCTCGGCCACACCGTGACTCGGATTGAGATCGGGATGGCTCATACAGGTCACATATGACCCATGAATCGTTCTTCTAAAGTTTCAATGGAAACCAAATGTGTTTGTTTAGTTTTCTGTATTTACTTAAAATGTTGTTCACTTTAAACAAAAGAGAGCCACGTATAGTTATTCCGACCACACCGTGCCTCAGATTAAGACTAGGTTGACTCATACACATCACATATGACCCATGGATCATTTTCCTAAAGCATCCACACATTTCAAATACGTTTTTTTGGGTTTGTGTATGTCAGTTGTTCTTTTCACTTATAATCTTGTCCATTTTAAACAAAAGAGAGACACTCTGAATGGTGTCAGCCACACCACACCTTGAATTGAGGCGGAGTTGACTCGTACACGTCACATATGACCCATGGATAGTTTTTCTAAAGTATCGACACAATATGAATGCGTTTGGTCCATTTTCTGTATGCCAGTTGATGTTTTTCAATTAAAATGACGTCCTTTGGAAACCAAAGACAGACACTTTGAGTGGTGCTGGCCACACCGCATCTCATATTGAGGCGGGGTTGATTTGTATATGTCACATATGACCAATGGATCGTTATCCTAATGTTTCAATAGAAACCGAATGCGTTTGGGTGGTTTTCTCTATGGACTTAAGATGTTTTCAATTTTAAACAAAACAGAGACACTTAGACTAATTTCGGCCACACCGCGACTCGAATTAAAGCGGGGTTGACTCGTACACATCACATATGATACATGGATCATTTTCTAAAAGAATCAACACATTTCAAATACGTTTGGTCAGTTTTTCGTATGTTATTTGTTCTTTAAACTTATAATCCTATCCATTTTAAACAAAAGAGACACAGTTAGAGTGGTGTCGGCCACAGCATGCCTCAGATTGAGGCAGGGTTGACTCGTACACGTCACATATGACCCATTGATTGTTGTGCTAATGTATCGACACAATCAGAATTCATTTGGTCGGTTTTCCGTATGCCAGTTGATGTTTTTCACTTCAAATAACGTCCTTTTGAAACCAAAGACTAACACATTGAGTGGTGGCGGCCACACCGCGCCTCGTATTGACGTGGGGTTGACTCATACACGTCACATATGACCCATGGATCATTGTTCTAATGTATCGACAAAATATTAATGCGTTTGGTCGATTTTCTGTATGTACTTAAAATGTTGTCCATTTTAAACAAAAGGGAGCCACTTAGAGTGAACCCAGCCACAGCGTGCCTCAAATTGAGCCCAAGTTGACTCGTACAGGTCACATATGACCGATGGATCGTTCACCTAAATCATCAACATAATCTAAATGCGTTTGATCAGTTTTTCGTATGTCAGTTGTTCTTTTCACTTATAATCCTGTCTATTTTAAACAAAAGAGTGACACTGTGAATGGTGTCGGCCACACCACGCCTCGGATTGAGGAAGAGTTGACTCGTACATGTCACATATGACCCATTGATCGTTTTCCTAAAGCATCAACACATTTCGAATGCGTTTGGTCGGTTTTTCGTATGCCAGTTGATCTTTTCACTTATAATTTTGTCCATCTTAAACAAAAGAGAGACACTATGAATGGTGTGGGCCACACCACGCCTCAGATTGAGGCAGGTTTGGTTTATACACATCACATATGACCCATGGATTGTTATTCGAATGTATCAACACAATCCAAATCTGTTTGGTCGGTTTTCGGTATGTACTTAAAATGTTGTCCATTTTTAAAAAAAAGAGAGCCACATAGAGTGATTCCAGCCACACTGTGCCTCAGATTAAGTCAGGGTTTACTCGTACATGTCACAGATGGCCCATGGATCGTTGTCCTAAACAATCAACACATTTCTAATGCATTTGGTCGGTTTTTCGTATGTCAGTTGTTCTTTTCACTTATAATCCTGTCCATTTTAAACAAAATACATACACAAGGAGTGATCCTGCCACACCATTCCCCAGATTGAGGTGAGGTTAACTCGTACAAATCACAAATGACCCATAGATCGTTTTCCTATTGTATCAATATATTCCGAAAGCGTTTTCTTGGTTTTCAATATGCCAGTTAATGTTTTTCAATTAAAATGACGTCCTTTTAAAACAATAGCCAGACACTTTGAGTGGTGTCAGCCACACCGCATCTCATATTGAGGCGGGGTTGATTCGTACACCTCACATATGACCCATGGATCGTTCTCCAAAAGCTTCAACAGAAACCGAATTCATTTGGTCGGTTTTCCGTATGTACTTAAAATGGTGTACTTTCTAAAAAAAGACAGACACTTAGACTGATCCCGGCCACACCGCGACTCGGATTGAGCCTGTGTTGGCTCCTACAGGTCACATATGAACCATGGATCATTCTCCTAATGTTTCAATGTAAACCGAATGCGTTTGGTTGGTTTTCTGTATTTACTTATAATGTTGTCCATTTTTAACAAAATAGAGACACTTAGAGTGATTCCAACCACACCGTGCCTTAGATTAAGGCGGGGTTGACTCATACACATCACATATGACCTATGGATCATTTTCCTAAAGTATCAAAACATTTCAAATACGTTTGGTCATTTTTGCGTATTTCAGTTGTTCTTTTAACTTATAATCCTGTCCATTTTAAAACAAAAGAGAGACACTGTGAATGGTGTCGGCCACACCATGCCTCGTATTGTGATGGGGTTGACGCGTACACATCACATATGACCCATGGATCGTTGTGCTAAAGTATTGACACAATCTGAATGTGTTTGGTCAGTTGTATGTATGCCAGTTGATGTTTTTCAATTAAAATGACGTCATTTTGAAATAAAAGATAGACACTTTGAGTGGTGCCGGCCACACTGCATCTCAGATTGAGGTGAGGTTGATTCGTTCACGTCACATACGACCCATGAATTGTTCTCCTAATATTTCTACATAAACAGAATGCGTTTGGTCGGTTTTCCTTATGTACTTAAAATGGTGTCCATTTTAAACAAAAGGCAGACACTTTGAGTGGTGGTGGCCACACGGTGCCTCAGATTAAGGCGGGGTTGACACATACTCGTCACATATGACTCATAGATCATTGTTCTGAAGTATAGACATAATTCGAATGTGTTTGGTTGGTTTTCTGTATGCTAGTTGCTGTTTTTCACTTAAAATGATGTCCTTTTGAAACAAAAGAAAGACACTTTGAGTAGTGGTGGCCACACCACGCCTTGGATTGAGGTGGGCTTGACTCCTACACGTCACATATGACCCATGGATCATTGTGCTAATGTATAGACACAATCCAAATGAGTTTGGTCAGTTTTTCGTGTGCCAGTTGATGTTTTTCAATTAAAATGACGTCCTTTTGAAACAAAAGGCAGACCCTTTGAGTTGTGTCAGCCACACAACATCTTAGATTGAGGCGGGGTTGATTCTTACACATCACATATGAACAATTAATCGTTCTCCTAATGTTTCAATGGTTACCAAATTCCTTTGGTCAGTTTTCCATATGTACATAAAATGTTGTCCATTTTAAACAAAAGAGAGCCACTTAGAGTGATTATGTCCACAATGTGCCTCAGATTAGGATGGGGTTGACTCGTACACATCACATATGACCCATGGATCGTTGTGCTAATGTATCTAGACAATCTGAATGCGTTTGGTCGGTTTTCCGTATGCCAGTTGATGTTTTTCACTTAAAATGACGTCCTTTTGAAACAAAAGATAGAAACTTTGAGTGGTGGTGGCCACACCACACCTCATATTGAGGCGGGGTTGACTCGTACACGTCACATATTACCCATGGATCGTTTTTCTAAAGTATTGACACAATATGAATGTGTTTGTTCAGTTTTCCATATGCCAGTTGATGTTTTTCAATTAAAATGACGTCCTTTTGAAACAAATGGTAGACACATTGAGTGGTTCCGGCCACACCGCGTCTCAGATTGAGTCAGGGTTGATTCTTACACGTCACATATGACCCATGAATCGTTCTCCTAAAGTTTCAATGGAAAACGAATGTGTTTGTTCAGTTTTCCATATGTACTTAAAATGTTGTCCATTTTAAACTGAAAAGATCCACTTAGAGTGATTACGACCACATCGTGCCTAAGATTAAGGTAGGGTTGACTTTTACACATCACATATGACCCATGGATCATTGTTCTAATGTATCGACACAATCCGAATGCGTTTGGTTAGCTTTTCGTATGCGAGTTGATGTTTTTCACTTAAAATGACATCCTTTTGAAACAAAAGACAGAAATGTTGAGTGGTGGCAGCCACACCACACTTCGTAATGAGGCCTGGTTGACTTGTACACATCACATGTGAGCCATGGATCGTTGTGCTAAAGTATCGACACAATCCAAATGCATTTGGTCAGTTTTCCGTATGCCATTTGATGTTTTTCAATTAAAATTACGTCCTTTTGAAACAAAAGTCAGACACTTTGAGTGGTACCGGACACACCGCATCTCAGATTGAGGCGAGGTTGATTTGTACACGTCACATATGACCCATGGATCATTCTCCAAATTTTTCAACAGAAACATAATGCGTTTGTTGGTTTTCCGTATGACAGTTGATGTTTTTCAATTAAAATGAATTCCTTTTGAAAGAGAAGACATACATTTTGAGTGGTGCTATCCACACCGCATCTCAGATTGAGGCGGGCTTGATTCACACACATCACATATGACCCATGGATCGTTCTACTAAAGTTTCAATAGAAACCGAATGTGTTTGGTCAGTTTTCCGTGTGTACTTAAAATGTTGTCCATTTTATGAGAATCCTCATGTGTCTATTAGTGGAATGATATTTACATAAAATATTATAGACATTCATATAAAAAATTTATATATCATTCTTAGTATGGATTCTATATTAGTTTATCATTCTATGAAACATTTCAGAGCTAACAATGTCATGCCCAATAAATACTTCTCTTTTATAACATACCAAGAATCTATGATATTGATTAGATGTGTAAATGTGATTTACATTGACTATCATGATAAAAATAAATAAAATATATATTATAGGTTTTCTAGTATTAAATGAAATCAAGGAGGGTGTGGGATGTCTTTCAGGGCTGCCTGGGGGGCTGTCCGGTGGGTGTCCGGGGGGTGTCCGGGGACCAAGGAAGAGGGTGGGGGGGCTCTACGGGGGGCTGTCCGGGGGGTGTTCGGGGGGGTTGTCCAGGTTCAAAGGATGAGGTTGGGGGGGATGTTCGGGGGGCTGTACTAGGTCTAGGGAGGAGGGTGTGGGGGGGCTGTCCGGGTTGCTGTTTGGGGGGCACTTTGGGGGCTGTCCGGGGGGGGGGGGGGCTGTCTGGGGTCCAAGGAGGGGGGGGGCTGTTTGGGGGGCTATCCGGGGGATGTCTGGGGGGTGTTCGGGGGGGTTTTCCGAGGTCCAAGGAAGAGGGTGGGGGGGGGGGGGGGCTGTCTGGGGGCTGTCCGGGGGGCTGTCCAGGGTCTAGGGAGGAGGGTGGGGGGCTGTCCGGGCGGGGGGGGGGGGGGGGTGTCCGGGGTCCAAGGAGGATGGTGGGGGTTGTCCAGGGTCCAGGAAGGAGGGGGGTTCCCAAACAAAGAACCACTAAAAGACAACAACATCCATAAAAACATGTAATATATAAAAATAACTCAACTCCAATACTATACTACGAGTCTAGATAAAACCAAAAACTAGAAAAGATTAATATCAAATCTCAGTAATATTAGTCAAAAATATAATGGATCAATTTGTCCCACATCACATTCACCATCATCACCATCATCATCACCCTCGTACTCATCTCCATCATCATCCTCGCCCTCCTCAGCTCCCTCCTCCTCACCCTCACCCTCCTCCTCGCCCTCACCACCCGCCTCACCCTCCTCCTCTCACTCCTCTTCCGCATCAGACTCCTCGCCATCATCATCGTCAATCTGGACATCGTCATGACCACCACTAGAACTTCCACCTAGTGCACCATATATTGAACGTATCGATAAAATATTCATCAAAAGCTGGGCTGGCCTCTTCTAGAAGTGTTGGATGTAGAACTCAATAGATTTCATAAACACACTATTTTCCCTAGCGGACTATTTTTCCGTCTCTGTGTCCCTTTTCTTAGCCTGTTCTACCTGTGCCTTAACATGTTGCAGCTCGGTGGCACTACAGCTCATACCTGAGGAGGGCCAATACCTCGTTGAGGCTATCCTAGGTCGGCAGTGTACTTTTCTAGAATCCTTCTTTCCCAACACCTGATGTAAGTGATCTGTTGGCCCAAAATTGTCTCGTTATTGGACATCGAGGGCCTCTAAAGCAGCCCGTTAGAAATATAAATATAACATTAAGTTACAAAGTACATATTAAAATATAAATTCAACAGATTAAAACTTACAATCTGCTGCTGAGTCGCTTCATTGGTGAAACTTTTATCCTTTTTCCGTCTACTTGAGCTAAACAATTTTGCTCCAGGCACACGTCCTTAAATATTTTTTATTTTCCTCTACAATGACATTTAAAACTAAAGTTATATGAAAACATTAGCAAAATATTAAATAATTGAGGAAACAAAAGAAACTGTAAGTCGTAAAGAAAACATATTAACAATTTTCATACCTACTTCCTCTCATGATCAGGCATCGTAGTGCATCACAGTGTGTGGAGGTATTTTTTTCGAATCAATGTTCTTTTTAGTTTTTCCAGATGATTCCTAAATAAAATTCGAATAGTCAACAGATAGTATAAATTCAAAACATGAATGTTATTATTTAAATAAATAAAATTTTATTAATACCTTAAACTGGGTACTCATCCAATGTGTAATCATCTGAAGATACTGCTCTATAGGACAATCATCCACCACTGGTACTGCCTCTAACTCAGTGCCAACTCTAGAAACCCAGCCAATATACAACTCATTCTTACAGGCTCTCCAATGCTCGCCTAAATCCTTTAAACGTTCCGATCGTGCACCCTCACCATCGGGAAAATTAAATCGAAGCTCATATCAAAATATTAATTCATATAAATACAAAAATAATTCATTTCATTAAACAGAACAGAATTTTTTACCCATATCTCTGCCCAAGCTCTATCCTTGACCTCATGTGGCAAATGACTCCACGATAGCAGGCTGACGAGAATGATGTCGGAGTATTTGGCAAGCATCGCCAAAAAACTCCGATATTGCTGCTCTGTTTTCTCAACCATTTGGTTGTCTTCATTATAATCCACCATAATCTGTGTGCGGCGGTTCCACACCAAATTCATGCATGTACGCCCCCGCCCACACCTCATGTCAGTAGATGTATCTGTCATGAAATAAAAACAAATATTTTATCAAAACGTGTTATAATGAAAATAAATATTTCTATAAAAATTTGTTAGGGTTCTATATATATACCTATGTCGGTCTGATCGCTGAGCGCCTATGGATCCATAGAAACTGATGGAACACCCTGTGGTGGAACAGGAGTCGAAGACGATGGAATATAGAAGATCGGAGAGACAGAATTAGAAGGAAAAGAAGATGGGATAACTGTTTGAACGGATGCTGACTGGGGGGTAGGAATCATCATGGGATGTGAAAATGATGGGCCAAATGATGCAGAAGGTAGCAAAAACATGGGAGGCCTAAATATCCCATGTGTCCCTAACGACACACTGGGATTAGAATGTGGGAAGGATTTCATGTTAGTGGGAGGGGCCGGGTCTAGTCGGGTACGCGCAGCTGCTCGTCCACCTCTGGTACGAACCCCCCTCGTACCACCGGCCTGAGTACTAGGACTAGTACTAGGCTCCTCGTTGAATAACTATCGACGTATAGGTGGATCATATAAAAATTTTTAAAAGAAATTAATCACATGACATTATATATTCTTTAAATATATCAATTTGAACTAAAGTACTCACTACTGGTACTAATGATGGAATTCCCAACTCCTTCATTCGACGATTGTTATCCATCATTTTTTTCCTTCCTCTCTCTTCAATTGGATTCATTTCCTTCTTTTGAAAACAAATATGTAATTAATTAGAAAAAGGATACTAATATGTAACCAAAAAAACTAAATATATGAGGGAATAGGTGGATTCATTGGTAATTTAGCTATCAATTGTTTTAGAAGAGATTGAATGGATTTAATAAATCATTCAAGTTGTAATGTTCACCAAGTTAGAAATATTGTTTGACTATGGTTGAATACAGTTCAATTCCAAATTAGAAAATGAAATTCAAATAAAACTATAACCAATAAACATTGAAAATTCACATAATGGTCAAGTTAGCTATCAATTGTTTTAGAAGAGCTTGAATGGATTTAATAAATCATAAAAGTTGTAATGTTTACCATGTTAGAAATATTGTTTGACTATGTTTGAATATAGTTCAATTCCAAATTAAAAATGCAATTCAAATAAAACTGCAACAAATAAACATTGAAAATTCACATAACGGTCAAGTCAGCTATCAATTGTTTTATAAGAGAATTAATGGATTTAATAAATCATACAAGTATTAATGTTCACTAAGTTAGAAATATTTTTTGACTATGTTTGAATACAGTTCAATTCAAAATTAGAAAAATCAATTCAAATAAAACTACAACCAATAAACATTGAAAATTCACATAACGATCAAGTCAGCTAAAACATATTTGTGATCAATACTAAATCAATTTGAATATTACCAACCTTAACAACACAAATATAGGTAAACCAAAATAATTGATAACAAGGATGAATTATTCTATATATTTTCAACCACAACTTCAGGTTCACAATCAACTCTGACAGTTGAACTATTGGAGTGATCAAAAGAAATAAATGGATTGGTTCCAATGGCACTAGGGACAGTGTCAATTCCATCATCACCATCATCGAAAATATGTCTTAGAATTAATTCAACTATGAAACCAAATTCAGGTCGATGTTGGTCTTTGACATAAAAAACTTGTTTTTCCATTGATGGCAACACATATGGTTCTTCTACAGCAAGAGTGCGAGTTATATTATGTACTCGAAATCCACAATCATCAATAAATGTTCCATGTATCGTCATCGAATCAAACCAATAGCATTTCATCATTGTGACTCATCCATGAGAGTTATAATCCAATATTATTATTTTCTCAACATCTCCATAATAAACCACATTTTCAAATCACGGTCTACTATCTGATGCACTGGCATAACAATCTATTGTGGTAGTAACTATAACACCATCATGTTGTGTTCTCATGTTCTCTTCTCATTCAGTGACAATAAATTTATACCCATTGATAACAATTGATTTACAATCACGAACCACGGTATTAGGACCAAAAGCCAAAGATCTTATTTCCTCAGAGACAGAGTCAGTAGACAAACTCAATACCTACAATATAAATGACTATTAAACTTAATTAAATATTGATATAATTATTTTAATCATTAATTTTTTTACCGTCAATTTTAACCATGCAGAAAACTCCTTGCTATGCAAAGTCTATCTCCTTCTCAAAGATAAAGAATGATGCTTCCTATTTATCATTGTTTTATGTTCCTTGTAGATAAAAAATATGAATAGTTTAACAGATATATATGTAAGATATATATATTAAATTTAGTTACCTGATATAGTCATCGAACATATCAAAATTGAACAAAACTGTGCGATGTGCCATCTCCCGCTCTTCATGGCTTAATGTCTTAAATTTATATGATCCAGGAATTCCTCCTATTTGAGGAAGTGATGGAAAACTGGGTTCAATTTGATTACACTACTCTTCTTCATTTCTCATTGGTTTGATCAATCTTGTAGTATGATCAGAAAAATACATCGAGCAGAAATCCATACATTCTTGAGACAAGTAACCGTTCACAATAGAACCTTCGGGATGATTTCTGTTTCGGACATAAGAATTTAAAGTGAACATATTTATTAAAGTTGGATAAATCCAATGAAAAGAAACAGGTCCTTTGAGAAGTATTTTAGTGGGAGTATGGGTAGTCAGATACAGCATGCATGTGAAAAATGATGGGGGAAATATTTTCTCTAACTCATAAAAAATTAATGGGTCATCTGTCAAATTTTTTTGCAAGAAAGTCTTAGACAAATTCTTAGCACAAATATCTCTATTCAAATGGCACAAACCGAATAACAGCCACCCTTACATTATTGGAAAAAATATGATGGATTTCTATTGGAAGCAACTCATGTAGTAGAACGTGATAATCATGAGTCTTCAAAGATTTTAGATTCAACTCTCTTATGTTGACCTATTTAGATATGTTGCTTGAATTTCCATTAAGAACTCTAATTGTCTCTAATACTTCCAGAAATTGTTTTTTTCCCATAGGTGTCATCACATAAGAAGAACATGTATGTTTCCATTTATTTTCACTGATACGCACAGGATGTACTTCTGGTATGATGCCCCAATCCACCGAGTCATGCCGAGATCGTAAATCATCTTTTGTCTTCCCCTTGACATTTAGAAGAACCAAAATAATCATTTCGCATATAGTTATTTCAATATGCATTACGTCTAGGAAATGACGTAACAAATTGGTTGACGAATAAAGAAAATAAAAAAAGATACTCCTCTTCGTCCAATTGTAACAGGTTTCTGTGGAAACTTTCTTTCCTTTTCTATATTTCATTTGACATACGCTGAGGTGGATCATCGGTCTCTATGGTATTGTAAAATCTTCAACGATTCATTCTATATGGATGATCCTTTGGTAAGAATCTTCGATGCCCCATTAAACTGAAACTACATCGATGTTTCTGTCTTTTGGATCGTGTATTTTTCATACAAACTAGACATGACAATTTTCCCTTCGTGCTCCATCCTAACATCATTGCATAAGCCGGAAAATTATTGATCGTCCACATAAGCTCAGCACGCATCTGAAATATGTCTTTCGAACATGCATCGTATGTGCGCACACCCACATCCCAAAGAAGTTTAAAATATTTTATTAAAGGTTGCATGTAGACATCAATATCAATGTCGGGATCAGAAGGACTAGATATTAGTATACTCATGAAAGTGAATGATTTTTTCATACACAACCATGGGGGAAGATTATAAATGTGTATAAAAACTGGCCATGTGTTGTGCGAAGTAAGCATCTACCCAAACGGATTAAAACCGTCACATGAATGACCCAACCTCACATTACGCACGTCAGCTCCAAAATAAGGATGTCGAGCATCAAATCTCTGCCATGCAAATCCATCTGCAGGATGAACCAACTCATCATTAGTCTTATTTCTCTCGGTATCTGGACATCTCATTTTTATTGATAGTTCATCAGACATAAAAAGATTCTGGAGTCTGGGGATCAATGGAAAGTGCCACATTAATTTCTATGGAACGCAGGACGGTGTTCCATCAGATTTTGACTTCCAGCATGATGTGCCACATTTTTACAATCATTTCATTCAGTGGTTTCCTTCTCGAATGAACTGAAATCTTTGGGGAATCATGAATTTTGTATCTTGAAAATCCAAGTTCCTCAACTAACTTCCATGCCATATAGTGGTTTGAGGGAATATCTGGATCATCTGGAAGTATATACTTCAAGAGGGTAAGAATGTAATCGATTACTGTATTAGAAATACCATACATAGTTTTCCCATGAAACAATCAGATTAAAAATTCTAGCTTTCTCATTTTATCGCATTGTCGATATACTAGATTCGTGGCAGCATCATTCAATTTTTTCACCCTATCAATATCATCATTTTCACTAGATGCATCAGCTTTCCTCATATCAAAGTCTTCTTGAGTCGAAATCCTTTCTTTTTCATGATGATGAATAGACAGAAACTGATCATCTAAAAAATTATCTATTCTAGTCTTTTCATTAAGATCATCAGCAATTTGATATTTCATTTTCTCTCCATTTTGATACCACACAAAGTAGTTTTCTTGAAAAACATTTCTAGTTGGTAGCTGTCTCCTTCATGGCTCAAACAAGGTCTACCAACACAATTGGAACATGGGCAGTGTATGAGACCACTATCTGAAGCATTGCGAAATGAAAAATCTATAAAGCTCTCCAAATTTTTTTGAAAATCTCTTGAGATCCGATCGGTTTCATACATCCAATTTTTGTCCATTCTTTAAAAATAATTTATATAACTCATTTTTTCATAATCAATTAAATAGGATTGAACTTTAATAGAAAATACATTTAAGTAAATGATAAAGGGAGAATTTTCTAGTCGATGTATTGAACTATTAAAATAATGTAAAGAACAAGTACTCATAAATTAAATTAAAATTTATTTATATTAATTTTCATTATTTCTATAAGAGGCACATGCCTCAGGTCCCATAATGTGTTATAGGCATCCCAAATCATTCACTCATGTTCAATAACTCATTATTGGCACCTCTATGGCCATACCTTTCATTACCCAATTACTTCCCCAAGTCAAGCCACCCCATTGGTTAATAAATTTTAGGCTTCTACAATAATAGGTTGTTCATGTCTTATAAATAGATTTAATTTCATTAAGTATAGACAAAAACCTTTATTTTTAAATTTGAGATTAATAACAAAGTATGTCAATGATAACAACATTACTGAATTAAACTTGTGAATTATCTAACATTTTTATGGATGTCTACACATGCCAGAATGGGTATTGAAAATCACCCCACCCTCATAAAAGTGAGTATTGGCCAAGAAGGACACATAATATACATCGTACAATGAGAACCATATTTAATTGACATTAAAGTTATATTAGTACAGTCATCTTGGGGGAAATGGAATATATGATCCTGGTTAACTGATGAATTCAAAAGCTCGTATTTTATATGTTGGACACTATATAAGGTAAGAAATCATGTGAGGATGGGTTTACATCATTCAATTTCTTACATGCTAGTGAAAATGAAGTCTTGAATTAATGACATGAGTTCACTGATTAAATGAGGGAAGAGGTTGCATATGCTGTGTAAACAGAATGATTAAATAAGGGTAGAGGTTGCATACACTGTGAATGGTGGGGGAGTCTCAGCCAATTTAGAAACTAAAATAAATTCCCATCATAGGTAACAATAAGAATCATCACCATAAAAGAAACTCCAAATTAAAAAGGACTAAAAACATAAAACATTTCAAGAATGCACTACTATGCAAGGTTTATCCACATGTTTAGTAGTAATTATATGTCTTAACCATGAACCACCACTACAGCACCTGGTTTTCACCAATAAACATAATGTAAATATCTCAAAATACCTTTAAAACAACTCATTAATAGGCTCAAAACGTAAATATAATCTTGAACCAACCATGGAATCTCCTTCACAACACATTTTCAAACACCAGTTATATCATGTGTTACTAAATACCAAACATAGTCACATAGTGTACTATAACAAATTACTTTACACAAGCCTTATTAAAAAAATTCATTTTAATAAATCACTTTCCTCAATAAATTTTAAAGAAAACATTCATAAAAACTTTGCTAAAAATTATTAAACACATATAAATAAATTTCCAAGAAATAATTAATTACATGATGGAAAAAATCATAAAGACACATTCTTAGAAAATCTAGAATACAATGGAAATGAATTTGAGATGCTTCTTCTTTGATAAAGGGTTAAGGATTTAATTAATTAAATGGATTGGAATGGATAGAGTCTAGATTAAATGAAAACACAAAGAAATCATATACACATCAAAATCAAAACATAAAACTGAAATATGAGATTAATAACAATAAAAACAAGGTATCACTTAAATATTTTTTGTGTATGAAGAATAAAATACCTGTTTTGAGACGATTTGGATGTAGTTTGACAGGTTCAGATGGGGGAAGTCGCGAGAGAAGCATAGCCTAGACAGGATTAGGGTTCTGTCGCGAATGGGGGAGAGAGCAGCTGATTGAGTATTTGGGGGAAATGTTTCCCAACGGTTTTTAAAAACCATTGGGATAGGGGTGTCCAAGAGACAATTTACCAACGGTATAAACAAACCATTGGTAAAGGGGGACCATTTCCCAATGGTTCTTGTAGAACCATTGGGAAATGGTGCCTTGCACACCCCTTTCCCATCAGTTTTAGTAAACTGTTGGGATAGAGATTCTTTACCAATGGTTTGTTTAAACCGTTGGTAAAGAAGCATTGGAAGGAAATGAATTTCCAGTAGTGATAAATGGTAGAGCTGAAGCTTTTTGATTATGTATTATTACATTTTCATAATAGAATTACATTATATAAAAGTTACAATATTTATCATTCCACTTGGATAATTATATTTCAGGGATGAAGAAGAAAATAAAATAAATTTACATTAAATGAAATGAAAAAGGAAGAGGATTTTACCTCTCAAACATCCACTCCATGAGAACCTCCTAAGGGAAATTGGTTTTGATTTTTTGTTGAGCCAATGGATCCTGGATGTATAGAAGATGATTGGAAAGATTCCTAAGTTGAAATTGGAAAATACTCAAGGCATTAGTGGTGTTATGAGACAGAGTAGGGGGGGTATTTATAGGAGTGGAGAGGGGTGTTTTCGGATTATTTTATTCATTAGATTATTATTTTGGATCATGAAAATCAATAGTTTGGACCTTATATATATATATATATTTAGCTAAGGAAATATATTTCTATATTTTTGTCTTATATCATCCCTAAATCATTTATGACTCAATAATTATTTTATTTGTTAAATATTCTAAGTTACCATACTTCACTATTCACTAATAACATAAATTATTTTTAAAATTTACCAAAAATTAACCAAATTTTTTATTCATATAGTATTTAAAATTAAAATAAATTTTATGATAAAACTTCTCTTAATATGAGGAGTTTGATTTTTAATTAAAATAATCGTTGATTCAAAAAATTCAAATTTTAAAATTATATCTAATTTTATTGAAGTTTGAAAATTTATTTAAGGTCTAATAAAATTAATTTATAATCATAATAAGACAAAATGTTACTTCATTAATACATTTTGTGAAAATAAATTTTAATTTAAATAATTTTATTAATTATAAAATTCAAAATAAACATTTATGTTTTCTAAAAATTCTAACACATAATTAATAAATTTTAAAACATTTATTTACTTATAGTATGGTATAATTATATCATATTTTCATTTATAAGATACAAAAATCATATTTATACCTTTATATATGATGTTAATATTCTATTAGAAGAATTACTATTCCTAATGGTCACATTACTCTTCCAATGGTCAAGTTACTATTCAATAGGTATATGGTCCTTAAATTATTGAAATGTCTATTATTTAATTCGTTATTCATTTATAAGGTTTGTATTGTGTAATAAAATTGGGTATTATATGATTTATAGTATATAAAATAATTATTAGAAAGGGATTTCAATTTATAAAATTTTTTGTCATTACACTATGAATATATTTTCCACATGAAAATTAGATTTAGAGTTACACTGGTAAAAACAACACCATTTAGTTAGTTTTGAAGAAAAGGAAACTCCCATAACTAAAATGACATCATAATAAAATAATTAATTACCCACTTAATACCTAATCAAAATCGAGCTTCCACACAAATTGATATCATACCAACCACATTCCCATTATCCTTGATATACCATCTTTGGGCGAACCTTGACTCTAGTAACCCAGAGTTGGTGGTGGATTTGCTACATTTGCATAGATACAATTGTTATAATCATGATGGTCTGATTATTTTAGTAGTATTAGATAACTAGATACATACATGATACCCATTTTACATTAGTAATTGAATATAAAAAATAGTAATGAATAAAATTATACTACCTTGATCTAATTCGAAGAATTATTCTTCATAACATTGGGAAAGGAAAAAAAATAAGCGTGATATTAAATTCTTAGTAAGGGTAATGTAAAATGAAACCTATCATGAGTAAATATCAAATAATCAATATGGAAAGGTAATAACTAAGAACATATTACATTAAATAAATAATATAAGAAATAAATAAATCCATGTATAATATAAATGTAGTAATCTAATATATAAAAATAATGAAATTCTCAATAAAGGAAATGTATAATATTAAACATCATGATCTCAGAAATAGTGATATATGTACAATCATGGACTTGATTCAAGACAATTTGAAACAATTGGTAACAACCAATTAAATTTGTTTTACTATTTTTTCTCATAAGACCTATCAATGCATCAGAGGGATATATAATTTTGGCCACACCATTCATTTCATGTCCAGTGAATTCTTTATATTTTAGATGATAGTTTTAATTCGTGAAAAATATTCCATATCAATAAATTTTTGTATTTAATAAGGTATTTGGAATATCAATATTTCCCCAGCAAAACAAATGAAAGAGAATGAAAAAATTTAATATATAAATGATATAAGGTTTATGAAAAAATGATATTCATGATAAATTATATGGATATTTAAGGAAAAGTTAATATAAAAGTATTATAATTATTTTAATTATTCAAGAGAAATTTAAGGACTATATAAGTAATTAGAGATAAGGGTTGAAAATAAATTCTTTGGAAATATAAGCTTTTTTAGTAAATTCATCTAATTTGAAAAAATAATGAAAATTGAAGATAATTATTTAATGAACATTCAATAAAGTGATTCAATTGTAAAAAAATTGAAATTTTGAAAAATAATTATTTTTAAAAAAATTTCTATGATGATTGAGAAGTCTGTTATCAGTGTATATGTTAAAAAAATATTCGTTTTGACTATTTGTAAAGTAAAAAAGTTATTAAAGAAACTAGTTGAAATATTCCATTCAAACCATATTTTTAAATTTATATGATACAATATAATTTCCATAATAAATCATTGTATTAAAAAAATTATCTTTTTTAAAAAAATATTTAAAAATAAGGATATGAAAGAAAACCATACCCTATAAATGAGAATTAAAATATTTTCTTATTATAACAATTTTATCACTTAATTCACTTACTAGAGAAAAGAAATTTTTGTTTATAATATAGAAACTAATTAAATATCCAATATAAAATAAAATTATTCTATCTTATGATGGATAAATGATAATATTCCTTCAATAAAAATAAAATCTATCCCAAAATAATGAAAGATTGTAAAATAAATTTTTTCATCTTAAGAAAATTTTAAATAATGAATCCTTAAAATCCTAACATTGAATTAAAAAATTTATCTTCAAAAATAAATAGTTATTAATGTTAAATACATAAAATAAGATGCATAATCCCCCCATAAATTAAATCTATGCATAATAACGAATATTTTCATATTGAGTGGAAATTAATGTGAAATTCATTTACCTCATAATTATATTTAGTTGAATATACTTTATATTATTGTTTAATAGTTTTAATAATTTTATTAATTTTTGAAAATAACCAAATTCATATTGATAAAATAATATATTATACTTTTATTACAAATTTCCACCCATTTGTTAATAATATTTCATTATTAACATTTGCTTAAGAGTTAATAGGTTCATTCTCTTTGGAATGTTTTGTCATAAATGTCTTGATACTTGTGAATATGATTTATAAACATAATCTAAAATTTATATTATTATTATAAATATCATATTTACCCATTATATACTTTTTAAAATCCTTTTTAAAATTTGGACATGCTAAATGAATCACGTCGCTTTATGGAGACAGTAGGAAGTACACACGCATGAGCGATGATATCATTTACATAATGGTTCAAAGGTTATGTAAGTTGATGATATATTAATTTTATATAATTAACATACTTTCATAATTTTCTTTTGTGTTCATTATTTCAATCATTATTACTATCCATGTGAGTCGGTGATGGAAAAAAACTATATTGGTTCGTGATGGACTAGTCTATCATACTCACAAGTGATTAATTTGTTTCCAATTTGATAGAGACAGAGAAAAAATAAATATTATGTAATCAACATAATAATATCCTAATTTATGAGATATAACGATTTTATTGTATTTTATTTTTAACACTTAATTTATGGTGGTAAATGAAGAAGTAAAAATAAATGTCTTAGTGAAGACAATTTACTTCGATAAAAAGTGCCTATTATTGATAGGTTGTTAAAGACTCTAGTTTTAGTATTTTCGGAAGAAAATAAGATTTATAATGTGAGTAATTATTATTTCTAGATATTTTATTATGTTTTTATAGATAAATTTCTTGATATTTTTGAATAAGAAGGGGGGGGGGTTACCATTTCATAATCAAGGAGGATGGGAATTATTGAAAATACTAAAAAACATTCAATTGTAGGAAGTCACTATCAACCATAGCACCTAAAAAATTTCTAAATAATGGGGTGTATATAAGATAATTTTGATAAACACATCTAATAAAAAAATGTGTTTTAAACATGTTATTCACTATACCTCAAATGTTACATAATTTTAGAATTTCAGTTGTCACTAATGTATTTAATTTTTTAAACATGGTAATTTATAAAGTAAAAGTTAAATAAAATGATAATATTTAGATAATTTGGACTTAGTTATTATAAATATTAAATAAAATTTATCCAATAAATATTCTATTTTTGTGGGAAACTAATTTTAACACAAGCGTAAGGGATGCGCAGAACCTCATTTTAATGTTAACCATGGTAATTATTTATTAATATTCATAATATTCATTATGAGAACAAATTAAGTTAAAATTACTTGATAAAATTAATTATGATTATTTAAAATATGTAATCAATTATATAAAATTTAAATAAAAAATTGTAAGAATTTAGTTTAACAACAAACTCATAAATCGTGTCAAAAAGCAGTTTTTTAAGAAATTCATTTTTCAAGCATAAGATGATATTATATTAACTATATTAATAATAATAATAATTTTGTCAATTTAAATTTATATATTTATATATATATTATTTAAATTAAATTTAAATAATTCATTATTAAACATTATTTTAATTAATTAAAATGGATAGACATTATGACTTTTTAATAAAAAAATGTTCAGAAACAAACTAGTTTTATAGAAATACCCCTCTTTTCCTCAAAAATATATTATCATTGTTTATATAAAATTTATAGAAAATAAATTTTCAATTATAATACATTATTATATATAATATTATGAATAGTTAAATACTGTATTTTCTATTTTTCATAAATTTTAATTTATAAGGGAAAATTTAATACCATTTAGTTTGTCCAAGTAAGTTATAAATTGATATTTAATCCTATAAAATTAGAATATTTGTGTCATTATATTTTTGTATGGTAATTATATTATAGTTTTATAAAAATATAATGTTCACATACAATAATTTAATCTCATGTGTTGTATTCTCCCTTCTTACAAAAATTTCATCCTCTATATTTTCATGAATATCAATTCCTAAAAAAGTGAGGGTGGTTATTCTTTATTACATCCTTTGGTACCCACTTTTTTTCTTACATTTGATGATTTATTCAATGTACATTTATCATTCGATTCATATAATTCCTCAAAACTTTCATTCCATTTTCTAGAATTTGGTTGTGCCCTTTATAGAAAGATTGACCAGGTTCCAACTATATTTCTTCATAGGTGATAAAATGAGTTATGTCTAGAATGTAATTAACTAATAATGATATATGGAACACATCACATACTTTATAGAGTCTTACTATAATTTTAATCGATATTCCACAACTCCAATTCCTTTAAAAATATCAAAATCCTCAATGAATCAGGGGCTCATTTTCAATTTCTTACCAAACCTTATAACACCCTTTGATGGAGATACTTTCAATAAAATGTAATATCCCACTTTTAATTTCAAATATTTCATTTAAATATTCACTAGTGCAGAAAACATTTTTTACGTCGGTTATTTTTCATTTTTTACATCGGTTTCTAGCCGACGTTAATACGTGCGACGTTATAAATATGGTTTTTGACGTTATTTATTTAAAAATCGACGTCAAAAACATAAATCGCGATGTTTATCACGTCGGTTATTTTAGAATCGACGTGATAAAGAAAATGGGAAGGGTTTATCATGTCGGTTATTTAACAACCAACGTGATAAAAGGCCTGGAAAAAGGTTTATCACGTCGGTTATTAAACAACCGACATGATAAACAGGGGCGAGGGGGGTTTATCACGTCGGTTATTCAATAACTGACGTGATAAACCATTGTCCAGGCTGTTTATCATGTTGGTTATTCAATAACCGATGTGATAGACCATTATCCAGGCCATTTATCACGTCGGTTATTTAATAACTGACATGATAAACCATTATACATGCCTTTTATCAAGTTGGTTATTAAATAACTGACGTGATAAACCATTATGCATGCCTTTTATCACGTCCGTTATTAAATAACTAACATGATAAACTATTTTCCAGGCATTTTATCACGTCGGTTATTAAATAACCGACGTGATAAACTATTTCCCAGGCATTTTATAATGTCGGTTACTTAATAACCGACGTGATAAAGCCAATTTTTTTTAAACAGAATGTAGTCATCTTCTCTCCTCCAGAATCAACCAGAAAACAAGTCAAGAAATCGTACCACAAAAACAGATGTAGATCAAAATTAAGCATGTACATAGATAACATATAAAACTTACACCCTAGACAGCCCCCACCCAAATTTATACCCCATGGACAGCCCTCCCCCACCCCGTTGGAGCCCTCACCCTCATGTATACCCCCTAGACAGCCCTCCCCCACCCCATTGGAGCTCCCACCCTCATGTATACCCATTGGACAACCCTCCCCCACCGCATTGGTGCCCCCACCACACTCTTGGACTGCCTCCCAACCCCCGGACACCCCCAAACACCCCTTAACAACCCCCACCCACCTGAACATCACCCCTCACCCCCTCACCCCACTTGACAGCCCCCACCACACCCCTAGACAGCCCCAAACACCCCTGGACAACCCCCCCCCCCCACCCCTGGACAGCACTCCCACACCCCTGGACCACCTTCCCACACCCCTGGACATCCCTTCCACCCCCAGGACTGTCCCCCCCCCACCGGACAGCCCACCCAGACCGCTGGACACCCCCAACCCCACTGAACACACCCCCACACCCTTGGAACCCCTCCCCCATAGACCCAAATCCATACCAGAAAAACCATCAAAAGTAGACCAAAATAAGAAGTAGAGAAAAATTAAACATTCACTTATATAAAATTCAAATCTTACACTGTCAACTTCAAAAAAACTAAATCCAACATAAACAACTACCAAATACACAATTAAAATTAAAATATTCAAAATTAAATTTTACATTACAAACAACTAAAATTCAATCAAACCTGTAAAATAATTTGACCACTCTATTTGTACGTGTTTGATGTTTTCAGCAGTATAGTTTTGAGGGTCATCAAAAAGACACAAATGAAAAATAAGATAGTTAACGTGTATAATGAATAAATCAAACTGAAATATTATGGCCAAGTTTAAGTGGAAATCGCACCAGGTCAAAATTCACAACTGTCCCAGTTGTTATTATTTCATACATAAATCTTAACATATAATATCTGCATTCGATGATGCCTTGTTGTTCATGAAAATTCTGTTTGAATGAGTGTAAAATCAATATATTATTTTTATGTAATAAATCAAAAATTACAAATTATAAATGGAAATTTACCTTCGCATTTACATATTTGATCTTTTCATTTCTTTTTTTTGTGTTTCTTCAAAAGTAATCCCATGCACTGTTAGAAAATAATACTAATGGGGTAAATTTGAAATTCATTATAATATATAAAACTATTGAGAAATTGAAACTTACTTTTCCAATATATTCTTAAAACTTTCCCGCACATCACCATAAACAGAGCATATCCAATAAAGAGCTTTCTCCCATGGGAAAAAAATCCCTAACATCCAATGATCACTGATAAAAGGAAATGTAATGTGAGTGGTTTTTTTGTTAAAATATAATTAACTCTTTGAGAGAAATGTGTTTCATACCTCTCCCAAAAATGCATCATCCAACATTGTGTGATTATATTCTTTTTAAATCTTTCAGCAATATAAACCTTTCTTTGTTCCTCATTCAATGCACATGCTTCAGGGGAAATCAATTGCGGGTCCATGAATCCATATACTTTTGTCAGCTCATTCCTCTCACAAATTTTATAATGATACCTAATACAAAACATACATAAGTATACATTTTTAATAAATATAACGTAGTGAAAAGGTGTTAAGACTTACATGGAAAAAATTTTCACCACGTTGATGCCCAACTTATCTCCAGTAACAAGCTCCATGATATCAGTTTTTGTAATCCCCACACTTATTTCACGTCCACAAACATGAGATTCCATTGGAAACTCATAAAAACCCAACAAAAAATGTGACTATCTTGACAATCTGTCAAGACCACTGGAATATGTATCTGATTTCATAGCCTGTTGTCTTTGTTGTTGTATATACAGTATTTCTTTACCTTTGAAGTATTACTGTGAAACAAAATTGAAAAATATAGTAGTTTTCAAATGATAAAATAACATTAATAAAAAAATAAAATAAAAGATATAACATTCATACCACTATGGTAATGAGTCGAAGAAGTCTGGATGGCCAAACTAAAAAATGGCCGATGCTCTGTCCAACTGTTGCCACCTCATCTGTAGGTATTGGTACCCTAGCTAATCTATCTATAATATCCTGTACAGTGCCCTCTGATTCTCTACCTCTAATTGTTGATGATGAAAAGTATCTCCTATATAATATACCAACACGTATGCTACTATATGATGTTGAGAATCATCAACATACAACTCGCAATATGTAGGAAGCTGCGGTGGAGGAGTAGGATAAAAAATGGGGTCTGCATGCTGAGGTGGGGGAGTGGGAGCTACTGGCGGAGGTGGAGGATAAATAATGGGGTCTGCAGGGGGAGGTGGAGGAGTGGGAGCTGCAGTCTCAAATTGTCTTTGCATTTCAGCAAACCTAGACAGCACCAACTCTCTAATCTTGTCCTCCATCGTCGCATTAATATTTTGAACTTCAGCCTCTAAGGATTCTATTTTTTTTATAAACCCCCTCAATGTTAGAAGTTGAAGAACGTGGAAACAATTTTCTTACCGATACACCTGCCGGATATCCTCTTACGCGACCTGGATATTCGGGCCTTCCCAATGCTGAAAATAAAATATCTTCCCTCCCAGTAGCTATAAATGTCTCCTCTGAACAATGCTCCTCAAGAGAGTTCTATATTAATTAATTGAACATTTCTGTAATGATTGAAACTTATATGAAGAAAAAAGTTAACTAAAATAAATTAAATAGATATCTTACAATCCTCTCATCTACGATTCTCGATTCTTCCAAAAGATATTGCCCTTTTTTCCCTTCTGAGCTCTTTTCCATTTTTCATGTATAGATGGAGGGGATGGAGGGGCCACCTCTCCAGAGCTTGAAGACTCAGCTATTAGTTGTTAAAATTTTTCAGCCATCATTTGTTCTTCAAATAATGCATTCCCTCCCCAAGATAAACTATGAGGGTATACATTTTTAGATTGGATCTACTGATGTGCTTTCCTTGTATGCTGTAATTTAAGAATAAGAAATCATTAACAAAACATTAATAAAATCATTTATATAAGAAAGTTTATAAAAGTTCTCATTGCCCTTACCAGAAATGACTCTTTTTTTCTACTTTCAAAAAACTGTCTCCATGTGTCTTCATCTATAAAAGGATATATACGACATGGATTGTCGTGACTCCTATGACCATAAATGAAATCAGATGAGAGGGTTGATTTGAAATCCCTCCATCTCCTGGCATCCAACGATAAGAATTTCTTCCTGACTCCTCCAGTGTCAGGAATATCAAATTTCTTCTAATAAAGAAGAGGTTAAGCATATTATATATACTAGAAACTTTAAAAGAATGGTCAAATAATGACAAAAGATCTTACCAAAATCATCTCCCACAACAGAGAGATAATCGCTTTATCCACACCTCTCCAATAATCATACAAAATGCTTACTTTGGTCATAGCCTGAGTTGCAAAAAAACTCTTACAATATTTGGCATTCGGACCTCTAGGAATATCATCATCATCAAACTCAACGACTATCCTCTGATCCTGCGTACAGGCAAGTGATAATTTTGGTAAACGTGTGCACCCACGTTTACCAACCTTTGAACTCTTTGTCGTAATAGGAGCATGTGAATGTTCATCCCCAGAGGTATGACCAGCAATATGATCCTCTCCAGAATCATGTGGTTGATCATCTGAATGATCTGTCGTTATCCTTCAAATCACAAAAACAAACGTCAGTTCACAAATATACAAATTCAAATATTTTAATACTACTGTAATTATAAAATAGAAAAGTGTACTAAGTTATATAATAGTAAACATTGGTAATATGGTAAGCATGTTAAACAATGGTAAATATAGAAAAGATGGTCAAGATGGTCAATATGGTAAAAATGGTAAAAATGGTAAACCTAGTAAACATTGTAAAAATGGTAATGTAATTGTCAGTGAACAAAAATAAGAATTTTAAAATTCATTTAATGGTTATAAACATGATAAAGTAAACTAAACAAACTTAAAACAAACAAAAAAAATACTTATTTTATTTTAATACATGTTTTAATAAATAAAAAACTTAAAATATCTATCATTTATGGAAAAAATAAATGTAAACAAGAAATAAACATATGTTACCTATAATTTTAGGAATGTTAAAATGGATTGTTTTCCCAAATTCCTTCATCGCGATTGTTCCTTATGGCACAAAATATGTCTTCAACATGATCATCATTATATTCTGTTAATATTTCCATGGAAGTAGGGATCTCACATAAATCAGCATATTCATCAGGTTCATCCTCACCAACATATTGTTTTTCCCTTGTAAAACAATATCCCACTGCATATCTGATTGATCTACTACATAGAAAATTTGTTTTTCATGTGTTTCCATTATAAAAGAATCAGTTGTGTCTTCCAATCTATTTAGATTAACAAGTGTCATTCCAAATTCATCGTGTCTGACACTGTTGTTACCTTTAAACCATTTACAGTTAAAAACGAGAAATTTTATTTTAAAGTAATAAACCTCCCATATGTCTTCAATCACTCCATAATATGCACTTGATTCAGAAATTGGGTTTTTGTCCTTACCACTCGAAAAATGCATTGGTTATGCAAACACCAATACACCACTATTATGAACTACACTTCTGTTGTCCTAAGATTTTGTATGAAATGTATAACCATTAATGTCATAATCAGACCATGTTATTACATTTAAACATGGACCACCCACTATCCATTTTAATGTCTCTGATACATCTGATCTACCAAGCCAAGTCTTTTTAATCCATGACAAAAAAATTTTGTTGTGCTCATCCAAAATCCACATTTCTTTATTCTTTGGATGACATTGTTTCAACTCATTAATATGCAAGGTGATATACGGTTGAGCATCAGCTATGTTATTCAAGATGTATGATTCTAACTTCTTCATCTGTTCAGCTGACAATGATTTGACTTTCAAGCCGTGAATCCCATTTCCCTCATTATTAACTCGTTCATGGCGAGATGGAGGCAAACCTATGTGTTGCGCCGTAGCCAAGTAGCTCGTACAAAACTCTGCTACCTCCTCAGAAATATACTTTTCAATAATGGAGGCTTCAGGTCGATATAGATTTTTAACATACCCCTTTAATATTTTCATATACCTTTCAAAAGGATACATCCAATGAAGATATACAGGTCCACAAAGCTTTATTTCTCGAACCAGATGAATCATTAAATGCACCATTATATCAAAAAAAGTTGGAGGAAAATACATTTCCAATTGACAAAGTATAAAAATTGCATCCTTTTTCCAAATGTTCAAAGCATTCACATCAATCGCCTTGTTACAAATTGAATTAAAAAAATAACACAACTTCATTATAGTCTTTCTGACATGAATGGGCAATATTCCACGCAATGCAACTGGTAGAATTTGTTGCATCATGACGTGACAATCATGTGATTTCATACCTATCAACTTAAAGTCCTTCAATGAGACAAAATTTTTTACATTAGAAGAATATCCTTGAGGAACTTTGGAATCATGAAGACACTGACAGAAGCTAATTTTCTCCCTCTTCGATAATGTATGACAAGCCGGGGGAAGAAATGTTCGTCTTCCTTTAGGAGTGGGAGCTAACTCTAATCGTATTCCCATTGATATTAAGTCTAATCTTGCATTCAACCCATCTTTAGTCTTTCCTTTAATATCTAACAATGTTCCACTCAAAGAATCACATATATTCTTCTCCACGTGTATGACATCAACATTATGTTTAACTTCATGATACCTCCAATATGGTAGCTCAAAACAAATTGACCTTTTCTTCCAAATATGTCTATCATTACCAGATTTCTGTGTCTTTCCCAATGTCACGTCAAGGTTTTTCACCCTCTCGAAATACAGATCAGAGGATAATGGTTTTGGAACAGTATAAAATTCTTGTGAGCCATTGAATGCCTTTTTTAGTCTTCTATAAGGGTGTTACATAGGAAAAAACTTTCGATGACCCATATACACTGTTTTCCTCCCATGATACAATTGACAATATGAAGTTTATTGTTAACAAATTGGACATGCTTCATGCCCTTTAACATTGTATCCAGACAAATTTTCATACGCTGGGAAGTCATTTATAGTGAACAGAAGGACTGCATGCTGTTGAAAATATTCCATTTTATAAGAATCATACACCCTAATACCATCAGCCCATAACAGATTCAAATCATCAATCAACGGTGACAAGTAAACATCAATATCATTACCAGGTTTCTTTGGACCAAAGATCATTGTACTCAACATGACATATTTGAGCTTCATACAAACATCAGGAGAGAGGTTGTAAATTACCAATAAAACAGTCCATGAACTATGTGTGCTACTGAGAGTTCGGTATGGATTCATTTCTTCTATGCACAACCCTAGTCTGAGATTTCTAATTTCATTTCCAAATGTAGAATACTGCGCATCAATTTTCTTCCATTGTGGACAATCAGCTGGTGGACGTATTTTTCCATCACATACCCTCTCTTCATCATTCCATCTTATCCTTTTTCCATCATGTGAATTAGAAAATAAACGTTTGAAACGATTAATTATCGGAAGATACCAAAATACCTTTAAAGGGAGCTTTGTAATCTCTACATCAGCCTGCTATTTTTTCTTTCACCTTATACCATGATTTCCCACATTTAAGACACTCTGACAGAAATTCACATTCCTTCCTATATATAATTCAGTCATTTGGACAGGCATGTATTTTCTTGTATCCCAATCCCATCAGGCATAATATTTTCTTGGCATTGTAATGTGAATCTGGAAGATCGTTATCTTTTGGAAGAATGTCTTTCATCAATTGTAGCAGATCTGTAAAACTTCTGTCACTCCATCCATGCTTCGACTTCAGGTTAATCAATCTTAACACCGCTGAAAAAACTGTAAAATCTGTACAAACAGGATATAATGGTTTTTCAGCATCACCATATAGACGCGCAACTGTCGGTTCTATCTCAATTTGTTCTGCTACAATATCGTGAATCATTTCTTCAATTCCATCGAAGTTACCATCTTGCGAATCATCATCATCAGTGACATTCCGTCCAGTTTCACCATGAAAAATCCAAGGGCTGTAACTCAGATTAAAACCATGACAAATCAGATGATCTTTTATCTCTCTACTTTTCAACTTCTTCATATTCAAACATTTCAGGCATGGACAGAAAAAAATGTCACTAGTTGGAACATTTCATTTTGCAAATTCCAAAAAGGCATCAAAACCTTCCTCAAATTCATTACTCATTCAATGTTCCATAATCCAACTTCGACTCATTATTACCTATAACAAATATCAACAAAAAATATATATTTTTAAGATAAGACAAATATATGTTTATATGAAAAAAATCATAATTTGAATGTAAAACAATTTAAAAAATAAAACAAATCTATAGGTGTTTAAAAAAATATGCCTGAATATTATTTTTAAAACAAAATATAGTCAGATATAACAGTTTTAAATTTCATTGAATCAAAGAAAACCATGATGCCTACATAGTTTAACATTGATTTCAGTATTGATGTTTTAATATATTAGATAAACTACCTATTTAACATGTTATTAATGGTGTCTGTAGACCCTAAATCCATTTGGTAAATATTTTCACACAATTATAAAAATAAATTGAAGTGTTTTTGGGAGGAATATGTTCAATCATTTGATTTTGATGTCCCATATTCTATAACAAAAGGCAATGTGGATACCAAAGCCCTTAGTTTGGTTTTTATTCTCAAAGGGTTTGTGATGGAAAAGAACAGTATAAGTTGATGTATATGATAAATAAAATACAACTATATTTTATTTATGGTTATGATAGAATGAATTCATACCATATCATTTAGGATCTTCTCCCACCAAAAGTAACCCTCGTCAGTTTGAAATGAATAAATTTAGATAATTATGCATGAATTCATACATGTGTTGTTGTACATAAACCAAAAAGAAGATTATTAGTACTAAAAAGTAAAACTAAGAAGAAACAATAAACTCTATATACTCTTGAAAGCTACTCCACAACACTTAAATGCTACTAACATCTATAAAAAACTTCAAATTGATTTTAAAAACCATAAAAATTGTTTATATTTATGTATGGTGGGCATAACATGTATGCATAGTAAGATCCTCCCTAAAACATCTCATGAAAATGTTGAGGAAGCACACTAAAGCCCTATGAAAAAAAGAATCTAAATCATCACCTAAACAAGGAAAAATAGTTTCATATACTCACTATGGATCACTCACAAAATAATTCATATAAATAAACCTTTTCGTATAAAAAATTATATATATATATATATATTAAAATTAAGGTTCTTGGATACAACTTCTCCACTAGTTTTCCTCTCACACCCCAATGCGCTACTCCACAACACTTCCATGCTAGTAACTTCTATAAAAAAATAAAAATTGGTTTTAAAAACCAAAAAAATTGTTTATATTTATGTATGGTGGGCATAACATGTATACATAGTAAGATCCTCCCTAAAACATCTCATGAAAATGTTGAGGAAGCACACTAAAGCCCTATGAAAAAAGGAATCTAAATCATCACCTAAACAAGGAAAAATAGTTTCATATACTCACTATGGATCACTCACAAAATAATTCATATAAATAAACCATTTTGTATAAAAAATTATATATATATATATATATATATTAAATTTAAGGTTCTCAGATACCACTTCTCTACTAGTTTTCCTCTCACACCCCAATGCTAATGTCATGGTCTCACCCCGCCCATAAATCATCCTACACCATGTGAAATTGTTTCACTTCCATCAATGAATCATATGTATCTTAGATTTCTCATCACCATCTTATCAAAATAGTAATGAGGTGCATACTTGGAAACCACTACATCTTGTTTACATTAAATGTACAAAAATTGTAAAACATAATTATAGAATATCCGTGAAATACAAACGAACGAAATAAATTCGTGGAAGGCTTACTTGAATGTTGCGAGTTGAGATGATAGATCCGAGAGGAGTGAAGAAGATAAAAAATGAAGCCAAAATGAGTTTAACGCAGGTCGATCGACGAGACGATTTGGGTTTACCTCGCGAGAGAGACGAGCCGGCGGACTGTCAATCGAAAAATCGTAAATGACAGTCCACAGGGAAATAATTTCTTTAAAAGTTTTATAACGTCGGTTATATAATAACCGACGTTATAAAATATTTTTTAAATATATAACGTCGGTTATTTTAAAACCGATGTAAAAAAGTACCCGCGCTTTGGTTTTTTACATTGGTTATTTTATAACCGACGTAAAAAACCCCCCCATGCTTTGGTTTTTTACGTCGTTTATTTTATAACCGACGTAAAAAACTTGTAGATATCTCGTTTTTTACGTCAGTTATAAGACAACCAACGTAAAAAACCAATGTACGGGAGGTTTTTTACGTCGGTTATTTGGAAACCGACGTAAAAAACCCGATATCTATGCATTTTTTACGTCGGTTATAAAATAACCAATGTAAAAAACCCCTAGAAATGTCGTTTTTTACGTCGGTTATAAAATAACTGATATAAAAAACCCCGTACTTTTGTTTTTTACGTCGGTTATCAAATAACAGACCTGAAAAACACGTAGATATCTGGTTTTTTACGTCGGTTTCCAAATAACCGACGTAAAAAACCCCCCGTGCGTTGGTTTTTACGTCGGTTATAAGATAACCGACGTAAAAAACGAACAGCTGTGATTTGTAACGTCAGTTATTAAAATAACCGACGTTAAAGATCTAGTCGCCGCATTTTTACGTCGGTTATATATAACCGACGTAAAAAATAGTGATGTAAAAAACGTTTTCTGCACTAGTGATTAGTATACATATTTTTTATTCTTTTAGCTACTTTAATATGAGTTCAAATAATATTTTCCATTGTCACTGTCTCCTAAATAAGTTCTAGTCTAACATGTTTCCATTAAAAAACATTATCCCAAAATATTTGAGTATGACATATCTTTCCATATAATTCTTAATACATTACCAATTCATTACATGAATGGATACTATTATTATAGTAAATATCTATAAAAGGTAAATATTTATCCCACAAACCTTTAATGTGATGTTAGTAAAACCAAAACATGACTTTCAATGTTTGATTAGTCTTTTCAGATAGTCTATCCATTTGAGGATGACAGGCGGTGCTCAAATTTATCTCAACATCAAAATAACTTTATATACACTTCTTGAATTTTGATATAAATTGAGGATCATGACAAGTCAAAATTGAAATAGTTGTACTATAAGGTCTGACAACATCATTAATACAGAACATTATGAGATACTCAATAGGCAAATATTCTCTTATAGTAGACAAAAATGTAGATTTGGTGAGGAGATCAAAAATAACACATACTTCACCATTCCTTCTATGAGTATTTGTTAATCCAGTGATGATGTCCAATGTATTGTAATCCCATTTCTACAAATGAATTGGACTAGGTTGTATGAATCCTATAGGATTCTAGCACTCTATATTCACCTATTGGAAAACCATGCATCTTGATACATAAACCACAATTTCCCACTTCATTTGATTCAAAAAATATTTTTCCCTAAGAAACCTATATATCATGGTGCCACTAAGGTGTATAAGGAAATTAAAGCTATAGAAATCATCCAAAAACTCCCTTTTTAGACCAGGTATAAATGGTCTATATAGTCTTCTTCAAAAATTATGAATTCCATCATCACAAATGATGTTTAAAAATGTCCAAATATTTATGGATTTAATTTTCTTCTAAACATTAACATCAACAAATTAATAAAATTCAATATGTTTAAAAAAATGTTCTGAAAATCATTTGAAAATGGATTTAGGTCACCCTTACTTAAAAATTCCCATATCCATTATTACTAGATCCTTGAATATAGGATCCCTATTAATCCTCATTTTTTGGTGCTCCTTTTTATTTCTTACTCAATTCCTCAGCTACAATATTTGGCTTCTATGGTGGAAGAATATTGAGAAATAATAATCCTTGAGTATCTTAATCCATTACATATGGTTCATATTAATCTCTTTTTATGAACATATATATTTTAGGATCTTATGGTTTGTTTATAATCCACATATTTTTCTATACAGATAACGTCTCCATATATTCAAATTAAAGATTATATCTACCAACTAAATATCATGGGTTTCATAATTATGTTCGCATGTACTTAACTTTATTGATTCATATCAAATAAATTTATCACATTACATAAGGAAACCCCCATATCCCTTATTCAATGCATCACTATATATCATAAATCCATCATTTATGGATGGCAGAGACAGTAATGGATCATTGGCCAATCTCCTAATAAATTCTTAAAACCATTATTCCCATAACATTTTCCATATGAACTTCACCACTTTATATATAATCCAGATTAATGGTTTAGCCAATAATGAAAAAATTTAACTGAATCACTTAGAGTAACTTTCCAAACTAATGAAACTATATACATTGATTTTGTTAATTGGTATAGAAAATTCTCTGAATTCCTTTTTT
The DNA here is from genome assembly GCA_963277665.1 of Viscum album. NCBI lineage: Eukaryota > Viridiplantae > Streptophyta > Magnoliopsida > Santalales > Viscaceae > Viscum > Viscum album. Next base: position 1,211,719,508 of record OY728137.1, read on the forward strand.
CATCACATGATCAATATATATTAAATCATTGGAGACAATTTTTCCATGAAAATAAATATTCAGAAGCCATAATTCACACTAGATAAATTTCCCATACAACTATCTTCTTCTAAGAGTCTTAATAATGATCCTCAAGTGATTCTCATGGTGATCATAGATAGTAGAGTACACAAATATTTCATTAATAAATCCCACAAAAAATCATCAAGATATTACTTTAATACACTATTCACTATGTTCATAAAAGCATATGGAGAATTAGTAAATCCAAAGGGAATTAATGTAAACTCATAATTTCGATACCTCATATGAAATATAGTCTTTTGAATGTCTTATTTCATCACTTTCAAATGATGAAACCGATAACGAAGGTTAGTTTTTGGAAAAATATTTTTCCCTATTAATTTAGTTGAATAAGTCATCAATTAATGGTAGATGATACATGTTATTTATCATAATAACCATGATAACCCAATAATCAATTCACATCCTCATAGATCCATAAATTATCTTAATGATAAAAACATGGTATCCCTATGGTGAATCACTATGGTGTATAACTCTATTATCACACAAAAACTCTAGTTGTTAATTTAACTCTACTAATTCTATAATGTCTATTATATATGATGTCTTTGACATAGGTCTGAAATCTAGGATTAATTCAATGGAAAACCCAACCTAATGCTTTGGTGGATGCCTGAGTAATTTATTTGGAAATACATCAAAGTATTATTATAAAATATATATATCCTTAATTTCTAGAATAAATCTTCCCTAAGTAGACCGCATTTAATTTTATTCCATAATAATCTCAGTCATAAGATATATAGGGGGCTTATCTTGAAATAAATTAGGTGATGAATTATCTACTATAATGATAAGTAAGTCCACATCTTTTTCACAAAATGTAATTTCCCCCTACTTGTAATAATTTTGTACATTTTATTTTGAAATATTGTCCATTCAATGGATTTTCTCAAAGTCAATCATATGAATGACTATAATTTCAGTAAATAGGAAAATATTATTTTTCATAATGTGAAATTTCCGACGTATCCTTATTATTGCGATACTTCTAAGAAGTGCTTTGACTGAAAACACCCTTCTTAAGGTTCTAGGGAAATATATAATTTTCATTGAAAAGATGGAAGATATAAAAGAGTGTGAGAGTGAAAAAAACAAATACATCCTTACATAAATTTGAGGACATGATTTATTTTCCTACAACCAAATCATTGTTAACATCCAAATCATCTATGGTGATCACATAAGATAGGTCTTACCCCCCACCCTCTAATATGGTATTTCACCTTCATCTTTGTGGAGTTGGTGTTAATAATTACCCATTTTTCTATAGTTTAAGAATAATAAATATTTGATTTCATTATTTTTAAATACCTAGTTTTTTCCATATAAGTTATGGGAATCTATTAAAGAATATGTACAAATCCATTCACTAAGATGACATGAGATTCCATGGCCCTGTGAACCCGAAATTGATATTATAAAAATATTAAATATATTAATATCATATAGAGTATTTTTTTTAATAATATAATGTAATATCTCATGATCGGATCCTCAAATTGGAAATTTGAGACCCCTGTTGATTCCAGATCTGGGGCTTTACTATAGGAACGACATAGAGATGGGATGTACCAGACATTAGGATGAGGCAGATATTGGTGGATACATTTAGTAGATTAAATAATTAATTAATTTAATTATACACTTAATAAAAAAAAAACCCAATTTCATCTATAATATCATATAATAGTAATTCTATAGAGTCATCAAAATAACTATGGGAGATTTGAGTTTCTCCTATAATGTTCTTTATTGGTGGATCGATATCAGATGACTAACAGTGATTAGATCGAGGTGGATTGAGAGGCAGTGAATGGGATAATCTACATCATTACTAGTGAATGAATTTTTTATCAATGATAAATTCATAATTGAGGTAGGGTTAGCCAAATTTTTTTCATCCCTTTGATTAAAAAATTGAGCATGGATAATTAATCTAATTTTTTATGTAATTTATCTTCCCTTTAAATGATCCTAATTATAATAAATTAAATTATTGATTTAACTTGATGTTTTATACCGTGTTTCACCCCTAGATATACAACTCTATACTCATTGGAGAATAATTATATGAAAATGACTTAATGTAATTCATTATTTGGCATTTATCAACACTATTATTCAAATTATTTTCTATTTTCCTATTAGGCCATGGTTTGACATTTATAGGGTGGATTTGAGCGTGGTTGAACCCTTAGATTCCTGTGTATTGGTGAAAAATGATTGTGATGATTATTTTTAAATGAATCAGAATTCTTTTTTGGAAAAAGGTGATACCTTTTTAGATTATACATACAGAGTAGAAATGACCATGGTACGGAGAAACGGGAAAGGCCGGGTGGGGTTCAGGTGGCTGGAATTTAGCCAACTGTGATGGATCGGGCATAAAAGGCCCTGTATATTATATTGAATACATAATTCTCGGTATAAAAAAATGAAAAGGCTGTACAAAAATGATTCATGATGGAACTTGGGGTTCTATGGAAAACTCAAATACATAGACTGCAGTCTAGGAACACATGTTGTGTAGCCGCCACTAGGTGTGGCACTATGGTTTTGGGGAAGATAAGGATCACCTACTTTGTGGATGGGTCCACATGACATGTGACCCTCCCCAATTGGGTAATCCAGGTGATAGCTACACAAAATCAAGAACCGATGTGATAGGACATGCGATGTACTCCAAGTGTACATCGAAACTATTGGAGGTAGAAGGGAACCACGTGGTACCTAGGAATAACAAGGTATACAACCAGGTATACAGTAATGACCCGAAGTACATGAACATGGAATGGAATACATGGGATGGAATTCTGTGACCATGAAATGTCGTGAATTAGGTTTATAAGCACTTTCCAACTACATGGCCAACCAAGACATGTGTTGGAAATCGCATGGCCCAAAGGCCTAGTGAGATCACATTATGTGGGACACCTAGTGCACACGGTGTTGTTTTCATAGTAACTTATTCCTCTTATATCTTCTTCTTATTGACTTGGATTTTGGACCATGAGTATTCTTTCTTTAATAGTGCTTCACAAAGAACATGTTGGCGCCATTTATAGTGACTTTTGAGATAGTAAGATTAACGAACAATCATGATGCTTATTTTGGTGATGCATAAAGATAGTTGTGATTAGGAATGATCATCGATGAGAGAATATGGGGTTAGAAACCACCAAATTTTACATAGGTGTGGGTATCCTCGATTAATTTTACTAGTTAGAGTGTAACCACTTATATAATTAGTGCATGAGTCCTCTACATACCGAGTGGAACACCTATCATACTGGGTCATGGGTCCTCCATGTATAGAGTGGAATCCCCCAATTGTACTAGGGATTGATTATTCAGTTTATATATTCATACAAAGTGGAACCCCCCTAATTTACCAGGGAATAAGTCTTCTATCCTCTAAGTGGAACCCCCTGATGTACTAGTGTGTTAGAACTCTTCTGATACCTACCTAGTGGAACCCCTATCTTACTAGAGTGTGGGTCCTCAGTTATTTGAGTGGAAGCCCATGTATTACTAGGGTAAATGTCCTCTAAAAATATATTTAGTGGAATAACCTATCTCATCAGGGAATGGGTCTTAATATTTTGAGTGGAATAACATTATCATACTAGGGTGAAGGTCCTATATTGAGTATTATGCCCCTCTAGCTATGAAGTAATAGAAAGGCGTGATTCCTCCACATGAATTTCTTATATTGACATGTAATATAATGGGAGTCAATGATGGGCCTTTAGAACTGTAGGAATAATAATCATCTTGTACGTGGCTATGAGGTGGATATCCTTATTATCTATCATCTTGGTTTCTTGATGAGAATATATATATATATATATATATATATATATTTGGGTTCTATTTCCCACTTGATTTGGGTTGAGTGGGATAATCTATCATATATGTCTATTTCTCAATTCTTGGTTTTGGGGAATCCTAATAGGTATATATATACTTACTCCTACAGGGGATTTTCCTTAACATGTGTTGTATTATGTATACTTTGGATAGTTCTATGGTGATATTGGTGGAGTATAGTGATACTCAAGTTCATAGGCCACATATAATGGTCATTGTTGGATATAAGGATCCAATATCTGTCAACTATTTCTTATTATAATTATTTTATGGTTTGTAATACATTTCTATTAGGGTGTGTATTTTTCCCATTTACATTTTTAATTGTATTCAATCTTACTATCATTTATTCCCTATAATTTTTTCATCCAAGGTTTTCTATTGAAATTTATAAAATTTATTTTTATACCATTGAACTATTTTATGGAGATGGTTGGGTGTGTGGGTACATGTACAGTTGAAAAAGGAAACCCATTTAAATTATTCATTTTCTATGAATTTTGAAATCCCCCAGCCTATTGGTTGCGGGAATAGGTTTGTGGAAGCTTGACCTTCCACTTGAAAGGAAGGCCCCAATGGGTTGGTTCATTAGTGAGTGGTATCAAAGAAGTTCATTCATTTGGATGGTGTTTGGAGTTGTCTCCTTATGAATAATTTTTTGGGACTTAGGGTCAATGTGTCAAATTGTATTGAGTGCAAAAATCAGGTTAGGGAACACAATATTTGAGTGGTTGATGATGTATCCATACAAAAGGACTATAAATACCTTCTTCTCAACATAAAATACTATGAAATTAATTGGAGGAAAAAACTATTCATTAATGATGTATGATCAAGTCCTTTAACCTTAATTATTGAGTTATCTCATAAAATATATATGATCATATTATTGTGACACATCTGGAATAATTTCAAGATTCCTCTGTGAACACACCCAACCAGGTTACCGATTGATGATCATGAGGATGATATGATGAGTGGTGATTTATTAGTTAAGCGAAAATCTCATGAGGTCTTCCCTCCAGGAATGAAAGTAAGTGTACCCTCTCCTATTGAGAATAATATAGTACCTGCAAGGTAGGATGATGATAGTCATATGCTTAGTACCATCTGCCAGTTCAAGTGCAATAGGACTCCAGGGATCTGTAGTGAGACACATCCCAAGGAATTAAAGTATTGTCTTAAGTTGGTGATCAGAGTCTTTAGGTACATGTTAACCACAACTAATTAAGTGGTTGTACTGAAAACCAGTCTTTTCCATACATTAGTTGATAGCTGGTTAATTCTGGTTATGAAGATCCATGATGAGGTTATTTTCTCATTATCCTACTTCCAATATATATTTAGTGACAAGTATTAGACTTCATTATTTTTCTCAATTCGAATTAATAAGCATCTATGGATGTATTAGGGTAATATGTTAGTTTTTTAGTATCCCATGTGGTTTGATGACCTTTCATGGAACTCCATCAACATGATACAGGATGGTAACCTCCAGGAACAAAAGTTCATAAAAGGTCTCTATAGAGACATCCATTCCACTATGGTCCCCTAATTCATTCCCACATATTCTATAGTGTTAGAGTGGACACCAGTGATCGAGAGATTATTATCTATAGGATACTATGAAGTTGGATTGGGAAGTGGGAATAATGGGTAATAGTCATGAAAAACATCAAACAAACCCCAATTAATATGATCTCAGTTTAGGAGACCTCCTCATGATCATTCTCAATCACATGTTCATGATAGTTCATACAAAGGACCAAATCCACCCAAATATGGTATATTTTATACAAGTTATGGTTTAGTTCATGTGGAACATGATTTCATGACCAAACATTCCAGTGATTGTATAAAGACAACATATTGACCCTCATGGATGAGACAACATTGTGATCAGGGTTCTCCCTAGTATGGCAAAGGTACCCCCTGGGTGGCGGTGCTAGAATAGGAGAAGAAGAATATATAGGCTGAGGAGGAGCTGGTGGAGGGAGATTCAATGAGATACTTCCCCCATCCCTACTAAGAGGCCTATTCTAGGATCAAGGAGATAGTGGTCAGGGCTATGGGTCGCTATAGGCCATATATGCTTATGAATCAACAACCCACATGATGACATAAGGTATGATCTATGTCTTTTCTACACTTTTTCTAATACTATTATACATATGTTTGAGTCACTCTTTTATTTAAATATCCCACATGTGAGAGGCATAGCTTCAAATTAAGACCTAATCCCAAAAAAATTTTCTAGTGTTTCTAACTAGGTTCGTTTATTCGATCTCTCTTAATCATAGGTTGTGCAAGCTGATTATTAGTGGAGAGTGTTTCTCATGGGACCTATTAGTCTTCATAATGAAATATTATGACATAATCTTTTATTATGGATTCGTTTTACATGGTTGAAGCCTATATTAACTATCATCATAGGTGAGTTAGATTCCACCAGAAATATGTGACAAGATTCTCCTTTGTGGGTGAGAGAAATCTCATTAATGAGTGAGTGTGCCTTGAGAACAAGAGGTTTATAGCCATCACCCATCAGTTGTGAGATTATCCCTTTCTCCAGTGTTCTATTCATTCATCTAGATTTCTTTGGCAGTGTAGGTCTTATATATATATATAACCTAAGGATGTTGCGATATTACATATGAAGAAAGAGATGCAATATTTCATTGAATTTCACTCTAGGAGCACAACTATATCTTTTACTGGACATCGAATAGCCCCTACACAACTCCAGGTGTTGAGGTTGTAGTTAGAGAATCCTTAAGTGATTGGATTTGTTAGACTCAATGTTTCTACCTAGGTAGGTCCAGTTTTTATTATGAAAAAGGAGGACACGATTTTAGGACATTGTGTTCATTATTGTCACCAAAATCAGGTAATGATAAATAAAAAACACCCCATTAAAAGTACATACAAACAATTTTTCATGTTTTGAAGGCTAAATTGGTTCTTGAAAATCAATATCTAATATGGAAACCTCTAGTTAATGGTTCTCATGGGTAATATTATAAATACATCATTCTGATGTCTCTATGGAAATAATAGGATACTATTGAATTATGTTGATAAGAAAAATCCTCTTTTATGATTATTAATTTGACAAATCAAATCTTTCAACCATACATGGACTGATTTTTGGTTGTCTTAATTTATAAAATACTCATTTCCTCTTTATTAGAGGAGAATCAGGTATATTATCATAATATGGTTCTAGAAATTCTATAGAATAACCAAAATTTTTTTAAGATCCCTAAGTTCTAGTTTTGGATCTATGCCGTTCACATTACAAGGCATAACTTTATTGATTACGGAATATGTGTAGACCTGATGAAAATTTAAGGCACTCATTATTGGGATCCTCCCAATTTCATCTTAGATGTGCTTAGTTTTGTTAGTTTGGTATGGTAATAATGGATGGTTGGGCCTAAATATTCAAGAGTTGTAGCCCCATTTACTACCCTAACATGGAAAGTTAAGACTTTTATCTAGATCAAGTAGTGTCATGGGACCTTTGAGTAGTTGAGGATGAGGCGGAACAATTCTACTATGTGGAGACTATTCGAGGTGGGTATAGAATATGTAGTGTTTTCAATTACTTTGGATATGGGCTAAGATGCATTTTGATGTAGTGGAATATAATGATCACATATTGGTTGAAGTATTTTTCACCTAATGGGAATAATTACATGACTCATGACTAGAATTTGGCAGTAGTAGTCATCAATTTGATGATATGGAGGTACTATCATCAAGGAGAACAATTTTCATTTTATGTCAACCATTAAAGTCCCAATTATATCTTCCATTAGAGAAATCTAAACTTGGGATAATGACCCTGTTTAGATACTCAAATGGTGTATAAATTTGGGATTGTTTATACACCTTTGATGGAAAATGTGGTGGTGGATTCCCTTAGTCTGAAGTCGAATTATTTTCTGGTGGAGGAGGTTTATTATAAGTTTTCCCCTTTGTAGCTAAACATAATGGAGGATAGGTGTGAAATATTTATTTATTATATGGGGGTGATTCCTCCTCTTTTTTCAGTTAATGAGAGAGGAAAAATTGGGAGATATCGACTAAGAGGTTATTTTCATCTAGATTTCATTAAGAGTTTAACAAGAAATATTTTTTTTAAGGAGGGGTAAAATTCAACCTTTTTTAGGTATAAAAAATGGTTCTAGATACAATGAAATATTAGGTAATTAGGGAGTTTCACCATTAAGCTTTATATCTACAACATTGTGTAGAAGAGATGTATAAGAAAATTTTGTAAAATATTTTCTAGGATGACATGAGGAGGAGTGTATCCAAGTTTCTCTCTTGGTGTCTCACATGTTAGTAGGGGAAGGGTGATAAATATGTTATGATTGGTAAGACACATCCTATTAAGACATTAGAGTTGAAATGGGAGGATATATCTAGGAAATTTGTGATTTTTCTTCAATGGACAATGAGATAACACAATTCCATCTGGGTGATTTTTTTCAGACTCACCAAGCTAGAACCCGTTCTTGGTATCACGGAGGAGAGTTCATTAGAGAGTATTGGTATGTTTTATGTAACGAAAATAATCCAAATTCACCTGGTACCATCAATAATTATCTATGAATGTGATTCTTGGTTCACATCATGATTTTGGAGAGGCGTGCAAGAAGCAGTTGAGACCTAATTTTAGATGAGTATTTTGTTCCACCCCGAAATGGATTAAAAGTCCATGAAGACTATCTAGTTGTTGGAGTATATGATGATATATTGTGCTTTGGAAATTGGATAGAGTATGGAGGATTATATTCCATTGGTATTATTTTATTATAATAATATTATTCACTCTACTATCAACCTGCACTAGTTGAGGCCCTGTATGGAAGGCCATTCAAGTCTCCCTTGTTCTAGATTGAGATTGGAGAGATATTTCTTATTATTCAAGAGATGGTGCCAGAAATGATGGAGAAGGTCCATGTGATCCATGAGTCTATGAATATATACTAGATCCAATATAAATCTTATGAATATCGTCGTTGTAGGACCTTTGAATTTGACCATGGAGTCCATGTATTCTTTTCAGTATCCCTACAATCAAGATTGTAGTGGTTTAGTTGGGGAGGAGAGAAATACCTGAGGTTTATCATGACATTTGAGAACGTGTAGAGTGTTGGTGAGGTTTCATAATATGTATATTAAACCCCACTATTTTAGTGGGTGTATGATGTCATTACCCGTACAAGCAGGGCCAATGCCATGACTCCGCATGCCTCTCTCTAATTGGACATGGGATAGTGTTATGTACCGAGTAGGAAAATCACTAACAAGGGAGGCATTGCCTATATACCTTCACACACACACAAATCTTCAATCCCAAAAAAAGATAAAATGTAAAAACCAATAAGAAACAAAATACATGAATACACCTAATCCCAATATACATAGTACAATATAAGGTATAATGGAGAAAATAAATTGGGCCAGAATACAGTCCCAACAAAAGAAAAAGTTTTAAAAATCTAATGTCCAACCTGATAGAAATAAATGGGTACTTTGACTGCTACTTGTAGCTGTAGGAAAACATCGGTCTATAGGGAAGATCACAAGGCTCAGTCATATCTTGGTCCGCCCTGGACTCTATCAAAAGGCCGCTCATCTTCATAAGACATGGCACATGTGGGGAAAACCTGTGCATGGGTGGGAACAATAATACTCAGTAGAGGACACCAAAAACCACAAATAAACACACAAAGTAAAGTTATAATCATCTTTACAAAGTATATGTCTATAGAACATATAATAACAGAACCATATTGTTGGGAAAAACCCCTCAAGGTATCATTGACTCATTTTTGAGATGATTGTGTTTGTTGAAAATGCAAGACTCCATGTTGTGTTTTTTGACAAAGCAAGTCTCAATGACTCAAACTCTTAACAAAGGTTGTTTTCTTGGAGAATGGGGAAAAGTGTTTTTGGTAAAAGGAGTTGTGCTCTTATGGTAAGGAGGTTTCTAATGTTTTTCGTCAAGAATTTTTTGAATTTAGAACATAAAAAATTTGGCAAAGGGAAAGTGGCACGCAAGTCAAAAAGTTGCGCGCAAGTGTGGAACGCAAGTCCAAAAGTGTCACACAAGTCTGGTGTGCAATTCCTAAAGTGGCGTGCAAGTATGCCGTGCATGTGTGAAGTGAAAGTCTGGCATGCAATTCATATTTCAAGATCATCATATCAAAATATGAAAAAGGAAAGAAAGAGGTGCACAAGACATAAATTGGTGTGAAAGTGTGGTGTGCATGTGTGGAACGCAAGTGTGGCCTGAAAGGCCTCAAAATTCCTATAAAAAGACTGATCCTCTCATTATTTATCAACAACCTCAACACTTAGTGAAAATATGATCTCTGAACACGCAAGTGAAAGTGACGTGCAATGTTCAGTGGGTGCGTATGTGGTGCACGCAAGTGGGCCGTGCAAGTGTACTGTGCAAGTGTACCATGCATGTGTACCGTGTAAGTGTATCGCGCAAGTGTACCACAAATGTTTACCCTGCAAGTGTGTCATGCAAGCTATGTGGTGTGCAAGTTTGGCGCGCTATTGTAGCGCACATGTGTGGCATGAACGTTTTTTTTCTACAATGAGGGAAAAGGTTGTGAACTAGTTAAAGGGAGATAGAAGTCACTCTAGGGTAGAGTGAAAGTTAGAAATTTCCCAGAACATCTATGGAAAATAGGTATTCATCAGTGGCTAAAATTTGGACTTTAAAAGGGCATATACATACAATGGAGGATGTATTCATTAGTGATAATGAAGAGACCTAAAGGTCTATAAACTATTAGTGGATCCCTTCTAGGTGTGGTGAGCCAAGGAAGAGAAACAAGATAATCCATTCTACCAGCAGTGATCCAGAGATAGAGAAACATGGAGTTACCCTTGGGAAAGTAGTGAGATGACCCTAAATATTGTAAATTCTATGAGCCTGGGCATAGAAGTGATCTATCCCGAACATTATTGGATGTGTGCTTTAGTAGATTTGGTATAGCTACACATCATTACTGTATTCTCCTTAGACGTAGCCCAGTGAGGGTGAACAACGTAAAAATCATTGTCTTAGCCTGCTTGATTCCATAGATTACATTTAAAGCATCGTCATCAGATAAATAAGAAAATAACAGGTCATAATAAACACACAAGTTAAAACAAAGTGACCATTGTAATAAAGACGTCATGATCCAGTGGGGTAGGATGAATTTTGAAAAAGAATATCAATATCCCGATTCACCCTCCCTCTCTAGGTATATAGGCCCCTATTAATCCTAAATATTATTATCAGAGGGATGGTTTCTTTTATCAGATTTGTATGCTCTAAATTGGTTTAGTTCATTTCTTATGTTAACAATCTAGTATACTCTTATATTGGTGTGTCATGGCAAAAGGAATAACTTCAAAGAAGAAGCAGAAGTCTGGTGAAATTCCCCATTGTAGAAGTGTCAATAGAAAGAGTGTGATTTAGCTGAAGGAATAAAGTAGTGAAGAGAATAATGATTTGGATAAATCAAATAGTGAAAATAATTACTCATTCAATGATGGAGAAGGAATGAGTGAAGAACCTAACATTCCAAGTGAAGTTGTAACTACTAATGATGAATAAACACCAATAAGTCGAAGAGTGGAAGTTTTCCACAAAAAGAATTAACTGGATCCGAAATTCACTTATGAAATTAAATCTAAAGATATTCAGATCCAAGCACTAGAAACTTAGATCAACAAGATAAAATGTTTGAATCAAAGTCTTATAAATGTAGCTATTGATCTGAGGGATAAAAATGATTCTTAAGATGAAGAACGGTGAAAGAGATCAACATAGGTAGAAAAATCAAAAGCTGATGTCAAGGGAAAGGATCTGAACTCAAATGAGATTAGAAATTTGAAATTCATAAACATTGATCTTGCTACACAGCTATCTGAACTAGTTTAGATGAATCAAAGGCTACAACAAAAGAATGCATGTTTTTCTGATTTTATTGAAGAAGATAAATCAAAATTGAAGAAGAAAAGTGACAGGGTAGAGAAGATCACAAGAGAACTGGAAGATGAGATGAGTAGTGGGAAGAATCTCATAAAATAACTCAATTGTCAAATCAAATCAAGAGATAAGAAGATTCAACAATTTTAGTAAAGGACAGAATCATCCAAGAAATAAATGGAGATATTAAAAGACAAAGGAAAACCTAAGTTGAAGGATGCACTGCACTTACTATTCTATTGTCCTTCAACTAGTGATGATAAAATAAAAAATATATACTATTTTTGAAGAGAAACAACAAAATATTTTCTCAGATCAAAGACAATATAGTTTGGAAAAACTGGGATTGGATTTTATGAGTCCTCTCCCATGAATTATAGAATATGAGCCATGAACAGTTCCAGAAGTGGAGAAAATCCTGTTGGTGCAGAAGATATGCCTAAGAGGATAGTTAAGAGAAGTAGTGACGACATGTGCTATTTCTGTGGGATTCATGGCTACACATCAAGATTCTTTTCAAAGGCTCTGGAATATATCTCAGGATTTGAAAATAGAAACTATACTAAATATTAGAATAAGAATAAGCGTCATGAGAAATCAGAGAGAATAGTCTCCTAGAGGAAAACATTCATCTAATGCTGTTACTGTGGAATAAAGGGACACACAATAAGTATGTGTCAGGAATATCAGAAGATCAATACCAGAAGAGGAGCTCAAGATGCATCAGAATCTCAGTTGCAAAATGATGAAATGAGGTGTTACTTTAATAGAGGATGTTTTATATGTTCTGATCATGGTAATTTTGCAAGAAATTGCAGCAAGAAGAAAGTGAGAAAGGAAAAGGAGTACAAATGTAAATTCTTTAGTCCAGTGATGTATAATGAGAAATCTTGCATTGGATAAGAAACTGGTAAGTTGATGAATAGGATTAGAGCCTTATGGGAATCACCTAGAGATGAAGGAAAGTTGCATCTGTAACCTCCTCTATCACACTCATAGACGACCTCTACGAAATAACATGAATAAATTTGTAAGAAAAAGGGAGGAAATTTTATAGCTATGAGTAAGAAGAATGTTCATTCAGTGGAGGACCTACCACCAAACCAAAATAGTGTGGCGACTTAGAAATATGATAAAATAAAAATAAACAATGAATGCATTGAAAAATTTTCATTTTGAGTGCCACAACAATTAGTGGAGGAAAGAGGAAGATCCTTCCAATGGATGAAGAATAAAAAGCAAATGAACAGTGGAATGATTCATGCCCAGAGATGGAAACAAGTAAAATGGAATTTTGGTGGAACCTTAGAGAAGGAAATGTGTACTAGTGGGTTTAAACCTCAAATGTTGAGAACGTTCAGGCCTGCAAAATCTATATATCAGAGAAAGACTAAGAATGTGGGTAATAAATTCATAGTCATATTTCAAGAGCAGTTGATGTTGGATTGGAATCTAGAAGAATCAAGGAAGGAGTGTGATTCTCTACAAGAATGAATCAATGGGTTGACCCATCAGGATCAACCACAATCCTCACCATGAACATTCCAGAAATTCCACCTCTCCCTATGAATATAAATGTTGTTAACTAATGATTCAAATGTTTCAGGTTTTAGGGAGATATGATCCAAGGGGATGTTGCATCTAATGATGAAAAGTAGAGAAGTGATATTCTTTAGAGTTTCAATTGACTAAAACAAGGTAACAAAGTTTAAGAAAGAAAGGGAGGAACTGAGAACAATAGGAAGAGATTATGTTATTAACATTATATCTTGTTTCCTACATGGAGTTTCCAAATAAGTAGGCTTATATATTTTGTTGATGGCTCAATGCTGAGTGGAAGATGAAAATAAATTATGTAGGATATGAAGAACGATTATGGGTCTAAACAGTGGGCCTAACCCCAGGAAGTGTTGCAAAACATAGGGGGATCATTCAATAACAAAATCAGATGCAAGTGCCATCAATGAAATAATTGGATGACTCTTCTCAGGTGTTTTCTATCAAGAGAAGAAAGAAACACATGGAGAATCATCAATAATCATGCATCTCATGCTTATCTATTTTGTTCTAACAAGTGTTATTAGCTGATAGTTTTCAGGATACAAAGAAGTTGCAAGAGAGTATCAAGAATGTTTCAACAAGAATCACAAAAAAGAAGTTGAAAGAATTTATGCTACTGAATAATGAAATAATGATAAATTTTTTGATGAAAGGGTTGGGGAATAAAGAAACACATGGGGAGCAGAAGTGACTGATGCTGATTTAGAAAAGAATCAGAAGTGGGATATTGTTTTACAACTAGCAGATAAGAACATCATTGGGACTAAATTGGTATTTCACAACAGGATGAACGAAGATGGAACAATGATTTGAAAAAAAGCACGAATGGTTTGCAAAGGATACTCCTAAGTAGAGGGTATTGATGTTGATGAGATATTTTCACCAGTTTCATGGATGGAGACAATAATGTTATTTTTATCCATAACATTGAAAATAATTTTCAAAGTGTTCCAGATGGACGTCAAATCCGCATTAATGAATGGTTTTCTGGAAGAAGTGGTGTACATTGAGTAGCCAGATTGTTTTCTCATTCATGAAGAGGAGAATAATGTTTTTGGGTTTAAGAATGAACTATATGGTTTTGTCATTCTGAAAGAGCAAGGTACTCAAGTGTGGATTAGTATTTTGAGAAGCTTGGCTTTCAACATGGTGGAGTTGATTACAATATCTACTTCAACAACAACAATAATCATAGGATGATGGTGCTATTTTATGTCAATGACATAATATTTGGTGGATCAGCTGAAGTTCTGTGCAAACTGTTTTATGAATTCATGAAATGTGAGTTTGAAATATCAATGACTAGTGAGAAAATATTTTTCCTTGGTTTACAGGTGACACAAGGAAGTAATGGAACAATCATTTCTCCCTCCAAATATGCCATGGAGGTTCTGAGAAGGTTTGGAATGGTGAATTCCAAAGAGATGAAGATTATGGTTGCTACCTGGATGAAATTATCAAAATATGATAGTGTCATGGCAGTTAATATCAGTGAATATAGAAAGATTATCAGTAGTTTACTATACCCAATAGTAATAAGACCTGATATTGTTTTCGCCACATGCCAAGAAGCATGTTACCAAATAAATCCAAAGGAAAGACACATGCTCGTAGGAAAAAGAATATTCAGTATATAAAATGAACCTTGGATTTTGTTTGATGTATAATGAAAAATCTCAGCCAGAGTTATTGGGATATACAGATGCAGATTTGGCTAGATCAACAGATGACAGAAAATCAACGTGATGAGGTGCATTTTGTCTTGGTAGATTCTGTATTTCTTGGCTATGAAAGAATCAAGATTGCATTTCATTGAGCACCACAGAGGCTGAGTATATTTCAAACACTCAAGCATGTACACATTTATTGTGGATGAATCAGCAGATTGAAGATATAGGAGTTTAAGTGAAGTCCCCGATCCGAATCTAGTGTGATAACTCAAGTTCTATAAATCGTAGCGAAAATCCAGTTTATCACTCAATGAGAAAGACCATTGAGATAAAATATCATTTATCAAGGGGAAGGTGGAGAAAGGGATTTTGATGTTGGATTATGTGCCTACAGAGCTACAAGTTGCAAATATTCTAACAAATGCCTTACCCAAATAAGCTTTTGAGAGGCATCGACTGGCTCTGGGAGTCGAGTTGACTCCCCACACTTGAAAAGTGGGGATGCGGGACAACTCCCCTCTTCTTGATGTATGATTTGTTATTTCCTTATGTTCTGATACGTGTTTTTACACTACCGTAGACTGAAAAGGAGTGCCCTTTGGGATCATTGACAAAGGGGGAGGAAGCGTGAGAAAATGTGATTATTCAAGGGGGAGAAAATGTCTTCATCATCACACGGGGATAAGTTGATTGGTAGATCATCGAGATAGGGGGATCAATGAGTTAGGGGAGAAAATAAAAACAGATGATGCTAGAAGTGATCGAACAAATAATAGATATCAGGATAGCTGAGGATCGTGATAGAAGAAGAAATTTCACCTAGTATCAGGTTGGTATTAAAAGTGGAGTCAGAAACGAAGTGACTCATAGATGAAATTTTCATGATACTCTTGTTTCTAATGCCATGAATTGCTCATGTGGGATTAGTGTATTTTTTAGTAAATCATTGATCTCTATCTGTATCGCAAGAGGCGAATAGTGGCTGAAGAATAATGAAGCCTTAATAAGGTATCCAATAATGGATAATTGTTTTGAGAAGAGTAGTCAAAAAACTCAAAGGGGGAGATTATTGGGAAAAAATCCCTCATGGTATCATTGATGAATTTTTGAGATGATTGTGTTTGTTGATAATGCAGGACTCCATGTTGTGTTTCTTGAAAAAGAAAGTCTCAATGACTCAAACTGTTGACATAGGGGGTTTTCCGAGAGAATTGGGAAAAGTTTTTTTTGGAAAAAGGAGTTGTGCTCTTGTGTTAAAGAGGGTTCTAATGTTTTACTCAAGAAATTTTCCATGTTTAGAACATCAAAAATTTTCCAAAGGAAAAGTGGCGTGCAACTCCAAAAGTTTCATGCATGTGTGGTGCGCAAGTGTGGCGCGCAAGTCCGAAAGTGGTGCGCAAGTATGCCGCACAAGTATAACGTGCAAGTGTGGCGTGCCAGTCATATTTAAATATCATCGTATCAAAATATGACAAAGGAAAGAATGAAGTGTGAAAGTCCTAAAATGGCGCGCAAGTGTACCACAAAAGTGTGGCGCGCAATTCCTCAAAATGCCTATAAATAAATGAATCCTCTCCTCATTTATCAACGAGATCAACACTTAGAGAAAATATGATCTCTAAATGCGCAAGTGAAAGTGACGTGCAATGTTTAGTGGGCGCGCAAGTGGGGCGCACAAGTGGGGTGTGCAAGTGTACCACACAAGTGTACCATGCAAGTGTACCGCACAAGTGTGCCGCACAATTGTTATGTACAAGTGTACCACACAAGTGTGTCATGTAAGCTGTGTGGCATGCAAGTTTGGCGCTCTAGTGTGGCGTGAAAGTGTGGTGCGCAAGTTGTTTTTTCTGCAACGAATGAAGAGGTTGTGCACTAGTAAAAGGGGGACAGAATACACCCTAGGGTTGCATGAATGTTAGAATTCCCAGAACATTTGTGGTAAAGATTTATTCTTCAGTGGATGAAATTTGGACATCAACAGAGTATCTACATACAATGGAGGATGTATTCATTAGTGATAATGAGGAGACTGATAGGTCAATAAATTGTGAGCGGATCCCTTCCAAGTGTGGTGAGCCAAGGAAGACGAAGAAGGTAATCCTTTCTACACGTAGTGTCCCAGTGAAAGAGAAACAGGGAGTGACCCTTGGGAAAGCAGTGAGCTAACCCTAAACATTGTAATGTTTATGAGCCTGAGCATAGAAGTGATCTATCCCGAAAATTATTGGCAATGATCTTTAGTAGATTTGGTACAACGACACATCGCCATTGTATGCTCCATGTACGTAGCCCAGTGAGGGTGAACCAAGTAAAAATATCTTTGTCTTCCTGCTTGCTTACCTTCCTTTCATTTAAAAAATCATCATAAGATAAATAAGAAAATATGTGGTCATAATAAACACACAAGTGAAAACAAAGTGACCTTTGTAATAAAGAGGTAAAGATTCAATGGGGAAGGAATAATTTTGAAAAAGAATATCCATACCCTGATTCACCCCCCCTCTCAGGGTATATAGGCCCCTATTGGTCCTAACACATATCTAGATATACCTGAAACCCAGAAATATATTCAAGAGGTATGTCACCACGAATACATACCCACACTATATATTTAGTTTGAATATTACATGAAGTGATAATCTAGGAGAACTCATTTTATAGGTCATATTTCTCTAATTACATCCTTTCGAGAAGTACATTTTTTAAGAAGTGTCACGGGAGAGATAAATGCATTGATATATCGGAAGAGAGAATTGATGTACTCATTGTGGGAGAATCACTACAGAATGGGAAAAGATCATGATACATGGATGAGGAACACTTCTAGGGCCTTGGAATATACCACTACTAATATGGATTCACCTACTAAAAATAGTAGTGACGTCCTTTAGGATTGGTCACGTCGATATCTAACTCTACCCGGGGTATCGAATGGTTAGAGGATATTTCTTCGAGCCTCTCAGAGGGATTCTTACTCTATATTTAAATTCTTACTGAATGGATCATAATCTTATGGATGGATAGGATATCTAACCTTCAAGGGAATGAAAAAAAGGGCCACTAACCCAAATGAAACATGACCATAGAACTGTGTAAAAGAAGCTCAATCAATGTACTGAAAAGTACATGATGTGTAGAAGGGCCATAGGATGTGTCCTCTAACCCTCGGTTCTGCCCATGTACAACATCCCATATCAAGATAATTTCATATAGAAATAGATAAACATATCATGTAAGAGATTGTCATGTCGTTTCCTACTATTTGGGGACAACTCCATGTATGTTATTAGTGTTCTAGCACATGGCTTCAACCAATGTTTGCCTACCCGTGTACTGGTACATGGGGTAACCCATGTAACCGGCTTGGTCTGGGTGTGTGGTGGAGTACATGTCATGTAAATGACCCCATTTCCACATATCGTCCGAGTTACAAGTAGAGTCCCGCACAAGAAACCATAATCCGTGTGATAGTTGTCACACACCGTGTCTTCGGTTCATGCATCCCGAAATCCTAGCATCCTCTTAGCCAACCCTATAGGTCATGTACTTTGTACAACATTCCATGTTCTTCAAAATTTTCCTAAAAAAATGTTCTTTGTCATAGCACCTCAGTGGATCTTCCAACCATCTATCCCAACAACCGTTTTCCTAAAAAATCAATATCCAAAGTCACCAACCATAATAGCGGCGATTCAGTATGTTTTGAGGCTTTGATCGACTCTGGAATCTTGTTTTGATCACCCATAAAAAGAATAGTTTAGGTAAAAAAAATTTTGAACCATGTTGATTCATCATCCTCTATCATCATTGCACCTCCTCTAGATTATCATGATGTTAGATCTCCAATTTTTTATTCTTTCATTGTGAAATGGTCGTGCAATGATCCATTGTTCATAACATCATAAAGAACATAAAGAATGCAAGGTAACAAGGGGAAGAAAAAAAATACATAGAATGAATATCGGAATAATCCTATGCTTTAATTCATCACGACATTGATCGACTCTGGTTAGAAGGATCAAACGAATCCAATTGGATTAAATCAAATCATGCACAACTTAATTACACAAAATAAACCTAATAAAGGACCCTTCTCCTAGAATGAATGATAAGTGGGTTAACCTTTTCTTGGGTTGATCTGAATTCATCATTTGAATCCATGAATGGGGAAAAGGTTAATTGAAATAAAACCTCCTACCTTGATCACCGGCAAAGAGGGAGAGTGGTCGTCGGTCGGGATTTGGTCTCATTGTGCAACAATACATGCATCATTGTTTGTCAGGAATTCCCATGGGTGTATTCTCTATAAAGATCCAGAGGATTCCATGGAGTTTTCCAAGGTTATGAGCCTAACCCCGGGTTCCTATTTATTTTAAAAAATAAAAAGTCATTGTATTATGGAAATATTTAGAAAAAAATAAATTATTTATCTATTTTATTTCTTTTAAAACATCCAAAAACTGACTTTTGCAATTGACCCGCGCCGGTGAATGTTAAGACTCGCCTAAGGTAAAGTCGCTGCTTTGAATGTAACGAAGCCGTAAAATATTTGATTCGGGTGCCCATTTAAAATTTATTCTTCTTTTCATAGAAAATAATTTGGGTGAGCTATGTAAAAGATAAAATTATTTCAATCATTTATATTGGGATCTACAAGACTTAGAATCGCACTCCGTCACAAAGACTAGTCTCCAAATAATTCTATATTATATTTAAAAAATATAAATGAAAAATATAATAAATTAATAAGGTCACTCCCATGTGATCTCTTGAAGATTCCTGTGATGCCAAAGGACATGCAGAATCTCCTCCAACAATGCCACTATCACAACTATGTGTCCTTGGAAAAGGACATCATTCTACCCACCTTGTGAATATCCATCAAGAGCATGTCTTGTGGATAACTTAGACCATAAGGTCCAATAGTTGGAATCCTCTAGTTGTTACTCCTTGACTCACTATCATAGTGGAGGGTTGAAAACCATCAATTAGAGACAATATACATCATTTTCAATCACAAAAGACAACTATATCGAGGTCAAATGCTCTAACACCTTTCTCAATAGCTATGAACTTGATCTCTGACTGAGATAATAATCTACATCATTCCCCATCCTAAGAGTATAGATGATATCAAAGTCATAGTGTTAGTGTAATGCCATTAATTTCCTCTACCTCAGATTCAGATCCCTTTTCGAGAAGATGTACTTGGGGGCTCTTGTGGTAAGAGTAGAGGATAAATAGTTCTCCTATCAGGTAGTGTCTCAACATTTTTAATGAAAATACTACCACTATAAAATCAAGATCATGGATCACATAGTTCTTCCCATGTTTACTTTTCTAGGGAGAGAAATAAGAAATCTATGTCTACCTCTACATTAGGACACAACATAGCCTTCTCCATAATGCATCACAAAAAACTACATACTCAGAAACTGCTTCTGACAATATCAAGATCATATTTCCTATCAAAATCTGCCTCAACTGCTGAAAAACCTATTGGAAATTCTCCATCCATATGAAGGGTTTCTCCTTCTGGGTCAAGGCTTTCATCGTTGTTGATATTTGGGAGAAATCAAGGAAAAATCACTGGTAAAATCTTGCCAACCTAATGGAACTCCACACCACTACCACACAATGGGGTGGCTCCAATGCAAACACCACCTTGACCTCGGTTGGTTCCACCGATACTCCATCTTGTGAGATAACATTTCCTAAAAATTAAACCTCCTATATCCAGAACTAAATATTTAAGAGCTTCCCATAAAGAGGTTTCTCTTGGAGTATGTCTAGAACCATATGCATGTGTCCTACGTTCTCCTCCTCTACTTCTGGGTACACAAGGATGTCATAAATGAAAACCACCGGGAACCAGTCCATGTACGGTTAGAAGATTCAGTTCACGAGTCCCATGAACACTTCGAGGGTCTTCATCATTCCAAAATAAGTCACCAAGTACTCATAGTGACCATAACGGCAACTGAAAGTCCTCTTTGTTATATCATCATATTGTAGTCATAACTTGTGGTAACCTGATAAAAGATCAACCTTCATGAACCCATTTGTCGTTCTTATATAGTCGAAGAGGTCTTCAATTCTCAACATTGGATACTTTTTTTTCACCATTACCTATTTAACACACTATTAATCAACAAAAGACCCCAAATTCCATCTACATTCTTGGAAAACGGAACCGGGGCATCCCTGTGTGAAACAATGGGTCATACGAATCCCTTTCTCTTAAAATCCACCAATTGCAACCTCAACTTGTGAAGCTCTATGGGATCCATCATATAAATTTGTGAGAATATTGGCACCATTACAGGGTCTAAGTTGATGAAAGAAGATGATCTACCCATGGGGAGGTAATCTTGGAAAATCTTATAGAAATATATCATTTTACTCAGCCACTACAACTGGGAACCAAAATCTCACAACATCTGCAGCTCTGAGGTTAAAGATAGCCAAGACTTGAGTTTTCGGCTGCACCCTCTTATGAATGAGCCCATTCTGTGATGCATGGGTTTCCTTTTCACTATAAAAAAAAACCTCGTCCCATTATTGCGGACTCACAACACTCTTCACCTAAAGTAGAAAATTTGGGTATATACTGCAGATTACCAATACATACCGGGAATGACATCACAAGACCTCAATGTTTCCACCAAGAGGTTCCAACAAAAACTATCACCTCAAAGGGTACGATGACACTGTCATTAAAGATGTAGGATCATCGAGCCTCCTACCATAGGTGTCTTCAAGCATATTGGTTATGTCATCGACTCTACATGAATCTAACGGTTTTGCAGAAGACATGTGGAGGGGAAAGAATGATTGGAACATATGGCTATATGTACAACAAATAATCTAGAAAAAAGACAGATCCTACCTCAGATCGTCCAAGGAGTTCCAGGGTCTTACGCATCGACCACATGTAGCTTCCCCCGGACCTATCCCCCAGCTCCCTGATCCTGGAGCGGACCTCCTAGGGGTGGTGGTGGATGTTGATCAAAACGTATGCCACCTCTTACAGCTCTACCTACTCATCTTCCACATCCACCACCTAGCGGGTCCGCCAAATACACTCTTTGCCTCTACCTTGGTGGTCCATCCACCATGTCCCTATCAACAGCTCGACGGGTTGGATAGTCTCTAGCATGATGTCCCCTACCGTCGCATGAGTTTCATTGACTCTCCCTAGGATGACATGATCCATCCAAAGAGCCCTCGACTGAAGATCCCCTATATTGAGTCCTTATATGATGTCTCCCATGACCAGATCCATGTTTCTGATGTTGGGTCCCTATTGTCGAGGTCTCTATACCTATCTTCCTGCTTCTTACTGCCACTGGATGTCTTAGCTCAGCCAAGAATCTCTCAACCACCAAACCTCATTCGAAAATTCCTGCATAAGTTTGAATTCATACAGGCACTATAATAGCTCAGATATCCCATCGTAGAACATTCTCCATGGTCTATGATGTAATGTGATAATCCATGAACATATCCATTTAGTATATCTAGTGATTGGTTAACCTTGATAAATAGTTATCCAACATTAAAACGCCCTTCTAGAGATGAAAAAGCTCCTAGATATGTACTTCTCTAAGTGTAATTGGAGAGAAATCCTCCATGAAGAGTTTCTCGAACTCCATCCATGAAAGAGTCTCCTAATAATGTGTCTTAATAGTCAAAATCCACCATCATCCTACCAAAATATAAAGCATTCCCACTCTTAGGATCACCATCTAGTGCACTGGTGTCCACACTAGATGAAATAATTTGGTCACCACCTCACGCTAGTCCTCAGATGCATGATGGTCGGCATCACCTCAGAAACCGAGGGGTATCTGTCATTGAAATTAATGGAGCATGGTTAGGCTACTCTCCTAATCTACTGGTATTGCAAGTACCATGTGCTGGTCCATTTGTTTTTGTATAGCCGGTGCACCACTTAGAGGCAACGTCTGGGGAACGGGTCCCTAAATCGATGAATCTTCACTAGTGGTAATCTCTGTGATTGAGTCACTAAATCCTAGAAGATATGCATCACCGAGGTTGTAACACCCCATGCTTCCATTGTGTTCTTCTCTTTGAATAATAGAGCAGCGTGTGTTGTACGCAACCTCGAGTTCAAACACACCGCGACCAATCAAAGTTGCCGTTATGAATATTAATACCCACTTTTTGAAATTAAATAAAATTTATATTTAAAAATGGACTTCATTTTTGTATTCAAAATATCCAAATTAACCTATGTTGAATTTTTTGTAATTTTTTGAGAACATCCAATTTTTTTATGAATAGTGAAAAATACATAAAAACAACTTTTTTAATCAAAATAAATTATAGCGATAAATTATTCTATTGAGTGGTTTTAGAGTATAATTAGAATATATTTTTACCATTTCATCCAATGGTGTTCATTAGAATTAATTTCACTTTGAAATTGGACATAAACAATTGTCAATCTTTTGATATATATTGTTTCTTAAAAACACGCTATTTGTTGTGACAACGGGAATTAATTATAAAATTAATTAATAAAACTTATATGTTTGGAATTTTTTAAAATAGACATAATTTTTTTATTCGGAATATCAATTATAGATTAGGGTGAAATTTTGGCATTGTTCTGAAAAACATCAATTTTTGATGAATAGTGAAACCACTAAGTGGTAGTTAAAAAACTGATTCTTCATTTAAATGAATATTTACCACTTCTGTGACTTGATTTTCAAAAATCCGATATACATGGTTTTCATTATAAATAAAAATGTGGTTCAATGGGATTAAAATAATTTTTTGGTAAATAGTAACTTTTATGTTTTATTAATCGCGATTAAAGTTAATTAGTGAAATTTAAGGTAAAAATGACATTATAAAAATATGAAAATACCCTTACACTTGTCCTAACCTTATTGGATGATTCATGTCCGACCATGAAAATCCATGGGTCAACATGGGGACCCCATTGAGCCAATTGGGTATGAAAATGACATTAATAACTTTTTATTTAAAGTAAAAATAAAATTGTCACAAACATGTGTTGTTTTACTAAATAAATTATTACATGGGGTTATATAAGTTAACATTTTAACTATAAATATTAATTGGAAAGATAAAAAGATTTCCTACATTATGGTAATTTTTATTATATTTTTTAGACATTAAATAAATTTTTTTTATGACACCATGATGATGAAACGATTACCTCATTAATTAACGATTTAAATAAAATGAAAAGATAATGTAAAATATAAGACTTAAACTTGTCTAAAAGCTATTTTATGGGTATATTTAGATCCCTTATCACCATATCCTTGAAATATTTCATTGTAGGACCTTTGAAATCCGAAAAGCAGTTCATAATAATGTAACATTTTATGACCTTCCAAAAGTGCCCCTCCTCTCCTCTTATAAAAGGCCCCCACCTCTACCACCTTATGCACACCATCATGCCATTTTTCTCGGCCAAAATATGACCAAATACTCTATCAACTTCCCTCTCCTACTCCTAGAATCCTCACTTTGGGCAGAAGTCTTCCCAAGAGAGCCTTTGGCTCAAATCAAAAAGAGTTACCAGATTTTAAGGTAGTGTCTTCTCTTATGTTGTTTTGTTTTATTTTGTTTCTCTAACCCCCTAAAATCTTTTTATGATTTTATTTTGTAACCAAAACAGTATATAAAATATAATAGGATGTTTTTACGAGACGTATTTTAGTTACACTTACACACACCTTCATCAAATTGTTAAAAAAACATACTGTTTCTGTGGATGGCGAATTACTGCCTCACGAAACGATGATTGTTCAATCTTATTTTAACACCTCTCAAGGTGGCCATTATGATGACACTATTTTTTATATATGATATATATTAGGTTAATTTTTTCCTTATTATTATGTATTTTTCATTTATTTAATATCTTTATGAATTTCATTACGGCTTAACGCGATAATTTCATCTTAGGAAGTGCGGACTACCGCCCCCTCAAAGTGATATGAATCGTTAATACCATATGTGTGATGTATAAAGGATGGAGTAAGTGGTATTATATATGATATTATACTGGAATTATAATATACCTTTATATAATTATGATTTCATTCCATTAAATATGAAATAGAAATGAAAGTAGTGTTCTTGCGTACGTATGGCTTACCGTCTCTATGAACGGTGCATTTCATTTCTTATCTATAAATGTTATGTAATATTATAAATGAATGTATGTATTGGATATATATGATATATATGAAATATTCATCATGAATATAATTCTGTATATAATGGATATTTCACCACATTAACAACTTGTAATTATAAGAAGTTTATTTTTGACTCAAGTACCAAAGATCGAAAAAACGACCGTTATTAACTTAAATAATTACATAATGTTCATAACATGGTAATAAGTGATATAAAAGGAATAATTAACTTGAAAAATTTTCTTAATCATGTAGAAATTTACTCTAGTTTATTATTCAGGAGGTTAAAGAATGATCGAGTCAAGTCGGACACGAGGTAAGGGAACTTCTTAACCCAATTTCCATTCTTTGGGTTAATCTCCTACTTTCAAATTATGTTTTGATATTATTAATGTCCTATCCTGTATTTGTACTTTCTTTATGTGTACTTATATTGAATACACATAATAGATCTATTTCATTTAAAAAAATTATCTTGGTAAGGACTTCATTTCAATCTCATTTCATTGACGCATATTTTATTTTATACAAAACTTTCTTTTATACGGTGTATAAACCCATTTGACTTTTACATTTATTCAAAAGGAATCTTTTTTATATGAATCGTTTTACTAAATGACAAAAGGGGATGTTTTTTTCCGTACGTATGTGGAAACAATTACTTCTCCGCCGCCGTGACCATTATTTGAGTTTCAGCTTCCTCTACAAGACATATCCTTTTTTTAAAAGAAAAATAAATACCATGTTTTTCATTTCTTTTATTTTGGTATTGAAAATGGTTTTGAAAGTGTTTTAATTATATCAATGTGTTGTATTGATATCTTGTGATTTAAATGTGGAAATGTTATGTTTCATTTATTCATGTTTTATGTGATACGATTATGTTATGGTTTATGATATGTTTAAACCTATTCATATGAGGAATGAATTGGACTTAATAAGTGATGGGTGGAGCCCGCTATAGCTCCTCGATGCATCGGAAGGTCTCATGAGACAAACTAGTGTCTTGGCACGAGGCCTTGAAAAAATATTATTTGTAGTCTTGGCAAGAGTCCCTAGCTACGTGGTTATGATAGTATGGAATTATGCATTCCATCATTATGAAAGCGGTTATTGATATTGCATGTGATTATTCGACCAGTAGAATATCGAGGTGAAGAAGTAAATAGAATTATCTCATTTTACTTTTGCCATATTATGTTGAAGTTTATGTTTAAAAGGCTTTTGTTTTAGCTATACATTGCCTTAAATGTTTATGTTAATTTATAAAAGCTTCCGCTAAATTGTTATCCTTACTGAGCATCAGAGCTCAACCCTTTCAATGTTTTATTTTTCTCAGGAAGTGAAGAAATATTTTATGACTGACCTGTAGGGATAGTCTAAAGGGGATATGGGTGTGGACTATGGAGACTATGTTATTGTAGTTTTTTACTTTATGATGTAATGTAACATTTTTGAATATATCTAGTGTTTCCAAAGCTACTAAACTAATCGGTCTTTCGAGACATGATCTTTTGTGATCATGCCAATGTTACGCAATAATGCACCGAATCTGGGTAACTGGGGTCGGGGCGTTACAGTTGGTATTAGAGGCAGTTTAGTACTAACCTTGGAAGCTAGATTTAGATAAACTCTGATTAGAGCACATATCCCTAAGATAAACATTGATGATTAGTATAGAAGAACTTCCTAGAATGTTGGTATTATAGAAATTTTTTGAGTTTTCCATGAAATACATCCCTGTCTGGATACGAGTAGGTAGAGGCGGCTCTGGCACAGATGTACCTAGGGGTAAAACCCGAAAACAATGCTTTGATCTAGACTCGAATGGGAACTGGTGCACAACAATTGGCCTTGCTGCACTGTTGTTTATGAAACTCCTGGGGGATATGCTTAGGATTATTCTCATTTTCATTAAAAAACATTATTAAGTGTTTATGAGTATATAATTCCTCAAATAAATCATTTTTTTATGGATTATATCCATAAATAGTTTGATTTATGTTAAGTGTTTTACAATTATTGAATTATGTATTTCGATTCATAAACTAATCTAGTTAATAAAATTGATTAGAAATGGTGCCTAGTGGAAGGAATGGAAACCGTATCAATACACGCACTCCATGTAGGGATTTCCCTCCCACTAAAGATAATTATAATGGAATTGGTGATACAAATTCTTCTCATCAGCTTATCACTATATTGGGAAAACTCAATCAGGTTATGAATAATAACCTTACTCTTATGGAGCACCCTGATCCGCAACGTGGAGGATCAATGTTAGACTGCTTCATGAGGCAACAACCACCAACATTCAATGGGAGTACAAATCCCTTAGTAGCTGAGCAATGGATAAATTCTTTAGAGGCAATATTCCACGACATGGGGAGTAGTGAAAGGGAGAATGCTGCCATGGCAGTTTACCGTCTCACTGGAGATGTTGATCAATGATGGTCGATGATTCAAAACACAAAGGAAGATGATGATGTATCAAATATTGAATGGAGGGAGTTCAAAGAGATTTTCATAGAAAAATACTTTCCTCATGACCACCGAGCAGCTATGGAAAGGCAATTTCTGAGTCTGAGGCAAAATGTGGATGAGTATGTCGTAAAGTATGAGTCTAAATTTACACGGTTAGTGAGGCATGGTACAGATTATATACATATCCCAATAAGTAAGATGATCGTTTATTTGATGGGTTAAAACCATTTCTCTGTAGAGCATTAGTCTCACAAACCTTCTCGTCGTATGAAGATAATGTCTCATGTGCTATCAAGACAGAAAAGGAATTCTCTAAATCTTATGACAATAAAGTCAAGAAAGAGAAGAAGAGAACGGTGGAATAAGAGACAGATAAAGGGAAAAAGGGAAAGAAGGATTTTATATTATGCAATAATTTTGGGAAGAATCACCCCGATGCTTGCATAAAAGGAATGGGAGTTTGTTATAAATGTGGAGAAAAAGGTCACCAGGCTCGTGATTGCAAGGGAAAGAAATAGTCTATCAATGATGAATGATACAATTGTAGGGAAATGGGGAATTATGAAAATTAATGTCCTAAGCGTCAAAGAATCTTACCTTAGAAAAGGACAAGGGATCAAGGACAATTTTATGCTTTTACTATAGTTGAAGTGGAATAATTAATGTATTGGTGCTTTTGGACTCAAGGATTATATTCTAGTTATAAGAATAATGTGATATATATAAGGATTGTATTGCAGTACTTAATATTTCATTATGGTTTTAATATCATGAAGGTAATAATATTTTTAGTATGTGACAATAAGAGAAACATTAATTTGTTTGGAGAATCTGATGTTACAATTGATTTTGGAATTTAGAGACCTTTTACAGAAAATCTGTACAGAGGGATTTTGGATAACTATAAAGGTTGGAATGGATTAATTTGATCCTTGTATAGTATTATTTAAGGTTAAAACATTTTTGAAGATTATTTTTGGAATATTATAATACTATAGTTTTAGGAAAATGAAAACCTGCAGGGTGGTGGATAACCCGCCGCATCGGACAAAGCTGCAGGAATCAAACCCACAACCATAGTGTGATAGGCCTTTATTACCTACCACTAGCCCACAGGAAGTCCCTGGTTATTACAAAATATTTTTCTTAATCTAAATGGAATGTTTTAATATTTGGAACCTTGTACGATTGGGATTAATATAATAATTTCTCTTATCTTTTTGAGTGAAAGATGGGGTTGTGCTAAAAATTTATTAAATAAGGAAAGTCTACATGAAAAGTATGTATATTCCATTACGTTCTTAGTAAATCTCCCAAAAAAATTCCACAACATTATAAAAGGTAACTTAAAACAAAAACGTTGTCAGTTAAATTTTCCAAATGGGGATTCAATGATCGTTTAACCAATCACAAGTTTGTGATTTTATTGTGGTTAACTTTCTCCTAATCCGTTTATCTACAACTCTTCATCAAACCATGATGGTTTGTTTTTCCTCCATATCCATATTTTCATAGAATCCTAGTATGGGATATCTCCTGTGACCTTTTTTACTTCTCTTTCTTTATTTTAAAGTTACATTTTTATAAACCTTATATTCTATGTGGGTTTTCCACAAAGGTATTTTTTATTTTGAACCTTTTATATTCAAAGAAAAATTCCAAATTACGAGGACACAATTTATTGAAGTAGGGGAGAATGTAACACCCCAAGCTTCTATGGTACGCTTCTCTTTGAATAATAGAGCAACGTGTGTTGTATGCAACCTCGAGTTCTAACACACCACGGCCAATCAAAGTAGCCATTACGAATAGTAATACCAACTTTTTGAAATTAAATAAATTTTACATTTAAAAATAGACTTCATTGTTGTATTCGTAATAACGAAATTAACCTATGTTGATTTTTTTTTTAATTTTTTGAGAACATCCAATTTTTTATGAATAGTGAAAAATACTTAAAAACAACTTTTTAAATCAAAATAAATTATAGGGATAAATTATTCTATTGAGTGGTTTTAGAATATAATTATAATATACTTTTACCATTTCATCTAATGGTGTTCATTAGAATTAATTTCACTTTGAAATTGGATATAAACAATTGTCAATATTTTGATATATATTGTTTCTTAAAAACACTCTATTTGTTGTGACAGTGGGAATTAATTATAAAATTAATTAATGAATCTTATATGTTTGTAATTTTGTGAAATATATATCATTTTTTAATTCTGAATATCAATTACAGTTTAGGGTGAAATTTTTGGCTTTGTTCTGAAAAACATCAATTTTTGATGAATAGTGAAACCACTAAATGGTAGTTAAAAAACTGATTTTTCATTTAAATTAAATTTTACCACATCTATGATTTTATTTTCAAAAATACGACATACATGGTTGTCATTAGGATGAAAAATGTGGTTCAATGTAATTAAAATAATTTTTTGGTGAATAGTAACTTTTGTGTTTTATTAATCGCGATTAAAGGTAATTAGTGAAATTTAAGGTAAAAATGACATTATAAAAATATTAAAATACCCTTACACTTGTCCTTCCCTTATTGGATGAGTCATGGACGACCAAGAAAATCCATGGGGTCAACTTGGGGACCCCATGGAGCCACTTGGGTACGAAAATGACATTAATAACTTTTTATTTAAAGTAAAAATAAAATTGTCACAAACATGTTTTGTTTTACTAAAAAAATTATTAAATGGGGTAATATAAGTTAAATTTTGACTATAAATATTCCTTCTAAATATAAAAATATTTCATACATCATGTTAATTTTTTTATAATTTTTATACATTAAATAAATTAAATTCTTTATGACACCATGATGATGCCACGATTACCTCATTAATTAACGATTTAAAGAAAATGAAAAGATACTGTAAAATCAAAGACATACACTTGTATAAAACCTATTGGATGGGTATATTTCGAACCCTTATCACCTTATCCTCGAAATATATTATTTTGGGACCTTTTAAATCTGAAAAGAACTTCATAATAATGTAACATTTTATGACCGTCCAAGAGTGCCCCTCCTCTCCTCTTATAAAAGGGCCCCACCTCTACCACCTTATTCACACTTTCAAGCCATTTGGCTCGGACAAACTCTGCCCAAATACTCTCGAAACTTCCCTCTACTACTCCTAGAAGCATCACATTTGGAAGAAGTCTTCCCAATGAAGCCTTTGGCTCAAATCCAAAAGAGTTACCCGATTTTATGGTAATGTTTTCCCTTATGTTGTTTTGTTTTATTTTGCTTCTCCAACCCCCTAAAATCTTTTTATTCTTTTATTTTGTAAAAAAACACGTATCTTCAATATACTAGGATGTTTTTATGATAAGGATTTTTGTTATACTTACACACACCTTCTTCACATGGTTAAGGAACATACTGTTTCTGTGGGTGGAAAATTACTGCCTCACGAAACGATGATTGTTCAATCTTTATTTAACACCTCTCATGGTGGCCATTATGATGACACTATTTTTTATATATGATATATATTATGTTTAAGTTTTACTTATGTTTATTTATTTTTCATTTATGTAATACCTTTATGAATTCTATTATGGGTAAACACGATAATTTCATTTTAGGAAGTGTGGACTACCGCCCCCTCGAAGTGATTTGAATCGTTAATGCCATATGTGGGATGTATAAAGGATGGATTAAATGATATTATATATGATATTATACTGGAATTATAATATACCTTTATATCATTATGATTTCATTCCATTAAATACGAAATAGAAATGAAAGTAGCGTTCATGCGTGCGTACGGCTTACCGTCTCCATGAACGGTGCATTTCATTTCTTACCTCTAAATGTCATGTAATAATATAAATTCATGTATATACTGGGTATATATGATATATATGATATCTACATCATTAATATAATTCTGGATATAATGGATATTTCATCACATGAACAACTTGTAATTATAATAAGTTTATTTTTGACTCAAGTACCAAAGGTCGACAAAATGACCGTTATTAACATAAATAATTACATAACGTTCATAACATGGTAATAAGTGATATAAAAGGAATAATGAACATGAAAAATGTTCTTAAGCATGTAGAAATTAACTATAGTTTATTATTCAGGAGGTTAAAGAATGATCGAGTCAAGTCGGACACGAGGTAAGGGATCTTCTTAACCCAATTTCCATTCTTTGGGTTAATCTCTTACTTTCAAATTATGTTATGATATTATTATGTCCTATCTTGTATTTGTACTTTATTTATGTGTACTTTTATTGAATACACATAATAGACCTATTTTATTTTAAAAAAAATGATCTTGGTAAGGACTTCGTCACAATCTCCTTTCATTGAGGCATATTTTATTTTATACAAAACTTTATTTTATACGGTGTATAAACCCCTTTGGCTTTTACATTTATTCAAAAGGAATTTTTTTATACGAATCGTTTTACTAAACAACAAAAGGGAATGTCTTTTTCCGTACGTATGCGGTGAAAATGACTTCTCCGCCGCCATGACCATTATTTGAGTCTCGGCTTCCTCTACAAGACATAACTTTTTTTAAATGAAAAATAAATACCAAGTTTTACTTTTCTTTTATTTTGGTATTGCAAATGGTTTTGAAAGTGTATTTATTATATCAATGTGTTGTATTGATATCTTGTGATTGAAATTTGGAAATATTATGTTTCCTTTATGCATGTTTTATGTGATACAATTATGTTATGGTTTATGATATGTTTAAACCTATTCATTTGAAGAATGCATTGGACTTAATAAGTGACGGGTAGAGCCTACAATAGATCCTCGATGCATCGGCAGGTCTCATGAGATAAACTAGTATCATGGCACGAGGCTTTGACAAAATATTATTTGTATTCATGGAACGAGTCCTTGGATACATGGTTATGATAGTATGGCATTATGAATTCCATCATTATGAAAGTGGTTATTGATATTGCATGTGATTATTCGACCAGTAGAATATCCATGTGAAGAAGTAAATGGAATTATCTCATTTTATGTCTGCCATATTATGTTCATGTTCATGTTTAAAAGGATTTTGTTTCAGTTATACATTTCCTTAAATGTTTATGTTTATTTATAAATGCTTCTACTAAATTGTTATCCTTACTGAGTATCTGAGATCACCCCTTTCAATGTTTTATTTTTCTCAGGATGTGAAGAAATATTTTATGACTGACCTGCAGGGATAGTATGAAGGGGATATGGGTGTGGACTATAGGGACTATGTTATTTTTGTTTTTCACTTTATGATGTAATGTAACATTTATGAATGTATCTAGTGTTTCCAAGGCTACAAAACTAATCGGTATTTCGAGACATGATATTTTGTGATCAAGCCAATGTTACGCAATAATGCACCGAACCTGGGTAACTGGGGTCGGGGCGTTACAGAAGTATCCTTTAAGGAAAAAAGATGAACCACGGTCAAAGATTATATCAAGACACATGAACAAATAGGACACATAAAACACAACCCTTTCCTATAATGTTGAATTTAGCATTCTTTTGTTTCCATGAAACTAGTGTTTCAATGTACCGAGACAAAAAGTAATTTATTAGTGTCCCAGTGTATGGATATGTCAGCTACCCACACAAACACTAGAGTCCCTGGACCGAGAGATGATATTGATAAACTTAACAAAGTTTCCCCAAGCAATATAACAGACTCTCATTCCTAAGGTTGAACCAATCACCTTTAATACCACTCTATCACAACCTTTACTAGTGGGACCGTGCCGCAACTCCCCAATCCCACCTCCAATAGGTCAAGGGATGGTGACTAGAACCAAGTAAGAATATACATAACATGGGAGGAATTCCCTATATACATGTACACCTGAAAACATCTTCAATCTGATAAATGATGAAATATAAAAACCATTAAGGAACAAAACACATGCATAAAAATAAACCCAACCAATAGAGTACAATGAAAAGTATGTTTCAGAAAGTAAACTGTGCCAAATTACTATCCCAACAATAAAAAAAGAATATGGAAACTAAAAAGTTCAACCTATAAGAAATAAATTGGTACTAGGACTACATCTAGTATCCATATAAACACCTCAGCATGTAGGGAAGCTCAAAAAGATCAGTCTGGTCTAGGTCTGCCCTAGACTCCATCAAAAGGATGATTGCCTGCACAAAACACGACACGTGTGGGGAAATCCTGTGTATGTGTCAGTATAACAATAATCTTTAGGGTACCCCAAAAACCAAAATGCATTAAAAAATTTAATAGAATAATCATCTATATGTAGTATATGTCTATAGAACATATAATAAGAGAAACATATCAATATATACTTGAAATGAAGACCAATAGGCTAGTTGTATGTCACCACAACTGTATACCCATGCAAGCAATTCAGTTCAAAGATTCCACGAAGAACTCATCTGAGAGAACTCAGTCCCTGAGTCTGATAGATCTGATGGAATCCTTATGAGAAGTACATTCATTGGTAAGTGTCATGGGAGAGACATATGCACGGATAGATCTGAAGAGAAAACAAATGACCTCATTCTGAGAGAACTCACTACCAAGTGGGTAAAATATTAGGACACATAGATGAGGATCACATCTAGGGCCCTAGAGTAAACCTAGACTCATCTAGATTCACCAAATAAGTATAGGATTAGAGTCATGTAGGATTGGTCACATCAGTAAATGACTCTACCTAGGGTCATGAATGGGTAGAGGATATTGTTCCGGGACTCTAAGAGGAATTATAATTTTATACAGATTTACCTACTAAAGGGGTCATGCTCATGTGGATAGAAAGGATACATGACCTTTATGGGAATGACCTAATGGTGCACCATTCCAAATGTAACTCGTCGAAGTAACAATGGACCCAATGATCAATACATGTTCTGAAAAGTACACGACATGTAGAAGGGTCACACACCATCTCCTTTGACCCTAGGTACTGCCTATGCATAATGGCTCGTGTCATATAACATGTTAGTATAATGATATACACATAGTGTGTAAGAGAGTGACATGTGGTGTCTGACTATCTGGGAGATGCTTTTTTATGGTGGTCGTGTGCTTGTACATGGATTCAAACTATGTCTTCCAACCCATGTACTGGTACATGGGGTGACCCGCATAACCAGCATGGTCTGATCGTGTGGTGGAGTACATGTATTGTACTCCATCCCATGTATATGTGTCATCGAAGATTCATATTGTGTCCCACGTAAGGATCCACAATCCATGTGATATTTGTCACATGTTGTGTTATCACTTATGGAATCGCGAAACCCTAGCCTCTACGGAGTTAGCCCCACATGCCATGTTCTTTGGAGGACACACCATGTTCTTCAAGATTTTCTAGAAGTGATGTTCTTCACCTCCACATCTTTATTGATCATCCAACCATTGATCTGGATTCTTGTTTGACTCTAAAATAACGATCCATGGTCGCCCAGCCCTAATAGCACTGATTCAATATGTTTTGGGCCTTTTATCATCTCCATAAACTCATTTTAATCACCCGTGTGAAGAACGGTCAATGGATGATTTCATCCGAACCGTGTTGATTTTTCATCTGTCATCATCATTGCACCTTCGGTGGGTCGAACAAAGGTAATATCTCCAATTTGGGATTTCTTCACTATGAAAAGGACATGCAATGATCCGTTTTTTATAATCCCTTGAATAATTTGAAGAACACATTGTAAAAAGGGGAAGAAGAAATCCACAAATTGAATTCAAAAAAAACCTACAACATTGTTCATCATGGTGTTGATCATCTCCCATTGGAAGTATAAAAAAAAATCAAATTAAATCAAATCATTCTTGGATTCATTTCCCAAAATAAATCCGATAAAGGACCCTCAAGCAAGAACGAACGATCCATGGGTCATCTTAACTGTGGGTTGATCCTCATTTAACATTTGAATCCAAGAATATAGAAAATAAGAATTGAAATAACATCCCCTAACTCGTTCATCAATGAAGTGGGAGAGCAGTCATTATTTGGGATTCGATATCATTGCAAATGATCAACATATCATTGTTCTTCATAAATTCTCCAAGGGTGGCTCTGCTCTAAAGCTCCAGAGGATTCTAAGGAGCTTTCTAGGGTTATGAGCCTGACCCTAGGTTCCTACTATTTTAAAACAAAATAATGTGTTGCTACGTTATGGAAATGTTTAATGTAAAATAAATCATTAATTTTTTTATTTCCTTTAAAAGGTCCAAAAACCACCTTTTGCGGCTAACCCGCTCAGTTTGAAGTAAGGAATTTTCTAAGGTAAATTCACTACACTTTATGTAACGATGCCCTCCGATTTATATTTTGGGAACCACATTAAAATTTATTCCACTTTTTTCCAATAAACAATCATGCACGCTATTTAAATTATTTAATTAATTTAATCATTTATTGAAATTACTCCAAGCCTCATAATCACACGTCATCGCTAATCCATGTTTAGAAATAATTCCATAATATATTTAAAAATAATTGAAAAAAATACGAGACATTATAGATAACATCTTCTATGTGTTTTAATTGATGAGATACATACATTATCTTACAATCATAATTGACTGGGGTGATACATACATTGAGGATTGAGCCACCTTTTATGTGTAGGAAATGGTGATCAAATATTTTCTTGAGAAAATACTAGGTGGATGGAACATTCCCTTGGTCCATGCGCTATGGAAGTGCGGGAGCGTTCATGATAACTCCAATGAAAGAGAGATCAAGATGCGTATTCAATGTCCCCAAAGTTTTTTAGATTGTATTTCTCAGGGAAAAATACATTAAGTAGGTGAGAATGTAGTTATCCGATTTTTTATATTTATGACTTTGGAATATATTTTTTAATATTTTAAAATCCAAAAACTAAGGCAGTGTAAAATTCTATGGATTGATGACCCAAAAATTGATATTATAAAAATATTATATACATTAATATTATGCACATGCCATTTTTAGAGGTAATAGAATATGTACTAAGAGAAGACTTTGATAAAAAATATGATACCATTGGTTATTATGTAACTTGGGGTTTACACAAGGGATTACCTAATGTTAATTTGCACCAAACATTCGAAAGAGGTATCCATTGGTTGGTCCGTTAAGTAGATTAATTAAATAAATAATTTAGTCAATTAATGTAATACCAAAAAACACAATTTATTGTTCAACAATAAAATTATGAAAATTATTTATGTTTATCAACACAAACATACATTATTATATAGGATCCTATGATGTTATTTTAGGTAGATCAACATAGGATAATGAATGAACATCCAATTGATAGGCAGCGAACATAGTGGATCATGCTCACCGTTGATGAATTTTTTCCACTTCTGATCAAAACATAATTGTGACAAGGCATTTCAATTGTTGTTTTATCCCCTTTTATTAATATATTGAGTATGAAAAATTAATCTACTTTTCATATATGATTTATCTTTCCTTCTTAGGATCCCAAATATGATAAATTAAATTCATGATTTATGTTTATCTATTATTCCTTGTTTCACCATTGGTTATCAAATTATACAATAATTGGCCAATAAATATTAATAAATTGTGTATTTTACTTTCATCATGCGAATTTCATTCCACCATTGATTGAATTCTTCACCGTTGACCCACAGGGTAACAATTTTACATTACTATGGCGGGTTTGAGCATTATAAACAACTAGATTCATAGAAAATTGAAGAAAAATGTCCAAGATGATAATTTCAGGATGAATTGTGATGTTTTGAGTTATGAGGGTGATACCTCCCTGAATTTGAGATCAACATTATCAACGAACATGGTTTGGAGTGCTGGTCCTAGCCATGCAGAGTTTGGGTGGCTGGAATTCAGCCATCAGTGATTGATTGGGGGTAGATAGCCCTAAATTCGAGATCCTTGGTGTGATTTATAGTAGAATGGATGGAGATGGTGGCATGAAAATGAATCATGATGGAAAATGGGTTTTCTATGTAAAACCAAACAACATGGTCTTTTCTCACAAAAAAAGACATTATGTATCTCCCATGAAGGGACACTAGGGTTTCACAAAAGATAAAGATCACAAGTTGTGTTACCATATCCACACAATATGTTATCCTCCTAAGGTGGTTAAGCCTTGTACCCACATCACATTGGAATGATCCCATGAGGGAGGACACATCATGTGCTGCAAAGAGTACATGATAATTTTTATAGGTACATGAGCATATCCTGCTACTCGGGCATGACCATATACATGGATAAGATCATGGGAATGACCTTAAGTACACAACAATGACTTGGAACAAATGGTTTTCCCCCAACTGGCTGAGACATGAAGTATAATAGTATTATATTCCCTGAAATTCTACTTGTAGAACATATCTATATGATGGTAAGGACATTGGAAGGACGCCATTTTAGGTCAGACACCATGTGACCCCTAGTGTAGGCCCTGTAGTTTCCACAATAACTTCTGGATCTTGTATATCTTGCAGATGAATTCAGATTGTGGTATTTGATTTGCCTAACCTGAGTAGTTCTATATGTAAAAAATTGAATCCATCACAATGGATTTCAATATATGGCATTGAAATTTATGATCATGGTGCTTCATTAGGAGATACATGAGGATGGAAATGATTAGGATGGATCATCAGAGAGGGAGAGGATGAGGTTTCAAACTCCATTGTAATACTAGGGTGAAGATCCCCTAAAATCCTAGAACTTGTTTGAGTGGAACCCCCATATATAACAAGTTCATAGGTACACTACCTACTTTGTGGAACCCCTGCGATAATAAGGAATAAGTTATTCATGTATAGAGTGGCATCCCCTATCATACTATGGAATGGGTCCTATATTTAATTCTACCTATTGAGTAGAACCCCCTAATATACTAGCGTGTGGGTCCTCTAACCACTGAGTAGACCACCATAATGCACTAATGTGTGGACCATCAATTGATAACTACTATGGGTAACCCCTACCCTACTAGGGAATGAGTCCTAAATGCTTTGAGAGGCACACCAAACTCAATAGGGAGCGATTCCTCTAACTATATATGGAAAATAATTACTCTGTCACACCAGGGTGAAGGTACTCTATATTATGAGTGAAACCCCCTTAACATACAAGGCAATGAGTACTCTACTGGAGATTTCCCACATTACATTTTGGGGATGTGGCAATGTGTGGGTCCTGCAAAAGACTATCTTAGATAAACAAACATGATATTGTGCATTGATGATAGACCTTTAGAGATGTAGGAAAACTCATAATCTTAAGATGTTATGTGAGATGGAGACCCCCCTTCTCTATCATATGGATTTGTTGATGATAATATATATATATATATATGGGTTTTATTTCCTAATTTCTTTGGGTAGATCTGACTACTTCTCTCATATATCCCTCTTGATCCCTTTGTGGCTATCACGGATTCCAATGGATTATGTATATATTCCCCCCCACAATGTGACTTTACAATATGTGTTGTGTCTTATGAAAATTAAAGGTATTTCAACAGTTAAATTGGTGGACTATAGTGATACTTGGGTTAATAGGACACATACCATGGTCATGTTTGGAGATCAGGAGTTGGGATCTAATAGAAATTTTTTATTACAGTTTTTGTTAGATTGGGACATAATTTCTAGCTGGGAAAGTATTTTTCCACTTTATAAATTGGTTGTATTAAATTATACATTAATATATTCTCTATTTGTTTTTCAAGCATGGTTTAAACAAGATGTTACTATCTTTTCTTTTATACATTTTCACTACTGCAAGGAGATGATTGGATGTGCTCATATAGACATACTATGCAATGGTCTCCCATTTACAATATGGATTATTGATGCTTGTCACCATCGCATAGCCTATTATAGGTGGTTTTGGGTTGTTAATGTTTAACCTTTAACTTTCTAGTAGGGCCATTATGTGTGATTTCATTACATTCTTCCCCTTTCATTCATTAGCCAAATGACCCTTATCATCATACTTGTAACAAGATCCGATTACCTTTGATCATTTTGTAGGACATTTCTTCACATAATTTTTATATGATGGAAAATGATTTATTGTCTATTACTTTTCAAAACATACTCTATTTTTTGATGTTCATATGACCTATTATTATCTTTACTCCCCTTGAATATATGGGATCTATAAAATTCATTCTATATTTTTATGGAATATAAAACTATTTAATCATATGCTGAAAATATTTGAAATACCAGTTTCATTCAGAGACATGGCTTAAGGACGTCAAATTAATGGCCAATCCTATATAAAATATTACATATGTAATCATTAGAATATTTTTCCTACTCTTTTAATGTTATCCTCATACTCCAAAAACATTTTCTTCTTCATATTTCATTAACATATGAAACATTTTCTTCGTTTTAGTTCATTTCTTTAGAGGTAAATATGTATTTAATAATGTTTATTTAGAATCTCCCCATTCCATCTATTTTATTTCCACTTTTTCCCTAGTGTACTGGATCAATGTACTCCTTTTATCAGTATCTCTCTTGAGATAGTATAATACTAGTATAATATTTTCTTTATCATCACATACCATGTCTAGAAATATCATTTCAATAGCATTAATCCATTACTCAACTACCACTAGATTAATAGTCCCATTAAATTATGGGGTTTTCTATCCCATGAATCAATTCAGCATAGAATAATTACACTACCATAAAATAGGTTTCTTCATTTGGGAAAGGATATTTTTATTATCAGATTAAGATACCATAATATATCCATCATCTTTCGAGTCCCAATACCTGCTGTATAGGTTTTCTAAGTATGGAAAATTCTACACTAAATATCAGTGTTGATAACATTCCTTCTTTATAATTCCACTTCTAAATAATATTATATAATTTATTATCTCATGATTTGTTTAAAATCAAAAAACATAATTTTTAATCTCGTGTAACTCATAACATATGTAAAAAATTATGCATTGTTAATCTAGAAATAATAATCATGGTTTATTTTGGAATATATTTAAATAATAAAAATATTTTTAAATAATTTATATTTATTTTTAATTTAAATGTAAATTATCCTAAAAATATACCCTATGACTATTAAACTAGGTGTTTGTTATGGATCATTATCATGAACCATGTGACAATCGAGTCAAAGCCCAATGGTCCCTTTTTAGAGTTATTACCCCTTGGTACAACTATTCTTGAACCACATACACTTATAGTATCCAAAAATTAATTTATTTATATAAAAAACATAAAATATATACCTTATAAAAAAGTTTATATATTATTTCAAAACTTGACAGATCCATAAATTCAATTGTATTTTTATTTTCCATAATATATTTCTTCCTAAATTTAGTTCCCATGGATTATACTAATGTTCATCAGATTCCAAATGTAAAAAACCTAACATTAGTAGCCTAGAGCTCGTGGTTATTTTTTACATTGGAATAGATACATGAGTTATAATCCTGAAGGACATACCGGTTTATTCGTATTGGAGAACCAAATTAATACATGATCTCCATTTTCAATTGAGAATATAATATAAAAAATTTTAATGGAATAAAATTATCATCCTTAAACTCATTCAAATATATATTCTTCATATCATGGGGAAAGAAACAAAACTAGGGTAAGCTCAAATGGTCAATAAATGTTATGTATAGAGGAATCTATCATGATTAAATAATGATTAATAAATATATAATGTTAAATAACTAAAAACACCTTAAATTTAATCAATAATTTTAGTAAAAAATGAATCCATAGAAAATAACAATTTAATAATCTCATTGACAATAATAACTTCATTCTAATTGAAGGAAATACATAATATTGGACTTCATGATCTCGTACATCATGATATCTATTTCGTCTAGACCTTGAACTAAGATATTTTAATACTATAGGTAAAAACACGTTAAATGTGGCCAACTGATTTGTTTGATGAGACATGTCAATGAAATAACGGGATATATAATTATAGTTCCCACTCATCACAGAGTATCCAATTCACTACTAATATATCAAATGAAAAATTTAATTCTAGAACAACTTTACTTATATATAATTGTATATATTGAATAAAGAATTTTAAATGTCAATTATCCATTGTCATGAAAACAACTTTAATAGTAAATCATTGTATACAGAAATAAAACATGGTTTAAAAAACATGAATATATGTGATAAAAAA
Source organism: Viscum album (assembly GCA_963277665.1). Taxonomy (NCBI): domain Eukaryota; kingdom Viridiplantae; phylum Streptophyta; class Magnoliopsida; order Santalales; family Viscaceae; genus Viscum; species Viscum album. Next base: position 1,211,761,623 of record OY728137.1, read on the forward strand.
TATTGATATTTAAGAGAAATTTATTATACAAAGGTCAAAATAATTTAAATGATTCGTAAAAAATATAATGATATAAAATTCAATAATAGGTAAATGATGACCATAAATTCATCAAAAATATTATATTTCATGTGAAATCAAGTCCTTTGAAAAAAATAATTAAAAAGGATGTGAAATTTTAAAAAACATTCATTAAATTGTTTTATTCATGAAAAATTGAAAATGTGTAGAAGAAGTAATTTTTTTAAAATGGTTACAATGGATGGGAAGTCCATTATTGCCTTATACATAAAAAACATCAATTTCAACCATTTTTGTGAAAAGAAATTAAAATTCCCCCTTTTAGAAAACAGTATAAATATTAATTTCAAAAATCATTTTTAAAAATCATTCATAATATAAAATTTATTTAATAAATTATTTTCAGAGTTAGAAGAGTGTTTAATATTTTTTGAAAATCAATGACAAAGATAAAATTATTACCTGATTAAAAGAGAATTAAAATTGGGTTTTATTATAATAAATTCATTGCTTGATTAAATTAATAAATAGAGAAAAAATGAGAATAAAATTTGTGAACTTATTAAATATAAAAAGGAAAATAATATTATTAAATATTATAATGTATATATGATAATATTTCATTAATAAAAATAAATCGAATCCCAAAAGAACGTGAGATTGTAAAATAAATTCAAAAATCATTGGAAACAAATAAATTGTAACCCATTTAATGAGAAAACATGAATTGAAATATTATCACCATGAAAAATTATTTATTTTGTATAAATATATCACCATATCATTATATACATCACATAAAATTAAATTGGTGAATAATAACAAATACGTCCCAATGGTGTGGAAATTGAGATGGAATTCCCTTATCTCACACTTCCAATTAGATGAATGTTTTTTAAAATACTATTTTATGATTTTATGAATGTTATTAATTTATAATAGAACCATATGAATATTTATAATATCATATATGATTATCTTATAACATCATTCCACTATTTTGTTAATAATATTATATTATTACCATTGTTTTGGGGGTTAATGACTTCGTTTTCACATGAATGTTTTTCTTTGTAAGATATGATTATTAGGAATAGGATGTAGATCCATTTTCTATAGAATTATATAGATTATATATATATATATATCATATTAAATCTTTAGATACATTTTAGAATCATTCTGAATAGTTGGACATTGAAAATGAATCACATTGCTTCATGTGGATGGTGGGCCCGGCAAATGCTTGAGCAACAATATCATTTTCTTAATGGATTAAAGGTTATGAAATTGGATGATATATAAATTTTATCAAATAAATTTCATATAATAAATTTAATGTATACTAATTATTTTTATTATTATTAAAATCTTTGTGACTCATGGATGGAAAGAAAAATTATATTGGAACCCGAGGAAGTAGTCCACCGTATGCACGAGCGGTGGAGTTTTCCCCATTTTATAGAGGATTAGATGGTAAAATATTATTCTATAATCATATTAACATCATAATATATGAGATATAACAATTTTATTTTATTTTCATTGTTAATACATATTTTATTGAGGTAAAAAAAATTAAAAAAGAAAGGGCATAGTAAAGAAAATTATCATCACTCAGAAGTACTTCCTTCAGATCTCCTATTAAGTACCCTAGGATTTAAATATTTTGAATAAAAAAATATCTAAAATGTTTAAAATTATTTTATGAGAGATTTTATCAGATTTAGGTTGGGAAAAATATCTTGAGCTATGTATAGAAGTTATGGAAGTGGGTTCAATTTTATAATTATGGAGGGATGTTTTTGAAAATAACAATGAATTTCAATAATGGGAAGTCACTCTCAGAATAAGTGCCTCTAGAATAGATAAATAATGGATTAGATGTAAAATCATATGAATAAACATCTCAAAACTCAAAATAAACATGTTTTGAATGCGTTATTTTCTTTTACCTGTATGGTTTCCTTTTCCATTTGAGTTTTCACCATGGTAACTAAATTTTTGACTGAATTAATTTATCCATTAAAAATAAAATAAAATGATACATACTATATAATTTTGAGACAATTATTATTAATATATTATAAAATTTATCGAATAAAAATTCTATGTGTGTGGAAAATTAAAATTTACATAAGCACATATAACACGGAAAACCCTATTTTTATCTTAAAAGTGGAAGTCAATTTTTATCATTCATACTATTAATTAAGAAAATAAATATGTTTTTATTATTAAATAATATTAATAATGATGATGGAAAATATTTAATCCATTTTATAAAATTAAAATCTCAAAATTAGCATAATTTATTTTATCAACCGACCCGCAAAATGTGTCGAAAAACAGTTTTTCAAGAAACCAATTTTTCAATAATAAAATTAACTAATATTAATTATAATACTTTTAATCTTAATAATATTGGTTTAAATTCATATTATAAAATATATATTATATATACTTCATTTATATCATTCATAATTAAATACTATTTTAATTTATTAAAATGGATATTCAATATGCCTTTTAAAAAAACAATTTAATGTAAGAAACTACTTTCTAAAAAGTACACCTTTTAACCAAAAAATTATTTTATCATTATTTTTATATTTTTTATAGTCAATAAAATTTTGATTAAAATAAATTAATATAAATAATAGGAGTAATTTTTAAATTCAATATTTTTAATTATTTAAAAACGATTATTTCTAAGGAAAAATTCAAAAATATATTTCATGGATTATTTTGACCATGAAAGTTAAAAATTGATATTCATCATATAAAATAAGAAATATAATGCGAATAAATTTTAATATTTTAATTATATTGTGGATTATTAAAATATAAGGTTCACATACTATAATCGAAGCTTAAGTTTTTCACTCTATAAAGGCAGCCACATCCATGCTAAAATATCTACGTATAATTATTATAATAAGTATACATACTGATCTAAATGAATGAAATAGATAATATAAATCTCAAGGATAATTATATACAGTTAAATAGATGTCTAATGACTCACAAAACTAGCGCCACTCATTATTTGATTTCAATGTAACTATTATATAGTCAATTATTGGATAATACCTTATATATTAAAGAACCATAGTCTATAAACACAAACCTATTATAATATAGAAATGAGAAAGATAAAAAATATCATAATGGAAACTATCAAATTTTAGTAAAAAATTCAAAATTATCGTTTATAACAAACCACACCACAAAATTACATCGCATCATTCATTTTCAATGATTAATTTATCACTACATCGAGTTTAAATCATTAATATAAGTATAGTACACCATTATTAATAAGATGAGGATACATGTATAATATTCTCACTGCCATATTAATTACACTAACCATCACAAATTTACTATCTCTCAGATCTCTTCTTATAATAATCATTAATGTTTTTAGATGATCATCTTCTTGAATAAAATTGTTATATCCTCTTAAATAGATCAATCATAGATTGATATTGGTCATTAATATTATTTTCATGAAAAAAGGTCCCACCAAATTTCCCATATATACATTATGATCAGCAATAACATTTTTAATATATCAACACACACACATTTCCAAATCATATTTTAGAAATCACACCATTTTAGGATCTCTATATGATTTAAGGAGACTCACTGTCATAATCTAATCATGATAATTATACAAGGGTGCTCTAAATGTTTTTTCAAAAAATTCAATGTCAAAAATATATTTTATAGAAAATAATTCTCAATATACTCTTTAAATGATCCCCATTAGAGGCTAAATTATATCCACAATGATAAATATGGAAAAGAGTGAAATCACCTACTTATTTATTATATATGGATACCTAGGTAAAAAATATAATTATATCTATATATATATATATATATATAATTTTAAATATAATTATTTTAGAGGGTATATAATGGTTGGCTTGCATGAGCCATGATTCTAATTGTCCGGATTAGGTCCCCTTACCCAACTCACCACCTATACGTTGGACTACTTCATTGGAGCTATCTTCCTAACCCGTTGTTGTCCCATGTAACATTATTCTATAATTTATGGGTTTCTAGTCATAATAACCACCATTTATATAGAAATTAATTTATTACAGTCTATCATATGGTAATGTCTCTTATTCCCCATGATTTTTCTTTAAAATTCACAAAAAAAATATAATAATGAGCACTAATTTCTTTATACCATTCACTATATGAAATTTATTTTTAATTTTAAGTCTTGATTAACCACTATATTCTCTTATTTTACCACCCTATAAGTACTCCATCTTAGTATAAACAAAATTGAATTATTATTTTGAACCCAATTTATCCAACACCCCACACCAATCTAACTTCTTTCTTGGTAGAACCAACACTAAAATTTGACTGTTATGATCACATATAAAACAATCCTAAAGATAAAAAATTTAATAAGCATTAATATTATACCTTGGAGTATATATAGTATTACAATCCCCTTTTATTATTCCTTTATTTCATTGTCCACTACCACGATAGTTGGTGATTCTTTGTTTCTTTTATACATTCCAAGACTAGAAGATATGGTGTTCACCAATAATGGACACAGAAACAACTTCCATGATGGGTAGTGGTGTAAATACAAATGAATATCTTCCATAATCTACAAAGGATTTACTATATTGATATATAAATAATAATTAAATTAATTAATAAAATTCAACTATTAAATTTAAAATACCGAACTATAGAATAGGATTGAACTGTAATGATTATGACACATAGATATACATTGGCAAGGGCTCCTATGTTCTAGCATAGGGGATCCACCCAATCCTCCTATCCATCATATAGAATTAATTCCATGATCCATTGGTAAATGTGTTATTAAATAAAATAATTGCTATTTATAGATTTAATGGTTTGTGATGGGCCATGAGCATACCTTCATTTTATATTGGTGATAAATTTAACATCATGACTTGTGTAATGCTATTTTGTTGATTTTTTATCCAATTTATAATTTATCATTTATTATTATTTTCATAAAAAATAATTAATACTATTTAATTAATTAATTAAACAAATTTAATTAATTCATAAAAAATAATTCTTTGATTCACAAAAAATATTCACGCTAATGTGAAAACTACATTACAAACTGAATGAAATCATAAAAAGTATTATTCAACATTTTTTAATAAGTCTAAATATAAAATTTTATGTTTAGGTAATATAATTATCAAAACTCGCCCATGAAATTTTTTAACACTAAAGTTAAATTTTAAGAATATTAAAAAACATGAAGGGGTTTTTATACGTATAGTTTCATAGATCCATGAATATTAGCCTAATGGTTCTTAAGTATCTAATTTTTTTATAAAATATATTTTTGGAATGGTCATTAGTTATTAAGAGATTAATATTTAATCTGAATATTTCATAACTAATATAATAAAAAAATATTGTATTGAGTTTTATATTTTGGAGGAAACAATATTCCTATTTTTTGTTTTGACTATTTTTTGAATAATTAACCTATTTGGATTAATTTTATCAAGAAGAATATTTTTTAATGATATTTTAATATTATGCTTTAATTATTTAAAATGATTAGATCACATGGTAAAAAATAAGAAACATTGAATGATGAGGGTTATATAGTAATCGATTTAGTTTTATTGAGAATAAAGGTTACCCACAATGAAAATGAAATATCTTTGATAGAATTATTAATAAATTATAAATTATAAATTATATATTATCCTTATATTAATTTCTTATAACACATATTACATTTTCTATTATTAATCTTTGAACATTATGTTCTACTTCTTTGTTGAATGATTTATCATGATTTTTATTTTAACAAATCTCTAGAATGATATTGTTCAATATAAGTTCAATAAAATTTTATTTAATACAAATATTTCAATATAATTTCAAATTAATTGGGAAATTCCAATAGTTTTAGTAATATTGAAAAAATTATAACTTTTTGGATAGGAATAAAAGACTGACTATTTAATTCATATTTTAATTATAAAATTTTATTTTTAATAAAAATTGTAATATTTCAATGATATTTTATTTATATTTATAATAATAAGTTATCTTAACCAATATATAAGGTATAATACACCATATAAAATTTTAAATATTTTATTTTAAAAAATTAAATGTTTGTGGTAGTTAGGTAAAATAAAAAATAGGAGGATGTTATAGATTATTGCTTTGAATTATTATATTCATTTAAAAAAGAAAATTGTTGTGATACTAGATATTGGTATCAGAGGACATAGAAGAATTTTTACTTATTTTGATTAAAAAATGAACAAAACCCTAAGTGATATTTTAGTCCTACTCTTTGAAAAAACAAGTAGGTTCTAGAAGGGGAAATGATAATCATTAGGAGGAGTGAATTAAGAAAATAATTTAATTTAAAATCCTTTAAAAATTTATATTTAAAAATAAAATAAAATTATTTTATACATGGTTGACCATAAGTCATGTTAAGTTGATACATAATGATATATAGATAATGTATTGGTAAAAAATGAATATTTCATTAATAAAAAGACATACCATTCTCAATATTTTTTATATAATATACACAGAATATGCATATTTTATGTTTATAAAGACATATACCATAATATATTCGTAGAAAAAAATGAGAAAAATGATGATGGTCAATAAAAAATATAACTAGTAAATGAATGTTTTACTTAAAATATGGCTTTTGGTTAACACATAAAAAATTGTAAATAATTAAATAAGATAATCGAAACATCAATAGATGTTTTAGATCAATATTTACCTTAATATTATATATATATATATTATTAGAAAAAAATTGACTAGAGAATATATAAATCATGTTCTTATTGATAATACTTAATACCTTCGAATATATAAAATGGTAGGATGTTCTAGTAGCTTCCCAATAGAGAATCTCTTGGGTTTTTGAACTAAAATATTACAAATCTCATATATATTATATTTAATTCCAGAGGCATGTGAGTATAATAAAGGATAGATAGATCTTAATATGGGTGAATATAAACCAATATGACCCAAGAAATTAAATTCTATAAAAAATAATCATGAAATGTTATAATGTCAAAAAAATAAAATACGCGTGGATAAAAAATTGTATAAAAAAATGTTTGAAACATATAATAAATACATGAGGATTAAATGGAATTGAAATAAAAAAGTATATTAAAATTTAAAATAATTTGATAGAACTATAATCCATCTAACTTGTATATGAATGAAAACAATAATTTGAGACCACCTATTTGGAAAAAGATGATTGTTGAGAATCTAAATATTATAATAGTTATTATGTATCCAAATTCATTTAACCTTATGAAAAAATATCTAATAATGTGTTTAGGGTCACTCTATAAATTTATATATATAATGTGTGAGTATAAAAAATCAATAGTGTATATGGGGGATTATAAACCCAAATCAAATGTGTGAATCATGTATATTCATGTTATTATTTAAACACATGTAATTTTCCTAAATCTATTTAACTAAATAAAAAAATTAATGTATAAAATGAAGAAATAATAACCATATATGAATCCATGAATGATTGAGAAAACTAAGAGAAGATGATTACAATCTAAAAAGTAAGAGTATACAAAATTTTCAAATCAAATTATCATAATGGTAGGAAAATCATTGAAACTACTAAATTAAATAAAACAAAATAAAACATCTAACCTCAATTAATTAATATATATTACCAATAAATGTGTGGGAAAAATAAAATTAATCCTCTAAACATATTAAACTAATGATTTCATGACCATAGATATATTCAGTTACCAATTAGGGTATAAAGTAACACAGGTCTTAATGTATATTGGTTGTTAGAAATAAACATATCATTTATGGACACCCACTCGTTGACATGGCTCATAATATGGAAGTAATATGATATAATTGGAATATATATAAAAATCACTAGAGAAAATCTACCAACATGGGCCTATTATAGACATCTAGTTGAGCCCCATCAAGGGAATGGATGAAACAACTAATATCCTCCATAATATTCCACAATTAATGGATCCCTTCCATATTTCATCTTACCAACCCTAGGCCAACATGTAATGGATTTATTCAATTACACATATAATAATATAACATGAAATCATAAAAAGGTTTAAATATTATTTACATAAAAACTATTTAAATCAGATGCCTCACCCATGGTCAGTGATTACCACTTATAAAAATGACTAATTCTAATGAATGTATTACTAAGTCAAACATGAAATTTATCAATTTTATTCATAAACTATATACAAAAAATAATAAATTAAATGATCAACTATAACATGATGCATCCCAAAAGTCAGTTTTTTAAACTAATAATTCATCTTCTCGACTTACCATTAAAAAATTAATGAAGATTAATTTTTAGAACCTACCCTTTAACTATATTGTCTTATTAAATAATGGGAATCTCAAATTTAAATAATTACCACATATTTATCCCCATTAAAATTAAGATATCATGCCTCAGTTAAACCAGCCACTACTAAGATATAATTATCATTATTAACTGAAACCAAAGAATTATTTCAATTCTAACATGAGGAATATTACATCAACATCTAAATTAGTCGCCTTATATTTATCTTTTTTGTTATTTTGATAGGGTTCACAAATATAATTTGATACTTTTTTCACTTAAACCCATTGTAACATCTAGTTCACATTCCAAGAAATAAACCTCAATCAATGATAAATTTAATGAATTGTCAATCATCATAAACATTTAATTTATCCAATTTTGGTTATAATCAATTTCATTCACATTCAATACTTATTCACATTCACAGAATTATTTCATAAAAAAAATTATTGGCATACAGGAAAATAATCGAAAATTATTACTTAGAAATTTTATTATACTATAAATGAAAACAAATTTTCTAAAGGCATTTTTTATTATAATCACTAATTCCGAGGAACATCACATTATCAGCGCACAATCAAAAGATATTAGGATGTTTAGAAATGAATAGTTTTAATATGTTTATATAAATAAATTAAAACTACATAGTGTTATAAATATCAAAAAAATACACACAATAAACTAAAATAAATTTAATTCCATGACATTCTTCTTTCATGGGATTATAAAAACAAAATTATTTTTCTTCAAAGAGTAATTTTTTTAAATTAACGAATTACCATAGCTGTATCACCACTCATTAACCCACAAAAAGTATCAAACCCATATTTATAGGAAATTACACAATTAATATAATAACCAAAATATAGAAGATTTATTTTTGATAAAAAGATCTAATATATGATATATCACCTAAGGATTAAAAATCTGGTGTACTAATAGAGATATATTTCAAGTAAATAGAGGGTAAAATAATAAAAATTCTAAACCATGAATAGGAATAAGAATACTAAAAATTGAAATAGTGATACATAACTTTTTATATTTGTGAACATCATATAATAGTCAAGGGGTTTTTATCATTCCATGAATAAAGTAATCATAATGATCAATAAGATAAGGAGTTGATATGTATTAGTTAAAAGGGAGGGTAATCTATTAATAATAAGGAGAAAAAGAGTGGGAAAAGAAAAAAAGAATATGATTATTAATAATTACTATATTATCTATTTAACTTTATTTAATGCACAAACAAACCATATATTATATAAATTATATCTATATAACTATAATAATTCATAGTAACACTTAATACCCCAATAATTACACGCTACTATTGTGGTTTGAAAACTATTCTTTATAAAATGACTAAATATCATTTAAAATAATTCACCATAAATAGATTTCAAATTAATTCTATGATTTTATAAAATAACACTTTCAAATAATAGTTACTTGTTTAAAACTATTTTGATTTATTTAATTATATATCATGAAATTAAAATGATTATAATAAATCCAAACTATGAATTTTCATTAAAATTTTATTATAAGGATCCTTAATAGTAAACAATATCCTTAACCACAACAAAGTTATTTCACCACTTTATGTACTTCATCACTCACGCATACTATAATTTCCCTATTTTGATCATAAGGAAGAATCCAATCATCCCATTTTAATATCACATAATAAAATAAAAATAAATTAATAAGTATTTAACCAATTCATGTTTTAAAATGGAAATTATTGTTTCGACATGAAGGTGAAACCTTCAATGTATGTTAATAAAAATTTAATAACAATAAATATTCCTTAATTTAAAAAAAAAATTCCAAATTATGGTTGTATATGATTCAAAGTTCTGTAGCGTTATTCAAACTGATTCACATTATATAATGCTCCCAATTTATTCTCAAAATAATAAGTTTTATCACTATTATTTATATAATAATAAAATAACTAATACAATATCCTCCCATATTTAAAAAAACACATGTATTTATATTTAAGAATTTTTTATTAAGATTATAAGTCAAATTATGTTAAAATAAAGATTAAAAGAGGTTCTGGTCCTTCTAATGTCCTTACTTGATTATGTAAAACCAATTTTCTAAATCCTATCATTTCGAATGTTTAATACCACTCACATAAAAATTATGTATAAAAATATTAAAAACACAATAGTTTACATACTCTTATTAGTTAAAAATAACTTTTAATTATGTTTTTCTTCATGTTATTAACTTATTTATCAATTTATCCCTTTTTTAATAATTCTCAAATCCCTAAAAGAGTATCCAATATGGATTATAATCTCTTATTGTTCCTTAATTATATATATAACCCTAATAGTCAACTTGGTATGGCCATTCATCCATATCATATCTATTTACATCTCAACCATTAATTATTCAAAACTATTACAATCAAAATGATAATCTTACAAATTTCATTATATATCATTCCATCCCATAAAATTATATAAACATGAAAAATCTAGAATCTATAAAAAATTTATAGGAAGGATTAAATCAATATAATCCCCGCCATATAGAACTGACATGAATTAAACATTCGTGGTATCTATTGCGTTGGTGGGTGTTACACATAAGATAATTCATATAGTGGGTAGATCTTAGAAAATTGGTTATTATTTGTAAAAAAATCTTATAAACCCAATTATCACATAAATATATAATAACATTTTTTTGGATAAATATACACTTGTATGGGGTGTTCCCCAAGAATATGCTACATTGAGAGTTCATTTATTGTAAAATAACTCCTCCACAGGTTCTATTGTGATACAATTCTTTAAAAAGGATGGACAAAAAATTAATTTTATTATATTTTCTATATATATTATATTGATATATTAATGAGAATTGGTTCCACAATTTCATTTATCAATTAAATGGGTTTAAATGTATTATACAACACATCTACCCTGAGGAAAAAATATTACTCTATTTTCATAGAAAATATAAAATTAGTCTTATTGATACTTGGATACCAAAATATTACTACAACTACTCATTAAGATGATATAATATATCTTGTTTTTGAGTTATCCAATAACTGGTGGTTTGAATCATAATTGCTAACCAATACTAAAACTGAGACTATATTGGAATTATGACTTTATTCCACTAAGTATTGAGACTGAAAATTTAACCCATAATTGTAACACCCGAGACTTTTATGTTATATAAATCATCAAAGGAATATTTTTCTACACAACACTTTCTTGGCTTGCTTTACACGAAATCACGACCTTCCTTGATAGCTTGCGTCGTACGCAATACCGAGTTTCACTAAACAACGATATGCAATTAAAATATTATTAAAACTAGCCGTTATGAATAGAAATAACCAATTTTTGAAATTTTATAAATTTTAATTTTCAAACTGGACATCATTTTTGGATTTGGAATATCGAAATTAGCCTAGGGTGAAATTTTGGTATTTTTCTAAAAACTTTCAATTTTTTGATGAATAGTGACACCAATAAGTGGTAGTTAAAAAATTGAATTTTTCATAAAACATAATTTTACCGCTTCTGTGAGTGGAATTTCAAAAATCCGAGAGACACAGTTGATGTCAGTAAGCAAAATGTGGTTCAATGAGATGAAAATAATTTTTTGGTGAATAGTAACTTTTTTACTTTTCTTTACCACGGTTAAAAGTAAATAGGGTAATTAAGGGTAAAGATGAAATTATTATTACCCTAACACATGTCCAAATTCTATTGGATAAGTGTAATTCGACCAAAAACAAACATAGGAATAAAATATGACCATTTAGGCCCATTTGGATTAGATTAGGACATTTATTATTAATTTATTTAAAGAAGGGTTAAAATAGTTAAAATCAAAGTTTAATAAGTAAATATTTTTTAATATAAGGTAATAAATAAGATAAATTCGATTATAAATATTAATTAGAAAGCTAAAAATATTTCATACATAATGATAGTTAATTTTTAATTTTTAGACATTAAATAATTTAATTTATTTATGACACAATGATGATGTAGTAATTAGATTATTAATGAAATATTAACATAATTGATGTTATAAACACCAAAATAAATTTAATTTGAGACTTTTTATGAATTAAACTAATTTTCTAGGTTAATATGACATGTTAGTATTGATTTAATTAACTTGGTTCGAACTAATAATTCTGTTATTATTTTCACAAAAATCAATTACTAAATAGTGTCAAAATTGACATAAAATTGTTTTTAAAAGAAATATTATATTAGTAATTGTTATTTTATTCCAAAAAATATACGGCTCAGACAAATGACTTAGATAAGGTCATATATATTAATAATAAACAACTTGGGGTTCGTTTGGCTGCATATAGTAAGTCTATTAACCTTATATTATAAGAACACAAGAAGACATGGTAAAAGTAAACTTATTTAACTTAATGTTAAATCTAAATGATAAGGTTAAAATTGGAACCTAAACATGTCTAAATTCTATTGGATGAGAGTATTTTGACCCATCCCCACTTTATCTTCTAAATAAGACCCTTTGGAACCATTATAAACCGAATTCGACCTTAATATAAAATAATATTTTGAGATTTTCCTAATGTTCCCCTCTTCTCCCTTATAAAAGGGCACCTACTCCCTCTCTTCCTTACACAACATTGAGCCTTCAAGCTCAGTCAGACCCTGCCAAAATCTCTTCTCCACTTCCATAGTATCATCCTAGAGGTCATGGTCTTCTTCAAAGACCATCCTTAGTTCTTCAAGTGGAGGTTAAGAAAAGGCGCGTCAAAAAGAGGTAATATCCATTACCGATCTTTTTCAATTTCTTTCTTCTTAAACTTCTTCTTCTTTAGTTGATTCATGATAAAGTAATAACATCAGTATCAATAATATAATGATATGTTATTATAAGTATTAAACAACCCTATTTCACCATCTATCCATCCTACGGAAAAAGAAATCACCGCGCGTGCATACGTAAGGAATACAGTCTCCACGCCGTGGTGTAATCTATTTTCCACCACCACCTTACTTGGATGGGTATAATGTTGTAAATAATGACTATATATGACTATTATAAAGTGATACTGATTCTGAAATAGTGTACATACACTTCAATACAATTCCACGATCATAGGAACGATATCATCACTCGTGCGTACGTACGGAATACCGTCTCCACGATGTGATGCGACTCATTCTACATGATCATCCTTTAATAATGATTATATAAATGAATTGAATGAATTAATATGATATATATTACACTAATACCATTCTCGAAATGAGGTATCTATAAACTAAAGATAAGAATAAGAATTTATTCGACAAAACAAGCATAAGAACAAAATGTAATAAACACCCGAATAACAAGTAGCAATGAAATATTACTACTAAGAAGCTAAGAAAATGACCATATATGATGTCATAAAAATACGTATTATTATGGAATAAGTCAATAACATTATTTAAATCATTATACAGGAGGTTCAGACACTTACGAAGCAAAACAGACCTAAGGTTAGGGAAATATCACAATCTCATTTTTATCCGAGATTGTTTATACTTTGGCATTTACTGGGGTGTATTTTATCATCCACATCCATGTTTTCTCAATATGTAATATTATTTCCATCCACCTACAATTTTTTAAATCCAATTTTACCCTTTGGTTAGTTTTTAGTAAAATATATGAATGGAATATTTTGTCATTTTTCGTACGAGGTACTTTTTGACTTTTCCGACAAAAGTACGAGAAGAATGTTTTTTTAACATATACGACATGAATGGATTTTTAAAACATTATTTCCAAAAAGATTCCTTTACAAGTTTTCAAGTTTATTTTTAATCAACTTGTTTTAGTTTAAAATTTAATAACATGTTAAGAAAGGAAAAGTGTTTTTGAAATATAAAGGATATTTTCCTCAAGAATGGAGTTCAAGTGTTTTATAAAAATTAATTTCCATATAAGATAATAAAGGGTTCTGTTTTTATCCCTATTATTACATTGATGTAAATATGTTGTGATGGGATTGTTTTTATGAATTCCTTTATCTTATATGAATTGTTTGATGATGTCACGATGTTTAAGATTCCCATTTTTATTACATGGGATATGAAATGATGTATGATTTATGATTTTGTGGAACACATAAGAATGGTATCATTATGAGATGGGTGGGGCCTATATCTCCCTCCAATGCATTGGGTAAAGATTTTATATCTCATGAGATAGACATGGATGGAATGGTAGGTTATACCGGTTTAGTGAAACAGGACTGAAATGAGGAATGAACTTGGTTCAGAAAGGGAATTTGTCCACTAAGATAGTCTTGGCAATGAGTCTTGACTAACAAGAAATTATTCTCTATGATTATGTGTGTATGCCACAAAGTTTCATGTTTTAAGTTATGATTATTGGGATTTCATTTCACTACTATTATTTATCCCATGTTATGAAATTATGCTCTCTTTTGCAGGTTAATATTTCCAAAATGTTATGTTCTTATGAATATGATATGATTGATATTTCTTTTGTTTACCATTACTGAGCATTTGAGCTCACCCTATTATTTTTTTTCCCCAGGATATAAAGAAAAGTTTTAGGTAAAAAAAGAAGATCTTTATGGGAGATGTTGAAGATCTTTCACCACGATTAGAAGATTATATTCTGAGTTTCGAAAGACACTATACTTTTACGGTCCTTGAGTGTGTGTTTTTTTCATGTACTATGTATTCCGGAAAAGTAATGTAATGTCCAAGTATGTCAAGATACGGGTCTCTAAAGTTGGTATCAGAGGAAGGGTATAGTCAACATTTGGAAACTAGGATGTGAAAGCCTTAGTAAGAACCCTAAGGATAATTCTAAGCATAGAACACAATCTTAGTGTTTTAGAAATGGCCATGAATAACCTAGGATAAGACCTTAAGTGTGAAATTTTATTCTTGATTATGTGGTTTTCCTATTATAATTAGTGTTTCTCACACTATTCTTCTTGATTTTAGTCAATGGATGGAACCTGAAGGAATCGTGTTAGTGCAGAATGCGACGGGCAATGGAATGATTGTCCCCCTGAGCAACCAAACGTTATGGGAGCTAGAATTCAAAATCATGTAGCCATGATCACACAACTTTCTAAAGCTATGAATCATGAAAAATATCCAAACGACCAAAGGAAGGAGAAACATTCTGTTGAATCCTTCATGAGGCAGTGTCCACCTTCTTTCAGCGGGTCTACTGATCCATTAGTTGCTGAACAATGGATTAGTACTACTGAAAAGATATTTTCAGTTCTTCAATGTTCTAAACATGATAAAGTCGTCCTAGAAGTGTATCGTTCGGAAAGAGATGCTGATAAATGGTGGAATCTTATTAAGAATACGAGGCAAAGGGATGAAATTGAGTCCATGAAATGGGACGAGTTCATGAACTTATTTTTCAATAAGTACTTCCCTCGTATTCTCCAAACAAAGATGGAGAAAGAGTTTCTTGAACTGAAGCAAAAGGATGATGAATCTATTGGTACCTATGAAGGAAATTTTACAAGACTTGCAAGGTACGCTTCTTGTATTATTATCCAACCTGAGAGTAAGATCGATCGATTCTTTAGTGGCTTAAAACCATGTCTTCGAAGGGAGTTAGCCATAAAGGACTTCAATAGCTATGAGGAAATCGTTCGATGTGCTCTCAAAGTTGATATGGAGATTGGAGTAACCCCTCAGTCAGATGGGTTTGATAAGAAGAGGAAAATGGAATTCAAAGGAAAATCTAAAGAGCACACTGAAAAGAATATGAGCTTTCCCTTATGCTCATAGTGTGGAATGAAACATGGAGGGAGTTGTCTTAAAGAGACAAGTAAATGTTTCAAATGTGGAAAGGAAGGTCATCAGGCATTTGAATGCCATGATGATGGGAAAAAGATGTCTAATGATGCAAACAAAGGAAGGGATACACAAAATGAACCTACTACACTTCAATGTTTCATGTTCAAGGAGATGGGGTATTATTCCAATAAATTCCCTAATAAAAGGGTTGATGATGATGGTCGACGTCAACAAACTCTTAAGGCTAAAGACAAAGGAAAGTCACATGTAGTTTCTATTAGCGATGTGGAGTACGATAACGATGTGGTGAAAGGTACACTTACCATCCACTCTAAAGAAGAAAATGTTTTAATTGATTATGGATCAACCCACTCCTTTATTTCTGAAAATTTTTCTAAGGGTATCACCGTATTACCTCAACAATTAGATGTTGAGTTAGCTGTGACAACACCTAATGGCACAACCGTCACATCAAAAGTTTATAATTCTTCTCCTATCGAAGTTTGTGGGAAAGTGCTTCCTGCAAATCTTGTGATCCTACCTATATTGGAATTTGATGTGATTCTTGGCATGGATTGGCTTTCTTTATATTTAGCTGATATCAATTTCCAAAGAATAGAAGTCACATTTCATATTCGAGATCAATCTATGACCGTCTATCAATGCAAGGATGAACATAACCTTCTAGTGGAAATTCCTTCTACCTTATGGGTCTTGATTCCACTAAATGAAGTTTATTTATCTCAAATGGTTGGTGAGAAACTCACGATTAAGAATATTCCCATTGTACGGGAGATTGATGATGTCTTTCTGGAGGAATTACCGGGTCTTCCACCGAATCGTGAAGTTGAGTTTTCAATAGAACTCGTACCGGGTGATTTGCCTATTTCAAATACACCTTATAGAATGGCCCCAATTGAGTTGCAGGAATTGAAGAATCAACTCCAAGGGAATCTTGATAAGGGAGTCATACGCCCTAATGCGTCACCTTGGGGAGCACCTGTTATATTTCTTAATAAGAAAGACAGATCAATGAGACTCTACATTGATTATCGAGAACTTAACAAGATCACTATCAAGAACAAATATACTCTCCCACGCAGTGATGACTTATTTGACCAACTACGCGGAGCTCAATACTTTTCCAAGATTTATCTTCGTTCAGGGTATCATCAATTAAGGGTCAAAAGGGAGGATTTACCAAAGACAGCTTTCTGTACAAGGTATGGACACTATGAATTTATAGTGATGCTATTTGGTCTTACTAATTCCCCTTCTATCTTCATGGATCTGATGAATAGAGTCTTTAGAGACTATCTTGATCAATTTTTGGTAGTCTTTATAGACGATATTCTTGTCTATTCAAAGAGCAAGGAAGAACGTGAAGATCATTTGAGAATTATATTGAAGACCCTGAGAAAGGAGAATCTTTATGCCAAATTTACCAAGTGTGAATTTTGGCTTCAAAAAGTAGCATTTTTGGGTCACATAATCTCAAAAGAGGGGATATCTGTGGATCCAGCAAAAACAGAGGTTATCGAAAGATAGTTGAGACCAACAACAGTAACTGAGATCCGAAGTTTTCATGGTTTGGTTGGATATTATCGACGTTTTGTGAAAGATTTTTCACAATTATCTAATCCACTCACCAAGTTGACTTGGAAAGGAGTTATGTTTGTCTGGACGGAGGAATGTGAAGAGAATATCAATGAGTTGAAAAGAAGGTTATCCAGTGCACCTGTGCTCACACTGCCTTGTAGTGGAGAAAGGTTTGTGATCTATAGTGATGCATCCAAGAAGGTATTGGGGTGTGTTCTTATGCAAAATGATATGGTGATTGCTTATGCCTCACGACAGTTGAAAGTCCATGAGCAAAATTACCCAACACATGATTTGGAGTTAGCTGCGGTAATCTTTGCATTAATGATTTGGAGGCATTATCTTTATAGTGAAAGGTGTGATATTTTTACTGATCATAAAATTTTAAAGTATATTTTCACAAAAAAGAAGCTGAATATGCGTCAAAGAAGATGGCTGGAGCTGATTAAGGATTACGAATGCTCAATCCATTACCACCCTGGGAAAGCAAACAAGGTGGCAGATGCATTAAGTCGACAAGACCATGCCAGTTTATCCATGATGAGGATCACAAAAGATCCAATATTTATGTATTTACAAAGGATGGGTCTTGGAATTATAATGGAAGGGGAAAAATCTTATCTTTCTCAAATTAATGTTCAACCATCTATACATGTGAAGATTAAAGAGGCACATAAAGAAGATGTCGAGTTACAAAAGAAGGTGATAAATGTTCCTGAATTCAACCTTGATTGTGATGGGATAATAATGTTCAGGAATTGGGTTTGTGTTCCTCCAATCCCCGAAATAAAGGAGCTGCTGGATGAGGCTCATAGTTCTTCATTCTCTATTCATCCTGGAAGCACGAAGATGTATAGGGACCTGAAAGAGTACTTCTGGTGGGATGGTATGAAAAGAGATGTTGCTGAATATGTCTCTTGATGCTTGGTTTGTCAACAAGTTAAAGCTGAGATACAGAAGCCTAAGGGGATGTTACAACCATTACCCATACCCGAATGGTAATGGGAAAACATCACTATGGACTTTGTCACCGGACTTCCTAAAACATCCAAAGGCAATAATGCTATCTGGGTCATAGTTGATCGTCTTACAAAGTCTGCACACTTCATTGCTATTAGAGAGGATTTCTCTCTGGATCAGCTTGCCAGGATATATGTAAAGGAAGTGGTAGGATTTCATGGAGTACCACTTTCTATTATATCTGATCGGGATCCGAGATTTACCTCGAAGTTCTGGCAAAGTCTTCAGCATACACTGGATACGGAGTTGAGTTTCAGCATTCCTTATCATCCTCAGACAGATGGTTAGTCTGAGAGAACAATTCAAACTATAGAAGATATTTTGAGAGCTTGCTCTATGGATTTCAAAGGTGGTTGGGATCAACACCTACCTTTGGTGGAATTTTCTTATAATAATATCTTTCACTCCAGTATTCAGATGTCTCCTTATGAAGCTCTCTATGGAAAGAAATGCCAGACTCCAACTTGCTGGGATGAAGTTGGGGAAAGAAAACTATTAGGACCTGATCTCATTGATGAAATGGCAGAAAAGGTCAGATCTATTCAACAAGACATAAGAGCAGCTCAGAGTCGACAGAAAAGTTATGCCGAAAACCGAAGAAAATACCTAGAGTTTGAAGTGGGTGATAAATTGTTCTTACGAATATCTCCCTGGAAGAGAGTCATGAGATTTGGAAAGAAGGGGAAGTTGAGCCCTAGATATATCGGTCCTTTCAAAATACTGGATCATGTTAGAAAGGTAGCTTACCGATTGGCGCTTCCACCGAATCTCTCTCAAGTTCACGTTGTGTTCCATGTATCTCTCCTGAGAATGTACATACCTGATCCTTCACATGTACCTAGCTCAGAAGTTGTACTGCTAGAGCATGATCTTTCTTATAAAGAACAACCGATAGAGATTCTGGATCGTAGCGAAAATGTCCTACAAAACAAGACCACTCGATTGGTGAAAGTTTTATGGAGGAACCACCAATTATAAGAAGCTACATGGGAGCTTGAGGATATGATGAGGGAGAGGTATCCTCGTCTGTTTGTTACAAAGTGACAAATTTCGAGGGCGAAATTCATTATAAGGGGGTAGAATGTAACACCTGAGACTTTTATGTTATATAAATCATCAAAAGAATCTTTTTCAACACAACACTTTCTTGTCTTGCTTTACACGAAATCGCGACCTTCCTCGATAGCTTGTGTCGTACGCAATACCGAGATTCACTAAACAACGATATGCTATTAAAATATTATTAAAACTAGACATTATGGATAGTAAGAACCACTTTTTGAAATTTTATAAATTTTAATTTTCAAAATGGACTTCATTTTGGGATTCGGAATATCGAAATTAACCTAGGGTGAAATTTTGGTATTTTTCTAAAAACATTCAATTTTTGATGAATAGTGAAACCACTAAGTGGTAGTTAAAAAACTGAATTTTTAATAAAACTTAATTTTACCGCTTTTGTGAGTGGACTTTCAAAAATCCGAGACACACGATTGCTGTCAGTAAGTAAAATGTGGTTGAATGAGATGAAAATAATTTTTTTGTTGAATAGTAACTTTTTACTTTTCTTTACTACGGTTAAAAGTAAATAGGGTAATTATGGGTAAAGATGATATTATTATTACCCTAAAACATGTACTAATTCTATTGGATAAGTTTAATTCGACCAAAAAAAACTTAGGAATAAAATATGACCATTTAGGCCCACTTGGATTAGATTAGGACATTTATTATTAATTTATTTAAAGAATGGTTAAAATAGTTAAAATCAATGTTTAATAAGTAAATAATTTTTAATATAAGGTTATACATAAGATAAATTCGACTATAAATATTCCTTAGAAATCTAAAAAGATTTCCTACATAATGATATTTTATTTCTAATTTTTAGACATTAAATAATTTAATTTATTTATGACACAATGATGATGCAATAATTATCTTATTAATGAAATATTGACATAATTGATGTTATAAACACCATAATAAATGTAATTTGAGACTTTTTATGAATTACACTAATTTTTTAGGTTAATATGACATGTTAGTATTGATTTAATTAACTTGGTTAGAACTAATAATTCTGTTATGATTTTCACAAAAATCAATTACTAAATAGTGTCAAAATTGACATAAAATAGTTTTCAAAAAAAATATTATATTAGTAATTGTTATTTTATTCTTAAAAATCTAAGGTTCGGCCAAATGACTTATATAAGGTTATATATATTAATAATAAAAAACTTGGGGTTCTTTTGGCTGCTTATAGTAAGTTTATTAACCTTATAGTATAAGAACACAAGAAGACACAGTAAAAGTAAACTTATTTAACTTAATGTTAAATCTAAATGATAAGGTTAATATAGGAACCTAAACTTCCCTAAATTCTATTGGATGAGAGGATTTCGACCCATCCCCACTTTATATTCTAAATAAGATGCTTTGGAACCATTATAAACCGAATTTGACCTTAATATAAAATAATATTTTGAGATTTTCCTAAGGTGCCCCTCTCCTCCCTTATAAAAGGGCACCTCCTCCCTCTCTTCCTCACACAACATTGAGCCTTAAAGCTCGGCCAGACCCTGACAAAATCTCTTCTCCACTTCCCTAGTATCATCCTAGAGGTCCTGGTCTTCTTCAAAGACCATCCTTAGTTCTTTAAGTAGAGATTAAGAAAAGGCGCGTCAAAAAGAGGTAATATCCATCACCGATCTTTTTCAATTTCTTTCTACTTCAACGTCTTCTTCTTTAGTTTTTTAATGATAAAGTAATAACATCAGTATCACTAATATACTGATATGTTATTATAAGTATTAAACAACCCTATTTCACCATCTATCCATCCTACGGAAAAAGAAATCACCGCGCGTGCGTACGTACGGAATACCGTCTCCACGCCATGGTGTAATCTATTTTCCACCACCACCTTACTTGGATGGGTATGATGGTGTAAATAATGAATATATATGACTATTATAAAGTGATACTGATTCTGAAATAGTATACATACACTCCAATACAATTCCACGATCATAGGAACGATATCATCACTCGTGCGTACGTACGGAATACCGTCTCCACGATGTGATGCGACTCGTTCTACATTATCTTCCTTTCATAATGATTATAAAAATGAATTGAATGAATTAATATGATATATATTACACTAATACCATTCTGTAAATGAGGTATCTATAACCTAAAGATAATAATAAGAATTTATTCGACAAAACAAGCATAAGAACAAAAATTTATAAACACCCGAATAACAAGTAGCAATGAAATATTACTACTAGGAAGCTATGAAAATGACCATATATGATATCATAAAAATAAGTATGATTCTGGAATAAGTCAATAACATTATTTAAATCATTATACAGGAGGTTCGGACACTTACGAAGCAAAACGGACCTAAGGTTAGGGAAATATCACAATCTCATTTTTATCCGAGATTGTTTATACTTTGGTATTTACTGGGGTGTATTTTATCATCCACATCCATGTTTTCTCAATATGTAATATTATTTCCATCCACCTACAATTTTTTAAATCCAATTTTACCCTTTGGATAGTTTTTAGTAAATAATATGAAAGGAATCTTTTGTCGTTTTTCGTACGAGGTACTTTTTGACTTTTCCGAAAAAAGTACGAGAAGAATGTTTTTTTAACTTATACGGCATGAATGGATTTTTAAAAAATTATTTCCAAAATGATTCCTTTACAAGTTTTCAAGTTTATTTTTAATTAACTTCTTTTAGTTTAAAATTGTATGACATGTTGAGTAAGGAAAATTGTTTTTGAAATAGAAAGGATATTTTCCTCAAGAATGGAGTTCAAGTGTTTTATCAAAATTATTTTCCATCTAAGATAATAAAGGGTTCTGTTATTATCCCTATTATTACATTAATTAGATTATATTGTGATGAGATTGTTCTTATGAATTCTTTTATCTTATATGAATTGTTTGATGATTTCACGATGTTTAAGATTCCCATTTTTATTACATGGGTTATGCAATGATGTATGATTTCTGATTTTGTGGAACACATAAGAATGGTATCATTATGAGATGGGTGGTACCTATATCTCCCTCCAATGCATTGGGTAAAGTTTTTATATCTCATGAGATAGAGATGGGTGGAATGGTAGGTTTTACCGATTCAGTGAAACAGGACTGAAACGAGGAATGAACTCGGTTCAGAAAGGGACTTTGTCCACTATGATAGTCTTGGCAATGAGTCTTGACTAACAAGAAATGATTCCCTATGATGATGTGTGTATGTAACAAAGTTTCATGTTTTATGTTATGATTATTGTGATTTCATTTCACTACTATGATTTATCCCATGTTATGAAATTATGATCTCTTTTGCAGGTTAAGATTTCCAAAATGTTATGTTCTTATGAATATGATGTGATTGATATTTCTTTTGTTTACCCTTACTGAGCATTTGAGCTCACCCCTTTATGTTTTCTATTCCCCAGGATATAAAGAAAGGTTTTAGGTAAAAAAATAAGATCTTTATGGGAGATGTTGAAGATCTTTCACCACGATTAGAAGATTATATTCTGAGTTTCCAAAGACACTAAACTATTACGGTCCTTGAGTGTGTGTTTTTGTTATGTACTAAGTATTCCGCAAAAGTAATGTAATGTTCATGTACGACAAGATACATGTCTCTAAAATAATCGTAATTAATGTCTTTGGATGACTTTAATAAATAATAATGTAATTATCAGGAATAATAAAATGATAAATATGATAAATAGGATATCCATATGTGTATCATGATTTTTTAGATCTAATTTTATAACTTGTGGAGATTAAATGGAAACCTAATATAAGATTTATGGTGAATGAAATATTTATTTTAGTCTTTTATGTATTATTAGACACTAACTTATTCAGATAGTTATTATAGATGATTTTGAAGATCTTTAAGATAAAAAATAATGATAAAATGAAGAATTTATAAGTTAACTATTTATCGTAGTTATGCTATAACCATGTGGTTCCTATGAATTATCCATTGACTATTTTTTTAATCCCCACAGTTTAGGAAAACTATATATCAATGATGAAATACTAATTTATAATATTTATCATTTTTTATGGTTTAAAAAAAACTATATGATAACATTCCTATGATCATTATATACTCTTTGATTAATTTTATTGTCACGACCCGTCCTCAGGGCCCGTGTCGTGACTACCCCAAGCCTGCCTTCCAAAGGCCAAGGGCTGGCGACTAGCTCCAAATGCATAAATCCTAGAATATGGGAATGAATTTCCTTTATAAAAACAAACACAACAGACTACGCAAGTGAAGTAATCACTAAGTAAAACTGAGAACAAAAGTAGGTGCTGAAAAGTAAATGTTCCAGTATATAAACCCAACTGAATGTACAGTAAAACTAAACAGAAAGTACAATAGCAGTAAGTAAATCCGAAACTACTGAGTCGTCCTCGGGATATCCCACCTGAAAGGTGGGTATATATGGTCTCCTCAGCTCCTCGGGTCCAGCTATCTGCTCCGTGTACGTCCCGCCATGTGGTCCACCTCTGGGTACCATCTAGCTCAACAAGCCTCCACCTCAGGAAGTTCTATCCGTCATCTGCTTCCAACACTGCATAGTGTGGGAATATCCTGTGTAAGGGTGAGTATATGATACTCAATAGGGATCCTGAGACCCCCAATGGTCTCCCAGAATCCACGAAGGATAGACCACGAAGGAAATATACAATCACAAATTATCAACGTCCCCACGTTGTGCCTCTCTGTCCCGCTGAGGTAATGGAGGAGTAACTATAAGAGACTGTAGAAAAGCTTCCCCATCGATATCAATGAAGGATATCTACAAAGAAGATATCTGATCAGTTGCCTCTCCAAGTATCTGAATGCTCGATCTCCTGCTGAGATCATCAGATACTACATTCCTCTTTCGAGGAGTATAGACTATATCAATTTCATAGTCCTTGAGGATCTTGAGCCATCGCCGTTGTCTTAGATTCAGGTCCTTCTACAAGAAAATGCACCTGAGAAACTGGTGGTCAGAGTAGATTGCAAAGAGCTCTCCCAACAGATAGTGATGAAATATCTTCAGGGAGAAGACCACTACTGCTAACTCCAGGTCATGGGTGGAATAGTTCTGCTCGTGCTGCCTCAACTGCTGTGATCCATAGGTGATCACTTCCTGCTCCTACATTAGGATATACATGATTCCTGTCCCTGATGCGTCATAGAAAACAACGTACCCAACACCCTCCTTCGGTGGACTAAAGATGGGCGCACTGTTCAATCTTTGTCTCAGCTTCTGGAAGCAGTACTGGCATCTATTTGACCACACGAAGGGTTTCCCCTTCTTTGTCAATGCAGAAAGTGGTGCTGCACCTCTAGAGAATTCTGGCACAAATCTCTAATAGTACCTAGCCAGATATTTGGACAGGGCGACAAGTTATCTTCGCACTTCATTGGGCCTTTCTAGGTCCTCAACAGAGTAGGCGAGGTGGATTACTGCCTGGTCCTTTAACCTCAGTTGCATCAGGTGCATGACTTCTTCCACATATCTCAGCTGAGGAGATACGTGCACGACCCGACCCACATCATTGATCATGGGTAGCTGGAAATCGATGATGGGGCTACATTCATGGAGGTCCCAGTGGAGATCAAGGATCAACAGGATCAGGTCCTATGTGGATTGTTGATAGCTCTGGTGCGCATTTGTTGGAAGCATGGGAACCTCCAAGAGAGCACATGGGAGCGGGAGGCTCAGACGCGTGCACTGCACACTCATTTGTTTCCCTAGTTTATGTTGTAACTTTATGGGGACGTAAAACCCTAAGGTGGAAGTAATTTAAAGACCAGGAAACTTTTTTTCTTAAATACTTTGAAATGTTACGAGTCTGTGGCTTCTGATGACACTTGATTCTGAGGCCCGGTGTGCCCAGAATCAATTTTTAAAGTTTATCTCGGGTACGTTTAATGAACGAATGAGCTGGTTTTTTTATCTTTTGAAGTGGTGCCCAGAATTGATATCCGAGGGCACCGATGAACTCGTAGTGCGAGTATTTTCTTAAGGGGACCTTTACCGCAGTTTATTTTTAAGTGGGTTGAGAATTAATTTTTGGGGAATTAGTTTAAAATAAAAAAAATTGGTGTTGCACAATTTTATATTATGGTTGGTGGTTATTTCCTCCCAAGGGGAGTTAGAGGTGGTACCCACACCCACATAACCTCCCATGAGAGTATTTTTGTGGGGTGGGGACCACACGTGACCAAAACCGTTGATCTTCCCATAACTCTAATCAACACCCATTAAACTACCATGTTTAATATTGACAACTCTCACAATATTAATGAGACTTTTCCTCTTCCCCTCTCTCCCTCATTATGTTTGTAAACATAACATAATTAAAGAAATGATCCTATTCATTTAATTAAATATGTGTTTTAATTTTTAATTTTTAATCTTTGTTAAATGTAAAAAAATAAAAGCATGGGATATTATTTTTGTTGGAGATTTTGCTGTGTTGGGAAAGCTTTGGGGAGAGAGATCTTGATTTTTTGATGAACACCGACTCTCCAACGAAGAACGACCTTCCGAATCATTGAATAACGCTCCATGCTTATCCAAAACTTTTCTTTTCTCCGTGAAAAAAGGGGAGACACCACTTCTTCGGGTACACTCTGACGATGATAGAATCGACACCGTCATCGACGACACTCGGCTACCGTGAATCTATTTTGAGGTAGGGTGTTTTTTTATTTTATTTTAAATAAATTACTCATCCGTTCTTGTCGTATTCAAGTGAATATCTTTGGATGATTGTTACCTCCTAATGCGGATAGCGCGGTCTGAACAAACACGGCCCGATGACCCTCCGTCGTTCCATGTCTGTTTTGGAATCAGGAAGCGATGACGATCGAAGGTGGCAGCCGCACGGCGGCCGCATGTGACGGAACCGCGGCCCGCAAACACGGGCCGCTCGATCGACGAAGAACCGGCCATCTATAGCCATCTATGCAAAATGGAGAAACTGCAGCGCCCCACGACGTTGCGCTGTGGAAGACCGCGGCCCACCCGAGTGGGCCACTTCGGCGGAAGAGCCGGCCAGCCGAGCGGAGCAGAACCGCGGATCTAGGAGGGCATCGTGCTGGAGAACCCATGGCCCGCCTGTGCGGGCCACTTATGCCATATGGTCGGGCAGCCTAGCCAACCGGTTTGGGAGGTGGCGGCGCTAGTTCGGGCAGCCACCCCCCTCCCCCTCAGACCGCTCGCCCGGCTGGGCATGCCAGCCGGGTCGCGCTCTGTCGGGCGGTGCCCCCTCGGGCCGGGCGGTGCCCCCTCGGGCCGGGCCGCGCCCCCTCTGGCCGAGTCGTGATTTTTCTTCGAGACAGTCTGACACCCCTGCCGGGTCGGACCCGTCAAAGCTGGGTTAACCCGACCTAGCCAGCCCACTGGGCTTAACGGGCTGGGCCCGTATTCACTTAAAGGTGAATAATTCAAAGACAGCATGTCTGATCGATGCGCTGTCTGTGGAACTGAGACCATATCGATGAGGCAGTCCTTTTGTGAGACTCTAAGTGAGGTTTAGTCATCTTTGCAAAATGGCCAGGTTTGGATGAGTATATTTCCAACTGGGCCCCTTAAACGGAAAAGCCAATATATTTCAGACCGGGAGTCCGATTGATGCGTCGTCTATCGAGTTGTGTTCCTTTTGACGATACATAACTTCGGGATACATCAAATCAAGACTTCATGATTATTGATGTATTGAAACTTTTACTCAAGGAGCGGGCCCTCCCGGAATCAAGTACGCTGTGTGCGGGAACCCTAGAGCTGGCTGCGACTAGGACCACTACTGTGCTAGGATCATCCGTGGGTTAGACGATGATGAAGACTGTAGTTGGATCCTATGTGGGTTCCGCAGTGAGGATGACTGTACTTGGAGCCTCTCTGGGTTCGGCAGTGATGAAGACTATACTTGGATCCTAGGTGGGTTCGGTAGCGATGGTTATTGTACTTGGATCCTAAGTGGGTTCTCCAGCAACGACTTCTATACTATGATACTAAATGTGTTCGGTAGATGGGATGATTCAGAGGCTACATCTAATCATCTCCACCCCTCTTAGAAAGTAGTATACCTGTGTGAGTTGAGTCTTGTCATTCAATCATTATGATTGATGTTAGTGACTTCTTTCCTGTGTGGACCAGATTGTGCTTGGGCTCACAATATGGAGTCGAACTGAGATTGATGACTTAGGTATATGTATGGGAATATACCTATGTAGAGTTGGTTGATACTTTGTGATTGTATATTTCCTTTATGGCTTATCCTTAGTGGATTCTCAAAAAACTTCAGGTGTCTCGGGGTCCCAACTGAGTATCGTATACTCACCCCTGCACGGGCTATGCCCGCACTACGTTGTGTTGGATACAGACGACGTACAACACTGACTGAGGTGGAGGCTTGTGGAGTTGGACGGTACCCGGAGGTGGACCACTTGGCGGGTCGTACACAGAGAGGATAGCTGGACCCGAGGAGCTGAGGATACCATCTGTACCCACCCCTCAAGTGGGATATTTGGAGGATTACACTGTGGTTTTTGCATTACTTACTTCTATTGTACTTTCTTTTCAGTGATACTATACTTTCAGTTGGGTTTGTATACTGGGCCATTTACTTTTTAGCTCATACTTTTGTTCTCAGTTTTACTTAGTGCTTACCTCACTTTCTTACTCTGTTGTGTTTGTTTTTATAAAGGCAAGGCCTTCCCTTTTTCCCGGATTTACACCTTTCGTGCTAGTCACTAGCCCCTGGCCTATGGAAGGCGGGATTGGGTTAGTCACGACATGGGCCCCAAGGATGGGTCGTGACAAATTGGTATCAGAGGAGTCAGTTTTACCACAAAACTCGGGACTCTCATGATTTTATTCTATGAAGAAATAGTGTTAAGAGTATTGAGTGTGGTTTTCAGACGAGGGAGTCCATTGTTGGTGCGTCGGCCGATGTATCCATACACTAGGACCCTGACATCTGATTTCTAACTCAGTGCTCGAAAACACTGATTGCATGTGTGTTTCAAAAGTTTTCTTTTTTATTACGTTGTGTCAGATCACCAGGTATAATGTTTGATCGTGGGGCACCTGTTTATTTTCAAGATAGACCCATGAAGGTAGCCATCTAGGGTTCCTCGTTATGTGCGAGATGGAGTCCCATCGAGTGACGAGGCCATGGAGCAGAGCCCCTTTACAGTGGAGGCACCAACGGTACCACTACTTGCTGGGCCACTGATACCACCAGCCCCAGCAGCAGAGAGTGCATGCTTCCTGAGTGCGGTGCATGAGTTTCAGCGAAAGAGCCCACCCAGGTTCCACAGAGAGATGGACCCTCAGGCATCCGAGGATTGGTTGGAGGCTATCGTCAGAGTCTTTAGATTGGTAGGGACACCAGAAGACCTTATGTTGATCTTTGTCACGAGTCTCCTGCAAACAGCAACTAGTAGATGGTGGAGCCTGATCCTCCAGGTGCACGATGAGGCATCACTACTTTGGAAGTACGTCAAGATCCTCTTCCTCTAGGAGTTTATTCCAGCCACCCTTCATGCGGTGTGCATCCAGGAGTTACTACATCTGAGGCAGGGAAGCATGATAGTAACCGATTACTTGGTGAGATTTACCGACCTCTCACGATACTCCACGAACATAGTACGTAAACCATTCTTCCGGGCCTAGACCTTCAGGTTGGGACTGAGGCATGAGATCAGGGCTTTGATGGTCTCCCTCAACATTCCATTGTAGGAAGGAGTACTAGAGTGAGCTCTTCTTGTGGAGAGCTTTCATGTTGAGCTGATTCCAGCAGCGAGACCCACCATAGGGCGACATGTAGCAGAGTCTTCTGAAGTCGACAGTAGATAGATGTCGCAGAGGTCCAAGTGGACCAGGACATCAGGTGGGCGACCTCAAGATACTGGTTCAGATGTGCAGGGAACACGCAGTAGATCCAGACATACGAGGGACATGTAGTTCTATGCATGCAGTGGGTAGGGCCACATGGCTCAAGACTGCCCGACCCGCCATGCAGATGAGCAGAAGACAATGGAAGGACCTCCCAGGCATAGGCAGAGGTTCGACCGTGGCTGTCTGTAGGAAGAAGGCGGACGAGGCAGAGGATCTGGCCGAGCAGCGGGTGTGGATGACAATTCGAGGCTCTACCACCACCACCACCACAAGGACCAGCCCGGCCACAGGGAGCTGGAAGACAGGGGCATGATCAGCTCCAGGCAGTTGAGGCCTATGACCACGGCCCTCCTAAGATGATTCAAGGTACTATCTATGTCTATTCCACCCTTTATACAGTTCTTATAGACACAACAGTGAGTCATTATTTTATTGTCGCTACCCTTTTTCAGAGCTCAAAGATTCCGATGGAGCCATTGGATTGATCCATATGGCTAGTGACTCATTCAAGAGTAGAATCGACGATTATGCACTGGTACTGATAGTCTGAGATTACTCTAGGAGGTGAGGGATTTGGCTGGGATCTTTTTGTAGCGGCGTCAATGCCTTATGACATCATCTTGGGTTTGGACTGGTTATCTACAGTTCATGCCCAAATTGACTGTATTAGGAGGAAAGTGCGGTGTGTCCGCACAGATGGGACCAGGTTCACCTTTATCGGTGAGAAGGGAGCCATTGCAGCGCATGATGGACTTAAATAGAGGATAGGGAAGCCGATCACACATTAGGTGGCTAGTCTCATCCCAGGATCCGTTGATGTACGGAGTCCGAGTTTTCCAGTTGTGGTAGATCAGTATGTGAATGTCTTTCCTAACAACGTTCTAGGACTACCTCCTCATAGATAGGTAGATTTCTACATAGACCAATACCCCGGGACATCACTGATATATACTCCAGTATATAGGATGGCTCCCGCCAAGCTTTGTGAGCTTTAGGTATACCTGGAGGACTTGTAGGGATAGAGATTCATCTGACCCAGTGTTTTACCCTGGGCTTCCTTGATTTTATTCATCAAGAAGGTGGATGGGAGCTTACGACTATGTGTTGACTACCGTCTCCTGAATCAAGTGACCGTAAAGAACAGGTACCCACTCCCGAGGATTTACGACCTCTTTTATCAGCTCAAGGGAGCACGATGGTTCTCGAAGATAGACCTCTGGTCAGGCTATCATCATCTCAGTGTTCGAGATGATGATGTACAACATATGGAATTTAGGTGTCGGTATAGACACTATGAGTTCTTGGTTATGCCATTGGGTGTAACCAACACACTGGGAAGTGTTCATGAGTCTCATGAATAGGATATTCCATCCTTACCTCGATTGTTTTGTCGTGGTCTTCATCAAGGACATACTGATTTACTCAACTACGGAAAAGGAGCACACCTACCACTTATGGGTTGTACTAGACACACTCTGAGAGTACTATATTTATGGAAAGCTCTCTAAGTGCTAGTTATAGATTCGAGAGGTTCAATTATTGAGGAACATCATCTCAGTGGTGGGAGTTGTTGTGGATCCTATGAAGATCGAGGCAGTACTTTCTTGGGAGCCACTCATTAGCGTCACAGAGGTGTGGAGTTTCCTGGGACTGGCTGGGTACTATCAGATATTTGTTCCAGAATTCTCCAGAGTTGCACCACCACTTTCAGCTTTGATGAAGTAGGGGAAACCCTTCGTGTCGTCAGATAGATTCCAATAGAGCTTCTAGGAGCTAAGATAGCGATTAACCAGTGTGCCCATCTTGAGGCTACCGGAGGAGGGCGTAGGGTACATAGTTTACTGCGACGCATCAGGTGCCAGACTCGGGTGTGTCCTGATACAGGTGAGAGAAGTGATCGCCTATGGTTCATGGTAGTTGAGGCCGCACGAGCAGAACTACGCTACCCATGACCTGGAGTGTGCAGTAGTGGTCTTCACCCTGAAGATGTGGCGGCACTATCTGATGGAAGAGAACTTTACGGTCTACTCTGACCAACAAAGTCTCAAATACATTTTCTCGTAGAAGGATCTAAACATGAGATAGCGATGATGGTTCGAGTTCCTCCAGGACTATGACATTGAGATATTCTATACTCCTAGGAAGGGGAACTTAGTAGCTGATGCTCTCAGCAAGAGATCGGGCATTCAACTAATTGGATAGGTGACAGAGAAGTTAGACGCTTTGCAGATATCCTTCATAAATAGAGATGGGGAAGCTTTTCTACATTCCCTTACAGTTACTCCTCCACTAAATCAGTGGGTCCGAGAGACACTATGTGGGGACATTGACTGTGAGACGTGATGTGCTCATATTTCCATAGGGTAGGCGCCTAATGGATTTTCAGAAGGAAGAGAGCACGTCATCCTCTTCTGGGGACATACCATGGTACCAGTTGCACTGCAAGAGGATGTGATGATGGATATTTACTCATCCCCTCTAGTGGTACTTCCAAGAGTGGCGAATAAGTACCAGGACCATAGATGATAGCACTGGTGGCCAGGTATAAGGAAGGCTGTAGCGGAGTTCGTTTCACGATTCCTCACTTACCTGCAAGTGAAGGTGGATCACAGGGTACCAGCAGGCTTGGTACAACCCATAGAGGTTCTGGAGTGGAAGTGGGATGGGATATCCATGGATTTCATGATGGTGATTCCACGTAATTCCATGGGACATGACTCTATCTAGGTGATCGTCGACCGACTAACCAAGTTTTCCCACTTCCTTTCGATCAGAGAGAAGGGCTCAGTAGAGAGCTTGGGTGCCTTTTAATTCAGGTGATCATACAACTTCATGGTGTGTCATCGTCTTTCATCTCCGATCGAGATACTCAATTTACTTCCAGGCTTTGGTAGTGGTTGTAGGAGGCATTTGGGACACATCCATGCGTGAGCACCGCATTTCATCCCTAGGCGGATGGCCAGACAGAGAGGACCATTCAGACTCTCGAGGACATGCTCTGTGCATGCGTCCTTGACTTTGGTCATAGCTGGAAGGATCACCTAACCTTGGTGGAGTTTGCGTACAACAACAGCTACCACTCCATCATCATGATAGAACCATACGAGGCACTGTACGACCGACCATGCCGATCACCTCTATGCTAGACTGACCCCAGGGAGTCAGTACTTCTGGGACCAGATATGGTCCAAGCTATTACAGAGAAGGTGTAGATCATCTAGGAGCGGATGAGGACTACACATAGTAGACATAAATCCTATGCTGATAGGAGACAAAGACAACTGGAGTTCGAGGATGGTGACCATGTTTTCTTACGAGTCTCAACTCGACATGGATTACAGAGATTTGGCCGGGGCGACAAGTTATCTCCGCACTTCATTGGGCCTTTCCAGGTCCTGAGTAGAGTAAGCGAGGTGGCTTACTGCCTGACCCTTCCACCTCAGTTGCATTGGGTGCATGGCGTCTTCCACGTATCGTAGTTGATGAGATACGTGCATGACCCAACCCACATCATTGATCATGGGGAGCTGGACATCGATTATGGGGCTACATTCACAGAGGTCTCGGTGGAGATCGAGGATCGAAAGGAGCGGGTCCTACGTGGATGGTCGATTCCTCTGATGCGTATTAATTGGCAGAATAGTAACCTCCAGGAGAGCATGTGGAAGCGAGATGCTCAGATGTGTGCTCAGTACCCTTATTTGTTCCCCTAGTTTCTTTTGTAGATTTATGAGGAAGTAAAGCCCTAAGGAGGGAGTAATGTAATGACTTGGAAATTTCAAGGATATTTTTTTCTTCAATACATTATAATTTTACGAGTCTGTGGCTTCTAAAGGAACTTTATTCCGAGGCCCAGTGTGCCCAGAATCAATTTATGGAGTTTAGATCAGGTACGTTTAGAAAATGAATGAGCGAGTTTTTCTATATTTTGAACTGGTGCTCGGAATTGAAATCTGAGGGAACTGATGAACTAACAGCACCGGTAATTCCTTAAGGGTACCTTTACTGCAGTTGCGTTTTAAGAGGGTTGAGTTATATTATTTTGGGAAACAGTTTAAAATAAATAAAATTGTTAGAACAATTTTATTTTATATCTATGGTGGTTATATCCTACATGATGGAGATAGGGGTGAGACCCACAACCACCTACTACCCATGTGTGGATATTTCTGAGGTGGGGGCCACACGAGGCGCAACCTTTCACCTCCCCCTAAACTCCTTAACCCCCCTTCATTATTTTATTAACACCTCTTTAATTTTGTAACTCTTCCACTTCCCCTCTCTCTTCCTCTTTAACTCTTGCCAACACACCTTAATTAATAAATTGAACAAATACAATTAATTAATTAAGTGTTTTGAATTTTGAAATTTAAATTTCTTGTGTTAATAAAATAATAGCATTAGCCTATTATTTTACTTTAGGACATGTTGTGTTGGGAGAAATTGGAGAGGGCACTTGTGTAAAAGAAGAAGGATGTTCCTCTTTCGTTGAAGAACATCATCCTCTCTCGAAGAACGCTCCATGATTCTCCAAACATTTTCTTTTATCCGTGAAAAAAAGGGGAGACACCACTTCTTCAGATACACTCTGATGACGACGGAATCGACACCGTCATCCACGATGCTTGGCTACCGAGAATCTTTTTCGAGGTAGGGGGTTTGCTTAATTTATTTTAAATAAATTACTGTTATATTCAAGTGAACATATATGGATGATTTTTACCACCTAACGTGGAGGGTGCAGGCCAAAAAAACACATACCAATGACCCTCCATTGTTCCATGTCTTGTTTGGAATTAGGAAGTGGTGACGATCGAAGGTGGCGGCCTCGCACCGGCCGCATGTGGAGGAATCGCGGCCTGCAACCGCGAGCCACTTGACCGACAATGAAATAGCCTGCCTTAGCCGGCCGGGCTAAAGGGAGAAACCACGGCACCCCATGGCGCCGCACTGCGGAAGACTACAACCCGCACGAGCAGGCCGCTTCAACAGAAGTGCTGGTCGGCCGGGCGGAGCAGAACCGCGATGCCAGGAGGGGGCCGCACTGAAGAACCCACAGCTCGCCCGTGCGGGCCGCTTGTGGCAGAAGGTTGGAGGGCCTATCCGGCTGGTTTGGGAGGGCAGCGCCACTTGGTGCTGCTGGTTTGGGCAGTCGGGGGGTCGTGCCCCCCCCCCCTCGGTCTGCTCGGCCGGCTGGCCGAGCCAGCCGGGTCTAGCCGGGCCGCGCCCCCTTGGGCCGGGTCGCGCCCCTCGGGCTGAGAAAGCTTCTTCATCTGGCCGGTCCGACACCACTGCCAGGTCTGACCTGCCAAAGCTGGGTTATCCCGACCTAGCCATCCCACTGGGCTTAACGGGTATGGCCCGTATTCAATTAAAGTTGAATAATTCAACGACCGTGAGTCCGATCGACGCGTCGTCTGGAGCAATAAGACCCTATTGACGAGGCTTTCCTTTTTAGAGATTCAATGTGAGTTTTTGGTATCTTTGGAAAATTTCTGGGTTTGGACAATTATATTACCAACCAGGACCCTAGAATAGAAAAGCCAATATCTCTCAGATCGAGTGTCCAATTGAGGCGCCTTCTCTCGCGTTGAGTTCCTTTTGACGAGACAGAACTTCCAGATACATCAACTCCAGACTTCGTGAAAATTTATGTATCGACCCCTTTACTTGAGGAGTAGACCCTTCCGAAAGCGAGTACGTTGTGTGTAGGAAACCTAGAGCTCGCTGCGAATGCGACGACTACTGTGCTGGGATCATCCGTGGGTTCGACGACGATGAAGACTGTACTTCGATCCTCTATGGGTTCGGCAGTGAGGACGACTGTACTTGGATCCTCCATGGGTTCGGAAGTGATGACGACTGTACATGGATCCTATGTGGGTTCAGCAGTGAGGGTTGTTGTACTAGGATCCTATGTGGTTTCGGCTGCGACAACTTCTGTACTAGGATCCTACGTGGGTTCGGCAGATGGGATGATTCAGAGCCTACATCTAATCATCTACACCCCTCTTCGAAAGTAGTATACCTGTGTCAGCCGAGTATTGTTTTTGAATCATTATCATTTATGTGATTGACTTCTTTCTTGTGTGGACCGTATTGTTCTTGGGATCGGAAGTTTGAGACGAACTGATATTGATGACTTAGGTATATGTATGGGCATATACCCAAGTAGAGTTGGTTGATACTTTGTGATTGTATCTTTCTTTTGGGGTTTATCCTTCGTGGATTCCGAGAGACCTTCAGGGGTCTCGGGGTCACTACTGAGTATCATATACTCACCCCTGAAAGTGGTATGCCCGCACTACGTTATGTTGGATGTAGACGACAGACATCCCTGACTGAGCTAGAGGCCTGTGGAGCTGAACGGTACATGGAGGTGGACCACTTAGTGGGACGTACATGGAGTAGATAGCCAGACCCGAGGAGCTGAGGAGACCATATGTACCCACCCTTTAGGTGGGATATCTGGAGGACGACTCAGTGGTAGCTTCTTTACTTACTGCTGTTGTACATTCTTTTCAGTAGTACTGTACTTTTAGTTGGGTTTGTATACTGGACCATTTACTTTTCAGCACTTACTTTTTTTCTCAGTTTTACTTAGTGCTTACTTCACTTGGGTACTCTTTTTTGTTTGTTTTTTAAAGGCAATGCCTTCCCTTTTTCTGGGATTTATGCCTTTGGTGCTTGTCGCGAGCCCCTAGCCTATGTAAGGCGGGATTGGGGTAGTCATGAAATTGGCCCCAAGGACGGGCCAGGATAGCACCGATATCTACTCCAGCATATCGGATGGCTCCCGCTGAGCTTTGTGAGATGCGGGTATAGCTGGAGGACTTGTAGGGAAAGGGATTCATCCGACCGAGTGTTTCACCAAGGGATTCGCTGATTTTATTTTCCAAGAAGGGGGATGTGAGCTTAAGACTATGTGTCGACTACCATCACCTTAATCAGGTGACCGTAAAGAACAAGTACCCACTCCCGAGGATTGAATACCACTTTGATCAGCTCAAGGTATCACGATGGATCTCGAAGATAGACCTCAGGTCAGGCTATCATCAGCTCAGAATATGAGACAAGGATGTGAAGAAGACGGCCTTCAGGTGTCAGTATGGCAATTATGAGTTCTTGGTTATTCCCTTTGGCGTAACCAACGCACCAGCAGTGTTCATGAGTCTCATGAACAGGATCTTCCAGCATTATCTTGATCGTTTTGTCTTAGTCTTCATCTACGCCATACTAATTTACTCGACCACTGAGGAGGAGCACGCCTACCACTTACAATTTATACTTGACACACTCTGAGAGAACCAGCTTTATGGTAAGCTCTCAAAGTTCTAGTTTTGGATTCGAGAGGTTCACTTCATGGGGAACGTCATCTCGTAAGCAAAAGTTGCGGTGGATCCTGCGATGATCGTGGCAGTACTTTCTTGGGAGCCACCCAGGAGTGTGACAGAGGTGAAGAGTTTCTTAGGTCTGACTGTGTACTATCAGTGATTTGTGCCAGAATTATTTAGAGTTGCAGCACAACATTCATCATTGATGAAGAAGGGGAAACCCTTCCTATGGTTAGATAGATGCTAGTAGAGCTTCCAGAAACTCAGGAAGAGATTGACCAGTGCACCCATCTTGAGTCCACCTTAGGAGGGTGTTGGGTACGTGGTTTACTGCAACACATTAGGGGCCAGACTCTGGTGTTTCCTGATGTAGGAGCGGGTAGTGTCGCATATGGTTCATGGCAGTTGAGGCAGCATGAGCAGAACTACGCTACCCGTGACCTGGAGTTTGCAACAGTGGTATTCACCCAGAAGATGTGGCAGCACTATCTGATGGGAGTGCACTTTATAGTATACTCTTACCACCAGAGTCTCAGGTACATTTTCTCACAGCAGGACTTGAACCTGAGACAATGGAGATGGATTTAGTTCTTCTAGGACTATGACTTTGAGATAGTCTGTACTCTTGGGAAGGGGAACATAGTAGATGGCACTCTCAACAAGAGATCAGGCATTCAGCTACTTGGAGAGGTGATGAAGCAGTTAGCCGCTTTGTAGATATCCCTCGTGGATAGAGATGGGGCATCATTTCTACAGTCCCTCACAGTTACTCCACCACTACTTTAGCGGGTCAGAGTGGCACAATGTGGGAATGTTGATTGTGAGACACAACATTCTCAGAATTCCACAGGGCAGGCGCCTGATGGATTTTCTGATGGAGGAGAACATGTCATCTTCTTCAGGGGATGTACCATGGTACCAGGTGCACTACAGGAGGAAGTGCTGAGGGAGTTTCACACTTCCCCTTTAGTTGTAATTCATGGAGTGGAGAAGATGTACTAGGACCTCAGACGATTTCATTGGTGGCCAGGTATAAAGAAGGTTGTAGAAGAGTTTGTTTCACGATACCTCACTTGCCAGCAAGTGAAGGTGGAGAACCAGGTACCAGCAGGCTTCGTACATCCCTTATAGGTTTCGGAGTGGAAGTTGTATGGGATATCCACGGATTTTGTGATGGGGCTTACACGTACTTTCTGAGGACACAACTCATTCTAGGTGATCATAGAACGACTCACCAAGTCGGCCCACTTCCTTCTGATTAGAGAGCAGGGCTAAGTATAGATCTTGGGATGCCTCTACATTCAAGAGATTGTACGGATTCATGGTGTGCCATCGTCTATCATCTTAGATCAAGAAATTCTCTTTACATACTGGAATTGGAAGGGGATGTAGGAGGCATTTGGGATGCACCTACACCTGATCACCACCTTTCATCCCCAGACGGATGGCCAGACAGGGAGGACCATTCATACTCTCGAGGACATGCTCTGTGCATGGGTCCTTGAATTTGGTCACAACTGGGAGGATCAACTATGCATGGTGGAGTTTGCGTACAAAAACCTCTATCACTCCACCATCGGGATGGCGCCATACGAGGTATTGTACGACCAACCATGCAGATCTCCTCTGTGATGGACTAAACCTGGGGAGTCAGCACTTGTGGGACTAGAGACGGTCCAGGATACGATGGAGAACGTTCAGATCATCCAGGAGTGGATGAGGACTATACAGAGTAGATAGAAGTCCTATGCTGATAGGAGACAGAGACCACTGGAGTTCGAGGATGGTGACCAAATTTTCCTATGGGTCTCACCTCGACGTGGATTACAGAGATTTGGACGAGGCGACAAGTTATCTTTGCGCTTCATCGTGCCTTTCCAGGTCTTCAGCAGGGTAGGTGAGGTGGCTTACCACCTTGACTATCCACCTCAGTTGCACCGGGTTCATGACGTCTTCCACGTATCTCAGTTGTGGAGATACATGCATGACCCAACCCACATCATTGATCATGGGGAGTTGGACATCGATGACAGGGCTACATTCACTGAGGTCCCGGTGGGGATTATGGATAGAAAGGAGCGGGTACTACGTGGATGGAAGATTCTTCTGGTGCTCATTCTTTGGTAGCACATGAACCTCCAGGAGAGAAAATGGGAGCGGGAGGCTCAAATGCGTGCTCAGTACCCTCATTTGTTTCCCTAGTTTATGTTGTATCATTATGGGGATGTAAAGCCTATGGTGGGAGTAATATAACAACCTGAAAATTTCAAGGGAAATTTTTTCTTAAATACTTTGGAATTTTACGAGTATGTGGATTCTGATGACACTTGATTCCGAGGACCGGTGTGCCCGGAATCAATATATGAAGTTTAGCTCGGGAATGTTCAGTGAACGAACAAGCGAATTTTTCTATATTTTGTAGCGGTGATTGGACTTAAAATCCAAGGGAACCAATAAACTCACAACGCTAGTATTTTTTAAGGGTGCCTTTACTACAGTTGCGTTTTAAGCGGGTTGAGAATTAATTTTTGGGGAATTAGTTTAAAATAAATAAAATAGGGATTGCACACTTTTATTATATGGTTGGTGGTTATTTCCTCCCAAGGGGAGTTAGAGGTGGGTCCCACACCCACATAACCTCCCATGAGAGGATATTTGTGGGGTGGGGCCCACACATGAGCAAAACCCTTGAACTTCCCCTAACTCTCATAAAACCCCATTAAACTCCCATGTTTATTATTGAAAACTCTCCCAATTTTAATGAGACTTTTCCTATTCCCCACTCTCCATATTTATGTTTGTAAACATACCTTAATTAATGAAATGAACCTCTTCATTTAATTAATTAAGTGTTTTAATTATGAATTTTAAATCTTTGTTGTGTGAATCAAAATAATAGCATCAGACATAATTTTTGTTTGAGCTTTTGGTGTGTTGGGAAATATTTGGGGAGAGAGCTCTTGTGTTTTTGAAGAACATCAACTCTCTGAAAATGAAATACCTTCCTACTAGGTGAATAAGTCTCAACTCTTCTCAAAATCTTTTCATTCCTCCACGACAAAAATGGGAGACGAGCATCGTGGATGATGGTGTCGAGCATCGTGGATGACAGTTTTGATTCTGTCATCGTCAGAGTGTACCCGAAGAAGTGGTGTCTCCCTTTTTTGTCGTAGAGAAAAGAAATGGTTTGGAGAAGCATGGAGCATTCTTCACCGAGTCGGTAGGTCGTTCTTCATTGGAGAGTCAGTGTTCTTCAAAAACTCAAGAGCTCTCTCCACAAAGCATTCCAAACACACCAAAAACTCTAACAAAAATAATAGCTCATGCTCTTATTTTTATTCACACAACAATGATTTAAAATCAATAATTAAACCACTTATTTAATTAAATGAAGAGGTTCATTTTTTTAATTAAGGTATGTTGACAAACGTAAAGAGGGAGAGAGGGGAAGAGGAAGAGTCTCATTAATATTGGGAGACTTTTCAATATTAAACATGTGAGTTTAATGGGGGCTTATGAGAGTTATGGGAAGTTCAAGGGTTTAGGTCATGTGTGTGCCTCACCCCACAAATATCCTCTCATGGGAGGTTATGTGGGTGTGGGCCCCACCTATAACTCCCCATGGGAGGAAATAACCACCAACCATAAAATAAAATTGTGCAACACAAATTTAATTTATCTTAAACTAATTCCCCAAAAATTAATTCTCAACCCGCTTAAAACGCAACTGCAGTAAAGGTCCCCTTAAGGAAAAACCAGCGTTGTGAGTTCATCGGTGCCCTCAGATTTCAATTCTGAGCAGCGCTTCAACAGATAAAAAAATCCGCTCGTTCCTTCATTGAACGTACCCGAGCTAAACTTCAGAAATTGATTTCGGGCTCATCGGGCCTCGGAATCAAGTGTTGTCAGAAGGCACAGACTCATTAAATTCCAAATTATTTAAGAAAAAATGTTCCTTGAAATTTCTGGGTCATTACATTTATAACCCTACATTTTTTTCAGAAACTCAACAAGAAGTATGTTATAAAAATAGATATTATAAACTCCCCCATCAAATAGTATATTTAAAAAATCTTATCCATGTCTCTTCGTACCACTTTTAATTTTTTAAATTTACCAATATTTTATTAGCTTCTTATCTCATAAAAAATATAAGAGAAGTTTTTCATAAAACCTGTCTAAATTTCACATTCGTTTAAAACCCTCAAAGTCCTCATTCTCACAAAACCTTAATGAAAAGTTATATTCCATAAAAATGTAAAATAATAATATATACTTTCATTGAAAAATTATACCATATAATTTAATTCACATAATTAAAGGATCAAATATCAAGTAATTATCCCAAATTGAAACCTTATAAACAAAAAAAATCACATTATTATATGAGATAAATACTATCAATCAACTCAACACATGTAATTTATTATGATTGAAATACTAGAAAAAACATACAATACACTAGTTCCCTTTAAATATATAAAACTAATTAAATAATCTACAGTCATATTACATGATAAAACCCTTAAAAAATTAATATATAAATAAAGAATGACTAGTTAATATTGATTTACATAATGAATTTCCTTTTAAAATATTTTTTAAAATAACTAACATTAAATTAATATCCATTATAAAATTTTCATACTTATTACATTAATCACTATAAAGGGGTTATGAATTCAATGAAATTTGTGTGGTTAAATTTATGAATCCCTTACTCAATTATTCAACAATTAGGTGTTTTCATTAAACATAACCATACATCGATCTTATTTTCATTAATAAATTATTTCTCCAATTCAGTATTATAGTTTTTACCATCTATGAAAAATACCTCAAAAAGGAAAATAGAATATTCTCAAGATTATCTAAAAAATAACCATTCCTTCACCAACATATTCAAATCATCAACATTCTCTTGGATAAAATATTATTTTTGAAACAAATAAATTATCTATATACAATACAATTACCTATATTCAAGTAAGAAATTATCAAACAAGAGTTATATGATAATATATTCTGTATACAACTCAATGCATAATTTATCCAATATGAGTAAATAATCATAAAACCCTTAATTTTTCTTATTCAACAACTTGAGATTCAAACTATCTCCTCACACATTTCTACGATTCCTATTTGTCAAATTATTAACCAATAAATAAATTGGGTATCAACTATAATTATTATAATTAGAAATATTTACAATAAACCATATTATACCATGAATCATACATCCATGTTTAATATTGTAAAAATATAAAAATCCATTCTGAAACCATTTTGTAATGTTTCGACCCAATATTTTATTAGCTCCCCAAAAGAGCCATT
The DNA here is from genome assembly GCA_963277665.1 of Viscum album. Classification (NCBI taxonomy): domain Eukaryota; kingdom Viridiplantae; phylum Streptophyta; class Magnoliopsida; order Santalales; family Viscaceae; genus Viscum; species Viscum album. The sequence goes on from OY728137.1 coordinate 1,211,804,165, forward strand.
AAAAACCCTACCCGTGTTTAGTTGATTTTTATATACCAGAGGTAATGGAAAAATGTTGAAAAATCCAAATAGGGGATATTTTTTCCATATAAAATAATTGTTATAATAAGATTCAAAATTCTATAATCAATTTCGTTGAATAAGTTCTTATAAAAAATCCCAAAAGTTAATATAGATACAATATTTAAAAAAAATAAATATCTAATTTATAAATCATATATTATACAAAGAAATTAATTAAATAGAAAAATTAAAAGGTAAATATAATATAATATGATATAATTATAAACTATATGTCCTATACATAACCAAATCGAACAAATGGAAACTGAAATATACAATAAAAGAACTCTTCAAATATCTAATGAACATTAAATATCTGAAATATCCAATCAAACATCACCTAAAAATAGTATAGGGATATTATATGAATGGATATAAGGGAATTAATAAATACCTTACATGTAGGTGTTAGAATAACAACTCACTAGGATATTCTTAAAATCCTGACCTCAAATTAGGTTTATGAATCATGGGTACACATGGGATTTTATAAATGAATAAAAATTTCCCAAAACTATGTAAATATTAAAATTAAATAAATATAACCAATTAATTAATAATATAAATATTGAAATACATCATAAAATGATAAAAAAAATAGAGTAATATTTCATGATAAATTTATCATGTACGCCAAATTACCCAACAAAAACATCATCAGGGTAGGAACATCACTTTATGAACTAATCAAAATAAAGATTCATTCTAATAAAATTTACATTCTAATCACATACCGATACTCCAATTGAATTTATAATAAAAATAATATCCATCCACATATATATATATGAAATGACTTAAAAAACAATTACTCACTCTTTAACCTCCTAGAGGTATTACTACTGTGGGTCCAACAACATGGTCATGGGAATGAAGAATAATATTTTTCCTGGAATCCATTGAAATGAAATTTATGTATTAAAAAGAATTCATCCAATACGGTTGATCCATTTTTTGAAAATTTAAATAGATAATTCACAATAAAAAACCATTGTTTTTTATAGTTTCCTCTATAATGAATTGAGGTTATGAGTATTGTGATAATCCCCTAAAATCTATAATAAATGGATGAAAAATATTTAAATTCTTATAATTTCATATCTAAATTTCATTTGACATATTTTATTTTTCACATTATCCTATACAAAAAAATCATTAAAAAATACATAAATATCACACACATCAAAAGCTTTTCATCTGGGGACCCCTAATATATATCAACAATAATCATCCATCTAAACTAATTAATGTAATCTATTAATTCTTAGGAAAATAACATAAATTATAAATTTAAAAAATAAACTATAACTCAAATAAGAATTCAAATTATTAACCACAAAAACAAATACATAACAAAAGTCACTCGATTCCACTAACCATTAACTTTAATCACTCACCCTTATAATTTTAAACATTAATTATGATTATAATGTAAATAAATTAAATTATTCACATATTAACAAACAAATAAATGGTAACAACACTTATCAAAAATCAAATAATATATTGGGTAATTTAAATAAATATTTAATGTTTCTTAGTCTAAAGAAAAACCCAAACACATTTATATAAGTCCCCTACATTAAACATTAATTAATCTTGAGTTAAGTTAGTAATTTTAATTTCATTCCCATCCAGGATATTTTTAGGTTTATAGATATATTGAATTAGGCAATAACTCATACAAAAAAACTGAAATATTAATAATTTGGCACTTCTAACCGCTATCAATTTTTCCTAAAACATAATCATTTAAAATAGAAACATGGTTTTATTTCATGTTTAATCATCACAACATTTCCTTGATCCCCTCCTTGATTACATTCACCTTTAAATATTTTGTAAAAAATATCTAACATGGGTTGAGAATAAAAATATCTATAATGGATTCACTAAGAAGGAAAATAGTTAGCCATGTGAGAACATGTAAACCGTGAATAATTTATCATAATGTAATATTTTTCACCTTTATGAAGTCGTAAATGCACTTTACTGAATATAAGATTATTGGTTATCCTCTTCTGTAATAAAATTTTTACCATAAAACCCATATAAATCAACATATAATGTATAAAGAAAACATGTAGGATAATCATACATAAATATAATAACCATACCGTCAACATCCACACATATCACTATTAGAAATGTAATAACCATATGACCAACTTCCATAACCATTGCCTTGGAGGACATAACATAACCACCTATCCTTGGTTTATCATAGAACCAAACTTCTTTGGTTTATCACGTAATAAACCATCTTTGGTTTATCACATAACCACATATCCGAGTATGATTATATAATCATAACACACAAAACATTTCAATTATCAACATTTCACTCATAAAATATCATTTGAAATCGCAAGGAATAATTTCAAGGTATTGATATAATAAATATAATATTAAAAAAGTTATCATTACCAAAATACCTAAATAAGTAATATGGAATTTATTTTTCTATTAAATGTTTTTTGGATTTTAGTGGAAGCCAAATATCAAATAATGGTCACTTCGGTGGAAAAGTTGTTGTCACCGTGTATGCTAAAAAATATTTATTTTTTTAATTTTTTAAAATTTTTTATAGAAAAATATTTTTCTCAAAAACCATTGAATTAGATAAATTTTCAAAGGCGTTACATATACACTTCATAAAATAAGGGGGCGTATAACATCAAAATATGCCTCAATGAAAGGATATTGAGACGAAGTCCCTTATATTGAGTCCAACTCATCATATACATTCATTAAATTCTGGAATAAAAAACATTGATGAATTTTTAATTTCTTTTGAACCTTTTTATTGTTTATTATTCCATTTTTATAACTTATTATATTGTTATATTAATTTCATAATTATTTAAGTTCATATAGGATGTTTTGGAGATAATCGGTACATTAGTCAAAAATGAACTTATTATGAAATAAATTTCCCTTGTGGCCATAAGTCCATCATTTGGAGAATAATATTCAAGTAATAATAATCATTTTTATTCCTCAATTATACTAATAATTCATACATTTTATTTATGGTATGAAAAATGAACAACGTTATATTCATGGAGATGGTAGGTCGTACATATGCATGAGTTACATTTTTCATTTTTCACTGATCATTCTAGAAAAAAAGTATTTATTATATTTTATTCCCAGAATCATTATAATATTATTAAAATAATAATAATAATTTAATTATACAGATTTATATCATTCAATTTATGTTGTGAATTAAAATGATCCAGATCACTTCATGGACGTGATAGATCACACGTACACACGAATGACATTGTCGTTTTTATGTGTAAGAAATGTAAAAACATAAATAAAATATTATTATTTTATAAATATGTCATGAATATATTCTATAAATATTTATTCAATAATTTTAATAAGTTTTGTGAGACAATTATAAAAAATGAATTAGATCAGTTTGTCAGGGTGATAGTTCACACATACGCTTGAACGATTAATTTCATTACCATTCAATGGATGTAGAGATGGATTTTGGTGTTGATAATATCATAATAACATATCATTATATTACGGATTCTATAGGTATTATTTCAACATGGAATAATATAATTCTAAGGAAGTGGAAGAAGAAATAAAATCAAAATACATAAATAAAATGATACATCTTCTTCGGTGATCACCTTTTAATAACCCCTTAACACCTATAAGGATGGTGTTATACAAAAAATAAGGCCTAAATAATGTTGTTAGGGATTCTAGGATGGTTTTTGGGTAGATCTTGGCTTAGCCAAAAGGCGTTGGAAGTGTGAGTAATAGAGAGGAATGCGTGCCTTTTTATAGTAGAGGGGAGGGGCACCCTTGGAATTATTTAACGTATTAAATTAATATAAATTCAATTTCAATTCCATAATTCCCCAAACTCATTTATTTAAAATTTAAGAAAATATTGTTTCTAAATAAACTCATTTAATAAATTTTTTAAATGTAATGTTTTTATTATAAACATTATCTTTTCGGTTTAACATTAATTATTCTCTTTTAATTTTAATTGTTGTAACAACATTTTAAATATTAAGTGGCTATAAATTCAACTTATATGAGGTAAAATTCCCTTAAATAGATAATTTATGAACATAACACCTTATCCTAGTCACTTTTTAATATTTAATTTTTTATTATTTTTAAATAATTTAATAAAATATTATTTTTATAAAATATCAGTATTTTCAATTTTGGCTCTATTCATTTCATTAAAGTAAAAAAAATCCAAACATAGAGATTATATCGAACAAAGACTTATAATGGACATCTAATATGTCATAGTATCCTATAAAATCAGTGGATTTCATCAAATATTTCAAATTATATTTATTTGATTATTAATATTATCATTTATTTGATTCTTCACTAAATAAATTTATTACTGCATCATCATTGTGTCACAATTAAATTTAATTATCTAATTCTTAAAAATTATAAAAAAATAACCATGATGTATGTAATATTTTTATATTTATAATTATTATTTATAGTTGAAGTGATCTCTTGTACAACCAGATATTATAATTTTTTTAGTAATAAGAGAAAAGTTTATGATATTTTTATTTTTAATTTAAAAAAAAGTTATTAATGACATAATCACACATAAGTGGCTTAAAAAGAAAAAAATTTCGGGCAACATATTTTTTTGGTCAGACATAACTCATCCTATAAGACCTGGAAAATTTACAGTAGTTTTATGTTTTTATAATATTATTTTTACCCTTATTTATCATATTAACACTTTAACCGTGGTAAATAAAATATAAAAGTTACCAATCGCCAATAATAATTTTTATCACATTAGAAACCATTTTTCATATTGATTAAAAACATTTTTTTTTCATTTTTTTAATTCAATTCAGAGAAGTGGTAGAATTTGGTTTAACTCTAGTCAAACAAACAAATCGAGAAAACATGTTTTCAAAAAGTTAAAACCATCAAATGATTGAAATGTGTTTAAATCAAAATTAAATTTATAATTACATCTAGTGGACATAATTTGATTAAATAATAATTTTTTTTAAATTATAATTTAAAACCAATTAAAATGATATTCTATCTATACAGACAAATTAGTCGAAAAGGAAATTTTGAATTAAAATTCAGTATTTTTCACAATTCGTTAAAATATAAATTTTATCAGAAAAATATCAATATTACCACCAAATTAATTTTTTTGTGATTCCTACAATGAAGAAGTATAGTTTTTGAAAAATAACTTATAAAAGTTTTAGAAATTATATTTAAAAATGGTTCTTCAACAAAAGCTTATAAAACCATCTTCTAAAAATATTAGTGTATTTTATGCTTAAAATTGGATATATTCAAATATTTAGAATCTTAAATTTATTATATGAAAGTAAAATAATTTAAAAAACATATGTAAACAAAATATAGTTATATCTATTCATTCCTACTAATATAACAACTTAGCATTAACTACCATTTAAACTAATAATATAAATACTGTATTATTTTTGGGTATAACTTAGTCTTGTGTGAAATATAATCTTTCAATGAAATCCATTGAAGCATGTCAGGTAAGCTATCAGAGAAAGTGTCCCCTTTAATGTAAAATCAATATATTATTTATAAATATAAATAGAAATGAAAATGTTTTATTCTAAAATTACCTTGGATGTTACATCATTCCCTCCTTTTGGAAATTGCATCCTCATAATTTTATTCAACTATGAAATAAGTGGGGGTATTTCTCCACCATTGCATTTTCATATTCCCATGTTGCCTCTTCAACCATACAAATTTCACAAAAATCCTTAACCTGAAAAATCAACTTCTTCTAATACACTTTTTCTCTACATTCAAGAAATTTAAGGGGTGGTTCCTCATAAAAAATATTCTCTGCCAACTAGATTACTTATGGACAGAAAACATGAGATAGATCTAGCATATACATTTATAACATTGAAACATGAAAAAATTTTGTAATTAGAATAAACTCAGAGGTAAATCAACTTGGTAGGAAACTAATCTAACATTCTATAGGACTTCATAGGGTCCAACAAACCACAGACTCATTATACCTTAATTATAAAAACAAATGACACTTTTCCATTGTGAATCTTTATGAAATACATGATCACCTACCTGGAAATTTATTTCCCTTGCTTCAGTTACCCACATAACGTTTATGCATTCTCTCAACTGCCCTTATATTCATTTAAATTATCTAAACTTTTTCAGCCATGTCTTCTAACAAATTGGGTCCCATAAAAGTTTTTCACCTACTCCATTCCCAAAAAGATAGATTTTGACTATTTTTTCAAAATAATGCCACAAATTGTGACATATATATACTTTGTTGAAAATTGTTTTTTAAGAAAACTCCTCAAATGAATAAAATTGACCCCAAATTCCCTAGTAATCCATTGAACAATAACATAACATATCCTACAATTTCTTAAATTGTTCATTCCGGATGCCCATATGACTGAGGATGACAAGATGCATAGAAATTTAATTCAGTACAGAATGATTTTTGAGGGCCTTTACAAAAGGTATAAGTGAACCTGGGATCATGATAAGATTTAATAGAGAGGGGATCTCCATATAAGCAGACTATATCTTTAATAAAAAAAATTGATATTGATACAATTTATCTAGAATAGGAAGAAAATGAAAACATTTTGTCAATCGATCAATAATAACATAGATCAAATTGCTGCCTAGAAAATTATATGTTAATCCAACTATTAAATCCAATGATATATTTTCTCATTTCAACTATGGAATTAGAAATGGAATAAGCACCACTTTTGGTAACTACCTCTCTTCTATGTCCTGTTAATAAATGAAACATCTCACGTTAATGTTAGAAATATCACTTTTAATTTCATCCCACCAGTAATACTCATGAAGGAATCTGTACATCTATGTTCTCCTGGATGAATTGAAAACAATGAAATTTTATATTCACAAAATAACTCTTTCACAAAATATGGATCAAAAGGAAGATTTCATCTTTTCCAAAATTTCAAAACACAATCTTTATCAATGTTAAATTCAAGTAACATACCTTTTTTAACCAATTCTTCCTTTTTGGAAATTCACTGCCTTCCTTATATTATTGATTAATTCCATTTGATAGAGATGATTTCACTGAAACCTAAAAAAATAGAGGAATTTCTTTCACCAAGAACATCCAAGAAAAAATTCATCAAATATTTAACCAAACGATCTCATTCTAAATATAGCATGGTTAATGTAGCATTAATTTTTTGATTTAAATCATAGACCACTTTATTTTCTTTTACTAGAAGGTATTTAGTTATGAAATCATAATCCTTGATTAATTACTGCCATATCTAATGTCTCATGTTCAATTTTTTATGAATGATTATATACTTTAACCTTTTTTATCATTATATATTTCTCACTTTTGGTTATGAAAATGATGCCTCCAAATTTTTAATTCAAAAATAATAGCATCTAATTGTATTTCATGTGTAGGGTAATTTAATTCATGCGGTTTGAACTAACATGAAGCATAGGAAATTACATAGTCATTTAGTATTAGGAAAAAACCGTGTTCTTTCAATGAAGAATCACTGTATATAAAAAATTCATCATTCCTGGAAGCCAGGTCCCAATCAAGAGAATTTAATAATATTATTTTCAGTTTCTAAAAAAAAGCATCACATTAATTAGTCTAGATGAACTTAACTCCATTACGTGTTAGCATTGTTACTGGGATAGATAACCATGAATAGTTTTCCACAAACCTTTGATAATAAAATTAAAATCCAAGAATTCTTAAAATCTCAACGATATTGGTTGGTTTGGATTTTCTTCAACAACATTTATTTTAGAGGGGTCAATAGTTAGGCCATCTTTAGATATAATATAACCATGTAATGTAATTTTTGTAACCAAAATTCACTCTTACTAAACCATCCATATAGTTTATTTTCTTTTATGGTTTACAAAACAATGCATATGTGAATTTCATGTTCCTCCTGAGTTTTAGAATATACCAAAATCTCATATATAAACACAAACATGAACGAATCCAAAAATGATTAAAGACACAATTCATGAGATTCATAAATACAATAGGTGAATTAGATAACCCAAAGGGAAAAAATACAAACTCATAATTCCCATAACTTTTTCAAAATGTTGCCTTTGGTATGTCATCTTTTTCATCTTTAGCTAATGGTACCCGAACCCCAAATCAATATATGAAAAATACTTTGATCCCTAGAGATGATCACAAAAATAATTAATATGAGGGAAAGGGTTCATTTTTTTAATATTGATGTTATTCAATGATTTTTAGTAAATAAAAATTCCCATAGAACCATTTTTATTTTTCACAAAAAAACACATTAGCACCCCATTGTGATGTTCTAGGTTGAAGGAAAAATTTATCAATAAATTCAAGTAATTGTTTTTTAATTCAACTCTTTCTACACAAAACATTTAATAATGGGGTTTAGGGATAACATTAGCTTCAGGGACACCATCAATAATAAATTCAACCACCCTAATATGAATAGTACTGTGAAATTAATCAGGAAAAATATCTATGAGTTTCTTCAATACAAGAATGTCACTAATGAAAATTGTTTCTTTGTTTTCAACAACACGAGCTAGATAACTATCTCTAGAATCTTTTATCAATCTGTCTGCTTCTTAGTATGTTATAAAAGGTATTAAATAACTTAATAAAATATTAGGGGTTTGAAATTATATTTTAGTGTGATAAACTGAATTCCAATCTATACATAGAATGATATTAAATTCTATTAGGAGAAGTTGAACATGATTTGTAGGAAAGACCATCACACTAATAATAATATGAAAATTATTATAAATCATTGTTTCTTTAATACTTCTAGAAGTTGTTTTTACCAAAATTTATATATCACATTCATGAGGTTTTATTTCTAATTTACATATAATGGTGTCAGAAATGAAAGAATGTGAAGATCTAGAGTCAAACAGAGTATTGTAATATTTTTTAAAAACCTATAACATACCTATAACATCTTCATTTGATGGTTCCACATCAACCATTATAGTAGAAAATGATTTTTTCCATTCCCTTATACTTTTGATCATGCTAATTTCTACCTGGGGTAATCAACCTTGGACTCACATTGGTACAATTCCATAACTCATTGAAACTAAAACGTATTACCTTAGGCTTTACGTTACAAACGTGATCATCTCATTTGAAGTCCCGAAACATATGAGGAGTCTTACCACATAAAAGGCACTTCCTACAATTTTAGATACATTCTTCAAGATGCTTTTTACAACACTTCTCACAAGATTGAAATTTAGTTTTCTTATCTCAAAACTTCTTGGATGAATTCTTTCCCATTTTATACCAATTAGGTTATTTCTTTTTCTTACTCTCATTGAACACATGATCATCATAAAACAATATTTAAACTTCTAATCACATTAGAAAAATTTCTCATATATTCTGACCTCATGAGTAGCTAATACCTTTTGATATTTCAACTTCAATCTTAATTAAAACCAATTTACCTTACTATCAATATCCCAGTTAAAATTTGGGACATACCATGAGAAATAGATGAAAATTTTCTCATATGCATCCAAAAAATATTTATCCTTTTGTCTCCATTCCATGAATTGATTTTGAATCCTAATTAGAACATCCGTAGGATAATATTTCTCAATGATGATATTATTAAATTAATCCCATTCCATGATATCAATCCCATCACTTAAATTGATATTTTAACCATTTACAACCACTGATCCGCTCCACCATAAAAATGATAGACAACAATACTATCCATTTGATTGTTTGAACACCTCAATGCATTAAAAATCCATTCTAGTGATTTAATTAACCATTCAGATTACAAAGGGTAAGATGTTCCTTTGAATGATGGGAGAATTTGCCTCACTGAATGCTTCATAACTATCATATTCCTCTATGTTTGATCAAGTTGATTTCATGCACAGAAACCACCCCCATTAATCACTTGAGACAAAAAATCACTCACTATAACAAACTGTTCAGTTCCTATTTTGATCATCTCAGGATTTTGATTTGGAAGTTTTTTCCTCTGTATGTCGTCCCTGCACAACTCCCTATTTCCTAAATAAAACCATTCTGAACAGACATATCTAATACAACAAAAATTGTAATATTCAATTTCGATATCATTTCAAATTTTCCATTAAGTAAATATAATTTATAGATATTATATTCACAATATCCTAACCCCTAAAGTTATCTAAACCGACCTCTGATACAAAATATAAGGCCTCATCCTTAAACATTAATTAATCTGGAGATAAGTCAATAATTTTACATTCATTCACATAAAAGATATTATTACCTTTATATCATTTTAGAATTAAGAAATAATTCATACATAACAAATGAAATATTATAAATTCTTCACTTATACTCATAATCCATTTCAAATAAAACAAAATATTTAAAAAAGAATCATGGTTTTGTTACATGTTTAAACATCATAATTGTTCCTTGATCCCATCCTTGACTCTATTAACCACTATATCTTATGAAAAACATTTAATACATGGGATGATCATAAAAATACCAATAAGGGATACACAATGAAAAATGAATTTTTCCTTGTGAGAACATGTAAACCATGAATACATTATCATAAAGTAATTATTTTTACCTTTATGAATTAGTAAACACTCTTACAAAATATAGTATCATTTATTACCCATTTTATAACAAAAAAATTACCATAAAAACCATAAAAATAAACATATAACATATAATGTTAAATTGGGACATAATCAAACATCAATGGAATAATCAAATGGTTGACTTCCACACATATCACTCTTAAAAATGGATTATCTATATGGCTGACTTTCACAATCAATGTATTGGAGGTTATAATGTAACCACCCATACATAATTTATCACTGAACCACCCATCTTTGGTTAATCATGTAACCACCCATATTTGGTTTACCACGTAACAACCTATCAAATGTCCAAGTGCCATTATATAATCATAACATATAAAATATTGTAAATATAAAAATTTCCCTAATAAATTTTAATTTTCAATAACATGGAATCATTTCAAGAAATTGACATAATAAAAACTTTCAAAAAACCATTTTAAATACTCAAATAACTATAAATGAAATATGAAATATATTTTTCATTTTAAAACATTTTTGTTTGTAGAGGAATATCATATAAAATAATTGTAAATATGGAGATAAATCATTGCCGCCATATAAATTTTTTAAAAAAATTACTTTCTTCATTTAGTAAAATAATTCATAAATAAAATATTTAATTATAAAATATTTGAAATAATTAAATGTAAAATTGGTTAATATTATAACATATAAGAGAAGGTGGTGTGTAGAATCAAAATATGCCTCAATTAAAGGTGATAGAGATGTAGTCAATTACCTTGAGTCTGAATCATCATGTACAATCATTATATTTTGGAATAAAAAGCATTAATTAATTTCTACTTTATTGTGAACCTTTTTCAGGTTTATTATTTATTTTATATCACTTATTATCATGTTATATCAATTGTATAATTATGTATGTTCATATCAGATGTTTTGTCAATAATATTTACTTGAGTCAAAATTGAACATGTTATGATTAAAATTGTACATGTAGTCATAATTCCATCATCTCCGTAATAATATATATTACAAAATAATAACTTTTACTAATCAATTATACTGTTAAATCAAACCATTAGTTTATGGTATTAAAAAAATGTCATATTCATGGAGATGGTAGGTCATATGTATGCATGAGTAACGTTTTCCATTTTTCGTTGATCATTAAAGAAATATTGTATTTATTATTTTATATTTAAATAATGATCATAATTTTATATACATCATAATGATAATTTAAATATATATATATATCATACAAGTGATGTGGTGAATAAAAATGAATCATATTGCTTCGTGGAGGTGATAGATCACACGTATAACCATTTTTGAGAGACAGTTATGGAAAACAAATTAGATCCCTTCATGGAGGTGATAGTTCCCACATACACACAAATAAATAATTCTTTCCCATTTAATTGATGAGGAGTTGGATTTAGGAGATTATTTTATCATAATAATATTTCATTATATTTAGAATACTATAGATGTTATTTCATTAAATTAGAAGATTATTTTATGGAAGTGGAAGAAGAAATATAATTGAAATACTTAAATAAAAAGATACTTCTTCTTTAGTTGATTACCATTGATAAACACCTTAACCCATACAATTAGAGTGATCCGCCTAAACCAAGGACTCATGAATGTGGAGATGGATTTTTGGAAGGGGCTTGGGTAAATATTGTACAAACAACAAGGCTTTTGAAGTGTGAGTAATAGAGTGTAATATGTGCTCTTTTATAGGAGAGGGGAGGGGCACCCTTGGAATTATTAAAAGTATTAAATCTATATAAATTCTATTTCAATTCCAAATGGTCCCAAAATCCATTATTTAGAAGAAAATATGAGGATAGTTATATATAATTTTATCCAATAATTTATAGAAATTTATTGATTTTATATTGAACATTATATTTTCAGTTTACCCTTCATTATTCTATTTTGTTTTTAATTTTGGTAACAATATTTTAAATATTAAGAGGCTATACATTTTACTCATATGGGGTCAATTTTTAATAAATGGATACAATATGAACATTTAGACCTTATCATAACCAGTTTTTCATTTCTAAATATTTTTATGATTTTAAATATTTTAATATAATATTATATTAATTAAATATCAATAGTGTCTATTTGGTCACAATTCATTTCATTGAATTTAAATGAAATCTAAAAAGAGAGATAACATTTAATAAAGCAATTTAATAGTCTTATAATATGTCATAGTAAACTATACTGTTTTTTATGGCATAAAAAATTTTAAATAATATTTTTTTAATGTTATTAATATCATTTATTTGATTATTCCCTAAATAAATCTATTATTTCATCATAATGTTTTCATAAATTTATTTAATTATTTATTTAATAAAAATAATTAATAAATAACCATGATGAAGGTCATATTTTATGTATCTATTGACTATTTATAGTCAAATAAATCACATATACAACCCCATATTAATTGTTTTGGTAATAAGAGACATGTTTATGATAATTTTCTTTTTACATTAAATAAAATGATAATTATGTCATAATCACAAACAAGTTGCATAAAAAAGCCAAAATTTCATCCCAGGTATTTTCTTGTTCGGCCATAAATCATCCAATAATATCAAGACAATTTATAGGGTAGTTTTATATTATTATAATATTATTTTTACCCTTATTTACATCATTTACCCTTTAACTAAGGTGAATAAAATATAAATGTTACTATTCAACAAAAATAATTTTGATCCTATTAGACAAAATTTTTTATACTTATTAAAACCATGTGTATATTTTTTTTAAATTAAATTCAATGATGTGGTTATTTTTTTTAACACTAATCCTTTTGATGGATCGAGAAAAATGGGTTTTTAAAAGTAAAAACCATGAAAAGATTGACACGTGTTTATATCAAAATTAAAGGTATAATTACATCCAATTACCATAATTAGATTAAATATTAAAAAAATTATTTAATTATAATTTAAAATTGATTAAAAGGATAGTATATATGTATTAAAAATATTAGATGAAAAGGCAGTTTTGAATTAAGATGAAGTATGTTTGACTATTCAATAAAATATGAATTTTATCTTAAAAATACCAAAATCTCAACCAAAGTAAATTTTGACTACCCGATTCAAAATAAGAATTTTATTTTGTCATATATATAATATAAGAGTGATAAAAACAATAATTAAAATGGAATCTTCATCAAAAGTCATTAAAACTACATTTCAAAATTATTTTAGTATTTTATGCTTCAAATTGCAATTATTTTATTTTTATCAACTTAAATTTATTGGATGAATGTAAAAACATTTAAAACCCATGTCAAAATAATAATATATTTAGTTTGTTTCATTCCTTCCAATACAACGATTAGAGATTAAATAGTATTTAAAATAATAATATTAATGATGTATTATTTTTCAGCATAACTCATTTTTTTGTGCAACATAAGACTTTGGAGAAACCCATTGTTCCATGTTGGGTACGCTATCAGAAAAAACATTCCATTTTAAGTAAAATAAATATCTTATTCATAACTATTAATTTGCATGAAAATGTTTTATTCTATAATAACCTAAGATGTTATAATTTACCCCTCATAATTTAAAACACCATAATGATATAAATATCATACAAATTTTTTTACAACAATATTTTAAATAATCATCCTATAAGAATTAATTTTTAGTATATTAACCAGATTACTATGTATACAATGATACTTCCATGGTTGACATCATCCTAAAACCAGGTTATAGGGTCTTAATTTTTTTTGACATTCTATTAAATATATATCACTCATTCACAATATTAATCAATTAAAAATGATCAAACGAAATTATTTTAATATATAAAAATTGCAAGAACAAAAATTTACATTTTATAAAAAAATTACTTTAACATTCACAATTTAGTAAATATATTATGGTTATATATTATGTCCAATACATTTCATCCCTTAATTATAAAATCAAATCTATAACAAAAAAACACTTTAGAAGGTATAAATATTCTATAAATTTAATCATAGATTATAATTAAAAATAAAGATATTAATGTGACTTATCACGATTTATGGTTATAAAAACATCAATAATGATATATTTAATTCTATCATAAGAAAATAAACACTCTAACAAAACCCTAAAATCATAAATATCTCTATAATCTACCAAAATAAAGACAAGAAAGAGGTCTAATGACTATTCAATGATTAAAAAATATTTATATCATAACATTATAGTTAATTTTCTTTCTCAATTGATGAATATTTTATAAGTATTTATTTTCCCATAATAATTTATATTATCACACTTAAATATTTAATAAATTTTATCTTAACACATAGTTAAAAATATTGGATAATTGTCGAAGAAAATGAATATACATGAAAAGAAATGTCTCCAAATGTACACCTCACCACTTAACTATGAAAGACTATTTTTGGGAGAAAGGATGTGGTTATTTTTTAATATTTCCAAAAAGAATAAGAAAAAGTGGAATATGAAAATAAAAAGAAAAATTAATGAGAAACATGTGGATTAATAAATATCTATCTTTGTGACTGATTTTAAAATAGTACTTGCATATTCATTATAAATATATGAATTATTGAAGTCTTGATATAAGGTTTTTATGAAAATTATTCATATGATTCACCAAAATAAGACATTTAAATCCATATTTCATGCATAAATATTTTCATAAGATCCAAATATAGAAGTTATTTTGATAATAGGGGCCACATAAATATAATCTCACAATTCTATGACAAGGTAAAACCATTATATAATTAATAAAATTATAACCACATGTGATCATTAATTTTCATATAAAATAGTAAAATTATAATCAAATCTAAATCTCCCCATGTCATTAAAAGGGAATTTAATCATGAAATTTTAATTTTTTATTAAAAAAATCTAAATGTATTTTCTAATAGTAATCCATTTAATGTTGGATGTATCATCAATTTTTTTTTTCAATTTACAATTCCCAGAATTTATATTCAGCTCAAATATAGATGAATTTATCATAACATAATACATTTGAAAATATATTAACCTCAATTGTAAAGAGATCACATTAAATATCTTTTTAAATTTTTGAACGTGTGTCTCTACTTGAAATTATTTAATGTTGCTCACAATACCATATTTATTTCTATATATTGCTGGATTATATATTTCATGATTCTCTTTACTAATTTTAATGATATTTTTTTTAATATCAATTCACTAATAAATGGTGAATTCATAAATCTCATAAACCAATCTTTATATTATTAATCTATTTCCAAAATGCACAAAAATAAAAAATATTCATATTAAAAATTCATAAAATATTTTAAAAACAATATTTATTAAAAATTATTTGAAAAATTAATAATTCTCAATTAATAATAAATTCTAGAATATTTCTTAGTCAAATAGTGTCTAATCCCAAATTTTTTAGAAGTCGTATTTGGTTGAATGATAGAAATCCATGTATAAAATCTCATCCAAATCCAAAATATGCTGACCCCAAAGACGAAGTTTAGTTAAAAACTATTTTTAAGAATTTATTATAATTTATATCTATTTTTTTTAAAAATAATTCCAAGAATTGATTATTTTTTAGAAAGTTGTTGAAAAATATAATCAAATTCTTAAAAGAGTATATGGTCTTCCTAGTAAGGGAAAATGTATTATTGGGTTGTGATCCATAATGAAAATGATTCTTAATTTTGATTTCTTTTGTATTTTTATTTATAATAAGTATTGAATAAGATA
Source organism: Viscum album (assembly GCA_963277665.1). Classification (NCBI taxonomy): domain Eukaryota; kingdom Viridiplantae; phylum Streptophyta; class Magnoliopsida; order Santalales; family Viscaceae; genus Viscum; species Viscum album. Next base: position 1,211,820,676 of record OY728137.1, read on the forward strand.
AATAATGATTTAATGATATGAGTAATTGTTAGTAAATCATGGATTATATTTAAATTAATATGAGTAATCATCATTGTTTCAACTTAATGCACTATTTTTAGATAAAATTAACTCGATGAGATTCAAATAACAATCAAATAAATATTTTACTATTTTTTACATCAATAATTGTGACATCTAATTCTATATAAATATTTTATTTAAATTAGTTTTGGGTTAATAGGGTGAAAATAGAAATTTTCAATTTTTTGGGTGTTATAAAACCAGGTGCACTATATCTCATATTATACATGGTGATCATGCATGTGAGTTGAAAATTGCAATGGAAAATGCATACCTTGGTTCTTAATTTCCTATATTATTCATTACAACAATTTTGTTGTTTAAAAACACATCCAAAAATGTATTTTTAATGAATAATTATTTATATATTTCATTACTATAATTATATGACTTTAATAAGACTTTAAATGTAGTTTCAAATTATTTTCAAAGTGTTGTTTGTTATTTTAGAAAAATATAAATGGGTTTTTTAGTTATTTTAATAATTATTTTTGGAATATATTTTATTACTTAGATAGTTGTTTTCTCTGAGTACAGTGATTAAATGTGATTTTAATATTATATTATTGTTATTTTCTATAATTTTTATGTGAATTATGTTATGGTGTTACAATAATAATAAAAATAATATTTCTTTCCAATCGTTCCTTGACAAGTTAGTGAGAAAATGAATTTTGTAACATGGTTGACTATGGTTTGGGTTCTTGCGGAAGTAGATTTCCATTAGTTTGTTTTGGGATAGTGGCACATATGATAAAATCCCTGGGCTAACAATTTTATATAAATATTTCATTTTTAATTGGATAGGGGAAACAACAACATTTTTATTAAGGAAAAAATCATATTTTTTACCCCGGTTGAGAGGTAATACTTTACATGACCCGAAAGCTCATTGGATCGAAGGAACATTTAAATTTATAATGGATCAAAGTAGAAATGAATAACTACTCAACAAATGATTCTTTAAGGCCCTGAGTGAGAATTCAAAATCATTCCATGTCGTCAATGATACATCATGCTGCTCCTTTTACAGTAATTATCACAGCTTTATCCCAATCAGAATGTTGCATCAAATACATTTCCATGATCTACTACATCAATTTGGGTGACTAATCAAGGAAGGGAACCCATCTTTACAAGGTGTGAGAAGAGCTATCAATGATGGATGTTAGTTCACCTTTATCTCTTTGAGAGTCCCGCCTAATGAAGCATTAATGGCCCTTGATTGATTCACCTTCCAGTTTCTCTGCATCCTCATATTGGTCCCCAATGTAGATGGTTACGTGGTAGGGAATCCCTAAATCCCACATAGGTTCCATGGGGATGAAAGGCTGGATGATTAAAATCATATTAGCTATCACACTTATCTCAGCCACCCACTTGGTAGTGCCTCCATAAACTACATTTTTATTGCCATAAGATGTTAGCCTAGTCTTTGTCACTCTCCCATATACATAATGGTGTTGATACCGGGGCCCTAATTGGTGTTATTTTTATTATAATATTTAAATAATTTTTTTTTAATTTAATGTGTGAATTATATTGGAAATAAATGGGGGGGGTTCCTTTTTTTGGGTCATTGACAATTTGATGAAAGAGGTTAGAATATTCTAACCTATTAGTCGACTCCTTATTTTTTACTTGATCATGATATACAAAAGATTTTAACATGGTTATGCCTCTCCTCTTACAGTGCACATCTTTTTTATTCTCCTTCTCTATTACTTCTAATGCTTATAAATGAAAAAAATTCTGCTATGCAATGATGTAAGTTTGGGGGTTTCACCAAAGAGATGTGAAAACCAATATTTCAATGTGGAATTTTATTTTATAAGGGAAGATGTGTTTTACAAAGTACTTATGCACCTATTTTGAGGCCGTTGAATCATTTTTAGTTACCTGATGAGTATCTTAACACCAGTTGATTGAAATAATTAATTTATTAATTTATATAAATAATGTTATTGATTGTTTATGTTTTATTAGGTGATATTTATTGTGAATATGAATTACATAAACTTCATTGAAGTCTTTATTGATATTGAATGGTAGGTGGTTCTATTCAAACCTCCATATATGTGATATAACCCTCCATTTATAGATTCTATAAATATTACCATGATATCAAACCATGTTTAAAATTATTTAAAAGTATATTTTTATACTGTAAAATTATTATTTTGGTTTACGTGTGTGATATTCATGTGTTTAAAAGATATTAAATTTTAAATTATATTTTATTTAGATTTTATTGTATTAGTGCATTTAAAAAAATGAATTTATTTGAAAACATATATTTTAAATATTTAAACCTTAAAGGGACTTTGAGGCTTTGTTTTATCTGATTCTAAATGGACGTACATATAATACAAGAACTATTTTTATGTAATATAACCTCATTTAATTTAAAGTAAATGAAATATTCTGAATATAGATATTTTGGAGATGTACATTATTGTATTATTCTGAACTAATAATGGATGTTCTGGTTATAATTAATATGTGATAATTGTTTAGGGATTATCACAATGATCTTTACGTCAATGGGATTTTGAGAGGATCCAAATTAGATTTTTTTTCATAATTATCCCCTATATTTTGGGTTTAAAAACATCATGGAGGCTATAGGTATCGATTTTATAATTTTATTTTTTAGTAATTTTCTACATATTATTTATCTATAACTAATTCCATTAATTACAATTTCACTCTAAATACAACAAAACCTTAGTTATGATGTTTATATTACTATGTTAGATAAATTTATGAGGATTTAATCAAGAAATATACGTTATAGGATTATATTAATGCTACCATAATGGTTCCCTTATTTTATACTTATATGAAATTTTCCTCTTTGAAAATATTGACCTATTCTATATAAAATATTAGTTGATTTTTAGTATTTTTACATATATTATTTATATTGAATAAATTATTATATTTTTAAAACCCATTTGTATTTATAATTAAAATTGAAATATTTCAGACTCTTCAAATGTATTAATATTTATTTAAATAAATTTATAGTTTATTTTTAAAAAGATAATTTTCTTAATATTGGATAATGGTTTATACTGTAAGGACCATGTAAAACTAGACTACCAGTGGGGGGTGATTCATTTTTTATCAAAACAAGAATTATCAAATTCATTTTCCCCGCATTAGTTATTATGATATATTGTTAATTAACTTATTCATTGATGTGAGATATAGGAAAAAATGAAACAACGGTTTTCCAAAAGCTTTAATCATGATTTTTATTGATTATATTATAAATAGTGAACAATGGTTTCTGTACTACTATTCGTGTTCTTATCTTATTATCGATTAAATAAATAATTAATTATGGTATATGTTCATGAACTCTACATACATGAAAGAAAGATGGAAATAAATAAGTTAATGTGTCCTCACTTATTGATCTCAAGATCATTGAAAATTTGGATTATTAACGAACCATTTTTTTCTCATAATTCATAGAAAAAATCAAATTTGAATACACCTTGATGTGAGTAAAACTTATATCGATAATTAATAAAACCATAAATTCAGGGAAACAATTAATATTTATAGACTATAAATATATCATGGTGTGGTGATGTTTATAACTCTGTGATGGTGAAATCCTAATCTTATGGATTGTATATCCATAAAAATTCTCCACTATTGTATAATAGTTATATGGATTATAGTGTGATCTTCATCTCAATTCATATACTCAGATTACCTATTAAGATATACCCTCAAGCCTTATGACATGATATTTATACCTTCTAAATTACACCCATTATTACTATTTTATGGTTTCAAATTAATAATTTTAATTGATTTTGGAGGGTTTTTAAATTTTTGGTAGTTCTCTCTTTGAGTTTTAGTATTCTATAATTTTTTTTGTTTGAATGGTTTGGGGAACATGGTTTTGGAGTAACAATGAGGGTACCCTTATGTGGGGAATTTTCTTTCATTTTTTGAAAATTCATACTTTTACTTACTTGGGTAGAATTCAGTTTGGTTGACTCTTTGTAATAACCATACCGATCTTACTCTCTAAGACTTTTCCTCGCACACAGATTTCACACAATTTGGAAAACCCAATGAAAATAATGTGAGATAAATATTTGTTTATGTTTTGATGTTTTTAAATATTGGAACATGAATAGATAAAATTTGTGAGTCCCTATGTTAAAAATATAGATGATATTTTTCAACTTAAATGAAAACATAATGGTTGGTGAAAGATTTACTAACCCATAGTTTGAATCACGTGGGTTGTACAACTCATTTAAAAGTAAAATTTTAGTTTTAAACCAATATTTTTTGATCCCAATAGTCATATTTACATTACATTATAATTATTATGATACAAGAATCACCAAAGGGAGGTTTCTATCTCCCTTCATTCGATTTTAAGACATATCAATCCTTCTCCCTTTTAGTTATTGTGGTAATTTTATCTAGCTTCTCATGGTTTCTTCTTACTAACCTCCACTATTTTCTTTATATTTTACTCACTTCCATGACCCCTAATGTATAATGGGTTCTATTTTAATATTTTGGTTGATTAAATCATCAGTTTTTTGTATAAGTCTTACAAAGAATCACATGATATTTTTTGGAGTTCCCATCATCAAAGGTGATGAGTTCCAACATGTTTTCCATTGAACTAAGGTATGTGTTTTTTTTATATTTTGAAATTCACATTCCATTGAGTGATTAATTGTTTAAACCAACCCATTTATTATGTTTTATATATTTTTGGTGATTGTGTTGGATTTTAAATGGCTTTGAGGTTTATTTTCTCTTGGAAAACTTGTTTTTATTTTAATTTCATGTGGGAATTGAAATTATAAGTAGTGATAATTGTTAAATGATGATTATATGTTAAAAATGTCATTTAAAATGTGTTTTTCCCTAGTTGGTTCATGAAATTATGTTTTTAGTTTATTTTTTAAATATTTAGAGATTTTTCCTGGGAATTAATGTCATGGTTTAATCTGTTAACTATTTTGATATTTTTTAGATAATCTTTTTAAATATTTTTTTTATTATAAAATTCATTGAACCTATTTGGTCGATGAATAAAACATTGGGATGTGTATTTTAGGATCAATGAGGGTTTTAATGATGAATTTTTTGGTTCTTAAAAGGGTTATCCAAAATGAATTATGTGTGTATGTTTTATGGTTATTTTAAATGAATTTTAAGAGATTTATTTTAAATAATGGTTTAGAGTCAGACATTGGATCATTTGGAAGTGAATTTTTTTTCAATATCATTTGAGAGAGGATTTTTTTGGCATTTTGGGGGTTTTCTAAATGGTGTATGCGTGAGTGTTGGACCCTCTTGATCCTCTTCATTATATAAGGACCCCATTCGGTGATTTCAAAATTATTAATGTGATTTTTGGATGATGGGGAATGTTGTATACTCTTCTATTATGAATCAATTATAAGGGGTTTAATTTTTTTCGATGTTTGTTAGGTGAGGTGTTATTTATTGCATTGATAGACTGTTCCATGCGACTGTTTTCCTTTATTTTATGTCTGTCATGAGAGTACAAGGGGGATAAGTAAATGTATATATTATTCTAATCCCTTTAACAGATTGTAAATTAACATGGGATTTCTTTCTAACTACCTCAGGATGGTTTGACTAGAATGGGAATTGAGACTTTTAAACTGGATTGATTCTTTGATCCTGTAAACAAAAATGTTACATAGATGTTTATTTCAATGTAGTTCATTGGGAATACCTAAGAAATGATAGGTTCTATAGTGTTGGACTAGGTTATTTTTATCTAGTGTAGACTATTTTATGATTCTTAAGTTGTTTCCCAGGATTATTTAATATTTATTATGTGAAGACTTTGAGGATTCCATTATTTATACCTTATTTATGTCCACATTTTTTATTGTTTTGGAAAATATTACTTCCATTTGGTTTCTTTGGGTTGGTTGTTTTATTTTAGCTACAACATGGGTTACTCTTATTGGAGGGGTGATTTTGTTCACATCCAAATTCAGTTATTTAAAATGATGTGGAAGGTGGGATTTAAAAATCAAATTGGTGTTATTTTGAAATGGGAATACATGAAATGTTTTGAAAGAAGTACAAATTTGGTTTTCACATGTTTTTTGTTTATAGAGAAAGGTGTTCATTTATATTTTTAATGGTGTTCATAAAAAGTTTGCAACTCTACCGTTATTTATTTTAGAAGATGGTGAAGGTGTTTTATTGTAATGGGATGATTCCTAGGAAAAGATGTTTTCGAGTGATTTCTATCTTTTAAACTAAATAAAATTATTCTTTTGAATTTAATGTGTTTGATTTTAATTTTTTTACATATAGATTGAAAATATTTTTTCAATTTTATTTTCAAAATTTTATAAAAGTGAAGGTCTTTTGTAAGAATTTCAAAAAATATATTGTTATTAAATAATGGGATCAGTTTCTCTCAGACTCTATATACACATCATTATATAAATTTATAGGGTTTCTATGATGGTTTTTCATCTTGGAATCCATTGATATGGGATTTGGGTAGTGACAGATGTTTGGAATGAGATGTGGAGTGTGTCTGTGGGTTATAAGGAGATTGTAGTTATAAATTTTATTTTTGTTTTTCCTTTTTTGTGTTGCTTTTATACCAATTCTTTTATATAATTTACGATTATTCTGGGTTGATGTTTATTCATTCATGTACCATGTTCTTATGAATTTGATGATGCCTTCATTATTATTCAGTATCTAGTTACTTCAAATAATTTATGTTACCTTCTCTGATGTGGATATTTATTTATTTATCTAGTTGTTTATTCAAGGGTAAAATAATTCCCACTGATTTTGTTCTCAGGCCATGGTACTAGGTTCCATCCCAGGGGGATCTGGAACACACCTCAAATATGTCTTCGACTAGTGAAGGTATCTAAAAAATGAATTAATTTTTTTGGTTCATGAAAACTATGTAATAGATAATAATGTTTTTTTATTTGGGGGGTTTTTGAAGTATTCTAGAGATTATTATCACCATTAGGTGTCGGGTGGACTGTATGAGAATGTGTTTTTATATCTCCTCATCACACTAAACTATGATTTTCCATGGATATATTAGAATTATTTCTTGATTTTGAGTCTGTATATGGATATCATAGAATAATTTTATAATGATGAAAGGTTTCTTTAATCCCCTTTGAGTTTATTTGATATTTTGGATGTCAATTTGAATTTAATAGGTGAATACAGTGAATAAAAAATGGTTATACAGTTAGAATTCATGGTTTGGTAAATCGTGTTTTGCATGAATATAATTGACTTATAACCATGAGAGTGCTTATTTTATAGTTTATGCATGATCGATAATCCTATGTTTATGAACTTAAAAAAATGTATTTTACCCACTTAATTTTTTATTTTACCTTCTTTCTCCCCAAGTTTATTCCATTCATGTTGTCAAATTTAATTTCACTAAATGGAGAAATTATCTTTTACATTTATGGCTATAGATGTCGTTGTGTTTATTTTTAGTTAAAATTAATGATGGTGTTTTTTTACCTTTTAGATTTTGAGTAATGTAATGAAAAATTATTTTTTAATGGTAGAATGAAATTTGATGAGATGTTTATTTGGAAAACCATTTTGTAGTGATTTTGGGAATATATGTTTGTCCTTTTTATTATCAAACACCAATTTTTTTTCTTTTAATTTTGGGGATAAATGATGTAATTTTTAAAGGATGTAATTCTTAATGTTTGTGTTTTATAAATTCATTTTTTTAATTTTTTCAAAGAGTGGACGATTTCAAAATTATTTTGATTTTTTTTGAAAAATAGGGCTTGATGCTGAGTTCATTTTTTAGTATGATCCAAAGTTCATGGAATGTTTTAAATATGTACAGTTTTGAAATAGATCGAGATATTTGCTGTAACGGAGTTTTATTTCCTTTTTTTTGAAAATTAGTAAAATTACTTTGGAAAATAATGGTTTATCCCTCAGTTTAATTAATTTTGAAATCAGTGTGTATTGTTAATGGTATTAATTTCTTGATAAATGGGTTTGTGCAAAATTGTTGGGTTTGAAAATAAGATTTTAATAGTTTTTAAGAAATTGAGTTTTAAAGGATGAATTGAAATGGGAATTCATTAAATAACATTAAAAGTGATTCTTTTTTATTTGATTCCTTGGTTATGGGGCTATTGTTTTCGTGTGAGGAGTATGTTCAATTAGGATCATGTCAAAATTTGGTAAATATATACCTCTAGGACTGTTCATGAAAAATGTTTGATTATTATTCCCAGGAGTGTTCACAAATTTTCATAGTCCATTTTCTATATTTTATCTTTTGAGTTCATGACACCACCAATGCTCTACGTGGATTTAGGGAATTCACAGCCTCATTATGTTGCAGGGATTATTAGGTTAGTTTATTTTCCTTCTTTTTGATGGCTTAGTAAATTATTACCAATGTTTCATTTTAGTGAGTTTTTTGGAATGTTTCTTAACAGTGAATCATTGTGGTCATTTCTAGGGAATTCCATATGGTTTCCGTGAGTTATTATTTTCATTGATGGGGTTAATTGTGTATCTATTGAGGATGATTAGTTCTTTCCCTATTATATGGTAATGGATTTTTATTAGTGTGTGGTCTTTTGGCTTATGAATATACACTTGGGATATAGACTTGGGTACATGTTTTATTTTTTTTATTACCTTCCCTTAAGCATTTTAATGATTTCTTGTGTTGTGATAATTTTGTGGCTAGTTTATTATTGATAAGGGAAAGAGTGAACCTTCGGTTGAGACTTTGGTAATTAGGATAGAAGATTCATTTGCGATATTGAGCACTTGGAAGTTCTAAAATCATGGGGGGTTTCCATAGGATGGTGACCAGATATTTGGGTCACAGTTTACCAAAAATAATGGGGATCTATGTTGTGAGACCATTTCATTTCTTATTATGGAATGATTTTTATCTTTCCATTATAGATGTGATGTGTGTTGATCTTAGTGGTAGATAGAGCCTTATAAGAATTGTGTCCTTTTTGGCTGAGTTTCCCAAGGAAAATGATTATATTGGTTGTTAGAGAGTGTTCCTTGGTAACCATCCACTCTTTATGGATTTGGGTAATTTTGATGATGTTCATAGATATGAGTTATCATAATATATGATTACATATATGAATGTTATCCCCTGATGAAACATTTAGTTTAATTAAAAAAATTTAGTAAACGAATTATCAGTATCCATATCCATGAATTTTCTACCTATAATTAAGGTTATGCTTTTTCTTGGTGACATCTAGTAGTTTTTGGGATTGATTTTTTTGATATAGTTAAATCATTACAGTTTTAGGATTTCCTTCACTAGGTAATCTCATGTTTTGTTTCATCCAAATCCCCTAGTTTTCTAGGGTGTAGGCTATGACTAATTCTAGTTACTTATTTTTTGACAACAAACTTTCAAAGGGAAGAATGCTGCATGATGGGGAGATATTAAGACCCCATATCAATATATAATAGTTACTAAGTAATCATTTAAAGTAATTTTGTATGAGGTTTTTTTTTGATTTTTGAAATTGAGTTCTATTTTAATATAATTTTTTATCCTGTTCATGGTTTGTGGAGGATAGTTTAAAAGTAACCATATTGGGAACAATATATGGTAAAGTTTCCAGTTTTTTTGATAATAAATGGTTTGACATAAATAGTTATCACATAGATGGTGTGAATTTTAGTAGAAAACATGTGAATCTTCATTTCCTTCATTTTTCCAAGCACATGACCTACACATACATTTTTAAATTGTATGTAATTCAAAAGAAAAGTCTATGTGTACAGAAAATACTATTTGTCATTGTTATCACACAGGTATATAAAATGTTTGAGTCCTTAAGAAATACTAGGTAAATGATCTTTTCTTTGACAGTTTCAAATACATGGTTGGTATATAGGTTACTATACAATGCGTCCAAACTATAGGAGCTCCTAGATTCGGTAAATTATAAAATTTCGGGTTTTACCCTTTGATTTTTAGTGACAAAGGTAATTTTTTCCATTCCCCTCTCATTTATTATCCTATCCATAACCATATGTGGTTTCTCCCTCACCATCCTTTGAATGTGCGTAATCCCAACCCCTCTATATTTGAGTTCTTGAAGTGATTTATTCACATTTTTCATGGTTTCATCCTACATTATCTCCTTATAACCTGTACCTTTATTCGTACCATCTCATATGAAACCTAGGTATTTTAATGATTGATTTTAGGGTTTATAGTGATTTCTTCATGGGGTTTATGTTTTCAAGGGATTAAGGAAGATTCGTTGAGGCTTTTTAGATAACTCACCATCACAGGTGATGACTTTTTGTTTGGTTGTCAATGAATCAAGGAACATGTTTTTCTGATTTTATTAAATCTAAATTACCTTGAGAGCTTGATTATTTTAAATTCCATATTTATTAAATTTAATAGTTCTATTATCTATGGGTTGTATTTTAAATTGGTTCAAAGTTAAATTCCACTTTTAAAAATTGTTTTCAATTAGCATTTTTAGTGGGAATTGAAATTCCACATAATTATAATTATTAAATATTTTTTCCCTTAAAAATAACATCTTAAATAGGTTTTTAACCTGATTGGGTCATGAATTTAAGTGGTATGTGTAATTTTTAAACTTATGGATATTTTTTTACAAGAATTCAATTTTTTTACTATATTAAATGTTTTGAAATTACAGAGAGAAACTATTTCAATAGGGTGTTTTATTTTTAAATTATTTCACCATTGTAGGTTCATGAGTTGAACATGGGATAAGTATTTTAAGACCATTTATTATGTTATGATCATTTTGTATTTTAATGAAAAATCATTTGGTTCTTGAAATTGTTATTCCAAATGGTTTTTAGTGAGTGTGTTGCAATGTTATTTTAATTGGATTTAATGATAATAAAATATAAATAATTGTTTGGAACAAGATCTTAAAGCACTCAGGAGAGACGTAGAATTCCATATATTATAATAATGGCTCGTTTAGATTTTTGGGTGTTTTAAAAGATGTGTACGCATGAGTGTGAGACCCTGTTTAGCCGCATTATATTATCATGATCCCATGGGGGTTCTTTATTATATATTAAAGTAAATTAATGACTCTGGGGAATACTGTATCATTTTGAATTACTAATAAATTGTGATGGGGTTATTGTTTTATAGGGTGTGGAGGTGTAGTGTGGTTTATGTATTTGATATATCATCCAATGTGATTTATCACATTTATTTGACATCAGTCATGGTCATAGAGACTAATTATAGATTTGGATTAGTCAAAACCATAGTATTGATAGTTCATTGATTTAGTAGTGTTTCCCTACTACCCTGAGATGGTTTGACTGAAGGGGTAGTGGGAATTTGAATATATCTTCTTTTTTTTGACCCTATGGATAAATTAATTTTAGGCTTTTTATTTCTAAAATTGTTTTATGGGACTACCAGAGACATGACATGATAAATAGTGCCGACCCAGGTTTCTTATTACTAGTTAAAAGAACTATAATTGAGTCCTAGGTGGTGTACTATGATTCTATGATATACCATATATGTTGAATTAAGGTATTTTAGTGTTTATACATTTTATAAATCAAATTTTGTAGATTAGTTATGGTACCATTACTACCATTGGTCTTATTTGTTTTACTTGTTTTATTTTTGGTACAATGTTGGTTACTTTTGTTGGAGTAGTCACTCATTTCACGTTCACATTTAATTCTGATAATGATTATGAAAGTTGTTTTTGAAATTGAAAAATGTATTGTTTTTTAGATGGATATTCATGAATTTTTATGAAAGAGGGAAATTGGTTTTTACATTTTATGATATCTAGATAATGACTTCTTTGGGTGTCTAAAAGTTATTTTAAAAATGGTTATGATTATTAATAAATTTAATTTTGAACAAGGGGTATTTATTTTTTTAAAAGGGGTTATGGCCTAATTTTATTTTCATGTGATTGTCTTAATTTAGAAATAATTAATTTGTATGAAATGTGTGTATGATTGAGGTTTTTAATACCTACGATTAAAAAACCATTTTCAGATTTATTTTAAATCTTGAAAAAAATGGAATGTATTTTGTAAGAATTTCTCAGAGTATATAGCTATTATTTATACTAGTAACAATCCCGGGTTTATTGGGAAAGCACCTTAGGTATGCCTTAGATAGGTTTGGCTATCCATCAATTTGAAAATTTGGGTTTGTTTATAACATTCGACAATATCCATTAACCAAAATTTCATGCAAATGTACTTTTCAATGTGATCAAATATATTATAATTTTTTTTAAAATTATGGTATGATTTCCATCAACTTTGTTAGATAACCTGGAACATAATTGTAATATCTCCTTATCAAAATATGGTACCAAACCAATGACCCATATAGAACAATATTCAAGGTTTGAAAAAAAATAATACCGTGTGTTTCAATAATTAAGAGTAGAACAATAATTAATCTTCACGGTTAAGCACATAAGGATATAATTTTCTTCCATCATAATAGTAAAAATCCACTTCTAATCCACTTTATTAAATCATGAAAGTATTTTTTACACCACAGTTTGATTAAAAATAATAATAAACACTATTTTATGCCCTACTAATCTCCAATTGGACACCATCTCAACTATGAGAATGTTGTCAATAATTAATTCTTTTAATCACCTTCAACAATCATGAATGAATTTCCCAAGAAACATGTTATGGAATTCTTACAATATGGAAGTTATATAAACACCAGAGTATAGGATAAAATTATGTTTTTGAGAATTTGTTTATTCTTGGTAAAATAAATATTCTGATAATTTATAAATTGAAGTGAACTCAACACTGCCCAATTTTATTTCACTTCAGGATTTACCCTCAATACCACCCTTTGGATTTGTTGGAAACATGGGAAATAATTCTTGAGCGTTTCTCAAATATTTTCCAACCCTCAAATCCTATCTCCTCAATAAATAATTTATTCTTCTTCTCAAATTTCAGACACACCTAAAAAAACAAGTAAATACTTTCCCCCTTTTAATGGAGATATAATTTCTATTCACTCATTTTTTTCAATAAATTAAATCAAATTATGGAGTGACAATAAATCAGAATGCATTCATAAATTTTAGGAGAAAATTCACTTCCAACAATACCCTAAATTCTCAGAATTCACATTTCAATAGGTGATTTTTTCAAGATATGTAATTGTTTATCCTTAATTAAAAAACATTATAATAATATATATCAAAATTCCATATTATACATGATTAATTTTACATTATATCAATATGATTCCAATATGATTATTATACTAGATTATTTGAAATGTTTATTGCACTTTTTTCACACCCAATTATCAATTGGAATGACACATTCAACCTCATATATTTATTCATTGAATTAATCCAAATCAATTTTTTCTATCATGACATGTGGAAATATACTATGATACCATTTAGATTAATGTAAAAAAAAATTTGTTTCGTAGACTACTAAACAAAAAGTATTCCTCCAATAATGAATTCAACACTAAAATATAAATTTCAATAACAAATTCCCCCTTCCAAATCTACGTTATAATAGAAATAGAAAAAAATATATGTATCATTATAATGCCCTTAAATTTATAATTAAATGTACTCTTAGTGAAAAACATGATCTATTTCACTTCCATGTGATGTGACACTATTAGTTTGGATTATAACCAAACATATATAATAACCATAATAAATATGTTTAGTCATGATATTTTCAAGTATATTATGCAACTAATAAGAAAAAACAAGTATATTTGACCCAGAATCTTCCATTAATAATTTACTCAAAGTTTAGTTTGGAATTATAAATAATTAGATACATATATTGACTCATGAATTCAAAAATTCTCCCATAACTAAAGAATTGTTTTTGGGGTTATAGAAAGATATTACCTAATGCTCTTTTGAATTTAATACCCCAAAAATATCATCATTCTTAGCATTAATTAATCAATGTTTCTTTTATCATTTTGGAATAAAGTTATTAAAATTATAATATTTTTTTAGTAAAAATGATTTCATCAGTATGGCCAATTACAATAATTGCTTTATTGACGTGACTCTTGACCAATAGATTCAAATCCACATTTAATTTCTTAAATTATATTCTCTTAAACCTTATATCATGATTTCAATACATTGATTATGGTGGTTTCTAAATCCAATAAATCAATTTCTATATCTTACAATCCTTATGACCATATCCATTAGGTATAAAACTTTCATGTTGTCCAATGTAATCATCATCCTCAAGTTCACAATTATGGTATTCTATATTCACATATATTTGAAAAACATATTAATTTTTTGAGCACAAAACACAAGATGTATTTTTATTATGTAATGATTTTTTACTAGAGAAAAAGTCTGATTAATTTTTATACCATTAATCTAAGAATACCCTATATATTTCAAATTAGTTTTGTTCCGTGCTACTTCTTCCTTATAACTAAGAATATTTGAAATAACATTATTTTTCCCTATAATATTATTAGATTTGGGATATGAAATCGATTGCCATGTGTCATTCTTCTCAATGTAATTCATATTTTCATTTATCAGTTAAATGTAATCATTATATATCAATTCCTACTCCATAATATTTATTTCAAAATTTACAATTAATGTTGTGTAATAACAGGTTTTCAAACATCTCCAGGTTTAAACACACTTTCTATAGTTTTCATGGATTTTTCAGGCCCAAAATTTATTAAATGTGTTTTGAACTTTGAAACTAAATTCTCTATTCCTTCCTCCTTACTCCAAATATTAGAATCATCATGGGAATTTTTAAAATTTTCTATTACACTAAAATATATACCATTATAGATTATCTTTTATCCATGTATTTATTAAATATAAAAAATAATATGAAATGATGTTTGTAATAAATATTAATTTTCAAAAATAATAACA
Organism: Viscum album; assembly: GCA_963277665.1. Taxonomy (NCBI): domain Eukaryota; kingdom Viridiplantae; phylum Streptophyta; class Magnoliopsida; order Santalales; family Viscaceae; genus Viscum; species Viscum album. The sequence goes on from OY728137.1 coordinate 1,211,835,726, forward strand.
TCATAACTATAATTAAATTTCAATATTTTTTTCTAAAATTAATATATTATTAATATATGTTTATATCCAAGAATTATCTCATCACAAACTCACTCATCAAGATTACCTAAGTGTATTCACTTTCTATTGAAATAATAAGAGATACAAAATACATGTATACTTTTCACACTAGGTTTCTACCTAAACTATATCTTATAGGGAGTAATCACTTAATTTAGTAAATGTAAGGATCAATTGAGAATACATAAAACCAATTTTGTGGAATTTATCAATACGTACATCAAGGTACAATAGAGTGATAACATGGTTCATCCATTGTAAACTATATTTTTAGGGGAATGTATGGAGAACTGTATTCATGAATAATTTTATATTTGACAATAAATACATCAAAATATCCATTATTTTTTGCCCATCCATTATTGGACTGAATTATTTTAATGGTACATTTCACTTGATTTCCAACACACCGCAAAAAATTCTTAAACATCATAAGAGCCTAAGATTTACTCCATATAAAATCGACCTAAGTCCTAATCATAAATTATTCAATAAGTGTAAATAAATACTTATCTCTATTAGTTGAATTATATTATATCAAACTACACACATATAAGTGAGGTAATTCAATAGGATTATAAATATTGAACACCGTGACCTTGTAACTCTAGTTCATCATATTTACATTATAAAATATGTTACATGTATTGAGTCTTTCATAAAACACCATCAGTTGATTCTTCATAGATTCTTGTTTGAAAATCTTGGATATATTATTTTGATGATAATTGGAATGTTTAATGCCAAATATCATACACCTCTGTCAGTATCATTCAATAACTGTTTAGATCATTGGATATTGGAAAGATATTTCCTTTTATTTATTATCTTTTTATGATGATTGTGAAATATTACATCATATTAATGAAACATTCATTATGATGAAATATGAACTTAATTTTTTTATTATGGAGTTGAGAAAAATATGATAGATTGTTCTTCAAGCCATTAACAACGACAATATCAAAATATTCAAGTTTCTTCTCACCAATTTTGGTGATTCAAACTCCTTTAAAAATAAGTGATCCTTAATTATTGAATGTAACAGTCCCCCTATTATAGATTGTGATGTGTTTCTAGAGTTTCATTTTTTTCTATTATGTATGATGATAATTTTCTATCAAGTATACATATATTTCCACCTTTCTTTTCTTGGTGATCTACATCCACCAATGACGTATTTTCATTATTACTTTTTATCTTAATAGATTTGGGGTTATGATTCCTCTTTAACTCAAATTAAAACATAGTGAGACACATAATATACGGCCCCGAACTTAAACCTTAATTAATATTGAATTAAATGAATAATTCACATTGAGTATATTATCGGTTTTAGAGTTTTATAGAATTAGGATATAACTATTACATCTCAAAGGATTACGAAGTAGACACTTCTACTAAGTTTCCATAAAATAAAAACTCTTAAAAATAAACATGTCTAGTTCCATGTTTTAGATAGAATGACTCTCCCTTGATCCCATACTTGACCCTATTCCACATTAAGTCATGTGAAAAACATTTCAAAAAAAAACATGGGGTGAGCATAAAAAGCTCAGTAAGGGATACACAAAGAATGAAAACTGTTAGTTTTCAAACATCAAGTAAACCACGTATACTTTATCAAAGTAATACCTTCACCTTTATAAATTAGTAAAAACTATTAACTGAATAAAATATCATTACTTACCCTTTTGTAACCAAAATATTACCATAAAACCCATATAAAGAACTCATAACATATAAAGGTAACTTGGGACATTAACATACTTAAGTGGAATAACCATATGGTCGACTTCCACACATATCACTTAATGAAATAGCCATGTGGCTGACTTCCATACCTAATACAGTGGAGGTTATAACCTAACCACCCATCCTAGTATTCATGGAACCACCCGTCATATGATTTATCACGTAACCACCCGTCAAATGTCCAAGTACCATTATAAAATCATAAGACATAAAACACATATAATGGAAAGAAAACACTTTTACACTTTGATCAAAATATATAACATAAATATATTGAGATAACAAATCCATTATAAAAACCATGTTCAATACCAAAATACATAAAATAGTATATGGTATTTATTTTATTTTAAAAACATTACGGCTTGTTGAGTAAGCCAAAGACCAAATAATAATCGCGGCGGAGGAAAAGGTCGTTGTCACCGCGTGCATTAAAAGAAACATTCCTTTTTGTCGTTTAGTAAAACGCTTCATAGAAAAAGATTCATTTTGTATAAAATTAAAATTAAAAGGGGTTTATACACCTTATAAAAGAAATTTGTCTATAAAACAAAACATTCCTTAATGAAAAGAGATTGAGACGAAGTCCCTTACCTCGGGTCCGACTTGACTCGATCATTCTTTAACGTCCTGAATAATAAACTTAAGTTAATTTATACCTGCTTAAAGAACCTTTTTCAAGTTCATTATTCCTTTTATATCACCGATTATGTTGTCATGAACACTATGTAATTATGTAGGATAATAATGGTCATTTTGTCGATATTTGGTACTTTAGTCAAAAGTGAACTTCTTATATTTACAAGTTGTTCACATAGTGAAATATCCATTATCTCAAGAATGATATTCATGATATGGATATCATATATATCATATATATCCATCATATACATGTATTTATAATATTACATAATCATTTATAGGTAAGAAAATGAAATGCACCGTTCATGGAGACGGTAAGTCGTACGTACGCATGAACGCTACTTTCATTTCTCTGTCATATTAATGGAATTAAAACTAAATGAGAGGTATGTCTATTTTAATTCCAGAATTATATTCATCATTTATATGTAACATAAATCATAGATAATAACTTTAAATCCATCCTTTATACGTCCCACATATGGAATTAACGAATCCAATCATTTTGAGGGGCGGTAGTCCGCACTTCCGAAAATGAAGATATCACGTTTACCCATAATGGAATCCCTAAAGGTATTCAATAAATGAAAAATACAGAAGCATAAGTAAAACATAAACATATTATATAACATATAGAAACATATTGACATCTTAATGGCCACCTTTAAAGGTGTTATATGAGTGTTGAACAATCATCGTTTCGTGAGGCAGAAATTCGCCATCCACAGAAACAATATGTTATTTAACCATTAGATTAAAGAGTGTGTATGTGTAGCTAGATTAATTCTTATAAAAACATCCTAGTATATTTACAATATTGGTTTTGTTACAAAAGAAATGAATGAATAGATTTTAGGGTGTTGGAGAAGCAAAATAAAACAAAAGAACACAAGAGAAGACACTACCTTAAAATCGGGTAACTCTTTTTGATTTGAGCTCAAAGGATTTCTTGGAAAGACTTCTGACCAAAGTGAGGCTTCTAGGAGTAAGAGAGGGATGTGGAGATACAAAATGGGAAGGGGTGGGTCGAGAAAAAGGATTGAGAGGTGTGGGTAAGGAGGTAGAGGTGTGGGCATTTTATAAGAGGAGAGGAGGGGCACTCTTGGAAAGGTATAAAATGATACTTTATTTTCAAATGAGTTTCGGATTTTAATGGTCCCACATTGATGTTTTTTGAGGATAAGGTGATAAGGATTTTAAATACACCCATTAAATAGGTTTCTTACATGTTTAGGTCTTAGATTTTACATTATCGTTCCATTTTATTTAAATCGTTAAATAATGAGTTAATCGCTGCATCATCATGGTGTCATAAATAATTTAATTTATTTAAAGTCTAAAAATTATAAAAAAATATCATGATGTCGGAAATTAGTTTAGATTTCTAATGAATATTTATAGTCAAAATTATGACTTGTATAATGCTATTTAAATATTTTTTAGTAAAACATCTCATGTTTGTGACATTTTTATTTTAACATTAAACAAAAAGTTATTAATGTCATTTTCCTACCAAAGTGGATCCATGGGGTACCCATGTTGACCCATGGATTGTCTTGGTCGGATATGACATATCCAATAAGGGTATGACATTTTTCATGTTCATTTAATATTATTAAAACATTATTTTTACCTTAAAGTACACTAATTACCTCTAATCGCGATTAAAAACATAAAAGTTACTATTTAGAAAATAATTATTTTAATCCTATTGAACCACATTTTACTTCTTAAGGACAACCATTTATGTCGGATTTTTGAAATTCAAAACACAGTGGTGGTAAAATTTCATTTAAACGAAGAAATCTATTTTTTAAGTACCACTTAGTGGTTTCACTATTCATAAAAAATTGAAGTTTTTCATAAAAATACCAAAACTTAACCCTAAGCTATATTTGATATTCCGAATTCAAAAATGATGTCTATTTTACAAAATTAAAAACATAAAATTTGCATTAATTAATTTAATAATTAATTTCCACTATCAAAACAAATAGCGTGTTTTTATGAAAGAATATATATCAAAAGATTGATGCTAGTTTAAGTCCAATTTCAAAGTGAAATTAATTCCAATGACCACTATTATAATAAATGGTAAAAATATATTCTAATTTCACTTTAAAACCAATTAAATGGATAATCTAATCATATAAATAAATTAGATTAAAAAGAGGTTTTGAATTAAAATATAATTTTTTTCACTATTCATTAAAAAATGAACTTTATCAGAAAAATACCAATAATTTACACAAAGTAAGTTTTGATGTCCCGATTATAATGAAGAATTTTATTTGGTCCAATAGAACGTATAAGAGTGACCAAAACTATATTTATATAAGGTTCTCCATGAAAAGGCAATAAGACGGCCTTTAGTGAATATTAGATTATCTATGCTTCAAATTGAATTATTTTCTTATTTTAACCATTTATCTTTTATTGCACAAATGTAAAACCATTTAACAAACATATATAATCAAATTTTAGTTTTTTCTATTCATTCCTGCCAATACAATGGCTACGTGTTAACTACAATTTAAAATAATATTTTTTTATTACTAGTGAGCAATGTAGGATTTCAAAGAAACTCTTTGATGCGTATCAGGTACGCTATCAAAAATTGAAACCCCTTTAAAGTAAAATTAATATTTAATTCACAAATATTAATGAATATGAAAATGATTTATTCATTATTTACCTGGGATGTTACATCCTTCCCCCCTTTTGGAAATTGCATCCTCGCAATTTTATTCACTTATCAAAATAAGTGGGGGTATTTATCTCTCATAGCATTTTCAGATTCCCATGTTGCCTCTTCAACCATATGGTTTTTCCACAAAACCTTTACCTGGTGAATTAACTTATTTCGCAACACTTTCTCTCTTTGGTCAAGAATATAGATTGGTTGTTATTCATAAGAGATATTTTCTTCCAACTGAACTACCTCTGGCCTCAAAACATGAGATGGATCTGGAATATACTTTCTCAACATCGAAACATGAAAAAAATTGTGTACCTGAGATAAACTCGGAGGTAAAGCCCTCGGTAAGCAACTGATCCAACTTTCTTTAGAATTTCATATGGTCCAATGAACCTTGGACTCAGCTTTCCTTTCATACCAAACCGCATCACACTTTTCCATGGTGAAACTTTGAGAAAAAACATGATAACCTACCTCGAAAGATAGATCCCCCCTCTAGTTATCGGCATAACTCTTCTGTCTGATCTGAGCTATTTTCATGTGTTTTTGAATCAACTGAACTTTTTCTGCCATCTCTTCTACCAATTCTAGTCCAATCAGCTTCCTTTCACCAACTTCATCCCAAAAAGTTGGAGTTAGACACCGCTTCCCATATAATGCCTCAAATGGAGCCATATGTATACTAGAATGAAAACTGTTATTATATGAAAACCCAACCAAAGAATGATGTTGGTCCCAACGTCCTTGATAATCCATAGATCAGGCACGTAGCATATCCTCCAAGGTCTGAATTGTTCGTTCTGACTACCCATTTGAATGAGGATGAAAAGTTGTACTAAAATTTAATTCAGTACCCAACTACTTTTTAAGGCCTTTTCCAAAAGTTAGAAGTAAACCTGGGATCACGATCAGATACAATAGAGAGGGGAACTCCATGCAACATGAGTATCTCTTTAAGATACAATCAAGAAAGTTGATCTAGAGATAAGATTTCTCGAATAGGAAGTAAATGAGCAGATTTAGTCAATCGATCAACAATAACCCAGATTGCATTATTACCTCTAGATGTCTTCGGTAATCCCACAAAAATGCCCATGGATATATTTTCCTATTTCTACTCTAGAATTGGTAAAGGCTGATGCATCCCTTTCGGTAACTGCCGCTCTGCTTTAACCTGCTGACAAGTCAAACACTTCACAATAGAATCAGCAATATCCTTTTTCATTCTATCCCACCAGTAATACTCCCACAGATCTCTGTACATCTTAGTACTGCCAGGATGAACTGAAAACGGGGAACTATGAGCCTCACATAACAACTAATTCTCAACTATGAATCACTAGGAACACATAATCTCTTCCCAAACCTCAAAACACAATCATTATCAAAGTTGAATTCAGGAAGCTTACCCTTCTAAACCAACTCTACCTTTTTCTACAACTCACTGTCTTGCTTCTGTGCTAGCTTGATTCTGTCTGATAGAGAAGATTTCACTGATACCTAAAACAAAACAGAAGGACATCCTACACAAACAACTTCCATTCCAAAGTTCATCAAATCCTTAACCAAAGGACCAGGTTCTAAAAGAAACATTGTTAATGAAGCATTACTTTTTATACTCAAAGCATCAGCCACTTTATTTTCTTTTCCCAGATGATAATTAATTGAACAATCATAATCCTTGATTAATTCCAGCCATCTCCTCTGTCTCATGTTCAATTATTTCTGAGTGAATATATGCTTTATACTTTTTTGATCAGTATATATTTCACACTTTACTCCATACAAATGATGCCTCCAAATTTTTAGAGCAAAAACAACAGCAGCTAATTCCAAATCCTGGAAGGAAGTGCCAAAACTGGAGCATTCCCCAATCTTCTTTTCAACTCCTTAAAACAATCATCACATCTTTTGTCCAGATAAACTTAACACCCTTCTGATTTAGATTAGTCATTGGTCTAGATAACCGTGAAAATTTTTCAACAAAACATTGGTAATAACCTGTCAAACCAAGGAGACTACGGATCTCTGTTACATTTGTGGGTATTGGCCATTCTTCAACAACTTTTTTTAGCAGGATCAACAGTTATGCCTTTTTTTGAAACAATGCGACCAAGGAAAGAAATTTTTTGCAACCAAAACTCACACTTGCTGAATTTTCCATACAGTTTCTTTTATTTTAAGGTTTGCAAGATAACCCTTAAATGAATTTAATTCTCCTCTTTACATTCAGAAAACACCAAAATATCATCAATGAAAACAACCACAAACATATCCAAGAACGAATGGAAAATTCTATTCATAAGGTCCAAGAATACTGCAGGTGAATTGGTTAACCCAAAAGGCATAACTACAAATTCATAATGGCCATATCTAGTACGGAACGCAGTCTTCGGAACATCTACTTCTTTTACTTTCAACTTATGGTGCCCCGACCAGAAGTCAATCTTCAAAAAATACTGAGCTCCCTGGAGCTGATCAAACAAATCATCGATATGAGGCAAAGGATACTTGTTCTTAATAGTAATGTTATTTAAGGCTCTATAATCAATGCAATGTCTCATTGAGCCATCTTTCTTTTTAACAAACAAGACAGGAGAACCCCATGGTGGTGTACTAGGTCAAATGAAACCTTTATCTAATAACTCCTGCAATTTCTTCTTTAACTCTAAAAGTTCAACTTGAGACATTCGATAAGGGGGTTTTGAAATTGTCTTAGAATCAGGAACTAAGTCAACAGTAAATTCAACTTCTCGATCATGAATAATACCAGGCAACTCATCAAGAAAAACATTAAGATACTCATTTACCACTGGAAAATCATTAAACTGAACAATTCCTTTATTTTCAACAATATGTGCAAGGTAACATTCATTTCCATCATTTACTAGTTTCTCAACTTCCTGATATGTTATCAAAAGCAAGGGTTCATTATTGCACACTAACTGAAAATCATTCTTGAAAAGAAACCATTTTAGCTCTGAAGTCAATCTTAGCATGAAAAAAAAGAAATCCAATCCATTCCCAAAATAATATCAAACTCTACTATAAGAAAAACAATAAGGTTTGATGGTAGATTCTTTCCGCACATAAGGATAGAAAGGTTATTATAATTTCTTTTTGTCTCAACGTTCCCTCCGGGTGTTTTTACCATAAGTTGAGGATTCATATCTTGATATGGAATTTCCAATTTATTAGAAAACTTCTCAGAAATGAAAGAATGTGTAGACCCTGAATTAAACAAAACATTGACATAATCTAAACAAAAAAATAGTGTACCTAATACTAATTTATTTGATGACCCAACATTTGTTGAAGTAGTTGCAATGGATTTCACCACCCCTTTCTGCTTGTAGTCTGGCTGCTTTCCCCCAGTTGAGTTCTTTGTTAGACACTCATTTGCATAATGACCCATTTCATTACACTTAAAAAATCTTACCACTCGCTTTTCATTGCCTGCCTGATCATCTTCCATACAGTTACGAGAAATATTACCAGACTTACCACACTGAAAGCACTTTCCAGACTTGGATAAACATTCTACAGGATGCATTTTACCACACTTCTCGAAGGATGGATATTCGGTTTTCTTAACTCCTTGCTTCTTTGATGAATTCTTCCCCTTTTCCTACCAACTGGACCTCTTATTCTGTCATTTGTCAAAGAACACTTGATCATCGACAAATTCCATTTCCACCTTTTCCGCACATCGTATAAGTTTTTTATAACTTTTGAACTCACGAGAAGCTAAATCCAACGATACTTTGGCTTTAATCATGAGCAAAAATGGTTGATTTTACTATCATGATCTCTTATGAAGTTTGGTGCATACCTTTCCAGTCGAGTGAACTTTTCTTCATAAGCAGCCACTGAGTCATCCTCCTACCTCAATTCTAGAAATTGTTTTTCCATGCTAAGACGAACCACCTTAGGAAAATATTTCTCAAGAAACATACCTTTGAATTCGTCCCAGTGAAGATCATCAATCTCATCACTATCTGTGGTAGTTTTCACCAGTGACCACCACTGACCAGCTTCTCCTTCAAAACGATAAATAGAAAGACTAACCTTTTGATGTCTTGAACACCCCATGACATCAAAAATCTTCTCCGGTGATTTAATCCACCCTTCAGCTAGCACGAGGTCAGATGATCCTCTGAATGATGGGGGATGTTTCCTCATCATAAGTTCCACCACAGACATGTTCCTTTGTAGTTGATCTGGCTGATCTCGTGCATGGATACCACCACCATTTATATCCTGAGTCAACTGTTCCATCACTGCAACAAACTGTTCAGTTACAATTCCGACCATCTCAGGTTGCTGATTTGGAAGATTGTCTTCCTCCTGATGTCGTCCCAACATAGCTGCCTTGTTTCCTCTACAGAAAACCATACTATCACAGAAATATCTTAGGCGAAGCAACATGGTAATCCGTAAATGCTATATCATTTCAATCATACCAAAAATTAATTTATAATTTAACACTTTTCTAACTCCTAAAGTTGTCTAAACCGAACTTTGATACCAACTATAAGGCCCCCACCTTAAACCTTACTTAATATTGAATTAAATGAATAATTCACATTGAGGATATTTTCAGGTTTAGAGTTTTAGATAATTAAGACATAACTATTACATCTCAAAAGATTACAAAGTAAACACTTCTACTAAGTTTCCATAAAATAAATACTCTTAAAAAGAAACATGTCTAGTTCCTTGTTTTAGATAGCGTGACTTTCCCTTGATCCCATCCTTGACCCTATTCCACATTACGTCCTGTGAAAAACATTTCAAAAAAACATGGGGTGAGCATAAAAAGCTTAGTAAGGGATACACAACGAATGGAAACTGTTAGTTTTTCAAACATCAAGTAAACCATGTATACTTTATCCAAGTAATACCTTCACCTTTATGAAGTAGTAAAAACTCTTCACTGAATAAAATATCCTTACTTTCCCTTTTTTAACCAAAATATTACCATAAAACCCATATAAAGAACTCATAACATATAAAGGTATCTTGGGACAAAAACATACTTAAGTGGAATAACCATACTGTCGACTTCCACACATATCACTTAATGGAATAGTCGTACGGCCGACTACCATACCCAATGCATTGGAGGTTATAACGTAACCACCCGTCCTGGTATTCATGGCACCACCCATCATATGGATTATTACGTAACCACCAGTCAAATGTCCAAGTACCATTATAAAATCATAAGACATAAAACAAATATAATGGAAAGAAAACATTTCCCCACGTTGATCACAATGTATCACTTAAATATATTGACATAACAAATCCATTATAAAAACAATTTTCAATACAAAAAATAAATAAAAGATTATATGGAATTTATTTCATTTTAAAAACATTAAGACTTGTTGAAGAAGCCAAAGACCAAATAATACTCGCGGCGACGGAAAGGGCCTTTGTCACCGCGTACATTAAACGAAACATTCCTTTTTGTCGTTTAGTAAAACGCTCCATATAAAAAGATTCCTTTTGTATAAAATTAAAACTCAAAGGGGTTTATACACCGTATAAAAGATTGTTCTGTATAAAATGAAACATTCCTTAATGGTAAGAGATTGAGACGAAGTCCCTTACCTCGGGTCCGACTTGACTCGATCGTTCTTTAACGTCCTGAATAATAAACTTGAGTTAATTTATACTTTCTTGAGAACATTTTTCAAGTTAATTATTCATTTTATATCACCTATATCTTTTTATGAACACTATGTAATTATTTATGATAATAATGGTCGTTTTTTCGATACTTGGTACTTGTGTCAAAAGTGAACTTCTTATATTTACAAGTTGTTCACATAGTCAAATATCCATTATCTCAAGAATGATATTCATGATTTAGATATCATATATATCATATATATCCATCATATATATGTATTTATAATATTAAATAATCATTTATAGGTAAGAAATGAAATGCACCGTTCATGGAGACGGTAAGCCGTACGTATGCATGAACGCTACTTTCATTTCTATGTCATATAAATGGAATTAAAACTAAATGAGAGGTATGTATATTTTAATTCCAGAATTATATTAATCATTTTAATGTAACATACATCATATATAATAACATTTAATCCATCCTTTATACGTCCCACATATGGCATTAACGAATCAAATCACTTTGAGGGGGCGGTAGTCCGCACTTCCTAAAATGAAGATATCGCGTTTACCCATAATGGAAACCATAAAGGTATTCCATAAATGAAAAAAACATAAGCTTAAGTGAAACATAACCACATTATATATCATATATAAATATAGTTACTTCTTAATGGCCACCTTTTAAGGTGTTATATGAGTGTTGAACAATCATCGTTTCGTGAGGCAGAAATTCTCCATCCACAGAAATAGTATGTTATTTAACCATTAGATGAAGGTGTGTGTATATGTAGCCCGACTAATTATAATAAAAACATCCTAGTATATTGAGTATACTGGTGTTGTTACAAAAGAAATTAATGAAAATAGTTTAGGGTGTTGGAGAAGAAAAATAAAACAAAAGAACACAAGAGAAGACACTACCTTAAAATCGGGTAACTCTTTTTGATTTTACCTCAAAGGCTTCCTTGGAAAGACTTCTGCCAAAAGTGAGGCTTCTAGGTGTAAGAGAGGGATTTGGAGAGACAAAATGGGCAGGGGTTGGCCGAGACAATGGCTTGAGAGGTGTGGGTAAGGAGGTAGAGGTGGGGGCCTTTTATAAAGGGAGAGGAGGGGCACTCTTGGAAAGGTATAAAATGTTACTTTATTTTCAAACGAGTTTCGAATTTTAATGGTCCCACATTGATGTTTTTAGAGGATAAGGTGATAAGGGTTAGAAATACACCCATCCACTAGGTTTTTGATATGTGTAGGTCTTAGATTTTACATTATCTTTCCATCTTATTTAAATCATTATATAATGAGGTAATCGATGTATCATCATGGTGTCATATATAATTTAATTTATTTAATGTCTAAAAATTATAAAAAACATTCATGATGTATGAAATAGTTTTATCTTTCTAATGAATATTTATAGTCAAAATTATGACTTGTATAACCCTATTTAAAAATTGTTTTAGTAAAACATCTCATGTTTGTGACATTTTTATTTTACCATTAAAGAAAAAGTTATTAATGTCATTTTCCTACCAAAGTGGCTCCATGGGGTCCCCATGTTGACCCATGGGTATTCTTGGTAGGCCATGACACATCCAATAAGGGTAGGACATGTGTCAAGTTCATTTCATATTATTAAACCTTTATTTTTACCTTAAACTACACAAATTACCTCTAATCGCGATTAAAAACATAAAAGTTACTATTCACCAAAAAATTATTTTAATCCCATTGAACAAGATTTTACTTCTTAATGACAACCATGTGTGTCGGATTTTCAAAATTCAAAGCACAGAGGTGGTAAAATTTCATTTAAATGAATAAATTGGTTTTTTAAGTACCACTTAGTGGTTTTACTATTCATAAAAAATTGAAGTTTTTCAGAAAAATACAAAACTTCACCCTAAGCTATATTTGATATTTCGAATTCAAAAAATGATGTCTATTTGAAAAAATTAAAAACATATAAGTTGCATTAATTAATTTAATAATTTATTCCCACTGTCAAAACAAATAGCGGGTTTTTATGAAAGAATATATATGAAAAGATTGATTCTATTTTAAGTCCAATTTCAAAGTGAACTTAATTCCAACAACCAATATTGGAATAAATGGTAAAAATATATTCTAATTTCACTTTAAAACCAATTCAAACTATAATCTAATCATATAAATAAATTAGATTAATATGTGTTTTTGAATTAAAATACAACATTTTTCACTATTCATTAAGAAATGAACTTTATCTAAAAAATAACAATAATTTACAAAAATTAAATTTTGATGTCCCGATTCTAAAGAAGAATTTTATTTGGTCCAATATAATGTATAAGAGTGACCAAAACTATATTTATATAAGGTTCGTCATGAAAAGGCTATAAGTCGACCTTTTGTGAATATTAGAGTATCTATGCCTAAAATTGAATTATTTTCTTATTTTGAGCCTTTATCTTTAATTGGACAAATTTAAAACCATTTAACAAACATATATAATAATATTTTAGTTGTTTCTATTCATTCCCACCAATACAACGACTACGTGTTAACTACCATTTAATATAATATTATTTTCTTACTAGTATGCAACGTAAGATTTCAAAGAAACTCTTTGTTGCGTACCGGGTACGCTATAGAAAATTGCATCCCCATTAAAGGAAAATAAATATTTAATTCACAAATATTAATAAATATGAAAATTTTTTATTCATTATTTACCTGGAATGTTACACATAATAAAGGTGTGTCTAGTTTGATAACACCTTTAACCAGTTTTCTCACGATAATAAATATTATTATGTTATTGTACCATCAATTATAATTGTATTCACATATTAAATCTAAGAACTTTTTCTTGACTCCACCTCAGTTCTTGGGATATATTAAATTTTATTTTTGAAATATTATACCACAATATTTAGGTTTTTTTCTATAGACATGTCAACAAAAACGTTTTACTATTAAAAAAAATTAATAAATTTTAAATAAGGTTAAAAAAAACTTTTTTGTTGAACTTCCTTATGATTTCAAATCCATTACATCAATAATATTCTTGATGATTAGAAACATCCTCCATCAAATTATATTTCCATTAATATTATCCTTGGGTATATCATTTTAACTCAACTCATTAGATTTTGGTTTTTCATTACCAATATTTATATTTGAAATTGGTGTATTATTTTTCATATGTAATGTAATAACCTTATTCCCTTTATTGTTAATATTTCCACAATTTTAATTGAAAGCATTAATGATGATGATATTTTTTTAATGGAATCCCAGGTTTGTTAATAATGTTACAAGGGGTATAGAAACCATTATTTAGTAAGTATAACTTCCACCAACATGGTTTATTGTATTTGGAAACTAAAAGTTAATTTTATTTATGTAATTCTCAGTTTCAACAAATTTCACTTCATGAGACATTACCTAATAATTATCAGTAATAATTTTTTCCATATTCATCTCAAGAACCTTATCTATTGATTAAATGACTGTATTGATATCACTAATAAATGAAAATCACTACAATTAAATCACACTAATCTCATTTATATTTTTTGAGTTAAGGGATTTACTAAGAGATTCATTATCCTTCCCCAAAGATGTCTTATCACATTTGAATTTATTGATTTTTTGAGACATACTAAAATCTATAACCTTAATTTGAATTTATTTAATGGATCCTCATATTTTCTTTTCTCATTAGTTGTTTTTATTCATTGATATTTTATTCATCAACAAAAAATTCATCGGAAAAATTATCCTATGACAATGACCACATGAATTCATTCCTCCAAATAATCATCTTCATCCTTCCCAATTTCATTATAACAATAAATGTCATTATATTTTTGAGATAAAAATAATTTTCCTAGACTTGTTTCAATTTAGTTTTCCTTTAGATAATTTTCATCTACTTAGATCACCTAATACCTTTTTTTTCCTTGATGATATTTTGGTCTTATTATCCCCCTTGACTTATTGTATAATCTTATGGAAATTTGTATAAATATGTACAATATTTCCATAACTGAATCACATAAAAAAGTATACTCCTATATTAACATTTTAATCTCAATATTCCATTAGTAATTAATGATAAATATTTAATGAAATTCATGGATTATTCCTTGATATCAATTGTTTCTTTATCATACCTCTTATCTTCAAGATGTTTTTTTCACATATGATGTTTTAAAAACTATATCCTTATTCGATTTTCACTTTCATATTAAATGATGAACCTATATTCATTTAATAGTTTATAATTATTTTTTAATTTATTATTTTAAAACTCACCAAACTATTGATCCTCTATGTCAAAAATATTTTCATCAAATTTATATACAATATCAAATCGTCATTAACAATTATATAGTTGTAAATTAAACATACAATTTAGATAACCAAATTGTAGAAATATTCTAAAAATTAATATTCAACTGTTTTTAATTTAATTTAATTTATCTCAATATGTTTTTAAACATGAATATTTTACATTATTTTATTCCTCGTAGATATCATAACATTTATATAAAACTCAATTCACAATTTTTGTACACATTAATTTTGTGAAATCCTTATCCAAGTGAGATGAGATAAAAACCATATAACATACTTGGATTGACTTATGTATTATTATTTTATGAAAATTATAGTATTACATTACTTCATGAATTTAAATAATGTTCATAGTGATCTTTATAACACCTAAACTAGTATAGAAAATATTTGTAGCAATCCCCTATTTCCATATATTTAATCTCTTCCAATTGAAAATGGGAGTTCTTTTTTTTCAAATAAGTTCATGAATTCTATTGTTCATATTGATAAAGAATATAGTAATAATAAACAACGAACTTAGACCCTTGAGAAAATAGATATGGCCATTGTAATATTCTCTTATACAATGTTTTATGCACATGTGTGAGTAGACCACCATGGAGGGGGTGAATTAGTGGTTACCAAAATTATTACCATCAAATCATTACCCTATAATTGGGTTGTATGATGGATCATGAATGGAATGATATGATGACATGATATAAATAAAGAAAAAAATACAAATGGTATATGGTTTTTCATATAGTTTACACCCGCTTTTATTGAATAGAAAATCCTTGATGAACAACCATTTTGATCATACTACATAGAATGTTATCTTACTATCGACTAGAAAAACGAATTGAAATAGAATATAGTTCTAAAATTCTTGTACAATAATGAAATTTGATCATTAATAAGTTGATAAATATAAATTTTCTGACCTCATGTGATTCCAAAATTTTGACCATGTCTGCACTCTTTTTCTTGTCCATAATCATAGAAAAAATCTCCTTAGAAATATCACAATAATCAGTGGCAGAATGGGTCAATGTTTTTCAAAAAGTATCTAGAAAAATTTTCCCATATTTATATAACAGTCATGAATCATTTTTTGGAAATTTTCACTATAGTGTGATGGTTAGTCTAAAATATATTGATAATATAATAATCTATCCACCATTATGGAATGGTTAGATTCATTGGATTGAGAACTTCACAAAAAATTATATCTATATAAAACCTATTGATTCATGAACTCAAGCCATATGATATTACAATTCTATATTCCTATACAATTATGCCCCAAAATTTCATGACCACATACATTACTGTATAAAATAATCTATTACAGTTTGATTCACAGATTATGAAATAGTTTTCTTTAGAGAATATATATAAACCTAAACTACATTATCATACCCCTTCATCATAGCTCATTCTAAAACACATGAACCCTTAGGAAAAATATTCACAATGTAATTCATAATAATATAATATTTTAACCTTGAATAGATTGAAACACTTAATCATAATCATGGTGAAATTTATAAGGATATGAAGAATTTCCTATATAATAATAAAACAATAATTCTAATATTCTCTATTACAGGATGACACATAATCTTTATTCTATTTTATAATTGAACACAAAAAAAAATCATTCCTTTGTCTCCCACACAACTCTAATTAGCCTCTAACTCATTGATAAGGATTTTTTCAACAAATAACAAATGAAATAACCTTCAAGACTCATGAAATATTATCTTAATGAATAATTTATAACATTCACCCAATGTAGAGTTTAACTAGACAACACACCATAGGATTTAATTATGATTATGAAAATTCTATAACTCGTAGTGAGAAGAACAATGATATATTGACAATGTATCAGTTGAAAGCAACACAAAACCCCAAATTTTCAATTAAAATCATTCAGGCCCTTCATATTTATAGAATGTTTTCAAATAAAATATTTTTAGGATTTTCTCTTATGAAAGTTCATATATTCAATCAATTCATGTATACATTGGTGTATATAAAAATCTGTTTTCTTATTTTAAATATTTTTAGGTAATTAATTCATTTATTTGTCATAATCCATAGTTAATAAATGAATTACAGCATATATATTTTTGGTTTTTTTATTCTAGTTCAGGGATAATTTAAATTTCATCGGACATGTAATGATCTGAAAAGTTATAAATGAAATTCCCCGTGTGATTTAATTAAGTACCTTAATATATATTATGGTAATAAAAACACCTTTATTCATTTGGTTTGGTTATATCCCATAAAATTTAAAAGACCATTAACCATCATAACAATTTTTTATATAGCTGTTGAATAGCGAATGTATGATTATTATAAATATAGGGTTTGGGAAAATCATCTGGTCACATAAAAAATAATTTATGGAATCAACTATTAGGGTCATACCCTAAAAATATCATTTTTTAGAGCTTCTCAGGGAGGTAAAATCAACGATATTTTCCCTTGACCATGACCAAGATTATAACCAAAAACATAATCATGAGAGAAACCATTTACGTGATAAGTTAAAGCTCACTAATATAACAACCCAAACCTTGTATGAAAAATAAATCCATGAAAGTATCACCATCGAGCACCTTAACCGTACGGTGTTTAGTATTTTATTAATGGAATATGTATCAATTCTATAATAATAAAATTATTCTTATATAATTTTAAATATATTTTATTTTATTTTATTATCAATACTTTATAAATGATATATAGTTTTATACAATAAAACAAAATTTTAAATATTAATTAGTATTATATTTTAAATAAGTCACATATTTGGACAAATTACTTGATTTTTGAAATAAATAATATTTAAAAAATTATTAATAAATAATTTTTATTAAATATAAATTATCATATCATTTTTATAAATTAAAATTTAATTATTTAAGGGTTGGAAAATAGTTATTGTAAAAACCCCAAAATTTTTCAATAAAAGGTTTATTATTATTTTAATAGTGGAAATTTAAGTTTCTAGAAAATTATATTGAAAAAATTAATATTTTTCAGAATCAATATGTTGAAATACAGTGATTTTTAATAATTTTCTATGATAATCAAATTTTAGGGTACACGTTGAATACTGTTTAAATATACAATGTGTATTTTGACAACATAATTACACAGAAGTGACATAATAAATAATATAATGTGCATCCAAGACCACATAGATGTGTTAAATTTAAATTAATATGATTTTATGTTTATGTTATTAATTCTATAAATCATTTATGAATCCTCCAAAACCATTACAATATTTTCAGGTATTAAAATCATTTCCTTAAGAGTATAACTCACTTCTACATCAAAGAGGGTATTATTTTATTATGTTAATCCATTGTCCTTATAAAACAAATATATAAACTCCACCTTTTCTAATACCTTGGGATGTGTTGGGGATTGGGTTATTTTATTATATAGAGTCTCAAACCTATGTTTTAGAAATGATAAAACATTTCCCACTCATTTCCTGTATAATCCCACCCAAGATGCAATTTGTATTCACTCAAAATGCAAGGATCATGTTCATACTATTCCTTACCCTTTCTATAGTCCACCCAAGGTACCTAGAATCCCCCAATAAGCTCCTCCCAAACATTTAGAGTCACCCTCTCAAGGCAAGGGTTCTATTCTTTTACCTATTTATTAAAGTATCTTATTTATCTTATGGTCTTTTTATCCAATTTCTAATGTTTGGATATTCCATCCCATATCCCCCGTATATACCCTATGATTCAAAAATTATGATAAAACCCTTTCTTTTTCATTGATACCTTATGTGAACATTTATACGGCCTTGTTATGCTGCTGAGATTTCACCACAATTTTCCATTCCAAACAGAATGTGTAGTGAATACCCATACCCAATTTCTATCAAGGGTGTGACCATTATGGACATATTGTTATTAGTTGATGACATATTTATATTTATTTCAAACACTATTATTGTTTAATAAAATGTGATGATAAATTAATACATATTTTATGCTCTATGTGGCACACTTAAGCATGAGAATGAAATTAAGGTGTTGGGTGAACCCAAAATTACATAGCACTATAATGAATTGGGTAATGTTTAATATCATGAGTTTTAATATTGGGACAAGTATTAAACCTAATTATTTTATGGGAATTATTCCATCATATTGTCTTGGATATTATCCTTGACTTACATTTATGATGAAATGTTTTAAGTTGTCGCCAAATTTTCCATGTTCCCTTTATGTCGTCATGCTATATTAGGAATCATCGTTCATGATTATTTTTATAACTCATTATATTAGTATTTATGTTGTATAACATGTATAAATTTCTCCATGTTATTCCATATTTGTTCCATTACTATGATTTATAGATCACCCCTTTCCTATGTATGTCCCATGGTTATCCCATACAGTTTAAAGTACGAAGTAATATTATGAACATATTAGAGAGGTTTTCAATAAAAGATATTTATTCCTTATTTTATGTGTTTATATAATTTAACTAATTACCAAAAAATAGACGTACTGTTCTTTTGGGTTGTATTATTTGTAAACTTATATAATAAAACTTGAATTAATTAATAAAAATGGGAACGATTGTTGTAGGTTCTGTTTATTTTTTTTCTTATTTCAAGAATTTTGGGTTGTATTAAGGAAATTTATTATTATTTCCTATGATTTGAAATTATCATGTAGACATGGATTAATTTTTTTGTTATAAATTATTAATGGAAGTATAACATATATATAATGGTATCTAATAGAATATATTACCTCAATATGTATATTTATCTCACTCTATTTTTGGAAAATTGTAGAATTAAGGGAGAACATAGATGAAATGACTCGTGGTTCAGATTGTGTTCCAGGTAATTCTTGATAGTTTTTAATAAATGTTATCATAATTTATTCAAGTATACTATTAAATATTTTTAATTAAGATAATAGTGTTATAACTCTAGTGGTTTATTATAAAACATTTTTAGAAAATATTTAATAATTATTATCAAATTACTAGGAGATTCCTTGTTGGTGAGTATTCAAGTAGACATTGAGATGTTAAAGATTTTATTCACTTTCATTTTTACAACTATTATGTTTATTAATACATTATTTTAAAATAAAATCATTTAGTGTCTCATTTTTTCTTATATTCACAAGTACGAATCAATATTAATATATAGAAATTATTGTATATATTAATGACTTCAATATATTGTGGCTTATGTTGTTTATATTTAAATGAAATAAAAAATTTCATATAATTTATTTAGATTTGAGTTGGGATTATTTCTAATTTATATATTCCTTTTTATTTTTATGACCATAATTATAAAATTACCTTCTGTTATTTTAGAACGCTATAAAATGGGACATGAGATTGAATAATTTAAAAGGTATGGAACAATTATATGACCATAGTAAAGTAAATCACTCTAAAAATTTCCAAATTAACAGATGGTTGTTGGTCCACATTATGGGTAATGATCCAATTATGGTGAGATTACTTTTTATGGTATTTAGTTATTGGAAAATAAATAACATTTTTTAAAAAAAATAATTAATTTTTAGTTTTATGAAAAGATAAAGACTACTAAATTGATTTGAGATCTTAAATTCAACCTTGTTTTTATTTTTTTAAGATAAATATAGATATTTTTTATATACATGATGAGACAGGCATAAAATAAAAATTTAATATAATAGTGATATTTTACAATTTAAAAAAAGTTGAATGTTATTAATGGAATATTTAATGAATTTTTTGTGGTTTATTTATATTATATGTGGCACATTTGGAAATATAGATTGGGTTGAGGTGAGTATTAAATTATTTTAAAATATTTTTGTTAGTATTATTAAAATATAAAAATGTATTTATTTTATATATGACATTATATTTGAAGTACGATAACATTTATTCTGTAAGATTTTATTTCATAACATTAAGATTGATTTTTTTCTGTATTAAGAGTTAAAAATGGATGATGATTTTATAAATGGGAAATCTTTTGATAAACCAAGAAGGTTATTTTAATTTAATAATTGTTTTTCAAGAATGGGACATTTAAAAATATGATATTTTCTAAATGCTATTTTAATTCATATATCAGGAATTATGTGAATTCAAGTATGTAATTTTGAATATTTAGCTTGTTCAACTTATTTTACTAGGACAAATTTTTTAAATAATTTATCATATTTACTTAATAATATAGAACATCTATTCATGGGTTTATCTATAATTTTGAAATTAATTTTTTATTTATTAATAATTTCTTGTAAAAAAATAATTTTAAAAACAATCAATGAATTGTTTTTATAATTCGACAATAATGTATTAATTTGGTAAATTTTTTATTTATTTATAAATTATTGTGTGTGTTTGTGTATTTATAATAACCCTAAATATTAGTATATAGTTAATTTTTGGGTTATGTGTTGTTTTATTATGGTAATGTTGTTTTATTAATGTAAAATTTCATAATTTAATAATAATATCATTTAATGGATTTTATAATAACAAAATTTAATTAGTTTAGAGTTACTTGATTTGGTCAATGTTTTTTTATTATAACGACATTTAAATTGTTATTTATGGTCATACTTGAGGTGATATTTTTTTTAATATTTTTAATTTGATTTAATTATAAATTTTTGGAACTATTTAGGTAAACTAATTTTTTTCTTTATTTATGAAACATTTGATGTAAAATGAAAACATTTTATATCTAGATTTAATGAATTTGATTTTTAATTTTTGATTAAAAAAATAGAATGATTTGATTTAGATGAAAATTCTATTTAACATGAATGTTTCTTTTTAAAATATTATCTTTCTAAAAAATATTTCCTCATATATAAAATATATCAGTTTTAGTGATTAATACTTTTTTTTGGATTTCTAACATTTATTTTCGTTATGTTACTTATTTAATTGTTTGACATTTAACTAGTTTTCTTTATTTTTGGAATATTTGTATTGATAATCCATGTTTTTTCCAAATTTTTGTGAAACATTTTTTTGAATTTTATTGATGTTTGAAAAAACAATTTGTTTAATGGATGATATAATATTGGAATATTTATGTATGGGTTATAATAATTATAGATAGATAAATAGTGTGCATATTAAATGATTTGATATGTAGATAAATAATAATTTTCAGATTTATTCTCTTTAGTAGATTTATTTATAATTTAAATTTGGAATTTAGTTCATCAGATCAATGGAAATATTGAGGATTATTATTTTAAAATTTGTTGAATTATACCTTAATAATGTGTAATTAACATATAAAGGGGTTTTCTTTTTGTTTTGATGGAAATTGGATGAGAATTACAAACATGGGTATTTATATTTTTTTAATTTGTTCAATTGTATATCAATTGAGGTTAGAATGATTAGAACATTTAAAGTTGACTCGTATTGAGTTATGATGATTGAAACTTATTACATATATGTATATATTGATGTTCTTACCCTAGTATCTGAATTTTGTTATAACATTGTTAAAACTTATTATCAACTTTTCATGTTGGAAACTTTTCAATTTATTACAGAAATGAATGACTTAGTTGTAAATACTAGAAGAATGTGAAATACTATTTTTTATCTAAATATGAATCTTTCGGTATGTGTAGAATTAAATTTAAATTCTCAAAGATAATTAATTTTTTAAATGTGGTTCCAATGAAAAATTCATGGTCATATGAATGGAATGGGAGACCCTCCTTGGTGGATATATATTTATAGTAAGATTTCTTGAAGTTGTTCTGTGGTTTTTAGAATTATTTTTACATCTAAGTAAACAAATATTCCCTTATAAATCATATTTGTTAATAATTTTATCTTGGATAAACTTTTAATTTTTTTTATTTCTATTTGATATATTATATATTACATGAGTAATTTAAAGTCGATGTTCAACATTAAATAAAAAAATATTTTATTTATGAATTTTTAGTCACTGAGACATATAAAATCAATCATATCAAAACAAATATGATTCTATGTATTGGGAAAACTTTTAAAATGTGTTTTATAGTAAAAATTTGTCATTGAGGAATCTTAAAGTAAATTTGAAAATAATTTCACATAATTTGGGATCATAGTCTACATTTTTTTTAACAATATTTATTTATTTATTTATGTTATTTTCGTTAATATAGGAATTATTTATTTTTATTATCTTTTTATAATTATTATATAATAATATTTGGGGGAATATTTCTTGGTAAGTGTATTTGAAGATACGTCTTTAGGTAATTTAGTTAATTTCGGGTTATTAGGTATTTATTTTTCATGATTTCCCATCCAACTAATTTTTTATATAATAGAATGGTGTGTTCCATTTAAGATTGATTTGGTGTTTTTATTTATGGCTTGCTTTAATATTTGGGATTTAATTATTGTGATTTCATGTAATTATTGTTTTCCCATTCTATAATATAATATACCTACACTCTTTATTCCTAGGATGCTTTCCATATAGGAATGCAATGGGTTGAATATAAATGAAATCAATGGTTAAACCCTATTAGTCATGAACATTCTTTATAGAGAGAAGTTCACGGATAGAGTGCGGTTGATTTTAATAATGACTAGGTTAACTCATTTTTTTATAGATTTTAAATAAATTATGATGTTTCTACAATGTAATGTGATTTTCAATTGCCTTTTGTTGGTCCAAGAATGTTTTATAATTTTTTTTGATTTTATTGGAAATTTATTACGGGTTTTGAATTTAAAAGTGTTCTTAAAAAGGGGGTTTTCATTATTGTTCAATAATATTTTTGTGGTGGAATGTTTCTATAGATTAATGAATTAAAACACTCATTTATATATAAAATTTTTTATTATTATATTTTTGTGTGAAAAGGTTTAGAATGATGTTTTTATAAAAATATTTACGTGATTCACAGACCAGTTCATGGTCTCTCAAATAGTATATAATGACCATGTAGAGGAGTTTACTTTCTATTAGTGAAGGAATTTATATGTTAATGGCCTCCCATGTTTTTTATAGTGACTTCACATTCTGTAGAAAATTTTAATTCACTTCTATTTTAATTTTCATAATTTTCAGGTAGGGTGTTATTATATTGATATAACTCTTATTAGTCTTTAAAAAACATTTTAAAATATCTTAATGTATTGGCTTAAATATATAATAAAACCATTTTTTCAATTATTTTAGAAATTAATAATTAAAATATATAATATTATAATTTTTTAATTCAGTTTTTCTGTGTGTATGATGATTAAATGTGATATTACTTTTTGTAAAAATTAGTTGTTATAATTTTTATGTGTGTTATGTGGTGATTTTATTAAGATGAACAATATTTTAAATTTTTTGTTATTATTATTATTATTATTATTATTATCATTATTATTATATTTTGGCATGTGTTGGGCTCAAGTGTTATTCGCTATGGGTCTCCACATCCAAGTGACCAGGGTTCAAATCCTAGATTCCAAATTTGGGGATTTACAATGTAGGTTGGGACATAGGCTGTGGCACAAGATGGTGAAATAAAATTGAAACATGAAAGGTTTTAGATCCTTGTAAATAGCCTTTGGGTCATTGAATCATCAGTCCAATAAATGTAATGAGATTATTATTGATTTGATCAACCCTTGGAGGGGGTGTGTCTTTTCATTATTGGCAATGTGAGTGTGTTATTTACTTTTCTTTGACCATTATATTTTTTTTGATAATTATAATTTTTAGTAATGTGTATATTATACTAGTAAAGTTTTAAGGGTTGGATACCGATATGTAATACAATGAGGTTCAAATCCTTGTAGTAATGAATTTTCTAAATCACTTTAGTAACACTTCAGTTTGAACTATTGTGGGTACTAGAGTATTAAATTCAAGGAGCATTGTAGAAAGCACTATAACATAATATTTACAAGTATTGAAAAGGATAATAGGATATTAATTAAATACTTTATTCAACTTCTAAAAGTATTATGATCTCTTTATTCTATATAATTGATTAAATCATTGAAAGTCATTCCTTGTGGGTGGTGATGATGGTGAGAACTAATTAGATCCTTTGTGTGGATTCCATCACTTTTACCCCCAAATAATAGATGAAATTATTATATTTATTAAATTTAAAATGTTAATTTAATTGAAATTATATTTTAAAAGGGTTAATATCCCAATTTTTGGTTTGTGGATAAAAAGTTCAAGGGATTAAGTTCCAATCCTACTCATCATATATGTTTTCCTTTTGATCAGTTATTATAGAAAGAGTCCAAAATTGGAATTTTTCTCTACTTCCACTCTTCTTGTTATTCTTATTTAACTTCATTTATTTATTACATCCTCTATTTAATCCCTAAAAATATATAATTTTTACTAAATCGGAATTTTATTTAGGATGTTTCACCAAAGAATTTTAAAACCATAGATTTTTAAAAACTGATATATCTGTGAAAGGTAGTAGAGTCTGTGGCTATTCCCATATATATTATTTAATGTACTCACATAACCATTTTGTTTCCATGGGACTAATCCAACACCGATTGTTTGAAAAATCCACTTTATTTTAATAAAAAAAATATATGAAATTTTTTAATAGATTATTAGGCATTATACGTTGAATTCTATGCCTTACACAGTTGATGTTTGGCTCTACAGTAACACATTATAGAATCTGATTCTATTTAATGATTTATCCGATCTAATAACAAGCTATCATTTTGTTATCATAATATTATCTTGTTATTTAACGCTGTTTAAAATTACTAAAACAACATATTAATTATTTTTCTTATATTATTGGTTTGTGTGTGGTGTATAAATATTTTCAAAATATAAAGAATATTGAATTTCCTATTCTTTATATTTTAAGGGTATGAAATATTTAGTGTTTTTTATTATTATGACATATTATGTTTTAGATATTTAAACATACAATTTATTTTAACAAAATTGTTGATATGATTGTAGAATGTTTTAAATATAACACAAATGTTTCTTTTATGGGATAAAGTATTATTTCGTTTTATGTAAATGTGATATTTAGAATTATAATATGTTGTGGTTTTCCGTTGATGTAATATATAAAATAAAATGGTAATTGTGATAATATATTACATTCAATTATTAATCATCAAATATTATAATTATTTCCATGATAGGGAGTTGAGGTGGAGCAACATGATTTGATACATACATTTTTTGGTGTATCTTGGTTCAAAAACAACATAGAGCTCATATCGATCTATTTTGTGATTTCATGGGAAAATGATTATTTATAAATGAATTTAATCAAAATAGAACCATTATTTAACATTTAGAATTATATATATGTAACCCCTTATTATGATTTCACTTGTTCTAATTGAGAGAAATAGATATATATTTAATCGAGTAAGTCTTGTTATAGGATGACATTTCAGCGACTAGAATGGTTGTATTTTTTGAACTATGTCCTGTATTGTACAAATATAACATAGTAGTCTCTTATACGAGAAATTTTTAATTATTTTGGGTATGGGTATGTCTGTTTTAATGATTTACATGTAACCTAATTTTTTATATTTCCAAAAATATATTAGTTTTTGGTAAAATTAAAAATGAATATTTCTCATCATATTTATTTATCATTATGTAATGAATATTTTTTTCATTAAAATATGTAATATATTTTAAATGTATCCTGATATATCATGATTAAGTGGTTTTTATATAGAAAATATTTATGGATTTTATTTTGGATATGTTTGAATTAACATCCCATGAATGTGCACTTTGGTGCAATTATAATGTGTTTTCTTATTTATATTTTCATCTGTACAAATGGAGTTTTTTATCATATTTCACATTAGTGGGAATGAATACCACATAGATTTCCAAGGTTGTGTTTACGGAAGTACTGGGTGATTTTGAATATTAGTGTTGTTCTTTATTTTGTTTTTTTGGTTGTATTGATGTCAGACTATAGTGAGTGTATTTATTATTATTGCATCTGGTTTGAAATTATAATATATATATATATATAAATTTATTTTAATTTAAATATAAAAATATAATCATAGAAAATCGATAATTTAATTTGAGTGGTATCATTCCCCCATTGTTTATATTTTTTTCTTACCACTTTTCACAGCCTCTGGTGATTAAGGAGAACAATCCTTAGGTGAGTGAACAGTTGGATTTGATTTTCGGTAATTTAGGAAAGAGTGTTAATATCATGATTACATTAAAATATAACCAAATATGATGTCATATAAATAAATTTTTTTCACATGAATTATAAATAATCAACTATTAATGGTTTTTATACTTATTTGTGGCACCGAGTTCTATTAGTGAATTGGGTTTATCTCCATAATATATGGTTCATAATTTACTCATTATTAATTTTTTGTGATCCTATAGTCATGATGTCCAATTATATGTGAATTAAATAATTAATTTATGTACCATATAAGAACATAATTTATATTTCATAAAAATTATCAAGTATCATCATCTCAGCCTATAAATAATTCAAAAAATTATTATGTAAAAAATCAAAATTAATAGAAAATTAATGTAATTAATTTTTCCTAATAATTATTTTTAATGATTTAAATAATCCTTGAAAACATTAAATACAAGTAAAGGTATCCTTTTCCATGTATTCCTGGATTCTTATATCATTATGTTTGAATAAATTTGAAAAATATTTGGTTAATGATTATCAAAATACCATGGAAAATTGGAATGACCCATATCATTAGTTCAACGACTACCCTTTTGATGATATTAAATGAAAAAATGAGTAATTTATTAATGTAGTAAGTGGAATAATGTCTATCTAGGTTGAAACTAAATATTCTATGATAGATTTAGAGATGAAATAAATTATCTTTTAATAAATTTTGTATGGTGGGAAACATGACACTGACAAAAACATTTCATGGAAAAACCCAAACTCTCATAAGTTAAAAAATAAACTAAATTATTAAATAATTTATATTGAATGCTCAAAAATTTCAATTTCCATTATGGTTTTCAATTTCCATTATAGTTTTCATAGAAATCAGAATTGTTTTTAAAATAATCTTTGAGATCATGGATAAAGAAGGATGATACTTCATTTAATAGTTTTAGAGTTTCACAGTAATTTTTAAAAAATTTATATACGTAAAACCATATCATTACCAAATCAAATTAGATTTTACCATTTGATATTATGTGTGTTGTAAGTGACTATGTGGATGTTTTTTTTGAAAAAATATAGGAAAATTTTTATTATATATTTTGAAGGAAATATTCAATATATAAATTAAATAAATTATAACATAATTTTAAAAAATTATTCTTATAGTTGAATGTATAATTCATATATTTTGATATTAACTTTTTTGTTAAAATTTAATAGGGTTCAGAATCATTCAACATAGATGTAATTACAGAAAAATAAAAATAAAAATAAACATTTATTGATTCACTAATAGTTTCTTACCCAAGAATATATAATTGATATAAGGGAATAGATGGGTTAAAAGTCTTTGGTTGTTCATGAATTTTATAGGTTTGAGATATATAAACATATATATAATGAACCTATACTAGAAAATATTATTCATAGGTGAACCTCTGATAATTTATTAAAATAATTGAAACATTCAGAAAAAAAGCACCAGAGACCGAAAACAACAACTACAGGTATTCAAAACCAAAACTATCACCACCTAAATAGTAAAAAATATTCCTCCGTAGTTTCTGATTCCATATTTGAGCATTCATAATGCATCAGAACTTTTTCATGCATCATTCTATGATTCAACCGCTATAATGAAAGAAACTAATTAGTTGTTTGCAAACCTTTATTGAATACAGGGACATCCCCACATTCTATTCCTACTGAAGACCTGGTGGACATCGGTTTTGGAAGATGACAGTAATCCTTCCATGACCTTCTTTCTGGTGAAGCAATCATATCCTTCTGATTCCAAGACAACATCTTCTTCCCTACATGGAAAATGTCACTATTTTAGGGCCTCAACATACCACCATCATTTCCTTTGTCTATATCAGAGATATCCCCCCATTTTCCAGGGATCTGAACATCTTAATAAATCACTAACCAATTCTACTAAAGCTGATAGTTAGTGTCAATCACAGCTAATAAATGTGGGCGTTCCACCAATTCATGACCTTCACATATCCCTTTTTTCATTCCTTCATTCGGTGAATCATCCTACGGAGAAGGGAGTTTGGTCTACATGTTGGCTCCATCATGAACTAGAATAACCTCCTCCATAACCTCATGCCCCAACCATTGATATCGATTCCCTATTAAAACTATGATCATCACACCTCCAACCTCATCTACCTGACCATTGGATCAATCATCACAGACCTCTGGAACCCTAAAAATTCAACTAGCTTCACATATAATAGAATATAAATTTACCAATACCATAGGCCGCAACCCCTCGACCCATACATTATCTTTGCTGCTACTAATCAACTAGCCTTTTGATCCAGTGACACCCATACCATAAACACCCATAGCTACCACCTTCTTCACACTATCCCCTATCTTCAAATCAGTTTTATGTCGATCAAACACTGTAGTGACCATTAGATTGGAAGAGGTCACTGCATGAGATGACTGCGAAGAGGACTCACTAATACACACTAAATTACCCAAGTCCCAGTCCTAAAAATATATTTTAATCTCATAAAAATCCCTAATATAGAGGGTTCCTCAACTTGTTTTTCTGAAGGTCTATTCTGTACTGCCTTGCCCGCCAAGAGATTATTCTAGATAGCATAGTTCCCTTTCCTCCCCCGCACTGTCTCCTTCCCATGATGGCCACCCCATCTGCATACAGTAGCCAAGTGTCCTATTCTACTGGATAGAGATCTAAACACTCCAATGATCATAGAACATTAGTTGTTTACACCATACCTCCTCTCCAGCTTTAATCCACACAGATTCAACCCATGACCTTGACACATCCACCTCAACACACATGCGAGGGTTTATCAGATGACACACAGAAGTAGTATATGAATCTATAAAGAGAAATCGACCCACTTGATTTCCTAACATACATATAATCGTGGGATTCAGGAATGGTAGAGGATGTTGAGGAATACTTACCCAAACTTGAACATTTAGATAATCAAAATTCAAGTATAAATCATATCTCCACCGAAATATATAGGAGCCACATCCATTGGATTTCTTGGGCCCACACAAGAGAGCACAAAAAATGTCCTTTGATGATGAACATCGTGAAATCAAATGCCTTTTATCCAGTATACTGAAAACTGCTTGTTCTTTTAGACCCCAATGATCAAAGACAAACATATCAAATTCATTCACCGATTGTGTTTGTTTATAAATCAGGAAAATAGTGTTAGATGAACAAATATATATAAATATATAAATATATATAATTTAATGATAAATTACATACATGATAAGAGGAATATAATTATAAAACATGAATATTCCTACACTAAAAAAAGATATAGGTCTATATTTTGTATTCAATTCAGTAAGAATTTCTGAAATCTTATCAATAACTAAGAGGTAGTTATGATTGATTTCCTAGACATCTCTCAACACAATGAACCCTAATTCAGCAGGGGTGGTTAGAGAATGACTTATTATGGATTTTTATAGTATATTTCCTATTTTAATTTGGATAAATTAAAATCCAAATCCTCTTTGGTCTTTATGTTAGGAATGATTTACCTTATTGCTCTATATGAAAAATACCTAACGTATTCAATGTTTAATTATAATTTTTTGTATCATCATGTCTCTGATAAATCATGTAAATAAGATAATGGAGTAGGCTACTACTAAACCATATTGAGTGAATCTTATTACAAATCCATATCTAGTTGATCTGATCATACATATTATATAGACATTGGGGAAGGCACCTCCAACAGTCCCCGTTTAGGCTATTTCTATGTATACTTAGGGTAATGTTCTTAGAAATAATTATCAAGAGTTCTTTATTCCAATACAACATGTTTTCAAGATCTCCACCAATCCTCAACATGATGATGAATGGTTAGGTAGGATAGAAAATCTGTTTGATTTCTTGGAGACCCTAAAAGAGATTAAGGTGAAGTGTTCCACCTTCTTCCTATAAAGACAAAGAAATAGATGGTGGGACATGATGGTGATGGAAAATAAACTCAAGTGATTATAGGGGAGAATATGAAAATGTTATTTTCACTGACTGGTTTTATCCAAATTCTATGGTATTGTCCATGGTTGGGGAGATTTTCAAGTTTGGGTAGGCTTACAGAACTGTGATTGAGTATTCAAGTCACTTTGCAGAGTTGGTGTAGTTTGTGCTAGAGATTGTATCTAATGAGAGGATGAATTCCCAAAAAATAATGCTGGGATATGGTTTAGATTTCTATTCTTATGTTTTTTTATTGAAACATGAAACTTATTCTGATGTATGGGATATGAAAATGTTGGTGGAGATAGACCTGGTTAGAATGTCAGGGTTGAAGGGAGTTCATTTTTCCCCCAGTTGAAATATGAGATCCTTAAAAGAAATGAAGAAGTTTAATGACTCTTGTTGTGGTTCTCGAAAATAAGGTCATTTTCAACCTCCTGTAATGCATTAACGAATCCCTTTTATATGAGATTGCGTTGTCTTATAGGGTATTCAAAGAGGGTTTGCATTGATTTACCAAAGAAACATGAATCTAGAAGACATTTAGGGAACTTTTGGATGTTATACCACAACTTTTCTACTCTACACAGTAGTATGAGATCATCAAAACCTCTGAAAACTATGTCAATGTCAAATGATTCACTTAAAATTGGTTCCAACCTTAAGAATATGGAACGAAGCTTCTTCACCCAGTGGAAGATGCAGTATTAGAAGTTGATATATTTCAAGTGATATTGAGATATACCATTACTATAGCTTCAACTATAGTGAATACTCTATTTCATTAATGGTGCATCTCGCTCATTTATTTCAACACGTTTCTTCAATCGGTTTAATCTTCCAATAGAGATTTTGTCTTGTGCAATAGATATTACTACAACTATTGGTAACACTGGAGAGAGGGGTCTCTGTAGTACCACTTGTGTATTCTCTCTATTAGAATTTGATCTTGTTTGGGGTTTTCTGGTTCTCTATATGAAGTATCTTGATGTCCTATTCAGCATTAATTGGATCATTTCCAATAAAGGATGGATTGATTTATATATTTGATGGGTGTAACATACAACACACAATGTGTGCCTCTTGTATTTCAAGGAGAATTTCACCCATGGTTGAGCAGAACCAAACCTTCTTATCCATAATTTGGGAAGGTGATATAAGTGCTTCTGATTGATATTATGAAGTATTCAATGAGTTGGGATATCCCTCCATTCGTAGGTTATTTTCTTGATTTATTTTCTTCTAAATTCTATGGGTTTCCACTAGTAAAGGAGGTTGAATTTTCTATTGATGTAATGCCAATTCCTCAGCCAGTTTTAATTCCCTCTTACCACTTATCACTAGATGAAATGCAAGAGATGAAGTCAAAGTTGTATTATCTTTTAGAGAATATCTTTAAACAGATAAGTGTGTCACCTTGGGTGGCGTGAGTTCACATTGGTAATGTGTTGATTATTGAAAGTTCAGTCGAGTGAAAGTAATGAAAATGTATCTATTTCCATGATTGATTATCTATTTGATCAGTTTATAAGGGAAAAGGAGGGTTTAAAGAGAAAACATTGGTATTGTTAACATCAATTGAGAATGAAAGAATCTGACATTTAGATAAACACCTTCCGGAGCATTCATAACCATTATGAGTAAATTATTATTCTCTTTGGTCTAACAAATTCTATTGAATTTTTCATGGAATTAATGAACAGAAATTTTTTTGAGTATCTGGATACCATTGTGGAAGCCTTTGTGGATGAAATACTATTATAATCTATGTCTTAGGAAGATCATAATCATCATCTGAGAATATTCTGGAGTTTACTGAGAAGTCACCAAATTTTTTCCATAATTCTTATTGGGATATTCACCTAGGAACAACTAAGATGTTTTATGATATGAGGTGGTAGTTTTGGTTACTAGGTATGAGATGGGACATTACTGAGTAATTTTACCTTTACCATACATGAAAACAAGTAAATGTGGATCACTGGAAACCCTTGGGTTTTCTTCATCCTCTTCCAGTCTCTATATGGGAGTGCAATTAAATATCTGTGTACATTATTGTTAGGTTAACTCATAACCATAGGAAGAAGAATGTTATATGGGATGTGATTGATAGGATGACCATGGAAACTCACTTCACTATGAGAAAAACCAGTATTCGCAACGGTTTATTTGCGAAGGGATCTCTTCTCTTCATAAATAAGCAGTCTAAGAATATATTTCCGAAGGTATTTCGCCTCCCGTCGCAAATAGTTTGGTACGGTTTGGCGCGCAAGCCGCGCCGAACTATTTGCGACAGGAGGCAAAATCCCGTCGAAAATAGTTCGGCGCAGCTTGCGTGAAAAACCGCACCGGTGTATTTGCGACGGGTCCCATCACAAATACCCGGTGACGGTCAGTACCCTTTTTCGACGGGATGTCATCCCGTCGGAAAAAGACTGTCGGCATGTACTATTTACGACGGGATACGTTGCAAATAACCTTTTAACCGCCGACTGTAATTAATGCGGGTGAGGGTAATTGTGACGGGGCCCGTCACAAATAAGACCATTTGCGACGAGAATCCCGTCTCTAATAATCCCGTCACAACTAATCTAACCTATATATACCTCCATCCGTTTTTCCATAAATCATTCAGATCTTGGTTTCTCTCTCATATCATTTTTCAGTTTTAAAGAGAAATTTTTTAGTTGATGTTTTTTTTACGAGATCCATCGGAGGGCGTCAATATTTTCAGAATATCAAAGTTTAAGGTATTTATATTTTATTTTTCTATGTTTTTATGTTAATTTTAATTGTTTTTTATTAGTTCGAATTTAATTAGATTTTTATGGATTTTTATTTATATTTAGTTTTACTAAGAATTTGATGTTGTTAGTTATAATTATAAATAATTTGTTATAATTAGTATTAATTTGGAATAATTAGTATTAATTGGGAATAGTTAGTATTAATTAGTAATAATTAGGAATAATTAGTAATAATTAGGAATAATTAGGAATTATTAGTAATAATTAGGAATAATTAGTAATAAATAGGTATAATTAGTAATAATTAGGTATAATTAGGAATAATTAGGTATAATTAGTAATAACTAGGTATAATTAGTAATAATTATGTATAATTAGTAATATTTAGGTATAATTAGTAATAATTAGGTATAATTAGTAATAATTAGTAATAATTAGTAATAATTAGGTATAATTAGTAATAATTATGTATAATTAGGAATAATAAGGAATAATTAGGAATAATAAGTTATAATTAGTAATAATTATGTATAATTAGTAATAATTCGGTATAATTAGGATTAATTAGTAATAATTAGGGATAATTAGTAATAATTAGGAATAATTAGTAATAATTAGGAATAATAAGGTATAATTATGGATAATTAGGTATAATTACGAAAAATTAGGTATAATTTGGTATAATTAGTAATAATTAGGAATAATTAGTAATAATTAAGAATAATTAGTAATAATTAGGAATAATTATTAATAATTAGGAATAAATAGTATTAATTAGGAATAAATAGTAATAATTAGGTATAATTCAAAATAATTAGGTATAATTAGTAATAATTATGTATAATTATGAATAATAAGAAATAATTAGGAATAAATATTACTAATTTGGAATAAATAGTATTAATTAGAAATAAATAGTATTAATTAGAAATAAATAGTATTAATTTGGAATAAATAGAATTAATTAGGAATAATTAAGAATAATTAGGATTAATTTGGAATAGTTAGGATTAATTAGGAATAATTAGAAATAATTAGAAATAATTAGAAATAATTAGAAATAATTAGCAATAATTAGCAATAATTAGCAATAATTAACAATAATTTGGAATAATTATGATTAATCAACAATAATTAGAAATAATTAGCAATAATTAAGAATAATTAGGAATAATTAGGAATAATTAAGAATAATTAAGAATAATTATTAATAATTAGGGAAAAATAGAAACAATTATGAAAAAATAGAATAAATTAGCAATAAT
Organism: Viscum album; assembly: GCA_963277665.1. Lineage (NCBI taxonomy): Eukaryota > Viridiplantae > Streptophyta > Magnoliopsida > Santalales > Viscaceae > Viscum > Viscum album. The sequence goes on from OY728137.1 coordinate 1,211,871,074, forward strand.
TATTAGGAATAATAAGGAATAATCTGGAATAATTTGGAATAATTAGGAATAATTAAGAATAATTAGGAATAATTAGGAATAATTAGGAATAATTAAGAATAATTAGGGATAATTAGAACTAATTAGGAATAATTAGCAATAAATAGCAATAATTACCATTAATTAGAAATAATTAGGAATAATTAGGAATAATTAGGAATAATTAGGAATAATTAAGAATAATTAGGAATAATTAAAAATAATTAGGAATAATTAGTAATAATTAAGAATAATTAAGAATAATTAGGAATAATTAGGAATAATTAGGAATGATTAGGAATAATTAAGAATAATTAGGAATAATTAGAAATAATTAGGAATAATTAGGAATAATTAGGACTAATTAGGAATAATTAGGAGTAATTAGAAATATTTATCAATAATTAGTAATAATTATGAATAATTAGGAATAATTAAGAATAATTAGAAATATTTAGAAATAATTAGGAATAATTAGCAATAATTAACAATAATTAGCAATAATTAGCAATAATTATCATTAATTGGCAAAAAATTATATTATCAATATTTACGTAAAAACAATATTAATATTATTAAAATAATAAAAAATTTATAAAATATTAAAATTATAAATTTTCGCAACAGGCGTTGTTATATTCTTAACATGTTCAAATCTTAAAGGGTCTCCAATTGTCAGGTCATGCGCAATAAAAATTATGTGTCAGCCATGTCTAATGTAAACTCTATAATTGTCCTTGCATGGTTGATCACCTCTCAAGTAATGTTACAACCGAACAAACAAAGTCATGCCCTTCTTATGTATAAGAATTATCTCACATGAACCTTTACATAGACCATTCTTCCTTGAAAATTTAAGGGAAAATATTGATATCTCTTAAATTTTCAAAGAAGAATACTCTATGTAAAGTGTCATGTGAGATGATTCTTAGAGATGAGAACATCATTACTTTGGTCATCCTATTGGAAAACTACTTGGAAGGTGATCATCCATGCAAGTACAATTATAGAGTTTACATTGGCCATAACTCACACAAACTTTTTATTGCACACGAATTCACAATTAACGACCCTTTGAGATTTGAATATGTTAAGAATAGAATAATGTCTGTTGTGAATATTGATAATTTTAATATTTTATAAAATTTTTATTATTTTAATAATATTAATATTGTTTTTTCATAAATATAGATAATATGATTTTTTATTACTAATAATTAGTAAATGAAATCTACTTGGATAATAATGGGAAAATTTGTAATCATCTCTACAATGATGATTACCAAATTTCCTTTCATTATTCAAGAACTTTTCCTTTTGTTAAGTATTGCTAAGTATTGCTAAATTAGTAATAAATAGTAATAATTAGTAATAAACTGTAATAATTAGTAATAAATTTTAATAATTAGTAATAAATTGTAACAAGTAGTAACAATTAGTAATAAATTGTAATAATTTGAAATAATTGGAAATAATTAGGAATAATTAGAAACAATTAGAAATAATTAGAAATAATAAGTTTGAGAAAGATGTAATTAGATGAGATGTTAGGGAAAAGAGTAGCTGTCAATCCACTGGAAATTGTGTCATCCTTAATTAATGATAATTATTAAGTAGTTGTAATTATTTATTATCATTTTCAGATAGTGTTTTTATAATTTCAAACTATTCAAAAACAATGATGATTTAATATTTTATGTAGGACAATATAGAACAACGAAGTCAACATCATTCATTATTAGATGATCGAGCTTGGATAAATCAGCACTGAAATCCCAGTGGTTCTAGTTTAAATCTTGTATATATTGAGGGTGTTGAAGATTTCTTAGAATTTGCATCATCAAAACCATCATAAGTTTCAAAAGGCATAATTAAATGTCCTTGTAAAAAATGTGCTCTGAGAACATTTGACACATTTGACAAGGTTGGGGGACATCTCTTGCAGTTTGGTTTTCAACCAGATTATGATTTTTGGTATCAACATGGTGAAAACAGTTCCATAGAAGATCTTAATAACTTGATTCCAAGTCCATCACGGTTTCAAAATTTTGTACATGATATTGCAGGTCCATTTGTGCAACAAACTGAAACTCATAATGATATTGATTAAACTCCTAAGTTGGAACCATCATGAATTTTATGAGCTGTTGAGGTCTGCTGAGGATGCATTATATCCTGGTTGCAAGATAAACAAATTAGTAGTGGTTAGAAAATTTATTACTATTAAATTGGATAATGAAATATCAAACAACTGTTTGGATCAGAAATTTTATTTGGTTAAAACATAGTTACCTGAAGGAAATTTGTTGCCTGCAAATTCCTATGAGAGAAAGAGGTTGATTCGTCATTTGGGCCTTAGTTATTGGAAGATTTATGCATGTCTAAATGATTTCATCTTATATTCTGGTGAAAATTAGTAATTGGATATTTTTCCCACATGTGGACAATCAAGGTATAAAGAAGCTCAACCAAGGAATTCTAGATCGATTCTAGTAAAACAGTTGTGGTAATTCCTCCCTACACCCATACTGTAGCATTTATTTTTGTCTCAGAAAACATCGTCAATGATTTCATGGCACAAAATCAATTTTTCAACTGATAAAAGCTTGAATCTTCCATCTGATGCTGATTCATGAACAATTTTGACCGTCTACATACTTTTTTTGTTATAGAAGCCCGAAACGTGCGATTGGGTCTTTCTACTGACGGGTTTTTTCCGTTTAGTTCTTATAGTAGTTAGTATTCATGTTGGTCTATCTTTATAACTCTGTACAATTTCCTCCATGGATGTTAGTGAAATGGCCTTATATCATTTTGACTATATTAATCCCAGGAAATACAAAAAAGTATATTGATGTTTATTTGAAACCATTGATTGATGAGTTAAATGCATTGTGGAGTGATGGTGTTAATACATATGATGTTGCTGTGAAACATAATTTCATATTAAAATCTGCATTGATGTGGACGATTAGTGACATTCCGGCATATGGCATGTTATCTGGTTGTAGTACACATGGTACGAAATCATTTCCTAACTGTATGAAAGAAAACAAAGCCTTTATGCAGGTCAATGGAAAAAAAACCTTTCTATTTTGATTGTCACCGTATATTTCTTCTAACCGATCATCCTTTTCGGAGGAACAAATCTCATTTCAGAAATGGAAAAATTGAATGAGATGAACCTCTAAAGATGATCTCAAGTATAGAGTTAAAATCAGTTGTATTTTCATTACCTCCCATCACATTTTGACCAATAGTAAACCAAAAAATAACTCATGGCATTGGGAAGGAACATAATTGGATAAAATGGATCATTTGGTGGGATCTTCCGTATTGATCTGATTTGTTGGTCCGCCACATGATGGATGTTATGCATATTGAGAAGAACTGTTTTGATAATTTATTTCATACAGTTTTTGATATACCAGGTAAGATCAAAGATACTATAAAGGCATGATTAGATCTTGCCCAAATATTTAGGTGACCAGAACTTGAATTATTTGAAAATGTCAGATCACAGAGTTTAATGAAGCCAAAAGCAGCTTATACACTATCCAAAGAGAGTCTCTTATTATTATGTTAGTGGATTACAGATTTGAGACTTCCAGATGGCTATGCTTCCAATTTGGGCAGATGTGTTAAGAATGGTTATATTAATGGATTAAAAAGTCATGACTGTCAAGTTATACTGGAAAGAATAATGCCAATTGGATTCAGAGGTTTGTTGAATTCTATGACTTGGGATTCAATAACAGACATATCATATTTTTTTGAGACATTTGTGCAATGAAAACAAAATACAATGTGCTAAGAAAACAGGTAGAATATTTTTTTGTAATTATATGTAAACTGGAAAAATCTTTTCGACAACTTTCTTTGAATCAATGGAACATCTGATGTTACATTTGCCACATAAAGCTAAATGTGGAGGTCCAGTACATTTTCGATAGATTTACCCATTCGAGATATGCATGCAGAAATTCAAGAAAAAAATATATAACAAAGCATCAGTTGAAGGCTCAATTTCTGAAGCTTATTTGCAAGAGGAAATTTATTTTTTTCTGCTCTCATTATTTTGAATCTCAATATACCTCAAAACATAATCAAATGGGGCGAAAGAAGGGGAATGTTAATGACAAAATGGAAAATCAGTTAACAATTTTTAATCAGACAAATCTTGGTTTTGGTGGAGTTCATGAACGATGGAATTCAGATGATGAACATCGTAGATCTCATACATACGTTCTGCTCAACTATGAAGAAATGAGATCATTTTTCCTATGACTGCTTCTATCACTTATTCTATAATTTATGTTACAGTATTTAAACTTATATTAGTTGTAGGTTATATGATAATCATATCAAGAAACAACTTCAACAAATTACATCAGTTTCTCTTAAAGCACACAGACAAAAAAAATTTCTCATTGGTTTCAAAAACTGGTAACATAAATTATTGATGGATTAATATGAATTCTGTTTATTATTTATTATATTGATAATTGTTTTAAAAATTTTCAGGTGTCTCAATAAGCTGATAAAATTGATAAGGGACTGTGTATATTGAGTAACCCACCATCAAAAATTGTTAAATATTATAATGCATATGTGGTGAATGTTTTTTGATTTCACACACATGCATACGTGGAATCAAAAAAAACAATGAACATTGGAGTTTTCTTGAGAGGATAAAATCACAGATTAACTCAAGTTGACTTTTATGGAATTTTGGATGGAATTATTGAGCTGTTTTATCTAGGATATAATTACATAACAATGTTTAAATGTCGGTGGTCGGATACTGAGAGTGGTTTGCGTGTTCATATGACTCATGTAATCGATGATATTAAATATAAAAGTATTCTTGTAGTAAATGAACCATTTTTACTGGATCAATAGGAATATCAAATTTATTATGCAAAGTACTATACTACTTCAAGAGAATTGAGTGATTATTGGAGCATAATATAAATGAAATCTAAGGAAAATCAGTTTACTCAAACTGAATGTGGTTTCGCTGAAGTAGAAGGAATTTAATTTTTAAAGAGATGGATCAAAATCCATCTTATTCAAAAAGAGACGTGAATATCAATGATGACACCCCACAATTAAGGATCAATGGTGATGAAGATTTTAATGATGTTAAAAATGATTTTTAAATGACAAGAGATGATGAAACTGAAACTCATATGGATATTGATGATGCTGAGGAGGAGGAAGAAGACATTGACATTGACAGATATGGAGAAGAGGACGAAGACGAACATTGACACAATTAAATACTGGTTATAATCATAACTAATATATATCTTTATCTAATAGTTATTTTCAACTATCTGCTAACAAAAGTAATTTTTTGTTTCAGATGGACTCTGATCTATTGCGTGAGATGGAGGAGGCTGAGCTACCTTTGGATGATGAGGGTGTGGGATTAGATGACCCTCATCCTACTGGTGGTTAATGAGGAACACGAAGGGGGTGTGGTCTTGCACAACTGATGATTCCTGACCCTATCCCCAAGAAAATTCCACATCCTGGTTTAGATCCACGCACACAGAGGTATGGTAACCTGTATATTTTAGGAAAATTTAATTAATTTATTTATATATATACTAATTGTTTGATTATTTATTCCTTTTTCACAGTTTTCAGCAAGTATATATTGGACAGGGGAGTGCTGTATTGTACAATTATTTTTCTTAGCCATGGATCGCATGGGAAAAAATTCCCGTTGATGTGCGACGTGACATGTTCCAGCATTGGCTGGTACGTAAATAAATAATATTTATTTTGAAATTTATTTTGTTTATAACTTGATATTATAAATTATTTGCAGGTTTTATGGAATCCAATCGATGATAGCATCTGCGATGTTATCCACACGACATGGTAGGTTTCTATTAGTGACTGTTTTCGCCAGTTTTTGCACAATTTGAGGACATCCATTAAGAAAGAAGGGGTGACAAAATTTGATGAGATGTGTAGAGTCAACCGACCAGAGTAAATTTCATCTCACGTTTGGGATGGATTATGATTACACTGGTTGGGTGGTGGATTTTAGAGGTGATCTTCAGTGGGACGACAGAACCGGGGGAGGCAGGAGGTGACACATCGAGCTGGTAGTCATAGAATCAGTTCACATAGAAAGTATATGGTATGTATATTTTTGAAATATTTTAGATAACATTAAATATAAATAGTTTATTTTATATTTCTGTAGGAAGTTGAGCAGCCTGATATTACGGAGTTCGATGTTTATCAGAGGATGTACAGTGATCCAGCTACTAGAGAGATTAGAGGTGATCTCCAGCGTCAGATTGTGGTTATTATTATTATTTTTAGTTTAACAATTAACTGCATATAATATTTTGACAATTTTAATTTTAAATTGGAATTGAAGGAGTCATATGAGGATGTGACCTCTCAGACACAGGCTGAGGGTCAGGACGAGATGGCCGAGCAGACCAGTGCTCATCATTTCGATGAGGCGTCATGGATGCAGGCGACTCAGTATGGCTTTGAGAAGGGAAGAGTAGTTGGCATCAGCTCTCATTTGACTCATGGTACTTATTATGGTACTTCTGTGATGTCAGAGTCTATCTTGAGAAGAGCTCATGGAGATTCATCATCTTCTGGCTCACAGTATCAGGAGTAGTTGCGAGCTCAGGCTGAGCATATAGAGACATTGCAGAAGAAGAAGGAAGAGATGTGTCGGTGGCAGTAGCAGCAGGAGCAGCATTACGAGGAGCAGATGCGTTGATGGCAGCAGCAACATCACGAGCAGATGGAATACATGAGCTATTTGACTCATAGTTTAGGGATGGAGTTTCCTCCACCATCCCCTTCATCTCCTCCACCACCTCTAGAAGATGACCCCCATGGATTTTTTTATGTTACAAACATTTGAATTTAACACTATAATATGAATTATTTACATTTTTTGTCTTTTGTATCAATACAAATATTAAATAATTTAATTTTTAATATTTTATTATCATTTTTTGAATATTTAGAATTATAATATTTTTTATTTTTTATTGTTTTAATAATAGTATTATTATTTTTTCATTAATCATAATTTTATTAAATTTTATTTTTTAAAAACTAATTTATTATTTCCGACGGGACCTTTTGAGACGGGGTCCCGTCACAAATCGTCTAACTAAATATTTTTAAAAACATATTTGTGACGACCTAGTAGTACCGTCACAAATAATTTGTTATGACGAGCCCATTGCAGAAAATGTTACATATATATTTTTTGTGATGGGATGAGAGCCCATCGCAAAAAAGATGATGTATATAAAATATATATAATCAGAAGCTTATTTGCGACGGTGATGTTTCCCGTCGCAACTAACATTTTTTGCGACGGGCCCGTTGCAAATACTTGTATTTGCGACATCGTTTTCTGCAACGGGCTACTTGCGACGGGATCCCGTCGCAAATAGGCCGTTGCAATTACCAATAATTCCAGTAGTGCTTTATACCCATTGATATACAAACAATGATGAGGAGTGGGGAAATATCTATGTGAAAGAGATTGTTCATTTGCACGGAGGTCCATATACTATAGTCTCCAATAGGGATTATTGTTTTACATGACACTTTTGGAAGGTCTTCAAGATGAACTATGAAATCATTTACTTTTAAGAATGACATACCATGTTTAGTCAGATGGAAAGATAGAGAGAACTATATAGATCTTTGATGATATGCTTTGTGCGTGTGTTAAATTTTTTTACAGGGCATAAGATGATCATTTGGGGTTGCTTGAGTTTTTTTATAACAATAGTTTCCAGTACCTGATCAGAATGGATCCTTTTGTGGCCCTGTATATCCATCCTGGTAAACCTCCATTGTGTTGATAGTATATTAGTGAGAGGTCCTTGGTTGAACCGAGTTTGGTCCAAGAGATGATAACAATTATTAAATCGATTCATCTGAGAATGCTAACATCATATAGATGATACAAGTCTTATATTGATCTTCACTGTAGACCATTTTAATTTTCAAATGGTGACTAGGTATTCTTGAATGTTCCCCTCGGTCGGGTCATCAAAGGCTAGGGAGGAAAAGAAAACTTTCTCCTCATTTTTGGGAACTTTCGAGATTATTGAAAAGGTGGGGAATGTTTCTCACCATTTAGCAATACCACCACAACTGATGTTGATACATAATGTGTTCCATATACTGTAATTGTGAAAGTATCTATATCACCAATATCATGTCTTGAGCTTGAGTGATTTTGAGATTGAACAAAAAAACTTCATGATCGTGGGGATAGTAAAGATAATTGATTCTGAAATCAAGGTAATTCAATGGAAGACGATACATGAGGTCCCTATTCCATGACATTGTGGTTTTGATTCCCATGATATGTGGGAGGGGGAGTCACTAATGAGTGATTAGTGGCCTCATATTCTTGATGTGGAGGCTTCATCCTAGGATTTCAAGGGACATAATGTTCCTACAGAGGGAAATTTCTACGATCCCATTACTATTTGTATATATTCGAAAACCCTATTAAGATATATTTCTAATATTTGATGTACTAAAACGAATTATCAGAAAAATAAATTAAAAAATGTGTTAATGTCCTTAATACCTACATAACAATTTTTAATACCCAATCAAATATTTTTGGAGTCAAATGCTATGTTATTGTAAGATTTCTGAGGCCCATAAAAACTCAGTGAAGATGGAATAATTGTTTTAAATATATTATATTAATTAATATAAATTTATTCAAAAATAATTTCTTAACATTAAATTGGTCCATTGTATGAGAAATATGAGACCATATTTATGTTCAGGACGTGGTTTTTACCCTAGGCAGGGTATAACATTTGTAAGTATCAGGGATTTGGATTCCCCACACCCCAAAATTATGCACTTTACAAATTTTTATATATTATTTTTGAAAATAAGTTAATATCTCCAAAATGGTTCCTCATATTAGAAATCTGAGTGCTTAGTTAGTGCGAGGACATAATGTTTACCAAAGGAAGGGTAAAATTTTTTTATGTTTTGAGTGTTTTGATTCCTCAAACATGATAATAAATTATTTAATAAATTTTCTTATAATATTTTTTAAAATAATTTAATATCTCCAAAATTCTATGTCGTATGGGAAATCTGAGATCACCATTGGCTTCAGAATGTTGAACATAAACTAAGCTAGTTATAAATGCTATCCCCAATAGGCGTCAGATGATTTATTTATATTTCATATTAAATAAATAAATTTAATAAAAAATTAAAGTAAGACTTAATCTTCCCCAAAATGTTGAACATCCATTATAGAAAATGGGAGTTTTAAAAATCATTTATATTGTTACTATATTGAAGAGTTTCTATTTAAATGCTTAGTGGGGATAAATAAATAACTCAATGTTGATTTTTCTGTAGAATAATGATAGAAATTTGGTATTTAAATAACTAAAATGAGGAACACACGTTGAGGGCTTTATTCATAAATGCATATGTTTTTGTTACACATGATGGATCTGATCATATGAGAATGACTCGAGCTCCAATTCCATGATTAGGTAGATATATTTTTAATCTAAAGCCACCCAAATCACTCGTTCTAAACTTACTAGGGGTGAAAACTCTAGACAATGAAGAAAGTGATTTTTTCAGGTGATTTTTTTATTTATTTCAATCATCTCTATTCTATAATTTTTTTATTGATCAGAATTATGTGTTTTATATGCTGTTGAATTTAACTTGATGAGGAGAATAAAAATAATATTTTTTTAAAGGTAGAAAGGTATTTATCGATCCGATTTTTCCCATTTTAGATGGATATTTTTAAATATATTATCCAACTAAAATCTCATTTTTATCATGATATTATTTATAATATTTTCATATAATAATTAATATGTATTATCATAGGATAGTAAAACGATTTATCAAAACTATGTTTACATAAAATTTAAATGGATAATTATAATGTAATTATCACATGACATATATTATCTAAATTTTCATGGGATAATTACATGTTCTTTCAATGGTAAATAGTCATAATTTTTAAATGATAATATCATAGAATTATCAATGTTAATCTAAACATATTATCAAATAAAAAAATTAAATAAATTTATCAAATGTTGTTTATAATATTATCTCTTTTAATATTTTAAATGATATTTTAGAAATTATCGAGGAGAAAGAATGTATCATTACAAGTGATATGTTATTTCCTTTTGAAATAAAATAATTGGTATTGGTTTTTGGAACCATTGATGATCATTAACCATTGGTGCGTCAATGCTTATGATAATAGTCCCGTGAGGAGGTGTATTGAACCACACATGGTAGTTTATCATTTCTATTGACATTTAAGGCCTCGAGGTAGGTGGTTCCATCCTAATTAGCCAAATTAACTATCCTTTAATTTCATGATTTATTTCAACTTTTTATTTAAATTGAATTTCAAAAACATTTATTCAATGGATTTGATAAAACGGTATTATAGTGGATTTGGAGATTTGAAATGGTTTTAGAATTGAAATTGGGGAAACCACCAATTACATTCAATTGGGGTGTGTTTATAGATGTTGATTGATTTAAACTATTTAATTTAATTTATGGAATTGATTGAAATAATTTCAATTAAATTGCTCAATTTAATATTGGAAATTAATTATGAAATGAGGGAATCTGTTTTGAATATATTTCAATCTTTTTAAAATGTATTAAACTGTTTTGATATAAATTTATTGGTTTTATCTAATTAAAGAGGAATGTTTTTTATTAATGAATGTTTCAGTTTTAAATAAAAAATTGAAATTTAAAGGATATTATGATATTTAATTGTATTTTATGGAGTCTTAAAACAAATTTCCCATCATTGAACGTGTAAGATCACATGAAAAATATAGGTATACTTTGATTTAATTGGACACACAATATGATTATACAATTTTAAAAAACATACGTGCAGCAGGTCATATCACATATGAGATGGGGATGAGTCCTCTCTGACCAGTGTCTAGAGGACATATGTGTACACATATTTCTGTAATCACTTAGAGAGCGCATAGTCCTATAGCCTAAAACATTCACACCTATTTGGAAGATGACCATGTTGGTCACCTTTTAATAATATACATAGAACTATATGCCAATTTTGATAAATGGTTTACATTCTCTTTCTGAATTTATACAATCTGTTTTATATAATTTTTTTATTTAATCCATTGTTTTAGAAATATTACATAACTTGTAATACAAGGCATGTGAATAAAATTTTTTCCGTCAAACTGTAGAGCATGATTATTTTAAAATAATAATTAAAATTACACAATTTTTACTTTATTATTGGAAGCCTTATTTTTGTTAATATTTTATTGGTATTGGTTATGGAATCCTAGGTGTGATCGTACTGCAATTTTTACATCACACCATACCTTTTTTCTATCAGGTGTTTGTAGACTTTATTTTTCTAGGTTTGAGAAAGGGGATAAGATCTGTTTGAGGTAAATCCAGTTACTCAACCATTGGGTGGTTAGTTATGTCCTCAGGGACATGGGATATTTACCACTATTTTAGGACTTGGGATGTAGTATGTTGGTCTTATTTTTTGATTGTTGTATTCTAGTATATCACTCTCAGTGTAGTTTATTTTGTTATATATACTATCTTTCTTTTTTTTATTCCATTTTGTTAGAGGAAAAATTGTTCCAACTTCAAGTTGTATGATGTCAATTTCTATCCACCGTCCTATTGTGTTTGGGAATGACCTTCGAGCTATTTCAGGGTCTTCTCATGTATTCGGTTACTAGGGTACCCAGGATGGTTTATGACATATCCTCTTACTTTTTTCATTATTTTTTATTAATTATAATTGAAGGAACATTTAAACATGGGTATTTCTATCCACATTGTCTCTATTTTTTCATTTATACTCTTTCTTCAGTTCCTATAATTCCTCTAAATATAAAATTTCTGTTGAATAATGATTTAATTTTTTTTGTTCCACTATAATAACGAGAAACCCAAAAAATTTCAGAGTATTTTTTTTGTGTGAAGGTTATATCAGTTTGAGACATTCTCCACAAACCTCTTTTCAATTTCATCACATCAATGTTTGCTTTCTTGGTGAGTGTATTTACCTAGGAGGTGTAATAAAATTAATTTATTTTATTAAATAAACCATGTTATATGTTTTTATTTTTTATTAGTAATTATTTACTGGAACTATAACTCCAATACTTAATGTTTGATTCTATATTGATACATTATGGTATGTGGTTCTATTTAAAGCTCCATATATATTATTTAACCCACCATGCTTGGATACTCCAAATATTGTCATACTCTTAAACTATATTTACAATGCTTAAAAAATTATTTTTATCATTTCTAATTAATTTGAAAATTTATGTGTGTTATATTATGTTTTTCATATTATAATAAATAATAAATTATATTTTATTTTATTTTGTTGTTGTATGACATTTAATGATAAATACAATTATTATAATGGTATATGTTTTAAATGTTTAAACGAAAAAGATATATTAATGATTTACTTTATATGATTCTAAATGTATATAAATATAATACAATTATTAATTTTATGGAATATAACATCATTAATTGGATGTAAATGAGATATTTTTAATCCATCTATCTTATTGATAACTTTAATATATTATTATAAAATAAAAATAAAAATTATTGTTATAAATAATGTGGATTTTTTAACTACATATTTTTTGTTTCACTTTTATTTATTTTGGGCTTGAGTGTGTACAGATGAGTGTTTTCAATTTTATTTATTTTTTTGTATGATAATATTATGAAGTCCATATAAATAAATTTGAGGATTATCATTATTAGCGATTATGTAGTCATGATTTTCTCAAATTGGTTGCAATTGTTTTGATATCACTGTAACTACCAAAACCCATAGTTATGATGTTTTTAATACTAGTTTAGAGTACTTGATAAGGATTTTAATGACAAAGATAGGCCATAATATTGAATTATTACAACTATAACGTTTCTATTATTTTATACATGCACTAAATATACAACTTAGAACATATTTATATATTATATAATGAATTTTAGTTTATTTTGAGTATGTGTATGCATATGATTTATGGGGCATAAAATGATCTATATTTTTTTAATGAATTTTGTTTTGTGATAAATGTTGAAATATTGATTACTATTCAAAATTATTTTCATTTATTTAGAGTAATGTATGATTTTTTAAAAATTTATTTTGATTATAGTATGTTAATATTTATAATGTTAGGACTATGTTAGAGTATAGAACCACTGCGGGGTAAATAATTAGTTAGAAAAACAACAATAATAAAAAAACTTTAACCTCATCTAGTTAGTATGAATGATTGTGAATGAAATAATGAAATGATGTGATATAGGGGAAGAAAGATAACACCTGAGAAAAATTATTTTATAATATTCACTCATTCTTTTCATTGGATACTTAATGATTCGTTAATAATGGATAAGTTCCTACTATGATTATTCTTATCTTATTATCAATTAGAATAACAAATGGATTAGGTACATGGTCAGAAAATCTATATTCATTCAAGGAATATGAGTGTTAATTTGTTAATGAGACATCACTTATGATCCTCAAATGCCTCTATAATTTGGATCATATGGGAATCCTTGTTTTCTTCAGCGACCCTAGAAACAATCTCATGGGAATAATTTTTGAAATGGGTTTATAGTTATATCAAAGTTTCACCACATGTTTCTTTTAGTAAATTAATTAATATTTACAAACAATGAATTAATCAGAGTGTGGTGATGTTTATTGATTTATTGTGTTAAAATTTGAATGATGTGGATTGTAGATGTAGAGAAATTTCTACTCTATTATAGAATTGATAGATATATTATTGTATGATATTCAACTCAACTCATATATATAGAATAACTATTTATATGTGACCTCAATCCTTTCAACATGATATGGTTTCTTTCCATGATTTCCATGCACTAAAATTCCATGGCCACATACCCTTTAATTGGACCCACATATTATGATATGTTTTTATATTATGGTGCATTTTATATTATCTTCCTTTGCAAAACCTAAAATAAATTTTTATAGCTTATTATCATGACACACTACCTACAAGAACTCCTCAAAATGAGTTTTCCTAGGGTGAATCCTATGACTACGGTGTGGGGTTATATATTTATGTATAACTATTCATCATTATGAAGGTGAATTACTTAAGTATACAAAAAGTACCCTACTTAAGAGTTAAAATATACCTCTTATCTAATCTAATGAATCATGGCCTGTATTTTTCATTATAAATTGGGCTCGACTTAATATGTTTATATTAAATTATTTTATTTGTTGTTGTAATTGGCCTCCAACTGATAAAACAAATTCTTATAAATTAAAATAAGGAATCATCTTCTAGACTCATGAATGAATTTAATTAATAAATAATTCATCAAATTATACCAATATGGATGTCTTATAAACCCCAAAATATTATATAGAATTATTTTTTTGATAATTACTCTAATCATAGTGCAATGAAAAATAAAACATTGACCATTTTTAAAATTGAAGTCAACGCAAACCTCTCGGTTTTTCTATTCACTTTTAGAGTTCCCTTTATTCTCAACATTTGGAGTTGTTATGAACCCTTCTCCAATATTTCATTAGAAATACCTCATGAATCTCTTTTTATGGAAAACTATTTTATTATACCCATTGACCATCACCTATAAAACTAAATATAATGTCTCCCCATTATAGAGAGGATATAATTTTTAATTGTCACCATTTATCAATTGGAAAAAAGAAAGTAAAGAGGGATAATAAATTAGAGACTTTTTATGAAATTTAGGAGATAATTCACTCCAAAAATACTCTCATGTTCCATAAGGAATCCTTTATTAGGGAATTTGTTATGTTATCTACAATTTTTTTAACATCCTTGACCAAAAGAATAATAAACTGGCACCTTGAGATGGGTCACCACATTAACTCAAGTGTACCTCCCCATATGCCAGACATTACCAACAAGTATTGGGAGTCTAATAGATCACTTGGTGAGAATAGACCATCTTTATAGAAGTATTCAACAACAAATAACATATTAAGTAAAATAAAAATAAGAAATTAACCAAAAACATGCATTATCAAAAAATCACTAAACAAGGTAAAACCCAAATAAATAAGAAATATACCATACCTTTCTAATAGTTCCAAATGTGAAGGAAAACCATAAAGTAAGACCATAACTGAATCCCCAAAATGGGTCTTGACTAATTTCTAGATCCTCAACAATGCACATCCCAAGCCCAACTCAATTCCATAGCATAGGGACATTACTCTTGTCTTGACTTACAACCATGAAATCTTCTAACGTTCCCAATAGAAGCCCGACTGTGGTGCAGGTAAAACATATTTGGCCACTACCAATGGTGTTTATAAAATATATAGTATAAATAAATAGTGCATGAAAATACTAAATAAATCAAAAAATAGAGATACTATGGTTCCAATAGTAAAAAATATTTACTTTAATAATTCTCATTATTTATTTTATTGTATTAATTTATCCATGGGTTAAGAATTTAAATCATTTACACTACATCCTAAGATGATAAATTATGATGGATGAGGGTATAATTTAAGCTCCCTATCTCACTAGGGTTACAATTTTCATAGAAATTACATCACACTTACCTTGGAGGCCGAGTCCATGTAGTCTCATCAAATGCATCTATTAGGGGCATAGAGCCTTAGTACGACTCCCTAACTTATACATTCTATGGGTGGGTTTTGAGACTCAACCCAACCAAACCCATGGCAGGAGCCTTAATCCATTATCCCACATGATGAAGCCATGTGCACATGCTTATTTATCCGTTTACCACATATACCATAAAGTAGATCATTCATAATCAAAACACAATAAATTACAATTCACATTTCATTAAACATATAAATCTTCCTCCAGAAATAACCCATTATAATCATTACCATTTACATATCATATACAATTTAACACATTTACCTTTTCATCCCTTAACCCATTTATCATATTCAACAATTCCAATCCATTAGACCATTTCATATAGTTCATCTATATTCATGAACTATCCCATTTATGCAATTCAATTTATAAGTCAAAAGTCATTTGACATAGTCACTTTTTTCCTTTCATTCCCTTTCTCAAATTTTTACAAACAAAACCTTTTTTAGTTTCCTACAACTAGACTCAACTACAATTATTTCCTATTTATAATTTGAGTTAATATGTCAAAAAAATTTCATGGGGCCTCTTTCAACACAAATGAACTTTAGTATTAACATTACAATGTTCCATGTTTGCGAATATTGGAACACACCATGGGTGGACCTATATCGGTCTAATTATCTTCAATATATCCCACATGGATCATGAGTTTTTCAATTCATCATTTATCCATCTATTTTACTATAAATCACTAACGACATCATATTCAGAACAATAGTTGACCAATAACTCGACCATGCATGAAAAAATCATCAACAAAACTATGAGATAAACTTGTATACTACATACCTTTATTTCATGGATGAAGGCTCTCTTAACATTAGCCTTGGATCTAAATTCAAGTGTCCTTTGAAGCCCCATCCAATGATCTACATGAAAAAGAGGGATTATGTAATATGAAGAATACGATCATAACCACACACCCTAATCAAGAAAAAAATAAGAAGAGAATTATACATACTAAGAGATTCAATATACACCCAATGACACTCAAAATGATGTTGTATTTAATGATATTGAACCTTGGAAAGATTTGGTACCTTTTGTTTATCAATAGGTTTTGAGGAAGAAATAGGGAGGAAAATATTGTAGAATCCATAAAATCCCAGGGGGAAAACTATAAAAACATAATTTTAATGAGGGCCACAATTTTCTATACCACGAACCAACCTTGTGCATGCCTCTTTCTAAGAGAGGTGTAATTCAAATTATTACCTTAGGATTATACATGGTTGCAAAACCATGCACCAATCTTGTAAAATTGTGCCGTCTAGGGTCACAGAATTTTAATTTACCCCTTCCATTGATTACAATGACCATGCTCCAACCATGAAAAGTGCACAAGATGGATCGATTCACTTTTTGTCAATCTTGAAACCCCATGACACCCCCGAGCTTCCTCAAACACATAGCAAGAATATAATTATCAAAATCTATGGGATTGAAACCAAGATTTATATAATAATGTACATCAACAAAGAGTAGGATTTTACAACATATCCACCATAAAAGAACTTGTCCTTGATCCTCACATCCAAGTATCACTAATCTTCTGATAAAATATATTTTTATACTGAGAAGTCACATATGAGTCTCTCTCATAAGTTTGTTCTTGAAAATTACCATTTTCCCACATAACTCAATCCAAAGGCTCAGTCTTTACCCAAAAGACATTATCAACATGATCCACAGTACAATCTGTATTCTCCTCAAAGTATGCATCGTCCTAAAGCTCAACATCCCCAATATCAATTAATTAAATAGGGTTAGGGTGTTACTATCCACATTTTGAAACATGAGAAACATGGTGAATACCACTATATCAATGTGTAAGATCCAATAATTGCACCACAAGTCTGATCCTCACCACTCTCTCACACAGACCAATCTATCTAGGTACCAACTTATCCAATATTTAAATATGATGGTGTCCCAACCATGGGAACATCCAAAGAGACACATAATTATCCACCACAAACTCAATCAGTCAATGATGCCAATCCACACACTACCTATACATACTCTAACAAATTTTCATATATTTTTTAATCAACTAGACCAATATTGATATCTCCTGCATGAGACTCATTCCCAAAAAATCTGAATCTTTAACTTCTAACCAACAGAATATAGATATACATGGTTTATTTTTGAGATACTCATTCTATTCCATCTGAATCCTATAATTTTATCCATTATTTTAGGAAAAATAAACAAGAACTAGATGATTTTCCCATGATCCACCAATGTACAAGAAAAAAACCCTCAACATTTCCTTGAGTACCTGAATAGTACACTCTGATTTCCCATCCATTTATAGGTTGTAATCCCTACTCAAATACACCTAGGTTCCAAAACCATATGTAATCCCTTAAAGAAGCGTGATTTGACAAGATGATCGTGATCCAAAACTATTGTCCATGGTATCCTATGCAACGGTAATATCTCATGAACATATTACTCACCCAAATGATCCATGGGGAAATTATTTGGAATTTGAATGAAGTTATCCACCTTAGTTTACTGAGACACAACTACCCATTTCACATCGTTCTTCTAAATCATCCTTAGGAGTCCCACAAATAAAAATTAAACATCATGTCATCCCATTTATATTATGGAATGAGAGATGGATATAAAAATATCTCAACTGCTGATTCTTAGCCTTTACCTACTGGAAGGTAAGTCATCACACACAAAACCTACATATTCTATATTAATCCCTAGACACCAATATTTCCAATGAAGATCATGATACAATTTGATCTATCCAATATGCGTTGCCCACTTTATTGTGGTAAACTCGTACATTAACTCTTCTCACATGCACATTGACATGAAAACATGATGATGAACATAACTAATACCATCATCTCTAATAGTCCAACTAGAAGGTGAATCATCACCTTTATGAATTCCCCTAAAATCCAAGAATTCCATATCCTCACACTGTGTCTCCTTGATCCAGATCATAAGAGTGGAATCAACTACCAATGATGCAAGGGTTATTCGCCCTTGTTTATTATACACCACCATATGCATATCAGCAAACAACACTACCATCTTCAACACAGAACTGGATTCCTAAACTAACTAGTTTTGAGTTTTGGGAATAAATGCATCGACAACACATATCTGCTTTCTAGGTGTGTATTCTAGCTCGAAGTCAAAAGACTTCATGGAATCAACCAATATTAACTACTAAATATTTATATCCCCATGAATTAATATTTAATTAATAATTTTATGATCCGTATACACCATTAACAACTCCACGAACATGTAGTGTCACCAACAATTCAAGGCACAAGCCACCGCATCCAACTCAATATCGTGAGTAGGGTAATTTCTTTCATGATGCCTCAAATGTTGTGACACATATTTCATAACATGATCATTCTTCACTAACAATTCCCCTTGCACAATACTAGATGGGTCATGGAACAGGGTATATGCCTATCCTGGAATGAGTAAAATCAAAATCAGTGTTGTAGTCAACCACATATTTAACTATTGGAAAGTATCCTCATATACCTCATACCTTTGAAACTTGACACCCATATTGATCTAGCCTAAAAGTGATTTTTCCATCTATGAAAAGTCTTCAATGAACTTTTGGCAATCACCAACTAAATAGCTAAAACTTTGAAAATCAGATACATTCCTAGGATGATCCTAAAAAAACTAGTTACATAATCTCTAAGTCCACTTCCAATCCATCCTATGAGATGATGTGTCCTAATAAATAAACCCTATTGATCGATAAATGACCTTTGGTGAGATTGAAGTGCATCATATGCTCCCTTAGTGAACATAAAATTACATAATTATGTGTCTATTAATCATCACGAGTCTTAGAGTACATGAATATGTCATAAAAAAAATACAACAACAAACTGATCTAGCTAGGGTGAAGGATTCCATTCATTATAGAGAAAAACACTATTGGATCATTAGTCAACCCAAATGACATCAAAACAAACTCATACAACCCTATGATTTTTTATGGTTTTTCACGGTACATCAGAAGGTACCACCATTAATTGAAGATACAATAACCTTAGGTAAATCATTTAGAACACTAAATAACCTCTCAACGAGTAAAAAATATCATCGATTGAAGGAAGAGGGTATCAGTTCTCATACATCATCTGATTTAGGTTCCCATAATCGACACACAACCACAATAATCCATCGACCTTATTAGAAATCCACACTTGTGATACCCAATGTGAATTAATAGGAAAAATAAACCATTAATTCTCTATTTAATATGATTAAGTTTTCATTTCCTCAAGTTATTCCAGATTTATTATATATGGTGGAATGGAAACTAGTTCTTCTCTCTGTAGGTACTCTATCATGAACACAACATCTCTCTCTGGAAACAACCCCGTGAAATCCTCATGAAACACATCAAGAAACCAATCTAGAATTATAGATAACTCAAGATGTTACTCCCGCATCACCAAGCATTCGAAAATCCACTAAGGCTATGAGTTCACCCAATAGCTGACAAATTGGCCTTACATGTCCTTGTTGACCAACCCACTCTCCACGATGTACCTAATTTCGTACCTCAAGAGGGGTGAATGTTTCCCTATGATGGTAACCATCAATATTGACTTGGTATAAAACTATACAATTCAAACCCAAAAAACAAATAAGAAACTAAAATATATAACATAAACAAGTCCCTTAGGAAATGATAATCATCATACTCGAGGGAACACCTCTTATACTACCATATGTTTTTTTCTTTCACCCACAACTATGTATCAATAGATAAGAATATGGACACAAGTTCCAACTCTAGTACTGAAAAACTCAAAAAATGAATAGATATAAAGAAATTGTAGGCACCAGTATCAAGAAATAAAATAGAAAGCAAGGAAATTACAAGAATCGTACCTCCAAATTTTGATGGTCCAGCCTCACCACATCTTGGTGTGGATTGAACTGAATGGATCCGATCATTACCTCTACCCTAGGATCCCAATAGAGTTCATGTTTCTATACTACCCTACTAATATGGATTCTCCCATCATTGTGTACCTTATCCTTGCACAGACTGGTATGGCTAGTAGAGCTCTAGCTGCTTGCAAGATATGGAGTAACTAAACCCTACCAACACTCTCCATCAGACTTAATCCTACATTATTACCCATTTTTGTAGAGTTTATAAATAACTATTTCACATTCCCCAACATGAAACATGCTCATTAGTCTATTTGTGGTTTTGGACATTATCCGCACATGTGTCCTGACCTTCCTTACAGATTTTAGAAAACTCAATCACTACTATATGAGGCTGGTTCCTTTTTTTTACTACCTTTTCCACCACTCCCCTAGTGGGATATCATGAATATTCACTTACTACAATCAAAATATACATCACTAGTTTCTCCAACTGGAAATGAATTCCCACCACCACAAGCCTCCTTAAGATTCCCTTCCAAAAGAAAGGCCTGATCAACCACCTCAGCGACCCTCTCAAAAAAAAAGATATTTACATGTGACTAGATGTCATGACAAATTCCATCTTATAAATGTCTCTACATAGCTACCATATCACCTAAAAATGCATGGAATAGTCATTAAATGTTAGTAAAGTGGCCGAAAAACTCCACCATTGTTGTATAACTCTGAGATAACCTCATAAACTCTTTAGTATTCTTCTAAATCATGTTCATTCGATTGAAATTCTATAGAAACATTTCATGGTTGTCTTTCAACAACATACCACATACATACTATATATGTATCAAAACATCCCACATACGTTTTTACCCTACAACATGTAATCCCCCAGCATGAATCTCTTCTTAGGAGAAGTATTTAAGTGATCAATAATTATTTGGATGGACTCTATAAAAAACTTAGCTACATCGAGTCCACCCAGTCTCACAAAATTGTGATGGTGTTATAGATGAAACCCCATATTCAGCTCCAATATACTAAAAAACCCTCAATGATTCTTTCTCCATCATCTTCATGGAATTAGAGAAGTTATCATATAAATTCTCATCTCTCTAGTTACCCTGATAATTGGTTTTACTTGTACCATTTCGGTAAGATTATTCTGGGTGACATCTTCTTATCTCCAAAAAGACACACAACATCATGGTGTAACTTCTCTAAAATTCTCACCAAACATTATAGACCCTATAGTAACAAAAATCCACAATTTAGACAAGATAAGTTTATTCACTGTCCATAAACAGCCCAATTCACATACAGAACCCCAACAAACACTTTCATGCCTAAAAAACTACCCTCATCCATTCACAACAAAGGTCATAGTTTACATGGTGTAAACCAATATAAATTATTACAAGTGTTTCATTATATACCATTTATAAACCATTTCCACTTTCACCAGAAAAAATATTTTCATTTACGCACATTTCCCATTTCACAACCTCTTAAAACCAACATTTTAACTCATTATTATCTATTCCCTAAACACAATTCATTAACCATTCTTTCACATAAATTCAATTTAACGATTTTCATCATTTTTATATGACATAATTTTCTTTAATTTTATGAAGAAGTGAATTAAATTTAACCCTTCATGTCCCACACACCAATCCCATGTGTTCCTTTCATGATGCATGACACCTATATACCGAAGTTCCAAAATGATGCATGAATGAACAACATCATTCCATATAGGCCATGAGAAAATATCCTAAATAAGTCAACACACACAAAAATTGATTCAACTTATGGTCAAATATCATAAAACCATGAAAAAACACATCAAGAACATCAATTCCCGCACTAAGTACTTTAGTTTTCTCTCATACATGGGTTAGCTAATCCCATGTGTGAGCTCATTGTCAAGGCCCAAAAATTTTTAATCTCATTAATATCATCAAAAAATTGTGTGTAAAATAATTGTAATCCTCTTATACCACTTTGTAACATCCCATACCAAAGGACTCTAAATTGATGCCTTGAGATGCGTTTCCACATGTCCTCAAGCATTCCTCCCCATTTTCCGAAGATTGCAAACTAGTAGTGAGTGTCCAACAGATCATGTGGGGGAGACTATACCATATTTAATAGAATAATAAAAATAAGATGGAATATTAAATAAATTAAAAATATGGAATATACTAGATACATTCATTCTCAACCAATTTCAAAATATTGTACAACAAAAAAATAGTAAACATGTCATGCTATGATAACAACACCAATAGTGAAGGAAAACCCAACATAAAGACCAATAGATGAATCCCCAAATAGTCCATTACTCAATATTTGGATCCTAAACCATGCACATCCCAACAAAAACTGAATTCCCTAGTATATGGACTTTACACTTTCCTTGACCTGATTCCAAGAAATCTACTCAGGTAACCAATAACGGTCCAAGAAGGGTGAGAGTACAACTCAGTAGGCAACCACTAAAGGTATCTATAAAATACCCCATATAAATAGGTCGTCCATCAGAGTAATAAATAAATGAAAATAATGAATAAATATTATTGGTTTCCATTAATTAATAATATTTACATTAACCATTCTCGTAATTCATTCCATTTCATCCCTTGTTCTATGGGTTAAGAATTTACGTCATTTACACTATAACCTAGGTTGATTAATTACCTCGCATGAGGGAATAAGTAAAGTTTACTTTCTCACCAAGGGTAAACATTTCATAGAAAATTATATCCCAGTTACCTTGGAGCCTTAGTCTAGTTAGTCTCATAAAATGCATCCATCAAGGATGTAGTTACTCAATCTAACTCCCAAACCTGTGCATTCCATAGGTGGGGTTTAGAGACATAGTCCAAATCGACCCATTGGAGGAGCCTTAATCCACTATCCCATGAATCCAATCCATGTGAACATTATTATTAATCATTTTTCAATTTATACCATATCACAGATCATACCCAATCAAAAAACATGACATTACAATTTAGAATTCATTCAATATATAAATCATCATCAATGCTTAACCCATTAGCACATTTACCATTTACTTAGCATATCTGATTTAACCCATTGCCATTTTAATACATTAAACCATTTATTATATTGAAATTTTTCATCTGTTATCCCATTTCACATAATTTATCCATTCACATGAAATATCCAATTTATGGAATTCAATTATACACTCATAAGTCATTTTACATAATTTCATTATTCTACTCAAATCCTTTTTCACATTAAAAAAAACCTTATTCAAGTATGAATGACTAAAAAAACTACCATTATCATGTCTTTTTAATTTGATATGACATGTCAACACATTTTCCATGGGATCTATTTGAACTCTAATTAACACTGGGCATAAAATTATTACATTCCATATTTTTGAATATTGGGGAACCCAATGGGTGGTCGTGTGATGGTTTAATCTAACTCAATGCATCGCTTAGGGATCATGAAGAGTTAAATTAATCATTTAGACTACCATTTTATCATAACTCACAAATGGAATCAATGGAACAAAAAGAGGGAAGCAATAAGTCAAACACAAATGCACAAACAATCCACAAAACTCTGGGATATAAGTTATAGACCAACAACCATAATTTCGTAGGTGAATATTCACTTAAACTTATCCTTATATCAATATTAAATCTCCCTTAAAAAACCAACATAATATCTACTGGAAAAAAGGATTTCAGTGATTTGGAATAAGAATATCACAACTCGAATCCATAATCTAGAAAAGAGAAGAAAGTGGAGCATAAGACATACCCAGAGCCGATATCTACACACAATGACACTCTAAATGGAAAATAATTGAAGGAAATCAACCCTTGGAATGATTTGGTGGTCATTGGTTAATAAATATGTATAAAGGAAGAATAATGGGGAAGAAAATCATGTAAAAAAATAAATTCATAAGGGGGAAAATCTATAAAAAAAACATTTTTAATGCGGCACACAGTTTGGCCACATGGTTTTCCAAATTGTGGGCCAACTGTGCATACTCCTCTATCTAAGAGTTGTCCAAGTAACATATTTTCCTATGGATCTTGTATGTTTAGATAAACTAGGCACCAACCATACAAAATTCAACAGTTTAACGATTCATAGGTTGGATTTACCCCTTTAACAGTTTATTTTAACAATACTCCAACCTTGAAATAAGATCATGATGCCCTAGTTCCCCTTTCATTTGTGTCCCAAAACCTAATAATACCCCACGATTCCTCATAAACTTTGTAAAAATTTATTTATATAATATTATTGGATTCGAAACAAAATTTTTAAAAAAATTACCTCTACGGAGACTTGGATCTCACATTATACTTTATTGAAACACATTCTATTGATATATATCTAGCTGCCACATTCTCCTTGATAAAGTCATACTTGATATCCATATTCTTAAACCTCAATTATTATACTAAATTATATGAAAATATTATTAATAATTTAATATCACAACCAATTATCAATCGTTATGAAACATTCTACCTCCTACTATTAATCTTGGTATTCATCTGCATCACTTGTATTATGGCCAAAGAATCTACACCATACTTTTCATCCATTGAGAATAAAGAGATTATTAGTTTATTAAACTGAAATATAAAAAAACATACCCAATAAATAATACACCTTGAGAAGTTAATATTTGATCATAAATTTCACATTACAAATACACATTAAAGTGTATATAAAACTGAATATATGTGTCATTTTTATACCTTAGAACCTAATCAAGATCCAATTGATGCAAAAAATATCTATTTCACTAAGATTAGATTTGAATAAATCATATTTCATTCGAATCATCCAAAAATTTAAAAACAATATGGTGATCAATCAAGAGATTTTTAACTAGAGTAAGTTACCAATAATCTTCCATAACTATATTTAACACACAATAAATCTATGTTCTATAAGAGGTGAGACCTATTTTGATTCATTTATTTTTAACATCTTCAATAACTCATGATTATATTTTTATTGTGAACAATATATATAACCTAATGTTCTTATGAATTTTATAAAAAAAAGAATTTCATCTCTTTGATTATTAATAACTCGTAGTGTTTTATTATTTTGTAATCAATGTACCTATAGGTTAATTATTTATTTTTGGTAAAATAATTTCATCATCATATACTTTTACAATGAGTGATTTTGTTTCATCTCTCATGAAAAATAAAATGTAATATACATATCATATATGTAGTTGTGTTATCCTTAATATAATATAAATTCTTCCATTCCATGATTAAGGTTATTTCTTAATCCTATAATTCACTTTCATCATCTAAACAACATTATCACTATAACTACTATGTATAAAACCTTTTGAATGTCCAATTTAAACCTTTTCCTCAAATTAAATTTTAAGTAAGTATATATACACCTCCATTTATAATTCGTTTTTGATTTATTTGAGAAAATATCAAATGAAATATTCAGATCGAATATTTTTCTGACTATAGAAATATTACCACTAATGTATAATCCATATATTTGAGAATAAAATTTTCTTATGAGATGAGTATTGTTTTTCTCTACCTCTTACTTATCATTAATAATATTTCACAGAACCTTCTTTGTCCCTATATTATTTTTATATTAGGGTAATGAAACTTATTCCCCTGATTTAATCTTCTTAATTTAATTCAACACTTATTCAATTAGTGATATCTAATCCTTATATTGGGATTACTATTTGATAATCTTTAGTAAGTCTACAAAAATTATGTTTGAGTGATCAGAAATTGTCAGATTTATGTAGTTTTAAACACTACATCTATAGAATCAAATTATTCTTTATGGATCAAAATGTTTTATAGGACTTTGGAACTTAAAATAACTTTTCTCTAATATGTCCACATTACCATGAATTTTAGAGCCATTATCTTTATTTAAAAAATTTCATATAACAAAATAATATGTCCCTTGATAGAAAATAATTTCACCTTGTTCATCAATCTCATCATTAATTGGAAATTATGTTAATATGAAATATTGATTTTAGAAAAAAAATATCATCATAACTATAAAAATCGTTCCTTATATTTTTGTTATAAAATTATGAACTCTATCCTAAATGTGTATGTAAATGTAATATCCCCTCTTCAACACTCCCATAAAGATTACCCATGTGTCTTCTCTTGATATATATGTCACAAGAGATACCTAATTCGAATAGAATTTTTATGCAATGAGTATTTCTAAACTATATATTAAAGGAAATATTCAATGAATTGGGTCAATGTATTTACTAATTGAGAATATATATATATATATAATCCAATAATGTATCAAAAATTAATTTATATTACCATACTCTGACCACATAGTTATTCTAGTGCATTTCAAACCCAAGTTATTTTTCTTAACAAATCTATTTTTTGGGAAATTTATGAAGTAATATATTAATTTTTTTTTCAATGTTATAATGATATTAGTCAAAATATTCATTATTTTATTTTGATCCATTATTGGAAAAAATCCTTTTGGATTCACATCCAATTTATTTTTCAGAAAACATCTAAAAATTCATAAACTTTTTAAGAGATTATGAATTTATTGATATAAAATAGACGTAAGTCATATGTGTAAATTCATTAATAAAATCATTGAAATACTTATCATTATTAGTTTAATGCAAGCATATTGGACATTAAAAATAGGATGTAATTAATACTATAGGTTTATTTATATTTATATTCACTACATTGTGAGTCTTGTCCATCATTTTTCTTTAAAAATTGTTTCATATGTACATATTCTTTAATTGATCACTTTTTCAAGATTCCTCATAACTAAATATTTGAATATATTTACTATGATATTTTGACACAAATTCAAAAGTATTCTTTACCAAATCACACCGTCCTCTTTCAAACTCATTTGAAAAAAATATATCATTGATTATTTAAATAAATTTTTTCTAATTAACCATCCCATTGGGATGAAAGTTCTATCTTTCATCCTTATATGGAATAATTAATTTGTTTTAAAATATCAATTCATTTCTATTTTTATAGAGATGGGATACTCTAAATAGATTTTACCCTTACCATTAACATATAGAATATCATTGTATTCCTGTTTCTTCTCACAAATTTTGGTTCTTTAAACTCCATTGACATAATTGATCCAAAATATTTTATAGTATTAGAACCTTTATCATACCATGGTATGTATTCAAGAGATGGTTATATTCAATCTTGTATAATGGTAATAAACTATCCAATATCTATAGATTTATACAATTTTATTCTTTTGGGATCCACATCAACCACTGATATTTTTTTAATAATCCTCATTTTAATAAATTTTGAGTTATGATTCAGCTTCAATTACTTAAAAAAATGAGATACTTAATGGGGGCATGTTTAGTTTTTCACACATCCCAAAAATTTCCACAATAAAATTAAAATAATTAGGTGATCAAACCATTTATTTTAGGTAATGTGGTAGGTAATATCTATGAACATTAAATTGACTACCCATCAATTCATAGTGTCTCTTAAATTTTAAATACGAATTATTATACCACCATATATAGTATTTGTGTCAATACACTTGAAAACAAAAACATATTCTATCAAATTAATATTTCTTATTTATACACAATATTCATTAAAAAAATTTATTTGAACTTCCTTTTGAGTGTAATTATATTACTTTATTAATCATCCCCACGCATAGAATAAACCCCCTTCACCTTTTTGTTAGGCTTGGATTATTATTGAGATTATTATTTTTACTCACCTAACTTTTTTTAGGATTTTTCTCAATATAAATTATAATTACAATGTGATTATTCTTCTTCTTATGTAATTTAATCATATTCATCCATTTCATTTTACTAATACCACAACTTTTAGTTTAATCTTGAATGCCAATAGAAATTTTACATGGTATAATTGGGTAAAAAATATTTTTATTTAAATCATTTATAAATATCCTGGTTAATTTTATAATTTTAGAAACCTCTTTGATAGAAATTTTTAACTAAATGTGAGTGTTCATTAAATATTTCTTATTTTCAAAAAAATTCTCCTCTAGAGCCTTTGGATAATCTTAATTGGAAATCATGTTTTCCATAACGATCTCAATATCCTTATCTATTTATTACATAATTTCATCGAGATAACCCATCATTAATGATAAATCCCCATCTATTACAATAATATCCTTGGCTTTTCAGTAGTAAATGGATTTATTAAGAGACTAATTTACCTTACATAATGTAGTTTTCTCCATTTCTAGTTTTGTTTGAAACATAAAAAAGTATCCATCCTTAATTACAATTCCTTTAGTGTCTCCTCATCTTCACTTTTATCACTGGTAGACCCATCTTCACTACTCTATTATTATTTAATAGAGATTTCCTTGAACTGTTGTCAATTTTTAATGAAGGTTTTGAGTCCTTCCTCCTTGGAATTATCTTAATCATTTCATCTTTGTTTATCACAATTTGTGTCATCATGTTTTGAAGGAAAATTACAACTCCCTGATTTGTTGTAATTTTCATTAAATTTAAATAATTTCTCTCCCTATATATCATTTGAAACCATGTTTCCTAATCATGATATTTTTTATCCACCTCTATATATTTCTATAGTATCCAATAGACTATAGTTGAAATGTCACAAATGTATCATAAATGAAACACATAATGAAATGTTTAATCTTTCATTTTACTCATCCTCTAGCCATTATATTATAAATTATTAATATAAATTCATTTAAAATTTTAAAATTCCCCCTAAAAGCAATTTAAAATTTTTGAGAGCTGTTAGGTTCAAGTTATTTTGGAACTTTGAAAGATTCAAAAACCATACTACTCATCGATTTTCCTTTATCTATTAAAGGCTGAACCTCTCCCAATTTCACATGATATTAATTTTTATAAACTTTTTAATGGTCCAATCATCTATCTATTGATAATATAAGTAAAATATTATTAAATAAAACTAATCTACATTATAGAAGACATTACAAAATATTTCTATATTAAAATTGAACATATAATTTATTCAACCAAATTATGAACTCATAAATTGATTCATCTTCTCCCATTATAAAATCCATAAATTGATCTTAATATATTATTAACTGTGCATATTTTACTTTATTTTCTCCCTCATAGATATCATTGAGTTTCTAATAAAATATATTTATTTTTTTACCCATTACCTATGTGAAATACTTTTACATGTGGTATGAGAGAAACACATTTCATTCTATTCGATAGGATTCAACATTTAACCTGATATTTATGAATTATATAGATCTTATTGATCCACATGATATTAATAATAAATACTGATCTCAGATTTATAATAAAACACATAGCACCACAATAATATGACCTGATACCATGTGTTAGGACCATGTGTGAGTATATTACCATAGTGGGATGGGGAGATCAATATTGAACAATATATGAAATTTGAGAATTATTTCCCCATAATTGGTTACCATGAAGAATCATGAATAAAATATTATGAGGATATTATATAATGAAATAAAAAACCCATATTCCATATTTTTTAAGGTTCAAACACTATTTTTATCAATTCGATAATACATATTAAACAACTAACGTGATCCCAACACACACAATATTTTCCAATTATCAACTAGTAAAAGGAATTGAGCATGAAGATGGTCTTAGACTCCCTATACAATAAATAATTCTTATCATCTATAAGTTGATCAATAATTTATTTTTGACCTAAAGTGCTTCTTAAATTTGGATCACATGTACACCATTTTTATACTCCATAGTCCTAGCCAAAATATCTTTGAAATTATCTCTAGAATGGGGGTATATTTGAAAAATCTTTTTTCACACAATTATCTAAGAGAATCAAGTCATACTTATAAACTACTAATGAATTATTTATTGGTGATTTTTTTGTGTGGATATGGTTAGTCTAAATGATATGGATTGTAGTCCTATAAGATTATATCTTCAAATTTTGAGTATATATATGCCTTGAATTGGGATCTTTATCTCAACGTATATATTCATAATAATTTTTGTGACATGATATCAATAATTATGGATTGATATGCCTTTTCCCAAAAACCTATACACTACAATTTCACAACTATATAATTTATAGTATGGACTCGTCAATTATAATGTGAATATTAGTTTATAGTATGATTTTTATTCGATCCCATAGATAAAACAAAATAAAATTATCATAACTCTTCATCATAGCACATATAGAACCTCATTAATCCCCATGAATAATCGTCAATATTTTTTATAAGAATATAATATTTTTTTCCAAAAGAGTAATACCCTTCATTATTTTTCATGATGAAAATTCCAATGTATATGATGTGTTTTATATATAAGAGTAAGAATCTACTTCTAATCTACCTGATTGCAGTGTGCAGCATACTATTCAATAAATGATATAACTCAACTCATACAATATTCATTTGTATAAATCATACTGAACTCCAAATAGCTCCCAAATAATATATGAGTATCTTATAAATAAATATAACATGAAATATCATTTAATAATCATGAAATAATTATCTCAATAAATAATATATTACATTTTCTGGATGTTGAAGTTATATAAACAACACACCAAAGGATATAATGATGTTTTTTAGAATTATCCCAATATAATTGAAAATAAAAATGATAAATTGACCATGTATCAATTGAAATCAATAAACATCCCCATTTTTTCATTTTAGAACATTAGATCACATAAAATTATAAAATAGTTTTTAAATAGAAAATATTGGAGGATTTTTACTAGGTATGTATATATGTTCACCCCTTTCATGTATACTTTAGTGAATACAAAAATTTGATTTCTTATATTAAATATTTTCAAGGTGGCGATGGAGTAAATTTTCATTCTAGTTTTTATAGAAATGTATCCACACATAGATAAATGAATTGAAATGATATATATCCATCTTGAACCTTATCCTTGATGATGTTTTACTTGATATCAATATTATTCTACAGTGATTATTATACTAGATTTTTTTTTCACTTTTATTATCACACCCAATTATCAATGGGTATAAAATATTCACCCTAATTTTTTTAATATATGAATTCATCCATATAAAATGTATTTTTCCTTGAGGTGAAGAAAGAACTCAACCTACATTGAGATTAATGTAACTATTTTTTCATAATGTTTTTAAATATACATCTTAAAATAGTAATGAATACCCCATCATAAGTCATATTTCAATAAAAAATGTCACTTTAATAACCAACATTAGAATAGATGTAAAACTGATTACATGGCCCATTTTTTATACCTCAATCCATAATCATGAGTCCCCTTGATGTATCATGTGAAATATTTTTCTACCATGAGATTTGACTCTATTATATTGGATTGATTTCATGCACAATGTGTAACCATAAACTTGATGTCCAATGATGATTTTTTCAAGTATTTTTTTCAACCAATAATATCCAATTAATCTGTTTGACCCACACTACTCCTCACTTTTTTTAACGATAACATAGTCCCAATTCAATTTGAGAAGACACCTGTCTTAATTCATGTATACTAAACCTTTTCAATATCTCACAAGTATACTATTCTTTTTAGAGAATTATATAACCTTCTATGCATGGGAATTTTATACCCAAAAATCCCATATCATTAACAATTAGCAACTCAAAGTATTTTATCTCTTTCTTAAATTGAATTATTTAAAATCTTAATATTTTTTAATAAATATAACTTCAGTAACATACACAATTTTAATGTGTGTGTTTATGTAATCTCCCAAGACAAATATATTATTATCCACTTTACCTTTCTTGATTTTTGTGCACCCTATGTTTATGTACAACAATATTTACTGTTACTAAGGTTATTTTTTTATCCAATAAATCAATTTATTTGTATTATAAAATTTAAACCATTAATATCAAGTATAAAAAAATATAATTTTCCATTATAAACTAATTCTTCAAGTTCACCTTTAAGAGATTATATATTCACATTAAATTTGAAACATGGTAATTTATTTGAGTGCATATAACATGAAATATTTAGATATTAAAATTATTGGTGTCTAGAGAAAATGTCTCAATATTTTATATACCCTTAATTTGAGGTTCTATTTTCACAAAAGATTAGTTTTTTTATGGTAATTATACCTTACCAATGAGAATATTTCTGACAACCTTATGTTTATTTATAACATTATTGTTGTTGGGATATGAAACAAATTTCTATGTGTCATTAATCTAAATATAATTCTTCTCTTAATCTATCACAACCCTCTATTCCTTATTTTAAATGAATAATTTAAAATAATTTGTTCATTTTATAAAATAAGGTTTTGTGATTGAAAGTTCTTGGAAATATAAATATTTCAACACTCTTTTTATAGTATGTAATGATGCTCTAAGGATTGATTTCTTTTAAATTTATTTTCAACTTAGAACCTCCTTGATCTGGTCCTTTTTCATTTCTAAAAATTTTCGAATCATCATGGGAGTTTTAATATTTTTTTCAACACTAAAATCTATCCTTTAATGGATAATTATTTCTATATCGACTTTTTTAGTCAATTTTTTGGAACTATTATTATTGAGATATTTTAATTTTACAAAATAATAATGTTATGAAGATTATAAAATTTCCTTTTTTATACCATTGATACCTCCTACTACCATGTTGATATCAAATAATATCCCTCAATTCACTCCCCCATAAATCTTACTAAGGCATATTCTGTTTATATTGATGTAATAAGTGATACCAAATAGCTATAGACATTCCATGCCAGGAATGTTCTCTAAATTTGTATTATTGGGAGTGCTTACTAAATTTGGAATGTTTATATACCAATTGATAACATATAAAAACATTATTATAGCTTGTCTCTTAAATTACTTCAAGGTACCATGATCTGACTACCCGATTCATACAATGTACAAAAAACACCAGTTCATTTCCTCAATTAATATATTTTTAGGGCCTGCATGGAGATATATATTCATGAAATAATTCATATTTCTCAAGATATGTATCTAAATATCAAATCTTGTTATCACACTAATTATTGGATATAAACCTTATAACGGGACATCCCATTAGATTTTAATAACACCTAAAAAAATTACTAAGAATCTTAAGTGTTTTTGATTTAATTGATCTAAAATAGACATAATTGATACCTATGAATTCACCAATTAAATTAATGAAATACTAAGCTCAATTGGTTGATTGCAAGAAATATCAGACAAAAAACTTCTCAGTGAATTAGTGCAATAGTTATATTTATTATTACCTCCACCACATTGGGACTCCTATTCATTATAATGCCCCGACCCTAGTGACCCAGAGTTGGTGCATTATTAAATAACATTGGCATGATCACAAAATATCATGTCACGAAAAACAAATTAGCTTAGTAGCCTTGGATTCACTATATATATTCATATGGTTTACATTACATCATAAAGTGAAAAAAAACTACAACAACATCTTGTCTCCATAGACCACAATCATATCCCATCATACTATCCCTTTAGGACATTTATAAAATACTTTTTCAAATCCTAGGAAAAAGAAAACATAGATAGGGGTTAGATCAAATTCTCAGTAAGGATAACATTATAGCGGAAACATTCATAAATAAGCATAAACATTTAAGGCAGTGTATAAGACTATAACAAAAGCCTTTTAAACATGAACTTCAGCATAATATGGAAAGGATTAAATCAAAAAATTCCATTTAATTATTCACATGGATATTATACTAGTCAAATGTTTACATGAAATATTAATAACCACTTTAATAAAGATGGAATTCATAATCCAGACTATTATAACCACATAGTTAAGGCATTGTGCCAAGACTAAAAATGATATTTTGTCATGGCCTTGGGCCAAGAAAATAGTTTGTCTCATGAGACCTACCGATGCATCGAGAAGCTATAGAGATCTCCACCTGTCTCTTACTATGTCCAATGAATTCCCCATATGAACATGTTTAAACATAACATAAAGATTCTTATTTAAACTAGCATACATAATGTCAATACTTTATCCACAAACCATGAATGGTATAAAAAAATAGCACATCCATAGTCAAACATAACTCATTCAATATAATATGGAAGATTCTATTGTAACAGAATAACCTCAATCGATAATAATGAATGATATTTACGTAGATGAAAATAATCATCAAAATTATTTGATAGAAATACCCCAATTTTCTTGAAAACATTTAAATGTCACACTACTTGTCAAGAAGCCGTTTAAAAAAAAGATTTTTGAATCATCGTGCCCCATATTAGTTTGAATATTTTAAAAGGAATTTTAATTTTAAAATACTAATGTCTATATAAATAAATCCTTAAAACCATTTCTTAAAACATCGACATTAATGAGAAATATTTAGAAGAATAAATCTTTAAAACATTTAAAAATGATATTTTAGTTAGAGTTTCTGACCGAAAGAGAGACACTTGAATACAAATAATTGAGGTAAAAATTAATTTTTAATATAATGATAATAAAGGTCTTCATGATATCTTATGTCAATGTACATTATATAAAACATATAAAAGTGATTTGGTGCATAAAAACAAATAAGTCTCAATTGAATGTAAATCGAGATGAAACTTCTTATAAAGACTGTATCCTTAGGTTAAGGATAAATCAGCGACATAATTATGTGTGACATATATATATACACTCAATATTATTGGATATTCAGTGTAAATTAATCAGAGGAGATTCACACATATTCTTGTAAAAACAACACTAATGAATTGGACATTTTACACAACAAATGGAGATTGAGTTAAAATTACTCTTATCAAGTTCATATCGATGAATTTATAATTTATCAATGGAGTGATTATGTGAATCAAAAGTATATACATAGAAAGGGGAGTGGAAATTATGACATAAGCAAATGGATAGTGATTCAACACATAATCATGGAGTAAAATAATCAACGAAGTATGCGTAAAGCCGAATGAGTCAAAATTGAAAATTTTAATTCCCTTACAAATTTCGTAACTTACGAAACATTTATCCCATGAACGATGGATCCTAAAATGATGATGTAAATATCCATAAATTAATGTATATTAAACAATTAATATAATCTTGGGTATTACACACACCACATGCAATAAATAAGTGGCGAACAATGTAAAACTCACGGAACTAAAAGTGGGATAAATAATCCTTATTTTGTACTTTTTTCTTGGTAGAGGGTAAGATAACCTCATGTATAAGGGTGAAATAATTTTAATTGAATTATAAAAGTATCATATAAATTAATATGATATCATATATGATTTTTTAACATTAATATGTTAATAATATCTTAGTATTATCGTCATTTTGGTTGTTAACGGATTCGTTTTCTTTTATATTATTTGTTATGTGAGCCTAATTTCTTATGTATGGGATGTATCTTATTCATATCCAG
Source organism: Viscum album (assembly GCA_963277665.1). Taxonomy (NCBI): domain Eukaryota; kingdom Viridiplantae; phylum Streptophyta; class Magnoliopsida; order Santalales; family Viscaceae; genus Viscum; species Viscum album. The sequence goes on from OY728137.1 coordinate 1,211,907,316, forward strand.
AATTATATTAAGTCTTTATATATTATTCTTAACCATTAAATGAAAATAATTCATGAATGGATACGATGGGGAATGAATCTCATCACATTTGTGGAGACGGTTGTCCGTACGTATGAAAGAGCGACAATATAATTCTTTTGATATTAAAATAATATATAATTGGATTTTATATGATATATACAGAATCATTATCATGTTATATTTATTATTTACATGAATTACACATCATTATTATACCCATACAAAGAATAAATTATTGAATAACAACTACACCATGATGTGGAGACATTAATCCGTATGTACGCACATATGGTGACATGTCATTCAAAAGATGGATATAAAATGAAGATGAATGTACCATATTTATAATAACCTCAAAGAATATATATGATACATGAGTTATTATTTTATAATGAAAATAACAAAAAATAAGACGTAGAAGAAGAAAATAACTTGAAAGAGGGTGGTGAAATTATTACCTCTTCTTCGGGTTCTTTCTTTTTGATTTGATCAAAAGGGCTCCTTAAGTTGGATTTCTAACCAAATGAGGGCCTCTAAGATGAATTTAGGTAAATTGAGGGGATATTTGGGTAAGGTATGGCTGATAAAAAGGGATTTAAGAAATCCTAACATGTCATATTAATCAATAAAATTCGTGGATGTCATCAAAACATTCAAATTATATTTATTTTAATATTTATAAGACGAATTATTTTATTCCTTCATTAATAAGTAAAATACTGCATCATTATTGTGTCATAAATATATTTAATTATTCAATGTATAAAAATTATAAAAAAAATACCATTATGTAGGAAATTATTTTAGCTTTCTAATTAATATTTATAGTCTAATATATAACATTTATAACCCTAAGTAATTTTTTTTTCAAAAAGGTTTATGCCTATGTCATTTTTTTATTTACCTTAACTTATTTAATACAAAGTGTCATCATCACTTACATGTGGCTCCATGGGGTCCCAAAACTGACCCAAAGATGCCCATGGTTGGAAATTTATAAGACAACAGGGTTAGGACACATGCTAGGGTAATTTATTGTTATTATAATATTATTTGTTTATCCTTATTTACCAGATTTACCCTTTAACCATGGTAAATAAAATATTTACCGTATTAATTTTTCAAAATGTCTACAAATAAAGTTACCTATTTTCACAATTTTTACATCCGGATTCCAAATATGGAATTTATTTTTCCAAATTCAAAACACAGATGTTGCCGAAATTAATTTAAAATTAATTCCCGCCGCAAAAACAAAAAGCGTGTTTTTAAGAGGTAATAACTATCAAAAGATTGACACTTGCTATTGTCCAGTATAAATGTGAAATTATGTCCAATGACCAACATTGGATTAAATGGTAAAAATATAATCTAATTATAATTTAAAACCTCTCAATAGTATAATTTTTCACTATAAATTATTTGTGTTTAAAAAGTTGTTTTTAATTAATGTTTAGTATTTTTTACTATTCATCAAAATATGAATGTATTCTAAAAAATACCAAAAAATAACCCTAGGATAATTTCGATATTCTGAATCAAAAAATGATGCCCATTTTGAATGATAAAATTTATAAGATTACAAAAAAGGGGTATTACTATTCATAACACTAGTTTGATTTTTTGTGGTCTGTGTTAGAACTCGAAGTTGCGTACAACACATTCAAAGGGAAGTGTACCATGGAAGCATGAGGTGTTACATTATCCCCTCATTAAAAAAAATTTATCCTTGATTTTTTTAAAAATTGGGCTTGAGAATATAATGGAAAGTCCCACATCAGAAACAGTGTCAATAAAACTATCACTTTAAAAGAAATAAAGAGAAGTACAAAGGTCACCCAAGATAACATATACTATGATTCCATGTAAGAAAAAATGGATATGGATGATAAACTAAGTGTCAAGTTCTGATGGGGACGTATAGAAAACATGATCAGGAGAAAGATAATAACAAGAATACCACAAACCTGTGATGGAACAAATGATCATTAGTCTCCATGTAGGAAAAGTAAATGGACAACATTTTTTTGTTTTAAGTTACATTACATAAAGATGAAGAATTAATTTATGAGATTTAATAAGAACATAAATAGATATACTTACTTTTTATATAGAGTTTCATTCTATAATAAATTTCTACCAGTATCTCATTTTTTTAAAACAATGAGTATTCAAGAAGACATGGTCACACTGGAAGAGCTAGAATAAACTTCTATAGAATCACATGATCCACGAGGGATAAACTATATATTTACCTTGTTTTTAGAGATTAATTGAAAAAAACTGTTAGTATAAGACTTGATGATCCCTTAAAAGTATATTCCATTATAGAAAGAAACACTAATCATAATTTCTAAAACTAAACCAACAATACCCCAAAGAAAAATAAATATCATTCAATAAACAATTGTCCTTAAAATCCTTCAACATAATCCAAACTAATATTGAAACCCAAAACATAAAAGAATTTGGTTATGTAGTCCTCCACGTTAAATTATATCTCCAAATTACACTAACTACTCATAAAGTCACATACTTAAAAGTAATTAACCTAATCACATATTCGATATTATTGGATAATCATTTCCATAAATAACCCAGATCATTATAAATCCACAATAAAAACATAGATACAAATCCACCATTACTCCTAAAATGAAATCCAATAGTATTCTATTTTCCATGGGCATATAGTTCTCCCAAAAAAGAGAACATCTTCTAAAATAACATTTATCACATAATCACTGAATCTATTTCTTATACTAAGGGTATTCATTTGATAAGACATAAGATCCCAAATAAACTTGTTATTGATCAATAAAATCATTTAACTAAAAATAATTAGTTTCACTAACTTGTGACTTCACATAGTCTAGTGGTAGGTGATAAATCATAATCGCACTTTGGTTGTGGGTTTGATTACCACAACATTGTATGATGCGACAGGTTGTCACACGGTCTGCATGTTTTCTTTTTTCAAAAAATATATTTTATAACATTACCAAAATGAGATAAATTCCTCAAAATAAACAGAACAAAATTTAACCACAGATGTTATCTCATACCTTGCATTTTAATCCCAAAATATAATAATTTTCAATTGCCTCAAACCCAATGATCATATAAATGAAAATGGTTATTTATAACTATATCCACTAGAGAAAAGATAAGTCTTCCTCAAATATCATTTTCACATGAAAAATTGCAGGGTTATAAATACAAGATAAAATTATTCCAAAGTAATCCCATCAACAAGGAGAATTGGTACTTTTAAAAATTTCTTCAACAATTTATTTCCACATAGCTTCTTCTTTGACCAAGAAAATATCCTATAGAATAAGAAATTCACTTTGGTAATGGCCAGGTACCCTAAATTTATGACAAATGACTATAAATGGATTATTGGGACCATTTTTATTTTCTTCCATTGTACTCTTAATTTTTCCTCAACAATTCTTCACTTTATGTCTTTATTTCCCACACATAAAGCATTTCCTTATTCCATTAAGACACGTTCCTTCCACATTTCTTGAATGATAAAAATTGAGGACTCTTTTATCCACGGTCTCCACTACCGGAGCTCTTATTATTCATCACCTTTCTCTTCTTTGTTGAGTCCGAGAGTTGATTAATATATATGTTGTTGATCATATTTTTTTAAAACTGATTTGGCATGAAGATGATATCATTTACGCCAATCAAAAAACCATGTTGTTGCTCATTTCAACCACTGTTCCCACCTTTTACACCATTCTCAATGTTACTATGACTTACTTGGAATCAAGACATTTACTAAATCCAGAGAGAATTGTGTGAGTAATAGTAGTCATAAAATCATTTAGAGAATGTCATGACACTATCTTCTTAATTTGAAACACCTAAGGATTAACCAAGGTCATTTATTCTCATCTTATATTAAAATAATTCAAATTGGTTTGTAATGAAAATGTAAATTATCCTAAGAATATCCTCCGAGAGTGTCTTAACCAAAGTGCATCACAGCCCATTGTCTTGCACTAGTTCCCGTTCAAGTCTTTCTGAAAGCAGTGTTTTTGGGTTTTACCCCGAGGTACATATGTGTCAGAGCCGCCTCTACCTGCTCGTATCTAGACAGGGATGTATTGCTCTGAAAACTCACAAAATCTTTACAATACCAAAATTTTAGGATGTTTTTTTATACTAAGACTCAAATTCCATCAAAGGTGTACGTGCTCTAATTGAATTTTATCAAAATCTAGTTTTCAAGGATTGTACTAAACTTCCTCAGATACCAACTATAATTCCCCGACCCCAGTTAACCAGAGTCGGTGCATTATTACATAAAATTGGCATGATCACAAAAGATCAAGTCTCGAAAGACCGATTAGTTTATTATACTTAGAATCAATACATACATTCATAATGTTTACATTACGTCATAAAGTGAAAAAAAACTACAAAAACATCTTGTCTCCATAGACCACACTCATATACCCTCATAATATCCTTATAAGTCATTTATAAAATACTTTTTGACATCCTGGGAAAAATAAAAAATAGGAAAGGGTGAGATCAGATGCTCATTAAGGATAACATTATTGCGGAAACTTTCATAAATAAGCATAAACATTTAATGCAATGTATATGACTAGAACAAAAGAATTTTAAACTTGAACTTCATCATAATATGGAAAGGATAGAATAAAATAATTCCATTTACTTATTCACATGGATATTCTACTAGTCAAATGATCACATGAAATATTAATAACCACTTTCATATTGATGGAATTCATAATGCCAGTCTATCATAACCACATAGTCAAGGCCTTGTGCCAAGACTACAAAATATATTTTGTCAAAGCCTTATGCCAAGACACTAGTTTGTCTCATGAGACCTACCAATTCATCGAGGAGCTATAGCAGGCTCCACCATCACATACGAAGTCCAATGCATTCCTCATTTGAACATGTTTAAACCTAACATAAACATTCGTACTAAAACTATCATACATTACGTCAATACATTACCCACAAACCATGGATGGTATAAAAAGTTATCACATCCACAGTCAAACATAACTCATTCAATAAAATATGGAAGATTGTATTGTAACAGATTAACCTCAATAGAGAATAATGTAGGATATTTACATAGATGAAAATAATCATCAATACTATTTGAGAGAAATACCCCCTTTTCCTTGAAAAAATTTAAAAGTCACACTACTTGTCAAGAAGCCGTTTTAAAAATAGATTTTTTAATCAAAGTGTCCCATACCACTTTGAAACATTTAAAAGGAATTTTAATTTTAAAACATTAATTTCCATATAAATAAATCCGTAAAACAATTTTTTAAAACATGGATATTAATGAGAAAGATTTAGAAGAATAAAATTTTAAAACATTTAAATATGATATTTTAGTTAGAGTTTCTGACCAAAAGAGAGAAACATGAATAAAAATAATTAAGATAATATAAACATTATAATATGATGAGAATAAAGGGATTCATGAAATACTATGTCAAAGTACATTATATACACCATATAAGAGTTATTTGGTGCATAACAACAAAGAAGTCTCAATGGAATGTAAGTTGAGATGAAACTTCTTATAAATACCATATCCATAGGTTAAGGATAAATCAACAACATAATTATGTGTCAAAAATATATATACACTCAATAATATTGGATATTCAGTGTAAATCATTCAGAGGACATTCACGCATATTCTTGAAAAAACAACACCAATGAATTGGATATTTAACTCAACAAATGGAGATTGAGTTAAAATTACTCATATCAAGTTCATATCGATGACATGAGAATTTATCAATGGAGTGATTCTGTGTATAAAAATTATATCCATATAAAGGGGAGTGGAAATTATGACATAATCAATTGTATACTGATTCCACCCATAATCATGGAGTAAAATAATCAATGAAGTATGTGTAAAGCCGAATGAGTCGAAATTGAAATTTTCAATTCCCTTACCAATTTAGTAACATACAAAACATTCATCCCATGAAAGATGGATCATACAATGATGATGTAAATATCCATAAGTTAATTTATATTACACAATGAATACAATCCAGGGAAGTACACACACCACATGCAATAAATAAGTGGTGAACAATGGAAATCTCACGGAATTAAAAGCGAGATAAGAAAATCCTTACTTGGAACTTTTTCCTTGGTCTAGAGTAGGTTAACCTCCTGTATAATTGTGAAATAATTTTTATTGAATTATAAAATAATCATATAAATTAATATTATATCATATATGATCTTTTAACATAGGTTTGTTAATTATATCTTAGTATTATCGTCGTTTTGGGTGTTAACAGAGTCGTTTTCATTTATATTATTTTTTATGTCAGACATATTTGTTATGGAAGGGATGTATCTTATTCATAACCATAATTATATTAAGTCTTTAAATATTATTTTTAACCATCAAATAAACATTATTCATGAACGGATACGTTGAGAAATGAATCTTATCGCGTTCGGGGAGACGGTAGTCCGTATGTACGCATGAACGATTATATCATTCTTTTGATATTAAAATAATGTATAATTGGATGTTATATCATATATACGGAATCATTATCATGTTATATTAATTATTTACATGAATTAAAAATCATTATTATACCCATACAAATAATAAATTATTGAATAACAATTACACCACGACATGGAGATGGTAATCCGTATGTACGCATGTATGGTGACATGTCCTTCAAAGGATGGATAGAATAATGAAGATGGATATACCATATTTATAATAAGTTCAAAGTATATAGATTATACTGGAGTTATTATTTTATAATAGAAATAACAAAAAAGAAGAAGTGGAAGAAGAAAATAACTTGAAAGAGGGTGGTGAAATTATTAGCTCTTCTTCGGGTTCTTCCATTTGATTTGATCAAGAGGGATCCTTATGTTGGCTTTCTGACCAAATGAGGGACTCTAGGATAAATTTAAGGAAGTTTTTAGGATATCTGGGCAGGTTTTTGCCAATAAAAAAGGCTTTGAAGGTGTGTATTTGTGAGTAGGGTGTGTCCCTTTTTATAAGAGGGGTGAGGGGCACCTTAGGTAAAACTAGAAATATTCTTTTAGAACAAATTCATATTCTATTTATAATTGGTAAAAAGTGTATTATTTAAAGGTTAAGGTGGGGATAGGTATAAATCCACTCAAAAAATTGGTTTTAGATAGGTTTGTGTCACTATATTAACTTTATCATTTTTATTTAACTATTAGTTAAATAGTTTGACATTTACCATGTTTCTTTGTATTTTTATATTATATAGTTAATAAACGTACTATATACTTCCAAGAAACCCACAAGTTGACCATTAATGATAAAAATATCATTATATAAGACCTTTTGCTGATCCATATATTTTTAAAAATAGATTATCAATTAATAATATAATATTTGTTTTAAAAACTCATTTATGTCAATTTTGACACTATTTAATAATTGTTTTTTGTAAAGTATTAAAAACATTATTAATTATATTTTTTTGAGAATTCCTAACATGTAATATTAACCAATAAAATTAGTGGATGTCATCAATGCATTCATATTATACTTATTTTAACATTTATAATACAAATTATTGGATTCTTTCATTAATAAGTAAAAAACTCCATCATTATTGTGTCATAAATATATTTAATTATTCAATGTCTAAAAATTATAAATAAAATTACATTATGTAGTAAATTGTTTTATATTTAAAATGAGTATTTATAGTCTAAAATATAACATATATTACCCTATATAAAAATTGTTTTTCCAAAAAATATATGCTTATATCATTTTTGTATTTTCTTTAACTTAATTAATATAAAGTGTCATTATCACTTACAAGTATCTCCATGGGGTCCCAAAATCGACCCAAAGATGTCCATGGTCAGAAATACATCAACCAATAAGGTTAGGACACGTTTTAGTGTAATTTCATATTATTATAATATTATTTGTTTACCCTTATTTTCCAGATTTACCCTTTAACCATGGTAATTAAAATATTTACCGAAGTAATTATTTAAAATTTCTAAAAATAAAAGTTTCCTATATTAAAAATTTGTACCTCATGATTATAAATGTGCAATCCATTTTTCTAAATTCAAAACACAGAAGTAACAGAAATTAATTTAAAAATAATTCCTGTTGTCAAAACAAAGAGCGTGTTTTTTTAGAAATAAAAACTATCAAAAGATTGACGCTTGTTCATGTTTAGTTTAAATGTGAAATTACATCCAATAACAAGTATTGGATTAAATTTTAAAAATATATTATAATTATAATTTAAAACCTCTAAATATTATAATTTATCATTATAAATTATTTGGATTTAAAAATTTGTTTTTAATTAATGTTTAGTATTTTTTATATTCATCGAAATTTGAATATATTCTAAAAAATACAAAAACTTCACCCTAGACTAATTCCAATATTCTGAATCAAAAAATGATTTACATTTTGAAGGATAAAATTTATATGATTTCAAAATGTGGGTATTCATATTCATATCAACTAATTTGATTGGTAGTGGTGTGTGTTAGAACTCGAAGTTGCATACACCACACTCTACTGTATTATTCAAAGGGAAGCGTACCATGGAAGCTTGGGGTGTTACATTAATCATATTTCATTTATGACATGTGTAACTAGTAATGATTCATTCATGAATCACCATTAGTATATTCCACCTAACTTCATCTTGAAAAATCAAAGCTATATTATTTTAAGACAAATAAACAAATATTATCTTCCAAATCACGTCCCTATCTTAAACAATAATTAGACAACTATTCTGTTCATTGGAGACTTGGTGAAAAAATTAATCTAATTCAATATGTTTTATGAAGATAGTTAAATCTTTCATCCACCTAATGAAACATCCATTATTTTAAAATACCACCTCATTTACATTGTCATAGAGTTGTGAAACACTCAATAGATTGGGCATACATCAACATTGTGTGATCTGTATTTTTTGAATGTAATTGCCCCTTTATCATAAAATTGGATGAATTTCCAAGGTTTCAAACTTTTGATTATGTGTGAAGAGAAAAATATATCATTTATCCATGGATTTCCAAATTTCCCTTCTTTTTAATCCACCTATACTATTGACAATTTTTATTTGAAACTCTTTATATTAATAGCTTTATATTTATGATTCCACATAAAAGAATCCAACAACATAGTCAGACCCTTAATGTTACTGTTTATAGGATGATCCCATATCTTTTAATTTTCTTCAACATAATTAAAATAATTATATGATCTTACCATATCTTTAAGTAGTTATCTCACATGGGATCTAAGAACCTTGGATTAACTACTCATCATTTCATCATATCTCTTCAATTGAGGATGTGAATGATGATACCCCCCTATGTTGGATTTTTTTCTATATCCCCATCAACACAAACATATTTCTTCTAAGAATAATTTCTTCAAATAGAAATAACGCTCAACAAAATATTATAGTTAAAAATACTTCAAATTTTAAATACACTATGTCAGTCAAATTTATCATGATTATAAGTATCCTAATTAACATTATATTTTTTTGTTAATATTAACCATGGGTTTCATATTTTTCCTCAACTCATCATTTGTTGGTTTTTCATCACCACAAACATTATTTAAAATGAGTATATAGTTATTATTATGTTATGTAATCATCATCTTCAATTTATTATTACAATTACTACCATTTTTATTTCTATAATAAATGTGAAACGTCCCCAACTGGGTGGCACAAAGTGGTGCCTCAATCCAGTTTAATACATGACCATAAGAACACCTCCCCATATGTTCCAGGCTGTTGATGAGAATTGTGGGTCTAATGTTGATCATGGGGAGACTATAACCTCTTTAACAATGTATTACAATAGTTTAATAAGTATAAAATAACCATGTTATATATCCAATCACCATAACTGTACCAATATCACATGATTTAAAAAACAAGAAATACAATATTCAAACTAAAACAGCAGATATTCCATGCCAATAAGTTTCACGTGTCATCATGAAAAATCCAAAATAAATAGACTTTGAAAACAACCAGGCTATCCCAAACCATGTCAGGTTCTATAATTTATTCTAGAAACTAATTCAACCATATATCATTTTGATATTACCCTTATCCTATCATGAAAATAAGAAATCAATTCATGTACCAATAAGGATGATCAAGTTTTTTGTTAGTAAAACTCTAACCACTGGCATCTAAAAAAATATCTATTCAATAAATATATTACCAGTTGTATAATTAATAATGTAAAACAAATACTATAAATAGTTCAAATGTATTCATCTACTCTTTATTTAAGCACATAAATCCTGAGTTCTTGAGGAAACCCAAAGTCTCAATATCTACTTTGGCCCATGTTAGAGTCTGAAATATCCCCAAGGGAAATCATGTATCAAAATTCCATTGTTACCATTCACCATCCCAATTCATATCCAAATTCCATTGTTACCATTCATCATCTTAATTCATATCTGAATTCTATTGTAACCATTCATCATTTCAATTTATATCTTAATGAAATTTGTACTAGTAATCATTTCAATTAATATCTAAGTCTCATTTTTACCAATAATCTTTTCAATTCATGTTGGAATTCTATTGTAATGAGTCATTATCTATATTAATATAAGAATTCCACTCTTAGAATCCATAATTTTAATTCATTTATTAATTCCATTATTACCCTTCATCATTTCAATTCATAATCATGGAAAATTTGAACAATATTTTAATTCCAATATCATGGGAATAAAATTTCATGTCTAGATCCATATGGGTATTTGGAGAATTAGTCCTTGTCTCATACCACATAGGTATTTGGAGCATCAGTCCCTATCTGATAAAAATATTCACATGAATGTAGTTGGGTCCAAAACACCATGTTTAGGACCCCCATGTGAATTTGGATTGTTAGTATGTCTCCCACACCCTATTTATCAATCAAACCCAAATATCACATATATCACTATATCAAAATCTCATATGTATCAAAACATCACATGTACCAAAACCACACATTAATTAAATCACTAATTAGTAAATGTAATTTTACAGTTTCTTATTCACTTCATTCCTTTAATTAATTAAACAATTATTTAATCACATAGATTAAATTAATTAATTAAACAATTAACTAATTAAATCAATTACATTAATTAATTTAACAATTAATTAATCACATCCATTTGGTTAATTAATTCAATAATTAATTTATAATATATATTCTATTAATTAAGTAACTATTTAATTAATCACAACAGTTCCATTAAAAAACCCAATAATTAATTAATCACGGAAATTATATTTTATAATATAATAATTAGTTAATAAAATAAATCAATTTCATAAACGCAATAATATATATTAATTATTTAAACAAATAATCAAAATAATTTAAAAATCCCAATATCCCCAAAATGAATTCAATAGTAAATTATTCCAATTTAATTAATTTTATAGGGAAAACAATTCCAATCAATTAGTTCAACAATTAAATAATTGAATTCAAAAATTCCCCAATCATGGAATATCTTAAATTAGGTGAATTGTTAATTAATTCCAATCATACTATTCCATAATTAGAAAGACCCCAAAATTCCATGGATTTTTTTTAAATACACATGAATTTTAGGAGTTCACGAAAATTAACGGCGCATTATTCCGAGGCCTAGTGTTCCTGGAATCAATTTCAGATGTTTTGTTCTGGTACGTTTAGTAAATGTTTGAGTAGGTTTTTATAAGTTTTGAACCGGTGCTCAGAATTAAAATCTGAGGACACCGTTGAACTTTCAGTGCAAATATTCACTTAAGGAGTCTTTTAATTTGATGATAGTGAGTCGGGAATAAAAGATAGTTTTTGGGGTTTTTAGAGATTGAATTAAAAAAAGTGTGAGGCTTTATATTTATTTGACGGTTAAAATATCATCATGGAAGTTATGGGTGGGACTACTACACCTTAACCTCCCATGAGAAGTTATGGTGGTGGTGCCCACCCAATCCTAACCTCCTGCGAGAGGAAATGACATTGGGACCCCACAGGGCTAAACTCCCATATTAATGGAAGGAGCGGAAAACCTCTCAACACCCCTTAGTAATGAAGGAGAGTTTCTCCAAACCTTCCCTTTTTATGGTTTGACCTTCCTTTTAATTAAATTTTCCCAAATCCCCTAATTAACATGTGCCAATCCTCCACATTAATTAGGATGAGCCTATTTAATTTTTTTCACCCTTTTGAATTTTGTGGCAACCAAATAATTGATAAACCCATATATTATTATTTTCATTGGAATTTTGGTGGAAATTTGGAGAAGAGGGAGAACTCTCCCATCGATGATCGAAGAAATCCGACCTTCATTGAATTCTTCCTCAGAGCTTTTAACTACGTGGGATGTCTTGAGACTACCTACCCTCTGCATCGTCGTCAACGAGACGATGTAGCTTGGGATTGGAAGTGTGCACCAGATGCGATGAACAATGATCTTCTTCATCTACATTCCATGACTCTGTCAATGAATGAAGAACAATGAAAAAAGGTATGGGATTTATTTTTGTATTATTCCTTTTCCTATTCTCATCTTCAGTTGGAAAGAAATCGACTCGGAGATTGTAAGATAATTGTTGTTCATCGGACTTCTTGATGATCGAATTGTTACAACCCTAAATACAGAGGGTGGGGCCAAACCAACATGGCTCGAACCCTCCGTTGTTCATGATTGTGATGATCCTTGGCATGGTGATGAGGCAACGAAACGACAAAGGGGGCAATGAAAAAATCAGCACTACCAGTGGTGCTCCAGTGCTCCGGGCCGAACCACGGCCCTCCGGCCCTGCTTCCTTGGCCGCGCCATCCACCAGAAGAATCGGTCGAGCCACCCCAGTGGCACCGCCGCCTACCCACACCATCAGGCTCCAAGCCGCCGCTGGCCTCCCGTGTGCCCCGTCCGAACACTGCTGGCCCACGCTGACCCGGCCCGCACCGAACAGCATCAGCCCAACCTCCTAGCCTTCCGACCGCACGTGCCTCCCATGCACCCCGGCCCGAGCTGGCCAAACCGCCTCTAGGCCGCCATCCAGCCCCCCTATTGGCATGCCTGGCCACCTGCCTACCTGGTCGGCTACACACCGGCCTGCTCGTCCACCTACAGACCAGCCCGGCTGCCTGCAGGCTTGCCCGACCGCCTGCTGGCATGCCTACATGCCTACCTTGCCGCCACCCGACCACCCCACCACCCAACCCACCACCCGACCAAACCAGTGCCCTGGCCGCGCCGGCCTCTAGCACTGGCCCATGACCCCTCTCACAGTTCCATTGACGAACTGGACCGACTGCACCCACTAGGACAAGCCTCACCAGGCTGTACCCTCATAGTGCTTCAGGCCGAACTGGCCTTGAGCCTGGGCTGAACCGCCCACGCGGCCTGCTGGGCTAGGCACAGCGGGATGGGCTGAATCTATTAGGCTAGCCCGCCCAATGGGTGGGGCCAGACCGAGATGTTCTGGCCAGGTCGACCAAGGCTGGGTTGGCCTAGATGGGGTCAGATCGGGTCAGTCTGACCAGGTTAGACTGGACCCGTGCCCACAACCACCCCTCTTTACATTCTTTGGCCATATCTTGGTACCAGACGACCGTTTGACGAACTGTTAGCGGCGTTGGTTTTTTTTCGAGTGCGACGGCCCCATTGAGTATACCCCACTACAGTTTGGGGTCATGTTGAGATACAGTCAGGTTGGATCGTACACAATTCCAACTAGGCCTCTAGGACTAAAGGGATAATAACTCATAGACCGGGAATTCAATTGATGTTCCATCTATTTCGTTGAGACCCCAATGTCATGGAAAACCTTTGAGTTACTTCTTCGTGGGACTTCATGGTAGTTGTAGAATCAACGAGTATCTTTTGGGGCAGATCTTCTGAATACGAGTGAGCACTTGTGCGGGAACCTAGTAGCTGGCTGAGAACTGACGACTACTGAATTTTAGACATGGAGAGACTGACGAACATGGAGCGCAGGGGAGGTTATCTGTACCAACCCCTCAGATAGGAATTCCCGGTGGACGACCCAGTAGCTGCTTTACATTTATTCACTTTTACTTTTATTTCCAATTGGACTTGTATTCCGGACCCTTAACGTTCTGTACTCTTTTGTATTCTATTTTACTTAGTGTTTTGATTCTAGATTTTTCCCTATTGTGTGTGTTTAAACATTATAAAGGGAATGACTTCCCAGTTTTAGGGATTTACACCTTTGGTGCTAGTCACCAGCCCCTAGCCTACAGATGGTGGGCCTGGGGTAGTCACGGCACAGTCCCTGGGAGACGGGTCGTGACAAATTGGTATCAAAGGAGTAAGATCTACTGTAGAACATAGGACTCTGATCTTTATTTTCTATGAATCAATAGTGTTAAGGATAATTAGTGTGGTTTTCAGTTCAGGGAGTCTAATGTTAGTGCAGCGGCTGACATATCCATACACCAGGACCATGACTACTGATTTCTGACTCAGTGCACAAAAACATTTATTGCGTGTTGTTTTCAAATATTTTCTTTCAGTAAAATCAACCAGGTCATCTCACCAGGTATAATCATTGACCGTATCACATTTGTTTCATTCAGAATGCCTCCTTGCAGATGACCAGCTAGAGTCCCGAGAGTTGTACAAAGAGATAGCCCACCGAGCGATGAGGCCTCAGTTGAGGGCCCTTTTTCCAATGGAGGCACCAGTATTACCCCTTTCCACTAAGCCACTGATGCGACCAACCCTAGCAGAAGATGATGCACTCCACTTGAGTGCATTGCATGAGTTCCAGCACCAGAGGACACCCAGGTTCAAGGGAGAGACCGACCCAAAGGCGGCTGAGGATGGGTTGGTGGCTCTGGTGAGATTTTTCTAAGTGGTAGGGACACCATCCAAACTAATGGTGATTCTAGCTGCCAGCCTTCTACAGAAATCAATTAGAATATCGTAAATCCTAATTGTATAGGTGCATGACAAGGCCTCACATCTCTTGGTAGACATTGAGAGCCTATTTTGGGCAGAGTTTTCCCAAGCCACCCTATCTGTGGTGTAGATACAGGAGCTACATCATCAACATAAGGGTTGTATGAAAGTAGCTCAATACTCAACGTGATTCACCGACCTCTGATGCTACTCCAGAGATATAGTGTGGGACCAATTATTTAGGGCCTGAACCTTCGAGCAGGGGCTCATACGAGAGATCAGGTCTTCGATGATCTCCCTCATCATCCTAACATAGGAGGGGGTGTTGGAGAGATCCCCCTTTGTGGAGAGTTTACTTGTTGAGCAGTCACCAGTAGCAAGACCCGCCACCAGGAATCACATAGTGGAGTCTTCCATAGCAGGAATTAGATAGATTTAATAGAGATATAAGAGGACCAGACCTACAGGTGGATGACCGCATGACTCAGGATTGGTTGTGCGGTGAACCTGGAGTGGAGACCGACCTACGAGGAGCGGGTAATGTTACTCATGCTATGGACATGGTCACATGGATCATGATTGTATGACCCACCATTCAGATGATCAGAAGATGGTCGAAAGGCCACCCATGCAGAGGCAGAGATTCGATAGAGGTAGTCCACCTGGAGAAAGAGGACGTGGTAGAGGAACTGGCCATGTAGCTAGCGGTGGACGACATTTCGAGGTGTTACCGCCACCACCACCAGGAGGTCCAACCCGACCGCAGGGAGCACGTGGACAAGGGAGAGATCAACTCCAGGAAGCTGAGGCCTATGATCACGACACTCTGGAGATGATTCGAGATACGATCTGTGTCTACTCCACCATAGTTACGGTTATTATAGACACATGTTGAAGACATTATTTCATTGCCACTGCCCTCTTTCGGAGCTCGGAGATTCTAACAGAGAAATTGGATCGATCCTTACGACTAGAGACTCCTACGGGAGCAGACTTTATGATTACGCACTGGTGCTGGTAGTGTGAGATTACTCTAGGAGGTGAGAGCTTCAGCTGTGATCTCCTAGTAGCAGCATCAAGGCCTTACGTCATCATCTTGGGTATAGACTAGTTATCTACAGTCAATGGTCAGATAGACTGTATTAGGCGCAATGTGTGGTGTTTGCACGCAGATGAGACTAGGTTTACATTCACTACAGAGAAGGGAGCCCTTCCAGCACAACATAGACTTACTAAGAGAAGGGTTCAATTGATCACTCATTAGTTGGCATGCCTTACCCTTAGAGCAGTTGATGTGGAGAGTCTGAGCTATCCTGTAGTGGTGGACCAGTACACAGATGTATTCCCTAACGATGTTCCAAGACTACCTCCTCGTAGAGAGGTGAATTTCTACATTTACTTGTACCCCGAGACGACACCGATATCTACACCAGCATGTCGGATGGCTCTCGCGGAGCTTCGTGAGCTGCGGGTACAACAAGAGGACTTACAGGAGAAGGGATTCATCCGAACCATTATTTCTCCCTAGGCAACCCTGATTCTGTTCTCCTAGAAGTTGAATAGAATCTTGTGGCTTTGTGTTGACTACTATCGCCTAAACCAGATGAACATGAAGAACAAGTACCCACTCCTGAGGATTGGTAGCCTCTTTTATGTGCTGAAGGGTGCACGATTGTTCTCGAAGATAGACCTCAGATCAGGCTGACACTAGTTTAGAGTTGAAGACATAGATATGTATAAGATGTCCTTCAGATGTTTGTACGACCACTACGTGTTCTTGGTTATTCCATTCGCCATAACCAATTCTCCAGCAGTGTTCATGGGACTCATGAACAGGATCATCTAACCATACCTCAATATCTTTGTCATAGTCTTCATCAACATCATTCTTATCTACTCAACTACTAAGGAGGAGCATGCCTACCATTACCTGGTAGTACTGTACAAACTCTGAGAGAACCAACTTTTTGGTAAGATCTTGAAGATCCAGTTTTGGGTACAAGAGGTTCACTTTATTGGACACATCATCTCGGTGGCTGGAGTTGCAGTGGATCCAGTGATGATTGAGACAATACATGCTTGGGAGATACCTAAGTGTGTGATAGAGGTATGAAGGTTCTTGGGTTTGGCTGGATTCTACTAGAGATTCCTTGCCGACTTCTCCAGAGTTGAAGCACCACTATCAGCCTTGATGAAGAATGGGAAACCCTTCATGTGGTCGATGATATTCCAGTAGAGCTTTTAGGAGTTGAGGAAGAGGATGACTAGTAACCCCATCTTGAGGCTTCCAGTGGAAGGCGTAGTGTACGTAGTCTACAGCGATACATCAGGGACCGAACTTGGTTGTGTCCTGATGCAGGAGCGAGCAGTAATCGTGTATGGTTCTTAGTAGCTGAGACAACACGAGCAGAACTACGCTACCCATGACCTGGAGTTAGCAGCAGTGGTCTTCGCCTTGAAGATGTGGTGACACTATCTAATGGGTGAGCATTTTATCATGTACTCTGATCACAATAGTCTCAGGTATATCTTCTCTTAGAAGGACATGAACCAGAAATAGTGGCGATTTTTTGAGTTCATCCAGGATTATGACTTCGAGTTAGTCTATACTCATGGAAAGGGGGAAGTTATTGCAGATGCGCTCAAAAGGAGATCTGGTATACATCTTCTAGGAGAGGAGACAAAGCAGATGGTTGCTCTATAGATATACTTTGTGGATAGATATGGAGAAGATTTCTTCAGTCTCTTACAGTCACTCTCCCACTTCTTCAATGACTTAGGGGGGCACTGCATGGGGACGCTGACTACGAGACACAACCTGCTAAGATATCCATAGTGTAGGCACCTGGTGGATTTTCTGAAGTTGGTCAGCATATCATCTTCTTCAGAGGACGTACTATAGTACAAGTGTCACTTTAGGAGGAAGTTTTGAGGGAGTTTTATAAATCCCTTTTAGCAGTACGTCTAGAAGTGGAAAAGATGTACTAGGACCTTTGATGACAGCACTGGTGGCTAGGAATGGAGAAGGCAGTAGTGGAGTTTTTTTCTCAATGCCACACTTGTCCGCAAGTGAAGGAAAAGTACCAGGTACCAGTTGGCTTTCAGAACGTAGCTTCGTCTGAGCATCTCCTTCCATCTTTAGAAGGATGGCCAGGCTAGGAGGACCATTCAGACTCTCGAGGATATGCACCGGGCATGCGTCCTTGACTTTGTTCGTAGTAAGGAGGACCACTTACCATTAGTGGAGTTTACATACAACAAAATCTATCACTCCACCATTGGGAAGGAATCTTTTGAGACGTTATATGGGAGACCATGAAGATCACCCTTGTGCTAGAATGTCCTTGGGGAGTCAGCACTAGTGGGACCATAGATTGTATGGGATACCACAGAGAAGGTGAAGAACATCCAAGAGTAGATGAAGTCTTCACAGAGCAGACATAAGTCATATCCTGACCAGAGAAGGAGACTTATGGGATTCGAGGATGGGGACCACATCTTTCTACGTGTCACTCCTCGATGAGGACTACAAAGATTTGGATGAGGTGGAAAGTTATCTATGATATTCATCTTACATTTTCAGGTTCTCAGCCGAGTTGGAAAGGTGGCTTACCGCTTAGCTCTTCCACCTTAGTTGCACCGGGTGCACGACATTTTCCACATATATCGGCTGAAGAGATATGTGCACAACCTTTCTCACATCATCGACCATGGAGAGCTGGACGTCGATGATGGGATGTCTTTCAAGAATGTTCGAGTGGAGATTGAGGATCGATAGGAGAAATTAATACGTGGATGGACAACACCTCTGTTGTGCGTTCGCTGGCAGCACGTGAACCTCCAAGAGAGCACGTGGGATTGGAGGGCTCAGATGCATTCTCAGTACCCTCATTTATTCCCTTATTAGTGTTATAGATTACGGGGATGTAAATCCCTGAGGTAGGGAGAATGTAAAACCCCAAAAATTTCAGGGAATTTTTTTAAATACATGATAATTTTAGGAGTCATTGAAAATTGATGGTGCATGATTCTGAGGGCCGGTGTGCCCAGAATCAATTTCTGAATTTTTGTTCTGTTACGTTCTGTAAACATACATGCATGTTTTTATGACTTTTGAATAGGTGCTCGGAATTGAAATCTGAGGACACCGTTGAACTCGCAGTGCTAAAATTAGATTAAGGAGAATTTTACTTCGACGACAATTAGTCGAGAATAAAAGATAGTTTTTGGTGTTTTTAGAGATTGAATTAAATAAAAATAAAGTTTGTGGATTTCTTTTTATTTGACGGTTAAAATATCCTCATGGGAGTTGGAGGTGGGACCACCAAACATTAACCTCCCATGAGTGGTTATTGTGGTGGGGTCCACCAGAACTTAATCTCCCATGAGAGGTTATGACATGGGGACCACACGAGGCTAAACTACCATATTAATGGTGGGATGGAAAAATCTCTCAACTCCCCTCAGTAATGAGGGAGAGTTTCTCCACACCCTCTCTCATTTATGGTGCCACATTCACTTTAATTAAATTGTGCCAACTCCCCTAATTAAATTGTGATAATCCTCCTCATTAATTAGGTGGATCCAATTTAATTTTTTTTCACCTTTTTTAATTCTGTGCCAAAAAAAATAATTGAAAAAACCATCTATTATTATTTTCTTTGGCATCTTGGTGGAAACATGGGAGAAGAGGGAAGAAATCTCCAAATGAAGAATGAATAACGCTGACCTTCTTCGAATTATTCCACAGAGCTTCTACCAACGTGGAACGTCTTCAACCGACCAACCCTCTGCATCGTCCTCAATGAGACGACACATCTCAGGATTGGAAGTGTGCAGTAGAAGCGACAAATGATGATCTTCTTCGTCTACATTCCACGACTATGTCAATGAACGACAATCCCAGAAAAAAGGTAGGGGTTTATTTTTGTATTATTGCTTTTATTATTCTCATCTTCAGTTGGAAAGAAATTGATACAGATATTTTAAAATAATTTTTTTCATCGTACTTCTGGATGAGCTAATTGTTACCACCCTAAACGCAGAGGGTGTGAGCCAAACCAACATGGACTGACCCCTCCTTCATTCTGGTTTGTGATGAACTTTGGGATGGCGATGAGGTGATGGAACGAACAAGGCGGCAACGACAAAAGCCGTGCTACCCGCGGCGTTCCGGGGCTCTGGCCCAAACCACGTCCCTCTGGCCAGGCCGCCTGGGCTGTGTAATCCAGTTACTAAATCAACCGAGCCTCCCAGACCGCACCACCACCAGCCTGCGCCGCCCGGCTCCTGGCCGTCTATGGCCTTCCATGTGCCCCGACAGAACACCGCCAGCCCGCGCTGACCTAATCCGCACGGAACCGCGCCATCTCTTCCTACCGACCTCCTGACCGCCCGTGCCTCCCATATGCCCTGGCCAAACCTGCCAGCCCACACTGGATGAGCCGCCCGCCGGCCTGCTCGGTCGCTCGCTAGCCCACCTTCCGGCCTGCCCGTCCGCCTCTCGACCACTTGACCAGCCGTACCACCGCCCGACCGAACCGACGCCCTAGCCAAACCATCATAGACATGCCCTATGGGCTGAGTTGTGCCGAGCCACACACTCCCGGCGCTCCAGGCCGAACCGGCCCCTAGCCCAGGCCAAACTGCCCACGCGGCCTGCTGGGCTGGTCCGTTCAGGCCAGGCCGAACCTAAAAGGTTGGCCTGACCAATAGGCCAGGTAGACCCAACTGGTCTGACCGGGTCGACCCAGATCGGGTCAGCCCAGATGGGGTCGGATCGGGTCAGACTGACTGGGTTGGACTGGACCAGGGTCCACTACCGACCCCCTTTACTTTCTTTGGCCATATCATTGGCACCAGATGACCGTTTGATGAACCGTCAGCGGTGCTAGTTTTCTTCGAGAGCGAAGGTATTTTTGAGTATACCCCTCTAGATTTTGGGGTAATATTGAGATACGGTCAAGTTGTATCTTAAACAAATCCATCCGCGCACCATGACTAAAAGTCTAATAACTCACAGACCGGGCGTCCGATTGACGCGCTGTCTATTGCGTTGAGACCCCTATGAAGTGACATACTTTTAAGTAAACTCTTCGTGGGACTTCATTGAAGTTGGATCATCGAGCAGTCACTTATGGTGTGGATCTTCCAAAGACGATTGAGCATTTTTGCAGGAACCTAGTAGCTCGCTGAGACCTGATGACTGTTGACCGTTTGACTCAGAGGAGACTGACAGACGTGGAGTGATGAGGAGGCTATATGTACCTACCTTTTAGTTAGGAATTCCCGATGGACGACCCAGTAGATTCTTCCATTTTCTTCAATTGTTCTTTTTTTCAGTTGTACTTGTATTTTTTTGTTGGGCTTGTATTCTGGCTCCGTTATTTCCAATACTCAATTATATACAGTTTTACATAGTTCTATGCTTCCAGATTTTACCATGTTTTGTGTGTTTACTCTTTATGAAGGAAACACCTTCTTAGTTTTAGGGATTTATGCCTTTGGTGCTAGTCTCCAGCCCCTGGCCTATGGAAAGCGGCCCTGGGGTAGTCACAGCACAAGGCCCAGGGGACAGGTCGTGACAATAATCATAAAATCTTATTAATTAATTCAACTATTAATAATTTGAAATCCATAAATTCCTTAATCATTTTATCTCATTAATTAATTCAACAAATAATCCATCCAAATTAGTCAATTTCACAATCATGGCATCTCATTATTTAATTCTATGATTAATAAATACAAATAAATCAATTTCACATTCATGACATATCGTTAATTATTTCTACAATTAATTAATCCTAATCAATAATTTCTACAATCATGAGATATAATTAACTACTTTAATCTATAATAAATTAAAATAACTCCTTTCCACAATCATGATATCTCATTAATTAATAAAAAAATTATTAAATCCAAGTCAATAAAATCCTAAATCATGAAATCATATTAATTAATTAAATAATAAATTAATCTAAATTGAACAATTTCAAAATCATTAAATCTCATTAATTAGTTCAATAAATAAGTAATTCCAATGAAGAAATTCCACAACCATTACATCTCATTAATTAATTCAAGAATTAATTAAACAAAATCAATCAATTACACAGTCATTACAAGTCATTAATTAATAAAACAATTAATTAATACAAATTGTTCTATTCCATTATCCCAGTGATCTATTAATTAATTAAACAATTAATTAATCCAATTATAAAATTAGAGTAATTTATAATTTAATTCAATAATCAATTAATCAAATTCTACAATCTTAATAATTAATTAATTAATTTTGAAATTAATTAATCTAGTTCCAAAGTAAAAAAGTACCAATTAATTAAATAAGTAATTCTTCCAACTCCTAAATCACAACAATTTATTAATTAATTAAAAAATTAATTAATCAAATTCACCAATCACAAAAATATATTAATTAATTAAATAATTAAATAATCACATTCAACCTATTGAATAATCACTTCAATTCGCATTAAGTAATTCAAAAATTAATTAATCTAGTTCAACATTATTAATAAACGAGTTATTAATTAAAAAATTAATTATTCCAATTCAACAATATAAATATCCCAATAATAAAATCTACAATTTGTTATTCCAATTCAACAATTTTAATATCCTAATAATTAATTCCATAATTTATTATACCAACTCAAAAAATCCAAACTTCCAATAAATTCCCCAATCACATAATATATTAAAGAATTCTTAAAATAATTAGTCCAAATTAATGATTTCCATAATTTATGTAATCAAATAATTTATTAAATTTATGATCCAATTGTGAATGTGAAATCAAATTATAAAAATACTTAGATGAAATTAGACTAATAATACTAGAAATTTAATTATAACAACTACATCAAATACGATGAACCTGTGAACTGCGTTTTGATCAACAACTAATATATGGTATCAAAAAATATTCATTATGAATCAGAATCATTGAAATTTATCCACGGTTTTTGAATTTAATTAAAATAAAATAAAATTATTCATCTATAATGGAAATAAACATAGATTTTATCATCCTCTTATCAATAATAATCTCACTTCACTGATGACACATTATTATAAATACTATCGAAGGAGAAATTAAATAACATAGAATTTTTTTTAATAAAAACATGTACAAAAAATCTTATTTTATATGAATTTTACTATATGAACCATCCTTTAATCATAATGTTTCCAATTCTAATGATTGCATATTAGTACAATTAATATATTTTTGATATTAATGATTGAATTTTTAATATATTAATAAAAAAATCAAAGAGAGATAAGATGATAATAAAGTGGTGTGAGGGAATTTTTTTAGCACCCCTCCCATATGGTTGAATTTTTTTAGCTCCCCTCCTTCATGATTTCCACACACACACATAAAAACACACACACATATATATACAAACGAATGTGTATATTTATTTGTATTAATTTAACCATGAATATATATATACACATATTTATATATATCACATACATATATAAAAACCAATTTCATTCCCACATTAAAAATAATAACAACAAAAAATATAGTTATCATTAAATATTTGACATCATTTCCACCATTATCATTCAAAAAATTATTATAAAACTATTATTAATTACATGTTTTCATTCATTCAACACAATTAAAAAAAATTTAATTATATTTAAATAGTCACTAACCACTTACTCATTAATTTATATAATAAAAATACTAATGATATTATTAATTTTCACCACCCATTAAATATTAAAACTAAAAAATAATGTTTTTTAATTAATTATAAAAAACCATAAATATTTAATAAATTTATTCAAGATCAAATTTTATATCTTTTAAAAACAATTTATCCAAATAAATTAAAAACTAAAAACAAGGGTGATTAAAATATCTACACTATAATGCCTATCATCCTTGAAAAGCAATTCAAATCTCGGAACAAATACTCCCCACCATCAGTGTTACATATTTAAATATACTACTAATATTTAGGGATATATAAATTTCAAACAAATAAAATATTTTCCAAAATATTATTTTCTACCAGTTATCATCATCTTGTTATTTTAATTTCATCAATAATTATATACACTATTCATTAGTTATATGTTCATATAAAAAATCCTAGTTATAATCCAATATTCATTAAATAATTTCAACTTTTAATAATATCCAAATAGTTTATAGCATGAAATGTTCCCTTATTTTCCACCACATGGTAAAAAATAAGGCACTATCACTACCCTTACCATCCAACATATAGGTCATTCTTAATACGGATTAATACATTCCCATAATTCATGTTTAATTAGAATAAAATTTATTCACATCTTTCATCATTTTAAAATTCTCAATTTCATATTAAACACCATTTTTTAGTTCAATAACAAAATAAAGAAAAAAAATTAAACTTCATCATCATACCCAAAACAGGTTCTCCCAGGTGTGCCTAAAATGATGCATGTCACAAGACAATCTAGACTGCCTGGAATGATAAATATAAACTCAAATCTCATTTCATTATGGCCCATGAGTAAAAAATAATAAAATCTAAGAAAAATAGTTACATCACAAACAAAGTGTGTCACTCGAGGTGAAATATCATCAACCGTAACAACATAAATTCATAACGAGAATCCCATTATGAGTATTTGAATTTTACATCATACATGTATTAACTATTCTCATGAAAGACAAATTATCCAATTAATGAATCATCCTATTCACTTTTCTAAAATTCCCTAATAGTAATATAAAAGTAAGGAAAATAAGACCCATTAGAAACAACTTTGTAATGCCTCGGCCTTGGCGCCACACACAACTGTCCCAAGACATTTCGTTACATGACCTTAGTTGGGCCACGCTATATGCCAGAGGCTACTGAATAGTAGTGAGGGTCTAATATCGATCATGGGGATACTATAACCTTTTTATAAAAGTATAACGATAATGTAATAAATAAAAAATATCCAAATGATATAACCAATAACTAGAATATTAGCAATATCACATGTTGAGAAAAATATGAAATAAAATAACCAAGATAAAATAGTAGATATTCCATGACAATAAGTGTCATGTGTCAATATGAAAAAGTCAAAATAAATAAATCCAATGACAGCTCCCTAGAAGGTCCCAAACCATGTTTGCTTCTCTTATTCATGATCCATACCTATTCAGACATTTGACATATGTCCCCTTCCCTTATAAAGTCATGAAAACATGAAATCTATTTGGATACCGATCAATTAGTATGTGTAGGGTGTGAGTACAACTTAGTAAGACACAACCAAGGTTGTCTAAAACAATATTTAGTCAAAAAAGTGTATACAGTTGTATAAAGAATAAAGTACATGAAATAATGTAAACAATTTAAATTTATTCAACTAGTCTTTATTTAACCACGAATCTCTAGGGTTTCTGAGAACAACCAAACACTCCATACCTACTTTATCCCTCTCCAGAGTTTTAATTATCTCAAAGTGATATCATATATAGAAATTTGAATATTACCATTCATTTGAGGAATTTATATCTGAATTCCATATTTATCATTAATCATATCAATTCATATTTAAATTTCATTGTCAACATTACTCATTTCAATTCATATATGAATTCCATCATTACCATTCATCGTTTCAATTCTTATCTGAATGAAATTGTTACCATTCAGCATTTAAATTCATATTTCAATGCCATTTTTACCATTCAACATCTCAATTAATTTCTGTATTCCATTTTTAATATCCATCACTTTAATTCATATCTCAATTCATTTGTTACCACTCTTTATTTCAATTCATAAAAATGACCAACTAGAACCATAGTCCAATGCCAATCCCATGGAAATAAAATTTCATGTCTAGAACCCCATGGGTATTTGGGGCATAAGTTCATGACCCACACATCATGGGTATTTGTAGAATCATACATGGTGCCAAAAAAAATATTCACATGCATGAATTTGGGACTAGAATTCCACGTATAAGTCACCAATCTATATTTGGAGTGTATGTCTATTTCCCACACCCCATTTCTCAGTCAAACACGAAAAACTCATATATATAAATATCAAAAACAAGTATGTATCACAATAACCCATGTACCACAACAACCTATTAATTAATTCACCAATTAATTATTCAAATTTCATAATTGCATATTCACATAATTCTATGAATTAATTCAAAAAAATTATTAATCACACCAGTTCAACTATTTAATTCAATAATTAATAAATCTAATCAATTTCCTCAATTTCATTAATTAATACATTAATTAATTAATCACACTATTTCCATTAATTAAATAAATAAATATTTAATTACATCAATTCCATTATTTAATTTGATAATTAATTAACCACATCAATTCCCTTAATTAATTAAAAAATTAGTTATTCACTTCAATTCCATAAATTAATTCAATAATTAATTAATCGCATCAATACATTTCATAATCATAACAACATCCATTAATTTATTCAACAATTAAATAATATAATTCAACAACCCCAACATCCACGTAATTAAATAAACAATCAATTATTTCAATTCAATCAATTGAATTGTCATAAAAATTCCCATTAATTTTTTTAACAACGAATTAATTTAATTAAATGATTAAAAAATCATAACATCTCATTAATTAATTAAATAATTGATTAATCTCTATCAACCAATTCTAGAATCCTAAGAAATTATAAATTAATTATATAGTTAATTAATTAAAAACAATCAGTTCTATAATAATGACATCTCATTAATTAATTCAACAGTTAATTAATCCAAATCAATCAATTCGACATTCATGAGATCTCTTTAATTAATTGAGAGATTAATTAACCAAAATCATCAATTCTATATTCATGAAATCTGATTAATTAATTTAACAGTTAATTAATCTATATCAATCAAATCCATAATCATGATAGCTCTTTAAATAATAGAAAATTTAATTAATCCAAATAGATGAATTCAACAGTCATGTCATCTCATTAATTAATTCTACTGTTAAATAATAATAATTATAAAATTATACAATAATTACATATCATTAATTACTTAAACAATTATTTAATATAAATCAATAAATTCCAAAATAATGACATCTCATTAATTAATTCAGCAATTAATTAACACAAATCAATCAGTTCCACCATCATAACATATCATTAACAAATTCAAAAATTAATTAATCCATATCAAACAATTTTGTAGTAACAATAATCCATTAATTAATTCAACAGTTTATTTATCCAATTCCTCAAACAGAAACATCTGTTAATTAATTCATTAATTTTTTACTCCAATTCCACAGTCATAACAACTTATTAATTAATTAATAAATTAAGAAATCCAATTACACAATCATTACAATTTATTAACTAAGTCAACAGTTAACTAATACAAATCCAAAATCAAAAAAAATATATTAATTAATTGAACAATTACTTAATCCAATTCCACAATAAATACATGCTATTATTTATCTCAATAATTAATTAATCAAATTCTTCCAATTTCATAAACACAACAGATATACTTAATAAATTAGTTATTTATTTAATCGAATTCAATGATCTCACTAGAATAATAATTTATTAAACCATTAATTATTTCAATTCAATTATTTTAACATCCTAATAATTAATTCTGTTAATAATAATTCCAATTAAAAGATTTTAATATTGAAATTATTAATTAACCAATTAATAATTCACATTAAAAAAACACCACTTTCCAATGAACTCCACATTTACACAATCTATTAATTAATTATTCTATTAATTATTCTAAATTCTTGATCACCATAAATTAATAATTAAATTTATTTCTTCAATTTATGATTTAATTTCAAATGAACCAATAAAATTCTAAAAATTCTTAGATGAAATAGGAACATGACTATGGGAAATTGAAATTAAACCACCTAACTTAAAAATGATAAACTTGTACCTTGGATGTTTATCCACTACCACTATATGGTACTAAAAATCTTCATCATTAATCATCATCATTATGATTTAACCATAGTATTGGAATTTAATTAAAACATGATAAACTTATTCACCCCTTATGAAAAATAACTCAGGGATTATCATCCCCTTATCACTAAAAATCTAGTATTTTTAAATGTAAATTATTTCAATGATTATTGAAGGATAAATTAAATTAAAAGTGATATTTGGTTTAATAAAAATCTATACAAAATATGTCATCACAGATGAAATAAATTTGATATGCACCGACCACATATCAAGAAGTATCAAATTACACTAAAGGAATGTCAATTCGATCAATATAAAATGATATATTGATGATTTCAGTTTGCAGATATTAGTAAAAATATAAATAAAATGATAGAGTGATAGAGAGAGGAGAGAGAGGCTTGAGTGATTTTTTTGAGCAGCAAACATGTAGGCTTGATTTTTTTTGAGTACCCTTCCATAATTTTTATATAAATGTATTAACCAATTGTTATACTTATTTATATTTATTTACAAGAACTAGTATATATCATCATAAGGGTATATATATATTATTCATATATATACAGACATGATTTTTCCCACATTAATAATAATAATAACACAAAAAATTATTATTATTATTAAATATTTCACATCATTATCACTGTTATCGTTATGTTTTTTAATAAAACTATTATTATTTATATGTTCTCGTGTATTTAACACAATTAATAACATTTTTCATAACTATTAATCTATCAATAACCACATACTCATGCATTTATATAACATAAACACTAATCATATTATTAATTTTTGCCACCCATAAAATAATAAAACTCTAGAATAATACATTTTTATCAATTAAAAAAACCAAAAGTATTTTGTAAATTTGTTCATAATCATATTTTCCATCCTGTTTTAAAAATATTTCAACCAAACATGAAACCTAACAACATGGGTTATAAAAAATGTCCATGAAAATTTCACATGGAATCATAGGATAAGGAATAATTTTCTCAATGTCATAAATATCTACATTTTTTTATTCAAAAATTTCAAATACTATGTTGGTAGAATTTGGAAACTAAAATTGAGTATTCATTGTGAAATTTTTATCTTCAAAAGAATTCACCTCAAGGAGATTTACATATGATTTATTGGAAATCATGTTCTCTTTGTTGAACTCATGATATTTGTTTATTTACTCTAATATCTCATCAATATCACCCATAATTAATGATAATTCCACTTCAATCACAATAATCTCCCAAAATATTGAGGAGTTAAGGGATTTATTAAGAGATTCATTATGCTTACGCTAGGAAACTTTATCCTTTTTATATTTTTTGATTTCATTGAGAATTTACAATACCCTAATCCTAAACTATAATTCCCTTATTTTTTCATCATATTTTATATTATTATTATTAGTTACATATATAACTCTCTATTATTATTTAACAAAGGGTTCCTGGAAATATTTTCAATCTATAATGAATATGTTGGGTCATTCCTTTTTAGAATCAATTGCCTCATTTCTACATTCATTATCACAAGATCCCTCATCAGGTTTTGATAGAACATTACTTTTCCTTGATTTGTTTTAATTAAAATTAGCATTAAATAATTTCCCACTAAGTTTATCAGTTGAAAAATATTATCTGCTTTATGATCTTTTGGATTGATCATCTACCTCATCTTTTTGTAGCTTCCCTATGAAAGCAGTTGAAATTTTTCCAATAATTTTACAATTAAAACATATAGAAAAATATACTCTTTAATTTTCATTTACCTCTATATATTACATTAACAAAAAATAATTTAAATTCAGTTAATTTTAAGTATATCCCATTAATTTAATTTCATATTTATAATTCATCTCAGGTTTTAGTGTTTTTGAAACATTTGATGCTTCAATTTCCATATCCTTATTCCATTTTAATTTTTTAAAAAAATAATGATCATCTCCACATTTTATAGGCTATAAAATAATTTTTAGGATATTAGTGGTAAAATTATATATATATTGATTTTCCATGTCAAAAATCATTTCATAAAATTTATCTACATAATCCAATCGTCTAGAACTTTTCAATATCTTTGAATTGAACGTACAAATTTTCTAAACCAAATGAAGAACATGTCTTCAAATAAAAATCCTTACATTTAGAAATTCGTAAATTGATCTCAATATCATTTTATGAGTGAATATTATACTTTATTTTCTAACTCAAAAATATCATCTAATTTGCTGAAAATTCAATTATCTATTTTTATTTCCATTAATCAAGTAAAATACCACTCCGAGTGGGATGAGAGTTACACTTTCATTGTCTTTGATGAGATTCTGTGTTATTTTTTTCAAGAGAAGTTTTGGATTCCCGTAATTCATGAATATTAATACTTTTCTTAGTGATACGAAGAACACAAAATGTATGATATTGAAGATATGAAACCACCCAATACTTATATATATTTCATATAAACCAATCGAAAATTGGAAATAATTTGTTTTAGGGGTTTTCATGCATTCTATTGATCTCATAGATCAAATAATAATAATAATTAACAATGAAATATGATACATGATAAAATACTTTATAATACTATTATATTCTATTATAATTATTGTTGGGAACCAGTTTGAGTAAACCACCACTAAGATGGGGGAAGATGAGTTAGTGGATACCAAAATACCCACTCCAAGAATTATTTATCTAAAATTGATTAACATCAAGGATTTTGAATGTAATTATGTAGTTAAATGAGATAGAGAGATAAAAAATTAAAAGTCCATTTTTGGAAGTTTCACCCACACTCTTTTGTTTATTTAGTAATCCTAGATGAAAAAAGATTGTGATTACACTACAAAAAATATTATCATGTTGTAAATTAGAATAAGGAATAGAGTTGGTATATGGTCCTGAATTCATTATATAATATGAAAATAAGAGCATCAATATGTTAACTAATATTTTTTTTCTAACTTCATGTACCACCAAAATTTTCATCACACGTACATTCATGTTCTTATCCATTGACCTAACCAAAATCACCTTTGAATTATTAATAGAATGCTTTTTCTTTTTATCAAGGTTTTTTACTTGATTCTTCTTGATAATAACCTCATTTATATAGACCAATAACACATAATTTATTATTCAGGTTCACCACATTGTGATAATTAATCCAAAAGATATTTATATAGATCTATAAAAATAGACCCACTATCATGGAATGATTAGATTAATTTTTTTGTTATCTTCCTGTTATATCATACCTAAAGAAGACTGGTTTGGATAGGACCTCAAGCCGAAGACCATGATTTTTATGTCTTCATAGATTACTACTCACCAAAATTTCATATCCACATACTTTACAATACGAAATCATCTATTAAAGTGTGATTCATTTATTACATAATAATTTCATTTATATTACATTGATATCCCTATTCTGAATTATTATAACTCCCCATTATAACATATTGAAAACCTCATCTCTCTCTCGGAATAATATTCACAGCACCAGGCCCAAGACTATAATGTATGTTTCGTCATAATTGAAAAAATATTCACCATCATCATAGTGAAATTACTAAATCTATGAAGTGTTTTCAAATAATATTAAAATTTCAATTCAATATACTCCATTTTATCAAGACTTGTACACTTTATTACATGATTAAAATCAACTAAAAAAACATTAATTACCTTTTCTATCACATAACTTTAATCAGACTCCAACTTATCCATGATCATGTTATAAATAAATTACACATAAAATCACCATAATGACAGATGAACAATTATCTCAACATGTAATACATAACATGATTTGGAACATGTGTTACCTTAACCACACATAATAGGATAAAATGATTATTTTAAGAATTATTTAACTCTTAGTGAAAATGAATATTATACATTGATCATTAATCAATTAAAATCATCACGTAACCCCATTTGGAAATTCAGGTCATTAGGGATCCTCATAATTTATATGGGTTATAGATAAAACATATTTGATGATTTTTTTCAAGGATAGTTCATATACTCATCCCATTAATGTATACTATGGTATAAATATTTTTTCCTATTTTAATTATTATCATGTTACCGATGGAATCTTGGTCATATTAGTTGGAATATAAATTTATTACCACATAGATATTGTAGGATTTATTTATTATACAAAATAGATGATTTCAACAACATAAGACTTGTTCTTTATTTTACATTTTTAATTATTTCCTATTTTTTTATGAAGTAAATTTATTATTATTGTTTATGGTTTGAAATTATTATATAAATATGTATCAATTTGTTTTGTTGTATATTCTTTTATTTATGTGTAACATATATATAATGGTTTTTAAGAGAAACCAATAACTGTAATGTATATTTTTCCCTCACTACCTATTGTATGGCTCTATAAATCTAGGAGAACCCAACTGATTATAGTGTGATAACCCAAAAGTCATATTATTAAAAATTTATAGAAAAAATATTTAGTAGTAAATATTTAGTAACTAGAAGTTTTCCCTCTGGGTGAGTAACAAAGTGTGTCACGAACCCCTCCCCACAAAGTGTACCCCTCCTTGGCCGGTAATGCGAGAAGGGAGATAATGACCCCCAAGTCCCACCTCCAGTAGGCCCCGGGTTGGCAACTAGAACTCAGGGTATAATAAACATTCAAATGGGAGGAATTACCCTCTAAGAGAACACATTCAGAAGAGAGAGATAGAATAGACTCAAATCAACTCCAACTCAGAACTGAAATATAAAAAAACCAAATTACATATATGAAATGTCATGAAAAAGTACTACTACTGAAAGGGAAAACTAAAAGTACCCAAAAGAAAGTAAAACGGCAGTGACCACAAGCCCGAACAGCTCCTCCTCCAACCGCAAGCTAGTAGTAACCAACATGATCTCCAACCTGCTCCAAGTGACCTGAAAAACATTTTATATGTTCATAGGGTGAGTATAACAGTATACTCAGTAGGATCCTCCCCAAGACTCTCGTGAAAAAGTAAAGAAAGCATGCTAAAGACCAGTGAACAAAAAGTGAAACTAACTCGTCACCTAAATAGGTATACTATGTTCCCAACCTCACCATGGATACTCTCGCCAAGTAACGCATACAAGAATATAGCATATAGTAAATAATATCAAGGGTACCCCGCTACTACTTCCCCACTAGTTTGTCTCTTTTCCCCAATGACATACGTCTTATGCATCTCTCTCCAAGGCTTTCCCGCAGACACCTGGGCTAAGCTCCACAATCTGCACCTCATGCACCACATAGGCTTTCCTGCAGACACCTGGGCGAAGCACTACACCGTCCTCACAACGAAAAGTAACCAGGTTGTTTCCGGGAGCCACCACAGCCCGCATAACGTGTATCATACGTCGGGTATAATACCTCAATCCATTACAGCCCTTACTCCAAGTAAGGACCCTCAAGCCATCGTAGCCTATACACATTACACCTATAGTAGTCCATAGGATACTATATCTAGAATATATGTGTGTGAATAACCACAAGCCATTACATCCCTCTACACACATATATGGGGTAACTACTGCTGTGCCTCATGGCACAAGTATCTACCAAGAGAAGAGAGCGGGGCCAGAGGGGGTAGTCAGCCATTCAACCTCCCATCAAAATGTTGGGGAAAACACCCCCCCCCCCCAGGGCTCAGAATCCCCGGGTGTCAGTTGCCCTTACCGATAGGGTGGAGTAGCGTATAGAAACACAAAAAGTACAGAATATATATGTATGACTCACATCCACACTATGGGCATTACCTAGTCTTATAGATACAACTGCAGCTATCGTCTCTCATACTCTAGGCTGCTACTTATAAGACTAGGTATCCTATAAGCGCACAAACATTTGAAGAGCTTTATTAGATTACTCCATTCAAATTTTATCAATTCCACTATACGTTAATTAATTCATTAAACATTAATTAACCATGAACAGTTCCACATTAAACTGAATTAGCAACACATTCAAAACAACTGCTCCTTTTAAGATTCCCATCACCTTTAAATTCCAGTATCTCCATCCCCGTGGGTTTTCACCATTTAATCAAACATTCATTACAGAATTACTTTTCCATATTCTCAGGCATTATAGGAAAGAATCCTAAGCTTCTAAACACAAAGGAGGCTCAACATGGTGAGTAGATATACTACCCGTCGAGTCTTTGCCGCCTATAGAAAGAGCATATACCCATTCTACCTCGAGAGTCTAAACACAGAAAGCACATGGCATACCCCGTGCGTCTTCGCCTCCTTCGAAAGAAGGGTAGCAAGACCAGCTGCCATGAGCAGTGGGGAAATCAAAGCAGATTAACATTCAATGAAACCACAAGCATCCATCAACCACATCCATCCCATTTCATCATCCTCGGTGTCCTCCCCGACACCCACATACATAAACTGATACATCTCACCACTCTAGGCATCATCCGCTACCAAAAGCACAAGGCCTCCCTGCCTCCACATGTCACAAGACCCCTCCAGGGTCACATCGTTGCACAGGAAGCAGAAAAACAACAATCATAACCATGGGCTCTTGACCCTTTAACAAACAAGAGGGTAACTCAGAACCCTTTTAGAAATTCCCACACAATCTGTTCTTTAATCTATATTGAATTGGCAGATTTGTTATTTGTGGGTTCCATTCATGGATACCTAATCAGTAAGATATCACAATTAAATAACCATTCTTACTTCCCTAATTTGATCATCCTTAAATTAGAACAAATATAATAACTGAAATAACCAGATTAATTTACATGCCTCTTTATCTTTAACCAATTAATTAACAATTAATTCTGTCTTTACGTTCATTATAAATTTCTATCATGAACGAATAACAAATCAATGAAAAATCATAGATATCACTCTATCTAGAAAAACATGAGGCAAACCGTTATCACGGTATAAAGCAACAACATTCGATCAACCAATTCTTTTAATCCAGTTCAAGTATTTAATTAGGTCAATTTCATTGTGATACAAAGGACTAAATAATGCTAATTATACAATTGCACATATACAATTAGAGAATCCATGAATCCCCTACCTCAAACAGTTCCTCACGTTCTTTATCCACACAACAGGTGACGATCCTCCCCTCGTGACAACTGCATCCACCGGAGGATGCTACGGTATGACAGTACCAACCAACCCCAAGAAAACCCATTAGAATCTTGGAAATTACATGGTATGATTATGGGAAGGAGGATAAGAGAAGATAAACCCCAAAAGAACGATGATACAACATACCTTATATTGAAGATTGATCGACACAGCTCGGTTGCATCCAAAACAGAGCAGAACCAATCCTAGGAGTAAATATTGATTGTTCAACTCGTACGGAAAGGATTGAAAGGTTCTAGTGCCTCTTAGTTGAGAAAAAAGGGAAAGAACAAGGGAGAATGATATATCGTCCCTTTTTGAAGATTTAATGGTGCGACAGTTTAAGATCCGGTTAATTCTCCATTAAAAACGGATCGCATTAACCCACACGGTTTGACCAAGTAAAAACATCCCGGCCTTAAGAATAATTAATATAGGATTTATGGAATTTTAAACGGCCTTAACATCCCTTAAAATAAGGCTTTAAATGTATTTTACGTCAAAGGAAACGTCAAAAAGAGAAATTGTTTGAAGCTGGAAACACTATTCACATACTCAAAATTTGGCAAAGGAAAGAATCAGTAGCTCTTAGAATTATGGAAACACTGTTCAAACGTGAAATTTGGACAAGGAAGGAATCAGTAGCTCTTAGGATTCTGGAAACACTGTTCAAACGTGAAATTTGGCAAAGGATGGAATCGGTAGCTCTTAGGATTCTGGAAAAACTGTTCAAACGAGAAATTTGGCAAAGGATGGAATCAGTAGCTCTTAGGATTCTGGAAACACTGTTCAAACATGAAATTTGGAAAAGGTAGTAATCGGTAGCTCTTAGGATTCTAGAAACACTGTTCAAACGTGATATTTGGCAAAGGAAGGAATCAGTAGCTCTTAAAATTCTGGAAACACTGTTCACAGAACTAAAAAATTGGCAATGGAAAGAAAAGGTCACCAATAGAACCTTGCCGATAGAAACACAAGTCTACCGTTAGATCCTCACCGATAGAACATTATTCAAGTCTACCGATAAAAGGTCACCGATAGAAATACTGTTCACAGAACTAGAAATTTGGCAATGTGTTAGCCGAGCGACTGCTAGACTGCGGCTACTGGTAGACCGAGGTACCGGTAGGTGGCGGCTATCGGTAGACCGAGCTACCGGTAGGCAGCAGCTACCGGTAGACCAAGGTACTGATAGGCAGTGGCTACCGGTAGACCGAGCTACCAGTAGGCAGCGGCTACCGGTAGACCGAGCTACCGGTAGGCTGCGGCTACCGGTAGACTGAGCTACCGGTAGGCTGGGGCTACCGGTAGACCGAGCTACCGGTAGGGCGCGACTGGGGGATAAGTCACCTTGACCTCCCGAAACACCTCCAACACCACATTTTCACAAAGTAGTGGACCGGAGAGGTTCGAGCCATTACATTAGATACCTCTCAAAACATTATCGTCCTCGAGAATTAAAAACCAACTCAGAGGAAAAGATGGGTCCGAACAACCACCCCATAAGATACCTCTCAGGGGAAAACCACCATGAGTTGTTCGAAAGATGGAACAAAACTACAACATCCGAGAATATGGAAATAAACAATCCATTTCCAAACAATTCAATCATAACATCACACAAAAGGTACATAAATAAAACATGAAAGGTCTAACCATAAAGGAAACATCATTACATGAAAATAGTTAAACATTAAACAACTCTGGGTACTGAGCACATATCTGTGACTCACGCTCCCATGTACTCTCCTCCATGCCACCGTGTCGCCACAAGAAACGAACTTAGGGGATAGAACGCCCACACAACACCTTCTCCTTGTAGTCTTGGATCTCCACAGGTCGCTCCTCGAAGGTTGCATCATCGTCAATATCGATCTCACCCCAGTCGATAACATGAGATTCATCATAAAGGTAACGACAGAGCTGGGATACATGGAAAACATCATGTATTCGACTCATCTGAGGGGGAAGTGCTACTCGATACGCCATAGCTCCAACACGAGCTAACACCTCGAAAGGCCCAATAAACCGGGGAGAAAGCTTACTTCCACGACCAAACCATCACTGCCCACGATGGGGAGTCACCTTTAGAAACACATGATCCCCAACATTAAACTCTAACGGTCTCCTTCTTTGATCAGCATATGATTTCTGACGATCCTGTGCTGTCTTCATCCTCTCATGAATCACCTGAACCATCTCTGTTGTATTCTACACTAGTTCTGGTCCGAGAATTGCTAACTCTCCAACCCCAGTCCAGCACAACGGAGAACGCCATATCCGACCATACAAGGCTTCAAACGGCACCATACTGATGGTAGAGTGAAAACTATTATTGTAAGCAAACACTACCAAGGGTAAGTGCTTCGTCCATGAACCTCCAAAATCAAAAACATAAGAGCACAACATGTCTTCAAGAGTCTGGATGGTTTGCTCTGTCTGACCATCCGTTTGAGGATGAAAAGCAGTGCTAAGGCACAGTTGAGAGCCAAAAGCATGCTGGAGACCTCCCCACATCCTGGAGGTAAAACAGGGATCACGATCAGAAATGATCGTCCAAGGTACTCCATGGAGTCTCACCACCTCCTCTAGATACTGCCTCGACAAAACCTCCACTGATCTTGACTCCTTGATCGCTATGAAGTGGGCCGACTTTGTTAAATTATCCACTAAAACCCATATAGCATCATGTCCCCCCGGAGCTCGAGGAAAACCTGTAACAAAGTCCATTGAGATGTCCTCCCAGTTCCACTGAGGAATCTCCAATTGCTGGAGAAGACCACCTGGAACACAGTGTTCAGCCTTCACCTTCTGGCAGACTAAACATCAAGAGACACATTCTTCAACCGTACGCTTCAGCCCAGGCCACCAAAACTGACTCCTCAAGGATCGGTACATCTTCGTCACACCAGGATGTACTGATAAGGGTGAACTATGGAACTCTTGGAGAACCGTCTCACACATCGCCAAGGGGACAAAAATCCTGCCATTATACAACACTCGGTGTTGTTCATCCTCCGACCAACCATCAGGGGCCTCACCACAAACAACTCTGTCTCTCCAAACTTCCACCTCTAGATCACCCAACTGAGACTCTTCCACCTTCTTCATCAGGGATGACTGCACCATCATCTGGAAAAGACAACCTCTACCCCCAACTTCTCCCATATCAAGATGCAAAGCTGATAGCTCTTCCATCACTCTCCAAGAATCACCAGATTCATGCACAACATCATTACGTGACATTCGGCTTAGTGCGTCAGCTACAATATTCCCTTTTCCAGGTGTATATGATATTTCAAAGTCGTATTCCTACAAGAACTCCATCCACCGACGCTGCCTCAAGTTCAAGTCACGTTGGGAGAAAACATACCTCAATCTCTTATGATCGGTGAAAACCACAAAGTGCTCACCAATGAGGTAATGTCTCCACAACTCTAGAGCAAACACCACGGCTGCCAACTCAAGGTCATGGGTGGAATAGTTTCATTCATGGGGACGCAACTGCTGAGACCCATAAGAAACAACTGACCTCAGCTGCATGAGAACACAGCCTAGCCCCAGATGTGAAGCATCACAGAAAACATCAAACTGGACTCCCTCCGCTGGAAGACAAAGGACTCGGGCACTTACCAACTTCTCTTTTAGATACTCGAAAGTTGCCTGACACTGATCAGTCCATATGAACGCTTGATCCTTCATGGTCAAAGCTGTTAGAGGAGTCACAACTCTGGAGAAATTGGCTAAAAACCTTCTATAATAGCCTGCGCGACCAAGGAAACATCGCACCTCTGACACGGTCTTGGGGGCTTCCCATGAAACCACTGCTTTTATCTTCGAAGGATCCATGACTAATCCCTGTTGGGACACAACATGCCCTAAGAAACTAACTTCTTGAGACCAGAACTCACACTTGGACAACTTCCCAAACAACTGATGTTGGCGAAGAACTCCCAAAATGGCTCGTAGATGCTCTGCATGCTCTTCTTCATATGTGGAGTACACATGGATGTCATCGATGAAAACCACAACAAACTTGTCCAGGAATTCATGGAACACAGCATTCATCAAACCCATGAAAACAGCTGGAGCATTTTTTATGCCGAATGGCATTACAACAAACTCATAATTCCCATGACGACAATGAAAATCAGTTTTAGGGATATCCTTATCCTTTACACGCATCTAATGGTATCCTGACCGCAAGTCGATCTTTGAGAACCAACATGAACCCTTCAGTTGATCGAATAGGTCATCAATCCGTGGAAGAGGATATCGGTTCTGTATTGTCACTTTGTTTAATCGACGATAATTGACGCACAACCGCAAACTGCCATCAGCCTTTTTCCCAAACAAAACTGGTCCACCCCAATGTGACACACTTGGCCAAACAAAACCACACTGTAAAGACCATCAAGCTGAATACGTAGCTCTTGTAACTCAGAAGGGGCCATCCTATATGGAGACATAGAGATAGGGGATGCTCCTGGCTGTAGCTCGATCCCAAACTCGATCTCTCGTCGAGGGGGTAAGGATACAACCTCTCCTGGAAAGACGTCAGGGTACTCCTCTACGACCCTAGGAAACGCCAACTGTTGAACCTCTGAAGAACTCAGCATCATCCCAGCCATCATGGATGATAAGGATGAAACTCGTCTATGACTCACCCGAGGATCTCTCTCCCCAACAAACACCACTTCCTTTCCATCCGCATCAAAGAAAACGACCTTCTTCATGTAGCAATCCACAATAGCCTGCACTGAATACAACCAATCCATGCCGAGTATGACATCATATGGTTGTATTCGCAAACATAAGAAATCTCCCCAAGAGAGGTGTTGCCCCAACACTAGCTCACAGTCTCTACATACTTCAAACAAGTCAGCTCGACCTCCAACTGGCGTAGTCAACGCCAAGGGCACTGGAAGCCTCTCTACCTCAAGTCCCAATGCATGGACAAGGGTAGGTGATATGAAGGAGTGTGTTGCTCCTGAATCAAACAAGGCATACACCAAGATATAAAACAAGAAAAGGGTACCTCGAACGACATCTGGCTCCCCTGGGGCTGGCAACGCTAGAGCATGAAGCTGACCATGACCACCTCCACGGCCTCTCTGACCCTGATGACGACCACCACCATGGCCGCGCTTTGCTCTCTAAGGACGGGGAGCGTCATGGGGCTGTCCTCTGCCTTCTCCATCTACCCTCGGGTGATCTAAAGCTGCTTCAACCTGCTGCTGCTGCCTCGGCTTGAACTGCCTCAACGAAAGAACCTGGAGTGGAGCGCCCGGTGCACGATGACTGCTCCAAAAAGTCAGGAACTCCCGCTGCTGATGACCATGAC
Organism: Viscum album; assembly: GCA_963277665.1. Lineage (NCBI taxonomy): Eukaryota > Viridiplantae > Streptophyta > Magnoliopsida > Santalales > Viscaceae > Viscum > Viscum album. The sequence goes on from OY728137.1 coordinate 1,211,947,831, forward strand.
CACCACAAGAAAAACAAGAGTCTGATCCCTTGGCATAGGCCTGAGAGTTGCTGCCTCCAGAGAAACAAGATGGGAAGGGCTGGGACATACCCCCAGGTGAACTGATACTCTTCTGTCCTGAATACTGGGAACCCCGAACCACAGCTCTGCTTCGTGAGGAATCATGAAGATTCCCCTCTCGTGATGATCCAGTCCTGGCCAAAGTCCTCTCAAAAACCTCTTCCCTTGCCAGCACCTCATGATATGTCTTCAGCATTAATGGGGTGACCTGGTGCTGGATATCTGGACGCAAAGCCTCCTCGAAATGCCTCGCCCTGGCTTCATCATCTGGTAACAGGTCTGAAGCATATCGTAGAAGGTTCCTAAAATGGATTCCAAACTCTTGAACACTGGATCTCCCCTGTCGAAGGGTGAGAAGCTCCTGGCGACTGGACACCTTCGCATTCGACGAAAGAAACTCGACTCTAAACCTGTCTCGAAACTCCTCCCATGATATTTCTGACTCCTCACGATCACCGAGGAACAAGAACCACCACTTCCTCGCTGCTCCACGCAGCATTGTCACAACCAAGGACACCCAGTGTTCCTTCTGAGCACGAATCTAACTAAATCCTATCTCGATCTTCTCCAACCAGTCTTCTGTGACTGCATCTGAAACAGAGCCCTCGTACTTCTGTAGACTCTGGCACTGAAACTCTCGAAGTGTCTTCCTCCAAGTGTTGTCTTCGTCAACCTCTACTCGGAGGTGATCTGCTGGAAGATCCTGCTGGGCATCTTCTGCGCAAACCCGACGAGGACGTCGACCTAGAGCCATACCTGTAAAATAACAACTGTTAGAACTCCTATGCCTGGAATATGGAAGACTCAACATTAATTAATTAATTGTTTTGTTTTATTAATTTCAGGTTACCTATCCCAAGGTATACCCATTCAAACACAGGCACAAAGAATAATGATGCATGATCCTTTCTTAGGTCTCTACCCTGCAACCAGTATCACTTTGTTTAGTAGCCATCGTAAACTTAAAGGTCCGTGAAACAGATCATAGGGGGCCCTGAATGCCTATGTCTCTGCCGGTCTCCAGTGTTTACCACACTTTCTAAACATGAATGACACTGTTTCCCTACCACCCCATGCATCCTCACCTGTGCCTAACTCCAAAATCCATCCTATCTCTCAACCAGACCTCTGATACCACTCTGTCACGACCCCCTCCCCACAAAGTGTACCCCTCCTGGGCCAGCAATGCGAGAAGGGAGATAATGACCCCCGAGTCCCGCCTCCAGTAGGCCCCGGGTTGGCGACTAGCACCGAGGGTATAATAAACATACAAATGGGAGGCATTACCCTCTAAGAGAACACATGCAGAAGAGAGAGATAGAATAGACTCCAATCAACTCCAACTCAGAACTGAAATATAAAATAAACCCAAGTGCATATATGAAATGTCATGAAAAAGTACTACAACTGAAAGGGAAAACTAAAAGTACCCAAAAGAAAGTAAAACGACATCGACCACAAGCCTGAACAGCTCCTCCAACCGCAAGCTAGTAGTAACCAGCTTGATCTCCAACCTGCTCCAAGTGACCTGAAAAACAGTTTATATGTACATAGGGTGAGTATAATAGTATACTCAGTAGGATCCTCACCAAGCCTCTCGTGAAAAAGTAAAGAAAGCATGGTAAAGCCCAGTGAACAACAAGTGAAACTAACTCATCACCTAAACAGGTATACTATGTTCCCAACCTCACCATAGAAACTCTCGCAAAGTAACGCATACAAGAATATAGAATATAGTAAAGAATATAATGGGTACCCCACTACTACTTCCCCACTGGTTTGTTGCTTTTCCCCAACGACATACGTCTTGTGCATCTCTCTCCAAGGCTTGCCCGCAGACACCTGGGCTAAGCTCCACAATCTGCACCTCGTGCACCACATAGGCTTGCCTGCAGACACCTGGGCGAAGCACCACACCGTCCTCACAACCAAAAGTAACCAGGTAGTTTCCAGGAGCCACCACAACCCACATAACATGTATCATACGTTGGGTATAATACCTCAAGCCATTACAGCCCATACTCAGAGTAAGGATCCTCAAGCCATCAAAGCCTATACACATTACACCTATAGTAGTCCATAGGATACTATATCCAGAATATATTTTTCTGAATAACCACAAGCCATTACAGCCCTCTACACACATATATGGGTTAACTACCCGCTGTGCCTCATGGCACAAGTATCTACCTAGAGAAGAGAGCGGGGCCAAAGGGGGTAGTCAGCCATTCAACCTCCCATCATAATATTGGGGAAAACACCCCCCCAGGGCTCAGAACCCCCGGGGTGTCAGTTGCCCTTACCGACAGGGTGGAGTAGCATATAGAAACACAAAAAGTACAGAATATATATGTATAACTCAAATCCACACTATGGGCATTACCTAGTCTTATAGATACAACTGCAGCTAACGTCTCTCAGACTCCAGGCTGCTACTTCTAAGACTAGGTATCCTATAAGCACACAAAAATTTGAATAGCTTTATTAGATTACTCCATTCTCATTTTATCAATTCCACTGTACGTTAATTAATTCATTAAACATTAATTAACCATGAACAATTCCACATTAAACTGAATTAGCATCACATTCAAAACAACTGCTCCTTTTAAGATTCCTATCACATTTAAATTCCAGTATCTCCATCCCCGTGGTTTTTCACCATTTAATCAAACATTCATTACAGAATTACTTTTCCATATTCCCAGGCATTATTGGAAAGCATCCTAAGATTCTAAACACAAAGGAGGCTCAACACGGTGAGTAGATATACTACCCGTCGAGTCTTTGCTGCCTATAGAAAGAGCATAGACCCGTTCTCCCTCGAGGGGCTAAACAGGGAAAGCACGTGGCATACCACGCGCGTCTTTTCGTCCTTCGGAAGAAGGGTAGCAAGACCGGCTGATTTGAGCAGTGGGGAAAAGCAAAGCAGATTAACATTCAATGAAACAACAAGTATCTAACAACCACATCCATCCCATTTCATCATCCTCGGTGTCCTCCCCGACACCCACATACATAAACCGATACATCTCGCCACACTAGGCGTCATCCGCTACAACAACCACAAGGACTCCCTGCCTCCACATATCACAAGACCCCTCCAGGGTCACATCGCAGCACAAGTAGCAGAAAAACAACAATCACAACCATGGGCTCTTGACCCTTTAACAAAAAAGAGGGTAACTCAGAACCCTTTTAGAAATTACCACATAATCTGTTCTTTAATCCATATTGAATTGGCAGATTTGTTATTCGTGGGTTCCAATCACGGATACCTAATCAGTAAGCTATCACAATTAAATAACCATGCTTACTTCCTTAATTTGATCATCCTCAAATTAGAACAACTACAACAACTGCAACAACCAGATTAATTTACATGCCTCTTTATCTTTAACCAATTAATTAACAATTAATTCCATATTTACATTCATTGTCAATTTCTATCATGAATGAATAAAAAATAAAAGAAAAATCATAGATATCACTCTATCTAGAAAAACATGAGGCAAACCGTTATCACTGTATAAAGAAACAACATGCGATCAACCAATTATTTTAATCCGGTTCAAGTATTTAATTAGGTCAATTTCATTGTGATCCAAAGGAATAAATCATGCTAATTCTACAATTGCACATATACAATTAAGAAAGCCATGAATCCCCTACCTCAAACAGTTCCTCACGTTCTTTATCCACACAACAGGTCATGATCCTCCCCTCGCGACAACTGCATCCACCAGAGGATGCTGCGGTGTGACAGTACCAACCAAACCCATGAAACCCCATTATAATCTTGGAAATTACATGGTATAATTATGGAAAGGAGGATAGGAGAAGATAAACCCCAAAATAACGACGATACAACGTACCTTATATCGAAGATTGATCGACACGGCTCGGTTGCATCCAAAACAGAGCAGAACCAATCCTAGGAGTAAAGATTGATTGTGCAACTCCTATGGAAATTATTGAAAGGTTATAGTGCCTCTTAGTTGAGAACAAAGGGAATGAACAAGGGAGAATGATATATCATCCCTTTTTGAAGATTTAATGGGGAGACAGATTAATATCCGGTTAATTATCCATTAAAAACGGATCGCATTAACCCACACGGTTTGACCAAGTAAAAACATCACGTCCTTAGTAATAATTAATATAGGATTTATGGCATTTTTAACGGCCTTAAGATCCCATAAAATAAGGCTTTAAATGTATTTTATGTCAGAGGAAACGTCAAAAAGCGAAATTGTTTGAAGCTGGAAACACTATTCACATACTCAAAATTTGGCAAAGGAAAGAATCGGTAGCTCTTAGAATTCTGGAAACATTGTTCAAACGTAAAATTTGGAAAAGGAAGGAATCAGTAGCTCTAAGGATTCTGGAAAAACTATTCAAACGTGAAATTTGGAAAAGGATGGAATCGGTAGCTCTTATGATTTTGGAAACACTGTTCAAACGTGAAATTTGGAAAAGGATAGAATCAGTAGCTCTTAGGATTCTGGAAACACTATTCAAATGTGCAATTTGGAAAAGGAAGGAATCAGTAGCTCTTAGGATTCTGGAAACACTGTTCAAACGTGATATTTGGCAAAGGAATTGGTAGCTCTTAAAATTCTAGAAACACTGTTCACAGAACTCAAAAATTGGCAAAGGAATGAAAAGGTCATCGATAGAACCTTGCTGATAGAAACACAAGTCTACCGTTAGATCCTCACCGATAGAACATTATTCAAGTCTACTAATAGAAGGTCACCGATAGGAATACTGTTCAAAGAACTAGAAATTTGGCAAAGTGTTAGGCGAGCTACTACTAGACTGCGGCTACTGGTAGACCAAGGTACCGGTAGGCGGCGACTACCGGTAGACCGAGCTACTGGTAGACCGAGCAACCGGTAGGGCGCGACTGGAGGATAAGTCACCTTGACCTCCCGGAACACATCCAACACCACATTTTCACAAAGTAGTGGACCGGAGAGGTCCGGGCCATTACAAAGTGAAATTTGAGTGGTTACCCATTTTAATTTTTTTTATTTTGACCTACTAATAGCTATATTAATCCATGATTGGAAAATATAGGAATTATTTTTCCAATTTATCTGGAATACACATTTAAGACTCATTTTTTCATATATAATTACTTTTATATGTTTATGTAGAATTGATATTATGAATCCTGATTTGAAACTATACTTATGATTTCATTATATGAGAATTGGTTTTCATACTGACCGGTTTTTTATTTTGAATTTTGTGATCATTATTATTCTTTTTCATTAATGGATATCAAGAATCTATATAATGGGATAGACAATAGACAAATTTAAAAGAAATTTAAAATTTATATAACTTTTGTTGAATTAATTACTATATTACTGGCACAATTACCTGATTTTTGTTGGTTCCCATTACGTGAAATGTTTCTCTTATGATGGTATTAATTTTTTATGGTATTTAATTATTGTAACTTGAATATGGTTTTACTATAATATTTAAACAATGTTTATTTTTTGGAAAACATAAAGAATACTAAACTAATTTGACATCCTAAATTTAAACATGTGTTTTTTAATATTAATTTAGTGATAATATTTTATAATTAATTTAACTTACTTATATATTGAATTTAATATAATTAAATGTTTTTTAGTATTAGATAATCTTTGACATATTATCATGTAATATTTAATAAATTATTTATGGTCTTTTATTTGATAATGAATATTTTATATTATATACTATGTTATGTTGAGTAATAAATGAATATAAATTTATTTTGTAGTATTTTTTTTAAAATAAAATATATTTCTTTTATATATGATATAATATTTTATCATTATCATCATAAACTCTTTTTAATTTCATTTTAAAAATTTTAGATCTTTTTTAACCTGTTTGATGAGATAAAATAATAAGGTTATTTTTTAGTGGGTTATGTTTTTTAAAATATTGAACTTTAGTTTAATTTAATAAAATGATTTTAGAAAATATGTATTTAAAAAAAATCATATCTTAGAAAGACCATTTAAATTATATCATGAGAATTATAAGATTTAATGTTTGTGATTTTGAATATTTGGTGTTTTAAAATTATATTCTTTGGAGTAATTTGTTAAATTTTTTTACATATTTACCAAATAATTTTAAACATATATTTAATGGTTTATATAATATTTTGAATTTAATATTTCTGTTAAAAAGAATTTCATTAAAAAATAATAATTTTTAAAGAAATCAATGATATTTTTAGAATAAATTAAGGAATGATTAAATGAGAAAATTTGAATATAACATTAATGGATGGTGTGGATTAATTTCATAATCTATATATTTTAATATATTATTATTTCATGGGAATGGAATGTTTGATTGTATTGATGTTTTTTGTCAATGTAAAATTTAATTATTTCAAAAAAATTATCAAGACATTTTATATAATCCCCATTCGTTTAGCTTGGAGTTTCATGATATAGTCAATTTTATTTTATTATATCCGGATTTTTATTTATAGTTAAGGTAATGTTTGGAATAATATTATAATTTATTACTTTTAAATTGATTTAATTATATATGTTTGTACAAGTTTAGTCTAAACTAACTTTATTACATGATTTAATAAATTCAAATGAAAAGTATGTATATCTAGAATTTTTTATTTTGTAATTTGTTTATTTATTGAAAAATATAATTGTTTTATTAAAATAAAAAAATTACATGAATAATTTATTAGTTTAAATAATCTTGAGTTTACAATGTATTTTGTGATGTATTAATTTTTTTTTATTTTTTAGATGACTACATTTTATGTTCTTGAATTGAGTTGATGTGATAAGTTTTTCAATTAGTTTAGTTTTAAATAGATTTATTTATTTTAGGAATGTTTCTCTTGGTATTACATTTTTCTCCTAAATTGATGTGAAATATTTTGTTTTTTCATTTTATAAATGAAAGAAAATGATATTTCTCTCGATTGTTAGTATTGAACTTGTATAGTCGACATTGTTTTAGAATCATTTTGAATAGGGAAATTGGGGGCAGTTAAAATGTGTGATATTTGGATGAATAGTTATTCTTGGATTTATTATACTTCATGAATTTATTTTTATTTTAAAGAAGGAATTTAGTTTATTAGATCAATGGTTAGGTGAAAGGTTTTATGTTTGAAATTTATGTATGGAATATTGAAAAATGTATAATTAAACTAAGAAGGTTATTTGATTTTTTTGATAGAAATGGGATTATTGTTTTGAATATGTGTATTTTAGTTTTTTTCATTGGTTAAAATGTTTAAGAATTGTTGTTTGAAAAAGTAGAAACATTAAAATTTACCATTATTGAGTTTTTATTATTGGAACTCATTATATCGGCGCATATATTGATTTCATAATCCTAGTATTTGAGTTAAGTTGTAAAATTATTACAATTTATTTCAAACTATTCATTTGTTGACAATTTATTATTTGTTGTAGATATTCAGAAAATATTTTCACAGTCTAGGATACCATGAAATACTAAAATTTGATTCATATCCAAATGTGTTGTTTGGTGTTTAATCAAATGTAGTCTCAAAGATGATTCATTTTTTCATTATGGATATAGTGAAAAATGTATGGTTAGTTTAATGGTGAGGGAGACCCTATTTAGTGGTCGTGTATGTATAACATGATCTATTAAAGTTGATGTATGATCTTGTGATGTGATTTTATATCCTAATAAACTAATATTTTATTAAAAAATTAATTTTTTATCCTCATTTTATTTTGGGAACACTTTCAAAATTATTGCTATAGCCATTATAGAATTTTTATATTATAAAATTTGTCAAAAATTGAGGTATATCATTGAACATATAATTGATTCTCTTTTTCTATATTTTTGGCTTTGAGGGATGTCTAATAAAATATAAAAAATATTTATATGGTTCAAATGTATTGGATAAACCTATAACATGTGTTTTTATAGTCTAATGTGGTTAATAATAACTTATTACTTATAAATAAAAATAATCTCACATAATTTTGGATAATCCATTGAAATTTCAATAATTTTATTAGCTAATATTTTTTTGTATTTATAGATAATATAAAAATATTTACATGTGATTATGCTCATATAATTATATTGTGAATAATATTTGGGTTATTTTTCCTTGGAAATGGTATTTAAAGGGACAACGTTAGGTAATTTAATTAAATGATTATTATAAATTTATTCTTATGGATTATATTTCATCAACCATATCAAAGATAAAATATATTTATGTGCTTACATGACAGATTTATTTTATTATTTTTCGTATGATGTGTTTTATTTTGTTGTAATTATTTTTTGTGAATTTATTTTTCTATGTTTTTACCTTTTGTGACATATTATTCCGAAACAAATTATTCTTTCATTAAGTCCCATGTATTAATTTATTTATTTTAATTTTAATGAAATTTATGTTGGTACCCTAGAGTTCATGGACATTAATTATAACTTGGAGTTAAAAGATAGATTGTTGTTGATTTTTATTATTTTTAGGTTACCTAGTATTATGTAGATGCCAAATATTTTGGGTTGTTTTAACCATGAAAAGTTATTTTTCATTTTTATATATTATTTCATTAATGATTTATAATTTTTTTGAAATATTATGATATATATTTATTATACTTTTTTGAATTTATTATTTTGTGTTTTAAATGATTTTTTTAAGAAGTTTTCATTGAATGTTCATGGGTGGAATTTTTTTATAGCTGTAGTAGTTACATCACCCCTTTTCATATAAATACTTTAATTGAACTATTTTTGTATATTATGTTATAATTGAGGTTTTTCAAAATATTACATATTGAATAATCTACTCAAGGGTCTCCCATATCATGTATAATGACCATGTTGATGAGTTTAATTTCTTGTAGAGAATGAAGGGCCTTGTACATGGTAGCCCAGGTTGTGTATATTGACCCCACATTCTAAAAAACATTTCACACACATTTATATGAAATTTCATATTCTTTTGAGGGGAAATGTTATAATTATATAACATGTATTAAAATTTATACAATATTTTAAACTAATTACCATCTTTTTATTTCAAATTAATCTAAAAAATTATATTTTTTAGAAGAGAATATTTAATTTTATATTATTATTATTTTTTTATTTGTTGTGTCTGTGTGATGTCTAAATGTGATGTTAGTTTTTTTGTAAAAATTATTTATTATAATAATTATGTGTGTTATTTTATTATGGTGTTAATTTGATTAATATTTTCATTTTCATTGTTATTATTATTATATTTTTAATATGTATTTTTCTATTGTTGAGTAGTAATGCTTGGATGCAAATATACATGAAAGAGAGGTTCAAATCCAGGTAGTGATGAATTTTTAATGTCACTATCATAATAATAGAACTAGAATTTTTATGTGTACTATAGTAGTCAATATAGAGACTATAGTACAAAACAATATAACAAAAGCATTAGTGATATTTAAAATGGAAATTAGAACCATATTAATGTTTTCGTGTAGTTTGAAAAGGTTTCTAGTTCCTTCATTCTCTATAATTATTCTAATTTATGTATTTCAATCCTAGGGGGGATGGTGTGCAGACCCAATTAGACACATTGTGTGAACATTCCTTTTTGTAAACTCCCAAATAGTATTTGTAATTATTATATTTATTAAATTATGATTTTAATGAAAATGTAATTATAATATATATAAGATGAATTACCCATTTTTGGGTCATGTATCACAATAGAGAGGGAGGAAGTCCCCATATTCTACCTACCTCAACTTTTCCTTTTTCTCAATCAGTATTGATGGTGGAGTCTGATATGTAATTTTTTGTCTTTTTATATTTTATCTTCTTCTTCACCTTCTTATCTCTTTTATTTCTTCACACTAATCCCTAAAAATATATAAATTACACATAATGGGTATTTCATTTATGAGGATTCCATATGGATTAGTAATCCCATATAATTTATAATAGTTTTTTTGTCTAAAAGGTAGCAACATCTATATATATTCCCACAAATATTGTTTAAGGTTTCCACAACACCATTTTGATTAGAAATTACTAATCAAAAATCCATTGTTTTTCAATTTTACTTTATTTTATTTAATAATGTTATTTATAAACTAATATGGGCAATTACATTTTGTTAATTGATTTTATTCCCAACAGAATAGATGTTTGATTGTAAACAAAACACATTGACGAAGGAGTTTATATTTAATGCTCTATATGAGTATAATAACTCTATATACATAGATGATCATTATATTTAATTGTTTTTAAATACAATTTAAAGTTATGAAATCTACACTTTAACATTTTTCAAGAAAATTCTTTGTTTATGCTTAATTGATTCAAATTTTCTAAGGATATAAAATCTGAAACTCCAATTTATATTTATTTTAATGTTATGATGTAACTGGATATTTTTTATTGGTCTATCATATGATTTAAATATTTAAACCTAGAATTTATTTTCTGATCTTATTTGATATGATTACATATAGTTTTAAATATAACATAAAATATCAATTTATTGGATAAAATCTTTTTTGGTATTAAATAAATTTCATATTTAGAATTATAATATGTTGAAAATGACCCTTAATTTTTAATTTGAAAATTAATGAGAATTTTGATTATAATTTAAATGGAATAATTACATATCAATTTTTTGATTGTTAGCAAGAGATGGAGTTTAGGTTGAGGTAGATGAGTCTATTAATAAAATAATTTCGGTGTTTCTTGACATTGAAACTACATATAGATAATGTGTATTTATTTTGGAATATATAGTTAGAGTGATTATGTTGTTTTGTTTTCATTATAATGATTATTGAGTTAAAATAATACATTCACCTCTTTTTAACCATACTTTTGAAAATCAAAAATAAAATCCTTAAAATTTTACACCTTTCAGAATATTATACTTTCCTTGTTTCTTATGATTTTTTTAGAATAAAATTCAATGATTTATCTTCTTATATAACATCAATTTTATCATATGAAGTTTTTTATCATACATAAATATAATATTCAAATAAAAAAGGTAGATACTAAGTTCACCAAAAAATATTTTTAACGTCCAATAGATGCATTATAAAAAAGTATACTAGATGAAGATATACTAGGTCTACCAAAAACATTATTGGATAGAGGAAACCATTGGATTTAAAGTAACTTTTATAAAACCTACTGGATAAAAAACAATATACATTCATCCCGGTAAATATATATCATTCTACTAGGTAGCACAGATATACATTGTAGTACTGTAAATCAAGAATAATATTATATGGAGATTTTGTGATGAACATCTGTATTAAACAAGGTGTGCATACATGTCCATTACAACCAACTTTGATTAGTGGATAATATGACCATTTGAAGTGTGAATATAAATATATGCCACATTTATAGAGAATGAAAATGTTTATAGAGATTTTTCTTTTGCATCCTAATAAATCTAAATGTTCAATGAAGAGTTTTTTAACAGCTTTTTTAATATAATTTTTCATTATAATCTTTAGAGTGATTTCAATTAAGGGATACACTTTTAAAGAGTTAAGTATAAATTACATATGGGTTTTGTCATTTATAATTACCCTGTATGATCTTGTTGATAAAGGTCTCTTGATGTTTAGTGATATTGAGTTTATATTAATTGATTTGACATACAATTCACGTGAATGAGGGATAAAAAGTTGTGTCTAATCTTGATGATCAAGGGATTCCATATCCAATTAAGGGTTTTCTTTATGGTAAGTATAATACCTTGGATACCCTGATTCAGGTCAAATACTTATTTAAAACATCTGAATAATGTGTGGATATGTTCTTAGAAATATTTATTATGGTTTCATACATTATTTAAAAGAATGGGTTTACTTGTTTTTCAGAAGATAATATTTTTTAAAATGGATGTTATTAAATGGTTATATATTTTATTATAAATAACATTTTACTATTATTATACTATTTTCAGTATGAATCTTCATCCAATAAACATTATCCAAGGGGTTATAAATAATATAATAATTATTTTTATATTCTATAATTCACCCCCTCCTGTAGTACTTTTATACTCTTCTAATCCAATGGTTTCTATTAAATAATGTTTTCTATATACTTTGTTACATTAACATATTTTTATAAATTTATACTTTTTAAAGATGGGGTATTTAATCTTCGATACACTTGGAAACCTATATCAAAATTTAACACCATTATTTGATGGTGATGATTATGACTATTATAGAGATTGTATAAATGATTTTATAATGAATACTAGAGTATACACAATTTTGAAAATTACAATAGATTATAAAATTATTGAAAAGGAATTTACAATATTCACTAAATAAGATAAATCTGAATATCAAAATAATTTTCCGGTTTGAAATACATTTATATGTTCTATTACACAAAATTTATATAGTTAGATTTCATTTTGTGAAATGGACAACAAAATATTGAAGAAATTTTATGTAACTCATTTTATAACTACAAATGTGGTGGATAAAAATAATAGTTAAAAATCTAGAAGACCATATTGATTTTTATTTTCTACCACAATAACTAGTTTCCCAAATTCATCATTGATTAAATACTATTATAAATAGTATACCATATCTTCAAGAAAAAGTCTCAATATATTAGGAGTTGGTTTATTTTTTTGATATCATTCCAAATGAGTGGGAAAGTTAGAAAATCGTTTTTTAGGATATAATGTATTGTAAAAATATAATCTGAGATTATTTCATTGAACTATATTAAAATATGTGTGGAGATTAAAATGAGATGTAGAAAAAGATAAAAAAAATAATGTTCTTTCCATTTATTAATCATCTAAAATAGTTATTAAATCTAAATTAGATGAAAATATTTATAATACATATAATAAGAAGAAAGGTTTATATGAATTTGAAATTATTTGTTTATAATATAGTGAGAATGAAATTGTTCAAGTGGTTAAATGTAAAACTAAATACATTATGAAATAATTTATATTTTATAAATATATAAAATGTGAAAAGGGTTGAAGTGATAGGAAATAAACTTCATAGAATATTTGTTATTAATATATGAAACTAGTTCTATAATATTATATTATCATATAATGAATAATATGTAGAAGACTTAATGGAATTTTAAGAATCTATATCACAATAAGGGGTAGAAATTATTAAAATCCTCTGAATCTTGTATTTATAGTAGTGAAAATCGTTCATCAAATTTTTTTATTGATAAAACCAATGAAATTAAAAAATTTATTATATTTATATAGGAATTAGAAAGAGAAAAAAATATATATATATAATAAAACCATTGAATACATTAAAAATTTAACATTGAATGAAAACTATCCTAATTTAAATAATGCATATTATATTGATTCTTCTAATGATAATTCTATTAGAACTAATATTGAGAATACTATAACTTGTTTTTAAGAAGTTACAAGATAAGAATATTTTCTTGAAAAACAAAATAATAATTTTTATAATGATAATTAAATTTCTATGTAATAACTTTCGAAATAAAATTATTGAAATTTGAAATATACCTAAATGATTTTCAATATAAATATATAATTATTTAAGAGTGGTAGTTCTACTTCAACTAATGAATATTAATATTCAATTGAGAATACCAAGTCTAAAATAATTATTTTAAAAACTAATCTATTAAATGATATTTTTGGGAATGAAAATTTTGAAAACTTGTATATATAGTTTAATCTATATTGAAATAATTATAGGATTTATTTTTCAACATTATAACATAAATTTTTAAAAAAAACTATTTTTTAAATCAAAACCCATATGTATTTAATTCCAAAGATTTCTGAACCTGAAAAACAATTTTTTTTAAATATAGATTAGTCATTTGGTTTTCATAAAGTTTGTATCATAAAATAAATATCAGATTTTAAACATTAGAATTTTGGGTTGATGTTGATTCCTAAATATTTTTTCGATAATTATATTCCTTATAATATATAGGTACCCAAATCCTAATATTTCAATTTCATGGAAATATGATAACTACTGAAAACCATAATATTTTCTAGGTGGATACTAGGTATTCCTATAATATGATTGGTAATATGAAATAATTTCATATTATCATAACAATGAATGATTGGAATGTAACTTTTGGAGTTCATAATCAATGATAAATATATGGTATTGGTTATTTTGTAATTATTTTGAAATCATTAAATTAAATTTTTATATTTATTTTCTGTCTTAATAAAAACCCCACATTCATATGTAAATTATGAAATTAAGGTTATCTAATGAACTTGAGGAAGGAAAAATGTAATTTTTTTATAAATAATATCGTATATTTATTATTTCCTTTAATAGGAATGAGAATATATACCCTCTTAACATATAAGACCATAGAATACAAGATATAAATTTCCTTAGTGTCATATAAGATCAATCATTGTTATGTAATAGATGGTCTAGACCCTGTAATGTTATAAAATTATCCAAACATTCTATGAATGATATTAATAGATATCTACCAAATATTAGGTCTAATTATTTTAATGTTTATGATCCTTGTCAGTATGGTAATCAATGAAAGTCAAGATTTATATTTATCAATGAAGTTCCAACATCTAATTATTTAAATATATCAAAAATGTATTTTTTTTATCCTATAAAAAGTAGAATTATTGGTGGAAAAAACTAGAAAAACCAACCCTTGATACACATATCATTTCATGATTTTTTAAAAAATAACCATTAAAGAAAAAATAAGGATTTAAAGGACTAGTTTTATTAGAAAACTAGGGAAATATTAATTATATAAAATATAAAAGTTTATTATTTTGAACTCCTTATTGAGCTTATAAATCACAATATTTTTTAAAAAAATATGTGTGTTATCCAAACTAATATATAGGAAAAAAGGGTGAGCTAAAATATCAAATAAGGGAATAAATATGATAAGGATAAAAAAGTGTGAGTCAAAGGAATAATATAATATCATAAAATATAAGGCTAATGAGTAATCACGAGAGTTCATAATATAAATATCATGATATCATAAGAACATATAATCATAGGAAATTTGTATGAAACCAAAAACATGACTTAAAAAAGTCAAGGCTATCTTCCCAGACAACATCACAAGTTGGATAGAATCCCATAATAGATTTAGTTTCAACAAAAATATGATACATAATATATCATGAGCCAAAAAAGTTAACCAATGCATTGGTGAACTACTCAAGAACACCCCACATAACATACTCATGATTATGTTCTCTATAAAAAGAAATTAATCAAAAATAATAATCATAAAAATTACGCATGGAAAGAAATGGGTTGTATAATCTTGCCTCATATCATAATCAAAGGGAATTTAGTAATGATTACAAATATAATAAGTAATTATATATTATGGTTGTTTCCATATGATTTTATGATCATACGACTAAAAATATGGTTTTCATAAGAGAATGATAACTTTTATTCATAATTCAAAAAAATAAATGGGATTCATAGATAATTCATTATGTAATAACCTATGGAAATAAATAATATTCATAAACATATTTTAATCATATTCATAATCTACATAGACAAATAATAAGGATGATACCAATGGATTTTATTATTCATGGATATTTTTACAAAAAAACATTATTATTTTTATTTCCATTCATTATAATCCTAAAATTTCTAAAATATTATTAAAAACATTTTATTTGTAGTTAAAAATGAAATATTCTCATGTATGATTCAATATAATGAGTATTCATGATGATATGAAATTCCGTTCATGACATATAAGTTAAAAGAAAGTGTTCTTTTCATACCATTGTAAAAAAGTAAATAGTACCTTGTTTGTAAAATAAAAAGAATATCCCTTTTAAAACATTTTCTAAAAGATCAAAAAATGGGTAAAATTTACTTTTATAAACAATTTTAGACTATTAAATACATTTTCAAAAACATTTAATGGAAATATGGTAATCATAGAAAAATATTCCAGATAAAAAAACATATAAGATTGATATTAAATTTAAAAAACATTTTCGATGATTCCTTCATCAATAAGGGATTGAGTAGGAAATAAAAATGTAAACCAAAATAATGAAAAGAGGAGAATGGCAGTTATTTGGTTAAATAAAATAATTGTATATGATATTCTTGAAAGTATTCTTGAAGAAAAACAATATCAAAATAGATTGATATTGTAATATAAACCTGTTAGCACCTTTTTAACCTTGGAATAAAAATCCATTTCAAGAAAGTGTATGATTTGGATATGTAAATAACATTAATTAAATGAATTAATATTTTAAAAAGCCTTCACGATGAAGTAATTACTCTAGAAAATGAAACCATGGTGTACAGAATGAAACATCTTGTCGAAAAAAGGGATTAGGACAAAGAAACCACCTAAAATGTTCAAAACTATTGAAGTGATAATTCATCCATTATTTAATGATTTAAAATATGGGGATACAAAAAAAAGTGAAAATATAGAATAAAATAATTTAGATATCTATTAAAAACTAATCATTCCACATAAAAGATGAAATTGTATAACGATAACCCAATGAATAAAAATAGTGTCAAAAAAACATCTTACCACTTGGTAACATTCACATTAAATCCATGTGGACAATATAAATTGAATTATATCATGAAATAACAAGATTTTTAATGACTAATAATATAATATATAAAATTTATATTGTATAAACATTACAAAAAAATAGTTCCATAATATATAAAAGTTTTCTCATTGAATGCAAATTTAGACGAAATCTGTCACCTAGGGTCCAACTCATAACATACGTTTTTATCATCAATAATATTAAACGTATATTAATTATTAAATTATTTAATAAATTTCTTAAATTATTCTATACCATTTATTTTATCTATTATCAATTAATATTTAATAAATCAATCAATTTATTTCATGCCATACATTTTGATAATATTTAGAATGTATGTCTTAAATGACTTAAGTGGGATAGATATATAAAAAAAGCTAAAAATTAGATTATTTCTAGAATAATAATAACAATAACATATTTATCATTTTTATATATCAATTATACTATTAAATGCATCTATGGATAGTATTTAGAAAACACTAACCACATTACAATCCTAAAGATGGTATGGCATATATACGCATGAGTATTGTTTCCATTTTTCAATGATAGTTATGGAAATAAGGTACATATTACCTTAAATGTACATTATTATAATTAAATATTTAATATCAAAAGATCTATTTATATAAAATTATATTTAATATCCTTGTGATGAATTAATAAAAAATGATTCACATAGCTTTGTAGAGGTGGTAGTCCACACATAACATTGAACGTCGGTACCATTTTTCAATGAATGTAAAGGTAATTAAATATATGATATAATAATTTCTAAAAATGATAAATATTTCTTTAATAGTATATATATATATAAATTCTTAAAAAGTAGTTTTGTAAACAAATTTCATCATTATGCCAGACGTTATTCCACTGTACCCACGAATGATCGTTTCATTTCCAGTTTGATGGAAGATGAGACAGATGTAGGTTATTCCATTAATAAAATACAATATTAGTATACAGATTATATTTATGTTACTATACCTATATTTTTTATGAATATTTTAATGAGTTAGAAGAATAAATATAATGAATTATGTTGGTTAAGAATTATACCTCTACCCCTGACAACCTATTTATGATTATATGAGAAGAATTATTTGGTTTTATTTAGATCAAAAAAGACATACATAATGTTATTAATGATGTAAAATTTAATTTGCTCTTGTATTGGTAGAAAAAAGGGTTTTTGAAGTGTAATGAATATAGGATAGTAGGTTCCCTTTTATAAGAGAGTGGATTAGAACCCTTTAAATCACTTAATTTATTAAATTAATATAAATACATTTTCACTAAAAAAAGATCAAAAACGATATTATTATAATATATAATAAATAGTTATGTAAATAAAATTATAATATAAAATATGGATAATTTTATGTTATATTTTAATCTTTATCTCTTTTTTTAACTCACTTTAACCGTTTTGGACAAGTAGGGTCATAATTATGTTTCTACCCTTTAGGGGTCTATATTATTACAATAAATGAAAATTTTTCTCCTAAATGGAATATGTTTAATATATAAAACCATATTAATTTATATTTTATAAAAATATGTTTTTTTAATAATTAATAATCAATTTTTAAAAAATATTATATAACATAAAATATCATTAATGTCATTTTGGACACATTTACATTAATTTGACTTTAGAAAGGTCAATGAATAGTTGTAATTATAATAAAAATATTTTAAACAAAGCTGAAATGTTATATTTATCTAATTTATTTCAATGAAAATAATTATATAAAATTATAATTCTTTTAATATTTTTAAAATTATTTATTTTATTTTTCTGTTAATTGAATCAATACTCTTTCTGTGTTGAATTATAATTAAATTAAAATATTTCATCACTAAAAATTTGAAATAAATTTGCATGATAAAAATATAATTTCTCATTCAAATAATCCTTTAATAACTAAACATAGCATCTATTAATACCAATTTCAAAAATGTATTGATAATAAAACAAAGAGAATGAAATTTTTTAATTTTATTAATATAATGTAATATAATGTTAAATATAAAATAAATATAGAACCATGTTCTAATATTTTGAAAACCATGATAAAAATTCCAGGAATTTGATCATTAATTAGTATATAGTCTTGTTTAAGGGTATTTATTAGACCTTACCATATTATTATTATCTTTTATTACATGATTTACCCTTTTCGTTGTAAAAATTATTTTCTATATATACTTTTCTTAATGATTAAAAATAAAAGTGTTCTATTTTCCAAATATGGGACTCTTGATTCCATATATAGAATAAAATTTTCATGATTCAATTTCAAGAAGTGGCATAAATTAATTTCTTTTTAAATTGAGAATGGTAACAAAAAATAGTATTTCTTAAAAATACCATTATCTGTATAAGGATTATTTTGTACCATATTCAAGTGTAAAATTCATTAAAAATAATATAATTTAATTATTTAATTATTAAATGGACCTAATTAAATTTTAAAACTAATCTAAAATTTAATTTTACTTTGTAAATACTTAAAAAAAATTGTATATTTTGAATAAAATTTATTATTTTTCACTATTAATTTAAAAATAAAACATTTCAGAAAAACATGAATATTCCACCATAATGTTTTTTGATATGATGATATTAAGAATTATATATTTTTTCTTAAAGAAAATGTATAAATTTTATATAGATTAATTATAATACTTTCCCACAAAATAATATAAAACCCATTTTTGATGAATAAAATGGATTTTCTAAAAACATTAGTTATTATTTAAAAATAAATTCTATAAAAATTTATATATAATATAAACATTATATATATTTTATAAACCATTTAATCCCATCCATACCTTCAAATTTTATAGTATGTTATTAATGACCATTTTAAAATAATAACATATAATGTTTTGTTTATGATTGGTGTTTTATGTCTTAAATACTATCAAATATACTATTATTTTCAAAATATAGAGTTGTTACATGTACCACCTTTAAAAAATTATATCCACATAATTTGAATATTAATATGGAAATTAAAGGTTTTAAATTTTATGTTTCATTTGTAGATATCCCACATTATATAATTGGTGAATAAAACTTCCTTTTGAAAAAATTGATAGTGATATATGTAGGTCATCTAGAATAACACATCACTAGGTTTCCAAACAGGTCAACCTTAGTACAATGTGAAAACATAGAAATAGAAAAAAAGATCAATTTCCATAAAATTATCGATAGTGACCATGATCATCCTTCATAAGAAAGCGAATGGTCATGTGAAAGCTAACGACCACATAAAACAGAAAATAGGGTAGTGAAAAAGGAAATCAATTCATCTAAAATAAAGGTAATTGGATAAAAATTCTGTTTCAAAATCATTTTCCTAGGGTTTATGAATTCCTTTTCCGTCTATAAATATAACATAAATAAATAAAATTATTTGAATATTATAATTTTTTCCTTTAATGAATTTCCCCCATGATCACATGTTATGATCCAAATGATGAGTATTCAAGATGAATTTCTCATTCCTAAATCACTAAAATAATCTTATAACAGGAAATATAATCCGTGAATGGGTAACAATTTATTTCTATTATCATTTTAAATTAATCAAAAACAAAAGTGTTAGTGAAATTTATGGTAATTCATCAAAATTATAATCCTTCTTATTAATAATTAAAATGTTATTCTAAAAATCCATATAAATAACACACAATGTTAGACTCGGTTCATTCGATAAACAAGTAATCTGAAAATTATTTTAAATATTCCATGCCAAGTACGAATCCAAAAATTTTTATGGATTTGATGACATATTATTCTACGATTAATTTAATATTTATCTCTAACATATATTTTTTCACACAAAAAATCATATACCCAAAAATGAATATACCTGAATCATTTAATCATTAAAATTTGATAATCATTTCCATAAATAACATATCAATAATGTCACATTAAAATAAAATATTATTGAAAAATATAATTCCACCTTTTTTCCTAAAATGAATTTTAAATTTTCCATAATTATATAATGTTCTAAAAGTATTGATCATAATAAAAAACTAAAATTAATCAATGGATCACAAATTAATTTTTAAATCCCATGTATATCTACTTGATAAAACATATATTATCAAAATAATGTTAATAATTTCATTTCAAATCATTTAATTAAAAAATATCTAGACCAACCAAAATGTCACGTATGTTAGTGGTTGGAGTGGAACCATTATCCCCATTTGGTGGTGGGTTTAAGCCCATTTCCCTTGCCAGATGCGACATGTTGTCATTCGGCCTACGGGTTTCCCTTTTTACAAAAAAGAATAATTAATTCTAATTTTTTTCCAAAAAAGTGTGATGAACATATCTCTCCACAAAATATAATTAGTCACATTAAAATATAATCACATACACCATAAAAATTAGTGTCTAATACTTTGAAAATTTTATAATCCTTAAACTTATAAACCAATGATTATATCCATAACTCATTAGTTAATATAACATGAAAACATATATTCTTACAAAAATTACCATATTCATTTTCTATTTCATGATTATTATAAAGAGAATATCTTGGATTTTACAATTATACAATAATATTATTGAATCTAAATAAATAAACACATTAATACATTAACTTCATTGATTGGAATAAAATATATCCATCCTTAGTTTTGGAGTTAACAATTATATTATGGCACTGACATAGATAATTACCATGATACCCATGTATATGAAAATAAATTATAAATTATACCTAATGATGAAATTATTATCCATACATTTAACTCTTCATTTTTCCTCAATAATAAATTTATCTACAACATTATTATCCATAAATAATATATTTTCTCATTCTGTTGAGACGTTTCCATGAGTGCTTCGCCCCACGTACTAGACATGATGGAAACCAAATCTTATTCCCTCTATAGAATTCATAAAAGTCAATTTTTATCTAGTTATGTGTGTTAAGAATTTAAACAATGTTAATTTTATTAGTGATATAAATTGATTTATGATTAGGTGTGATCCCATGTTTTCACCTGTCATATCTCATTTCATTTTTCATGTCATGAGGAAAATCATTCCAATATACTTCATATTAATTTTTAACACAATTCCTTCCCGTTCTTTTTATTGAATAAATCCAAAAATAATACTGAGAGAAAAAATATTCAGAATAAAAAACCACATAATCTTAAAAAAATTGTATAATGTATAAATAATGACACCCTATTATAAATTTTAAAAAACATATGTTTAACTTTGGACATTTGTGGATATCATTTATTCAAATCCATTGTGATGAATTATAATTAAAATTATAGTTATTCAGGAATATCACCTGAGATTGTCCAACTTGGTGTATAGTAAGGTAAAACTAATCATGCCTAATAATAAAGTATATGATATGCTCAAAAATCTATTTTGAGGGTCTTTATCTATTACACCTGTGTTTAGGATTTCACCCTTTATTCTGGTTTAATTTTAATTCTTTGTAATTTCCTCAAGAACTAAGTGTGACATGTTTGAATTTTTGAGGTATTTACTTTGGTTATTCCTATTATTTTCCATTTACATGAGATTCCCCTTATATTTTCAATAAAAATGTATGTTTTTGAATGGAAGGTGTTTGATGCAGGTTATTAGAAACTGTGGGCCCTTCCTATGTAATCATGAAATAGGTTGGGGGTCTTAGTCATAATATTCTACATGACATTCGAACAGTACGTAATGCCATGGGAACTAACTATGTGCTAGGTTACATCTTCAGAATAGGGGATCACATGTCCACTGCATGGTTTGAAAAAAATGTGAAACTAGTCTAGGTCAATAAAATTTGGTACCCCCTTTATCTACCAATTTTTTATCCCTAAAACCCATTTCCTTTCCTCACACAGTCACCTACACCATAGGAACCTTTCTATCCTCCATTTTTCCATTAAAACCCCATTTTAGGGGTTCTTTCAGTGTGCATTATTCATAGAAACTCCATTTTAGTGGGTTTTCCCTTATTTCCGTCTCCTTTTTAGAATTTATCCTATTTTTTCTTGAGCTATCATTTTAATAGTAGCTAGGGTGGTCAATTTAGGATTAGATATTTTTTGTTAGGGTTTAATCTAGATTTTTTTGTCACATATTTACTTTATAGGGTATTTTGGTTTTGATGTTTCAGTTTCATACCAATATTTGAATGTTTATACCAATGAGGTAGGTGGTTCCAGACCTAAACATTATTATATGTTTTTAATAATCTAGTGTGGGAACTTAGATTTTCAAATTATTTATATTCTCTTGGTTTTTTACGATTTTAAAGTAAGGTTAAATCATTCTCGTGATTTATTATTAATACCTGGGAACATGTTGTTAGCCCATAGGGATCGAGAATTCCCGTCAGTCCATGTTGTGAACTGGGGCAGGAGTCCGTTCAGATGTCGACCTATCTTGGTTCGTGAAAAATGTTATTAAAGGAGGTTCTATATTTTGGGACATGTTATTTGGGGAATATTATTCGTAAACCATAGTTAGGATTGTCGAGAAATGATTTTCTGGATAAGAGTACAATTCTAAGAAAACAAACCTCATGATATGACACAATTTATAATGGAAATTATGGTTTTATTTTGGTTTCCTAGTGTTCATGAAATGAAATGGGAATTTAGCTGGTGGTCTGAATGAGCTCATACGGCCTAGCAAGCCATGTGTTGGCGAAGACATGGTCTAAGACTATTCTTTGTGATGGTGGAATGATTCTAATATGGACACCACACATATGGAAAAGTCACCAATTCGTCTTAATTTCCACATTTCAGAATATTCTTGTGTCTCCTTGGGATCTAAAAGTGATTTTAAAACCCCTTGATATGAAATTGAAGAAAAAAATATTTTTAAGTGGATATTGTTTGATTTAAACGAGGTGGAAATGTGTTTTTATAATTATTTTTGAAAAATTCTTTGAAAGGGTTGATTTTTTAAACCTATTTTGAGTAATTGGTGAGGATTTCTTCAATATTGTATTTTTATATTCAAAACATGTGGTTTAACGAACACAATTTTCATAGAAAATTGAATTTCATTTTAAAAAATGTTTTGGAATATTATCTTAGATAATAATATAGGAGTTTTTAATTTATTTGTTATTTAGGGAGTGGGATTTCTTATGAGGTTGGAAATATTTTGAAATGGGATAAAATGTTTTTAAATTTATGTGTATGATACAAAATGGTTATATATAAATGGTATTTGTTTTTATGATAATTTTTTGTGACATTAAAAATGGGTTTTGGATTTTGTGGATAATATTATTTTAAAATTGTATTCATGGGATTTGAGTAGAAATTGTTGGATGACTAATTATTTTAGAAGGTGGAATGTTTTTTTTAAACTTTGGTGATCTAAAGAGTTTCCAAATTCTTGGGATATATGTTGAAAGTGGATTTGTTTCTATTTTAGCATGGTAAAATTCATGAGCGTGACTACATGGTATACCATTGGTAGATGTGCAACCCAAAAATAATGTTTAATTTGTAATGTTTCTGTTAATAGGAAATGTAATGTTTTGATACTCATTGTTTTTTTGGTGTGTCTAATTGTATTTTGTGAATTTTTTATGATAAATGTTTTGAGTTTGAGAGTCCTTCATGTTTGAAAGTATTTATGAAGTTTGTGTTTTTTTATTAGCCAGCAATGAATAATGGTTATTGGGTTCTTCTGAAAAATGTTTCGGGAAAGCTTTGGGTTGGATCCTTATATGTGTTCAGTTTTGGTTATTAGTACAACTTGGTTGGTGGGATAGTTTTATTAGATCATTGGCTTCTCTTGTTGGCTTTTGTAGACCCCCATAAAGAATCAATGTAAAATCAAAGTAAATCTGTGGGTTATTTCTCATCAGTATACCCTTAATTTTTTCAATGTAAGGACTTTCATCAAAAGAATTTAGAATTTAATCCCCCCATAATTTTTTCACTTAAGAGGATTCTATCATAGTGGAAGAGTAAATTCAAAAGAAATTTTAAGAAATCGTAGATTATTAGGTTTTCTAAGTCTTCTAATGTGATGTTTTCAACATTTACAGTTGAAATTTTTTCATATAAGTGGTAAAGTGAGTTCTAGTTAAAAGAGTGGACAAAGTATTGAAGTTTTTGATGATTCTCACAATTAAACAATGAAATATTAGTCTTTGAATAGTTTTTATTGGGAATGAGATCTTGTTATTCAATCAACATGGTAGGTTTGGGTTAAAGAGGTTGTCGTGTCCAAATTTTTCAAAATACTTTAATGCTTGTGGACACTTATATCACTAGAATGAGTTCTTCCAGGGTGTTTCTAAATGTTTTTTTGGAGTTAAGTCCACATATTTAAAGGTACACATATTATTTTTAAGGTGTGGTTCTCTATTCAAGGTGCAATTTAAGGTCCCTCTCTTTATAATGTTCCTCCCAGGTGTGGTGGTCATTTTTTATGTTGGGAAATCCTCCAAGAACATATAATTTAATTGAAGTGTGTTTTCATTCATGTTATTTATTATTTATCTATTTCAGGTGTAAGTGACTTCTAAGTGCTCCCCCCATTTTATCTCGTTCGAAGTGTAAATGCATGATGCATGTGAATCATGTAAGTCCTTGTCACGGTGAAGTGACATGTTGACGATAATTGAATCTTGTAGTGTGTTATATTTTGATAGTCTATTCAAGGTTTTCATATATATTCCAATTGTGTGAAAAATTGGAGTTTCAATCAAGGGTCATCAACGCCTGACTGTGAGGCATGAGATGCTTAAAACACCTCATCTCTATTCGCTGGCCACATAGTGAAGCTGGCCAGTAGCTAGGAACCCCCAGGGGTGTAAAGGACCTTGGTCTAACATCTATCTTTATCATGGGATATATAGAGAGTTTACACCTTTGGTGTTTCTATTTCATTCATAATGGTCACATTTTTTGGAATGAATGACAAGGACCTTATTTCTACACTACAAACCACATGGGTGGAAGCGTTCCTCCATAGTTATAAAGAAACATAGTCATATCAACTTTGTAAAATCATAGTTTTTGTGCCTTATCATATGTGGTTCATCATTCTAGTCCAAGTATGGAAAAAATTGTGAATATAACTTGGTTTCAGTTTTGGAATATTTAAGAAACAAATTTTCTTAGGGGAGTAGTGAACTACATTGTGTTATCTATTTTTTAAGAGTTTGTTTCATGAAAAATGGTTGGGGGTGATCTTTGTTAAATTTACTTTGTTAGTTTATACTAGTTGATTATTTTGGTGGGGAGACTACCCATTGGATTCATTAAAGTCCACTGGAGTGAACCAATGATAGCTTGTTTCTTAGGGTGGGGATTTTGTTTGAGCATCCCCATGTTGGAAATAAGGTTTAGTCTCTAGTTTTGATTTGATAGTGGGTGGTTTCTTATGGAGTCACCTAATTCTACGTTCATCCCATGTGTATACGTTTGTGTGGAAGTGTTCATAATAGTTTAATTAAAAAAAATTTGTGGTGGTCTATTTTGGATTCAATTTCTATTTTAGGTTGGTGGAATAAGTTTGGTTTGGTGATGTCTGAGGTGTTTTCTATCGATAAGATGATTTTTTTCTCTGAATTTTCCATTTATTTTATCAATAAACTAGAGTTGTTTCAAATTTTAGGGGTGGAAGGAATAGAGGGGAGTCTATTCATTGATTGGGTTTCCTGAGTTCAGCTGGTAATCCTTTTTCCTATAAGTATGGTTCATTAATTTTTCATGTTGGATGTTCATTTGGGATATCATTGATCATTGGAAGAGTGTCATTTTTTGGATTAGGCCTTGTTTTTTCCTTCGGGGAATTTATGTGATATGGTTGGTGGAATTGTATCACATAGATTTTTTATTTCACCATTTTTAATGGTTCATGTTTGGTTCTCAGTTATTTTCTCCAGAACTAGGTGTAATGGGTTTGAATCTTAAAGTAATTTAATTTGGTTATTCCAAGTATATTTCTTTTTCAACAGTTTCCCCTTCAATTATCAACAAAAATGTATGTTTTTTGGGGGGAAAATGTTTGACACCAATATGACACATGGTTAGTAGAAAATGTGTGCCCTACCCAGGTAACTTTGCTGTAGGTTTGGGTTCTTGTATAAAATCCACCGAACAAGTTCTATATAGAAATTGTGTCCAAACAGACTAACCATGAGACGTGAGCCTTTTTGGGCAGTGTGGGATGTACGGTCACCACATGATTTCACAAACAATGCAGACTAACTATGTGTCTTGTCTAGGTCATTAAAATTGGGGTTCCCATTTTATATCTCCCTAATATTTATCCCTAAACCCTTTTTCCTCACCACCCTCTACCTTTTCCACCGTAAAATCCTCTCCCACACCCATTATTTCCCCCAAAACCCAATTTGTGAGCGATTTTAGTGTTTATTCTTCAATGAATATCCCAATAATTGTATTTCACAATGTTTTTTTCGCCTTTTTCCAGGTTCCCCCATCATTTATGGTATTTATTTCATCCATCAGGTAGGTGGTTGATTTAGGGTTAGAACTTTTTTTATAAGGTTTGATCTAAATGTTTTTTGTCTGATCATGACATACTAGAGTCTTTTTATTGTTCATTTGCAGTTTCACACCAATTTCAGGATGTTTATACTCATAAGGTAGGTGGTTCCATGTATTAACATTTATTTATGTTTTTAATATTATTGGTTGTAAACTTTTAGTTTATATATATATATTGTTAGCTATTTTTTATTTTATTGTCTTGTGAAATCATTCCTATGCTTCATTGTTGATACATGAGCACTTGTTTTCAGCCCGTGGGGACTAATAATCCCCTTTAGGCTATACCACCAAGTGAGTCACGTGATGTTTCAGATGAAATCACCTCTTTGTTCGTGACATTACCCATAGATGAAACTATTCTAAGACCATGTCCACTTGTAGTATCCATATAAGGATATAATTTCTTATAAACAACTAACTCTATTATTTATCAAAATTTCCAGGATATTTTATCATATTTTGACATATACTTATGTTTCCCATTGAATTATTTTAGCCAGGATACCTGAAAATAACTATTAATTTCACTAATATCATCTATAGGAACATATGCCTTTTTAAAAACAATTTTACTTGATTATTAACATAAATATCTATTAAACATAACACAAAGATTGGAATCCCTCATGTATTTGGATGGCTAGGTACATAACACATTAGTATTATAATAAATTACAATTATTTTAAACACCATAATGAGATCCTAAATCCATTTCATCTTCTAAAACATTATGGGATAATTTAGGGAATATATACACAAAATGGGTGATCTAAAAATCATAGGAAGGGAGTATAAAAGATAAGGAATTATTAAATTTGAGTAAAAGGTATTACATAATTTCATATAATTTTAGGATCATAAGTAATCACATTAGAGAATAATATAATTAATATTTCATCATAATATCATGCAAACATATAAACCATGTTAGCCACCCAAAACCTGACATAATCATAACTAATTTTGAAAATCGAAGACAACATCACATGGTTAAAAGAGTCTAATAATTTATTTTGTTTAATCTCTAATCCCATACATAACGTACCGTGAGAAAAAAATTTATCCAATTAATTAGATTTAAATATGGTGCCACCCATATTAATATTTCAATTATTATGTGTACCACCAAAGAAAATCAATAAAAAGGTATAATCAGAAGAAATTCCCATGAAAAGAATATGGGTTTCACTATCTTTGCTAACATCACAATAAAAAAAATTAAGAAAATTTTCATAATGTTGTAAGTAGTTAAATATTATAGATATTTTTATCTAATTACGAAATCAACTGTCTCAAAATAATGTTCCCATTTTAGAGATACAATTTTAAATTAGCGTTACATAATAGAAATGATTCTCATTAACATTACAACATGGCATTTCCTTAATAAATAAATGAGATTCATATAAATCATATAATAATAATCACAACCCATATGCGTATATAATAAGGATAGTTTCATTATATCATATCCCTATTAAATAATATTTATCAAAAAATTATGTCATCTTGGTTCATACATCCCGTCAAATATCACCTAGAATATTTATTGAGGAAACCAATATTTTTTTAAAATAACTTATTTTAAATCTAATTTTTTTTTATATATTATAGATTAATTTTTCTTTGAAAATAACTATGTGGAAATCAAATGGGTTATTAAAATTATTGAGTGTTCATGACGTTTGAAATTTCATTAATACATTATAAGTTAAATCAAAACAATCCCTTAAAACATTTTTCAAAAATGTCTAAAAGTATCTAAAATATAAGAAGATTAAATCATTTTCTTTTAAACATTTGTAAAAAGAAAAAATTAGTTAAAAATAGTATTAATAAATCATTATATGATAATAAAATCATTCATTAAAACACTTTTAAGAATATATATTCCCACAAGGGAATGATTTCATATCCAAAATAGGATACCTGATTCGTATTACATAAAAACAACATCCATGAAAATGTAATTTTTACATAAAGAATAAAATTTAACAAATAATTTAAAAAAGGCTCAAGATTAAATTTTAATAAAATTGGATGTGGTTCAATAAAATAATTATATATTATTTCCCCTAAATTAACCTTAAATATAATTAATATTGAAATGATAAGATATTGTATAATAACATCTATACCGCTTTGGTAACTTTTGAATCAATAGAAATTAGAAAAAATGGTATTATATGGATATATAAATAACATTAATTAGTAGATAAAATATTTAAAAATTCATTCATGAGGTAGTAAGTAAACTATACAAGGATTTCTTGGTGCATGAGACAAAACATGTATCAAGGAAAAGAGATTGAGTCAAATAAAACACCTCCAATGAAAAAATGTTTTTATGTTATTATTAATACAAAAAATGATTATATAATCATATGTAAATACAAAAAAACATATATAAATATAGAATAAAGAAATTTATAAGTCCATTCAATCATAATCACTTAATAACATAGTTGAGGAAGTATTCATAAAACCCAATGACTAGAAATTGACTTAAGAAGCACCTTATTGCTTGGTAACATTAAAATAAAAACCCCTTGGTTAAATTTTAATTAATTGTATCATAAAATACCATAAGTTATTATATATTCATCACATTTCATGCTAAATGGTATGTACATACACTATATAAACAAAATTATGTGCATAAAAATAAAATAATTGTTAATTAATGGAAATTGAGACGAAATCCATTACCTCAAGTATGAGTTAACAAGAATGTTTTTATTTAATAGAATAATTAAAATATGGTAATTTTTTAATTTTTTATGTTCCATTTCCAATTTATCATTCATTCTATTTTATATATTAACATGTTATAGTTAACTACATAATCAATTATGTTCATGATAGACATTTTGATGTTTTTTGGATTGTATGTTCCAAATGACTTTTGTTGGTTGACTATGCTAAAATAGGTAATTATTACATCATATATAGAATAATAATAATTATATAGTTTTTATTTTTATGCATCAATTATTCATTTAAAATAAAATATGAAATATTTTTATGAAAAATGAACTACATTATAATCAAGGAGACTGTTGGAAATATGTACACATGAGTAATGATTCCACTTTTCAATGTACATAACGGATTAAAGATGAGTATTATATTGTCACTAAATAATTATAATTATATCATTTATTTAATATTATTTATTTAATCACATTTATATATATCATATATGTGATACAGTAATGGGAAATGAATCACATCACTGCGTGGAGGGGGTAGTCAACCCGTTTGTGCGATTGATATTATCACTTTTTAGTAAATGGAATGGTAATGAAATATAATATATAATAATTCACTAGAATGATAAAAATGACATAAATTTCATATATATACATTAAATAAATCATTACAAACAGCTGTGATATGTGATGATGGAAAAATAATTACATCAATTCGTGTGTCAGAAGATCACTGTACACATGAATGATAGTTTCATTTCCCATTTTATAGAAGATGAGATAGATACATACTATTTAATTAATATTAAAACATATAAGAATATTTTATATTCATTACTAAATTATATAATCATGGTTATAAAAATATTGAAGAATTCAACAGAACAAATATTGTGAAACTCATAGTTAAAAACTATAACACTTCTTTGGACAACCACTTTAGGATTATACCAACAACCCTAATAGGTTGTTTTTTTTTTATAAAAAATGCCAATTAGATTTTAGGATGGATTTTAGGAAGTTATTTGGGCAGTTATTGATAAATCCAAAAGGTTTTTTCATAGTGAATAAAAAAATATAGGAGGTTCACTATTATAATAGAGGGGTGGGGCACCATTGGAATTACTTAAATAATATAATTAATATAAATTATTTTTTATGGAAAAGGCTCTAAAATTATATAATATAGGAATATTATAAGTATGGGTCAAAATAATACAATCCTAAAAAATTTATATAATATTAGATATGATTTTTACCCTTATCTCTTTAATTTATCTAGTATTAACCATGTTTCAAAATTACTAGGATAAAATAGTTTTTACTATGTAGGGGTCATTATAGTTAAAATACAGGGAAACTATTTTACATTAATGGATAATTGTTGATAAAACTATTAAAATCACATGGATGATAATATTATTTTTAAAAAATTTAAATCAATTAATAAAATATTATTTAAAATAAAATATCATTGGTATTATTTTTAACACTTAATTTAATTTGACATTAAAAACATAAAGAAAAATATGTAATTTGAAATAAACCATTAATACATCAATAATGTAATATATATATATATATATATTAATAACATGTGGAACATAATAATTCATTCAAACTATAACACTATTAATATATTTTTGAAATAAATAATTTTATTTATTTAATAATTAAATAAATACCATGTCGACATTGTGTATGAATTTTAGGTAATTATCTCATCACTAAAAATTTGAAACAAATTAACATAATATAAAATAATAATATTTATAATAAACATTTCATAAATGAATATAGATCCTCAATTTCTCTACTTTTTGAATTCATAGATAATAATACAAAGGGAATGAAATATATTACTTTTCTTTAAATAAAATATATAAATGTAAAAAACATTTAAATATAGAAAACATATTCTATATGATAGAAATTAACATAGATTGAGATGAACGAAATACATTCATAATATATGATAAATGCAAGTATTATTGTCATTATTTAGTCCATATGATATTATTTTTAACCTTAATTTCCCGATTTACCCTGACCGTAGTGACTATTATTCACTTTTTTTTACTATTAATAGTAAAAAAAATAAACCTACATTAAAAATTTGGACCTCATGATTAAAAATATGTAATATGTTTTTTAGGGTAAAATTTATTAATTCAGAATAAATTAAGTTATTTTTTATATGGAGAACAAAACGAAATCATGTTTTTTGAGAAAAAATCCTTTTTATTTATAAAAATGATATTATACCAAATTCAATGATGAAATTCATAATAAAGACTATAATTGTATTATGATTATTAAGAATTAAATAACTATTAATTTATACAAATATAAAATGATGTAATAATTTTTATGTACTTTAAAATAATACATAGTTTTCAATAAAAAGCCGGATTCCTCACTATACATTGAAAAATTAAGCTTTTTAGAAAAATTATAATTTTTTTTTGTTGGAAAATTTTTATGTGAATATAATGTAATTTTTGTCTTTTTTATCATGTTAAATTTCTAAAATATCAGGATATTTATTATAATATTTTCTCATATAATGTAATTATACCCTTTCTGAATAAAAACTATTTCTAAAGAATAAAAATACGTTAGTAAAATAATGATTGATTATTTGTTATTAATTTTTCAATTAATTTTATATCTAGTAGAGAATTTATAAATATTTTAAAAATAATTTAATCCTATTTATAAATGCTAATTTAATGTCTAGGTTATATTGGGTTTTAATTATATAATATTATTTTATAGTTAATTTTAGATTTTTTTTGCATGTCTTATATGTAAAAGAACGTAGTTTTCATTCCAAAATATTAGGGTGTTACAAATAAAATGTACATGTATAAATTTATGACTATAATTGATTTTCATGTGTATATTTTCTTGATCAAAATTAAAAATTATTATTTTTAAAACATTACTAGTCAAGTTAAATATGTTAAAAATAGACATTTTATAACTATTCATAGTAATCATTGTGTTGAAATATAAAATTATAATATTAAATATTTTTTTTGTAATAAATATATTATAAATTACTTTTCATCTTCTAAAACCCCTTTGTAAAATGGTGTAATTTAATGAAAAAATGATTTGTTTAAAAAATTACTTGAACCATGATGGAAAAATACTTAGTTTATATTATATATATATATATGTGTTAGTAATTATAGTTATTCTATAAATCACATTTATATTGAAAATTTATTGGTAAAAACATTTTTGTTTGTCATGATGAAAAAATAAAAATGTTTATTACTTTAGAGTTTTTGGATGTAAATTATTCATCCTGAATACAAAATATAATTTATATAATTTGTTGACAAATGTTGATGAAGAAATTTTCCTTGTATATTATAATAAATTTATGGATTATCATGTTTTTTATAAGTAAACAGGTACCATTTATCGAAAACTGGTAGCCATATATAGATTAATATAGTCAATGGATACTATGAAAGATATGAGGAGATACATTGATGTCTAATTAAATATGAGAAAGAGATTAGAGAGATACAATTTTCTCATTGATCGGAGGAAAAGATCCCACACTTAGAGAAAAACATGTTGAGGAACATTCATTTTGGAAGAGGAGGAATGAAATTGAAACATCCCCGAGGAATTTTTGGGAAGAAGCATTCTGGGACCTACTGGCTTGAGAGAGTGAAATCATACATGTGTGGAAGATATGTCCAGATTTCTTGGAACTATCGCAGTGAAATGATGCCTAAAATTCTCAACACTAATGACAAAGGAAAGATGGTGTAGGCCCATCCTGGTGTCTATTGATTCATGTGTGTAAATCTGTGGAACTTTTCTAATCACTATCCAAATATGAAGTTAATGGAAGGGAATATCCATCAACCTCATATTCCAAGGGTGAAAGGACGTGATATTTATATCGAAATAGGTGATGTTGAAGCTCCCAATGATGTGGTGGAAGGTACTCTCATTGTACTTTCGAATCTATAATTTGTTTAATTATCATTCTACAATTCCTATATTTCCCCAATGTTTACAATGTATATAAAATCTATAGCTGAACATTATTATCTAGAGTTATTAGTTATGAATCTTTGTGGGATTATCAATTATTCAAAAGTATATAAAAAATTTATTATTCACCATGGTTAGCACAATCTCATCACAAATATAATAGTCATTCCCATGCTAGAATTTTCCACTATACTAGGGATGCAATGGATCTCAATGTACAATACTAAGATCAACTAAATATGAATGGAAATTTAATTAGTTTTTAATGTAAAACCCATAGTTTATTTCAAACGAGACATATCTCGATATGATCATTGTCTAAAAACACCTCTAGTAGCTTTATTTATGGAGATGATTAGTGAAAATGAAAATTAAAATTAAATTACATTAATAGAAAATGCCCCTATAATTTATGCATACATGGAAGTATTTTCTAATGAGTTTACTAGACCTACTAAAATAAGATAGGTATAGTTATCCATTTAACACATATATGTATCTAAGATGATATCAAATACCTCATATAGAATATAAAATGTGGGACTTGAGGAATTAAATAAAATTTTACAAGATATTTTGTAGAAGGGTTGTATTGACCAAATGTGTCTCCATAGGGAGAACCAATTCTTTTTGT
This sequence comes from Viscum album, assembly GCA_963277665.1. Classification (NCBI taxonomy): domain Eukaryota; kingdom Viridiplantae; phylum Streptophyta; class Magnoliopsida; order Santalales; family Viscaceae; genus Viscum; species Viscum album. The sequence continues at coordinate 1,211,982,480 of OY728137.1, forward strand.
GAAGAATATGGATTAATCAATGAAACTATGCATTGATAATAGATAACTTAATATGATCACAATGAACAACAAGTACAATCATCCACGGATAGATGATATATTTGAACCCCTTTATGGGGATCAATTCTTCTCTACGATTGATCATTATTCTCTTTATCATTAATTGATGGTTAAGAGAGAATATATTCCAATACCTATATTCTAATCAAGATGTTATAATTATGAGTTTTTTTTCATTATTTTGACCAATGATCCTAACCTATTTCTGGATTTGATGAACATAGTTTTTAAAGACTACCTTGAGGAATTTGTAGTAGTTTTTTTGGATAATGTTATAATATATTCTAAAATTCAAAAGAAGCAAGAGGATCATATTTTGTTTATATTAGAAACTCTGAGGAAAGATATGCTATTTCGAATGTTCAAAATTTTTTATTTTTATAAAATAGTCTCTTTCATGGAAATAATTTTAACCAATGATGAAATTTCTATTGACACTATAAAGACAATGGTAGTGAAGCAGGGGAATCATCAATCAATAGTAACTAAGAACCATTTTTCCATGGTTTAATATGATATTATATGAGGTGTTTGAAAAAAAATTCAATAAATTTTAATCCACTCTCCACGTTAACTCAAAAACGGGCCATGTTCACTAAGATAATGGATTGTGAAGAAATTTCCCAAGTGCTGAAAAATATATTAGATATTTTATCTATGTTAAATCTACCCTCTATCAAATAAGGATTAATTATATTTAGTTATGTACCTCTAATAAGGGTTGGGTGTTTCCTTGTGAAAATTTATATGGTGATTTCTTATGCTTTTTGACAGTTAAATATTCATTATAATTAATATACTATTCATGACCTAGATACAGGTGTGGTTAATTTTTCATAGAAGATATCGCAACACTATCATTATGGGGATAAATGTGATACAAACATAGACCACTAATGTTTGATGTATTGTTCTAGAAATAATAATTGAACAGGTAATAAAGGATGTGGTTTGAAATTCTTAAAGACTATCATTGCTCAATTCAGTATCACCCTATATGATAAAAGTATTACATTGATTCTTTGTGTAGGAAAGTCCATGTTGTGACGATAATGAAGAGGATTCAAGAAAATACTTTGTTCTGGGACCTAGTAAGGGTTGACATGGGTATCATGAGTGAAGGGACATAATCAACCATATCCCAAATTATTTCACAACTCTAATTAGTATGGAGGATCAATAAATCTCAATGATAATATCCTTTTTATATATAAATATAGAGGATATGACTAATGGGAAGTTTCATTAGACAAATATCGAACAAAAACAACTATTGAAATATAGTACAAGGTTATGCGTTTTATATATTATAGAAATAATGGATCCAATGCATAATGATAATTGATAAACATTCTATACATCCTCGATGCACTAAAATGTATAGGGACCTTCATAAGAATTATTGGTGGGATAACATGAAAATGGAGATTCTTGAAAAAACTATATGTTTCTAAGTGTTTTAAAAAGTTAATGTAGATAAAAAATTTCTAAAGGGGTATTAAGACCACTTCCTACACCAACATCGATGTCTGAAAATATCAATATGGAATTCTTCATTGGTCTCCTGAGAACATCCATGTCATATGGGTAATAGAGGACTATCTCACTAAGACTGCCCATTTATCACTATCCAATAAGACTTATCTGAAGATTAAATTGAAAGGAATTACATAAAAAATTTGGTAATAGTGTATTGGGTTCCACTTTCTATCATTTTATATCAATATCCAAGGATCACAACAATATTCTAGATATGTATTCAAATGGATCCCTATAAATCTCTATATGGGAGGAAATTTTGAACCCCTACTTGTTGGGATCAAGTTGATGAGTGAAATATAGATTTTCTAGATCAAGTGAAAGAGAATCCAGAAAAAGTTCATTCCACCCAATAACACATTAAGGCTGCTTTGATTTGGCAGAAGAGCTATTCGTACAATCATCAGAGGGACTTGGAGTTTTATGTTGGAGAAACTTTTTCTATCAAATATAACCTTAGAAGATAGTCATACTATTTGGGAGGAAAGGTAATCTTAACCCAGTTACATTGTCTCCTGTGAATACTGTGATTTAATTAGAGTAGTGGCCCATCATATTTACCTTAATCCAAATATAGATTAATTTCATGATGTATTCCATGTATCTCTGTTGAGTAATTGCATACCTATCCCTTCAAATGAACTGAATATAGAGGTGGTATAACTGGAACATGAACTCTCTTATGAGGAGAAGCCGGTGGAGATATTGGACCGAAGATACAAGGTTATAAAATAAGACTACCCACTTCATGAAAGTTTTATAGAGGAAACATATATACAAAGATGTGATTTGGTAAGAATATGAGATAGTGAAGAAAAAGTACCCAACACATTTTTCAATTAAGTGAGTGAGTTGAAATTTTGTTGGAAAAAATTCCAAAGGGGGGTAGACTCTATCAACCAAAAAAATTTCATTGATAATTGTTTCTTGGAAATGTGAGTAATATTATTCACAAAAAACATTGTCTTTTTTTAATGAATTGAATATAAAAGGAAATTATACCTAATGGATTAAACTATTATATGATCATTTTTCAATAATTACCATTGCACAATTTGACTATTGGGTATTGTAATATTGATAATAATTTTTACGTTATCATTAGAGTTTATAATTTAACGTTTGAAAAATAGATAATTGATACAAAAAAAAGTTTCAATGGCCTAAAGTAGTAGAGACGTATTGTTTGAATCCCAATATAAATATATTTTTAGGGAGGTTACATCAATGGGGTTTACCCTTGACCAAGGAAAAGAAGGTCACGATGAAATGAAACATGAATGGAATTTTCCACAGGAGAATGCCATGATTGTGATGATTACCACTTAGTTGATGTTAGATGAGGCACACCACAACACTATAAACATAAAAAACATTACTCATAGAGAGTAAGTAGGTATAATAATAGGATATGATTCCTGAAAATAGTGTATAATTGTTTTTAAATAAACATTTTATTCCATTTTTTCTATTTCAAAAATATTTTGTAAATGTAGTTTAGTTAGAATGTGATAAATTGATTTTTTTTAGATAGAAATTGTAATTAACAAAAAAGATAATTGAATTTTAATAAACTATGATATTATAAATAATAATAATTTTATAAAATAGTTTGATAAAAACTATTATTTATATATAAATAATAAAATATATTTTTCCAACGGTCAGTAAATTTACTATGTATTTTTAATCACCTATATTTTTAGTAAATTCGGATGTTCGTTTTTAAAATTTATAGTTATCATATTTAGAGAATTGAAATGATAAAATAAAAATAATTTTTGAAATAAAAATTTCTAAATTATGTTAGGGTAAATTAATGAGAATTTTGTAAAACATTATTTTTTGACAACTAAAAATCCAATTCGTGTTTTTTGGTATGTTAATGACCTAATAATTATGTCATAATGATATGATAAATAATTCTCCACAGTCCAAGCCTAAAAATATGTTATTTTACTAATATACATTATTTTAATATATTTTAATTAATTTCTATATATATAATCTACTTTCCAAATTCTAAAATGTAATCCTTAACGTTAAGAAAATGATTTTATGAAAACATTGTTTTCCTTTCCAAAATAAGTAATATAAAATGACGGTAGAGTATTAGGGATTATAATAACATAAAATCTATCCCATGTGTCCAATTCATTAACTAAAATTTCCTCCTCCATGATAATATGTTATTTTTCTCTAATGGAGTCCTCCCGTGGTGTCATCAAGCACCTATTTTCCTCATCCCCATGTTTTAGGAACTACTTTATAGGTAAGGGGCATCTCCAATTATCTTTTCCGTTCAAGTTCACACATTATGTGGTATGACTATAAAATTTAAAAATAAGTTATTCTATCAAATTTATTTTATCACTTTACTATTTTAAAATTATCTAATGAATTGGATACCCTTTTCGTAGAGTTTTTGAACTTTTCTAAATCCACGTTTTATAAACATTATGATGTAGATTTTACTTCCCAAAATTCACGTCTTATCCTCAAGAAATTATCCTTTTAATACATATATGTGAACAACTAATCCTATTTATTTTTAGGGATATTCACCTATATTTAAAAAATAATTAATTTTATTCTTTAATTTACAAACATAAAACCATTCTTCACGTTGTGTTGTTTTAAATGACATAAATATCATGTCTTTAAGTAGTTTTTTAAAATTACATTATTTTTATAAGATAAATTATTCTTATATGATCCTATGGTTATTTAGAAAATGATTTATTATGATATATGTGGATCACATTAATTGAGAAATATAAATATTTCCCTATGACAGTGCATTAATGAATTATGTAAGTAATTAAATCTATAAAGATGACATGTTTTACGATACATTTGGGATTAAACATGGTATATTTTTTTATAACACCTTAGTGTCAATATTTAATGATTTTAATAAGAATGTATCGTTTAAATGTTATATCCACATTTACATGTTATTGTACATGTTATTTTTAATATTATCTTCCCCTTTTTTGATTTCACAATTCCATTATTATATTTCTCAAATTCTTGTTGATATTTTTCAAGATAACATTTAAATGGTTTCCCTTTATTTCCCTTAATCTGGTTTATGCTCAATCTTTACTTTTCTGTATTTCCCCATGTTTTGAAAATCTTTAAAAGTATATTGGATGAACTAATGAATCTGGTTTTCAAGTTGTTTTGAATAATATTTCCTATTTTCATGTATTATGCACCTTGTTTCCAAGAAATAAAACATTAAAATATACTCAATTTTTTAGAATGTAGTTAAATGTTTATGTATTAAAAAGGAATGATTACATATAGATTGATATGATTAGGGAAGTTAATTTTAGGGATGATAAAATATCCCAGATTCCAGTATATGAGAAAAACACTATATCCTTAAACTATTTCCCAATTAAAAATATTCTAATTTTTATTTAATTTTTAAATGGTTCATGGTTATATTCAAAATTTAAATTAATAATTTTTTAATTTTATATTAATAAAATTGATATCATTTTTGGATTCATCATGTATGAATTAATTAAGGGTGATATTTTGGGATTTCATTGAAATAGTTGATAATTAGGGAGGGAAGTGAAAAATATTTTTTTTGGAACTAGATTATTTAAATTATAATATGTTCATTGAAATAGTTGATAATTAGGTAGGGAAGTGAAAAATTGAAATCATTTTTGGAACTAGAATATTTAAATTATAATACGTTCATTGGAACTAGATTATTTAAAATTGGTATCATTTTTGGATTCATCATGTATGAATTAATTAAGGGTGACTTTTGGGGATTTCATTGAAATAGTTGATAATTAGGGAGGGAAGTGAAAAATATTATATTTTGGAACTATATTATTTAAATTATAATAAGATCCACTTCATTTTTAGTAAAAAAATTAATCTACCCTAGTCAATGTAAGTGACCGCTCTTATGGTTAAATTAAGATATATGGGTTCAAATTCCCAAAAACAGTATCTTAAATTTTATTCGATGATTGTATTTTTTCCAATCCTAACTTATATTAAAATGTTGTTGGAAATGGTTCCACAAGAAATTAAGAATGAAATTTATATTATTTTAAAGATATAAGTATTAAAAAATGTGACACATATCTCAGCTATAAAAGAGACGCTCATGTTCTTACTTTCAATCCCTCTTCCAGTACCTTCTCTCAATTAATCTCTACCCAAATAACATTATAAAGCACTTACCAATCTTCTAGGGGTTCCAGTCTTATCAAAAAAGACACCTAATAATAATTAATGAGATAAACCAATTAGAATACAACATGAAGATGTAATTGTCTAAATAGAGATCTTTAATGTTTCATACTTGTTACTCATATTCCAAAACTCCTGTAACGATAATAACGTAATAACAACAATATAAATATTTTACTAAAATTTTATTATTCTTATTTAATAACCATCATGTATATGAATACACCATGATCATGAGGAGATATAGTTGTAATATCATAACACATATAGAATAACGATATAATTTAGACTTTATTTGGGTGATTTATTATAAATATATAGGATACATATTAATATGTATTGAATATGAAAATATTACATAATTTGAATCAAGTATTTCCATATTAGTGTTATTATTTTAAACGATTGAGTATACAATAATAGTTTGTTGGTCATATCACTATTAGGCTCTCAAATTTTTCAAACTAGAACCTTAATAATACTATTAAATTAATATTTACCAATTAATTCATTTTCTTCTGACCTGTCATCATGGGTGGTAAAGAAATGAAAATTGGAAATCAAAAATTTTTGGGGTAGTAGTACACAATTTTACATGGATCATGATTTAATTTTAAATAGAAAAATTAAATAGATTAATATCGTTTAAAATTAAAGAATCTAAAAAATAATAAATATAAAAGTTTCATGTTATGTTTACAATTATCATCAGGATGCTATGGTGGCCATGGAAAATGGAAAATGTTGTTTTCTGGAGGTGGTAGTTTTCACGACACCCAATTCACATTTTTTTCTTAATAAATTGGGAGGGTGGTTAATTTTTATACCATAAATATAATAACATAACATTATAATAATGATACAAATTTTTTTAATATGGTTAAAATAAGTTTTTGGATGAAGTAAAGTAGACATGGAATATAAAAAAGACAGACATGTTAGGAACTTAAATCTTAATTCATGAATTTTATTCATTTTAAAGGGGATTAAACTATTGTGGGATAATATATTTTGAAGACCAGAACCTCATTAAGGTGGTTAGATATATGGAGGTTTTTACTGGATAACTATTGAGAAAAATATAATCAGTTTTGGTGCACAGGGAAGGGAGGAGTGGAAGGACCCTTTTATATGTAAAAGGGATGATATTTTTGTAAATTACCATAACTATTCAATAATGGGATTCCACTCTCAACTAAAGAGGTTAAAAAATTATGAAATAATTAAGTGTTTAAAATACATGGTTGTGTCAGACCTTTATAGCATAATGAGAATATTATTTTATACATGTTAGGCCATTTACATCTATGATTAATCATTTTTATCATTTTTATTTTCACACAAGTAACGAGTTTTTACAAGGGTAATTTATTATTTTTGCCAATAAATTAAATTTCCCATATTTTGTAATTTAAACGAATTGATTATAAAAAATTATGGTCATATTCAGAAATGGATTTTTGAAATGTTAACTGTTCTTTTTTATTATTTCCTATTAATTATGAAATAATTTATTTGTAATATATTATTCATATTATCAATATATTTTATTATTATTTAATCATAATATAATTAGTTTCCATAAATAAATCACAAAATTATGGAAAATATATTTTATTGTATAAAATGAATTACTTAGTTGTTTTATCTATACTAATTGAATTATATTAGTATTGAAATAAGATATTATTTTCATTATAAGCATATTTTATACTATGGTTACTCCAATTCATACTACATAGATCAACGAGTATGTTTTAATGATTTCATTTAATATCCAAAAATATATTACGTTTTTCCTGTCAATTTTTTTTATTAAATGATATACTATTAAAATGATATTTATTTAAGGATTACATATAGTGAAATATCAGGTTGTTACATGGTTGTAACGAGTAATTCATTATTGGCTCTTGGTGCACCTTCCATCAAACTCCATCTTTACATTTCTCCATAGTGGTAAATCTATCATCCATCATAACTTATTCTATTATAGTGTAAACTATGTTCATATTAGTAATAAAAACAATCAATTTTATCATTACACATTAAGTACTATACTTGTTACATTTCACTGACTTATTAACCTATTTAGAACAAGTTAGACATCTATCATTATTAACATACCATGTGTATCATTATCTTTAATGGGATATTGTTGCTACATGCTTTCATCCACCTTTCAAACCTTGGTTTTTTGTAAACACATACTCATAGTTTGTAAAAATATTATATATAATTATTACTTCAAAGATAACTTTCATTGGGAGTATACTCTTATAAATTTATTACATTATTTCTATCTTCTCATTGATTCTATATTTTCAACATTGAATATTTCACTTGTTGAGGATTATTTGTAGGGGATATCCTTCCCTATTTTATCCTTTCTTAAATATAGGTTTTGAGAGGGTAATTTTTCTTTTTTGTTACTTCTCTTTGATGATAAATATTTCTAGATCATTTGCATATTTGTTGAGTATTATTCTCCACTCTCTGAAATTTTCACCCATTTTACTTATACATTATTTTATTGAAACATAAACCCTATTCACCAATTTTTTCTCTAAAAAAATAAAATATGAATAAATATTATACTCTAAGGATTATATCCCATTACCCCATCATTTATTCTAGAGAATGGATCCAATTTTTCCAACATCATGGATATCCGATTAATTCATGAATTGAAACCATTAACACTTATTCCATTTTACCCAAACTGTTTTATTTATCTATAGAGGAATATAAATGAATAATAATATTAAAAAATAATGATAGATTAACATTTTTTAATTGAATCAGAAAATATCACATCATGTGGATTATCCATCATAATAGGGAATACCGATATCATATTTATTTCCTTCCTAGATTTAAACATAAAGATGACTTCTGAAACAGATTCATGTACTCCACTTGTGATGATGGACTTATAACATATTTAGAAATGATAAATATTTTATATGTATTTTTAATCTTCCCCGTAGCATCTTTATATAAATTATGGTGATCTATATCCTTAAAAACATCCCTTTATAAATTAAACATTATGGCCTTCTTAGAACATAAATAAATCTCCTATTATCATTTTTCAATATGATTTTTTTTTTGCAATTATAAAATTAAATTATCATGTTATAATGAGTGAATCAAAAATGGACAGCCAAGAATGATATAATATCATTAATCAAATTAGAATAAGATCATCATCAAAATACATAAACCACAAACATTGAATGTATATATTTCATAATATTAAAATAATTTAAACAAAATTATCTCATATAGAATCCAAAAAAACCCAATTGGATTTAATACAACTTCTGGTAGCCAAAAAGATCCTAAATTAATGATCAATTAGAGTGTCATAAAATATAAAATTCATATAAATTATATCTTTCCTATTGAATTATTTTTTCTAATAAAAATGATTATGATTCAATCTATCTATTTATTTAACGCACTCACACCACATATTATACACATACATATGTGTAATCCATGCCAAAACCCATGTATTTTACATTTTTCAATGAAACAAGGCTACTTCCAATGAGAATGCACTCAAAACTATTTAGATGTACAATTAATATATTATAAACATACTTTTTCAATGGATTTAACATTTGGGTGAAGTCGTTCTTCACAATGTCTAACAAAATGTATAAAGGTTTGGGTAATATCTCAATACCACCCATGCGTCACTCAATTATACTCATTTAAAAAATATAAAAAATATTTGAGTTTATAGGAAAATTTTTTTCTTCTCAGTTTATCAATTTTAGGTTCACTATAAAATCAATTTTGACATGTGAAACAACATGCATATTTAGGATGAGATTGATTCCCTATTGATATCCACATTGCTGTGATTTGTATATTATAAATTCAATATGCTATCAAATCCATGATTAATAAGTATTATATACATATTCCATACTTCATCTGACTAGAAATGATAAATATCATGTTAATTGAGTCAATATAGCGTCTTCTATAAGTTATCTATTGTAGATTCTTCTTCATAAAACCAAATTTAATAACATAATTGTATTCCATAATCCTTTTTCGATAAAAAATCAAATATATTAATTAATATCTATATTATACCTTCATATAATATTCTATTATTGATTATAAATATATCTATGTCTTATTCGTATCAAAATCAAATATAAACAATGAAACTCTACATCCTCAATCCTTTTTCACCAAAAAATATCTAGAAATGAATCTGTACTCTTGGGTTTTCTTCTTATTTTTTAGAGTTATAGATCTTCTTCCATAAAAAAACAATATCTTTATAAAAATATAATATAAAATTAAAAAATTTGTCTTTATTTCCTTTATTATCCTCTCATATCCCATTTCAATACTCTCTGTTCTTTCCCTATTTTTTAAAGAACAATTCTTTTCTTTTTATTTCATCCATCTCCCTAAATATTCTATCATGAGTTTCGGAAATACAATTTAAATTCTAGAGATTAACTACCATGAAATCCCTTAACTTAATAATTATCCATCAAATCATCATTAATTATTTCTCCACCAGTTATTTTTATTTATGTTGATAATTTTTTGACATGACTATCAAATAGTATAGAAAGTTCCAACTCATAAATTTAAGATGAAACCTATATATTTACAACATGTATAGTATTTATTATACTCAAAATTACACTTTTAGTATCAAATATACTATGTCCACGGAATGTTACAACAATTACCATTACATATTACATCTCTAGAAAAAACACCCTTTAATATAACGTCCTTCTTGATCAACATCAAGATTACCCTTTAGATCTTGAAACCAAATAGGCAAAATGACTTTAAGTACAATATGGTCAATCAAAATTTTAACATGTTTTATAAATTTAGGTAATTATAGAACATTTTATAACCATACATAATTTATCCTCCATTTTTATTAATATTACCTAGAGTCCCACTCTGCTTTTGAAATACTCGATTGGTGTCTCCCTTTTTTTTCTCACAGATTTTCCATTCAAAAAACAACATGTTCTATATTGTGGTATGAATTAAATACATATTTCAGTTAATATTTAGACTCCATGATAACTGAAACTACCCTTATAATGGCTTATATTCCATTCTAAAAGATCATGGTTTTTTAGGATTTTATTAAACTTGTAAAATATGGAATAAAACCTGTCAAACATTCTATTTTTTTTCAATTTGAATTCATTATTTCATTAAATGGATAAGATTTACATTTAAAGAATAAATGTAATATAAACTGATTCTAAGTCACCCATATCATTTTTGTATTGTTTTTTTCTGATCATGATATATATAGCCAGTCTCACCACATCGTGGTGAGTTTATCCTTCACCATAATTCTAATATTCATCCCAAAATAATTATATATATAATCTAAAATAAAAAAAAAATATTCATTAATAATATAATTAATATTAACCAATAAAAAATTAATTTTATATTTTATATTACACATCAATCTGGATATTCAAATCAATGTACTTGATATAAAGTGATATGAAGGTGTTTCTTTGTATCTATCTAGAAGTGTTTCTCTGTGTAACTCTTTTACATACCATCAATGTTAATTATGAATGTAAAATTTTATATATTTCAATTTTGATAATTCTCATACCTCTATCACTATGTCTTTAATATCTAGATATACTCTATATATGACTTCAATAATTTGATCCATCAATTAATTTAAATCAATAGTTCTTATAAACTCATGGTGACAAAAAACCTATTGGTTTAAAAAACAGTCTCTCAAAACCATCCATCATCTTCTTGTTTGGAGGATTTTCATAAAATAAAACTGTATCCTCCCTGATCCAGAATCCCTTATGAGGTGCCCAGTTCCGGTTGGCATCATGAACTCTAGCACACCTCTCCATATTTTAGAGTATATGGACTAGCTGCGAGGGCCCATTGTGGTATGGTGTGGATACTGAATCCTTATGATCAGAGTAAGACACAATAGTAAATTATATTGATAAGATAGTGAAACCATAATATGTAACTAGTAGTGGAATAATAAATCATCCTAATAAAAAATGCATAAGGTGAATTAATGACATAAATAAAAGTAAAGATCATTTCATGATTTTATACTAAAAAGGAAAGTATATGAGATCTATGTAATTAGTGTAACACAATATGCTAAAAAAATGGTAAAAATTATCAAAATATTCCTCAACTAGAATCACAAAATTAAGATTGATCTTCTTCTATCATACTTCATCCTATTATTGAAAATAAAAAATTTGAATCTTCGAGCTTCCCTTTTTCTACAAATGAAATCCTAAGGTCTGCTTGAGTACCATAGTTAGCCTGAAGAGGGTGTGAGATAAAATCAATGGGACACCACCAAAGGTGTTAATTACTATCCAATTTTTTCATATAACATGAGTAGTGAATATGTAATATAAATGAAACATAGAAATAAAAAAATAAATTACATTAGATCATGTTTCTTATGGGACCACTGAATGACACTACATTCTTTGTCCTAATTTGTATATATTTGAACCATGTTCATCCTATAAAGATATGATATGGTTGTATAAATGGTTAATTATAAATCATGTATCAAGAATGGACCAAACCCAATCATCTTGTTTCTCTAGGTGGAGTCATCCTTGGGATCACAATTATGCACTCTTAGGTATTCTTAGAATATAAAAAAAGGAACCCTAATCCCATTCAAAGAATTACATAAAAGGAATCAAAAGTATCACTCTTTGCGATCTATAAATAACAATAACCATATGAATTTGTTAAATTATATATTTACGATAATTCAAATATCACTCCCGATATGGTGTAAGTATGACCATATGAGCCCATTCTTGGTATACCACACAAGGGACCATGTATTCCTTAGGGGTTGTTATAAAAAAATTTCCCACCAAACCCATCCAAGTTTTTTCCGAAGGTAACTGTTGTCACCCATGGGTCGTTAAGTCATCATCTCAGAGACCCCATATAAGGTATTCCACCAATAAAACCAAGTATCACTCCAAAAATATTTAAATTCATGAAAAAATTCTAATTACAAAGCATAGTGAGCCCATCCAATACATCCTTATATCAGGACCCTTGTATATCCCCTAGCATGACATGATGGTATGGTTTAGAAACATAGAACATATATCATTTTACAAAGGCATTGATTTGAAAAAAAATTATTGAATAGAAATTAAAATAAATTCTAATGAAAAAAACGATATTAAAAGACTTTGGAAGGCACATATATAGGCGTAGATCATGCCATGGTAAAATTCAATTAATTGTTAATACATGATTTTATAGGTGAATTGTAAAAATATGTTAGCATTTAATATAATTTATCTTATATATTTTGGTTCCATTGAAGAATTCTAGTTTTTAGAACACTAGTACATAAAAAATACTATATGAATTTTAGGGAAAATGACTAGACTGCCTACCTTATGCATGTAGTTTCACATAGTCCAGTATAGATTCTTAAATTGAGATGGGTCATAATAAATTATACAAATAGATAAATTTCGTAGGAATATGGAATACGAGCTTCCAAAAAATGGTACAGGAGATGGTTGAATAAATGATATAAAGAAGGAAGTATAGTTGAGATCTTACAAGATGGGATCCAATTTCATGAACAATGGTAGATTTTGAGATTAGATAGAAGAGATATAACAAATACTATCTTATGTTTGAAGAGGATTGACCATGTGGGTGAGGGATGTTAATGAAAGTGAGTAGAAATAAAAGGAGGGGAGATTTTAATTGATAGAGGTGGAAATATTAATTTTTTTATAATATTTAAATAGGTTCTTGATTTGGTTTAACATATTGAAAAATCAGGAAATAACCTTGTGGAAGCTATTGTCCAATGTATGAGGTCCACTTGGTTTGGGGGGCATGTTATGTCCAACTATCCTCTACTCTTGTCATCCCCTCTACCTAGGGAATACACCCCTAATGGGATGTTTTAAATGGTTATTAAAATCAGGTAAAACCCATGGGATCCCCTTACTAGAGCCCTAAAACACCCCACATAGTTTTTTAACCAGGAAGACTGGTCCTAATGGATTTTAGTAAACCAATAGCCTAGTTTTTTCCTCTATAATTCAGATCTCCAAACTCTGATGAAGACCCAAACACTTCTAAACCCTTCAGAAATTAATAAGTAACATTTATAGTAAAAAATTAAAGTATTAAAATGAAATTAATAGGATTCATAGCCCACAATAGTCTAGGTTATTAGATCCTAACCTCTTTAAAAAAAATAATCTACGATTTTCCCTTTTGAGGGTGTTAAATAATCATTAAGGAAAATCTCTAGATAATTCGAAAGTATATCAGCCTTCCACTCCTACGCCTCATCCAATAATTGTTCATGCTTCCATAAAACCCATACAGTAGGGTCTGGCCTATCATAGAGTTCATTCATTCTCTAATCGAAAAAAATTTCATAGATTTTCATCGAACGATGCATCTATCTCAATCTCAATAACTATTGGATCATACAATTGAGACGAGTATATATAATAATGGTGAACCTATGTTATATGGAATATATTATGCATGGAATGATACATTTAAGGAAAATCCCAATGATATAATACCAACATAAGAATCTCTATTATCTTTTAAAGACTTTCATAATGGGGTGATTTCTTTTCTTATCTTAGAATCCATATGTCACCCAATCTTGGTGAAACTTGTAGAAATACCTAACGTCCCACCTCGAAATCAAGACATTGGTGATAAAGATTGGTATAATAGTTTTTTCAAGATTGATATGTATTTATATGAATTTAAATTAGGCATACTTACTATAATGTTTAGGGAATTATATGAGGACCTTGTATAGCTGCCCAGCTACCTATAACCTACAAAAGAGTGAACAGAATGATCTAGTGTCAAGAGCCTCATAAGGATCCATCTGAATAATTTCAAAGAAAATTTATTATATGAAAAATAAATCTAAGTTATATATTTATCCCTTGAACATAAAAATCAAGGATTCATTCTAGTAGCTTGTCTTATAGAACACATATTTTCATCTTGGACTTCCTATCAGTCTAATGGTGATATGTTGTACTTGAGATCACATGTGAACCCAATTCTCTTTCTTAAACCCCTTCAAGAACTATGATGTGAACCTAAAATACCAAATTAATATTATTGATCAGTTATCACTATGAACGTGTTCAATATCTAGAATATAAAGCCTCTCAAAATTATCAACTAAGATGGTCTCTAGTATAGGTAGGAGGTGTGTAACGTTGGTCAACATTTTGAAGATTCCCAATACTGCATCACTTCCTCGAGTTAATCTTAGAAAACCCTTCACATTGTCCATGGTTAAATAATCCCATTTAAAAAAATTAATGGATAATGGTTTTAAACAGATATAGGGTGACTGTTTCTCAACCATTACCGAATGATAGGTGGAACACCACGCCATAAAGCTTTAGTATAACTCTATATATTCGGCCACCAACACTAACAACATCGATCTTGATATATCTTGGAATGTATCAGGTATACTTCCCTAGAAATATTAAGATAAATTTTCATCAAATATTCTCATATATGTGTATGGACCAAAACATGCCCATGAAAGAGAAAAATATCATAATATTAAATTTCTTAACATGGTGGTGGTTTCTCATAGGAGAAACATTCCCTTTCGACTAATCCCACAGGATTTGAAATCTATCTCATCTATAATCATTTTGGAAGTGATTTTTTCACCTAAAATGCTTCTAAAACATTATTTACATGTTATTCTTGAACCTCTTGGTGAATAATTGAAAACTGGGCCAACAACTACAACTCCAATCTAGCCTACGGGACAAACTGCATCGAAGACATTAATAATGGGAATCACCCTCTTCATTTACATTTCTAGGGGTATAAGAAAGCTCAAATTAAATAGACTTTATGTAATCTACCCACCAATTATACCAGAGATTCAAATCACCATATTTGGAAATTTATTTTCTAATATTATGATCTGGTTAAATAAAAAATTACTCACCAAAAGAAAATAACTCCAATAAAGTAATGTAAGATTCATGGATTCCATCTTGAGTTCTTACATTGTGTCATTCTACTCTTGTGGTCTCAACTAGTATGACCTATATGTTATGATGTGATATCCATAAATCAAAACTACTCCTAAAAAAATTAATTAAGCATAAAAATAATCTATATATATTTTAATAAGTATGGAAGAATCACAATTGGTGCTAATGTTAATATCCCATTAAACTCGTAAAAAGATGTTTAACAAGATTTTGACCATAAAAACATAACACACTCTATATTCAAGATGATGAGAGTTATTTCAAGGTATGATTAATAATTAATAAAAGTGTGGAAATAATCATCCATCCCCATGAAACTATATATGTCAAAGAATTTATTGGGATACTCACCTGAAACTATAGTGCTAAACTTATCTAGGTCAACAAACACTCCTTCCTCTGTGAAGTTAGGAACCAATTAGTGAAACGTATCGATCTAAAAGTAATATTAAGTTATCATAGCATATTTTTGATTATCTCTTAGTGTATTTAGCATGATCATAATA
Organism: Viscum album; assembly: GCA_963277665.1. Classification (NCBI taxonomy): domain Eukaryota; kingdom Viridiplantae; phylum Streptophyta; class Magnoliopsida; order Santalales; family Viscaceae; genus Viscum; species Viscum album. Next base: position 1,211,998,903 of record OY728137.1, read on the forward strand.
TGTTTCATATTTTTTTCATATGTAAAATACACTTATATTTCATCCATGAAAACAGAAACAAATGAATCTGGATAGGGGTGGAAAATTCGATTATCAAATACATGAAAATTGATAGTGCATTTGTAAGGCCAAATGTAATAACAAGATAACTCTACAAGATGTATGTACTAAATAAAACTATATGTGTTATGTGTGATGGTCTCACATGCACCTTATTGTAGCCCAACCACAAATCAATCATAGATAAAATCATTTATCCTTGAATCTGGTTAAAGAGTTATTTTATATGTGGTAGTGGATACATTTTATCAACATTAGGCTGGTTTACCCTATGAAAATAATCACAAATTTGGACAGTAACATCTGAATTCTTGGTGAAAAGGAATTATGAACCCCATGTTGAAGTGCATATTCACATAAAACCCTTTTTTTAGTTCTTACAACTGCTTCTTGATTTCCTATAGCTCTGTAAGTGTCATCCTATAGGGGGAATGGAAAAAGATCAATTTCCATATGAACCTCTCTCATTAGAGGTAATCCACTGTATTCATTAGGTAATACCTAACTATAATGACACAAAATTTGAGGGAATTATATATAATGTATTCATTGGTAACTTATAAAGAAATTAAAAATATAGGAGATCAATTTTTCAAACCCATAATTCTCAAGTACATCTTAAACTTTTTATACACCCCATTCACCCTTATGAACATAATCACTACCCACTAGAGATGTTAAATATTACCATTTAGGAGGGAAATTATCAAGAGAGTGGTATGGATCTGAACATTCCATCTTGGGAATGAAATATAAGCATGTTATATCAAGGAAAACAATATTCAAGAGGATGAAATATCCACCTACTGCAAGTGTTATGTCACTTCAATAGCATATATTATCATATTGTTCCCATAAACGTGTGACGAGAGTCCTCAAAACACAATATTATTTAATTTAAATACATTGAATTTCCATGATTGAGGTGGATATAAAATAGTATAAAGAACCTATATAAAATAATGAAGATACTAATGTAATGGATATTGAAATAGTAGATCATATTATAGATGTCTCGAGACTCTATTCCTCAGAAGTAAAAATCACTACATATATATGGTAATATCAGTGGACTTGAGATGTTACTTGACAAACCTATGTAAGTATCATCTACAATATCTGAACCTTTGAGACCTGAATAACTTGTCCACGACCACCTCAAAATCCTGATTATCTAGTAGCATCCCAAGTCCTAGCTCGATATACAGCTATTGTGCTTCTCCTACAACACTGGTAACACACCACATAATTTTCCATCTACATCATCTAACTAGAACATAACTAGTGAAAAATATTGAAATGTTGTTTCCCACCACTAGAATAACCCTCTACTTATCTCAAAGCTAAACCACTTGGGAATAAATTTACAACTTCCCTCTAGTTCCAATAAATGATTAGGGCATAGTTCATAGACTTTGAATCATGGTTCAACCAAAAGGAATTCATCTGTGATCAAATAGTGTACACAATTCCACCCTGGAACCATTTCATAGTCATGAACTCGTTATCGACCATTGTTAGTGTGAAACACTAAATCTCAACTAAACAATATGAATACTCCATCCCAAACATGACACACTTATTTAGGTGTATAAACTATATTACACAGTTCTCTATTAGCATATTAATAAAAAATGTAATGATATAAGAGTATCTCAAATCTTCTTGTATCATTCTCTAATGAAGTTAAAACCTAAGAGACTGTGTACCACCAACGCATGGTGGAATCACAATGTATATAGTTGGAAATATTGACCGTCTCCTCTATTGGTGTCTCTAAGTGCTCTCTGGTTGATAACATGACCTCCATACATGACTCAGAATCTTAAGGACCACCATCCCATGAATATGTGGGAGGATACTCCATCTATAATTCCTAAAACAACTCTCCCATATAAGAACAAGCTCATGGAACTCCCTATACAGACTCCATGAAATTAATGATTCTCTATTGAATCTAAGCATTAACACCTAGTGGATAATCAACATGAGGAACCTTATGTGGCACTATAGGAGGTAATAATACTATCATAGGGCCCACCACCACATGGGAATATTATCATCCATGCAAAGAGTTTATAATGTTAGGATTTCATGTAAAAATAAATGTAAAATTTACAAATTAATTCATTAGATATAATTTAACACCAGATATGATTCTATATAATGGGTAAGTATTGGTAAAAAGTCTTCATATGAATGAGACACACCACCCTTACAGTAGTTAAATGTTGATCTAAGTGATAAGTAATATCACAACGGATCACAGGAGACAATTCATATTGCCACTACTAATGTTGGTTGAGGGTCAATACTTACATAACAGAACATAGGTTTCAATATATGTAATAAAATATTATAGAATATATGGAAAATCATATAATTTTCAATTGGCATCCCCATTTAGTGTTAATAATTTAATTCAAAATTTAAATATATATAATGTTATTCTTATTTAAATTCACATATATATATATATATCAATTTCATATTATATGAATCCTCTTTCAAAATTTATAAAGGCCATAATCTTAATAAAATGAAATTTTTTCTTCAAGTAATAATGACCAAACCATTACCATGAATTTCATGATGTAACACATCATGTAATGTGATTTTATTAAATGAATAAAAACTCCCAATTTAAAGAATTACATTCTTCATAATTACAATTATCATTCACATAATCAAATCTACTAACGCTTTGGCCAATAAAACCAATGGTTTAATGCTTAAACAAAGTAAAAATTGTTAATTATGGTGTTATCATCAAATTATATTACAAAACACCATTTATATTGATGTAGAAAATTTTACAAATACAATTAAATTATCCCTGCATGGAAAATAATCACATTTCCATATACAACAATCAAGAAACTCACATTAATATTAGGAAACACAAATAATGAACGTAATAATATAAATATAGCACGGAATAATACAAGACATGTTGACCCTCATGTTATTATATTTATTCATGAAATTATACGTCTTTTCATTATCATACCCGGGAATGTGAATTCCATAATAGTAAAATCAACAAAATTAATGTCACAAAACAAGTTTATCACCTAATAGTTAAATTAGTACAACTATAATAGGAACAAACCAAAATATAAATAACCCATCCTAGGTAATTTGGTTTTCAAATGTACATGGGTGTGATACTCCAAGGCATTGGGTAAATACTAAATTCGGATACAACCTTGTAGCATGTATAATAAAAAAAATGAGACAAAAGTTAAAGGCTGATCTAATACGACTTTGCATCATAGCGATCGTGAATCTAATAAGCGGTGCCATGAGCTAGTTGGCCACAAAACCATAGGAATGCCTCTACACACGCTAGAGGCTACAATATAGTAGTGAAGGTTGGAGGTGGTATGGTGGGAAGACTATACCTTCATGATCAAGTTAATCCATAGTGGTAAATAACAATGATAATAAGCTTAAACGGTAATAAATAATTAGAATAAATATAATAAATCATCAATATTAATAAATAAGAGGAATATGAATCATAGTAATATAAAAAATAACGATAATTCCACGATAATATACAAAAAGATAAGTAAATGGGATACAGGTAAAAATGCACATACAAAATGCTAAAAAAATTCCAAAATTCCAAAAGCCTAATCAACTTTCATTACAATAATATGCTCTATCCTCTACTCATTCACTACATACTAGTATGGAAAATCATTTATCATAAACTGGGCGATTCCATTTGTCTAAACCTAAAATCATGAGGTCTGTTTGAGTACCAAGGAGGCTCAAACAAGGTGTGATATATACTCAGTAGGACACCACAAAAAATTTCTATAGATATGTAGTTTCTTCATTTAATATTAAAATTGTGAATACAATAATACAATTAGGATAGTAATAAAGGAAAAAATAACAGCAGATTGGGTTCTTCATTAGACCATCAACTGAAAATACCTACTTCAACATGGTCATGATATCTCAAAAACTATTTCAACCTATACTAATATGATATTTGTGTAAAATTGGTCATCACAAATAAAGAATAAATAATGGACCAAACCAACAAATGTCGGATGGCTTGGAGGATGCATTATTGAATAATAGTTATCCACTCTTAGAATTTAATTAAAATAATGAAAATATTTAATTAATGGAATCTATACCCATCATTTGGTTACCAGTAAGAAGACTCCTGAGTATCTCGCCAGGATCATTAAATGTACCCATCACTATAAGAGTTCTTCTAAGGCAATCCTTAAGTTGAATCCTATATATCACTCTCGATATGTTGTATACATGACCCTCTGATCCCATCATAGGTATACCATATATGGGGCCATATATCACTCATGTAATGGTATAACCATATTTACCACCAAGACCATCCCTATAAATTCTCATAGTGAACCAGTATCGCCCAATGGTAGGTATTTGATACTCCCTGTTAGCTTATCCATTGTATTCCAACAAGGAAACCAAGAATATCTTACAGAATATATAAATTCATGAATAAAATATAAAATAAAAAATATGTTGAGCCCATTTAAGGTGTAATTATGTTCACACCCTTTCATTTCCCTTGGATTTACATGAATTTATGGTCAAATAAAAATAACACATTCTATAAAAAATAAGGAACTGAATTAATAAAACTTTATTTACTAGATATTAAAATAAATTCCAAGGAACAAGGATCTTTAACTTTTAAAGAACACCCATAGTGGTTTCTAATTTCATGTTGAGATTCCATATGATGTTAATAAAAGATTTTATATTAGTATAATAAGAATGATTTATCATTAGATTTTATTTAATTAAAATTTAGAGGCATCACATGAAATTCTATAAAATGGAAAAATGAATATTAATAAAATACAACAAGTATTTTAAGATAAATTAGTATACCGCATGAATTATTCTTTTAGTACTCTCATATTCTAGTACTTTCACTTGATTCAACATTAAAAACAATTAATCATTAAAATGGAAATAATCCCTAAAATAGGGCATAGTAACGCATTCCAAAATGGCTCATGTGACGGTGGAATAAGTGAGATATTAAAGTAAGGGGAGTGGATAGCATACCAAAAGGGATCCAAATGGATGAATGGTTGTTGATTCTAATATCAGACGAAGGAGACATTAAAACACTATCTTAGTCTTGGGGATGAGAGCCCGCATGGGTGAGGGATGTTATGTGTGGGAGAACAAAGAAAAGGAGATGTGAGTTATTAGTAGAGAGTGTAAAAATAATAAATTAGCCGAAAATTTAATGAAGAGAAGGGTTTGGATGAACGACTAGACAAAACATACACCAAACATGATCTAAATATTGTCCAAGGACATTGGACTATACAGTTGTGGCATAAATAGTAGTCCAATAATTCTCTACCCATGAGTCTCCATCTTCCCAGAATAAAATATGCATGAGCTACAATATATGGTTAAAAAACTATGAGCAACCAGTGTGCTCCCATCTATTTATCCTTGTAGTACCCTAAAATATTTTTTAGACCATACAAATTTGACTGAAAAGTTTATACCAACTATGTGGCCATGTTGTTTCCTCTAAAATCTAGAGATCTAGGCCCCAAAGAGGCCCCAGACTCATTAGAGCCCTTCCTTATAGTATTGGGATCATTTATTAGGATGAAATAACAAATTAAACTAAAATTAAAAGTTTTGTTTACTCATTGAAAATCCATGATGTTACAAAAGAAAAAAATCATCATGGTTTCACCACTATCTACCCCCAGTTCTACACAAGTGGTAAAATCACAATTCTAATGATTTAGTTCATGCTAAAAGTTATTATCATCCCTATGTGCAATATATTATCAACACTATATTCACACCTCTTTTTTTCACTACCCTCTGGGCTGAATACACATTATTGGGAAATGCCTCTCATAAAGAGTTACTGTTTTGTGTTTTAGGAGAATAACTAGTTAGAGATATCATATATTTAATTGTGGAACATGAAAGGAATAGGTAATGATCATACATGGGAACTTCAACTCATCAATTTTCTATATATCCTCACATTGAATCATTATTTCCTTTACTAATTCCTATACTACCTTTATACTTTATCATATATTATTTATTTTTAATATAATTAGAATATGTGAATGGGATAATGACTCTTGATCACCATGGACAAAGAACCTGGGGAAAATAGTTGAAGAACCTTATAAAAATATCTTTTGTTATTATTTTTTTTAAATCATTATTTATCATCATCATCCATTTTAATATTTTTAAAACTTATATGTAAAAATTTTTATGGGACTAATATAATTCATGTTTGATTTATTTTGGCTGAAATGATTCACCACCTTAGTGCTTCTCACAAATTTCATATACACATCAATTTTTGTCCAAATAGTGGTTCTAGGTTAATTGTTAATGATATTATATTGATTACTAATTGATTAATAATCCCAAGGAACATTATTTTCAATATAAATTCTTGTCAACATAAATAATATGATGGGAAATTATTATTATTATTTTTAACAGAATTGATGTTTCCATGTTCTGAATGAATAATTTCATTTATTAGAAAATTATATGGTCATATACAAGGTGTCATTGGGTTTAGAAATTCATGAAATCACTAAAACTGAAGTCTGACTACCAAATAATAGAGTAAATTTTACTTTATAAGAGCATAAGAATACTGAATTCGATGATAGATATTGTTATTTGTTTCCCTCATATCTCATTGATAAGTAATTGAAGTGAGTGGTTGGATCTCAGATAAATAATGTCATATACATGAAACATAATGATATCTAAGAATTATACACTATGGTGATAAGGACATACATTTAAATATATCATTTTAAAATAAAATACATATATATGGATTTGGATACAATGTTGTATGAATTATTAGCATAGTTTCTTAAAATGATTAATGAAAATTTGATTTTATGGATAAACACTTTATCATTAAACCTTCAAAAATATAATTTTGAGTATTTTTTTTGAAAATATTGTCTTAATTTTTCTAAGATCATGAATTGGATAAGTATATATTTAAAAAAACACGTCAACGCCATGGTCACCAATGATATGAGATGAGTTTCTAAACTAAATAATAATTGTAGATCCAAGAAGGTAAATTATTTAATAACTTTTGGAGTATTGTATGTGAATAAATACATGAGGTTTCAGAAATTCTAATCATGAGACGATAATGATGGCATGAGTTACAATAAATTTATATTATTTTTATCTAATTTATTATAGATTGTCAAATTTATATACCATGAAAACCATACTTTTCAATAATTTTATTAATGAATTATTATGATTATTATTTAATTAACCTAAAAATAATGATAGTAATATGGTTTTTCAATTTAGTATATAATAAATAATGTCAAAAGGAAGGGGAAGTCATCACAAAAAAAGGGAATTCACCAAATAAAATGTGACGGAAAATTAATCAAATAATCGGAGATTGATATAAAATCTATAAGTGTCATATAATGATAAAGAATGGGTAGGTGAAGAAAATTATTAAATAGATGAATGTGATAAAATATTTATTTGAAAATTAAATAATTATATTTCTTTCACTAGTATTAAATGAATTAGTAAAAGGGAACATGAAAAAGAATAAAAAGTGAAGGAATTTCAACTGATAATGATTCAAATGGTTTGTTGAAAGGAAATTAAATGAATTGATTGAGATATAGAGGTATTGAAGAATGTAATTGGACTATATAAAATCAATTTATATTAAAAGAAGAAGGTTAATAAAATTTTAATAATTTTAAATATGCATCTTACATTTCATGATAGTGAAATGATATATGATTTTATGATAACTAAATTTATTGAAAATAATGTGGTTGTTCACACAACTAGGGCTAAATTTCAAGAATTCCATATTTTATTGATCTTAATTTCATGTTATTTTTGAGATTATATTAATAATGAAAATGAATGTTCAAAATCATTAAAAAAATACAACAATTACATAATGATACTTCTATATTATCCTAAGGATCATCGCGTAATCCATTTTCAAACAAACATAAATGTATAAATAATAAGTAGTGATGAAATTAGGTGAAATAAAGTATTGAATCACTAATAATAGTTCACACACACATTTATACATAATATATTTTGTGTAAAAATATAATAAATTATATTTAAATGAATAAAAATAAGGTTAATAACAAAAAAATATCCTCGTTTTTGTGATTAAATTGTTAATAAATTAAATGATGATTGAATAAAGTTAATAGAGTCTATAAATAACTGAAAGAGAATAAATCAATTTTAAATCAAATAATTTATATCTTATGAAGAGATTTATATTTGAAATAGGAAGTTGGTGTGATTGATTATGTTTACATAAGTAATATATATACTCTCATAATATGAATTTCATTCAAAATACGAACTATTTTATTTGAGTTAAATACAATTTAATAACCTTAAAGAAAAAATAATAAAATAACGTATTGAAAACATTAAAGTGAAAAATAACTACGATGAACCTATAAAAACTAGTGGTAGGTGTGATAGGAAATTATTAATCACTAATGAGTGTCTTATAAGAATTGTAGAGACAAATGAGAAACTTTAAATCGTTCAAGAATATGGTTGATGAAGAATGTGAAATGGTAGTTGATGATATATAAAAACAATAAAATATTGAAAAATATAAAATCATATATAATATTTTCTCATCACTCATAAATAAAAAACAAACATTTTCATATTGCTTAATCCATGGATTTGGATAACGAAAACCATGAAACTAGAATAAATTATTGAAAAATGAAAAATAAAAATTCTTGAGGATTAAAAGGTACAAAGAAAAAAAACATGGCCGAACAAAAAAATAAAGATATAAACTCCTACAAATAGAAAATTTGTCACATACTGACAACATGACCTTCATGGGAAGTACCACTTTACTAGAACAATCAGCACCGCCTTATAAAAAATCATTATACCCAACTAGAAAATAATTCAATCGCAGTTGTGTGAAACATTCCTACCTTCAGTAACACAGAATTTCACCATCCTCTATATCCAAGTGGTTGTTCAACTTGAGATATTTTCGTGAATAATATTCACATGCATACAAATCTATCCCATCAGAACTGAAATCTATTATATTATTGAAGAAATAAATTCAATCCCCTGTGAGGATCTCAAAATAATAAATCAAATTGCATATAATAACACTTTGAATATGGGATTCAATTTGGTTTTAGATCTCAATAAATTTTTTGAAAATAACTAGTATGTCATCATATATCATTAGTGTACCTTCATCTTACTCATCCACCAATTTATCAAATTCATCACTGAGATAAACAAGAAGAAGAATAACGTTGTAAAAATATTTCAGCTAGTTCGTCTATAAAAATCAATTGAAAATGTATAGCTCAATCTCTGTAGGATTTTTTTCACCATTGTTTTCTTTAAGTGAGAGTAATATTTCCCTAGTCTATTAATTTTCTATGTTTTTTAGCAGAAAATATCCAAAATAATGTTCTCTTTAATATTACAAGAACAAAATTAATGTTCCTCATTGTCCATGAATTATTAATACTATTAATCATTGGTATCATTATATAAGTGCACCACATTGGCTCTATGTTTATTATTTTAATCATAATTTATATACCCCTCAACATCATATTGGCCTTCCAGTTCATCCTTCTTCATATACCCCTCTGTATGGGCTATCTAACATTCCATCTGATCAATGAAGGGTATGCCATAATTTTAAATATCCCGTTATTTTTAAAAATTAGATTAAGTGTATCTATTCCTATGTTCATCCAGATCATTACATTGATTAAAGAATTTCAAAATAGAACCTTTGGATATTTAGATATCTTTCTTCCCATCTATCTAAATTTAATTAAAACTCTAATAATGACCCATGACACAACATAATTCAATATCATACCTTTATTTATATATTTGGATACTAAATAATAGATACAATTGAACTCTTGATGGAAAAAATAATTCAAAATGTATAAAAAATAAATATTCCTTCATCAAGACTTAACATCATTCCCAATAACCGTGCGAGAATTAAAAATAGTTGAAAGCTTCACATACATTTAATCTATATTTAATTAATCATCATCAGTAGATAGAACCACTTTATTAAAGAGTAGTTATGAAAAATAGTCCAAAACTAAAATATGGGAATAATTTCATAATCTATAATTACTAGTTTCTTTGACCATTTTGATTGTTACTCTAACCAAAGATGCAACATCCCATAGAATCATAGAATGCCAATATAAAAAAACAATTCCAATTAATATATTCCAAACCCAAGAATGATTTTTTTTGGATTCATATGAGTGAAATAAGGATCCAATTATCGGTTAAATATTATAATTAGTTTTAGTATAACTGAATAAAATCATAATTCTTGTCACTTCAAGTCTCTGTATGAGAAGATAATATGTAATAAGCCACATAATATCCTCATTATCCTCCAATTAGAGAAACCCCAGGCTGAAGTGATTTTCAATGATATCCTATTAAATTCTCTTGGCCACACACCCTTTAAATGGAGGACCCATATAATAATTGAGTTCTAGGGAGGCTTAATTATGTATTCAAGGAAAATCTCATTAACAAAAACAAGTGTTTTACTCCGTTTCATGAATTTCATTTGAATGGAAACATCTTTCTCTAGTGTTATGGATCTATCATCATATACACCTAATCCCCATGAATGTTTCATCTCTAATTTTTAGAACCATGAGATCATCTTAATGTGTTTGGTGATATCACATTCTATATCTACGAGATTATAATCATCAGGGCTTGGATCACACTCATGATCACCATCAAGAAGAACCCTCGATAATGACTCCATCCCCCATTTAATTTTTAATGGATATTAAATAATACAATGGTGGTATTGTTTTAATATCCTTTACATGGATATCCATATAACATTTGAATATGAAAATCATTAACCGTAGGAGGGTTCACTAATCCCGATTTATTGTTGATTAGTACCACATGTATTAGTTTACCCTTATGGAATGTCATTAACACTATAATTATTATCAATAATCCATGAAAGGGATTAAAATATGTGATTTATTAATTTATTAGTATAAAATAGACTTTTTTCATATTTAAATAGTTTTTCACAAAAACATTTCCTTTTATTTATAATTAATTTATCACCAAAGAAATAATTATACACACATTTGTAAACTATGTTTTCATATTATAGTAAATCCTATTCATTCCTCTCATTCTAATTTCTAAGTGATAACTACTATATTAACTAAAAATTTTAAGTTTATCATCTAATATATATTTGGTGTATCATGTATGCTATCGAACGTAGTGTTTCCTTTTAAAAAATACGGTTGTTATTTTCTCCGCCTTTTAATAAATTGAATCCTTGAAATTCAAAATCATGATTGAAAAAAGGGTTTGACTTTTCAAAATACCACTATTGAAATCCCATATTAGAAAAAAGATAAATAATACTTATACATTAAAATAAAGAAAAGGAATTATGATGGCCACATGAGATAATACATAACAGGGTTCCAAGTAGGAAGACCTAGATATGGAATAGAAAACTAACTCTCATATTCTAATAGAAAGTGATAGAGAAAATGATCATTGAACATTATCCATCACAATACCATAAATAGGTGATCAGTCAAAAGTAATTTGATTTAAGTAAGAAGATATAGTTTTTTATTTAAGATCTATTTCTTAGAGATGGGGAGTTATTTTACTAATTTAACTGAGAACCTATGGAAATATAATTACATGAAATGTAGATATTCATCCATTAATCAAATTCCACCATAAGGTCATCTTTTTCAACAATTGATGATTATTTGGAATTAAATTTTCATGCCTAAAGTAATAGAAGAAACTTCAATATAATCACACAATATAAAAATCATCAACTATATATTTATCATTTCATGAAACATTATGTAAAAAAATGGAAAATATATGATCCCATAATTCCATTAAAATAAAAAACCTTTAAAAAAATAATGACTAATTTTAGTCTCCATAATTAAATAGTATTACCCAAATATCAATATAGACCATTAAAAAATATTTATCCTTGAAATTATTCAAAACATTTCTAGACTAATTTTAAACCCCAAAAATTTTAAGGATTTTATTTTATAATCTGCCAATATAAGATCAAACATTTATCTCTAAATCACATAAATTACTCTTGTAGTATAACACAAGAAATTAATCACCATAATAATATTTAAAATGTTCTAATAATTTTAAAAAATAATCTGAATAACCCTATATAAAAAATAAACTTTTACATTATTTTAATGTCTCAAAATTTCCATGTATGTTCTTTATATATTATTTGGGATTATTATGAGCCTATGAATTGAGAAAAAGTGTGATTCTAAGGCCTGGTGTGACCGAAGAAATTACAAAAAGAATATTAATATATTAATTATTACATGCTTTCAGTTTTCAGGGAAAGGTTAATAACCGCTAAATGATTGAGTGGATTAGAAATATGTTGTCATCATTGTTTTCAAAGTATAAAATTTACATTAGGTAGGGCCTAATATCAACTGATGTGGGTCGATTGTGAAATTTAGTTTCTTGACGTATTATTAATAAAATATTGAACAAAAATATTTTATTATGATGCAATGAATATTTTACTCTATATAAGGTTTTTTTAAGAAACTATAGTTATAAAAATAATCCTTGAATTCCTTAGTGACAATGAGAAGAATGTTCTCACTCGATGATGATAGATCAAAGATCATAATGTGTATTTATGATCAGAGACACACAACAGATTCAAAGGGTCTTTCCAACGATGACAAAATGTTGATCTGTCTTTATCGACGAGTGATCCAAATAACTTTATGGAATATAATATATTTTTTATTTATTTAACCTTTTTAGATTCAAGGAAGATCACAGACTGACTATAAAATAGGTTTATCTTTAGTTTGGTCGCTCTTGAGGGATGGTAAAATTGTGGGCTGTGATGGGTGATACATATTTGTGATTATCCTTCCTCATTCATTCTTATAATAGAAATGAATTAATCCGGACATGGGCAATGTCCAGTATCCATTTTTCAGGTATACTTGTATATTTATTCTCTCACCTCAATCTCTCACAATTTTCTGTGTTATTTTTCTCATCCATATTCATTGAAACCCTTATTCAAAAGATCGATCATTGCACCCTTTCGTGGCATAACAATCCATGATCAAAGATCCGACCCTGTAAGGGCATAGTGGCACCTCTGTCCAGTCTTGGTGAGTGTTCGAATGATTCTAGGGGAATGTTCACCACAGATGGTTAGCCAATAGGGCGTGGCTTCTGGTGGGCGGTCCAACAGAGATAGAACATGTGAGGGGTATGTGTTGGATCTACGGTTGTGGCATGTGCTGCGGCAGGTGGCTGTATTGTTGACCAGGTGATGCGAAGAAGAGGGGGGTCGTACTTAAAAGGAATTCCTTATGTATCTTGTGGTGGTGGGAAGGTCATGGGGTAGTCAGATGGTAGGTATACTACATGGACATGGTGTGGAACCATGTGGAGCCTAGAGGCTTGTTTTTGGTGCATAACGCTTGAAAAATATCTTGTTGGCCTATAGTGTGGGCCGAAACAAGGGGAGTAGGGCTGCTCAAGTGGACCAATGCCCGAGCCTAGAGGGTCAGGGCAGTTCAAGCAAGACCTTTTTATGAAAACAACCACAACATTCAAAACATGTGTCCGTTTGACGAGCCGTCTACGTTTTTGGTACCCTTAAAGTGGTATTTCCATTTATAGATACTCTATGGGAGTTTTTGTTGATGTTGGTATACTATCGAATGGATTAAGAAGTGGGCTCTATTGAAAGGAGTATTTTAGGAGCGAAATCTTGTGGCAAGCTATGAACTAGAATCTTTTTGACCTAGAAGCTGTCTGACCTAGAAGATATGTGGCCTAGAAGATGAGTGTGTCACATAAAGACTATGTGTCTCATAGATACTATGTGTCTCATAGAGACTATCTATCTAATAAATACAATGTTTCTTGCCAGGAAAATGTGGTATACTGAGATTATATGTCATATGGAGATGATGTGATTTCTGGAGACTATGTGTTTCATTGGATTGAGTATACCGAAATTTCATACAATATATGTTTTATACATATACCCATGTGAGAAAAAATTACTTCAAGTATTAATTTGTGACATACATCATGTGTTTTCATCTATTATGCTCTGTTCATTTCTTTAGTGGTATTCCTTTCTGGTTTTAGTGTGTCATACTGAGTATTGTTTTACTCACCCCTACAAGGTTTTTTCTAGCATGTGTCATGTCTTGTGCATTCAATTAATGCTTTTACGAAGTCCTAGGTTGACTAGGACTACGAGGTTTTTACTGAGACCAGAGATTCATGATGTTTTTCTGGGTTTTCAGATAACTATACCTATACCTAGCCTTCTTTAAGGGTTTTCTTTGGACGAGTTTCTAGAAATTTTACATTCACTTTTACATAATATTTATATTATTGCTATTGTATTTTTTCCTTCTTCACATTACTATTGCCTACAATCATACAATGTTGTTGGTATCATTGTGGTAATAATTATTATCGACATAGTGTTTTTATGTTTCATCATTTTGGGCATAGATATGGGTTGGTGTGTAGAGGTATAGAGGAAAATGCCTCCCATTTTATGGATATTCCTACTTGGTGTTATTCTATAGCCACATTCCTATTGAAGGTAGGATGGGGTAGTCACATCATGGGCCCCTCTAGGACGTTTCATGAAAAAAGTGGTATTAGAGTGGTCTGTTCTACATAAGGACAATGAGCATGTGAGGTTTCATTGGGTAAACCATGTAAATTGTTACATGTTCTTATTTGATTCTAGGGAATCCAGTGTTGGTGTAGAAGTTGACGTATCCATAGACGAGGACAATAAATTATACTTTTCAACTGGGTATATTAATGAACTAGTTGTAGGGAAATCAATGGTACATGAATCATATAGGATTGGGTGCGTTCTCACGTTCCTACTGAGTCAAATAAACTAGTATACTCTATTGATTTTGGAATATCTTGTTCTATTTTATGATGCCCAAATGCACACAACCAATTGGGATTTTGGTGCATGATCACGATGATGATCGGCATTGTGAAGAGGTGTCAGTACAGGGGCATGCACTAGAGATTGAACCTCTGGGTAGTTTACCAGCTCGATAACAACACCTATGGAGCATCAGTTACAACCAACACCACTAGTAGAGGGGGCACATAGGTTGAGTTAATTTTTGGAGTTTTAGATGTGGTTAACTCACATATTTCATGGTGAGATAGACCCCCAGATAACTGAGGATTAGATTGAGCCCTTTACATGTGTCTTCGGACTTATGGGGATTCCATATGACTATATAATAGTACAAGACGCTTTTATTATTTAGGGATCATCAGGGCTATGGTAGTGAATAGTTATCCAAAATCACGATGAGAAAACTCTATCTTGATAATTATTCAAGTGACTCTACTAGAAATAGTTATTTCCAGCTATGTTATGATCAATATGCATAAATGAGCTTTTGTATCAGCAGTAGGGCAGTCAGATTGTAGAATATTACACTGTGAGATTTACAGATCCTTATCAGTACTCCATGGATATGGTACAAGACCCCATACTTATGGCATGGACCATCAAATAGAGATTATACATGGAGATCACGGAATACATGATATCCCTTAGAAATGATATAAATTCAAGGGTACTGGAGTGAGCTCTTAAACTGGATAGATTTCTAAAGGAGCCGGAATCGGTAATGTTAGAAACCAACAGACACCAGGTACCTAAGACTTCAGTAATTGGAATATGACATCTGTTGTAGGGAACCATGTAGGTAAGGCACTCTAGGTGATGACCCAAGGACATTGGATTAGTGGTGAGGAGATCCCAAGATATATTGAGTGAAATAATGGATAGGTTGTGTTACTTGTGTAGCAGTAAGGGACATCTGGCATGATATTTCCATAACCATCATTTGACCGATCATGATATGGTCAAGGTACTACCAAGACAGAGGCAGAGGTAGAAGTTTGATGGTCCGAATGGCAGCATAGATGGCGAAGAAGTAGTACGGGAAAGATTAGTTGGGTTGAGTATTCATTTATTTAAACCACCACCCCTAGGTGGTCCACAACGAGCTCTAGGTGCTGGTTGGTAGGGGTGAGGCCAACTTCAAGAAATGGAGGCTTATGACCTAGAGGTTCCTAGTATTATTATATGTATGATATGTGTCATCTCCACTATATATATAATTTTAATAGACACATATTCCAGTCATTATTTTATTTCCATGACCCTTGTTTGAGACGTAGAGATTTTAGTTGAACTATTAACTTGAACCAAACTTTTAGAGACTCCTATATGATGTGATTCAATGATCACACACTGATATCGACAATGTGAACATACACTTTGGGTGTGTGAAATTCTGTTGGGATCTCTTGGAGGTAGTGCTGAGGTCTTGTGATAACATTGTTGGTATAGTCTTATTATCAGCAGTTCATGCTCATATAGTCTATTTTAGTCATGGAGTTCAATGTTTCAATGGTGATGGTACTAGTTTATCCTTTCCTCGCAAAAATTAATCCCAATCAACACAGGATGGACTAATATGTTGGGGTGAATCTAGTTACACATCATTTGGCTAGACTGACCCTTAGCGTAGTGGATGATAGGAGTCATCAATTTCCTAAAATGGTGGAGGAATATGTGGACGTATTTCCTAAAGATGTTCCACGATTACCTCGTCATAAAGACGTAGACTTCTACATTGAACTATAACCCAAGATGACATTGATATTTACAAATACTAATTGAATGGCTCTTTTATAGATTCATGAGTTAGGGTATAGTTTCAGGACTTTCATAAAAAGGGATTCATGAGACTCAATGCTTCACCATGGTCAGACCCAGATTTGTATTCCAAGAAGAAATATATGATCTTCAAATTATGTGTGGACTTCCGATGATTAAATCTGGTGACTGTGAAGGGAATTTTTCCACTACCAAGGATCAGTGAAAACATAGACCAGTTGAAGGGAGAAAGCTCTTTCTTGTAAATTGACCTCAGACCTAGATATCACTAACTTTATGAAGGGATAATGTTATACCTAAGTTATCCTTCAGATGTTGGTAGATTCACTATGAGTACATGGTCATGTCGATTGGCTTGATGAACAATCCAATAGTGTTAATTGTACTCATGAACATGATCTTATAGGATAACATTGACCAGCTTGTGGTGGTGATTAATATGAAATCCTAGTTTACTTAGCATCCTAAGAGGAGCACACAATACACATGAGGATAGTCTAAGACAGAAACTAAGATAACCAACTTTATAAGATGATATTGAAGATTCATTTTTGGATGCGAGAGGTCCACATTCAGGGACATGTCAAATCAGAGGTAGGATTGGAATTGGATCTCGTGAAGATTGAGGTGGTGCTTTTTTTGGAGCCACCCAGGATAATTAGTGAGGGTCATAGGTTCCTTGGTTTGGTTATGTACTATCATAGGTTCGTAGCATAATTTTCTAGAGTAGATTCACTTCTAATGACTTTGACATGAATTTGTAATCATTTTTTGTGAAGGGATATATTATAGGATAGTTTTTAACATCTAAGGTAGATATTGGTGAGCGCTTCTATGTAGAGATTTCTAGTGGAAGGTGTTGAGTATGTAGTATACATCAATGCACCAGGAACTAGGCATGGTTGTTTCCTTATGCAAGAGCAAGCGGTGATAACCTATGGGTTGTGATAGTTGAGACCACATGAGCTGAATGATGTAACCCTAGATCATTATTTGGATAAGATGGTCTTCAAATTTAAGATGTAGTGACAATACCTAATGTGAGAGTGGTTTATAATCTAATCAAACTATAAGAGTATCAAGTATATATTCTCTCAGAAATATTTTAACATGAGATAGTGGAAATCGATATAATTCCAACAATACAATGACATTTATATTTTCTATACTCCTCGGAAGGGGAGCATGGTGGAAGATGATATCAACAGTAGATTGAGTTCACAATTGCTGAGTGAGGCATTCTTGAATTTTTCCTCATAAAATATATCTATATTGGATTGAGATGAAGAAACATACCTCTTATCGACATTTTTCACTCCTCAAATATTAATTATATTCATGGAGGCACAATTTAAGGATATCGACATTGAGGCTTTATGTGATCATATTTTCAAAGGTCATGCTCTTGATGGATATTCAAATATTGGTGAGCGTATAGTTATTTTTAGAGGGAGCATAGTGGTACAGATGGAATTATTGGAGGAGTTCTTGAGGTAGTTCCATAAATCCCCATTGGCAGTACATTCAAGAGTGGAAAAGATGTACCATGACCTCTATTGTTAGTTCTTGTGGCCGAGATGAAGAATTCAGTGGCAAGGTTCGTTATGAGATACCCCACTAGTTTAAAAATGAAGGCTATATACTGGGTTCTCCTAGGATTGGCCTAGACCATTGATGTTCCAGATTGGAAGTGATATGGGATATTTATGAAATTTATGTGGGTTTACTACACACATCTGGGGTACAAGATTATATCTACATGATCGCTGAACAACTCACAATGTGGCTAAATTCCTACAAATATGAGATAAGGGTCCAGTATAATCCTTGGGATGCATCTATATGTAGGTGATAGTTTGACTCGATGGAGTTTTTTCGAAGAAACTGTTTAATATTGATTCTCATTTTACTTCTTTTCTATGGAAGGGATTTTCTTAAGTAGTTTGGGACGTCACTAGACTTGGGAAAAACTTTAAACCCATAGATGGACAACTAGATAGAGTAGACCATTCATGTTCTAGAGAAAATCAACATGCTTTCACCCTTGATTTTGGCCATATATGGGGGGTATCACCTACCTCGAGTATAGTTTTCATACAATAATAGTTACCATAAAACCATTGGTTTGGAACCATTCAAGGACTTGTATTGGAGACACTATAGGTCACCGCTTTGTTGGAAGGACCATGAAGAGTCAGCACTCATGAGCCCAGAGTTAGTGTATGCAATGACAGAGAAGGATCAGGTCATCCAGGAGTGGATGAATAATTCATGAATTCATCATAAGTCTTATGCTACCTGGCGATGGATACCCTTTGAGTTTGAAGAGGGAGACCATGTGTTTTTTTGGGTCTCCCCTCAACATAGAATATAGATATTTGTCTAGGCTGTAAGATATCATTGAGGTTCGTTAGCCCTTTCCAAATACTGTATAGAGTTGGACAGGTGGTGTAATGATTTCCTCTACCACAATATTTAGAGAGTGTGAACGGCGTCTTCCATGTATCACAACTAAAGAGATATATTCATGATCCCCTGCACATCATTAAATAGGGTGATCTGGACATTAATGAGGGGGAAATTTTTTTAGAATACTCAAAGGAGATCAAGGATCGAATGGAAAGGATCCTTCATGGGTGATTTATTCCTCTAGTGCACATTATGTGGAAGCACTAGAATCTGTAGAAGAGTACATGGGATCAGGAATCATATATTCGTGCTCACGACCCCATTTTTTATATATCCTTTATTCATGGATTTACAGGATGTAAATACCTATTTATGGGAGAATTTAATGACTTTTATTTTAATTTAATTTTTTATAGATTATATGGGATTATTACGAGAATAAGTGCTGAGACAGAGTGTGATTCTGATGCTTGGTGTGCTTGGAACTATTTCATAAAGAATATTAAAATATAAAATAGCACATGTCCAAAATTTTCAAGAAAAAGTGGAATAGATTTTAAATTACTGATCAGATTAGAAATTTTATGGCACCATTGCGTTCAGAGTAATGAATTTACCTTTTGTGGGGCATTAAATATACTAGTGTGGGAAGACCGTAACAATTATTTATTGGTCATATCAGTAATAAAATAGTTAATAAAATTATTTTATTTTGTTGGAACGGCCCTTTTTATTTTAATAAGGTTTTTTAGGAATCCAGGATTATTTCTATAACCCTGGAATTTTCCTAAGATAGGGAAAGGTATATTCACTAAATAGAGATGGTAGTCAGTTATTGAAACATGGATCAACGATCAACGATGCACCTCATATTCAACAGATCACACCAAAGACGATGCAATGAAGATTGATATTCATAATTGAGTGATAAAAATTAATTTATGGTGGTTGATCTATTTGTTATATACTTTTTTCATTCGAGATTCAATGAAAAACACTGAACGACCAATGAACAGTTTGATCTTTGGTTCAGTCACTCCTTCAGGATGGTTAAATTGTGGGGTTTGATGGGTGACACATCGTTGTGATTATACTTCTTCAATCATCCTTAAAACAATAAATAATTGTGGCTGACATGAATAAAGGATATGATCCCTTATTCGGGAATTCATTTTCATTTATTATCTCCCCTCAATCTCTCATGTTCTTGGTGCGATCATAATATACGCTCTTCTCTAAGAAACCCCTATGAAAAATATTGATCACTGCACCCCATCATGGTATAAGAATCTGAGATCAAAGATCTAAACTCATGAAGGAAAAGTGAAGGTGTGATGGTGATGTAGTGGCATGATTTTTCCAAAACAATGGCTCATAATGAAGGTTGGTGGTGGAATCTTCAGTCAATTAAGGCGAGCGTTGATGCAAGTCTGAGAGAGGGTGGTCCAGGCGGACGATGAGACAATAGGGCGAGGCCACCGGTGGGGTGGCTGAAGGATATGGAACATGAAAGGGGGCCACATTTGATCCATAATAGGTGAACTTGATTTTTTGAAGGGGTCACAGCTATGAGGGGTGTTTTTTATGGGGAAGGTAGGCCACCTGGATTCTGTGTTGGGGGCAAGACCACAGGGTAGGCAGATCCTTGGATAACCGCATGGACATTGTGCGGCACCACATGTAGCTAGGATTCATGATGTTAGGGTGGACCATATGTGGTCTAGAAATCTAGACCATTGTATGGGACAACACTGGGGGAGTCGGGCCATGGTCCAATATGCCATGTGGGTCGGGTAAGGTCCAAAGGGTGAGATCAGACCCAGACCCAACCCGCACCAGACCTTTAATCTAAAATTACCTTAAATTTCATATCGTGTGTCCATTTGAGGAGAAGTTTGTGGCATCAGGACCCTTGAGATGAGAAGGTAATTTATTGATTCCTTAACTAATTATTTAAAACTTTTTATATGTACTAATTTCTCTAGGAGTTCTTTTTCCAAGAATGAGTGCTCTATGGGTGGAATCCTTGGGATGGTTGTGACCTAGAATCTTTGTGGCATAGATGCTATTTGACCTAGAAGATGTTTGTATTACTTAGAGACTGTGTGACTAATAGTTAATTTGTGTCTTAACTTTTTTTGTCTTATAAATACTATGTGTCTTATGGAGGTGGTGTTTCTCATAGGCACTGTGTGTCTCTTTAGATTGCGTGTATCAAGATATACATAGAATATATGTTGTACAAAAATACCTATTTGATCTCAATGTATATTCTATATTTATTTGTGGTTCAAGTAATGTATTTATTTTTTGTATACAATATGTATTTTTATTGGTATTACCATGTTTTGTTTAGGTGTCCTACTGAGTAATGTTTTACACACCCCTGCCCAAGCATTGCCCGAACATGTCCTGTCTTGTGCAGACAATTGATGCACCGATGGAGTCCTGGGTGGGCCAGTAGGAGTCAGTGCTTCTCAAGACTATAATGTTAATCTTTGATCATGTGAATTAAAATATATATCAATGTACAGACCCTTTAAGTAGGTTTTTCTGCGGATGTGTTTCAGGAACCTGGGCATTCACTTTTACCAACTCATTCATTTGGTGGGATTGTATTCTGGCCCTGTTCACATTCTAGTTTCCTACTATCATACACTTTTATTGGTATCTTAGTGTTATATATACTATTTTACATAGTGTTTTAAAATTTCATCATTTTTGGCTGGGATATTTGTCTCTATGTATAGGTACTTAGGAAAATGCCTCCCATTTGTGGAATATGCCTAATCAGTGCTAATCGATAGCCCCTGGTTTTAGTGAAGGTGGAAATTGGGAAATCATGGCATGATCCTCTCTAGGATGAGTATTGAGAATTAGTCCAAAATATTATACATCCTTTACATCTCAAATAAAATTCCATAGTATTCTAAAAACCTTCATAATATAGAGGTCCCAAGATAGTGAACGTGTAATATTAATCACTTAATCACTAGATATTTTCCCGTTCCCTGATTACCTATTAAATTAAACATATATTCCAAAAATATAATAATTCATAACCCAAAAACTTGATTGCCTAAAAATGAATAGTCCCACTAACCTGACACTCTATGTAGTCCAGTGGTAGGTAATGAACCGTTGTCGCCTTTCAATTGTGGGTTCCATTCCAGCAGCCTTTTCGGATGAGATGGGTTGTCACACATCTTTTGGGATTCATTTTTTTGTAATTCTACATATCAAATAAATATGAAAAATACCTAAAAATAACCATAACATGTTTTAACCTCAATGCTTATCATATAACATTAATTTTTCATCCCAAAAAGTAATAAGCCACAATTACCTCAAGAATAAATGTCTCCCAAATTACTGTTAAACACCCTAAAATTTCATAACATAAAGTCTAAAAAAGAGTTTCTAGGGAACTTAACTTTTTATAAAAATGAAAATTATATACTCGTGATGATATCCATAACTCTTAAGAAAACATCCTAATCTCCAATGTTGTCTAATGAAAATCGTTGATACCGACTTAAGGACCCAACCTTATACTGTATATATTTATTATTTTTAATCTATAATTAATATTATAGGATATTAAAATTTATAGTTTTAGATATTGGGCCATAAGTCAAACATAACATTTCACATTCATATAAAGTGGATAAAAATAAAACACTATCCATTCCTTAAAAAATATAAAAATTTTAAAATAAAAATTTCATTTCATTTTTATGATAAATATTCATAAAATTTATCATGAATTTCTACATTCTCATATCCATATGTATGTCCTATGAAAAAATATTAAAACATGGAATGTAGAGACACAAGTTTGACGTACATATTCTTTACATTACTTTTGCGGAATACTTAACACATTACAAAAACAGATGCCCAAAGACTGTATTAGTTTAGTGTCTCTGGTAACTTGGAACACAATCTTCTTATCATTGTGAAAGATTTTCAACATCTCCCATAAATACCTTCCCCTTTTTTACCTAAAACATTTAATTATATCCTGGGGAAAATAAAACATAAAAAGGGTGAGCTCAAATACTCAATAAGGGAAAACATGGAGAACATAAAAACAATCCATAAACATTTGAACGTAAAAACATGAACATAAGCAATGACATAAATCTTGGCAGTACATAAGGCATTGATCATAAAGGAACAATAATAATGATAAAATATCATGGGAATAAAACATGGAATTTTTGTAAAACCATTAATCACATGTTATGATTTCTATAGTACCCAAGGCATTGTTGCCAAGACCATCAAAGGGGACAAAGTCCATTGATGAACCAAGTTTACATGCCGTTCAAGCCCTGTATTACTGCACCTGATTCACTTGCTGTTCCAGCCATGTCTATCTCATGAGATTTAAATCATTACCCAATGCGTTGGAGTTAGATATAGTTCCGACCCATCTCATATTAAAATTATTCTTACATGTACCACAAAACAATCATAAATCACTCATCATAACCCAAAGAATAAAATGGGGTTCATAAACATTATCCCATCAAAAAATAATCCATATAAAATAAATGGATATAATTTAATCATAAATAACATCAAAACATGTACTTGATACAAACCCATATTAAAAAATGTCATATTATATGGAAAAATCTTTTAATAAAACACTTGAAATGAATTCTTGAGGAAAATATCATTTCTTCTTAAAAATAATTTTCATTTCTCAAAATTCCTTGAAAATTTTAAAAGAAAATAATTTTTGTTGATAATAATCATGAAATCTTGTAGAGTAAGCTTCCTGAAAAGAAGGTGTTATGAAACCGTAAAAATCCGTTCATGTCGTATAAGTTAAAAAACATTCTCCTCGTACTTTTAGCTTAAAAATCAAAAAGTACCATGTATGGTAAACAAAAAAAAGATTCCTTCCATAACAAAAAGTAAAATTCAAAAATGGGTAAATATGACTTTAAAATTACATGTAAGAATGTTAAACACTTTATGAAAAACATTTTATGGACATGGATTAAATGAATAACCCCAGTAAATACTTACGTATAAGCAATCTCGGATAAAAATGAGATTTGCAAAACTATCCCTTACCTTAGGTCCAATTTCATCCGTATGTGTACAAAATCATGCATAGTGTGTTTAAACATATTATTAACATAAAATTGAACCATAATAATATTTATTATATCATATAATATTCACTTATGACTTTATATTACCCGTTCTTTTGTCATTCCATGTTAAAGAAGCATTTTGGGTAAAATCATTTTATTTATCATACGCGTTTGGACTTATTGTTCTTAATATTATTACTTATATCTTGATTTACATAATTCCAGAATGTAAAAAATGATATATATATATATATATATATAATATTCATCATATAAATATATATGACATATAAAAATATGGAATGAAATACACCGTTCATACAGATGGTAGGCCGTACATACGCATGAAAGCTGTATTCATTTCCTTATTGAATTGAATGTAATTATGTAAATGAAAAATATATGTAAATAAATCCAGTATCATTATTATGTCAAATAATTCATGATTTTTTATTATATATACTTTATAATCATTCTTTAATGGTTAACATGGAAAATGAATCTCATCGTGTCGTGGAGATGGTAATTCGTACGTACACACGACCAATGATATCATTCCCATAATTATTTAATGGAATTTTAGTGGATGATATAATATATCATAATCATTATAATGATATAATAACCATATATAGTTATTATTTACACCATTATATCCATCCAAGTAAGGTAGTGGTGAAAAAACAGATTATACCACAGCATGGAGACTGTATTCTGTACCTATGCACGCGCGGTGATTTCATTTTACATAGGATGGATAAAAGGTGAAATGGGGTTGTTTCAAATTTTATAATATCATATAAGTATATTAGTTATACTTATTTATTTACTTTATAATGAAACAACTAAATAAGAGGATGTTGAATAAGAAAAAAACTTGAATGAATCGGTTGAAGAGATTACCTCTTCTTTGATGCACCTCCTTTAAAATTTCTCTTAGGGGAATAGAGTTGGTCTTTTGAGAGGACCAGAACCTCTATAATGTTACTAGGAAAGTTGATAAGGGTAATGGGAAGGGGATTTCCAAGATTTAAGGCTCTTAATGTAGTGAGGAGGAGAGGGAGGAGATGCCCTTTTATAAGGGAGGAGAGGGGCACCTTTGGAAACATAAAAAATATTAATTTATAATATATTCAAAACCCACATAAAAACCTCAAAAAATGACTCAATAAGAATATAATATGAGATAGGGTTTTAATCGCTTCAACCAAAAATATTTATACAAGTTGGGAATTAATTTTAATCCTTATCAACTTGATTTAACCTTATTTAATCTATTTAATTTTATTTATGGTAATAATATTCTAAATTTTAAATTGTTATAAGTAATTACTTATGTGTGGTGAATTTTCCATAATTAGATAAAATAAAAAATTTTAGACCATTTAATATTAAATATTTAATTTTTAAATATTTTTGTGATTTTTAAATAATTTAATTATGTGATATTTTTATAAAATATCGAAAGTGTCAATTTTGACACTATTCAATTATTTGATTTTAAATAATATCCACATAGAATATATATTCAGGAAAAAATATTTAATAGATTGATAACATGTCATATTAATCTAAAAAATTAATGGAGTACGTTAATTGTTTTATATAATATTTATTTTATTATTTTTAAAACCATTTATTTGAAATTTCTCTTAATAAAATAATTACTACAATATTTTTGTTTAATTATATAATATAATTATTTGTTGAATATAAATTAAAAATAAAATACTATGATGAATATAAATATAATAGATTTCATAATAATTCTTTCATTTTAATTTATCATCTTAAAATAACAACATTTAAATTGTTATATTTATTAAATTATGAAGGTGACAGCTTTGACATCTTTTAAAATAAAATATTATAAATGTCATAATCTATTTTATATGGATCAAAATGGTCCACAAGTAGAACCTTGGTTTCTTAGGGTATATAAATACTCGACCAATATGTTTTGGTCAGGTTTTTGGGCCTTTTTATGGGAAATGTTATTTTAATAAAAACTATATTATTTATTTTTCACTAAATAAATAATTTCTCCATAATTAATGTATAACCTATTAAGGTAACTAAATATTTCTTAAAAATTAAAAATAAATTACCATAAAAAATAAAAAAAATTTATCGTTCAAATTAGTATTTATAATCTAATTTATATTCTGTACAACCATATTTTAAAAATAATTTAATTATTAATGTTTGAGGGAGACATATTTCAATTTCTTTAAATAAAATAAATTATGGGTCTTAATCACATCAAGTGGGTTCCAATAGATTCCATTTCGACCTAAGTATGATATAGGGAAAAACATAATCATCCAATTATATTAATACAAGTGTTAGGGTAATTTTATAATATTATATTTACCCTTAATTACCAGATTTATCTTTAACAATGGTAAATGATATTTACCACAGTTACTGTTTATAATGCCAAAAAATAAAAAGTATCTTAGTAACATAATTTTGACCTAATGATTATAAATATGGAATATATTTTTCAAAACTCAAAACACAAAATTTTTTCTTTTTAATTTAAAATTAATCCCTCTTTTGAGTGAACGAGATTTAAAAGTTGAAACGTTGCAAAAGATTGAAATGTTTTTACTTACGAATTCAGTGTAAAATTAATGCTAATGAATTAAAATATATTAAATGGTAAAAATATATTCTATTTATAATTTAATACCATTCAATATAATAATTTAACCATATAAATTATCTTAATGAAAAAATTTGTTTTTAATTAAATTTTTTTGTATTTTTACGATTCATCAAAATATGAAACTTATCAGAAAAATATCAAAAATTTGTCCAGAGTAAATTTGTATATCCTGATTTTAGGTAAGAAGTTTAATTTTTCAAATTGAACTTATAAACACATAAAAAACTAGATTTTAAGTGGGTGAACCATTAATAGGTGGCAAAACTGCATTTTTTTGAACAAATAATAATTTTACCCGAAAAAAATTATTTTGTTCTCATACCATATTATATAATATATCTAAGATGAATTATATAGTTTTAAAATTAAAAATGTGGTTAATAATATACATAATTTCTAGTTCATAATATATCATTGTTTAGCGAAACTCGGTCTTGCGTACAACATAAGTTATTGAGGAAGGTCGCTCTAGCATGCAACACAAGAAAAGAATAGTGTTTATGTATTGTACAAGTTAATAAATTGTTGTGTATAACACATGATAATTTTGTTGAAGTATAAAACACATGATGTAAAAGAAATTAAAAAGAATATTTCTCATAAAATCTCAGGTTGTTACATTTACCCCCCTTAAAATGAATTTCACCCACGAAATTCGTCGGGGTTATAAATCGTTTACTACTTTAAATTTTCATTAATAGAAACCCACATCAAAAAAAGGAATACTCAAACTTAATTTTAAAAAATAAAGTATGAAACATAACGGTTAACCAAATTAACTCATCACTGGGTTTCCACATAGAAAAAATAGGTGGAAATATGGATATGGAGGAGAAATCTAACCGTCATGTTCTAATGAAGAGTGGTAGAGAACATGGCTATGAAAAAGCCAACAATAATGAAGCCATAAATGTGTGATGATCTAAGGTACCGTCTGATTCATTGTTTATGAGGGTACTAGGACAACATTTTTTGTTTTCAAAATCATTTTCCTATAGTTGAAAATTTGGAATTTTAAGAAATACTTACTTGATTTTGGTACAATATCGCCATTAGTTGTTTCTTGAACTACTTATACTTTATATCTTAAGGAAATGAAGTTTAATTTTTCATTCATGAAGTGTCAGTAGATCATGTAATAGAATTCTGGGTCATTTAATCTATCTCAAATAAAAGGTTAGAAAAAGTTATCAAAAATACATAAGTCCATATATGGTGAGGTTAATCGTATATGATTTCAAAAATGGACTTAGACTTCAACTATCATACCTATTAATAAAATAAAACTATTTTTACTAACCAGGGACTTCCTGTAGGCCAGTGGTAGATGAAAATGGCATGTCTCACTTCTGTTGTGGGTGTAATTCCTGTAACATTGTCTGACATGATGGGTTTTCTCCCATCCTGCATGTTGTCTTTTTTTCATAAACTACACTGTTATAACATTCCAAAAAGAATAAAAAAAATGGTTTTATCCTTAATCAATATTATCTTATGTCCAACATAATCCATTTAAAATATTTAGGCTTATCCAAATACTTCTATCCAAACTCATTGTATAAGGAAAACTATTACTAGAAATGTCATCAACCAAGAATGTGAATATCATCATTTATCACCTGTATATCATAAGATATATTTTGTTGGTTACATTAGAAACATGTGAATTCATTAATCATATATTCTCTTGAAACATTAGTTACCATATAACCATAGTGAAAACATGAATGCCATCAAAAGTCATCTCTTTCCATATACCAAAATCCCAAAAATACTGTATAATCAAACCATGATATCACTTTGTACTTATATAAATCATGATCTCATTAATAATATCCAACATATTATTTTCTCCTTCTCCCTTCATTATGGGCATATTATCTACTTTCCAAAAATATCTAAATAACCTTTCATGGTTACCGGTACCATTCAACATATACTTTCAAATACTTTAAGGAAAACAATAGTGTAACAATCCTTAGTTGTTTCTTTATTCCATAGTACCATTTCATTTCCTATAAAACATTACTCTTGATAAACATAAAATCATTACACTACCTTTTTAAACATCTACCGAGCTTCATCATTTTATTCCTCAACACTTCTTTAATATCATATATCATTTGTAGTCTCCTCATCATCATCCACATTAATACCACCCATACGACCATGCTGATTCTCTTCACGAGATTTTACCTTAGGGAATTAGTTTGCATAATTCTTGTACATTACACATTTAAAACATTTAAGTATTTTTGATGTCTTAGCAATACCATTATCCTTTTCCATAGTGTTAACTGAACCCTTTCATTTTAAATTACTTGCTTTGTGCCCTTCTTTTCCACACCCAAAGCATCTTCTAGTTCCTTAAAAACATTCTCCTTGATGTCTTTTCCCACATGACTTAAATGAGGAAAATTGAACAATATTTCCTCTATGATCATCATGAAACTCCTTCTTTCTCTTATTTTGTGAGTCAGAAAACTTACCAAAGTTGAGATTATTGATTATATTATGAGATTGCTGATTAGGCATAACAACGATGGTTTTCCTTGCAAATCCCATTTCATTTTCTTGATCATGAATAATATTATTCCATTGTCCATCATATTCCCCATTATAATGAATCTTCCGGTTTCTAGTGATTGTTTAAAACCCAAAAAGAATAGTGTGAGAGGAAAAAATCATGCTAGGACAACAACATAATCAAAGGGAGTACTTTCAATCTCTGACATCAAAGGTTTAATCCTTGGTTATTTATGATCATTATCATAATTTTAGGATTGTAACCTATACTTATACTTAACCTTAGAGAAATCCGTAGACATACCATAGAAATATCTCTAGCGATCTCACTAAAGTTTTTGGATAATAGTTTTAAAGGTGAACTAATCCTTTTCTCTTATACCAATTGTAGAGATCCATTCTTGACATACATAGAAATTACATTACATTCACGGAATACATGATACATTAAAAATATAGATTCCCAAAGACTGTATTAATTTAGTCTCTTTGGAAACTCAGAACATAATCTTCTAATCAAGGTGAAAGATCTTCAAAAACTCCCATAAATATATTACCTTTTGTTTTATTACCTAAAACCTTTATTTATATCTCGGGGAAAAGAAAAAATAAATAAGGTGATCTCAAATTCTCAGTAAGGGTAAACATGGAAAACATAAACACAATCCATAAACATTTGAATGTAAAAACATGAACATAAGCAATGGTATAAATCTGTGCAGTACATAAGGCATAGATCATAAAGGAAAATTAATAATGATAAAATATCATGGGAATAAAACATGTAATTATGGAAAACCATTATTCTAATGTTATGATTTCCATAGTAGCCAAGTCATTGTTTCCAAGACCATCATAGTGGACAAAGTCCATTACTGAACCGGTTTTTCTTCCCATTCCAGCCCTGTATTACGGAACCAGAATCACTTGATGTTCCATCCATGTCTATCTCATGAGATATAAATCGTAACCCAATGCATTGGAGGGAGATAAAGGTCCCACCCATCTCATAATGAAATCATTCTTATGTGTTCCACAAAACAATCATAAATCATTCATTATAACCCAAAGAATAAAAAGGGGGTCATAAACCTCATCCCATAATAACATAATCCATATAAAATAAATGGATATCATTTCATCATAAACAACCTCAAAACATGTACTTGAAACAAACCCATAATAAAGAATTCCATCTTAGATGGAAAATAGTTTTTATAAAACACTTGAAATGAATTCTTAATGAAAATATCCTTTCTTCTTAAAAATCATTTTCTTTTCCCAAAATTCCTTGAAAATATTAAAAGAAAATAATTTTGTTGAAAATAATCATGAAATATTATATAGAAAGCATCATGAAAATATGGTGTTAATAAACAGTAAAAATCCATTCATTCTGTTTAAGTCAAAAAAACATTATCCTCATACTTGTAACTGAAAAGTCAAAAAGTACCACCTATGGTAAACAAAATAAATATTCCTTCCATAACACAAAGTAAAAGTCAAAGAGGGGTAAAAATGACTTTATACATACATGTATGAATATTAAACAGTTTATAAAAAACATTTTATTGACATGGATGAAAAATATAACCCCAGAATATACATACGTATAAGTAATCTAAAATAAAAATGAGATTTGAAAAATTATCCATTACCTTAGGTTCAATTTCTTTCGTATGTGTCCAAAACTCTTCTCTAGTGGGTTTAAACATATTATTAACTTATAACAGAACCTTATTAATATTTATGATATCATATATGATTCACTTATGACTTTATATTACATGTTCTTTTGTCAATTCCATGTTAAAGCAGGGTTTTGGGTAAAATCGTTTCATTTATCGTACGTGTTTAGACTTGTTTATCTTAATATTATTACTTGTATCCTGATTTAATTAATTCCATAATGTAAAAAATGATATACATATATAATATATATATATTCATCATATAAATATATATGATATATCGATAAATGGAATGAAATACACCGTTCATTGAGACGGTAGGTCGTACGTACGCATGAACGCTGTATTCATTTCCTTATTGAATTGAATTAAATTAAGTAAATCGAACATATATGTACATAAATACACTATCATTATTATATCATATATTTAATGATTATTTATTATATATAATTTATAATTATTCTTGAATGGTTATCATGGAGAATGAATCTCATCGTGTCATGGAGACGGTAATCCGTACGTACGCACAAGTGATGATATCTTTCCCAGAATTAAAGAATGGAATTGGAGTGGATGATATAACATATCATAATAAATATGATGTTATAACAATCATATATAGTTATTATTTACACCAATAAACCATTCATGTATGGTGGTGGTGGGAAAATAGATTACACCACGGCATGGAGACGTTATTCCGTACGTACGCACACGCGGTTATTTCATTTTCCGTTGGATGGATAGATGGGGAAATGGGGTTATTTCATATTTATAATATCATATCAGTATAATAGTGATACTGATTTTATTATTTATAATGAAACAACTAATGAAGATGAAGTTTAAGAAGAACTAAACTTGAAAGAATCGGTAGTAGATATTACCTCTACTTCGATGGTCCTCCATTAAACTTCCTCTTAAGGGACTAGAGTTGGTCTTTTGAGAAGACCAGAACCTCCAGAATGTTACTAGGGAAGTTGAGAAGAGTATTGGGTAGAGGTTGGATGATCTTGATGACTAATAATGTTTTGAGGAGGATAGGGAAGAGGTTCCCTTTTATAAGGGAGGAGAGGGGCGCCTTTGGAAACATAAAAAATATTCATTTATAATAAATTCAAACCCCACTTAAAGACCTCCAAAAATGACTCAATTAGAAAATGAGATGATATAGGGTTGTAATCTTATCATAAAAGAAAATTTAGAGATGTTGGAAATTTATTTTAAACCTTATCAACTTGATTTATCCTTATTTAATATATTTAATTTTATTTGTGTTAATAATATTATAAATTATAAATTGTAATAAATAATTACTTATGTGTTGTGATTTATACACAATTAGATACCTTATTAATGTTTGGGCCATTTAATTTTAAATTTGTAATTTTTAAATATTTCTGTGAATTTTAAACAATTTAATTATATGTTATTTTAATCAAATATCTATAATGTCCACTTTGACACTATTCAATTATTTGAATCTAAATAAATTCCACAGAGAAGTTATATTCCGAAAAAAATATTTAATATATTTTTAACATGTCAAATTCATCTAAAAAAATTCATGGAGCACATTAATTTATTCATATAATATTTATTTTAATATTATTAAAAACATTTCTTTGATATTTCTCTTAATAAAATAATTACAACAACATTTCTGTATAATTATTTAATATACTTATTTATTTCAATAAAATTAAAATTAAAAAACTATGTTTAATATAAATATGATATATTTCATAATAATTCTTTCATTAGAATTTATCATCATAAAATCACAACATTTAAATTGTAATATTTATTAAATTATTAAGGTGACAACATTGACATAATTTAAAATAAGATATTATAAATGTCATAACCTATTTTATAAGGCTCCAAATGGTCCACAAGTCGACCCTTGGTTGATTAGGGTATATAATTATTCGACCAATATGTTTTTTTAGGTGTTTGGTTCTTTTGATGGGTAATATTATTTTAATAAAAACTATATTATTTATTTTTCACTAAATAAATAATTTCGCTATCATTAATGTTTATGCTATTTAGGTAATTAAATATTGCATAAAAATTACAAATTAATTACAATAACAAATAGAAATATTTATCTTCAAATGATTATTAATAATAGAATTTATATTATGTATAACCTTATTTTAAAAATAATTTAATTATTAAAGATTGAGTGAGACATATTTCAATTTCATTAAATAAAATAAATTAAGTGTCTTAATCACATCCAAGTGGGTTCCAATAGATTCTATTTCGACCCAAGTATGATTTAAAGCAAAACATAATCATAAAATTATATTAATACAAGTTTTAGGGTAATTTTATAATATTATATCTACCCTTAAATATCAGATTTACCTTTAACTATGTGAAATTAAATTTACCATAGTTACTATTCGTAATGATAAAAATAAAACGTAGCATATTAAAATAATTTGGACCTACTGATTCAAAATATGGAATCCATTTTTTCTAATTCAAAACAAAGACGTTTCAGTATTTAATTTAAAATTAATCTCGCTGTTGAGAAATGGGTTTTAAAAGGTAAAATGTAGCGAAAGATTGAAATGTTTTTACTTATGAATTCAGTATAAAATTAATGTGAATTAATTAAATTATATTAAATGGTAAAAATATATTCTATTTATACTTTAAACACATTAAATAATATAATTTATCTATATAAATTATCTTGATGAAAAAAGTTGTTTTTAAATAAAATTTTGCGTATTTTTACTATTCATCAAAATATGAAACTTATCAGAAAAATATCAAAAAATTATCCAATGTAAATTTCTATATCATGATTCAAAGGAAGAAGTTTAATTTTTCAAATTGAACTTATAAAAATGTCAAAAACTAGATTTAATGTGGGTGCGCCATCAAAAGGCGGCAAAACAACATTTTTTTTAAAAATACTAATCATACTCGAAAAAAACTATTTTGTTCTTATACCATATTATAGAATATGTATAGGAAGAATTATATTGTTTCAAAATAAAAAATGTGGCTAATACTATTCATAATTTCTAGTTCATAATATACCATTGTTTAGCGAAACTCGTCCTTGCGTACAACACAAGCTATTGAGGAAGGTCGCTCATGCATGCAACACAAGCAGAGAATAGTGTTTATGTATACTAAATTATAATACGGTGTTGTTTATAGAGCAAACTAATCTTGGTAAAGCATACAACATAAGATTTATAAGAAATTAAAAAGAATATTTCTCCTAAAATCATGGGGTGTTACATGGAATGAGTAGAAAAATGTTAGTATGGTGCTTAATAAAAAAGAACAAAACTGTTAGTTCATGAGTGCTTTAAACTCATGAAAACATTTTCACAATGATTTTACTTTTCACCCATAAAACATAATATATTATATTTACATCATTAAATAATAAGTTTGTTTGAAACACTATAAAAAATAAATCATAAAGGTAACTTGGGGCATATATATCATTCATATATTCTAGATTTCATCGATATATAATTTGTAACCTTAATTTTTAAATTTGGAGTACCCATCATAGTATATTACATAAATCTATTAGGAGAAACCCTACTATTTAACTCCATCTCATTACATATTCAATTGGAGAGCTATAATAGGGTCTCATGTCTTTATTTTATCATGGAACCACCCATACTTTCAATCTATGTGTTAAAACCAAAACATAATCATAACACATAAAACAAGATTAAAGGAAAAATTCAACATTTCGACATTGATATCACAAGATACTATTACATTATATTGATATAATCTAATATAAAAAACATTTTCAATAGAAAAATACCTAAAAAAGTGAATAATGGATTGATATTCTATTTAAAAACACAATGTCTTAATGATGAACCCAAATATAAAAAAATTGTTACTGTAAAAGAGAATCCATTTTTTCCTTATATATTAAAAACATTCATTCTGTCGTTTGGTAGAGAAATTTAAAAAAATTATATAAAATTTTTAATATTGATAACAATTGAATGAAATTAAATTTACAAGGGGTTGATTTTACACCTTATAATTGAAGGTGGTGTATAACATCAAAATATGACTCAATCAAAGGAGTTTGAGTCTAAGTCTGATACCTCAAGTCTGATTGGTCTCGTATGTTCTTTATGTTCTCGAATAAGTGAAATTGGTTAATTTATAAATTATTGAGTAACTTTTCTATGTTTATTATTCCTTTTATATCATTTATTACCCAATTATAACAATTAATTAATTATTTAAGTTAATGCTGGATGTTTTGACGATATTTGGTACTTGATACCAAAATGACATTGGTATGATGTCAATAGTCAATGCGGTAATTAGTCAATTATATCTAGAAAACTATTCAATACATTATAATCAAATTAAGTTCAGTGGATTTGAATTTCTTTTTGAGGATTTATGTTTTGAAATTTTAGGCTGACTAACAATATTTTGGGAATGACTAGAAAAATCATAGTTTGGGACTGAATAAGAAAGAAGGAAACTATTATTCCAAGAATACTTTAAACTTGTTAAAAAAAATTCCCAGTGAATTTACTTTTCACCAATAATACATAAGATATTATTTTAACCTCATTAAATAATATTTTTCCTGTAAAACTCCTTAAAATAGGTAAATCATAAATGTGACTTGGAGGATACATATCATTATTAAATTGTAGGTTTCAATTGATACATAGGGTGTAACATTCATTTTTACATTTCGAATACCCATCATTGTATATTCCCTAAATACCTTAGCATAACCACTACTGTTTAACTTCATATCTTTACTTAATTAATTTGAGAGCTTTAATGGGCTCTCATGTCCCTGTTTTATCATGGAACCACCAATACATTCAATTTATTCCCAAGAACCAAAACATAATCATATCACATAAAATATGTTTCTATGAAAAATATAAAATTTCCACTTTGAAAGAACAACATACAATTTCATGATATTGAAATAATCTATAATGAAAACAGCTTTTAATATAAAAATACCCAAAAAAGTGAATAATGGATTTGATTTCCATTTAAAATCATTATGTCTTAAAGATGAATCCACATATCAAATAAAGGTGACGACGACCGAGAATCCATTGTTGTTATACACATTAAAAAAATTCATTTTGACATTTGGTATATAAATATAAAAATATCACAAAATATATTTCATTTGAAATTTTTTTAATGAAATTGAATTTCCAAGGGGTTGATTTACACCTTATAAAATAAGGTGGTGTATAATATCAAAATACGACTCAATGAAAATAGTTTCAGTCAAAGTCCCATACCTCAAGTCCAATTCATCTTGTATGTCATTTATCTTCATGAATAATGAAAAATTAGTTAATTATAAATTATTGAGAAGCCTTTACATGTTTATTATTCCTTTTATATCATTTATTACCTTGTTATAGTTATTACTTAATAATTTAAGTTCGTGCTGGTTGTTTTGATGATATTCGGTACTTGAGTCAAAAATAACATTGGAATGATGTCGATAGTCATTGTGGTTATCAGTACAAAATATAAAAAAAAAAATTCAATACATTATAATCACTTTTATAAAATAAACATACATTAAAAGGAATCCACCTCTATACGGTTATGATAAATGGACTACATTATGATAATGGATGTGGTAGGCCATAAGTAAGAATGATTAATGTTTCTATTATTCAATTATCATTATGGAAAGAAGGTAATTTTAATTTTTCAATCAACAATTATAATAATATAATTGAAATTGTGTTGATAAATTAGTGGTACTTATTTATATGATACATGTGTTGTGTTAAGGAAAATGAATCACATCGCTTCGTGGAGGTGATAGTTTACTCATGTGCACAAATGGCGTTTTATTTTTATATAAATGGAAGGTAAAAAAGATATAATATATTATTCATAAGAAATGATAAATATGTTTTCAATATGAAATATGAAAATTAATTAAATAATTATTACCATTATAGAGTTATTCTTATGCAAAACGAATTATATCAATTCGTGAAGGTGGTAATTCTCACATACACACAAATGATAAATTAATTTCTTATTCGGTGGAATCAATGATGGATTTAGAATATGATATTGACATAATAACATATCAGTATACTGAGGTATCTTGAGTTATTATTTCATCATGTTTGAAGGATATTTGAAAAAAGATGAAGAAGAAATAAAATTGAAACACTTAGTTAAAAATGTTACCTTTCCTTCAGACAACCAATTTTGATTAACACATTACCACATCTAAGGTGATTTTTTATGCCTAAAATAAGGATTCAATAATTTTGGAAGGTATTATAGGAAGGTTTTGCGGAAAATCATGTCTTAACCAATTTTTTTTATGTGTATTAAATAGAGATTAATGGGTTCACTTTTATAGAAGAGGGGAGATGAACTATTGAAATTATTAAAATTATTAAATTAATATAAATTCAATTTAAATTCCAAATGGATCCAAACTAAATTATTCATAAGATTATTTAATTTGGGGTCTAAATAAATTCATCCAACATAAATTATACAAGTTTTTGTCATTTATTAATTCATATCTTTTTTTATCCCTTTTAACTCTTAATTTTTGTAAAGTTATTAACACATTTATGGTTAATAGACTTCCTGCCAAATCATTGTTTTGATTTTCAAGGGCCGGTTTAAGGGATTGAGGAACCAAAACATACAAGCACAAAAAAAAAGAAAAAAAGATGCAAAAAACACAACCAACACAAGATTAAACATAAAAAACAATACTCATCTATGACTCCCAAGATGGATTCATTTTTCCAGTAGCCATGGATGATTCCCAATATGGTGACCTCTAGTAGCTTTCACATTGAACCCGTCTCCTATGATGATCTAGTACAAGATTTTCTGGTGAAGTCCTCTTGACCACACTACCCTTCTTAAAAGCCACAGTTACCTCACTATCCCTCTTATATGCATATCTAGTCCGCATCGTCCTTAGAAGGTATGGGTAATATCTTCTTGATTATCTCCTTGGTGTAACAGAAAAAGGTCCTTCAATAGTTGAAAGTTTCTGATTCCCACTTTGAACAACATTTCTGAAAGAACCACCAACTAGGCCAATCAAATTTTCTTTCTGTTACCCAAAAAATTCCCTTCCTTTACCGGCTTGCTCGCCCAATCCCAGAATAGGACTCCATGTTTCTGGAGTTTTATTCTCAATCAGAGGCAGTTGTTCACCTTCTTCGGACACATTTTCCACATTCACCGCAAGCACGACCTTCACACCTCCACTGACCTGAAGATCCAATCTCCTATCATTTTCCAGAAAAGATAAGTTCCTAACCACTAAGTGGTAGTTCTCCACTATTAAACCAACATGTTCCTACCCTCTGTTGCCAACCTGTTGAACCACCACAGCCTCCTCCCCTACCGTAACAGATTCAATTTCCAAACCTGAAACCGACTGACTCTCTGGAACCTCCTCACCATTATCCCCTTCTGAAATACCCTCCTCCTATAGACCCTCAATCATCAAACCATCATACAGAGCATCGAACCTGTTACTCAAGGAAAGAAAAGAAGGAGCCAAAGGATCTAAACCTCTCAACTCATTTGTACGAGCCAATAAAACCACATCCACTACAATCAAAACCCTCCCACCCCAACTTTCCATGCGCCCTCACTAACTATGGAGCTAGAGGAGTCTCCAAACTCCTGCCTTGACCTGTGAAAACTCTCAGAAAACTTTGGGATAGACTTCTGTTTCCCACTCAAAGCTCATGAATCATGATTGTTCTCAAAAAAGACCTTACGAGACCCACCTGCAATACCATCTAAACTCAGACTAGACAAACCAGAGCACCTCCTTCTAGAAGTAGGCCCTAGAGACCTCAGAACAGGACCCAACGGTAGACCTATATCAAAAGGATTATCATCCATCGTGATCATAGGAGCGGAAATCCCTTCACGACGATTCTCCCACAACCGTGGAGGAAGTCCATTTCAACATACCCCAGTCAAATGTCCCAGCCTCTTGCATGAATTCTATGACTTAGTCCAATCTTCATAAACAAGACGTTGTCTACAACGATACACTTTTCCAATCGTAATCCAAACAAAATCAAATGGTCTACGAGACACATCAATTTAAACACATACCCGAGGGTTCACTGGGTGGAAAACCGCCTCGGTACGGCTATCAGAACAAAGAAATCGACCTACCATATATCCCAGTAATCTAATAATCAAAGGGTTTTGAAACGGTAAAGCAATCTTAGGGAAACATACGCAGACCGTGATAGAAGGCGGGTCGTGGTTCATATGCAGGTTGAAGGACCAATATAGGAGAAGAAATTGAGATCCCTTACAGTGGTGAGGAGCCTTCAACCATGGTTGAATGATATCTGCCCCTGTCTCTAAATGAATCATGATTTTCTTACTGTCAACCAAGCCGACCTCCACTCGTTCCTGGAGAACTGAAGAACCAAAAACGAATCGGTTGAAGTCATCCACAGAAGGCCTCTTGTTCTTGAACTGAGCCACAAGGGTGATATTCAGAAAGATGGAAGATTTCGTAAACTCGGATGGAGAGAGATGAAGATTCGGCACCCTGTCGACCAGATCTGTTACATTAGGGTTTATAGCGATATTCGAGAATGGTGGGAGAAACTCTGGATTGGAGAATGGATAGATGATCCTTGATCTCTTATGAGACGACGATTCCCCCTCCCCCATCAAGGGGGGAGGGGCTGACGATTATATATTACATGACATTATATTTTATGATATGAATAATGTCAATTTGGACATTATATATTACTTTATTTTTTTTAATAATAAAAACATTATTCCATAGTAAAAGATATATTATATCATCATTACCATGTTAAACGAATCAATAAAATTCATTTTTGGATTTAAATATTTCAAATTATATTTATTTTATTATTATTAATATCATTTATTTTATTTATCATTTAAAAATCAATTATTGTTACATCATTTTGTGGAAGTTAAATTTAACTGTTTATTTACTAAAATTTATAAATAAATTATCAGGATGTAGATAACTATTTATATATCCAATCTATATTTATATTTGAATTTATTTTCTATATATTTTTATATGAAAAATTATTTACTTAGTAAAAATATGAGAATGTGATTTTCAACTTATCTATAAAAAAATTACAATGAATGCCACATTCTTATAGAAGTGGATTAAAGAGATTAAAATTTCTTCTTAAGGTTGATTTATTTCTTAACCCACTAATGCAATAAAATTAGGATAAGTTTTAGGGTAATATTATAATATTATAATATTAGTTGTACCCTTAATTACCTAATGCATCGTAACCATGGTAAATGAAATACTAATACTACTATTCACCAAAAAATAATATGACACTATTAAAAAACAATTTTCATGATGATTAAATATCTGTATTTATATTTTTCAAAATTCAATTAACAGATGTGGTTAAATATTTTTTCACACTAATCCCGTAGTTGTGGTGAGATAACGGGTAAATGAGATGTTCAAAAAATTGATGTGTTTTTATATTTAATTGTAATATATAAGTTATTTGAATAACATAAATTGGAAAAATTCATGTATTATTTATCTATTTTTGAATAAAAATAATATTACTTAATTATTTTTATTTAATCCCAAAATTAGTTTTTACCTACAATGTAGTATTTTCCATTGTTCCTAAAAAATGTAACTTTTTAGAAAAATACAGAAAATTAACCCTATGTAAATTATGGTATTGAAAATAAAAAATGATGTTTATTTTTAAAACTATAATATATAAAATTTTCAAATACTAGTTTTAATATATTTTCTCCATCAAGATGCTGAAAAAAATCTTTTTTTAAAAAAAATACAACTTTTCTTTGAAAAATTTTATATGGTTTTGTGTCATGTAAAGAAAACACATAAGATGAATCTTAAAAACATTATTAAATATAATATATATATATTTATCATTAATATAATACAAAAAGGATTATTTATTAAATTATTAGTATAAAACACACATGTTCACATTTGAATACTTTTCCGGATAAACATTTCCTATTATTTATAATTTATTGGTCTCCAAGTATTACTTATATAGACATGTGTACACTATATTTTTCTAATCATGTTAATAATTTTAATTGCCTCCATTATAATGGCTAAGTGATAACTACCAAGTAAAATAATAATATTATCATGTTATTTTATGCTAAATGTGGTGTATCATAAATGTTATCGAACATAGTGTTTTCTTTTTAAAAACTCAGGATGTTCAAAAAAACATAGAAATTTTTCTAATGTTATATTGGTGGTGGATATATATGGTGATAAAATTTTAATGGTTCAAAAATTTATGAAACTCCCTTAACAAATTATGATGATGTTTTTAAAATAAATCATATGTTGATTAGGTTTTTAGGTGAATCACTCAATAACATTCTAATGGAATCAAATGAAATGATCCAATATTGAGAAATCTGAAATATTAAATAAAAACATTTAAGATCCCAAATCATGTAAAATTATTAATTGAGGGAATAAATTTCATGTCTATAGTGGATCCATGACCATTTAATGATTCTTAAAATGGTGAATAATAAATGAAGACCATTAGTTAAATGTTAGGAAAAATTAATAAAAACATGTCTTCATTTTTTATGGAGAGTATACATAGAAAAAAATTTATTTTGATAAAATTTAAATTTATGATTAATAATTGTGAAAAATGTATTTTATTTAATATATGGTTCAAATTATATATTAGCATTACTCCCAAAACAATGTATGTTTATTGAAGAAATATTCACCCATCTACAAATACATTAATTAATAAATTAATAATTGTAAGTGTAAATTAAATTTAGATTCAAAATATAAAATATCATATATATTAATTAATTAATATTTTATATATTAACATTGTTTTCATATAAATAATTATAATATATTAACTTGAAACATTTTAATATAATTAGAAGATTGATATAGTCGTAAAAATTTTCTCTTTATACAGTATAAAATGTATGAAACTATATTAACATATAAAAATGAAAACAATTTCACATAATATTAAGATATAATCATTTCATATTGTAAACTATATGAACCCACAAATATATTAGATCCTTGCATGTAAATATATAAAATCTATAATATATTGAAATGTACATAGTACCAATTAATATTAACATATATAATTTAAAAATATTCAATTAATTTTAATATATATACTTGTAAACTAAAAAATCTAACTAAAATAGTTTTAATATATTAAATATGAATAAAAATAGTTTTAATTATTCTTACCATACCCAATAGAATTGAAACATAAAAACCCAAATATTCCTAAAATTTAATAAAAATTCACTAAAAGAACTAAAATTATCAGACCTAAATAAAATTATATTTAACCAAAAAAAATAAAATCAAACCATAACCAATCTAAATTATAACGACAATGATGAAAAAATAAAAACCACACAATATTGGATTACACCAAATAGTAATTAATTGAACTATAAAAAAATTAGTAAAATTGAGTAGAATAGAACAAAATATAATTTTAAAATATTTTTAATATAGAGTTTAAATAAATAACACAAAGAAACTATAAACTAATCCAAAAAAAATTAACCCAAAAAATAACCCAAAAAATGATTCCACATCTAAACAGAAATTTTTTATAGAATATAAAGGTGAATAAAATATTTAATTCCTAAGTAAACACAAACAAGTATGTAGTGGAACACAATGTCTCAAATTTTCCTTAATAGTATATTCTCATATAGAAATCAAACAATCCTAGTTCTACCATTAAAAAATAAAAAAAATTAATAGAACTAAATTTAATGAAAACCATCTAAACTGATGTTATTCCACAATAATATAATGAATATGAATTTAAATTTTCCAAAATAATGCAAGTTAATTCATTTTATTTCTAACAAATACAACTTTGCTACGTTGGGAATTATATGAATCATTTTAGTAGAATTTATCCCATTTTTTCTATTTATATTTTCAGTTAATGATTATTATGAATGGGGTGATTGTCTTAGATATCCATGATTATTAACTAGAGTTTTTCACATTCGTTTCCATTTTAATTAGGAAATGATGGAAATTCGATGGCATGTACCTTGATTAGTTTTTTTGTAAAGAATTATGAAATTCAGGAGTGTTAAAAATGAAAAGACAAAAGAAAATATTTTATGTTATATTTTCCAACATGCCAATTTTAATACCTATTTTAAAATAAACATCTCATTTATATTATACAAAACATTCCCTATAGTTCCATTATGACAATGGTGATGATATTAATTTTTGAAAATGATGAATATATAATGATATTAGTTAACAAACCCAAGGGGGATTCCTATTTTGAATAGGGAAGATAATTATTACCTATAGGTAACGACCTTACTAGAAAAAAAACACCATTTATCTCACTGAGTTGAATGAATATCATAAAAATTTAGTTGTTGTCAAGAAAATCTCATACCTAAAGCTCAAATGAAGTTAAAAGGTCACCGAAAAATCATGATATATATAATAGATTTATTCCAATTACATTAATAAGATTCTTCTATATATTTTGATACCTTCATGTTAATAATAAGACCATTATATAATACAATAGGAAATGAAGATGATGGTCTCAATGGTGGTTTTAGTGATGAAATTTTTTGTGATGATAATGATAATGATGTTAAAGCTGGTGATTTATCTAAAGATATTTGTGATGAGGGTTGTGATACTAATGAATATTACAATATTAAAGGACATTATAATTATTTATCATATGGATTGTGTATTCCACTATATTTTTGAATGAATGTTTGTAAAACATTCAACCATGTGGATAATTAATACTACTGAAATCAATTGTATACATGTATTATTATTTGGATTTTAGGTTATTTTTTTATATATTCATAATGTATAACGTGTGCCCTGTTTTTAATGAATATTGTAAGTGTTTTGTTTCTTGGTTTTTATATTATATATAAGGGTACAATATTACTGGGGTGTGTTGGACCATTAAATTTCTATATACGAGTAGTTTTTCGGATCCCATAGAATATGGTATTCCCAACAAGGTTTTTTGAATAATTTAGTAGAACCATTGGTATAGCTCTATCATATCATAAAAATAGAAATCATTTTTTTAGAACAAATTGAATATAATATAACAATGATTCCAAACCATTGGAATATGTGTATTTTCATGTAGTAATCATCAAATAAATTATGTTTCACATCATAATAATGAAATATTAATACCTTTTGGCCTGATATTTACTCAATGGAAATTATCATTATAAATATGAAATAGAATATATCTCATCATGTTAAAAGTTTTTTTATAAAAACCAATGACCATGAAAAAATGTGAAATCAAAAGTCCAATATATTAGGTTTTATGGAACTATCTTTAATAGACCACCATATTCACTAGTTAAGAATTGAAAAAAAAATTATTCCACATTCTACCAAAATACAATCAATATTTGACTAGGAAAAATCATTCTTCAATGGGTCATATATGCTTA
Organism: Viscum album; assembly: GCA_963277665.1. Taxonomy (NCBI): domain Eukaryota; kingdom Viridiplantae; phylum Streptophyta; class Magnoliopsida; order Santalales; family Viscaceae; genus Viscum; species Viscum album. Next base: position 1,212,043,831 of record OY728137.1, read on the forward strand.
CCCACATAGAAACATAGTTTACAATGAACACACCCCAGGGATAAACATCCACCAAGATGTGATAAATCAAAATTATATGCATCATCAACAAAAATGAACATGGATCATGGGGAGGAACTAGTAATATAGTAATATTATAATTCAATTTCATAGGGTCTTTACCACTAATAAGCACATATTGTTCCTGGAAAATGTTTCAAATACACAAGGATACTATCATTGAGTAAAAAGATACACTATATTTTGACTCTATTGTATAATTAGTAATTGAATATTTTTAGGTCTACCAGTTTAGAATTCCTCAATTCAATCATATGACCTTTCTTGTCTATGATTTTAGATCATTTTGATCATCCGGGAAGCTAGAATATTTATATATTCTAATATAAATCTCTTTAACTATTTCATAAACCACAAACACATCAAATTTAACCTAAGGCTACTTTAGATTAGCAGTGAAAATAGTTCATTCCAACAATCCTAGAATTACATAATATATAACTATCATTATCAATTTATAGGAAACATTAATACTTCAATATAGTATATCCTATCTCATCGAAACTATCATTGAAGGATAAGGTATTATACTTATCCTCTATCTCTCTCATGTTGTGTCTGAGGACACATTTTCATATAGAGATATATACCATGTGACACTAGAGATAATCCTCTCATAGACTATTCCATATAAAATATGTAGTGTCTTGTAAATTTATATACTTATATTTATTCCAAACAAACATAAAGATTTATCATGAAGGATCTCGATCCCTAATATGTTTGATACATAACCTATGATCTTACAAGAGGAATAGTTGTTTAATTACACATTAACTGCCTCTAATATTGGTATCCCATTTCTAATTATTAACATTTCATGGATATATAATATTATAAAAAAATCACTACCAAAAATATATTTTAGACCCTTGGAACACATTAATTCTTTTTGAAACCATGTTCTCATACGGTTTCATCAAATAACATGTTCTATAACATGAATATTTTCTTTAATACATAAATTAATATTTTCCACTTTAATCTCGTATTCTTATCCTATGGTGTTATAAATACTTATGTTTTTTCATAGAGACATTGTATATATGGATTCCATTAATGAAATATATATTTATATCCATTTATATAATTATGGCTCCATAATAATAAGTTATAAAATTTGAAATTCTAATAGATGTTAGGATAGAAACACGATAAAATGCTTTTTTAGAGTCTATACCATGATGTTTCTTATATTCTTTAGCCACTAGTCATGTCTTTTATATACTAACATTTCCTTGCATGTCTAGTTAATTCAATAATATGCATTTTCACCCAAAAGGAATTAAATTTTCTATAATATCAACTAGATCCCAGACATAGTATTCATATATGGAATCAATCTGAGAAGTCATGGATCCTTCACAAATTGAAAGTTCAGATATTAGTATTTTCTCCTTATAGGATAAATATTCCTAATATATAACTAGTAATGATTCAAAATCCTAAAAGACTAGAATACTATATCCCTTTGGCTTTCTATCATCTCTAGTGCTCTTATATAGAACTTATTTATCTAGAACATCCTTCTCCTTTAGGACTTATAGAATTTGTTCCTTTTACAACAGAAGTTTATCATGAAAATTTACTTCATCAAAGTAAATGTTTCTCACACTATCTCATTTAGAAATTCATTCCCTTTAAAGTAACATGCAATGTCATTCCACTACTATACCTTATTATATGAGGGGTCATGTAGATAATATCCCTTAGATTACATTAAATAACCTACAAAAGCACACATCAGGATCTACGATGCTTTTGTTCAAATATCTGTCCTTAACAATCACCCTACCACACAATTAATATAAAATTAATAACACATGTTTATTCACATTAATTAATTAATATAGAATTCATTTTTCATGATTACCTTGATAATGTTTTTTATGTGTGTGAAATATATAATATATATCATTAAAAGGATTATAGAATATCATTTTGATTTATCATCTATATCAATATATCCAATAACTGAAATTTATTTCCTTTCACCAATACCATTGAACATTGTTTTATAATGAAGAGTGAGTTGAGATAAATTAAAAAAATCTTAAAGATGATAAATGTTTTTCTTTTGGTTATGATATTCTCCACCTAAATTCAATTGAATTTTCATTACATTTAATAAATGATTATTCCTCACATCATTATTTCACTCCTTAAATTTCTATAAAGATTCAAGAATTATACCAGAATATGAATACATATCCATACCTATGAATATAACCAGAAAAAATAGATAATTATACATATCCACCAATTGATCCAAATGGAAAGGTTCCACACACATTAGCAAGAACTAATTCAAGAAGCTCTGTGACACTTCTATCCTTTCCCAAAAATTATTGGTTAGTCATTTTACTAGGTAACAATAATACAAAACCATCCATAAAAGATTCTAGAAATGGCCATTATTAGCATTATAAAAGCACTTACTACCGAATTGAGGTTAAAATATCTGGGCTTTTACCAGTTCTACAAAAGCACTAATAAAGGTGAAATTAGTCGTGCTTAAAAATGTGATGATAAATGGGACATTTATCAGTGCTTTTAAATATGTTTATAAAAAACCCATTTATCTGCACTTTAATTTAGAGCCACTAAAAGAGAAATTTATCAATTCTTAAATAGGCACTGATAAAGGGTAATTTATCAGTTCTTATAGAAGTGTAGAAAAAAGACTTTTTTATCAAAGCTATTATGAGCACAAAAAAATTGACCTTTAACAACTCTTTTACGAGCACTGATAATGTTGACATTTATCTGTAATTTTAAGAGCACAAATAATGTAGACCTTTATTAGTGCATTTAAAATCACTGATAAATGTGTCCTTTTTCAGTGATTTTGGAATAACTAATAAAAGGCCACATTGTACTATGATGTAGAAACAGACTGCATCACTTGAAACCCAAAAAAAATCAACAAAAACAGGTCTCAATAATATATTTAAATTTAATTAAATTAACAACAAAAACACAAGAAAAGACACTATATTATAGAAATTTCAATCATCTATTCATACAATTACATAAATAAAAATTATTACATACATTAAGAAATGTCAATTTTCTTTTATATTTTTATCCTGGTATAAATAATGTTATTTCTGAACGAACCTCACCATCACAAGAAATATAATGCCCCTATATAAGAATTAAATTCTTATGTTAGTAATAATATTTAAAAATAAATTATAAGAAATTGTAAATTTTATAAAAATTATTGTGGATTTTAAATAAAAATATTTACATGGAGTCCTACAAGTCACATTGTCCACCATATTATAGTGCAGCTGGTTCCTACACATAAAAAATGACTTATTGATCATTTTCATAAATTATCACAAAAATATGAATGTGTTTGTACTATTTTGAGTAGGAATGATTTTGTTTTCTACAATTGATGTCAATTTAAAATATTGATTACCTTAAAATAATATTGGTCACAGTGTTTATTAGATCGAGGTTCATCTAATACCTAAAAATTCAATATCACTATTGGGTTTGTGAACTAAAGTATCAAAAAACTAAATGTGTTTGCTCAGTTTTGAGTACATGACATGTCTTTTTTATTGAAATGTAATATTAAACATTATACAAACACATTCACTCATACATATTACATCTTATATAAGTTTGACCAAAGGTTGTTTCCTACATGTCACAAATTATATTTGTATCTATGTCCAAAATTATCAATAAAATCAAAGTGTGTTTTCTCAGTTTTCAAAGTGTGAAAATGTTTAAAGTCAAATATTGATTTTAAACTTACTATAGACAAATTGATTCAGTTGACCTTCTTACTAATAATAATGATAATTTATAATAAAAATATGTACTTGGAGTCATTCCAGTCACAATGTGAGTCAGATTGAGGTTCAGCAAAAACCTACATGTCCCAAAGTCTCAAAACAATCCCAATTATCAATGTTTTCAAGTTTTCCATTGAATTTATTTTCCTAAATACCAACACATCATGAGACGATTCTAATTAATGAGATAAAATTTAAAAAAATATTCAACATGTATAATAAAAAAAATTATTTTCAGTAATAAAAACATTTACTCATAAATATGAAATAATACATTAAATATATGGAACATTAATTTGATATGAAAATATCAAGATTAACATTGTGATTTAGCAGTGGAGGGAAATTAAAGGAAAGTGATTAATGTCAACACTGTCGGGGTTAATGGTTTTGAGGTATAAAATTCCATTATATGTATTGTTGTAGAAAGGAAAAAAATATTGAAATATAACCTCAACTCGAACAAAATAATACACCTTTATAAGAAAACAATTATTATGTGAGTTATAATAAAAAAAAATGTAAATATAAATATGAAAAAATACATTAATTTTATGTAAAATTATTTTATTGTAAAAACACCAATATTACATCCTTAATTGAGCATAGGTATCATCATTTCTCTTCATATAAAGGAAATGTATGTAACATGAAAGAAAGTAATAAATTCACCATTTTAGGGGTGAAAAGGTTTTAAGGGAGAAGAAGCTTGAAATATTGAATGATCAACCCAACTCGAACAAAATAATCAACTATTACAAAAAAAACAAATCTAATGTGACTAATACAAAAAATAAATAAAGTAAACATAAATATAAAACAATACTTTCATTATATAGACCTTGATTTTATGACAAAAATGTAAAGATTACATCTTTAATAGAGTAGATACAGAGTCATTTATCTTCCAGCAAATGTAGTGGTGGTAACTTTAAAGAAAGTGATAAATGAACTATTGCATGGGTGAAAATGTTTTAAGGGAGAAGAATCATAAATATTGGACTAATCACCCCAAATCAAACAAAAGAATCCACTTGTATAAGAAAACAATTATTATATGAGTAATACTAAAAATGATTAAATTAAAAATAAATATGAAACCATATGTTAATTCTTTGTAAAATTATTTTAATTTGATAACATGGATATTACATATGTAATTGACTAGAAGAAATTTTGTTTCTATTCCTAAAACGGTAGACGAGGTAACATGATATAAAGTGATAAATGAACTACTGTAGTGGTAAAAAGGTTTTAAGTGATAATAAGGATGAATGTTTTAAAGAGAACCCCATATAAAAATAATAATCTACCTACAAGATCAATAAATTATTATCTGAGTAATACTATAAAATAAATTTATCATAAAAATGAAATAATAAAATAATTCTACTGAAAATGATTTTAGTGTGAAAACATCATGATTACCTTTGTGATTGAGAAGAAGTAGCATCGTTTCTCAATATCCAATGGGAGTGGATATAACATGAATGGAATGGGTAAATACAACACTGTAGGGGTTAAAAGGTTTTGTGGGATAATAAGAATGAATGTTGGATAGAGTACCACAACTCGAAAAAAAAATTCAACCTCTATATAAAAAGTTATTATGTGAGTAAAAAAAATTAAAAATAAATTTGAAACAATACATTAATTATACACAAAATGATTTTACACTGCAAACATCAATATTGAAACTATGATTGAGCACATAAAATATTGTTTCTATTTCTACAAAGGACGAAACATGGTCAAAAATCATCTAAATTAAACAAACAGTACAAAGAATAAATAAAATTAAATCGATTTTTGATTATATATTTTTTCCTACAAAATAGTGAAATTATATCATAGAATTATAATTAAATATTTTCAATGGGTTTCATTCATTATAGGTTTTTATTTCTTCATGTACATAAGACATTGTCTGCAAGAGTAGTAAAAATTTTATGATAGATTATGTAAATATAGTAGAAAATATATAATATTATGAGGAAAATATAATACATTAAAAAAAATTACCACTTTATTGAAACAAATTTTTTTTGTAAATGTTTAAGGGATTTTTTTCTTCAATAAGGAATCAAAATACAATATTTGTAGTCTGATCTAACATAGAGACATTATCAACATTGGGACCAACAGTAACATATTGGGATTTCTCAATGAAATGCTCATCCGAGATTGCATTTTCATCCAACATATCATTTGTTTATTCTCTAGAAGTACAATTGAAATATTCTTATTTGTTGCATCAAATATATAAAATACATGAACTAGGTGTGATTCCATTATAAATGGATCTTCTTTTTTCCCCTTCTATGCTAAAATTCACCTCCACATAGCACATTTCATTAACTTTCACTCCATTGATATTTTCAATCCAATTGTAAAGAAGAAGTGTCACGTGAAATGATTTATCATCCATCTCATATATTTATTCCATAATTCAAAAATATGAAATATTTGAATAAATTGGATTTCTATCCTTGGAACCATATATGTGCATCGATTCATCCACAAGCACAACACCACTATTTTTCAACGCACTGAACTCATTATGTTCTTTTGTGTAGAAAATATAACCATTGATTGTAAACCCTGTGTAAGATATAAACTTTTCATTTTCGTCCTCATTCAATTGGTTGAATTTGATTATCAATTTAATTTGTATTGTTAGATAACTACTTATAAATAAAATCTCTAAAACATATTATAGATTGTTGGTTATGTGAATTTGATATCCAACATTTATCCCCTAATGGATTAAAATCTATAAGAATTTCTTTTTTGAATTCGATATGTGGAAAAACATATTCACTTATATATAATATGTAATGATGTTCTTGATCCCACTCTGTCTGGGTAATTATAACACAATCTCTTCTAGAAATCACATTGCCCATAATGTGCTTATTGGGATGAGACTTTTGGAGACCAATGCTTTTAATATATGATAGGTAAATAGTATTTAATTCAGTAGATTCGTCAAAAATAGGTCATACTACAGTATAAAATTCATACTGACTTCAATTCTTGACACATCCTTTCAAAATCATCATATACCAATTAATGGGTGATATCTATCAATAATGGAATGGACAACTTAGTTGAACCTATCTGACCTACTGAAACATCATGTGGGCCAATATATCAAAAAAATGTTGTAAAAAAATATTTAATTCTCATAATATGATTGTCATCTTCTTATTCAAGATGGGGATATTTTATGGGTATACAACTTTACTACATATGTCTTTGAAAAATAAGTAGAATCTGGTTAACATATGTCTTAAATTTTGATTTAGAATGCAACAGAAAGAAAAATTCATTATATATTTCCTCCAAACATGATATTTGTGTTCGTTTAGTCCATGTATCTTTTAATTATCCATTGACATGACATTATTTATTCTTAATGAATACACCTATGCAACATTTACACTATAAAAGAAAAGTAAAAATTGCAATTTTTCTTATCTGTATAGAGTGTTAGATATTGGAGGAAGAAAAGTCCACCTATTACCCTTCACTAGTTCAAAATCTTCCCTTATCCTAATTTTAATCATGTTAAACCAAGCCTTTTTTCCATCTATCGTTTTCTAGGAACAATTATTATTGTTCCAATAAAATTATAAAATACATTTTTTTCTACATGCACGACATCAAGATAATGTATGACATACAATGAATTCCAATATAATTATTCATTAAAAATTGATATGTTCTTCCATCCAATGTTTTTATGGTTTTTGAATTTTTTTTACCGAAAACAGTGTAAATATTTTTTATTTTTTTTATAGTTTTTTGGCAGGACATGGTGTTTTTTCTTGTTCGATACTCCTATCAAACATCATTATCCATGATCAATTTTTATGTCATTGAGTAATGAATTTATGATGTCCTTAAAATAGTTTCATTTAGGAATTTTTAAACTAAACTATGTATATTCATTTTTAAAAATAGGACACCCCAATATTCCATTAATGCTATAGCCTGATAAATTTCTATAAGTGGGGAAGTAATTTACCATTCAATAAAACATGGCCCCCAATGTGAATTCTTCACTTCTAGGATCATCACACATTGTAACATCTATATTCGACATCAATTTTAGATATTTGACCAACAGATCCGAATAGAAAACAACATCATTACTAGTTTTATTTGGTTCAGATATAAAGTGAGGCAACCTATTCTTTTTGTGCTTCATGAAAATCTATGGCGGCATGTTATAATCTAAAAAACTGAATGAGGAATATATTGTGTGTACTACTCTATACACAAAAATGATTCATTCAATTTATAGATAACACAAGATAAATGTTTCTCAACTCATCTCTATATTCTGAAAACACGTAATTATGTTTCTTACATTAAGGATAATATGTTTGATGAAGTTGGTTCCAATATTTAATTATTTAATCAAATGACTTGTTAATTTTCTCATAGTTTTCTAACATCCTTATATTCTTATAAACCATGAAATGATTGGAAATTACCATTCATATTTCAAAGGACTTGTTTATCTTTTCCTGTATCGATCATTGCCACACATATTCCAATTTATTTTTTATACATTGTACTTGTGGATAAATATGAAAACATTTTCAAAAGAATGCATTTCATTATAGATCATTTCCATCGAACATAAAATACATTTTCTGTCATATTTTCATCAAAATATTTTATTTTTTTGGTAGAATATCTTTCACAAGACAAAGTAGTTCTATTAATCTAGGGTCACTCCATCAGCCGATAATTTCAAATGATATAACATCAATTTAGCTGAATTTTTTTTAATTTAGTACAACCAATATATAATGGGTTCTTAAAACAATAATTTAACTCTTAAAGTAGATTTGTGCAATCATTAAGGTCATCTTATATTTCTATATACATTTATTCGGTTCCATATTTATCATATTTTATAAAGGAGTTTATATCAAATGATTCTTAAATCGTAGTGTCACCCCAATCGATGACGGCATTCAGTTTTCCAATTGTTTAGTCCATCATTTATTGGTATGATCTATTTCGTGACAAATGAAATGTTCTTACAACTCTTATAGACTAATTTTTATTCAATAACTACAATTTAAACATATAAATATGATTTTATAAGGTTCATCTTCAAGCTCTCTTGAAAACGTGATGAACTCTTTAACTCCATCAATCGATCAACATTCATCCATTTCTGGGTTATAATCATCCTATTGGGTTCATAAAAAGTAATTTTATAAAATATATAAATAAATACCAAAAATAAATTCATTATCAAAAGTGAATGTTATATAAAATTCTAACAATGGAAACTCAACTTATTATTTTTTCAAAAAAATCATTATGAGAAAGAAAATGGGTAATTGAAATTATGAAAATAATTTCTGCACATAAAATTTTTCTTAAATCCCATAAAAATAAAAATATAATATATGAAATTATGGAGTAATAAGAAACTAAAATAAGTTAAATAAGAATAATAAACTCTCATTCAATCAACTAGAATATATAAAAATCATTTGGAACATGTGATGTCGCAACCTATGAAATTATTACATTAAAAATTAATGGTATATTAGTATTTTAAAACATCTCTAGACTCTTGGGATGTCATATCACCACACTAACCCATCCCACAGAAATTCTAGGTACACCAGTTGGATGTAAAATAATCATTTACTAGTTGATTAGATTAATAAGATGTTTACATCAACCAGACATATATTTCGTTCATTATTTATTATCAGAATAATAATTGTAAAGTGAAAATTTTGATGTAAGAATTCAAATAAAAAGTAAGAGCTTCAAATTAAAGGTTAGATGAATTATTATAGAAACGTAAATTTTAAAAATGTGGAATTAGTCATAATAATTATATAAAAAATAATATTATGGTTAGATTAAATGTTTATATCAGTATGGGTGACATTATATTTAGAGGTCTTAGAGATGATTGATTATAATAATTTTATAAATTAACAAATTTTGATGCTTAAATGTTGATGATTTTTGAGATGAAATTTTCCTTAGTTTATAAGAGACTCATGGAATTCAAGGGACTTCTACTTTTTAATAAATTAATGTGTGGGAAGTGTTTTATATTTTTCAATAGGATGATTGAAAACCTAAGTTGAAACCCATGGAAATCATATATTAAACACTCGAGCTAGACCATGATAGTGTCTAAGGTTCATTCTTGACCCCCTTGGGATGGAAAAAAGCACTAGAGAATGAAAAAAACATAGTGGGGGTGATTTTGAAAAAAAACTATTAGAAAAAAATAAATAAAAATTTACATAATGCATATATACATTGAATTCCCACACAAACCCAGATTTGTAGAAAAAATAAAATATGTATCAGTATAATATATTATTAGTCCCTTGTCCTACCTTCATCCCCCTAACACAAAAAATCCCCACATTAAATTTATAAACATTCATTTGTCTGTATTACCATTTATAAAATAAGCAATGAAAAATATGTATGATAGCATTAGTGGATCAATTTAGGAAATGTAAACCAAATAAGTCAACCAACTAAACATTGTGTGACTCCATGTTTCACCATCAAATCTAGAAACAATAAAATCACTATGAGCGACCAAGAGTTGAATCAAAATTAGAAACATAGAAAATCATAAGGCCAATATTGCTAGTATACAATCACCAAACTACACATAACGACATCATACATGAATACATCAAAAATGAAACAAATATTACACAATGAAAATAGGAATGCATACCTCACTATTTTGAAGAAAATTTTGAACTCTCTTCTGGAATCCTATCATCAATCGAAATCTTATCGTTAGATGAGATTTTCAAGAGGAAATCATGTGGTGTGATTCATGTTTCTATTAACTAATGAGGACTTCTAGTAGTGGGTTTCATCTGTGGAAATCTTCTGATATCGTTACGGGTTCACAAATAGTAAAGGGTTTCTTATTAGACAATGACACTTTTATCATTTTATACAAATAAGCACTGATAATTACTTCTTTTATCAGTGCTTTTTTTACAGTTGATACAACCTCATCATTATCAGCATGAAAAAAGCACAGATAACGAAATAATAATAATAATTATAAATATTTTTTATACTATTTATATGTACTCAATAAATATATATATAAATACAAATATAGTAAATATATATATATTTAAATATATTTACTATAATTTTATAATTACTAATTTAAAATTATAAGAATATATTTTCAAAATATTATTTATATCATTATATATATTTATATAATTATTCTTATATATTTAATAAATATATCTAAATAATGTAAATATATTCATTATTTTAGAAAAGGTATTATAAATTTAATAATTATTTAAATATACAAAATTATTTATTTATAATTATATAAATAATTTAAAAAAATATTTATTTATTTATAATTATAAATATGTACTTTTATAAATACAGTAAATTTAAATTTACAAATATATTTATTTATAATTTCTTTTTACAAATATTCAGTTAATATTAATAATGAATATTTAATTTTAAGTGCATATATATATGTTAAAAATGAGTGAGATAGCATAAATTTAGAATAAGTACACTTTAACAATTTTGAAAATATGGATAAGTTTTATGTGTGTGCATTATATATAAAAATTTATTAATTATGTATTTTGGAAATCAATACAACACATGTTTTAAAGATGTCTAATTAAAAAATAAAATGACATTCAATTATATGGTCAACAATATAAAATTAGCCAATATTTTTAATTCATGTTAATTTTTAATCATAAACCCTTATTTAATAAATATTTGACTTTTAAATATTCAGTGCATATATATTTTTCAACATATAATTGATATTTATATACATTAATATATAAAGTTTAAAATAATTAATTATCCTAATTATCTAATTAATAAAATTATTAATATTTAATAAGTTATTATAATTTTGTTAAATTTCATCATTAATTTGTTAATTAACAAAAAATTTAGTATTTTTTAAAAAAATTTATAATTTTTTTAATTATTTCATTTGATTCATTCAGGCCATTATTAGCACAAAAAATGAATTGATTAAAGAAATATTTATCAGCACTAAAAATATATAGAGCTGATAAAGGGATCCTTTTTTCAGCGCTATAAATAGATCACAAATAAAGGATACTCTTTATTAGTGATAAAAATAATGCGTTGATAATGGTTCCCTTTATCAATGCTGATAAAAGGATAAATTTATTAGTGTAGATAAATATACCATTTTGATGTTTTTTTTACAATGATAAATACCAATGCTCTAAAACACATGCTTAGTAGTATTGTAAATATGCATGAAAATTATCCTTTCATTTTTGTTTGATCGAATCTAAATAAACATGTTTTATTATATTTTCCATGTTCTTATCATCCTCATGAAAAAATTAGTCATGATAAAATTCAATATTATTTGAGTGAAATGAACTTGATTCATCATTAATTTCCAACACATGGTTATAATATTATAGTAGATAAATCCCATTATTAGGATTTCCGACCATACAAAATTTATCTTTGTAAAATAATTATCTTTTATTACCAACCATGAATACATAGCCAACTATGTATAAAATCATTATAGATATAATATTTTTCGTAAAAATAAGAAGTTGATGAAAATTTTTAAATGCATGAATAATTATTATTAGTAATGTGAGCTGGTATCCTCCTATATGTAAGGTTGCTAGTAATTCCCCATTGTCCACTTAAGGATCAATTTCACCATCGGAAACACTCATTAATCTTTATAGTTCCTATATTATGAAACTATTTTTTTAGAAAAAATGTGTATCTGATACCCAAATTATATATTTGAAAAAATTAAACACGAGGACATATAATCCTGATTCATTACATTACATTATTTAAACAATGTAATTTTTCTTCCAGTGTCTATTTCGGACACATGTATAACATTCATAAGTTTTTTTCCTTACCCAACTATTGATCACTCTATTTTTAGAAGGGTTGTTATTAGATTTCATAGAATTGGTTTGAGTATTGGAGTTTTTTTCGTTTTCATCCTATAATCAACCATATAGAATGTAGTTTTATTCATTGATCTTATCCTTATCCACATTGATAATTAGATTGATGAGTTCTATGAGAGACTTCTAAATATTGTTCATAGTCTACTCAAAAATAAAAGTACAGAATATACGAGGTGGTGGGAGATGTATGATTCCAATATATAACACATCTATATATTTGAATAATAATATGAACAAATTATCAATATATCCAATCAATTAGACTATATGAGTTCCAACCAAAGAACGTTCTCTAAAATATGTTATGAAAATTTCATTAGAGATATCATACCACTATTTTTTCACCATCTCATGATAAAGACCAATGTGTTATGGAAAGATGATATATTAATAAATATGATCATGTAGAAGATAGATATTAATGGACAAGGATTATAAAATGAGGCACTTGACATCTATAATGTCATTCAAGTGTCTTATGATGACATAGAGTTCTTCCTCACTATCCTTCTAAGAAGGTGCATATGGAAATTGGGACTTGAATATGTATGGTTTTCACTCATGTAAATATATATTTCATTGATCCTATATTATTCCATAAAATTAGTTGAAATTAGGATTTTTTATATATTAAAAATCAAACATAGTGATAATGTCTAAGAAAAATTAAAAAACATTTTCTTTAAAAAACAAAATATAGTTTCTGTAAATTATCATGATTAGAAAACCAGATGTGATAAATTTAATTTATTAGTCACCATTTTCTTAAAAAATTCTTATTTTCCACACCATTATATTTTTAATATCCTATCTCATGGATATTCTTGTACTATAGAATCATATATCCATTATCTTTACCCATACAATATTCTTTTCAATCACGTGGAGATATTTAGGGATGTGGGCACTACAAATTTCATTTACTCAATACTCAATGAAATTTTTATTGGACAACATAATCATGAAATATTAGATTCGTACATGCTCAATAGATTCCTCCTTTTTACATAATTTATAATAAGGGTTAATCCAATTGATGTCAATTTTGTTAATTCATCACAAATTATTCATCAAAGTTACCTGATAAATAGAATTGACATGCCATGGGAAAGACCAACTCTTTGATATATGGTTTCACTGTAGAGACCCATAGCATGATGTACATATAAATTAAATTAATTTTTTTGAATACCTAATACATGAAAAAAAACAAATGCCCAAATACCGTATTAGTATAGTTTCTTTGGAAACTTGGAACATAATCTTCTAGTCATGGTGAAAGATCTTCAACATCTCCCACAAAGATCTCCGCATTTTGTTTCCTTACCTAAAACCTTTCATTATATCCTGGGGAAAAAGAAACATATAAAGGGTTAGTACAAATTCTCAATAAGGGTAAGAATGGATAAAATAAAACAAACCACATACATTTGAATTTAAAAACATGAACATAACGTTTAAATATCAAAATCATGAGTAATGACATAAAACATGGAAGTACGTATGGAATAAATCATAACGGAACATTAATCATGATAAAATAGCATGGTAAATAAAACATATAATTGTGTCATACCATTATGCACATGATATTAATTTCATATTAGCCCATTCATTGCTACCAAGACCATCATAGTGGACAAAGTCCTTTACTAAATAGAGTTCGACTCCGCGTTCCAGTCCTGTATCACTGAACTAGATTTACTTGTTGTTCCAGCCATGTCTATATCATGAGATATAAATATTTACCCAATGAATTGGATGGAGATATGGGTCCCACCCATATCATAATGAAATAATTATTTCGTGTGACACAAAATACACATACATCATTCATAATAACCCAACGAATAAAATGTGTTTCATAAACATCATCCCATCATAACATAATCTATATAAAATAAATGGATATAATTTCATCATAAGAAAAATAAGACTATGTAAATAATAGAGACATTATAATTGAAACATAAACATACTAAATAACTTCAACATAGATGGAAAATAGTTTTTGATAAAACACTTGAAATGAATTCTTGAGGAAAATATATTTTCTTCTTCAAAATCATTTTATTTTCTCAAAATGCCATAAAATTTTAAAAGAAAAGGATTTTGTTTAAAATAATCATGAAATTTTGTAGAGGAAGCATCATTTAAATAAGTCGTTATGAAACCGTAAAAAAACATTCATGTCGTATAAGTTAGAAAACATTCTTCTCGTACTTTTGTAGGTAATGTAAAAAAGTACCTTATATGGTAACCAAAGGAATTATTCCTTCCATACAATGTGGAGAAAAGTCAACAAAGGGTAAAAATGAATTTAAACATATTTCAAAGAACACTAAACATTTTATGAAAACATTTCTAGAAATCATGGACATGGATTATAGACACAACCCTAGTAAATACTTAAGTATAAGCAATCTCGGATAAAAATGATATTTGAAAAATTATCCCTTACCTTATGTCCAATTTCCTCCGTATGTGTCCGAGAGTCTTACATAGTGGGTTTAAACAATTTATTAACTGGTAATAGAACCATAATAATATTTATGATATCATATATGATTCACACAGGTCTTTATATTACCCATTTTTTGTCAATTCTATGTTAAAGCAGCGTTTCAGGTAAAATCGATCCATTTATCATACGTGTTTCGACTTGTTGATCCTGATATTATTACATATATATTGATTTAATTAATTCCAGAATGTAAAACATAATTTATATATAATGTATTTTCATAATATACATATATATAATAGATCGATAAATTGAAAGCAATACACTATTCTTGGAGACAGTACGCCGTACATACGCATGAACACTGTTTTCGTTTCCTTATTAAATTGAATGGAATTTAGTAAATGAAACATATATGTACATAAATCCAGTATCATTATTATGTAATATATTTCATGATTATATTTTATATATAATTTATAATCATACATGATTGGTTAATCCTGGAGAATCAATCTCATTGCGCCATGGAGACGGTAATCCGTACATACGCACGAGCGATGATATCAATCCCATAATTATTGAATGGAATTGAAGTGGATAATATAATTTATCAGAATCAGTATAATGTTGTAATAATCATATATATTTATTATTTCTACCATTAAACCCATCCATGTAAGGTGGTGGTGGAAGAACATTTTACACCACGGTGTGGAGACGGTATTCCGTACGTACGCACGCATGGTGATTTCGTTTTCTGTACGATGGATAGAAGGTGAAATTGGTTTGGTTCATATTTATAATAACATATCAGTATATGAGTGATACTTATGTTATTAATTTATTATGAAACAACAAAATAAGATGAAGTAGAAGAAGAAAATGAACATGAAAGAATCAGTAAAGGATATTACCTCTTCTTCGGCGCGCCTCTTCTAAACCTCCTCTTAGGGCATTAAAGTTCGTCTTTCAAGAAGACCAGGACCTCTAGTATGTTGCTAGGAAAGTGTAGAAGTGAAATATTCAAGGGTTGTCTGATCATGAAGGCTCAATGTTGTGTGAAGAGGAGAGGGAGGAGGTGTGTTTTTTAATAGAGGAGAGGATCACTTTTGGGAACCTCAAAAATATTAATTTGTAATAAACTCAAACCCCACTTAAAAACCTCCAAAAATGACTCAAATCAGAATATTAGATGATATAGAGTTTTAATATCATCAACCAATAAGATTAAGACATGTTGGTAATTTATTTTAAACCTCATCGACTTGATTTATCCTTATTTAATCTATTTAATTTTATTTGTGGTAGTAATATTCAAAATTTTAATTTTTTATAAATAATTAATTATGTGTTATGAATTGTCCATAATTGGATACCATATGACATTTTAGACTATATAAATTTCAATTTATAATTTTTAAATATTTTTTCTATTTTTAAACAATTTTATAATATTTTATTTTTATAAAATAACAATAGTGTCAATTTTGACACTATTCATTTATTTGAATTTAGATAAAATCAAAAGAGAGGAAATATTCGAGTAAAAATATTTAATTGACACTTAAAATGTCATATTAATCTAGAAAATTTTTGGAGAACATTAATTAGTTCATATAATATTTTTTTTAATATTTTTAAAACCTTTTTTTTGATATTTCAATCGATAAAGTAATTTCTACATCACAATTGTGTCATCATTAATGATAATTATTAAATCCCTAAAAATTAGAAAATAAATTCTCATGATGTAGATAATTTTATTATATTTATGGAGACTATTTATATTCTATGTTTTATGAGGTTTATCACTAAAGTAAAATTATTACACTTATAAGATATAAGAGAGTGACCTGTTGTCACATTATTTGGTTTTAATAATAATTACATCATTTTCATAGTCCAAATTCCATGAAATGAATCTATTTTGATCCTTAGATGATATGGTTCAACCTTTATTCATCCAATATAATTTTTTCAGGTGTTAGGGTAATTTTATAATCTAATTTTTACCCTTAATTAACCGATTTACCTTTAACTATTGTAAATAAAATTTACCGTAGTTACTATTCATAATGTCTAAAAATAAAAAATAGCATATTCACATAATTTGTACCTACTGATTCGAAATATTGAATCCATTTTTTAAATTTCAAAAAATAGAAGTTGCAGTAATTAATTTAAATTTAATCCTATTGTTAAGAAAACGGGTTTTAAAAGTTAAAACGTTGCAAAATATTTAAAGGTTTTTTATTATGAATTCAGTGTAAAATTAATGCTAATGACTTACATTATATGAAATGATAAAAATATATTCTATTTATTAATTAAAACCATTCAATATTATAATTTAACCATATAAATAATCTCTATGAAAAAGTTGTTTTTAATTAAAATATACCGTATTTTTACTATTCATCATATTATGAAGTTTATCATAAAAGTATCATAAATTTATCCAATGTAAATTTTTATATCTTTATTAAAAAGAAGAAGTTTATTTTGTAAAATTGAACTTATAAAATTTTCAGAAATTATATTTATAATGGGTGCGCCATCAAAAACCATTAAAACTGCATTTTTTTTAAAAACTTCTTTTATCGAAAAATTGATTTTTTTCATATTTCATTATAGAAAATGTGTAAGATGAATTATAATGTTATAATAATAAAAATTTAGTTGATAATATTCATAACGGCTAGTTCATAATATTATAATAATATATAATTGTTTAGTGAAACTCAGTATTGCGTACAACACATGCTATCGAGGAAGGTCGCTCTTGCGTGCAACACAAGCCAAGAATAGTGTCTGTGTATACTACAAGCTAATAAAGTGTTGCATATAGTGAAAGATAATCTTGGGGTAACATATAACACAATACATCAAAGAAATAAAAAATAATATTTCACATAAAATCTCAGGGTGTTACATTCTACCCTCCTTAAAATGTATTTGGCCCTCGAAATTCATCGATGTTATAAATGGTTTTCTAATTGAATGTTTCGTTCATAGAAACACAAATCTTGAAAAGGAATAATAAAACATAATTTTAAATAGGAACATTAGAAAGATAACGGATATCCAAAGTAACTCATCACTGGGTTTCACAATAGGAGAATATAGGTGAAAATATGGATATGGAAGAAAAATCTAACTGTCAAATTATGATGAATAGTGGTAGAGGACATGGCTATGAATAATCCAACAATCACAAAGCCATTAATTTGTGATGATCTAAGGTACCATCTGATTCATCAAATATGAGGTTACTAGAAAAATGTTTTTGGTTTTCAAGATCATTTCTCTAATGTTGAATAATTAAAAGAAATACTTACTTGATTTTGGTACAATCTCACTATTGTTGGCGACTTGAACAATTTACACTTCATCTCATAAAGAAATGAAGTTGAATTTGACTTTCGAAATGTGTTAGAAGATCATGTGATAGAATGATAGGTCATTCCATCAGTCGTAAACATAATGTTAGCAAAAGTTATATACATAAGTCCATATTATGGGGAGATTAACCGTATCGGATTCCAAAAATAGACTTGTACTTCAACTATCATACTGCTTAATAAAATAAAACTAATTTATACTAACCAGGGACTTCCTGTAGTCCAGTTCTATGTGCTAAAGTAATGTCACACATCGATTGTGGGTTCAATTCCCGCAACCTTGTCCTACGCGGTGGGTTGTCTCCCGTCCTGCAGGTTATCCTTTTTCTAAAACTACACTATTATAAAATTACTCAAATAATGTCGAACAAATTTCTAGCTTTAAACAATACTATCTGATGTCTGACATGATCCATTCCAATCATTAGACTTATCCAAAATACATCTTTTCAATCTCATAGTATAAAAAAACAATTACTGGAAAGGACACATAACAAGCACACGAATACCATAATTTATCCCCCAAATATATTAAGATATATCTTGTTGATTGCATTCCAAAAATGTGAATACCTTAATAATTTATTATCTTGAAAAATTAATACCCATTGAACCTTAGTGAACACATGAATGCTGTCAAAAGTGAACCCTTTCCACATACCAAAATCCTAAAATTTTTGTATACTCAAACCATGATATCACTTTTTCCTTATATCATTCATGAGCTCATTAATACTATCAAACATATTATTTTTTCTGTATCCATTCATTATGCGCATATCATCTTCTTTCCAAAAATATCTGAGTATCCTTTCATGGCTACAGGTACCATTCAACATATACTTTCAAATACACAAGGAAAAAAAATAGTGTAACTATTCGTAGATTTTTCTTTATTCTGTAGTACCATACATGTAGTCACTTTCTTTGGTTTCAATAATAATTACATCATTTTCAGGGTCCAAATTCCTTGAAATGAATCTATTTCGACCATTAGGAGATATGGGTCGACATTTATTCATCTAATAAAATTTTGGTAGGTGTTAGGGTTATTTTATAATCTTATTTTTACCATTAATTAACTGATTTACCTTTAACTATAGTAAAAAAAATTTACAGTGGTTACTATTCATCATGTCTAAAAATAAAAAGTAGAATATTAACATAATTTGGGCCCACTGATTCCATATATGGAATCAATTTTTCAAAATTATAAACACAGAAGTTGCAGAAATAATTTATTAATTATTTCCATTTTTAAGAAAAATGGTTTTAAATGTTAAAACGTTACAAAATATTGAAATGTTTTTACCTATGAATACAGTGTAAAATTAATTATAATGAATTAAATTGTATAATATAGTAAAAATATATTCTATTTATAATTTAAACCCATTAAATATTATAATTTAACAATATAAATTATCTCGATGAAAAATGTTTTTTAATTAGAATTTAGCATATTTTACTATTCATCAAGATATGAAGGTTATTAGAAAAGTTTCAAAAATTTGTCCAATGTAAATTTTTATATCCTGATTCAATATAAGAAGTTTATTTTCTAAAATTGAACTTGTAAACTTGTCAGAAATTATATTTAAAAATGGTGTCCATCAAAAGGCGTAAAACTACCTTTTTTTAAAATACTTCTTTTATCAAAAAAATTAATTTGTTTTCATATATCATTCTAGAAAATGTGTAAGATGAATTATAATGTTATAAAATTAAAAATTCATTTAATACTATTCATAATGGCTAGTTCATAATATTATAATAATATATCATTGTATTGTGATACTCAGTATTGCGTACAACACACGCTATCGAGAAAGGTCGCTCTTGCGTGCAACAAAAGCCAAGAATTGTGTTTTCGTATACTACAAGCGAATACGGTGTAACGTATAGCACAAACTAATCTTGGTGTATCATACAATACAAGACATCAATGAAATTAAAAATAATATTTCTCATAAAATCCTGGGGTGTTACATTCACCATAAATAAATTAATGTAAGGAAATAAGTGAAAAAATATTTTATTTGATGTGTTTTTATCTCTATTAATTAATATAATTTATTTTATTCTTTTATTTTATTATAAATATTACTTAGACTTGACATGATGACTTAATTATTTACACTAATATAATTTATGCATAATCTATGTATTTTATTCCATATTTCATGCTTGATAATTATTGTAACAGCCTGAGATTTTATGAAAAATCTATTTTTTTTATTTCACTAATGTCTTGTGTAGTACGCAATACCGAGTTTCACTAAACAACGATATGCTATATTATTATAACTAGCCGTTATGAATAGTAATAACCACCTTTTAAAATTTGAGAAATTTTAGCTCTCAAAATGGACTTCATTTTTGGATTCGGAGTATCGAATGTAGCCTAAGGTGAAATTTTGGTACTTTTCGGATAACTTTCATATTCTGATGAATAGTGAAAATTACTAAATTATAATTAAAAACAACTTTTTTAATCGAAATAATTAATAGGGATAAATTATTATTTTGAGTGGTTTTAAAGTATATTTAGAATATATTTTTACAATTTAATACAATGTTGGTCATTGGTTGTAATTTCACATTTAAACCAGACATAATCAAGTGTCAATCTTTTGATATATATTGTTTCCTAAAAACACGCTATTTATTTTAACAGCGGGATTTAATTATAAAATTAATTAATTCAACTTCTATGTTATGAATTTGGTAAAATAGATTTCATTTTTGAATTCGGAATATGAAATATAGCTTAGGATGAAATTTTGGCATTGTTCTGAAAAACATCAATTTTTGATGAATAGTGTAACTACTAAGTGGTAGTTAAAAAACTGAATTTTTCATAAAACTTAATTTTACCACTTCTGTGAATGGAATTTCAAAAATCCGAGAGGCACGGTTGATGTCAGTAAGTAAAATGTGGTTCAATGAGATGAAAATAATTTTTGGTGAATTGTAACTTTTTACTTTTATTTACAACGGTTAAAAGTAAATAGGGTAATTAAGGGTAAAAATGATATTAATATTACCCTAACACATGTCATAATTCTATTGGAAAAGTGTATCTCGACCAAAAACAACCTTAAGTGTAAAATATTATCATTTAGGCCCACTTGGATTAGATTAGGACATTTGTTATTATTAATTCAAAGAAGAGTTAAAAGAGTTAAAATCAAAGTTTATTTACTAAAACATTTTTAATATAGGGTTGTACATAAGATAAATTCGATTGTAAATATTCATTAGAAATATAAAAAGATTTCCTACATAATGGTATTTTATTTGTAATTTTTAGACATCAAATAATGTAATTTATTTATGACACAAAGATGATGCAGTAATTATCTTATTAATGAAATATTGACATAATTAATATTATAAATACCAAAATAAATATAATTTAAGACTTTTTATGAATTACACTAATTTTCTAGGTTACTATGTTATATTAGTGTTGATTTAATAAACTTGTTTCGAACATATAATTCTGTTATGACTTTCAAAAAAATCATATATCAAATAGTGTCAAAATTGACACAAAATAGTTTTTAAATAAAATAAAATATTATTAATTGTTATTTTATTCCTAAAAATCTAAAGTTCGGCCAAATGACTTATATAAGGATACATATATTAATAATAAACAATTTGGGGTTCGTTTGGCATGTTATAGTAAGTTTATTAACCATATAGTGAAAGAAAACAAAAAGACACGGTAAAAGTTAAATTATTTAACTTAGAGTTAAATCTAATTGATAAGGTTAAAATAATACCCTAAACTTGTGTAAATATTATTGGTTGACAGGCTTTCGACCCATCACCACTTTAGATTCGAAATAAGACCCTTTGGAACCATTATAAACCTATTTTGACATTAATATAAAATAATATTTTGAGGTATTCCTAAGGTGCCCCTCTCCTCCCTTATAAAAGGACACCTCCCCCCCCCCCCTCCTCCTCACACCAATTTGAGCACTCAAGCTCGACTAACCCCTGCCAAAATATCTTCTCCGCTTCCCTAGCAACATCCTATAGGTTCTGGTCTTCCTCAAAGACCAATTTTAGTGCCCTAAGATGAGGTCTCAAAGAGGCGCTTCAAAGAAGAGGTAATTATCGTTACCAATTCTTTCATCTTTATTTCTTCTTCCACTTATTCTTCTTAGGTTGTTTCATTATGAAGTAAAAACATCAGTATCACTCATATACTGATATGTTATTTTATGTATGAAATAACCCTATTTCACCATCTATCCATCCTACGGAAAAAGAAATCACCACGCGTGCGTACGTACGGAATACCATCTCCAGGCAGTGGTGTAATCTATTTTCCACCACCACCTTACATGGATGGGTATAATGGTGTAAATAATAACTATACATAGTTATTACAACATAATATTGATTCTGATATATTGTATAATCCACTCCAATTCAATTCAATATTTATGGAAATGATATCATCGCTCGTGCGTACGTACGGACTACCGTCTCCACGACGCGATGAGATTCATTCTCCATGTTAACCATTTAAGAATGATTATAAAGTATATATAAGAAATAATAATGAAATATATAACATTATAAAGCTACTGTATTTATGTATATATATATGTATGTCATCTACTTACTTCCATTCAAGACAATAAGGAAAGGAAAACAGTGTTCATGCGTACGTACAGACTACCGTCTCCATGAACGTTGTTTTTCATTTCATTTATATATCTATTATATATATATATATATACTGAATATATATGATATATAAATCATATTTTATATTCTGGAAGTAATTAAATCATGATTTATGTAATAATAATGTCAAGAACAACAAGTCAAAACACCTACGATAAATGAAACGATTTTACCCAAAACGCTTCTTTAACATGGAATTTACAAAACAACGGGTAATATAATGTCATAAGTGAACCATATATGATATCATAACAATGAATATGATTCTGTAATAAGTCAATGACATTATTTAAATCATTATACAGGAGGTTCGGACACATACAAAGCAAATCAGACCTAAGGTAAGGGAAATATCACAATCTCATTTTTATCCGAGATTGTTTATACTTTAATATTTACTGGGGTGTATTTTATCATCCACATCCATGTTCCCTCAATATTTAATATTGTTTCCATCCACATACAATAGTTCAAATCCAATTTTACCCTTTGGTGAGTTTTTAGTAAAGAATATGAAATAAATCTTTTGTCGTTTTTTTCATACGAGGTACTTTTTTACTTTTCCGACAAAATTACGAAGAATGTTTTTTTAACTTATACGGCATGAATGGATTTCTAAAAAAATTATTTCCAAGAAGCTTCCTTTACAAGTATTCAAGTTTATTTTTAATCAACTTCTTTTATTTTAAAATTGTATGACATGTTAAGAAAGGAAAAGTGTTTTTGAAGTAGAAAGGATATTTTCCTCAAGAATGAAGTTCAAGTATTTTATCAAAATTATTTTCCATCTAAGATAACAAAAGGGTTCTGTTTTTATCCCTATTGTTAAATGGATTTGATTATGTTGTGATGTAAACATTTTTATGAATTCCTTTATCTTATATGAATTGTTTTATGATGTCATGTTGTTTAAGAATCCCATATTTATTACATGGGTTATGCGATGATGTATTATTTATGATTTTGTGGCACACATAAGAAAGGATTCATTATAAGATGGGTGGGACCTATATCTCCCTCAAATGCATTGGGTAAAGATTTTATATCTCATGAGATAGACATGGCTGGAATGGTAGGTTATACCGGTTCAGTGAAACAGGACTGGAACGAGGGTGACTCAGTTCAGAAAGGGACTTTTTCCACTAAGATAGTCTTGGCAATGAGTCATGACTAACAAGAAATGATTTTCCATGATTATGTGTGCATGCCACAATGTTTCAAGTTTTATGTTATGATTCTGGGGATCTCATTTTCACTTCTATGATTTATTCCATGTTAAGATATTATGATCTCTTTTGTAGGTTATGATTTTCAAAAAGATATGATATGATTTTTATTTCCTTTGTTTACCCTTTCTGAGCATTTGAGCTCAACCTTTTATGTTTTCTTTTCCCCAGGATATAAAGAAAGGTTTTAGGTAAAAAAAAGGGAAGATCTTTATGGGATATATTGATGATCTTTCACCACGATTAGAAGATTACGTTCCGAGTTTCCAAAGACACTAAACTATTACGATCCTTGTGTGTGTGTTTTTGTTATGTAATAAGTATTCCGCAAAAGTAATGTAATGTCCATGTACGTCAAGTTTCGGGTCTCTACAGTTGGTATCAAAGGAAAGGTTTAGTCAACCTTTGGAAACTAGGATGCGAAAGCGTTAGTGAGATCCCTAGAGATATTTCTAAGGTATGTCTAGGGATGTCCCTAAGGTTAAGTATACGTATAGGTTATAGTACTAGAACTATGCTAATGATCATAGAATTAAACCTAAGATGTTAGATATTGAAGGTACTCCCCCTTTATTATGTTGTTTTCCCTAGCATGATTTTTGCCTCTCACACTATTCTTTTTGGGTTTTAGACGATGGCTGGAAGCCGAAGGAACCGTGTTGATCAATGCAATGGACAATGCAATGATTGTCCTCCTGAACAAACAAATGTTATGGGAGATGGAGTGCAAAATCTTATTGCTATACTTACACAAGTTATGAATCATTCTAGACTTCCAAATGAGAAGAGAAGGGAACAATATTCTATTGAGTCCTTCATGAGGCAACGTCCACCTTCTTTCAGTGGGTCTTCTGATCCACTTGTTGCTGAACAATGGATCAGTACCACTGAAAAGATATTTTCAGTTCTTCAATGTTCTGAACATGATAAAGTCATCTTAGCAGTATATCGTTTGGAAGGTGAAGCTGATCAATGGTGGAATCTTATCAAGAATACAAGGCAAAGAGATGAAATTGAGTCCTTGGAATGGGACGAGTTCAAGAACTTATTTTTCAATAAGTACTTCACTCGTATTCTTCGAACAAAGATGGAGAAGGAGTTTCTTGAACTAAAGCAAAAGGATGATGAATCTGTTGGTATATAAGAAGCGAATTTTACAAGACATTCAAGGTATGCATCTGGCATTATCATCCAACCTGAAAGTAAAGTTGATCGATTTTTCAGTGGCTTAAAACCAATTCTTCAAAGGGAATTAGCTATAAGAGACTTCAGTAGCTATGAAGAAATTGTGTGTTGTGCTATCAAGGTATAAATGGAAGTTGGTGTTACATATCCATCTCATGGTTTTGACAAGAAACGAAAGATGGAGTTCAAGGAGAAATCTCAGAATAATGGTGAAAAGAAGATGAATGTTTCATTATGCACAAAGTGTGGAAAGAAGCATGGTGGAGATTGTCTTAAAGGGACTAGAAAATGTTTTAAGTGTGGAAAAGAAGGTCATCGAGTAGCTGAGTGTCGAAGTAATGGAAAAAGGGTTTCTAATGATGTAAATAAAGCAAACATTGCAGAGAACGCACCACCAACACTTCAATGCTTCAAGTGCAAGGAAATGGGGCATTATGCTAATAAATGCCCTAATCCAAGGGTTAGTGATGATCAACATGAGCAACCACTGAAGGAAAAGGACAAAGGGATGTCACATGTGATCACTATTGGCAATGTTGAATATTACAACGATGTGGTGGAATGATTAAGTGTTTATGTAATGGGATTCCAAAATAATGTTGTATCATTGAGTATTGCAATATTTATTGATGTGGTATTCAAAGTGATTGAGATATTTTTTGGAAATAAGATGATATGTGCATAATGAAGGGAAAACGAGAAAATGAAATGTTTAATAGTATTCATGAGCTCATGATTGATATAAGGACTAAGTGATATCATGGTTTGAGTATATAGAATTTTGAGGATTTTGGTATGTGGAAAGTGTTAAATTTAAACTACATTCATGTTTTCACTAAGGTATTCAAGAGAATACATGATTAAGGACTTTGAATGTTTGGAATGTGACCAAAAAAACATATCTTATGATATATGGGGATCAACGATGGTATTAAATCTCTGGTAATCATTTTCACTATATTATGAGAGTGGACTGAAGTATTATGGATAAGCCTAAAGATTGTAATGGATTATGTTGGACATAAGTTAGGATAAAACGTTTTTCGATATTATTGATGGGATGTTATAGTAATATAGCTTTAGAAAAAGGGCAACCTGCAGGACGGGCGACAACCCATCGCGTCGGACAAGGCTGTGGGAATCAAACCCACAACCGAAGTGCGACTGGCTTTTATCGCCTACCACCGGCTTACAGGAAGTCCCTGTTTAGTAGAAACTGTTTTTATTATATTAAGCAGTATGATATATGAAGTATAAGCCCATTTTAGGAACCATATGTGATTAATCTCACTATAGATCGACATATGTATATAATTTTTGCTAACCTTTTGTTTGAGACAGATGGAATGACCCGTCATTCTATCACATGATCTGCTAACACTTCACGAATAACAAATTCAACTTCATTTATTTAAGAGATGAAGTGAAAATTGTTCAAGGCACGAACAACAGTGATATTGTACCAAAATAAAGTAAGTATTTATTCCAATTCAAATTCTTCAACTTTAGGGAAACGATCATGAAAACCAAAAATGTTGTCCTAGTGATCTTATATCTGATTAATCAGATGGTACCTTAGATCGTCACAAATTTATGGATTTGTGATTGCTGGCTTTTCCATAGCCATGTTCTCTACCACTCTACATCAAAACATGATGGTTAGATTTCTCTTCCATATCCATATTTTCACCTATGTGGAAACCCAGTGATTAGTTTATTTGGGTAACTGTTACGTTTCATACTTTTGTTTTTAAAGATTGGTTTTGATATTCCTTTTTACGATGTGGGTTTCTATTAAAGAAACTTTCGAATAGTAAACCATTTATAACCCTGACGAATTTCGAGGGCGATATTCATTTTAAGGGGGGTAGAATGTCACAGCCCAAGATTTTATGAAAAATATATTTTTTTTATTTCACTAATGTATTGTGTAGTACGCAATACCGAGTTTCACTAAACAACGATATGCTATATTATTATAACTAGCCGTTATGAATAGTAATAACCACCTTTTAAAATTTTAGAAATTTTAGCTCTCAAAATGGACTTCATTTTTAGATTCGGGGTATCGAATTTAGCCTAAGGTGAAATTTTGGTACTTTTCGGATAACTTTCATATTCTGATGAATAGTGAAAATTACTAAATTATAATTAAAAACAACTTTTTAAATCGAAATAATTAATTGGGATAATTTAATATTTTGAGTGGTTTTAAAGTATATTTAGAATATATTTTTACAATTTAATACAATGTTGGTCATTGGTTGTAATTTCACATTTAAACCAGACATAATCAAGTGTCAATCTTTTGATATATATTGTTTCCTAAAAACACGCTATTTATTTTAACAGCTGGATTTAATTATAAAATTAATTAATGCAACTTCTATGTTATGAATTTGGTAAAATAGATTTCATTTTTGAATTCGGAATATGAAATATATCTTAGGATGAAATTTTGGCATTGTTCTGAAAAACATCAATTTTTGATGAATAGTGAAACTACTAAGTGGTAGTTAAAAAACTGAATTTTTCATAAAACATAATTTTACCGCTTCTGTGAATGGAATTTCAAAAATCCGAGAGACACGGTTGATTTCAGTAAGTAAAATGTGGTTCAATGAGATGAAAATAATTTTTGGTGAATAGTAACTTTTTACTTTTATTTACAACGGTTAAAAGTAAATAGGGTAATTAAGGGTAAAAATGATATTAATATTACCCTAACACATGTCCTAATTCTATTGGATAAGTGTATCTCGACCAAAAACAACCTTAAGTGTAAAATATTATCATTTAGGCCCACTTGGATTAGATTAGGACATTTATTATTATTTAATTCAAAGAAGAGTTAAAAGAGTTAAAATCAAAGTTTATTTACTAAAACAGTTTTAATATAGGTTTGTAGATAAGATAAATTCGATTGTAAATATTCATTAGAAATCTAAAACGATTTCCTACATAATGGTATTTTATTTGTATTTTTTAGACATCAAATAATTTAATTTATTTATGACACAAAGATGATGCAGTAATTATCTTATTAATAAAATATTGACATAATTGATATTATAAATACCAAAATAAATGTAATTTAAGACTTTTTATGAATTCCACTAATTTTCTAGGTTACTATGATATATTAGTGTTGATTTAATCAACTTGGTTAGAACATATAATTCTTTTATGACTTTCACAAAAAACATATATCAAATAGTGTCAAAATTGACACAAAATAGTTTTTAAATCAAATATTATATTATTAATTGTTATTTTATTCCTAAAAATCTAAGGTTCGGAAAAATGACTTAGATAAGGATATATATATTAATAATAAACAATTTGGAGTTCGTTTGGCATGTTATAGTAAGTTTATTAACCATATAGTGAAAGAAAACAAAAAGACACGGTAAAAGTTAAATTATTTAACTTAGAGTTAAATCTAATTGATAAGGTTAAAATAATACCCTAAACTTGTCTAAATATTATTGGTTGATAGTATTTCTACCAATCCCCACTTTAGCTTAGAAATAAGACCCTTTGGAACCATTATAAACCGATTTTGACATTAATATAAAATAATATTTTGAGGTATTCCTAAGGTGCCCCTCTCCTCCCTTATAAAAGGACACCTCCTCCCCCTCCTCCTCACACCAATTTGAGCACTCAAGCTCGGCCAACCCCTGACAAAATCTCTTCTCCACTTCCCTAGAAACATCCTATAGGTTCTGGTCTTCCTCAAAGACCAATTTTAGTGCCCTAAGATGAGGTCTCAAAGAGGCACTTCAAAGAAGAGGTAATTACCATTACCAATTCTTTCATCTTTATTTCTTCTTCCACTTCTTCTTCTTAGGTTGTTTCATAATGAAGTAATAACATAAGTATCACTCATATACTTATATGTTATTTTAATTATGAAACAACCCTATTTCACCATCTATCCATCCTACGGAAAAAGAAATCACCGTGCGTGCGTACGTACGGAATACCGTCTCCACGCCGTGGTGTAATCTATTTTCCACCACCACCTTACATGGATGGGTATAATGGTGTAAAGAATAACTATACATAGTTATTACAACATCATATTGATTCTGATATATTGTATAATCCACTCCAATTCAATTCAATATTTATGGAAATTATATCATCGCTCGTGCGTACGTACGGACTACCGTCTCCACGACGCGATGAGATTCATTCTCCATGTTAACCATTTAAGAATGATTATAAAGTATATACAAGAAATAATAATGAAATATATGACATTATAATGATACTGGATTTATGTATATATATATATGTATGTCATCTACTTACTTCCATTCAAGACAATAAGGAAAGGAAAACAGCGTTCATGCGTACGTACGGACTACCGTCTCTATGAACGTTGTTTTTCATTTGATTTATCTATCTATTATATATATATATATACTGAATTTATATGATATATAAATCATATTTTATATTCTGGAAGTAAGTAAATCATGATATAAGTAATAATAATGTCAATAACAACAAGTCAAAACACCTACGATAAATGAAACGATTTTACCCAAAACGCTTCATTAACATGGATTTTACAAAAGAACGGGTAATATAATGTCATAAGTGAACCATATATGATATCATAACAATGAATATGATTCTTTAATAAGTCAATTACATTATTTAAATCATTATACATGAGGTTCGGACACATACGAAGCAAATCGGACCTAAGGTAAGGGAAATATCACAATCTCATTTTTATCCGAGATTGTTTATACTTTAGTATTTACTGGGGTGTATTTTATCATCCACATCCATGTTCCCTCAATATTTAATATTGTTTCCATCCACTTACAATAGTTTAAATCCAATTTTACCCTTTGGTGAGTTTTAGTAAATAATATGAAAGAAATCTTTTGTCGTTTTTTTTCGTACGAGGTACTTTTTTACTTTTCCGACAAAAGTATGAAAAAATGTTTTTTTAACTTATACGGCATGAAAGGATTTCTAAAAAAATTATTTCCAAGAAGCTTCCTTTACAAGTATTCAATTTTATTTTTAATCAACTTCTTTTATTTTAAAATTGTATGACATGTTAAGAAAGGAAAAGTGTTTTTGAAGTAGAAAGGATATTTTCCTCAAGAATGAAGTTCAAGTATTTTATCAAAATTATTTTCCATCTAAGATAACAAAAGGGTTCTGTTTTTATCCCTATTGTTACATGGATTTGATTACGTTGTGATGTAAGCATTTTTATGAATTCCTTTATCTTATATGAATTGTTTTATGATGTCATGTTGTTTAAGAATCCCATATTTATTACATGGGTTATGCGATGATGTATGATTTATGATTATGTGGAACACATAAGAAAGGATTCATTATAAGATGGGTGGGACCTATATCTCCCTCCAATGCATTGGGTAAAGATTTTATATCTCATGAGATAGACTTGGATGGAACGGTAGGTTATACCGGTTCAGTGAAACATGACTGGAACGAGGGTGACTCGGTTCAGAAAGGGACTTTGTCCACTAAGATAGTCTTGGCAATGAGTCATGACTAACAAGAAATGATTTTCCATGATTATGTGTGCATGCCACAATGTTTCAAGTTTTATGTTATGATTATGGGGATCTCATTTTCACTTCTATGATTTATTCCATGTTAAGATATTATGATCTCTTTTGCAGGTTATGATTTTCAAAAAGATATGATATGATTTTTATTTCCTTTGTTTACCCTTACTGAGCATTTGAGCTCACCCTTTTATGTTTTCTTTTCTCCAGGATATAAAGAAAGGTTTTAGGTAAAAAAAAAGGGAAGATCTTTATGGGATATATTGAAGATCTTTCACCATGATTAGAAGATTACGTTCCGAGTTTCCAAAGACACTAAACTATTACGATCCTTGTGTGTGTGTGTTTTTGTTATGTAATAAGTATTCCGCAAAAGTAATGTAATGTCCATGTACGTCAAGTTTTGGGTCTCTACAATTATTTTATTTTTTTGATCCTAATTATACATCCAATAAACCTCAATAATTAACATTTCAATTGATAGATATAAATTATAGATAAGATTCATGATCTTGACAATTTTTAATGGCTATTTTATCTAGCAGATGATAAAATAATGATTTATTTTAAGATTATAACTCATTGAATAGAGTTTTATTTGAGTTACTGCATTCCAGTAACACTTATATGTTTCTCCTTGGAGGATTTAACCATTTATTTTCATTTAACTACCCAGATGACTTTATATCTCTATCCTTTGTATTAATTTTACTCACACGTAGTTGAGGTGAACTCGTGGAAAAATGTTACAAAAATGTAACCATCAACAAAAGGACAATTATATATATAGTTGAGGGGATGATATGTATATCATTATTTTAATTTAATAATAATTATAAAAAAAATTAAATAATAAATCAAATTAAAACTACTAACATAAAAATGTTCAATCATGATCAATTTCATGTACACGTGTAATGAGTATGATTTTGAATTACTAGTTGATATTCATTGAAATTCATTTTTATCATGATAAACCCCATGAATTACTAAATTAACTATCTAAATAATAAATAAAATCATTAATCTTTATTTTCCTTGAAATCAAATCATGGAAGTCCGGATAATATATAATATAAAATATATTTATGATATTAGTATAATTTAAACATAATTATGTATACAATAATTAATTTAAAGAAAAATTCTGTGTAACCTTATAATGTGCAAAACATCTTATATATTTCCTTTCATGTATTTTGCACTCACATGATATGTAGAATCCATGATGTTTGTTATATTACATAGTCTGTAGTTCCATTTCTCAAGCCTTCTAGTCTAAGGAATTTATGATACATGACCTCGAAATTATATACATAACCTACATCACTTTTAATTCAAGCATAGCTCACAATGTGTATGATGACCATTAACGATGTGTAGTTATGAAATTAACATGGTAGTTAAATTTTCATTTAAAAAAAATGAAATCCATATCACAATACATGTGTGGATCCTACATTCCATATAGTGTGTTTTATATTTTGTAATTAAATTTTATTACATGAAATTAATTAAATTGAAGAAAACCAATATTATTGTGGACCTCATGTGATCAGGTACATCTTACACTATTTGTATAACTAGCTACACATACTAAACAATATTATTCTGAAATATATATTATACACCTATAGACTCAACATCTATACCTTATGAACATTTTTTTGAAACATAAAATGTGTTCTATATACATGTATTGGATTCAAAACTAGTCATGTTTATTGGATTTATCTCACTACAGATTGTGTTTTACATAATTTAAACTTAATTTTACCATTGGACTTAGTTTTCACCATTGGGATAATGAAGCTATCCATGATATATATAAAATAAATAACACATTATCATCATGATTTAAATAATAAATCTCACAAAAATATTCTCCATTCAAAGACCAACTACTTTAATATCATAGATATTAACTATTTAAACATATTATATTTCCTACTATAGTGAACATTTCACTATAATGATACTCCTCCAAAACGATTACTACATATCTCACATGATATAATCATTTTCATAAAATGTTAAATGTAATCATATAAAAAGGGTGATCTCAAATTCTTATTAAGTTATAAATAACATGAGGTTTCAAATGATAATAATGACGTAGAACATGATATTGAATTCAAGGATTTAATAAGAGAACATAATAAATAGATGATAACAGTAAAACCTGTTAGAGTAACATATTATCATAAAACGAATGTTAATGATGTTGAAAATTTATTACATGTATAAAAATAGAAATTAATAACAAAAAATACGAGAACATGAAATAAAAGTTTGGAATACTACAAATATATGTCGAGATAATGAAAAAAATGGAATAACAATATAAATAAAATGATTTTTTACATTAATATGCATAAAATTTCATATCATTGCCATCCTGTATACCCTCCCACATTTTCACACAAAACAATTTTTGAAGCCCTTGAGAGAATCACAGATACACTTGGTTAACCTGAAAACTCACTAATTGGATCATTCATAAAATTATGTGTTGGTTTTAACATAATCAAACTCCTTATCGGTAAACCTAAATACTAGACAACCTATTCACAAGAAAAAATATGCAACAATCATCACATAATATCCCTAATCCTTTTTGAATCTTGTTATTTTATAATATTATCAGTTGTAAAATTTTGAGTGGATATTAATTCCGCCACACTTGGCATTTGTGAAACTAGTTACACCCTAACCGGTATAAATATAATATTTCGAGAAGAGATTAATTCTATTACACTCACCCACTATGAACCTATTAACTCACTTAAATTTTTACATAATATTTCAATGTCATGATTTATAATACATTACCAAATTCACTGGAGGAAGATAATGGTTTCTATAGTCTCTTAAAAATATATATAGTTGACACATGAAAATCACACAATCAATATCTGATAAACAAACCATGAAAAAATAATAACTAGTTTGTTGAGTCCTTTAAAAATATTATAATATGATCTTACTAAATATTTTATTTTCAAATATCTCATTAAATGAGTTTATTCATATCACAATAACATATAAAATGTGTTAAAAAAATACCATCAAAAAATATAATCCATGGAAGGTAAATATATGTGAAAATATGCAAATTTCAAAAATTAATTTAAATAATCAAAGTAAAAAATTTGAATTCTAAAATTCAATTTTTTGAAGGGAAATATAATAAATATAAAAATATTTTAATAAAGGTTTCATAATGAAACATCCTTAAAAATTAATAAATGATATATAAAAGGTAAAGTTAAAATAGTTTCAAAATTATTACTTTTAAAAGAAATATTTAATAATTGATCCTTGGTAAATAAATTCTTTTTAGAATGGGGATTCCATTAAAAATAATTAAATCATTTAAATACATAGTTAGAAGTGTAGTATCACAAAACCAACTAGGAAGGAAGAGTTATTATTTCATGACGCTATAGTTTATATTTTCTTTACTGTAAAAAAAATTTATTTAACAAAAACTAATATGTTTTAAAATATTGTTACAGATACTGTAGTAATATCTATGTGTGAATCGAAATGTTATGAATATCTTAATTCCTATATTAGAGAATATCTAAATTAACTGACTCTATTTTCTATTGTCATGTAAAATTAAAATTTCTATGTTCTATAATTATCTCTTCTAGATTAGGTGATCTTAGTTTTATCAAATAACGGTTTATAAACAAGTTATTTTCATAAAAAATTCTCATCATATTAATTTTGTAAAATAAAATATTTAAATATTTCATGTCAAATAAATTAATAGTATTTATTTTATATCATAATTATACATTATGATTTTTAGTCATTAAAATTTTAAAATGATAATATTTTTTATATTGATTTTTAATTATTCCAAAAACCTGTATTATTATTAGCAGGATATAATTTAATTAATTGGAATTCTCATTTATATAAATATATTTATAAATATCATACAAATGGATAATAGTTGATTTAACTTACCAAGAAATAAAACTAAATATATTATGGTGTCAGGGGTTTTTTTATATTTTTCAATTGTAAATTGATATATTGGTAAACCATTAAAATGTTTATATCATGTTTTTAATTAATTCGAAGTGGGTAAATGAATTAATGTTTATGATCAAATCATATTGAATCAATTACAAAATAGAAATGTGAGTAGTAATTTTAATGGGGAATGAGATTCATAAAAAAATTATCATAGGAAATTTTTAATTTTTTATTCAAATAAAATTGGGTTGATATTTATAATGGGGAAAAGAAAGATTAAAAATAATTAAAATTTAAATAATTATAATATTTTATTAATAATAGTGAACATGATGAAAATGATCCATATATTTTGGATTCACAATCTAAAATGGTATATTCTGTGCTTCACAGATTCAATGAAGGATAAAGTGCTATTGTCCATGTGAATCTAAGAGACTTTTATGATTTGAGTGATGATGTTGAAGACTGTTTTTATTTAATAGAACCTCATCAACGAAAAAATATTGATATATTTTTCCATGATGACAATGAAATTTTTTTATTTAATGGAATGGAAAAATGATGAAAACGTATTAACAATGACTGATAATAAAAATATGTGTTATGATGAATTAGTTTAAAGTTTGCGCATTCCATTAAATTATTATTTATTCTCTTATTTAGAATACACAATTTAAATAATTTATTAAAACAAAAAAATCATTTTAATTATTTATATTTTATATAATGATCGGAGTATTTTTTATTATTCTTTTTGGGTATAGGAATGTTTAGAGGAAAATAATTATAAGATGCTAGCTGATCATCAATAGATCAGATGGTGTATGATGACCCTTGTGATTTGCTCTTGGATAGATCATGTGTTCTACCTATTTTTATTTTTCTCAATTTCCCTTCATTTTATGTAATATGATATGATCTCATATTTCATTTAAGTGAAACCTACTTCAAGTGCGTCACATTTTACTCATTGGATTTCATAGGGATAAGATGAAGCAACTAAGGAGTGATTATCTACCTATAATATGAAACCAAATTTAATTTTACAATTGAACATGATGATCATCATCATTTTTATATAACTGTTAATTTGAAAATATGTTTTATTTCAAATTTATAATAATTTTTGAATATATTTACTTAACATTTTTAGATAATTAAGAAAACATACAAGAATACTTTATATTCTTTTATATTGGTAAATTTTAATGTAGTTTTACCATTTGACGTGTTTAGTGATCATATTGATGATTTTTTAGGATTATATAGTCAAAACACGGGTAATTAATCATGCAAGACGATTCCCTTCCTATCAAATATCACGACTAGTTTCATAATATCACTTTTTGTAAGAATGATTTATTATAAATAATAGAAACAAAGTGAAAATTCACATTTGTTGTTTTTTATATATAGTTCTTATAAAATTTAAATATAATTATATTTACATATCTAATATGCCTATGATTTTCCATTTGGATGTGTAAGATCGGTTTTTGTAGTAATGGATGTTGAAATGTTTGGGAAATATTTGAATGACATTAGGTACAAGTTGTGGTGTGAGTTCATTGACACCTCCTTGACCTCATGTAAGATGTATTCAAAGGTACCTTAATGGATACCACACGATTAGTGGATGTATATTTAAGATGTTATAAAGTCTATGTCTCATAAAGTATTGTATATTTTCTTAATATATTTATCTTATTTATTAAAAAAATTCATATTGTTTTAATATTGATATATATTTGTTAGATTTATTCAACAAAAATCATCAAATATGGAAAATTATGTTACCCTCGCCCAATGTATTAATATAATATTCAATAATAAATTCTATTTAGGTAATGTTTCTGCATATTATTAAATATTTTATTTCATTTTATGGATTTTTATTGTTATATTTATAATGTGTTTTTCTCTGACGATAAAGTTGAAATAATTTGATCATGAGGTCAGTCGAACTATGTTGATATTATTTGTGCACCAAAAAATGATAGAAATTATGTAAATTCACATAATATATACATTTGGGTAAGAAATATAAATATTATTTTTTAAAATATATATTTTATAATTTTTTTGTATTTTTAAAAACCAATTAAAGAAGCATGAACTGAAATTCCTTCACAATAATTTAGTGTTTCCCACAAGTATGTCATTTAATATGTATTGGTTAAGGCACATGTTGGTCATGTTCAAGAGTTCGTTTTCCAAAAACCCACTACATGAGTTTTTTAGCTAATATATTCTTTATTCACTAGGAAAAATCATCCTATAGGTTTGGATAATCTCACTGGCCTCAATGTCTTATAATAATAAAATTAAATTTTCATTCTCAAGAACATGTTAAATGACTATGGCCCCTGATAGTTATCTTTTGATGAGTAAGGGGTAGAGATGGGTAATACATTGGGTATTTTATTTTAGAGTATGAATGAAAAATTCTAATAGATTTTAAATCCATGATATGACATAATAAAATAATAACACCCTGTTATTTTTTTTAAAATCTCAATATTTGATAGTGTATTCAACACACAGTGCTGAGTATAAATGAACCACAAAATATTATTATGAACTCTAAATTGTAGATGTTATATATTATGTAATTAATAATATTATAAACATTATGATATATATATATATATAGTTACCACTCGATAAAAACGTATTGATTAATGATTAATAAATTAAAACTCATGTTCAAGTAAAATCATCTATTATTTAGAAATACATTTTTCCAAGAAATGATTTTAGTATTAATTTGGAGAAAATAATATAACTAATTTTTAAATGTTATATAAAATTTATTTAAAAATATGAAATTATGTTTTAAAATAATTATTTCGTAATTATATTAGTGAAACTTTTTTACTTTTTTTAGAAATAATGATTTGTTGATGAGTTCTGAAAAATATAGTTTTTATTGGAAATTTTAATTTTTTTCATGATTTTTTATTAAAATTATTTGGAAGTAAAATTATATTCATTATATTTTTAATTATGCATTTATATTCATTTTAACCAATTTTATTGTTGAATTTTTTTATAAAAACAGTTTATACTTCAAACTATTTTTCTAAAAAATAGTTTTTTGTTATTTTTTGTGTAATAATAATTAATTAATATATATAATTTATTGAAATAGTATATTCAAAAATTGAATCGTTATTTTTTATTATGAGGTTGAAAATTTATAAATAATTTCCCTTTATTTTTTTGCATGTTTGAATAGTAACCATTTGAATGTGTGTTACCCAACAAAGGTATAACAAGGTTATTTGGGTTAAATGTAACATGATAAGGTATTCAAATCTACCCAACACATTAATTTAAACATTTTAATGAGTGAAGGAATAAAAATTAAATTAATTTATTTAATATATGGCCACTTGGCACCAATATTAATTTAATATGGCTTTTATATTAATTTAAAGAAAGAATAAAACAAATTCAATCTCTTTAATTTAATATATCTAATACTTTTACATAAGGTTAAAAAAAATTGGATTAAAATGTATATTTAAAATAATAATTAATTATTCTATCATGGTAATTTATTTTTAATTTATTTTAATTGAATAATTATCATAAATACTTATTCAATACCATTATAGTATTTATTCAAGTAATTGAAAAATAATATAAATAATTTTAAAAATATAAAAAAAATACAATTTGAGAGATTTATAGTTTTATAAGAATTTTATTGATTAATATTACATATTAATTATGTTTTAAGGTATTATATTTTCATCCCTTCTTTCTCTGGGTATCTTTGATGTCAAATTTGATGAATAGTGTTAAATATGACATTAATGATTTTTATGAAAATAATATTTTCATAAACTATTTATAAATCATAAATATATTAAAATAGAAATATGTGTATTATATATGTTCTAAAATATCACCCCTTATCCTTTTTTATATAATTTTAATATTATATGTAAAATTATAACCCTTTAAGTGTGGAAATATCATTTCTAATGTTATTGTAAATATTCGTTAATAAAGGTGTTAATCGAAAAGATAATGTTTGAAACAGAAAATAAATATATATAATTTTATTAGTAGATGATATTTAAAAACTATAATACATAGAGTCAAATATTATCATATTTTGAGTCATTTTTATTGAAAATTACTTATTTATATTTTAATTTCATATGAAATATAACGACTGCTCCTCACCGCACTTATAAAAGAATACCCATGATTTTTGTTGTATAGAAAACATTATTTCATACTAATCGACCATACATGAGAAGATATTCTTTTCAATTTTTGTATATGAAATTTTGAGTGTCTTTTAATCTTAATATAAAATTACTTGGGTCCCTAAGAAGGGATCTATAGATGGCCTGCCGAATAAGAGGCAGTGATCCTACTCGACATATTTCAATTTGATTCATCTCTACCTTCCATAAATATATTCTATTTTACCAAAAATATTAAATTAAATATCCTAAATATACTTATATGTTATTATGATTATGAACCCACCATTTTTAACCCTCTCTTCCATCCAATGGGAATATAATGCATAATTGATGTGTACATACGTCTTACGGTCCCCACATAGTGATATATTTCATTTTCCATCCCAATATTTCATGCATGGTTATTATGATAGATTTAATGGTTATATATGATATTTATGAAATAATTATTCATTCATAATTATAATATCATATCTACCTTCTTATCTTCCAATCCATTTAAAATGATAACACCAACAGTTTGTACGTGTGGACTACCATCCCCACATAGAGATGTGATTCGTTTATTAAATTTCTGATTTAAATTGTTAGTAATGTTGTTAGATTTAATGAGTATATATGATATATATTATATAATTGTTATTTAATTTTGGTGACTTATTTTTTTACAACTCTTTCATTACATCCATGAAAAATTGAAAAATACATTCATGTGTATGTACGACCAACTGTCTACATGAATGGTGTAATAAATTTTTCTATCTCTACATATTATGGATCAAAATGAATGAATATGGAAGAAAATAAATTAATATACAATGAATTTATATTATATTAATATTATGGTTACAAGTTTTTATATGATTGAACCATGATAAAATTATAAACACTAAGACTTCTATAAAAAATAATACTGAAAAATGAAGCGATTATCACCTATAATAGTGATTTTAATAATGATTTGAAAATAAATGGGATATACAATGTTATAATAAAATAATAAATGGTACTATATATTTGATTATTTTTTTGTTATAAATTTATAAAAAATATAAATCTATTATATAAAGGTTTTGAATTCACACAAATAAAAATGAGATTTGACATAAGGGTTTATCAAATCAAATTTTTTTTATTTGGGACACGTGTTATGTTATGAACATATTTACATCAATTACGTGTATATATAACCGCTTTTATTTTTAAAATAATTTATATATTTATTTTTATGATATTTAATGTTTTAATTAATGTTATTATTTCATGGGTTTTACAAATCAAAATATACCAAAGGTTTAATGGATTACTATTTCAAACCTCGTTACTAGGGATGTGATACAATGATACAATCCTGATTAATTATGTGGATATTTTATGATTATGGTGCTAAACTATTCATTGAATCAATAAATTTTCCATTTTTATGATATTATGAATTTATGAAATATTTATGATACCCATTGTTTGTATGTTATAAGATAGGATGATATGATTACTATTTTATGATCATGTGAAAAAAATTTGTACAGTTTCAATTATTTGAAAAATTGGAAAAGAGTTTTATGTCACTCCAATGAATATGGTAATATTTTATATCTCATTAAAAAATTATGGAATCTTTTCTATGTTATTGATCTACTATTGGAAATTAGTTGATGTGCTCGATAACCTATGAGAAAGAGGTTGGTGTTCCTGATCCACTAAGCTCAGCTGGTGATAATTCGTTAATTATTATGATATGGGAAATAGTGTTTAGGACTAATATACTTTGATATGGTGGTCTCCATAGTTAACTATAACATTCAATGTTTTCAATATTCCTATGATGGATCCAAAATATTATAACATGGAAATATAGACCATGATTGATTTATGATGATTTATCAATCCTATAATACATATCAATTGAAATTATAATGTTTTATGTCATGACTCATGTATATGGTCTATGATAGATTTAGTATGAAATTTGTATGTAACTTTCATGATCCCATACCCATATTAATATCTTATTTAATCATTTTTATATCAACTAGTATCTGTCATGTTTAACCTTTATGAACATCAGATCCCAACATTTCTTAATTTTTCCTTTCCCTATGTTATGAAGTACGTTTTATTTAAGGTATTATTATGAAGAGTTCTATGTGGAAAAATATTGTTTGGAAATGTTGAATATAGATTGAGAAATAAGAATATCTAGTATCTACTCTTTATATACACTAATTAGTTATGATCATTGAGTGTATATTTATAAAATTTATTTTGTATTTGTCTATTAATATTTAATATCTATATATACAAATATTTTGTTTCTATAATTGGTATCATATGATAGGGTTAGTCAATATTTGGAGATTTTAATTTGAGAACACGGGTTTAAACCTAGAGGATAAGTCTGTGTATACTATTACATGATAAGGTTTTGTAAATAAAAGGATTATTAGGTTTTACTATCATTAAATCCTTTTCTAGATACTTTAAGTGAATTTGGATTTAACATAGATGCATATATGGGTAATAACCATGACAAAACCCATAAATTTATATTGAATATCATTATAGTTCATGGTGTGTGAGTCCTTATTATGCATGTGGTTTGACACACTTATGCGATATAATTAGGTTATTTCCAATTTTATGTTTGAACCATTTTAAAAAAATAGTTTTTATATGAGGTAAATATCCTTTAAATTTCAGTTTTTTTCTTTCTTTAGAAGAAATGTGAAATAGAAGTGAGGATATATAAGAAATAATGGTGTGCAGGTGTTGTATAGAATTCTTAACCCTGACTAGTGTAAGAACAATAAATGTGGGGACATTTCATAGATCCCAAATCAATTAAATTAAAATTCTCTTATGAGTATATAATAAAGACCTGTTACACCTCACCTTCTTATTTTAATAATGATCATCTAATACCAATTCCTCAACATATATGCAAATTCTCTTTTAAACATAAAATAGGAGCTCTCTCCACTGACCATAATAATCTATTTTGTGCTCTACCATATGTTTGACACAAATAGTGATGGGAAATAGAAATGGTCAAGGAGAGGAATAATTTTATGGTATATAAAATGTCATAACCTCTCACCAAAATCATTTTAACCACAAAAAATTTTCACAAAATATAATAAATAGATACACAATTAAAGTATAGTTTACTCTTTCAATCCACCAATCCCTCTCTCAAAAAAACAATAGGTATAGTGCTCCATTGTTTTGTGGAATTGAGAGGCGAAATATAGTTGGAGAAAACAAAAAATAAATTAAATAGAAGAATGATATTTGAAAAAGTTTTATAAACTGATATATAATTATAATGTAATAAAATATTAAAAAAACTACATCTTAGACTCTGAAGTAGTCTATCCTTTATAATGTGAGGGGAGGTGAAAATTTATGGAATAATAACGGAGAGATTATTGTTCCAATTATGTTTACATGAATACTGAGAATTCTAGAAAAACTAAATTGTTGAAATTGGGATTTTTGTATTCTCGAATGTTTCGCATTATGTATCTCACATTCAGCCACACCATTTTACCTTTATTGAACATCAGGTGAAAGAATTATGAAAGGATTACTCTAGAAATTTAATTTCTCTAGGAGACTCTTTTCATTCCCATATACTAGGCTACAATTCCATAAATACCAAGAATAAGGTAAAGTATATTATCCAAAATTAATGAAATTGTTCCACAGGATGATCAATAGGACAATGTACAGTTTTTCTCCATCAGGATAATCATATATGTGATATAAGCCCATATTTAAAAGAGTCCAGATCAGTGGACATATTTTGAGACTCGTATTGTGAGCGAGTTTTGGATCTACACATGATGGATTAGGATTTGGGAAAAAAAATAAAATTATTACCATGATTTATAGAATCCTAAATAAAATTAATTTAATAATTTCAATGTGTCTATAAATAGTTATGGAGAATTAAATATACATATTAAAATAGTTAAATCCACAAATAGACCATTTTTTTAATGAAGATAAAATTACATTAAAAACCAAAAAACGTGACAACTTACCATAAAATATCAAAATAGTGGGATAATAAACTATTAATTACTATATATAATGTATGAATATATTAGATTCCACATAAATGAACATGGATTCATGGTTAGTAGAAACCATGTGGCCATGTATGCACAATTTCTCCAAATTGTG
This sequence comes from Viscum album, assembly GCA_963277665.1. Classification (NCBI taxonomy): domain Eukaryota; kingdom Viridiplantae; phylum Streptophyta; class Magnoliopsida; order Santalales; family Viscaceae; genus Viscum; species Viscum album. The sequence continues at coordinate 1,212,087,689 of OY728137.1, forward strand.
CGAGGCACTTTAGTGCATAGTAGTGGGCCGCAAGGTTTTCCCTAACTATGTGAAAAAGTATGTACAAACAAAAAAGGTATATCTAGTTATAAAGAAATACTTAAAGTATAGTTTACAGATGATTTCCCAAAACATGAAGAATAACCATGTTGGTCCCCTTCATGGATATTTTAGGACTGACAGTTAATGCACAGTTTTTTTGATCATGTGTACAAACCATGTATAAGAACCTAGCATTAAACATTATATAATATTGAATTATGTTAATAATTCACATTGAGTATATTTTCTATTTTAAAGCTTCTTAAAATTAGGTGATAACATATAAATAAAAAGTTGAATATTATACGTAGACCCTTCTACTCAGTATCTATTTTTTCTATAAGGTAAAAATAATTTGAATAAAAGTCATGTCTAGTTCCATGTTTTAGACATCATTATTTTTCATTGATACCATCATTGACCCTATTCAACATTATACCCTGTGAAAAACAATTCAAAACATGGGTTGAGTATAAAAAGCTCAATCAAGGATACATAATGGAAAAAACTATTAGTTTTCCAAAACAACTAGTAAACCATGAATACCTTATCATAAGTAATACTTTTCACCATTATGAAGCAGTAAGTACTATTCACAAAATAAAATACCATTGATTACCATTTTGAAAACAAATGATTACCATAATACCCATAGAAATAATGCATAACAAATAAAGGTAAAAAGGGACCAAACCATACTTAAAAAAAATAACCATATTGTTGACATCCACATATATCACTAAATGGAATTGCCATACGACAGACATTCAATCCCAATTAATTGGAGGTCAGAATGTTACCACTCATCATGTTTTATCACGGCACCACCCATCATTTGGTTTATCACATAACCACATGTCAAATGTCCAAGTACCATTATAAAATCATAACACATAAAATATATCAAATATAAATATTTCACTAATAACATTCCATTTTCAATTAAAATAAATTATTTTAATATATATAACTAATAAATCAATTTCAAGAACCATATTCAATACCAAAACACCCCAAAACAAAATAAGGGGTTTCATTTTCATTGTAATAACATTAAGGATAATAGAGGAAGCCAAATAACGATTATGGCGGCAAAGGGGTCATTGTCACCGCAAACCTTAAAAACATTCCTTCTGTCAATTAGAAAAAAACTTTATAAAAAAATGTTTCCATTTGAATGAAATTAAAATTCAAAGTTTTTTATTATATACCGTATAAAAGAAAATTCATTTATAAATCATTTCATGCCTCAATGAAAGGATATTGAGATGATTCCCTTACCTTGTGTTTGATTTGACTTGTTCGTTCAATAATCTCATGAATAATAAAGTAATGCTAATTTAAACTTTCTTAAGAACCTTTTTTAGTTTATAATTCTTTTATATCACTTATTACAATTTTATAAACATTACAAAATTATTTAATTTAATATCGATTGTTTTGTTGATATTGGGTACTTTAGTCAAAAATGATATTCTTATAATTACATGTTGTACATGTGGTAAAGAGTACATTATCTACAGAATGATATTCATGATTTAGTTATCATATATATCATATATATCATATATATCAAATATATATGTATTTATAACAGTACATAATATTTGGAGATACGAAATGAAATTCACCGTTCATGGAGATGGTATGTCACACGAACGCACGAACACTACTTTCATTTATATTTTGCATTTTAATGGAATGAAAGATTAATGATAAATAGGTATATCATAATTCCAGAATAACAAAATATATAATTTTATGAACTCTATCCTTTATATGTTCCACATACGGAATTAACGAATAATATCACTTTGAAGGGTGGTATTCTACACTTCCTAAAATGAAATTATTGTATTTCCCATTATAGAAACAAAAAATGAATGATATAAAAGAAACAATATAGAAGCAGAATTAAAACATAAAAATAATATATGTCATATATAAATTCAGTGCTATCATAATGGAAACTATAAGGGGTGGTAGGAGAAGATTGAATAATCTTCGTTTTGTGACGTATTAGTTCGCTATCCACGAAAACAACGTGTTTATTACCTATTAGATCGATGTGAAAATAAGTGTAGTTTTAATCCATCTCATAACAACAACCTAGTATATTTTGGATACTTTTGGGGTTATAAAATATATGAATAAATTTCTTTTAGGGGGTTGGAGAAGTAAAATAAATGAAAAGAACATAACAGAAGACATTACATAAAATTGGCTAACTCCCTTAGGTTTGAACCAAAACGATTTCATGATCATCCTTATGCCAATGGAAAGGATTCTAGGAGAAATATAGGGATGTAAGAAGCTTATTTGGGTAGATTTTGGATGACCCAAGGATCTTGATAGGTTTGAGTAATGGGTTAGAGGTGATGGCTTTTTATAAGGGGGGAGGGTCTCTTTAGGAATGTTTAGAAATATTCTTTTATTATATAATGATATATGGCTTATGAAGGTCCAAAAAACATTGTAGTATAAGATAATATGACTAATGTTTGAAATAAAATCATCAAATAAGAATTGTACAGAATTTAGGTATTGTTTCAATTTTTATAATCCTATTTCATTAAATCATTCCTTAATGAGGTAAACAATGCATCACAATTGTGTCATAAATAATTTTCTTTATTTGATTTCTAAAAATTATAAAAAAATACCATGACGTTGGAAATATTTTTAGCTTTAATATGAATATTTATCATCTAAGAGATAAATTATTTAACACCTTGTAAAAATTGACTTACTAAAATATATATGTTTAAATTATTTTTGTCCTTACTTTAAATTAATTATTATAAAGTGTCATTATCAATCTTAATTGGTTACATGGAGTCAAAAAATAGACCCAAGGATGCCTATGGTTGAACCTGTATCAAGTAATTGGATTATGTATCTTTTAGGGAAATTTTATATTATTATAATATTTTTACAATGAGTTACCCTATTTAACATTAACCGTGATAAAATATAGTCAAAATATACTATTCAACAAAAATTAATTTCATATTATTGAACCAAATTTGACTTACTAATATCAACCCTGTATGTTGTATTTTCAAAATTCAATTCCCAGAAGTAGTGAAATTTCATTTAAATGAAAAATTTGTTTTTGTAACTACACCTTAGTGTTTTTAGTATTCTTAAAAAATTTATGGTTTTTAGAAAAATACCAAAAATTAAGCCTAAAATATATTTGATATTACGAACTAAAAAATGATTTCAATTTTACCAAATACAAAATATTGAAGTTTAATTAATTAATTTGAATGTAATTCCCATTGTCAAAACAAAAAGTGTGTTTTTAAGAAATAATAATTATCAAAATATTAACACTTGTTTTTGTTCAATTTTAACATGAAATTCCATCAAATGACCAAATTTGGATTAAATAGTAAAAATATAATCTATCTATACATTAAAAAAAATTAAGAAGATAATCTATCCATGTAAATATATGAGATTAAAAGGCTGTTTTAAATTAAAATATAGTATTTTTCCCTATTCATTAAAAAAATATTTTTTTTCAAAAAAAACCAAAAATTTACCCAATGTAAATTTTGATTTCTCGATTCTAAAGAAGAATTATATTTTTTTCAAATATAACATATAAATGTGAAAAAAACTAGATTTAAATAGGGTTCTCCATCAAAAGGATGTAAGTCAACCTTTTAAAGAATTTTATATCATTTTTGCCTAAAATTATATTCATTTACATTTTAAGCCACTAACAATTATTGGATAAATGTAAAAACATTTAACAAACAAGAATAATCCTATTGTTGTTAGTTATGTTCATTCGCACTGTTAAATTGGCTTGGTGTTAACTACCATTTAAAATAATATTATATTATTAATTTATTTTTCGGTATAACTCTATGTTGTGTGCAACATAAGATTTAAAAGAAACTATTTTTTGAGTATCAGGTACACCATCAAGCATAGCATCCTTTTTTTTATATTGTGTCCTCGACATTTTATTCACCTATCAAATAAATCGAGGTATTTATCCCTGATAAAATTTTCAAATTCCCATGTTTCCTCTTCAACCATATGGTTTTTCCACAAAACCTTTACCTAATTAATTACCTTATTCACAACACTTTCTCTCTTCAGTCAAGAATCTGGACTGGTTGTTTTTCATAAAAGAGATTCCATTCCATCTAAGCTACCTATGGGCTCAAAACATGAGAGGAATATGGAATATACTTCTTTTTCATTGAAACAATAAAAACATTGTGTACCTAGGATAAACTTACAGGTTAAGACTCTCTATAAGAAAATGATCCTTTTTTATCCAGGATTTCATAGGGTCCAATGAACCTCATACTCAACATTCCCTTCTTACCAAAATGCATAACACATGTCCATGGAAAAAAATTGAGAAATACATGATCACCTTCCCCAAAAGAATGATCTTTCCTTTGGTTATCCTCATAACTTTTCTACCTGCTTTGAGTTGTTCTCATTTTCTTTGGAATTAATGTATCATTTTTTTCCGGATCTTCCATCATTTCTAGCCCCATTAGTTTTATTTCAGCTACTTCATCCCAAAAAGATATATTTTGACACCACTTTCCATATAATGCTTCAAATAGAGCCATCTGTATACTAGAATGAAAACTTTTATTGTAAGAAAATTCAACCAAAGAAACATGTTAGTCCCAAATTCCCTGTTAATATGGTGACGAAGACCGTAACATGACCTCCATGGTCTGAATATTTCATTCTGACTTCCCATCTGATTGAGGATGAAATGTTGTACTAAAATTTAATTCAGTACCCAACGACTTCTAAAGGCCTTTCTAAAAGTTAGAAGTGAACCTAGTATCATGATCATATATAATAAATAGTGGAAATCCATGTAACTTAACTATATCTTCAACATAAAATCGATAATGTTGACCAAGAGATAACATATCTCGAATAAGTAGTAAATGAGAAGATTTATTCAATCGATCAATAATAACCCAGATTTTATTGTTTCCTGATATTTCTTCGGTAATACCATAATGAAGTCCATGGATATATTTTACCATTTGGACACTAGCACCAGTAATGACTAAAGCATTCCTTTTGGTAAATTTCACTCTGGATTAACCTATTTCCAAGTCAAACACAGCACAGAAATGTTAGAAATATCGCTTTTCATTCCGTCCGACCAGAAAAACTCCTCAAGATCTCTGTACATCTTAGTACTTCTAGGATGAAGTGAAAACGATTAACTATGAGCTTCCCATAACAACTCATTCTTCAAAATTGAACCACAAGACACATATATTCTCTTTCCAAATCTCAAAATACAATTCTTATCAATGTTAAATTCAGGAAAATTACACTATTAAACCAACTCTACCATTTGCAGCAACTCACTCTCTTCTTTCTATGGTTGCATTATTCTGTCTTATTGAGATGATTTCACTAACTCCTAAAACAAAATAGGGGAATTTCCTGCACCAAAAAATTTCATTCCAAAGTTTAAAATAACATTAATTAAAGGATCATGGTACAAACATAATATGGTTAATGAATGATTATTTTTTGACTCAATGCATCTGCCAAATTATTTACCTTTCTTAGATGGAAAAGGATCATGCAATCATAATCCTTGATTAATTACATCCATCTCCTCTGTATCATTTTTAATTCATTTTGAGTGAATATATACTGCAAACATTTTTGGTTAGTATATATTTTATATTTTAATCCATACAAATGTTTCCTTAAAATTTTTATGAAAAAAACATTAGCAGAAAATTCCATATCAGGTGTAGGGTAATTTAACTCATGATGTTTCAACTGATGTAAAGAATAAGCAGTTACCTGATATTTATTCATTTTGATACAACCATGTCCTTTCAACAATGCAACACTATAGATAACAAACACACCATCTCTAGAAGGTAATGTTAAAACTGGAGAATTTATCAATATTCTTTTCAATTCCTGAAAACAATCATCACATTCTTTAGTCCAAATGAACATAAAACCTTTTCTAGTTAACATATTCCTTGGGAAAGATAACCTTCAAAAGATTCAACAAACCTCCAGTAATAACCTACAAAATCTAGAAAGCTATGGATCTCAATTATAGTTGTGGGTCTTGGCCATTTTTTTCTAACTTTAGTTTTAGTATGATGGACATTAAATCAATTTCATTAAACTATGTGACCAAGGAAATAAATTTTCTGTAAAAAAACACACACATGCTGAATTTCCCAAATAGTTCCTTTTCTTTTAAGGTTTGCTAGACAACCCATAAATGCCTTTCATGGACCTATTTACTTTTAGGGTAAATAAAATATCACCAATAAACACAACCAACATTTATAACCTGAGTCAATTGATCCATCACTACAAGAAACTATTTTATTCTGATTCTGACCATCTCTAGATGCTAATTTAGAAAGGTCAATTCCCTCTTTATTCCGTCCCATCACAACTACCCTTTTTCCACTTTGAAAAAACATTATGAACACAAAAATATCTTAGGTGAAGCAACATGATAATCTATAAATTCTATAAAATTTCAATATTACCATAAATTAATTTATGGACATTAATTTAACAATATCCTAACATCTAAAGTTGTCTAAAATGACCTCCGATACCAACTATAAGGACCCACACTTAAACATTACATAATCTTGAATTAATTTAATAATTCAAAATGACCATATTTTCAGGTTTAGATATTTAGAGAATTAGGTCATAACATATACATACCAAATTGAATATTACATGTAGACAATTCTACTAATATACATTTCTTCCCATAAGATAAAAAATATTTGAAAAAAGAGTCATGTCTACTTCCATGTTTTAGAAAACATGACTTTTACTTGATCCCGTCCTTGACCCTATTCCACTTTATGTCCTGTCAAAGAGGTAGGGGTTTGTGTTTTAGTTCAATGTTCTTCCCCGCTCTTTTTTTTCTAAGATAAGATGAACACAGGTCAACTAATGAATAACTTGATCCGTGATCCAAATGTTTATGCATGATGGTGACATTATTTTGTGGTTTTGTTATCTGGTATTAAAACATGGTACAAATGTTTGAAATTGAAATCCATGAACCTTACCCTTGTTTAAACATCTAATGGGGATGGCCCAGACCAATACGAACATGGACCAAGAAACTCCCATAATTTGTTCTTGGTGGCCACATTCTCAAAACGATGACAAGGGTTATTTAAGGCCTTCATTGTGAAGAAGGTGAACTTCAGGGGCCATAGACATAGGTGTTGTGAAGAACGTCCCACCAGTGTGATTCTAGTGGTGTGCCGAAGGATCAACTGTCATGCCATCAGTGGTGGAAACACAAGAAAACTATGTGCTGGTCAGCGAGACAGAGGACCCCAGGTTATGTCAACGGTTCGGGGCAGTAGCATGTTGTGGCAGCAGGAGACCGCGACAATTAGGCTACGGCAACGGAGGACACAACACTAGGAGGGGTGCTGTGTGAAGCGAGGTGGCCCATGTCTCGGACACCCAACTAGCTAGAGGAGCCATGGTCCATCGACCATGGAAGGAGGTGGAGGCCCCATGGCCTCTCGTGTGGCAGAGGGGGCCAGACGAGATTCATTGTCATGTCCCGACTACACTGCACACCTCGGCTGCCTCATGCAGTCGGGCCTCGGGCCGGCGGTCCGGACAGATGGAATGTGGTGAGAACAAGTTCTAGAAGGCCAGACCCATTCCAAAAGGCCAGACCTGTGCTGGCAGGCAAGACCCATGCCCTTTAGGCTGGGCCGGACTAGACTGAGTCACCAGGCTACACGATGGGTTGGACCTTTGGACAAAAAATGTCGTGTCCAGTGAGGCCCATTGGCCTCACCAAACAAGACTAGACCATCCCAGACCTGAACAGTGACCAGTTGAGTTAGATGATCTTAAATTGAGGTATGTGGAACCCCCAGGCAGGGTTGGTCTGACCGGGTCAGACCATGCCCCATCGTAATCAGTCCCCTGGTTACTAAAACCCATGTATCTTACTAACCATGCATCTGATTGAAGAACTATTTTTGGAATTGAGACCCCCTCAATGAGACAGATATTTTGGTAGAATCTATTTTTAATTTCATAGAAGTATACATGCGATGAAAGGGATTGAGCTGATGTTCTCCAAGGCACTCTATATACAGAATCTAGTGGTTGGCTGAGACATTAGGACTACTGAATTTTGAATATGTATAACTCGACTATAGCCTAATGGTAAAAAAAATATTTGACATTTATAACCCATAGTGGGAATCACTTATTTGTGACTTTTCAATCCCACGGTACCTGATGAGGATAAGTACCTTAGTTTTCCACGACATGTGGGAAGCACTTCTCTGTTACATATCAGACCCATGGTATGCGATGGGGAGGTGTACCTAAGAAGTCCAAGGTTAGTTGGAAGAACATATTCATGAATTTTTAGGCCCATTTTACTCATTGGATGGGTATTTTTCTAGTATCCGAGTTGTTCGGAAATGTGACCAATGTCTCCTCTTCTACTACTACCCTGAACGTATACCTGGTGTGAATTGTCTTGTGCTTCGTGCTTGTGAATTATCTTGTGTTTCATTCTTGTGAATCACCTTTTTCTATTCGTTGAAGATTGTTGTGTGGAAATTCTTTTTATGGGGTCCCTACTGAGTATTTTGTTACATATCCATGCACAGGCTTCGCATGCACGTGTTGTGTCTCATTCAGACGACCGATATTTCGATAGGGGTACTCAGGGAGATGCGACGGAAGGAAACTATGATGGTGGACATGGTGGACTAGGAACAAGCGGGCCCTATAAAGAAAAGGAATACATGACATAGTACTTTGGCTTCCAGTTGCTTCACTACTCTCATGATCAGGTGGGGTGTTCTATGGATGGACAACAAAGTTTCCTTTTTGAAATTGGTGTTTTTTAGTTCTTTGTTGAGTGTGTATTCTCAACCACTTACATTCAGTAGTACATGCACTTATCATTGTGTCAGTGGTACATTTTTCTCCCTTTAAGTGGGTTGGGATGTGGTTGGGAAAGTGTGTGCATATAATTACTCAGAAAAATTCCACTCACTTCTAGGTTAATTCCTTCGGTGCTAGTTGCCAACCCTTGGACATCGGGTGGCGGGATTCTGGTTTTCAGAACACTGGCACCGGTGTTGGGTCATGAGAAAGTAATATCAGAGGTTGGTCAATCATACCACAAATACTGAGAGTCCTGGTTTTGTTTTGGGGATACTTAGTTATGTGTTTCATGTCCTATTTTTAGATTTGGTGAGTCCAATGTTGGTGAGGCGGTTGAAATATCCATATACCATGACCCAAGATTCTACTTTTCAGCTATATAATCGAAAAGACTAGATGGATAAGTGTCTCTTTATTTTCTTTTGAATAAAATTTATCTCACCTAGAATAACCTTATGACTGTGTTACATCTTGAACTATTTTCAGATCCCTCTACATGGATGACCAATCATATTTCTGATATGATTTCATGAGGACAGCCCACATAGTGGTGACGCATCCATTCAGGGACAATTATTAGAGATATCCCCACTTAGCGGTGCACTAGTGCTATACACACCTGATTGTCCACATCTACTATCGTCGGTCCCGGTAGAGGAGTTTTATAGGATTAGTTCCCAGAATGAGTTTCATAGAAAGATACCTCCCAGTTTTAGGGTAGATATGGATACTCAGTTCCCTAAAGACTGGATGTAGGGTGTGATGTGGGTCTTCACCTAGTTAGGACACCACCTGACTAGAAGGTGATCTTTGAAGCCATCCTTCTTCCAGTATCCATATGGATATGGTGAAGTTTGACCACATAGACACATGATGAGGAGACCATTACATAGGTAAGCCCGAAGCATAATTTCGAGGAGGATTTTCCCCCATGACCTTGCACTCATTGCACGTGGAAGAGTTGATTCACCTTCAGAAAGGCATCATGGTGGTAGCCGAGTAATCAACAAGGTTCACTAAGATATCTCACTAATCCATAGACCTGGTGCAGGGACATATCTTCAGGGGTCAAGCATTTGAGAAGGAACTCCAGAGGGAGATCAAGGCATCAATGCTGTTTATCAACATCCCTAGGTAGGCTGCAGTGCTGGATCAAGCCATTCTAGTAGATAGATTCTTGGTAGAGCAGGCGCCCATAGCTAGAGCTGCCAACACACCATAGGCAGTAGAGTCTTTGGCAGGAAACATAAAGTAGACATGAAAGCCCATGCATGCAAGGTATTTCAGAGGACGACCCAAGGAATCATGGTCGGTAGTGAAATTCTCTTAGACCAGATTGAGTTAGTTGGGAACCATGCATTTCTATTAATGTAGCTGGTAGGGACACATAGCAAGTGACTTCCTAACCTACCGCATATATGACAAGCAGACAGTTGAGGGGCCACCAAGGTCGTGGAAGCAGTTCAAGCAAGGAGGTTCGCAGGGCAGCGGATGTGGTAGGGGAGCAGGCTGAGTAGCCGGTGGTGAGTGGTTGTTTGAGATGTTACTCCAACCACCCCCAGGTGGTCCACCCTGACTTCGGGGAGTAGGTGGATATGGGAGAGCACAACTTCATATAGTAGAGTCTTATGACCCTGATGCTCTAGATATGATGTGAGGTATGATCTGTGTCCTCTCTACTCAATTTAAAGTACATATAGACATAGGTTCTAGTTACTCATTTTTTTCATGGCTCTCTATTAGAGCTCAAAGATTATAGTGGAGTAGTTGGAATGATCTTTAAGGGTAATGATTTCTACATTAGGGGATTCGATGATTACATATTGTTGCCAGTATTGTGAGATTAGTCTAGGAGGTGAGAGCTTCGGTTGGGATCTCCATGTAGAGAGGTCAAGCCCATATGACATCATCACGGTTATAGAATGGTTATCTATAGTCTATGATCAAATTGAATGTTTATGGGATACAATGTGGTGTGTCCGTGGAGATGGTACTTTGTTTTATTTCTCCAATAATATGGAAACCCTTATAGCATTTAACAGACTCGCTCAGAGGAGGGTGTAGCCAATCGCACACCTATTGGATAACCTCCCCCTCAGTGAAGTAGAGAAGAGGAGTTTGAAATTTTTTGTAGTGGTGGATGAGTACATGGATGTTTTCCCTAAGGATGTTTGGAGAGTATTCCCTCATATAGAGGTATACTTTTTCATCAACCTCTACCATGGGATAACACCGATATCCAATCCATCATATCAAATGGGTCCCGTAGAGCTCCGAAAGTAGAGGGTAAATCTAGAAGAATTTCTGGACAACGGGTTAGTAAGGGCCAATGCTTTAACATGGAAAGCCTCAATGATTTTTTCAAAGAAGGAAAACAAATGTTTGAATTATTGTGTGGAATTCTGGCTCTAGATCACGTTTACCATGAGGAAAAAGTATCCCCTACCAAAAATTGATGATCTCTTTGACCAGCTGAAGGGGGAAAGGTGTTTCTAAATGATATACCTCAGATCATTCTATCACCAGTTTCAGGAATGAGATGTCAATGTACCAAAGACATCCTTCATGATCAGGTATAACCACTTCGAGTTCTTGGTGATGCCTTTCGGCATGGACTATTCTATACCTTAGTTCATTGGCCTCATGAATAGGATCTACCAGCCATACCTTGACCATTACACTATGGTTTTCATTGATGAAATCTTCATGTACTGGGAATTAGAGGATTATCACGCTACACTAATGTTGATAGTCCTTGATAAACTCTAAGAGCACCAAATTTATTATAAGCACTCGAAGTGTCAATTTTGGATATGGGAAGTCTTCTTTTTGGGACATGTCATCTAAGAGACTAGATTTGTTTTGGATCCAACAATGATAAAGGTGGTTCTTAAATGGGATCCACCTAGGGGCATGAATGAGTGGTAGATAATGATGGAGTTGGATGGTTATTATTGAAGGTTTGTACCCAAATTTTCTATGGTAGAAGCACCCTTATTGGCATTGAAATGATAGGGAACACCGTTTGTGTGGAAAGAAAAATGTCAAAAGAAAATTCCAGTAGATTAGGTGGACAATGACCTGTTCCTCCATCTTCAGACTACAAGAGGATGGCGTTTTGTTTATAGTTTTCTATGATGCGTCATGGAAAGGGCTGGGTTGTGTCCTAATGTATGAGTGAATAGTGATCACCTACGGCTCATGATAGTTGAAACAACACGAGCAGAACTATGCGACCCATGACCTATAGTTAGCAATAGTGGAATTTTCTTGAAGATGTGGAGACACTATTTTATGGGTGAACGTTTTAAAGTTTACTTTGAACATAAGTGTCTTATGTATATCTTCTCCAAGAAAAACCTAAACCTAAGACAACAGTGATGGATAGAGATCCTCCATCACTATGACTTTGTTATAGTATATACTCCTAGAATGGTGATTGTTGTTTCAAAAGTGCTCAGTAGGTGGACTAGGTTGAAGCTGATGAGTGTGGTGATAGAGCAGTTTTCCATGATGAAGATATCCTTCAGGGATGATAGTGAAGATAATTACTATAAGTCAATGATTTTTACTCACCATATCTCATAGTGAGTTGGGGACACACAACTGGTAGATGTTGACTGTGAGGTCTGACGTGCTTAGTTATCCTCAAGACGAGCTCCTGGTGTTTTTTCGATAGGTTGGGAGCGTTTCATCCTTTTCAAAGGGAACACCTTAATACCAGTGGAATTGTGAGAGGATGTGTTGAGAGTGTTACAGACGTCCCCTTTGGAGGTACATCCAAGAGTGTCAAAAATGTATTAAGACCTCTGTCATTAGTACTGGTAGTAAAAGAAGAAGAAAGTAGTGGCTGAGTTTGTTTTTGGATGCCGCACATTATTGCATGTGAAGGCTGAGCATCAGGTTCCAGTAGGCTTGCCCAGTCACTTGAGGTACTAGAGTAGAAATGGGATAGTATCATGATGGACATTATGATTGGGTTACCATGTATTTGGAGCATTTGTGATTATATATTTTTGATTATTGGCATACTCAATAATTCTCCTCACTTCCTACCCGTCCGAGAGTAGTTATTGATATAGGTATTAGGACCACTCTATGTCCTTGAGATAATTTGGCTTCACGGGGTTCCTCGACGATCACCTTATATCATGATGCTCTCTTTTCATCCATGGGTTCAAAGGGATTACATGTGACATTTGAGATGCAGTTCCATTTGATCCCAACTTTTCATCCCCATACTAATAGTAAGATGGAGAAGACTATACAAACCTATAGGACATTCTTTTTTCTTGTGTACTTGACTTCGGTCACAGTTGGGAGGACCAACTGCCACTGGTGGAGTTTGTGTACAAATATAGCTATCACTCCACCATTTCCATGGAACTATTTTAGGCCTTGCACGAGTAGCCTTGAAAATTTCCCATATGATGTACAAACCCATGGGAATTGGCATTCATTGGTCTAGAGTTGGTATGGTCTACCACATAGAAGGGGAAGACCAACCAAGAGTATACGAGGACACCATAGAGAAAATAGAATATTTATACTAAAAAGAGAGAGAGAGCCTTGAAATTTGAAGAGATAGATCATGTTTTCCTTTAGGTATCTCCCCTTCAAGGATTGTAGAAATTTAGTCGGGGCGACAATATAGCTCTGAGGTCCATCAGAACTTTTTAGATAATGAGAAGAGTTGGTGAGGTGGTGTACCGTCTAGCTCTTCACCCATAATTGATCCAGGTGCTTTATGTTTTCAATGTGTCGTAGATAAGGAGGTACGTGAATGATCCATCACATGTTATCGACTTAGGTGAGTAGGAAATTGATAATGGGGGTGACATTTTCATATTTCCTGGTAGGGATGGATGATCGAAAGGAGAAGGTCCTATGTAGATAGTATATTCCCCTAGTGTGTGTTTGGTGGCAGCACAAGAATCACCTCAAGGGAAAGTGGGAGCAGAAGACTTAGATTCATGCTTAGTACCTCCGTATATTTGATTATAGTGGTTTTGGAATTTGGAGACGTAAATCCCTTTGGTGGGTATAATGTAATGTCTCCAAAATTATGTGTAATTGTTTATGTTAAATGGAATTATTTCGAGACATCAAAATTTTATTTCACGTGATTATGGGGTTTAGAGAGATAGGAACAATATTTTGATCTTTGTTTAATGTATGCACAGTAAACATTCGAGTGTAATTTTCTATATTTTGAATCGGTTCACAGATTTAAAATTCAAGGGTATCGTAGAATTCAGAATTCTTGGATTCACCTTGAAGTGACATAACATAAGAAGGAAAGGGATAAGAGGAAATTTAATTATCTTGACATTTTGAGAAAAATATAAAAAATAATTTAAATGATTTATTTTATTTCATTCTTACCGTTAGGTGGAAGATGATGACATTGTGGTACATCGATGAGGCAGCGACGAGGCGCATTAATGGAAAATCAATAATGGCTCATTTGAAACCATGATGTGGATTTTATAATGACTCATTAAATGTGGTTCATTAAATGTGTCCCATTTAATGAGCATAATTAATTGACGAAAAGAAATTGTCTTTTTATTCCCTTAAATTATTTTGGCATGTTGGATATGATGTATTTAAACCATGGAGACTCTCTGACGAATCTTAAATAGGATTTTCCCTCCTACAATGAATAATAATGAACATTGGATACACTTCACCGATGTCAACAGACCTCAAAGAATCGATCCAGAAGTGACTACATCGACATATTGAATCCTTGAGGATGAATTCTTTGTCATCTAATATCAATGAAATATGGGTTTGAGTTTTAGTTCAAAGTTATTCCCCATTATTTTTTTAGGAAGGGACGAATAGATATCAACCAAAAAATAGGTAGATCTGTGATCTATACGTTTATGCAGGAGGGTGATTTTATTTGGGGTTTTTATTATTCAGGATTCAAACATAGTGAAAATGGTTGAAATTCAAATCCCAAAACCATACTTTTGTTTAAACTTATAATACGGAGGGCCCAGGATGATACGAACAAGTCTCGACCACCTTGGCTCTTTTGTTATTGGTTGACTGATTTTCAAAAAAATGGAAGGTTTGATTTTAGGCCATTGTAGTGAAGAAGATAATCATAAGGGGCCACAGATGCAGGTGGCGCGAAGAACAGACCACCGGTGTGGGTCTGATGGTATACGGAAGGATTTACCACCGCACTCGCAGTGGACACATGAGGTGGAGGTTACAGCATGCGTTAGCTGCATGCCGGTCAATGGGATGGGGGACCTCCAGAAATTCCAGAGGCCGTGTGGAGAGGCATGCTTTTCCGAGAGCTACGAAAGTGGAGTATGTAGCACTAGGTGTGGTGCTGCGTGAAGGGAGTGGCACATGCCCAAACCACCCAGCTGGCTGGAGGAGCCATTTTCCATCTACCGTGGCTTGAGGTAGAGTCCATGCTACATCCCATGGGGTAGAGGGGTCCGAACATGGCCTGATGCCGCATCCCAATTGGATGGCGCACCCTTGCCACCATATGTGGTCGGGCCTCGAGTAGGAGAGCCACAGTGCAGCTAGCGGGCTGCACCTACCTGGTGGGTCGGATCTGCAACCTAGGGGGCCTGTCCTACAACCCAGTGGGTTGGACCCGCACAGGAAGGCTGGAACCACACCCAATGGGCCGACCCCTTTCCAGAAGGCCGAACCCACACCCTTCAAGATGGGCAAGACTAGTCCAGGTCACTAGAAGACCTGGCGAGCTGGACCCTCTGCCAATGTAGGCCTGGTCCAGCGAGGCCCATTGGGCCTGGCCTATTGCCGAGACTAGACCAGACTGACCCTGACATGAATTGGGTCAGGTCAAGTCAGACAATTGTAAACATGGGTATGTGGGACCCGCGAAGTGCGGTTTTTCATGTCGGTCTGACTGGGTCGGACCAGGCCCCGTCTCAACCGGCCCCCTGGTTACTAAAACTCTTGTATCCTAGAAACCATTCATCTAATTGATGAGCCATTTCTGGTGTTGGGAACCTCTCGACAAGGCAGATCTTTAGGAAGGCTCTATGGTGACTTTAAAAAATATAGAGATGTGGCAAAGGGGCTTGAGGAGAAGTTACACTAGGCACACTATGTAGGAAATCTAGTGGTTGGATGAGACCTAAGGACCACTGACTGTCGACTCTATATGACTCAGCTTTGTCCTCATGGGAATCATTCCTCTATGTATTTGTAGTCCCACAGTAGGAAGCACTTCTCTCTAAATTTTCAAGCCCATGGTACATGATGTGAAGGAGTACCTTAGTTTTCCAGGACTTTTGGAAAACACATCTATATGGATTGGAAGGCCCATGGTATTTGATGGGAGGTGTTCCTAGGCAGTCTAAGGTTAGTGGGAAGCACTTCATCATTACTTGGTGGGCCCACTTTACTCATAGTGGAAGATTTCTCCAGCAGCTGATATTTCTGATGATGAGAATGATAATTCCTCTACCACTACTACCCTGAATGTATACCTGGCATCAGATTTCTTGTGCTTCATGCAAGTTCTTTGCCTTGTGCTTCGTTCTTGTGTTTTTTCTTTTGATTCATGATTTTCTTTGAGGGATGTTGTGTGTTTTATTTCGTTGTCCTTACTAAGTATTGTGTTACTCACCCCTTCATGGGATTATCCTGCACATGTTGTGTCTAGTGTAGGTGATTGATGTTTCGATAGGGGTGCTCAGGGAGACGATACTGGAATATGATTTGACGGTGGACTTGTTGGCATAAGAGTAGGCGGGGCCTAGAAGAACCAGGCAGACAGAACATACTACTTCGGCATGCAGTAACTTCACTACTCTCATGATTAAGGGGGTTTTTAAAGATGTACATCATAAAATCCTTTTTTTACATACTATTTTCAGTTCAATTTTGGGTTTATATTCTGGACCACATACTTTCAATTTTACTTGCACTCATCCCTATTTTAGTGGTACTTTATTCTAACTTTCAGTGTGTTATGATGTGGTTGGGCATGTGTGTGCGTAGACATACTCAGGAAAATTCCTACCACATACAGGTTAACAACTTTGGTGCTAGTCACTAGACCCTTGTCTTCAAGAGGTGGGATTGGGGTAGTAACATCATGGGCCCCAGGGGAAGGATTTTCGTAGTATTACCCATATAAAATTTTTGATGCCTAAAAATTCGTAATAACTTTTGTAATTGTTCAGTAAATAGTCATTGGAATCTTGAAAATTATATTTTATTCTAAAAAAATTAATTAAATAATGGATTTTGAAAATTAATTATATAGTAGTATATACCCCTAGAAATAAGAAATAATTTCTTAAAAATTAATCATGTATCAGTAATGGTAGTATATACCCCACAACTCAGTATTATTGCATCTAAAAATATCATATCCCTATACTTGATGCATCATAATAACCTATATAGACTATACTTATCTCTCAAAGAATCTAGATTTGTGTAGATGTCATTCACTCTTTCAGATGTAGAAAGGATTTCTGATAGGTACCTGAGTATAAATATTTCAAACCATTCTTAGTCAATCTGTTAAGAGGTTATAATAAGAATGAGATTTCTTATATGAAACAACAGTAATAAATTTCTATCCCCAAGAAACATTATATGTCAAATATGCTCTTGGGCTTGTCCTAGGAAACAAAATCACTCACCTTATCTAGGAAAACTAATATAAAGATATCTAAGATAATATAACCCAGGATGTGAATCCTATCCATTTATAACTATCATTTTTTTATCATAGAATACAACCTATTTAGTCACTGTTTATTCCAAATTTTGTCATGGTGTATGTATTGATCGTGTCGATTCATAGAATTACAAAAACAATTATCCACAAATACCACCACAAAAGAGTCCTGAAAAGGATGAATGAATAAGTTCAACAGTTCTAAGAAAACTCATAGTGCATTTATATGATCGAATGAAAAAACTAAATACTCATATAGAAATACCTACAATGAAGATAAATACATGCTAGGTCCGAAGGTAGAATACATATTTGATTATAACCCAACCTTAATTCAATAATTAAGAGAAACCTATCTCCTTAGAGATATTAGAGTAAGATGATATCTTTTCCTAATCATAATATTTTTGAAATATTGATAATCCATAAATATCCTAGGGGTTTCTTCTACCTTTTTAAAAAGTGTACCACTGAACAACATGAAGAATTATTGTATGGTTTAATAAATTTTCCTCTAAGTGGTATAGTATTCCCTTATGCTCCTTCAATTCTAAAAAGACATCCTATATGGATGTATTGATACCTGTGTACCTCATGGAACCATCTCAATAGATAACTACAACCCTAACTTATTATGTAAACTGGATATGTCAGGCAGGAAATAAAACCTAAAATGAGGAACCACTAAAGGGAATTCATGTAGTTGTATTCCTTGATCATACAGGTATAAACTATTAATCTAGGTTTTCATCCTTCTTATCCCATGATACATGTGTATATCTCTTCCTACAAAGACATATCATTCACCATTATGCATAAAAACCCCACCCTCTAGCGATGTGAATGTTTTCTATTATTTATAAAAGTCTATATCGGAATGAAAATGAACTAGATAGTCCATCATGGGAAAGAAATTAAACACTATCATCCTACGGGAAAAAATATTCCATACTAAGTGACACACACCTAACTCAAGGAGGGACCCTCTACAATGTTTTACACTCAACAATATGTTCCCTAATGGAGTATTAATTGTCATAACATCTTCGAAAAACTGAATTACGAGCCCAAGGAACTCCTAAAAATATAAAAATATGTTTTACGATAAAAACATGTATCAATGGGTGTACATACAACAAAAGATTCTACAAATATTTAACATATAACCATAGAAAAACATGTGTTATTCTACTTCAGTGTCAGGTTTAATGAATAAATATTTCTAGAACTGAGACCCTATTAATAAACCTCACTACTACGAGTACACACACTATACTGTTATAATACAGATTGATTTGGGATGACTCATCCATGAATACCACATCAGCCAGAATGACTGATAGTACAGTGGATCCCATACTGATGTGGTGTTGTGGATCCTATTCTTGAATCTTGAGTTGGAGTTGACCCCCTTTCCATTGAATTTTGGGGGTATTGTTATAAAAATAATCTATATGTGGCCTAATATTCTATATGATCAATAATAAACTTTCTCTCTATCGCACTAAAACATTATATTTATTCAAATCTTACTCTGATGATAGATGGTAGAACTAACAAAAATCAAACAATGGCTAGTATTCCCCTCATGAAAATCTTCGTAACATTACTTTTTTGAGCTTACACTAAACCACTGGGTCAAGAAGATGAATTACCATACTATACAATACATCTTTTGTCGGTTTCTATTTAGTAATAAGAAAATGTTTCACGATTTCAGAAATAGAATTCAGTTGAAAATAATAACTTATGATCGAATGGAATTCTGAATGTCTTTCTCAAAACATCCCTCCCTAGATGGATCATAAATAAGATACACCACTGAAAAGTAATCTATCTCTATAATGTAAGATGAATATTCCATAACAGTCATCATGCCCTAAGCTAAATGCCTAAACTGACTAGCTCGTTCATATTTTAATGTCACTAGATGGAAATAATCATAATAGATGGATTGTAAATTTTTTCTAACCCATATCTCAATGTCTATCAGCCAGGATCAGAACATACCACCAGTGCATAGATTTTACATGAATAATATATGTCAATAGTATCACTATCCTCTCAATAGGTGTCACCAAATGCTCATAAATCATAAAAGTAGTCTCAATCTATTTCTCAACATCATGTATAATTCTATATCCCTAAAATATTTCTAGATACTACTGCTGGAACACATGTGTCCGCACATTCCTAGATGAGGTAGGTTGTAAGGTTTCTTGAGAGGTCTTCATAAAGTATAAGAAATCCGTGTGTAATTGGACATCAACACCTATATCATGTACAACCCCCAGTGCTTCATACATCACTACTGAAGGTTCCATAGGCGGAATAGAGCCCACCACCACTTGATAGTGGTCATCTTCTTGTCCTGGTTCTCAATTAGAGGCCATCTTTGTGACATTTCTCTATAATTCCAAGAATATGGATCAAAAAAATAATTAATTAACCACAATGTCACATGTGTAAAATATGGTACATTTCATATCATTTCTATAAACAAGAAACAACCATCATTCTTCTCCTAAAGAAAAAACCATGTAATAGAAAAAACCATAAAAACACTAGAAACAATTCTAATACCCTACTCTAATATTCAGTTATGGTCTAGTTATCCATTTCAAAACATGGGTCTCAGAGTATAGGCAGTATAGAGAATTTGAAAATTCATTTATCATAAACCATCCTATAAAATATTGTAATTTGATTTAAATTTATAATTATATTACAATTATATTTAAATGGTTGAATGAAATGTATCAACACATCCTTCTTATAATGTCACATACTATTTATAAACTAAAATACAATGTTAATTTAATCCCAACCATAACACGTTATATCCCATGTGACAAATAGTCTATGACTCAACATTCCATTATTGATGGTTGAGGGTGTCTTCTATAGAATAAGTAGGAAGAAAATGTTTACGTTACAAAATAAACTCTATATACAAATAGTGATTCCTTGTCCCTTTTACATAATATTATTCATCATTGATATATCAAAAAAGGATAAAAAACAATGTCATGAAGTTAATAAATGAATTTTAAATAGAATGGCTTGATTCATGGAATGTGAATCCTATAAGGTGCCTAAAAATAATCATGAGATTGCATACCCACATCTCACTAGGCAGTTGTAAAATCCATAATCATATGTAATATCAAAAAACATGTCCATGAGCTATAGTTGAAGTCAAATCAACTGTATCAAGTAAAATTAAAAACTTCAGTCTCATTTCATGAAATTTGGATTTTTCCTACAAGTGGGTTATCTACTCCTTGGAAAATCATATTGCTATATTTAATTTCCTTCCTAGTATCATTTATACTAATACAAAATAGTAATTAAAGAAAAGAAAGTTCCCCACTAATACCACATTGTAACATCCTGACCGGGTCGACAATAAATGGTTCTCTAAGCTGATAGGTCACATGTCCTCATGCACAACTCACAATATGACATAGTATGTGTTGTAGTTGAAATGATGTATGGCAGTTTTATGCAGATAATATATCCTCATTATTTGAGAAACACAATTGTACCATAAGGGATAAACTAGAATATGTATAATATAAATCACTGATAAAAGATAAATTTAATGAAAGTATTAAAAATAATCATATTATAAGAATAACCATTCTTATATAAAATATAATAATCATTTAATATCAATAATAAAAATAAAAGTAGTACCTCTATACATGAATCTAGTAATATACTGGTATTAATATTCAAAAATACTAATATTGTAAGACCCCATGATTCCTCGTTACGTTTCCCTTTGAATAATACAATATGTTGTGATGTATGCAATATTGAGTTCTAACACACCACGACCAATCAAACTAGCCGTTATGAACTGTAATTCCTAATTTTTCAAATTTTATAAATTTTATTTTTCAAAATGGACATTTTTTTTGAATTGGTAATATCAAAATTAGATTAGGGTGAACTTTTTCTATTTTTCTGTAAACTTTTAATTTTTTATGAATAGTTAAAAACAATGGTTTATTATTTTAAATAGACTTTTTATTTAAAAAATTATTTTATTTCATTTTATTTTATTTAAAAATATAAATTCATAATACTTATATTAGTTCAATTTAATTCATTAGAGTCATTTTATAATAAAATTAGATATTTAAAATTTTATAGAACTTTTTACCGTCTTTTACCCACCTTCTAAGAACATTAGAAAATTTGTATAAAACATAATTTTACCGTTTCTATGAATTGAATTTCAAAATTCAAAGAGACAAAATTCATATTAGTAAGTAAACTTTTTTCCAAAAAGATGAAAATAATTTTTGGTGAATAGTAATTTTTTACTTTAATTAACCACTATTAATAGTAAATAGGGTAATTAAAGGGAAAATTGATATTATTATTACCCTAACATGAATCCTAATTCAATTAGATATGTGTATTTCAACCAAAAACATCCTTATAAATAATATATGATCCTTTTTTCCACTTGGATTAGATTAGGAAATTTATTATAATTGTATTTAAAGAAGTGTTAAAATTGTTAAATTCAAAGTTTCACAACTAAATTTTTTTTAATATAATGATACACATAAGATAAATTCGACTATAAATATTCATTAAAAATATTTAAGTAGTTCCTAAATAATGGAATTTTATATATAATTTTTAGACATGAAATAACTAAATATATTTATGATAAAATCATTATGTTGTAACAACCATATTTATGAATGACTAAAATAATTGATATTACAAATCTCGAAATAAATGTAAATTGAGAGTTCTAATGAATTACACTAATTTTATACGTTAATATGACATTCTATAATTATCTAAATAAATTTTCTTTGATGTAATAAAGATTATATTAATTTCACAAAAACAAAACAACATATAGTGTCAAAATTGACATAAATGAGTTTTTAAATCTAATAGTATATTATTAATTGATATAACATTCCTAAAAATCTATTGTTCAGCCAAAGTATTTAGATAATGTTATATATATTAATAATTAACCACTTTGGGTTATCTTGACCTTTTATAGTATGTTTATTAAGCATTTATTATAATAATACAAGAATACATGGTAAAAGTTAAACTATTTAACAAAGAGTTAAATCTAAAAAAATAATGTTAGTATGGTTACCTAAACCTTTATAAAACTTATTGGTTGAATGGTTTCTGACCCATTTTTACCTTATAATATAGATAATTCATTTTGGATCTATTATAAATCGAATATGATTGTAAAATAAAATAATATTTCATTATTTTCTTAAAGTGACCCTGACCTCTCTTATAAAAAGGTACATCAGCTTATCTCAAAATCACACCTCCAAAGCCATTTGGCTCGGCCAAACCCAACTCAAATATCCTTTTAACTAACATAAATTCAACCTAGATTCCTGGAGTAGATTAGAAAGACGACATATGGATTCCTTTAGATCAACTCAAAAGGAAACACCTGAAGAAGAGGTAATAATTTCCCCACCTATTTCAAAGTTCTTTTCTTCTTTGACTTCCTCTTTCAAACTTCTTTTCAACATCAACTTCATATTTCATTGATGTTTTCATTAAAAAATAATAACTCCAATACTTTATATATACTGTGATGTTATTCTAAATATGGTACCACCATATTCATTATTCTACCCATCCTATGACTGACAAGTCACCATATGTGTGTACATACGGCATACCATCTCCACATCGTGGGGTAGTTTTCTATTCAAAAATACCATTATTTGGATGGGAATAAAAATGAGTATAATTGATGTTATTAATAAATATAACATGTTAATGATTCTGTATATATGATATACCATCTAATTACATATTATTCCACCATCAATAGAATGATATTGTTTCTCATGCGTACGTATAGATAACTGTCTCCAAGAACATGATAATATTCATTCCCCATCATAACCATTCAAGAATAAATTTTCTTTTATGATTAAAGAAATAATTTTCAGGATACTAATATCATTATAGATATGAATCAAATACATTTTATCCATAACAAACATGACTTCGGTAACAGAACATATAAAGTAAAACGAATCAGTTAACACCCGAAACGATTAAACTACTGAAATATTATTGACAATGAAAAATTATATGATCATATATGAAATTATATTTATGTATGTAGTTTATTTATAATTTAATAACAATGAATTAACTATTATACATGAGGTTAACGTAACCTCAATCAAGGAAAAGTACAAGGAAAAGGATAGTTTTTACAATCTCTTTATTATCTGTGGTTGTTTAAAAGTGAGTATCTATTGTGAGCTCTTTATCATCCACATATGTGATTATTAAAAATAAATTTTCAAAACATTTTTAATATTTTAAAGACTATGGTTTATATTTATTTATAACGTTTTCGGATTTTTATAATGTTTTTATAATTGAATATTTTTGTCGTTTTCCAAACATGATACTTTATGATCATTTAGACAAATTAAGGTATGAATGTCTTTTTTAACTTATACAGAAGGTGAAAATATTTTCTACCATTATAAAATAATGAAATCTTCACTTAATAGATTATAATCATATTTTCAAAATTAATGTTTCCTTTTATAATTATGTGACTTTTAAATGATTTCAATGTAGAAAGAGATATTCTTGTCAAATAGTTTTGATTTCATCTATTTCAACATTATTTGGTGGATTTTACACTTGTTTGAAGTTGATTTATTATAATATAATCTTCTATATTGTAATGAAGGTTTTGTGATATGTTTTACAATGGATGTGATATTTTTATACCATTCATGGTTTATGGTTAATGTATTGACATTTCATAAGAATGTTTTAATACGAATGTTTATATAATGTTTAAACCTTTTTAGATGAGGAACACTTTAGAACTAGTTAGTGACGGGTGGAGGCTTCTATAGATCCTTGATGCATCGGTAGGTCTAATGAGACAAGCTAGTGTCTTGACACAAGACCTTTACAAAATTTTATTTGTAGTCTTGGCTTGAGAACTATACTATGTGGTTATGACGTCTCGCATTATTCATTCCATAATTAGGAAATTTGATATTGATATTACAAGTGATTATTCGACTAGAAGAATATCCATGTGAATAAGTAAATTGAATTATTTGATTTATATTTTCCATATTATTCTCATGTTTAATCTAAAAATTCTTTTGTTTCAGTCGTATACATTTCCATAAATGTTTATGCTTTTTTATGAAAGTATCTGTTATATTTTTATCCATACTGAGTGCCTGAGGTCACCATTTCTATGATTTATTTTTCCTAGGATGCGAAGAAATATATTATAACTGAAATAAATTGATAGTCTAAGAGATATTATATTGTTAAAAAGAGACACATTGATTTCTATTTCATCATGTAATGTAAAACTTATGTATGTATCTAGTAATTCTAAGGCTACTAAACCGATCAATCATTCTAGTTTTGATCCCTTGTGATCGTGAAAATGTTATGTAATAATGCACCGACTCTGGGTAACGAGGGTTAGGGTGTTACTCTTTTTATTAGAAGAATTAATTAAAAACCATGGAAGCTATATTAAGATAAAAATTAATTAGATAACGTTACCCTAAGATAGACCTTGAGGATTAGTATAGAATAAAATCCAAGAATTTGGTAATGTAGAGATTTTGTGTATTTTCTAAGAAATACATAGCTATCTGGATATGATCAGGTAGATGAGGCTCTGGAGCAGATGTTCTTATGAGTAAAAACTCTTATATGGAGTTTCATGCTTGACATGGGGTATCTTGGTACATGACGACGGTCCTTTCTGCACTCTTGGTTATGAAACTCCTAGGGGATATGTTAGGATAATTCATATTTTCATTACAACCCATTCTGAGGTATTTATCAGTACATACCTCCTTAAAGAAAATATTTTTATTATTATTGATTATATCCATAAACTATTCAATTAATTTAATGTGGTTTACATGTTTTAATTATGTATTGTAATTAATAAATTAATCTGGTGTATTCCATTATTTTGAAATTGTGCATAGTGGAAGGAATGTAAACTATATCCACACACATAATACATATATGGATTTTCATCCTACTAAATTTAATTATAGTGGAGATGGCGATGCAACTGGTGCTGATCAACTTATCACCATACTGAGACAACTTACTCTAGTTATATATAATAACCATACCCATATGGAGCACCCTTATCCACAACACGAACGATCAATGTTTGAACACTTCATGAGGAAGAAACCACCAACATTAAATGGGAATACAAATCTATTTGTAGATGAGTAATTAATATGTTCCATAGAGAAAATATTTCATGCTTTAGGGATTAGAAAAGGGAAAACGTTTTCGTGGTAGTTTATCGCCTCACGTGAGATGCAGATCATGGGTGTTCATTAAATCAAAACCCAAAAGAGGAAGATGTAGTATCAAATATGGAATTTATGGATTTTAAAGATATTTTCAAAGAAAAAAACTTTCCTCATGAACATCAAGCATATTTGGAAAGACAATTTCTGAGTCTGAGGGAAAAGGCGGAAAGGAATGTCACAATGTATGAAGATAACATTACAAGGTTAGAAAGGTATGAATAAAATAATATACATAAGCCAAGGATTAATAATTATCAATTCTACAATGGGTTTTGACCATTTCTCCTTCAATCATTAGTCTCACAGTACTTCTCATAATGGGAAGATGTTTTCTCATGTTTTATCAATATAGAAATGTAATTCTCTATGTCTTAAGAATTTAAAGAAATGAATGATAAGAAGAGATGTTATGAACACTCTAGAAATGAAAATAAGGAATGGAGGGAAAAGTTGAATATCTATCCTATGGTAAATATAGAATGAAGAACCGCGATTCCTTCCTAAAGGGTATGTGAGTTTGTTAAATGTGTGGTAAAATGGCCACCATGCTCGTGAGTGCGTGGGAAAGAATGTGGAAGTCAATGTTGAATGAAGCAATTGTAGAGAAAAGAGGCATTATGAAAGAGAATGTACTAAGAACCAAGGAAAATTGCCTTAGAAAATGCCAAGGGAGCAAGGATAAGCTTATGTGATCCCTACTGCTGAAGTTGAATCTATGAATGTCGTGTTGGCATGTAATTTAATGGTTTCCTCAAGTTTAGCCAATGCTTTATTTGATTTTGGATAATCAAATAGTTTCACATCATCCCAGTTTTCTAGGGAAATTATTTATTTCCAATTTTATTTAACAAGGGAGTTGTTAGTCAAAACTCATAAGGTATGTATCATTACAGCAATGTTTTGGGAATCAATCTCTATTAGGGCATGTGGATATTCTTTATCTGCTGAACTCATCAATATACCCATGATTGAATTTGTTATAATCCTTAGTATGGATTGGATTTCGGTGCATGATGCGAAAATTTATTGTAATAGAAATAGTTTACAATTTTCAATGACGATAAAGAGTACCTAATCATTAGAGAAGAAACATCACCAACTGATTCTTATCGATATCCAACCCCATTAGCCTATGTAAATTCAATTATTGGGGAAGAAGATAATGAAATAAGTATTGATGGGGAAAATAATGTTCCAATATAGGATATACCTATTGTGCAAGAATATGTTGACGTGTTTCCAGAGTATTAACATGGACATCATCTAGAATGATAAATTCAGTTTTCTATTGATTTTATTCCTATTTCATGGCCAATATCAAAGACCCCTTATATAATTTCCACTGTGGAATTAGTGGAACTAATAAAAAAACTAGAGGAATTTAGTAATAAAGAATTTATTCTCTATAGTGTTTCTCCACGGGGATCCCCTATTATTTTTGTAAAGAAGATATATGGATCTATGAGGATGTATGTTGACTATAGAGATATCAATGCTATAACAATAATGAACAAGTATCCACTCCCTAACATTGATGATTTATTTGATAATCATAATTGACGTCAATATTTTTCAATGATTGAACTTCGATATGGATATCATCTGTTGTGTGTGGAGAAGGAAGACATTATGAAAACAACATTTCGTACAAGGTATGCACATTATGAGTTAACAATAATGTTTTTTGGACTGACTAATGGACCTTATCTTTTAATGGATCAAATGAATATAGTCTTCAAGGAATGTCTTTATGACTTTGTAGTGGTATTTATTGATGAAATCATGGTATAATCCAAAATCTACGAAGATCATGAAAATACCTTGCGCATTATTCTAAATACTCTTAGAATAAATGAATTATTAGAGATGTTTAGAATGTTTGAATTTTGGTCTTAGGATATTTAATTTCTTGTCCATATTTTAGATAAATATGGAATCTCTTTTGATACTTCAATGACCTAAGAAATACAGGAATGCCCAGCATTGATGAGTGTAACTAATGTATGTAGTTGTATTGGTTTAGTGAGTCATTATCGGCATTTCGCCCTAAATTATTCCCGATTGGCAAACCCATTAACCAAGATCACATGTAAATGGATTAAATTTTTTTTGGACAAATGAGTGTGAAGAATATTTTGGGGAACTGAAAAGAAGATTATTTAATGCACTTATGTTGAATCTACCATCGGGGAATGATGGGTATGTTATTTATAGTGTTTCTTCCATGAAAGTACTTCGTTGTGTCCTTATGCAGAACAATGGAGTTATTGCCTATCCCTCAGGGCAGCTAAAAATTATTGAACAATACTATCTCACTCATGATATTGAGTTATCAGCCATAATAGTTTTTTTGATATTATTGAGACACTATCACTCTAGTGAAAAATGTGTGATATATACCAATAAAAAGATTTTGAAAAATATTTTCTCAAAGAAATAACTCAAAACGTGGAAAAGACGATGGCTGGAACTACTCAAGGGTTATTATTTCACTATACACTACCACCCGAGGAAGGAAAATAAGGCGGCATATGCTTTGAGAAGAAAGGATTATGGAGTTGTGAACAAGATGAGAGTAGAAAGGTATCCTATGTCTTGGATCAAGAAAATATAGATTTGGGAATAATCATGGAAGGTGAAACATCAATACTTCTTAAAATGGAAACTAAACCATCATTATTAGAATTAATAAAATGTTCTCACCCTGATGATAAGTAGTTTCGAAAGAAAATTAAAGCTATGAACAATGAGTGATTGATAAACATCATATATGAAGGTGGAATTTTAAAATTTGGGAGTAGAATTTGTGTTCCAGATATACCTGATCTAAAAAGGGAATTGCTGGATGATGCTCATACCTCCAATTTCTCTATACACCCGGGTAACACGAAGATGTATAGATATTTGAAGGAACATTTTTTTGGGACAACATTCAGAGAGAGATTGTAGATTATGTGTCAAGATGTATGGTGTGTCAATAGGTGAAGGTTGGAAGACAACATACTAGAGGTGTCATGCAACCTATTCCCATACCTGAGTGGAAATGGGATGATATTATGATGGCATTTTCATGGGACTAACATAGACTCCTAGATGGAATGATGCAATATGGGTCATTATTGATCATCATACCTAGTGAGAACATTTTCATGCAATAAGAGAATATTTACCATTTTTTTAGCAAGACTGTATATTAATGAAGTTGTAAGACTTCATGGTGTACCTCTATTGATTGTTTATGATTTCGATCCCCGTTTTACATCATGATTCTAGAAAATCATTTAGAATGCCCGGGATACTAAACTTCCTTTTAGAACTGCCTTCCACCCACAAACTGATGGAAAATTAGAACCGTCTATTCAAAACTCATAAGACATGTTTAGATCTTTCCCACATGACATTCACGGTATGTGAGATAAATATTTACCTCTCGTGTAACTTTCCTATAATAATAGCACTTATTCAAGTATTCAGATGACACTATATGAAGTGTTATATGGAAAGAGATGTCGCACACCAACTTTTTGGGATGCTTTTGGTGAAAGAAAACTTATAGTCCCATAACATTTTGAGGAAATAATGGAAAAGCTGAAGGGTATCCAAACCCACATAAAAGAAGCTCAAATATGGAAAAAGAGCTATGCAGATAACAGAAGTAAGGATTTTGAATTTCAATAAGGTGATCATGTTTTCTTGATGGTATCTCCATGGAAGGTTGTTGTACAATTTTTTATGAATGGGAAATTATTTCCCAGGTACATCGGACCTTTAGAAATTATAGAACCAATTGGAGTTATTGATTATTGTTGGGAAATGTCACCATGTCTATCCGATGTTCATAATGTGTTCCACGTATCACAGGTGAGAAAATACAAGCCTGACCCAATGCATGTACACACCAAACAAGAAATTCATCTCGAACATGATCTGTCTTATTATGAAGAGCATGTCAATATTCTTGATACCAGAGAATAAGTGTAGAGAAACTAGACGACTCGTCTAGTAAAAGTTCTATGGAGAAATCATAAGAAAAAAGAGGCAATGTGGAATCCCAGGGAACTTATGATGAAGAACCACCTGAATATTTTTATACAGTAGTATTCTAGAAATTTCGACGAAAAAATTATTTGAAGGATATGATAACGTAACAACTTGAGGTTATATGGTATATTTCCCCTTGAATAATAAAATAACTTGTGATGTACACAAATTTGAGTTCTCGCACCCCACGACTAATCAAACTAGCCATTATGAATATTAAAAACCACTTTTTAAAATTTTTTAAATTTTATTTTTCAAAATGTACTTCATTTTTGGAATTGGAATATCAAAATAATATTACGGTGAATTTTTGATATTTTTTCTGAAGAGTTTCAATTCTTGATGAATAGTGAAAATAAATTTGTTATTTTTTAAAATCAACATTTTATTTAAATATGTATTTATTTTATTTAAATTTATTTTAAGTAAAATTAGATACATAATACCTATATTAGTACAATAAAATTCATTGGAGTCATTTTATAATAAAATTAGATAAAAAATTATTCAAATTTTTATTGTCTTTTACCCACTTTCTAGATACGTTATCAAATTTGTATAAAACGTGATTTTTCCATGTCTATGAATTTAATCTCAAAATGTCTAAGAGAAAGGGTTGATATATGTAATTAAAATGGGGTTCAATAAGATGAAAATAATTTATGGTGAATAGTAAATTTTGATTTTTATTTACCATGGTTAAAAGTAAATAGGGAAATTAAAAGAAAAAATGATATTATTATTACCCTAAAACATGTCTTAATTCAATTGGATAATTGTATCTCAACCATAAAAATACATAGGAATAATATACGATCCTTTTGGTCCACTTGGATTAGATTAGGACATTTTTTATTATTTTATTTAGAAAATAGTTTAAAGTGTTAAATTAAAAGTTTCATAACTAAATAATTTATAATATAGGGTTAAACATAAGATAAATTCAACAATATATAATGATTAAAAAATATAAAAATATTACCTACATAAGGGTATTTTATTTTTAATTTTTATGAGTTAAATATTTAAATTTATTTAGGATACAATGATGATTGAGTAATTACATTAATGATGAATGATTATAATAATTGAAATTAAAAATATCCAAATAAATATAAATTTATATGATTGATGAATTAAACTAATTTTATATGTTAATATGACACTTTTGGGTTGTCTAAATAAATTATTTTAAAGTGATAAAGTTTTTATGAATTTAACATAAACAAAATACCAAATAGTTTCAAAATTGACCTCAATGAGTTTTTAAAACAAATACTATATTATTAATTGATATAATATTCCTAAAAATCTAAAGTTTGGAAAAAGGAGTTAGATAAGGTTAGATATATTAATAATGAACCACTTGGGGTTCTCTTGGCTTTTTTATAGAAATTTCAATATCTATTTATTATAATAATACAACAATACATGGTAAAAGTTAAACTATTTAACTAATAGTTAAATCTAAAATATAAGATTAATATGGTAACCTAGAACTGTATAAAACCTATTAGATGAGAGGTTCTTGACCAATCTATTCCTTATCCTATAAATAAATCATTTTAGATCCATTATTAAATAAATATGATTGTAAAATAAAATAACATTTCAAACTTTTCCAAAAGTAACCCTCATCTCTCTTATAAAAGGGTATTTCCCATTCTCTTAAAATAACACCTCCAAATCCATTTGGCTCGGCCAAACCCTACTCAAATATCCACCTAACTCTTCTCAATTCTACCTATATGCCTCACTTTGATCAGAAAACCATCCTATGGATCCATTGTTAACCACTCAAAAGGATCACCTTCAGAAGAGGTAATAATTTCACCACCTCTTTCAAAGTTATTTTCCTCTTCCAATTTATTTTTATTTTTTGTTTCCATTCCAAAATAATAAATCCAGTACCTTACACATATTGTGATGTTATTATAAATATGGTACATCCATATTCATTATTCTATCCATCCTATGAATGGCAATTCACCATATGTGAGTATGTACGGCTTACCGTCTCCACGTAGTGGAGTAGTTTTCTATTCAAAAAAATCATTATTTGGATGGATATAATAATTAGTATAATTGTTATAAATAATAACTATAACATGATAATGGCTTTGTATATATGATATACACTCCAATAACATACGATTACACTATCTATATTTTGGTATTGTCACCCGTGTGTACGTACGGATTACCGTGTACACGAACACAATTTTATTAATTCCCCATCGTAATGATTAAAGAATAAATCTCATTTTATGATTAAAATATAATGTTTAAGACCTTAATATAATTCAGGATATGAATCAAATACATATTATCCATAACAAACATGACTTATGTAAAAAAATATAAAGGAAAATGAATGAGTTAGCATTTGAAACGATGACACTACTAACATATTATTAACAAAACAATATTAAAAGATCATATGTGATTACATATTTATGTATGTGGTTCTTGTAGAATTTAATAACCATTATATAAATATTATAAAATAGGTTAACGTACCTTTTATTAAGTAAATGTATAAGGAAAGTGTTCATTTTATCATCTCCCTTTTATCCGAGGGTGTTTATACATGGGTATCCACTGGGACCTCTTTATCATCCACATCTGTGTTTCATAAAAATGTAATTCAATATAGTTTTACTATTTTCTAGAATATGGTTTATATTAATTTACACACTTTTTTGAATTTTTACAAAATATTTATACATGAATCATTCCATTTTTTTCTAAACAAGGTACTTTATGACCTTTTTGACAAATTAAGGTTGGAATGTCTTTTTTAACATATACAGCGGGTGCATATATTTTACACCATTATAACATCATTGAAGCTTCCCTTAATTATTATATGAATATTTTCAAAATAAATGTTTTCATTTATAATTATGTGACTTTTAGATTATTTCAAAATAGAAAGAGTTATTTCTCTAAAATAGTTTTAATTTCTTCTATGTCTACATATTTTGATGGATTTTAAACTTGCTTGAATTTAATTCATAATGATAAAATATTCTATTTTATATTGAAGACTTTGGGAAATGTTAGACCGTGGATTTGATATTTTTATACCATTAATGGTTAATATTTAAAGTATTAACATTTCGTATGCTGGTTTTAATATGAATGTTTGTATTATGTTTCAACCTTTTTATATGAGTAATGAATTAGACTTAGTATGTGATAGGTGGAGCCCACTATTTATCCTCGATACATCGGTAGGTCTCATGAGACAAACTAGTGTCTTGGAACAAGGCCTTGATAAAATATTTTTTGTAGTCATGGAATAAGTCTTTGACTATGTGGTTATGAAGTTTGGCATTATGCATTCCATTATTATGAAATTGGATATTGATATTACATGTGATTTTTCGACTAGTAGAATATCCATGTGAATAATAAAAATGAATTAGTTGATTTCTATTTTCCTTAATATGTTCATGTTTACATTTAAAAGTATTGTGTTTTATTATTATACATTGCCTTAAAAGTTTATGCTTATTTCTGAAAGTATTCTCTATATTGTTTTCCTTATTGAGCACCTGAGCTCACCACTTTATATATTATATTTTTACAAGGATTCAAAGAAGTATATTATGATTGATCTACAGGGATAGTCTAAGGGTGAGGATTGTGTTAAAAAAAGACACAATGTTGTTTTTTATTTGATGATGTAATGTAAAACTTATGTACGTTTCTTGTACATCCCAGGCTACTAAATTGATCACTCATTCGGTATTTGATCCCTTGTGATCATGCCAATGTTATGTATTAAAGCACTGACTATGGGTATCTAGGGTCTGGGTGTTACAAAAATGGACCTTCTCCAACTATCATTATGAGCATGGATCGGTCCAACGCCACACTTATCCTAACCCTAAGAAATAAAGAATAAAAAATTGGGTGATTTGCCATATCCATACCTGGATCCAGGAAGTCTATCCAATTTCTCAATGGTGGATCATACGTGTTATGAGATAAAACTCCATAGGCCACCACCAATGGACTCTATTACATGTCCAGTATTTGTATAAATAATGAAGTAGGGAACAATATATTATAGATATAATAGAAATGAAATTTAATGTAATAATTTAAAGTAACATTTTCTAGTATACTATCTATGATAAAAAACACATACCTATGATATTTTCAAATAATTATATCATCTAACTCAACCTACACATATTTGGTAGGTCAAATTGAGTAATGTGATCATACTTGTATTCTAGAGGCTACCAACTATCTTTTATTATTTACGGTGGTACAGATGGGAGAATATACCCACATGATTATAGTAATAGAAAAGTATCAAAAGGGAAAATATACAAAAGAATAAAATATATTTTTGATAAAATATTATCATTTAGAAGGTATCTGAAATAATCAATATCAATTGCAAATGAATTTTACATATACAATATTATTAACATTGAACGTGTCTATAAAAAAAGGTTGAAAAAACATAGAAATTGGAATCCAGTACAATACATGTATCAAAAACTATAGAAAAAACTGAATAAATTGTGATAGTATTGTGATCCAGGATCAGTCATGATCTCCCCTTTGTAGAAACTCTGTATTGACTTGGGAGGGAGCCATGGATGATGTCCACAAATAATGTGAAAGGAAATTCCAATCCATCCAGATCTAAGAAGGTGAAATAACCTTGAAATAAAAATAAAATTTGATCCATAGTGTATAAATTGACATGGAATCCTAGAAAATCAGGATCCCATGATAATAAATGTCGGTGGCATCCAAAACCATAATCATGACCCATATACGATAAATTTTAATGTAATCCAATGGAAACTGGAACCGAGGAGTTGAAATGTACATTGAATCCAATACCATTATCAATTAATTCCCCCATTAAATTAAATATAATTTTGAAAATTATGAGAAATAAATGAGTTCAATGAACCCATTCGTCAGTTTCCATTTAATCCAATAAATTAATTCATCTAATTCATATATAATCGATCTAGTAAAATAACGTTCTCTCAACACTAAACCATTCATATAACCACATTAAAAAAAGTAATCACATTAAAATGAATAATTATCTATATCATAATATCTCACAAGGCTCAAACAAAATTTGGAAGGCTCAAAAACACCAAATGGGTGTTTTAACATGGTACAAATACATACACACACCACACGGGTGGTCCAGGTTGAGGTGAAGAACCTCTAACTATAAAATGTTGACAAAAGGGTAACGTGAAGTGGTTCCAAAAAATTAAAAAAGTCATGGAATTTATTATATAGGTAACAATCGAAGTAATATACTGCATAGTAATGGAAACAAGGTATATAAAACAATAACAATTAAGTGAAATCTATTATCCACCAACCATATAATCATATTGGAAAACACATATAGTATCAGCTCATAACTCGTTATGTATTGAATGAAATTATAATAACTGATGGTTAACATAGAAATGGGGCTTATCAACAAGCTCCATAATAACTCAATTTATATGATGATAATTTAATAATGCACATTATGAATGAATAACTAATTGGTACATATCCAACATGATGAATGGTGTTTGATTATGATTCAAGAAGGTGAATATGGTGCCAAGACTAGTATTTGAACTTCATGAAGATAATATGAGACTATCTATTTGATGTATTCAATGGTTGAGAAATTTATTTATAAAAATATTATTGTTATGGGAAAATTGGGAATTAATGAAAAAAAACACTGGGTCACATGGTTTTGCCTCACAGTTGGAAAATTTGTGCACCATTCATGTGCCTTATTTGTATCATGAGGGACCTTTAATGGTTTTTATGCATGTTTTGGAAATACTAATGTAAAATTTTCTTTTACCCTTTGTTAAAATAAATCATTCTGTTCATGGTATTTCCCCCTGGTTACACTGTTTCTTCAAACGGTGAGGCCTGCTATGGGCTCAGAAATATCCAACATAGTTTACTCAAACTATGTAGAATGGGTTTTACTATTTCAAATAACCATTTAGATCATTTAACTCTAAATATAACATTATATCTAGGCAGTAAATAAATCTATAGACACTCATGAAACTTATTTGACCTCATTGGGCACTAACAGTATGTCAAAACAATAGTGTTAACCTGAAATTAAAGAGAATCATTCCCCCGCTGAAAGCATATGATCTTATATAAAATATCTCCAAAACAACCCTTATAATGTTCTATAGGTATTCTTATCATCAAATATCAATCCTAGTAGGATTATACTGTAGTCCAATGTTGTTATCAAATGAGAAGTTATAAGTCTAAAACGAACTATTTCTTGTTTATTTCGTATTATAACTTAATAAAATTATTCAATACAATTTTTATATAATAAATCAAGTATAAAAAATATATTTAAATGATATTATGACTATGATACATCCCCTTTTAATTTAATTTTTAAAATAATGGAGAACAAAAACATCATTAATTCATACTTGTGTACTTCCACCTCCACATAGCGATGAGATTAGTTTTCCATCACCGCCTCTTATAGATGATTAAAATTATGGATTTAATATATATAAATATATATTTATATATATGAAATTCATGTCAAAATTATATTTAATGGATGATAATATATATTCTATTTTCCTACCCTTTAATATTTTCAATAATGATAATTCCATTCATGTGTTCGTGTGGATTACCATCTCATTGAAGAGATGTGATTAATTTTTCATTTTTATCATTTCATAGATGGTAAAAAAAATTATTTATTTTGAAAAAATGAAAAATATTTTATGATTATTATTATTTTTATTGAGTAATAATTATTCACTTTATGAAGTTCTACATACTAAAGTGGTTTTATAACTATAAACTAAATGTCCTAAAAAACATGATACAAAAATAAATAATTAAATATGTCATTTAAATAAATAGAAAAGTGATTTATAAAAATTAGAAAACCATTAAAATTATTTTTTACTGGTAATTACTTTATATGAGTTTATTATATATATGTTAACGGAGATAAAATTAAATTATACACAATAAGAATGGGGTTACATAACTCAATTTCCTATCACTAGGTTATATCACATCTTCATAGATTGTAATATTATAATATTATATTTGAAATATTATTTTATTTATTTATTCATTATTTAAAGTTTCATTTTTTCAATTTACACTTGATATACTTGGCATCTCACCTAATTAATTATATAGTCAGTAGTATGATTTTTGTATGGGATATTCATCTCAATGTTTTCTTCATTAGGACTAATGTTTATGTTATGAAACCATATTTTTTAATGAGGGTAATAGAATTCCCATTGCAATTTAAAACCATAGATATTCATATATTTATTATATATAAGGTTTAATTTTAATTTATGTAATTCAAAGGATTAAAATCCATAAGTTTCATGAAATTTATGGATTTTTATGATAAAATGAGATGTTATTTTTGGATTGTATATTTTAAAATTGTCTTTAGATGGAATCATATTCTGTTATTTTTTTAAGCAACACCCATATTATTTTCCCCATGTTATTAATGTGGTTTTAATATTTATTTACAATTTACTTTCATAGTAATGAATGAAACATCAAGAAATTTGTTTTCATTGATACAAATATTTTGTCTTTTCTTTGACAGGGAATCATTCCCTTATATGTCAATAATAATTTAAATAATTTTAATAATAGTGTTAATTACACATCAATTATTTTTTAATGTGATTTTCATGTATATTTAACATTATTTATAATAGTTTTAAACGGAATCATTTTTATGTTGTGCATTCAACACATTTTTCAATTTCATTACCAACGCATGGATGAAATGTTCTAGGTTTACATATAATGAATTACCATATTTTTGTACCATCAAAAATATTATTTCAATTATGATTCCAATTAAATATTATGTGTTTATTTTCAAAGGATTTTTTTTTGTAAATATTGGGTTGTTTTCATTTTAAATGTTATTTTTGATGTGGAAGGCTTTTTTTCATAAAGAATGTTTTTATTATTATTTTAATTGTATTTATATTCAAAAATTTGTGAGCACTTTATGTTAATTATATTGTACATGGGATATATTGTAATTTTTACATCCTTAGTATTTCTACGGATGGATTATTATTCTGTCATATATATTTTCATTGAACCCATGAATTTTCAATGGGTAAATCAATCAATAAATGATAATTGGTTAATGTTATTTTGAAAATTGAATGAAAATAATTATCTTTATCATTATATGGTACCCGGTAATTTGTATTGATGATTGATGTGTGGTTCCA
This sequence comes from Viscum album, assembly GCA_963277665.1. Classification (NCBI taxonomy): domain Eukaryota; kingdom Viridiplantae; phylum Streptophyta; class Magnoliopsida; order Santalales; family Viscaceae; genus Viscum; species Viscum album. The sequence goes on from OY728137.1 coordinate 1,212,126,085, forward strand.
TTATTATCCGTGGGTATATTTATCCATTATAAATGAAGGATATGTGTTTATCTATTAATGCAAGGATAAGTGGGTTTGTTATATACATCCAATGAATTAGGTAATGAGATGGAGTTAATAAATAGTAGGTTTCAGAGAAGTGGTCGATTCAATTTATCAGGTATGTTATTCCATTTTAAAGTGTGATTTTAAGAGTGATATGATAACGGTATTTCATGATAGAAACATATTTTATTTGGGCTTTCTATTCATTTTTAGTGGTACCATTGATCATGATTGACATCACTTGGGACATGGTTATTTATTCACCAGACTCTTCACTATATTAAATCCTCAATCCATTTAACATTTTTTATTATCTATATCATTATGAGTATTAATTAATATCTACTAAGGGCATGATCATTAATTAGGTTATCATACACATTTTCTCATCTAATTCACACTAATAATATTTAATTTTCAATTATTAATGTCATCTTCACTAATTTTTTAATCTCAAACTTCTTATGTATTCAATTTAACAAGGTTATGAATAATAATTTGAATGAAATATTTCATGAATGGTATCACATAAGAATAATTTTAGGTGAAATATTAAAAAAAATTTGGTGAAATAATAAAAAGTGGTTATAATAGTAAATAATATCACTGGATGATATAAGTATTATAATGTAAAATTAGTTACAAATTATTTTAAAATAAATTCCAAAAACATCCCCTTGTATTTGAGTTATAAAATATTTTAGTTTAATGTGTTCTATTTTTAATGGGTAATTTTGGGTGTAGTTGGGGTTTGAATTAGTGGTAAGCACCCCGTAATCCTATATGAAAAATGTGGGTTCAAAACCCATGGGGTGTAGGATACTATAGCAGTACTATATAGGTATTGTAGCAGCAGTGGTACAGTTGATCAACAGGTACTGTAGCGGCGACATGGCACTATAGCGGCGACGGGTACTGTAGCAGCCAACTTACTATTCACAGAATGGGCCTTAGGCCAAAAATTTGGGCATCCGGGCTATGTATTGGGCTACATGCCCACTGGGCCTTCGAGCTATGTAATGGGTCTCCCTCTACCCAGTAAAAAGTGGTTTTTTCTTTACTTTAATAATAAAATGAGGCTTCAGCCCCCACCATTTAATGGGTAATTTTGGGTCTCGTATATTGAAATCAAATCTATATATGTGAAGATTATGTTTTTATCCCTAGAACCAATAACTTGGGTTCAATGATGATATAGTTCATATCAGATAAAGGTTTTGATAACTATAGAGGTTAGTATGTTGTCATGTTATGTTAACTTTATAGTTATGGACAACATCATGGGTTAATAAGTTTATGTTTTATAATATGTTTAATGGAACATACACCCCTTCTAAGGTTTTATATGATGGTATTTCAAGATTATTGATATTATTTTAAAAGAAATTCATACAAATAAAACCCTTTGGTCTTATTTTAATTTTTTTAGTTGGTTATTTGAAGAATAATTATTCTTTAATTTATAGAAATAATTTTTAAGGAATTGATAAAAATTTGGGTTAAGATGATAACTGATGTCTAATTTAATATTGAAAACTATATTAAAGGGTTATTAAATTTTTGGAATATACATTTTATCATTGATATTACCATGTGATTGAAATGTGATTTGGTGACTAAGTAATTAATGTAACTTTTAGTTAAGTTTATTATATTCTGAACGTTATATGATAAAGGTAAATGAAAATTTATTTTTATAATATGGTATATTATTTAAGGAATAAAGGTTCATTTATAATTCCGATGTATATTTTATTTTTTTGAATTATGTTTATTTAGGATATATAAGAACTTATTACCATATTTCGGAGAAATATTTTTAGTATATCGTGGAAGAATATATGATCGAATCCTTTGGATTTTTGGTTTTCTATGTTAGATATGAATATTTGGATTATTTCTAAGGTATAATATTTATTAAATAATTGTTAATTAACTATGGATATTATTTTTTTAAAATTTCAGACTAAATGTTATAATTTATCACATGATGGTTGGGATATTGTTGATATTATCTTATGCCAAAAAATTTAGTTTTAATTAATTTATAAAACCAAGTTGAATAACATATTATATTTTTTAGGATATAATGATACATTATTAGTTTATTTTAGTATTTAGTCCTTAAAAATTATTTTCCAATTTTCATTTCTTATTATATGATATAAGATAAAAGTTTTAAGTGATCATAGTTGAACAAAAGTATGAAATTGTAATTTTGAAATTAAATGATATCAAATATGTAGATTTTTTCAAGATGACTATCATGATGCTAAAAGAATACCTTAACATTATGAAGATGATCTAGAAAAATATATTTTGTCCAACATACATCAATTGTATTGAATTTTGGGACTTCTTCACACTCTATGGATTTATGTTTTGTGGTCAGTGAATTTATAATGATCAATGTTCTCTTATACTATTCATCATTTGTTGGTTATTACTATTAACATCAATGTATATATATTAAATTCCCCCTAAAATTATCTTATTTGAAATCCTATATAAGTTTTATTCCAGATGACCATAATATTTTCATTTACCTCGTTTTAATAAAAAAGTTTATTATCTCTTTTTTATGAATTTTTTTAAAAAATAAATATTCTATTAAATATTAATATGTTTTTTCTTTTGTTGATCATATGTTTCATCTTTCACTCCTTGGAATTGTAATTCTTAGAAAATGAAAGTATTTTCATCTATAATAAGATAAAATTTTGAGGATAAATTTTGATTATGTATGTAATAATGTAACACCAATAATATTTAGTTTAAAATTATAATATAGTCAATATTTTTCTTTAAATTCTACAAAGAGCATTATAATTTTTTTTATATAATATAAAAATATTAATTTTCAAATACAACAGTTATAACATAATTATTAAATTAGAAGGTATGAATTATAATAACCATATTCTTAAAAATATATATAATGGTTTTAATTAATGTAAAGGTACGGAATAATTTGTAACAATTAAATTCTCAATTTTTAGTAATGTAATTTTAAACATCAAAAATTTGTTTTCTTCATAAATTATTTTTATTTATTTTTTGATGAAATATTAAAAATGTATTTTCTCACATTTTTATTTCCTTTGATAAAATATATATCAATATTTTGAATAATTATATAAAAAATATATTAGAGTTAATTATTCATATTTTTTTGGAAAGGATTAATGTTTCAAAAAATAGTGAAAATACGAGTTTTTTGTGAAAAGATTATTTATTTTTATTAAAATTGCCAATTGTTTTGAAATTTTGAATGAATATTACTAGAATTATTATTTAATTATATATTATTCAAATAATTACAAATGATTTACCATTTTACCTGATTTGGATATAAGTTCACATATGGGAATCTAAACAAAACTATTTAAAATGAATTTTCATTAGGATTTATGAATATATATTGAAAATCATTTAGTCTAATATTTATATTGAAACATGATTTCCATGAACATAATATCATTATAGATATGAATCAAAAACATCTTATCCATAAAAAACATGACTTCTGTAACAGAACATATAAAGTAAAACGAATCAGTTAACACCCGCAACGATTAAACTACTAAAATATTATTGACAATGCAAAATTAGATGATCATATATGATACTATATTTATGTATGTATTTAATTTATAATTTAATAACAGAAAATTAACTATTATACATGAGGTTAGCATACCCTCAATCAAGGAAAAGTACAGGGGAAAAGATAATTTTTACATTCTGTTTATAATCTTTGGTTGTTTACAAGTGAGTATCTACCAGGACCACTTTATCATCAACATCTGTGTTTCTTAAAAATGAATTTTCAAAACATTTTAAATATTTTCAAGAATAATGTTTATATTTATTTATACATTTTTTGAATTTTTATATAATTTTTATAGTGTAATATTTTCGTCTTTTTCAAATCATGGTACTTTATAATTATTTAGGAAAATTAAGGTAGGAATGTCTTTTTTAACTTATACGGAAGGTGTGGCTATTTTATACTGTTATAAAATATTCAAAGATTCACTTAATAGATTATAATAAAATTTTCAAAATAAATGTTTCATTTTATAATTATGTGACTTTTAAATGATTTCAATATAGAAAGATATATTCCAATCAAATAGTTTTGATTTCGTCTATTTCAACATCCTTTAGTTGATTTTACACTTGTTTGAAGTTGATTTATTATAATATAATCTTTCATATCATAATGAAAGTTTTTTGATATTTTTTAATATGGATGTGATATTTTTATACCATTCATGGTTTATGGTTAATGTATTGACATTTCATAAGCAAGTTTTAATATGAATGTTTATATAATGTTTAATCCTTTTCAGATAAGGAATGATTTGGACTTAGTAAGTGACGGGAGGATCCCACTATAGATCCGTAATTCATAGGTTGGTCTCAAGAGACAAACTAGTGTCCTAACACAAGACCATTACAAAATCTTATTTGTAGTCTTGGCTTGAGGACTAAACTATGTGGTTATGATGTCTCGCATTATTCATTCTATCATTTGGAAATTGGATATTGACATTACATGTGATTATTTGACTAGAAGAATATCCATGTGAATATGTAAATTGAATTATTAGATTTTTATTTTCCATATTATCCTCATGTTTAATCTAAAAATTCTTTTGTTTCAGTTGTATACATTTCCATAAATGTTTATGATTTTTTAGGAAAGTATCTGTTATATTGTTATCCATACTGAGCGCCTGAGCTCACCCCCTTCTATGTTTTATTTTTCCTAGGATGCGAAGATATATATTATGACTTACCTACATTGATAGTATAAGGGAGATGATAGTGTTACAAAGTGACACATTTTTGTTTTTTATTTCATGGTGTAATGTAAAACTTCTGTATGTATCTAGTACTTACAAGGATACTAAACTGATCGGTCTTTATGGATTTGTTCCCTTGTCATCATGAAAATGTTATGTAATAATGCACCGACTCTTGGTAATGAGGGTCTGAGTGTTACACTTGTTATTAGAAGAAGTAATAAAAAACCATGGAAGTTATATTAAGATAAACATTAATTAGAGAACGTTACCCTAAGATAGACTTTGAGGATTTTTATAGAAGAAAATCCTAGAATTTTGGTAGTGTAGTGATTTTGTGTATTTTCTATGAAATACATCCCTGTCTAGATATGAGCAGGTAGATGGGGCTCTGGAACAGATGTACCTATGAGTGAAAACTCTTATATGGATTTTCATGCTTGACTTGGGGTATCCTTTACATGACAATGGTCCTTGCTGCACTCTTGGTTATGAAACTCCTAGGGGATATGTCAGGATAATTCACATTTTCTTTACAACCCATTCTAAGGTATTTATGAATATATACCTCCTCAAAGAAAAGATTTTTATGATTATTGATTATATCCATAAAATATTCAATTAATGTTATGTAGTTTTTATGTTTTAATTATGTATTGCAATTAATAAACAAATCTAGTGTATTCCATTATTTTGAAATGGTGGATAATGGAAGGAATGTAAACTATATCAACACACATAATACATGTAGGGATTTTCATAATACTAAATTTAATTATAGTGGATATGGTGATGCAACTGGTGCTGATCAACTTATCACCATACTGGGACAACTTACTCTGGTTATAAATAATAACCTTACCTGTATGGAGCACCCTGATCCACTACACGAAGGATCAATGATAGAAAACTTCATTAGAAAAAAACCACTAACATTTAATGGGACTAAAAATCTATTTTTAGCTGAGTCATTAATATGTTCCTAAGAGAAAATATTTCATGCTTTAGGGAGTAACAAAAGGGGAAAAGTTTTCATGGCAGTTTATCGCCTCACGCGAGATACAGATCATGGGTGGTCATTAAATCAAAACCCAACAGAGGAAGATGAAGTTTTAAATATGGGATTTAGGGATTTTAAAGATCTTTTCATAGAAAAATACTTTCCTCATGACCCTGAAGCATATTTGGAAAGATAATTTCCGAGTTTGAGGGAAAAGGAAGAAAGGAATGTCACAATGTATGACGATAACTTTACAAGGTTATAAAGGTATGCATAAAATGATATACATAACCCAATGATTAATATTGATCAATTATACAATGTGTTTTTACCATTTCTCCTTCAAGAATTATTCTCACAGTACTTATCATCATAAGAAGATGTTTTCTCATGTTTTATCAATTCAGAAATGTAATTCTCTATGTCTTAAGAATTTAAGGAAAAGAAAGATAAGAAGAGATGTTATGAACACTCTGGAAATAAAAATAATGAAATAAGGGAAAAGTTGAATATCTATCCTGCGGTAAATATAGAATTAAACACCCTGGTTATTTCTTAATGGGTATGTGAGTTTTTTAAAAGTGTGGTAAAAAGGCCACGATTCTCATGATTTCAAGGGAAAGAAAGTGATGGTCAATGTTGATTGAAATAGTTGTAGAGAAACGGGGAATTATGCAAGAGAATATACTAAGAACCAAGGAAAATTGCCTCAAAAAATTCCAAGTGGGAAAGGATAAGCTAATGTGATCCCTACTACTAAAGTTGAATCTCTAAAAGACGTGTTGGCAGGTAATTTAATGGTTTCCTTATGTTTAGCCAGTCTTTATTTGATTTTGGATAATCAAATTGTTTCACATCATCCCAATTTTATATGAAAATTATTTATTTCCAATTTTATTTAACAAGGGAGTTGTTAGTCAAAACTCATAAGGTAAGTATCATTGTAGAAAAATTTTGGGAATCAATCTCCATTAGGGCATGTGGATATTCTTTATCTGTTTATATAATCAATAAAACCATGATTGAATTTGATATTATCCTTAGTATGGATTGGATTTCGGTGCATGATGCGATAATTTATTGTAAGAGAAATAGTTTTCAATTTTCAATGATGATAAAGAGTACCTAATCATTAGAGAAGAAACATCACCACCTGATTCTTATCGAGATCCAACCCCATTAACCCAAGTAAATTCAATTATTGGGGAGGAATATAATGAAATAAGTATTGGTGGGGAAAATAATGTTCAAATAGAGGATTTACCTATTGTGCAAGAATATATAGATGTGTTTTCGGATTATTTTCATGGACATCATCCAGAATGATAAATTTAGTTTTCCATTGATTTTATTCATGTGTCATGGCCCATATCAAATACCCCTTATATAATGTCCACTGTGTAATTAGTGGAACTAAAGAAAAAACTAGGGGAATTTAGTAATAAAGTTTTTATTCTCTATAGTGTTTATCCAAGGGGATCCCCTATTATTTTTGTAATGAAGATATATGGATCTATGAGGATGTACATTGACTATAGGGAGATCAATGCTATAACAATAACAAACATGTATCCACTCCCTCACATTGATGAATTATTTGATCAACATAATTGACGTCGTGATTTTTCAAAGATTGACCATCGATCTGGATATCATCTCTTGTGTGTGGAGAAGGAAGACATTATGAAAAAAACTTTTCATACAAGGTACGGGCATTACGAGTTTACAGTAATGCTTTCTGGACTGACTAATGCACCTTATCTTTTGATGGATCTAATGAATATTGTTTCAAGGAATATCTTAATGACATTGTAGTGGTATTTATTGATGATATCTTGGTATAATCCAAAATGTTAGAAGGTCATTAAAATCCCTTGCACATTATTCTAAAGACTCTTAGAAGAAATGAATTATTAAAGAAGTTTAGAAAGATTGAATTTTGGATTTAGGATATTTCATTTCGTGGCAATATTGTAGCTAAATATGGAATCTCTTTTGAACCTTCAATGACCTAGGAAATACAAGAATGCCCAGCACTGGAGAGTGTAAAAAAGGTATGTAGTTGTATTGGTTTATTAAGTTATTATCGGTGTTTCACCCTAAATTTTTTCCGATTGGAAAACCCATTAACCAAGATCACATTTAAAGGGATTAGTTTTTTTGGACAAATGAGTGTGAAGACTATTTTGAGGAACTGAAAAGAAGCTTAGTCAATGCACTTATATTGAATCTGCCATCGGGGAATGATGGTTATGTTATTTATAGTGTTTCTTCCATGAAAGGACTTGGTTGTGTCCTTATGCAGAACGATAGAGTAATTTCCTATGCCTCAAGACAGATAAAAATTAATGAACAAAACTATCCCACTCATGATATTGAGTTAGCAGCTATAATATTTTTTTTGAATTTATCGAGACACTATCTCTCTGGTCAAAAATGTGTGATATATACAAATAAAAAGATATTGAAATATATTTTCTCAAATAAAGTACTCAAAACGTGGAAAAGACGATGGATTTAACTAATCAGGGATTATTATTTCACTATACACTACCACCTAAGGAAGGAAAATAAGGCGGCATGTTCTTTGAGAATAATGCATTATAGAGTTGTGAACAAGATGCGTGTAGAAAGGTATCCTATGTCTTGGATCTAGAAAATATAGACATGGGAATAATCATGGAAGGTGAAACATCAATACTTTTTAAAATGGCAGTTAAACCTTCTTTATTAGAATTAATAAAATGTTCTCAGCCTGATGACAAGGAGTTTCAAAGGAAAATTAAATCTATAGACAATGAGTGATTGATAAAATTAATATATGAAGAAGTAATTTTAATATTTGGGAGTAGACTTTGTGTTCCAGATATACCTAATCTAAAAAAGGAATTGTTGGATGATGCTCATAGCTCCAATTTCTCTATACACCTGGGTAGCACTAAGATGTATAGAGATTTGAAGGAACATTTTTTTGGGACAACATGAAGAGGGAGATTGTAGATTATGTGTCATGATTTATGGTGTGTCAATAGGTGGAGGCTGGAAGACAACATACTAGAGGTGTCATGCATCATATTCCAATACCTCAGTGTATATGGGATAATATTATGATGGGTTTGTAATCGAACTAACATAGAATCCAAGAAGGATTGATGAAATATGGGTCATTGTTGATCATCATACCTAGTGAGGACATTTTCATGTAATAAGAGAAGATTTAAAAATGGAATATTTAGCAAGACTATATATTAATGAATTTGTAAGACTTCATGGTGTACCCCTATCAATTTTTTATGATTTTGATCTCTATTTTACATCAAGATTCTAGAAAAGCATTCAGAAGGCCCGAGATACTGAACTTCCTTTTAGCACTGCCTTCCACTCTCAAACTGATGGAAAATTAGAACCGACTATTCAAAACATAGAATACATTTTGAGATCTTTCCCACATGACATTCACGCTATGTGGGACCAATATTTACCTCGGGTGTAATGTTCCTATTACAATATCTTCTATTTAAGTATTCAGATGGCACCATATAAAGAGTTATATGGAAAGAGATGTCTCACACCAACTTGTTGGGGTGATTTTATTGAAAGAAAACATGAAGTCCCATAAAATTTTGAAGAAATAATGGAAAAGGTGAAGGGTATCCAAACCCACATCAAAGAAGATCAAATATGAAAAAAGATGTGTGCTGATAATAGAAGTAAGGATTTTCAATTTCAAGTAGGTGATCATGTTTTCTTGATGGTATCTCCATGGAAGGGTGTTATAAAATTTTGTATGAATGGTAAATATGTCCCATGTACATCAGACCTTTCGAAATTATAGAACCAATTGGAGTTATAGCTTATTGTTGGGAAATGCCGCCATGTCTATCCAATGATCATAATGTGTTCCACATATCATGGTTGAGAAAATACAAGCCTGACCTAATGCATGTACACACCAAACAAGAAATTCAACTCGAACATGATCTGTCTAATTATGAAGAGCATGTCAATATTCTTGATACAAGAGAATAAGTGTATAGAAACCAGACGACTCATCTAGTAAAAGTTCTAGGGAGAAATCATAAGATAGAAGAGGCAACGTGGAATCCCAGGGAACTTATGATGAAGAACCACCTGATTCTTTTTATGCTGTAGTATTCCAGAAATATTGAAGAAAAAATTATTTTATGGATAGGATAATGTAACACCCTGAGCTTATATGGTATGTTTCCCCTAGAATAATACAATAACATTCTTTGAACACAACATCGAGTTCTAGCACCCCACGACTAATCAAACTAGCCATTATGAATAGTAAAACCCACTTTTATAAATTTTAGAATTTTTTTTCAAAATGGAAATCAATTTTGGATTTTTAATATCAAAATTATATTAGGGTGAATTTTTTATATTTTTTCTGAAGAGTTTCAATTCATGATGAATAGTGAAAATTAATGCGTTATTTTTTAAAATAAACTTTTTATTTAAATAAGTTTTTATTTTATTTAAATTTTTTAAGTAAAATTAGATACATAATACCTATATTAGTAAAATAATATTCATTGGAGTCATTTCATAAAAAAATTAGATAAAAGATTTTATTGAACTTTTTACCGTCTTTTACACACTTTCAAGGTACGTTATCAAATTTGTATAAAACGTAATTTTTCTGCTTCTATGAATTGAATCTCAAAATATCTATCAGACACAGTTGATATAAGTAATTAAAATAGGGTTCAATAAGATGAAAATAATTTTTGGTGAATAGTAAATTTTGATTTTTATTTACCATGGTTAAAAGTAAATAGGGAAATTAAAAGAAAAAATGATATTATTATTACCCTAACAAATGACCTACTTCTATTGGATAAGAGTATTTCAACCATAAAAATACTTAGGAATAATATATGATCTTTTGGTCCACTTGGATTAGATTAGGAAATTTTTTATTATTTTATTTAAAAAATAGTTTAAAGTGTTAAATTAATGGTTTCATAACTAAAACGTATTTATGATTCTTGTACTTCCATGGCTACTAAACTGATCGATCATTTGGGATTTGATACCTTGTGATCATGCTGATTTTATGTATTAATGCACCGACTATGAGTAACTAGGGTCAGGGTGTTACAAAAATGGACCTTCTCCAGCTAGCATTGTGAGTATGGCTCGGTCCAACACTACCCTTATCCTAATGCTAATTAATAATGCATAAAAAATTGGGTGATTTCCTAAATCCAAACCTGGATCCATGAAGTATATCTAGTTTCTCAATGGTGGATCATACGTGTTGTGAGATAACACTTCGTAGGCCACCACCAATTGATTCTATTACATGTCCAGTATCTGTATAAATAATGAAGTAGGAAACAATATATTATAGATATAATAGTAATGAAATTTAATGTAATAATCAACAGTAACATTGTCTAGTATACCATCTCTGATAAAAAACACATACCTATGATATTTTCAAATAATTATATCATCTAACTCACCCTACACCTATTTGGTAGGTCAAATTGAGTAATGTGATCATCCTTGTATTCTAGAGGCTACCAACTAGCTTTTACTGTTTACGGTGGTACAAAGGGGAGAATATACCCACATGATTACAATAATAGAAATGTATCAAAAGGGATAAATATACAAAAGAATAATATATATTTTTTATAAAATATTATCATTTAGAAGGTATTTGTAATTATAAATATCAATAAAAAATGAATTTTCCTATAAAATATTATTTACATGGAACATGTATATAAAAAAAGGTAGGAAAAACATAGAGATTGGTATCCAGTACAATACATGTATCAAAATACCATAGAAAAAATGGAATAAATTGTGATAGTATTGTGATCTCAGATCAGTCATGATCTTCCCTTTATAGAAACTCTGTATTGACTTCGGGGGAGCCAAGGATCATGTCCACAAAGCATGTCCAAGGAGAGTCCAATCCATCCAGATCTAAAAAGGTGAGATGACACTAAAATAAAAATAAAATTTGATCCATAGTGTATAAATTAAAATGGAATTCTTGTAAATCATGAACCTTTGATTATAAATGTGTGTGGCATCAAAAACCATAATCATGACCCATATAGGAGAAATTTTAATGTAATCCAATGGAAACTGGAACCGAGGAGTAGAAAATTACATTTAATCCAATACCATTATCAATTAATTCCACCATTAAATTAAATATATTTTTTAAAATTATGAGAAATCAATGAGTTCAATCAACCCATTCTTCATTTTCTATTCAATACAATGAATTAATTCATCTAATTAATTTATAATTGACCTGGTAAAATAAGGTTCCCTCGACACTAAACCATTCATATACCCACATTAAAAAAAATAAAAACATTAAAATGAAGAATTAACTCTATCGTAATATCTCACAAGGCTCCAACTAAATTTATAAGGCTTAAAAACACGGAATGGGTGGTTTAACATGGGACAGATACGTAAACACACCTCACGGGTGGTCCAAGATGAGGTGAACAACCTATAAATATAAAATTTTGATAAAATGGTAACCTAAAGTGGTTAAAAATAAAAAAGGCATTTAATTTATTATATAGGAAACAATGGAAGTAATATCCAGCATCATAATGGAAATAAGGTATATAAAACAATAACTATTAAGTGAAATCTATTATCCACCAACCATATAATCGTATTGGAAAACACATCTAGAATAGGCTCATAACTCGATATGTATTGAATGAAATTATAATAACTGATGGCTACCATGGATATTAAGTTTATCAAAAAGCTCTATAATAACTCAATTTATATGATGATAATTTAATAATCGCACATGATGAATAAATAACTAATTGGTACATATCCAACACAATGAATGGTATTCGATTATGATTCAAGAAAGTGAATATGGTTCCAAGACTAGTGTTTGAACTTCATGAAGATAATATGAGACTATATATTTGATGTAATCAATGGTTGAGAAATGAATTTAAACTAATATTATTGTTATGGGTAAATTGGGAATTTTTGAAAAAAAAAAACTAGATCACATGGTTTTTCCTCACAGTTGGAAAATCGATGCACCATCCATGTACCCTTCTTTGTCTCATGAAGGAGATTTAATGGTTTTTATGCGTGGTTTGGATATCCCAATGTTAAATTTTCTTTTACCCTTTGTTAAAATAAATTATTCTCTTCATGGTATTTCCCCCTGGTTGCACTGTTTCTTCAAACGGTGAGGCCTGCTATGGCCACAGAAATGTCCAAGATAGTTTACTCAAACAATGCGGAATGGGTTTTACTATTTCAACTAACCAGTTTGATCATATAACTCAAAATATAACTTTATACCTAGGCACTAAATAAATCATTAGACACTCTTGAATCTTATTTGAACTCATTGGGCACAAACAGTATGTCAAAATAATAGAGTTAAACTGAAATTAAAGAGAATTATTACCCAGCTGAAAACATATGATCTTATATAAAATATCTCCAAAACAACCCTTATCATGTCCTATAGGTACTATTTTCATCAAAAATCAATACTATTAGTATTATACTGTAGTCCAATGTTGTTATTGAAAGAGAAGGTATAAGTCCAACCTGAACTATTTCATGTTTATTTCATATTATGACTTAATAAAATCATTAAATACCATTTTTATATAATAGAAAAGGTATCTAAAATATATTTAAATGTTATTATGACTATGATACATCCCTTTTAATTTAATTTTCAATATAATGGAGAAAAAAAACATCATTCATGCATACTTGTGTACTTCCACCTCCACATAGCGATGAGAATAGTTTTCCATCATCACCTCTTATGGATGATTAAAATTATGGATTTAATATATATAAATATATATTTATATATATGAAATTCATGTCAAAAATATCATTAATGGATGGTAATATATATTCTATTTTCACACCCTTTAATATTTTTGATAATGATAATTCCATTCATGTGTTCGTGTGGATTACCATCTCTTTGAAGCGATGCAATTAATTTTTCAATTTTTAATTTCATAGATGGTAAATAAATTGTATTTATTTTGAAAAAATAAAAATTATTTCATCATTATTATTCTTTTTATTGAGTAATAATTGTTCACTTTATGAAGGTCAACATTCTAAATTTGTTTTATGACTATAAACTAAATTTCCTCAAAAACATGTTACAAAAATGTTTAATTAAATATTTAATTTAAATAAATAGAAAAGTGATTAATAATAATTAAAAAACCATTTAAATAATTTTTTACTGGTTATTACATTATATTAATTTATTATATATATGTTAAAGGAGATAAAAATAAATTATACACTATAAGAATGGGGTTACAAAACTCAACTTCCTATCACTGGGTTATATCACATCGTCATTAATAGTAATATTACAATATTATATTTGAAATAAAATTTTATTTATTTATTCTTTATTTAAAATTTCATTTTGTCAATTTACACTTGATTCCCTTAGCATCTCACCTAATTAATTATATATTCAGTGGTATGATTTTTGTATGGGATATTTATCTCAATGTTTTTTTCTTTAGGACTTATGTTTATGTTATGAATCCATATTTTTTTATGAGTGGAATATAATTCCCATTGAAATTTAAAACCATAGATATTCATATATTTATTATATATAAGGTTTAATTTGATTTCATTTTATTCAAAGGATTAAAATCCATAAGTTTCTTGAATTTTATGGGTTTTTTTGAGACAATGAGATGTTATTTTGGGATTGTATATTTTTAAATTTTCTTTAGGTGGAATCTTATTCTGATATTTTTTAAGAAAAACCCCTATTCTTTTCCCCATGTTATTAATGTGGTTTCAATATTTATTTACAATTTCCTTTCATAGTAATAAATGAAACATCAAGAAATTTGTTTTCATGTGATACAAATATTTAGTCTTTTTTTGACAGGGAATCATTCCCTTATATGTCAATATTATTTAAAATAATTTTAATAATAGTGTTAATTACAAATCAATTGTTTTTTAATGTTATTTTAATGTATATTTAACATTATTTACAATAGTTTTAAATGAAATCATTTATTTTTTGTTCATTTAAAACATTTTTCACATTCATTACAAATGTGTGGAGGAAAACATTTGGGTTTACATAAAATGCTTTACCATATTTTTGAACCATCAAAAATATTATTTCAATTATGATCCAATGAAATATTCAGTGTTTATTTTCAAAGGAAATGTTTTTTAGTAAATGTAGGTTTTATTCATTTTAAATGTTATTTTTGATGTGGAAGATGTTTTTTCCTAAAGAATGTTTTTATTGATATTTTATTGGTATTTGTATTAAAATATTTTTTATCACTTTATGTCAATTAAATTGTACATGGGATATATTGTAACTATTCCATCCTTAGTATTTCTATTGATGGATTATGATTCTATCATATGTATTTTCATTGAACCCATGACTTTTCAATGGGTAAATCAATAAATTAATGATAAGTGGTTAATGTTATGTTGAAAATACAATGAATGTAATTGTATTTTTCATTATATGGTACCTGGTAATTTGTATTGATGATTGATGTGTGGTTCCATTATTATCTGTGGCTATATTTTTCCAATATATATGAAGGATATGTTTTTATCTGTTAATACAAGGATAAGTGGGTATGTTATATACCTCCAATGAATTACATAATGAGATGGAGTTAATCAATAGTAGGTTTTAGAGAAGTGGTCGATTCAATTTTTCAGGTATGTTATTTTATTTTAATGTGTGATTTTAAGAGTGATATGATAATGGTATTTCATGATACAAACATATTTTATTTAGGCTTTCTATTCATTTTTAGTGGTCCCTTTGATCAAGATTGACATCACATGGGTCATGGTTATTTATTCACTAGACTATTCACTATATTAAATCCTCAATCCCTGTAATATTTTTTATTATCTATATCATTATGAGTATTAATTAATATCTACTAAGTTCATGATCATTAATTAGGTTATCATACCCATTTTCTCATATAATTAACACTAATAATATTTAATTTTGAATTGCTAATGTCATATTCCCTAATTTTTTAATCTCAACCTTCTTATGTTTCCAATTTACCAAGGTTCTGAATACTCATTTAAATGAAATATGTCAAGAAATGTATCACATAAGAATAATTTTTGGTGAAATATTAAATAATTTTTCTGAAATAATAAAAAGTGTTTATAATAGGAAATAATGTCACTGGATGATATAAGTATTTTAATGTAAAAGTAGTTACAAATTA
Organism: Viscum album; assembly: GCA_963277665.1. NCBI lineage: Eukaryota > Viridiplantae > Streptophyta > Magnoliopsida > Santalales > Viscaceae > Viscum > Viscum album. Next base: position 1,212,142,224 of record OY728137.1, read on the forward strand.
TTTAAAAATAAATACCAAAAATATCCTCATTTATTTATGTTATGAAATCTTTTTGTTTAATGTTGTCTATTTTTAATGTGTAATTTTGGGTGTAGGTGGGGTTTTTCTTAGTGGTAAGCACCCCGTAATCCTACATGAAAAATGTAGGTTCAGAACCCATAGGGAAAAGGATCATGTAGCAGTACTGTAGCGGTATTATAACAGCGGTGGTACTGTTGATCAGTAGGTACTGTAGCAGTGTCATGGCACTATAGCGACGATGCGTACTGTAACAGCCATGTTAGTATTCACAGAATAGGCCTTAGGCCAGAACTTTGGGCCTACGGGCTATGTATTGGGATACATGCCCACTTGGACTTTGAACTATGTAATGGGTCACCCTCTACCCTGCAAAAAGAGGTCTTTTCGTTACTTTAATAATAAAATGAGGCTTCGACCCCAACCATTTAATGGGTAATTTTGGGTCCTCTATATTAAAATAAAATCTAGATATGTGAAGATTATATTTTTATCCATAGAACCAATCAATTGGGTTCAAGGATGATATAGTTCATATCAGAGAATGGTTTTGATAACGATAGAGGTTTGTATGTTGTCATGTTACGTTACCTTTATAGTTATGGACAACATCATGGGTTATTAAGTTTATGTTTGATTATATGTTTAATGGAACATACACCCGTTTTGATGTTTTATGTGATGGGATTTCAAGATTATTGATATTATTTTAAAATAACATTATAGTAATAAACACCTTTGGTCTCGTTTTAATTTTTTAAGTTGCATATTTGAAGAATAATTAATCTTTAATTTATAGAAATAATTTTTAAGGAATTGTTAAAAATTTGGGTTAAGATGATAATTGATGTCTAATTGAATATTGAATACTATATTAAAGGGTTATTAAATTTTTGGAATATATAATTTATCATTGAGTTTACCATGTGATTGAAATGTGATTTGGTGACTAAGTAATTAATGTTACTTTTAATTAAGTTTACTATATTCTGAACATTATATAATAAAGGTAAATGAAAAATTATTTTGATAATATGGTATATTATTTAAGTAATAAAGTTTAATTTATAATTCAGATGTATATTTGATTTTTTTTGAATTAGGGTTATTTAGGATATATAGGAATTGATTATCATATTTCAGAGATATATTTTGAGTATATCGTTGGGGAATATATAATCGAATTCTTTATATTTTTGGTTTTCTATATTAGACATTAATATTTGGATGATTTTTAAGGTATGATATTTATGAAATAATTGATGATTAACTATGTATATTATTTTTTAAAAATTAGAGACTAAATGTTATAATTCGTCATATGATGGTTGGGACATTTTTTATATTATATTAAGCCAAAAAATTTGGTTTTAATTAATGTATAAATCAAAGTTGAATAACTTATTATATATTTATGGATATTATGATACATTATAAGTTTATTTTAGTTTTTAGTCCGGAAAAATTATTTTCCAGTTTTAATTTCTTATTGTATGATATGACTTAAATGTTATAAGTGATTACAGTTGAACAAAAGTATGAAATTGTAATTTTGAAATTAAATGATATCAAATATGTATATTTTATCAACATGACTATCATGATTCTAAATGAATCCCTTATCATTATAAAAATTATCTAGAAATAGAAATTTTGTCCAATTTACATCAATTATAAGGAATTTTTGGACTTCTTCACACTATATGGGATTATGTTTTGGGGTCAGTGAATTTCTAATGATCAATGTTCTCTTATACTATTCATCATTTTTTGGTTATTACTATTAACATCAATGTATATATATTAAATTCCCCCAAATATTATCTTATTTAAAATCCTATATAATTTTTATTCCAGATGACCATAATATTTTCATTTACCTCTTTTCAATAAAAAAATTTATTATATCTTTCTTATGATTTTTGTTTCAAAAAATAAATATTTTATTAAATATTAATATGGTTTTTCTTTTGTTGATCATATGTTTCATCTTCAACTCCTTAGAATTGTATTTCTTAAAAATTTAAACTATTTTTATCTAGAACAAGATAAAATTTTGAGGATACATTTTGATTATGTGTGTAATAATGTAACACCAGGAATATTTACTTTAAAACTATAATATAGTAAATAATTTTCTTTAAATTCTACACAGAGCATTAAGAAAAATATTATATAATATAAAAATATTAATTTTCAAATACAACTGTTATAACCTGATTATTAAATTAGAAGGTATGAATAATAATAACCATATTCTAAAAAATATATATAATGTTTTTAATTAATGTAATGGTACGGAATAATTCTTACCAATTAAATTCCCAATTTTTAGTAATGTAATTTTAAACCTCAAAAATTTGTTTTCTTCATAAATTATTTTTATTTAATTTTTGATAAAATATTATAATTATATTTTCTCACCATTAGATTTTCATTGATAAAATATATATCAATTTGTTTAATCAACATATAAAATATATATTATAGTTATTTATTCATATTTTTTAGAAAGGATTAATGTTTCAATGACTAGTGAAAATATGAGTTTTTTGTGAAAAGATCATTTATTTTTATTAAAATAGCCCATTGTTGTGTCATTTTGAATGTAAATTAATAGAAGTATTATTTAATTACATATTATTCCAATAATTACAAATGATTCAGCATTTTACATGATTTGGATATAAGTTCAAATAAGGGAATCTGATCAAAACTATTTAAAAGTAATTTTCATTAGGTTTTATTAATATATATTAAAAATCATTTAGTATAATATTTATATTGAAACATGAAAATTTTATTCAATATTTGTGATGTGCTTGTTCAAATTTTGTAAATTGGCCTGTTTTATTTTTTGTTATTATGAATACAAAATGTAGTTAATATTTCTCACATTGGTAAGGCTAAATCGAGAAATTAATGTCAAAAATTGTGATAAGTCCTAAAAATATCCCTAAAATTTATATTTTTTATATTATATGTTTGTTTCTACCCATTAAATCAATGTTTCGAAAAAGTTTCTAATTCATGAAATATTCCATTGACAGGGTCATTAATATTATTTTCAAGAATGAATAGAAAATGCCACCCTATTTGATTGATTGTATTTAATATATTTTCATAGTGATAAAAAATATTGTGTCAATTTCTAAATGGATATTTAATATATGAATATTTTTAAATCATGATTATTTTTAAAAGAAAATTGTGAAGAAATAATTATCTTAAATGACCAGGCATCATCGACATAGTTCTTTTGCATGGAGCAGAAAAATATAGTAAAAGAACTTAATAAATAAAAATGTTATATTTTTGAGAGATTTACAATTTTCCCAAATTATTGAAGTCAATAAAAAATAATAGTTTTTAAAATATTATATATTAATTATATTACTATATTTATTTAATAAAAAAATAAACTATGTAAATAGTCTCAAAAATGGCTTTAATGTTATTTTACGTAAAAAACTATTTTATTTAAAGTTATAAAATTGATAAAAATGTTATATTTTTCCATCTGAATCTGATATTTTTTGTAATATCAACAATTTTCCATTTATAATAAAATTTTTTATGGTAACATTCATAACCTATAAGAGTGAAAAATATTAATATTGTGGTAATCATTAAAAGGGTTAAATCTATTAGACGAGAGTTAAAATATCACCTAAACATACCTAAATATTATTGAATAATAACACTTCAAATCATATTCAAAAAATATATTAAATAGAATAATTTTATTCCAATTATCCAAATATAGTTAATTTATATTTATTTAATATATTATTTAATTCCAAGAGTGTCCCTCCCCTAACTTTTAATAGTGCACTACCTCTTCTCTCTTCCTCACACCAATTAAAAATTCCAGTTTTAGAGAAATTAAATCGAATCACCCTCCACAATATCCCTTTTAATTTTCAAGTGGTCTTGGTCTGACCAAAAGTCTAATACTAGGAGGCTTATGGTACAATCTATAGTGGTTATCCATAGAGAAGTTATAAGTCTTAATCGACATACTTCTTGATTATTTCTTCTTCTATATTGTCAAAATATTATTAAACCATGATAGTTAAATTACATAAAAATTATTAATATATTTAAATGTAATAATTACTATGTTAAAACCTAATTTCATATCCTTTTCCATCAAATGGGGGTTTAAAACATTATTTGTGCATACATGCGGGCTACCACGTCCATGAAGCAATGTGTTCCATTTTATCTAACCACATATCATGATTGTTTATAATGATACATTTTATGTATATATATGTAATTAGTTAAATTATTCTCATTATTTAATTATAATTTCCATTAATTTTTATTCTAATCCATCCTTTGTAAAATGATTACATAATCGATGAATAAGTGTAGATTACAACCTCTATGAAGATATGTGAATCAATTTTAATGCACAATATTATTGTATATTATTAAAATTGTAGTAAATAAATAATATAAAATTTTTATTCATGATTATAATTTTTTTTATGATATAACAATTAATATTTTTTACATAGTCCACATACCAATGTATTTTTTTAATTATGAACCAAAAAACCTACAAACATATAACTTGTGCCGAAATAATTAATTAATAATTTATTTCACTTAAATTAATGAAAAAATGGGTTTAATGATAATTTAATAAGGATTTATAATGTTATTAAAAAATTATAAATTGATATATGTTTATTATATATGAGTGAAAGGACATACAGATTTTTTCCAAACACAAGGTAAGGGGTTTCTTAACTCGTTTTCCTTTAATTGAGATGACCACTTCTTTATTGATAATATTACTAAAAAATTACACAAGAAGGGATTTTTATTTATTTATGATGTATTTCGACTTCTGTTTTCATATTCAATTTTCATAAATATAATTAATCCATGGATTAATTATCAATAAAATGATATTATCATTGTAATGAATTTCTGTATCAATTTTTCCTTCATTGGGGCTTATGTTTTTTTATTCTCCTATATTATTTTCTAATGTGTATATAGAAAACCATTTATATTTTATACCATGTATAATATTATTATAATGATATTTGAATTTATATTTGATTTCATCTATTTAATAGGATTATTATCATGTTGTTATAGAAATATGAAGGATTTTTACGATAATATCTTTTTTTATTTTAGTATTTTCTATTAGAAAAGTTATTTTGGGAGGTATATTATGATATTATTTTATTGAAACAGATATATATTGTTATTATTATTTTATAATTTTTTATAGAAGATTAATTTTCATTACTTATATTAAAGATTAATGAAACATTATAAAAAATTAGTAAGTGGTACTGATATTGAATATTGATTTAGATTGATAATCCATATATTTCATAAAAAAATTATAAATTGATTCCAATAATATTATTATTTAAACATAATATATTTTTAAGGTCATATTCAAGTATCTTTTAATTTATTTACTATAGTTTTTAAAATTATTCCATTAAACAGTATTCATATATCATATTTTGACTCTCATTACAAATGTTTGGTAGGAATGTTATATTTTATCAAATATCACTTAACCAAGTTATTTAACGATTATGAATACTTCTTCAGTAGATATTTTTTTTATATTTATGAAATTATTAGCAATTAAAATGTTTTTGCCTAATATTATGGAAAAATTTTAGCATTTAAATTTTCTTTTAAAATATAAATTTTATTTTCCTTAAGGATATTTTGGTTGACCATTTAGTGTTATTTCTTTTATTAAATGTAAAAAACCATTGATTTCATCTATGCTATATAAGGAATTTTTTGTAATGATATCAATTTTTTTTTTATTTTGTTCGATTATGATTGTTTCAAATGAATTTTCGGGGAACACAATGTTTATTATTTTATTTAAATGTAATAGATTATGACTATTTGGCTCATAACATTTTACACATAAATATTTAAGTATGATTGATATATTATTCTATTATAAACCACGAGTTGGTGGTTATTTTATAAATCAAGGATCAGTAGTTATATTATATGATTATGATAGGTGGTTCTATTATACCCCTCCAATGCATTGGGTAAAAGGATAGAGTTAACGAGTTTTTTTTTCTACTTAGAGGTTTTTGAAAATTATATGATTGGTTATTCCATTATTATGAATATATTTAAGAGTTACATTAAGAATGTATTCCATGATAGGAAAATGTTTTTTATTTATGGTGTTTATTTTTACGGGGTCATTTGTTCAAGACATACATCACATGTCTTATGATTATTTAGTATTATGACTCTTATTATTGATCAATCATTTTAACATCAAACATGTTTAATGTTTCAGGTTTTTATGGGTATTAATTATTTTACGTTATGATCATACACAATTACTATATCTTCATACACTGTTTGTTATATTATAAACACTAATGAAATTAAATTTTCAATGATTTTGTTAATCATTACTGAGTATATCATCTTACCCTTCCTATGTTTTCTATTTCATCGGGTTATAAAGAATCATTTTATTATAATTATTTGCACAAATGTTTCATGTGTGAATAATTATATATTTTATGTCACTGGAAATTTATGAAATAAGAAAAGATATGTGTAATAATAAATGTTATACCTTAATGAAATTGGTAACATTATTTCATTGTTTTTCCAAATTCTCAAAAAAACCCAGCCTTAGATTTCAATCATTATATATTTTATCCAAAATTTTTATTCTATGTGTTTTTCTTTGGATAGATAAATATTGGTAGAGTTATCACTATCAAACTGAAAAATATAAATTTTATTTATTCATCACCAAAATCAAAGTGTGGGTTTAGTGATTTTATAGAAAAAGTTATATTTTTCTTTTTGAAAATTATACCTGTTTGATAAGTCCTTCATATGTTTTAATGTTGTTTGAGAAATAATATTTCATATAGTTTTCTTTTATCAATATTTATCTGTTTTGGTAATTTGATAAAATTTATAAAGGGGTTTTTGGAAACAATTCATTAATAAATTTTGTTTTTATGACATGTTCATGTTGTTAAAGAACTTGAATAATGGGAATAAGGTCATTCATGACTTTGATTTCCATTATTTATGTATTTTTATTGGTTCGATTTATGAAATATTAAAAATTTTATATTTGATTTGATTTTATTATTTAATGATTTTTATTTATTGTAACATCATCGACAAGTGTACTATATGAGTAGTGTTTTGAATTTAATGATTTGTTTTTAATGATTTAAATGATATTTAAACAAGAATAGTTATTTTTAAAATTATTTTCAATGTATGGTTTTTAAAACAGGTTCCTAAAATGAACCAGTAAAGAATATTTGGAAAATTTAAATACGTGTCTTTTTATACATATAATTTTAAATGATTTTAATATATGTGTTCCAAAAGTTATTATGAGTTTAATCATTAAGGCATGATTGAAATATTCCATGTGGTTATCTCTATTAATATATTCCCAAATTAAAACCATATGTCCTCATTATTCATGTGGGAGCTTTTGATTTTTTGTTGTTATAATGTTAATAAATATTTAATATATGGGTTTTACGTTAGTGTTTATTGAGAGGTGATATAAGGTTTTGATATTGTGATGTTTGATTGAATTTTTAATTTGATTAATGTTATATCTCCTCTAGTCAGTATTATCATAGGGATACAAGAAATTATAGTGAGGTATGGAGGGATAGATTTTATATTGTAATTATTAGACTTAATATATCTTCTTTGGTATAGAAAATTCCTTAGTCTTAGGGGTCCCTATTTTATGATTAATTTTCTCCCTAATATATTATGTGGGTTAGTTATTTATATTTTCTTTCATAGATCACTAATTTTTTTAATTTTATATTGTCACTTTTTAATAAATTATTTCAACAGTTTTAAAGATCATTATAAAATTAATTTGTATTTGGTTAACTTGAAATTATAAATTTTTTTGACTGTCTCCTTAAAGAATGTTTTAAGGTTTTTTATTGGTTTCTAGGATAACATATGTTTTTTTATCCAAAGGATAAAAACAATATTTTCATCTCATATGTCAAACTTGACTTTATTATTTTTTATGCTGAATAATTTGAATAGACTCACTAGTGATAAAATAAAATGATACTTTTATCACATCCTACCAATGAAACATGGTATCAGTTGACCAATGCTAGATTTGTATGTTCAAGATCAGCATTTTGATCACTCATGGTATGAGTTGGATTGTATGATTATTGTCGAAGATGAGGTCAAATATATATATCATTCTATGTATCATGGTATTTATATTTTTTTAAATATCCATAGGAAATTATTACCTTTTTTATTATGTATTTTTGTCATAGTTCTACTGTTTTGATATATTGATTTCTTATTTCGTATCGATAGGTTTCATGGTTGTGTTTTTTTCTTTTTTGAAATTTTATATCTTAATTTTTATGCGGGGATATATATTATTTTTTTCCTTCGTGCTTATCTTTCTATCTGGGTGACCAAGAATAATCTTTGGGTTATGTAACATGCTAGATCTTGTAACTGGTTTGGAGGATTCCTATGTTAGTTCAGGGAAAAAATATTAAGAGAACCCATTTATATGTTTATGTTCTTGGTACATTATATTTATGTCTATTCATGCTAAATAGTTTAGTTTAGAAAGATTATATTTATCTCATACTCATTCCAATCATTGAGATTTCTTGTGATGTAAAGGTATAAATAAATAATTTCGAGTTTTTAATATTTATTATTATTATTTTATTTTTATTGATTTTATTTTGATATTGTATGATGATTCATTAGTAAATAAATAGCTTTATATGTTGATTGAATGAAAATGGAGGATGAAACAAAGTCTTATAATCATATAATATAGTCCATAATGTCAGAATGAGAGCCTAATGATGTTTCAATTTGACATTATAGTGATACTTTCATAGTTACGGCATAATAAACCTAATAGTTGTGGCAATATATACCTAGCCACTAGCTCAACTAAATTTTTACATTCGTTTCCTTTGGGATTCAAATTTATAAGTGACCAATATAAGTGTCCTTTGTTAATAATTAATTGTAATTTTCATTGTAATTAGGAATTCATTTGTTTTATTTCCCTAATATTTTATGATTTGAATCACATTTAGATAGTGTTTGTTTGTTTTGAAATAAGTGGATATAATTTTTCAAGGGGAATTAAAATAGAGATAGATTTTTTGAATTGTAAAATTTTCTCAATCATAATTGAATTATATTTGAAAATGGATTTGATTTTAAGAAATTTTAAACTAAAGTGTGGTGGAATGGATTTATTTATAAATTATTACCATAAATTATTGAATACAATTGAGTTTGTCTTATACTTTATTGATCATTTAATATTAATTAAATTATAGGGAAACATTACTAAATTGTGATTTATTTTATAATGGAATGATTAAGATAATAGTTTTCTTGATATATTCTTATTTCATCATCATTATGCAAAATTTTCATCCTAGAAAACTCATAATGATTCATAAAGTATTTTTATCTTAGTGTACTAGTTTATATCTTTTAGTAGGTGGATTTTATATAATTATGATTGACTAGTGGAGCCAATGTCCCCCATGTTTTCATTTCATTTCTGGATTTTTTTTGTTCCCAATTGGTTGTGGAGTGCCTAAAAATTAATGGGGAGATCTAGAAATCACGTATTCACTCTTTAATAATTGATGGTGAGAGTTTTATTTAATCCACTAAAGGGAACCATTCATGAATGATGGATGTTAAGGATTATACCTCTATTGTAAATTTATATGAGAATTAATTATTTAATAACACATTTGTAATGTAAATTTTCTCATATGTAATACATTTTCAGATAGTGATATAGATCACGTGACTCTATCATAGTTAGTGGATGGTATAATATTATCTTAATCAGTTCAATGAGTTAGTCCTTAATTCCCCTGGGATACCAACCAATGAATTATTGATGATTCATCTCCTTGTAAAGGATAATACCCACATCCATGGATCTATGGTTCTCTCTTCGGGGTTTTCCTTGTTTGGGATTTTTTTTGATATATCCTTAATGAAGGATTGTTTTTCTAATACAAATCAGAAAAGTTTAGCATACTTATCAATATTTATACTAGTAATTGTTCCATATATGGTGGGAATCAAAAGGCAAAAGAACATATGCTTGAGAATACAAATGAATTGGTGAATCCTTATTTTTATTCTATTGCTTTTGATTAAAGTACGGTATTAATGGTGTGATTTATATGTGTATGATTGAGTACCTCAATCCATCTATCTATAATGTCATAAATAACTTTCACCGTTGTAGTTTATTTGTAAATCAATATAATTTGTTCAGATTAAGGTATTTATAGAAGAATATGTCTCAAACATATTCTAGATCATGGTGGGGATTCAAGAATATTCCTTTTTTCATTTTCATATTTCAATTTCATTTTTACTATATTAGATATCTGTAGGGTGTATTTAAATGTTTTTTATCTTATGCACATAAGGAAAGTAAAAATTTATTTTGTTGAATCATAATAATTCCCATGATTATGTAATGTTTCTTGTTTATATTTGGTTATGACTTCACACATTCATCCTTATAGTATCATAGTTATTCTATTTATCCATAATTCAAGAAACTTCGTAAGTATTTTAGAGACCCATTGTTAGCCTCTATTTCATATTCCATTTTTTAGGGGAAGTTGGGGGTTAGTTTTAAATTCTAGATATATTTAGAGGGATTTTTATTTTTTATATTTGTGTAATATTATGATTGGGTTTTAGAGGTATCTTTCTTTGTGATTGGAAATATTTTCTTATTTATCCTTCTTTTAGAAATTATTTCTCTTTATAAGGGTAAAAAGTATTTAGGTGTGGAGAACTATCACACATGTCAATTACATTCATTATAATTGTATTTAATTGTCTATGTTTATCATTTCGATCATTTTTAGATTGAATTTGAGCAATAATTTTGTATTTTATGTTTTAGTGTAGGGAACATGGTTATTTCATGGTTAGTATTAACCATATTATAGAACATTAAAACATTTCAATAACCTAATTGTGTTAATTTCCATAACTTTTTCATGGTTTTATTAACCATGAGAAAAAACCATAGATCTTTTTAGTTGTGTTCAGTGAGTGATTCATAATTGACAATTTTTTTTGATAAACTATGTGGCTAAACCATGTGAAACTCCTTTTTTTCAAAAAAATATTTGTAATTGTTTTTTTATAATAAATACCTATAATGGGTATCTACTCCCCCATTTTTCTATAATACACTAGGGTACCTCTTAAAATATCCCCCTCCCCATTTTTAGATTCCTTCTTCAGTATGTATTGATTTATTCAATGTAATAAATTAATTTATTATTTTATTTACCTTCCTTTTATTCCATAATACATTCCTATACTTTTATTTTAAAAAAAACTCATGATCAAACCCTTGAGAGAGGGATTGATACAATTATCAATGAATAATTATTTTTATTGTCATCATATTTTATATAAGATTAATATCCGTCTATATTTTGGTGACTAATCATATCCTCACTATGTTCATGTCAGTTTTTTCATGAATTTTCTATTCCAAAATATACAATGTATTCATGGAATTTTGAAATTATTAATCTAATAAAATTGTTCACATTGTGGAAGTCGTTTTATTATTTTAATGTGTTTTAGAAAGAATATGAACATAGAGTTTGATTTAAAAAACATATTTTCATTATATTTATTTGATAAAATAATGAGGGGTTTTCATAAAGTACATAGGTATAAATTTTCATTTTAATAAATTTTCATGTTTCCATGTGATTCTAATTAAGTGTTTGAGGTAAATTTTGAAATATATTTCCATTCCATTTTGACTTTCATGTAATCATCATATGAAATCATTTATTTATCATGTGCGATATTAGTAAAAAAATTCATGGTTTTTATTTCATTAAATTTTGAGGAAATGTATACTATAAAATTGGTTTTCTGGATTTTATTGCTTGGTTACACCTAAATCAATAAATATTTTTACACGATGAATGATTTTGGGAATAAGTTCCAAAGAATGGTTTTTCATAGAGGTTTCCAAAATAAAATCCTATGGACCATTTAGCACATTAAAAATGGTTATTCATGAATTATTTATTTTTGAAAGGGTATTCAATAGGGTTTAAAAATATAAGTATTAGTTTTAAACCCAATGTATAGTTGGAACCTTCCATGTGGTTTTATAAATTGATATAAGCACCAATGGAATCTTATATCATCAATAATCACATACAGGATTTCAAGTTATCATGATTGTGATTTTTCTATTTATGTCCTAATAGGTATTCAAATTGGTTAGTGTATAGGGTTTAGATGTGGTTTGGATATTATGATGTGTCGTTGTAATTAAGAATTTAATTAATGTTCCCTCACCTTAATTATCTATTATAATGTTGATCAAATGCATTATAGTGAAAAAATAAATTATAATAACTATACAGTCACGATGAGATTTAATATATACCTTTGTTATATAAAATTCCATAGAATTTGGTAGGTGCCACTTTTGTGGCTAGGTTATATAATCTTGGAGGCTATAGAACTTGGATTCTTCAACAGTCTGAAGGATGATTCTATCTTAGTATATCTAGTATTTTCCCATTAGGTATCTAGAAGTTTTAAATGATTTTCTATCCTTTATTATTTTTTTATTAAAATTATTTATCATTACTATTTGAAATTAATCTTATTAATCTTTTAGGACATGGTTTACCCATTTTAGGTCAACATTATATTTAAAATGGACTTGAACCATTTAATCATGCTTCCCACTATTTTTTTTAATTTTTTTTCCATGATATATTCTTTAGTTTGGTTATATATATAATTTTAGTTCAATAATTTTTTGGGGTTTTTATTTTATATTTTTTTCCTTCTTAATAGTTTTAAATTTTGTTACATAAGTTGTTTTTGAAACATGTTATTTTCTTAAAGAAAAATACTTTAATATCTATTTAATGAAATTTTCTATTTTTTAAAAACATTTTTCCAAGAAGAAAGATGGTTTAATTTATTCCCAGGATTAAAAAAGTATTTTATACCTTTTATTAAAAAATTCTATCATTTTTTAAATTTATTTTTTAGACTCTATAAAGAATATCTATTTTGAAGTTACACTTAAAAAAACTATGATACTCTATGTTTTTTTATTGGCGTTTTTCTTATTCCTCTATATTAGAGACAAATCATAGAGTTATTTGGTTTGAATTATTTGTGGAGACCTTGAAGTCATGTGGATATCATGTTAATTATCATGGTTTTTTATTTTATTTTATAAGTATCAAAAATTTTATCCAAAAATATTATGGGTAATATTTTAGTTCTAGTAGTGTTATATATTTACTTTTAGTTTTTTTAAAGATATGTATTCTGATTGTGTTTTGTTTTTCTTGTTATTAGTTTTCAATTGTATATTTTTGTTGAGTATTGATATCTAATCAATGGAGCGCTCATGCCAAAATTTTGGGTGGACGATTCATTCCACTTTTAACTTATTTGGAAAGATCATTACCACTTTATTATATTTGATTCTGAAGTTATTATATCCCTCATGAGGCATTCATGAATGCTATTCATTTCTTGTTAAGGCCAGACTCGATTGCTCAGTTTAGGGGTGTGCATACCGGTTCTTCAAAATATAGGTAATGAAAAGTACAACTATTTGTGTAAATGAAAAAAATATCCAATAATAAAATGATCCCTACCTATTGGTTTAGACAAGAAATAACCATCACTAACCATGAAAAAATACCTATACAAATTATCAATAACCAAATACAAATCATTTTACAACGTTTTAAAAAAAATCCAGACTTCCATTAATTATGAATATATAAATATAAAAAATTATAATTTTCACATTGATTATAATATGAACATATGAGAAAAAGACCCATAATTTTAAATATAATTTTAATATAGTCACTACACACAAGTGTGGATCACATTTATATAATATATATAAATTATTCTTTCATTTTATCTCAAAACCATTACAATAACACATTGAACTATCACCACCTCCATTATCATTAACATCCCAACATGATTATCTATTAATACCATCATCGTTATTTTTTTCATCCAAACCACATTTTCCACCATATATATTTAATAAAAATTGGAAATATAGTTCCCTACATCTTTATCTGTATCAAAATATTTAGTTAGATCATTTAGAGATGAATCATTAAAAAATAATTTCATTTTCATGAAAAGGATCAATAACTGCAACTCAAATTAGGGAAATAAAAGAAAAAATAACCATAAATTTTTCTTAGAGTTATTAATTCATATTATTTGAACATTACATTGATGGTTTCTCAACAGTTTAAGTTGGTTTTTATTTTTATGAATTATATTATTCCACTATAACTATATTAGAAACCATTTTTAAAGAATCATATCTATAATCCCAATATCCAAATTGTATAATAATTTTTCTTGTTAAATAATAAACTCAAAAAATATTTCGTTACATAATACCGATTGTAAATGATCACTGAGAACCAAAATGAGTAATTCCTTTTTGGTCATAAAATTAGGAATATTATTTTGTGGAAACTATTATATTAATTAAAATGATAAATTATTAATCAATATAATATGAACATGTTAATAAAGAAAAGATACATTTATTCTATTTTGTTGTGTCACAATATTTACTATATTTTGTTTCCTTTATCATTTCATGGAAAAACATTATTGATCAAGGAATATAACCTTCAATATTCCATAGCTATTTTAGAGAAACATTACAAAAAGGATAAGCTAACAAGGATAGTCACATACTAATGGTTTGAATTTTTAATATTATAATAAATATTTTATAACTTTAGTGTCAAAATTAAATAAATTACCAAGATGATTGAAATTAAAACACATGTTTTTTAGAATATTAGTGATATATATTTTTATTATTCTTGAAAATATAGAATATGAAAATATAATTTTACTTTAATAGCTAATTAAACAAAATATTCATGGATGAATTTAATTAAATAAAAGTTTCATTAAATTACATCAAAGGGGAAACTTTTTATTATTATTTTTATATAGAAAATCATTCGTATGATATTAATAGTGTATAAAAACATTGATTAATTATTTAGTTAGACATATGTGTAATGCAAATATTTTAATGAGGATCGAAACATGATGTCTTAAATCAAAATAAAAATATAATATGTTAACCACAACTTTTATCTTATTCAAATATTGAAATACAATTTATAGAAGGAAGAGTTAGTTAAATAATATATTCAAAAATTATATAACAAATATATCTTTTTACAGTAGATTAAATACCATATATATCAATGAAAATAAAAAATAGGCCAAAACAGAACCATACCAACAACCAAGATACAACCAACATAGTGGTATAAAATATCCAATTAATTCAATGAAATTATTTGGAATTAAATAACATTCACTAAAATGAGAGTTAATAATTTTATTATTTAAAACCATTTCAGAAGATTAAATAAATTTGTTACCCCTCTTAATATATATATTTATATATATGGGTGTGTGTAAATTGGAAAAAAATTAGTTATGCTTTTTCATGTTTTAGAAGAAATATTCATTTTTGATCAAATATATATATATATATATATATAATTCATAAATAATATGTTAGATTTTTCTATTTATGGTCTCAAAGAGATTTTAATCTATTAGTTTGCATATAATTCATAATGATTTTGTTATTTTTATTTCATTTATATTTAACTTATAAATACATTTTTTTTATAAATTAATGGTATATAACAATGCTATAAATTTTAATGGTCCATTAAAAGTGATTTTAAACTAAAAAACCAAGATCATATTAAATGAACTAGTACATTAAAAGAGGAATATTTTTATTTCGTGTTCATATCCATATAGTTTGATACTATATATTCTTCATAGACTTATATAAGTTATAAATTTATATGACTTTTACTTATCTAACATAAGTAAGAATCATAGATGTATTCTCTCTAATCTTCTATTTATTCAATTTACCATGATGTCTTCGTATTTTATACATTAAGAATGATAAATAAAATATAAATTTAAATGATTTATTTTTAACATTGTGTTATAAATAGATATATTTAAATTATAAAATACAATAACTACACATAATTTAAGAACCCATGTTTTTAGAAACAGGTCAAATTCTGACCCCCTTTAAAATTTTTGACTGGTTTTTGTGAAGTCTGGAAAATCTTGGCAGTTTCAGGAAATTTAAGACTACACACCATGTACATTAAGTACACGCCATGTATGAGTTACCTAGGTGACCGTCCGTGTGCTCTCCGAGTACATGCCGTGTAAAGACCGTGTAGAATATTCTTACTACACGGCATGTAATTATAGACATGTCATGTAACCCTTACCCATGCATGGCCAAGTACATGTCATGTGGTGCCCGGGTATAAATTTCAATCTACACAACCTGTAGCCTTCCAGGACACGCCGTGTACCCTTGTCTCGTGTAGCGGCCAAGACCCTAGCTATGTGTTGACCGTGTACACAGTCCAAGCCGTGTGTTAGACTTTGCTTATGTCGGAGTATGGAAACCCATTTACACGACGTGTACTTTATAAATACACGATGTGTACTTTTATTTTTATTTGATCGTCTGAGACGTCATTGAGTCTTATTGCGGAGAACATATTCTTCATCCCCTTTGGATGAACCCTTCATCCGAAAAACCTCCAAGAACACAAACCCTCCTAGATTCTTCATATGACCTCCATTCTTCGATCCGTCAGTGGCAGCGAGACCGCATCAGAAATACTAACCATGTGCACCCGTAATTTTCTTTAATACCTAACATGTTCCTCCACAGAATCCATCCGAACAGAATTTCCAGATTTCATGGAAACATAGATCTACCGCGATTCAGTCCGATTCAGAGGATGAAATCAAAAGAGTGTCATTGTACGAGTACGAGGTGGGTGGTGTATACCTTCTTTCATGATTTCGTAGACAATTTGGGGTTGTGACCTCCGAGTGCGACATCAGGTTTTGAGTGACACCCTATTTATTTGTTGTTAATTATTTATCTGCATTGTGGGATGCCTCTGGGTATTCCCTGACCCTTGTTGTGCTGGAGCAAGGCCGGGTGAGTGTTCATGGCTCGTTTGGGGCAATTCTATTGGGGGTGCCGAAATTCGTATGTTTGGACCAGTATTTAAACTACCGATATTAGACTACTTTTGTTGCTATTGGATTAAATTGTTGAGGTTGATTTGTTATAGCATGCTATCAATTGTTTAAGGCATTTAATGACCTTAGGTATCAGTATGGTTTGGCGTAAGATAGTGAAATTGATTGTTTAGTAATTTCCTATTCAAGTAATTCTTGAGTATAGTTATGAAATGTGTGATATTATCTGTGTTGAACTTCTCGTTGTGTTGGGAATGGCCAGATATTTGTTGAGTGATGAGGATCACATGTTGGGGCTTTGGCTCGGGTTTCTTTGGGTGGTTGCTACCATGGGATTGGGCGTCATAGATGTCGGTTGAGGCAGTCGGATTGTCAGGTTGGGCTTGGCATGGGTTACTTGGATGGTGAGGCCATCAGACATGAGTGACAGGTTCCCATGGACACGAGATTTCATAGGTGTTGTGGCTTGGGACATACTGAGGTGATTACTGCTCACTGGGTACTTTTGAGTAGTGTTCCCACGGATAGACTCCGAGATGAGGTTGTACGGCCACTCGCTGGGTAGAGGCCCCTGGTAGATGCAGATAGGTATATTTAGTTTGGGGGTGCTTGCCAAAGGAAGCCACATGGAAGGTGAGAAGCCTTCGGGAGACATCTTTGAGGCGGTCAAGTAGGGGGTAGAGGCTCAACCTGATTTGAGGGCAGACATCGATGTCCCTCCAGTTATCTTTTGAGGACAAGTGTCGTTGTTCCTCAGGATCTTGTTCCATGGGTAGGTTGAGCTCTCGAGCTGGGTTACGATGTTTGGGCGTGCCTGTAACAGCCCAAGATTTTATGAAAAATATTCTTTTTAATTTTATTAATGCCTTGTTTTGTATGCTACACTAAAAGGAGCTTGCACAACACACATCCTTGACTTTCCTTGCACGCAATCGCGACCTTCCTCGATAGCGTGTGTAGTACGCAATACCGAGTTTCACTAAACAACGATATGATATTAAAATATTATTATAACTAGCCGTTATGAATAGTAATAACCACGTTTTAAAATTTTAGAAATTTAGCTCTCAAAATGGACTTCATTTTGGATTCGTAGTATCGAATTTAGCCTAAGGTGAAATTTTGGAACTTTTCGGATAACTTTCATATTCTGATGAATAGTGAAAATTACTAAATTTTAATTAAAAATAACTTTTTTAATCGAAATAATTAATAGTGATAAATTATTAATTGTAGTGGTTTTAAAGTATATTTAGAATATATTTTTACAATTCAATACAATGCTGGTCATTGGATGTAATTTCACATTTACACCAGACATAAACAAGTGTTAATATTTTGATAGTTATTATCTCTTAAAAACACGCTATTTGTTGTGACAGTGGAAATTAATTATAAAATTAATTAATGCAACTTATATGTTGGGAATTTTGTAAAATAGAAATCATTTTTGAATTTGGAATATCAATTATAGCTTAGGGTGAAATTTTGGCATTTTTCTGAAAAACTTCAATTTTTGATGAATAGTGAAACTACTAAGTGGAAGTTAAAAAAATTATTTTTTTCATAAATCATAATTTTACCGCTTCTGTGAATGGAATTTCAAAAATACGAGAGACACGGTTGATATCAGTAAGTAAAATGTGGTTCAATGAGATGAAAATAATTTTTGGTAAATAGTAACTTTTTACTTTTTTTACCACGGTTAAAAGTAAATAGGGTAATTAAGGGTAAAAATGATATTAATATTACCCTAAAACATGTACTAATCCTATTGGAAAAGTTTATCTCAACCAAAAACAATCTTAACTGTAAAATATTATCATTTAGGCCCACTTGGATTAGATTAGGACATTTATTATTATTTAATTCAAAGAAGAGTTAAAAGAGTTAAAATCAAAGTTTATTTACTAAAACATTTTTAATATAGGGTTATACATAAGATAAATTCGATTTTAAATATTCATTAGAAATCTAAAACGATTTCCTACATAATGGTATTTTATTTGTAATTTTTAGACATCAAATAATTTAATTTATTTATGACACAATGATGATACAGTAATTATCTTATTAATGAAATATTGACATAATTGATGTTATAAATACCAAAATAAATTTAATTTAAGACTTTTTATGAATTTCAAAAATTTTCTAGTTTAATATGACATGTTATGATTTATTTACTTTACTTTTTTAGAACTTATCATTCTGTTATGAGTTTCATAAAAATCAATTACTAAATAGTGTCAAAATTGACATAAAATAATTTTTAAAACAAATATTATATTATTAATTGTTATTTTATTCCTAAAAATCTAAGGTTTGGCCAAATGACTTAGATATGGTTATATATATTAATAATAAACAAGTTGGGGTTCTTTTGTCTTGATATTGTAAGTTTATTAACCTTATAGTATAAGAAAACAAGAAGACACGGTAAAAGTAAAATTATTTAACTTAATGTTAAATCTAAATGATAAGGTTAAAATAGGAACCTAAACTTCTCTAAATTCTATTGGATGAGAGGCTTTCGACCCATCCCCACCTTAGCTTCGAAATAAATCAATTTGGAGCTATTTAAAACCGAATTTGGCTTTATAATAAAATAATAGTTTTAGTTATTCCAAAGGTGCCCCTCTCCTCCCTTATAAAAGGGCACCTCATCCCTCTCTTCCTCACACAACTTTGAGCCTTCAACCTCGTAAAAATCCTGCCAAAATCTCTTCTCCACTTCCCTAGTATCATCCTAGAGGTCCTGGTCTTCTTCAAAGACCATCCTTAGTTCTTTAAGTGGAGGTTAAGAAAAAGCGCGTCAAAAAAGAGGTAATATCCATTACCGAAGTTTTTCAATTTCTTTCTTCTTCAACTTCCTCTTCATTATTTGTTTCATGATAAAGTAATAACATCAGTATTTCTTATATACTGATATGTTATTATAAATATGAAACAACTCTAATTAACCTTCTATTCATCCTACGGAAAATGAAATTACTGCGCGTGCGTACGTACGGAATACCGTCTCCACGCCGTGGTGTAATCTATTTTCCACCACCACCTTAATTGGATGGGTATAATGGTGTAATGAGTAACTATATATGATTATTAAAAAGTAATATTGATACTGAAATAGTATACATACACTTCAACACAATTCCACGACCATGGGAACGATATCATCGCTCGTGCGTACGTACGGACTACCGTCTCCACGACGCGATGAGATTCATTCTCAATGATTAACCATACATGAATGATTATAAAGTATATATAATAAGTACTAGTGAAATATATGACATAATAATGATACTGGATTTATGTATATTTATATGTATGTCATCTACTTAATTCCATTCAATTCAATAAGGAAACGAAAACAGCGTTCATGCGTACGTACGGACTATCGTCTCCATGAACGATGTATTTCATTCCATTTATCAATATATTATATATATGTATATTATGAATATATATATTATATATAAATCAATTTTTACATTCTGGATATAAGTAATCATGATCCATGTAATCATATTAATAATTACAAGTTAAAAACACGAACGACAAATGAGACGATTTTACCCAAAACGCTACTTTAACATGAATTTACAAAAGAACGGGTAATATAAAGTCATAAGTGGACCATATATGATATAATAACAATGAATATGATTATGGAATAAGTCAATAACATTATTTAAATCATTATACATGAGTTTTGGACACGTACAAAGCAAGTCGGACCTAAGGTAAGGGAAATATCACAATCTCATTTTTATCCGAGATTGTTTATACATTGGTATTTACTGGGGTGTATTTTATCATCCACATCATTGTTTCCTCAATATTTAATGTTATTTCCATCCACCTACAATTTTTTAAATCCAATTTTACCCTTCGGTGAGTTTTTAGTAAAAGATATGAAAGGAATCCTTTGTCATTTTTCGTACGAGGTACTTTTTGACTTTTCCGACAAAAGTACGAGAAGAATGTTATTTTAACTTATACGGCATGAATGGATTTTTAAAACATTATTTCCAAGAAGATTCATTTAAAAGTTTTCAAGTTTACTTTTAATCAACTTCTTTTATTTTAAAGTCGTATGACATGTTATGAAAGGAAAAATGTTTTTGAAAAAGAAAGGATATTTTCCTCAAGAATGGAGTTCAAGTGTTTTATCAAAATTATTTTCCATATAAGATAATAAAGGGTTATATTTTTATCCCTATTATTACATTGATTTGATTATGTTGTGATGGAATTATTTTTATGAATTCCTTTATCATATATGAATTGTTTTATGATGTCATGATGTTTAAGATTCCCATTTTTATTACATGGGTTATGCAATGATGTATGGTTTATGATTTTGTGGCACACATAAGAATGGTATCATTATGAGATGGGTGGGACCTATATCTCCATCCAATGAATTGGGTAAAGATTTTATATCTCATGAGATAGACATTGATGGAATGGTAGATTATACCAGTTTAGTGAAACAGGACTGGAACGAGGGTGAATCAATTCAAAAAGGGACTTTGTCCACTAAGATAGTCTTGGCAATGAGTCTTGACTAACAAGAAATGATTATCTATGATTATGTGTGTATGACACAAAGTTTCATGTTTTATTTTATGATTATTGGGATTACATTTCACTTCTATTATTTATCCCATGTTATGATATTATGAGCTCTTTTGCAGGTTAAGATTTCCAAAAGCTATGTTCTTATGTATATGATGTGATTGATATTTCTTTTGTTTACCCTTACTGAGCATTTGAGCTCACCCTTTTATGTTTTCTTTTCCCCAGGATATAAAGAAATGTTTTAGGTATAAAAAAAGGAAGATCTTTATGGGAGATATTGAAGATCTTTCACCACGATTTGAAGATTATATTCCGAGTTTCCAAAGACACTAAACTATTACGGTCCTTGTGTTTGTGTTTTTGTTATGTACTAAGTATTCCGCAAAAGTAATGTAAAGTCCATGTAAGTCAAGCTTCGGGTCTCTACAGTTGGTATCAGAGGAAAGGTTTAGTCAACGTTTGGAAACTAGGATGCGAAAACGTTAGTGAGATCCCTAGAGATATTTCTAAGGTATGTCTAGGGATGTCCCTAAGGTTAATTATACGTATAGGTTATATTACTAGAATTACGCTAACGATCATAGAATTAAACCAAATATGTTAGATATTGAAGGTACTCCCCCTTTATTATGTTGTTTTCCCTAGCATGATTTTTGACTCTCACACTATTCTTTTTGGGTTTTAGATTATGGCTGGGACCCGAAGGAACCGTGTTGATTAATGCAATGGAAAATGCAATGATTTTCCTCCTGAACAAACAAATGTTATGGGAGATGGAGTGAAAAAACTTATTTCTATACTTACACAAGCTATGAATCATTCTGGACTTCCAAATGAGCAGAGAAGGGAACAATATTCTATTGAGTCCTTCATGAGGCAACGTCCACCTTCTTTCAGTGGGTCTTCTGATCCAGTTGTTGCTGAACAATGGATCAGTACTACTGAAAAGATATTTTCAGTTCTTCAATGTTATGAACATGATAAAGTCATCTTAGCAGTATATCGTTTGGAAGGTGAAGCTGATCAATGGTGGAATCTTATCAAGAATACGAGGCCAAGAGATGAAATTGAGTCCATGGAATGGGACGAGTTCAAGAACTTGTTTTTCAGTAAGTACTTCCCTCGTATTCTTCAAACAAATATGGAAAAGAAGTTTCTTGAGCTAAAGCAGAAGGATGATGAATTTGTTGGTATATACGAAGAAAATTTTACAAGACTTGCAAGGTATGCATCTGGCATTATCATCCAACCTGAAAGTAAAGTTGATCGATTTTTCAGTGGCTTAAAACCAAGTCTTCGAAGGGCATTAGCTATAAGAGACTTCAGAAGCTATGAAGAAATTGTGCGTTGTGCTATCAAGGTAGAAATGGAAGTTGGTGTTACATATCCATCTCATGGTTTTGACAAGAAACGAAAGATGGAGTTCAAGGAGAAATCTCAGAATAATGGTGAAAAGAAGATGAATGTTTCCTTATGCACAATGTGTGGAAAGAAGCATGGTGGAGATTGTCTTAAAGGGACTAGAAAATGTTTTAAGTGTGGAAAAGAAGGTCATCGAGCAGTTGAGTGTCGATGTAATGGAAAAAGGGTTTCTAATGATGTGAATAAATCAAACACTACAGAGAACTCACCACCAACACTTCAATGCTTCAAGTGCAAGGAAATGGGGCATTATGCAAATAAATGCCCTAATCCAAGGGTTAGTGATGATCAACATGAGCAACCATTGAAGGAAAAGGACAAAGGGAAGTCACATGCGATCACTATTGGCGATGTTGAATATGGCAACGATGTGGTGGAATGATTAAGTGTTTATGTAATGGGATTACAAAATAATATTGTATCATGGAGTATTGGAATATTTATGTATTGGTCTAATGTGGTATTCAAAGTGATTGAGATATTTTTGGAAATAAGATGATATGCGCATAATGAATGGAAAATGAGAAAATGAAATGTTTAACAGTATTCATGAGCTCATGATTGATATAAGGACTAAGTGATATCATGGTTTGAGTATATAGAATTTTGAGGATTTTGGTATGTGGAATGTGTTAAATTTTAACTGCATTCATGTTTTCACTAAGGTATTCAAGAGAATACATGATTAAGGACTTTGAATGTTTGGAATGTGACCAAATAAACATATCTTATGATATATGGGGATCGACGATGGTGTTAAATCTCTGGTAATCGTTTTCACTATGTTATGAGAGTGGACTACAGTATTATGGATAAGCCTAAAGATTGGAATGGATTATGTTGGACATAAGTTAGTATTGTTTAAGGATAGAAGTTTTTTTCGATATTATTGATGGGATGTTATTGTAATATAGTTTTAGAAAAAGGACAACCTGCAGGACGGGCGACAGCCCATCGCGTCGGACAAGGCTGTGGAAATCCAACCCACAACCGAAGTGTGACTAGCCTTTATCGCCTACCACTGGCCTACAGGAAGTCCATGTTTAGTATAAACTAGTTTTATTATATTAAGTTGTATGATATATGATGTATAAGTCCATTTTAGGAACCATACATGATTAATCTCACTATAGATCGACTTATGTATATAATTTTTGCTAACCTTTTGTTTGAGACAGATGGAATGACCCGTCATTCTATCACATGATCTGCTAACACTTCACGAATAACAAATTCAAATTCATTTATTTAAGAGATGAAGTGGAAATTGTTCAAGGCACGAACAACAGTGAGATTGTACCAAAATAAAGTAAGTATTTATTCTAATTCAAATTTTCAACTTTAGGGAAATGATCTTGAAAACCAAAAATGTTGTCCTAGTGATCTTATACCTGATGAATCAGATGGTACCTTAGATCGTCACAAATTTATGGATTTGTGATTATTGGCTTATCCATAGCCATGTTCTCTACCACTCTCCATCAGAACATGATGGTTAGATTTCTCTTCCATATCCATATTTTCACCTATGTAGAAACCCAATGATTAGTTTATTTGGGTAATCGTTACATTTCATACTTTAGTTTTTAAATCTAAGTTTTGGTATTCCTTTTTATTATGTGGATTTCTATTAAAGAAACTTTAAAATAGTAAAACATTTATATCCCCAACGAATTTCGAGGGCGAAATTCATTTTAAGGGGGGTAGAATGTAACAGCCTGAGATTTTATGAAAAATATTCTTTTTAATTTTATTAATGCCTTGTGTTTTATGCTACACTAAATGGAGCTTGCACAACACACATCCTTGACTTGCCTTGCACGCAATCGCAACCTTCCTCGATAGCGTGTGTAGTACGCAATACCGAGTTTCACTAAACAACGATATGCTATTAAAATATTATTATAACTAGCCGTTATGAATAGTAATAACCACGTTTTAAAATTTTAGAAATTTAGCTCTCAAAATGGACTTCATTTTGGAATGGTAGTATCGAATTTAACCTAAGGTGATATTTTGGTACTTTTCGGATAACTTTCATATTCTGATGAATAGTGAAAATTACTAAATTTTAATTAAAAACAACTTTTTTAATCGAAATAATTAATAGTGATAAATTATTAACTTTAGTGGATTTAATGTATATTTAGAATATATTTTTACAATTCAATACAATGTTAGTCATTGGATGTAATTTCACATTTACACCAGACATAAACAAGTGTTAATATTTTGATAGTTATTATCTCTTAAAAACACGCTATTTGTTGTGACAGTGGAAATTAATTATAAAATTAATTAATGCAACTTATATGTTGGGAATTTTGTAAAATAGAAATCATTTTTGAATTCTGAATATCAATTATAGCTTAGGGTGAAATTTTGACATTTTTTCTGAAAAACTTCAATTTTTGATGAATAGTGAAACTACTAAGTGGAAGTTAAAAAAATTATTTTTTTCATAAATCTTAATTTTACCGCTTCTGTGAATGGAATTTCAAAAATCCGAGAGACACGGTTGATGTTAGTAAGTAAAATGTGGTTCAATGAGATGAAAATAATTTTTGGTGAATAGTAACTTTTTACTTTTTTTACCACGGTTAAAAGTAAATAGGGTAATTAAGGGTAAAAATGATATTAATATTACCCTAACACATGTACTAATCCTATTGGACAAGTGTATCTCGAACAAAAACAATCTTAACTGTAAAATATTATCATTTAGGCCCACTTGGATTAGATTAGGACATTTATTATTATTTAATTCAAAGAAGAGTTAAAAGAGTTAAAATCAAAGTTTATTTACTAAAACATTTTTAATATAGGGTTATAAAAAATATAAATTCGATTGTAAATATTCATTAGAAATCTAAAACGATTTCCTACATAATGGTATTTTATTTGTAATTTTTAGACATCAAATAATTTAATTTATTTATGACACAAAGATGATGCAGTAATTATCTTATTAATGAAATATTGACATAATTGATGTTATAAATACCAAAATAAATTTAATTTAAGACTTTTTATGAATTTAAAAAAATTTCTAGTTTAATATGACATGTTATTATTTGTTTACTTAACTTTTTTAGAACTTATCATTCTGTTATGAGTTTCATAAAAATCAATTACTAAATAGTGTCAAAATTGACATAAAATAGTTTTTAAAACAAATATTATATTATTAATTGTTATTTTATTCCTAAAAATCTAAGGTTCGGCCAAATGACTTAGCTACGGTTATATATATTAATAATAAACAAGTTGGGGTTCGTTTGTCTTGATATAGTAAGTTTATTAACCTTATAGTATAAGAACACAAGAAGACACGGTAAAAGTAAAATTATTTAACTTAATGTTAAATCTAAATGATAAGGTTAAAATAGGAACCTAAACTTGTCTAAATTCTATTGGATGAGAGGATTTCGACCCATCCCCACCTTAGCTTCGAAATAAATCAATTTGGAGCTATTTAAAACCGAATTTGGCTTCATAATAAAATAATATTTTTAGTTATTCCAAAGGTTCACCTCTCCTCCCTTATAAAAGGGCACCTCATCCCTCTCTTCCTCACACAACTTTGAGCCTTCAACCTTGGAAAAAACCTGCCAAAATCTCTTGTCCACTTCCTAGTATCATCCTTGAGGTCCTGGTCTTCTTCAAAGACCATCCTTAGTTCTTTAAGTGGAGGTTAAGAAAAGGCGCGTCAAAAAAGAGGTAATATCCATTACCGATCTTTTTCAATTTCTTTCTTCTTCAACTTCTTCTTCATTATTTGTTTCATGATAAAGTAATAACATCAGTATTTATTATATACTGATATGTTATTATAAATATGAAACAACTCTAATTAACCTTCTATCCATCCTACAGAAAATGAAATTACTGCGCGTGCGTACTTACGGAATACCGTCTCTACGCCGTGGTGTAATCTATTTTCCGCCACCACCTTAATTGGATGGGTATAATGGTGTAATGAGTAACTATATATGATTATTATAAAGTGATATTGATACTGAAATAGTATACATACACTTCAACACAATTCCATGACCATGGGAACGATATCATCGCTCGTGCGTACGTACGGACTACCGTCTCCATGACGCGATGAGATTCATTCTCAATGATTAACCATTCATGAATGATTATAAAGTATATATAATAAGTACTAATGAAATATATGACATAATAATGGTACTGGATTTATGTATATTTATATGTATGTCATCTACTTAATTCCATTCAATTCAATAAGGAAACGAAAACAGCGTTCATGCGTACGTACGGACTACCGTCTCCATGAACGGTGTATTTCATTCCATTTATCAATATATTATATATATGTATATTCTGAATATATATATTATATATAAATCATGTTTTACATTCTGGATATAATTAATCATGATCCAAGTAATCATATTAATAATTACAAGTTAAAAACACGAACGACAAATGAGACGATTTTACCCAAAACGCTACTTTAAAATGAATTTACAAAAAGAACGGGTAATATAAAGTCATAAGTGGACCATATATGATATAATAACAATGAATATGATTATGGAATAAGTCAATAACATTATTTAAATCATTATACAGGAGTTTCGGACACGTACAAAGCAAGTCGGACCTAAGGTAATGGAAATATCACAATCTCATTTTTATCCTAGATTGATTATACTTTGGTAATTACTAGGGTGTATTTTATCATCCACATCCATGTTTCCTCAATAATTAATGTTATTTCTATCCACCTAAAATTGTTTAAATCCAATTTTACCCTTCGGTGAGTTTTTAGTAATAGATATGAAAGGAATCCTTTTTCGTTTTTCGTACGAGGTACTTTTTGACTTTTCCGACAAAAGTACGAGAAGAATGTTTTTTAACTTATACAGAATGAATGGATTTTTTAAAAATTATTTCCAAGAAGCTTCCTTTAAAAGATTTCAAGTTTAATTTTAATCAAATTATTTTATTTTAAATACGTATGACATGTTTTGAAAGGAAAAATGTTTTTGAAAAAGAAAGGATATTTTCCTCAAGAATGGAGTTCAAGTGTTTTATCAAAATTATTTCCCATCTAAGATAATAAAGGGTTCTGTATTTATCCCTATTATTACATTGATTTGATTATGTTGTGATGGAATTATTTTTATGAATTCCTTTATCATATATGAATTGTTTTATGATGTCATGATGTTTAAGATTCCCATTTTTAGTACAAGGGTTATGCAATGATGTATGGTTTATGATTTTGTGGCACACATAAGAATGGTATCATTATGAGATTGGTGGGACCTATATCTCCCTCCAATGAATTGGGTAAAGATTTTATATATCATGACATAGACATGGCTGGAACGGTAGGTTATACCGGTTCAGTGAAACAGGACTGGAACGAGGGTGACTCGATTCAGAAAGGGACTTTGTCCACTAAGATAGTCTTGGCAATGAGTCTTGACTAACAAGAAATGATTCTCTATGATTATGTGTGTATGACACAAAGTTTCATGTTTTATGTTATGATTATTGGGATTACATTTCACTTCTATGATTTATCCCATGTTATGATATTATGAGCTCTTTTGCAGGTTATGATTTCCAAAAGCTATGTTCTTATGTATATGATGTGATTGATATTTCTTTTGTTTACCATTACTGAGCATTTGAGCTCACCCTTTTATGTTTTCTTTTCCCCAGGATATAAAGAAAGGTTTTAGGTATTAAAAAAGGATGATCTTTATGGGAGATTTTGAAGATCTTTCACCACGATTAGAAGATTATATTCCGAGTTTCCGAAGACACTAAACTATTACGGTCCTTGTGTGTGTGTTTTTGTTATGTACTAAGTATTCCGCAAAAGTAATGTAAAGTCCATGTAAGTCAAGATTCGGGTCTCTACAGTGCCTTCGAGACATCGGTACTTGAGACACATGGTGTCAGGTGGCATGAGGTGCTGGGCTACAGACCAGAGATTCTGGCGTTGGCCGAACATGTGACACTTCTTAGTGGCTGCTGAGCACCAATGAAGTCTTTTCTTACTTTTGGTCATTACACTATTTACTATTTTTCTTATATAACCATGTCTGCCTAAACACTTATATTAGGTACGCTCCTCTGGGTTTTATCTTACTGAGACTTATCTCGCACCCTACACGGGCCCTTCGGGACACGTGTATAATTTTTGAAATTGCAAGTAGGTAGAGGGTCAGCCTTAGGAGCTGGACTTTAGTGCTGTCGGCATGAAGAATGGTATGGACCTTGAGGTTGTGCCCTATTAGAGTTACTTTATTGAGTTTTTTCTTTTATATCAGCATTCTTACCTCTATATGTAGAAACTGCGTGTTAGCCATTGGCGTTGTCTTATGGATATTGATTCTATGACTTACTTGGATGCATGTTTGGTTGTTTTAACAGTTATTGTAGTTGATTGATAGCATGATGTTCTATTTACTTTCCACTATTGTTGCTTCTATATTGATTCCGCTGTTAATTGTTATTGAATGTGCTTCCGCTCTGCATGTCTGGTTCGAGTCTGCTGAGTCATTTACTTCCACTACATATTTTAGTTTAAGACTTGGACCAGTACCATTAATTCCTTCGATAGGGTATAGCCTCCCCAATATACCTATTCAGACCCTCGCTGCTAGTCGGCAGCCTTTGTCGTTCAGGGGAGGTGCGCCTAAGGTAGTAACACCAGACTCGTTCGGCACTGTTCAGGGGGCTGGCCAGGTCTAGGTCTTTACAAAGTGGTATCAGATATGTTTTTGACAAGGATATAGTAGCATTGCCTTGCTGGATACTAATGAGTTTGAGACTTCTATTTTTTATTTCTGCTAGTTTTACTATTTGGTATGTGGTAGACCGGAGATAGGTTGTTTTTGGAACTTGATTTTTGAACTTGTGCTTGGGTGCCTACAGCCCCATGTACGAGGGATGGATTGAGATTCCGGGGGTGGGAATCGCAATTTTCTTTTTTCTCAAATTACAGTTGATATGATTTCCATCTTAGTGGATCACTTATTGTTCGATGTTATTGATTATGATATGTAGACCTTGGCCAGTATGGAAAGGGTTTCTTTCTTGGCTTTTTATAGGCACATTTTAGCGTATTTCAATTTCAGAATGGTATGTATGCTTTGTGAAGTGATAATACCATGTAAATAAAATCAATTTCCATGCTATGTATGCTCTAAAATGTGAATAGGTAAAAGTCATGATAGAATTTTGTATTTATTTCAATGTCTGTTCCATGCTTGTATTCTGTAGAATTGCATGTGCAGGACATATGGGTCTGGCTCTTAAGAGAGCATGCAGGTACTATGGTTGAGGCAGTGTAACTATCAGGATTGGGAAACTTTGTCGTCGGGATTAAGGCAACATTGGTTGTCAGGACGGGCACGACCCGAGGTACTATTGGTACTTGGCTCTGTTTAGGGCGGATTAAGAGGTCGTGAGGTCGGGATGCCGAGGGCATGGGTTGCGGTGAGGGGGAGTAAGGGTAGTTGTTATGCACTTCCTTTTACTGCTTTCTTTATCTGTGTAGAATATATTGTTATATATATATGAGTTTTCTGACCAATTATGTTATTCGGCGGGTTACTCCTTCATGGCACGATGGAGCGTCAGGAAGGAGAGGATACGGTACTGCAGGATCAGGTTCAGAATCTGGTTTAGGCAGAGCATGAGCAGCAGGTACAGGCTCAGGGACAAGATCAGGATTAGGATCCAGTGCAGGCAGGGCAGTATCCGGGTTTGGTAGGGTTCGTACCATGGCTTGAAGAGAGTCTCCTAGCTATACTAGTACATTTCATATAGGGGATTGATAGAGGCACACAAGGTATAGAGCCTTCTATGGAATATCTGATGCTGGAGTTCAAGTCGCAGCACCCGCTGCTTTTTCAGGGTGAGGGTGGTCCTCAGGCGTCCGAGAATTGGATAGAGAGCATGTAGATGATCTTCGAGCAGCTGGAGACACCTCCATGGCAGAGGGTCAAGTTGGCAACGTACATGCTGAGAGGACCGACGAAGCGTTGGTGGGACGTACAAGTACAGGCTCATAGGCATGAGGGAATCGTTTGGAAGGAATTCAAGGACCGGTTCATTGAGAACATCTATCCAGTAACACTGAGGGCAGAGAGAGCTTGGGAGTTCTTGAGTCTTCAGCTGGGAGATATGTCTGTCATGGACTATGCAGCTACCTTTATAGAGTTGTCCCATTTTTCACATGGTATGGTGAGTGATGGTTCAGCTAGGGTGAGGCGCTTTGAGTATGGTTTACAACACTCCATTTTGGTTCAGGTAAACATCTTCAGGATAGGTTCCTACTCTGAGGCGGTGAACTAGGCTCTCATAGCCGAGGGCAACGAGAGAGAGAAATCTCATTTCAGTATGGTAACATCTTCATGTGATGGTCCAGACAACATGATGTGAGGGAGAGATGAGTTCCAGCAGGGCGGGTAGGCCACTGACACATCTAGACCATCCTGTGGTAGTTCAGTGGTGGTTTGCTTTTAGTGTGGAAAGCTGGGACATGTTTGGGATCAGTGTGATAGGCCCCCGAAGGAGTGTCGGGCGTGTGGACAGGTCGGACATCTGGAGCGGTTTTGCAGCCATCCTTCTTAGACAGCTGGCAGGTAGGGACTAGGACAGGCTATGGTGTTAGAAGTTTGTTCAGGTTCGGTACCAGGAGAGGGTAGATGAGGATCAGCTGCACGTGGAGGACAAGACAGGGATAGCGAGATCCAGCTGAGGGGCCAGTGGCCAGTGACTAGAGCAGCACCGCAGGGAGGCCAGGCATCAGGTAGTCGGGGGCCAGGTGCATGCTGTGGAGCTGCCAGGTATTGAGCAGGCTGGAGAGCCGACGACGGTGGAAGGTACATCGCAGGTGTGGCTGTGAGTTTCCTTGCTTCTTTTGGAATGGCTTCTCGAGGCGTGTCTGGTTGAGTGCACAAGTTGCACAGGTTACTTGTGGACTGACTATAGAATAGTTAGTGGGATTGGCATCATATCAGATGTGTTGTATATTTTATTATATATTTGAGATACATGGCATCAGGAGTATCAAGGATGCATGTTACATGAGGTGTCATTGGCATCGGGGCATCGTGGATGCGGGTTACTTAAGGTGCATGGCACCAGGTTGGATTTGATAATCTATTAGATGCAGGACCTTAGGTAGGCGGACACCGATACAGTGAGGATTATGTTGGGTTTCAGAAGTAACACGTGGACACCGAGGAGATGCAGGGGTGACGATACGTCCCAGAAGGACAATGGGTCTGGTAAATAGGTTGTTGGCCCTTGCCTATTTAATTGTTTTGCTTGGAGTTTTATTGGTTGACACCAAGTTGGAAATACCTAAGGTGGGGAGCCAATTATGATTTTTTCCAGAACCTTTGGACCGGGGTAGTCCAGGTTATTTAAACGGGATAGGAATTATCGGTTCCATCTCCTGGTTTTGGTTGGTAGCTCGGGGACGAGCTACGTTAAGGTGGGGAGTATGTAAGAACCTAAGTTTTTAGAAACGGGTCAAATTATGACCCTCTTTATACTTTTTGACTGGTTTTTGTGAAGTATAGAAAATTTGGGTAGTTTCTAGAAATTTATAGACTATATGTAGTGTACTTTAAGTACACACCGTGTATGAGTTCCTCGAGTGACCGGCCGTGTACTCGGCGAGTACATGCCATGTGAAGACCGTCTAGAAGTTTCTTACTACACTGCATGTAATTATAGACACGTCGTGTAACCCTTACCTGTGCATGGCCAAGTACATGCCATGTGGTGCCCGGGTATAAATTTCAATCTACACGGCGTGTAGCCTTCCTTGACACTCCATGTACCCATGTCCCGTGTAGCGGCTGAGACCCTAGACGTGTGTTGACCATGTACACAGTCCAAGCCGTGTGTTGGACACCGCTTAAGTCGGAGTACGGAAAACCATATACACGGCGTGTACTTTAGAAATACACGTCATGTACTTTTATTTTTATTTGATCGTCTGATACGCCGATGCGTCTTATTGCAGAAAACATATTTTTCTTCCCCTTTGGACGAACCATTTTTCCGAAAAACCTACAAGAACACAAACCCTCATAGATTCTTCATACGACCTCTATTCTTTGATCCGTCAGTGGCAGCAGGACCACATCATAATGGCTAACCCCTCACACCCTTCTTCGTCTTTTATCCTTCACATGTTCCTCCATAGATTCCATCCAAACAGAATTGCCTAATTTGATGGAAACACAGATCTACAGCGATTCAGTCCGATTCAGTGGATAAAATCAAAGGAGTGTCATCGTACGAGTATAAGGGGGGTGGTTCATACCTTATTTCATGTTTTCGTAGACAATTTGGGGTTTCAACCTCCGAGTGTGATCTCGGGTGTTGAGTGAAACACTTTTTATTTGTTGTTAATTAATTATCTTCATTGTGGGATGCCTATGGGTATTCCGTGACCCTTGTTGTGCTGGAGCATGGCCGAGTGAGTTGTCATGGATCGTTTGGGGTAATTCGGCCTGGGGTGCCGAAATGCGTATGTTTGGACCAGTATTTAAACTGCTTATTTTAGAATAATTTTCTTTCTGTTGGATTAAACTGGTGAGTTTGATTTTTTATAGAATTCTAGCAATTGTTTAAGGAATTTAATGACCTTAGGTACTGGTATGGTTTGGCGTCAGTTAGTGCAATTAATTTTATAGTAATTGTGTGTTGAAGTAATTCCTGAGTATAGTTACGAAATGTGTGATATTATCTGTATTGACCTTCTCATTGTGTTGGGTGTGGATGGATATTTTCTGAGTGATGAGGATCACAGGTTGGGGCTTTGGCTCAGATTACATTGGGTGGTTGCTACCACGGGATTGGGCGTCATAGACGTCGGTTGAGGCAGTCGGACTGTCAGGTTGGGCTTGGCCTGGGTTACTTGGTTGGTGTGGCCATCAGACTTGAGTGACAGGTTTAAAAGGACAAGAGGTGTTAGAGGTGTTGTGGATTGCGATATAATAAGTTGATTACCGATCACTGGGTACTTTTGAGTTGTGTTCACATATATAGACTCCGAGATGAGGTGGTATGACCACTTGTTGGGTAGAGGCCTCTTGTAGATGCGGTTAGGTAAATTTGGTTTGGGGGTGCTTGCTATAGGAAGCCACGTGGAAAGTGAGGATCCTTCGAGAGACAGCTTTGAGGCAGTCTGGTTGGGGGAAGAGGCTCGCCTTGATTTGATGGCAGACATTGCTGTCCCTCTAGTTATCTCTTGAGGACTAGTATCGTAGTTCCTCCAGATGTTTTGCCATTGGAAGGTTGAGCTCTCGAGCTGGGTTACAATGGATGGGCGTGCCTTTGGGACATCGGTACTTGAGACACATGGTGTCAGGTGGCATGAGGTTCCGGGCTACAAACCAAAGATTCTGGCATTGGCCGAAGCAGGTGACACTTCCTGGTGGCTGCTGAGCACCAGTGAGGTCTTTGTTTACATTTGGGCATTGCACTGTTTACTATTTTTCTTATATAAGCATGTCAGCCTATAAACTTATATTAGGTACGCAACTCGAGGTGGTATCTTACTGAGACTTGTCTCACACCTTACATAGGCCCTTTGATACGCGTGTAGACTTTATGAAATTGCGTGCAGGTAGAGGTTCAACATCAGAATCTTGACTTTAGTGCTGTCAGCACGGAGACTGGTATGGACCTTGAGATCACACCTTGCTGGAGTTACTTTATTTAGTTTTTCCTTTTGTATCAGCATGCTTACCTCTGTATGTAACAACTATGGTAAGCCATTGGCGCCGTCTTATTGATATTGATTGTATGACTTGCTTGGATGCATGCTTGGTTGTTTTAACAGTTCTTGTAGTTTATTGCTGGCATGATGTTATATTTACTTTCGACTGTTGTTGCTTCTATATTGATTCCGCTATTTATTGTTATTGAATGTGCTTCTTCTCTACGGGTCTAGTTTGAGTCTTCTGAGTCATTTACATCTGATGCATATTTTAGTTTAACACTTGGACCAGTACCTTTAATTCCTCTGAAAGGGTATTTCCTCCCCACACTAGCGATTCAGACCCTCACTGCTAGTCAGTAGCCTTTGGCATTCAGGGGAGGTGTGCCTACGGTAGTAACACCCGACCCGTTCGGCACTGTTCGGGTGGTTGGCCGGGTCCGGGACATTACACATAACTTAACCCATAAATTCTTCATAATTTCCTCTCTAAATGTTTAATATAGAATTCATTGAACATGAGTGGTGTTACTAGGTTTAGAGTGAGTTCCCAAAATAAATTTTCATTATTTTTAGTTCTATTAAGTAATTTTTTTGTACTAATTATAATCAACCATAATTATTATGTGAATATTCAAAAAAACACACACAACCATGAAACATTTGAGTAGAGTCATCCTCTTAGTGAAACAATAATAAACATTAGATTTATTTTTAAATTTACCATAAATTTCATTATTAAAATATAACTATATACAAGAAATTGGAAAATTTCATGTTCAATGAGAAATAATCAAAGAAATAAATGAAGTGGGGTTTTTATTTATAATATGAACTATGATAACAAATTAATGAATATATTTTATAGTCGTTGGTCAATAGAAAATTTATAGAGGGATGAAAACTAGATAAATAACATGTACAAATGGTAGTGGATATTTATATGCTAGTTGAATATTTAAAGGAGCAATACAATAAATTTCCGTTTGTATAATAAGAATATATGATTGAAATAAAGGGGGCGGGGAATTTTAGTATAAAAATATAAACTTTGACAATGAAAAATACACTTAATTAAAATGTATGACTTGGAATTCACCTAATGATTAGATTGTTAAAATTGGTTCCAAATGGAGTTTGGTATATCACAGATCTAATAAGACTCTTATACAGTTTGAAAAATCTATTATTTAAAGATAAATACAATCTAACATTCAATTTTATATTCACAATGTAAAATAGACATGATAAAATCTAAACAAAAGATTACAATATAAATAATGACTTTAATGCTTTATATAATATATTTTTATGCCATAACCATAAAATATAAGGATATCATAAATACTGACCTAGGATATCCATAGTTCCAATAACCAATATAAAGGTTTATCTTTCCTAATAAATAAATACCTATATATGATGATCAAAATATCTCTTTTTTTACCCCAGAATCCATGGATATGATTGATCGATCTCATATCTATCTTTTTTAAACAAGAAACCCCTTGATTGGATAGATAAAAATGTATTTTTTATCCTAGATTTTTTATATAATGATTCAATGTATTGGATGCACCCATATTATTAACCCAATAATATATCCATCATAACCATGATCAAACACTATAAATACAAAAAAAAAATTCAATGGATTTAAAAATCCTTTCATGGATTCCATTGAATTGAAATTCTAAAAATGATTAAAATACAAGGGAATGATATATTTACGTAGAGAAATATTTATATAGTCTTAGTTGAAAAATAAATCAACTCTAAACTATTTTAATGTACTCTTATTTTAAGAAATTCATTAATGGTCATATTTCTGTTTTGGTTGGAACAATATTAGACCTATTGAATATCGATAGATCACAATGATCTTGATCATGATAATAATATATATTATGAGCTACAGTTCCTTGTATGATGTCTTTTTTATCACCTTTACAATGTCAAAAATATTTACATCTAATAGATATAGTTTTGACTACTCTAATTGTATACCTTAGTCAGTCGGATGGACTATAATAATGATTTCCAATCTCATTAAATGATCAAATTTTAGTCAATTGAAATGTTGTTAATATCATTATGATTGTTATGAATTTGGATTGTATAATAAGATGAACACTAGTCCAACCATTGGTCATATCAGTAGTTGATCAATTGTATCAGACACACCATTAGTCTGATTGGTCAAATTAGAAAATTAATGTTTATATTCCTTTTATATTTGAACTATTGCAATGTTAGGTATAAACATATGATTTCAACCAAACATACAAATACCCTATACACATATATTATTTTATTAAAATATTGTTTTTAAAATAGTTTATAGTTTCCAAAACAATGTAAATTAATATTAGAATGTATAAATTTTGACATAAAAATCTCCCCCCTTTTTAAATGCATAGAATACAATAAGTACAATGATAAAATAATACATTTTAAATAATTAAAACCATATATTTTTTAATGGCTTTGATATAAATACTTCATATCTTAAATCCATTATAATTTATGACTTTTTTTGGATATAATAGAACGTAATACTACATATTATCCATTAATAAAAAGTGTTCTTTGAAAAATTTCCCCCTTTTAGATAAAATCTCTTATGAGGAACATTCTTTTTTAACACAAAATATCCAACATAAAAAAATTTCCTAAATTTTATAAAATGTTCTCAAAATATAACCGTATTTATGATTTATAAAAAGTTATAAGGAGAGTATATAACTTACAAAAATGGTAAAAAATAATAATAAAAGTATAAATTATTGTGTTTTTAATATGTTGTCGTCCAAAAATATTTATAAAATATTTATCCTAGTGAGAATTGGAAAGATTATTCATAAATATAATTTTGAAAAAACACATTAAAATAATTACATTCAAAATGTATCATTAAGTATAGTGTTTAGATAAAAAAATCATTATTTCATATATACTTTATTGATGATCACCTTCAAATGATTTATATTATCATGATATTTCACAGCACTAGAAACTAATGATTCAACTTTCACAATAATTTTTTTAAAAAATGATAATCTTGGATTCTCATCCTCCAATGTCTAAATCCTCTCATAGATTTCATTATTTTTTATTTAACACTAATAAATTAACTTCACAATATAGGTGACTTTTATTTTATAATTCTAACAAGCAATCCTTTTCTTTTAGTGTAATGATTTCCTCACCCTTATTGTCAATCATATTATAGAATATTCAAAAACGAAAATCTCTATAAAACATTTGATGTAAACCTATTAAAATAAAAACAATACTAAATATATTTTTTCTTAAATTCAACTAACCATTCTTCCTGATCCATTGATTAATTATCCACTTTTCTCAACCATATTAACAAAATGGATGAATATTTTTTATGTGCCTTACAGATTCCATTGAATGATTTGATAAAATCATTTTGTTAAATCACAGACTCGTTCCAAAACATCAGGGAATCATTATTCACAATAATTTGAATCCATTTGTATATGCCATAAATATTTTTTATATAAAATATTACCCTTTAATAGTTTTATAGTTTTTAAAGTAAAATAAATTTTCTATTATTCCTCAATGGAGGTTGAATATGATGACTTTGATTATGATTCTATAATATTATATCTGGTGGTCTGACATTGCCTTCATTTCTCCTTTTTCAACTGTTACATCTTCTGAATGATTCATAATATATATTTTCACTATTAATTTTAACTTTATATTGTGATTTTATTTATTAATTTATTTTTTTCGATTTCTCCTTAGATTTTAAACAAACCTTTATATAAATATCCATTTCTGGAATCCTTTTTGAGTGAGATGTTAAGTGAGTTGAATAAGAGGATTACTCTAGATAATATCCTTCCTAATTAGTTTCATCCATAGTCTCTATTTCTTATTCCTTTACATTTTATTATAATTATTATTTACGTTCTTATTCCATATTACTTTTTGTTGTTAGAACACAATTACCATATTTCATCAATGATTTAGGATTCTCATTTTTAATCATATTCTCAATATGTAATGGGATATGTTCTGTTATAAAATTTTTAACATGAAATTATTCAACAATAACGTTTTCTTTCAACTTGTCACCAACATTTTGAACAAATAGTAAAATTACTGATGTTTCAAAAAATTTAAAACTAGTGTTTGATATTTTATTATCGGTATTTATAATTGTTATAAACACTGGTATTAGTTGTATAACAGATAATGTAGAAACATATAATATTTTATATTCTGATACCATTTGGACTACCTTCATTTATCTTTCTACCATTTTATCATTTTATAACATTATATTATGTTTGATTATTTTCTCAACTTCTTTTATTTCATATATAATGTTAATATTTTTTTGAAAATTCCAAAAACTAATTTAAATCAAATGAAGGACATATAGGTTTCTTCTTGTCCTTATGTTCCATAAATATCACAAATTCACTATCGGTTATTTGTTTTTGTTTCTTTTGATCATTCTGGGGTATATAACATTTCTTTCCCTTTTCTACAATATTTTTTTTTCATTTTACATATTGAGAATCAGATATGAATCTGGTAGTACAACAAAAAAATTTATCAACATTTAGCAAACATTAACTTCTTTTAGACAATAGTCTCTTCAAAGATAAGGGAAATATTCTACCGAATAACATAATTTTGATTTTTTTTATGAAATAAATTTTACATTTGGATATAATATCAATTACAATGAAGGTAAAAATCATTATCTTCTATTTCATTGATTCATTCTTAATCGATTCCACCGATAGAAAAGCAGTCATGAACATGTTGATTTGTATAATGTATATTAGAAAATATAAGAAGGGTTTATTAATAAATATGAAGGTATAAAACTCAATATTTTTTAGAGTAAAGTAACATTATTTAGATAGGGTAACCACTCATTCATACTTTTTATAGTGTGAAAACATTCTTAATTTCTTGAAATATTTAAATAAAAATGCCACAACCATTGACATTACAAAACTCCCAATATTATAAGGTAGTTTGTGATAATAGAGATACACTTATCCTTCTATGGATACTTATAATATGTTAGCTACTTTTTTATAATAATATTTAAATTTTTGAAAAAAATTGTAAAAGAATTTCTACCCGATTATCTCCCGAATGAATAATTAATCATTCATATAAATATCCTTTTATATTAGGGTAATTGTTTTTGAGATCCTTATCCTTTATTTCTATAGAAAATATTTCCCAGTCCAAGAATGTAATAATCATATTACGAATAGAAATACTATTTTCATACCATTATAATTTAATAAACATTTCAATGATGATTAATATTTGTTAAAATTCATTATTAGTTTCCATCTTACGAATACTGGAGAAAGTGATCAGATGAATTCTAAATGATTCGAATGAGTACTAAAAGGGGCGCTGAGAGTTGAGAGACTCTTGTTAAATTGATTTAATACATGGGGTTACACACACTAATATTGGTATTGGAGGTGATGGTTTTCATTCAAGAAATTTAAACAGATCATACTAAATATTATTTTCTAATCTAATGATAGGGATTTAATCAAATGATGAGATTTACATATAATGTTATATTATTAATGCTTTCAAACCTGTTTTTATTTTAATAAACATTATTCTAACTAGAAAAAATATTTATATTTTTTATAAAAAATAATTTTTAAAATCAAAATTAATGTATAAATAATGACATGTATATAATAATTCAATGAATAAATATTGAAACTAAAAAAATAACAACATTCAGAGAATAATTTTACATTGAGTTTGAGTTACATCTTCATTTCGTTTTTTGTAACAGAAAATGATTAATATATAGTTTAAAAAAATATTATCCACATTAATTTTCTATCAAATTTAATGTCTATAAAATTTATAATATTGGAATAATTTTTGACTCAAAAGATTTTTTTTAAAACATCGGCACTTGATGGTTTATAAGAAAACTAATTTTGATAATTTTTATAGCAGTTTTGACCCTAAAAATGTTATTATGAAAAATAATTTTTTCTTAGAAAAATCTATTTTATAGAATGTAAATTATTTATAAAAAATATATTTTTAGGGAATCTAAAATTTTAAGATAACTAAATGTTTTAATAAAATAAATTCTATTGAAAAATAATATTCTTGGTATAAAAATTGTTCTTGAAACCTTAAAACTATTTTACCCCCCCTCTAAGAAGGAATTAATTAATTTATGTTGTCTTTTAAAAAAGATGTAGATATGACAAATCATTTAATATTATTAATTACAATCTTCAGCTCAATATATTCAAATATAGTTTAACTAAGTTCTTTAAAAAAAATATTATCCACTTGTTCTTAAGTTATAATAACATTCAAAATGATATCATTGTTTTATCAGTGATACCAAAGGAAATTATGTCTTATTTTTACATGTTTTAACAAGATTCAAGTTCTAGTTTTTTAATTTAGGAAATGAAAATTATTTTATAAAATAAAATTTTAGTTTGTTCAAAATTCATTATATAGACTTTGAGTGTGTGTTGGATCCACAAAACTGATCACAACAACTTTCAGCTACCACATATTATGATCTATTAGTGGAAAGTGCCACTGAGTTCTGTTTCGTACATGAACATGAAACTAAATATTTTCATATGAAATTATATGTTCCATATGTACTTTTACAGATCCATTATACATCCCCAAAATCATTCATCCCATAATCATTTTAGCTAATATAATTTCAATATGAGTAAAAAACTAATATCCAGAGCACACTTAAGGTAACTTGAAATTATTTTAACATCATTAAGTTGGGATTCATTTGGATGGTAATGATATCAACAAAAAAAGATTATAGAAGACATTAAATTCAAATGTCTATCTACTATGTAATTTATAGTTCCAATCATACCACTAAAAGTATTTTGATAAATTGGTTTCTTAGAATAATAAATATCTATATTATATGAGTTTGTGATATGAGTACTAATATATTTAGTATTTTCAAAACCAAATTTTCTGAGAACATATTTTACACACCTGTTTTGAGATATAAAATTTCCTCATGATTTTTATGAAATTTTAAATCCTAGAAAGTATTCTAACATTCCCATCATACACATTTCAATATTAGATTTCATAAGATCCACAAAAGAATACATTAAATAATTTTGAGTTAAACATAATATAACTTGAACA
Source organism: Viscum album (assembly GCA_963277665.1). Classification (NCBI taxonomy): domain Eukaryota; kingdom Viridiplantae; phylum Streptophyta; class Magnoliopsida; order Santalales; family Viscaceae; genus Viscum; species Viscum album. The sequence continues at coordinate 1,212,184,411 of OY728137.1, forward strand.
AAAATATTTTTATAATCATATTATATTTATTATATTATTTAATAAAAAGTGTTTGATATATAGATCCCTTAACAAAATTGTTTGGAAAAAAATCTAGTTAACCTCCTATAATGGGCTCCAGGGGTTTATTTATGTCTACATATTTCCATAGTGAGTTCAAAACATGTTATGTATGTTATTTATTTTTTAAACTAGGTGGATATTCAACATAAACAAACTCATGAAGATATCCATTATGAAAGGCACACTTCAAATCCATTTTAAATAGTATGAAATTTAAGAGTGTGGGATAATCAAGAAAAATGTGAAATACTAACGTATATCTACCCGATCACATATTTCTTTATAATTTATTCATTCCTAGTGATTATAACCATTATTAAAACAATTTAATTTTTTATAACTATTATAACATTTTCAACACAATTGATTCGAAAGACCCATCTTACTCAAATTATAGATGTACCTTTAGGATATTTAACCAAAGTCCAAATATAGATCCTTTAAAATTAATTATTATCATATTGCATAGAGATTATCTAATACTCATCACCCAAAGACTCCTTGGGAGTCTTAGGATTGAATTGGAAAAATAATTAAATCTATTCAATTTTATTTCTCATTGAACTTCTTGTCTTAAATTGTTTATCTATGTCACCAATGATTTTAGCATCGGTATGATTTCTAAAAACAACTAACTTTTTGGGTTTTCATAATTATTTTATTCAATAATAAGTTAAAACTATTCATGAGTAATAACATAAAATATATATTTTTCACTTTTTCATATTTTAATATATTTCCAACATTGGATGATTTTATTTAGATGCAACATCATATGATATTGTTTGAGGTCATATAGAAACAAATGGGTTAGATTCATCATATTTTAAATGTATTATTTCAAAAAATAAACATGTTTCATTATTGAAAATTATACAATCCATACTAGTTTTGGAATAACATAATAATATTCCATCATCATATTTTGGTAAAAATTTATGTATGATATCATTAGTATACAGAATGAATACTTTTTATCAGAATACATTTAATTAAAGAAGTTTTTGGTTCTTAATAGTCCACAATGCATAAAATGATTTATAAATAAAAGGACTGTATAAAAAATTATTTGTAGTATACCATGAAGTATTTACTACATTAGGAAATAAATTTTTAGAAACTGAATATTCACTCATCATGGATCTAGTAATCTCTTCAAGAAAATTTTTTACTACACCATTGTTCTATTGATATGTATGTGTCAAAACGTTATATATAATAACTATTTTTCTAAAAAAAATGTTACAAAATCATAATTTAAAAATTATCCACCATGATCACTATTATTTTTTTACATAGATATGATTTTTCCATTTTTATTCCAAGATAAAAAATATAAAATACGTCTATGATCTTCATATTTTTATTATAGAAATTATACCCATGTATATCTTGTTTAATCATTAAAAAACATATACATAGTATTTTAATATGATATTTATTGTTTTTTAGGACAATATAATTCAATTTAATCTAACATTTAAGAATCATAATTTTTTCCTTCACTAATGGATTCAAATCTTGACTTCAGTGACAAACCAAATTTACTAGGATCACATACATTATAATTATCCATAAAAAGCTTTGGTAGATAATTAAAAACTCATTTAATAGAAAACATATCTACTTTTATAGTATAATTATTTTTTAACCTTATATTCTATAACCATGATCAATCATTCATTTCGCTCAGACAAGGTAGATCTTGTCTCTTATGGTCTTCTATGTTTAAAGTGTAAATATTATAATGTTGATTGACTAAAATATTCCAAAAACATCTTAAGACTACGACCATTAAATTTACCATTCTAAAATTTACAAGATAACCCACATGAAATAATATAATTATTTTAATAATGATCTTCTTAGTTACTAAAATAAAAAAATATTGCAAAATAATACTTTTCAAAGATGAACAATATTACCTATATAGATAATTTCTCATTGAGATTTATCCTTGAATGTAAATTTTCTACATATCATATTTATGATCTTCATAAAAGAAAAACCTCTTTCCAGCCCCATGTCTTGAACAACCACAATCCATGTATCAAATGTGTTTTTGGTTTTTACACTCTTTATATACCTTATAACAATATCATTAGTGTTTCAGAACCCAAACCCTATTAGGTCCAATATTTTATAGAAATAAAATCTAATGTATCCACATTTTTCTAATATAACTATGTCGATCAACATTCATTTATTTTAAAAAAATATTGTTGGAGAAAACCTAACTACTAAACGATATTTAAATAATATTCGAATTTCCAATGTTTACTACTTTAAAATTTTGTGGAATATAGGGAACTTTTTAGAACGAAATAGTAGTTATTAAATTTTAATACATAAAACCCACTCCAAAAATATCTCTATGAGTTCTGATATCTTTATATATTTAATGAAAATTTTCCTTTCCATTAATAAAAATAGAAAAAAATTCACTTAAAAATATAAATATCATATTTTTTACAACTATATTTTTACCTTCAGTATTATTAGAATTAAAAATATGTTGTTCAAACTCAGATTGTGAACTAGTATTCTCAGAAATAAAATTCTTGATAGATTTTGAAATATTTTAGTTTTTAAAATTGGATTTATCATGATATTTATAAAGTTATTATATTTATTTAGTTAAAATATAGATCCTTCACATTTATTTTCCTTTTTTTATAGATTGTTATCATGGTTTATAGAAACCTTAGAATGTTTATTTTCATGAGGTTTCAAAAATCATAAAACTAATTTATAACAACGGGTAGTATTATCCAATTCTCTTGAGAATGATCATTCATATGAATGGTTTAATTTTTATCATCATTAATATATGGTTGATTTTTATTTATAGTAATATTGGTATGTGATTCAGTAGTAGTAATGTTAAATATGATACATTTGTTCCCCTTTTTTATTTCGGTATATAAACCAATATTTCCCTATTTAAAATATTTATTGTATGAAGTGTTATCAGAATAACTATAACCACTACCTGAACTAAGGTTATAAAAGTCTTTTAGACTATTCTTCATTTGGGTCTTATAATGATTCCTATCATTCCATTCAAAATGCATCTATTTAATATAATTCCCTTCTCAGTTTATGAAAATCAGGTTTTATAAGTCAATCCATCTTTAATTCATAACATATGAATTAAAAAGATTCTTTATTATCAATTTTATCCTTATGACTCTTCTCATATTCAAACTGAAAATATTTATTTACCCAAATATTATTTCTCCTTCATGAAGTATTTTCCAATTAATTCTCATAAATTTCATATGAACTATAATATGAACCTATTATGAGGTTTTTATTACTTGAATGTTTCAACACCCTAGAAGAATATTGAGAATTAATGGAAACATGATATTTAGATGCTAAATTCACTTCTCCGTTTCTATTTTTCATATTCTCCACATCTCTTTTTCTTATATTGTAGTTTTGAATAAGGGTACTAATGAGATGATCCTTGATAATATTTTGAATCAATTTCATATCAACCAAATATATATTTTTGGATTCAAATTCATTAGGAATAATATCAATAATATATTTTTCTAAGATTACATCTGTTAGTTATTTCCCTCTAAAAGAATGTAAACTATTGAAAATGGTCATAAATCGTTGATTAATCTTAGAAACTGATTCTCTTGGTGAGATATCAAAATATAGATAGTGAGCTCCTAACATATTTCTTCTAGTTTAAAAAAAAATTGAGTTCCAATGTGTGTGACCTCAAAAATTTTCCAATAATATTTTTCTACATAATATAGAACAATTTTATTATAGATACTACTTGTTATATATCAAAGTAGAGTATTAAATACTATGTAATTCAATTAAAATAAAAAAATTAGGATTTATAAAACAAACTAATTTTTATTTCAATAATTACATAATTACAGTTAACAAATAAAATTTATTGAAAGCTGTATTGATAAGAAATGTATTCATTCTATCTCTCTAGTAATAATAATCATTCTTAAAAAAATATGTGGTATAATAGGATTCAGATATTATAAAGTACAAACATTTACACCATCCATCTCGTCGAATATAATATCCTTTGTAAAAAACATTATTATAGAAGTAGTTTATAAATATTATGAAATTTTAGTAGAGAGAAAAAGTAAAAACATAGTAGTTATAGCATTAGAACACGATTTAATAGAAATTGAGGGATATTATACGTATGTGATGTCTATAATAGGGGGTACTAAATTCAGGTTTAAAAATTTAAACTCTGAAATAACAAAAAACATCATATGTCACAATGATTAGACTCAGAATTCATCTAGTGATCAAATTTTTAAAATCCGAACCAGTATGTGTGGATATGATATAGTTCGTATCGATCTCACAACCAGTCTGATAAAACGTAAAATAGTAATATAAGAATAAATTTTATTTCTAATTTATATGAACAATGGAAAATAAAAGTATAAAAAAAATGAAAAAATCATATAATAGATGAAATGAGTTAAAAGGTTCATGAAAGATAATTTTACTCTTTGTCTTTAAAAGTGTAAAATTTAGAAATCATAACATAAGATATCTACAGTTTTAATATCTATTATAAAGGTATGTCATTCCTTACCATGAAATCTACCGTTAAGATGATCATAATAGCATTGTCTTCCAAAGCCATAGTATTCCTTGATCTAGTAGATCAGTATGAACTCCATATTTCATAACATGAATGAATTTATATTGATGTATAAAAATGTCTTTATCTTCCAAGAGTGAGAATCCCTTGATCCGATTGATCAGACTCACACATATTCTAATCCCCAAAATCCCTTGATCAAACCATGATGGGACAAAACAAATAAAAAAGAAAAATTTTCTGTAGAATTTAAAGTCCTATAACATCTTAGATAGAACAAAAAACAATCCAAAAATTATAATTATTAGGAATTATATGTTCATATAGATAAATATTTAGATATTTTGAGTTGAAAATTCATCATCTCCCATATCTTCAAATGACCATATATTTATTGGAAATTTTTCAAATGGTAATATTTTAGAGTTGGTTGCAATGGCTTTATATAACATTCACATTGACAGCACATAATAATCTAGATATTGTTCTTGATAGCTAAATATGAACTGTACTTTATTTTACCACACCATTTCCTTTATCCCCATTAAAATGATATAAATATTTTCATCTAATAGATATAGTTCTATTTACCCTAATAATAAATATTTGTCAGTCAAATGAAGTATACCAGTGATTTTAAACCTGATTAATTGATGAAATTTTAATATATTGAAATGGTACAAACTTCTGTATTATGGTTATTATGCTAGTTAACATGAATGGGAAAACAATAGTCTAATAATTAGTTAGAATAGTAGATTATTTGATTTATTAGATGCACAATGAATATAATGAATCTTATTTAATATTAGAATTATATATATATATATTAGAATCATTCCTATGTTTAGGATAGAATTATATTTTCAACAAAAAAGATACTAGACACTTTCCATGTAATTAAATTTTCTAAAATAGTGTTATAATAACGTGGTTTTCGTTTTCAAAACAACTAAAAATAAAATTTCCAAGAATAAATTTTGAAAGAACACAAGAGATGTGGGATAGAAAAAATAAAATGGGATATGACGAGGTAATTTTTTTGTCAACAATTTTTTTATTAGAATTAGATGATGAAGATGATTTTATTCACTAATTATAGAAAAATAGGTTTTGATATTTTTGGTTGATGATTTCTAATTTCATATAGACACAAATCAATGATGAAATATTGAAACATGACTGCTAATATACATTTAATAATTCTTTTTTGTATTTTTAAACTATAGAATATCCTCTATATAGTTAAAATCATCGCATACTAAACAAAATAGAATCATCTCTCCAATTAAGATCTAAAAAACTTCAGACGAGAAATAAATTTCACATTTTTAATGTACATGGAAAAAAATTCATACTCCTGGAAATGATCAAAAGATTCATAACAACAATCACAAATGATATTTTTAGTGGAATTATTTTTCAAGGACTATCAATTTATATGATCACTTATGAATCATAGGTAAAAATCTCAATTAATTATAGATCTAAAAAATTTATTGATTTTATGAAAAAAAATATATTCATAACTAGAATTATAAATTTTTGAACTCCATTATAATGGTGGAATGAACAAAAAATCATTAAGTAACAATTTCAATTAAAGGAAATATCATGCCAAAATAACAATTTAAAAAATATTGTAAATGGTGAAAATATAACATCAACTAGATAGTTCTATAACCCATATTTATGGGTGTTTCTATATAATTATATATTATATTTCTAAAATAGATTTGAATATATTAAAATTAAGGATTCATTGATTTCTTAATTGTCTTTTATTATAATGAATCGACTTGATCCATCCATCCATCAAATCTTGATGATGGTCCATGATAGGGAATGGTGGTCATCTGTGATTGTTATGTCTTGGTTAAAATCATTATAAAAATAAAAATAAATAATCATCTATTATTTATTAAAGTTATATATGATTTAATATGCTATAGTAAACAGACATGACCTCTATATTTGACATAGGATAATTCACCAGTAGAAAAAAAATCATAAATAAATAATTAAAAAAACTAATAAAAATAAATCCCTTATATAACATCAAACTCCATTACATGAAATAATACCTTTAGTATAACATCCTTTACTCTATATATATAAATATAACATTCAATAATTGTGAAAAGGAATGGAAAATAGAATGTTTGAATTAACTGAAGCTACAGAGTCGTAAAAATAAAACTATAATACATGAATAAGTAATCCCATGTGATCTAGGACCAAACTCACTTCAAATACCATATTCTTACCTAGGAAACTAAGAAAAAAATTATATCATGAAAAAAAACCAAGATCATAGATACTAAGTTGTTTAAGAATGGTGTGAGCATAAAACATCCCACTGGGTAAGAACCCCTATGTTCTTATGTTTCCCTTAATAGGATAAAATAAAAAAACCAGTAAGATAATTGAAATATAAAATTGGTTTTTTATTTCATAAGAAAAGGAAATATAAAATGATTTTCCATTATAAATTTTATTTTATAAATATATTAAATGAAAATAATTACATTGAAATATTTTTATTGTATTGTTCCACTTTTATTGAAAAACATATTAAAAACAAAATTTCGAACCATCCTAGAAACACCCCCTTATCAGTGCTTTTTGAAATGATTGAAATAAGAAAAAAATAACCATGAAAAATAATAACACATGTCATTACAAAACGGATCAACAGTACATTAAATATAGAAATGAGGTACAAGTGAATAGTATAAATAATGTAGTATGTAATATTGGGAAAAATAAATTAAATCAAGGGTAACAAAAATCCGCACAATCGATAATATTGTGCTATAATTATGGTGAAAACACCATAAGTTCAATAATTAAATGGTAAGATAGAACATATCTGTCAGTAACAATGAATATTCCATCAGTATGTGGAATATGTATCATGTCACTTTCTAGTTGGTTCACTGAAATAACTTCACTATAATATTTATTGGTGGGGTATCCTATTTCATTCCTTGTTCACTTTTCCAAGTTCCAAGGCTTACAATGATATTTAAATGTCACACCTGCTTTTCTTTTCTTTTCATGTCATGGTTTTGATCCAGTTCATTGAAAATAAAAATCTTTTTATTGGGTTTTGGGTGAGATTAAAATTGAGTTTTGAACTTCTTTATATGTCTAATCACCGTAATTTGGGTTCCCCAAATCTTGTTTATGACTTTTTGGAGAAAAGGTGTCTATTTCATGATTTGGGCCAACCGCGAGCCCATTTGCTATTTTAAAAACCAAAAATTGTTTATTTAATAAATCATTTGTTTTTCAACATTTTTAATTTATTCTAAATCCCACATGGCCTCCACTACCATATTAATACTACCCTATCCATTTTTACCCCTTAGAATTTCATAATGATAGTGAATTGGGGTTACTTATTTGGGTATTGGGCTATCCCTTGGGCCCATTTTCTATTTTAAAAAAAATAATTTGTTTTTTATATCTAATTAAATTCCTAATATAGTTGGTGATTCCACCTCCCCCTCAATTCAAATATCCTGATCCTCACCCCCATTATTGATTATACCACTTTGGATCTCATCTGAGTGGAATATTAGGGAGAGGTTTCTCATGTTACCTCAAATCATCCACAATAGATAAGGTAACATTTTTATGTCATAAATAATTAAAATCATGATCATTCTCCCAAAAATCTTCTTTCCCTGGTTCTTCAGGAACATTAGAGAATCTCCATGATGTTTAAAGTCATTCAAGTTTCTCTAAGGGTGTATATCTAATGGAATACGAATAGTTTTCCAGTGCAAAACGTGGGATTCTTTCTCCATTATCACCCATCTTCTTCCTCCATTCATTATTTCTAGATTTTATAATCTCCCCTAGTAATGATCGACAAAGGGTCCTGTTATCCCCTGAATTTTAATGGGGGTTTTTGTTCTTTTGGGGTTGGATGTTGTAGTTTTAGGGATTGTAAACCCTCAGATGGTGATTTTGGGTGTGAGTTTCCATTACGCCAAGGATTTGAGGTTGGAAATCACTTGAAAAAGCCTTTATCATTTACGATTCATCATTATCTGTAACACCCCGATATTATATGTAACGACCCAAAATTTCATTAATGGAAAATCCCTCTTGATTCAGTTAAATGTTTCTTTATGTTTTTATATGATGTGAACTTCTTTAGTTTAACGTTAAGATTTGTGACCGTTACTTTTATAGCCGTTGAACAGTGATCATCTGGGTAGTTTAAATATAAGGCTTTAACGAACCAATTTTCTACTCAGACAAAGGAAGCGATGGCCTCATCCAGTAGAATTGCCCCTTACGAAGCCCATTTGTCGGAGCTCGGAAAGGAGGTGGCATCTTTGGGATTTTCCCTTGACCAAGCCCAAGCTGAGCTTCATCAAGTCAAGCTCGAACGTGATCGTCTACAGGAAAAATGGAAGTTGATAGAGATTACCACTCGAGCAATGTTATCCGAGAAACCCCAAGAGTCTGTCACCATCGCACACCTTACCCTTAGGTCTTATGCGGCTATTTTAAGGGGTTATGTAACAAATAAGTAGCACCATGTTCATGTACATTATTTTTGTATATAATAATGAATATAATTTCTAGTCATTTTTGATGCATTGTAATTAGTTTTAAAGTACAAATGATGTTTTTAGTTATTATTTAATTAAGAATTATATTTTATTAAATTTAAGGATTTTTGAATTAAATAATATTTTAATAAAATATTGTTATTAATATTAAATTAATTTTTATTAAATATAAATGATCTTATAATTTTATGAATGCAATTAAAATTTTTATTAAGGTTTGAAAGCCATTTCTGTCCAAACCCGTGAATTTTTAATAAATGTCGGTTATTATTTTAAAAGTGAAAATTCACATATTTAGAAAATTATTCAGATAAAATAAATATTATTTTTGGAATCAGGACGTCGAAATTATCCAACGGTGAATTTTTCATAATTTTCTGAGACAGTCAAATTTTTGGGTAAAAATTAAATACCATTTAAATATATAATGTGTTTTATGACATCATAATGACCCAATGGTGATGTAATAAAATACCATAATCCTTATGTTCGTCCAATATGTGTTTTATCATTAAAATAATTAGGTTTTGGGTTTGTTTGACTCACTTTTCAAAGCATTAATGGAGCCCTCAAGACTTATTCAACACTTTGCCATTTTAAATTAATTTCCATGGGAGTGTGACTCACCTCCACATAAGAAACCCTAATTTATTTAATAAGTTCGGACCTTGGCCTTGTAAAATATTGTTTTCCTCTTTCCTTTTCCAGAAACCATGGGCAAATACCATGGGATGGTTTGTGGTTTGGATTATTTTAATATAAGGGGTCCCAAACCTAAATAATAAAGAATTCTCTCACCTTTCCTATATAAACCCTCCCAAGCTCCCACTTCCTCCTCACTCAAAGCCCTTGAAGTTCGTCCAACCTCTGCCCTACTCTCTCTAGAATCCTCTCAAGGTGCCCCAAGTTCCCAAGAAGCCTCTCACAAGCCTCTCTCTAGCCTTTGGAAGCACACTTCCAAGTAAGGGGTTTTCTTTCTTTCTCTTTTTTTTTCAATTTTCTTTAAGTTGTATTTCCCTTTTTATTTCAATTATAAATGTTGGGGTATGGTTTCGCACCTCCCCCATACTGCCCTCTTATTGTTTGAATTATGGGAGAACCCTTTCTCTCTCATTAAATGCCTCCCATGTACACCCGTTACTATGCCGAAATTCCGAAAGGAACTTCTCTCTCTTCTTTTACATTCAAGCAATACTTTTGTATCATGAATCTAAATTCCATTTATATTGTTGGGACATGTATATATATGATCTCCTTACTGTCCATTACATGTAAATATGATGAGGAACCCCTTTCTCTCTCATCAACCTTTTTTATGAATTCTTATGTCACGACGTTACGCTGCTGAAATCGCACCGATTTTCTAAGCCAATGTCTTTGTGTAGTGAATACCATGCCCATTTCTCCATCAAGGGTATTCACCTTTATGCACATATACATATTGATTGTAATGTTTCATGTATGAATTCCACATTCCTTTATCGTGGAAGAAATGATTATGTTTTATGAATCCATGTTTTATGATCCATGTGGCACACTTATGCATGAAATGAAATGTTTAAGAAGGGTGCGCCCTTTATAGCGCTCCAATGCATTGGGTAAAGTATAGTATCATGATACGTCATGTGCAATGAGTGTTTACTCATGCCAATTCAAGTGCAACGAGGGTTTACTTGTGCTTCAAGTGCAATGAGGGTTTACTCATGCTCTATGTGCAATGAGCCTTGGCTCATGCTAATTCAATGTTAAGTGTTGTTGCCACATTTCCATGTTATGATTATCATGATTTATCATTCCTTTATGTTCATGTCTCTCTTATGCTCTATTGATATGCCTATTGCCTAACATGTATTGTACTCCTCATGTTATTCATTATGTACTCCCTTACTGGGCTTTATAGCTCACCCTTTTCTTATGCATGTCCTCAGGTTATCCCATGCAATGCTAAGTACGAAGGAATGTAGTGGTCATGTAAAGGAAGTTTTCAATAAGGATGTTTTATTTCAAGTTTAAAGTTTTTATGTAATGATCCTAAGCCCCATGACACTAAACCTCTCGATCTTCTTTGTTGTATCAAGTTATGTTTTATGTAATAAAGCATGTTTAAGTTGTAATAAAAACCAGGGTTGTCATAGTTGGTATCAGAGGATAGGTTGAGTTATTTTTGGGATTAGGAAACCCTAGTAAAGCCTTAGATACAAGAATAAGCATAATAAAAACATCCCTAAGTTTTGGTAAATACTAGGTAAGTTTTTTATCAAACAAATACATCCCTGTCTGGATACGAGCAGGTAGAGGCGGCTCTGGCACAGATGTATCCTAGGGGTAAAACCCGAAAACACCACTTTGAGCTAGACTCGAACGGGAACTAGTGCACGACAACGGGCCTTGCTGCACTCTTGGTTATGACACTCCCGGGGGATATGTTTTGATAAATTCACAATCTTAGTATGAACCCTTATTAAGGGAAAAATGCCCCTAAGAATATATGTTAGAAGGATGATCATGAAAAGCCTGGATTGAATCCTATAGACTCATGAGTTAAAGAGATTAAAGTTTATTTATAAGTCATCAACTTTTGTATTTGGATTACCCTTTATGTGTTACCCCTAACTTTCCTTTTATTCCAGCCAATGGCCGGTAGTAGGAGAACTCGGGCTAACAACCGTTGTGAAGATCAGTGTGATGATTGTACTTATGAGATGCCCAATCCAATGGGAGCGGGAATCGCTAACTTTGTCACGCTTCTCTCTCAGCTAACTCAAGTTTTGAATAGAAACACTGGTCAAGAGGAACGTTCAACCCCCCCTAAGAAAGAAAAAGTTGCTATTGAAAGCTTCATGAGAAAAAGGCCTCCTACTTTTTGTGGATCATCCGAACCCACGATTACTGAACAATGGATCAACTCCATTGAAAAGATATTCTCCATCCTCCAATGCTCTGAAAAAGAGAAGGTTCTCCTGGTGGCTTATCGTATGGAGGGTGAAGCTGATCAATGGTGGACGTTGATCAAAAATACGAAGCCTGAGGAGGAGATCGAGGCTTTGGAATGGAAGGTATTCCGGAAGATGTTTTTTGATAAATATTTTCCACGCACCCTCCGTCTTAAGATGGAAAGGGACTTCCTTTCCCTCAAGCAGAAAGATGAGGAATCTATGGGAGCGTACGAAGCAAACTTCACAAGGCTTGCACGATACGCTTCCGGCTTTGTCGTTACCCCCGAATGCAAGGTTGACCGCTTCTTTGGTGGGCTGAAGCCTAGCTTGCGGAAAGCATTAGCGATCCGTGACTTCGACAACTATGAGGAAATTGTCCGATGTGCCCTCAAGGTTGAAATGGAGATTGGAGAATCACAGGGGTATCATGGGGACAAGAAGCAGAAGGTGGACTTCAATGCTGGTGGTCCGATGGATAAATCCAACGGCGCTAAGAAATTCCAGCACCCCACTTGCCAAAAGTGTGGAAAAAAGCACCCTGGAAATTGCCTTAGGGGGACAAGAAAATGCTTCAAGTGTGGAAGAGAAGGGAACCTAGCTGTTAACTGTCAGCAAGAAGGACTCGCGGCTGCGACGAAGGGGAGGAACACTCCGTTCGAACCTCAACGCGTTGTTCAATGCTTCAAATGCAAAGAACCGGGTCATTTTTTAAATCAGTGCCCTAATCCAAGGGTTATCGGAGGCAATCAACAACCTCCAAGACAGCAAGGAAGAGCTTTTGCCATCACTTCTGCCGAAGTGAACCCCGACAACGAAGTGGTGACAGGTACACTAGTTATTCATTCAAGAATAGCGAACGTACTTTTTGATTCAGGTTCTACGCATTCTTTTATATCTCAAAAGTTTAGTAGAACAATCCCTGCACCACCACAAATCATGGAAGTAAAGATGTCGGTGAGTACGGCAAATCGGACAATCATTGCATCCCATGAGTATAAGTCCTCCCCTGTTATAATCTGTGGATTGAATTTCCCGGCGAACCTCGTCATACTCCCTTTGGTGGAATTTGATGCAATTCTTGGCATGGATTGGCTTTCCTTATATAGAGCCAACATAAATTGTCGGGAGAGGGAAATCACACTCCATATGGAGAATCGACCCCCGATTCTTTACAAGTGTCAGGAGGAAGATGAATCTCTTTTGGCTCCATCATCTCAAGTATGGATATTACTGCCTTATGAGCACGCATATCTGGCTCAGATGATTGAGTCCAAGGAAGAAACCACCCTTGAAGAAATGCCTATTGTGAGGGAATTCGATGAAGTATTTCCCGAGGAACTTCCTGGTCTTCCTCCAAGAAGAGTTGTTGAGTTCTCAATTGAACTTATACCTGGGGCGCAACCAATATCCAAGACTCCATATAGAATGGCTGTGGTTGAGCTTGAAGAACTGAGGAAACAACTACAGGAGAATCTGGATAAAGGGTTTATACGCCCAAGTGCATCACCATGGGGTGCACCAGTCCTCTTCGTCAAGAAGAAGGATGGGTCAATGCGGCTTTGCATCGATTATCGTGAACTTAACAAAATCACGATAATGAACAAGTATCCTCTCCCAAGAATCGATGACTTGTTTGATCAGCTGCGTGGAGCACAATACTTCTCCAAGGTCGACTTGCGGTCGGGATATTATCAAGTAAGGGTGAAGAAGGAAGATATCCCCAAGACTGCTTTTCGTACAAGGTACGGGCACTATGAATTCATAGTAATGCCTTTTGGACTCACCAATGCTCCAGCAATATTCATGGACTTGATGAATAGAGTCTTTATAGATTACCTAGATAAATTTTTGGTAGTCTTTATAGATGATATTCTAATATACTCCAAAACCAAGGAGGACCATGAGGAGCATTTAAGAACTGTACTGGAGACTTTGCGCAAGGAGAAGCTCTATGCCAAGTACAGCAAGTGTGAGTTCTGGTTGAAGGAGGTCTCATTCTTGGGACATATCATCACAAGCAATGGGATATCAGTGGACCCCTCCAAAACAGATGCAATTGAGGGATGGTCGAGGCCAACATCGGTAACTGATATCCGTAGCTTCTTAGGGTTAGCTGGATATTATCGACGATTTGTGAGAAACTTCTCACGATTGTCCAACCCTCTTACCAAGCTAACTCGAAAGGGAGTAAAGTTTTCTTGGGGTGATGAATGCGAAGAAAGCTTCATGGAGTTGAAAACGAGGCTTATCACTGCACCTGTGCTCACTTTACCCACAAGTGGGGAGCTTTTTGTGGTATTCAGTGATGCTTCGAAGAAGGGATTAGGATGTGTGCTGATGCAGAATGATAAAGTGATATCCTATGCCTCAAGACAGTTGAAAATCCATGAGCGAAACTATCCAACGCATGATCTGGAGTTGGCGGCGGTGATCTTTGCCTTGAAAATCTGGCGGCATTATCTCTATGGAGGGAAATGTGAGATATATACTGACCACAAGAGTCTTAAATATATATTCACACAGAAAGAGCTTAATATGCGCCTAAGAAGATGGATAGAGCTCATAAAGGATTATTATTGTTCAATACATTACCACCCTGGGAAGGCGAACAAGGTGGCGGATGCCCTTAGTAGAAAGGATCCAGCAATTCTATCAATGATGAGAATTGAGAAGGATCCAATCTTCTTATACTTGGTGAAGATGGACGTGGGAATCATAAAGAAGGGAACATCATCAATCCTTTCACAAATGATTGCTCAACCATCTCTTTTGGAAAGGATAAAGGATGCTCAAAAGGATGATGCGAGAATCCAAGAAAAAGTGGAAGCTATCAAAAAGGGAAAATCCTCAGAGTTTAATGTTAATGAAGAAGGAATTGTGCGGTTTGGGAAAAGACTATGTGTCCCATCAAGTTCGGAGCTGAATAAGGAACTTTTGGATGATGCACATAGTTCAATTTTCTCTATTCACTCAGGGAGCACAAAGATGTATCGAGATCTCCGAGAAAACTTTTGGTGGGATAATATGACGAAGGAGATCGTCGAATATACATCAAAGTGCCTGGTGTGTCAGCAAGTGAAGGCAGAGAGGCAGAAGTCTAAGGGGATGATGCAACCATTGCCCATACCAGAATGGAAATGGGAGAACATCACCATGGACTTCGTCACTGGACTTCCAAGGACATCGAAAAGAAACAATGCAATCTAAGTTATTGTGGATCGTCTTACAAAGACTGCACACTTCATTGCTATTCGAGAGGATTTCTCTTTGGATCAACTGGCACAGATATATATCAGGGAAGTGGTACGGTTGCATGGAGTACCACTATCTATTGTGTCTGACCGAGATCCAAGATTTACCTCTAAGTTTTGGAAGAGTCTTCAACATGCTCTGAATAATGAACTGAACTTCAGTACGGCCTATCATCCTCAAACTGATGGCCAATCTGAGCGGACTATCCAAACACTTGAGGATATGTTGAGAGCATGCTCAATGGACTTTAAAGGAGGATGGGATCAACATCTTCCTCTAGTTGAGTTCTCTTATAATAATAGTTTCCACTCGAGCATCCAAATGGCACCATATGAAGCCCTGTATGGGAAAAGGTGTAGAACACCGGCATGTTGGGATGAGGTCGGTGAAGGTAAGCTGCTTAGACCAGAAATGGTCGAAGAAATGGTGGAGAAGGTGAAAACCATTCAGCAGCATATCAAGGCAGCCCAAAGTCGACAGAAGAGTTATGCAGATAATCGTCGACGAGACCTTGAGTTTAAAGTCGGAGACATGGTGTTTTTACGCATATCTCCGTGGAAGAAGGTCATGAGGTTTGGAAAGAAAGGGAAGTTAAGTCCAAGGTACATCGGCCCCTTCGAGATTCTTGATCGTGTTGGGGCTGTGGCCTATCGACTAGCACATCCACCTACTATGGCCAAGGTGCATGATGTCTTCCATGTATCCCTCTTAAGGAAGTACATACCAGACCCTTCACTTGTACTCTCTTCTGAGGTGGTACAATTAGAAGACGATCTTTCTTATGAGGAGCAACCAGTGAAGATCTTAGATCGTAGAGAAAAAGTTCTACAAAATAAGACAATGCCCCTCGTCAAGGTGTTGTGGAGAAACCACAAGTTTGAAGAAGCAACTTGGGAGTCGGAGGATATGATGAAGCTAAGTTACCCACATTTGTTTTAGTTTGGGAAAAGGAAAATTTCGAGGGCGAAATTTCTTAAGGGGGTAATGTTGTAATGACCCAAAATTTCATTAATGGAAAATCCCTCTTGATCTAGTTAAATGTTTATTTATGTTTTTATATGATGTCAACTTCTTTAGTTTAACGTTAAGATTTGTGACCGTTACTTTTATAGCCGTTGAACAGTGATCATCTGGGTAGTTTAAATATAAGGCTTTAACGAACCAATTTTCTACTCAGACAAAGGAAGCGATGGCCTCATCCAGTAGAATTGCCCCTTACGAAGCCCATTTGTAGGAGATCAGAAAGGAGGTGGCGTCTTTGGGCTTTGCCCTTGACCAAGACCAAGCTGAGCTTCATCAAGTCAAGCTCAAACGTGATCGTCTACGGGAAAAATGGAAGTTGATAGAGATTACCACTCGAGCAATGTTATCCGAGCAACCCCAAGAGTCTGTCACCATCGCACACCTTACCCTTAGGTCTTATGCGGCTATTTTAAGGGGTTATGTAACAGATAAGTAGCACCATGTTCATGTACATTATTTTTTTATATAATAATGAATATAATTTCTAGTCATTTTTGATGCATTGTAATTAGTTTTTAAAGTACAAATGATGTTTTTAGTTATTATTTAATTAAGAATTATATTTTATTAAATTAAAGGATTTTTGAATTAAATAATATTTTAATAAAATATTTTTATTAATATTAAATTAATTTTTATTAAATATAAATTATCTTATAATTTTATGAATGCAATTAAAAATTTTATTAAGGTTTGAAAGCCATTTCGGTGAAAACCCGTGAATTTTTTATAAATGTCGGTTTTTATTTTAAAAGTGAAAATTCACATATTTAGAAAATTATTTAGATAAAATAAATATTATTTTTGGAATCAGGACGTCGAAATTATCCAACGGTGAATTTTTCATAATTTTCTGAGACAGTCAAATTTTTTGGTAAAAATTAAATACCATTTAAATATATAATGTGTTTTATGACATCATAATGACCCAATGGTGATGTAATAAAATACCATAATCCTTATGTTCGGCCAATATGTGTTTTATCATTAAAATAATGAGGTTTTGGGTTTGTTTGACTCACTTTTCAAAGCATTAATGGAGCCCTCAAGACTTATTCAACACTTTGCCTTTTAAAATTAATTTCCATGGGAGTGTGACTCACCTCCACATAAGCAACCCTAATTTTTTTAATAAGTTCGGACCTTGGCCTTGTAAAATATTTTTTTCCTCTTTCCTTTTCAATAAACCATGGGAAAATACCATGGGATGGTTTGTGGTTTGGATTATTTTAATATAAGGGGTCCAAAACCTAAATAATAAAGAATTCTCTCACCTTTCCTATATAAACCCACCCAAGTTCCCACTTCCTCCTCACTCAAAGCCCTTGAAGTTCGTCCAACATCTGCCCTACTCTCTCTAGAATCCTCTCAAGGTACCCCAAGCTCCCAAGAAGCCTCTCACAAGACTCTCTCTAGCCTTTGTAAGCACACTTCCAAGTAAGGGGTTTTCTTCCTTTCTCTTTTTTTTTTGTCAATTTTCTTTAAGTTGTATTTCCCTTTTTATTTCAATTATGAATGTTGGGGTATGGTTTAGCACCTCCCCCATACTGCCCTATTATTGTTTGAATGATGGGAGAACCCTTTCTCTCTCATTAAATTCCTCCCATGTACACCCGTTACTATGCCGAAATTCCGAAAGGAACTTCTCCCTCTTCTTTTACATTCAAGCAATACTTTTGTATCATGAATCTAAATTCCATTTATATTGTTGGGACATGTATATATATGATCTCCTTAATGTCCATTACATATAAATATGATGAGGAACCCCTTTCTCTCTCATCAACCTTTTTTATGAATTCTTATGTCACGCCGTTACGCTGCCGAAATCGCACCGATTTTCTAAGCCAATGTCTTTGTGTAGTGAATACCATGCCCATTTCTCCATCAAGGGTATTCACCTTTATTCACATATACATATTGATTGTAAAGTTTCATGTATGAATTCCACATTCCTTTATCGTGGAAGAAATGATTATGTTTTATGAATCCAGGTTTTATGATCCATGTGGCACACTTATGCATGAAATGAAATGTTTAAGAAGGGTGCGCCCTTTATAGCGCTCCAATGCATTGGGTAAAGTATAGTATCATGATACGTCATGTGCAATGAGTGTTTACTCATGCTAATTCAAGTGAAACTAGGGTTTACTCTTGCTTCAAGTGCAATGAGGGTTTACTCATGCTCCATGTGCAATGTGCCTTGGCTCATGCTAATTCAATGTTAAGTGTTGTTGCCACATTTCCATGTTATGATTATCATGCTTTATCATGCCTTTATGTTCATGTCTCTCTTATGCTCTATTGATATGCCTATTGCCTAACATGTATTGTACTCCTCATGTTATTCATTATGTACTCCCTTACTGGGCTTTATAGCTCACCCTTTTCTTATGCATGTCCTCAGGTTATCCCATGCAATGCTAAGTACGAAGGAATGTAGTGGTCATGTAAAGGATGTTTTCAATAAGGATGTTGTATTTCAAGTTTAAAGTTTTTATGTAATGATCCTAAGCCCCAACGACACTAAACCTCTCGATCTTTTTTGTTGTATCAAGTGATGTTTTATGTAATAAAGCATGTTTAAGTTGTAATAAAAAGCAGGGTTGTCATATTATATGAAAAATATTCTATTAATTTCATTAATGTCTTGTGTTGTTTTATACACCAAGATTACCTTGCGCTATATGCAACACCGTATTAGCTTGCAGTATACGCAACACTATTCTTGGATCGTGTTAAACACAATTTTGATAATAGTTATTCTACGCAAAATTGAGTATATATATATATATATATTCAATGTATAAATGAAATATGGTTGGATTATGTTATACGAAACAATGAGGGATTCTTTCACAACACGCAACCCTGACTTGGCTTGCATTACACGCAAGCACAACCTTCCACGATAGCGTGTGTTATACGCAATACCGAGTTTCTCTAAACAATGATATGCTATTAAAATATTATTAAAATTAGCCGTTATGAATAGTAATAACCACTTTTTGAAATTTTATAAATTTTATTTTTGAAAATGGACTTCATTGTTGGATACGGAATATCGAAATTAGCCAAGGGTGAAATTTTGGTATTTTTCTGGAAACTTTCAATTTTTGATGAATAGTGAAAACGCTGGGTTACTATTTAAAAACCGACTTTCTATTTAAATAATTATTTATATTATTTACATTTATTTTAGGTCAAAATTGATACATAATACCTATATAATTTCAATGTAATTCATTGGAGTAATTTTATAAAAAGTTTAGATATATAAAAATTTCATTGAACTTTTCACCGTCCTTTACCCACCTCCTAGGAGAAATTGCAAATTTACATAAAACATAATTTTACCTCTTCTGTGAGTGGAATTTCAAAAATCCAAGAGACACGGTGGATGTCAATAAGTAAATTGTGGTTCAATGAGATGAAAATAATTTTTGGTGAATAGTAACTTTTTACTTTTTTTCCACTGTTAAAAGTAAATAGGGTAATTAAGGGTAAAATGATATTATTATTACCCTAACTCATTTTCTAATTCTATTAGATAAATTTAATTCGACCAAAAACAACCTTAGGAATAATATATGACCATTTAGGACCACTTGGATTAGATTAGGACATTTATTATTAATTTATTTAATGAAGGGTTAAAATAGTTAAAATCAATGTTTAATAGGTATATAATTTTGAATATAGGGTTATACATAAGATAAATTCGAATATAAATATTAATTATAAATCTAAAAATATTTCCTATATAATAGTATTTTATTTGTAATTTTTAGACATTAAATAATTTAATTTATTTATAACACAATGAGGATGCATTAATTATCTTATTAATGAAATATTGATATAATTGTTGTTAGAAATACCCAAATAAATGTAATTTTAGACTTTTTATGAATTCCACTAATTCAATAGGTTAATATGACATGTTAGTATTGATTTACGAAATGTTTTTCGAATTAATCATTCAGTTATGATTTTAAAAAAATCAATTACTAAATAGTGTCAAAATTGACATAAAATAGTTTTTAAAACAAATATTATATTATTAATTGTTATTTTATTCCTAAAAATCTATGGTTTGGCAAAATAACTTAGATAAGGTTATATGTATTAATAATAAACAAATTGGGGTTCGTTTGGATTGTTATAGTAATATTATTAACCTTATAGTGTAAGAATACAAGAAGAAACGGTAAAAGTAAAATTATTTATCTTAAAGTTAAATCTAAATGATAAGGTTAAAATAGGAACCTAAACATGTCTAAATTCTATTTGATGAGATTTTTTCGACCCATCCCCACCTTATCTTCGAAATAAATCAAGTTTAAGCTAAATAAAACTGAATTTGGATTTATAATAAAATAATATTTTAAGTTTTTTCAAAGGAGCCCATCTCCTCCCTTATAAAAGGGCACCTCCTCCCTCTCTTCCTCACACCACATTGAGCCTTCATGCTCAGCCAACCCCTGCCAAATTCTCTTCTCCAATTCCCTAGAAACATCCTATAGGTCCTGGTATTCTTCAAAGACCAATTTTAGTGCCCTAAGAGGAGGACTCAAAGAGGCGCTTCAAAGAAGAGGTAATGTCCATTACCGATTCTTTCAACTTTATTTCTTCTTCCACTTCTTCTTCTTAGGATGTTTCATATTGAAGTAATAACATCAGTATCACTCATATAATTATATGTTATTATAAGTATGAAACAACCATATTTCACCATCTATCCATTTACGCAAAACGAAATCACCGCACGTGCGTACGTACAGAATATCGTCTCCACGTCGTGGTGTAATCTATTTTCCACCACCGCCTTACTTGGATGGGTATGATGGTGTACATAATAACTATATATGATTATTGTAATGTGACATTGATTCTGAAATAGTATACATACACTCCAATACAATTCCATGATCATGAGAACGATATCATCGCTCGTGCGTACGTACGGACTACCGTCTCCACGACGCGATTAGATTCATTCTCCATGTTAACCATTCATGAATGATTATAAAGTATATATAATAAGTAATCATGAAATATATGACATAATAATGATACTATATTTTTGTTTATATATATGTATGTCATCTACTTAATTCCATTCAACTCAATAAGGAAATGAAAACAACGTTCATGCGTACGTACGGCCTACCTTCTCCATGAACGGTGTATTTGTTTCCATTTACTGATCTATTATATATATGTATATTATGAATATATATTATATATAAATCATGTGTTATATTCTGGATTTAAGTAATCATGATCTAGGTAATCATATTAATAATTACATGTCAAAACACAGACGACAAATTAAACAATTTTACCAAAAACACTCTTTAACATGGAATTTAAAAAAGAATGTGTAATATAAAGTCATAAGTGAACCACATATGATATAACAATGAATATGATTCTGTAATAAGTCAATTAAATTATTTATATCATTATACAGGAGGTTTGCATACATACGAAGCATATCAGACTTAAGGTAAGGGATAATTTTGCAAATCTCATTTTTATCCGAGATTTCTTATTCGTAAGTATTTACTAGGGTTATATATATCATCAATTTCCATGTTCTATAAATGTGTTTTCATGTATGTTTAATGTCCTTTTTACCCATTTTTTACTTTTACTACATAGTATGTATAGAATCGTTCTTTTACGAGGTACTTTTTGACTTTTCTGGAAACAGTACGAGAAAAATGTTTTTTAACTTATACGGCACAGACGGATTTTTACGGTTTCATAACACCCTATTTTCAAGAAGCTTACTCTACATGATTTCATGATTATTTTCAACAAAAACCTTTTCTTTTACAATTTCATGGAATTTTGTGAAAATAAAATTATTTTGAAGAAGAAATGATATTTTCCTCAAGAATTCATTTCAAGTGTTTTATCAAAAACATTTTCCATCTAAGATGACATTATTTCATATGTGTATGTTTCAAGTATCATCTCTCCCGGATTTACATGGTTTCAATTTTCTTATTATGAAATGATATCTATTTCATTTATATGGATTATGTGATGATGGAATGATGTTTATAAACCCCATTTTTTTCTTTGGGTTATTATAAATGATGTATGTTTATTTTGTGGCACATGTATGAATGATTTCATTATGAGATGGGTGAGACCTATATCTCCATCTAATGAATTGGGTAAAGATTTATATCTCAGGAGATAGACATGGATGGAATGGAAAATTAAACCGGTTCAGTAATACAGGACAAGAACGAGGAGTGAACTCGATTCAGAAAGGGACATTTTCCACTAAGATGGTCTTGGCTGCAATGCCTTGGTTAATATGGAAATCATATCATGTGATTAATTGTTGCCACAATTAACTGTTTTATTCCCATTCTATTTTATCTTTCTTAATGTTTCCTTATGATCTATGCCTTACAGACTTCCATGTTTTATGTCTTTGCTCAATATTTTCATGTTTAAACATTATGTTCATGTTTTTAGTTCAAATGTATATGGTATGTTTTATTTTATCCATGATTACCCTTACTGAGCATTTTAGCTCACCATTTTTATGTTTTCTTTTCCCCAAGATATAAAGAAAGGTTTTAGGTAAGAAAAAAGGGGAAGATCTTTATGGGAGATGTTGAAGATCTTTCACCATGATTAGAAGATTACGTTCCAAGTTTCCAAAGACACTAAACTATTACGGTCCTTGTGTGTCTGTTTTTGTTATGTATTAAGTATTCCACAAAAGTAATGTAATGTCGATGTACGTCATGCTTCGGGTCTCTACAGTTGGTATTAGAGGAAAGGTTTAGTCAAACTTTGGAAACTAGGATGCGAAAACATTAGTGAGATTTCTAGAGATATTTCTAAGGTATGTTTAGGTATGTTCCTAAGGATAAGTATACGTATAGGATATAGTCCTAGAACTAAGGTAAAGGTCTTAGAATTTAACCTAAGATGTTAGATATTGATGATACTCCCCCTTTACTATGTTGTTTTCCCTAGAATGATTTTTCCCTCTCACACTATTCTTTTTGGGTTTTAGAAAATGGCTGGAAACAGGAAGATTCATGATAATGGATGATATGATGAACAATGGAATAATATTCTTCATGAGAAACCAAATGAAACGGGATTTGGAAGTCCAAACATCGTTATTATTCCTAATCAGTAATCTCATAATATGATCAATACTCTCAACTTTGGTAAGTTTCCGGACTCAGATAATAAGAGAAAGATGGAGTTTCATGATGATCATAGAGGAAAGAAAGTTCAATTTCCCTCATGTAAATCATGTGGGAATCGGCATCGGGGAGATTGTTTCAAAGGAACTGGAAGATTCTTTGGGTGTGGAAAAGAAGGACACAAAGACAGTAAGTGCAAAGGAAAATGTTCAGTTAACACCATGGATGGGGATAATGGTATTGCTACGACATCAACAATGGTTAAATGTTTTAAATGTGAAATGTACGGGCATTATGCAAACCAATTCCCTAAGGGAAAGTCTCATGAAGAGAATCAATACGACCATATGGGTAGTCTTTATGTTGATGATGATGAAGAGACTACAAATGATATGTGAGATGAAAGAATTGTTGAAGCTCGGTCAATGGTTTAAGAAGGTAGTGGAATGATTACATGTTTATCAAGTGTAATGTTGTATAAGTAATCTCATGGTACTATGGAATAAAGATACATCTAAGGATTGTTACACTGTTTTCTTTCCTATGTTCTGAAAGTGTATGATTAATGGTATTAGTAACCATGAAAGGTTATTCAAATATTTTTGGAAAGTAGATGATATGCGCATAATGAAGGGAAAAGGAGAAAATTAAATGTTTGATAGTATTCATGAGCTCATGACTGATATAAGGAGAAGGTTATATCATGGTTTGAGTATATAGAATTTTTGGATTTTGGTATGTGGAAAGAATTAACTTTTGACAACATTCAAGTTTTCACTATGATTCAATGGTTATTCATTTTTCAAGAGAATACATGACTAAGGCCTTCGAATTTTTGGAATGTGACCAACAAGACATATCTTATGATATATGGGGATCAACGATGGTATTAACATGCTTGTTATATGAAATCTCTGATAATCGTTTTCACTATATTATGAGAGTGGACTGCAGTATTATGGATAAGCCTAAAGATTGTAATGGATTATGTTCGACATAAGTTAGTATTGTTTAAGGATAGAAGTTTTTTTCGATATTATTGATGGGATGTTATAGTAATGTAGTTTTAGAAAAAAGGACAACCTGCAGGACAGGTGACAGCCCATCGCGTCGGACAAGGCAATGGGAATTGAACCCACAACCGAAGTGCGACTAGCCTTTATCGCCTAAAAATGGCCTACAGGAAGTCTCTTGTTAGTAGAAACTAGTTTTATTTTATTAAGCGGTGTGATATATGAAGTATAAGTTCATTTTTGGAACCATATACAATTAATCTAACCATAATATGGACTTACAACTTATGCTAACCTTTTGTTTGAAATAGATGGAATGAACCATCATTATATCACATGATCTGCTAACACATCACGAATAACAAATTAAACTTCATTTCTTTAAGGGATGATCTGGAAATTGTTAAATTCACGAACAATAGTGAAATTGTACCAAAATCATGTAAGTATTTATTTTAATTCATCAACTTTAGGGAAATGATCTTGAAAACAAAAAATGTTGTCCTAGTGCCCTTATATCTGATGAATTAGATGGTACCTTAAATCATTGCAAATCTATGGCTTTGTTATTGTTGGCTATTTCATATCCATGTTCTCTACCACTCTCCATCAGAAATTGATGGTTAGATTTTTCTTCCATATCTATATTTTCACCTATGTTCTCCTACATGGAAACCCAGTGATGAGTTAATTTGGGTAACCATTACATTTCCTACTTTAGTTTTTAAATCCATGTTTTGGTATTCCTTTTTACGATGTGGGTTTCTATTAAACAATCTTTCGAGTAGTAAATCATTTATAACCCCGACGAATTTCGAGGGCGAAATTCATTTTAAGGGGGGTAGAATGTTACACCCCGAGATTTTATTAAAAATATTCTTTTAATTTCATTAATGTCTTGTGTTTTATGCTACACCAAGATTACCTTGCGCTATACGCATCACCGTATTAGCTTGCAGTATACGCAACACTATTCTTGGATCGTGTTACACACAATTTTGATAATAGTTATTCTACGCAACATTGAGTATATATATATATATATATATATATATTCAATGTATAAATGAAATATGGTTGGATTATGTTATACGAAACAACGAGGGATTCTTTCAAAACACGCAACCCTGACTTGGCTTGTATTACACGCAAGCGCGACCTTCCACGATAACGTGTGTTGTACGCAATACCGAGTTTCGCTAAACAGTGACATGCTATTAAAATTAGCCGTTATGAAAATTAATAACCAATTTTTGAAATTTTATAATTTTTTTTTGAAAATGGACTTCATTTTTGGATTCAGAATATCGAAATTATCCTAGGGTGAAATTTTGGTATTTTTCGGGAAACTTTCAATTTTTGATGAATAGTGAAAACACTAGGTTACTATTTAAAAACCGACTTTTTATTTAAATAATTATTTATTTTATTTAAATTTATTATAGGTCAAAATTGATACATAATACCTATATATGTTCAATGTAATTCATTGGAGTAATTTTATAATAATTTTAGATATATAAAAATTTCATTGAACTTTTCACCGTGTTTTACCCACCTCCTAGGAAAATTTGCAAATTTACATAAAACATAATTTTACCGCTTCTGTGAGTGGAATTTCAAAAATCCGAGAGACACGGTTGATGTTAGTAAGTAAAATGTGGTTCAATGAAATGAAAATAATTTTTTGTGAATAGTAACTTTTTACTTTTTTTACCACGGTTAAAAGTAAATTGGGTAATTAAGGGTAAAATGATATTATTATTACCCTACCACATGTCCTAATTCTATTGAATAAGGGAAATTAGACCAAAAACAACCTTAGGAATAAAATATGACCATTTAGCCCCACATGGATTAGATTAGGACATTTATTATTAATTTATTTAAAGAAGGGTTAAAATAGTTAAAATCAAAGTTTAATAAGTAGATAATTTTTAATATAAGGTTATAAATAAGATAAATTCGAATATAAATATTCATTAGAAAGCTAAAAATATTTCCTACAAAATGGTATTTTATTTGTAATTTTTAGACATTAAATAATTTAATTTATTTATGACACAATGATGATGCAGTAATTATCTTATTAATAAAATATTGAAATAAATGATTTTATAAATACCCAAATAAATGTAATTTGAGACATTCTATGAATTAAAATAATTTTCTAAGTTAATATGACATGTTAGTATTGATTTAAGTAAATGTTTTCGAACTAATCATTTTGTTATGATTTTCAAAATAATAAATTATTAAATAGTGTCGAAATTGACATAAAATAGTTTTTAAAACAAATATTATATTATTAATTGTTATTTTATTACTAAAAATCTAAGGTTCGACCAAATGACTTAGATAAGGTTATATATATTTATAATAAACATCTTGGGGTTCTTTTGGATTGTTATAGTAATTTTATTAACCTTATAGTGTAAGAACACAAGAAGACGCGGTAAAAGTAAAATTATTTAACTTAAAGTTAAATCTAAATGATAAGGTTAAAATAGGAACCTAAAATAGTATAAATTATATTTTATGAGAGGATTGAGACCTATACCCACCTTATACTCGATATAAATCAATTTGGAGCTATTTAAAACCGAATTTGGCTTTATAATGAAATAATATTTTACGTTTTTCCAAAGGAGCCCCTCTCCTCCCTTATAAAAGGGCACCTCCTCCCTCCCTTCCTCACACAACTTTGAGCCTTCAAGCTCGGCCAAACCCTGCCAAATTATTTTCTCCACTTCCCTAGAAACATCCTAGAGGTCCTGGTCTTCTTCAAAGACCAATTTTAGTTCCCTAAGCGGAGGAATCAAAGAGGCGCTTCAAAGAAGAGGTAATGTCCATTACCGATTCTTTCAAGTTTATTTCTTCTTCCACTTATTCTTCTTAGGTTGTTAAATTATGAAGTAATAACATCTGTATCACTCATATACTTATATTTTATTATAATTATGAAACAACCCTATTTCACCATCTATCCATCCTACAGAAAACGAAATCATTGTGTGTGCGTACGTACAGAATACCGTCTCCACGCCGTGGTGTAATCTATTTTCCACCACCACCTTACGTGGATGGGTATGATGGTGTAAATAATATCTATATATGATTATTTTAATGTGATGTTGATTATGAAATAGTAAACATACACTCCAATACAATTCCACAATCATGAGAACGATATCATCGTTCGTGCGTACGTACGGACTACCGTCTCCACAACGCGATGAGATTAATTTTCCGCGTTAACCATTCATGAATGATTATAAAGTATATATAATAAGTAATCATGAAATATATGACATAATAATGATACAAGATTTTTGTTTATATATATGTATGTCATCTACTTAATTCCATTCAACTCAATAAGGAAACGAAAACAGCATTCATGCATACGTACGACCTACCGTCTCCATGAAGGGTGTATTTCTTTCCATTTACTGATATATTATATATATGTATATTATGAATATATATTATATATTAATAATGTTTTATTTTCATTAATTAAGTAATCATGATCTAAGTAATAATATTAATAATTACAAGTCAAAACACGGACGACAAATGAAACAATTTTACCCAAAACACTCTTTAACATGGAATTTACAAAAGAACGGGTAATATAAAGTCATAAGTGAACCATATATGATATAAAAATGAATAGTATTCTGTAATAAGTCAATGACATTATTTAAATCATTATACATGAGGTTTGGATACGTACGAAGCATATCAGTCCTAAGGTAAGGGATAATTTTGAAAATCTCATTTCTATCCGAGATTGCTTATTCTTAAGTATTTATTGGGGTTATATATATCATCCATGTCCATGTATTATAAATATGTTTTCATGTATGTTTAAAGTCCTTTTTACCCATTTTTGGATTTTACTACATATTATGTATGGAATCTTTCTTTTACGAGGTACTTCTTGACTTTTCCGACCAATGTACGAGAAGAATGTTTTTTTTAACTTATACGGCACGAACGGATTTTTACGGTTCCATAAAGCCTTATTTTCAAGAAGCTTACTCTATATTATTTCATGATTATTTTCAACAAAATCCTTTTATTTTAAAATTTCATGGCATTTTGTGAAAAGAAAATGATTTTGAAGAAGAAAGGATATTTTCCTCAAGAATTCATTTCAAGTGTTTTATCAAAACCATTTTCCATCTAAGATGACATTATTTCATATGTGTATTTTTCAAGTATCATGTCTCCATGATTTAAATGGTTTCATGTTTCTTATTATGTAATTATATCCATTTCTTTTATATGGATTATGTGATGATGGAATGATGTTTATAAATCCCATTTTGTTATTTGGGTTATTATGAATGATGTATTTTTATTTTGTGGCACAAGTATGAATGATTTCATTATAAGATGGGTGGGACCTATATCTCCCTACAATGCATTGGGTAAAGATTTATATCTCATGAGATAGACATGGCTGGAACGACATGTTAAACCGGTTCAGTAATACATGACAGGAATGAGGAGTGAACTCGATTCAGAAAAGGACTTTGTCCACTAAGATGGTCTTGGAAGCAATGCCTTGGCTAATATGGAAATCATATCATGTGCTTAATGGTCTCCACAATTACATGTTTTATTCCCATGCTAGGTTATCATTCTTAATGTTTCTTTATGATATATGCCTTACGGACTTTCATGTTTTACGTCTTTTCTCATGCTTTTGATGTTTAAACATTATGTTCATGTTTTTAAGTTCAAATGTATATGGTATGTTTTATTTTATCGATGCTTACCCTTACTGAGCATTTGAGATCACCCTTTTTATGTTTTCTTTTCCCAAAGATATAAAGAAAGGTTTTAGGTAAGAAAAAAATGGGAAGATCTTTATGGGAGATGTTGACGATCTTTCACCACGATTAGAAGATTACGTTCCAAGTTTCTAAAGACACTAAACTATTACGGTCATTGTGTATCTATTTTTGTTATGTATTAAGTATTTCGAAAAAGTAATGTAATTTCCATGTACGTCATGATTTGGGTCTCTAAATTATTAGTCTGTTATAAACTTATTGATATGATATCTTCTACTATAAAACCTTTTTTAATGGTAATGTGTGAAAATTATGTTTTATGACTTATTTTGTTAAAAATATAGTTGTTTCAATATAAATGTGAACTCCCCTTGTTTGATAAATTATTACATGATATATCAACAATTTTTATTATATTATGAATATGTTTCATTATATTGAATAACATTATGGCTTGAAAATGTTATTTTTTCCCTTTTAATGTGTTAACATAAGTTTATTTGTTAAAAGTGCATGCCATGTTTTCAGGAAATTGCTCAGTTGGGTTTTTTGTTACTAGTTCAATTTAATATGATTTTTTTAGATTTATAAATACATTGGAATCATGTAAAATAATATATTGGGATACTTTTATGGCTTTCCTTTTTAAATTTGTTTTTACAAACACATTGTCTTTGGTTTATAACATGTTTTGGCCCGAGTTGCCGGAAAATGGCATGTTTCACATTCTTAGAAAAATGGTGGTGTTTGGAATATGTAGCCTGAGTGTTTAAAGAAATTTATGAATGTATTTTGATGATATAAATGGTGTGTATACACCTAATTAATAAAATTTAAATGCATAAATTTTTCAAATGATACTTTTGACAAAATGTTTAAAGGCTTGTTTGGCCATTACTAAAAATAAAGAATCAGTTTCGTACTTGTATATACCATGTTCTGTAAATTGGGATTGTCTTATGGTCCATGAAATAATTTTATTAAATGTTTCTAGGGATTCCAAATATTATTGGGTATGTTTTTATTGTGTTTTTAAAATAAAAATAGTGTATTATAATGTGTTTTATGTGCAAAGCCTAAAGAATCTTTTTGAAATTGCTTTATGAAAAATTTTATTGGTTTATTGATTCATGAAAGAAATGTGAGAATGTTTGTGGGATGTTTGTGTGTTTATGGTTTTGGGAATATAATTTGGATAAAAAATTTGTATTTTATAATATGTGTAATTAGACTGATCACTAAAGGGAATTCCGGGTACCTATGTGGGTGGATGTTTACTAGTATGCTAGTGATCCTGTGGGGTTTGGCCCCTGTTTCACCTAGCAAGTTTGATGATGAAAACACTAACTAAACAATGATGATGATGATTTTTTCAGACCCCTAGGTTATGGGTATGCTCCCTACTAGTGTCTCGTTTGGATGAGAACAAATTTTTATTATGGATACTTTCACCAAGATACAAGGTACCTGGGGCTCACAACTAACTAGTGTCTAGGAGGGTTCATGTGACTTGGGCTCCTTGGCTATTTTTTACTCACCATTAGCATACAGTGTGTTTGGTTCGAAAATTCAGTAGTGTGTTCTATTTATTTAAAATTGTAAATTCTATAAAGCATCTCTCTTGAAAACTATTTTCATTTTGAAGTTTCACCTCTTTGAAAATAGTTACTTGCATTATTATTTATAAAACATGAAAGTTTTTTTTCTAAAATTTGTTTTATATAGCACGAGACCTTATTTTTAAAACATACTTTTTTATTTTTTATTTAAAAAATAAAATTGATGTTTCTTTTAATTTAATGGATGTGCATTTGGAATAGAATATCAGGCTATCCTACTGAGTTTTAATACTCACGCCTGTAGTCTTCTTCTATTTTTTATCCATTGTGTAGGTTTTAACTTGAGTTTGATTGCCTTGGGAGAGACATCTGATCATTATGTTGGAGAGTGAATAGAAAGGCCACATGGAGTTATTTGGTTAATGGGTTTGTTCAGATGAGTTGTTGGTTTAGTTTTACATTCAGTTTCTAGTATAAATAATGTTCAGTTCAGTTTTTATATAAATGTATTCTAGGCTATCCATTTCATTCTGATGTTAATATTATTGTTTATATAAGGGTTTAATCGTTCCATTTTTTAATCTATTGATTCCCTTGGTTCTTGTTGCCATCCCAGGAGTATCGGGAATGCCTCTCGGGACATGTCGCGGGCTGTCCCTAGTGATCAGTTAAGGGTCGACTCGGGCTGGTTCGTGACAAAATGGTATCAGAGGAGGTCGTCTCATAGTAGATCATTCCCTTTTAGCATGCCCTTGTTATTTGGGTAATTTTAAGGTAGATAGAGTATTATTGTTTGGAATTGAGGGGTATGTGTGGGAATAGTTCCACGAACTCTTTCTCATTCTAATTTTTTGGATTCCATTGTATGTCTTATTTTATTAGTTTCATTTTTTCTTATTGTTTGTCCGGTTTTGGGATATTAAAAGGGGATTCTGACCAGTGGCTTCTGTGAGCTCGTAGGGCCTGGCAAGCCATGTGGATCTGAGGCATGGTCTTTATAAGTCTCTCTGTGTTGGTTTTTTGTTTGACATATGGCCACAAACCATATGGCCAAGTCACTCTCCGACACTAGTTCCCATTTGTGGGTTGCATAGACCTATCTTGAATTCTGAATTTTTGTTTTTAAAATCATTGTGTTAGAAATATGGAAATTGGATTCAATGTATGGATTGGATTTTTAATAGGGGGAAATGGGTTTTCAGAAATTAAATATACGAATGGTTTTGGATGGTTGTGTTTGATTAAACAAATTTTTTGAAGGAAGTGAAAATGATTTAACAGGATTGGATTTTCCCTAATCTAAACTTGTGATTTTTTGAAATAAAAGGTTTCAAAAGTGTGAATATTTTTAAATTAATTCTGAAACATTGTCTTAAATTTGGTGTTTTGGGCAATTGAAATGTTTTTGAATCTAATGGATTGGTTTTGTAAGTATGGTTTTGAGAAACTGGTGCTTTCTATAAAGGGGTTTTAGACTTTTTGGTTGTCGGATTATTAAAAAATGCCTTACTGAATTTTTTGTAAAATGGGAAATGAATATTTTGAATAGAATGGTTTTTAGGATGTTCTATTAAATGAAATGGATTATTTTTAATCAAATGGTTCTTGATGAAGAGTTGCTTGTCTTTTGAAATTGGAAAATGGTTTTTGATTTGGTGGTAAATGTGCCTTTGGATGGTACACAGTTTTTTTTGTAATGATGATGATTTGTTTTTTTATATGTTTTCATGGGTTCCAACATGAATGGTTTTTTTGATATATGGATTTATGGCCGGTATGGACTGTTATTTGAGTGTCCGGGGTGTCAAATAAATATTAATGTGAGTGAGACTTGAAGAAACACCATTGGTTAATGTGAAAATCCACCAAGTTAGTTTATTTTTTATTTATTTTTCAAGAGTGTTTTTAGATGAAAAATTGTGGTGTTTGTTATGAACCAATTGTTATATGGATGTTTTATCTTACGTGTTTGAAGTTTTTTATACTTAGTATGCTTCCTTATGATATAGTAGTCATACTCTTGTTGCATCTTGAGACGAGATCTTATTGGTGGCTCAGTTTTGGGCTAATGTTCAGTGGGTTTCTAAGGATGTGTTGGATGTTTTGATGTTTTCATGGATGGTTCTCCATTAATATGCTTTCCAATGTATCAACCTAATGGTTTTTTTCAAATGTTAAATCCAAATCTTAGAATGATACCTCAGCCCATTGGTTGAAATAGATAGATTTTTGGGATTCATTTACTGTGTCTTCCATTTATGGTAATTCTCTCAGTTGTATTGGTTGTGCTCAATTATATATAGTGGGTGTTTTTTCTTATGCCTTGTTCATTCTGCTCCCCATTCGGAGTGGGCTAAAATAGTGTTCTGTATCTCTATGTTCTTGTTTGGGTAAAAATGTGTTGTTGAGGAAGAGAGTTACATAGTGTCTCTTGATCTGTTGTTTCTTACTGGGAGTGTTATGTGGTACTATGTGGAACTAAGTGATGGTGTAAATGTTGGGGACTATCAAAGCTTGGATGTAGGGAATGATATGCTTCATCCATAAGATCTCCATCCATCGGTTTCTGAGTGAAGCAAGAACATAGTCACGAGTCCTAGGATTATAGGTAGTATTACTAAGATCATACCAATAACATTTCATTGAGGTAGTTCCATTGTTTTTTTGTAGTCTCAATGTATCAATGATTGGGTCCCCTTCCCTCCCCTTTTTAATTGGTGGGAGTTTTGATCTGTGGAGAGTGTCTTGGCCCAGTTCTTGAAGCCTCCATTCAAGAGTCGGTGGATTAATTGTTCATTTTTTGTTCCTCCCAACTTGGGTTAAATGTTTTTGTGGATGATTTTTGGTGGTCCTATTTAGGTGATTCCCAATTATAGTACTTTTTATTGCATTCTCTTTTTTATTTCTAGTTGTTATCTAATGGATGGGAGACCCAGTGTGGGTCTCAAGGATCATTATTTTTGGATTTGTTAGATGATAGTTGTGATTTAATGATGGGGCTCCAATTCCAGCCTCCATACCTAAGTAATTTTGTTTTTTGACTGAACTATGGTTTGGGGTGATCTTTGGGTTCATTTGGAGAAGGCCCAACAATCTAGTTCTTCATTTGGTTGTGGAGGTGGTGGCTTGATCTTTTTGTTGATTCTCTGGAACTAGATGTGAGGTGGTGTTTTGTTTAAGCAAGAGTATTAAGTTACATTTTTGTTGAATGATATTTCCTTTTCATTAGAGGATGTATTATGTTTATAAGGAATCCTTAGGTGTTTGTCTATCATTTGAAAATATTTATGGATTTCTGGGGAGGAATTCTTTAATTGTGGGGTGAATTGTCACACTGGATTTTATTCTTTTCATGTCATGGTTTTGATCTGGTTCATTGAAAATCACAGTCCCTTTATTGGATTTTGGGATAGATTAATTTGGAGTTTTTAACTTTTATATATGTATAATAAAACTTAATTTGGTTCCCCAATTCTTGTTTTGGAGTTTTTGTAGAAAGGGCGGTTATTTCAGGATTTGGGCCAACTGTGAGCCTATTTGCTGTTTATAAAACCAAATATGTTTCTTCAATAACTATTTTGTTTTTCAAATTTTTTTATTAATTCAACTTCCCACTTGGCCAAAATTGAAGTATTAATACTACCATAACCCTTTTTACCACTAATAAGTTCATAATCATAGTGAATTGGGGTTACTTATTTAGGTACTAGGCCAGCCGATGGGCACATTTCATGTTTAAAAAAATAATTTTATTATTTTATATCTAATTTATTTTTTAATATATGTCAATGATTCCACCTCCCACTGGATTAAAATATCTCTATCCTCACCCCTAGTATCAATTTTACCTCTTTTAAGATCATATGTGTTGCAGATTAGGGTGATAGTTCCCTTATTACCTCAAATCATCCATAATTGATAAGGTAAATTGTTTCATACATGACACAATAAATTTGTGATAGTTTCCCACAAATATTTTATCCCTAGTTCTTACAGAACATAGGAGAATCTCCAAAAAGTTTCAACACATTACCTTTTCTATAATTGTGCATATCTAAGGCATACCATGATTTATCTAGTTGAAAAGGGGATATTCCTCCTCCATTATACTCCCTCTTCTTCCTCCTTTCATTATTTATTGGTTTGATAATCTACCCTTGTCATGATCGACCTAGGGTTATGTTATCCCATGATTTTTTATGGGGTTTTTGTTCGTTTGGGGTTGGTCATCTTAGGTTTATTGTTTGTAAACCCTTGAATGGTGATTTTGGGTGTGTGTTTCCATTATGCTAAGTATTTGAGGTAGGATATCCCATTTAAAAGCCAAAATCATTTAAGTTTCATCATTATAATTCTGTTTTGACCATATTTTTATAATATCTTCTACTTTAAAACCTTGTTTTTAATGTTTTTGGGTGCAAATTATGTTTTATTACTTATTTTTTTTACAAATATTGTTTTTTTTGGTATAAAGGTGCACTCCTCTTGTTTGATAAATTATTCATTGAGATTTAGAACATGGTTAATGGTATTTTTAATATGTTTCAGTAGCTTTAATAACATAATGGCATGAAAATGGTATTTTATCCCTTTTTATGTGCTTAACGTATGTTGTTTTGTTAAATAGTGCATGCCATGTGTTCGGTTAATTTCTTGGTTGGATTTTATGTGTCTAGTGCAATTTAAAATGATTTTTTGGATTTATAAATACATTTGCAGCATGTAAAAAATTATTTTTGGATCCTTTTATTGCTTTACTATTAGAATTTGGTTTTTCAAACAATTTTTTTTTGGTTTACCACAGGTTTTGACCCGAGTTTTGGTAAAATGGATGGTTTCAGATTCTTACGAATATGGTTGTGTTTTGAAAGTGTAACCTGAGTGTTTTAAGAGATTTATGATTGTGGTTTGATGCTGTAAATGATGTTTTTTCACCTACTTAATAAAATTTAAATGCATAACTTTTTCAAATGATATTTTTGAGAAAATTTTTAAAGACCCATTTGGCCTTTCCAAGATATGAATAATGAGTGCTTTACTTGTATATACCATGTTTTCTAAATTGGGATTGTTTAATGGTCCATGAAATGATTTTATTAAATTTTTTTAGGGCTTCCAAATATATTTTGGTATGGTTTTGTTGTTTTTTATAATAAAACGAATGTTTTTGAATGATATTTATGTAAAAATCATCAATAATATTTATTGAAATTATTTTATGAAAATTATTAGTGGTTTATTTATTCATGAATGAAATGTAAAGAATGATTATGGTATGTTTGTGTATTTATGTTTTGGGAAGTGAATTTGGATGTGAAATGTTTATTTGATGATATGTGTAACTTGATTGAGCACTAATGGGAATCTCAGGTATCTAGGTGGGTGGACGTGTACTAGTATGGTACTGATCCTGTGGGGTTTGGCCCCTGTTTCACGTAGTATGTTTGATGATTAAAACAGTAACTAAACTATGATTATGATGATTTTGGGGGAATTCTAGGTTATGGGTATAATCCCTACTAGTGGCTCATGGGAATGAGAACAAATATTTATTATGGATACTTTCACTGATATACAAGGTATCTAGGGCTCACAACTAACCAGTTCCTAGCGGTGTTCCCATGACTTGTGCTCATTGGATATTTTCTACTCAACATGAGCATATAGTGTTTTTGGTTGGTAAATTCAGTAATGTGTGTGATTTCTTTAAAAGTTCTAATTTTATAAAGCGTCCCTCATGAAAACTATTTTCATTTTGAAGTTTCACCTCTTTGAAAATTGTTACTAGCATTATTATTTATAAAACATGAAATTTTTTGTCTGGTAATTTGTATTATATAGCATGGGACCTTATTTAAAAAACATACCTTTATATTTTGTATTTATAAAATGAAATGGATGTTTCTTTTATTTTAAAGGATGTGCCTTGGGAATAGAATATCGGGGAAACCTAGTGAGTATTAATAGTCACACATATAGTTTTCTTCTGCTTTTTATCCCTTGTGCAGGTTTTAGCTTGAGTTAGATATCATTGGGAGAAATGTAATAATTATGTTAGAGAGTGACCTGAAAGGTCACATGGAGTTATTTGTTTATTGGTTTCGGTCAGATGAGTGGATGGTTTAGTTGTACTTTCAGTTTCTTGTACAAATAATGTTCACTTCTATTTTTATATAAATTTATTTTGGGATGTCCATTTATTTCCTTTGTTTGTATTATTTTTTATATATGGTCTAAATCATTCCCTTGTGTACTCTATTGATACCCTTAGTGATTATCTCCATCCTGGGAAGACCGGGAATGCCTCTCGGGACTTATCGCGGGCTGGACCTTTGACCGGTTCAGGGTCAACTCGAGATGGTTCGTGACATTAAAACTATGGAAAACTATAATATTGTTTTAATGTTTAATGAATTTTACTAGTTTATTTGAGTAAACAATATTTAGATCACATTGAGGTATTTTTTTTTGTATTTTACCAGCCCATTTTGGTGGTTTCTTGGAATTTTCATGGTCTACACATGGTCAAACAGAATATTCCACATGGGTTTCATGGTTTGTGCATTGTTTACACTTGGATAACTACATTTATAACCTATTTCATGGTTTTATCATGGTTTATTCATGGATAAACTATGTTTGAAATATATTTTCATGTTTTTTGCTTGGTTTTACTATGTGTGCACCCAATGTGAGAAACATTTAATGGTTAAGGCGCATGGTTTGTACTAACAGTGAGAACTAACACAAGAAACCATTAACATAGAAATTAAAGTCCCACAAATTGTAATAAAAATATCAAACCCCCCCCCCCCCCAATTAACCCCAAACACCTCCCACTCAATTGTTGTTTGATTCTAAGAATTATGGAAGCCCTGGGAGCCATTTTTTGACCACCCAAACTCATTTCCGGACGGATTTAATAACTAATCAAAGAGGGCATATTCTGTTTCTATGATTTATTATCTTCATTGTCATTAACATACATTATTATCTAGATTTATTCTTCTTAAATGTTTTTAATGCCTTAAAATCTTATTGATATTTATTTACTTATGTGGAATTGTTTATCTAGGACCTCCACTTTCTTCTTTCAAGATTTATCTTCATAGATATATTGGTCTACATCGAAGGTGACACGTATTAGATTTGTTGAAATTGGATAAAATATTTTTTAAGTTTATGTTTCCTTGATTTTCCTTTTCGGTTTAATCCATATTTTCTTGAATAATTTATTGATATATTTTTCTTAATTTCTGCACTTATTTTGTGAAATTTGTCATTGAAATTCCTAAAAAAGGATTGATTAACCAATTTCCCTTGGAAATGAATCTGGAATTGATTTAATGGATATAATAATGTAATATATAACCATTATATGAATATTTAAAAATCCATATTTTTCATGGTTTAATTTTAAATATTTTTTTAATGCTTTTTTTTTGAAAATGAGGGCTTTGGCCCATGTTTTGATTTTTTAAAATGAAAATTCCTTGGATTAAATTAGATTAATTGAAATAATTACTATTTAAAAAGTTTTTTAAAATGAATGAATTTATTAAATGAAAAAGAATCCCCTTTAAATGATTTTATCATATTTTTTAATTTTTTTATTAGGTTATTTGACATAAATTATTTATTCACATAGAAAGAGGGTGTAAAATAGTGTTTTGGAATGTATTAAATAATCTGAAAATTATATCAATTTCATTAAATGTGTTGGATATTATTTGAGATAAATGGTTTTTTTTCTAAAGGCATGTTGGGAATTTTATTGATGAACTGTAAATTATTGTGGGTATTATTACCCATCTTAATATATTGAAATGTATAAATGTTTTTGAATTGAAAATGTGGATGCATGACAAACGTTTTGAAACATCATGATAATTATCCCGTGTGATAATACTTATATTAAAACTTTTTTTATTCTATTAATTTCCATTTTATGGGGATTCAAAAATGGATTATTTACAATGAGAGTGTTCGATGGTGAGAGTGAGATGTTGTTGATAAGGATACCTGTGTGATCCTTGAAACTTGTTTATCTCGCCCCATCTTTTGACTATGGGAACATATATTGTAACATGGTACGACTTCAATATATTCTTTAGTAGTGGACTCAAACCCTTTTTGTGGATCCATGGAGAACATGAATGGATTATACTTTGGGAATGCAGTAAGGAAGGTGGATGTGAGTGGAACTGGTTTTTTAAACCTGTGAGACTAGATGTAAGCCCAACAATTAGTCATGTTATAATTTGATTAGTTATTCAAAGGTGCACTCACTATCATACCTAGGATGTACCCATGACATCCATATATTGATCTCAATACATGACAACACTCGTTCTCACTCTTTATAATTATAATTAGCTTTCTTTCTTAATTTATTACTCTTATTCACCTAAACTCAATTATATATACTCATGTTGGTTATTACACATCAGGTGCATATTATCATAATTTTTAGATTACCTAAACTATCATGTAAATTGGTTTAAAAAACATTCAATAAAATATATGGTTTTTAAATAGTGAAATGGAGTATAATACATGATTAGTTTGATACAAGACTTTTAAATGATTAAAAATTTATTTTTTAACTAATTATAAAACATTAATTATTGTAATCCACTCTTAGCATATTTGAATTTACTTATGAAGTAACTACATATAATATTTGGATGAAATTTATTTATCTATATATCTCTCAATGTTCTTGTAACTTTTTTTGTATCCATTTATTAAATATAGCATTTATTGGTGTTATTTTCATCATTTGTAGTTTTAAGTTAGGCTAACCTAGGGAGGATGACTTGGGACATAGTGTGTGGTTGTGGACAACTAGGAGATGAGTTTTTCTT
Source organism: Viscum album (assembly GCA_963277665.1). Taxonomy (NCBI): domain Eukaryota; kingdom Viridiplantae; phylum Streptophyta; class Magnoliopsida; order Santalales; family Viscaceae; genus Viscum; species Viscum album. The sequence continues at coordinate 1,212,224,323 of OY728137.1, forward strand.
TTTATGTTCCCCTATTAGTTTTCTTTGTGTTTCCTTATACATGATATGTACGTATTGATTGATATATATCGAATAATCATTCTACATTATGGTATATTCTTTTAATACGTCAATGGTGAAAATATTACAAATATTTTTTATTGATGTCTAGGTTCTTGTTGTCATACCATAGAGTTTAGGAAATATCCTTGGTTTTGTGGAGAATCATCTCAGATATCAGATTATGTAAAACCCTGATATTTTTGAATTATTATTATTTTCATAATAATTTAATCATTTGAATATTTTTAATTTCATGAAACACTAAAAATAGTTTACTTCATATTGGAGAAATATTTTTGAATTGCGTTATAGGTAAAACCTATTTAATCATTCACTGCACGCAACATAAATTATATATTCCCCTAAAAAAGATATAGGTTATCTCACGTTACACATAAGTATTACTTTCGTTGATGTCTTTCATAACATGCAAAACCACATTTTACCAAATAACGATATGTTATTAAAATATTATTCAATATAAAAATATATAACCTATTCATTAAATTAGTAGTTAAAAAAGGGTTAATTAAAAAATGAAAATTTATAGTATATAAAAATATAAAATCAATAAATTGGTAAAAATTATTTAGAAATGAACATGAAAAATGATTTAATATAAAGGAAAATATTATTATTTTTATACTCACAATGCTGCTTTATCCTAATAAATTAATGTAATTACAATTAGTAAGTGATTTTAATGTAATATATATATATATATATATATTATATTTAACCAATTATTTTTTAAATTCATCCAATAATATTGATTGGTTTAAGAGAAAACCCCCAGTTTTACACATAAAAACCAATATTTTTATAAAATCAGTTTTACCACATTTTAATGGAGAACCTATATAAAATACAAATTATTTATCATTTAAGAACATTCTAAGTTATATTAAACAGTATATTTTATTTAAAACCCCAAAAAATATCTTAAAAAGAATTTTTGGTATTTTTCTATGTTGTTTCATTTTTTCATGAATAGTGAGAAATACTAAATTTTAATTCAAAACTACTTTTTCTTATAATTTATATATAAGTATAAATTATTATTTAAATTGGATAAAAATTTAACTTTTATCATATTTTTTTCATTTAATCCAATTTAGGTCATTAGAACCAGTTTCACATTGAAATTGGATATAATATATAGATAACTTTTGGTAATGTTTATATTAAAATCCTGCATTGTTGTCCCATCAGCGAGATTAAATTTATATTAATTTTGGACACATATTTTATTATAATTTATAAAAATTGATTAATGTTTTTAAATTATTATAATTTATATTTTCTATTCAGATTATATTTTTTTATACCAAAAATATAAGTGAATATTGTAGAAATTAATTAAAGTGATTAAGGAAAAATTAAGCTGATCAGGGGATTAACCATTATGATTAAGTGACAAAATAAAATATAAATTTTTACAAAACCCATTGGATGGAAATTATTATTCCTTTGACCCTATATTATTTAGTTTTTTTGTTTTATAATGTAATTATTAAGGTATAAACATTGGTACATTTATCATTTTTTCATAAATAGAAAGTGGGTACTTTTCCTCGCCTATAAAAGGTCACCACCTATCATTCATCCTGACACATCTCAATACCATTTTGATTTGACATTATATACCAAATACAACAAAGAAACCCACTAATTTCCACCTTTAAGCCTCCATTTTATATTAAATCAATCCAATGATTCCCTTCGGTGAAAAAAGAAAATGAATTTCCCCAAGAAGACATAACATCCTTCCTCAATATCCATTATCTTATTTTCATTCTCCACCCACATGACACTAATTATTCCTTGGTTATGAAGAAAACAATATAAAAAATATAATTATTTTTTTATTATATTATCTACTTAAACTTAAACACAATTCCATTAAATAGGTAACAAACATATTGTTTATGTGCACAGTGAACAATCGTCTAACAAAACTATCAGTGTTAGCTTTTCATTTACAACCATTAATGGTCAAAAATGATGGATTAAAATAGCTTTATATATGATATATATGAGAATAATTATTTATTTATTATTATTTAATTATTTTACAATGCATATTATTAAAATATATATTTTTTAAATAAGATAATTTTATTTATGGAAGTGTAGACTACCGCCTCCCTAGACTGATGTGATTTGTTCACACTCTACATTGAATGTATTAAAGATAAGTTTTGTAAAATTATATGATATAAATGATTTAATATTTCTTATATATTAATTTTATATATACAAATATTTGATTTACATTCATTCTATCAGTGTGTCACTAAAACCGAAACGACATTTATGCGTATGTACGGTCGACCTTGTCTATGAATGGTGTTTTTAAATTCATACTTATATAATATATGGATTATTATAATAAACATATAATGAATATATATATATGAATTTTATTTCATGGTTTACATTCTAAGAATAATGATATATGTATAAGGATGATAGATATAACAAATTAAGACACATGTGATGAACCAAGAGGATTTTACCCGATGTGAAACATTAACATAGAATTTTTTATAAGCAGGTAATATAATGTAATAATAAAAACATATATGGTATTATATAAAATAATATGTATCTTTGACAGATGTATTATAAAATAATATTTTTTATAATGTACATTTTTTTAGTATAAATATATTTGAGACACAATGTAATGAAATTTCAACTCACATTTTATATCCATGAGATACATGTTATGTTCCCCACTCTGTTATTTTTCACAGTTTATATAGATACCATGAATGTATTAAATGATTATTAATATTAAATTTATGGGTATAAACAAATCCATTATTTGATCATTCTTCCATGTTTTTTCTTGAGAATTTACCATATATATAAGTTCATTTTGACTTAATTTAACTTCTTTGAGAGTCATGTTTTATTAAATAGCTAAATTATTTTCAGAGGACTATACATATCCATTTTAAATTTTATATAATGAATTACCTTTTCATGATATTTTAAGATTCATTTAATTTCATTTTATTATATGGTTTTAATGATCACAATTTTCCATGTTGTAAGATTTTGGGGGAAAATATCATCATTTATCCAGATTTTATTGATTATGCTTATATTGATGATATATTAGGATCCATGTCACATGAAATATATTGAGCATTATAATAATATATATTTTAAAAATATTCCCATTTTTTGTACCATTTTCCCACTCATTGTTACTTAATATAATTATAAAAATATTTTATGAAAAATATATTTGTACTTCATTATACGGTCAAAAATAAGTTTTATTTCTCAAAACATTTTAAAAATTATTTCAATTTAATTTTTGAAACGAACTCTGATGATAATTTTCAAGGAATAAGGATTTTTTGTTTTTATTGTTTTAAAATATTCAATTATATGTTTTTGAAACATTTTTCAATGAAGAAGTTCACCAAAAATATTCTATGTTTTTAAAGTGTTTTAAATTATTTTCAAAGCACCAATTATATGTATTCAAATGGGGGTTTTGAAATAAAGGTAGTTCAAGGATTATGAAGCTTCATTTATACGTTTTAAAATAATATTCAAATAAAAAGTATTCCAAATTTTTTTTAAGATTAATTAATATATTTTATATTTATTTTCAAAGACAATGGTTTTCAAAATGTTTATAAGAGTCTTTTATAATAATTCGATGTATTTTCAAATACTAAAGTTTTCATAGTGTTTTTAACTTCTTTTAAATGATTTCAAGAAAAAAATTTCAAAATATTTTAATGATTATTTAATATGTTTTCAGGGAAAAATTATTTAATAGTAATTTCATCTATTATTTCTATGATTTCAATTTTTTAAAAATGATTTTTTATTTAAAATGGATTTATGTTTTAAAAATTATTTCTCAATGATGAAATAATATTTTCCTCTTGATATTTATTTAAAAGATATCTCAAAATTAATTTCCAAAAAATATGATATCTTTTGATGTAACTTATTACATTCTAGTATATTATGCAATGGTTCCATTAATATTAATTATTTTAATGGTTTATGTTTGGATTGAATGATGTTTATGAAAACTTGTTTCTCTTACATGAGTTATATGGTTATGAATGTCATTTCTCTATCTTGGAGTTTATGAATAAAAAACCCAATTCTCTTGATAGGTTATTCATTTTATGAAATTATTATTATACATGCATTTTTTAATATCTTATGATATGATTGCCTCTTTTTTAAACACATTTTATTTTATTGGTTTTGATATAATTATTTATGATCTTATAGAACATGTATGTATGTTCATATTATGAGATGGGTGGTACCTATATATTCTTCCAATGTAATGGGTAATGGTTTATGTTTTATTAGATCAACCTAGATGGGCATGGGAGTGAACCTTGAATTCTAAGATTGGAATGGGAGTGAACCATAACTACCAAGATGGTATGACAAGTCAACTCATGCTGCTAATATGGTAATGGGAGTGAACCATGACTAACCTGATGGTGTCAGGAGTGGGATGATGCTATTACGATGGGTATGGGTGGGAACTAATACTATTGTTGACACCCACCAGATGGACATCAGAATAATCACAAAGAAATACCTAAATATGGGTATTTTTTCCATACAAAAGAAAAGGACAGATGGGATGCACAAGACCTGGGATCATACGATGATCTAAAGGAATCACAATCATATGACTATTTCATTTCCATGTGAAGGATCCACGCATGGTGTATAACCCATGGGAATACCCCGAGATCAACCTTTGAAAACCCATGATGCTCTAGTGAGGGATCCTCGAATAACTAAATGAGTAACCTGCGTCCATGTGTTTTATCATTGGGATATTCTTAAAAAACAACCTAAACACCTTTGAAAATAAAGAGGGTTGATATTCAATGAAAGAGACCACCATTGTTCGTAAGGCTCATGCACCATATCATCATTGGGGATAATAAAATCGCTTGTTGATACCCAGTTAAGAACACAAGACTTCCAAACATTTGTACGTGGAAATAGAAGAGATAAAATATAGGAGGAGAGATGTTTTTATGGTTTATGACGGACACAAAACATGATCCAATTGCACCCTATGAAATACCACAAGACGTTGGTGACATGTCTGCCTCATATCGGGATAGCCCTTTGGATTTTCATCCTTGCCACACAAAATTCCTAGGGTATGTCCTAGAAACCCCTTTGTCACTATGAGGATAAATAGATAAACTTATCCACTACATGCTTTCACACACTCCATATAACCCATATTGGATAGGCGAATCATTAGGAGAAAATAAAGCAAAATCCCAGACATATCCCGGGAAAACTCTCATAATCCATGAACATTGTAAAATGAATCAAATGAGATAGAATGGGAGGAGGTGAGATGTGTTTACTATCACTGAAATACATTAAACACTCCCCTAGTGAACCTCAAGAGACTTTGAGTCATCATAAACACATCTTCCTCACCTCACAAGAGCGCTTTGTCTAATTATCCTCACAATGTGAAGTTCCACAAGTGACTCCACGATCCTCCAAGGAAAAAATATTATATTTTTCAATAAAATTATCATTCAACCCCATATGATTCATATCATTCAGACAATGAATTACAATAAAATAGACGAAATAACCTCAACAACACATATGAAATCTCCCATGACTCCCAAATATTGAAACATAAATAATGGAATCGAAAGAAAGGAGGAAATAGGTGTCTAGGGTCTCTAAATGGCATGTGATTTATCCAGCGCACTTGTGGGGTAATCCTGTGAGACCCCAAAGGAAGTCAACCAAGGTCTCGTGAGTGTCATATATCTACTATGTTCTTGAAAAGGTCCATGGACATGTCATCTTGACAATATCAATGTCATTTTTAATTTTTGCATGATCAAAAAAGAAATAATAAAATAATGGAAGCATTGAAAAAATTGAATTGTGAAAAATTGGGCAAAACAATTAGTTCAATCCATTCTATAGACTCACAAAGACATGTAATGATAAATCCCTTCATAGACTTCAGCCTAGACTCCCACCAGATACACCAAAGAAATATCCAAACAACAAGGGTTTTGATCCTTATAAATTCCCAAAACCTATATGAAAAATTCATGAATATCCTATATATTGTACTCTCAGGATCTAGTGGCTTAGACTTTGGAAAATTCAACAATCAGCCTCTTTTATTTTCTTAGGGAAACTGAACATGTGAACAGGTAATTTTCAAAAGGTAATGCATCAGTGGACAGCTGGAGAAATCATGTTCCACACATAAGGTGATTCATGTGATCATTCTTAGATCATTGGAAGGAATTCAAGAAAGACTATCAAAAAACATATCAAATGTCTTCTAGATCACAAGATACTCAAAGGAACTGGTACTATCTAACATAAGGGTTTCAAAACATAAGGGTTAGAACCAAGATTAAATGTAGACAACATAAGTTAAAGACTTTATCATTATACATCATATGCTCTAAGAGAGTCACATAAAGACATGTGATCTCACTAGAACATGTCTCCATGATCTTGCAACTCTCCTCCAATGTACTACCGGGGACATGTAGAATACATCAGACATGTCTGGGTGAGTCACCTTGTTCCCCCTGTAAACACAACATTGATATTAGGACACCCTCTAGGTCTCTCACCTAGGAATTGTGTCATCTTTCAAACACATCACATGACTCTTTAAATGACAGCTACCCTAGTCAGTTGAGTCACACAAAAGCATCTATACATAATAACTGAGATATCATGATGCACCATTTTCATGACAACTAGGATGTTGTGAAACCCCCTGGGCAGGCCAAGTAGGACTCATTACACCTTTTAGATATGTCTCTCTAGGTCTCGCAAAAGGTGACTGCCTAGATTCTCAATTTTCATCGAACTGAGTCACACTGACTCCTATGACACCACCCATATGTTTCATGCCTGGTCATATAATGGCTTCTAGTACATGACAACTTAGTCTCGAGATACCCTGTATATGTGTCAATCTAGGTCATGGGATGGCTCCCAAGACATTCCAATTAGGACATCCGAAAACCTCCAAATGTGTCATGCCAAGCCATGACACAGTTTATAGGAAATACCTACTAGGTCATTAAACTCCCTCAAGAAAAGAAATAAATTCCAATAGGGCAGATTCTGTGTGTGAGCTCCAACTTGAAGGGAACTATAGTGACCTTAATTCATTATATATCTAGGATACATGGGATTTCACTCACTGTGGTTTGAGACCTATATTGATTTCCTAGAGACATCCTATCATATAAGTTCCTAATTAAATGTAATGAAATTTATTACATGATATCCATTAATTCCCACAATGAGAATGGATCACGCAGGCTTTGGGAATTAAATCAATCATAACATTTTTCATTGATTCTCTATAATAGAACAAGAAAATCATATAATGCAAGCCTAAAAACGATCCTTACTATGATGACTCTAATTCTTTCCATAACATGGATACGTAGGACACCTTTTTAATGCTGGAGCTCAAATAAAAACCCCTTTAAGTGTAAGTATTTCCATGAATTTGACATCTCATTCAGCATGACTCAATTAGTCTCAGAATATGTTCACCCTATATCATTCAACCACTGATCGAGAAACCCACCAAGCAATGATGAATCTGACTACTTCCATAACCATGACACAAAAGTACCGTAATAAATGATCTCAAGATAATCCCATTTCATAATCCCAATATCACAATAAATGAAATGATTATTTTTCAAACCCTAGTTTCTCAAAATGAGCATGGATCATGTGATCTTAGTGATTCAATATAACCTTATCATTTCCACTACGAGTCTCTATAATGATGTGGGTAACCCCAAAAAATGATAACTATAACAGCTCGGATTCTCTCTATACTGAGGATACGTAGGACACCCCTTAGGGGTTCGAGTTCAATTTTTGTTTTGTCTCAATACCAAAACATATGTCCACTCTACAAGACATTAAACATCATGGGACAAACAAAATAGGTGGGTATTGATTCCTTTAATTACCAGAATACTAAGGATTCCTCTTAATGGAATAATCCTCTCCATAGGATATCAACTGCATCATTACGTGGAATAATTCTCCAAATAACATGGTTATATATATTTAATATATAAAAAATCACTAGATTCCAAAATATGAGGAAGAACCTCAGATATATTTTAATGGCCCAAAAATTTAGGAATAAAATTCTATTTCAATTAATTAAATGTATTTTTGGATAGAGAAAACATATAATGTCCTTATATTTTATTATACCCAATTTGATATAAATGAACATTCAGTATCCTTACCTACTAGTAATATTGTCGTTGAATATAGATTACATGACTAGTTTAAATATAAGGTTTTACAGAATTTTTTGGATATAGAAAAATGAAGTGATGGCTTCAACAAGTATGATTTTCCCCAATGACGCCTATTTATCATAGCTTTTGAGGGTGATATAATTTTTGAAATTTTCTACAGTCCAATCCAAATGTGATATCCAACAACTTTAGCATGAGGGAAATCGTTTATAGTAGAAGTTCAAGATCATCATGATCATAACCCAAACTATGTTCACCAAACAACCCCAATAAATCCCAACCATCACACATATTACTCTTAGGGCATATGCTGGTGTAATAAAGGGAAATGTGAAAAAACTATAACATTATGATTATGTGAATTATTTTTGAATAGAATAATGAATATTATTTCATATTATTATTGTGAATTTGTAAATGATTTTTGAATCCCTAATAGGATTTTTTAATTAATATTAAAATTTAATTAAGGAATATATTTAGAAGAATAAATGGAATTTTTAATTAAATAATATTTTAATAAAATGATATTATTAAATTAATTTTATAAAAAATAAATTATTGAAAAATTTTTATGAAGTCAATTGTAATTTTCAATATGGTTTGAAAAGAAACATTGAGTCTTTTCATCTCTCGATTCGTAAACAACTCATTATGGTTTGAAAAGTGATTTTATCAAAACCATTCATTTTTCAATAAATATCAATTTTATTTTAAAAGTAAAAATTCACATATTTAGAAAATTATTTTGGGAAAATGAATATCATTATTTGGATCAGGATGTCAAAAATATCCATTGGTAAATTTCTCATAATTTTTCGAGACTTTCAAATTTTTTGGTGAAAATTAAATACCTTATAAATATATAATGTGATTTATGACATCATAATGACACCATACCGATGTAATAAAAAATTAAAACAGGAATATTCAAAAAAAAAATATGTTCCCATTTTATATTATATAATTTTATTTTAATTTCATTTATTTTATAAAGCCTTATTGAATCATCTAAGACAAATAAAATATTATAAGATTTTAAAATCATTTACATGAAAGTGTGACTCACCTATGCATAAGAAAGGGAAATATTTTAATATATTCGGCACATAGTCTGTTAAAATATTTTTTATGAATCCCCTTTTCTATAAACGATGGGAAAATACCATGTTATGGTTTGTAGTTATGAATATTTTATCATGTAGGGTCCAAAACGAAAATAATAAATAATTCCACCACCTTTCCTATATAAAACCACCCAAGAACCCATTACATTTCACTAAAGCTCCTTGAAGCACGACCAAAATATTCCCCTTAATCCCTATAGTCCTACAAATGCACCCCAATACTCCCATTAAGCCTCTCACAAGCCTTTTGGATCACACATCAATGTATGGGATCCCCCTCCCTCCGTTTTCATCAAACAACTCTTTTATGCCTTTCCTTTTAATATCAATTTTATTCATTTTGGGATATGTTAATATATACCACCTTACTATCCATTTTTTTGTATACATGATGTAATCTTCCTTTCAATTCCATTAATCACCCCTATGATCTTTTTAACATAGCCATTAATATGCCAAAATTATGTAAGTTATTTCTCTGTTCTCATTTCCATTCAAAAATTTATTATATATTATGCATCCATATTAAATTTCACATGTTTTTATATTATATTACATGATACTTTTACTATCCATACCATGTATAAATGATTATATACCCATGTCTCTCTCATTAACCCAATTCATGAATTTTTGTATGACAGTGATATGATGCCAAAATTGTACAACAATTTTCAATGCAAAAATCATCATGTTGTGAATACCATACCCATTCCTATATTAAGGGTATTCACCTTTATTCATTAATACATATCGAATAGTGACTTACAAGAATGAATTCCACATTCCTTGATCGTGTATAAATGTCAACATTGAATGAAACCATTTTATATGATCTATGTGGCACACTTAACCATTAGATTGAAATCATAATGAAGGGTGCGCCATGATAGTGCTCCAATACATTGGGTAATGTTTAGTATCAGGATATGTCATTTTACAAAAAGAGTATACATGATTCCATTATAGAAATTTTTTCCCACCATTTTGGGTCATTGGTTTAACTAATTCCTTTATCTTAATGATGTGGTGTTTTATGTTGTTCCAGCATTTCCATGTTATGAAAATCATGCTATAACATGCGTTTATGTTCATGATTATCTTATTCTTCATTAATATTCCCATTGCCTAAAATTTATTTTATTCTTCATGATATAACATTTTTACTCCCTTACTAGGAATTATAGCTCACCCTTTTTCTATATATATCTACAGGTTATCCCATGCAATTCTAAGTACAAAAGAATATTGTGGTTATGTAAAATAAGTTTTTAATAAATACATTTATTTCTTGTTTTATGTTTTTATGTAATGTTCAAAATCCCCAATGACATTTTACCACTGGATCTTCTAAGATATATAAAGAACACATCTATGAAATAAATCATAATTAAATATGAAATAAATAGTACTGTATATATAGTTGGAATCAGAGGATATGATTTAGTTATTTTTGAGATTAGGATTAGAAAAGACTAGTGAAATCCTTGGGGATAAGAATAAGTAAATGAAAATAATACCTCAATCTTGGTGATTATAGATTAAGTGGATTGTCAAGAAAATATACCCCTGTCTAGATATGAACATGTAGAAGTGTCTTTGGCACATATGTATCTATGGGTAAAACCTGAAAACACCACTTTGAGAAAGAATTTAATTAGAACTACTGCACCAAAATGGGCCTTGATTCACTCTTGGTTAGAAAACCCCAAGGTATATGCTTTCATAAATTCATAATCATAGTATGAACAATTATTATAGAGTCAAAAAATTATTCAAAAAATATATATTATGAAGTAGATAATGGATTTCATAGATCCAATCATAGAAACTAAGAAGTTAAGGAGATGAATGTAATTTATATGTTATCCCTTTTTTCATTAGATTACCCTTTATATGTTTAATATTTTATAACATTTACACCTAATCTTTCAATTTATTCTACCAAATTTGTAGTAAAATTAATAATCAGGAAAAAAATGATGAGAAGATCATTGTAATGACTACTCTAATGAGATTCCAAATCTGTTGGTAGTGAGAATTGAAATATTTGTAATGATAATATTTAATATAAATCTTGTTATGAATAGAAACTCATGCCAACAGGAACCCCCAACACCCCCTAATGAAGAACAAGTCACAATCAAGAGCCTCAAGATACTTAGGCCTTTAATTTCAATGGATCATCAGATACCACAATCACCAAACAATAAATCAACTCAATTGAGAATATATTATCCATCCTTATATCTTTTGAACAAGAAAATGTTCTTCCAGCTACATATAATATAGAGGGTGACATTGATCAATGGTGGAATGTGGTCAAAAATATAGTCTGTTGAAGAGATCAAGGAAATGGGATGGATGTATTTCTCGAAAAACATTTTTGATAAATATATTCCATGTACCCTCCATCATAATATGGAATGAAATTTCCATGCACTAAATATAATGTAAAATGAATTTATTGGGGTGTATAAAGAAAACATTAATATACATGAACGATATTCCTATGGTTTTTTCATTAACCCCAAATTCAAGGTTGACCACTTCTTTGGTGGGATAAAACCTCGTGAATGGAAATCCCTAAAGATCCGTGACTTTGAATGCTATGATAATATTGTTCAATGTTTTCTCAAAGATAAGATGAATATTTGATATCCTTATGGGTATCATTAAAAAAAACAGAAAGTGGACTTTAATTTTGGAATTATAATGGATATATCCAACGGTGCTAACAAAATCCATCACCCCGCTTGTCAGAAGTGAAGAACGAATCTCCCAAGATATTTCAAGAAGGGTACTAGAAAATGATTTAGGTGTATGATGGATGGTTTCCTACCCAGTGATTGTCATTAATAAAATCCTAATACTATGATAGAGGAAAGGAAAAAACTATTCAATCCTAAACCCATTTTTTATTTCCATAATTACAAATATCCAGGGCACTTTGTGTGCCAGTTCCCTAAGAAAAGTGTTTTTAGAGGCAACCAAGAACCACAAAGGCAGCAAAAACATTCTACATTCCAACACTACTGACAATGTAATCCTTCAAAATTTAGTGGTGACAGGTACTACGATTATTCATTCATTAATAGAAAACATATTTTTTTATGGTTCGATAAATTCTTTTATATCCTGAATGTTTATTTGGAAAATCAAAACATCACCACAAATAATGGATGTTGAGATGTTAGTGAAAATGGAAAATGGGTAAATTATTTCATCTCATTAAAATAATTCCCCCCTATCATAATTTGTGGATTTAACTTCCCATTGAACTTCAAAATTATTTCAATATTGTAATTTGATGGAATTATTTTCATGAATTTTTATTCACTATACAGATCCAACATAAATTGTCACGAGAGGAAAATCACTCACTATATGTACAATCGACACCTCATTCTATTCATGTGCAAGGAGGAGGATGGATCTTCTTTATAACCATCATCTCAAGAATTTATTTTAATTCCTTATGAGTCTGAATATATTTCATATATGATTGAGTCCATGGAAGGAGCCATCCTCGATGACATGCCTATTGTAGGGGAATTCACTGAAGTGTTTCCCGAGGAATTTCATAGTATTCCTCCTAGAGAAGATGTTTAATTCTTGATTGATCTTATACCTTGGGAGTTCCCAATATCCAAGACTACATATAGAATTTCTTTTTTAGAGCTTGAGGTGATAATGAATAAACCACCTGCGAATTTGGATAAAGGGTTTATACACCCAAGAGATTCACCATGAAATTCACCAATCCACTTCATCATGAAGCAGGATGGGTCAACGTTCCTTTGCATTGATTATTGAGAGCTCAAAAAAATCATGATAAAGAACAATTATCCTTTTCCTTGAATTAATGAATTTTTAAATCAGAATCATTTAGAACAACACTTTTCCAAGTTGGATCTTCGATAAGGATATAAACAAGTAAGGGTAAAGGAGAAAATACCAAAGAATTCATTTAGTATAATTTATTGGCACTATAAATTCAAATTAATGCCTTTCTAACTCAATATTTCTCCAAAACAACATCATGGAATTTATCAATAGTGTCTTTAGGGAATTCCTCAACAATTTCTTGGTAGTATTTATAGATGATATTCTAATATACTCTAAATCCAATTAAGAGTAAGAAGAATATATGATAACCTTGATAAAGACCTTGCAAAAGGAGAATATTTATGAAAAGAACAACATGTGTGAGGTCTGGTCGAAAGAAGTCTCATTCTTGGGGAATATCATCCAATGAAATGGGATAACTATTTATCCATCCAATACAAAATAAATTGAGGGATGTTTTAGGCCAACATTTGTAAATTATATCCATATATTTATAGGGTCACCTTGATATTATCGCTGATTTCTGAGAAATTTATCAACATTTAAAAAAAACATACCAATACAACTCATAAGAAACTCATGTTTTCATGGAATGAAGAATGTGAATAATGCTTCATGTATTCAAATAAGAATCTTATCACTACCCCTATAATCACACTAACCATTAGAATGAAGCTTTTTTTAATATTTATTTATGCTTTGAAAAAGGGAATGGGCTATTTGTTGATGCATAATGACAAAGTCATTTCCTATGCATCAAAGAAATTGAAAGTTCATGAGAGAAACAATCCAACACATTATATCAATTTAAGAGTTGTGATTGTTACATTGAATATTTTTCGGTATTATCTCTTTGAGGAAAAGTGTTAAATATATACAGATCACAAAATTCTCAAGTATATATTCTCATATAAATATATGAACATGGACCAATGGTGATGGTTAGAACCCATCAAGGATCACGAATACTCAATCCATTACCAACCTAGGAAATAAAACATGATGGATGATTCTATGATTTTAAAGGAACCAAAAATTATATTATTGATGAAAATTTAAAATGATACAATATTCTTATATTTGATGATTTTGTACAAGGGAATAATAAAGAAGGGAACATCACCAGTCCTATCACAAAATATTGATCAACCGTCTCTTTTGGAATGGTTAATGTATGATCAAAAAGGTGATATGGGAATTCATAAGATATAGGAAACTATCATAAAAGGGAAATCATTGGAGGTCAATGCTAATGAAAAAGTAATTGTTATATTTGGGTAATAACTATATGTTCCATCAAAGGAAGAGTTTATTAAGTATCATTTGTGTAATTCTCAATGTTTTAATTCCTCCATTCACCCAAGAAATACAATGATGTATTGAGATATCTAGGAGCACTATTTGAGGGTTTACATGATCATGGAAATTTCAAAATATTCATCAATGTGCTTGGTATTCCAATATGGGAATGATGAGAGGAAGAAACAAAAGGGGATGATGCAACCATTTCCCTTACCCACATAGAAATAGGAAAATATCACCATGGAATTTGGCTCTATACTTCCAAAGACATACAAATGAAACAATGTTTTATGGGATGTTGTGGATCATCATAATAATACTAAAAACTGTATTGAAATTTGAGAGGATTTATCACTAGATCAACTAGCACAGATATATCTAAGAGAAATGGTAAGGATTCATGGAATACCACAATAGATTATTTCCAATCTAGATCCAAGATTCACGTCTATGTTCTGAAGGATTATCGAAAACACATTACACAATAATATTAACTTTCGTACTGCCTATCACCCTCAATCTGATGGATAATATGAGAGAAATAACCAAATATTTGAGGACATGTTGATTTAATTATCAATGAAATTCAAAGGTAGATGTGACCAACATCTTCTTTTGGTGGAGTTCTCTTACAAAAATATTCTCCACTCAATAATCCCAATGGATCCTTTTGAATCTCTCTATGGAAAGTGGTGCATAACACTAACATGTTGGGATGAAGTTGGGGAATGAAAACTTCTCGGACATGAAATTGTCGAAGAAATGGTAGAGAAGGATAAAACCATCCAACAACACATCAAAGATACTCAGATTCAAAAAAAAGATATATACTGGAAATCATCGATGATACCTAGAGTTTGATGTTTGTGGCATGGTATTCTAACACATATCTCCAGGGAAAAGAGTTAATAGATTTGGGTAGAAGGGAAAGCATAGTTTAAGGATCATTGTCCCATTTCAGATCCTCGATCACATCAGAGTAGTGGAATATTGACTTGCAATCCAACCAAACATATCTCATTTCCATTATGTATTCCATGTATCTCTTTTAAGTATGTATATACCAGACCCATCACATGTACTCAATCTATAGGTGGTACCAATAGAGAATGACATCTCCTATGATGAGAAACCGATAATGATCATAGATTTTAGCGAAAAGATCTAAAAAAAAATAAGACAATGCTCCTAATCATATTGTTGTGGATAAACCATAAGTTCTAAGAAGCAATGTAGGAATCAGAGGAAATGATGAATCAAAGTTACCGTCATCGGATTTAGTTTTGGGAAAACAAATTAGCGAGAAATTTATTAAGGGGCGAGGTTGTAATGACCGGAACATTTATGAATAACATTCCCTTTATTTTAATTAAATATCTTATTGATATAGAAATTACATTAAGTCATTTATTTAATATATCCAATTGTGTTTAAATTAATGTTAAGTATCTTTATCATTGATAATATAGTCATTGAACAGTGACCACATGACTAGTATAAATATAGGGTCCTAACAAATCCTTTTGACATAGACCAAGGAAGTGATAACCTTAACTAGTAGGATCATAACCAATGAGTCCCATTTATCAAAGGTTCTATGGGATATTGAATTTTTAATCTTTTCCCTAGATCAATCCCATGATTATATCCAAAAACAAAAGCATGAGAAAAAGTGTTTATGGGGGATGCTTAATCTCATCGAGATCATGGTCGAAACCCTATTCACCAAATGATCCCATGAAAGCCCAACCATCACTCACCTAACTCTTCAGGTGTAAACTAGGGTAATAAAGGGATATGTATCAAAGCCATATCATTATGAATATTTGAATTATTTTTGTACAAAATAATTAATATACTTTGATTCTATTAATGTTACTTTGTAAATGATTTGTAAAGCACACATGGTATTTTTTCGTTAATATTAAAATTTATTTAAGAAAACTATTTTGATTAAGTAATAAATTTGTTAATTAAATAATATTTTTAGAAATTATTATTATTAAATTACATTCATTAAATATAAATGATCGTAAAAATTTTATGAATTTATTATGGTTTGAAAACTATTTTCATCCAACCATATCAATTTTATATAAATGAATTTTTTTATATTAAAAGTGAAAATTCATATATTTATAAAATTAATTAGATAAAAATAAGATAATTTTTGGAATCATGTCGTTGAAATTAAACTACGGTGAATTTTTTGTAATTTTCCGAGACAATCAAATTTTAAAATCGTAAAATATTATACACCCATATTGGGCTTTATAGCTCACCATTTTCTTATGTTTGTCCTTAATCTATTCCATACAATTCTAAGTAAGATGAAATGTTTTGGCCATATAAAAGTGGTTTTTAAAAAAGATTTGTATTTCATGTTTGTTGTCAGGTACTGTTTCTAATCCCCAATGATACTTGGCCAATAGATCTTATAATCTATTTTAAATACTGTTTTATTTAATAAATCATGTTAAAATATAAAATAAAGAGTTGGGTAGTTATACACATATATATATGGATTCACTAAAGAGCTCCAAGTCTTTTTCATATGGAGGATTATTAACCTTTATCAGTTACTGGTCCTATATTCGGATTAGGATGAGAATCAAAAAAAAATATCTTAACTCTATAAGAGATTCTTGGAGTTGGAAATAATTCCCCCCAAAAGGGTGTGATGATCCCATCCTTGCATCCTTCTAACCAATGTGAGTACCCAAGAGTTCATGATCTGGAAACCCTATATGATCGCTGACATTTGAAAATAATTTTCATACCCAATAATGGGTGGGGGAACCATTGGGAGTTTCTAAAAAATATGAAATTGATGGTAAACATGATGTGTGTAATTGAATGAGGCCTTCAAATATCTCTCAATCAAACCCTCAAGGGGAGAACATCCCATTTCCATGTCAAATTTTGAAGAAACAAAAATAGTGAACCTAACGTGAATCTATCTAATAACAAAATATGGGGTTATAGTCTATCAATCTAACATCATCTCTCCTTGTATTTTTTTACAACATTGAGAGGAAGGATGTGAATCTCTTATGCTGCTTCTTTTAAGAAAAACATACAATTAAATCAGTAATACTAACATAAAACAATAAATTTGTATGTCCATCCTCACTCTGACAAGTCCATACATGTCGAATGGATGGATAGGGAATGCATAAAAATTGTGTTCAACATTCATATCCGATTGATCATTTTCAAGACTATGATATAGAACTGAGTGGTACCCTTGTTATATTTTGTCTATGTGATTATAGATACTTCTCTCTTCAATAGAATTCCGACCTGCAGAAATATCTTTATCATCTAGCATTTTCCCTAATAACATATCTACTACTGTGACCCCCATGGGTTGAAAATAAATTTCACATACTAAACAGCTAGATCAATAAGTGGAGAATATGATGGCCTGGGTGTACCAACAAGACGGTATAATACCTTCAATGGAATTTTCCAATGATATTCTCTAGGAACAATATCCATAGAATCCACATCACTCGGTAAAGGCTACTTCTATGCCCATAGCACTCATCACTACAACCAATATCTTAATAATTTTATCCCCAGAGCATGAAAAACTCCACCTTTTATATCTGATGAAGTTGAAGATACATGATGAATATGGAACCATTATGGTTCTGGTTTAACTAAAGAGGGAACCTTCCAGCAACCATCACTAACACCACCCCGCCGGTACCCATCAGTCACCTGTTTAGGGTGCCATCTAACACACAAATTCCTGTAACACCCATGGACAAGCTAGGAGGAAGACTCAACAAAGGAGGAAGGAATTGGATATCCAGGAGAGGGCTCATATCCTCACACTTGTTGATGATACCAACCATCATACTCTGGAATGAACCAGTAAGAAGATTCATATCCCTGCTAACATGGAGCAAGTCCACAGGAATATTATCACATCAAACATAGGGGAGGCTTATACTCTCACCCTCATGCCTGAATCCCATCGCAATACCATGATAGAACAAGGAGAACATAAGTCTTTACATATCCCTTCTTCCATTAAATATATCCACTTACTCATAATGGAGATGGAGAAAGTGAAAGCATATATCCTTACAAACATATTAGTAAAATGGCTATTTATTTTAGAACCAAATGAAGTGATCTGCCTGCCTATTCAAGAACTATTATAGATAAATGGATAGGAACATAATCCTATCCCATTCATCTAAGAAAACTCAACAATATAATCATTGTGCAAAATATTTGTTACTATAGAAATCACACATTTTTGCTCCTACACAGGAAGATTATTTTCATATTATGATAAAGGGTGAGGCATTGGACATGTGTCCTGCTCTCGTTCCAACTAGGGCTCACTAGGTGAGAGTGGATCGTGCCTCAAGATAGGGGAAATGACTATTGATCAGGTTTCGTGGAATATTATAAATTCCTAGGATCAATATCATATCCTTGTTCTGGCTGGTGCTCCCTATGTGAGAGGGGAAAAATAAATGATAAAGGCTCATGTCCCTATCAAAGAAGTCTAACAGAATACTCTAATGGACCAGGATTGAACATATATCCCAATTCTGGAAAGGATAAGCATGTGAAAATGAAACAAGCCTAAAAAGGAACATATTTATACCAGTGAACCATTCTGGAATAATCTATAAAATCATGGAGGTAATGATCATAATCCTAATTATGTCGACGAATGACTACACCAACAAGATTCCATGGTATTACAGAAGCAGGATCATATCCCTTCCCAATTTTCCGTGGTCCATCGGGGTATTCTGATGGGGAATGCATATGTGGGATATGGTCATATTCGTATTTAAATTAGGGGCTCATCTAGTGAGAGATACACACGACTCGGTGTTTTCCTGTACACCTTCCATGAAAGACTAGAAAAATATCCAGAAGGTTCAAGATCAGGATCATACTCCAGCCTTGACTGAGTCACGCCAAGTGATAATGGAACATGCCTATGGAAATTATCATATCCATGTCGATAATGAGATATCTTGTCGGAATATTCGAATAGAATCTTAATAATTTTTCTCATATTCCCAACGAATATTATTGTAACATACATGTTCCGAAAATTGTCACTCAATAGGGTCATATCCCTACACAAACACCAAAGGTAGGTTTACATATTCTTACCATGATGTTGAACATGGATAATATTCTTAATTTTATCCATTTCAGTGTCCTTAGGGTTTTTCAGGATTCACTATCTTCCCCACAAGAGTACATCCACTGTCATATCAAAGCGTATGTAGAACAAATTCATTACTATGATTGTACTCCTAATGGTGGTGTAGAGATGGATCACATCGACACTACTAGTAACATCCATCATGGGTAACCAACCAATGATGATATATACAATGAGAAAGGTAATCCCGCCTTTCCTTGTAAACCTCCATATAGTGAGGTAAACCAAACCCTAACAACTTCATACAAAGTGGTTCTTGAAACATTGGGGGTCAACTTTATATGGTTTCCCATCGACTTCCAATGACACACTAGTTCAGGGAGTAGGCATCCATCAAAGAAATTTTATATGGTGTGACCGAATGAATCATGTAAGTCTCATTAGAAGGAGTCCAAAATTGATATATGGAGTGAGTTAGTTTGAAACAAGATCCCTGTCATGTTCTACCCCCTTTCTAGGTCCATATATGAGTTCCACGAGGAGATATAAAAGTAGTGAATTCTTTATCTATTCCAAAATAAGTGGGCTACTCAATAAGAACCAAAAATCGATATCTCCCTTATATTGGATATGAGTGTAACCTTCATAAGATAAAGATATATTGTTTTTATCTCGACCTAGCTGCTTTATCCATGACACTAGGTTAAAAATTAGAAAATAACAATGCAATTTTGCAACATGATTTCCAATATTTCATTGTGAAAATTAATCATATGATCTTCGAAGCCACGCCAAGAATCCATATTTCGGGATGGAGATATTATGGAGATTTAAACTTTTTCAGTCCTCAAGAATAGTATATACATTTTTATATTTCTTCCAATAATGTTATAGCCTCTGGAAAAATTTGGGGACCAGGTAATGCTTGGGCTTGTTTTTCACTACAATTGAAAACCCCTGCTTCAATAGAGCCAATACACCATAGTAGGGGTGAGATGATAGCCAAAAATAATGAAAAGTCTTACCCACAATATTATAGAATGACATTAAAAACACATAAATCGATGTTGTGATCATCTGGAAAAATTCTCGTACGGAATAATTCTCACAATGGGTTTCCACCGCACCCAGCTCCAACTCGAGCATAGCTGTACCACATCATATAAACCACAATAGAAGCTACAATTGAATCCATCTAAAAGAAAACACTCCCCCTCATCCAAGACAATATCTACTACCACCTCCACCATTTGAGAAGTCAATGATTGAGAAGAATCAAGACATACCCTCGATAGCCTTAGGTAAACCCCAACACATAGGGATATGAGAATTTATATCTCAATCATCACCCTCAGGATCATTGTCTCTTGAGAGATGCTTGGAGACATCAACGATGATTACAAATATACCCCCCCTTATTGGTGTGGGGGAATTAATATCTTCGTGTCAATCATGGAAATTACCATGTCCCCAAATGGATCCATCGGATCCATAACAACATGACCAATCAGGGCCAATGGAGGACCCAAATGACCACCACCTCATAGGTTTAGGGGAATTTTAATCATCATCATCACCATAGAATGAATAAGTCTACTCTACGATGGGAGGAAGATCCCAATGGTCATCATCCCAATGACTCCTCCCAACCCAAGACAAACCTTTGTTTGATGGGGATTTCTCAGAAATCATGACCATATACTGCCTTAGAGTCACTTTTCATAGACTTAGATGGGAGGAACCTAATAAAAACACAATCAAACCCTACCAGGGTTTCAAGATAGAATAGTCCAACAAGGTCAATGGTTCAAATGACGACCCTGAATGATGTTTTGTAGAATCATCTTGTTGCATAAAAATAAATGGCACAACCACCATTTATGGATATTCCAATGTGAATTTTGTCACATTCAAAATAATAAAAGTTGATCAAGATTCAAATGAAGAGGAATAAAATGCAAAGAATGTACCCTAGGGGGAGGGTTATTTGGACAAAAATATTTAAGATACATGCACCTAGAAATAGAGAAGGCATCAAAACATAGAACCACCATACAATGAGTTGTGACATCCATAGTGTAATGCGGTATTAGAAAAATTGAAAGATGTGACTAAATACCAGTTTCAATCCACAATAGAATTGTTTTTAAAATATGAGAGTGAAATATGAGTACTTTGACAAATCATTGAGGATTTACTCTAGGGAAATATTCCTACTGGATAACATCTCCATCCCAAGATGAATATAATACCTCTAATAACCAATATGGTAGCAAGAGTGGTATCTAAGCATCATATTGGCTCCAGATCTGGAAAATAATTATACAAAAATGATGAAGTAGAAAATTATTGGGACATTCCTCTAATTTCGGGAAAACCTCTCAATTTCCAGGTTAATGATTCAGTCATAGTACAGATCATGGATCTTCTAGATATTAATGTGGGAACACCTCATTGGCCCCCACCCACTCCATATGGATGAGAGGAAACTCATAAAATAATGTTCCTAGAGTAAATTACCACCATTGAATTCATGAAACGTAGAATATAAGCCATGGAGGGGAGGCACACACTAGTGAAACCTTAAAGGAATACATTTTATTAATGAGTGCATGATACTCTACCTACAAAAAACATTGGAATCCCCAATATTTCTAACTTTGATATTATAGGAGACCCTGAAAAACATCTCTCATAATTTGTATCCTAATGTGGGCCGATGATGGGACCTTTATATCAAAATGAGTGAATACAATTTGCTGTTTCGTATAAACACTAACAGTTCCATACTTTTTTTGATAAAAATGTCTACTAGTGGGATATGTTTCAGGATGGGAAGACATTTTTTATTAGTTCATATATCAGTTTAGTTCACCTCTAATAAAAATGATCATTGTTGACTTGAAGAATTGAAATAACAGCATGAATGAGAGGGTGTTTAATTTCATATCAATGTGGATAGGATTAACCTTTTCTCTTAACATACCCATATTAGAAGAGTAAATACTAGAACTATGTGATGAAAATCTTAGGTATGAGTTTTAGACACCCCTAATCGAATTGAAATATCTTGGAGGTTTTTGAGAGATCACTGAAATAAAACAACATCTTTAAGATGCTATTCAGCACACCCAATCCTTGTCGCTAATCATTCTGACTGCAGAGACGATGAATCTAATAAGAGAAAAATAAGTAGTTGTCACTCTCAAACCCACATCTGTGCGTATCCATGCATCATGGAAAGCCCCAAACTTCCCAGCACCTCTTATCAAGCAGTTTCCACCGTATAATTACTCTCATCTTGATGTAAAGGGAAATTAGGGTTTACAATGATTTGAGTAACAGATGACAAATGTATAATCCTTCTAAAATGAATAAGTTTTGGGTTCTTTCCAATAATCCATTGATAATAATCTACTCACACTTCAGCAACCCAAGTGTCTTGAGGAAGTCAACCTAACCAACCATCCCGACTACTGACCTATCCATAGAAATATGGCCCTCAATATCAAGAATTTCTTTTTCTTAAAATAAACCATTTATGTAATGGTCATTTCAAGACAAGTGATTCTAGGAAATTCTTTTGAGTAGGTGGAATGAATAACCATCTAATTTTGTGAAGAATAGGACTGTTGTTATAAATATATGGCTAGTCAATCAAGATATTTTGACAACTGGATGAATAAAAAATAGTTGGATGATCTCATAATTCACTGAAATCAATGTTCCAAAAAATCACAATAGCTCCACCACATAAAATGGTGATTTCATATGTTCCTATCATTGGTGGTCATGACCACTAGAAGTGGGATGAGATAAAGGATGAAGAATCATTTTCAACATCATAGCCTAACCTAATTCTTGAAGATTTCTTCTTTGTGACATCTGCAACATGGGAAAAACCCCACCAATTGGAATTATCATCAGATGTGGTTATTATATTTGTTTGTATCAAAATAATATACATGAGAAATCCCATCTCGGATCATGAGTATTCCCACAAATATGGTTTCCCTACGTATAATTGGGGAATGGGTGGCAACATGCTTCAGTGCCGAGGGTAAAAGTGACAGTGCATGTGTATTTATACTCAATATTCTAATAATATACCCATGGAAGATAAATATGCAGTCGAGACCCATGTGAAAGCTCTCCAATGGACTCAAAAGTATAAAGGAGGTTCCTCGGATCCTTCTAGTAGTCAGCCACACTTTATTTTCATTAATGACCACTAGGAAGGGTTTCAATCTAATCAACCAAACAATGAGGAAGGCTGGAGAGACCTATACCACTAGAAGTAGATACTCCTTCAACCTCTTCAAAATCACCTGGACCACCAACCTCAAATGCTCCATCTCATGAACTACATGCCCATGATCTTCCCTATAATTGTGATTTCCATCCTCTGGGACAAAATTAAGATGTTTTAAAATAGCCAGCTGTAGTCATATGTAAGCTCTCAATCCATGACGTGCTTAATCCATCAAAAAAAATAAGGGAGTAATTTCTTGAATCTAACAAAGACTCCCAAAATTTTGATATAGATTTCACCATAGCTGAGGTAAATCAATGGGAGCCTATGAACTTAGTAGTTAATATATCCATCTCATTCCACGATCAAGTTTAGAAAGATTCCATCTAATGGAATACCATGTTCTAATATGATTTGGGAAGACATAATAATATCAATGACCAATGTGTACTAATGATAGGGGATCTAGGATCAATATCATCCCAGTTTCAACTTTATGATACTTGGGGTATAGTGAAGGGGAATTATACCATTAAAAGATGACCATTCAAGGATATTATTATTGTTAGAGAATACCCATGGGGTAGATCAAATTCAAGTCCTAGTTCGTGTACCTCACATATGTTTTTTAGTTCATGGTAATCCATCCAGACACCACATATATTTCCCTTCATGGAATACCCAAACTCCATACATGCTTGGAATCGCCATATAGACTTGCAGATCCACATTTGATGAAGCATATTTCTATATGAAGGAAGACACGAAAATAATGGTGGATGATGATATACTAGTTTCATCTCCCTATGGCCTAGTGACTGCATTGTTGAATCCAAGGATCAATCTCTATAATGATTATGTGATCACCCTAAACATGGTGGATGTGGAATGTCTAATCCAAAAGGTCCAAGCCTCACCTATCCTCAATGATAATTACAAGCTCTATCTTCTATTTTAAATGACTCAAAAAGAAAGGGATAACAATATCTATTTTAATAGCCTCACTCACCTTGACAATGATGGAGAGGACCCCATATTATCTTCCTCAACTGAATACATCTCCATAGATTCAGAAATTGAAGGGGATGATCTCAGGAATCACCCTTCAGCATTCAAAGAGGGTTTCTCCATCATCATAGATGAGCTTAGGTATAAAAATATTGGAATAGGAGAAGACCTGCAACCTACCCTGATATGTGTCTTCATTCCCCTCAAAGAGAAAGAGATATACATTTTCATTGTAATAAATCACTGATATGTGTTCTCCGGGATTTATAAAAATATTATTAGACTCAATATAGATGCAGCTACTCACCATATCAGACTGTCCAATGAGTATCGAGGCATTAATCGAGATGCCATGATTATTCAACTCGCTCATGAAACCAATATAGAGGAATAAGATGACTATTTTATCAATGAATACATCATCAGAGAAGTGAAATAACCATGTTATATTTCCAAAATTTCCTCTATAAAGAAGAATTAATTTCAGATTAGGGTCTGTATTGACATCAATGACCTTAAACAACATTGAATGAAAGATGAATTCCTATTTCCAATCACAAAACTCTTGATAAATGAAACTGATGGCTTCCATTCCCATTCATTTATGGATGGGTAATCATGGTACAATCAAATCGTGATTACACTTGAGGATGAAGAAGCCACTCCCTTCAAAGCACCTCAATAGATCTTCTATTACCTGGTCATTCCCTTTTGATTAAACAATTTTGGGGTAATATATCAGTGTGTCATGCATCATATCATTAATCTATATTTGGGAGGGATAACTGAGAGTTAGGTCAATTTCATGGTCATCAAATCCTGATAGTGATGTGATCACATAACAATCCTAAAAAAATATTCGACAAGTAGTGACGTCGTAATATAAATATAAACACAATAATGTGTGATTTTGGGGTGACATCAAGAATGTTCCTAGGATTTGTGGTATGCCACCATGATATTGAGGTGGACCCAGAAAAGACCAGGTCTATTTTAGAAATTTCACCCCCATGATTCTCAAATAACTATGGGGAATCCAAGGACTCTTCAATTATATCCGGTGATTCATATCCAACCTGGTCAGAAATTCTACCCCATTCACTAGACTAATGATTAAAGGAGTCACCTACTAAAAGGATGATGATTTATAAAAATCCTTCATATATTTTAAGAAATACTTACTACACCAACCAGTTCAGATGCCTATGGTGGAAGGGAGTCCAGAAATCAACATATGTCTGGCCTCAATGGAACACACTTCGAGGAACCCCCTCAAGAAGGAAAATGATGTGGGGTGTATGGATAGTATGTATTAACTCAATTGGACCATAATAATTACTGAGACAAGATATTATGAAATCAAAAAAAAAACTAACTCACACTCATTTTTGCAGTACAAATGATGAGGCATTACATAAAGCACCACGATGTACACATGGCCTCCTATGTTGACACTATTAAGTAAATCCTTGTTCTCCCCAAGTTGAATAGGAACTTGGCTCTATTGGATTCCATTATACAGAAATATGGCATTCAGTCATATCCCATAAGTTAATGAAAGGAAAAGCCCTGGATATTTTCCTCATATCACATCATGCCCTAGAAAATACAATGGAAGAAACGAAGATCCTAGATGAAGGGGTCTTCTATGCCTCTTACACTCCCTGAACACGGTATATGTACTTTTATAACACATCTTGTAGTCATGTTGGCACAATAATATAAATCTCTAATCTCAATTATGTTGTTCTAGGGACTGTGTTTGTCTCACCATACTAAGTAGTTTTCACTAATATTTGTAATTGTCTAAAGGCTACACAAATAATGAGGCCGAGTACCAATCCCTCTATACTGGATTAGAAATAGATCTAAAACTACACATATACCATTGTAATATCAATGGGGATTAGAAATTAGTGATAAAGTATATCAATGGTTATTTTTTATTATAAATGATGATTCCCCCCCCCACACACACACTACCGACATTAGGGGAATGGTGTAGAATTTCATTTATTCCTACCTTACATTATCTCCCATGATCATAGAATTCTCGCACTGATTCACTGGATAATACATCCATTGTCCTAGCCACCCCTTCTCTGGGTCAAGAATCCTTCAAAATATCACATCGATGAATGATTTAATTAATTATTGTATGTGATATGAAAGAGATAAATTAGGTTAGAACCACCATAGAGTGTGATGAACCAACAACCACCCATGGATGTATGATGCCTATAGTTAGTTATCTTCATGATGTGAATATCTAGAAAAATCAAGCTGGAAAAGAACATATTCAGCATCGAGTAGAAAACATCATTTATTAGGATAGTCCAAATATGTAAAAAGTTCACTACTAATGTACATTTGATGGAATTCACCTCATATTTTTAGTAGAAGGATAAGTCATCACCATCGTGGAAGAATTCCATATTGGTTAATATGGAACCCATGAATTTGGAACTAGGATCTCCCACCAATGAGGATATTGTGATACTAATAGAAACCCTCGATAGAGTACTTGGTGAAATTAACAAATGAAATGTCATGTGTGCCAGATCCATGAAAAATTCATCCATCTTCCCCTATCATTCAACTAGATATTCCAGGAAATTTCCCATTGGGTGGATGGAGGTTGTGGGCCATATACCCCACCATAGCTATGTAGTTTAAATACATCATTTATTCTACCAAAATGTTTTTAAAATTGGCTAAGACAATAAATTTAAATGAATACAAGAAGGGAGAATATCATCATCATTGTAAATTCCTATATCATCACCAGGTTGGTAGCCCCTCACACAATATTGAGTGAAAACGACACTATTTTTTGTTCTAGGGAGTTGAATAATCATTATAAAGATTACAACATCGTGTCTAAACACTCATCATCATATCGCGATCTATAAAATGATATTATAGAGGCCTAAATAAGAGTCTATCAAATATACTACAGAATATTATAACCTTGGATAAGATTCCTTGGCAAGATAATCTCCTCCCTGAATTATGGGGATACCGTACCTCCACACGTACTACTACATAAGAAATTCCATACACATTGGTGTGTGAGACTGAGGAAGTGTTACCCATAGAGGTATAGCTTCCCTCACTACAAATAACCAATTTTGGATAACTACCATATGATATAAATTTCTAAAAAGAATCTGGATGAGTTGGATTGACTAGATGAGGTAAGGTTGTGCCCATTAGAAATCTTGAAATTTATTAGAACTAGATTGCATGAGCCTTCAACAAAAAAGAATCTCATATAATAATTCCAATAAGGAGAACTGGTGCGGGTCTGAGAACACCAATGATAAAGGAAAAGAAGTCCCCAAAAATTCGAGCCCAAAAGGGTTGTACCTTACATTGTGAATAAGATATATCATAATAGAGCATACTCATTAGCCACAGTTGGTGGGAATCATGTCACATCACCCAAAAAATAAATATATCTCAGGAAATAATTTTCATATATTCTAGAATTAGGGTACCCACATATGTGTAGGTCCCATCATTCCTTCAAAGGGAATGACTTAAATCTATACAAGTTTGTCATTCCGACATGATGTTAAACTGTTTAGATTTTGTCTTTTCCACAATATGTAATTCAGAACGGTTTCTTAAGAACTATGTTTGAATTTATTCTTTTCATCATTGGATCTATAGGGACACTTGAATCCTTATTTTTGGGTCTGTACACAAGATTATTTTACTTTCACATCGAAAGATCTAGTTTTATTACAATAATACCTTAAAGTACACATATCAATGATATTCATCCCCATTCACATTTACCCCTCTATGTCTGTGCTACATGACATTAAACTATAAAATTCATCTAGAAATATGTATTGATTGATTCTAATTTTCAAATGGGATATGTAGGTAATCCAAGATCTTATATCTTGGTTTACACAACACATGATTCATAATACCCCTTTCATGTATGAGGTCTTTGTCTATCCTTGCTTCACACACCGATCATGGATCATGTGGGATTAGTAATTACAGAATGGGAATCCTGGAATAAAAATCCATACTAGCATCGACATACTCTAGTACTCACTTTAAAATGCTAAACTTAATGGCTATACATAATTATATGTGGTTTGATTCTCAATCTTATTATATGTGTGGTTACTCCCGATCTCCATATTTGGGCCCAACCATAATATCTCTATTTATTCACATCGGTATGAAATCCTCCTTACTATAAGATGTTAGGAATCATGGTATATTTAGAAATATGTGTGGTTTAATTATCATTATAATGAGATACGTAGTGATTCCTAGTCTTCCACCCATGGGCCCAACCGCAATGTTCCCATCAATTCATGACGATTCCCTTTCTTCCTTACCGCATGATGTTAAACTATGAAAGTCCTCAAAAACTACTTGAAGCTTGATTATTTCCACTATAGGGTATGAATTGAAACTTGGATCTCCAATCCATGATCCATCTAGAATAGTCAATAAAAATAATACCCACCTCTATGTATGGGTCAAAAACGCGTAGTGTATTTTCCATTAATGAACGAAGTGTGGATTAATTCTCATCATCAAGAGATATGTAGTATTGCCAAAGTCTCCATCTTTAGGACCATACAGAAAATCTGCACTCATTCACATCTATTACTATTCTCTTACCACATGACAATAAAATGGATGGAATTATGTCATTAACACATGATGTTAAACTTCAAAGAAATATTTTCTTACCACGTGGTGATAAAATTCATACTAATGTCCTTAACACATGGTTCTAATCTGTATGAAAAAAATCCCCACTACATGACAATATAATATGTGGACCATCTCCCATTTTCATCCATCGGGAAGGGTCCATGCTGAACTTACCCAAGTCAAACAGAGTACGAGGTTCTTTCACTATCATTCATGATCACCTGCAATCCATAAACCATTATTCATGTCCTATGCCTCCCAGGTCACAATAATCATACATAATTCTTGGAATGGATTTCCAACATCATGGACCCTTTGATTAACTTTTCAGACATTCCTATAGATCATGAATTTGTGCTTATGGCGGTCAACCAAATGTGTTACTCTGAAAAAGGATGTTCCAATCCCCATGATCCCTGACACTGCTATAGAATAAATCAACAACACAGTGTGTCTAAACCATTCCTATTTTGAATGTCCTATATCAATACCCATCACCTGAGAACTAGGGTAATGAATTAAAATATTTTTTCCCATGATCTGGAAGATGATGGAGTACATTTGACCTTGTATATCCTAATTAAACTCTTGTGTATCATCCTCCATATTACGTCCATGTGGGTCAGGGAACTATGATAACTATGATTTTGTTAATGTTGTAAAACCTTATACTCTAGCTCATAATGGTCCAAATTGAATGATTTTAAACTTCCAACTATTGAGACAAAAAACAAGGTATGTTGAAAACTCACAAATAGAGAACTGTGAAAAAGACATGTATCTCCAGATAAACTCTCCATCCTAAAAGTTTATGAAAAATTATGCCAAAAAATAGGTAAAAAGATCATATGTTTTACCATGTATCCCTAGTACAATTCATTTTAAGATCATTGATCCCATTGGTTCATGAAAATGATAGTGAAATGTTTCCTACATTTCATCTTTATGAGAATTTGTTCTTTGGTGGTGACACAACAATTAGGATACTCTTTTCCTCCATGGATATTACACTTCCCACAAATCACACTTCATGAGTAATGGTGTATAAAATCTTAATAACCTTTTATGGCCCTTCGAATGAATTTACAACTTCAAGGGCCTTACACATGACTATGAATATGTGCCCACAGATCCTACATATGTTCCTATGGACATGATCTAAATGTGTCACCCAGAAAAAAGAAAATTTGAATTATCTTGAGCCCTAACACCAACGTGGTAGCATGCAGCACCTTAGTGTGTTTGAACCACTCATGGTATTACTACCTCATTTCTTTCTCCGTACTTGAGCACTCTAGAATTTTTTTTCAATCCTTGACGCAAATTATCCCAGTGGATTCGATAGCCTCAATGTTAAATCATTGTTTTTCATACCCATTATCAAGTATATACTAGGGTATTTGGTCCCCTATCATTTTATATCCCACACTTTTTGATTCGATACCACAGGTCTTAGGGATCTTGCTTCTCGTTATGAGATGAGATAACCTAGGTTACTAGAACCCTTTCTGGATATCATTCTTATAATACCCAACATCATCATCTAGATGTTTGAGTCTTTGAAAATCATTCATAGAACATATAAATAAGTGGAGGCAATCTTATTCTCGGAATGATATTGACAAATAAGTCCCCAAACCCAACAATAAAAGGAATCTTCTCCTTGAAAAAAGGGGCTTCAGTCTTTTTTTACCTTTGAATCCTTGTGAAAGAACCTGAAATTCCATAATTTCATGGGACATACCTTGAATGTTTGCATCATCTCATATTTGTGGACTCTAACTTTAGGCTTATGATTTACACCAACCACACTCCAACCATTTGTGAATGAATTGTATCCATATTATTCCAACATTACCAATTCTATCTCAGAGAGTATTCTATATACTTTAGAAAGGATAAATGGCATCAAGGGTCCTTTACATGAAAATTTATACATTCCCATGGGTCCTGCATATGCACCTATAGCCATCAAGCAAATGTTTCCCACTAAAAATTGGAATTCTGATCCCAGTGATCCTGTGAAACACCATGACATATCTCATCACCTCAGAATGATTTAGGTCATTCATGGTATGTTTTCTCCATATCCCATGATCATATAGACTGTACGAGCTAAAAGAACATAATAAAAATCAATATTAGTTCAAATCTAAAATACCATAATCTAAATAAATAATTTGATTGATCTAAAAAATATAAACAAAAAAATATTAGGTCTGATCTTAAATAACGTAACCTAAAAAAATATAAGGTCTCAACTCATAGACCATAAAATAAAAAATTATTAGTTTTGAGGTAAAAGACCTTAAACAAAATCAATAATAGGTTTGAGGTAAAATACCTTAAAATAAATCAATATTAGGTCTGAGGAAGAATAAAACAAACTAAATAAATATTTGCTCGATGATAAAACTCTGTAAATTAAATCAATATGAGGTTTGACCTAAACGGAATTAAGATAAGAAATATTATGTCAGAGATAAAATTATATAAACTAAAGATATATTATTTCTGGGATAAAATATCTTAAAATAAATAATTATAATGTATATTATTAAATGACCAAAACTAAAACACGACAGTAGTGTAGTCTATTGAAGAATTTAAGGCTCACAACATAACCATTGAAACACTAACCTATGATGACCAAGACTATTGGATTTATCAAGATATAAATCATTCATCCTTCAGAAAGTATCTTCTACCCATGTGATCCCTCTTCTGATCATGTAATCCTATGATAGATGGAACATATTAACAACAATAAATCTCATTTGTTTAAGAATTCTTGAAAAACTACAAAAGGGAATATATGAGTACCGTCACATTCAATTATAGGAATTCATGTTCATTAAATATAATGCATGGAATGGTTAATTTTTTTTGATTTTCATAATATTGGATCAAACAAAGAAATGGGATGATTTCACATAATGTTCAACAGAAACATTCACTAATACCATATAAAAAATGGATCACCACATAATAGATCCTCTCCTATAAATGTTTGATCCAAAAAAAGATTAAAAAGATTATCCACCATCATAGAATCTTCTTAGATTAGTCTTTGAGAATAGATTGTCTTCTCTCTAATAAGTCTATGGATTGTTGCAGTTGATCCATTGGTTCATTCTCCATCTCTGCATCACATTGTATCACCTCCATTTTAGCCGAAACATCATGCATGACTTTCTCTACCATTTCCTTTCCTGGAGTCCTTG
This sequence comes from Viscum album, assembly GCA_963277665.1. Taxonomy (NCBI): domain Eukaryota; kingdom Viridiplantae; phylum Streptophyta; class Magnoliopsida; order Santalales; family Viscaceae; genus Viscum; species Viscum album. The sequence continues at coordinate 1,212,257,295 of OY728137.1, forward strand.
TTGCTCGAAAATAGTCTTCTGCAGTGTCTGTAATGCATACATAGGCCTGAATAGTTCATCCCAATGATTATCAAATTTTGAATGAAGGATATTATTTTCATATGGGATATGACCAGTCTTATCCTTCCCAGCATTAATTTCATTATAGTGATTAGAAGCCTTCATTTCATGTTTGGATGATTTATACATGGATCGATTCTATATATTCTTAACTAAGGAGATAGACTCAACAACTATTACCCTCAACTTCTGGTCATAATTAGGTTCTCACATAGGGATTAAATTCATTTCCCATGAAGGGAATAAGATTGAAAACCATTATAGGCAAGGTTATTTAACATGATTTGAATATGAATTAATCAATCTTTCAACTCATCCAAAGCGGTTTATAACACTAAAAAAGATCTACTCCACATTTTTCTCTGAATTGATTGATAGAGTGATGTAGACCTAGGACCAGTGTTTAGGTTTTTCTTTAGGAAGAGAACATACATCAGAACAAGATCACTTAGATATAGGTCTACGCTCATGGTCTTCTAGGATTAGGGTAGAGAACTAGCCTCAACCTTGGTAGACATGATGGGAAAAACTCTTCGAGAGGGAGGTAGCAAATCCGCTTAAAATTGGGGTGAGGGAACTATAATAAGGAGGGTCAGAATATATCTATTATAATATGAATTATACAGTATGTAAAAATATCAACATGTGTGATTAAGGATAGAAAAATACCTTTTTTGTCTTATTTTTTGGTAGCATCGACCACCTTAACCCCATCCTCAGGAAAATATGTAATTGTTTCTAATGATGAATGATTTCATGGTAACTCTAGTGCATTTCCTACAAAATTACATTACTTTCCACCATTATGGACTGTTTGAATAGAATTGAATATTTGGGGATATGAAAAAAACAAAAGGATCCAACAATGAGGAAACATTTACCTTAATCATGACTAGCCTCCATACCGGTCAATGTAGTAGAAGAATAGTAACATACATTAGCACCATCAAAAAATTATTTCATCCTCATTGGATTGAATGTTACACTTACTAAAATATCTACGATAGGGAACATATATAATTAATTTTTCACTTTGGAAATATATATTTCTTGATTAATTGTGTATATTACTATTGGATCTACTAGAGCCACCAAACACCCATCCATGCCCCCAAAAATAGACATGTTATCTTTTTTAAGTTATCTCAGTGGGGACCTATGCGTTCTCCACAAATCATGAATGCATTGTCCGAATAATCTATGATAAATAGGGTTATGAAATAACCTACTAAAATCGGGTTCATAGCGGATAAAGACATGACAATGAAGATTGGTTCTATTTCTATTTCTTCTTCCCTTCTATATAAAGGAATCTTGGAGGAATTTAGGTTGGAGCCATCACCATAGAAGCATCAATCACCACCCTCGTCTAAGCATGCCGATCTAGAGACCCTTCATCATCACTTCCATGGTCACTACCAAATTCCTACCCGAAAACCATACCAAAGAGAGTATAGTCAAGGGATGGTAGGGCCAGATGATCTACAATAGACTCTTCCTAGAACCATACATATAAAAGATGTTAATACCATAAAAAATGAACTAAAACACCATAACAGGCACAATAGACCTGGGTTCACCAATTCCTCATTAATAGGGTAACCCAATTCATCCAAAACTATTTTAATCATTCCCAGGAATACAATTTGCTAAATCTTGGATAATAAAATATCTATCCCGGGGGAATAACCATAATCGCATCAACACCTCCAAGGAGGTCCCTCACATCATTATTATTTTATTCAAATATAATGTATTAAGGAGAGGTGATATAAGAAAAACCATCCAAAATAACCTATAAGAGTAAAAAGATGTCCCAGAGGGTAGATTCAAGATATGTTTCTTCTAAATCACCGATTTTTGGGATGTGATAGGAAACATCAACTCACACAAATCCCTTTTATCCATGGATTTTGATGTATCTTCCAACAATGGTAAAATTTGATTTCCTTGCAAGGTGCTACTAGAGATTCCAACTTCTTAGAAGAAAAATACATTCCATTCCTTGTATTGTATTCAAATATCGAGGGCTGGTAGGCGTCACACCCCATATTGGATAATTTCTCATTGGGATATGAGCTAATACAAGAATCTACATAGCCATAGTGTAGGCCAATGTATACATCATGGGGAGGAAGGTGTATTTTTGTACTGGTTTCTTCTCTGGTAAACATAAGATAAAATTGATGAGTTTCCATGGGTTGTTCCTCATATCCTACATTTAAAGAGTTAGTAAATTTTTATTGGCTGAAAAAATAATTGCTATTAATATGGAATGTCTCCTACCAGTCAAAAAAGGAGGTCCCTATCAATATGTTTTGAAAGACCCCCTCTCAATGTGACTCCATTTAAGCATATTATTCAAGGATATCCTTTAATTTTTTTAATGATAATTCTTGTTTTCATAGCCCTGTATGATCTGAAGGAGAAACAATCATGATGTATTATAAAATCCCTAACTTCCGAATATTTCAATGAGATCTATCCCGCCATGTTAATGAATTGTTGTTATGGCCCAAAGAGTGTATTAGGGGTTTCATGAATGTTTAGGTACTCATAACCTCCTAGGTGAGCCCCTATCTAACCCCATAGTTCTTGGGAGGGTACTGATATTATAATAGAGGCTTCACCCTTATAATCACTATCTAGGATGTGGTAGAGCTCTACTATCATATTGATTGGTAGTCTGACGCACTCCTCCTCGGCCATCATAGTTTTCATTGTGAAAGTGGACACTATAATTACCCCTTTCACATTTTTCGAATGTAAGACCTGACATAGGTAAGTTGTAAGGAAACCATCTAGTTGGACCAACCAATCAACTCCAAGAACAACCTCCCACCCCCAATCCCCCTATATTCCTCCTTCAATTATGGGCCAATAAGAACCCGGTGCACAACGACATTACTTATTGAGCCAATCCATTGGATTTATATCTTCTATCTTGGAGAAAATATTTTAAATGAATAAATATTCCCATGATTTAAAGGGATTTCTACTCTAGGAGGTACCCCCTTATGATGGGTCTTTCCAACTGGCTTAATCAGCTCTCAAGTCAAAGGATGAGTCTTGGTCACATCAACCAAAGTGAATTGAGGAGGATAGAATTTTTCATTAATAATATTGAGTATGTGTAAACAAAATATTTATTCCATGTCATGAAAACTGATAACAACCTAACTGTGAATAATATGGAAAGTGATCATATCCAGGCTGCAAAAACTAAGCATCTCCAACATCAAAATTCTTGTTGCAATAGGTCGATTACTACAATATCCAGACAACCCCATACATTCATATTTTCTTCAGATCCTAGGGGAAAATTATAAATTATATATTGGACTCTAAATAGCCATCCCTAGTCATGTCCATCACTTCCCCTTGATTGGATGTCCTATCTAGAGATCCATGCATATGTTTGATCAAAGGGAGACTGCCATATTGTTGAGAGGTACATATGGACATCCTTATCCCATGTATGATTAGTCCCATTAATTTCTGTTAGAATAAATATTAGTATATGAAAATACTCATTATCCTCGTTATAAATGAAGTGGTGCCCTGGAGAAAAATTTTCATGAAGCATGTAATGGAACCTTATGTTACTGGGAGAGGGTATGAACAATGACTTCGGGGGACGAATGGGGGAATCAATGTTGAGACCAATCTGGTAATGAGTTAAGAAGTTATAAAGGTGGTAGTTTATGATTTCTATTCATATCAACTTTGACACATCCGGTCGATACGAGCCAACTTAATGACAATAAGAGGGATCCATGATAGCCCCCATACCTTCATAGAGTGTACTTTATTCCCTTACCTCACTCTTTGATGTATTGTGAGTTGATTGATGAGAACTTGAAGTAATATTAGAACATGTATTTGGCACATGGATGAAAAATAAAAAATATAATATTGTGAAAATGGAGGATTGAATGTTTTAGTGACACCATACACATCACATGATTCAATAAGGGATGTGCAGACCGCACAAAGGGTTTTCTGATCACTGAACCTCAAAAGGATTCATAGGTTTCACAACCCCTATATGGAATTATGAGAAACACATGACCCCATAGAAAATCATAATCACATGAGATGAATTTGGTCATGAAAGTTGCAATTTCTCGTAAGATCAGGACAACAGATCCCATGAAGCCCTCATGGAAAACATTTTTCCCACATCCAATGTCAAATAAATTACCGAAGAGTAGTTTGTGACCAGGATGATGAGTGACTAAGAAGGAAAAAACATGCGTAAGAGCTCTGGAAAAACGGATTCATGGTAAGGGCATACAAATAGGTCTCATGATCTGGGTTTGCAGTAGGGTCTTACAATGGAAGAAAAAGCGAGAGCGCTCTAGATAATTGAGGTATTTAGTGGAATGAATTTATCTCCACCACCTATATATAGGATGTTTCATGGAATACCATGAGATTCATGGCAGACCAAACATCATCTGAATCATCATTTCATGAAGGACCCATTGAATTTGGAGGGAATTAGTTTTCCTCTGAACTGAGTCATCATTCCATCTCATGTTACTCCTAGGGGGGGGGAATTGATGATACCCTTAAGATGGAAATTAGAAAAATCAATATCTGTCCTATATAAGTAAATGAAGGAAAGGAAGGCTGAGACCTATGAATCACATGATCCTATAATGTAATCCCAACCGCATGACCTTTTATGGTCACAAGAATTCTCTAGGTAAGGCGTATCACCCATGATAATTCTCACATAACCCCTTCAAAAAAAAATCATGATCTCATGATGGCTCCCCAGAAAACAAATTGAGTGACCCCCCGACTACATGGTTTTTAATTGGCAGGTTTTTTAAAAAACAACCAAAATCCATTGAAAATATGGATTGATGATATTAAAAGTAAGAGAACCTTATTAGTCATGAAGATCATGTTCGATATCATTATTGGAAAGACTAAAATCCCTTGGTGATATCCAATAAAATTCACAATATCCCTATACATAATAAAATAAAACATTGGATATAGAATTTTACGTGTCGATATGTGTTTTTGGTCACTAAATGACATCTTACCTACCCTTGGTGACCAAATAGTCATCATGAGTAATCATCGACACATCCACCTCACCTCAAGAGAGTCCTTTGTCTTTTCATCATCTCCATGTGATGTTCCCCATGAAACACCATAGAACACTAAGAAAAATTGAATATATTTTTTCATAGAATTCTCATTCACCCCCATAAGATCTACATCGTTCACACAACACATCACAAAAAAATAGAAGAAATACCCTTTCTAAAACACATTTAATCTCAAATGAAGTCAAAACAATTTCACATAAAATAATTTGGATAAAAAGGGAGTAGGAAATAAGTCTTCATGGTCAATTTAATTAATTAGATACGCCCAATGTACTTGTGGGGAGAACCCACAAGACCCTAATACCAATCACCGAAGGTCTTCAGAGTGTCATCAAAAAAAAAACATGGGTCTTGAAAAGGTCCTAGGAAATGTCATCCTGACAATATGAAAGTCCACTGACATGTCTGCATGATGAAGTACGAACTAATATGATAAATTAATAATTGATGGGATCGACATCCAATTGAGTAAAATAATGTGACACATTCATAGCCGTCCATGAAAGAGACTTGAGAAGGTGTGTAGCACTAGACCCCTTCACCGATTGTATCCTGGACTCGCTGTAGATATCCCTCGCAAAGCGCTGAACCACTAGGGTGTCGAAGCCTATGAATTCAACACCCATCATGAAAAATGTATATCTATCACATAGGTTGGACTCTATGACTCCGGATGCTTGGACTCTGGATGATTTGACTATCAACATTAGTGATTTTATTAGAGAAACCAATCATGAGACCAGAAATATTCCATTAGGTAATAGATCAGGGGAAACATGGAGCAATAATGTTCCACACATATAGTTCTTAATGTGATCATTCATAGATCATACGAAGGAATTATATCATGATCACCAAGAACATACTACATGCCTTTTATATCAAACGAGAATCAAGTAAAACTATTACTGAATAATATGTAGTATTTCACAACACAAGGGTTAGAACTAATAGTAAAAGTTGAAGACATAAGTGAAATAGATGCTTTTTTGGCCTCTTTTTCTCCCCATAATTCCCCCAAATATACACAACAACACCACGAAATGTCACCTATATATTTCAGCACTCTTCTAGCATACCATCTAAGTAATGTAGAATACTACAAACATGTTAGAGCGAGTCATAGGGTTCCCCCCATATATAGCACTTTGATCTCATGACACCATCTGGTTCTGTCTCCTATGACTTATGATATCCTTCTGAAACATCAAATTATTCATAAAATGTCTCTTTATAATATTATTTATCACTTGAAAAATCATATAGACATAATAACCTATATCTCATGACAACCCATTGGAATTCCAACTATGATCTCACAAAACCCCCTTTTTAGGGCAATTGGGACTCGCGAATCCCTCGAGACATGTCTCGTGAGGACTCTTAAATGGTTAAAATCGTGATACGCGACATCCTATGAACTGTGCCACAATAATTCTTTCCACACCCTCCATATGTGTCAATATTGATCATATTATGGTTTTCAATACATGCCAACTCGATTATGTGATACCCTCCATATGTGTCAAGATAGGTCAACAAATGGATCCTTGGACACGCCTACTGGGTCATGCAAATACCCTCCCGATATTAAGACCATTTCAATAGGGAAGCCTCAATGTATAATCCCTAACATTAAGGGAACTATAATGACATTGATTCTACCATATCTGGGATATGTAGGCTATATCTCCCTGATATTTGATCCCTATAATGATCATCCAGGGAAATCCTAGCATCTATGACCCTTATACAATGAAATAGAACTGATTACTTTCTATCCCTTATTTCCCAAAAATAGCACAGATTTTGTGGGATTAGGGAATTGAATCAATTATAACATATTCACTAAGAATATATATAATGGAATAGGGAAGCCATAGTGGGTAGGCCTTGACATGAACTAGACAATGTTAACCATGATTCCATCCCTAACTAGGATACATATGATTCTTTCTTAAGGCCCAAGGTAAAATAAACACCCCCTTAATTGTAAGACGTTCCATGACTCTGATGTCTCAACCAGAATGACTCAATTAGTCCTAAGAGATGATCACCCTATCTCATCCATCAAAAAATTTAGAAACCCACCACGATATGATGAATTGGAATCCTTCTATAAACAGGATATGTAAGTTGTCTCCCCAAGTCTTGTGTACCATAATTAATCATCTCATGGTAGTCCTAGTTCATAATAGATCAATCATAAGTAATGAAATGACCATTTTACAACTGTTTCTTCTCACACCAATCATGGATCAAGTGAGCTTACAGATTCAATATAATCATATCATCTTCCCTATTAGTATATATTATAACATGAGAAACCCCAATACTTTTGAAATATAAAACCTATGATTCTCTTTATACATAGGAAATTAATTACATAGCCTTAGGGTTTCGAGCACAAATATTTGGTGTCTCTGGTCCTGAACATATGTCTTCACAACATGAAATTAAAATAAATGAGATGAATGATCTATGTGGGTGATGATTCTTGCAATGTTTTGGATATGTGGGATGCCTCATAATGGCTCAATTCCCTCCTAAAGATACTAAACACCATCTAACATGGAATTATCCTCCAAAAAACTTGGTTATACGACTTCATTTTATAAGAAAATAATTGTTACCAGAAAATGATGACAAACATTAGATACATATAGATGGATTCATAAAAGATATCCCATTCTTTTACATATGAAAAATAATTAACCTATAGTCATTTATTTAGGGTAACTAGTCTCATATCTATATTAGGAAAACATTAATGTACATATCCTAAATCTATAAAAGATTCTCGGAGTAAGAAATAATTCTACCAAAAGAGTTGGTTGAGCCCAACCTCCCATCCTCTCAATCAATGTGGGTCCCCAAGAGTTTACTTTCCTGGATACCCTGATTTACATGGCCCTTTGGAAAGAAATTCCATATCCATCGATGGATTAGGGAACCATTGAGATTTTCTAGGGAATACAAAACAGACGCTAATCGCAATGTGAGCAATTGAGATAGCACTTAAAATATACCACTATTAAACCATCAATTAGATCCAATCTCATGACTCCATAAAAACATGATGAAATAAATACACTAATTGTATTAATAGTGAACCCATAATACTAAAATAACCTCGGCACCAATACCTTGAAAACTATGGAAATCATTTTATATATAGATGTATATTCCACAATTTGATGTATTTTTCCGATGTTATGATTTCATGGAATATGTTATTTATTCCTTTATAATTATTTTCTTATAAACCATCAATATTTTAGAATAATTCATTTTTACAATATTTGATATGTATGGTATGGTATTATAATGTTATGATCATGTTATCATACCCCTATACTCATGTTTATGATTTCATTTCTCACTTATTTACCCTTATTGAGTATCTGTTCTCACTCATGTTTATTAATCCTTCCAAAGGTTATGAAGATATGTATTAAGTAAGATGTTTCTAAGAAGAGTTATAGTCATGATGAACCTAATTGTTGGTAAATTAGTACAATTATTTACAAGTGTTTATGTTTCCATGTTCCCAAAGGCACTAGAACTAATAGGGTTTTTGGTAGTCTATGTGTGTACTGTTTTAAGTAATCCAAAAATTAATTTAAATTTAATTTATTTCAGGAGAGGGTCTATATATTTTACATGGTATCTGGGTCGGTTCTTTATACAATTTATCAGAGCAGGTCCTTACTCCAAGGAAAAATCTTTTCCTTGATATCCGTATTTTATTTGTAGAGATTCCTAGAATAAATGAAATTTATATTTTTTTGGGTCTCAATAGTTAGTCTGAGAGATGGTGAACAATCATCTCCCCTTAATGATGAGACCTTTGTTACCTGGGATGTTGCTAGTAGTGTATTTATTTTTAGTTATTAGGTTTTAAATGATAAATTATATTTGGATTCATGATAAGACTATCATTTATCTTGGGAATATCTTATGTGTTTTTGAAGTAGAATTCAAGGATGACCACCATGGCATCCTGATTTTGTTGTCTTTTTAATCCTGAGGAATCGGTGTGGTAGATAAAAAAATCTAACAATGATCAATTGTGAGGCTGGTTTTTGGTTTACCAGCCCATACGACCATGCATTTTATGGTTCCAACTATGTTCTCAACTTAGATCCTTATCCATTTTCTTACAAGTGACTTCACTTCTGAGAGGCTAGTTGTGTGGGTTAGGTATGTGTTTTATTTCAAATTTAATCTTTTGTTAATAATTTTAATCCATTTTGTGAAATAAATTTTTTCATAAATTATGCTTTTTAATGTTATTGGATCATTGTTTTCAATGACCAAGAAAATGTGTCTTGTGAAATGTTTTGTTTTAAAAAATAATCATCAACGACTCTTATATGATGTGATGAGACTTTTTTATGCATATAATTTTTTGTTTTTAATGAATCTAAATTTAAATGGTTTTGATAACTGGGGATTGAGATTAATATTTTTGAAACTATGAATAATTTTCAATGAACATCTACAGTATTTCTAAAACATAGATGGATTTAAAACTAGATATTTCATTTTTAATGGAAACAGTAATGTTCTATAAATGGTGAAATTTTTTGTTTTTTAAATTTATGGATGGATTGATAAAATATAGATTTGAATTTGAATAAAAAGTTTTTTCCTATGATTATTAATTCTTTTATTATTGTAATGATATGACTATTTTTTGTGATGTTAATAAATTTCTCCTAGGGTGCCCATCATGAAATATAGAATGTATGTTCAATGGTTCAGTCCATGGGGTAATTTTTCACATTATATATAAGTAGAACCCCTTGTCAATGAGTCTACCCAAACTTCATACCATGTGTCTGATCCTATTCTATTTACACCTTTGAAACCATCCAAGAATTACAAGATTTCTATCCACCTTCTAAAAAAGACAATCAATGATCACTTGAGGAAGTAAAGTGGGATTAAGAATTTGACAAAATTTTGGATTATTTGAGGAATCTTGATAATTAGAAGGTTATGTGTATAGATTCATTATTTGAGGGACCTATTTAAAAGTGGTAAAAATTTGAGATTCCCCCTTTCTAGCATGCATTATTGTCTTGGTAATTCTTCCATTCAGTCTTCATTCGATCACATTATCCTAAGGAAGTAATGCTGGATAAATTTTCTGTGTTCTTAGTTTTTGGTCAAGATGAGTTGTTGGATGTGGAGTATGAAAAGGAACTCCCACATTTTGTATTCTTAATACTATGTCTTGTTCATAAATATTTTAGTAAAGATATCAATTTTTGAAAAGTTATTCACCCTTACATATCAATCATCATGCCTACCGTAAAGGATTTTATTCTATATAAAGTACGAGGACTCTTGTGAGTTTACATTTTGGATAACCTGGACATTCTATGATGTGTTTTTTAAATTCTCCAATGGGCTACGGGCGGTGTGGCCATAGAGGTCACCTTCACAGGTTATTTTTGATTTACCAATAGAAATGGAAAATTTGTTCAGAAATATCATCTCATGTCTATGGGTTAGTAGATGAATCAGGATAATAGGTCTCTAGTCATTGGTCACAATGTGAATATTTTCATGTAGTAAAGGTGATTTGAGATTCTAGCATTTTGTTTTTGACATTGCAGTGGAAATTTTTTGAGTTTCCCCTAATGTGTGTTGTCTGTTTTGGAATCCTTTTATTTTGGGGTATTCGTAGTGATATCTTGTGGAACATGGTTTGGGTCATTTTTTTATTGGTGAAGTAATAATTTTTGACTTTTTTAGGTTCCTGGTGGGTTTATCTTAGTATCAATTAGTTTTAACTTGATGGTTAGAGTATAATTTTAATATATTGGATTATATACCTCATGAGTGTGTAGTGAACTATTATACACATACCTAATTGTTTGAGCTCTTATTAGTTGGACTTGGATAAACATTGGTAATGTACATGCATAACTAGGACGATGTCGTTTTTTGAGAGACTAGGCACGCATGGTTCTATCATTTGGTTTATTGAGCTCAATGAGGTGTGATTAACAGTTTAAAAAATTTACTATTACCAATGATTTCATACCACAATAAGAATCCATTTTAGTGATTTTAATTTCATGGGGATTGTTTATTATATATTTTCCTCCTTAGATATTATATTATGATTCTATCATAAGTTCTTAAGGGATGTGATTATCAATGTTTCTCAATTTTGGTGATTCCTTAAATGGTGGGGAGACCTATCTAGTTCTCTAGTATGTCTTTGGTTTGGATGATTGTGTTTTATCTTGGTATTTTAATCTTGGAGTGGTGCATGTTTTTATCTTTTGAGTGGGTCTCTCTTCAAGGCCACAAACTTTCCTCCTCACAATATTATTTATGGAATTCTTCTTTTATCTTCTAGTTTAATCATTTATACTGGATATTTTAAAGGGATATAGTGTTATATAGTGTGGATTTTGTAACATATTGTTAAATTTTTTTTTTCTTCACCCATTGATTAGAGTAATAAATGTTTGATTATTTTCTCAAGTTGTTTTTTATATTTTATCTTCCCCGTTTTGGAGGTTTCAGGGCCATTCCCTTGGATTATGCTTGGTTTGACCATGGAAAAAAAAGTTTTGCAACACGGTTTCCATGGTTTTCACATGCTTAAAATATGTGTGAAACATATTGCACATTTTTTAATAATTAAGATATGTTTGTAGCATGGTCACATAGTTTTGGCATGGTTAAGCTAAATATGTATCCTAAATGTGAAACCTTTCATGGTAAAGGGACATGGTCAATACTAACCATATGAACTAACCCAGGAAACCATGTATAGGGATAATAATGCTCTAACATTTTAAATTAAATTCCCTAAACCTAACAAATTAACCCAAATATTTTTCCACTCATTCATAATCAGATACTTAGTGTTTTGTGTGTCCTTTAGAATAATTTTGGATCCCCAAACTCATTTCGTGGTGGAATAAAGCTCTAATCGAAGCATATATCTAATATTTTGGCGAGTTATTCTCTTAATCACCTTAAATATATAATATTATTTATATTTATAATTATTATAGGTTGTGAATGTATTGAGATGTTTTGGATCTTGATTAATTAATTTGGAATTATAGATCGATGATCTCTTCTCTATTCATTCATGATCAATATTATTAGAACTGATGATCTCCATCAACGATGAAACATCATGGATTTGTTTTGGTTGGAATACATATTCTCAAAGTTGGTTATTATATTTTTTCCTTCATTTATTAATTCATTATTAATTGAAATATTCATAGATATGTATTTTTAAATTTCTATCAATTATAATATGCACTATTTTCCATGAAATACATCGTAAAATTTTCTTTGAAAAATTTACCTTAATTTAATATAGAATTCATTTAATGGTTATCATCATGAAATCTATAATGTTTTTTAAATTTTATAAATTCCTTGTATTCGGGGATTTGTTTTAGAGGGAATTTAAAAGGTTGTTTTGGAGAAATTGAGGGATTTGAAATGAGTTTAGATTTATTAAATTCACATTAATTGATCTGAATTAAATGAATAGAAATATTTGATGTTTTATAAATTGTTTTAAATGATTGAATTTATTCAATGGTCAATAAACCTATTTGGATTATTTTACCGTTGTCATGGAATTGGTTTTGCTGTATATTTGAAATAAATGAATTATTTATAGGGAAAGATGATGTAAACTGATGTTTTAAAATTTATTTCTTAAATTAAAAAATTTAATGCATAATTTAAATGAATTAGAGATTCCTTGAAATAAATAATTGTTTTAATGGCCCATTTAATATTTTTATTATGAATTTTATAAAGGAAGAAAGTATAATTACCCATTTTAATATTTAAATTTATAAAATGTTTTGAATGGAAATTGTTGATGCTTGATGGAGAGGTTGGAACCTTTTGATAAATCTCTCATGTGATAATACCTTAATTTTATCTAGGTCAATTCTTTAACTGACTATTTTTATGAGTCTAGGAAATGGGATTATTTACTTTGAGAGAGTTTGGGGTTGAGAGTGAGATGTTTTCAATATGGATCCTTATGTGATCCTAAAAAATTGATTATCTCACCCATTATTCCAACTATTCATGGGGACATGGATATTTAGATTAGATGAGAATGATATATGTTTCACTACTAGAATCAAACCCTTATAGTAGATCCATAAAGAACATGAAATGATCATGCAGTTGAATTATTAATAAGAAAATAGGTGTGTCTGGAAGCTGTATTTTAGAACCCATGAGACTAGATGATAGCCCTAAAAATGGTCATTTTGTAATTTAATTTGATATTTTGAGGTGAAATCACTATTACCCCTAGGTCATACCCATGATATCTATACACTTGAACTCGACACATGATATCGTTTGTTCTTACCATTTGGCACTAGTTTTTCCTTTATAGTGTCATTTCTTACTATTATGCACCTTTATTTTTTTGTATTGATTCAGGTTCATCATTCCATATTATGTACATATTCTAAACATTTATTGATTATTTGACCTTATCTTGTGAAATTTGTTTCAAATATTTTCAAGATGATGTGTAGTTTTTAAATGGTGAAATGGAATGTTTTACACTTTGAGTTTGACAAATGATTTTTATATGAATAAAATTCTATTTTAAAATAATCCTCAAACCCTATTTATTATTATCTTATCTTAGAATATTTTTTTTTCTTTATGAAATAATTTCATATAATCTTGGGATGAATACTACTAGGCTCATTAGCTCACACCCTGAGTGTAACTTTTGGTGTTTCATCGATTCATTATCTTACAATAGGTTCCCAGTCTCTAACCCTACATTGTGGTTTCGAGTTATGGTGAATGAGGGATGGTGGCTTTGGACATGGTGGGTGGTCATGGACCACCAAGAGTTAGGTTTCAATTTTAATGTTTCTATTTTAGTTTTCTTACACACACACAGACATTTATATATAATGATTTTTCTTTATTATACTATATTATTGTAATCCTTGGAGAGAGAAATCATTATGAACATTTTTTATTGATGCACGTATGCTATTCACCAGCCCATGGAGATTAAGAATGATCTTAGTGTTAGTGGTGAATCCACTTAGATATCAGTTTAGATGGAATTCCATATTTGTTCATTACAAAATCCATGATTTATCATCCCACATCCCATCCCTAATCTTTTTTAAACCAATATTTAAAATAAAATCATAACATTTCATCACATTCACAAGGTATATATATTCGTTGATGTTTTATATATTTAGAAAAATCATTCAAGTTACCAAATGAGGAAATAATTTTAAATTTGTTATAATTCTTTTCATGAAAACCTTATTCAAAAATAAATGTCGTCATTGAAACTCCCTTTTAAATGTTCCATGATGTACATTAGTTTAAAAAAAATTTAACACACAACCATGGATTCAGACTGTGATTGATTAAATTTTAATGAATATATATATATATATATATATATGTGTGTGTGTGTGTGTGTAATTACAAAATCACAATTACATTTGTATATATACATACATATGTTTTGGTATATACACATAGTCATGTCAAGATTTCCATATTTAAATAAATTTAAACTATTAAAGACACAATTTCATTTTTTAAATATCTGTAAACAACATTGAATCTGAAGATAAAACATTAATTAAAGAAAATATATTATACATATACCATAGAGAAAAAAATGATTTCATTAAGTTGTCAAACCATCACAAAGAATAATTTATTCTATAAACCTCTTGTAATTAATTAAATACATACAATTAAATATCATTTAAAAATTATTTTCCAGGAAAATATCACATTTTAAATACCAAATCCTCTTGAAAAATAATATTTACATTGAATGAAACATATAAAATACATAATTTTAAAGAAAAATATTTTTTTAAAGCTTAAACATAAACATATTTTTTGAAAAATAGAAACATATACAAACGCCCACATAGATGAAGTACTATTAAAGAGATCCATTTATATATGATGAATAGAAGATCAAAGGTGGATTCTACCCAACATCTTGATCCAATGCATAAGAAACCATTACACAAACACACAAAGGGTTCATCTTTGGGGAAAACATAGGGAATTTAATAATGTGATACAAGATGTTAAGAGAGGAATAAGGAGGTGGCAGAGGAGGAAGAAGAACCCTAACATGAGTAGATTTTGTATAGAAATGGAGTGTAGAGGGCCATAGATCATCGAGAAATGTTTGAGGTACTCATTAAAATGGTCATACTGGGAGAATTTAGTGTGACTAAGATAAGTGGGGGAGATTCATGGGAAAATGGGGTTTTAATTTTAATGTGTTAGCTTAGTAAATCAATTATTTTAACAAAACATGTTGATTATCTCTATTGGAAAACATTTTATTTGAATTTATGTGCCAAAACTACACCATTCATAGTAGAGTACCTGAAGATCACATTATTGAAAAAACCGTACGGTGAATATGCCAAATAGCTCTATTGAGGTTGAATATCCAATGTAATTTTTTCACATTGTTAAAAACAATAATTAGGGATAAATATTTACACTACAAAACAGTTACAAAACATTGAAAATTAGAATGATTTGACCTCAATCATGATTAATGAACCACGGACCATCGAATAAATTAAATAACAATTAATTTAATAGTAACGGAATGATAATTATCCCCACCACAACACTTTATTCCCCCATAAATTCAAAAAATTTAATATTTACCTAAGAAACAATGATATTCAACTTAGGAATAATGAAACTGAAAAAAAATTACCAACTGATACAAATCCAACCAAAATCAATGGGCAATTGTTAAATGAATTACAGACCACAAATTAAGGAAGTATCATGAATTTTCACACCCAATTGGGTATCCCCACCATTTATGAACTCACTAACAAGTTGGGATAACTATATAAGTCACAAATAAATACCACTAAAAAACAAATCTTCACCTTCTAAACAAGAGGATCCTAATGGATAACCTGGTGAAAATCTAATTCATCATTCCACAATATGGATGGAACTACAAATAGAACACTGACATAAAATCACCCAGAACAACCAATAGGTCAACTATAATATATGAAGAATGGAAATAAGAATAATGCAGTGGAGGATATTAATGGTTACTAAACTAAAACTTGAATCCCCAACTAAAGAGTCTCAAAACCAAATTCTTGAAAACATAAATTTTAAATTGTTTATAATAATAGTAAAACTAAGATAATTAAATCCCAAAAAATAAAAAAAATAGGCACAAAAAATTCATTAAATAAATAAAAAATAAAAACAAAACCTTCATAATTCTTCAAAACAACGAAATTAGAATCCCCATTAAACTCACCTAAATCATACCAACCAAAAAGAATAATGAGGTATAAAATGAAAACATTCATTATATTGAATAACATGTACTCTCACTAAAAGTTAAAGAATCAATAAATTAGTTTTTATATGTCCATTAATCTTAGACACTACATATAACCATATAAGTAAATATCAATCCATCACCATATAATTTTAAGATAGTGTAACATTAGAATTTTTTAGACTCCACATAAACATATATAAATTTTCTCCCACCTCAAATGAATAAATCCATAAATACATAAAAATAGAGACACTCAATGTACTTGTGAGAGCCATTAAAATTAATAGGTAACAAGATAATATCAAAATTAATGATCCAAAAAATGTAACAAGGAAGATGCCTAAGGAGGGACACCAAATAAAAACTACTCCATGAACCCTAATTGAACATGTTTTAAACAATAAAATGTTGATTTTTTTAAAGGAATGATCATAAAAAAATAAAATATAAATCCAAATCAAACACCATGGAAATTTAAATCAAATCTTCTTGAAAATAAAACTTCAACTCAAAAGCAATAATTATTTTGGATAAATCACAATCACAATCAAAAGAATCAAAATAAGTAGAGATATTTAAATTCTATTATTTCTAAAACCAGTAGAAAGTAACTCACCTTAATTTTTATTAACTTAAAATACTTCAAAAAAACATTTTAAAATTTCATAGAATTTTTAAAATATCTCAAAAAATAATTATCTTAAAAAAATTAATATATATATGAAACCCCCTTACCATATCTCAAAATTTTATTTTAAATCAAAATTATCATGAAAAAATCACATTTACCATTTACAAAACTCAAACAGTTTAACAATATGAAAACATATTATATAATATTAGATGCAAAAAATATAGTTTAATAAAACAATAAGTCATAATATTTTTTAATAAGGACAAGCAGTTGTGCAGTTATTGAGGATAATATTTATCAAACCCTATTCCAATCATTATAATACCACTAGAAGTCATACTGAAACAAAATCTTAGGATCCTCATTGGTTTTTATATCCTACAAGGTAACTGTGTTATTCTTGTTAAACACTCATTTTCACCCTCTCAATAAAATCATAAAAACAATTCAATAATCATATATCAGAATGTAAGACACAAAACCCAACATTTTATTGTCACTCAAGTTTTAGTACATGAAATATTTACATAGACTCTTCCCATGCCTCCCAATCATTACATGACAGTATCAATACAATATACTAGACACCCCAACTAATGAAGAGTTCTCCATAACATAGGTCATATAAGGATTGTAGGCTCTGATATTATATTATCCGGAACCCACCACAGTCTTCTATCTATTAGACACTTTAAAAGACAAGTGATAAGGCCTGAGGGGACTCACAAATCCACTTAGTCTTTTTAAAAGTGTTATAAGAATCAAAATAAATGAATGGATATGATTTAACCCACATAAAAATTATTTAATAAGATGTGAAATAATCTCCATGACTATGTCGTACACTGGAATCCCTAAAATACAAAGCCTAAATAATTTAAACAATTTGATGAAATGAAAAAAAAAATCATCTATAACCTCATAAAAAAAACACCCCTTCAATTTGAGAGTTATTTTAGAATTTATATTCAATATAAATTTATAAAGGAAATAAAAAAGGTATTGATTGTCAAATTATCTCAAGATACCAAGGTGTGAATATAAATCAAACATACGTGAACATGTTCTCTCTTTTCACATGGGCTGACACTCCATCAAAATATAAACTTGCTACCCGAATAAAAGTGAACTAAATATGAATCATCAAAAAAGACACTTATTCTCAAGGCATAGACTGTTGTATGTAGGCTGTGAATAGAAAACAGCCTTTTATTTAATCACCATGAAATATATATTTTCTCTTAGAATAATCAATATTTTTTTTGAAAATACTAGTAGAAAATATTTTTTCAATTTTATAATAATTGAAAATATCAATTTATCAATCATTTTATATTTAACATTCTATTTTTAATGATAAAAATTAGTTATAAAACATTTCACTAGACTATAAAATTTATTTTAAAAAACCTCCATTTTTTAAAAACATTGCAAACAACATTATAATCCAATATTTCTTAGATATTTTAGAATCCATTATTGGAAGAGCTGAAGAAATTAGGATGAAGGTAATAATAATAGAGTTAATAATGGCTTAACACTAAATAAAAATATATGTAGTAAACAAAAAAATAGGAAAATAGGGTATGCAATCATTTTAAATATAATATAAATGGAGTGTAAAATAATACCCTACATTAATTTATTTATAAACACCATTACGATGAAAAATATATAAGTTCACATATTAAATTGTCCTATAGAACTTATATATTTCTAAATAAGGTATATCTGACAATTAGTGGAATGTGAATTAGGTCATTGTCTCTTGTGGTTGTCACATTTATTTTAGTTGCATTGATAATTTTGGGTGAACCTTTCCTTTTTCTAGGTTCACCTACCCATGTCACCATGATTCCTAAGAATTTTAAAAATAACAACATCAAAACATTCTTATCCAACCTCCCAATGCTCATCTACATGAAATCACTCTCTAAAATTAGATCATATAATTCATGAACAAATTGAATAAATATATTTTCAATGAAGGTGTAAAATTGTAATAAAATTATTATAATGTACCAAAAAGTCAAAAATGTAATATATAATAATATTTTTTCCAAATACCAATTTAAAATCAATTTCCCAAATCAATCTCATCTTTTAATCTCCCTTTTTCATGTTCCAAGATAGCATTTAGTTTCAAAACACGTAAATACACAGTTATTGATATATATGTATTATTTTAAGTAGATTCTTATGAGTATATATATATTTATATTTATATTTATTAAATAAAAAAGTACATGTATTTATAATCATTCACATTTCATTATTAGAAAACATTATTATATAATAATATTTCTAAATATATATAGGTATATAAAATCTGTCTAGGAAACTATTTAAATATTGAAATATTTAACAAAAACTATTATACATAAGAGATAAAATTCATTGAAACCAAAATAACAATGATAAAGAATAGAAAGAAAATACATATCATTATTAAATTATCAAATAATCATGCATAATTAAATCCATAACCCCCTATTAATAAATTAAAATCACATAACTAAATCTATTTTATATATGAATTTCAAGGTTAAATACTAATTTTAAATTCCAAATACCTTTAAACTAATTTATTATCCATTTAATGAAAAATATATACTTAGAATAATTGAAAAGGAAAATATTTTAGGGAATTACAATCAAAAATGGTTTTATAAAGAATATATAATATACTAGAAACACCAATATTGAACATGTGCAGGTGAAGAGAACACTTAAAATTCCTTAAAACGAATACCAAAAGAGGATGTCACACATCATATGTATTGAATCCATAAGAAATAAAAATGTTAACACGTCTAGTTATTGGTGTTTGGAGAAATTTACAAAGATGAGGAATGTAAAACATAATGATTAAAGAAGGAGGAGGAGGCTGAAGAATAACACTAACATGAGGTGATCCTTTATGAAAACAAATAAGATAGTTATGGACATCCGAGAGAAAGGGTGGTGGTAGTTACACACATGATCCCTACATGGATTCGGTCAAGGGATTCATTTAATATAGTTAGGGGATATGTAACATAGATTTTTATTATTTTTGGGGTAGTTTAGAAAATTCATTTTTTATGAAAAATTTAAATATTTACTGTTTTCCAAATGGCACACCAACTATGACCCCTTTAGTATAGAGTACGTAGAGGCAACCCTTTAATCCCAAATTGTTCAAAAAAACATTCAGTGATAATTCCAAATGGATTTTTTAATATTGATGGCGTAATAAAATTGTTTACACATGGTTATTTCTAACATTATTTTCTTGAAGAAACACCACAATACACAAAAATATTGGATTGTTCAACCCTTAACCCAAGGAATCAAAAAATACTATCAAATAAAAAAATAACAAAGAATTAAAAATTATAATAATGACACTTCTAGTTATAATATACTATCATGATAATTTTTTATAAAATTAAATTTTAACCTTCTGAACGATATAATAATTTTTTTAATTTAAGGTACACTACATTACTTTATTAAGATATTTGGGAAAAATAAATACATATCTTATGTTAATGTTATAAATTCTATAATAAAATTAATTTCACATAATATAATTTTAAAATTAGATAATGAAAATCACCAAATGTATTATTTGAGAAAATACTATGGCCATATTTTAAAAATAATTTTCAACCATGCCTTCTTCAAGAACTTGTATTGGAATAATAACATTGGTAATATAGAATAATGGTTTTAAATAATCAATACCATAGAATAAAATAATTTTCTTATGATGAACAGTGTAATCCCCATAAATATGTATTTAAAAAATCATTGTAGTGATCCTATATTTATAATTTTTTTATAGCTTCTCTATCATGTCACCAAATCAAAAAACATGAATTTAATCATAGAAACATGACCATTGGATATTAATGAAATTTGATTATGTACTCGATAACACCAAAATAGGATATATATATTTTGACCAAGATTGTATGTATTATGCATATATAACCCAAAATACCATTTTAGTTAATGTTATATTATTAGGTTATGTATTTTTGTTTGTTACATAAATATATTTGACGAATTTAAATCAATTTATCAAAAGAATATTCACTATTAGAACTCAATATTGATACCTGACAGAAATACCCTGATATAAAGAGATACAAATTACTTTATTAAAATTGAACTCAATAATTTATCAAAATCATAAATTAAAAAATAAAAATAATTAATTCAAGTATAAATTTAATTATATTACCAATGATTTTAACCATTCAAGATAGTATTAATAATGAAATATAAAATTAATATTAATTAAAAATAAGATGGGTTATTTTCTATATATTATTATATTCAATAAAAAATATTAAATAAAAGTCACATGATGTTATATGAAATATTATATATGAAATTAAAAAATGATTTTAAATGTACTAACATTATATAATCATCAACCATTCCACTATTAAGAAGTACTACATGATGATTCATATCAGACTCTCTAATGCTTAATGTAAAAAGTGAATATGATTCAAATACACCACTTTTTTGGGGGTTATGGTTGAAATTTGGTTTATTGGGATCATCTTACTTATCATCAGTTTTCATTAAGTAATTATATTTTTCACTAACATTACCATACATATTGAACATAAATTTATGAAATATTATTTTAAATAGTCATTCACAATTATTTATTTAAAAAAAATCTTATCCCATATATTTTATTTCAAGATTGAAATCATTATTTCTATAGTGAAAATCTGATGAAAAGAATAATTAGATGAAATATATCCTTATTGAGATGATGCACCATAGTTTTCAATTATCATTTTAATAATTATTGAAGAAATTAATTTTCCATGTCACAAAGAAGGGAATGCGTCTGCAATTTATATTTTTTTAAAATATACATGATCAACCTTTTAGTATATATGTATCTCAAAAGTGACATATGTGACTCTTATAGTGTATTCTATTATATGGGAGTAACTATTGAATAATTATAAAAATCAAATATGTAGAAAAATACGATAATCTTTTGATTTAGATGTTGTAATATTAACATATCCTTTTACTCCAATTTCATAATGTTACACAAATTACTCTCTCGAACATTAAAATATTCTAATATATAATAATTTTTCTTCTACAAATTTTTCATTAGAAAATAAACATACAGAACATTATATTGATTATATTAAATTATCTTTGACATAATTCTAGGATTTATTTATGAATTAATTAATTCATGACTGGATTTTAAATCATCAATTTTACGTTAACACATAAAATGGTATCATGTAACATTTTACTTATTTTTCAAAAATATTTATCATATTTAAATAGTGGTTCCAAATATTTAATTAAAAATAAATCAAAATATAATCCAGACATGTCAATCAAATAATACTATGAGAATTTGAATAAAAGTTCAAATAATTTCAATAATTAGGATGCTTATTTTAGAGAAAAATTTTCAAACAATCATTTTATTTATGGATAACATAAGATGAATTATTTTTAGTTAATTATTTTTTATTAACATAAAAATTTCACTGATTATTTTTTTATGGTTATGTTCCATCTATAGTAATCATAAATTTCTTGTGAAGAAAAAAGTATAAAAGAATTCCATCAACAGGAACATGAACATTTTTTATAAACAATAAATGAAAATTTCCTCCTTTTATTTTAAAAAAAATTATTCCATAAGGAGGATAATAATTTATCATCTATAATAATGCCAAAAACATCAAATAAAAATTATTTTTAAACATATCATACATTTACACACTCACATTCCAAATCTAATTTAATAAATATATTAATGGGTGAATGCTACTGGAAATATAAATTCTAGGATTATTTGGTATAGTTATATAACTGAATAAATTTTCTTAAAATTATATGGTTCATATCTATAAATATTAATGAACCATTGAAAAGTATATTTTGATTTATGAATTGTAAAAATGGGTTGAAAATATCACAAAATAATCCCATTATAATAATATTTGTTTATAGTAAACAAAAATTTTATTCTATAAAATATAATTAATGATAATACTTAAGATATTTTCACAAATTCATTATTAATAATCAATCACACATCATCCAAAAATTTCTTATTTGAATCAATATTTTTGATTTTAAAATTTCGTGAAATATAATAATAAATAGAATTGTCTTAACTAATTTTAATAGTAAATTAGATCAAGTTCTATATTTTTTAACATTATATCTTGATGTAATTCATTATTTTCACTCTATAAAATAAATATAATCTTCTGAAATGAAACTATAATCTATAAATAATTCATTGATTTTTGTAGATAGTTTTTTTCAATGAAGTAACGTGGATTCCATGTAAAATTTATATAGAATATTAGAATCATCATGTAAAGATTCATTAAGAAATAACATGGAGATAAATAATTAAATTATTATAAAATAAAAAAAAAATGTAATATAACAATATTAATAATTCAAATCCTCCAATTTACAATGTATATGATATCATTAGGCCATTGCATATTCAATTAAATTTCTATCACTATCAATAACATTATTTTAATCATTAAATTGATTTTTCATACTCGTATTACGGTTCTCCTACATTGGAATACATGTGTATTTATATTACTTCATAAATATAGACAATAAATATTTTAAATTAATCATAAAAATCCATTTATTAGAATCATTATTATTATATTCTTTAATATTCCATCTACTATGATACCATATATGATAGTTGGTATTTGAATCATTATTTTGTTATATTTTAACTCAGTTCATAATGATATAACCTTGTTATACCTATATAATCATAACAAAGGCATCAAATAGTCTTCGATATAAATATTTATTAAAATAAAAATTTAAAATTTATTATATATCATTATGAATCTAATTTATGATCTTATCATCATTATATATCAATCTTTAATAAATTCTAATATAAAAAATATTTTTTTAATTTAAATTTATTTGTTTTAATATATTCAAAAGAAAAAAATAAATGTACATTTTTACATTGAATTACTAAATTATAAAATATTTAAAAAATTCAAAAACATCAATAAAATTTTGATTGATAAAGGTTATTAAATATAAAAAACTCTAAGAATTTATTAAATTATATGTTTTTAATATGTATATTATAACAAAATATACATAATAATATCCACTTCGTTTCATTTATTTTAAATAAAACATATCTTAAAACTCTTAAATTCTTTCACTAATATTTTCCAAATCCAACAATATGTTTCATTTCCCATTATCAAAAATTTAAAAATATTTTCCTCTATGTTTTGAATCATTTTCATAGAAATATACGTATTGTAAAAAATTTATAACAACATAATTAAAATAGTATTTAAAAATATTTATTAAATATTTTTCTAAAATTGAAAAACAATTTTAAATGACACATAAATGTAAAATATCACGAAGTTAGAAAAAAATTGAATTAAAAATTATAATAATATTTTATTACATAATAAATGTCAAAAAATGAATTTCAGTTATAATTAATATTGTACACTTAACAAATACATGTATAATTAATCAATGAAACCCAAATATTTAAATGAAATGTAGAAATTTTATTTCATTCCATCATTTCCATATAATAAAAAATAACTTATATCGTATCCTCCTATATATATCTTTTATTGTAATAAATTTAAATACATAATATATAACCAAATACTTTTAAATAATAAATACAATTATATTCTCAAAAAATATATATTTCTGTATAAATTTTTTTATTATATAATGTTTTTGCAGTGGAATTTTGGATTCTTTGACCAATTCATTATATTAGGTGTCACGACCTGTCCCACGGTGCCCGTACCATGACTACCCCAAGCCTGCCTTCCATAGGCCAGGGTTTGGAGACTAGAATCGGAAAGGCGTATCCCTAAAATGGGAATGAATTTATGTTAAACCTGTACAAACATAAAGTCTAGAAACAAAATAAGATTCCCCCACAAAGTGAAACTGCAGTATTAAAAGTGGGTACTGAAAGTAAAGGGGCTGGAATAATAGACCAACTGAAAAGATACAACTACAATTGAAAACAGAAAACAACCTCTGATATTGTCCACCAAAGATCCTACAAGATGGGTAGGTACAGCTCGTCTCCACAGATCTCCACATCAACCAGTCACCTCTGGGTATTGCCTTGTCTGGGATAATATAGTCTCAGCCAAACTGCTCGTCGTCGGCACAAGACAAAATAAGGCGCGGGCAAATACCATTTAGGGATGAGTGTAACAATACATACTAGGGACCCCGATACCCTCTAATGTCTCTATGAATTCCGTAATGGAAAACCAAAAAGCATGATATCAATCATAAAGTACAAAAAAACTACTCCGTTAAAACCCTGTATAATTAAGGCACAACAGTACACATGATTAGTCGAGAAGCTAGATCATCTTATTCTATCGAGTGGCACTCCTACTGACTATACCGTGTCTGACCCACACAAGATCGATAGGTATTAACACCCACTATCCAACATAGGATATGATAAGCCTAGGATTGATATGTACTAACCCACGAATGACCCACACAAGATCTGTATGCACTGACCCACACAAGAGCGCTGAGGGTAGACCAACATAGGATCTGAACTATACAGGTTTTGTATGTCCTTGATCCACAATGGGCCCCTCTACGGCTGGTCCTTGTCGGGTCACATACTATTCATCCATATAGTATCGTTAGGTGAGGACCAACACAAGATCGTTCGATACTAACCTCTGTATGATCTATCTCCAAACTCCGCCTCAATTCCTTCCACTATATCGATGGGTGCTGATTCACAAAAATTAATTGGGTGGTGAATCACACAGAATCGTTGTGTGCTGATTCACACAGAATAATTGGGTGGTTATTCACATAGAATCAATGTGTGCTGATTCACATAGAATCTCTATGTGCTGATTCACATAGAATCACTTGGTACTGATTCACATAGAATCGTACTTTATTCTTCATGTCTCAACTGATCATAGGTTTCCCGCTCATAATAAGCTTGTTTTTTAGATAAAATTATCCTAATATCATCAATCGTATTTCAACTGGTACTAAGCCCCATGAAGAAGATACCCCATGATCCGTCATGTCATAAGGTATGAAATTCAATAGATGGCGTGTCAACCAGACACTTGGTCTGTAAGTAATTGACATTTTAGTGTTGAGAGCCTGGTTGGATTCAGAGTCCTTCCAACCTAGACTTACTCTAAAACTCTTGTTATGTATCTCAAAATAACCGCCTGGATCCAAGGATCCCAGTGCGATAGATGATTTTTTTTTCAAATGGATGCCCAGTTCGCAAGACACAGTCACTTAAGCGTAATTGGAACAGAGAGGGGTCCGGGTCTAGTCAGACCAATTCGGACTGACCCGACCTGACCTGATCTTGTTCTGGTCGACCCGAACTGGTCTAGGTTTGAACCATCCTAGCTTGGACTAGCCCGAGATGTCCTAGTTGGGCTGGGCCGTGGACTGGTTTGGCCTGCCGGCAGGGCACGGCCTGCCGGGCGGTCCAGCTTGCTTGCTGGTGCAACCTATGTTGGGGTTATACAGTCTCCTTCTGAATTGCTCAAAGTTTCCGTTCGGTTCATTTAAAAAGAAGTTCCATGTGGAGAGACCATGGTATCTGTGGGACCCGTAGGTAGCAGGACCCTCACCTTCCACCGGGACATGGATGTAGCGGCTTCCTCAAGCGGTGCGCAATAGTGCAATGTCTCACCTTCACCGCGGTCGTCCCATGCAGGCCGCCCCTTCATCCCATCACAACACCTTTAGGTGCCACCACATTTCCATGGCCAGTGACCACCATCCACTGCCATCAGCACTGGCAGTGGTCAATGGTGTCACGCTGGTGAAGCTTCTGCGGGCCACCGAGGGAGTTCTGGTGGTCTGTTTTCCCGTCCGTTCATGCCTGTGGGACTCCCAGGATGTCGTTGTCGATATGCTCTACCTGGATTCAAATTTTCATCATGTTGGAAGTTATTCACCGATAAACGAGACCAAAATGGCAGGGAAGAGGTTCCAGGACTTTTTGTTTGGCCTGTTCCCTCTGTTTTAGCATCATTACAAAGGGTTAATAAATAAAACACCACATAGATAATGTTTATACCCAATTCAAATCCCCCACAACAACCACCCACAAAATTCCAGCACTAGGAAAAGTATTGAGGAAATTTTTTGGATTAATTAACAACCACTACCTTGAGTTTTGTTGGAGATGTCACGGTGGTGGATGAAGAATCCATATCCATGGAAGCCATCGACGTTCTTCGTCAATTCCCTCTACATCGTACAAGATTTCATTTATCATTGGTGGAAGATGTCGCATCACTTTGATAGAGGTTCCTTTCTTGGGGAAGCTGGGTCAAGACACCACCCACGAACTCACATAAATATATTGGAGAATGTCTGAGTAAAACTCTAGGGAATTAATGTGGTTCATTAATTGATTAAAATAATGTGCCACATTAATTACACAAAGGATGCTATCTCAACCAACATGTAACCAAGAATTTAATATCTCATATTAAATGTTTGATCACCTCCATGAACCCCGCCACTACCGCACAAGGGGTGATAGGATAAAAAAATAACACTATGTATGTTATTTTATTATTTCATTAAAATTCAAAAAAACAAAAATTTTCACCCAACCAAATATGGTCAAATTTAACACTCCCGTAAGTGAATCCTAGAGCTGTGAGTTCAACTATGGCCTCAAATTTCAATTCCGTGCACCAGGTCAAAAGTAAAAAATCAATGTCCGCATGTTTTTTGAACATACCATAAAAAATTTCCTAAATTATTTACAGCCACCCTCGACCAGCACTAGTCCAGTTTAGGATCTACCTAAGGGAAAAAATCCCTTAAGAGATCAACAATACTCATGTATTTCCAATATGAGATACCATTTAAGAGTTATATAATATAACAATAAAATAATTTTTACTTAATTATTTTATTGCGGGAAAAAAACTAACTTCCACTGTTGGCCCCCACCGACCAAAGTTAAGATCTACCTAAAGAAATTATACAATCATGAGTTTATTGGTGGGCTCAAAATTTTTATCTGAGTCACTGTTTGTGAGTTATATGTATTTTAAAAAAATAATTTTATTTAATAATTTTATTTAACGTTATTCAATTTTCGGGTTTTATCACGGATGGCCAGGCCTGCGCTGACTAAACATAAATAGGTCCTAGGGTAAACCCACCATCCTAAATGCAACTGATCCCTCTGATTTTTGATCCATGAATCCATTTTATATTTATTTCATTTTTTCAATAAAACGACTCATAGATTCTCTTTTATGATTTCCACTTTTTCAAAAAATCATTTCGAGCACTCCGGGCCTCATAATCACATGCTGTAAAATTTCGTGGTCTCATAAAATTTCTATATAATCGAGGGGAAAAATTATATGGGATTTTAAGGACATTACATTGGGAAAAAATTATTTGTCAAATATTTTTTTGAGTTTTATATCTCTTTGAAACAATATTACTTTCATAATAACAACACGTGAAACATATAATAACTAATATTTATTTAAAAGATGCATAGTTTATGTATTTAAAATAAAAAATCATGCACCATAAGAATAAATTGTAATTTTATTTATATAAATATATGGAAGAAATAAATTCATTTCTTAGTGTTTTAAGTAATATTATTTTTAGATAAAAAGATTTAAATTAATACGAATAACCTAACACATACTGAATAAAAAATTAATTTCATCGATTAAATAAGATTAGGGGAGGGGATATGTTTAACTATTAGATATGGGAATAGTTACCATCAGGAAATGAGTGATGAAATTTAAATATCCATGATTGAATTTGTAAGGAGTGGTAGAGGGAATTTAAAATTAGAGAGTATAGAAAAATTTATTTATAATATCAAATGTAGATTAAAGGTTGTTTATTATTCATGGTTATGGTGTAATTATCTCAGAATATAAAATGGTATTTTACTAAGTAAAAATTAGTGGACTTTGTTTACATATAAAATTTAATATTTTTTATATGACATACACCATTCATTGTCCATATGGCTCATGTCTATATGTTTATCTATAAAAATTGAAAAAGTATATAGAGGACATATTTTTTCACATTATGGATTATATCCCAGTTCACTAATGGAACATAAATAGAAAAATTATTATTTTGATGATCTTTAAAAAATATGTTTATAGGTCCATGGTTGTACACAATTTTGTTCTGGTGAGGTCATCTTTTCATTAGCTCATTGGAAATTCACAACGTAGTATGCAATCATGATCATCCTGGGTTACTCTTAGTCTCCCTATCCATGTATCAATCCATTACATGGTAGATAATTTGAATGTTATTTTTAATTAAAATTTAAGATAATTCCCCCATCATAGAGAAAAGGGTATTTATATCATTTCCTTACCAAAGAAAAATCAATGAGCAATGTTTTCAAAATGATTTATTTTTGCATTTACTCATCCATATTCAAGTTGCATATTAAGGATTCTCAATGAAACGCACTGAGCCTAATACTTCAGGTTTTACAGTCTAAAAAACAAAACTCTTAAAAAAGTCTAAATATTTGTGTAACTACATTGAACACTTTTTCTCAAAAAAAAAATTATCAATCAAATTGGAACCATTTAGATAAAAAAGAATCAACTATTTATAGTGGAAATAATATTTTTCATATATTTATTCTTTCGTGATAATGTGGAAGATAAAAACTAAACTTATTCAATATAAATAGATTGATTTATCTGAATAAGAAATTATTTCACCGTAGTGAATCGAATAGAAAAAATATCGTCTTCCCCAAGGCTCTAACTCTATTCACATTTATTTTATTTCTACTTTAAGAAAAGCCAATATTTTCATAGTAATTAATAAACATGACCGTTATAGTTGTATTTTTAGAAGGAATTTTATTTGTTAAATTTTCAATCTTATACCCCTCATTTTATATTTTAGGCTATTGTATCCTAGTTTTTTTATGATCAAATATTTTGTATAAATAGTTATTTTATTCCAATTTAAAAAAAATTCTCCCATAGAGACACAATATTCCCCATAGAGACACAATATTCCCCTTTCCCATATTTTCAATGTAATTGAAATGTATAATTCAAACATATCATTAAATACCTAATTATTTATATAAGAGTGAACTAGTGTGTATCATATTCGATGTACTTCCACCATTAAAATTGGGGATACTCACATATTCTAAAGACTGATTCAAATAATTACCCAACAATTTATTTATAGTCTCTCTATAACCAATAAAACACTATGAGTATGAAATGTAACATAAACCCAATATTCCCCTTTCCCATATTTTCAATGTAATTGAAATGTATAATTCAAACATATCATTAAATACCTAATTATTTATATAAGAGTGAACTAGTGTGTATCATATTCGATGTACTTCCACCATTATAATTGGGGATACTCACATATTCTAAAGACTGATTCAAATAATTACCCAACAATTTATTTATAGTCTCTCTATAACCAATGAAACACTATGAGTATGAAATGTAACATAAACCCAATGGGTGGTATTATTTTTGTTGGGATCTGAGAATATAAGGCTAGGTTGATTTGTTTTGAATTTGAATAAATCATAATGGATGTAAGAATTTGAAAAAAAATTCTTCATTTATCAAACATAAATATACAAATATATTTTCTCTGTACCCAATCACTTTTGTAGATGGAGCCTGAAAATCAAAGCATCCCTCTTTTCTACAAGGTAGGGGAAATTAGATTAGGGGAAACTATAATGTCGGTTAGGTCCCCATTTAAAGGGATATGAATGAATAATTATTCCCCCTAGTGTCTAATTTTAATTATGTATAAAGACCCCACTTTTTTTATGGTGATATGAATGGTGGAATAATATGTAATGGGAATTTTTCACTAACCTAAAACTGATACATGTTTAAATATTTATGACCATATATCCAAAATAAAATTTATATAACTTACTAATAAATTGGATAATTTGGTGATCAGTTCCTTATATTGGAAGGGACATTTTCATATACCATCCCTAACTATGAGAGGTAATGTATGAAGAGTTTGGGTGAAAGATCATGTCTAGGGAGGAATATTATTTTCTATATGGATTTCATGAAATTTGGTTTAGTGGATATCTACTATCAGTCTTGGATACAAACATTGATTCATGGACAACATATTTTTCATGGAGGCATTATTGGTACGAGGAATAATTCCCATACTATATATTTCCATATTCAAAAGATTATAACTATCTACCATTCATACATATTGGGGACATACCATATTCCATAAATTGAGGATATTTAGAATTTATTGGGACAGATAAATTCTTGTGTTTAGTATATAATTCTACAAACCATTGAATAATCTATGGTTCAGATATTCTAATATATTTAGAGAGTCCTAGGATTCCAACCATTGATAATGGAATATTGATAGATAGTCAAATCCCTATGTATTCACTCTTAATTTTTTATATTATAGTTTTGTGGAGAGATTACCAAGGAGATAAATGACAAAAAAATCTAACAGTTGTGATGATTGTACATAAAATACAGCACTAAAATATATTTTCATGGTCACAGGAATTGTTTGAGAAATATTATTCAAGGTATATATCCCATACATATTTAACCATAAATTTTTATACATATAGATACATATCCCAACCCCTTTTTAAAATAATGTTTAAAGTATCATCATTTGTTTTCTCAATAACTCTATTTGCTGATAATAAGGGAAGACACTCATTACTTTATTACATAGTCATTAATAGATAATACTGTAAAACTGCACTGTAAATATATTGATGTATGGACATGATACTACCCATAGATACAAATGAATGAGATTGTGGTCTATGTTGACAATTATAAAGGCACATAAAAGATATAATGAGGAACCCACAACAATTGTAAGTAGATCTTTATAGTGTAGGTGACACTACGTTGTAGCCAAAGACATGTGTTACCATCCATAATCATAAATATTATAGAAATAAAATATATAGAGACTAAAATAGGTTATTCCAACTATATGTGGCTATAGAAAAAGCTAATAAATATGGGGGAAGTGTTTATAAAAATATTTAATCATAATGAGACTATCACTAATCCTTAACTAGAGGAATCATATAATTATATTCTCAAAATTAAAGATATATATTTTTTCACTGCATTTTGGATAATTATACAATATAAAAATTATTAGATGATGTATGGGAATTATTTATGTATTCATACATATATTATATATGAAAATCATTAGGTCCCCAGCCAACACAAATTACAGGGATATAACCCACTATGATCAGTTCTTGTTTTGGAGAGTTCGAATTTTTTATGTATTGAACTATCCAAGAAATAATATTTACATGTTTAGTGATGTGGTTCATTGATATTTTCAACCAAGAGTTTGGTTTTAGTAATGAACTCAAGGATGAATGGGATGAATATATCGATGCTTCAATGGTATCATAGAAACATCTAGACTATTTTGATATATCATGAAACATTAGTAACATTCTGATTTTTTATTTATTTTATAGAGAAAAAGGAATAAAATAACTCAATATTCACTTATATATATATAATATAATGATTAAATCAGAATAGGTGATATTAGACATCCCAATAGTGGGAAATCCATCACTGTTGTGTAGGTATTATTAGAAGCATTAATGGAAGATATATTAAAATATTTTCAATAAACATCGTTCAAAAGTTTCTATATAGTGAATGGGCTATATAAAGTACAATTTTAGTGGAATTTTATAATGTATGATACTTTATAATGTGTATAAAAAAAGGGTTTCTTTGGATCTTACTTCTTATTCCTTAATTATAAGTTGATACTGAAAATTTTTAATTTTTTATTGTATTATATATTTTTATAGGGCCATGCCCCTCTTTTATATAGATACTGACCCATAGAATTGATCCATTTAATTATACAATATCATCAATTATTATTGAATAAAAAATGATTATTGAAGTGTATGTATGTTGTCCAAACTAATGCATTTTAAGACTATTTTGGAACGATTGATCGATTAGGAATAGCAACTAATGGTAGAGAAATAATATACTAAGGTTGGGATAGAAACCCATATTTTGAAATCCATATATTTTATCAATCTCAAAGATAATTTCAATTAAAACAATTATAAAAACACATCTTGAGCATGAGTAAAATCTTTAGGCTGAGATATAAGATGTAATATAATGAACAGACTTGGGACACCTTAAAAATTGTACCCGAACCAATATGCTATGTACCAAATGATAGTTCACATTCTTGATGGGGTGTAAACTAGAACAACTGGATCAAAAACCCATAAGTACTGACACTTCCCAATCTGAATCAAAATTCAAGACATATATATACTTAGAAAAAAAAACATGAAAAAATATAACGATATATATTCCCAACCATATAAAGTGTGCTAAAACATTAAAGAGTCTGATCAGACCAAATGTGTACATCTAATAGAATGTGACTATGAAACAAGAAACAAATTCTTGAAGTGATAATGGAAGAAACATCCCACCATCTCACCATTATTTAAAAATACCTTTCTAAAATAATCCTGACAAACTCACTATTTAACTTTGTATTTTCCTACCCCAAAAGATAATACAAGCTCTAAATACCAACATAGGGGTGTGTACGGTGTGAGATAAACCATCATGGTAGGATCCCTAATAGGTTTTCCATATAATGTCTTTGTATAAGAATATGATATTCTCAATTTTTAAATAATGTTATAGAAATTGAAAATATGGGACTATTGTACATAAGATTGACATGGAACACATTAGTGGAAATGAATTGAGCCTATTTATCTCACACTGTGTACTCCCCTTCAGTACAGTCTAGACTATGTATTTTATTTTGAGGTAAGAATAGGAAAAGAAGAATCATTAGGTGGAGTTCATTATATCTACTCATTTTGATAAATGGTGGTGTGATGGTGGGATATTTCACACATTTTAATAGGGAGTATTTTTTCTTAGTTTTATTTCACTTGTTACTGGACATGTACATTCTATTTGACAAAACGGTTATTAGTTGTACCATTTTTGTCTTTGGTTATTGAATAAATCTCTTTTTGTTTCTTTATATTGTTTCTTTTTGTCGAGAATAAGTATCATTTATTTTGTTTTATGTTTGGAAAAATTATTACTTATAGGTGTTGTGTGATTTAGAGTTCGAGTCACTAGCCCATGGGGATCATTAATGCTCTTTGGGAATGTAGAAGATCTAATCAATTACTAATTTTTGAGGGTATAAGGGGTTGGTTAGTTACAAAATGTAATAAGAGTAAGTTTTTTTCCAAAGGGTCCCTATCTTGGGATGTTTTTTAGATAAGATATTTGATTATTGGGACATGAGGGGTAGGATATTGAATTATTATAGACATCTATTTCCCTGATGACCATCTGGTTAGCATAGTATGTTTGGATGTGTGTCTCCAATATTGTGTTTTAAGGTTGATATCAATTTCTTATTATGGTATTATTGTTTTAAATGTTATTTTTCTAAGGTGTTATCATTTTATTCATTTTCATGTTTGATTAAATATGTCGCTGGGACATCTTACTCAGGCTCTATAGGAGGGTACAAAGTATTATTCCCCTAAAAAAATCATCATTTGGATCAAATTCTTATAGATTTCATTTTTTGATCAGTTCATTTCATGTAGTTTAATGTACCATTACTTTAGAAACCAATTTTTGGGGAACAACCTAGAGGTGATAAAGGAGTCTACAAATCATGAGTGTTATTACACGAGATGCTTCATTAAATTAAATAGACGAATGAAACATATGAGGTAGATGATTGGTTGGATAATACTTTTCTATTATTTTACTTTTTAGATACACCTGAGGCTATCAAGGTGAAGTGCTCAACATTCAGGGTAAACTATCCAAGAAAATAGTGGAAGGATTCAGTGGTATAGAAAATAGGCTTGTGGTTTTTGATTTAAAATGTTTCAAGACCATCTTTTTTAGTAGTTAATACCATAATAATCAATGATAATGAATACTCTTGTGTTCCTCTCATTACAGCATGGATAGAACTCAGTATCTGAGCACTGAAATATGTTGACGGAACAAGTTCATTTTTCTCTAGAGGTAGTGATAAAGTACTAGTTGATATATAAAAAATACTTATAGGTTTTTCAGCTAGACATTATATCAAAGATATAAATACTTCATCAGTCCCCGTATGTGGTTTTGATTGATAGGAATATCTTAGAAGATATGTATATCAAGGGTATTATATGTTATTCTAACCCTTATCATGCAATATTATACGATTCTATGGAGTGTAGGTAAATTATAAGAAGTGGAATAATTATTGTAGGGTCATAGACGTATTATAAAACCATGGTATTAATCCACACTATCAACAGTAAGAGAATGTAGTGTACCCCGTACATTAAATATTTGTGGAATGATTGGGAACACCCAACATACATATCTTTACCCTCAAATATTTAAATAATTTGTTGAAGCCACATAAATATGTTAAAAGTTTTTATTGGATATTTATATTTATATTTATATTTATTGATAGGGGTATTCAGGTCCAAAGGATTATGTGGTGCTGTCAGGTGCTTTAAAGTGTACAGGGCTCTATCCAGAGGCCTTGGGAGTAAAGGATATCTTGCAGTGAATGAGTTTCCTATGATAGTTAATGTGGGAAAAATGACATTTAGTGGTACCATTATAATCTCATATTAAATATAAACTTTTAATGTGATATTTTTTCATAATAATGATTTATTTTCACCCATTTTGATGATGTTTTAAATCTTTCAAAGGAGCCCACATACGTTTTTATGGAGTGAGAGACATATCTGGGAAAGAGAAAATAATAGAGGTTTAATTTTCTATCATATTGTTTATTGATAGTTGAGGAGAAGGTATTCGTCTATTTCACCATTTTTGATTAAGATCTGTTTTACATCATGATGAGGAATGATTAACTTTATTCTCATCAAGATGGGAATGATTGTTATCAATGGTGAATTTTATTACATGTTGTAGATGGGATCACTCAAGTGTTTTATGGAGAGTTAAATCCAATGTATGGTCATAAAGCATAGTTAATCTTTGAGTTAAGGTGTTTTTTTGATAATGTAGTTAATATTAATGTCATTTTATATATTTGATATCTTCCCATGGTTATTGGGAACGTTCCTCATTTCTTCCACATTGAATTGTATAGTATTCCATTAAAGAGGGATGTAGAGTTACGATTGATTTGGTAATGGGTATGTAGCCTATTTCAAGACATGATTATCACATGTAACATGGTGATATGATAGAGCTCATAATCTAGTTGGATGACCTAATATAGGTGGGTTTATTTTTATTTAGTGTTTCTCCATGGAAAGAACCTATTATCTTTTATAAAAATCAAAATGGTTCACATGATTTTTTTGTGGACTATATCATTTTGAACAAGCTTACGGTTAATAATAAATTCCATTTTTTCTATGTCGACGAATTTTATGATTATGTGGGGGGTGGGGGTTTAGAATATCATTCTTTGGTTGGATTAAAATCAGCTCATGGTTCCAGTGTCTGAATTGGTAAGAATTATATTCATCAGTATGTAATGAAATTATGAATATATTAGTATTCATTTTTCATGAATAATTAATGCACCGCTATCATTGAGTGTGGAAAAACTATTTTCAAATTTTTGTTCTATAATATTTTATTAACCCTAGAAAGTCTCCAAAAGAAGTGTGCAGATAAAATAAATTTTTACTTTTTAATTAGAGGGAAATTTAGTGTTTTTTTTATTTTTTTGTTTTGAATGAAAATAAGGATATCAATTAAGAAAATAATTGAAATAAAATTAGAAACAAAATTTATTGAAATATATGATATGATATGGGTGATCAGGTCAGGGTTCATTTTCCAATTGCAATTATATTCTTATCTTATCTAACTCAATCCTCTTCTACTAATTTGACTAAAGTGAGATTCTATATTGATTTCCCATCACTCCATTCACAAAATGGTGATATTGTGAAAAAAACATAACAATATCTTAGTTTTATCTACTCTATTTACTTGTGAAAGTGAGTTTCAAAGAATATCCCCAAATGAGATAGGAAATACCCGATCAGGACTTATTTATCCCAAACAATTAAGAACATCCACAACCACATTCAAAAATACTATTAATAATAAATTATTTCACCCATAATATGTGGTCAATTCCATATTATATAAAATATAACAATGTGGATGGAGATTATGATTATTTGCAAATGAAAAAATCAATAATAAATTTATAAACAAAATAGGATTTCACATGATTACAAAAACCACTATATGAAATTAAAAAACAACAATAGAGAACAGAGAAAGGGATTTCATTCGATTAAGCCTACTAACACGGGAATTAAAAAACAAAAAACAAAAAATACCAAATAAATAAATATTTCACCCCACCATGTTAAGGGCTATCAATATGAATTAGGAAGAAGAGGGAATAATAAAAATTATACGAATAATAAAAGGAAATAAAAGAATTATGGTTGTCCAGCTGAATATCTCTTCTAAAATTATGCACCTATATGGAACACAATATATTATAATAACAATAAGGATAATTATTATAGTTTTTTCCAACATTAATTTACTATCTTCCCTACAAATTTCACAAAAATTGGACACATATGGAGGAATTTTTTTAATTATAAATGAGTAGTAATTTTTCTATCAAACATTTATATATATCTTCCTTCAATGTTGATCATTAAATGACTACATTTATTAGTGAATAAATCTGTGTAATTTAATGGGGAAACCAGATTGTGATTCCTCTTTAAATTTCATCTAGAACCAACTCAATGGTGGGTATGAATCCCAAGTTATTTCTAATTTATGTAAGTGGGGTCCACTCTTTTTTCTAAAAAAATTTATCATATTTATTGATTTTTTGGTATAAGTATTTTCGAATAAGAACATTTCCTACAAGAAAACATTTAATCCCATAAAATAAGGTATGTTATAAAAAAAATAACTCAACATGGAATAACATTTTAAATGTTATGATCAAAATACCCAAGTGATTAATATGTGTTAAAATTCATGAAATTATTCTATTTTAACATTTTAGCAAAAAACACACAAAGAATACAAAATTCATTCCAATACATTGAAATTGATATGTTGGTTGTAATTAAGTAATTGAAAACATATAAAAATGATGAAAATATTATCTCAATCAATTCCCCCTCATCTATCCCTTTGAATCATAGACAAGTAATCATTATATCAAAGAAATTTCAAAACACATACTCATGGGATATACTAGTTTATCTATAAGAAAAAAGACTAATTGGTTCAACAATAACAATGATTAAATTTCACAATTAGAATCAGTAAATAAAATTTTACTTCATCTCCCCTCCCATGCAAAAATATTACATACCTTCCACTAATTTCCTCTCAGGTCACAATTTTTACTTTTCTAGAATTTCTTTTCACATCCAAACCCTGAATGAATCTAGATATACTTGATAAATAAATACATATCTACCCAATGTGTGTAAATAAAGTTCTTTCTACATTGAGGAATTATAAATCTTGTTCTGTGGTTATCATTTTGTATGATTTTTATTCAAAAAATTGTGCCCAAATTTTTAGGGATAGTTTTCTTTATGAAAAATTGAGTGATTATAATTTTTACTCAGGTATGGTCAAGTCCTTGATCCTCATAGTTGTCAATAAACTCCAAATATAATATAAAAAAACATTACATACACATCCCACACATTCTAAAATTCTTCATATTTGTCACAATTTTTAATAAAACATCGATATAGGAACCACTTTGTTTCACCTTAGGCAACTCTAAAAAGGCACAAATTATTTTAACATGAATGCTCCAAAATATAACAAATTTTGATAAAATTAATTTTTAGCAACAATATCATCACATAAACATTGTATTTTCCACCAAATTTATCTCCAAATGAGGTATCACTACACAAGATATCATCCCCAACAATTATGTTAAATTATATCAATCAATTTTACTTCAAGAGTATATTGGATAGGGAATATTGGATTGTAACGTGACAAAGGAAGAAGTTTATTCAGGGATTATAAGATATACAAGGATTAAATATACTATTATGGGGGGAATTTTTCAGTCAATAAATTTGTTAAATGTAATGAATACGAAAAATAAGTGTTCAGAATAATCAACATAATGTGGGTTCAATAATAAGTTATAGTGAACTTTTGTATGGGATTTAAAAATCATAGAACCTTTCATGGAATTCCCCAAATAATTGATTTTGAAACAATGTCATTTTATTCATTAATTTATGCTCAGTTTCATGGAATAAATTTTTTCACCCATATACATGGGTATCAAAAACATTATTGACAACCAGTTCATCACAAAGTTGTTTAAAAAAATGGAATG
This sequence comes from Viscum album, assembly GCA_963277665.1. Taxonomy (NCBI): domain Eukaryota; kingdom Viridiplantae; phylum Streptophyta; class Magnoliopsida; order Santalales; family Viscaceae; genus Viscum; species Viscum album. Next base: position 1,212,297,010 of record OY728137.1, read on the forward strand.
TTTTTTAAAACAAATTTATTTTATGAAAAATAAAACATCAAAAATAAAATTGAAAATCCTAAGTGATAAAGGCTTCCTCACACATTACTAAATTATGAATTTTAATCAATGAATTTAGTTATAATTTAACATGTTAGTATATTTTTAATTGAATCAAATAAATAATGATGGTGTTATAGAGAGGTAAAAACATATGTATTTGGTAATGAAATGTTTAGTAATGATCATAAGTGTTATTCTCTGAAAACCTACAATAAAGAGGAAAAAATAAATGAATAAAATTATTAAAAGAGAAAAAAATAAAAATAGAATGAGAAATAAATGGTATATCATTTTTTAATCCCCTATGTCAGCCATAGGTATTGACTATTTCTAGAAGGGTAGTTCAATTAGGTTTTCCCCAATCATATGGTGGGTGATGTTTCTTTCTCATGAAGTAAAAAAATTATTCTTTACATTATGAAAATGTAACTTTCTGTTGAGAAATATATGAATATATTATTCCATACCCACCCCATGGGAATGAGATAAAACATTCATGGTTGGTGTAGGACAATGAATTAATCCTTATCTTTCATCATTTAAACATTCACAACTTCTTATTCATTTTCCACTAATTTATGTAGGTATTCTACAGAAATGGAATAATAATAAGAATTATCAGAGTGTAATTATATTTGAAAAAAATTAATAAACAAAGAATCAATATGAAATTAGAAACTTTTAATGTGAGTAGAATGTGACATGTATTGATATAGAAATCCCAAAATGGTCTCCTATTGAACTCCCTCTAGTAAATGTTCAAAATGTTCAGGGAAATCCTCCTGGGAGAACACCTAGAGTGAAACGTCATCATCCCTTTATTATTTAAAAATTTAGTTAATAAACATTTTCCATATTATTCATGGATATAGTCTTATAACTATAGTTTTTTATATATATTCTAGTCAATAATTACTAAGATACCACACATCCACCTCCTCGATTGAAGGAAAATATTATAAAAGAGAAACATAATGCCCAAGTGTCATGTGAAGAAAAAAATAATCCTTACACACTATGATCCTATTTTAACTAACCCAAAGAAAATAAGAAACAATAAAAATTAATGTTAAATGGTTTGGTTTTATCAATGGATTGATCCCCTTAGATCCTCCACGGGTTACTTACTAATGATCACAACTATAAGAGATCACCTCAGGGAAGAATGGGGTGGAAACAAAAAAGTCAAATATAAGAAAATGTGAAGAAGAAAGAGTGTAAAATAAATAAAAAATTATTAATAATATTAAAATAAAAATTAATAAAAAAACCAATATACAATGTCCAAATATTATTTATAATGTTTTGAGATGGGTAAGTAATTCATTTGTTATTGAAAAAGGTGTGGCTTTTTTTGCCCTAGAATTATTTTACTGATTTTGTTTTCATATTTGACCCAGTTAATTACAAAATTTGATAATTATGTCTTCTATTAAGTTGTTCCAAATTTTCTTCCTCTTACAACCTATAAATTTTACCTCCATCCACCATTTTAAAAAGCATTTATGACCCAATTCATCCTTAATTATATTTTGGATGAATGTTCCATAAATTTTCATTCAATGTTTACCATATAATGGATGACATAATAATTTAACAACTCATTAAAATTAAATGCGAAAATTTGATAATGAATAATATTTCATATACATTAGGAATTACATCAATTGGAGGTTTTTATCCCAATATATGCTTCATTTTAGAAGATGGGGTCGACAATGTCTTCCCTAACAATTTGTCAAAATGATTTATTTATTTGGCCACTATTTTTTTTGAATTTTCTCTTGGTAAAAGAGTAAAATATGCAGAAAATAAATAAATAAATCCTTAAAAATAATTGAACAAATTGGAATAATATTATAAATGTTATCCTTTAATTAAAAAAGTGATTAATTTTTTTTAAATTCTAGAAATAAATATTTCCAAAATATTAGTCCGAAACACACCATAATGAAAAAAATGATTCAAATAATCCCAATTTGTTAAACATTTATGGTTAACATAATTTAATACATATAAAAAAATTTCAAAATATTATCCTTATCACTATTTCTCCAAATATTGTTATAGTTCATATGAACTACATAATCAATTATTATCTAGACACATTTGTTGTGGCGTTTATAGTTGACATCTAGGTTTATTCAAGATCCGACTGTGAGCATGATCACCATATGAATCATTTTTGGGAAATGCAATTAAATTTACAACATTATGGAATTATTTCAAAATATATTTTATTGATCCATTAGAAAAGGTTAATGTGACACAATATTTCTAAATGGGGCATATGTGTAACGCCCCGACCCTAGTTGCCTAGAGTCGGTGCATTATTACATAACATTGGCATGATCACAAGAAAGATCAAATCTCTAAAGACCGATTGGTTTAGTAGCCTTGGAAACACTAGATATATTCATAAGTTTTACATTACATCATAAAATGAAAAACTACTACAACAACATAATGTTTCCACAGTCCACACTATAATCCCCTCATAATATCCCTGCAGGTCATTCATAATTTACTTCTTCACTTACTGGGAAAAATAAAACATAGAAAAGGGGTGAGCTCAAATGCCCAGTAAGGATAACAATATAGCGGAAACTTTCATAAATAAGAATAAACATTTAAGGCAATGTATAACTAAAACAAAAGCCTTTTAAACTTGAACTTTTAACATAGTATGGCATAAATAAAATTAGATAATGCCATTTACTTATTCACATGGATATTCTACTAATCGAATAATCACATGAAAAATCAATAACCACTTTCATAATGTTGGAATGCATAATGCTAAACTTTAATTACTTTTCAAGGCCTCGTCCCAAGACCTTGGGGCTAACTGTAACCGGAACCCAACCCGGAGTGCCTCTAATAACCGGACACCAACCCGGAGTGCCTCTAATAACCAGACACCAACCCGGAGTGCCTCTAATAACCGGACACCAACCCGGAGGGCTTACTTTTACCAGTCCCTAACCTGGAGGGCTTACTTTTACCAGTCCCCAACCTGGAGGGCTTACTTTAACCAGTCCCTAACCTGGAACATACTTGTCCAACACATTCATATGAAGTAAAGATTGAAATATAACATAAACATTCTTATTGGAACTAGCATACGAAATGTCAATACTTTCACCATAAACTATGAATGGTATAAAAATAGCACATCCACAGTCAAACATATCACAAAACCTTCAAAACAATATAGAAGTTTTGTATCATAATAAATCAACTTCAAATAATCTTAAAACCCATCAAAGGATGTTGACATAGATGAAATCAAAATTCTTTTTAACGAAATATCTCCTTTTATTTTGAAATAATTTAAGATCCATATAAAATCAAACATTTTCTCTGAAAATAATCTTATAAGCTTTTAAGGGAAGCTTTGACGATTTTATAACGGCGGAAAATAACCGCACCCGCCGTATAAGTTAAAAAAACATTCTTATCTTAATTCTGTCGAAAAGATTAAAAAGCACCTTGTTTGGAAAACGACGGAAAGATTCCCTTATAAACCTCTTATAAAAAGTCAAACAAGGGTATAAATGACTTTAACCCATATTCTTTTAAATATTAAAAATGTTTTGAAATACATTTTTAAGAAACATAGATGTGGATGATAACGAGATCTCAGTAGATTATTACGTATAAACAACCTCGGATAATGAAGAGATTGTGAAATAACCCTTACCAGTTTGGTAACTTATGAAACATACAAACCATGAAAGAGGTATCATACAATGAATATGTAAGTACACATAAATTAGAGTGTATTACACAATGAATATAATTATGGGCAGTACATACACCACACAAAAGGTAATGGTGGCAATATGGCATGAATCTCACGGGAATAAGGAGTGAGATGAAAACCCCTTACCACGTTAATCAACTGAGTCGTATGGCCAAAAGTTAATAACCACCAAATTATTTACAGAATAACATGAATATGATAATATATATCAAATGCCAGTACACAATACACCACTTTCAATAATTTAGTGGCGAATAATGGAAATCTCACGTAATTGAATGTGAGATAAGAAAAATCCATTACCTTGTACTTTTCCTTGGTTGGGGTAGGTTAACCTCCTGTATAATGGTGAAATAATTGATATTAAATTATACAAGAATCATATACATTAATATGATATCATATATGTTCTTTTAACATTGATTTATTAATAATATCTTAGTATTATCGTCGTTTCGGGTGATAATCGATTCGTTCTTCTTAAATGTTTGGTTACGTAAGACATGTTTGTAATGGATAGATTATATCTTATTCATAATCAGAATGATATTAACATTATTTTTAACCCTAAAATAAGAATAAGACTTGAATGGATACGATGGAGGATGGATCTCACCGCGTTCGTGGAGACGGTAGTCCGTACGTACGCACGGACGCTACTTCCATTTAATTTTTATTTTAAAAGAATTGAATCCAAATGATACATAGGTATATTACTATTCCAGTATAATATAATATTTTATATATGTTACTTATGTTCATTAACACCATCCTTTATACATTCCATGTGTGGTATGAACGAGTCATATCATTTTAAGGGGGCGGTAGTCCGCACTTCCTCAAATGAAATTATCGTATGTATATACAACATGAAACGAATAATGGTATGAAATAAAATGGAATTACAGAAGCTTATATATAAAATATATATCATTAATATCATATTTAATTATAGTGCCATCATAATGGCCACCATGAGAGGCGGTAAGATGTATTTGAACAATCATCGTTTCGTGAGGCGTTAGTTTGCCATCCACGGAAACATTATGTTCATCATCCATTAGATGGAGTTGTGTGTATGTGTAGTTTGAATCCTTCTTATAACAACATCCTAGTATATTTAGGATACTGGTGTTGTTACAAAAGAAAGGAAATAAAAAGAATTTGGGGGTTGGAGAAGCAAAATAAATGAAAATAATTTAAGAGAAATCGTTACCTTTAATTTAGGTAACTCACTTTGGTTGGAACCAAAGGACTTCTTGAAATTCTTTATTCCTAAGGGTAAGCTTCAAAGAGGAGGAGAGGGATGTGGGGAGCTTAGTTGGGCAGAGTTTGGACGAGCCAAGTTGCTTGAGAGGTGTGAGGAATGAGTAGAAGTGGTCTCCTTTTATAAGGGAGAAGAGGGGCTCTTTAGGAAAGAGTGAAAGTATTACATTATAATATAATTATATTCGGTTTATAATGGTCCAAAAATCATTGAGGTCGAAGATAAGATGACTCATATTCTAAATAACATCAACCAATAAGAATTTGACAGGTTTTAGATAATATTTTAATCATTATAATCTTATTTATTTAAATGATTTATTAATGAGTAAACATTGCATCATTATTGTGTCATTAATAATTTAAATTATTTGATGTCTAAAAATTATAAATAAAATATCATTATGTAGGAAATATTTTTATATTTCTAATGAATTTTTATAATCGAAAATCCAACATGTATAACCCTATGTAAAAATTGTTCTTCTAAAAGATGTAAGCTTATGTCATTTTTATTTTTATTTTAACTTTATTAATATAAAGTGTCCCTACCACATACAAGTGGATCCAAGGGGTCCCCAAATTGACCCAAGGATGATCATGGTCGGTTATGTGTCCACCAATATGGTTAGGACACGTTTTAGGTTAATTTTGTATTATTATAATATTATTTTTTAACCCTTATTTACCAGATTTACCCTTAACCATGGTAAATAAAATATTTACCACAGTAATTATTCAAAATGTCTAAAAATAAAAGTTACCTATTTACACAATTTGGACATCCTGATTCCAAATATGGAATCCATTTTTCTAAATTCAAAACACAGAAGTGGCAGAAATTAATTTAAAATTAATTCCCGCTGTCAAAACAAAAAGCGTGTTTTTAAGAGGTAATAACTATCAAAAGATTGACACTTGTTTATGTTTGGTTTAATTGTAAAATTATGTAAAATGACCAACATTATATTAAATGGTAAAAATATATTCTAAATATACTTTAAAACTACTAAAATTCATAATTTATCACTATTAATTATTTTGATTAAAAAAGTTGTTTTTAATTAAAATTTAGTAATTTTCACTATTCATCAAAATATGAAAGTTATCCGAAAAGTACCAAAATTTCACCTTAGGCTAAATTAGATATTCCGAATCCAAAAATGAAGTCCATTTTAAAATATAAAATATATATAATTTCAAAATTTAGGTATTACTATTCATAACGTCTAGTTTGATTGGTTGTGGCGTGTGTTAAAACTCAAGGTTGCGTACAACACACGCTACTATTTTATTCAAAGGAAAGCGTACCGTAGAAGCTTGGGATGTTTCATTTTAAATTTTTTTTTTGATGTCCCAGTTTATTCAGATAGTTTAAAATATTTTATTTAAAAAGGTTTCACTATTAATGTTGATAAAAGTGCAATACTGAAAATGAATCTGTTCTTGCATTATGACTAAGAAACTCATAATAGGGATTCTAAAATTATAAGGATTATATAAAGTTCAAAATGTTGTTAATACTATTCATGACCTCTTTTAATGGCTTTTTTTTGTATGTCATGGTGTGATTGAACTCGGTGTTGCGTGTAGTGCAAGTTATTGAATTATTTTTAAGAAATAACACACTATGAAATCCAGGGGTGTTACATTCTCCCCTCCTTCAATAAATTGTGTCCTCGCAATTTGAAATTGTTCTTCGAAAATAAAAGGTTGAAAATAGAAAATATCTTTGTGGGAAAACCCACATCGGAAATTAGGTTACTAAAATTTAGTCTTAATATGAGGAAAAGAGAAATGAAAGAGTCACCACCAAATTATGATCTCGATTAGGAGAACATTGGTGGCATTTAGAGACATATAATTGGAGGAAAAACGTAAATATTTATAGGTAGTGATTGAGGTCATCAATCACAAACAAGTATAAAATTGAGGTCCTTAAATTCATCAATCTATGATGATTTGAAATACCATTGGTTCAACAAAACATAGGGTATTAGGATAACACATTTTTGACGTTTCAAAATATCTTAGTAGAAATCCCACATCGAAAAATGAATTAATGAGGCCTCTATTTAAAATAAAGAGTCGAAAGTATGAAGATTACCGAAAATAACACATACTAGGGTTCCATGTAGGAAAATATGGATATGGAAGAAAAATCTAACCATCAATTATCTGATGGAGAGTGGTAGAGAACATGGCTATAAAAAGGCCAACAATCCCAAAGCCATAAATTAGTGACGATTTAAGGTACCATCTAGGAAAACATTTTTGTTCTAAGTTGCTTTTCTTAATATTGAGGAATTTATTTATGATATTGGCTAAGATCATAAGGAGATATACTTACTTTATAATTAGAGTTTTATCCATTAATAAGTTTCTACCACAAACTCATCTTTCATTCTAAAAGATAATAGAATGTAAAAAAAATTCTATTTACACTATTCGTATAGGGTTCCAAAATAAACGAATTTATAATTCATCTACAAGATCTTTTAATAAAAACTACATTATTTAATCCAGGACATCTCGTGGGCCAGTGGTAGGTGATACACCCTTGTCGCCCTTCGGTTGCGGGTTCAAGTCTCACAGCCTTGCCGGACGCGACGGGTTGCCGTCCGACCTCCGGGTTGTCCTTTTATGGAAATCCAAAATAATCCAAACTAGAACTATCCAAAATACTTCTATCCAAACTCACAATCCAACATTTATAAGTAAGGTAAACATAATGTAGAACCTTTTTACCCTATAATAGAATATGAATACCTTCATCATGTATTCTTTTAATACACCGAAACATCCTGAATTACCATATTCCTTATTGATTACATTCATGCTCCCTTATTCCATATAGAAAGCTGGATATACTTCATTAATCCAAAAATGTTTTAAACCCCAACAATGATGGAATATACAAATCATTAATCAGTTCCAGGGTAGTCAAGAATATCCAATATAATTTATCCAAAACAATCACATATTATTCCAAAATCACTACCTCAGTATCAGAACTATATTATGATTTATCATTCTCTCAACCATATATTTTCCAAAAATTTATCCTACTATTGAGTCACTTTTCTTTGTTCCACACAATCTAAAGTCCTTAATGAAATAGTACTGCAGTACAATCCTTTTATACTCCATGATTATTGTAACAAGTACATTGTTGATACAACACTCAATTGACATAATCAACATAAGAACTCTAATAATTCCTCTTCATCTGTGGTAGTATCATAACTTGATTATTATCCAATAACATCATTTGCGGCATAGTCTGATGACTGGGACATAGGTTCGCGTAGTGTCCAAACTCCTTGCAAATGAAGCATTGTACATTTAAAACCATTTTCTTACCCTTGCAGTCACGTACTTTGTGCCCTTTTCCTCCACACTTATAACAAACTCCCATTCCTTTCAGGAAAGTTCTAGGGTGTTTCTTTCCACAGTTACCACATATGGGAAAATTCTTCTTTTACCTTTTTCCCTTTATCCATCTTTCTCTCTTCCATCCTTTTCATCTCTTGATTCCCTTCAAAGCCATAGGACTCAGTAAACTCTTTACTTATCTTATCAACACATGATATTATTTCTTCATATGATGATAATACATGGGAGACTATTTCTCTTATAAATTCTAGCTTAAGACCATGAAAGATATGATCCTTCCTTCTCTTTGAATCATGTGTATTTCTGCAGTTCTCATTCCTTCTACTGGGCGCCATTTCTAAACAATGGAATAAACTAGATCAGTTTATGAATCAAAATACATAATCCCATACTTATAAAACACTTAACATAAATTGAACTATTTATGGATATAATCCATAATCATAAAAATGTTTTCTTTGAGGAAGTATATACTCATAAACCCTTCATAATTATTTGTAAAGAAAATGAGAGTTATCCTAAGAATATCCCCCGAGAGTGTCGTAACCAAGAGTGCAGCAAGGCCCGTTGTCGTGCACCAGTTCCCGTTCGAGTCTAGCTCAAAGCGGTGTTTTCGGGTTTTACCCCTAGGTACATCTGTGCCAGAGCCGCCTCTACCTTCTCGTATCCAGACAGGGATGTATTGCTCGGAAAACTCACAAAATCTCTACAATACCAAAATTCTAGGAAGTTCTTCTATACTAATCCTCAAAGTTCATCTTAGGTCTACGTGCTCTAATCAGAGTTTATCTAAATCTAGCTTCCAAGGTTTGTACTAAACTTCCTCTGATACCAACTGTAACGCCCCGACCCTAGTTGCCTAGAGTCGGTGCATTATTACATAACATTGGCATGATCACAAGAAAGATAAAATCTCGAAAGACCGATTGGTTTAGTATCCTTGGAAACACTAGATATATTCATAAGTTTTACATTACATCATAAAATGAAAAACTACTACAACAACATAATGTTTCCACAGTCCACACTATAATCCCCTCATAATATCACTGTAGGTCATTCATAATTTACTTCTTCACTTCCTGGGAAAAATAAAACATAGAAAAGGGGTGAGCTCAAATGCCCAGTAAAGATAACAATATAGCGGAAACTTTCATAAATAAGAATAAACATTTAAGGCAATGTATAACTAAAACAAAATCCTTTTAAACTTGAACTTTTAACATAGTATGGCATAAATAAAATTATATAATGCCATTTACTTATTCACATGGATATTCTACTAATCGAATAATCACATGCAAAATCAATAACCACTTTCATAATTTTGGAATGCATAATGCTAAACTTTAATTACTTTTCAAGGCCTCGTCCCAAGACCTTGGGGCTAACTGTAACCGGATCCCAACCCGGAGTGCCTCTAATAACCGGACACCAACCCGGAGTGCCTCTAATAACCGGACACCAACCCGGAGTGCCTCTAATAACCGGACACCAACCCGGAGGGCTTACTTTTACCAGTCCCTAACCTGGAGGGCTTACTTTGACCAGTCCCCAACCTGGAGGGCTTACTTTAACCAGTCCCCAACCTGGAACATACTTGTCCAACACATTCATATGAAGTAAAGATTGAAATATAACATAAACATTCTTATTGGAACTTGCATACGAAATGTCAATACTTTCACCATAAACTATGAATGGTATAAAAATAGCACATCCACAGTCAAACATATCACAAAACCTTCAAAAAAATATAGAAGTTTTGTATCATAATAAATCAACTTCAAATAATCTTAAAACCCATCAAAGGATGTTGACATAGATGAAATCAAAATTCTTTTTAAAGAAATATCTCCTTCTATTTTGAAATCATTTAAGATCCATATAAAATCAAACATTTTCTTTGAAAATAATCTTATAATCTTTTAAGGGAAGCTTTGACGATTTTATAACGGCGGAAAATAACCGCACCCGCCGTATAAGTTAAAAAAACATTCTTATCTTAATTCTGTCGAAAAGGTTAAAAAGCACCTTGTTTGGAAAACGACGTAAAGATTCCCTTATAAACCTCTTATAAAAAGTCAAACAAGGGTATAAATGACTTTAACCCATATTCTTTTAAATATTAAAAATGTTTTGAAATACATTTTGAAGAAACATGGATGTGGATGATAACGAGATCTCAGTAGATTATTACGTATAAACAACCTCGGATAATGAAGAGATTGTGAAATAACCCTTACCAGTTTGGTAACTTATGAAACATACAACCCATGAAAGAGGTATCATACAATGAATATGTAAGTACACATAAATTAGAGTGTATTACAAAATGATTATAATTATGGGAAGTACATACACCACACAAAAGGTAATGGTGGCAATATGGCATGAATCTCACGGGAATAAGGAGTGAGATGAAAACCCCTTACCACGTTAATCAACTGAGTCGTATGGCCAAAAGATAATAACCACCAAATTATTTACAGAATAACATGAATATGATAATATATATCAAATTCCAGTACACAATACACCACTTTCAATAATTTAGTGGAGAATAATGGAAATCTCACGGAATTGAATGTGAGATAAGAAAAATCCCTTACCTTGTACTTTTCCTTGGTTGGGGTAGGTTAACCTCCTGTATAATGGTGAAATAATTGTTATTAAATTATACAAGAATCATATACATTAATATGATATCATATATGTTCTTTTAACATTGCTTTATTAATAATATCTTAGTATTATCGTTGTTTCGGGTGATAATCGATTCGTTCTTCTTAAATGTTTGGTTACGTAAGACATGTTTGTAATGGATAGATTATATCTTATTCATAATCAGAATGATATTAACATTATTTTTAACCCTAAAATGAGAATAATACTTGAATGGATACGATGGAGGATGGATCTCACCGCGTTCGTGGAGACGGTAGTCCGTACGTACGCACGAACGCTACTTCCATTTAATTTTTATTTTAAAAGAATTGAATCCAAATGATACATAGGTATATTACTATTCCAGTATAATATAATATTTTATATATGTTACTTAAGTTCATTAACACCATCCTTTATACGTTCCATGTGTGGTATGAACGAGTCATATCATTTTAAGGGGGCGGTAGTCCGCACTTCCTCAAATGAAATTATCGTATGTATATACAACATGAAACGAATAATGGTATGAAATAAAATGGAATTACAGAAGATTATATATAAAATATATATCATTAATATCATATTTAATTATAGTGCCATCATAATGGCCACCATGAGAGGCGGTAAGATGTATTTGAACAATCATCGTTTCGTGAGGCGTTAGTTTGCCATCCACGGAAACATTATGTTCATCATCCATTTGATGGAGTTGTGTGTATGTGTAGTTTGAATCCTTCTTATAACAACATCCTAGTATATTGAGGATACTGTTGTTGTTACAAAAGAAAGGAAATAAAAAGAGTTTGGGGGTTGGAGAAGCAAAATAAATGAAAATAATTTAAGAGAAATCGTTACCTTTAATTTAGGTAACTCACTTTGGTTGGAACCAAAGGACTTCTTGAAATGCTTTCTTCCTAAGGGGAAGCTTCAAGGAGGAGGAGAGGGATGTGGGGAGCTTATTTGGGCAGAGTTTGGACGAGCCAAGTGGCTTGAGAGGTGTGAGGAATGAGTAGAAGTGGTCTCCTTTTATAAGGGAGAAGAGGGGCTCTTTAGGAAAGAGTGAAAGTATTACTTTATAATATAATTATATTCGGTTTATAATGGTCCAAAAATCATTGAGGTCGAAGATAAGATGACTCATATTCTAAATAACATCAACCAATAAGAATTGGACAGGTTTTAGATAATATTTTAATCATTATAATCTTATTTATTTAAATGATTTATTAATGAGGTAAACATTGCATCATTATTGTGTCATTAATAATTTAAATTATTTGATGTATAAAAATTATAAATAAAATATCATTATGTAGGAAATATTTTTATCTTTCTAATGAATATTTATAATCGAAAATCCAACATGTATAACCCTATGTAAAAATTGTTCTTCTAAAAGATGTAAGCTTATGCCATTTTTATTTTTATTTTAACTTTATTAATATAAAGTGTCCCTACCACATACAAGTGGATCCAAGGGGTCCCCAAATTGACCCAAGGATGCTCATGGTCGGGTATGTGTCCACCAATAAGGTTAGGACACGTTTTAGGTTAATTTTGTATTATTATAATATTATTTTTTAACCCTTATTTACCGGATTTACCCTTAACCATGGTAAATAAAATATTTACCACAGTAATTATTCAAAATGTCTAAAAATAAAAGTTACATATTTACACAATTTGGACATCCTGATTCAAAATATGGAATCCATTTTTCTAAATTCAAAACACAGAAGTGGCAGAAATTAATTTAAAATTAATTCCCGCTGTCAAAACAAAAAGCGTGTTTTTAAGAGGTAATAACTATCAAAAGATTGACACTTGTTTATGTTTGGTTTAATTGTAAAATTATGTACAATGACCAACATTATATTAAATGGTAAAAATATATTCTAAATATACTTTAAAACTACTAAAATTCATAATTTATCACTATTAATTATTTTGATTAAAAAAGTTGTTTTTAATTAAAATTTAGTAATTTTCACTATTCATCAAAATATGAAAGTTATCCGAAAAGTACCAAAATTTCACCTTAGGCTAAATTAGATATTCCGAATCCAAAAATGAAGTCCATTTTAAAATATAAAATATATATAATTTCAAAATTTAGGTATTACTATTCATAACGGCTAGTTTGATTGGTTGTGGCGTGTGTTAAAACTCAAGGTTGCGTACAACACACGCTACTATTTTATTCAAAGGAAAGCGTACCGTAGAAGCTTGGGATGTTTCATTTTAATTTTTTTTTTGATGTCCCAATTTATTCAGATAGTTTAAAATATTTTATTTAAAAAGGTTTCACTATTAAAGTTGATAAAAGTGCAATACTGAAAATGAATCTGTTCTTGCATTATGACTAAGAAACTCATAATAGGGATTCTAAAATTATAAGGATTATATAAAGTTCAAAATGTTGTTAATACTATTCATGACCTCTTTTAATGGCTTTTTTTTGTACGTCATGGTGTGATTGAACTCGGTGTTGCGTGTAGTGCAAGTTATTGAATTATTTTTAAGAAATAACACACTATGAAATCCTGGGGTGTTACAATATGATTCAGTCCTATAATGTTCATGATTGTATTTTCATGGGAATATACCCAAAACATATTTGAGGTTTATAGTTCATTTAGAATAGATAGATAATATTAGTGGTACATCAAGGATTCATTGCAGCTGTAGTCACATTCAAATGTTCTCTCTAGGAAAGGGGTAAAATTCACAAGGGATTATACATATCAAGCATTTTTTGACGAGTTGAATATACATATAATGTTAGAACATATTTTGATATTACCAAAACCTAGTTTCGATTATATATTTTACTGTGATGATTCCTATTCTACTAGGGGTCATGTGTTTATGTAGTAAAATATTGTTGTATACTACAGATATCAATATCATTGGACACATGAGAATAATTAAACCCTTCATTATTTTGATCATGTGACATTTCTTCATGTGCTAGAGTGTTGGAAACTTTTCCTTTTTGTGTAGTTGTTTACAGTCTAACATTATTATACTATAGAGGGTGGTTTAATATGTTTCTGTATAGTTTTTAGTAATCATAATCACATAATGAGTCAATTATATTAGATAATAAGTTTGATGAGGAGATTAATGTAATAATGGAAACCCTTTATGTTGTTGAGAACACTTTGGTTTTTTCTCTCCTTTATGATGGTGTTCTTTGATTTGGATTTAGTGATTCAACCAATAAACTATAAGGATTTTAGTTTTTTTTACTATATTTGTTTTTCATGGTCTGTCCAACTATGATTAGAAAATATTTATTGTGAGATAAGATGAAAATTTTCCTACCAGGGTATGAAGAATGAAATTGCTGATTTAGTGTTCCATGGTTACACCTTTCAACAGATGAATCAAGGACATTTAAAGCATTATAGTTTTTTCCAGTAAATTCTAGTTATGTTTTGAAAATGGTATGCATTTTATATGGAATATATTTTTTTGATTACCATGGAATTTACATGAGATATTTTTTATCCTGATCGTAGTTTATCAGTGGGTTAAAACATCTGATTTTTTTCCAATTAGGGACACCGGTAATGTTAAATATATGGGTTTGATGTATATGGATATTATCATAAGGTAACTTAGGGTATCCGTTTTCATCCATTTAGAAAGTTATCCATGGTTTTATTATATATTTTGAAATAATCTCTAAGGGGGAATGGGGGATCTAGTGAGGTTGAGTAAAACGTGGCATCTATAGATAGATAGTTGGATAGTCTGTTCCATTCAAATCATTATGTATATTCCACATACCAATTGATTAGATATTTTTGATAATGTCATGGAGATATAGATCTAGTTGAGTATCCTTATAATAATAGTAACTATTGTTCAATCCGAATGGATTTTATTGGGGACTGATTTGTTCACTCATATAGGTCACCTCTTTTTTGGGAAGAAGTCGGAGATACCTCACTGGTGGGGCCAAGTCTATTTCATGAGAAAATAGAAAGGATTCATGATATATGTAAACATATTTTTATTGAATATAGATTCAAAAAATCATATGAAGATCATTTTTGTTGTCCTTTTGGGTATTCTAACAGTGAATAGGTTTTATTTTATTTTTCTACATGGTTGGAAAACAATCATCATTGGAAATAGGGGAAGTGGGATCTGATATGTGTTGGAAAATTTTAGGTAACTAAGATAATTGGGATGATTTATTATCATTTGTTATTGGTGACTCAGTTGATAGGTATACATGATATTTTTCACATATCACAGCTCAAGAAATGTCATTTCAATCCCTCTCACATTTTATATTTGGATGAAATCATGTTAGATCATGTGGTTTATATTGTTGAGAAACTAGTGGAGATGATAGAATATTTATTGAAAGTGTTTAATGGGAATTATATAAGGTTGGTTAGTGTTTTATGGAAATACATGAAATATTTTCATGAGAATTTAGATGGAAAATATTATGTGTGGGAATAGTGGACTTTTAACAATCTATAGAGCCCACATTCAACATCACATAATAGGGATGGAACATCCTCTGATGGAGAGATTGTAGTGACCTGTATGTTAATGTTATTCTCTATTATTTTCAATTTTGGTGTTTTTAGGTCCCGAGGGCATTAGATCTATATTTGGGAGTTTTATTCGAACATGTGGTCTAATATTTCTTGTTGGACACTATTATGTCTATACTTTTAACATCAGGCATAATTCATCTGCTGGGTAAAAAAAATAAAACATGTTTGGGGAATAAAACTCATTGTGTAATAAATCCCATTCATAGTCCATAAATCTCTTTTTCATACTAAAATAATTATTTTGTCCATAAGATCATCACTCGGGATAAATTTAACCAGAGGAGATGTGATTTTTAGCAGATATAATTCATGGGGTGTTTCCAATAGAAAAATATATTTTATGATGTAAACCCCTAATGAACTATATGTTTTCATCTATCATATACATAACTAATGAATTCATCAATCATGCCTCTGTTATTCCTCGACCTTATCTCTCATCCAAGTGATTTTGAGTGTTTTCCGCTTCCTCTAGGTTTCTTTTTTTGGTGCTCAATCACCATGGTGGTTGAGATGCATCTCTCTATGTAAAAATTCATTCAATTTATTAATTTATAGCAGTTGTGGAAGTGGATTTTGGATATGTTTATAGGATCATATGATCATGTGTTGATTTTTGTTTAATTCTTTTTAACCCACTGAGTGATAGTTTTCTAGAGGAAGGACCTTGAGTTGGTTGTGGTACAGTGTGTGAGGTTCTGTGAACAATATTTATCTAACTTATTTTTTATTGTTTTTATGGAATTAAATTATAAGATGTGATAATTTATTATAGGACCGCCTTTTCATTTTCATTATTCCTTTTAGTGTTGGTGGATCATGTTGCAAGTGGTTCCATCTCTACCATATATAATGCCAACGTTTGATTACACATGATTTGTTAAATGTGATTCTAGCTGAAATGTAATTATTTATTATTTTGTGTGTCTGAAATTGGGTTTTGAGAAAAAATTTGGTTTCCACTTATATTGTTAAAATGAATATGTTTTTCAAAAAAATTTGAAATGGGTCTTGAAATTAGTTATTTGGTTGGAAAGGGGTTATTAAAATCTTATTTTGAAATGTATAAGCAATTTTGAAATGAGTTGATGTGATGAACATGGGAGTGTGGTGTAATTAATAAGGATGTGTAGTATCTAGGCTGATCATTCAATATTTAATATAAGGCTTACAGTTTGCGGTGTTCTTCTATTCAAATATCGACACACATTTAGCTCTTATACATGACATCGTTTTGTAGGAGGGATATATTTCAGGGTTGTTCCATTATTCCCTTATCATTAATTCAGGGGCAATTGGGACATTTAGTGTTCACTATTCATGTATACTATATGAGTGAACTATCTAACAACACTATGGGTTACCCCTATCATGTTTTTCCTTTGTGTGAATAAATAATACTTCTTGGATATTATATACTTGTTTTTCATTAAATGGAATTGGTTTGATGGAAATATACATGATGTTTTTCACCTAGATTTAATTTAGAACTAAGGAAAGAGGGTAACTATATAAAATTATTTTGATATAAAATTTATTTACTAATTATCATTGCATGTTTTATAAATTACGTGTATGGAATTTTTTTATTGAGAAGTGATATGAAGCTATTAGGTTGGATCACATTTATCATGTTTAGCTTACACCCTAAAAACCCTTGTAATGGTGGTCAGAACTTGTGTTGAATTTAGATGTTGTAAAAGGAATAAAACTGTAATGAGGCAAAAAGTTTTATGACTTCTAAGTAAGGGTAGCTGTAGGTGGGAAGTTTCCCACATTATAAAATGTATTGTTTAGTTATTCTTTTATTCTCCGTTGTTGTTGAATTTATAATTTGGGTTTTACAGGATAGTTTTAAATTGTTCTATATATTTTCTTCAGTTATGGATTTTATATCATTCAGTTTCCTTTCACTATGTCTTTCTATTGAGTATATATAATACTATTTTTATTTAATGTTGAGTGAAGTTTTCCACCTACTTTAGTCTGATTCCAATGTTCAAGACACAATCCCATGGGGATTTGGAATTCCCTTCATGTATTTAGTGGATCAGTTGGGGTACCAATTTTAGATGGAATACCACGTCAATTTTTTAAATGCATTGTCTTAACTATTATATGATTATCATGAAAAATTCATTACTGTGTATGTAGAACATTCTAAAATGGATGCAATGATTGATTATTTTATCAATGGTTATATAATAAAACATAAAGTGTGTCATGTTCAATCAATTGAATTTTTTTATTTATTTTTATCTTATAGAATATAAAATTTTCCCCAACAATTATCAAAGTCTTCTCGTTTCCCCATATTATATAATCTAGATCACATGATTTATTTTTAAAAAATAATTCCTCATATAATATTTGTAATCTGATTCAAAAATGAGGAATTAAAATTACTATTTACTTAAATGTTAGTCTCAATATGGTTCATAGACTAACTCATAAATTGACCTAGCCATACAAATTTGGGTAAATAACTTAGTGAATAGAAAAAGAACCTCCCTCAGTGATCATTACACGTGACCAATGTAATAATGAAATACTAATGGGAATAAAATAAATTTAAATGAGTGAATGTTTTGTTTTTTAATTCCATTCAATAATACATAATGTATTTATTGACTCTTATATGATGTTGTTATTATTTAGGGTTTGGACACCACAATCTACTAGGGGATGAACCAAATGAAGATATATTTTAATGTTACTATTCCCTGGTTGAGTTGATGATACATTATTCAATCCCCAAACTATTCCAAAACTATTTTTATAAGATCATATAATTGAAACCCTAATTTTTTGAGTGATTTGTTTCAAGAGAACATCGATGTTACCTGTGATGAAAAAATAAAAATTAAAATGATACGAAATATAACAATGTGATGTAGATGAGTGTGTGGTGAATAATGGAAAACATAATTAGATATACTTTAGTAATTAGTTTAGGAATACATAAGAAACATCATCAACACTTACTCACCAACTTATGAATATATAAATTCAAATATATTTTTCATTCACAATATCTGGGGAATCATTACAAAATAAGTGTGGGATGAAATTTAATTGGAGACTATTTCATTGAAAATGTTTTTATTCCTCTATTTTAGATCATGTATATTATTTCTATAAGAAAAAACAGTTTTATGGTGTTTTATAGGATGATAGAAAATTCTTTTGATACTATGAAAAAGACCATGCTGAGTATAACATTAACATAATGATGTTAAACAACATCGGTTTTTCCTCCTAGACCCCTGGTCTCATGTTCATGTGTATTATCTCATCTTTTCTCTCTATTACCTTCATGGGTAAAATAGTTGTTTCATCTATTAAATTCATGGATAAAGAAAAGGTGATCCATTATAACCATCAATATTATTTACCATCAAATATGTTATTAGTAACCTCCGTAAAAAGAGAATTTTTTGGGTAATTTCTTCTATTACACGTGTAGATTCTAATATTTTTCTATCTCCCATATTATTTTGCAGATGAAACCGTAATCTTTAGGAAATCCATCAAGAGATTAGTACATTATGTCAAAAAATTCCTAGAACACTACTGAAAATAGAGTGGAGAGATTATCAATTGAGTAAATATTAGGTTCTATATCTCAATATTGTGACTAGGGAGGTGTGTATCCTCAGTAATAAATTGTATTGGATTATAGAGAATGGATTTTTTAATAGAATACCTATTCTGAAGAAAGACTCACATCCATAATTTTGATAATTTCATTGAATGGATCACAGGGATAATTATTAATTATAAAAATTGATATATATCCTTTGGATGTATAATATCCGCATTGAATATTGTTCTATCCAATATTCCAATCCTTGATCTTTCAGCTAAAAATGCACTGGAGGGATTCCTCTGTCACATTAAACTAATCCTATAATCTTTTAGATGGGATGTTCGTTTAGAAGGTATATACCGATTTTCTTGGTGGGAATGAATAGAAAAGCCTATGAAGGTGGGAGGTTTTAATACTAGAAATATTTTAGACACTCTTCAGAGTATGCAGGAAAAAAATTGTGAGAGGTCCATGAGTAATGAACACTTTGGGGAATGATTATGGACATAAAATATATCAGGAATACAAACATGATTATGGGGAGTCCCAATTATTTATGGTTGATCTTTTATCCTCATATATAAAATCTAAAAATCCATTCTTGATAGATCATGGTCATGGTTGATATCTTGCTCTAGTACCATAACTAGGCTAGATCCAGGCTCATTTTTCTTTTATTCCATGTACCATATATAACCTTCTGACATTCATGAATTCAATAGAACATCATCAACCATATTTTTCGCAAGAATTAACATTCTATTTTTTACCTCATTGAAATAAATACTACACTATAAAAATTCATTTTTACTAGATACTCATTAGGATACTATTCCACATAGGATTTTGGAAGGGGGAAAATATCTCTTGACCATAAGGATACATTAGTTGAAGTTATATAGTGTAAGGAGATTCCTGAAAAATATAACATTATTATATGGGGAAATAGGAAGAATCCCTTACCCATTGATTGAAATATAATTTGAATATGCCTTAATCTTGTGTCTAAGTGCTCAAGTTATAGGGAAAGCCAAGAGGTGTGCTTGGTGCAACTTTTATTTGATGGTGAATGGGAACGTATGGTGTCGGAATATTTTAGATAAATTTATGTAATTTACTCTAAGGATGTGTAGAGAATCTATTTTCTTGAATATAGGTTCAAGGGAGTGGGAGTAGTGGGATAAGAAAAAAAGACTAGTTGTTTAGTCCTTTCAGAAGGTTGTTGTGACATCATCCATTCATGGAACAGAACTCAGGTTGATGACATCACATGCATGAGAAAAATACTTTTTATTTGAAGCATAATCCTCTTGGTATACATTATCCCCTCCTAAAAAATTCGTAAGATGTTCCTACCCTCAGACTTGTCTTATATATAAGTGAGTCTATCCATTCGACAATGAGAGCCAATCAAGGTCACTTCATTCATTGACATTCCAAAAATTCTAATCCTTTACTCAAGACTGATGGTTTGTATAATATGGTTGTCACGGTGGAAGGTGGTGTGTTTTGAGATCCTAGGTATGTTTTTATTCTTTCCATTAAAATTTATTTTGGATGAGGGAATTCCATACTGGAATAAATAGTGGAAATGGGTACATGCCTTCAATTATAAAGGAAGAAGAATATCATCCAAGTTTCTATCAAATCAGACCACATAATTCTACACAATTCCCTATACGGTTTTAGTATCATCCCTCGATTGATTTATTATATGATATGATGGATCATGGGTATTATCAACAAATAGTTGAGTTTTCCCACGGATGGATATATGAAAACAATAGTGTGTATTTATTTTCATTAATGGTATTCCAAATTAAAAGGATTACATTATTTCTAAGAATGAGATTCGTTCCACGGGACGGGGTGAACGTTCTTAAATTTGATTCACATGGGCTATATTATTTCGAGTCTCCAAATTTCCTTATTTATTTTCATACTGATGTTTTTTATTAACTCTTTTGTGTGGTACATCTCTCTTTCTGGAAATAAAATACAATGACATTAATTGAGTTTTTCTAATGACCCAAAATTTCGAATAAATCTTGTTTCCTAATTTTGTGTGTTATTTTATTTTATACTCAACAAAACTATTTTATTTGATAATATGAGTATAATTAAAATGAGACTGTTGGGTTTTTACTGTTATATGACCGTTGGTCAATATGACCGCTGTATACTAAACGTTTCAATTATTTTCTCTAAATACAAGTGATCTTGGTAAATTAATATAGAAAGAAGATTTGATGGCCTCATCTAGTAGTCTCACGCCAATCAAAGCCCATCTAACGGAACATGGGAAGGAGGTAGCACCACTGGGCTTTGCTCTGGACAAAACCCAAGACGAACATCATCGTGTGAAGCTAGAATGGAATCTCCTTCGTGAGAAGTTCAAACTGATAGAAATTACTACCCGTGCAATGTTGGCTGAGCTGCCCTCAGATTCTCTCACCTTAGCACACCTTACAATTAGGTCATGTGCTAAGGTTATTATGGGCTATATAAGGAGACCGTAACTGCCTTGTGTAATCCTTTATTTTAAAAAAAATTTATTTCTTCTAATGATGAAGTTTATGAAGTCTCAAATGTCTGGCTAAATTTATTATGCATATTTTTGATGAATTTTAGAGAAAGGATATTTAAAAAATGTTTATGTAAACCTTAAATAATTAAAAATGTGTAATTATTTTCAAATAATGGTCTTCTAAAATTATGTTCAGTACGAAATTTGGAGTCCAATAAGATTAACTTAATATTTGATGAATAATAAATTATGAATAGTGATTTTATGTTTAGGATAAGTAATTTGATGAAATGGATTAGTAATCTCGCTTAAATAGAGTATTAATATAATCTAGGCACGTTTATTAAGTAATGTGATTCAATAAAATGGTTAAATAACTATTTCATAAATTATTAGTCTAGTAATAGTTTTTTCATGTGAATAGTGTTATTTAATTAAAAATTAAATTAAAAATATTTAGAAAATTATTTTTATAAAATGGTCTTTATTTATGAATTCAGAACATCGATATTTTTCTAAGGTAATTATTGAGGATTTTTCTGAAGAAAATAAATTTCTGGTGAATAGTGTATTTATTTAAAAATTAAATTAAAAATATGTAGAAAATTACTTTTATAAAATGGAGTTCATTTTTGAAATCATATCAAAGATATTTGGTTAAGGTGAAATTTTGGGAGTTTCTGGAAAAAATTTAAAATTTCAATGAATAGTAAAAATAGAGTTTTAGGGTTTCAGTTTGTTTAATGACATCATTACTGCATCATGATGATGTCATGAGATATTTTAAGGGATGATAGACTAAAGGGGATGAATTATTTTATGAGTTGTCCCAAGTTTCCAACACCATGGGCAAATACTATGGGAAAGCCCATGGTTTTGCCAACACCCCCAATGAGGTGTCCCTTGGCCATTAATGCCTTGTCCCCTCACTTTCCCTATAAATAACCACCCTTTCCTCCTTTATTTTTCACTCCCAACTCTCCCCCAAAAAATCTCGGGTCTCATTACCTCCCAAAGAGTCCTCCCAAAGTTCCCCCAAGCCCTCAAGGTCCCAACCTTTGAGTTTTATGAGATATGTTTTAAGGTAAGGGATCCAACCTCTCTCTTTCTTTTCAAATACTAAATTTTAAGTCATTTATTTTATGCTCCATGTTCATATGTTGGAGGATGTTATTTTATATTCCTTTTACTTATCTTTTCATGTTCATATGATGATATATCCCCTCTTACTCTCATCATTTCATTTTATGAATGTCTAAGTGGCGCCATTAGGCTGCTGAA
Organism: Viscum album; assembly: GCA_963277665.1. NCBI lineage: Eukaryota > Viridiplantae > Streptophyta > Magnoliopsida > Santalales > Viscaceae > Viscum > Viscum album. The sequence continues at coordinate 1,212,320,130 of OY728137.1, forward strand.
ATTTTTGTAACGGATTCATTCACCTTTCTAATTTTCAAGTTCTATTTTCTTGTCAAGTCTTTAAAGTTCATTTTTATTATGTTGGGGTATGATCTCTATATCTATCATACTGATATTTTATGTTCATATGAATATATACCCTATTTGATCTCTTCAATCCATTTTTTAATGTTTTAATTGATTCCGTTAGGCTGCCGAATTTTCATAAGAAAAAATCTTATTTTTGTCTTCTATCAATGTTTTTCATTTAATATGGTATGTCTTTGAAATTTCGTTACCATGTTTTTATATCCATTATATTCTGTCCCTCAACTGTTTTATGGATCATTCATGAGTGGTTGACCCATGCCCCCTCTCTTTTCAATGTTTTCTAAAACCCTGTAACAAAGCCGTTATGCTACAGAATTTTCATCTCAAAATGCCTCTCTTTCTCTCAAATTCTTTTATTTTTATAATGAACACTCAAAGAACTATCTTCTGTAGGGTTATTCACATATATATCAAAATTTTCTATTTTAAATTCTGTTATTTACATACATGAAACCCACTTTCCTTTTTAATGGGTTTAAAGTGACATAAAGATCATGTCTTTAAAGCAGTATTCAAAACGTTAGGATTATGAAATGAAAACCATTTATTTTATGCTATATGGGTTATTTATGAAATTTTTTATGATGATATATGTGCCTCACATGATAATAAAGGAAAATTTAAGGGTGCGCCCTCATAGCGCTCCAATTCATTGGTTAAAGGCTTAATCTCTAGAGATGACCATTTTTTAACGACGCCATGGTGAATAACCTAGGTAATTTTTAATGACACCTTGGGATGGACCTTGGTGAAACAGAAATTATTGTCTATGTTGAATGTTTTAGCCACATATTCAGGTTATGAAATAAATTATTTTTATTAGCATATGCCTCATGATTTATTTCTCAGGCCTTAAATTTCATTTTCATTACTTTATTGATGTATCTCAAGTTCAATGTCAAATGTTTCCCCTTGTTTCCCTTACTGAAACTTCTGCTCACCCTTTCTTTTGATGTATGTCCCTAGGTTATGAGATTTAGTAATGAACCTAGGATGAACATAAGGAGAATCCTTTCAAGTGTTTATGAATAATGTTTTATGTTTTCATGTTTTACGTTCCTAGTTTCCAAGACACTAAAACTTAAAGATCCATAGTTTTTGTAAAATGTAATGAATGTTTATGTGATAAAAATTTGGGATGCTATAGTTGGTATCAATGGACCGTTTAGTTATTTGTGGAAATTAGGATATTAAATAATTAGGAATAACCCTAAAAAAATGTTTATATATATGAAATCTTCCTAGTATTTTGGTGTGTATTGAGTAAGTTTTTTATCAAGAAAATACATCCCTATCTGGATATGAGACGGTAGAGGTGGCTTTGGCAAATATGTACGTAGGGGTAAAACCTGAAAACACCGCATTGAGCTAGACTCGAACGGGAACTGGTACATGACAATGGGCCTTGTTTCACTCTGGGTTACGATACTCCCGGTGGATATGCTTTGGTAAATTCATAAGCTTTGTATGAACCATTATTAAAGGAACAAAGAGAAAATAAAATAAAGATTCACATAAAAATATATGATCATGGATAACCTAGATTGGAACCTAGGGGGTCACAAGTTAGGGTATTATTTTCTTCTATAATTTTATCCTTCTATGCTTTAAGTTTCATTTTCATGATTATTGGCTATGTATTTAAGCCCTCTAATTATACATTCTTTTCTTAGTTAATGGCGGAAATGGAAGAACATGTCCCAACAACCAATGTGATAGGAAATGTGAAGATTACCCTATTAATGTGATAGAGATGTAGAGAGAACAAGTTGAATATATTGTGATTATCCCCAACCAGCTATCAAAAACCACAATTAATAATTGGTACCTAGTTTAATGCCCAAATTCATTAAGGAAAAGAAAACAAAGTATCAAGGATGTTCATCTGATAATTTTGATAAGGGAAAGAAGACCCAATTTCCATTGTGAAAAAAGTGTGGAAAGAGGCACCAAGGGGAATGTCACAATGGAACCAGGTGATGTTTTAAGTTTCGGGTGATAGGGCATAAAGTAGCTAATTGCTTTAAAAAATGGACAATATGATGAATAGAGATAAGGTTCGATCTAATTTACCTTAAACTTTTCAATGTCGTAAATTTGGAGAAGTTAGACATTATCCAAGGAAATGCTCTCTAGGATGGGATGAGAATATTGATGAGCATCAGAAATCTTCAAGGACAAGGGAATAATGCATGTCTTATGTTGAGATAGATCTAGATGACTAAAGTAGACGTGACTTCTTCGCTATAATTGTCTATGTCATTTTGTTTTTAGTTCATTCCCTATGAGCATATCTTTAATGTTTTCTATGATCATCGAGTCACTACCTAAGATGGTTTTATATCATTAAGGAAAACATCTTTTGTTATGTACCACATGTTGATGTTGTGAAGTTGTTCTTCTTAAAAAAAATGATTAGGGGATTTAAAGATTATTATTATTTTGGAAGACTTTCACTATTTTGGGAACCCTATTTGATCAAGGTAAATAGATTACTACGGTATTTTATTTGAGGAGTAAAGGTTGACTTATATTTTGAATAATTGATGAATTTAAGGCAAACTTATTTCAATTTAGGTTACTTATGGAAATGATTAACCTATCTAGGGGAAAAGATGATTAGTTTAGTTACTTTTTTTATAAGATGATAAGAGTAGTTGATGTTGTTTGGAGATGAACGATATAGTTTATCATGGAAGACTATATAATGAGATCATTCTTATAATTGGTTTTGAATCATAGTTTGGATTCTTTTGAGGAAATTTAAGGACAGTTATTTATGGAATGGTCTATGTTGAACTTTGGGTATTACCATGGAATTTTGAAGATTTAGAAGTAGTTTCCCATCCTATGGGGTTCTTTCATTTCAAAGAGTTGTTTTATCTTACACTTTATGTTTTGGGGATAATGTTTAAAGATAGAAGAAATAGATAGTTAATATTTTGTGGATTATGAGATTCTCTATATGATTATTCTTGTGCTTTTTATGAGACCAATGTTTTTTAATTCTCATCATTTGGAGAAAATATTAGTTTTGGTAAAAAATTATTAAAAGTAGAAACTTTACATGAAGGTTGGTGTATTTCTATATGTTTTTATTCTATGTAGTAAATTAATTCCTAAAAATTATGAAAAGGATCGTAAAACAAAAACGTTGTTGGTTTTTGTTTCCTACTGGGTAATCAAAGACTGTTTACACACATCTTAAGTTTGTGATTTTCTAGTGGTTAACTTTCTCCTAATAATGTTTTCTATCACTCTCCCTAAGAACCTGACCCTTTGTTTTCACTTCCATGTCCATGTTTTCCTACATAAAATCCTAGAGTGGGTTAACATGGGTGACCTTTGTACTTACCTTTCATTCTTTTAAAGATATAGTTTTAGTGACTCCTTTTACAATGTGGGGCTTTCAATGAAATTTCCAAACCCAATTTTAAAAATTGTGAGGACGAAACTTCTTAAGGGGGGAAGAATGTAACGACCCGAAATTTTGAATAAATCTTGTTTCCTAATTTCATGTGTTATTTTATTTTATACTCAACAAAACCATATCATTTGATAACATGAGTATAATTAAAATGATTCTGATGGGTTTTTAATGTTATATGATTGTTGGTCAATATGACCGCTGTATACATAATGTTTCGATCACTGTCTCTAAATACAAGTGATCTTGGTAAATTAATATAGAAAGAAGATTCGATGGCCTCATCCAGTTTTCTCAGGCCAATCAAAGCCCATATAATGGATCATGGGAAGGCGGTAGTAGCACTGGGCTTTGCTCTGGACCAAACCCAAGCTGAACTTCATTATGTGAAGCTAGAACAGAATCGCCTTCACGAGAAGTTCAAACTGATAAAAATTACTAATCGTGCAATGTTGGCTGAGCAACCCTCAGATTCTATCACATTAGCACAACTTACACATAGGTCCTATGCTTGGGTTATAAGGGGATATGTAAGGAGACCGTAACTGCCTTGTGTAATCCTTTGTTTTAAATAAAAATTTGGATTTATTATTATGATGATTTTTATGAATTCTCAAATGTCTGTATAAATATAGTATGCATATTTTTGATGATTTTTAGAGATAGGATATTTTAAAAAATGTTTATGTAAACCTTAAATAATTAAAAATGTGTAATGATTTTCAAAAAATGGTCTTCTACAATTATATTGAGTACGAAATTTAGAGTCTAATAAGATCAACTTAATTTTTGATGAATAGTAAATTATGAATACTGATTTTATGCTTAGGATTAGTAATGTGACCAAATGGATTAGTAATCTCGCTTAAAAAAATTATTACTATAATCTAGGAACCTTTATTAAGCAATGTGATTCAACAAAATGGTTAAATAATAGTTTTATAAATTATTAGTTAATATTAGTTTTTTTAGGTGAATAGTGTTATTTAATTAAAAATTAAGTTGAAAATATTTTGAAAATCATTTTTATAAAATGGGCTTTATTTTTGAATTCAGAACATTGATATTATGCTAAGGTAATTTTTTGGGATTTTTCTGAAAAAAATGAATTTTCAGTGAATAGTTTATTTATTTAAAAATTAAATTTAAAATATATAGATAATTATTTTTATAAAATGGAGATTATTTTTGAAATCAGAGTATCGATATTTATTTAAGGTGAAATTTTGGGAGTTTTCAGAAAAAGTTGAATTTTCAGTGAATAGTCAAATACAGTTTTAGGGTTTCGGTATGTTTAATGAAATCATGAATGCATCATGATGATGTCATGAGATATTTTAAGGGATTTTCGACTAAAGGGTATGAATTATTGTATGAGGTATCCCATGTGGACAATACCATGGGAAAATACCCTGGGCAAGCCCATGGTTTTGCCAACACCTCCAATGAGGTGTCCCTTGGACATTAATGCCTTGTCCCCTCACTTTCCCTATAAATACCCACCCTTTACTCCTTTAGTTTTCACTCCCAACTCTCCCCCAACGAAGAAATGGTCTCATTAACTCCTAAAGAGTCCTCCCATGGTTCCTACAACCCTTCAAAGTCCCAACCTATGAGTTTTAAGAGATATGTTTTAAGGTAAGGGATCCAACCTCTCTCTTTGTTTTCAAATACTCTCTTTTAAGTAATTTATTTTATGCTCCATGTTCTTATGATGGATGATGTTCTTTTATATTCCTCTTACTTACCTTTTCATTTTAATATGATTATAGATCCCCTCTTACTCTCATCATTTCGTTTTATGAATGTTTATGTGGCGTCGTTAGGCTGATGAAATTTTTGTAACGAATTCTTTCACTCTTCTCATTTTCACGTTCTATTTTCTTGTCAAGTATTTCAAGTTACTTCTTATTATGTCGGGTTACGATCTCTATATATATCATACTGATATTTTATTTTAATATGATGAGATACCCTATTTGATCTCTTTAATTCATTTTTTTATGTTTTATGTGACGCCGTTAGGCGGCAAAATTTTCATAAGAGAAATCTTATTTTTGTTTTCCTTCAATGTTTTTCATTTCATATGGTATGTCTTTAAAATTTCATTATCATGTTCTTATATCAATTATATTATGTCCCTATACTGTTTTATGGATAATTCATGAGTTTTTTACCCATGTCCCCTCTCTTTTCAATATTTTCTAAAACCATGTAACATAGCCGTTATGCTACAAAATTTTCGTCTCAAAATGCCTCTCTCTTTTTCTCAAATTATTTTAATTTATTAAGTGAATACTCAAAGTTTTTTCTTCTATAGGGGTATTCACATATTTATCAAAATGTTCTATTTTAAATTCTTGTATTTACATTCATGAAACCCAATTTCCTTTTTCGTGGGTTTAAATTGACATAAAGATCATGTCTTTAAAGAAGGTTTTAAAACGTTAGGATTATTAAAGGAAATCCATTTATTTTATGCTATATGGGTTATTTATGAAATTTTTGATGATGATATATGTAGATCACATGATAATAAATGTAAATTTCAGGGTTCTCCCTAATAGCGCTTCAATGCATTGGGTAAAACCTTGATCTCTAGAGATGACCAATTTTTAATGACGCCTTGGTGAATAACCTTGGTAATTTTGTATGACACCTTGGGGATGGACCTTGGTGAAACGGAAATGATTGTCTTTGTTATATGTTGTAGCCACATCTTCATGTTATGAAATTCATTATTTTTTTTATGATATGCCTCATTATTTCTTTCTCAGGCCTTAAATTTCTTTTTCATGACTTTATTGATGTATCTCAAGTTCACATGTTAAATCATTCCCCTTGTGTCCCTTACTGGGCCTTCTACTCAACCTTTCTGTTGATGTATGTCCCTAGGCTAGGAGAAGCATTAATGAAGCTATCATGAACATAAAGAGAAGCCTTTCAAGTGTTTATGAAGAATGTTTTATGTTTTCATGTTTTCTGTTCCTAGTTTCCAAGGCAGTAAACCTTAAATATCCTCGGTTTTGTATAATGTAATGAATATTTATGTGATAAAAAGGTGGGATGCTATAGCCGTCAAGTCATACATAGTATAAAATTAATGATTATATAGTAAGGGTGGAGGAATATATAATCGATAAAAAATGTCAGAAAACCAATCTAAAAAACATTATCTGGACATTAAAGATTAATATCAAGTTCTTCTCCAATATAAAATTTCTATTAAAAGAGCTATAAAATGGTCCTCATGTTGTTGTGTAATTTTTTTTCCAATTTAAAAACATTTTTTATTAACTTAGGCTCTAGGTTTTGGACCCTCCCTCAATTTTTCAATCAAAGGAACGATCTATTTTGAAAATATTAATCTCAACACAAGTGTGACAACTCATTTATTTATTAATAGAGATAAATGGAGAGACATCATGTGATTATCTCAATAGTGATCAAGAATGATGAGATCATAACATCAAGGGATCATACATCCAGTCAAATATATAGGGAATAAGGATAGGTAAAGTCATAAATTTAAGGTGGTTGAGTGAAAATAAAAGGAAAAAATATTGTCATTAGAGCTCTATTCCCGGAATGAGTATCATATTTTCACGTAATAGTTCAATTTGAATTTATATATGGATGATTTATAATGAATTTGAAAAATATTGTTAGGTGAAATGTTCCCTCACCTGGCATTGGCCAAACATGGCCATTTATTCCTTGACCATACAAGAAGTTATACTATATGGAAAGGGTAACGAGAAATTATAATTACTATCAAATTTTTTTGTTAAAGGGTTTTTAAAAAGGGATTTCACACCACGAAGTTTACACCATTATTAAAAAAATTGTTGTTATATATTTTGAAAATAAATTTCTTGGGGAAATTATCTATTAAAATAAATGGATTTAAATAATAATATTATTCTATAGTTGCTGAGTTAGTGTATGAATTAACACTATAAATAATAAGGCATTAGTATATCAAGAAAGGAATATTCATTTTCAGTGGGATCTCAAAACCATCAAGCACATCTAGGAACAAAGGTTATTAAATAGATAATCTGTTTAAATTCTTTATCAATTAATACAAATATTTAAATGCATAATATTAATCAAGTAATTATTTTCATTCACTCATTTTATTCTTTGCATGTTTGTTAGCAGAGATATTTTATATATCGTTTATTGAATTTTTATGTCATATAGCTTAGAAAAAAGTGTGTATCCTAATATTTGGTGATCGGGATTGAAACAATTCATTATGTAGTTTATACTCTTATAATGTGAATCATGATTTTAATTGGAAAGGTCATCAAAAAATGTTAATAATGTTAAAATAGAGTGAATCTAATCCCAGATAAAATAAACAAGAAAATGTTGTCAATATTAGGTGATTTAGGTACATGGAACTACGATCAATGGTTATATTTTTTATTAAATTCATAGAGTCTATGTAACACCGTGATGTTTTAGAATAATGAAAATTTGTTTGATATCATGTACAACACAAAAACCTGAATGTAAACTACATATTGATCATTATTACATAAAACAAGGACATTATTACTAAGACATTGAAAATAAATATAAAATAGGAATAAAAAATATGAAATATATAAAAATTTGGTAGTGAATATAATTTTTGGATTAATTATTATTAAATAAGAACTAAATTTTTAGTAGTGCCAAATTATTATCCAAAATCACATTTTCTTCAAAAAAATTTATTTCTTCTATTTTTTAGAAAAAATTATTATTTTTTGGAACAATAAAAAATTTAATTTTTTAAAATGGACATGATTTTTAAATCATAATATACAATTTATTTTTCAGTGAAATATTGGGATTAGTGGTGAAGATATTTATTTTCATGTTAATAGTGGAAATACTGATTTTTATTGGAAATTGTAATTTTGTTGACATTATTTAAAAAATATATTATATTATAAAATGTTTTAAAATTTCATATAGTTCCCTTTAATTATTTATAATCAAATTAAGATCATAGGAATCAGTTTTATGGATATATTTTCTATAAAAAAATTATTGTAAAAAAGAATTTTTTTTAAATGTTTTTCCTTGAGTTATGGGGTTTTTATAATATTTAATTTTCCAAAATATAAAAAATTAATATTTAATAATATATATAATGTTTTAAATCAAGGGGTCTATATTTTTAAATATGGACCTTTAAATTTTTTTCAATAATAATATATTGTGTTGTAAATTTTTATTTTAATGATAACAATAAATTGGGCTAAATAGGGATTAAACTATTGTGAAAAGATCTCAAAATCCACAAAACACGTTCTATTATTTCATTTTATTGGATAAATTATACCATAGTCTTCCAAAATTAGAATATATGGAATTTTGGGGTTATTATCCTTTCATAATTTCATTTATATTATTTTAATGAAAAAAATTGGAAAATGTCATTCCCCCTAATATAAAATGTCTAACTTTTTTCTAAAGCGTAAAAAGAGGTTATAAAAATTTATAAATATTTATTTAAAATATAAATAAATTTTATATTTCATTTTGAATTTTTATTATTTTGAATTGATGGATAATTTCCCTAAATGTTATTCTATCATCAATTGTGAATTTATTCAGTTTATATAATGATAAAATAAATCAATTTACATATATAAAAATTAAAAACATGTAGCTGAATTATTCAGTTACTTTTTTTTCAAGATAAATTCTAAATATTAGTTATGTGCTAAAATATTATATTATAATTCCATATTTTTCTTATTTTCATTATTCTCAATTTAAATTAATAGTGTAAAAATGATATGACGTATATTTTTTTAAAATTATATTTTTATAAATTTAGAAAAATCATAATAATCATAAGGAAGGAAATGGTGGATAAAATATGTGTTAAAAATTATTACCATGTAAATTTATCAGAATATGTTTACCTTATTACTAAAATTACATCATTATATGTTTGAATTTTTTTTACAATGGTTAGGGAAACAATAGGTCAACTAAGGTGATAATAAAAATGATATTGTTTAAAATTAATCCAAAAAAATTTAAAATCATGATAGATTGATTAAATTTTGGAAATAAAATCTATTTCTTTTAATTTAGGTCAATTCGGATTAATTTTTCATAGGAATTTTTTTCATAATTTAAAATTTTAACAATTTAATTAATTCCATGAGTTCCCCTCTTCTCACTTATAATAATATACCCCTCAATTCTCTTCGTTTTGAAATTTTGAGCCATATAACATCACAAAAAACTACAAATTTATCATATAAAATTCACTATCAATTTCAATATGTTAGATTATACCTAAATGACCAATGAAAAAGTCCCTAAGAAGGGTCCTAAAAGAGTTCGTTTGAAGAAGAGGAAATTGCATTAACTTATCGCCTTCTTTTTTTACTTCTTCTTTAACCACCAATACTTCAATGGTATTCATGATAAGAAATAATTAAAATATTTTATAGATACTATTATTTTATTTTGATTTTGATATCTTAATTATTGACACTATTTCCCATCAAATGTTAAGTGAATGTATCACTCATGCATATATACATCTTACCATCATCATGTAGCGAAATAATTAATTTTTCATAACCATACTCTATTGATGGGTATCATTATTGGTTAAATAATTATATATAATATTTATGAAAATATTTATTTTCCTTGAATTATTATATCATATATATATATTCTCACCTTCCAATTCGGTGGAAGATGATATCATCACCCATGTGTAGGTCTGGACTACCACCTCTCAGAATAGATGTGATTCAATTTTCATTTATTAATTGCATGGATTGTAATATAGATATAATTTATGAATATATATGACTAATATAATATAAAAATTATTATATAAATTTGAATTATGAGTTTCATTTCATTCGTTCCATCTATTGAAAATTGAAAACAATATTTATCCATACAAATGACCTACCATCTATATGAATAGTGTATGTCATGTCCCTATCTCAAACATTTATGGATGAATATATATATATATATATTATATTAATATATCTATTAAAAATAATTTGGATATGTAATAATTATCAATGTACAAGGACTAGAACTATGAAATAAATATTCTAATAAAAATTGAAGTAGATAGAATGAGGAAGCGAGGATTTTAATAGGGAATTTTTGATAAAATGGTGTTAAAATTATTTAAATTGTTACTTTGTTGTATTATAATCATTTATATGATTATTTAATAGAGATATAATAAATATAAATTAATTATAAATTTGGATAGATCACTTTAAATGAAATTGGAACGCATGGTATAGGTTTATCATCACTGATTGTCTTTTTGGGATATATGTTATTGTTTCCTTTAGAATGATGATAACGGTTACCGAATTTTAGGGGACAAGATTATTAATTACTATAATGATTCATTTAGTATATTATTACATGATTTCAGTAATGTTCAGCACGTTTTTTTCCATTAAAGAGATGTGATCTCTGATGATTTACTATTTACGGTTTAAATATGGTTACCCAATAATTAACATTCAATTTACCATTTTCATATCTTAATGAAATTTCAAATGGCACCCACATCTATATCACAGTCCATATCTCATTTCCAATGATCGGTGGACATTTTTGGATTCAAACCCAATGCCATATTGAAACTCACATTGGTCTAGAGAATAGGATTCCATGATTATCACACCTTTTTTGGTTTAATTATTTCCTTTTAAGTATCTCTCTTATAGATTTTATATATGTTAATTAATATCATCCAAATCTGGGTACGATACTAGTTACCTTAACAAAATTATCGGTTTTATAATCGTTTTTTGTGTAAAGGGGTTAATATTTGTGAAACCATCTTTATGTATCTATGGCTAACCATCTGTATCATATTACTGCTTATAAATGGGTAGATTCATATATATTGTATCCAGATTACCATGAACCCAAGATATTACTACCATCAAAAATGGTAATTGGTGGCTCTAGGATGTGATCTAACAATTAGGGGGTGTCCTTCATATCATATTTCTAAGAGGAATAAAAAAACATATCATTTATTTTAGTATAATATGTGTAGTTTAACATCATGTGAACATGATATATGTGAGGGAACATAGGCATCAGGTGTGGATATTGAGCCTTTAGAAGTCGTCCTACAAATACAACTTATACCAGGAATCAGATTCATCATAGTTTGATCAACACAAAAACCTATGATCGGAATTGGTTTAGAATTAATGCTTGTAAGGTTTATTTCTTGAGGGTATACTAATACGGTAATTTATAGAGACCCTAGCCTTTTACATATAATATAACATGATTATAATCATAATTATACATCACAGTACAAGACAATGATCGTAATGTCTAGCGTCTTTGACGAATACGTACATGAAACATATAAGACAGGGAAAAAACACTTCCTTAATTAATATACATAAAGAGATACTAACTTACTTTGAGACCTTAAATATGCATAGGGTACCCTAGGGAACACATTGACAATTGAATGAGATAAAAATCAAAGTAAGGTAATGAACATAAGAAAAAATCTTAAGCACCCAAGTTAGGAGGCATGGTATACTGATATCCAAAGCATTGTACATATAGAATCATAACATATTAATAGGGGATAATATAAACATGGAAGCATATAAATGTGATAAAAAAATAAAGAATGTCCTTAGTATGAGTCAAGGATAACCACAAATCCTTTTTCCCATAGTAATACAATTTAGCGCTAACTGTCAATCCCGTTTCCCATAGTAGAACTAGCCAAGGCTAACCGCCAAGATCATTGCACATAGATTCTCATGAGACATTACATTACCCAATGAATTTTAGTGCTATGTGGGTTCACCCTTCTTAAATTTTATGAATATTTTTTCCACATAAATAATCGTACATTATCAATTTTACATAAACCTAGTGGTTTTCCAAGGAAAGAATTGGGCACCACAATCATGACACAAAGCATAACCAATGGGGGTAACATGAAAGTGTCCATCAAAGAGATGAATTAGAACAATCATGGATGTTAGTAAGGTAAAATATTAATATATCATGGCAATTGATTTCCAACAAAAGTGACCACATGTAGTAAATGTATTTGAAAAAGTTTACTATTCAAACATTTTTGTGCGGTTTTAGTGAAAAAACTATAGAGCTTTTAAAATTGAAGATAAAAAATTATTTTACATAAAACCCAAAGTGAAACAAGAATGTTTTAATATTAAAAAAGACTTATTTTATAGAGAAAATGGTAAATTAATATAGAGGATAGGGTGCAAATGTAATTGATTAAAAATTTAGGAAGTTCCCTAAAAACAAGTCTTCTTATTTGGAAGTATTGAGGAGGGAATCTCATAAAAGCATGTATATCTCTGAAAAAGAATGAGGGTTGGGTCATGAAAAATAATTTTGGATAATATAAAAATAATTTATAGGTTTACATAAAAATAATATTCAAATACATTTGGATAAAATTAATGACAAAGAAACTCAAAGGATTAAATGTGTTTCGGGTAGAATTCCTTACAGATAATGGGCATTATATTGGGTGTACTTAAGTGTTATTCAGGAGAGATAAATGGGTTTATATTAACTTATAAATAATGTGTAAAGTATGAGGGTAGTGAAAAATCTTACCCCATCACTAATAATTATACATAAAAGGGAATAACATAGAGGACATACCTGGATAAAAGTGAAATAGAGAGGATCCATTACCTTAAATCTGATGGTTATATTTGTTTGAACATAATGACATGAATAACAAAATTAAGTTTATTAATTAATAACTAAATAACCTATTATATATGTATAATATTTTTTTAATTAATTTTACTTCATTTATAACCATATTGATTGGTTATGGTGTTCAAATTCTTTGTTCGGGTATGTTTGCTTACTTGGTTTTAAAGATAAGTTCACTTATATTTATGTTCACATAAACATGTATGATGAAATTGGTTATCCATAATTGAAGTTATATTTTATTACTTAACATACATGACATTAATGTTTTATAATAATTAATTTAGTTGTTGGTATTGATGATGAATTATTATATAAAACCTCAGTGTTAACTGTTTTGGTTAATCGGTGGGTTTGATAACAATGAACATGTTTTCCATTACAACATAATACCATTTTTACAAAAAGTATTATAAAACCTTAACTACGATATATTAAATATATAATAATATGGATCAACCATAACAAAAATGGTTTCATGACCATAATTAAATATGATGATAGAAATTTATAAAAAAATTTCCTTGAATATACTAAATTAACACATCTCAAACGGTGTTTTCATTTCATTCAAATAAAAGATTGGGAAAGGAGAGATGATAATGAAATATACCATTTTCAAAACAATTTTGCATTACTATTATGTTAATGCAGTAAACACATCATTTTGGTGACGTGATGTGAGGAAAGAAACAAGAAAAGAAAAGAACATAAATGAAATAAAATAATTGGAAAGAGGAATTTACATCTTGAGTTTATCTACTTTGAGAACCTCTTAAGGGGAGAGGTTTTGGTATTTTAACATGACTAGGGGATTTCAGAAATAGGGGAGGATCTTGGGGGAGATTTGGATTAAATATTGGAATGTCACAAGGCTTGAGAGTAGTGAAGAGAAGATGGAGTGATGCAGAGTTATAGTGGATAAGGATAGGGTTTTCATAATAATATAATAATTAATTTATTATTTCTCTACCAAACATGAAATAGTAAGTATTCCAAGACAAATAATAGTAATTTATGAATGTGATTTCAAACCATTGGAGCTTAAATTTTCAGATCATCATCAATGATTCTACCAATCCATTATTTATCATTTTCCCTAAATTATCATATTTTACTATTCACCAAAAAATCATGTATTTTAGAAAAATTCCTAAAAATCACTCTAACCATTTTTCAACATTTAAAAACCAAAAATGCAATCCAATTTTTTAAAATTAATTTTCTAAATATGATTAATTTAATATTTAATTAAAATCATTATTTTTTATTAAAAAACTAGTTTTAAAACATTTATTTACTTATTCTAAAATATATGCACATCATACATTCACTTGAATATTTTTTTATTCTATAACAGGTAAGATTAATTTTCATTAGTATATATCACGATTCATAATGGTATGTTACTATACATAAGGTTATGTTACTATTCAATAAAAATTATGTTTTTCTTATTTGTCTCCAAATAAATTACTAACCACAACTGTGTATGTCAGATTTTCAAAATTCAAAACACAGATGTGACAAAGTTATGTTTAGAGGCCGCATAGAACTTATTAATTAATTATGTTTTTATTTCATGTGATTATAACATATTTATAAGAATGAAACATCCATTGAAAAATATTTTTTCATTATATTCTTCCCCCTTATCATATTTCACCATCAAAATTTCAATTTAAATTCTACTACAAAAGTAGGTGAGAGTGATTTTCCATCCTTACCTCCCCAAGTCCCCATGTTTCCACTTTATACGTATGGTTTTTCCATAGTACATTAACCAGGTGAGCAGTATTATTACATTTAACATTATCTCTATGATCCAAGATCTTCATTTTCTTCTCATCATAATAATGATAATCCACCAACTATACCACCTCTGGAGAGAGTACATGTGAAGGGTCTCGTTTGTACTTCCTTAATATAGATACATGAAAGACATCATGTACATTGGATGTAGTAGGTGGACGTTCCAATCGATTGGCTACATCCCTAACATGATCAACAATTTCGAAGGGGCTGATGTACATGGGACATAACTTCCCTTTCTTCCAAAACCTCGTGACCTTTTTCTATCGAGATATGTGTAGAAGTAACTTGTCTTCATCTTTAATCTCAAAGTCTCTTCAATGATTTGTTTCAAAACTCTTCTATTCACTGTAGTCTATCTTCATATGTTACTGAATGGTTTTCATCTTCTCCACCATTTTGTCCACCATTTCGGGTCCTAGCAGCTTACAATCACCAACTTCATCCCAACACACCGTTGTTTTGCACCTTTTCTCATGAAGGGCTTCATATAGAGCCATTTGGATGCCTGAGTGGAAACTGTTTTTGTAGGATAATCCCTCAAATGGAAGATGTTGGTCACATACACCTTTGATGTCCATAGAAAATTCTCTCAATATATCTCCTAGTGTCTGAATAGTTCACTCAGATTGTTCATAGGTTTGAAAATGATAAGCTAAAATGATGTTTAGTTCAGTGCTTAGAGCATGTTAAAGGATTTTCTAGAACATTGATGTGAATCTCTGATCAAGATGGGATACAATAGACAGTGGTACTCCATGCATCATAACCACTTTTTTTATATATATCCTTGAATTTTTATACAATTAGAAGTCCTCTCGAACTGCGACAAAGTGAGTTGTATTTGTAAGATGATCTACAATAACCCATATATCATTGTTTCTTCTGAATATTCTTGGATTTCCAGTGAAAAAATCCATTGTAATGGTCTCCCACTTCCTTGTTGGTATAGCTATTCGTTTCATCATCCACTTGTAATTTTCCTCTCATCCTTTAGTTTTTGACATACTAGGCACCTTGGTGTATGTTCACCAACCTCCATTTCTATATTTCCCCACAAAATGTTTTTTCATATATATAGATACATCTTTGTGCCCTAAGGGTGGATAGGGAAGGATAATATATATACCACATTCTGAATAAAATTCATTATCTATGGATTGGATGGGACACATAATCATGTGTCAAATCATATAACTTCAACCGTGTCAATCATGAACTCCTTGGATTTCCCATTTTTTGATATCTTCCACCCTTTTTAAAATTTCAACATGTTTTATTTGAGTATCCATTATTTTCAATATTAGAGGTGGTTGAGCAATAATTTGAGAATGGATGGATGAGGATCCTCCATTAATAATTCCCAAGTACATCCTTAGAAAATATAAGAAAATAAGTTCCTTTTCAATTCTCATCATTGATAAAGATGCATGATCCTTTCTACTTAGAGCATCTACCACCTTGTTTTCCTTATCGAGATGGTTGTCGATTGAGTAGTCATAATCTTTGATGAGCTGTATCCATCTTCATTGGTGAATATTAAGCTATTTTTGTGTGAATATATATTTGATACTCTTGTGGTATGTATATATCTATTTATTCTCCCCATAGATACAATGACGCTATATTTTCAATGCCCAGATCATAGCCACCAACTCCGGATCTTGCATTGAATACTTTTTCTCATGGATTTTAGCTTCCTTGAGGAATAAAATATACCATTGTCATTTTTAATCAGAAAACAACCTAATCCCATCTTTTAAGAATCACTATACCCCACATAGAGTTCTCTACGTGTTAGGAGTGTGAGTAATGGCACAGTGAGTAACCTTTTTTTTAACTCCTTAAAATAGTCATCACATTCTTGAGACTAGAAAAACATTACTTCCTTTCGTGTCAGCATAGTCATTTTGTTTCATAAGTGTAAAAAGATTTTCACAAATCGTCGATAATACCAAGCTAGACAAAAAAAGCTGTGGATCTCCATTACAGATGTTTTCATGGGAAACTATTCAATTTTTATTATATTGGAAGGTTCCACTAATATCCATTTGTTGGTGATAACATGCCCCATGGATGATACTTCCTCCATCCATAACTCACATTTACATTACTTTTCATTCAACTTATCCATTCAAAAATTCTATAATGCAGTATTCAACTACTCCACATGTTCATCCTTGCACTTGGAGTATATCAGAATATCATCAATAAAGAGTACAAAAATTTATTGAGGTAATATCAAATGAATCTATTCAATAATCCAAGAAAATTTCTGGAGATTTTGTGAGTCTATAGGGCATCACTATTAATTCATAGTGTCCATAAATCTTTCTAAAGGCATTCATGGGAATATCATTCTTTCTCACCTATAATTGTTGATATCCTAACCTAAGGTCCATCATAGAGAAAGAATATTAACCACAAATATGATCGAACAAGTCATCCATCCATGGAAGGGGATACTTGTTCTTTATCATGACTTTTTTTATCTCATGATAATCAATGCATAGTCGCATTGATCCATACTTCTTCGTGACAAAGAGGAATGGCGCACCCCATGGTGAAGCACTCAGTCATATAAAACAATTCTCCAAATTCTCCTGTAATTGCCTCTTTAGCTCTTCTACCTCTACGGTGGGCATTCTATAAGGTATTTTTGATATAGTTATAGAACGCGAAATAAGTTCAAATGATAACCCTACCTCATGGTCAGGAGGGAGACTAGCGAAATATTCTAGGATTATTGTAGTGTAATCCCTCACGATAGGCATGTCTTCAAGCATGATTCTATCATTTTCTCAATAATTTGAGCTTGATTTACTTTCTCATAAGGCAAAAATATCCACACTTGATATGATTATTCTAAATGAGATTAATCTTCCTCCTTACACTTGTAATGAATCAGAGGATTCATTGTGATTTTAAGAGTGATCTTTCATTCCTGATAGAGGAGGTTGGCCTTGTATAAGGATATACAATCCATTCCCATGATTGTGTCAAACTCTACTAGAGGATGTATGAAGTTATTTTCTAGGAGGTTTAGTCCACAAACGTTAACTATGGAGGAGTTATAATTCAAGGATATAATAATTTCCCAATTTATGGTTCTCCTAGATAACTTACCTTCTAAATTTGGAGGGGGTGGTAGAATAGTTATATCAAAAATGAAAGATATGAAACTATTCACAGAATCATAATCAAATAGTACGTTCACTATTATTGAATGAATAACTAGTGTACCTGTCACTATGTCATTGTCTGGATCCACCTCAGTAGTAGTGAAAGCATAATCCCTTCCTCGTTTCCATGGAGGTTGTTGTTGATTTCCACTGACATTCATTGGATTAGGGAAATGTTTTCATAATTTCCATGATCTAAGAAGTTGTAACACTTCACCACTAGTTGAGAGTTGATCTCAACATTCCTTTATTTGTCCACAATAGCATTATTTTTCATATCCCTTCTTATGTTTTTAGCAAGAAGACCAAAATTTCTATATTTGAAACAATTTTTGGTTCCCATCAAATAGTTCTCAATATGCTTCTTTCATCATATTTTACAAAGGAAAAAGTCAGGCTTCTTTACATCATGGTATTTATTTATTGAACCACCCATGTTGGTATCCATTTTCCTCTTCTTTTCAATGGGCCCATGAGACCACTATGAGTTTCCAATCACCATTTCAACTTTGAGGGAACAATAGAAAATCTCCTCATAACTATCGATGTCTCAAATCACCAAAATCTTTTCATAGACTCATCTATAGTCTGCTAAATAATCAATACACCATTATTTCGGTGTTCATGAAAATGCCATAGGTATTCCTTGCATTCCTTGTAATGTTTTCTTCATACGCCCAAATGGATTCATATTCCTTCTTCTTTAGTCTGAGCAACTCTCTTTCCATTTTGAGATGGATGGTTCGAGAAATCTATTTATGGAGAAACATTCTCATGAATTCATCACAATACATCAAATCAATCACTTCTTGGGACATTTTATTCTTGTTCTGTGTCCACCACTGATCAGCTACCCCCTTAATATGATGGAATTCTAGTACAATTATCTCTTCATCTGAGCACTAGAGGTTTGATAATATATGTTCAATGGAGTTAATCCACTATTCTGCGAAGAGGAGATCAGAAGATCTTCTATGAATGAGAGGCCTTTTCTACATGAATAATTCAACGGAAATGTTCTCTTTCTATGGAGGTGGAGGGAAATTCAACATTATTCATGTTATTATTCATAACATAATCCAATTGAGAAAGTGATTTCATGAATTTATGATCACATGGTCCTGTCATATCAGGCATATAATTAGGTAAATCATCACATTTCATATCACGTTGGTTATTATAACATGTTATTTTATTTCCTATCATTAACTAAGAAAAATAACTTACAATAATATGGCTTGAATTATTAGTAATTGAGAAAAAAAATTAAAACTTTTGAACTTAAAATTATAAACATATAAAGGAGAAGTATATCATAACTTTTAATTCCTTATAACTAAATCTTGGTTATCCTGGATCTGTTTCTTATCTTATTCTATTATGGATTTTTTTTTATTCTTTTAATAATGTTTTGTACAATTTTCCTGAATATACCAAATAATATCCCTCGAGAGTGTCAATATTAAGAGTGAATAAATCCCCATTGTTGTGTACTAGGATACCCTATGTCAGTCCTGAAACACCTTGTTGGAGTTTTTACTCCTAGGAACATCTATTCTAGAGCCACCTCTACAAATTTTTATCTAGAAACGGATGTATTTACTTGATATATCACTTTCTCAATACATTACAAAAAATTGGGATGTTTCCTTTACCATAGTCTCATACTTAAGGTTCTCACTAAGGTGCTCTATTCCTATTCTCCAAAAATAACTATACCATCCTCTAATACCATCTATAGAAAACCTTTCCTTTTACATATAACATTACATGATTTTATTCATTATTATAAATTAATGTACACTCTATGTATCATAATGTATAGTGTCTTTAAAGACTAGGTAAATAAAACATAAAACATAGGGCAAAAAACATTTATTATTTAACATTTATAAAGAGCCGCTAACTTTCATTGTTCCCTTACATGTGCATAGGGTATCCAAGAGAACACTTGAACAAATGGATGAGCTAAAAATCCTAGTAAGGGAATGAAAAAATGAATAATTCTTAAGAACACGAGTTAAGAGGTATGGAATAACGATATCAAAAGCGTGGTACATATGGAAACATATCATATAAACATGGGTTCATAAAAACATGGAATCATAGATATTTGGTAGAAATATAAATATTTTCTTTAGTATAAGTCAAGGCTATCAGCGAATCCTATTTCCCATAGTATTACGGGGAAAAGCTAACCGCCAATCCTGTTTCCCATGTTAACATAATCCATGGATCACCACCAAGACCATTTCACATTGCATTTCATTAGACTTAACATTACCAAATGCATTGAAGTGCTATCTAGGTGAACCCTTTTTATAATTAATAAATATGTTTTCCATATAATGATTCATAAATAATCAATATTACATAAACATATGGGTTTCCCATGGAATGAATTGGGCACCACAATCATGAAATAAAGCATAACTAATGGGTGTATCATGAATGTATCTAAGAAATAATGGAATTAGAATAGAAATTGACATTGATAAGGTAAAATATACATATATCATGGAAATTTATTTCAAATATACGTGACAACATGT
Organism: Viscum album; assembly: GCA_963277665.1. Taxonomy (NCBI): domain Eukaryota; kingdom Viridiplantae; phylum Streptophyta; class Magnoliopsida; order Santalales; family Viscaceae; genus Viscum; species Viscum album. The sequence continues at coordinate 1,212,340,946 of OY728137.1, forward strand.
AGAAAATTTATTTGAAAATTTTTATCATTAAAACATTTTTGTGCGGTTTTTGGGAAAATACAATATAGCCTTTAAAATAAAAAATGGAAAAATATGATACATAAAACTATAAGTGATCCAATATAGATTTCATAATAAAAATAATTATTTTATAAATAAAATAGTATCTTAAAATATAGGATAGAGTGTTCTGGAAATTGAGAAAAAATTTGGGAAGTTTCTTTAAAACGTTTTTCCTTATTGGGATATATCAAGGAGGGAATAACATAAAATCATGTATATACACAAAATATTATGATGGATTGGCCTAGAAACATGAGTTTGGAGAATATAAACATAATTTATATGTTTTACATAAAAATAAATTACATCTTAATTTGGTTAAAAAGAACGATAGAGCAACCATATGGAATAAAGGAGGTTCAGGTAGAATTTCATACGGACAATCGGCCTGATATCGGGTGTACTTATGTGGGATTAATGATAGAGAAACATGTTTTTAAACACTTATAAATAAATAAGATATTATGGGGTAGGTTCAAAATCATACCCCATCACTAGGAATTATACATAAAAGGGCATAACATTGAGGAAAATGTTGAATAAAAGTGAAATGGAGAGGATACATTACCGTAAATCCAATGGTAATATTTTCATGAAAATAATCACCTGAATAATTAAAATATGTTTATTAATTAATAACTACATAACCTTATATATATGTTTAATATTTATTATAACAGTTTTGAGTTCATTTATAACCATATTGATTGGTTATGAGGTTCGAATTCAATGTTTATGTCTTTTTTCTTGCTTTTAACAGTCAGTTCACTTATATTCATGTTTGAATAATCATATAATTAAAAAGTGGTTTTCCATATTTTAATTTGTAAGTTATTAGTGAACATACAGGATATTACATGGTTATAAAAATTCATTTGGTTATCAGAAGTGACTATTAAGTATTATATAAAACCCTAGTGGTAAATGTTTTGGTTAATCAATGGGTTTGTTTACAATGACCATGTTTTTATTTATAACATAATAGAATTTGTATGAAAAGGATTTTAGAAACATAACTAAGATATATTACATGTATAGTAATCTGGTTCAACCATAACAAAATTGGTTTCAAGACCATAATTAAATATGATAATAGAAATTGATAAACCATTGTCCGTGAATGTGCTAAATTAACACATCTCAAACGGTGTTTTCATTTAATTCAAATAAAAGATAAGGAAATAAGATATGATAATGAAATACCCTATTAGATTAAAAAAATTTATTACATTCATGTTACATAAGTTATCATTCCATTTGGGTGAAGGTAGATGACGAAAGAAACAACACAAGAGAAGAACATAAAAGAAATTAAAGTATTGGAAAGATGAATTTACCTCATGATTTATCTCCTTTGATAACCTCTTAAGGGGAGAGGTTTTGGTATTTTGAATATACTAGGAGATTTTAGATATGGGGGAAGATATTGGGAAGATATTTTCACTGAATATTGGCAGTTCCCAAGGAATAACAGTAGTGAATAGAAGAGGGATTTATGGGGGTTATAGTGGATGAGATGAGGGTTTTAATAATAATATAATCATTAATTTATTATTTCTCTATAATAAAAGAAATAGTTTGTCTTCAAAGACCAAAAATAGTAACAAATTCATGTGATTTCAAACCCATTGGGTTTACATTATCATATCATCAAAAATGGCTCAATAAATCCATTATTTAGCATTAATAGTAAATTATCATATTTTACTATTCACTATAAAATAAAGTATTTTAGAAAAATATAAAAAAATCATCCTAACCATTTTAGGACATTTTGAATCAAAAAATGAAATGCATTTGTCCAAAATAATTTTCTAAATATGATTAATTTATTATTAATTTAAAATCAAAATTTATTATTTAAAAAGTAGTTTTAAAACATTCATTTACTTATTCTATAATATATGTACATCATAATTTCGATTGAATATTATTTTTATACTATTATAGGCAATGTTACTATTCATTAGATTATATCACAATTCATAAGGGTTTGTTACTATTCATAAGAGTAGGTTACAATACTAATTATCTCTCCCCTTTTATATGGTACGTCACATGATTAATTCTAGATATCATGACAACATGCAATCATTTTCATAGATAGTATTTCCACATGTATAAAGATCCAAAAGGGTATCATTTTCTGAATGGATTCATCTGAAGGTATTCACATGATGAACGGGACATACCCGAAGAAATTTTTGTGGAATATCTAATTTTAGGCTAAGGTTATGTGGGTGCCACTCCCATTTTGGGAGTCATTAGTTAGTTTTAGCTTTGTCCATGGGGTAGAAGCCAACCCAGCCAACACCAAAGACACACAACAGGTTGATGTTGAAGTTTCATGGATAGATGGGCCATCAAAACAACCAGAGGAATTTCTGTTTTTCCTCCATATAGAAAACATGATCAAAATACCATGTTTTGTATGATGTGAATATGTGATGTAGGGTGTAATAAGTGTATGTTGTCATCCACTGATGAGATTCATAGAATAGGGAAATAAAATGTGACGGCATATTGTTTCTCCCATGGATGTAGAAAAATTTGTTGAACCACTTTAAAATTTGTCTTCATCCATCTTTTTCTCTATTTCTATTTTTTTCTCATAACATACCTCTGCTGCACCACAACATGTTCTATCAGAGTTGAGTCAGAGCAAGCATAATAAACACGGAAAACCTGCCCCGAGATTTCTAGTTTCCAGAAAATTGAGAGTAGCCAGAAATTTATTCCAAGGACAGAGTCGTGAAGAGGACGACGGGACGATTCCAATAGTGTATGCAACATTAAAAATGGAGCTGAAAAGAATCAGATAAACTTGTCAAAGTTTGGTTGAAGCCAACGGTGAATTGTAACCTCGTGTCGAGAAAGATGGTACTATTCATGCTTCTAGACAAAATTCTTGGGAGTTTCCGACAGTGCTCCAGCATTCAACGTCAGTGCCACGTCATCACCCCATTAGCTGGTAATCTAGAATGTTGAACATATTTTGGTGATATCTCGACAAATAAGTGTCCAATTTCAACGATCCAGGAGTCGCTTATAATTATTTAGACCATTATGGATGTATATGTATGGTTTTTTTCTATATTTGAACTCCATTAAATGATTTAAGAATGGTGCGATATTGATGGTGATGATCTCATTTTTCAATATCAACGATGGATGGTGGTGGTGCACTGGTAAAATTTGAGATCAAGAAGTTCAATGGTCGAAAAAAATTTGGCTTGTGTCAAAGCACAATGAAAGATATTATTGTGCAGTTAGGCATGGTTAGACCATTGTTCATAAAAAATCCCAAGACAACCAATGAAGATGATTTAGAATAGCTTGATATGCGGGTCATCAGCACAATTCGACTATGTCAGGAGAATGATGTCAAATACTCAGTGTTGGATGAGACCTCACTGAAAGAGATCTAAAAGAAGCCAAATCAGTAGCGCATGGTGAAGTCACTCACCAACAAATTATTCCTGAAGAATAAATTTTACCTGTTGGGCATGGATGATGGAACAAAATTTTTGGATCACACAATCGATTTGAACAAGATCCTAATGTAATTATTGGGGCTCAATGTTATATTTGGAGAAGAATACAAAGAACTTCTGATTTTGTTATCACTACCTAGATCATTTGATGGGATTCTGAATGTGTTGCTCATGGGGATGAAAACATTGAATTTGGAAAAGGTGACGTCATCACTTCATGATTTTGATGAATTATGATGAACTGTGATGCACTCTAGCAAGAAAATCATGGTGCTGTGAGATTATCAATGTGGGGGAGCTGACATTGGAATTCATGAGGTAATTAATGTAGACCAAAATCATGGGTACATGATCTTAGAGAAATAATTTGGTTTTGGTGAGTGAAAAAGGGTCACATTAAAAAAACTATACAGAGTGGAAATGTTACATTTCTTGGAAATAGAAAGTTGAAGAGAAGGTTACAAATATCATAATTTTTTTTTGTATATGATGAAGTTTGCGTGGAAGCAGAAACCATTCACTCAGATGTGAGAGTTTCAAGGGGAGAAGTGTTATTCTATTACTGGAAAATATATGGTCACATGAAGAAGTAAGGTTGTATATTAAAAAGGAAGAACGAACAGGCTCAAAATCTAAATGATGATAGATGAGTTTTGGATTTTGGGAGCTCGACACACATATGTACGATGAGATGTACATTTAATAATTTTTATTAGGTGTGAGATTAAATGAGACATGATGATTGGCCAATATGTGATGTTGGAGGAGTCAGTATGGTTTAATTGATGACACATGATGGAGGAGTATGAAAACTAGAAGATGAGAAATTCATTCCAAGGATGATATGGAACCTGATATAATTAAGTAGTCTTGATGCAAGAGGATACAAGATTTACATAGATGGCAGAGTGTTGGAAGTCTCGTGTAGGGATGCAATGATTCTTACTGGGAAGGAGTCCCAAGGGCTGTTTCATTTGATGGGGATAGTAGTCATCCAATGATCAAGTGATGATAGTGGAAGTGTCACGTCATCTGGCGTGAAAAAGCATGTTCGATTTTCTGATAAATTTTTCAACACCTGCAAGGAGACTATAGGTCTAGTTTCTACCCCAAATTGATCATGAGTAGGATATTGGTAGGGGACACTCCCATTTTGGGAGTCTTTGGTCGGCAACAACATCATCCACATGTGGTCATCCAACCCACCAAACAATAATGACTCAAAATAGGTAATAGAGGAAGTCATCATGGGTTGATGGGCTACCCAAACAACTAGAGAAATTTATAGTTTTCCTCTATCTAAAAAATGGGACTAAAATCTCATGTTTTGTATTCATTGAATATATTTTGTATATTGTAAGCAGTGTATGTAGTAATCATACAATGGGATATAGATAAGAGGGAATTAAAATGTGGCTCCCCCTTGTTTCTCCATTGGATGTGGGAAAAATTGTTTAAGGACATTTAATTTTGTGTTCACCTATTTTTATTATGTTTTTCTGTGTTTCTATTTACATGCACCTCTATTTCGCCCAACAGATTATTACACGATCATTGAACTGATTTCATGATGCATACTATCTCTTCAGATGAAAATTAATAAAACATCAACCACATGATGGTTATACCGTTTTCATCATTTACACCATAATGCGATTTGGGTTACTAAACAGAATCTGTCATTTGATAGGAATATTTATTGTAATAACTCATCTAGAATCCGTTACATAATAATTCATACTATTCTATGATTTTTTTCATGAGTAGGTCAACTCAACGATGGTGCATTAGGTGATAATAAAAAGATCGCTAAAAGCCCATGATTCACCTGTGTGACACTCTAAGGGTCATGAAATCACCTGTCTTCTTAGGGATCATGTGATCCACGTAACCTAGTCTCCCAATATCCATGTAGTCAGGCTTATCCTTCCATTAACTTTTAGATAAAATGATACGTAGGCTATTAGTGTTTCTTCAATCCAAAAATTACTAATTCTAAATTGGATGGAAACGATAAATTCCCCCCCCCCCCCTCAATGGTGTTGTCCATAAGGAAACTGAATAAATTATGATGATCGTAAATGCCTGTCTGAGTTTTTGAGGCTTGCAATGATCAGCATACCAAGAGACTATAGTTTTTCAGGTGATAATTGGTATTCCATATGTATGAACATAAATGGGGGAGGTTGGGAGTCACTCATTCCATCGGTAACTCAAACATCCCAATAACTTGTGGTCTCCCCTTCTACATTCATTCATCATAAGACAACTTTGTAAGATCCATTTTGTAGGACCTCTTCATGAGACATGATCAGATGATCATATTTCATGACCATTTATCAATGTATTATGACAACAAACTATGAAGTAATTCATTATAATTTATTTTTACCTTTAATCTTGTTTTTAGGAACAATGTTATCCGGCTAGGTTCACCTTATCATTATATACATTAATTGGTTCATATGATCATTACATGGTTCATGTGACTACCTTATGCTCACATTATCAGATATATTACAATAGTTCATGTGATGATGACATGCTTCATAGTTTATGCGATTTTTAAGGTCTAAATCTGGTTATGCAATCCTGAACCCTTATGTGGTTCATGTGATTCACATGATATGGTCCAGTTAATACACTAGTTTTCGAAAGGTTCCTTTATCTTCTAATATATTATATTTTTCTTGTACATAGGGATTCCATATTGTGAAATATTTTAAGGTAAGTTTTCGTAGGAGAAGTTTCTCATCAATGTTCTATAGTTGGATGTTTGGTTTCAAACTATCTCTCCATCATCGAGTCATCCCGAAATAACATGGTAGATCTATTTTCGATTAGTCTATCAGAATGTCCCCTATCATACATCCTAGAACTTTATGGGTTTTTTTGGATATTTTTCTCTTATCCTTCCTCCAAATTCATCAATCATGCCTCCTTCATTAGTCATGGGGATCCATAATACCTTTCAATAAAATATCTCTCATCTAAGAGTTTTCATTACTAAGGAGAAATGATGAATTGTTTATACAATGGAGTTAGTACCAATATACATTGAAAATAATGAAATCATTAATCCAATTCATATATCTATATTAAAAACTATATAATTTGAAAATTTTCCTCAAACCATAGGTTCAAATGGTTTTCCAGCATGTAATTTAACCAGTAGGGGGCATCACGAGGGATTAATTTTCCACTTTTCATTAAAAAATACTCATTCTGAATTTTCCCTAGATATGGAATTAAATTGAATGTATGATGCTTTTTGTATATAACAAACAATAAATTATTATTTTGACGGATTAATGGGGTACTTGGACACTCAGTGGTGTCAAGAAACAAATACATTATATTGAAAGCATGGTGTAGTGGGAATCATTCTCTATAATGTATAGCTGATTTTTGGATCACCAATTTTAAGATGTAATTATGATGAGTTTGACCCATATTATTATTCATGGAATGATTAATAGAAGACCCATCCCATTTCCAGGGCATTGATCAAGATGGCTAAGATGAACAGTCTTCCTCAGGAAGAGTTTCCATTCATGTATTGAGTGAGATATTTTATCAAGAAAACTCTTTCTGACCCAAATCTAATAATAAGACAGCTTATATTCTGAAATATACCCAAAATTTTGATGTTACCTACAATCTAGAATTCAAAATGTGTTCATTTACAAAATTGTTGTTGGATATTGTTATCAAAATTGAGTGACCAATTGATTTGGTCAATTTTATTTCTATATACATGAGGGTGTACCTTATCCTGCTCCGGGAGAATAGTGGAGTCTGAGTTTCAACCTTTATGATTTTGGAATCTATGTAATGGTTGATGTAGGGTGTGTTGGCTATTTTTATATTGGCCAATATCTAAAACCTTATATGCCATATTTTTTATAGAAGGTCCTATCAAAGAATTTCTGGTCCCTTCAAGGTGTTATGTTGTTGGATAGGTACATTCTTGGCTATTTCTGAATAAATTTGCATCTAAAACATTCCTGGTATAATTATAATGAATTTTTAATGTATATTAGTTAGGTAAGGACCATCAGATTAATGTAATGGGAAATTAGGATCTTCTTGATCGGCCATAGACTCTTATCATTCGATCCATATGAAATTCCCACTAGTAGTATTACAGACTCCTTTGGTGGTTTCTCTATGGTTCAGCCTTATGTTATGTCAATCCATCTCATCATATGTTCTACATAAATTTACGGTATCATTATCTGAAAATGGAATGCACTATTTCAGTTCAGTAATAAATTTTGATGCATTTAGAGAAAATGCACCTCCCCTCTCCACATTGTGTCCAAAAATAATCCAATGATATCATGTGAGTTATTTTTAATTATTACTATATATGATACTCAAATTCTTATATACATTCCTCCAAACATTTTATAGGTTGGTTTTTCTCAAAACTATGATTATATTTGGATTCACTCATGTCTGCATGGGAAATTTTCCACATCATAACATCACACTGTAAAATTTCCATAGAATACCGAAGGAAATCCAATTATTTATAGGCATATTTCTTCAAGAAGAGAATAAAACATGGATATGCCCCTCATGTAAGTGGTGTATTTTTCATCAGATTCATTATCAGGATATGTTCCACAATGAATGTGAGCAATGAGTGTGGAACCTGTAAGATTATCTACTTCTACACTGGTATTTACCTTTGCATTTAATCAATGGATAATTTTTATGGAGGAGTACATGGATGTTGAGCTACTGGGGGAACTATTATTGGAGTACATACACATGGTTGGAATTTCAATCATATCGGGTTACTGAATTATTGGCATGTTCTCTTTCATTTTTCTTCGCAGAATGATTTTTACTATTTCTAGACCCATGGTTCTTGGTCTTTTTGGGGATCATTGTTGAATGTTTTCATGTGGCCTCTAAATTTTGATATTGATTTTGAACCCCCTCATCATTCATATTTGGATTCATTTCTCGGGTTTACCTCACTATCTCTTCAAATAAAGTGTGTTATTCACCATTTCCAAACACTTCAGACACCAAATCAGGCTAGACTCTACTACTTTGAATTTTTCAATATCTTGAGTGTCTTTGATTTATATAGATGTTAACATCTCTCATGAATTACCATTGAGGTTTTGGATACAAAATGGAGATAAAGGGTTTATAAAAAATGTTTTCTTTGAAAAATTTTCAGACTACTGTAACAAATGATTCAGAGATGGTAATCTTATAAATGAATGTGAAACTCAAAGGAATGCTCCCCCTACATTTCAAGTCAATGAGGGTGAAAATGAGGATAAAAATAACTGTAATGAAAAATATATTGATACCATAAATTTATTAATCTCCACAAATGATACAAATCATATCCCTGAGACTTTAATTTTAAAAGACAATATACTTAATATTAATGGTATTGATGCATTTCTTGTTGAGGAGGGTGAGCCATATAATTCTAATACATCAGTGATTTATCAATCTATCAAAGACACATACCTTTCACAGGCTCATTGCACATAATTTCTGGGGGATGAAGAGAAAGCCACTAAAATTGGGGAGGACTTCTTAAAATCAAGCACTATAAAAGGGAAGAAACAAATGATAGATGCTGAAAGAGTCATTACTCCCAATATTGAAAAAAATTATGAAATGGACGGACTATTCCCACCTTGAATGAACCATTGTTATGAGATCATGTGATTCTTCTAAAAATAAAAACATTGAAATTATAACATCAACAAGTGTGGTTGATTCGATGGTAATCATTTTGGATGATTTTAGAAATATCTCTATTGATATTCTTCTACAGCTTGAGGTTGATTCTTCTATTTCACCTCCTAATGATAACCTAAAGTAAAAATCTGACTAAGTTGGGACGTATTTGGATGCTGAAATGGAGAAATGAGATGAAATAGCATATCAAAATCTCAGAAATGGTGAAATTTTTGCTAAGACATATCTTTATATCAAATAATTAATGTTTAATAAGAGGATGATACACTAGTAAAAACAAGCTCTATGATTTTCCTGATCAGTGCTATTTCTTTTCAGACTTCCTTGTCATGGACAAGCCTTCGTGTCTCCTTTCATGATTTTTGTATCTTCTTAAACACATAAATTTTTATTCAGTGTGTAGAATATTCATCCAACATTGGGAAGGATATTTCAAAGGCAACACAAAATGGTTTTTCTCTTTGCGTCACAGCATGTTGTTTCAGCAGATCTGCAGATCTTGTGGTCTTTGATCATGCTTAGAGTTGCTGCCCTTTTTCATTATGTAATTTCCGATTTAAAGGCATGTTGTCTCATTTGATATTCTTTGATATATCATCATTTATCACTCTCACTTCAATTCTAGTGTAAACTCATTACATCCTTATCATGTATCCTTATGATTTTGATTTAATAAATTTCATTGGAGAATGAATTGGGAGACTAATTCATGTCTCTGTTTGTTTAAAAAAAGAGACCAGTCTGTCCCAAAATCCTTAGTGTATTCCCCTTGTAGTATGTCTACAGTAATTAACTTTTGAGATGATCTAGGAAATGATAGTGAGGGATCCACTGGTAAAATCGATCTAATGTGGGAGATTACATCTATTAATACTGTGTCCAAATATAGGCATCCATCAATTCCGTCCTCATCACTATCTGTATTGTAAACTTTTAAAGAACCTTCATTAGAGAGTAAGTAAAAGAGGAAGTACTTAAAACTATAAAATCACTCTCAACCAGAATCATATAGTTATAATTACACTTTACTTATTTTCATAATTTGATACCATTTCATTATCTCATTTTAGATTGTAAAAAATGTGTAGGGCCCAAACAAACCCGCCTGGAGAAACATACATATATCTGTGAGGATATGGGTAGATTTTATGTTTCTCCAATAGAACATTTATATTATAACAGATACATCAATATATGTAAATAGTTGGGGTTTTAGTATGGTTTTCTTGGCACAAGATAATGACATTACAGTGGTTGTTATATTTGACTCATCCTATGAAAATTCACTTCGGGAGAAGGCTAATGATGGTAGAAAATTTTTAATTGATGTATCCTTGATTTAGGTGTCTCTAAGTGAAGGTAATCACTTATTTAAAACTAAAATTGTTGTCGAATTTTTATTATTTAATCTAATAATTTCATACCTTTTTGTCCCTAAAACATAGAGAGTGAAGTACGATGATAGATAAAACATTAGTGGAACCACTAGGTAACTCATTCTAAGAGGGTGTATGCTCTTAATCTGATGATGTGGTTTGGGTGATAGACATCACTAGAAATGAGACTATGAAATGAGTCTATCGAAAATTTATTAAATCATTTGATTATATGGAGTTATCAAGTTGTTTTAGAAACTGAATGATAATCCTTAAAAATATTGTAGTATATTTCCATAAAACACAAAATTTTTGATATCTTTATCTTAATGATTTTCCTTAAACAAGAAAACATATATATGGAATTTATCTATATTCACTGAATCAACAAGAATGAGTATGATTGTTGTTCTTAGTGACATAACACTAAAAGATATTCTTATTCCCATATGGGTCTTGATTCGAGTTCAATATTATAATATTATCTATCAACTAATGTAATAGTAGTTCTTGGAGGATATTTAGAGCATATTCTCATAGGTCCATTTGGAGAACATGTAGAGAATCAGGATACTTCCACAGACCTAAAGACACATTTTTAAAACTATGGCTATAGGTGGTTATATCCATGAATATAAAACTGTGGCTATTGGCCAGTTATCATGGTCTATGGCCATGGTTTTTGGAAATGTGGAAATAGGCTATGGCTATATCCACGATTCTATGGCCTATAGCCATTGTTCCAAAACCATGGACATAGGACACATTTTTCAAAGGCTTATTGCCCTGTTTTTTTAAAACCATGGCAATAGGGTTCCCGTGCTTGGGGTGGAAAACATTTTCCTGCAATAAAATGGCGGGATGACCTACGACCATGGTTTTGATGATATTACCATGTTTTATGTTAATATATATATATATATATATATCATAATATATATTTATATATACTCGTAATGTCACTCTGTGTAGTGGTAAGTATGCTGGTTCGTAGAGAAAATGTGCAGGGATCCAAACCTGTAGGTGGCATTTTGTATTTAGGATATTTCCATGGTTTACAATGGCTATAGCCGTATTTAAAACCATGGAAATAGCTTTCTATTAACAAGTTTTAAACTGTTTCCATAGGTCAACTACCACGGTGGATAATTTTATGACCTATTTTCAAGGTTTTTAAAACTGTTTCCACAGGAATCTATTGGCACGGTTAAAACCATTACAATAGGATGTGATCTACACCCACGTTGATAGTGTCCACAGTTTTCCAAAACCTTGGTTGTGGCCTATGGCCCATGTTTTGTGGCCTTTTTCCATAGTTTTGAACTTGGCAATTGGTCTTTTATACAGTTATGGATATTTTCCTGACTAAATAGTTCATCTCAAGTATATGTTTATTTCCACTAAAAATGGTGCATTGGACAATATAACTATACATGATGGGGAGTAAATTGATTTCCCGGAGTGATCAAGGGAGGACACCTTAATTGAGGGTAACATTAATAAAGGATTAAATTTAGGTCAAATGATGTTTTAAAAAGATTATAAATGACGCTTCATTATATTTGGTAGAGGTAACAATTCATTCAAATGTGGACAGTGCTGGTATGGTCACGATTCTATAGTTTTAGTCTAAAATTAGTCAAATTTAGATAGAGTTATCTTGATCATGACATACACTACAAACCTATGAGAAAAAAAATTGGAAATTGGGGCTCTTTGAACTGGAGGATAAGGACGAAATTAATTCTGTTTCTAGGGAACAAGAATTGTAGTGGATTACAAAAGAGGGGAAATAGTCCATTAATCAATTCCATAAATCCATGTTCTCCTTGAGGAATTATTATATGGAAGCCATGGAATAGTCTTAGAAAACTTTTAATGGGACTATAGTTTAACGTAGTATTTTTTGATTGAGGGTTCACATGAGAGTCTATAGGATATAGAGATTCCTCTTGATTTTAATACATTGTTAATAATACAACGATTTCGAATGTTTCACATCATCATCATGATTTATTTAATTAATAATGTTCATGCAGTTTAATTTAAATGATAAAACATGTATAACCAATCATACCCATCCTTTTTATTTTAACATGTAATCCAAAATGCATGGATTTGACTGACTGAATCACAACATATTTCCCATGATAATTTATCTTGAATGCCTACCACCATGAGATTCCAAACTGATGTATCTGATCCAAATGTATTTTTATTACTTGGTTCAATAGGATAATTTGGGAGTGAATACATCTCGGTGGGAGGGCACTATAATTTCATTATATGTTAGTGGGATAAGTGAGTATAGATTGATTTATATTTAAAAAATGATATATATAAGTTTTTTATATTTTTTTATATTTTCATTTTTTTTCAAATATTCATTAGGTTAACACACAGTAGGAATGAACATGAATTTTTATCAATATTCCATATTATTGGTATTATCCCTAGTTTTTTTATATGTTTTCCATTCCATGTGTGGTATATATTTCCAAAATCACAAAATTTAATTGTCAACTGAACAAAGATTTGACTTTTTCATAGTGTTCTGATTTCATGGTTTCGACTTGGAGAGCATTGCGTCTCTTACCATTAGATATTTAATGCCCTTCAATTCAACCCATTGTTATGTAGTTGTTTAGGGACATCCTGCTAGTACTATCTACTACAAGAGTATAAAATCTTATATCTCAGACCATTGGATGTTGTAGTTTAGGTTCTTCTAATTTGGACATTCAATGAATGTAATTTTAATTATTCTATCTTAGAAAATCAATTAATATAGAATAAGGTTTTTTTATCCCGAATAATTTATTAATATAGTGATGTATGGGTATTAATGAAGGGTTATAGAACCCTACATCCTTGTGGATGTTCTCAATAATTATAATTCAAAAATGGTTTTAACACATTTCATTGTTAATTTATATTCTAAAGAATGAATGTTCATGAAGGGTTATGGATCCATTCATCCACACCATAATGGTTATTGATGGATGGAAATGTATTGTGGAAGCAGAGTCCACCTCCATAGATGGAATATTGGTTGTGTAGTCACTTTTTCCATTAGCTTGAATAGATGAATATATAATGGAGACGATATTCCAAGGATGATTATAATTAATCCTAAAGAGATGAGTTCCGCCATATTATTATCAAGGCCACTAATAATTGAAGTTCTCTTCCAACAATAATTAGATTATTCTTGTTGGTACATAATCGGACCATATTCATGATCCCAGGAGGACTTCATGAAAGGTCAAGTAGAGGGTACCCACTCATTTCTAGTGGTTGTTAAATATTTTTGAAGATTCAAATGTTTGGATGATGATGTGCATAATTGCGAAATGGGCTATACATGAATGGTTTTTATATAATAGTTTGGTTTATTTTCTAAATGGGATGATTATGCCATAGAAAATGTTGTTTTGATTCATGTGGTAATGTTTATAAAAATATTGGGGTATGTAATATCACATTCCTTATATGAGAAAAGTTACAATGAACAATTATTTAACATCAATGATATCAAATACACAAGAATATTATATTTATGGGGATAGTAAATATTTGTCACCTAATATCTATGTTAACTAAAATTGAATAATATTTTATGTCGATTAACCATTGATTGTGGAGGAATCCCATATTCCACAGAGATAGGACACTAACTAATGGATTTAAGGCAGGGTGTCTCCAATGGGACCAATCATACTATATGCATATGTTTCTTGTTAGAGTTTCAATGATCTAGTGAATACTAGAAGGGTATTTTTGGATTATTTAGTCTATGTTGCTAGTTTTATATGTCGAAGAACTAGGAGAAAGGGATCCCAAGGTCCATTGGATTCTAAATGAATTATACCAACTTGAGGAATTAGTTTTTGGCATCTGAGACTTAAAAGAATTGATGGTTTCCTTTTGAAATAATAATATTCATGGAAAATTAAATCAACATAATATTTTGGTATCCTCCTAGTGAAAATAATATCATTTTGAGGAGTTGTGTCAAATCATTACTCTATCTTCTTCCTAGACATGTCTTCCATTGAAAATAGATTCGATTTTAATACGGAAAAAATAGAACATATGATCTTTATTCTTAATTTAATTAGGTTTTAAATTTTTTTGTAAACTCTAGAGATGATGAGTTTAGATATCAAATACATGATTTTTTTAGGCCTTCAATTATGGGTTATTAGGTAGGAAAGTTTTATATTTCATTCACTAGTGGTTTAGTGTCTTGGTATTTGGATCATCAAAGTATAAATATTACTATCATACATATTTGACCAAAGAGTATGAATTTTATCATCATGATGTATATAAACCTCATATGAGGAGTGTGTTATAGAGTAGCCTAATTAGAATACATAGGGTAAATAGTACAAAAACATCCATTTGAAAAGGATATGAAAATTTTGTAAATCAAGGCTTTTGGTTTAGGAATCATGAGTAATGTTATTGGAAAATCATTTTTAAAGAGACCATAAATCAGTATATGGTGATGAGTTCCACTATTATGAGTTCTAGGATTTTAAGGATATGAAGGACCCTTATATAATTCCAAGATGCCTCTAGTTGTTAGGTATATGGCCCTTATGTAGATCCACCTCTAGAATGGTCAGTCAGAGATTTATTTTCTCCATTCTAATTAATGTGAATGGTTTGTGGAAATCTGAGGTTATCAAGACATGATTTGTGGGTTATGTAGTGAGGTGATTAAAAAATGATTAATGAACCCTATACTCTGGCTGAACAAGGTTGGGATCATGTGGTTCATCGATAAGGATTGAATATGGGTGATGATTTATATATTTTTAACATTATACAGTGTGGATTTATTTTAAATGTATTTTAATATCATTTGTTAAGGACGTATATTTCATGATGTCTGACATCATTTGTCAATGCCATTTTACATGATGATTAACATTATTTTTTAAGGATGAAGGGATCGATTTGTAATTATGTCAGATATCCTTGGAGATATTTAACACTTGATGTGGGAATTTACATATAAGAAACACCATTTATCCATGGAAAATATTATTTATGGGTAGAAATATGCTAGATCCATTCTTGAACATATTTATCTCTTGTGAAATCAAGTCATATATAGATTTGACTCGTTCAAAGGTAGAGAAATTCTAAATGACTATACCCTATTCAAATAGAGGCATATTATATTTTAGTTTCTAGCCTTCCTTGGTTTTCCATGAATATTACATGGAATAAACATGTAATAATAATATCCGTTAATTATAGGCCTGTGGGTATATCATTTATCATATAAAGGTGAGTTGGTGTTATTAATTTTTTCATCCCTTAGTGATTCTTAATATCATGGTTTTCTAAGGTGAATTCTATATATATTACGATCATATGTAGGCATAGGTAATTTTAATATTTTATTCTGGTATAGTGATGAAAAATTCATCTAAGGTATAGATTCATGTATAAGTTATACCACTCTGATTAAATTTTGTTCTTGTAGGGTCTTACAATTTAATTCCATTCAACATGGATTTTTCATGAGTATTATTGTTGGATAAAAAAATTACACAAATTTGACTCTCATGGAAGGATATGATTTTAAGTAATTATAACTCATGGATGGACCACAAATAGAGGATCCATTCTTTACTATGTATCATGTTATTCTAGAAATAAGACCATTTGTAAATATTAGTACATTTCATACATAGGTCTAACCCATACACATAGATTGTTATTTTTTCTTTCATATAGACCAAGGACATGATATTTTGGATGTCACTATGTATCATATGATAGTAGGAATAAAAACAAACATGGTTTTTGAATGAATAACTCTCCAAATTGGCCTAACCAATATTAAGAGGGGGAATTTTTATCCATTTATATTATAGAAAAACCTATGATTTGGGATCTGGGAAACACTACATATCATGTGGTAGTATGAATAAATCGATACACTAGTATAGAATGGAAAAATCTCCACACAGGTTTGACTCAAATAAAGAGTGGATATTTTCTTCATTTATTTTGCAGTTAGATCAATTATCTATGATTTTAGAATCACTCCATATCTTGTGATTGAAGGAATCATTTGCCATGTCATTCTGAATGAAAAAAAATACACACTGGACAGGACCATACAAATAGTGGGGAATTCATTTCATGATATTACAGTTGGAACCAAGATATGAGATCATGGCATCAAAATGTATCCTATGATGGATTTAATCAATATACATATAGTTATTGAATATAAAACACTCCCCATATGTCCAATACATATGGAGAGGGGGGAATGTTTTCCATTGGTATTTTGAAAGGACCTATGATTTGAAATCTTACTATCACTATATATCTTGTGATAATAGGAATCAAGACATGTGTAGTTATTTTATAGAAAACTATCCAAGATGGTTGGAACCATATATAGAAGTGGGATTTTTTCCATTCACATTATGGCTAGACCAGGGGGTTGAGATCTGGGCATCAATACATATTTTTTGACATAAAGAATCAATCTGCACTGATATATTTAATGGAATTCTCTACACGTAGGTCTGGAATATACTCATAGGGAGGAATTTTTTCCACTGGTATTGTAGATGTTACTAGGATTTAGGATTTGGGTATCACAAGATATTGTGTGATAGTAGCAATCAATCCATGCATAGTTCATTAATGGGTAGACTCCCTATGTGGATCTTACTTGCACACAGGGATAAAAGTTCTTCGTTTTTCTTTTTAATAGTTCTCTCTCATGTGTGGGGAACATTTTATGATGTAATGCTTTTATAGTAGTTCAACATCATGTGTGTAAAGACCCAGAAATTTCAAGGAAATTTTTATTTAATACTTTGAAATTTTACGAGTCTGTGGCTTTTGACGACACCTGATTCTGAGGCCCAGTGTTTCCGGAATCAATTTCCAAATTTTAGCCCGGGTACGTTCATTGAATGAATAAGCGGGTTTTTCTATCTTTCGATGAGGTGATCAGAATTTATATTCGAGGGCACGGATTAACTCGTAGTTCCAGTATTTTCTTAAGGGGGCCTTTACCGTAGTTGGGTTTTATGTGGGTCGAAATTTAATTTTTCGGGTTTAATCTTAAACTAAATAAAATTGTGTGGTACACAATTTTATTTGTGAGTTGGTTATTTTCCTCCCAAGTGTGGATATTTATGGGGTGGGGCCCACACGATCACCAACCATCATCTCCCCATAACTCCACTCAACTCCCCATTAATACCCCTTATTTATTACTTTTACAGCTCCACATATTCATTATGGTGGAGCCTTCCTACCTCCCTCATCCCATTAAATGTCCCAACCTATCAATTTAATATCAGCATTAAATTAATTGGAACTACTTGGGAATTAATAAAAATTTCATGAAAATTCTATTAAGGTGGAACCTCTTATTTCTTTGCATTGTAAAATCTATTTTGGGAAAAAGACTCTGGGGAATTAAAGGAGAGGGGATCCTTCATCGATGAAGAACATCGTTCTATAACGAAGAACACCGTCCTTCAACGAAGAACACCCCCATCGAAGAATGTGAAGAACTTCTTCCAATGACGCAACTTCCTCAAACGCACCTCGACATCAAGGAGCCTACATCACCTACAACAATGAACCTTCCTCCATCATTGACGGAATGACACTATTCTTCCATGATGCCCATCTACAGCGATGCTCATATTGCACATATCGATGACGTACGACAACAACATCGAGGTAGGTGGAGTTTTCTTTCAATAATCTCCTTATATGTGTTTTATACTCTCGAACATGGAATTCAATTTTATGGTGATGTTTTTAACCACTAACATGGTGGGCACGGGATAACGAACAAGTTCAGACCCACCACTATTTTTTTTCTTGATGCATGGGGTATTTGGCTATGACGAAACAGGACCGCAATGAAAATTTGTGGCCTTCGCAGTGGATTACAGATCTCGAGATGATCACAGGCGCAGGCGAAAGAACAAATGGACCACTAGAAAGACTTCGGTGGACTGCAAAAGACAGTGGCGGTGCCGGCGGCCGGCACCGGCAGGGCGCTTGGAGGTAGCGGCACCCCGACGTGCCACTGGTAGGATCCCGCCATAGAAACTCTCGCGGTGACGATCATCAGATCCCATGGCCGCACAGAATCTAGGGAGGCCAGCAGCGCCATCTTGGTGTCGTGTCCATAGAACCACCCCCCCCCCCCCCCCCGCTCGGCTAGCTGGCTGAGCCAGAAAACCCACCCCCCCCCCCCAGCTAGGCCGGGGTGGGTCACGCGGACCAGGCCGCGCCGATCAGGCCTGGCCGTGCCCATCCGGGCAAGACTCGGACCCGTGTCGGGTCGACCCAGTTCGGGCCGACCATGGGTGGGTTGGGCAAGGCAGACCGGGCCCAGACCCCCCACTTCGGACTGTTTTTCTGTCTGTTTCCCATAACCTGAGCTACGGACCTCTGATCAACGCACAGTCAGTTGCGTAGGAATCCCAAGATCAAGACGGTCATTTTAGTATATTACAATGAATGTTTTGGCAACTTTTTGGTATTTCCGGGTTGGATTGAACCCGAAACCAACCTAGCCCTTGGATCAGAAACACTTATAACTTAAGGACCGAACGTCCCATTGACTTTTCGTCAACTACATTGAACTTTTTTTGATGGGATGGTTATTTTGGCATACTCCACTTGAGTTTTGGACGTAGTTGGAGTATGGTCAGGTTGGTTTTAACATAAAACCACCTGGGCCCCTGGAACAGAAAAACCAATAACACTCAGACCGTGCGTCTGATTGACGCATCGTCTATCACGTTGGGTTTCTTTTGATGAAATAGAACATTGGGATACATCAACTCTGGACTTCGTGATAGTTTATGTATCGACCCCCTTGGCTTGAGAAGCGGACCCTCTTGGAATCGAGCATGCTATGTGCGGGAACCCTATAGTTGGTTGCAACTGCGACGACAACCATACTGGGATCCTTCATGGGTTCGACGATGATGACGATTGTACTTGGATCCTCCATGGGTTTGGTATAGAGGATGACTGTAATTGGATCCTCCATGGGTTCGACAGTGAGGATGACTGTACTTGGATCCTACGTGGGTCTGGCAGCAATGGTTACTATACTTGGATCCTCCGTGGGTTCAGCAGCGAGGACGACTGTACATGGATGCTCCAAGGGTTCGGCAGCGAGGACAACTGTAAATGGATCTTATGTGGGTTCTGCAGCAAGGACGACTATACATGGATCCTTCGTGGGTCCGGCAGCGATGGTTACTGTACTTGGATCTTCCATGGGTTCGGCAGCAATGACTTTTGTACTTGGATCCTTCGTGGGTTCGGTAGAAGAGATGATTCAGAGGCTACATCTAATAATCTCCACCCATCTTCCTGAGTAGTAAACCTGTGTGAGGTGAGTCTTGACATTCAATCATTATCTTTGATGTGATTGACTATCATTCCTGTGTTTATTGGGTTTTTCTAGGGCTCGGGAGTTGGATATGAACTACGATTGATTACTTAGGTATATGTGTGGGCATATACATAAGTAGGGTTTGATTATTCTTTAAGATTGTTAATTTCCTTCGTGGTTTTCCCATCATAGAGTCTGGGAGACCTTCGTGGGTCCTGGGGTCCCTATTGAGTATTTTAAATTCACCCCTGAACGGGCTATGCCCACACTACGTTGTGTTGGATGCAGATGATGGACAACACTGATCATGGGGGAGTCTTGTGGAGTTGGATGGTACCCAGAGGTGGACCACCTAATGGGGCATGCACGGAGTGGACGGACGGACTAGAGGTTCTGAGGAAACCATCTATACCCACTCTTCTGGTGGGATTCCTAGAGGATGACATGGTGGTTGATGATTTACTTTACTGCTATTGTACTTTCTTTTTCTGTTGTACTGTACTTTCAGTTGAGATTGTATACTGGCCCATTTACTTTTCATCATTTACTTTTGTACTCAGTTTACTTAGTTCATTCTTTAGTTGTGTACTCTGTTGTTTTGTTACTATCATAAAGGCTATTCCCTCCATTTTTATTGGGATTTATGCCTTTGGTTCTAGTCTCCATCCCCTGGCCTATTTAAGGCGGGCTTGGGGTAGTCACAGCATGGAACCTAAGGACGGGTCATGAAAAATTGGTATCAGAGGATTCGGTTCTGCTATAGAACTCAGGACTCTGATAATATCTTTTCTGTGAAGCAATAGTGTTTAGAGTATTGAGTGTGGTTATCAGTCCAGGGAGTCCAGTGTTGGTGCGGTGACCAACGTATCCATACACCAGGACCCTGACATCTGATTCCCATCTCAGTGCACGAAAACATTGATTGCATATGTGTTTCATAAGTTTTCGTTGTGATTACTTTGTGTTAACTCACCAGGTATACTGTATTAACCGTGGCACACCTGATCCTTTTCAGGATGGCCCCACGAAGGCAGCCAGCTATGGTTCCTAGTTATGTACTAGATGGCATCCCACCGAGTGACGAGGCATCGGTGCAATGCCTCATTACAGTGGAGGCACCATCGGTACTGCTACCCGCTGATCTGCCGATGCTACAGGCCCCAACAGTAGAGAGTTCACGCCACCTGAGTGCATTCCATGAGTTTCAGCAACAGAGGCCACCCAGGTTACGCAGAGAGATGGACCCTCAGGCAGTGGAGGACTGGTTGGAGGATATCATCAGAGTCTTCAGATTGGTAGGGACACTAGCTGAACTCATGGTGATCCTTGTCACGAGTATAGTACACACAACAGCTGGTAGATGGTGGATCTTGATGTTCTAGGTGCACAAAAAGGCATCTCTACTTTGGAAAAACTTCGAGAGTCTCTTACGCTTGGTGTTCATTCCAGCCAGCCTCCGTACGGTGCGCATCCAGGAGTTACTTGATCTATGGCAAGGAAGTATGACAGTAGCTTAGTATTCAGCGAGGTTTACTGACCTATCGCGCTACTCCAAGGACATGGTACGAGACCCATTCTTTGGGGATCCAACCTTCGAACATGGACTGAGTAATGATATTAGGTCTTTGATGGTCTCCCTCAGCATTTTGACGTAGGCCAAAGTGCTGGAGCGAGCCCTTCTTGTGGATATATTTCTTATTGAGCTGATGCTAGCAGCAAGACCCACTACAGGGAGACATGTAGCGGAGTCTTCTGTAGCCAGTAGTAGAAAGACATCACAGAAGTCCAAGCAAACTAGACCATCAGGTGGGTGACCCCAAGATTCTGGTTCGAATGTGCGGGGGCACATGATGTAGAGCCAACAATACGAGAAGCAGGAAGTGATATGCATGTGGCAGGCAGGTCCACATGGCTCGGGACTACCCGACCTGACATGCAGACGAGCATCAGACAGTGGAGGGAACTTCCAGGCTGAGGTATAGGTTTGACCGTGGTGGTCCGCAAGGAGAAGGCGGATGAGGTAGAGGAGCTGGCCGAGAAGAGGGTGTTGGATGACGTTTTGTGGCTCTACCACCACCACCCCAGGAGGTCCACCCCGACCACAGGGAGCAGGCGGACAGAGGGAGGCCCAGCTCTAGGCGGCAGAGTCTTACGACCATGGCGCACCTGAGATGATATGAGGTACTATCTCTGTCTACTCCACCCGTGCTGCATTTTTTATAAACACAGGTGCGAGTCATTATTTTATTGCTGCTACCCTTGTTCGGAGATCAGAGATTCCGACGGAGCCGTTGGCTCGATCCTTATGGCTAGAGACTCCTACGGGAGCAGACTCGATTATTACGCACTGGTGCCGGCAGTGTCAGATTACTCTAGGAGGCGAGAGCTTTGGCTGGGATCTTCTGGTAGCAGTGTCGAGCCCTTAAGACGTTATCTTCGATATGGACTGGTCATATATAGACCATGCCCAGATCGACTGTATTAGGTGCAAAGTACGGTGTGTCCGCACGGATGGGACCAAATTCAACTTCACTAGTTATAAGGGATCCTTTGCAGTGCAGGATGGACTTACGTAGAGGAGAGGACAACCGATAACACATCAGTTGGCCAGTCTCATCCTAGGAGTGGTTGATGTGTGGAGTCTGAGTTTTCCTTTTGTGGTGGATTAATATGCGGACGTTTTTTCTGACGATGCCCCCGGACAACCTCCTCGAAGATAGGTAGAATTCTACATACACCTGTAACTTGGGACAACACTGATATCTACTCCAGCATATTGGATGGATCCCGCCAAGCTTCATGAGATGTGGGTACAGCTGGAGGACTTTCAAGAGAAAGCATTTATCCAACCTAGAGTTTCAGCCTGAGATTCTCCGATTTTGTTTGCCAAGAAGGCGGATAAGAGCTTGTGACTGTGTGTCGACTACCATCGCCTAAATTAGGTGACCGTAAGGAACATGTAACCACTTCCGTGGATTGACAACCTCTTCTATCAGCTCAAGGGAGAATTATGGTTCTTGAAGATAGACCTCAGGTTAGGCAATCACCAGCTTAGAGTTCGAGATGAGGATGGGCAGAAGGCGGCCTTCAGGTGTCGGTATGGCTAGTACGAGTTCTTTGTTATTACCTTAGGCATGACCAATGCTCCAGCAGTGTTCATGAGTCTCATGAACGTGATCTTTCGGCCATACCTCGATCGGTTTGTCGTAGTCTTCATTGACGACTTACTGATTTACTCGGCTATTGTGGAGGAGCGCATCTACCACTTGCAGGTTATTCTGGACACAATCCGAGAGCATCATCTTTATGGTAAGCTCTTGAAGTTCTAGTTCTCGATTCGAGAGGTTCACTTCTAGGGGCATGACGTCTCAGAGGCGGGAGTTGTAGTGGAACCTGTGAAGATTGATGCAGTACATTCTTGGGAGTCACCAAAGAGTGTGATAGAGGTACACAGTTTCCTAGGTCTGGATGGGTACTATAGGAGATTTGTGCCAAATTTCTTCAGAGTTGCAGCACCACTTTAAGATTTAAAAAAGAATGGGAAATCCTTCGTGTGGTCTGATAGATTCCTTTAGATCTTAAAGAATCTGAGATAGATATTGACCAGTGCACCCATCTTGAGGCTATTGGAGGAGAGCGTAGGGTACGTATTTTTCGGCGATGCATCAGGGAACGGACTCAGGTGTGTTCTGATACAAGAGAGAGTAGTGATCTTTTACGGTTCATGGAAGTTGAGGCAGCACTAGTAGAACTATGTTACCAATGACCTGGAGTTAGCAGGAGTGGTCTTTGCCCAGAAGATATGGTGGTACTATCTGATGGGCAAGCGCTTTATAGTCTACTCTACCACCAGAGTCTCATGTATATTTTCTCGCAGAAGGACCTGAACCTAAGACAATGACAATGGATCAAGTTCCATTAGGACTATGTATTTGATATAGTCTATACTCCTGGGAAAGAGAACGTAGTAGCTGATGCTCTCAACTGGAGATCGGGCATACAGCTGCTAGGGGAGGCGACAGAGAAAGTAGCCGCATTGCAGATATCCTTCGTTGATAGTAATGGGGAATCCATTATATAGTCTCTCAGAGTCACGCCTACACTTCTTCAATAGGACAGAGATGCACAATATTGGGATGTTGACTGTGTGACACGACGTGCTCAGATTTCCATAGGCCAGGCTCCTGATGGATTTTCTGATGGAGGAGAGCACAACATCCTCTTCAGGGGACGTACCATGGTGCCAGTTGCACTGTAGGAGGAAGTGCTAAGGGAGTTTCACACATACCCTCTAGCGGTATATCCTAGAGTGGATAATATGTACCAGGACCTCAGACGATAGCATTGGTGGCCAGGTATGAAGAAGGCTGCAGTAGAGTTTCTTTCACAATACATCACTTTTCAGCAAGTGAATGCAGAGCACCAGGTACTAGTAGGCTTAGTACAACCCTAAGAGGTTCTGGAGTGGATGTGGGATAGGATATACATGGTTTTCATGATGGGATCCCACGTACTTCCAGAGGAAATGACTCCATCTGGGGGATCGTAGACCGACTCACCAATATGGACCACTTTTTACCGATCATAGAGCATGGCTCAGTAGAGATCTTGGGACGCCTCTATATTCAAGAGATTGTATGGCTTCATGGTGTGCCATCAACTATCGTCTCCGATCAAGATTTTCTCTTTACTTCCAGGATTTGGAAGGGGTTGCAGGAGGAATTGGGAAACAATTGTGTCTGACCACAACTTTTCATCCACTGAAGGATGGCCAAACGGGGAGAACCATTACGAATATCAAGGACATTCTCCTTGCATGTGTTCTATACTTTGGCCGTATCTGGTAGTATCACATACCTTTGGTGGAGTTTTAGTACAAAAACAGCTATCACTCCACCATCAGGATATCACCTTACGAGGCACTGTACATCCGACCTTGCAAATCACCTCTATGTTGGACTAACCCGTGGGAGGCAGCACTTGTAGGACCAGAAATGGTTCAGTCTATGACGGAGAAGGTGTAGATCATCCAGAAGTGGATGAGAACTGTACAAATTAGACATAAGTCCTGTGATGATAGGATCCGGAGAACACTGGAGTTCGAGGATGGCGACCATGTTTTCTTATGAGTCTCACCTCGACGAGGATTACAGAGATTTGGCCGGGGTGGCAAGTTATCTCCACTCTTTATTGGGTCTTTCTAAGTCCTCAGCAGAGTAGCTGAGGTGGCTTACCGCCTGGACCATCGACCTCAATTGCACCGTGTGCAAGACATCGTCTACGTATCTCAGTTGGGGAGGTAAGTGCATGAACCGACCCACATCATTGACCATGGTGAGATAGACATCGATGAAGGGGCTACATTCTCAGTGGTCCTAGTGGAAACCGAGGGTCGACAGTTGAGGGTCCTACGTGGATGGTCGATTCCTATGGTGCACATTCATTGGCAGTACGAGAACCTCCAAGAGGGAACATGGGAGAGGGAGGCTGAGATGCGTGCTCAGTACCCTCATTTGTTTCCCTAGTTTATGTTGTATCATTACGGGGACGTAAATCCTGGATGTTGGAGTAATGTAAATACCCATAAATTTCAGGGAATATTTTTTAATACTTTGAAATTTTATGAGTCTGTGGCTTCTGACGGCACCTGATTCCGAGGCTTAGTGTGCCCAGAATCAATATATGAAGTTTAGCTCGTGTTCGTTCAGTGAACGAATGAGAGGTTTTTTCTATCTTTTGAAGTGGTGCTCGGAATTGAAATTTGAGGGCACCAATGAACTCGCAGTGCCGGTATTTTCATAAGGCAACCTTTACCACAGTTACGTTTTATTTTGGTCGAAGGTTAATATTTGGGGATTACTCTTAAACTAAATAAAAATGTGTGGTACATGATTTTATTTGTGAGTTGGTTACTTTCATCCCAAGTGTGGATATTTGTGAGGTGGGGCCCACACAAGCCCCAACATTCACCTCCATATAACTCCCCTCAACTCCCCATTAATACCCCTAATTTATTACTTTGAAAACTCCATATATTCATTATGTTGGAGCCTTCCTACCTCCCTCATCCCATTAAATGTGCCAAAAAATCAATTTAATATAACCATTAAATTAATTTTCACTTCTTGGGAATTAATATGAATTTCATGACAATTTTATTATGGGGGAACCTCTTATTTATTTGAGTTGGAAAATATATTTTGGGAAAAATACTCTGGGGAATTCAAGGAGAGGGGACCCATCATCGACGAAGAACACTGTTCTTCAATGAAGAATGCCCCTGGCAAAGAACGCGAAGAACTAATTCCAAAGACACATCATCCTCGGATGCACCTCGATGTCAAGGAGCCTACGTCGCCTACAACAATGACCTTTCCTACATATTTTATGGATCGACACCGGTCTTCCATGATGCCCATCTACCGAGATACTCATCATCCACGGATCGACGACATATGAAAACAACATAGAGGAAGGGGGAATTTTTTTTTGTAATCTCATTATATGTGTTTTATTCTCTCGAACATGGAGTTTAATTGTTGGGTGATTTTTAAACCACTAACATGGTGGGTACGGACTAACGAAAAAGTTATGACTAACCTCTATTCTTTTTCATGATGTGCGGGGTGTTTGCAGACGACGAAATGGGACTGCAACAACAATTTGGGGCCATCCCAGTGGAGTACGGATCCCAATACGATCACAGGCACAAATGGAGAAAAAACGGATGACTAGAATGACTCCGGTGGCCCGTGGAAGACCGTGGCGGAGTGGGTAGCCCGGCACTGGCTGACCACCTGGAGGCAGCGACACCCTAGCGCGCCACCTGCTGGAGCCCACCATGGAATCATCCGCGGCGGCGAGCAGTTGATCCCATGACCGCGTGGAATCCGGGCCGCGCCGCACTCGCGGAACCATGACCCCCCACGCTCAGCCCGCTCGCCAAGCCAACGCAACCCCCCCCCCCCAACGGACATGCCAGGGTGTGTCACGCGGACAGGGATGCACCTCGATAGGCTGGGCCGTGGCGCGCCCTACCGGGCCGACCCAGGGTGGGTTGGGTCGGGTCTGACCGGGCCCAAACCCCCCACTTCAGACCATTTTTTGGTCTTTTTTACATAATATGAGCTATAGACCATCAATAGATGCACCGTTAGTTGCGTAGGAATACTTGAATTTATATGGTCATTTAGGTATATTGCCCTCGAGGTTTCGACCATGTATGGGTGCGTCCGGGTTGGTTCGAACCCGAAACCAACTGGGCCGTTGGAGCATAAACGCTTATAACTTAATGAACAGATGCCCGATTGATCTTCTTTCAACTATGTTGAATTAATTTTGATGGTAAGGTTCTTTTGGAATACTCAACTTGAGGTTTGGATGTAGATGTAGTACTGTCGAGTTGGTTTTAGCTTAAAACCCAACTGGGCCCCTAGAACGGAAAATCCAATAACTCTCAGAACGAACGTCCGATTGAGGACCCGTTTTTCGCGTTGGGTTTCTTTTGACGAGTCGGAACATCGAGATACCTCAACTATGGACTTTGTGATAGTTTATGTATCGACCCCCCTTGGATCGAGGAGTGGTTACTCCCATAATTGAGTGTGTTGTGTGCGGTAACCCTAGAGCAGGCTGCGACTGCGTCGACTACTGTATTGGGATGCTCCGTGGGTTTGATGAAGATGACGACTGTACTTGGATACTCTGTGGGTTTAGCTGTGAGGAAAACTGTAATTGGATCCTCCGTGGGATCAGAAGCAAGGACAACAATACATGGATCCTACATGGGTCTGACAGTGATGGTTTCTGTACTTGGATCATCCGTGGGTTCGACAGCGAGGGTGACTGTACTTAGATCCTCCGTGGGTTCGGCAACGAGGACGACTGTACTTGGATCCCCTGTGGGATCGGCATCGAGGATGACATTACATGGATCCTATGTGGGTCTGGAAGTTATGGTTACTGTACTTGGATCCTCCGTGGGATTGGCAGCGACAACTTCTGTACTTGGATCCTACGTAGGTTCGGAAGATGAGATGATTCAGAGGATACATCTAATCATCTCCACCCCTCATCGTGATTTGTATACATGTGTGAGCTGAGTCTTGACTTGTAATCATTATCTTTCATATGATTGACTGTCTTTCTTCTGTGGACTGGGTTGTTCTTGGTATCGAGAGTTGGAGCCGAACTGAGATTGATAACTTAGGTATATGTGTGGGCATATACCTCTTTAGGGTTGGTTGATTCTTATGGATTGTTCCTTTCCATTGTGGTTTACCCTTCATAGATTTTGGGAGACCTTCATGGGTCTCGGGGTCCCTATTGAGTATCGTATATTCACCCCTGCACGGGCTATGCTCACACTACGTTTTGTTGGATGCAGATGACGGACATCATTGATCGTGGAGGAGTCTTGTGGAGCTGGACGGTACCCGGAGGTGGACCACCTAGTGAGGCGTGAATGGAGCAGAAAATTAGATCGGAGGTGCCGAAGGGACTATCTGTACCCACCCTTCAGGTGGGATTCTCGGAGTATGACTCGGTGGTTGCTGATTTACATTACTGCTATTGTACTTTCTTTTTTAGTTGTACTGTACTTTCTGTTGGGTTTGTATACTGGCCCATTTGCTTTTCATCATTTACTTTTGTACTCTGTCTACTTAGTGATTGCTTCAGTTGTGTACTCTATTGTGTGGTTACTATCATAAAGGCAATGCCTTCCCTTTTTATCGGGATTTACGCCTTTGTTGCTAGTCTCCAGCCCCTGACATTTGGAAGGCGGGCATGGGGTAGTCACAGCATGGGCCCCATGGACATGTCGTGATAGTGTGGTATGGATGTCTTTTGTATATTTTAACATCATGCAGTAACGATGTAAGATGTTGTGATATTTTAATTCTTAGTTCATGGAACAAGGATTATATGTAGTTCAGAGTCTGTCTACTATTATATCATCTATGCAGTAAAATTTTAGGTGGCAAGGCTGTCCTCTATGGATTTTAACATCATGAGATGAGGAAAATATATTCATGAAAACATCAATGAAAAGAAAATCATGATAAACCATGAATGGGGTGGATGAGACATTCTCCATCCATAATGGAAAATGATTATGATTTATTGGAATATTACTTATGCATGATTTATGTTACTCTATACATGGGTTCCATATTTGGACATTTTTTCATTGTATTAGGAGGTCCAAAGATCCAATTCCATTTTTCATTACACAAATTTACAGAGGTCGATCCTTTTATTAAAAGCTCATCTGATATGATTCTGATTAACATCAAGGTTTTGCAATGTATGAATCATTTTCTCATCAATACCCTCTTAATCATTAAGACACATTTTTGATTTATTGATATCCACGAGTTATCAAAACATTTTTATTTTCAGTGTGGTCAAACTATATTTCTTAAGGAAACACTTCTTCTGTCATATAATCTAGTGTATGGTAGGCCCATAAATCAAGAAGGATCTTGTCCATATAGGATGTATTGTCCTTACCAAATGTTTTCTATCGTATATTTTATAGATTTATATTTATTGAAAATATTTTTCAAATTTTCACATCATGATATAGGGGTTAATGGTTGAATTATATATTTTACTCATGCTATAATCTATTTAACAAGGTATACCAAATGTTTCTACCATTGTATATTAATATCATATTACAGTATCAGAATTAGGTTGTCATACTTGATTTCAAGAAGTTGATGATACTCTTCATCCTAAATCTTCTAGGGGTATTTTGTCATCCCATTTAGAAAACAATTTGTTAGTAGTAATGATATGATTGTGTTTTCTTACTATCGGTGGGGGATACTACCCCAAAATGTCCATTATCCATATGCAAAATGGACTAGAATATTAATTTATATGTAAAAATCTAGGGAATAATGGATGAGTGTTTATTGAATATAGAATACTTGAAATGTGTTATTTTATTTCACCTAGTCTTTTACCATTGTTTTCTAGTAGTAACCAGGCCTCCCAATTTGGTTGGAGAGTATTGTAGCTGATGGATGAGCATTGGAGGAGCTTTCATGGACATCTAACATGGTGAAAGGATCTATACTTCTTCTATGCATATAAAAAAGTTTCTTTAGAAACATCATTTTTGGAAGAATTTTTTTCTCATTTTTTTCATCATAAAGTGTAAACCCTATTTCACGGTATTCAGTTTGTTCACTTTTATATTGATATATTGAGAGGTTCCTATCTCTTTAGTAATTGACTATGGGATCCATAAATAAAGGGGTGGATATATGTTCATAGCACTTTGAGGCAGTATTGAAATGATTGATTTCTTCCATGTCACAAATCTT
The DNA here is from genome assembly GCA_963277665.1 of Viscum album. Lineage (NCBI taxonomy): Eukaryota > Viridiplantae > Streptophyta > Magnoliopsida > Santalales > Viscaceae > Viscum > Viscum album. The sequence continues at coordinate 1,212,371,376 of OY728137.1, forward strand.
GAATGATTAGACAATACATCTGAGAGTGATGAGTAAAACCACTTCATCCGGCTCAAGGATGAATATGTTTGTGGATAAAATAGATAGTACATTAAAATAAGGACGTTTTGATCATATTTCTTGACGCATTGTAGAATAAAAATATATTTCTTTCATTACTCCACCTGCACAACTATTGAGTGGGGAAAATTCATCATTCTTGATGGAATACTCTTTTTTACATTTTTTAATAATACATCCAAACAACCTTTTATGTTATTATAGGATATATAAATTTTTAGGTCTAGTTACATGTCATAAATGAGGTCATGGTATTCTACCTAATTATTACAACAACCTACAAAGAGTGACCATGTGTAGGGAATCAATTCATTTTCCAGAGAAACATATAAATCCATAGACCAACATGGATGAGTTTCAATATTTCCAAACATTTTGTAAATGGAAATTGATATTGACAATCAAAATAAAACTATAACTTTTTATGTGGGTCATGTACAAGGAAAATCACATTATTTAGATGGTCAGTGTCCACAACTGGTCTATCCAGTGTATGATGTGCCACATATAAATTAGTTGGGGATGGATTTTTTTCTTTTTTTTGGCACATGAAATGGATTTCATCTTGTTTTATAATAACCTCAAATCTGGAAAAATACCTAGTTAACATTGGGATGTAATGAATTTACATGATCAGGTCAATACAAGGGTCCATGTGGACATTTTTATTCTACAAATAATGTCTAATATTCTTCATAGAAAATATGATTTCAAGGATGTTCTTATATATATTTTAATAATGGGTCTCAGTACCAACAATAACTTTACTAATGTATTAAATTATATTTTTATTCCATGCATCATTCTTATATGAATGGAGAGAATGAGTTATCAATCTGTGGGGGCCACATATAAGTTATGCAGTATACCTTCTAGTAGTAGCACCAAGAATGATGTAAAAAATAAGTAAAGTTACTCCATTATTCATTAATTATGGGAAGGGGAGAGATTTTATAACCCTGATAGTAGTTTCCTCAATGAAGAGTTTTGTGATTGGGAATTAGAAATATTTTATTGGGTAGTGTCAATTAAGGTCACAAAAATCGATGTTGACCCTAATATTCCCAATCATTTTATTTTTTGGGATTATTTAGGTGATTAATTTTTGATAAAACACCTTCTTAAAAAAATTTATTTTGTTCATTTTTTTCAAATTGTGATTATACATTTGAAACATGAGATGGGAGAGTCAACATAGATTTTTCTTAAGAAGCTGATGCTCTTCCGTTAATCCTAAGTGGTGCGCATCATCATCATTGTTCATCCATTTAGTTTTAATATAATTTCAAGAATAATAATATCGATGATAGTATATAAATTTGATAAAAAAACCCAATCCTCAAGAGCCATGTCAGTAATAATCATCATAGTACCTTGTTTTTATTTTGATCTCGGAATCAATTGCCTAAGATCATGGATAGTGGTGGAGACCCCTTGAAAAAATATAGGAGGTGTTTTCATGAGGTAACCATCTTCTATACCCATCTCTTAATCCATGAGTCATTTTAATACATGGTATGTAATCTGAGGGAATCACTATTGGTATTGAAGTAAGAGGTTCCATGAAAGAGGATATTGTATTCATGGAATTCCATAGTCATAAAAAATAGATTAATGGATGATTGTTTTCTTTTATACTTGTATGGGGGGCAGGAGGACCTAGGGGATTGTTTGTTATTTAAAATTTCATGGGGACTTAATCAATTTTTTAGTGATAATGTGAGAAAATTAACGGTTCTCTATAGATAATTTGTCATATCTAATTTTGAAAAAATTCCTTCAGATGAAGGGACTTCTATAACATAAACATGAGAAAATATTGATTCAGTTTAATAGTAGCTAAATGGTATTAATTATTTTTTATCAGTCATCTTTAGTGGTATCACATAATCACCACTAATCATTCTTTATGGATTCACCAGGGCGGTCCACACTCTCTAGGGGATGAAAACTACTTATAATCATCCACCTATTATTTTTTCCCTCATTCTTATTGAATCATTCCTCATCATATATCACATAAAAAGAATCAAAGGGGTTGTTTTTACCATGCATTATTCCTATCTTCTCATTAAGGAGGTATTTCATGAATTGAGGAAATTTTAAACGTACAGATATATGGTTATGAATTCAAGGCCTTCTAACAAAGGCCTTATATTTTGGGACTTCCTAGATAATCATAAACTCTAAATTTGATTTAAGATCCCCATACTATACCATGATTCTGATAATTTCATGATTCATTTTCCTACATATATCATACACTTGATTGACTATTTTGTGGGATATTAACCATTATCTCTATATAATAAACTTTATTGGGTCTGAACCCAAATGATTTTGACCATAGAACCATTTTAAATGATATGCCTTCATATGTTGACATTGTTGAGTTTTCTTAAAAAATACAGGCATTAGATTTGTACATTGATAACAAATTTTGGATCATGTTCTATAAAAGAGATTGTGATAAGACATTCTTATGGAATAATATCCACTCAGTTGACCTTAGCTATAATGACTTCTGTCTCAATGTCATGGGGGATCTAGAGGGAGGAGATGAGAACAATTATGAGCTATTTTGAAATATTAATATTATAAAATATTGAGTGTTTATTAGGTTACCCACATACTATTTTAGAATATCATATTTTTTACATAGAGTTCTACAATTATTAATGTCTGGTTACAACCTATTCTGTGGCTCATGAGTTGCGGTGTTTGTGGTGGATGGGATTGGAGTTTGATCATAAGTCAAGGGATATTCTACTTCAAGTGTAATGGGTTGATTCGACCTTCACCGCTGTATGGCATGATCATTAAATTTAACCCCCACTAGTAAGCCATATATGATGTTCAGGAAAAATTATTATGGGGGGGGGGGTTTGAGGAATATACATATTGTTTTTTGATATTTGGAGTCATTTCCCACAATTAATGTGACACATATGTCTTTTATAATAATGTTAATTAAATACTGGGATTATCAGTGGGGCACCATCCCTTGTATTTTTATCTTGTAGGTCCTCAGCATCTAGCTCCATAGTCAGGTGAGAGGAACTCATACATAGAGACATATTCATCATCAATGTAGGGGACTTTTAGGTGTACATTGTTAACATGATTAAATATTATCAATTCATCTGATGATGGTTCGATTTATTGTGGTGGCTATAGTTCTCATGATTTTGAATGGAATAAGTCCGTAAGAGTTTGATAATTTATGGGTGTTGGATGTGACTCTTACACTTGTGTCTTTTCCAATGTACAATGATTTTCTTTTCCTCTATGAGGTGAATTAAATGACATCTCCCTAGGATCTGGGATTGTTATTGGTCTACAATAATTATCTCCCCCAGGGGAATGTTCTTGGTCAAATATTATTTGAGTCATGTAGTTTTATAATCTCTATCCATTCATGACTCAAACTTCATTCCAATCACCATCATCTTCTAGTTGGGAAATGACTATACAAGTCAAATATTTAGGGGGATAATCTAGTGTCCACTATAATGAATCAAATATTATTTTAATGAATTATTTGATGAAAAAATAAATCCTAGATAGTGTGACCTAACCTACTATGGAAAGGGATGTATTTAGGATGATATGTGAGGTTGAACTAATTATTATTCTTGGGATCTGGTACCTTGACTAGGTTATTTTCCACGATTGTATGGATAAAACAACCGAATTAATAATTTTGTAAGGAATATTAATTATTCATCTATTACTCCAATCATCAGAATCAATAATAACTTGTTTCTTCAAATCATGGGTAATTATCTTGTTACAGCCACTCGGTGGGTGGCACCTAATTATTTAGGATATATATGGGTAATTTAATGAGTACTACGATTTTTTTTCAAGTTATGCTAGCATTATATACCTTACAACAATTTTTTCCAATGTTGAGATTTTGATATAACATTTAAATCAGGTCTTCTATATAAAGTTTTTTGGGACTTGTTCAGATTACTCAAAATCACATAATCCTCCTGGTTACTTTATCACTATTAGTGGGTTTTTAGCTCATCCTAATTATTTTTATTAAAATGATATAGAATTTTTTACTACATGATAGGGATGCCATGTGAATCGATTAAATCATTGATCCTATAGAAAAATCTTAAAACCCTCTCATTTTCAGACTATTGTAAATTTTTCATATTGAAAATTTATGTTTCCCATTGTGTAGGGATGAATAGATAAATGAATTATAGATGAAGGGATTCCCATCATAAGATATATCCAAATGGATGGATTCTATACCACAAGATTGTTGAACCTATCAATGTTTATATAAAACATCAATGTTTGGTCACCTCCTGCTGACCATGAGGGCCCGTCATTAGGCCACATCTGGACATGAAGTGTGTGATACACTTTTATGGAACCCCTACACCAATAAAGGTTGATCAGATCATATTGTTGAAAATGGGTGGCTAAAAACGATCATCCACTCATTTGGGATATGGATTTTTCATTTACTGGATGGTTGTGTTCAACTGTACCATGAAATCCATTGTACCATCCATGGATTAAATATAATTGAGGTGTTTTTTTGGTACATCTATATAGACCACATCTCACTATAGGATGTTAGTAACGACCAATGTGGTGGCCATATTTTTATATCTAACTAATTTACGATCCATTATATGATTGAGTTATCTCCCAGATAGTGGATATGTTATTTCCATAATAGAGGACTTTTTTTATCATCCTCGACATCCTAATTTTAATGGAATAATTACCAAGGCCAAGAGATTTACTGGTGCTCAAATTCTTTTATTTCAAATATATTTCTTATTTGTTGATACATCTTGTGAGGTATTTTTTTTCTCTTCCCAAAGATGATACCCAGTACAAATTCATCCCATGAGTGGTTTCTTATTGAGTTCTTATATATTTTGAATTTAATATTCATATTCATAAAGTTGTTGATATGTGGAAGCAATTTAATCTCCACTAGGTGGGGTGTGTGATGTATCTACACATTTTCATTTATCCTTATCCGTGTTACACTATAGATGTGGAAATTAATCATTTGTATGTTCTTGGTTATGGATCATTCTCTTATTCCATGTAATTTCTACCTCGATTAGTGTATTTAGATCATGTACATTTTAATGTATAAGGATTTCATTGATTCCCTATGAAATTATTTCTTGTTTCACATCATCAGTCATTATAATTATGATTTCATTCATCAAAGTGTAATGGAAAACAGTAGTTATCCAATTAATCATTACACAGTAAGATGATTTTACACGATTTACTCATCCTTAAATAGTTTCATCATACTCATTTTTCATACAAATAGCCACATTTAACCATTTCACCTTATAAAACATACGATGTTTTATTACATTCAATATACATTCCCCCACCATAGTTCATTGATAATGACATTATGGGAGTTTTTTGTTAGGTTTTCTAAATAGTTCTTCAATGGAAAAGTTGTGTCTTGCTATAAGAGTTATACCCGAGATTACATCCTTTGATATTTACCTAAAAATTTATGAAGGATGATTATTTATGGAGTGATAAAAATGGTAAAACATCCCCATGTCCTATGGTATGGTTGTAATTTATTGCCTCTATTTGTACTTTGGGATCTTATTATTAATGTTTTTATGATTCTAATCAATTATTAGAAGTCCCATGAGAAGAAATTATAGATATAAATTCCCAAATCTTAATTGGAAAAAGATGATCCTGGACTAATACTAGTATATATGGAACCTCTTGTGTTGTGATGAAAATTTTTATAGATATTGAGATATAGATATACCTAGCCTTGTTGGATGGTAATGGTTGGTAGTTTCCACCAATATTTCCTTGATCATATTAGTTATTGATGACATGTGCAGTAGAGGAGGTGGTAAAAATTCTCCATCCCAATCAGATGGGTTAACTCTTAGAGGAATACTATGCTAGATACTATTACAATCCATTTAATTTTTTATAATTGTGGTAGTGTATAAGATGGGTGTATTAGTTTCCTATAATGTGAGTTATCCTTACTAGAATATTCCATATAGACCAAAAAAACTTCTATATCTAAAATAGATTTCCATGTTTTTAGGGGCCCATCTTTAGAGTTTGTTGTAATTTCTCTCCCACTAATTAGGATGCATTTTCATCATCAAATCAGAGTTAGTTCACAATATTTGACAAAATAGAACATTTGTTACCTTATCCCATGATTTCTTATATGGATATGAAATAATATTATTGCATATCTTGGGAATTATGTTGTTCCAGGGACACAATCATGTGCAACGATCCATAGTTTCCCCATCCTAGGATACAGATGTCTGATGAGCCACTAATGATCAGTTATTGAATAGTTTTTGTTCAATGGAGGTAAGAATAATGAATTGTTTTGACATACATTTTCAGTTATGGATCTCAAGAAAAATATATAACATCCATTCCCATTTCAGAATAGATTGCAGGTGTGGATTGAAAATTACTCTTGTATCCTAGATAGGGGACTTATCTAGTCACTAATCACTAATGGGTTTCCCGTATTTTTTTCATTGTAAAGGCATGGACTCATTCTCTAAAACATCTTGGATCTCATAGATTGATGTTGTTATCATCTAGAAAATTTTTTGAGGTTGTTTCTGGATGACACATTACATATATATGTGGTTTTCTCTTATTCAGTAGATTCATATGCCTCTATCTAGTAATAACATAGAGGTTTATTTTCTAGGTATCCTACTATATGTAGTGAAGTGCTACTGATAGTTCATGGATAACTATATAAGGTAGAACCTACTGTTTTTGTAACCAATCTATTCATAGGTGTCTTAGTTTTTAGAACATTTTTATATAATGTCTTATGGGAAAGGGGATGAATTCTTTATTTGATAATGATATCTTTGTGGGGAGGTTTACCATGGTAAATGTAAAGAGTGAAGTCTTTGTGATCAATATCTACACTTTTGAGTGAAGATATATCCAAGTAATGGTTCCTTTTTACATTTTTTATGATACTATGAACCTAAGAGGTGTTTCAGTTAAGTGTCAAAAATCATCATGGACACATGTATTTTTGGAAATCAGAGATATAATCCTTACACTACATCATGAATGGAATATGACAGAAAAAATTTTGTGTTTGACTAAGGATATGGTATTGTTACATTATTATTTATTGAACATGTTGATAATATTTTGTTTTATATAGGGATATGATCCCACTACTATGAATATGATAGAGTATGTCAGTCTTCTATATTATTAGTAAGCATATGAGCCTACAAATGGGTGTTTTACAGAATATTCATGTAAATAATGGCAGAAGGTGGGAGGGGGTATTCACCAATTTTTAATATGAATTACCTATTGTAATAATCCAAGGTCCCATTGTAATGGGAGGTGGGATATGATACCCCACTAATATAGCCTCTGAAGAATGATGGAGAAGACATTAAATAGAATAAATAAGGATATGAGCCAAGATTTTATTTGTGTCTATAATATGCCAATTATAGTCATTTAAAGGGATTTGAACCTAGTATTGTAACATGGAATCATTCCTCACGTATTTTTTGATATGAATATGAACTTATCCTGATGCATATTTCAAAAATAGTTGGTAAGCCTCAACGAAAATGGAAATATGAGACTAGTATTTTTCATTTGGAGTATGAAACCATCCTTTTTAAAATTAATTAATTCCTATGTTGATGCATGTTACAAACTAACAAGGAGGTCCTCGGTCAGAGTGACGATATGAGCATGATCCAATGGATGATCCTTTACCAAAATATATACATAACATTTCATAGTGGGATAAATAAGGTGAACTATCTCTAGAGTAGCTGCCTATTTATATCGATCCTAGTGATATGCTAACATATGTCTCAACATATGAATATGTTCATATCCCTGTATCTTTATGAGTTCAAGATTATGTCGAAAAAAATTTCCTTCTATTTTTATAATTTTTTGACACTTGAGAAACATGTGTTCAAGAATCTTGGACTTAACGTTCTATGCCTCCACGAAATACTTCAGGATGTTTTTGGATAAAGAATGTATATAATCCCAATCATGTAATCCTAATGCCACTGGAATATTATATTGATCTAAATGTGTTGTGGAAGGAACATGAGAATCTTCCATGAATGCTTTAGGAATACGTGTCCAAACTTGATTTGATTGAGTAAGGGATATGAGTCTTCCAACCGGTTAACTCCAGAATATGACACTGAACATTATTAGTGGAATCATATATATGAGATCTCTCCCATTTACCAATGTATATATTTTACCTTTTATACTTCTTCATAACCATGCATGAGTTTTCAAGGTGGAAATTTCTTATGTGGTACCCACAGTAGGTTTCTGAGGGCCACCGTAGGGATTCTAGTAGTTGCAGCATTTGACATGATAACTCCTATGTATATTTTTTTACTATAGTGGTGTTATGGTTAACTCCTTGAACAAAACTCCTATGATAGGGATGGTTCTGATTTCCTTGCTATGGGTATATGAATTTGATGTAATTGGTAGTGCTAATTTTAGAAACTAGATTCATTTATCTCCCAGAATGAGATAGACTAGCCAACATCAGTGACTTGATTCCTTTTTGTGAATACCTAGTGGTAAATAATATAAAATGTGGATGGTATTCCTTAAACACTTCATTCCCACTTGAGTATGAAGTTAATGTGTGGGTGAGTTCATTTTCTAACTAAAATAGGTTATTACCGGAGCTGGTGCTCTAGAGGATTCAAGTGATGAAGACATGATCTCATTTCAATATGTATTTGATTGATTTTGTTTGTAGTCATAAATAAGACAAGGAATAAGTTCCCTGATAAGCGCATGATTGAATGTATAATACATGTTCAATCATATATTCATGGTTAATAATATTTACATTTCTTGTTCAAGGTTTGTCCATTTTTTCCAGACGTAATTATCATGAACAAAATGCACTTATTTCAATGGATCCTCAATTATGTTTCATTATTTAATTATATAACATTGGTTATAATATTTTCTTTCATAGGGTAAAAATTTCTCGACACATGGTAGACATATTATTCTTATTATTAAAGACAATCAAATCATGTTCACCATTTTTTACCTTTGAAATGATGATTATGGTTCCCCATTTGTAGGATACATGATTCCAATTTTGAAAAATTATATTCTTATAATGATATTACATTCATTCATATAATGTTCATACTTTTCTCCCTTCATATAGGTATAATGTATTATGATTGATTCTTCAGGTTTTTATGTATGGTTTCACAATCATTCACATTAGTTTTAACATTTTCATATCTTATATAAAATCACAATAGATCCGACATCAATAATAAGGGACATAACACTCTTATAAATGTAGGATTTCATTTGGGGTTTCAAACCCAATGGAACATATAAACTATCATAAGTATAGAGTATGGTATGTCGTTCTCTTCTCATCAATTTGGGGGAATTATTTCTTATCTAGGAATCTCTTGTTGGTTCCACCCAAATTTACACTATAGGTATTTTTAGTTGTTCTATAAAAATCAGGGATCATATCCAAAGAGACCGAAGAAGAAACCAACAAACATGTACATTCAATGGAGGATTAGTTATGAATTTTCTAACAATGGTGTTATTGGTAATTGTGAAACTAAAATACAAAAGTCCCAAAGATAATGGTTTTTATATAATAAGAAATAAAAAAAAATTATTTGTATTGAAATATTTAAATAAAATGGGTTGTTCTTAGGATTTCCCAAGGTAAAGATTGTATTTATTTTTTATACAATTTATGATCAATAATTCAAGTTGTATTTGAAAATAATATAATTTGAAAACATCACTGACCAATTTAATCCCCAAAACATTCCGAGTCTGATAAAATTTATACCTAGATGATAAATTTATTTATAACTCCATATAATTGGAATGTGATATCACTAAATTTTTTTTCTCATTAATTATTCCGAAGATGAAGAAAAAAATAACCCATCTAATGGAAATGTTAATAAAACCACTGAATTTATAATTTGAGATCATAAAATAACATCCAATACATACCCTTGATAATTCCTGAGATCATCCCATGTGAATTTAACGTCTAAACTAATTTTATTCTACTAATAGATGTAGAAAGTCGACTTATGGGGAAAGAACTCAAGAATAAAGACATTCAAATAACAAACACTCCACTATTGTGTGAGGAATTTCATAATGTTTGTTGTGAAATAATTCATACATTGACTCACTTGTATCAAAAAGATAAATATGGATATAAAAACTAATGAGTAAGATGAATAGTAAATATTTTATTAAGAAGAAAATGTGATCCAAAGAACATATATTAGAAAAACGAACAAGCTATTACAAAAGAGCGATAAACATTACAATTTAAAGAATAACATAGATACTAAAATACCTTCAAAAACCGCTCCTAATATTGAAAATATTATAGAATTAGGTTGAAACCCAATATTAAATTACCAATAATTTAATAAAAATATTAATAGGTGGGAGGGAAATCAATGGAAATTTTACTTTTCAACTTTTCCCACAAAAAATAGGACTAGATTTTCCACCGATTTGTATGTTCCAATTTGATATCTAATATTAAAAAATATGAATGCTTTGTTGAAGGGAAATTTGATCTTTCATGTCTCCTCTAATATCTATCAATCGTTCATTACTATTGGATAGTAAATAAAGATATTATACTCAATATGGTGGGATTACATTATGGTCTATGGAATTTTGCTCATAAATTAAATTTAAAATTGGGATCCTAAGATATCCTTGAAAACATAACAATTATACCTGGATAGTGTTTAATGAAATGGTCCCTATTATTATATAATCATAAATTTTAAATTTTAAATGTATTTATCTTAAAATGTGACCTCCAATTTTATTTGATTGGCCAAATTCCCATTAATCTTTGTCCATAACTTTCTATATTCATTGAAAAAAATGTCCAATTTTTTTCAGATTCATTAATTGATCCAAAATTAAATAATTTTAGAAATATAGTGATATATTATATCCTAAAATGTCATATTCAATTTTTTATATTTATTTAAACTAAGGGTATAAGACTAATAGGGCCCAAAGTTTCAATTTAAGCATAAATTGTACATTTGATAGGAAATGAAGTTTTCCTAATAAAATGCACTAAAATTGGAGTTTATGAAACTTGTATCAAATTAATATTATAATATAACCAATTAATATTATCCTATTTTATTATCTAATCACACCCCACCCCTACTTTAGTGAATATAGTTTCTATAAAAAAGTTTTTAACCAGTAGGAAATTTCATTCCCTTTTTAGTACATTTAACCATGAAATTTTAGAAAAACAAATCATTACAATCAATCATTAAACATATAAAAATAATTTCACACATATTATTTTCACAATCATATCTCAAGCCCAGGACTGTTTCTTTTTTCAATTCACTCACCACATTTCATCCAATTTCAATTAAGTATTATGATGTATTGTGTATCTCAAAATACATGGGGACTATTTTGTTTTTGAAGGAGATATAAATGAAATCTCTAAGTGGGAATCACATTAAAAATTATGATGAGTATAAATTTTTTATTTATTGTTGTTATTATATTTTTATTTGTTTATTTTATTTATTTATATTATTTTTAAACATAATAGAGATTAAAAAACTAACTCTGGGCAAGACAACTATGAAGTCACAATCACCATGTGTCAAAATTCCATGAATGTTGTCATATTTTTTCTCTAAAATGGAGATTTTATGCCTTAATTTGGAAAATTAAACAATGGGTTCATTATCCCCCATTGTCAAACACCATGCATTTGGACAAAATGTTCCTCTATATGGTCACAATTGTTTTTGGTGGATACTCAATTCAAACTAAATGTTCCCCTAAAACCTATGCTACAATCAATGTGACTAAAAAAATAAAATTTAAACAAAAACTAATATGGATTTTCATTGTTTTATTTTGATTATGATGATTAATTTATAAACATTGAAAAATTATATCAGATAAATGGACATTCCAAGAACTATGCTCCTATTCATAAAAATGAATAAAAAACATTATCATGGAATTTCCAATCTATTAATTTTTAGTTTCCCTACATCACAAATTACATTACAACATGAAATAATTAAAAAAATGAATTTTTTTAGGGAATTAACTTTTTATCATAATATCCAAAATATTTTTTCTTCCAAAACACATATTTTTACTCCCCCAAATATAAAATTACACTACCCTCAATGTGGAAAGAGAATATAAGAATGAATAAAATTAGGAAGAGATATGGTTGATGGATATTTGAAATGAAATCATTTAATAAAATCACATAGTTTGATATTGATAAACATTCAATAAGAAATTGATCATCATGGATTCATGTCATGTTTATAATCCTTTGGTGTGATTATAGGTTTTTTGAACTCTGGAAAAATACGATTTAATTTTTAAATTCTAAAATGATTCAGTTGTTAAATAGAACACATAATAGGCAGTAGATAACATAATAAACCCCAAGGGGGATTCCATAAAAAATAAAAAGCATGAAAACACACAAAAAAATTACAGAATCTGAGTCTCATCATGGAAATTACATTGATTAAAGTTTTTATCTTTACTTTGACCCCCCAACATATCTAACACTATATTTCAAAAATATTTTGATTTTATTTTTCACCACATATATATAATTGAAATTCAGACTCCAATGGGATTATAAGTAAGGGTTTGAAAATGACTGATGACAATGCACATAGTTCCTAGTGAATGGGCTAGTACAATAAATTTCAAAATGGGTCCATCAAATTTATTTCCTAATTATGTATAAGACATCCAGGATAATTTCCACTTTATTATCATGATGAAAGGATTAAAATTTTAGATGAACTTTTTTATTATCCCATTGGATGTAGGACTACCGAGAGGATGTATGAACTATGAATTTGAGCTCAGGTTGGAAAATAGTTTTAGAAACAAGTTGGGTAACATAATTGAACTCAAGTTCATTTTTAATATATTTCATCAAAATTGGTAAATATTGAGTGGTAGATTCAACAAAAAGAAAATAGTCATTGCATTTTTTAGAGTGGGTATGAATATGGTGCTTGTTATTTATGTAAATGGGTCTGTTATTTTTTTTTAATATTTATCAATTGAGTTATATTTATAATACTCAATCCATGATTTAAATGTTTTTCTTTAAATTCAAAACTACCAATTTTCTCATTATTTAAATACCCTTCACCAATTCATTGATCCAAATTATCTTTCCAAAATCATTAGGTTGTTTTTTAGTAAATGAAATTTGTGTTTATTTATAATAATATTATTCTATTAATGATGTGGAAGAGACAACATATGTTGGAATGTGCTCCTTAATCCTTTCAGTGAATTTTAGTTCAACTCCCACAAATAAATAATCTGATCTCATTTTAATTATTTCATCACAAATATGTTGAAGAAGTTGTTTTTTACTATTATTTATTAGAGTTTGGACACCATGAAATTCCTTATTATTTATTACTTCATCTATCCTTGAGATGTAAATTTATCCTCTAATAACTCATAATCCCATTGATTGTACATCTCACGATGTGTAGAGTATTTACTTACTGTTTGATTATATAAATTACTAATGTCAGGGGATATGAATTATTTATATATCATTGGATTTATAAAATTTATGATTGTGTAATTTTTGAGATACTCTATTGGAGAAAACTAAAATTAGGATTTGATGTTTTCAAGATAGACACAAACTGAAAGGGGAAGAGATAAGGGAAATAGGGGGTGAGGAAAGTAAATTTTGTGTGGGAAAGGAAATTGAGTGTCAATGATACATACATTGATCCCGTGGAAAGGTTCATAAACATGGGTAATCTCATCATATAAGATGAATGTTTAATTTATTTACTTTTTGGAATAAACGTTATAGGTATTGAAGAAGTAACCTTTAGACACACAAATTGGTTGGTGGATTGACTATGATGTTTCCAACTATGGTGTTGTTTTTATTTTTGAAACTGAAATTCTAAAGTACCAAAAATGATATTTAGAATTTATGAATATAAAATCATAATTATTTGTATAGAAATATTTAAATAATATACGAAAATACTTGGTTGACTCTATAGATAGATTAGATGTATTTGTTTCTTATACAATTTCATATCACTAATTGAAGATGTATCCAAAAAATGATATAATTTGGGATCATAATTCCCCAATTTAATCACATTTCAATTCCAAGTAAAATAAAAAATAAGCATCATTTATTAATTTAATGACAATTCCAAGGAATTTGAATGTACTATCACTCAAAATGTTTCTTCATTAATGTTATTGAAGATGAAGAAGAAAATAACCCATTGAATAGAAATATGAAAATAAATAACAGATTTAAAAATTTATGATCATAAAATAACATCCAATAGGTTCCCTTTATAGTCCATTAGATCAAACCATAAGCATTTTTTGCCACCATTTATTGTATTTTACCAATAGAAGTGAGATTTAGACTTATGAGGGCATAATTGAGGAAGGAAACATTGAAATAATGAATACTCTACCGTTGTGTGATGAATTTCGCAATTATTGTACTCAATAAATTAACACATTGATTCAATAGAATCAAAATGATTATAAAATGGACATAAATTTTATGAAAAAATAAATATAAAAACCTTTTATCAATAAACTAATGTTGTTGAAGAATATAGATGCGAAAAATGAACAAGAAATTACTAAATGAAAAAAACATTACAATTGAAAGAATAACATGAATCCAAAAATAACATTACCACAAAATCATTTAATAGGAAATATTGGAGCCTCAGTTTGAACCTCCAAAAAATTTCCATCCCTTTTAATTATGATAGTAAATTTTTTTAGAAAAATCAATGAAAATTGGACTTTTCAACTATGAATAAGAAAATAGGACAAGATTGATCCCACTTTTGGGTGTTTGAATTATAAAATAAAAATAGCCAAATAAAATTGTGCAGTAGAAGATAAATAATATCTTACTTGTTGTATATAATATATTTAAAAAATTCATGCAAATTGGGGCATCCATTTTGTTTTTATACTAAAAATTCTAGGATGATTTAATGGGAAATAGAATCTATCCCATTTAATAAATGTCAAATTTGGATCCAAAGTTCTATATAATAAACATAATAATATGATATGTAAATATTTTAATGAAATTAGCCCCATAATATTATAATTCTACACATAACATTTTATCTTCTTTGGGCATTAAATATGGGGTCTATATTTATTTTATGGGCCTAAAGCAAATTATTCTTTGTCCATAAATTTTTTTATTCATGGATAATTTGTACATGTACTATTGTGTTTCATATATTGATCATTGAATAAAAAACATTCCTATATTAGTAATCAATAATATCCAAAAATATAAAATACATGTATTTAAAATAATTTAATCCATAATAATATGACTTATGTCACGACCCGTCCTCGGGGCCCGTGCCGTGACTACCCCAAGCCCGCCTTCCATAGGCCAGGGGCTGGCGACTAGCACCAAGGCGTAAAATCCCAGTAAACAGGGAAGGCATTGCCTTTATAAGTAACAACCACATAGAGTCAGCAAGCGGAAAGTAAAGTGCAGAAAAGTAAAGGGGGCCGGAAATACAAGCCCAACTGTAAAGTACAACTGAAAAGTAAAGTACAGCAACTGAAGAAAAGACGGCGGCCTCGTGTCGTCCACTGGAAATCCCACCTGAAGGGTGGGTACAGATAGCCTCCAGGCTCCTCGGGTCCCACGTCCGCTCCGAGCACGTCCCGCCCTGTGGTCCACCTCCAGGTACCGTCCTGCTCCACGCCCCAACCGCGATCAGCGCTGTCCGTCGTCTGCAACCAACACAACAAGGTGCGGGCATAGCCCGTGCAGGGGTGAGTACAAGCTACTCAGTAAGGACCCCGAGACCCCCGAAGGTCTCCCGAAATCCACAAAGGATATAGCACAAAAGAAAGATGCAATCACGAAGTAACATCTGACTCGACTTAGGTATATGCCCATACATATACCTAAGTCCCCAATTCTAGCTCTGCTCACGAGCTCAAGAACAACTCAATCCACAAAGGAAAGCAAGACTCAAATCCACATGGAGAGTAAACAGTAAATCCACAAAGGATAGTTCAACACAAACCACAAAGGAGAGTAACATAAGATTCAGCTCAACCAGGATTTTCATTATCGAAACCGTAAATGTTGAAGAGCCCCATCTCTGAAGTGTACAGTGGTCCTGTCACGACTCCGAGGTACTGCTCACTAACCTAAGACTGCTGAAGTACTCCTCCTGTCGAGTACCGCGGGTCTGCTGCCAACTACCGGGCGCTCCGTCCGCTGAGGGTCTGCTGCCAAATATCGGGCGCTCACCCAGATAGCCTACTGAGGTACTCCTCCTGTCGACTACCGCGGGTTTGCCGCCAACTACCAGGCGCTCCGTCCGCCGTGGGTCTGCTGCCAACTACTGGGCGCTCCGTCCACTGGGCTAGTCGACTCACTCCAAGTCGAGTCGGTCAAGCAGTCGTCAGGTCTCAGTCATCTACACGGTCTCCGTACTCCGCACGCACGTCTCCACCGTCGCGGGTCTGTCGCTACAACCAAGCGCACACACTCCGTAGAGTATCGCGGGTCCGCCGCTACAACCAAGCGCTCCACCACCAAGGGTCTGCTGCTGCATCCAAGCGCACCACCACTGTCAAGTACCACGGGTCCGCCGCTACACCCAAGCGCTCCACCGCTCAAGGTAAAAAGAAGATTCAGCTCACACAGGTTCGGTAGCACTCTTCCACGTAGGATCGCTGAGTGCAGTAGTCGACGCAGTCCACTGAGGATCTCTGCACAGTCGTCGCCGCAGTCCACGAAGGATCTCTGCTCGGCCGTCGTCGCAGTCCACGGAGGATCTCTGCTCTGTCGTCGTCGCAGTCCACGAAGGATCTCTGCTCTGTCGTCGAAGCCACAGCCAGCACTAGGGTTCCCGCACTTAGCGAGCTCGTTTAGGAGGGTCCGCTCCACGAGCCGAGAGGCTGATACATCAACTGACACTTAGTCCGAAGTTGATGTATCCAAAAGTTCCGTATCGACAACAGGATCTCAACGCAACAGACGGCGCGTCAATCGGACGCCCGGTCTGAGAGTTATTGGCATTTCCGTCCCAGGGGCCCGGTTGGTTTTTAGGGAAAAACCAACCCGACCGTACTCCCCCTGTATCCGATCCTCGGGCGGAGTATGCCAAAAGTTCCGTCTCACTTAGAGAAAACTACCACAGCTGACGGTACGTCGATCGGACGTCCGTAGCTCAAGTTATGAGCGTTTCCGCTCCGAGGGCCCAGTTGGTTTCGTGTACGAACCAACCCGGCCGAACCCAAAGTCTTCCGAAACCTTGAGTATAATATACCGAAACGACCGTTTCGATCCAAGGATCGCGTAGCCGCTGACGGTTCGTCAATCGGAGGTCCCAGCCCCAAGATATGGGCGAAAGACCGAAGAGGGCCCGAAACGGGGGTTCTGGGCCCGGGGCGACCCGGCCCGAACCCCCCCTTGGGTCGGCCGACCGGGTCGGCCCGACCCGGCTCGGCCGGGTCCGGTCCGGCCTGGGCGCGGCCCGGCCGCCCGGACCGGCCGGCTCGGCTTCGGCCGCGCGGCCGAAGGAGGGCGCCGCGGGCTTGACCCGCGGCTCAAGCGAAACGCGGCCCCGCGGGGGGCCGCCTGTCACGCGGACGCGGCCGGGCCGCCGCGTCCGTTCCCGGTTCCGCGCGGCCGCCGCTGCCGCCGCGGCTTCAGCCGCGGCGGACTTCCTCTAAGGCGGCGCGCCGGGCGCCGCCGCCTCCGGTCGCCGGCGCCGCCGCGCCGGCGACCCGCGCCGCCACCGCCTTCCGCGGGCCGCCGGAGATGCTCCGGTGGCCCGATTCCTTTCCCGTCTGCGCCGTTGCTCCTCCCGGGGGCCTACCTTCACTGCGGGATCAACAGATCGCCCCTTCCGCGCGGTTCGTCGTCGTCCGCCATATCCGCACAACAAAAGAGATCGGCGGAGGGTTGCCGGGTCTTGTTCGCTAGACCCGCACCCTCCGCGTTAGTCATAAACCACGGGAGGAATAATCAACAATAATTTTAAATAAATTAAAATTGTCGGAGATCATGTTCTTCACTTTAAAAGAATAAACACGGGGGAAATAAGATAAAATAATCCAACATCCCTTACCTCGCAGCTGTCGTTGCCGAACGAGGGATCGTCGCGGGATTGCTCGTCGCGGAAGAAGGGGGGATCGTCGCGTCGTCGCGGTATCCGGCATCGCGTCGCCAATCTCCGGATCAAGATCAAACAGATTTAATTAATTTAAATCCGTTGATATCGAATTATAAAAAGGGGAGAATTTAGAAGTTTCGATTCTCACCTTTAACCGCCGATCGCAGGTCCGCCGCGGAAGAAGAGGCACCGAAGAAGAAGAAGAAGAAGAAGGTCGTGGAAAAGTTGTTGACGTCGCGGATCGTGCGTCGTCGAATTCCGGTTCCGGCGTTCTTCGCGTTCTTCGCGTTCTTCGCGGGGAGATGAAGAAACAAGATCCTCTCAAATCCTTTCAAAGGATTTTTAGGTTGGTCTTATTTTATAAACATGCCAACATACGAAACCGGTTAAGAAACGATCCATCAATTCGAAAGAAACGACCCATTTAATTCACGAAAGAAACAGCCCATTTAATTCACGAAATAAACCGCCCAATTAAATGGTCTGTTAAGAATTAAAGAAAACGTGTCGGTTGACTTTTCAGTTACCTTGACGGGTTTTCGCGGGTGCGTTACTTAGCGAAAGAAACGGCGGGGCTCGTGCGGGCCCCACCTCACAAATATCCTACCAAGGGGGTAGGATATTTCTGGATAGCATCCTATCCAGTTCAACTCAGTTCAAGCCGCCTTTAAGTGACTTCAAGTGGCTTCCAAGCAGCTTAAGTGAAATAAAATAAAGTTGTCGCACAACTTTATTTTATTCTGACTTAAAGCCGCAAAATTTAAAAACCACGTCTGAGCAAACGCAACTCCGGAAGAGGCGTTTCTAAGCAAATACCGGCGCTGCGATTTCATCGGTGCCCTCAGAATTTGATTCCGGGCACCGGTTCAAAAGATAGAAAAACCCGCTCGTTCGTTCACTGAACGTACCCGAGCCAAACTTCGGAAATTGATTCCGGGCACACCGGGCCTCGGAATCAGGTGCCGTCTGAAGCTGCGCTCTTGTAAAATTCCAAAGAAAATTAAGAAAAAAAAATTCCTTCAAATTTGCGGGTCTTTACATTACTCCCACCTCAGGGCTTTACGTCCCCGTAAAGATACATCAAAAACTAGGGGAACAAATGGGGGTACTGAGCACGCATCTGAGCCTCCCGCTCCCAAGTGCTCTCCTGGAGGTTCCCGTGCTGCCATCTGACGCGCACAAGAGGAATCGACCGCCCACGTAGGACCCGCTCCTGTCGATCCTCGATCTCCACTGGGACCTCCGCAAAAGTCGCCCCATCGTCCACGTCCAGCTCCCCAAAGTCGATGATGTGTGTCGGGTCGTGCACGTATCTCCTCAGCTGAGACACGTGGAAGACGTCGTGCACCCGGTGCAACTGAGGTGGTAGATCCAGGCGATAAGCCACCTCTCCTATCCTGCTGAGGACCTGGAAAGGCCCGATGAAGCGTGGAGACAACTTGCCGCCTCGGCCAAATCTCCGTAAACCACGTCGAGGTGAGGCACGCAAAAAGACGTGGTCGCCATCCTCGAACTCTAGTGGCCTCCGCCTCCTGTCAGCATATGACTTCTGCCGGCTCTGAGCTGTCCTCATCCTCTCCTGGATGATCTGGACCTTCTCTGTCGTGGCCTGGACCATCACAGGTCCCACAAGAGCTGCAAGATTTCTTCTTTGCCGAAAAGAGAAATCTGGTCTCATCCCCTGGATGAACCACATTCTTTGCCTAAAACAGTCAATCCTAACATGGATGATACTAATCCATACCAAGGATGACGTCGTAAGGCCTCGACGCTACTACTAAGAGATTCAACTGTTACTCTCGCCTCCAAGGGTTGAGTCACACTGTCGGCATCAGTGTGTGGTAACTGGGTCTCCTCCAGTAGATGTCTCACAAGTGAGGGTCAAGTCAACAGCCAAAACTGGAATCTCCTAGTAACATCACGAAAGAGGACAGGAACGAAAATATCACAAAGGTATGCATCTTTTATTATTGCATCTCATATTACAAGACACTACACAAAAGCAACAAGGAACCAGAAGTACAAAGGATGTATCCACTAGTTCTGCTCCTGTCCATCAGCTCCCAGGGCTCCATGATCGAAGGCCTCGACTGCCTGAAGCGGAGCTCTCCCCTGCGGTCGGGGTGGACCTCCTGGTGGTGGTGGTGGTAGAGCCTCAAAGCGTCGTCCACCACCTGCTGCTCGGCCAGCTCCTCTACCTCGTCCGTCTCCTCCCTGCAGACCGCCACGGTCGAACCTCTGCCTCTGCCTAGGTGGTTCCTCAACCGTCTGCTGCTCCCCCGCATGGCGGGTCGGGCAGTCACGAGCCATGTGACCAATTCCGCCACAGGAGTAGCACTGCCCACTCTCGGCACGCCTGGCTCTGACTCCACCCCGGCTTCCCCGCACAACTGAGCCTGAGTCGTGCAGTCGGCCACTGGTAGGTCTGGTCTGCCTGGAACCCTGAGTCATCTGTCGGCTACCTGCTACCGAAGACTCCGCTACGTGCCGCCCTGCGGTGGGTCTCTGTGCTGGTGTAGACTCAGCAAGGAAGCTCTCGATCAGAAGGGCCCGCTCTAGTACTCCTGTCTGAGTCGGTATGCTGAGGGAGATCAGCGATGCCCTGATCTCGTGTCTCAAACCCTGCTCGAAGGTCCGGGCCCGGAAGAAGGGGTCCCGTACCATGTTGGTCGAGTAGCGAGATAGGTCAGTGAACCTCGCCGCGTACTGAGCGACCGTCATGCTGCCCTGGCGCAGCTGGAGAAGCTCCTGGATGCGCACCGCTCGGAGGGTGGCCGGGACAAACTCAGAGCGGAAGAGGCTCTCGAAGTCCGTCCAGAGCAAGGATGCCTCATCGTGAACCTGGAGCATCAGGCTCCACCATCGTCCTGCCGCTGCCTGCAGGAGGCTCTCCGCGAGAATCACCATGAGATCCGCTGGTGTCCTCACTAGCCTAAAGATCCGTACCACCGCCTCTAGCCAGTCCTCGGCGGCCTGGGGGTCCGCCTCACCGCGAAACCTGGGCGGTCGCTGGCTCTGAAACTCATGCAGTGCCCTGAGGCGACCTGCATCGTCAGCGTCTGGTACTGGCAGCATCGGTGGCTCGGCGGGTAAAGCTACCGCCGGTGCCACTGCTGGCAAAGGGCCCTGCACCGAGGCCTCGTCGCTCGGTGGGCTGCCGTCGCGCCCTACACTCGGAACCCTAGCTGGCTGTCGTCGCGGGGCCATCCTGAAAAGGAGAACAAGAGAACCACGGTCAGAACAGTATACCTGGTGAGCTGGCACAAGTAATCACAAGGAAAACTTGAGACTTTCATGAAGCAGATCAGTATACCCGGTGAGCTGACACAAGCAATCACAAAGAAAACTTGAAACACACACGCAATCAATGTTTTCATGCATTAAGTCGGAAATCAGGAGTCAGGGTCCTGGTGTACGGATACGTCGGCCGCCGCACCAACACTGGGCTCCCTGAACTGATAACCACACTCAATACACTAAACACTATTGCTTCATATAGAAAGAAAGGACGATCAGAGTCTGCGGTAGAACCGACCGCCTCTGATACCAATTTGTCACGACCCGTCCTCGGGGCCTGTGCCGTGACTACCCCAAGCCCGCCTTCCATAGGCCAGGGGCTGGCGACTAGCACCAAGGCGTAAAATCCCAGTAAACAGGGAAGGCATTGCCTTTATAAGTAACAACCACACAGAGTCAGCAAGCGGAAAGTAAAGTGCAGAAAAGTAAAGGGGGCCGGAAATACAAGCCCAACTGTAAAGTACAACTGAAAAGTAAAGTACAGCAACTGAAGAAAAGACGGCGGCCTCATGTCGTCCACTGGCAATCCCACCTGAAGGGTGGGTACAGATAGCCTCCAGGCTCCTCGGGTCCCACGTCCGCTCCGAGCACGTCCCGCCCTGTGGTCCACCTCCAGGTACCGTCCTGCTCCACGCCCCAACCGCGATCAGCGCTGTCCGTCGTCTGCAACCAACACAACAAGGTGCGGGCATAGCCCGTGCAGGGGTGAGTACAAGCTACTCAGTAAGGACCCCGAGACCCCCGAAGGTCTCCCGAAATCCACAAAGGATATAGAACAAAAGAAAGATGCAATCACGAAGTAACATCTGACTCGACTTAGGTATATGCCCATACATATACCTAAGTCCCCAATTCTAGCTCTGCTCACGAGCTCAAGAACAACTCAATCCACAAAGGAAAGCAAGACTCAAATCCACAAGGAGAGTAAACAGTAAATCCACAAAGGATAGTTCAACACAAACCACAAAGGAGAGTAACATAAGATTCAGCTCAACCAGGATTTTCATTATCGAAACCGTAAATGTTGAAGAGCCCCATCTCTGAAGTGTACAGTGGTCCTGTCACGACTCCGAGGTACTGCTCACTAACCTAAGACTGCTGAAGTACTCCTCCTGTCGAGTACCGCGGGTCTGCTGCCAACTACCGGGCGCTCCGTCCGCTGAGGGTCTGCTGCCAAATACCAGGCGCTCACCCAGATAGCCTACTGAGGTACTCCTCCTGTCGAGTACCGCGGGTTTGCCGCCAACTACCAGGCGCTCCGTCCGCCGTGGGTCTGCTGCCAACTACTGGGCGCTCCGTCCACTGGGCTAGTCGACTCACTCCAAGTCGAGTCGGTCAAGCAGTCGTCAGGTCTCAGTCATCTACACGGTCTCCGTACTCCGCACGCACGTCTCCACCGTCGCGGGTCTGTCGCTACAACCAAGCACACACACTCCGTAGAGTATCGCGGGTCCGCCGCTACAACCAAGCGCTCCACCGCCAAGGGTCTGCTGCTGCATCCAAGCGCACCACCACTGTCAAGTACCACGGGTCCGCCGCTACACCCAAGCGCTCCACCGCTCAAGGTAAAAAGAAGATTCAGCTCACACAGGTTCGGTAGCACTCTTCCACGTAGGATCGCTGAGTGCAGTAGTCGACGCAGTCCACTGAGGATCTCTGCACAGTCATCGCCGCAGTCCACGAAGGATCTCTGCTCGGCCGTCGTCGCAGTCCACGGAGGATCTCTGCTCTGTCGTCGTCGCAGTCCACGGAGGATCTCTGCTCTGTCGTCGAAGCCACAGCCAGCACTAGGGTTCCCGCACTTAGCGAGCTCGTTTAGGAGGGTCCGCTCCACGAGCCGAGAGGCTGATACATCAACTGACACTTAGTCCGAAGATGATGTATCCAAAAGTTCCGTATCGACAACAGGATCTCAACGCAACAGACGGCGCGTCAATCGGACGCCCGGTCTGAGAGTTATTGGCATTTCCGTCCCAGGGGCCCGGTTGGTTTTTAGGGAAAAACCAACCCGACCGTACTCCGCCTGTATCCGATCCTCGGGCGGAGTATGCCAAAAGTTCCGTCACACTTAGAGAAAACTACCACAGCTGACGGTACGTCGATCGGACGTCCGTAGCTCAAGTTATGAGTGTTTCCGCTCCGAGGGCCCGGTTGGTTTCGTGTACGAACCAACCCGGCCGAACCCAAAGTCTTCCGAAACCTTGAGTATAATATACCGAAACGACCGTTTCGATCCAAGGATCGCGTAGCCGCTGACGGTTCGTCAATCGGAGGTCCCAGCCCCAAGATATGGGCGAAAGACCGAAGAGGGCCCGAAACGGGGGTTCTGGGCCCGGGGCGACCCGGCCCGAACCCCCCCTTGGGTCGGCCGATCCGGGTCGGCCCGACCCGGCCCGACCCGGCTAGGCCGGGTCCGGTCCGGCCTGGGTGCGGCCCGGCCGACCGGACCGGCCGGCTCGGCTTCGGCCGCGCGGCCGAAGGAGGGCGCCGCGGGCTTGACCCGCGGCTCAAGCGAAACGCGGCCCCGCGGGGGGCCGCCTGTCACGCGGACGCGGCCGGGCCGCCGCGTCCGTTCCCGGTTCTGCGCGGCCGCGGAACCGGCCGCCGCTGCCGCCGCGGCTTCAGCCGCGGCGGACTTCCTCTACGGCGGCGCGCCGGGCGCCGCCGACTCCGGTCGCCGGCGCCGCCGCGCGGTTCGTCGTCGTCCGCCATATCCGCACAACAAAAGAGATCGGCGGAGGGTTGCCGGGTCTTGTTCGCTAGACCCGCACCCTCCGCGTTAGTCATAAACCACGGGAGGAATAATCAACAACAATTTTAAATAAATTAAAATTGTCGGAGATCATGTTCTTCACTTTAAAAGAATAAACACAGGGGAAATAAGATAAAATAATCCAACATCCCTTACCTCGCAGCTGTCGTTGCCGAACGAGGGATCGTCGCGGGATTGCTCGTCGCGGAAGAAGAGGGGGATCGTCGCGTCGTCGCGGTATCCGGCGTCGCGTCGCCAATCTCCGGATCAAGATCAAACGGATTTAATTAATTTAAATCCGTTGATATCGAATTATAAAAAGGGGAGAATTTAGAAGTTTCGATTCTCACCTTTAACCGCCGATCGCAGGTCCGCCGCGGAAGAAGAGGCACCGAAGAAGAAGAAGAAGAAGAAGGTCGCGGAAAAGTTGTTGACGTCGCGGATCGTGCGTCGTCGAATTCCGGTTCCGGCGTTCTTCGCGTTCTTCGCGTTCTTCGCGTTCTTCGCGTTCTCCGCGGGGAGATGAAGAAACAAGATCCTCTCAAATCCTTTCAAAGGATTTTTAGGTTGGTCTTATTTTATAAACATGCCAACATACGAAACCGGTTAAGAAACGATCCATCAATTCGAAAGAAACGACCCATTTAATTCACGAAAGAAACAGCCCATTTAATTCACGAAATAAACCGCCCAATTAAATGGTCTGTTAAGAATTAAAGAAAATGCGTCGGTTGACCTTTCAGTTACCTTGACGGGTTTTCGCGGGTGCGTTACTTAGCGAAAGAAACGGCGGGGCTCGTGCGGGCCCCACCTCACAAATATCCTACCAAGGGGGTAGGATATTTATGGATAGCATCCTATCCAGTTCAACTCAGTTCAAGCCGCCTTTAAGTGACTTCAAGTGGCTTCCAAGCAGCTTAAGTGAAATAAAATAAAGTTGTCGCACAACTTTATTTTATTCTGACTTAAAGCCGCAAAATTTAAAAACCACGTCTGAGCAAACGCAACTCCGGAAGAGGCGTTTCTAAGCAAATACCGGCGCTGCGATTTCATCGGTGCCCTCAGAATTTGATTCCGGGCACCGGTTCAAAAGATAGAAAAACCCGCTCGTCCGTTCACTGAACGTACACGAGCCAAACTTCGGAAATTGATTCCGGGCACACCGGGCCTCGGAATCAGGTGCCGTCTGAAGCTGCGCTCTTGTAAAATTCCAAAGAAAATTAAGAAAAAAAAATTCCTTGAAATTTGCGGGTCTTTACAACTTATTGGGCCCAAATTTTCACGTTATGAATTAATTGCACTTATGATGAGAAATGAAGTTCAATTTATTATATGGACTAAAATTGTTGTTTATGAACATTGAATCACATGAATATTATAATTAATCAATGATTATTATCTAATTTCATTGAGAAATAACTTTTAAATAAAGGATATGTTCATGGAACTCTATTTAATTCTGATACTGGAATGGTTAACGTAATAAAATTATCATGTGTTGAATCCTTACTCATGTAAAGGGGTTCTATCAATGCAACCATCTGTATGTATAAGAGGTTTTCCATATATTTTCTATTATTCCATATAAATATATATTTTAATGTATTTTCAAGATATATAACTAGGAAATTTGTAGTTTACTTCCATCCATGGGATTTTTTTTCTAAGATTGGATTTAACTATCATGAGGAATCCTTTGTATATTTTTTATAACCAGAATACAAATATAACAAGTTCCTTTAATCCCAAAACATGAAATTTTACAACTTATGGAAGTAACATACATATGTTCACTTAAGAACTATTTTTGGAGCTTGATACTTAAGATGGAATCCATCATATACTTGATATAGATTGAATTAGAGTCATTATAATCTGATCTACACTCATCCCACCGAAGTGTGGTGACTGATAATTAAAACTCTTGAGGGTTATTTCAAACAGGTTTAACAATATGAAAATTACTTCCAGACATATACTGTTGTGAAATCCCAATTATAGGGGAAACTGTATCATGTAAATGACTGTGGATTACAAAATGAGGTCTTTCTTATCAGGGAAAATTTATTATGCATGTGATATGACCAATGAAAATCCCTAATCCCACACATGTAATGCTCGATTTCTTAAAAAATCGATATAATGAATCCAAACACACTACACAAGGATATGTGACCTAGTTACTGGGGATACACTAATATGGTGTTTGATATAGATCTTGAAACATTGGAATTCATCCTTTGTATACTTATAATATCATGACATGGAGTCCTCTTATTCAAATTCAATCCTCACACATTGATGTGTAGGAATGGGTAATTACACATGGAGAAATAGTTTTTATTCCAATGTTTTATGAGATTTTGGGGCCTCTATATGAGTGGATTCAAAAATTAAAGCATGGGACATAGCAGTTCATCAAAAATATCCAATTTGGGAATGTTACATATTACTTATAGTTTAAATGTTATGTTTACATGATTGTCTTACATACAAGGTTATCATGTCCTTGCGTGTCTGACTGACGTGATTGACATGTCGGAAGTATATTCCTGACATGGTCTACCTGATGAGTATGTCTTAAGGAAGTGTCTGATTTTTCATCATGTAAGGTAATTAGATGTCTTGACATATTCTAGGATTATTCTGCATATCCAACTTCCCTTTCAATTGTGGAATCATGGATATAAGTATATATATATATAATACACTTCACATGACTAACATAGACAATTCCAACTCTTCTTTAGGATCATGACGACATGAGGGGGACTTCCACATTACATGGATTCCATGAATGGATGGCTTCTTGTAAAACTTCCAATACGACTATAGAACATCACATGACTTGGATGATATGTTTGCAGGATTTTTTATGACTTGGATTCCATATATATAAGACTTGTAATGTCATGGATGTCATGTATATAAGAATTTATGTTAATTGAGTAATATTTTGATCGAACTCCTATCACAAGGATGAAATGTATAAGTGTTGTCACATGATTTGTATTGGTTATGAAAAGTATGTTACACCATATTTTGAAAACAAACATCTTCATCTTTTAGTATGTCTTACATTTTTTGGACATTATTTCATAAATTTTTCTATTTTTGTTAGAATGTAGCATGTTGAGACCTCAATTTACCAAGACAATATGTGAAAACATCTTCGGATAATCTGGTCAAAACACTAAAAATACTTCACATAATCATCATAGTGATCGTGTGAATCATATACACATGTAACATAAAAACATAAGTCATTCATGAGGTTTAACTAGTGTAAAACCATTTTGATTTTTTTTTTCAGATTTCTACTACCCAAATAATTTCTCACCTATTATGTCCCATGGGTGTGTCTTTTGGGCTGAGGGGAAGTGACTTTATTTTATATCCACCCATGTAATATACCACATTATTTTACATGTATATCGAATACATGGTCTTGAGTCAGTGGAAAATCACTCATTTCAAATTAATGTACTACATGTCATCCATGGAATCATCATTATGTCTCACAATAGAGAGTGATTGTGAGATTGTTATGTATTCCAAATATTTATGAAACCCATTGATTATTAAAGGTATTTCACATGATCTAATAAAAATTTCAAATGGACATCAAAATATTAGGTTGGAAATTCTAAGAGACTTAATATGACCAGGATGCATGTCGAGAAGTGTTTCACATGATCGATGAAGAATTTTCTCGGGCCCAATTTGAGATCATTTTGGTCTATCAAAAGGCCTTCTCTAGAGTATTAATCTGATAACATGAGGTGGATAACCACCTTTTCATAAAAAAATCTGTATCCTTTCCTTGAATGAGGGTACCAGTATTTTCATCATTTATTATATATTTTACAAAACATATGGCCTCTCTAATTTTTTATACACTATGGTGTTAAATACTAGATAATGGATCTCATAATGGTGTGTTATAATTATCATGACTGATAACTCTTCTTTTATATAGAACTTCAAATAATAAAGGCTAAATCTCACAATGATGTGCAGTTATTGTAATTGATAGTTGCACTTCATGTATGTGGATCAGAAAAGCATCACATAATTGAATGAACACATCTGTGAGCATTCACATGATAAAGGTGACATTCCCAATATAATTAATATGGAATGTTCAACATTACAAGAGGGATATCTCTTAATTTTTGAACTTCTTAGTTGAGTCTAATGCAACCTTCAAATGAAAATCAATGCAAATTACAAAGAATGAATCTTTCTCATTTTTCATATTTTATTATATAAAATGATTTTGGTGATTGTATGGAATATATCAGTTGATATGTAACCTAATCATAGAAACTCTTTTGATAGTGTTCTCATGGCCATAGATTCTTGTATGGATGACTTCAGAATCAAATGCGGGCTCATCGAATATGCCTCTCATGGTCATCAACAGATCACTCAAATCATATGTCTTGTTCGGTTGATGATCCAAGGGTATTGAGATCAATGGTCTTACTGGGGATCATGTTTTCCTCTTTACCTTGATGCCTAATCTATATGTGTCCATGTTTGTCCTTCCCATTTATTTTGGAAATATAACACAAATCCCTTTGTTATTTATTTAACCCTGAATTTTTTTATGCTCATTTAGAGGGCATCAAAAATTATGTTATATACATATTTATTAATTTAATGTGTATATAAAACCCATTTCATATGTTATATAATAAATCTATTTATAGTAATGATATTTAAATTTTAACTTTAAGGTATTCATTCATGGATCTTATAGTTCAAAAGTTACCAATGTGATAATTGATTATTTGTTTCAATAACATTTTAATCCGGATTGTAATTGAAAATTTCCAGTAGTAATATAACATGTATAATCTATGTGGGATTCAGATTAAATTATACATTCACATGGAATTTATGAATGTTTATTGTATAATTTGTGTAGTTGAAGAGTGGAAAATTACATATATACCGATATGTTTTCATCTAAAAGTATTAATTAGTTTATATATAGTAGGTTCCCCACTTTGTAATGTTGACATCTTTATTAAGATTTTGGGTCTCTCCACTTATAATTCATCTAAGAGGGGCCCCAGAAAACAATTATTATATAATTATAATATAGAATTTGAGAAGTTTTATAGGGTTTATTTTTTACACACACACACATAGACACACACACAAAGATATATATATATATATATATATTCTCTCTTTCAACATGTCAATATGTTACGAAACTACTCTTAGGGTGACTTGTATAGGAAATATTAAACAAACTTCGTGATTGACCTATATATAAGTGGACTCTAGATTGAGTAGGGTAAAATCAAATTCATTTTCGTACTATATATTTGTTAACTAAATGATGCACCACCCATTTTTCCAACATAGAGATTCATATATTCCTAGTTATAATTATTAGAATGTGAAAAAACACTATTAAATGCCTCATATATACATATATATTAGTTACAATAAATAATAAATAACTCACTTTGTCTGAAAGATTACCTTATCTACCACATATTTTCAATGAGGGGACAAATTCCTTCATCTTAATGATTTTTTTTCTAATAATTTTACTGATCAGCAACCCAAAAATTCGTTTATTTTTAATCCATATGATAAGGATTTATAGGAAAAACTCTAGATCATTTATGAGTTTTGGTAATCTACCTCAATGAAGGTATATACCATAGAGTGGAGGATTGAATATGGTTAGAGAGTGTCTATGGGAGAGATGAAGATGGATCCCCACATAACACTTCTATTCATAAAAGTTTATAACATTTTTTTAGAAGTAAATTGGGATGTGATTTCAATATATATATCCAATGATTGGGGGATTTTATCAATGTAAATCGACATATCAATGGGTAACACCATGTCTAGTGTAAATTACCTCAAATTTGGATATTCAATTTGGAAATAAACTAATCCATTTCAATGGATTAATTCTAGGTGAATTATAAAATACCATAGAATTCAAAAATATTTTCTATATCTTCCAATTAAATATTAACTTATTAATAATTTAATTCAATTAATCAAATCATGAGATTAAATAAAATTTATGATACTTCAAATATTGAAAAATATTTTTTTCATTGAGGAATATAGTGTTAGAATTATTTTTGAAGGTGGGTATTTAGCCAAAGACTTTTATTTCATCCAACTATGATAATATATACTATATTCATTTCCATGTCTATTCATCATGGTAAGGTGGGTGTTGGTATATTTCCCTAATTAAAACATTTTTATAGTGAGTGATATTAATTAATTGTGTAAAAGCCTTTCTAGATGGAATGAAATTTATTTATTAATGTATTGAAATATTCTCCCAAAATCATTGTCATTGTGTTACGTTACATCTTTCATAATCAGCTACATGGTTGGTAGATAATTAATAGTAAGTTATATAATTAAATAATTTATATAAGTGACAAATCCATTAAGTCTATCTGGATCCGAGAGCTTTTACATTGGTGGAAAATATTGAATTCTTTCATTCTTCTTAGGTTTAACCATAAAAAAATAATAGGAGATCATAAATCAATTTTTTTTAATTTAATTATGAAAACATATTTCAATGGTCTCAACTTCATTCCATTTTATGAAATCATTAAAATAATCCCATTGAATATTATTTAGTGGTAAAAAAATATAAATATAGAGGTATATATTCATCAGTATACTATTTCACTACCTTTTTCAAAAGGTATATTAATGTGGTGTATTATATCTCATAATAAAAAACTCTTATATTTTTTCAAAATTAATAAATCATATATTAATGGAATTATCCTTGTGGTTGATTGATGTATTTTTCCCCATTATACTATAGGTATTAATAAATATTTATTCATCACAATAAGATATAATTTAAGGATACGTCTTTGAAATCCATCCACTGAATTGATTAACAATCCCAAGATAAGAATGGGAAAGATATACATTATATAATGGTAATTTTGATCCATAATGTTGATATTTAAAGTGTTATGTCCAATATAATTTTTAATTGGGAAAATTATGAACATCCATTTTAAATACTCAATATCTTGAATGAATATGTAATCAGATATTTTTTCTACGTTGGACACCCCAATCAATATAAGAGGCAATGAAATCCTTGTGGCTATTTGTAACCCTAAGGGTCTATTTGTATTCCTTAGTGGTGATGTGACATATGGGTTTCAAACCACATAATATTAATATAATTCTCTGTGAATATTGATATGTTCTCTTGTATTCATGGAAAAAAAATTTTTTGGCCATCTATGAGAATAGATTCATTGATTGTAATGGGTTTTGGATCTTCTTTGGTTCATATATTGACTTTTATAAGCTCATCAATTATTTTCATCACATATCGTTCAATGGAGGGAGAATTTTAATGTTATGATTTATTTTAGTTGGTCATATTTATATATTAAATTACATTATCATATATAGAGAACTTATAAAGACCATCAGTTGTCAATTTGTTTATGATATTAAGTTTTCCTAGTGGGTAATCCCTTTGAATAAAAAAATATGATAGCTCCCATTTTCTACATCCCTAAATTAAATATGTTAGACAGTGAGAATAAATCTCTTTTTCACATTATTCTATTTTTTAAACAGGGTGAACGTAATATCATTGAGGCTACCTATTATGTTTTATTGTCAAATTTATGTCCCAAGGAATAAATTTTATAGTTCATAGTGTTAATTTATATAGTTTTCATTGATAAATAAGTTTCTATGTAAATGTATAACACTCTTAAATTATCATTAGAAGAGTTATAAACATAAATTATCGAAATAAGGGACAACCATATAATGATGAAACAAGTTCGTATGGATAATGCAGTTGAATATTGTGTGTTGGAATACCACCAGGAGTTTGGTATCTAATAGATAGATTCTTAAATATTATTTCATCCATAAAATATCATGTGTAATTTGTTACTTTTTATATTGCCTTATGTTTATAGTTTGATATATAACATTTTTCCTATACGTATCATAGGTGGTGGATTTTTAGAGATGAGATGTATGGATTAAAAATATTCTATGGTGGTGCAGTCAAACTAATCCACTTAAGGTGAAACAAATTTTTAATATACACCTGTGTAAACTATGAACTAATAAATTCAAATCAATATCGGATTTTTTCAATTATAATAGCATTTGATGCTTCCTTAAATGTTGGGGTTTATTCAAGATGTCACTTATTAAGAAGAAATTTTTGGTTATCCAATAATGAAAAGAATAAGAATTAAAATTGTGATTAAAAATATTTAATTGGTAGAAGGTCCCCAAGCCATTCCGAATCAATAATATCATCCCATTTAGGAAAAAGAATTCCTATTGATTAGGTGATTAAGAAAATGGTGGTTGGTCCAATACTCAAATGCTATCCTCATAGGGAATATTCCCTTGAAGAATATCAATATCAATTCCAAAATGGGTTAGAATCATTTTATTAAAATAATGTATCTACTCAAAATTGGAAATATATTTAGAAATATTAGGTTGATGATCGTTTAGGTATGTGGAGATATATTTTCACATTCCATTATTGATTAATTATTGGATTGGTGATAATGTTAGATCATCCAAAAATCCCAATTAATTATTTTACCTATAACATTGGGTGTGAAGACCATCATAACATATTTTTTGGTGAGTGGTATCTTTAAATGGGGTCAAATAGTAATATTATTCATTGATAACCCCTTGTTTTGTTGTGTTAATAACATAGTAGTGATGAAATTAACCAACCCGATCCTTTTATAATCATGTCATTATCTATATACATGACTTGTGTGGATTTATTAGTATTATAAAAAATATTGTGGTCGTTATCATAGTAATATGTTGTTTCGATTTATTAGCAGTAATATAAATTTATTTCATATTTTTTTACTTGACCTTATTTTTGGGAAGAATAATCATATTTGAAATGATATATATCCCATGAATGATTAATTTGAGGGGGTAGTGATGAACGAGGAATGAATGTAGAGTATGATGAGGATTTGGTTGATTAGTTCTTCTGAGGGTTCCCTTAACCATGGGAACAATGATTTCTTCAGTGATGGATCACAATGAATAAATATAAATTAGAAACTATTACAATAATAGATATCAATTAAAATAATATTTCCATAATCATTATCCTGTAGGGATTTTACTAAGATAACATACTATGCTTTGTGTTTCTTCAAACCTCTCAGGATCATATTTTGAAAAGTACTAGCTACTGGGTATACACTATTTAATGTGATTCTAACATATCAGATATTAGCAATTGAAAAGTTAACATTGAGGGAAGGATAAATATAATGGGTTTAATCTTTTAAAAATATTTTGACCCTTTATCTGGAAGAATATTTTTTATTGAGTCTATTAATCACTTGATATTATTCTTGTTGGATCATTATAATATTAACATTAGGTGATATTATAGAGAATAATGATTATTTATCTTTTTTGTTAGACTGATAGTTTACCAAGAGTAATTACTTTTTATTCCCCTACTAATGATAAAAATGTGGAATGTCTTAATTTTGAACATAGATGGTCTCCTTGATAATAAATTGAAGAGATAAAGTGTTGTGAATTATACAACCCCATTAATTCCTAAAACCGTATTGTAGAAGGTAAATAACATATCATGAACAATAACACAGTACACACTATAATTATAATTTATTAAAATCATACTAAATGGTTTAATTATTGAATGTAATAATTATATATATAATTATCAGCATCTTTTTTTAGTTTTTCAACTGTATTGGAGTTTATGATTCTTTGTTTCATATTTTTCTAATAAGGGACATTTTTATGAAAATGTAATAATAAAATTTTGGTAGATAGATGAATTTTGTTTGATAAAATGAACATTTTATGTATAATAAGTAGGTAAAAATTACGTAACAATTCCAATAATATTTTAATTTATTCAATACATATTACATAGGATGATGAATAATACCATAGTAAATGAAAAATGTCTATTTTCAAGGATTTAATTTTATACGAGGCATATATTTTAATATAATTTAATTCAAAAAATATATAATAATATATGATACAAGTATGATGTTTAAACACATAAAAATATATATAACCACCATTTTAATAAAAAATTAATAAGAAATAAAAATAATAATCAAGTAATATATTTATGTACATTTATCTATAAAATATTTATATATATATCTTATGATTTAATTTAAAATATTATTGTTCTGTATTTAAAATTTATTTTACATTAATTGAATAAAAAAATATACTTTTCATTTATAAAATTTATTTCTATGTTTTATATTATATTTATTGTAATAAAAAAATTAGTGTGATTAATTTTTAATCGTGATTAATAACTGTAGAATGAGTAAATGAGGTATCTCTAATTAGTAATAATTAAAAGGTCACATACACCATCTAGAAGGTCTTTATTGGTATATATATCATAAAAACCTACCTCAATAGCCATTCATACACATAATACACCTAGAAAAACAAACCCACTAAACACCCATGTGATTATATTGCAACTGCTTTCCAAACTGTAGTATCTATGAATTTGTCCCAATTTCCAACTATAAAGGAGATCTCACACTACCCCTTTAATATGAACCTAAAAATTATATTTCATAAAAAATATATACCCACATTAAATCCTCTATTACCCCCTTATAAAATAATAATCTTCTTGTCAAAAGAGATTTTCCCAAGACCCCCCATTCCATAGAATCTGTGAAGAGAAAACTGAAGTGCTCAACATAAGTTAAATATTTGTGCTAGAAATTTTTTTATTTATCCTTAATTTTAAAATATTGTTTTGAAAAATTTATATTATTATAAATTTATTTACAGTATGGTTAATTTTATAATACTTTTTAAATTAATAGTGACATCATTTCTCCTTACCCCTTAAAAAATTGAAACAACCATTCATGTGATGTGCTAACTACCACATCCATGACGTAATATATTTCATTTTCCTTCGCAATGATAAAAGGTTGGATATAATAATTGGATTAAAAGAAAAATAGTAGGTTTATGTTATATTTAATTTTATAGTATAAATAATTACAGTTCCTGTTCATTATAATATTAAATTACAATCATTGTTAATGTTATTATTTAAATAAGAATATTAAGAGGAATTATTTTATTAATATTTTGTAATATTGATATATTAATTAAGTATTCTTATGAGTTGTTAATAATTTTAAATATCATTCATTTATTAACTTAAAAATATCATTATTTATGTTCTATAATTATATTACAAAAAATACAGAATCAACCATTAAATTAGGGCATGTTCATGTTGGTGTATGTTTAACCACCTACTTGAAAAATATTTTGAATTCATATAATGTATGATGTAGCTAAATTATTAAACTATATAATGTGAT
This sequence comes from Viscum album, assembly GCA_963277665.1. NCBI lineage: Eukaryota > Viridiplantae > Streptophyta > Magnoliopsida > Santalales > Viscaceae > Viscum > Viscum album. The sequence goes on from OY728137.1 coordinate 1,212,407,210, forward strand.
ATAAATCTGTAATGAATTATTTTTGGAGTTTTAGAGATTTTAAAATAGTATTTAATTCTTTATTTATGAAAACACACCCCTATTGTCAATAATCACTGCATCATGATCATTGTCGACTGAAACATCTCGGATAATGAATAATGTTACCCAAAATGGAAATTTAAACATCATAAATAATTATATTCCATCCATTAAATTAACTTTAATAATATATTAATGATGATGTTTGGTTGATTAATGAATTATGGTAACAAAATCATGAATCTAGTACAACTGATTAACACTATGTACACTTGATGGAGAGAATGTGTATAATACATATATAGAATTAAAATTCATGAATAGTTTAAATTAAAACCCATAAGATTATGTTTTTTAAATAATATATCAAGAAATACTATGTTTTTTATATAGGTGGTTAAGTTATGTTTTTTGAATATATGACTAGTGGTAAGGGGTTTCTGCCCAAATTCAACTATTTTGGACATGTTCTATATTATGCACATAATTTCATTTATTTTGCTTATATATACTTATTTTGTGAGATATTATATCATGACATTCATTTATAAATATTATTTGATTTTTATTTTAATTAATTCTATTTTATAATAGAATTATTGATTTTCTAACCAATCCATAAGTTGGGATTTTACCCATTGTAATTTTTATTCTGTAAAACACACCTTATATTCACAACCAATTTATTTTTATGTGGTGTAAAAATCATCATAAGTGAAATTTTATATATTATTTATGGAATTTATGGGATTTACAATTATATACTACTATCAACCCCTCATATTATTTTTAATCAAATGTTGTCGTGATAATTATAAATTTTAATGACTTTCATGGTGTGATAACATTCTATAATGTGGTAATGTAATTGTGTGTGTAATCTTGTAGATAATACATCCTGGTATTCATTGTTAGAAGTGGATACAAATTTTGTATATATCTACATAGTTATAATAAACTCAAAAATTATGGGATTAGCATCTTCTGTATCATCACCCCAGTATACAGTGAATGGTCTAATGAATGAAGTCATGGCTAGTCACTTCAAGGGGATATTATTGGGAATATTTTCACTACAATTATAGGAAATGAAAATTCATTTTTATACAATCCCATTGGTCTCATAAAATTTGAAACTATTCTACCCAATTTATAACTACCATGGATGACATATCAAATTATATATACCATCACCACTATATTTTTTTGATAATGTTAATTCATGTTACATTGATGATACCCAAAAAAGTCTATATTGAATATGGGATTTTATCATAAACATCCACATAATCCCTTTGAATGAGGACATATTTCGTTTCTATATTTTTTATTATATGGATATCAATGTTTTATTTTTTTTATAGGTTTCATATGGAATGTTATAAGAGGTATTGGTGAGTCATATAGTATATTTATTTGACATAATCAGGTGATGAGGGGGCCATTAATTTTATATCCCCTCAATTAATTGATAGGTCTCATGAGAGAAAAAAAATGGGTTTCAGTGTCTACATCATCCCATAATAGGAATTGACTTATCAGAAAGAATTTATATCATGTATTTGATGTCCAGAATTGTGTATTGATTTAGAATGAGAAATGGGATAATAATTATCAATTTTTTTATCATTTTTAATGATAAATCATGGCCTTAGTTTCAATTTACTAAGGATTCTTCTTTCTCATTTATTAATTCAATATCACTTATTCATTTCATAGTTATTTACACTTCTGTTGTATATTAAACCTTCAGGGGAATCACATATCAACCTTATTTTCAAGGATATCATTGAAGAGATAAATGATTTTTCACAATACTTTCATGTAGTATCTTATTTTCTGAACTCTAATTCATGTATGTTCCTAGTATTATAAAACAAAAAAAACTATTATATCATTTAGGAACTCATTAATTATATATAAATAATTCAACATTATTACTAGATCTTGGTTTGCAGAGTATTAGATGTTTTAGTTAATATTATATGAAGTTTATTATGAACCATGGGGATTATATTTACAGGAAACAAGTGAGATATTAAAAAAAGATTGAATGACTATTATGATTTATAGGGAATAACCTAAACAACGTAATATTAATATTTTCTTCCAATTCAACATCATTATATGTTTATGTATTTCATATTGTAGAGTGATAGTGACATACAAGATGAATTGGAACTATATAAACACACATAGTCAATGAAATTATGACACCATGAAAATGTTATTGTGGGCTGTGTGGGGGTTAATTAAATCATAAACATATATGGTATGTCAGAATAGTTTATGATATATAATATCAATTGTTTAGAGTGAAAATTCCATCCACTATATGGTGTTACATTATTGGAGTAGTTCATATGAAAACATACAATAAAATTTAGTGAAACTACTGATCCATTTGAATCTAAACAATAGTTCTAGTACCATGATAATATTATTATCAGTTTAAAATCTAGTGAAAATAAAAAGGTCGTCATTCAAGATTATCATCTGGAGGGATCTGTAGAATAATAGTAGACTAAAATTCAAAATACTAGAGTTAAATATGAGATCCAATATATGGAATGGAGAAAATTCACTGAATTTTCATATGGAAAATAATTATTAATGATTAAAAAATGGAAATATAAATGAAATTCCACAATCTAAAAAAATAGTGGATTATATTTTCTTTTATGGAATAATTTAAAAGTATAACAAGACATATATTAGTCTATGTAGGTAGATTGTAGATATATATTGATTAATTATTTGATTGGTTATATCTGAGACTTTTAACAACGTTGATATATCAAACATTTTAATCATATGAGGATATTGTCTCATGTTATAATAAGACAAAAAATTCATTATCCCAGGAATATGTAATAAAGATAAATAAAAACAATAAGTGTATTATTGAAAATTATGTGAAGTGAACTGTGTCAGAGGGTAAGAAACAAAGGATGTGATTTCCTATATGTGATAATTGTGGGTTGAAATATATTAGGTATTTTTGGAACGGAATAATAGATTGTGGATTATTGGAAGAAAATTCCTTCAAACTCAAAAATGAAGGCATATATATTGACAATCAATTCATTAAATGTATAGAGAAGGGATATAATATGAACTAATTTCCTAAACATCATGTGAATTCACCTCCGAATATTTCAAGGGATAAATCCTAAAAAAAATATTATAGTTACTATAAATTAAATTCCTCAATGAAGTGGCGGTGTGTACATATATCACATCCTCAAATTTTTATAATGTATTATTTTATTAATTATTTTAAGAATCTTTTATAACATCCATGTTTTCCTTAAAAATAGTACATATTTTTATGTACCTTGTAAGGTTGTAATCAACTATGAAATCATGTGAGAATAATATTTAAATAATGATGTGTTAGAGAGTTCACATTATGAGAGATTGACGTAACATATTTTAATGAATTGATATTATATATATTATTGAATTTGATATGATATTTTTTATATATTAAATTTCAATATATGATGAATAAATTTATTTCCAAGAGATGAATACTATGATTCATGATATTGAAGTAGAATGTCTTGTATTTAGAGGAGACACATAATCATAAAAATTATTTTTGAATCCTATTGTAGTAGTTTTCTATAATGAAATTCATATTAGATAGTATGACTACATGTGATCTTTTAATTAAGAATGTATTCTAAGAATAGAGGATATAATGATTGGTACAAAATATAATTAACATTACTATATCATAAGAATTACTTTGTAATCCTATAGATTATGAGGTTGAATTCTCCATTAAACTAATTACTCATGAAATACCTATATCCATATCTCCCCATAAAAGTAAACTGGTAGAGTTGGTGTAGTAAAAGAAAAACAAACCATTTTTTTCTATGAGAGATTTATATTCCCTAGTGTTTCACAGTAGAGAGACATTATTTTATTCATGAAAATAAATGGTTGTTATTATATTGTATACATTAATTCCTGGGTGATAAATGAAATTAATAAAATGAATAAAAATCATTTACTAAATATTGGGGAACAATTATTCATTTTAATAGAGTCCAGTACTTTTCATAGATATATTTTCGATCTAGAATCCTCTGTTATGGGTGAAAAAGAATCATATATTGAGGAAAATATTTTAACCAATGTATAGTCATTGTGTGCATATGGTAATTAATTTTTCGATTGTTTAATCAACCTTAAATATTTATGGACATAATAAATAAAGTGTTCAAGGATACTATTGATAACATTTTGGTGGTATTCATTATTGATATGTTGATATAATCTAATAAATAAGAATATAATGATAGTCAGATACAAATAATTGGGACAAAACTCATGAAAAATGCATTATATATGAAACATAATTAAAATATATATTAGAAAAATGTATTTTTTTTTGCCACAAAATATATATTACAAAATATATTGAACCTTTAACGAAAAATTTATTCACATAATTGTCTAAACGTACAAAAATATGATAAATTATGTTTCTTATGTTTAATAGGTCATTGTTAGTAGTTAAACCAATAATTCACCCAGCTAGGCAAATAATTATCCATCTTAATATTAAATTGGTTATATTCACAGGGTTAGGTAGTAAGAGGAATGTTTTTAGTGAAGAAGCGGAGACCAATTAACGCAACAGTATTAAATTTACCATCAGGTATGGAATGATTTTTCATATATATTGATCTATAAAGGAAATGGAATGGTCATTTCCTAATGAAAAATAATGAGATTTGTTAAATGTATCAAGTAAATTAATAATTCATTAATGGAACTATCAAACTCATGATCTTTAGAGGTACTAATTTTTTTTAAAATTAAGAGTAACTACCAATATAGAGAAATTTGATATATATATATATAAGGAACAAAATTGTTTGAATTATGTTATATCCCATAAGGATCTAAACTTGATAAAAATAATATTGTTGGAACTATAAATGGATTATGATTTCCTAATACACTTCTAGACAAATAAGGTAAAAAAGGTACATGAATCATTGGGTATACGGTAACATGGAGTAATGACAATGATGAGGATTACCGAGGATCTTACATAAATAGATCTATAAATGAAGTATTCATCGATATATTTGAAAGGGTGTCCATCATTACATTTAAAACAAATTTCTAAACTATCATTACCATAAAATGTAGTGAATCTCTAATAGGATGATGTTGACATAAAAATTATGATTACTATAGTAAAATTTAGGAAATTTAAAAACTGTATCATTGATTATATAGTGCAAATTTTTTGGAAGATTTTATGAGTTCCTTCAGTACCATAGTTAAAAGGATAAATTCATGATGAAGAACATAGATAAAATATCTCCACACACCCTGGTGGATCAAATATGTATATAGAAATAAGATAAAATCATTTGTGAGATGGTATAAATTTAAAAATTGTATACTATGGCTCCAAAAGTGTATTATTAAAGTTTGTAAAGACAGAACGTCAAAATCTTAATGCTGTTATCCAACATCTTTCTATACATATATGAATGTTGTAAAATATTACAATGGATGTGGCCATTAAGATTCCAAACACCTCAAGTAAAAATAATTAAATATAATTCATTATTGATAGTCATAAAAATACCTTCTATTTCATAGCTATAAAAGAATATATGCATCATGATTTTCATTATGGACTCTATATAAATGAAGGAATAATAAATCTTCAGTCACCTCTACTAGTTTAATATATCTATAAACTTCCACTACTAGAATTAGAGGTATTTTTGATGGGTTCCCATCGCAAATAGGCTTTAGAGTTAGGGCCCCATCACAAATAGCTCGTTGTTGAAAATGGCGTCGCAAATACAATATTTTTCTACGAGCCCGACGCAAAAAAAAAATATTATTTGTGAAGGGAAAAATTTCTATCACAAATAAGTTTCCGATTATATAAATTATATATAAATAAACATTTTGTGTTGAGGAACTACCACATCGCAAATAATACTCCAATTATATACATTATATATATATAATCTTTTTAGACAGGTCCGTTATAAATAGTATTTGCGACGGGCCCGTCTTCCAATCGAAAATACTACAAAAAAAATAATATTTAAATTATCTATGATGGGAACCCGTTGCAAAAGGTCCCGACACAAATAAAAAAAAATAAAAAAAATTATGTTTTGATTAATGAAAAAATTATATTAATATTAATAAAATAATAAAAAAATTTATTATTAATAAAATAAACAAACATTAAAAAATATAATACTAAAAAATATATTTAATAAATTTTTTATTATTAAAAAATTAATATTACTTTTCTTAAAAATAATATAAAAAATTATTACAATGCTAAAGATGTACAAAAAAATATAAAATAATCATAAAATGTTATTATTATTAGTAAAATAAACAAATATTGAAACATATAATACTAATAATATATAATAAAATATAAAAAAATATGCAATATTTTCACCAATATAAAAGACAGAAATTTTAAATAGTTCATATTACAATAAATCTTCAATTCAAATGTTTTTAACAGAAAAACCAAATCACTGGGGGATCGTCTTCTGGAGGAGGTAGAGGAGCTGTAAGAGATGGTGTAGAAAACTTCATCCCTAAACAATGAGACTGACATCACATGTACTCCATTTGCTCATGATACTGCAGCTGCCGACAATGCATCTCCTCCTCATGGTGTTGCTGCTACTGTTGCTGACACATCTCATCATGTTGCTTCTTCAAACTCATTATAAGCTCAAACTAAGTTCGCAACTGCTCTTGATACTATGAGGTATAAGATGATACCTCTCCACGAGATCCTCTCTTGTTAGATGCCGACATCACAACAGAACCATAATAAATATCATGAGTCAAATGAGAGCTAATATCAACTACTCGGCCCTTCTCAATGTAATATTGAGTAGCCTGCATTCATGCAGCCTCATCGAAATGGTGGGAACTGGACTACTCAGTCATCTCATCCAGAATCTCAGCCTGTTTCTGAGAGGTCGCAGCATCATATGACTCCATCAATTCCAATTTGAAATTAAATGGTGAAATATTATATGTAGTTAACTGTCAAACTGAAAAAAATAATACTAACCATAATCTGACGCTGGTAATCACCTCTAATCTCTCTAGTGGCTAGATCACTGTACATCCTCCAATAAACATTGAACTCCATAATATTAGGATTCTTGACTGCCTATTGAAATATAAAATAAACTATTCATATTTAAAGTTATATAAAATATTTAAAAAATATACATTCCAGATTCTCTCTATGCGTACTGAATGTACGACAACTAACATGATGTGTCACCTCCATTCTCACATGGTTCTGTTGTCCCACTGAAGATCTTCTCTGAAATACACCACTCAACCAGTGTAAATATAATCCATCCCAAACATGAGATGAAATGTACTCGGGTTAGTGGGCTTTATAGGACTCATCAAATTCGGTCACTCCTACTTTTTTAAAGGTTGTTCTTCTCAAATTGATCCAAATATAACAGAACCAGTCATGCATAGAAACCTTCCATGCCGCGTGAATAGTGTCATGTGTGCTATCTTCTATGGGATACCACAAACCCTACAAATAATTTTTAATATCATGTTATTAAAATAATAAATTTAAAAATAAATATTCGTTATTTATGTACCAGCCAATGATCGAACATGTCGTGCCGCAAATAATGGGGGATCAGTTCCCATGTGATCCATGGATGAGAAAAATAATTGAGCAAGATAGCAATCCCCTGTTAAATAGATAAATGCGGAAAACTCTGAAAAAGGAATAAATATTCAAAAAATTAGTATATATATAAAATAATTAATTAAAGCTAACTAAAATATATAGGTTACCATACCTATGTGTGCATGGATTGAAGTCAAGACGTGGATGTTGCTCAGGGATAGGGTCAAGAATCATCAATTGCATAAGAACACGCCCCCTCCGCATACCCCCTAAACAGTTAGTAGGAAGAGGGTCATATGGTCCACAATCCCCCTCATCTAAAGGTAGATTAGCCTCCTGCAACTCGTAAAATAGATTAGGATCAATCTACAACAAAAAAAAGATTACAAATAGTTTAAAATAACTATTATATATATATACATATATATTAATTATGATTATAAACAGTAATTAATTGTGTCAATATCCATCTTCATCTCATCTCTATAACTATCATTGTCAATGTCTTCATTTTCCTCCTCAACATCATCAATATCCATATGAGTTTCTATTCCAACATGTCTTGTCATTTCAAATTCATTTAAACATCGTTAACATATTCTTCATCATCAATCCTTAATTGTGGAGTGTCATCATCGATTTTCACGTCTCTTTGTGGAAAAGATGGATTTTGAACGGTCTCTTGAAAAATTTTAATTCCTTACACTTTAGCGGAACAACATTCAGTTTGAGTAAACTGAATTTCCTGAGATTTCCTTTTTATTATACTCCACACATCACTCAAGTCTCTTGAAGTAGAATAGTACTTTGCGTAATAAATATTATGTTCCTATCGAGGTAGTAAAAATGGTTCATTTACTACAAGAAGACATTTATATTTAATATCAACAATTCTATGAGTTGGATGAACAGCCAAGCCTCTCTCAGTATCTAACCACTGACATTTAAACACCGTTATGTAATTCTGTCCAAGATAACACATCTCAATAATTTCATCCAAAATGCCATAGAAGTCAACTTTAGTTTCTCTATGATGCTATCCTCTCAAGAAAAATCCACTTTTCATCGTTTTTTTGATTCCCAATATGCACATGTATGAAATCGAAAACCATTCACCAAATACACATTATACGATTTAACCATTTTGGAAGGGGGGTTACTCAGTATACACAGTCACTTATCGATTTTATCAGAATGTTGAGACACATAAAAATTTTCAAAAAAAATTATCTATATGATATATAATAAATGATATTGATATTAAACCAATGTTAATTTATATTACCTATTTTTTAAACCACTGAGAAATTTTTTTTCTGCGTTCTTCAAGAGTAACTGCTGTAATTTGTGGAATTTGTTTCTAATATGATTATCATACAACATATAGATAAAATAAGTTTACATATTGTAACATAAATTATAGAATAAGTGATATAATAACTTCGAGTAAAAATTATTTAATTTATTCACAGTTGAGCATAACATATGTTTAAGCTCTATGATGTTCATCACTTGAAATCCATTGTTTACGAACTCCACTGAAACCAAAATTTGGATGATTTAAAAATGATAACTGATTGCCCATTTCATCATTAACATTGCATGTGTTTCATCCCATGTGATTGTGTTTTGAAGGATATAGTGATTCAAAATAATGAGATTAGAAAAAAAGAAATTCCCTCTTACAAATAAGATTGAGCAATTTACCTTTCAACTGATTGTTTATTACGTACTTTTTTCTTCAATTTCTGCTTGCATCTATGGAATGGGTACATCCATTAAAATAGTATAGGACCTCCACATTTATCTTCATGTATAAAATTTAATATTAGATACTCTATTGAGTCAAAGAAATCCGGAAAAAAGAGTTTTTCCAGTTTACATATAATTTCTACGACATCTTCATCTAGGTTTCATAGCGCATCATAATCTATTGTCACTAGAAAAATGTATCCAAAAAATATGATATGTCTGTTATCGAATCCCAAATCATATAATTCAACAAACCTCTGAATCTGATTGGCATAAGTCATTCCATTATGACATGACAATCATGACTTTTAATCTGGTAGTATAACCATTCTTAACAAATCTTCCCTAATTGGAAGCATAGCAATTTGGAAGTCATAAATCTGCAATCCACTAACAAAATTGTAAGCCACTCTCTCTGGACAGTGTATAATCTACTTCTGGCTTCACTAACCTTTGTTATCTGACAATTTTATATAGTTCATGTTTTGGTCGCCAGAAAATTTGGCCAATATCTAATCATGCCTTTACAGTATCTTTGGTTTTACCTGGTGTATCCAAAACTATTTTAAATAAATTATCAAAATAGTTCATTTAAATAATAATGGCATCTAACATGTGGAGGACCAAAAAATATGACCATTATAGAAGATCTCGATAATATATCATTTCATCAAATATGTTCTTGGTCAAAGACATGAATTTTTTATTGGTTTAGTGTTGGCCCAAATGTTATGGGAGGTATTGAAAATACAACTTATTTTAAATCTATACCTGAGATCATTATTTGAGGTTCTTCCCTTTCAATTATACCTTTTATGAAATAATATTTGTTCCTCCAAAAACGATGATCGGTTGGAAGAAATATATGGTGAAATTCAAAATAGAAAGGTTTTTTTCCATTGACAAGCATAAGGGCTTTGTTTTCTTTCATACAATAAGGACATGATTTCAGACCATGTGTACTCCATCCAGATAAAATGCCATATGCTAGAAGCTCACTAATCTTACACATCAATGCAACATTTAATATGAAATTTTGTTTCACAGCAATATCATTTTTACTAACACCATCACTCCCCAATGCATTTAACTCATCAATCAATGGTTTCAAATAAACATCAACATTATTTTTTTGATGTCATGGGATTAATAAGGTCAAAAAATATAGGGCTCCTTTATCAACATCTATGGAGGTAAATTGTATAGGGTTATTAGGACATCCCAACATGAATAATGACCACCATAAGTACCAAACGGACAAAAACCATTTGTAAAAAGACCCAATCGCACATTTCGAGCTTCTAAAGGAAAATACGGATGCAGACGATGAAAGTTATTCTAGGAATCACCATCAGATTGATGATTCAAGATTTTATCAGTTGAAATCTTGAATTTGTGCCATGAAATCATTGACGTTGTGTTCTGAGACATAAACTAATGCTGCAACCTGGGTGTAAGGGGGAAATATCTCAACTATTTTACTGGAATTGATCCAAACTTCCCTGGTTGAGCTTCTTTATACCTCGATTGTCCACATAAAGGACAAATATAAAACAAATCATTTTCACCAGAATATAAGATGAAATCTTTTGTAAATGCATGAATTTTCCGATAACTAAGGCCCAGATTAAAAACCAGCCTCTTTCTCTCATAGTAATTTTCATGCAACACATTTCATTCAGTTTACAGTGTTTTAACCAAAGAAAATATCTGATCAAAACAGTGGTTGGACATTTCATTATCTGATTTAATAACAATAAATTTTGTAACCTATTTTAATTTTAATATCTTTCAATAAGAATATAATGCATCCTCAGCAGACCTCAAAAAAATCCAGATGGTGCCAACTCAAGAGTTAAATCAATATTATCTTGAGTTACTATTTGTTGAACTGATGGTCCTGAAACATCATGTACTAAATTTTTAAACATTGATGGATCCAGAATCATGTTATTAGAATCTTCTCTGGAACTAAGTCCACCGCATTTATTCCAAAAAACATAATTTGGTTGAAAACCAAACCTCAAGAGATGTCCCACAACCTCGTCAAATGTGTCAAAAGTTCTTAGAGAACATTTTTTTCAAGGACACTTTTTTGTTCCTTTTGAAAAATATTATGGTTTTTATTATGCAAATGATCAGAAAGAACCCACACCCTCAATATATATAGTATTTAAACCAGATCCTTCGATAATTCTATGTAGATTTATCCAAACACAATCATCTAATAATGATTTTTGTCGACTTCCTTGTTCCATATTTTTCTACAACATATAAAATCATTATTATTTTTGAATAATTTGAAATTATAAAAACTCTTTCTCAAAAAAAAACGATAAATAATTTCAACTACTTCTTAATAATTACCATTACATATGGGCGACACAATTTCTAATGGATTAATAGCTACCCTTTTGTCTGACAGCTCATTTATTTGAAAATTTCTCACACAAAAATCTCAATGAAAAATTTGCTCAGAGGTATGCATATTCATTATCATGCACGAGAATGAATATGCTTACCTCTGAGAAGATTCTTCATTGTGATTTCTATGTGATAATGTTGCATATAAATGAGTCTTCGGACAAAAGAGTCCCCTTTTTGTTGATGAATCATCTTCTTGAAAATGTAACCGCCTGAACACATTGTGAAAAATGTGGTTCTATGAATTCATATTCAAACTCATGCATATGATATTGGATATGAAAATGTAGAAGCAAAATTTTCATAATCTACTGATTTAGTTAATGTTTAAAAGAGTTGAGTAATCGAGCAAAAGGAGTGTCTCCAATCCCCTTGAAATTTTGCTAAGTTATTACGAGTTATGAAAATTTATAAAAATTTATTTTCTTCCTAATTGTTCATTTTTATTACTATTTATTACTAATTATTCCTATTTATTACTATTTATTCCTAATTATTCTTAATTATTCTTAATTATTCTTATTTATTTATATTTTTTCATATTTATTACTAATTATTATTAATTATTACTAATTATTCCTAATTATTCCTAATTATTACATATTATTCACATTTATTCCTAATTATTCTTAATTACTAATTATTTTTAATTTTCAAAAATTATTCCTAGTTATTCATAATTATTACTAATTATTACAATTTATACCTAATTATTCATATTTATTCCCAATTATTGCTAATTATTCATTTTTTTCTATTTATTGCTAATTATTCTTATTTATTCCTATTTATTTCTAATTATTCCTATTTACTCTTTTTTATTCATATTTAATCCTATTTATTTCTATTTATTCCAATTTATTCCTAATTATTCTTTATTATTCCCAATTATTCCTTTTTATTTCAATTTATTACTAATTATTCCTTAATTATTACTAATTATTAATAATTATTCCTAATTATTCTTCATTATTACTAATTATTCCATAATTATTACTAACTATTTCTATTAATTACTAATTTTTACTAATCATTCCGATTTATTAATATTTTTTACTAATTATTCTTATTTATAACTAATTATTACTAATTTTTCATATTAAATGATAATTATTACTAATTATTATTAATTATTTCCAATTATTAATAATTATTGTAATTATTACTAATTTTTACTAATTTGTACTAATTATTCATATTTATTCTTAATTATTACTAATTTTTACTAATTATACATATTTATTACTATTTATTCATATTTATTCCTAATTACTCATATTTATTAATATTTATGGCTAATTAGTCATATTTATTATTTATTGCTAATTATTCCTAATTTCTTTATTTATTCCTATTTATTGCTAATTATTCAGAAGTATTATTATTTATTACTAATTATTCATATTTATAACTAATTGTTGATATTTATTACAAATTAGACTTAATTATTCTTAATTATTACTAATTATTCCTAATTGTTACTAATTATTACAATATATTCCTTATTATCACTAATTATTTCTAATTAGTCATATTTATTCTTAATTATTTATAATTTTTCCAAATTAATCTTATTTATTCTTATTTATTTCTAATTATTCCTATTTATTCTAGTTATTACTATTTATTCAAATTTATTACTAATTGTACCTATTTATTCCAATTTATTACTAATTATTCCTATTTATTACTATTTATTCGTAAATATTACTAAATATTTATAACTATTTCTAATTATTCCAAATTTTTAACATTATTCATATTTATTCCTAATTATTACTGATTATTAATAATTATTCTTATTTATTCTTAATTATTACTAATTATTCATTTTTTTCGTAATTATTACTAATTATTCATATTTATTCCTATTTATTACTAATTATTCATATTTATTCATAATTATTACAAATTATAAGTAATTATTCATAATTATTCATATTTATTCCTAATTATTGTTATTTATTCCTATTTATTCCTATTTATTCCCAATAATTCCTAAATATTACTTGTTATTACTAATTATTATTCTTTATTCCTAATTATTACTAATTATTCCTAATTATTCATAATTATTACTAATTATGAGTAATTGTTACTAATTATTATTAATTAAAACTATTTATTCCCAATTATTCATAATTATTCGTAATTATTCCTAATTATTCATATTTAATACTAATTTTTACTAATTAATAATTATTATGAATTAATATTACTAATTTCAATTTATTATTAAAAATAAATATAGATAACAAAAAAATTTAAATCGAATTTAATTACAACAAATCAACAATAATTAAAATTAACAAACATAAAATAAAATAAATACTAAATTAAATAAAATATAAATATCTTTAAACTTGATCTCTTATTGATGTATGCGACTTCATAACTTCTCTGTAGAAAAAAACTAACTCAGAGAATTTTTTACTCTAAAAATAGAGTTTAGAGAGAGAGAGAAAATGAGAAATGAGAGGTAGAGAAAAAAATGGAGGTGGTATATATATAGGTTCGATTAGTTGCGACAGAACAATTTGTGATAGGATTACCATCGTAAACGGTACAATTTTTGCGACGGGGCATGTCACATATACCTTTTCCCACATTAATTACTTTTGGTGGTTAAAAGGGTATTTGTGATGGAGCCCATTGCAAAATGTGACATACTGACACACCTTCTGTGACAGGACAACATCCTATCGCAAGAACCCAATTACCACAACTTGTATTTACGATGGGTGGATCCCCCCATCGCAAAAAACCTTTTGGCGCTTTGGCATGCCTCCCGCGCCAACCCACACATTACCTTTTGTGAACGGACCCCAAAACCCGTAGTAAATAACAAGTTATTTCTGACGGGATGAACCCCTTGTCGCAAATACCCTCTGGGGTGGACTATTTGCGATGAGAATTAACCCGGTCGCAAATAGCCCGTCGAAAAAGACTATTTTTCCCATAGTGTTCATATAAAATAAAAATTATAGAAATGTCATAAATGGTCTGTCGACATGAAGATAAATTTATACACAATCAATCATTACCATACTGAAGAGAATATAAAAGATCTATCTCGGCATTGAATACATACGGAAATCATGTTATCTTGAAATCGAAGGTATGTGGGATCTGTATCCACCTTTGGAAGTATCTTCATATAATCATATATTTTATTTGAGAAGAAAGATTGTACCATATGAAGCATTTTATTCGAAGACACTTTTTACTCTATCTTGTATTAAAGCAGAGGAATAATGTTTTTTGGCCCATAGATTATTACAGATACAACTATAAATATATGAGGAATTCTTGATTGTATTAAAGTATCCCAAAGAAGAAAAAGGTCTATGCAGACAATTAAATGGAAGACAAGGAATTTGAAGATGGGATTAATGTAATCATTAAAATTTCACAATGTATGAGAGATGTATGATTTTGTTAAAAGATTATTTTAAGCCCTATGTACATTTTAAATTGTGAAATATCGAATGGAATTGGATTTATAGAAAACTAATTGGATATGCCAATTAAAATTTTATAAGATAGAAATTTATTCAAAGGTTCATTAATGAGGAAATACATGTCTAATCCAAAAAATTTCACGATATCTCAAAGAATATAGTTAGATCCAAACATTCACTACTGGAAAAACGGCCTATACCCACGGTTCAAAACCGTGGGTATAGCCTCCAAAACCGTGGGTATAGCCTATACCCACGGTTTTGGGAACCGCGGGCTGGAACGCCGTCGGTATAGGTCCCCAGCCTATACCCACGGTTTTGGAAAACCGTGGGTATAGGTGTCCTGCCACCGTGTCACCGAAACATAGAGAATTTCCACGGTTTCAATGGCTTTTACCCACGGTTTCAAAACCGTGGGTATAGGTCCTAAAATAATGCAGGCGCCGAGTTTCGATCCCGCAACCTCTTCGCTGCAAACACCGCGTCTAACCACTACCCTAACTTCACGTATATGTATATATATATCTATTTAGTTAAATATAGTTATAAAAACCGTGGGTATAGAGGGAAGAACCGTGGGTATAGGGTTCCCGCCAAAAAAAATTCCTTCCCGCGGAAAAAAAAATTTTCCCGCGGACACAAAAATGACCTATACCCACGGTTTATCAAAACCGTGGGTATAGGTATTTTATCCCAGACCTATCCCCACGGTTTTCACCAAAACCGTGGGGATAGACCCCCCCTATACCCACGGTTTTGGAAAACCGTGGGTATAGGTGAATTTTGATGACCTATACCCACGGTTTGCCAAAACCGTGGGTATAGAGCCCCCTATACCCACGGTTTTGGCAAACCGTGGGTATAGGTCATCAAAATTCACCTATACCCACTATTTTCCAAAACCGTGGGTATAGGGGGGGTCTATCCCCACGGTTTTGGTGAAAACCGTGGGGATAGGTACATTTTCCAGTAGTGATTATTTATAATGAAGAATATATACAAAATCTTGAAACAGAAGGGTAGTTTTTTCTAATCATACACCTTGATCAGTGCATGTCTAATGAAAAAATCTAAAAAGGGGAATGAGAAAAGGTCATCAGGACGTATTAAATAGATGATAACTAGAAACATGTTTAGGACAATATTAATTTTCATGGGTAGAAGGGAATTTATTACATAATACCCCTATATAGAAAATAAACACTATATCTTGAACTATCACTCAATGAACACTCTAAAATGTATGTTGTCACGACCCGTCCTCGGGGCCCGTGTCGTGACTACCCCAAGCCCGCCTTCCATAGGCCAGGGCCTGGCGACTAGCACCAAAGGCGTAAATCCCAATAACTAGGAAGGCATTGCCTTTATAAAAGTAAACAAAACACTACAGAGTACAAGAGGAAGTAAAACACTAAGTACAAAGAGAACTGCTGAAAGGTAAATGGGCCAGAATACGAACCCAAAAGAAAGAACAACTACAACTTAACAAAGTACAACAGAAAAAGGCAACATCTGGAGGGACGGAAGTGGATCCTGGGTTGTCCTCCTCGGATCCTACCTAAAGGGTAGGTACAGATGGCGTAGCTCCTGGATCGTCCACCACGGATCCTACCTGAAGGGTAGGTACAGATAGCCTACACAACGCTCTCGCCCGTCAACCTCCTCCGAGTGTCGTCTCGCCGTGAAGTCCACCTTCGGATACTGGCTCATCGTGTAGTCCACCTCTGGGTACCGTCCAGGCCTCGAACAATCAGCCTCCATCTGCACTGCTCGTCGTCTGCAACCAACACAACGAGGTGCGGGCATAGCCCGTGCAGGGGTGAGTATAACGATACTCAGTAGGGACCCCGAGACCCTCAAGGTCTCAATAAAACCAACATGGATAACCAAAAAGAATATCTCAATAGATAACCTCTACTTAGGTATATGCCCATGCATATACCTATGTTATCAAGTAACTCATCTCAATCATGAGGAAAACACAATGATCATGAAATCAACAGATAACCACTACCTAGGTATATTCCCATACATATACCTAAGTTATCAAGTGACCCATCTCAATCATGAGGTAAACACAAAGGTCAAAAGTCTCAGATCAAACTAATATTTTCATTATCGAAACTGTAACTGCTGAAGAGCTCCGTCTCTGGAGTGTACAGTGGTCCTGGCACGACTCCAAGGTACTGTTCAATAACCTAAGACTACTGAGGTACTCCTCCTATCGAGTACCGCGGGTCAGCCACCCAGACACAGTAGTGCTTCCCGCCGAGGTATGTCACCCAAACACAGCAGTGAGCACCCCCTAGTAGCCTGCTGAGGTACTCTCCGGACGAGTATCGCGGGTCTGCATTGTCACAATGGTAGTGCTCTGTCCGCCATGTGTCTGCACCTCACAATGTAGTGCTCGGTCCACTTGGCTAGTCGACTCACTCCAAGTCGAGTCGGTCAAGCAGTGGTCAGGTCTCAGTCGGCTACACAGTCTCCATACTCCGCATGCTCATCTCTGGGAGGGTCCTCTCCACGAGCTACATGTCGATATTCCAAGTATATCAAAGTCCAACGAAGAAGTATCTCAATGGACCTCCTCATCATAGGGGTCTCAACGCAACAGACGCCGCGTCAATCAAACGCCTGGTCAGTGAGTTATTAGCCTTTTGGTCCCAGGGGCCCGGTTGGTTTCGTGAACGAACCAACCCAGCCGTATCTCAACTGTACCCCGAACTCTCATAGGGTATACTCATATGGACCGTTTCTCAACGAGATCACCAACGCTGCTGACGGTTCGTCAAACGGACATCCTGTCTGAAAGATATCAGCTTTCCCGTTCCAGGGGCCCGGTTGGATTTCGGGTACAATCCAACCCGGCCACTATCCAACTACAACCCAAACTCAGGCGAATTATGACAAAAGTTCCGTCTCACTTAGAGGAATCCAACGAAGTCAACGGCACGTCAATCCGACGTCCGGAGCTCAAGATATAAGTGTTTCCGCTCCGAGGGCCCGGTTGGTTTCGTATCCGAACCAACCTGGCTGAACCCAAAGTATTCTAAAACATTGAGTGTAATATACCGAAACAACCTTCTCGTTCCAAGGATCTCTACGCAACTAACTGTGCGTCGATTGGATGTCCTTAGCCCATGATATGAGAATTTTACTGAAAGTGGTTCGAAAACGGGGGGTCTGGGCCCGGACCGACCCGGCCCGACCCCCCCCCCCCCATGGGTCGGCCCGAACCGGGTCTGACCCGACTGGACCCGGCCTGGCCTGGCCCGGCCAGCTTGGTCCAGCCCGACCGGTCAGCCACGGCTCGGCGTGGCCGAGCCGAAGTCGGGGAGTGGGGGGTGCGCGCGGCCCGCCCCTCGCCGTTAATTGATGGCAGCGGCGCACTCGGGCGCCGCCGCCGCCTATGGTCACTGGCGACGTCGCGCCAGCGACCCTCACCTCCGGTTGTTTCCGCGGGCCAGCAGAGTTGCTCCGGTGGTCCGTTTTCAAAACCGTCTAAGACGGTGTTCATCTCGGGTCTCGTACTTTACTGCGCAAGCTTCAAAAAAATACATTGCGGCCTCGTTATGTCGTCGCTCTTCAATCCACACGTCAATTAACAAAACGCGCCGTCTTCGTGGTTCTCCGGCGCGACGCGTTGGCGCCGCGCCCCGTCGCCGTGGCCTGACTCCGTCCACGGATGTCTTCGGGTTTCTCCGACGCGGCACGACAGTATCGTGCCTTTGTTAGTTTTTCACGATGCGGCGCGACGGCGCCGCGCATTTCCTTGTCGCATGATTCCACGTGGTGTGACGACACCACACCTTCCCGTACCAAACCACAAAGAAATCCAACATGGAAAAATGAGGTGGGTCGGCTGTGTTTGTGCGGACCGGCCCCCTCTCCTTAAACGATAGCAGTTGGACATATTCACGAAGAATAAAAAACAAGGGAGTAAACGAGGGTTCACCAACAATCACAATTTAAATTCCCTACCTCGTAATTGTCGTTCGTTGACGATCTTGGAAAAAGGGCGGATATCGATTCCTCGATTGTCGTGTTCGTCACAAACTCCCAATTCTCATTCTCATGCGTCGGAAAGGAAGAAGGGTACTCGTCGTTGGTGGACGAGCGTTCGGAGGTGATGTCGTCGCTGATAACGTTCTTCGCGGGCGACGTCTTCTCCTTTGATGCGGATGAAGGTCGTTGGAGATTTTGTGGGTGTCACTTCCCTTTCCTTGCCTTAGTTGAAGAACAATGAAGAAGATGGCATCATCGTGCTTCAATGGCGGAAGAGATGTTCTTCGTGTTCTTCGTCATAGAAAAAGAAGAAATTCAAGACTTCCTAAGCTTTTTCTCCAAAGGCACCCAATCAACTAAACTCCAACCCCAAATAAAATAAGTTCTGAACATGTTTTATTAACACAACAAATCTTATGAATTTCGAGAGATTGAAATTTAAATTAACTCACATAATTAAATATCTCAAGTTGTCAAATTTAATGAGAGGGAGGTGGAGAGACTCATTTAATGAGAGAGAGTTTCATCCACATAAATAGAGAGTTCAAGAGTTAAGGGGGTTAAGGGGGTTTGATACTCATGTGGGCCCCACCTTATAACATCCACCCAAGGGAGGTTATGTGCGGGTGTGCCCCTCCAGTAACCTCCCCTTGGAGGTTCTAACTACCACTTCAAATAAAAATATGGCAAACACATTTTTTTATTCAGTTTAATTAAAACCCCCCAAAAACTAACTTCCAAACTCGATAAAACGCAACTGCGAAATAGGTGTTCCTAAGCAAAAACTGGCGCTGCGGTTCCATCGGTGCCATCATAATTTGATTCCGGACACCGGTTCAAATGATAGAAATTCCCGCTCATTTGTTCACTGAACGTACCCGATCCAAACTTCGGAAAATGATTCTGGGCACACCGGGCCTCGGAATCAGGCGCTGTCAGGAACTACGTTCTTGTAAAATCTCAAAGAAAATTAAGAAAAAAATTTCCTTGAAATTCCTAGGTCTTTACATTACTCCCACCTCAGTGCTTTACGTCCCCATAAAGCTTCAACACAAACTTGGGTCACAAAAGCAGTATTGAACACGCACCTGAGCCTCCCTCTCCCATGTGCTTACCTGGAGGTTCCGTACTGCCAATGAAAGCGCACCTGAGGAATCAATCGTCCTCGTAGGATCCTCTCCTGTTAATCCTCGATCCCCACTGGAACCTCCATCAAAAACACCTCATCGCCATCGTCCAGCTCCTCATGGTCGATGATATGCGAAGAGTCGAGCACGTATCTCTTCAGTTGAGATACGTGGAAGTCGTCGTGCACCTGGTGCAACTGAGGTGGATGGGTCAAGCGTTAAACCACCTCGCCTACCCATCTGTGGACCTAGAAAGGTCCGTTGAACCTCATAGTTAACTTCCCTCCTTGGAAACATTTCCGTAAACCTCGTCAAGGTGAGACCCGTATAAGGACGTGATCATCATCATCGAACTCTAGAGGTCTCCAATTCCTATTAGAACTGGAACTCAAAAAGACTGCTGCCACGAGGGTAAGGTTGACCGACTCAACAGTGATTGGTCGCACCCTCCTGTGA
The DNA here is from genome assembly GCA_963277665.1 of Viscum album. Taxonomy (NCBI): domain Eukaryota; kingdom Viridiplantae; phylum Streptophyta; class Magnoliopsida; order Santalales; family Viscaceae; genus Viscum; species Viscum album. Next base: position 1,212,428,152 of record OY728137.1, read on the forward strand.
AAGAGTTTATCCTCTACTGCCTGGGGTTTCCTTTTTGCAGACCAAGGAAAACCCTTCTCGATGTTTGCCTAAAACCGTCAATTTGAGTATGAACAGTTATAGCCCATTCCATACTCAAACTAAGGTCGTAAGGCCTCGACGCTGCCACCAAGATATTCCAACCAAAACTCTCGCCTCGAGGGTCTGACCACACCATCGGCGTAAGTGTGATTATCGAGTCTCCTCCCAAGGTATCTTCAGACGTGAGGGACAAGTCCATGGCTTACTGGAAACTCTAGGTCTGGGACAATATTTGTGAAAGCGAGGAATGATTCATATCGACGTCTGTTACTACAGCAGCTAGTAGTGGACACAGACTGTCCCTTGAATCATTTTTTTAGATCCATTGGGTCACACTCCTTGACCGCATGCAGCCACACTCTTCCTCCACTCTCCAGCTCCCTGATCCTGGTGGGGATAACTAAGGTGGGTGGTTGTAGCATGTTAAGATGTACACCACCTCATGCTTCCCTCCTAGCTCTGCCTCCACGTCTGCTGCTCCGCAGACTCATCTCTCCTTTAAGCTTCCTCTTCATTAACATTTAACATGCTCAAGTCTTTAAGACTTGAGCCGGTTTCCTATTTCTTACTGCACTGTGCAGTCTTCATCCGCTCCTAGATGATCTGTAAATTCTTTTCATAAGATCTGAAAGAGCTGCTAAAACTTCTCCTTTGCCGAAAAGAGAAACTCGGTCTCAACCCCTGGATGAACCACACCCAATGCCTAATGTAGTCAATCCTGACATGAATGATGCATTCATGCCATGGATGACGTCGTAAGGCCTCGACATAAATACTAAGAGATCAAACTGTCACTCTCGCCTCCAAGGGTCGAGTCACACTGTCGGCATCAGTGTGAGGTCACTAGGTCTCCTCAAGTAGAAATATCGATAGTGACGGTCAAGTCAACAGTTTAACCGGGACCACTCAGTATCAACCAAACAAAAGGATAGGAAAACAATCAAAGATAAGTGTCTTTTTATTATTTCATCTCATAGTACAAAGACACGAATACAACAACAACATGGAACTAGAAATAAAAAGGACGTATCCACTAGTTCCGCTCCTGTCCACCTACTCCCAGAGCTCTACTGCCTTGTCCACTGCTTAGCTGTTGCTCATGCACTCGTCGTTGCTTCTTCCTCGGTGGCTCCTCCAACGCATGCGGATCAACTATATGAGGAGTCGGACAGTCACATGCCAGGTGACCCTTCCCGTCGCATGAGTAACACTGTCTGTTTCTAGCACGCCTGGCTCTGACCCCACCCCGGGTGCCCCGCACCACCGATCCTAAAACCTGAGATCATCCAACTTCTGGTCTGGTCCTCCTGGACCTCTGTATCATCTGTCTACTGCCCACATATGACTCATCCACTGATCGAAAAACACGCGGCAAAGGCAGAAGCTCTTGTACACGCTAGGGGTGTAGAGCTACTAGCACAAACTCTACCGTGAAGAAGGTCTCTAATTCTTCCCATGAGAAGGTCATCCCCTCTCAAAACTAAAAAAAGTGGCTCTACCACCTGCCTGATGCTTCCTGAATGAGGCTGGCAGCAAAGATCACCATGAAGTCTGCCGGTGTCCCCACTAGCCTCAAGACTCTCACCACAGCCTCCAGCCAAACCTCAGCCGCCTGCGGGTCCGTCTCTCCCTGGAACCTGGGTGGCCTCTGGTGCTGGAACTCGTGCAACGCGCTCAAGTGGCGTGCATCGCCTACAGCTGGGGATGGTGGCATCGGTGGCCCAACGTATGGTAGTACCGCTGGTGCCTCAACTACAAGAGGGCCCTGTACCGAAGCCTCGTCATTCGGCAGGCTGTCAGTACACACATCCCTCTGGGCTCTAGCTGGTCATCCGAGAAAAGGAATCCGGAAAGAAACTACATGACACGGTCAAATGTTTATACCTAGTGAGCTGACCTAGTTTGAGATGATATTTAAAAACTTCTGGAAACACACAAACAATCATTGTTTTCGTGCACAAAGTCGGAAATCAGTTGTCAGGGTCCTGGTGTATGCATATGTCGGCCACCCGCACCAACTCTGGACTCACTGAACTGAAGACCACACTCAATACCCTTAACATTATTGCTTCACAGAAAGAAAATACCAGAGTTATAAGTTATGCGGTAGAACCGACTCCTCTGATACTAATTTTTCACGACCCATCCTCGGGGCCCGTGTCGTGATTACCCCAAGCCCGCCTTCCATAGGCCAGGGGCTGGCGACTAGCACCAAAGGCGTAAATCCCGATAACTGGGAATGCATTTCCTTTATAAAAGTAAACAAAACACTGCAGAGTACAAGAGGAAGTAAAACACTAAGTACAAAGAGAAGTGTTGAAAGGTAAATGGGCCAGAATACAAACTCAAAAGAAAGTAAAACTACAACTGAACAAAGTACAACAGAAAAAGACAACAGCTGGAGGGACGGAAGCGGCTCCTGGGTCGTCCTCCTAAGATCCTACCTGAAGGGTAGGTACAGATGGCGCAGCTCCTGGATTGTCCACCACGGATCCTACCTGAAGGGTAGGTACAGATATCCTCCACAACGCTCTCGCCCGTCAACCTCCTCCGAGTGTCATCTCTCTGTGAAGTCCACCTCCGGATACTGGCTCGTCGTGTAGTCCACCTCCGGGTACCGTCCAGCCCTCAACACACAGCCTCCGTCAGCACTGTCCGTCGTCTGCAACCAACACAACGGGGCGCGGGAATAGCCCGTGCAGGGGTGAGTATAACGATACTCAGTGGGGACCCCAAAACCCTCAAGGTCTCACTAAAACCAACATGGATAACAACAAAGAAGATCTCAACAGATAACCTCTACTTAGGTATATGCCCATGCATATACCTAAGTTATCAAGTAACCCATCTCAATCATGAAGAAAACACCAAGATCATGAAAACAACGGCTAACCACTACCAAGGTATATGCCCATACATATACCTAAGTTATCAAGTGACCCATCTCAATCATGAGGTAAACACAAAGGTCAAAAGTCTTAGCGAAAAACCAGGATTTTCATTATCAAAACCGTAACTACTGAAGAGCTCCATCTCTGGAGTGTACAGTGGTCCTGTCACGACTCCGAGGTACTGCTCACTAACCTAAGACTGCTGAGGTAGTCCTCCTGTCGAGTACCGCGGGCCATCCACCCAGAAACAGTAGTGCTTATCGCCTAGGTATGTCACCCAAACACAGTAGTGCACACCCCCTAGTAGCCTGCTGAGGTACTCGTCGGATGAGTACCGCGGGTCTGCACTGTCACACAGGTAGTGCTCCGTCTGCCATGGGTCTGCACCTCACAAAGTAGTGCTCCGTCCACTGGGCTAGTCGACTCACTCCAAGTCGAGTCGGTCAAGCAGTCGTCAGGTCTCAGTCGGCTACATGGTCTCCGTACTCCACACGCCCGTCTCCGAGAGGGTCCGCTCCACGAGCTACAGGTCGATACTCCAAGTATCTCATAGTCCCACGAATAAGTATCTCAAAAGACCGCCTCGTCATAGGGGTCTCAACGCAATAGACGGCGCCTCAATCGAACGCCTGGTCTGTGAGTTATTATCCTTTTCGTCTGAGGGGCCCGGTTGGTTTCATGAGCGAACCAACCCGGCCATATCTCAACTGTACCCCGAATCTCATAGGGTATACCCATAAGGACCGTTTCTCAACGAGATCACCAATGCCGCTGACGGTTCGTCAAACAGACGTCCTCTCTGAAAGATATCAGTTTTCCCGTTCCAGGGGCCCGGTTGGATTTCGGGTACAATCCACCCCGGACAGTATCCAACTGCAACCAAAACTCGGGGGAAGTATGCCAAATGTTCTGTCTCACTTAGAGGAATCCAACGATGTCAACGGCACGTCAATCGGACGTCTGGAGCTCAAGATATAAGCGTTTCCGCCTCGAGGGCCCGGTTGGTTTCGTATCCGATCCAACCCAGCCGAACCCAAAGTATTCCAAAACCTTGAGTGTAATATACCGAAATGACTGTATCGTTCCAAGGATCTCTACGCAACTGATGGTGCATCGATCGGAGGTCTGTAGCCCAGGATATAGGCATTTGACTGAAAGTGGTCTGAAAACGGGGGGTCTGGGCCCGGACCGACCTGGCCCGACCCCCCTGGGTCGGCCCGAACCGGGTCCGACCCAACTGGACCTAGCCCGACCCCCTATGTCGGCCCAAACCGGGTCCGACCCGACTGGACCCGGCCCGGCCCGGCCGGCTCGGTTCCGCCCGACCGGCCAGCCGCGGCTCGGCGTGGCCGAGCTAAAGTCAGGGAGTGGGGGGTGCGCGCGGCCCGCCCCTCGCCATTAATTGAGGGCGGCGGCGCAACCGCAGCCGCTGATTCTTCCGGCGGTGCACCCGGGCGCCGCCGCCGCCTGGTAGCCGGACGGCTCCGGCCGCCGCCTCCAGTCGCCGGCGACGCTGCGTTGGCGAGCCGTGCCTCCGGGTGTTTCCGCGGGGCACTGGAGTTGCTCCGGTGGTCCGTTTTCAAAACCGTCTGAGCCGGTGTTCATCTCGGGTCTTGTACTTTACTGCGCAATCTTCAAAAAAATACTTTGCGGCCCCGTTATTTCATTGCTCGTCAATCCTCACATCAATTAACAAAACACTCCATCTTTGTGGTTCTCCGGCGTGACCCATTGGTCTCGCGCCCCATCTTCGTGGCTCGACTCCGTCCGCGGATGTCTTCGGGTTTCTCCGACGTGGCACGACTGTATCGTGCCTTTGTTTGTTTTTCACGACGCGGTGTGACGGAGCCACACATTTCCTTGTCGCATGATTCCACGTGGTGTGACGACACCACGCCTTCCCGTACCAAACCACAAAGAAATCCAACATGGAAAAATGAGGTGGGTCGGCCGTGTTTGTGCGGACCGGCCCCCTCTCGTTAAACGATAGCAGTTGGACATATTCACGAAGAATGAAAATCAAGGGAGTAAACGAGGGTTCACCAAAAATCACAATTTAAATTCCCTACCTCGTAATTGTCGTTCGTTGATGATCTTGGAAAAAGGGCGGCTATCGATTTCTTGATTGTCGTGTTCGTCACACACTCCCAATTCTCATTCTCATGCGTCGGAAAGGAAGAAGGGTACTCGTCATTGGTGGACGAGCGTTCGGAGGTGACATCGTCGTTGACGACGTTCTTCGCGGGTGACGTCTTCTCCTTTGATGCGAATGAAGGTCGTTGGAGATGTCGTGGGCGTCGCTTCCCTTTCCTTGCCTCGGTTGAAGAATGATGAAGAAGATGGCGTCGTCGTGCTTCAATGGCGGAAGAGACGTTCTTCGTGTTCTTCGTCATAGAGAAAGAAGTAACTCAAGACTTCCTAAGCTTTTTCTCCAAAGGCACCCAATCAACTAAACTCCAACCCCAAATAAAATAAGTTCTTAACTTGTTTTATTAACACAACAAAGCTTATGAATTTCAAGAGTTTGAAATTTAAATTAACTCACATAATTAAATATCCCAAGTTGTCAAATTTAATGAGAGGGAGGTGGAGAGACTCATTTAATGAGAGTGAGTTTCATCCACATAAATGGAGAGTTCAAGAGTTAAGGGGGTTAAGGGGGTTTGATACTCATGTGGGCCACACCTTATAACATCCACCCAAGGGAGGTTATGTGCGGGTGGGCCCCTCCACTAACCTCCCCTTGGAGGTTCTAACTACCACTTCAAATAAAAATATGGCAAACACATATTTTTATTCAGTTTAATTAAAACCCCCCAAAAACTAACTTCCAAACTCGACAAAACGCAACTGCGAAATAGGTGTTCCTAAGAAAAAACCGGCGCTGCGGTTCCATCGGTGCCCTCAGAATTTGATTCCGAACACCGGTTCAAAAGATAGAAATTCCCGCTCGTTTGTTCACTGAACGTACCCGATCCAAACTTCCGAAAATGATTCTGGGCACACCGGGCCTCGGAATCAGGCGGTGTCAGGAACTGCGTTCTTGTAAAATCCCAAAGAAAATTAAGAAACAATTTCCTTAAAATTTCCGGGTCTTTACATATGTATTTGTATGTATTTTTAAAATTTTAATTTCATAATTTTATACATTCCTAATTAAAAATAAAATTCATTTTTCAATATTTCATTAAAATTTTATCTTATGATGAATTTATGGGATTTTTCTAAAAATAACATTTATACATGAAAATGAAAATATTAATATTTTACACATGTTATTTTAATTTAATAAGATGTGATTTATTTTTTGAATTAGTAGGTTAAAATTATTCATCCAATACAATAATAATTTTATCCATTTATGGTAATTTACCTAATATAAATATTAGTTTCCAAGATAATATTAAAATGGTTTTTTTCAATGAATAAATATTACAAGAGTCGTATAGATTTTATATTAACTAATTATGATTAATTTATTTCAAACATGAATCTAATATTATTTTTAATAACATATAAAATTACATAAAACCTAATTAAAATATTAACAAATAAGAAATTAGTATAACCATATTAATATATAAACCCAAATTTTCGATAAAATAGTATTTCCAAAATCTTATTTGTTAATATAAATGATAATTTCTCAAATATATTTATATTTAATTATTTTAACTGGATCCAAAAATAGGATTCCTCATGTACATGTTTTGTAGTATCTTTTTATTATTATCTTTAATAAAATGATTACCATGTTTAATTTTTTATCATGATTAATATGTGTAAAATGATTAATTGAGGTATCACGAATTTTTAATAATTAAAAGCTCAAAAAAACCATCTAAAAAATCCATGTTCATTTTAAAATTCTTAACCATCATTATCACCAATTATTTTTCCACCCAATACACCTAACACACCAAACTCACCAAGCACCCAGGTGGTTCCATTTGTAACTGTAAGAAAACCTTATTTTCCATGAAAAAGCTCATCATTTTAACAAATAAAAGGGATATCTCAACACCATTTCAGTACCAATATAACAGTTTTTTTATCCTTATAAAACTCTTCCCATATTAAATTAATAAGAATATACATTTAATTTTACAACTTTCTATTAACAATATAATACTACATTCTCTTATGTTCTAATGAATCCTCAAAGAGAAGTCGAAATCTCTAAATGTTAGTTAAATATTCTCACTAATGTTTTTTCACTTGTTATTTATATTGAAAATAAATATTTTAAGGATATTAAATTATTTTTTCAGGGTTTATATTATATTTAATGTTATTATATTTCTTAAATATGAACTATCCCCCATTATATTTTCCCAAAAGAAAAAAAAATTTGTACGTGCATTGTGTGGACTATTGCCTCAAAGACACAACAAGATTTTTTTTCAACCTCCATACAAAGCCTGATGTGAGTATTAAATTAAAGGTTAAATATTATTATTTTTTATATCATTATGATTATTCTATTAATATATAGACCACATATTAATGATATATTCAACAGATTATAATCATGATTTAATTGATTAAAATATATATACTAAGAGGATTATTTAATATTCATACATTGTAATATTTTAATATCTCTTAAATTATATTATAAATAAATCAAATTATTATTTATCACAAATATAAACAGTATATGATATCATTTCCATTTGGTTATAATGATATTACAACAAAACCATTACATACATTTTTATTAAATAATGTTTTGTTCTTTTTTGGGTCATTTTGTGAACATACTTGGACCATAACATTAATTTTTATCACATAAGTCTGTGAAAACAAATATATAGTTATAATATGATATATATGTTTAAAAACGGATTTTTCGTTCTTGAATTTTAATATTAATATTGAATTAAATAATTAATAAAACTAATTTTGATCATTATGAAACCTTGAAATACGATCGTTATCAATTTAATTTTCTACGACAAACTCTAATGTTCCCAATAAATGATCATTTTTGGCCAAAAAACATATATTGGAAAATATATTTCCCCATTAAGGAAATATTTATTCATATAATTGTATAAACTGACAAAAAAGCTGATAAATTATGTTTCTTATGTTTAATAGGTCACTATTAGTAGTTCGACCAATAATTCACCCGACTGGCCGAATAATTGTCCATTTTAACATGTAAATTGGTTATATTCACAAGGTTAAAGTAGTATGATGAATTTTTTTATTGAACAAGTGGAGAACGATTCATTCAATAGTATTAAATTTACCAACAGTTATGGAAGGATTTTTAATATATAGTGATTTATAAATGAAATAGAATGGTCGTTTCCTAATGAAAAATAATGGGATTATTTTCAATGTATCATGGAAATAAAAGATTCATGAACAGAACTATTCAAGTCATGATCTGGAGAAGGTACTAAATATTATTTTTTGAAAATTAAGAGTAACTACTAATATTGGGAAATTATATATATATATATAAAGAACAGAATTGTTTGAATGATATCACATCTCAGAAGGATCTAAACTTGAGACAAATAATATTGTTGGAACTATAAAAGACTATGATTTCCTTATACACTACAAGCTAAGGAAGGTAAAAAAGGTGGATGAAACAATGAGTATAAGGTACCGTGGAGTTATGACCATGATGATGATTAGCAAGGATCTGATATAAATATATCTATAAATGAAGGATTCATTTATTTATATGAAAGTGTGTACACCATTCCATTGAAAACAAATTTCTAAACTGTCCTTCCTAGAAAATGTTCTTATTATCTAATAGGATAATGATGAAATAAAAATTATTATTAGTATAGTAGATTTTGGAAAATTAAAATACTTTATCTTTAATTATGGAGTGCTAATTTTTTGGTAGATTTTATGAGTTCCATCATTACCATAGTTAAAAGGACAACCTTTTAATGAATAACATAGATAAAATATCTCCACACACCTTGGTGGAAGAAATATGTATATGGAAATAGGAGAAAATCACTTGTGAGATGGTATGAATTTAAAAATTGTAGACTATTGGTCCACATGTGTATTATTAATGTTTGTAAATATAGAAAGAAAAAATCTAAATGAAGTTTTCCAACAGCATTCTATACATATATAAAAGTTGTAAAATATGCCAATGGACTTGGACACTAGGCTTCCAAACACCTCAAAGTAGGAATAATTAAATATAATAAATTATTGATTTTTTAAAAAAATACCTACCATTTCATAGCTATATTAGAAGATATAAAACATTATTTCAATTATAAACTCTATATAAATGAAACAATAATAAATTTTTAGTCACCTTTATTGGTTGAATCTCACTATAAAAATCATATAAAATTAAAATTATAGAAATGTCATAAATGGTCTCTCAACATGGAGATAAATTTAAACACAATCAATCATTGACATACCGATGAGAATATAAAAGGTATATCTTAGCTTTGAATACATACTGAAGTCATGTTATCTTGAAATAGAAGGTATGTTGGATCTATATTTACCATTGGTATTATCTTCAAATAATCATATATTCTATTTGAGAAAACAAATAGTACCATATGAAGAAATTTATAAGAAGAATCTTTTTCCTCTAACCTGTCGTAATGAAGTTGAATAATTTTATTTAGTACATAGATTATTACAGATACAACAATCAATGTATGAGAACTTCATGATCATATTAAAGTATCCCAAAGAAGAAAAAGTTATATGATGATAATTAAATGAAAGACATAGAATCTGAATATTGTAATTATGTATTAATGAAAATTTCACAGTGGATAAGAGATGTATGATTTGGTATAAATATTATTTTATTCCCTATGTACATTAAAATCATTAAAATACCGAATGGAATTGTATTTATAACATACTGATTGGATATTCCACTGAAAATTTTATAAGAACATGATTTATTCAATGTTTCATTACTGAGTAAATACATGTGTGATCCAAAAAATTTCATAAAATACCAAATAATATAGTCAGATCCAAACATTCCATATAATGAAGAACTTAAAGAGATTCTTGAAACCATAAAGTAGTTTTATTTGATTCAGACAACATGATCAGAGTAAGTCTACTAGAAAAATCTAAAAAAGGATAATTAAAAAATATTATCCTGACTTATTAAATAGATGATATATACCAATAAGTTTAGGAAAAAATTAATTATTAGGGGTATAAGGTAATTTATTAAATGATACCCCAATATAATAAGTAAACACTATATCTTGATCTATCACACAATGAACACTAAAAATGTATGTATTCAAAATTATAATTTAATATTTAGATTCATAATTTTCTAAATGAATAATTAAAAATAAAATTCATTTTTTAATATTTCATAAAAATATTATCTAATAATTTATTTTTGGGATTTTTATAAAAATTACTTTTATACATTCAAATGAAATATTAATATTTTACACATTTTAATTTAATTTAATAAGATGTGATTTATATTTTGAATTGGTAGGTCAAAATTATTTATCCATTACACTAATAATTTTATCCCATTAAGGTAATATAGAGAATATAAATATTAATTTCCATGATAAAATTAAATTTTTTTTTCAATGAATTAATTTTACAAGAGTCATATTAATTTTATATTAACTAATTTTGATTAATTTATTTCATACATGAATCTAATATTATTTTTAATAATATATATAATTACCTAAAACCTAATTAAAATAATAATTAATAGGAATTTATTATAACAAAATTAATATATAATCCCAAATTTTTCGATAAAATTGTATTTCAAATATCTAATTTGTTAATATGAATGATAAATTTCTAATATATATTTAAATTTAATTATGATAACTGAATCCAAAATTAGGATGCATCATTTCATTGTTGTGTAATATCTTGGTATTATTTTTATTAATATAATGATTACCATGGTTATTTTTTTATCTTGATTAATATGTGTAAAATGATTAGTTGAGGTATCAGGAATTTTTAATAATTAAAAGATTACATAAACCATCTAAAAAAGCCATGTTCATTTTAAAATTCTTACCCATAATTATTACATGTTTTTTCCATCCAATACACCTAACAAACCAAACCCACCTAGCACACATGTGGTTCATTCCTAAATCCATCCAAACATTATTTTCCACAAAAAAACCCCTCCTTTTAACATATAAAAGGGATATCTCATCACCATTTCAGTACCAATATAATATTTTTTTATCCTTTTAAAACTCTTCCCATATTAAATTAAGAATAATCTACATTTAATATAATAACCATCTATTCTTAATAGAATACAAAATTCTCTTATGTAATAAGGAATCCTAAAAGATAAATTCAAAATCTCTCAATGTTAGTTCAATATTCTCACTAATGTTTTTTCACTTTTTATTTATATTGAAAATTTAATTTTAATAATATTATATTATTTTTTAAATTTTATATTATATTTAATGTTATTATATTTTTAAAATAAGAACTATTTGCCACTCTATTTCCCCCAAAGAAAAAATACTTTGTTCGTGAACTGTGTGGACTACCGTCTCCAAGAGACAACAAGATTTTTTTTTCAATCTCCATACAAGGCATGATGTCAGAATAAATTTAAAGGATAAATATAATTTTTTTGATATCATTATGATTTTTCTATTAATATGTAGAGAATATATTAAGGATAAATTCAATAGATGATAATCAAGTTTTAAACGATTAAGATAATAATTTTAAGAGGATTATATTCTATTCATAATTTGTAATATTTCAATATGCCTTACATTATATTATAAATAGATAAAATTATTGTTTATAACTCATATAAACAATATATGTGATCATTATTCTTTTTATATAATTAAATTAGAAAAAACCACATCATTATTTTTTATTAAATGAGGGTATGATATGGTTTGGGTCGGTTTGATCACATGCTTGGACAATAACTTTAATTTTTATCACGGAAGACTGCGAAAAAATATTTATAGTTATAATATGATATATATGTCTAAAAATGGTTTTTTGGTTATTGACATTTTATATTAATATTTAATTCCATATTTAATAAATTTGATTTTGATCATTATGAATCCCTTAAATATGATCCTTATAAATTTAATTTTCTATGATAATGACTAATATACCCATTAAATGAAATTTAGAAATCATAAATCACTAGAAGACATATATTTATTTAAAGATATTTAACATTAGTGATGAAATATGGAAGAATAATGAATATGGAATCCATTATTATTAATCTATTACAAATCCTCAATACAGTAGACACTCGATGTAAAAAATATGTAGATTTCATATAGAGAAAAATGTTTATGAATCTTTTAAATGAAAATGGATATGGTTATGGTTTTAAATTAAGTAATTAACATTTCTATGGTTTTTATATTTGAGGTTAAAGTATGTTATTGTAATTCCAAATAAGAGGAATGGTTTCCCCTCTCAAATTGATATATTTAAGACATGTTTTGTATTATGAACCTAGTTTCCATTATGTGGTGTGCATATAATAACTATGTGATACATTATATCATGAATGGAAATTATTAATTATATTAAATTAGAAATTTTAATACTTATATTTTGATATAATGTGATTAAATTTTTACCCAATACATAATTGAGGTTTTCACCCATATGTAATTTAATTTTTTGGGTCTCCTGTTATATTCACCATTGATTTTTAATTTAGTAAAGAAAAAATTTCCATCAAATAATTTTACCATATTGCTAATTTAATTAAATTAATAAACATGTATATATTGTTATCCATCAATAGAAATTATTTGGTTAAATAGTTAACATAACCATTATGATACTCTATTTTTTTATAATGTATAAAATATCATATGTTTTGTCAAAGTAAAGAGTGTGTAGTTTCCAAGAAAATATAACACTTTTTCTATAATGAGAATTTGTTTTTCAAGGAATGTTTCACATATTGGAAATTTTTCAAAGAGGGTTATTTGATCATTGAAAAAATCATCATCCTGATGTACAACAAATGAGTCTAACTCTATAGAAAAAGATGGACCCACTCCGGGAAAATTATTTCAAATATTCACTATCTCAATATAATCCATGATAATTAATTTTTAATAATTTATATGGTCACAAACCAATTAAATATATTGAACACAATTAATATCTTTAACAGATAACCGCACAAATTTTATCTTCCCTTTTCAATATAGTTATTGTAAAATGGTGGTTCATGTTAATTTAATGATACCCAATATTTTTTATGAAAATAAAAGGATGCACTCATTGAAATCCACAGTAATCTATTTAATGTTAGACAATTGGATTTATATATTCCTCATTATATGACTTTCTATGTTTTAGTCAGTAAGAGTCCCCACATGGAATAATTTGAAGGGATATATTTCTCTGTAACATAGTGTGTTTACTATCGTATTTATGTGATCAGTGACACCCACCCAGCTGAATCCTCATTCTCCGTGGAACATGGAGTGTTTACTATCCTCTTTTACCTCATTAAAACATATCTATTAATGGTATTAAAGACTATATTTAATATTATTTTATCATCATCAACATTTCGAATAAATTATATGATTATAAATTGATGATTCCTAACAACTATTAATATTTCATTTCCCACATATCACTAGCGTACCAATAAAAGGTTGAGAATTTAACAATGACATATCCCATGAGAGAAAACAACATTTTATATTGTTTCATTAGCCGATTCTTATAGAACGGATCTTAAATAACTCTAAAATTTCAATAAAGAATACTTATATAAGAAAGATCAATACAGTGAATAAGTAAATAAACACATGGAGGTCCTAAAAATTAATGAACCCATTAAGGAGAAATATGTTATTTTTGGGGCCATTAATGGATACCCAATGAACAATTAGTTACATTAACTAAGTGTGATATTATAATTTTCATAATACAATTAATAAATTGGTAAATATAACTATGGTTTTACTTTAAGAAAAATTTTATTGAGTTCCCTCCACTAAATAGTTTATATGTCCCTAGTAAATATGACATCATGGGCATGTCATTCAGAATTTCATGGGGTAATTTTTTTCCCACAACCTCATTGAAATATGGATTGTATAGTTATGGTGAAGATATCACATTACAAGTTCCATAATAGCAGACTATGGGAAATATAATTAGAAATATACAAAATTCTTATATAGATCTTTCAAAAATTGTAGGATATTATAGTTAATCTATAGTGAATGACTCTTGAAGTTGTTGGTTTTATTGATGGTGATCTATCCTTAATTTTGTATATTATAATTATTCAAAACTATACGGATTCATCCATTGTATGCTTTAATTTGTTATTTTTCTTATTGGGATCATACAATTTTTTGTTTACCCCAACACCATCATTATTAACTTTATATGATTGAAGATGTCATGTTCAGGAGAGATGATGTAATTGTATTTTATATGTTGTTTTCATAGTGAATTAAAAATATTTATATAGAATCAACTCATTATGGTTTCATGTAATAGATATATTGGAATATTTTAGGATTTATCTATTCTAGTCGCAGTCCCCTAAGATTCTTCATTCTGCAATAGTGGTGTAAATTTTGATTTTAATAGAATTACCAACAAAAAATCACACTATTTTATTTTCATAAGTCTGTATTCATGTTACATAAATCTATTTAAGAGGTAAATGATTTAACAATAAGTTTGTAATTTTTTTATTTCCTTAGTATTTAATTTTTATTAACATATGTGTACATTTTCTATAAGAGAGGATGATATATCTACATTACCTTCAAAGGATATATTTTTATAGTAATTTTTTTGTATATTTAATATAATCTCATAAATTATTTCAATCGAAACAATAACATTTACCTTTTTATGAATGGTATTGACTAAGAATGATTAATTTTGAGAGATAATACATAAAATTAAATCATCCCACATTATTGAGATGGGGAATATCATGATTACTACACATTAAAAGGTGTGTACACTATAATCTGACAACATATGATACGTAACAGTAGAGATAATTATCAATAAGGACTGTGAAAGGTTTTTGTGGGAGTTTATTTTAATCTTAGAAGGCTAAACTGGTTTTACAATGGGGTTTGACATCATGTAAAAAAATATAAATTATTTAAAATACATTATTTTGTCATTGATGGACTCTTATATAGTACACTAGTAGAGACCCGAAGCTTAACGTACATGGACATTACATTACTTTTTTGGAATACTTAGTACATGACAACAACAGACACACAAGGATCGTAATAGTTTAGTGTCTTGGGAAACTCGGAATATAATATTCTAATCGCGGTGAAAGATCTTCTACATCTCCCATAAAGATATTTATTTTTTATACCTAAAACCTTTCTTTATATCCGGGGGAAAAGAAAACATAAAAGGGTTATCTCAAATGATCAGTAAGGGTAAACAAAATAAATATCAATCACATCATATATATAAGAACATAACTTTTGGAAATCTTAACCTGCAAAAGAGATCATAATTTCATAACCTGGGATAAATCATAGTAGTGAAATGTAATCCCAATAACCATAACTGAAAACATGAAATTTTTTGGCATACACACATAATCATAGAGAATAATTTCTTATTAGTCAAGACTCATTGCCAAGACTGTCTTAGTGGACAAAGTCCCTTTCTGATCCGAGTTCACTCCTCGTTTCAGTCTTGTTTCACTGAACCGGTATAAGCTACCATTCCAGCCTTGTCTATCTCATGAGATATAAAATATTTACCCAATGCATTGGAGGGAGATATAGGTCCCACCCATCTCATAATGATACCCTTATTATGTGTGTCACAAAATCATAAATCATACATCATTGCATAACCCATGAAATAAAAATGGGAATCTTAAACATCGTGACATCATAAAACAATTTATATAAGATAAAGGAATTCATAAAAATATTTCCATTACAACATAATCAAATCCATGTAATAATATGGATAGAAACATAACCCTTTATTATCTTAGATGGAAAATAATTTTGATAAAACACTTCAAATCTATTCTTGAGGAAAATATCCTTCCAAATTCAAAAACATTTTCCTTTATTAACATGTCATACAATTTTAAAAGAAGTTGATTAAAAATAAACTAGAAAACTTGTAAAGGAATGTTCTTGGAAATAATGTTTTAAAAATCCATTCATGCCGTATAAGTTAAAAAAACATTCTTCTCGTAATTTTGTCGGAAAAGTCAAAAAGTACCTCGTACAAAAAACGAAAACATATTCCTTTCATATCTTTTACTATAAACTCACCAATGGTTAAAAATGGATTTAAACAATTGTAGGTGGATGGAAATAATATTACATATTGAGGAAACATGGATGTGGATGATAAAATACACCCCAGTAAATACTAAAGTATAAACAATCTCGGATAAAAATGAGATTGTGATATTTCCCTTACCTTAGGTCCGATTTGCTTCGTAAGTGTCTGAAACTCATGTATAATTATTTAAATAATGTCATTGACATTTTCCAGAATCATAATCATTGTTATGATATCATATATGGTTCAATTATGACTTTATATTACCCGTTCTTTTGTAAATTCCATGTAAAAGAGCGTTTTGGGTAAAATTCTTTCATTTGTTGTCCGTGTTTTGACGTGTAATTATTCATATGATTACTTGATCATAATTACTTAATTAAAGAATATAAAACATTATTTACATATAATATATATTCAGAATATACATATATATAATAAATCAGTAAATGGGATGAAATACGCCGTTCATGGAGACGATAGGTCGTACGTACGCATGAATGCTGTTTTCGTTTCCTTATTGAGTTGAATGGAATTAAGTAGATGACATACATATATGTACACATAAATCCATTATAATTATTATTTCATATATTTCATGATTACTTATTATATATACTTTATAATCATTCATGAAAGGTTAACGTGGATAATGAATCTCATCGCGTCGTGGAGACGGTAGTCCGTACGTACGCACGAGCGATGATATCGTTCTCATGATCGTGGAATTGTATTGAAGTGTATGTATACTATTTCAGAATCAATATCAATTTACAATAATCGTATATAGTTATTATGTACACCATTATACCCATCCAAGTAAAGTGGTGGTGGAAAATAGATTACACCACGGTGTGGAGACGGTATTCCGTACGTACGCACGCGCGATGATTTCGTTTTTCGTAGGATGGATAGATAGTGAAATAGGGTTGTTTCATACTTATAATAACATATCGATATATGAGTGATACTTATGTTATTACTTTATAATGAAACAACCTAATAAGAAGAAGTGGAAGAAGAAATAAAGGTGAAAGAATCGGTAATGGAAATTATCTCTTCTTTGAAGCGCCTCTTTGAGACCTCTTCCTAGGGCACTAAAATTGGTGTTTGAGGAAGACCAGAACCTATAGGATGTTTCTAGGGAAGTGGAGAAGAAAATTTGGCAGAGTTTGGCCGAGCTTGAAGGCTCAAAGTGGTGTGAGGAAGAGAGGGAGGGGGTGCCCTTTTATAAGGGAGGAGAGGGGATCCTCTGGAAAACTAAAAATATTATTTTATTATAAAGTCATATTCGGTTTTAAACAGCTCCAAATTGATTTATTTCAAAGATAAAGCGGAGATGTATCGAAATACTCTCATTCAATATAATTTAGACAAGTTTAGGTTCCTATTTTAACCTTATCATTTAGATTTAACATTAAGTTAAATAATTTTACTTTTACCGTGTCTTCTTGTGTTCTTACAATATAAGGTTAATAAACATACTATAACAATCCAAACGAACCCCAAGTTGTTTATTATTAAAATATATAACCTTATCTAAGTCATTTGGCTGAACCTTATATTTTGAAGAATAGAATAACAATTAATAATATAATATTTGTTTTAAAAACTATTTTATGTCAATTTTGACACTATTTAGTAATTGATTTTTGTGAAAATCAAAACAGAATGATTAGTTCGAACCCAGTTACTTAAAGTAATACTAACATGTAATATTAACCTATAAAATTAGTTTAATTCATAAAAATTCTCAAATTACATTTATTTTGGTGTTTATAACATCAATTATGTCAATATTTCATTAATAAGATAATTACTGTATCATCATTGTGTCATAATTAAATTAACTTATTTAATGTCTAAAAATTACAAATAAAATATCATTATGTAGGAAATCCTTTTATCTTTCCAATTAATATTTATAGTCGAATTTATCTTATGTATAACCTTATATTAAAAATTATTTACTTATTAAACTTTGATTTTAACTATTTTAACCCTTCTTTAAATAAATTAATAATAAATGTCCTAATCAAATCCACGTGAGCCTAAATTGTCATATATTATTCCGAAGGTTGTTTTTGGTCGAATTTCACTTGTCCAATAGAATTAAGACATGTGTTAGGGTAATAATAATATCATTTTTACCCTTAATTACCCTATTTACTTTTAACCGTGGTAAATAAAAGTAAAAAGTTACTATTCACCAAAAATTATTTTCGTCTCATTGAACCACATTTTACTTACTGACATCAACTGTGTTTCTCGGATTTTTGAAGTTCCACTCACAGAAGCGAAAAAATTATGTTTTATGAAAAATTCAGTTTTTTAACTACCACTTAGTGGTTTCACTATTCATCAAAAATTGAAAGTTTCCAGAAAAATACCAAAAATTAGTCCTAAGCTATATTTGATATTATGAATTCAAAAATGATGTTTATTTTACCAAATTCAATACATATCAGTTACATTAACTAATTTAAAAATTAATTCCCGTCGTCCAAACAAATAGCGTGTTTTTAATAGATAATAACTATCAAAAGATTGACACTTGTTTATGTGTGGTTTAAAAGTGAAAATACATCCAATGAACAACATTGTATTAAATTGTAAAAATATATTCTAAATATACTTTAAAACCACTAAAATTAATAATTTATCACTATTAATTATTTCGATTAAAAAAGTTGTTTTTTATTAATATTTAATAATTTCCACTATTCATCAGAATATGAAAGTTATCCAAAAAGTACCAAATTTCACACTAAGCTAATTTTGATATTCCGAATCCAAAAATGAAGTCCATTTGGAAAAATAAAATTTACAAAATTTCAAAAAGTGGTTATTACTATTCATAACGGCTAGTTTTAATAATATTTTAATAGTATATTATTGTTTAGTGAAACTCAGTATTGCGTACAACACACGCTATCGAGGAGGGTCGCGATTACGTGTAATGCAAGGCAATTCAAGGATGCATGTTGTGAAAGATCCTTTTGGTGTAGCGTACAACACAAGACATTAATGAAATTAAGAATATTTTTCATAAAATCTCGGGGTGTTACAAAACTGATGTTTTAGAAAGATCATGATGGGTTAATAATGTTAGGATATTATTTAGAAGTTTTTTAGAATATTGGAGTTTATAGTAGAGTTTTTTTCTATCATATAATGTGAAGTGCTTATTGTGTAGTTTAGGTTCATCTGGGAAGTCCTAAAGGGCTACAATAGAGTTCATGGTAATCCATGTAGATTTAATTGTGTTGGATTGATGAAGGGGGTTAATTGATATTGGTATTGAGATTTTAGAATAATTTATACACAACCCCATTAATGCCAACCAAAATCCATATATTCTAGAGATATATTTTTAGGTTTTATGACAGAGAGAAACAAAAAAAATGATAAATAGTAATTTAATTTTAGGTTGATAAGGAAATAAGAACATACTACTTAAAAACATATGATTAAGTCCTTAAACCATTATGTGATTTGGAGATATATAATTTAGAGTAATATAATATGGTATATAATTCATTTTTATCTTTTGGGAATAAGGACTATCATGTAGTGTTTGGTAATGTGACATGGATCACTATGTGTAGTTTAAGGTTATTTGGATTAGACTATGATGCGAGGTACTTATGATATAATTTCCCTATAAATAAGCCTATAACGACCCATACTTTACAAAAAATTTTAATACTTCAAAATTGACGCACACTTATTACAACATATGACAAAACCACAAAGGGCCGTATAGGAATAGTGTCTTTAGAAACTGGGAAACATGAAGAACTGGTTCATAAATATTCTACAGTGTCTCCCATTTATTTCATCATATCTAGGGTCCCTTTTAGCATATTCTACTTAATATCCATCTTCCTGACCTGGGGAAAATAAAACATAAAAGGGTGAGCTCAAATGCTCAGCAAGGGCAAATAAAGGAAATAAAAATCATATCATATCTTTTTGAAAATCATAACCTGCAAAAGAGATCATAATATCTTAACATGGAAAAAATCATAGAAGTGAAAATGAGATCCCCATAATCATAACATAAAACTTGAAACTTTGTGGCATGCACACATAATCATGGAAAATCATTTCTTGTTAGTCATGACTCATTGCCAAGACTATCTTAGTGGACAAAGTCCCTTTCTGAACCGAGTCACCCTCGTTCCAGTCCTATTTCACTGAATCGGTATAACCTACTGTTCCAGCCATGTCTCTCTCATGAGATATAAAATCATTACCCAATGAATTGGAGGGAGATATAGGTCCCACCCATCTTATAATGAATCCTTTCTTATGTGTGCCACATAATCATAAATCATACATCATTTCATAACCCATGTAATACAAATTGGAATCTTAAACATCATGACATCATAAAACAATTCATACAAGATAAAGGAATTCATAAAAATAATTCAATCACAACATGATCAAATCAATGTAATAATAGGGATAAAAACAGAACCCTTTATTATCTTAGATGGAAAATAATTTTGATAAAACACTTGAACTCCATTCTTGAGGAAAATATCCTTTCGTCTTCAAAAAAAACACTTTTCCTTTCTTAACATGTCATACAATTTTAAACTAAAAGAATTTGATTAAAAATAAAATTGAATACTTGTAAAGGAATCTTCTTGGAAATAATGTTTTAGAAATCCATTCATGCCGTATAAGTTAAAAAAAACATTCTTCGTACTTTTGTCGGAATAGTCAAAAAGCACCTCATATGAAAAACATCAAAAGATTCCTTTCATATTTTTTACTAAAAACTCACCGAAGGGTAAAAATGGATTTAAAAAATTGTAGTTGGATGGAAATAATATTACATATTGATGAAGCATGAATGTGGATGATAAAATACACCCCAGTAAATACTTACGAATATACAATCTCGGATAAAAATGAGATTGTGATATTTCCCTTACCTTAGGTCCGATTTGATTTGTATGTGTCCGAAGCTCCTGTATAATGGTTTAAATAATGTTATTGACGTATTCCAGAATCATACATATTGATATGATATCATAAATGGTCATATTCTTAGCTTCTTTTTAGTAATATTTCATTGTTACTTGTTACTCGAGTCCTTATTGCCTTTTGTTCTTATGCGTGTTTTGCCGAATAAATTCTTATTCTTCTTTTAAATTTATTGATACCTTATATCCTGAATGGTATTAGTGTAACATATATCATATTTATTCATTCAATTCATTTATATAATTTCTATGTAATGATTATCATGTAAAACGAGTCGCATCACATCGTGGAGACGGTATTCCGTACGTACGCACGAGTGATGATATCGTTCCTATGATCATGGAATTGTATTGGAGTATATATATATTATTTCAGTATCAATATTACTTTATAATAATCATAAATAGTTACTCATTACACCATTATACCCATCCTTGTAAGGTGGTGGTGGAAAATAGATTACACCACGGCGTGGAGACGGTATTCTGTACGTACGCACGCGCGGTGATTTCATTTTTCCGTAGGATGGATAGAAGGTGAATTAGGGCTGTTTCATATTTATAATAACATATCAGTATGTAATTAATACTTATGTTATTACTTTATCATGAAACAACTAAAGGAGAAGATGTTGAAGAAGAAAGAAATTGAAAAGATCGGTAACGGATATTACCTCTTCTTTGGAACGCCTCATTGAATCCTCCACATAGGGAACTAAGATTGGTCTTTGAAGAAGACCAGGACCACTAGGATTATTCTAGGGAAGTGTAGAGGAGAAAATGGCAGGGGTTGGCCGAGATTGAGTGCTCAAATTGGTGTGAGGAGGAGGGGGAAGGAGGTGCCCTTTTATAAGGGAGGAGAGGGGCACCTTAGGAATACCTCAAAATATTATTTTATATTAAAGACAAATTCGGTTTATAATGGTTACAAAGGGTCTTATTTCGAAGGTAAAGTGGGGAGGGGTCGAAATCCTATCAAACAATATGATTTAGACAAGTTTAGGGTATTATTTTAACCTTATCAATTAAATTTAACTCTAAGTTAAATAATTTAACTTTTACCGTGTCTCTTTGTTTTCTTTCACTATATGGTTAATACACTTACTATAACATGCCAAAAGAACCCCAAATTTATTATTATTAATATATATATCCTTATATAAGTACTTTGGCCGAGCAATAGATTTTTAGGAATAAAATAACAATTAGTAATATAATATTTGATTTAAAAACTATTTTGTGTCAATTTTGACACTATTTGATATTTGATTTTTGTGAAAGTCATAACAAAATTATATGTTCGAAACAAGTTGATTAAATCAACACTAATATATCATAGTAAGCTATAAAATTATTGTAATTCATAAAAAGTCTCAAATTACATTTATTTGGGCATTTATAACATCAATTCTGTCAATATTTCATTAATAAGACAATTACTACATCATCTTTATGTCATAATAAATGATAATTATTTAATCCCTAAAAATTATAAATAAATTCCTATGATGTAGATAATTTCATTATCTTTCTGGAGACTATTCATTTTCGAAGTTTCATGAAATTTATCAATAAATTAAAATTAATATTCTTATAAGATTTAAGAGAGTGACATGTTGTCACTTTCTTCGGTTTTAATAATAATTAAGTTATTTTCATGGAAAAATGTCCATTAAATGATTCTAATCCGACCCTTAGGTGATATGGGTCGTTTTTGAGTCATCCAATAGAATTTTGACATTTGTTAGGGTAATTTTAAAATATTATATTTACCCTTAATTACCCGATTTACCTTTAACTATGGTAAATAAAATTTACCGCAGTTACTATTCATAATTCCCAAAAATAAAAAGTATCCTATTAAGATAATTTGGACCCAATGATTCAAAATATGGAATAAATTTTTTAAAATTCAAAACACAGAAGTTGCAGGAATTAAATTAAAATTAATCCTGTTGTCGAATAAAAACGGGTTTTTGTTTAAAACATTGCAAAAGATTGAATTGATTCAACTTATGAATTCAAGGTAAAATCAATGATAATGACATAAATTATATTAAATGGTAGAAATATATACTATTTATACTTTAAAACCATTCAATAATATAATTTAACCACATAATATATTACGATGAAAAAAAATTGTTTTTAATTAAAATATAGCGTGTTTTTACTATTCATTAAAATGTGAAAGTTACCAGAATAATATGAAAAATTTATCCAAATTAAATTTTTATTTCATGATTCCAAAGAATAATTTTATTTTGTCATATTGAACTTATAAACATGTCAAAAACTAGATTTAATGTGGGTGCGCCATCAAAAGGCGGCAAAACTGCATTTTTTGAAAAATACTTATTTTACCCGAAAAAAATTATTTTGTTCTTATAACATGTTCTAGAAATGTGTAAGATGAATAATAATGTTATAAAATTCAAACTTTAGTTAACACTATTCATAACGGCTAGTTCATAACAATATATCGTTGTTTAGTAAAACTCGGTATTGCGTACAACACAAGCTATCGAGGAAGGTCGCGATTGCGTGTAAAGTAAGCCAATAAAGTGTGTAGTGAAAGATTCCTTTGATGATATATAAAAACAAAATATTACTCATAAAAATCTCGGGTGTTACATTCTACCCCCCTTAAAAAGAATTTCTCCCTCGAAATTCGTCACTTTGTAACAAACAGATGAGGATACTTCTCCCTCATCATATCCTCAAGCTCCCATGTAGCTTCTTCAAGTTGGTGGTTCCTCCATAAAACTTTCACTAAGAGAGTGGTCTTGTTTCGTAGGACTTTTTTGCTATGATCCAGAATCTCTATCGGATGTTCTTCATAAGAAAGATCTTGCTCCAGCGGTACAACTTCTGAGCTGAGTACATGTGAAGGATCTGGTATGTACTTTCTCAGGAGAGATACATGGAACACATCGTGAACTTGAGAGAGATTCGGTGGAAGCGCCAATCGGTAAGCTACCTTCCCAACACGATCCAGTATTTCGAAAGGACCGATATATCTAGGGCTCAACTTCCCCTTCTTTCCAAATCTCATAACCCTCTTCCAGGGAGATATTCGTAAGAACACTTTATCACCCACTTCAAACTATATGTCTTTTCTTCGGTTGTCGGCATAATTTTTCGGTCGACTCTGAGCTGCTCTTATGTGTTGTTGAATAGATCTGACCTTTTCTGCCATTTCATCAATGTGATCAGGTCCTAACAGCTTTCTTTCCCCAACTTCATCCCAGCAAGTTGGAGTCCTGCATTTCTTTCCATAGAGATCTTCATAAGGAGCCATCTGAATACTGGAGTGAAAGATATTATTATAAGAAAATTCCACCAAAGGTAGGTGTTGATCCCAACCTCCTTTGAAATCCATAGAGCAAGCTCTCAACATATCTTCTAGGGTTTGAATTGTTCTCTCAGACTGACCATCTGTCTGGGGATGATAAGCAGTGCTGAAACTCAACTCTGTATCCAGAGTATGCTGAATAGGTCGTCAGAACTTCGAGGTAAATCTCGGATCCCGATCAGATATAATAGAAAGTGGTACTCCATGAAATCTTACCACTTCCTTTAATTATATCCTGGAAAGCTGATCTAGAGAGAAATCATCTCTAATAGCAATGAAGTGTGCAGACTTTGTAAGACGATCAACTATGACCGAAATACCATTATTGCCTTTGGATGTTTTAGGAAGTCCTGTGACAAAGTCCATAGTGATGTTTTCCCATTTCCATTCGGGTTTGGGTAATGGTTGTAAAATCCCCTTAGACTTCTGTCTCTCCACTTTAACTTGCTGACAAACCAAGCATCGAGAGACATATTCAGTAACATCTCTTTTCATGCCATCCCACCAGAAGTACTCTTTCAGGTCCCTATACATCTTCGTGCTTCCAGGATGAATAGAGAATGAAGAACTATGAGCCTCATCCAGTCTCTCCTTCTTTAATTCGGGGATGGGAGGAACACAAACTCGATTCCTGAACTTTATTATCCCATCACAATCAAGGTTGAATTCAGGAACATTTCTCACCTTCTTTTGTAACTCGACATCTTCTTTCTGTGCCTCCTTAATCATCGCATGTATAGAAGGTTGAACATTCATTTGAGAAAGATAAGATTTTTCCCCTTCCATTATAATTCCAAGATCCATCCTTTGTAAATCCATAAATATTGGATCCTTTGTGATCCTCATCATGGATAAATTAGCATGGTCTTGTCGACTTAATGCATCTGCCACCTTGTTTGCATTCCCAGGGTGGTAATGGATTGAGCAGTCATAATCCTTAATCATCTCTAACCATCTTCTTTGACGCATATTCAGATCCTTTTGTGTGAGAATATACTTTAAACTTTTATGATCAGTATAAATATCACACCTTTCACCATAAAGGTAATGCCTCAAAATCTTTAATGCAAAGATTACCGCAACCAACTCCAAATTATGAGTTGGGTAATTTTTCTCATGGATTTTCAACTGTCGTGAGGCATAATCTATCACCATATCATTTTGCATAAGAACACACCCCAATCCCTTCTTGGATGCATCACTGTAGATCACAAACCTTTCTCCACTACAAGGCAGTGTGAGCACCGGTGCACTGGATAACCTTCTTTTAAACTCCTTGAAATTCTCTTCACATTCCTCTGTCCAAACAAACTTAACTCCTTTCTGAGTCAACTTGGTGAGTGGATTAGATAATCGTGAAAAATACTTTACAAAACGTCAATAATATCCAGCCAAACCAAGAAAACTTCGGATCTCAGTTACTGTTGTTGGTCTCGACCATCTTTCGTTAACCTCTGTTTTTGCTGGATCCACAGATATCCCCTCTTTTGAGATTATGTGACCCAAAAATGCAACTTTTTGAAGCCAAAATTCACACTTGGTAAATTTGGAATAAAGCTTCTCCTTTCTCAGGGCCTTCAATATAATTCTCAAGTGATCTTCATGCTCTTCCTTGCTCTTTGAATAGACAAGAATATCGTCTATAAAGACTACCACAAATTGATCAAGATAGTCTCTAGAGACTCTATTCATTAGATCAATGAAGATAGCAGGGGCATTAGTAAGACCCAATGGCGTCACTATAAATTCATAGTGTCCATACCTTGTACGGAAATCCGTATTTGGTATATCCTCCCTTTTGAACCTTAATTGATGATACCCTGAACAAAGATCAATCTTGGAAAAGTATTGAGCTCCGCGTAGTTGGTTAAATAAGTCATCAATGCGTGGGAGAGGATATTTGTTCTTGATAGTGATCTTGTTAAGTTCTCGACAATCAATGCAGAGTCTCATTGATCCATCTTTCTTCTTAACAAATAGAACAAGTGCTCCCCAAGGTGACACACTAGGGCGTATGAATCCCTTATCAAGATTCTCTTGGAGTTGCTTCTTCAATTCCTGCAACTCAATTGGGGTCATTCTATAAGGTGTCTTTGAAATTGGCAAAGCGCCCGGTACGAGTTCTATTGAAAACTCAACTTCACGATATGGTGGAAGACCCGGTAATTCCTCCGGAAATACATCATCAAACTCCCGTAAAATGGGCATATTCTTAATCATGAGTTTCTCACCAACCATTTGAGATAAATAACCTTCATTTAGTGGAATCAATACCCATAAGATGGAAGAAATTTCCACTGGAAGTTTATGTTCATCCTTGCATTGATAGACGATCGTAGATTGATCTGGAATATGAAATGTGAATTCCCTTCTTTGGAAATTGATATGAGCTCCATGTAGAGAAATCCAATCCATGCCAAGAATCACATCAAGTTCCACTAAAGGAAGGATCACAAGATTTGCAGGAAGCACTTTCCCACAAACTTTGATCGGAGAAGAATTATAAACTTTTGATGCGACTGTTGTGCCATTAGGTGTTGTCACAGCTAACTCAACATCTCATTGTTGAGGTAGTACGGTGATACCCTTAGAAAATTTTTCAGAAATAAAAGAGTCGGTGGATCCAGAATCAAATAAAACATTTGCTACTTTAGAGTGGATGGTAAGTGTACCTTTCACCACTTCGTTATCGTACTCCACATCGCTGATAGAAATTGCATGTGAATTTCCTTTGTCTTTAGCCTTAAGATTTTGTTGACGTCGACCATCATCATCAACCCTTGGATTTGGGCATTGATTGGAATAATGCCCCATCTCCTTGCACTTGAAACATTGAAGTGTAGTAGGTTCATTCTGTGTATCCCTTCCTTTGTTTGCATCATTAGACATCTTCTTCCCATTATCACGGCATTCAAATGCCCGATGACCTTCCTTTCCACATATAAAACATTTACTTGTCCCTTTAAGACAACTCCCTCCATGTTTCTTTCCACACTTTGAGCAAAAGGGAAAGTTCATCTTATTTTCAGTGTGCTCTTTAGATTTTCCTTTGAATTCCATCTTCCTCTTCTTATCAAACCCATGTGACTGATGGGTTACTCCAGTCTCCATCTCGACTTTGAGAGCACATCGAACGATTTCCTCGTAGCTATTGAAGTCCCTTATGGATAACGCCCTTCGAAGACTTGGTTTTAAGCCACTAAAGAATCGATCGATCTTGCTCTCAGGTTGGATAATAATACCAGAAGCGTACCTTGCAAGTCTTGTAAAATTTTCTTCATAGGTACCAACAGATTCATCATCCCTTTGCATCAGTTCAAGTAACTCTTTCTCCATATTTGTTCGGAGAATACGAGGGAAGTACTTATTGAAAAATAAGTTCTTGAACTCGTCCCATTCTATAGACTCAATTTCATCCCTTTGCCTCGTATTCTTAATAAGATTCCACCATTGATCAGAATCTCCTTCCAAACGATACACTGCTAGGATGACTTTATCATGTTCAGAACATTCAAGAACTGAAAATATCTTTTCAGTAGTACTAATCCATTTTTCAGCAAATAATGGATCAGTAGACCCACGGAAAGAAGGTGGACGCTGCATCATGAAGGATTCAACAGAATGTTGCTCCTTCCTTTGCTCGTTTGGAAGTCCTGCATGATTCATAGCTTGAGAAAGTTGTGTGAGCATGGATAGAAGATTTTTCATGCCAGCTCCCATATCGTTTAGTTTCTCAGGGGGACAATCATTGCATTGCCCATCGCATTCCGCATTAACACGGTTTTTTCGGGTTCCAGCCATTGACTAAAACCAAGAAGAATAGTGTGAGAAACACTAATTATAATAGGAAAACCACATAATCAAGGATAAAATTTCACACTTAAGGTCTTATCCTACAGTATTCATGGCCATTTCTAAAACACTAAGATTGTGTTCTATGCTTAGACTTATCCTTAGGGTTCTTACTAAGGCTTTCACATCCTAGTTTCCAAAGGTTGACTATACCTTTCCTCTGATACCAACTATAACGAACCATACATTACATACATTGTTAATACTTCAAAATTGAAGCACACTTATTACAACATATGGCAAAACCACAAAGGACTGTATAGGTATAGTGTCTTTAGAAACTGGGAAACATGAACAACTGGTTCATAAATCTTATACAGTGTCTCCCATTTATTTCATCATATATAGGGTCCCTTTTAGCATATTCTACTTAATATCCATCTTCCTGACCTGGGGAAAAGAAAACATAAAAGGGTGAGCTCAAATTCTCAGCAAGGGCAAATAAAGGAAATAAAAATCATATCATATCTTTTTGAAAATCATAACCTGCAAAAGAGATCATAATATCTTAACATGGAACAAATCATAGAAGTGAAAATGAGATCCCTATAATCATAACATAAAACTTGAAACTTTGTGGCATGCACACATAATCATGGAAAATCATTTCTTGTTAGTCATGACTCATTTTCAAGACTATCTTGGTGGACAAAGTCCCTTTCTGAACCGAGTCACCCTCGTTCCAGTCCTATTTCACTGAACCGGTATAACCTACCGTTCCAGCCATGTCTATCTCATGAGATATAAAATATTTACCCAATTCATTGGAGGGAGATATAGGTCCCACCCTTCTTATAATGAATCCTTTCTTATGTGTTCCACATAATCATAAATCAAACATCATTGCATAACCCATGTAATACAAATTGGAATCTTAAACATCATGATATCATAAAACAATTCATACAAGATAAAAGAATTCATAAAAATAATTCAATCACAACATGATCAAATCAATGTAATAATAGGGATAAAAACATAACCCTTTATTATCTTAGATGGAAAATAATTTTGATAAAACACTTGAACTCCATTTCATAGGAAAATATCCTTTCTTCTTAAAAAAACACTTTTCCTTTCTTAACATGTCATACAATTTTAAACTAAAAGAAGTTGATTAAAAATAAACTTGAATACTTGTAAAGGAAGATTCTTGTAAATAATGTTTTAGAAATCCATTCATGCCGTATAAGTTAAAAAAAACATTCTTCGTACTTTGTCGGAAAAGTCAAAAAGAACCTCGTATGAAAAAACGTCAAAAGATTCCTTTCATATTTTTTACTAAAAACTCACCGAAGGGTAAAAATGGATTTAAACAATTGTAGGTGGATGGAAATAATATTACATATTGATGAAACATGGATGTGGATGATAAAATACACCCCAGTAAATACTTACGAATATACAATCTCTGATAAAAATGAGATTGTGATATTTCCCTTACCTTAGGTCCGATTTGCATTGTATGTGTCCGAAGATCCTGTATAATGGTTTAAATAATGTTATTGACTTATTCCAGAATCATACATATTGATATGATATCATAAATGGTCATATTCTTAGCTTCTTGTTAGTAATATTTCATTGTTACTTGTTACTCGGGTCCTTATTGTTCTTATGCGTGTTTTGCCGAATAAATTCTTATTCTTCTTTTAAAGTTATAGATAACTTATATCCAGAATGGTATTAGTGTAACATATATCATATTTATTCATTCAATTAATTTATATAATTACTATGTACTGATTATCATGTAAAACGAGTCGCATCACATCGTGGAGACGGTATTCCGTACGTACGCACGAGTGATGATATCATTCCTATGATCGTGGAATTGTATTGGAGTATATATATATTATTTCAGTATCAATATTACTTTATTATAATCATAAATAGTTACTCATTACACCATTATACCCATCCTTGTAAGGTGGTGGTGGAAAATAGATTACACCACGGCGTGGAGACGGTATTCCGTACGTACGCGCGCGCGTTGATTTCATTTTTCCGTAAGATGGATAGAAGGTGAATTAGGGTTGTTTCATATTTATAATAACATATCAGTATGTAAGTAATACTGATGTTATTACTTTATCATGAAACAACTAAAGGAAAGAATTTGAAGAAGAAAGAAATTGAAAAGATCGGTAACGGATATTACCTCTTCTTTGGAACGCCTCTTTGAATCCTCCACTTAGGGAACTAAGATTGGACTTTGAAGAAGACCAGGACCACTAGGAATATTCTAGGGAAGTGGAGAGGAGAAAATGTCAGGGTTTGGCCGAGCTTGAGTGCTCAAATTGGTGTGAGGATGAGGGGGAAGGAGGTGCCCTTTTATAAGGGAGGAGAGAGACACCTTAGGAATACCTCAAAATATTATTTTATATTAAAGTCAAAATCGGTTTATAATGGTTCCAAAGGGACTTAATTAGAAGTTAAAGTGGGGATGGGTAGAAATCCTATCAACCAATAATATTTAGACAAGTTTAGGGTATTATTTTAACCTTATCAATTAGATTTAACTCTAAGTTAAATAATTTAACTTTTACCGTGTCTTTTTGTTTTCTTTCACTATATGGTTAATACACATACTATAACATGCCAAACGAACCCCAAATTGTTTATTATTAATATATATATCCTTATCTAAGTAATTTTGCCGAACCTTAGATTTTTAGGAATAAAATAACAATTAGTAATATAATATTTCATTTAAAAACTATTTTGTGTCAATTTTGACACTATTTGATATATGATTTTTGTGAAAGTCATAACAGAATTATATGTTCGAACCAAGTTGATTAAATCAACAATAATATATCATAGTAACCTAGAAAATTAGTGGAATTCATAAAAAGTCTCAAATTACATTTATTTGGGCATTTATAACATCAATTCTATCAATATTTCATTAATAAGACAATTACTGCATCATCTTTCTGTCATAATTAATGATAATTATTTAATCCCTAAAAATTCTAAATAAATTTCTATGATGTAGATAATTTCATTAGATTTTTTGAGACTATTCATGTTCGAAGTTTCATGAAGTTTATCACTAAATTAAAATTAATATACTTATAATATTTAAGAGAGTGACATGTTGTCACTTTCATTGGTTTTAATAATAATTAAGTTATTTTCATGGAAAAATGTCCATTAAATGATTCAAATCTGACCCTTAAGTGATATGGGTCGTTTCTTAGTCATCCAATAAAATTTTGACATTTGTTAGGTAATTTTAAAATATTATATTTACCCTTAATTACCCGATTTACCTTTAACTGTGGTAAATAAAATTTATCGTAGTTACTATTCATAATTCCCAAAAATAAAAAGTATCCTATTAACATAATTTGGACCCACTGATTCCAAATATGGAATCCATTTTTTAAAATTCAAAACACAGAATTTGCAGAAATTAAATTAAAATTAATCCCGTTGTCGAATAAAAACGGGTTTTTGTTTAAAACATTGCAAAAGATTGAATTGATTTAAGTTATGAATTCAAGGTAAAATCAATGCTAATGACATACAATATATTAAATGGTAAAAATATATTCTATTTATACTTTAAAACCATTCAATATTATAATTTAACCACATAAGATATTACGATGAAAAAAAAATGTTTTAATTAAAATATAGCGTGTTTTTACTATTCATTAAAATGTGAAAGTTGCCAGAATAAAATGAAAAATTTATCCAAAGTAAATTTTTATTTCTTGATTCCAAAGAATAATTTTATTTTGTCAAATTGAACTTATAAACATGTCAAAAACTAGATTTAATGTGGGTGCGCCATCAAAAGGCGGCAAAACTGCATTTTTTGAAAAATACTTATTTTACCCGAAAGAAATTATTTTGTTCTTATGACATGTTCTAGAAATGTGTAAGATGAATATTAATGTTATAAAATTCAAAATTTAGTTAACACTATTCATAACGGCTAGTTCATAACAATATATCGTTGTTTAGTAAAACTCGGTATTGCGTACAACACAAGCTATCGAGGAAGGTCGCGATTGCGTGTAAAGTAAGCCAAGCAAGTGTGTAGTGAAAGATTCCTTTGATGATATATAAAAACAAAATATTACTCATAAAAATCTCAGGTTTTACATTCTAACCCCCTTAAAAAGAATTTCGCCCTCGAAATTCGTCACTTTGTAACAAACAGATGAGGATACTTCTCCCTCATCATATCCTCAAGCTCTCATGTAGCTTCTTCAAGTTGGTGGTTCCTCCATAAAACTTTCACCAAGCTAGTGGTCTTGTTTCATAGGACTTTTTCGCTACGATCTAGAATCTCTATCGGCTGTTCTTCATAAGAAAGATCTTGCTCTAGTGGTACAACTTCTGAGCTGAGTACATGTGATGGATCTGGTATGTACTTTCTCAGGAGAGATACATGGAACACATCGTGAACTTGAGAGAGATTCGGTGGAAGTGCCAATCGGTAAGCTACCTTCCCATCACGATCCAGTATTTCAAAAGGACCGATATATCTAGGGCTCAACTTCCCCTTCTTTCCAAATCTCATAACCCTCTTCCAGAGAGATATTCGTAAGAACACTTTATCACCCACTTCAAACTCTAGGTCTTTTCTTCGGTTGTCGGCATAACTTTTCTGTCGACTCTGAGATGCTCTTATGTGTTTTTGAATAGATCTGACCATTTCTGCCATTTCATCAATGAGATCAGGTCCTAACAGCTTTCTTTCCCCAACTTCATCCCAGCAAGTTGGAGTCCTGCATTTCTTTCCATAGAGAGCTTCATAAGGAGCCATCTGAATACTGGAGTGAAAGCTATTATTATAAGAAAATTCCACCAAAGGTAGGTGTTGATCCCAACCTCCTTTGAAATCGATAGAGCAAGCTCTCAACATATCTTCTAGGGTTTTAATTGTTCTCTCAGACTGACCATCTGTCTGGGGATGATAAGCAGTGCTGAAACTCAACTCTGTATCCAGAGTATGCTGAATACTTCGCCAGAACATCGAGGTAAATCTCGGATCCCGATAAGATATAATAGAAAGTGGTACTCCATGCAATCTTACCACTTCCTTTACATATATCCTGGCAAGCTGATCTAGAGAGAAATCCTCTCTAATAGCAATGATGTGTGCAGACTTTGTAAGACGATCAACTATGAACCAAATAGCATTATTGCCTTTGGATGTTTTAGGATGTCCTGTGACAAATTCCATAGTGATGTTTTCCCATTTCCATTCGGGTATGGGTAATGGTTGTAACATCTCCTTAGACTTCTGTCTCTCAGCTTTAACTTGTTGACAAACCAAGCATCGAGAGACATATTCAGAAACATCTCTTTTCATGCCATCCCACCAGAAGTACTCTTTCAGGTCCCTATACATCTTCGTGCTTCCAGGATGAATAGAGAATGAAGAACTATGAGCCTCATCCAGTCTCTCCTTCTTTAATTCGGGGATGGGAGGAACACAAACCCGATTCCTGAACTTTATTATCCCATCACAATCAAGGTTGAATTCAGGAACATTTCTCACCTTCTTTTGTAACTAGACATCTTCTTTCGGTGCCTCCATAATCATCGCATGTATAGATGGTTGAACATTCATTTGAGAAAGATAATATTTTTCCCCTTCCATTATAATTCCAAGATCCATCCTTTGTAAATCCATAAATATTGGATCCTTTGTGATCCTCATCATGGATAAATTAGCATGGTCTTGTCGACTTAATGCATCTGCCACCTTGTTTGGTTTCCCAGGGTGGTAATGGATTGAGCAGTCATAATCCTTAATCAGATCCAACCATCTTCTTTGACGCATATTCAGCTCCTTTTGTGTGAGAATATACTTTAAACTTTTATGATCAGTATAAATATCACACCTTTCACCATAAAGGTAATGCCTCCAAATATTTAATGCAAAGATTACCGCAGCCAACTCCAAATCATGAGTTGGGTAATTTTGCTCATGGATTTTCAACTGTCCTGAGGCATAAGCTATCACCATATCATTTTTCATAAGAACACACCCCAATCCCTTATTGGATGCATCACTGTAGATCACAAACCTTTCTCCACTACAAGGCAGTGTGAGCACAGGTGCACTGGATAACCTTCTTTTCAACTCCTTGAAATTCTCTTCACATTCCTCTGTCCATACAAACTTAACTCCTTTCCGAGTCAACTTGGTGAGTGGATTAGATAATCGTGAAAAATCATTTACAAAACGTCGATAATATCCAGCCAAACCAAGAAAACTTCGGATCTCAGTTACTGTTGTTGGTCTCGACCATCTTTCGATAACCTCTGTTTTTGCTGGATCCACAGATATCCCCTCTTTTGAGATTATGTGACCCAAAAATGCAACTTTTTGATGCCAAAATTCACACTTGGTAAATTTGGCATAAAGCTTCTCCTTTCTCAGGGTCTTCAATATAATTCTAAAGTGATATTCATGCTCTTACTTGCTCTTTGAATAGACAAGAATATCGTCTACAAAGACTACCACAAATTGATCAAGATAGTCTCTAAAGACTCTATTCATTAGATCCATGAAGATAGCAGGGGCATTAGTAAGACCAAATGGAATCACTATAAATTCATAGTTTCCATACATTGTACGGAAAGCCGTCTTTGGTATATCCTCCCTTTTGACCCTTAATTGATGATACCCTGAACGAAGAACAATCTTGGAAAAGTATTGAGCTCCGCATAGTTGGTCAAATAAGTCATCAATGCGTGGGAGTGGATATTTGTTCTTGATAGTGATCTTGTTAAGTTCTCGATAATCAATGCAGAGTCTCATTGATCCATCTTTCTTCTTAACAAATAGAACAGGTGCTCCCCAAGGTGACGCACTAGGGCGTATGAATCCCTTATCAAGATTCTCTTGGAGTTGCTTCTTCAATTCCTGCTACTCAATTGGGGCCATTCTATAAGGTGTCTTTGAAATTGGCAAAGCGCCCGGTACGAGTTCTATTGAAAACTCAACTTCACGATTTGGTGGAAGACCCGGTAATTCCTCCGGAAATACATCATCAAACTCCCGTACAATGGGAATATTCTTAATCGTGAGTTTCTCACCAACCATTTGAGATAAATAACCTTCATTTAGTGGAATCAATACCCATAAGATGGAAGAAATTTCCACCGGAAGGTTATGTTCATCCTTGCATTGATAGACGATCGTATATTGATCTGGAATATGAAATGTGACTTCCCTTTCATTGGCAATTGATATGAGCTCCATGTAGAGAAAGCAAATCCATGCCAAGAATCACATCAAATTCCACTAAAGGAAGGATCACAAGATTTGCAGGAAGCACTTTCCCACAAACTTCGATCGGAGAAGAATTATAAACTTTTGATGCGACTGTTGTGCCATTAGGTGTTGTCACAGCTAACTCAACATCTAATTGTTGAGGTAGTATGGTGATACCCTTAGAAAATTTTTCAGAAATAAAAGAGTGGGTGGATCCAGAATCAAATAAAACATTTGCTACTTTAGAGTGGATGGTAAGTGTACCTTTCACCACTTCGTTATCGTACTCCACATCGCTGATAGAAATTGCATGTGACTTTCCTTTGTCTTTAGCCTTAAGATTTTGTTGACGTCGACCATCATCATCAACCCTTGGATTTGGGCATTGATTGGCATAATGCCCCATCTCCTTGCACTTGAAACATTTATGTGTAGTAGTTTCATTCTGTGTATCCCTTCCTTTGTTTGCATCATTAGACATCTTCTTCCCATTATAACAGCATTCAAATGCACGATGACCTTCCTTTCCACATTTAAAACATTTACTTGTCCCTTTAAGACAACTCCCTCCATGTTTCTTTCCACACTTTGAGCATAAGGGAAATTTCATCTTCTTTTCAGTGTGCTCTTTAGATTTTCCTATGAATTCCATCTTCCTCTTCTTATCAAACCCATGTGACTGATGGGTTACTCCAATCTCCATCTCGACTTTGAGAGAACATCGAACGATTTCCTCGTAGCTATTGAAGTCCCTTATGGCTAACGCCCTTCGAAGACTTGGTTTTAAGCCACTAAAGAATCGATAGATCTTACTCTCAGGTTGGATAATAATACCATAAGCGTACCTTGCAAGTCTTGTAAAATTTGCTTCATAGGTACCAACAGATTCATCATCCCATTGCTTCAGTTCAAGGAACTCTTTCTCCATCTTTGTTCGGAGAATACGAGGGAAGTACTTATTGAAAAATAAGTTCTTGAACTCGTCCCATTCCATAGACTCAATTTCATCCCTTTGCCTCGTATTCTTAATAAGATTCAACCATTGATCAGAATATCCTTCCAAACGATACACTGCTAGGATGACTTTATCATCTTCAGAACATTGAAGAACTGAAAATATCTTTTCAGTAGTACTAATCCATTGTTCAGCAACTAATGGATCAGTAGACCCACTGAAAGAAGGTGGACGCTGCCTCATGAAGGATTCAACAGAATGTTGCTCCTTCCTTTGCTCATTTGGAAGTCCTGCATGATTCATAGCTTGAGAAATTTGTGTGATCATGGGTACAAGATTTTTCATTCCATCTCCCATATCGTTTGGTTGCTCAGGGGGACAATCATTGCATTGCCCATCGCATTCTGCATTAACACGGTTCCTTCGGGTTCCATCCATTGACTAAAACCAAGAAGAATAGTGTGATCAACACTAATTATAATAGGAAAACCACATAATCAAGGATAAAATTTCACACTTAAGGTCTTATCCTAGGGTATTCATGGCCATTTCTAAAACACTAAGATTGTGTTCTATGCTTAGACTTATCCTTAGGGTTCTTACTAAGGCTTTCACATCCTAGTTTCCAAAGGTTGACTATACCTTTCCTCTGATACCAACTATAACGACTCATACTTTACATACATTGTTAATACTTCAAAATTGAAGCACACTTATTACAACATATGACAAAACCACAAAGGACCGTATAGGTATAGTGTCTTTAGAAACTGGGAAACATGAACAACTGGTTCATAAATCTTCTACAGTGTCTCCCATTTATTTCATCATATCTAGGGTCCCTTTTAGCATATTCTACTTAATATCCATCTTCCTGACCTGGGGAAAAGAAAACATAAAAGGGTGATCTCAAATGCTTAGCAAGGGAAAATAAAGGAAATAAAAAACATATCATATCTTTTTGAAAATCATAACCTGCAAAAGAGATCATAATATCTTATCATGGAACAAATCATAGAAGTGAAAATGAGATCCCCATAATCATAACATAAAACTTGAAACTTGTTGGCATGCACACATAATCATGGAAAATCATTTCTTGTTAGTCATGACTCTTTTCCAAGACTATCTTAGTGGACAAAGTCCCTTTATGAACCGAGTCACCCTCGTTCCAGT
The DNA here is from genome assembly GCA_963277665.1 of Viscum album. Taxonomy (NCBI): domain Eukaryota; kingdom Viridiplantae; phylum Streptophyta; class Magnoliopsida; order Santalales; family Viscaceae; genus Viscum; species Viscum album. The sequence goes on from OY728137.1 coordinate 1,212,466,007, forward strand.
CCTATTTCACTGAACCGGTATAACCTACCGTTCCATCCATGTCTATCTCATGAGATATAAAATCTTTACCCAATGCATTGGAGGGAGATATAGGTCCCACCCATCTTATAATGAATCCTTTCTTATGTGTGCCACATAATCATAAATCATACATCATTGCATAACCCATGTAATACAAATTGGAATCTTAAACATCATGACATCATAAAACAATTCATACAAGATAAAGGAATTCATAAAAATAATTCAATCACAACATGATCAAATCAATGTAATAATAGGGATAAAAACAGAACCCTTTATTATCTTAGATGGAAAATAATTTTGATAAAACACTTGAACTCCATTCTTGAGGAAAATATCCTTTCTTCTTAAAAAAACACTTTTCCTTTCTTAACATGTCATACAATTTTAAAATAAAAGAAGTTGATTAAAAATAAACTTGAATACTTGTAAAAGAAGCTTCTTGGAAATAATGTTTTAGAAATCCATTCATGCCGTATAAGTTCAAAAAAAACATTCTTCGTACTTTTGTCGGAAAAGTCAAAAAGCACCTCGTATGAAAAACGTCAAAAGATTCCTTTCATATTTTTTACTAAAAACTCACCTAAGGGTAAAAATGGATTTAAACAATTGTAGGTGGATGTAAATAATATTACATTTTGATGAAACATGGATGTGGATGATAAAATACACCCCAGTAAATACTTACGAATATACAATCTCGGATAAAAATGAGATTGTGATATTTCCCTTACCTTAGGTCCGATTTGCTCTGTATGTGTCCAAAGCTCCTGTATAATGGTTTAAATAATGTTATTGACTTATTCCAGAATCATACATATGGATATGATATCATAAATGGTCATATTCGTAGCTTCTTGTTAGTAATATTTCATTGTTACTTGTTACTCGGGTCCTTATTGCCTTTTGTTCTTATGCGTGTTTTGCCGAATAAATTCTTATTCTTCCTTTATAGTTATAGATACCTTATATCCATAATGGTATTAGTGTAACATATATCATATTTATTCATTCAATTCATTTATATAATTACTATGTAATGATTATCATGTAAAACGAGTCGCCTCACATCGTGGAGACGGTATTCCGTACGTACGCACGAGTGATGATATCGTTCCTATGATCGTGGAATTGTATTGGAGTATATATATATTATTTCAGTATCAATATTACTTTCTAATAATCAAAAATAGTTACTCATTACACCATTATACCCATCCTTGTAAGGTGTTGGTGGAAAATAGATTACACCATGGCGTGGAGACGATATTCCGTACGTACGCATGCGCGGTGATTTCATTTTTCCATAGGATGGATAGAAGGTGAATTAGGGTTGTTTCATATTTATAATAACATATCAGTATGTATGTAATACTGATGTTATTACTTTATCATGAAACAACTAATGGAGAAGAAGTTGAAGAAGAAAGAAATTGAAAAGATCGGTAACAAATATTACCTCTTCTTTGGAACGCCTCTTTGAATCCCCCACTTAGGGAACTAAGATTGGTCTTTGAAGAAGACCAGGACCACTAGGATTATTCTAGGGAAGTGTAGAGGAGAAAATGTCAGGGGTTGGGCGAGCTTGAGTGCTCAAATTGGTGTGAGGAGGAGGGGGAAGGAGGTGCCCTTTTATAAGGGAGGAGAGGGGCACCTTAGGAATACCTCAAAATATTATTTTATATTAAAGTCAAAATCGGTTTATAATGGTTCCAAAGGGTCTTATTTCGAAGGTAAAGTTGGGATGGGTCGAAATAATATCAACCAATTAGATTTAGACAAGTTTAGGGTATTATTTTAACCTTATCAATTAGATTTAACTCTAAGTTAAATAATTTAACTTTTACCGTGTCTTTTTGTTTTCTTTCACTATATGGTTAATACACTTACTATAACATGCCCAAATAACCCCAAATTGTTTATTATTAATATATATATCCTTCTCTAAGTCATTTGGCCGAACCTTAGATTTTTAGGAATAAAATAACAATTAGTAATATAATATTTGATTTAAAAACTATTTTGTGTCAATTTTGACACTATTTGATATATGATTTTTGTGAAAGTCATAACAGAATTATATGTTCGAACCAAGTTGATTAAATCAACACTAATATATCATAGTAACCTATAAAATTAGTTTAATTCATAAAAAGTCTCAAATTACATTTATTTGGGCATTTATAACATCAATTCTCTCAATATTTCATTAATAAGACAATTACTGCATCATCTTTCTGTCATAATAAATGATAATTATTTAATATCTAAAAATTCTAAATAAATTCCTATGATATAGATAATTTCATTAGCTTTCTGGAGACAATTCATGTTCTAAGTTTCATGAAGTTTATCACTAAATTAAAATTAATATACTTATAAGATTTAAGAGAGTGACATGTTGTCACTTTCTTTGGTTTTATTAATAATTAAGTTATTTTCATGGAAAAATGTCCATTAAATGATTCTAATCCGACCCTTAGGTGATATGGGTCGTTTTTTAGTCATCCAATATAATTTTGACATTTTTTAGGGTAATTTTAAAATATAATATTTACCCTTAATTACCCGATTTATCTTTAACTATGGTAAATAAAATTTACCGTAGTTACTATTCATAATTCTCAAAAATAAAAAGTATCCTATTAACATAATTTGGACACACTGATTCCAAATATGGAATCCATTTTTTAAAATTCAAAACACAGAAGTTGTAGAAATTAAATTAAAATTAATCCCGTTGTCGAATAAAAACGGGTTTTTGTTTAAAACATTGCGAAAGATTGAATTGATTTAACTTATGAATTCAAGGTAAAATCAATGATAATGACATATATTATATTAAATGGTAAAAATATATTCTATTTATACTTTAAAACCATTCAATATTATAATTTAACCACATAATATATTACGATGAAAAAAAAATTGTTTTTAATTAAAATATAGCGTGTTTTTACTATTCATTAAAATGTGAAAGTTACCAGAATAATATGAAAAATTTATCCAAAGTAAATTTTTATTTCTTGATTCCAAAGAATAATTTTATTTTGTCAAATTGAACTTATAAACCTGTCAAAAACTAGATTTAATGTGGGTGCGCCATCAAAAGGCGGCAAAACTGCATTTTTTGAAAAATACTTATTTTACCCGAAAAAAATTATTTTGTTCTTATAACATGTTCTAGAAATGTGTAAGATGAATAATAATGTTATAAAATTCAAAATTTAGTTAACACTATTCATAACGGCTAGTTCATAACAATATATTGTTGTTTAGTAAAACTTGGTATTGCGTACAACACAAGCTATCGAGGAAGGTCGCGATTGCGTGTAAAGTAAGCCAAGCAAGTGTGTAGTGAAAGATTCCTTTGATGATATATAAAAACAAAATATTACCCATAAAAATCTCGGGTGTTACCATGCAATACATATATTATATGTGTAAAATTAATGAGTTATTTTTTAGATAGACATGACAACTTCACATTTCATTTGGTGAACCACATGAAGGTTAAAAAAGTTATAGATTAATGGGGCATGAACCAAAAATTCCGTGAATGGTGGTGGCATAATAGTTGAGAGATTTTGTGGGGGATTATCTCAAAATGGATTGTACAGATTTCGGGTAGATGGAGTGATCTTGGACAAGTTATTTCAAGTTCTTTTATTTAAAAATTGAATCAATTGTATACCATGATTTGAAAAAATTCATAGATAATTTCTTTAGTCATGAAAAATTCATTACAAATCATCATGAAAATGGAAAATTTAATTTCAATAGGGAATCATGAGTGAAATGGGTTGACAAGACCATATAATGATACCTTATAATTTTTAGTAATTCATTATGTCCAAATATACTTTATATAATCTAGACGTGGCTGAAGCGTGATTAAAAATAATAGATTTTAATAAAAAATTAAAGTAAATTTAAGAGGTATAATTCACCATATTATATGTTTCAAATAATAAAAATTGGGATATTCAGGGTGGAGTCCAAATAATAGATTAATAAAACTTCCTCACATATAATTTACATTCCTATATGTCTTGGATTCGATAACTACCTTAGGTATCTCATTTTTTAATTAGGAATTAACTCCACCATTATTTTATAAGCCTTATTTTTAATCATATTATCTATTCATTGGAAAATATAGATATATTTTGATTACACAATGTGAAATTTATATTTTATATTTATACGAAAATGTATTCTATTTCCCTATATTAATCGTTTTTCTTTAGATATCTTTAATCAAGCCATTAACTAACCATTTTGTTTGGAATACATTGAGAATTATGTAATGAACATGATACGACATCTCCTTATCACATGATGTGAATGAGGGTAGGAATTGTTACACCCACATGTCACTATAGTGTAGGTATTTTATATCATCTTATTATATCACTTGGATTTAAGGTTTTCTAGAAGTTTTTATTGGAACATAGAAATTTATAACTGTCCCTTCAATATAGGGTCATTTAAAACAAGTTAGGGTGGACTATGAAGTCACACCTATGAATCGATTTTTTTAGTTCATTTTTTATAGTCCATAGGTGGCTGCACATGTAGAACACATTTTCTTCCAAACTATGAAAGTTCCAATATAAAAATTTTGGGTTCATTTTAATGTTTGTACTAGTGAAAAACATACACATGGTATAGGTAAACCATGAGATAATTATGAAAATAATCAATATTTTTTAAAATTGTGATTTTTATGGTCATTGAAGGGTTTTGAATCTATGTTGGGAAACATTTTAGTGATATTTTTCCTTATCTAGTTTCACCAACAGATTTGGAACATGGTTTGAAAAATTATGTAATTAAACAATGTATCTCAACCATCTGAATTTTATAGACTTCCATAAAGAGGGTGATTTTACACCCCCATGAGTTTTTACCAAATTTCCTTACTATCAAAGAAAATTTATCTCATTACAAAGTCTAGATGATATAAATAAGTGAAGTGGTAATATTATGTGAGTTAAGCTATCTATTATTTCAAATCATGAACTGAGGTTTACCAAGATGTTTGGAAAATTCTTCAGAAACTGATAGATATAATGATGTGGTAGTGTATTACATATCATGATGAAAATGGTTTTCAGTCTAATAAAATGATCCAATCAATTGAGGGTATACTGCGATCAGTTTCAATACATTTCTAAGGATGTTAGGATCAACCCCATCCCATTATTTGTTTTAATATTAAATTTTTTTCAATTCAAATAAATAAATCGAACATTTTTCATCTCTTTATAGAAAGATATGATATACATCATCATGATGGGCTGATTTCTATAGAGTTTATTGGATGAAGGGAAATCCTTGACCTAGTTATATTAACCCTTTTAGATTATTGATCACATCAAAGATGTGACATAAATAATTGAACTCAAACTTATCCTATATAATTTATATTTTTGGGTTCCATGTATCCATATTAGGTAAATTCTAATAGGACCTCTAATATTTAATGAATCCATAGGCAATACCATTAGAGAATGATTTTTCATAACAGGATAATACATTTAATATTATTCATTAAAGTGACAATGTTATATGAAATATGAAAAATTACTTGGTTAATGTACTGTGGATAAATTGAAGTATGAGTCATTCTAATGTGAACTGGAAGAGGAGATTATATATAAGGACCCTAATCTAATTTATCGTATAAAATGAAAATTGGAAGAAAAAATTTGTGATAGTGGTGAAGAAATGATTGATTCAGATAATTGCTGACTAACTTGGAACTAATTATGGACATGTTACAAAATGGTCTATGCAATCATTAAATGGTTCTACAACACTTCCATATTAAAGGAATATATCCAGTAACCCGTGTATAACATATAAAGTGAAGAAGATTAAATTTTTAAAATGTGGTTTAATGGCGATTCTTGTTATTACCACATTTGGAGAAGATACATGATGAAGTTTTTCCAACGTTTGGAATGTTAAAATTAAGATCTACTTCATGTTGATTAATTGATAATAATATGTTCATTTTGGATATTTAGTGACCTTCCTTTTAATGAATTGGATCATAATCATTTAGAAAAGTTAATTGTTTATTAAATAGATTACCAATGGATAAGATTTTTGAGGTTAATTTATTTCATCACCATAAGATGCATCATGTTCAAAGAGATGAAGTATAAATATTTCAATGGATAATAAAAGGATAAGATTAGGTTATTGAAACTTATATTTTCACTTAGAGTTAATTAATTCATTAACTATAGAACAAAAGGGATTAGGACCAAAATATTTTTTTATTATCATCATTTTTAATGATATCAATGGCCATTATTCAAAAATATTTATTATGGTTTTTTGGAAAAAAAAATTCATATAAACATGTTCTCTATAACTATCCAACAAAACTTGATTTTTGGAATTTTTTTCCATATGCATGTTTCCATTTCCCACATATGTTCTCCTACTAGGGAACTTAGTTATGTGATAGTTTTAATTTCTTTTAACTCTTATTTAGAATATGTGATATTAATCTTTTTTTAGATGATGATCTTTCTAAAATAGTTTATCATAAATCCATTTATCACTGAGATGAAGCCTAAACTGTGAGGATACAATTTAATTAATGTGTGGAGAATGTAATACCCTGAAATTTTAAAGTAAAAAACCTTATATTCTTTAACATGCATGATAGATAACACCAAACACCTAAAGTGATATAATACCATGATAAATTGAAAAAATATTTACTATTTTAATATATAAAATATATTTTATACTCTTAAATTCACATAACACTCACTTATCTTGCCTTGCACTCAAGAGAGACCTTCATCGATGGCATGCGTTATATGCAAGTTCGAGTTTTACAGAACATTAATATATTCATAAAATATTATTATTTAATATAATAATATATTAACTAGCCATTATAAATATTATTAAATGACTTAATAAAATCCATGAATTATTTAAAAAAAAAATTAATTCATTTGTTACCAATAAATGAGAAATGAAAATTAGAACCACTTAGACATTGAAAAATATTAATATTTTTAATCATCTAAATGAGTTTTATCTTAATGATCATAATTAATTAAAAATAATGAAATATATAATGAAATATATATTTTATATATTCAATAAAATATTTTTGATATTCATCCATTGGGATATATATTCCTAAGATAAGAACAAAACATACTTTATACTTAAAAACAAACATTTTATAAATTCAATTTTACCGACTTTTAATGGAGAACACATTTTTAATATGAATTATGGCACATTAAATTTATTAACATGATAAAATAATCTTTATATTTTATATGGACACATAAGAATTAGTTAATGGTGAATTTTAGATATTTTTTAAAAACATTTCATTTTTTAATGAATAGATAAAAATAATGAATTTTAGTTCCAACATGCTTTTTTAATTTAATTTATTTATATAAATAAATTATATTTTTATTTGGTTTAAATGTTTAATATGATAATTTTTTATTAATTAATAAAAAAATTATAATTTTATTCATTATAACATTGTATTTAATTCTAAATACAAATAATATATTCGAACATGATTTACTTTAAAAACCAACATTGTGGTCCCTCCTATAGGATCGATTAATATTAATTTATACCTACTCTATGACTGGAATTTTAAAAAATGGACTGTATATTTTGAATAAGTATACCTTATAATTTATAATTACACTAAATTTATTTTTAATGAAAAACTTTAGTGACTGTAATTTCAATTTATTACATTTGTTAAAGAAAAAATATGTTTATAAAGGACTAAACCTTTTCCTTAAGGGCCCAAATGATCGAGACACTTTCCAAAATGCTTTTCTGGAAATTATTATACACTAAACACTCTATTATAGTGCTTGGATGGTTTTTTAAGACTTTTTTTGGGAAAAAATGTTAGTACACTTAACTTATTTTAAAAAATAACAAGTGAGTCATGTTGGTCCCTTATAAAAAGACACAACCTATTCCCATTCATCAAACCAATAAAAAAACAGGATTAACCATGATCTACCCATATCGCTTCAATAAATCCATCCCCCATACATTGAATCATACATTTTTTTATAAATCCTTTCATAGAATCCTTTTGGTTCAAAAGAAATATAGTTACCCGATTAAGAGGTAACATCACTACAACGAAAGTGGCCTTTAACTATGCCATAATAGGCCATTATCAGAACTAAAAAACATCGATAATCATTGATTACTTAAAATCCAAATGGTTTTATTAGCACTAAAAAATACTCCTAAAGGAACCCTTTAACCGCACTAAAAATTCGATGTTAAAATTGACCTTTTAACAACTAATATTGTATCCATGTTAAATGGGCCCTTTAACATTTCATTTTTAGCACTTCTAAATGTATTGCTGTAAAATGGGGTAATTTTGTTTAACATTCATGAGCCCAAACCCTTTAGCAGTGCTTCCATGACACCTTTATCATTTCTCCCACCACTTTCACTAGTGTATTTCACCCAACCACCCATTTAATAAATGAATTTAAAATCTTTTGGATCATGAAAACCCCCACCTGGAGTGGAACCCAACACCTCTCCATCAAATACAGAACGCCTCTACAACTACACAATGCTTGTTTTTTTTCTATTTAATGATAATTTATAAATTTATATGTATATATTTACATGTATTTATTTTTATCATATATTTATAAAATTGATTTTAAATTCATATATAAAATATATGTGTCTATGATATATATACACTTAGATTCATTTAAATATACTATATATTATATTCATTTACATATACTAGAATAATATATATATATATATATATTTATATACACTTATATATATATAATCATTATAAATATATTTTTATAGTGTAAAAATGGTCAAATGTTGTTTTAAATACATTTTTAGAATATGTATAGATTTAAATATATTATAACATACATTTTAAATAATTTTTTTGATATATGTTATTACATGACTGATTATTTTTAATAAAATGTAATAAAACATTCATATATTATTTATAAATAACATTTCCTTATTAAAAATGAAAATGATTTGAAACCATAATATTAATATGAATGTAATCCCTGGGATTAAATTTATTCAACACTAGAATGCCATTATGACCCCCTTAAATCATTCTGAAAATCCATCAAATGTGAAAAAATTTGGGTACCCAAACTAACAACCCAGTTTTAGAGTTATTATATGATATGTTTCCTCAAAAAGGGTGACACAAGAGTACCTAAGTTAATAAGGGGGTAGAGCTCATTATATGCTTTGATTTAATATGTGGATGAGCCTAAATGGACAGCTAGATCAAAATTTATTATCATTTGATGTTCGAGTTACATTTTCAACTTATTTTTGATCATTTATTATTTTGTTGATTTGTGTTATATTTAAATTAATAATAGATGACTATTAGTTGATAATAATTAAAATATTATAAATAAAAATTTATTTCTAATATTTTAATTTTCATTTTCCCTAACTGTCTTATATATAATAGGGGAAAAGTCTTATTTTCCTTATCTATTCTTTTTAAAAAAATTATTTTAAATATATGTCAAAAAATATATATATTAATATATTATAAATAATGAAATATAAATATATTTTATATACACGAGTAACGAAACTACTGAAAAAGATCGGATAATGGTATATCATTATCATCACATCTAAAAAAGTTCTTATAACGCCCCTATCACCAATTTTAAAAAAGATATGACAAAAAACCCTTTAACAACACTTTTTATATCTATTAATGAAATCACTTAATAGAGATAAATATGAACTGTTAAAGTCCCCATTTAATATTGATTTTTTAATCACTATCAAAGGGGGTCAAAAAAAAGCATTTTAAGCTAGCGTTGTTAGATCCCAAGCACTAGATTATCCATGTTTTGTAGTATTGTTTCTTCTCTATAGATCTCTGGATTTATTTACATTATACACCCCCTCAAATAACATTATTCCATTCTAATATAAGAACAATAAAATCCTCAACATACTAGAATTTTTTTATATAGAGGGTTTGACCTAAACATACATAAACATCCATCAAATGGATAACAAGCATACCATTACCTTGTACAATGACATATTTATCCATGAAAATATGATTGTTAATTTTTTATTACCTCCTTTTATGGTAGAAATTATGATGGAAAATATATTTATATATGATATATATGATATAGATAATTCCTTTATGATTCATTATTTTTTTATTTATATTATTCCATTATGCATTCCTTCTTGTATAAATATGTTAATTTAATTTGTGGATGTGTGGACTACGAACCCCTTAAAGAGAAATGACTCATTCATGCCATAAATTGAATTTATAAAGGATGGTTTCAATAAAAATATATTAGACATACAACTTAAAAATTATCCCAGAATAATAATATACATTTTCATCATTTATTTTTTATTCGTTTAATTGAACAATGAAATGCATGTAGTGTTTATACGTACATACATCCTATCGTCTCCATGAACGGTTAACATAATTTCTAATTTCCAATTATTATTGATTATTCTAAATGCATATATACTAATTATAGATGATTATTAAGTAATGGTTTTCATTTTTGATATGCTGAAACCGTGATTTAATTATTTATAACGGAAAACAACAATATAAATTTCACTCAAGAACACAAAGAAATTAACCCCCATAATAGGGAACATAATGAATGTTAGTTAAAAAGGGGTAATGATATATTTTAGGACATAAATATATGGAATTATAAACATGATTATGGTTATGATACTATTTACTAACATTTTTAATCCAAAATACAAGATACTAAAGACCTCAAAAAAGGAAGGATAATGCAAGGGATTTTTTTCTCAATATATGTTCTATTGAGTCTAATTTGTTATTATGAAGAAATTCACCTTTTTTGGTGTATATACTTCCTTTATCACATAATTTCATGAATTTACTTATTAAAATGATATTATATGTTTAATTTAATGCCATTACTCATTGGTGATTATGATTTAAATGTTTCAATGTGGTATAGAATAGCTTGGAATGTTTAATGATTATTCTCATCATGAATGATCAAAATGATTATTTGTGCTATCTCACTTACTTTTATTATTGATAACATTATCTTTTATAAATAAATTTATTGTAATTATTTTTCATTGTAAATTTATTTTAATATCAATATTATCATAAAATGGATATTATTATTTCCAAAACCATAATCAATTTTATAAACGCTGTCTACCTTGACAATTATTTAATTATTTTTGGGATACACTAATAATTCCATATTAATTATTCAATATAGATATTTGATAATTATTATTAAATAATAAAACTATTTGATATAGAAAATGATTTTAATAAGATATGATGGGAGGATCCCATAATTTACATATCTTCTCTATGCATCAATAGGTTATAATGAGAAAAATAAGTTGGCTAAATTAAATGAGTATCTATTTGTAGTATTAAACCTTCTTGTGAATGGTCTTGAGGGTATTGGTTTTCATGTGAATTATATTTTACATACATTAATAGAGAATACCTATCAATTATTTATTGTTATTATTTATCCATGAGATATTTTGTAGACAATTCTACGTATACATTTCATTTTCAGGTCATTGATTAAATGGAATGTGTTTCAGTTTCTTAACTAGAAATATTGATTTTCCCTTGTCTAGTTATTTGAATGAAATGTTTTATCTTATATTTACATTTCCATGTTAATTTATTCTTATTGATTCATTATTTATTCTTCTATACAACCCCTTACAGATCATTTGAGATCACCCTTAATATGATTCATTTCCCAATTTTATGAAGAAAAATTCATTAAATAAACATTTAAGGATGTAATATATTTCATTTTACTAGGTATCATGTTTTTCATTTCTATTAAAAAATGTATTATGTGTATCATGTATTTGTATTTTCTTTCCAAGACTACTAAACAGATCAGTCCTTAGGGATTGGATCCCTTACAATCATGCTAATTTAATAAAAAATACACCCGCATTAGGATTCTAGGGGTGGGGCATTACATTTATAACTTATTTTTATGACGTATTTATTAAAAATAATCTTGATAATAGATTTACTTAAATATTTACATTAATATTTATATATTTTATTAATATAAATAATTATATATTATATTATATAATATATTTTATAGTATATTTCAATGCATTCACAAGTATTTATATTATGTAAATTTTTGTTACTTATATACAGTATAAACAATGTGTATTTATATATATACACATATACAATGAATTTACATAAATTTATATTGTTAAAATAATACACATATATGTTTATAAATTTATATATATATATATATATATATAGGCACACACACAAAAAGGAAGAGGCAGACATATAAATATTTAAACATAAAGGCCGACACAGACACGTTTGTATATATGTTTTCATATAAGTATAAATAAATAAATATAAGTTTTTAATATATTGTATTTATGTAATAAAAACACATATATATATTTATTTGCATACATCTACCCAAAGTATTTTTAATAAACACTTTTTAACACCATAATATTTCTATACAAATATATATTTACATATATAAAATCTTTATTAAATGTAGTTTTTAATTATTAACATTAATAGATATTTTAGACACAAATATTTATATATATACATATATATATTTACAAATACATAAAATAAAATTAATATATGTTTGTGTGTGTGCATGTTTTTTAATATAAATAAATATATGCATAATACTGATTTATGAGTATTCATATATTTTAACATTTATAGAAGTATATTTTAATATATTATTATATGTTTTAATTTTTTTATTATTATTCATAATAGATTATAGAAAAAATACAAATAAAGGTTATTTTAACCCCCTATAATTGTAAAATCTCAGGCAATTATATATTAAATCATTTTCATATTTATTAATATTCATGAATTAGATAGTAATTTTTCTATAAAAGAGACTCTATGTCTAATACCATACCTGACACACAATAATGGATTTCCCTAAAATTATATACTGCACACAAGACTAAGATATAATGAAAAAAATATATTATTAATACTTATTATTTTAATTTTTAGCTATCAAATTTCCTTTATAATGATGGGAATGAATGATATTAAGTAAATTCAAAAACATTATTTTACACATGTTTATATTATGATTAATTAGTTATAAATTTATTTAGAAATGAAAATAAAAACAAAATAACTCTTTTTGTATTATATGAAAGAAAATAAATTCAAATATGATTTTTAAAAGTCATCATATATGTTTTCTATCCATGATATAGTAATAAATTCAATTTTATGAATAAATGGTGTATTTTTCAAAAAAGACATTTTTACCTCCTTTTGATGGTGAACCCATTTTAAATATATATTTTTGACACATATATAATTTCTAATTTACAATATAAACTTATTAGTTGTACTTTGGACATCCAAATTTAGTTTTTTCGATATAATCAAGTTGTTATAATATTTTAAAGAAGTCATGTAGTGAATTTTTTCAAAATTGACATAATTTATATTTTAAAAAAGTTAATATTTAATTTAGTGATATCAAATTTATAAAAATATATAATTTGGCCAAAGAGTAGAAATAACTAAATAAATCTAATTAATTACACAATATTTGGTCATTTTTTATAATATGTCAATTACTTTAACCCTATAAATGTAAATTATTTTATAAAATGGTATGTGATAAAAGGGGTTAAAAAACATAAGGAGTGGGAAAAATAAAAAACATGTCTAATTTTAATTGAATAATTATATTCAGACTCATAATTATCTTATCATTGAAATAAAAGAGTTTGGACCCATTTTTAACCAATATTGAATTTAATTTAATTTAGTACTTTTAATAATTCCAGAGGTGCCCCTCTATCTCTTATAAAAAGGCCCCCATTCCTCTCTATTAATAACAAATAAAAATTGATTTGGTTGGGACTATAACTTCAAAAACCACTTAATAGATCCCTCCTAAAATTATAAATATATTCTATTGGTAATAACATCCTCTTTATAGGTGTTAATGTGTTCTACAAGGGTGATCAGTAAAAGAAGATTTATTATTTCCTTTAACTGTTTCTATATTATTTTTTCTTCCACTTCCTTTCAATCACATGAATCCATGTTGAACTAGTAACTCCAATATACTAATTATAATGGGATGTTATTTTTTAAATATCATCTCTCAAATACATCTTTAATTTCATCAAATTGTAAATGAACATTTTTTTTTGTATATGATAGACTACGGCCTCACGAACCGATATATTTAATTTTCCATTACCTTTCCTCATGATTGGTCATAATGATGGAATTGATGTTTTTAATTTTTTTCATGAAATTTTTAAAATAATAAGATAATAATATATCAATTTCATTATTAAATACCATGCACATATAGATGATAACATTATCTGTGCGTTCGTGTGGACTATCACCTCCACGAACCGATGTGATTTGTTTTTAATGACCACAACACTTGTATAATATATATAAGTACATATGAGATATTTATAAGATATTAATTATGTAATTATAATTATTTAATGATAAAATAATAATTACATTCATTCTATAACATTCATGAAAAAATGGATAATGTAAGTCATGAGTACATACATATTATGGTATTAATGATTATAACATTGTCCAATTTTAAGTTACGTAGTTGATAATTGTATTTAAAATAATAATTGACATATAAAAGTTATTATTATTTCATTAATATCATTCTGTATTTTATAGACTTATGACCACAAGGACTGTTCACATCATACCATGTTCATTTTTGACTCATGTACCGAATATCTACAGAATGTACGATATGAACATGAATAATTAAGTAATTTTAATTACATGATATTATGTGAACTAAAAGAAATAATATAATTTAAAAATTTTATAAATATGTTTAAAATTAAACTAGGTTTATCATTCATGAATATAATTATTGTATGTGATGATTTGGTCTCGTTGTAAGGGACTTCGTCTCAATCTCCTTTCTTTGAGGCCTATTTTGTTGTTATACACCACATTATTTTATAGTGTTTATAATTAACAACATTAAAATTTAATTTCAATCAATGTTATTATATGTAATATTTTTATTCTAATAATTTTACTACATGAAAAATGAATGTTTTTATATGTACGTGGTGATAACGAATTTTCTCCCACCATGACCCTTATTAGATTTTTGGCTTCCTATATTACCCTTAATATTTTTAAAAGTAAAATAAATACCATATTCAAATTAATTTTATTTTGGTATTGAATTTTTTTTAAGATGTATTTATTATAAAATAATCTTGAGATTATATATTTTTATTATAATGTGGATATTTTATTTCTTCTTTTATGCATGCTAATTTTTATGATTATGTTATGGTTCATGGGAATTGCTTATGTATATGGGTGGTCCCATGATAAATGGAGGGTGAGTGAGAGAAAGAGAGAACTACAAAGCATTGTTTAATAAGACAAAGATAAACTATAAGGATTATAATAATAGATTTAGGGAATATATTTTGATGGGTATTCTAAACATAACCATGATGGTTACTCCATATATAGTTGTGAAATATAAAATGTTAGTGTGGTATGGATTCCAAAAGTTTCTATTATGATTTATGATTACTTACAAGTATTTTTAGGAATCATATAATTCCATGAAGTACATTAAAGAGATCATATTACATGGGTAAAAATTATTATTTTGATAAATTTTTTTCGTAAGTATAATAAATTCGTGGACTAATGGTTTCCTTAATTATTTTATATCACTTACTGAGCCTTTTTTTCTCATATCATATTTTAGAAATATTTTATATAGGGTGTAAGGGTGGGTAAGAGAAAAAAATATTTCAAGAATATTTTTATGAATAAAATAATTCATGTTTATAATCAGTTTTTTTAAAATATAAATTAAATATTAATTTTTGGTTTGTTTTTTTCACGACCCCAAAAAATAAGAACCTAAATTTATTTAAAAATAAATACGAAAAATTAGATGGGGATGTAAATAATCCCTAATATTTTAGGTCACATGGGTTTTGAACATACTCTAAATATATTAAATTACAATAAATCCTTAACCCCAATACGGTTTTATAATATTTAGTAAATAAAAATAAATTTTAGTGGTTTTTTACAAACAAATACTGAAAAATTTGATATTTATGGTTTCAAATATAAAATAAATGTTAAATTATAAATAAAAATATATTAAATAGTATTTTAAGAATATAATTATAAAAAACATCCATGAATATTTTTTTTTGTTACTCCAATTTTTTATCTGGTGATTTTAAAATAACATTACATTTGATGACATTTATAACATGCATCATCAAGAGTGGACAACTCTTGAAACATTAATATTTTAATGTAATAGATATAACCTAGAAATTAAATTTATATTTATCAATATTATTAAATAAATTATAAACTTTATATAATGGTCCTAATCTACTATAATATACTAAATAATTATTTAGAAATAATCAGTTAATTTTTCAGTAATATCATTTTATTATTCTAGAATATTCCTTGTCTAAAAACATGTTTTATTACTCTTTATGAACAAAAAATATAAATAATTTCAGGAACATATTGAAATTTGGATTTTTGATAAATATAATATTTAATAATTCATCATTTCAATATTAACTTAATAATAATGTTTTATAGTTTTAGAAAATGTTTTTTACTGGATAGTGAAATATACCAATTTCAATAAAATGTTTAATTTTTTGTTCATTTATTTAAAATATCATTATATTATGAATTAGTTTTGAAATTGGATTTGTTTATTTTAATTAAAAAAATTAAGTAATTGTATTTTAAATTAATATTATATATGATATTTTTATATAAACATTTTGTACCCAAAATCATTTTTTGAGAATATCAATTTTAATTATGTTTTGCATGTTTATTTTTGAAATAAATTCTACCTAGCATTATATTTGAATATATAAAATTGGTTCCAATATTATAATACAGGAGGTAAAATTTTATTAATTATTACCTTCAATTTTTTTTTCATTATCAATAGTAATAGTTCTAAATATTTTTCACCTTTATAAGGGTAAATCGGGTAATTAAGGTTAAAAATATTATGATATTCACTAAAAATAACCCTAACACTTGATTTAATTTCTATATATGCTTCTATTTCATCAATGCTAATATGATCATCGAAAATATGATCTTTTTTCCATTTATTTTTTAATAAGACCATTATTATATATTTTGTATGTGATAATGAAAAAATGTCACTCCCAAGATTTTAATGTATTAAATATTTTTTTAAATAGATACAAATAGGTTATATTAAGTTATAAATTTTTATTATTTAAAAAAATTCATATTATTTTATTTTATTTCAATTTATCAAAAAATTACCTTAAATTCTTATGCAATACTAATAGAATGCTTTTCAATGAAGTATAAAAATTAAGAAAATGATTATAAAAAGGATTAAAGTTATAGTGATTTGTTGAGTTATAGTTGCCCATAAAATTTGTATATAAATATAAGATATTATGGATTTTTTATGATTTAATGTTGAATTCCTTTACTATGTTGATGTATTTAATTTTAAATTAAATGAATAGTTTATGAAATGACCATAATTTTATTTTATAATAAACAACAGTTTATTAAATTATTTCGAATTCATAAAAATATTATCATCACCCATGTAAATTGTATATCGTTCAAAATATCAACCATGGATCATTTATTAGGAACTTTTACCGTTATAGTAGCATTCTTGACCACTATTATGATATAAATTAATATCAGGAAAATTTTCCTAAGTGTTTATAGGGGGAGTGGGTTAAATTATGGTCATAATGATGAAACAATTTCCTAGAAGAGTCAAATTTTATTCTATAATTGAATAAATGAATAACTAATTTCTTTTCATTATCATCTTTGAATAATGGAATAGTTACTCATATATTTGTATGTACTCCATCAATATTATTTTAGCATAATTTATTATTCAGAAAAATATTTATTGGATATATTTAAAATAAAATTTACCATTAAAAATTATAATTTTTTATGATTATTATTCTAGAGAATATTTGATAATGATCCATCTTACCATAGTCAACAGCGAATCCTTTTATAAATTATGAATCAATAATTCTAAAAAAACATCACATCAACGAAATTCGTTATGTTATTAAATATTTAATTAAAGTAAATAATAATTTTTTTAATGATAAATTAATAAATTAATAATATTTTCTTAACCAAGTTAATCATTTATATAATTTTAATAATAATGTGTCAAAATAATTATTTGTCTAGTGAGACCTAATGTATAGGATTTCATCTCAATTTCCATTTGTTGAGAAATAGTTTAATTTTATGCTCCAAATTTCATGTATATATTATATTTGATTCACCCATTACATCGTATATCCTTAATTATTTATATAATTCTGAATTTTAAGTTATATTTCAAATGGATTCATATAATGGGTTTTGACATGAATGTTACAATGTGGTATGTGATTTTGGTATGTAATTTCCTTTCATTGGGTTATCTCACTTATCCACTGATTATGTTATACCATGATTATTTTTGAAATTAACATTGTTTGATTAATTATTGCTTTATATTTTTATGGATTATTATTAGTTAAATATAATCCCACCAATTAGTAATTCTCAATTCAATGATATGGTATTTTTATGAATTATTCATAACAAATACTATTTCATTGTGTTTTATGTTAATGATATGAAATGATATTCAATTATGAGGTGTTTATATTTCCCCTTTGACATATTATATCATGAATCATTTTAATTTAATGATATTTAAATATTCATTTGATTTTATTCATCCTTAGTTTCTACGATTTAAAATTTACCGAAATGGTATTGGATTTTTATTTCAATCCCATTTTTAATAAGGATTAATTATGCATGAATTGTTATTAACATTTCATGTAAATCATATATAGAACCCCATTTCATTTCCAACTCATGTGGTTATTTATAGGCATTACAATTTTTCCATTCATTTTTATCTCATTTTGTAATCAGGAATGTAATGTGTTTTTTAAGGATAATCGACTTTATTTCACTCATTGATTGAAAATATATATTCTTTCATCAGTATGTTTTATAATAAGTTATCTAGAAAGATGTTATTAAAACATTAAATTATTTATTTATATTTTTTTAACTATAATTATATTTATTTATAATTCATTAAAATGGAATATGTCCAAAATCCATGTAGATATGTATTTTTTTTATTTTGACAGAAAGTGTGAAAAAAATATTTTTATATAACATATATGAAATGAAAATAATATATCACTCTATTGAAAAATATTTTCCATAATTTTTCATTTATATAGAACAATATTAATTTCTTAATAAAATTATTTTCCCCATATTTAGTAAAAAATTATAAAATATTCTTCAAACAATAGTATATATTCCCTTGTTCTGAATCCAATCTTTTAATTTTATTATTAAAGGGTTTTCCCTATATGTTATCATCGTTTAATGATTCCTTTACCTCACTAAGATAATGATCTTATGATTAAATCAATATTACTTCTCTTGATGAATTATGACGACTATTTTGAAGATATTTTGATCTTCTCTTTTCATTTACGATGGTCAACAAAGCAGTAATGCAAGGATGGTTTCCTTAATGGGTGTTATAGTGAAATGTTAGATTTTTTTTATTTTTCATTCATGAATGGTACATAGAAATTTTTTATTATGATAGGTGATATTGATACAACATATATTAATTTCTTATAATGATATATCCTCTATGATTAGGTGAGCCTAATGAATCTAATATGAATGGGTGGGCCCAATATGACTTAGGTAAATGGGAGACACTGATATATATGTCCAATGAATTTGGAAATGATGACCAAATTGACTTAATATAAGAAACTCATAAGGGATGGTGGAGTTTACTAGTTTATAGGTTACTCATATGATATTAATGGAATTAAAATGGTAGTGTATTCATATTTTTTAATGTTCTTATATTGGGATTATGAAGATTATTTTAAAAGATACAAAAAATATTTCTTTATTCATTATATTGGTTCTTTATGTTTTCTTTAATAAATATTTATATCACCTGTATCATGATAATAGATTCCAATATTACTTTCCTTTTTAAAATAATTATTCCATGTCATATGATTAATTATATATGATTTCATTATATTGTGTTATTTTATTCATTTCTAATTCACTTTTATTATGAAATCACATCATTATTCTCTTCTTATTCTAACTCATTACATTAAATTTTTAATTCATATTTTTACACTTATTGATAATGTGAGCTTAAATTTCTTATGATATCATTACCTTAATTTATATATAATGATATTATGTTATTTTTATCTACTGAGGATTCAAGTGTGGTGAATTTTATGGAATATGTAAAATAATTCATGTGGAATAAAGATATCTAGGTATAATAGAAAATAATATCACAAGTAAATATGAGTAGTGGTGTGTAATAGTTTTATCCAATTATCTAAATATATAAACCTAAATAGTATATAGATATAAAAGTGATTTATAATATTACCATTTATTTTATTATTATTTTCATTTAAATTAGGTCACATTTATTTGTTTAAAAGGTATAAATTTAAATATTCTATTTTAAGAACTTATTTTTTGGTGTGAGGGATTGGGCTTCTAATAGTTAGTATTATGGGAAAGGTTTAGAAACATTACAGAGTAATTTCATATTATTTTGGGATAATTTCATAGTTATGGATATTATATTGAGTTTATATGCTTATAAATGATCATATATTGAAAGGTATTGAAAACCCTTATATGGGTTTTAGTGATATGATTCTGAGATGGATAAATATATCTTTGGAGATTTTTTATTTGGTTGAAGTATATAAAACCCATAATTTTAACATAATGGAATATTTGATAAGAATTATATTTCATTTTTGTGGATGTAAAGTGAAATATCCGAGACATCCTATGAGGATAAAACATTTTCTAATTTTGGAATTAATTATGTTATTTTTATAATAGGTTTATTTATTTAAATATGGAATGATCTATGTTTAATTTTTTTGTAGATGAAATTTGGAGAGTAATATTATATTTCATCATATAAATGACTGTATATTTTAGATTTTAAATGAAAATGTAATATCGATATCATTTATATTTATTATATATAGGCTGGAAAAATATAATCAAATATTTTTTTTGATTATGAGATATATATTATGTCAGTTTTAGTGTTTCTAGCCTGAAAAATACATCTTGAATACTCATCTGATTAGTGAAAATGGTGAGTTTGTGGG
This sequence comes from Viscum album, assembly GCA_963277665.1. NCBI lineage: Eukaryota > Viridiplantae > Streptophyta > Magnoliopsida > Santalales > Viscaceae > Viscum > Viscum album. Next base: position 1,212,487,436 of record OY728137.1, read on the forward strand.
GTGGAATTGATTATCAAATGAAATTATAATTATAAAGTATGTATATTTCTTTAATTTCTTATTATATATAGAAAATTAAATCCCCAAATATTATAAAATTATCATTTAATAATAATGATATCCTATAAAATTATTTTCTAATGAATTGAATACCACTTACACACCTTATTAATTTACAGTTTTTTGGATATTAACATTCACATGATCATTAAAATTTATATGATCTATGTTATCCATCACTCTATATATTTATATTGAAATAACCTTTTTTCTTCATGCCCATATTTTCAATTTCCACTACCAATTTCCATTATTTATTACAAGTTATATGTTATTTCGGATGACCTTTTTATTTTTCTTTACATCTTATGAAAATGTTTTTTTATGAAATTTATGTACAATGTATGATTTCAAAAATGTATTTTCAAATATAAAACCTAATATTAGTAAGAAAATGTGAAAATTTTTTGGATTGAATTTATTATATTTTGGATGCTTAATTTTATAATATTTTAATATTACACAATGTATGATTTATTATACAACACATAACACTGATCTTAAAAAAACTATTAAATAAGAATATTTTAATGTTATAGATATAAAGTAGAAATTAAATTATATGGTATGAGGTTGAATTAACTATATAATGATATATATATATACATATATATATATATAATGTTCATACTCAATACAAATGTACTAATAAACGATTTATAAATAAACACTGATTTTTTAATAGTCACTTTATGAATCAAAGATAAGATTTCATCACAAAGGATTTTTACTCATTTTTAGGGTAAAAATAAAATTATAATAATTTAGGAACCTTTATAAATTTTAATTGAAAAAATTAATATCATTTTTTCTATGAAATTAAAACTATAATAGGATAAATTTTACAAAATTTTCATAAAAATAGGTTTGTGTTAATAAATTGTGAAAATACAATTTTTTGCTAAAAACTACATTTTCATTTATTATGATTAAAAATTAAAATTAATTTTTTTAGTAGTATTAAAAATTATATAGTTTTAAAAACAAAATTATGAAATATTTATAAAAAATTATACCTTATTTTTGTATGAAAATATTTTTATACATAAAAAGTCATTTTTTTGAAAAATTGCTCTTCCCCACATTTTTTGGGATTTATTTTCAATTATATTATACCACTTATATGAATTGAATTGTAATAAATGGATTTATATTTATAATTATGATATAATTCTTTAAAAATGCCTTGTTTATTTTTGTTCTTTATGATCTATAACCACGGTAAATATTTATCACCTTGGTAAGGGTAAATATAGTTGTTAATGTTAACAATAATATGATGAGGGAAAAAATAACACTTGAAGATGTATTAATTGTAACGACCCGTCCTTGGGTCCCATTCCGTGACTACCCCAAACCCACCTTCCATAGGCCAGGGGCTGGTCACTAGTACCAAGGCGTAAATCCTGATAAAAAGGGAAGGCATTGCTTTTATGAAACACAAACAAAAAAACAACCAGAGTACAAGGGGAAGCAAAACACTAGGTAAAACTAAATACAAAAGTAGTGTTGAAAGTAAAGGGGGCCAAAAACACAAGCCCATCTGTAAAGTACAAGGAAAATGACAAAACAACTGGAAGGTGTCGAGCTGCTCCTGGATCGTCCTTCGGAGTTCCGACCTGAAGGGAAGGTACAGATGGCCACCTAAGCTCTCCATGTCCGTCTGTCACCTCTGGGTACCGTCTCATCATGAATTCCACCTCCGGGTACCGTCTCATTGCAAATTACACCTCCGGGTACTGTCTAGCTCTACAAGCCTCAACCACGATCATTTTTTTTCGTCGTCTGCATCCAACACAACAAGGTGCTGGCATAGACTGTGCAGGGGTGAGTATAAAGATACTCAGTAGGGACCCCAAGACCCTCAAGGTCTCACTAAATCCAAAAAGGATAAAACACAAAGTAAGATCTCAACAGATAACCTTTACTTAGATATATTCCCATACATATACATAAGTCATCATGTAACCCATCTCAATCATGAGGAAAACACCAAGGTCAATGACTCAGCTCAAACCAGGATTTTTATCCACGATGATGAAAACACGGCTACTAGAGAAACCCCCCTCTATCGAGCGCATTAGTCATGTCACGACTCCGAGGTGCTACTCACTAACCTTAGACTACTGAGGTACTCCTCCTGTCGAGTACCGGGAGTCTTCCACCTCACAAAGTAGTGCTCCTCTGCCATGGGTCTGCCACCTCACACAGTAGTGATCCCCCTCATTGCCTACAGAGGTACTTCTCCTGTCGAGTACTGCGGGACTACCAACTCACAAAGTAGTGCTCCTCCGCCATGGGTCTTCCACCTCACAATGTAGTGCTCCCCATTGAGCTATAAAAGTCACTCCGAATCAAATCGGACAACCAGTCATCAGGTCTCAGCTAGTTACAAGGTCACAATACTACGTATGCTCGCCTCCGGGAGGATCCGCTCCATGAGCCATTGGTCGATACTCCATGTATGAAATGTTCCCACGAAGAAGTTTCACAAAGGACCGCATTGTCACAGGGGTCTTAACACAACAGATGGCCCGTCAATCAGACGCCCGATCCATGAGTTATTAGCCACTTTTTTGGGGGGGAATGGTTGGTTTTGTATACGAACCAACCCGGCTGTATCTCAACTGTACCCCGAACTCCCATGGGGTATACTCAAAGGGATGGCTATGCACCAAGAGTACCGGCGCCACTAACAGTTTGTCAAATGGACGTCCGGTGCCAAATATATGGCCCAGGAAGGCAATATGCCAGTAATGATCCCGGTTCCAGTCCGACCCGGTCAGACCAACTCGGCCAAACCCTAATTGAGCTGACCTGGTCTAGGTCAACCCGGTCAGACTCGCTAGGTCTAACCCGGCCCATTGGGCGAGTCAGCCCACTATGTTTTTACCTTGTCCCTTGAGCCCAGCCCAGCGGACCGCGATGGTGGTTTGGCCTGATAGTCACCATGTAGGTGGCTCGGTAACTCAGTCCGGGAGACCTGGCCGGTTCGACCAGCGACACCGCAGGGGCTTCACGGGCTGGTTCAGCATGCCGGTGACATGTAGGCCAGCGGGCACACCATGCGGGGCGCGGGCAGGCCGGCTGGGCTCCAGGCGGGCCTCGGGTGCATCAGGCAGGGAGCATGTGCGCCGGGCAGGGTGCCGAACGCCGAGCAGCGCGCGAAGGCACACCGGATAGCGTGGCAGGGCACCGTGGGGGTGCCTAGGTGCACCGGGCAGGCCGCCGACAGGGGTTCCAGGAAGGACGCCGGCAAGGGCATGGGGTGTCTGGATGGCAGGGCAGCACGCCTGGGGGGCACCGGGCTGCACCGGTAGGGCGCCGGGTGCACCGGCAGCGCGCTGGGGGTACGCCAGTAGGGAGCCGTAGGTACATTGGCAGGGCACAAAAGGTGCGCCGACAGGGCACCGTGGGTACACCTGCAGCATGCCGGTAGTGGCGCAGGGCGCGGGGTGCGTTCTAGGGGGTCGCAGGGGCGGCGTAGTTCACTGAGGTCACGGGTAGTGTGGCCTTTGTTTTCCTCCTTCTTCGTCGTAGCCTCATTTCCATTCCATCATGGAGTCATTACAAACAGAACAACGAAGGGGTGGGCCATGTTGGTTTGGCCCGCACCCTCCGTGTTTAGGGTGGTAGAAATAGGTTCTCATAGGTATGAAGCACAAAAACCAGCGTTCTTCATTTTGAGAGAAAGGAAGAACATGGGAAAGGTTCATACTTTAAATAAAAATAAAAACCCTACCTCTTGCTCGTCGCTCGTTGGCGGAGTTGCGGAAGGAAGACAATGAAGACCGTCATTCGTCGTGTCCACCACACGTCCCCAAATCCGAGCTGCATCAGTTCCTTGAAGATGTTGCGGAGGATAGGTTTCTGTGGAAGGAAGGTCGAAGAAGAATATGTAGAAGATCATCGTTGGTGTTTTTTCACGTTCTTCGTTGGAGATGATAAGATTTCCCCCAGTGTTGGGTGTCGTGATACTTTACCAGCACTTCGTCGCTCGGTGAAGGTGTCCCAAAACCTTCTCCCAAGCTCCCTATATATAAGAGATGGGGAGAGGTATGTAACCATCATGGAATTTATGACGGTTCATTTATTTGGAACCATCCTAAATTCCGACGATGCAATTACTTAATTTAAAAAGGGGTTCAGGTGAATTAAATTGCGTTGGCGCAATTTAAGAGGTGTGTTGGCACAACATAAGAGGGGAGGATGCCAACAAGTTTCCCCCACATAGCCTGCATCAAAATATATGACACAAATTATTTTTATGTTGACAGCAATTAATTCCACGTTGAAACAGAAAATTAACTGACAGCAATTAATTTTACGTCGACCCATAAAATTAACTGACAGTAATTAATATTACGTCGACTCATAGTTATTAACAGACATCAATTAATTTTACGTCAACCCATAAAAATAATTGAGTGCAATTAAATTTATGTCGACACATAAAATTAATTGATGGGGGGTTGATAGGATTCCTCTCCCTTCCTCTTAAATAGGAGGTTTGGGTGTGGCAGTTCCACCACCAACTCCCAAGTGGAGATTCGAACCAGTTTATCCACACGGCATGTGTTTAACAAAATAATATAATTTATTCACTTATTTTATTTTATTAACCAACACAAAAACCCAAAAACTAACATTTATACCCGATCATCCGCATTCAATGTGAAAGTATTCTTAAGAGAAAACCCACGTTGCGAGTTCAACAGTTCCCTCAGATTTCATTTCCGAGCACCGGCTCAAAAGATAGAAAAACCCACTCATAGGTTTACTGAACGTACCCAAAAAAATGTTCATAAAATTATTATCAGTCACCCTCGACCCACTGTGGTCATGGTTAGGCTCTTCTTTGGATAAACACACCCCAACTAACTCAACGGTGCTCTCGGATTTTCAATTCGAGTTACCATTTAGAAGTTATGAATTTTACAATAAAATAATTGTTACTTAATTATTTTTTTTACGGCCAAAAACTAACTTTCATAGGTGGCCCATGCCGGCCACATTTAGTATCTACATAAAGAAATCATACCTTCACAAGTTCATCGGTGGCCTCAGATTTGTAATCTGAGTTACTGTTTGTGAGTTATAAGCATTTGAAAAATAAAATAACTTTATTTGATTATTTTATTAACGGTTATGCCATATTTGGTTTCTCTCACAGGAGGCCTGCACAGACTAAACTTAAGTCATGCACAGGGTAAACCAGCCATCATCAGCACAACCGTGCCCTCAGATTTCTAATCCGAGTAATCGTTTAAAAGTTATTCCACTTTTTTAAGAAAACTTCTTACGCGTGTTAATTTAAGATTAACAAAACATCAAAAAAAATATTCTGGGCACACCAGGCCTCGGAATCAGGTGCCATAAAAAACAGCGTACTCATAAAATTCCCAATAATTTATGAAAAAAAATCCGTGAAATTTACGGGTCATTACATTACTTCCACCTCAGGGCTTTACGTCCCCATAAAGCAACAACACAAACTAGTGAAACTAAAGGAGGTACCAAGCATGCACTTGATCCTCCCACTCCCAAGTGCTCTCTTGGAAGTTACTGTGCTGCCAACAAACACGCACTAGAGGAATGGACCATCCAATAAATTCCCACTCATGTCCATCCTCAATCTCCACCGGAACCTCCGTGATGGTCGCCATGTTGTCAATGTCCATATCCTCATGATCGATGATGTGGGTCGGGTTGTGAAAATACCTCCTCAGCTGAGATATGTTCAATACGTCATGCAACCGGTGCAACTGAGGTGGAAGGGCCAGATGAAGCGCAGAGATAACTTGCTGCCCTGAAAAAATCTACATAGTTCACATTGAGGTGAGACCCGTAAGAAAACGTGGTCGCCATCCTCGAACTCCAGTGGTCTCCGTCTCCTATCAGCATAGGACTTCTGTCTGCACTGTGCAGTCTTCATCCGCTCATGGATTATCTGCACCTTCTCCATTGTAGCATGCACCATCTCTGGTCTTACAAGAGCTGCTTAGATTTCCCCTTTTACAAAAAAGAGAAATCTTGTCTCATCCTCTAGAAGAACCACATTCTTTGCCTAATACAGTCATTCCTGACATGAATGGTACACTTCATGTCTTGGATGACGTCGTAAGGACTCGACGCTACTACCAAGATATCCAACCGTCACTCTCACCTCCAAGGGTTGAGTTACACTATCGGCATCTGTGTGTGGTCACTAGGTCTCCTCCAGTAGGAATCTTGAATGTGAGGTTCAAGTCAATAGTTTTAACCGGAACCTCTCAGTATCAACCACACAAAAATCAAGGAAATCCATATCGACAAGGATATGTGTATTTTATTACTGAAGCTCAAGTACAAAGACACAAAAAAACCACAAACAACAACATCATGGAAACTAGAAGAACCAGGAATAATGGCCTTCATGCTTGGAAAAAGTCTTGCTCCTATCCACCTGCTTCCGGAGCTCCATAGTTGTTTGCTTCAGTATCCTGAAGTTTTTCTCTTCCATGTCCACATGTTTCCTACGGTCAGGGTGGACCTCCTGGTGGTGGTGGTGGCAACACCTTGAAGCATCATCAACTTCCAGCTGCACAGCCAGCTCCCCTACCTCGGTCTCCAGCTCCTTGCGGTCCGCCTCGATCGAACCTCTGCCTCTGCCTGGAAGGTCCTTCATCTATCTATTGATCATCCGAGCGATGGGTAGGATAGTCACGAGCCATGTGACCCTGTCCGCCGCATGAGTAACACAGCATGGTAGGTCTGGCTCTGTCACTCCCCTTAGTTCCTCGCACTACCGACCTTGAGTCATCTGGTCGACCACATGTATGTATGGCCCTCTTGGACATCAACATCATCTGACTACTTCCAGATGCAAAAGACTCTGCTGCATGCCGGCTAGTAGTTGATCATGTTGCTGGAGACTGGTCATCAAGGAAACTCTCCACTAAGAGGGCTCGCTCCAACACCCCTGTCTACATTGGGATGCTCTGAGAAACAACTGAAGCTCTAATATCTCTCTTGAGCCCCTGCTCGATGGTCCGGGCCCTGAAGAACAGGTCCCGTACCATATCTGTGGTGTAGCGTGAGATGTCAGTGAAGCTCGCTGAATACTGTTCCACTATCATGCTACCATACTGAAGATGTAGTAGCTCCTGTATACGCACCACTCAAAGGGTGGATGGTAAAAACTCTTCACGGAACAGGCTCTTGAATTCAGCCCACAGATGTGTCGCCTCGTCATGAATCTGGAGCATCAGGCTCCACCATCTGCCTACTGCTTCCTGAAAGAGGCTGGCATCAGGGATCACCATAAAGTCTGATGGCATCCCTACTAGACTGAAGACTCTCACCACAGCCTCCCGCCAATCCTCAGCAGCCTGTGGGTCTATCTCTCCCCGGAACCTGGGTGGCCTCGGGTGCTGGAACTCATGCAGCGCGCTCAAGTGGAGTGCATTGCCTGCTACTGGGGTTGGTGGAATCGGTGGTCCAACGGGTGGTAGTACCGCTGGTGCCTCCGCTGGTGCCTCAACTAGAAGAGGACCCTGTACTGAGGCCTCCTCACTCAGCGGGCTGTCAGTACGTACATCTCTCAGGGCTCCAACTGGTCATCTTTAGGGAGGCATCCAGAATGAAATAGATGTGACACAGTCAAAAGGCTATACCTAGTGAGCTGAACTGATTTGAGCTGATTTAAAGGAATTTTTTTGAAAACACACACATAATCAGTGTTTTCGTGCACTGAGTCAGAAATCAGATGTCGGGGTCCTGGTGTATGGATATATCGGCCTCCGCAACAACACTGGACTCCCCGAATTGAAAAATACACTCGGTACGTTTAACACTATTTCTTCATAGAAAGAAAATATAAGATTCCTAAGTTCTGTGGTATAACTGATGTCCTCTGATACCAATTTTTCATGACCCGTCCTCGGGGCCCGTTCCGTGACTACCCCATGCCTGCCTTCCATAGACCAAGGGCTGGAGACTAGCACCAAAGCGTAAATCCCGATAAAAAGGGAAGGCATTGCCTTTATGAAATGAAAACAAAAAACAACCAGAGTAAAAGAGGAAGAAAACACTAGGTAAAACTGAATACAAAAGTAGTGCTGAAAGTAAAGGGGTCCAGAAATACAATCCCATCTGTAAAGTACAAGGAAAAAGACAAAATATTTGGAAGGTGTCGAGCTACTCCTGGATCATCCTCCGAAGTTCCTACCTGATGGGTAGGTACATATGGCCACCTTAGCTCTCGACGTCCGTCTATCACCTTCGTGTTCCGTCTCATCGTGAAGTCCACCTTCGGGTACCGTCTCATCCTAAAGAACACCTACGGGTATTGTCCCTCTCTACAAGACTCAACCAGGATCAGTGTTTTCCATCCTCTGCATCCAACACAATAGGGGGACGGGCATAGCCCATGCAGGGGTGAGTATAACGTTACTCAGTAGGGACCCCAATACCCTCAAGGTCTCACTAAATCCAACAAGGATAAACCACAAAAAAAGATCTGAACAGATAACCATTACACAGATATATGCCCATACATATACCTAAGTCATCATTTAACTCATCTCAATCATGAGGAAAACACAAAGGTCATTGACTCATCTCAAACCAGTATTTTTATCCACGATGATGAAAAAAAGGCTGTTGGAGAACTCCCCATCTGTCGAGCGCAGCAATCCTATCACGACTCCGAGGTGCTACTCACTATCCTTAGACTGCTGAGGTACCTCTCCTATTGAGTACCATGGTTTTTCCACCTCATAAAGTAGTGCTCCCCGCTGGGCTATTCCAGTCACTCCGAATTAAATCAGACAAGCAGTCATCAGGTCTCAGCCAGTTATAAAGTCACCATACTCCTTATGCTCGCCTCCAGGAGGATCCTCTCCACGAGCCATTAGTCGATACTCCAAGTATCAAAAGGTCCCATGAAGAAGTATAAAAAAGGACCACCTCGTCACAGGGGTCTTAACGCAACAGACGGAATGTCAATCGGATGCCCGTTCCGTGAGTTATTAGCCTCTTTGTTCTGCGGGCCCGGTTGGTTTCGTATACAAACCAAACCGGCCATATCTCAACTATACCCCGAACTCCCATGGGGTATAATCAAAGGTACGACTATGCTCCAAGAGTACCAGCGCAGCTGACGGTTCGTCAAATGGACATATGGTGCCAAAGATATGGCCCAAGATGGTAATGGGCTAGTAATGAGCCCGGGTCTAGTTCGACTCGGTGAGACCAACTCGGCCTCACCCAAATTGGGCCGACCTGGTCTGGGTCGACCCGGTCAGACTCGATGTGTCTGACCCGGCCCATTGGGAATGTCAGCCCTCTTTTTTTGACCTGGTCCACTGAGCCCGGCCTAGTGGACCGTATGGGCGGTTTGGCCTGATAGTCGCCACATAGGTGGCTCGGTAACTCGGCCCGAGAGACCGGGAAGGTTCGACCAGTGACGCCGCGGGGGCGTCGCGGGCCGGTTCAGTAGGACGATGACCAGGAGGCCAGCGGGCAGACTTCACGAGGCGCGTGTGGGCCGGTTGGGCTCCAAGCTGGCCGCAGGTGCATCGGTCATGGCACGAGTGCACCAGGAAGGGTGTCGATCATCAGGCAGGGCGCGTAGGCGCGCCGGGTAGCGCAGAAGGGTACCGCGGGGGCGCAGGGTTGCACTGGGCATGCCACCGGCAGGGGCATCGGGCAGGACGCTGGCAAAGGCACGGGGTGTCGGGCTGGCAGGGCAGCACTCCGGGGGGCGCCGGGTTGCGTCGGGAGGGAGCCGGTTGCGCCGGCAGGGCGTCGCGGGGGTGCCGGCAGCACGCTGGTAGGGGCATGGGGTGCCGGGTGTGCGCCAAGGGGCCACCGGGGCGGCGTAGTTCACAGAGGTCGTGGCTAGTGCGGCCTTTGTTCGCCACCTTCATCATCGTCACATCATTGCCATGCCATCGTGGAGTCATTACAAAAAGAACAAAGAAGGGGTCGGGCCATGTTGGTTTGGCCTGGACCCTCCGCATTTAGGGTGGTAGCAATAGGTTCTCGCAAGTATGAAGCACAACAACCACCGTTCTTCATTTTAAGAGAAAGGAAGAACATGGGAAAGTTTCATACTTTGAATAAAAATAAATCCCCAACCTCTTGGTCATCAATCGTTGGCAGAGTCACGGAAGCAAGACGATGTAGACCATCATTCGCCGCATCCTCCACACGTCCTCAATTCCGAGATGCGTAGGTTCGTTGACGATGTTGTGTAGGACAGGTTTTTGGGGAAGGAAATTCAAATACGAATCTCGTGGAAGATCGTCGTTGGCATTCTTCAGGTTCTCTGTTGTAGAGGAAAAGATTTTCCCAAGTGTTGGCCATCGCGATACTTTACCAGCGCTTCGTCGCTTGGTGAAGCCGTCCCAAAACCTTCTCCCAAGCTCCCTATATGTAAGAGATGGGGAGAGGTATGTAACCATCATGGAATTTAGGATGGTTTATTTATTTGGAACCTTTATAAATTCAAACGATGCAGTTACTTAATTTAAAAAGGGGGTCGGGTGAATTAAATTGTGTTGGCGGAATTTAAGAGGTGTGTTGGCACAACTTAAGAGGGGAGAATTCCAAGAAGTTTCCCCCACATAGCCCGCGTCAAAACATATGACATGAATTAATTTTATGTTGACACATAAAATTAGTTGACAGCAATTAATTCCACGTCAACACATAATATTAACTGACATCAATTAATTTTATGTCGACCCATAATATAAACTGACAGTAATTAATTTTTCGTCGACTCATTAAATTAATTGACAACAATTAATTTTACGTCAACCAATAATATTAATTTATTGAGAATAATTTTATGTCGACAAATAAAATTAATTGATGGGGGGTTGAGAGGTATCCTCTCCCTCCCCATTAAATAGGATGTTAGGGTGTGGCAGTTCCACCACCAACTCCCAAGTGGAGCTTCTAACCACTTTATCCACACAACATGTGTTTAAAAAAATAAAATAATTTATTCACTTATTTTATTTTATTAACCCACGTAAAACCCCAAAAACTAACTTTCATACTCGATCATCCGCTGTCGAGGAGAAATTATTCTTAAGAGAAAACCCACACTGCGAGTTCAACGGTGCCCTCATATTTCAATTCCGAGCATCTGTTCAAATGATATAAGAACCCACTCGTACGTTTATTGAAGGTACCAAAAAAAGTTCAAAAAATTAATATCAGTCACCCTCCACCCACTGTCGTCAAGGTTAGGCTCTTCCTATGAGAAACATTCCCCAACGGCCTCAACGATACTCTCGTATTTTCAATTTGAGTTACTTTTTATAGGTTATGAATTTTACAATTAAATAATTGTCACTTAATTATTTTATTTACAACCAAAAACTAACTTTCCCAGGTGGCCCGCACTGGACAAAGTTAGTATCTGATTAAAGAAAGCATACCCTCACATGTTTAGTGGTGGTATCAAATTTTTAATCCAAGTTACCATTTGTGAGTTAGAAGCATTTAAAAAATATATAACTTTATTTAATTATTTTATTTACGGTTATGCCATTTTTGGGTTTTATTACAGGAGGCATGCACCAACTAATCTTAAGTCGCGCTTAGGGTATACCCGCCTTCCTGAGCACAATGGTGCCCTCAGATTTTTGATCTGAGTAATCATTTAGGATTTATTCCAATTTTTCAGGAAAAATACTTACGCGCATTAATTAATGATTAACAAAACATGAGAAAAAATATTATGGGCACACCAGGCCTCAAAATCAGGTCCCGTAAAAAACTGTGTACTTTTAAAATTACAATTAATTTATGAAAAAAATATCATTGAAATTTATGGGTGTTTACATTAATTTAATTTTAAATTTATATATCATCCATTATAATCCGAAAATCTAAAATATTACATTTTTATACATATTTTTGACTTTTACATTTCAAATGTTTTAAGAAAAGGAAAAATGTAAGGATGTAACTCTCTTGCTTTAATATTATTAAAATTTTATTAAAATGGTTAAAAACATAATTTCTAGTCATAAATTGAATTATGAAATAAAAATTATAATTTTTTTGTCATGAAAATTTATTGTTAATTTTTACAGAATAATTAATTACCTTAAATTATTTTTGCAATGTTGACATAGTGCTTGTGTGAGAAGTAAAAAATTCATGAAAATTATTTTGAAGACTGAAAAGGTGATAGAATTTTGGTGAGTCATAGTGTCATAATTATTTCTAATATCTATATAACATATTATTGAAAATTTGAAGGTTAATATTATAATTCAATTTCAATATTGATGCGATTACATTATAATTAGATGAAAAGATCCACAAATTAACATAATAATGTTTTATAAAAACCCATATTTTATTAAATGATTTACAAATCGTAAAAACCTTACATTTATACTTGTAAATGTTATATTTTTTAATGTATCAATCCTGAAACATTTAGGGGTAAATTTTCCATCTATAGTGTCATTATTAACCCAATAAATCGTAAAAAACATTAAAATCATAGAAATATTGAAAATTGATTTTGTTGGTTTAAAATAAATACATTAGGGTTAATACATCACCTAAACATGTAAACATTTTATTGAATGATAGTATTTAGGGTCAGAATAAAAATATATTATCAATATACAAATTGATATCTTATTTAAACATGATCAGTTTATTATATTAATTTAATACATTAAAAAATTCAAAGAATTCCCCTCCGAACTGTAGTAAAAGGGAAATCCATATCTTATTGTCTTGGAAAATTATGATTTATTTTTTATATCCAATAACTTCCAAAATACCTTAAAAAAATTAGTAACCATGTTTGATAGGGATATTTTTGAATAATACAACCCATAGAGGACATAAGGAGTAATATAACGTTGGTTGTCCGAAGAAATGGTATAGCTTTTAACCAAATGTTTTAGTTTTTTTTCATCATCCACCTACTTTAATGATTATTCAATAATGAATAAATGATAAAATCATTATAATACATGTAGTTATATGTTATTATCATAATATAATAGCCTATATCTATCTCATTTCCAGAAAATAATAAATAAAACATCATTAGTGTTCTTAAATGACTATCACCTCGTAAATCGATATAATTCATTTTCCATCTCCTCCATTCATTGATGATTATAATGATTGATTTAATATATATATATATATATATGATTCTAATGTAATTATCATTATGGATATAAAATATATTTTCTATTTTATTACCATTTAATCCATTAAAAATGATAATAGCATTCATGTGTTCTCATATATGACAACTTCTACGAAGTGATGTTATTAGTTTTTCATCCCCACTTCACTAGAAAGAAGATTAAAAATAATTTATAAATATTATATGATATTTATGATCAAAATATAATTTTTAGGAACAAAATAGTTCTTACCATTTTTTCATCATGATCATTGAAAAATAGAAATGTTACTCATGCGTATGATGACCCACCATCACCATGATTATAAGGAAATTAAGTTTTCCTAACAATAAATAATTGTTTTTTTAAAGTAAATAAATTTTTAAAAATTATAATTATATGAGGATTATTATTAAGGAGATAATTTAATATTTACGCCTCTTACCATGATTAGCACATAGAATCTATTTTAAAATTTTTATTCCAACATCCTAAAAAAATCTAATACGGACATAATAGATTATGAAATAAAAAAATACATATAAATGAATGGAAATTTTATTTCATAAAAAATAAATATATAAATAATTTTTTATCAAATTAAATATTAATATATTTTTATTATACATTTTTAAAGTACATACCGGACAAGTAGGATTCATGGTAACATATTACATAAAAATTTCCTTTATGGAGATATATTTTATGGTTATGGACAATATTTATTTTATATTGTGTATATGTTTCCCAATTTATGGGTAATATCATTATTCATTCATATTCAATGATATATTAATTTATAATTCAATAATTTTAATCTAGGTGGATTTGAATTTCATTTTACCGTATTGAATGGGATTTCATAAATCAATTTTCTATTCATTAGGATATATCTCTTAATTATTGATTTTCTTATTACATAATTATTTTTGAAAGGATAAATATTTAAAAAAAATTATATCATAGTTTTTAACTTTTTTTTCAAATAATCAATCCATTTTTAAATTGTCAAATACATGATATAATATTTATTATTGTTATTTGTCTATTATTATCTTTCTTTAAGACATACATTTATGATATGATCCTCTATTTTTTTATGAGGTACATATACATCCTATTTCACATGTTATATCTTTAATATATATAACATAATTATATTTAAATATTCATTTTATGTAATTCATTCATGTGGATTATTTCAAATGATACCAATATAGTAAGGGATTTTTATTTCAATCCCATTTATAGTCAAGAGATTTTATGCATGTATTTCTAAAGATATGTTAAATGAACCTTATTTGATAAAACCATTTCATTTTATTCTCCTCTAGTTATTTCTGGAGATTAAATCTTTTGATTCATATTACACACACTAAGAACTCTATAGACTGAACAAATTGTTTTTGGGAAAATGAAATTATTTATCTCCTCGGTCGAAATATTATTCCTCCACATCCTTGTTTTCTAAATTTTATTAAAATGTTATAATTTAAAAATAAATTATTTATTAATTTTATTTTAAAATAAAATTTACTTTATTTATAATGTTTTTAGAAAATAATTTTTTTATAAATTTTCTAATTTTGTCAATTTTGAATTTTTACAAAATTATAGTGTGAATTTTTATTTATAACGTCCACTAAATGAATGTATTTTTAATATATAGTGTATATTTAATAATATTAATATTCTATTATATGTTTCAATTTTTATTTTTAATGATGTTTTTTTTGATTATTTATAATTTTTTTATAAAATACAATAAAATTTCCTTAATTTTCAAATAATTTTTTTATTTCTTTTAAGTGTTAATTTATTCAATATCACAATTATTTAAGGATTACACATCAAACCTAGGACAATGATCTTATGATATAATCTATATTAGTTTTCTCTATTTATTTCAATTATTGTTCTTAATAGATTTTCATGGAACACTATTATTTTCTATGAGTTAACAACGGTATATTGTAATTAGGGTTGATAAAAAAGGTGTTATTATTGAAAATTAAACCTCAAAAATATTTTATTCATGAATGATATAATGTTTTAAGTGATTATGATGGCTGATATATGTATATATTATATAAATAGGTGATCCCAGTATAGCTTGTATGAATGGGTAATCATGATAAAACATGTATGAATGGGTGGGCTCGACCCAACATATATGAAAAAATGAGCCGAATATAACTCTCTAAAATATGCGATAATAATGAAGGGATTAGCTATATATAATTTAATCCTAATTTATTATATCTTTATATGGTTTACTGGTTACATAAAATAGATTATAGACATTAACCTGGTAAGGTTATTCTATTAGTAAGGGTTCTTGCAAGGTATTTTTGAGGATAATGTTCTCAAAAACCAATATGTTTTCATTATTATTGAAATCAGTTTTTAATAATTCCTTTGATCAATATTGTAATCAAATGAGTCATGATTATTTTTTTTTTGAATTTTTCATCTTTTAATGATTTTTTCCAAGATAAATGTTAATGAATTATGTTTCCATGTGTATGAGTTCATTTATTCTATAATAATGAATAGTGATTATTTTATCATTTCCCTATTATCATCTAATACTCACTATTATCAATAAATTGTTAATTCTTATTTTTACCCTTAAGGAGTATTTGATCTGACCCTTCTTATATATCCATTTTCTATGGTTATGATGATTGATGTTAAAGTATTTATGTCGATAATTATTTGATGTGTGAAAGATTTTTTAGTAGAGGCTGAAGATGTAATGTGGAAATAGATAATCAAAATATAGTTGAAAAAATTCTCACATGAATACAATGATAGTGTTTTAAAAGTATGTGTTCCAATTATCTAAAACTCTAAACCTAAAAGGTCATTGGGTATGTAATTAATCCAATATTTTCCTTCTGATGTTCTATTTTTTGTAAGGTTGAAATTAGGTCACATTAATTGGTACCAATAAATGAAATGAAAAAATTATGTTTTAAGCACCAGATTATAGGATTGTGGGTTAAAGGTTGTTACATGTGGTCTATTATTCTTTATACTCTCAAAAATTATTTTTACTCTAGTGAAATACAATTTCACTAACTACATTTATGATCCCGACCATGAGATAAGGTATTTCCTAGATTGTATTTTTTTATTGGAGTTTTTTATGGAATTAGGATAGTCCTTGAATGTTACCTAGGGGATCAGGATATCAAATTGTGGAAAATTAATCCAAAATATTCATGTTTCATAGTAGGATCATGGTTAGTTTAAACATGAACCATAAATTTTCGGGTCATGGGTTCCTTGGATAGAGCCATGGAAACAACCATTTCATTATATGAATACAAATGTGGGCATTCTTAGACAACCAGGCTGCCATTACCTCCCCTGGAAAAAGTATACCACATGGGTTGCACATATATTTTCATCCCACGTAGGATCCTATAAGAGACCATGTGGCTTATTCCCCATTTTAATATAGGGAACTATGAGTTTATCATATAGTTTGGAAAACCTTGTGGAAAAACTATGATCCTCTTCAAAAATTTAAAAATTCCATTTTCCATCTACGTCATTATGATATGTCCCCATATTCCCCCCCCCCCCCCATTTAGCCCCCAATAGTAAATGTGATAGACCATGTTCTCCTCCCTGCTCCACTGATGTTTCTCCCTTGATTCATAGGTGGTTGTAGAGTCATTCAGTGTGAATCAATTCCTAGGTAAGTATTAGACTCAATTTCATTCAATTTTCAGGAAGACTCTCGGTGCATTATTTCCTCTCTTCCAAACCTCTAAACCATTATATTTCAGGGTGATAATTATTTTGTTTAATATTTAATTTGTATCTAAAATCAAGGGATGGGTATGAATTTTTGTTTTCTTGTGATCATTATGTAGGATGTCTACAATATTTTTCTCATAATTTTAATTATTTATAAATTTATGTGCTTATACCTTAGTACTTTCATGATTAATTTTAATATATATGAAAAAATGTAGTTTGGGCCTTTTATTTATTTTTGTGACCATTTAAAGTCCTCCTTGTGTTCGTTTATGGTGTAAGGACAAATCGTGGATTACCCATGGGGTATGAAAACTTATTGAAACTCATGATCAATTTCGTAAAAGCGGAGATATGGATATTATGAAATTTAATTAGTATATGTTGTTGTTGTTTAAATTGGAATCTGTAAATGGATTATTGAAATTTTTACATTCTATATTTTTTGGTATTCATTAAAGAATTTTCAAATGGATTCATAGATGTTTTTTGGACTATGATCTAGTTATGTTTTTCAATGAATCAAAACTGTGATTGAATGTGGGTATTTTTTATATAGAGGTGTAAAGCTCAATGTGATTTGAAATTTTAGTTTCTATTAGACATAAAATGGTTATTGGGATTGAGGGTGTGTTTACCTCTTGAGAAAATTCAATAATACATACTTCAAAATTGTTGAAAATAGAAATTAAGGCTATGAATAATAGTTTAGTTTTTTCATATAGGATGACCCATGATTTATAGGGTGGCGTCTTTATGGTTTTAAAATGTGTTTTTTGTTTTTCTATTTCTTACCATAAGAAAGGTGATTAGGTTTTATGTACCTTACACTTTGAATTCTTCGATTTTTTGGGACGATGTTAATTAAAATTATATAATGGTAAATGTGATTAATGGTTAAAGAAGAAACTCCTGGTGTAAAGTATTAAAAATTTTTTATTTGATCAAGGATATACTACTATGATATGGGATAAAATAATTTTTCATCACTATTGATTTATTGTATGACTAAAGTATTGGATTGAGTATCCACATAATTTGGTCAGGCTAGATCAATGTTCTAGGCCCCACTAATGTTTTTCTAGTTTAGGATGTCAGGCTATGTATATATTCTCCTAATGTGGTAATGGTTAGGGATTTTTGATGGATGTTATTTTATCATAATGTATGGACATGATATGGAAACTTGTACAACTACTGTATTGTACATGGATTAATTGAATTTATTTCTTAAGTCCCCCTTGTGATAGAAATTATTTAAACCACCTTATTCTATGGATTGAGATACCATAATTATTATATAATTTTAGGTAATTTTTATAGTGAATTATAACTCAAAGGATAAAATGGATAATTAATATTTTCTAAAATGTAAATTATTATTTTTATGTTTTCTTTTTTTACTCCACCTTAATTATCTTCAAATACCATTATAAAACTTGTAATTTTTTTAGATACCATTGGTAGAAGCCGTTTGAGTTTTAGTCACACCATACTAGGGATTACATGGAAATCTGGTACCCTAGTTCAAGATACTTGTTTATTGTTACATGTTCCAAAAGCAAGACATGAATTTTTTCTTGTGAATGGGATGAAAGGATTGAGAAATGGTTATGAAGACAATGTTTGGACCAAAGTTCATGTTTGGGATCTTTTATATTTTAAGTATTTCATATTTTATATTTATGGCAACTTGATATATATGGTTGACTTATCGTGATTATATTATGTTTTAATTAGTTTATTTATATCCCTTTCATCCGGTTAGTTTGAATCATTAATTTGGTATGATATATAACTTGATATTATTTATATTGTTATTTTACTATTAAAAAAAGTTATAGTATCCCCTTTTTACCTCCACAGACCTTCTCTTTGATTCGATACCCTCTGGTTTACACAAAGGTGCTTCAGAGGTCCTTTAGTGGATTACCTCAGGGAAGTAGTTATAATGGCACCTATGATAGGGAACTATAAAGTATTATCAATTTTGGTGTCTTTTTTATTGCTATATTGGCATGGTATAAGGGATGATATGATCTTCTTGAGGATTCTTAATGAAACCATTCATGGGTTCCTGCAGAACCACACACAATGGTATATTCATGTTTCCCGAGGTGGGAATTGATTAATTTGTGCTATTATAGTAGATTTATGCATCCACCATGAGTAGTGAACTTGGATTTGAAGTTATAAATGTATTATGTTTCATCTCATAACATGGAATTGGGGGGGGGGGGATTGTGTTCATGCAACATTCAAGGACCTTCAGATTTAAAGGTCACTCATATGTTTCCTATGGTTCATAGTTCAATGAGATTCATATGCAATTAATGTACTTTTCTGATTTTTGTTCATTTTATTGACATATCGTGAAATTATCATTAATGAATGTATTTTGAAAAAAGTGAATTTGAGTGAATATGTTATTTTTGAAATATTGACTGTTAAAAATGTATTGAAATGTGAATCATTGGATTTTAAAGAGTAATGACTAAATTTAATAAGATAAGAGTAAATTATCGAACCTACCAGGACACTAGATATGGGAATAAATAGTTTTGTGACTAGACCCTATGTATATCATTTTTGGTTAGTTAGAGTTCCCTAGTTTCTAGATCATGGGCTATGGGATTTGAGTCTTTATGGGTTTAAATATTATGGATATTGCATTGTTTCTTGTTGTACCTTTAGTTATGTTGTGACCTCAAGGTTTCGAAAGGTCAACTGTTAATATTGGTGTGATAACCATTGTTCTTTTAGTCATTTCAAGTTGTGTTTTGGACCATATACATGGTTGTGTCTCATAGTGTTGATGTGTGTATGAGAGTACATTGGGTGCGGTACCTAAAGTAAATGGTCACTTGTTGTGTTAAACACATTGTGTATATGAATGAGGGAATGACTTCCCCCGTAAGAAGTTAGTTTGTTTTACTTTTCATGTACATGGATTAGATAGATATCCTATAGAGTTTGATATATGTGATAGTAGTTTAGGGAGTATGTTTCATTTATAATGAGAGGGGTTGGATGAGGTTTCTAGTGTTGTGGTCATTAAATTATACTTATGGATGATTATGATTTGGAAATTGGTGCATATATAGTATTGTATATTTAGGGGTTCACCTAGAGAGCTATGTGGGATATAAAATCACATAGGATATATTAAATTAGTTGTGCTTATGCGCTGGTAGTTTTTAGTATTTGATATTAGCCTCATGAGATGTTGGACTTGTGTGGATAGTGATTTGGAATGAAAATAACATGTGATTTATTAGAAGTTGAACAAATTCATTGTATGTATCATTCAGTTTCATGGAAATGTTCATGTTTATGCCTCAATTTAACTCTCTTGGATGCACATTAGTGCTTTTTATTTCCTGGAAGATTATTTTAAAATGAAATAATCCTTACAGTTCCTGTCATGACAATTTTCATAAAATGTGATGATGGAATTTGGGTTGAATAGGGGAATAAAGGAAAAGGGTGACCAAGGGCGGATGATGAAATTTAATATATAAGTGATACATGTGGTTAGGGTTGGTAGGATTTTTTGTAAAAAAAGGTTGGTTTCTGGGATTGAACACTGAAAATGCCTTCAGTCTACTACGGTTGATGGAATATGAGGCCTGGTTAGATGAGAAATTGGTTATTGGTCTTAGATTTGGTCATGTACATTTTGTGATATATAGAGCTGGGTTCAATGACTGATCACAATAAATTGTGTGACTATGATTGTTTTAATAGGTTATAGATGTGGGAATGTGTTGGGGAGATAGGATGTCATTTTGTACAATTAAACATGTGGCTCTGGATAAGTGTCTGATGTTTTTAATGTGATCAAAGTGGGAAGTTCTTTTTATGAAAGATACTATTTGGGTTTTTATTAGTTTGGTTTTCAATTTTCTTTTAATTATGAAATAATAGGTTTAGTATAGAAAAACTATGTGTGGTGTCAATATTAGTTATTATCGGTGTATTGATCATGGATTCAAAAAAGAGGTTCGTGATGAAATTGTGAATTTTGGTGGGAAATATCACTTGAATGGTGCTGGTTTAGTACTAATAAGATGCATGTTGGTAGGGAATCCAGTACATTTGAAATGATAAGGTGTCCCCACAATGGGATGTGACATCAGTGATCACTCAGTTGTGGTGGTATTCATTAATAAAATAACACCATACTTACAAACTAGTGACAATCATTCTCAACATGTTGAAATCATCTTGGGTACATTGGTAATGAGTCATACATAAGCTGAGATAGATAAATGATTTTATTTTGGTTAGATGGAGAACCTCATTGAGGGTTTATTGCAAGAGTTTTGTGAGGATTTCTTCACGGTGAGTGGTTTACCATATCGTTTTATCGAGAAGGGTTCCTGTAATGGAACAAGTGTTATAGAATTCAATGGATGTTATTCATTAATGATGATGGATGTTGATGGTTGATGTTTTGTTTGGAAATTCAAGTGTAAAATAGATTTCCATGTAAACTTTTTGTGTTTTGTAGAGTTAGACCATGCACTATGCTGGTCATAATTCCATAATGAAAATGGGGAAAATAATACTCATATTGTGGGGAGAAATATGTCAGTCATATGTTTGTTGATAATATTTTGGGTTAGATGTGGTGGAATCAATATTCAAATAAAGAACCTATGAGGTATTTTTTTGGATTTCAGGATAATTATAGTAAGGAATTGCATGGGGTGGTTGATTGAGTCCAACATTATATTTGGGCTCATGGTAGTTCCAAATGCAACAGGACTGTTTTTGTTAGAGGCATGTCATGTGGTGTAGAAGAGAATGATGATGGTTTTCAGGGAAATGTATGTTTTGATTGTAGTCATTAATTATAATTTTTTTATAAACATTCTTTATAATCTCTATCACATTTGTTCAGATGGTTGTTGAATACCTTAGGTGACATGGAATCATGGAAAAGTTCAGTGTTAACATACCAATAGTAGAATTTTGTCTTTTTCAAGAAAAGTTGGTCATGGATGGTTTGACTTAGGTAGATAAAAGGAACAGAAGTGGTGAGTTGTAATCCATATCTTGTTAATTATATGTAATGTTAATTATATTTTACGTATGTAATATTGATTTCAGAAAATCCATGTTTTCAATTTTTTGTGTATGGATGGAAGAATAATTTCGATTCTGGGTGGTTTTAATGACAAGGATGGATGATGATGATGATTGGAACCCTTGTGGGAGTTTAAAAATAGTGAATGAGGGAACATTTCTTCTATGCTATGAATTTTGAGATTGGGTTCATGCCTTCCTTTTCAAATGATAATGCTTCCAAAAACTGAATGATGGTGGTTGTGAGCTTAAGTGTATGGTAGAGAGAACCATTATAGTAAAGTGGTTGGTTGATGATGTGATCAGTGTTACAAGATGAATGGGATTTGGTAATAACCATTTTAGTGAATTTTTTTTGATTAAGGTTGTTGGACTAGGCCTAGACAAGTTAAATTCTAGAGATGAGGGTTGTTATTTTTTTCATTTGGTTTTATGTTATGGAATGATGTAGGATATATGATCTGTTTGGATAATAATACGTTCCATTAGGTGACACTATGTTTGAAGTGTTTATAAGGTTCTAGATTATGAGATGATTGGTAACCATATATGTTGGGTTGTTTAGGGTTTGTGGGGATAATCAAATGAGGGCGTACCAATTGGATCTACTAGGGAAGATTAGTTTATTAATAGATGTTTTCCTAGAAAGCTAGTTTCATTAGTAATTCCCTTACATTCATCATGTGTCTGATGTTAGTAATGGAAAACATTAGGGAAAATATTCATTTGAGGAGAACCATTCTCATGATATAAATTGAAATTAGAATGTCTGTGTGGTAAAGTTATGCTTTTGATCTAAATTTAGGGATGACATGGCCTTGTTCAAGAGGATACATTAGAGATGGAATATTAAATTCATGCCCAATGGATTGAATACTGTTCCATGGCGGTTAAGGAAATACCAAAGTGCACCTCACTAATAAGCTCTTATAATGACGGGAGGATATAGGATCCCAACCCTATGATAAAGATTGTCCTGTAATAAAGGTTTCATTTTTACATTGTTTTATGGGTGTAGGATAGCCCTCACTAGTTTCATCATGGTCCGTTATATAGAATTATCGCAAAAGAGGCCATAATGTGAAATTTTCATGGTTGGATCATAATTATTTAAACCTTCTTCCATTATCATGATGTGTGTGGGTTCCTTGGAGAGAGCGAAGTACACGACCTTTGCACAGTATTAAAACTTTGAGGGCCTTCTCAGATTACCATAAAAATTACACATCCCCTCAGATAAAGGCCAGAACATGGTCTCTGCATGGATTGTCAGCCCATTCGAGTGCCTATGAGAGATTATTCAGCTAGTTACCCTATTGGACAAGTGGAACCACACAACTGGAGAAGTGTTTTTCTAACAATGAGGCCAAATTGTTGGCCTATTAAAAAATGGATAAATTTCTATTTTCCCACTAATGATGTAACATTCCTCCACCAACATTCTTCACCATTTGACCCCATATAAAAATAGTGAAAAACTAGAATCTCCTCCCTAATCAATGGATGTTTCCCAATAGATTTTTTGGAATTTAGAGTACTATTAAGTGTGAATCAGAGCTCCATTAATGTCTTTAGCTCACGTTTTATCGATTGTTATGTAGGAGATTGATGGATTTTTCCCTATCCTTCAGAATCTGTGAATATTGTTTAGGGTGTTCATTATTTGGGTGATTGACTCAATTTTAGCTCAAACCATGGTATAGGTTTCAAATATTGGCTATTTATAAGAATCAGGAATGTGGAAAATATTTTTTTCTATATTCTTAATTTTTTATAATTGTTTGTGGTCTTTTAATTTTTTACATCCTTATTATGTTTTAATTTATTATACTATGTAAATTAAATTTGTAAATACATTGTGGTGTGATATCCATCACAGACCCCATTGTGTTATTTGAAGATAAAAGGCCGAACCAACGACAACCCATGGGTTATGCGAAACCCTTAAAAACTATGGAACAATTTGGTAATTTTTGAGATAGAGATTTTATAGGAGTTAATGGGTAGATGTTTTTTTAAAAACAACCATTCTTAAAGGAAGGATTGAAATATTCACATCCATTGTTTTTTAGGATTCCAAGAAGGCTTTTAAAATTGATTAAATGATGATTTTTTATTTTGATACAACTATTGGTTTTAATGAATAAAAATGATTTTAGAATGTGGGTGGTGTTTAAATTTGAGGTGTTGAACCAAATGTTATTTCAAATTGGTGTTTTATTATTAGTCATAAAACCATTATTTGGAATGAATATGCGTTTCCCCTCTTTTGAAATTGATATATTGTATCATTTAGATAGGTTGGAAATGGAAATGAAGGCCTTGGGTCAGGGATTAGTTTTTTGAAATGGAAGACACATATTTTAATAGGTGACATATAAATGTATTTATAAATATCCTTTTTATTTTTTTATTCCACAAGCAAATGTTTGGGTGTAATTTATTCCATGATTTAGAGTTAAGGGTCTTTTTGGACCGCGCTAATTGAAATGATAAGTGGGTAAATTTGAAAATGGTTAAAGAAGATTATCCATGTGGAAAATATATGAGTGGAGTATTAGACTAAGGGTTTACTCTCATGGGTTAGGAAAAACTGAGACATTACACACACTATTCTATTATATAACTAGAGTAATAAACTGAGGTTAATCATATTTGGGTTAGGCCCAACCATTTCTCAATGACCTAATAATGTTTTGGTAGTTTTAGGATGTCAGACTACAGATCTATTATCTTAATGATTACATGGTTTGTGATGTATGAGTGATGCTATCTTCTCCCATATATGGACATGATATGGACACATGTAGGGATTCCCCAATGTTTATGGTTTAATTGAATTAACTAATGAATTACCCCATATTAATGAAAGTGTGTAAGCCCCATTATGCTATGGATAGGGATCTCATCATGGATGGAGTGGTTTAGGATTGTTGGATTTAAAAATATAACATAATGTGTATAATGTTTAATTAATATCTGTTAAAATAAAAAACATGCTTATTTATTCATCATTTATTTATTGCACCTTTACTATCATAGTACACTGTTTTAAATACTGCTTATTTCATTTTGGACTATTATTCATGGACTATTGAATTTTACTCAAATCCTTCTAAGGCCATCTTAACACTTGGGAACCCATGAATTTGCTAATAATTTTCTTTTATAGGTTTAGAATATGGACTTGGTGCTTGGGTTGTTCAAGGGATGATGGGTTTGAGAATGGGATGTTAGGATACATTTTTCATTTGGATCAGTGTTCAAGATATTTTTTAGATTCAACATTAGGGGATTTATTTTTTTAACATCTATACATGTAGTTTTGACATATCAATTGTACATTGTGTTTCATGTGGCATATTGATGGCCCATTACATTGGTTGTTTTTTATATATAATTTGATACGTTATACATTTCCTATTATTTTCACTGTTGTTTTATTTTGATAAGGGGGTATATTGTACCCTTTGTATTCTATAGACCCAAAATTCTAGTCAAAATCCTATAGCATACAAGGAGGCACAACTAAGTTCATGTGGATGACTTTCTCTTGGAACCATTATAGAAGCCCCTATGATGTGGAATTACATTGGAGTTAAAATATAAACTAGTTCATTAATAGATTTTTGACACTCATCGTTTTTTTAGTATTGTTATTTATAAATGAGAATTTTACACTATTATGATGTTAGAGAACATTAGTACATTTTTTGACAGAGAATTGTTTACACATCAATACTTTTTTTAAAATATTGTTATAGGGTACTTGGTATTTGAATTTTTTCTTGTTCGAATTATTTTATTTTCATATGATATATTTTATATTATATATTTATACAAAAAGAGATTAATTTTATTTATCTTTTTTGTAATTATTTATTCATACATGGTATCTCGAATTTATATACTAATATATATTTAATAAAGATAAATATTTATTTTATAAATGTTATAAAATTGGATGACTCATTAAAAATATTTACTATAATGAACTAGTGAAATATTTTGAAATCCAAACATGGAAAATTATTCCATAAATAAAAACATTGACCCATGATTCTATTCACTAATGACAATAAATTTGGGGATTCCTAGTGGAGTAGTGGTTTTCCAAATCAATGAATATAGTTGTAACAGTTTTTTTGTAATTATAAAATGGTACTAAAGAAACATTTTGAATTATCAAGGACTTATTATTCCTAAATAGGATATATAATGTCAGTACTTCTGGTGTGTACAATGTATATTCATGACCTACAAGTCTATGGTTGAAATAGTAGTTATTTGGGTGTGGACCTTACAATGAGTATACTATATATGAGGATTCAAAAGGGGATTATTCATTAGAGTAGAAGCTAACATTTGTTGAAGATAGAGAGGGTATAGAGATTCCATTGGGACCACCCTGTTCATGCACAAGAAGCCCAGCTCAACAACCATGCAAAGTTAGAGAGCTAATATCACGATATAGATGCCTGGGATTAGAAAATACATGTAGTTATAGAATAGATATTACCTCTAAGACCTACATTTCATGTAATATGAATGCCTATGGTCCTTGAATGGGTTTCCCCACATTCCTTGAAAAAAGGGTTTTGAAAAAAAGACCTTCAGGCCATTTGGGCTTGGGATGTTTGATTACTTAGTCTGGTATTGATAGTTATGACTAAGTGATTTTTTGATTCATGAGATTGGAATTTCAAATCATGTGAATTTATATAGGGATTAGTTGGGAGAAAACATCTATATTTGTTCATGAATTATCATGTTAGTATCACAATTGGACATCAATATCACATTATTATGGTAAATTTTATAAATGTATTGAAATCTAATTCGTTATGAGTAATTAATCATGCAATGATATTTTTCTACATTAATTATTTCTGGTGAAGTAATAATTTAAATTCATTTACATATAATAATTAATATTATTTAGGTTTGATTACATATGGTGTTATATATTTTTATAGATGACTCATTTCTGTCTTCATATTATATTATTATTTATAATATATTATTTTCATATTTAAATTAACTTTAGTAATTATATATCTTCCTGTTTATAATTTATTGTCCATATTTATCTGAAATATACACCCTTGATAAATCCACATCTCCACTATTTAAAATTTTACATCTATATAATATCTTTATCCATTATGTGTGATATCACCATGATATATATATTATTGTAAATGAATAACAATGTAAATGGTTTGGTTTTATTATAATGTGCAGAAAAATGTTTTGAGTCATAAAAAAGTATTATAAAAATAAGATTTTAAAAAGATAGTAAGAAATTATTTTATTTGATTTTATTTTTAAAATAAAACGGATGATTTTACATCCAAACAGTTTTTGAATATATAATTCATATGTGATTCTATTATGGAACATAATATTATGAAAAAAATCATGTGTGAATGTTTTATAATAAATAGAAAGTTATTTTAAAGATAGATATTTGAAATTTTGAGACCATTCATTTGTGAGGCGTACCGTGGGATTATATTTGGAGGGTGGTTCATATTAAGATGATTTTTAATAGCTTAATGTTTCTTTCAGGATTAATAGGATGATGTAATGAGAAAATATATTAGTTTTTATAGTCACACATTTGAATTTTAGAGTATACTACGGGATTTTCATATGAATGGTTAACTATGAAAATTTCATTACATAATTTAGTTACATTTTATATGAAAACTTGTATTATCATTTAATTGAAAAACAGTTATTCTGTTTTGGGTTTATTGTTTCTAATGTCCGTATGTAATTATGTAATGGTGAAATATGGTTTTTTAGGGGTTTAAATAATTAAAATGTAGTATAATTATAATTTTTTGATATTAATTCATGAGAGGGATCTCTCTTGATTAAATTAAAAATAAAAACATTAGTTTTTCATGGTTAAAAGAGTGTTAGTTAATCATGGGATATGATTTTTGTTTCATTTCATAGAGGGTATTTAAATAAGAGTGGATTTAATATTCCACTTTGGTTCCAGGGGAATACCAAAAAAAATATCATTATTCTTCTAGTGGATTATATGTCTTGCACCAAAAATTTACTAGAGACACACCGAAACATTTTTGGGTGCAATACTATATAAAATTAAATTGATGATGAGTTGTAATTTTCACATAAAATATATTAAACCCTTGATGTGGACCCAAAACTCTTATTCTTTTTATCCAAACCATTCACCATAAAAGAGAACCCAATATGTTCAAATGATTTCCCATGTATTCCCCTTGGAGTTATGTTCATCATGAATTGTTTTATTCTTAAAAATAAAGGAATCACCTATCTCTAGGTTATAATTTCAAATCCCTCCCGCTACCTCCTGATTCCCAATTTTCTAGTACAATATTCTCTATTTTAGGGAAATTTATCTAAATTATTCATACTATAATTAATTTTTCTCATAATATATCCAATTACAATGTTTAAAGGAATAGTGGATAAGTTATTCACTACCTATGATTATTTTTGTTATATAAAAAATATGTTTTCTGATTTATTCATGTTTTTGTTGTTGAAATTTTTGGTTATTTAGTCATTATTAATGAGGTATTCCAAAAATTTAAAAAGTTGGATGTATTTATGAGAGTTATATATATATATATATATTAATTCTATATATTTAGTTATTTTTCATTTATGGTGATTGAGGGGTTTAATTTTTTATGTTTTTAAATATTATTTATTTATTAATTTAATATATTATTTATTTTTTGGAGTAAACATACATTACTGAGGATTTATTATATTTTCAAGTCTTAACAATCAATGTAATATTCAGTCTATTAATAGGATATTCCTATGAATTATTTTCCAAAATAAATAATATATAATTTACGCTATATTTCGAATAATACATTTTTAGTTTTTTTAAAAAAAAATTTGAATACCACGTTTAATAATTTTATATG
This sequence comes from Viscum album, assembly GCA_963277665.1. Lineage (NCBI taxonomy): Eukaryota > Viridiplantae > Streptophyta > Magnoliopsida > Santalales > Viscaceae > Viscum > Viscum album. The sequence goes on from OY728137.1 coordinate 1,212,516,462, forward strand.
TAATTTCACAATAAATTAAGTTATAGTATGGATTCATTTCATGGTACATTAAAAAAAATTAAATTACAGTTATATTAATTTTTTGTTTTAGAAAAACTATTCTTCATTATTGTCTATTTAATGAATTTAATTATATATATTTTTAATATTTTATAATCACTAATTGAAATTAATTTTGGCAAGAAGGGTTATGATTTTTTTGGGGTTTCCTTTTCGTCTCCATATGTTATTAAATGAAGTGTAGGAGCTATTAATGTCTTTAATTTTAATGAATAATTTTATTAAATTTATTATTTAGACTTGGAATCCATTGTAATGTTCCTTATTTTATTTTAATATTATAATTATATGTTTAAATAAAATTGATAGGCGTAAATGTGTTCTTTAGTCATGTATATGATTTCAATTAAAAATATTCTTATCCTAAAATATTTTCAATGTTATCTAAGGTCTTCAATGAGTATTATGATGGGTTTTAAGTAATGACTTGGGTTATAAAAGTTGAAAATATTTGAAAAATATCTAATCATTGTTATCTCTAAACAAAACATGAATAAAGATGGGATAATTAATATTTTTTCTTCATGTGACTCCATATTAGTATATTTTAGAAAATAGGAAAATTATTTTCAACTAAATCATTTTTGGTATATGTATACATCTATAAGGAATTATATATCGGGAATTACTCATGTTTTATTTGGAAAATCGCTTAAAAAAAATCTTATATACTTATAATTCAATAAAAATTCTTGAACATGTGATATTTTTTTACATCAATGGAATTATAATGACTAGTTTGATAAAAATTAATGGTTTTTTTTAAGGTTTGTTTCTTTTAAATTTTTAATTTTTATAAATGAAATTTTATTTATTATATATACCGATTTAGTTTTTTTCAAAATGAATAATGTATGGAATATATTTTTCGATAAATAATTGATGTATATATACGTTTACTAATTCTATAACTTATGGTATTTATATTCCATAAAATTTTATTATTAAAACATCATTTCAAATGTCATCATAATTTATTCATTTACATTAAAGGATTAAAATATTTTGCATTTCAAACATAAAATAAGGAGACATTTTAATAAATGGTATCGAAGAAACATTCTTCCTCAATAGATGTTCTTTATAAATATGATTTTATATGTGGAAATATTATTTGGGAAAATAACAATAATTGTTTATTAATGATTTTTATTATTTTTTATACCACACTCTTTGCATGGGATGGATTGAAATATTTAGTAATTGTATATGTCTAATAAAATTCCTATAATTTAATTTTATTTATTACAAGTATACACAAGTTTTATGTATATTGTTTTTAGTTCCCTATTTAGATATAATTTAGTGAGTCATGGGTTATTGGCCAAGTCTCAACGTATATATTTTATTTAGTTTAATTATAATACTTTTAAAAAATGAATTCTATAGGACTTATGTTTCATTTGGATCAATGAATGTATGATTTATTGTTTTGGATGTCTTAACTAATATTTTCATTAACTAACATATTATTCCATTTTTACAAATTGTAGTGATATATATATATATTTCTAAGATGATGGGATCAATTTTTTATATGATCATATCTGTTTTTTTTTTGTTTGGAGTATATATGATCTATTATTAAAGATTTTAAATCCAATAAAAGATACTTCCTTGATATATAAATCAACTGAGAGTCATATCTATATTTTTATTTAAATCCATATAAGAAGTTTTGAGATATTAAAATATACATGTAAATGAAAAGTGAATGGAACATAGTTCTCTGAAATGATATACACTTTTCCCTTTTAAAAAAGGGATATGATACAACATTTCCCCTATATATAATACATTAACTTATTTCTCTGGGGATACTTATTATATCCTTGATTTTATTCTCTTATTGAATAAATGGGGAAATCATCAGGATTCATAAATAGAGTCATTATATATATATTCTAATCTATTATTGAGGGATTTTTGTACTTATATAGACCCCATTAGTGTAAAAAGTCATATTTTATGGTTACCATTAACCTATATGTCACTATTTAACTATTTTAATATGTTATTGATTTTTTGGAAAAAATAATTATTATATAAGAATGTAAATATTTTTAAATATTCATGATAGTACATTTTTATTCACAATGTGACATGAGTGTCTATTAGTGGTGGTTTATAATGACATTGTACTAAAACCTTAATTGTGAACTAACATGTATATGAAATGTTACTTGTGTATTACAATAAAAAATAGCTGTTTGGATTGATTTCAAATATTCAAGACATTGTTAGGATCAGGCTTTAATGGAGTAGGTTAATGCTCAACAATAATATTAAATAATACACATCTATGATTCATACAATTCATGGAAATAGATCAAAAAAAATTCTTTTATTTTTATTGAGTACATGGTCATCATATTTTAACTATTGGTAATTGTTTTCAATTTTCATGAATTATAATATATTTTGTTCTAATTCAAATTGATAATGAATTTATTTATATTATAACTTATTTAATAGTTATATAACATATATATGGTGTATAAATTGCACCTTATAGAGAACATGTTGATTATTTATTTTTTAGATCATTTTAAATTGGATTAATAAGGAATAATTTTTTTTAGAATGTTGATGACCTGTTTTAATATCAATAAATTTTTATTCATTAAACATCAAATGAAATAAAACCATATTTCTAGTCTCCAATGACTTGTGTTAGAGGAATTGACAAGAGGTTTGTGGTAAAATGACTAGGGTACTATTTATGAAACCAAATCATTGTTTTTATATGATTTCATAGTCCTATAGAAAGATAATTTTTTTACCATATCCTAGGGTTGTGATAGGAACATTTTGGGGAGAGAAATATAGTTTCCATAAAAAATATCTACAAATTGGACACATATTTATAGATAATATTCAATTTATTTATTATAATAATGACTCTATATGAAGGAAAACACATGTTATTAAAATTTATCCTTACTGAATCATTCAGACCATAAGAAATATTATTAGGGGGGATCCCTTCCTAAAATTTATCAAAAAAGGATCATTCTTAATTTTTAATTATTATCATTTATTCTCTTTAATAGAATTGTGTGCCTTTATTATAATCATAGTATTAATCAATCTATTATGTATTTCCATTTTGGGTTTGTAACAAGTGAATTTAAACACATAATTATATTTAGGGAACCAAAACCATATACCAGGGTAGTGATACTAGAAAATATATGAATGTGTAAACTTTAATACTCTTAGGAATGCATTAATGTACATATAACTAAAAAAATTCCACATGATATACACCCTTTTTTCAGCCCTTGGGGAGGATAAATTCATATTATTTTTCAATTGAGGTTGTTACAATATTAAAACATGTCATCCCAAATCTGATTATAGATCTAAAAAGGTTATTGGTGTCACCTATTAGTATAACTACAGTCCCTATATTACATAAATTTTATTCTATTGATTATTTCAATAATTTCACATTTTCTGGGAATGGTTCCTTGGTGGCCACCTAATACAAAATTACTCTATGAAAAAATAATTAACTCTTTTTTGTTAGTAAAACATAAAAAATAAATTTTGTCTTTATGGATATTGGTAATACTAGTTAAATTTTAATTCATAATTTTCATAGAATTTTATAAACAATAAAATTCCACTAATGAAATATAAAAAAAATTAGATCAAGAAATATCTTGAAAATGGTATTAAAAATGTCAATCATTTGTTTATCCTCACTAAATATAATATATATACAATTATATTATCAAAATATATTTTTTTTCTATTAAAAATTTATAATATATATATAAAGGTCTATACGAGAGATGAATGTGACTGTAGGATTAGTTTTCTAAAAACTATATGTAATTTCTTATTAGAAGGATCATATGAGGGGGTTATGAAGGCCACATTTTTTATTGTCAATTGCCCAAATTTTAATACCATATTATGTATTGAAAAATAGTTATCAATATTTATTTTTATTCAAATTTAAATAATAAATAATTTGATCATGATTGAGTGGTGGGAATGATGTTCTAATAGTATCAGTAAATTTAATTTGAGGAGTAGTAATTTTTATGATTTAATTACAATTTATAATTTTATAATTTATTATATTTATATATGTAATATATATATATATATATAATATTAGAGTCTAAATTCAAAACATGAAAATAAATTTATGATGTAATGTCATTGAAATTCAATGTAATACTTGGTTATCCTCATTAAATTAAAATTGTCAACTTTGATGATTTTCATAGGAAGTCTTCTGACATTGATAAGATAAAATATACATTAAAACTAATACTATTACTGTTTTATCATAGGTAAAATACTATAACCAGTAATGGATGAGAAAACTATTTTAGTCCAACAATGAGTAGACTGTATGGGTCTTCTTTAAAGGCTATTGAATGCATTGATCTAAATTGATTCTTGAATTATATTTTTTAAGAGTTGTTTATAAGGGTAATGTGATTCAAATATAGGGCCCTGATTTGTATAATAGAATCATATACTGCTTATCACAATCTATTTATGTCTCACCTAAATTTTCCTTTGATTTTAGGATTAAAGGATGTTCTCCTATTAACCTAAGAGATTGAATCTCCCTATAGAACGTTCCAGAACTGATACAATAATTTCAAGTACTAGTTGGAGATGAGACTAAATGTGAACCCTAAAGCTTAATGATCACACACACATATATATATATACACACACACTCCCATGATCATAAATATAAGGGACCTATTATGTATGAAATAAATGATTCATTTATTCATATGATCTGAAACCATTTATACGACATCTTTATCACTAGTATATCTATGAACATTGGTCACACAGTCCATTTTAATTTTCCCATATTAATTTCTTTTGATGTATTGATTTTTTATTTTCTATTGGTCTTGAATACTCTATATACACTTACCTAAAACACAACCATTAGGAAACAAATAGAGTTTTATTATTTTTCTTGAATGGTTTCAAAAATTGGAATTCGACATTAGGAAAAAATATTCATCATTTGGAGATGTACATACCATCAAAATGAAATATATTTATTCATTAAATCCCCACGAAAAACTATTGTGAAAACTAACCTTACATGAATATATAATAATGATAGTGTTTTTTAATATTATAATCATGGATTTCACCACTATAGTGTTTCTGTTTAATAATTTTCAAATCATGTTTGAATATTCTTGAGTCCTTAACATTATATATAAATGATGACATATTATTACTGTTGTGTTAAATTTTCCAACTATAATATCCATTATATAAAATTATAGTTTAACTAATATATTATAATACAATCTTCTTATATTCACCTCTATCACCCTTTTATGTATATTTTAACTACGGGATTTGGAAACTATGCCTCCCTGGTAGAGCGAATAAATAATATTTAAATCAGATGAGTGAAGGTATTCATCCTAAAGTTGAAGAATTAGACATAAATATCATTATGACAAAATATATACATGTTTTTTGAGGGTGAATATAGAAAATATCCCTATAAAGATAGTGTGCCTCTAAAACATCAAGGAATAAAATACTATATCCATTTCCATGACATTGGGAGAGTTATTTATTCATCAAAAAATAACTATATAAAACAATATTTGGATATGAGAGGATCATGAATGATAACAGAACCAAATATAAATTATGATGGATTAAAATATTAATGAAATCTCATACCAGTAAGAGTTAATGTGAGAATAATGGATATACTCAACATTATCTTTTTCACATAGAATCCAACTTAATACTGATCAGAACATTTTTATTGATCCCCATTTGTTGATAAATCCATCATTAGAGTACCTATTTTAGATATAGGATGTCATGACTTGGTTTTTCTGGAATTTTTTTTAAAATTATTTTGGAAAATTCTAATACCAAGCACTGAGACAACATGTGACTATAAGGCCCGAGGTGCCCAGAAAGATTTTCTAAAAATGTTATGATTTCAGAAACATGCCCGTGTGAATTTTTTGAAAAAGGTGAAATAAAATTTGAATTGAAACCTATATCAGACATATGGGGGAACTATTGAGCACAGAGCAATGTATTTACCCGAATCATGACATAATTTTAGTCCGTGTGAGTCTTCAGTGGAAAAACAAGAGAAGGGTGAAATCATAAATAAAATAATATTATTAATCTATTTTATATATAATATCCATACAACTCATAAAATGATAACACTTATTGGAAATCTAAGACCACTGTTGAGTTCATAAGGGGGTGTTTTCTTTATGTGAGAGCTAACATTGGCCAACAAAAACTAGCAATGAATGATGGTTTTTTATTGTAAACGTTATTAATAAATTGTAATAAAAATAATGTATTCTTTATGCAACAAATAGATTTATTTTAATATGCATTTTTAGAGAATTTAGGATTATCACCATATCCCTAGAATTATTTTAAGGCAAAGAGACAAATCTATCGTGAAAAAAGGTGGTGGATCTTAGATCGACGATCAATGAAAAACCTTATATTCAAAGGATCTTCACCCAAGACAACTATGTGACAACTTTTCGTCATTAGAAGTCGAAAAAAGTGATGTAGGGTAATTTTTATTTCATTTATTTTACCCATTCACCAATTCAGTGATGAACATGGACCAATTAACAAACAAATTTTCATGTGGATCAATCATTATCTAAAGATGAGATTTACCTTTTGGTGATTAAATGGGAGAATGATGATATGATTAATTGTTGGATTCTGTGTGTTTCTCAAACGACAACAAACCACTATTGAAATGAACATCGATCATGGTCTTCTACCATTGGTTGATTAATTCTCCCCCACCCCAATTTTTTGTTCATCATAGGAATTATTTGTTTGGTACACAACTCAACATATTGATATCGATGGATCATTTTGCATTGGATCGTTGGTGAAATGATCCCATATCGCAGATTTTGATTCAACATGGCATGAAAGAGGTTCAATAATGACTGGAACATACAGATAGAATTAGTTTGAGGGATAGAATTATTTAAGTTAATTATCGTCATAATATATTTTTATGTCGATAAGAAACTAGGGAGATGAAGAATGCGACCTAAAAATACCAAACATCCACCCTTTTTAAAAAATAGAGCACTGGCGGAGGAGCAGTGGCCTATGGAAGGGGAAATTGATGTGGTCGTTGTGACATGAACGTGGAATAACCACATTAAATGGAGCTGTAGGTTGAATTATACAAGAGAATGGAGCATGGACATAGAGGCCATGCGGTCAGGGGGACTGCATAGACCAACATGAGATGCGGCTGGTGTGGCCAAGAAGTAGGAATAGGCCGGCCCCTTGTGCGCGCCTGATTACAGTAACTAGTCTATTATATAAGCCCAGTGTTTTTGGTACAATGGGACCATCAGGTAGCATGTAGTGATCCATGCCTATTTGGTCTAGACTGGACATGATCCGGATGGGTCGTGTTAGCTGGGCATAGTTGGGTCAGATCCAGAGAGGACCCAAGCATCATTTTTTTACCAAAACAACAATCTCTTTCAAACCGTGTTCCATTTTGAAAAGATATTTTCATAGTTGTGACCATTGAGATGAGATGGTACTTTTGGAATACTCTAAATGGGTCATTGGGTATGTTATAATAAATCCTATTGGATTGTGTATAGTTTCTTCCATTACTAGTGCACTATGAGCGGAATGCTCCGGCTAGGTGTGACTTGGAGACAATGTGACTTGGGGGCTACATGACCCATTGATGCTCTGAACACCATTGAATATTTGGGCACCATCGATGCTATATTCCCCATTGATTCTCCATGTGCCATCGATGGAATATGCATCATTGATGCTCTGTGCACCATCTAAGATTCATAAACCATCGATGCTTTATGACCCATCGATGCTCTGGATGACATCCACACACTATGTGCCAAGGATTCTCCATGTTCAATTGATGCTCTATGTTCCATTGATGCTTCATGCATCATCGAAACATTATGTGTCATGGAAACTTGGTTATATGTGAACGACAACTAAAATTTATCTCTTCAAACATTAGACTTTTATCATTGTGAGATGACTGAACATCATGTGTTTTTTGTGGTTTTATTCATGTGATTCCATTTTGGTATACTTCATCTATATATTAGTGGTATTTTTTGGTTTTTGGGTTTCTTATTGACTATTTTTTTAGTCACCATTGCATGGTATTTTCCCACACATGTCATGTATTTTGAATATGATCGAAGATATAATCATGTTCTAGGTGGACCAGTGCTAGGTGGTGCATATAGGGATGAGATATATGTTTTGTTCTTCTATGACTTCAATAAACTGTCCTACAATTACCCTTCAAGTTGGGGTTTTCTATGGATGAGTTTTAGGAAGTTGTGAATTCAATTGACATTCACTTTATTTTGGTGGATTATTTTATGCCCCTATGTACTTTCCATTTTTCATACTGTCGTACTATGTGATTGGTTTATTATTGTATGCATTGATTGATTTATTATAATTTATAAATTTCATCGCTTTGGGATAGGATATGAGTGAGTGTGTACATGTAATTGGGAAAATGACTCCCATTTTTGGTATATGCTTACTCAGTGCTAGTCGCCAGCTCTTGGCCTATCAGAGGTGGGATTATTGTTGTCACATCATAGGACCCTCTATGATGAGCCATGACACAATGTTATCAGAGGGAATGTTGGTTCTATATAAAGGACCAAAATTCATTGAAATTGGTTTGGGGAAATAATGTTAATTGTTCAATGATTGACATTCGGACCAGGGACTCCATTGTTGGTGTGGCATCCAACGTATCCATACAACAGGACTATAAATTTTACTTTTCATCTTTGTACATGAATATACTAGTTGTTGGGAAAATAAATGGAACATCTATCATATATTATTTTGAGTGTGTTCTCATTTCCTTCATGAATCTTTTCACTAGGTATACGCTATTGACTCTGGTACATATTGATTTATTTTAGGATTCCTCAACACATACAGATAGCTAGTCCTGCTTCCGATGAGAGATTTCGAGGTTGATACACCTAGAGATATGTCATGGGTATTGGTACTAGTATGAGAGATACCACCTAATGGTGGTGTACCAATGATACCACCACCTGAAGAGAAATAGTTACAACCAATAATACATGTAGAAGATTCAAAAAAGATTAATGTGTTTCACGAGTGCCAGAGGTAGAAAATTCCACTGATAATGGGTGAGGTAGATCCACTGATAGATATGGATTGGATGGAGGTAGTTGCAGATAACTTCCACCTTGTGAGGATGCCTTCTAAGTTGATTTTAGTTCTATTTGTGAGTCTTCATCAGTTTTCAGTTGGCAGATGGTAGAGTTTAGTGATCCAAATGCATGAAGAGAAGACTCTCTCTTGGGTAGAAATTTAGGGTCTCTTCTTGGGAGAGTTCTTTCTAGTGATGTTATTCTCAGTGCACATACAAGAGAACCTTCATATTTAATGGTAAAGTAAGACATTAGTGGCATACCAAATGAGATTTGGGGATCTTTTTGAAACTCCATAGATATGGTGTATAACCCATTCTTCAGGGTCGAAGCCATTGAGTATGGGATATGCCAAGAGATCAGGGTATCCATGACTTCCCTTAGAATACCTACATGTGATGGGGTACTAGGGTGATCTCTTCTAGTGGAGATATTTCTAGTGCTGTAGACACAAGAAGTGGGAGGTACCACTTGGCACTAGGTAGTTCAGACTTTGGCAGAATGTAGCTAATAATATAAATAGGGACCTAAGTGGGTCAAACAATCTTGGGGATGATCCAACAATATATGATCAACGGTGTGAGGCTACCAATGTTGAGATGGTCAACTGAAGGACATGCTCTGTTACACATGTGGTAGTCAGGGATATCTAGCATGATATTGCCTGACTCGCCATGAAGAAGGTCAAAATACGGTTGAGGGACTACCGTGGTGGACAATGAGGTTGGATCAGAGTGTTCCATAGGGCCGTGGGAATGGTAGAGGAGCAGGTCTAGCAGTAGAAGGTGGTGGGAGGTTCGATGTACTACCACCATCACCCACTTGTGGTCCACCACAGACTAAGGGAGATTGCAGGAAATGAGGAGACCAACTTTAGGATATTGAGGCTTACGAACATAGTTCTCCAGATATAATTAAAGGTATTATCTATGTCTTTTATACCCTTTATATAATTATTATAGAGACATGTCCCAATCACTTTTTTATCACCCTGACCCTTCTTTGAGACTACGAGATTCTAATGGACCATTTTACATGAACCCTACTCTTAGAGACACTAACAAGGGGTGTTAGATGATCAAACATGGGTTCTGATAGTGTGAACTTATTTTTTGGGGAAGTAGTTTTTCTTGGGATCTCTTGGTGGTAGCTTCATGGCCTTACAATGTCATTTTTGGTATGGAATGTTCATCTATAGTTAATTCCCTAATTGAAAATTTTAAGCACAGAGTATGGTTTTTCCATGTAGATGGGACCAGGTTTTCCTTTATTGGTGAAAAGGAAACAAATTATGAATATGATAGACCCACACATATGAGGGTGCAACTGACTGCTCACCAATTCGCCTGCCTCACCCTCAGTATGGTGGATCATAGGAGTCAGTAGTTTATTACAGTGTTGGAAGAGTACGAGGAAGTCATTCCAAAGGATGTCTTTAAATTCCCTTCACGTGAGAAGGTAAGCATCAATATTTACCTGTACCCTTGGAAGGAAACGATATAGACACATACATATCAGATTCTCCCACAAAGCATCATGATTTAAGGGTACAACATGAAGACTGACAGGGGAAGGGTTTTGTGAGACCAGTGTTTCACCCAGGGTGGCCCCAGGTTTGTTTTCGATGATTGAAAATAAGAGCATGAAATTTTATGTGGAATTTCGAATCATGAACCATGTGTTCATAAAGAATAAGAATATACTATTGAGGATTGAAGAAATATTCAATAATTTTTTAGGTAGAGATGGGGTTCTTGAAGATAGACCTCAGTTCTGTCTATCACCAGTTTCGTATACAGGATGTAGATGTCCCGAGGTCATCTTTCACATGTCAGTACATAAAATATATGTACATTATGATTTCATTTGGTATAATTAACACCACAATAGTGTTCATTAGACTCATAAATAGAATATTCAATCCTTAGATAGACTAGCTCATTATGGTATTAATTGATGATATCCTAGTGTAATTGGTGACAGAGAAGAAGCACATCAAACAAATTTTTTTTTGTTCTAGACACACTCATATAACACCATATTTATGGGAAGCTCTTGAGGTCTCAATTATTGATTAAGGAGGTCTACTTTATAGGACATGTCATATCAGAGGTTGGAGCTGTAGTGGATCCGATGAAGATTGAAGTGATGCTTTCTTGGGATCCAAACATGAGTTTTACCAAGGGAGTGGATAATATTGGGGTTGGTTGGGTACTATTTTAGGTTTGTAATAGACCATTCCAAAGTAGTATCACCATTGAAAGCATTGATATGGAAGGTGTAGGATTTTGTGTGGAGAAAGAAGTATCCACCATATTTTTTAAGAGATGAGGTTAATGATGACGTGCGATCCAATCACGAGATTACGAGAGGAGGGTTTTGAGTATGTGGTGTTCTTCGATGCATCATGGATGATGCATGGTTGTGTCATTTTGAAAGGGAAAGTGGTGATTTCATATATTTATCTTCAGTTTACGTATCATTCATATAACTCCATGACTCATGATCTTGAGCTAAGAGGGCTAGTCTTCGCATTGATTCTGTGGAGACACTACCTGACGGGAGAGAGATTTATCGTATAGTATGACCACAAGACACTCAAGTATATCTTATCTCAAAAGGATCAAAACCTATGAAAATTATCATGCCTAGAGTTCCTATAGGACTACGACTTTGAGATTGTCTATACACCTGAGAATAGGAGTGTGGTTTTAGATGATCTCAACAATAGATCAAACTTGTAGTTATTGAGTGAGGCATCAGAGTAGTTGGTTGTGTAAGAGATTTTCATTATGTATGGATATAGTGCATCAAACCTCTAGTTGATGGTTGTCACTCCTACACTCTTACAAAAAATTAGGGAGGTATCTTGCGGATATCGAATGTGAGACATGACATTCTCAGTTTTCATTGGGGCATGCCCCTAATTGATATTCGATATATGGAGAGAATGTCATTCTTTTCAGAGGGTGCATAGTGGTACTAGTGATGTGGAAGTTGGAGGTTCTAAGGGAGTTCCACACATCCCATTTTATGGTACAATTGGGTGTGGCGATGATGTACCAGGACCTCCGATGTTAGTTTTAGTTTCCAGGGATGATGAACCAGGCAGCAATGTTTGTCTCTCAATGCCTCACATATCGGTATGTGAAGGCTAAGAACCGGGATCTAGTAGGATTGACCAAAAAACTTGTGGTGCTAGAGTGGATGTGGGTTGGGTTATCGATGGACTTTATGATAAGTTTACCATGCATGTCTAAGGGTCAAGATTCAATGTGTGTGAACGTTGAATCACTCAACAATTTTTCCCACTTCCTACCAATATGTGGGTAGAGTTCAGTATAGATATTTGGATGTATCTACGTGTGGGAGATAATTTGGATTCACAGAGTTACATCGAATATCATTTCAGATTGTGAAGCTCTTTTCACATTAGGGTTGTTGAAGGGATTGAAGGAAGCATTTGGTACTCAGTTACATTTGAGCACGATGATTCACCCCCAAATGAATGTACATATTTAGAGGACCATCATAGTTCATGAGGAAATGATACATATTTGCATCATAAGCATTGGATACAATTTGGAGAATCACCCAACACAATACGCGAAATTTTTAATTTATCGGCGGTTTAAACCACCGCAAAATCATTCTGCGATGATATTGAAAAACTGCAACTAAATTGGGCGTGGGTAATCAAATAGAGGTGGTTTTATTAAAGACGTCGTATAATAATATCGCAAGGGGTATTTAGAGGTGTTTTAAACAATCACTAATTATTATTTTTATTTATTTTAATATTTTTAATTTTTTATAATTTTTATTTTGATTATTTTCGTAATTAATAAATTAATTATTTTTATTTTCATAATTAATTAATTAATTAACTTATTTTTTAAAAAAAATAATTAATTAATTAATAATTAAATTAATTATGAGCTTATTATGTATTTATTTGTTAATTATTTATTTACTTATTTCATTATATTCATAATTAATTAATTAATTAATTATATACTTATTTTCTTAATTAATTAATTAATTGATTTATTAATTTATTAATCAATTTATTTATGTAATTTATTTATTATTTCTTATTTCTTATGTATTATTACCATGTTCATTCCCATCTCCAAGCACAAGTCCATGTTGTGCTCATGATCATGCCATAGAGAGAAATTCTCCATTAGGGGAGATTTGAACCCCTAACCTCTAACTTATTATCGAAAGACATTAGTACTCCAACAGGCTCTTCATATGGTCAATAAATTGAACATAATATTCTTATATATATATATATAGATTGCAAAAATAAATAATACATAACAAAATAGACACAAACTAAATATTTATTAATAAATAACGATTAATCAATAATCATTAATCAATAATCAGTAATCAATAATTAATAATTAACAATTAATATTTAATAATTACTTATTAATTAATAGATCATTAACGAAAAATAATTAATGAAAAATATAATATGGAAATAAATGGTGAATTAAAAAAGTAAATATAAAAAAGTAAATAGTAAATAATAAATAATAAATAACAAATAATAAATTGTAAAATGTAAATTTTAAATTGTAAATAATAAATAAAATTTACTAAACATTAAACACTAAATAATATATAATATAAAACATACACTACATAATACAAAATAAAAAATAAAAAATACAAAATACAACATACAAAATAAAAAATATATAAAATATAATATATGACATATAATATATAAGTAATGTGCAAATAATAAATTAATTAAAAAATAAATTAATATATGATGAATAAATAATAGATTAACTGTAAATTAATAAATAATACAATATATATAATAATTAATAAATACATAAGAATAAACCCAGAATAAATAAATAATTAGTAAATAATAAATATAATATGAATATATAATGAATATATAATAAATATGTAATTAATAATAAAATAGACCAAATTTATAATATAAATATAAAATAATAAAAAATAAAAAAAAGTAATTAATTATTGATTAAGAGACTGATAATAAAGAAAAAATAATTAATTAATAAAAAATTAATAATTAATAAACAATAAACATTAAATAATAAATAATAAATAATAAATAAAAGAATGAATAACTAAATGAATAAATAAATAATTGTATAATGAAATAAATAAATAATAAATAATAAATAAATATTAATTATTAATTATGAATAACAAATAAATAATAATTGATCATTAAGAATTAAGTATTAATAATTCATATTTAATATAAAAAATTTCTAATTAATCAAATCATTATTAATAAATTATTAATAAATAATTAATGAATATTGAATAAATAAATAAATAATAAATAAATAAATAAATAATAATCTAATGACAATTTAAAATTTGATAAATTAAAAATAAATTAATAAATAATAATGACTAAAGAATTACGAATTAATAATAAATAATAAATGATACATAATTAAAAAATATTAGTAACAAATAAATATATAAATAGATATATATATATAAATAATTAATAAATAATAATTATTAAATAATTATTAATTATTAGTAATTAGTAATTAGTAATTAATATTTAATATTTAATATTTATTATTTAATTAATAAATTATGATAATAAATAAACAAATAAATAAATAAATAAATAAACAATAAATGAATAATAAACAAATAATAAATACATAATTAACAATTAAATCATAGAGGAATGTGAGCATTCTCCCTCGATGATCCAAGGTGATTGGTTTACCCTAGATCACCCTCAAGGATTCAATCTACACTTCTATTCTACATTGTCTTGTGCCCCTCAAAGGATACTGTCTCTATCAGGTATTAAAGATCGTGAGGAGAAAGCCCTGAAGGAATTCTATAGTTTCATGTGTTTTTCAAGGTGGTCTTTTGCATCGCTCATAGATCGACCTCTATAATGTATCATCGGGAAGGGATCCATTACACATATATCTTCTCATGATAATGCAATTTATATAAGGATCAATCTACGTGCATTCTCTTTTATTGATCGTATTTTATTGATGAAGGGTTTCAAACCCTAGAATGTTTCTGTCCAAGTTTCCCATTTAGCATTCATCTGATGATTTATGGATTTCGTATTCGGTTCACTTGTTCATGGGTTTTTCCACATTTAATTTTGTATCTTTCGAGCTACATGGTAGAACATGGAGATTTAGATCTTTCATCCTAAGGCATGGAACCCTATATGTTTATGATTGGAAATTAAATTTTAGTCTGAATGACTTATAGATACCTGTGCTCAAATTTGGGTTAAGATTTAACAGATTAATTGGTTACTCTAGCACCCAGAAATTTTATTCAATAATGCTTATGCGATTGGCATACCAAATAGGATGGATAATGCCACTAAAAATGAGAGTTTTGGTCATTATACGTGTATATCAGTGGAGGTGGATTTATGTTCAACATTTGTTTATAAAGTTATCCTTTCAAAGACACATGATGAAATCACTCATAGAATAGATTATGATAAAATGACTTTATTTTTTTACTCCTACGGTATCATTGGTCACCCAAGGGTTAATTTTAGAAGTGTTATTATCTACTATAACTGTTAAAATAGATTCCATGACTTAAATAATTGTCGGATAAAAATATATATGATTACTAATCAACTTATTTTAGAATATTTGCAAATTCTAGATGTCGAAAAGGATCCTCCGGTTACCAAAACACTCGATAATCAAGTCATTATGAATTCAATCCTGCCCTGGTTTTAGAAAAGACACCCCCTATATGTTCGTTTACTAATTAATTCATTGAGTATCCTGCTCATGGATTTTCTTCCTATTCAATTTGAACCAGTGCCTGAGTTATTTTTATTTTGGAGAAGGAGAAGAAACCTGTTACATGGGCTAATATTGCACTCACTAAAGTAATGTCCTTTAAAAAATTACTATCAAGTGGAACTCAAGATGAGATTTTTTTTGTGAAACTAATGATACTGAAGCTGATTTGGAATTAGATGTGTAGGCTATTGTGGACATCAATTTCTTGAATGGGGAACGATTAATAAATTCATGAAATATAATGGGAAAAAGTAAATTTTTGGTTGCCAATTTAGGAAAACCCAAAAGAAAAAAGACATTCATTTTGAACACTTCTAGGATATTTTCTTTTACCTATGATTTATGGAACTATTCTTCTACTATGGTTGTTAAATACTCTCAAATATTTTCTATCCCTAATCAACCTAAGGGAGTGATTATAAGTAGTCCACCAGCTAAGATTGTGCTACATCATTCCAATAAGAAAAATAGATGAAATCTAGCCTATTGTTGATTCTTCTTGCATGATCATAGAGGTGAAAACAATTTCCAGGCTGGCATGTACCTCTACACTGGGAAGTCCTTCATAAACTGCATATGTTCACCTTATATCAAACACACCTATATTATGAGATATTGATAGTGTTCATTGAAAACAAGAACCTGCATCACATGTTCTCCACTATATGGGTCCTAGTGAACCCCACACCTCTCTAAACAAATATTTTGTCGACTTGTATCCCAAATAGTTGATCAGCGGGTCCTTGAAAAGTATGGGATTACCATGCATGAGCATATTACTGGTCATTCTTCTCCACATAGGGATGGGCATGGAATTTCATCTCTTGAAATTCCAATGCTAGATAATTAAAAAATTTCTTCCTCTGGTTTCAGCTAAGGTTGGCACAATGCATGAATGTGTAATAAAACATGATGGTAAGTACTCATAGTTAATTTGACTTGATTTCTTCATGAAGAAGTGAAAATGAGGTGAACAAATATTCTCATTTCAGCTATTGATGATAGGATGTAAGTTGTTGATGCTGGAATATCAAATCATCTTGGTGGGTCATCGGTGCATGTCAAAACCTAGAGACTAGAATGGCATCCGCATTATTGAGGTGGGAATGTATTGCACCCTAGTTGGCATACTCACTCACATGCAGTTTGATTTATCCTTTTTCTGATGTTTTTGTAATTTCCTCTATAAACTTGGTTATATTTTTATCTTCATAAAAGGGGCTTTAGAGCCTCACATTTAAAAAAATTATCATTAATTAATAAGTAAAAAAATATCATGTACATAATAGATAAATAAATAAATAAATAATAAATAAATAAATAATTATTATTAAATATTAAATATCAAATAAATATATGAAAAACAATTAAATAATAAATAATAAATAATAAATAGTAGATAAAAAATTAAAAAATTAAAAATTAAAAATTAATAGAAAATAAATAAATAATAATTGAATATGAAAATAAATATCAAATAAATATATATATGTAAATAAATCATAAAATGTTAAGAACTTTTAAAAACCATAAAAACACTGAAATGATCATAAAATATGATCTGAGACTACTTTTCAACACCACAATCATTCAAATCAATGCCCATGAAATGATCTTCAACATGATATGTGTTACAAGATGAACAAAAACATGTATTGAATGTTATAACTATTTCTATTTTAAAAGATTAGGGAAGACAAATAAAACCTCTATCTCGGAGACCATATAGGCCTTTTAGGAAAAATAGAAAGAGGTATAGTGCTTATATAGCTAGTACCAAACCGAAATGACATATAAATCATCACAGAATTCAATTTGATATGTGGTAGATCCCAATAGAACACCCAGATTAATATTTATTATTGTTCGAAGATCGAGTTTGGATATCTACCAAATTAAAATTTCAATATATATATTCCTATGATTATCAATAGATTTAAAACGCTCTTGGATTTATCTCATATCACAATCTTTTATTTGAAATACTATTGAGATGAAATGGACTCTCTGGTAACATTTTATTGTCATTTTATGTTGATGTCGGGTCTTCAGGTTGTTGTATATTTGTTTTATTTTTCACTTTATTATTAACTGATAATTACCAATATTTATTAAATTACACATTATAAAGTGGAAAAAAATAATCTATATTTTATAGTAAATAATAATTAATAATTAATAATTAATAAAAAAATTTGTTCTCAAATTTGTTTTCTTTAATTTGGATGTAGTTTTGACAAAACCAACCCCAAGAAGAATTTTATTTTTTATTTTGATTTTCTTTAAATAAATAATATAAGATATTATAAATAACATTTACGAGTGGTTCTAGAAAACTCTACAAAAAACCTCCCGCTAAAACATATTTTTCTTGTTGTGCCACTAGTGGAGTTTGCATGGAACAACAGTAGTCACTCAACCATTATTATGACACCATCTGAGCCCCTGTAGAGGTGACCCTGCAGGTGGCCACATTGGAGGACTGAATGAGGATGGTTTTCACTCATGGGTTAAGAGATGGTGTGGGATACCACAGATTATGTGTAGGTCATCCAAGATCATATGAAGACTATATAGGTCCATCATAAGTCTTATGATGACTAGTGAAAGAGGCCCTTGGAATATGAGTAGGGAGATCATGTGTTTCTTTGAGTCTAACTTTGATGAGTTTTGTGGTGATGTGGATGGGGAGGCAGGTAATATCCATGATACATCGTCCCTTTTTTCAGATTCTCATTAGATTTAGTGAGTTGGTGTACCACAAAGCTCTACCTCCACAGTTTCATCATGTGAAAGATGTCTTCCACATTTAGTAGCTAATGATGTATGTGAAAAATCAATCACTCACCATCGACTAGGTGAGATAGAAATTTATGACGGACAATCTTTTTCATATTATACAGTAGATATTGACGATTCACATGATCATATCCGTCATGTATGGTAGATTCCTCTGAAGCACGTTCAGTGGTTGCACGAGTTTCTCTTGGATTTAACATGCGAGTGGGAGGCTCAAATTCTTTGTTAGTTCTTTCAATTATTTTCATAAGTAACTCTTGTTTTGGATTTCAGGGACATAAAGCACTATGGTGGGGAGAATGTTATGTGTCCAATTTTCTAGAATTTTTTTAACATTTTTTGGGAAATTTATGAGACTAGGAAGTAAGTCATCATGCAATCATGAGGCATGGGGTTCCTAAAATGATTTTTAGGAAAAGTTTATGTTTTTAATTGTACAAGAGTGAAACATTTCTAAAAAAGTTAAATAATATTTTAAAATTGTTCCTAGATCAAAAATCTGTGGGAACTATTGATCTAAGAGTAGTTTTTTTACCCTAGGTCCGACATAACATTAGTCGGTGCAGGTCTTCAGTGGGAAACCCCCAAAAAAATTAAACATAAATAAATATATTAAATAAAATCAGTTTTTTTAAATTACTAATAAATCAAAAATAGTAACTCTGATTGGAAATCTATGACCACCATTTAATTTCTACGGGGGTGTTTTCTTGGCATAACCTAACATTGGCTCGTGCTGGTAGGCTATGAAATTATGTTCTTAGATGTAAATGCCATTAATATATTTTAATAAAGATACTTTATCCTTCATGCAACAACACGTTATTTTAATAATTGTTTTTCAAATAATTTATGTTTATCAATATATCCATGGAGTTTCTCTAAGGTATGGAGAAAAATCTCTCTTGATGAATTGATGTGTATCATGGATCACCGATCAACAACAAACCACAAATTTGAAGGATATTTTCCCAGGAAAATAACCCAATGTTTTTTATAGTAAATGGTCCAACAAAATCGTGGTAGTGCATTTTTATTTGATTTATTTTCTATGTCCATCAATTCCATGATGAACGTGGACCAATCAACAAATATATTGTCCAAATGATCGATCATTTTTTTGATGGGATTTACCTTTTTAGGGGTTTGATGAGAGAATGATCATGTGATAATTTATTAGATTTTTATTTTCAATATAACAACATAAATCCCCTACAAACATGAACATTGAATTAGATTTATTCCCCATGGATGTTTTTTGATTTTCTACCACCACCCCATTCTTTGTTCGTCACAGGAATTCTTTATTTGGCCAACCACTAGACATTTTTGTGATCAATTGATCATTTCACACTCTATCCCTAGTGAAAAGATCCAATATCGCTGATCTGAGATCAACATGTCAAGAAAGAGGTGTGATGAAGATGGTTAAAGAAAAATTGAAGTGGTTCGAGAGAAATATTTATTTGATTGTTATTGTAATAGAATGTATTCTGATGTAATCTTGATCCTAAAGAGAGGAAGAACATGACTAGAGGATTAGAAGTGTGCCTCTCTTACAAAAAAGAGATCATCCGAGGAGAACCGGTCCCGCGATAGGGGCCACTGGCGTAGAGGCTATATTGTGAAACCATCTTGGCTTCATTGAATGCCCACAATGAAAACATGTCGTGGGAGGATGAGGCCTGGATATAGATGCCATGATGTCAGGGTGGACCTTGTGGACTAGTAGTTGATGTAGCTAGGTTAGGCCGGACTAGAGTATCCAGGCCACCCTAAAGGCCAATCGGCCAATCGGACCAGGCCAAAGAGTCCAAGTGGGTCATACCTATAGAAATTTCCCCAGAAGGCCAGACCAATGCGGGCAGGACCAGACCAGGTTAGGTTTTGTTGGTCAGACCGAGACTGAGTTAGATAGGTTGGACCTAGTCGGGTTAGATCTAGACCGGACCCGGGGCGGGATATTTGAAAAAACAATCGTATCTTTCAAACACTAGGTCCATTTGAAGAGTTTTTTATGACATTGGGACCCTAGTGACTGGAAGGTAGTTTTGAGATATACTAAATCAATCTTTGTGAAATTTGGAATATGGAATATTGACATGAGGATTACACTCTCCCATTATAATCATTCTATGAGCTAAATCATTTGGTTTTCTTAGAATGGGTTACTATGTGACTTGGGGGGCCACATTTCTAATCGATGCTCACTACACCATCGACACTTCATATGCCATTGACACACCGTGAACCATCGATTCTCCATGGTCCATCAAAAATCCATGCACCATTGTATCTCCGTGAGTCTTTGATTCTCCATACACTATCAATGGTCCATGCGACATCAACACTCCATGAGACATAAATGTTCTCGATGCCATCACTGATCTAGGAGCCCTTGACACTATGCATTCCATCATTTTTTTGTGTTTCATTGAAGATCTGTGATCCATCGACACTCCATGCATCATCAACACTCCATGTGTCATAGAAACTGGGAGATCTATGGACTACAACATAAAGTCGTCTCTTTATTCTTTAGACTTATACATGTGTGAGATGACTATATGTAATGTGTTTTCTTCTTGGTGTACACTATGTGTTTTATTTGTGGTATACATCATATATTTTATAGTGGTATTTCCATTCTGGTTTTGGGGTTTCATATTGAGTATTGTTTTACTCACCATTGCTTGATATTTTTCCACACATGTCATATCTTTTGCAGACGATCAAGGTTTTGAGAAAATTATAGATAGACTAGGTCTAGGTGGTGTTTGGTGTGATTAGACAGATGTGTATTTTTCTTATGACTTCAATCATCTATCCTACACCTACTCTTTAGGTAGAGTTTTTTGGGGACGACTTTTCGGAAATTGTGCATTCAGTTAACATACTTTTTCTTTTGGTGGGCTTGTATTCTGACCCTATTTACTTTCCAATTTTATTAATGTCGTACACTATATTTTGTATCTTAGTGTAGGCACACATTTTTACTTATTATTTTTACATTTATGGATTTTTGAAGGGCAATGTATACATGTGTACAAGTGCTTGGGAAAATGACTCCCATTTCTAGGATACGCCTACTCGATTCTAGTCAAATTTCATGGTCAATTAGAGGTGATCATGGCATAGTCATGGCACAAGTCCCTCTTGGATAGGTCGTGATATATCATGAATTAAAAGATTTATGAGTTTAAAATTCTATTGAAACATGTTTACTTTAACACAATTAAAAAAAATCATTGACATCCCTGATTCCACCATTTTTACATCAGCTATGACATTATCATTAGAAAAAAGATCTTGAGGGAACATTAAATCATGGATCCAAAACAATCGCATATAAACCTTATCCTGAAGTTGGTGTTCCTAAAATGACATCAATGTAATACAATATTTTTGTCCATGATTGTCGCATGATTAAAAAATACGTAGATATCATCTATATATATTATATTAAATTATTTAAATAATGGATGAAAGATCATATTCATCAAAACAATAATTATATTAGGAAAATGGTTAATCAAAAGAGAATTATTAGACACACTAAATGATATTACTAACTTTGGAATGTCATGTTAGGAATTCATTTACGGATTAATCAATAATGATGTTGGTTTGATTGTATATCATTATTGGAAAAAACATATTTACCCCATTAATATTTCAAAGAGATCATTAATCCCAGGAAAGGGATAATTATTCTTATTCTCTATATTGAACTTCTGATAGTTTATACAATAAAACAATGAACCACTATATTTTGTGGAATAAATAACTAATTCTCCCTAAGGAAGTGTTAATCTTAATAAAATACCTTACATAAGTCTACCCAAAATTAATTTTACTTATCTAGATTTTTTTATGTTTTTAGATATGTATTAATAAATATCAGTTCATTTCCAAGAATAAAAAAGATAATTTCACATTCCATAGAAGAGTACATATAGAGATATCATTAGGTAAATGATTAAGATAATGATCCTAAATTTTTATTGAAATGTTTTTTTCTTATGAATAAAAATTCATAAAAAAATTATAATCCATTTTATGAATGATAATACTAATTAGGACCATCTTGAAAATGTTGAAAACACCAGTATCCGTAGACAGCACATTTAATAAAATAAGGTGATGAAATTGAATCTCTTTTGGTATAAAATTAGACATTTTCATGTATCTAGATTAAAAAATCCATAATATAATATCTATTAACCCCATTTGAGTACTATTAAATCAAATTGTTTCCCTTATGAATGAATCACCATGGAATGAAATGAGATCATCCTAGTCTTTTTTATTATCATCTTAATTTCTGTATCAAGAATAATATATTATGTTATGATTTAAACGTTTTGCTCCAAAAGAGTATCTATTTTATAAAAAATGAATGAATATAAAAAACTTGTATTAATCAGAGAACCTTATAAATTTAAAGATACAAAATAGTACATCCATCATTTTAAACACCATTCTTAGAGTTGATAATATTTTTATCGATAGTATAAACCAATCCTAAAGCATTATGTTGAACCTAATTTTTTAACAATTATAATTGTTTTTGCTGTAAATTACTGGTCCTATATTCCTTTTCAGTATCACCATAATTATCTTTTTATGGTGGTTATAAAAAAACTAGTTTTATTGATATCTTTCTATTCTCAAGATAAATATGTTATCTAATGTCTTTGCTTGATGATCTTTTATTTTAAATATCTATAAAATTAATGGAGTTTGTTGTACTAATCAAGAGATTTAAATTCCTTATCATAAATGGTATAGTTTATCTTGATGTATCATTGTCATCTGCACTGATGAAATTGATCATGTGGACTACGTATGATAAGAGAATAATGGATTAGACTATTATAGTAAGTTTTTTGTTGCATCCAATGATGTTCATCTTTTTCAAATATGGATTTTACCACTAGAGAAACTATCATCTATGGTCGGTCTCGGTCTGTACACGATGATGACGTATCATGTAATAAATCTTATATCATTATGTGTAACATTCCTCATCAAATAATTAAAATTGTGATGATTTAAAATACCTATATAATTTTATAGGAGCTCTATTATTTCCAACTCAATGCATTGGTAATTTTATACATAAAATAATTTTATATATATATCAATGTAGAAAGAGTCTACATATTTGGTGATATAATTCATGAAAGGCATTATGACCTTCCTCAGATCTATAAATTACAAATATTTCAACTGATATAATGTTTTTGAGCTTAATTTCACAAAATATTTTTCCTAAATTGTACATCAACCATGTCTATGTACTGTTTCTTCTTCAAGAGTAGCATACCCCCATCAATGAGATTCCACCTATTTCATAAATTAATTCTTTAAGAATTCGTGTTTCTTCTGTGTCCCAATGCTCTTAACATGATTATATGGTTGATAAATACAATCAATAAATTACAGAGGTGATACACCACCACAAATTGTTCATAAATATTAGAATATGAGACATCATATAATGAAAGAGTCTGTTGGATTTTATGTAGGTGATCCCTATCTTGAATATTCAAACAATAATCACTTCCCATGGAAATATAAGGATTTGCAATTGGTTTAGATAACATTTTATGATTATCATCCCATTCTTTCATGATCTAATTTGGTTTTATAGGTGGAATACTCTAAAATATGTTAATGGATGAAATTAAATAATTTTTTCCATTGAATGGACAATGAATAAATTAATCTGACAGAATAAAAGACACCTCTAATAAATTTTCTTATCAGTAAACATTTTTATAATATTGATTAAAATAAATGTTCTTGGGAATTAAAAAAAATAATTGCATACTAATGGTATCCTTTAAAACGTATATAATTTATTTAGAAATTATAGAATAATTGAAAATAACCATTAGTTGTTTATTAATTATTTTTCCAACCTGTGTAATTAGCTATTGAAATATATTAACCCATTATTAAATAATAAATATATATTAAGACACTATTGATTTATTTTCCAGAGTTAAATTAATATATTCAATTGGTCATATCCAAGTGAAGTATAGAAAAAAATGTGTGAGAACACGGAATATAAAGTTATCATACCAAATCCTTCATGTCAAAGATAAGAGACGTAATGGGTGATCAAGGATGTTGGATTTATCATAGAAATAGGTGTCCTTACAACATAGACTACCTCTAGGTAACTCTATATTCAACTTCAAATATGTTGGAAAATCATTTTCCTAGTTTAATTATTTATTGATTACCATATTACCTTTTTTCACTCAAACCCCAAATACTATTATCCCATTGTGTCATTTGGAACCATGTTTTATTGACCATGAAACAAATAACTTAACAATATTTGAGTTTGGACATAACTACACCACAATAACATCCCATGACTACCTATCACGTCTGTATCTCAACATTTATTGACAATTGATTATTGGGAGATGAATTTTATGTTCATTTTTTGAATACATATTTTTATGTCAAGGTAGATGATTGTTGTGGCTATTTAGATACCCAAACCGATTATCCAAAACAATGACAATATACTAAATAAGCTATTGTTTCTCTATATATTTTAACAAACTATGGTTTAATATTATTTTAATCATTAATTCATATAAAAAATTAGAGAAAAATATAAAAAATATAAAAAGAGGTAAAACTTAAAACAAAGAATTTAGTAACTGTACTTGGCCTACCATGTCTTGTGAAAAAAGTCCCACACATAAAACATCAATCAGACCCCTCATGGAAAAATACCCTACATTCATATCCAATTTCTAAGAAAATATTTATATATTTTTCTAACATATATAAACTCCATTGTGGAATTAAACAATATATTCAAGTATGTTTCCCCCAATTGAGTCATATTCAATGATTTATATAAACAAATGATAAGGGCACATTATGTTGTGAGTACATGAATACCTATCAAATAGTCAACACCCATCCAATTAACAACTATACTTAAAAAATTATGAATGAATGATATTATTATAGAGGATAGTTTACAATAATAAACAACAAAAATACATAAATTCACATTACTTATATATTTAATATAATAATAAAAACCACAAAGCTATAGGATCTATATATTTAAATAAATTGTAACCCTATCACTCAAGATCTGAGATTACGTTAGCTTGAATACTATACTCCCCATTTCATTAATAATTGAAAGAGGATGATCTTTTAATCAAAATAAATTATTAAAATGGATAAAATATATTTTTAAGTAAAGAAATATTATTATCCTAGCTCATGGTAAAAAGTTGGGGTATACTAGAGTGGAGTTATTGTGAGCCTATCCCAACCACCTACTAGTTCATTAATAGGAAGGGAACCATTATAATATCCATATAACAATTCCATACTTATTTATATATTATATTTTCATAACATATAATAATGTAAAATTATACAAAACTTTAATCCTAATGACATGATCTAGAGAAATATAAAACATGTCGAATTAATATATTTTAAACATTTATGGTGGAAGGAAATCATTTTTATATATCCTATAATGACATCAAATTTTTTAATAAGTCACCATTCTATTTTGATAATGGAAAAATATAAACTAGTATAAATTTAATATGTAAATCCATTATAAGCCACAAAGTCTAATTAAAAATATAATCATGACCGTTCGTATAAATACTTGTAATTGACCTTTTTAGATGAAAAAAAGTCATTTAAATTTATTCAGTCATTCTTATACATTTACTAGTCAAACACATAAATAACAAAAAGGGGGACATTGATCATCTACCAAAAATAAATCTATAATCTTCATTGAGTTCCAATAGAAGATATCATGGAACTAAATTATTAGTAGGACTAACATAACAAATGATAATATAAGATTTATATTATTAACATTTATATAAGTGGAATCCGAAATGAAAATTAGTGGAATTACCTTAGCACAACCTTGTACTGACTCCATTGATGGCTAGACATGAATGGATCTGATATATTTTGGGTTATTAACTACCTTAGATTGGAGAAATAATGGATTACAATAGATTAATTTGGTAATATATGAATAAAGAATAATATATGAGGTTTATATCCTCACCAAACTAAATAAATTCCTTTATTACCAATCGGAGGAGATACATACAAAAGTTGATGGTGAGTTCAATATGTATTGGATGGAGGTAATGATGGAATCCTAGGAGAAGGAATAATATCAAAATTACGATGAAATGTAAAGGGGAATTAATTAAGATTTATAATTTAGTGTGTTAAATTACTAAAAAGATATCAAACCTAATTAAAAACAAACTAAACATCAGTGTCCCTATTATAGGTCGACTAGGTGCTTAGTGGTATAGTTAGTGGATTTGTATCCACTATTGTGATGCCATGTACCTGATAACAAGAAACCCATTACCTTATCTTATTGAATCACATGGGTACAACAATAATATATTTCCCTTATTCACCAAATTCCATTGATTTCATCAAATAATTAAAATATACCATGAAAAACTCACAAATATGAAATTATTATTAAATTAAATGGGATTAATATTTTGTAAATGAAATTGAATATATATTATATATTTAGTAATTTTTAGCATATATGAAGTAAATTAGCTAATAGGGGAAAGTCATTTATTTATTTAGTTGTTGAATTTAAATATATGTAATGCATTATGTTATTAAAAAATAAGTCATAGGTCTTGAATATGTTTTAATGTGTTCGAGAAGTGTCAAAAAAGAGTGTGGTTTCTTATTGAGGAGAGGTCACATGGATAATAGAGATGAGTACACCATCATGAACATTGAATCTTATTTGGAAAATAATTTTAGTTGATATTAGTTAACTTCACACTAAAAATCACCAAAAAAATAGTTCCATGTATAAATTAATAAAAAAATAGTGAATATAACTCAAGAAATATAGTACAATGTATCATTTTAGGAATCTTTTTATTCAAACATATTTTTTTACCGATTTATATCTATAACTATTTTTTATCATCCAAATTGAAAAAGTTATATATTTTAAATTTAATACAACAATATTCCCAAATTGATGTAAATTAGGATAGTTTGTAAAACCATGTGTCATCAATGCGAACCAAGGAAATATACAAAATTATTTGAAAATTGTTGTTATGGAATATTAACTTTATATCCTTTGAAAAGATAGTGATAGTTTCTAAAATAGAGATAAATGATATTTTAGTTATAGAGTAAAAGATGTTGAAACATTCATCACAAGAGTATTTATAGTTGAGAAATTATTTTGAATTCCTAAAAATGAAAATGAAATTTTTACCAAAAATATTTAAAAATATGAAAATATAGATGATTCATATGATATTTATAATGACTATAACGATTCAACCTTATAAATTGATGAAAAAAATGAAACATAATTTATTAATGGTTGTAAATAAAATCTAACAATTATAATAACATTAGTGGTTTTGAAAATTTGATTTAAAAATGGGTATCTTTGAGGATAGTGACATATACCTAATTATTATACCATGTTAAACTGGGATGAATTTTCAATGTTAGAATATTTAATAATGGATGGATGATATTAATATATATTTGGATTAGATTATGATGAGCATAATTTGCGAGTTGGTACCTAATCCATTGAATAATATTGTAATTGGATAATTGTGGGTGATCTATTGCACGTAAACATAAATGGGTGAAATGATGATTAATATATAAATACTCATCTATAATTATTATTTTAGGATGATGAGATTGAATTTGATGATTCATATACATCTGATTCTTGGGTTTATAACGTTAGAATAATTTTTTCAATTATCACTCAAAAGAAATTGATGATCGTTCTGAGGTATATCCAATCAACCACCCTAAATAGTAACCCAATAAAGTAATTTTACTATGAGTATAACAAATACATTGAGATAAAAAATCTATAATGTCATATTATTCATTTATTTGTGCTATATTATGTCATAAAATTTGATCAATGGATGAGTGGTAATCATACTCTATGTCTATGAAAATTCAATGTTATATCATATTTCTATTTTCTAAATTGATGATATTATATTATTTTAAAATTAAGAAAAATTTTAAGCTGTTTTTCACTCATATAATAATGTGTTTTGATATAAATTAATTTATAGGAATAATGTACTTAATGGGTCTTAAAAATTCACAAGCTAATGGATAAATGTTTTTTTCTCAAGAGATTTATGAGTGACAAATTTAAATGAATGTTTTTTTGAATGAAACAAATTACTTTTTACTCAAATAAAATAGGAAAATTTATAAAGATAATAAAACAATGTAGTTTAGTAAAATGGTGTTCTAATAACATATTAGTAGTTTACTCTATTTTAATTATTCATAAATATATATCGTATATTCTCTTATTTAGAGTTCATGGTATCTAATTGAATCAAATGAATATCAATTAATATAATCAATGAGAGTTATAATTAATATTAATAACAATGTTGAATATGTGTTACATATTATTATATTTTAATTTAATATATATATGGATTTTTTGGGATGTTATGGATGCATTCGTTGATGATTGAATGTTTGAATATATTTTAGTATTCTTCTAGGGATATTTTTGTGTTTCCTAGAACATAAATATATTTTTTTGACACATTTGGTAATATGTGAGGGGATTATATATCTATTATTCATGAAATAACTCAACTGGAGAGGAGGATGATATAGGTTAAAAGTTTAAATCTTAATGGACTGCTTCAATTTCTCCTGAACATTG
This sequence comes from Viscum album, assembly GCA_963277665.1. Classification (NCBI taxonomy): domain Eukaryota; kingdom Viridiplantae; phylum Streptophyta; class Magnoliopsida; order Santalales; family Viscaceae; genus Viscum; species Viscum album. Next base: position 1,212,546,149 of record OY728137.1, read on the forward strand.
ATAATCATTGTGTGAAATATTATTTAGTGAACTCAGTTTAGCATTCCTGATTAATGAAAATAGATATCTAGTACCACATTATAAAATAAATGTTTGATAAAGGATTACCAAATTGGAATTCTATTCCAATTAAAGCACACTTAGTATATAAATCTACTAATATATTTATAGAAGATGCATTAAAAAAATACATTAATGAATGGATTTCAATATCATTCCTCCCAAGGATAATTTTTTATTTTCCCCTATTTATACTATTAAAATAGAATTTTTTATCACAGGGGGGATAGAAAAAATAAATTCAATGAATATATTTTCTTATATGGGGAATATATATTTAAGGGATGTTTATTTAAAGGAAAAATGATAATTTATTGGTGTGTTTGTTAGTGATATTTGTGAACTATTCTAATTTTTTTATTGAAAATATGTGTCCGAATGTCGTTTAGAACATTTAAGTGAATACTTTTTTTCATGATGGGTGTTGGAATTGGTATATGGTGATACTATATATGGTAGTTTTGTAGAGAATATAAGTAATTATAAATACCCACATTGATATTATTATCCATAGTTTTTATTTTATATTCTATATTTATCTATATAGGCAAAATTCAATTTTATTGAAATTAATCGATTTTTCAACATTGATTATTTTTTGGTGGTTGGAAATGGGGTATATTATTATAAACAGAAAAACATTTGATGATTTAGGGGTCCCTACTGTTGTTTTCATCAAATGGGAGATTATTGATTTGAAGTGAAATAAATGGCATGAGATTTTTTTTATTTTATGTTGTTTTAAATATATTATAATAATTTAAAAGACGAATGGTCTTTCATGGTGGAGTGAGGAGTCATAGATACATGGGTTTAAATAGTGAATTCACATATTTGTACATTTATATATAAAAAAATGACCATCAAAACCTATTAAATTGAAAAATCAGATCATTGCACAAAATATATACAAACTCTAATGAATATACATGAATGCAATAATACATTTTTACCACACTTACTAGGAATAATGAGAAACCTCATACATTGAATGATTTAGTAAAATAAATCATCAATTTTTTTAGAATCATGTTTTTACAAATGAGTGGTGATTATCCATAATCCCATGATAGAAAATGTATCTCTTAATCAATGTCATGTGGTTCTATAGAAAAAAATAGAAATATAATTTTTAAAATTATGGGATTCATCAATAAAAATTATCTGTCATTAAGATATTACTATTATTATTCCTATTCTTCATCAACTCCTTCTTATTACTCTACAAATTTTATAGTAAAATGAACAATTATCTACTATTATATTTCACCATCTTAAATATCATCCTATTATATTATTACAATAAAAAATTTATCATGGTCACCCATATAAAATATACTACAATTTAATTTAAATTTAAATATCATGTCTAACCTCACTATTTCCTTTAATATTTTTTAATCAATCCAACTTTATTTTGAGACTAACGACTATTAACTCATCTCAGTAACCACAAAATTGAAATGTGTATTTTAGTTATCAATTATGAGTTCCCCTTAAGTCATACAAAGATCTACAACATAAAATGCACTCAAAAACTATAACTCATACCTAACTATGTTGTTCTCCCCATAAAAATGGTGTATTGTTAAACACTTTTTTCCAAACTATTCTAAAATTACTTGAGAACTATTTTAAAAAAACATTTACCAAATATTATTCATCCCTTATTTTTATGATATTTATTCTCTTCTCAAACCAAAAAATATTCCATCACATCAAACTCCACATATTAGAATTTAGATAATAGCCAGGATCTTTCAATTCGTTAATCTAGAACCACCATAATATTTCATATTCTTATCAACATAGAATCTATAAGATGGCCACGATATGAAGATTCTATCTTGATATCTTGAGAAGAACACACCCTAAATATTGATTGATTCAACTTTCATGTGGTTTTCCATTTTACTTATTTAGTAAAATAATTTTTTTCCTCTTTGTTAATCATATATAGAACATCTTCTTCTTGATTAATTTCACCGAATATGTGTATATTCAATACACAATTGATTATATTTTTATATAAATTATTTATAGCTTATACCCATAGATTATATAATACCATGATTGTGTAATTCTATATCACATTGGGTTTTCCTTAACTAAAAACCCATAAAAACAATCTTTTAAATGTTGATCTCCCTATTTTTTCTATAGGGTAAACCATTCATTTCCAAAAATAGTTTTATTTTTAACCACTAACATATAATTTTTAATCTACATGTTTCCTAGGTATCTATTCCATTTCAATTTCAATAATTTTACCACATGAATTATCCATTTGAACATGGAATATTTATGTTACCAAATTTTCAAATAATATTAAACACCACTCTATAACATCCATACTCCATTGATGGTATTTCCATAACTACCAATCATATAATGAACTTCAAATCAAAATAAATTACATTAAATAACTTATTTTAAAAAAGATTATTGTTTTTAAAACAAAATACAAATTGATTATTATATCAAACTCATCAATTCTGTAGTTTATCTTCTTCATCTTCTGTGTTTAGAAATCTTCTCATGTGTCTCAACATCCTCACAGGGATCCCAAAAACTCATGGTATCTCTATCTTCTCCATTTTTGTCCAAATTTACTTATCAATGAGTCATCATTATATAACTATTTTTTTTAGAGAATGTATTAAAAGAAAATATATAAATTTATTAATTGTATAATAATATTCATTAAAAAAAGTTACACTAACGTTCCTAAAATTCCAATTCATCAGTTATTTTGATTTAATTGAAAAAAACTATTTTTTAAAACCTATAAATAAAAATTTATTATATATTTTCAGAAGATATAAAATAACTATTCACATTTTACATACTCACAAATTCAGAGACATACACATTCCTCAATCCCTACCTTTATTTTATAGTCAAAATAATTACATATTACCTCATATATAAATTTAGATTCATTAAATTAATGATGTTCCACTTTACATTTTGATTAAAAAGTCCAATGATTCATAAAGAGGGTACTAAATCACCACACCTATTACTTAAAATGATGGAGGACGAATGTGAAACAAATACATGATTATCAAAATGAATCATTTCTTTGTGGTTTGGTTAATAAAAACCCTTTTTTATTATTTGATAAAAAAATAATAATCATCAAAAATTATTATTCTATAATATCATTGAGGAATATATATTTTATTTCAAAGTTCTATGATCATGAAAATTGAACCATGATTCTGGATATATTGATATTACCTTGATTATTACATTCTAAAAATAAATGTAACATCACATTTATCATGCGAGAGTGTAATTGAGTTTTCAATGCCAAAAATTAGGATATCTTTGTAGTAATAAAAACATAATCAAATATCATAGTACTAAGGGCCACTAAAAATTAATTCATCATATTCTATTCTTGGTAGTATTCTCATAGAATAAAAATATGACTAGATATATATATATATATATTCTATAATCAATATTTTTTACCCATTACAAAAATGCATAACCAAATAGATCTAGCCTTTCAATGATATCATAGTTCAACACATAATTGATAAATCCATTGATATATTTTGAAATCTTATTTAAATTGAGATAATGTTATTATATGGATATAGTCTAATGTTTTTAACAACATTTATGAAACTAAAAAATAACTACTAAATAAGCTATAATGTAAATGAATCTAAAAATATTTTTTTTATCAACAATGAATTGCCATCTAATGGTTCTTCATCAATTGAATACATTGTTACCATTAAAATATCAGAGGTACCCCTATGTGAATATTTTTTTTGTAGACTATGTATATATATTATTTGGAATACATATCTGGTCAATCCTCATTAGAATATATATATATATATATAAATGAATGTCATCATATAGGAATGTTTTTAGAATATTGGTATTGATTTTTAAACAAATAATAATCCTTCCATTTTGTGATATACGGATCACATAATTTATCTATCAATCAAAAAAAAGCCACACCAATGAAATTATTTTGTTATGTAATATTAAAAATATTTTGTTTATAATTTTGGTTCTATATTTGATTCCATAAATAAATTTCTTATTAAAATCTTATGTATTATGAATTTTCTGTATCACAGTGTTCAAAAATATAACACCATGTTCATTTTCCTTTCATCAATATTCTTCAATCGTTTATTCTATTTTAGAAATTATTCATATGTTTCATGTATCACATCATTACATTAATATAATATTTGATATAAACATAAAAAAGTATGGTTAATCGCATAAAAAAACATAATAATTATTTGACATCATCTTATTATCTGAAATGAATGTTTAAACATCTCCATTTTTTATGAGTTATGAATAATTGAAAATGGTCACAATCCCATATTTTATCTTTTTAATATCATTTAGGAGATTAAAATTAATTTCCAATGTGGTTGAATTATACAATGCATTATCCATGTATATTCTATTTGAGATTTTTAGATTTTTAATTCTACAACCATTTCATTATCCATTATATTTATTTTAATATTTTGAAACATGGGGGAATTTTATATTAGAAATATAAATTTCTCATAAATAAAATTTATGTATTAATTGACGAATATTTATTACATAACATAGTGATCAATGATATAATCCTTTATGTGTATTACTTTGGAAATTTGGAAAGATAAATACCCAGTTCAAAAGTGAACTACATCATCTCACGAAAATTTTGTTATAAAATGCACCCTTCTGAGAAATATCATATACATTACAATTTATAATTACTAGGTCAAAGATAAAATACAAAAGGCTAATATCATGTTCATAATAACAGGAAATAAGGGAGATATAAATATAACATGATCATAAGGGTATGAAAACATGATAATAACAATAAGAAACCACACTCAGCACATCATGGGTCATAATCATATATCATTGAATAATGCTTGGAAATTCATAAGACATAAATAATGAGTGAATAAAAGAATCAAACCCAAAAAATTATAAAATTGGAATTTAAAATATAATTTTTTTAATACACATAATCATAATATAATTTCTTTATTAGTTTGGTATCATTTACTAGAATAACATAGTTGTTTGGGTTCACTCCTCAAGCCATCTTAGTAGTTAAATAACACTCACAAGACCATCAGATATGACTTTTTTGACTCGCAAAACAATATTATTAGTCATGGATCACTCCCATGAAAATAATATTTAACATTTTCCTTTACTAAACTTGGTTCACTCCCCCTTCCATTTCTGTTTATCTCATGAGATATAAATCATTACCCAATGAATTTGAGGGAGACATAGGTCCCCCCATACCATTGTGAATCCATATATATTTTTTCTACTAGATAATAAAACATTCATCATATAAATTCATTTTAATATAAATGGGATTTAACAAAATTTAATCACGTCATATAATGATGAAATAAAATATGTTTCATAAGAATTTCACCATTCTATAATTTCATAACTCAAGGAAGAAGATATGGGTTTCATAAACATATGTTCATCCAAACAAATCCAGATAAATAATAATAATTGTATACTAGTTTCATATCCCTAGTAATGAATTTATATCATTTTATTATTTAATAATAGATAGAAGATAATTTTTTAAAGATCAATTCAAATATTTCTTGAGGAAAATAATTGTTTCAAATAAAAAATCGACATATAATATGACTGAAAAAAATTATAAAAATTTTTTTTATTGAAGGTAACCTTTCAATTAAAAAAATAAAGCATTAACACATTGATTTATCATGATTGTGGAAAGTATTATTCCTTTCATACAAGTCAAATTATTATTTTCTTCACATTAACAGTAAAAAAAATAAAAAACACCACATTTTTAAAATGATAAGAAGATCATTTTTAATTTTTTTGAACATGTATAATGAGAAGAAAATATCCTTAATAAATAATTATTTATTCTGAAAATAATTATTTTAAAAAAATTTAGAAAACATGGTCATCGATGCTAATGGTTTTTTCGTAATCGAATAGGTAAATACATTTTCTTTTTTGTTAATACCATATTTGTGAATTTTTAGTACATAAAGTGATGAAAAGAAAAAGGGAAGTAGAATATTCAAGAAAAAAACATAGTTGTAATGGCCCGGACCTCTCTGTCCAATTCCTTTGTCGAAAAAAAGGCTATAAGTGTTCTGGAGGGTAAAATGGAATTTTCCCACACTTTCCAGAATTTTGAAACTACAAGTCGTGTAGTTGAGTACACGTCGTGTACCCTCTTGCCGAGGTATACCCCATGTGGATAGCTGTGTCTTTGTCGCGTGAAGAAAATGGGTACACACCGTGTGTCCAATACTACACACCGTGTAGTCCCTCCCCGCGTACGCGTTACCGTGTGTTGACCAGTCGCCAGCCGTGTGCCTTGTGAAGGTCGTGCCCTTGCCGTGTGAAATAAATGAGTACACGCCGTGTGTCCAATCTACACGCCGTGTATTCCTTCACCACGTATGCATTACCTTCAAACCATGTGTTGACCAGTCAACAGCCACGTAGCCGCATTGGAGGCCGCGTGGAGACCGTGTGAAAATGGCCGAGTACACGCCATGTACCATAAGTACACGCCGTGTACTTTTTCTTTTCATGCCTATAAAAGGATGGGTCCCCTACTCCTTTCAACTCACACCTCTCCTCCCCTCCCCTCTGAGCAGAGCTCTCTCAAGAGACTCGAAGGCTCTTTCTTCCATAACATTTTCATCCGAGCTCTAATTTACGATCCGTCAGTGGCCACGGGATCGTCACGACAAGGCGGAACTTCCGAGCGTGGATCCATTTTCTTTCCTTCTACTCTTCCTTTCCACCCAAGGAGGTTTTTTCGGGACACTGACGAACGTCTTCTAAAGTTGATCTGGAGGAGCGTTGCGATCTAGAACCTGTTGAGGTAGGGATCTAACCTTCCTCTCTCTAATTTGTGCATCATGCGGGGTGGGTGTTCTCTTGTTTACATGAAACACTTTTTAACCGGTTTAATAACGATAATAATTGGAATATATTACAAGGTTTTGAATTTTGTGATTGCTGTTAATTTATATCCTGTGATATTATGTTGTGAAATGAATAGGCTTATGCCTACTGAAAATAACTGTCATTGGGGGCCTTTTCTTGCGCAATTAAATGTTTCCCTATCTTCTAGACCGTTTTTGTAAAAGGAAACATCATGGAATGTGGAAATTGTTTAATCACGTAAAGTTGGCTGTTTAAATGAAAACCTAGAAGCCTTGTGTGATCACCCCGGTTAAACCAAAATGGAATAATGAACATGTGGGTGTTGGCTTGGTTACGTGGCATATGATGGGGATGTTTTGTTGGTGGTTGTGAAATGGGCGAGCAGCGGGGCTGCGGTTGGCTTGGTTGTGGGAAGGTGTTCAAGTTTAATGTTGATGGGCACCGGGTCTGCGATAAATGGTATTAAAGGGATAATTATGTATGGTGTGGTTATGGTGGTTGGCAGCGGGGCTGCAGGGATGGGTTTAAAAGTGAACGGACTATGGGTTGTGTTTAATAAATAATAAATGGAAGAGTTAATGAATGGTGGGGATTGGTAATGAAACATAAATAATAATCAATGGGTTGGTTGGTTGTTAAGAAGGGTTTTGTTATGTTGCTTGTGTTTCCCGAACTTGTTTTTTGGATGGTAAGGATATTCTTACGAACGATTGTTGTGGTTGGTTGTGGATAGTTTCCCATTAGTTAAGGAAGTAATAAACTATTTCTGCTGAAACGTGAAAACCTTAATCGGGTTGGGGTTGTTTGTTGTATGCATTCTTCGTGGTAGCAGTGCTGAGGCATGTGCTCAGTTTCTCTTTTTAGAAGACATATGTTGGGATGAGTGGTTTCTATATATATATATATATATATATATATATCTGTATATTTTTTGTTTTGTCGCACCACACCCATGTTGAACACTTAGTGCCGAACACTCCCATTTCATGGGAGAGGGTGTTTTCCCATAGTTACTGGCTCCTTCCTGCTCCTTCTCCCCTAGGCTGTGATGGATTGAGGCGACCTTACACCCAAGACTCTTCGGGTATGTTTTGATTGGGGTGATTAGGCCCAAGACTCTTCGGGCAGGCTTATAGGCTATAATCGCTTGAGGTGACCTTACACCTAAGACTCTTTAGGTAGGTTTCGATTTCAGTCCCAGGTGTCTTCGGGAGAGAGTTCTGTTACTATTATTATTCCCAAGAATCTTCGGGATGAGGCCCAGGTGTCTTCGAGCGGGGATGTGGTTGTGGTTGTGAGGCCCAGGTGTGTGCGGGCGGGATACGTGGTGGTGATGCCCAGGTGTGTGCGGGTGGGATACGTGGTGGTGAGGCCCAGGTGTCTGCGGGCGGGATACGTGGTGGTGAGGCCCAGGTGTGTGCGGGCGGGATACGTGGTTGTGAGGCCTAGGTGTGTGTGGGCGGGGAGAGTGTTCCAGTGTCAGGACGTTCAGCTAACTAATGGGAAATGGTGTGGGGTACCCAATGCTCTTGTTCTTATACAACTACTACCTGCTGTGATTGTGTTTTGGTGAGTGTGGCTGGTGAGATTGGGTGGATATTTTTCCTTGTGAGGTTTCTTCTATTGTTCTCACTGGACATTAGGATGTCTCCCCACTTGTGCACAAGAGCATTAGGTTTCCCTAATGAGTATACTTGTATGCTCACCCTACGTTTACTTTCAGGTTTCCAGGAGGACTACCAGGGTCGTGCGGGACCCTACTAGTTGGGCAGTTGGAGTTGTTGTAGTTGTTGTTCTATTTTTTTCTTTGGTATTGTACCTTTTAGCTTCCTTTTACTTGTACCTTGTTATAAAATTTTTTAAACATTCATGTGGGCTTGATTTGGGTTTATCTATATACACTTGTTCTTTTCCTTTTTTTGGTGGTTGACATGTCCTATTTCCCGATCCTAAATAATAAAAGGGTAATGCCTCCCATATTTGTGAAAACTCATTCCCTTGGTGCTAGTCGCCAACCTGGGGCCTACTGGAGGCGGGACTCGGGGGTCATTATCTCCCTTTCACCATAGCCAGCTCAGGAGGGGAATCGTTGTTGGGACGGGGTCGTGAGAGAATGGTATCAGAGGTAATGGTTGAGAGATAGGATAGAGTTTTTAGTTAGGCACAGTGAGGATTGCATGGGATGTTAGGGCAACAATGTTAGTTAACCTTGGTGCGTGACATAGGCCAAGGAAGACCGGCTAGGACACAGGATTTTAGGGCCCCACGTGATCCGATGCAAGGACTCTGAGCCTACCAAACGACCAAGTGAGACTACATTGATTACAGGGTAGAGAACCTAGGGAAGGTATATGCATCATCATGATTGTGTTTTACTTGATTTGGGTGTTCTGGGAAAGAAATTGAAATAAAATTATAATTGAAACTTTGAGAAAATTCCTTACTACTTGGGATTAGGCGATCTTTGTTTACCGTACAGCTATGGCACTTGGACTTCGTCCCCAGGTGGATCAGACGACCGAGGCCCAGCAGATCCAGGCGGTCGATCTGTTGAGGATTGACCGAGAGGAGGAAGATTGTCAGTGGAAGAAGAATCTCTGTTCCTTCCAGTAGCAGAACCTCAAGAAGTATAAGGGTAGTACTTTAGATACGGAGATGGAGGGGTGGCTTGAGAATCTAGGGATTTCTTTTACCTTGATCCGTGCTTCGAGGGAGTACTGGGTTCCCCTATAAATCAGTCAGCTGAGAGGTGTGGCGCGATAGTGGTGGATGCTCTACCTCGGAGAGAGGATAGAGGCAGAGGTTCCGTGGGCTTACTTTGAGAAGGAATTTCGAGAGGAATTCCTTTCTTCCATGATCAAGGCGTAGAAGCGGCTGCAGTTACTCTCCCTTCATCAGGGGAGTATGTCGATACGAGATCTGGGGATCAAGTTGAAGGATCTCCTGCGCTTTGCTCCGGATCTCTATCCGGATGAGATGTCTCGGGCGAGACGTTTGGAGGAGGTGCTTCGTCCTTCGCTCCAGTATGTTGTCATCCCCTTCACCATTCTGATGTACTTGGTGGTGTAGAAGATGGTAGAGGTCGTAGAGAGGATGAACTCTCTGGGAGGTGCACCGTGTGAGGTGTTCCAACCAGGTTCGTCGAAGGGGAAGGCAGTCAGTAGTAGGTCTCCTGCAACAGGACCTTCCAGGTTCAGGCCAATGGGGAGCAAGCCCCAGCAGTTCCAGTTCAGATCTTTGGGTCCTCGTCCCTTTTCTACGAGCCCGGGACCGAGGTGTTTTTCTTGTGGAGGTTTCGGGCATGTTCAGAGTTGGTGCCTGACCCAAGCTCCATACGGTGGAGGTGGGCAGGTTCAGCGCTCACCGCAGCAGCACCAGTTACCGGCGAGGCCCTTCCAGCAGCAGCAGGACCATGCTCCTCCTAGGGCAGACTTTGTGGGAGGAGGCCGACCTCAGGGTGCTCCTCGGGGACCTCAACCAGGGCATGGTCGGGGAAAAGGATGACATCAGAGAGGCAGAGGAGTTGGACGTGGACAGTTGCACGTAGCAGAGTTGGAAGCTCTAGCAGGACCAGAGGTGGTGCGAGGTACGATTTGTTTGTTCCGCACTCTTGTTTCTCCATTGTTCGATTCGGGAGATTCGCACTCCTTTGTTGCACATGGTCTAGCCCATGTTTTGGGATTAGACATAGAGAGACTTTCCGTACCACTGGTACTGAGTACAGCAGTTGGAGGCCAGACCAGCGTATCTTGTGTTTTTCGGGGATGTGGGATGACGTTGGGACCACATCGATCTAGTGGGGACCTTCTTCTATTACAGATGCAGCCATACGATGTCATCATAAGCATTGACTGGTGTTTTTCTGTTAGTGTCGTTATCTACTGCTTCCAGAGAAGAGTCATATTCTCCGACGTGGATGGGAAGCACATATCTTTTGTTGGCGAGAGGAGCTATCAGGTGGGAATCCAGCATGTGGAGCCTCTCCTTTCCTTTTTGGGATGGTTATCAGTGGTTCCAGCTGATACAGAGATGATGGATATCCCAGAGGATGTTGGGGAGTTCCTCGATGTTTTTCCTAAGGAGGTTGTGACTCTGCCCCCCCCCCCCCCGACATGACGTTGAGTTCGGGATTGACTTACAGCCTGGTGCCCATCTGATTTCGATGGCCCCTTATAAGATGGCACATTCGGAGTTGCGGGAGTTGCGGATTCAGATTGATGATCTGATGAAGAAGGGTTTTGTTCGACCTAGTGTGTCACCATGGGGTGCTCCAGTTTTGTTCGTGAAGAAGGCAGATGGTGGTCTCATGCTATGCATAGACTACCAAAGTCTGAACCAGGTAACGGTCAAGAACCGTTACCCCCTTCCAAGGATAGATGATCTCTTCGACTAGCTGAGGGGAGCAGGATGGTTTTCTAAGATTGATCTACGATCGGGATATGATCAGCTGAGGGTGAAGGATAGTGACATCTCGAAGATAGCTTTCAGGTGCAGGTATGGGCACTTCGAGTTTGTAGTGATTTCGTTTGGAGTTACGAATGCACCGGCTGTGTTCATGGAACTTATGAACGTTGTCTTCCGAGAGTTTCTGGACCGGTTCGTCGTTGTGTTTATCAATGACATCCTGATCTACTCAAGATCAGAGGAGGAGCACATTGAGAATCTCTGGGCAATCTTGTAAGTCCTTCGACACCACCAACTTTACGGGATATGGTCGATGTGTAAGTTCTTGACACAAGAAGTACACTTCCTTGGGCATGTGGTGTCTCAGCATGGAGTATTAGTGGACCCGTCAATGGTGGAGGCAGTTGTTTCTTGGGCAGCACCCAATAGTTTGGCAGATTTTTGTAGTTCCCTGGGGTTAGCAGGTTACTATCGAAGGTTCATTTCAGACTTCTCTTGGGTTTCTGCTCCATTCTCAGCTTTGACTAGGAAGAATCATGTCTTCCTATGGAGCGATAAGTGCCAGAAAGCTTTCGAATACCTCATGGAGAAGTTGGTTAGTGCTCCTGTGCTCAGGTTTCCAGAGGAAGGGTTTTTGTATGAAGTGTTTTGTGATGATTCTGGACTTGGTCTAGGGTGTGTGCTGATGCAGAAGAAGGGTGTGATTTGTTATGGGTCTAGGCAGTTACGCCCTCACGAGCGTAACTATGCCACCCATTCCCTGTAGCTTGCAGTAGTAGTGTTCACATTGATGTTGTGGCGACATTACCTCATTGGGGAGCGCATTGGGGTCTTCTTAGATCACAAGATCCTGCGTTATATCTTCTCCCAGTGTGACCTGAACTTATGGTAGCGGAGATGGGTCGAGTTTCTCCAAGACTATGACTTTGAGATCTCTTAAACTGAAGGTAAGGGCAATGTTGTGGCTGATTCCATGAGCAGGAAGTCACATAAGGAAGTGGTTCGAGAATCAGCTGATGCTTGGAAGGCGATGGGAGAGTTGGCTGCCCTACACTTAGATGCAAGGGAAAAAGGTGTTAGAGGCTATTTTTTTCAGATGATGGTGCAATCCTCCTTGTCACAGAAGGTGGAAGAGTCTCAATGGGGTGACTCCGAGGTAGAGGTGATGCAGGATCGTGTCGATCAGGGGAATGCTACAAAGGGTTGGTCAGAGGACAGCCAACATCAGATTCTTTTCCATGGAAGGTTGTTTGTTCCTGAGGTGATGCGTGAGGGAGTTCTCCATGAGTTCCATAGCTCAGCCTTAGCGGTACATCCAGGAGTTTCGAAAATGTACCGAGGCATGAGGGAACAGTTTTGGTGGCCCGGGGAGAAATGGGCAGTGGCGGAGTTTGTGGCTAAATGCCTTGTCTGTCAGCAAGTGAAGGTTGAACACCGTGTTCCCAGTGGTTTGTTTCATCCTTTAGATTTCTCCGAGTGGAAGTGGGATGACATCTCAATGGACTTCATCACAGGACTACCCAGAGCTTAGGGTGGATATGATGCTATCTGGGTAGTGGTGGATCGTCTGACGAAATCGGCTCACTTCTTAGCAATCACGGAGTCGGGCCTGATTTGTACTTTAGCACAGAGGTACGTAGACGAGGAGGTGCGTTTGCATGGAGTTACGAGGACTATCTTCTCAGACTGGGATACTCAGTTTACCTCACGAGTCTGTAGAGGGCTACATCATGCTTTCGGCACACAGCTACGCCTTAGCACTGCTTTCGACCCCCAGACCGATGGACAGACGGAGCAGACTATGCAGATGTTGGAGGACATGCTGTGAGCATGCGTTCTGGATTTCAGAGGATAATGAGTACGACACCTGGCTTTAGTAGAGTTTTCCTACAACAACAGCTTCCACTCTACTATTGGCATGGCGCCATTTGAGGCTTTGTATGGAAGGCCATGTCGTTCACCCATTTACTGGGCAGTGGTTGGTGAGACAGGTGCTCTTGGGCCAGAGGTAGTGCAGAGAACCACAGAGAAAGTCCAGCTTGTATGTGAGAGGATGAAAGCGGCTCAGGACCGACAAAAATCTTATGTTGATCATCGGAGGAGGCCCTTGGAGTTGGAGGTGGGAGATCATGTGTTCTTGAAGGTTTCCCCTCGACGGGGGCAGTGGAGGTTTGGGAAAGGGAGAAATATCTCACCTAGGTTCATCGGACCTTTTGAGGTGCTGAGGCGAGTCGGCGAGGTGGCATATCAGCTGGCCCTGCCACCTCAGTTGGAGAAATTTCATGATGTCTTCCACGTCTCTCAGCTTCGTCGGTACTTACACGACGACTCCCACGTTATCGATTGGGGAGAGTTAGATATGGGAGACAACACGACCTTCGAGGAACGACCAGTCAGAATCGAGGATCGTAAAGAGAAGGTGCTTCGTGGACAAACCATTCCCTTGGTTTGTGTGTAGTGGAGGCATGGCGGCCTCGAGGAGAGCACTTGGGAGCGGGAGACCCAGATGCAAGCTCAGTACCCAGAGTTATTTTGACTTTTGTTTTCCCTTGTTCTTATGAGCATTGTGTTGATGTTGTACTTTGTACCTTTGATATAGGGAATGCATGGCTTGTTAGTTGTGAGACCTTTTGTTTCCTTGTTCCCTGGTAATGTGTAACATGTCTGGATGTGTGGGAAGGGGGAAAACCTGACCCTTAATCGAGATGCATTAATGCAGATGCGATTGAACCCTTGCGGGTGAGTCAGTGCCACCTAAAGAGAATAATATCTCGAAATAGGTGAAGGAGTTTCCCAAACACACGTGTTCGGGCAGTGTGTTGGTTGTGTGGTGTTGGGGGGTAGTTCGAGTTGAAAATACTAATGTATGGAAGTGGGAAGACCCAATACTAAATCGAGATGCATTAATGAGGATGTGATTAATCCCGTTCAGGCGAGTCAGTGTCGCCTAAAGCGGATAATATCTCGACATAGGAGAAGGAATTCTTAACACCTATAATTAGGATAGTTGGTTGGGTTTCCATTATAACGAGGACCCTAATAGGTATCTTGTTGGGTTCCCCTGGGTTAGATTTTGAATTCTCGGGGACGAGAATGTTTTAAGAGGTATCTGATGTAATGGACCGGACCCCTCCGGCCCATTACTTTGTCAAAAATAAGGCTACAAGTGTTCTGGAGGGTAAAATAGACCATTCCCACACTTTACAGAATTTTGAAACTATACGCCATGTAGTTTGAGTACACGTCATGTACCGTATTTCTGAGGTATACCCCGTGTGGATGGTCGTGTCTTTGTCGCGTGAATAAAATGGGTACACACCGTGTGTTCAGTACTACACGCCGTGTAATCCCTCCCCGCATACGCGTTACCGTGTGTTGACCAGTCGTCAGCCATGTGCCGTGTGAAGGTCGCATCCTTTCCATGTGCAATAAATGAGTACACACTGTGTGTCCAATCTACATGTCGTGTAGTCCTTCACCGCATATGTGATACCTTCAAACTGTGTGTTGACCACTCAATGGCCACGGAGCCTCATAGGAGGCCGCATGGAGACCATGTGAAAACGGCCGAGTACACGCCGTGTACCATAAGTACACGCCGTGTACTTTTTCTTTTCACGCCTATAAAAGGAGGGGTCCCCTCCTCCTTTCAACTCACACCTCTCCTCCCCTCTTCTCTGAGCAGAGCTCTCTCAAGAGACTCGAAGGATCTTTCTTCCATAACTTTTTCATCCGAGCTCCAATTTATGATCCGTCAGTGGCCACGGGATCGTAACGACGAGGAGGAAATTCCGAGCTTGGATCTGTTGTCTTTCCTTCGACTCTTCCTTTCCACCCAAGGAGGTTTTTCCGGGACACTGACGAACGTCTTCTAAAGTTGACCCGGAGGAGCGTTGCGATCTAGAACCTGTTGAGGTAGGGATCTTACCATTGTCTCTCTAATTTTTGCATCATGTGGGGTGGGTGTCCTCTTGTTTACGTTAAACAATTTTGAACCGGTTTAATAAAGATAATAACTGTCTTATATAACAGGGTTGGGAAGTTTATGATTGATGTTACTTTATATCCTGTGATATTATGTCGTGAAATGAATACGCTTATTCCTACTGAAAATAACGGTCGTTGGGGGCCTTTTGTTGTGCAATTAAATTTTTCCCTATCTTCTAGACCATTTTTTGTAAATGGAAACCTCATAGAATGTGGAAATTGGTTAATCACGTAAATTTGGCTGTATAAATGAAAATCTGGAACCCTCGTTTGATCACCCCGGTTGAACCAAAATGGAATAATGAACATGTGGGTGTTGGCTTGGTTACGTGGCATGTGAAGGGGATGTTTTGTGGGTGGTTGTGAAATGGGTGAGCAGCGGGGTTGCGATTGTCTTGGTTGTGGGAAGGTGTGAATGTTTAATGGTGATGGGAGGTGGGGCTGCGATAAATGGTATTAAAGGGATAATGATGTATTGTGTGGTTATGGTGGTTGGCATCGGGGCTGCAGGGATGGGTTTAAAAGTGAATGGACGATGGGTTGTGTTTAATAAATAATAAATGGAAGAGTTAATGAATGGTGGGGCTTGGTAATGAAACGAAAATAATAATTAATGGGTTGGTTGGTTGTTAAGAAGGGTTTTGTTGTGCTGCTTGTGTTTCCCTAACTTGTTTTTTGGATGGCAGGGATATGCTTACGAACGATCGTTTTGGTTGGTTGTGGATAGTTTCCCAGTAGTTAAGGAACTAATAAAATAATTCTGCTGAAACGTGAAAACCTTAATGGGGTTGGGGTTGTTTTTTGTATGCATGCTTGGTGGTAGCAGTGCCGAGGAACGTGCTCAGTTTCTCTTTTTATAAGCCATAGGTTGGGCTGAGTGGTTGCTATATATATATATATATCTGTATCTTTTGTGTTTTATCACACCGCACCCATGTTGAGCACTTAGTTCCGAACACTCCCATTTCACGGGAGAGGGTGTTTTCCCAACGTTACTAGCTCCTTCCTGCTCCTTCTCCCATAGGCTGTGATGGCTTACGGCGACCTTACACCCAAGAATATTCGGGTAGGTTTCGATTGGAGTGAATAGGCCCAAGACTCTTCGGGCAGGCTTATAGGCTATAATGGATTGAGGCGACCTTACAACTAAGACTCTTCAGGTAGGTTTCGATTTCAGGCCCAGGTGTCTTCGGGCGAGAGTTTTTTTACTATTTCTATTCCCACGAATCATCGGGATGAGCCCCAGGTGTCTTCAGGCAGGGATGTGGTTGTGGTTGTGAGGCCTAGGTGTGTGCAGGTGGGATACGTGGTGGTGAGGCCTAGGTGTGTGCGGGCAGGATACGTGGTGGTGAGGCCCAGTTTTGTGCGGGCAGGATATGTGGTTGTGAGGCCCAGGTGTGTGCGGGCGGGGAGAGTGTTACAACATTAGGACATTCAGCTAACTAATGGGAAATGGTGCGGGGTGCCCAATGATCTTGTTCATATACTAATACTACCTACTATGATTTTGTTTTGGTGATTGTGGATGGTGAGATTGGGTGGATAGTTTTCCTTGTTAGTTTTCTTCTGTTTTTCTCACTGGACATTAGGATGTCTCCCCACTTGTGCATGATAGATTTAGGTTTCCCTACTGTGTATACTTGTATTCTCACCCTACGTTTACTTTCAGGTATCCAGGAGGACTACCAGGGCCGTACAGGACCCTACTAGTAGGGCAGTTGGAGTTGTTGCAGTTGTTGTTCTCTTGTTTTCTTTGGTATTGTACTTTTGAGCTTCCTTGTACTTGTACCTTGTTATAAAATTGTTTAAACATGCACGTGGGCTTGGTTTGGGTTTATCTATATAACCCTGTTCATTTCCTTTTTATGGGGGTTGACTTGTCCTATTTCCCGATCCTATATAATTAAAAGGGTAATGGCTCCCATATTCGTGAAAACTCATACCCTTGGTGCTAGTCGCCAACCCGGGGCCTACAGAAGGCGGGACTCGGGGGTCATTATCTCCCTTTTTCCATTTCCAGCTTAGGAGGGCCATCTTTGGTGGGAGGGGGTCGTGACAATAGTATTAAAATATATGCTTATTTAGTGGTAGATAATAATATTTCTCCATCATCAACATATTATTAATCATTCCCAATTAAAATACTATATTGTAACAAAAAACCATTACCTCTTTGTTTTATGCTAAACTCTATGCACAATAAAAGGATAACTATAAATGAATCTTTAAATATAATGATAATATTTAAATTAAAAATAGTGAGTGTAATAGGGAATTTATATACACCTTGTTAAAGAATATTTTTGTATACCATAACATATGTTCAAAATATGACAGTCTGAGATGAAATCACATTACCGTAATTCTAGAATTCCTTCGTAAATGTTAGAATTTTAATCTATAAAATATAGATACATAAAATTAATAACATCGTTCATGGGGGCAGTAGGTCTTACATATGGATAAGAGATGACTCAGTTTATCCAAGGATTGAGTTAAAGTAAGGTTGAAATTAAATTAACATTACATATTAATTATAATTTCATATATATAACATATACAAGTTATATTAATCTTTATTACCATCCATGTGAATAATAAGTCAAAAATAAATCAAAACGCATTATGAGGGTGTAATCCTCCATACACACAAGAGACGCTATCATATTCCCAAATAATGGAATGTAAGAAGTTATATTTGATATTATAATTAGAAAACAATAATTATATTATTATCGTATTAGATTTTCATTAAATATGTAACTATATCCACTCCTTTTAGTTTGTGATGGAAAATGAATTGCATCGGTATGTGAGGGGGATGTCCACCATACACAATATCGATGATTTGATTTGTCATTTGATGGAAGTGGAAACAAATAACACTTATCGAATCAATTTAATATAATATATTTATATTTAATATAATTGGGATGTTATATTTTAATTATTAAAGATTGAATATATTTTTCCAAAAAGAAGTGAAAATATAGAGTTTAGTGAAAATGATTACCATTACATAAAACAACCCCCGTTGTATATCTTATTAATGTCCCAAGTGTTGGTATTTTGAGGTGAAAATAAAGTCTAAAACATTTATAATTATGTTGAGGATAAATTTTGGTAGGTTATTTAAGATCTGTATGGGTTAAATAATTTTAATAAGCGAGCAGTGGAAGTGGTATTCAATAATTTAGGATGAGTGCCATTTTTTGTAAATACCAAAAAAATAATAAGAATTAAATATCTCCCAGAGTCCTAATAAAATTGAAAATTAATTTATTGGTGGGATCTCATGTTCAATAAAACCCTATAAAATGATATATATACACATGTTTTCAATATTTTGATCCTTAAACTCTAATTTTATTCAATTTTGAAATTTTAATTTTCTCAATGGTAAATAGTATCTTTTTGTTTACCTAGGATATTTATTAAAATTAATAAATATAAAATATTCATTATTATATCATTCATAACAAATTATTCTAAATTTTAAATCAATTATTATAAATAGTGATCGTAACCATAATGAAATTAAATTTTAACACATGCCCCTATGATGCACAATATACAACTTTATCCATAATAGTAATAACTAATTTATAATATTTTAACTAATATTTTTGAAAAATTTAAAAAAATCATATTATATATTATAAAGTATTCTTTTTAAAAATATGTAATCCAATTTTTCATATTTTATTCAATTTTTTGGAGTATTTAAATTAATATAAAACATGTGGAAGCAATGAAAATGTGGTTTTCCAAAGGGAAATTTTTCATAATTATAGAATGGTATAATATCAAAATTTAACATTAAATTTAAACCATTGACATAAATTATGTTAGTAAATTGATAATAAAAATAATATTATTTATAAAATGATAATAAAATTTGATAGAAATTGTAAATTCTTTAAACGGAAAGGTTGTTTTTAATAAAAATGAGTATATTTTACTATTAATTATAGATTAACAATTTTCAAAAAATTCAAAAAAATTATTTCAATTATAATTTTTTTCATGTAGATTTGAATTATTTAATTTATTTTTTCAAATAATTTTCTTTAATATTGAATATTTATAATTATTAAATTTCACAAATAAATAATTTTTTTGTAAAGTAGTTTTTTCAAAACATATAGAGACATTAGTAATAACTAATTACTTTTTATATATATGATTTTATTATATAAAATGATTAAAAATATTTTATAAATAATTTTTATTCATATTAATTTTTCAATGTTTAATAAAGTGGTTATAATGGTGAAGTCTAATTAATAATATTTATAGTACATCATGGCTCGTTAAAAATCAGTGTTCCATTAAAGAACATTATCAAAGATATTAAATATATTGAGTAAATATTTTTTCATAAAATTTTTGTTTGTTACATTATACCCCCATAAAATTAATTTCACCCCAATAATTCCAATAATTTGTCAAAAAAAATACGTATGCATCATTCTAATTATATCATCATGTTCCCATGTAACATTCTCAAGTATGTTTTTCTCCACAAAGCATTGAACATGGTTGTTGTCATGATTCATAGATCCTTCCCATTATAATCTAGAATATCCACTAGTAGTGAATCATATTATAGATAATACATCATAATTATGAACTCTAGGTTATCTAATGGTGAATTATTGGGTATTTACATCTGTAAGAGAAATACATAGAGTACATCTTGAAGTTGAGATGGGTTTGATGTAAATTCCATGTCATAAGAAATCATGCATACTAATTATTCAATATTTAAGAAGAAAACATAAATAAGTGTCAACATTAAATTATTACAAAATATCTGATCCTTATTCATTGATATAAATAAATAAATCCCATCTCACCAACATCAAACTCTTGATCACAACAATGATGACAAAGATAACAATTTAGTTGAATCTGAGCTTCCTTGATGTGTTTTTGATTGGTTGTAACATTATCCACCAATTCCTTAGATAGATAAAGTCCCAATATATTTCTCTATCCAATTGCAATCCTTCATGTCTGAGTAATACCATTATTTCTCAATGGGGCATTATAAGGATCCATATGACAGGTTGAGAAAAAGAAATTGTTTTAAGAAATGTTTACTAGAGGAAGG
Source organism: Viscum album (assembly GCA_963277665.1). Classification (NCBI taxonomy): domain Eukaryota; kingdom Viridiplantae; phylum Streptophyta; class Magnoliopsida; order Santalales; family Viscaceae; genus Viscum; species Viscum album. The sequence goes on from OY728137.1 coordinate 1,212,566,685, forward strand.
TTTTGATCCCATGCCTAAATAGCCTGAAGGCCTTTTTTTATTTTTGAAAACCCTTATTTTAAGGGTTTAGGGGTAACCCATACAAGGACCATTGGAATAAAGATTACATGACCCATAGGTCATTATAAATATATAGTCTATTACTAAATAGAGTCGTTCCTCCCCAACTTCATCATCGTGATGTCATCTCTCCACCTTTACAAGGCGAGTTTGGTTAGGCATCACATGCAAGCACAGTCGGGCCCCGATTGAAAATTACATACCGTCTCTTTTTTACAAATCCTATTAAGTTTCTATTCTAGTGAATTCTCATACTCTAAATCCTCATTTGGAGTTTTCTATCCAAGGGGGTTAATTTATTGAGGACTCATAATATTTAATCATCTCAAATCATCATCTCCAGTCCTTGTTCAATATTTTATGTGAGAATATCAGCTAAATAATTTTATTACCAATAAATATAGCAATTTTATCCACAAATAATTTTCCTCTTTATCATTAATGAAAGAATTATCACATTTAAATCAAAATTCATTGTTGGGTAATTTTTCCCATTAAACCTCAATTTTCTTGCGGCATAGGCTATCACTATATCATAATACATAATAAATAATAAAAATATGTTATTTGATGCTTCTATATGGATTATATACTCTTATCCACGTTGAGGTAATGAATGAACATATTTACAGACTATTATTTTCTTCAATTCATTCAAATTTGCCTTTCATTTGTCTTTCCAATGGAACATCGTTCCATTTTTAGTTAATATGGTGCGTGTATTATACATACATGATAAATTACCCAAAAACCCATTGATAATATCAAAAAAAACATGAAAAAACTGGATCTCTATTACTATGGTTGTTTTAGGCCAACATTCAATAGCCTCTACCTTTTCGAATCCATAGATATACCCACTCTTTAGATAATATAACTAAAAATAAAATTTTTTGTAGCTAATATTTATACCATGTAATTTTTTTTATATTATCTCCTTCCTTAGGGCCTTCAATTAAATTCACAAGTGATCATAATGATCATCCTTTTAATTCTATTTAATGAGAATATGATATCTAAAGACTATAATAAAATTTCTGAATGTAATTTATATAGACTCAATTTAGTAAAGTGATAAAAATTGGAAGGGAATTAATTTGATCGAATCGAACCACTATATTCTCATAGTGTCCATACCCTTTAAAGACTAATTTATTTTATATATCCTCTTTCATGAACCTCAATTGAGGATATCTATAAATACGGTAAATATTTTATATGCATTAATATATATGTAGTTAAACCGGAAATATATCAATATAGGGTATTGAATACATGTTATTCGTCACGACCCGTCCCCCATGGCCTCTGTCCTGACTACCCCAAGACCACCTTCCATAGACTAGAGGCTGGTGACTAGCACTGGAAAAGAATATCTCTATAAATAGAAGTCATTTCCATTAAACCTTTAGAAACATATAAATCGTCAACACAACAAGAAGAAACCAGGATGTAAACTACGATAGTAAAAAGTGCACAAAATGTAAAGGGGCCAGAATACTAGCCCAACTAAAATTACATGTATAACTAAAAATATAAAAAATATCCTATATCATCCTCCATGGATCATACCGGAATGGTAGATATAGGTCAAGATCATTTGTCAATGCATCACGTTGGATCAAATTATCCACCTCTAAGAACCGTTAAATCCTGGCTCTTTCAGCCTTGATCAACACCGTCTATCATTTTCACAAGACATAACATAGTTAGGTCATAGCACGTGCAAGGGTTTGTATAAAAATACTCAGTAGGGACCCCAAAACCCGAAAACGTCTCCCAATGTTCCACAATGAAAAAACCACAATGCAAGATATCAATCACAAAGAACAAACCATCCTTAAACTCAACATAGGTATATGACCATACATATACCAATGTTATCCAAATATACACACCTATTTCATGGAGAAATATAAGGATCGAACTTTTAAGCTATTGGAACAACTGATCCATGAGAGAATAATTCCGCAATGGTAACACCATGAAGCTAAAAGTACATCAAAGGTAACACCATAAAGGTAAAACCACGAAAGTAAAAGTACCAGAAGGTAAATAATTAACTCACACTAGGTATATAACTCATGTAAAAATGTATTAATGATTAGTCATAAATCTAGATCATCTTATTCAGTCGAGAAGCTCTGTTGCGGACCCACACAAGATCGATAGATGTTGACCAACATAGGATCGCTGGGCGCTGACCCACACATGATTGATATATACAGACACGCATAGGCTTACTAAGCACTAAGTTACATAGGTACGATAGATGATGACCCATAGAGGATAGATTTTCTTTCTTCACATTACAGCCAACCACGAGATTCCTGCACTAAGCATGCTTGATTCTGGGAGGATCGACTTCTCAAGCCATCAGTTTTACCTCAAACTCCACGACATTCCACGAATAGGTATCCCAAAATACCACCATGTTGTAAGGGTTCCAATGTGACAGACGGCATGTCAATCAGACGCATTTTCTGTAAGTTATATGCATTTTAATGCTGAGGGGCCTCTTGGATTCAGGTTTGATCCAACTAGGTTATACTGCAAATTTCTCTAAAACTCAGGTGGAGTATATCAAAAGTATTGTCTTGATCTGCAGATACTAGTCCTCTATTCAATTTCTCAATCAATTGTATTGATAGCATGTTATGTTCCTTTAAGTAAAACTGGGCCTGTTTAGGTCCGCGTTCGGTCCGACCCGACACGGGCCATCCCGACCCGATTATGGTCAACCTGAGATAGTCTGGGTCCAACCCGGTTGGGATGGTTCTTGGTCTGTCCTGGCCCGTAAGGGATGGCGTCGCCCGACCCATGGACAGGTGTGGCCTTCTGGGCTCACACGGCCTTTTGGGATCATACGACCCGAACCATAGAGGGTGCTTCCCACTATGCTTGTGAGTCGCGTCCCATTAAGGGAAAAACCCAATGGGATCACACAGCCTTTCCTGTAGAGGGTCTGACCTACTGGCTAGGGCCTACCCTAGATAGTGTGATGGGGGGGTACTTCTCCCACTTTCTACTATCCAACTATGGTTGAAGTGAATGCTTCATTAAGTGAATCTTGTCATTATGGAATCAACTGTTCCTTCATATTTTTAATCCGAACACAATATAAATGTTAGAAAATGCCACTTTTCTGTTTACTAAACATACTATACAAATTTTTCAAAAATTCATTTTCGGAACACCGGTCCTTAGAATCACAAGATATCAATTTTCAAAGACCAATAATATTTCCATTTAAGAAAAAAATATTACACGGAAAATCTGGGTCATTACATTCTACCCACCTTAGTGGTTTCATCCCTAAAATCCACTACATAGACTAAGGAATCAAATGGGGTTATTGGGCAAGAATCTGAGCCTCCACTCCAATTTACTCTCTTAAAGGATCATGTCATGTCAATCCCCAATCTCTACTGGATAATCTATTAACATCGCCCCATCAATGATATCCAACTCGCCCCAGTTGATGATGTGTGATGGATCATGCATGTACCTCCTTAGTTGAAACACATAGAAAACTTCATGAACCTGGCGCATATGTGGAGGATGAGCCAGTTGATATTCCCCCTCTCCAACATTATTGAGAACCTAAAATAGTATCATGAACTTTGAAAATAACATTCTTCTATGGAAAAATATCGGCAAACCTCATCGAGGTGAGACACATAAGATGAAATTTTATCCCTCTTCAAACTCCAAAGGTCTATGTCTCCTGTCATCATAAGACTTCTTCCTTCTCTATGTAGTCTTCATCCACTCCATGATGATCTACACCTTCTCTGTGGTAGCCCGTACTAACTCGAGACCCATAAGTGCAGACTCCCCTGTGTCTATATAGTATAGATGTGATCTTCTAGGATGACCATACAAGCCGTCAAATGGTTCCATACTAATGGTGGAGTGATAGCTATTGTTTTATTAAAAATCCACAAATGGAATGTTATTCTCACAACTATGGCCAAAATTTTGGATCCAAGCATTAAGCATGTACTCCAGTGTCTGAATGGTCCACTCTATCTGAAAATCCATCTTGGGATGAAAGGAGGTGGTCAAATGTAGTTGTGTTTAAAACGCCTCATGTAGTCCCTTACACAACTAGGATTTTAAACATGTTTCATGGTTAGAGACGATCATCGATGGAACCCCATGAAGTTGTAAAATATATTGTATGTAGAGGCATCCCATACCCTCTACTAGTCCCTTCTCAATGAATCGTATGAAGTGGGATGAGATTGTGAGTCGGTCAATGATCTCCCAGATGGTATCATGTTCCCTAGATGAATGTGGAAGACCTATCATGTTGTCTAGGGAGATAAAATCTCACTTCCACTCTGGCACCTCTAGTGACTATGTTAAGCCTGTTGGAACCTAATGCTCGACCTTCACTTACTGACAATTAAAGAATCATGTAACAAACTATACCACATCTTTCTTCATCCCTTGCAACTATTTCTGATGCTAGAGGTCCTAGTACATCTTTTCCACACCATGATGCACTGCCATAGGGGATGTATGGATCTCCCACAACACATACTTTCTCAGTGCCACTACTAAAATGGTACATCCTCGTTAGAGGATGATGTTCTCCCCTCCTTTAGAAAATCCATCAGCTTCATGTTCTGTGGATATCTGAGCACTTATAGCCTTACAGTCAATATCTCTAAGTTGTGCCTCCCGAACTCACTGAAGAATTGGGGGAGTGACAGTCATAGACCAGAGGTAAGCCACTCCAACTCTATCCAAAAGGATATCTGCAACGTGACTAGATTCTTTGTCGTGTCAATCAATAATTGTAGACCAGAACTCTTGATAAGTGTGTCTTCTACTATGTTCCCCTTCCTAAAAGTGTAGGCTATCTCAAAGTCATAGTCTTGGAGGAACTCTAGCCCACATCGTTGTCTTGGGTTTAGGTCTTTCGGTGAAAAGATATACCTAAGACCCTTGGGATCAGAGTATAATGTAAAATTTTAGCCTATCAAGTAATGTCGCCACATCTTCTAGGTGAAGACCACAACTTCTAATTTCAGTTCATGGGTAGCATATTTCTACTCATGTTGTCTCACCAGTCATGAACCATAAGCGATCACTACTCACTCATGCATCCATACAGACCTAATTTTGGTCCCTGATGCATCACAGAATACTACATAACAAATTCCCTCTTCTGGTAGCCTCAAGAAGAGGGCACTCATCAGTCTCTATCTCAACTCTTGATATTCCTACTAGCATCTCCCCTTTTAAAGGAAAAGCTATACCTTCTTCTTCAACACTGAAAAGGGTGTCACAACATTGGAAAATTTAGGAACAAATCTATGGTAGTACCCAGCCAACCCTTAGAAGCTCCTCACCTCGGCCACACTCTTGAGTGCCTCATAAGATAGAACAACCTCTATTCATGCCGGATCTACTATGAATCCAGCCTCTGAGATAATGTTTCCCAGAAAGTGGACATCCCATATCTAGAACTGGCATTTTGAGAGCTTACCATAATGATGGTGCTCTCGGAGTGTATACATTACTATATGTAGATAATAGGAATGATCCTTCTTCGACACCGAGTATATTAAGATGTCATCGAGGAAGACCACCACAATGTGATCGAGGTATGGAAAAAATAACGTGTTCATGAGTCCCATGAACACTGCAGGATCATTGGTCACACTGAATTGAATAACCTAGAACTCAAAATGGTCATACTGACATATAAATGATGAATTCTGTACATCCTCATATCGTGCCATGAGCTGATGATAGCCTGATCTGAGTTCCATCTTTGAGTAACAATGATCTTCCTTAATCTGATTAAATAAATCATTAATCCTCACATATGGATACTGGTTCTTCATGGTCACCTGGTTCAGGCGCCGATAGTCCACATAGAGTCTCAAACTATCATCTGATTTCTTTGTAATAAAAATTGGGGTTTCATATGGAGAAACACTAGGAAATATTAAATCTATTTCTTTCAAGTCCTCTAGTTATTCCCATAACTCACCAAGATTCACGGGAGCCATCCGAGATGCTGGTATAAATAATGGTGTTGTACCAGGGTATAATATAATATAAATGTTGACCTCTAGGTGATGAGGTAGTCCTAGAACACCATTAATAAATACACAAACATATTGTTCCACCCGTACAAGATAGTTTGGAATATCAACATCAACTTCTCTATGGGTAAGGCTAGAAAACTGATGTGTGATCTTCTTTAAGCATATCCAGGTTAGTCCATCCTATGTTGAAAAGGTTACCTTCTCACAATTTAAGGAAAACATTATCCCATCCTCCTGGACACACATTACTATGTTCCTAAAATAGTCAATTTGAGTGTGGATTTTGGATAACTAGTCTATACCCATGATGACTTCGTAAGGCCTTGATTCCTCTACTAGAAGATCCCAACCGAAGATCTCACATCCTAGAGAAATCTCACACTACCAGCACCAGTATATATAATCAAATCCTCTCTTATATGAGTCTCTAGCTATATGGATTGAGTCAACAGCTTCATCGGAATCTTCGAGCTCCGAACAGGGGTTGTGGCAATAAAAGAGTGACTAGCACGTGTGTCTATAAATACTGTATCTTGGGTAAAGTAGACATAGATCGTACCTCTAATAATTTCCATAGCACCATGGTCGTAGGCTTCAGCTTCTTGGATATGATCTCTTACATTTCCACCTTCTCCCTATGGTCGGGTGGACTACCTGGATGTGGTGGCAGAAGAACCTTGAATCACCACCCACCGCCTACTTCACGGCCAGTTCCACTTCCATGTCCAATACCCTACAGACATGCTCACTATATCCTCTGCCTCTACCTTAGAGGTCCCTCAACCATCTTTTGGTCGTCAGTATGATAGGTCGTGCAATCGCGAGCCATGTGACACTACCCACCGTACGAGTAGCACTGCCTTCAACTCATCTCTCCTCCTCGGTCCTAAGATCCCCTTACCGCCGATCATGTATCCTGAGGGTGTCCACTAGATGATGAAGCCCTCTTAGGCCCATGATTAATCCTTCTACTTCCTACAATAGGTATAGCTCACGATGAATAGTCACTGCATCACATCACGTCAAATGGTCTACCACAGAGCACCATCCAGTACTGGCTCCCTCAACCTCGATCAATTTTTTTCTTCATCATCACAAGACACAACAAGGTTCGAGCATTACCCAGGTAGCGGTGAATATAATAATACTCAGTACAGACCCTGACACCCTTGAAGGTCTCCTAGAGTTCCACCAAATAAAAATAGAAAAGTAATATCTCAATTAAAAAGCACACAGTAGCCATCCACTCTACATAGGTATATTCCCAAACATATACCTATGTTATCAAAATTTAATCGTCTCATTCATGAAGAAACCTAAGGATCCAACTGTTAAGACATTTTCACAATTGATCCACGAGGGTAGAAGAACACAAAGGTAACACCACGAAGGTAACAACGTGAAGTTAAAAGTACCAAAAAGGATACACCACGAATGTAAAAGTACCACAAGGTAAAGTATCTGCTCACACCAGCTATATAACTCAAGTACAGAAGTACAAATGATTAGTCATAAATCTAGATAGTCTTATTCTGTGGAGAAGCTCTCCTTCTGACCAACAATGGATCGATAGATGTTGACCCACACAGGATCACTAGGCATTGACCCACAATGGATTGATAGATACTAACCAAAATAGGATTGATACGTGATGACCCACACAAGATCAATAGATTCTAAACCACATAGAATAGATCTTCTTTCTTCCCGTTATAAACACTCATGATATTCCTTCACTATGAATGCTGGATTCAGGGAGGATCCACTCCACAAGCCATTAATTACACCTCAACCACCATGAAGTTCCACAACGATGTATCATAAAGGACCTCAATGTCATATGGGTTCAAATGTGACATACGACACATAAATTGGATTCCTAGTTTGTAGGTTATATGTATTTTAATGGTGAGGGCCCGGTTGGATTTGGGTTCAATCCAACCTAGTCGTACTCCAAAATTATCTGAAATTTAAGTGGACTATATATAATGGATAGTCTCTCTCCAAGGATCCGAGTGCTATGGACGGTTCGTCAAACAGACGTCTGGATTTGACGTTATGGTCTTTTGGGTGAAATTGGGCCTTATTGGGTCCGGTCCGACCCAGCCCGACCCAGCCTCAAATGACCTAACACGGTCCAGGGTGTCACTATCCAATCTTGATCTAACACTTTTGGTCCAAACCATGGTGTTTTGGGCCCACTAGGCCACGGTTCTGCGCGACCTACTGGGCTCACACGGCCCGCTATACTCACGTGGCCTCGCCCGCAGAGGGTGTGACCACCTAGGCTCCTATGACTCAGCCCGTAGAGGGTGTGATGCACTTGCTGGGACTCACCCAGGTCAGTTCAGGGTGGTAACGCTCCACCCTTTCACCAATGTGATTATTATGTTTGCGAAAGAATCCGATGTGCCACGTGACTTCGCCTGGTCACCGCGGGACCCACAGGGGAGGGTCCCTTTTCCCCCACTGCAGCTTCGAGCTGTGGCCATCTCCAGTGGTGCATGATGGCATGTGAGTTGACATCTGTGTCTCTTCGGGGACGGCCACCCTACTCAAACACGATGGTTGAGAAGATGTAGCCTTTCTCTCCAGCAGTGCGCGACTGTGTGCCCCACCACTTCCATGGTCGCCCGGTGTTGGCTGCTATAGTGACCAGCGCAACATAGTGTTAGTACCTCCCACTGTGGTGCACGACAATGCTCTATCTCCATCTGGGTCCGCCGGTGTCGGCCGTCACCAATGCATGTAGGTGCGAGTCACTAGTGCCGCGTCGGCGGTCTTCCACAGGCCACTGGGTCATATTCGGTGGTCCATTTATTTTATCTAATTCCCCCACGATCGTCTCAGGTCTGTCCCTTCACTTTCTGACCCTCTAATTTGGGTTCCATACAACTCAAATAGTTTACTCATGAAGAACACAATGTTGAAAAAAAGGCAGTGGGATCAGGCCATGTTCTTTTAGCCGATGCCCTCCGCGTTAGCACCTTAACAAGAGAGAAGATCAACGATTCAAAACTCTTGAAAATTGAACAAGATAAATCTCAACCTCAAGATTCATTGATGAAATTCCTCTCTTGAGTAGGAGTCGGTGTTCTTAAGTTCATGATTCTACAACACTCATCAATTCGTGCTTGAACTGGTTCTGTCCTCTAAGAGGTTGGTGTCATGATAATTTTCCAGAGCATCGTTTCTTGGTGAAGCCCTTCTAATACTCTTCCTCGAGCTCCATATAAGTAAAATAAAGTGAGGGTGAGTAATGATGTTGGTAATTTATTAGGTTCATTTAATGAATGAACCTCACAAATTCCAAAAGTGGTGTTACAAATATTGTGGAGTCAAGACAATTAATAGATTGACATGTCTTTGTTCCTGTCATCGCCTCTTGTACATTTGTGGAAAATTAAAAATAAAATAAAAAATAATTGTTATTTTATTATTATTTTAAATGTAAAAAATCTATATTTTTCTCCAGACATATTTCGGTCGATGTGAATATTTTCTTCTTCAAATCCTACCATTGCAGAATCAACTATTCCCTCTGACTTTTAATCAGAGGACCGGTTCCAAAGTTTAAAAATACTGCTCAAGTGTTTACTTAACATACCTTAAAAAATAGTTAAGAAATTCATTATGGGCACACTGGGCCTCAGAATGACATGCCATCAATTTTCACACACTTGTTATAATTACATATAATTTAAAAAATTACCTGGAAAATTTGGGTCTTTACATCATTAATTCTGATACTGTTAATGTAAGATTAATCAATGTAGATTCACATCAATCAACATTTTCTTTTTAAAAAAAAAAGTGATACCCATTGTGGAATAATTTGAATAAATAATAACTACCCATGGTTTTAGATGAGTTTCTTCCTTAAATTCCCATTACACAGTTGGGGTCATTATATAGGGAGACATTTTAATATTTTTAGTACCATGTATGAATTCTATTGAGAACTCAGATTCACTTTTCTGTGAAGTCTAAGAATCTCTTATGAAAATGAATAATTAAATCATTTAAAACAAGAATTTCAATTATGTTGAGTCTCTCCCCATCTATCTTGAATAAAAACCCTGATAAATTAGCAATCAAGCCCCTTATAATGTATTATATTTCAATTATATTTTCATATTTTTCATCAAACTAATATATGAAGATATATTGGTTTGTAATTTCCAATATGAAATCACTTCCTTGAAAATTACTTTTGGGTTTATTTAATGAAATCCAATACATGATAATTATGACAAAAGAATTCAAATATAAGGTGAATACTGAGGTATTCAGGGATCATATTTGTCGAATAATCAACTGAAAAATAATCATAGACATGATATATGATCATTATACCATTAGGTGTTCTTAATGATAATTAATTATTTAATCATTGGGAATGTTAATTAAAATTTAGTGACATTTGTAATGAAATACAAGAATTCATACTGAAAAATAATTCATTCGATGTATAAATTAGGACACCAAATTTTTTAACAATGAATCATTTTGTTTATGATATGTCATCTATGTCCATAAAGTATTAAAATCATTTAATAGGGATCATAATGTGTTTAAGAATAAAAAATAGTATATCCAATATGAGTTTCAGAATAGGGGTGAGGTAAGGTTCATTATAATTCACATTGTGATGATGGATTCTATCTCAATGATCTCTTTTAATAATTATCAACCCTAAAAAATTCCAAATCTACATACACATATGGTATCCAATTAGGGATGTAATTTTATATAATCCACTCTCTATATCCATTTCTAAAATTCTTTGACATTTATTAATACTTTTAATTATTTGCAGACTTATCCTAGGAGATATTATTACATATCTCAATAATATTTTTCATCCTAGTTCAATTCCAGAATCATTTATGTTTACTGACATTAGAGACATAGATACTTAAAAATATAGTTCATAGGTAAAGTACATTCTCACCCCTAATGTTCATCATTGATATTATACTTCATTGATAAATAATTCCAAATACCATCCTCAATAACATGTGTAAATGAATAAAAATAAAGGCTATGATTAGATGATCAGTAATGGAAAATATTGCATATATAAAAATAACATGAGCATAAGAGAATAATAACATTATAGTGACATTTGGTAACTATTAAACAAATATTCCTTGTCATAAAAATGAGTCATGGAATAAATATTTTTACTTCAAAATAGTTGAAGCAAAATAAAATAAAAATCATTATCCATTGAAGCATAACATTGGTAGAAGACATGGAATTATGACATACACATAATAATAGAAAATCATTTTTAGAGTTAAAGAATCATTTCCATGGTTATCATTGGGGATGAGGTTTAGTCTCTAAACCATCATCATAGATATGATTCACTCGCAATACTATAAAATTGGATTGGGTTCACTCCCCAAACCATTAAAGCTATAATGGTTCACTCCCATGACTATAATAGCCAACAATGTCCTTTACTTAATTATGTCCAGTCCTAATTACAATCATGTTTATCTCATGAGATAAAAATCATTACCAAATTATTTTTATGGAGACATAGGTCCACCCATAACCTATTTAAATAATACATATGTGTGAAAAAAGATCATTAAGAAATCATCATATCACATCTTATGAAAAGAAATGGAATTCATAAGCATTTCATCATATCATAACATATTCAAATGAAATATATTTCACAAAATTTCAATCATTTAATAATAATACTACACATGAAAAAATGAACAGTATCTGATAAGCATCTTATAATAATAAAATATTCTTTTAAATAATAAAAATGGTATCCATGATTTATATCCCCAAAAAAGCATTAGTAAAATAAATGGATTTTGTTATTGATTTAAAAAGAAATTGAAGGATCCCTTGGAACAATTCATTATTAAAATATCATTTCCACATTGAAAATGATGTTCTGAAAATTTCAAAAAAGATTGTAAAATTATATTTATTTTAAAATAACCTTATAAACTAACTAATTAGTCATTAAATCGATGGGAGGAAATGGTAGAATAAAATACCATACCTATAATATATATTAATAAAAAAATTCCTTCAACATTTTTAATAAAAATTTATAAGGTCCAAATAGAAAAGGATAAGAAAATTGCATTTAATTTTTTTAAACTAAAAAATGGGTGAAAAGTATTTAATAAGTCATTAGAAATTATTAAAATATTTCTTTAAAACATGTGTTGGAATAGTTTACATGGGATAAATGTTATATACCATGTATTGAAATAAATAAATTTTTATAAAAAAATTCTTTTTCGACAATTAAGTTCAAAAAGGAAATAAAATGATACAAAAAATTTAATTAAATTACCATAATAAAATAAATAGAATGATTTTATTTAGAGGTAGAACATAATAATTAATAACTATAATCTTAATCATAAACAATCTTGATAACTAATAATATTGTAACCTAAAACATTTACAACTAGGGTATCTATGGAATTGAAATCCCCAAGAAAGAATAAAATTAAATGAAAAATTAAATATCATGAGAATAAATAAATTCATGATATAAAATGTAATTGGGATTGTAAATGAACCACTTAAATGTTGATATGTAAATAATATAACATATGTCCCACAAAATACAATTTGAGATGAAATTCCTTCACATTGAGTATTGAAATCCACCATACATTCTAAAAAAACTATATAATAAAAATATGTTTTCTATAAGTCTCATATATAACCATAATAATTGTTATTATACCATATATTAATTACCTATAACATTTTCCATTAATTACCAAAATAATAATTTTTATTATGACTGTAAAATTAATAGTGTTTTATAATAATTTTTAGCTATATAATTTGTTTCAATATATAAATATAAAAATAATTTATTCCAATATTATTTCAATTATACCATAATTCATATTAATTACAACAATAAAAAAAATTATTTTTAACATATATTATATACCAATAACCATTTTATGATACCATACTAATTTGTGTTATAACATATATTAATGACCATTTTTGTAACCCATATATTAATAACTCCATGTTAATATAATACTTATCATTATAACTACACAGTTTTTGAAGTATGTTTTAGTTTATTATTTTTGGTACTATTATTGAGATCATGGAATCTTCATCTACAAAATGTGTATAATTATTTATATATCATATATATTCATTATATATTTATTTTTTTTAATCTATAAAAGTATGGGATGAAAAATAAATTACACATTTCATGGAGATAATATGTTGTACATACGAATGGACATCGTTTCCCTTCTCTCAATGGATGGAACAAAATGAAGTTAAATAATAGATCACTTTTAAAAAATAATTATTATGTCATATATATCACATATATACATTAAATTTATCCTTATTACCATTCAGGTAATGTGTATGTGAACAAAAAATAGCATCGCTTTGGGAGGCGGTAGTCCTCTGTACACACGAGGGACATTATCATGTATTTATATAATAGAAATTAGGAATGTATTTATTATATTATAATTCCCCATGTATATTAATATTTTGAATATAATATATATTTTTTAAATATATCAATTTATCCACCATTGAGAGGAGGTTATGGAATATGAATTACCTCTGTTTGTGATGGGGTATTCTGCCATAGACATGATTGTTGGAATCATCTTCCATTTGAAGGAAGTGGAGACATATTAAGGTTATTACGTAAAAATATCATCTTAGTAAATATTATATATTTTTGATATATTTTATTTATATATGCCGGAATATAGGTTATAATTGAATATGTTTAAAAGAAGTTATCAGTGATGACAATTATCATCACTTTGAAAAACCAATTTTGGATATCTAATTATGTTCTATAGAAATAATATTTCCGGATGAAAAGTATATATGGATCATTTATAAGTTTTTTATGAGTTATTTTGGAATGTTTTTTTCTGTAAAATAGGCTTAATAGGTAGAATAATTGAGGTGAGGATGTGCCCATGTATATTTGAGAGGGAGTGGAATTATTATAAATACTTTAAATATTTAATAATGGGAAATCACCCTCACTCCATGTTCAACCATAATTGAAAAATAATATATTTTAGGGAAGATATTGTCTATTAATATAACCATAAATTAATATTAAACTTTTTTTAAACTTTTTTTTCTTTATTCTCGTTGTTAATCACTTTTACCATTTTATTTATCAACACAATTAACAGTCTCATTTTATCTACTTAAGTAATTAGTCCGTTAATAATAAAAATTTTATTATGATTATTAAATTATTTGAAAACATTAATTCTACATATTAAATCATTTTTATAAAATAAAAACCCTATTTGTGTTCGTAATAAATTTTTACTCATGTATATGTAATATGAAAAATCTCATTTTAACCTCAATCATTGTAATTAACTTATAATATTTTTACAATTAATTAAAAAAATGAATTATCGTGATTATATTATCTAATATAAATAAATATTCTTCCAAATATTTAATCCATTTTTTCAAATTCAATTCCTAAATATGGAATGGTTTAATTTCATATAAAACCTACAAACTCAATGAAAAATATGATTTCAGTAAGAATTTTTCCAAGGAATAGAAATTTATAACAAAAAAATTTGATATTAGATTGTTTATAAATAATTATATTTAATTAATAAATATATAATTGAAATAATTTTACATTTAAAATGTTTTTAAAAAAGAGTTTATCACTTAAAATATTTTTTACAAAGTTTGTTTTATGAAAAAATAATATTTTTTTTCTATTCATAAAAACATTAATATATTCAGAAAATTAACAAAACATATCTCAAATATAAGTTTGAATTTATTTTTTAAATTTTTTTTTAAAAAAATTAAATTACTAAAGTGGAAAAAATACTTTTATTAATTTTTCACAGAAACAATATTTTTTTTTATAAAATAGTATTTTGAAATCCTTAAAAATTACTTAAATTTAAGTATTTTTTCAATATGATTTACTTATATAATATCGTTATACATGATTTTTTAATAAAATTATTCTTATTGAATCTTATAAGTGAAATAAATTGGATGAATTATTAATTTGGAAATAATTATATTAATATTATATCATGATTTATTAGAACTCGGATCTTCATTTAGCTATGGCTATAAAGGAAATTTAATTTCTTTACACAAATTATTTCAAATTATATCTATGTATCACATAAATAATAAAATAATTGCTTAGATAGAATATATATAATTTTTTTGTTAATTTGACTTAGTTGGTTACCTCAATCACAATGTACTTCAAACATATGAAATTTCTTTTTAATTTTCATTCACAATTTGTTTGAATATTTATGAACATTTTTACATTTAGAGGGTTAACTCAACATAGGTTTATACGATTTATATCTGTTAGGATCACACTAATCTTCATATTTAAGAAAATGATAATTTTTATTTTCCAATGGCCTTCCCAATCATATAAGTAGCTATGAAATAATACATTTATTTAATTACTATGTGTTTTCAGGAAGTGGATTTTGACTATTCAATAACTGTATCACTATAAAGACCCCAAAACTAGTATCCCTGAGTCATTGGTTACATTATTTAATTATAATTATATATTATAGATCACATTTCAAAGGATAAAATAGTTTATTAATTTTGGTAAAATATATGCATACTTCAATATCATAATGCATTTAAAAACATGAAATAAAACATTAGGAATGTAAATATTCTATATCACTGAAATCATTAAATGACATCATCATCATATCATGGGGAAAAGAATCAACATAATTCTGAAATTAGATTCTCAATAATAATTAAATCACGAATAATCTATTTGTAAGGATAAATATTTAATGACATGTTCCATCATATAAAAACATTTATAATAATTACATATACTGAGAATATCAATGAAATAATCTCATGGATAATAATGATTCAATTCATAGTGATAGAAATTATTTATTTTTTACATAATGGTCTCAAACATGATGATATTTATATAGTAAATAACATTGACAATAATGTTTTAAACTATGTGTAAAAAATATATCTGATTTGAAAAACTGATTTCTCTCGTGAGACTTAAGATTTTATTTAGGGGATATATAATTCCGGGAACCACCCATCACAACATATACAATTATTTCTGTGTACATTGAATAATATATTTTTATAATTAATAATATTCCTAATCAACAAATATCTATTTTTAGTAAATAATATAGATTTATAAATATTACCAATTTAATCAAATAAAATTTAATGTAAACAATGTATGAAAAAATGGTATATGGTTTATGAAACGATCGTATCTATAAAAAAAATAATACAAATATTTAAGAGAAATTTTATATCTAATGGAAATGAATCAAATGATAGTGATTTACGCAAAATAAATTTAATAATAAACAAGTTAATCGAGAGAGGAGTGGCGACCATAAATTCATTGAGAATATAGTTTTTTCCAATAAAATAATGTCCTTTGAATGAATAATTGGATTTGATATGAAATATTAAAATTATTTTTAATAAATATTTTTTATTTTTTAAACCATTATAAAATATTAGTTATTCTTAATTTCATAAAAAATCTATGGTGTAAGGGAAGTTTGTTATCATAATATACATTAATGAAAAAATTTCATTTTTCTTTTTGATCAAAAAGTCCCTTCTAAAAAAGAGTAGAAGGATTATATTAAAACAATTTTACAAATGAATATATTAATTAAAAGTTTTTTCATTATTCACAGGAGTAAATAAAATGGATTTTGTAAAAACATATTTTATTACAAAAAAATGGAGGAAAATATGTCTATTTGAAATTGATATTTTATAGGTTTTGCAATTCAACATTTATTTTCATGATTCAAGTAAAAAAGAGATGAAAATTTGGAAGAAAATATAAAAACACCTTAAATATCAAGTTGGTAGGAAAATTAAAAATGCATATTATGTACAAATGATATAATTACATCAACGAATGTAATCAAAATCCCAATATAACATAAGATTGAAAAATAGATTCTTACATATTCGGTATCATTTTGATTATAACCCATTGAAACATAAAATTAAAACAAAAAAATTTAAAACAATGAAAAATATGTTTTAATGTAAAATAAATTAAAATGGGACAACATAATTCACATCAAAGTGTAAAGCTGAATGTTAAAAACAATGTCTCACTGCAAATGAAATTTAGATGCAATCCATTACCTGATGCTTATTTTCGGTTAAATGCACTAAAAATTCATGTATTATGGTTTTAGAATGGTTATAAATTTATTCCAGATCCATATTCATGTTTATAATATCATATATTATCCACTTATAAAATATTACAAACTATTAGTTAGAAATATTTTATTATAATTATTATTTTTTCTAGTGTTAACTGACTTGTTTAATCATTTGTGTTTTTTCTAGAATGTTTTTGTTTATGTGAAAATGATATAGTTAAATAATTTGGAAAATTATATTTTTGTTTTCAATATAATATATAATTAATAGATTAATTTTTTTAATGTATTTTGAATGTTAGACATTAAAAAAAAGGTGCATTGTTTCATAGAGCCAGTAGTCTACACACAAGCATTGAAAAACAACATAATTCATTTAATGGGTGAAAAGTAAGGATTTGGATGGTAAGTTAATTTTAAGTAATTATATCATCTCATATTTATTATATAAATTTATCTCTTCCAACATTATGAATTCTCATGTGATTTTGTGATGTAAAACAAATTCAATTAGTTTCAGAGGATGTAGTCAACCATATACATGATTGATGATATTGTTTCCCATTTTCTAGAGGATTGTATAGAAAAATATTATTTTATAAAAATAATTACATATCATTATAGGGAATATATTTTGGTTATTATAATGTTAGTGTTAAAACATAATTGATGATGAAAAAATGTATTAAAATGAAATGGGAAGGTGGAGACAATTTCGTTCCCAAAGAAGAACCTCCTTCAAATCTAATATTACGGACCATAGTGTTTTTTTGGTAAAATAACCTCTATAATGAGATAAGGAATTTTAGGCAGTGTTATTTGGTAATATCTCATACCTCACCTAATGTATTGGGAAGAGGCGGTGGGTATTACGTGCCTTATATGACATCCCCAAGACACCAAAGGAAGAAAATAACCAAGAAGGGCCTCATTAACATTAGGTGGATGATTTTCAAATTAAATAAAAAACATCCAACAAAATATAAATTAACAAAAAAACCCATGGTATAATTCATTTTTATAGGAAAAAAAATCAATGTATAAACAAACCATCAACCATTTCATATTACCATTTGAAACCAAAAACACAAAACTCAATGACAAAAAATACATAAACTCTATAACTCCAAACCTAATCTATTATCTAAATTAATAATCCATTATAATGATATCATGATTCATAACTAAATAACTAAGATAGCTTACCATAACATGCATCCTTATAGATGAAATAGAATTAAAAAAATTACCATGTATGGGATGAGTATGAACACCATTTTATTTCCCCAAATTTTTACCAACTCACGCCAGTATGAAAAAATTTATAGAAACTTTATATTAAACAAGTAAAACATTAATGTTGTTTACATCAATGTGAAAATAGCTTTCTATGGAAAAATAGTTTTACAAGAAAAATGATTTTTCAATGTAATTAAATAAAATTATCATTTAAATATATTCTCAAAACCATTTTCCACACCCATTCCACACACCCACAGATTCATTCCTGTAAGAATTCTCCATACATATTAGTGGTAT
Source organism: Viscum album (assembly GCA_963277665.1). Taxonomy (NCBI): domain Eukaryota; kingdom Viridiplantae; phylum Streptophyta; class Magnoliopsida; order Santalales; family Viscaceae; genus Viscum; species Viscum album. The sequence goes on from OY728137.1 coordinate 1,212,585,583, forward strand.
TTCATTGTTCTACTATTTTTTCAAAATTTATCCAAAATGATGTGTGTCAATGGAATCCTTCTATATGGCGAAGTCTATTTCAAATTGTCTCACCCCAACCATGTATTCCATATAAAATTCAAAACCAACCATTACACTAAATTTAAATAAAAATTATATTTTATAGAAAAGATTCCTAAAATAATATTAAATGACAAATAAACAAAAAAATATAAAAAAAAATTTATAATTAACAACAATTAGGTTTTTCTACAAACCATCTAATTTCCATAATTTCACATAATCATCACTAAATAGTTTCTCCATAAATATAAAAATATTTAATTAATTTAAAAAATATATTTTAACCTAATACTTCACGTTATAATTATGTGGGGGGCAGATAAATCCCACGTACCTCATAAAAATTAATTAAATCGATGAATGAAACAACAATTATTTAGATCCAATAACAAACTATATTTAAATAAATAGATCCAATAATGAAAATTAAATTTATCATCATGTAATAGGGATATATCCATTTTTCATTAAATCTATGGTTCTCTTAAATAGATGGAGAATTGATATTTATGAACATCCATGATAAACAACATACCAAGGAATGTGGATCTTCATAAAATGATGAGATAATTATGAATCACTTCCAATCCAAAGGAAAATTTATCTCATACCTTGGCATAAGAATGAGTTTTTTTTGTGGCATGATTTGGGAAATAATATTTCTTAAGGGTATAAACATATTTTAATTCCATGATTTCAGATGGTTGATTGTATGTCCCATGGTTAGGCTGCATGTTTTGGAAAACAATATTTCAATAGAGCAGTTTCTATTGTCTGAATCCAAAACATCACATAATAGGATTCCATGATTAGAGAAACCATATGCGAATGGTGCATTAGATAATATCCAAAATGATATTAGGATTTAATGGTTTCTGTTAAGAACAGTCATAGTTTGAAAAATCCATGTATCAACTATGCACCTTCCCACATCCCTCTATTTTCTATTGCGCATATTTTTATATGTGTTTCATTAATTGTTGTAACCCAAATAAAACTATGAACATCCATAAAATCCATCATAATGTGTCAAACTGCCTTGAATATCCCAACAAATAAACCAATAACTATATATTCATAAAATATGAAAATAAGTGGTCAGAGATGTTAAACCTAGGTTGTTACATTCTCTCCATTATTGGCCTTTGAATCCCTTGATAGTAGAAAATAATAGTTTTTCATTAATTGTTTGGGCTATTTTATTATCATTTATTTTCACAATCCCGTGTTTCTTCTGGAATCTAACTATATCTTCATATAAACCACTGTGGAGTAATTCTTTTCACACAATAGATATTACCATATATACATAAAATCGATACTAAAAAATGGAATGATAATAAATATGGAACTATATTGACACAATACCATTGAATCACATGGTTAAGATCAAGTTAATACATCTTCAATTTAGATACATGGAAGACATTGTTTAGTGAATATATATTTTTATGTTGATAAAATAGAAATTCAACCCACAAAATCATTCATGAACCTCAAAAGGTACAATTTATCAAGAATATAACATGAATTTCTTACCAAAACGCTGATTATCGAGCCTTGTAGAGATTCTCAAGAACACATGATCACACAACATAAATTAAAATGGTCAACTATGATGTTCCTCAAATGATTATTGATTATTGTAGTCTATATCTATTAAAATTTTGGCCACTTGAAACTTCTCTATTGTCTCTTGCACAAGGCATGTTTCACCTAGTGATGTCACATATGTTTCCTTTAAACAAATATATAATGATAAGTATTCCCATTCAATGATTAAAAATGATCCATATGTATTATGTCGTGTCAAAATTTATTTTATCATAACACCCCAAAAATTATGTCCTCCCCCATGATCCACAAAAAGCAATTACAATAGTCTTAACAATGTCCCCCATCCCTGGGAATTTCTTATCAAATTATCCTTCTGTTTGAGGGTGATAAATCATGATCATAGTAAATTGAGTCCAAAGGGATTTCTGAACTGATTTTAAAAAACAATACATATAAATGGGGTCTCGGTCATATAAAATCGAGTTTGGAAATACAATCCTCTTTATGTATTCTCATATTTTTTATTTTGGAAAGAAATCCAAATTATGAGATTCATTAATAAGGATAAAATTAGATGAATTAAAATTCTAGTTCATTATTACTTATATGTAATTATGATTCCTCATTATCCTTTGTAAACATGTCACAAAATTCCATGGCTATCTGCTACAAATTCCATAATGGAATTGGTAAATATTTCAACATGCCCGCTGGGTTCTAGAGATCCTCCTAGACCTATTAATAGGTGAGGCATGTCAAAATAAAACTCTATCAATTTGATTTTCATAAAAAACTCATATTTTCTTTAATCATATTATACATCATTCAAATTCCTCAATAAAGAACCCATTTCATATGGTGGTGAGAAATAATAATTTGATTAATCGAAACAAAAGGTTCAATGATCTAATGTCTAATGCTCAAAACTAAACTCCAAACCTTTTTATGTCCCTCAATAGTGTCCCCCATATTGTTTTTTTACTTCATGGGAAAAATTAAGAAAATGTATCATATCAAAATTTACTTGATAAACAAAATTTGAAAAAAATGAAACTAGAAAGAAATATGCAACATCACTATATCCAGTACAATCCATATGATTTTCTACGCTAACTGACAGCATTTACCACTAATTCAACACTTCTTTAGAAAAATGATTATTTTACTTCCTTGGTTATTAATCTTTGACCAATTTCACTTTACCATTTTATACATCAATACGATGTTGTGCATTTTACGGTATTCCATCCAACATGTTTCCCTTGAATCTAATATTTTTATGATAAAATCTGTTTTGGGATTTTATGTTCATTAAAAATATCAAATTTATGTCAAAAAATGTAATGATGAAATTTCTACAGTGCATAGACTACTGTGCACAATTCCAAATTGTTTATTGGTAAATTCATACCATAAAACCATAACATCGTGGATTCATAAGCCACAAATAGATCTCCCTATATAAAGACAAAATACCAACCTAAATCCTGATTCATCATAGTAGAGTACATATCCAAATCCAAACTCTCCAAATGTAATGATATAACTTGATGTAATTACCACCTTATTCTATTTAGATGATTTGTAATAGTAATCATTATATTGGAAAGGAAATCCTTTCATCATCAAATCTATAACTACTAGTAAAAATTGTGCAAAATAACATAAAAATATATTTTTTATCATTCAATGCATCAGAAACAATGGATCTCAATGATATTATTTGGTTGTATCTAAGAGAAAATATCGTCCATCATTTTCAAATCAATGAAAATACCATTTTTTTAAATGATATTTCAAAGGAAACATACCTCTTATATCCAAATATGACATAATGATAACATGTAATATAGATGATTCTATGAAAAGATACCTAACACTATATCTATTTGATACTCATGAACCAGTTTTTTACTATAAAACACTAGTATATCATCAACACACACCAAAACAATGGAATCTATATGCCTTTGTAACAATGAATTAATCAATTCCACAAATATATCTCATTGATTTATAAGATAAAAAGTAATAAAATGAACTCATAATATAGATATCGTATTATGAAATGTTGTTTCGGAATATCCTATATCTTAACATAGAATTAGAGATATCACTTATGCAATCTATTTTTAGAGATACACAGGGCTCCCTTGAATTGAACGAACAAATCATCAATATTTGTATCTGTTTATATGTTCATTATCATGACATGGTAATGCTTAGGATAATCTAAAAAAATCTTAAGACATCCATCCCCCCTTTTTCACAAAAAGAAAAATTGATTCCCTTTGAGATATACACGTTTAGATGAACCCTTTAATTTCAAATTGGTCCAACTATTCCTTAAACTCCAAAAATTATATTGGATTCATTAGAAAAGATAGTGGGGAAATAGGACAGGTCAGTGGTAGGAGATCAATCATAAACTCTACTTATATCTTGGGTCCTAAATGAAAGAAATTGTCAGGAATGATACTTAGTAACTAGTCCACTATGGTTTGAAAATATCATTTACCAATCACAAATACTGATACCATATGGACATCAATCAACTGATAAGATAATTTTCTTATCGCCGGAATCGTTTAGAATTCTTTCCTCGCATCTACTATCTCATATACCTTAAATAGATTGCTAATACAATAATAATAATTTAATATTACCTATTATGATTAAAAACGTTTATGCGTTTCAATATTCATTATCCATTCCTTCACTAGAATCTAGTCATTAACATTTGTATCCACTACTAATAAATCCCACACAAACTAAGTCTCATCTATTTTTATCAAACAATATTTGCATTTCTAATATTTAGACCCTATTTTTCCCAAATATGTATAGAGTTTCAAAACATAATACATTATCTCAACATGTTATCTCATAAGATAAAAAAAAAGAAACCATAAGCCAATGGGTTATGCCCATATCAAACAATGCTTTCATAAGGTTGGAATTTAATAAGGTCACACTTCCCACTTTGGATTTTCCTGATCGATCATCCCAGATAACTTGATTATCTCCATAGAATTTCTCAATCACTACACATATTCCTTTATTACCTAGTTGATATGTATCTAGTCGAGGATTCATCATATTACTAGAATCACTATATATCTCTCAATTTCATAGACTAGAGTTATTTAGCCTCACTCATCCCATCAAAGTCTACAATCCTTAAGAATAATGATACTTTTTTTACTACCTTACATTGTATCACTATGATAATAGTGATGAAGATGTCATATCAGGTTGAAATTATGACAAGATCTAGGTGCTGTTATACAATATCACTTCATATGCTTAAATAATTAAAACAAAAAACTTTTTGGAATACTCATTGGTTATGGATGTATGTTTACCTTCCATGGTATAATTTTGAGATATCCCACCCCCATGATAATATGAGTCCCTTACTAATTTGTTACTAGAATTTCAGTTTACACCTTATCTCAAAGGAATAAACTTGCTACCTCATAATGAATTTCTAGATATGTATATTTCTTACACCATTGTTATATTCACCATATCAATAAATTCTATTATTTAACTGGTGAAAAAATTTGAGAAAGTATTCACATTCAACCATGACTTCAAAATGGGTTCTATTAAGGATGCACTTGAACCAACATCCAGTATAAAGCCGTACTAAATTCATATTTATATATATGTGTGTATATATATATATCTACAAGAACTATTACCTAGATATTCTACCTATTAAAAATGAAGATGTCTATTTTTTATCAATTGTAAATCTGTGAGGATATTATTTATTATTGAATTATTACAATAAATACTAACATGTCGTGACATTGTCTAATTTAGCCTAAAATATAAATTCACACTATTGTGGTTCTAGATCCTCTATCATATATATCACCAAATTTACATTCATCTCTCATAGTGTTCCAAATAAATCATTTATTACATCCATCATATTCATCCACAATTATTATTTTTCAAAATATAAATAACCCTAAATGATGGGTGTTTTATGATTTTCTAAATGAAGTGAATAATAAAAATTTATTGGATCATCCTTTATGTTCACTCAATCCAAGACCAAAAAATCATGTACAAAACACTTGACCAACTATCGGTTCTCCCGTGAATCACCACCATCAATCACATTCGAAATATCATAATTTGAAAACATTCTCAAAATTTTTTAAAAAGAATAATTTCTATCCTTTTAAATAAATGACTAACTCAATAATGGACATTACAGTCCCATTGGGAAGTCGTACAATCAATTAATTTAATGAAAATCTCTCTAACATCATAAGAATTTATAGGAGGTAAATCCCTACACGGAATATGATCATTGAAATGGTTTCCATTTATTCCATTAAGAACAAATTACAGTCAATGGAATTCACTAGATTTGATCAAAACATATTAATCATAATGTATAATCTAAAACTAGAGAAGTTTTTAAAGGATGAGCTCATAAGGGGTGTGCCACTCTTGGGTTTTCTTCCTTTCACGACCTCTCCTTCCCCCACCTTAGGCCGTCTCCATCTTCTCCTTGGTTATACTTTACTTTGATCTTATGGGGACCAATATTAGTGGCATTATCATTATTTTTGTGATTGACCTTTGTGGCTTCCCTCATCGTTTTCTAGCCTTCTCATTTACTGTCATATACTTCATTGGCTAGGTATTCTTGGTGGTGCTGTGAGATCTAATGAAAAATCATCATTTTTTGTATGAGGGTTTCCTTATTATGTGTTATATATGAGTTCGATGGTTTTTTTGTGGTTGTATCCATTGTGGTTGTGAAGACAACAATAGTTTTGGGTTTCTGAATCATGGAGGGGATTCTTCCAACATGGCCAAGTGTTTAGATATTTGTAGTTATGGTTTTTATTTTCATTTTGTTGTATGCATGATTTGGATATGGATGTGTTTGTTAGTGATGTGTGATTTCAATGAGGAACCAATGAGTTTTCCTTGCAGAAACTACAAATTTTTTATGTACTTTTCTGATCTGGATGGATGGATATCCTCTATAGATGGTGTTTATCTTTTTTTGGTGAATCTATTGGATTTCATTTGTGGAGATGTTTTCATTAGAGTTCCAGTTGTGTTTCTTTGCAGAGTACGATGTTGTGTCCGGATAGCATGATCTTCCTCGATCTTGATTCTTTGTTGGCCTTCTATGGATTTGTTCTTCCCGTATGATTTTTGGGTGTCCATCTCAGATCGCTAGAGGGGTTGGGTAACCTCAAACTTGAGTTCACTGGCGTGTAGATTGATTTGGGATGGTGTTAATGGTCACATCAATGATGTTTGATGAGGCCGAATTTGAGGTTGTTCATTCTTCTCTGAGGTTCATTCATTAGGATTTTTGGTGGTTCATTGGATTTCTCTAGAGTGATTTCGGCTCCTGCTATGACGATTGCCAGTGTGAATGATGGAGTGCTGATTTTGTATGATGAATGATTTGTTAGTATGGTTGTTATATTATGATAGATGGTTTTTGATGTCTGTTTGTTATTATATTAGGTATGGTTTACCTATTTTCCACAAAAGTGTTTGTTAGTTTCCCACATTTTCCTAAAAATTGTTTTTTGGTTACACACTTCTTCTTTGAATGTGTTTGGAAAATAAAAAATTTAATTTTAATTCATTCAGTAAAACTATTGAAATAAATAATATAAAATGATGATTTAGGTTTAATTAATATCTCAATCATAGTAATGGTTACATTGGGAATATTTCTAAATCCATTTAAATTGTTATATTCTCCTAATATATATTTTCCTAAATATTTTTTCTAAAGATCCCACTAAAAATTATCTTTTACCCACTATAGATACCCCAACCTTAGTTTCCTAAAGTTGCTTCATATCTTTATTAAATTGATACTACAAATAAGAGATCTCATATGAATGGGCTGAACAATATAGTAGTATCAAAAAAATAGATACATTCCTAATTATTACGTTACAACATAAAAATAAATATAACTTAAAAACATCATTAAAAATAGTCTTATTATCTTATCCTATCACTACATGTTAGTCATAATATAAATCATGTAATCTTTGTGGAAAAGTAAATATAAGAATGTCGTGACCTCGTATTTTTAATAAGGGTAAAAAATATAGAGAAACTATAATAATAAATAATAATAAAAAGATAATATATATAATTTCCAGAAATTAAATCATAAACATTAACATAGTATTATAGTAATAATCATTGATCAAAATAATGATATATTGATAATAAATGGAGAATGAAGAATCACCAAAGATATTATACTAGTAAAATAATCACATATATGATAAATAACTATTCTCATAATGTTGGAATTAATTATGTGGTACATCATAAAAAACCATTAATGTTATAGCTATAACACCATACAATATCAGGTAAGACATCCTCCAATACCCAAACTAGTTTGTCTCGTGAGACCTACTAATGCATCAAGGGTCTATATAGGGCCCCACCCAAAAATTAAGAAGTATAATGCATTTTTTATATCAAAGGATTAATCCATAGATAATATGTATATTCATATAGAAACTAGAATATAAAATGTAAATAATATCCCCAATCAGAATACATAATCATAATCTATATGGAGTAATAAGGTGAATGATATTAAAGAAATACATCCCTAGTAAAAATAACTGTAAACCATAAAATAAAATTTTATTTATGGAAAGGTAATATATCATTGTAAATTAATAATAACATTGAACATATAGTGTTAAAATTGATGAAAATACCCTAATAAATTTGTTGATAAATTCTTGGGGAGAAATAACAATTTTTTATAATGAATATTTCATTTGGAAAATATTTTTTTTGAAATTAAAAATTATATTGTAAACATATAAATACTAAAAAAGAAAATGGAGTGAAATTATATTTGAGTAATATTAAAATATTAATCACAGATAATATTTATAATTGAAGTGATAACATGTAAAAATAGTGTATATGAAATTTTACAAATGAGACACTTCTATGCTATTTAAGGGAAAATATAAATGAATCTTTAATGTAGAAAATGAATAATTTTCTAAATAACGCCAAAAATGAATTAAGATGTATTTTTATGATAAAATAATTAATTTTTTAAAAAATTATTGTGTCTCAAAAATAAAATGGAGTGTACTTGGAAATGGGTAATAAAATAGAGAAGTTCCCTTTAATCGGGTTTTCTAATAAGTGTTAATTAAAAAGAGACCATTATAAAACATATAATTCTGATCAATGAAAGATGAAATAAGAATATTGGTTATGTTTCTGAGATACAAAAAGAATTTTGTATGATATAATAATAATTAAGAATTATACTTTGGTAAAGAGAGAAATAACATAACCCGAATTAAAATAGAGGTTTGGGGATAATCCCTTACCATTGGTTCAAATGTGTTCGTCAACTACAGTTCATGTCAAGGATAAATAAATTATATTAATTAATAATTTAATTCATAACATTATAAACATATATTTGAGTTAATATAATTTTATTTAGTTCATTTATTTCATTATTTTGATGAGTTATAGCATGAAATTGTGTTAGTTGGGAGTGTTTATCTACTTGGTTTTCATGATTGGTTCTCCTGTATTCATGTATAGAAAATCATGTAAATTTTGAATTGTTATAAAAAATTGAAATAAAACTTTATTAATGAATTTAAAGAATATATAATGGAATTATATATCATTTTTTATATTTTATTAGGAATCATTTGATAAAGTGTTACTGATAAGTGTTTAGATTAATTTGGTGTTTTTTCATTTGTCATACACTACTTTTTTTTATTAATTATTATTATGTATAATTACTAGTTTTATATCACTAAATAAGTTGTAATATAAATTTTTAAATCATCATTTACCATTATAATTGTTTAATTAAATACACTAAGAATGTATTTTGAATATAAAATTGGCGTCCATGAAAGTGGGGAATTGACACCTCAGAACTGATTTTTTTCATTTTAAGAACCAAAGTGGAAGCGGGAAGATATTTGATGATGGATTACTCCAAAAAAATAGCATTACACTATAAAAATTAGACTTTAATTATCATCCAACTTTGTTATTGGTAGGTGCGGAGATGATAAGTTAAGAGAAAAAAAAGTAAAAAGTAATTTATTTAAAATAAAAAGTTGAATTTACCCCATGGACTTCTTTTCTTTGAAGGCCTCCTTAGAGAAATTTTGTTTTTTAATTTGTTGATACAAAGTGTTTATAGATGTGGTAGATTTACCTATGAAGTATATTGGTTTGAACTTTCATAAAATTCAAATCTATTGACGTACGATGATAAGAGACGATGATGGGTGGTATTTATAAGGGGAAAGAGGTGTTTTTGATAAATTTGTTAATTAGTTTCCTTATTTTGGTTCAATCTTATTAATATTTTTATTTCTCATGAAAAAAACATATTTATTTTAAATTTATTTCAGTATTATATTTTTGTACAATATCCATACACGATCTATTACAGAGTAATTCATGTATGTGTTAAATATTGTAAATTATAGTATTTCACTATTCATAAAAAAATCAACTACTTTAGAAAAACACCAAAATTTACCCTATTCAATTTCAATGTATAGAATTAAAAAAAATGAATCATTTTTATAGAAATAATTTTCTATATATGTGAAATTTAATTTTTCAAACAAATCACCTTTTTCTCGAAAAATATATATGTTATTATTTAATCTAATTTTCTGAGACATAAAAAAATTAATAAAGATATCAGAATAGTATGTTATAATAATAACACAAAAAAATATTAATTTTTGAATATATTTTATGAAAAAAATTGTTTTATTTAAATCATTATATTAATTATAAAATTATAAATAAACATTTATATTTCACAAAAATTCCAACACTCAATTTATCATTTATAAAAAAATAATTTACACATTCCATGATATAAATATATCTTATTTTAATTTAGGTGATAAAAAAGTTTCATTTATACTTTCCTAGGATATATAATTATCCTAATGGAATGATTAAAATTCCTAATGGTCACATTACTATTCATAAGGAAATGAAATTTATCAAAAAAAATTAAACAAAGTAAATTTTGATATTTTGATTCAAAAAAATAATTTTATTTTTCCATATAGATTTTATAATAGTGGAAAACTTTTTTATTAAACAATGTTGACCATTACAAGTGGGAAAAATATTTATTTAGGAATATATTTCATTTTATTCTTAAAATGGGAATTTTTTTCTCATTTTATTACTTTTAATCTTTTTGTAAGAATATAAAAACATTTGATTCAATATATGACAAACAAATATAATAATGTGGAAAATAATAATCGATCTTACAAATTTTAATGGTTAGGTAATAACAATAATACTATTTCATTGTTTTTTAGCTAGGTGTTGTGTGTAACATAATCCATCAATGATATTAAATTTAATAAGATACCTATCAAAAAATAATGTGATGTTACATGTATTGATTAATTAATATCGATGTATCAATATATTTTTAATTATTTAAATAATTTAAAAGTTTAAAATGAATACATAATTATTATATTGCTTGTAAAATAATAATATCCATGATACAGATAATATGAATGTTTAACTGAATTGTAATTTTCCAATGATAAATTACCACAAGAAATATTTTTTCATCAAGATATTGATAAAAATCCCAAAATTAATCAAGAGATGATAGTTTAACATAGATTCATCAAGAATATTTTATTGATATAAAATAATGCGCATTAGAATTATAAATATAATAGAGGTGAAATATTAAAACAATATTTAATAAAAGTGTATAATTTTTAAAAAAAATTGAAAATATGTTAATGAAAATAGATTTAATAAAACGATTGTGGTGGCACGGAAGTATGTCATCACCATATATGTAAAAAAGAACAATCCAATTGAATTTTTGTGAAAAAATTACCTTTAGAAAATTTTTCCAAAGATTCCATTAAATCCATTTTTAAATGTAATGAATAACATAAATTTTTATTCGTTTATAAACTTTCTAGTGAACAGTACATTTGTAAAACAGTTTTGGAAAAAAATAACATGGGAAAAAATATATTCATTTTAATGAGAAATACATTTTTTATTTTAAACTTTTATTTGAATGATTCATGTACCAAAAAGATGAATAGTAAGAATAAAATATTAAAAATAAATAAATAATATGTGGATAATTGGATAATTAAATCTTATAAAGTAATAAAATATCATATTTCTCTAATGAAAGTAAAAGTCATCCCAAAATAAATTGATATTTTATAATAAAATCATACCTCATCAGTAACATTTTAATTATACCCCCATGAAAAAAAAATTAATTGAAATAATAAAAATTATGAATTAATGTTTAATAATGACAAATACGTAGAAGGGGAAGTATATGTACCACATAAAAGTGAATAGGATAATATTAAAAAATATGTCTCAATGTTCTGTTAGTTGAGTTAAAATGACTTACCTCACACTTCTTTTTTGATAACCAAAAAATAAAAACATTTTTTATAGTTTTAATAATTTTATTAATCTATTGAAAAACATATTCATGTTTATAATAACAAGTATGATCTTATAATATCATTTTATAACCTTTCTGTTAATAATCTTGTATTCTTATTATTATTTTTGGTGTTATCTTCCTTATTTTCACATGCCTATTTGGTAATTAATGATTTTTTTTATTTGTAAAATGTTTTTCCATCATATAAATAATTATATTAATTTGACTTATATAATATTTCCTTATTTTACGAATTTTTTATACCATTATTTAATGTTGTAAATGTAAACTGAGTCACATTACATTTAGGATATGGTTGGCCATACACATTCATGAGTGAGGATATCATTACCTTAATTATTTAATGGATGTTTATGTGGATTTTAAATTAATATACAATAACTTATATCATGTAATATTTATTACATATATTAATTATTTTTATCATTATTTCTACCCAAGTGATTCGGTGATGTAAAAAAAATCATTCTTATAGAAAAACCACTATTGTATCTCTTAATAAGGACCATTGGGTTGGCGTTTGGGGAAGACCAAAACCAATTGAATATTTCAAATTATTTTTTGTATAGATTTTGGTATGGTTATATTGATCATTTATTTTAAATAGTTGAATAAGTTATCAAAGGGAGTTCCCTTTTAGAAAAGCATAGAATGACATTAATGAAAATTTTGAAAATGGTAAATCGTACACACATTCTTTCCAATAACAAAATATCAAAAATGGATAAATATGGATCCTAATATGTGAAATGGTAAAAAAATTTCCTTAAAATATGATTTATAAAATATTTAGGTAATTTAAAACCCGATCTACTTATTTTAATGCCCAGACAATCCGATTTTCAATACAACCATGGTAAAACAATTTTATTATTTTACTATTCCATATGACATAAATTAACTTGAAATTTTTATATAATATAAATTAATTTTATTCAAAATAAGTAATAATATTTTCCAATTAAATAAATATATTTTAATAAATTTTATTTTATTTAAAAATTACAGTTCGGTGGTAAAACTGGTTTTCAAGGAATTCATTTTTCAAGCATATGAAAATTTTAAATTAATTATATTTTTTTAATAATCATTAAATCAAATTTATTTCGATGTTTCGATATATAATATATAAATTTATATAAAATAATCCGTATTTAAATATTATATTAATTAGAAAAAATGTGGTAACAATATACGTAAAAAAGATTTTCCGAAAATATTGTTTTAAACCTCAAAATTGTGTTATATCAAAATTGGGTGTAATGATTATTAAAATTATATAAAATTATATTACATATAAATAAATAATTTTTCTCAAATTTAAATCATTTTTAAAAAATAAATGTTCATTATAATTTCATAACTTAATGTAACGATAGATCAAAAATTTAAAATCAGTAATATTCAAAATTCATTGAAGAATCAAAATGTTTAGAAATATAACAAAATTTGATGATAATGTAATTTTGATACTATTATTTCCAATATGGAGTCAATTTTACAAAATAAAAGTTATAATATCTCATAAAAACAATCATTTATATTTTTTATTCTAAAAAAGAGACGTAAAAATAATTTTTTTGGGAAAAAAGAATTTTTAATAATAAATTAAATTTTTAAAAAACTAACTGATATTTATAAATAATAATTATATAAAACTACTATATATATTTTATAATTTATGAAATAATTTTCATTAAATAATATTCAATACCTATGTTATAATGGCCATACACAATAATATATTTCACGGGTTGTTTAATCATGGTGTTGAATGTTATATCTGATTTCAAAAATAATGTCCTTCATTAAAAATATCAGGTATGGGTGCATAAAAATATATAAATTAAATTAAATTTAAAAAGATATAATTTAAAATATTATGGTACTATAATAACCATACACCTTTATTTATTTTTCTTGGTAAAAATATCCTAGAGTCTTAACACTCTCTTATTCAATATAAAAAATTTTCTTGGCCCTCATTATTCTTTGTTATGTCAGTTTTATCTTTAAAATTATTATCTATATGTTTTTCTATATTTATTAGAACAATATTATGTTACCAAAAATAATAAAATTTCATCTTGGGTCTCGTAATTTTTTTATGTAAACTACTTCTTCAAATTTTTTCAATTTTTTTAAAATTTCATCTAAACTCATGGAAATTGCAAGACCATTGTCCTTTTATTCGACCACAATTTCTATTTCAATAGTAAAATTCTACATTTATTCTAGAAACATATTTAATTTTTCAACCTTCTTAGCGATATATAACTATTTTATGACAAGAATTTTTTTATTGCAGATAGATAATTGAACATATTTTCTCAACTTGATTTCATATATATATAATTTAAATTTTAACAAGAGTTAAAAATTTAGATTCAATTTCAGTATGAAATTAAATTTTTATTATTCCTCAAATCCAAAATTTCTTATTTCATCACAGTTAATTGTTTCTTCATTCATTATTGAAATTTTTATATTTTCACTAAATTCAATGGAAGAACCACATTTTTCATCATCCACACTACAATCAATTTCATCAATATTTGATAATAAATTATTATTTTTGAATTTTAAAATACGTACATTCCCTACATTAAAAATATTTTATTTGTCAATTCATTAATATATTTTTTCATGAATAACACCTTGGGTTCCCAACCATATCTTTTTTGTATTCTTATTTTTTCATCCATTGGCTATTTTAATTAAAGTATACAATGTCTATCTTTTTATATATCTTGAGTGATAATTTAAAAAGATTATTTACTTTTACCCATATTAAATATCTTGAATAGAATGACATTATTTTTATAAATTACATATCAACCTTATATCCTTCAATAATTTAATCTTCTTCTTTAATAAAATATATCCAACTTCTATCTTATAAGAACGTGAAAAATTGTTATTAACTTACCAACAATATGATTATTCTTGAAATAAATCCAAAATTATACATCCATATGAAATTAAAATGATATGTAAATCATCCAATATAATTGTGTTGGGTTAAGTTTTTTTAATCACTGAGACCATTGAATCAATACTATCTTGAAAAATTAAGTGTTTCCTATAAAATGCTACTGAATCTTTATCCAATTCACCAAATCTTTTTATGTTCTTCACTACTATGTTATCTTTTTTGAAGATATCGGGAACTATTTAATTAATAATTAACAATGAGATGTAAATATATCAATATATTAATTATTATCATATATTTCCTTAATTTAAAATTATCTTTGTATATAAATTCCTCTCAAATGTACATTGTAGTTATAATACCATTAACCTACGTAATATCCTTTTCAGGAAGAGATGATAAAATATTTCTTTTTCTTGGAGTGGAACATATTTTTTAAAATATTTTACCATCATCAAAATACATATAGATAAATAAAATCCCATCATAGATAGTCCCTAATAAGTCTTAATTGATTCAAAAAAAATTAGAAACATTAATTATATCCAAATATATAAGTGGAAATTAGGCTTTAGGTTCCATATATATGTTTTGTCAAATTTAAAATTTTATATTTGAAGAAATTGTTTAAAACCATAGAGTAAAAAATTATCTTAAAACAATAAACATTAATTCAAATTAAATGGGAACCAATAGGATTTCATAACTGTTGAAATATACCTCACATAAAATGACAAGTCATTATAGATGGGTTGAGAAGTGAATTAAATACTATTTACATTTATCATTCAAAAAAAACTTTTGAATATTTTTAAGGTGATCTGGGAATCAGTAATTATATTATACAAACATTCCAAGGATAAAAATAGTAATCGTACCATATTTATACACATATCAGTAATCAAAACGAGTAACCACATCTCAAGAAATATAATGTAAAATGATTGATCAAAAATTCAAATTAAATCAGCATGTATATTATAAATGGGAAGGAATTATCCTTGAGAATGTGATATATAGTGTCTCTCTCATGTTTCATAAATTACCCCAAAAAATATATACAAAACTATTTTTAAAAATACATGAAAAATTTATCGAGCTTGAATTTATATAAATGTGTTATTATTCATCATCCTAATGTTCTTTCCCAAATTATCCAATATCTATAATTACAATTCAGATTTTATTCATCCTTATTTTTTAAACACCAATTCATCATGCATTTTTTGAATAATACTTCATTCAAATGTTTTCACATAATAATTTTGAATTCAAAATTTAATTGACAACCCAATACACCTACTATCCAAATTATACCACTTAATTTAATGTATTTTTATCATTAAAAATCTATTACAATCTATTTTTGTAATATCGAATTTTAGTTATATTTATATATCAGCTGAGTCATTTAATGATCCATATCATCATATATACTAACAATTGGTCTATTTTGATACCAATAAATGTTCACCTTAAACAATGAATGGTTTAAAATCATTTAATTAAAGCAACTATGTAATCAATTAAAACCACATTGAAAATTCCATATGACATGGATTATTATTCTAGAACCATTTTAGACCTGTATTTTCATCACATAGATTGAAATTTATAACTACATATAATTTCATAATTTTTGAAATCAGATTGTATCAATGTTATTTCACTTCCCTAGGTACAACACTCTCTAATGACTCATTGACTTCTAAAAATGGAAACTATTACTTGAAAAGAACATAGTAGACATAATTTTGATCAGAAAATTACCTGCCATAAGTTTTAATAACCATTTAACCATTTATTCAATTTTCCATTCTCTTTAGGTCAATTTTATGCTAACCAATTTTAGACTAGGTTAATAGAACACAATACTATTTTCCTCCTAGTTAATCACAAGAATTGCATTCATACAAAATCTAATATAATATTTTTTTTGTTCATCAAATTAATATTATACAATTAAACATGGATTTTATCTTGTCATGTTCATGCATTTTTTTTAATAAGGAAATTTCTTAGTTAAAAAGCCTATGAAATATCCACAATATTATTGATCTCAAAATTTTTATTTAAATATTGTGTACATAGATAAACTATAGAATAATTGGGTATTATTCATAAAAAAATGGAATTATTTAACATAAATTAAATTGTAAATCATATTGTTTCACTTTCCAAACAGATAACATACCCATTTGGGGTTTGAATATAATGTATTGATATTACCCTCTATTAAAATATATATAAAAAATATTCAACGTAAAAGACCATTTGATGTAATCTAAAACAAACAAAAAATAAATAAATGCACCACACCTCATATTAAACTACATTTAATACATGATTTTGAAAACGGTTAATATTTTAAAAATTCATTTTAGTAGAATAATTTTTTCCATGTCATGTTATCTCAAATCCATTTTCCATAGATATAAGCTTTGAAACCTTCTAATTTGTATCAGAAACCAACCAAAGGCCTCAATCAATCATAATATCAAAATATAACCTTTTATTATATCAATAAGAATAAAAATTCCAATATTATTCCCAAAAATAGATTTTTTGTGATGCCTCGACACCTCATGATTTTGTTTCCCATTGGGTTTGACCTTGAAGTGATTAAATATTATACTTTATCCTTATATAATTATTTTTAATTGATTTTGTGTTAACATTCATTTATTTTATAATTTATTATAAAAAAATTTAATTATTTCAAATCCTAATAAATACCATTTAATGTGAAAGTTTTATTTGTTTTATTGATTTCATGGAAGACTATGGTGATTTGGAGAGACTAAGATCAAATTCTAGAAAATCATATTAACACAATAAAAAACCCCATGGACCATATAAAAATTTACCTTAATTTGGAAAATAGTTTTTGTAAAATTTTAATTATAAATCTTTGAACCAATATTATATTGTGTTTCAGATGTTAATTTATCAAAATTGATTCATTTCATGTCACTAAATGATGATAAATAGACGAAATATTTACATTTCATAGTTACATTTATAATTAAATATTTTTTCAATAACTCAATAATTTATCTCATATATTATTTAGAGAGATTTAAAAGGTGGGGAATTTTTTTAAAAAAATTAATATAAAACTGTCTCATATCCCAAATCTGGATTCTAATAGGTAATAAAAAAGAATGGTACAATAATAAACTTCCACTATTTTTTATAAATTAATATCATGGTTACCTTACTTATAAGGTAATAATGTGGTTTTACATGGTGAAATTGTAGATGTCAAGGATGTTTCTCTAATTATCATAGAATTTCATGACCACTCTTTCAACATAAGTATATAAATGAATATGTTGGAGCTCTGTGTGAGTTCCCTCCTCTCATTGAAAAAATAACTTGCGGGAAACTATTCTGAGGGGATAACACATTTACAGGGGTAGTTAATGTACCTAATTATAAAATATATTATTGACATTTTATTTCCTGATAATTTTAGGGGTTTTTAAGTTAATTTCTTTTACATATTATTCATTTTAATTTAGTTTAATGAGTGAAGTTCCCAAATTAATTTTAATTGATTGGTTATGGGATTTTAGTGGCAATACATATGTTTTTTGTCAGTAGAAATACATAATCATTTTACAATGTCACGTATATATGACATTAATATACATTGTAAGCTCATGCACTTCACGTATGTATATGACCATGGATACAAAATAATTACACTGAGACTCAAATCATAGTTTTTCATTTTCACCTGGTTGAGGGTAATAAATAATCTTATAAACCTCAATTAAAGTGGTACAAGAAATATATTTAAATTTTTAAAAAAATCAACCTAACTTCATTTTTAGAATCCTATTTTCACTCTCATTAAAATATACCTCTCATATCATAATTATTGTTCTAAAATTTAATATTTATTTCCAAATTCATTTATATATTTATTATTATTATTACTTTTTATCCCCCAAATTTTTTCCTATTTTATTTTTGTTAATAATTAACACTCTAAAAAAATCAAATTGTATTTGATATATAACGTAGGCTCTTCCCTATAAAATTAATTTTCATTAAAATTACAATTAATTTTATTTGACTTGAAATAATGTCCAAGTTATGGTTTCATTGATCTATGACTTTTTAAATCTAGAGTATTTTTCTATGATGAACTATGTAAATTATATAAATATTTATTCATTTATTATTATCTCTTAAACTTTTATATAATATATATTTTTTATAACCTTTTTTAATGTAGGTTTTTTGTATGATGCGTTCAAATTTAAGAAAAATACCACCATTTAATCCTGAACCGGAAAGGATACCTCCTCATCATCAACAAAACTCATAAAATTGTCCTTCTAAAGTGGGTAACACATCACTTCTTGATTATTTTAACAAATAATCTTATATAATTAAAGTAAAAAAATAACATGTCTGACATGGAATAAAATAATTGAAGATTAATGTAAAAAAGATTGGTTTCTATTTAGATTCAACATATTCATATGCCAATATAAGGAAAAACACAAAACATAAAACCAAAATGTACCATAATTCAATTTTTTAAAAAATTACATATACTTACATTTGAATACCATTAAAATAAACAAAAATATATATTTTTCCTCAATATTATAACATCCAGTTATCGATGTGGAATATAAAAAACAATAGGTTTTCCAATATCCTTGTAAATCATATAAAATAAAAAAAATTAAATGTGAATAACCTAAATTGAGATTCTCTAGAAAAAAAATTTCATGAAAATTATTTTATATCCTCTTAAACTGAAACAATAATAGATGCTATTTTTGGAATAAGAAAATCTAATGGGTAACCCTTTAAAAGTAATAGAAATTCTTGAAAATAATTTTTTTACTTTCTCTACACCACTAAAAAAACCTAAATTCAATCAATCATTTATATAATGTTTTAATTAATAATTATCATATTTTGAACAATGATGTGTTTTGTGGTTCCCTTTTGAAAAATTACTCACTCATAAAAATGATCCTGAGATAAAGTGGAACATAACATTCAATAGTCTAGTGTGTGGTATTAAATAAAAAAATAGTTCCATATAAAAAAATAAATATTTATTTTGAGAAGGAATACATACACGATTAAAAAATAATAATACCACTCCACCCAATTTAACATTTCAATATAAATCCCAAAAACTCATTCTCACATCAAAGAGATATTTCGTCCACTAACACCAACTATTCTTACCAGTACCCTCAAATTAGATATCCTTATAAAATATTTATGTTAATAATTCTATTAAAACCGTAATTCTTACATATTATGCATGAAATATAATATACTTTAATCTATGGTCGGAAACAAGACTATTTAAAAGGGATGTATTACACTAACCAAAATAGTCATCTAAGAACCTAAAGAAGGGTATTCCTCCATCACCACTACCAAAAAACCCATGAAAACCAAAAAAATAATTCCCAAAATACCCAATTAAAATTAAAGTATGTCTTAGATGATAATAAAAATAAATTTTTGAAAATATCCATCGATTAAAATAAACAAATTTGGATATTATACAAGACTAAGAATCCTAATCAGACAAACTCATATACTCAATGATTGAAATCTAATGTATTTTTAATGTACACTACCTTTTCATTATATAATAAATCTAATGGATGGGTGAAATTTTAGTACTAGAAATCTTTAGATTGAGACAAAACTAAAAATAGAGATTATCCTGGTGTTAGATTCAACCACACTCATGTAGACCAAAATTCAAACCATCCATAAAAATCCAAATGTGAAAATATTTATTTAGTGGGAAATCACACAACGTAAACTTGATTTATCTACGATTCACATACCCTTACCATTTCAATTCTATTCCAAAAATAATAATACCATATAAGGAAACCAAAAACTAAACATGCCCCATAAATATTAAATCATTCTAAGATTTATATATTTAAATTTTAGTTATTGATAATATGATTAAACTTATTTAATACCCCATACTACTGGAGGAGATGGTACAAAATGATGTTTAATTTAAGGTGATGATAATTCAATATTGAGGATAGGAATCAAATAATTTATACGTCCATCACTTCTCACTAAATTCAATCAACCAGGAATATTATCTATTATATACACTATATGGGTGTATTTATATACCAATTCCATGTTGAATAGGTATCTTTAGTAAATGTGATGCCTCACCAAATTTTGTATTTATTTTTTTATGGGGTGTATAATCCTATAGTCATTGTTTCTTAATAATTCAACCAATGTATGTTAGACATCACTTGTGTGCTGGATAGTGTTCTTATGAGGGTTTGGTATTTAATTCTGTAGTTCATTTTTATGTTTAAAAAAAAGGTGTACGATAGGTTCTTGAAATGTGCACCAATTATATTAGAGGAAAAATTATATAATACAATCCAATACATAATTAACATACATAAACATAAACTATCTATGTTGTTTGGTGGTAAAATTGATAACATTAACAACATTAATTCCATGAATAAACCCATAGAATATCATTCCTCTCATTACGTTAATTATATAGATATAGTAACTATACAAATGGAAACACCCTTTTTGAGTTTTCATCATTGATATACACTCTAAATAATGTTTTATAGTTTTAATACAAGAATTGTTAGGAAAAATTCTAAGAATGTAATTAGTTGATTATTTCTTATGCATAGAGGACAAAATGGGCATCAAATTTTCTTCTTTGATGGTGACATAATACTACATACTTGGGGATGTTACCATGAAGAAATTACATATTATATTGGACCTATAACTTTCTCATTCCCTCCTATAAATCCAAAATCCCCATGAATAAGAACACAAACCACTACCATAAAATGTAATATATATATATAATTATAATAGAAACAGGATATGTATCACTATTTTTAGGAAACTCCATCCAGTTCATGTAATATTATTTCTAAACAATTTTAGGGAGTATAAAATGAAATTTATTGGACATATGATATAATGTATTTTATTATCACATTAATATTCATGACTCATATATTAATAATTTATTTTTACAAATTGGAGGGGTGGGAACAACAATATACAAACCAAAACAGCATTATATGTTGTTAAAATTAAGGAAACTATTTTTTTCAATTGGAATAATTTATCTAATATCAGTCAGATATTTAGCCAGAAATTTGTAGATAGTTTCTTTAAAAACTATTCTAATGGTAATCAAAAAGGAAAAATTTTATTTTTTTCAGAATTATTAGATTAAAATATTATATATATATATATACTATTAATGAGTAAACCAACACCTTAGAAAGGATCCTTCCATTTTACTATTCATTTACAATATTCTAGAGAGGATAATAGGGTAGTCACATAATGCTATTCTAGATGACTTCTCATGATATTTTTAAATATATATTTTCTGACGAGGATTATGAAAAGACAAACTACACTTAGTACGTTGACACATTTAAATATGGGATAATTCACTTTATACAATAACATTTTATAAAAAATTTAATCCATTCATGCTATGTAATTTTTCATATTATTTAGTAACTTACATAGATGTATTAATATATGATTTAATTTTAAATTATTCTTATTTTGATGAGTATTTTAATAGTTTAGTTATCATACTTCATCACTATATAGAAAAAAATCATGAATTAAATTAAAATTAATGTCACTTTACGGTGTGCCCTAGAATGTACATTGGAATGTAACTACTGGGGATATTATCAAAGTAAATAAAAAAGTAGATTAAATTTTATTCCTCTAATTCAATTAAAATGTGTGTTTTGTGTAGTATTTCATAGTTTATGTAAGAATTTATCTCCATTTCAATGATGAATTTATCTTTATTATACTCCCCATCCCACTAATAATCAATCATTACAACTATTATTTGTTTGATAATAATTCATATTGTGATTATAGTAAACTATGATAGAGACTCACATTAACCATGGTAATACAATCGCCTAGTTGTGATTTACTATTTAATTCGATGTGTGTTGCTTTCAAGTAAGTAGTTAGAGAAGTCTTATTGCTATATTTTTTTCAATATCCACATGTCATTGTATATGATTCATGAAAATTTTTTCATTCCTAGGAAAACTACCACAAAACTAAATATTATATAATTTCAATTAGATCTTTTTATGTATAAAATTTTGAATATTTTCTGGGACTATTGTTATTATGTTTTCAAACCACGTATCCCTCTTGTATATCTTTAAGAAAACACAATTCAAACCACATATCATTCATTAGACAATCCTTTATTAGAATCTCAATTTAAAAATTGGGTATAAAAGGAGTGGGAAATGTAATGTTTGACTATAACAGTATTATCTTTTAATCTAGGGACATTTACACCTCTCCTTACATTCACAAAGAAGAAGTGTTTACAAATGATTGAATTTGTATGGGTCAAGATTAAATTATTTTGTTTGTTGAAATTAAAAATTAAATTGAAGAATATTTCATTCCCATTGATTCAATAATAACCATGATGAGTGTCATAAATTAGATTCATGTTGCTACATTTTGGTTGATATAAACATTTTCCGCATATGTATTGATCATTTAATAAGTAATTGTGTTCATGAAAATTATTTTTAAATTATATAATGTTTTTTCACACCCATTCTTGTTGGGGAACAATCTGATCCCCATAGAATACTCTTAAGTTACATGAGTAAAGGATATTTTGAACAATGTTTTTTGGGGATTATTTTAATTTATATATGTCTCCCTCACTATTAAAGTATAGGAAATGTTCCCAAATGAAATGAAATAATAACACAAAAAGTACTATTGCATGATATTATATATATTTTTGCAATTTAAATTAGAGGTTCATTTACTATTTAATTTTGTTAACATGTAAAATTTTATGGAAGTGGATTATTTTTCAACATGGATGGGAGTACAAACCACAAGGACAGATTACTCAAAGGATGTAATTTAATTTTTTAAAACTCTAATATTTCATAGGAAAATATTTAAAAAAATTATCATCTCTATCGAGGGTTATTATTTCCACGACCACATTATTTAAGAACGTTTTCATTGAAATGGGCATCAGAATCTAGTTTTCTTGGCTTATCACCCAGAACATATTGGGAAATATGTTACCTATAATAGGGAGGATAAAATGTTAATAAAAAATTCCAATCCCAAGAGATTTTTTTGTCTCAATATTGATGATGAACTAGGGTTTTAAGAAACAAATTTCAAATCTCCCATAATCATGTCACCTTATTGGATTTTATTTAGAGAGAGGTTCCTCCTATATGTCGACATAATGGTGTAGGATTGTTGGGAAATTATACAATTAAATTCTAATGTTTTTAGTTTTATATTAATGCATGTTTTCAATTAATGTTCTATAGAAAATATATGATTGTTAAAATTAGAATTCAAATATCTATATAAATATGAAATAATACTACCCGTAATGACATCATCCATCATTATCATCACTTTCACATTGGGTAAAAGGACCTACATTATAATTTGATTCTAATGTTTTACCAAGGTAAGAATCCATAGAACTATATTACCCCATAATCTATCACTTATGTATCAACTATTGGGATCATATAGGTAAAAAAATAATCCACCCAATAGAAATTCATCGTTAATGGTTAGTGACTAATTCTCTTTGATGAAACCTGTCTTCTGTCCTCAGGGGAGGAACCACACATTCTAGAATAAATATGATAGTGACACCCCCTAGGTGTTATCCATCCTTCAAACCATAAATTAGACTAACTCAGGGATAATTTAAAATAATTGTGTTGGTGGGGTAGATGGGGTATATAAATTTTTAAATTAGTACGTAATTTTACAATCATTATTTTTCATAATCATATCTACTAATTTCATTATATTTTAAAATTTTAATATTATTCATTATTTATTTTATAAAAAAATATTTATTGAATAATCGTATTCTATGTCCATCTAGTCATGGAATTTATTTATAATGCAAGTAATATGTTATTATTTTAATTTTATAGTCATTTAAAAAAAATAATTTAACCCTATTGTCAAGTGAGTATGAAAATGTATTTAAAATTGCGACAATATTGAATTAAAATTAAGAGTTTTCATTGATATATCTATGTAAAATAATTTTTAAATCAAAATATATACTATAATATATGTGTATTATATTATATTACATAAGTATTATCCAAACAGTGAACATCAAGAAAAAGATAATATTAATTTATTAATCTAAATCGAAAAAATAGTGAATTACTAAACCAATTTAAATATAATATATTACAATGGGTAAAAATGGAAAATTTAAAAACAATAATGTTAAAATCATGATTACAAGCATATGCTAGAATAATCCCCCCAAAAAATCGCATAATAGAAATAAAAAAACATATTAGAAAACCATTTTAGGTTATATAAAATGGAATATTAGAACATTTAGATGAATTTAGTTGAATAATTAATAAGTAAATTGATAGGTATTTATTCAAGGTAATATAGCTATTTGAACAGTAATGTGACCAATGGAATAGTACCCCAGTAGTCTGGAAAAGTAACGTGACCATAGGGAATAGTAACCAGGTTATTGGAACTGTAAATTTACCTCAATATATCAAACTATAATATAGATATTATATTTCATGGGTAAATTTTGTATATATAAATATTATAATTCCCAAAACTAAATATAAACATTAAAATTTAAAATTAAATGTTTGCTGATTTTTAATATACTGTATGTCATGGTATTCAATTAAAATTCATTATTTTTTATATTTAAAACTAAAATGGATAGTTTTAGAAAATTATATTTATAAAATAAATTCCACTATTTAAATCAACATTTTGAAATTCTCCATGGGTTATTTTTTGGATGTTTATGTTATTCATCAATTTTAAAGTGAACGTCAAAAATATAGTTATTCTAAAAACCGATGTAAATAAAATTATATCAATATTTGTTTAATAGTATAATATTAATCTAAATGAAAGGTATCTAATAAAAAATATATTTTATTTTTTAAATGGTTCATTATAAAACTATTAAAATGTTTTTAAATATAGAAATTACATCACAATATCTAACATCAATAATATTCTCTTTAAAAATGATTTCCTCATTTTCCACATTCATTTTTAATAAAATTTTGAATTCAATTTATAATGATGTTAATCATATTAAAATATATATATTTTATTTATTTATGATTCATTTTGTTAAATGTATCAGAATTCCAATTTTTACCTCGATTTGTTTTATATTTTAACATAAAATACTCTTCTCCTAAAGTATAAATAACTCATAAACCTCCCCTTGGAAAACTATGACTCCCACACTTTCAAGAGAAAAATATAATCCCAAATTATTTCATTTATTCCATTATTATCCTTAGGTAATTTCAGGACTAATCCAATACTCTTCATTATGGAATTCTAGTGTCGTACAAGAGAATACAAACTGAGAAAGTGAATTTTTTTTGTTAACTCCTATATTCATTTCCACCTAAATTATATTTTTTCATCAATTCCATTTTAAGATATATTAATATAAATTTGGAAATTATTTAACATAATATTATTTATTTTAACAAATTATAAAATTATATATCTGATGCATTTGTATTTTATACAACCCTTTGTCCTCCTTTGGAAAACCTCCTTGATATCGGTTAGTTAATTTCCAATGTGGAAATTGCCAATTATTTTATTGTGAAATTTTATTTTTATGGTCATAATAAATTAGCTATGATAAATAAATCAGGATATATATATTTATTTATTTAAATTTCATGAAATCAATTCATCTTATTTATATATTACCATGGAAAAAATAACAAAATCAATGACAAAAAGATTTTTTAGTAAATTTTTTTATCATAATGGTTCTATATTATTGATTTGAATTTGAAAATACAATACAATGACTGTAATTAATCAATGGTGATAAAAATATCAATAATCATTTTCTGGAATGATTTTTTAATAAACCAATGTTTATTAACTAGGTGGTTAAAAAATGTTGTAATGATGAGGGATTTAAGGTTATGGGTTTCTCAAGCCCATGGTATTTCATTAGGTTCTATCCTATTTAACATTTATTTACATTTGATAATATTTATAATATCCATAATCCTTCCTTTAAATATTTATTCACTTTTATTTTTACGATATACATGTTTCTACCCTTGCAGACTGTTTTCTATACCATTTATAATGCCTTTTTAAAAGGATTCAATTTTGAACACATATCTTGAATCCCCTTTAGTTTTATCTCCTATAAAAGAATAAAATTATTTCTTATTCCAATGTATGATATACCTAATTCATTTCATAATCATTAATATCATTTCACGATGTTTGATATGTTAAATATTTTCTAATGATAATTCCTTTCCATGAGTTATTTAATATCTACAATTGTTATCTTCCGACGTGGAATACATGATTGTGGTTATTTTATTGTTTGACCTGTGGTATCATAACTATATAGCACACCAAATAAATGGGTATTGGAATATATGTCAGGGAATAATGTGTATTATTAAGGAAAATTAATATTTATTTTTTATCAATGATGATTCTATGATTTATGCATATATTTTATGTGTGAACATGATATTATCATTGTTCACAACTATGTGTGGTATTTGACCACTGTTAGCTAAAATTTATTTATTATTAATATCCCAAATTCCTTTTGTTAATCCAATTTTTCCCTCAGGTGTATGTTGGTGATCCTATGCTTTTGATATGATGATGATGATATTGATTCCCCATATACTATTGATTCATTTCTAGCATTCTTCTAATTAATGTTAATATAAATCATCCTATTCATTTGATATAACCTTAAATGATTTCACATTAAATGGATAATGAGAGATTTTATAAGGACATTGAAGAAGTATTTAAATCAATTATTATGTTATATTATGTAAAATTTATTAATGATCTTAATTTCACTAAGATATTATAACTTTGGATCCTGGATTTGTTTTGATGTTTTGTTATTTTTCGTAAAAATTATGACATATATATGTAAGGAAAACATGGGTCTCTATATTTTCTATCAAAAAGAAATTTTAGTTAATTTATGAATTAAGATTTTTAAATGATTTTAAAAACCATAAGAATAATTCTATGTGTATGTAATCACCCTAAAATAATCATTTTTTATAAATTATAAACATATGAATCCTATAGTAAATTCCCTTAGATCTAATTTTAATATACGAATATATTACTTAATACTTTTTGGTTTACATGAATTTCTTTAAAACGTTTTTTGTTTTAGAAAATGGTTGGAAGAAGAAAATTTATGCACAAAACTTGGGTGTGGGATAATGAATTGATTTTCTTAATGGGAACCCCAATTCCATGGGAGGTGGAGTTTAATAAATCATGGAAAATATTACCAATCTACCATGGGCATAAATATCTCATTATCCTTTAAATGTTGGTGGTCACCTCCTCCTTCAAAAATCAATAAGAAGTTATCCATTTGGTCCTTAATACTTTAATTACCACCAACATTTAGTGTATATTCAAATCCACTTATCATATAGTTTTTGGTTACCTAAGAAGAGATGATTTTTTCCAGGACCCACTATTCTGAGTATAAGATGGTTACTATTTCCATCCATAATTTTGATATATAGGTCAATAAATTGTGGTAATTGATAAATAATACCATTATTATGGACTAAATGGAATATATAGAGTGAGAAGTAATAGATAAAATATTTCCTCATAAATATTCCCCTCATACTCTAAAAATGTAGATAGAGAAATAATTTAAATATATTAAGATAAATATGGTTAATATCTATCATATTATAATGAAAAATTCATGTGAACTTCAATATATTCCTGAGGAATTTCTTATTAACAATGGATAATAAAATATATTGATTCTTTACTGGTTTTAAAACTACACCTTTAAAATTATCAAACAATATGAGAATGTTTGGTCATTGGAAGATATAGTTCATTGTTATCTTGAATATTAGATAAAATTTGAATAATTTTACCTTGGTAATGTCAGGAAGAATAGAATAATGGAGTCTCCATATGTTCGGAAAAAATAAAATGAATAATGAGGATACAACCACTTACATATCAAAAATGAATGAGTAATCCTCAAGGGGATTTCCTCAATGAGATCGGGATATGCATCATGTGATGGAGATAATTATACCAACCCACAATTTTCATATAAATATATTACATATTATTAGATAAATATTCATTAAATTATGAAAAAACATTCTTAAGGACCGTAATAACTTAGTGTCTTCTGAGAGAAGGTTCCCAATAATCTATTTCAGTGAAATAACATCAACATATCCCATAAATATCTTCATCTTTAGTAATATTCAAGAAAATTCAATACTTAAAACCATTTTTTCCAAACCTTGGAAAAGGAACAAGATGAATGGGGATCTTTATGGGACAACAGTGGAGATATAATATAATTTCCTGAATATAAATGTATGAGTACATGACAATTACATTTGAAAAAAAACCCCAAATATCTAATATCAAAATATTTTGTAATGGAATAAAAATTCGAATCTAATTTTTCATGTATCATAATATAATAAAAAAAAATTACATATAATTAAACATAATTTGAATAACACATATATTTGTTAAAGGAAAATAATAAAAGAACCTCGTATGACATGGAAACGCATCAAGGCATTAAAAATATGTTAGGCTTGATATTTCAACCCATATACTCGCATCAATCTTGGGATTACCTCCTATTTTAAATATTTTTGGCTTGGGAGGACCTCTCATATACCATATTTTATGATTGGGTTAAACGCTCATGAATACATTAAGATCATATAACATTAACATTTACCCAATACATTTGATGGATATATAGTTACCAAATATTAAATAATTAAAATAATTAAAATCAATTCCACCATATCATAAAATATCCATCATATTAGATCCCATGAAACAAAAATCTATTTTGTAATCCGTTCATTATTGCGTAACATGGGGTAAAGAAATTGGTTCATAAATATTTAATCATTTAAACATAGTGTAACCCATTGGAAAAGAAGTGGGGTTCAATAGAATCCAATTATAGTATATCCCGTGGGAAAATAAGTGTGTTTCATTTTTACTCTTTCATGAAATATAACATTGAAAAAATTGGGTTTCAAAAAGACCTCTACTATTTTATAACCCATGTAATGGAAACTGGATTCAGAAAAATCATGTTATAAAAAATATGAACTATTATGAGATATAATAAGAATGGTATCCTTGGAACATCTCTCGATGAAATGATATGTATATTCAATGGATTTCAACTTATATGGAGAATTTTATTGAATGAAAAATAACATAACATATTTTTTATGAAAATATCATTTATTTGAAAATATCTTCTCAAAAAAGTACATTATAAAATATTTTTGAAATCATGTCCTATGAAAAAAAAATATTTCGAAACATATAATATAATATTTACGAATCATTTAAAAAATTTATTATGTAAATTATTATATCATCATTGAAAACCAATTTCGTAAAAAATATTAATGAGAGTAATTTTCCCAGAAAATTGAATTGAAAAATTATAAAGGAAGCATCAATGAAAATAATGGTAATAGAGGCAGGAAATTCCATACAGACAGTACATGATAAATTAGATATTTTATTCACATTTTTTCAGAAATCCAAAATGATTTTAATTAGAAAATTAAATGATGAATTAAGTTTTTTTTTTCAAAAAATCAAACATTCATAGTAATACATTTAATAAATCAATTTAATAATTTTAAGAAATTTTATTCAAATATATTTTGAAAAAATTATTTTGATGTAAAATGGTTTTCAACTGAAGGGAGATATAAAGGTAACTTTTCGTAAAACATAATTTGGAAATATTGATAACTTAATGAGAAAAAAATGAAAAGAAAACATGTAATCTCATAAAGCACAATATTATAAGAAAATTCATTATTATAATGAGAGGTAGATAATTATTAATTCTTCATTATAAGCATAATCATTAAAAATGTTGATATATAATGAGATTGTAACATAAACATTTTACCACATTGGTTACATGGAATCATAAACCCCAGAAAAATAAAATATAAAAAAATTATTGTGTTAAAAATGAGATTATTCATGATATATCATTTTAAATTGTTAGTATATACACCTCATGGAGTAATATTATTGCATAACAAAACTCAGGTCTCAAAGATGATAATTTGAGATAAAAATCCATCACTCTTTTGATATCTTTGAATCATAATCCCTGAAAAAGTGTGGTAAAAAAATTATATGTATATTCATGTAAATTGATTTATAGTATAAAAAATAAATTAATTGTAATTGTAAATATCATATAAAAGAAATATGTGGTGAATTTACATTATTTTTAACACACTGAGATTTTATGAGAAATAATTTTTTTAATTGATGTTTTGTGTTGTACGCTACACCAAGATTAACTTGCACTATACGCAACACCGTATTAGCTTTTGTATATGCAAACACTATTCTAGTCTTGTGTTGCACAATAGAGCAACCTTCTTCGATAGCATGTGTAGTATGCAAAACCATGTTTCACTAAACGAGAAATTATTATAATATTTTTATGAACTAGATGTTATGAATAGTAATACACACATTTTTGAAATTTTATAAAATTTATCTTTTAAAATGGAATTAATTTTCGGATTTGGAATATCGAAATTATCCTAGGGTAAATTGTTGGTATTTTTATGAAAACATTCATTTTTTGATGAATAGTGAAAAAACCGGGTTACTATTTAATAACTATCTTTTTATTTAAATAATTATTTATATTATTCAAATCTTTTTTATGTCAGAATTGATACATAATACCTATATAAGTTCAATTTAATTCATTGGAGTCAATTTATAATAATTTAGATATATAAAAATTTTATTGAACTTTTCACAGTCCTTTACGCACCTCCTAGGTGAATTTGAAAATTTACATAAAAATTAATTTTACTGCTTATGTGAGTGGAATCTTGAAACTCCGAGAGACGCGGTTAATATCATGGAGTAAAATGTGGTTCAATAAGATAAAAATAATTTTTGGTGAATAGTAAATTTTTTCTTTTATTTACCACGGTTAAAAGTAAATAGGATAATTAAGGGTAAAAATGATATTATTATTACCCTAAAATAGGTCATAATTCTATCAGATAAGTTTAATTTGACGAAACACAACCTTAAGAATAAAATATGACCATTTAGGTCCACTTAGATTAGATTAGGACATTTATTATTAATTTATTTAAAGAAGGGTTAAAATAGTTAAAATCAATGTTTAATAACTAAATCATTTTTAATATAGAGTTATACATAAGATAGATTCGATTATAAATATTCATTAGAAATCTAAAAATATTTCTTACATAATGGTATTTTATTTTTAATTTTTAGACGTTAAATGATTTAATTTATTTATGATACAATGATGATGGAGTAATTACCTCATTAATGAAATATTAACATAATTGATGTTATACATTCTTAAATAAATGTAATTTGATACTTTTTATGAATTACAATAATTTTATAGGTTTATATGGCATGTTATTTATTATTAAATTATCTTTGTTCGAACTAATCATGTTGTTGTAATTTTTACAAAAATCAATTACCAAATAGTGTCAAAATTGACAGAAAATAGTTGTTTAAAAAAATATTATATTATTAATTGTTATAATATTCATAAAAATCTATGGTTCGTCCAAATGACATATATAAGGTTATATATATTAATAACTAACCACTTGGGGTTATTTTGGATTGTTATAGTATGTTCATTAACCATATATTGTAAGAAAACAAGAATACAAGGTAAAAGTTAAATTATTTAACTTAGAGGTAAATCTAAAAGGAAAGTTTAAAATAGTAACTTAAACTTGTCTAAAACCTATTTTTTGAGAGTATTTAGATCCATACCAACTTTATCTTCTAAATAAATCAATTTGGAGCTATTATAAATCGAATATGACTATATTATAAAAGAATATTTTAATTTTTTCCAATGGTTCCCCACTCCTCCCTTATAAAAAGGGCACCCCTTCCCTCTTCTCATAACACCCTTTTGAGCCTTGAAGCTCGTCCAAACCCTGCCAATTACTCTTCTCAACCTCTCTAGTTATATCATAGAAGTTTTGGTATTCACAAAAGACAAACTATAGTGCCTTAATAAGAAGTTTAAAAGAGGTGCGTCCAAGAAGAGGTAATCTCCTCTACCGATTCTTCCAAGTGTCATTATATTTCAACTTCTTATTCTTTAGTTGTATCATTATAAAGTAATAATATCAATATCAATAATATACTTTTCTGTTATTATAAATATGAAACAACTATATTTCACCTTCTATCCATCCTACGGAAAACAAAATCACCACGCGTGCGTACGTACGGAATACCGTCTCCACGCCGTGGTGTAATCAGTTTTTCCACCACCACCTTACTTGGATGGGTATAATGGTGTAAAAAATAACTATATATGATTATTATATCATCATATGGATTATAATATATTATTTAATCCATTCTAACTCCATTAAATTAATATGGGAATGATATCATCGCTCGTACGTACGTACGGATTACCGTCTCCACAACGTGATGAGATTCATTTTCCATGATAACAATTCAAGAATAATTATAATTTATATTTAGTAAGTAATCATTAAATTTATTAAATAATAATTCTACTGGATTTATTTATATATATATTTATTTCATATACATAATTCCATTCAAGTCAATAAGGAAAGGAAAACAGCATTCATGCGTATGTATGGTCTACCGTCTTCATGAACGGTGTATTTCATGTCATTCATCTATCTATTATATATATATATATATATATACTGAATATATATTATATATAAATCATGATTTAATTTATCTAAGTAATTACATAATGATATATGTAATAATAATATCAAGAACAACAAGTCCAAACATGTACGATTAATAAAATGATTTTACCCAAAACGCTACATTAACATGGAATTTAAAAAAGAACGGGTAATATAAAGTCATAAGTGAACCATATATGATATCATAACAACTATTATTATTCTGTAATAAGTAAATGAATTTATTTAGATTTTTATAAAGGAGGTTCGGTTACATACAAAGCATATCATACCAAATGTATTGTAAAATCTCACAATTTCATTTTTATCCGAGATTGTTTATACTTTAGAATTTACTGGGGAATATTTATCATCCACATACATTTTTCCTCTATATGTAATATTATTTCTATCCTAGACCATTTTTTAAATCCAATTTTACCCATTGGTGATTTTTTGTAAAAGATATTAAAGTAATCTTTTGTCGTTTTTATTAGTAGGTACTTTTGACTTTTCCGGCCAAAGTACGAGAAGAATGTTTTTTAACTTATACGGCATGAAAGGATTATTACATATTCATAACGCCTCATTTTCATGGATCTTATTCTACATGTTTTCATTTTTAATTTAAAAAAGTTCATTTTCTTTAAAATTTCATGGCATTTTGAGAAAATAAAATGATTTTGAAGAAGAAAGGATATTTTCCACAAGAATTCATTTCAAGTGTTTTATCAAAACCATTCTCCATCCTAGGTGACATTATTTCATATGTGTATGTTTCAAGTATAATGTCTCTATGATTTACATGGTTCCACTTTTCTTATGATGAAATGATATCCATTTGTTTTATATGGATAATGTTATAATGGGATAATGTTTATGAAATCCATTTTATTCTTTGGGTTATGATGAATGATTTATGTTTATGTTGTGGAACACACAAGAGTTATTTCAATATGACATGGGTGGGACCTATATCTCCCTAAAATGCATTGGGTATAGATTTATATCTCATTAGATAGGCATGGATGGAACAGTAAGTTAATCCAGATCAGTGATATAGGACTAGAACGAGGAGTGAACTCGATTCAGAAAGGGACTTTGTCCACTAAGATGGTCTTGGCAGCAATGACTTGGCTACTATGGAAATCATATCATGTGCTTAATGGTTTCCACAATTACTTGTTTTATTCCCATTAAATTTTATCATGATTGATGTTCCTTTATGATCTATGCCTTACATACTACCATGATTTTTTTCACAACTCAATATTTTGACGTTTAAACATTATGTTCATGTTTTGAAGTTCAAATGTATATGGTTTGTTTTATTTTCTCCATGATTACCCTTACTGAGCATTTAATCTCACCCTTTATAGGTTTTCCTTTCCCCAGGATATAAGTAAAGGTTTTAGGTAATAAAAAAAGGAAGATCTTTATGGGAGATGCTAAAGATATTTCACCAAAGATTAGAATAATATGTTCTATGTTTCCAAAGACACTAAACTATTACGGTCCATTTGTGCCTATTTTTTTGTTATGTATTAAGTATTCTGAAAAAGTAATGTAATGTCTATGTACATCAGGCTTTGGGTCTCTACAGTTGGTATCAGAGGAAAGGATTAGTTAACCTTTGGAAACTAGGATGTGTAAACTTTAGTCAAATCCCTAGAGATATTTCTAAGGTATGTCTAGGGATGTCACTAAGGTTAAGTATATGTATAGGTCATAGTCCTAGAATTATGGTAACGATATTATAACTAGACCTACGATGTTATATATTGAAGGGACTCCCCCTTTATTATGTTGTTTTCTTAGAATGTTTTTTGCCTCTCACACTGTTTCTTTTTGGGTTTTAGACGATGGCTGGAACCCGAAGGAACCGTGATGATCAATGTAATGGAAAATGCAATTATTGTCTACCCAAGCAACCAAATGTGATGGGAGATGGAGTGAAAAGTCTTATTTATATACTTACACAAGATATGAATCATTTTTTATTTCCAAATGATCAGATAATGGAACAATATTCAATTGAGTCCTTCATGATGCAACGTCCATCATCTTTCAATGGGTCTTATAATCCACTTGTTGCAGAACAATGGTTCAGTACCATTGAGACGATTTTTTCCATACATCACTGTTTAGAACATGAAAAATTCATTTTAGTTGTTTACCATTTAGAAGGTGAAGCAGACCAGTGGTGGACCCTAATTAAGAATACAAGGCCCCATGATGAAATTGAATCGATGGAATGGGATGAGTTCAAGAACATGTTTTTCAGTAAGTACTTCCATCGCATTCTTTGAACAAAGATAGAAAAGGAGTTACTTGAGCTTAAGAAGAAGAATGATGAATCTGTTGGTATATACGAAGTGAATTTTACAAGGCTTTCAAGGTATGCATTTGGATTTATAATCCAACCTGAAATTAAAGTTGATCAATTCTAAAATGTATTAAAACCAAGTCTTCGAAGGGCATTAACTATAAGAGATTTCAGTAGCTATGAAGAAATTTTGCATTGTGCAATCAAGGTAGAACTGGAAGTTGGTGTAACATATCCATCTCATGGTTTTGAGAAGAAAAAAAAGATGGAGTTCAAGGAGAAATCCCATAAAATGGTGAAAAGAAGATTAATGTTTCTTTATTCTCAAATTGTGGTAAGAAGCATGGTGGAGATTTCCTAAAAGGTACTAGAAAATGTTTTATGTGTGTAAAATAAGGTCATCAAGAAGTTGAATGTCGATGTAATGGAAAAAATTTAGCTAATGATGTGAATAGAGAAAAGACTATAGAGAATTCTCCACTAACACATCAATGTTTCAAGTGTAAGGAAATGGGGAATTTTTCTAACCAATGCCCTAATCCAAGGGTTAATGATGATCGACATCAACATCCTTTTAAGGAAAAGGACAAAGGGAAGTCAAATGCATTAACTATTGGAAATGTTTAATATGACAAGGATGTGGTCGAATGATTAAGTGTTTATGTAATGTGATTCCAAAATAATGTTTGATATAGTATTGTTGAATATTGAAATATTTATGTATTGGTCTATTGTGGTTTTCAATAAACTTATGGTACCGGTAACCATGAAATGTGTTTATGAAAAGAAGATGATATGATAAGGAAAAAATGAAATGTTTATTAGTATTCATGAGATTATGACGGATATAAAGACAAATTTATTTCATGGTTTGAGTATATAAGAAATTTTGGGATTTTGGTTTGTGGAAAGTGTTAAATTTTGACGACATTCATGTTTTCACTAAGGGTCAATGGGTATTCATTTTTAAAGAGAATACAT
The DNA here is from genome assembly GCA_963277665.1 of Viscum album. Lineage (NCBI taxonomy): Eukaryota > Viridiplantae > Streptophyta > Magnoliopsida > Santalales > Viscaceae > Viscum > Viscum album. The sequence goes on from OY728137.1 coordinate 1,212,622,884, forward strand.
GATTAAGATATTAAAATATTTTTAATTTGACCAACAAGATATATCTCATGATATATGTGGGATAAATGTTGGTATTCACTTGCTCAGTAGATGACATTTGTAGTAATTGTTTTCTTTATACTATGAGCTTAGACAAGAGTATTTTGGATAAGCCTAAAGATTGAAATAAATTATGTTGAACATAAGTCAGTATTTTTTAAGGCTAGATCCTTTTTTGATATTATTTATGGAAGGTTATAATAATGTAGTTTTAGAAAAAGGACAACCTGTAGGATGGGCGACAACCCGTCGCGTCAGACAAGTCTGTGGGAATCGAACCCACAATCGAAGTGCGACAGACATTTATCACCTAACACTGGCCTACAGGAAGTCCCTGGTCTGTAGAAACTAGTTTTATTCTATTAAGCAGTATGATATATAAAGTATAAGTCCATTTTCGGAACCATATATGATTAACCTCACCATAGATAGACTTATGTATATTTGATTACTTTTGATAACCTTTTTTTTGAGACAGATGGAGTGACCCATCATTATATCACATGATCTACTAACACTTCAAAAATGACAAATTCAACTATATTTCTATAAGAGATGATGTGGATATTTTTCAAGGCCCAAAAAAATGGTCATATTGTACCAAAATAAAGTATGTATTTTTTTCTAATTCAAATTACTCAACTTTAAGTAAATCATCTTGAAAACCAAAAATGTTGTCCTAGTGCCCTTATATCTGATGAATCAGATGGTACCTTAGATCATCACAAATTTAGGGCTATATGATTATTGTATTTTTTATAACCATGTTTTATACCACTCTCCATCAGAACATGATGGTTAGGTTCCTCTTCCATATCCATATTTTCACCTATTTTCTTCTATGTGGAAACCTAGTGATGAGTTAATTTGGGTAACCGTTACATTTCTTACTTCAATTTCTAAAATTAATTTTTAGTATTACTTTTTACAATGTGGAATTATATGAAATAATCTATCATGTATTAAACCATTTATAACCCTGATGAATTTCTAGGGAAAAATTCATTTTAAGGGGGGTAGAATGTAACACACCGAGATTTTAAAAGAAATATTTTTTTAATTCATGTTTTGTGTTGTTCGCTAAACCAAGATTAACATGTTATATACACAATACCATATTAGCTTAAAGTAAATGAAAACACTATTCTAGTCTTGTGTTTCATGATAGAGAAACCTTCTTCGATAGCGTGTGTAGTACACAGTACCAAGTTTCACTAAACGAGATATTATTATAATATTATTATGAACTAGTCGTTATGAAAAGTAATACCCACTTTTTGAAATTTTATAAATTTTATGTTTTAAAATGGAATTCATTTTTGGATTCGAAATATCTAAATTAGCCTATGGTGATTTTTTGGTATTTTTATGAAAACAATCAATTTTTGATGAATAGTGAAAACACTAGGTTACTATTTAACAAATGACATTTTATTTAAATAATTATTTATCTTATTCAAATTTATTTTATGTCAAAATTGATACATAAAACCTATATAAGTCCAATGTAATTCATTGGAGTCAATTTATAATAATTTAGATATATAAAAATTTTATTGAACTTTTCACCGTCCTTTACCCACCTCCTAGGTGAATTTTAAAATTTACATAAAAATTAATTTTACCGCTTCTGTGAGTGGAATTTAGAAACACCGAGAGATGTGGTTAATATCATGGAGTAAAATGTAGTTCAATAAGATAAAAATAATTTTTTTTGAATAGTAATTTTTTACTTTTATTTACCACGGTTAGAAGTAAATAGGGAAATTAAGGGTAAAAATGATATTATTATTATCCTAACACATGTCCAAATTCTATTGGATAAGTGTAATTCAACAAAAAAAAACCTTAGGAATAATATATGACCATTTAAGTCGATTTTGATTAGATTAGGTAATTTATTATTAATTTATTTAAAGAAGGGTTAAAATAGTTAAAATCAAAGTTTAATAACTAATTCATTTTTAATATAGAGTTATACATAAGATAAATTCTAAAATAAATATTCATTAGAAATATAATAAAATTTCTTACATAATGGTAGTTTATGTATAATTTTTAGACATTATATAATTTAATTTATTTTTGACACAATGATGATGCAGTAATTACCTTATTAATGAAATATTAACATAATTGATGTTATAAATTCTCAAATAAATGTAATTTGAGACTTTTTATGAATTAAACTAATTTTCTAGGATAATAAGACATGTTATTATTTATTTAATTTGATTTTTTCGAACTATACATGTTTTTATGATTTTTACAAAAATCAATTACCAAATAGTATCAAAATTGACATAAAATAGGTTTTAAAACAAATATTATATTATTACTTGTTATTATATTCCTAAAAATATAAGGTTCATTCAAAATGACTTATATACGGTTATATATATTCATAATGAACCACTTGGGGTTCTTTTGGATTGTTACACTATGTTTATTAACCATATATTGTATGAAAACAAGAAGACACGATAAAAGTTAAATTATTTAACTTAGAATTAAATCTAAATGATAAGGTTAAAATAGTGTCCTAAACTTGCCTAAAACTTATTGGTTGAGAGGATTTCGACCCATCCCCACTTTATCTCTTATATAAATCAATTGGAAGCTATTATAAACCGAATATGACTTTATTATAAAATAATATTTTATGTTTTTCCAAAGGTCCCCCTCTACTCCCTTATAAAAATGGCACCCCTTCCCTCTTCTCTTCACACCCTTTTGAGCCTTGAAGCTCAGAAAACCCTGGACAATTACACTTCTCCACTTCTCTAGTTAAATCATAGAGGTTTTGGTATTCTCAAAATACAACTCTAGTTCCCTAAGAATAAGTTTAAAAGAGGTCTGTCGAAGAAGAGGTAATCTCTTCTACTGATTCTTCCATGTTTCTTTCTTCTTCAACTTCTTCTTATTTAGTTGTTTCATTATAAATTAATAACATCAGTATCAATAATATACTGATATGTTATTATAAATATTAAACAACTCTATTTAACCTTCTATCCATCCTATGGAAAATGAAATCACTGCACGTGCGTACGTACGGAATACCGTCTCCATGCTGTGGTGTAATCAGTTTTTCCACCACCACCTTACTTGGATAGATATAATTGTGTAATGAAAAAAAATATATGATTATTATAACATCATACTGATTATAAGATATTATATCATCCACTAAAATTCTATTCAATAAATATTGGAATGATATCATCACTCGTGCGTACGTACGAATTACCGTCTCCACAACACGATGAGATTCATTTTCAATGTTAACCATTCAAGAATGATTATAAAGTATATATAATAAGTAATCATGAAATATATGAAATAATAATACTATTGGACTTATTTATATATATATGTATTTATATCATCTAATTAATTCTATTCAAGTCAATAATGAAAGTAAAACAACGTTCATGCGTACGTACGGTCTACCGTCTTCATGAACAGTGTATTTCATTTCATTCATTCATCTATCTATTATATATATACTGAATATGTATTATATATAAATCATCAGATAAATTATGGAAGTTATTACATCATGATATAAGTAATAATAATATCAAGAACAACAATTCCATACACGTACGATAAATAAAACATTATTAACCAAAACACTACTTTAACATGGAATTTACAAAAGAACAAGTAATATAAAGTCATAAGTGAAGCATATTTGATATCAAAACAATGAATATGATTCTGTAATAAGTTACTGACATTATTTAAATTATTATACAGGAGTTTCGGATACGTACAAATCATATCGGACCTAATGTAAAGGAAACTCTCACAATCTCAATTTTATCTGATATTGTTTATACTTCAGAATTTACTGGGGAATATTTATCATCCACATCCATGTTTCAACAACATGTAATATTATTTATATCCTCCTACAATTTTTTAAATCTAATTTTTCCCATTGTTGAGTTTTTATAAAAGATATATACTGAATCTTTTGTCATTTTTAGTACAAGGTACTTTTGAATTTTCCGGCCTAAGTACGAGAAAAATGTTTTTTAACTTATATAGCATGAACAAATTTTTATTGTTTCATAACGCCTAATTTTCATGAAGCTTACTCTAAATTTTTTCATGATTATTTTCAAAAAAATCTTTTTCTTTAAAATTTCATGGCATTTTTAGAAAAGGAATTGATTTTTGAAGAATAAAGGATATTTTCCTTAAGATTTCATTTCAATTGTTTTATCAAAACAATTTTCCATCCAAGGTGACATTATTTCATGTGTGCATGTTTCAAGTATAATTTCTCTATGATTTAAATGGTTCCACTTTTCTTATGATGAAATTATATCTATTTCTTTTATATGGATTATGTTGTAATGGGATAATGATTATGAAATCCATTTTATTCTTTGGGTTATGATGAATAATTTATGTTTATGTTGTGGCACACGTAAGAATGATTTAAATATGAGATGGGTGTGACCAATATCTCCCTCTAATGAATTGGGTAAAGATTTATATCCCATGAGATAGACATGGCTGGAATGGTATGTTAATGTGTTTCAGTGATACAAGACTGGAACTAGGAGTGGACTCGATTAAGAAAGGGTCTTTGTCCCCTATGATGGTCTTGGAAGCAATTCCTTAGCAACTATGGAAATCATATAATGTTCTTAATGGTTTCCATAATTACATGTTTTATTCCTATGCTATTTTATAATGATTGATGTTCATTTATGATCTATTCCTTACGTACTGCCATGATTTATTTCACAACTCAAGATTTTGACGTTTAAACTTTATGTTCATGTTTTGAAGTTCAAATGTATATGGTTTGTTTTATTTTCTCCATGCTTACCATTACTGAGCATTTGAGCTCACCCTTTATAAGTTTTATTTTCCACAGGATATAAATAAAGGTTTTAGGTAATAAAAAAATGAATATCTTAATGGGAGATGTTGAAAATCTTTCACTAAGATTAGAAGATTATGTTCCACGTTTCCAAAGACACTAAACTATTATGGTACTTTTGTGTCTTTATTTTGTTATTTATTATGTATTCTGCAAAAGTAATTTAATTTCTATGTACGTCTAGGTTTGGGTCTCAACCTTATATCTCAGTGATAATAAATGTGGGATGAAAATAACTAACCTATTTATTAGTAATATTGACCAGACAACCCAATAATGAGTAAAATAAACTGAATCTTTAGATATCTTTATAATAATGTCAATAATTAAAATAAATTTCGTTGGGGAAGTATATATATTGCAAAAAAATTAATGAGTGGTGAATTTTCATATGTCACCCAGATATAAAGGAGACTAGAAATCACTTACCTATTGTCTCAACTACATGTTCAACCCTATTTTATAATAAATATATGTTTCATATAAATATATAAAATAACCATATGTATAAATTTAATAAAATATAATTGTTACTTATGATATTTTAATACATATTAATATCAATTAATTTGTAAAATCAGGTTTCGGGTAATTACCGCTTTGTTTTTCATATGTGTTTTAATTTGATATTTTTCAGTTCTCTTAATTTGATCACTATTCCATTATATCCAAAAATAATAATTAAAAAATTAATATAATTATAAATATATTATACTATTAATTCCAATAACTAAATATGGTTTTCAGAGATTAATTATGTTACGATCATAGAGACGGTGGGGTATATGTATGCATGGGTAATGTTTCTATTTTTTAATGTCCGTTATGGATATACGGTATGTAATATATTATATTTATAAAATTATAATAATATAATAAATAAAATATTTTATCTTTTACTATATTTAAACAGATCATCCATGTGGTATTGTGATGTAAAGGGAGATGAATCAATTCGTGAATGTGTTTGTCCACTTATTAATGAATGACATTATCATCTTTGAGTGAGAGAAATGGTAAGATAGAAAATGATATATTTTCTATTCATAATGATAAATATTTCCTAAATATAATAAACATTTTTCATATATCACAAATATTATTTATCTTTATACAATTAATCTTTTAGGAAAAGGGTTGGTGAAAATGAATCATGTCGCATCGTGAAGTGGTATTCTGTCGTACACACGAGTGATGCTATCATATCTCCTATGAAATGTAATGTAAAAGTTATATATTATAAAAGGGATATAAAATAAAAATGATGTTATATATATCACATATATAAATTAGATACATAATCATACCCCACCGTGATATGTAGTAATGGATAAATTAATGATATTGGTTCGCAAGGTGGTAGTCTTCCATACACACGTACTATGATTTTATAAAAAATTTAATGAATGTGGATATTAATTTATTTAATAAACATATCATAAATAAAATTATATATATAAATATATACTATATTTATTATATTTTAACATCATGGTTTTATAATAATTGACATATGTGGAAGAAGAGATAAAATAAAAATTCTTGTTGGAGAACATTACCCCTTCTTTTGTTAACATCCTTAGGATTTCAAAATAAATGATTAATAGTCTGTATATATTCCAAAAATAAAAATTATAATATTATAGGAGATAATTGATGTTGTAATATTTTTTACTTATTGTCCAAAAAAATTGTTTGATGGTATGTCGAAGAGGGGATAGATGGTGGCCTTTTATAAGTGGTATGAGTGACACACATTTAATTTTTTTTAAAGGAACAGTACTAACAAAACACATGAATTGAAAATGAATCCAAAAATGTATTATTACTGATTCCATAAAATTATAATGTCATAAATATAAAAAAATACATATTATGAATGAAATTCGGTCAAATTTACCAGTATTCTATATATTTTAAACCCAGATAAACTCATTTTTACCTAAATTGTCGTAATTAATTATAATGTTTTAACTATACATTTTGGTTAAAAAACAAGTTAGGAATTGAAGAGAATATAATTATTATGATTAAAAGTATAGAAAACATTTTAAAAAATTATATTTACTAAATTAGAAAATTGAAATTAAAATACAATCCGAAAGACATGGTAGGAATGTTTATTTTCAAATATGAAATTTTCAAATGATTATAATGTTTTTATTTCCATTTCAAATTTAAAATTGATTAAAATAAAATAAAATGTATTAATATATATATATATATATGTTTATATAATTTGAATAATTTTTCACATTAAAAGCAGTTTAAACTACAATTTGACATTATATATTATTTAATTGAAAAATCTATTTTAATTTATAATTTTATTAATTTTCAATATTTATCCAAAATTTATTATTTCTATAAAATGTATTAAAATTGAACGTAACATATATTTTACATGAATATTTGAAAAATAATTTTTTTACAAACAAAAAATTAAATGTGTACAAATTTAAATATAAAACAATACCAGTACAAAAAATGATAATCATGTTATCAAGAATTGTCTTTTAGTTCACAAGATGATTTTTAATATACATTACATATTATAATAATAATAATTGAATTGATATACATTACAACATAATTATATTTTACTTATAAAAATCATTTATGTAATTCCTCATTTTGTATTATATTAATTAATTAAAAATAATAATCATTATTTGTGTTAAATAGCTTCCAGAAAAACACTCTTTAAACCAAAATATAAACATATACGGAAATAAAAAATAATTTTTATTAAAAATTAATTAACTATATTATAGATATATAATTAAAAATAATTTACTTTTATAAATAACTGTAAAAATAATTATTTAATTTATTGAAATTAAATTATTTAATTTATTGAAAAGAAATTGTACTTTTTACTAAAAAACTATCTTGAAATATTTAATGAAAATTAAATAGTTTCTAGAAAAATCCAAAAGTTACAACACAGGTTAGTTTTCATGTGATGATTTAAAAAATGAAAATATCATTATATAATAATTATTACTAATATATTTGAATATATTATATTATTTTTTCATAAAAATCATAAAAATAATTGATGAAGAAAACATATTTTTAAGGAAGATATGTACTTTACTAAAAATTGTGTGATTAATTCCAATTCATTTATGAATAAATTAATATTGAGTATGGAATTTATAAATACAAATCATAATGTATCTAATATTATTCAAAATTTACTATTTAACATATTGGTTATAATATATATATTTAAAATCATATTATCTCATGGTCCACTAATGCTCGATGTCAAGTGTCATTCATGATATCGAAGAAACTAAATGCTTTGTGTAATGAATAATAAACTAATAATTTAATATTCATTATTAAATATTAAATTTAAATTAATTTATAAATATATGTATTTTATAAATTATCATGGTGTTATATTACACCACCTTCAAAACGGATTTCACCATCTGAATTTCAATTAATAATCAAATGTGTAATGATTGATAATTCCTTCATAGTACTGAAAATAATACTTTTTAATAATAAAACATCCCTGGAAATATGAATGGTGAAAACATAATGGGTTCCCAAATCATCCCATAAATATTTTTCCACAAAATTTAACATAGGTTTGATGTGATAAAATGGATAACAAAAAACATTCACCTTGGTGCAAATGTAATGTGATAGTGAATATTGATATGAGAATTTAAAACACCACAAATCCATTAACCATAGAGGTGTGAAAAAAGTCATTAATATCATAAAAAATTATTATAATAGATTAATATTTAATTTCAACATCATTTTCATAATTATGATTGATTTTCATTAGAATATATACTTATGTCATTTCAATCAATTTTATAAGCACAATATCCCCTATTGACCATGCCTTTATCAATTTACACTTCACCTCTTCGTAGAAAAGTTATGATGAATGTTGTATGCCTAAATCAATAACATATCTCATAATACATAAATACATTGATAATTCATTCATAATATATTTAATTATCATTATTAAAATGGTTAGCACCAGTTATCCATTATAAATAAATCTTTATATGGTAAATTAATATATTAAATCTTAATGACTATTCCAATGTTCAAATTAAGCCATTTCATAAATGGTTATCCTAATAACCATTTCAAAATATTAAAATCAAGCATAGTTGAAGGAATAACAGGAGTTTTATAGAATAATCTCATACTTATTCCTAAAAAAACAATACGAACCTATATATTGTCACATACAAAACATGTGAATACATTCAACATGTATTCTCTTGAAATTTTAATTACCAACAAAATATATTAAAAGCATACATTATTTCTGTAGGAAATTAATTTTTTAATTTTAAGATAATTTTTTTGGACAATTTATGACACCAAAAATGTTTATAAAAGGATAATTTTGAATAAATAAATTATAAAAATATTTAAATATGTCATAAATAATATTGTTTGCAAGCCTTATATATAATGTTTAATGATGAGTGTTTACCTATGTTTCCATATCATCCATGATTAGTATAGCCACCCTACTTTTCATACATTTTATTTACAAGATTTTAATGATAAAAAACATAACACTAGGAGGGTAGAAAGGTTTAGTGTCTTGAGAAAACTTGGACTATACATAACATTTACTACATAAAACATGATAATTTATTTATTTTATTCTTATATTGCTTCTTATTGTCCATTGATTTCTTCTTAATACACATAATAACCTAAGGATATACATTAAAATGTGATAAGATAAAATCCTATTAATAGAATATATAATAACAATAAATAATATTACATTGGGTGAAAATAATCATTATCATCATAAAATATCTATAGGATCATATAAATGATAATATACATTAAGAAAATACTTTTAATGTAGAATGGCATAAAAATGAAACATCATGTCTTATTGTACAACTACCAAAAATAGTTGGGAACAAAGATAGAATCTTGTTGATGAATATTTATCATTACTCGTGAGTTTATTTATATCACCCAATGCATTGGAGCACTATATAATTCTAGATGCACCCATCATATCACAACATTTACAATGCAATATATAATTTAGGCTCACCTGTTACATCATAATGTTAACATTACCATGCCTCAAGCATAGAATGTATATCAATCATAGAAATTAATAACCAACATAAAGTAATGGGATTCTTTTCAAAAATCATTATTCATAAAAATTGGTTTTCCAAATGAAGGAGGGATAACATACATGATATAATAACCATCAAACATGAGTGAGAAGGAAAAGTTTTGTATTTGAAAGAAGTGTTCTTTTGGAAAACATTGTGTTTGTCCTAAAATTCAGTATAAAACATGTATATCCAGGAAAATATAAGATAATGATGAAGAAATTATTTTTATGGAACTACCATACTGAAAATGGGGAGAAAGAGGAAAAACCTATTTAATGAAAGATGTGTTTGAGAATCCCCATTACTTTGTGTCTGAATGCTTTCTTCAAATTTATGTCATGTATAATCACATTAAATTAATTAAATAACACATAAATAACCTGTTATAAATTTATTTTATTTATTATGGTGTTATATTGATCATATATGGGATGTCATATGAGTTATAGAGTTTAAATTCGTTGTTCGGGAGTGTTCCTTTTCTTAGTTTTAATGAATGGTTCACTTGTATACGTGAATGGATGTTCGTGTAAAACCTAAAAAATAAAAAATAAATATTTTACATGTTATTATTGATATTAAAAAATTTTAAATTATATTTTAATGAATTTGGTTATATAACATAGGGATGACTCAGTAATTAAAATTAATTGTTGATCATTTTACTTTTATTTGGGCGGTTTTAGGATCACAATGAACATGTTTTGTTTTCATATTTAATATTATGTGTAAAAGTTGTTTTAAAAACATTAAAGATGTAAAAACATATATTTTAAAATATTTTATCTACCATTTTTTGGTTTTATTTACAACCTTGAAGTAGTTTATGGGAAATGGATGTGCATTTCCCATAGTATAGGTAAATTAACACATCACGGGAGACAATTTCAGTTTTATAAAAAAAGGAGATTGAGGGGGAGGATTATAATGAATAATAATACATTATCATGATATATTACCATTATATTAATCATAATTGGGTCATCAATATGTTTGGATAATAGAAGTAGAGGATTTGAGATGAAACGAAATGAAATTTTCATGGAATTTGATAGAAAATAGAGAGGAATTACCTCCGGATTTCTCCCCTTGATATCCCCATCATGAAACCAAGGATTGGGATTTTCATGAGACCGAGAGCTCATAGATGTGGGTAATGGTATAGATAATATCGTAGGGTATAATTTATATAATTTATTATGCTATAAAGGTTTGAAAAAAATAAGGTTTTGTGGGGTGGTATTTATAGAGGAGGGGAAAGGGTTTTTCTCAACATTATAATCATTTATTTATTAATTCTCAACAAGACAAGAAATAATGATAATTATTGTGAAAAAATATTAGAAATAGTGAATGTGAGTTTAAATCAATTTCCATTTACATCAGCCATGGCCCATGAATGATGCATGAATTCATTTATTTATCCAATCTTTAAAATTAGCTAATTTCATTATTCATCAAAAATTAAATTAATTCCTAAAAATGCCAAAAAAATGTAAACAAACTATTTTTATATTTATAGAATAAACAAACCAAACTAAATTTTATGAAAATAAATTATGAGTAATTTAATATTTATAAAAATTCATCATTTACATGGGAGAGTACCGATTTTAAAATTAAAATTGATTTTGTAACACATTTACAAATTGCTTAAGGTTCCATTAAATTTTCATATAATCATAAAAAATCAAAATACTTGTTTATGAATTCATTTTATTAATATAATGATTCTTTTAATTTATGAAATAAATTGTTAAATATTTATGTCTAAAAAAAGTACCAACACTATAATATAATTATGTCTTATTGTCAATTATAGGATAGATAATTTTTCATTATACAATCTTCGGTAAGGTGGACATACCCTTGGATGATTTACTAATAATTATGGCTCATAATACTATTCATAAGGATAATATTACTATTCATAATGGTATGAAACTATTCACCAAAAATTATGTTTTTTATATAAGACTCAAAACATTTTACTGTTCACAATAATGTATGTCTAATTTTTGAAATTCAAATCATAAGATTGTAAAAAATATGTATAAAGGTCATCGAGAATTTAGTAAGTAATTTAACAATGATGTAGAATTGTGTTTCCTAAAGTGATTTTATGTGATTAAACTATATTATATTACTATAATAAGGGATAAATTTCCTTGAAATTTTTTTAGGTCTTTACATTCATACCCTCTTTTGATAATTTCACCCTCAAATTTTCGTTTTACATAAACATTTGAGTGTGCTTCTCCATCATCAAATCCCCCAATTCCAAATTCTCTTCTTAATACATATGTTTCCCCCATAGTTCTTTGAGGAGGCGGGTTGTCTTCTTGTGTAGAAACTTATCTCTTCGGTCTAGAATCTTTACCATATCCTCTTCATAAGAGAGATAATCTTCCAGCTATATAACCACTGTGTTTAGTACATGTGAGGGATATGATATGTACTTCATCAGTTGTGATATGTGAAACACATCATGAACATGAGCCATATTAAGTGTATTTTCAAACAGGTAGCCCACGACATCTATGCGTTCAAGGATCTCAAAGGGGAAAATTAACATTGGGAATAGTTTCCCATTCTTTCCAAACATCATGGCTCTCTTACATGGTGATATTAAAAGGAAGACATTATCTCAATATTAAAACTCCATGTCCCATTGATGGTTGTCAGCATAAATATTTTCTATCACTGAGTAGCATTGATATTCTGCACTGTGGATTTAAACTTTTCTATCATCTCTTGTTCAAGATCATGTCCCGTTACATTTCATTATCCATCTTCATCCTAAGAAGATGGAGTTCTACATAACATTCCATATTGAGAATCATATGGATCCATTTGAATACTAAAGTGGAATAAATTTCTATATGAGAACTCAACCAATGGGTGATACAAATCCCATCAACCATTGAATTATAATGAACAAGTTCATCATATATCTTCGAGTTATTGAATAGTCCTTTCATATTGGCAGTTAGTTTGGAGGTCATATACCAAGATAAAATAAAATTCAGTACTCATGGAATGATGAAGACTCCTCCATAATTTATATAAAAACCATAGACCATGATCAGAGAAAATCTAGAGAGTAACCCCATACACTCTTACCCCTTCTTTCAAATATATCTTCTCATGTTATTCAATAGAGAGGTCTTCCCGAATACAGATAATGTGGGCAGTTTTTGTGAGTTTTTACCACAACCCATATCGCATTATTTCTTTTGTATTTATTCTAGATACCCATGACAAAGCCCAAAGTGACCTAATCCCATTTCATCTGTGGTATATGCAATGGTGGAATCATCCCTTTGAAATTATGTCGATCTACTTTAACTTGATGACATATTATTCACCATGATATATACTCATCAATCTACTTCTTCATGTTTTCCCACCAGAGGTGTCCTTAGAGATCATTTTACATCATGGTGCTACTAGGATGGTTAGTGTAACACCCCAAGCTTCTACGGTACGCTTCTCTTTGAATAATGCAATAGCATGTGTTGTACGCAACGTCGAGTTCTAACACACCACAACCAATCAAACTAGCCGTTATGAATAGTAATACCTACTTTTTGAAATTATATATATTTTATATTTCAAAAAGGGCTTCATTTTTGGATTCGGAATATCGAAATTATCCTAAGTTGATTTTTTTTTTGTATTTTTCTGAGAACGTCCAATTTTATGAATAGTGAAAAATACTTAAAAACAACTTTTTTAATCAAATTAATTTATAGTGATAAATTATATTATTGAGTGGTTTTAAATCATAATTATAATATATTTTTATCAATTTATCCAATGGTGTTCATTAGAATTAATTTCACATTGAAATTGGACATAAAAAATTATCAATCTTTTGATATATATTGTTTCTTAAAAACACGCTATTTGTTATGACAATGGGAATTAATTATAAAATTAATTAATTCAACTTATATGTTTGGAATTTTGTAAAATAGACATCATTTTTGAATTTGGAATATCAATTATATCTTAGGGTGAAATTTTGGCATTGTTCTGAAAAATTTAAATTTTTGATGAATAGTGAAACTACTAAGTGGTAGTTAAAAAACTGAATTTTTCATAAAACATAATTTTACCGCTTCTGTAAATTGAATTTAAAAAATCCAAGAGACACGGTTAATATCAAGAAGTAAAATGTGGTTCAATGAGATGAAAATAATTTTTGGTGAATAGCAACGTTTTACTTTTATTTACCACTGTTAAAAGTAAAATAGGGTAATTAAGGGTAAAAATGATATTAATATTACCCTAACACATGTCGTAATTCTATTGGAAAAGTGTATCTCGACCAAAAACAACCTTAGGAATAAAATATTATCATTTAGGTCCACTTGGATTAGATTAGGACATTTATTATTATTTAATTCAAAGAAGAGTTAAAAGAGTTAAAATCAAAGTTAATTAATAAAAAAAATTAATATAGGGTTATACATAATATATATTCGAATTTAAATATTCATTAGAAATCTAATAGGATTTAATACATAATGATATTTTATTTATAATTTCTATACTTTAAATAATTTAATTTATTTATGACACGATGATGATGCAGTAATTACCATAATTGAGAAAAATTAAAATAATTGATATTATAAATTCCCAAATAAATATAATTTGAAACTTTTAATGAATTAAAATACTTTTTTAGGATAATATGACATGTTAGGATTGATATAATTAACTTTGGTGGAATTAATCATTCGGTTATGAGTTTCACAAAAATCAATTACTGAATAGTGTCAAAATTGACATAAAAGAGTTTTTAAAACAAATATTATATTATTAATTGATATTAAATTCATAAAAATCTAAGGATCGGCCAAGAGACTTATATCATGATAGGCTAATCATTAATGGACCACTTGGGGTCTCTTGGATGTATATAGTCTGTTTATTAACTATATATTATAAAACTACAAAGTGACATGGTAAATGTCAAACTAATTAACTAAGAGTTAAAACTAAAAGATAAGGTTAATATAGTAACCCAAACCTGTCTAAATTTTATTTGTTGAATTTTTTTCGACCTATCCCCACATTAAACTTTTATTAATCAACTTTGGGGCCATTAGAAACCGAATATATATTTATTATAAGTTAATATTTCTAGCTTTTCCAAAGGTGCCCCTCAACCCTCTTATAAAAGGGCACTCCTCCTTATCATTTATTCACACTTTCAAAGCCTTTTTGTTCGTCCAATCTCTTACCAAATACTCTCCAAACATCCCTCACTACAACCTAGAGGCCTTAGTTTAATCATAAAGCCATCCTAAGGAGCCCTTTTGATCAAATCAAAAGGAAGTACCCGAAGAAGAGGTAATGTTTTCACCACCCCTTTTCAAGTTCCTTTCTTCTTCCACATCTTCTTTCTTTTTTATTACCATTATAAAATAATAAATCCAGTATATTATATATACTGTGATGTTATTATAAATATGGTACAACCATATTCAGTATTATATCCACCCTTTGAATAACATGCCATCATACCTGCGTACGTACGGCTTACCGTCTCCACGTCGTGGTGTAATTGTTATTCAATATATTATCATTTGGATGGGTATAATAATGATGTGTAACTCATGTAAATAATAAGTATAAAATGTTAATGATTCTGTATATATGATATACCATCCATTTATATATTATTTTAATATCAAAAGAATGATATTGTCGCTCGTGCTTACGTACAGACTACCGTCTCCATGAACGCGATGAGATTCATTCTCCATCGTATCCATTAAAGTATAATTATCATTTGATGATTTAGAAATGATGTTTAAGGACTTGATATAAGTCTGTATATGAATAATATACAACCTATCCATGACAAACATGGCTTATGTAACAAAACATATAAAAGAAAATGAGTAAGTTAACACCCGAAACGACGATAATTCAAAGATATTATTAACAAATCAAAGTTAAAAGAACATATATGATATCATATTAATATATATGATTCTTTTATAATTTAATAACAATTATTTCACCATTATACAGGAGGTTAACCTACCCCAAACAAGTAAAAGTACAAGGTAAGGGTAATTTCACAATCTCTTCATTATCTGAGGTTGTTTATATGTAATAATCTACTGGGATCTCTGTATCATCCACATCCATGTTTCATAAAAATGTATTTCAAAACATTTTTACTATTTACAAGAATATGGGTTAAAGTCATTTATACACTTGTTTGACTTTTTATAAGAGGTTTATAAAGGAATCTTTCCGTCATTTTCCAAACAAGGTGCTTTTTAACCTTTTCGACAAAATTAAGGTAAGAATATTTTTTTAACTTATACGGCGGGTGAGGCTATTTTCCACCGTTATAAAATCGTCGAAGCTTCCCTTACAAGCATATAAGAATATTTTCAATGAAAATGTTTTATTTTATAAATATACGACTCTTAAATGATTTCAAAAATAGAAAGAGATATTTCTCTAAAAAGAGTTTTGATTTCATCTATGTCAACATCCTTTGATGGATTTTATGCTTATTTGTAGTTGATTTATTAAGATACAAAACATCTATATTGTATTGAAGGTTTTGTGATATGTTTGACTGGGGATGTGCTATTTTTATACCATTCATTGTTTATTATGAATGTATTGACATTTCGTATGCTAGTTTTAATACGAATGTTTATGTTATGTTTAAAACATTTCATATGGGAATGAAATGGACTTAATATGTGATGGGTGGAGCCTGATATAGATACTAGATGCATCGGTAGGTCTCATGAGACAAACTAGTGTCTTGGCACAAGGCCTTGACAAAATCTTATTTTTAGTCTTGGCACGAGGCCTTGGCTATGTGGTTATGATAGTCTGGGATTATGCATTCTATCATTATGAAAGTGTTTATTGATATTGCATGTGATTATTTGATTAGTAGAATTTCCATGTGAATAAGTAAATGGCATTATTTCATTTTTATTTTCCCATACTATGTTGAAGTTCAAGTTTAAAAGGATTTTGTTTTAGTTATACATTGCCTTAAATGTTTATGTTTTTTTTTGAAAGTTTCTGCTATATTGTTATCCTTACTGGGCATTTGAGCTCACCCCTTTTCTATGTTTTATTTTTCACAGGATGTGAAGAAGTAATTTATGAATGACCTGTAGGGATAGTATGAGGGGATATGAGTGTGGAATATGGAGACTATGTTGTTGTAGTATTTTTTCACTTTGTAATGTAATGAAAAACTTTATGAATATATCTAGTGTTTCCAAGGCTACTAAACCAATCGGTCTTTCGATATTTGATCTTTCTTGTGATCATGTCAATGTAATGTAATAATGCACCGACTCTAGGTAACTAGGGTCGGGGCATTACAGTTGGTATTAGAAAAAGTTTAGTACAAACCTTGGAAGCTAGATTTAGATAAACTCTGATTAGAGCACGTAGACCTAAGATGAATTTTGAGGATTAATATAGAAGAACTTTCTCTAATTTTGGTATTGTAGAGATTTTGTGAGTTTTCTGAGCAATACATCCCTGTATGGATACGAGCACGTAGAGGCGGCTCTAGCACAGATGTACCTAGGGGTAAAACCCAAAAACACCGCTTTGAGCTAGACTCGAACGGGAACTGGTGCACGACAACGGGCCTTGCTGCACTCTTGGTTACGACACTCCCAGGGGATATGCTTAGGATAACTCTCATTTTCTTTAAAAATCATTATGAAGGGTTTATGAGTATATACTTCCTTAAATAAAACATTTTTATGATTATGGATTATATCCATAAATAGTTCAATTTATGTTAAGTGTTTTATAAGTATGAGATTATGTATTTTGATTCATAAACTGATCTAGTTTGTGCCATTGTTTAGAAATGGCTCCTAGTGGAAGAAATGGAAACCGTATCAATGCACGCACTCCATGTATGGATTTCCCTCATACTCAAGATAATTATAGTGGAGCTGGTGATGCAACTGGTGCTGATTCGCTAATCACCATACTGGGAAAACTCACTCAGGTTATGAATAATAACCTTACCCATATGGAGCACCCAGATCCGCAGCGTGGAGGGTCAATGTTAGATCGATTCATGAGGTAACAACCACCAACGTTCAATGGGAGTACAAATCCCTTAGTAGTTGTGCAATGGATATTTTCCCTAGTGAAAATATTTCAGGTTTTGGGGAGTAATGAAAGGGAAAAAGTTATCATGGAAGTTTACTGCCTCACTGGAGATGCTGATCAATGGTGGTCATTGATTGAAAATATGAAGGAAGATGATGAAGTATCAAATATGGAATGGATGGAGTTCAAAGATCTGTTTTTAGAAAAATACATTCCTCGCGACCATCGAGCAGATATAGAAAGGCAATTTCTGAGTCTGAGAAAGAAGGAGGATGAGAATGTCACAAAGTATGATGCTATCTTTACAAGGTTAGAAAGGTATGCTGGAGATTATATACGTAACCCAAGAAGTAAGATTGATTGTTTCTTTGATGGGTTAAAACCATTTCTCCGTCGAGCATTAGTCTCACAATCCTTCTCGTCATACAAAGACATTGTCTCATGTGCTATCAAGACCGAAAAGGAATTCTCTAAGTCTTATGACTTTAAAGGAAAGAAAGAGAAGTAGATACCTACTTATCAATCTGATAATGGAAATAAGGGGAAGAAGGGAAAGGTTTTATATCCATCCTGTGGTAAATGTGGGAAGAAACACCCCGGTACTTGCTTGAAGGGAATGGGTATCTGTTACAAATGTGGTGAAATGGGCCACCAAGCTCGTGATTTCAAAGGGAAGAAGGAAGCTACCAATGTTCAGTGCTATAATAGCAGGGAGATGGGGCATTATAGAAATTAATTTCCTAAGCATCAGGAGAACTTACCTCAGAAAAGGCCAAGGGATCAAGGCCAGGCTTATGCTATCACTACTGCTGAGGTAGAAGCTCCGAAAGACATGGTGGCAGGTAATTTAATGGTTTCCTCAAGTTTAGAAAATTCATTATTTGATTCTGGATCATCACATTGTTTCATATCTTCCATGTTTGCTAAGAAAATTAGATATTTTCAATTTGATTTATCAAGGGAGTTGTCAGTTAAAACTCTTAAATGAAGTATCATTGCAACAAAGTTTTGTGAATCAGTCCCCATTAGAGCACATAAATGTTCTTTATATGCTGATCTCATAGTCATACCTATGATTGAGTTTGATATAATCCTTGATATGGACTGGCTTTCGGACTATGATGCAAAGATTTATTGTAAGAAGAAAGAGGTTACGATTCTTGATGATAATGATAAGGAACACCTTATCTTTAGAGCAGAATCGTCACCACCTAATTCTTATTTAGATACACTCCCAGTAGCTCAACTAAATTCAATTATTGGGGAGGAAGATAATGAAATAACTGTTGGTGAGGAAAGTAATGTTCAAATAGAGGATTTACCTGTTGTCAAAGAATTTGTAGATGTATTTCCAGAAGATTTACATGGACAACCTCTAGAATGAGAAGTTGAGTTTTCCATTGATTTAATTCCTGGATCAAGGCCTATATCAAAGACCCCTTATAGAATGGCCACTGTAGAATTAGTTGAACTAAAGAAACAACTATAGGAATTGATTAATAAGGGATTTATTCGACCTTGTTTTTCTCCATGAGGAGCCCCTGTTCTTTTTGTTAAAAAGAAAGACGGATCTATGAGGTTAGGTATTGACTACAGGGAGATCAATGCTATAACAATAAAGAACAAGTATCCCCTACCACACATTGATGATTTATTTGACCAACTGTACGGAGCTCAATACTTTTCAAAGATTGACCTTCGATCTGGATACCATCAGTTGGGTGTGGGGAAGGAAGACATTCTGAAGACAACATTTCGAACCAGGTACGGGCATTACGAGTTTACTGTAATTCCTTTTGGACTGAATAAATCACCCTCTATATTCATGGATCTGATGAATAGTGTTTTCAAGGAGTATCTTGATGAATTTGTGGTGGTATTTATTGATGATATCTTAGTATACTCTAAAAGCTACGAAGATCATGAAAATCACTTGCGCATTATCTTGAAGACACTGAGAAGACATGAATTATTTGGGAAGTTTAGCAAGTGTGAATTCTGGCATCATGAGATTTCTTTTCTTGGCCATATTGTCTCTAAAGATGGAATCTCTGTTGATCCTTCTAAGACTAAGGCGATCCAAGAACGGCCATCACCTATGAGTATAACTGAGGTATGTAGTATTATTGGTTTGGCAGGTTATTATCGACGTTTTGTCTAGAATTTTGCCTGATTGGCTAACCCATTAACGCAGCTCACATGTAAAGGGGTTAAATTTGTTTGGAAAAAAGAGTGTGAAGAATTTTCCGAAGAACTGAAGAGAAGATTAGTCAATGCTCCTATATTGACTCTACCATCAGGGAATGATTAGTTTGTTTTTTATAGTGATGCATCGAAGAAAGGACTTGGTTGTGTCCTTATGCAGAATGATAGAGTTATTTCCTATGCATCACGACAGTTGAAAATTCATGAACAAAACTATCCTACTCATGATCTCGAGTTAGCAGCTGTTATCTTTGCATTGAAGATATGGAGGCACTACCTCTATGGTGAAAAATGAGAGATTTATACTGATCACAAGAGTTTGAAGTATATTTTCTCACAAAAATAACTCAAAATGAGGCAAAGGAGATGGCTTAAATTACTCAAGGATTATGATTGCACGATACACTACCACCCGGTAAAGGCAAACATGGTAGCAGATGCTTTGAGCAGAAAAGACCATGGAGTTTTGAACAATATGAGAATTGAAAGGGATCCAATTTTCATGGATCTAGTGAAGATGGACATGGGAATAACCAGGGAAGGCAAAACATCAATTCCTTTTCAAATGGTTGCCAAACCAACTTTACTAGAAATGATTAAGAGTTCTCAGACCGATGATGAAGAATTTAAAAAGAAGATTAAAGCTGTGAATGATGGGACATTGAGAGACTTTGTGTATGAAGATGGAATTTTGAAATTCGAGAAGAGACTTTGTGTTCCCAATATACCTGATCTAAAAAAGGAATTGATGGATGATGCTCATAGTTCCAATTTCTCTATACACCCTGGGAGCACCAAAATGTATAGTGATTTGAAGGAACATTTTTGGTGGGACAACATGATGAGGGAGATTGCTGATTTTTTGTCAAGATGTATGGTTTGTCAACAAGTTAAAGATGGAAGGAAACAGCCTGGAGGAGTCATGCAACCTCTTCCCATACCAGAGTGGAAATGGGAAAATATTACGATGGACTTTGTCATGGGTCTATCAAAGACTCTGAGAAGGAACGATGCAATATGGGTTATTGTTGATCGTCTTAACAAGTCAGCACATTTTCTTGCTATAAGAGAAGATCTACCGCTGGAATTTCTAGCAAGACTATATATTAATGAATTTGTGAGACTTAATAGAGTACCCCTATCGATTGTTTCTGATCGTGATCCCCGTTTTACTTCAAGATTATGGAAAAGTCTTCAGAAATCCCTGGATACTAAACTTCATTTGAGCACTGCCTACCACCCTCAGATAGACAGAAAATCAGAACAAACTATTCAAACCTTAGAAGATATGCTGAGATCTTGCTCACTTGACTTTCAGGGTATGTGGGATCAATATTTACCTCTGGTATAATTTTCCTATAACAATAGCTTTCATTCGAGTATTCAGATTGCACCATATGAAGCGTTATACGGAAAGAGATGTCGTACACCAACCTGTTGGGATGACGTTGGTGAAAGAAAACTTGTAGGCCTGGAACTGGTGGTGGAAACGGTGGAAAAGGTGAAGGTAATCCAAAATCACATCAAAGCAGCTCAAAGTAGGCAGAAGAGCTATGCCGATAATCGAAGGAAGGATTTGGAATTTCAAGTTGGTGATCATGTTTTCCTGATGGTATCTCCATGGAAGGGAGTCATACCTTTTGGTAATAAAGGTAAATTGAGTCCCAGGTACATCGGACCCTTCGAAATTCTAGAACGAATTGGGGCTGTAGCTTACCGATTGGCAATGCCGCCAAGTCTCTCCAATGTTCACGATGTGTTCCATGTATCTCTGTTGAGGAAATACATTCCTGACCCAACGCATGTACTCACCTATGAGGAATTAGAACTGGAACCCGATCTGTCCTATTGTAAAGAGCCTGTTAGGATTCTTGATATGAGAGAACAAGTACTGAGAAACCGGACGACGCGTTTGGTAAAAGATTTATGGAGAAACCATAAGATGGAAGAGGCAACATGGGAACCTGAGAAACTTATTATGAAAAACCACCCGAGTATTTTCATGTGATAACTATTCTAGAAATTTCGAGAAAAAAATTATTTGAAGTAGGGGAGAATGTAACACCCCAAGCTTTTACGGTACGCTTCTCTTTGAATAATGCGATAGCGTGTGTTGTACGCAACGTCGAGTTCTAACACACCACAACCAATCAAACTAGCCGTTATGAATAGTAATACCTACTTTTTGAAATTATATATTTTTTATATTTCAAAATGGGCTTCATTTTTGGATTCGGAATATCGAAATTATCTTAAGTTGAATTTTTTGTATTTTTCTAAGAACATCCAATTTTTATGAATAGTGAAAAATACTTAAGAACAATTTTTTTAATCAAAATAATTTATAGTGATAAATTATATTATTGAGTGGTTTTAAAGCATAATTAGAATATATTTGTACCATTTTATCCAATGGTGTTCATTAGAATTAATTTCACAATGAAATTGGACATAAACAATTATCAATCTTTTGATATATATTGTTTCTTAAAAACACGCTATTTGTTGTGACAACGGGAATTAATTATAAAATTATTTAATGCAACTTATATGTTTGGAATTTTGTAAAAAAGACATCATTTTTGAATTCGGAATATCAATTATAGCTTAGGGTGAAATTTTGGCATTGTTCTGAAAAACATAAATTTTTGATGAATAGTGAAACTACTAAGTGGTAGTTAAAAAACTGAATTTTTTATAAAACATAATTTTACCGCTTCTGTGAATGGAATTTAGAAAATTCGAGAGACACGGTTAATATCAAGAAGTAAAATGTGGTTCAATGAGATGAAAATAATTTTTGGTGAATAGTAACTTTTTACTTTTAATTACCATGGTTAAAAGTAAAATAGGGTAATTAAGGGTAAAAATGTTATTAATATTACCCTAACACATGTTTTAATTCTACTGGACAAGTGTATCTCGACCAAAAACAACCTTAGGAATAAAATTTTATCATTTAGGTCCACTTGGATTAGATTAGGACATTTATTATTATTTAATTCAAAGAAGAGTTAAAAGAGTTAAAATCAAAGATTATTTACTAAAACATTTTTTAATATAGAGCTATACATAAGATAAATTCGATTGTAAATATTAATTAGAAAGATAACAAGATTTAATACATAATGATATTTTATTTATAATTTTTAGACTTTAAATAATTTATTTTATTTATGACGTAATGATGATGCAGTAATTACCATAATTGTGAAAAATTTAAATAATTGATATTATAAATTCCCAAATAAATATAATTTGGGAGTATTAATGATTTAAAATAATTTAATATGCTAATATGACATGTTAGGATTGATTTAATTAACTTTGGTCGAAGTAATCATTCTGTTATGAGTTTCAAAAAAATCAATTATTGAATAGTGTCCAAATTGACATAAAAGAGTTTTTAAAAAAAATATTATATTATTAATTGATATTAATTTCCTAAAAATCTAAGGTTCGGCCAAGAGACTTATATCATGATAGGCTCATCATTAATGGACCACTGTGGGGTCTCTTGGACGTATATAGTATGTTTATTTAATATATATTATAAAAATACAAAGTGACATGGTAAATGTCAAACTAATTAACTAAGAGTTAAAACTAAAAGATAATGTTAATATAGCATCCCAAACCTATCTAAATTCTATTGGTTGAATGGTTTTAGACCTATACCTACCTAAACCTTTGAATAATAAACTTTGGATCCATTAGAAACCGAATATGAATTATTATAAATTAATATTTCTAGCTTTTCCAAAGGTTCCCCTCACCCCTCTTATAAAAAGGCACTCCTCCTTCTCACTTCTTCACACATTAAAAGCCTTTTGGTTCGGCCAATCTCTGCCCAAATACTCTCCCAACTTCCCTCACTACATCCAAGAGGCCTTAGTTTAATCATAAATCCAACCTATGGATCCCTTCTGATCAAATCAAAAGGAAGAACCCGAAGAAGAGGTAATGTTTTCACCACCCCTTTTCAAGTTCCTTTCTTCTTCCACTTCTTCTTTCTTTGTTATTACCATTCTAAAATAATAACTAAAGTATCTTATATATACTGTGATGTTATTATAAATATGGTATAACCATATTCAGTACTCTATCCACCCTTTGAATAACATGTCACTATACGTGCGTACGTACGGCTTACCGTCTCCACGTCGTGGTGTAATTGTTATTCAATATATTATTATTTGTATGGGTATAATAATGATGTGTAACTCATGTAAATAATAAATATAACATGTTAATGATTCTGTATATATGATATACCATCCATTTATATATTATTTTAATATCAAAATAATGATATTGTCGCTCGTGCGTACGTACAGACTATCGTCTCCACGAACGCGATGAGATTCATTCTCCATATTATCCATTAAAGTATAATTATCATTTGATGATTTAAAAATGATGTTTATGGACTTGATATCATTCTGTATATGAATAATATACAACCTATCCATGACAAACATGGCTTATTAATCAAAATATATAAAAGAAAACGAGTAAGTTAACACCTGAAACGACGATAATTCAAAGATATTATTAACAAATCAACGTTAAAAGATAATATATGATATCATATTAATATATATGATTCTTGTATAATTTATTAACAATTATTTCACCATTATACAGGAGGTTAACCTACCCCAAACAATGAAAATTATAAGGTAAGGGTTATTTCACAATCTCTTCATTATCCAAGGTTGTTTATACGTAATAATCTACAGGGATCTCTTTATCATCCACATCCATGTTTCTTAAAAATTTATTTCAAAACATTTTTACTATTTACAAGAATATGGGTTAAAGTAATTTATACCCTTTTTGAATATTTATAAGAGGTTTATAAAGGAATCTTTCTGTCATTTTCCAAACAAGGTTCTTTTTAACCTTTTCGACAAAATTATGGTAAGAATGTTTTTTTAACATATACGGAGGGTGCGGCTATTTTCCGCCGTTATAAAATCATCGAAGCATCCCTTACAATATTATAAGAATATTTTCAAAGGAAATGTTTTATTTTATAAATATATGACTCTTAAATGATTTCAAAAATAGAAATAGATATTTCTCTAAAAAGAGTTTTGATTTCATCTATGTCAACATCCTTTGATGGATTTTATGCTTATTTGTAGTTGATTTATTAAGATACAAAACTTCTATATTGTATTGAAGGTTTTGTGATATGTTTGACTGTGGATGTGATATTTTTATACCATTCATAGTTTATGATGAAAGTACTGACATTTCGTATGCTAGTTTTAATACGAATGTTTTTGCTATGTTTAAACCTTTTCATATGGGAATGCTTTGGACTTAATATGTGACGGGTGGAGCCCGCTATAGCTCCTCGATGCATCGGTATGTTTCATGAGACAAACTAGTGTCTTGGCATAAGGCCTTGACAAAATCTTATTTGTTGTCTTGGCACGAGGCCTTGGCTATGTGGTTATGATAGTCTGGCATTATGCATTCCATCATTATGAAAGTGGTTATTGATATTGCATATGATTATTCGATTAGTAGAATATCAATGTTAATAAGTAAATGGCATTATTTCATTTTTTTTGCCATACTATGTTGAAGTTCAAGTTTAAAAGGCTTTTGTTTTAGTTATACATTGCCTTAAATGTTTATGCTTATTTTTGAAATTTTCCACTATATTGTTATCCTTACTGGGCATTTGAGCTCACCCCTTTTCTATGTTTTATTTTTCCCAGGATGTGAAGAAGTAAGTTATGAATGACCTGCAGGGATAGTATGTTGGGATATGAGTGTGGAATATGGAGACTATGTTGTTGTAGCAGTTTTTCACTGTGTAATGTAATGTAAAACTTTATGAATATATCTAGTGTTTCCAAGGCTACTAAACCAATCGGCCTTTCGAGATTTGATATTTCTTGTGATCATGCCAATGTAATGTAATAATGCACCGACTCTGGGTAACTAGGGTCGGGGCGTTACAGTTAGTGGATAGTGAGATATTTGAATTATCAAATTTATCCTTCTTTATCATAGGAAATTAAGGTACAAAAATACGTATTTCAAACTGAATCAAATCATCATCATCGTTATGAAACTCTTGTGTCTTCCCTTCCTTTACCACATTGACCTTATTTTGTAACTCTAAATCATCCCTTATTTCCTCTATGACCTATTATTGGATAAATGGTAAGGAAATAATTTGGTAAAGGTTAGATGTATTGCCTCCTAATATGATTTCAAAATCCATACTTTTCAGTTCCGTAAAGATATGGTTATTCTCAGACCCCATCATGGATCGATTAGTAGGTTATTCTCAACAATGATCATCATCTACCTTATTTTCAATTTTTTATGGTAGTGAATATCGAAATATTAGATATTGATTATCTCTAACCATCTCATTTGATGCAATTTCTTCTCCTTTTGTGTGAATATATACTTT
The DNA here is from genome assembly GCA_963277665.1 of Viscum album. Classification (NCBI taxonomy): domain Eukaryota; kingdom Viridiplantae; phylum Streptophyta; class Magnoliopsida; order Santalales; family Viscaceae; genus Viscum; species Viscum album. The sequence continues at coordinate 1,212,649,756 of OY728137.1, forward strand.
CGTTTCTTTTGATCAGAATATAAGTCACACTTCTCACCGTTGAAGTATTGCAACAATATTTTAAAATAAAAAATCATAGCTTCAGAATCAATATCATGAAATGAGTTGTTATCTTCATCGATATTCCACATCCATGAGGCCTAGGCTATCAAATTATCATTTTTCATGAGTATACAACACAATAATTTCATTTTTTTCATCATTGTAGGTCACAAAGATTTCTTCTAATTTCATTAATGTGAGTATAGGTTTAGTGATGAGACTTATATATATCACATTGATTCATTCCTCACATTATTCTATCCAGATATACTTTTCTACTTTCCCAATCCACTTTGTTTGTGGAATTGATAATCATCTCAAATTTCTCAAAAACATGGGTATTACCCCCCCTAATCCAATAACACTATGAATTTTGGAGACATTGGGGGGTCTGGGACATTCCTAAACCACATATGTTTTTATGGGTCTATATAAATAACCAAAAATGTGATTACATATACCTAGAGAATGATTTTATTCTTCCATAAGTAACAATTTCTGAACATGGCATACAACTTCTCATTACTCAATATCTCCAGCACCACCTTTAGATGTTTTTCTTATTCCTCCTTGATCTTGCGGTAGATGTGTAAATCCTCAATAAACACTACCAAAAAAATTCATTGTAATTTATAAATACCCTAAACACAAAATAAGTGATGATTGTAATTGAATTAGTAAGTCTGAAGTGCATCAACAAAAAATCATAGTTCCCACAACTCGTAGGGAAGGTAGTCTTATAAATATCTTCCTTCTTCAACATTATCTGATGATATCCAGAACAAATATCCACCTCTATAATTTACTAATATCCTAATATTTGATCAAATAATTCTTCAATAATTGAGAGATGATACTTATTATTTATGGTGTTCTTATTGAGTTCCCAATGATTCATACACAACTGCATTGATAGATCCTTCTTCTTTATAAAGATAATGTTGGACCCCAGGGTGATGCACTATGTCACATGAACCCATATTCCAAATGCTATTATAGCTCCTTCATTAACTCCAAAGGTTCGATAGGTGCCACCGTATATGTACAATTCGAGATATTTGTTGCTCCATGTTTCAATTCTATTGATAAATCTACCTCATGATTTGTGGGATGTCTAGGGAACTTTTTAGTAAATACATCCCTATATTACCTCATGGTGGGAATTTCTGATAACTGGATCACATCCATTTACTAAACAATTTGATCTAGGTATTCCACTTCATATGGAATCAACTCCCACACCGTTGAAGGATTTTAGAACTGATATTCAGGATCATTCATTCATTTTTAGAGGATAATGGTATAGTTCAAAATATGAAAATATATTTCCTTTTCCTTACAATTAACATGTGGTCTTTATAAAGAAACCCAATTCATCCTCTATATAGCATCAAATTTCTCTAATGGGAAGTATAATGAGATTCACTATAATATTATTATGAAATATGCGAATATGATAATTTTCTAACTCATGGTTTGTTATGATTTCACCACTAGGTGTTTTCAGGATATATCTACTTTATGGTTTTGTGGATTTAATTCAATTGTTCTAGTATTCATGAGAGAAATAATGGAATGCATTGAAAAAGAGTCAAATAATAACTTTTACATTCAAGAGTGAATATAAAGTGTACATTTATAAATTTAGTTTCATGTTCCACTTCAATATTAATGATTGAAAATCCTCCCCTAGTTATTTTTCCTTGGTAGACGATGACATTGATTAATCTCAAGGACTCCAGGTTTAGCACACTTGCTTGCGTAGTGTCATATCTCCCAAAAGATGCAGCATTAGTCCATGTGTGGTGCTCTCCTTTACGCAACCAAATTATTTTGAATTCTCATGTCTTTTCGACACTCTTGAGCTTAGTGATGTGGTCTCCCACACATATGGCATTTCCCCATACCTTTGAGGTGGTTCACATGATGCATCTTCCCAAAATATCTACTTTTGGGTGGTTGAGTTCTCCTATCACCCTTTTCATTATATCCTCAGACATGAAATTACATATTTCGATTCTTTTCACCACATCCATGGGACTATTCTACAATATCCATCTCCACATTAAGAGAAAATAAAACGACTTCTTCCTAAATCCAAAATTATCGAATTGAACGAACATTTTAAAGGGCTGGTTTCAATCCAGTAAAGAATCTATCAATTTCAATACCATTTTTTATTACAAATTCCAAATTGTACCTCGAATATATTGGGAAATTTTCATCATAGGACATGATAGATTCTCTATCCTTTTTATTTATCATTATAAATTATGTCTCTATATTCGTATGAAGTGTTTATGGTAAATACTTGTTATGAATCATTATTATAAGCTATTCCCACTCCATCTCTTCAATTTCGTCTCTCATCTTAGTGTTCGTAATCAGTTCCATCCATTGATCGGCCTCTCTATCCAGAAGATAAATGTTCAAAGTCACCTTCTATTTCATAGAATAGTGAAGAATATAAAATTTCTTCTCGGTTTAGTTTAACCACTATTTGGTAACAATAAGATTGGAAGACCCACTAAACATCACAGGTCATTACCGTATAAAACACTCGATAGCTATTTTATACAACTATGGTGAAAGAGGACATTCAACATTATTAAAGTTATTATTCATAGCACAAGACATCTGGGTAAGGATCCTCAGGATGTTTTGAACTCCACCACCCAACACATTAGGAATCTTTTTCAATAAATCGATGCATTATCCCTTGAACAATTTGTTTGCATGGTTTCTCCATCATCCTAACATTATATAAAATAAAAAAGGTTAGCATAAACCATAAGTCAATAAAACATAACTAAATTATTTATTCCATTGTGCAATTATAACTAAAATAATATCTTTTGGGATCCTTATGTGTAGAAAATCATCTTGTGTGATTACATATAATTATTCTCATACAATGGGTTTTCCCTAAGGTTCTCTAATATTTATTCATAAATTAACTAAACTTTCCAGTAATACAAACTATAAATACACTTCTTTTCTTTAGAATTCATTTACATCATTTTAATGATAAACAATGAAAAAAACTACAAAAGTAGGAAAAAAGGATTAGTGTCTTGGAAAAAATAGGACCGTACATAAATTTTACAACATAAAAACATAAAAATTTGTTTAATTTCTTATTCCCAATCCATTTATTGGCCCATGAGTTACCCTTTATTACAAATAATCACCTTAAGATATACATAAAAAAGGGGTGAGCTAAAAGCCTAGTTAGTGGATAAATACTAAGATGATTCAATATAACATGGGGTGATCATAATCATTATCATCATAACATTGGTATAGTATTCAAATCATGATAGGAAACATTAATAAATGATCTAGAATGTGGAAATAAAAGAAAGAAACATCATGCCTTAGGGGTCAACTATAACACATAAATATGAAAAATTCTAGCATCATGTTCATTAATATTTGATATTACTCTTGAGGTTATTCACACTAAAACATTAATTGTAGTTCAATATAATTATTATAACACCCATTAGATAATAACATATACATTTTTCTATATAATTCAAGTCACGCTCATCACATCATAATGCTGACATTATCATGAATTCCTTATAGATCATATATTAATATTGGTCATAAATAACCCATGTAAAGGAATGTGTTTCATTACCTAAATCATATATTCATATAAATTTACTTCCCAACTGAAAAAAATAACATAGTTAATATAAGAACCATCAACCATTAGTGATATGTAAAAGGTGTGTTTTTGAAAGAATAATTGTTTTGCAAAAAAATTTGACTTCCATAAAATATAGTATAAAAAATTTATATCCCATAAAAGATATGATAATTATGAATAAATAATTTTTACAAAATAAATATTCCAAATATGTTGTCAATTATAAGAAACCCAAATATATAAAGATGTGTTCGTGTATTCAACTTACCGAGTGCTTGAACTATTTTTTCACATCAATGTCCAATATAATTAAAATATATTAATTAACTAACACATAATAACCTTTTATACAATTATTTGATTTTTTATAGTTATATAAAGTTCTATTGGGCCTTTTTATGAGTTATAGAGTTTGAATTAATTGTTCAGGAGTGTTCTTTTTCTTAGTTTTTATGAATGGTTTACTTGTACACATGAATGGAACTTCTTTTAGAACATGAAAAAACATAAAGAATTTATATTAAATTTTATTAATGATCTTGTATGAGTTTAAATGATCTGATAATGTAATTTATTTTATACCATAATGATTAATCATTTTTTAAAATTCAATGATGAAATTTTTGTTTGATTTGGGACGTTTTTGAATCACAACGAACATGTTTTGTTTTTCCATATATAATTATGTATAATTGATTTTTCCATAAAATAAAAGGTGTTAAAAAAATATATTACAATATTTTTTCAACCATTTTATGGTTTTATTGACATAATTGAAGTTTTTGAAGGGAAATAGAAGAATATCTCCCATGTTGTAGGTAACTTATAACATCAGGAGTAATGACTTAATTTTTATAAAAAAAGAGAGAGGGTGAGTATAATGAATAATCATCCATTAAAATGTTATAACATAAATATATCAATCATATTTGAGTTATTGTGACATATTGATAAAATAATATGAGGATAAGGGAATAAAATGAATGAAATTTTAATGGAATTTGAACGAAAATATGGAGGAGAATTCCCTCTTGAATTATCCCCTTTGGGACCTCCTCAATGCACCTTGTCATTGTATTTTGATTAGACTACGAGCTCTTGGATGTGGGTGAGGTTCTAGGGAACAACCTTGGGAAGAATTTGGAATATTAATGAATCATGATATTTGCGAGTAAATGAGGTTGTGAGTGGTGGTAATTATAGTGGTGTGGCGAGAGGATTTCTTAATATTAAATTCCTTAATGTATGATTTCTCTACAAGACAACCATAAGTGATGATCATTGAGACTAAATATAGTAAATAGTGCATCTATTTTTGACCCATGGTATATTTACGTTATCCATGTCTCAATATTGATGTAGAATTTGATTTATTTAGCATATTTTTTAAAATATCTAATTTCACTAATCTCTAAAAAATTAATGTATTTCAGAAAAATAAAAAAAAATTCCGAATCCATTTTTTGATGTGTAGAATAAAAAATGAACTCCATTTTATAAAAAAAATTCATGTTTTGAGTAATTTAATTATATACATAACATCATATTTTACTTGGGAAGGTATAGGTATTAAAATTAAAACTGATTTTTTAACACTTTGAATAATTACTTAAGGTCTTATAAAATTATCCTATAATCATAGGCCATAAATATACTAGTTTATAAAAAAATTATGGAAACAAATTTTACTCTAAATAATTAAATTAATCTTTAAATATTAATGTCCTACAAAAAATCAACATTATAAAATAATTATATCACATTGTATGTTATGGGGTGGATAAATTTTCTTTATACAATCAATGGAAATGTTACTACTCAGCTTGCCGGTTTATTATTCATAAGTTCATATTACTATTCACATGGGTAAAATTACTATTTATATGGGTATTTTACTATTCAACAAAAAATATGTTTTTCCTATCATACTAAAAACTGCTTACTGATCACAACTATGTATGTATGCATTTAGAAGTTCAAATCACATGAGATAAAAAAATAATTTCTAAGGTAACATTGAATTTAGTTGTTAATTTAAGAATGATGTGGTATTTTTTTCATAATGTTATTTTATATGATTCTAATATATGATATGTCAATAATAAGGGAGAAATATCATTGTTAAATGTCTGGGTCATTATAGTTAAGACTTAAAAATGAATGGCTATCTTATACTAGGTTTGGATATATTCCTCTATGTTTACATTCCTTGTGTTCAAGACTTATGCCAAAATAAGATCATTTTTTTGTAAAAACATTGATCCTCATTAATTCCATATAGAATCATTCTATCTAAAATTATGTTAATATACTATTGTGGAAAATTGATAAGAAATTATGATACTTTTTTTATTACATAGTGTTTAAAATGTGTTCCATTAATTTTCCATTCTCTGAATCCACCATTGTTTCCATTCAATCCTACTCTTTCTCCTTAAAATCTCCACATATTTCCAAATCCATTCAAATTAAATATCTTTCTAAATTCTTATTTTTATCATACATAGTCATGGGATCACCACCCATTTCCCTAGTCCTTTTGATGGACCATGTTTCCTCCACCCCCTCACCAGTACTCTTGCATGTTCCTTTTCGACATGAGGTTTTGTTCCCAAATGATTCATCATTGGGTTTGGAAGAATTGATTTATCCATGCACAACATGGTTCCACACATCATGTTAATGGGATAACTTCTTAAATTAAGAATCCTTTTTTTAATATAAATAAAGAAAATATTCCTCCACCTCAACTTATTATTTATAATATGGTATAACGTGAGATAATTCTATATGGTTATTGAAAACATCATTTCCAAATTCACATTCCTTTTTTCTAATAATATTATTTCCTATAAATGGTATGATACTATAATATATTACCAGGGATTATTCCCAATATTACTAATATTATCCCACCCCTACCATCTACATTTTCATTGGGTGTTATTATATTTCACCATTTAATCACTACTACAAATATGGATTATAATAGCGCTAAACACCACATTTAACGGTGCTAAAAAAGCGTTGTTTATCTATGAGAAGATAAAGGGGGGGTCTCCTTTTTTAGTGCTAAACATACCATTGATAATGGGGGACATTTATCAGTGTTGAAAATAGAACTGATAAAGGTTGACCTTTTTCAGCGCTTGCCTAGAATTGATAATGGTAGTATTTATTAGCACTATTATCTAGGGTGATAATTGGATAATATATCAGTGCTGAAAATAGCACTGATAAATACTACCTTTATTATCACTAAGAAAGCGCTGATATATAATCCATTTATCATCGCTTAATTAGCGATGATAAAGGCCAAATTTCCTGTGAAAACCTAGAACCTGCACATCACCTACACACATGACAGCACCTGCACACAACAGAAACAACACCCACACAAAATGCATAGAAGAACGAAAATGCTATATACATATACTTGAAATCATGAATATAAAACAAAACAATGATATATACTTTTCAAACAATGTTTAATTTTGTTACAATTACAATTATCCAATAATAAGCTAAAAACATTGATGTTTCATCCTTTTTACATCCATGATCCACTCTAAAAAACTGTCGTCTATGGTATTAGTTTCCAAAAAAAGTATTCTAACTCAAGAAAAAGATTTCACCTATATAATAAAACTAATATTATGTTAGTAATACAATAATAAAATAAATTAAACATCAATATGAAAGAATACATTAATAAAATGTCAATTGTTACTTGTTACAACATTTACATGTCCATATTTCCGTGAGTAATCCCTGATCAATCCTCTGTTATCACACCATTGACGACACATACATCCTAATATCATGACATTAAACTTCATGGTACAATATTTTTAAACGACCTTAAACTATTTCCATTAAACTATGTGGACTATGAATCCTATTTTGATAGGATATGTAATTTTCCATCTTGATTTCTAAACCTATCTTCATATTTTATAGCCATCCTCATGAATCCATATTCCTCATAAGATCATCCACATCCTTCCCTTGACTAACTTACGAATCTGTGAGACATTAGGTGTTTCTAGTTATATGAATAAACCCATTGAAAATTGTCAGAAAAAGAATCACAACCTAGAAAAAATATTGTAATGCCACACTCAGTCCCCCTCACAACCAAGAATCGAACTATGTTGTTTTGATTTGAAAATAAATGAGGAAACTAACATGAAATTATTAAAAAACTAAATAAACTAGGTTCCCCACATGTCGGGATATTTTATTTGGGTGTCACATACAAAAAAATAGTGAACCCAATTTTAATTCTTCAATGAAAATATAATGGTGTTCCTAGGAATGTTAGGCTATTTTGTTTGATGTTTTCCACGTAAATTTTTTTTACATAACATGAATCCTTTACTTGATAAAATTATTAATATAATATACTTATTTGTAATAATTCAATAATTAGTATTCTTTTTTGGTAGTTTTTGTATATAGGTACCCCTTATGAGCTCCATTCAATCGAATGTGAAGGTCTCTTCATCCACAAGATATTCCCATGCCTCAATTTCTACCAAATATAAGACCCCCATGATCCAAAGGAATACATCACCTATTCGTAGACATCACAACTAGGTGGATGACATGATGGTAAGGGGGTACCACTAACACAGTACCATCCCTACTCTTGAATTTCTATATGAGGGTCTTCCCGTGATGAAGCCTCACAACCCACCCCATTATAGGGAAACTATAATAAATCAAGTGTCACCTACCACCACCATTAAGTAAATAAAAATTATATCCCTAGATAATGATAATAATTATATTCCTTATCTTAAGACGATGGATCAGGAAGTCATCTATAACCTCAACTCAGTACATGGGTCACTCAGTAGGGCTTCTAACAATCAGACTATAACCAACATCATGTAACCACTAAACCTTAGAAGCCTGTTGAGGGAACTACAATGTAGACCCCTTCCCTAATCTCTTATATCCATGAAGCTACGAGGTCTCTCTATGAATTAATATCTATTGATCATAGGGAGAAGGTTCACATCCCTACTTCCCCATAATATGTTTTCCAAAATAAAATGTGGTATCTAGTGAGAATAGTCTTATCCCTATTCAAAATAAATGATCCTACTTGTACATCATCACAAAAATTAGGGGGAATGCACATATTTCCACAGCCATGCATAAATTACACCAGTTTCTTATAGAAGTGGATGAGGGGAAATAGTAGGTATATATCCCCACTCTTACAAACAAACAGGATCATAAACCTATTGTAATTATAGAATCCCATCAATAATACATGGAGAAAATATTAAAACAACCCTATATCCCCACCCATGTCTTAAATATTTTTTAAAATATTTTGGAAACATTAGTAGAAAGTGGTAATCAAAATATCTCAAATATCACATAAGGGTAATCATATATTCATGCATCCATAAATGCTGAGCAAGGTAAAATCATATCCCAATTTCCATATAATACTAGCCCTATATCCCCACACCCCTTCAAGAAGAATTTTATCATATCCAAACAAAAACATAGGATTAGATTCATATTCTCACATACGTCTTGAAGGAGATATAGTATGTCCTAATTGAATTTTTGAATTAATCACACATTCCTTCTCCCCTCCAACCTAAAGAAGTATGATGACATACCTCAACAACTACTAAATGGTAGGAAGATAATCCATTTTGGATTAAAGGGATACGTTAGAAATTTTTATTAAAACATAAGGTACAATCCCATATTAATATCCCTTGTTAAGAATCCCATCAGTTCGATCTATCAATGGAATGTGATTCATCCATGAACGCTCACATTATGTAGGGTCACCAATCATCCCCAAGGATAGAACCTAAAGGAAGTCCTCCTTAAATGAATATAATAACCCAAGACAAGGAAAATACTCCTATACTGACCAGTGGTGGCGGAGGTAGTAGTGGCAGAGGAAGCGGTGGCGGAGGTAGTTGTGGCTGCGACGGAAGAGGAAAACCCAACAGTGGCGGAGGCAGCGGCGACGGAGGCAGCCATGGCGGAGGTATCGCCAGTTGCGGTAGAGGAGGAAAACCTAGTCATGGCAGTGGTGGAGGAGGAAGAGGAGGAGTGGTCGTAGTGGAAGAGGGGCCTGGTTCAGCTTTCGCGAAAGCTTGACCATGTGCGAGAGAGGAGGGATTGTAATGGTTAATAAATAAAAATTGTTAGAACATTTATCAGCTGTCACGACCCGTCCTTGGGGTCTATGTCGTGACTACCCCAAGCCCGCATTCCATAGGCCAGGGGCTGGCGACTAGCACCAAGGCGTAAATCCCTGAAAAAGGGAAGTCATTGCCTTTGAAAAGTATACAAGCACCACCGAGTAAGGAAGCGGAAAAGTAAACACTAAGTAAAAACTGTAACAAGCTGTGCTGAAAGTAAAAGGGGTCGGAAATACAAGCCCAACTATAAAGTAAAACAGAAAGGGGAAAACAACTACTGAAAGTAAAAGCCGCAGCGTCGATCCGTCCTCTGAAGGTCCCACCTGAAGGGTGGGTACATATAGCCTCCACAGCTCCTTGGTCCAGCCGTCCGCTCCGAGTACGTCCCGCCCAGTGGTCCACCTCCAGGTACCATCCTGCTCCACATGCCTCCACCATGATCAGCTCTGTCCGTCGTCAGCAACCAACACAATGAAGTGTGGGCATAGCCCATGCAGGGGTGAGTATAAGCTACTCAGTAGGGACCCCGAGACCCCCGAAGGTCTCCCGAAATCTACAAGATAAAGATACAATCACGAAGTAACAACCGACACTGCTTAGGTATATGCCCATACATATACCTAAGTCATCAATTCCCGTTTGGCTCCAACGTCCGAGCCCAAGCACAACCCAGTCCACAAAGGAAAGCAAAACGTATACCCACATAGGATAGCACAACACAATCCACAAAGGGGAGTACACAGTATCCACAGAGGATAGCTCAACACAATCCACAAAGGAGAGTAAACAGTAAATCCACACAGGATAGCTCAACACAATCCACAAAGGAGAGTAACACAGGATTCAGCTCACAAAGGTATACTTCTTCAGATGATGATAAAGATGATCACAGATCCATCTAAGTCGTCGGACCCACAAAGGATCGATAGGTACTAACCCCCGCAAAGACCCACATAGGATCGGGCCCACACAGGACCTGTAGGCGCTGGCTCACACAGAACCACTGAGCGCTGACCCACAGAGGATCGGACCCACACAGGATCGGGCCCACACAGGACCTGTAGCACTGATCCACGTAGGATCGCTGAGTGCTGATGTCGTCGCAGTCCACTGAGGATCTCTGCACAGTCGTCTTCGCAGTCCACTGAGGATCTCTGCACAGTTGTCGTTGTCGAAGTAGCAGTCGCAGCCAGCTCTAGGGTTCCCGCACACAGCAAGCTCGTTCGGGAGGGTCCGATCCACGAGCAGAGAGGCTGATACATCAACTGACACAAATTCCGAGGTTGATGTATCCAAATGTTCCGTATCGCCAACAGGAACTCAATGTCGCAGACGGCGCGTCAATCGGACGCCCGGTCTGAGAGTTATTGGCTTTTTCGTCCCAGGGGCCTGGTTGTTTTTAAGGCAAAACCAACCCGACCGTACTCCAACTGCATCCAAACCTCGTGCGGACTGATCCAAAAGATCCGTCTCAAAAAGAGGAAAACAACATAGCCGACGGCATGTCAATCGGACGTCCGTAGCTGAAGATATGAGTGTTTCCGCTCCGAAGGCCCGGTTGGTTTCGTGTACGAACTAACCTGGCCGAACTCAAAGTATTCCCAAACATTGAGTGCGATATACTGAAACAACCGTCTCGATCCAAGGACCGCGTTGCCGCTGACGGTGGGTCGTTTGGAGGCTCGTAGATCATGTTACGGGCATTTGACATAAAACGGTCCGAAGACGGGGGGTCCGGGCCCGGGCCGACCCCCCCTGGGTCGGCCGAACCGGGTCGACACGAACCAGGTCGACCCGACCTGGTCCGACCCGGCTGGACCCGGTCCGGTCCAGCCCGGGCGCGGCTGAGCGGCCGAGCGGCTGGACACCGCGGGGCGCCGCCCCCAGGGTTTGGAGGTGTCGCGGTCCTCGAAGGGGCCACACTAGACAACGGACGCGACTTCAGCCGCGTCCCGTGCGGGCGAGCTGGACCCGCGCGGCCGCGGGTCCGTTGGCCGACGCGGTGGCTTCGTCCGGCGGCGCGCCGGGGCGCCGCCGCCTCCGGCCGCCGGCGACCCGCGCTGCCAGAATCATCCGCGGGCCACCGAAGTTGCACCGGTGGTCCGTTTTCCTTCCCGTCTGTGCCAGTGTTCCTCCCGGGTTCCGTTCTTCACTGCGGGATCAACAATTTTCCCTTGAGTCACGTTTTGTCATCGCCCCCCAAATCCGCACAACCACGAAGAATGTCGAAGGGTTGCCGGGCCGTGTTCGTTTGGCATGCACCCTCCGCGTTAGATAACAACAACGGGAGAAAATAATTCAACACATGAAACAACAATTTTAATAAATTAAAATTGTTCATTTGAAACCGGTTCTTTAATTTTTAAGAAACGTTCATGGGAATAAGGGCATTTCCAAAACAAAATCTCTACCTCGCCATGTCATCGCCCGTGGGTTCTTCGCAGAAATGGGGATCGTCGCGTCGTCGCAGTATCCGGCGTCACATCGTCGCGGAAGGGAGTCGCGTCGACGAACTCCGAGGTTCAAGAACAAAAAGATTTAATTAATAATTAAATCAATCTTGAGTTTAAAATACACAAGGGAATTTAAAGAATCGCAAACACTCACCTCAACGGATGATCGCAGGTTCTTGTCGCGGATTAAGGAACGTCGCCAAAGAATGTCATGGGAGAGGAAACGTCGGCGTCGCGGCACACGGCGTCGCGTCGTCGATTCCCGCGGGTTCGGCGTTCTTCATCGGAGGCCAGCGTTCATCGTGTTCTTCGTGTTTTTCGCATTCTTCGCGTTCTTCCCGAAGGAGGATTAAGGCTCAACAACCTCTGTCAAAAACCTCTCAACGAGTAATCCTCCAAAAGTCGTGTTGGTCTTATTTTATTATTACGCCAACAAACGAATAAGAGGTAAGTAACGATCCATTATTTCGTAGAATTAATTCAACGAAAGAAACCACCCATTTAATTCACAAATAAGACCACCCAATTAAATGGTGTGTTAAGAATTTAAGAAAACGCATCAGTTGACTTTCATAATAACGGGTTTTCGCGGGTGCGTTACTTAGCGGAAAAGAAACGGCGGGGCTCGTGCGGGACCTACCTCGCAAATATCCTACCAAGAGGGTAAGATATTTTTGGATAGCACCCTATCCATTTTAACTCAGTTTAAGTGGATTTCAAGTGGCTTCAAGCGGCTTAAGTGAAATAAAATAAAGTTTTTCGAACAATTATTTTATTTCTTAACTTTAAGCTCGAAAATTAAAAACCACACCCGAGAAAACGCAACTCCGGAAGAGGAGTTTCTAAGAAAATACCGGTGCTGCGATTTAATCGGTGCCCTCATAATTCGATTCCAGTCACTGGTTCAAAAGTTAGAAAATCCCGCTCGTCCGTTCACTGAACGTACCCGAGCCAAACTTCGGAAAATGATTCCAGGCACATAGGGCCTCGGAATCAGGTGCCGTCAGAAACTGCGCTCTTGTAAAATTCCAAAGAAAATTAAGAAAAAAAATTTCCTTGAAATATGGGGGTCTTTACATTACTCCCACCTCAGGGATTTACGTCCCCGTAATGATACATCATAAACTAGGGAAACAAATGTTGGTACTGAGCACGCATCTGAGCCTCCCGCTCCCAAGTGCTCTCATGGAGGTTCTCGTGCTGCCATCTGATGCGCACTAGAGGAATCGATCGTCCACGTAGGACCCGCTCCTATCGATCCTCAATCTCCACTGGGACCTCTGAAAAAGTCGCCCCATCATCCACGTCTAGCTCCGCATAATCAATGATGTGTGTCGGGTCGTGCACGTATCTCCTCAGCTGAGATACGTGGAAGACGTCGTGCACCCGGTGCAACTGAGGTGGTAGAGCCAGGCGATAATCCACATCTCCAATCCTGCTGAGGACCTGGAAGGGTCCGATGAAGCGTGGAGATAACTTGCCGCCTCGGCCAAATCTCCGCAAACCACGTCGAGGTGAGACACGCAAGAAGACGTGGTCGCCATCCTTGAACTCTAGTGGCGTCCGCCTCCTGTCAGCATAAGACTTTTTCCGGATCTGAGCTGTCCTCATCCGCTCCTGGATGACCTGGACCTTCTCTGTCGTGGCCCGGACCATCTCTAGTCCCACAATTGCTGACTCCCCAGGGTCTATCCAGCACAAAGGAGATCTGCATGGTCTGCTGTACAACGTCTCGTATGGTGCCATCCCGATGGTGGAGTGGTAGATGTTGTTGTATGCGAACTCCACCAAGGGTAGGTGGTCCTCCCAGCTACGACCAAAGTTGAGTACACATGCGCAGAGTATGTCCTCGAGAGTCTGAATGGTCCTCTCTGTCTGACCATCCGTCTGAGGGTGAAAGGCAGTGCTCACACGTAGCCGCGTCCCGAATGCCTCCTGCAACCCCTTCCAAAGCCGGGAAGTAAAACCAGCGTCCTGATCGGAGATGATAGACGATGGCACACCGTGAAGTCGTACAATATCCTGAACGTAGAGACGTCCCAAGATCTCCATTGAGCCCTGCTCTCTGATGGGAAAGAAGTGTGCCGACTTGGTGAGTCGGTCAACAATCACCCAAATGGAGTCGTGACCTCTGGAAGTGCGTGGAAGTCCAGTCACGAAGTCCATAGATATGTCGTCCCACTTTCACTCCGGGACCTCCAAGGGCTGTACCTAGCCTTCTAGTACCTGATGCTCAACCTTCATCTGCTGGCAGGTTAGGTATCAAGAAACGAACTCTTCCACAGCCTTCTGCATGCCCGGACACCAGTGCTGTCGTCTGAGATCCTGGTACATCTTCGCCCCTCCAGGATGTACCGTCAAAGAAGAAGTGTGAAACTATCTCAGCACCTCCTCTCGTAAAGCGACTGGTACCAAGGTAAGTCTTCTGAAAAGGACATCGTTCTCTGCTCCAAAGGAGAAACCATCAGGTGCCTGTCCCGAAGATATCTGTGCACGCCGTGTCTCACAGTCAGCATCCCCACGCTGTGCCTCTCTGACCCGCTGCAGAAGTGGAGGAGAGACTGTGAGAGACTGCTGGAAGGATACTACGTCCCTATCCACGAAGGATATCTGCAAGGCGGCTAGCTGCTCTGTCGCCTCCTCAAGTAGCTGAATACTCGTCCTCCTGCTGAGGGAATCGGCTACTACGTTCCCCTTCCCAAGAGTATAGACTATCTCAATGTTATAGTCCTGGAAAAACTCGAGACATCGCCGCTGTCTCAGGTTTAGGTACTTCTGAGAGAAGATATACCTGAGACTCCGGTGGTCAGAAAAGACTGTAAAGTGTTCGCCCATCAGATAGTGTCGCCATGTCTTCAGAGCGAAGACCACTGCTGCTAACTCCAGGTCATGGGTAGCGTAGTTCTGCTCATGCGGCCTCAACTGACATGATCCATAGGAAATCACGGCCCGCTCCTGCATCAGGACACACCCGAGTCCGGTCCCTGATGCATCATAGTAGACTACGTATCCAACTCCCTCCTCATGTAACCTAAAGATGGGTGCGCTGGTCAATCTCTGTCTCAGCTCCTGGAAGCTCTGCAGGAATCTGTCTGACCACACGAAGGGTTTCCCCTTCTTCGTCAATGCTGAGAGTGGAGCCTCAACTCTGGAGAAGTTCGTAACAAATCTCCAATAGTATCCGGCTAGACCCAAGAAACTCTGCACCTCTGTCACGCTCCTGGGTGGCTCCCTAGCTAGCACTGCCTCGATGTTCACAGGATCCACTACAACTCCCACCTCAGAAATGACGTGCCCCAAGAAGTGGACCTCATGTAACCAGAACTTGCACTTTGAGAGCTTTCCATAAATATGGTGCTCTCGGAGTGTGTCTAGTACAACCCGCAAGTGGTAGGCGTGCTCCTCCTCTGTGGTCGAGTACACCAAAATGTCGTCGATGAAGACCACGAAAAATCGATCGAGGTATGGCTGGAAGATCCTGTTCATGAGGCTAATGAACACTGCTGGAGAATTGGTTACACTGAATGGCATAACCACGAACTCATAGTGGACATACCGACACCTGAAGGTCGTCTTCTACACGTCCTCATCTCGAACTCTGAGCTGATGATAGCCTGACCTGAGGTCTATCTTCGAGAACCACCGTGCTCCCTTGAGCTGATCGAAGAGGTCATCAATCCTCGGTAGCGGCTACTTGTTCCTCACTTTCACCTGGTTCAGGAGACGATAGTCGACACACGGTCGCAAGCTCCCGTCTTCCTTCTTGGAAAACAATATCAGGGAAGCCCAGGGTGAAACACTGGGTCGGATGAACCCCTTTCCCTGCAAGTCCTCCAACTGTACCCGTAGCTCTCGAAGCTCGGCGGAGGCCATCTGATATGCTTGAGTGGATATCGGGGCTGTCCCGGGGTACAGATCAATTTAAAATTCTACCTCTCGGTGAGGAGGTAGCCCTGGAACGTTGTCGGGGAAGACGTCGGCATACTGATCCACCACTGCAGGAAAACTAGGACTCCGCACGTCAACTTCTCCAAGGATGAGGCTAGCCAACTGATGAGTGATGGGCTTCCCTCTCTTATGCGGGATTCCATCATGTGCTGCGAAGGCTCCCTTATCGCTGGTGTAGGTGAACCTGCTCCCTTCGGTGCGTACACATCGCACCTTATGCCTAAAACAGTCAATCTGTGCATGGACCATAGAAAACCAATCCATGCCCAAGATGACATCGTAAGGCCTCGACGCCGTTACAAGGAGATCCCAGCTGAAGCTCTCGCCTCCTAGAGTAAGCTCTCTCTGCTGGAACCAGTGCGTAATCATTGAGTCTGCTCCCGTAGGGGTCTCTAGCCGTAAGGATCGAGCCAACGGCTCTGTCGGAATCTCCGAGCTCCGAACAAGGGCAGCGGCTATGAAAGAGTGACTCGCTCCTGTGTCTATAAGAACTGCAGCAAGGGTGGAATATAAAAAGATCGTACCTCGAATCATCTCTGGTGCACCATGGTCGTAGGCCGCCGTTGCCTGGAGCTGTGCCTGTCTCTGCCCGCCAGCTCCCTGTGGTCGGGGCGGACCTCCTGGTGGTGGTGGTGGAAGAGCCTCAAAGTGTCACCCACCACCTGCTGCTCGGCCAGCTCCTCTGCCTCGTCCGCCTCCTCCCTGCGGACCGCCACGGTCGACCCTCTGCCTCTGCCTGGATGGCCCCTCCACCATCTGCTGCTCCTTGGTACGGCGGGTCGGGCAGTCACGAGCCATGTGGCCCTGCCCGCCGCACGCGTAGCACTGCTTGCCTCTCAGAAGACTGGCTCCGCGTTGTGTTCCCCGCACTGCTGAGCCAGTGTCCTGAGGTCGTCTGCCGGAAGGTCTAGTCTGCCTGGAACCCTGAGTCATCCGTCGGCTACCTGCTACCGAAGACTCCGCTACTTGCCGCCCTACGGTAGGTCTCGCTTGGTGACTCACCCAGAAAGCTCTCGATCAGAAGGGCTCGCTCCAGTACTCCTGCCAGGGTCGGGATGCTGAGGGAGATCAGTGATGCCCTGATCTTGTGTCTCAAACCCTGCTCAAAGATACGGGCCCGGAAGAAGGGGTCCCGTACCATGTCAGTCGAGTAGCGAGAAAGATCGGTGAACCTCACCGCGTACTGGGCGACCGTCAAGCTGCCCTGCCGTAGCTGAAGAAGCTCCTGAATGCGCACCGCACGGAGGGTGGCCGGGATGAACTCTGAACGGAAGAGACTCTCGATGTCCGTACAGATGAGAGAGGCCTCATCATGAACCTGGAGCATCAGGCTCCACCATCGTCCTGCTGCTGCATGCAGTAGGATCACCGCGAGGATCACCGTGAGGTCTACTGGTGTCCTCACTAGCCTGAAAACTCAAACGACCGCCTCCAGCCAGTCCTCGGCTGCTTGGGGGTCCGTCTCCCCATGAATCCTGGGTGGTCACTGGTGCTGGAACTCATGCAGAGCTCCGAGGTGAGGTGCATCGTCAGCGGTCGGTGCTGGAAGAATCAGGGGCTCGGCGGGTAAAGGTACCGTCGGTGCCTCTGCTGTCAACAGGCCCTATACCGAGGCCTCGTCGCTCGGCGGGCTGTCGTCGTGCTCTACTCTCGGAACCCTAGCTGGATGCCATCGTGGGTCCATCCTGAAATGGAAACAAGTGCGCCACGGTCAGAACAGTATACCTGGTGAGCTGACACAAGTAATCAGAAGGAAAACATGAAACACACATGCAATCAATATTTTCGTGCATTAAGTCGGAAATCAGAAGTCAGGGTCCTGGTGTACGGATACGTAGGCCCCCGCACAAACACTGGACACCCTGGACTGATAACCACACTCAGTACTCTAAATACTATTGCTTCACATAGAAGAAAGATCAAAGTCTGCGGTAGAACCGACCACCTCTGATACCAATTTGTCACGACCCGTCCTCGGGGCCCGTGCCGTGACTACCCCAAGCCCGCCTTCCATAGGCCAGGGGATGGCGACTAGCACAAAGGCGTAAATCCCAGAAAAAGGGAAGGCATTGCCTTTGAAAAGTAAAAAATCACCACAGAGTAAGAAAGTGGAAAAGTAAACACTAAGTAAAAACTATAACAAGCTGTGATGAAAGTAAAAGGGGCCGGAAATACAAGCCCAACTATAAAGTACAACTGAAAGGGGAAAACAGCAACTGAAAGGAAAAGCCGCAGCGTCGAGCCATCCTCTGAAGGTCCCACCTAAAGGGTGGGTACAGATATCCTCCACATCTCCTTGGTCCAGCCGTCCGCTCCGAGTAAGTCCCGCCCAGTGGTCCACCTCCAGGTACCGTCCTGCTCCGCACGCCTCCACCATGATCAGCGCTGTCCATCGTCTGCAACCAACACA
This sequence comes from Viscum album, assembly GCA_963277665.1. Classification (NCBI taxonomy): domain Eukaryota; kingdom Viridiplantae; phylum Streptophyta; class Magnoliopsida; order Santalales; family Viscaceae; genus Viscum; species Viscum album. The sequence continues at coordinate 1,212,668,452 of OY728137.1, forward strand.
ACGAAGTGCGGGCATAGCCCGTGCAGGTGTCAGTATAAGCTACTCAGTAGGGACCTCGAGACCCCCGAAGGTCTCCCGAAATCCACAAATAATAATCCAAAAAGGAAAGATACAATCACGATGTAACAACCGACATTGCTTAGGTATATGCCCATACATATACCTAAGTCATCAATTCCCGTTCGGCTCCAACGTCCGAGCCCAAGCACAACCCAGTCCACACAGGAAAGCAAAACATATACCCACATAGGATTGAACAACACAATCCACAAAGGAGAGTACACATTATCCACAGAGGATAGCTCAACACAATCCACAAAGGAGAGTAAACAGTAAATCCACACAGGATAGCTCAACACAATCCACAAAGGAGAGTAACACAGGATTCAGGTCACAAATGTATACTTCTTCGGATGACGATAAAGAGGATCACTGATCCATCTAATTCATCGGACCCACAAAGGATTGATAGGTACTAACCCCCGCAAAGACCCACACAGGATCGGGCCCACACAGGACCTGTAGGCGCTGGCTCACACAGAACCGCTGAGCGCTGACCTAAACAGGATCAGACCCACACAGGATCGGGCCCACACCGGACCTATAGCACTGATCCACGTAGGATCGCTGAGTGCTGACGTCGTCGCAGTCCACTGAGGATCTCTACACAGTCGTCGTCGTAGTCCACTGAGGATATCTGCACAGTCGTCGCTGTCGAAGTAGCAGTCGCAGCCAGCTCTAGGGTTCCCGCACACAGTAAGCTCGTTCGGGAGGGTCCGCTCCACGATCCGAGAGGCTGATACATCAACTGACGGAAAGTCCAAGGTTGATGTATCCAAAAGTTCTGTATCTCCAACAGGAACTCAACGTCGCAGACGGCGCGTCAATCGGACGCCCGGTCTGAGAGTTATTGGCTTTTTCGTCCCAGGGGCCCGGTTAGGTTTTAAGGCAAAACCAACCAGACCGTACTCCACCTGCATCCAAACCTTGGGCAGAGTGATCCAAAAGATCTGTCTCACAATGAGGAAAACAACAAAGCTGACGGCACGTCAATCGGACGTCCGTATCTCAAGATATGAGCGTTTCCGCTCCAAAGGCCCGGTTGGTTTCGTGTACGAACCATCCCGGACGAACTCAAAGTATTCCGAAACCTTGAGTGAGATATACTGAAACGACCATCTCGATCCAAGGATAGCGTTCCCACTGACGGCGGGTCATTTGGAGGCCCGTAGCTCATGTTACGGGCATTTGACCGAACCGGTCCGGCCAGGGCGCGGCCCGGCTGGTCGGACCGGCCTGGCTCGGCTCGGCCGAGCGGCTGGACACCGCGGGGCGCCGCCCCCGCGGTTTGGAGGTGCTGCGGCCCTTAAAGGGGTCGCGCTGGACAACGGACGCGACTTCAGCCGCGTCCCGTGCGGGCGAGCTGGACCCGAACGGCCACGGGTCCGTTGACCGCTGCCGCCGCGGCGGCCTCGTCCGGCACCGCGCCGGGGCGCCGCCACCTCCGGCCGCCGGTGCCGCCGTGCCGCAGGAATCTTCCGCGGACCACCGGAGTTGCTCTGGTGGTCTGTTTTCCTTCCCGTCTGCGGTGGTGTTTCTCTCGGGTTCCGTTCTTCACTGCGGGATCAAAAAACTTCCCTTGCGTCACGTTTTTTCGTCGCCCGCCAAATCTGCACAACCACGAAGAACGATAGAGGGTTGTCGGGCCGTGTTCGTTTGGCCCGCACCCTCCGTGTTAGATAAAAACAACAGGAGAAAATAATTCAACACATGAAACAAAAATTTTAATAAATTAAAATTGTTCATTTGAAACCGGTTCTTTTATTTTTAAGAAACCTTTATGGGAATAAGGGAATTTCCAAAACAAAATCCCTACCTCGTCAAGTCGTCGTCCACGGGTTCTTCGCGGAATTGGGGATCGTCGCGGTATTCGGAGTCGTGTCGTCACGGAAGGGCGTCACGTCGACGAACTCCGAGGTTCAAGAACAAAAAGATTTAATTAATAATTAAATCCATCTTGAGTTAAAAATCAACAAGGTAATTTAAAGAATCGCAAACACTCACCTCAACGGATGATCGCAGGTTCTTGTCGCGGATTAAGGAACGTCGCCGAAGAACGTCGCGGGAGAGGAAACGTCGGCGTCACGACACAAGACGTCGCGTCATCGATTTTCGCGGGTTCGGCGTTCTTCGTCGGAGGCCGGCGTTCTTCACGTTCTTTGCATTCTTCGCGTTCTACGCGAAGGAGGATGAAGGCTCAAGAACCTCTGTCAAAAACCTTTCAACGAGTAATCCTCCAAAAGTCGTGTTGGTCTTATTTTATTATTACGCCAACAAACGAATAAGAGGTAAGTAACGACAAATTAATTCGTAGAATTAATTCAACGAAAGAAACCGCCAATTTAATTTACGAATAAAACCGCCCAATTAAATGGTGCGTTAAGAATTTAAGAAAATGCGTCAGTTGACTTTCATAATGACGGGTTTTCGCGGGTGCATTACTTAGCGGAAAAGAAACGGCAGGGATCGTGCGGGCCCCACCTCACAAATATCCTACCAAGAGGGTAGGATATTTATGGATAGTACCCAATCCGTTTTAACTCAGTTTAAGTGGCTTTCAAGTGTCTTCATGCGGCTTAAGTGAAATAAAATAAAGTTTGTCGAACAATTATTTTATTTCTTAACTTTAAGCCCGAATATTAAAAACCACACCTGAGCAAACGCAACTCTGGAAGAGGCGTTTCTAACCAAATACCGGCGCTACGATTTCATTGGTTCTCTCAGAATCCGATTCCGGGAACCGGTTCAAAAGTTAGAAAAACCCGCTCATCCGTTCACTGAACGTACCCGAGCCAACCTTCAGAAAATGATTCCGGGCACACCGGGCCTCAGAATCAGGTTCCGTCAGAAACTGCACTCTTGTAAAATTCAAAGAAAATTATGAAAAAAATTTCCTTGAAATTTACGGGTCTTTACATCAGTGTTCGTTCAAAGCACAGATAAATGTATGTTTTATCCGTGCTAAAATAAAAGCACTAATAAGACATACATTTATCAGTGCTTTTTAGTGATGATAAAGGTGTCTCTTTATCCGTGCTAAAAAAGCGCTGATAAATGTATTATTTATCAACACTTTTATTTTATCACTTATAAAATATACCTTTATCAGGGCTTTGAACGAGCACTGATAAAGGTTTCAGTGGTTTTTATTTAATAATTTATTTATATACATATATTTTTATTTAAAATGGCATATAAGAAAAATATATATCTATTTATTAGTAATTATAACAATAAAGAGTATAATTTTATAAATATTGGTATATATTTCTTAATCGACAAAAAAATTTTTTTCATTAAAAATAGTATACTTTTATATATATTAATAATAAAAAAGTTTCTCAACGCTAAAATAAGTGCTGATAAATGTTACATTTTAACAGCGCTAAAAACCGAGCTGATAAATGGTATACCTTTACCGTACTTATTTTAGAACTGATAAATTTTAAATTTATCAGTGCTTTTAACTAATGCTAATAAAGGCATACCCCTTTTTCAGCACTTTCTGTTTAGTGCTGATAAAGGGTAGTGCTTCCCATTCCCTATTTTGTGGTATTCAATTTTATTTTCAAAAGGATTAGATCTTCCTACTTCACCAATCCTCAGACCAAAGGGATCAATATTAGTCCACACCACATCCCCCTATATAATCTTGGATGCTGATGATTTTGGAGTTTCACAACTGGTTATAGTATCATCTCCATAATCATTTAGGACACGCAAATTTTTGGTTTCATGAAAGAAACTCACCATATATTTTGAGAGTATTTGAAAAAAAATCACACTATTATGGGGGGAGTCTCCTTCCAAAAATGATCTACCATTTCTGGAAATAGGGTCTAGCAGACTCATAGTTTGAGAATGAGTTTCCACACTAGTATACTATCCAAGGTATTCTTTACCAGATATAACATTTCTATCCAAAGAAGAGTTAATATGTTCCTTACCATTACCCTCCAGCTTAGGGTATTACCATTTCATATAGAAACCCCCATCATTTGGTGACACTATTCAGGTGAGTGTTACCAAATATGAGGTATGAAGATCAATTATCAATCTAGGATTCAAACCCCACTAGAAGCTTGAAACTAAATTATTTACCAACTTCAATACAATTTAAATAAAAGGGGAAATTGGATACATATATTTTCAATCATATATGAGGATCTATATGGTGGAAAAGTGACCTCGATCTGGCATCATATTCCAAAAATATCCCTACTATACTACAAAGAATTTTTAGAATAGAAGGGTTTTGGGAAGGAAAGGGACAACCTAATAAACAATACTATATCATCATTGAAAAATTATCATGATTCATGTGGAAACCATAGACCCATATGATGAATAAAAATCAGAGTCCTTTAATATGGAATTTACTATTAGACCAATCAGAGGAAATGACATCTTATTCCGCAAAGTGAATGATGAAATGAAGAGGGTGAAACAAGTTAAATTTCGGGAACTACTTCAATAAAAAATATCAACCTAATAATATATAAAATATATTTAACAAAGGGATCCTCTATCCAAATACATAACTAGGGAGGAAAGATATAGGGATAATTCCTCAATAAATTCCTAGATAGAAATAAAAAGATTTTGGGACACAAGATGCAGTATTTGAACCCTTGAGATAATGTGCTTATGGGGAGAATCCAAGAGTGAGGCATGGATAGTAAAATGTACGAATGGTTTAGGTCAACTCCAAGTGGGACATACAATAACCTACACCAATTTCAGAGGAGGGTTGTCTTGTGGTGCATCCATCGTTAGCCAATAGGGATCAGAGATGAGATCTCTAACCATTATAGTTGATCCCCACATAAATTCTTCCTGAATATTTAAATGAACCATATATTATTGGATATATTCATTAAAAAACTGAATGAAAATACATCAATGATAGAATAATAACATTATCAACAAATATTTATCTAGTTCTATGGAAATCAGTAATATCCAATTTAAATTATCCAAATTAATCGTCTCGATATCCCAACATAAATTTATCAATATCAAAGATATAATAAGGGTTATATTACCTTAATTTAGATACCTCAATACCATTAAATAAATTTTATATTCCTTAAGATCAATTCAATATATTTTTTTAAAACCTTGATGAAAAATATATACTGAATAATCATTACATAATTCATAATTATTGAATACCATTACATAGAGGCTTCAAAGATCATACATCTTTATTAAAAGATTAACACGAATTTTCATTTTATTCATTAATAAATCAATCTGACAATGTGTAATATATATCTTCTATTTTATCAATATCATTTTAATCATTTTTCCTAAGTTTAACATAGAAAATTATTTTAGAATATCACATACCTTTCATATGTCATTCACGGTCTCATGATCATCATTAGTATATCCATTACTCATACCACCATACGTATTTTCATTATGATCATTCCCACTGGTGAATATATTTTATTATTTTCCATTATTCCCACTTTTAAAAAAACCATCCTATGGTAATACCACAAGGATAACAATATTACCAATCATTTCATTAACTGATCTTATTAGTTTCCCATAGATAATTCTTACTATTTGACAGAAGTCTCTAAAAATAAAAAATCTTCTCATTATTTTGGGAGAATCTATGGAGTGATTATTCCAAAATTCATAACACATTGGAAATATAATCTTATTCCCTTGACATTATCCATTAAATGAACTATTAATTAACTCTATCCTACTCTTATATCATGATTCCATGAGTTCATTAAGGTTTTTTTATTCACGAATCATGATAACCGTTTAAAAATATTCCCAATACCCATCTCATAAGTAATCATTTAACTTAGATTATCATCAAAAAAATTTCCATGACATTCAATGTTATCCTACTTGTTTCTGGTTCGAATCATTTACTAAAACTAAAAACCATAGTGTGAGAAACAATAATCATGGTGAGAATACACATAATCATTAAAAACACTTATAATATATATAAATCATGAAGCATTATATTAAATATATGTAGACTTATATTTTTCCAACATCATTCACAATCATAATATTTTTAAAAACATTATGATGGTTTGTAAATTTTTTATGAATTTTCAAATCATCCCCCCAGGAGTTTCAAAAAAGATGTATAACAATTCATGTTGTCATGAACCATGTCATGATTGAGTTCATCTTAATGAACCCTTTTTGGAGTTTTTACAACACAGTACAACATTTCTTGCGCAACATCCACATACACTATCCATATAGGGATAAAAATCTTTGAAACTTATTTTTCTATCCTTTAAATAATTTCATTACATTTACCTATAAGTTGAATAATTTTTTATACTTATCCTTATTGACATTAATTGACATATTTGTGGATATATCTGTAGTGATCTCACTAAATTTTTATCATCATAATTTAACAAGGTTAATGGAAACCTTCCTCTAATACAGACTATAGAGGAACATGATTTTCATACATAGATATTAAATTTTTTTGATAAATATTCAATTACATTTACAATCCCATTCCCTATGGCCATTATAGTATGTTTTATTAGGAGTCTGTGTAAAAAATATTAAAATTTGGTGAATGATATTAAACATATCCCATAAAAATATCCCCCTTTCATACACTATACAAAAATATGATATATAAAAAAATTCCGCTCAACCAAAGGAATGGAATAAAAATAAAGGGATAGCTCATATTCTCAATAAGTGTAATAAATATACATACAAAATAATAACATGAATATAAGAATACAATAACAAGATTATAAAATTTGAAAAACATACATTGCAGACCAAATATATTAATATTGATTCATGTCATAATGATTGGAATACCTTAGATAGTAATTAAAGGGTAATAAAATAACATGATCTAAGAGAGAATAAAAATTGAATAAGACATATATTCGTGGAATGAAAATATTAATTGAAAATATTATGTTAGGGATTCCAATAATTACATTCATAACATGTCAGTCATAGGCTAACCTACTTATTACTTTTTTTGGACATGGGATGAACCCCCATGTACCCTCTTTCAATATCTGGATAACTTCTACTGTACCATATTTTAGACATGGGATAACCTCCCATGTTCCCATTGATCTCATATAACAGTAAAAATTACATAATTTATTACATGGAGATATAGTTCATACGTTCCACATAATGAAAATTAGATATATGTATACCACATGATAATTAATTATTCTTTATATCAGATCCAATTAAAATAAATAGATTTTGTAAAAATATCATAATATCATAACCAATTAAAAATAAATTGGTTCACAATAATATCAAAATTTTTATCATATAATATCCTAGGAAAAACTAAGAAAAAGGTGCATAATGATTTTATCTTGGAATAACTAGTAGAAATTGAATCATTTTTCAAATATTTCAATCATGGTATTTTTCATGATAAAAGAAGCATGTTTCTTAACAATTCTAAAATGATATAACCTATTGATTTGAAAAAAAATTGATCTGAAATTAGAATTTTAAATATGGAGTTTTATAATATTTTGGAAATTATTTTTTTCTGAAAATAAAAATATAAAACCATCATTGTTTTATATAAAAATCATTTAAAACATTTCTTGGGGAAAATATACTTTCTACTTTGAAAACATAAAAAATTTAAAAATCAGTTTTATTGAAAATAAACATGAAAAATTTTACAGTATTATTTAATGAAAATATTGGTCACTATGGAAAGAAATTATATTCATCCCGTAAATGTTAAAATAACGATTCCATTATATTTCTGGAAAATAAACAAAGAAGGTTTATTTCGAAAAAAATTCATGAAGGTTCATTTAATTATTTTAATAAATAGTAAATCATGATTTAAAATACCTTTAATAACTAATATGAATAATTTTAAAATCCTTTTTATAATTGTTTTAAAAAAACATGACATTATAAGGAGGCGGTTTTTCGACTGAAGAGAGAATTAAATATGATTTCTTCAAAAATTTATTTAGCACTCATTTGTATATAATGAGTTGAAAATAAAGTGATAACATTTAATAACCTAAAATAACTATATTTTAATAAATTTAATGTTAATTAATCGATATATCATGATATATTCTCATTGCAAGCATAATAAGAAACAATCATGATAGATGATGAAATTGAAACAGACAAGTCTTACAACTTTTGTAACATTGAATCACAACCCGCCTGAAATAATAAAATTAAATGAATCATAGAGTATCATAAAAACAATAATATTAATGATATAAAATTTCAAAGTGTCAATATATAGACTTATATATGTATATAGGTGCATGGTATAACTTAGTTCACTATGAAAGGAATTTGTGACAAAAATAACTTACTAATTTGGAAACTTATGAATCATAAAACCCTTGGAATGGAGGATAAGAAAAGGATATTTAAAGACCCATAATTTTAAGTATAATAATTATTATACCAATTATTGGGTATTATATATAACACAAAAAAGAAACACATTGAGAATATGGCTTGAGTCTCATAGAAAATAAAAGTGACCCCGAAATCCATTACAACTTTTGATGTATTTTGAATAATAATCCCCAACAAAGAAAAAAATAAATGTAATAATAAATATAATTTAAATAAATATATTAATTATATAAAATTAAAATGGTAAATATTACCCCATAAAAATTAACGTGTGATGAATTTTCATATGTCTCCCATAAATAAGAGAGAGACAACATCCCCGATAATGATCAGTTTGTCGCCAATGAGGATGATTGAAATTATTTTCGTATCAAGGAACACATATTTGGTTCTAATAAATTATTTATTATATATAATTTTATAAATATATTTATTTTATGTATCACTAATTAATTCTTCTTATGTACAAATGACCACAAAAAATGATGAAATCAAAAGAAAGAGAGAAATTTTTAACTGAATATTGAATCAAAATGGTTTAATTTTAATTATGTGAAAAAAGAAATATATTAAAAATAATATATTAGTTAAATATGGAAAAATTATACAATAATACACTCATGTTAAAAATTTTAATATGGAAATTGTTTTTATTATGGAGGTTGAAAAAGAACAATGTTAAGAGAGATTTATGGCCAGGGTATTCTCAAACCCAAAGTCATTCATTTATGTAATCTAATATTTCAGAGTGAGTTTAGTATTAATAATCATCTAATACCATAAATAAATCCTTTAAATATTTATTTTCTTTTCTATCAGGAATATTTGTGTTTTTACACTTAAGAAATGTTTTTAATATATTTATAATTCCTTTAGAAAAATAAATAAATATAAAAAACATACCTAGAATCATCAAAAGTTGTTTCTGCATTAAAAGAATAAAATGATCTATTAGTTTAGTTTATAATCTCCCATATTTATTTTTTAATCCAAAAGTTCATTTTTTGAAGTATGATATGTGAAATATTATAAGAAATTCACTAATTTATATGGGTTATTTCATGAAATCAATTATTATCCTTCCTTATGGCATGGATTATTATGATAATTTAATGATGGGAATGGTGAGAAAAGAATTATATTACCCTAATATACATGACTAATTTGATATATCCCATGTAATAATTTGTATTTTACATAGAAATGATTCTATATTTTTTACAATGATGATTTTATGATTTATTCATATATGTTATTCTTGAATGTGATTTGAGTTTTTTCAACAACAATGTGGGGTATTTGGCCACAATCAAATGATGTTTCTATCTAATGAATATTCATCATTCCATGAATAAATAAATTTTTCCCTCAAGATTATGAATATTATAAAATGCTTTTGGTACATTGAGGATGAATATTCTCAATTATTTTATATTCATGCATGTCCCATAATCATATTCTTACTATCTTATTCTATTACCACCTTATTTGATGTATATCCTCATGAGATTATGTGTGATATGTATGACATGATATTTTAGAAATATAAATAATTTTTTTAATATTATTTTTTTGTGAAATTTATGAATGATCAAAATATTCCAAAGAAACAAATATTTTAATCCTATATTTTTATAATTATTATGGTGTTTGTATTAATAATATGTTAATAGTTAGGTGAGTAATTTTTTTGTGTCAATAATTTTAATTTTAATATCCTTACCAAACCATCAAAATATTGAAACACTATGTGAAGGTTTTTATGGGGAAATTTTGTCATTTAAAATCTCCACACATAATTTCATAAAAATACATGTTGATTTAGTAGAATAGATGAGTCATGAAATCTATTAATATGATTGGTGTTCGGAATATAATACAATTATTTTATGATATAATATATGAGATAGGTCATTCCATGGAAACATAGATTTCCAATATGGTTTGTTTCCTGTTTTCCCCAATTTTCCAGAATAAATTTATATTACTATTAATGTTAAATATTCAATAACTAGGTACTATGTATGTCAATAATTTCCCAAAATTAGTCATTTCCTCTGATTCAAAATATCATGTCGTGGGTGTGTGATCTCATAACAAATACATATTCACTTCCTCCTCTATAAAAATGTTTTTAATTAATTATGGGTTATTATTTAACAGCATAGTAATAGTTTTGTACTATAATATTAAACAAATTAATTCATGATAAATATATTTTAAAAAACAAATTATACTTTTTATGCATTTTTATGATATACCGAGGTGATTTGAAGAGAAAAATATAAAATTTAAATAATTTTGGAGAAAATTTTACAAAATATTAAGATCATGTATAGAATGAAATCCACATTATTTAATATTCTTCAATAAAATTTGCATCGCATTTTCAATAAAAAAATTGATCAATTTTATTTACTATGCTTTCAGAACTTAATTAATTTTAATTCATCCATTGGATGATATAAAATACAAAAAACATTACATTATATCATTATATATTATAGTTCCATGAGTATAATAGAAACTTTACTATGTATACAGTTATTATAATAAAATTGACCCTAATTTCAATTTGGTGATACTAATGTTTTTTGGATTTTTCACAATAGTGATCTAATAATGTATTGATTCCCAAATCCATGGTCAAAGCAGTATTACCTAAAAAGGTTCCACAACTACATTAATCTTTTCCTATAATGTGGAACATTTGGTATTTTTATCTTAAATTACTTAAAATGAGATTTAGAGATACCATTTTATTTATTTATAGAGTTACTCTCTATATCTTAGATATTTTAAAGCTATATATCCACATAATGAGATCAAAGATGAATTTTGAGTTCAATACATTATTCCTCATCCTCTTTATGGAATGTAAAATGATGTTAGATCTTTGAATATGAAGAAATCATTGGTTGAAGGACATATGACACAATATTAAATATTGTATTAAAATATTTTTTTATACATTAATTATGTTGGTAATTGAATATAATTTTATTTTGAGTCACTATTTTTTGATACATTGAATTAAATGAGGTCATCCACATTAACTGACTAGTTTCATGTTTACAGTGGGGAAGCATGTGTTATGTAGATTACTACAAATAAGATTAATTTTATACTCTTAATCATATATAATATTAATTTTATTTTCAATTCCATAAAAATCACTTAATTTGTGACCATTTACTATATTATATTTATACCAAGGGTGATGTAAAATAAGTTTAATTAATAGGGGAGTGAGGGTAATTTAGATACATATAAAAATAAAGTAAAGAAGAAAACAAAACCTTTAAATATTTTTTTGAATTGTAAACCTAAAAAACATATCTAAAACCATGTCATGATCTCATCCTAATATCGTACATGAACCCCAATAATTACACTAAATGTCACTATTTAAATCATGTTTATTTATTTCATTATTATAAATAAAAATATTTTAATCCTCTCTATTTAGATTTTATTTTATATAAAATATGAAAACATCACCCATTAAGACCATCAATTATCATTGGGAGAAAAATTATGGTATACACTATACTATTAATCAACAGTAAAATATAATTAATTTAATTTATTTTAGTGACTTGAAAATAGATTACTTGGAGGAAGTTTCTACTAGTAATTTCATTTCCATGATTATAAGGAATCAAATGACAATGTAACTACAATTTATTATTCTTGGAAAACCAAATACATATTTTATTATTGTATTACACATGAATACACAAATTACAACATAAAATTCCCACTTTATAAGTAAAAAAACATCAAGTATCACTATATTCCATATAGAAAATCCATGAATATCATTAATAGTTTCTTTATTTGATCCCTATGGAAAAAATAATAATAATTGTGATCAAAAATTCTGTATAATGGAAATGTATATTTTAATTAATATTGAATCATTTATTATAATAATTATGATATAGTAAATAACCATGATCACATGCCAAATAATTAATAAAATGAGACGTAAGTTGATAAAAAATATGTAAAAAGTAATAAATAGAAACACAATCCATTAATATTAGTAGAAAAGAAATAAAATATGGAAGGGTATGAAACTGTAACACATTCTATTTAATCAATGAACATAAAATATAATGTATCCACATATATGTTGATGCGAAATCGAATGGATGAATAATAATTAAAATATATTTGAATGGAATTATAAATTATTATACTTAATGACTTATTCACCTAAGGAACTATAATTTCAATAACCATCCTCTGGAATATTTAATAATAAGGATAGAATCATGTTTAATTTGTGAAACATTTTTGCCTCATGAGACATTATTTATGTTTCGATGCTCTATATAATGTTTGAGCTCTGCTCATTATTAAACGTACAAATCATTATTCATATCAAGTAATCGATTTATTTGTTAAATTATATGGATTATTATCCATTTGTATTGAATAATAGATATATATTTACCAATAATTAATTAGTTAATCAAATAACTATTAATATAGACACTATATGTATAATGATCTATGACAAAAACAATAATAATTTCCCCGATAAATGAACTAGATAATGTAGGGGAAATTAAATTTTCAATGATAATAGATGATTGATTATATCATGGATGCTAAAAAATAATTACAGAACACAATGTGAGTACTATAATTCTCCAAATCAATAATAAACCATCCTAGGGAAGAATTAAAATGGTATCAAAAAATCTCAAGAGGAGTAAATATACTGGGTTGTTGTTGTTGATGAATTGAAATTATTAAAAACTATTTAAAAAAACAAATCATGAGTAAAATATCATTTTCTTATAAAGACCCATTTGATAAAGTTTTAAACTAAAAATAACATGTTAAGAAATTTTATCTAAAAAGTATATATTTAGACATGAAAAATATTTCTTCAACGAAATGAAAATAGGTAAATCTATACTTGCTATATGAGGTAAAAAAATATTTATTTTTCATAATAAAAAGGTTAAAAAATTCCTATTAATGAAAGTGACAAGATGATTCCATGAAAATATTGGTAAAACGTAAAAATATTAAAAATATCTCTACCAAATCATTTTAAAAACATTTTTGTAAACATTTAAATAAATCATGTTTTGAGGAACAAAACATGTTCCCTAACTAATGTTAGAACGAAGTCGTGTTGTCTTGAAAACATTTTAAAAACATGTTGAGTACCAAAGAGGTAGAAACTGATACTAATACATAAAAATGGTTATGAGTAAATATATGAGAGAAAATAAATGGTTTTATTGAACAATGTCATATAATTTTCTCAAATGAAAATATAATTGATGGTTCATTAAAGTTATTATTTAGGAATATAATATTTAAACATTCCAAAGAGTCTCATACCACATTAAATTTTTTTAATCATAATACTCCGTAAGGAATAAAATTAAATTAATGTTTAAAATACCTTGAAGATAAAAGGATTAATGATATAAAATATCAAAAGGGTTTTTAGATACAACGCACAAAATATGTAATTGTTGAACATGAAATTTATCTCACAGATATAAAAAGTGTGATGAAAACCATATACCATGAGTTTCCTTTTGATAGAACCTCATATAAATTCCTATAAAATAAAATAATGTTAATTTTATAGTTTCTTGGAAAAAAATAATTTCTAACAGTACCATTATATCACTTTTTTTTAACAAACCTACTTCAAAATTAATTTTATATCGGGTGTTTTGACCTAATTTCGTTTATATGTGAAAAAATAACATTGGTAGGTAAAATATGGTAAAATTGGTCAATATATATAATATAAAAAGTAATAAAAAAGTCTAAATTATCATTTTCTTACATAAATTATACTTCTAAAACATATCATTAAAAATAAATATGAAATATGAAACAACATTACAATTATGGAGACGGTATGTCATACATGCACATGAGTGTTGTTCCCATTGTCCAATAATCATTATGGAATGAAGATTAGTAATACCATATCTTTCCATAATAAACATTGTATCATAAATATAATTATATATAAAATTTATGTGATCAAAATGGAATCACATCCCATCGAGGAGGTGGTAGTCCTCATATCCACAAATGAAATTATAACTTTTTAAATGTGTGAAAGTGTAAAAAAGAAAATGATATATATTTAGTATATTTCTATAAATTTAATTATGTCATGAATATAATATTTTTATGTCACCTATTTTTAATTAAATATTTCTTTTATATGTTCCGTGTTTAGTGTGAATGAATCACAAGGCTTAAATGGGGCTGTAGTCTACACTTCCTCAAATGATGTTATCTTATTAAATTAAAAAGAAATGTATTAATGTAATGTGTAAAAAATTTATTGAAGTATAGATAAATAATAAATATAATATATATATCTATACTATACATATATATATTTTCTATCATAATGGCTACCATGATAAGTGGAATTTGAAAAATGGACAATAATCATTTCTTGAGACAGTAGTTCACAGTACATAAAAACATTATGTTTGTCCCCAATTAAATGGAATTGTGTGTAAGTATAGACATAACCATACAAAGAAAAAAAACCTAATATTTTTAGTAAATGGATTTGTTATATAATAATAGAAAAACAAGATATGATATGTTCGAGAATGGAAATACAATAATAAATTTTGAGAGAATATGTTACCTCTTAATCAGGTAACTTCTTTTGGTTTGTACTAAAAATCACACATTGTTGCCTTTTTAACCAAAGGTGAATTAAATATATGGTGTTGGGATTTTGGTAATATATTTTGGTAGATCCTTTCATATCTTTAGTATTTTTAAAGGATTGTGTAAATAAGAGATGTTGTGGCTTATTATGAGTAAAAGGACTCACTTGGAATTTTTTGGAAACAAGTTAGGTGTACAGATGTTATTAACTACAAAAAGTCATAATAAACCATAAAAACTAAAAATTTAATGTATATAGACTAATTATAACCACAAAATTGATTTAATAAAACTATATAGGTCATTTGGGTAACTAAGATAAATGTTTAGTCCTTCATTATGCTTAATTTTTCTTTAATAATTATAATTAATTTTAATTACTTCAACTAATATTTTTTGGAAAAACCAAATTTCATCTTATTAGTATAATTAAATTCATACAATTACAAATATGGAATCTAATATTCCAAATTACATTCACATTAGTGGATGAAAATAACTTAAAATTCACCCCTAGACAAGACAACAAAGTTGGAATTTAACGTAAAAACCTCTAAATGTTCAATGTGTATTTATATAGAATTTTTTAATTTAAATTGACTTCGGTGAAATAAATTATATTAATCTGTAAAAGTATTGTCAAATTAAAATTTAAAACCAATTAAAATTATAACTTAAACTTTTTAATAATATAGATGAAAAATAAATTTTGATTTCAAATTCAGGATATTATATATTCATTAAAATATTAAATGCTTCTAAAAAATACAAAAAAATAACCCGAACATAATTCTTCAGTTTAGATTTCAAATATGAAGTTTATTTTGACATATTAAATCAAGTAAACTATCAAAATTTTGATTCGTAAGGGGTTCTCTATTAAAAGGTAGAAAATTTCCCATTATAAAAATATTTGTTTTTATATATAAATTAGCGATTGTTCTTATCTTATGCATATCGAATCCAATGGATGAATATAAAAAATATTTTATTAAATATATTTAATATATTTTAAAGTAATATAACTCACTGAATTTTATTTAAATAATATATTAGCTTAAAACATCTTTTTGGGAATAAAAATATTTGTTTATAAGAATAAACACATTATATTCAAAGTTTCAAATAATAATTTATAACTTTTTTGTAACCAATTACTTGATTATATATTTGTATAATACATAATTTTCATAATTCATTTATAACTATTACCAATTTCAAATTTAATATATATTTTATATCACATTATATATTATAATAGATTATTATTCGAAAAAACTCGGTCCTACGTGAAAGGAAAGCCATTGAGGAAGGTTGCACTTGTGTGTAACACCATCTAACTCAGTAATACATGATTTAAAATGTATATAATATATTTTAAATATTAAATATATTATAATGTAACTGAATATTATATTACCTTACATGGTTGGTGTCACATTCCATACACGCTATCAAATACAATGTTTTTACCTTAGATTTATGGGGTTTCACTTTGTCCTCACCTTATTTAAATAGTTCCATCACTATTTAAACACTACCATTGTGATAGATTGATTGAAAATTCCTAGGTTTGAAAACACATAATTTGAGAAGGTTTCATACATCCTCCACTATAAAAGAGTGAATTGTAAGTACAAAGATCACAAAGATTACTCTGTTACTAGGTCTCTATTTAGAAGAACATTACAGGAAAGTATAGATGCTTACATCGAGGAAAACAATAAATATTAATAGATAGTGGATGAGGTCATTAATTAAAAACAAGTGAATGGTCAATATAATTGTTAGGGCCTTAAATATTTAATTTTTTTGTGATTTAAGAGACCATTAGTTCAACAGAAATTAAGGTATTATGACAATTTTTCTTGTTTAAAGATTCTTTTCCTAATGATGACATATTATTATATTACTAAGAATATCAGAAAATATAATTAATTTATATTTAAATATTTTATATTATCAATCCAAACCTTTTTTTGTCCTTCAATAAAATTATAACTCATTCAGATACAAATGTTGATGCATCTAGCAAAAAAATACATTTCTAAAACATCCTTAGACACATTAATGAGTGAAAACTCTTTCTATTTGTCTGTAACTATCTTCCCAAAACAATATGGTTGTTAAGTTAATCTATAATCCTAAAATGTTATACTACTTATGCATCATTATTATTTATTCATTATATGGTTTAAATAAAAATAATGAATAATTAACTAGGGAATTACATAGGTCAGTGGTTCGTATGAAACCCTTATCATCCTTCAGTCTAGTGTTCAAGATGCTCATCCTTACTAGATTTGATTAAATGTCACTCTTATAAGTTTTCATGTTCTATAACTATATTAATATAACTTAAGAAGTATTATATACATATTTTAGAGACACATAATCTCTATATAACTTGTTATCTACGGTTTTCAATAAAACCTCAATACCTCATCCATTTACTTCAACAAAGGTATTTCCATGGTCGATGGTTTATCCACAATATCATTTATATGATTTCTAAATTATGAAAGATTATTTTAAATCTAAAACTCCTTATTTTTTACCTAGGATATACATTTTCAAAATCATTTATATTGGTTTATAATGAATATAGGAATTATCCTATGATAATCCCCCATAAGTGTCAAACCAGGTGGGTAGTAAGGTCAACTATTTTTTATAAGGATTCTCTGAGATATGACTGAAACACCATGTTAAAGTTGCTACTCCTTGTTATATATGATCCATACACATTTCCAATTTCAGTATTCAAAAATGGATGCATTTATAGGAAGACCCAAAGAATATATTCCTTTACAAAATTCATCGATTTTCTTCTCCACAGATCCTCATTTTCTTCCATAGGGTAATGTTCTCTATCCTTTGTTTTCTTAAATATACTTCCCAAGGTTTCTGATAAACATCCTCTTATACCACATATAGTGACCCAACCAAAAATATCCAAGAGATATTGTCTCATACTAATTACATTTAAAGGATTATAAGGAATCAGTTCTCTAATGATCAATTATTTATTTGTTGTGAAAAAATAGATAAATTATGCGGTATTGTATTATATATGAAAACACTGACTAAAACTGAATTTTTATTCTTATTAAATAATAAACATAGATCATATCATTATTATAACTATTTAATACCTTTATTTCAAACAATGTATGATTCTTGTATCCCTAGAGAAAGAAACAAAATATGGGTGAGATCAAATGATCAGTAAGATAAAAATATAGTGGAAGAAAGAATGAATCAATGTGAATAATAATTATGAACTGTTAAATAACTAAACTAAAATTCCATATAATCAATAAACTATGAATTAAGTGAATAAAAAGTATGGAAAGGTAATAAATGGAAAAACTTTCCAATCAAATAACTATATAATGAAAAATTGATATAGTATGGAATGAAACTGAAACACATTACACTTAATCAATGAACAAAAAATTAAATGTATTTGTAGATATGTAAATAAAAAATTTCATGGATGAATAATAACTAAAATATATAGGTAATTCTTGATTATTTTACATCATGTATTAGTTGTATGAGGACCTATACAATCATGATTAATCCTTTTGATCATTTAAAACTATATATAGAAATTTGTCTACGTTCCACAACACGTTTTTCTTAAGGGAACCTATCAATGCATCGAGGAGATATATAAGGTCTCAGCTCAACGTATCATTTAATTTCCAAATCATTCATTAAATTGTGTAATCGACATAATTATTAAACAATACGCCTTGTCAAATATCGATATTGAATAAAATATTTGAATTTATCAATAATTCCCCAATTAATCAAATAACAGTTAATGTAGACACAATGTAAAAAAAATTATATGGTTTAGGAAATAATAATATCCTTGAAAAATGAAATTAACAGTTCAGGAGGAATTAAATGATCAATGATCATAGAAGAGTGAATATTTCAAGAAGACAGAAAAATGAATTATGGAATTGAATTTCAATACTATCTTTTCCAAATCTCAAATAAACCATACCGAGGGAGAATAAAGAAGGTACCAATACAACTAATACAATGTGGAGTAAATATCAAAGGTTTTTTGTGGTTGAATATAAATCCTATAAAAAATATATTTTAAAAAAACTTATTGAGGATAATATAATTATGTTATGAAAACCCATTAAAAACAATATCTTTGAATATAACGTTTGAAAACATTATATTTTGAATGTAACCATTTAGATATAAAAATTAAGGTTCAAGGAACTGATAGTGATTAAATCCATAATTTTCATACAAGGTAAAGGATCATTCCTTTTGCCTGGTAAAAATGTATGAAAAGGACTTTTCAGGAAAGTGATAAATATATTCTATTATAAACACTTTTACAATAAATAAAATTTTAAAAATCTCTTACAAAATAATTTTTAAAGCGTCATTGAAAAAATATTAATGAAACATAGTTTTTAGATGAAAACAGATTCTCTTTCTATAAAGAGATTGATGTTGGGGTTTCTTGAAAACATTTTATTAAAAACTTTGAGTACCAAAGAGTGGAAAATGGTACTAATAGTTGAAAATGGTCATGAATAACCGGATCGTATAAAATGAATGATTTTATTGAATAGTTTTTATATATTTTTCATTAGTGAAAATTAAATTTAAATATCATTAATGTAGTTGTTGATGAAAATAGTCTTTAAACATTCCAATGTGTCCCAAAACCTTTTGAAACAATTTAAATCCTAGTCTTCATGAATTAATAACATTAAATTAAAGATTAAAATAACATGGAGTTAAATTATTATTGATATAATATTACAAAATGGGTAATATATACACCGAACAAAATTTATAAGTGGAGATCATGACATTTATCTAATAGATATATAATGTAATATGGAAATCCCTTAGCAAGAGTTTCCTTTTTGATGAACATCGTTTTAATTCTTTTATAATAAACTTATGTAAATATTATACTATCTTGAGAACCTTTTTAATGTTTATCATTACTTTTACTTCTACATTAACAATGATTTATAAAACTACATACACAATTATGTTTACATGTGGGTTTTTTACTAAATATGGTATATGTGTCGAAAATAACTTTAGTCTATCAACTATTGTCAAGGGGTCCATTATTTAACATATGTATACCAAAAAATTGAAATAATTATGATATTTATGAATAAAATTTTATTTTAAAATTCATAATTATTTTTTCACATTTTAAATAAACCAACATTACGATCAAGGGAATGATATGTCATACATAAGCATCATTAATGTTCCCATTTTCCAATGATTATTATAGAAAAATGGTAAATAACACAATATCATTACATAATGGTAATTATATAATAAATACAATATTTCCCAAATATAATATATTTTTTTTATTCATCATATTATTAATTATAACCATATTTTATATGTTCAATGTTTAGTGTTAATGAATCACAATGCTTAGAGGGAGAGGTAGACCACACTACCTCAAACGATGTTATCATATTAATGAAAAATGGAAAGTATTAAAGTAATGTGTAATTAAAGGATTAACAATACAGACATTTTAAATATCATATATATCTTATATAGATAGAGTTTCTATAACAATGGCTTGCATTATAGGTTGTAAGGGAAGAATGAAAAATCAGCATTTTGTGAGGCAATAGTTCGGTAAACTCAAAAAAATACACTTGTTACCCATTCGATGGAAGTATGTATTTGTGTAGGTATAACTACAACCATTAAAAATCCTAGTAAATTGAGTATACTACTATTTTGAAAAAATAATTGAATAAGAAGATATGAGATGTTTGAGATTGAAAATGAAATTTAAATGTTATTGTGAAGATGTTAATTCTTAATCGGGTAACTACTTGTGGTTTGTAAAAAAGTCTTTCTGGGAAGGAATTATGTCCAATGGGAGGATTCGTTGTTGAGGGTAGGGATTCTGGGAATTTATTTGTTATGATATTGTGGGAACCTAGGTTGTTTTATGATTGGGGGGGGGGAGGTGGTGGCCTTTTATAAAGAAGGAAAAATGTAACTTGGAATTTTTGGAAACATGTTTGGAGTACACATATTTTTACAATATAGGATTCAAAAAATAAAACAAAATGGAAGGATAATGTCTTATTCATGACCATAAAATAGGTTTTGGACAAGTGGATAGGTTGATTGTGAACCCATGACTATAGTTTACTTTTTTATTATGCTTAAATTTACTTTAATAATTATATTGAATTTTAATTAAGTTCACTAATATTTTAGGTCAAAAAAGTTGGTCTTATTATACATTATAAATTATTCTGATTCCAATTATGGTATAATTTTTTCCTACTAATAATCGGATAACTGGTAGAAAATAATTTAAAATTCATCCCTTATGTGGGACGAAAATGTAGGTTTTTAAATAAAAATAATCGAATGTTGGAAATGTTTTTACAATCAATTTCAAATTGATACTAACTCCAATGAAATAAATTTCACAAATTGATAAAAATATTATATAATTAACCATTCAAATAAATTTAATGAATAATCTTCCATTATAAATAAATTATAAAAAAATTATTTTTTGATTGAAAACATAGCAGTGTATACTATTCATTAAAATTGAAATGTTTATAAAAAATATATAAAATTCACCCTAACCTTATTATTATGTTTCTAATTTAAAAATGAAATTTATTTTTTAAATATTATATCAATTAATGTTTCAATTTTAAGATTTAAAATGGGTTCTCAAATAAAATTTGGGAAAATATCATTTGAAAAAATACATGTTACTATATGTAAAATAATGATTATTATTATATAATTCATATCAAACCCAATAGATGAATATAATAAACATTTCATTGAATATATAATATATGTATTACATTATTATAACTCAATAATTATAATTAATTTAATCTGTTATCATAAAACAACAATGTGTGACTAAAAATAATATTATATAAAAATAGCCACATTATATTCAATTTCTACTTATATTCATTTATAATTAATTTGTAAAAACTTAATCAATTATATCATTTAATAAACCATAATTTTTATTATTTATATTCTACTATTCATAAATACTAATTAAATGACTATTTTATATCTCATTATATTTTAATATTATATTATTGTCTGATAAAACTTAGTATTTTGTGTAACACAAGCCATCGAGGAAGGCCACACTTGCTTGTAACGCACAATAACTCAGTTTTAAAATCATCTAAATATAAATAATTTCTTATAATTAGTAAATACATTATAAAGATTACATATATTATATTACCTTATGTGATTGGTGTTGTGTGTAATAGACACTATCAAATACAAGGTTGTTACATTGGATTTTCATGCAACGACATGTATCATTAAATTAGGTTTATGGATCTCATCACATGACAATAAATGATATTTAAATGGGTGAGGATTACCATTTAATATTTCTATTACCATTAAATATAAATATCTCTTTATGGGAAATGAGAGATAGAATCATGGTGTGTCCTTTTTTGATTGAAAGATGATATATATTAACCTCAGAGTATAATATTTCGACTGATGTCAAAATCCTCTAGGATCGATATAATTTAATTCTAATAATTTTTCCCTCAACATTTATCAATTGGTTCAAACCCATTCAATGTACTCTGACACTTAGAAAAGGAACTTCAATCCCTATATAAAATAAATTCTCCACTAAAACTCAATTCCTCATGGGTTTTCCCCAATGCGTCACTACCCATCAGTAGAATGATAATTTTTCATGAAGGACGATAAAAATTAAATTTTTATAATTAACATGAAATCCAACTTGAAAAATATTTGGCATAAGAATTATTAATATAATATTACTTGTTATGATCCAAATGAGATTCCTAAAAGTTTCTTGATTAAGAGTTTTGTCCATTATCATTAACTTCACGGAGCACTGAAATTTCGTTATAACATCGACAAGGAATCTATTTCAATATTAGCTTAATTCAGTTGATTCAATAGGATTTAAGGTCTATTTTTATTTTGAGGGTTCATATAATTTGTATAATATTATAGGATGATGCATATTGAGATTTTTAGTATTCAATAACAAATCATATCACATGTGTGTATCTTAGATGATGATTATTATTTGTGTTATAAAATTTCAATGAGTCCAAAACACATTATTTCATAACTGAAGGGTTATCATTCTGATTTGATTTTGAGTTGAGATAATTTTTGAGAAGTCATTTCCAGATAGAATGATCATTCCAAAATAGTCATTGTTTCACCCACATGGATAAATACCCAATAGTTGTTGGTGGGGGGGGGGGGGGGGGTTAATCAGGGAATTAAAAATTAGAAAAATCATCCATTCAATTTTCTGTGTCAAAAAACAGTATAACATTATTTATTAATAACACATTAATTCATAAAATTAAAATGAATGAATTTAGAAGAGAATAATTTTTCATTGTTCCCCATATCTAGGATAACATTTGATCATAAAATTAAAATATTATGATGTAAAATAATCCACTAAAATACATTTATTGTACTATGTTTTGATCTAAATTATTTTACGCTTGGTTTACTACCACTCAATCCATGAAATATCAGTTCTCTCACTGTTGATGTGTACTAATTATTTATATAGTAGCCTTCCCATGATGATTTATATCACCACTTTTACACCACAATTTGTGTTTCATGAGTATCATACATTATCCTAATGATTAATATGAATTTATTACTAAAATTATATGATATATTTTAACTTATATTCAATATTCACATACAAAATTCCAATTCAAACATTTCATGTAACATTAAATATGTCACATAAATCCTAAATTAAAAAAGTCCAAATTTTTCATGTAATTTACTTCGTAATATAACCATAGGTAATTTTCATCCGATAACCAATATTCTTGTAAATATATCACATGTGATGTATGATCATGTTGTTGTTATAAAAAAAATCTATCTTGTTTTTCTTGAAGAGTTGGTCTTACTAAATAGGGGGTAGTGGACTATTTTGAGGTGTTTTTGTCCCTTTACAAAAATTTAGTGCACACCACAGTCACTTTCTCATATCATTCCATAGATAGAAAAAAGGTATCCTTTATCTAATATTCTATATGTAGCTCCCCTTATTTTTAGATCTTCCCATATATGTTATTATCACTTACACAACATTGTTTATTTAATAAAGATTTATATTTCATGATTTATGAAAATATTCACGAAAGCTTATAATTAGTTAATTTTTTATTTTTTCCCTCAAATAAAAAATTTCAGGATATATTTTAATCATTCCAAAAACTTCTTGATTTCACAAAAAATCAATTTTTTGAAATTTACATTATCCTTTCTTTAAATATTTGGACCAAAAAAATAGAAAATCATAAGAAAACATCACCAATTTAAGGATGAAATATTCAATACACCATCCAGATCAAAAATAACCCTTGATTAAAATTATATTAAAGACTCTGTGGTTAATGATATTTTTAAACAATATTTTTTAAGAAAATACCAAATCATTATCCACCATCATTTTCAACAAAAATAATAATGTAAAAACAATAAAACCTTGCCTTTGAGTGATTTTTCCAACAAATAAGCCATAATTTTTGGCATTCTAACTATTTGATGTGGGAAACAAATTCACTATTATTGTTTTTATGTAAAAATGAAGTATCTGAAAATATAAAATTCAGTATACCATGAATATTTATTTCTCTTAGAGAATGTAAATTCTATTAGGACATTCCTCAATATTGTAAATAACACAATAAATCGTGGGATTGGTAGAAACAATTTTTTTATGCAGTTTGGGGAAACAATATTAACTACACTAAAATAAATAATATCACATAGTTAATTATATATTCATACATCAATGGATGTCTGGTTCTTTAAATAATACCATGTATATGTCCATTAAGATGGTGTTATGGAGCCTATATAATTTCTATACCCTATCTATTTATGTATAATTAAGGTACTATAAACTATAAATATCATAAATGTTTATCAAATTAATTATAAAATGTCATTTTTGTAATGGTGGAAAGTAAAGGAATGATATACATGGAACAAATCCCCTCTCATGAAATCTATGGTGAACCTATTACAAGATGGTATCTTGTTATCATCAACATGTATAATCGTCCCCGTAATATTCAAAATAAAATTTAACATATTACATCATAACACGATATGAAATTACTGTATTTACCTACCTACAATTTATAATTATGTGCATGAATATATATCTTCCTATCACCTTTTCTTAGTCCTCTAAGAATTAATACATTTTTCTATTTTTATATATGATTTATATTATATTTTTAAATAATTCTATAACAAGTTTATATATATAATAAAACTTATTTGATATTTACTATCAAATAACTCTCTCTTATTTTTTTAAAAACATTATATAAAAACAAATCAGTATTCACTAAAACTATTTCAGTGAACATTAGGTATTTCATATCATTTGTTGGGATTTTGAATTCCAAATTAAAAGCAGCACAAAAAATGTGGTCTCTCAAGAAGAATCCATTATACCCATTATATAAAGGAATCTACATTGAAATTTACCAAAAAAATTGTATTCCTATAAAATTGTTAACTAAATTTATCAAATATATCACAAATATACCATTAATATAATTTTTAAAGATTTAAATACCATCAATGATTAATAAAACAAATTAATAAAATATATTTCAAATAATTTATTCTATATTATTTGAGTAAATACAAAGGATGTTAGATGAATTCATATAAGGTATTTCATCCCTTTACATGATTTTTTCATATTAAATTGACCAATGTAAGTAATTATATGTCACATAATTTATGTGGTTTTTTCCTTCCTCAGTCGTGCATAATTGAAATCATGTATTCCATATCTATCAGGTAAGATGATAAATGTTATCATGTTAAATAAAATCTGGCAACTGGATTAAACCAAACCTAAACACCAATGATAAGATCACCCTCATGGATGACATTAAAAATGCATAAGATTATATTGTTTTACAAGTAACTAACCTTATTAATTAAATTTAATGACTATTTTAATAATATAATCATCCCAGTAATATGAAATAAAATATGTATAAAAATCTATATGATGTAATCAAATTGGGAAATTTAAAATATAAGGATTATGTTATATCTTATTAGTGAACTTTGTATCTCTTGAAATCTCCTACTCAAGATAATTATATAATATTGTTAAAAGATTTATTTCTCTAAGCTAACCATTGATTCCGGATAACATTAAGTATAAGCTCATAGGATTAAATTATCATTTCACTATCATATTATTTTTTAGCCCATGGGACTGAATGATAATGTAGAGGTACCTTTTTTATAATATGTGGTATTTTAATATTATTAATATCATTATGTATATGCTCACAAATATAAAAAAACCCATCATTCATTACACATCTTAATTTTGTTAGGTTTTTCAATTTTTATTTAATGATATTTTAGAGGGGGAAATACATGTATATTGGTATGGAAGACAATAAAATAAACTATAACACAATATTCATTAATTAGATTCATAAAATAAGACATGAAATTAAATCATAAGGACAATAAATTTTAACATACAAAATTTGAATCACTAATTCCACATCACTAAAGGACACTCATAACATACTGCTAATAAACTCCCAACATCAAATGCATCTACATAAAAAAACCAATAGAACATTTCAATAACCCAAAAAATGTCACCATTTGTTATTGAACATAATATATCATTTTGTTATTAATTAATTGGATCTAATGATGATACATTCTAAATAATAGATAATTTACTAAGTTACCATATTCCGGGGAAAATTACAATAAATGTGAATCATGACTATTAGATGGGGGATAAAAAGTAGTGGCAATTACATATTATAGGCAATAATAACCAAATCATGTGACATGACCATATGTTTTGGATAAAAAAAATATTTTAATACATTTAATTATCATTTAGTAAGAAGAATCCTCATTTTCTATATCCTTGTCTAAGAATCTATTCCATGGCTACCCCCAGCTGACAAATCCCCCCTTCTTGTGTTTTTTTGATTTATCTGCACTATCTTCATGTGACATCGATGGGTAATACCCTGCATTTTATGTTTTTATTTCACTTATTTTTTCTTCTTATCTTATTGATTTACATTCATCAACGATTTCCTGATCAAAAGTCATATTTGACAACACTAATATTGGTAATTAATTAAATAATAAATTTTTAAATTATTGTATTTGGATATGATATATTTCTTCCTAGACATTTATTATTTTTATACATCATGTGGTTTTTAAACAATTCTGTTTGACTTTATATCTTCTCTTCTTCTGATTGGGGAACCCATTGTAATGTAATTACAAATAAATGATTTCATTTTAATTGGAAACCCATATAATATTATTAGATATATTCATAATGGTTTCGATGTGTTTTTCCATGATTTATAGTAATGGTTTATTATGGTTAATAAGGGTTATTCATTGAATATAAATTTTAATTCACTAATGGAATTTGATTAATTAATACATTTATTTTTTTAGTTCATATGGTTTTTGAAAGATAATAAATTTCAATTTCAATTTATTGTAATGATAATTTCCAAGATTCTATTCAATTTTTATTTAAAAATTTATTTTCCAAATACTACCATTGTTATCCACTATTTATATCCTCTTATACATATACCCCTTATTAGTTTGATATAAAGGTGTAACTTGTTTTATTTGTGTTTTATGGATTTCTAAATGGGGATAATGTGTATAAATTTGTTTCAGTGACTACCAATATATTTATAAGATAATATTAATTAAATAATTTACATTGAAGATGATTGTTTATACGGTATACATAGGTTAGATACAAGTAATCTAGGATGGTTACTAAAATATATATAACTTTTTTATAAATTGGTGGTCATAGATATCAATTTTCTCTATGTTTGGGTAGATCATAAAAAGGATTTTGGGGTGGGTTGGTATTTATGACCACTTAAATATATTAGGAAGCGTAATAATTCATCAGTGTGGTCATAGGGTTTATCAAATGGACATGATTATTAAATATCTTTTTATATTGTTCTATATTTATTTTTTATCATAAACTTAATTCTACATTGTTATTCAACCACTGGATTATTTTACTTTATGTCATAATTTATATTCTTATTTCCATTATTTTTTTATTAAATATTTTATTTTTGATTATTCTCAATAAATTTTCAATTCATTCAAAAATAATATTTTAAAAAAATTTAATTAAATAAATTTGGTATTTCTTTAAAAACATAATATGATATTTGTAGTTTTCCTTAAAACTAGCGTTTTATGCATGGATTATAAATGGAGTTTCATTGATTAACGGTGGAGTCCTTCCTGGTGATTAACTATACACCCAAATATCCTTATAAGGTATGATTCCAAAATAAATTTCACCTAATCATGTGTATTTTATTGAATTATTAGTTTTTTGGGGGTTATTGGGGGATGAAGGGAATGTATTGGGAGAACATGTTGGGCATCCCAAGATTTATCCCAGGAATAATATCATGAGTTAACTGGTGTTTTATTTTTCATTACCATATATGTTCTAAAATGTTTGGTTGTAGCTCTAGGAGGGCCTTGTGAGGGTAAGATACCATATCTAGAGTAAGGGGATATAATAATATTTGGTTTGAATTTGACTCTACTATAATTGTGAATGTAGTTAGAATTGGATAGACCCACTTCTCAATGACGATGAAATATAAGTCAATGGAATGCTTGAATCACCTCTCAGGAATGAACTATATTATCACACACAACAATATGGAATAAAACTACCTTGTTGATTCTATAAAAAACTTTGGTATATATAGTGTTTCTCTTTTTTTGTCCTTTTATTTTACAAATAGAATTTCCCTCATATTTAAAATGAATTTATGTTATTTTTGTACATTATAATTGTGTAATTTCTTTATCTATCAATGAATGAGACTTTCCCTTTTAGGTGAGACCACATCATTCTTGAAAAAATATAAAAAATAATTCCCATAAATTTCTTGGGTATTTGTAAATCCCATAAAAGTTGGATGTGGTTTGAAAAAGGTTTATGTTGATATATTCTGTTGTTAATAACAATTTTTAATTTTCAGTAAAATGTGAAACCATCACTATTGACCCATGATGGGTTCCCATTATTGGGAAGAAAATATATGATCTTAGTGTGTGGTCTTGATGTATCCCTTTTTATGGTTTAGTTTGGTTACGTTATTAGCCAGGGACGATCTATGCCAGGATTGGGTTGTTTATAGAGGTTGCTTATTGAGAGAAAAAATGTTCTATATTAATTAATTTTGAGTTATATATATTGGTTTTAATTTTTAATGTATTAAATATTGATAGTAGATTGGTATATCCTGATGTCACATCATCATACAGTGGTTCAGTGTGAGTAACTCGTCCATTGACACTATGGTTCTTATATATCATCACCATAAATGGTTATGGATATCAATCATTAACCATGTGGATTATTTAATTATTGTACATTGTTCACTATGATATTTTTATGGTGTTTCATCATGAACATTATTTTTCAAGGCACCGAAATAAATTCCATCTATATTGATAGTTTTGGTATTTCGTTGTCCACATGGGGATTTTTACATTTTTTCCATCATCCAAAAATATGATGTTTTAAATAATACCATATCTAATAATAGAATTTCAATGGTGGATTAAAGATTCCCTGGAGACTATATTTTATAAAATAAAATAAACAGTATGGTTTCATTCTATGGTTCATATTCTACATAAATAGAGTTTTATCTATTTTCATTATCCACCTATGATGATCATGGTTGGTATAACATCTTCTAATAGTCAGAGATGGATGTGTATAATGTACCTAGGATTGTTGATTTGGATTTTTCATGGATACCAAAAATTATGTTTTGGTATTGGATTACTGATGTATTGGTAAACTATATCAGTTGTTGGAGGGTAACGCACAATTTCCAGAATTTGTCTAAATATTGGTCGATAATGCCCCTTGATTTTTATATGTGGAGTGATAAACCATTAAATCCCATGGTGTTATCAGAACATTGGTATATCATTTCATTTAAGGACTAGTTATTATAGGCAAGAAAAAAACATGATAATGGTTTTAATAAAACAATGATTTGATGGATTATTTATTTATTATACAATGAGCATGCATTCAAATTTATTAAACATGATAGGGACACCATTTGTGCTGAATTACTATGTTGAACTCACACCGTGTTTGATTATTGTGGTACCCAAGTATACATTATTTTTTGAGAGCTATGTATGTTAATGGGCCTAAATGTTTTAAATAATGTGATGACATAATTTCAATATTTATAGATGGGAATGTTCTAAGACTTGAGACCGATTTGGTTTAGGTCTAATTTTATTTTTCATAATTAGGACCATGTTATATATTATATTCCAATAGATTGATTTTATATATGAGTGGTATTATATATTAAATAACTCAATTAAATGAAACAGTAATGTTATATTTTTTATTGGTTGCTAATTTAGTTGTTTTACTTATCTTATTATAATTTAATAATTGGATGAATCTATTGTAATTTTAATTTCACCATGTTTTGATGGTTTTTATATCACATGGAATAGTATCCACACTAGTAATATGTTATCCATTTATACTATTTGGATGCCTATGGTATATGGGAAGGAATTCTATAGGAATGTACCATCCAAATTTGATCATAGTGGATTTGAACCAGATTGAGGATGCTATAATGTGATATTGGATATTTATTTTTCTTTTTTTCATAATAATTTTTATATTATAGATATGAGATAGATTATTTTAAAATCATGGAAGAAACCCATGAATATAGATTATCTAGCCCTCATATAAGTTAATTCCATGTTACTAGGGATAGAATAATTGTTTTTTCACAAATACATAGGTTTTGATTATGCCAAGGCAATATGGATTTTTTATTTCTAGAATTAATCATTCCTTAATATTGTAATAGTCATGAATTTATAAATAATATTATATATGTAGAGCTAATAAGATATTTTTATAAATTCATTTTCTTGAAATCCATGTTACTATATAGTTTTGGGTCAGAAAATGCATTAAAAATTTGCATAGAGTGATTTGAAAAATATTTTCATTGTTTAAATTATTTTGGGACAAAGGGGGATTAGATTTCCAAATATGGGAGGTGAATCTTGGTACTGATATACTTTTCATGATTCATCATACCCCCACAGGATCATGAGATCACTATTATAAGGGTGACATCATTTTCTCTTTTATTTTAATATTGAGGATATACCTTCTAACATAATTCGATGATGATGAATTGAATGTAAATAAATAAAAAATCACTTGAATAAAAGAATGGTTACATGGTTCACCATTAATTTGATATATCCATGAATAATATAATAGAGATGTTCTGATGTACCCAATATAGAAAATTCCAATTGAAATACAGTTTTGGGGATAAATCACTTTTATAATTATTATCCTTACCTTACATGATTTAGGTAATACTCACAACTACCCTAGGGATACTCTTACAATCATTTCATCAGTGGCTCACTTTTGATGGATAAGATCATTTTTTCTTATTCTTGTGGTAAATTACCTAAAATGATTCACACAATGTTTTTTGGATATGTTGTTCTCTTCATTAGATATAAATAATGCATCCTTATTTGTACACAAATTTTCACATTAATTTCATTCTAGGATGATCATTAACTTATGTGAAAACACATTGCTGTATTACAACCACAGTCATGAAAAAATTAACATACGTCTCTTTTCAATAAACATAGAAATTACCTCCACATTATATATAAAAATAACTTCACTAGATTCCATGTCTTCCTTTCACTCGCTTGTATGTAGTATGAATTCACTCATTCTGATAGTATTATAGATTGGTATAGATCCCCATTCTTAATCATATTATGAATATAGGTATGAAAATAATACTAATGATAGGTTATTGTAGGGATTTATCTTCTTTCACAATACTCTAGAATGATCCCCCATGTAAGACCCTAGAATGTAACCCCCTGCATGAGATGCTGGCATGTAACTCCTTCTATGAGATCCTGGTGCTAACCACTTTCATGAGATAATTGAACACAACCCATTGAGTGAGATACTAATGAGTATCCCCTTTAACACTTTGTGTGAGATCCCAGAGTTCAACCCATGCATGAGAACCTTTTTCAATACAATTTCTCACAATTCATGAGATCTTGGGGTGTTACCATTTCATGGGAGATCTGGATGCATGACCCTATTGAATGAGATCTAGGAACGGGATGCTATTGTGTGAGATCCAGATAAGAGACCCATTTGTTCAAGATTTTTGATAGAAGCCTTTTTATATGATGAATTTTTAAGGACATGAGAAATAATTATTAGATTTCAATCACGTATACTCTTTCCTTATATATATTTCAAAAAATAAATTTCAATACCTCCCCACTAGACACCTTCTTAGATGTTTCTTTAATTAAATCAATTAGTAAAAAAATTATGTTTTTATGATATTTAGGGGCTATTTAAAGGAATAAAAACATATTTTTTTCATTGATAATAATGGTTTTCCATTCATTCCACCAACTCATCAGTCGACATCAAAAGATTCACATGATCTCTTCACATGGAGACTTGATGCCTATTAGTATCCCCTTCACTAAATAAACTATATTGTCATTGAGTGTGTCACATGGTCCCATCATGACATCCCATAATAATCATGTGGTTAGTGAATTTCTCATCCACTGTCTCACAATATCCTCTGACATCCATTGGTTATCATCAAGAACTATGTAAGATCTCTAGGAATGTTTATCTAACAATAATGTCATCCTTTGTGAGAGTATTCACACTTTCATACATAGGGATTTTAAAACTCGAGCACTTTTGTGAGATAAAAAATATCCCCCTCCCAATGATCATATATCCTATGCTCAGTGAGATCTAAAATTTCACAAATTCAAATATTTCATACTTTCAAAATATCAGATAATTCATGCTTGCATGAGATCATACATTTCATGCTTTTGATAATTCATTCTTATGAAAGATCGAATATTTTGATCATGGGTGAAATCAATGAATCCTAATAACTCTTCATGAATAAATTAAAACCCATCATTTTTCAACAACCTATTACATTAAAAAAACATTAAAAACTCAATCACCACCAATATTTGTTTTTTCTAGAAATCTCCCAGTTTTGTTGTTTGTACAACACTTATAATCTAATTGAATTAACATTTGATGAATCATGTGCATGTTAATACATTTTTAATTAGAAACACTCTATATCTATCATAGAATTCCATAACGCATACTCTATTTCAGAAGGATTCAATCTCAGTTGAAAAAAGTTATTTAGGAAATTTTCGTCAATGAATCACTTTATTCTCCAACCTACCATCTGAAACCATCTTGATACCAAAATATAGAATAAGCTCGGCCATTAATATTTCTTTGTAATATTAACTCATCTCATGCTAGAAATCTAAACTCCTTTTAATGATTTTTATTCCATAAAAACCACATTTATTATTTCTATATTAAAACATGCTTACTTCACTACTCCACCTGTCTGATTCTCCCCTATATTGATTAAGATATTTTCTCCCCCTTATATATCACAAACCCCATATCACCTAAGGTCACTTGTTTGTGGTCTGCAATAGGGTAACAAATAAATATCAAAACCGTTTCCAAAAATATATCATACCCCATTGATATGGGATTCCACATCCACACTATTCCCGGTTTGAGGAATTGAAAAATATCCAAGAGCAAGTGGATATCGCTCAAACACCACTTTATGTCAGGTAGTTATAAAGAAGTTTGTGGCCTATAGGTTAGTCATCAAACACTCTAAATTTTCAGGATAAAGCTCCAGATTCACCATTATGGGGTGATATTTTATTTAAATGTTTTTAATACATGGATTAGGAACTAGACTATTTCAAATATTTATTTCACTTAAATTATCACAATGTTTACTAGACATATGTTTCAATAAAAATAACCACCTTTCATATAAAATTTAATTCTGTATTCTATGATTTATAAATTTACTCCCCCTTTTTATATGATATCCATGAATAAGATTTTAATTAATCATCACACACTATTATTTTTTATCCATATGTGATTCTCAAGAGTTTATAATCTTATGGTTGTACGTATCTCCATTCACCTTATGAATCTATTTATTTTCAGTATACATGAACCCCATGACATGTATCTCCCCATTTAGTTTATAAAAATTTAGATACTTATTATAATAGTTAAAGGAAGGGGATATGAGTTCCTCTAGGGGCCTCAATAATTGGATTGTGGCTGATACATGTATACCAACCCTTTAATGTTTTCTACATAACGTTGTTCTCTTTTTTTATTGTTCCAATTACTTAACCAACATTAAATGTTATGTCCATATTACTAGACATTATCTAACCACAAACATAATATTCATCAGATATGTAGATTATTTTGGCTTTCTATTTTTCAAAACATGACGTTTCAACCCAAGGCTATAAATTTTATTCCATTTAGCTCTTCTTTTATACTATTTTTCCTTATGTTATCTCAGGTAGAAAATATTTTCACTAGACATATACTCTTAACTCATAATCTATTATAGGTTCTTTCTATTTCACTCACATCAAGACGTTTTCCATTTCTTTTGAATTCATAATGGAATTTTTTTTATTTAATTTTCATCTATCTATTATCTAATAAAAATAACCATGATGTGATGGGAGTATGTTATTTCACTAAATATATATTTGGTTTACATAACACTAGAGATGATCCGCCCATTTTATTCCATTTTCGCCCACATCTTTTACAATGTAGATTTTGTGAGTGTATGAGTGTTAGTTCTCGATACATATATTTTATACTCGTTGGGTTTCCTCCTAGACATTGAAAATCATTCTTAACATAGTAGGTAGTCTTCCAATACATGAATTTTCATTATACATGACTATAGTTCAAGATATCATATCTCGTTCCTTTAACATTACTAAAATCATCATGTTGAAATCCCTTACAAAATTCACTTGATTAGAACCACATAAACATCTCAAGTTTAATATATATCATGCATCATAATATCTTGATAGAGATATTGGTTAATCGATTTTTTTTATGACATTGATCCCCTGGTATTATTGATGCATAATCATTGTGTTCCATATTCTTCCAAAATTGAATCAATTCATGACTATATTCTTCTACGATACTTATCTTTTAGGCTTATCAATAAGTTTATACTTTTTCAAAAATTTAGAAATATTTATATTTTCACAGAAATAAAAATATTCCATATCCTCATCAAAAAAAATTTACATGGCCTTGAATCCAACCAAAATATAATTTTCTATGAATAATTTCTAAAAACCCTTTTTAGACCAGTTTCCATATCTTACATGATTTTCCCTATTTTCCTAAATGTTCACAATAGTTTTCATGTCATGTATGGGAGAGGTTTCCTCATACCTAATACCATATTTTCTAAAAATACATGAAATTTAGGGCGAGACAGTCATTTCTTGTTTTCCCCTAAAATAGAATATTTTAATTTAATTTTGATAATATATTCCAAATGATAGACAAATAATAATTGAAAATAATCCATTAAATTGGGATTTCCATTGGAAACAGATTGCATAACTTCTTTATTTAATGATTCTAGATATTCTACTAATTATTGAATCTTTATATCCAATGATTTGAGTAGAGCATTGAGTTACCTCCTGATAGAAATATCATCTTCTAATTAATCGTAAATCATATCCATCATGAAATATTTCTATTTCATTTTATAATTTATTTTGGGAAATAGACCCATTACATCATGCATTATCATATTTTATCCTTTTGTTATCCAAACCAGTTATGATTGGTGAACAATGAGAACATCACTTCTGGGTACAAAATTATAAATTTCTTCAGTGTTCATTTTGTTTCCCTTATCATCATATTTTCATTTCTCTATCAATTAGGACATCATTATTAATTCATTATATTGCGAATCATTATGCTCCCTTGTATTATTAGGCACTTCAACAAGACATTTTCAATCCTTATATTTTTTATATAAATTTCCAATACATGGATAATAATATCGTGAGACATATTTTCCTCTTTCAATTTATGATCCAATTCCTTTTTCATGTGGAAAACATATACTATTGGATATAATGATATTTATTCATCATCAATAGTTCTATAATCATAGGGAATGTCGGGTTCTTTATTCATTCCTATAGAATCTTTGATTGGAAAAGTAGCATCACAATCAGATAAGTTTACCTTTTCCCACAATTTTATCACACATTTTCAATAGATACTTCTACACTAATGAAATCCACTATAACTGTTCTTATTTGAATTCCTTCCCTTTTTGATGACTCACCAAAATAAGAACAGACTGAAACACCAGTTTCAAAAATTGAATAAACCTTTTAACAAACTAATCCTACAGAATTTACATATTTTTTGATACTAATATTTATGCCTAATAAGGTCTTATATTCCTCGAGGGGGGGGGGGTGAATAAATTTATATATATTCATTTCAAATTTATTATTTACCAATAAGTACATGACCCGTATATTACATAGTTCACATATTTTTATCTTAACTATTATTGTTGATTTTATCCTTCTCTCTTTATCTGCTGATGATGTACTGAATGAAATTTATTTACAAAATAATAAGAACATATATATTTTTTACATAGATCACATTCACTAGACTATCTACAAGGATAGTAATACATAAATAATCCAATATTCCGAATCCAATAAATATTTATTGCAATAAAATATTAAGGATAAATCACTTCTACTAGGTAATATCTCAACTCAAGGTACACATAAACCATGATTCGATCAGGTGGATCACATGTCCTCATGTGTGCCTCCCCATATACAAGAGGATCCTGAATTGATGTGAGGTTGTAAAGAGAGTATGTTGAGGAGAATATACCCTCCTATAACGGTTTAACAAAAAAAAACATAAACATACAACAAGAGGAGAATATAATAAATTGAAAAAATATAAACTTTTGGGATGAATTAATATCTCAACCTCTTAATAAATATTACAAATCCACTAGGTAGTGTCATATAAATCGGTCCATTAAATTCTTAAATACAAAAATGGAACAAGGGAAATTAAAACATTAACATTATATGACAAATAAATAAATTAAAAAATGAAAAAATGGAACTCTAATAGAATCTCTTGTTCTTCTCATTAATCTGATCATATGGTCCAACTATAAGTAATTATCTCAAAAACATGTAGAAGTTTTCTTTCTTATATTTATACTTGCACCAATATAATATTCTCATTAATGAAAGGTAGCCCATGTAGGTTGTGGGATAAAAATATTTAGTTGTAAACCACCAATGGTTTCTATGCATAATACAAGTAGTGATCCTATATAAACTATGTATAGGTGTAACATATTAAGAAAAAAATGATAAAATAAATATCCATCACACTCATTTTTTTATTGGACACCTAGTGTTTCTACCTGATTTGGATCATGGAAAAGTGGAATGTATAAAAAGTCTCCACGATATATATATATATACATATATTTCAACATTTTATATAGATCATAATTATATAATTCATAAACCTATATGAACCATGTACGTGCCACCATATGTGGGTGTATTCCTATAATTCTTGTTTCTAGATGGATTAGGGTAAAACTAAAACATGAATAACTAGTATAAATGAGTTTATAAGCTCATGAAAAAGTGTACATACCCAAAATAACATAACACATGTGATACACCAAGCCTATCACTCGTGATGTTCAGTGTACCTCTTTTTCAACAATATAAACATGGAGTGTTGCTCAAAAATCCAAACACCCCACTTGATTCTGGTGTGCAAGACGTCACACTAAACACACTCTATAATGGAGTCTGATATTTAATGCTCAACCAAACCAATTAAATTGTATCACAAACTATATATAGGAGTATTGTCAGTTATAATATTTGAAATGAGTCAATATAAGTCATTTAAATCAAAAGACCAATTCATTTTCCATAAGGTATAATCACATTTTTAATATTACATTGAGGCATAACCTCTCATGCATTCAATTCCTTAATCTCAAATTAAAAAAATTTGTCATAATAAATAAATTAATCATTTCATAAGAAATGAAATAATTGGAATGACTTTAAGACATTTCATTAACAATTTAATTTAATTTAACCTTTTCATTTAAAGAAAGAAAAAAATCATGCATATGATATCCCATGTAATTCTAGAACATGGCATTTTTTAAAGCATTGTAGAATCATTTATAATTTTCAATGGGTATATCATATGGTGTAAATTTAATTAATAGAATTTCCTACATTATAAATTCCATGTCAATGTGGTCCAATCACATGGGAGGCACCCTTTTTTAAATACATCACTAACATTTCATGGGTAATTCAATATAAAAGCTACATCGAATAGTTAGAAGGAAAATCAGTCATATAAACATTTAACAATGAGGTTAATTTCAAAATTAAATACCTAGGGTTCCCAAAGAAATTTATAAACATAATATTAATTGCTAAAAAGGTTCAACAGAGGGGAATCATGGTGAAATGTTTGATTTCACATAAATAACTCAATATAAAGGGGATCCTCCTAAAAATTTGGCATGAGGAAAAATGATATAGCCATATAAAAACCAAAATCAAAAGTAAAATAATGTTTCCACCAGCCTCAATGATGTAGATGAATACTTCCTCATTTTTTTCCATATATATAGAGGTTGGTTGGAACAAAATATAAGAAAACATTCAATGCGATTAAAATAAATAAAACAAGGTTACATGTAAATTTTGCTATAGTTTCATAATTGAGATTATATCGAAGGTAATAGTTGAGGATATCATACTGAGATAAATATAAATCTTCTAATAAGTCATTACTCATATATTGTACAATGATGTTAAATAAATTCATATATCGATAGGATTTGAAGCTCACAAGAGTGAAAACGTTTGTATCATCTACAAGAGGAAGAAGATAGAAAAGAATAACATATTATAATATTAATTAAGGTATATATTTTAATTTCACCTAGAAATGGGGAGAGTGGTTTAGGAACACATTTTTTAAACAAGGAACTAACTATTTTAATTTGATGTCTATAAGGGGGAACCACGCAGGATTATGTTTATGGTTTACCTAATTGTGTGAAAACTATAAAAAAATATGCTTTTGAAAACACTGCAGCATTTCATGACCATAGTCCACTAGTCACATGGTTTTAGAAAACATATATTCAAGAGGTCTATAATATATTCAACAACATTGTTTCATATAAAATGTGAGGGTAGGGAAGTACAATTTCTGAAAATAGTGTAGTCAATTCTTTTCATCCACATTTGTGGCTTCAGGCTTCGAATGAGCCCTGGATACACACGAGAACAACTAGTGTTTTTTCCATTATAATTTGGTCCATTTAAATTAATTTAAACATTAATTATTCATTCGTTAATTAAAAGACAAATTTTTTACATATACCCATGCTGACCACCTTATAATATTTATGTATAGATCATTACTTTCCAAGGGCCACACCCTCAATCATTTCTTCACTAAATCACTCATGATGGATATGATAACCTTTTTCCTCACACTTTTCCCACTTCTCCCAAAATGTTTCATACAGAATTATTTGAATATGTTGGTACCTACAATAGTAATAATGAATTCATCATAAATTGTAGGTAGAATCTCAATTGATGTACCTTCTTGGTTCTCTTTTTAATCTATGAAAACCCATGGATTTGGTACTTTCATTCAAAAAAATCTTATTAAAAACTTGTATATTTTATATCCATTTCAATTAACTCCATGTTTTCTATAGAAATATCATTACTGGATGCCAATTCATTCACTAACTACCATGGATGTAGTTTTGAATATTGTCCTTCAACAAGTATTTTTCAATGGATCATATCCTCTAACTTTTTCTTCCTTTGAATTGACATAAGATAATGATACTAATGAAATTTCAATGTCAGAATGTATCTCCTTGAGAAATATACTAGTTTGATACCCCCACATGAATCCCTAGAGAGTAACCTCTTGCAAGAGATGTTAGCTGTAAACTCCTTGCACAAGATCCTAACACCTAACCACTGGGGAATTATTCTGGTAAATAACACATTGAATGATATCCTAGTGTGTAAAAATATTCACGATGTTCATGAGATCTTGGTGTGGAATCCATGCACAAGATCTTATTTTGAAACCCTTTTATAGTTTGTGTGAGATCATGGTGTGTAACATTTTTATGTGAGATCTTGGTTCGAAAATAATTTTGCAGATATATCAGCATGAGACCATGTTGCATGATATCCTATCATGAAATAATTTTTGATCTTCCTATAGATTTAATAAAAACTGAAAAAGGGGTTTGAATAAGTTTTCCAGTTTTTATAATTTTCAATACTTTCAAAACAAAACCCATGAAATAGTTTAATATTAATTTTTTTATCAACTATTAGTAAAAAACTATTCATGAAAAAGTATGAATTTATGTAAAGCACAAAATATTTAAATGTTTATAACATAGTGTGAGAGCCTAAGTCATTTACGTAACCAATCTCTTCGGTCTATACGAACTAACAATTATGAACAACTGAATACAACTTGAGCCAACTATCGTTAGACAAATTATATCTCTTGATAAGAATGATTATAAAAACACCTTTTAATTTACATTGATTTTTGTAAACAAAAGGGAGACAAAAAAAGGGTAAACTCATTATTGAAAATGATCCACACTTAATTAGTCTGACTCGTTACTCAAATTTGGCGAGTACTAATTTTCACAGATTGATGAGTATGCATCCGATTTTCTCAATCCGATGAGTTTGGTTATGATTTTCTCAATATAATGAGTTTGAATTAGATTATCTCAATACAATTTACATAATATAAATAAACTATTCTCAGTCTAACAAACTCAATCTCTTATTTTACACTCAATATGATGTACCTCATTCCAATTGACTCAATATGATAGACTAAATATGATCATCGCAATAATATATTCTTCAATATGATCATCTCAATAATATCATTCTCAATACTGTAGAAAAATGGCAACCATCCTTGCTTCCTCAAATATAAAATACTCTGAAAATACATTGCATTAAAACATCAACATTGACCTCTTAAAACCTCATTTTATGTCTCCAAGATTTATGGAAACTTGAATTTCATGTTTTACATCCTCGACTCTTTATAAAACGTATGGAATTTTCCATTTGAGTCTTCTTTGTAATCATCTCAACAAGATTTATTTTTATTTCTTGGTGAATCCAATTTTTGTTTCTTTCACATAGAATTTTAATTCTATATTCTAATTAGGGAATCATAATTCTATATCTTTTTTAGTGATTCCAAATTATGTAGCTTTCTTAGTGAATTAGAATTCTGTATCATTCACCCTGAATCTGAATTCTATTTCCTTTTATGATAATCCGAATTCTGTATCCTTCTTACTGAATTGAAGTAAACTCTTATTTATGATGGAATTTATATTAAGATTTAATTCACTTTAATATGGGTATCCATTTCAATGTAAGATTTATAAAACAATATTGAAATTGTTCAAAACTCTCCAATATTTAATAAAAAGCATTTGTCAT
Organism: Viscum album; assembly: GCA_963277665.1. Lineage (NCBI taxonomy): Eukaryota > Viridiplantae > Streptophyta > Magnoliopsida > Santalales > Viscaceae > Viscum > Viscum album. Next base: position 1,212,710,377 of record OY728137.1, read on the forward strand.
GAAATTTTTCATGATTTTTGAGATCATTGTGATCATCAATGAATCTGTTGACATTATTTAGAATATATTAAAACATTATAACTCATCACTTCAATTTCATCAATAAACCTCTTCATCAAAAATACAAATTACTATCGTACAGCTTATTTATTTCTCTGATTATGACAAGTGAACACCACTAGTAATAAACAATTTTTTCATCTAATTCTTTTGGATTTGATGAGATGAATATGATGAATATGGGTCTGATTACTAAATATAAAAACAATATTATACAAAAGGTTAGTTTTTAACAAAAAATGTTAAAGAAATTCATCACAATGTTATTCTATCTTTCCCATTTGATTTTTTGTAACCCCTCATTAAAAAAATTTCCAACTCTAGTATTTTTTTTCACAACTATTGTTTTCTGATATTTATCAAATATATCCTTTCTCAAAAGTTATTGTCCTGACCCCACACAACTTGAAAAATTAATTTTTTTTGATGAAATATAATCTCTCATTTAAAAAAAATTGGCCATATAATGATAAACTTATCCTCGCATTTCTTTTTCTCTCACTTTTTATTTTCTCTCCCACGTTTATAGAAACCACAACATTAAATTATTTTAGAAAGATAATTATGAACTTATTACATAGTAAAATATTGTTACATTCTCCACACCATTATCAATTTAATCAAAATCATTGTGGAAATTCTTATATATTAGCTTTCAAAAGACATTGGAGGAGGCTAAACATGATGTTGGAACCTCAATTCCAAAAACATTTATTTCATCGTTGTTTTTTAATGATCTTAGTAATATAATACATTATTGATTTGTATTCTATCAAAACATTTCTAGCATCAAGATTCTTTTTTTAAGTGAAAATTTATTTCATTACTTTTTGTTCATGAATTTTGTAAAATATTATTAGAATGATAAATTTCACTCTGATTATCAAAAATTATATTCAATGGTTTAGAAACATTTAAATTCAAATATCCAATATAATCATTCATCCAAAACATTAGACTAACGGTTTATATAACTTGAAAAAAATTCAGATTTCATTGTTCTAAATTTTAACACACATTTTTTATAGTTATATCAATTCACAAGACAATCTCCAATGAAAAATGCTCCTCATTAGGTTGATTTTTATCAATACAATCTCTAGCCTAAATGGCATCAGTATGACAATAAAAAATCATCTCACTATTTCCTTTGTATAATAACCCATGTGATGTTTTCCCATTTGTAATATATCAGAATAACCATTACTTCAAACATATATTATTCTTTTGGAATAATTAGATACTTAGAACACAATGTGATAGCTTAAAAAATATAATCATTTTAGGCTTTATGGAGAATAGGACTTCCTATAAGTTTTTGAACGTCTTTCAGATTCACAATTATCCCAAGTTCAACTATACACAAATTTTCTCTCCCTAAAATAGGTGCAAAAACATCCTTGGATTAAAAATCCAAAATGTCATTAACAGTTCCCTGAAATAGATTTTTTAAGATAATAAAATGTATTTTTCCTTTTTATGAAATTTGTAACCACAGAAGAATGTTAATTATACTTATATATACATCTTCTTCATTTCCTCAACAATTTTTTTTATAAATCTTTTCTATTCCTAGAAAACATTATATCATCCACATAATGAATTAATATTAGATATCTGGAGGAAACATATTTCAAATTTAGGTTCCAATAAACATTTCCATTAAAAACATCAACATTATCAAATAATTTAATGTTTATATTACCAAGCATTTTGAGATTGTTTCTACCCATTAAAATATTTCTACAATTTAAAAACATTTTTTCATTACAATACTATAAAAAACCCAAATGGTCATTATAAGTAACATTATTCTTCAATATCACCATTTAAGAAAGATTCATTTACATCCATCTATTAAAATTTGTAATTCTGATGAGTAGATAATGAAATATACATAATAATTGTTTGTATCTTTACAATAGGGGGATTATTTTCACACAAATCAACACTTTCCATTAGTGCATATCCTTTAAAAAAATAATACATTGTTTCATGAAAAATATCCATGATCATTCAATTTTTTTCAATATACACACATAGTTATGATACTATTTTTATTTTCATTACATGAAAAAAGTTCTCATGTTTCATTCTTATCAATCTGATCCAACCCTTTTTTATAGAATCCACAAATTCATTTTATTCAATAACATCATAATTTGATTCTGGTTGAACTTTTATGATATGCGATGCCTAATTATCTAATTCCAACAATATTCTAATTTCAACCAGGTCATTAAAATTCCAATGAATGTTTTCAAATTCCACATAATTTTATAAGGTTGGAAATTTCAATGTTTCTTTCCCACCTAGAATCTCTACATCACCTGATTATTATTAATCTTCATAAGTTTTTTTAAATTACATTCTTCACTGTTGGAATTCTCCAGTTAAACCACTTCAACAGCATTGACAACATTTTTTAAGGATCACTATATTTCAATTATCTTCACCTAATATTAGTCTCTAAAATATTGTAAACATTTGTTAAAACATTTTTATGTTATTACATTTGATGAATAATCCATAAAATTTCCTTCCTCAAATTTCTCATCAAACATTACCAAATCCATATATTTTAATTGAATAAGAAAATGAATTCTAAAAATATGGATGTATATCATTGATGTTTTTTTATATAATACATTTCATAAGGATTCAAGATAGTTTCCATTCTAAAAAATCATCTATTTTGAACAGGCACATTTTTACTAATAGATTGTCTCCAATTGAATTTTGAATGTCTGTATTATAAAAACATATTTCCTCAACTATACACCAACCATATATTCATTATTTCTGAAATGCTATTGATTTTTGGAGTAAAGGGAGCACTATACTGATGTTTGATACCAATATTTCTCAAATAAGTTTCAATATTTCGGTTTTTTAATTTTTTAGCATTATCTATTCACAACATCTAAATGGAAATCCCCACTACATTTGCAGTATTTTTTTGGATAATTCAAACATTTAAACACCTCTAACTTGTTCTTTTTAGAAATTATGCTTTCCATTTGAGTGAAATCATCAATAAAAGTGACAATGTATAAATCTAAATTTCCTGATTGATATATTAAAATCCCAAATTAATTGGAATAAATGATCTCAAGTAGTCTAGTAGATTTAATCTCAACTCTTTTAAAACAATATTTAGTGATATTCCCCTATTGAAAAGTTACACAAATATCTTCTTCTTTTTATTTAAATTCAAGAATGTTTTGAATGGAGTCAACATTAGAAATTTTGATTGTAGTTCTCTTCCAAGGGTCCCAAGTCATCAGTTCCATAATTTGATTACATCTTTCTTTTTCATGTTACATGAGTTACTGAAATATTTTATTTGGAAGAGATTCACACTATTTCTTTATCCTCTTGGGATGACTTTTACATCTTTCAAAATTTTTATGATTCAAAAATCATTTAAAAAAACTACTTATTTTCCATTATCAAAAATTTATGCACACTATGTATGTTATGTTTTATCCCATCTATAAATAAATCATCTTTAGCATTCAACATTTCATCTTCAATTTTAGTTGATCTAATTCCTTTGAGTTTTATAGAAATATCATTACCCATGGAAACTGATCCTCCATCACGAATTTAAAAATGTTTATTGATTTTTATATCACCAATAATATGTGAAGAGAAACCACTATCAAGTATCCAGGGTATACTCATTTTACATTTATTCAAATTTATTTCAACAAAAAAATATCTTTACTGAACTTTATTCTTTTTATATTCCTTATCTTTTCTATCATTAAAATCATGTTCTGGAAGGTGTGGCATACATATTTCATTATGGTGACCATATTGATCATATATTCCACCAAAATCTTCCAAAAATTCATTGATATTTCTTGTAGGAATGGTTCTAACATATTGATAATTCACTTTTTCCACTTTCTATAAGTTATAATATATTTCCATTATACTTTCACTATTATTTAATCTTTTCTCAAACCTTCATTCAGGTATGTATATGTTATATCGGAAATTATAATCCATCTACCCATAGATTCCATATCACCATCAATAACCATAAAATAATGTATTTATATTAAAATAAGATCATAATATATTGAAACATTATTGAGGTTGGAAACTGTTTTCATCTCTAACATACTTAGGATGTGGAACATCTTTTATTTTAAGTGAGTTATCTACATTTTTAAATTTGATTAGATTATCATATCCTTTCTCCACCCAATATTTTGTAATTATTTTTACTGAACATGAAATGTTAAAATAATCTGATGATACATTATTTTTGGTAAGATATGATTTCACATGATTCCCATATTAAGCATTCTCAGCATCATTAGAAGTCTCATATTTTATTTATGAATCATTGTTGAGGTTTTTATTCACCCTAATCATGGTTATTTTTTTCCAATATGTTTTCATTGATACATGTTAACCTATTATTCCTTATATTCTAGCTTCTTACTAATATCTATAATCAAATATCCATGTTCAACAGTTCTATATTCATAACAAAAAATATCATGAATGTATTTATCCACTTACTTTATGACATATTTTAATACATCATCATCTTCATCACAATTGTTATTCATTACTCTAATTTTTTTATGATATTTTTGTTAAAAAATCATGAAATAATTTGTGTTCTAATATAATAATCTTTATAATATTCTTCATCACCTACTTTACTTCGTGAGAAATCTTTTGTTCTCTCAAATTTTGAAATAAAATTTTTGAATTTTTGTAAACATTCTTATTTAGAGGAATTGTTGTTAGATGAGTATGATTAAACATTTTTACTCAAAAAACTTATTTTCTTATAGTAAACATATTCTATTATATTTTGGAAGACTTTTCAACATTGTATTTTATTTTCCACTTATTTAATCATGTTTTTTTCTTCATGAATCATCTCAATATTTTTGAATTTTCTTCTTTGGACAATTCATAGAAAATGTGTCTTCATTCACCACACTGAAAACATTTGATATGATGTTTACCTATATAATTTCATCTCTTTTTTTTAATTCATGAATATAAGAGAAATTGTTTTATCATTTAATTAATCATCTACTTCATCTTCAGGCTCCTATGTATCAACTACTTCAACATCATGGATTTCCATCATTCTGATAGATTCAAAGGCCATTTCATCATTAATATTATTTTTAAACATTTTTTACTTCCTTATTTTATATGAAACTATTATTTTATTCAATTAATAAAGATAGAATTCATCTTTGTCTTCTTTAAAATAAATTTTAAACCAAACATCTCCTGAATTTTCCACATAAGTTTCTTTACAATTTTATAATCGTACAAGACATCCCTGAATCCTATGATGTTGGAAACTATTTAATTTAATCCAGTGAAGTATTTTTCAATTATTAATCTAACCATCATTTTTAAATCTATATACATACAATAATATATTTCTATATTTTCATCCATTACATCTTTATTATCATTTAAAATAGTACCAATCTTGGCCCATATACTATAATAAGGTTTTGAGAACCATAATATTTTGGAAAACATTTTATGATATTTACATGAGATTATAATTTCTATCCATTCCATAATATTCTATATTTCTCTTATAAAAAAATTTCATTAGGGAGTATTTCTCAATAGGTGGAAATACAATAACAGTTGTATTAACAACTTCTAAGCCAATATATATGAGATAAGGAATAATCTGATTTTCATTCATAATTTTTTTTCATCAAATGTAGGAAATATTATAAAATTGAAATAATTGACCTTATCTATGATAAGTATTCCACAAGGGTACATTATCTCTCATACCAATTGATATTCTAATGGACTGAATAACTACTGAGAATAGGTTTTTTTCCGTTGTTATATTTTTATAAGTATCATTAGTTTTCCAAAAACAACCACTACAAGGTATCTATATTTATTTACTTATAATAATTTATTAAATAATAATGCTTGAAAATACTGGAAATTAAATAAATCACACAATATTTAAAAATTTCATCCTTAGGGTGAGAATCTATATCCTAGATATGTCCACACCCATGGGTATATAGAAATACACTATTATGAAGAAGTGACCATAGATTGTGAAACTCTCATTAAACACCTTCTACCTCCTTATAGTAATTATTATACTGACACTCAAAATTCTCCAATATTTTCTTATACAAAAATTGATCAAAATAAAAATAATAAAGACATTGTTGATGAGGCTCCAAATTTTCCTAGTCCAAATACTTATTTTGACTTGGATGGATCCAATTTTATTAATTTGATGAGTTTGGATCCAATTTTCTCCTGGAGATTATCTTCTATCTAATTCACTATATAAGATGAGTCTAAATCAGATGATTAAAGTATGATGGACTCAAAATAATGAACCCATTCTCAATCTGAAAAACACAAACTCTACTCAAATACACAATACATTATTCTTAAGTCTAATTCACTCAATAGGAATGATTGAATATGATATTCCTATTACTACATTTCTCAATCTAGTAAACAAACATTCAGAAATTTGTTACTCCTCATAAAATATATATTTTAAACTAAATTTCACTATATGTCTTCATTTCTACACGTTTCCCCCTTGAATTCCAATTATAAAAAGTGAAAATGATTTGATAAAATATTTTTAGGTGACTCAGAACAAAAAATCCTTAAAATTTAAATAATTCACTACATCCAAAAATTTCAAAAAACATTGAAAATAAATAACATTTAAAAAATCATCATTAAATTCTACAATCATCCTTATATTTCTCAATGATTTGGGACAAAATAAATTTCATGATTGAACTCATGAACTCTTAATAAAATGTCATGAATTTTAATTTATGATTCTTCGTCGAAATATTCCCTATATGAATTCTATTTCCTTCTTAGTTATTTGGATTTCTCTTTCATTCTTAACGAATAATAATTTCATGTCCTTCATAGTGAATCTAAATTCATTATCCTTTTAAATTAATATAAATTTTTTATCATTTTTAGTGAATCTAAATTATGTATCCTTATTAGTGAATCTAAATGAATTCCTATTAATATATAATTCCTATTATGATGGATATCCAATTATTATGTAATATCCAAACTACAACATTGAGATTCTTCAATCCTCTCCAACATTTTTACAAAATCTTTTATCATGAATTATTTCATGATTTGTGAGAAATTTATGATCCTTGTAGAATCAAAAAACATTATTTATAAGTTATGAAAACATTCTATCACTTCACGTCACTTTACTCAATAATCCATTTAGCAATAATACAAATTCATCCCTAAATGAATTATTTGATACATTGATTTCAAAAAAGGAAATCTTCAAAAAATAAAAAAATCATGCCTCTGATTATTTTGTATATGATGAGTGAAATATGATGCATATGGATCTGATTATAGGATAAAAACATTCTTATAGAAATAGTTAATTTTAAAAAAATACAAAATAATTCATAAAATAACTCATCACAACGGTTCTTAACATTGGTATGAGATCTTGATGAGATTCCATTTATTGCAATATTATGCTCAAAAAATTCACCACACTTACATTATTTAAATAACATATAATTCTTCATGAGATCTCTCCAAAAAACCCCACCACAATATCTCTCTATGAGTCTCCTTGGGAATTTCATTCGATTAATCACTTGGAAAACAATTCACCATATTCTATGAAATGATTTGGTAATTAATTGATATAAATATACAACCGTAATATTTAATATTTTGATTAGTTTTTCATTATTCCACCTCATTAATTACCATCACGTCCTTTGTGCGATCACGTCATTTGGTGACATGCCTCATGTCACATGCCATTTGGTGAGATCAAATGCATTTTCTCTATCTTTGTCACATGATACCATCTTGAAATCTCATGATAATCTTGTTATTTGTGAAATATTATTCATGGTCATCAAATGATCCTTGGACACTAATGTTTTTTCATCATGTTCCTTTGGATCATAATGTGAGTTCATATTATAATCATGTGTGGTTCGCTAGATCAATTCAAAATTTATCACTCTGTGAGATCCGGTATCTACCACTTCTTTAAGAAATTACATCTCACCCTCATCAATATAAGACATATATTTCTCCACAATATCATTTATTTTTCACTTTTAAAAGTTTTTCACTTACGTGAAATCAGATATTCCACTTCTGTGAGATCAGAAATTTAATGCTCCAAACTTTTCACACTTGTGTATGGTCGGTTATTTTTCTCAATAACAATATGAAACATTCCGGGTAACTATTAGTGTCTTCATTAACAACCAACCTCTTTCAACAACCTCAATCATTGTAAAAATACAATATAAACCCAAAAACACCACCATGATATATTTTTTCCAGAAAACTCTACATGGTCATTACATGGTTTCGAAGCTCTTTATATGACGGTTAAGAGTCCCTTACTAAAATTGTAACCTAACAAGAAAATGTGTATTCTAGGCTAAAGTCAAGAATATATTTCAAACCACTGTATGATTGGGTGTGTGTATATTGTAGTTCATCATGTAGCTATTTTTTTAATCTAATTAATTTCCTAAAAAAATTATAGAAATTTATTCTTTGGAATTATAATATTAAAAGGATTAATTAAATAATGAAATCATCTTTATGAGTGTTTAGTAGAAAGGTATTAGAATTCTCCACTATTAGAATAGAAAAATATATTAGATTTAGATGATACTTGAATAAATTATTCATTAAGAAAGAGACATATAATATTGTTATATTTTTACAGATCATTTATAATTGATAATTAGTTAGGCAATGCCATATTTTACAAATATTTTTAGCTAAAACATTTTACACAATTAGTGGGTTATGGTTTATGGTAGTCATCCCATTTTCTGATAGTGTTCATGAATTGTTTCTATTGTCCTGAAAGATAAAAGAAATGGTGAATTAATCTTAAAATATTTATTTTTTAGATAATAGTAAATTCTTGGTTTTCAATTCTTGTATAGGTACATCATCATGCTTCATTTCATAGAAGTCTTTTAACCTTTTTTATGAATATATTATATAAAAATTTTAGGGGAAATAAATCGTAAATTTTAATAAATTTGTTTCAAAAGGAATTGTCCTTTATGGAATATTAATCTAGTTCTACAGATCTATCAAAATATTCACTCGTGTCGGTGGGAGATAAGGGTTCCAAGGTTATGAGTTTTGGGGAAGTAATTTGAAAGTCTATTTGGATGTAGGTAATTATCATTATAATGAAAACATAATCAATGGTTGTGAATTGAGATATTATTTTAACTAAAAAATATCATGGGTAGATTGTACGTGTAACATACTTCCTATGTTGGGGCATGGCGATGGTCATTTATTTGTTGGATTTGGAGAATTTATTTGCCTCTTAATGGTGTTTCCAGTTATAGTAGAAAGGAAATAGTTTTTTCACATACTATGAGAGGGTGAGTTTAGGTTGTCTGTAATTAGTGTGGGAAATATCTCTATAATTTTATTTATTTTTGTAGAAATATAGGGTAATACATATCTTGTGGGGAATTGGGAAATTATTAGTGTTGTTTTGGTATTTATGTAAATTTGACTAGATGGCATGAATCTATCTAGAATCATTATTTTGGGTTTGGAAAATAGATTATATTTTTTAGGTAATAGGGTATCATCGGGATATTTTGTTAATGGGTGGTTTTTGGTAACCATTGTTTGTGATAAAAGATTCAACAGGTTGATTTCCACCATTAGATTTTATAAACTAGATATCAGGACTAGTGGTTAGGCTAAATAACCACCATGGATAAAATAAACACCCCCATAGTTCATTGAGACAATGATATTACTATGTAATATTGTTTTAGAATAAATATTATCTATTAGTTTAATTGATATGGGTATCATTCACTCTTTCAAATTTTCTCAACTAATAAGTGATTTGGGTCTTTATGTAGAGTATCCTTATGGGGTTATTTCTATAGATATGATACTCTATGTGTGACCAAATGATATATAGGGATTTATATGGTGCTTAATAGTTATAACAATGTATCCAAATATTTACAAAGTGTACCATGGTGGTCAAAGGATTAGTGATTCTATAATTTCATTTAATACTGGTTGTTTATAGATTTGATGTGATCTTTTGGATGGATTAGTTTAATCATTATAATGAAACCATAAACTAGTATTAGTTATGGGTGTCTCTCAAGACTATGGTGAAAAAATTTCGTACATATATCAGTTAGTGGTATTTTACAAAAATCCTTTTGGGACCTTCCCTTCCATATTTAAGAGTGAACAATTCAATATTTAAAAAAATTTCATATAGAGATGTTGATTCAAATTAAAAAACATTTCCTCTAATAGTTGATATGATCTAGGATGTTTTTTCCATGTATTTCATGGGATTTAACGCACAAAATGGGATCACGTTTATGATTCAAATATGCAATGTTATTAGTGAAATATAAATTTCACCATTTTAGTTCATTAATGTTGATATTTAAGACATGAAGTCTTAGATATATGTATATAAGGAAAATAGTTTTATTTATCCAGGAACATCCCCATGGATTTCTACTTTGTTTCCTTCTAATAAGGATGATGGTTTATGAAATTTTTTTTATTACGAGATGTTAAAAAAGACCAATATTATAAACCAGTATCATACAACATATATTAATTCCTAATTATGTCATTTTATAAGTGAAATGTGTTTCATGAAATGAAATTTAATTTTGGGTATCATTTATTTAGGGTGAGTACTTTTAATATTATATATATCAATTTTAGTAGAAATTATGACCTATCTTAGAAATTTTGTTATTTAATTCAAATTGATGAACATGATGATTATTTTCAAAACCATGATGAATTTGGTTTTATATAATATTGTGGAATAATTTTTTGTTGTATTAATTGAATATATAATAATGTACTTCAAGTTGAAAAATTATCACCTTAATGATTTCGAGATGTTCTTATAAAACTATGGGATCATTGATTGTATTCCAACATCGTAAATTTATTATTACAAATTAATATAGTTAATTTCATATGATACATGATAGCCAAGGAAATAAAATAAGTGGAGCCATAGAAGGTTAAAAATTTGGTTTCCTAGAAGAGAACCAATTTCTATTGTTTTGATTTTATTTTGGGAATGATATTTTTCTACCATAATATTATTATGAAATTATCCCAATTGGGAAAACTGATCAAAGACTTAGCCTATAAGTTGGTGAGGATATTTGGTCAGACTCTATCAAGATATAATTTAATGAGATAAAAGTATGGTTGGCGTTGGTTTCATTTTTGTCATTACTAATTTCATGTAATAAGTATCCATTGTATTGTGATTATTTCAGTGTCATTCAACACATAGTTCTAAATATCGTGAGGTGATTGGTATGTTATGGCTCCATGAATCTATGGATTCCGGATAACAACAATAAGAAACATTCTATAGTGTTCATTGTCATGCTCAAAATGCTATGATATGGTAATTACTACTTTCATTTTGGTATTTCCATGGTTTATAATTACTATATTATCCATTGGTATATCTTTACTCTTAGGGAAAAGCACCTTGAATAGAGGAGGTGGGTTGAGAACCTTTAATATTTAAATTTTTGTATAGGATTAGTCACATGTGATGTTTATGCCTATTTTCATGTCTCTGAGAATTTACAACTATCCCGCAATATAGTTTAGGAGGGTTAGTTATATGATATTGATTTAATAGTGATATTGAAAAATATATATAGTTGGGAGATACCACCATTTTTTTCCTTATATGGTGATGAGTATCATTATTTCTACTATGGTGTTATGGTCTCTATAAGAATTCATGGGGAGTTGAAGGTGTAATCACTAGCCTTGTGATCATCTATTCACATAGGGTTTACCAATGTATACCACGACATCCAAGAAAAATTGGTGGAAAATTTGGAATAAGGATTTAGTAGGGTTCGTTTCACGATTATTTACCTTTTAGTAGATAATGTTTAATCTCATGAAACCCAATGGCCTTCATCAGTCTCTAACCATTCATATGTATACAATGGATTTCTGACCGTGGACATGGTGGATATATTTAAATGTTCTTATCATATCAATGATATGGTATGGGTTTTCATAGACCTATCAATAAAGATAACATATTTCCTATATATTCTAGAGTTGTATTCCATCAATGAGATTATCTATATTTATAGATGAGATATAGTGAATCAAAATTGGGTGATTTAGTGAATATTTTCTTTTTTGGTTTGCCCATTTAACATCATACTTATAATGTGTTTTATATAAACTTCATGATACAAAATTTCACTTAAACACTACAAACCATCCTAACACTAATATGTTGTTTCTCTGTATTGTTTTATTAGATCAGATCTAGTTAGCATGCATCACTGATTTTGGTGATACATGATAAATCATCAAAAAAATATTGTAATACTCTTATAATAATAGTTATCGACCAGTAAATTGGATAGTTCATTTATAATAGTTGTGTTTTAGATTTTTTCACTTACCTCAATGCTAGTTATAGTTTTTTCATTTAATGGTTTTCTGGCCACGTCTCATGTAGTAGACATCATGTAATAGTTTCCAATAAAATAAGATATTATTGAGTTCATATAGATGTTAGTGAAGGAATTTTAAATGATAAATCAATTAATGTTGTTCGTGGTTGGGGACTAGGTATTATTTAGATCATCACCACAGATGATAAATATGGGTAGTTAGAGAATTTTTAAACAGGATCCCATATGTTTCAATCAATTTTTGGTTTTAAAGAGTATTTTTTCAATATAATATCATATTTCACATATATAGTGAAACAATTCCATAAATTGTTTTTTAATGAATATAATCTTATGGTAAAACATTATGAACCATCTGTCGTGACCAGTGGTGATGATGTTAATGGGTATCTTGAAACATATTTCATGAATTGTAAAATTTAATTATTAAATTAGAGAAAAGAGTCTGAATTATATGATTGAATCTGTCATGTTCCAAAAAGTGGTATAAATTGTGTATCTATGAGGAGTTGTGATATAAATAGTATGATATGTTGTAGCAGTGGATTTAAATTTTCCCTAATGAGGCTCAAGGATCCTTGGCAATGTAACATGGTGATGATTTTCTATATAGTGTTGTAGTTGTAACACCCCACATCTATATGATGTATAATTTTTATCTAATTTTATTCAACACATATGTATAATGATGAAATATGTGTTTCATTGGTGTTGGTGGGTATACATAAGCATGGTTTTAGTGGGCATGACAGGTTTCAAGTATCATTACATTGAAAAATTCCACTAGGTACTCGGTGTTTGGATGGTTGGTATGTGGTTAGTTCTTACCATTTTTTAATATGAATATTTTGTAATTAATTAACTAATTAGTTTTTTAAAAATATTTATTCCTTCTAAATATCTTCCATAGAACAATTTTTCAGTCCCTCCACCTATTTTTATTTATTTCCTCATCTATTACGTCATATATATTCTTTTAGTAATCAGATTTGAGACCCATAAATAGAATAAAAACATCATTGATAAATACATGAATCTTATTACATATATTTCATTAGTATTTTTTTTCTTTTCAATTATGTATTATTGTAGATAATTTTCTATATTTATGTAATTTTTCCATTTGAGGTCATATCATTTGAGGATTTATAACTATCAAAACCTACTTTTTTTATAGTATTTACAATCATGGTATGAATAGTATAAAAGGATGAAAATGATAGATTTTTAAACCTAAAAATAATTTAAATTGGGTTCTGTAAATTCCTAAGGTTTGAGTGAAGAATGTGAAGGCTATTATTGGTTTGCAGAAGGATAATGTTGACACTATTGGTCTCATATTACCTTTTATCATATAATTTGAAATGTGAAATCATGAATTTTTTCACTGGATGAATTCCCTTAATTTTTTATTAGCAATAGTATCCTAATGTGTTGTGCTAGTATACCATGAGTATGCTTCTTTTTTTCCTTGTTACATGATATTAGATACTGGACTGAGACACAATGCATTGAGTTATTAAGTGGATATAGATCATAATCCTTGATGTATTATTTATCGTGAATTCTTTATAATGGATTTTAATGATAAATTTTTAAATATGGATATATAATTAGTGTGTGGTCATTAATCATGTACTATAAGCAGTTTTTAGTGGGAGAACATCATCCAACTATAATATTTCTACAGTATCTCATCAACCCAAATTGAATATGGCGATTCATCATTAAATATGGAGATAATTTAATTGTAGAAACTCTTCTACATTTATATATTCATTATGTTGCATCCCCCACTGAATTATATATGTTACTATTTTACCAAAGTGATTTCACCCAAAGTTGTGGTTGCTAGTTTTCCTCACAGTCCCTCCCCTCCTCTTGATGTAGTGTCAAATGTGAAAATAAATGATAATACTCAGGGGGATGATGATAATGGGAGGTGAAATGCTTCTGAGAGTAATGATTCACCAAATGAAGAGGAAGAAAAATCTACTCACATTGTGGCAGATTATCTGAGAACCATGGCTAGGAAAGGTAAAAATCCTATAGTGGATGCATATGGGTTCATTTCCCCCAATCCCAAGAAGATGAGGAAACTTATGGATTATTTCCATGTTGAAAGAACAATAGTTACTCGATCCATGGACGTTTCATGAATGGAAGTTTCTATTGATCTTTTAGAAGGGAAACCAATGAATCTACTCAAGTTAAACCTCTCAGTAAAATGTCACATGAGGTGATTTCAGCCCCTGACATATCTCAACATGTTGAGGTACCACAACAGCATGGAGGGGTAGAAAAGCAGGATGCACCTTGTTGTCAATACCCTGAATCTTCGGAGATGATCCGAGATGAAATATTATATAAATATTTTCGAAAAGGATAGATCTAAAAGAAAACTTACCAAGCCGTTAAGGAGGATATCATTAATGAATGATTGAAGAGTATGTTTCAAAATACTCCTTAATTCATCTTTGATGTTTTTTCGGCATCTTCATTGAAGGATTTGGTATTTTTTGATTGCTTCAGATATCTTTGTTTTTACTGGTGCTTTCTAACATTGACTGTATGAATTATTGTACTATCATGATCAGTTGATGGATTTTGAATCTATTTTATAGTTTGCTTTGATGTCTATATTTGAGAATCTTAGAGGTTCTATACTTCTGTTGGCACCATGTTTATGTGGTTTTGTGAACTGTTATTCCACTCTCTAGAGGTTTATGATGTCTTCAACCACAAGGTCTCGATTTTCTAGACCTCCAGCTTGTTCTTGTCAAGACTTTGGTTGATGTTGATGATTTTTTCTACCTTCTTAAGGTGCTGGATTTACGTATTCTGATTTTTTTGACCAGTATGTATATTTTATGTTTGATGGCTATGGAAAGGAAGCTATGGAAGCAAAATGGATTCATTCTAACTATGACTGGAATTTGTTTGATCTGGTTTGGACTATATACTAGAGGATCTGGGCTTTATCAATATTTAATTGTTGGATTTTTTGTGTTAATGTCTGGTTTGATCACTTAGTAGGGGACATAATCCTATTTTGACCTTCTATTTTATCTTTTTAACCCGCTTCCTAATTTGGTTTTTCTTTGCTCCTAATGGTTTCTAGTAGTTCATGCTGACTTCAGGGGAGAAAGGCATGAACTGTTCTAGTTTTTCTAAAAGGATAGCTCTCGGAATTTTTAGATGGACTGCATATTTAAAGATCCATCTTTGAAAGATAAAAATGACTGATGATTATTCTAGGATATCTTTAATAATAGGTTTATCCTGAGTGAGTTTGTTTGTAACCCCTTTAAATACCTGCTGGTGTAAGTTCTTTACACCTCGAGGTTGTAATGTACTTATTTTTTGGCATTAATAAATTCCATATGCGGAATGAACTGGGAAACCAATTCATGACACCAATTTTATTTAAAAAGAGTCTCACTGGCACATCATCATAAAGGGTATGGATATTATTGGTCCATCATCCAATCAAAGGTGGTTATCAATGGTTATTTTTCCTCCTATGAAATTGTAATGGTTGTGGTTATTCATCCAAGAGATCATATCTAGTGGAATATCATCGACTTGAGTGGTTGATTTTTATGGAACATCATCCAATTGTGATGTGTTTTATTAATAGTGTGTGAAACATAGGGAAACTGTATTAGTATAATATCACACATAATTTAATATAGATAGTAGTGTTTCTTCATCCATGGAATGGTTATGCATCATGCCCATAGATTTTCCCATATCACCTTTAGAAAATTATGTATGATAGATCATTCTCTTAGATAGGTGGTGATGGTGATGAATCATTATCCATGTAATGTTTAATGATGACATATTAAGCATATTTATTTCTATATGAATAGTGATATACCATTTATCCAAGTGTTGTGTATGGACTATGGGTATATCATTCTATTCTATAACTAGATATAGTAGACATGTCCATAAATGGTTTGGTTGTGGATTAATCTACGCTATGAGAAAATATTTATTTAGTTTTAAATTATAATTAATATTGAACATGTACACATATTTATTATACCTATCATGGATATACATATTTGTGTCCTAGTATATTTAACTCATACAAAAATTATACACCATGTAACACTTGAATACTTAATGTTTTATAACCCTTGTATGGTAGTGGGATGAGCATCTTCAGATGAGGTTATTCAATGATGGTATGTGGAGAAGATATTAGAATAAGTCCAATTACAAGATCTATGTATGCATGCATTAATTTTGAATATTTCATACTCAATTGTTTATAATATTCACATAAGATATCTTATTTTTGTATGACTTATATGAGTTCTTTGATATTTATGATATCTCATTTTGTTAAATTATGATGCCCATAGTTACATTTATATGGTATTTAGTGATGTTAGTTATCTTATGTTTCTATTATATTGGGATGACTACACATTGATATTTCATAAACTATGTTTAGATGATTATATATACTAGGTTATATACTCTCCCACTAGTCATATGGAAACCCTCACTACAATTCGGTAGACTCTATCATATGAGGAGAAAATATTGAGGTTTTTACAGACCCAATTCATTCACATTAGATGTTAACCATAATAGGGACATTATAAATATTACACCTGACAAACAAAATGGTTTTCAGTTATGTACTTTATAAGGATACATATTAATAATTTATATAAATATTATTCCTTTGAATGAGTATATTTAGTTCCTCCATCATTATTTTAATGACAATATGAATGGGTTGTCGCCATTGGTCTTGATGAAATTTTTTATGAGAAATTTTTGAAACAATGGATTTTATCTCATAATTTATATGTATAATACAGTTTAATGGTTTTCTTGTTTTGATGTCTTTTGAATATGGCTTGATATATACGATTTATTACCCTTACTGTTAATATTAATTTTAAATTTTTATATTGATTTATATTTCAAAATTAAATGTTCTTTTGATTCATTATAGTAAAATGGTTTATTAATTTTTTAGTATTATCCCATATATGGATGCTTCATGTTGGATTCACTATGGAAGTAAATTTTTTGTATAATAGATTTTGAGGGTGAAACTATCCCCTATTTTTATGTATTGATACATTTTGTGCTTATCACTGGACTCTGGTAATTAAAAATGATCTTCAAGCCCTATGGAGAGAAACCTTGAGTGATGTTGTAAGTTATCCTAGGTTTCATCCTTATAGAGGATTATTAATGCCATATTATGGTTTAGGATGTAACAGAATATGGGTAATAGGACCATCACAACAAAATTTGAATATTTTATTTATAGACTATACCTTTTTTATTATAATTTTTTATCCTTGGGATGTAAATAATAAGTATATTTTCTTCTAGGTTAGTTTTATTTAAAAAATGTTATTAAATTTCATTTAATGATGTGAAAATTATAATTGTATTTGATAATAGATGGAAAATTTGCTCAGTATTTATACAAATTTCTAATAGGGTGGGTCTCATTTTTTAAATAATGCGATATGTACTGTTACACAGACAATTTTTCTAACATTTTAGATTAACGATGTCTTGTAAAATATTATACCTATTGTGTTATTTTTTTCTATAGTGGTCTTATCTAATCATTTAAAATATTTAGAAGATTATTGATATTTTAACTGAGACTATTTTTATTATTTATATTATCGTTTCAAACAATAAATGATATTTCGTTCACCTTTAAATTTAATTTTGAATAATTAAATCCAAAACGATTCATTAAAAATTATGAAGTATCCTGAAATAATATTACATAAGGGAACCAAAAATGTAAAGTAATGTTATAGATTAAGTTACTATAACTATTCAATATAATGGTTGTGATGGTTAGTGAGAGGTATATAGAGAATAGGATCATTCTCATGAATTGCCTTTTATAATATCACCTTTATTTCATAGTGATTGTGGTTCTTAGGTGGATAAAGAGGGGATTAAAAATTGATCTTATATTTTATATCTTTTAAATAAAATGACTTATAATGTTAAATATTACCCATATTTGATGAAAGTTCATAGCCCTAATCAGTGACAATCAGTCACGTGCAATGAGCTTCTCAATGGAATTAAATGGTAAATGTTTATGAAAATGTTAAACAATATATTATACAATCTCAAATTTGAGATGGTAGATGTAAAAGAATTTTTTAACATGGAATAATTGAATTTTTGTATAATATAATATTCCAATTACTATTATAAGATGGGTTTTTTTATCTTTAACATATATCACATGATTTTATGAAATATATTTGGTTTTTTAGATTACTAAACCATAAAATACACACATAATGCATCATTATTCATGAATATCCATTAAATATGAAAATAAATTAGACACATTGAACCTATTGATTTTTTTGTAGATTAGATACCTAACCAACATAATATATAATAATTATTTGACAACAACAAAAATTTTATTACCCACTAGATACTCATAAGGAAATTTTACACACAATCATTTTCATCATTACTAGATGAAGTGATAATTGAGAAAAGGTGAGATAAAATTATTTATAATGGGTAAAAAATATTTGATAATAATTAAATAAATATTGATGTTCAAAAAGTTGATCATAATTGATAAAAAAGATGACTGTGTGGTTATGAGAATATAATCACTAAATCTTAACCAATGAATTAATAAATATGAATTTTAACATGAGTTATAAAATAATGTATAGGTATAAGAATAGTATTATCATAATATAGAAACATATAGAATATATAATCATTGAAAATAATATATACATTGATGTTCAGTTTAACAGTTGGACCTTACATTCAATTGTCATATTATTTAATATTTGGTTTTCCTATTCATTTCCCAATTCCATTATTATCTTGAATGTTTAGGTGTTTTTATAGTTACCACAACATGTTAAAGGGTCATATATTCCACAAATATCTTATCTTTAGATCAAAATGATTAATTTCTAGGATTTTTTAATTTTAGAGGTTGTTTATTTTAGTGAGCTTCCCTATCGTAAATAGATAATGTGACCTCACTAATTTTTTATGAAAAAATTTGATAATAAATTATTTTTATACCTCCTCACCAAATATATTTTCAGAGAGGTGTGACCAAAGGTGAGGCTCTATGATAATGGAATAGGGAAACATGAATTATCAAGTGTGTTAATTGAATGTTATTTAGGGTGTGGAATTGGGTGCCTATTCATCATGATGTATGTAATGGTGAATAGAATGAGTCACATCCATAAAATTTATTGTGGGAGGTGTCCTCACCATGGTTTCTAGACATGTTAGGCTTACAAGGTTTCTTGTGGGAGGGGTTTTAGTCATTTGTATATTAGACCACCCCAAGGTGCACCTCATCTTTGATCATTTTAAAGTATTTATCTTCATATTATTACCTGTTTAATTAAATGTTTTTCATATATCATTCATCTCTCATTAAATTCTAGAAACCACCATACATGCCTTCTCTCCTCACTCCTCTTCTATATAGACATGTGATATAATTTATTACACATTTGGTGTTTAATATTCTAGGTAAATTCATCTACTTTACTATAATACCTCTCAATAATATTATTTGTCTTCTTCTGATGCCCAATTACAGTCTTATAGACCTGGGGATCCTTGTGTCTTCAAATTAATTTGGGATGGGGTGGGGGATTATTTAGAGTTGATTTAATTCCTACAAAATATTTTTTCATTTTTATTGGGTGGATTGATTTTGGGAATATTAAAATATATTTGATTTTTGTTCTGTTTAAAATTATTGAATGATTAAATTAAAATCCTTGGTAAGATGTTATATTTTTTTCAAAATATTTTATAAAAAATATTAATTATATCTATTAAATCATAAAAAACAAGGGTAGTTTTTCTGGAATAATAACGTAACATGAATTTATTTTCCCACTATTTTTAATTTTACTTTTTTTCAAATATCTATAAAACTATGTATTTGATTAAATCCTCATATAGATCATTAAATTAAATTCTATAATGAAAGGGAATTTTTTGGGTTTCATACTATGTTATTTTTTATTTATCCAGGATAATGGTACATGGGATCTTGAAAAGGGTCATTAATATCAGTGAATTAATTGAATTGTTTAATGGTTCTTATAAGATTATTTTTCAAGGCGATTCAGTATGGAATGTTTCCAAAACAAATACAAGGCTCTACTGAATCATTCTAAAATGGGTTTTGAAATGTGATACCCATTAAAAATTCCACTGATTTTTCTTAATAAAATATATTAGAATATAAAAATTAATTATTTGGGTTGTTTTTTATTATATGTGGAAGTAAATAAAGAAGAATATTTTTTATTGATTCTTGAATAATAGAAATGCTTCTATAAATCATGGTTGGATATGAGGGTGAGTGTTTATATTGATTAATATTATTATATCATTCTGTGTTAATTATTTAAAAAATCACGATTTTTATATAATGGTAAAACCCTAGTTTTTAGTTGGGAAGTCCAAGTACACATATTGAAAGAGTTTGAGTATCATCCTCTAAATAGTGGTCCTTTGTATGTATTTTTTTTAATTATTGTGATTTTGCACATGTACAATCTAATTTGGGTAATGACATGTGTTCTATAAACCCAATTTTATCCAGATCATTTCTCTATTTGATTTATGTTAATGTTATCCAGGATTTTCAATGGGACCCTTTTTACCATGTTGATCCTAATGATTTATTTTTAGATATGTTTCTTATTTTTGGATCATCAATAAATAATTCCTTAAAATTATTTTTTAATGATATTTTACAGCATACCAAAATTATTTCATTTAAAAATTCACAAATTATTTTTTTACATAGTATGATAAATGTTTATGTATGAAATATTTATTTTAAAATTAATGTAAAAAAACTATATGTTATTTCTTATTGAAATGAAATATATTTATAATTAAATTTCATTCATCTAGTGTTGGGTGGGTACTTATATGGAATTTTTTCCAATCATATTAATTATTAGATATATTTTTTATTCCACATGGATGTAACAGTTAGATAACCATTTTATTATTTCTATGGAGGTGGGAAGAAATGATTTATTCCCTTCTCTTGAAGAAGGGTTTTTTTGGTATTGTTTTTTTGTTACTTAATTAACTTATATTAGATGTATATTCCCATTTTATTTTCTTTTTTGTTTCCTTAACTAGTGTTTATTTTATTATTTTATTGTCTAATTTATTTTTATTTTTTATAGTTATTGGTGGAGATTATTTTTCTTTATATATCATTTGGACATACCATATTTCAAAACTACTTATTTTATTCTAAAATGTCTTTGATGGTACAAAATGACTATGCTATATTTTGGTGTAAAAATACTTTTTTTATTGTTTTTTTATTGAATAAATCATTTCACATAGTGTATATATTTATCCATGAAAATATTTTATAGTTAATATGGATCGGGAAAACCCATTGATTAACATATCAGCTAAAATTGGGATATATATTTTTCGTGGAGTGGGTTGGTTATTGAAAAAATATTATTAAAGTGTAAAACTATTATTTAGGTTCCATTGGTAGAAAAGAGTTCTGATTTTCATAATTCAGAAGGTAATTCACATATATGTTTTATGTGATAACATTTATTGATAAAACATGGGTTAAAATAGTTTTCCATGATCTGTACTTCATGGAAGTAGATCTCAGTTATCATAATGTTTTAATATTGATATTTTTCCATAATTTTTTTTATTATATTAAGTAATTATTAGTTATTTATGTATTAATTATTTAAAAGATGATTTTTTGTATGATACAATGCATTATAATTCTACAACACATTACATGGAATCCTATTTATATTCCATGTGCATGAGTATATTTAGTCTCTCATGGACTCATATAATTCGTGCATGGTTTTCCAAATCATTCAGGTAGATCCTGAATAGTTATGAGTTTTCAGGTTGTCCAAAATCATGGACCCATGATAATACTAATTTAAAATATTCTTCAATAAATTAAATTTAATATTGATTATGGTGTTTTGTATTAGTTGGAAATTTTATTTATAGGTGAATTGGTTAAGGATGTTAAATAATGTTATGGAAAGATTTTTAAATGAGGGAGAAAATTTTATAAATTGATAATTTTTTACAAAATACTTTGTGGTTATTCGTAAGATTTTAGTTTTTTATGAAATATTTTTATATGCTATATTGGGAAGTAATATTAAATTTTAAGGAATTTTATTTCTATGGATGGTAGGAAAAAGGGGTTTCATGGAATTTTCTAAAAATGATTTATTATTAAATTCATTTCAATGTATGATATATGGTGGTTGAATAAAAATAATTATAATTTTATTATATATGTTATAGAAATCAGAATATGTATACATACATTAATGAAAATTACTTTTATGAAAGGGATTTATTTAAAAATCACATGGACTAAGGGTTATTATATTTTGGTGTTTGATAATTATTTATTAGATAATCCCTCGATTCATGGTATTATGGGGTTTTATTGTTATTTTCATTTTTTTTTGTTAATTATTATATAGAACACTTCCATTATGTCTTATGGATTATTATATTGGATATGAAGATAGTTCTTAATCATTTCACCAATTAGTTGATCAAGTAAGATAAGAGTGAGTTATTCTACCAACTGTAGTTTCTCGCTGTCAAAATTTTAATCTCATGGGTTATTATAAGAACTTCATTTTGGAGTTCAATAATATAAAACCTCTTTATTTTCGTGAGTATTAGTATTTTACGAAATAAAATTATATGGTAAAAATTATAATGGATAATTTCATCAAACTTCTGCTCCATGATCCTCTAACACTCATTATTTCACACATTATATTGGATGGTACTCTTTAGAAGTTTTATAAGACCATTTTCTAGAGAAATACACAAAGGGAAATCTCAGGGGAGTGATTTATAGATCTTTCTATTCATCAGTACATATGAATAACTATAAGGGTACTGAATGAAATTTTATTTTATTTCCCTATGTAATGTTTAAAAAAATTTATGGATTAGGCTCACAAACTCGAAGTGTTTATTTTATACCATCCAGACTCACTTTTAATGATTACTCAATATCCTGGTTGATTTATAGAGGCCTTGCCACAAATATTTTTAGGTTGTGTTCTCACACAACCCTGAATCATGTGTGGAGGAGGTGGAATATACAATTATACCCCACTTATTTTAATAATAAAAAATAATTTAAAATATGTTTTTAATTTAATTATAGATTTGTGATTGTTTTTTATAAAATAAATAAGGCTATTGAAAATTTTGATAATAGATGGGTTGAGTCACCAAAAAACAAAATTCACTATTAGAGTTATGTCCCCTCTTGTAATGGCTCACTACTAATATTTACTCACCATTGTTATTGAATTAATTTCATAAAAGATCCACCAGTGGAATTGAATCGCCATAAAACTCTACCTATCCCCAATACGGAGTCACTACAATGGTTTTAATACCACTAGATGACATACCATCATCGGTGTACCATTGATCACGTGTCACTAATAAACATGAGTCACCATGAAACATAAATCACCTCCAAACATGACACACTTCTCAACATGACCTACCACTATAATAACTCGATGTTTTCTTAACTCAGCATGAAACATGAGTCACCATTAGACCTATTCCACCATCACTATTTTTGGAAATTTGAATTAAATATTCCCAATAACTATATTTCTTAAATTAACAAAAATAATAATTTTAAGGATTATTTACAAGTATTTCATAGAAACATTAATGTATATGTCAGAGCCTAGTATGAGGATGTAAGAGATGATGTTGATTTTTATTCAAACACAATCTCTATCATGTAATTATATATATCCAAACAACTATCCCACATGGGTGTAGATATGGATATGTGAAAATTGAAAATCAAGAGTGATACCTAGTGAATAATTTTATTAGATCTTACAAATTCCATCCTTACCTAAATTTTCAATATGAACGATTGGATTACTAATAAAATATGAATCCTTTACCACAATCCGAACAAATAGATATTATGATTATTATTTTGACTTCTAATTTCCTTAAAATGTCATGAGATTATCTCCATGTCATATATGAGGATAATATAACATTTTAGAACATCATACCGAGTAATACTATCATTTTAAATATCTTACTAATTTCTTCTTTTTCTTTATTTCATTCAATTTTCATGCACAATATTGTATGTATTGTTCGTCCACACACCCTGTCTCGTGAACTATAACTAGTGAAAAATTATATTCTCTCGAAAATATTTTTGAGGTATACCAACAATTATTGTGAAGGATGTCCTTATGTGATATGTTTTGTATCTCATTCTATATTTTTTGGAAGAGGTCCCAAAACATCATATCTAGCTTCTTAGTTGTATTTTGTATACCTGATCATGATTGATGATTGAGATTTTAAATCTATAATATAATTCGTAGTTGTTAATTTCTATGTGGTGGGGCTTAGGTATTGACTTAATACTGAACATCTTGTGTTATATTAAGTTGTGTGTATTGTTTTTTTTCAATTTCAATGGGTAAAATTTCATTTGGGTATTATCGTATAAAAAAATATTTACATTGATAGTAAATTTTTATTAGTTCTTATATAAGTATTTATTTGAGTAAATTAATTTAAATAGATGAATCAATTATCAAATTTTATCAAATGAGCACTAGTCAGGCATTGATGAATCATTAAAAAGATCAATTTCATTGAAGTACTCTTTTTATTAACTTGGTTATTTTTTTAAATTAGGGTACCTTATATAAGAATTTCATAAAATGATATTTTTATTGCGTATATATATCACCACCTATTGAGATACTCAGTCTAATCAAAATCTATTTTGAATGGATTTTAGAATATTTTTCAACTGTGATTTTAGTAATGTTTTAATGATCCTAATTTTTCTCTATATTTAGTTCATTAAATAGATAATAGATAAAAAGGTTCTTCTACAAGAATTCCTCCTTTATTTGATGGTAATACTTATTCTAAAAAAATTAGATTAAAATGCACATTGAGATCAATGTTTTTTCTACGGATAGAAATAGATAAAAAATATGAATTTCCTTTAACTAGAAGTGATACATGGGATGATGATAACAAAACTCGCTATTTTAAAAACTATAAATCAATAAATTATCTGAAATATGATTTATGAAATTAGTATTTTAGTTGGACACCCACTTCTATAGCTTCACATGAACATTGAGATACAATAGTTGTTTTTGATTAAGGAACAAGTAATGTCAATGAAATATGGAGAAATACTTATATAATCAAATCTGGTACATTTAACATAAAACATGAAGATATTATTTTTATATAAATTTGATGTTAAATGACATTTTAGATACAATGAATTACTTTGGAATTCCAATATTTGACAATGATAAAATCATGCAATAGAAGGTGACTTATAGAATGATGGATGAGAACATTATATTCAATATTAGACTCAAGTGACATCATTATACTACCTATGAAGTATTTTATAGGAATCTTATGATGTATAAGGAGAAACATAACGTTAATAATGAGTAAGAATAAGATCCTAAATGTATGTCAGTATCCTTCATGAATATTTCATCAAAATAGAAAGAAAAAGTTCAAGACCAATTTTTTTGTGACGAGGAATCATTGGTTGACAAAGATGAGGATATTTCTCATTAAACTAGAATGTTTAAAAAAATCAATAAGAAGATGAAATTCTTCAGGAAAATGGTCTACAAGGGAATTTATGATAAAAGGGTGAATAGATTAATGATTGGAAATGAGATGATAATTAAATGATATTACAGGTTGTGTGTTTAAATGGAAAGGTAACAAAAATGGTGATTATACAATGTAAAAATATATAATGAAGTATGATTATAGCAGTAGACTATATAATAATGAATTTAATTCCTCTTGTAGAGCATTTGAGTATTGCTCTAGTTACTCAGACATGACTCATGATGAAAATCCTGACAGAGAATATATGTGTTTCATGAAAAATATATATGAGGATCCAATTATCTCTCATATATATAATTCTAAATATTATAGAGATGAAAATAATGATAGATATATATAAAATTAGTAATTGATTTTATTCTATAATATTCTTCATGATTAATTCGGAATTATTAATGATAAGTATGAATCATTATTGAAGTATCGGGCTTAAACTGTTAATATAGAATATGATTTTGTTGTAAGGTATGAAAAAAATTCTATAATACTAAAATAATTCATAATTTAAAGTTTCTAATGAGAAAATAAAAAAAGAATTTGTGGGATTTACCAATGGTATTGAAACTCACACTCATATAGTAGGAATAAATATTTCACCTACTTATATCATTGTCCAAATTATAAAACTAGATAGAGTTGAATTTGTAGGTTTAATGTTTTCCCTAAATCAAAATCATTAAACTAATTTTCTATTTATTTTTCATGTGAACTAAATAATGGTTTTATTTAAAATAGTTTACTATATACATAAAGTAAAAACTTTAATAAATTATGGGTTTTTAATGCTCTAATACCTAACAACTTTATTCCCATGA
Organism: Viscum album; assembly: GCA_963277665.1. Lineage (NCBI taxonomy): Eukaryota > Viridiplantae > Streptophyta > Magnoliopsida > Santalales > Viscaceae > Viscum > Viscum album. Next base: position 1,212,737,558 of record OY728137.1, read on the forward strand.
CTTGTATAACCCTAAGCTTCCATAGTAAGATTCTTTTTAAATATTTCAATAGCATTCGATGTACGCAACACCGAGTTCACGTGCACCACGACCTATAAAACTAGCTGATTGAAAATTGGTTATGAATAGTAATAACCAAATTTTAAATTTCATATATATCCCATATAATTTAAGCATTCATATTTTCTATTTCATAGACACAATATTAGAACAAATCAAAATTTTTTAGATAAAAAGAATTATTTTTCAAAAAATGTTGTTTTCCCAAATTTTAATAGAAAACTATTTTTAAATCCAATATTTGACACATTAATATAGTAAATTTTACAAAATAAACTTATTATTTAGAATAAAGTCATAAAAATTTAGTTTTGATTATTTTTTTGTGTTTTTCTAATAACATTCATATTTGAGAGAATAGTGAAAAATACTAAATCTTAATTGAACATGACTTTTTTATTCAAAATAATTTATAGTGTTGAATTATAAATTTGAATGGTTGGGAAGTATAATTACATTATATTTTTACCATTTAATTCAATATTGGTCATTGAAATTAATTTCAATTTGAAATTATACATAAACAACTGTCAATATCTTGAGAGTTATTGCTTCTTAAAAACACGCTATTTGTTTTGACAACAAGAATTAATTTTAAATTAATTAATGAAACTTATATGTTTTTAATTTGGTAAAATAGACATCATTTTTTAATTAAGAATATCAAATATATATTAGTCTAAATTTTTTGTATTTTTCTATAAAACTTCATTTTTTGATGAATAGTAACACTACTTTGTAGCAGTTAAAAAGAGGAATCCTTCATTTAAATGAATTTTTAAAGAACCTGTGAATTTAATTTCGAAAATATGTAAAACATTTTTGTTATTAGTAAGTAAAATTTTATTCAATAAAGTGAAAATAATTTTTGGTGAATAGTAACTTTTGTCTTTTATTTAACACGGTTAATGGTAAATACGGTAATTCAAGGTAAAAGGTCACATACATGACTTATTTTAAAGTTAAATTTCATTTAATTTTCATTAATTCTTTGTTTTTCGGGTTTCTCAGGATTTTAGGGTGAATGGGTGAGTTTTCATGAATTTGTCCAAACCGTGAGCCTAATTCCATATTTAAAAATAAATTTTTTTTCTTTATTAATTTTTCATTTTCTAATATTTTTCACCCATTCTAATTCCTAGATGGTATCCCCTAACATATTAACACCCCCATTGTAGTTTGGAGCCTTTAGAAATCCATAACCAAGGTGTATATGGGTTTTTATTTAAGGTATTAGGCCTGCCCAAAAGCTCAATTCCAATTTTAAAAATTAAATTTTCTTAATTAATAACGTATCCAATTTTAAGGATTTTTCAGTGATTCCAAGCCTCACACACTCCCATTGAACCGAGCCACGCGCCCAACCTCTCTATCCACTCTTTGGATATAGCGACCCAGCCTTTTAATAAATTACTATTACATTATTTCTAAGATAAACAACATAATAGTATTACACATAGAGGATCCAAAGTTTTAGTGTCTTGGGCAAACTAGGACCACACATAACAAATACAACATCAACCATAAACATTTATTTAATTTATTCTTCACTAAATTCTTAGTGTAATTTTCCTCTACTTAGTACATGTAGCCACCTGAGGATATACATCAAAAGGGATGAGATAGAAGCCTAGTAAGAGGATAGATAAGAACAACGTAGCATGGGGTGATCATAATCATAACATAGGCCAGATATCATGAACATTAGAGGAGCATAAATAAAATACTTGAAATGTGGTATTGCATAAAAATGAAACATCATGTATTAGTGGTTAATTACCACACATACTTGTGAACCAAGATATAATGTTGTTCACACATCATTTCACATTTACTCATGAGATTCATCACTTTACCCAATGCATTGGAGTGGTATATAATTCCGGGCGCACCCGTCACATTTAAACATTCATTTTGCGCTATATAATTTCGGGCACACCAATCACATCATAACATTATCATTTATCATGCATGAAAAAATGAACAAATAACATAAATGAACATAACTAATCCATGAAAAGGAATGGGTTTCATCTCATAGGAACACATTATTAATCTTTGGGTTCCTAAAAGAAAGAGGGAACATCATACATGATACAAGAACCATCAACCATGAATGAGAGGTAAAAGTTGAGTTCTTAAAAGAAGAGTTATTTCAAAAAACATTTGGATTGACATAAACTTCATTAGAAAAAATTTATATCCTATAAAAGGAATGAAAATTATGAACAAATGACATTTCAATAGTAACCATATCAAAAATGGGGTGAAAGAGGTAGAACCCGAAGGATGAAAGTTGGGTTCGAGAATTTCCCCTTACCTTGTACTCGAATGACTCATTCTCTTTAATGTCCTGTATAATGACATTATATCCATTAATTCGAAATCCAGAACCATGTGTAAATTAATTTTGTTCATTCTGGTTTCATTATATCTTATTATGATACTTTGTATGACTTATAGAGTTTAAAAACATTGTTCGGGGATGTTCGTTTTTTATTGTTTTTCTTGGGTGGTTCACTTGTATTCCTAAATTGATGTTTGGGTAGAACATGGGTAAACATCAAGAAATGATATTACATGTTATTAGTGATATTACAGGATTTTTAATTATTTTATAATGAGTTATATTAGATCCATGTGGATGAATAATTAGATAAGAAATTAATGATGGTTATTTGGGTTAATTTGAGCGGGTTTTGGATCACAATGAACTTGTTTTAACTTTTCACTTAGTAATATGAACATAGGTTATTTCCAGAACATAAAATAGAATATAATACATACAAAATATTCTGGTTCAACCATAAAAATGATTTCATGACCAGATCTGACATTAGAAATGGAAGAAGAGAGCATTTCGTTTTTGAAGGTGATAAATTAACACCTCATGAACAACGTTCTCTTTAATAAAGTAAAAGGAATAAAGAAAGGGTGTGGGTGATATAATATCCCATTAGAATCATAAAATTACAGTATATGTATAATACTGGAGTTAAAACACAATTTGGATGAATATAGGTGTGGAGAGATCAATAAAGGAACTTGAACTTGAAATGAAATTAAAGGAGAAGAGGGAGAGAAATTACCTCTAGAATCTTCCTCTTGAGATCCTCCTTAATGAAGATAGTATTGGTGTTTTGATGATACCAGAAGCTTTTGGACATGGGGGAGGGGATAGGGGAGATTTTTGGGCAGATTTTATAGATTTATTGGAACTTGAGAGGTGTGAGGAAAAGAGGGAGTGAAGGGTGGCTTTTATAGTGGAGGGGAGAGGGGTTTCTTTAATATAAAATTCATTAGTTTATTAATTTTCCCTAAGACAAGGAATAGTGATTCTTGTATGACCAAGAATAGTAATTTTATAATGTAATCTTGAACCAAGTGGGCTTACATCCGCAGAACATCATCGATGACTCAATTAATACATTATTTAGCTTTTATTGTGAATTATCGGATTCTACTATTCATAAAAAATTCTTGTATCTCAGAAAAATCCTAAAAATTTACCCCAACCATTTTTCAACGTGTAAAACCCAAAAATGAAGTCTATTTTTCAAAAATAATTTTTTAAATATTATTAATTTAATATTTAATTAAAATCAAAATTTACTTAAAAATACAGTTTTTAAGATTAAAACTGATTTTATTGTTCTTTCAAAAATTATGTAGGGTCTTATGAAATTATCTAAAAACTATTAGATATTGATTCAATAATTTATGAATAAATTTCAGGGAAATAAATATTCTTTTAAATTAATTAATTAATTATAATTATTTATTTATGACTTATAAAATACCAAAAACGTTTACTAAGGTCATATTGTCACTTTCTAAGATGTATAAATTTTATTTTATTATTAATACGTAATGTTACTCTTATATACTATTCATAAGGGTCATATTACTATTCATAAGGGTATGTTACTATTCATAATGGTATATTACTATTCACCAATAATTATTTTTGTTTCATTAGACTATAAAAACCATCTTGAACACAACCGTGTATGTTGAATTTTCAAAATTCCAAACATAGGGGTGACAAAATTATGTTTAAAGGTCACTTATCACTTTGTAGATCTTTATTTTGTGTTTTTATGACATAAATATAAGAAGGGAATTTTCCATTGAAAAAATTTGGGGCGTTACATTCTTCCTCCATTAAGAAATTTCAGCCCTGAAATTTTACTTTACACAAAATGGTGAGGGTACTTCTAGTTCATTGCCTCTTCTGGTTCCCAAGTTGCTTCGTCAAACTTATGGTTCCTCCACAACACTTTGACAAGACGGGTTGTCTTGTTGCGTATAACCATATCACTTCGGTCCAGAATCTTTACTGGCTACTCCTCATTGGAGAGATCATCTTCTAGCTGCACCACCTCTGAGTTTAGTACATGTGAGGGATTTGGTACGTACTTCCTCAGTAGTGATACATGAAACACATCATGAACTTGAGCCATATTCAGTGTAAGTTCAAGCCGATAGGCCATAGCTCCTATGCGGTCAAGGATCTCAAAGGGTCCAATATACCTTGTGCTTAGATTCCCTTTCATCCTGAATTGCATGACTCTTTTCCATGGAGATATTTGAAGGAAGACTATATGTCCAATATCGAACTCCAAGTCCCTTCGATGGTTGTCAGCATAGCTCTTTTGCCGACTTTGAGCAGTATTGATGTGTTTCTGGATGACTTGAACCTTATATGTCATCTCTTGAACCAGATCAGGCCCAAGTAGCTTTCATTCTCCAACTTCATCCCAACAGGTTGGAGTTCTACATCGCTTTCCATACAGAGCTTCATATGGAGCCATATGAATACTCATGTGGAAGCTATTATTGTATGAAGACTCAACCAATGGGAGATGCTGATCCCAAACACCTTTGAATTCAAGAGATCAGGATTTTAGCATATCTTCAAGTGTCTGAATAGTCCTTTCAGACTGGCCATCGGTTTGGGGGTGATAGGCCGTGCTGAAATTTAATTTAGTACTCAAAGCATGTTGAAGGCTCCTACAAAATTTAGATCTGAACCATGGGTCATGGTCAGAGACAATTGAGAGTGGAACACCATGCAGTCTCACCACTTCCTTCACATATAACTTTTCATGTTTTTCTAGCAAGAAGTCTTCCCGAATAGTGATAAAATTGGCAGTCTTGGTGAGTCGATCAACCAAAACCCATATCACATTATTTCCCTTTGACGTCTTCAGGAGACCCGTGGGAATGTCCATAGTAACATTTTCAAATTTCCACATGGGTATAGGTAATGGCTGCATCATACCTTTGGACTTTTTTCTCTCAGCTTTAACTTGCTGACATACCAAGCAGCTTGATATATATTCTTCAATCTCCTTCTTCATGTTATCCCACCAGAATTGTTCTCGGAGATCACAATACATCTTGGTACTCCCAAGATGGATAGAGAAAATTGAGCTATATGCATTATCCAATAGCTCCTTCTTTATCACGGGTGATGAAGTCACACAAAGCCGCGTTCCAAACCAAATCACACCATCATCGTCGATATGGAACTCTTGCATCTTCCTTTACTTTAATGGATTCACTCTATTTTGAATCTCCACATCATCCCTTTGTACTTCATTAATCTTTTCTTGGATGGATGGTTGCGCAATAATTTGGGAAAGGTAGGATGTATCCCCTGCCCTTACGATTCCAAAATCCATCCTTTGCATATCTATGAAGATAGGGTCTTTCTCAATCCACAACATGGATAAAGCAGTAGGTTCTTTTCTGCTTAGAGCATCATCTACCTTGTTCGCCTTTCAAGGATGATAGTGAATAGAGCAATTGTAATCCTTGATTCGCTCTAACCATCTCCTTTGATGCATGTTGAGCTCCTTTTGTGCGAATATATACTTTAGGCTCTTTTGGTCGGTGTATATGTCACACTTCTCACCATAAAGGTAGTGCCGCCAGATTTTCAAGGAAAAAATCACGGCCAGCAGCTCTAGATCATGCGTCAGGTAGTTCTAGTCATGGATCATCAATTGTCATGAGGCCTATGCAATCACATTATCATTTTTCATGAGTGCACAACCCAATCCTTTCATTGAAGCATCACTGTATATCACAAAACTATCTCCACTTTTTGGTAGTGTGAGTACAGGTGTAGTGATCAGACTTCTCTTTAGCTCTTTGAAGCTTCCCTCACATTCTTCCGTCCATACATACTTTACCCCTTTTCTTGTTAACTTAGTTAGCGGGCTTGACAATCGTGAGAAGTTTCTCACAAAACATCAGTAGTACCCATCTAATCAAAAAAAACTACGGATTTCTGTGACACTAGAGGGTCTAGGCCATTCCTCAATCACCTTTGCCTTTGAACGATCCATAGAAATTCCCTCACTTGTGATCACATGTCCCAAGAACGTCACTTGGTTCATCCAAAAGTCACACATACTGAACTTTGCGTACAACTTCTCCTTTCTTAATGTCACCAACACAAGTCTTAGATGTTCTTCATGTTCCTCCATGCTCTTAGAGTAGATGAGAATATCATCGATAATCACTACAACATTTTTGTCGAGGTAATGTCTAAAGACTCTATTCATCAAATCCATGAAGATTTCAGGGGCATTAGTAAGTCCAAAGGGCATCACTAAAAACTCATAATGCCCATACGTTTTACAGAAGGCAATCTTTTTAATATCTTCCCTCTTCACCTTTACTTGAAGATATCCAGAACAAATATCCACCATTGAGAAGTATTGAGCTCCTCTTAACTTATCTAACAAGTCATCAATCCTTGGGAGAGGATACATGTTCTTTATGGTGATCTTGTTGAGTTATCGATAATCGATACACAACCGCATGGTTCAATCCTTCTTCTTCACAAAGAGCACTGGCGCACCCAAAGGTGATGCACTAGGGCGTATGAACTCTTTTTCCAGATGCTCTTGCAACTACTTCTTTTCTCCTCCAGTTCGATAAGAGACATCCTATGGGGACATTTTGAGATAGGAGTAGCTCCTGGTATAAGTTCAATTGATAACTCTACCTCACGATTAGGGGGAATTCTGGGTAACTCTTCGAGAAATAAATCGCCGTATTCCCTCAGGATGGTCATTTCCTCAAGGTTGGAACTTTCCTTCGACTCAACCATTTGGGCGGCGTATGCCTCTTCAAAGGGAATCAACACCCACACCATTGAAGGATTTTTTAAAGGAGATTCATGATCTTCCTTGCATTTGTATAGGAGCATTGGATGGTTCGGAATATGAAAAGATATTTCATTTTCCCGACAGTTGATATGCGCTCTATATAACGAGAGCCAGTCCATTCCCATTATAGCATCGAATTCTACCAAGGGGATTATTAAGAGATTTTCCAGAATAATCTTCCCACATAAGGCACCAGGAGAAGAGTCCAACACTTGGGTTGCAATTATTTCACCACTTTGTGTTTTTGAAGATATCTCTACTTCAAGGTTTCAGGGCTTTGATTCTATAGTTCTAGAAAACTTGAAAGATTTAATGTAATTTGTAGAACCATAATCAAATAATAATTTTGCCATTCTTGAGTGAATAGGATGTTTACCTTGTATGAATTCATTATCATGCTCCCCCTCTGCAGTAGTGATGTCATAAGCCTTCCCTTGTTCTTTTGGCTTTGGTGGTTACTGACGCTGATTACCCTCGAGAGCTCTAGGTTTAGTGCACTGGTTTTCATAGTGTCTTAGCTCTCTACAGTTGTATCATTGAACCATGAGTGGTTCTCCCCTTTCATCGGCTACAATATCCTTCATTTTCGTGTCTTTTCGACACTATTGATCATAGTGTCCTTATTTCTCACACTGGAAGCATTTCCCCGTCTCTTTGAGGCAGTCCCCATGATGCAACATCCCATATTTTTGTCATGTGGGTCGTTGATTTTTCTTCCCACCTTGGTCACTAGATCCATCGGCTTGAAACTCCATTTTTTTTCTTATCACCATAGCCATGGGACCATTCTCCAAACTCCATATCCACTTTGAGAGCACACTGAAAAACTTATTCTTAACTCCCAATGTCTCTAATTTCAAGAGCCTTTCGAAGATGTGGTTTTAATCCACTAAAGAATATATCAATTTTGCTATCATTGTTGACAACAAAACCAGAAGCATACCTTGCGAGCCATGTGAAATTTTCTTTAAAGGTTATGAAAGATTCTCCTTATTTTTTCTTGAGCTCTATGAATTCTCTATCCATCATTATGAGAAGAGTTTGTGGGAAGTACTTATTAAGAAACATTATCTTAATGTATTCCCATTCTATCTCTTAAATTTCCTCCCTTGGCTTGGTGTTCTAAATCAAATCACACCATTGATCGGATTCTCCATATACACGATAAACGGCTAGAGTCACCTTCTACATCTTAAAAACATGAAGAATAAAAATGATCTTCTCCATGGAGTTGACCCACTGTTCCTTAACTAGTTGATCGGAAGATCCACCAAACGTCGGTGGTCATTGGCGCATAAAGCATTCGATTTCCAGTTTCTCCCTCTTTGGTGAAGGAGGGAGTTCCCCATTATTATGGTTATTGTATATATCCTGAGATAATTGGGTATGAATTTCCATGAAGTTTTGACCTCCACCTCCCAAATAATTGGGGATGTTGTTCAGGAAATCGCTGCATTGGCCCTCACATGAGTTGTTGGCCTGATTTCTCCTGGTTCCCACCATTTTCTAAAATAGAAAAGGTTAGAACAAAACATAAGTAAACAAGTCATGAATTACATATTCATTTAAACAATTTATACCAAAAACATAACATATGGGATATCTAGGTAAATATTCTTGTGGTCATATTTGTATTTAGTCTCATACTAGATGTTTTCTCTAGGGTTCACTAATCCTAATTCCCAAATTAACTAAACCTTGCCTCAGCTACCAACTATAGCAACCCATCCTTTTCCTACATTACTATTACATTATTTCTAAGATAAACAAAATAATAGTATTACACATAGAGGATCCAATGGTTTAGTGTCTTGGGAAAACTAGGACCACACATAACAAATACAATATCAACCATAAACATTTATTTAATTTCTTTTTCACTAGATTCTTAGTAGAACATGTCCTCTCCTTAGTACATGTAGGCACCTGAATATATACATCAAAAAGGGTGAGCTATAATCCCAGTAAGAGGATAGATGAGAACAACATAGCATGGGGTGAGAATAATCATAACATAGGCAAAAGATCGTGAACATTAGAGGAGCATAAATAAAAGACGTGAAATGTGGCATTGCATAAAAATGAAACATCATATATTAGTGGTTAACTACCACACATACTTGTGAACCAAGATAGAATCTTCTTAACACATCATTTCACATTTACTCATGAGATTCATCACTTTACCCAATGCATTGTAGTTCTATATAATTCCAGGCGCACCCGTCACTTTTAAACATTCATTTTGCGCTATATAATATTGGGCACACCCGTCACATCATAAAATTATCATTTATCATGAATGACACAATGAACATATAACATAAATTAACATAACTAACCCATGAAAAGGAATGGTTTTCATCTCATAAGAACACATTCTTAAACGTTGGGTTCCCAAAATAAAGAGGGAACATCATACATGATACAAGAACCATCAACCTTGAATGAGAGGTAAAAGTTGAGTTCTTAATAGAAGAGATCTTTTGAAAAACATTTGGATTGACATAAACATCATTATAAAACATGTATATACTAAAAAAGGAAGGAAAATGATGAAAAAATTATCTTTCAAGAGTAACCATATCAAAAATGGGGTGAAAGAGGTAGAACGTGAAGGATGAAAGTTGGGTTCGATAATTTCCCCTTACCTTGTACTCGAATGCCTCCTCTTTAATGTCTCGTATAATGACATTATATTCATTAATGTGAAATCAAGAACCATGTTTACATTAATAGGGTTCATTATGGTTTCATTATATCTTATTATGTTAATTTTTATGACTTATAGAGTTTAAAATCATTGTTCGGGGATGCTCGTTTTTATGGTTTTTCTTGGGTGGTACACTTGTATTCTTAAATTGATGTTTGGGTAGAACATAGGTAAACATCAAGAAATGATATTACATTTTATTAGTGATATTACAGGATCTTGTATGATTTTATAATGAGTTATATTAGATTCATGTGGACGAATCATTAGATAATAATTTAATGATGGTTATTTGGGTTAATTTGAGCGGTTTTTGGATCACAATGAACTTGTTTTAACTTTTCACATAGTAATATTTCCATAGGTTATTTCCAGAACATAAAATAGAAAATAATACATATAAAATATTCTGATTCATCCATAAAAATGGTTTCATTACCAGATATGAGGGTATAAATGGAAGAACAGAGCATGTAGTTTTTGAAGGTGATAAATTAACACCTCATGAACAACGTTCTCTTTAATAAAATAAAAGGAATAAGGAAAGGGTGTGGGTGATATAATATCCCATTAGAATCATAAAATTACAGTATATTTATAATAATAGAGTTAAAACCCAATTTGGATGAATATAGGTGGGGAGAGATCAAGAAAGGAACTTGAACTTGAAAGGAAATTAAAGGAGAAGAGCGAGAGAAATTACCTCTAGAATCTTCCTCTTGAGATCCTCCTTAAGGAAGATATTCATGGCCTTTTAATGAGACCAGAAGATTTTGGACTTGGGGGAGGGGCTAGGGACGGTGTTTGGGCAGAGTTTATAGAAGGCATAGAGCTTGAGAGGTGTGAGGAAAAGAGGGAGTGAAGGGTGGCTTTTATAGTGGAGGGGAGACGAGTTTCCTTAATATAAAATTCATTAGTTTATTAATTTCCCCTAAGAAAAGAAATAGTGAGTCTTTTATGACCAAGAATAGTAATTTTATAATTTAATCACGAACCAAGTGGGCTTACATCAGCAGAGTATCATCGATGACTCAATTAATACATTATTTTGCTTTTATTGTGAATTATCGGATTCTACTATTCATCAAAAATTCAAGTATCTCAGAAAAATACCAAAAATTTAGCCCAACCATTTTTCAACATGTAGAACACAAAAATGAATTCCATTTTTCAAAAATAATTTTCTAAATATTATTACTTTAATATTAAATTAAACTAACAATTTACTTAAAAAAACTGTTTTTAAGATAAAAACTGATATTATTGTTCTTTCAAAAATTACCTAGGGTCTTATGAAATTATCTAATAACTATTATAAAATTATTAAATACTTTATGAATACATTTTGGGGAAATAAATATTCTTTTGAATTAATTAATTAATTATAATTAATTATTTATGACTTATAAAATACCCAAAACGTTTACTAATGTCAAATTGTCACTTTCTAAGATGTCTAAATTTTATTTTATTATTTATACATAATTTTAATCTTATTTACTATTCATAAGGGTCATATTACTTTTCATAAGGGTGGGTTACTATTCATAAGGGTAGGTTACTATTCACCAAAAATTATTTTTGTTTCATTAGACTCCAAAAACCATCTTGAACACAACCATGTATGTCGGATTTTCAAAATTCCAAACATAGGGGAGAGAAAATTATGTTTAAAGGTATCTTATCACTTATTAGTTAATTATTTTGTGTTTTAATGACATAAATATAAGAAGGGAATTTTTCATTGAAAAACTTTGAGTCATTACATTGGAGTTCTTCTTTATTGCGATTGAGTGTTGAACTTCTTAGGGTTTAGAAAATCGGGCAGATTTGAGGAGGTATGTTCATTCCATCATAACTCGATCAATTGTTACTCTTTTCCCTCAATTACAATTCCTAAATGACCTCCTCATTCTGGTTCGAACAACCTATGAATATTGGCCATTTTTAATTTCAGTTATTGGTGTTTAAGGGAGACTCATACAAGATTTCTCATGTAAGTTAGTCCATTTCATTCCCCTTTTAAATTGCTTAGGGTTTCATTCTATTTATTTAGTGTTTTGTTCCCTTTTACTTGAGTGAAAAATGACCAAGGGTTAAGGTTTAGAAACTAGGGTTTATCCTTGGGTTTTCATGATCTTTTATTGTTGTTTTAGGTTTGATCTATGTCCCTCTTGGTGCGACAGTGCTGTGATTTAATTTTCGCAAAAAGGATTCATGGTTTTAACTAATTTGGTAGGTGATTCCATATGTATGAAATATCTGTAAATTTAATTTCTGTTTTTATGACATTTTCATGATCATTTAATTTTATGGATGCTGAAAAAAATATCTTTAGTGTTTTTTGTAATGAAAATGAATTTTTAATGCCAATTTTAGGTGCAATTGGGGGGTTTTCATTGAAGTCTCTTATTGGTTCTTTTGGGGATTCCCTATCACTATATATATTAATTTATTGGGATGTAATAATGATTAAAATAATGTTTTGAATTTTTGTCCCTTTTGTTTTTTTTCTACGAAAATTGGTTTTAATGGCGTTGTTGAACTTGTGAACTTTAAGTGTCATGTTTGTTTTAAAATGGAAGTTTTACGAATATTACATTTATTGGTTCACATGGGGCTTCCATAAAATTGATTTTTTGGTATAATTTAAATTTATAAGGATGTATTTTTTGTTTTGGTAACTTATATGTGGGCATATAGTGTGCAATGTGGGGTTTTCCGGGAGTGTTGGTTGCAAAACAATGTGGGTTTTTGAGAAATTGTTTTCTGAAAAATCAAAGTGTTTTGTTGTGGGTTTTAAATGGTATAAAGTGTGTATAACTACTGTATTATTTTTAAGTGACCAGTATTTTTGTTTTTATATTAAAATTTATTCATGGGGAACTCTGAATTTGATTGAGCAAAATGGGGGAAGCCCGGGTACCTAGGTGGGGAGGATGTGTACTAGTGCAACTAGTGGACCAGATGGGTTTTGTCCCTGTTTCACCTATCATTTGGACAACAAAAACTCTAACTAAACTATGTGGATAAATATTGGGGACCAATAGGTTTTGGGTATGTTCCCTACTAGTGTCTCGTGCATGAGAACATATTTTACTATGGTTACATTACATTGAGGTATGAGGTACATGTGGCCTGAGACTATCTAGTGCCTAGGGGTGTTCCCGATTTTGTTTCTCATTGTGTTTGTAGTATTTTCCCCAGTATTGGGGTGTTATTGGAAATAAATTACAGTAGAAAACATGTTTATTTCAATTTGTGAACATTATGAAAACATTATCTTGAAAAAAAAATTCAATTGAATGTTGCATTTCTTAGATTTTATCACTACTTTTCTTTGCGTATTAAAACTACTTGATTTTTTCACATTGTATTGAATTCTATTTAGAATCATTGGGTGGTATACTATTGGGATTAGGCTCACACCCTACTTACACCCCTTGGTTGTAAGTAGACTTGGTTATGTTTGACTGAGGTAATGGAAAGGCTAAGGGTGATGGCTGTTCAGGGTGTTAGTCCCCATCCTTGGGGCGGAGTTGTGGAGATGGCTTGGGGGTGATGACCCCATGTCATGTGGAGTCCATGGGGATGTTTTGTTTCTATTTAATTGTGTATTTGGACCTTTTGTATTGCATTTGAACTTATTTATTCAGTTTTGGATTTTTTTATAAACCTAGTGGTTATGAATTTTTCAGATTCATTTTATCAAATGTTTTTTTTGTTTTATGTATACATATTCTGGTAAATCATCCCAAATAAAGATGAATGATTCCCGGGAACTTGTGCCAGCCCGTGGGGATAGGGAACTCCCTTAGGGACTTGTCACTGGTAGGGTTTGGATCCGTTTTAAATGGAAACTAGATTTGGTTCGTGACAAAATGGTATTAGAGGGAGGTTCTCTCTCTTTGGGTCCCGTTATTTGGGGAACCGTAGGGACAGTCTTAAGTTAGGATTATCGGGACTTGGCATTCTTGATATGAGTAATGTGGCTGATCACCACACCTCATTAAGGATTCAAGTCCCTTGGTGATGTCGGTATTTATATGAGTCCTTTGGATTTTCTGGATTGATGATGATTATGGGAAATGAAAAGAGAGTTGGGATAATGGTCTTAGTGAGCTAGTAGGGTCTGGCCAGCCATGTGGAGCTGGGGATATTCCCTAGAACACACTCCGTGATAGTGAAGTGGTTGTAATATGGTTTCTATCCACATTTCCAAGTCCCCCACTGAAACTATTTCCCTCTCGCATTGTCTTGTGTTCTTTAGTTTTAAATATTTGATCTTTGGTTTTAAAATGACTTGGTTTTAAGAAGTGTATTGTTTTTCTGAAGTGATTTTCAAATAAATATGGAATGGTTTTATTTATGAAATGGAAGAACTAAATATTTAGAATTATTTTGAAATGGAAAATCATGTTCTTACACCACTTTTGATAGAAGAAACTATAATGAAGTTGGTTTTGAAAAAGTGTTTCCAATAGAGTTTTCTAAACTATTGAAAGGTGTTTTAATGGGATGAGATGTTTTGAAATTAATGTGTATGAATTGAAAGTGATATTTCATTTAAATTATTGTTCCTTTATGAAAATCTTGTTAATATGTAATTTGGTATTTATTTTGTGGTTAGAGTTTTTGAGAAAAAAGAGGCATTGGTTGACTATTTTCGTTTTGAAAAGTGGAAAGAATATTTTTTTTATTTTGACCTTTGGTATTTCCATGAGCGACCACATGAATGGGGTTATATGAGATGATGGATGGTTAATGGCATGGATGTATGTGTTATGGGATGGATATGAGGAGGGTGCCCATTATGGCATAAGAACATTCATAGGTAAAGCCCATGGGGTACCATTGTTGGATACGATAACCGTTGAATCGTTTATTTTCAAAAAAGATGAATCTAATTAGAAAACTGATGTATTTATTACTTATTTAGGATGGTGTGTATTATGTGTTTTTTTATTTGAATGTTGTGGGTTGTTTTGAGTCCAAGAACCCCTCCAGTTTGTATTGTGTTTTGTGTTTTTGGTTTATGCCCCATTAAGGGTTAGTGCACAACTGAATTGCAACCCATATTGTTTCTTCATTCAAAGAACATCAAGTTGAACAATATAAGGAATATTTTTCTTGAGATTTTTAGATTGAGAATAAACCATTTTCTTTATTGGTTTTGTGTATCCTCTTGTAATGGGAGAGTGATCATAGAAGGATAAAAGAGACCATATCCTCTTATGATTTTTGATTTTAGAAAGGTGGAAGTGGTCTGGGGTTGTTAGCATGGATGAGTATCAAGATGATGTCTAAGAGGGCCTATCGGTCCTTCATAGTCTCTTCGAAGAAAGAAGTCATAATAAACTACCAGTGTGGGAAATACAGTCATGAGAGGATATTGTGGCCACATTCTAGAATTGTGTGTTATTTGGGAATGTTGTATATGGCCCCACTCCATGCATTGTTAATATAAGTTGCAATGGTCAGGTTCAGTGAAGCCTTGTGATTTTGTGCACTCGATTGACTTTAAAGGCGAATGTCGTGCAATCCTATGTGAGTATATTTATGTTGGGAGATTTTCTTGCAAAGAAAAATTCAAAATATTCCATTTTAGAGGAAGGTGATTATAGGTGTCATTTACATGTATAGTTTCTCACTTGAAGAAACAAGGTGTGATGTTTGATCATTTTCAATGCCCTTGTTTCAGTGAAATATCGAGTTAGGGTAAAGTGAGTTTGGAATGTGTTATATCTTGGGAATATTATTGGGGATTTCATTATAGTTGTTGGTGGCACCAAATGAATAATCATCATTAGGGGGGATTCCAAAGCCTAACTGCGAGGTCGAAGATGCTTCAATCATTTAAGCTACAACCATAGGTCTCGGAGAGAAGCTGACTTGTAGGAAGGGGAAATCCCAGTGTTTTTTAGACCCATGTACAATGTCTTATTCTCAGTATGAAATATAGTTACTGTTTAAACCTCTTGTTTCATCATCTTTCTTCCATTGTTTGTATTCAGTTGAAATAGGTTGAGGGCCTTGTACCCATGTCCTCGCCTAATGTCATTCACTCCCCCTTTGGTTTCCATCGAGTCATTAAAGAATGGTTGGAAATTTGGATAAATGTGGTGAGGAAACAAATTTTGTAAGATCAGTAGTGACCATGTTCCAAGAAGCCATACGAAAAGAATGATCTGCACAGTTAGTGAAGAATTTCCCAAACCGTGCGGACTGACCCTACGCCCTCCCCAAATCTTTAAAAAAATTGGGTCTTTCTATGTCGGCCCGTGTTGGTCGATTAAGATGGTTGGTTCTTATGGTTGGGAGACCCACTGTGATTCTCATGTACGTTCCTTTGTAAGTTGTGAATGGAATTCCACTCTTTGTACTATAGAGTTCGTTCAGGACTCCCTTTGTTAGTGTCTCGATTCTATCTCAGAAAATAATATAGGTGGCCTCTAATGGTGGGGTGCGTATTTGTGTTCCCCCATACCATTAGCTCAGATTTATTCATGGTCTTGGCTTGGTGGAAGGTGGTCTCATTCGGAACTTTCTAGATACCAACATCTTCCTTGAGTAAATGATGGGATTGGAGATCTCCCAATGGTTTAGTAAATGTAAGGTATGTGTAACCTTGTTCGAAGTTGTTGTTCCATTGGGTGAATTGGTTGAGTGTTTTTCAGATAGTGTTTGAGATGTTTTATTTTGGGATAAAGTATGAATGTGATTGATCATTTCAGGAAAGTCATGTAAGTTTGGGTTGTGAGATTTATCATTCCTTAATTGATCACTGGAGGTGTTTTGGCCCTTGGGGGAGAAACTAGGCAAAGAAGTACATCTTGGTTTATGGGTTGGGTTTGGTTTTGGTATCTGAACATTCTGTAGCTTTCCAGGGACGTAATGTTTTCATAGTGGGGATAATTTTCACATACATGACTTATTTTAAAGTTAAATTTGATTTAATTATCATTTATGTGTTGTTTTGGGGGTTTCTCATGCTTTTTGGGTGGAATGGTTGAGTTTTCGTGAATTGGGCCAAACTGTGAGCCCAATTCCAAATTTAAAAATAAATTTTGTTTCTTTTATTACTTTTTCAATTTTTACTATTTTTCACCCATTCCAATTCCTAAATGGTCTCCCCTGACATATTAACACCACCATTGTAGTTTGGAGCCTTTAAAAATCAATAACCAAGGTGTATATGGGTTTTTATTTAAGGGATTGGGCATGCCTGAAAGCTCAATTCCTATTTTTAAAACTAAATTTGATTAATTAATAATGTATTCACTTTTATGGATTTTTTGATGATTACAAGGCACACACATTCCCATTGAATCTATCCGCGCACACAACCTCTCCTTACCATCTTTGGAGCTCTTATTCATCTTGATTGAGTGTTGAACTTCTTAGGGTATGTAAAATCATGCATATTTGAGGAGGTATGTTCATTACATCATAACTCTCTCAATTCTTACTCTTTTTCATCCATTCTAGTTCCAAAATGACCTCCACATTCTGGTTCGAACAACCCCTGAATTGTGGCCATTTTCAATTTTAGATACTGGTGTTTTGAGGAGATTCATACAAGATTTCTCAAGTAAGTTAGTCCATTTCATTCCCCTTTCAAATTGCATTGGGTTTCATTCTATTTGTTTAGGGTTTTGATCCCTTTTCCTTGAAGTGATAAATGACCAGCAGGTAGGGTTTCAGACCTAGGTTTTAACCTTGGGTTTTCATGGTCTTTTATTGTGTTTTTTGGTTTGATATATGTCCCTCTTGGTGCGGCGGTGGTGTGCTTCGATTTTCTCACAAAGGATTCTAGGTTTTAACTAATTTGGTAGGTGATTCCATATGTATGAAATCTCTGTGAATTGACTTGCTATTTTTATGACATTTTCATCTTTATTTAATTTTATGGTTGCTGAAAAAAATAGTTTTAGTGTTTTTTGTAATGCAAATGAATTTTAATGCCAATTTTAGGTGAAATTGGGGTATTTTCATGGAAGTCTCTTGTTGGTTCTTTTGTGGCTGCCCTATCACTAATTATTTTATTTTATTGGGATTTAATAGGGCTGCAAATACTGTTTTGAATGTTTATCCCTTTTGTTTGTTTCTGTGAAATTTGGTTTTAATGGTGTTGTTGAACATGTGAACTTTAAGTGTAATGTTTGTTTAAAAATGGAAGTTTTACAAAGATTACATTTCTTGGTTCACATGGGGACACCCTAAAATTGATTTGTTGGTTTAATTGAAATTTATAAGGCTGTCTTTTCTATTTTAGTAACTTATAGGTGTGAATATAGTGTGCAATGTGGTGTTTTCTGGGAGTGTTGTGTGAAAAACAATGTGGGTTGTTGAGAAATTATTTTATGGAAAATCAAAGTGTTTTGTTGTGGGTTTTAAAAGGTAAAAAGTGTGTATAGCTACTGTATTTTTGGTAATTGAACATTATTGGTGTTTTTATATTTAAATGGATTCATGGGTGTTTCCGACTATTTTGCTGGGTCGCGCGCATCCGACTGTGAGGACGTGTTGCTATTGCCCATCATTCCTGCTTTCCAAAGGCGGGCGGCATTCGCTTCTTGTTCAGGGACGTTTGCTCCTTGATCGAAACGGGATGATGGGGTGTCGGTTCTTCCTTCCGTGGATTCCTCCTTAGAACATGTTACCCAGTCGAGGTCTCCCTCATAGATTTAATACATTGTTTGTGAATCTCATTCTTGGTTCCATATCTTCATGGATGCTGGTTAATTACACTACTTCCGTCATGACATTTCATAGGGTCTTGACATGGTATTGACCTTCAGTCGGAGCAGATGGCAACATCAGGCATGTTGGGAAATCTCTAGGTGCGTGGACATAGGGGAACCTGTATTTGACCTCATAAGAGGGCATCTCAAGGGTGCAGAACCCGAGGCATCCCACATCGGATGCGGGGAATCATATGCCATATGAGTTTTTCCTCATCTTCTCGTGTTTATCACGGGGAATGCCGCAAGTTTAACGTCTTGCGGAGATGGAATGAGGGTGATGAAAACATCCCATAGAGACGGATCATATTGGTATATCCCTAGGAGAGAACACCTGGATGGTTTACCAAGGGGAAGGATCAGAACGCCCAATGAGGACAGATCAGAGGTGGTGCGACCCATGGAGGGGAGATGTCACACCGTAATGGTTGATCTGAACACCAATGAGGGCGGATTAGGGAGTGTGAACCCTAGAATGGGGGACACCAAGGTCTACCATTGGATGGTAATGAACCTCATGAAGGTTTCCTATGTACCCTATGTAGAGGACAGGGACCAAAACCCACATAGTTTGAAGGGGTGATGAATCGGGGTGTACACAGAGGACAACGACCCGAAGACATGATGGGGATTATGCATGGATAATGGCACATGTGCTGCTAGGAGCAGCGAGGAGGTGGATATAATGATCCCACTTGGATGTGGTGGCTCGGTTGAGAATCAGGATGGATGATGGAGAGTTGAATGAAGTGTAGGGGGGATGAAATGGGACCATCGCAAGGGAGACGTTGAAGTTGGGGTTGATCCTCAAATAGACCACCTACGTATCCCTGTGGTAGGGAATCAAAGTCCGCGTAGTTAGGGTGGGTGCGCCGGAGGACCGACGTGAATGTTGACCTTGGTCCGATGGGTGTCGTCCGCGAACCAACGTGAATGGGGTCGAGATGACCAGGTGATGGGCTTGAACCTTATGGGGGCTTCCTACGTACCATGACTTGACATGGATCAAAACCACGTAGTTAATAATTGTGTGTCGGCGAACCGACGCGAGTGAGGACCATGGTCCAGATGGTGTGGGGCTTACACACTAGGCTGCCTGGGTGATGATGAACCGACGCGAAGAAGGTCGGAGTGACCAACGGGTGGTGGGCTTGAACCTTTAGGAGGCTTCCTACATACCATGCCATGACACGGATCAAAGACCTCGTAGTTCAAAGGTTTTCGTCAGCGAACCGACGTGATGGTGAACTTGGGGGTCCATTGGTGGTGGGCTTGAACCTCGTGAGGCTTCCTACGTACCATGCCTTGACATGGATCAAATTCCTCGTAGTTCGGGATGGTCACAATGGCTTGCCATCAGACTAGAATGTAGTTTAATGTCATGCTGGGCGAAGATGAACCCTGGCATGAATAAGCGATGGATGGTTGGTTTGAACCTCGTGGATGCTTCCTGCGTACCATCCATGACATGGATCAAAGACCCCTTAGTTCAGAATGGTGTGAATGTCGGAAAACCGATGTGAGGAAAGGACCCTGGTCTGATGGGAGGAGGGATTAAACCTGAAAGAGGCTTCTTACGTACCATGCCTTGACATGGATATAAAGTCCTCATAGTTCAGGTGGTCACAACGGCTTGCCGTCGGACTAGAATGTAGTTTAACATCATAATAGATGAAAGTAGAACGTGACGTGAAGAAATGACAGGTGGGCTTGAACCTCGTGGAGGCTTCCTACGTACCATATCATGACATGGATCAAAGACCTCGTAGATCAAATTGGTGTGCAGTTGAACGTCATGCTGGACAAGGGTGTACAATTTAACATCATGCTGGATGAGGGAATAGAGTTTAATGTCATGCTAGACTAGGGATTAAAGTTTAACGTCATGATGGACGAGGGAATACAGTTTAACATCATGTTAGACGAGGGCATACAGTTTAACGTCATGCTGGACGAGGGCATACTGTTTAATGTCATGCTGGACGAGGGAATACAGTTTAAAGTCATGATGGACGAGGGCATATAGTATAATGTCATGCTGTTCAAGGGTATAATGTTTAATATCATGCTGGACGAGGGCATTGTCATGGTCGATGCTTACTCTAAGTCCATGTGAGTCATGCTCAGTGTGAGAAACAAGAGGAAGCAAGGACCTGACGATCACATCGCGAAGGGTGCGTCCGTGAGAAGCGAAGAGGGGATTATGCATTAGGCGGCCCATGGTGCTTGGACTTACTCTGGGATGGAGGCCTGAAGTGCGACAAAGAGTGGCTGGATAGGGATTTGGGACCAACGATTGAAGGTGCCTCATTCCCTATCACGCCCTCCACTAACATTGGAAGTGGGGAAGTACGGAGGTTCATGGGTGCTACCTTCTGCAAGAGGGGCTAGGGGCTTACACCAAGGTGGTTTCCCTTCTCCCGTGGAAATTCTCCGCTCCAATAAATATGATATCATCCTTGTGGGGGGGGGGGGGTTATTCCATTCTCGTGGAGGCGAGTGGTGTAATGAATGTCCGAGCTGGGGGGACCCTGCGTGCGAGGCACGGGGTTGGGTCACAGTTTAACGTCATGTGTTGAGGATGAGGTGCTTGACAGTTTAACATCCTACAGCTTGGAAGATGTGGGTTTACTTTGCACCCCTAGGACTTATATGACCGGCACACTCTGCTCCTTGGGGGAGGGAAGTTACCAGTAAGGTCATGGTGATGGGGTGGAACAGTCATGAGGATGACGGTGGTTTTGGGCTTGATCCTTGAAGAGGCTTCCTACATATCCCCATGGTAGGGAATCAAAGTCCACGTAGTTCTTCTGATGACGGCTTACCGTCGATTGGGGGTTTCAACGGCTTACCGCTGTATTGGGTCACAACGGCTTACGGCTGAATGGGGACGCAACAGCTTACCGCTGGATAGGATCACAATGGCTTCCCGCTGGATGAGGATGTCAACGGCTTACCGCTGAATGGGATCACAATGGCTTACCGCTGTATTCGGTGTCAACAGCTTACTGCTGAATATGATCGCAACAGTGGATGGGGCTAAAGCAAGGAAGCTACCTTGGTGCCGTTAAGGAGCGGCAAAGGGGAATGGGGCTTACGCGAGGAAGCTGCCCGGGTGCCGCTATGGAGCGGCACTGGTGAATGGGGCTTATGCTAGGAATCTACCCGTGCACCGCTAAGGAGCGGAAAAGGTCAATGGGGCTTACGCTAGGAAGCTTCCCGTAATGTCTTCCTCATGTCTGGCCATGATGGCATCCCAACCCACTGGTGGATTGAGGTTTATGACTCTACACCTATGTGCTAGTGCACAAGTGGGATAACACCAAGGGGTGTTGGAATTATTCCACTGTAATCATGTCGTTAAGCATCTTATTCTTGGATCATAAGGCATCTCTTGTTTAGTGCAAAAGGCTTCCTATGATTGGCACATAGGGTGTACTACAGTTTAGAGTCACGTATGAAAGACTATTGGTATCTCATGATTGGAGCACAAGGCATCTATTATTTAGATCAAGAGTCATCCTATCATTTTTAAGATAGGGATTACTATAGTTTAAAGTCATATAGATAAGACTATTGGCATCTTATGCTTGGATCATAAGGAATCTCTCGTATAGGGAAAGAGGCATCCTATAATTTGTTAGATAGAGATTACTACAGTTTAAAGTCATATAGTAAGACTATTGGCATCTTATGCTAGGAGCTTAAGGCATCTCTCGTATAGAGCAAGAGGCATCCTATGTTTTGAACATAGGGATTAATACAATTTAGAGTCATGTAGAAAGGACTATTGGCATCTCATGCTTGGAGCATAAGGAATCTCTCGTATAGGGCCATAGGCATCCTATCATTTGTTAGATAGGGAGTACTACAGTTTATAGTCATGTAGATAGGACTTTTGGAATCTTATTCTAGGAGCATAAGGCATCTCTCGTATAGGGAAAGAGGCATCCTATGTTTGGAACATAGGGATTACTTCAGTTTAGAGTCATGTAGAAAAGACTATTGGAATCTCATGCTTGGAGCATAAGGCATCTCTCGTATAGGGCAAGAGGCATCCTATCATTTGTTAGATAGGGAGTTCTACAGTTTATATTCATGTAGATAAGACTATTGGCATCTTATGTTAGGAGCATAAGGAATCTCTCATATAGGGAAACAGGCATACTATGTTTGGAACATAGGGATTACTATAGTTTAGAGTCATGTAGAAAGGACTATTGGAATATCATGCTTGGAGAATAAGGCATCTCTCATATAGGGAAAGAGGAATCCTATCATTTGTTAGATAGGGAGTATTACAGTTTATATTCATGTATATAGGACTATTTTCATCTTATGCTAGGAGTATAAGGCATCTCTTGTATAGGGAAAGAGGCATCCTATGTTTGGAACATAGGAATTACTGCAGTTTAGAGTCATGTAGAAAGGACTAGTGGCATCTCATGCTTGGAGCATAAGGCCTCTCTCGAATAGGGCAAGAGGAATCCTATAATTTTTTAGATAGGGATTACTATGTTTTACAGTCATGTAGATAAAACTATTGGAATCTTATGCTAGGTGCATAAGGCATCTCTCGTATAGGGAAAGAGGCATCCTATGTTTAGAACATAGGGATTACTGTAGTTTAGAGTCATGTACTAAGGACTGTTGGCATCTCATGCTTGGAGCATAAGGAATCTCTCGTATAGGGAAAGAGGCATCCTATCATTTGTTAGATAGGGATTAGTACAGTTTATATTCATGTAGATAGGACTATTAGGCAGAAGGTGCATAGAAATTGTTCGTGTTGGGACTTACGCAAGGGTGGCCCTTTATAGTTCAACCTGACATAGGAGCCAAGTGATATGGTTTGGAGGAGTTTCATGAGGAATGGTTTGACTAAAGTTTCTCGGGGAATTGATGATGAGAACCTCAACTCACGACATAGGAAATGGACCAAGAAGAATGCATCAACTCAAGGTGTTTCATGGTGTGTGGAGGAGTGTCTCAAATCATGGTATTCCATATGTTGAAGGTGGGTGTGCAAGAGGGCGCAATGGAAAATCCCGACGTCCCAGCCTGAAAAGTTCACGGTGTGACTCTCCATTTTTCATGGGGGTCTGTGACGGTTGTGAAAGGACTGGTGGGTGCGAAGGTAGGATCCTCGTGAAGGATAGGTCTTCGCGAAGTAGCTTCGCGGAGCATGGCCTCACGGAGCAATGGTCTCTTACGGAGCAAAGGGTCTCGCAGAGCAAAGGGGTCTCAGGGAGCAATGGTGTCTTGCGGAGCAAAGGGGTCTCACAGAGCTTGGTCTTGCGGAGCAAAGGGGTCTCGTGGAGCTTTGTCTCATGGAGCCCTGGCTTGTGGAGTAGCAACACGAAGAAAGCTTCTCACGGAGCATGGCTTCACAGAGCCGCAAAGCGGAGCTCCGCTCAGCCGCCCAAGGGGTGAAGTGGCCGTGGCCGTCCGTCCGGAGAAGGGGGGTGAGCTGGGTAGTTATAGATAGGGGGCATCGTGAAGCAAAGCTCGCTCGACATGAAAATGGAGCTTTCTCCATGGCGGATCTTTGTGGCACGTTGCGAACGTCAAAGTACTTCGTGGAGTGTCCCGCCTCTTTTGCTATGCGGCGGGTTCACGAATGTCAAATTTGTTCGTGGAGCATCCCGCCTCTTGTGCTTCATGGCGGGTCTTCGTGGAGGGTCTTTGTGGCGCGTCGTGAACTTCAAACAGGTTCGTAGAACTTCCCGCATCATTGCTTCACGGCGGCGCTCCGCAATCGCAGAGGCAGCTTCGTGAATGGGCATTGCGAACCAGTTTTCTAGCCAAACATCAAATGTCCATAACTCCTAATCTGTAACTCCATTTGGGCCCTACGACCTACCAAATTGAAACTTGAGAAATGGAATAAGATCTTGGGTCATGTATGGAAGCATTTGGAAAATTTTGGGGATGCGTTTTCTAGGGTCTTCAATGGGGCATGCTGAATTAGTTTGTGCACAATGGGGGAAGCCCAGGTACCTAGGTGGGGCAGATGTGTACTAGTACAACTAGTGGACTAGATGGGTTTTGTCCTGGTTTCACCTAGTATTTTGAGAAAAAAAACTCTAACTAAACAATGTGGATAATGGTTGGGTACCACTAGTATATCGGTATATTCCCTTCTAGTGGCTCATGCACGAGAACAAATTTTACTATGGTTAAATTACACCATGGTATGAGGAACATGGGACCCTAGACTATCTAGTGCCTAGGGGTGTTCCTGATTTTGTTCCTCATTGTGTTTGTAGTATTTTCCCATGTATTTTGGAGTTTTTGGAAATACATTACAGTATCTAACATGTTTATTTAAATGCATGATCTTTCTGAAAAATTTATCTTGAAATGTGTTTTCAATTGAAAGTTGCATTTCTTAGATTTTATCATCGCTTTTCTTTGCGTATAAAAACTACTTTATTTTTCACATTGTATTACATGATATTTAGAATCAATGGGTGGTATACTATTGGGCTTACTATCACACCCTACTTACACCCCTTGGGTGTTAGTAGACTTGGTTGTGTTTGAATCGGGTAAAGGAAAGGCTAAGGGTGATGGTGGTTTAGGGTGTTTGTCCCTGTCCTTGGGACGGAGTTGTAGAGATAGCTTGGGGGTGATGACCCCTTGTCATGTGGACCCCATGAGACTGTTTTGTTTCTATTTTATTGGGTCATTGGACATTTTGTATTGTATTTTAACTAATGTATTCAATTCTGTATTTTTTTATAAAAATAGTGGTTTTGAATATTTCAGATTCATTTTATCAAATATTTTTGGTGTTTTATGTATACATATTCGGGTAAATAATTCCCAAACCAAGATAAATGATACCCGTGAACTTGTGCCAGCCCATGGGGATAGGGAATTCCCTTCGGGCCTTTTCATGAGCGGAGTTTGGTCATGTATTTAACAGCAACTAGATTTGGTTCATGACATAAAATCAATATTAAATTAATAAAAAAGTACCATAAAACATTTTCTAACCATATTTGATGATTCATGGAAGACCATGCGCATCTTTGGGTTGATTTTGGGACCCAATGGATCCACTTAATTGTGATAATGAAAAATTAATTTAATTAACATAAAGTAAATAAAAAAATGACATTAATAAATATCTTTTTGTATATCAATTTTTATATTGCGTAATAAAAGTCATCATATAGAGAATAAATATTCATTGAAAATATAAAAATATTTCCTAAATTAGGGGATTTTTTATATAATTTTTATACATCTAATAATTTAAATTATTTATGACACAATAATGATTCAATATTCACCTCATTAATAAATTATTTAAATAATTAATAATATTAATATTATTTAAATATAAAAAACCTGCCAAATTTTTATTTGATTATTCTATATTGAAAATGAGTCATCTAATATTCATCTTTAATGAGTTTTGGACCTTTTGAAACCAAAGATAACTTTATAATAAAATAACAATTTCAAACTTTCGAAAAGAGCCCCTCGTCTCCCAAATAAAAGGACCACACATCTAAACAATTCCTCACACCTCTCAATCACCATGGATCATCCAACCCCTGACCAAATAAGTTCTCATGATCCCTATCTTCCACCTAGAAGTATTACCTTGGAGATAAGTCACTTTAATAAGTCCTTTTGGTTCAAACCAAAGGGAGTTACCCAAATTAAAGGTAATGGTTTCTCTTAACTATTTTTCTTTTATTTTACTTCTCCAACCCCTAAACTCTTTTAATTCAGTTCTTTTATAACAACTCTAGTACCCTTACTCTACTAGGATTTTATTATGGGAATTATTCAAACAAAACATACAGACACCTCCATCTAATGGGTAATGAACACACTTTTTCTGTGGATGGAAAACTAATGCCTCACGAAATGATGATTGTTCAATTATCTTCTACCACCACTCCTGGTGGACATTATGATGAAACTATATTTATATATGATATATATTATGGTTATGTTTTTTATTCTTCTATATTTTTTATTTATATCATAACTTTATGGTTTTTATTATGGGTAAACGTGATAATGTCAATTGTGGAAGTGCAGACTACCGCCCCCTCAAATTGATATTACTCGTTAATGCCTTCTGTGGGATGTATAAAGGCTAGAGTTAATTATAGTATATATGATATTATACTATAATTATAATATACCAATGTATAATTATGTTTTAATTCCATTTAAATACAAAATAGATATGAATGTATCTTTCATGCGTACGTACGACTTATCGTCTCGATTAACGATGCATTTTGTTTCTTATCATAAAATGTTATATATCGTTATAAATACATATATATACTATATATATAATATATATAAGATATATAAATAATGAATATTCTTATGTATATAAATTAATTTTGACCACATGGACAACATGTAATTATAATAAATTAAATTTTGACTGGAGTATCGAATATCAACAAAACAACTGTTATTGTACATGATCCTCAAACGAGATGGTGAGGAATCTTTATGTGTGTACAGGTGACCCAAGAACAAATCCAGGAGAATTATATTTTCCAGGGTTTCTGTAGCAGTATTGTAGCAATGCTGTAGATGGTACTGTAGCATGAAGTGTACAATATTGTATCAGGTACTGTGGTGAGAACTGCAGCAGGCACTGTTTGGCCCTATAGTAGCTGGGAATATTCACCCTTTTGGGCCTTCGGGCCACCAATTTGGTCCCCAAGTCCTTTATGTTCTTCGAGCCACCTAGGCCATCAGATCAGAAAGGCCTTCGGGCCACCTCAAGGACTTTGGGCCACGTTTAGGGATGATGCAAACCAACAACCTACAAGGAAGAAGTTTCAGAAGGAGGAAGAGCAAAGAGCTTCCAGCATAGAAGAAGCTAAATGAATTGAAAAAATGAGAGGTTATGGAACATTCTATTTGAATAAACATGTACATTCACGATAATGCCTAGTCGAACTGCCATGCGATGGTGGATAGCAGATTTCACGATGAAGATTCTAGGGAGGAGCAGTTCCAAGTGGTTAGTCTAGGTTATATGTAATGTTTGAAGCCTACGGGCAATGAATTCCTCTATAGACAATGGGACATGTAATACATATGCCTATGGGCCATTTAAGGGTTCCACCTCACCCCTTGAAATGTGAATTATAAAAAATCAATAAAAAAATATAGGCCTTCGGGCCATTGGAAGAAAAAAAGGACTGTTATTATATTAAATTATTTTGTAATGTATATAACATAATAATAAGTGATATAAAAGGAATAATAAATTTGAAAAAGGTAATGAAGAATGTAGAAATTTACTTTATTTTATTATTCATGAGATTAAATAAGGAATGGGTCAAGTCAGACAAGCGATAAGGGTTAATTTTACAATCTCTTTATTATCTGAGGTGGTTTTTACATAAGTATCTTCTGTGACCACTTTATCATCCACATCCATGTTTCTTAAAAGTGTATTTCAAAATATTTTTACTATTTACTGGACTATGGGTTAAATTTATTTATACCTTTTTTGGAATTTTTTAAAATGGTTTGAAAGGAATCTTTCTGTCATTTTCTAAACAATGTACTTTATGACCTTTTCGAGAAAATTGTGGTAAGAATGATTTTTTAACTTATACGGCGGGTGCGGAAATATTCCTCTATTATAACATCATCAAAGCGTCCCTTACATGATTATAAAAATAATTTCAAAATAAATATTTTCTTCTATAATTTTGTTACTTTTAAATGACTTCAAAATAGAAATACATATTTCTCTCAAATAGTTTTGATTTCATCTATGCCAACATCCTTTGATGGATTTTACCCTTGTTTGAAAGTTAATTTTTTATAATACAATCTTCCATATTGTATTGAATGAGTTATGATATGTTAGACTATGGATGTGTAAATTTTATACAATTCATTGTTTATAGTTAATGTATTGACATTTAGTGTGCTAGTTTTAATATGAATGTTAATGTTATGTTTCAACCTTTTCATATAAAGAATGTACTGGACTTAGTATGTGATGGGTGTATCCCTCTATAGCTCCTCAATGCATCGGTAGGTCAGATAAGGCAATTAGATGTTGAATTGGCTGTGGCCTTTAACTATTTGATATATGCTTTTGGATGAGTCCTAAATCATTTTTAGACATCTTTGATGAGGCCTTGACAAGATGTTTAAGAATGCATGACATCATACATTCCCTTTTTATGAAAATAATATTGATCTTTCATGTGGTTATTTGTCTAGTATAATACCCATGACTATTTTTTATTATGTAATTACTTACTCAGCTCATATTTCTTCCATAATGTGTTCATTTTTATTATTTGTAAAGGCCTATGTTATCAATTATTTACCCTGACTAGTGTTTATGTTATCTTCTATAGTATTTAATACCCTTACTGAGAGTTTGAGCTCACCCCTTTCTTATGTTTCATTTTCCCATGATTTCAAAAAGTTAGTTATGAGTGACTTGCGGGAATAATATAGGTGTATTGGATGTTTCTAATGGAATATATTTTTTTCGTATTTCTTTTCAAGTTGTAAAGTTGAACTTATGTATGTATCTTGTTTCCATGGCTACTAAACTGATCGGTCTATCTGCATTTGATCCCTTGTGATCATGCCAATATTATGTAATAATGCACTGAATCTGGGTAACTAGGGTCGGGGCGTTATAGTTGGTATCAGATAATTTTATTCCAAACCATGGAAACTAGATTTAGATAAACTCCGATTAGAGCACACTATCCTAAGATAGACTTTGATGATTAGTATAGAAGAACATCGTAGAATTTTTTTAATGTAGGATTTTGTGTATTATTCGAGCAATAAATCTCTATTTGGATATGAGCAGGTAGAGGCGACTTAGTCACAGATATACCTAGGAGTGAAAAATATGACATGGAGTTTTGGTATTGACCTGGGGTATCCTGGTACACGACAATGGGCCTTGCTACACTATTGGTTACAACACTCCAAGGAGAAATGCTTAAGATAACTCATATTTTCTTTACAAATAATAATGAAGGATTTATGAGTATATACCTCCTCTAAGAAAACATTTTTATGATTATGTATTATATCCATAAACTATTTAATTTATGTTAACTTTTTTACAAGTATGGAATTATTTATTTCGATTCATAAACTAATCTAGTGTATGAAATGGTTAAGAAATGGTGCCTAGTGGAATGAATGGAAATCATATCAGTGAACGTAATATATGTAGGGATTTCCTTCCTACTCAAGATAATTATAGTGTTGTTGGTGATGCAAATATTGCTGATCAGCTTGTCGCCATATTGGGACAACTCACTCGGGTTATGAATAATAACCTTACCCGTATAGAGCACCCTGAACCACAATGCGGAGGATAAATGTTAGAATAATTCATGAGGAAAAAAATACCATAATTCAATGGGAATAAAAATCCACTTGTAGCTGAGAAATGGATATGTTCCTTAGAAAAAATATTTCATGCATTAGAGAGAAGCGAAAGTGAAAAAATTGTCATGAAAGTTTATCACCTCACAAGAGATGAGAAAAACGGTGGTCATTAATTCAAAAAAAGGAGGATGAGTAAGTATCATTATGGAATGGAAAGATTTTAAATAGATTTTCTTAGAAAAATACATTTTTTGTGACCATTGAGCGGATATGGAAAGGTAATTTCTAAGTCTGAGGAAAAAGAGGATGAGAATGTCACAAAGTATGAAGCTATCATTATAAGGTTAGAAAGTCATGCTGTAGATTATATATGTAACCCAAGTAATAAGATTGATCGATTATTTTTTGTGTTAAACCCATTTCTTTTTCGATCATCATTTTCACAATCAATCTCATCGTATGATGATATTGTTTCATGTGCAATCAAGACAAAAAATGAATTCTCTATGTCTTATGAATTAAAAGAAAATCAAGAGAAGATGATATATGCTGAGCACTATGGGAATAGAAATAATGAAACATGGAAGATGGGAAGAGTTGAGATCCCACAATGTAATAATTGTAGAAGGAAGATCTTGGCACCAGTCTAAAAGGAAGACGTTTTTGCTACAAATGTGGACAGAAAGGCCATCTTGCTGGTGTTGTAAGGGAAAGAAACAAGAAGTCAATGTTGAATGATACAATTATAGAGAAAGGGGTCATTATGAAAATTAATTTCCTAAGTGCAAGGAACATACCTCAGAAAAGTCCATGTGAGCAAGGCTGAGCTTATTTTGTTTCTATAGTTGAAGTGGAATAATTATTGTATTTGTTTTTCTAGATTGAAAAATTATTTTCTGGTTATAAGAAGAATGTGATATATATATGTATTTTATGGCAGTGCTTTTTATTTTCATTATGGTTTTAATATGATGAAGCTAATCATATTTTCTGTATGTGACAATAAGAGAATCATAACGTTGTTTGGGGAATCTGATGTTATAATTGATTTTGGAATTTGGAGGCCTTTTAGAGAAAATTTAGATAGAGGTATTTGGGATAGCTATAGAGGTTGGAATGAAATAAGTTGAACTTGGGATAGTATTTTTTTAGAGAAGTTTTGTAATATTATAATACTATAATTATCGAAAAAGGACAACCTGTAGGTCAGGTGATAACCCATCACATCGGAAAAAGCTACAGGAATCGAACCCACAACCAATGTTCGACAAGGATTTATGACCTACCACAAGCCAATAGGTAGTCCCTGGTTATTATAAATTAGTTTTATTCATGGTATATGTTTTTAACCTTATACTATTATGATAAATATAATATTTTTGAGTTCTATTATCTTTTGGAGTGAATGATAAGTTCGTGGTAGAAATTTTTTAAAGGGTGAATCTGTACTTGTCCATTATATTTTTCTCAATCTATTATTCTACAATGAATTTAATTCTTAAACATTAAGGGAGGGATCATAAAACCAAAAATGTGTTATCATAATACCTTATGTTTTGTTAAACCGATGATATTTTAAATCATCATTGATTGATGGATTTCAGGCCCTCAATTTTACACAAGTTTTTGATTGAAGACCTCAATCAATCCCTATAAATATTTATGTTTTTCCTCCAATTATGTGTCCCTAATATCCACCAATGTTCTTCTAATCGAGTTAATAATTTAGTGGTGAATTTTATATTTTCCTTTCACTCTTATTATGAATAAATATTGTTAACCCTATTTCTGATGTGGGTTTTCAAGAAAGGTATTTTTTATTTTTAATCTTTTATTTTCGAAGAAAAATTTCAATTTGAAAGGATGCTATTTATTAAAGGATTGAAGAATGAAACACCTAGAGCTTCCACAATACATTTCTCTTAAAATAACACAACAACGTGCAATGTATGCATCACCGAGATCAAACACACCATGACCTATCAAACTAGCCATTTAAATAGCTGTTATGAATAGTAATAACCACATTTTTAATTATATATATATCCCATATAATCTTAAAATTCATATTTTGTGTTTCATAGACATATTATAATGACAAATTTATATTTTTAAGATAAAATAAATATTTCTAAAAAAAATTACTTTTACCACATTTTATTGGAGAACCCTTTTTAAATCCAATATTTTATTATTTTATAGATTCAAATTTACAAAATAATATTTTTATTTAGAATTGGGACATAATAATTTATTTTTGATAAATTTTTTGGGTTTTTCTGGTAACTTTCATATTTAATTGAATAGTGAAATATATTAAATATTAATTGAAAATAACTTTTTTAATAAAAATAATTTATAGTGTTCAATTATACATTGGAATGTTTTGGAAGTATAACTAGAATATAATTTTACCATTTAATCCAATGTTGGTCATTGGAATTAATTTCACTTTGAAATTATACCTAAACAAGTGTCAATATTTTGATAGTTATAGTTTCTTAAAAACATGCTATTTGTTTTGACAACAAGAATTGATTTTAAATTAATTAATGCTAATTATATGTTTATAAATTTTTAAAAGAGGTATCCTTTTTAATTCGGAATATCAAAAATAGCTTAGGCAGAATTTAAGATATTTTTTTAAAAACGTCAGTTTTTGAGGAATAGTAAAACCACTTTGTAGTAGTTTAAAAAATTACTTTTTCTCTTAAATAAATTGTTACCACTTCTGTGAATTGAATTTCAAAAATCTGACATACATGGTTGTTATTAGTAAGTCAAATTTGGTTTAAATAGATGAAAATTATTATTGGCGAATAGTTACTTTTGACATTCATTTACCACGATTAATAGTAAATAGGGTAATTCAAGGTAATGAATTATTATAATAATACCAAATTACCTTAACAATTGTCCTAAACTTATTGGATGAGTTGTGGCCGACCATGGCCATCCATCGGTCGATTTTGGGACCCCATTTAACCATTTAAGAGTGATAAGGACGCATTATTTTAATTAACTTATTGTAAACTCAAAAATAACATAAACAAATATCTTTTAGTATATCAATTTTTACATGGGGTTATAGAAGTAATCATTTCAGCTATAAATTTTCATTCTAAATCTAACAAGATTTTCTACATTATGTTATTTGTTTATAATATTTAGACATCAAATAAATTAAATTATTGTTGAAAAAATAATGATGCAGAATTTGCCTCATTAACATATGATTTAAATAAATAAGATTATTACTATTGAAACAATATACAAAAACTCTCAAATTCTTATTGGGTGATTTTATTTCTAACATGAGTCATCTTATCTTAGAATTTAATGAGTTTTGGACTTTTTGAAACTAATGATGAGTTTATAATAAAATAAAATTTTCAAACATTCCTAAGGAGCCCCTCCTCTCCCTTATAAATGGACACTACTTCTAACCCATTCCTCCATATCTCAAGCCCCTTGTATCATCAAACCACTATCAAAATAAGCTATAAAATATCTCCATTAAAAATAGAATTCTTACCTTAGGTATAAGTCATTTCATCAAGTCCTTTTGGTTCAAATCAAAGGCAGTTACCGAAATTAAAGGTAATCGTTTCTCTCCACTTCTTTTATTTTTTTTAATCGTCCAACACCTAAACTCTTTTTATTCATTTATTTTATACCAACAAAAGTATCCTTAATATACTAGGTTATTTTTATGAGAAGGATTCAAACTACTCTTACACACAACTCCATATAATGGGTAAATAAGATGGAACTATATTTATATAAGAGATATATTATGTTTATATTTTTTTATAATTCGGTATTTTCCATTTATAGCATACCTTTATTCTTTCCATTATTGGTAAATGCGATAATTTCATTTGAAGAAGTGCGGACCACCGCCCCCTCAAAGTGATATGACTCATTAATGCCTTAGGGTGGACTTATAAAGGATTGAGTTAATTATATTATATATGATATTATAATGAAATTATAATATACATATGTATCATTATGTTTAAATTCAATTAAAATACAAAATATAAATGATGGTAGTGTTCATGCGTAATTATGGTGTACCATCTCCATGAACGGTGCTTTTCATTTATTATCTCCAAAATTTATATATTGTTAAAAATACATATATATACTAGATAATATATATATATATATGATATCTAAATCATGAATATCATTATTGATATGAGTTAATTTTTACCATATGGACTACATGTAATTATAATATGTTTACTTTTGACTCAAGTACCAAAAATCAACAAAACGACCATAATTAAATTTAATGATTTAATAATGTTTATAACAAAATAATAAGTGATTTAAAAGGAATAATATATTTGAAAAATGTTATAAAGAGTGTAAAAATTTACTTTATTTTATTATTCATTATATTAAATAACGAACGGGTCATGTCAGAAAAGAGGTAAGGGTTAATTTCACAATTTATTTTTTTATCTGAGGTTGTTTTTACGTATGTATCTACTGGGACCTCTTTATCATCCACATCCATGTTTCTAAAATGTTTATTTCAAAACTTTTTTAATATTTACTAAGCTATGGGTTAGAGTCATGTATACCCTTTTTTGACTTTTTATAAAATGTTTTGAATGGAATCTTTCTGTCGCTTTCCAAACAAGGTACTTTATTACCTTTTCAACAAAATTATCAACATAATTTTTTTTAACATATATGGTGAGTGCAGCTATTTTCCATCATTATAAAATCATAGAAGCATCACATACAATATTATAAGAAAATTTTAAAAATAAAATTTTCATTCAATAATTATGTAGCTTTTAAATGACTTCCAAATAAAAAGAGATATTTCTCTCAAGTAGTTTTGATTTAATCTATGTCAACATCCATTGATATATTTTACACTTATTTGAAAGTTTATTTGTTATAATACAATATTCCATATTTTATTGAATGAGTTATGATATGTTTGACTATGGATGTGTTATTTTTATACCATTCATGGTTTACTGTTAATGTATTTACATTTCGAATGCTAATTTTAAAACGAATGTTTAGGTTATGTTTCAACATTTTAATATGAGGAATGTATTGTACATAGTAAGTGATGGTTGGTGAACATTATAGTTCCTTGATAAATTAGTAGGTCTCATGAGACAATTAGATGTGGAATTGGCCAAGGCCTTTCCCGATATGATATAAAGTTTTGGTTGTGGCCTAGATCATTTTAGACTTCTTGGCTGAGGCATTGATAGGATGTTTCAAGATGTTTAGGAATTATAGATTCCATCATTATGTAAATAATATTTATTTCTCTTGTGTCTATTCGACTAGTATAATACCCATGACTATGTTTAATTATGGAATTATTAAGTTAGCTCATATTTATATCATAAAGTGTTCATGTTTATTATTTTTAAAGGTATTTGTTTTCAATTACTCACCATGCCTAATGTTTATGTTATATTTAGATGTATTGCATACCCTTACTGAGAATTTGAGATCACCACTTTAATATGTTTCATTTTCAAAGGATTTGAAGAAATTAGTTATGAGTGACATGTATGCATAATCTATGAGGCTTAAATGTTTTTAATAAAATAAATTAGTGTTGTATTTCATTTCAAGATGTAAGGTTGAAGTTATGTATGCATATAATTTCCAAGGCTACTAAAATGATCAGTCTTTTTTGATTTGATCCCTTGTGATCACGCAAATATTATGTAATAATGCACCGACTCTAAGTAAAAAGGGTCAGTGTGTTACATGACTTTTGGAGTACAAAATTTTATTTTTAGAAATTTTGTTTTTAGGGAACATGTTTGAAGAGAACCACTAAAATTCAATGGAATTTGGATATATTGTAATACATAAAGATGAATTTAGATTACTCAATCATCATTAACATGGAAAAGGATGATGTTGGTCATGTCACCTTTGATGAAAATCTAGAAAGAAAAATAACCACCCTAGAAAAATAATTAACTTGAACTCAATTTTAATTTATAAATTTTTTATTGATTATAATTTTAAATATAATTTTTTTATCATATTACATCTAGGTGAGGATGTCTTTCATGTAATTTATTAAGAAAGTGATTTTATTTTATATTCTAAAAATACATTAAATTTTATTTCCTTGGGAAATGAAAACTTTTATGATTTTAATTAGTATTCTTAGTTTTCTAAACACATTTATTTTCAATGATCCTTTCATGATGAATAATGAAATTGTAATACTAGTCACACCCTCTACAATATTTATACAATTCGAATAAATACTAGGAAATGGTAGTTTATGGTTGACAGTTATTTTAATTCCAAAATGATGTAAAATGTTAACATTTTTAAAAATTGAAACAACATTATATATAGTTCAAATCAATGAAATAGGTTTCAACTGATCGACCCCTACATATAGTTAGGATGGATTTTTTAGATAATATTTAGTTTTTTGTTTAAATGGGAAGCACTATGCCTATGTACTAGTAATTTGCATTCATAGGTATACCAGGGTATTATTTTTTTCACACAAAAGTGAAGACTACTCTCCCTTTTCCAAATATTCTAAATCTACAAAAAATCATAGTTTACATAAGATTATAACTTTTAGAAGTTATCATTTCCATGAGTTTGTAAATATGGAAATTGGACTCTTTTACTCACAGAATAGCTATACACAAAACGTTTTTCACCTAGAACCGAAAAATTGAAAATTTTTATTGAAAAAATAATAAATTAGTTCATCAAGTGTTTATGATAATAATAAATTAATAGGATCTCCTTATTTACTGTTTTAATGTTGCTCTAAATAAATCAAACTATATAATAAATAATGTCTTTGTTAGAACTCTTTTATAGAAAATCCCTTATAAAAGATGAAATTGTAGAAAATATATGGTTATTATAGTAGTGTTATTGGTGAAAATGTTTTTATTATTAAAACTAAGTATAGTCATGATAAATTTTCTTCCAATAGAGAAGATGTAATTTTCCATTGTTATTCTACATATAGTAAATCTTATAGATTATTTAAAAAATTAAACAACATTTTTGTAGACAATATACAATTATCATTTTAGGAGAAAAATTCACATGAGACTAAGACCCCCATATAAAACCTTGGGAAAGTTTTCTCAACACTAAAAATAAGTTACAAACATACTGAAGTGGTTGTAAAACATGCATAATAACTATCCTTTTCTAATGAACTTCAAGAACCCGAACCTCAACCTGTATATGACCATGATATAACCAATCCTTATTTTCAATGATAATTTAGGAATTAAAGATACCAACCTCTAGATGATGTATTATGAGGCCTATAATAAGGTAAATATACTATATATTATCTTTGGAATGGGGTTCAAAATCAATCATTCTTGTTACATCTTCAACCTATAAATATCAATGATGGAAGTAATGATTAATTATAGGTAACAAATATGAATGAATTACTCAATAAATTATATGGGAATAATAATTATTATTATGCATGTAGTACCTAAATACACCCTGAATATTTGATGTAAATGTTTATTTAAAAACAAGGTTGGTGAATCTGGAACAATAGTAATAAATATGGGTAGGATGGATGTATGAGTGAATAGTCTGAAAGAGGGTAACTATTTTTAGGAAATCATTTAACCTATATCCATACTTCAATCCATAATATTACTATATTAATATAAAATGTATTTTATATTCAATAAATATAAATTTATATCAAAAGTTCATTATTTAATGGTTATATAGTTAAGGATGTTTTGGATGAACAATCCCTCGTCCTTCAAAACCCTCATTCTCTAAATCTTGTTACTAAATTTAAAAATATGTATATGGTTTAAATAAATAACCTATAACTTGTGATGATATGATCATAACTTTTCATAATAATAAAATAGTTTCAAAAGGTATAGTTGATCCTAATTTATTTATAAAAATAACAACAAATGATGCTTTGTGGTTCATAATAATGAAGATGGTAGTATTCTTGGATCCTCTAAAAACATTATGTTTAATTATTTTTAAAATATAATTAAATGCCAATTTGAAATGGGTTTAATGTGTGAACTACAATTATTTCATGGTTTTTATATTTTTCATAATAAATAAGGTTTATATTAATTCAAATCCAGTACACCAAATATTTTCCAAAATGATTTGGTTTGGATAAGATTATTATTCGTGACACTCCCATGAGTACCACCATTCTATTTGATATTTATGTATCATGGGTGGTAGATAATAAATATAGTTATAGAGGTTGGGTTGAATAAATTTTATTCTAAACTACTAGCCAACATGAAATTATCATTACTCTATTTATGTGTGAATGTTTTTAAGTAACCCCAAAAGAGTTGCATTTAATTGTTGTAAAAATATTATTCAAATACATAAAATATACGACTATATTTGGATTATTTTACCATATAGGACAATAATATGTCTTAATGAGTTTTTATGATTCTAATTTTGGTGAATCCATGTTATATAGAAAAATAACTCTTGGAGCATGTCATCTTTTGGGAAAGTCTCAAGTTTCATTGTGTGGTTAAAACAAAATTTTCTATTCATTATATACTACTGAATTAGAATAAAGAGATGCAGGTAGTTATGGTGATCATTATTTTTGGACGAAATACACTCTAATAGAATATAAATATCAATTTACACATTGTACCTTATAATTTGTCAATAAAACTTCTACAAATGTCTATAAAACCCTTGTGTCACACCCAATAACAAAACATATTGATTTAAGACATCACATTTGAGAGATCATTTTCTAAAGGGTGATATAACTCTTGAATTTTTTGAAACATCATCACTTTGATATGCTTACTATGATATGGAATTTTATGAGATTAAACTACATCAAACATGAATTTGTAATGATAAATTTTGGTTAATTAAATTTTTGGGAACACCCTATTTGAAATAACCCACTGTTTGTAATTACCCATCAATTAAAATTACCAATAGTTATTAATTACTCACCATTGGAAATTACCCAGCAATGAAAAATAACCACCATTGGATAAACCACCATTGGAATAACACACCATTAGGAATGAACCACTTATGTTTTTAACCAACCAATTCTAGTTTTCAAATTTTGATTTATTTATTTTAAATTTATTTTAATTTAAATATATTATTTAAATTTTATAATACATTTGTTATATAAATTATATCTTAAGTCTAATTTCAATTCACTCTTATCCTCACACCTTATGATTTTTAACATCACATAACCTTTTCTCTACTGACCATTCATCTTCTCTCGACCTTTCCTCAACCCTCGACTCTTTTGGAAATTGTTAAATTGAATTGATCTTATATGTCATCTTCTAATGAATCACATACATAAAATCTACATAGAAGTGATTTTTTAAAAATAGTAGTCGAGCTATAGAATCCACCTTTCATGACTCCCACTCTAGTTCTTGAGAATTTATGGAATTTGGGATGGTTGTCATCCTAAAAAATACATAAAACATAAAATGATATAGCACTAAGAATGGTTAGGGTCATTATTTTGTATTGAGAATTAATTCTAACATAGGATAGTTCATCAGTTTTATTTGAATGATAAATTTTGATTTATAGAATAATATTATTTAGTTAAAATAAGAATAAATGGAGATACAAAAGTATTCTCATTGAGACAATTTGATAGGTTTCTAAATTTTCTTCTTCAAGGAATTTCAAATGACTATGCTGAATCGATTCTATGAAATTATTATTCATATGTTTACGACAATTAATTGGAAGATATAATCAGATACGGAACCATAATTAGAAAATATGTAATCAAGTTAGTTGGTGAGTGTCCTCTGTTGTTGAAATTTATACAACATATGTAATTCCTATTAAAATATAAATTTATTACAATTGGTTATCAAGAAGTATATCAACATTATATTAATGAAAATTGAAATAAAATCATCATATGATGGTTTTTTATGGTTCATATGAATGATATGTGAAATAAATTATCTATATTAAACTCTCTAATTTATCAAAATTTAATTTTCACCATACTAGTGGACAATCGATTGGTTGATGAGGTTGAATAAGACGAGGGGATGTGTGTAGTTTTTTGTTAAATAAAAAAAATTTGTAAATGAATGAAGATTAATTGGAATTCCTATTTAAGAAATTTTTTTTGATAATGTTGATATGTTATATAATGGAAATAGTCATGTTGATCACTATTCTAGATAGAATCGTCTTATTAATCATGGAATAGTTCCAGATGTGGTTATAGTATACTCAGATATATATAATGAGGATTAGGAGGATTCTTCTCCTACTGATTAGTATGAATTCTCCCTTGAGGAGGGTGGTGAACAAAATATTCCCAACAGTTAAAATTTTACTATGGGTCAAAATATTACTCCTAGATCTATAAGTTGAAATCATACTCTTTTATGTGAAGGAATTGAAGAAGTAGAAATATATGCTTCAGAAGAGTAATAGTTTAATATATAATATCCAAAAATTTATAAGGATGTTTTTGATGTTTGTGATGATGAAAATGGTGATGAAAATTTATAGTGGAATGATGACGAAGATGATGGAGATAAAAAAGTGAAAGTAGGTGATGGATGTGAATAAATTGGAAATTGATATGGAGTTAATAGTGGATCTGACAATGGTGATCTTGAAGATTAGGATATATCTTAGGGGAAAAAATTCAATGTTATCCTATTACATTTAGGTATATGGAGAGACCTTGTTTTGATCAAGATGTTGATGAAGATGTTGGGTACGAGGTTAGAGAATATGAAAGGGGGAGGAAACTTCTAGTTAAAAATCTTGAGAGATGGTCATGTTAATATTGATCCTATTGTTTTATCATTAAAAAAATTTGACATTTCAACATTTGATGAAGGATAAAGATATCCAAGATATATTATACTTGGATTGTACATACAAGGATCTAATGATGATAGCAGTCCACCAAATAATGTTTAATCTTCTATCATAGTTCAAGTTGATATAAATTATAATGGTTTAATGGGTGAACATATACATTATTTAGTAAATCTTATTCAACGTACATCAGATGTTACTTTTAGACCATATCCAAAAGAGGTTACTATTGATAGAGATTATTCACCTCACAATCCTCTTGATTCTCCAATTCCTATTGTTGCGATTAGCAGAGAAGATCGGGAGTCCATTTGGGAAAGTCATATTACTAACATTGATGATATGAAGATGAATCAACCACCATTTTTAAAATATCTAATTGATATATATATATATATATATATATATATTCCCAGTGGTATTCCATATTCATCCGAATACAAACAATCATATCTAGGAAGAATAGAAATTGAATATGATTCTTTCAAATGATCTAGAGTCCTTGAAGGCTATGATGGAGGAGATGAAAAAAATATTTATTCAGATATTTAATACTTTATTGGATAGGTTGAAAATTATTTAATTATTGATTTATACTTATAATTCTCCACCTCTAACAACTACCATTTTCTTAGATTTGATTCGGTCAGTGGTTATGAAGAAGATTTAAGCTATATTATGATATTTTTTTACTGCTCAGGAGAGTCTGAGGAGGATTATAAATAATAGAGATAATATGTATAATATTGTAAGAAATTAATAAATAATATTAGAAATCAAATATAGACCTTTAGAATTTCAATTATGTATTATCTCTCATAGAATAATACCAAGTATGAGCTATACTCTCAAATCACATTTTTAGAAGAAACCCTTAAAATGACACTAGTTTTATAATCTTTTACACAATATTTCAATTAGAATAAAGTGATAACTCTAAAAAGATACATTTAATTGAAGTGAAAAATACATTTTCAATTCAATGGAGTGATGAGGTAACATCATCATGAATTTCATCAACCTGGTGAAGGGCTTCTTTCATGTGTGTGGAACTCCTATTATAACTCTTGAGGTGATTCTAGTAACCTATCATCTGACTACTCCTGCCACTAATCTTCAGATGTATAGAGAATATGTTATAAGGAATTATATTTCTATATTATCTGCACACTTCTAGCATCTTTTTGTGTCCCTAATAGATTATTTTAAGAAACATTGGCCAGTAATAATATAAGAACTACCCAAAGACAATGCATT
This sequence comes from Viscum album, assembly GCA_963277665.1. Taxonomy (NCBI): domain Eukaryota; kingdom Viridiplantae; phylum Streptophyta; class Magnoliopsida; order Santalales; family Viscaceae; genus Viscum; species Viscum album. Next base: position 1,212,779,773 of record OY728137.1, read on the forward strand.
AGTCCCCACAACTACTACATTATCCTCACCAACTAATTATGTTCCTTCTACCTCTATCAAGTTAAATAATACTACTAATTATATTCCCATGTATTATATTTTTTGGATTATCATTTTTCTTTAATAGGGACATATTTTTATTTTTTCATTCCACTATATTTTTTTCATTAATTTAATTTCACTTTTTATTCATCATTCTCTTGCCAATTCAGCTTCACTAGATGTTATTTATCCATTAATGATAATCCAAAAAGTGGAAGAATATATATTTCATTATGGAATTATGATATTTTAATCATTATGTTATTCATTGATACCATACCCTTGATGAATATTTTTAATAACATTGATAAATTGTTTTATTTAATATTTTATAAAAAATCATTAAATTTTTTAATCACATTATCTAGATATATTTATAAAGTTATTTGAAAATATATTTTCATTACACATATTATTTCTTATTTTATTTCTAGAATTACATGATTTTTTATCCTCAAAAGGGGGATATTGGTTGCTCTTACTAGAATTAATAATATCATATTGCGATAATTATTTTTTAATTACTTACAGATTTATGATTTAATTTTATAATATGAGGTTCTCCTGTTAAATTTTGGATAAGTTTTGGGTTGATTAACTAGCAGTAAAGAGTCACCTTTGGTGATTAGTCCCTATCACGTTTTTCCTCCCATTGAGAGTGAATCACCCCTGAAATTAGCTCAAAATTGAGAATGAATTACCATCAAGAAAATATTAACCACTAAAATTGAATCACTATTAAATTCTACATACTGTTAAAACTATGTTACTTCTAGAGATGACCTATTACAAGATGAAATATCATCTGAGGAGTCAGCTTTTAATATGAATCACATTCTAACATGAGTAACTATTGAACATAAGAAACCACCAAACACGAGTAACTGCTAATCAAGACCAATAACCCGTATGAATTACCATTGTTACAACTCACTGCCATAATTGAGTCACCATTAGACTTGTATCATAGTTTCTATTTTAGGACAATATAAGTAAATTATAAAAATGACTATTTTATTTAAATTAATGATAATGATATTATTTAATTGTTATTCTCAACTATTATAAGGAAATATTAATGTTGGTTTCAGATCATAGAATTAGTAGGTTGGACCTTTTGATGATTTTTCACCAAACAGACTCTATATCATGAAATGAAATATGTTTAAATAAGTCTTATTCATGCATGTAATGTGTATATGACAAAACACATGATCAATATTTCTACTTCATAAATCATTTATGAGATTATACTCATTGTATCCTTACCCACATTAATAATAAAAAAGTGTTGAGAAAAAAGATCATACGAATCCTTTCCTTCTGTCAGAACAATGAAAAATTATGAATACCGGTTTTTCTACTACTTTTAGGAAAATATATCACGGTTCTATCCAAGACATGTCCATATAATCTCATAAACATTATCACATCATACTATCCAATACAACCATTTTCATTATCTTAATACATTCTATTTCTATTTGTTTCATTTAATTTTAATTATGTATGTTGTTTTTATTGTTCATCATCACACAATATCACTTACACCATAAATAGATAATAGAAGATATTATTTCAACTACATTTTCTTATATATACCCATAGATTTTTTAAATGTGGTCCTTGTGTAACCTCTATTATTTTTCATCTTTTTTTTTGTGGAAGACGTCACACTTGAGAATGAACATATTTTTTGTGTTTATCGGTATATTGTAACATGGTTGTACATCAAGATATAATTATATAATGTTCTTGGAAGTGGGTTACTTATATATTGAGATGAATAGGTCTCAAATTGGCACTTAAACTCTTATTTTTTATTGCACATTGTGTCTTGTTTTTTTCTTTTTCAATACTTTAAAATTCTACTAGTTTTTGAACTCTAACCCAAACCTATACACTGATAATTAATATTAGTTAGTATTTATATAATTATTTTCTGAGTTAATAAATTTAAAATGATAAATTAATTATCATATTATTCATTAATGAACAATTAAATATTTTACAAATCATTTAAAATATGAAAATTATATTATAGTATGGTTTTAATTAACTCAGTTATTTTATTTAAATTAGAAAAATATATTTAAACTTGTTTTCATAGATATTTTATTTGGCCATAATTTTACACCCTCTAGAGATACTCACTTTGACCAACACATGCCATTTGAATTGTGTATAGACTAGAAAAGAATAATGGAATTGTTCAATGATTCCCCTCTTCTTGGAGTTGGAGAAAGAATATATAGTAAAAGAAAATGGAAGAAAACCAGGTCTTGTATGAGGAGTACCTATATTAAAAAGAACTAATTATTTGTTAATTGTGATTATTTATTAATTATACCCCTTATGTTCCATTGTTTTTTATTATTACTGGATATGATTCATATGTGTCCAAATGCTCTTAAATCCAACAATTAGTGTGTCCATATGGATCACCAATATATGTTTTTAATATAATTTCCCATTATAGATGTACAAAATGATCTACCCTCAATATTATCTTCATGTTCAATCATACAACACTTGTTATGATGTTTCAACCAATTGGTATATAAATTCTTAATATTTTCTATCCATATTGTTTTTAATAATTGACTGTTATTTATAAAGATGTTTAATGTTATTGTCTCATGTGTTGTACTATAGTAAATATAAATATTTTGCGGTAATTTCATGAGATAATATGTGTCATTAAAAACATGTTTCCTAGTTGATGTGTAAATCAATCTAATATATATATATATATATATTATTGAATTATTTCCCACTACACAAATTTTAGTTCTTCATTGGATTATTTTTTGTAAATCATCATTCCTATAGAAATGATTTTTTTATTAATTTTTATATGTAGTTTTTAGAAACCCCATAGTGAGACCTCCAAAAATGAAAAATTATATTCCCATTCAGATAAAAAATGGATTCCCAGTGATTCTAATATGAATTTTACCCTCATGAATGGATATTGGAATTTCATTTCATCCCATTAACTTTAATTTCACCATACAACCATACCAAGAAAAACATTTATAAACATTAGTAATAAATAATACTGTGATTATTTTATGGATTGAAAGTGTGATTCTTCCTTTTTTTATTATATAATTTTTTATGTTTGGTTATTCCTCTATTTTCAAGATGATATAATATTATATTAATGTACCTTCATTGGATGTTTTGGTTTTATTAAATATAAAATTACCTATTGATCTAATTTGGGATTTCATGCACTCATGTGAATATAATGATTCTACTCTGGATGTATACTCATTTTAATAATTAATAATTAAAAATATGGTTATTAGTTATATCAAAATTAATAATAACATCATTCAATATCTTGAATTATGTTTTAATTATGTATGTAATCCTAATTTTTCATTTGATCGATCATTATTTTTAGGGGTTTTAGACATATGAAATGTTATGGTGTGAATAATATTCACACCTAGACATATAATTCTCTTGATATCATATTTTTTTTAAAATTTTATATATGTTTTTCTATTAGATTATTTTTTGTATCATATATGTTTTTAAATTTTAGTCACCATGAAATGGGATAAACGATGCTATGTACATCTTTTGTAGGGGTCAAAATTCCATTTTTCTAGGTATTAGGCATTTTGGTTGCGTTTTTATCTTGGATTATCCTTGTATGAAATTATGAAAGTTACAATTCCCATTTTGTCATCAACATTGATATGGAAAATGGGGAGGGTGATTCTTCTTCATCATGGTGGAGGCCAAGGAGGGGAGGAAACATGTGGGTTGCACAACCGTATGTGTGGAAATTATTCCATTGTGATAATGATAATTAATAGTATTTGGGGAAGATAAAATAGGATATCCACATCATGGATAATTATGTGGTGTGTAAGAGGAGTCTGTTCCCAAAATATTATTACAAGCGGCTTCCTCTCCATGGTGTCCATGAATGTTGAGAGTCTAGGGATTACAATGGTAGTAACTACATATTTTGGTGGCTAGGGCCATGACTTGGTGCACCAATTCAATGTTTATTATAATATATTGAAATTTTTTATTTTTTACTAATCAGTTTAAATGTAATTGGGATCGCTTTATACTCTTATACATCATTGGTGGCCCCTTTACAATCTTATCACTCATCCATGACCATTTTATTTTCTTTTCCAATAATTCTTAACTTCTTTACTATTGAATCATTAGGGATAATATATCTAGATCAATTTATATAATATAAATTTTCTTATTTCTTTATTTTCATGTGCGAATATGGTTTTGGTGTCCTAGGGTTCATTTGGGATGAACTTTATTTACATATTTTGTAATTTCTAGTTTATATACACCCATTAAATTATTATTCCTCACTATTATGGAAGTATGGAATATAGAATAGTAAAAGAGATGTTAATTTGGTAGAATTTTTCATGGTTGACCCATTAAATTAAAAAATAATAATTCATTAAGGGTTTTAAATCCTATTTTAATGAGTTCATAAATACTATAATGTATATCATGTTATTATTTTTTCACATAAGGATATTTTTCGGAAAAACTTTCTTGAATGGGAATGTATTTTCACATTCATTTTATGTTGTAAATCAAGTCCAATCATCTCATGATCAAAATGTTTTTTATTAAATTGTCACATGCATCATCAAATGAAGATTTTAAAATGAAAATTTTATTTTGGGCATATCAAAATATGGGATTGTGATTTTTTCCATAAATATGGTGTGTTTTGGTCATTAAATTTTTATTTACTCATGAATTAATTGAGTTTCATAATAATATTTATATTATTTTTCATTTCATGTGTGTTTTGATAACTTATTTTACTAAAGAAGAATATAATTCTCTATGGGGACATTCTAAAATGGTTTTATAATGGTGATTCCCTTTAAGAACACCCCTTTAATTTTTGTTAATATTTTATGCGATCAATATACTAAAATGATGTATGATGCGTTCCTCATAGAAGGAAGTATATATAAATTTATACCATTAATAAATTCTCGATGAAAATTTTACTTTTTGTGAAGGATGATTAATAGTGAGGTTGATTTTGTTTTTTAAATTATTAAATTATTATTTAATTTTTGTTTGACCTATCTACATTTTTTGTTTCTTGTGGAATTTTGAGTATCTAGATATGAAGTGTAATAACCCCAAATTTTAGTGAATATTTATAATTAAATAAATTGCATTAATATCCAGTTCAATGAATGATAGAGAGCATAAAAAATCATGATCATATTTTTAGGTGTTATTATTAACATAATCATGTCAATGTAATCTTATATTGAATCTCTTGTAATTTTAAGAAAAAATATATTTTTTAATACGGTAAATACAAATTTTTAATAAAAATATTATTTTCTAGAAATTTATAAACATAATTTCTATTTATGTTGGTTTTATAATTACATAAAATTATGTTTTTAAAACTAAATTAATTTATACCTTTGGGATTAACATTATACTTATCTTGTTGTGAAAATAATTTTCACATAAAAATACATATTTCAGAAAAAAACATTTTATCGTACTTTGTGATATTAATATTTAATTAATTTCATCTAAATAATGAAATTTAATTTGAAAAAATGTGTTAAATATATGAAATTAGGATGTTAAAACTTTGGTATATAGGTTACATTTTGTCTTATGAAATTTGAATAGTAACTATGGTACAATATATCACCGCAATAGAGGGTATGTTATGTAAATAAGGATAAAAATATTGTGATACGAAATTAAAAATATATGGAACACTTTCACATATTTATTTTTTTGATTTTATTCTGTGCATAATAAAACAAACGTCATAAATTATACATTTCTCAATTTAGGTTTAATTATGTTCCTTTATAATTTTTAATTTATAATAATGTTAAAAATGAAAATCATTTTCTATTAAATTCTATAGTATTTAATGAAAATTAAACAAAATTAAAAAATTTATTTAAATTATGAATTAATTTTTTCTCATGGTAATTTATTATTATTTTCATCTAATGGGTTAATTACTCTAAATGATTAAATAAATCTAATATTGTTCTTGTGAAAGCAGAAGCGAAATCATGTAATTTTGTTTAAATAATATAAATCTTTTACTTAGTTATAATGTTTCACACATTTTAAATAAAATTATAAAATATAATGGTTGTGTGACCGGTTTATATTTTAATAAATTGTATTTTTTTATTATTTACATAGTCAAATTTAATGAATCATTCATAAGATGATATTAATGATGTTTTATTGTAAATAATTTTAAATAAATGATTTACAATTCTTTAAAATATAATCATTTCCTACATGAATCAAATATATTCGAAAATTTCAACTATATTCAATTTATGTGTCTCTATCCCTTTTATGGTAACATATTTTATAATTAATTGGGACAAAAGATTGATAATTTGGTTATTGTAAAATTGGTAAATATAGTGTCTTGAAAAAATATATAATAGAAAAAAAATAACAAAATATTTTCCAAATTTTATTGTATGACTCGTTACTTACTCAAAAAAAATAATATCATCAAAATATTTCAATTTTATACCATTTGAACATGATTTTTTTATATTAATTAGATACTTTATGAACTTCTAAGAATGACACTTCCATCACTTTTAAAAGGAAACCCCTTCTATATTTTAATAACACCACATTGAACATATAATATTGACCAAAACAAAACCGATTACCTTACCAACATACAATACGACAAATAAATCTTCTATAAATCTTAACAGTCCATTCATTTGGCTGTTATGAAAGGATTTATAGAAATTCTATTGAAATAGTGGTTATTGTCTTTACCAATTCATATGAGTTTATTTATTTTTCTAAATACTCTTAATTAATCACACCCATCGTAAATTAATAAACATTTAACAAATAATATAAATACCATTTATTTTTATTATTATTTTATAATTGCATTGCATCTCTTTTTTATCTTATGAAATAAAAAAATCATTACTGTGTATTTGTGACTTACTATCATAATGTAGCGGTGATATTTTTTAAATCATCATATTACTTGGATGGTAATAAATATTTAAATAATAAATATATAGAATATTTCTAAAAAATTCTTTTGAAGTTATATTAAAATATATTCTTTTTTACATTCCATATTATTTTAAAATTATAACATCACTCCATTATACATGTCGACTAAAACCACTAAAAAGTGATGTGATCCAGTTTTCATTTATTCATTGAATCGAAGGAAATAAATATATATTTAATTATATAAAAGATATAAATATTATAAAATTATCCTCTAAAGTTAAATCAATTATTTTCATTTATTTCATTAATAATTGAAAATAGTGTTCATGCGTACACGTAACCTACAGTATCAATTAATGGTGTAATTTATTTTCATATTTCTATATATTATATATGACTCTAAATATCAGTATGTTTAAAATATTATATTTTTATATAGTTAATAAAACCCTATAGATGATTTAACCATGATAAATAGAAAATTACCAAAAATAAAAATTGAAAAAACATGAGAATTATGTTGTTAGCAACTGATATAATAATAATAATAATATTTTATCAATTAATGGGTAATAAAATTTTATTAATGGATTACATATAATACTTTTTATTTAAATATTTTCTTTTAAAAAATTATAATAAATCAATATTTTTTATACAAGTGGGGAAAATAATACACAATGAAGTTCAAACTCGGTGTAAGGGGGTTCTTTACTCAATTTCTGTTCCTTTGGTAATACATTTACATCAATAACTATGTGATTCCATTATTATTTGTGAAATGAATGTTTACTTTTTTCATTTTAATATTTTTTAGGATTTTTTAGGCATAATGAGTGAATTAATTATTTATTAATTCAATATTGTTATCATCATAATGGATTTCGTCTCAATTTCTACTCTGTTAAGACGTATTTTGTATTGTACACAAATTAACATTTATGAGGTGCATATAAAACTTATTTTATATATTCCACATAAATATGTTTTTATTCGTGAATATTAACGATTCAATTAATTTAAATATTTAACGAGGCAATAATTTTGAATCTGAATAAATGGGAAAAAAATTTATTTACCAAATTTTTTAAGATTACTCTTATTTTTATTGGTTAAAGATTATAATATATCAATACTAGACTTAATCTATATTATTATAATTTAAATATTAGATTTGTTTCCATATTTTTATCTAAGTTTTATATCATTTTCACTTGAATAAATTAAAAAATATATTTAAATGAAATGATGATATTATTTCTATTTTTTAGCAGACATATTACTCTTTCATGTACATTTTTTATCATATATTTTATAAAAGAATAATTTACACGAATCCTTTACTAATGGAATTTTAAATTTTCATCATCATATTAAATTGGTACAGGGTAAAATTATAATATTTATTTTAATCGGCATATTTTATTTTTTACAAAATGCGAAAGAATTGATTTATTTGTTAATATATACCTTATTAATGGATTTTCCCATCCCAAAAACCATTTTAATATATTTAGAAACATAATTATAATTTAAATTATTTTAAATAAATCAATTTAAAATTTGGATCATTGATTATTTACTCATTATATCTTCTACTATCCATAATATTTACTAAGAATTTGTGGCCAGTCTTTATTTTTACAGTCCCCAAGATCTGGTAATGGATATTATGAATAATATCAAGGATGCACAAATATTTTCTATAATATGTATTTTATGATTTTAGTGTAAATCCATCATCATATATGTATCTAGTCTTCCAGGACTTCTTAAATGAACAATCCTACGTATTGAGATAACTTAACTCTTGTACCAATGTAATAAAATAAAAACCGACTTTGGGTTACAAGAGTTGGATTTTCTATAGGGGTTATATGTATAGATAGAAAATAATTTTAGAATCAAGTTATAACTAATGTACCCATGTTTGAAATTCATTTGTTTAGTGGGATTTTATCCTTGTTAAGGAGTAGTTATTTTCTCTAGAATAGGTATACATGTGTTTTTTGGTTATTTTCATTTTTTTTCTGACACTCACACCACTGTATATTGTTCGAAAAAAAAATTATTTACCATTTTAATTAATACCATATGAAATACACAAATTTTTCAAAACATTAATTAAAAAATAAAAATCCAAAATTGGGTAACCTATATACCCTAAACAAATTAGATTTAACATTTTAAAGTATTATGGAAAACCCTATATCTAACAAAACCCACATATTTTTTATCCAATGGGAATTCATACCATTATATGATATTTTTATTATTAAAAAACAATGCTTCATGATCTATAATAAAATTCACAACCAAATATACACTTTAAAACATATCTTACATAATATCATTTTTCTTAAATAGGGGAAATATAATCATATGAATGGGTCAACTCAGATTCTATAGAAGTGAAAAAATATAATATATCAACTGATAATCACAAAACATAATAACAAGGAATTGAGATAATAATCAAAGAGCATGATAAGAAACTATGGGAATTAACAACCACAAAAACACGGATCATAAAACAGGATTAATGGAATAATGATTTTATATAATACACGAGTCATATGAGTTCCAATTATGATGAATATGAAAAAAGTCCTTTTCAAGGGAATCATATTAAGAATAGTGAAAATTATTTTTTATCTTAGGACATTAGAATTTCATCTGAAAATCACAAAATAGTATAATTCCAACATTATGCTAGGATTATTTTCTATCAAGTTAACTCTAGTGTCACATAGGGGTTACTTATATAATGTAATATAAAATCACCTCTAAAGAGATTACTATATTTAGTATTTTCCATTTTCTGTTAATAGAATAACATATCCTGTTAATGACATCACGATACCCAATTCAATGGTGATATATATCTAGAATACCCATCATCATGTTCTCTTTCAATCTCACTCATAATCAATAAATATATGAATCTTACCCATCATACACACCATTTTACAAAAACCATTTCATTAAATAATTGTGTAGATCATTACATTCATCATATAACTCATTGAAACTGCCACTATTCCAATTTTAACATCATTGACCAATTGAAAAGAATTGGATTTGATAAATATTTATTCATTACTTAATTATACTATAATAAAGAAATAGTTTTATTTTAATCACCCTTAAAATAACATAATAATAATATATACAAAGATATAAATTGGGTGGAATCATAGTATCGTATCCCTAACTAATCATGGTAATTTTTAATATATATGGTCAATGAAAAAATATTCATTTAAAAGATAATTTTAATATTTCATTGAAAATAGGGAAATATAAAATTTTATTATTGATTTATTAAAATAATAAAGTTCATACAACATTGATATGAAACTTCCATTTTAAAATAAAAATTTAAACATATAAATGTGTCTTCTATGAACATAACAATCACAATTCTTGGAAAATACATTAATTCAATAAATATTAAAACAACCATTTCTTTAAATGTTTTGGTAAAATGACATGAATAATATATTAAAAAAACAAAGTTAAAAATTAATTTTAAAACAATTGATAAGAATATATAATATTTATTAATATTAATTTAATAACATTTTTAATCACTTAATAGATATTTATTTTATTTTTTTAACAAAATAAAGAGATGGAAAAAAAGATTCCCTAAAAAGAGACAAATAAGTTTAGGTTTTCTTTAATATAATTCTCAACTTTATTTAGAGCCAATGAGTGGAAAAATGGATAGTGTAATTGAATACCATATTAATAATAAAATAAAGATATTAATAGATAAAGATCCTATAATTCCGTTAAATGAGATTAAACCCTAAATAATCTCGATTAAAATCTGACTATAATGTAAATCATGACTACATTTGTAAGAACCTGGTTCATACTTTTGAGTCACATGTTTCCTTTTTTTCCCGTTTCCTTGAGTGTTTTTAGAAAATATGGAAAATGGGGAAAATCCCAAATTTTGGAAGTACACGCCGTGTACTTTTCCACACGATGTGTACTTTTGGCCATGTGGGATGAGTACACGGGTCGTGTGGCAATGTTGATGATGAAGGGTGTAGGAACTGAGTACACGCCATGTAGTGGTCCATTACACATCATGTAGTCATTCGGAAGGCGAATAGTAAGGAGGTGGTCAGCTGTGTGATAGAATAAGTCGTGTACTAAAGGAGACACACCGTGTAGTCATGTCAGTAGATGAATAGTGCCACGCTGGTGGGAAACCGCCAGAGGAACAGTTAAAAAATGGGAAGTACATGCCATGTACTTGGAAATGCATGAAGTGTACTTTGTTTTTTTACTTAAAATGGCCAGTACCTTCCTCTATTAACAGGGAAGGCTTATAACCAGATAGGATCTTGGGATGGATGGATGAATCATCTAGGATCCACCAAGCGCACGTCGGGAATCCATTTTCTGCACCGTTGATCTCCCTGGAACCGCATGGGTGAGTTCTCCATTCTCTTGGGGTAGTTTTTACAAATTATTTTACATAAGGAAGTTATTTTCTTTTAAGTGAGTATTAGTCTATGTCGGATTTACATCGTTCTTGGGCGTTCCTGAAATCGACGTTCACGTATATCGTTCTTTGGAATTAATGGTAGGTGGATTGGTGTTAATTTTCCAACTATTGTGCATTTTTGTGAATTATTGTGCCACAAACCCATGTTGTGGTGTCGTGTGGCTGAATCTATAGCTGTTAGATACATACAATTTTACAGGTAATTAAATGTGATATAAACATCCTATTTGGGATAGCTGCTTGGATCGAGGACCACCCCAGGGGTGCATTCCTCTGTTTAGCCATTTGGAAAGGATACCCGAGGGTATGCCTTATTGATTTTTCGCATTACTTTTTCCTTGAGAGGAATTGTATGTTAACTAGTTACTTACATGTTGGGAATGGCACGATTACTTATACCTGAGGGCAGTGTTTTACTATAGCCTGAGGGCATGACTGTATTAGCCTATGGGAAACTTCTTCCATTCCAATGGGCAATAGACTATGTGCCTAAGGGCGACACCTTTGTACGCCCAAGGGAAATATCTGTATTCCTGTGGGTAGATTCTTGTGTTTGGATTCTCTTTACCTGAGGGTAGGGGTTTACATTCCTATGGGAGTTGGCAATTTACATAGAATTTTTACTGTGGTGATATTTTAAATTTACTGATTAAATGGATATTTAAATGTCAATATAACTGGTATGTTATATTCTTTTGAGTACTGCTTAGTTTATTGCATTTACTTTTGCACATTGTCGTTGCATGTTTACAGATAGTTGAATACGGGCCTTCGGTGGGTGCCAACTGAGATTATTTCTCACAACCTGTTTGGGTCATGATTTTCGGCCCAAACTGATTACGTTTCTACAGGTGTAGATAAGGGCAAGGGTCCTTTTACAGATACTTGATTGCTGCTGAGGAGTAGGGGAGCATGGGACTGGGCTGAGGCTCGTGATGCTACCAGTTGTTTTGTTCTGTTTTGATTTTTGTACTTGTACTGCACCGTGTTGTTGTGTCACATGTTCTGGCTGCTTTCTTAGAATTTGAGGCATGTTGCACCATTTTATATACTGGTTGGTTATATCTACTACAGTATTTTATTTTAGTTGTGTATGGTTTACTGCTTACACTATTTCTATATGCATTTTATATTATTTTGTTCTGATACACTTTGAAAAATGAGGGCATAGTATCCCCACTATCAGACATGGGCCCTCACTACTATTCAGCAGCCTCTAGCATTTGGGGAAGTGTGCTTGAGGTCACCCGGCGAACCGGGTTTGGGGCACCCGTGGAGTGGTACCCAGAACCGGGATGTTACAAAGTGGTATAAGAGTGGTTATTTTCTTGGACTTACTATTTAGATCCTTATTCGGGGATAGGATGGGAACGGTAATTGGTAATAAGTTGTGCCCGGGTGTAGCTAACCTGTGTACAGGGAAAATCCAATTTACCTCTTATTGCAATTTTATTGATTTTACAATTTTACAGTTGATTTGATTTCACTGAAGGTTGAGGCACTTGTGATTATGCTATTTATATTGTATCCTTGGGTTTTTTTTAGTTGCAACCTGAGGAGATTAGGGTATACCATCTCATGCATCATTTAGGAAAATTCTAGAAATCACATACCATGCATAGTTCCATGTCATGTAGGTGTATTAGAAATTACATGTTGTTTTGATAGTTGTTGTGCTAGAAAAGAATGTTGTTGTGATAGCTACTTGATAAATACCTGCTATGTGATAGGGTATTTTGTATGAGCCAGTTTAAAGAATGAACATTGAACATTGTTTTTTTGGGTATTACGGGACTCCATTAACCAGAATTTGGTGGATCATTGACTAATTATTATGTTATAACACATATAAGATGCCAAACATTGATTCGCGGGGAGTATGGTCCCTTAAAGATCGGAATTTGTCACTTAGGTGTTGTTTTTTAGTAATTTCTGGGTTCCAGAGAAGTTTCTGAGGCATAAAATCTGGAAATCTAGTATACACATCGTGTAGTATCTTAAACACTCCGTGTATGTTATTCTTTATAGGAAGAAAAGAATTATTTTTTTGAGTACACGCCGTGTACCATAAGTACAAGCCGTGTAATCTCTTCCAGTTTCACAAACCATGTGGGCGGCGACACGGGGAAAGGAAGAGATTGGGGAGAACACGCTGTGTACCGAATGTACACGATGTGTAGTGTTGACCCGTAGACCTGTCCGTGTAACTAACAAACATGGGCCAGTGTAGTTGTTTCTTTAACATGCCTTGTCAATGAAGAACATGCCATGTAGTGTGACCTGGGATCTTGGCCTTGTAACTAACAACACGGGTAGGGGTAATCCTTTCCAGTACACACCGTGTGTATATAGAACACACCGTGTAGGTTGATCCGTTTATCCGACCGTGTAACTAACAACACGTGTCGGAGGAGCTCATCTAGTACATGTCGTGTACCTATGGGACACACCCTGTAGTCTTGTCCGAGAACAATCCTTGTGGATTGAGCCCTGTGTCTGGGAAACATGGTGGTGTACACGCCATGTGCGGGTGTAGCACATCATGTAGTGTCAAGCCGAGTAGTTGGACATGGCACAAGCGACATGGGAAGATGGAAATAACACCATACACACCGTTTAAATGATATATATGCCGTGTAGTTTTGTTCAAATAGGAGCCGTGCGGCTTAGCCGTGTAGAAGGACCCGGGCAGGGGAAGAGAAGTCAAGTACACGTCGTGTAATCAGTATACACGCTATGTAGTCTAGTTTTTCAAATCGTTAAATGCATTCTTCCTCCTGTTCCCTTTTGGGTTTCTTCATTTTCAGTCGTTGTTAATCTTGTTCTCAGGTGTTCTTTTGACCTTGTAGAGTCATGTAGCCGAGACGACCACCCATTGTTCTCCAGGAGAGCAGCAACGAGTATATTCTTGAGATGGTGGGCCATGGGGTACTGGTGGATCCACCAGCAGAGCCAGATGCGACGCCAGCCGTTATACTGGACACAGGCGCAGATGCGCAGTTCTATGAAGGCATTATGCAGTTCATGCAGACCTTTTAGGGAGCACCACCGGCTTCCACATCTATGGAAGAGCTGACAAGTATCTTCCAGTAGCAGCATCCACTTATGTTTATAGGGGATGGCAGAACACAAGTTGTGGAGTCTTGGCCGGGGTCGATGCAGACTATTTTTGAGCATCTAGAGATGCCTCCGGGGTGGAGGGTCAAGCTCACGACTTATATGTTACATGATTCGGCCAAGAGGTGGTGGGATGTTACCACCCAGACTGAGCATCATAGAGACATGGCATGAGAAGATTTCCAGATAGCCTTCTATGACTTCTTCTTCCCAGAGACATTGAGAGAAGATAGAGCTCAAGAGTTCCTGAACCTACTGCATGACGCTATGTCAGTGATGGATTATTCTTCTCTTTTCACTGAGCTTCAGCGTTTTGCCCCCGTTCTGGTGGGCGGTGAGACGCTGAGAGCCAGACGCTTTGAGGATGGTCTTCGATATGACACCCGAGCACTTGTGAACTTTTTCAGGTTTACATCAGTACATGTTATTGTAAACCAGGCACTGATTACATTGAGTAACCTGTGGGAAGCTAGTGGTGTGGGTCAGGGAGGTCCAACATCAGTTTCTGGTACTATTTATACTGGTAAGAGGAAGAGACATATGAACTTCCCTTAGGGTGGCAGTACCAGCCAGAAGAATGCTTCAGGTGGCCAGGTCATGTGCCACCAATGAGCTAAGGAGTGGCACAAGTGACCTCCGTGCCCACAAGACCCAGTGGAATGCCGGGCTTGCGGCAAGGTGGGTCATCCGTAGTGATTTTGCAGGGTGTTTCTACCAGTGGCTAGTGAGAGGGGTTCTGTGCAGACTCTGTGAGTGAGAGCAGGACCAGCAGCTTCTTACCAGTCGGGTAACTAGGATATGTCGAGGCGTACAAGCAGAGATGGCGGCCATGGTCATGGTAGCCAGACACCAGGATCTCAGAGGCAGTAGGGCGGGACAGCTCAGGGTAGCCAGGCTGTGTCGTAGGGTCGTGGCACTGGGCAGGCATATGCAGTGCAACAGACCCAGAAGGAGCAGGATCCTGGACCTTCTACTGTCAGATGTATTATTCTAGTAGCATCAGTTTTATCTTCAGTACTTTTTGATACGGGTGCTACACATAGTTTCATACATGTTCCCATTGTGGAGATCCATGGTCTCTACGTTTATTCCCCTTATGTTATCATGACACTAGACACTCCGTTGGGGACTAGAACGTCTGGTGGGTGTCAGTGCAAGGAGTTCCCCCTTGAGGTTGGTGGCTGTCACTTTCTTTGAAACCTCTATGTCGTAGAGATGACAACTTATGACGTCATTCTAGGGATGGACTGGTTGGTTCCCTTTCGAGCCTTTGTGTATTTCTACCATCGCAGGGTGAGTTTCATGTCACCAGAGGTCGAAGTGTTTCTATACAAGGGCGAGTGGGATGTTCAGGCGAGTCAAGCTAGACCAGAGCATCATGGGTGAGGTGGTATCATAGCCCAGATTGCGATCTTATATCTAGACAACCAGGGGACTTGTTAGAAGGATTTCCCTCCAGTGGTTGATCATTTCAGGGATGTCATCCCGGACGACCTTTCAGGTCTTCCTCCGGAGCATGAGGTGGATTTCTCTTTTGAGTTTGTTCCAGGAGTAGCACCAGTGTCCATTCCTCTTTATAGGATGGCTACACCAGAGTTTCAGGAGATCAAGAGACAGTTAGTGGAGTCACAGGCAAAGGGTTTCATCCTACCCAGTACTTCTCCTTGGGGTTCTCCAGTCCTTTTTGCGAAGAAGGCGGATGGTACCCTCAGACTCTTTGTAAAATATCAGAAGCTGAACTAGTTGAACGTTAAGAACTGATATCCCTTACCAAGGATTGAGGATCTTTTTGATCAACTTCGTGGAGCATGAGTTTTCTCAAAGATTGACTTGAGATCAAGATATCATCAGCTACACATTAGACCATCTGATATACCTCTCACGGCTTTTAGGAGTAGGTATGGTGTATACGAGTATACGGTTCTGCCATTCGGACCCATGAATGAACCAGTAGTTTTCATGGCTCTGATGAATTGTATGTTCTATATTTATCTGGATTCTTTTGTGGTAGTATTTGTGGATGACATCTTGGTGTAATATCACACTCGACATGACTATTCCACCCATCTTGAGATCATATTGAGTACACTGAGAGAGCATCATTTATATGCTAAGCTCTCGAAGTGACACTTTTGGGTGGACCAGATACACTTCCTGGGTCATATCATCTCAGAGGCATGAGTTGTAGTAGACCAAGAGAAGGTGAGAGTAGTATTTTCGTGGGGACATCCTACGAACATTTTTATGATACAGAGTTTCTTAGGGCTGGCTGGTTACTACAGGTTTTTTTATACAAGACTTCTCATTCTTAGTAGTGCCATTGATAGGTTTGACTAAGAATAATGTGAAGTATGTTTGGTCAAAATCTTGCGAGACATCCTTCCAGGAGTTGAAGGGAAAGATGACATATGCACCGATCCTGATACTCCCAGAGCTGGGGAAGAGCTATACAGTTTACTATGATTCATTAGGTATTGGGCTAGGAGATGTGTTGATGCAGGGTGATCGAGTTGTTTCATACGGGTCTCGGTAGTTGAGGCCACATGAGAGAAATTACCCGATAAATGATCTCAAGTTGGCTGCAGTCGTTCATGAATCGCGCTGTTAGAGACATTATCTCTTGGGAGAACATTTTGTGGTATTCACGGACTATAAAAGTCTCAAATATATATTCACCCAGTGTGACTTGAACCTGAGACAATGAAGGTGGGTTGAATACCTTCAGTCCTTCAATTTTGAGCTTTCCTATACAATTGGTAAAGGTAATGTAGTAGATGATGCACTGAGTAGGAAGACTCAGATACAGGAATTGCAGGGGGCCAGTGGTGAATCACAGCTTATGGATTTTTTCTCTGAGATGCATTTAGAGGTTCAGGACAGTAAGGGGTATACCTATCATTCATCATTAGGTGTGAATTCTACCCTCCTAGATAGAGTGAGTATGTGACAGCTCTCTGATTAAGAAGGCCTAGTTCTATGGGAGTCGGTGGCAAGTGAGGACCCTCCTCCTAGGTGGACAATAGGAGATGATGATGTATTTCATTTCCATGGATGAGTGTGGGTTCTAGGGGATATACGCGAGGAGATGATGCGGGAGTTTCATGCTTCAGCTTGGGCTGTTCATCCCAGAGTTAACAAGATGTACTGTGACTTGAGACGTCAGTACTAGTGGCCAGGTATGAAGAGAGAAGTAGCTGGTTTTGTTATGAGATGTTCCACCTGTCAGCAGGTGAAGGCGGAGCATTAGAGGTCGGCCGTATTGTTACAATAATTACACATCCCAGAGTGCAAATAGGATGATGTCCTGATGGATTTTGTGACTGGGTTGTCGAGTTCACCTCGAGGCAATGATGCCATGTGGGTTGTTGTGTACAGACTCACGATGGTATATCACTTTTTTCCAATCAAGGAGACCTACGGAGTTGACGAACTCGGGAAGATGTATATCTGAGAGATCATACGTCTTCATGGGGTCCCTCTGTAACACCCCAGGTAAATAAAGAATATGAAATTTTGATATTTATCCCTATTTGTGAATAAAATGTTAATATTAATTTATAGGGAACGCTACGCTCGATGGCTTACCCAATACGCAACAACGATTTCTTTTGAAATATTACATTGCACTCTAATAATAAAATAATTTTATTTTAAATGGTAGTTAACAACTAGCCATTGTAATGACGAGAATGAATAGAACTATATTCAAAAGGATTATATATGTTTTTCAAATATTTTTACTTTTTTCAATAAATGCTAGAGGATTAAATATGTGAATGAATCCAATTTTAAGCATAAACATTCTAATATTCTTTAAATGGTCGATTAACCGCCTTTTGATGGAGACCTACTTTTAAATCCACGTTTTGACAATTTTATGTGTTATATTTGACAAAATAAAATTCTTCTTTAATATTGGGACATCATAATTTACTTAGTGTAAATTTTTGGTATTTTTACGATAAAGTTCATTTTTAATGAATAAGTGAAAAATGTTGTATTTTTATTCAAAAAATCATTCTACACTAATTTATCTATATTATTAGATAATCTTTTCAATTGTTTTTAAAGTGAAATTAGAATATATTTTTATCATTTAATCTAATGTTGGTCATTGGAATTAATTTCAATTTGAAATTTGACTAAAACTACTGTCAATCTTTAAATAGATATTGTTTCTTTAAAACACTCTATTTGTTTTGACAGCGGGAATTAATTATTAAATTAATTAATGCAACTTATATGTTTTGAATTTTTTAAAATAGACATAATTTTTGAATTTAGAATATCAAATATACCTTTGGGTGATTTTTTGGTATTTTTCTGAAAAACATCAATTTTTGATGAATAGTGAAACCACTAAGTGGTAGTTTAAAAACTGATTTTTCATTTAAATGAAACATTACCACCTCTTTGATATGAATTTAAAAAATCTGACATATATGGTTGTCATTGGGATGTAAAATGTGGTTCAATGGGATTAAAATAATTTTTTGGTGAATAGTAACCTTTAAGTTTTATTAATCACGGTTAAAGGTAATTAGTGTAATTTAAAGTAAGGATAATATTATAACAATATGAAATAACCTTGACACATGTCCTGCCCTTATTTTATGAATCATGTACGACCAAGACAGTACATGTGTCAATTTGGGGACCCCATGGAGCCACATTGGTAGGAAAATGACATTAATAACTTTTTATTTAAAGTTAAAATTAAAATGTCACAAACATGTGTTGTTTTTCTAAAAAAAAATTACATGGGGTTATACAAGTCATATTTTGACTATAAAAATTCATTAAAAAGATAAAAATATTTACTAAATCATGATATTTTTTTTATAATTTTTAGACATTAAATAAATTAAATTATTTATGACACCATGATGATGCAGCGATTACCTCATTATTTAATGTTTTAAATAAAATGAAAAAATAATGTAGAATATAAAACCTAAACTTGTAAAAAACCTATTGGATGTGTGGATTTTGATATTTTATCACATTGTCCTAGAAATATATAATTTTTGGACCTTTAGAATCCGAAAAGCATTTTATAATAATGTTACTTTTCAAGACTTTCCAAGAGTGCCCCTCCTCTCCTCTTATAAAAGGCCCCCACCTCTACCACCTTAACCACACATCTCAAGATTTTGGCTCAGCCAAAACTTAGCCCATTTTGTCTCTCCACATCCCTCTATTACTCCTAGAAGCCTAACTTTGGGCAGAAGTCTTTCAAAGGAATCCTTTGAGCTCAAATCAAAAAGAGGTACCCGATTTAAAGGTAATGTCTTCCCTAGTGTTCTTTTGTTTTATTTTTCTTTTCCATCCCCCTAAACTTTTTTTATTCCTTTATTTTCTAACAGAACCAGTACCTTCAATATACATGGATGTTTTTATAAGAAGGATTCGAGCTACACTTAAACACACATCCGTCTAATGGTTGAAGAACATACTGTTTCTGTGGATGGCGAATTACTGCATCACGAAATGATGATTGTTCAATATTCTTTTAACACTTTTAAAGGTGTCCATTATGATTTAACTATATTTTATATAAGATATATATGGTATTTTATGTTTACTATATGCTTCTGTATTTTATATTTAAAACATACCATTATTCATTGCATGTTGTGCAAATGCGATAATTTCATATGAGGAAGTGTGGACTACCGCCCCCTCAAGTGATGTGACTCGTTCATGCAATACATGGAATGTATAAAGAATGAAATTAATGAACATATGTGACCTATATAACATATATATTATAATTTAATTATAATATATATATATCTCATTTATTTTTAATTCCATTAATATGAAAAAACAAATGAAAGTAGCGTTCATGCGTACGTACGGCCTACCGACTCCATGAACGGTGCTTTTCATTTTTTATCTCCAAATGTTATGGAATAGTATAAAAATAATATGTACTAGATATATATGATATTTTAATCATTAATAATTTTCTAGAAATTATTTACTTATTACTACATGGGCAATCATTTCCAAACAAGTTCATTTTTGACTCATGTACCAAACATCGGCAAAAACACCTGACATGAACTAACATTATTAAACCATTATTATAACATTATAATATGTGATATGAAATGAATAATAATATTTAAAGGAGTTCCTTATTCAATTATAAATTGACCAAAGTTTATTATTCAGGAATATAAATAAACAAACAAGACAAGTCCGACTTGAGGTAAGGGATCCTACCCCTCTCTTTCTTTTTAAGTACACTCTTTTATGTCATTCCTTTTAAGCTGATCTTTCTTATTATTGGGATATTATTTTATATTACTCATACTATAATATTTATTTTAATATGATTAGAGACATTACTTTCTCTTATCAATCCATTTTGGAAGTTTTGAGTGGCGTTGTTAGGCTGCCGAATTTTTGTAAGAGATCCAATATCTCTCTTTTTAAGTACTCTCCTTTATGTCACTTATTTTATGCTCCTCTTTTTTATTTTGGGGGATGTTACTTTATATTACTATTGATTTAATTTTTATGTTAATATTATTAGAGACCCAATTTGATCTCATCAATCCATTTTTGGAAGTCTTACGTGGCGCCGTTAGGCTACCGAGTTTTCGTAAGGGATTTTTCATCTCACATTTATTCCCGTGAAATTTATGCTACATTTGCCACAATTTCCATTGAGTGGTATATGTACTTCCCATTATTCTACTCTTTCGGTAATATACTTTTGTTTATGAGTATTTACATCAATGTTGTATTGTCCTTCTTCATGGGGTGTATGTTTCGAAAGAGACCCAAGTCGGTAAGGGAACCTTTCACCCTCCTCCTTTTAAAAGACTTATTTTTGTTGTGTCTTTTAATTAACATATTGTTATGTTGGGATATGTTCTTCTATATCCTTATTGATGTAAATTTTATTTCCATGTGATGAGATACCATTTTCTCTCTCATCAACTCATTTTCTAAATTTTAAGGTGACGATGTTAGGCTGTCGAATTTTTGCAAGGGAACTTCTTAAGCAAATTTTGATTCATTAGGATAAACTTGTACTCCTTGAATATGTCTTCCTATGAATATGTGTTAATGACCACTGATTGTTTTACACTTAATATCCACTTATATTTGGTGTATTCGTTTGTCACACATAATTATGTAATTGATTTATCCTTAATCCAAGGATACCGTCTTTGTAAGGGACTTCGTCTCAATCTCCTTTCATTGAGGCATATTTTGTTCTAATACAAGGGTTTCTTTTATACGGTGTATAAACCCCTTTGAATTTTAATTTTATACAAAAGGAATCTTTTTCTACGAAGCGTTTTACAAAATGATAAAATAGAATGTTTTTTAACGTATGTGGTGACAACGACCTTTTCCGCCGCCGCGAGTGTTATTTGGTCTTTGGATTCCTCAACAAGCCGTGATGTTTTTTATATGAAATAAATACCATATAAAGTTTTATGTATTTTGGAATTGAAAATGGTTTTTTGATGGATTTTCTATGTCAATATATTTAAGTGATATATTGTGTTTCAAATGTAGAAATGTTTTATTTCCATTATTTTTGTTTTATGTCTTATGATTTTATAATGGTACAAGGAAATTTGACGGGTGGTTACGTGATAATCCATATGACGGGTGGTGCCATGAATACAAGGATGGGTGGTTACGTTATAACCTCCAATGCATTGGGTATGGAAGTCGGCCGTATGGCTATTCCATTAAGTGATATGTGTGGAAGTCGACCGTATGGATATTCCACTTAAGTATGTTTATGTCCCAAGTTACCTTTATATGTTATATGTACTTTATATGGGTTTTATGGTATTATTTTGGTTAAAAAAGGGTATGTAATGATCTTTTATTCATTTAAGAGTTTATACTACTTCATAAAGGTGAAAAGTATTACTTTGAAAATGTACTCATGGTTTACTTGTTGTTTTGAAAAACTAACAGTTTTCCTTCTTTGTGTATCCCATACTGAGCTTTTTATGCTCACCCCATGTTCGTTTTGAAATTTTTTTCACAGGACATAATGTGGAATAGGGTGAAGAATGGGAACAAGGAAACGACATGCTAACTAAAACATGGAACTAGACAAGTTTTTTTTTTAAGAGTTTTTATTTTATGGAAACGTAGTAGAAGTGTGTACTTTTTAATCTTTAGAGATGTAATAGTTACGTCCTACTTCTCTAAAACTCTAAACCTGAAAAGAACATCTATGTGAATTATTCATTTAATTCAATAATAAGTAATATTTAAGGTCGGGTCCTTATAGTAGGTATTAGAGGACGGTTTAGATAACTTTAAATGTTAGAGTGTCAAGTTAAAAGTTGCGTATAACCACAATGGTTATTATATTAGATAGATTTATTGTTATTTTAAAGGATGGAATTAGTTTGATTTAACTTGGATAATTATATCTTAGTGTTTATCTTCCTATTTAGTACATAATTATTTTGTTGGTATACTCACACTAAGATTTCTGGTTTTAGTAAATATATGGATCTAGCATGCACCAAAGTGGCATTAGGTTTGAAGGAAACTGTGGTGGTTCTCTGATTAAGAGACTGGATGAAATGGGGGATTCAATGAGAAATCTCGTGGATATTCTAAACCAGCTATCTGGAGTCATGATCAACCACTTGATCCTTAGTGAGTTATCTAATGCATCATGTACGAGAGAACCAACTCGACATGGAAGTTCAGGTAATAATTATAAAGGTATCCATTAGGGTTTATATGGTCCTTAATTTTGAGGTAATTATGGGTTACTAAACGTTATGAAGGAATATGAACGACATGAGATAAACTTGAGGTTAAATTGTGTTATGGTTATTTTTGAAGATTTGATCTCGTTTTGGGGAATTTTTTAAGAATTATATAGTTTTGGAAGAAGGACAACATGCAGACCTTGTGACAACCCATCACGTCGGACAAAGATGTGGGAATTAAACCCACAACCAAAGTGCGACTGGTATTTATAGCCTACCACTGGACTACATGAATTCCCTGGTTATTATGACTTATTCTTTTTAGTTAGATGATTTTATGGATTAAGAGTAAGTTGATTTTGGGTTATCTATGTAAATTATTAACCTATCATGGAGGATATGTGAAAAGGTTAATTACTTTTCAATATGAGACTTTTAGAGCAACTGATGTTATTTGGAGATAAGTGTTAATTTGTAACTTGGAAGACTATGTGACTAAATCCATCAAATATTTGGGTTTCAATCTTAGTTTTTTTTACTTTGAATAATTTTATGGACAAATTGTTTATCGAACGGTCCTCATTGAACTTCGGGGTTTATTGGACAAATTTGGGAGATTATGAATTGATTTTTTTTTATAAAGGGTTATCCTTTTCGGGATTATCTGATCTTGTTCTAACAATTTTGGTTTTGTTAAGGGTCTAAAGACATGGGAAATATATAGTTCCCTTTTGTGGATTAGGTGATTCTCTAGAAGTTGATTATAGTACTCTTAATGTGAACAAGTCTTCCTAAATACATATCATTTGGGGAAGGTATGAGTTTTTGTAAGAAATCTAGTAAAAGTTTAAAGTCAACATGACAAGTAAGTATGTTTCCTTAAGATAAAAAATAAATTCCTAAATGAAAAGTAACTTAAAACAAAAAAATGTTGTCTATTAACTTTTCCTACTAGGGAATCGAATACCATTTAACCAATCACAAGTTTGTGATTTTCTGGTGGTTTAATTTCTCCTAAACATGATTTCTATCACTCTCCATCAGAACAAGAGCCTTTGTTTTTTCTTCCATATCTATGTTTTCGTACACTTAATCCTAGTATGGGTTATCTTTAGTGACCTCTATACTTCTCTTTCTTTCTTTTAAAGTGATTGTTTTACCGACTCTTGTTCTGATGTGGGACTTTCAATGAAGTTTCTGGGCCCAATTTTAAAATTGTGAGGACGCAATTCCCAATAGGGGGAAAGGATGTAACACCCCAGGTAAATAAAGAATATGAAATTTTTATATTTATCCCTATTTTTGAATAAAATTTTAATATTAATTTAAATGGAACGCTATGCTTGATGGTATACCCAATACGCAACAATGAGTTCCTTTTAAATCTTACGTTGCACTCTAATAATAAAATAATTTTATTTTAAATGGTAGTTAACACCTAGCCGTTGTAATGAACGGAATGAACAGAACTATCTACAAAATGATTATATATGTTTTTCAAATATTTTTACTTTTTACAATAAATGTTAGAGGATTAAAAATGTGAATGAATCCAATTTTAAGCGTAAACATTCTAATATTCTTTAAAACGCCGATTAACCTCCTTTTGATTGTGAACCTCTTTTAAATCCACTTTTTGGAAATTTTATGTGTTATATTTGACAAAATAAAATTATTCCTTAAAATTGGTACATAAAAATTTACTCTGTATATTTTTTTTTGTATTTTTACTATAAAGTTCATTTTTAATGAATAAGTGAAAAATGTTGTATTTTTATTCAAAACCTCTTTTTAATCTAATTTATTTATATTATTAGATCATATTTTGAATTGTTTTTAAAGTGAAATTAGAATATAGTTTTACCATTTAATCCAATGGAGGTCATTGTAATTAATTTCAATTTGATATTGGACTTAAACTAGTGTCAATCTTTAAATAGATATTACTTCTTAAAAACACACTATTTGTTTTGACAGCGGGAATTAATTATTAAATTAAATAATCAAACTTATAGGTTTTGAATTTTGTTAAAATAGAAATCATTTTTTAATTCGAAATATCAAATATATCTTAGGGTGAATTTTTGGTATTTTTCTGAAAAACATCAATTTTTGAGGAATAGTGGAACTACTAAGTGGTAGTTTAAAAACTGATTTTTCTTTTAAATGAAACTTTACAACTTCTATAATTTTAATTTCAAAAATATGAAACACATGGTTGTAATTAGAATGTAAAATTTGGTTAATGGGATTAAAATAATTTTTTTTGTGAGTAGTAACTTTTATGTTTTATTAATCACGATTAAAGGTGATTAGTGTGATTTAAAGTGAAGATAATGTTATAATAATATTAAATAACCTCTAAACAAGTCCTACCATTATTTTATGAGTCATTTATGACCAAATGAATCCATGGGTCAACTTGGGGACCCCATAGAGCCAATTTGATAGGAAAATTACATTAATAACATTTTAATTAAAGTTAAAATTAAAATGTCACAAACATGGGTTGTTTTACTAAAAAAAATTTTACATGGGGTTATACAAGTCATATTTTTGACTATAAATATTAATTAGAAATATAAAAATATTTTCTACATCATGATATTCTTTTATAATTTTTAGACTTTAAATAAACTAAATTACTTATGCCACCATGATGATGCAGCGATTACCTCATTATTTAACGATTTAAATAAAATGAAAAGATAATGTAAAATCTAAAACCAAAACTTGTAAAAAAACCTATTAGATGTGTTTATTTCGAACTTATATCACCTTATCCTAGAAATATAAAATTGTGGGACCTTTAAAATCCGAAAATAAGTTTATAATAATGTTACTTTTCAAGACTTTCCAAGAGTGCCCCTCCTCTTCTCTTATAAAAGGCCCCCAACTCTACCACCGTACCCACAACTCTCAAGACTTTGGCTCAGCCAACCCCTGCCCATTTTGTCTCTCCACATACCTATATTACTCCTATAATCCTAACTTTGTGTAGAAGTCTTTCCAAGTATGCTTTTGAGCTCAAATCAAAAAGAGTTACCCGATTTAAAGGTAAAGTCTTCCCTAGTATATTTTGTTTTATTTTTCTTCTCCAACCCCCTAAACATTTTTTTATTCCATTATTTTGTAACAACACCATTATCTTCAATATAATTGGATGTTTTTAAGAGAATTATTAGAGCTACACTTACACACACATTCGTCTAATGGTTAAAGAACATATTGTTTCTGTGGATGGCGAATTACTGCCTCACAAAACGATGATTGTTCAGTATTATTCAAACACCTTTAAAGGTGGCCATTATGATGTCACTGTATTTTATATATTATGTATATGGTATTTATGTTTACTATATGCTTCTTTATTTTATATTTAAAACATACCTTTATTCATTGCATGTTGTGCAAATGCGATAATTTCATATGAGGAAGTGTGGACTACTGCCCCCTCAAGTGATGTGACTCGTTCATGCAATACATGGAATGTATAATGAATGAAATTAATGAAAAAATATGACCTATATTACATATATATTATACTGGAAATATAATATATATATATCTCTCATTTATTTTTAATTTCATTAATATAACAAAAAAATGAAAGTAGCGTTCATGCGTACGTACGACCTACCGTCTCCATGAACGGTGCTTTTAATTTTATATCTCCAAATGTTATGGAATAGTATAAAATGAATATTTACTGGATATATATGATATTTTAATCATTAATACTATTCTGGAAATTATTTACTTATAACTACATGGGGAATCATTTTCAAACAAGTTCATTTTTGACTCATGTACCAAACATCGGCAAAAACGTCTGATATGAACTAACATTATTAAACGATTATTATAAAATTATAATATGTGATATTAAATGAATAATAAAAATTATAGGATGACCTTATGCAATTATAAACTGACCAAAGTTTATTATTCAGGAATATAAAGAAACGAACAAGACAAGTCGGACTTGAGGTAAGGGATCCTACCCCTCTCGTTCTTTTTAAGTACACTCTTTTATGTCATTCCATTTAAGATCATATTTCTTATGATTGGGATGTTATTTTATATTAATCATAATATAAATTTTATTTTGATATGATGAGAGACCCTATTTTCTCTCATCAATCCATTTTGGATGTTTTGAGTGGCGTTGTTAGGCTACCGAATTTTTTGTAAGAGATCCAATCTCTCTCTTTTTATGTACTCTCCTTTATGTCACTTCTTTTAAGCTCATATTTGTTATGTTGGGTGATGTTATTTTATATTCCACTTTATGTACATTTTCTGTTAATATTATGAGAGTCCCTATTTGATCTCTTCAATTCATTTTTGGATGTTTTAAGTGGCGCCGTTAGTCTGCCAAGTTTTCGTAAGGGATTTTTCATCTCACATTCATTCCCTTGAAATTTATGCTACATTTTCCACAATTTCCTTTGAGTGGAATATGTACTTCCCATTATTCTACTATTTGCGGAATATAATTTCTTTTATGATTATTTACATCAATGTTGTATTGTCCTTCTTTCATGGGGTGTATGTTTCGAAAGATACTGAAGTCGGTAAGGGAACCTTTCACCCTCCTATTTTTAAAAGACTTCTTTTTGTTGGGTCTTTTAATTTACATATTGTTATGTTGGGATATGTTCTTATATATCCTTATTGATTTAAATTTTATGTCCATGTGATGAGATACCATTTTCTCTCTCATCAACTCATTTTCTGAATTTTAACGTGACGACATTAGGCTGTCAAAGTATTGCATGGGAACTTCTTAACCCAATTTTGATTCTTTAGGATAAACTTTTACTCTTGAATATGTCATTCTATGAATATGTGTGAATGACCTCTGATTTTTTTACACTTAATATCCACTTATATTTGGTGTATTCGTTTTTCACACATAATTATGTAATTGATTTATCCTTAATCCAAGGATACCATCTTTGTAAGGGACTTCATCTCAATCTCCATTCATTGATGCATATTTTTTTCTAATACAAGGATTTCTTCTATACTGTTTATAAACCCCTTTGACTTTTAATTTTATAAAAAATTAATCTTTATCTATGAAGAGTTTTACAAAATGACAAAAAAGGAATGTTTCTTTTAACGTATGCGGTGACAACGACCTTTTCCGCCACCACGAGTATTATTTGGTCTTTGGCTTCCTCAACAAGCCGTGATGTTTTTTTAAAAGAACTAAACACCATGTAATCTTTTGTATATTTTGGTATTGAAAATGGTTTTTATGATGGATTTTTTATGTCAATATATTTATGTGATATATTGTGTTTGAAATGTGGAAATGTTTTCTTTCCATTATTTTTGTTTTATTTCTTATGATTTTATAATGGTACTTAGACATTTGATGAGTGGTTATGTGATAAACCATATGATGGGTGGTTCTGTGAATACCAGAACGGGTGGTTACATTATAACCTCCAATTCTTTGGGTATGGAAGTCGGCCATATGGCTATTCCTTTAAGTGATATGTGTGGAAGTTGACCGTATGGTCATTCCACTTAAGTATGTTTATGTCTCAAGTTACCTTTATATGTTTTGTGTACTTTATATGGGTTTTATGGTAATTTTTTGGTTACAAAAGGGTAAGTAATGATCTTTTATTAATTAAAGAGTTTATACTACTTTATAAAGGTGAAAAGTATTACTTTGAAAAAGTAGTCATGGTTTACTTGTTGTTTTGAAAAACTAACATTTTTCCTTCTTTGTGTATCCCTTAATGAGCTTTTTATACTCACCCCATGTTTTTTTTGAAATGTTTTTCACAGGACTTAATGTGGAATAGATTCAAGGATGGGAACAAGGAAACGTCATGCTATCTAAAACATGGAACTAGACAAGTTTCTTTTTTAAGAGTTCTTATTTTATGGAAAATTAGTAGACATGTCTACTTTGTAATCTTTTGAGATGTAATAGTTACGTCCTAATTCTCTAAAACTATAAACCTGAAAATATCCTCTATGTGAATTATTCATTTAATTCATTAATAAGTAATGTTTAAGGCTGGGTCCTTATACCCTCGTTCTATTGTTCAGATAGGGATGTCCATTTTACGACTCGTTTATTGTACAGTTTTCAGAGGGCACTGGGTACACAGGTGATTCTGAGTACAGATAACCACCCTTAGACTGATGGTCAGTAAGATTGTATGATACAGGTGCTTGAGGACATGCTATGTGCATGCGTCCTAGACTTTGGGGGCTCTTGGGAGAAGCATATACCCCTAGTCGAGCTTTCCTATAATAATAGTTTTTTTTTGGAAACTAATAACATGGCACCTTACGAGGATTCATATGCTAGGCCATACTGATCACCTTTTTTCTAGTTAGAGGCAGGTGAGGCAGCATTACTGGGACCACATCTCGTACAGGAGACTTCTAAGCAGGTCCAGTTGATTTAGAAGCGGATGGCTACCGCATAGTCTCCACCGAAATATTATGTCGATCGCCGCAGATGAAATTTGGAGATCGTGGTTGGGGATAATGTATACTTGAGTGTTTCACCAAGGTTGGGACATAGGAGAATCAGAAGATAGGGTAAACTTTCACTGAGGCATGTAGGGCCACTTGATATTCTGGAGATAGGGTAAACATTCATTAATAGGTGGATTAACCGCCTTTTGAGGGAGAACCCTTTTTAAATCATCTTTTGACAATTTTATATTTTATATTTGACAAAATATTATCCTTATTTATAATTGGTACATTAAAATTTAATTTCTGTATGTTTTTTGTATTTTTCAGATAAAGTTCATTTTTAATGAATAGTGAATGATGTAGTATTTTAATTCAAAAACTCTTTTTAATCTAATTTATTTATGGGGTAATATTATCATTTTAATTTGTTTTAAAGTGAATTTAGAATATATTTTTACCATTTAATCCAATGGTGGACATTGGAATTACTTTCACTTTGAAATTGGACATAAACAAGTGTCAATCTTTTGATATATATTGCTTCTTAAAAACACGCTATTTGTTTGGACAATGGGAATAAATTATTAAATTATTTAATGAAACCTATATGTTTTGAATTTTGTAAAATATAAATCATTTTTGAATTCGGAATATCAAATATATCTTACGGTGAAAATTTGTTATTTTTATAAAAAACATCAATTTTTGATGAATAGTGAAACCACTAAGTGGTAGTTAAAAAAATGATTTTTCGTTTAAATGAAACATTACAACATCTATAAATTGAATTTTAAAATTCCAAACTACATGGTTGTCATTATTAAGTATAATTTGGTTCAATTGGATGAAATTAATTTTTGGTGAATAGTAACTTTTGAGTTTTATTAATTGCGATTAGAGGTAATTAGTGTAATTTAAGGTAAAAAATAATGTTTTAATATTATGAAATAATCTTGAAACATGTCCTACCCTTATTGGATGATTAATGGCCGACCACGAAAATCCATGGGTCATCTTGGGGACCCCATGGAGTCACTTGGGCAAGAAACTGACATTAATAACTTTTTATTTAATGTTAAAATAAAAATGTTACAAACATGTATTGTTTTACTAAAAGGATTTTTACTGGGGGGTTATATAGGTTTTCATTTTGATTATAAATAATCATTAAAAAGATAAAAATATTTCCTACATCATGGTAATTTTTTATAATTTGTAGACATTAAGTAAATAAATTTATTTATGACACCATGATGATACAGCGATTACCTCATTAATTAACGATTTAAATAAAATGAAAAGATAAGGTAAAATCTAAGACATAAAATTTCCTAAAACTTATTTTATGGGTGTATTTCGAATCTTTATCACCTTATACTTGAAATATATCATTGTGGGACCTTTAAAACCCTAAAATCGTTTCATAATAAAGTAACATTTGATGACCTTCCAAGAGTTCCCCTCCTCCCTCTTATAAAAGCCCCCCCCCCCCCCACGTCTACTCCCTTACCCACAACTCTCATGCCCTTGGATTGTCCAACCCCTGGTCCTATTGTATATTAATATACCTATATTTATCATAAAAAACTTACCTTAGGCATAAAGGTCTTCAAGAAGCCCTTTTGGTTCAAACCAACGGGGGTTAGCCTATTTAAAGGCAATGTCTTCTCCTATGTTCTTTTGTGTTTTTTTCTTCTCCAACCCTATAAACTCTTTTTATTCCTTTAATTTGTAATACAAATAGTATATTCATTATAATAGGAGGTTTTATGAGAATTATTTGAACTAAACTTACACACACCTCCCTATAATGGTTAAAGAACATATTGTTTCAGTAGATGGCGAATTACAGCCTCATGAAACGATGATTGTTCAATTATCTTCTACCACCTCTCATGGTGGCCATTATGATGTAACTAAATTTTATATATGATATATATCATATTTATGTTTTATAAATTCTTCTGTATTCTATATTTAAAACATACCTTTACACATTTCATGTTGTGCAAATGTGATAATATCATACATGGAAGTGTGGACTACTGTCCCCTCAAGTGATGTGACTCGTTCATGCAACACATGGAATGTATAAAGAATGAAATTAATGACCATATGTAACCTATATAACATATATATTATACTGGAATTATAATATATATATATATATATAATTTAGTTTTAATTCTATTAATATGACAAAGAAATGAAAGTAGCGTTCATGCGTACGTACGACCTACCGTCTCCATGAACGGTGCATTTCATTTTCTATCTTCAAATGTTATGGAATGCTATAAAATTGATTTATACGGAATATATAGGATATTTAAATCATTAATACTAATATGGAGATTATTTACTTATAACTACATGGAAAATTCTTTTCAAACGCATTCATTTTTCACTTATGTACCAAACATCGACAAAAACATCTCATATGAACTCTCATAATTAACTAATTATTATAACGATATAATATGTGAAATGAATTTAATAGTAATATTTAAAGGAGTTCCTTAATCAATTATAAATTGAACAGTGTTTATTATTCAAAAATATAATGAAACGAATAAGACAAGTCGGACTTAAGGTAAGGGATCATACATCTCTCTTTGTTTTTAAGTAATCTCTTTTATTTCATTCATTTTAAGATCCTATTTCTCATGTTGGGGGATGTTCTTTTATATTTCACTTACTATAATTTTTATGTTCATATGATGATATACCCTATTTTATCTCATCAATCCATTTTTGAAAGTTTTAAGTGGCACTGTTAGGCTATCGAAATTTTTTAAGGGATTTCTTATCTCACTTTTAATTCTGTGAAATTTCCATTGTTCAGAGCTTATATATTGAATATGGTGTATTGTGTACTTGCATTTGATATATATTATCACGATTATATTTATATTCATGGTATTCTGTGATTCATTTGGGAAATATTTTATTTTTATCAAACAACTCAATTGATTACAATGAGGTAAGGGGGTTTTATCTCACTTTTATTCCTATGAGATTCATGCTATATTTGTCACTATCTCCTTTGAGTGGTGTATGTACTGCCCATTATTCTACTATTTGTGTAATATAATTTCATTTATGATTATTAACACCAACATTGTATGGTTCTTCTTTCATGGGGTGTATGTTTTGTATGTTACCAAATCGGAAAGGTAACCTTTCACCCTCCCTATTTTAAAAGGATTCATTTCGTTATGTCTTTTAATTCACATATTTTTATGTTGGGATATGTTCTTCTATATTCTTATTGTGGTAAATTTTATGTCCAAGTGATTATATACCCTTTTAATCTCATCAACTCATTTTCTGAATTTTAAAGTGATGTCGTTAGGCAGTCGAATTTTTGTAAGGGAACTTCTTAACCCTATTTAAATTATTTGGGTTAAACATATACTTCTTGAATATGTCATCCTATGAATATTTTGGAATGAACTTAGGTGTTTTACACATAATATCCACTTATATTGGGTGTATTCATTATCCTTAATCAAAGGATACCGTCTTTGTAAAGGACTTCATCTTAATCTATTTTCATTGAGGTATATTTTCATATATACAAAACATTCTTTTATACGGTGTATAAACCACTTTTACTTTTAATTTTATTCAAAATGGATTTTTTCTCTAAGAAGTGTTTCACTAAACAACAAAAATTATGTTTCTTTTTAACATAGGCGATGACTACGACCTTTCCTCTGCTGTGAGTATTATTTGATCTTTGGCTTCCTTAACAAGCCCTAATGTTTTTAAAAGGAAAATAAATACCATATACTATTTTATGTATTTTGGTATTGAAAATAGATTTCAAAATAGATTGATTATTTTAATATATTGAAATGATTTTTTGTACTTGAAAATGAATTGTTATTAATGAAATGTTTGTATTTGCAGTACTTTATGTGTTATGATTTTATGGTACTTGGACATTTGACGGGTGCTTATGTTATAAACCATATGATGGGTGGTGTCATGAAAACTAGGACTGGTGGTTACATTATAACCTCTAATTCATTGGGTATGGAGGTCGGCCTTATGGCTATTCCATTTAGTGAAATATGTGGAAGTCAACCGTATGGTTATTCCATTTAAGTGTGTTTATGTCCCAAGTTACCTATATTTTTTATGTTTTCTTTATATGGGTTTTATGGTGATCATTTGGTTAAAAAAGGGTAAGTGATGATATTTTATTTAGTGAAGGGTATTTACTACTTCATAATGGTGAAACGTATTACTTATGATAAAGTATTCATGATTTACTGATTGTTTTGAGAAAAATAACAGTTTTCCTTCTTTGTGTATCCTTTACTGGGCTTTTTATGCACATCCGATGTTTTTGAAATGTTTTCCACAAGACTTAAAGATGAATAGGTTAAAGGACGGGATCAAGGAATGACATGCTATGTAAAACATGGAACTAGACATGTTTTATTTTAAGAGTATTTATTTTATGGAAACTTAGTAGAAGTTTCTACTTTGTAATCTTTTGAGATGTAATAGTTATATCCTAATTCTCTAAAACACTATACCTAAAAAGATACTCTATGTAAATTATTCATTTAATTCATGATTATGAATGTTTTAAGGCCAGGTCCTTATAGTTGGTTTCAAAGGTCGGTTTAGTTAACCTTAGAGGTTATGGTATTCTTTAAGCACTAGTGACATTATAAATATGGTTAGGATTTTAGAAAGAGTCATAGTTTTAGATAAAGTGAATGAGTTTAAGATAACATGAATAATTATATCTTAGTATTTAACCTCCTCATAAGATATTATATGATGATTCTAAGGATATAATCACACTGAACTTTTTGTTTTAGAAAATGGTTGGATCTAGAAGGAACCAAAGTAATAGTGTATGTGAAGAAAACTATGACGGTTTTCCCAGAGAACAATTGAATGATATCAGAGCTGCAATGAGAACTCTTGTGGTTATTCTCAACCAACTATTAGGAGTCATGATTAACCACTTGAACCATTGTGAGTTATCTAATGCATCATGTACAAGAGAACCAACTCGATGTGGAAGTTTAGGTTATGATTATAAAGGTAACCATTAGGGTTTATATGATCCTTACTATTGAGTTAATTATGGGTTACTATATGTTATGATGGAAAATGAAAGGCATGAGATAAAAAATGAGGTTAATTATGTTATGGTTATATTTTAAGATTTTATCTCTTTTTAGTGAATGTTTAACGAATTATATAGTTTTTGGAAAAAAGACAACACACAGACCGTGTGACAACCTGTCGCGTCGGACGAAGCTGTAGGAATCGAACCCACAACCAAAGTGTGACTGGCATTTATCTCCTACCACCAGACTACATGAAGTCCCTAGTTAGTATGACTAATTATTTTTAGTTATATGATCTTATTAATTGGTAGTAATTTTATTTTGGGTTATCTATGGAAATTATTAACCTATAATGGAATATATCTGATTAGGTTAATTACTTTTCAGTATGAGAATTTAATAGTAACTAATGTTGTTTAGAGATAAATAATAAGATTTACCTTGGAACCCTATGTGATTAAATCCTTCATAGATTTGGGATTCAATCATAGTTTGTTTTATTTTTTGAATAATTTTAATGGAAATTTTGTATTGAATGGTCTCTATTGAACTTTGGTTTGTTTGTAAAATTTTGAAAATTAAGAGCAGTTTTTATTTTTGAAAAGATTATCTTTTTTTGGGATTAGATGATCTTATACTAACAATTTTGGTTTTGGTTAATGTCTAAAGACATGGGAAATATATTGTTCCCTTTTTTGGATTAGGTGATTCTCTAGAAGTTGATTATATTTCTCTTAATGTGAACAAGTCATCCCAAATACTCACCTTTTGGAGAAAATATGGGTTTGTGTAAGAAATATAGTAAGAGATGAAAATCTACACAACAAGTATGTATGTTTCAAGCTCATAAAAAAATTCCTCAAAGAAAATTAACTTAAAACAAAAAAGTTTTCTGTTAACTTTTCCTACCGGGGAATCAAATTCTATTTAACCCATCACAAGTTTGTGATTTATTGGTGGTTAACGTTATCCTAGACATAATTTCCCATCACTATCCATTAGAAAATGATGGTTTGTTTTCTCCTAATGTCCATGTTTTCATTGAATCCTATTATCTGTTTCCTCGGGTGACCTTTTCACTTTTCTTTCTTTCTTTTAAAGTGATTGTTTAATTTACTCTTTTTCCGATGTGGAGCATTCTATGAAGTATTCAAGACCAAATTTAAAATTGCGAGGATGCAATTCCCAAAAGGGCGGAAGGATGTAACATCCATAGAAAATAAAAAATATTACATTATCATATTTATCAATATTTGTGAATATGATATTAATATTACTTTAAAGGGAATTCTTTTCTTGATGGTGTACCCAATACGTAAAAATGAGTTTCTTGGAAATCTTACTTTGCACCCTAATAATAAAATAATATCATTTTAAATGGTAGTTAACACCTAGACATTTTAATGGTGGGATTGAAAAGATCTAACTACAAATTGATTATATTTTTTTGGTAAATATTTTTACTTTTATATTATAAATTTTAGAGGCTTAAAATGCGAATGAATAAAATTTTAAGCGTAAATGTTATAATATTCTTTAAAAGGTCAATTAACCACCTTTTGATGGCTTACCCTTTTTAAATCCACTTTCTGACAATTTTATATGTTATATTTGACAAAATAAAATCCTTCTTTAGAATCAGGACCTCAAAATTTACATTCTTTAGGATTTTGGTATTTTTCTGATAAAGTTCATTTTTAATGAATAATGAATCATTTGTATGTTAATTCAAAACCTCCTTTTAATATAATTTATTTATTTGGTTATATTATCGTTTTAATTGGTTTTAAAGTTAAATTATAATATATTTTTACCATTTAATCCAATTGTGGACATTGTAATTAATTTCACATTGACATTGGACATAAAAAAGTGTCAATCTTTTGATATATATTGCTTCTTAAAAACACGCTATTTTTTTGACAATGGGAATTAATTATTAAAATAATTAATGAAACTTATATGTTTTGAATTTTGTAAAATAGACATCATTTTTTAATTTTGAATATCAAATATTTCTTTGGTTGAATATTTGGTATTTTTCTGAAAAACATCAATTTTTATTGAATAGTGAAACCACTAAGTGGTGGTTAAAAAACTGATTTTTTGTTTAAATTAAATTTTACCGCATCTATGTATTGAATTTTAAAAATCCAAAATACATGGTTGTCATTATTTAGTAAAATCTGGTTCAATGGGTAGAAAATAATTTTGGTTAATAGTAACTTTTGAGTTTTATTAATTGCGATTAGAGGTAATTAGTGTAATTTAGGGTAAGGATAATGTTTTAATAATATAAAATTACCTTGAAAAATGTCCTACCATTATTGGATGAGTCATGGCAGACCAATAAAATACATGGGTCATCTTGGGGGCCCCATGGAGCCACTTGGCTTAGAAAATGACATTAATAACTTTTTATTTAAAGTTAAAATAAAAATGTCACAAACATGTATTGTTTGACTAAAACAATTTTTAATTGGGGTTATATAAGTTATATTTTTTACTATAAATATTAAATATAAAGATATAAATATTTCCTACATCATGGTAATTTTTTTATAATTTTTAGACATTAAATAAATATATTTATTTATGACATCATGATGATGCAGTGATTACCTCATTAATGAACGATTTAAATAAAATGAAATGATAAGGTAAAATCAAAGCCTTACACTTGTCTAAAACCTATTATATGGGTGGATTTAGAATCCTTATCACCTAACCTCGAAATATATCTTTGTGGGACCTTTAAAATCTTAAAATCATTTCATAATAAAGTAACATTTCATGACCATCCAAGAGTCCCCTCCTCCCTCTTATGAAAGGCCCCCACCTCTACTCCCTTACCCAAACCTCTCAAGACCTTGGCTCATCAAAACCCTACTTATATTGTCTTTAAAAATCCCTCTCATCATCCTATAATCCTTATCTTAGGCATAAATCTATTCAAGAATCCCGTTTGGTTCAAACCAAGGGGAGTTATTCGAGTTAAAGGTAATGTCTTCTCTTATGTTATTTTGTTTTATTTTTCTTCTCCAACCCCCTAAACTATTTTTATTACTTTCATTTGTAACAAAAACTGTATATTAAATATACTAGGATGATATTATGATTATTATTCGAGCTAAACTTACACACATGTCCATCTAATGGTTAATAACATACTGTTCCATGGATGGCGAATTATTGCCTCACAAAACGATGATTCTTCAATTATCTCTTACTACCTATCATAGTGGCCATTACAATGTCACTGTATTTTATATATGATATATATGGAATTTATTTTTTCTATATTCTTCTGTATTTTATATTTAAAACATTACATTATGCTTTCCATGTTGTACAAATGCAATAATTTCATACGAGGAAATGTGGACTACTGCCCCCTCAAGTGATGTGACTAGTTCATGCAATACATGGAAAGTATAAAAAATGAAATTAATTAACATATGTGACCTATATAAAATATATATTATACGGTAATTATAATATATATATATATCTCTAATATAGTTTTAATTCCATTAATATGACAGAAAAATGAAAGTAGCGTTCATGCGTACGTACGATCTACCGTCTCAATGAACAGTGCATTTCATTTTCTTTCTCCAAATCTTATGGAATAGTATAAAATTAATTTATACTAGATATATAGGATTTTAAAATAATTAATATTATTCTGTAGATTATGTACTTATAACTAAATGGACAATTCTTTTCAAATAAGTTCATTTTTGACTCATGTACCAAACATCGACAAAAACGTCTGATATGAACTCTCATAATTAACTAATTAATATAACATTATAATATGTGATATGAACTTAATAATAAACATTAAAGGATGTAATTAAGAAATTATAAATTGACCAATGTTTATTATTCAGGAATTTAATGAAACGAACAAGACAAATTGGACTTGATGTAAGGGATCTTACCTCTCTCTTTCTTTTTATGTACTCAATTTTATGTCATTCCTTTTGAGATCCTCTTTCATATTTTGGGTGATGTTATTTTATATTCATCTTACTGTAATATTTATGTTGATATTTTGAGATACTCTATTTGATCTCTTCAATCCATTTTTGGATGTTTTATGTGGCGCCTATATACTGTCGAAATTTCATATGGGATTTCTTATCTCACTTTTAATTTCGTGATATTTCCATTGTTCAACACTTATTTATTGCATGTGGTGTATTTTGTAACGCCATTTGATATATATTATCATGATTATATTTATATTCATGGTATTCCATGATTAATTTGGTGCGTATTATCTTTTGATCAAACAACATGATTGCTACAACGAGGTAAGGGGGTTTTATCTCACTTTTATTCTCTTGAGATTCTTGTTATATTTGTCACTATATCCTTTGAGTGGTGTATGTACTACAAATAATTATAATATTTGTGTAATATAATTTCATTTATGGGTATTTACACCAATATTGTATGGTTCTTATTTCATGGGGTGTATGTTTCGTAAGTTACCAAATCGGTAAGGGAACCTTTCAACATCTTATTTTTTAAAGGCTTCATTTTGTTATATCTTTTATTTCACATATTCTTATGTTGGGATATGTTCTTCTAAATCCTTATTTCTATAAATTTTATGTCCATGTGACGAGATACCGATTTTATCTCATCAACTCATATTTTTGAATTTTAATGTGACGCTGTTAGGCTCTCTAATTTTTGTTAGGGAACTTCTTAACCGAATTTAAATTCTTTGTGTTAAACATATCTGTCTTGAATATGTCATCCTATGAATATGTTTGAATGACCTAAGATTGTTTTACACTTAATATCCACTTATATTTTCTGTATTCTTATTTTTCACACATAATTATGTAATTGATTTATCCTTAAACAATGGATACCTTCTTTGTAAGGGACTTCATCTCAATCTCTTTTTGTTGAGGCATATTTTCATTTATAAACAACTTTATTTTATACGGTGTATACACCCCTTTGACTTTTAATTTTATTCAAAAGGAATCTTTTCTCTACGAATTGTTTTACTAAACATCAAACATTATGTTTCTTTTTAACGTACATGGTGACTATGACCTTTCCACTGCCGCGAGTATTATTTGATATTTGGCTTCCTTAAAAAGCCGTAATGTTTTTAAAACGAATATAGATACCATATACTATTTTCGGTATTTTGGTATTGAAAATGGATTTTGAAATGGATTGATTATTTCAATATCATGAAATGATTTCATGTACTTGCAAATTAATTGTTATTAGTGAAATGTTTGTATTTGTAATAATTTATGTGTTACGATTTTATGGTACTTATACATTTGATGGGTGGTTACGTGATAAACCATATGACGGTAGTTCCATGAAAACCAGGACAAGTGGATACATTATAACCTCTAATGCATTGGGTATGGAGGTCAGCCTTATGGCTATTCCATTTAGTTAAATGTGTGGAAGTCAACAATATGGTTATTACATTTAAGTATGTTTATGTCCCAAGTTACCTTTATATGTTATGTGTTCTTTATATGGGTTTTATGGTGATATATTGGTTAAAAATGGTATGTAATGATCTTTTATTCAGTGAAGAGTATTTACTACTTCATAATGTTGAAAGGTATTAATTCTGATAAAGTATTCATGATTTACTTGTTGTTTTGAAAAAACTA
Organism: Viscum album; assembly: GCA_963277665.1. Lineage (NCBI taxonomy): Eukaryota > Viridiplantae > Streptophyta > Magnoliopsida > Santalales > Viscaceae > Viscum > Viscum album. Next base: position 1,212,820,412 of record OY728137.1, read on the forward strand.
ACGTTTTCCTTCTTTGTGTATCGTTTACTGGTCTTTTTATTCTCATCCCATGTTTTTGAAATTTTTTCCACAATACTTAAATATGAATAGGTTCACTGATGGGATTAAGGAAAGACATTATATCTAAAACATGGAACTAGAAATTTTACTTTTTAAGAGTTTTTATTTTATGGAAACTTAGTAGAAGTGTCTACTTTTTAATCTTTTGAGATGTAATAGTTATATCCTAATTCTCTAAAACTCAATACCTGAAATGATATTATATTTGAATTATTCATTTAATTCATGATTATGTAATGTTTTAAGGCCGGGTCCGTATATACACTATATAAACACAAATTGTTTTATAACATGAAACATGCTGCAAAAAATACATTTTCACAGAGAACCCATACTGTTTTGGGGATTTGTTTATCAAAATAAAATTAAAGAGAGAACCATACATAGATTTGTAAACTATCATAATTACAATGAAAATAATCATAAAATAAACTCATTGTAACAACATAAACCACCTAATATATACATTTCCTCATAATATAATATGTCCCATAGAAATAAAATATGGTTTGAAACCACTTACCTTAAGTCCCATATAGATTAATATTCAGTAAAAATACTATAATTTTATTTTAATTATTATAAATCTATAAAAGAATCATTTTAATTATTATATTACTATATATGATTTAAATATAATCTATAATTACTCCATTATTAATAATTCATCAATAAAATCATGATTCTAGGAGCTCAATATCATGTTTTTCATATATGTTTCTTTTAAATAGTTTAATTTAATGGTACATGGTCATAGATTGATTATATATATAATACTAATAATTTAATATTTTTACATTTATTCAACATATACACAATTATAAGCATATATATAATGTGGTGTTTAGAAATTATTTTCATCACTTCATGGAGATGTTAGTCCATACATATTCATGAGTGATATTTTCAATTTTCTAAAGATAGAATAAAATCAATTTAAATACTATTTAATATTTATATAATCCTAATTATATCATTTTAACCATATATATATATATTAAATATATACTTATGAAAATGGTAGCGTCTCATTTCTGTGGGCCGCCTAGAGGTGCCCCATACCCAGTTTGTTACAGGGCCTCAAGAGAATTTCCTCAAATGCTAGAAGATTCCAACTAGAAGTGAGGGCCTTGGGCGTGATAGTCGAGAAACTATTCCATTATTGGTAGATTAACATAGTGAAAATAAATAGATAACAATAGGAGAAGCAGTAATAATACCATACACAAGTAAAAAATATATGTCAGGTTGTAATAAACTAGAGCACATATATAATGATTGATGACACATATGTCTCAGAAAGCATCCAAACATGTCCCAATTATAAAATACAATACTAATCCAAATTACAAGAAAAAATAATTAAAAAACACGTCAGCATCCCAAGCCTTAGCTTGGTCCCATGATCTCTAACTCCAAATCAATCAAGTACCTGAAGTAGATGGGAGGTTTCCCTTATCTAGACCTACAATATTTAAATCTGTTTGGTCCCAAAATCATGGCCCAAATATGGTGTGAGACGAAACCCAATAGGTAACCACCCCATGATTTGTGCCAAACAATTAGAAAATATATATGGCAGACAATAATAAAAAAGAATCAGTAGACAACAAATTACAAAAAAGTAAACAATCCAACAATTTCAATGTATCTATTTTTGTAACTCATGTAATCAAATAATCACAAATAGGTAACCCTCTCGGATGTACCCTTAGTATAACCCCTCTGGTTCAACAAAAAAACCAAAGAAACCCTTTGAAATGTACACACATTCTAACCCCTCTGGTTCAGCTATAGAAAATACTCAATGAGGAAGCACACACCGTCAATTCCCCCTGTAGTCTCATACCGGTAACTTAAGGCACTATGGGTAAGAACTCAATGTTGAAATCCCCATGTTCCCTTGCTAAATGGATCTACAGACACTCTGGGTTATCAATTATGTCCAACCACCCTATGGTCTCGCAACATAAAAGTAAACAGACACTCTAGAGAAGCACTCAACTTCCATTCTACTAATGGTCTACAACACAAGGTTCTTACATCCCTATGTAAGTCAATCGTGAACAACAATATATGGAAACCAAAGTAAAACTCAAGAACTACTAGGCTAAATAGTCTATAGCATATCACAGCATGTCAGATAATAATCACTTTACCCTAACAATACTAGGCATGGAAGGAAAAGCAGCATAAAAGGAATGTTAGACCGAACTGTCAAAATAAGAAAACATGGGAAAATAATCCCTACCATGGAAAAGTTAATCCTATTAGAAAACTATTAACCTCTATCCAAACAACCAAATCATAGCAGGCAATAATAGGGCTAAAAACCATAAACCCACAATACCCCATTCTTGGGTATTGGGCACTTTTTCAAAAGAAAAATCAAATAATATTATTGGAAAAGCACAAACCACCTACCGTGCTTTTGTATGGATGATATATGTGAACCTCGGGACTTTAATCTCCCTAAAACAACATAGATTTACAAAAACACTATAAACATTCACCTGATGATATCTCGTGGAAGAGAAGAAATAATGAAATGAGGCTCTAGAAGAAGGAACATCTTACCGTAACGATTCCAACACAACCGACGGACATTGAATTGGGGAATTTTTTTTCATTCTATGGCTTGGTGAATATTCTCATTTTACGGTCACTCCTGAATGAGTTAGGTCAATAAGAATATGGTTTCGTCCATCAAATATGACCCCGGTCCATTTAATGAAAAAAAGTACATGGCGTGTTCTTTAAATGTACACATCATTTACATTACCTTACCAAGCTTCACTTTTGGTGGCCTCCATGTCACCCCACACATCCATTTACTCAGCCATTACACGTACAGTTCACTGTCACCCACAAAACTCCAGTACACAATGTGTACTTATAAGTACACGGTGTGTACTCCTAATATTTATAGAAACTCACATATTTCTCAAAAACACCAGAAAAGAAATCTCGTACCTAAAAATAAGAACCTGGTTCTCACAAACATACACACTTAATAAAATTCATCCACAAATTTCTCTAGCAAGGGTTCGTAGAAGAAGAATCCCTGAATAGTTTCGGCCACCGTGATCATACATCAGCCTCCCTCTCCCTAGTCTCGTCTTGTACTCGCTCGTGCTTCCATATCACTCGTACTAGAAGAATTGAACATCCATGATTAACCTTCTCACATCGATTAATAATCCATATAGGACGATCCTCGAATGAGTAATCCACCTCTAACTCAACCATTTCTATATGAAAAAAATGTGACGGTTTGGAGAAGCAATGTCGATGTTGAGAGACATGAAAGATGTTCTTCATAGCTCGGCAACTCTGAGGTAACTGCAACCAATAGGCATCTGGCCCGGCCTCTCCAAAACCTCAAATGGCCAGATTTATCTAAGTGAAGGCTTACAATATCTCCTAATCCTCCAGTCTCACAACCTCAGTGTGACACGTAGAAAAACCTGATCTTTGACCTTGAACTCCAGAGGTCATCTCTGTCGATCATTATAAGTCTTCTGACATGATTGTGTAGTAGCCATCCACTTTTAAATTGACTCGATATGCTCTATGGTCTCCTGGAAAAGACGAGGTCCTAGCATAGCTGACTCTACTACCTCCATCCAGCATAAGGGTGATCGATATGGTCTACCGTACAAATCCAGATAAGGTAAAATCGTAATAGTTTCTTGAAAACAATTATTTTAAGAAAACTCCACAAGTGGTATGTGATTCTCCCACAAACCTCCAAAGACTAGGATATATGATCGAATCATGTTTTCAAGCACCTAAATCATATGCTCTGATTGGCCATCGCTCTGGTGGTGGAAAGATGTACATAATAGTACATGTGTACTAAAATCCTTCTATTGACCATGCCATACCTGAGATGTTAAATGTGAATCCCAGTCTGAAATAATAGAGTGTAGAACTCCATGAAAACGTACAATCTCTCAGATGTACAACCTTCATATCTCATCAACACTGAAGGTCTCCTTGATCGGGTTGAAGTGGGTAGCCTTTGTGAGTCTGTCATTGACAACAAAAATTGCATCATTCCCTTGAGGTGACATTAACAAACCCGTTACGAAATCCATCACGACATCATTCCACTTCTCTTAGGAATGGGAAACTACGTCAAAATAAATGATGGTCACTGATAGTCCACCTCCTCCTTCTAAAAGGTGGAACACCTCATGATAAAACCATCAACATCTCTCTCCATACATGGCCACCAATACTGATGGTGTAGATCACAATACATTTTGGTGAATCCAAGATGAATTTCAAAACTGGGAAAAGAATGTCCCAAATACAACTCCTCACGTATGTTTGCTGACACCCATACATTCCCATGAAAATTCATGATCTCATTCTCACCTATGGTTCATCCAAGAATAGGGTCCTCTCCTGAAAAACTCTTCCATAGGACTAGGCCTTCAGAATCAGATAGCTGCTTCATTTTCACATGACCAAGTAGAGTATAGTTAATAGATACAGAAGAAGGTAATGTCTAAACCTATCTGTTTTCCACCTCCAAATGATTCTCAGAGAATAGAGTCATAAGAAGCCACTCGCTTCTAGGATCCTAAACTAATTTTATACGAGTCGTCTTGCTCCATGCATCAACCAAAATGTTTCTTTTTCTATGCATATAGGAAAGCACAACATCCCAGGACTTAAGGTACTCATCCCACCTTAACTATCTCCAATTAAGTTCACACTAAGTGAACATGTACTTGAGTCTCTTGGGGTCGGTGAAAACCAAAAAAATGATCTCCAACTAGATAATGTATCCAACAGTGTAAATCATGAAAAATTACTACCAACTCAAGACAGTGCTTCAGGTAGTTCCTCTCATAAGGCCTCAAATGCCAAGACCCGTACACAATGACACCTTCTCCCTATATAATCATTCCTCCCAGATCGATAAATGATGCATCACAGTAAATAGTAAATATCTTTCCCGAAACTGGAAAAACTTGTATCGGTGCTGAATTCAACCTACCTTTTAACTCTTGAATGGATGACTCAAAAGGACCTGACTACAAGAACATTGCACCCATCCTAGTCAGGCCCTTTAGTAGCATAGATAAGCGTGGAAAGTTCTATATGAATTGTCTTTAGTTTCCAGCTATCCCTAGAAAACATCATACCTCAAAGAAGTTCTTCGACTGCTCCCAGGAAACAACTACTCTCATATTCTCTGGGGCTACTGATACTTCTGTCTCTAAGATAACATTGACTATGAAATAATTTTTTTCTATCCAAAAGTTTTATTTTGATGGAATATCATATAACTAATGCTCTCTCAGTGTACTCAAAACAATCTCAATATGGGTGGCATGGTCGTGTCAAGTGTGAGTGTACCCCCATGCTATCTACCACAAAGACTACCATGAACAAATCCTTGTATGGATGGAACACATGGATAATCAGTTCCATTAAGACTACAAGCGCATTCATGAGACCAAAATACAAAACCACATACACATATAGACTATAATAGATCCAAAAGTATGTAAGAGGTATATCTCATTGTCTAACGTGAAACTGATGATAACCAAATCTCACTTCAACCTTCAATAACACCAGATATCCTCAAATATGATCAAAGAGGTTATCAATCCTCGGCAAGGAATATCAGTTCTTGACCATAAACTAGATCAAAATTAGATAATACACACAATGTATGACGTTATTTCCCACCTTCTTCACAAACAGGATAGGAGAACCCCATGAAGAAGTACTAGGTCAGATGAAACCCTTCACCTACAACTCCTCCAACTGCTTCTCCAACTCCTATAACTCTGGTGTAGCCATCCAATTAGGAGGAATGGACACCGATTCCAATCCTAGAACAAGCTCAATAGATAATTCCACCTCTCTCCCAAAGAAAAAAATGAAATGTACTCTGGAAATACATCCCCAAAACGATCCACCACTAGAGGAAAGTCCATCTGTGAAGTCTTATAGTCATCCAGATATAGACTAAAAAGATGGTATATAACTCCGCCCAACCCAAGATGCTTGGGTTCTACTCTTCTCACTGGGACATCCCACTCTCCCATATATAGAAGCGATCTGCCTTCTCGTGAACTGAAACTCACCCTATATCGATAGAAATCAACGACAACCTGGAAGGGAACTAAATAGTCCATTACGAGAATGAAATCATATCATGTCATATTTTGGACATAGAGGTATCATTAAAGAAGACACCCTCCAACCTCAAGAGATATTTCCATGCACTGATGTAAAATAGCCGTTATAGTTCCCAACAAAGTGTCCAGAGTCAATACATTTGCAGAAGAAAAGATACAGAGCCCCAGGTTCTCCACAACAACAACAGATATAATGCTATGGGAAGCCCTTTTATCGAAAAAAGACTAAGATAAAAATGAGGAAACAAGTATTATACCTCAAACTGTAGAGGGTCTAGGATCCTTCTCCTATTGGGTCAACTCCACTACAAATGTAAAACCTGCACCGTGGCCCTATGACCCTACCTGACCACCAAGAGCTGATCCACCCTGTTGTTGCTTAAATCCTGACGATTGGATACCACGACCGCAAACTCCAGCTCAACCTAGATGGAAAAAAGAACTCTAGTTCTTAGAATGATGAGAAACTTGTGGTTCTCCTCCTAAAATAGAAGTCATAAATGAACACCTGTCACCAGCTACTAGTTAAAATATCTGAAAGAAGCACTGAGGATAACCCATCTTTCTACATGATCGACACTCCAAAGGGTCTCTCAGGAAATGTGGCCTCATTTTCCCGACCATTCCACACTGGTAGCATACTACATTTCTTCGATAAGATCTCTCTCTCCTCATTGGATCCCCATGCGAAGACACCCTGCGACACATCCTACTATTAGTAGGTGGGATACCAACCCTGGATGCCAAGCCACCCTATCTCCCAACACTATAATCACTCGGATTGCGCCCCGTGATTAGTGCCTGGATTACTATAGAAGTGGTGAAATTCAACCATAATATGTTCAACTAAGATCAGATGTCATGTCTGAGATCATCCTCAGACTTCCTTGAATGAAATAACTCATCACATCCTTGAATAGGTGTGAAGCACTATAGCTCTATGAAGTGAGAATAATACTCCATGACTGAAAGAGTACCCTACTCCAAATTCATGAACTCTCAGGTTCGATTGGCCCTTAAAGTCTCCGAGAAGAAGTAACCATTAAGGATATGTTGAAATTCATCCCCAACCATACCCGACTGGAATCCCACCTAGGTGATCACATCCCACAATCTCTTAGCGTAATCCCGAAGCATATACATAGTGAGCTTGAACCTCCTCTATGGAGGCATCTCTAGATGCTCAAAGATAGAAAGAATGGATTCTATCCATGACTCTACAACATGTCTTCCTTTGTCCACTATAGAGGTTGAAGGATGCTGCTACTGGAAAACCCGTGCTAGCTTTTCCATAGAAGGGACAGGGGAATAACTCCTCTAATGGTCTACATCATCCTCATAAACCCTGCCTAAATTGTGCATCGTCACCTATATCCAGTATAATGGCTAGTGCCAGGAAGATCATAAATAAAGGATCTGATGGTGGTCCCTGATCATCCATATCCGGTGTCTGATCACTACCCTATAACTGGCGTACAACCGGAAGACATCTTTGTGGCATGACTTTTCAAGGTCAAGCACACACCTTACATCATGAATTTCAAGGACCTAAACATATAAGTGTATGAAGGGAACAGGAGAAATAAATCATTCATGTTTTTCTAAATATGGATAAATGATGTGTATAATTCCTACATGGTGTGTTTCCCTAAGACTTCACATATTGTGTACTATTTCTAACCTAGGTCTTGTAATACCTCATACACATGGTGTTTTGTCCTAACACACGGTTTGTACATTAATACACTTCCACAACATGAGTTCTTGTACACATCTAAGACACACTATTCTCCTAGAACATAACTAGATGTCATGATAGTTCAAGACATGGTGTCTAATAGATGAACATCATCGACCCGTGTTGTTAGTTACATGGCTAGTTACACGGCTGACTCTACACGGTGTGTTTGTGTCAGACATCACCTGTACTGAAAGGATTTCACCGACCCGTATTCTTTGTTGCAAGACTAGATACATGAGTTACACAACACGGTGTGTTGATGGTTGAAATGACATGTATAAATTATGTTTTATCCATCTGTTTCATTAGTCACACGATTGGACAAATGGTCTACTCATCACCGCATGTACATCTAGTACATGGTGGGTCGCATCAGAATTTCCCAACCCTGTGACTCTGCCCACTAATCCAAAGGCATAGTTAGAGACTACCCGGAGTTTACCTAAAGTACACAGCATGAAATTAATAAAAACAATTCCTTCTTGAACAAAAGGCCACATGGTGTGCATTCATAGTTAAATGCCATGTTTTCTGGGTTTTTCTTGACAATAAATCTCATAAACTACTCTGGACTCTAAAAAAATACTGAAACAATATTAAGGTGCGAAAATCTAATCCACGAGTTCCCATACTCACCACAAATCAAAACATGGCTTCTCGTACTTGTCATATATGAGGAATAACATGGAAAATATCCACCAAATTCTAATCCATGAGGGCCCATTACACCTCAAGAACCAACATTTGGCATTAATTCAAACAAAACCATTCTCAATCCAATACCCTATAAAAATTGGTATTCTAACAAAGTATCTATCAAAACATCATGAATATCTAACACAACATCTATCACAAAAACATGCAATTGCTAATGCACCCTAAATGGTATGGCCATAATGCATGACATGTGATTTCTGGAAAGTTCATATATAATGTATGATATGGAATACTCTCATCTCATTGGGTTACAACAGAAATAGAACCACAATATTATCAATGATAACAGCAGAAACATGTGAATCACCCAATGGTGTAATCAAATAAATTGTAAAATTTCATAAACCAGAAGAATAAAAATAAACGAGGTAAATTGGATTTTATTTATACAATGGTAAGCTACTCATGTGCATTGTTTATTATACAGTACCTATTATGTCCTATCCCTGACTATAGTCCCCAAACAGTAAGCCTAGAAGAAAATAATCTTCTTTGATACAACTTTTTAGTGTCTTGGTTCTGGGTTCTACCAAGAGGTTCCTCATACTTGGTTGTTCACACGGCCTTATGAACATTTACCTAAATTCCAAAGGCTATCAATTAGTAGTGAAGGACATGGGTGTGATAGTGGGGAAACTATTTCCTCATTTGATGAGTAACACAACAGAAAAAATAGATAACAATAGTGAAAGAAGTACTAACACAATACATAAGTAAACATAGGAAATATGGTAGTAATAAACTATAGAACATATATAATAATGCATGATAAATATGTCTATTAAAGTAGCCAAACATGTCAAAATGCTGAAATATGGTAATAAACTAATGTAAATGAAAAATATGTAAACAAATCCTCAACATCTGAAGCCTCAGTCTGGTCCCATGCTCTCCATCTCCAAATTAGTCACGTACCTTAAGTAAAAGGGCACTATACCTTATCTAGAACTGAAACAATATAATTTATTTGGGCTCAAAAGCATGTCCCAAATAGGGTGTGGGATGAGTCCTAGTATGAAAACACCTCCATGATTTGTGCCTAATAGTCTGTGAAAATATATGGTAGGGAATAATTAAAAATAAGCAGTAAACAAGAATGTACTCAAAAGTAAATAATATTGCAGTTTGAATACAACCATTTACATAACTCAAGTAGATGATCAAAACCCGGTAAACCTCTTGGAAGTACTCAAATCCTTAACCCCTCTAGATCAACAAAACTACACAAAAAACCCTCTAGGTAGTATACATAGTCTAACCCAACTGGTTCAGTTTTATCAGAGACTCTCTGAGGAATCACTCACCATCGATTCCCCATGTAATCTCAGATAAGTAACTATAGACAATCTAGAGAAGCATTCAACGTCCAATTCATCATGTTTTCATGAAATGTGGAACTATAGACACTCTGAGGGAGCACATACGTCCATCCCCTAGTATGTTCTCGCAACATAAAAGTAAACAGACACACTGGAGAAGCACTCAACATCCATTCTATCTATGGTCTACTACATGAGGTTATCACGGCCTTATGTATGTCAATAGTGCACAAAAATATATGGCAGCCAATGTAAATATCAGGAAATAATTGTCTAAATATTCTATAGTATATCACAACATGTTAGATAAGAATCACTCCACCCTAACAATACTAGGCATGGAAGGAAAAACAGCCTAATAGGAAATCTAGACCAAAATTTCAAATCAAGAAAACATGGGAAAAACAACAATAACATGGAAAAGATAGTTTTATTCACAAACAAATAACAACTATCTAAATAAAAAAGGCATCGCATGAAATAAAAAGGCTAAAACCCATAAACCGGCAATACCATATTCTTGTGTATTGGGTAATTTTGAACAAAAAACTCAAAATCTATCTAGGGAAAGGCACAAACTACCTACCTTGGTATTTTAAAGATGATATATGTGATCCTTATTCCATGAATTTCCCTAAAATTCCAAAGATATAAAAATATTCTAAAATAATTCAACTGAGGATATATCATGAAAGAATAGAAATCAAGAGATGAGGCTCTAGATGAAGGAAGAGCTTGCTGTCATGATTCCAACATAACCGGCAGAGTTCGAATCGGAGAACAGTCAGTGAGTTGGGGGATCATTGAAGATTAAAATCATATAGTCACTCTCAGATGAGTTTGGTCAAGAAGAAGATGGTCCTATTCATCAGAGGTGACCCCAGTCCATTTAATAAAAAAAATTACACAACATGTTCTTTAAAAGTACACTTCATGTACATACCCTTACCAGGCCCTATATTAGGTGGCCTTCTAGTCACCCCACATGGCCATGAATTTAGAAATTACACGGCTATTACCTGGTAACCCATGGAAACCGAGTACACAATGTGTACTTATATGTACACAACGTGTACTTATATGTACACATCGTGTACTTCTCAAATTTCCAGAAACTCTACATCTTCTAATAAAACACTATAAAAGAAAACCCATTCCTAAAAAGAATATCTGGGTTCTTACAAAAAATCATATAAAGGGTAAAATGATAATGAATCACATCAATACTTGGATTTTTTATTCCACATGTCTACAATATCGAAGTTATAATCTTACAATGAATGGGTGGATTGAAATGTAGATGATATTTTTTATTTTTAAAAACAAAATAATTTCATAAAAAATATTCATAACCATTAAATAAATAAAAATATCCATCCATGAAATGGTGATGAAAAATTAATTACATATCTATATGGAGATGGAAGCCTTTACATAAGCACAAGGGATGCTTTGATTTTCTACTAAGATGGATGATATATTGGTGAATTTTATTTAATTAAAATAGTAAAATATAATTAATATAATGTTACTGAGGTCAATATATTAAAATAGTAAAAGAATATTTGGAAAATTAAGAAGAATAAATAATAATAAAAGGATTTAGAGAATACCATTACCTATTCTATGAGAATCTATATTTAGAACTCTTCTTAAGGACCCTTGGGTTCATATTTATAGAATAAAAATCAACCATTGATTTTATAAGTATGTATAAATAATTATGGGTAGAATTCAATAGAACTATGTGTCTAATAAAATTATGTATAAGAGAGGATATGAGTAGGCCTTTAATATGTTAGGTGGATTGAAATCTCACAGATTATTTAAAAATAATAATATGCAATATGTGTATAACTCATGTAAATATTATTTAATGTACTATTAAATAATTTATAATGAGTATAAGGTTTAATAAATTCATAGTATATTATTTATAGAAGATAATGAGAAATTTTTTACAATATCACTTAGTTTACATTATCATTAATAGATTTAACATTAATAATGGTATCAATATTTAATCTATCAAATTGTCATGAATGTAATTTTAATAATTTTTAGTGGCACACACATGATCCATTTATGATATAATATAAAATTTACAGTACAACTGAGTTATAATAATACATTAATAATTTTATATTTATAAAAAATATTTTCATAAAAAAATAAATAACATTTAATTCTATTTTATAGACTCAACAAAAAATATATCTTTTGGGGAAGAAATATAATAACTGAATTCAAATATATAACCTTAAACTCTCACTAATACATTATAATATTACATTAAAATTTTTAAACAACATAATAAATCCATATCATATTACTTTTTGTTTTTTTAATAAAATAAATTTCTACTAGTTGCCCAAGGAATGTTTCGATGTGGTGTAAAAGATCATTGTTATTATAAAATTACTGAAACATTTAAAAAAATTAAAAAAATAAATAATTTAAAAAAAATTAAAAAATTTAAAATTTATTTTTATAGTATTTTAAAATATATATTCATTCTAATATATTTTTTATATATATACATGTCGTGATAACATAATAAGTGAGAGATATAGGCATTTTATAATTATCATTTACTTAAAACAAATATAATTGTTATAATCTGTTGAATATGGATATAAAATCCCATATTTTTTAATCTAGGATGATTATTATCAAATCTATTCATTAAATGAATTAATATCATGTTTTTTATTTATTTCTTACCATAACTGATAGTTTTAATTCCTTTTAACCCATTAAAATCATTACCATAACTATAAAATATTACAATTTTTATTATTCATTATGAGTAAAAATGAAAATTAACATATAAAATAGTTTGAACATACTGATTCAATACATGAAATCAATTTAAAAAATTATAACTACTATAAGTTGTATAGATTTATATAAATATAATTGTGTGATGAGAAATTTTAAAAAAATAGAAAAGATACATGTTTTAATAGATAAATTTATTTTATAGATAAATAATGTACAATATTTAATCACATACAGATAATTTTTCATAACATATAATAATTTTTTAGTAATCCCAATATAAACAATAATGGTACTTATTATAAACTTTAAAATAGATTTTTTTTTATAAAATTCATTATTTTTTATAATTCTCCACAAATCCATATTTTTATAGAAATCTTAATAATTAATAGTTTATTACTTATGTTATTGATTTAAAAGGAAATATTTAAAATTTACCATATTCAATATCAAAATATTAAATGTTTTCATTAAAAGTTTAAAAAATGGATTCCTATATTATTAAAAAATGATCCTTTTATAATAATTTTGGTTTTAATCTATATTTTATTTAATTACTATTAATTGAAATGAAATAATTTTTTTTAAGGAAAAAAGATAAAAAATTTAATATAGAAAAATCTGCAAAATATAATTCATAATGAAATTACTCTTATTTATAATTTGAAAATAAACAAATTGAATATATTTTTAATATTTTATCTATCATTTTAAATAGAATATGATTATTGACATTAGTTTATTGTTATGTGTGGAATAGTATATCATATACATTAGTTTTTAAAAAGAAAATAAAAAAATTATAACAATCTTGCTCTTTATTACTCACATAAACATGCTTTATTACATAAACATGCACTTATGAAAACTATGAGGATAAAGATTTCTATTTTAATGCGAAATTAGGAACATGACATAGCATCTTAGAACATAAAACACACCATCTTTATTGAAAATTTATTTTACATGACCACAACATTCCTTCATACTCAGCATTCCATGGGATAACATGAGGACATGGATAAGAAAAATGGTGAACTATAAAGCCCAGTAAGGGAGTAAAAAAAGAATAAAATTAAAAATATAGTAGATGTTACATAATAGGCATATCAATAGATAACAATAGAAATGTGAACATAATGGAATAATTAATATTGCATGATTATCATAACTTGGGAATGTGGAAACAATATTTAACATTATATTAGCATGATACATGGAACATTTCACCTAGAGCATGTGTAATAAATTATTTAACATGAATTATCATGAGTAAACCCTCATTTAGTTTGAATAATCATGATATAAATCGTACCCAATGCATTGGAGCGCTATCAGGGCACACCCATCTAAATCATTTCCTTTCGTGCATAACTATTCCAGATGGATCACATAAAATGGATTCATTAAACATCATAATTTAGTCCATGATAGAGTTATTTTTAATTCTGAAATGAAAAGAGATAACCAATTTTTAAATGGGTATACAATTTAATTACCATGATAGAGAAATGAGCATGGTATTAACAACACAATGACTTTGTCTTGGAAAATTGCGGTGCAATTTTAGTAGCATTATGACATGACATAAGAATTCATAAAAATTATTGATGAGAGTAAAATACATGTCACAACATATGTAAATGAAATGAATAGTAAGGGATTCATATTCATACATTTTCGAACTTATTTAATGGAATTTATATTCATAAAACAAAATAATTGCAAGAATGTAAATGAGGAGAGGGAAATACCATACGGTGTTTTATCATGGTAATGGGTGTACATGGAAGGAATTAATGAGAGATAAAGGGGTATCTAATCATTCAATCATAAGGAAGGAATTATATGGGAGGTTCTAAATCATACCCTATCCTTTAAAACTGAAAAGGTAAGTTTGTAGCAACATAATGAAACCTGTACAAAAAATGAGTGAGGATGAAATCCATTAATTGGAAGTGTGATCCCAAAGGCCTGTAAAGGGATTTATAGAGGTTTCTTGGGATGTTGGGGCATCTTGTTAGGATTTTAGAGATATCATGATAGGGTAGGGAAGTGATTAAAGGATTTTGAGTGAAGATAAGTGGGATCTTGGAAGGTTTTATATAATAAAAAAAGGAAATTCTTTATTATTTAGGTTTTGGACACTTCACATTAAACTAATCAAAAACCACAAACCAACCAATGGTTTTTTACCATAGTTTTTTTCCAAAGGGAAGTTGGAAAATATATTTCATATGGAAAATGTTAGAAATTATTAAAATATTATGTTTTCTTATGTGGTGGTGAGTCACACTCACAGGGAAATCAATTTAAAATGCTATAATATTTTATATATTTTGGAGGGTTCACTAAATAACCATAAAAATAATCAATCCAACATAAACTCACATTATTTTAATGTTTAAACATATTTTGGCCAAAAATAACATTTATAGTATTTTATTACATCACTATTTAGACATTATGATTTCATAAAACTCATTATATTTTTAAAAGGTATTTAATTTGGACCCAAAAATTCGCATGTCTTTGAAAATGATGAAATATTCACTATCGGATAATTTTGATGTCCTGATTACAAAAATAATATTTTTTTATAAATAATTTTATAAATATGTGCATCATCACTTTTAATAAAAAACCTACTTTTATTGAAAATTCATGGGTTTTGAAAAAAACCATTTTCAAACCTTAATAAAAATTACAGTTGGATTCATAAAAATTATATGATGATATATATTTAGTAAAAAGTAATTTATTAATAATAACATATAATTAAAATTTTATTTAATTCAAAAATCCATTAATTCATCAAAAAATATTTCATAATAGAATATTAACTTAAAATAGTTTTTGTGCTTTAAGAACTATTTACAATGTAAACATAATAATGTAAATTTATATTAATTATTATATAAAAAATAATGCACATAACCATAGTTCTAGAGTATTTTTACATAAAACCTTATAACATCCACATAATAACTTTGGGTAGGGTGTGTGATTGTGACAAACTATTGGGGTGGCACTGATAACATCACTCGGGTGGTAATCGATGTTAACTTCGACTTATCCCATAGGCAGCTCTGTTCAAGATTTATGTGTTGAATCATGGCTTGGGCTTGGTTAGGTGAGAAGCCCAGTGATTCTACCTCCATTTCGGTCTCTTACAAATGGGCTTCGTATGGAGAAATTCTTCTAGATAAGGTCATCACTTACTTTGTCTGAGTAAATTGGATTTGTTAAGGAACAATATTTATATTGATCATGTGATCAATGTTCGATAGCTATATTATAAATGGTAATAATTCATAACATTATTTTGAAATTAAACACCATAAAATGAAGGAAGTTCATATTTTATATAACTGTTTTGAATAATATGACATATAATTAGATCACCTAGAATTTTCATTAAGAAAAGATTGGGTTGTTACAATCATCCCCCCTTAAGAAATTATTCCCTTGAAATTTCATATTAACACACCAATATAGATGTGGGTAACTCCTCCTCATCACTTCCTCCAGTTCCTAGATTTCTTCACCAAACATATGGTTTCTCAAGAACACCTTGACAAGGAGTATTGTCTTATTTTGATGATCTTTTTTTTCTATGATACATGATCTTCGCTAGATTCTCTCCATAGAAGAGGTCATTCTCCAATTGTACCACCACTAGATTGAGTACTTGTGATTGGTCAGGTATGTACATCCGCTAGAGTGCTACATGGAGTACATCAATTACTTTAGATAGGTTTGGTGGGAGTGTTAGTAAATATTCCACTTCTCCAATGCGATCAAGGATCTTAAAAGGGCTGATGTATCTTGGAATAAGAATTCCTTTACTCCCAAATCTTATAACTCTCTTCCACAGTGATATAGAGAAGAATAACACGTCTACAACATCAAACTCTAGGTCTCATCAACAATTATTATCATAGATATTTTGTCGCCTTTGAATAGATTTAATGTTTTCATGGATGGTTTTAACATTCTCCGCCATTTATTTCACCATTTCTGTAACAAGGATTTATCGCTCCACAACTTCATCCAAACATGCTGGTGTTCTGATCCATTTCCCAAAAAGTATCTATTTGGATGCTTGAGTGAAATTTTTATTGTAATATAACTCAACCTATAGAATATATTGATCCCATAATCCTTTGAAGTCCATTTTATCATGGTCTCCAAATGTCCAGAAGTTTTTGGAATGTCCAACTAGATTTGCCATTAGTTTGAGGATGATAAGCCATAATGATGTTTAGCTCTATTTTGAGAGCATGTTGGAGACTCTTCAAAAACATATAGGTGAATATTGGATCCTGATTGGATACAATAGATAGTGTTATTCCATGTTGCCTTACAACTTCTCTGATATATATTTGTGCCATTTGATCCAATTAGAAATCCTCCAAATTTTCAATGAAGTGTGCATTCCTAGTAAGACGATACACAAAAACCTAGATAGCATTATTTATTTTGGATGTCTTCAGATGTTCGGTGACAAATTACATGGTGATTTTTTCCCATTTACATGATGGTATGGGTAAGGGTTACATCATTCCCTAATACTTATGCCTCTCATAATTCACTTGCTGACACACCAAACACTATGTTGTATACAAAGTGATATCCTTCTTCATGTAATCCCACCAATAAATCTCTTAGATATCTCAATAAATCATTGTGTTTACTGGGTGAATGGAGAAATTTGAACTATGTGAATCATCCAATTATTCGTTCTTTAACACTGGATTTTATGGAACACATATTTTTGACCCATATTTCACAATTCCATCTTCATTAGCATTGAAATATAATAATTTCTATTTTCTGATAGTTTCTACTTTCTTCTCAATTACCACATCATCCTTTGGAAAATCATTTATCATTAAAAAATATATGGATGAGATATCATATGTAAATGGATTAGTGATCCTCCCTTATTTATGTTTTCCATGTCCATCATCATTAAATCTAAAAATATTAGATCATATTAAATTCTCCTCAATGATAGAATCTCTAGGTCTTGTCTACTTAGAGCTTCTTCCACCTTGATCTCATTCCCAGTGTGGTAATGGATTGAGTATTAATAGTCCTTGATCATATATAACCATCTTTATTTGATCATATTCAACACTTTCTGTGTGAATATATACCTGAGGCTTTTGAGATCTGAGTATATTTTACACTTCTCCCCAAAGAGGTAATGGCAACAAATTTTTAAAGCGGTGATTTTTGCAGCCAACGCCAAATCATGTGTTGGATAGTTTTTCTCATGAACATTAATTTCCTTGAAGAATAGGTAATAACATTTTCATTTTTCATTAAGACATATCCCATTACCTTCTTCAAAGCATTACTAAATACCACAAAACGTTCACCACTTATGGGTAATGTGAGCACGTGTATAGTGATAAGCCTCCTTTTAAACTCCATGAAGGTTTTTTCACATTCATCACTCCAAGTAAACTTGACTACCTTACATGTTATCTTGTAAATAGGGTTTAAAATCATGATAACCTTTTCATGTATTAGTGATAATATCCAGCAACACTCAGAAGCTACGAATATCCTTCACCGATGTCGGCCTCGACCATTTCTCAATTGCATCTATCTTTGAGGGATCCATAGATATCTCACTAATAGATATGATATGGCCTCATAATGAGACATCCTTTAAACATAACTCACACTTGATGTAATTTTCGGTGAGCTTATCCTTTCACAAGGTCTCTAGTGCAGTGCTTAGATACTCCTCATACTCCTCCACAGTTTAGGAGTATATTAGAATATCATCAATAAAAACTCCAAAAAAATTTGTCGAGGTAATATATAATGACTCCATTCATCGAGTCCATGATGTTTTTTGGAGATTTTTTTAGTCCTAAAGGCATTACTAGTAATTCATAGTGCTCGTACGTTGTAAGAAAAGTAGTCATGCAGATATCCTCCTTCTTCACCATTAATTGGTAATATCCTGACCACAGAACCACCATTGAAAAGTATTGTTCTCTAAGAAACTGATCAAACAAGAATCAAATTTATGTTAGAGGATTGTTTTTCTTTATTGTGATTATGTTGAGATTGATATAATCAATATAAAGGCGCATTGACCCATCATTTTTCGTGATTAAGAGGACTGGTGTACCCCATGGTGAAGCACTTGTTTGTATAAACCCTTTATTCAAATTCTTATGTAGTTGATTCTTCAGTTAATCAAGCCTCACAATGACCATTATATACATAGTATTGGATATTATAAACTCCTCAGGTATATGATCAATTGATAATTCAACATATCTTATAGGAGGAATACCAAGAAATTCTTCAGGAAACACTTCAACAAATTCCCTCGCAATTAGAATGTTTCCAAGGATGGTTTCTTTTTTAGAGTCAATTATCTGAGCAAGATAAGAATTCTCATAGGTCATTAATATCCGCATTTGAGACAATGGTGCTAATGAAGATTCATCCCCTCATTTCACTTCAATAGAATTGGGGGTCAATTCTCCATATATATAATGATTTTCCTCTCATAAAAATTGATGTTGGATTTATATAAGTAAAGCCAATTGATTCCATAAATTTCATCAAATTATACTAGAGGGATTATGACGAGGTTCTATGAGATGTTTAATCTTGAAATTATGACCTAGAATGGGTTATTTTCATGGGATTCATTAATTTCTCCATTTTTCGTTCTCACCGTCATCATTACTTTCTTAATTTTTTGTGGAGTTTGAACTATTCTACAAATCTTTTGGGATAAAAATAAATGCGTAGAACAATAGATAATAACCCTACCATTCATTTTTTTATTCTGGATCTACAATATCGATTAGATACATAGGGTTATGTATTTTATAACTATTAAACTATCATGAACCAGGCCAGGTCGTCATCCGACCCTGCACCTGACCTAGTCTGCTGCAGGGGCCAAAGGGTGTTCCCGATTCCCATGGGTTGGCACAAGTGCCCGGGTATCAAAACATTAGATGGGAACGATTTACCCAAAGTAATAGATATAGGACGACTAACATGATAAAAAAACTGAAAATGGAAACTGAAAAAAATAATGCATTTATAATATAAACAAGTTTAAAGTCTACAATTCAACTAAATACCCAATGTGGAAATGAATAATGATAAAGAACTGAAACTCCAAAACCAACTTTCAAATGAAGATCATTATCAACCAGAACCACCATCACTAAGCATGATTCCTTGACCTGGAATTCATAAAGTACAAGGTCTATATAAAATCAAAGGTGTATGTAGGGTTTGAGCCAAGATCCCAGTAAGATGTCACTTAACAAAAAGGTTCCACGTAGAAACATTAAATGACATATATATTTGTAGGCTAAATAAACGAAGGGTCACCAAAGCTTGTAAAACATTAAAGAGATAGTTTCTATAAAGAAAAAACTTTCAATGGAAACAACTTAAATAAAAAAACACCCTTGTAATTAAAAACCAAAACATTCAAAGAATCCCCAAAACCTACACCGTATGCTGACGGTCAGTGTATAGTAGTCCAAGTGCACCAAAAGTGGGAGAGGCCCTATAGGTATTAGAAAAAAGAATGGGACCCTAGAACATCATGTCTCAGTGGACAATAGTATAAGAAACACAACAAAATACGTTCTTGTGCACGTGTCACCATTGTGGATACACATCCATAACCTTGTGTTATCCAATCATCATCCAAAGTTTATTTACTGTTGTAATCATCAATCAAACTAAGTGAAATCGGGAAAGAGATGCTTCTATATCACTATCACACTAGATCTAGACTTCCCACCATGTACCCATGGTTCCCATTTTTGTGCTCAAGATGTCACAATTTCACATTTCATGTCAAAATCAAATGAACAATACAAACAAGATGTTACCTAAACCCAACACCACACTTACACACAAATAAATTATTTTAAATAGTCCACACACAAAAGACATTACATAACTCAATTAAACCATTTTTTCACTGTTAATAATAATTTTCTAAATCATATCAAAATTTGTAAACTAGTTATTTAAAAAGAGACATGGCATGAATTAACACACAACACCAACTCAGTGCTCTTTCCTGACCAAACCCACCCAATTCCATATCTAGAACACAACCAGCACCACTCACATCAATTAATAACCCAACTGCACAGTTAAAAGATATTTTCCTAATTACAAAAAATACTATAAATGTTATTAAGCAATTACAGAAGAAAAAACATGACATTAAACACCAAGTGACCCACTGAAACACAATTTTTTGACAAAAATGCACATGAATGCTACACCAGAACATAAACTACGCACTATTAAGTTTTTCAAAAAACAAATAAAAAATTTATAAACCACTAGTAGAAAAATCAATCTTGGTTTTCACAGAAACAACCTAATAAACCAACAAAACACCGTCACATAAGACCAAACTCATGCAACGCCATGTTGAAAAACAATTTACACCACTTGCACAAATGAAAAGCTAAATACACATATTATTAAACACCAACAATTTAATAAAGATAAGATTTCAACTAATTAATACACCCACCAATATGAACATATAACCCAATAGATCTAACTCATGGAAGACTTCAATGAAAAAAAATTCACACCCAAAAGGATTAATCAATGAACATCATAGATTAACAAAACAAGAAAATGAATTCATTAACTGAGGTTTAAACGCGGAACCACCTACCTCGACGTATAAAATCTAAAATCATATGTGAATGATCAACTGAACCTATGATGCGGCACTAGAGGATTGAATTGGATCCAAAAATGAACAACTAAAATAAAAAAGGATTCAATATTAAACCCTAAAAAAATTTCATACCGACAAAAAAAATAAAAAAGTTTGAATGAAGTGGAAGGAGGAACTTATCAAAAGGGGTTTCTAGTGTGGATGGGGGAGAATCGCCTGGGGTGTTGCTGGGGGTGTCACCCATGAGCAAGGGGGGGTCACTGGTAGGGGTCTGTGCGGGTCCAGGAAGGGGACATGGTGTAAAGGAGATGGGGGAGAAGGGTCAGATAGAGCATGTGGCGCCAAGGTTCGCCAGAAGAGGAAGGAGGGTCGACACCAGGAGGAACTGGGCATGACGGCGGGTGTCCGAGGGAGAGGTCGTATAATAGAGCTGTTTGGGAGTAGGGCGCCGGCCAGAGGCCACTGTGCAAGGGAGGCAGCACGTCAGAGATGAAGGCTGATAGCCAAGAAGCAGGGGGTGCGACGTTAGTCCAGGAGGCGGGCGAGAAGGCTTGCCGAGGGGTGCCATAGGGTGAGCATGAGGGAAGAGGGGTTAGGAACCTGGTGGGTAGCCACATGACAGGTAGGGAAAGGTGGGTCTCCTGCGAACCAAGGAGAAAAGGGGGATGGGGTGTTACCCAAAACCCTAGAACACAAAATGAAAAAAATAAATAATAATAATAATAATAAACCATAAATAAAACTAAAAATAAATAATAAAAATCTAATAATTATAATAATAAAAATAAGAAAAATAATAAGAATATTATTATTATTATCATTAAAGCAAAATTTCATTAAATGTTTATCACTTTTTATTTTACATTATTTTTATTTTACAAAAAAATAATTTAATTTATATTAATTACTTTTATTTAACTAATTGCACACTAGGCAGGCATGTAGGGTAGCGGACGAGTCAGAGCATCTTGAAAAGTAGCTCATTGAATGCTATCAAGGACAAAACGCTCATTTATCAGCACAAGAGCATAATACCCTAGTGGGGGTCGGACCTCATTTCATATATATATCAAATAATAAATAGAATAATAATTAAAAGTAGATTAAATTATATTATAAAACATAAAAATTAGAACCATGCTGCAACGTGATGCCCGGGTGTGACAATTCTCCCCACCATATAGCTTTCCGTCCCCTAAAATCCACAAGTAGGACCGAACCCCAAGGTAGAAAACAAAACCCCTTATGGTCTAAAGAGGAACCCCATGAACATCAATTGAAAAGTGGAAAACACACCATTCTTATAGAAAGTGACTTAAATTAAAACACTAATAAATTCATAAAAAGTCTTTTTGATTTCGTTCATTCGCCCTAAAGGTTAAAACACCTCCGGTTGACTGATCAAGGAAATGAACTCTTGTACCCACCGAAACCCACAACACAAGATGAAACCCCACATGCACCATTAAACAAAAACAACGTCATTTGGTTTGACTGAACAAAATAAGATCGAATCACATCCCAAGAAACACATATCACATACACCAAGACAGCTTTTGTAATTGAACTAAAATCTCAACATGGGGAAGCCCGAAGGGGCTCCCCAACATTAGAAATACACTAACGCCAAAGGCAAAACTGGAAAACCGACACAGGGATGCTCAGGAAGACTCCCCATCATTATGAAGAAGGTCAACACCGATTCATTCCATATAATTTTGAGTGAGACTCGTTGTGGGTCTCCCAACCACTAGAATTGATGAATGATTCAAAACATTGAAAATCACAAGATAATGACCAAAAACCCCACCAAAAGGGGTGGTGAGGGTTAGACCCAAATACTAGGGTGTCAAAACCTTGGTCAAAGATAAACCAACAACACGACATCCTATGATGAGAACTATTAAATTTTGATAACGACTTACACAATAGACCCCACAAGAACCAAGAAAAGAGATTACATATGGTTGGATGAAACCCCTAAGTCATTAAGGTAATGAGATGACCATGTCTCCTCATTGCCACAGCAACCCTAATGCAGCAAAATAGGTTTTCGGAACAGAACAACAAAAAAATTACTGATTTTAGTTTTAACACCGATGACATAAATAATGTATGGTTCCTATACCCGCCTGGGGTTTGTGACCACCCACCAGCTTCACTCTGAGGCCTGTGGCTAGAGACCTGATGTTTAAAGAATAACCTTCCTCACAGTCAGGCTTCGATGACTTCAGAACAAAGCATCTTCCTTATCCTAGTGCGACAAGCAACCGAACTACAATCAAGAAAACCCCATCAGACACAATACACTCCAACATCCACCTACTCCCTCGCGTCACATTCACTAAACAGGGGTTTAGATGATGTACATGAATCACCCCTTCACCTTAACCAGGAAACATAAATAGGGTAAATGCGTATGAAAAACCCACCTTTTTGAACGGAAAGAAATATAACCCCATAAGAGGAGGACACACTCCTACGAAAACAGGGATCCCCCAAAGATCCTACGAAATCCACCTTTCCTATTTTATGAGAACTCACACCGCAAGACGTCACCAAACATGACCCTCGTAGATGATGAAATCACTTTTAGCCTTTCTGGGCATCGATCATCACTAATAATTCTGAACCGCCGCCAACCATCCCCACTGGATTCCTTTTACTATTTCCAAGGGGACCTCAGACACAACGGTGTCAAACATCACACCTGACGACTGTGGCAACTAAGAGAGACCAGAAATCCTTTAAAATCCTATCACATATGTCATACCACTACGGGAGGATATCTTTAGTTGTAAAAAGGAAAGGTGGGTTCAATTATAAAATTCAATAAGGGAGTCCTATGACCAATTGGAGGGCCAACCAATGGCGAATTTCCCATGGCCACACATCAATAACTAGTTAATGCTTTCTGGGGGGCATGTACTAGTCAAGAAATAAAACCATTAACCCAAGGAAACTGGATTAATGGTCAAGAAATACCATAAGGGAATACTAAACGTGTGTGGAGAACCATTTCAAGGGCTTTCCGAAGCACTTTTCAAATAAATTCACTAACCACACGCTTGCACGCTGACATAAAAAAAATTCAAAATCAATACTTAAATCATTCAAAAAGGATTCGTGGTTCGAAACTCCTCACATAAAACACATCCGAAACACAAGGACACACCACACAATCACGAGTTACTAAAACACTAATTTATCATTTGACAAAACTTTTTTAAAATAAGTAAAATTAGTGGGTTTCACAAACCCAAATGGTGTCCCATGTGCCTCCCACATGCATGTTCTCGTGCCACAGGGACACCCACCTCAAATACATCTAGAAATTCATCCGATAATTTATTTTACCATTTACCTCTCCATATACACTCTTTCATGTGTTTACCATAAGAACAACCAGAATCAAAACCTAAACTTCCCTTTTTTCAAAACCAAAACATTCAACCCACACCTTTCAAACCTCATACAACATTTCCTTTTTAATACGCTTCATTTCAAGACATATTCCAAGACCGAATCATTTTTACTAAAATACCAAATTTCTATAATTCCAAATCAAATAAACGGGGAATGGAGCATGAGTAAACTAGTTCCAGCAGGTGACTAGAACATATGGTTGGTGGTCATACGCCAATAACGCCACCACCACCGAGGGTGCTCTGGGACAACGTCCCTAGCTCCACATGGCTTGCAATACACTATGAGCTCACTAGGACCACTGATCCTACTCCTTTTTCAGTTACCCTAAACATGATTAACCACAAAGACCAAAGATTTAGACAGTCCTCAACTTACATTGGTAACTTGAGTCCCGCCACGAGGTGTGCTGGCCAGGAACCTTGCTCATAGCTATAACATCGACTTATAACAACCTTAACTCCAGTCTACAGTGGAATTATCCCAAAAGATCATGACCCAAGAGTGTGAAACTTCTCTAATACCCCTTTTTCGTGATCTAGGCCAGGTTGTCATCCAACCTGGCACCTGACCCGGTCCACAGCTTGTCCTGAATGGCGTTCCCGATCCACACGGGTTGGGACAAGTGCTCGGGTATCAAAACCTTACATGGGAATGATTTACCAAAAATATAGCATAGAAGAAAATTAACAAGATAAACAAACTAAAACTGGGAACAGAAAACCAAACACACCTTTAATCTATAAACAAGTTTAAAGTCTACAATTCAACTAAAACTCCAAAGTGAACAACAACAAAGATAGAGAACTAAAAATACAATACCAACCAATAAGAGAAGACCATCAGCAACAGAACCACCATCAGTAAGTATGATTCCTGAACCAGAAATATATAAATAACAAGGCCTACATACACCCAAATGTGTATGTAGGGTGTGAGTCAAGAGCCCAGTAGGACATCACCCAACAATAAGGTTCCACGTAAAGACATTAAATGACAGATACATTTGCTAGATAAATAAATGAAAGGTTGCCAAAGATTGAAATATTTTAAATAAATGGTTTCTATAGAGAATTCACATTCAAAGGAAATAACATATATAAAAAAACACCCTCGTATTTAAAAACCAAACAATTCCTGAAAACCAAAAATCAACATCGTATGCCGACAGTGAGTGTATAGTAGTCCAAGAGACCCAAAATGGGAGAGGCCCTATAGGTACTAGAAAAAAGAATGAGACACTAGAACATAGCTTCTCAGTGAACAGTAGTATAGGAAACAAAACAAAATATATTCTCGTGAATGAGCCCCTATTAGGGAAACACATCGATAACATAGTGTTCTTTAACAATCATCGAATGTTTAGTTAGTGTTGTAATCGTAAATCTAGCTATGTGAAACTAGGATATAGTCGCTTCCATGTAACTATCACACTAGATCTTATCCGCCCACCTAGTACATAGGCTTCCCCTTTTTGTGCTCAAGATGCTGCAATTACTCATTTCTTGTCAATCTAAAATGAACAAAACAAACAAGATGTTACCTAAACCCAACACCACATTTTTAAACAAACACAAACCATTTGAAATAGTCCACACAAAGAAGACTTTACATAACTCAATTAAACCATTTTTTCACCATTAATAATTATTTACAAAAACATATTAAATTTTGTAAAAAAGCTCTTTAATAATTGACATTGCATGACTTAACACACAAAACCAACTCTGCCATCCTTCGTGAACAAGCACACCAAACACCATATTAAGAACACAACCTACCCCACTCACATCTATTAATAACCCAACCACACAGTTAAAATAAATTTCCTCGATTAAAAAAACACAAGAAATTTTATTATGAAATTCCGGAAGATAAAAAATGACATTAAACACCAAAGACCCACTCAAACCCACTTTTTGGAAAAAAAAACATATGAAAACTACACCAGAACATAAACCGGGCACTCTGCACATTTTCACAAAACAAACACAAACTTTATAAACCACACGTTGATTGCTCAAGATAGGTATTCACAGCAAAAAACTACTCAACCAACACAACACCTCTACTTAAAACCACGCTCATGCAATGCCATGTCGAAACATAATTAACCCCAGTTTCAAAGATGAAAATCTAACTGCACATATTATTAAACACAAAAAATTGAAAAATGATAAGATTTCAACCAATGAAGTCACCCAACCATATGAACGTACTACCAAATAAATCTAACACATGGAAGCATTCAAAAAAAACGAAATTATCACCCAAAAGGATTATTAATTGAACATCATAAATTAACTAATCAGTCCAATGAATTCATTAACTAATGATTAAGAGAAAATCCACCTACGTCAATGAATAAAATCCCAAATCATGTGTGAAATCTTGACCTCACCTAAGACGTGCCACAAGAGGACTGAATTGGATCAAAAATAACCAAAACCAAAGGGGATTCAATATTAAACCTTAAAAACATCATTCCCACTAAAAAAGAACAATGAATCAAAGAATCGGAAGAAGGAACCTATCAAGAGGGGGTTTCTCGCGTGGAAGGATGGAAAAACACTAGAGGTGTCGCCAGGGGTGTCATCAGCCAGCAAGGGGAGGTCATTGGCATGGGTCTATGTAGGTCCGAATGGGGGACATGGTGCGAGGGAGATGGGGGAGAAGGGTCGGATAGAGTAGGGGGGACTGGGGTTCACCAAACATAAGAAGGAGGGCTAACACCAGGAGGTACTGGGCATGACGGTGGGTGTTCGAAGAAGAGGTCAGATATCAGTGACATAGTAGAGCAGGGCGTTGACCGCAAGACGTTGCGCACGGGAGGTAGCACATCAGAGGTGAATGCTGCTGGCCAAGGAGCAGGGTGTGTGGCTCGAGTCTAGGTGGTGGGTGACCAGGCTGGTCGAGGGGTGCCTGAGGGTGAGCATGAGGGAAGTGGGGATGGGAACCTGGTGGGTGGCCGCATGATAGGTAGGGGAAGGGGGGTCCACCACGAACCAAGGAGAAAGGGGGGGGGGGGGGGTGTGACCCGAAACCATAGTACACAAAAAGGGAAAAAAGAAAAAAAACAATAATAAGAATAATAATACACAAAAAATAAAAAATAAAACATAAAATAAAACATAAATATAATAATAATAATATTATTATTATTATTATTATTATCATTAAAGATAAAATTCATTAAATTTTAATCACTTCTTATTTTAGTCTATTTTTATTTTAACATTAATTAAATTTTGTTTCCTTATTATTAATTCCATTTATTTAACTAATTGCAAATTGAGCAGGCATGAGGGTAACCGGGCAAGGCCGCTCGGTGATCTATGTGAGGCCATGATGATTTGAAAGTGACCCATTGAACGATATCAAGGACAAAATGCCCATTTTTAGCACAAGAGCGCATAACCCCAGTCGGGCTCATCCTTCATTTCATATATATATATAAAAATAACAATTACTGTACATAGAAGCAGATGAAATTATAAGATAAAACATAAAAATTAGAACCATTCTGCTGTATGAAGTCCAGGTATGACATAAACACATAAATGGGGATATAATTTCATTAAAGGAATATGTTATAAATTTCATTTTTTCATTAACTTATAAATTTCTAAAATTTGATCTATGTTATCCAAGATCTACTTCCTAACATATATTCTTATGGCTCCTTTTTATTACTCCTTTAAAAATGGTTAATACAATGCGTATTAATTTTCACAAACCATATCCTATGGGAGTGTTGTATCCAGGAGTTCTATAAGCCTCATTGTCATGCATCTGTTTTTGTTCGAGTCTTGCTCAAAACAGTGTATCATGTTTTACCCTAGATACATATGTGCCATAGCCACCACTGCCTGCTCATATCCAAAAAAGGATGTATTTTCTTGATAAACCACTTAACCAATAGTCACTAAATATTTGAGTTGTTTATATTATACTTATCTTTATCCCTAAGTATTTTACTAGGGTTTTTAATCCTAAATCGAAAAATAACTAAACCTATCCTCTAATACAAACTATAACAAACCTACTCTTTATTACCCAAATAAACATGATTTATTAAATAAATTTGAACATTAGATAACTCTAAGGATCAAGAGGTCTAGTATCTTGAGAGATTAGAATCATCGCATAACAACATAGAACATAAAACACAATAACTTTAATGAGAACATATTTTACATGACCATAACATTCCTTCATACTTAGCATCACATGGGATAACCTGACGACTTGAATAAGAAAATGGTGAGAAAATAATACCTAGTAAGGGAGAAAAAATATTATAAAATGAAAAATATATTTTATTTTAGGAAATAGGAATATCAATGGATCATAATAGAAACATGAAATATAAAGGCATGATATTGCGTTATTATCATAAGATTAGATTGTGGAAACAACATTTAACAGGATTTTAGCATGATCCAAGGCTAATTGCACATGGAGCATGTGTAAACTCTCACTACTCAAGAATTAACATGAGTAAACCCTATTTTCACTTGAAGTTCCATGATTCTAATCATTACCCAATGCATTGGAGATCTATCAAGGAATACCCTTCTTAGTCATTTCATTTCATGCATAAGTATGCCACATGGATCATATTATATAGATTCATTAAACATCATCATTTTATCCACGATAAAGGAATGTGGAATAAATACATGAAACTATATAACTAATACATAAGTTTTCATAAAGGTTAATATTAATGATAGAGAAATGGGCAAGGTATTCACTACAGAATAACATTGGCTTAGAAAATCGAGGTGCAATTTCGGTAGAATAAAGTCATCACATAAGAATTAATAAAAATGGTTGATGAGAGATAAAGGGGTGTATCATCATATATACATGAAATGGATATAAAGGGGTGTCATATAGTTACATTTTCCAACACATTTAATAGAATATAGATTCATACTACAAAATAATTGCATGAATGTAAATTAGGAGGGTGAAATCTGTTACAGAATTTCAGCATAGTAATGGGTGTACATGTGTGGAATTAATTAGATTGAAATGGATCTACCATAATTCAAAAAAAATAAAGGAATTATATTGGAGTTTCAAAATCATACACCATAATTTTTAATTTAAATGGAAATGGTATTGAAACAAAAAGAAAAAATAACAATATATAAGAGAGGGAGAAACCCCTTAATTGGAAATGTGATCCCAATGGCTTGGGAGGGGATTGAGAGAGAAATCTTGCGAGCATGGGTTGCCTTGGGAGGATTTGTGAGAGTATAGGGTAGGGTAGAGACGTGATACAAGGTTTTCTAGTGAAGAAAAGTGTGATATTGGATGAGTTTATATAGGAAATGAGATGGAATTCTTTATTATATATGTTTTTGGACACCACACATTAAACTAATCCAAAAAAAACCAACCAATGAATTATGCCCATGGTTTTTGTAAATTGGGATTGGATAACATTATTTTATAAGGTCATTGGACGAACATATTAAAATATTTGTCTTTCTTTTGTGGAGGTGAGTCACACTCTCAAGTTATTAATTTAAAATGATAAAATATTTTATATGTCTTGGAGGGTCCACTAAGACACATTAAAATTAATAAATTAAAAATAAAATCACATTATTTTAAATTTAAAACATATGTTGGCCAAAAATTCATTTTATATTATTTATTACGTCACAATAGGGTCATTATGATATCATAAAACACATTATATATTTAAATGATATTTAATTTTTACCCAAAAATTCCACTATCTCAGGTAAAAAATCACTGTTAGACAATTTGGACATCTTGATTCTAAAAATAATATTCATTTTATAAATAAAATTTTATGAATTTTTTAATTTTCATTATTAAAAAAATCTTTAATTAATGAAAATTAAACTTTTTTAACAAAAACAATTTTCAAACTGTAATAAAAATTACATTTTTATTCATATAAAATATAGGATATTTTATATTTAATAAAAAATAAAATAGTATTAATAATATTCTATTAAAATATTATTTAATTAAAAAATCCTTTATTTCATCAAAAATAGATTCCATAATAGAATGTAAACTAAAAATACTATATGTTCTTTAAAAAATTTAAAAAATAACAATAATGAAATAAATGTATAATCATTACTCTATAAAAAATTTATGCACATAATCATGGTACTAGGGTATTGTTACATAACCACTTATAACACCCACATAATACCTAAGTGTAAGGTATAATATGGTGAGAGACTCTTTTGGTTTCTCGAATAACATCGCTCATGTGATAATATTTATTAACTTCCACTTCTCCATTAGGGAGTCCCGTTCAAGATAAACATGATTTAGCCTGGCTTGGGCTAGGTCAAAAGTGAATCCCTATTATGAAACAACATTTCTAATCTCAAAAAACTGGGCTTCATGTAGAGTAATTCTATAGGATGAGGACATCACTTCTTTTTTCTGTGAAATTTGGACTTATTAAGGACTTATATTTATAGTAATCATGCGATCACTATTTGACAATAATATTTCACTGGTAACAATTCTTAACTGTATTTTGAAATCCTAAGACATAAATCCATGTATGTTTATATTTTATATAACCATTTAAAATTATATTAAATATAATTAGATCAAGATAAATATCATTAATAAAAGTTTGGTCCATTAGAAAAACATTGGGGGAATACTTTTTATCCGCCTTAATAAAGTTTCGTCAGAAAATTTTTATCTCTTCTTTTGTATAAAGGGTTCAAATCCTTTTAAAAATGAATCTATTTTTGTGTAAAAAATACTATAGTTTTATGAAATATATCTTAACCCTCATTTATATCATTTTATTTTCAAAATTAATAATATATATAGATTAATTATAAAGATTGTTTAATTTCATATATATTTAATAAAAGTTTTAATTACGTTAACAATACAACATATAGTGAAAGTGTTTCATAAAATATACCTTCATAACTAATAGATATTGTATCATCTGGATTTCTTCCACGTTTACATTGAAATATTTCAAGTAGCATTTTCTAATCTAGACATTTAGATGGTACAATATTCTAAGGCCCGTTGAGAATAATATTGATATTAAATTATATTATATATATTAGTATAACATTAATAAAATTTTCCAAAATTGTAAAATAACTGTAGAATCTATGCACAAATTATAAATATGAGATTATTTTTTAGTTCAAGAATGAGTTTTACATTAGGTGTGAAAATTTATTTATTTGCATTGGGTGTTCATCTTGTGCGTCATTAGAGGAAAGTAAAGAAATAAATAAATAAATTATATATTGGTTAATAAAATCCCAAATCCTATATAACGTCTTTGAATATGTCATGATGTCCAATTAGATAGGTTATCCTTTCCACCTAAGGAAATGAGAGAATAAATAAAAAGAGATTTTTGGGATGGTGTAAATGAGTCAAAGGATGAAATTGATAACACACAGATTGTTTATGTCAACAGAGATCATGGATCATTCCAATGACAACAATTTATGTTATTTCTTAATCAATGAAAAATATGAACTCATGGTAAGACATTTTTTTATCATTTTTTGAACTAGTTTTGATATTCTTTATCAAACAGAGATCAGTTCCACAAATGAGAATTGTTTTGAAAATTGACTTATAATATATAAATTGGTTGATGTAATATTCAGTTGTTTAAATTTATTCATTATTATAATAGAAATGGATTGTGGACAACACAAAAATTGGGTGGTATTAATTTCCCAATATGTTTTCTTGGATTTCATCCCCATTTCTTCTGAAGTTCATCGCCAAAAAATTCTCTAAACCGTGGTATTTCAGATTTTCGATATATAATCATTGCATGACTGATCATTGAAAAACGGATCAATGTAATGTGTATGGTTGATGATCAATTATGTGGTCAAGTTGTTGGATTAGTAAGGATTATTCATTTTATATTTGATAATTATTGGTTGCGGTTCTTGGAACCCTAGTGTACTGGCGCGATGACTAACATTCTCCAAATCAGATTTAGTATCTGAATTATATTCTATAAAAATGGGGGAGATTGGTCGAGTGATGATACATTTATTTTTGGATTGAAAAATAATTTTAATATTGGATATGGTGGTAGAATCAGTGAATGTGTGAAAGAACCATAGTGTTTTGAAAATCCGGAAAAACACTACATACAATCTAGATTTGTATGTCGTTTGTGAACCTTGTCATTAGAACTAGGGTCCCCATAAAAATTTAAATATCACTCTTTATGTGGAATTAACGATATTCCATGTGACACATGCTAGAGGTTTCATTTATATCAAGTACTGTAAACATGTACAAACATGTCTGGTAAGACAATACCAGGAAGAGTAAATGGGACTGAACCAAAGTGAATGAGCAAGAACTGCTGTTCATGGGAATTGTGTGGTGGAACTGTAAGTTCAATACTATCCTTTATAGGTAGTGTACCCATCATGGATATTAAATGTATATGGATATATACATTCCATGTGAGACGGTGATCAGTGAAAATACTATGGGTTGGCATCTCACGAAGATTACCCCTAATACACAATGTGCACTCCCTATAAGGGTGTTCGGATCCCTGCATTAATTTAGTATATATATGGTTTATTTAAATAACATACCTTGCCCATTCCCCAAGAGGGTAAAATGTGGAAATATTAAATCTACGTAGGATTGTGATCCACTATGCGGGTTCATTCTTAGATATATTTCATAGTAACCCTATATAGGACTAAGGTGCAATACTTTATCATTCCATGATGGGGTTTGTGGTATCGAGTTGGGTTTTGGTGTCCCCCAGTAGCCCAAGGTGTGACCCCCATATATTTATAATGTAATATTATGAGATACAATGAGAACTATCTTTGAATGACATGCTAATACTGATCTCTAGGATGAGTGTCATCACTAATAGTATGGATAGTTGATGGATCCCTCCCAGATGGGTGTTGAATATAATTCTTATTTATAATTATATCAATGGAAATGTTTGATGTGACACCCTGGGGCTGGTTTTTGGTTAGCATTTTGTCTAGGGTTATTATTTATATGTCTCTTATCTAGTTGACATAAATTTTGTTTAGCATACTACTCTTGATACTTTATGCTTAATGATTTTATTGTTTCCAACTATGTATTTCTATAATCACCCATTCATGGAACTTTCCTACATATTCCATGTCATATGAAGATGAAATTCCATTTTACAGTGTCCCACAAGGACAATGATATAGAGAATCATAGATTCCGATATATGGACTATGGTGTTTATCAAGTGTCACCTTTGACTATAATCCACCATTATGAATCTATTGGACTCCTTTTTAGCCGTGTATAGGATTTTAATCTACCTTTTAATGTATATCCAATATTTATTTTTATACTATAATGTGGGATAGATGTTATGAATTCATTTATATTAGTCATATTTTACAGTCTAATCATTATATGGGTTTGGAGTTACCTACATGTGTAATGCTACTTAAGACAAGTCCTCATATTTGTGAGATATTATTACTCTGAATTGGTTACCAGTACCCAACATATTGGAAGTGAGATCTGGTTATCACATTTGGCGTATTACTAGACCGACAAGCCCTAGTGGTTCAGGCCATGATAATTATATTCTATATAAGAAATTATATATTTATCTTTTTGATCCCTTAATATGATGAATGTTTCTCCATCATAATAGATAATAAAATATAATATAAATTCATGACATAATTCTCTACCATAATCATAGTCCCACTATTTATTTTTGTATCTAGTACTTTTTTACTTTGGAATCATCCACAATTATAAATGAAGTATTTTTTATTTTTGAATCTATGATATTATGTTTTAATAAATCTCAAAATCCTCCCAAAGATGATTGATTATTTATAATATTTCTATTATTTTTTTAAAAAAAACATTATCCCATGATAAGTTAATACAAATATGAATAAACAACCATATGATGAAATAATAATTTGATATCCAAAGAAACAAAATTAACACAAAATGATTAACATAAAAAATCCCATAAATAAATTAACATAATGATATTAAAATTCCCCAGAAAAAATATGAAACAAAAAATTAGGAAATTTTCAACATATATTGTTCATATATCAACTTAGGTTTTTATAAATATACAAGATCAATCACAGATTAAGTTCCATATAAAATATACACAACATAAATATATATTCTCCAAAATATTCAATCCTTTTTCATAAATGTCCAATATCCACATAAAGGCTCAACAATATAAAATATGATTAAAAAACATAACTCATCCATTATAACTCAAATTAAATACCATCTTAGCCAATAATATTCTATTCTCTTTATGAACATAATATTTACGAAATAGTGTACTTATATAAAAATAAAATTAATCACTTATTCACTACATTACATTTAAATTTCATAAATTCCCAAATTTTGAGAAACCCTTTATTCCCTTTAACCATAATTATCTCATCATCAATGATCATATTAATATTAAAGGGTATATGATTATATTAACATGTTTCCCCAAAAATGTTTTTTCTTGATTATTTCGCACAAAATTATAGTTAAAATTCATGGGTTACATATACCAAAATGATCAATTAAATTCCAATGAACATTTACAGAAATTTCACTATTCACTACAAAATCATGTAACATAAAACCTCAAAAATATTTCTATGCATTTAAACATTTGATCACTCCTAAATATATAAACCGAAAATGATATCATTAAGGCATAAATTATCATAATATAATAACTTTATATCCTATTAATTTATATAAACTATACTCTGATAAAATAAAAATTCATATTATGTATAATCATGAATCAAGTGCGAAAGACATATTCTTAACAAAACGTGTTAATACAAATTAAAATGAATAGATATTAAATGAAAAATAAATATAAAATAAAAATACAACATAGATTCACATCAAATTCCTATATATTTTATTTTTTATTTTTTTAGTGAATTTAAAGAAACCATTCATGTAACACAACTCATTTATTTCTCATAATATGTTAATTTTTCCTAATAGAACACTATTTTCTTATGCCATTAGAAATCATGATCATCATCCAAAAATTTCTCAATTAATGAAACTATTCTAGATATATCAAAAATAATATAACTATTCATAACCTGGGGTTAAATAGATAAAATAAGTTATGATATGATATGCCTAGTAAGTTAAAAAATTGATATATCAATCTATAAAAATATGTAACAATAAGATAAGAATAAAGGTGAAGAGAATAATTAAATTTTAGTATAATAAAATATTACAATTCAAGCAAAAAAAACATGGATCACGAAACATAATCCATTGGAAAAAAATTTATTAATAGAAAAGACATATATTTTAAAAAACATGAACCATTATAAATAAATCCTATTAAAAGGTACTATAAAAACAATTTAAAAATAATTTAGTATTATGATACATTATAATTTCATGATGAAATCATTTGAATAGGATAATTATAATATTATCTTATGAATATTTTATATATAGTTAAATCTATAATCTATTATGAATTTCTTATATTAAAAAAATTTCAATTCATTATTACGTTTTATTTATATAAAATAAGCTTCATCATATTTTAGGAGTAACATATAGCCAGTTAATGTTTTCAAGTTAACAATTTCATCAGAGAGCTATATCAGGATCACCAATAACAATTAACAATTTAAAATAATTTGGCCTGAAT
Organism: Viscum album; assembly: GCA_963277665.1. NCBI lineage: Eukaryota > Viridiplantae > Streptophyta > Magnoliopsida > Santalales > Viscaceae > Viscum > Viscum album. The sequence goes on from OY728137.1 coordinate 1,212,857,067, forward strand.
TATTTAAATTGATTATGAATTTATCTAGAAAACTCATAGAAACGTCCATCATTCCTATAGTACCAATAATTAATAAATGAAAAATAAAAGGGATTCAAAATAATTTCATCTTAACTTAGTTAACCCTTGGAAATGTAATGAGGTTTAAAATATCATCCTAACAACATAATCATCATATTGAATATTGATAAAACATGGATGTTATTAAAATATTTTGTCCCTTGAAATATATAAAAATCCATAAATTATATTTACATATATCAGAATTAACATTAAAATCGAATTTAAACATTTTTTTAAAATTGGGAGAAATATCTGTTAATTTTTGTATCTTTTAAACTATAATTAATTATAATACAATGAGAAATATTGTCAATGAAAATAAACATCGAATAAAACAATGTAAACCTCAAGGAAATGGATATCCATGATGGTGATGAAATCCATTCATATAGTAAATTATAAAAAAATGATTTCATTAAACCATTTATTAAAATATCATTAATAACCTATCTGGAGAGCATTGAGAAAATTATTTATTAAAACACTAAGAATAATTTTAAATATTTTTTAAAATAAATTTTAAAATAATTTAATCCATTAAATTATCATTCTTTCAAAAAAAATTAAAACATGAGGACATAGAAGAAAAATAATCCCAACAAAAGATGAAACAATGTTGATATTTCATAAAAAACATTATTTCTATTTTAGAGAACCAAATATTTAATAAATTTAAAATATTATTTATGATCCTTGAAATAGGAAAAGGATAATAAATTATTTTTGTTTTAATATATAAATTTCATATAATTAACCCAAAGGACATTCAATCATAATCAATCCTAATTAAAAATTAGAAAAAATGATAAATACTTATTACATTACATCATTTAAATGATAAAACCTTGTAATATGTAGATTTAAATAGAAGTATAAAAACAACTAACATTAAGATATTCAGGATATAAAATACCATCAGTAATTATATGCCTCATTTAACACAAATTTTTGCAAAATATGAAACATGTTTGAATGATTGAATATTGATACCAGGGACCCTTACATATTTGGTAATCTCTATATCGAATCCTCATAAAAGATGATAAATTGTTAGGTTTTTAAATAACCATTATTTTCATGAAAATAAAAATTATATACACACATTTAAATGTTATGCTCTTTAGAAAATTAATACATGGTAAATTCGACATATTTCAAATAAAAATAATAGTTCGAAGAAAAAAACAAACTTCATGTACCATATTTCATCATTTTCAATGAATAATAAAAAATAATAATTTTATATTTATAAAAAATATATATAATAATCCTATTCATAATTTTATAACTAGATAATATTTGCATAAAATTTTTAATTACTCTATTTTTAATAATTCTTCAATAAAATCATTATACTAGGTTCTTAATGCTCTGTTTTTCATATATGTTTAGGTTTAGATGATTATATCATTAAAACTTGTAAATGTTTTAATAACTTAAACCATCTTAATCATGTCATAAGTAACTTATTTAATAAATATATATTATTTTATATCCATTCATATTAGGATAGTGTTATAAATTATTTACATCACTTTTTGCTGATGGTAATTAGTACATACGCAAGAGTGATATTCTCACGGTATAAGGGATGGGGAAAATGTTAAATAATAAGTAAAAATAATATAATAACAATTATATCATATAAAAAATATATTTCCAATAAAACTATACATTTGACCATCTATATAAATAAGAAATGGAAATATAATCATATCACTTCGGGGAGATGGAAATCGATACGTACTCACAAGAGACGTTATCACCATACAACATGTGGGAGGATTAGAAGATAAGAAATTTTTTTACATAAATAATATTATAAAAATTATATATATATCTATTTAATACATCACCATATTCATCAATTACATGTCGATGAAAAACTAATTAGATATCTTTATAGATATGTTAGTTTGTGCGTAGGCATAATCGATTCCTTCATATTCAATTGTGATGGTGGATACATATAAAATTGATCTTCTATTAATTAAATTAATTTTAATTATGATTATTTTAAAATGTTGATAATGTTGTGGAATATATGGTTATGTTATAATAATAAATAAATATAAAGTGTTTCATTGAAGATGATAACCTTATCTTCAAGAAATCACTTGTGTATATCTTCTTATGGACATATAATTAGATGAGAACATCAAAAAAGTTCATGGTTATTTTTTCAGTGTCTTCCATATTATTGTTATTCTTATTTTCTGAAAAATGATTTTATATTATAGGACTATAGGTTCCGTTTTATATGTGAGGTGAGAGGAAATCTTGAAAATTCATGAAATGTTGATATCTAATATGTGTATAACTCATTTGAAATGGAAATATAGTTCCATATTATAGAATATAAAGTGGATAATCATTAAATAAATTCATCATATTATTTATATACACTTTATGTGGAATTTAAAATCTTATCTCATTTTATTTTTCACTCTTTAACCATTTTAACCATAACAATGATAATAAAATATTCAATATATACTGATAGGAATGTAATATTAAAAATATGATGCTTACATTAATTGATAATTAATGATATCCTTGATTATTTTCCATCCAAATGTGTTAATATAGGGAAATAAAATTTTCCAATAGTTTAAAAACATTTTTTAAACATTAAAGATAATTTAAAACATTTTCTATGTCTATTTATAGAGTTAAACTTTAATGGAGTCATGATAATGATTTAATATGAATAAAACCAAATATAAAATAAATAAATCATTATAATTATCCACTAAATTAATGTAATACCACAATTAAACAAAATAAAATTACTTTTAATGTTCTTAAAATCATTTAATTTATTATTCTACTACTTGCATAGGTGTTTAATCGACATCAGGCAAGCCTTCTAGGTAATTATTCTATCAAAATTTTATTATAAATTAACTATCATTAATATAGTTTATTATTAAAAAAATTATCATATATATCAATTAATATAGAATGCTCATCAATATCTATATCATTACCAAATAATATTTTAGAGACAATCATTTTCCTTATAATTATCCATTTCATAAACTAATATACTGACTATAATAAAAAACATCGTAGAAACCAGAATTTAGTGTATAAGATTATTCTAGTATAAATAAATAATATAATAGAGTAAATTGAACTATTGGGTTTATTTTAATACCTTCTCACATAGGTTTAATAATGTGTTACCATATTTAGATATTTTTGTGGTGAAAATATTTTTATCACGTTTATTATTTATTATTAAAATTTGAAATTGAACTCATTGAATTAATTTAATATATACTTTAAAAATATGAAACCCAATTTATATGATATAATTTGAGTATGTGAAAGATTTTAATTTAATTATTACCATACCAAATTAAATGAAATAACCTTCCCATTAAATATCAATTTAAATAAATATATTTTTTTATAAAAAAATAATGAATAATGCTGATTACAATTCAATTAGTTGGAATATTTTTATTCCCACAGGACTAAATTTACATTAACACTAACCCAACATATAATGGGTATTTTTTAACACTAAAATAATAACACATTTTCTGAAATATTTATTTTTAATTATTCACCCAAATTTCAATACTCATTGAATAATAACATTAAATAAATTTAATATATAATAGATATGTTTATATCAAAATTTATTTCCATCTAATAAAATAATTTTTTTAATATTCATATAATTATTTTCAAATGGTTGTATAAAAAATATAAAGACCCAATTTATATAGAAAAATGGACCTTATATACTTTTAAGGGATTTGATATTTATTTTAAATAAATATAATTATTGGATATTTATAAATATTTCCTAAGAAGTAATCAAAAAATTTGAATGATCGAATATTTTCCTCCTAAATATCAAAATTTGATTAAATATATTTATATTATTCAATCTAATGATTAGGTTATAATATAATTATTTATACAATAATACATTTCCCACAAGCTATAGAACATAATATTATTTTTAAATATAGTAAAATGTAATCTTTTGGTGAAGCATTTTCCATGATTTTCCCATGTTCCCTGAGTTCCCCTGATTATTCCCAAGATTTTATTTTAGTTTACGTTATTAAGAAATGGTATGTTGGAAGCGTTAAAATTTTTTTTACCCCCCTTTCCATTAATATAAAATTGTTTCCCTCTATAAATCATAATCATTTATTTCTGTATCATATGTATATGTTTTTATCAGAAAAGTGTGTTTTAAAAAAATAAATTATTAAACATGTATTAAAAATACAAATATATTATATTTACATTTGAACAATCATGATAGGAATTTATTTTTAAATGTTATACATTTGGTGTGGGAAGGGTATCTAATATGAATATTTTTATCATGACAATTATAATGCGTTTCTAGTTCAATTTTTGTTTTGGTGTAGTGGATAAATAACCACTTTTTTTGGTATTCATGAGAGGTGGAAATAAATGTTGATTGTAACGACCATACCCCGGAATCCACTAAGAAGTTCCCAAGCCTAGGTCACCACATGACATCATGTGCACCTTCCCATGTGCCAAAGTATTCCAACTAGCATAGAGGGTATAAAGTAGACACATGTGGAGACGATAACCACTCTACTAGAGTAAACCATAAAAAATAACAAAAACAATATTTAATAACCAATAAACACAAATAAAAACCTATCTCCAAAAACATGGTACAAACCATATCCATGAGAATAAATTTAATGATATGTTAATAACACCAGGTGAACAAAATATGAAATAAGTACAAACATATAAATCTAAAATATGGTTTTTGACCCCAATTTAAGAGCCTCATCCATGCACATCCCAAGCAAGATTCATCTCCCAATCGTGAGTCCATTTCCCATGTCTGGTTATACTATCATGAAATCCATACGAGTACCCAATGATGACCCGACCAATATGGGACTATATCTCAATAGTCCTCCACCAATGGTGTCTACAGTTATCTAGACTAAAGAGGTAGTGAATGAAAATGTTAAATAAATGAAATGTAAATAAATGATAATTTAGGTTCCCTAATTTTAACATATTTACTTTAACAATTCCAATCAATTGTCTCATTTCCTCATTTACACCATATTATTTACTTTTCCTATAACGCACCAACCCAAGAAGCCTAGAGTTGGGGCATTATTTTAATACATTGTAATGATTACATGGAATCAAGTCCCAATGGACCGATCAGTTTATATGTCTTTCCAAATAGATTACATACATGAATGTTACACTACACGTTATAACATAAAACATAACATAAATTATCCTTTATGAATGCCATTTTTCACTTAGCTTTACCCTAAATATCAATCACAATACACTTCGTGGAATCACGGGAAAAATAAAAATAGAAAGGGGTGAGCTCAGATACTCAGTGAGGATTACAATATAGAGGAAACATTAATAAATAGGAATAAACATTTAAAAAAATGTATAATACTAAAACAAAATCTTTTTAAACTTCAACTTCAACATAATATGGAAAAGATAAAATCAAAATAATTCCATTTACTTACTCACATGGATATTCTACTAGTCGAATAATCAGATACAATATTAATTGTTACTTTAATAATTTTAGAATGCATAATGCCAGACTTCTTAACCACATAGTCATGGCCTTGTGCCAAGACTACAAATATGATTTTATCAAGGCCTTGTGCCAAGACACTAGTTTTTCTCATTAGACCTACCTATGCATCGATGAGCTATAACAGGCTCCACCCGTCACTTATAAAGTTCAATGAATTCCCCATATAAAAAGGTTTAAACATAACATAAAAATTCATATTAAAAATATCGTACAAAATTTCAATAATTTATCCATAAACCATGAATGGTATAAAAATAACACATCCACATTCAAACATATCAAAAAACCTTCAATACAATATGAATGTTTTCAATCATAATAAATCAACTTCAAATAAGTTTAAAATCCATCAAAGGATATAAATATAGATGAAAATTATTTGTAAGACTCTTTGAATGAAATATCCCGTTTTCATAAATACATTTAAATGTCACAAAATTTATAAAAGAAAATATATAATGACATTTCTGAATCAAAATTTCCCATACCACTTTGTTGATTTTTAAAGGAATTAACATTTTAAAAACATTCATGTCTATATAAATGAATCCTAACAAACCATTTTGAAAACATGGACATTAATGATAATGATTTAGAAGAATAAATTTTTAAACCATTTAAAATGATGATCTAGTTAAAAAGCCCCTTAAAATATTTCTTTTGAAAATATTTTTATGAAACACGGGTGTGGATGATAAAGAGGTCCCAGTAGATACTCACGTAAAAAAAACCATTGATAATAAAGAGATTGTGAAATTAACCTTTACCTTATACTTTTCCTTACTATAGGGTAGGTTAACCTCATGTATAATGTCTAAATAACTATAATAAAATTATAAAAGAATCACATACATTAGTATGATATCATATATGGTCATTTAATATTACATTGTTAATAATATTTTCGTATTATTGTCATTTCAGGTGTTAACTGATTTGTTTTCTTTTATATGTTTTATTACATAAGTAATGTTTGTTAGGGATAAGATGTATATTATTCATATTCATAATTATATTAAGACTTTAAACTTTATTTTTAATCATCCAATGAAAATTATTCTTCAATAGATACGATGGGGAATGAGTTTCATCACGTTCTTGGAGACGTTAATCTATATGTACGCAAAAATGAAAATATCATTTTTTTTAAATATTAAAATAATATCCAATTGGATGGTATATCATATATACAGAACCATTATCATATTTTCTTAATTATTTCTATCAATTACCTATAATTATTATACCCATCCAAATAATAATGTACTGAATAACAATTACACCACGACGTGGAGACGGTAAGTCGTACGTACGCACGTATGGTGACATGTCATTCAAAATATGGATAGAATAATGAATTTAGTTTTACCATATTTATTGTAACATCACAGTATATTGATGATACTAGAGTTATTATTTTACAATTGAAACAAAAAATAAATAGGAAGTGGAAGAAGAAAGGAACTTGATAGAGGTGATCAAATATTTACCTCTTCTTCGGGTCCTTCCGTTTGATTTGATCAAAAGGGCTAGATAAGATGGATTTTTGACAAAAGTAAGGCCTCTGGGATGAAGGTAGGAGAGTTTAGGGGGTATTTTGATAGGTTTTGGCCGATCCAAATGTCTCTCAATGTGTTAATTATAGAGAAGGGGGAGTACACTTTTATAAGAGGGTTAGGGGCACCTTAGGAAAAGCTAGAAATATTATTTTATAATAAAATAATTTTATTTTTATAATAGCTCCAAAATAGATTATTTAAATGATAAGGTGGGGTTGGGTAAAAAATATCTCAACCAATTGGTTTTAGACAGGTTTGGGTCACTATATTAACTTTATCTTTTTGATCTAACTCTTAGTTATTTAGTTTGACATTTACCATGTATCTTTGTATTTTTATATTATATGGTTAATAAACATACTATATACATCCACAAGAACCCCAAGTGGTTCATTAATGTTACTACTATCATTATATAAGTCTTTTGGATTATTATTAGATTTTTAAAAATATAATAACAGTTAATAATATAATATTTGTTTTAAAAACTCTTTTATGTCATATTTGAAAGTATTTGGTATTTTTTATTTTATAAATTCATAACAGCATTATTACTTAGATAAAAATTCATCAAACCAACACTAATATATAATATCAACATAAAAAAATTATTGTAATTAATAAAAAGTTTGAAATTACTTTTATTTGAATATTTATAATGCCAATTATATTAATCTTCCATTAATTAGGTAATTACTACATCATCAATGTGTCATTAATTAAATAAATTATTTAAAGTCTAAAAAAAATATAAATAAAGTACAATTATGTAGGAAATATTTTTATCTTCTTAATGAATATTTATAGTCGATTTTATCTTCTGTGTTACCCTATATTAAAAATGTTTTAGTTATTTAACATTGATTTAAACTCTTTTAACTGTTCTTTGAATTAAATAACAAGAAATGTCCTAATGAAATCCAAGTGGACCTAAAGGATCAGATTTAATTTATAAGGTTGTTTTTGGTCTAATTATACTTATCCAGTAGAATTAGGACAAGTTTTAGGGTAATAATAATATAATTTTTACCCTCAGTTACCCTATTTTATTTTTAACCGTGGTAAAGAAAAGTTAAATGTTACTATTCACCAAAAATTATTTTCATCTTATTGAACCACATTTTACTAACTCATATCAACCATTTCTCTTTTATTTTTTATATTCATTGCACAGAAGTGGTAAAATTACATTTTATTTAAATTTCCAAATGCTCCTAAGAAGTGGGTAAAAGATAGTAAAATGTTCAATAAAATTTTTATATATCTAAAATTGTTATAAATTGACTCCAATGAATTAAATTGAAATTATAAAGGTATTTTGAATCTATTTTGAATGAAAATAAATTTAAATAAAATAATTATATATTTAAATAAAAATTCGGTTTTAAACTATAATTTAGTGCTTTTCACTGTTCATCAAAAAATTGAATGATTTTATAAAAATACCAAAATTGCACCCTAAGATAATTTTGATATACCAAATACAAAAATGATATAAATTTTTCCAAATTCAAAACATAAAATCTGCATTTATTAATTTAAAATTAATTCACATTGTCAAAACCAAAAAAGTGCATTTTTATGAAATAATAACTATCAAAAGATTGCCACTTGTTTTTGTCCAATTTAAAAGTGAAATTACTTATAATGACCATAATTGTATTAAATGGTAAAAATCTAATCTATTTATACTTCCAAACCATTATAATGTATAATTTATCACTATAAATTATTTTGATTAAAAAAAGCTGTTTTCAGTTAAAATATAGTATTTTTTCACTATTCACCCAAATATGAATGTTATGAGAAAAACGTAAAATATTTTTTGAAACTAAATTCTTATGTTTCAGTTCTAAAGAATATGTTTATTCTGTCTAATAGAATATATAAAATTTTGAAATATTGGATTTAAAAAGGGTTCTCCATTAAAAGGTGGTAAAATTGCATTTTTTTTGGAAAAATAATTAGTTATTCTGAAAAAAAAATTGAATTTGTTCATAAATTATATCTACGAATCTCATAATATATATTATAAAATTTAAAGGAATATATAAAGATTAAAATTCAGTTTAATACTATTAATAACCTCTTTTGAACGGCTAGTTTGGTATGTCATTGTGCGCTTGAACTCAGTGTTGTGTGTAGTGCAAGTTATTGCCTTAATTTGATGAAATAATGTACTACCAAATCTTGGGTTGTTACATTCTTCCCACCATCAATACATTGCATCCCCGTAATTTTAAATTGTTCTTCAAAAATAAATGGTTGAAAATATAAAATACCTATGTGGTAAAACCCACATCGGAAATTGGGTTAACAAAATTTAGTCTTATTTATAGGAAAATGGGAATGAAAAATTCACCACCATATTATGATCTTGATTAGGTGAACATTGGTGGAAATTAGAGTCACATAATTAGAGGAAAAAATAAATATTTATAGGGAGTGATTGAGGTCATCAGTCCCAAACAATTGTAGAATTGAGGGCCTCAAAGCCATCAATATATGATGATTTAAAATATCATTTGTTCAACAAAACATAATGTATTAGGATAACAGATTTTTAGTTTTATGATCCCTTACCAAAATTTGAATAATTAATTTCTTCAAAGAATAACAGAATAAAAAAACTATTCTTGACAAGTAAAGTTCCACCTTTAACTAATTTTAAACACAAACTCATCTTACACTGTAAAATATAATATAACATAAAAAATATTCTATTTATCCAATTCGTATAGGGTTCCAAAAAATGAATTTATAATTCATCTACTATAGATTTAAAAAAATACATTATTCAATCCAGGACATCACATGGGCCAGTGGTAGGTGATACACGCTTGTCTCTCTTCAGTTGTGGGTTCATGTCTCGCGGCCTTGTCAGACGCGACAGTTTGTCGCCCCACCTTTGGGTTGTTTTTTATGGCCATCCAAGAAAATCTCAAACTAGACATATCCAATATAATTTTTTCCAAACTCATTGTAAAAAATTTATAAGGAAGGTAAACCCAATGAAGATCCTTTTTTCCACGTAATAAAATGTGAACACCATCATCATGAATTCATTTAAAACATGGTAACACTCTAATTTACCATAATACATTATTGATTACATTAATGCTCCCATATTATTTATAGTATACTAGATATATTCCTTATATCAATTTTTTTTGAATATTCCAACAATGAGGAAATAAAAAACTATTTATCAGTTCCAAGGAAGTCATGAATATCCAATATAATTTATCCAAATCAACTATCTTTTATTCCAAAATCACTACCTCATTATGAGGACCATATTAAGAATTACCTTTATGTTAACCATGTATTTTTCCAATAAGTGTAGCAAACTTTTAAGTCACATTTTTTAGAACCATATAATCTCAAATCCTCAATAAAATAGTACTACAGTACAATCCCTAATTATCTCTATAATTCATATAACTAGTATATTGCTGATACAACACTCAAATGAAATAATTATATAACAACATAATAACACTAGTCATTCATCATTATATAAGGTCATATGATAGCTTGATTATTATCCAATAGAATAATTTGTAGTATAGTCTGATGAATGAGACATTTATTCTCGTAGTATCATAATGCCTTGCAGATGAAGCTTTTTACATTTGAAACATTTTTCTTACCTTTTCAATCACGTACCTGGTGTCCTTTTTCTCCAAACTTATAAAAAATTCTCAATCCCTTCATGAATTTACCATGGTGATTCTATCCACAGTTACCACATATGGGGAAATCCTTCTTTTCCTTCTTCCCTTAATCCATCTTTCTCTCTTCAATTACTTTCTTCTCTTGCTTCCCTTCAAAGCCATAGGATTTAGGGAAATATTTACTTATCTTATTAACACATAATGTTATTTCTTCATATTTTGAGAATAGTGGGATACTATTTCCCTTATAAATGATACATTAATACTTGGAATGATACGACCCTTCTTACTCATTAGATCATATGTATTGCTTGAGTTCACATTCATTCTACTGGGCACCATTTATATATAATGTCATGCACTAGGACAGTTTATGAATTGCAATGAATAATTCCAAACATGTAAAATACCTAACATAAATTGAACAGTTTATAGATATATTCCATAATAATAAAGATATTTTATGTTGAGTAAGTATATACTCATAAACCCTTAATAATGGTTTGTAATGAAAATGAGAATTATCTTAAGAATATCCCATGGGAGTGTCGTAACCAATAGTGAAAAAAGGCCCATGGTCATGCACCAGTTCCTGTTTGAGTCTAGATCAAAGTGCTGTTTTCAGGTTTTACCCCTAGGTGTATCTGTTCCAGAGTCTCCTCTACCTACTCATATCCATACTAGCATGTATTTTATGGAAAACTCACAAAATATCTGCAATACCAAAGTTATAGGAAGATCTTCTATACTAATAATCAAAGTATATCTTAGGTATATGTGCTCTAATCAGAGTTTATCTAAATCTATTTTTATAGGTTTTTACTAAACTTCCTCTGATACCAACTATAACGCCCCAACCATAGAATCCTAGAGTCGGTGAATTATTTAAATATATTCGAATGATTACAAGGAATCATGTCCCGAAGTACCGATCAGTTTAGTAGCCTTAGAAAATAAATTACATACATGAATGTTACATAACACTTTATAACATACAACACAACATAAATAATCCATTATGAATGTCATTATTCCCTTATCTTAACCCTATATATCAATCAAAATACACTTATTGAAATCCTTGGAAAAATGAAACATAGAAAGGGGTGATATGAGATTCTCAGTAATTATAACAATATTAGCAGACACTTTGATAAATAAGCATAAGAATTTAAGGAAATTTATAATACTAAAACAGAAACCTTTTAAACTAGAAATTCAGCATAATATGGAAAAGATAAAATCAAAATAATATCATTTACTTACTCACATGGATATTCTACTAGTCGAATAATCACAAGAAATATCGATATCCACTTTCATAATGATGGAATGGATAATGCCAAACAACATAACCACATAGTCAAGGCCTTCTTCCAAGACTAAAAATATGATTTTGTAAAGACTTGTTCTAAAACACTAGTTTGTCTCATGAGACCTACCGATGCATTGAGGAGCTATAGAAGGCTCCACCCGTCACTTACTAAGCCAAATGCATTCCTCATATGAAAAGGTTTAAACATAACAAAAACATTCATATTAAAACTATCATAGGAAATGTAAATATTTTGTCCATAAACCATTAATGGTATAAAAATAACACATCCACATTCAATCATATCACAAAACCTTCAATACAATATAGATGTTTTGTATCTAAATATATCAACTTCAAATAAGATTAAAATCCATAAAAGGATGGTGGTATTGATGAAAATGATTTGTAAAACTCTTTGAGAGAAATATCCCTATTTCATAAAGACATTTAAATGCCACACAATTTATAAAGGAAGAAATTTAAATACATTTTTGAATCATAGTGTCCCATAACACTTTGAAACTTCTGAAAGGAATTATCATTTTAAAAACATTCATGTCCACATAAATACGTCCTTGAAAAACATCTTGAAAACATGTACATTAATGAAAAAGATTTAGAAGAATAAATATTTAAACCATTTAAAATGATGATCTAGTTAAAGATTCCCTTAAAATATACCTTTTGAAAATATTTTTATGAAACAAGGATGTGGATGATAAAGAGGTCCCAATAGATACTCACGTAAAAACAACCTCGGATAATAAAGAGATTTTGAAATTAACCATTACCTTTACTTTTCCATGGTAGAAGTTAGGTTAACCTACTGTATAATGGTGAAATAATAGATATTAAATTATAAATTAATAATATACATTAATATGATATCATAAACAATATTTTAATATTTCTCTGTTAATAATATTTTAGTATTATCATCGTTTTGGGTGTTAACTGATTCTTTTTACTTTATATGATTTGTTACATAAGTAATGTTTGTTATGGATAGGATGTATCTTATTCATATTCATAATGATATTAAGTCTTTAAAAATTATTCTTTATTATCTAATGAAAATTAGTCTTGAATGGACACGATGGGGAATGAATATCATCGCGTTAATGGAGACGGTAATCCGTACGTAGGCACGAGTGACAATATCATTATTTTAATATTAAAATAATGTAAAATTGGATGATATATCATATATACATAATAATTATAATGTTATATTTATTATTTAAATCAATTACACATCATTATTATACCCATCCAAATAATAATATATTGAATAACAATTACACCACGACGTGGAGACGGTAAACCGTACGTACGCACGTATGGTGACATGTCATTCAAAAGATGGATAGAATAATGAATTTGGTTGTACTATATTTATAATAACATCACAATATATATATGATACTGTATTTATTCATTTAGAATGTAAACAACAATGAAATAGAAAGTGGAAGAAGAAAAGAACATGAAAGAGTTGATGAAATATTTACCTCTTCTTCGGGTTCTTCCTTTTGATTTGATCAAAATGGATCTTTAAGATGGAATTATGAGTAATGTAAGGCCTCTAGGATGAAGGGATGACAGTTGAGAGGGTATTTGGGTAGGGGTTGGCAGAGCCAAATGGATTTTAATATGTGAATTACTGAGAAGGGGGAGTACCCTTTTATAAGAGGGGTGAGGGGCACCATAGGAAAAGTTAGAAATCTTATTTTATTATAAAATAATTTACGATTTTTAATGGATCAAAATAGATTATTTATATTAAAAGGGGGTGAATGGTCAAAAAAAAACTCAACAAATAGGTTTTAGACAGGTTTGGGTCACTATATTAACTTTATCAATTAGATTTAACTCCAAGTTAAGTAGTTTGGCATTTACCATGTCTCTGTGTATTTTTATATTATATGTTTAATAAACTTACTATATACATTCAAGAGAACCCGAAGTGGTTCATTAATGATACACCTATCATTATATAAGTCCTTTGTCCGGACCTTATATTTTTAGGAATATAATATCAATTAGTAATATAATATTTGGTTTAGAAACTCTTTAATATCAATTTTGACACTATTTTGTATTTTTTTTCTAAATTGATAATAGAATTATTACATAGAAATAATTCATCTAAAAAACCCTAATAAGTCTAATTAACCTTGAAAATTAGTGTAATTCATAAAATATCTCAAATTACATTTATTTTTATATATATAATGTCAATTATTTTAATCATTCATTAATTAGGTAATTACTACTTAATCATTATGTCATAAATAAATTAAAATATTTAATGACTATAAATTTATAAATAAAATAACATTATGTAGAAAATATTTTTATCTTTCTAATGAATATTTATATTCTTATGTATCTTATGTGTATCCCTATATTAAAAATTTATTAATTATTAAATTTGGATTTTAACTCTTTTAACTCTTCTTTGAATTAAATAACAATAAATGTTCTAATCTAATCCATGTGGACGTAATGGATCATATTTTATTCCTAAGGTTGTTTTTTATTGAATTATACGTATCCAATAGAATTAGTACATGTTTTAGGGTAATAATAATATCATTTTTACCGTTAATTACACTATTTAATTTTAACCATCGTAAATAAATTTTAAAAATTAATATTCACCAAAAAAAATATTTTCATCTTATTGAACCACATTTTACTTACTGATATCAACCGTGTCTCTAAAATTTTTGAAATTAAACTGACAGAATAGGTAATGTTACATTTTATGTAAATTTGCAAATTCTTCTAAGGGGTGGGTAAAAGACGGTAAAAAGTTTAATAAAATTTATATACATATAAAATTATTATCAACTGGGTCCAATGTGTTACATTGAACAAATTTAGGTATTATGTATCTATTTTTACCTAAAATAAATTTATATAAAATAAATATTTATTTAAATTAAAATTTGGTTTTACATTATAACTCAGTGTTTTTCATTATTCATCAAAAATAGAATGTTTTTAGAAAATACCAAAAATTTACCCTATGATAATTTTGATATTAAAAATACATAAATGATGTCCATGTTGCCAAATTAAAAACATATATGCTTCATTTATTAATTTAAAATTAATTCATGTTTCCAAACTAAAAGGCGTATTTTTAAAAAATAATAACTATCAAAAGATTGGAAATTTTATTATGTCCAATTTCAAAGTGAAAATACATAAAATGACTAGAATTGGATTAAATGGTAAAAATATAATCTATATATATTTCCAAACCATTAAAATGTATAATTTAACACTATAAATTATTTTTATAAAAAAGTTTTTTCAGTTAAAATATTGTATTCATTCACTATTCACTGAAATATGAAACCTATCAGAAAAACAAAAAAAAATTGAAACTAAATTATTATGTCCTGATTCTATAGAATATTTTTATTTTGTCAGATTGAATATATAAAAGTTTTGAATATTTGATTTAAAAGGGATTCACTATTAAAAGTCTGTAAAATTTCATTTTGTTGAAAAATAATTCTTTTATCTGAAAAAATGATTTTTTTCAAACATTATGTCTATTAAACCCTTAATATTAATTCTAAAATTAGAAGGATTATATAATGTTTAAAATTCAGTTAATACTATTAATAACCACTTTTGAATGCCTAGTTTGGTAAGTCGTGGTAAGCTTGAACTCAGTGTTGCATGTATTGCAAGTTATTGCATTACATTGAAAAATAGCATACTATTAAATCAATGGGTGTTACATTTCCACTTCCATCATGAGTCCCATCGGTTACCATTTACAAAATTTACACAAGGATTATGGTTGTCAACACTAAGCATAAATGAATAAGTCATGTCTTATATCACAAGTGATAACATGCTATAATGTAACATGGACCCTCCTTCCATGTAATCACATTGAATGAAACCATTAGGAGCATAAAAAATTATTTCAACCTCCTAACCATTCATTATTATGTGGTTTTAGAGAATCTGTCCAACCCAACCCATGGTAGAAGCCTCATTCCTGTATCTAACAACCATTCCGTGTGCACATTCTTATATATATATATATATATCAAATTTATCATATGTACCAAATCACAACCACATGTTCAATAATATACATAACCACCACAATACATCCAAATCAACATTGGAGTTAATATTATCGCATAACATATTTTCAAAACGACATTTACATTACATCTCCATTTTTTTAATTCACATTTATTATTCGAACACCCATTAATTATATTCACTACTTTCCATAAATCAACCAATTTAACATATTCAAAAATTATCACATGTTATCTTACATAACTCATTTATCATTTCTCATGTATTAACCCCCTTATGCATTCATAATATAGGTCACAAACCCATTATATTGTATTCATTAAATTCCATTGAACCCATTTTAATGAGAATCGATTCAATCCATTATCCTTTAAAAACATCTTGATACTACTATAAATTTTCCCTTATTAGTAACCAAATTAACCATTCAACATGTTCCTCACAGACTCGGATTAGTTACTTGTTAGCTTCACAGTTATCATTTTCATTAACCATGTTCTTGAAGGTGGGTTTACCCCATGGATGGCCCAAAAATGTTCATGTCAGCCTGTATGCATCCCACATCTTTCCCATAGAGTACAATTTGTCAATTTAACACCCATATTTCCAAATCTCTTTAATGGACCCAATAACACAACATTGTAAATCTATAACACATGCATATACGCACAAATCATTAATAAACTACATGATATAACATATCTAACACCTACCTAAAATACATTAATGAATGTACCCCTCATTGTAGACATATATCAAGATTCAAGAACCTTTTTAAGAATCAACCAACATTCCACCAAAAAAAGAATGATTTATGGCATCGTGTTATGATCTCCAAAGACACAAAACCTAATCAAGAAAATTGGTGAAAAAGAGGATTAGACATTTCCATAGCATTGATCCACAACAAATAATGCTTCAAATGGTCTAGTCTTGCGGGGAGATCAATATCATAGAAGATGTGGGAGCCTTGTTTAATTCTTACGGTTTCAAGGGTGTAAATGGTAGGTACTATCACGTGAGGGCCATAAAATTTCATAATCAGAAAAATCTATATTTCTAAAATTTTAGAGGGGCACATGGTTTAAACAATAGTTTTCTAAACCATGTACTAATTTTTTCCAAGCCACATTTTATGAAAAGGTAAGTTTCAAGAGTAACTTGGAAGGCCCTAAATGTTTAAAAACCATGTCCTGACCATGCGATATGTGCTATCAATGTTCTCATAGTTCTCTGAGCATAAATCCTCACTACCTTTTAATGACTCATCCTTGAGTATTTCTATATAGAATAACTAAGCCTTTGAAACAAATATGTTTGTCCACTAGGTCTGCATAGCCAATTCACACTCCCATCATTTTTAATGAACATTTCTATGATTCCATAGAACAAAAAATAATGGAAAAAAGTGTTCCACAAGACATTCTATCTATGATCCACTATATGAACATGATTCTTCTAAAATCATGTATCATCCTCATGATATACATCCTCACCATTAGCCACATGGTATTGATGAGGGTGGTACTGCCAAAGTTATTAAATGTGAGAAAAATCACACATTCAACTATAATTTTTTTAGAGATTCTAATTTTTATTCCATTAACTCAACTCTCTCTACATTCTCAGATTACATAATGTACCTATTCACGAACTTTTTTGATTTCTGAATTTGACAGTGACCCAACATTGGAAACACATGAAAAAACATAGTATCAACCACCACAATCACAAGAGGTCAACGCTGATGATAATCTTACAAATTCTTCCTACTCTATGCTGTTTCCATGCATTTCTAAGTAAACGTTACCTTTTCCAACATCTCCTACACAAGACTCGGTCCCAAAATCTCATATCCCAATCTTCTAGCTAACAAATCAGATATCTATATGTCCTCCTATAGAGTGTCTCAAATGATTCCATCTAAATTGTACCCTATAAAATATTATTGAAGGTAAAATCAACATGATACATGTGTTTTCACCCTGAAAAACTGAAACTATGGCACAAGCCCTCAAAATTTCCTCTGACACCTTAATCATGCATCTAGATTTCTTGTTCGTCTGCAGGTGAAATGTTATACCAAAAACTGTAATAGAAGAAAGAGCCTCATATAGTCCCTACCAGAAGAATGTTGTGCTACATGGATCATGAGGTGAAATGATATTCTTTTGAACTCAATGAATTAAGACTATCTCCCAAACATATAACTCACCAAAATAATCGATGCTAAATGTCTCCAAGATTAGAAAAAAATGTAAACATTTAGTCAGCTGATCCACTACCACCCATTCTACATCACTCTTCTGGGAAATCATTGTATGAACCAACAGAAAATTCATCTTTTCATCATTCTACTTCCATTATAGAAATCGAAATGGTTTTAAAAAAACTACCTCGACACTCATTCTTATCCTTCACGTTCTGAAAGGTAAGGAATCATTCAACAAAATCAATAGCCACATTCTTCATTCCCAGTCACCAATGATTCCTATGAAGGGAAAAATAAATCCTTATCAACCCAAGATGTACTATATAATTTGGTGCATGCGACCCATGATTCAAATTTTCTTCAAACCTGATGGAACCACAACACAACCTCAAACATGAACAACCACATCATCACAAATATTCCAACTTGTAGGTGAATCCACACCTTTTAAACATTCTTTTATATACAAACATTTTGTATCCCCATGATGACACTCCAAAACTAGATCAACTACACCAAATCAACTGCTTTTTATATGCGATTAAAATGCATGTTCACATAATTTACCATCATGTGAATCATAGAATATATGGACATCGTTGTTCACTTGGTGTTGGATTCATACACCACCTAATTCTGAGTGTTATGACTAAGAGAATCCAAAATTATTTTACCATTTAATTTTTTATAAGAAAACACCAAGTCAATACTGCCCAATCCCAACAATAGACACATCACAGAAGAAGGTGTACTTATTACTTGGCTTAGGTAAGTTCAGTAATTATGTGGTCGTCAACTTCTTTTTTATCTCATGAAAATAATTATCAAATTCCTCAGACAAGATAATATTAACTACCGTTATGGTTAATACTAAAAGTCAAATATTTAAATGGTAACAATATTTAATTAACCTTTGTTAATAACAAGAAAATACTAAAAAACATCAGACATCTAAAACATTTTTAGATTGCTCCCAAGAATAAACAGTATGCACTTTCTCCTTCTACATAGACACACATTTCTCTAAGATAATGTGTCCAAATAAATGTACCATATCTACCCAGAAGTGGATAATTGATAGATTAGTGTATAGAATATTATCTCTTAGTGTTCTTATAATAACGTCATGATGTTTGGAATGATCATCATGGGTTCTATATTACACCATGATTTCATAAAAAAATACTACAAAAAACTAATCTAGATATTATTTATATATATGATTCATCAAGTCCATCAACACAGTCGGTGCATTGGTTAAAAAAAATGAATCACCCCATACTCATACAACCTATAACTGCTCCTAAATGATGTATGTGTTGCATCTTAAGGTCTCACCCAAAGCTAACGATACCCTGATCTCAAATAGATATTGGAAAAAACATACGCATCACTCAAATTGTCGAATAGATAATCAATTCATGAAATAGCTAATAAATTCTTGACATTAATCTGATTTATCCTTCTGTAATACACACACAACCTCAATGATCCATCTTCATTATTGGAAAATGGCACTATAGATCCCCATTATGATTTTCTAGGATGTAAGAAAGATTTTTTATTTAGTTTCTATAACTATTTATTTTTCATTTTATGTTCTTCTGAAGCCATTCTATATAATGGAATGGAAACTCGCTACACCATGAGAAACATCTATATTGTGTACTCAATATCCCTCAAGGGTGGAATCCCAAATAATTTTTCTAGAAACACATCATGAAACTTATTAACAATAAGAGGAAATACAATCTTCTCCACAATCATTATCAACATGAGGATATGAATATGGGCTCTTAGTTCACCCAACTATGAAAAAAATGACCCTTCATGACATGCTCAAACATACCTTTTTCCACAGAGTACATAGGTGTATCGCTTAAAATATGTGTCAATTACCATGTGATGGTAACGGAAAATATGGGATTTATACAAGACTATACAATCTATTCATATAATTAGATCAAAACATGTCGTCTTGAGGATAAAAAATTCCACTGAAATTGGTACCCATGAACCTCTAGAGCCCAACCTTTACACTGTTTGATATCCTTCATTTTCACCCATAACAGTGTATTTATTGACATAATCCCACTCAAAGGATCCACTTTTAGACCCAAAAAAACTATCAACATTTTAGAAATAAAATAAGTTAAGTGACATGTATCAAACAACACAATATCATGTGTAGAAGAATAAAATTATACCTCCATAAATTGATGGTCCAACCTCACCACCACCTGGTGTAAACTCAACTGCATTAATCATTCATTCCCACAAACCCAAGGAAACATCCTTACTTCATGGAGATTTACTACATTTATGATGTGTATAATCTCACCCTAGGGTATCTCATCCACTACCTCTGCCGATATGGATAGTCAAGTTGCAACTACCTGCCTTATATGGTGTTACTGACCCCCTACATTTACTCTACACTGGCCTTGTCACCCCATCATTTCCCAACTATCCTGGGTTCCTACATAACCTCGTCACATAGAACAATCATCCACACTTTCTAAAATCAACTATTGGTCAGGAACACTAACTATAAACTAGTACAATCTTACCACACTTATAGTAGGGAACTCAATTTCTAACCTGAGAGACTAGTTCCTTTTTACAGAAACCCAATCCACCTCCGCCCTGGTGGAAAATATCTAATATGTCCTTCCTTCTATCAGAATATGCACTACTAGTTCATCCAAAAAATAAAAAAAATTCTTATACCAGAAGAATCCATCATGTTACCTTATGATATGAGGGCTTGATCCACCACTTCAGCAACCATATTCAAGAAAAATAAATTCCCCTGTGACTTGATCTCACACATGATTCCATCTTCGAAACATATTTCCAAGGAAAATTCATCCTCCAAAAAATATAGATATTTTTTAATGTTTGTGAAACAAATTGCATCCTACACCACCATAACAGACCCATGGGTCAGTCTCTTAAACACTGCAGACTTTTCCAACCTCAAGGACTTAAGATAAAAGTTTTATGCAAAATTATCCTAAGAATCATTCTAATTGATACTATCAGCTAACTGAATATGAAATATAACATCCCACCAACGCATTTTCTATCCTTACTGCATATAATATTTCATCTTGAACCTCTTCTATACTCGAGTCTCTAAGTTATCAAAATCATCTGAATAGACTCTACCCCAAATTCAACATCATCGGGTCACTCTACATTATCTGCATGAAACAATAGAAGTTCTCAAGGAACTTCTTTTCTCCCAAGATTCATTGAATATATAGACATTCATGCTCCACATTTGGAGGACCATTCTATGTGAAGACCACTTGTCTCATAACTAGAAACCATCATCATGGTGGAATTTCACTACAATGTCATGGAGACATCTCAGAACACATAATACAAGACTTTCCCAATTGATGTAAAAGAAGGATCTCTACTCTCCATAGACATATCATTTCATACATTATCCAAAATTTATTATCACGTTACAAACATTACCATCAACAATACCTACCATGTGACAATAGTAACATGGGTAAACCAACAAAAATAGTCACAATTCCCTCATTGGGATCTATTTTCAAACAATTTACATACTTACAACATGAAACCTTCTACCTAAACACATTTTCTATATATTAATTAATTTAAATAAACATCTTTTCTCATTTGAGACCCTTCTCTAGACAAAATTATTTATCTAATATTAAATAATTTACTTCCATTCCTCCCATTTTCATTATACATGTAGAGTTCATTTTCTTCAATTTGTTCAAGAATTAAAGATTCATTTTACCCCTTTTATGTCCAAAACAACTGCATTGTGTGTGTCCATACCATGCTGCAGGTAACCTACGTACTTGGGTGCCTAAATGACATATTAATGCATTAAATTATGTCATTATACCCACAAGAAAAATATCACAAAACTGTTATATCTCACATCATGTGAATCACCCAATAATGAAATATCATCAATAGCAACAATGGACAATATGAACAACAATTTCCACCATGTTTGACAAGGTTTTCCCCTCATATAACGGTATGCTACTCCCAATAACAAGCTCATTACTATGTCCCTACACATTCTATTCTCTTTTCTAACATCCCATATAATATGACCATATAAAAGAACATACTCTTATACCACATTGTAATGTCCCCACCCTAGAAACCTGTAAACGGTTACACGAGTCGGGTCACCACATGTCCTCAAGTGTGCCTCCTCATATTATAGAGGTTTCAAACATGAAATTAGGGTCTAAATAAGAAAAATTGGGATACAATACACTCTCTACTAGAGTAATACACCATAGAAAAATAAATAGAATAGTAAAAACAAATCTAATAACCATTTAACTTGATTAAAAATCCTTCGCCAATAACTAGGTATAAAATTTATCAAAGAGTTAATATATCATGACATGGTGATAATTCCCATTTTCCAAAACCCAAAATAATGAAAACTATGGAATCCAAAAAAAATTCGTACCCTCATGAATATAACCACATACATCCACATCCCATGCCTGAATGAACTCCCATGCACAAGGGATTTTCCTTTTTCCTGACTTGCAGTCATGAAATCTTCTTGGGTAAACAATGACGGCCTTAGTAGGTTGATAGTTTAACTTAGTAGGCCACAACCAATGATGTCTAAAAATAACATGTGTGAATAGGTTGAGCAATCATGTACTATGAAAATGATAAGTTAAATAAAATAAATTTTCGGTGACACTACTTAACCTATTTACTTTAACCATTTATAAGAATACTCCCATTTCATCAATTACATCCCCTTTTTTAATTTTCCACTACCATCATGTTTCCCATTAGTTAACCATTTAAAACATTATCTCAAGGGTTATGGCTATCAACATTAAACCTACGATATTAAGTCAAGTATATATATCACTAT
Organism: Viscum album; assembly: GCA_963277665.1. Lineage (NCBI taxonomy): Eukaryota > Viridiplantae > Streptophyta > Magnoliopsida > Santalales > Viscaceae > Viscum > Viscum album. The sequence continues at coordinate 1,212,880,490 of OY728137.1, forward strand.
GGATAACTCGTCAAAACTTATATTGGAGCCTACATCCAGGTAATCTCATAAAATTCGACCATTAGAGTCATACGGCATCAGTCCAATGCCCTATCCTGGGCATTCCTAGATTTGGTTAGAGCATAAGACCACCCAACCCATCAGATTATCTGGAAGCCTCTATCCCACCCCCAATCCATACGGACAAGATTATATATATATATATATATATATCCAATGCATCATAAACAAAAAATCACAACCACACATAAAATAATTTACAGAATAACCCCGATACACCCAAATCAACATGGAATTCAATATTATGAAATAACCTATTATCACTATACCATTTACATTACATCTCTATTTATACCAATCCCCATTTCTTATGCCTAAACTATTTAATCATATTTACTACTCTCCATACACCATCAAATTTAATAAATATAACAATTATCAAGTGTTAGATTACACGACTTATTCATCATTTACCATTTATTAATCCCCTTATAAATTTCAAATAAAATCAAAAATCCATTTAGAATGATTACATTAAACACTATTTAACCCATTCTTATGTGAAGACAAATTATACCTTATAGATTAACCATCCCTAGAAAAAACTTTCTAATATCCATTAATAATGAAAAAATTAACCATTCAAATTGATCATCTTTGTCCTTAATTAATAACAACTAAATTTCATAGTACAAATTCTCATTAACCATGTTCGAGAAGGTTGGAACACCCCATAAGTGTCCATAAATCATTAATTCCATCCTCTATACATACCATGGGAATCACGAGGGGGTTTATTTGTCATTTGGATACTCATTTTACAAAATATCACTAACATTACCAAAAAATAGCATATGAAATAATGAACATACGATTACATGAAAATATTCTCATAAAAACTATTTGATATTACCTGTAGACCACCGACCAAGATTCATTTTGATGAATACACCCATAATCATAGCCTTATATCAAGTTTCTATAAAATATTGAATCATCAACCTTGATTCCACTTGAAAAATACTCTTTAAGTGATTTGAAATATGGTCACCCATGATACTATCAATAATTTGAAAAAGATATGGAATGAGATTATTTTACTTATCAGGAGCATCAATCATCAATAACATGTACTCTAAACATCCTAGAAATGAGGGAGATTTATCACATTTATGGATTTGAATCCTAGTTTCATTCATAGGCATAAAAATATTAAATTGGATATAATTTTAGGTGAAGGTTTTAAAATACCATAATAAAAAAATATATAATTTTACTAAATTTTAGAGGGGCGCACATTGTCCCCACAGAGTTTTTCAAACCGTGCGCAAATTGTGTGCATTCCACTGTCCATGAGAAGTAGGGTTTCATGGTTACCGGGGTAAGCATGAATAGTTTACAAAATATGCACTAACTGTGTGATATTCCATAAGACAAGGTTGTATGGTTATCCTGGGTAGGCCACATAGTTAACTAAAACTATGCACCAATTGTGTACAATGGATAGTTGGGCCCAGTTTTCCCATCATCCCTGTCTTAAACCCCCGAAACACTCTTGGGGCCCCACATAAACCACAAGAACATTATATTAGCCAAAAAAAGATATTGAAACAAAAATTTAAACAAATACATACCCTCTCAAAGTTCAAGATCATACATTGATTCTCTTATGCATAAAGATATGATGTATTGTTTTTTTGTTACCTTTTATTTTTTTAGTTATCTATTATTTATCATCAAATTTTACATTAATCTATTATATTTTAATTTATTATAAACATTTTATCATGATGGATTTATTTATTATATTTTATTATAGTTACTCAATGGGGTTATTATTCTTATTACTAGTTTGGATATAACACTATTAGGAATATTATAATTTTATTCTACATGTAATTTCTTTGTATAGAATGGTCATATACTATTTTCATGTTAAAAAACATTTTTTATTCAATTATTTTATTGATTTATACAATTCCTAATGCAGTACATTTTAATTAATGACAATATTTTTCTAATGGTTAAGAATTAGAATGTTAATCAGTCTATGATGTAGACTTTAGAGACCATGGCTTATCATACATGGAAATCACAAAAATTTAGATGAATATCTTTTATCTCATAAAATAAAATTCTCATGGATTATAATAGTTTAGTGACTTTTGAAAAATTGATAAAAAATTCTTATAATTTTTTGAATGATGTTAAAAGATTCCTGTAATTTTCTTCACCTAATGTAAGTCTACAAAAATACTTTATTTGTAACCTAGGGAATAGAAACATTAGAAAGGGGTGATCTAGAATCCGTATTAAGGTTAAATAATGTATGAACATATGAAATACATGATTATAAGGGTATGATAACATGATAATATCATTATATAATCATTCCATGCATATCAAATATCATAATATTGAGACAAAGAATAATGATTGGTTGTTTTGAAGACATGAACAATGTCAGAGAGAAGAACATAATCCCTGAAATAATTACCAAAATATGACACCAAACTTATGGAATAAAAAAAACATATAAAATCCCATTTTCTGGAAACCTACAAAGACCTTCATAACATGTTACTATTGTGATAATAACTTTTGTACCATCTTTGGGCTTGGGATGGCCTCTCATGTACCCTTTTGTATCTGGATTTGGAATCCCTCACATGTACCCTTTTTCTTTTATCAAGTGATTCCCTCCCACATACTGACTTGTATTGAGCTTAAGATGTCATATCTTTTTAATCTAGGGATGGACTCTTGTGTACCAACTTGTTTTGGGCTTGGGATGGCCTCTTGTGTATCCTATTCGTATAGGCTGAAGATAACCTACTGTTTCATTCTTGGGATTCCCTCTCATGTACCCTCTTATTTCAGGCTTGATATACCATATTGTATCAATATTGTTATTCTCTCTCATGTACCCTTTTATTTTAATAAAACATTTATCTTTGCTGAATGCATTCAAGGGATATTTAAGTCCCACCCATCAGATAATAAAACCAAACATTAAGGTGCCAAAATATAATTAAAATGGAATCATATCATGACCCATAAAAAGAGATGGGTTTTATATAAATCATGTCATAACCTATGAAAAGTATATATGTTTTATGATAATTTCATCCATGAAAAAACCGGTAATGGAATAGGGTTCCATAAGAATTTACCATTGTGTATCCCATTGAAAAGAAACATATTTCAAAAGCATATACCCAATATAATATTAATGGGACTCATGAACACAATACCCAATAAAAAAGATAAGTTTTCATAAAAATCATTTCATTATATAAAAGACCATTCTGAAAATGAATATGAACGGGGCCATTAGATCATTTACCAAAAGTGAATGAGTAACAACAACAGATGTCATTGTTGATTAAATACAATTTTAAAATATATTTTAAAAAAATTTCTAGTGAAAAATAACCTTTTTTATTCGAAAATTGATTTTTAAAACATAAAAACTTTATAAACAACTTTTCAATGAAAATAATTTGAAAACATATATTGAAGCCTTGATACCATTATGAATACCTTTTACATTGGAATCATATAAAATAAACCTGAAATCATTTTGAAATATAATTTCCATTATAATTTATAAATGAAGATTAAAAACATTTTGAAAACAGAATTCCATGAAAACTTATAAAAGAAGCATGAAATCATTTTGAAAACCATTTCCCATGAAATAAATTGAAAATGTATAAATTTATCTTTGATACAATTGATATCATATTCTTTGAAAAAATGAATCTTTTTGAAAACATATAAATGAATCATTAAAAATCATTTTAAAATAGTTTTTTTCCTAATTTATTTAAAAAACATTTTTTTGAGAAACATATTATATTCAAATTATTTATTAAATATTTAGAAAAAAATTATTTTTTAAGAAATAGCCTTCAAAACATATGAGGTAATCATCATGAATGTTATGGTCATAATAGTGGGAAAGAACGTATGTGATAAATAATCCTTTTGCACAATAATATTTCCAAAAAGTGCCATGATCAGAAAATGACAATAAGATTACTATTTAATACCATTTTGATAAATTTAATACATGGATAAAAAATTATTGCAAATAGAATATTATTAAAGTATAAAATTTTCAAAAACAGTTTTTGAAAACACGATTTTGAAATAACATAAATTTCCTCTATAAAGGATAAATTATGTAAGATTTTCAAAAAAATAATTTACTAATTATAATAAGTAAAAAAGTGAATAAAATTGTACAATAAATGATGTATATAATTAATATTTATACGATAAATATATATATATGTATTCATGATATATGGATCATAATAATTCATCAATGAAAGAAAAATCATAATTAACCTCGATAAATAATGAGATTGAAGCAATAGCCAGTTACGACATTGGTTACCTAAAATCATAATACCTAATAAATAATATCATTAAATTAAGAATAAAATATCATTAAAATAATTATATTCATGATATAACATATAAAATTTCATTTTATGCACCTTATAAAAAATATAGGTTTATAAAAAGGCATGTGTCTCAAAGAATAAAAATTAAGAAAAAAGTACATTATCGATTTGGTAAATTGTGAAACATAAACCCCATAAAATAAAGATAATAAAATATATATTAAAATTTTAATACATTTATTTATAATAATCATATAATACATCCATTACCATTAAACTCACCAAATATAACAATTATGTGTTAAATATTCCAACTGTCTCACAAAAAATAAAAGTGCGGAAGGAAAGTCATTACTACTGGAGTTACCATATAATCATGATCATCGTAGGAGAGAATAATAATTTATTTATTTAAATAAATTAAATTAATGATATAACATTTACCCTGGATGTATGTACACCATAAAAAATAAGTGAGTGATAAATATTCCATTTATCTCACTAAAATAAAAAATAATGATTACAAAACCATACCTTACGTCTTAAATTTCATTATAATCAATAAAACACCTATATAATAAATATAATAATTTTATATATCTGACATAAAACAATATTATGATATATATGATTCAATTTTGACATTATATCATCCTTTTAATAACAATTCTATGTTAAAGAATTTTTTCAGGTAATAACCGCTTTGTTTATTGTTTGTGTTTTCACTTGTTATTCATGATACTCTTACATAGAAAATAATTTAATTATATATATAATTAAAAAATATTTTTATATATCAAATATATTATTTATATAAATACATATTGTAATATATTAAACAAATTATTGTTAAATAAAATTCATCATTCATGGAGACAGTATGTCCTATGTATACTTGGACAATACTTCAGTTGTGTTATCACATTAAAATAATGAAATAAGAGGAAATATTTGAGTATATATATAAATATAATATCATTATAATATAGTAATTATATCATATTTATCATAGTAATTTACTAAATCCATCTTTAATACATTCCATGTGTGTTGTGAACGAATCACATCACTTTGAGGGGGTGGTAGACCTTATGCCCAGAAAAAAAGTTTTCTTATTTTTACAAATTGGAAATCATTATGGTATGTATTATTTATTTGTTCAATAAGAATAAATAAATAATAAATATAATATATTTCATATTAAATTTTTTATATATCATAATTCCCATCATTGAGAGGTGGGTAAGTGAAAACAAACAACATTGTTTTTCGAGGCTGTAGATCTCCATACACAAGAACGGTAGGTTCATTACCCATTGGATGGAAGTGGTTGTATGTGTCGTTAAAAAAATTTAATGAAAACATATAAGTAGATTTATTATACATAATTTATTATATAATCATGGAATAATATGATTTATAGGGATGAAAATTGAAAATAAATTAAAAGAGCTCAAGGAAGGGTGTTAGCTCTTATTTGGGTAACTCCATTTTATTTTCACCACAGGGCTGCATTGGATTGATTTATTCTCATGTGAGGATTTTAGGTTGAGGGTAGAGATGTTTATATTATATTTTTGTTATAGTATTGTCAATAAAAATTTTCATGATAAGTGTTAGGACACCATAGGTGTGAGTTATTTTTTTATATTGGAGGGAAGGGACACACATGGAATATTTTGAAACAACATAGGTGTACCCATGTTTTTACATGTAAAGTCATATAAAAAACATACGGAATAATGGAAGGTTTGAGGATAAAATATAGTCATAAATTAAGTGATTTACAAGTGGATGGGTCATTTTGTCTCATACTTTTACAGTTTAGTTTTTTTAACCTAAATTTTACCATAATAGCTTTATTTAATTTTAATCACTTTTAGAAATTTTTTTGGTCAAAAATTATGTTCATTTTATTATACTATAAATATCATATGATGTCAAACAATTTTATATTGTTTTTAGATTTCAATTAAATAAGGCAGTAAAATTATGTTTAATGCTAATTCTGTAGACATAGAGAGAAAGCGTGTTTTTAATGTTAGAAAGTTTAGAAGATCATTGTGATTTCTTATCAGTATTCAACATAAAAATTATTACAATTATTTAAATGGAAATAATATATGTATAATTTTTTGATTATTTCTTTAAAAAATACATAAAATAAAATATAAAAATTAAATTAAAATAGACTAAAAACCTGTTTGGAATTAAAATATAATATTTTTCACTACTCATCCAAAAATGAAGTTTCTCATAAAATCCAGAAAATTCACCCTAAGATTATTTTTATATAATGAATTAAATAATTACGTATATTTTATAAATATAAATATCTATGAGTTTTTAAAATTAGTTATATTATCTTTCACATAAGGATATAAAATGTAGTTCCATTATGAAAATAGTATTTTTAATCATATATCCAAATTAAAAAAATTTAAATATATTTCAATTCCAATATGATATATATATATATGAAAACCATTATAAGTAACATTAAAAAATTAGATATTACTATTCATATTACCAGTTTAAATTTTGTGGTTATAATTAACGTTTTTAGATACTAACGATAATAATGTGACGCTTCATAGAAACATAGTTTTTTATGGAACACATTCCAAGTCAGTATTGGTTGTAGAAAAAGATTACCTTTGTCTAGTGTATAATTATTGTATGATATAGTTATTTATTATTAAAAATTTATCTAGAGTTTCAAAAAATTATAAATATATATAATATTCAATTAATTTGGAAGAAAAACAATTCATAAAATCTCATAGTGTTACATTCTTCCCCCTTAAAATGGATTCCTCCCTTAAAATTCATTGAGGTTATAAAATGATTAATTCTTGAAATTTTCTATTTATAGAAATTTACATTATAAAAATTAATACTAAAACAACCTTTAAATTGAGAAATTTGGAAAATTAATATTTACCAAATATTACTCCAAACTAGGTATCCAAGTAAGAGAACATATAATTAGATTTATGATTAGACATGGAGGAAAAGATTAAATATTTATTATGACTGATAGAAGCCATAAATCTGAAATTGGTGAATGAACATTGGAATATTAAGATCCTCAAATTCAAAAATCTGTGACTATTTAATAAGTTTTCATTTTATAAAAAATATGTTATTAGGAAAAAACATTATTTCTTGATCATCATTATAAGGGTGATGAATTTTCATGAAATGATATACTTGCATGATTTCATAAAAATCACACCCATTATTGTCCCTTGAACAACGTCAACTCTTTATCATAAAAAGGATATGAAATTTTCATTCCATAAGCACCAATATATCTATAGTTGAATGATATTCCATATTGTCTTTCTTCAATTATCAGCAATAAAGAGTTTTTAGAATATTCCATCCAATATGCATAATTCCACATGTGGTGAGATAATAATTAATCTCACAAACTTCATCAAATGAAAAACATAAAACATTAAATAAATGGTCCACCTTATAACCCTTCTAAAAGATTATAATACACAATTTTATAAAGAAGTTCGTTATAACAACTTAACATTTGTCCAACATATGTAAAAATAATTCTCATGGGTATAATATTCCAAACATGTGAATACCCTCATCATATATTCACTTAAACAAGGTAGTAATATGATTTAACATAAATCCTTTCAAAAAATTAATTCCTCCTTATTCAATTAATTAATGGACTTATTACTTATATCCAAGAAGTAGTAAATATCATTAATGATAATACAATATACCTTTTCTGCAAAAACATAACCAATTTGACGATCCTTAAAACTATCCAATTTAATTTATCCAACTCAAACATCTCATTATCTAAGGTAAACACAGTTTTCTCAACACTAGGGACATATTAATTTTTGACTTCCCTATTTAAAAATATCACATTTTTATTAAAATCATTTTATAATTTTTCATTACCATTCAATATATCATTTTCAATCCTTACTGAAAAAATTATACATAAAATTATCATATATATTATGATTTATATAAAAAATTCTATGAATTCTAAAACATAAAATACATCACTCATCCAAATTTTATCATAAACCATTAATCAGGCTTTGCAGAAATATTATGTAATTAATTTTTCCTATAATATGAAATATGAGTCATGTATTAAGGTTCTTTAAACTAAATATAATCATGGTGCTTTTATTTAATGTAAACTATAATTGAATAACATCACATAGCATTCAAATGTTGCTTGAGGATACTTTGTCTTCCTATGTTTAATCAATAGTCATACCCACATACGAACTCTAATTATATTATTTAGCAATGGGAAATAGTTTTTCATAATTCCTATACATTCCAAATGTTAATAATTTTTATTCTATTTATTTCATTTAACTAAATCTATAATTCACATTTTTGGAAAAAATATCATAGAAGAAAACAAAGCCATCATGAAAAATTACATATAGTATGTTGAAATAAAGACACATAAATTTTAATCAATGACACCTTAAGTTTATCCAAGGATATTAATAGTCATATTCTATTCCAATACTTCATCAATTTTTAAGGAGTTTATGCATTTACAAGTATATCCCCTCGGAGTGTGAGACTAGGAGCACAATAAGGCACATTGTTTCGTACCAGGATACACTCTAGATAGCCCTGATGCACCTGGGTAGAGTTGTTACTGGTAGGTACATATATTCCAGAACCAAATCCATTTTTAGTATCCATACATAAATTTATTTCTAGGAAAACACTCACTCATCCATTTACCAAAATTCCAGGAAAGTTTCTTAATCATTAAATCATATGTATAATTCTCCATAGATACATCCATAGACATATCATTATAATTATACCTAGGGAACTCACTTAATTTTATCATCCTAGTATCCAATAGTTGAATAAACCTTTAATTTGATACCAAATATAGCACCCCAAACCTAACAAACATTTAGATCACATCAATTTAGATTAATTTTCATCCTATTAAAAATATTTATGCAATTAACGATTATAGTTTAGTATATTTGGAACCATGGACTAAATTATTCTAAAATGATGAATGTCCATCAGTGTTTCCCACAATAATATTCCCCTATATTATCTCTATAGAAAACTTTTCATTATAACTTGGGGAAACAAAACATATGGGGTGAACATGAATGCAATTTAATGGTAAATAAATTAAACACCTAATCAAAAAATAAATAATGTATATAAAACAAGCGAATATCATATGTATATCATACCTTTCATTTCAAATATCATAATACAGAGACATGGCATAAATATTGGATGTTATTAATACATTAATCATAGAGTAATCAAGAGAATAATCCATGAAATCATAATATATGAATGACACATTTATGTTGTGGAATGCACATAAACATAAGAAATACTATATCAAGGATACCAACCAAGACCATCCTAAAACGATATGATTTGGATAATAACCTATGTACCATCTTTGTTCTAGCGATTACCTTACATGTACCCTCTTGTTTTAGAAATGGGATGACCTCTAATGAACCCTCTTGGTTCAGTCTTGGGATTCCCTCTATTGAAGCCTCTTGTTTTGAATTAAAAATTCTGTCTCATTTCATGCTTGGGATGCCCCCATATGTACTCTATAGTTTATTTATTTTGGGATTCCTTTCCATTGACACTATTTTTTATAGGCATGATTTTTCTCTTGTTTTAGGTTTGGGATTCCCTGTTCTGTACCCTCTTGTTTCAAGCATAAAATACCCTATTTTTTCATTATTGAGATTTCGTTCTGTGTACCATATCGATCACATAAAACATTAATCGATAACCAATGCATTGAGGAGAGATATAGTTCTCACCTATCACATAATAAAATAATACATACATGTTCCTCAAATAAATGAAACATGCATTATATGATGACATATAACAGGATCGGTTCCATAAATGTCATTTCATAACCCATGAATTGAAATGGTTTTCATAAAAATTTAATCATATCATAACCTATAGAAATTATATATGTTTCATAAAAATTACATCCTAGAAATACTTATCAATGGAAGTGTGGTTCATAATAATTTATCGTGCTTTAACATGTTGAAGAGAAACAAATAACGTGTGCCTATATACCGTGGTAGAAGAATGATTATTATGATCATATAACTTATTAAATTGAAAAGATTATATCATAAAATTTAGTTTATAAAATAAAAAAACATTCAAAGGATAAATTAAATGGGAATGTTGTATAATTTCCCATACGGGCTTGATAAACATCAATATATGTCATCTTAGGTAGAGAATAATACTGAAATATAATTTAAAAAAAAATTCATCCATAAAATATATGTTCCTATTTTAAATTGTAATTTTAAAACATAAAAACCTTATAAAACTATTTTATTTAAAATTCATTGAAAACATATATGTAAGGATTGAAATCATTTTGAAAACATATATTTTTTGAAATTATAAAATATTATTTCAAATATTTGAAAAAAATATTTTCCGTGAAAACATATAAAAGAATCATAAAAACATTATGGAACATTTTTTCCTTGAATAAGATAAAATATGTATGGAAATATTTTTAAAACCATTTTATTTGAAAATACATTCAAAAAAAATAAATTTAACTTTATGATCATGGATATAATATTCATTGAAAATTTTTTTTTGAAAAAACTTAAAGGATGATTTGAAGATCATTGAAAACATTTTTAACATAAAATAATATTTGAAAGTAATTTTTTTTTGAAAAAAATTTTAAAACAACAAAACATCAAGAATATTATTAGAAAATTTTATTTAAAAATATAACTTGGTAAATGTATAATGGGAGAATCATGTCAAGGAGGGTTATGACAATGGGTAGGTCTATACTTTGGGATCATTACTTTTACACTATAAAATTTCTGAAAGGTACCTTGATCAGAAAATGAAAATTAGATTCTATATTAAACTATTTTATAAAAAGGTAATTGTAACATCGAGGTAAATACTGAATAATAAATTTTCATATTTATTAATATTGTAAATTAATTATTAATTTTACATTAAAGGGGATACTATGTTTGAAGGCATACCTGATACACAACAACGGGTTTATTTGAAATCTTACATTGTAAAATAATAATATAATATTATTATTTTAAATGGTATTTAACGCCAAACCATTGTATTAGAAAAAATTATTAAAACTAACTAAAATATTTTTATAATTTTTTTTTAAATGTTTTTACAATTATCCAATAAAATTTAGTGGCATAAAATTTGAATGAATCTAAATTTAAGCATGATTTACTTTAAAAGGTTGATTTACAACCTTTTAATGGATAACCATATTTAAATCTAATTTTGGTAACTTTGGTATGTTTTATTTGATTAAATAAAATTTTTGTTTAGAATCTGTATTTCAAAATTCACTTTGGGTAACATTTTTTTTCTGATAAAATTTAATTTTCAATGAATAGTGGAAAATGTTGTATTGTAAATTCAAAACCACCTTTTAATCTAATTTATTTATATGGTTTGACTATATTTTTAATTCGTTATAAAGTGTAAATAGATTATATTTTTACTATTTAATACAATTTTGGACATTTGAATAAATTTCACTTCGAAATTGGGCATAAATAAGTGTCAATCTTTTGATAGTTATTATTTCATAAAAACACGATATTTGTTTTGACAATGAGATTTAATTTTAAATTAATTATTTGAAAATTTATTTTTTGAATTTGGTAAAATTTACATCATTTTTGAATTTGTAATATCAAATATATCTTAGGCTTAATGATTTATATTTTTCGGATAAACATCAGTTTTAGAGAATCGTGAAACAACTTTGTAGTAGTTAAAAACTGAATTTTTTATTTAAATGAAATTTACCGCTATCGTGAATTGAATTTCACAAATCTTAAAAATATGGTTTTTATTATTATGTATATCATGGTTCAATAAGATAAAAATAATGTTTAGTGAATAGTAACATTTGACTTTTATTTACATTGATTTTAGGTAAATAGGGTAATTCAAGGTAAAAATTATGTCATAATAATAGAAAACTACCTTAAAACTTGTATTAACCTTATTTTATGAGTCCTGGTAGATTGTGGCCATCCTTGGGTCTAATTGGGGACCCCATGTATCCACTTAGGAGTGATAGTGACACTTTATATTAATTAATTTAATGTAAATACAAAAATGACAAAAACAAATATCTTTCAAAAAATCACTTTTTTACATGGGGTTATATAAGTTATCTTGTAACGTCCATGTTCTGGAAGCCACCTAGAGGCACCCCGTACCCGGTTGGTCACATGGCCTCAAGCACATTACCCCAAATTCCAGAGGCTGCTGACTAGCAGCGAGGGCCTTGGGTGTGATATTGGGGAAACTATGCCCTCATTGGCAGAGTACACACCGAAAGAAGAATAAACATAAAATAACGAAAGTAGTAATAACCAACAATGCAAATAGCAAAAGACTAAATCAACAATTGGAGAACACATGTATATATATAATGATTCAAGATACATAACTAAGAAAGAATCCAAAAAAGTCACAATGCTAGAAAATACTACAGTACCAAAACATGTACAAAAGATATGTAAATGGCTCCTCAACATCGCAAGCCAAAGATTGGTCCCATTCTCCCCTGCTCCAAGAAATCAAGTTCCAGACGTCGATGGGCGCTTGCCCTTGTCTATACATGCAACAACATAGTCTTCATGGGCCCAAAATCATGGCCCAAATAGGATGTGAGATGAAATCCCAGTATGCACTCACCCAATGATCTATTCCTTTTAGTCAGTGAGTATATGGTAGGTAAAAATACAATAAGTAGTAAACAGGAACAACAAGAAGTAGGGAGTAAACAGTAAGTAGTAAATGTTATGATTCATAGAAGAAATCAATCCACAACAAATCAATGACAATGATACAAATAGCTAAACAGCTGGAACCCTCTGGGAATTACTCGCAGCTATCCCCTCCGGTCCTATCAAAGAAGTAACACAACCCTCTGGGCAGTGCACTCCGGCTATCCCCTCTAGCTTGGTCATACGAATTTATGAGGCTCTCTGGGGAAGCTCACTCAGTCAATTCCCTTTATAGTCCAGGGTAGTGAGGGACTCTATTGATGAAGATCACATGGTCTAACCCTCTTAGCCCCAAGGTCTAGAGACTCTCTGAGCAATCTATCTCGGTAAATTCCTCCTATAGCCTCTGGTATACCACAGACTCTATAAGGAAGCTCACTTGGTCAATTACTCCTCTAGCCTGGGAAGGTTCTTAAAGACATTCAAACAAGGTAAGACTCTCTGAGGAAGCTCACACGGTCGACCCTCTTATAGTCTATAATATCCAAGACTCTCTGGGAGCTCACTTGTTCCATCCTCTTTGTAGTCTGTGACATATAAGACTCAATGGGAAGCTCACTCGGTCTATCCCTTATAGTCTATAGCACCAGGTTTTCTCAGCCCCATTCTAGTCAGTGCATAATAATGTTATAAGGATATTGCACACCTATTGAGCTACTTGGATAACCAATGTAAAAATATAGAGCTACTTAGCTAAATATTATATAAGGAAACAAGTATGTCATACAAAACACTCCATCCTATAGACACAAGGCATGGAAACAGTCATAACGGCCAATGGCTAACAAGATCCAAAGGTCATAAACAGAGAAAAGCATGGGAAAGACATCCCAGCACAACAAATTATCCTCTAACATGATTAGTTCACCTCTACACAAGCATACAAGCATGGCATGAAAATTACAAGGGCAAAAAGGTAAACACGCAATACCCCGTTCATGGGTATTGGTGGAATTTTCACAAAAAACATAGAGACATTGAACGGTAAGGCACAAACCTCCTAACTTGATCCTAGGATATTGATATACTTGAACCATGATAGCTAATTCCCCCTAGAATGTCATATATCTGAGAAGACGCTCAAAATGTTAAACCTTAGATATCTTGAGAAAGAGGGAGAATTGGAAAAGATGGCTCGAGCAGAAGAAATAACTCACCGCTGCGCTTCCAATGTAATCAACCATGATTGAATTGGATAATAGACGAAGAGGCAGGAGCTCGGGGAACATCTGGCGGTACGGGTCGCTCTCGGATGAACCAGACCAAGAAGAAGGTGATTATGATGATTAGGAGCGACCCGAGTCCACTTAGTGAAAAAAAAAGAAACGTACACGTCGTGTATTTTTAAAGTACACGGTGTGTAGTGGTTCTTTCCATACTCCACCAAAATCAGCCTCCACATCACCCCTACACTCCATGTGTGTGGGCCGGACACGACCAGCACACGGCTTCGAGCAGGAAAAGATTAAACATTGTCTACTCAAAAAGTACATGGCGTGTACTTCAAAAATCTCCAGAATCTCCATAAATTACAAAAACTCCAAGAAAAAGAATGACATACCTAAAACAAAGATCCAGGTACTTACAAACTTCCCCCTTAACGAAATTTGTCCCTGAATTTCTCTAGATGGGCGTAGAAGAAGAAACCTCGAACATCTCCAGCAACTGTGATCGAACCTCGGCCTCCCTCTCCCAAGTCTCGACCTGTACTTGTTCATGATGCCATAGCACTCGTTCTAGAGGAATCGACCGGCCTCAGAGAACCATCATACTACGATCAACAATCCAGATGGGATGTTCTCCAAATGGCGTATCCACTTCAAGCTCAACCTCCTCAGGCTGAAAGTCATGAGATGGGTATAAAAAGTAACGTCGGAGCTGGGAGACATGGAAGACGTCATGCATAGCCCGGTACCTCTGAGGTAGCTACAACCGAGAGGAAACCGGCCCAACTCTCTCCAGAACCTTAAATGGCCCGAAGTACTGCGGTGAAATCTTACCCTGTCTCCGAATCCTCTTTTGTCACAACCTTAGTGCGACACACAAGAAAACCTGATCCCCAACCTCGAACTCCAAAGTTCATATCCGCTGATCAGCTTAAGACTTCTATCAAGACTATGTTGCAGCCATCCTCTTCCGAATCAACTTTATCTACTCTGACGTCTCCTAAACTATACAAGGTCCTAGAAAAGCTACATATCCTGCCTCTAGCCAGCATAAGGGTGATCGGCATGGCCTACCGTATAGAGCCTCGTATGGTGCCATCTGAATGGTCGCCTGAAAAATATTTTTATAGGCGAATTCCACCAGAGGTATATGCTTATACCAAGAACCACCTATGTCTAAAATGAAATCTCGGAGCATATCCTCATGCACCTAGATAGAGCGCTCGGACTGGCCATCAGTTTGGGGATGGTATGTTGTACTCATAATTATCTTTATACCCAAGGCCTTCTGAAGTCCCTTCCAAAACCGAGAGGTAAAGCTCGCATCCCTGTCTGAAAAAATGGAGTGTGGAACTCCATGTAGACATACAATCTCTCAGATGTACAGTCGTCCCAGATCATCCACAATGAAGGTCTCCTTGATCGGAAAGAAGTGTGCAACCTTTGTAAGCCTCTCGACGACAACCCAAAAGACATCACTTCCTCGAGGTGACCTTGGCATCCATCTCATGAAGTCCATTGCGACATCATTCCACATCCACTCCGGAATGGGTAACTGATGTAAGAGTCCCCCTGATCGCTGATGCTCTGATTTCACCTTCTGACAAGTAGAACATCTCATGAAAAAACCAGCAACATCTATCATCATACTTGGCCACCAGTACTGGCGATGAAGATCTCGATACATTTTGGTGACGCCAGGATGAACTGCCCAAACTGAGGATTGAAAATCCCACATCATCTCCTCATGTATGTCTGTTGTCACCCATATGCATCCTTGGAAATGAATGATCTCATCCTCTCCCATTGTCCATCCAGGAAGAGGGTCCCCTCCTGACACGCTCTCCCGTAGGACTAAGGCATCTGAATCTGATAGCTGCATCATTCGTACCCAATTAAGAAGTGTAGAGGTAACAGCCACAGATGAATGAAACGCACGTCCATGCTTGTCGTGCACCTCTAGATGCATCCTAGAGAACAGAGCCATGATCTGCAACTCACTACTGGCCTCCTGAACTTCCTGAATCTGGGTTCTTCTACTCAATGCATTAGCCACTGCTTTTCCCTTTCCCAGTGTATAGGTGAGCTCGAAGTCAATGGACTGAAGATACTCAACCCACATGCACTGTCTGAGATTCAGATCACGCTGAGTGAAGATATACTTGAGACTCTTGTGGTTGGTAAAAACCACAATGTGCTTTGCCAGAAGGTAATGCCTCCAATAGTGTAGGCATGAACAACAGCTGCCAACTCCAGATTGTGTGTATGGTGATTCCTCTCATGTGGCCTCAACTACTGAGACCCGTAGCAATGACGCCATCTCCCTGCATGAGCATACCTCCCAGCACGATACCTGAAACATCACAGTGAATAGTGTAGCCCTTGCCTGGCTCTCGCAAGACTAGTATCGGTGCTGAAGTCAACCTCCCTTTCAGCTCCTGAATGGCTGACTCATAAGAATCTGACCATTAAAAATTCACCCCCTTCTTGGTTGGACATGTCAACAGTGCCTCTAGGTGTGAGATGTCATGAATTAAGCATCATTAGTATCCGGCCAACCCTAGGAAACTCTGCATCTCAAAGACGTTCTTTGGCTGCTCCCAAGAAACTGCAGCTCTCATTTTCTCTAGGTCCACTAACACTTCTGTCTCTGAGATAACATGTCCTAGGAAGTGAATCTGATCCATCCAAAAGTGGAACTTCAAGAGTTTATCATAACGTCGATGCTCTCTCAGTGTACTCAGAACGATCTTAAGATGTGTGGATTTGTCATGTCGAGTGTGAGATTAAACCAAGATATTGTCCACGAAGACCACGAAAAAAGAGTCCAAGTATGGATGGAACACTCAGTTCATCAATTCCATGAAGGCTGCAGGCATGTTTGTAAGACCGAACGACATGACTGTATATTCATAAAGACCATACCTGCTCCTAAAATCTGTCAGAGGTATATCTGATGGTCTAACGCGCAACTGATGATAACTGGACCTCAAGTCGATCTTCGAGAACACCCGGGATCTTCAAAGCTAATCAAAGAGGTCATAGATCCCAGGCAAGGGATATTGGTTCATGACCATCAACTGGTTCAGCTTCCAACAATACCCACAAATCCAAAGTGTAATGTGTGCCTTCTTTGCAAAAAGGACAGGCGGACCCCAAGGAGAAGTACTAGGTTGGATGAAACCCTTCACCTCCAACTCTTCCAACTACTTCTTGATCTCCTGCAACTCAGGTGTTTCCATCCAATAAGGAGAAATGGACACCAGTGCTACTCCTATCATGAGCTCAATCGAGAAGTCTACCTCATACTCCGGAGGAAAACCTGAAAAGTTTTCTGGAAAGACATCCCTGATACGATCCACCACGGGAGGAAATTATAACTATGAAGTCCCCTGGTCATCCAGATAAGGACTGGAAATCTGGGTTGTAACTTCCCCTAGCCTATGATGCTCTGGTCCAGACCTACCTACATGGACATCCCACTCCCCTCTATGAAGGAAGGATCTGCCATATGGTGATATGATACTCACCCTGCAGTGATAGCAATCGACGACTGCATAGAAGGGAACCAACCAGTCCATCATGAGAATGACGTCATAGCCCGTCATCTCTAGGACATAGAGGTCCCATAAGAAATAACACCCTTCAACCATGAGAGGGAACTCTCTGCACTGACATACACTAGATGTCCTCTTTCCCAATGGTGTGTCAAGAGTCAAAAAGTCAGAAGATGAAAAGATACATATCCCAAGGCTCTCCACAACCGCAAATAGAGATAAAGCTATGGGAAGCATTAGTATTGAAAAAAATCTAATGATAAAAGTGAGGTGACTAGGATCAAACCTCGAACTATACAATTTCGGGATCCTGCTCTTGATAGGTCTGCTCCACGAGGAAAGACTGGCCTACACCACAGCACTACCCCCCTGGCTGACCGCTCAGAGCTAATCCACACTATTGTCACTGATGACCTGGTGACTGACCACCACGGCCGCGACCTCCACCTCGACCTGAACGGCTGGAAGAACTCTAGTTCCCTAACTGGTGGGAAACTGGTGAAGCATTTCTAGAACGCGGGGTCATAGAGGAACCCCTACCACCAGCTGAAGGTGAGAAGATGTGACAGAAATAATGAAGATGGCCCATCTTGCCGCAAAAATGGTAGTCCATCGGATCCCTCTGTCACCGAGGCCTAGTATTCCCACTCTTCCTGCACTGGTAGCATAAAATCTGGCTACTAGAAGATGCATCCTGCGAACCTCGATCTCCTCGAGAAGACTCTCTACGGAGCTTCCTACTTTCTGCATCAGGTACACCAGCTCTGGATACCGAACCGCCCTAGGTCACTGCTCCAGAGTCGCTCAGATTGCACTCGGTGATAAGCATCGAGTTGATGATGGAAGATATCAAAGTCAACTTGAATATATTCACCTGGGAACGGATCTCCTACCTGAGACTCTCCTCGAACTTCCTAGCAAGGAAGAACTCATCTCCTGCGGGGATCGGTGTGAAACGTTGCAGCTCAGTGAAGTGATACAAGTACACTATAAGAGAGAGAGTACCATGCCGCAGAATCATAATCTCCTGGGTTCGATCAGCCCTCAGGGTCTCTTGATAGAAGTAGTCATAAAAGGTGTGTCAATACTCGTCCTAAGACATATCCTGTTGATGCCCTGATCATGAGATCACCACCCACAACCTCTTGGTGGTGTCCCGGAGCATATAAGTAGCCAGCTTTACACTTTTCTCCGGAGGGATCTCTACATGCTCAAAGATGGTCATTGTGGCATCTATCTATGAATCTATAGACTGAGGTCCTCCATCCCTTGAAAAAGTATGAGGATGTCACTGCTGGAAAACCCACGTCAACTCAGTCATCGATGGGGCAGGAGGCGGCCCTCTCTGGAAGGTCTGCATCATCCTCATAAATTCCTCCCTGAACTGTGCCTCATCACCTGTAATGGGTATGACAACCAGTGCCAAGGAAAGCTCGACTGGAGGATCGACAGGAAGTCCTAGATCAAGGATATCTAGCGTCTGATCACATCCAGACAAAATAAGTACAACCGGAGGAAGTCTCGGAGGCATCGCTCTGAAAGATCAAAAGCACACCTTAGATCAGGATTAATAAGGGCAGAAATACACAGGAGTACAATATTGGAATAGGGGAAGAAACTATCATGTTTTATAAAACACAACTACACGGCGTGTATAAAAACTACATGGTGTGTCTTCTTAAGCCACTGACATGGGCCTGTACCCCTACCCTATAGGTCGTGCAACACCTCAAACTACACGGTGTGTTTACCCAACACACAGCGTGTACTTGAAGACTATTCCCCTACTCGATTCTCTTTACACGGTGACCTCACACGGTTCAAAATAATATCATACTACACGGCATGTTCCCTAGGGACACGGTGTGTACTAGTCACAAACACGGAGGCCCGTGTTGTTAGTTACATGGACGTCTACACAGATGGCCTGTACACGGTGTGTTCTAAACAAACACAGTGCGTATAGGAGAAGGTGACATCGTCGCATGTTGTTCGTGACATGGCTAGGAACCTGGGAAAGACTACAAGGCATGTTCCAAAAGCAGCACGGTGTGTCCAAGAGAAGGTTTCACCGACCTGTGTTGTTAGTGACACGACCGGGTACCATGACATAACTACATGGAGTGATCCTTTACAACACAGCATGTTCTACTCGAGGTTCCCCAACCCGTGTTGTTAGTGACATGGCAGGGTACAAGGCTCTACACTACACGGAGTGTACATACCGTACACATCATATTCCTGAGGTTATTTTCACAACACCATGTTCCTGCACACACAGTCAGTGACACGGCCTAAAAACTACCCAGCGTGTAACCATAATGTACACGCCGTGTATTCTGGGTTTTCTGGGCGGTAGCTCAGAAAATGCACAGAAATCGAGAAACACAAGAAACAAGGCAAAGAGGTGCCAAATTCTGATCCGTGAGGGCCCATACTCCTAACGAATCATAGCTTGGCATCCCCTACAATCATGAACAAGGGAAAACATGATCATGATCCACCAATTTCCAATTCAAGAGGGCCCATAACACCTCATGATTCAAAATTTGGCATTCATTTAAACAAGGTACAATACAAACAATTCTCTAACAAGAATCAGAGATTCTATCAAGCATCTATCACAATAGCATGCATAATCTACACAACGTCTATCACAACAGCATGCAATCACTAATTCACCATAAATGGTATGGAAAAAATCATGAAATGTGATTTATGAAAGTGCCTATATGATGCATGAGATGGAATACCATCATCTCATTGGGTTGCGACAGAAATAGAACCATGATATCAAAACAATAACAGTACAAAGCATATGAATCACTCTAGGTGAAATCGTATCAACCGTAAAATCTCAAAATTAGAAAACTGCAATAAACGAGGTAGTATGGCTTTTCCCTATACACGGGTTAGCTACTCCCGAGAACAAATTATTACCAAGTACCGAATCCATCATATCCCTAGCTAATGTATCCAAATAGTAATTAAAGAGAAAACAATTCCTTTGATACCACTTTGTAACCTCCATATTTCGGAAGCCACCCCGAGGTGCCCTGTACCCGGTTGTTCACATGGACTCAAGCACATTTCCTCAAGCGCAAGAGGTTCCGACCAGCAGTGAGGGCCTTGGGTGTGATAGTGGGGAAACTATGCCCTCATTGGCAATAACCAATAATGCAAACATCTGAAGAATAAATAAACAACTGGAGCACACATGTATATATATATAAAATGATGCATGATACACAACTAGGAAAGAATCCAATCGAGTCACAATTCTGGAAAATACTACAGTACCAAAACAAGTACAAAAGAAAAGTAAATGGCTCCTTAGCATCGCAAGGCAATGCTTGGTCCCATGCTCCCCTACTCCAATCAATCATGTTCTATAAGTGGAAGGGCGCTTTCCCTTGACTATACCTGCAACAACATAGTCTGCTTGGGCCCAAAAGCATGGCCCAAACAGGGTGTGAGATAAAATCCAAATAGGAATTATCCTAAAGATCTGTGGATAAAAGTCATTGAGTATATGGAATGTAAAAATACAATAAGTAGTAAACAACAACAACAATCAGTAGGCAGTAAACAGTAAGAAGTATACAGGATGATACATAGCAGCAATCAATACACAACCAATCAACAACAGTGAAACAAACATCTAAACAGCCGGAACCCTCTGGGAAGTACTTGCAGCCATCCCCTCTGGTCTTATCCATGAAGTACCACAACCCTCTGGGCAGTGCACTCAGCCTAACCCCTCTGGCATGGTCATACGAATTTATGAGACTCTCTGGGGAAGCTCACTCAGGAAATTCCCTTTATTATCCAGGGTAGTCAAGGACTCTCTTAAGGAAGATCACGTGGTCTAACCTTTTATCCCCAAGGTCTAGAGACTCTCTAATGAAGCTATCTCGGTCAATTCCTCTTATTTCCTCAGGTATACCATAGACTCTCTGAGGAAGCTCACTCGGTCAATTCCTCCTCTAGGCTGGGAAGGTTCTTAAAGAGATTCAAACAAGGTAAGACTCTCTAAGGAAGCTCACTCGGTCTACCATCATGTAGTCTATAAAATCCAAGACTCTCTGGGAGCTCACTCAGTCTGTCCCCTCTGTAGACTGTAACATCTAAGACTCTCTAGAATGTTCACTCGGTCTATCCCTTATAGTATATAGCACCAGGTTCTCTCATCCTCATTCCAGTCAGTGAATAATAATGCTATAAGGATAAAGTACACCTATATAGCTATTTGTATAACCAAATTAAACCTATAGAACTACTTATCTAAATAGTTTACAAGGAAACAATCATGTCATTCAAAACACTCCATCTTATAGACACAAGGCATGGCAACAGTCATAACGACCAAAGGATAACAAGACCCAAAGGTCGTAAATAGAGAAAAGAATGGGCAAAATATCCACACTCAAAAAATTATCCTCTAACATGATTATTTTACCTCTACAAAAGCATAAATTAAAGGCAGAAAAACAACCAGGGAAAAAAGGTAAACACGCAATACCCCGTTCATATATATCGGTGAAATTTTCACATAAAACTCATAGACTTTGAACGGTAAGGCACAAACCACCTACCTCGATCCTAGGAGATCTATTTACTTGAACCAAGACAACTAATTTCCCCTAGAACATCGTAGATCTTAGAAAACGCACAAAACGTTTAACCATAGATATCTTGAGAAAGAGGGTGAATTGGAAAACAAGGCTCGAGCATAAGAAAGAACTCACCGCTGCGCTTCCAACACAATCGACCGTGATTGAATCTGAGAATGGACGAAGAGGCGGGAGCTCGGGGAAAATTCGGCCATACAGGTCGCTCTCGAACGAACCAGACCTAGGGGAAGGTGATTATGGCGATTAGGCGCGACCCCGGTCTGCTTAGTGAAAAAAAAAAGAAAAGTACATAACGTGTATTTTTTTAGTACAAGGCGAGTAGTGCGTCTTTCCATACTCTGCCAAAATCGGCCTCCACATCACCCCTACACACCGTGTGTGTGGGTCAGACCTGGCCAACACACAACTTCGAGCGGTAAAAGAGTACATGGCATGTACTCAGAAAGTACACGGCATGTACTTCAAAAATTTCCAGAATCTCCAAAAAATTCAAAAACTCCAAAAAAGGAAATACATACCTGAAATGAAGATCTGGGTTCTTACATATCTCATCTACTATAAATTTTTTTAAGAAAGATAATATTATTTCTTGCATCATGGTAATTCATTTATAATTATTAGACATCAAGTAAAAAAATTATTTATGACATAATAATGATGCAGTTCTTAACTCATTAATAAATGATTTAAATAAATACGATTATAAAGATTAAAAAAATAAACAAAACCTATCCAATTTATATTGGATGATTTTAATTCAACCATGTGTCATCTTATCTTTGACTTTAATTAGTTTTAGATGTTTATTAAATGAAAATAATTATATAATAAAATAATATTTTCACACTTTCCTAAACAACCCCTCATCCCCTTATAAAAGGACACCACATCTAACCCATTCCTTACTCGTCTCAAGCCCCATGGATTATCCAAACCCTACCCAAATTTTCTCTCAAGATCTCTCTCTTCCCCCCAGAAGCCTTAATTATACATAAGTCACATCATGAAACCCGTTTGGTTCAAACCAAATGAAGTTACCCGATTTAAAGGTAACGTCTTCTATTAAGTTATTTTGTTTTATTTTCCTTCTCCAACCCCCTAAAACATTTTAATTCAATTATTTTATTAAATAAACAGTATCCTAAATATAATAGTTTGTTTTTATGAGAATTATTTGAACAACACATACACTCACCTTAATCTAATTGGTGAAGAACATAATATTTCTGTAGACGATAAACTAACGCCTCACGAAACAATTATTGATCAATCTTTTCCTTCCACCTCTTATGGTAGACAATATGATGGAACATTATTTAAATATGTTATGTATTATTTTTATGTTTTCTTTAGGCTTCTATATTTTTCATTTATATCATACCTTTATTGTTTCCATTACGGTTAAACGTGATAATTTAATTTGAGGAAGTGCAGACTACTGCCCTCTCAAAGTGATATGAATCATTGATGCCATATGTGGGATGTATAAAGGATGGGGTTAAAAAAATTATATATTATATAATACTGGAATTATTATATACCTATGTATCATTATCTTTTAATTCCATTAAATATGAAATATAAGTGAAATTAGCGTTCATGTGTACATACGACTTACCGTCTCCATGAACGTTGCATTTCATTTCTTACCTAAATATTTTATATAATATTATAAATACATATATATATAGTAGTTATATATTAAATATAAATTGTGAATATCATTCTTGAGATAATTGAATCTTGACCACATTGACAACATGAAATTAAAAGGTCTTCATTTTTGACTTATGTACCAAATATCGACAAAACGACCATTATTAACATAAATGATTACATAATGTTTATAACATGGAAATAAGAAATTTAAAAGGAATAATAAAATTGATAAATATTCATAAAAAGTATAAATTAACTTAATAATATTATTCCGTAATAACAAGGAACAAGCGAGTCACGTCAGACATGAGGTAAGGGGTTTCTTATCTCACTTTTAATTCCACGAGATTTCCATTGTTCACCACGTATTAATTTCATGTGATGTATTTTTTACTACCATTTAATATATATTATAATTATTATAATTATATTCCAGGTATTATTTTATTAATTTGGTGATTATTAATGTTGGTTCATAAGAATCGATTGATTACAACTTTGTAATGGGTTTTTTCATATAACTTTTTATTCGTGGGAGATTCATGATATATTTTCCTCTATTTCTTTTTGTGTGGTGGATGTAAAACCCATGATTGTATTATTTTTTTAATATACTTTCATTTATTTGTATTTACATATTCATTTAATTCTCATTCTTTCATGGGGTTTATGTTTCTTATATTACCAAATTGGTAACGAAATTTCAAATTTTAATTTCCACTCAGTGGGATTTATTCATATTTCATTGATAATTTCCTACAAGATTATGTGTGAAAAAAAAATTTATTTACTTATTTAGTAATTTACATTCCCTTTATTGTTTATATACTTGTTATAAATATAATAAATCCATTGATAAATTCTCTATTCATCGATAGAAACTTGATAAGTGTAATTTTAACTCAATTTCCATTCATTGAGTTAAACATCCAAGCCATTGGTGTTGTTTTTACAAAAATATGTGTGAATGATCTCTGATTTATTTTCAATGAATATCCAATAAATTTATGTTTATTTATTTTTTTACGCATTATTATGTAATTGATTTATCCTTAATCTAAGGATACAGTTTTTTTAATGGATTTCATCTCAATTTATATTCCTTTGAGACTTCATTATTGTTATTCACCAAATCACTCTTAAATGGTGTATATACTCTCCTTTGTAATATTATATCATTAATCCATTTATTCTCATGATATTATAAAGTTATGATTTGATTATTTGTATTCAAAAGTCTCTCATTTTGTCAAAAACTCTTCAACTAAAATATTGTTTTAAACGTTTTAAAGATTTATTCTTCTATATAATTCTCATTAATGGCCATGTTTTAAAATTTTTTAAGTATTTATTTATATGGAAATAAATTTTTTCAAATAATAATTTATTTAAAAGTTTCAAAGTGGTATGGGACACTATGCTTCAAAAATATCATTATTAATGGTTTTAATTTGTTTTTGAAAATGGTTATATAAATAATTAATTATGTTAGTTTATCAAAATGATATATTGTGATTGCAATGTGGAAATTTTATCTTTATTTAATGATTGTTTTATGCGTTATGAATATGTTATGGTTATTGGGAGTTGTTTACGTATACTGGTGATCTGTGATAAACCTAGGGTAGGTTAGCCAGAGATAGCTCTCCAATGCATTGTGTAACGTGAAAGAGGTAATTGTTTATGTTTCTCCTAAGAGATTTAGGTAATATACTATGATGGGTATTCCAAAATAACTCCCTACATTTCTATGATAACTAAAATGTAAGTATATTATGTATTACATAAGTTAACATTATAATTTATTATTTCTGTGTGTTATTAATAAATATTATGATTTCATAAGGTATGTTATGATTGAAAAGTATGGTTTCATTGTTTTGAATGTACTGATGGGATAATGTTATCATTCCTTATTTTATATCCCTTAATGATCTTTTTATTCCCATCCCATGTTTTTGAAATGTTTTCCACTTGAATTAATGATTAATAGAGGGCATGGATGGGATAAATCAACAGTCATACTGTCTAAAAGATGTAACTATACATGTTTCATTTTTTATTTTATGAAAAAAAACAGATATTGAGTAGTAGTGTCTAATTGTAATATTAATGTTTATATGTAATAGTTATGGACTAATTACATAAACCTATAAACCTGAAAATAGCATTAATGTGAATTGTTAATTTAATTCAGGATTATGTAATGTTTAAATATGTGTTGTTCTAGTTGGTATCCTTGGTATGTTTAGATAACTTTAGAGGTTAGGGTGTTCTTTAAGAATAAGTGACATTACCATAATGGTTAGGATTTTAGAAAGAGTCATACTTATTTTATATTAAGTGAATGAGTTTCGGATAACATGAATAAGTATATCTTAGTAATGACCCTCCTTATATGATATTATATGATTATTTTACTGATATAATCACACATACTTTTTTGGTTTTAGTAAATAGATGGATCTAGAGGGCACCAATGCAACAGTGGAAGTGAAGAAAACTGTGAAGGAATCATGAAGGAGAAACTGAATGAAATGTAAGCTACAATGATAACTCTTGTGGTTTTTCTTAACCAACTCTCTGGAGTCATGATTGACCACCTGAACCTTGGTGATTTTTATAAGGCATTGTATATGCGAGAAAAAAAATCCCCAAGGATGTTCAAGTGATAATCATAGAGTTATGTATATTCCAAAACCTGTGTGTCCAGGATGTGGAAGGAAACACATAAGAAAATGTTTCAAAGGGATGGGAAGATTCTATAGATGTTGTAGTGATGGTGATAAAGAAAGAACCTTCCATGGAAAAATGAAGAATCTAGTTGACTCTTAGAATGGGGAAGAAGTTCTTTATGAGGGATCAACTGAATGTTTTAAAAGTGGTGTTCATGGTAATTATACAAACATATGTTTTATGAACAAGGATTAGGAATGGGATCACCAGGATCATAAAAATATATGTTTACCAATACCTAATGTCATTCCAATTGAGGATGAGGAAACTAATAATGATAAATGAATAGTATGGATTATTTCATAACTATTTTGTAGACATCATTGAATATTAGGATATGATACATGATTTTGGTTGTATGAATGAAGTATTTCAGAATAAGATGGAAATAAATGGTTAATGGATCAGGAAGAACGTTGAATGTGTAATAAGTCAATATATAAAGAATTCCACTGTTATGGTATATTTTAGGATGGTGAAAAACATAAATGTATTCAGGATATTTTGATGATGGGATTATATTAGAATAATTTTTATAGTATGTGAAAACCTGAAGTTTGATATATGAAAATATTATTCAAGCAATAATTATCTTTTTTATGGATATAGTTACAAAGAATCATTTGGGTTTATATGATCCTAGAATTTTACGCAATTAGAGGTTAATACACTTTGGGATGCAAAATGAAATTTATTAGATAACCATTCTAGTTAAATTATAATACGGTTATTATTTATGTATTTATCTCTTTTTGGGAATGTTATATTATTTTAAAGTTTTTGAAAGAGGACAACACACAGACAGCATGACATCCCGTCGCGTTGTACAAAACTGCAGGAATCGAACCCACAACCAAAATGCGATAGGAATTATCACATACCATTAAACTACATGAATTCCCTAGTTAGTATGACCAATTCTATTTAGTTAGATGATTTTTTGAATCAATAATAAGTTTATTTTGTGTTATCTATGGAAATTATTAACCATTCATGGGGAATATTTTATTAGGTTAATTAATTTTTAACATGAGACGTTAAGAGTAATTGATGTTATTTAGAGATAAATGTGAAGATTTATATTGGAAGAATTTGAGATTAAATATTTATAAGAATTTTGTTTCAATATTAGTTTTTATTACTTGGATGAATTTAATGGACAATTTAATATTTAATGGTCTTTGTTCACCTTTCGGTAATGTTTGACAAATTTTAGAGATTGAGAGTAGTTTTTCATTTTGAAAAAGATAATCCTTTTGAGGATTATCTAATTATTTACTAACCATTTTGGTTTGGGTTAATGTCTAAAGACATGGTAAAAATATATTTCAACTTTTTTGGATTATTTGACTCTTCGTAAGTCGATTATAGCCCTTTCAATTTGAACTAGTCATCTTGAATACTCATCGTTTGATGAAAGAAATGAGTTTGTGATAGAAATTTAGTAGAGGATGAATGTATAGATGAAAAGTAATTATGTTTCCTTATGTTTTTTTGTTAAGCTCATAAATAAATTATCCCCTTTATCAAAGGTAACATAAAACAAATATGTTGTCTGATATCTTATCCTAGTGGGGATTCTAAGACCATTTAACCCATCACTAGTTTTTGTTTTTCTAGTGGTTAACTTTCCCCTAATAATGTTTTCAATCACTCACCATCATAACATGATGTCTTTTCACTCTTACATATCTATGTTTTCATGGAATCCTTGTATCTTTTGTTTTGGGTGACCTTTGGACATCTCTTCCTTCATTTTAAAGGGATAGATTTATTGACTCTTTTTACGATGTGGGAATTATAATGATTTTTCTGAGCTAAATTTTAAAATAGCGAGTACGTAAATTACAAAAAGGGGGGAATGATGTAACATCCCTAGTAAATAAAAAATATTTAATTTTCATATTTATTAATATTTGTGTATTAATTATTAGTTATATTTTAAATGGTATTCTATGTTCGATGCCATACCTGAAATAGTACAATAGGTTTATTTGAAATCTTACGTTGCAGAATAAGAATATAATACTATTATTTTAAATGGTAATTAACACCATCCTTGGTTTAAGAATCAATGAACATAACTAACTTCAATATAATTAAACATGTTTTTAAATTTTTTTACATTTATCTAGAAAATGTTAGTGGATTGAAATGTGAATGAATCTAATTCTAAGCATAATTTTCTTTTAAAGGTTTATTTACTACCTTATAATGGAAAACCATCATTAAATATTGTTTTTCACACTTTTATATGTTCCAATTGACCAAATAAAATTATTATTAAGAATCAGGACAACAAAAATAACTTTGTGTTAAATTTTGGTATTTTTCTAATAACATCAAATTTTTTATGAATACTGGAAAATTATGTATTTCAAAATTAAAACATCATTTTAGTATAATTTATTTATATGGGTTCATAATCTTTTTAATTTGTTTTAAAGTTTAATTAGATTATATTTTTATAATTTAATCTATTTTTGGTCATTGGATGAAATTTCACTTTGAAAGTGGGCATAAACAACTGTCAATCTTTTGATGGTTATTATTTCTTAAAAAAGCGAAATATGTTTCGACAATGGGAATTATTTTTATATTAATTAATCAATCTTCTATGTTATGAATTTGAAAAAAATAGACATCATTTTTGAAATCATAATATCAAATATAGATCAGGCTTAATTTTTGGTATTTTTTGAAAAGATCAATTTTGATGAATAGTAAAACCCCTAAGTAGTAGTTAAAAATATGAATTTTCATTTAAATGAAATTTACCGCTTCTATGAATTGAATTTAGAAAATCTCATATATATGGTTGTTATTGTTATGTAAAATGTATTTTAATAATATTAAAATAATTTTCCGTGAATAGTTACTTTGGAATTTTATTTACTGTGATTAAATGTAAATATGGTAGTTCAAGGTAAAGAGAATATCATAATAATACAAAAAACACCTTAATATTGTCCTAAACATATTGGATGAGTCATAGAGGAGAATGGGAATCCTTGGGTATATTATGAGACCCCATTAAGCTACTTATGATTGATAATGACACTTTATATTAATTAATTTAATGTAATGACAAAAATGACATAAACAAATATCTTTTAGTAAATAACTTTTTACATGGGGTCATTTAAGTTATCACGTTGACTATGAATATTAATTGGAAAATATAAATATTTCCTATATCATGGTATTCTTCTATAATTTTTAGACATTAAATAAATAATATTATTTATGACATATTAATGATGTAATTTTTACCTATTAATAAATGATTTAAATAAATAAGATTATAAATTTTAAAAAAATAATCAAACATATCAAATTCTTGTTGGATGATTTTATTTAGACCATGAGTAATATTATCTTTGAATTTAATGAGTTTTAGATCTTTAGAAACGAAAATTCATCAAATAATAAAATAATATTTTCACACTTTCTGAAGGAGCACCACCTCCCACTTATAAAAGGACACCACTTCTAACCCATTCTTCACACCTCTCATGACCCTTGGCTCGCCCAAACCCAGCCCAAATAATCTCTCATGTTCACTCCATTCCACCTATAAGCCTTAATGTAGGCAGAAGGAACATCAAGAAACCATGTTGGTTCCAACCAAAGGGAGTTACCTGATTTGAAGGTAACATCTTCTCTTAAGCTCTTTTTTTTATTTTCTTTCTCCAACACCTTCACCTTTTTATTATTTTTTATAAAAAATCCAGTATCCAAAATATACTAGGATGTTTTTATGAGAAGGATTCTAACTACGATTACACACACCTCCATGTAATGGGTAAAGAACATATTGTTTCTGTGGATGCAAAACTAACGCCTCAAGAAATGATGATTGTGCAATCTTCCCATATCACCTCTTAAGGTGGCCATTATGAGGGCACTATATTTATATATGATATATATCATGTTTATGTTTTTTTATGATTCTGTATTTTTATTTTATAGAATACCTTAATGGTTTCTATTATTGGTAAATGTGATAATTTCATTTGAGAAAGTGCGGATTTCCATCCTCTCAAAGTGATATGACTTGTTCATTCCAAACATGGGATGTTTAAAGGAAGAAGTTAATGAAATTATATATTATATAATACTGGATTTATAATATACCTAGGTATTATTATGTTTTCATTCCATTAAATAAGAAATATAAATGAAAGTAGCATTCAAGAGTATGTACGGCTTACCGTCTCTATGAACGGTGCATTACATTTCTTACCTCTAAATGTTATTAAATATTATAAATACATATATATAACAGATATATATGATATATAAGATATATAAATAATTAATATCAATATGTATATATTGTAATCTTGACAGCATGGACAACTTGTAATTATAAGGTGTTCATTTTCTACTAAAGTACCTAATATCTACAAAATGTCTATTGTTAACTTAAATGATTACATAATGTTTATAACATAGTACTAAGAGATATAAAAGTAAAAATAAAAATGAAAAATGTTCTTAATAATTTATGAATTAACTTATCTTTATAACTCAATAATAATAAGGGACAAATGAGTCAAGTCAGACACGAGGTAAAGGGTTTTTATCTGACTTTTAGTTCTGTGAGATTTCCATTGTATGCCACATATTTCATGCATGTGGTGTATTTTTTTACTACCATATGGTCTATATTATCATGGGTATCTTTATATTCATGGAATTTTATGATCCATTTGTTTTTTATTAAGTTTTGGTCATACGACTCAGTTGATTACAACATGGTAAGGGGTTTTCATCTCACTTTCTATTCACGGGAGATTCATGCTATATTTGACCCTATTTCCTTTTTTGTGGTTGATGTACTAGTCATGAATTTATTATTTGTTTAATATAAATTAATTTATGTGTATTTACATATTCATTGAATTATCATTCTTTCAGGGGGTGTATGTTTCATATGATACCAAATCGGTCAGGGAATTTCAGTTTCCAATTTCCACTCATTGGGCTTTATGCATACTTCTTTGATTATTTTTCTCCAAGATTATGAATAAAATCACTATTTTGTTTAAATATTTAGTAATTTACACTGCCCTTTGTGTGGATATACTTCTGATACACATAATCTATCCATTGATAAATTTTCAAGTTATCGATATGAACATAATAAGAGTAATTTTAACTCAATTTCCATTCATTTAGTTAAACATCCAAGTCATTGGTGTTGTTTTTAAAAAAATATGTTTGAATGTTTGTTGATGGATTTACAATGAATATACTATCATATTGAGTGTATTTATATTTATCACACATTATTGGGTAATTTATTTATCATTAATCTAATGATACAGTTTTTATAAGGGATTTCATTTCAATTTACATTTAATTAAGACTACATTGTTGTTATGCACCAATTCACTCTTATATGGTGTATACACTATTGTTTGGAAGATTATATCATGAATACCATTATTCTAATGATATTATAATGTTCTTATTCTATTATTTTTGTTCAATAATCTATCATTTTGTTAAAAACTCTTTAACTGAAATATCCTTTTAAATGTTTTGAATATTTGTTCTTCTATATCATTATCATTAATTTCTTTTTTTTACAAATCGTTTTAAGGATTTATTTACATGGACATTAATGTTTTCAAATGTTAATTTATTTAAAAGTTTCAACGTTTTATAGGACACTTTTATTCAAAAATATCATTATTAAATGTTTTAAATGGTTTTTCAAAATGGTTTGATAAAGAATTGATTATGTCAGTATCCTAAAATGATATATTGTGATTGCAATGTAGAAATATTATCTTTATTTTATGATTATTTTATGAGATATGAATAAGTTATGGTTATTAGGAATTATTTACATGTATTGGTGGTTCCGTGATAAACCTAGGGTAGGTGAGCCCGAGATAGGTCTCCAATGCATTGGTAATGTGACGGAGTTAAACGTTGATATTTCTCCTAAACGATTTATAGAATATATAGTGATGGGTATTCAAATGTAACTTCCTATGTAACCGTGATAGCTACAATGTTAGTTTTTTATATATTCCCTCAGTTACCTTTATGATTTACAATTTCTATGTGTTATTCATTAATCATAAGATTTTATATGTTATGTTATGATTGAAAAGTATGGTTTCATTATTTTGTATTTATGGATGGGATAATGTTTTCATTCCATATTTTATATCCATTACAATGATTTTAATGCTCATCCCACGTTTTTAAATGTTTTCCACAAGAATTAAAGAAGTATAAGGGTCAAGGATGATATCAAGGAAAAGTCATGCTATCTAAAACAAGGAACTAGACATGTTTCTTTTTTATTTTATTAAAAAATGGATACTGAGTAGTAGTGTCTAATTGTAATATTCATGAAGATATGTAATATTTATGGCCCAATTAATTGAAACTCTAAACCTGGAAGATATCCAAAGTGAATAATTCATATAATTCAGTATTATGTAATGTTTCTGGTAGAATCCTTATAGTTAGCATCAAATTTCGGTTTAGATAACACTAGAGTTTAGGGTGTTCTTTCAGCATAAGTGACATTACCATAATGGTTAGAATTTTAGAAAGAGTCATTGTTATTTCAGATAATGTGAATGATTTTAAGATAATATGAATAAGTTTATCATTGTATTTACCCACTTCATAAGATATTATATGACTATTTTTCTGATATACACACATATACCTTTTTGGTTTCAGTATATGGCTGGATCTAGCAGGCAGAAAAGTAGCAATTGATGTGAAGAAAACTGGGATGGTTTTTTAAATGAGAAACAGAATGAAATTGGAGCTGCAATGTGAACTCTTGTGGTTATTCTCAACAAACTATCTGGATTCATTAATGACCACCAAAACCATGCAGATTCTTATAAGGCATCATATATGTGAGAAACAAATTCCCATGGATGTTTAGGTAATAATCATAAAACTATATATATATTCAAAAACCTATTTGTAAAGGGTGTGGAAAGAAACACATAAGAAAATTTTTCCAAGGTATAGGAAGATGCTATAGATTTGGTACTGACGGTCATCAAGAAAGAACATTCCATGGAAAAAGGAAGCATCCAGTTGACTCCAAGAAAGGGAGAGATGTTCTTTTTGAGGGACCAATTGAAGGTTTTAAATGTGGTGTGCATGGTCATTATACAAACAGATGTCCAAAGAAGATGGATTGGGAATGGGATTACTAGAATTATAAAAATATATGTTTAAAAATACATAATTAAATTCCAATTGAGGATGAGGTAACTGAAAATTACCAATTATAGATATGGATTATTTCATAACTAATGTTTAGACATTATTGAATCTTAGGATATGATTCATGATTTTGTTTGTAGGAAATAAGTATTTCAAAATAAGTTGTAAATGAATGGTTAATGTATCACGAAGAACGTTGAATGAGTAAGAAGTCAATATATAAGGGATTCATGTGTTATAGTAGATTATAGGATAGTGAAATGCTTAAAAAATACTAAGGCTCTTTTGATGATGGGATTCTATGAGAAGAATTTTTATATTACATGTAACCCTAAAGATTGATATATGAGCATTTTATTCAAGGAATACTTATCTTTTATTTTGTGGATATAGTTATAAAGAACCATTTGGGTTTATGTGATCCTAGGATTTGAGGCAATTACATGTTAATAAATTTTGGGAAGAAAAATGAACGTTGTTAGATAACCATTGGGGTTAAAATATGTTATGGTTATTTTTTATGATTTTATCTATTTTTTTGGAAATGATATAAAAATATTTTTTTTTGAAAAATGGAAACATGCAGACTGTGTGATAACCCATCACATCGAAAAAAGATTCCGGAATCGAACCCACAACCAAAGTGCGACAATGATTTATCGTCTACCACTAGACTACGTGAAGTACGTGGTTAGTATGACTAATTATATTTAGTTATAAGCTTTTTGAATAAAAATTAAGTTTATTTTGTGTTATCTATGGAAATGAATAACCTATCATAAATTATATGTGATTAGGTTAATTAATTTTCAATATGAGACTTTAAGAGTAGTTGATATTATTTGGAGATAAATTTTAAGATTTATCTTGGAAGACTATGTGATTAAATTATTCTTAGTTTTGGGTTTCAATCAATGTTTTTATTACTTTGAATAATTTTATGGAAATTTTTTTATTGAATAGTCTTTTTTGAACTTTGCATATTGTTTGAAAAATTTTAGAGATTAAGAGTAGTTTTATTTTTGTAAAATATT
Organism: Viscum album; assembly: GCA_963277665.1. NCBI lineage: Eukaryota > Viridiplantae > Streptophyta > Magnoliopsida > Santalales > Viscaceae > Viscum > Viscum album. Next base: position 1,212,915,770 of record OY728137.1, read on the forward strand.
ATCCTTTTTGGGGATTATGTGATCTTTTACTAACCATCTTGGATTTGGTTAATGTCTAAAGACATGGAAAAAAATTTAGTTCATATTTTTTGGATTATGTGATTCTCTAGATTTTTTTATATCACTTTCAATGTGAACAACTCATCTGGAATACTCATGGTTTGATGAAAAAAATGAGTTTTTAGTAAGAATTTAGTAAAGGATGAAAGTATACATGTAAAGTAAGTATGTTTCTATATGTTTTTCTTTAATATCATAAATAAATTAGTCAAATTTATGAAAAGTAAAATAATATAAAAACTTTTTTGTTAACTTTTTCATATAGGGGATTCAAAGACCGTTTATCCCATCAGATGTTTGTGATTTTTTGTGGTTAACTTTATTCTAATCATGTTTTCTATCACTTTCTAGCAAAAATTAATGGTTTTTCTCCTATATATCCATTTCATCATGGAATCCTAGTATAGTTTGTCTTTGGTTACCTTTTTACTTCTCTTTCTTTATTTTAAACCGATAGATTTATAGTCTTTCTTTCCGATGTGGGACTTTCAATGATGTTTCCGAGCCCAATTTTAAAATTGCGAGGACGCAGTTACAAAAATGGGGGAATGATGTAACATCCCAGGTAAATAAAAAATATTTTATTTTCATATTAATTAATATTTTTAAATTAGTTTTTAATTTTTCATTAAAGGGGATGTTGTGTTTGATGGCATACCCAATAAAAAACATTGAGTTCCTTTGAAATCTTACGTTGCACAATAATAATATAATATTATTATTTTAAATAGTAGTTCATGCCTAGAAGTTGTATTGGAAGGAATGAATAGAACTAAATGCAATATGATTATACATGTTTGTTAAATTTTTTTACATTTATCCAATAATTGTTAGAGACTTAAAATTTTAGTGAAACTAATTTTAATCACAATTTACTTTAAAATGCTGATTTACTGCCTATTAATGGAGAACCCTATTTAAATCTAGTTTTTATAACTTTTATATGATCTATTTGACTAAATAAAATTCTTAATAATAATTGGGATATCAAAATTAACTTTGGGAAATTTTTTTGTACTTTTCTGATAAAATTCATTTTTTGATGAATAGTTGAAAATACTGTATTTCAAATTCAAAACATCCTTTTAATATAATTTATTTATATTTTTTAATTATAATTTTAAATGTTTTTAATGATTAATAAGATTATAATTTTACCATTTAATCCAATTTTGGTCATTGGAAGAAATTTAACTTTGGAATTGGGCATAAAAAAGTGACAATATTTTGATAGTTATTATTCCTTAAAAACATGCTTTTAGTTTTGACAATGAGAATTAATTTTAAATTAATTAATCCAAAATCATTTTTTTTTTGAATTTAGTAAAATAGATATAATTTTTGAATTCAGAATATATAATATAACTTAGGCTGAATTTTTGGTATTTTTATGAAAAACATCAATTTTTTATGAATAGAGAAACCACTATGTAGTAGTTAAAAATATGACTTTTTCATTTAAATGAAAATTTACCTCTTCTTATTGAATGGCCTGAAGGCCTTTTTATTTTATTTTATTTTGGAAAATCACACTTTTAGGGTTGAAGGGGAACCCAGACAAGACCCGTAGGCCCAAGGCATAAGGCCCGACTGACACGCAATACATGACCTGAAGGCCTAGAGGCATACCATTACCAATACATGACCCGTAGGCCCAACCCACTTGAACTACCCCTCCCTAGATTCTGAATCACTGATCACCTAGCTCTTCCCCATGCATTCTTGATCATCTAGAATTTCCTCATACAAAGATACACGGTGTCTGGTCCCTATGGCGACTGCCATACCCTCTCATTTTTCTAATCTGGTTAGCTCTGCATCTTGTGGTTGGTACTCTTGTTTCTATGATCATCATATAGGGCTTGTTCTGTGTGAACTCGGCAACTCCATGGTCTTTTATGGCTCAAATTCCATCTGTCCTGAAGGCCTCGGATGACCCAATGTCCATGGAGACCCGTAGGCCCAAATCGGGTGAATAGTTCGGGCTGCTACATTAACGAACAGTAACTGCTACAGTAACTACTATAGTAACTAATATCGTACTGCTACAGTAACTACTACCATATTGCTACAGTAACCTAGAAATTCGCCTCCACCCGGTTTTGAACCTGGGTCTCTTTGATGACAAGAAAGAGCCTTTACCACTTGGGTATGTGCTCGTTGGTGAAATTTACCTCTTCTGTGAATTGAATATTTTAAATCCAACAAACACGGTTGTTATTAGTATGTAAATTTTTTTTCAAAAAGTAGAAAATACTATTTAGTGAATAGTAATACTTGACTATTATTTACCATGGTTAAATGTAAATTTTGTAATTCAAGGTAAAAAGAATATCATAATACTACATAATCACCTTAACGCATTCCTAACCATATTGGATTAGTCATGTTTGACCATGGGAAAACATGGGTCTATTTTGGGACCCCATAGAGCTACATAAGAGTGATAATGACACTTAAAATTAATTAATTTAAATTAAAGTAAAAAATGACTTAATCAAAAATATTTTAGTAAATTAATTTTTACATGGGGTTGTATAAGTTATCACTTAGACTATAAATATTATTTGGAAATATAAAAAGATTTTCTACATCATGGAATTTGTATTTTAATTTTTATACAATAGATAAATAAAAATTATTTATGACATAATAATGATGCGGTGTTTACCTCATTAATAAATGATTTTAATAAATAACATTATATAGATTAAAAAATTTACCAAAACATGTCCAATTATTGTTGGATTATTTATTTTGAACATGAGTCATATTATCTTCGACTTTAAAGTGTTTTTGATCTTTTGAAACCAAAAATAATTATATATAAAAAATAATTTTTTCACACATTTCTAAAGAGACCATGATCCCACTTATAAAATCACTCCACCTCTAACCAATTTCTCACACCTCTCAAGGCCATTGAATCATCCAGACCCAAAATTAATAATCTCTCAAAATCTTTATCTTCCACCAAGAATCCATAACTTAAGCAGAAGTAACATCAGGAAACACTTTTAGTTCAAACCAATGATAGTTACCTGATTTAAAGGCAACATTTTCTCTTAAGTTATTTTTCATTATTTTATTTCTCCAACACCCTAAATACTTTTTATTACATTATTTTAAAACAAAACAGGAATCATAAATATACTATGTTGCTTTTATGAAAATTATTTGAACTACACTGACACACACCTCCATCTAATTGGTAAAGAACATACTGTTTCGATGGACCACAAACTAACTCCTCACAAAACGATGATTGTTCAATCTTATCTTACCACAACTTATGGAGGCCTATATTATGGTAATATATTTATATATAATATATATATTGTTTATGTTTTATTTATGATTCTTTTTTTTCATTTATAGCATACCTTTATGGTTTCCATTATGGGTAAACGCGATAATTTCATTTGAGGAAGTGCAGACTACCACCATCTCAATGTGATATGACTCATTCATACCATAAGTGGGATGAATAAAGGATAGAGTGAATGAAATTATATATTATATAATACAGGGATTATAATATTCTTATGTATCATTATGTTTTAATTCCATTATATTAGAAATAGAAATTATAGTAGCGTTCACGCGTACGTACGACTTACCATTTCCCTGAACGGTGCATTTCAGTTATTATCTCTAAATGTTATTTAATATTATAAATACATATATATATATATATATATATATATATTGGATATATATGATATATATGATATATAAATCATTTATATCATTCTGGAGATAATGGACTCTTGGCCACATTGACAACTTGTAATTATAAGGTGTTCATTTTTTGCTGAAGTAATAAATATCGACAAACCCAAAATTATTAACATAAATGAAAACATAATGTTTATAACATGGTAATAAGTAATATGAAATGAATAATAAAATTAAAAAATGTTTTTAATCAAGTATAAATTAACTTTTGTTTATTATTCAGGAAGAACAAGGAACAAACGAGTCAAATCTGGAACAAGGTAAGGGGTTCCTTAATTTCTTTCACGTGGTGTAATATATAATTCCATTTGATATATATTATCATGATTATTTTTATATTCATGGTATTATATGATTAATATGTTGTTTATTAACTTTAGGTCATACTACTCGATTGATTACAATGTGGTAAGGGGATTTCATCTCACTTTTTATTCACGTGAGATTATTGCTATATTTTCCACTATTTCCTTTTGTGTAGTGGATGTACTATCAATGATTGTATTATTTGTGTAATATAAATTAATTTTTGGGTATTTAAATATTCCTTGAATTATCATTCTTTCATGGGGTGTATGTTTTATAAGTTACCTAATCATTAAGGGAGTTACAAATTTCAATTTCCACTCATTATGCTTTATGCATATTTCACTGATTATTTTACTCCATGTTTATTAGTAAAATCACCATTTATTTTTTATATTGTAATTTCCACTCAATATTGTGTGGATATAATTCTTATACACATAATCCATCCATTGATAAATTCCCAAGTCATTAATATGAACACGATATCACTAATTTTAACTCAATTTCACTTCATTGAGTAAAACATCCAAGTCATTGGGGTTGTTTTTACAAACATATCTATGAATGTTCTCTTATTTATTTACATTGAATATCCAATCATATTGAGTGTATTTGTATTTTACACACATTGTTATGTAATTGATTTATCCTCAATATAATGATCCGGTTAATATAAGGGATTTCATCTCAATTTACATATCATTGAGATGTAATTATTGTTATGCACCAATTCACTCTTATATGGTGTATATACTATCCTTTGTAATATTATATCATGAATCCTGTTATTCGCACAATATTAAAAAGTTTTTATAGAATTATTTTTATTAAAGAGTCTATAAATTTGTAAAAAACCTTTTAAATAAAATATCACTTTAAATATTTTATATATTTATTCTTCTAAATATTTATCATTAATGTCCATGTTTTAAAAATTGTTTTAACTATTTATTTAAACGGACATTAATGTTTTCAATTGATAATTTATTTAAATGTTTCAAAGTGGTATGGGACACTTTGATTCAAAAATTTCTTTATTAAATGTTTTAAATGGTTTTTAAAAAAGTTTATAATGAATTGATTATGTCAGTATCATAAAATGATATATTTTGATTTCAATGGGGAAATTTTATCTTTACATTATGATTTTTTTATGTGTTATGAATAGTTTAGGGTTATTGGGAATTGTTTATGTATACAGGTGGCTCCGTGATAAACCTATGGTGGGTGAGCTCAAGATACCTCTCTAATGTATTGGGTAATGTGATGGAGGTAAAAGTTAATGTTTATACTATGATATTTAGGTAATATATTGTGATTGGTATTCCAATGTAACTCCCTGTGTAGTTTTGATAGCTACAATGTAAGTATTTTATGTATTCCAGAAGTTAACATTATGATTTATGATTTTTTTTTGTTATTCATTAATGTTATGATTTCATAAGGTATGTTATGATTGAAAAGTATGGTTTCGTTGTTTTTTATTTATTTAAGTGATAATGTTTTCATTCTTTTTTTTATTTCCCATACTGATATTTTTATGGTCATCCCATGTTTTTCAAATTACTTCCACATGAATTAAAGATGAATAAGTTTTAAGGATGAGATTAAGGAAAAGACATGTTGTCTAAAACAAATAACTATATATGGTTCTTTTTTATTTTATGAATAAAATTGACACTGATTAGAAGTTTCTAATTGTAGTATTTAAGGTTATATATAATAGTTTTGGCCTTATTTTCTAAAACTCTAAACATGAAAAGATCCTCAATGTTAATTTTTTATTTAATTCGGGATTATGTAATGTTTAATGCCTGGTCCTTATAGTAATACTTCGGTAAAGATATACATTAAACATAAGATAATAATATTAAATCATTTTAATTACTTTTTTTGTAAATATGGTTGTGATAGAACATAGATTTCCAAATTAAAGGTGAAATAAAATAATATGTTCATAAAATTTTTTATTAGTTATCCTATGTCCTATAGAGTATAAAAATAGAACCACTACATTTATATGAAATTCATATAAAATTTTTAATAAAATTCAGCGTATTTTGTGAGAGACACATCGTAATATTTCACTAAATGAACCGTAATCATAAACAATAGTGACAAACTATGAGATTGTAGGTATAATCCATTACCACTTAGGAAACATTATTTCATATTATAATGGGAATAATAACATTACATGAAACCTATAAAAACATTATATGAATTATTTTCAATATATAACATATAAAAAGGAAGTATATTCACCTCATAGAAAAATATAGTTTTATAACATGCCATGTGTCTCAAAGAAGAAAAAATAAAATTACATTAGTTTACTGATTTGTTAATAATTGAAAACTAACACCCATGAAATAATATCATATTATGGATATTTAAATACCCATAAATTGATTTATAAGAATCATATATTGCTTCCCCTGTTATTAAACAGATCACATATAAGAAATAAGTTGTGTACATAGCTTATGTCTCATGGAACATAACATTTGGATGAGAAAACCCTTACTACATGAGTATGTTAGAATTGTGATCCCCATGGGTGATTAATATATTTAAATATTATAATATCATTAAATTCATTAAATTAGTGATATAAAATGTACTAGTAAATTATATACCCGACACAAAATAAGAGAGTGGTAAATATGGTATGTATCTAAGGGAAATAAAAAGGTCAGATGAAATCCCCTTACCATAAGTGGTTACTTTGATTTACATGATAAAAAATCCAGTACAATAAATAAAATCTTATTAAAATTATACTTCAAAATCACATGCTTATATATAGGATAAAATTGTAACTTTATATTACTTGTTTTAAAACAATTCCATGTTAAAGTAATTTTTCAGTTATTAACAACTTAGATTATCATACGTGTTTTGACTTTTTATTCACGATCCCTATATTTAGATCATCATTCACTTATTTAAGAAAATATAAAACATGATTTATATATCATATAAATTTATTATATAAATATAAATATTAATATATAATACATTATACAACTAAATGAAATACACCATTCATTTAGACGGTAGGTTGTACGTTTTCATGAAAGTTGATTTCATTTTATTATTGTATTAAAAGAATGAAAATAAATGGAGTATACACATATATAATATTTATCAAAATTATCATTATTATTTCATAAATATCATATATTTTTATACACCCACCAATAATAAATACCATGTAATGTTTGAATGAATCACATTACTTTGAGAAGGCAGTATCCCACTCATCCTCAAATGAGTTATTATATTTATGAAAAATGAAAAATATAATGGTATGTTGTATATAATAGTTCAAAAAACATAACTAAATAATAAATATAATATATATAATATATACATATTGTTTAATTTATAATTCCTAAACATGAGATGTGGTAATAGAAAAATGAACTACATCATTTCGTGAGGTCGTAGTTCTCTTTACACATGATCGGTAGGTTCATTACCCATTAAATGGATGTGTGTGTATGTGTAGGTATAACCCATAGAATAAAAACATATAAGTATATTTAGGTGACTATTATTATTATATAACAATGGAATAATAATATGTTATGGGGTGGAGAAAGAAAATAATATAAAAGCACTTGAGAGGGGTGTTACCTCATCTTTAAGTATCTCCCTTTGGTTTGAAGCCAAAGGATTCCATGGATGGATTTATTTCTGAGGTGGGGATTCAAGGAATATGGGATATATGTTTTATCGATATTTTGTAAGATATTTTTCAGGCCTATTTTTTTAATAGGTGTGACTTGGTGAGAGGGTTGAGTGCTTTCATATTGTGGAGGGAGAGGACACACATGGAATTTTGGAATACAAGTTAGGTGTAACCATATTTTTAACTATAAAAAGACATGAAAAATAAACCAAACTTAATAATGGTGTTATTTTGGCAGAAATATAACATATAAATGGGTTTTTGGAAATGTGTATATGTCATAATTTCCCTAATGTTTAAGGTTTTATTCATTGTTAAGCATTATTTTACACTAACCACTATAATTAAATTTAATCACATTTACCAATCATTTTTGTCAAAAATTAAGTTGATATTATTTGACAATAAATCTCATAATGATTACAATTATTTATTTAAAATTGAAAAAATTGAATTTACAGAAGTAGGAAATTATGTTTAATTATAATCCCACAAATGTGGTGAAAAAGTGGTTTTTATTGTAACAATGTTCAAAACATCATTATAATTTTTTATCTAAAATTAATATAAAAATTATTCTGATGGTCTAATTTTTTTTAATACATTTATAGATGATAAATTATGAATCTAAAACAATCATAAAATAAAAATTATTTATATAAATAAAATTTATCAAAAATAATTTTTTTATTAAAAATTTATGCTTTTTTACTATGCATCCTAACTGACATTTCACAGAAAAAAAATCACCCTAAAAAATGTGGTTATTAGGAATTCAAATATGAAGTTTATTTTATCAACATAAAACCCTAATTGTTTATAAAGTAATTTTATTATCATTTACATAAATACATAAAAAGTAATTCCCTTAAGAAAATAGTATTCTTCATCATATAAAGACGTCACAAAAATTTATATATTTCATTATAAATTGTTTTTGTTAAAAAATATAATAAATTATATTAAACTATTAGTTCTTAGTATTCATATTAACATGTTTAATTTCTTGGTTATAAATATAACTATTAAATAATTTTGATAATAATGTGTTGTATCAAACAAATTCAGTGTTTCATGTAATGAAATCTAAATCAATGATTAATGTTGAGATAACATACCATATTGTACTGTATAATGAAATGATGACTACATTTTTTAATATAAAATAAAAATTATTATGTGTTTCATGAAATGGTAATTACTAAAATGGTTAAATTATTTTGAAAAAATTATAATTCTCATAATTTATAGGATTTATATAGTACATTTTGAGGACATGGGTCAAGGGTATCTTAGGGTGGTTCATCATACCCATTTACAAGAGAATAGTCACAGATTTTTTTAAAAGTGATAAAAATTTATACACTATGATAGCATCTTATAACCCATATCATAACATATCATGAGAAAAGAAATTAAAACTATGAATTATTGGGGAATGTAATTTGAGATTCAAAAATAACATAATGAGAAATTATATATATATATTCCAGATGATTATGAAATAATAATGAATACATTAGAGAATAATTTTTGGATTAGAATAAAATTTCGTTCATTAACATTATCAGACAAAAATATTTCATATAGATAATAGATATGGATAACTTCATTAAACAAATTCCATGGAAATATAATTATAATTAATGGATTTAAACTTGGATGAACAAATAACAGAAAATTATTGGAAAATTATTTTTAAAAATAAGAATTATTATCCTTGTTTTTAAAAAATATTATAAATAAATATTATTTATAAAATACTAATTTATAAAATAATAAATATTTTAATAAACAATTCATTCAAAACCATGGAAATTTAAAATCAAAGAGTCATAATTAAAACCACATAAAAATGTGGGAGAATGAGATCTATTAGAAAGAATAATTGAGGAGATACATAATGATTTATTTCATGCCATTTTTAATAAATAAATAAAATCATTGTAAATAAATTTTAATAAATCACTTGTAGAGTGAATGATAATTATATAAAATAATATAATGAATATGGGCATTGTGGGGAAATAGTTTAATAAAATGAGATAAATAAAATAAAAAATGGAATCATTATATGTGAATTGTTAATCAATTAGATAGGAAATTTTCATGAACCGGTTCAGGTATATAGGTTACCCGATAACTGATTCGGCCATGATATAGCGGGAAATGGAATTCCAAATCCCCATGGGTCAGAGACTAACACCTGGAATCATAAACCATAAAAGTGGTAATGATTTTTCCACAATAATTTGGAAGAAAATTAAAACATGGAAACATGTATAACCAAAGAAACTACATTGGGAGTGAAGTACAACAGTACAACAATGCATAAAAGTCCATAGTATAGAAACCCAAGTACTAAAATGGGAATAAAAACCCCAATTTCATTAAGGACTCAAGTCACCAAGACCAATGGTCAACATTTTCATCCACCACAAAGAGATCCCATCCCTTTTTTGGATCCTAGAAGGAGAATGTCTACAAAAACGTGAATGAAAAAGTAGGGTGTGAGAGAAAAACAACAGTATGGTCTCATCATAGATTCCATAACAGATTCCAACAATTGATTAACATAAAAATATGATTTCAATATTAAATATAATAATGTATGACATTCTAAATTCTATATAATAAAATCATGTTATATAGTTCAAATGATGGAAAAATACTTTATTCAAAGACATTACAAAATGATGGAGTATTTCAAAAACAATGTCATAAATTAAATAGTTACATACAATTTTAACTAACGACAACAGACATGTAAAGTAGTTAAAAAGAATTGGAATACATTTATATCTAAAATATAAATAAAAAACTTATAATCGTGGTCTTCTACCAAAAGGTATGAAACTATTAATCGGCTATAGGATTGCACACTCTCTATGTGAACTCAAAAAAATGTCTTTACTCACATCGCTATTAATTTGTCCATAGGAGACTCATCATCCACCCATCAGGGATGTGACCCACAACAAGTATGTTTTATAATGTTTTCATAGCGTAGAGTTTGTCCAAATAAATCACTAACTACCTAAGGATTTCATGCACTCTTACATGATGGGTGAACAATTTTTAGAATTCTCAAAAATATGATCAATCCCACTATTCCATTTCAAAAGTGCCAATTTCCATCCATTTAAAACCAAACAAAGTTTTATTTTAAAACATTCCATTTTCATAAGATAAAACGTCTAGGTTTTCCTAAAATCAATTTAATCCATTTTCCACCGTTTGAAGTCCATTAAAAACAAAATATATCATTTCAAAATTCAATTCCACAATTAAAATCCAAAATTTAATTTCTAAAATTTCAATCAAATTCATTATTTTAATTCAAAAATTATAATTGGCCAATTTCCAAAAACATGCCCCAATTCAATGGAATTGGTGGTTTTCCAAATCTCATTCCAGAACCATTTCAAATATATCAGTTCAATGGAATCATATTTTATTACATCAATTGAATTTGATTTTATGGAACTAAATTTAAATCAAATATTGAAATAAATCATGCAATTCAAGGATAATCCATATGGCTAATAGTGATGGAACCACCTACCTTAAGGTTGATGATGTCAGTGGAAATGATAAACCACCCCATGTGATAAAATATACCTCTACACGCACATATTATCAGAAGCGTTAACACACCAATGGTAAATGTTTTTCAAGGGTTCCCAAGAACAATACATATCTATTTCATTTCACAACAAGTAAAATATTTCAGAGGACTACATTTTCTCTCTCTTAGATATTCTCTAGATTATCATTTTAAATTCTCACATGCTATGATAATATATGTAAAAATTATCTTTAACAAATAATTGAAATTATCATTCAATAATTTAAAAAAATAACTATTTATATATTCACAATATTTATCTTATGAAATATTAATTAAAATAATCTCAAAAATAATATATGATAAATGTATTTTAATTTTTCATTTGATAATCTGGCAGGATTATCATTGATAATTTTGTGATATTATCATTTAAAAATAATGATAATATTTCATTGATAAAACATGTAATGATCTTATGATAATTTTGATAATATTTTTATGTAATAATTACTTCATAATTATCCTGTAAGAAAAAAAGAATAATTATATTCTAATAATTAGTCAATACAGATTATCATTTTTGCAATTATCTTATCATAATTTGATTTAATTTTATCATGATAAATATGTATTATTATAATTTCAATTACACTTTGATAATTTTATTTTAAATAATTATATATTTATTTTGTTTATAAATATATCTATGAAAATGTATATATATATATATATCTATATGTCATTTGAAAATTAATATAAAATTTATGATTTTTAACATTTGTAGTATCCTTTATATTATACTTTTTTCTTTATTAACGCCCCTATTTTTTATATATACCACATATAAGAAATAAGAATAAAAAAAACTATTAAAAACCTAATATAGAATGAAGGTTTTCTATAAAAACCTTGAGGAAGAAAAACTATCATGGGATTCAACAATCGCGCAAAAAAAAGTTACATAATCAGCCTAAAGTGAGAAGATCATCCAATGGAAATACTATGGTGTTCGGGAATTTAAGAACCCTATATTTAGATCATTTAAACCTTCATTTTCAAACACCCTTTTTAATCACCCATTCAACAAAAAATTTATTAAGTAGTGATTGATTTCACCTAAATAATTAATTGCAACTAAAACCGATTAAAATGATGAATAAACTAAATCTTTTGGAAAATTGAGCATTCAAAAATAGAGTTTTTTTTTCAATTTAAGGAAGATATAGATCTTGAAATGATATTTTGTTTTTATGGTTATTATTCTTATTTATTTAATTTATTTAAATTATTAAAAATGTAACCCTATAAAGCGATGTTACCATACACATGTCGATCATAATGTTTATATCTGTTCAGGGTAATAACCTTGATCCAGACCCAACCATGGTCTCATATTTCTAATAGGACACACCGTTTGAATGATATTAATGATTTTTTATTTTAAAATCCGCATTAATATTTAATTAAAACAAAAAAATTTATTTTTGAAAGTGATGCATCCAAATGACCGACACTAAAAAATGTTATATCTTTTCTAGAGTAAACCCCTCATTTTGAACCCATCCATAATCTTAGATAACTCATATGACACACAATTTGAGGAATTTTTAATTATATTTAATGAATAATACATTGAATATTTTTAAAAACATTATCTCAAGATCGAGACACCCAAATGTCTGGCGCCTTTAAATGGTATACCAATACTATGGTAAACACAATAATTCAGATATAATTGTGTTATGAAATTTCTCACATGACACACCTGTTTAGAGTTATTTAATTATTTATAAAAAAAAGTGCACTCTTAAAATATTCAATTTAATATTTTTATTTCGTCCTCCCCAAGGCTTTCTAGACCTTGTAAACTCATACTTACTCAATTCTTAACTCATATAATACTTAATTGAATATTCCAAATTATTAATTAAGTGTTTTACAACTCCATGACATGTTTAATAAAAAATAAACTTTTCAGTAAAACCCCATTTTTTCAATTTAATGTAATAATAATTTAATAAAAGTGTGTTTAGGAACAACTGAAATATTAACTGGATGTTACAAAAATATAATGATGTTTTGTAAACCAACAAAATATCCATTGTATATGAAATAGTGTGGATTATATGGATAGTTCAGAAATATTCTCCAAATGAATTATTTGAAATCGTTAATCTCACATGAGAAGAATTATTTAGAGGATACCCCTTACCTTTACTGATAAATCCCATAAAAGAATATAATATCATATACAATAAACATACATATAATTATTAATTATTTCACAACCATCTTAAATTGATTTACCATTTAACTATTCAATTATATTCATTTATTACACATTTATTGAATATTTATTTTCTATTTTCTAAATTAGATATTCATAATTTGTATTATTATTAGGTTTAATAATGTATTTTTGTCCTCATTCATCGATAACAAGTACATAATTACTTTGTTATTCAAGTTAGTAGAATCATTTTTATTAATATAATTCTTTAGTACCATGTAAATTTCAAATAATGAATTGGAATTTTTTAGAATTGAATTTAAAATGATCGTGTTTCAAGTAATTTTCCAATAATTAAGTGTTATTTTATAATGAACACTCATTTTTTTCTTCCAGAACAACATTTATAACAAAAAAAAATTCATTAATGTGATATATTTTTATTATTAATTCAATGATATATATATATATATATCATTGAAAAGATAGATATATTATAACATCATACATATAGGGGGTTGAAATGATCCATACAAGATCATGTTACACTACAGATAACATAACAATATATAGTTATATTTTAGTAATATATTACAAATAACATAATAATGAATTTTATAATATATAATTAAAATTATTAGTTATAACTATAGAAAATTAAGATCAAAATTTTAGTTTTAAATGATATATAGTGATAATATATATACATGGTGAATTGCCATATTCTTGAAATGGATACATTCATAATGAAGGAAATATGATTCCATATTGGGATATATAAAATTAAAATATAAAAGATGATTTCTATTAAGTATAATTTGGGTTTTATTAATGTGAGAATATATTGGAACCCTTTCCTCAATCAAATATTATTTTATTATTTTTATATAAAAATCAATAAATCAGAACCTATAGTTCTAGAGGACTAGTGTTCATAGATGACTAATAATTAAATACAGGAACCTAAAAATTAACTAAATAATTATTAGTGGTTTCTCTATAATTTTCTTATTAATCCCAAAGTCTTATTTAACAATATATTATATTATTGGTATATACATATTGAAAATTTGTGATCTATAAATCATTAAATAGTAATAATCATAATAAAATATGATAGTAAGAAATACATATGAGGTAAGACGCCTACCATGATAAAATAAAAGAAAATGATAATATGTTTTTATGTGATGTAATTATATAAATTATTTGAGATCATAGGATCCTGGAATCATAAGAATGTAGAAACAAAATAAAATTAGATAAGAAATAATTAGGTTCCATTCAAAATAGCATCTCTTAAATAAAGTAAATGATAAGGGAAACTAAAGATTATGTATTATCCCCCTATGATAAAAGTAAATTAACTAACGTATATATTTAAAGAAAATATATAAAGGTATATATTAATTTTGTTTTATGATGATATATATAAGGGGAAATAAAATAGAATATATAACAGAAATGTAATATGGGCAGTTCAAAAGATCCCATACATTAGATCACAAATATCAAATATTTTCATATAACCACAAATATATCTCGATTACGTTTATTACATAGTGTATTTTGAACTTTTATTAAGTGTACAATAAATTTTATGGTCTATTTACATTCATTATTGATTCCTTTATTGTATATGTCTGTATTATTTTTTCCACTTGGGGGTTTTTAGTTTATTTTACATAGAACATATTCACTGTATTCATCCTGCTCAATAGTTATAATAATTATTTCAATATGGTCAATATTTTTATATTTTACCATGAATATATTTCTAATTGATCAAAATTTATTCAACTCAATATTTTTAAAAAATTGACTCAAATTATAAAATATTTCCCAACATTCTTGTCGAGGGTATACAAAATGACCACAATCATTTAATTTATAAAATAATTAATATTATAAATAATTTAAATGTATATATTATTAATTTAATTATAAATATAATATTTATTCCATAGTTATATTATTCAAACCTGCAAGGTACAGAAAGGATTTGAAACAGAACCCATCATCCATGGAGGTGGTGAACCAACAACAACATAGATAATGTTTTCATTATGTAATAGATATGTGGAATCCATATATGGTTATAAAAAACATAATAAAATTTAATAGTTCTTAAGGAACCAATTTAATTGTATTAATACGGTTGTAATTGATTTATAGAAGGTATAAGAAGAAAATATTTGATCACGATTCGATCAAGAATATTACATATTGATATGAATGTTCACTGTTAGGCCACACCGTATGGATCATATGTTCTGTATTTTAGGGATACTTAGTATTTTATCAGTTAGTTAGTTATTTTCATTGATATTTCAATTGATATATTTTACACTAATGTTCATAATGTGTAAGATTATGATATATTTTAAGGGGTGGTGTTTATTAGAGTATGAAAGTCATGATTTGTAGTAAAATATACACTATTCTATCATTTGGCTAATAATGTTTCAATGTATTTTTTTCATACAAAAAAATTATATATATTACAAAAATTATTGGATTAGTTTCATTATAATTATTATAAAATTTAATGGAATAATTTATCCTTTCAATTAAATGTTATAATCTAAAAAATAATTTATTTTTACAAAACAATATAACTTAATTTTAAAAATTTCAAATTTATTAATTTAAACTAAATATATTGACATAAAATGACAAATAAATATCCTTAAATCCAGTTAATTTTTATAAGGGGTTTCATAAATTACTTATTTAACATTTATATATTGGTGATATAAGGAAAGTAACAGAATTGACAAAAACTATATTTTTAGCATTCAACAAAAAATAAATTATTTATAAAAATCACAAAAAAAATATTGAAAGGTAATTTAGACATGATAAATCCCTATATTAAATTAATTTTTCTTAATAATTTTTTAATTTTGATTAATATAATTTTTTAAAATATTATACTTTTTTAAAATATTAGTTTTTATTATGTTATTTAATTATTTACTAATAGAAGAAGTACTTATGAATTAAATAAATTATATGATAAAAAAAATTTAATGAAACCATTTAATTGAAAAATACTTTTTTCAAAATACTAAATATTTATTTTCTTTAAAATAGATTAGATATATTTTCATAATATATAAAACATTAATTTACTTTTCTCATGATATGAATTTCTTATATTTAATATTCAAAATTAACACAATTAAGTTCATGTGTTGAGCAGTATATTATAAAAATATGAACCTCATGTAAATTTGTAAGGGATATTCAGTTTCTAATATTTTGATTCATTATAGAACTATTAATATTGTTAAACAAGATGTTAGTAAAGGAGTACTAACTTTACATGTGAATATTAGTAGAATTTCTCAAAAAAACAATTATTTTGGGTGTAAATAATGTCATTATACAAGGAATGTGGATACAATTTTGTGAAATGATGCGAATAGGTCATGGATGTTCTCATCTACATAATTAAATGATATGTTCAATGATATTTGATTGTTTTTTATCATTATTTTAACAATTTTTATGTGGTGACCTAATAATCTCATATATAAATATTACATATTACTAAATGAATATTCATTAGATATCATTAAAATAAATTCCAAAACCATAATGTTATTGTGTCTATGGAATCCTGGATACATAAATAACATGTACCAAAAATTTATAAATCATATCCCTCTATGTTCTTTTCATTTTGAACAATTATTATAATAATATTTCATAATACCATTCATTGATACCTTATGAATGTTAAATATAATAAAGTATGACCACATAAGATATGTAATAGTAAAAAAGTGGTACATAAATCAGAAATCACATTATATATATATTGTAAATAATGATATGAGAGAATATGCACAAAAGTTTAAAATTATACCTTGAAATTCATAGATCATAGTCATGTGTTAGGGAATAGAGACAGTTTCTTTATAAGACATGAATTATAATTGAATCACTAAACATGAACCATGGGAGCATTCCATCGGCATAATATCAATTCATCAATTATTTTCATAAATACTACTATAATCTGCACCACATAAATCATTTGGCAAGCCTACCCACCAAAACATTCAATGAATATTAGGCATGGGATAACTGCTTATGTACCTACTTTGTACTTGAGATTACCTACCTTATAAAATTTTGGGGAATGGTATAACCAAATATTTTACCTCATGTTTTATAAAAATTTAATCATTCACAATTTATTGGATGGTTAATGAAGGACCCATCAATTAAATAATCATAATCCATACATATGTTTGTGTAAGATAATGAAAAAAATTATCATTTGAATATTGATTTAACCATGTTAAAGAAAACTATTTTAATCAAAATTTTATCTCCATAATAAATAAATATTCATTGATAGTATATGGATGGTACCATTAGATCATATCCCATGTGCATTATAAATTACATCAATGGATTATTCCATAAATGAAAATACCTTGATAGGATGACTGAATTACTTCTAGATGAAAATGAAATTTTTTATATTGAATTAAAATTTTTTAAATATGAAAATTACTAAATTGTTAGGAAAAAATTTTAATTGAAAAATGGCAGGTAATTTATATACAAATATTCAATGAAATGAATAGTGTTTTTGTAATAGAAATCCTCACATCAGATATATATATAAATTAATATTTCATTCAAACATTTATTAAAACGACATCATTCATAAAAGGATAAGAATATTCAATTTAGATCATTTTATAGAAATAATAATCTGATCTAAAATTAAATTATAAAATTATTGCAGAATATTAAAAACATTAATGAAAATATTTTCATACAATAAAAATTCCACAACAAATTGTAAAACAATCACTTTTTTCATTAATGACATATTTTTAACATTTGTGTAAATTGAAAAATGAAAATGGAATGAAAATATATAATTTTTTTAAATAACCTTAGGATAAAAAAATAATATTTTTTTAATTAAAAAATATATTTTCATCAAAATAAAATAGTCATGCAATATTCCTAAAAATTTGAGAATATGTCACAAAACCATTACTAGTTTGATAACTTTTGAACTATATAAGACATGATGTAATAACCAAAAATGAAATGTCAATTACAGTTAATATATTTATATTAATAATATTATATTTGAAATTTTATATATATAAATATAATATGGTTGAAACAAGTTGTCAATATGACTCATGTCTCACAAAAACAAATGCAAGACAAGAAACCACTGAAAGGTGTTCGAATTTATTCTAAAGTTATTTAACCTCTATTAGAATAAATATAAATTAATTGTAACTATATAACAGAATAATATTTTTAATATATAATACATGTCTTAATTATAAAACATTTTAACTCCTTCATTAATAATTTTATATTCAAATCACTATTCTAGGTGAAAACATCATTATTTTTAATGTCTGTGTTGATCTGGTTTTTTTAATGTTATTATTTTTTTGTTTTTTTACAAAATGAACACAAGTTTTCAAGATATACATATAATTTATATTCATTATATATATATATTTAAACATCCATAAGTGGGAGAGATTGAGAAATGAATTGCACCATTTATAGTGATAGTAGTATGATTGTACTCATGAATGGTGTATTCAGTTTACATTAATGATAAATAAAAAAGGTAAATAAAATATTATAATTACAGAATAAAAAAATTACATAAGTGTCATATATATTTATTAAATTATTCTTTATATTCTTTATAACATGGTAGTTATATAAAATTAATCATATCACTTTATAACTGTGTTAGTCGACAAGTACACATGAGTGATACATTCAATTATCATTGAATTAGAAATAAGTAGTGAATAGTTTTTCAATAATAAAAATATAATATAACTATATTTATTATTATATTTTCATCATGTCATTAAAATTCTATAGGTTATGGTAAAAGAGGAAATAAAAATGAAAGTGCTCGATTAGGAATTATAAATCCACATTGAGATTCCTCCATTAACTTACACTTAAAGCCCTAATTGGTCAAAGGAGAGGAGTTGGAAATCTATGATTACTGGAATACATCATCAAAGGTGTCTTTTTTGTTTTAGGTAATTATAAAATTAACATACACTATTAATAAGGGTGGATATTTGGACTGATATTATATGTGAAGAGTTGACACACATGGAATTACACAAAATATTAAAATATCGATAATTTATTTCTAATGTAAACCTGAAATAATATCCACGAATTAAAAAATAATATAGTGAATGTTTGAAATATAATATTTTAATAATATATATTAATTTTTGTGTAATTTAAAACAATATCATTTTGAATAAAACATTTGTCGACTATTTTTACATAACTCTGGCTATATAATTTTTAGATTGTAAGGGTCATAAAATTATCAATAAGATTAAAAGTGGCACAAAAATGTTACAAGAATTATTAATTACACCATTTCATTTTTATTTTTAAATATTGAATGATTTTTTTTAATATTATATCATTTAATCAAACAATATCGGACACAAAATATCATTAAAATCAATTTTGGTATTATTAAATTAATTTGACATCAATGAAAATAAGAAAAAGTATAATTCCAATAGAAACACTTTTACCATAATTTATACAATATAATTACCTATTATACTATTGTAATTCAGTAATTAACTAAAACATATTAATTTAATTATTTTCAATATCATTTACATTTATTTTTCAACTGCTATTAATAACACTATATCGATGTTGCGTATGTGTTTACCGTAATTACATCATTAATAAAAAATAACAATAAATTTTTATAAAAATAATATAAATATGTTAAAAATGAAATTTTATAATCAATTATAACTTATTCTTATCAATATGAAACCATTTATTTTAAATTAAAAACAGGAATGTGATATTTTGAATTTATCATTTCATAACATGATATTATTGTTATATTAATTGATAAATAGAAACAAACTTATATATTTGTTTATATATAATCTATTTGGTCTAAAATCACTCATAAAATATAATGAATGAAACTTTTATAAATTTTATCATTATTGTACCCCATTTTTACTTTATAAAGTTGAAAAATCAATAACACTCGTAATAATAAAATTGAATTCAAATTAATGGGACCTATTTTCCAAATTAAATCCCAAATATTATAAATAAGGATTAAATATTTAAATATAACATTTACAAAAATTATATCTTGGTATAAATAAGGATTAAATACATTTAAAATGTAAAACATGTTATCATTCAAGATTCTTTTTTAATGGTAGATGGATTATTTTAACATGCAAAATGTGTAAATATACTGACAATATTTTTTCAAATATATAAACATAATTTCATCATTTGGTTCAGTGTTTCAATTAATGTTCACCTCTATTCAACACATAATACATTGTGAAATGAGAAATATGATTTTTCTGGATGAAGCACTAAAATAAACATTTAAATTACCATAAGATCAATAAAATTATACAATTATTTTCCATACATCGCTATCCAATTATTATAACAAAAAATCATTAGTAAATATTATAATAACCAATATAAAAAAAGTGTTATTTAAATTATTATTCTTAATTTTTTAATAATAATACAAAAAATTAACTTTAATCATTCCATAAAATGAATGCTTCCAAAAACAAATAATATTTTCTTAACTAGTTTTCAAAATCTAATAAAATTATAAATTATTATGTCCCAAAATTTAGAAAATATATTTAACAGTAATAATTAAATAATATAATGTGGATTGTAATATCACATAATGAACACATGAGTAAATTGATCATATATAGTCCAAAAAAATGATGATAAGAGGATTCATTGAAAACAATTAAAAACAACATATATATTTCAAAAAATTAATTCCATAAATATTATTAAAATTCAATAAAACTATTGAATATATTTAATAAATAAAATATGTACTAAAATCCGTCAATAATTACTTTACCATCAATCCACTAATCAATTTCAAGGTCCCTAATACAATTATATCTACATTATCAACATCCATAATATATTTACCCCAGAAAATATTGTTATCTCCAAAAAAAGAAAATATTAAGGGTTATTTATCACTAGATCATGATATTTTCAGAGATATCACATTACCACTAATTATTTATCATAGTTTTTTTCTACAATTAAACATATGGTTGAAAATACTTATTAAAATTATATTATACAATAATCATTTGATGTTTCAGGATTATTATAACCAAAATATCATTGATAAAACTCTTCTATAATATAATTCTACGATTTCAATGTATAAACACATCAATCATTCAATATCAACGATATGAATGACATAATTCATTCTTTATTCTAAAAATAATCCATTTTATATGGGAATAAAGTAATGAAATTCCCATTTTTTCAACACATATGATGTAGAAATTGAAATTGTACAATATATGTTATTAATTTACCTCCACCGTTCTCAACATTTTTCATTTATAATTAGTTACACTATTTCATTATTTTCATCTCATAGAACATCTTCTTGTTCCTTTGAGACAATCCCCTAGGTTTTTATTCACACATTTCATAAAATTAGGGTGTCAAAACGTCTTTCCTCCATGGTCTCCATGTACACTACTTGTTGGGAAAAAATCCCTCATGGTATCATTGAATCATTTTTGATGTGATTGTGTTTGCTGAAAAAGTGGACATCTGAGTGGTGATTGTTGAAAAAGCAAAACGATGATATACAAATTTGTTGACAAAGAGGATTTGATGGTGGAATTTCGAGTTCAAGAGATGTGTTCAACGATCCATGTTTGATTCAAGAATGTCGACAAAGGAGTGGATGATCTGTAGGTGGCATAAAAAGAACAGATACAAGGTGGCACCATTTTCCAGTGTTTGCCAAATTTTTGGGCCTGAAAATCGACAAATTAAGAAAAGTGGTTTTTGGTAAAGGGACTTGTGTGCCGTGTATATGAAGGCTTGGAAACATGCGCAATATATGTTTTTCAAGATCAGATCATCAAAATATGGAAAAGGGATAAGTTTTGCACAACTATTGGTGGTGTCACGCATGTGACTTGCGCGCCATGAAGAGACATGCGCTCCGATGCTTAGGAAGCTTGAGAACTTGTGCGCCTATGGTTTTTCAAGATCAGAAGATCAAAATATGGAAATGGAAATAGGTTCTTGCAATTTTGGAAGTGTGTCGCACAAGTGACTTACAAGGGAATAGACCTACGCGCCGAGACTTGCGCGTTGAGGGTTGACTTGCGCACCTTCGCGTAGGGTGGTCAAATTGCCTATAAATACTGGACCACCCCTCCTCATTTCTCACCAGAGTTCAACACTGTGAAGATTCAGAGCTCCCGTCGCGCTTGTGTGGTGGTCGCGCAATTGGTGGTGTGTCGTGCAAGTGGGACATGCGTGCTAGAGAAGGATGTTGCGTGCCAATTGTTTGTTGCACTCTTGAGGTGGTTTGGACAGCAAAGGAAGTGTGTAGCCAAAGTTTAGAGAAGCTTATGCTTAAGTCTAAAAAGTGTTAAGAAATACTTGCACGCCAGTGTTGACTTGTGTGCCGAGACTTGCACACCGCCTTAGAGAAGGGCACAAAGTATGGGTGATTTCTATTAGTGATTCAGGGCTATGTGGAAGTAGGGGGATTCCCTGATACCTTCGGTGAAAACAGAGATTCATCTACAGGTAATGTTTGAGCTTCAATAGAGCATCTACATACAGAATAAGATGCATTCCTTCATGAAAATGAAGATACCTACAGGTCTATAAACTGTGAGTGGATTCCATCCAAGTGTAGTGAGCAAAGGAAGAGTAAGAAGGTGATCCTCTCCACTGACAATGAGCTAGAGAGAGAGAAACAGAAAGTGACCCTTGGGAAAGCAGTGAGCTGACCCTAAACTTGTAATGGCAGTGAGCCTGGGCTTAGAAGTGATACATCCTGAACCTTGTAATCCACAACTGTTGAAGTTTAGTGGAATTGGTACGACTAGCAACCTATCGGTGTATTCTCCTTGGACGTATCCCTCAGCGGTGAACCAGGTAAAATTATTGTGTCCTGTGCTTACTTTAATTTCTGTTTATATTGTGAAATAGGAAAAACAGAGAAGAGTGTTTTTCTTAACAGTGAAAAAAGATCAAGAATGGGCATTAATTTTAAATTAGTCATACCCTGATTCACCCCCCATCTCAGGGTATTCAGCCTTGTGGACCTAACAATTAGTATCATAGGGAAAGGTTTAAATTAGTTCTTCTCTCAATGGAGGTTGCTAATCATAAAGGGATTCCGATCTTCGATGGATGTAATTTTCAGATATGGAAGAATCGGATGCAACACTATTTCCGATCTTTGGGAATGGATCTATTTTCAGTATCTATGCATTAGAATCATAGCAGACGATAATAGTGGTGCATTATCAGAAGAGGAGCATAGTGAGTGGGATACTGATGCAAAATCAATTAATTCCTTAGGGGGAAGCCCTTTCTAATATCATCTACACAAAGGTGATGTGATACAAAACGTCACATGCCATGTGGGAAAAACTTTTGAATATATATGAAGGAGATACAAAAGTCAGAGAGGCAAAGCTGCAAGTGTTGTGGAATAAGTATGAATATCTAAAGATGAACCCAAATGAGTCTGTTGATGCATTCTTTGACAGGGTAAATACTGTTGTGGAATATATGTGAGGACTTGGTGAAGTCATTGAAGACATAACGATCATAAAGCGCATATGAAATATGGAAAGATGATAACAAGGCTGTGGAAAAGGTGAAATCCAAAAAGATGGCATTTAAGGCCATGAAGAAGCTCAAAATTGAGGATTCTCCGGAAGAAGAAGAGACAGATGGGGTGATGTCATTCCTTTCTTCAAATATGCAAAGAGGAAAAGGAATGTTCAATGGGAAACATCCACTATCATGATTTTGATGTGGAAAGGTTGGTCATCTTGCAGCAAGGTGCCCCAAAAAGTATCAAGATAATGATAATGATGATGATGAAGTTGAAATTCCCAATAAGAAGACTTCAGTGTTTCTAAAAGGGAAGAAACAATTCAAGAGAAATTTCTTCAAGAAGAAGAATCTTCTTTCACAAGAACATGAACGTTCAGATGAGTCTGAGTATGAAGAGGATGAGTAGATAGAAAATTGCAGAGATCGTGGGGTAAATGCCTTGGTGGATATTGTTGGTAGTTCTCAGAAAAAGGAAGAAGCTGATGATGAAGAAGAAGGGGAAATTGAAGGGAGAGTTGATATGGAAGATCAATTGGAAGCAGCTCTTGAGGAGATAAACATTTGGAGAGCCAAAACGAAGAAAGCCCATAAAGTGGTTCGTGATGCCAAACTCTATATGTAACAACAGGATGAAAAAAATTCTAAGCTATTAGAAGAAATTGAAAGACTAAAATCCTCAACACCAGAGAGATCAGAAAATATTGTTGAGCATAAGCTTAAAATTGAGGAAAAAAAGAATGAAATTGATTGTTTGACTAAGACAGGAAAGGAGTAGATCAGACGTATCAACGATCTTGAAGAAGAAGTGGTCAGTCTGCGGCAAAAAATGAAGGATCAAGAAAAACTCTTGACCCCCAATGTGATATCAGAAAATCATGCCATTCAGAAGACATAAAAGATGAAAGAGTAGGCTCGTAGTTCAGCAGGAGTGAAGTAGAAAGAATGCTCAAATGCTAAGGATGATTCAGGGCTTGATAAGAAACAAAAATATGTGGCAGTTGATGTCAGACCGCAAGCACCCGTCCCGAAATTGAATGATGATTTTTGCACAAAACAGAATCAGAATATTCAAAGATCCCAAATGGAAAATCTTAGTGCTGATGTAACATGAAGTAATACACCTTATATCAGGTGTCATTGTTGTGGGAAGATGGGACATTCACAGTATGTGTGTTTCAAAGACAAATAATATAGAAGGTAACAAGAACACAGGTGGCGGCCAAACAGAGAATGGTTTTCCTGAACATATTTTGAAGAAAACTGTTTTTGGTGCAGAGGATTTAAGAACATGGCTAGGTAATTCACTTCAATCATTCAGAGAAATGTGCCAATGCAGAATCAATATGTTCGCAAGCAGCAGATCAATGAACCGACAAGTGAGTTAAAAGTTCCGAACAGATTTGCAGCTCTTCAAGATGAAGCTGGTACATAGTACTCTGAGAATGATCATGAGTCTCAATCTATACCGAGTATGGAGACTAAAATATGGACCAAGTAGAACAGATCAGAGAAGGAATTAGTTGCTGAAATTGGCCTTAAAGAATCAGATCATTCTGGTGTCTGGATCCTTGATAGTGGTTGCACATCCCACATGACTGGAAATAAGGATCTTGTTACAGGCATAAAATATGACCAAGAAGGAGTTGTCAAATTTGGAAATGATGAAGGGCTGAAGATTGTTGGCTCAGGGAAATCCATGTTTGGGGGAAAATAAATTAGACTCGTTGATGTCTTTGTAGTAGAGTGTCTTAGTCATAACTTTTTCAGTGTCAGTCAACTATGTGACTCTGGGCACTCCATCCGATTTACCAAGAAGATGTGTGTTTTGAAGGCAAAAGGTGGAGCATTTGTTGTACAAGGAAAAAGGACAAAGAAAAATATTTTCCTTGTATGTGGGGAAGAAGATATGAGCCTTTTATCAAGAGAGGAAGAAAACCAGTTGTGGCCTAAGTGACTTGGTCATCTATGACATCCATCTATGGAGGATTTGGTAAAGTGTGATGCTGCTAGAGACCTTCCCAAACTATCACGTGATTGCACACATACATGTGATGCTTACCAATAATGGATGATCATCAGAAAGACATACATGGAAAAAGAACAGAAATCGACTAGAGTGTACGAATTGGTTCATACTGATGTATGTGGACCTATCTCACCACGAGCTATAAATGGGAAAAGGTAATATGTTTTTTTCATTGATGATTATAGAAGAATGGCCTAGGTATTTTTCATTACCCATAAGACAGAGGTATTCAGGTTCATAAAGCAGTATAGGCGGCAGTCCAAAAGGATGCTTGGGCAGAAGATTCTGAAGTTTCGTACTGATAACGATACAGAATTCACAAACAGTCAAGTTGAAAACAATATCGAGAAACACGGGATAAGGAATCAAGTTTCATCAGTAAGAACTCCCCAACAGAATGGAGTGGTTGAAAGTAGAAATCTAATCATAATAAACATGGCTATAACAATTCTTATATATATGGACCTACTAGAGAAATTTTGGAAGGAAACAGTTTTGACATCGGTATATGTTTCGAACAGGTCTCTGTTGTGTCTGAAGCAAAGGAAGACTTCATATGAACTATGGTACAGAAAGAAGAAAACGTTGAAATACTTTTGAATCTTTGGAAGTAAGTGTTTCATTCTCAACAAAGAAAATCACAGGAATTTTGAGTCCCTAGGAGATGTGGAGATATTCCTTGGCTACTATGGGAAAAGAAAAGCATATAAATGTTTCAAAAAAAGGATGGAAAAAATCATTGAGAGAAATGATGTCACTATATTTGAAAATGAACAGATTACTCAATGACCCAGTGATCAGTTCCTGGATGAAAGTGATGACGAGGTAAGCAACACTGGGGGAGAAGAAGCGGAGAGGCTGACTCAGAAGAAAATATTGATGATGAACAAGAAACTGTCAAGTCTGTGTCTGCAAGGAAGCCAAAGAATCGAGCTGAAATTGATAGGCAGAATATAATTGGCGATTAGATAGCTCTAGATCAGACTCGAAGAATGAAATCATTACAGCAAACATCGTTTTGGTCTCAGGTGGAGCCGAAATGTTTTTCTGATGCAGTTTAAGATAAAAACTGGGTTTAGGATATGAATGAAGAGTTTGATCAAATTGAGAAGAACCAGACGTGGGATATTGTTTCGAGGCCAGTACAAAAGAATGTTATCGGGACTAAATGAGTTTATCGCAACAAGATGAATAAATATGGCATAGTTATTCGAAACAAAGAATGACTAGTGTGCAAGGGATACTCCCAGATAGAGGGAATAAAAGTTGATGAGAAATTTTAACCGGTTGCAAGGCTAGAAATGATCAGACTATTTTTTTCCATAGCAGTGCAAATAAGGTTCAAAGTTTTCCAAATGGATGTCAAATCCTCATTCTTAAATGGATTTTGGGAATAAGAGGTGTTTATTGAGCATCTATATGGTTTTCTCATTCATGAGGATGAGAACAAAGCTTGCAGGCTGAAGAAGGCGTTGTATGGGCTGAAACAAGCACCAAGGGCATGGTACTCAAGGCTAGATCTGTACGAGAAGAAGCTTGGTTTCCAGTGTAGATTAGTTTATTACCATATCTATTTAAGCAATTAAAGTAATCAAAGAATGATGGTGATGGTGTATGTCGATGACATAATATTTGGCAGATCAGATGAAGCTCAGTGCAGACGGTTTTCTGAATTCATGAAAAATGATTTTGAAATGTCAATGATTGGAGAGATAACATTTTTACTTCGTCTACAGGTGACACAAGAAAGTAATGGAACATTCATTTCTCAATCCAAATATGCCATGGAGGTTATGAGAAGTTTTGGAATGGAGAATTCCAAGGAGATAAAGACTCTGTTTTCTACCAGGATGAAATTATCAAAAGATGAGGATGGAAAGGTAGTTAATATTACTGAATATAAGAAAATTATTGGGATCTTGGTATACCTGACCTCAACAAGGCCTGATATTGTTTTCGCCACATGCCAAGAAGTGAGATATCAGAGTAATCCCAAGGAAATCCATATTCTTGTAGTGAAATGAATACTTCGGTATATCCATGGCACAGTGGATTTCAGATTGACATATACTGACAAATCTCAGACAGAGTTATTGGGATATATTGATGCAGACTTGGCCAGTTCAGCAGATATAGAAAATCAATGTCTGGTAGTTCATTCTATCTTTTTGGATTGTGTATTTCTTGTCTTAGCAAGAATAATGATTGCATTTCATTGAGCACCGCGGAAGCTAAGTATATTTCGGCCACTCAAGCATGCACACAGTTATTGTGGATGAAGTAGCAGCTTAAAGATATGGGAGTTGAAGTGATGTCTCCAATCGGAATCCAGTGTGATAACACACGTGCTATAAATCTCAGAAAAAATCATGTCCATCACTCAAGGACCAAGTACATTGAGATCATATATCATTTCATCAAGGAGAAGGTCGAGCAGGGAATTGTGAAGTTGGAGTATGTTCCTACAGAGCTACAGGTTGCAGACATTCTGACAAATGCCTTACCCAAGGAAGCTTTTGAGAGGCATCGACTGGCTCTGTGAGTTCAGTTAAATCCCCGCACTTGAAATAGTGTGGATTTGGATCAAAACCCCCTCTCCCCGAGGTATGATGTGTTTTCCCTAATGTGATGATATGTGTTCTCTACTCTGTTACAGACTTCAAAGGAGTAACCTTTGGGTTCATTGAAAAAGGGGGAGAAAATAATGTTTGTTCAAGGGGGAGATAGTGTGTCTATTTGGGAAATATGGACAGATAAGGGGAGAAGCTGACGGGTGGAGTATCCAGATAGGGGGAGATGAAGCTAGTTGAACGTGTTTAGCCAGAGCTTAGCATGGACAACATATGAAATAGATCTAAAGAGGTGTTGAAACTGTGAGTAGAAAGGGGGAGCGTATAATATCTGACGATGCTAGAAGTGATTGATCAAAGAATAAATATCATGACAACTATGGATCGTGATAAAAGCAGAAGAGTGGTGTTGGAAAGTGGTATGAACATTTCCAAAAATTGGTATCCATTTGGAAAAAATTGGTATCAGTTAGGTGTCAACAGTGGGTGTTAGAGATGATGTGCTTCATTGATTAACTTTTCATTTACTCTTGTTTCTCACACCAAGCATTACTCAAGTGGGATTCGAGTATTTGTTGAGAAAATCCTTGATCGGTATCAGAATCGCAACAGGCGAATGGTGGCTGAATAAGTAACGATATATCTTTTTATGGAAGAGTTTTCAACAAAACCAAAGGGGGAGATTGTTGGGAAATATTTTTCAAGGTATCATTGAAGCATTTTTTAGGTGATTGTGTTTGTTGACAAAGTGGACATCTGAGTGGTGATTGTTGACAAAGTAAAACGATGACTTAAAAATTTGTTGACCAAGAGGATTTGATGGTGGAATGTCGAGTTCAAGAGTTGTGATCAACGATCCATGTTTGATTCATGAATTTAGACAAAGTAATGGATGATCTGGAGGCAGCATAAAAATAACAGATAAAAGGTGGTGCCGTTTTCAAGTGTTTGCCAAATTTTTGGGCCTGAAAATTAACAAATTAAGAAAAGTGGTTTTTCGAAAAGGGACTTGCACACCATGAATATGAAGGCTTGGAAACTTGTGTGTCATATGTTTTTCAAGATCAGATCATTAAAATATGGCAAAGGGATAAGTTTCATGCAATTATTGGTGGTGTCACGCAGGTGACTTGCGCGTCGTGAAGATCCATGTGCGTCGATGCCTTGAAAGCTTGAGAACATGCACGCCTATGGTTTTTCAAGATCATAAGATCAAAATATGCCAACAGAAAGAGGTTCGTGTAAGTTTGGATGTGGGTCACACACGTGACTTACAGGGGAAGAGACCTACCTCCCGAGACATGCGCACTGAGGGTTGACTTGTGTACCGTCATGTAGGGTGCTCAAATTTCCTATAAATACTGGACCACACCTCCTCATTTCTCATTGGAGTTCAAAAATTTGAAGATTCAGAGCTCTCGTCACGTAGGTGTGGTGGTCGTGCAAGTGGTGGTGTGTTGTGCAAGTGGGACTTTCACTTCAGAGAAGGAATTTCTGTGCCAATTGTTTGTTGCGCGCCTGAGGTGTTTTGGGCAGCAAAGGATGTGCGTCGCGCAAGTTTGGAGAAGCTTAAGCTTAAGTTGTGCAAGTGTTAAAAAATACTTCTGTGGAAGTGTTGACTTGCGCGCCGAGACTTGCGCACTGCCTTATAGAAGGGCACCAAGTAAGGTTGATTTCCGACAGTGATTCAGGGGTGCGTGGAAGCTGGGGGATTGCCCAATACCATTGGTACAATGAGAGATTCATCTACATGTGAAGGTTGAGCTTCAACAGAGCATCTAAATACAGAAGAAGATTCATTCCTTCATGCAAATGAAGAGACCTAAAGGTATACAAAGTGTGAGTGGATTCCTTCCATGATCAGTGTGCAAAGGAAGAGAAAGAAGGTGATCCTCTCCACCGGTAGTGATCCAAAGAGAGAGAAATAGGGAGTGACTCTGGGGAAAGGAGTGAGTTGACCATAAACTTGTAAAGGTAGTGAGCCTGGTCTTAGAAGTGAGCTAGCCCGAACCGTGTAATCCACAACTAGTGAAGTTTAGTGGAATTGGTAAAACCGGTAACCTATCGGCGTATGCTCCCTGGACGTAGCTCTTAGCGGTGAACCAAGTAAAATTGTTGTGTCCTGTGATTTCTTTACTTTCTGTTTATATTTTGAAATAGGAAAGAGAGAGAAGATTGTTTTTCTTAACAGCGAAAAAAGATCAAAATGGGATTTAATTTTAAATTATTCATACCCTAATTCACCCCCCCCCCTCTCGGGGTATTCAGCCTTGTGAAGCTAACACTACTTTTCTATTATTTATTTCATCAAAAAAATTTACCTATTATTGTGTTATTTATCATATATCGATATAGTCGGTTACAAATAATAACAATCATTCACATTACCTCACCCACATCTTTGATTTATCATGAGTAAAATCATTTTATCTCCACACAAATTCTACATTAAAATTATCCATCCTTTTTTAATCATGGCAATATGAAGAAAATCAGAGATTTTGATACAATAATCATATAGATTCACTAATGGAAAAATTACATATAAAAATGGTTTTGAACAATTGGTATAGGACCCCAAACCATTGGTATAGCCTATACCAACGGTTTGGGAAGCCATTGGGTGATTTGGAGTGGGGAAAGACCTCTCCTAATGGTTTAAATAAAACCTTAATTATAGGTCTTTCCAAATGGTTTTCCAAATCATTGGAATATGTCTTTCCCAACGATTTCGGGAAACCATTGGGATAGGTATATATATATATATAATGATCATGTAGAGGTTTGAACCCACAACCTATATGTTATATATCAATTAAATTACCTCTATTCTATAGTTTCCTTTTGAATATATTTGGATATATATATACAAGTAATTTATATATTAATTTATTTGTGATATTCGATAAATGTACTCATGAAAAATAAGGGTACATGTCCCAATGGTTCTCAAATGCTTTGGAATAGGCCTTACCTAGCAGTTTTGAGATCTGTTGGGATAGGTACCCACTCTTTTCCAAAAGTTTGGCCGAACCGTTCGAAAAAGTGGCCCCATAGTTGGATTTTCCCAATGGTTTTTCCAAACTGTTGGGAAAGCCATAAACTTTCCCAACAGTTTGGCCAAAACCTTAGAAAAGCCACACCCATTCCCACCAAATTTTGAAAACCATTTGGAAATTTGGTCTCAAAGTTGGATTTTCCCAATGGTGTGGTAAAAACCTTAGAAAAGCCACACCCTTTCCCAGAAATTTTAGAAAACCATTTGGAAATGTGGTCTCAAAGTTGGATTTTCCCAATAGTTTGGCCAAAATGGTGGGAAACACATACCCTTTTCCAACATTTTTAGAAAACCATTGGGAAACGTGGACTCAAAGTGTAATTTTCCCAATGGTTTGTCCAAACTATTGTGGAAGGGGACCCATACCAATGGTTATTAAAAACTATGGGTATATATGAATTGGTATAGGTCAGTTTTCCTGTAGAGATTAATTATATAATCATGAAACATTTCCTATATATTGTCTAAAAAATGACACATTTTTTAAACTCTGACACCATAGGTTTAATTGAGATTATCCATAGTTTTTTTCTAATAAAATTTTCCATAATTGTTTATAATGAAAATGAGAATTAATAATAGAATATATCATAGGATTTTCTATCGAGGTCTGGAGTCTTAAGCCCACTCATTGTACACTAGTGATGATTATGTTAATAACTAATCTACCCCTTTTGAGTATTACCCTTAATTTAATATATGATATATCATACACCATCCATTATCCATCCATTGATATTTGTTTTTGGGAATACACATTTCATTGTTTATGATTACATAAGATTTTCCGTATATATTAGAATTTTCTACAGATTCTAAATGAATTTTCGTTTTCCTTTTTTTCATAAGTATATAATCCTTATTTTAATAGAAATTCTGATGATCAACAGATCTCTTATGAAAATATAAATTATTATTAGATTAATATTAATTACTTATCATTACAATCTAAAACATAAAAATTATGGTTTAGTGTCCATAGAAACACTGATACATAAAATATTTGTACAAAAATTACTAAATCATCTCCCTCTAAGTATATCATAATTATAAACATTTATATACATATCATACATAAAACCATTTTTCATAAATATTCAAAAGGAAAATGTAATAAAGTGTGAGGTTATATACTAAAAAAGTGGGAAACCAGTTACATATTAATCAATAAAAATATTTAATCCAAACTTGATCATAATTGTATTATAACATGAAATTAACAATAAAATATCATACCAAGCAATTCATAGATCATAATCATGAGTCATTAAATAAATAATGGAATTTTATAGGACATGAATCATATATAAGTCAATGAAAATGTTTAAATTTAGAATAAAAATAGAATAATATGATTTAAAAAATTATTTTTTTATATTGTAGGATAATAACAGTAATATATATCATATTTCATGGATACCTCCATGATAATACTCACATGATAGGATTGGGATAAAAACCATGTACCTATTTTGGGTTTGGGGTAACATTACTTTTTAACAATTTTAGGCTTTGGATAGCATCCCTAGCACCCTTTATGAAAATGAAACTTTAATATGAACTAAATTAATTGGATGAATAAAACATACCCACCACCTATATTTTCATAATCTATTCATACATATCCTACAATACCATGAAAAAATTTAATATTTTTTATCATCACCTCACCAATGGGAAATATAATTATATTCATTATTATTTCATCCTCATAAAACAAAATTATTCATAAAAAGAATATGGTTTTTACCATTGGATCAAATCCTCAGTGAATCATAATAAAATTTAACTGTTACAATCATAGGAGAAAATAAATTTAAAATATCATAAAATAAATTTATTGGTGAAAATAAATTTTATATTTTAAAAGTAGTTATTTATAATAAAAAAACAATATGAATATTATTAAAATATTTTTCCTTGAAAATGGGATCTTGAAATAACATATTATCCTTCATGAATGTAAAATATGTTTTTCTATTATAAGATAAAACATGGGTTTAAGTCACTCCATTGTTAAAAAGTAACTGATTCATTATTTGAAAAGAAGATAACTTTTAATCATTTTGTGGATTGTAATACATGATTAAAAATGTCTTTAATGTCTCATTTTTTAAATTTTGGAAAAAAATTCTTTAACCCAGTTTAATGACATTATGGGCGTTGAAAAAAATATACATTATCAAATAAAAAATATTTTTTTAGTAAAATCATTATTTCAAAATTTTGAGTACATTGATAGAGGAAAATAAAAGGTAAAAAACTATTTTATTTTAAAGACCAAGTTATATGAATATATATATATATATATGTATATTATTAAATTTCATTAATTTAAATTTTTTCAAAATCTGTCCTAGTAAAAAAGATAGATTATATCATAACACCCTTACTAATTTGTGAACGTTTTAATCACAAACCTCATCAATGAAATATCACAAAATAAAAAATAAAATAAAATAAATATTTTTTTATTAATGAATATCACATAAATGTGTTATAATATAAACCATATGAAATAAAAATCAGTGAATATTACATATTTCTTAAAGAAATGACAGTGACATTGAAAACCCCTATAAGAATTTTTAATTTCATCATATATTCTTTGACCTCCTTTATAATAAATTTGGTTTCATAATTATTATATAATAGAACTATGTTAATAATTGTGTCATGTCACAAGATTTACTTATTACATATTTATGTCTTGTTATGAAATATAATTTATTCAAATAAATGTTTTTGGTGATAAATATATTTTTCATATATGTACTGATTTGAATATTTTGTCTCTCACCTCATTATCATGGTTACATAGTATACTAATTTTTTATAATGATATAAATATAATATATATTCAATGTATATATAACCGTTAATAAAATTATAGACATAGAAAAATGAAGTACAACATTAATGGAGATGGTAGTTCATATGTATGCCTGAAATAAATTTTTCTTTTCATAAAAATATAAGGATAGACAAATAAATTATATTTTATTATTACATTATAGAAATGATATAAAAATATATTTTTAATTTTTTAAATTCCAAATTATATCCATCAATGTTTGGTGATAAAGGAAAATTAATCATATCACTTCTTATAGGATATATTCCACCCATATAAACAAACAATATTTTCATTTAACATTTGTTTGAAAAATTTGAAAAATCATTTTTAAAACAACATAATTTCACATAAATATATTTATAGCAGTATATCCCATGTTTTATGATTATTATAATAGTAATAATGTATATTTAATTATAAATAAAATTAAATGTACTTAGTTAAGAATTATACATCTTCTTTGTGATACCTCGTTTAGCATACACTGTAAGATTTGAAATGTTTTTCATTTGAGAAGATAAGAAGAAATATGATGAATGGAAAGATGTATTATATTATAATGGTTGGTTTTTGTTAATATATATATCTATGACAATATGAATAATGGAATAAGGGAAGTTCAATTTTAAATGTGAGGAGAGGATACCAAATGAAATACTTAATATATTTAAATTTCACTGTCCTCTTTCTCATGTATAATGATTAAAAAGATTAAATTAGTTAATATGAAAATAAAATAATTCCAAAACATAAAAATTCAAAAAACGAAATAGTTTTTTCATGAAATTGTTTACACTAAATATTTGTCTAACCTTTTTAGTATCCATTTATTTCATTAATAGTGATAGAAAAATTTTATCATTTGAGGGGTGTAAAATTACATATAATGCGAGAAATATCTCGATAATTGTCCTTGAAATAAATTTTAGACAATTGTATATTCCACATTTCCATTTCAATATATTTTAGTTTTAAATCATTTAATAAAAAATTATTTATCATAAAATATCATTGAATCCATTTGTGGGAGTATTCATTTTATTTAGAAACAATGACATCGAGAACAATATTAAATTAGATTAGAAAAAAATTTAATATTATATATGGATTTTAATTTCATATTAAATCCATGAAATACAATGATTCATTAAAAAAATATTTAATTTTTAAATATCATTTTCCGTGATTTTCAGGAAAGTTGTACAAGAATTATATGTACTTTGTGTTATCATTTATTGTAATTAAATCATTAATAAAATTAAATAAAATCATTTAATAATAATTTATTTATGGTCAAAATAATCTTTGAGATTCATTAATAAATTCTTTTTATCCTAATGAAAAAATATAATATAAATTCAATTCAATGAAGTTAAATTTTAAATAGTTCTTTTTCTGAAATAATATAACCATTGTATTCAAAGGAGTGTGTGAAAAAATTGACATAATTCGATAAATAGGTTTTATTTTTTGGAACCAAACTCATTAAATATGATAAATTATGGTTTGGGGTATATTTGTTTACCATATATCATTGTATTACCACGTTTTACTGTTATAGCAGTGAAAAATAATTATGATGGTTGAAATTTATAAAACAAATAAATTTGATCTATATGAAAAATTTAAACCACCTAATTCAATATATGGAATGTATTTATCATGATTTTGTTTTTAATAATATTTTAAATCTATTTTAATATAAATATATAAAATTTCATGAAAATGCATATTCTGGTGTTTTAATCCAAAAAATAATTTTTTTTTCAAATTCAAGTATAATACCAATTTAAATGTAATTAATTAAGTTATTTATAAATAATGTATACTTGTGTTATTTTATTATAATATATAAAACATAATGAGTAGATTTACTTAAAATAAATAAATGTTTTATTAAAATAAGTAATTTTAAATATTCACATTAAAATAAATCAATATAGAAAAAAAAAATTCATTACATAACATTTACATGTAGATTTTACAATTGATACTATAATAATTTGATAAAATATATAGATTTTTTAAAAAATTATTATAAATTCTACACAGAAAAATTAATTAAACCATTATTTATGAAATAATATTTTTCAAACATAAAAGGACTTATCTAAAAATTGAGTGTTGGAACCAAATTTTTGGAAGTGGTGGAGAAAACAAAAAAGCTGTTGGGGATGCCTCACGAAGATCGTCTATGGATCCGCACAGCACCGTGACCAGTGTGAAGCTACTGACTTTTTGAATCCACCGAGGATCAAGGTTGACGGCATGCTCCGCAAACCATATTTAAATTTGCAAAGCCGCTATAGAGTATGAAGTCGGGAGACTCCACAAACCGGATTGACGATTATGAAGTCGTCGCGAAGCAAGAAGGCAAGAGGATATGTGGTTATGAAAATGTGTCACATGGCATGGTGTCGAGCGTGCTCTGCTTCACGGTGCCTCATGCCTATAAATATCAAGCTCCCCTTGATCTCAATGGATAGATACTTAGACATTTCACCTCCTTAGATCTTAAATCGCACAAGAAATTACTGCTCTATGAGCCATTAGCTCTTCTAGGTACATTATCATCATGAATTGCCTTTCCCTTGGATTAAACTCAACCCCACTTCAAAGGGGGATTCCCTTCGCAGATCCCACTGGCCTTCGGGAAGGAAGGGGATCCCCAAGGGAACATTGGTCTTTGTGGTTCACTTATTCTACATAAAGTACCCTTTGTGGACATGTGCCCCATATGCTAAGGTAGGGTCACTATGCTTCGATAAGCACATTGCATCGCAATGCTGCGCTTCGCAGGGCACCTTTGCTTCATAAAGAACTACTCTACGAAATCATTTCTTCTTTTCAATGAAACTTCCATATGATCCTATTGACTATGCCTAGTCTAGGACACTTCATTTATCAAATAATACCCCTTCACGAAGCCCCTCCAATACATAAAGGACCAGATCATCATGATGTTTCTTCCCATGAACCCCTTTCCTCCATAACTCTATTTCTTATGTAGACCTCCTGGTTTGCACGTTGTGATTTCAGTGTCCCTTGGGAGTTACTTCAAAAGGTTTTGCTTATCCTTATGATTTTTCACAAAGGCACGTAAATGGCTATTTCTTCTTCCCATATCCTCACTAACATGGACCCCTCAATGGACCACTCCACAACACCCCCTCATCATGGAATTCCTGATGAATTCTCCTCAAAAAGGTTTGAAGTGCATCAGATATATGTAACACCCCGAGCTTCCACGATACGCCTCTCTTTCAATAATGCAATAGCTTGCATTGTACACAAGTTCGAGTTCTAAAACACCGCGACTAATCAAAGTAGCCGTTATGAATAGTAATAACCACTTTTTAAAATTGTAGAAATTTTATATTTCAAAATGGACTTCATTTTTGTATTCTTAATATCGAAATTATCCAAAGTTGAATTTTTTGTAATTTTCTGAGAACTTCCAATTTTTTATGAATAGTGAAAATTACTTAAAAACAAATTTTTTAATCAAAATAATTTATAGTAATAAATTAAACTATTTAGTGGTTTAAAAGTATAATTAGAATATATTTTTACCATTTTATCCAATGGTTGTCATTATAATTAATTTAACAATGAAATTGGATATAAACAATTGTCAATCTTTTGATATAAATTGTTTCTTAAAAACACGCTATTGTTGTGACAGCGGGAATTAATTATAAAATTAATTAATGAAACATATATGTTTGGAATTTTTTAAAATAGACATCATTTTTGAATTCAGAATATCAATTATAGCTTAGGGTTAAATTTTGGCATTGTTCTGAAAAACTTCAATTTTTTATGAATAGTGAAACCACTAAGTGGAAGTTAAATAACTGATTTTTCGTTTAAATGAAACATTACCACTTCTGTGATTAGATTTTCAAAAATCTGACATACATGGTTGTCATTATGAAGTAAAATGTGGTTCAATGAGATTAAAATAATTTTTTGGTGAATAGTAACTTTTAAGTTCTTCATCGCGATTATAGGTAATTAGTGTAGTTTAAGGTAAAAATAATGTTTTAATAATATGAGATGAGCTTGACACTTGTCCTACTCCTATTGTATGAGTCATGGCCGACCAAGAAAAACCATTGGTCAACTTGGGGACCCCATGGAGCCACTTTGGTTGGAAAATGACATTAATATATATTTATTTAATGTTAAAATTAAATTGACACAAACATGAGTTGTTTTACTAAAATAGTTTTTAAGTGGGGTTACACAAGTAATATTTTTGACAATAAATGGTCATTGGAAAGATAAAAAGATTTCCAACATCATATTGTTTTTAATAATTTTAAGACATTAAATAAATTAAATTATATATGACATCATTATGATGCAGCGATGACCTCATTATTTAACGATTTAAATAAAATGAGAAGATAATGTAAAATACAAGGCTTACACTTGTCCAAAGCCTATTTGATGGGTACATTTCTCACCCTTATCACCTTATCCTTGAATTATATAATTGTGGGACCTTTGGAATCCTAAAATAATTGTGTAATAAAGTAATATTTCATTACTTTCCAAAAGTGACCCTCCTCTCCACTTATAAAAGGCCCCCACCACTCCCACCATATTCACACATTCAAGCCATTTGGCTCGGCCAAACTCTGCCCAAATACTCTCCCAACTTCCCTACCTTACTCCTAGAAGCCTTACATTGGGCAGAATGCTTCCCAAGGAAGCCTTTGGCTCAAATCAAAAAGAGTTACCCGATTTTGAGGTAATGTCTTCTCTAATGTTGTTTTGTTTTATTTTTCTTCTCCAACCCCATAAACTATTTTTATTCATTTATTTTGTAACAAAACCAGTATCCTCAATATACTAGGATGTTGTTATAAGAAGGATTCGAGCTACACTTACACACACCTACATCTAATGGTTAAAGAACATACGGTTTCTGTGGATGGTGAATTTCTGCCTCACGAAATGATGATTGTTGAACACTCATATAACACCTTCAAAGGTGGCCATTAAGATGTCACTATATTTATATATGATATATAATATGTTTATGTTTTACTTATGCTTCTGTATTTCTCATTTATGGCATAATTTATGATTTCCATTATGCACTACTGGAAATCTGACCTTTCCCAACACTTCTATACCAACGGTTCATAAAAACCGTTGGTATAGGTTCCCTTTCCCAACGGTTCATAAAAACCATTGGGAAATCCAAATTTGATGCCACCTTTCCCAACGGTTTGGGAAAACTGTTGGGAAATCCCACATTATGGGGACCTTTCCCAACGGTTTGGCAAAACCGTTGGGAAAGGTCCCCCATGAATCAACCTTCACCCAGAATCAAATCAAGGCTCAAAATCTTTCCCAACGGTTCTCCAAAACCGTTGGTATAGGTCTATACAAACGGTTTTGACAACCGTTGGTATAGATCCTTTGATTTTTTATCATTTCTTCTTACCCAGATCATTATATAAATAAAAATTCAATATGATTATGATAATACATATATATTTATGTAATTATATACACAAAAGTCATGTTAGGTTAGTGTTTAAGTGGTTCAATAATAAACTAGGGGTGCTGGGATCAAATCCCAGCGAATGTTTTTTTTGAAATACATATACCAACGGTTCCACAACCGTTTGTAATGATTTTCATATTAATTATACTAACGGTTTCCAAAACAGTTTGGATAGGTCTATACCAACGGTTTTGGGAAAACCATTGGTATAGACCTATCCCAACGGCTTACATGGCCACGGTTCTCCAAACCATTGGTATAGGTTAAACCAACGGTTTGGAGGCATATACCAACAGTTCCAAACCGTTGGTATATGTTAGTTTTCCAGTAGTGATGGGTAAACGCGATAATTTCATTTTAGGAAGTGCGGACTACCGCCCCCACAAAGTGATTTGAATCGTTAATGCCATATTTGGGATGTATAAACGATGGAGTAAATGGTATTATACACTATATTATACGGGAATTATATTATACATTTATATCATTATTATTTCATTCCATTAAATACAAAATAGAAATGAAAGTAGCGTTCATGCGTACGTACGGCTTACCGTCTCCATGAACGGTGCATTTCAATTCTTACCTCTAAATGTTACGTAATAAATGAATGTATATACTGGATATATAT
Source organism: Viscum album (assembly GCA_963277665.1). Classification (NCBI taxonomy): domain Eukaryota; kingdom Viridiplantae; phylum Streptophyta; class Magnoliopsida; order Santalales; family Viscaceae; genus Viscum; species Viscum album. The sequence continues at coordinate 1,212,956,745 of OY728137.1, forward strand.
GATATATATGACATCTAAATCATGAATATGTTTCTGGAGATAATGGATATTCTACCACATAAACAACTTGTAATTATAAGAAGTTTATTGTTGACTCAAGTACCAAAGATCGACAAAACGACCGTTATTAACTTAAATAATTACATAATGTTCATAACATTGTAATAAGTGATATAAAAAGGATAATGAAATTAAAAATGGTTCTTAATAAGGTATATATTAACTCAAGTTTATTATTCAGGAGGTTAAAGAACGGTTGAGTCAAGTCAGACACGAGGTAAGGGAACTTCTTAACCCAATTTCTATTCTTTGGGTTAATCTCCTACATTCAAATTATGTCATGATATTATTATGTCCTATCTTGTATTTTTACATTATTTATGTGTACGTATAGTGAATACACATTATAGATGTACATTATTTAAAAAAATGATCTTTTTAAGGACTTCGTCTCAATCCCCTTTCATTGAGGCATATTTGTTTTTATACACAACTTTCTTTTATACGGTGTATAAACCCCTTTGACTTTTACGTTTATTCAAAAGGAATCTTTTTTATACGAATCATTTTGCTAAACGACAAAAGGGAATGTTTTTCTTTCCATACTTATGCGGCGACAACGACTTCTCCGCCGCCCTGACCATTATTTGAGTTTCGGCTTCCTCAACAAGCCATCATTTTTTTAATGAAAAATAAATACAATGTTTTAACTTTCTTTTATTTTGGTATTGAAAATGGTTTTGAAAGCGTTTTTATTATATCAATGTGTTGTATTGATATCTTGTGATTGAAATGTGGAAATGTTATGTTTCCTTTATGCATATTTTATGTGATACGATTATGTTATGGTTTATGATATGTTTAAACCTATTCATATGAGGAATGTATTGGACTTAATAAGTGACGGGTGGAGCCCGCTATAGCTCCTCGATGCATCGGTAGGTCTCATGAGACAACTAGATGTGGAATTGGCCGAGGCCCTTTCCCAATTTGATTTATGGTTTTGGTCGAGGCCTTAATCATTTTAGATGTCTTGGCCGAGGCCTTGACAAAATGTTTCAGAATGACCGGCATTATACATTCCCTTATTATGAAAGTGGTTATTGATATTGCATGTGATTATTAGACTAGTAGTATATCCATGTGAGTAAGTAAATGGAATTATTTAATTTTATTTTTTCCATATTATGTGGAAGTTCAAGTTTAAAAAGGATTTTGTTTTAGTTATACATTGCCTTAAATGTTAATGTTTATTTATGAAAGCTTCCGCAATATTGTTATCCTTACTGAGCATCTGAGCTCACCCCTTTCAATGTTTTAATATTTTCCAGGATGTGATGAAGTATTTTATGAATGACCAGCAGGGATAGTCAGAAGAGGATATGAGTGTGGACTATGAAGAATTTGTTATTAGTTTTTAACTTTATGTTGTAATGTAAGATTTATGAATGTGTCTAGTGTTTCTAAGGCTACTAAACTAATCGTTCTTTCGAGACTTTCTATTTTATGATCATGCCAATGTTACGAAGTAATGCACCGACTCTATGTAGCTAGGGTCGGGGCGTTACAGTTGGTATCATAGGCAGATTAGTACTATCCTTGGAATCTAGATTTAGATAAACTCTGATTAGAGAACATAGCCCAAAGATAGACTTTGAAGATTAGTATAGAAGAACATCCTGAATTTTGGTATTGTAGAGATGTTGTGAGTTTTCTGAGCAATACATCCCTGTCTGGATACGAGCAGGTAGAGGCAGCTCTGGCACAGATGTACCTAGGGGTAAAACCCAAAAACACCGCTTTGAGCTAGACTCGAACGGGAACTGGTGCATGACAACAGGCCTTGCTGCACTCTTGGTTACGACACTCCCGGGGGATATGCTTAGGAAAATTCTAATTTTCTTTACAAACCACTATGAAGGGTTATGTGTATATACTTCCTCAAAGAAAACATTTTTCTGGATTATATCCATAAATAGTTAAATTTATGTTAAGTATCTTACAAGTATGGAATTATGTATTTTGATTCATAAACTAATATAGTTTATGCCATTGTTTAGAAATGGCGCCTAGTGGAAGGAATGGAAACCATATCAATGCACGCACTCCGTGTAGGGATTTCCCTCCTGCTCAAGATAATTGTTGTGGAGCTGGAGATACAACTGGTGCTGATCAACTTATTACCATACTGGGACAACTCACTCAGGTTATGAATAATAACCTTACTTGTATGGATCACCCTGATCCACAACGTGGAGGATCAATGTTAGACCGCTTCATGAGGCAACAACCAGCAACATTTAATGGGGGTAGAAATCCATTAGTAGCTGAGCAATGGATAAACACCTTAGAGAAAATATTCCACGCCTTGGGGAGTAGCGAAAGGGAGAAGGTTATCATGGCAGTTTAATGCCTCACTGGAGATGCTGATCAATGGTGGTCATTGATTCAAAACACAAAGGAAGATGATGACGTATCGAATATGGAATGGAGGGAGTTCAAAGAGATTTTCCTAGAAAAATACTATCCTCGTGACCATCGAGCAGATATGGAAAGACAATTTTTGAGTCTGAGACAAAAGGAGGATGAGAATGTCGCAAAGTATGAGGCCAACTTTACAAGGTTAGCGAGGAATGCCGCAGATTATATACGTAACCCAAGGAGTAAGATTGATCGTTTCTTTGATGGGTTAAAACCATTTCTCCATCGAGCTTTAGTATCACAATCCTTCTCATCATACGAAGATATTTTCTCGTGTGCTATCAAGACAGAAAAAGAATTCTCTAAGTCTTATGACAACAAATTAAAGCAAGAGAAGAAGAGAACGGTGGAACAAGAGACAAATAAAGGGAAAAAGGGAAAGAAGGATTTTCCATTATGTGATAATTGTGGGAAGAATCACCCTGGTACTTGCCTAAAAGGAATGGGATTTTGTTATAAATGTGGGGAAAAAGGTCACCAGGCGCGTGATTGCAAGGGAAAGAAAGAGTCTATCAATGTTGAATGCTACAATTATAGGGAAATGGGGCATTATGAAAATGAATGTCCTAAGCGTCAGGGAAACTTACCTCAGAAAAGGCCAAGGGATCAAGGAAAATCTTATACTGTTACTACAGTTGAAGTGGAATAATTAATGTATTCGTGCTTTTGGACTCATGGATTATATTCTGGTTATTAGAATAATGTGATATATATATATAAGGATTGTACTACAGTACTTGTTGTTTCAGTAAGCCTTTAATATGATGAAGGTAATCATATTTTTAGTATGTGACAACAAGAGAAACTTTACTTTGTTTGGGGAATCTGATAAATTGATTTTGGAATTAAGAGACCTTTTAGAGAAAGTATGAACAGAGGTATTTTGGATAACTATAAAGGATGGAGTGGATTAAATTTATCTTTGGATAGTATTGTTTGAGGGTAAAAAATTTACGAAGATTATTGGAATATTATAATACGATAGTTTTAGGAAAAGGAAAACCTGCAGGGTGGGGCATAACCCGTCACGTCGGACAAAGCTGCAGGAATCGAACCCACAACCATAGTGCGACAGACCTTTATTTCCTACCACTAGCCTACAGGAAGTCCCTGGTTATTACAAAACAATTTTACTAATCTAAATGGTATGTGTTAACATTTGGAACCTTATACAATTAGGATAAGTATAATATTTTTGAGTTCTATTATCTTTTTGAGTGAAAGATGAGTTGAAGGTTGAAACTCTAATTGTCATGCATAGATATATATATACCTATCTCTTATTCAATGAATAAATTAATTCTTAAGCATTAGTAAAGGGATATTAAAACAAAAAAATGTGTTATCCTATTACCTTATGTCTTGTTGAATTGATGATATTTTAAATCAACATAGATTGAAGGCTTTGAGGCCCTCAATTTGACAGTTGATTGTGGCTGGTGACCTCAATCACTCCCTACAAATATTTACGTTTTTCCTCCAATTATATGTCTCTAATTGCCACCAATGTTCTCCTTATCGAGATCATAATTTGGTGGTGACTTTCTTATTTCCATTTCCCTCTTATTAAGGCTAAATTTTATTAACCTTATTTCCGATGTGGGTTTTCCACAAAGGTATTTTCTATTTTCAACCATTTATTTTCAAAGAAAAATATCAAATTGAGAGGACGCAATTTATTATAAGAGGGGAGAATGTAACACCCCGAGCTTCCACGGTACGCCTGTCTTTCAATAATGCAATAGCTTGTATTGTACGCAAGTTCGAGTTCTAAAACACCGTGACTAATCAAAGTAGCTGTTATGAATAGTAATAACCACTTTTTAAAATTATAGAAATTTTATATTTCAAAATGGACTTCATTTTTGTATTCTTAATATCGAAATTATCCAAAGTTGAATTTTTTGTAATTTTCTGAGAACATCCAATTTTTTATGAATAGTGAAAATTACTTAAAAACAACATTTTTAATAAAAATAATTTATAGTGATAAATTATACTATTTAGTGGTTTAAAACTATAATTATAATATATTTTTACCATTTTATCCAATGGTGGTCATTAGAATTAATTTAACATTGAAATTGGACATAAACAATTGCCAATCTTTTGATATAAATTGTTTCTTAAAAACATGCTATTGTTGTGACAGCGGGAATTAATTATAAAATTAATTAATGAAACTTATATGTTTGGAATTTTTTAAAATAGACATCATTTTTGAATTCGGAATATCAATTATAGCTTAGGGTGAAATTTTGGCGTTGTTCTGAAAAACTTCAATTTTTGATGAATAGTGAAACCACTAAGTGGTAGTTAAATAACTGATTTTTCGTTTAAATGAAATATTACCACTTCTGTGATTTGATTTTCAAAAATCCGACATACATGGTTGTCATTAAGAAGTAAAATGTGGTTCAATGAGATTAAAATAATTTTTTGGTGAATAGTAACTTTTAAGTTCTTAATCGCGATTAGAGGTAATTAGTGTAGTTTAAGGTAAAAATAATGTTTTAATAATATGAGATGAGATTGACACTTGTCCTACTCCTATTGGATGAGTCATGGCCGACCAAGACAGCCCATGGGTCAACTTGGGGACCCCATGGAGCCACTTTGGTTGGAAAATGACATTAATATATATTTATTTAATGTTAAAATTAAATTGACACAAACATGAGTTTTTTTACTAAATTAGTTTTTAAGTGGGGTTACACAAGTCATATTATTGACTATAAATAGTCATTGTAAAGATAAAAAGATTTCCAACATAATTTGTTTTTTAATAATTTTTAGACATTAAATAAATTAAATTATATATGACATCATTATGATGCAGCGATGACCTCATTATTTAACGATTTAAATAAAATGAGAAGATAATGTAAAATACAAGGATTACACTTGTCCAAAGCCTATTTTATGGGTAGATTTCGAACCCTTATCACCTTATCCTTGAATTATATAATTGTGGGACCTTTGGAATCCTAAAATAATTGAGTAATAAAGTAATATTTCATTACTTTCCAAAAGTGCCCCTCCTCTCCACTTATAAAAGGACCCCACCACTCGCACCTTATTCACACATTCAAGCCATTTGTCTCGGCCAACATCTGCCCAAATACTCTCCCAACATCCCTACCCTACTCTTAGAAGCCTCACTTTGGGCAGAATGCTTCCCAAGGAAGCCTTTGGCTCAAATCAAAAAGAGTTACCCGATTTTGAGGTAATGTCTTCTCTAATGTTGTTGTGTTTTATTTTTCTTCTCCAACCCCATAAACTATTTATATTCATTTATTTTGTAACAAAACCAGTATCCTCAATATATTAGGATGTTGTTATAAGAAGGGTTCGAGCTACACTTACACACACCTACATATAATGGTTAAAGAACATACGGTTTCTGTGGATGGAGAATTTCTGCCTCACGAAATGATGATTGTTGAACACTCATATAACACCTTCAAAGGTGGACATTAAGATGTAAATATATTTATATATGATATATAATATGTTTATGTTTTACCTAGGCTTCTGTATTTCTTATTTATGTCATACTTTATGATTTCCATTATGGGTAAACGCGATAATTTCATTTTAGGAAGTGCGGACTACCGCCCCCTCAAAGTGATTTGAATCGTTAATGCCATATTTGGGATGTATAAAGGATGGAGTAAATGGTATTATACACTATATTATACGAGAATTATATTATACATTTATATCATTATTATTTCATTCCATTAAATATGAAATAGAAATGAAAGTAGCGTTCATGCGTACGTACGGCTTACCGTCTCCATGAACGGTGCATTTCAATTCTTACCTCTAAATGTTATGTAATAAATGAATTTATATACTGGGTATATATGATATATATGACATATAAATCATGAATATGATTCTGGAGATAATGGATATTCTACCACATAAACAACTTGTAATTATAAGAAGTTTATTGTTGACTCAAGTACCAAAGATCGACAAAACGACCGTTATTAACTTAAATAATTACATAATGTTCATAAAATTGTAATAAGTGATATAAAAAGGATAATGAAATAAAAAATGGTTCTTAATAAGGTATATATTAACTCTAGTTTATTATTTAGGAGGTTAAAGAACGGTTGAGTCAAGTCAGACACGAGGTAAGGGAACTTCTTAACCCAATTTCTATTCTTTGGGTTAATCTCCTACTTTCAAATTATGTCATGATATTATTATGTCCTATCTTGTATTTTTACATTATTTATGTGTACTTATAGTGAATACACATTATAGATGTACATTATTTAAAAAAATGATCTTTTTAAGGACTTCGTCTCAATCCCCTTTCATTGAGGCATATTTGTTTTTATACACATCTTTCTTTTATACGGTGTATAAACCCCTTTGACTTTTACGTTTATTCAAAAGGAATGATTTTTATACAAAGCGTTTTGCTAAACGAAAAAAGGGAATGTTTTTATTTCCGTACTAATGCGGCGACAACGACTTCTCAGCCGCTGTGACCATTATTTGAGTTTCGGCTTCCTCAACAAGCCATCATTTTTTTAATGAAAAATAAATACACAGTTTTAAATTTCTTTTATTTTGGTATTGAAAATGGTTTTGAAAGCGTTTTTATTATATCAATGTGTTGTATTGATATCTTGTGATTTAAATGTGGAAATGTTATGTTTCCTTTATGCATGTTTTATGTGATACAATTATGTTATAGTTTATGATATGTTTAAACCTATTCATATGAGGAATGTATTGGACTTAATAAGTGACGGGTGGAGCCCGCTATAGCTCCTCGATGCATCGGTAGGTCTCATGAGACAACTAGACGTGGAATTGGCCGAGGCCCTTTACCAATTTGATTTATGGTTTTGGCTGAAGCCTTAATCATTTTAGACGTCTTGGCCGAGGCCTTGACAAAATGTTTCAGAATGTCTGTCATTATACATTCCCTCATTATGAAAGTGGTTATTGATTTTGCATGTGATTATTCGACTAGTAGAATATCCATGTGAGTAAGTAAATGGCATTATTTAATTTTAATTTTTCCATATTATGCTGAAGTTCAAGTTTAAAAAGGCTTTTGTTTTAGTTATACATTGCCTTAAATGTTAATGTTTATTTATGAAAGCTTCCGCAATATTGTTATCCTTACTGAGCATCTGAGCTCACCCCTTTCAATGTATTAATATTTTACAGGATGTGAAAAAGTATTTTATGAATGACCTGTAGGGATAGTCAGAAGAGGATATGAGTGTGGACTATGAAGACTTTGTTATTAGTTTTTCACTTTATGATGTAATGTAAGATTTATTAATGTATCTAGTGTTTACAAGGCTACTAAACTAATCGGTCTTTCGAGACTTGATCTTTTGAGATCATGCCAATGTTACGAAGTAATGCACCGACTCTGGGTAGCTGGGGTCGGGGTGTTACAATATATATGTCCTAGGAATTAGGAGTGAATACTCATCGTTCGAGATACTGGACGTTGAACTGCCAAGCATCGCCATCCTCAACACATGATGTTAAACTGTGACCCCAACCCAAGCACTTTACATGGGGTTCCTAGTCTCAAACATTCCATACACCAACTCATCTCCACAGGAGTGATATCTTTCTCACATGGAATGAGATCATTTTTTCTGGAGCGGTGCATGTCCACAGGGAAAGGGCAACCATATTCTTGTAGCCCCTAGCCTTTCTTGAGTGATGTTGTACCTTTACTCCTCCTTTCTTCTTCCTGGCCAAATACATGAGAGGGAGATGGCCACCAAAACCCTCCTCTATTCTATTCTAGATCCCTCTCTTTTCGGGCATTGTCTCCACAGGGGCCTCCATCATAGTGTAATAACCAATCATTATCTCCCTGGGCCACTAACCACATTTAATCCACATTCCACATCCCACAGACACACATTTTGTGACATGGTCATTAGGTTTTTTCTTCCTCTTGTTTCTCACATGAAGCATGACTCATGTGGGCATTGAGTAAGCATTAAACATGAAATCCACTCTGGGCCACCATAGATTGTAAGCCCCAACACCATTCTGAACGATGCAGACTATTTTCCATTCCATAGCAAGGTATGTAGGATTACTCCATTAGGTTCAAGCCCAACAGATACTAGTCCAATCAAATTCATTCCAGTTCACCAAACCTTCCAAACTAAATTGAATTTTATCCATTCTATGGAAAGGTGTGTAGGAAGCCTCCCTGAGGTTCAGTACCAACACACGTTGGTCCCGACCACTTCAAATCTATTCACCAACACCTATCTGAAATATGTGGAAATTGATCCTAGCCATGGAAGGGTATATAGGAAGCCTCCCCAAGGTTCAATCCCAACACCTGTTGGTCCCAACCACTTAATGTCAGTTCAAAAAAAACTATTTCAAACTATGTTTCTTCGATCCTAGTCACCTTGGAACTGTACGTAGGAAGCCTCCATGAGGTTAAACCTCACCGAGAAGAAAGACATTGTGATTGTAACGCCCCGACCCGAGTTACCCAGAGTCTGTGCATTATTACATAACATTGGCATGATCAAAATAAAGATCAAGTCTCGAAAGACCGATTATTTTAGTAGCCTTGGAAAAACTAAATACAATCATAAAGTTTTACATTACATAAAAAAACATCTTGTCTTCATATCCCCTCATACTATCCCAGCAGGTCATTCATAAATTACTTCATCATAATCCTGGGAAAAATAAAACATTGAAAGGGGTGAGCTCGGATTCTCATTAAGGATAACATTATAGTAGAAGCATTCATAGATAAGCATAAACACTTAAGGAAATTTATAATTTAAAAAAAGCCTTTTAAAAACGAACTTCATCATTATATGGAAAAGATAAAATGAAATAATGCCATTTACTTATTCACATGGATATTCTACTAGTCGAACAATCACATGAAATATCAATAACCACTTTCATAATGATGGAATTCATAATTCCAGACTATCATAACCACATAGCCAAGGCCTCATGCCAAGACTAAAAATAAGATTTTTCCAAGGCCTTGTGCCAAGACACTAATTTGTCTCATGAGACCTACCGATGCATAGAGGAGCTATAGCAGGCCCCACCCGTAACTTATTAAGTCCAATGCATTCCTCATATGAACAGGTTTAAACATAACAGAAACATTCGTATTAAAACTAGCATACGAAATGTCAATACTTTTACCACAAACCATGAATGGTATAAAAATAGCACATCCACAGTCAAACATAACTCAGTCGATAAAATATGGAAGATTGTATTCTATTACATTAACCTCAATCAAGAATAATTAAGGATGTTAACATAGATGAAAATAATCATCAAAACTATTTGATAGAAATATCGCCCTTTTCTTGAAAACATTTAAAAGTCACACTATTTGTCAAGAAGCCATTTAAAAATAGATTTTTTGAATCAAAGTGTTCCATACCACTTTGAAAATTTTAAAAGGAGTTTTAATTTTAAAACTTTAATGTCCATATAAATAAATCCTTAAAACCATTTTTTTAAAACATGGACATTAATTATAAAGATTTAGAAGAATAAATCTTTAAAACATTTAAAAATGGTATTTTAGTTAGAGATTCTAACCAAAAGAGCGACAATTGAATACAAATAATTGAGGTAATAAAAACTTTGTAATATCATGAGAATAAAGGGATTCATGATATACTATGTCAAAGTACATTATATACACCACATAAAAGTGATTTGGTGTATAACAACAAAGAAGTCTCAAAGGAATTTAAATTGAGATGAAATCTATCATAAAGGCCGTATCCTTAGGTTAAGGATAAATCAACGACATAATTATGTGTGAAAAATATAAATACACTCAATATTATTGGATATTTAGTGTAAATCAATCAGATGGCATTCACACATATTCTTGTAAAAACAACACCAATGAATTTGATATTTAACTCAACAAATGGAGATTGAGTTAAAATTACTCTTATCTTGTTCATACCGATCACTTGAGAATTTATCAATGGAGTGATTATGTGTATCAAAAGTATATCCCCAGAAAGGGGAGTGGAAAATATTACATAAGAAAATGAATAGTAATTCCACACATAATCTTGGAGTAAAATAATCAATGAAATATGCATAAAGTCGAATGAGTGGAAATTGAAATATCAAATTCCCTTATCAATTTGGTAACTTACGAAACATATACCCATAAAAGAAGGATAATACAATGATGATGTAAATATCCATAAATTAGAGTATATTACACAATGAATACAATCACGGGAAGTACACACACCACATGCAATAAATAAGTGGTGAATAATGGAAATCTCATGAAATTAAAAGTGAGATTAGAAACCCCTTACATTGTACTTTTTCCTTGGCCGACAGTAGGTTAACCTACTTTATAATGGTTAAATAATTTTTATTTAATTATACTATTATCATATGCATTAATATGATATCATATATGATCTTTTAACATTGATTTGTTATTAATATCTTAGAATTATCGTCATTTCGGGTGTTAACGGGTTCATTTTACTTTATATTATTTATTATGTGAGCCATATTTGTTATTAATGGGATGTATATTATTCATATCCAGAATGATATCAAGTATTTAAATATTATTTTTAATCATCAAATGAGAATTATACTTGAATGGATACGATGGAAAATGAATCTCATCACGTTCGTGGAGACGGTAGTCCGTACGTACGCACAGGAGACAATATCTTTCTTTTGATTTTAAAATAATATATAATTGGATGGTATATCATATATAAAGAATCATTATCATGTTATATTTATTATTTAAATGAGTTACAAATCATTATTATACCCATCCAAATAATAATATATTGAATAATAATTACACCATGACGTGGAGACGGTAAGTCGTACGTACGCACGTGTGGTGACATGTTATTCAAAGGGTGGATAGAATACTGAATATGGTTGTACAATATTTATAATAACATAACAGAATATATATGATACTGGAGTTATTATTTTATAATTGTAATAACAAAGAATGAAGATGTGGATGAAGAAAGGAACTTGAAAAGGGGTGGTGAAAACATTACATCTTCTTCGGGTTCTTCCTTTTGATTTGACCAAAAGGGATCTTTAAGATGGCTTTCTGATCAAACTAAGGTCTCTAGGTTGTATTGAGGGAAGTTGAGAGAGTATTTGGTTAGGATATGGCCGAACCAAAAGGCTTTGAAGGTGTGATAAAATGAGAAGGAGGAATGCCCTTTTAAAAGAGGGGTGAGGGGCACCTTTGGAAAGGCTATAAATATTAATTTATAATAAATTCATATTCAGTTTCTAATAGATCCAAAGTTTATTATTTAAAGGTTAATGTGGGGATGGGTCTAAACCCACTCAACCAATAGAATTTAGACAGGTTTGGGTCATTATATTAACCTTATCTTTAAGTATTAACTCTTAGTTAATTAGTTTCACTTTTACAATGTCTCTTTGTATTTTTATATTATATGGTTAATAAACTTACCATATACATACAAGAGACCCACTAGTGGTCCCTTAATGATACACCTATCATTATATAAGTCTTTTTTCCGAACCGTAGATTTTTAAGAATTTAATATCAATTAATAATATAATATTCGTTTTAAAAACTCTTTTATGTCAATTTTGACACTATTCAAGAGTTGATTTTTTTAAAACACATAACAGAATGATTACTTCGAAAAAAGTTATTTTAATCAATCCTAATATGTCATATTAACCTAAAAATTAGTTCAATTCAATAAAAGTCTCAAATTATATTTATTGGGGTATTTATAACATCAATTATTCTAATTTTTTACTATTAAGGTAATTACTGCATCACCATTGTGTCATAAATAAATTTACTTATTTAATGTATAAAAATTATAAATAAACTATAATTATGTAGTAATGCTTTTTTTCTTTTTAATGAATATTTATAGTCTAAAATCAAACATATATAACTATATGTACAAATTGTTTGCTAAAAGATATATGCTTGTGTCATTTTTGTAATCATTTTAACTTAATTAAAATAAAGTGTCCCTATCACCTACAAGTGGCTTCATGGGGTCCCAAAATCTACCCAATGATGACTATGGCCGAACATGTATCAACCAATAAGGCTAGGACACGTTTTATGGTAATTTAATATTATTATAATATTATTTTTTAACCCTTATTTACCATATTTACCCTTAACCATGGTAAATAAAATATTTACCGCAGTAATTATTCAAAATGTCTAAAAATAAAAGTTACCTATTCACACAATATGAACATCCTGATTCCAAATATGGAATCAATTTTTCCAATTTCAAAACACATAAGTGGCAGAAATTAATTTAAAATTAATTCCCGTTGTTAAAACAAAAAGTGTGTTTTTAAGAGATAATAACTATCAAAAGATTGGCACTTGTTTATGTCTGATTTAAATGTGAAATTATGTTCAATGACCCATATTGTATTACATCGTACAAATATATTTTAAATATAATTTAAAACCACTCAAATTCATAATTTATCACTATTAATTATTTCGACTAAAAAAGTTGTTTTTAATTAAAATTTAGTAATTTTTACTATTCATCAAAATATAAAAGTTGTCTGAAAAGTACCAAAATTTTACCCTAGGATAATTTCGTTATTCCGAATCAAAAAATTAAGTCTATATTACCAAATTAAAAACATTAAAGTTGCATTTATTAATTTAAAATTGATTCCCGCTTTCGAAACCAAAAGGCGTATTTTTAAGAAATAATAACTATCAAAAGTTTGACACTTGTTTATGTCCAATTTCAAGGTGAAATTACTTAAAATGACCATCATTGGATTAAATAGTAAAAATATAATCTATTTATACTTACAAACCATTAAAATTTATAATTTAACAATATAAATTATTTTGATTAAAAAGTTGTATTTAGTTAAAATATAGTATTTTTCACTATTCACCCAAATATGAAAGTTATCAGAAAGACACCAAAACATTATTGATACTAAATTATTATGTCCCAATTCTAAAGAAGAATTTCATTTTGTAAAATTGAATATATAAAAGTTTCAAATATTGGTTTTAAAAAGGCTTCACCATTAAAAGGCGGTAAAATTTCATTTTTTGAAAAATACTTCTTTTATCTGAAAAAATGAATTTGATTATAAATCATGTCTTAGAAACTCATAATATGGATTAAAATTATAAGGATAATATAATATTTATAATTTAGTTAATACTATTCATAACCTCTTTTGAACGGCTAGTTTGGTAAGTCGGGGTGTACTTAAACTCAGTGTTTCGTACAACACACGCTATTGTATTATTCAAAGAGAAGTATAAAGTGGAAGATTGGGGTGTTACATTCACCCCTACTTTAATAAATTGTGTCCTCGCAATTTTAAAAATTCGTCCTGAGAATGGAAAGTCCCACATCGGAAAAAGAGTCAATAAAACTATCACTTTAAATGAAATAAAGAGAGGTATAAAGGTCAACCATGATAACCCATACTCAGATTCCATGTAGGAAAACATGGATATAGATGATAAACTAAGTGTCATGTTCTGATAGAGAGGGATAGAAAGCATGATCATGAGAAAGTTAACAATAAGAAAACCACACACTTGTGTTGGGACAAACGACCATTAGTCACCTAGCAAGAAAATAAACGGACAACATTTTTTTGTTTTAAGTTACATTACATAAGGATGAGGAATTAATTTATGATATTGAATAAGAATATATAGATATATACTTACATTTTAAGTATATTTTCATCCTTTAATAAATTTCCACCACTAACTCATTTTTTTTAAACGATGAGTATTCAAGAAGACTTGGTCAGACTGGGAGAGCTATAATAAACTTCTATAGAATCACATGATCCATGCAGGATGAAGTATATATTTACATTGTCTTTAGAGATTAATAAAAACAAAAATGGTTAGTAAAAGATCTAATGATCCCCCAAAAGGATATTCCTTGAGATAAATAAACAGTAATCATAATTTCCAAAATTAAACCATCAATACCCCAAATTTAAATAAATACCATTCAATAATCAATTGTCTTTAAAATCCTTCAATATAATCCAAACTAATATTGAAACTCAAAACTTATAAGAATGTAGTCTTCCACGTTAAATTGTATCTCCAAATGATATGAAATACTCTTAAAGTCACATACTTAAATGTAATTAACCTAATAATTTCCATCAACAACCCAAATCACTATAAAACCATTAAAAAAACATAGATAAAAATCCACCATTACTCCTCAAATTAAATCCCATACTATTCTATTTTCCTTGGGCATATAGTGTTCACAACAAAGTGAACAACTTCTGAAATAACATCTATCACTTAATCACCAAATCATTTTCCTATACTAAGGGTAATCATTTGATAATACATAAGATCCCAAATCAAATTATTTTTGATCAATAAAATCATTTAACTAAAAATAATAGTCACACTAACCAAGGACTTCACGTAGTCCAGTGGTTGGCGATAAATCCCAATCGCACTTTGGTTGTAGGTTCGATTCCCACAACTTTGTCCGACACGACGGGTTGTCACGCAGTCTACGTGTTGTCCTTTTCAAAAACTATGCTTTATAACATTACCAAAATGAGAAAAATTCTTCAAAATAACCATAACAAAATTTAACAACAAATCTTGTCTCATACCTTGCATTTTCATCCCAAATTATAATAACTTATAATTGTCTCAAACTCAATGATCATATAAAACCAAATGGTTATTTTTAACTATATCCACAAGAGAAGAGGTAATTATTCCTCAAATATCATTCTCACATGTCAAACTGTAGGTTACAAATACAAGAGAAAATAATTCCAAAGTAAACCCATCAACAAGGAGCACTAAAACTTTTTAAACATTTCTCCAACCATTTATTTCCACATAGATTCTTCTTTGACCAAAAAAATATCTTATAGAATAGGTTATTCACTCAGGTAATGGCCAGGTCCCCTACATTTATGGAAAATGACTGTAAATGGACTCTTGGGACCATTTTTATCTTCTTCCATAGTACTCTTTATTTTTCTTCGGCAATTCTTCACTTTATGTCCTTCCTTCGCACACATAAAGCATTTCTTGGTCCCATTGAGACACTTTCCCGGGTGTCTCCTACCACATTTCTTGCATGATGGAAATTGAGGGTTCTTTTCTCCGTGGTCTCTATTACTAGAGCTCTTATCATTCATCACCTTTCTCTTATTTGTTGAGTCCGAGAGTTGGTTAATATATATGTTGTTGATCATATTTTTGGAAAACTGATTTGGCATAAAGATGATATCTTTTACGCCTATCAACATTCCATTTTGTTGCTCATTTCTACCACCATTCCCACCTTGTACATCATTATGAAAGTCACTATGACTTCCTTGGAATCTAGCCATTTACTAAAACAAGAAAGCATTGTGTGGGTAACAGTAGTCATAAAATCATTTAGAGATTAACATGTCACCATATTCTCAATTTGAAACACATTAGGATTAAAAAAGGTCATTTACTCTCATCTTATATATATATTACTTTAAATCGGTTTGTAAAGAAATTGTAAATTATACTAAGCATATCCCCCAGGAGTGTCGTAACCAAGAGTCCAGCAAGGCCCGTTGTCGTGCACCAGTTCTCATTCGATTCTAGCTCAAAGTGGTGTTTTCGGGTTTTACCCCTAGGTACATCTGTGCCAGAGCCGCCTCTACCTGCTCGTATCCAGATATGGATGTATTTCTTGGGAAACTCACAAAATCTCTACAATACAAAAATTCTAGGAAGTTATTATATACTAATCCTCAATATTAATCTTAAGTCTACGTGATCTAATCAGAGTTTATATAAATCTAGCTTCCAAGGTTTTTACTAAACTTCCTCTGATACCAACTGTAAGGCCCCGACCCCAGTTACCCAGAGTCGGTGCGTTATTACATAACATTGGCATGATCACAAGAAAGATAAAGTCTCTAAAGACCGATTAGTTTAGTATCCTTGGAAACACTAGATACAATCATAAAGTTTTACATTACATAAAAAGACAAATTGTCTTCATATCCCCTCATACTATCCCGGCAGGACATTCATAAATTACTTCGTCATAATCCTAGGAAAAATAAAACATTGAAAGGGGTGAGCTCAGATGCTCAGTAAGGATAACATCATAGCATAATCTTTCTTAGATAAGCATAAACACTTAAGGAAATTTATAATTAAAACAAAATCCTTTTAAACTTGATCTTCAGCAAAATATGGAAAAGATAAAATGAAATAATTCCATTTACTTATTCACATGGATATTCTACTTGTCGAACAATAACATGCAATATCAATAACCACTTTCATAATGATGGAATGCATAATGCCAGACTATCATAACCACATAGACAAGGCCTCGTGCCAAGACTAAAAATAAGATTTCTCCAAGGCCTTGTGCCAAGACACTAACTTGTCTCATGAGACCTACTGATGCATCGAGGAGCTATAGTGGGCTCCACCCGTCACATATTAAGTCCAATGCATTCCTCATATGAACAGGTTTAAACATAACATAAACATTCATATTAAAACTAGCATACGAGATGTCAATACTTTTACCACAAACCATGAATGGTATAAAAATAGCACATCCACAGTCAAACATAACACATTGGATACAATATGGAAGATTTTATTGTATCACATTAACCTTAATCAAGAATAATGAAGGATTTTGACATAGATGAAAATAATCATCAAAACTGCTTGAGAGAATTATCCCCCTTTTCTTGAAAACATTTAAAAGTCACACTATTTGTCAAGAAGCCATTTAAAAATATATTTTTTGAATCAAAGTGTCTCATACCACTTTGAAACTTTTAACAGGAGTTTTAATTTTAAAACTTTATTGTCCATATAAATAAATCCTAAAAACCATTTTTTAAAACATGGACATTAATGAGAAAGATTTAGAAGAATAAGTCTTTAAAACATTTAAAAATGGTATTTTAGTTAGAGATTCTAACCAAAAGAGAGACACATGAATACAAATAATTGAGGTAATAAAAACTTTGTAATATCATGAGAATAAAGGGATTCATGATATACTATGTCAAAGTACATTATATACACCACCTAAAAGTGATTTGGTGTATAACAACAAAGAAGTCTCAATGGAATTTAAATTGAGATGAAATATCTCATAAAGGCTATATCATTAGGTTAAGGATAAATCAACGAAATAATTATGTGTGAAAAATATAAATACACTCAACATTATTGGATATTTAGTGTAAATCAATCAGATGACATTCACACATATTCTTGTAAAAACAACACCAATGAATAGGATATTTAACTCAACAAATGGAGATTGAGTTAAAATTACTCTTATCAAGTTCATACCGATCACTTGAGAATTTATAAATGGATTGATTATGTGTATCAAAATTATATCCACATAATGGAGAGTGGAAAATATGACATAAGAAAATGAATAGTAATTCCACACATAATCTTGGAGTAAAATAATCAATGAAGTATGCGTAAAGCCGAATGAGTGGAAATTGAAATATCATATTCCCTTATCAATTTGGTAACTTACGAAACATACACCCATGAAAGAAGGATAATAAAATGATGATGTAAATATCCATAAATTAGAGTATATTACACAATGAATACAATCATGGGAAGTACGCACACCACTTGCAATAAATAAGTGGTGAATAATGGAAATCTCACGAAATTAAAAGTGAGATTAGACACCCCTTACTTTTTACTTTTTCCTTGGTCGACGGTAGGTTAACATCCTGTATAATGGTGAAATAATTGTTATTTAATTATACAAGAATCATATGCATTAATATGATATCATATATGATCTTTTAACATTGATTTGTTAATAATATCTTATAATTATCGTCATTTCGGGTGTTAACGGGTTCATTTTACTTTATATTATTTATTATGTGAGCAATATTTTTTATTAATGAGATGTATATTATTCATATCCAGAATGATATCAAGTCCTTAAATATTATTTTTATTCATCAAATGAGAATTATACTTGAATGGATACGATGGAAAATGAATCTCATCGCGTTCGTGGAGACGGTAGTCCGTACGTACGCACGAGCGAAAATATCATTCTTTTGACACTAAAATAATTTTTAATTCGATGGTATATCATATATACAGATTCATTATCATGCTATATTTATTATTTAAATGTGTTAAACATCATTATTATACCCATCCAAATAATAATATTTTGAATAATAATTACACTACAACGTGGAGACGGTAAGCCGTACGTACGCACGTGTGGTGACATGTTATTCAAAGGGTGGATAGAATACTGAATATGGTAATACCATATTTATAATAAAATCACATCATATATATGATAATGGATTTATTATTTTAGAATGGTAATAACAAAGAAAGAATATGTGGAAGAAGAAAGAAACTTGAAAAGGGGTGGTGAAAACATTACCTCTTCATCGGGTTCTTCCTTTTGATTTGATCAAAAGGGCTCTGTAGGATGGCTTTATGATCAAAAAAAGTTCTCTAGGTTGTAGTGATAGAAGTTGAGAGAGTATTTGGGCAGGTTTTGGCCAAACCAAACGGCTTTGAAGGTGTGAAAAAATGAGAAGGAGGAGTGCCCTTTTATAAGAGGGGTGGGGGCACCTTTGGAAAAGCTAGAAATATTAATTTATAATAAATTCATATTCAGATTCTTATAGCTCCAAAGTTTATTATTTATAGGTTAAGGTGGGGATGGTTTGAAAACCACTCAACCAATATAATTTGGACCGGTTTGGGTCATTATATTAACTTTATCATTAAGTATTAACTCTTACTTAATTTGTTTCACTTTTACAATGTCTCTTTGTATTTTTATATTATATGGTTAATAAACTTACCATATACATCCAAGATACCCCCAAGTGGTCCATTAATTATACACCTATCATGATATAAGTCATTTGGCTGATCCATATATTTTTAGGAATTTAATATCAATTAATAATATAATACTTATTTTAAAAACTCTTTTATGTCAATTTTGACACTATTCAATGGTTGATTTTTGTGAAACACATAACAGAATTATTACTTCTAAAAAAGTTAATTAAATCAATCCTAATATGTCATATTAACCTAGAAAATTAGTGTAATTCAATAAAAGTCTTAAATTATATTTATTGGGTATTTATAATATCAATTTTTCTAATTTTTCACTATTATGGTAATTACTACATCACCATTGTGTCATAAATAAATTAACTTATTCAATGTATAAAATTTATAAATAAGATATAATTATGTAGGAAATCGTTTTATCTTAATAATTAATATTTATAGTCTAAAATCCAACATATATAACCATATGTAAAAATTGTTATGCTAAAAGATATATGCTTGGGTCATTTTTTTAATCATTTTAACTTAATTAAAATAAAGTGTCCCTATCACCTACAAGTGGCTCCATGGGGTCCCAAAATCGACCCAAAGATGCCTGGGGTCGAACATGTATCAACCAATAAGTCTAGGACACGTTTTAGGGTAATTTATTATTATTATAATATTATTTTTCAACCCTTATTTACCGGATTTACCCTTAACCATGGTAAATAAAATATTTACCGCAGTAATTATTCAAAATGTATAAAAATAAAAGTAACCTATTCACACAATATGAACATCCTGATTCCAAATAAGGAATCCATTTTTCCAAATTCAAAACACAGAAGTGGCAGAAATTAATTTAAAATTAATTCCCGTTGTTAAAACAAAAAGCGTGTTTTTAAGAGATAATAACTATCAAAAGATTGACACTTCTTTATGTCTGTTTTAAATGTGAAATTACGTTCAATGACCCACATTGTATTACATCGTACAAATATATTTTAAATATAATTTAAAACCACTCAAATTCATAATTTATCACTATTAATTACTTCGATTAAAAAACATGTTTTTAATTAAAATTTAGTAATTTTTACTATTCTTCAACATATAAAAGTTATCTGAAAAGTACCAAAATTTCACCCTAGGCTAATTTTTTTATTACGAATCAAAAAATTAAGTCTATTTTACCAAATTCAAAACATAAAAGTTGAATTTATTAATTTAAAATTGATTCCCGCTTTCGAAACCAAAAGGCATATTTTTAAGAAATAATAACTATCAAAAGCTTGACACTTGTTTATGTCCAATTTCAAGGTGAAATTACTTAAAATGACAATCATTGGATTAAATAGTAAAAATATAATCTATTTATACTTCCAACCCATTAAAATGTATAATTTAACAATATAAATTATTTTGATTAAAAAGTTGTTTTCAGTTAAAATATAGTATTTTTCACTATTCACCCAAATATGAAAGTTATCAGAAAGACACCAAAACATTATTGATACTAAACTATTATGTCCCGATTCTAAAGAAGAATTTAATTTTGTCAAATTGAATATATAAATGTTTCAAATATTGGTTTTAAAAAGGCTTCGCCATTAAAAGGCGGTAAAATTTCATTTTTTGAAAAATACTTCTTTTATCTGAAAAAATGATTTTTTTTATAAATCATGTCTTAGAAACTCATAATATGGATTAAAATTATAAGGATAATATAATATTTAAAATTTAGTTAATACTATTCATAACCTCTTTTGAACGGCTAGTTTGGTAAGTCGTGGTGTACTTAAACTCAGTGTTTCTTACAACACATGCTATTGTATTATTCAAAGAGAAGTATACCGTGGAATATTGGGGTGTTACAGTGATCCCCAATCAATGGGTAGCCATTGTTTTCCCCATTCAGTGGTAATCTATTGTAGTCCGCTATCGACGGTAACTCATTGGAGTCCCCCTTGTTGTGACCCACATCTCTAGTCCACCCCACGAGTGTCAGACCAACCCAGGATGAAAAATATGCTTAAGCCCCAATATATCATCTGGTCTCTATCCTCTACACGCACCCCAATTTTATGTCCCATCTTAGAGGTTCCACTTTCTCTGGGTCCCATCAATATAGGTCACCTCTTCATGTTTCTCTCTCCCTGAAAAACTACATGGACATTTATTACCAACCATGGGGATACATAGTAAGTCTCTTCGAGGATCAATCCCAACATCACTGTCGTCCTCAGGTATTTTCCATTTCATTCTTCATCAACTCTAAACATTCCATCATCCATCCTAATTCTCACCTGGGCGTCCACATCTTGGCGGGGTCATGCCATCTTATTTCATCACTACTTTTATCATCAATTTCGTAACTAACCATGTGTTATCCCTAGTACTAATGCTCCCTCCTAAGGTTGGACCCATTTGATCCACTCTAATCAGTGTTATGATCTGTTTGATCCATCTCCGTTGGAAATTAAACTCATAGCATAACCTGTCTTAATCATGGGAAGTTGATGAAAAACTCAGAGACACACCTATGGAATTTAATTCCTTGTATTCGATGTGGGATGCCTCAAGATTCCCTGCCATCAAAAATCCCTACCATAAGGGGAACAAATCCCAACACGCAAGTTTTCCAGCATCAAGTCACTCCAGTTATTTCCAATGTGACTACTCCCTCGACCGAAGTTTATTTCCTGGATCGGACACCATGGAATATCGTGAGAGAAACTTTGTGATCAACCTATTTTCAAGAACAAATGTCATCAGTAATAGTTTCATTAACATCATCTTAATCTATGAGGGATACCTACTCTAGGTAATGAGTTCCGAGGAGGAATCAACAAAGGGTGGAACGAACATCCCATCATCCTATTTCAATCAAGGGTAAAATGTCCCTGAACAAGCGACGGATGTCTCCCACCATTGGAAAGCAGTAATTTGGGGAGACAAACAGCGCGTCACCCTTGTCCAAAACATATAGATGTGTGACCCTCAATGAAAGCATCATAAACATAAATGGTGAACCTGAGGTAAAGGTCTTCTCCATAATGTGAAGATTATTAGTGTTTGAGACATTAGTGGAAAAACGTGTCACTGGATCCAATTATCCAGCGCCATGTCCATCTATGAAAATCGTGGTCCTCATGTGAAACTCACCAAAAGTTGGGGTATTTGAACATTGTACATCCATGTCAGTGACTATGTCAGCGTATATCCTTCGTTACAAGCCACGGAAGACATAATGGTGCTGGGGAACTGGACATCTGTTTCCTTGATTCATTACTAGTAGTTTAATCTCACTTCCATCCAGTTCACAAGCTGTCGTAACAGGAAACTGATCACCACCCACCCACCGTCATAGGTCCAGGTGTAGTGCCAATGTGGCGATACCACATGCCTCCATCGCTTCTATGAGATCTTTCACACCCATAGCTGATGTGCGCCCATGCCCCATCTCCCCTTCTGAAATCATTGAAATAAATGATGTTAAATGAAATCATTCAACGATATGAGGAGGAGGAGCTCATCCCAACTCGAGATAATGCCCGTTCGGATCTAGAGGTATCTGTGCCTCATAGCCACTGCTACCCACAAAAGCCATGAAGGGAGCCCCTGCTCCCCACTATGACGCACATCTGTTTTGGGAGGATATCCTTGTAATGATTCGATGAATTCCTCCCCTATGCTGATGTGTTTAGAGATTTCTAGGACAGCCTAGCCGGGATCTCGTTCCAGGGGCTCCAATGGAGGGACCATACTAGGATGTTCTAGTGCCTCACCCCATCCCCACGAGTTGTGTGGTAGGTAAGCTATGCGCCTACACCACATGCCCGAGTCCGGCGGACCCGACACCAATGTAGGGTGGAGGACAAAGAGGAAGCCTGCCTAGGGGCGTCAACATCAATGATTACAATGGCTCATAACCCAACGATATATACCATAAGTCCCCTATGTATGTTGAGAAGGGGAAAAGATATACCAGACTCGGATCAAGGCCACAACCGCCCCATGGGAAAGCTAGGTCGACTCTCCTAGATGATGGTGTTGGTAGTGGCCATCGTGGACCGACCCGCGACAACAATACCTAGTACAAACATCCTCCGTATAAAACCTCTACGGAGAACGTGAGTCCTCCTCGATTCCAAGAATGGCGAGGGGGTTCTCCCGATGCCACCTTCAATCAAAATGAGGGTCCTACCTATGGCAGTGACAGTCATTAAGGAAGATTCTCCACTCTCATGAAATCAGTTATGATATCATTCCTCCGGCCATAGGCTGCTAGTGTGGAGATGTTATGCATCAGGTCATTCTCAAGCATGGGGGCCGCCCCCATGTCCTTACAATAGCGGATGAAGGTCCTATTCACCCATGAAATCAGAGGAGTGAAGGTCAGCCTTGCCTCATTAGCACCCATCACAGAGGTCCTACCCGTGTTCGGTTTGATCAGTAATAGGATCCTCCTCGCACTGATGCTACCCGGGGAAATAAGCATGCAGCCCCTACCCATGCTCCTACCAGCTCCGGAGGAGTTCCAACTCACTGTAGCACTTCTTGAGGAGATTCCCGCATTACATTAACCAGTGGACATGGAGGCCCTCCCCCTATTCCCATTTTCATAATTCCAGGAGCTCCTCGCACATTGGCTAACTCAGGAATAAGCCCTTTACATCCCAGCACCAGTTCAGCTGAAGGTACTCTTCAAGATAGAAATTTAACCTGTCCCAAAGAGCTATCTCGGGGTAAGAAGGTAGGTCATTACCACTGTAAAAAAATGTTGTGAAGATTCAAAATGAGATTATTCTATTCTGCTTCTCGTATTCTGAGGTGGAATACGACTCAACAATGGAACCCTCACCTCGATCCTCCTTGTGAAGAACCATGGTAGGAAATCGGTGCATCATCCTCAAACATTTAAAATGAGATGTCCAAAAGATCCCTTCCTCCCTCTGTAGATACATCCAGGAGAAAAATTTTTTGGCCACTCCCCAGGGTCCAACCATTCAACCACCCCCTTCATCACAAGGATCATTCTCTAACTCGAGCAGAGATCATGGAGAGTTATTTTGGGGATCGATGGAGAATGAGAAGCAACAAGCCCATAGCCAACAACTATAGTCCCTGTGCTAGAAACTATGGTCCCCATCCCATCTTATCGTGATGTGGTGGCCACGTCACTCCACACATAAGAGGATAGATGAAGATGTGACAGTTTGTCATCCCACTCTATGTATTATCCGCCAGCCAACCTAACACCACTGTGGTATACCTCTGTACCGCTATGGGTTCCCCAAACACCTACAGTTAACGTTTCGGTCAACAAAGGCCTAGACCCTGAGTCTGGACCGAAGATCTTTTGGGACATTCTTACAGTGAACCATTTCCCTAAGATGTTTTGGCCAGTCAATGCACCAAATTTCAATGCACCAGAATCGCTCTCCTAGGAAAAGGTTGAATTATTTTTCTAGAACATCTATATGAATCACTTTATTCTTCGTCATCGATGAGTGGAATACCCCAAGAGTTAGGTGCACTTTGAAGATATTGGTCAATAATGTTTTCTGGTTGATCTAGCATCACTCCTCGTGGCTCAACGCACTGAGTCACCAGGTCGCCATAGGACCCTCCAACAAAGATGTGCCCAATGTTTTATAGTACATTGTAGGATTATCAAGGAGTCATCCCCCACAAGTGAAGATCTATGGTTGGGGGTAGTATGATGTCCTCCACTTCAGTTCCATCCAGTGCAAGACTGACGTTCCAAGCGATATTGATGATATGCCCCATTCAGAGTCACGGTTAACATGGTTGATCTATTAGAATTAGATACAGAGACATAACTTCTTGGAAAAAACGTACCCTTGGAGGGTTTCCACTACTTTTGGACCCTTCGGGATGGGTTAATCTCCATTATAGTAATCTATTTGGTCTTATCGTACCCACCGAGGCATTGCTCCTCAGCCAAAATACCATCAATGGTAAAGAGAACCTCAGATCCATCAAACCCTCCGACCCATCTATCTTAGTAAAAAATATAGAGGATGATCCGAAGAAAGCCACGTTTCATAAACAGCTCTCAGAGATTATGAAAATGGTCCTTGTCCTCCTTGTTGATAGTGTTGTGGAGCTACGGCCATACTATGGTGATCCTCAGTTAGGGAAATTGGGGCAGCCACAATTTCCCCCCAATGAATAACCTCCCAGTGAAGCTGAACACCCTGCCCATGCTGATAGGGTAGAGTTTAGAACCAATGGAAAGAGGGCACTAAATGTGTCACCCAATCCACCAAAGTGGCATGAGAATCCTTAGGACCTGGCTCATTTCCCCCCAGCTACTTCCCAAGTCCTCCCACCAACCACTCCATGAGTCAATGGGCCAGCTTATAGGGTTGAAGAACCTGCCAATACATTGGTGCATAGGGGCCCCTATCAAGGTAAGAACCCCAACCAGATGATCAAATGGAGGAACTCATCACATGCCTCAATGGATTAGAAACTCGATAGGTGGAAATCCCACCTGATGGAAAATATAATCTTGTGTGGGTAAATGACATGTTAGCACCACCAGGTTTCGAAAATCCCGCATTCCCCCCTTAAACTGGATAGGTGATCCGCTGTAGCATTTTTACCACTTCATCTCAAGGTATTGACCCATGATTGGGACTCTATAATAGCATGTGTCTTCCAAACTCTGATGCTTCATGCAGACATTGGAAGGACCTGCATTTTTCTGGTACAACCAGAAACCCATCGGGTAAGTTTCTAGCTGGGAAGATATTTGCAAACAATTTTTGTATCTATTAAGTTCCCCCACTCGGAAGATGAGTATTACAGACCACTAAAAGTGCAAACAGATTCATGATGAGCATGTCACAAACTTTGTCTCCTGGTGGAAAGGGATCATTTACTCTCTTGACATGCGACTGACAGAGGATAAACTGCTGCCGATGTGTGTGGGGAAGGTCAAGACAGAACTGGTACCCTCTCTGATCACCCAAAATTACCACGAGGGATTTCACGAATTCTATGATAAGTCCCAATGCCAAGAAAAATATCTACAGCTGGCAAACAGGTCCCTCTATGGCCTCTATCAATTCTTGCAACAAGGGCCACTAAGGGTGAGCCCACCGCGGTGGAATAGATAGATGACCCCATGAAACTAGAGTTATTACTAGTGGATTTTCTCTTATAGCATCGAAGAGGCCCCCCACCATAGGTGCATCCTTTGGCCTAGCAGTGCCCACCTCATAACTTGTAGGTGCCCGCATGCAATGCGCCTTCACCACCCAAGCGGGATAACATGGATCCTCCTCCTTGATAAGCTCCTTTACCCCCACATCAGGGTCAAACTCACACACCCCCTTTTTATGATAAGAGAATCTAGACCTACTCATTAAATGAGGCTCAGGTCCTTGGTTATTTCTACAGTGCCATGGGACATGAAATTGATTGTTTTTCTAAATAAAGATGACCAGAAGTGGTTAATCACGTCGAGAACTCCAAATATTTCCCTTATCACCGGTTCCTTGGGCACACCCTCAAAACGTGATATCTGTTTAAAGACTGTCATCATATCTAGATCGAAAAAACATATTCAGGTTGGTTCCACATCTGGTACAGGTGGCATGTCAGTTCGTGAAGCCCGAAAGAAGCAGTGACAAAGAATGCGAGTTGCATCTAGTTTCTAATTGCACTTCTCAGATGTTTGATGACAGGATGTCTAGTAACACAGTCTCCCATGCCGATGGTATTATCTGTGCACGTTTGAATCAACCCAAAACTTCAGAAGATGTTGTTTCACCTGTAGCCAGCACCTCTGTGTCAGCGGATCACCCGTCTGCTTCCCAGAAGAGAAAGAAAAGTGGCCTAAGGGAAGACAAATCCCCCCGTCAATATCATCATCATCCCATACACTTATAGACATCATGAACACATATATGATTATTCCCACCAGGATCTTCACATTAGTGGATGATTCTCTAAGTGAAAGTCAAGGGTATGTGATTCTTAACACTATAGAGCTGGTAAACCACTACATGATTTCTGATGGAGAGGAGCACTCGGCAGATCCTCCCAATGTTACCAGTCTTCGTTAAAGTTGACTGAGCCGCAACAATGAGGATTTCTAGAGTTCCTTAGTCAGTATTTCAAGCTAGTGTGTGAATTCTTATGAAACCGGGAAACATTCCTTGTGTAGAGATCAGAACGTGAAACCTTATTCTCTAGTTTCATCAGATACACCTTCGTCTCCGTTTATGCTTCTTGAATAGTTGGAGCCTCCTTGACCGCACTATGATCAGTTGTTCATTGCTACATATTTGTCTCTGTCATATGGCCCTCAACTAGTGGTCACTCCATAGGCTTAGACTAGTGATCAGTGGTCCATTCCTAGCACTAGTCATCCACTAGTCCAACCGGCATGGCCCACCATACCTCTTGTCACAGAGCGACCACTTGTAAGAAAAAGTTCACACATAGCATGGAAGTATGAAGCCCTAAATCATCTTTCCAGCTTTCCCACAAGGCTCTATATACTTGATTCTCTTTGATTGTCAGTTATATGCGTAATTCACTTGTTGAGGCTTTATGAAACCATCTCCGATTCAAGATGGAGGTAGGATCCGAAGAAGCCTTCCATAATGAGGCAGTCGAGCATGATGAATGCCAGGTCATAATCTCATTCTCTGTAAAAGATGAATTCTCTCCCATATAGGGGCACATTATCCCACTATACATCACCGACCTATTTAATGGTGTGGTGGTTCTTCTTTGCCTAGTCGACATATGCTCTGGTTTCTATCTATCCCGACTCAGACACTGCGAAAACTGGGGTTATCTGAGGATGACCTAAGTCCCACTGAACTGAAAATTGAAGGTTATAATAGAAAAAATAGACACTTGTTGGAATGATCTACCTGAAAACCAAGTTCAGTAGTTGGGTAGCCAGTACATAGTCCATGGTTGTCTCCTAGTACACTACCTTCAATGTGTTGATTGGCAGGCCATGGCTCCACATATATGTAGTGATCCATTCACCATATCACCAGTGCCTTAAATAATCTCTTAATGGTCGAGTGGGCATATTACATGGTGATGCATCCCCTATTTCCTCTTTTTAATCCTTCTACCTAGATGCCAATTATTACAAGATCAAGGATAAATAAATACAGGGTAACGAGGTTGAGCATGCAATAGTTGTGAATGACCTATGGGAAAATATAAATGATGCCTACATCTTTCCAATCCACCAATTAGAGGCTACAACCATGTACATGGGACAATGATTCATTGTTTCTAGAATGATGTTAGAGAACATTCCCAAATCATAGCGACGCCAGACGATCACCTCATACTCCTACAAAAATTAGGCTCAGGTGATCCCGGAGCTCCCTACTACCATAAGGTTTCGGGAAGTCCAACTTATGGCGACAGCAATACATCATACATTATTGTTATGACGGTATAGGATAAACTGTATCAAGACAAAGTGAAACTATTTCTTCTATATCATCAAGCGTGTCCCCTTGGCTCAATGACCAGATGGGATCTGATCGATAGCTTTCATTGCCATGTTTTCAGCAGCATAGGAGTCCACCGAGGCAGTTTCCACCACAGCTCAGGCTGGTACCAGTCTCCCATAGGTATCTATTGACCTATAAGAAACTCCACCTACCATGTATCTATCCTCCACAAGTAAAGAAGAAGATTTAGAGGAATCTTTCCCTGACTTTGAATAGAGAGTCTCACCCACAGTCGATGAATTGGGACAGGTGATCCTCGGTAGCGAGGCTGATCTAAAACCCACATAGATCAGTTCTGATATGCCTTTTGAAGTGAAACAAAATTATGTGGACTTCCCCAAGTATTATAGGGATGTATTCACCTAAAGTAATGATGAGATGTTAGGACTAGATCCTTAGGTAGTCATCCACCGCCTCGGTCTCCTAGAGAATCATCGCAGGTTTAAGCAGCCTCCCAGGAAGATGGACCCTTCCCTTGGTTCCATGGTCGAGGAAAAAGTTGATAAACTCATTAGATCCAATTTTGTTAATGAATTCCAGTACCCCAAGTGACTTACTAAAATTTTTCCAGTCATGAAAAAGAATAGGTTGTTCAAAGATTGCATCGACTTTCGAGAACTCATCCATTTGTGTTCGAAGCATGATTTCCCCCTTCATGCGACAGAAATGTTGATCATTACTACATATAGGTTCCAGGAAATCTCTTTCATGGATGGGTAATATGAGTATAACCAAATATAAATGGCTCTCGATGATTAGGAGTCTATAGCCTATAGGTCCCCAAAAGGTACTTTCTGTTACCATGTACATCCCTTCAGTCTTAAGAAATATGGTTCCACAAACAAATGGGTTGTGCATCGTATATTTAAGTCGGTCCTTGGGAGAATAGTGGAATTATAATTGGAAAATTTGACGGTCAAATCCCGCCTGTGATAGGACTATCTCAAACACCTCAAGAAACAGTTTGGCTTCCTTCGTTCTCACCAAATCAAGATGAACCCATTGAAATGTTCCTTCAGGGTATCCTATAGATTGTATATCTATTTTTTTGTTATATATATGGGCATCAAGATCATCCTAGAAAAGATCGAGGAAATTATCCAGATGTCTCCCTTGAGTAACCTCTGGGAGATTTGAGGATTCCATGGAAACTTGGCCTATATATTCCAATTCATCGTGAATTTGAACGGAAAATATAATCACTTTTCTTATCTCATGAAGAATGGAACATTCTATCTATGGGATGAATAATGATAGACAAATTTCAAGGAAATCTATCAGTATCTACTCTAGACTTCTATTGTAATGCCTCTTATCTCTAGAAATTCATTGGTCCTTTATGTTCCCTCCCTTGAATGATCCCTTGGTGTCCTTCATTCCCATAAGATCAATGAGGGAACAAAGAATAGTCTCTACTATCTCAGTATTATGCTCCTTGATAAGGAGACTTGATACTACCCTCTCAAGAAGAGCTGCCTTTCACTTGTATTTGCAGTCCAGAATTTGTGACATTCCATGTTAGACCATGAGGTACAACAGATATGCTGAGTATATCCGCTGAAGTACATCCTGAACCTCACAATGTTGACATGCCATCTAGCTCATTGGGAAGTAATCCTTCAACAGTTCAAAATCTAATCTATCCCTCATAAGGCTATTACGGGGAAAGAATTGGAGGATTTCCTTTCCACTAATATAGATCATGTGGACAAGTCCTTGGACCATGATTTTCCTGATGAGTCAATCCTCTCAGTGGACCAAGCCATCCCATGCTGGAAATTTCATTTTGACGGTGCTTCTCGAATCCCAATCCGCAAAAGTTTCAATGTCCCCAATATCAACAGAGTAGGTCTGGGTATCGTCTTCATCACTCCAGCATAATATATTTTCTATATTCATTATTGTCATTATTAGGCTGCACCAAAAAGTAAGAAGAGGTTCATACTCTTATTACTGGCCTTGAGATGGCCCTTAGGATTGAAGTTCCCCACATGCATGGGAAAGGGGACTCCAAACAAGTCATCAAGCAGATCAATGATGAATATATTATTAGAAATCCATAACTTTTACCATTGTTGGGAAGCACTCGCCAGATAGTGGAATAGTTCCCATCTGAGCAAAAAGTCACTCATTTCCCTAGATCCTTGAATGATCGAGCTGATGCCTTGGTAAGCCTAGCTAAATCACTTGCAGATCCTGAAAGGATGATTTAACTATCCTTATGGAACACTAGAGAGTCATCACTTTTGTCACTTCAAATGATAATGACAGCACATAGGTGAGCCACCTTACCACTAGTGCCTCTACTTAAGGACTTTTGGTTCCTCCCGATACAGTTATTGAGGTGAC
Source organism: Viscum album (assembly GCA_963277665.1). NCBI lineage: Eukaryota > Viridiplantae > Streptophyta > Magnoliopsida > Santalales > Viscaceae > Viscum > Viscum album. The sequence goes on from OY728137.1 coordinate 1,212,988,014, forward strand.
TCACAACTGGAAAACCTCCTTTTTTTAGTACTTCCAAAATAGTAATCTCCCGGAAGATTTGGCCAACCGTGAGTGAATTGGAAAACACACATTGCAGTTTACCATCCAGGGTGGGATTCGTCTTGAGAAGAACATTTATTGGTGTGGCTTTGATGGGTTTATTCACTGATTCATTCAAGGAGTCGAAATTTCTCAGGTAATGTTGGAGGTTCATTATGGTTAATTCGTGGAACATCACACCAAGCCAAAACAATCTCACCAGAACCGGAGACTGGGGTATTTTTGGCCCTCCATGATTTGCGACAACATCGATTTATCCAAAAGGTTTCATGTGTTCCAAATTCCAGTCAACCCTGTGCATCATCTGCACGATCCTCTTCACACTACTATGTACTCTTGGCCCTTTGTAGTTTGGGGACTCGGTGTCGTGGGACCATATCCACCAGCGATATCTCGCCAATGCAAGATCATCTTGATCGCTATAGATTTATTTTCAATGTGGGAATAAGTGTTTCTACTCAAGAGGTTAAGGACCTTTTTATCATATAATTTGTGATCTCCAATATCATTTACCAGTTTGGAGTAGCTTAAATAATCCTCATCGATAACGGCACAAACATCTGGGTAGCAGAGTTGAAGAAATTGTATGCCAAGTACAACATCTGTTCTAACCATACCTCCTTCTACCACACACAAGAAAATGGAAGATCAAGGCATTCAACGAAACCCTCACTAACATTCTGCAGAAAATGGTTGGTTAAAACAAGAAGTGCTGGCTGGAAAAGCTCCCCAATGTTCTCTAGGATAATCAGACGATGACTCGTAATTCCACACAGGTGACCCCATAATCTCTGGTGTATGAAACATAGGCCATACTTCCCATTAAGATTATGTTTTCTTCATTATGAATGGTTGTATTTGATCAGCATGCACTAGATAAATTAGTTGATGCCCATCTAGTTGAATTGGATGCCCTAGATAAGAACATGGTTCGTTATCTGCACAATTAGGAGAGGCATCAAACAAGATAGCCGGAACATTCAACTAGAATGTTCACCTCTGCTATTTCTTGCACGGTGAAATGGTTTTGTCTCTAATGACACCCATGATACCTAGAGGTATGTCACCAAAAATGGCTCCCAAATGGTAAGGACCATAAAACATCTATAAGGTTTTCCCTAATGTCGCATACTTTCTGGTTACGATGGATGGGGAGCATATAACTACTCTCACCAAGGACAAGTTCCTCAAGTAGTATTTTGCTTGAGCTAAATTGTTCATACATGACCTTAAACTGTATAGGGTCCTTCCTTAACTTAAACATATAGGGTTCTACATTACTTGAAACTGTTATTTCCCTTCATGAAATTAAATTATATGTTGTCCTGCAGGATTTTAAACTGTATTCGGTCCCACATGACCTTAAACTGCTATATCCCACATGAAATTAAACATTATTTCATCCTGGAAGACATTAAAAAACAATAATTATGTATTTCTTGATTACCATCCTCATGGGTATGTGGGAACCCTCAGATGCTTCATCTATAATCCAGCCCCTGGATTCCTCTTAGACTATCCCCCAAGGGTATAGTTTTCTTAGAGGATACTGCCAGGATTTGTGTAGGATTCTTTTCCCCCACCCATGTCAGGATCAGGATAATAACACCATGTTCCCCTCCTAGTTCTTCTATTCTCTCACGTCCTCACTGCATGACGCCAAAATTCATGGACATGAAGAACTATGCAAGGCATGATTGCCATCCTTATGGGATATGTAGGAATACCTATATATTTATTCTTTCGGACCAGTACCTACATTAAAATCTCCCCTCGGGATGGGAAACATGGTGGGGTGCGGCCTTTTTCCCTCCATTATATCTGATTCATCATGACCGCACTATATATCCCCTTACCTAGAGAGATCCACCTATTTCATTGTCCTTCATAAAATTAAAATTCAATTGAACATTTATGATCCTCACACTCCCTATACGTGGGAGTCTATCATATTTCACATCAGAAAGGGCCTCAGAATGGTATGAATACTTATCCTAAGGGCCCTCCTATCACATCAGGCCAATTCCCTCAAGGACCTCGAATGAAACATTGATACAAGTCCTTCCTTGTGAATATGGTCATTGGTCGATGATAGTTTATTGATTCCCATTTTAGGTCCCACAATATGGATTCTGTGTTTCAATCCTAGTCAATAACTATCTGTTTGGTTCTCACCACCCCCATATGTCCCAAATATTGGGTGTAGTGGTTCATTATGTTCAGCTGTCTCTTCAAGCATCAATCTGCCTCGGGCTGGAGTGTGAGTCTAGCTATAGTACCCCTATATGCTGGGGTGAGCCCAATCCAACTCTTTGTTTCTCACATAGATCATTTCTCATGTGGGCTTTGGAAATATCTTATGGAAATACCCATATAATGGGTTAGGTTGATATAGTTGGTCGGGACTCCTAGCATTTGGTCCATCGACCCTTTCATCCCCCTAATCCAAGTTATCAAATAGGATTGTGTGGTGTAGAATAGACTCACGTCCTTATTCACATCAGGATATCATTCCACACCACACATATCCCCTTGAGACATCACCCCTTCATCTATCATATTTTCCACAAACATAGGCCTCTCCATGCTTCGCGCTCACTATCATTTGGGTTTTAATCATATTTCATATCCAAAAGGACCCTCGAATGGAATGTATGATCGGCCCAAGGGATATACTACCATTTTAGGCCAAAGCCCCCAAGGATTTTAGAAAATAAGTTGATACAAGTTCCATGTTACGTTTGTGATCAACGGTCGAGGCTCAAATGTTTTCCCCCAAACACTGGTCACATAAATTTGGATACAATATTGTGAACATGGTCAACAGTTATCCTCTATTGTTTTCTCTTTTTCATGGTTTTCCACAGGAACAATGATTCACCCTCTCCACTTACCTATCCATTTCACTTGAAATTAAATTAGGAATCTGCAGTCCTAGCCCTACGACCATAAACTAAGAGCACAATCATCCTCATCGTATGACGTTAAATTTTGAACTAGCTGGGACTTCCTATTTCATGCTCCTCAACCTTTTCGGCCCCTTGGACCAAGTGTTCATTCAATATTTTATGATGTTGTATGAGATTATGACCTCATTCACCTTAGTCTACTCGTCGCTCTGTACTCATTCCATGTTGGTGTAACATACCCCAATTTGTGTCCTTAATACATGACATTAAACGGCACAACAACCTTCTCAGAACTACATGTGGCTTGATTCCCATCCTTATGGGATATGTAAGACCACCCAAACATCTAGTCTTTGGGTCCAGCCTCATGTCTTAGAAACCTCGTTATCATTCTACCCTCTCGGCCTGAGTCCTTCTAGAAGAGGGGTATGCGTTGTGGAATGGTATTATTTCACCATTCACAAAAGGTTTGTTACAACCAGTCCATTTACTTTTCTCTCTAAAGAGCCCTTCGCTCCCTTTCCACACACTCATGTTTTCATGTTAGCTGATTTTAATTTGGATCCCTTGGCCATCTTTTGTGATACACCAATTTTCCCATGAGTATTCAGGTTCAGAACCCTTTGTGTCAGATTCTACATGGACATGCTCTTATCCATTTTTCATTCTTTTAGTTCCCCTTCATTTGGTCTTTCATTTTCTTTCACATTCGAAGGGACCCCTCAATGGCATGGATTCCTAGTCCAAGTTCTCTCCTACCATTACGGGCCAATTCCCTCAAGGGTTTTGAACAATAATTTGATAAATGTCCCATGTTGCAAATATGGTCAGTAGTTGATGCTCATTCACTACTGGAAAGTAGTCTTTTCCCAACACTTGTATACCAACAGTTCTCCTGAACCGTTGGTATAACTGTTTTTGTGTAGGATTCCCCAATGGTTTGGAGAAACTGTTGGGAAAGCCAAAAAAATTCATTTTTCCCAACGATTTTTACAAACCGTTGGTAAAGGTCATGTTTCCCAACAGTTTTTACAAACCATTGGGAAATTTCTCCTTAAATACTTTGGCATCCAGAGCCCCCCCACACCACGGGCACATCAGATTTGTTTTCCCAATTTCCAGAAGTTGCGGTGCCCAGGTGAACCGTAACTCGAGTTTTGTCATCCTATCGGCTGCAAAACTGCCATCCAGGATTGACTCTTTAAAACTCTTCCCAAATACAAGTCCCCTTCCTCCGATTTTTACATTTATTTCAACATCAAGAAAGATCACGTCATTTTTTCCTATTTTAGGGATTTTGGAAAATTTTATGATTCACACTATTTGATATTGAATCAGTGACTAATGCATGATTGGTAGATGTCTGTGACTAGGGTTGTCTTTTGTTTCATATATCATTTGTAACTAAACATATGAAATTCTACCACTAATATGGTGATTCCACCTACGAATGGTGGAATTTTCATAGGATCATTGGGCTTCCTCTTCTTTTGTTCTATAGAGTTTGTAGTGTTGGGTTTTTATGTATTTTATTTTCTTATGGATTTATAGTGATTATGTATTGGGTTCCTTTGGTCAAGAATTTTGGGTGAGTTATTCTAAAGTTCTACTTAGATATCATTGTATTCATAAAGTGTGCCTAATTTTTTTGTAGGTTGTGTCAACTCACTGAGTGATTATTTGGTTATGTTTTTATGATGCCAACGTTTTATTTTTTTAATAATGAAACCTATTTATATTTTAATTATATAAATGATGGGTTTTTTAAATATATGTTTATAAAATAGTTAAAATATTTTCTACGTGGTTTATTTGGAACTGTAAAAAGATAGATCCCATTTTTATTGTATTCTAAAGTAACATTAAACATATTTATACATAGTAAATCCTTTATATGTTTGGATCCATGTTTGTGCATTACCACAAATATCCCGTAACGTAATATCATTTTTATATTGTGTACATATCATTAGATTTTTTAATGAGTTCACTTATTCATTCATTAATGTCTTCCAAGGATGTCATAATAATCTAATAGCCACTTGAATGTTTTTCCTGACTTAAATAATGTAATGTATTCCCGGAATAGTCAATTAATTTTTACATTCTAGTAAACCATGTTGATAACCTTCATGATTATATGATATCATATGCGGGTGTGGTGATTATTGATATAATTTTAAACATATGTATTGATTTTTTTTTATCTTCCAGGGTTGCAAATTCTGTAGTTGGGTTTTTATTAAGCGATATATAGCAACGTTTTAAACCCCTGCTATATATGCCTAATGGTTTTTTAGTAGTGGATTAAATCGCCACTATTTAAGGTCAATATTTGTTTACCGTTTTTTGTTTTAACAGTTGTTTTCCATGAAAAAAAATGGTGAGGATATAATGGCGGTTCAAACCACTACTATATCCTTTCCATTTTTTGGCAGGTGAAACCGTCACTAAAACTAAAAACGCTACTAAAAAACATTCTGTGATGATTCCCCAAAGATGCCACTAAATTTATAGAACTAACCCACACCCCCTGGAAAGACCCCCCCCCACCCCCTAAACACCCTGAGCCCCCTGGATAGCCCTGCCACTCCCATGGACAGCCCGCCCACCCCCTTGGACAGCCCGTGCCCCCTGGACAGCTCCCCACCATTTTTGATAGGCCGCCCACCCCACCCACGGACACCCGCCCACTAAACCCCAGACACCCCCACCCCCCCCCCCCCCCCCGGACTCCCCCACCCCCTGGAAAGACCCCCCACCACCTTGACACCGCCGACCCCACTAGACAGCGCTGCCACCCCCGTGGACAGCCTGACCACCCCGTTGTGGATAGCCTGTCCACCCCCCTGGACAGCCTGCCCACCCCCTAGAACTCCAGACCTCCTGGACAGACCTGCCACTCCCATGGGCTTCACACCCACCCCCTGGACACCCCGTACCCCCCCCTCTCGGACAGCCCCACCCACCGCCTGGACACCCCGCTCACCTCCTTGGACAGCCCGCCCACGCCCTAGACTCCCCTACCACCTTGGACAGCCTGGCCACCCACGCGGACAGCCCGCCCACCAGGACACCCCAACCCCCCTAGACAGCCCCCCACCCCTAGACACCTCCAACCCCCTGGACGACCCCACCACCCCCCTAGACACCTCACACCCCAATGGACACCCCACACCCCCTTGGACAGTCTGACCACTCCCCTAATCCTCATCCTACTCCTCATATTGATCTCCCTGAAGAAGTTAAAGTATAAAACTCATGTACACCCAAAAATACCTTTAAGGATTATGTATTCCTTGATCCACTTCCAATATCTTACTGGGAAATCCTTGAATATTGGCATTAGAAATTTTGTATCTTATTTTCTTATATACACTGTATTTTGTTGTATTTCTTAATATGATTCTCATATAGAGTAATGTATCGGTTATGATTTTATATAAAGTAAAAAATTGTCATTTACGTAAATATTTTTTTGATTAAACTTCAATATTATTTAATTGCTTTGAAATAACCTATTGTAATTTTTTTACAGAATGGATAGAAGTTGGATGTGCGAAACTGATCGGATTTCAACCAATTTTCAAAATAATTTGTACATCTTTCTAGATTTTTCATTTTAGAAGGCTTTAGATAGTGGTCGCATACACTTCCCATTTTTTAATTGTTTTGGAAGACCTTGGTTGAGTCGTGAAGCAGTTAGCTATCATATAACCAAATATGGATTCCAAACAAACTATTATGTGTGGTATCCCAATGGAGAGAAAATGGAATCTCAAAATGTTGATGATCCATATGATAGGACTGAATTAGAGAGTTTGATATATGATTGGTTCCCATTTATTCAGCATCATGAGAAGGAAAGGATGTCCAGCCAACAAGATTTCAATAAAATCACAGATAATGCATCCAATGAAAATGATGATGTTGATAGGGTGAAAAAATTGAATGATGCTGCGACGACTCCAGTATATCAGCAATGTGGTAAAATGAAAAAGTTGTAACTTTTATTCTAATTGTTTCATGGAAAAACTATGTATGCACTTTCAAATAATGCAATTGATTAAATTCTTACCTTCTTGAAGGGCTTACTTCTAGATGATGCATATATTCCCTCAAACCACTATATGGCATGGAAGTTAGTTGATGAACTTGGATTCTCAAAAAAAAATTCCTGCATTCCTAAATGATTGCAGCTTATTTTAAGAAGAAACTGCTGAATGAAATGATTGTATCAAATGTGGAACCTCCCAATGGAAGGCAAAAGATGATTGAACACCATCTCGTGTGCCATAAAAATTAATGTGGCACTTTCCATTGATACCTAGATTACAAAAACTTTTCATGTCTCATGAAATATCCATAAAAATGTGATGGAGTGACACAGAGAAAAAAAAGAATAATAAAGTGTTGGTTCACCCTTCATATGGATTTGAATGGCGGAGATTTGATGCTCGATATCATGAATTTGTAGCCGATGTGCGTAATGTGAGACTGGGTCTTTCATGTGACGGTTTCAATCCATTTGGGAAGATTCTTACTTCGCACAGCACATGGCCGGTTTTCATACACATTTATAACCGTCCCCCATGGTTGTGTATGAAAAAGCCTTACACTTTCTTGAGTATACTGATATCTGGCCCTTTTGATCCTAGCAATGATATAGATGTATACATGAAACCTTTAATAAAAGTGTTGAATCTTCTTTGGGATGTGGGTGTTCCAACAAACAATGCATGTTCGGAAGAAATATTTCAGATGTGTGTTGCACTTATGTGGACAATCAATTATTTTCCTACTTATGCAATGATGTCTAGATGGAACACAAAAAGAAAAATTGTCATGTCCTTCTTTTATGAAGAATACTTGATCGAGAAGACTAAAATATCGTCATAGTTTTAGTTTTACGGGACATCAATGATTCTTTCCAATGAACCATCCATATAGAAACAATCGCTGAAGATTTGAAAATACCATGGAGAATGACGATCCAACTCAGCATATGTCTGGAACTGATGTGCTTAATTAATTGAAAGATTTCAGTTATTAATTTTGGAAGGGTGTAATGAAATCTAGAAAGATGAAAAATGTTTCCAATGATACCTATTAAAATTGGAAGAATAAGTGTATATTCTTTGAGTCGTCGTATTGTTCAACCAACATGTTACGTAATTTCTTAGACATAATGCACATTGGAAAGAATATATGATAAATGTTTCATTTAATTCTTCTAATTGTCAAGGAGAAGACAAAAGATGATTTACGATCTTGGAGTGACTTGGTAGATTAGGGGATCAGACCAGAATTGCATCATGTCTGTATCAGTGAAAATAAATGGCAAGTTCCATGTGCTTCTTATGTGATGACACCTGCTAAACAAATCAATTTTTGGAAGTTCTAGAGACTATTAATGTTCATGATGGCTATTCAAGCAATATATCAAAACGGGTAGACAGAAAATAGTTGAAGTTGAAATCTTTGAAGACTCATGATTATCATGTGCAAATTCATGAGTTTATTCCAATAGCAATCCGTCATATCTTGTCCACAAATTTTAGAGTCTCGGTTATTCGTTTGTGCTATTTGTTTAGAGATCTTTGTGCTAAGAGGTTTTCCAAATCCTTCTTGAAAAATCTATTGGCATAGACACCATCAATTTTTTCTGAGTTAGAGAAAATATTCCCTCCATCATTTTTTACATGCATGTTGCATCTGACTATCCATCTCCCAGCCGAAATACTTCTTGGAGGATCTGTTGCTTTCTGTTGGATGTATCTAACTGAAAGAAACATTTTCACATTGAAATAATATGTTCGGAATAGGAATTATCCTGAAGGTTCTATTGTGAACGGTTACTTGGCTCAAGAATGTATGGATTTCTGCTCAATGTATTTGTCTTATCTTACTATGAGAATAAACAGACCAATGTGAAATAAAGAAGAACAGTATGGGAAAATTGAACCCAGTTTTCTATCATTTCCATAGACAGGAGGAATTCCATGATCATATACATTGACGACATTAAGCATTGAAGAGAAAGAGATGGCACATCATATAGTTTTGTTCAATTTTGATTTGTTCGATGAGTAAATCATGTAAGTAAATTGTACATGTATCTCTTATCTTATCTCTTGTAATTTTAAATATTTGTTAAACTATTATTATTTTTCATTACAGAGAACATAAAGAATTTATATATAGAAGTCATCATTCTTTATCTTTGAGAAGGAAGGAGACTTTGAATACAAATTGTTTTCTGCTTAGTTTAAATTGAAGGTAAAAATATATTTGTAATAACTAAATAAAAATAATATACAATTAATTTTAATATTAGTTTATATTTCAGGTATCGAGTTTTCTTGCAGACTCTGTTTCTGAGGAAATAAGTGATTTGTATTTTGGTCCTAATATCGTGGGTTGTGCTTGTAAATCACTTGTGATTAATGGATACAAATTTATTATCACTGAACGAGCATGAAACATGAGAAAAAAACATAATGGTGTTATTCTAACTTCTACAACAGACTGTTATGCCAGTTCATTAGATACTAGACCTCTTTATGAAAATGTATCTTATTATGGAGTCATTGAGAAAATAATAAGTTCGTATTATTACTCGCATGGTCGAGTCATGATGATGAAATTTCAATGGTTTGATTCAATGACGAGGCAAGACACCTTTATTGATGATTGTGGTTTTAGAGTTATTGACATGACTCGCACTCTTGTAGACGATGAACCATATGTATTGGAATCAATGTTGAAACATGTTTTTTATGTAAAAGATCATCGTCATCCTAAATCCGGTGTAATATTTGAAGTAAATCTGAGAATTTTTTTTGATGATGGTGATGATGAAGTTGAAATTATCCCTACTAAAATTAGATGCAATCCATTTATTACTTATGATGACACCGACAACTCAATTGTCAGATTTGATTGTTAACTCGAAGTTGTGGTGGGAAATATATAGAATCATACAGTCATGTTCTCACCTACATGTTTCACCTACATCATTCAGAGTGTGTATCCTAGTACTTACCTTCAAACTACCATAAATCTTCTGTTTCTTTATGTTTTTTTATCATAATGATTTTTCTATATTTTGTTTTTTGGGTTACACATTAGTTATCTATTTCTAATTACTTCAATATTCGTTTCCATGGTAGGAAATGACACCCATTGAAGAAAGGTGGCATAAAAAGATGAAAAAATATAATTGTCGCATGATACAGAGGGGCGTTTCTCCACTCATCCCAGTTGTGATTATTTTTTTTTCAAATATAAATATTTCAATATCTTATAATGTCATGTGTTTAATTTTGTGTTTTATTTTTTTTCAGGATCCACCCCCAAGATGAGAGATATCTGACAATGAGCCTAATGTTGCTCCCAGTAGTGAGGCTGGTGGTAGGAGGGGGTGGTGTCAGAGTTGGACGATTATCTAGTGGTCCCGGTATTGAGGTCATTGGTACGAGGGCCCGTGGTGCCATAGTTAGGTGATCCACTACCATAGACGTATCTTCTACGCCCCATTTTGATCCTGTCATGTCTTCAGGGACACAAATTATTTTTATACCTCTTATATTTACACTACAAGTTGTCCATATGTCTATTCCATCATCTTTTGCTTCTGGTTCATTATCTCTGAGCTATTATATTCCACCTTCTTCGACTCCTGCTCCACCACAGTATGTGGATGAGTAGCGTACACTGAGGGACACTCCACATGAACATGATATTCTTTCATCATCTCCACATCCATTGACTCCCATTGATCTGACTACCACAGGTATATTTATATAACTCAATCAAATTTTTATACCAAAATTTATTGTCATTAAAACTTGTACTGATATTATTTTTCATTAATTACATATTCTGTTATAGATAGGAGGCTGGTGAGGGGGAATTCTCGCTTGCATGTAGTATGGAACCACCAGACACAGTTTATGGTTGAATACAATTTTTATAGACAAATGATTGAGAAATCTGGGCCGAAATGTCGGGGGTTTTTGGCGACGCTAGCCAAATACTCTGATATCATTCCCGTCAGCCCTCTCTCTTGGAGACATCTACTACACGAAGTCAAGGATAACACGTGGGCACAAATATGGGTAAAAAATCTATTGGATTTAATATAGTATTGTTTTGTATTTATATCAACTAATATATTGGGTTTCAGCTTCGGTTTAACTTCCATGATGGTGAAGGTGCACGACTAGCACGTTTAAAAAAGCTAAGAGAGATTTGGAGAGCATATAAGAATGAGCTGTATGTGGCTGGGGTGATAGAGTGGGAACGGAGTTGGAGTCATTACCTATCATGGATGACTACCAGATAGAGCAATATTTCCAAATGATTACCCATTGGGCGACTGCCAAATTTAAGGTATTAATCTCATTTGAGGTATTTAAATGAATGTTTTCATATTTTTCATTAATTTAACATTATTTATTATTAAACATTATTTAGGAATCATCTGAAAGAAAACAAAAAAAACATTGATTCAAAACAATACCTCCACACTTTGGGGCACACAACTATGTCAGATCATGAAGGGAATCTGGTACGATATAGTTGTTTATAATTTTTCTTTAGGACATTCCCTTTTTATTGTTTCCTACATAAATTATGTGATTTATTGAATATTGAATATATGATTATACTTGCACTTTATATTGTTTCAACTTCATTACAGAAGAAAAAATTGAATATTGAAGGGTGTATCCCTCGAGCAAATTTTTTTTGCTCGTGTAGAAGAAAAAAAAGATGGAACTACGGTAAATGAACTAACCCAAGAAAAGATTTTAAGTTTTCATTTTTTTATTTATAAGTTTAATATCTATTTTTAAATTTAATAATCTATTGATATTTTTAATAGGATGCTTTAGAGGCTCTTGATGCCTAGGAGCCTGAAAATTTTGGGCCACACGATCATTTATATCAGGTTTTGGGATAGGATCACTCTGTTTGAGTACACTACCGACCTAGTAAGAATGCAGTCCCGACGAGGTATTGGTCCTCTCCAAGTATCAATTCTAGTACCACCAAGTTAGAACAGGTCAAAGAGATTGCAAGACAGTCTGATAAAAGGGTCATAGATATGGATGTACAAGTTCAAACGAGGGACAAAAAATTTATAAAACTGATGAATGCTTTATCTTCATCACTTACACCATAGGCCAGCGCGGCTTGTCAGACATTTATGTCTTCGATGGGTGCATTATCCAATGCACCAGGCAGCAGCTCCAGTGGGGGTCAAGATGATGATGTTCCTAGTGATGAATAGGATGCTGAAGAGGAAGAGGGTGAGGATGTGGATGAGGATGAGCGAGAGGATGGGGATGAGGGAGAGGATATGGCCGAGGATGAGGATGAGGCCGACGATAAGCATTGAGACGATGACGAGGATGACGACAAGGACATAGATGGCGGTGAGGATGAGGTTGATGATGACAGTGGTGATAGTGATGGTGATCAGGGGAAGATTGATCCATTACATTTTTGAATTATGTATAACTCTTTATTTGTGAACCTGGTTTTCCACTCTGGTATGGATTTATTTGAATTCAGTATAACTCTTTATTTTTCGACCAAATAAGGAAGTCTAATTATGTTATAACGATTTGGAGGTGAGTGATGCTATATGAGATTTTATGGGTTACTGTGAAGATTTTCTGTACCTATAATTGATTGGTTCATAAAACATAAGTTGGTATTGTATTCTGTTGTGGGTGTGTGTAACCCGAAATTCAAGGTAGGTGGTTCCATTTCTAGCCTATGATAATGAAACTACTTGTTTTGATTTGGAAATTGATTTATAAATTGATTAATGAAATTTCCATGATTTCTTTATGTGTTGAAAAATTGTTTTGAAATAGAAATTGTTTTTCCTTGGATTTTGATAAATATATTATAAATGGTTTTGAATGGTTTTCAAGGAATTGAAATGGTTTTGTCAAAAAGAGAACATGGGTTACCTTGGGTACATAGGTGAAAGGTTTATCTTAAAGAAATCATCCATTTCATTGTGGTTATCAAGGTTGTTTGACTTCGGTCTTACCCCAATTTTCTAGGCATATTATTCTTGGGGGCTTCCATTGACATTTTGGGGAGAATACTCTTGGGGTTTTCTTCTTCTTCATTGTGACGTTGTTATCAAATCTTTATTTTGCACTTGATCCTTATTGTATGATTAGTCTACTACCTAGAAATTTAGTATTCCTTGGTACTGTGATACCCATTTTCTATTTTTCATTACTTAGCATTCATAGTTAGCCTTGTATTTCATGTTTATGCATGTGGAAAATGATATGGAAAATGTTTTTTGAAGTAGAAGGATTTTTGAGTGAAATTGATATGATATTATCTCTAATTAAATTACAATTATGTGGTTATTTTATTCACACCATGACCAATTTTAATGAGGTAATGAGATATATACAGGGAGTGGTACCCAAAATCCAACAATAGAGGATAAGAACATATACCACTCAATAATGAAGGCATGTTTTGTGGAATTTTTTTAAAAAATAATAATTATTTTAATGAATCCTATAATTATAGGAAAGTAAGGTTTCCAAACTATGTTTGAAGGATGATTGAAAGGTGATAAATGAACTCAAACCATCTGAGAGTTTTTTTCTTTTAAAGTGGTCCATTACTATATTCAATACATGATCAATCATTTGTGATGTGTACGAGTCAACCCTGCCTCAATCTGAGGCATGGTGTGGCCAGCACCACTCAAAGTGTCTATCTTTTCATTGAAATGGATAACAGTTTAGGTAAAAACAACAAATGACATACTGAAAATGGACCAAACGCATTCTAAATCTATTGATACTTTAGAAAAAGTATCCATGGGTCATTTTTTACGTGTACGAGTCAACCCCGCCTCAATCTGAGGTACGGTGTGGCCGATACCACTCAAAGTGACTCACTTTTATTTGAAATGGCTATGATATTAAGTGAAAACATCAACTGGCATACAAAAAACTGACCAAACGCATTCGATTCTATTGAGACTTTAGGAAAGAAATCCATGATTTATATGTGATGTGTACGGGTCAACCCCATCTCAATCTGAGGGCCGGTGTGGCCGGTACCACTCAAAGTGTCTTTCTTTTGATTAAAATGGATTCCATTTTAAGTAAAAAAACAACATAAAAAAACCAACCAAATGAATTCGGATTGTGTTGATACATTATTATGACGATCCATGGCTCATTTGTGATGTGTAAAAGTCAACCCCGCCTCAATCCGAGTTGCGGTGTGGCCGGCACCACTCAAAGTGTCTCACTTTTCTTTGAAATGGACAACAGTTTAAGTAAAAACAACAACTGGCATATGGAAAATGGTCCAAACGCATTAGGATTCTATTGATACATTAGAAAAAGTATACATGGGTCATTTTTGATGTCTACGAGTCAATCCTGCCTCAATATGAGTCATGGTGTGGCCGGTACCACTCAAAGTGTCTCACTTTTATTTGAAATGGACATGATTTGAAGTAAAAACAAAAACTGGCATTCAGAAAACCAACCAAATGCATTCGGATTCTGTTGAAACATTAGGACAACGATTCATGGGTTATATGTGACATGAAAGAGTAATCCCTTCCTCAATATGAGGGCTGGTGTGGCTGGTACCACTCAATGTGTCTTTCTTTTTTTAAATGGATGCTCTTTTAAGTAAAAAAACAACATACAGGAAACCGACCACACACATTCATATTGTGTTGATACTTTAGAAAACGATCCATGGGTAATTTTTTACATGTACGAGTAACCCCCGCCTCAATCCGAGGCACGGTGTGGTTTGCACCACTCAAAGTGTCTCACTTTTCTTTGAAATGGACAACAGTTTAAGTAAAAACAACAACTGACATACCGAAAACAGACCAAACGAATTTGGATTCTATTGATAATTTGGGACAAGTGTAAAAGGGTCATTTGTGACATGTATGAGTCAACCCCGCCTCAATTTGAGGCACAGTGTGTCCGGTACCACTCAAAGTGTCGCACATTTATTTGAAAAGGACATGATTTTAAGTGAAAACAACAACTGACATACGGAAAACCGACCAAACACATTTAGATTGTTTTGAAAATCTAGTGAAATGATCAATGGGACATATGTGTCGTGTGAGAGTCAACCCCGCCTCAATCTGAGGTCCGGTGTGGTCGGTACCATTCATAGTGTCTTTCTTTTGTTTAAAATTGATGGGATTTTAAATAAAAAATGACATATGGAAAAACGAACAAATTCATTCGGATTGTGTTGATACATTTGAAAAAATATCCATGGGTCATTTGTGACGTGTATGAGTCAACCGAACCTCAATTCGAGGCACGGTGTGGCCGGCACCACTCAAAGTGTCCCACTTTTCATTAAAATGGACAACAGTTTAAGTAAATACAACAACTGACATACAGAAAAAGGACCAAACGCGTTCAGATTCTGTTGATATTTTATGAAAAGGATCCATGGATCATTTTAAACATGTACAAGTCAACCCCGCATCAATATTAAGAACAGTGGGGCCGGTACCACTCAAAGTATCTCACTTTTGTTTGAAATGGACATGATTTTATGTGAAAACAACAACTGTCATACGGAAAACTGACCAAACGCATTCGGATTCTGTTGAAAGTTTAAGATAATGGTCCATGGATCATATTAGATGTGTACGATTCAACCCTATCTCAATCTGATAGGTGGTGTGGCCGATACCACCAAAAGTGTCTTTCTATTGTTTAAAATGGACGCACTTTTAAGTAAAAAAACGACATAAGGAAAAATGACCAAACACATTAGGATTGTGTTGATTCTTTAAGAAAAAGATCCATGGGTCATTTTTGATGTGTACGAGTCAGCCCCACCTCAATCTGAGGCGCGGTGTGGCCGGTACCACTCAAAGTGTTTCACTTTTCTTTAAAATGGACAACAGTTTAAGTTAAAACAACAACTAACAAACGGAAAATGGACCAAACGCATTTGGATTCTTTTGATACATTAGGAAAAGTATGAATGGGTCATTTTTGTCATGTACGAGTCAACCCCGCCTCAATATGAGGCAAAATGTGGCCGGTACCACTCAAAGTGTCTTTCTTTTGATTGAAATGGACATGATTTTAAGTGAAAACAAAAACTGGCATATGGAAAACCAACCAAACTCTTTCGGAATCTCTTGAAACGTAAGTAAAATGATCCATGGGTCATATGTGACGTGCACGAGTCATCATCGCCTCAATTTGAGGGCTTTTGTGGCCAGTACCACTCAAAGTGTCTTTCGTTTGATTAAAATGGATGCACTTTTAAGTAAAAAAATGACATACAGAAAACTGACCAAAAACATTATTATTGTGTTTATACTTTAGGAAAACAATCCATGGGTCATTTTCAATGTGCAAGAGTCAACCCAGCCTAAATCTGAGGCATGGTGTTGCAGGCACCACTCGAAGTGACTCACTTTTCTTTGAAATGGACAACAGTTTACGTAAAAACAACAACTAACATACGAAAAACAGACCAAACACATTCAGGTTTTTTTGATACTTTAAGAAAAGTATCCTTGGGTAGTTTTTGATGTTTATGAGTCAACCTGGACTCAATATGAGGCACTGTGTGGCCGGTACCACTCAATGTGTCTTTCTTTTGTTTGAAATGGATACGCTTTTAAGTAAAAACAATCGGCATACAGAAATCAAACCAAACACATTCGGATTGTGTTGAAACTTTAAGATAACGATCCATTGGTCATTTATGATGAGTATGAGTCAAACCCACCTCAATCCGAGGTGGGGTATGGCCGAAACATCTCAAAGTGTCTCTCTTTTGTTTAAAATGGACATCATTTTAAGTGAAAACAAAAACTGACATACGGAAAACTGACCAAATGTATTTGGATTCTATTATAACTTTATCAAAGTGATCCATGAGTCATTTTTAACGTGTACGAGTCAACCGCGCCTCACTACGAGGCGCGATGTGGCCAGAACCACTCAAAGTGTCTAACATTTCTTTTGAATGGACAACAGTTTAAGTAAAAACAACAACTGACATACGGAAAAAAGACCAAATGTATTCGGTTTCTATTGATACTTTATGACAAGGATCTATGGATAATTTATGATGTGTACGAGTAAAGCCCGCCTCAATCTGAGGCATGGTGTGTCCAGTACCAATCAATGTGTCTTTCTTTTGTTTAAAATGGATACTCTTTTAAGTAAAAACAACTGGCATACAATAAACCAACCAAACAAATTCGTATTGTGTTGATACTTTAGGAAAATGGTCCATGGGTCATTTGTGACGTGTACGAGTCAAATACGCCTCAATCCAAGGCGCGGTGTGGACGGAACCACTCAAAGTCTCTCTTTTGTTTCAAAAGGATATCATTTTAAGTGAATACAACTGAAATTTACACTCATCAATGATAGTCTGAAATTCATTTTCATGAGTTGGCTAGTTTCACTCATGGGGTCATAAGTGATGAGACTTCTAAGAAAATACCTTTTCACTATATATTATAGACAATACAAGTTCAATGCAAAATTCATCACAAATCATTACATACCCAAATCTAGGATCAGAAATAAAAGGGATTTGAGCCAATTTCAAACTCTTATTCAAGTCTAATAGGTATTTCTCAGACTATTCAGCCTATTAGAATTTGATGGGGAGGTGGGGGGATGTGCTGGTTGGGGGGTTGTGCAGGGGTGAGGTGAATTACTAACGGATGATTTTTGTCATATGAAGATTGAAATAGGGAATTTTAGTACATGACATGGTTGGAAGAGTTTGATGGTTTTATGTGTTTTTTTGTGTGTTCTATTTTAGGTGTTTTTTATACTATTTGATGTCTTTATGTGGTTTTTGTGATATTTTTTATGCAGGTGTATAGTGGAGGGGCTACTGGAGGGCTGATGTGCAGCAGTTCTAGAAAAACTCAATACCAACAGTTTTAAACCGTTGGTATAAGAGTTCTGGAATTCTGGAATTCTGAAAAACACAATACCAATAGTTTAGAACTGTTGGTAAAGGAGTTCTAGAAAAACACAATACCAATAGTTTTCAACCGTTGGTATAATAATTCTCAAAAAATACAATACCCACAGTTCTAAACCTTTGGTATACATTGGGAGAAATTTCAAAAAACTATATATACCAACGATTTTTGAAAACCATTGGTAAAAATGTTATATAAACATATACCAACGGTTCTCTTGAAACCGTTGGTATATAAATAAATATAGTGGGATATACCAACATTTTAGATCAAACCATTGCTATAAGGCTTTCCTCCCAGCTTACTAGCCTACGGTTTGGAAAACCATTGGTATAGGCTATACCAACAGTTTTCCATCCTATACCAACATTTTAGAACTGTTGGTATAACTTTCTTTTCTAGTAGTGATTTTTTGTTCCCATATCCGGTCAGACAATATGAATGATGCATTTCAAACATGGTCAACAATTATCCTCCATTATCATGAAAATTATATAAAGCTCTAAATTATAGTTTCATGATTCACATAATTCTCTACCCCACTATTTAAAAGTGTAATTTTGACACTCTTAGTATTGTCCCTTAGTGCGAGTTTTGACATTAAGAAGATAAAGCCACTGTAAGTTTTCTTTTGGGGCTCCACCCCATTTTCCCCATCACGTGTATTAAATGTGTTGACAATACACATTCTTACCTTGTTTCCCACATTGAGTATAACTGATGTGGGCTTAAGGATCAGATACAAGTCTGCACTCACATGGAAATGTTTCTCTTCATCACGGTCTGAGCTCTAAGACCTCAAACTAAGATATCCTTATATGTCCTCTCCATAGAACTATATCTCTCATAATTCCTATGCTCATGGGATATGTAGGAATTCCTGAACTTCTTATCCTTCAGACCAGATCAATTTCCACTAATTATCTCTTTGGTTCAGCCTTCTAGGCCCCGAATCTTATAGGAATGCGTGGTGTGGCATGTGTGGGATTATGTACTCATTCATGTTGGGTTTTCAATATCTGCACCATATACTCTCCTTCTAGGAGCTATTCCCACCGACCTTCTATCTCGCTTGAATTTAAACTGTATGTTGTCCCACAAGACGTTATGCTGTATAGGGTCCTACAAGACCATAAATTGTTACTTCCTTTAAGATATTAAACAACACTCTCAAAAATATGTATGTCTTGATTTCTATCTTCATGGTTTACATAGGAACACCAGGGCATTTTTTCTACTGGTCTATCCCTATATTTTATGACCTTTTCTGGCCCCTCCTCCCAAGGATTCTTCCTCGAAATCACATGTGGTGTGATGTGAAACTTCTCCTCATTCACATCTAGTATGATTTATCATGTCATGCGCATTCCCCCCATGGTTCCATGTGACTGTATACTGTTGTGTCTTTATTGTGTGACTTGGTCCTATCACACAACCCGAAACTGTGACATTATTTTCTTGGCCGCACGATGAAAAACAATACTACATTGTGGTGTTCTCACTAAATGGGAAATCATGTTTTTAATTGTTCATCCACGATACCATTTTTTAATTCCTACATATGTCTTTATTCCTGTAACAATACCAATATTCATTGTCCTAGTTTTATCTCATTAAAAAACACACATCTATCCTAAAGGACAAACAAGATCAATCAAATGATGCTAGTTTTCATCCGTGGACTAGATCTGCATGGCCATATCATCCCTGGCATTGGTTCCTTACCATTCCACTATCATAACTACATGTGTCTTGATTCCCATATTCTTGGGATACACGTGAACTCCCACACACTTTGCATTGGGCCCATCCTAAATTTCATTTTCAGTCCCTCAACCTAAAATATCCCCAAGGAACATGTAATGTGGTGAGTACCTCTTGGGTTCTCATTGACTTCAGGTTTAATAATTACCGAACTGCATGTCTCCTTCACAAATGTATATCTACAGTCCAAGCTCTGAGACCCTAAAACTAATATCTCTTTACATCATTTCTATATGATATAAAACTGTATGACATCTTCTAGATCTTTGTATGGATTGATTCTTATCTTAATTGGATATGTAGGAATTCCTGGACATTTTTTCTATGGGTCCAGCCCCAGGAATCGGAAATCCTACCACCACTTTTAGACCCCTTGGCCCGAATCTTTTGGGAACACATGTTGTGGTGAGTACCTCTTGGGTTCCATTCATGTTGGGTTTTTCAACAGCCGCACCATGTTCTTCCCTTGTCTTTTCCCAATCTAGTCCGAGTTCTGTGACCCTAAACTAAGATCTCCCTATAGGAACTGCATGTTGGGTTTGGCTACAAGGTGGCCCTGCGTACAATGCATTAAATCATGTACCCCCTTAATGTTCCACCATACAAACATAATCTGGAATCGTGCGACCCCATGACCCTTTTCTATGGAAAGGAACTCGACTCCCTCTACCTAATATGTCTTATTGTCATACAACAATGAGTAGTGACACAGTTCCCATACTGTGGAATTTTCATAGGGTCATTCCCTCATTCCACATTCAATCATCATTTGCCCGTATTTTGGATCCTTATCGTCTCCCATGACTAAAGAGACCCCCTTTACAGCCAAGTCCCATGACACATTAGCTCACCTTCTACCATGGTCCAATGATTCTGATGTACTCGGACAACAGTCACATCATGTCCTATGTTTTCAACATGGTCAGTGGTCAACCCTCATTTTTCTATTCCCATTCCATGATAACACAAAATGGATACTGTGTTTCTATCATGGTATGTAGTTATCCTTTTTCTCCACATCACTATCATTGTGGTCCAGATCTCAAGCATCATGATTCACATCCTTCCACTCTCTTAGGTGTAAGTGAAATTCCAACATACTCTTCTTAACCCCTTTGTATATCTATTTGTGTCATGTAGGAAGGTCGGTAATAGTGGGACT
The DNA here is from genome assembly GCA_963277665.1 of Viscum album. Classification (NCBI taxonomy): domain Eukaryota; kingdom Viridiplantae; phylum Streptophyta; class Magnoliopsida; order Santalales; family Viscaceae; genus Viscum; species Viscum album. The sequence goes on from OY728137.1 coordinate 1,213,008,928, forward strand.
TCATTAACCTAGCATCCCATAGCCCCTAATGTGTGCTTCATAGTAAATGGAATGTACCATCATTACTCCTGATTTCCACCATCGAGCATGAATCACGTGGGATTAGAGGTTTTGGTAGGACGTGTGTTGGCACAACTGTGCTGCACATTCATTTAATCCCGCATGAAGTTAAACTCCAATCATAGAACATCATGTGGCGGGATTCTCATTCTCATGGGGTAAGTAGGAATGCACATACAACCTATCTCAGGCCTATCCAGGTTTTCACCTTCGGTCCCTTGACGAAAGGATTCTCTATAGAGCATATGGTAGGGTTTGGACTCTCATGGTCCTCATTCAAGTCATGGGGTATACCACACCACCCATTTCCTTTTTGTGTATCCAATTCTTCAATGAATGATTTTAAACTATGGCCCCTTCCCTGAATAAATTCAGAATGCGCCATGATAATTATGGGACATTTCATCTTCCTTACTAGAGAGGATTCCCCCTACCAGCATTGGTCACTGACCATACTATTATCAAGAACTACGTTCCACTTGATTTTCATTATTATGGGATATGACTTGATGTCGAGGCATTTACCCTTGGTCCCAACCTTAGGTTCATTAAACCTTATGATCCATCATTTCATATCATGATCTAGGTAGTATGACCTTTAAAACTTTGTGTGAAGTTCTTACCAAAAAACATTAAACTATATGTCTATCATCTTCCTTGGAACAACATAAAACCACAAGGAACCCTTGGTCATCACTATATAGGCGCTATCCGAAAGAATTATTGATCCTTGATCAGACTAATACACCCACCTATTGAATTTCCACCATGGTGGCATAATTTTAAAAGTGTTGGAATCCATTCAAACAACGCATCACTCCACTCTCCACGCTTTGTGATCCCTTTATTTGGACCGTCTTCCTCATTCATTTCTAAAATAACCCCACTAACAGTATGGATGCTTGGCCTATGGATCACCAACTATCTTAGGCTAACATTCTAGAAATCTTAGGGAAGAAATTTAGAGTCAGGCCTTATGTTTTGAACGTGGTCAGTGGTCAGCCCTCATTTGTTATTCCCATTTTAGTATAATGAAATTAGAAAACTATGTTTCAAAAACATTCAATAGTTATCTATAATTGTCATGTCATCCCTATAGTGTTATGAATCTTAGGTATTGTGATTAACACATTCCACTTCCCTAGGTTCATATTGATTCCAACTTTGTCGGCATTACCCCGCTCGTGCATTAGAGAACACTAGGAAAATGGTCATTAGACTCTTTTGAGGGATTCATTCTCTAGTGAGGCCTCCCTCATTCTTTCGAGAAATCTTGAATGGTTGTTGAAACCCTAGATGTCTGAATCATGGTTGATGCTCTCATATTCGGGTGGAATAACATGGTGGACATCCCTTGTTTCTCACATCGGGCCTAACCCACATGATCATAGGGATTGGTCTCTAGATATTTCAGGAATGTGACAGACGTGTAGCAGATCGTAGAAAACAACAGAACTCATGCATGCATCGTGCATAAATATTCAACGCATGAAAGTGTGTTCTAAAGTTACATGAATCACAACACCCAAAGAATCAACCTCTCTCTGGGATGGTTTAACACCATCAAATGAGTGTTGTAAATCTTCCCCCTCTTGCTTGGAACCTCCATTATTCGCTGACACCTATTCAATTCCTCCACCTCCTCGTCCACAATGGGGCGTAGTTCATCAACCACGATCTATACCCACTCCTTGCTGATTCGGATGACAAGAATCTCCTCAAAGGATCGATCCATGCACTCTCCATCCTTTTTTAGTGGGGCCTTTATACATAATATGATCTCTGATTGCATGGTGTGGAAAGAGAAATGCTTATCATCCTGGACCTACTGCCTTTGAATCTCATTTTTTTCCTCTTGGAGCCTCTTGATGTTTACCGATTTTCTCCACTTCCCACCCACACGAAGGCCACAGTCATATTCTTGAATCTTCTCTGACATGAGATCTCATACGAGCATGTGAGGACACTGGTCATCCACTCCCCCAGTGCATAGTTCACACAGGTGGTACCGATTCCTCCCCATCTGGTCTATCCATCATGTTTGAGGGGTATCATCGATGATGATCTTAATCAGCTTCCATGATCGGCAACAGATGATCTTGCTATCCTCCTCATCAGTGGCTACCTTATCCTGGTCCATAAGGTCGATAGGTATATATAAGATAAATTCCCCAAGAACCCATTAGCAAGGTCGGTATTGGGTTTCTGATCAGGCATAGTAGGAACTGGGTAATTTGATCGATCTTCATTGTCAGATCCCACCTCAATGATCTCATGTTTGGTCCTACTAGTGGTCCCCCCAGTGATCGGGAGCGCTGCAACAAGGTCATTTTTGGTGTCCACATCCATGAGTACCAACATTACACAGGTAAAGGCACTTCTCGAAGTACCAATCAAACTTTACAAGGTATCCCACACCATTTCAAGAACTATGGATACCAAATTGTTCACGGGTGTCAGTTAACTTGGTCAATGGTTGGAAGTCATGAATTCTTTAAAGAAGACTTAAAAAGATCAAATTGTTGGTCTGACTCATAGGTTGTTTCCATGGGGACCCCGTGGTGTGGTCCTCCATATATTGTTGGGATCTATGAAAACTCTAGAAGAACTATCCCGGGTGTCCCAACCCCGCTAGAAGTGGTAATCTCCATAGCCACGGGCGTAGATCCTAATGGCCCCACAACTACATCAACTATAGGGAGGAAAGGGGTTCTATGTATTGGGACCTCCTCAAAAGTTCAAATATTGGTGAGGAGTCCAAAATAACCTAGAATCATACCTTGGGGAAGCAGCTTATGGGGTTTACCTCGAGAGCCTCCACAAACTCTTCATGTTCGGGGTCCAAATTGCCAACTTAACCCTCAACTAGAAGACTCCATTTACTGGCCTCCTCCCCCAGGGGGATCATATAATTCTTCTGGCATAGGTAACCATTCCCTCAATTCAGCATCCGATAACTATGGAGGGTTCGTTTGATCCAGCAATACTTTTACCCGATTATTCATTGGACACGGGGCACCCAGGGAGTGCATGAAGTCCCATAACTCAGCTAGGTATGGATCTTCCTTTTCTTGGGATACTGCAAAGTTGTCCATGAAAGGGCCGATCCCTAGAAAATCCATACCAATATGGTATAGTTATTTCCACATGTCAAATTGGTAGAGGAACTGCATGTTGACATCCCATATTTCCCAGGCCTTTGAAAAGACAACATTATGTATCATGTCTATATGGTACAACCGCTTCCCGAGAGCATGGGAGGATATCCTACAGAACCCCCTAGGAGGCCTCCCATCCTAATGACTCAACTTCTCTGGGGCCACTATGTTCACTGCTACCACCTCCCTTTTAAATGGTGTTGGATTTTCTGCCACTGAATCCCCACCACCACGATATATCCTTGCTATCTTCTATCCCCGACCTCGAGGTTGGGGAGGAACCCTGTCACTGGCCCCAATGGTTGGCTATTTCAGAATCTCCCCATGATAGCCCACCTCCCAGCTCTTGGTATACTCATTCATTATCCTAAATACGGATGTGAGATTAGGAAGCTCGTTCTATATCATCCCATTCTCCCATGTGATCATGATCCACATCTGCCTCATCACACATGTGTGAACATCATAGTGCATTCCCAAATAGACCCATGGGGTCAATAGCTGCATGCATCACAACATCCATGCAAATCGGTGTGCTGTGTATGGCTCACAAAGGGACTGGCGGTACACCCGCGCCACCAGGTCTCCACCTCGAAAGGAGCGGTGGTAGGAATGATGCTCTTCTGTACCTCATCCTCTATCATAGAACACACCTATTAGAAATGAGAATGGGGGGAAATTTAAATCATCTGCCTTCTAGACCCAGTTCCGCACTGCCTGCAAGGTCAGTTTGGCCAGAAAGATCACCACAACATTCAGAATGGATGGGTAGAAATTCAATCCTCGATGGGAAATTGGGTTTTGATATTCATATATTACCATGACATATGCCACTATCCACCCATATAGAATGTGGAATGGTCTACATAAACTCTGTAGGTTCTTCCCATTGATGATATGTCGTAGAAGATTAAATAACGTATAATGCATCAGGATATCGAGGTTAAACCGTCCTCTTGTCACCAACATGGACGCCATGATAACCATGCTCGATCACATGCCCATGTTTGTGTCTCTCACCAGCCGGATCCAAAAACAGATGAGCACCGCAATGAATGCAACCAACCAGATTACTAGTTGTTTCCCAGTACTGATGTTTAATCCCCACATATTCCACTGGATATCCTCATTGAGCAACTAGTATGAGTGAATATTGCCCTGTTGATCCCCTTTCGGTCATGTTTGAGGCCTCACAAGGAACTTCCCATTTTCCAAGAAGTTCTCACTGACTGCCTGTCCTCTCCCGACACTTGGTCCATCAATGTCATTGCGAAGTTTTGAATCTTCTCTAGATCCTCAAACACACCCATAATGGGGAGGAACTCATCATACATTGCCCCCAGTATTGGAAGCCCCGATATCAGATGTTGGTCCCATAGAATAATGTTGACCTCTCCATGGTGAAAATGGAAGGTATTGGTCCTTCATGACCATCTTCTCAACAACTCCATTATAAATAGATTCAGCTGATAGATATGGATGTGCGAGGCCCAAGCCACCTCATACAGGCCCAATATCCTCAACTCTACCCCAAATTCTTCACATGAGGCACATACCTAATGGGACCCAGCCCAGTCATCTGTGAAGTTTCAGACCTAGTGCAAATTCCACTCTTCAGACCACCCCATCTCTGGGTTCCTCAAGGTAGACCTCAAGATAGTATGACACAGTGGGGGATAGATCCATGGATATAGTTCCTTCCCATCGATGTTATTCACATGATTGTATAGATTTTCAGTGGTGACAGGCATGAAGTACTCTTGGCTATGGCTATCAGTAGCCCTGAACCACTGCTGTTGGCACGACATGCTCCTGAACTACAAAGATGGATCATCCCTACTTATTTCTAGGATGAGGAAATCATCACTTAGGCCATATCCTTATAGAGGCATCCCCTTGCACATTGGATAGTCATTCAGACTCTCTAATTGTAGCTCTACCAGCGAACTATGGTAAGAATAGTTTCTCATGAACTCCCCTATACCCGAGTTATCCACCATTTCCTCCTTGTGATCCATTCAGTTTTTTGGATTTTTTTTTTCTGGTTCGTGAAGAACCTTCGCGAAGCCCATTCACAAAGTTTTTTTTTAGAGATATGTTCCAACAAAAAAAATCATGTATACCTACTCCAACCTTTAGGCACAAGCATCATAGCACACTATAGTGGAGTTGAAGACTCCTTGTGCACCACGAAGTATAATACCCAGTTCACGAAGAGCAATCATAGAGTACACAGAGCTTCTTGAATTGAGAGCACTAAATGCCAATACACAATGGCGAGAAAGGTCAAATGAGATGTCTCGACCCCTATTTATAGGCAATGACACCTTGTGCTATGCGGCACATCGAAACATAGGGTTCTTAGACCGTGCATCACTTCTCTACCTTACAAGCCTCCTTCGTGAGCCTGATTCGTGATTGACTAAGGAGTTTTGGCGATTAACCCTCAGATTTGACTCTCAGTTTTTCCTTTACTCCATGTCAGATGGGGGGGGGGGGAAATTTGTTGGAACCAAAATTGAAAAAGATGAGGAGAAAATCTGAGGCCCTTCAGACAGTCTCGGGAAGCTCATCTGCAGATCCCCACAACAACTTAACCACCGCAAAGCTACCCCCTCTGAGAAGTCGCCGCAGAGAAAGGAGGTAGGACGCTCCTCAAATCAGATTGATGTTTGCGAAGCCATCGAAGAGAAAGGTGTTAGGATACACCATGAATTTGATTGAGGTTTGTGAATTCGCCACAGAACAAGGAGGTTGGAGGCACCACAATGCGATTTGATGTTTTCGAAGATGTTGCGGAGCAAGGAGGTGGGAGTCTCAATGGTTATAAAAAATTTCCATGTGGCTTGGTGATGAGAATTATCTACATCATAGAGCCTCACTCTAAAAAATAATGGACTCCCCATGAGATCAAAGGATAGATCCTGCAACCATTCTCTTTCTTAGATCTGAAATTTTGCAGCAATTTCTCCTATGCGAACCATGACATTTTAATGGTACTTTAGCATCATGATGTGCCTTTCCCTTTGATTAAATTTAACCCCTATTTAAGGGGGTATTCCCTTTACAGAGCCCATTGTACTTCACAATAGAAATGGATCATCATGAGGATGTGGGTCTTCACGGGGAACTTATGCTTCGTGAAATACCCTCTATGCACTTGTAACCCACATGCTAAGGCAGGGTAACTATGCTTCGTGAAGCAAATTTCTATGCAATAAAACGTTTACAGGGAACCCTTACTTTATAAAGCACTACTCTGCGAAAGAAATTACACTTTGGAAAGAACCTTCTATATTCACTTATGCCCTATGCCTAGGCTAGGCCACTTAACTTCGTGAAGAATACCCCTTTGTGAATCCCCACCACATGGAGCTCCAGAGCTTCACAATGCTTCTTCATAAGAACCCCTTTGCTCCACAAATCCTTTTACCATGCAACCCTCCAGGTTTTCACAAAGTGATTTCATTGTCCATTAGTCTGTGCTTTACATGGAATTGCATATCCTTATGCTTCTTCACAAAGGTACACTATTGGATATTGCTTCTTCACAAAGCCACAATAATGTAGACCCTCAATAGATCACTCCACAACACCCCCTTATCATGGAATTGCTGATGCTTTCCCTTCACCAAGGGATGAAGTGAACCTGTTATATATGTCCTAGTGGTGAGCAGTGAATCCTCATTGTTCGGGCTACATGACTTTAAAATACCAATAACCACCATCCTTAGCACATAACATTAAACGGTGACCTCTCCCCATGCACTTTGCACATGGATCCCCATTTTGAACATTCTCCATGACCACTCATCTCCATGGGATTGAGATCTTCCTCACATTGAATGAGATCATCTTTTATGGAGTAGCACCTGTCCACGGAGAGAGGGTATCCAACTTGGTGTAAGCCCCTAGCCATTCTTGTAGGTGGAAGCATCCCTACTCCTATCTTATTCCTAGACAAAGACTAGAGTGGGAGATGGGCACCAGAACCCTCCTCTCTTCCATTCCAAATCCCTCTCATGTGGGTCCTTGCCTCCACTCCGGCATCCATCCTATAGTAAGAACCAATCTTCATCTCCCTTGGACACTAACCACTTGTAAGGCCCATTCCACATCCCATAAACGCACCTTTCATGATGTGGTAATCAGGTCATTGCTTCCTCATGTTTGTCACCCCATGCATGACTCACATGGCCTTAGAGTAAGCATCAACCATAACAGCCTCTCTGGGACACCTTAGAGTAGAGGCCCCAACACCATTCTGAACTACACAGACTTTGAGCCTTTCCACGGAAAGGTACATAAGAATCCTTCCAGAGGTTCAAGACCAAAACCTACTGGTCCAAACAACTTCACATAGGTTCACCAAACCTTCCTAACTATGTAGAATTTGTTCTTTTCCAATGATGGTTACGTAGGAAGCCTTCTTGAGGTTCAATCCCAACACCTGTTAGTCCCAACCACTTCATGTCTATTCACCAACACCTTTCTGAACTATGTCAACATTGATCCTTTTCAAGGTAGGGTATTTAGGAAGCCTCCATGAGGTTCAATCCCAATAATCGTTGGTCCTGACCAACTCAAGTAGGTGTACCAACACCATTCCAAAGTACCTATGGTTGATATTTGTCTCGTAGGCAGTGTACGTAGAAAACTTTCATGAGGTTCAACCTCACCTGGTTGTATGCCGTTGTGATCACCAGTCGATGGTAATCCATTTTGTTCCCCATTCTACGAAAAGCTATTGTAGTCCACTATCGACGGTAAGCCATTGTAGTACCTCTTTTTGGGACCCACATCTCTAGTCCACACCTCGAGCGTCAAACCTACCAGGGATTCTAACCACGCTTAAGCCTCAGTATATCATCGGGTCACTATCCTCTACATGCACTCCAATCTCATGTCTCAACCCTAAGGTTCTGATTCCTATATATCCCATCCGTACGGGTTGCCTCCTTAAGTTTCCCATGCCCCATCGAACTGCATGGACATTGATTTCCTACCATAGGGATGCATATGAAGTATCTTCATGGATCAATCCCAAAATCAGTATCTTCCTCTAGTCAATTTTATTTCATTATTCATAAAATCACAACTTCCATCTTCTATCCTAATTCTCCACTAGGCTGCCACATCCCAGTGGGAACATTCCATCTCATTTCCTCATTACTTCTAGAATCAAAGTTTTAGATAACCATGCATTATCCCAAGTACAAGTGCTCCCTCCTGGTGTTGCACCCATATGATCCAATTTTATCTATGTTCTGATTAGGCTAATTCATCTTCTCTAGATGTCAAACTCGTGGAATACCCTGTGTTAAACTTGGTAAGGTAAGGAAAAACTTAGATACATGCCTATGACATATAATTCCACACATTTGATGTGGGACGCCTTGGGATTCCACACCCTTGAGAAGCTCTGCCCAAATGGGAAGAAACCCAGACACACCAGTGTTATAGAGTCCAGACACGCCGGTGATGTCCAACTTGACTACTCCCCCGACTGAAGGTTGCTGACCTAATTAGACGCCTTGTAATGTCCTGAGTGAAGTAGCATAATCAACTAGTGTCCATTAATACAAGGAACTTGGAATTGTTTCACAAAAAATGTCTTAATCTACAAGGGATACCCTAACTAAGTAAAATATTTTGTGGATGAATCCATAGAAGGAGGAACCAACATCTTATCATCCCATTTCGATCATGGAGCAAATGTCTTTAAACCAGTGATAGATGTCGCCCGCATTTGGAAAGTGGGAATGTGGGGTAGCAAACAACACGCCCCTCCTACGATACAGATGGATGTGTGCACCCGAGTGAAAACATTGGGAACATTGAGTATGTGTTTACTATGAATTAACCTATTCATTTTAAATATATTATACTTTTATAAGAATTATCATTAATTTGGTATTCATATTCATAGCACCAATTGAACTACTATGTTATAGTGGACACATATAAATAAAAATATTTTAATTATATCTCATAGTTTACATAATGCTTATTGTAGAATGTTAATAAATATATTAAGCAAATTATTATTTAATACTAAATTTTTGTGTGTTATAATTGATCAATTTTTACCAATTACCATGGTAAATCATTTTTTAGAACATTAGCTTAAATTTTTTCCCAATATTGAAATTTACGATCATATTGAATTGTATTGAAAAGATTCCAAAAATTAAATCTATTTTAATAGTTTTTTCTTTTTACGTGATTAAAATTATTTCAATTTTAAAATGAAAAATAATTTATTGTTTTTAGAAGAAGTATTTTACCTATAATTGTGACATTAAATATACTCCCTAATTAATAATAATACAAATATCAATTTTAGTTTATTTTTATTTTTATTAGAAAATTAAATTTCCTTCTATAATGAAATGATAAGGTATTTATATTTTAAATAAACTTTATTTAAAATAAATTATTTTTCATTTTCCTATAGTAATTACATTATTATTACTTATACTTCCTTGTTATTTCTTGAATCTTATTTTTTTATTTAACAAATAATTATTGAATTTCATTGAATCTTTTTTATTAAAATTATTATTTAAAATCAATAAATATCAATAAATTTTAATTACATACTAACAATTACATTAAATTAAATGATAATTTGATTTTTTAATTTTTTAATTTTTAGTAAATTAAATTGATTTTATATTTAGTATATATATAATATATAATTTTTATTACATTAGTCACTTTTTATTTAAAATTTATTCAATATAAAATATAGATACACTTATAACCAATTACCATGTATCCAACCACTATATATACAATGATTAAATATATAGTTACAATATAATAGACATTTTCCCTTATAATTACTCTTCATAACCTTTTGTAACTGTATAACTTAATTCATATAATATTATTATTTCTCTAAAAAATATAAATTAAATTTCGATTTATTTCCCTTTTTCATTAGTTTTTATAATTGATTGAATCATTATAAAAAATTACTAGGATTCATTAGTAATATGCATGGAATGTTTATTTTCAAGTGGTTTTATATCTTATAATATTTTCATAAGGATGTTTTGTACATGTTTCTCATAATGTATTAAGGATTAGTATTAATTTTAATTTTTTAATAATAAATCAATGGATTTTTTTTCTTTTATTTTTTTGTGTGAACCATTTAATTTATCCAATTCATTGAATAAAAAAATGGATTGTCACATTTTAACCAATGTAAACAAATATCCCTAAAAATTTCATTAAATAGATGAAATAGTGTGGGTAATTTTTCGTCATCACATAATTGGGTTCCCAAAGTTCTTCATAAAATATATGATTCTTCTAGAGAATGTTCAATTGGTGATGAATCTCATATTATAGTAAAATATCTCAAATATACAAATATTTTTTGGTTGATCGTCATAACATAAATCTGGTTAAAATAGAACAACCATTGAATATATTATAGTTGATTAATCCTAAATGTAATTCTGATAATGTGATACATGGAACACATCACTAATAAGGGATAGTTTTATTGGAATTTAAAGATAATGATACACGATACCAAAAAATTTGGGATTCTAAAAGGGTTATGTACATAAGGAAAATATATCCATTTATTATAAATCTCATAACCACTTTCATGGTCATATTCAAAGCCTTACAATTCCTCTCACATCATAATCAAAATCTATCTGTTCATTATCGTTTTAGTTATTTATTCACATTTTTATTGATTTGATATGTCATTGAATAGTTTTAACTTTTTCCAATATTGAAGGTAAATAACTATCCATAGTTACATTTTCTCGCTAAATTCAACCAAACATATTACATTACTATATGACTACCTACGTAGACCTGAAAATAGATCGATAAAAATTTGGGAATTCAAACTATTGTCATATGATAACTCAACCAGAGAATTTTATTTATCATGAGCATATTTTTAATCTATTTATCATGATCTAAACATATCATACAGAGTTAGAATCATCCACTCAGATTTACCTTTATTTTTTCGGTGAATATTTCAGGTAAAAAAAAGTCATTGTTATAAATTCATATTGAGTGTCCACCTTATCATCATAGTATACTATAGATATCATTTTTTTAAAAACAATTCTACTATACATGAATAAATTATTTTATGACATATATATTTGATCAATGTAGTAATATTACAGAAGTTTAATTATAAATATTACTTCTTAATATGATCATCCATAAACGAAATGGAATTTTAAACTTTAATGAATTTAGGATGTCCTACAACAAAAAATTCATGGAATTATTCTCAATTTTCTATAAAATAATGTGTATGGTTTCATCATCATTTTCAAATGTTAATATTTAAAATTTTAGTTTTGGAAGACCTAAAAATGATATATATACACTAAAATTTACCTTTTCATGTTTTCCATCAAAATTTGATGGTTACAATTATTATATATCATTATTCTTCATTGATGGGAAGATAATTATGTATTAGGTGAATGATCAAAAATATCTTTCTTCAATTATATTATTGAAGGAACAAAGATTAATATCATGAAACTTATAATTCTATCATTGTGACAATAAAATTATGGAATATTTTTTATACTTTACTATAGCTCTATATCATCCTTTTTATTATCCTTGATCTGCAGATGGATTTTTCATTGAATAGTACCTTGGGAAAGACATGTTTCTCCCCTTTTAATAATATCTCCACGTTTATCCATGTAAAATTGATTAATAATGGATTAATTTATATCCTTATCATAGATAAATTATCATGATCTTTCTTTTCAATAGCATCAAGAAACTTGTTCACCTTCATACAGATGTACTGTATTGATAAATAAGAGTCCTTGATAAACTTGAACCATCACCTATGAAACATTTTCGACACCTCTTTTGTGAATATATACATTATTCACTTGTTATGAGAATATCTTTCATGTTTTACCCGTATAGATAATCCATACAAATAGTTAATGTAAATATTAAAACTACAAGTTACAAATCATGAAGTGGGAAATTATTCTTACAAATAAATAATTGATGTGAAGCATAATCATCCAATTTAATGTTTTCTTTAAATATGATACACTTTACCTTATATTTGTAAAAACTCTATATCATAATAAAATTAATTAATTTATGTTAGTGTGAGTATATGAGAAATGAAAAAACTTATTTTAAGATACATGTAAATATATTAAATTTTCATAGACTAGAGAAACATCAATCCCTTCTGAGTAAACATGGTTTGTGGATTTGAAAATCATAAGGTATTTCCAATAAATAAACCTTGTTATTAAATTTTTATAATAATTTATGGATATTCATTACAGTTTCTTATTAGGGACACTCCTCAATCACCATAATCATAATATTATCCATAGATATACCATCATTCATGTTACATGACCCAAGAATCATAATTTTTTATTCATGAACTCACAGATTTAAAATTATCCATATAGATTATACATTTGTATAGTCGTTATAAAAATACTAAAAATTCATTTCATGTATTTTTTTAATATATTGTATGATAATTTATATTTACTACCACAACTAGATCAAGGTGATCTACGAAGACACATTTTCTAAAATCCATGAAGTTAGAGTGGTAATTTAGAGGTTAAAAAAGAATCACATTTAATTTATAGTGTATATATTATGTTTTAAATGATGTATTAGGTATATACTCTACATTAAAACTTAACTTATGATTACAGTATTGATTCTATTTCATGGATAAATTCTAATAAAATTCTAATATCTTAACTATTGAGTTTCTAAAAACCATATATTCTAAATATAGATTATTATTAGGATTCATTGTAACATTCCACACCACCTCATTATATTGATAAAGAGGAAGGATATTACAAGGCCTTATAAAACATCACCATTATACCAATAGATGATAATAAATTCCAAGGGTTCCATTAACAGTTAGGATATTATTTTTACATTGAAATGAAAACAACCAAAACAAGTATACAACAACCACACAACAAAAAATGAAGCATGTGAACAATGTATTCAACATAAATGTGACCAATCTGATAATAGAACATTAAATATTATAATATTAAAACCAATACAAATATTAATATATAATTTGGAATATAATTCCTTAAAATCATAGAGTCTCCAATACACAAACTTCACTACTCTCATCATGCTGCAAGCAAAAACCCCCCAATGCAACCCAATGTATCATGATGAATCACTAAATATAAGAGATTAATTTTCATTACATGTGTCTTGATAAATGATATATAAAAAATCACATATTTTATAAAGAAGTGTGTGATTAATGGAACACAGATGGTTTTCTCCAAATAAATTCTCTATTCATCCCTCAAGGATGGAACATGTAAGAACATGTATGTAAAAAAATAATATACAACACATTAAAATATTTTAATAGAGTATATAAAATCTTGGATATTTATAGTAAAACCTTTTCTAACCAAAATATTTTTCATGGAAAGAAATAAATCAATACATTAATCCTTCTCATATTCTTTTTTGGAATACCCATTCCATTATTCACTCACACACCCATGCATGCATTCCCTGGTGAATGTTACATATTCATGAGTGGCTTATCATCCATATACCATGTAATCAACAAGTAGATAATATCATTTTTCCCTGATGGATCCCACCTCTTAATCTTGGGACTTGTCCCTTATACCCTAATGAATCATGCCCTTAATTTAGGGTCATATTTAAATCATGAACTCACATGAACCCATGCACTCGAAAACCATTTCAAACAACACATTTAATTTTATTTCATAAAAACATTTTTTACTAGAAATATCACAATTTTAAAATTTCCATGTATTTGAAAATATTTTTATTGACATCATCATTTTAAAATACATAATAAAATAAAATTACACAATAAAAAATTATCATCAATCCACATATCATAACTCAATAATTTTCTACAATTATTTGCACATAAATTTAACTATAAAGTTCATGAAATTAAAATAAAATTAAAATTAATCCTTCATGTTATTATAATAGGATTCTAGATTCAACACTCATACCTTATAAACTATTAGGGTAATTAAGAACTGTATAACATCTTCATCAAAATTGGGTTGATTCTCCACAAACCCACTTTAGATCTTGTTCCCTAACATCAACACAACCATATATCATCATGACTTTAATAGAAAATCATATATATTTCCTAAATAGATCAAATAAATGAATATATGAGATGGAATAATAGTATATTTAAGGAAAACAACCTTGAATAGTGACAAGCCATGAAATTCAGCCTTCAGTGAACCATGATTTTTAAATAGATCACTTCCAGATTAAAGGGGATTGTCTCCATTGATACTCAAATGAAAAGAACTAATTTGGTGTCAAAATAAGTGAATCCCAATAGGTTTAGGTGTAATCCCGAGTGAAATCCAATTTTTTTTAGGATCTAATAATTTATCACGGATGGTTGTATTTCATGATTGGGAAAATTGTTCACCAAAAACTACCTCAAAAAACCCTTATCAAGGATCAATCATGTGGTTTGAAAAAATATGCACCAATTTTATTTTTCCATATTTTCCACATTTAATGGTTACACCTATGTGGAAGAATAGTTTGGCCTATCCATGTGCCTAACCATGATCCATCCTAGTCAAACCTGTCACACAATGAACAATTTTTAGTAAGAGACTGATAGTTTCTACTATCTTTTCTAAAGGTATTAACCTTTAGAGAAGACCCCATAACATAATAAAATTCATCTTAACCCTCTAATTCATCTCCCAAATAGTTTACATAAATAAAACACCTAAATAAAGGGTTACGTCATTGAAACTATGGTTTCTAAATTCTCCCCAATAGTGGCCATTCAATCATCAAAATGTTGAAAACCATCATTTCCAAGAAAGAGATCAGGACATTGCTCAACCATTTCTCTTTTACAATAATATGATTCTTATTGAATCTGACCCTATCTCCATAAAACCAGTACTAGAATGATGATTTTACCATGCATGGATTTCTATTTCCTCTATAAAATTTGTATTAGTGTATAAAGAAAAAATAAATATTCCTCTAGTTAAACATGATCCCATTAAATCACATGGTTAGGATCAAGTTAATAATTTTTCATCTTAGATAAGTGAAACACATTATCCACTTCACTAAACCGCAGTGAAACATACAACTGATATACCAAATCAAAAAACTGTTAATGTATCTCTAAATGGCCTATAAATCAAGGAGAAAACATTCCCTACATTCCAAAATAGTGATTCCCAATCCATGTATACATTATCAAGAAAACATGATCACTCACCTCTTATTAAAAGTGCCACCAACATTGATTCACACAACATTTCTGAATACACTAAGCCTTTTCCATTCAATTCACGGTCAACTAAATCTTATCTAATGTCACTTTGACAATGCTCGACCCCCTATTTCCACCCAGTAATGTGGAGCATGAAATGGTTCCCATAAAGTTTTTAAAAATAATCCATATAAATCAAGGCTTGATATATTTTGATATATGATAAATCCACTCATGATATGTCTTCCTCTAACTATCCACCAAAATCTAAAACAAAATCCCAAATCAGGTATACCAAAACATGTATCGTCTTTTTTGATTGACCATCCATATTAGGATGATATTCCATACTCATAATAAACTATGTACCAAGTGTTGTCTATAATGACTTCCAGAAATGATACATATACCTATGAACTATATTTGATACTATCAAAATTAGTATTCTATGACTTTTTAAAAACATATTTGGTTATGGTTTTAGAAACATATTCCAATGTATGTGATTCAATAATAAGGATAAATATGAGTACATTGTGAGTTGATCCACTATCACACATATGCGATTATGTTTCTTTACTACCCTCGGGATACGTATCACAAAATCCATTGTTATCATCTCCCATTTTCAAATATGGATATGTTAGGATTTAAATATACCTATTATACACGTATTCTCTTAATTGACTTGCTGACAATTTATGAATCACAACACAAACTCAGCACCATTTCTTTTTCATGCCTAGACACCAAAATTATTATTTTTATATCTATATATATTCTGTATTCATTGATGAATAACGCATCTCGAACGGTGTTATGAATGTTATTTTTTCCTGTAAAATCTACTAGCATGGCCATACAATTGAAAAAACACATAGAATGAACTCCCATTTAGCTTCCTACTCTCAATATTATCCAAACCATTGAGTTTGACCTCTGAGATATGTATTCTGAATAGGATATATGTCCCACATTAATAGTTTCAACAAAATATAGAAAATAATAAAATGTAAAGGGAACCACAACATTACTTCAGTCTTCACATTCCACGTGCATGTTAGCTTTCACTAACATCAACATCCATGGATATGAAGCTTCATATTTCAACAAACCATATGTCTTTATGGTGAATGAATCTACTAATGAATTATCATAACCTGGTTTATACATCATGTCCAAGTCAAATATTTTGGTATACTTTATCCATGTTATTCATCTCATGTTAAAATCCCTTTATGTGAAAATATGTTCAAAACTCTTATTATTAATAATGACAATAAATTTCTCATCATATAGGTAATGACCCAGGTCATTAATGCATGGACTACAACAAAAAACTCAAAATCATGTGTCCAATTTTTATTCTCATGCAAATGAAACATTCGTGAGGAAAACGAAACAACATTAACTGCTTTGTTTCGATAATATCCCAACCCATATCCCAAGAATCATAATTCCCCACGTACACCAATTCTAATTTTAGAAAAATAATGATTGATTCTTGTAACACCCCAGGTAAATAAAGAATATGATATTTTTATATTTATCTCTATTTGTGAATAAAATGTTAATATTAATTTGTAGGGAATTCCATGCTTGATGGCTTACCCAATATGCAACAACGAGTTCCTTCGAAATCTTACGTTGCACTCTAATAATAAAATAATTTTATTTTAAATGGTAGTTTACACCTAGCCGTTGTAATGATGGGAATGAACAGAACTATCTACAAAATTATTATATATGTTTTTCAAATAATTTTACTTTTTACAATAAATGTTATAGGATTAAAAATGCGAATGAATCCAATTTTAAGCGTAAACATTTTAATATTCTTTAAAAGGTCGATTAATCGCCTTTTGATGGTGAACCTCTTTTAAATCCACTTTTTGACAATTTTATGTGTTATATTTGACAAAATAAAATTCTTCTTTAAAATCGGGACATCAAAATTTACTTTGTGTAAATTTTGGGTATTTTTACGATAAAGTTCATTTTTAATGAATAAGTTTTAAAATGTTGTATATTTATTCAAAACCTCTTTTTCATATAATTTATTTATACGATTAGATCATCTTTTGAATTGGTTTTAAAGCTAAATTAGAATATATATTTACCATTTAATCCAATGGTGGTCATTGGAATTAATTTCAATTTGAAATTGGACTTAAACTAGTGTCAATCTTTAAATAGATATTATTTCTTAAAAACATGCTATTTGTTTTGACAACTGAAATTAATTATAAAATTAATTAATTCAAATTATATGTTTTCAATTTTGTAAAATAGATATCATTTTTGAATTTGGAATATCAAATATATCTTAGGGTGAATTTTAGGTATTTTTCTGAAAAACTTCAATTTTTGATGAATAGTGAAACCACTATGTGGTAGTTTGAAAACTGATTTTTCATTTAAATGATACTTTACAACTTCTGTGATTTGAATTTCAAAAATCCGACATACATGGTTGTCATTAGGATGTAAAATTTGGTTCAATGGGATTAAAATAATTTTTTGGTGAATAGTATCTTTTATGTTTTATTAAAGGTAATTTAAAGTAAAGATAATATTATAATAATATGAAATAACCTTGAAACATGTCCTAACCTTATTAGATGAGTCAAGGCTGACCAAGAAAATCCATGGGTCAACTTGGGGACCCCATGGATCCACTTTGGTAGGATAATGACATTAATTACTTTTTATTTAAAGTTAAAATTAAAATGTCACAAACATGTGTTGTTTTAATAAAAAAAATTACATGGGGTTATACAAGTCATATTTTTTTAGTATAAATATTAATTATAAATCAAAAAATATTTCCTACAACATGATATTTTTTATAATTTTTAGACAATAAATAAATTAAATTATTTCTGACACCATGATGATGCAGCGATTACCTCATTATTTAACGATTTAAATAAAATGAAAAGATAATGTAAAATCTAAGATCTAAACTTGTCAAAAACCTATTGGATGTGTGTATTTCGAACTATTATAACCTTATCCTAGAAATCTATAATTGTGGGACCTTTAAAATCCGAAAATCATTTTATAATAATGTTACTTTTCAAGACTTTCCAAGAGTGCCCCTCTTCTCCTCTTATAAAAAGCCCCCACCTCTACCACCTTACCCACACCTCTCAAGCCTTTATCTCGGACAACCCCTGCCCATTTTGTCTCTCAACATCCCTCTCTTACTCCTAGAAGCCTCACATTGAGCATAAGTTTTTCCAAGGAATCCTTTGAGCTCAAATTAAAAAGAGTTACCCAATTTAAAGGTAAAGTCTTTCCTGGTGTTCTTTTGTTTTATTTGGATTCTCCAACCCCCTAAAATTTTTTATTCCTTTATTTTGTAACAACACCAGTATATAAAATATACTTGGATGTTTTTATAAGATGTATTTGAGATACACTTACACACACATCCGTCTAATGGTTAAGGAACATACTATTTCTGTGGATGGAGAATTAATGCCTCATGAAATGATGATTGTTCAATATTGTTTTAACACCTTTAAAGGTGGCCATTATGATGTCACTTTATTTTATATATGATATATATGGTATTTATGTATACAATATGATTCTGTTTTTTATATTTAAAACATACCTTTATTCTTTTCATGTTGTGAAAATGTGATAATTTCATATGAGGAAGTGTGGACTACCGCCCCCTCAAGTGATGTGACTCGTTCATGCAGTACATGGAATGTATAAAGAATTAAATTAATGAAAATATGTGACCTATATAACATATATATTATACTGGAATTATAATATATATATATATCTTTCATTTATTTTTAATTCCATTAATATGACAAAAAAATGAAAGTATCGTTCATGTGTACGTACGCCCTACCGTCTCCATGAACGGTGCTTTTCATTTTTTATCTCCAAATGTTATGGAATAGTATAAAATGAATATTTACTGGATATATATGATATTTTAATCATTAATACTATTCTTGAAATGATTTACTTATAACTACATGGGAAATCATTTTCAAACGAGTTCATTTTTGACTCATGTACCAAACATCGACAAAAACGTCTGATATGAACTAACATTATTAAACAATTATTATAACATTATAATATGAGATATGAACTGAATAATAATATTTGAAGGAGGTTATTAAGAAATTATAAATTGACCAAAGTTTATTATTCAGGAATATAAAGAAACGAACAAGACAAGTCAGACTTGAGGTAAGGGATCCTACCCCACTATTTCTTTTTAAGTACACTCTTTTATGTCATTCCTTTTAAGCTCATCATTCTTAGGATTGGGATTTTCATTTATATTACTCTTACTGTAATTTTTATGTTCAAATGATTAGAGACCATATTTTCTCTCATCAATCCATTTTGGATGTTTTGATTGGTGCCGTTAGGCTGCCGAATTTTCGTAAGAGATCCAACCTCTCTCTTTCTTTTTAAGTACTCTCTTTTATGTCACATATTTTAATCTATTATTTTTTATGTTGGGGGATGTTCTTTTATATTCCTCTTTATTTAAATTTTATTTTAATATGATGAGAGACCCTATTTGATCTCATCAATCCATTTTTGGAAGTTTTATGTGGCCCCGTTAGGCTGCTGAGTTTTCATGTGGGAATTTTCATCTCACTTTTATTCCTGTGAGATTTATGCTACATTTTCCTCCATTTCATTTGATTGGTATATGTAATTCCAATTATTCTACTCTTTGTTTAATATAATTTCTTTTATGAGTATTTACATCAATGTTGTATTGTTCTTCTTTCATGGGGTGTATGTTTCGAAAGATACCCAAGTCGGTAAGGGAACCTTTCACCCTCCTCATTTTAAAAGGCTTCATTTGTTGGGTCTTTTAATTTACATATTGTAATGTTGGGATATGTTCTCCCATATCCTTATTGATGTAAATTTTATTTCCAAGTGATGAGATACCCTTTTTATCTCTCATCAACTCAAATTCTGATTTTGAAGTGACGCCATTAGGCTGCCAAATTTTTTGCAAGGGAAATTATTAACCCAATTTTGATACTTTGGGATAAACTTAAACTCGATGAATATGTCTTTATATGAATATGTGTGAATGTCCTATGATGTTATTTCACTTAATATCCACTTATATTTTGTGTATTCGTTTGTCACACATAATTATGTAATTGACATATCTTTAATCCAAGGATACCGTCTTTGTAAGGGACTTCGTCTCAATCTCCTTTCATTGAGGAATATATTGTTCTAATACAAGAATTTCTTTTATACGGTGTAATAACCCCTTTGAATTTTAATTTGATACAAAAGGAAACTTTTTCTATGAAGTTTTTTAAAAAATGACAAAAAGGAATGTTTCTTTTAACGTACACAATGACAACAACCTTTTTCACCGTCGTGAGTATTATTTGGTCTCTGGATTCCTCAAAAAGCTGTAATGTTTTTAAAATGAAATAAATACCATATAAACATTTATGTATTTTGGTATTGAAACTGGTTTTTATAATGGATTTTTTATGTCAATATATTTATGTTATATATTGTGATCATAATGTGGAAATGTTTTCTTTCCATTATATTTGTTTTATGTCTTATGATTTTATAATGGTACTTGGACATTTGATGGGTGGTTACGTAATAAACCTTATGACGGATGGTTCCGTGAATACCAGGATGGGTGGTTACATTATAACCTCCAATGCATTGGGTATGAAAGTCGGCCGTATGGCTATTCCATTATGTGATATTTGTGGAATTCGACTGTATGGTTATTCCACTTATGTATGCTTATGTCCCAAGTTACCTTTATATGTTATGTGTACTTTATATGGGTTTTGTGGTAATATTTTTGTTACAAAAGGTTAATTAATGATCTTTTATTCATTGATGAGTTTATACAACTTCATAAAGGTGAAAAGTATTACTTTGAAAAAGTACTCATGGTTTACTTGTTGTTTTGAAAAACTAATAGTTTTCCTTCTTTGTGTATCCCTTACTAAGCTTTTTATGATCACCCCAAGTTTTTTTTTGAAATGTTTTTCACAGGGCTTAATGTGAAATAGGGTCAAGGATGGGAACCAGGAAAAGTCATGCTATCTAAAACATGGAACTAGAAAAGTTTATTTTTAAGTGTTTTTATTTTAGGGAAACTTAGTAGAAGTGTCTACTTTGTAATATTTTGATATGTAATAGTTACGACCTAATTCTCTAAAACACTAAACTTGAAAAGATCCTATATGTGAATTATTCATTTAATTCAATCACAAGTTATGTTTAAGTACGAGTTCTTATAGTTGGTATCAGAGGACGGTTTAGATAACTTTAGAGGTTAGAGTGTCATGTGATTAGTTATGTATAACCAAAATGGTTATTATATTAGATAGAGTCATTGTTATTTTTGAAGGTTGGAATGAGTTTGATATAACTTGGATAAGTATATCTTATTTTTTATCTTCCTATTTAGTACATAATGATTTTGTTGGTATACTTACACTGACATTTCTGGTTTTAGTAAATGGATGGATCTAGCAGCCACCAAAGTGACAATGGGTTTGAAGGAAACCGTGGTGGTTCTCTGATTAAGAGACTGGATGAAATGGGGGATTCAATGAGAAATATTTTGGTTATTCTAAACCAACTATCAGGAGTCATGATCAACCACTTTAACCTTGGTATGTTCTCTAATGCATCATGTACGAGAGAACCAACTCAACATGGAAGTTCAGGTAATAATTATAAAGGTATCCATTTGGGTTTGTATGATCCTTACTTTTTGAGGTAATTATGGGTTACTATACGTTATAATGGAATATGAACGACATGAGAGAAACATGATGTTAAATTATGTTATGGTTATTTTTGAAGATTTTATCTCATTTTTGGGTATGTTTTAAGAATTATGTAGTTTTGGAAAAAGGACAACAAGCAGACCATGTGACAACCCGTCACGTCGGACAAAGCTGCAGGAATCGAACCCACAACCAAAGTGAGACTGGTATTTATTGCCTACCACAGGACTACGTGAAGTCCCTAGTTAGTGTGACTTATTATTGGTAGTTAGATGATTTAATGGATTAAGAGTAAGTTAATTTTGTGTTATCTATTGAAATTATTAACCTATCATGGAGGATTTGTGATTAGGTTAATTACTTTCCAATATTAGACTTTTAGAGGAACTGATGTTATTTGGAGATAAGTGTTAATTTGTACCTTGGAAGACTGTGTGACTAAATCCTTCAAATATTTGGGTTTCAATCATAGTTTGGTTTAATTTGATGAATTTTATGGACAAATTGTTTATCGAATAGTCCTCGTTGAACTTTGGGTTTTGTTGGACAAATTTTGGAGATTAAGAAAAGATTTTCTTTTTATAAAGGGTTATCCTTTTTTGGATTATTTGACCTTGTTCTAAAAATTTTGGTTTTGGTAAGGGTCTAAATACATGGGAAATATATAGTTCTCTTTTGGGGATTAGGTGATTCTCTGGAAGTTTATTATAGTACTCTTAATGTGAATAATTCTTCCTAAATACTCATCATTTAGGGAAAGTATGAGTTTGTGTAAGAAATCTAGTAAAACTTGAAAGTCAACAGACAAGTAAGTATGTTTCCTTAAGATCAAAAATTAATTCCTCAATGAAAAGTAACTTAAAAAATTGTTTCCTATTAAATTTTCCTACTGGGGAATCGAATACCATTTAACCCATCACATGTTTGTGATTTTTTGGTGGTTAACTTTCTCCTAAACATGTTTTCTATCACTCTCCATCAGAACATGACACTTTTTTTCTTCCATATCCATGTTTTCCTACATATAATCCTAGTATGGGTTAACTAGAGTGACCTCTTTACTTCTCTTTCTTTCTTTTAAAGTGATTGTTTTACCGACTCTTGTTCTGATTTGGGACTCTCAATGAAGTTTCTGAGCCCAATTTTAAAATTTTGAGGACGCAATTCCCAAAAGGGGGGAATGATGTAACACCCCAGGTAAATAAAGAATATGACATTTTTATATTTATCCCTATTTTGGAATAAAATGTTAATATTAATTTAAAGTGAACACTATGCTCTATGGCTTACCCAATACACAACAACGAGTTCCTTTGAAATCTTACGTTTCACTCTAATAATAAAATAATTTTATTTTAAATGGTAGTTAACACCTAGCCATTGAAATTAAGGGAATGAACCAAACTTTCTAAAAAATTATTATATATGTTTTTCAAATATTTTTACTTTCTACAATAAATGTTAGAGGATTAAAAATGTGAATGAATCCAATTTTAAGCATAAACATTCTAATATTCTTTAGAAGGTTGATTAACCGCCTTTTGATGGAGAACCTCTTTTAAATCCACTTTTTGACAATTTTATGTGTTATATTAGAAAAAATAAAACTCTTCTTTAAAATAGGGACATAAAAATTTACTTTGTGTAAATTTATGGTATTTTTATGATAATGTTCATTTTTAATGAATAAGTGAAAAATGTTGTATTTTTATTCAAAACCTATTTTTAATATAATTTATTTATATGATTGGAAGATCTTTGGAATTAGTTTTAAAGAAAAATTATAATATATTTTTTCAATTTAATCCAATGGTGGTCATTGAAATTCATTTCAAGTTAAAATTGGACTTAAACTAGTGTTAATCTTTAAATAGATATTTTTTCTTAAAAACACTCTATTTCTTTTGACAGAAGGAATTAATTATTAAAATAATTAATGAAACTTATATGTTTTGGATTTTTTAAAATAGACATCATTTTTGAATTCGGAATATCAATTATAGATTATGGTGAATTTTTGGTATTTTTCTGAAAAACTTCAAATTTTGATGAATAGTGAAACCACAAAGTGGTAGTTTAAAAACTAATTTTTCGTTTAAATTAAACTTTACCACTTCTGTGAATTGAATTTCAAAAATCCGACATATATGGTTGTCATTAGGATGTAAAATTTGGTTCAATGGGATTAAAATAATTTTTTTGGTGAATAGTAACTTTTATGTTTTATTAATCACGATTAAAGGTAATTAGTGTAATTTAATGTAAATATAATGTTATAATAATATGAAATAACCTTGAAACATTTCCTGAACTTATTGTATGAGCCATGGCCGACGAAGAAAATCCATGGGTCAACTTGGGGACCCCATAGAGCCACTTTGGTAGGAAAATGACATTAATAACTTTTTTATTTAAAGTTAAAATTAAAATGTCACAAACTTGTGTTGTTTTACTATAACAAATTTTACATGGGGTTATACAAGTGATATATTTTACTATAAATATTTATTAGAAATAAAAAAATATTTACTACATCATGATATTTTTTTTATAATTTTTAGACATTAAATAAATTAAATTATTTATGACACCATGATGATGCAACGATTACCTCATTATTTAACGATTTAAATAAAATGATTAGATAATGTAAAATATAAGACCTAAACTTGTCAAAAACATTTTTGATGTGTGTATTTAGAACTATTATCACCTTATCCTTTAAATATATAATTGTTGGACCATTAAAATCCGAAAATCATTTTATAATAATGTTAATTTTCAAGACTTTCCAAGAGTGCCCCTCCTCTCCCATTATAAAAGGCGCCCACCTATACCACCTTACCCACACCTATCAAGCCTTTGGATAGGCCAAACCCTGTCCATTTTGTCTCTAAAAATACCTCTATTACTCATAGAAGCATCACTTTGGGCATAAGTCTTTCCGAGGAAGCCATTGACCTCAAACCAAAAAGAGTTACCCGATTTAAAGGTAAAGTCTTCCCTAGTGTTCTTTTGTTTTATTTTGCTTATCCAACCCCCTAAACTTTTTTTATTCCTTTCTTTTGTAACAACACCAGTATCTTAAAAATACTAGTATTTTTTTATGTGATGGATTCGAGCTACACTTACACACACCTTCGTCTAATGGTCAAAGTACATACTGTTTTTGTGGTTGGTGAATTATTGCCTCACGAAACGAAGATTGTTCATTATTCTTTTAACACCGTTAAAGGTGGCCATTATGATGTAACTGTATTTTATATATGAGATATATGGTATTTTTGTTTACTATATTCTTCTGTATTTTATATTTAAAACATACCTTTAATCATTTCATGTTGTTCAAATGCGATAATTTCATATATGGAAGTGTGGACTACCGCCCCCTCAAGTGATGTGACTCGTTCATGTAATACATGGAATGTATAAAGAATGAAATTAATGAACATATCTGAACTATATAACATATATATTATACTGTAATTATAATATATATATATATCTCATTTATTTTTAATTCCGTTAATATAACAAAAAAAATGAAAGTAGCGTTCATGCGTACGTACGGCCTACCGTCTCCATGAACGGTGCTTTTCATTTTTTATCTCCAAATGTTATGTAAGAGTATAAAATGAATATGTACTGGATATATATGATATTTTAATCATTAATACGATTTTGTAAATGATTTACTTATATCTACATGGGAAATCATTTTCAATCAAGTTCATTTTTGACTCATGTACCAAACATTAGCAAAAACGTTTGATATGAACTGACATTATTAAACAATTATTATAAAATTATAATATTTGATATGAACTGAATAATAATATTTAAAAGAGTTCCTCAAGAAATTATAAATTGACCAAATTTTATTATTCAGGAATATAAAGAAACGAACAAGACAAGTCGGACTTGAGGTAAGGGATCATACCCCTCTCTTTCTTTTTATGTACACTCTATTATGTCATTCCATTTAATCTCATATTTATTATGATTGGGATGTTATTTTATATTACTATTAATTTAATTTTTATTTTAATATTATGAGAGACCCTATTTTATCTAATTAATCCATTTTGGATGTTTTTATTGGCGTCGTTAGGCTGGCGAATTTTCATAAGAGATCTAACCTCTCTCTTTCTTTTTAAGTACTCTCCTTTATGTCTCTTCATTTAAGCTCCTCTTTGTTATGTTGTGGGATGTTATTTTATATTCCTATTGCTGTAAATTTTATGTTAATATGATGAGAGACCCTATTTGATCTTATCAATCAATATTTGGATGTTTTAAGTGGCACCGTTAGGCTACTGAGTTTTCGTAAGGGATTTTTCATCTCACTTTTATTCCCGTGAGATTTATGCTACATTTTCCACCATTTCCTTTTAGCGGTATATGTACTGCCCATTATTCTACTCTTTGTTTAGTATAATTTCCTTTATGAGTATTTACATCAATGTTTTATTTTTCATCTCTCATGGGGTGTATGTTTTGAATGATACCCAAGTTGGTAAGGGAACCTTTCACCATCCTCTTTTTATTAGACTTTTTTTGTTGGGTATTTTAATTTACATATTGTAATTTTGGGATATGTTCTTCCATATCCTTATTGATGTAAATTTTATTTCCAAGTCATGAGATACCCTTTTTATCTCTCATCAAATCATTTTATGAATTTTGAAGTGACGCCGTTAGGCTGTCAAATTTTTTGAAAGGGAACTTCTTAACCCAATTTTGATTCTTTGGGATAAACTTGTACTCCTCGGATATGCCATTCTATGAATATGTTTGAATGTACCCTAATTTTTTTACACTTAATATCCACCTATATTTTTAGTATTCATTTTTCACACATAATTATGTAATTTACTTATCCTTAATCCAAGGATATCGTCTTTGTAAGGGACTTCGTCTCAATTTCCGTTCATTGAGGAATATATTGTTCTAATACAAGACTTTATTTTATATGGTGTATAAACCCCTTTAACTTTTAATTTTACACAAAAGGAATCTTTTTCTAAGAATTGTTTTACAAAATGACAAAAAGGAATGTTTCTTTTAACGTACGCGGTGCCAACGACCTTTTTCGCCACCATGAGTATTATTTGGTCTTTGGCTTCCTCAACTAGCCATATTGTTTTTAAAATGAAATAAATACCATATAATCTTTTTTGTATTTTGGTATTGAAAATGGTTTTTATAATGGATTTTTTATGTCAATATATTTAAGTGATATATTTTGATCAAAATGTGGAAATGTTTTCTTTCCATTTTATTTGTTTTATGTCTTATGATTTTATAATGGTAATTGGACATTTTATGGGTGGTTACATGATAAACCATATGATGGGTGGTTTATTGAATACAAGGAAGGGTGGTTATGTTATATCCTCCAATGCATTGGGTATGGAAGTCGGCCGTATTGCTATTTCATATGTGATATGTGTGGAAGTCGACCGTATAGTTATTCCAATTAAGTATGTTTATGTCCCAACATACCTTTATATGTTATGTGTACTTTATATGGGGTTTATCGTAATATTTTGGTTACAAAAGGGTAAGTAATGATCTTTTATTCATTTAAGAGTTTATACTAATTCATAATGGTGAAAAGTATTACTTGGAAAAAGTACTCATGGTTTACTTGTTGTTTTGAAAAACTAACAGTTTTCCTTCTTTGTGTATCCCTTACTGAGCTTTTTATAATCACCCCATGTTTTTGTTGAAATGTTTTTCACAGGACATAATGTAGAATAGGGTCAAGGATGGGAACAAGGAAACTTCATGCTATCTAAAACATGGAACTAGACAAGTTTCTTTTTTAAGAGTTCTTATTTTATGGAAACATAGTAGAAGTGTCTACTTTGTAATATTTTGAGATGTAATAGTTACGTCCTAATTCTCTAAAACTCTAAACCTGAAAGATCCTCTATGTGAATTATTCATTTAATTCCATAATAAGTAATGTTTAAGGCCACGTCCTTATAGTTTTGATGTAAAGTGGACATTAAGATCATGAAAATACTTTTGAAATTCTAAATTCCGTTGTAATAGATCATTCATCGATGTAAAAACTATCATAGGTGAAGTTGTTACTATAAAATCATGAACAAAACATTGGTATTAATAAGATATACCAAATAATCTACATATCTCAGATACATACATTGGATATTTTAAAGTGATTAAAACCTCTATGATTTCTTGATCCCTAGAAAAAAATCATTTAGAGATTACATGGACAAGGAAACATACTAATTCTATACCAAAAACATTCTGATAATTTTTCATGCCTATAATGATCTCAAAAAAATTCCATCACTATCTCCTAGTGTTTCACATGTTCATACCTTGTCCACAAATACACATATATCTCATCCAAAAACACTACCCCAAAAGAATATAGATACCTATAAAATATTTGATCAATCAATTCCATAAATACTATTGGTGCATTCATAATATCGAAATGAATAACCACAAATTATTAATGGAAATATCTACTCCTGAAATCTATCCTTGGAATATTCTCTTTTAAAACACACTATTGTTGACATCTTGATCATGGGTCTGTTTTAGAGAGCCATGAGGTGCCCCGCAATTGATTGTAAATATCATAAATTAATGTAAATTTATACCATTTATTTATGATAACATAGTTATTATTACATCAACACACACACAACCAAAATGGTCCATATTTCTTTTTGAAAATTATGACTGATGTTACCCCTAAAGACATTTTAGGATGAATGAACCCTTTACTTTCTAGCACTTCCAACTAAACATTCAATTCCATCAGTTCTATTGGTCCCATCTAGTAAGATGGAAGGGAAATGTGATTGGTCCATGGGAAGTGATAAATTGTAAACTCTAGTTTCATTACAGTTGGAATCCCTAAGAAATTGTATTGGACAAAATCAGAAATATAGTCATAAATTTATAGAAAATATTTCTTCTATCTCTCTTCCATCGATAAAAATGTTTTCATTAAAAAATGTATGATACCATCTCAAATAAAATATCCAACATACCCATGTCATATACCCTTACATTTTAATCTCAATGAAAGAGATGCTAGACACCATTGTCATTCATTAAAATAACCCTTTGAGTATAGTAATCAATATAATCCTTGAACATCTTCAACTGATCCTAACCCCTTATTAATCCATTGACATCCATATTGAGAAAAGATATGTCCCATATCAATTCATCTATATTATAATTTATAAAGCATGAACAACACATAAAGTCTCAACATTATGTTTGAATGAGAGGCTTTTTTTGTTTAAGGACATAAGTTATCATATCATATTTTAAACCATGAAATTCAGCATTATGAGAATTAAAAAATGAATGAGATGAACCTATGTCAAATAAATATTTCATAAAGATATAATTCAGAAGATTCATACCTCTCACCATCAAGGTTCTAGATTGATCATACATAATAACTTGATCATCTACATATAACTTCATAATCAGTGCACATTGACCTTTATTTACTTATTCAGACTACACCTACGGAAGAGTCATGGTATTCCTTAATTAACCATGGCTATCTCACCTCTGATGGTGAGAGTTTTTATTGTACCCTCATCCCTTAAAATCATTCGACGTTAGTGAAACATGAGATGTGTCCTGAACATCCAACTTAAGAGATCTTTGATATTAGTTCTGAAGTTTCCC
Source organism: Viscum album (assembly GCA_963277665.1). Lineage (NCBI taxonomy): Eukaryota > Viridiplantae > Streptophyta > Magnoliopsida > Santalales > Viscaceae > Viscum > Viscum album. The sequence continues at coordinate 1,213,038,942 of OY728137.1, forward strand.
CATCAGGATGAAATTTTAAAATTATTTTAATGCTTCCATACACTATCCCTTAATGTGAAAAAAATATCCACACTAGAAACATCCAGCATTACACAAGGTGTTTGTTGGAATATTCATTGATCCAATAGTCTTATTTTGATTCATAGCACTACCCTATAATTTGGTATTAATCTTCCAGTTTCTTCCATCATTAGAGTTCCCACCACTTCCTATATGTATCAACATTTTTCCTCCACCCACATCTCTTGAGAAGTCCATTTATCAACCATAAATCAATTGAAAATCTATTTATAATTAATTATACAAGGGAAAACAACTTATATAAAATTTCATACCATATCCCAAATTCAAAAATGAATTCCATCAAGGATACTCTTTAAAAAAAATTAGTGAAAAGTAGATGAAATTCTTAAATTTTGCTGCATATTCTATTAGTGTGAGGGTCTCCTGATTCAATCTAATATTTTTTTATTCATGAAATATTGAATGTATGGGGATATATTTTTTTCAAAATTTTATCAAAATCCAACCATGTAATGTCTTGGTCTAATTCAGCATGAACTACTAAATCCCAACATTTTCATGAAATATCCTATATCATATACATTTCCAACATCACATTTATCTTTTATAGTGTTCCATGAAAACTAAAGATTTGATTCATCCTATTAAGCAAAAAATATTTATTTTATGGTTCTGAATCAGACTAAATGATTGGTGGATTCTTCATCCAGAACTAATTTTAATGACCAAAATTTCTTGGTTCATCCCTTTGGTTCCCTATCTTCCTAGCTTGATTAGATTGGAATACACTTTAAACAAGTTTTCAGTTCACTGGGGGCTCAGCTTTTACCAAATTCTCAACACCCTCTTCTGGATGGATCCTATGATTCCTACAAGCTTCCATTTTCTATAAACAATCCACTTTTCATAAGTATCTATTACTACCAAATGAAGGATTAAAACATTCAAATTATTCCACATTACAAATTTAACAACATGTATTATAAAAAATTAAATATTTTCCACATTTAATCATTTTTGAAAATTGAGCCATGTTATTTAAAATAAAACCATTTTTAAAATTACACAGCCATGAAACATAAAGTATCACATTTGGAATAATTTTTCAATACTTATCAAAAATGAACATCTTTTAATCAAATCAAAAAACATTACTCATAATAAAATATGAACAACTAGTGGGAAGTAAATTATAGAAATGAATTTCATGATCTTCTCATAGGGAAAACCCATGAAAAAATATTAGAATAAATCATTAATTTTATTTATATTAATAGAAGTGGATGGAATATTCTCAGTACAAAAATAAATAAATTACAAGTGTATGAAATGGGGAAGCCTAAGGGAATCCCCTCAGACTAAATCAACACCTTCAAAAAGAAATGAGGCCAAACATACAAAACATGTCACTTTCACAGTTTCATGGGACCTATATGAAATGATGTAGTAGGTGAATCTTCAACTTATGGATGTAGTAGGTGATATTCCATGGGATACTACAATTCAAAAAAAAATTGATGTATTTTTGAGTCAGTTTTATCCCCTTAAATGTTAATATTATTAGAGATATAATGCTTATAACCCATAATTATGTAACAGGATTCCACCTATTGAAATTCACCAAGTCAAATGAATGTTGTAAAAGAGAGAAAAAAGATCACATGTCGTCAAGAACCACACCACCTCCTCACATCAAGCCTGTGGAACGAGATCCATCAGTGATTAGTCTCATTCAATGCATGGGTGGTTACAAAAAATACATAGGCCCTGAGTGGTGTTAAGAGTGATGGATGATCTGGAGTTCAATAGTGCTTTGATCGAAGGGGAATCCATCTAGATGGAGATAAAGAGAGAGACATCAAAAAATTGGAATATGGTTCTAAACAATACCAACAATATACAACACAGATCTCCCTTATACATATCCATATTTATGGACTCAAAGAAACACCATAATACAACCACATGACTAGAATCTATTGAATTATTTTCCATAATATTAATATACTCCTGTTGGTACCACCTACTAATAAATGATTCATCTGAAGGCATATGACAATGTATCCCGGTTAGCTGTATGAACGACGAAAATGCATAGCAAGCCCCATCACCATATAAAAATAGGTCCCATGATTTTTTTTCACATTAAATCATAAATCATGTACTTTTTTTCAAAATATTAATTCTTTACTATTTTACTTTTTCCTTGGTTGATAGTTTATCATTTCGTATACACCAAAATAAAACATTTAGTTCTAATTTGATTTATTTACACCAAAGTCACCTCCCCAATTTCCTAAAAAATATGAGGGAACTAAATTATTGTGTACTAACTTAATGAGATTGTGAAAAATAACATATATATAAAAATATATATTTTCTTGGAGTCATCAGATTTCTCAAAATGATCAAAAAGTGTATGAAGATTCTCATCTAAGACATACTTAGTAATGACTCTATAAATTTTGACTTACATGAAAGACATGATTTATGTTGGGAATCAAAGAAAACACAGTTATACACAAGACGATTTGTGATTCTCAAAATATATGTATACAGTAGCAAAAGAATATAGAGAAATTTGGTGATGATTTTGAATATGAGAATAGACTAATGTCCACAGCAGATAGAATTTAATGCTCAAGATATCCACGGTACATCCCTATTTTGGTGCCATATGTTTTCCCAACATTATACACCCTTCAATAAATTCCCATGCAATCTTGGAATTCATCCCAAGAATCCCCCATATGTTGTCTTGAAATTGGTGAATCCGACAAAGAATGTTTTTTAAATACGAGACTGTGATGCCCAGTCTTTTAGGTGGGAGTCCCAAATGAAGGAAACCATGATATTTTCAATAAAAAATATAATTGTTTCAGAACATTTAAGGATGATATTATATACATTAGGATAGATGTGAGAACACTGTTAGAAAATATTATGCATCCCCAAGATTAAAACCTATTTTTAAAATTTCTAATATGTACAGTGAAATAATCATCCACCCAATTTAATTGTTGGATGTTAGTTATACCATATGATATTAGATACATATGGTATTATATCATGAAATACATCTTATAGATTCCTATACTACTTTCAATGGTGTTGATTCATCTCTTATATCAATGGGAGGAGTGATAATGTCTACTCTTCTCACGGTTACAACTGACCCACTAAATCTTCAATATTATTCCTAGAGGATTTTGATGCCACAAATAGATATTATTCAACTATTGATAAAAATAACAGTTTCATTTTCATATAAGAGATGATAAACCCCCCAAAAATGTTGCCTCTACATGAAAGGAATAAAGTTTTCATTCTCGAGGTTTTTGAAATTATACCATCTAATGGTATTTATCAATAAAAAACTCGCTAGGAGATATCAATTTTTTTATCATTGATCCTATACTTGTTTAATGAAACCATTTATTCTACCCATGAAGGAATAGGATAACCTGTAAGAGGAAAAACAACTATATAGAAGGTCCATAGGCTAGGGAGGGAAAACCAAGCATTATAAGAACTTCTAGATGAAATTTCATTTGATCTTTTCATACGCTCTGTCTATGTGTAGCATGATATTTGTATTAGAACAAGCTACTGGGATATTAATATCCCTGTCCATCTCCTGACACATGCCAATTTATCTATGAATTATCCTCCCTTTGATAAATACATGTTATTATTTAGGTAACTATTCAGATAAGAAACAATAAAGACTTTTATTTATAATGATGAATTAAAAATTTTCTGCAATTTTATCAATTCTTATTAGAGAATAATATTTCAGCAATGCTGGATCATTTATTTTAGGAATCAACACCAGTATGGTGGCACTTGATAAGAGGGGAAAGTAACGAGCTTTGAAATAATCTGTCATCTTCTAGATGAAATATCTCATTACCAGATCCCATGTGGCTACATTCTACATTCCAAGTAATCCATAACATCTTAGTAAACTATCAGGGTTATGAGCATTAACAACTGTAATGAGGTCCAACTCATCTGAAACAGACATGAAGGATTGAATTTCCACATTTAGAAACAGTACACGGAATAGAAACTATAATACCTACACTCCCCAACAGGTAACGTCATTTAATGTGTGGGTTGGGGCCCGCTAGTTGGGATTTTATGCTTTATATTTCATGTCTAGATGATACAATTCATTTAAAGAATATAAAATAATTTATAAAATCAGATTGAAATTTTGACTCCATGAAATACAAAACTAATACCCAAGGATCAAATAATTTGATACCACTTGTAACATTACATCCCTAATCATTGGATTTCAAAGGAAGAAAAATGTTGCTTTTCCTTAGGAGATATCCCCATTATTATAAATGCTTCTAATAAATTCCATGTTCTTCATAAATAGTTGGGGTTGATTTTCCCTTTGAAACCAACATAATTAAACAATGTATACAAGAACCAAAAAACCAAAAAAAAATCCTGAGTACATTTTATAAATATCAAATGTAACTAACCCAATAATATACTATACCAGAGTACAGTTAAGAAACCTAAACTGATATCAATATATAAAGAAAAATAAAAAACCAGCAAATCTCCACGGCACCAAGACACCAACCACATGGATCCATGCATGTACCAAGCTCTAACTACAAAATACGTCCCAAATTATCATGATATATCATTAACAAAATGATATTTATTCCCATTACCTAGGTCTCAAAAAATGATATCTGTAAAACCAAAAAAATCAAAAGGAGGGGATGTGTAATGAATCATAATAGGTTCTCTACAAATGAAATCCCTAGTTAAAAACTAGGATAGAACATGTAACCATATTTATATAAAATAACATATAAAAAAATTAGAATTATTTTATTAGAGTATATCAATGCCAAGAATTCACATTAAAATATTTTAACAACCAAAACTGTTTTCACGAAATTCAATAAAACAAAACATTAAACCCTTTCACTTTCATATTCATCGTATATATTCCATGATTTACACACAAACCAAAAATTAATGTCGACATGATAGTTTCATACTCATGTCTAGTTTCTCAACCATCCACCAATTTAGCACTAAAAAACCAATCTCCTTTTCATATAATGCTATACACCCATTTTCCTTAGTCATATCCCTTGTACCATAAGGGTATATACCCCATATTCCAGGTCATGTCTAAATTTTGAAATCCATCCAAACCATCAAATATTAAACCATTTCAAACCAAACATTACAATATATCTTTATAAAAAATTATTTTATTGGAATAATTTCTCTTGGACCATAACCATGAATATAAAAAAATCACACTTTTAAAAATAAATTTTTCTAAATAAAAAAACAATGCTCCATTCAAAGAAACCGTTATCAAAATTCAAAAAACCATCACTCAAGAGGGTTTCTACCATGATTTTTACATCAATTTCAAAATAAATTTCATGCAATCCAAACATTTCAAAACAATGTCTTCATGTTCTAATAAGAGGAGTCGAGAGTGAAACCACATTCCTAAAAAATTGTGGGAGAACTAAAGTATGACCCAATTTTATCCACAAAACTGGTTTGAAGATCTAAAAAATGACCTTATATCTTTTTCCTTAACATCAAAAAATCCAAATCTCACCATTATTGGTGTCTACTATAATATATATATATATATCCCCAAAAAATTATATCTGTGAATCCAATATAGGGAAGAAGATTATATATAATGACAATGAATCCATAGTGGTTATTAACTGTAAAATAGTAATTTCATTATATGAATATTAGGTTCAAAATATTTTATATTAAATATAACCTTAGTGAATTAATGTTTTAATTTATTATTATTGAAAACATGATTCCCAAATTAAAACATACTAAATTATATACCAATTGAGATGACCCAAACCTAATATAAATATATATTATATCAATAAATATGAATATTAATTAAATCTCATAATAAATTAAATCCTAGAAATTTATACGTTTTTTATATTTATAAAGTATATATATAACCATTTTATTTTGTAATAATTCAATAACTTGTTCCATAAAAATTGATTATACTTGATATTAGTCAATATATGTTTTACAAAATACCCTTAAACATAACATTGGACTAGAAACAAATGAATATGGTGAGATAAAATTCATAGTAATGGGTATAGATATGAAATGAGTTATCAGAGAAAATTCTAACGAGGATTCCAAGTGAGCATATAATGAAATTGTAGGTATGCGAACATAATAAAAAAATCACACCAAAATATGTCTGAAACATGGATCACAGAAGAATATTGACTAATAAAATATTTAATAACATTTGAAATCTATATAGATTAATAATGTAAAATATCCACTACATGTTTGAATATTTATTTAATGTAAAATTTTATTAGTCAATGGTTTCATAAAATATTGGAATTATTAAGAAAAAATTTTCTAATAAACATGTAATCATAAAAAACAATCACTATAATGAAAAAAACAGAAAATTTTGCAAGATTGTTAACGTGAATAAACCAAAATAAAGTAAAGATAAACAAATTTTCATCAATAATTATTTAAAATCCATACCATTTTAATCAAACCATTATCAATAATAGATATATATATAGGGACAACCAAATTTTTTTAAAAAAAAATTAGTCATGGAGGATAATTTTTACTAACTGAAAAGAAGAGAAAAATTTAATTCCACATACAAGAGTATTTTCTCTTGATTTGGAAACAATGAGATTGATAATGGTAAGAGAGTGATATAAATACCCAATACAACTAGTTTTAAAAAATTTATTGATTATATAGAATTTGAATTACTATAGTCTCAATGTATTCATTTTAATTTTTAATCTCATATAAGAATATATATTGAGAGAAAATCCTTTACCATTACTCTTGACTCCTATAAAGGTAATATAACCACTTGTATAATTAACATATCCTACTTAATAATATATATTATAGAATTTTTGAAATATATTTTCTCATGTAATATTCAATTATAAAACTTTATTAGGCATATATAGTTATTTCTTGTTAATTTTAATCATTGATTGTAAATAATTGTGATTTTTTATACATGTTTCATAATAGAGATGTTGATACTGATTCATCGATAACAATTTTGTTTTTCAAATATTACTAAAGAAATAATATTTGTTTTGGTTAAATGGTTATGATATCCCATATTCACTTAATGGATGGTATGGGTAACATTTTCCCAAATGAAATTTACAATGAATTTAATTTTTTGTAATTTTACAACTACAATGCATTACATTGAAATGCTTATTATTTTGTGTGTCACCATTGCAGAAAAATATTCATAACAAAAAATATAATTTAATATAACAAATTATAAGTATTATTTTCATGATAATTATTAATTTGGGAAATATATGATACAATATATTATCATTTATATGTGTGTTTTATTCAACAAAAATAAGAATATGAAGTAATAATTAATGAGATTGAGTAAAGAGTTATATGATATTTATTTCATTCTCAACCAAATAAAATTATGTTTATACTACATTATTATATTTTTAAATAATGTTTATTACAAATTAATATCACAATATAATTTAATATGATATTGAAGAACAACATATATACTTTGATGAATTTTATCCTTCTCGAATCATGTTCTTTCAGAATGAAAGATTTGGCCACCTTTTTGACCCATAATCAACAAAACATGTAATATGAATTTTTATATATTATTTATTATAGTTGTTAACTTTAAATCTGAAGAACACATGTTGTTTGATGTGTGAAGGGAATGGGTCAATTTATATGTGAATTTTAGTGGAATTTTATTGAAAAGCAATGTTAATTAATGTGTAAAAAAATAAAATTTTAGAAGGTAAGTGGATATAAAGTTAAAATATAATGTGAATTTGTTACAAATAACTAAACCTTATTACAATATAAATATAGAAAAATATTTTTTTATACATTAATTTTCACCATTATTAACCCATTTTACCATTTACATATCGATCAAAAAATTTACCATAGTAAAATATTTTTTATAAAAATTGAAATACATCTTCTTAAAAAAAATTTGGGCATGGATACAAAATTAAAATAAATTTTATAAAATTTGGTTTTTAAATATGAAAAATATTTTCTAAAAATAGTAAAATAGACATAGAAAATTTATTTTGGAAAACAATATTTTAGGTATGCAATAGAAATTATTATTTCTAATTAACTAGTAATAATCATAAGTTGAATAATAATTTCATTTTAGGAATATATAAATTAATTATTTAATTTCTAAACCCAAACATGTGATATAAAACTTTTAAATTAAAATATTTTTTTTACATTAACTTTTTCAATGACTTTAAATTATTACAATGTTATTCTATATATAATATTATTATATCAAAATAATTTTTTTACTTTATTAGTAATAAAAAAAATTGTGAATTTATTTTGCTGAAAATATTTTTGTTATGTAATAAATTTAATTTCCCTTAGAAGTTAAAAAAACAATTTCATTAAACAATTTTTATTTTTCCCAATGAATTAAAATAATTATCAATTATTATAGAATTATTTATTTTATAAAAATTATATTAAAACTCTATTATTTGTTACAAATTACTAATTTCTAAAAATGTTTTTTATATTTTATATTGGAAATATATTTATTCCAGATGAACTTATATCCAGTAACAATATATCCATAGTTCATATATCCAATGGTCATATAAAAACCATATTACCTTTTCATCACTATATATATCACTATGTAGTTATCTAAAATTAATTCAAATCATTTTATAACTATATAATTTTAGTATGGTTGATATGATTTTCATTCATTATATTGTTTTAATTTTTTGTCAAATCCTCAAGGAAAAGCATGAGGATAAATGTTTCACATTCATAGTGATTTTATTCAAAAATATTTTAATTCATCTTATATTTTTCAAAATAATATTTATGAATTAAATATTATGATATATTATTTTTTTAATTGTATAACAATAGTTTGTATCTTCCCAGAGCTCGGAAAACTAGAGCTGGTAGATATATTAAATTTTTGGTATATAATACAAGAGTTTAAAAATAATATAATAGAAGATTTTTAATAAAAGAATAGACACAAATGTATATGGAATAATAAAACAAAGGAAACAAAATGAACACATTTATGAACATAATTGGTTTTTAATGTCTCGAACTAAATCACTACGTTTGATATAGAATGCTACATGGCCTCATGAGTGCCTCCTCGTATGCAAGAGGTTTCGGACTAGTAGTGTGGGTCTCAAGTCGATCAATGGTGATATTATAACATCTATACCTTGTAAATTATTGTAAAATCAATCAAAAAAATTATAATAAATCAAATTAAAAATGTGAAATGTAAATACGGAATACGATTATTGTAAAAACTCCAAAAGTTCCATTAAAACCATGTAAGTATTAGAAGGGAAAATAGAATGTAATTAATAAATAATCCAAAGAGTTATCTAGTTCCTGAAATTTTTCTTTCCTACTCCATGATCCATCAAAAAACCATCTTCCCTAAGGATATTTCCCTTAATTATATTTTTAGACACAAAATCTATAAGCTAACCGAAATACCCAATTATATAGTGAGTATAAAAATCTTTAGGACCACACCAATGTAACCTAAACCTATAGATCTCAAAATATAAATTTATTCCATAATAAATAATGGGATGTTGATACACAATCCTAAACCGAGAGCTTGTGTGCTAAACACACAACCATATCCCATGGTTGTATCTGTTTTGGGTTAATGATGGATGGATAACCATATTGTTAGATGAAACAATGATTATCTACTAGGTTGATGCATCATGTTTCATGGTGTGGTCACATGACACTGTATAAAAGTTATTCAAGAATAAATGTAATATTTGTGTGAAAGGGAAATTAGATCTAATCTTCTTACCTTAATCATTGAGTTAAAATACTAAGGACTGAAATTAATCAACATCCTTTAGTCATCTAAGTAGATTACTGAGAAACATAGAACAGACTAAGATCTAATCAACACACCCTCTTCAATGAGTTCATCGTAAGTCATCATCGTGCTCCATCCTCATGTATTGAACCCTCGTCAGTAGTCATATGCATCCTTCATCCAAAGGATATCACAAGTCATAGAGGTCCACTATATGGAATACCCTAGGAATTATCATGTTCCAACCCTATGCAGCATATCCCCATTGTCAGTCATGTGCATCCCTCCTCTAAAGGACATTTCATGTGGACAGTTCACCTATATTGTATCGATGAAGAAAACCTCATGTAATACAATGAATGACATGATATATATATATATATGTGTGTGTGTGTAATAATAACACAACATCATGAGTAAATTCGAAAAAATGTTCATTTGATCACATAATAATGTTAATACATAGCTATATGTACTTATGGAATCAATTGTGATATAGAGTTTATGGTTCTGCACACATAATCACATGAATTAACTATCTAAAACGACCATTAAACATGTCTGCACACAATCATATTAATGAAAATCATTTTCAAATCATACCAATAGGTTAAAGAACATCCTCCCATAATAGTTGGAAAATATCTCGTAGTTTTTCTCATGTCAGGGTGATACGTCAAGGTCTCAAGCATTCATTTTTTTAGTGATCTTGATAGGTCAATGTTTTTAATAAAATAATAATTTATTTTATTCATAGAAATAAAACATCAAATGTAATATTTATTTATGCCTCTCGTATAATTCTCAAATTATCATTAAATTTATCACATGCAATGATACATTTTATTAATCACTTTACTCTTTGAAAACATTACATAAAATGATAAACATTTTTCATATGTATTGATAATTTAAATTATTATTTTATCATTTTTAAAAGACCACATAAAATTTTAAAAACATTTAATTTGATTTAATAGTTATCTACATTGTATAAATAAATTTTGATGATAATAATGATTTCTAATATTCAAATTTTACTCTTACATTGATAAATTTATTTCTAATTAAATATTTTAAAATTTCATTAAAAATGTGATGTAATTATCACTAGATGATTTATTTTTAATTATTTTTGATAATTTCTAGTATTTATATCCAATAATTATCAAGTCATACATTCCTAAAATATTATCATTTTGACTAAAACAAACTATTATATAGATTTTATTAAATCCTTTATTTATTTATAGGTTTATATCATAAATTTTAAATACACCATTTTATAAAAAAAATCAATATTTAAGTTGAGGTAAAATTGTTGAAATATGAGAAATTGAAATCATATTATTAAATGAAAAAAAAATTAAAATATGGCAAGAGACATCACTCCAGGTTCTACGCAAGTTGGTCAAAATGGAAGGGAGGGTTGTCGGTCACAATCTCGACTATCGATTGTTATTCTCATGAAATCAGACAATGGTTTCTATTGATTATACTGGTTGGGAATTAGGTTTATAAAAGGGTACATTGAAATATGGGGTAGTAAAATATAACCAAAAATTCTATCATTTAATTGAATATTAATTACCCATTTCCAACCATGAATCCATCAAAAAACATTATGGAGTCATTTATTATCACTCATGAGCATGTTTTCAATTTTAAAAAGTATTAAAATGGACCAAAATGAAACCTTAGGATGCTTCCCACACATCCTATGGACAAAATTCATGCACTGTGTGGGGAGAGGGGTGGGGGAATGCACATGAATATTTCCCCCATTATTATCATTTAATTAATTTAAATTTATAATTATTTCTCTTTTCCACCCAATTTAACAAATCTTATAATGTTATTAAAGGGGTCAGTTGCACGTAAAATGTATACCCCCATTGCTAAACCCCCTTTTGAATACATAATGGAAGTTCTAGAATATCTATGCAATGTTCCATTTATGAGATATATAATTATTTCCAATAATTTAATATAGAATACATTTTATTTAAGAACATTAATATTTGTGAGAGGAATCCAAATGTCAGGTACCTTGGAATGTTATACCTTTCATAGTTTAAACACCATGTTCCAAACCCAATGATGGTATCAGTTTTATCAAATGACACACCGTTTTTGAGTAATTCTATTTTATTGAATAAATTTACAATGCTTAAAATAACATATTTAATATTCTTATTATGTGTTCATCAGGGTTTTGAGGGCCTCAAAAAATCACACTAACTCAGTTTATAACACTGAAAATATTCGTTGAATATTCTAGTGTGTAAACTAGTCTTCTAAACCCATCAACAATGAATTTAACATAATTAATGATTTCTAATGACAAGTCATTTTTTCTAGTTAAGCTATTAATAATTTCTCAAAAGAGGGATTTATTGTTGTTGTAAAAAATAGTATGTTTCATATCTCCCTATATCAACTTCTCATCCTAAAACATTTGTTGCAGTATCTCGAGGGTCTCCTTAACCGTGCAGCGTCTAACAACTAATGCCTCTCCCACATCATACCTATTGAGCGGTGAGCGACATAGCCTCCCATAAATGTCCTCATAAGGTTCAATTTACGTAGAAGCATAATAACTATTTTTATAAAAAAACTCAATCAAGGATAAGTGATCATCCCATGGTAATCCAAGGTCCGTTGCAAAAACATGTAACATATCCTTCTGTATGCGTATGGTGATCTCATATTGTCAATCAGTTTGATTGTGGTATTCCATGATCAATCTTAGATGAGTCCCATGGGATTTCTATAATCCCTTAAAGAATCAGGATGTTAAACATACATCTTAATTAGAAAAATTTCTCAGGGTATCTTCTTGTAAGAACAAAATTTTTCGAACACAATGTTTTCCCAACACCTCCATCAAGTGAGTCTCTCAGATCTATATGAAGTGGGAAAAGTTCATTAACCGATCAAAGTTCACCCAAACAATGTCATGACTCTTTAAGATCCTATTTATTCTTATCATAAAGTACATAGTAATATCCTTCCACTTCCATAATGTAATTGGGAGTGGCAGCAACAACCCTCGAGGATATTGGTTCTCAGCATCCACCCTCTAATAGGTTAGGCATCGAGAGACAAAACCTGCAATGTCCTACTTCATCCCTATCCAATAGAACTTTCTTCTGAATTCATGGTACATCTTTGATGCACATATATGTAACTTCCACATATAGGTATGGTAATCCCTCACCAGTTTCTATCAAGTGGAAGTATAAAACAACACTCTTCCATGGGCCAAATCATGTCTTTATTGTCCATCAAATATTTGGGTATTGGTTCACCTCCAGCGAGCCATTATCCCATCATAATACACTCAGTGTATATATCTTGACCATGAATCATCCTCTACATAGGGTGAGATGTAATCGTAAATGCTGATAAAATCAATGATCTTTTATCCTCTAAAGAAACAACCATGTAATAAACTTATAAGTACATCAAATTACACTACTCCTTTGAGAGATTCTCACCATGGTCCCTCTCCTACTAGTTCCTACAGATAAGAAAATTTACAACAACATTTCCTTTCTCTGGGAATATGTCATCTCAATGGTGAAGGTCTATAGATACTCAACAGAACTCCTCTACCTTAGATTCAAATCTGTCTGAGTGAATATATAGTGAAGGATCGTATGGTCTGTTTAAATAATTAATCTCTATGAAATGAGCTAATGTATTCAACATTTGAGTTTGTGGTCCACTGGTCTTATCTAAAAGTCTTTCATTGTGTAGTTATTACAATGGTCTTGTAGGTGAAGAGAAAAATATGCTACTACATTTTGTCCTTGCATCAATTTTTCTCCCAGACCAACTCTTGATGCATCATAATACACTATATAAACAATATGAGGCATCATAAGTGTTAGTAAAAGAGATATCATCATAATTTTCATTATAACAATGATGGCCTCTTCACACTGGTCTTGCCACTAGAACTTTACAACCATCTACCTCAATATTGTCATGGTTGTCGTTAGTCCGGATAATTCATGGATAAAGCGTCAGTAATATGTGGCGAAAACTAGAAATATATTGATGATAAACATATTTTAGGGATGTTTTCAAGAAATTGCACTTATACCTTCTCTAGGTTTATTGATATACTAGTTTCATACACCACATATCAAAAGAACTTCACCTCATTAATCCATTAATCACATTTTGAGAGTATAGTGTAAATCATGTGTGATCATAGTGTACTCGATACTATCTCTAGGTGCCTAGAATGTTATTATGATGTTGGTGAGTATGTGAGGATGTCCCAGAAAAACACTATGATGAAAGAGACCATGTAGCCATGAAATATTTTATTCATGTGTTCTTTGATCATAGCTATTGAGTTCTTCAGTCTGAAAGACATTACCAAATATTCATATAAACCTCATCATCTCAGAAAAATTTTCTTCAAGATATCCTCTATAAAAATCACAACTGGTTGTATCACATTCAAAGATCAATATTTGGGAAACCTTGGGCTCCTCATAACAGATCAAAATATCAATGATTCATGGAAAAGGATATTGGTTCTTCACTTCCACCTAGTTTATATTCCGATAATGAATGTGTAGTCTAAGACCACTGTCTTATTTTTTGGTGAAAGAAATAAGGGCATGTCATGGTGAAGTAATTGGTCAGATAATTCATTTTCTATCTAAATATTCTAGTTGAACATTAAGCTCCTTCATTTTAGTTGGATCCATATAATTCAGAGGTATCAAAATTGGGTGTGCCCCAGGTATGACCAATATATGAAAGTTAACTACACTATCAAGAGTTATTAAAGATCATTCATCAAAAAATTCACCATAATAGTGATCTAAAACTTGCAGAAAATATGAATAGTTTTACACTAATGCTTCTGAATGAGTCAAGCCTACAATTTTTATTCTTATTTACCCATGTTGGATCATGTCATGTCCAACTCTTCCTGATCCTAGATCCTACTCCCTATTCAGCAGTAATTTATCTCCCTTTGGTAAAGGAAAAGATTCCCATCTTTGATAGCAATCAATATGAGCATGGAAAGTGGTTAACCAGTCCATGATGATAATCATGTCAAATTTAGTCATTTCCAGAATCATGAATTCCCAGAAATGTCCAAATCTAACAAAAACTACTGTAAATAATGTAAATCAATGATGATGTTCAACATTTTTAACCAAAGGTGTATCGATGGAGACTAACTCAGATGCTAACCTCACTAGTAAGTCAAATCTAGAAACTACATGTCATGATATAAAAGTATGGGATTCACAAGGGTTAAATAAAGAAGTATAAAATATATTGGTGACTAGAAATATACCTCTAATAGTGGATGGTCCCTCTCTACCATCAACTGGTGTCTGTTCCACATCATACATGTTACATTCCTCAGCTCCTCTCATCTATTACTAAGGTGACTGACTAGGTTGAGTCTACTACTGGAAGTACATACATATTCCCCCTTTATATCCTTTTCTCTTTTGGAAATCAAGAATTTAATTTTTTTAGGAAAATTGTGAGGGATTTCATTTCTTCATACAATTTTCATATGTACATTAAGTTTCCCTATAGAATCTATAAACTTGTACATCCATTCCACAGTTCAACTAACAAAAAATTTATTCCAAAGGTGATGATTGAAAAAAACTCTACTCCATCTATGTTTTGTTACTCGGATTCATGCCTCTAGTTTTACTCTTCTTATTATAAGAATAAAATATCATATTGGTGAGAGGAAATTTTCTCAGTAGCTAATCAAGAGCTGAGTGTTAGACTAAAAATCTATCCTCATCCAGTTCATTTTAAAGGGTTTGGGAATTTCTAATGACCTTTGTATATGTCTTTGAGACAAAAACCATAACATGACACATGAGCTCAGGTGGAAGACCAATCTCAAATATCAAATCCTTTTCCACCACATTTCTATCTAACATATGAGTAATTCGATGTAACTCCGTAAAATTGGTAGAATATGTCGAGACAGTCATGCAACCCTGTCGTAACTCCATGAATTTCTAGACATGGTCAATCAAAATTGTGTTTGGAAAATACAAATCAAAAAACATATCCTTTAAATTCATCCAATTAAGACCCTCTCATCTCCCACACTGGATCATACTAGTCAAACATCTCCTATCGGGTCCCTATAACATAAGGTAATCCAAGATCACACGACCTTCCTCAGGGATTTGGACCAACATAATGATGATTTCAATATAGTTTATCGAGTCCTCTACATCATACAGCCAACCAATGCCCTGGATTGGTGGATGGTGATGAAGATGAAAATTCCGAGAAAGGTCAGTCATGGTCCACTATAAATTTCCACCTTGTAAATAAACTATCCTTAAAATTCCTAACTGATCAATCTTTATAACATGAATCATCATTGCTGGTATAGGTTCATGATAGGGAACACCCCCTGTACCACTGGTTGTGGTACATGATCATCTTTGGCTGCCATATTTGGTTGTCCCATCACACATCTCTTAGGTGGAATATTTACAAAATAAATAATGTTAGGGACATTAATATATCCTAACGAGTCTGTGGGATCACACAAGATTCCCTTATATAGTCTATGGGATTAAACATGGTTTTTTCCTTTCCTACATATTTACCCTTAACCCAAGGTTTAACCCTTTAACATTATCCCTTGTCTTATTCCCTTCCTGTCAGTCATACTCGTTTATTATACTAACACAAAAACATTCCCTTTTCAACTAAAAAATATAAAAAATTATATGCATAACAATTATCCCAAAAAATGTGACTACCAACACATTTATTTAACGAACTAAAATACAGCACAAAAACAAAAAAATATATGTAATGTGATTCCACATTACTATTCATAATTTTTGATCACACATGAAATCTGATGAATAATATATATCATCATTTGTGTCACCTAAAGCGAATTTATTCAACTATAAGGAAAACAACATTTTTCAATTTATTGGTAACTCAGGGGTCCAAAATGTTTTCTTGTCTACACACTAACATTGTTTCCCCTACCTAAGTACCATCTATCATAGTTCATTTATAACATATCCCAACACCATGTAAAGATAATAAAAAATTATTAAAAACCCGATCATCGAATACCATTCGGTAACATCTCATACAAAATCACTAGGATTGAGATATAATTCTACATAGCCTCATGCGGCCCTCCCCGTATTCAATAGGTTTCAAAAAGCAATGATGTTATCAAAAGGAAAAATGGGGATACTATACCCATTTTACCATGGCATAGGATTAGATAATCAAATTAAAATAATATAATAAATAATTATAAAATTTTGGAATGTGACGATTACATACATTTAATGTATGGGATCAAAAATTTGAAAGAAATACATGTAAGTAGTAGACAGAAAATTATAATGTAAATAAATAATCATCAGTGGGGTGCTCAGCTGCTAGTCCTAGCCTACTCCCACTCCACGCTCCTCTTCTCAAATGTCAACCATAGGGACCGTTTCATTCATAGGATCTTTGGCATTGAAATCTCTGTGCACTCTAAAATTACCATGTAGGGTGTTAGTACAAGTCTCAGATAGACACCACCAATGAATCTAAAACCTGATGTGATCAGAATAGATGTGTATTACATAATAAATAATGTAAAGTTAACACAAAATTCAAAACAAATAATTTTTGCACTAACCGAGATGCCACAGCAACTGGTTGTACCTTCTTCTTCATTATGCCACATATATAACGAAGGTGTCATGTTAATCAACTATTAGCCACTAGGATAATTAATCATATATCTCATCATTTTCATGCGACACACTATCAAAACCCACCAAGATGATATGTACACTATGTGTGTATAGGAAACAATAGATAATCAGGATCCATTAATCGTCGAGTTGACATAATGAGGATTAAGATCTAATCTACATTCTTTATTCATCGAATTACACAGTTGAGTAACATACTTGGGACCAAGCACAAATCAACCTTCCCACTTCATTGAGTTCATCACAAAGAATCATCATGTGTCTTCTTCATGTATTGGACCCTCTTCATCTATCATGCTCATCCCTCCGCCAAAGGATAATAGAATTCACAGTAGCACACTACATTGTATCCCCTAGGCATCGTCATGTCCCTTCCCTATGCATTGGTCTGTCGTTGTCAGTCTTGTGCATCCCTCATCGAGAGGATAACAAAAGTTGAATGTCATATTTTCTAGGATTCTTGAAAAACCCATCAAGGTATAAATATCAAGGCAAGATATATATACATATATATATATGATATACTGACAAAACATAATGAGTAAAGTTTCACACAATGTACATGTAATCACATAATAATTTCAATAAACAGCCACATGTACACATAGAGTCAAGTAAAGTATAATTTTTTGGGTCTACATACATACCCACCATCATTAAATACATGTCATGGTCATTAAACATGTATGAAAATTGTCATATTAATTGATGTAATTTGTAAACAATCCCAAAAGTATAAGCAACTTACAACCATGACAATTGAAAATCCTATCATAGTTTTTTAATGTTATAGTAATAGATCATGGTCTAGAGCAGTTGGAATGTCTGTGATCTAGGTATGTCAATGGTTTTACTATAATCATAACATTTATTTTTTATTTTAGAGAAACAAAATACTACATCTGATAATTCTGTATCTCTCTTGAAAAAATCATAAATTATCATTACATTTATCGTATGTGCTGAAAAATTTTAACAATCTCTTTAACCATTTAAAACATTACCTAAATTGATAATTTTTTTTCATATGCATTAATAAATAAATTTATTTATAGTTTTTAAAGCGTAACCTAAAATGATAAGTAATGTTCATATCCTTTAATGATGATCTTAATTTAATATTTAATATGTGATGATTTAATTTATTTCTAAAATTCAAATTTATCATTTACATTGACATATTTAATTCCTGTTAAATATTTTAAATTATCCTTGACAAATTGATTTAAGTATCTCTAGATGATTACTTTTTAAATATCATTGATAATTTCACAAAATTACCTTCATTAATTGTCATTTCATAAATTTGTAAATTTTATCATGTTTTTATAACAAACTATTATATTTTTATAATAATCCCTTCATTTTTTAGGTTTATATCATAAATTTTAAATCCACAATTTTAGAAAAAAAATAAAAAATTTGCGTTGAAATATAATAGTGCAGAATGAAAAATTATAATCAATTTATTGAATTTAATTATTTAAAATAACATAATGTAAGATCCTTACATCCTTGTGTTACACAAGAGGGGAGAAAGGGAATGGAAGGCCGCTGGTCGGAATCTCAATTTATGGTTTTTTTCTCCCAAATTTAGACAATGAGTTTTAGTCATTTTATAGGTAGGGGTGACATGTGGGGTAGGAAAATATAACACTAAATTATCTCTGAATTGATAATTAATTACCCATTTGTAATTTGTAATACACATGAAAATCATTACTGAGACATTTATTATCACTCACTAATGAATTTTAAATTTCAAATGCATTCTAGATAGACCAATATAAAGATTCGGGAATCATCCCATGAAGCCTATGGAGGAAAGGCATGCACTGCATTGGGGGGAGAAAGAGAACGAATAGTGAACACCACATTTTATCATTTAAATAATAAAATTTCCTAATTATATCTATTTTCAAGCAACTTTTACCATTTTCAAAAGATGATTAATGTGGTCGGCTAAATGTTAAAATTATACCCCCTGGGGTAAACCACTAGTTTTGAAATCAATGGTGGTAACGTAATTTCCGTATTACATTGAATTTGTGAGATAGAAAATTATATGCAATATTTAGTATATTTATCATTTTTTTAAAACATTAACATGTTATTGGGTCGTCCAATTGTTAGCATTCATAAATTTTATACCCTTCCAAGGGTAAACACTATGTTCTGGATCCAACATTCCTCCTAGTTTTATCATATGATGCACTTTTTGGAGTTTTTAAATTATTTTGAATAAATTTACCGTGTTTAAATTAATATATTTAATATTTTTATTTAGTCTTTAATGAGGCATTGAGGGTCTCAAAAACTCAACTAAACTCATTGTAGAACTCTTAAAATATTTGATTGAATATTCCAGAGTGTTTTCTGGGAATTTCTTTTCATTATATGATATGATTAACTTATTTCATTATTTTTATAGATAAATCAATTTTTTCATATTAAGGTATTAATAATTATTCAAAAGGGGGCATTAATGTCATTGTACAAAAGTGTATCTCTAGGTACACCCATAATATCCTAGAAAATTGCACATTGTTCCCCTATTAAATTTTGAAGGGAAGGGGAAAACTATGATCTCAGATGCTCGGTAAGGTTTATTGTATTATGATTTTTTTTATAATATAAATATGTAAGTAGATTTAGAGAAATAAAAATTGAGAAACATGAGTCCATAATTAATTGAAACTGAGGTAATTCTATATCAATGATAATGAATGGAAGCATGGATAATAATAATAATTAATCTCATACTAATGTAATATATAATGTTGGATATCAAAAAATTGTTTTCAACACAATATTCGAAGGAACTATCCTATTTTTTTAATTGGTACATGCCAAAAAACTGATATATTTGTCTCAGATGACCATTTGAAATTTTTAAGGGATATATAATTCTAGGCCCCAACTATCAGTTGACTAAGTCCAATGGATTCACCATAAGAGCTGACAAAACTTTTCATACCATTTACTAAGTAACCTATTACTGATTAAAAATATGGCTATATGCATGATAATAAATATAGATATAAAATACATCCCCATTAATAAGAATAACTTCTAGGTATATAATAATATCCCTTTATCAAAATAGTTTTTTTAGGTGTCATCAATGGAACATTATGTTCCCTTATGAATTAAATATATTTATAAGGGAAAATTCAATGTAATGGGTTATCCCTGGGAGCTAATAATTTTATTTAATTATTATTAGTAGTTGATAAACTAGGAAATGGTAGGAAAAATCTGAAACCATTGTAAATTAATATCATGTGTATATTATCCGACATTTAACCCAATATTTTCCATCTTGGTGTGTAGACCTATACCCACTCATCGTGCATTATTTTTATGATTGATTGGATTCTCAACGAACCATTTTTTGTCATTACCCATATATTATATGTTGCAAAAACTTATCCACATTCCAGTATCTATATTGGGATGCAATTTATAAAATTACCTAGACTTTTATGTTACCAAAATTTGGATTTTTGTTCAATAACAAAAAATATTGAGTTTCACATTGATTTTTGTAACTATTGAATCAAATGAATATGATGGATGAATAATCATTTAAATTTGATAATCCCTTATATTTTATAATAAATAATGATAAATTACTTATATTGAAATGTATTACCCCTAAAAATTCAATAATATTTTAAAATAATATGTGTCCCATAGAAAGAAAATTGAGATATAAAAGACAAACATTTGGATTTTGTGGATATTTAATCAATAAATATTTATATAGAAAGATTAAAAATGAAACATAAATGTGATTAAAATTGAATTTAATGATATATATTCTTAAATAGGTAGTATATATACCACATAATGTCTATTAGTTGGATAATACCAACCATGTCCCAAAAAGTGTAATTTGTGATTAAAAAACCTCACAACTTGTGGTGAATTGAAAGAATGTAATTTAACTTCTTGTATAAAAAATATAACTATATTAATCACACAATTATGTACATTAGTCACATTTATACAATTTTATAATATTATTTTCTATATTAATTATTCTTCTAAAGTTAGTCATTATGATGTTTTAAAATTAAAAATAATGGTTTATTATAATTATTTTTTTATCATTTCATGACCCATCCTAATGAGGACTTTGTCGTGACTCCCTGAGCCCACCAGCAATTGGAAAGTGGCTAGTGATCGGCCAAGAGTGTAATGACCTAGATTTTTTTCAATTCAATCTCTTCCTTATAATATTAATGTGATATAGTAGAATAAAAAAAATAACATTAGGAAAATAAATGACACATCAATCTTAAATGAACTAAAAAAATTTATGTGACCATAAAAAATAATTTTTCCACTCCTGTGATTTGAATTTCAAAAATCAGACATACACAGTTGCGATTTGTAGGTTATTTGATGTCTGATAGGGAAAACCTAATTTTTTATGAATAGTTACATACCCCTATAAATTGAATTGTTAACCCTATTAATATTTTTATGATCCTTATTAATAGTAAATCACCTAACTAAAAAGGAACCTTACCAATGATAGTATAGATAATATTTATCCATCCTATAAGTGACAATATTATATAATTATATTATATTGTCTGTTGTTTTCTAAGTAAAGAATATTTAAGGATTAATTTAATATTATAAAAGAAAATTTATTATCATAAAATTATTCAGAAACTAGTACTTTGATTTCTTATGGTTATTTGATTATTTTATGAGTCCTTATATAATTTTCCAAAGCATTACAAAAGAAGTTTTAATTTTAAAATCTGCATTTTCCCATGTAAATGAGGATATTATTTAAAAATAAAATTACACATGATTATATACTATTTTTATAAAATGTTCTTCATTTTTTGATTATACACAACAAAAAATGGTTCGAGAAAACGTTTGGGATTTTTATGAAATACATTACATTTTTGTGAATTGTGACTTATGATAAATTACGAAATATGACAATTAAAGAAATTTTTACATGTTGCTTGAGTCATGGATGATATAAATATCCATTTGTTCATACTCAAATTTAATAATTGATATATTTAGACACAATATTAATCTCTATTTCTCATCATGTGTAGAAATAATAAATTATAGATTATAATGTTGAAAGAACTCCTCTCCCCTCCTCTATAAATACCACACCTCTCAACCTCATTTCTTCACACCTCTCAAGCATCAATACATGTCCAAATTATTCCTAAATAATTTCCCTATCCCCTCTACCACGTCTAGGAACTCATGGACTCATCAAAAGACCAATATTAGGTTTCTGGAGAGGATCTCAAGAGGATAATTCAAGTGGTAATCCCTTCCTCTATTTTCTATAAAATTCCTTTCAAATATAATTTCTTTTCTTCTCATATTCTCAAAATACCTTATCCAAATGTTATGAAAAATTTATTATGATTTATATAAAATTATTATATAATTTTAACATAATATTATTCATTATACTTCTCCCTCTACTACTTTGTTTACAAAAATAAATTGTCACACGTGATGTGTTAATTTACCTACATTGTGGGTGATGTATATCCATTTTTCTTAAACACCTTCAAGGATGCAAATAATAACATAAAATTGTTGGTAGAGTATTTTAATATGTATTTTTTAATACATTTTATATTCTATAAAAAACATTTATACATAATACTAAATTATAAAAAAATAAGCTTTATTGTGAACAAAAAACGACACAAATTAAGGAAAAATGATCATAATTAAATTTTAAATAATGATTTATCCTTATGGTATATAACAAATACTCATTATAAGATAATTTATACATCTATAAAATCATTAATAACATGTAATAGTTGTTCTATATGTTAATACATGTTCTACATGAATTTCTATTACAGTTTACAACTGAACAATTCCTAAAAACTAAGAGAAGGAACACTCCGAAAAAATTAATTTAATCTCTATAACTTATCCAGAGGACCGTAAAATATCATAATAAAACCATAATGAATAAAATATATGTATAAATTATTCTATAAGTGTTATTCAATTAATTTTATATCACTATACAAGAAATTAATGTGGATAATGTGTTCAGACACACAGTAAGGGGAATTCTCCAACCCACCTTTCATTATTTGGGTTTTTCCTATTCCACCCAATTTTTATTATGGTTATTCTTTAAAAATATTTTATTATTCATTATCTTTTTTTTCTTAGTTATACATGTTTTCTACTATAGTTTTGGACAAACCAATTATTTTCCAAAAAAAAATTTCTTTCAAATACACAAATTTACATCTCAGTCAAGGTTGATAGTTCTTATATCTAGTATGTTATTAAATCATTTATTTTGGAACACAATGATTATGAAGGAATAATTTATGAAATGAAACTCATTCCTTTCCATGTTTAATTTATGAAAAATACTGATATATTTTCTAGGTGTTATCTTGATAATATTATCATTATGATGATATGGGAGTCCTCATAATTGTGTTTCACAATGTAAATGTAATGATTTGACAGGTACATAAA
Organism: Viscum album; assembly: GCA_963277665.1. NCBI lineage: Eukaryota > Viridiplantae > Streptophyta > Magnoliopsida > Santalales > Viscaceae > Viscum > Viscum album. The sequence continues at coordinate 1,213,063,182 of OY728137.1, forward strand.
TAATTATATAGAAGTGCAATGCATTGGTAAATATGAATAATCTCATTAGAATAGAAAATTTTTCATGAAAATGATGCTATCATGGTTCACAACTATTTGTGCTTTTTAACCTCTAAGACATGGTGTTTCATTTATATGCATTTGGACAATCCAAGACGATTCCTATTGTTTCCTCCCACGATTATTATCCTATCCCAATGTCATGATGATAATGATTATTCTCACCCCATGCTATATTGATTCATGTTCTTATGTATCCTCTTACTAGGATTTTAAATCACCCATTATTGATGTATATCTTCAAGTAATTATTTATACTAAAGAGAACTCAAGGGCCAATAATAAGATAGAGATGATGAAATTAAATAAATGATTGTGGTTTATGTCAAAAAAATTATGTAGGGTCCTATTTTTCCCTTGACACAAATCCATTGGATCATATTTGTGTAATTTTTTATCTTGTATATCATTAACATGATATAAATGTAATATAATAATAGAAGGGTCTATATCGTTGGTATCAGAGTAAAAATTTAATTAATTTGGGAATTAGGATAATATAACCTTTATAAAAATCCCACTTATGATTATATGTATATGATATCACATAAAAAACAATTTCTAAACATAGGTATCCCAAAACATATTTTTTTACTATTAATTTCACAAAGGATTACATTATTTAGTCATTAATTTTTGACTTGTGTTTCTTCAAACATTTTATATTTAAGAATATGGTGGGAACAAAAAGAATCTATTCCAAAATCTCGTTCAAGGGACAATTCATTGATTTCCCAGAAAAAAATCCCCAATGCTTTTGGTGGTGGAGTTCAAATAATAATGTAGATCCTTACCCAATTGTCCTAGGTTATGAATAATAAACAGAATAATGTGGAACCTCCTCCTTCTTCTAAGAGGGACAACTGGATATCAAGTGTTTTATTCAGCAACGACCATCGATGTTTAGTTTGTCTTTCGTTCCAAATGTTTCTGATTAGTGGGTCAACTCATCAGAGATGAAGATTTCTTTTCCTTACTCTTCTAAGATAAAGAAGGTGACTCTATAAATTTATAAACTCGATGGAGAGGCCAAACAATGGTGGGATTTTAATAATAACACCATTCTGAGAGATGAAATTGAAAAGGTGGAGTGGGAATACTTTAAGATAATGTTTCATAACAAGTATTTTCGATAAACTCATCATACAATGATAGTGAGAAAATTCGTAGAACAATAAAAAATGTATAGAGAATCTATCACAACATATGAAGTGAATTTAAAAAGGATTTCAGTGTATTCTTTGGTATTTTCTATTATAAATGATAAAAAATGATAGATTCATTTTTGGATTAAAAACACACATTCTAAAGGCCCTTGAAATTCAAGAAATTGAGAGTTATGATAAATTCAATCAATATGATCACAAAGTGGTAATAGAGATTAGAGAATGGTCCCCTTGCTATGGTGATAAGAAACAAATGATAGAGTTTCAAGAAAGAGGATCTATTGAGAATGGTTGTATAAAATATCAATCACTAACATGTCGAAAATTATTGAAGAAGAATCATGGGATCGACATAAAAGGGTCATGGAAATGCTTTATGTGTTGTAGAGAAGGCTACCGAACTCAGGAGTGTTAAAAATAGATGAGGAGGTAAAAGAATGTGGTGGTGGAAAAGAGAGCATCACCCATGGTCCAATGCTACAACTTTAGGGAGAATGATACTACGCAAGCCAGTGTATTATACCTTAAGTCCTCAAAGGTAATTAGAATCATCAACTACCATCCCCAATGGAACAAGGTATCGATTATTCCATCACAACTATGTATGTGGGGCACGAAAATGAAGTTATACATGGTAAACATACAATTCACTCAGGAATGGAAAAAATATTATTTGATTCTAGTTCTATGAATTCTTATATATCTCGTAAAGGTCCTAAAACTATTGAATCAAATCCCCAAGACCATGAAGTAGAGATAACCATAAAAACACATTATTGTTAAATCATTACATCTCAAGTGTTAGACTCTTCCCTTGTTGGTGTATGATGGAAGATTCTTCCAGCGAATCTCATTATACATGACTTTGTGGAATTTGATGCTATATTGTGGATGGATTGGATCTCTTTATAATGATCACACATAAACTATCCTAAAAAAGAATTTTGATATTTCATACCATTTCATAATCCTCAAAAAATTAATGGATGATCATGAATCTCCATTAAAAATTCCTTCTTTGGTGTGAGTGTTGATTCCCTAGGAAGTGACATACCATTCTCAACTAGAAAAGTCTAATTATGTTATCCAGTTAGGGAAAATAATAATTTTGGGGGAATATAGTGTTGTATTTCCATAAGAGTTACCAATAATTCCCCTAGATAATGAGTTAGATTTCTTAATAGAACACATACTCGAACTACTCCTATCTCAATGTGTACCTATAGGATGGCTCTGGTCGAACTGAAGGAGTTAAAAAGAGATACAAGAGAATTTTGACAAAGGGTTCATACTCCCTAGTGAATCACCTTAGGGTGAACCTGTTTTCTTTTTAAATAAGAAGGGTCGATCATTGCAGTTGTGTTTTGATTATTAGAAACTCAAAAATATCACCATAATGAACATGTATCATCTCTTAAAGATTGATAACTTGTTAGATCAGCTACAAATGGCTATGTACTTCTAAAATGTGGATCTTCATTCTAGATATCATAAGATAATGGCAATGATGGATGATATTCTAAAGCATGCCTTCCGAACAAGGTATGTGAACTATTAATTTTTTATGTTGGCCTTCAGACTTTCTAATTCCCTTGAAATCATCATGGATTTGATTAATTGAGTCTTTATACATTACCTAAAAAATTGGTAGGAATTATCGATGTTATTTTCATATACTCCATGAAAAAGGAGGAACATGATGAACATCCAAGGATTTTGATGGAAACATGTAGAAAGGACAAGTTTCATGCCATGTTCAGAAATTGTTACTTTTGGAGAATCGAGTCTTGTAATTCATACAAGTTATCATAATTTTAGGAAATTATATCAACCAATAAAAAAGGGGATTATGGAGTGTCTCATACCATCTACTATCACAGAAATCTGTTGTTTTCTATGATTATGATGGTACTATTAATATTTTGTGATAATTCTTTCATAATTTCCCAGACCACTAAATATGTTAATATGGGATGGCGTAATGTCACGAACCAGATCTGGTTCCCATCAAATCGGCACGAAACCCGGCCCCAGACAAGGCCCGAAGGGCGTTCCCGATCCCCACGGGCTGGCACAAGTGCCCGGGTATCATATCATGATGATTGGGAACGATTTACCTGATTTTATAAACATTAAACAACAAACAAACTCAATAGAACAAATCTGGATTTTTTTTACTAAAACCGTCTTTTACAAAATTTCCGAACTAAAATACATAAGTTTAAACTATGTTTAAAGAACATTATAGAGGTAAAAAAACAAATAAGGACAGCCCAAGAACCTCCACATGGAAAGAGGAACCACCCTCAATCCATCTCCACGACATTGCATCCCAATGGACAGCTAAAAACCTGAACCAATGGCATAAAACCCGTACCCAAACCAGTGACATAAAATAAGAAAGTCTACTTACACCAAAAGGTGTAAGTAGGGTGTGAGCGAAAGCCCAGTAGGATACCACCTCTAAGAGATTCCATGTGATAAACATTTCATGACAAAAAGCATTGCAAGTTTTATAAATAAGAAATTCTAGTTACAATTTTCTAAAGGATGCAATAATAAATGAAAATAGTTTTCATGTGGGATAATTTTAAAGGACCAATTTTTTTAAAATAAATAACAAAGCTACTGAATTTTCCAGCCAACAATACTGTATGCCAATGGTAAGTACAAAGGATCTAATGTGCACAAGTAATAGGAAATAACCCCTATGCACTAGCTAGCTGTGGGTCCCAGGTACCTCGTATCTCGGTGAGAGTAACCACAAAAAATATGCGTTCTCGTGCACGAGCCACTACTATGGATCATACCCATAACCTATTGGTCCCCAATCATCATCATCATTGTTTAGTTAGAGTTGTAAGTGTTTGCTAAGTGAAACTGAGGCCAAACCCCACGGATTCACTAGCATACTAGTACACGTCCACCCACCTAGATACCCGAGATTTCCATTTGTGCTCAATCAAGTTCAACAATCCAAGAAGTATAGTTTTCACATGAAAATATCACTTCCACATCACAGATTAACCAAACAGCCCCATGTACATCACACAAGTCAAAAATTCTACTTTTCATTCAAATGCATTTTGAAATCAAAGTCACACCAAAATTGCCTACAACACTTTTCACATTTCTTGAACACTTCCACAAATCATTTAAATGATTTTATAAAACCATTAAAAGATATTCAACTCACTTAACAACCCACACACATGTCACATAATACCCTTCTCAACTCTACAGTTCATTTTATCAATAAACTCACACGAAACATCCCACTCCCGTGTTTCGCACACAAAACACAATTTAGTAAAACATTTCGGAAATTTATAAAACATTCTAAAAGTGTTTGACATCTCAAATAAGCACTTTACCTTTCAAAAACCCACATTGGGTGAAAACACTCACCCAAACAGTACATATACAACCTTTCCCAACTTTGTTTAACAAAATAAAACATTTTTAATTTTTATAAAACAAACCCAAGAGGTATAACCATTGTTTGCACACTAAACCCATTTCAAAATCCTCATTCAAAACCAAAATCATACCAATAAAAATCAAAAATAGAATTTTCAGACCTAAAACAATTATTGAAGCACCCCCAAGTGTTATAAGAATACATCAAATAATACCACAAAGATACACATCGAAAACATAGGTTTTCATAAATCACCTTAAAGAAGTAAAACAAAGTTTTACACCATAAACTCAATCAAAAATCACATTTCAAGGCCCACATGATAATAAGGAATTACCAAACCATAATTCTCAGCCCCTTTCAAGACTAATAAATCACTTTCATATGTTATAAACTAAACCCAAACATTACCCCAAGAGTCACAAATGAAAAGTACCCAATTTCAAGCTAAAATACAACTAAAAATTAAATGTTTAACCAAATTCATCAAAAAAAAATTTTAACACCACAAAAAACAGATTATAAACATACTAGATTAATAAACCAAGCAATCTAACTCATCATAAAATGGTTACACATGGAATCACCTACCTTTTGAGTCGAAACCCTCAAAACTTGGTGCGAAACCATAAGCGCACCACCGCCGCACCCCAAAGAATATAAATCCAGACCTAGACCACCAAAAATTGACCCAAACGATACCAAATCAACCTTAGGATCGAACCCTAACTTCTGGACATTTTAGAACATAATGAATGAGGGAGGAAACCCTAAGGAGAATGAAAAATAGAAGAGAGAAACACTTAATCAAAACAATCATGAATAAAACGACCAAAAATCCACCATAATCTGAATATTAAAACATCCAACCATTCAAGGGACATTCTAAATATGATTATGAGACTATGTAGGAATTTGAATGGGGGAAAAGAGTGATAATTGAAGGATTTATGAAGGAAACAAATTACCTTTATTAATCTACTCGAAATGTGAGTTCTTCAAAAGTTTCGACCTAAACCGTGATGCAAATGAGCTTCAAAGAGGGTGGGAGGATATGGGACGCGCTGCTGGGTTCCAGGGGAGTGTTTGGGGCTTGGAATCACCTAAAAATCCTAAATATTGGATAAGTTATTAATTAAACAAAATTTATTTTTAAAACTGGAATTGGGCTTTCGGGCAGGCCCAATCCCTTAAATAAAAACCCATATACAACTTGTTTATGGTTTTCTAAAGGCTCAAAACAACAATGGTGGTGTTTCTATATCAGGTTATACCATTTAGGAACTCTAATGGGTGAAAAATATAAAAAACTGCAAAAGTTATAAAAGAAACAAAATTTATTTTTAAATCTGGAATTGGGCACGGTTTGGCCCAATTCATGAAACCTCACTCATTCCACCATAAAAGCTTGACAAACTCCAAAAACAAATCATAAATGAAAATTAAATGAAATTTAACATTAAAATAAGTCATTTATGTGACAATTCTCTCCACCATGAAAACTTTCCGTCCCCAGAAAGTGATCAAAAGGCCAGATACCAAAACCATGCCCAACCGATAATCTAAGATGTAATTCTTTTCCAAGCTTTGCCCCCAAGGGCCAAAACACCTCTAGTGATCAATTAAGGAATGATTAATCTCACTACCCAAACTTACACCGCATTACTCAAATGATCAATCACATTCATACATTATCCCAAAATGAAACTCCTCGAACGCTATCCGAACAAGACTCATGCAATTCACCCAAACGAACAACAACTTCGAACAAGGTTACACTTACCTAACATTAACTAAAGCATTGGGAGCTATCCAATACAAACATTTACTCAAGGAAGATATTGGTATCTAGATATTTCCAAATGAGACTACCTACCACCAAGACAATACCATGGATAAATCTGATCTATTGGTATGGGGGGACACAAATAGGCACCACACCATAAGTGGCAGCCTATATTATTTTCCGAGATAAAATGAAGACACTAACAGGGGGAGGCCTGAACGAACACCCTAGTACAAAGGGTAGAATTCCATTCACAGTTTATGAAGTAACGTACATGAGAATAATTATGGGTCTCCCCAACATAAGAACCAACCATCTTAACTGACCAGCATGGGCCGACACAGAAAGACCCAATATTTTTTAATGATTTGGGAAGGGCGCAGGGTCAATCCGCGCGGTTTGGGAACCATGAACTAACTATGCATATCATTTGTGGCTTCCTAGCACACTGTCACTACTTATCGTGCACAAAATGTGTGCTCAAACTATCTAGCCAAATTTCCAACCATTATCTAATGACTCAGTGGAAACCAACGAGGGAGGGAATGACATTAGGGGATGACATGGGTACAAGGCCCTCCACCTATTTCCACCGAACGAGAACAACATAAGGAATATGATGACCCTATAGGTTTAAAAACCTCCTATCTTTCCCACTGAGGATATGAAATTGTACAATGGTTTAAATGAACCAGGGATTTCCCCTCACTACGAGCCAGCATCTCTCAGAGACCTATGGCTGCAACTCAAATGATCAAAGCATCTTCGGCCTCGCAGTAAGTCCTTGGAACCCCCTTTAATGAGAATTATTCTTTCAGTGCTACCAAAAACTACACCGCAATCCCCGATAATACTTCCAAGACATAACACATTACAAACTCACTTCACAATAACCAGATATTTCAATGAAACAAGGGCTTAGAAGATGAACACAAATCACACTTTTTTTCTTCGGGTAATAAACAACAGAAGTAAATAACACCTATACTCACCTTCCTAAAAAAATGGATGATTTTGAAGTTTTTACAAGGTTTACATTCTCCCAACATAATAGAGACTCTCAAAGTATTGCATGAATTTTACCTTTAGGGTCAATTGAGAACATGACATCACAAGGAGTCACCAAACATGACCATTGTGACTAATATAAGCAATGAATGGAGAGGGACCTTATACAGCATCCCCAAACAACACACAATTCTAGAATGTGGCCACAATATCCTATCGTGGCCATATTTCCCACACTGGTGGTTTAATATGAACTAATGCTTCAAAGAAACTTTGAAGAACCCCAAAGGCGCTCTTGGACACCATCGAGACACTCATCCACACTAACAACTGTAGACCACATCCACCTTCGATGAATCAGGAAACATAAGAAACTATGGTCACATTCACCCTTCCACGATCACTATCCCGTTACAAGAGGATATAAATATCAAATAAAGGAATGGGTGTAGACTCAATCTAAAAATCTCAAGAAAAATATTCCTTATATTGATCAACTGGAGGGTCTTCAAATGGAGAAACAATCCTGGTTGCACTTCAGTTGTGCACTATCCTTTAATGGGGGTGTACCTTATCCAACGGTTGAACCCATGGACCCAACCAAGATGGTCCATTGGTCAAGATATACCACAAACCAAATCCAAACACATGAAGGGAACCATCATAAAGGCGTCCCAAAAAAAATTTCAAAAGAGACCATTAACTGTCCCTATAACACAACTTACTTACCAAACCCAAACCCAAAACACAGTTCAAACAGGAGGGGTTCTTGGACTCAAAACATCCCACAACATCAACATTTTCCAAAAAACACATAATATAAACCATTCCAAACAATTCACCAAGTCTTCATGTTTCTCTTTAAAAACATTTCATTGAAAACAAATGGTTCAACGATTAGCGCATCCAACAATGGTACCCCATGGGTCTTACACATGCATGTTTCTATGCCACACCGGGCACCCTCCTCATATCTATCTCGACACTCATCCAATAATGTCATCAACCATCCATCTTCCCATATAACCCCACGCATGTGGTTTCTCATGAAAATACAAAAGGTTAAAACAACAATTCTTTCGACTTTTCAAAACCAAAATGGTCAACCAACACATCCTTTTTTCTCAAAACCGCTAACCACGAGATCAAAATCCCAACTCACATCTTACAAAAATTTTCATAAAGTCACAACCATTTTGAAAATAACTCACTTTCAAGATATTCACATAAATTTCAAAACATCTCATCCCATTAAAACACACTCTGATTGTTTAGAAAACTCTATTGGAAACACTTTTCAAAACCAACTTCAATATAGTTCCTGCTTTCAAAGAGGTGTAAGCACACCATTCTACATTTCAAAACAATTTTGAAAATTCAGTTCCGCCATTTCATAAACCAAACCATTCCCTATTTATTTGAATATCATTTCATAAAAACTTTATGCTTCTTAAAACCAAGTCACCTTAAAACCAAAGTGCCAAGATTTCAAAATTAAAGCACAAAACAATGCGAGAGGAAACTAGTTTCAGTGGGTGACTTGGAAATATGGTTGGCGGCCATATTCCAATCACATCACTTCCACATAGAGTGTTCTAGGGAATATCTCCGGCTTCACATGGCTTTCTAGGCCCTGCGAGCTCAATGAGACCATTTTCCCAACTCTCTTTTCATTTCCCCTAATCATCATCAAACCAAGAAAACCAAAGGAATCCGAAAGGTCCCGACTTCCCCTAGAGACATGAATCCCGTCATGAGGTGTGGTGATCATCCACACTACTCATAACCGAAATTACATGTCCCAACTTTAAAAACATTTCATTGAAAACAAATGGTTCAACGATTAGCGCATCCACCAATGGTACCCCATGGGCCTTACACATGCATGTTTCTGTGCCACACCGGGCACCCTCCTCATATCCATCTCGACACACATCCAATCATGTCATCAAACATCCATCATCCCATATAACCCCATTCATGTGGTTTCTCATGAAAATACAAAAGGTTAAAACATGAATTCTTCCCACTTTTCAAAACCAAAATGGTCAACCAACACATCCTTTTTTCTCAAAACCGCTAACCATGATATCAAAATCCCAACTCACATCATACAAAATTTTTTAGAAAGTCACAACCATTTTGAAAATAACTCACTTTTAAGATATTCAAATCAATTTCAAAACATATCATCCCATTAAAACAAACTCTGATTGTTTAGAAAACTCTATTGGAAACACTTTTCAAAACCAACTTCAATATAGTTCTTGCTTTCAAAGAGGTGTAAGCACACCATTCTACATTTCAAAACAATTTTTAAAATTCAGTTCCTCCATTTCATAAACCAAACCATTCCCTATTTATTTGAAAATAATTTCACAAAAACTTTACGCTTCTTAAAACCAAGTCACCTTAATACCAAGGTTCCACGATTTCAAAACTAAAGCACCAAACAATGCGAGAGGAAACTAGTTTCAGTGGGTGACTTGGAAATATGGTTGGCGGCCATATTACAATCACATAACTGTCACATAGAGTGTTCTAGGGAATATCTCCGGCATCACATGGCTTGCCAGTCCTAACGAGCTCACTGAGACCATGATCCCAACTCTCTTTTCATTTCCCCTAATCATCATCAAACCAAGAAAACCAAAGGAATCCGAAAGGTCCCAACTTCCCCTAGAGAAATGAATCCCATCATGAGGTGTGGTGATCAGCCTCACTATTAATAACCAAAATTCCAAGTCCCAACAATCCTAACTCTAGACTATCCCGACTGTTCCCCAAATAACATGACTCAAAGAAAGCGAACCTGCCTCTGATACCATTTTGTCACGAACCAGATCTGGTTGCCATCATACCGGCACCAAACCCGGCCCCTAACAAGGCCCGAAGGGCGTTCCCGATCCCCACGGTCTGGCACAAGTTCCCGGGTATCATATCATGATGATTGGGAACGATTTACCCGATTTTATAAACATTAAACAACAAACAAACTCAATAGAACAAATCTGGATTTTTTTAACTAAAACCGTCTTTTACAAAATTTCAGAACTGAAATACATAAGTTAAAACTATGTTTAAAGAACATTATAGAGGTAAAAAAACAAATAAGGACATCTCAAGAACCTCCACATGGAAAGAGGAACCGCCCTCAAGCCATCTCCACGACATTGCATCCCAATGGACATCTAAAAACCTGAACCAATGGCATAAAACCTGTACCCAAACCTGTGACATAAAATAAGCAAGTCTACTTACACCAAAAGGTGTAAGTAGGGTGTGAGCGAAAGCCCAGTAGGATACCACCTCTAAGAGATTCCCTGTGATAAACATTTCATGACAAAAAGCATTGCAAGTTTTATAAATAAGAAATTCTAGTTAGAATTTTCTAAAGGATGCAATAATAAATGAAAACAGTTTTCATGTGGGATAATTTTAAAGGACCAAATTTTTTAAAATAAATAACAAAGGTACTGAATTTTCCAACCAAAAATACCGTCTGCCAATGGTAAGTACAAAGGATCTAATGAGCACAAGTAATAGGAAATAACCCCTAGGAACTAGCTAGATGTGGGTCCCAGGTACCTCGTATCTCGGTGAGAGTAACCACAAAAATATACGTTCTCATGCACGAGCCACTAGTAGGGATCATACCCATAACCTAGTGGTCCCAAATCATCATCATCATTGTTTAGTTAGAGTTGTAAGCATCAATCTTGCTAAGTGAAACTGAGGCCAAACCCCACGGATTCAGTAGCATACTAGTACACATCCACCCACCTAGATACATGGGTTTTCCCTTTGTCCTCAAACAAGTTAAACAATCCATGAAGTATAGTTTTCACATGAAAATATCACTTCCACATCACACATTAACCAAACAGCCCCATGTAAATCACACAAGTAAAAAATTCTACTTTTCATTCAAATGCATTATGAAATCAAACTCACACCAAAATTGCCTAAAACACTTTTCACATTTCTTTAACACTTCCACAAATCCTTTAAACGATTTTATAAAACAATTACAAGATATTCAACTCACTTAAAAACCCACACACATGTCACATAATACCCTTCTCAACTCCACAGTTCATTTTATCAATAAACTCGCACGAAACATCTCACGCCCGTGTTTCGCACACAAAACACAATTTAGTAAAACATTTCGGCAATTTATAAAACATTCTAAAAATGTTTGACATCTGAAATAAGCAGTTTACCTTTCAAAAACCAACATTGGGTAAAAAACTCACCCAAACAGTACATATACACCCTTTCCCAACTTTGTTTAACCAAATAAAACATTTGCAATTTTTATAAAACAAACCCAAGAGGTATAACCATTGTTTTCACACTAAACCCATTTCAAACTCCTCATTCAAAACCAAAATCATACCAATAACAATCGAAAACAGAATTTTCAGACCTAAAACAATTATTAAAGCACCCCCAAGTGTTATAAGAATACATCAAATAATACCACAAAGATACACATGAAAAACACAGGTTTTCATAAATCACCTTCAAGAAGTACAACAAAGTTTTACACCATAAACTCAATCAAAAATCTCTTTTCAAGGACCACATGATAATAAGGAATTACCAAACCATAATTCTCAGCCCCTTTCAAGACTAATAAATCACTTTCATATGTTATAAACTAAACCAAAACATTACCCCAAGAGTCACACATGAAAAGTACCCAATTTCAAGCTAAAATACAACTAAAAATTAAATGTTTAACCAAATTCATCATAAATAGTTTTCACACCACAAAAAACAGATTATATACATACTAGATTAATAAACCAAGAAATCTAACTCATCATAAAATGGTTACACATGGAATCACCTACCTTTTGAGTCGAAACCCTCAAAACTTGGTGTGAAACCTTAAGCACACCACCGCCGCACCACAAGGAATATAAATCCAGACCTAGATCACCAAAAATTCACCCAAAAGATACTAAATCATACCTTAGGATCGAACCCTAACTTCTGGACATTTTAGAACATAATGAATGAGGGAGGAAACCCTAAGGAGAATGAAAAATTGAAGAGAGAAACACTTACTCAAAACTATCATGAATAAAACGACCCAAAATCCACCATAATCTGAATATAAAAACATCCAACCATTCAAGGGATATTTGAAAAAGGATTATGAGACCATGTAGGAATTTGACTGGGGAAAAAGAGTGATAATTGAAGGATTTATGAAGGAAACAAATTACCTTTATTAATCTACCTGAAATTTGAGTGCTTCAGCAGTTTCGACCTAAACCGCGATGAAAATGAGCTTCAAAGAGGGTGGGAGGATATGGGACGCGCGGATGGGTTCAGGGGGAGTGTTTTGGGCTTGGAATCACCGAAAAATCCTTAATATTGGATATGTTATTAATTAAACAAAATTTATTTTTAAAACTAGAATTGGGCATCCGGGAAGGCCCAATCCCTTAAATAAAAACCCATATACAACTTGTTTATGGTTTTCTAATGGCACCAAACTACAATGGTGGTGTTTCTATATCAGGGTAGACCATTTAGGAACTTGAATGGGTGAAAAATATTAAAAATTGAAAAATTTATAAAAGAAACAAAATTTATTTTTAAATCTTGAATTGGGCTCACGGTTTGGACCAATTCATGAAACCTCACTCATTCCACCATAAAAGCTTGACAAACCCCAAAAACAAATCATAAATGAAAATTAAATGAAATTTAACATTAAAATAAGTCATGTATGTGACAGGTAAAGTGTGTCTGGACATAAGAATTTGATGAATGCAATAAAGAGATAAAGATAAGGATGATCACTACACATGTACTCACATTACTAACAGTTAGTGATTCTTTTGTGATATAAAATAATTCTTTAATGAATGGAGTGGGATATGTACTATTAAAAATGAAAATGTGATATCATATTCCTAAATGTAGTTCATGATCTATAATTAGAACTACCTATGCGTGATCCTGAGCTAATACCTATGATTTTTGCATGAAAAATTTGGACACTATCATCATGGATAATTAAGGGATGGATTTTCAAATCATAATGGTAGGTAATATATCATAACTTTCCAAAAACATTTCAAGACCATATATCAACTATATGTTTAAGAAGGCTCAAAGTTATTCTATAGAGTTACAAAACAAGTTGAACAAAGTAATGGAAGGGCAGCTGAAAGAGTTCTATATCAACAATAATTTTGTGATTTGGTGTAATGGCCCAGACCCTCATGATCCGTCCCTTTTCCAAATTCTATGATCCTAATGGGTCGCACCTCGATCATTGTGAGTGATCAGTGTGACCGATCGCTGCAAACGATCGGCAAGACTGATCGGTGGGACCAATCGGTGCGACAGACCGATTGATGCAACTGATTGCTGTTGTCCATCCTTGATGTGTTTTCCTTCTACAGTTTTTCCCGTAACCCCACTTTTAGGCCGTTTAACCTATTGAAGTGTTTCAAGGCCATTTTTAAAGCCCATAATTAATATCTAAAAATCCATATAAAGATCTATACTGAATAACAATTAATCTAGTCATGTGTAACCACCCAACCGCATGGAAGAACCGTGATCTGACTTTTAAGGTGTTCAAATTTCTTATCTCGTAACATTGGGATCTCATCTATTTATCATGCTGTATTTTCTTCTCCTTCTACTTGGCTAGTATCATATTCCTTGTGCGTTTGAAGTCCTTTTTTCCCGAGGCAAGTGGTTCACCTGTGAAAGAGTCATGCAATTCGTGCAACCCCTGTTCTTAGCGGGTGGAGAAAAACTGTGATTGTTGATCAACCAATTAGGGATTTTCTCCTTCTCCTTTCCTTTCTATGTATCATGCAGGGTGGGTATGCTTTTTCCCCTATGGAAAATGATGAAACAAAACTTAACGAAGATAATGAACTGACCTTTATAAAATTAAAGGGGGTGTGATCGATGTTATGCTATACTCTTTATGTTGTTATGTGTTGTGAATTGTACGAGACTATGCTCACTGAAAATCATGGCCATTGATGGTCTTTCTCTTTGAACTATTGAACCTCGGTGCTCCTAGATGTTTAAATAATTATAACATGGAATTGGTTAATTACTTATACTCGGTTAAATAAATTGGAAGCACCAAGATCATCCCTTTTTGTGATAACCCCGGTTAAAGCATAGTGGAATTGAAACCATGGAGGGTGTTAAATATTTTAAATATGAAAATACCTTTATGGGCCTGCCTTATGTTGGTGATTGTGGTTTGGTTGTTTCTTTCACGAGGTGATTGCTGGGGCGATGTAGATGGAGATGGGATCCCCTGTTGTTATACGTTTGTTGGTTGTGAATTTGAGGTTGTGTGATTACTCAGCTTATTTCAAGAATTAGGGAGGGATCCTCTGTTGTTGAGAAACCATTGGCTCCACGAATTTTGGAACATGGGGCAGTATCTTGGGGTTTTCTTTGGTTCTAGTTATTTGAGGGATCTCACTTATCCCATTGTTTTTGTGACATTGAATGAGAACCAGGTGGGAATGCTTAAATTTCTGTTGGCTGTAACTTTTTCCATTGGTTTGTGCTTATGATGTTAGTTGCCAAGTAGTGCAGAACATTATTTAAATGAGATTACTTGAAAATGGAAGCAAGACTAACTTAAATGGGAATTGGTTTTGGGAGTGAGTTGTGACTCGGCTATGAGCAGTGTGCTTCCTATGAATATGGACGAGTGTGCTTGTGCTTGGGATGTCTTTGGAAACCCTAGGTTGGGTTGCGTGTTGGTTACTTATACATATATTTGTATTTCTTATGTTTCTTATTCTCTCCCCACCCAAGTTGATCACTTAGTGTCGAACACCGCCATTTCAAGGGGGAGGGTGTTATTCCCAACACTTCTATTAGTGCCAGGTTATTAGCTCCTTTCTACTCCCTTTCCCGGATAGCCCACGTATCTTCAGGAAAGATATTATGGACTGAGGTCCATTATTATCCCAAAATCTTCAGGTGGGGTAGTTTTGGGGGTTGACCTAGTTGTTTGCGGGCAGGTTTTTTCCCAGGTGTCTTCAGGATGAGGCCCAGGTGTCTTTGGGCATTGTAGTAGTTGTTCTACCCCATGTGTTTGTGGGTATGGTTATGAGTGGTGGTTGTGGCCCAGGTGTCTGCAGGCGGGATAGCGGTTATGTCCCAGGTGTGTACGGGCGGGGTTTGGCAGTGGGACTACGGTGAGGTTCTGGCACAGGTGTGTGCGGGCGTGGTTTGGTAGTGGGACTGTGGTAAGAATGCCAGGATTGGTTTGATGCATAGGATTTCTTCAATAACCAGTGTGAAAGTGGCGCGGGGTACCCAAATATCGATGTGCTATTACTATACTTTACTTGAACTGCATTATTTGGAGAGAGTGCCTCGGTGAGGTTGGGTGGGTTTCTTTTTTTCCCTGGTTGGGTGTTTGGTTATCTCTTTTTCCATGGGACAATAGAATGTCTCCATACTTGTGCACAAGAGTCTTTGGTTTTCCCTACTGAGTATACTTGTATGCTCACCCTACATATATAAAATTGCTTTCAGGTTTCTAGGATGACTTCAGAGATCATGTGCGGCCGTACTAGCTTGGACCTTTGGGGCAGTTTCTATTGTTGTTTTACTTTTTTTGGTATCTTTTAACCTTTAGAGTTTTGTGACTTGTATCTTTTTACCTTGATCATGCATATGGGAATGGTATACTTTCAGACGTACTTGCACTTTATGTTTTGGTCTTGTGGGATTTACTATCTTATCTCCCGATCCTATTAAACGAAAAAGGGAAATGCCTTCCATTTAGTGTGTGATTCTATACCCTTGGTGTTGGTCGCCACTCTGGGACCTATTGAAGGCGGGATTCGGAGGACATTATCTCTCCTTCAACATAAAGAAGAAAGGACATAGAAATCTGCCTACCCTTCCCTCCTTTTGGTGAAGGCGGGTCATGATAGAATAGTATCAGAAGAAGTTTGAGAGATATGATGATGTCTGGAGTTAGGCATAGTGAGGAATGCATGGGATGGTAGGGAAATAGTGTTGGGTGAACTTGGTGCATGAATTAGGCCAGGGAAGTCTGACTTGGACATGGGATTTTAGGGGCACCCGTGATCTGATGCAATGACTCTGGACCTACCGAACGACCAAGTGAGGCCACACTGATTGCAGGGTAGAGACCATAGGAATGTTACATGCATCATAATGACTTGTGTTATCGTGTTTCTGGGGTGTTTTGGGAAATTGAAATAAATAAGAAGTTTAATAAATTTTAAGAACACTATTCTGCACTACTTGGGCTTAGGCATTCATTATTTACCATACAGATATGGCACCTGGGAGATGACCATGAGTTGTACGGGTGATCGAATCCCCAGAGGTTGACTTGGCTGATCAGTAGAGGGCTGATCGAGAGGAGGAGGATGGTTAGTGGAAGAATATGGTTCGAGACTTCCTGCGACAGACCCTCGATAATTTTGAGGGAAACACCTCTGACATGAAGATGGAGGGCTGGCTAGAGGAGCTGGTAATAGAATTCAGCTTGATCCAGGCTCCGACCGAGTATTGGGTTCCTCTGGCCGTCATCCAGATGCGGGGAGCAGCCCATCGATGGTGGATGCTCTACCTAGGGGAGTAGAGAGAGGTTGAGGTGGCATGGGCTGATTTCGAGAAGGAGTTCCAGGCGTAATTCCTCTCTTCTACAATGAAGGAAGATAAGAGGTAGGAGCTACTCTCCTTCTAGTAGGAGTGTATGTCAGTAAGGGAGTTGGGGATCAAGTTCTAGGACCTCCTCTACTTTGCTCAAGACCTCTTTCCAGATGAGGAGTCTCGGGCGAGACGTTTAGAGGAGGCGCTCTGACCCTCCCTCTAGTACGATGTTACCCCCTTCACCTTGCCGACATACTTGGAGGTCCAGAAGAAGGCCAAAGTGGTGGAGAGGATGAACGTGATATGAGGTGTGTCATGAGAGTGGATTTAGCTAGGCCCATCAAAGGGAAAGGTCGTCAGCACTAGACCTCCACCATTGGGACACTCTAGGTTCCGACCATTAGGGAGTAGGCCATAACAGTTTCAGTTCCGGTCCCCCGGTCCTTGCCCTTTCCCATCATGCCCAGGACCAAGGTGCTTCATCTGCGGGATCCATGGACATCTCCGGAATCAGTTCCCGGACCGAGTACAGTACAACGGTGGCGGACATGCCCAACAACACACCTCATTAGCAGCTTCCATAAAGGCCCTTTCAGCAGCAGCAGCAGCAGTGGCAGCGATCTCTTGCTCCTCCAAGGGCAGACGTTTTAAGGGGAGGCTGACCTCAGGGTGCCCCTCAGGGACCTCGACCAGGGCATGGTCATGGAGGTGGCCGATAGCCTAGGGGTAGAGGAGCTGGGCGTCAAAATTATTCTGTCAAGGAGGTAGCAGTTCCAGCAGGACTGGAGGTTGTTCGAGGTACGAACAGTTTGTTCAGTACCCTTTCTTATTCCTTGGTCGAGACTGGAGCATTGCACTCTTTTGAGGCACCCGGTCTAGCCCGTGCTCTGGGTCTAGATGTCGAGACACTTCTAGTGCCCCTAGTGCTGAGCACAATGGTCAGAGATCAGCCCGATGTGTTATATGTTTGTAGAGGATGCAGACTGATGATAGGGCCACATCAGTTGGTCAGGGATCTACTACTACTATAGATACAACCATACAATTTCATCATAGGCATCGATTGGCTTTTATCTACGTGTGCCAACATCGACTGCTTCTGAGGAAGGGTTGTGTTCTCAGACTTGGGTGGCCGATGTGTTACTTTCACTAGCGAGTGGATTGGCCAGAATGACAGCAGGCGAGAGGAACCCCTCCTCTCCTTATTAGCTGAGCTGTCAGTAGAGTCATTGGATGCTGAGATAGTGGAGGTACCAGGGATCGTCAGTATGTTTATGGATTTCTTCCCTGAGGAGGTGAAAAATCTACCCCCTCGACGTGATATCGAGTTTGGGATAGACTTGCAGCCTGGTGCTC
Source organism: Viscum album (assembly GCA_963277665.1). Lineage (NCBI taxonomy): Eukaryota > Viridiplantae > Streptophyta > Magnoliopsida > Santalales > Viscaceae > Viscum > Viscum album. The sequence continues at coordinate 1,213,081,630 of OY728137.1, forward strand.
ATCCAATTTCGATGGCTCCCTACTGAATGGAACCTTCGGAGATACAGGTGTTTCGGATTCAGATTGGTAATCTAATGAAGATGGGTTATGTTCGACCAAGTGTGTCACCATGGGGTGTTCCAGTCTTGTTCGCAAAGAAGGAATATGGTGGTCTCAGGTTATGCATATACTAAAGAAGTCTAAATCAGGTAATGATCAAGAACCTCTACCCTCTTCTGAGGATAGACGATCTTTTCGACCAGCTGAAAGGGACAAGATGGTTCTTGAAGACCGACATGCGGTCTGGGTACCACCAGTTGAGGGTAAAGGAGGGCTAAATCTCGAAGACATCCTTCAGGTGCAGATATGGGAACATATAGTTTTTAGTAATGCCATTTTACATTACGAACACTCCGTTTGTGTTCATGGGACTTATGAAATCCGTCTTCTGAGAGTATCTGGATCGGTTCATAGTCGTGTTCATTGATGAAATCTTAATCTACTCAAGATCAGAGGAGGACCACACTGGGCACCTTAGGACGGTTTTGGAGGTCCTCCGACAGCACCAAATCTATGGGAAGATGTCTGAGTGAATGTTCTAGACCCGAGAAGTGCACTTCCTTGGGCACGTAGTGTCCGAGTAGGGGGTAGCGGTGGACCCATTAAATGTTGAGGTGGTTGATTCTTGGGAAGCACCCACGAACATGGTAGAGGTTCGTAGTTTCCTCGGGCTGGCAGGTTACTATCAGAGGTTCGTACCCAATTTCTCTCGAGCTGTGGCACCTTTGATAGCCTGGACCAAGAGGGACGAGGTTTTCGTGTGGAGTGAGAAATGTGAGGCATCCTTCAGCTATCTAAAGGAGAAATTGGTTACTCACCAGTGCTGAAACTCCCAGAAGAAAGGGCGGCGTATGAGGTGTTCTGTAATGCTTCAGGTCAAGGCCTCAGATATGTGTTGATGCAGTGGCAAGGGGTGATCTCTTACGGGTCTAGGAAGCTACTCCCTCATGAGCATAATTATTCCACCCATGATTTGGAGCTTGCAGTGGTCATTTTCGAATTAAAGTTGTGGCGGCATTACCTCATCGGAGAGAGCTTTGTGGTCTTCACAGATCACAAAAGCTTGAGGTATATCTTCTCCCAGCAGGACCTAAACTTACAGCAGCGAAGGTGGTTGGAGTTCCTCTAGGGTTACGACTTCGATATTTTATACACTTTAGGAAAATAGAATGTAGTGGCCGATCCTTTGAGCAGGAGGTCACAAAAGGATGCGTTCTGAGAGTCGGCAGACGTTTGGAAGGCGATGGAGGAGTTGTCTACCTTGCACCTGGATGCGAGGATGGATAGTGGTAGAGGTTGCCTATATCAGATGACAGTGCAATCTTATTTGTTGCAGCAAGTGGAAGAGTATCAGTGGAGAGATCCAAAGTACGAAGTGATGCGCGACCGAGTTGACTAGGGCGATGCTCCGGAAGGGTGGATGGAAGATGGTCAAAATCAGCTGCTCTTCTAGGGGAAGATGTTTGTTCTATAGGAAATGCATGGAAAGGTTCTTAGTGAGTTCCAAAACTCACCCAGAGCGGTACACCATGGAGATTTCATGATGTACTAGGGTCTGAGGAGACAGTTTTGGTGGCCTGTAGTAAAGTTAGCAGTGGCAGAGTTTGTTGGAAAGTGCCTAGTGTGTCATTAGGTAAAGGCTGAGCACTGTGTTCCAGGCGGGTTGTTGCGACCTTTAGATGTCCCTGAGTGGAAGTGTAATGAAACTAAATGGATTTAATCACAGGACTACCCAAGGTGCAAGGGGGTTGAGATTCCATCTGGGTAGTAGTGGACCACTTGATGAAGTCGGCTCACTTACTGGCGATTAAGGAGTGAAGTGCAGTGGGAGATCTAACACAGAAGTTTGTGCATGAGGTAGTACGGTTGCATGGAGTTATGAGTTCCATATTCTTGGACAGGGATGCACATTTTACCTCACGAGTCTGGAGGGGTTTTTAGTATGCTTTCGGCACCCAAATGCGCCTTAGCACTGGCTTCCACCCCCAGAGAGATGGGTAGACAGAGCTCACCATCCAGACCCTGGAAGATATGCTCTGAGCATGCATTCTGGAGTTCGGGGGATCATGGGTGCGACACCTGCCTCTGGTAGAGTTCACCTATAATAATAGACATCACTCTACCATTGGAATGGCTCCATTTGAAGCCATATATGAAAGGTCGTGTCACTCACCCGTGTGTTGGACTGAGGTTGCGGAAGCTAGTGTTCTTGGCTCAGAGGTGGTGCAGAGCAAGATAGAGAAGGTTTAGATTATATGAGAAAGGATGAAGGCGGATCAGGACCGGCAGAGGTCATTTGCCGTTGATAGGAGGAGACCCTTGGAATTCCTATTTGGAGACATTTTGTTCCTGACGGTATCCTCTCATTATGGACAATGGAGGTTCGGCAGGGGAAGTAAGCTTTCTATGAGGTTCATCGGACCCGTCGAAGTGTTGCGGAGAGTCGGTGAAGTGGATTATCAGCTAGCACTACCACCACCACTACTGAGTATACACAATGCATTCCATGTGTCCCAGCTACGATGATATCTACATGACGATTCACATGTCCTCGAATGGGGATATCTAGATATCGAAGACGATGCAACCTTCATGGAGTGACAAGTAGTGATCAAGGGGAGTGAGGAGAAGGTGCTTCATTGTCAAACCATTCCCTTGGATCATGTGATGTGGAGACATGGTGGGCATGAAAAGAGTACCTGGGAGAGGGAAGAGTAGATTCATACCTAGTACCCAGAGTTGTTTTGAGTTTTATCCTGTTTGGTCAGTACTTGTTTACTGTGTAATGCTTTACAATGTTGACTATGGATGTGTGGTTCCTTTTTTTTTGGATGTGTGTGTGAAGTTTCCTAATGAATGGGGAGGGGAGGACCTGATCCCTAGTTATGACGCATTAATGTGGATGCGCCTAATCCCATGCGGAAAAGTCAGTGCTGCCCAAAGTAGATAGTATCTTAACATGGATGAAGGGAGACCCCTCTCCCACTGGACCGGATAGTTTGGCCCTTTTTTGCATGGCTGCATAGGGAAAGGAGAGTTAGGGCATTTGTGTTTGTTCATGGGATAAGGTGTTCTTGTGTCGGAGAGGTTCACTCTTGAGAGGTATCTGCTGGGGTGGTTGTTCGGACCCCCCCTCATTCCTTCGGTCTGGGTTATGATTCATGAGGGCAAGAATGGTTTGAGAGGTATCTAATTTCGTGGCTCATAAACTCTTGATCCATCCCATTGCCAAATTCTAGGATCCTAAGAGGTCGCACCCCGATCAGTGGGACTAATCAGTGTGACCAAACGGCGTGACCGATCGGTGCGACCGCTCGACCGATCGGAGAGGCTGATTGATGTGACTGATCAGCATGCCCAATCGCCGTGACCGATTGGTGAGACTGATCGGTGAGACCGATCGGTGAGACCTATCGGCGCAGCCCATCGACACGCCCGATCGGTGCGGCCGATAGGTGTTGTCCAGCCTTGATGGGTTTTTCATTCTATAGTTTTTCCCGTAACCCCACTTTTAGGCCTTTTATCCTTCTGATGCATTTCAAGTCCATTTTTAAAGCCCATAATTAATATCTAAAAATCCAGAGAAAACTCTCTAATGAATAAAAATTAATCTAGTCGTGTGTAACCACCCAACCACGTGGAAGAACCACGTTCCAACTTCCAAGGCGTTCAAATTTCTTATCCCGTAACATTAGGATCTCATATATTTATCACGCTGGATTTTTAACTCCTTCTTCTTGGCTAGTCTCCTCTTCCTTGTGTGTTTGAGGTCCTTTGTTCCCGAGGAAATTGTTGCACCTCTGTCGGAGCCCTGCAAGTCACGCATCCCCTATTCCTAGTGCATGGAGAAAAACTGTGATCTTTGATCAATGAAGTAGGGATTTTCTCCTTCACCTCTCCTTTCTGTGTATCATGTGGGGTGGGTATGCTTTTTCCCCTGTGGAAATTGATGAAACCAAACCTAACGAAGATAATGAACCGAACATTAAAGAATAAAAGGGGGTTCTGATCGATGTTTTGTTGTACTCATTATGTTGATATTTGTTGTGAATTGTATGGGCCTATGCTCAGAGAAAATCACGGCCATTAGTGGTCTTTCTTTGTGCACTATTGAACCATGGATCTCCTAGATGTTTAAATAACCGTAACATGGAATTGGTTAATTAGATATACTCTGTTAAATAAATTTGAAGCACCAGGATCAACCCTTTTCTATGATAACCCCGGTTAAAGCACATTGGAATTTAAACCATAGAGTGTGTAAAATCTTTTAAATCTAAAAATACATGCATGGGCCTGACTTGTTTTGGTGGTAGCAGTTTGGTTCTTTCTTTCATGGGCCTATTGTTGGGGCGATGCGGGTGGGGATGGGATCCCCTGTTGTTATACTTTCACTGGTTGTGAATTTGAGGCTGTGTGATTACATTGCTTATATCATGAATTGGGGTGGGATCCTCTGTTGTTGTGAAACCATTGGATCCTTGATTTTGGGAACATGGGGATATATCTCAAGGTTGTCTTTGGTTCCAGTACATCAAGGGATCTGACATATCCCTTTTTTGTTTTGACTTTGCAAGAGAACCAGGTGTGAATTCTTAAATTGTTGTTGGATGTATCATTTTACCTTGGTTTGTGATTATGTTGTTAGTTTCCCAGTAGTGCAGATCATTATTTAAATGAGATTACTTGAACATGGAAGCAAGAATAGCTTAAATGGGAATTGGTTCTGGGGGTGTGTTGTGACTCAGCTGTGAGCAGTGTGCTTCATATGAATAGTGACAAGTGTTCTTCTGCTTGGGTTGGATTTGGAAACCCTAGGTTGTGTTGAGTGTAAGTTACTTATACATATATTTGTATTTCTTATGTTTTTTTATTCGCACTCCACCCAAGTTGAGTACTTAGTGATAAACACCCCCATTTCATGGGGGAGGGTGTTTTTCCGAAAACTTCTATTAGTGGATGGTTATTAGATCATTTCTTCTCCCTTTCCCGGATAGCCCAAGTATCTTCGGGCAGACTTTGATAGCCTGAGTTCCATTATTATCCCATGAATCTTCAGCTGAGGTAGTTTTGGTGGTTGGCCCAATTGTTTAAGGGCAAGATGATTCCCAAGTGTCTTCGGGATGAGGCCCAGGTGTCTTCGGGCATGGTCGTAGTTGTTATGAACCTTGTGTTTGCGGGTATGGTTATGTGTGGTGGTTGTGGCCCATGTGTCTGCAGGCGGGATAGTGGTTACGACCCAGGTGTGTGCGGGCGGGGTTTGGTAGTAGGACTGCGGTAAAAATGGCGGGATTGGTTCGATGCGTAGGATGTCTTCCATAACAAGTGGTAAAGTGGCACGGGGTACCCAAATATCGATGTTCTATTACTAAACATTACTTTACTTGCATTATTTGGGGAGCGTGCCTTGGTGAGGTTGGGTGGATAGCTTTTTTTCCTGGTTGGGTGTTTGGTTATCTCTTTTTCCATGGGACATTAGAATGTCTCCTCACTTGTCCATGAGAGTATTTGGTTTTCCCCACTAAGTATACATGTATGCTCACCATACGTATATAAAACTTCTTTAAGGTTTCCAGGAGGACTTCATAGATCGTGCAGGGCCATAATAGCTTGGAACATTGGGGCAGTTTCTATTGTTGTTTTCCTTTTTTGTATCTTTTCACTTTTGGAGTTTTGTGACTTGTATATTTTACCCTTGAACATGAATATGGGAATGGTTTACATTCAGTCGTACTTGCACTTTTAGTTTTGGTGTTGTGGGATTTACTATCTTATCTCCCAATCCTATTAAAAGAAAAAGGGTAATTCCTTCCATTTCGTGTGTATTTCTATACCCTTGGTGTTGTTCGCCACTCTGGGACCCATTGAAGGCTGGTTTCGGGGGTCATATCTCTCCTTCAACTTAAATAAGGAAGGGCCTGGAAATCTACAGACCCTTCCCTCCTATTGGTGAAGGTGGGTCGTGACATTTGGTTTAGAATGTAAATTTGTTTCCCATAATCACCTGGTATAAAGAATGATCTATTTTATAATGGACATATATCACCTTTTTCTATCCATCTCAGTATAAATAATATGTACCATGATCTTTGAGGACACTTCTAGTGGGACAACATTTATAAGGAAATTGTTGAGTATATCTCATGGTGCTTAATATGTCAGCAAGTTAAAGCAGAGTGATAGAAGACGAATGGGATGATGCAACCATTTCTTATACCCATGTGTTAATGGGGGAATGTCACTATGGACATTGTCATCAGTCTCCCACGTACATACATATGAAATAATGCGACATAGGTTTTGGTTGGCAGACTCACCAAGACTTCCATCTTTATCCCTATTTAGGAAAATATATTTCTTGAACAATATGAAAATATCTATGTGATGGAAGTTATGAGAGTGCATGGGGGTCCACTCTCAATGTTCTTTGACCATGATCTAAGGTTCACATCCAAATTCTAGAGTATTACTAAACTATCCTTGAGTAATGAAATAAATTTAAGGCTGGCCTACAACCAACAAAATGATTGACAATCAGAATGGACTATTCAGACTCTTGAATATATATGATAAGAGCATCTTCTTTAGAATTAAATGGATGATGTGATCATCATCTCACAATGTCTGAGTTACCATATAATAATAGCTTTCAATCTAGTTTTTAGATGTATCCATATAAAGCATTGTATGGAAAGCGATGTAAAACACCAACCTGTTGGGATGAAGAAGCAGAAAGTAAGATACCTGGACAAGATCTTGTAATAGAGATGACTGATAAGGTTCAATCCATAAAAAAGTATATCAATGATTATTTGATTCAGAAAAAGATCAATGCGGACTACTATATATGGGACTTGGATTTCGATTTTAGAGATAATTTCTTCTTTTAAATATCAACATGGAAGTTATTTATGCAGTTTGTAAATAAAAGGAATCTAAGACCAACCTACATTTTAACCATTAAGATCATCGATCAAATATAAGCTATGGACAATATTCTTGCACTATCACAAAATATGGATCATCATTATGATTTCTTCCATGTATCATTCGTGAGGAAGTACATACCAAATCCCTCACATGTAATGAAGTCAGAGGTTGTATAACTAGATTATGATCTATCTTCTTTGGAGGAACCTATAATGATTTTGGACCAGAGAGATAAGGTTATACGCAACAAGGCAACCCACCTTGTGAATGTGTTATGGACAAACCATACGTTTGAAGAAGCAACTTGAGAATTTGAGGATGCAATGAATGAGAAATACATGCTTCTGTTTATGTAAAACTAAATTTTGATGGAGAAATTTCAAATTGGGGGAAGAATGTAACAACCCAAACATTTATCTATGCAATTTATTCCTTCTTATAGTAATTTAACATATATGAATCACATTAAATAATAATAATAAACACAATTACACATCATTATTAAATGAACAACTAAATTATATGTGACCATCAAACATAATTTTTCCACTCTTGTGATTTGAATTTTGAAAATATGACATACACGATTGTGATCGGTAAGCAGTTTATAGTCTGTTAGGAAAAAAATATTTTTTGGTGAATATTAAAATACAATTAAGAATTGTAATGATACCCCTATTTTTATTAATATAACCCTTATTCATTTTAATTATTCCAAGTGAATAGTATCCTTACAAATGATAGAATAATTAAAATTTATTCTCCACATATGTGATAATATCATATAATTATAATATAGTGTTTGTATTTTTTTGTCATAAATATTTATCGATTAATGTAATAATTTAAAATAAAATTTATTTTCATAAAATATATTCATAAACTATTATTTATATTTCTTATGATGATATGATAAATTTAAGAGACCTTATTTAATTTTCTAGAGTTGTAAAAATTAGTTTTTATTTTAGAATTAATATTTTCCCAAGTAAATGTGGATTTTTTTTAAAATAAAACTAATCATATATAAAATTTTTTTTTCATAAAATGGAGTTCATTTTTCGATTGATCATGTTGAAAAATGGTTAGGGTAAATTTTTGGTATTTTTCTGAAAAATATTAACTTTTGGTCAATACTAAAATTCGATAATTTATGAAATATGAAAAATAAATGAATTTTTGAATCATGAATGAGTCATGGGTGAATTAAATGTCCATTTTATGGAAATAAAATTCACTAATTACCATATTTATTCACAATAATCATCACTATTTCTTGTCTTGTAGAGAAATAATAAATTAATGATTATAATATTCTAAAAACCACTCCACCCTCCACTATAAATACCACCCATTAGAAACACATTTCATCACAACTCTAATGCATTAATCATTGTCCACATATTTCCCAAATATCTTATCTAGACCCATAACCACCTAAAAGTCCTCTTGGTCTCGTTTGAAGTCCAATATTATGTGCCTTGTGGGGGATCTCAAGAGAAGAAATCAAGAGGTTATTCTTCTCCCACTTTTGTATCAAATTCATTTCAAATATCATTTCATTTCATCTCTTATACCGAACATATATTATCCATATATAATGATAACTCTAGTATGATTTATATTTGTAAGAACCCAGATCATCGTTTAGGTATGTTTTTCCTTTTTTATGGAGTTTTTATGAAAAATGGATTTTCTGGAAATTTTCAAAGTACACACCATGTACTTTTTGAGTGCACGGAGTGTACTTTATGAGTACAGGCCGTGTACTCTGATTTGGCTCGAAGCTGTGTGCTGGCCATGCCTGGGCCACACACACGGTGTGTAGGGGTGACATGGAGGCTGATTTTGGCAGAGTATGAAAAGGACCCAGTACTCGCCATGTACTCTAAAAGTACATGCCGTGTACTTTAGTTTTTTAATAAATGGACCGGGGTCACACCTAACTTCAATTTTCATCTTATTCTTCAGTTTTTGTCCACCCGAGAGCGACCATACGACCGGATCTTCGACGGGCTCCCGCCTCACCGTCTGTTCTCCGATTCGAGCATAGTTGATTGCGTTGGAATTGCAGCGGTGAGTTCTTCTTTCTGCTTTAGCTTTGTTTCATGATTCTTCCTGGTTTCAAAGTTATCGTAGGTTGAGTGTTTTGTGCGTTTTCTCAGATCTAAGTCGTTCCAAGGGGAATTTGTCTTCGTGGTTCACTTATATCAATCACCTAGGATCACGGTAGGTGGTTTGTTCCTTTTTGTTGAAAGATGATGAGTATTTTGTGCAAATTACACCAATACCCTTGAACGGGGTATTGTGTGTTCCAGTTTTACCCTTTTTATTTGCCTTCGTTTCTTTATTATTTTAGTTGAGTTATATGATTGTAATTAGAGTATTTATTTTGTGCTAGGGTTTCTTTGCCATGTTTGTTCTACCTGTTAGGCATTCTGCTAGTTTCCATGCCTAGTTGTAGGATTGTGGACTGTTGCCTTGTTTTGCTGTTGAGCCTTAGTTGATATCCAAGTACTTCATGAGGTTTTCTTGGATGATGCACGCTTGCCGAGTATGTTTAGTTTTACTCAGGATTGTGAGAACCTAGAGTGGTAGTCCAAAGGGAGAATTGACAGAAGGGCTTCTCCAGAGTGTCTTTAATTACTATACGATACCATAGGGGGAATTGATGTTGAGTTCTTTCTCAACGAGTCTGTAGTTCCTTGACGCGAGCCACATGGGGAATAGATGTTGAGTGCTTCCCCAGAGAGCCTTTAGCAAGTTACGAGACAATATGGGTAATTGACGGTGAGTGCTTCCCCAGAAAGTCTTCTTAATTTCTTGATTGAACCAGAGGGGTGAGACTGTGTGTGTGCCACCTAGAGAGTTGTTTGTACTTATAGGTTGAACCATAGGGTTTAGGCTGTGAGAGCTACCCAGAGGGTTACCCTTTTCCTTTGTTACGGGTCGTTACTTGTGCTCTTCTTTTATAGAACTATGTAATGTAGCTTCTTGTGCTTTCCTGTTTACTGCTTCTTGTTTCATTACATGCCTTGTATTCATTGACTGTTAGACACAAATATTTGGGTGATTTCCTACTGGGATTGTATCTCACACCCTATTTCGGCCATGCTTTTGGGCTCAAGAAGACTATGTTGATGTAGGTATAGATAAGGGCAAGCACCCTTCTACTTCAGGATCTTGATTGCGCTGGAGCTGGGGAGCAAGGGACCGAGCCGGGGCTCACGATTTTGAGGAGTTTATTTTTTTTTCTTTTGAACTTGTTTTCAGTTTTATTCTAGCACGTTGTTGTGTTTTCTATTTTCCGTAGATACTTTCACCTACTGCATCATTGTCATCATTGCTATATATAATTGTTTCATCCGTTGTTTAGTTTTTTTTTGTTATGCATGTTGTTACTGATTCCGCTGTTGATTGATGTTTTTTCGTTGTATACCTTACCGAATGAGGGCATAGTTTCACCACCCACTCACCAAGGCCCTCGCTGCTAGTCGGCAGCCTCTGACATTCGGGGAAACACGCTTGAGGTTATGTGGCGAACCGGGTACGGGGCACCAGCGGAGGGGCTCCAGATTCGGTTCATTACAAAGTGGTTTCAGAGGAGTTATTTTCTCTTGCTTTACTGTTTAGAGACATTATCCAGGGATAGGATGGATTCGGTACATGGTATTAAGCTGTGCTCAGGAGTAGCTAACCGATGTATAGGGAAAGGACATACTACCTTGTTAATTGCAGTTTGTTGGTTTTGAGTTTTATGGTTGATATTTTTTCACCTAGAGTGATTCGCATGACATGTGTCGTTATTGTTTGGATATTTCGGTTCAATTTCTTTCACAACCCGATTAGATGAGTGTATTCCATCTCATGCATCATATAAGAACTTCTAGAAATCACATTCCATGCATTCTTTCCATGCCATCTATGGTGTATTAGAGATTTCATGATGTCGTGATAGGCTCTGTGTAGATTATGCATGCTTTTGTGATAGATGCTTGATAGAATCCCAGCTGTTATGTTAGAGAGATGTTGTTTTCCCTTGTATGTGAATACAGGAGATGTCGAGATTTGATTTGATGGGAGTATGGGCCCTCACAAATCGAAATTTGGAACCTCTTTCCCTTGTTATAGTGTTTCTAGGAGTCTGAGCAGTTTCTAAACTACTTCCCAGAAAAACCCAGAATACACGACGTGTAATTTTTGGACACACGACGTGTAGTTTTCAGGCCATTTCACTGACAGTTTGATCAGAACACAGTGTCGTGGGAGTAACTTAGGGAACATGCCGTGTACGATTGGTACATGCCGGGTAAGTTCGGAGCCGTGTACCCAGCCATGTCACTAACAACACGGGTCGGGGAAGCTTGGGTAGAACATGTCGTGTCCTTATGGAACACGCCGTGTAGTCCTGTCTAGGTACCAATCCATGTCACGAACAACACAGGTCAGCATTACCTTATTTTCCACATGCCGTGTTTGTTCATAACACGCCGTGTAGTCTTGTCTAAGTACCCGACCATGTCACGAACAACACGGGACGAGGTCACCTTGCCTATGCACACCATGTTTATTCGAAGCACGCCATGTAAGGTTTATCCATGTATAAGGTCGTGTGTTTCACAAACACAGGTCGCCAAAGGCTTTTCTAGTACACGTCGTGTGTGTTAAGAACACGCCGTGTAGTCTCGGGTTAAGTCAGACCGTGTGGGTTATCCGTGTAAGGAGACTCGGGAAGGGGAACAATTTTCAAGTACATGCCGTGTGTCAGTGCAACACGCCGTGTAGATTGAAGTGTACATGACGTGTAGGGAAGGAGTACATTCCCATGTCAGTGGGTTAAGAATACACGCCATGTAGTTTTATACACGCCGTGTAGTCGTGTTTTGAAAACATGTGTGTTTTCTTCCCCTGTTTCCGTTTTGTACTCTTGTGTTCTCTGTCCTTGTTTTCCTGATCTAAGGAGTGATTTTGATCTTTCAGAGCTATGCCTCTGAGACGTCCTCTGATATTACCTCTGTCGTCGGGCAGTGATCAGATGCAAGATAGGGCTGATCCGGGACTTCCTGCTGATCCTCTAGTCAGGCCAGCCTTGGCACCAGCTGTTATACCGGTTGCAGGTGCAGATGCACAGTTCAGGGAAGGTTTCATGAGGATGATGCAGGCCTTCCATGGAGCTCCACCTCAATCCATGTCTATGGAAGACTTGACACAATTTTTTCAGCAGCAACATCCTCCCATGTTCTCGGGGGAATGAGGACCTCAGGCTGCAGAGTCATGGCAGGAAGCCATGGTGACTATCGTCAAGCATCTGGAGACGCCTCTAGAGAGGTGGGTTAAGCTCGCCACCTACATGCTCTGAGACTCTGCAAAGAGGTGGTGGGATGTGATCTCATAGGTAGGTCAGCAGCAGGCTATGGTTTGGGAGGAATTCCAGCGCGTGTTCTATGACAACTTCTACCCGGAGACCCTGATGGCCGACTGAGCCTGGGAGTTCATGAGCTCAGAGCTGGGTACTCTTTCTGTCATATAGTATTCCGCTCATTTCACCAAGATGCAGCGCTTCATGACCCTCCGGGATGTGAGTAGGTGTTATTAGCAAGGAATTTCGAGGATGGTATCAGGCAGGAGATCCGCTCATTGGTGAGCATCTTCCAGCTGACTTCCATTACTTCCATTGTCAACCAGGCACTGATTACGGAGCTCAATCTGCGAAACTCTGGAGATGCGATCCATGGAGGTTCTGCTTCCATAGCTAGTCTTCCTCTAGATGATAGAAAGAAGCACCATAGAGAGCCTTCATGCGGTGATCCAAGGAAGCGAGATTCATTGTAAGGAAGCCAGGTGACTTGCTACCAGTGTGGCCGGTCCGGGCACACGAGACCGCAGTGCCAGAGGGACCCCATGGAGTTCCAATCTTGTGGAAAGATGGGTCAACTTCAGCATTCCTACCAGGTCTTCTCACTAGCAGCTGGTTACCGGGGTTCTTCCATGAATCCTCATTCAGGAGCAGCATTGCCAGTTTCTCACCAGTTGGGGAACTGGAGTTCTTCTGGCCATTTGGGCCGAGGTGGAGGTCGAGACCGTGGCGGTCAGCCACCCGTTCCTCAGCACCAGTAGGGTAGTTCAGCTTAGTGTGGTCATCCAGGGGCGTAGGGCCGCGGTACAGGCCAGTATTTCGCTGTGGAGTAGACTTATCCGGAGCAGGATCCCGGCCCTTCTACTATTCGAGGTACAATTTTAGTAGCATCAGTTTGATCTTCATCCCTTTTCGATATTGCTCTTGCGCATAGCTTTATCTATGATGTTATTGTGGAGAGCCTTGGACTCTACGTCTTTTCTTCTGCTGACTCATTGACACTAGAAACAACTTTGGGAATGATGACATCTAGTGTACGCCAGTGTAGAGAGTGCCCTCTCGAGGTTACAAGGTATCGCTTCTTATGGGATCTCTATGTCCTAGAGATGACATGCTATGATGTCATCCTTGGCATGGATTGGTTGATTCCCTTTCATCCAGTCGTTGACTGTTATCGCCGTAGAGAGAGTTTCGTTTCACCAGAGGGTGAGTCCTTTCTTCATAAAGGGGAGTGGGACGTTCGGGTGTGTCGGGAAGGACTCGAGCATCTTGGGCTAGGAGGGGTGACATCCCAGATTTCTAGTATTTATCTGGATGATCAGGGGACTCCATAGTTGGACTTTCCTCTAGGGGTGGATCGCTTTAGGGACGTCAATCCAGAAGACTTTTCAGGTTTTCCTCCGGAGCGTGAGGTAGACTTCCCTATTGAGCTCGTGCCAAGAGCGACACTAGTGTCCATTCCTCCCTATAGGATGTCCACACCTGAGTTGTAGGAGATCAAGAAGCAGTTGGAGGAGCTATAGGCTAAGTGTTTCATCCGACCCAGTACTTCTCCTTGGGGTTTGCCTGTCCTGTTTGCAAAGAAGGAAGACGGTACCCTTCGGCTTTGTGTGGATTATCGGAAGCTGAACCAGTTGACGGTCAAGAACCGATATCCCTTGCTGAGAATTGACGACCTTTTCAATCAGTTTCGAGGAGCCCGGGTGTTCTCAAAGATTGACTTGAGGTCCGTTTATCATCAGTTGCGTGTTAGACCATCATATATTCCTCTAAAAACCTTCAAGAGTAGGTATGATCTATACGAGTATACAGTCATGTCATTCGGTCTCACGAACACACCTGTAGTTTTCATGGCACAGATGAACCAAGTGTTCCATCCTTACGTGGACTCCTTTTTCGTGGTCTTCGTGGGAGATATCTTGGTGTACTCTCATACTTGACATGACCATTCACCACATCTTGAGATCATTCTGAGTACACTGAGAGAGCATCGGATTTATGCTAAACTCTCAAAGTTCCACTTCTGGATGGATTAGATTCACTTCTTGGGTCACATCATCACAGATGCAGGAGTATTAGTGGACCCAGATAATTTGAGAGATATAGTTTCATGGGAGCATCCGAAGAACTTTTTTGAGGTACGGAGTTTCCTAGGGCTTGCTGGATACTACAGACACTTCATTCAAGAATTTTCTCATCTATCATCTCCTTTGATAGGTCTGACCAAGAAGTGGTGAAGTTTGTATGGTCAGATTCTTGTGAGTCAGCCTTTCAAGAGCTGAAAGGGATGTTGACGTCAGCACTGATACTTGTCTTACCGGAGCCAGGAAATAACTACACTATTTACTGTGATGCTTTAGGTATCAGGCTTGGAGCTGTGCATATGTAGGGGGATGTAGTCGTTGCGTATGGGTCTTGGAAATTGAGGCCACATGAGAGGAACTACCCTACGCACGATCTGGAGTTGTCATCTATTGTGCATGTGTTACGCTGTTGGAGACACTATCTGCTGGGAGAGCACTTTGTGGTCTTCACTGACCACAAGAGTCTCAAGTATATTTTCACTCAGCGTGATCTAAACCTAAGACAGTGCAGGTGGGTCGAGTACCTTCAGTCTTTTGATTTCGAGTTTGCCTATATGCTAGGGAAAGGAAATTTAGTGGCGGATGCATTGAGCAGGAGAACTCAGATTCAGGCAGTTAAGAAGGCTAGCAGTGAGTGACAGCTAATGACTCTGTTATCTGAGATGCATCTGGAGGTGCACGACAGACAGGGATAGACTCTCCTATCCTCTGTAGCTATTACCTCTAAACTTCTTTATCGGGTACAGATGAGGCAGCTATCAGACTCTGAAGGCTCAGTCTTGTGGGAGAGTGTGTTAGGAGAGGACCCTCTTCCCTGATGGGCAGTGGGCGAGGATGAGATCTTGTGTTTCCAGGGACACGTATGGGTGCCAACAGAAACACGCGAGGAGATGATGCAGGATTTCCATTCCTCAGTTTGGGAAGTTCATCTTGGCATCACCAAGATATATCGGGATCTTCATCGCCAGTACTGGTGGCCAGGTATGATGAAGGATGTTGCCGGTTTCGTTATGAGATGTTCTACTTGTCATCATGTGAAGGCAGAGCATCAACGACCAGCAGGCCTTTTACAGTAGTTACCCATTACAGAGTGGAAGTGGAACAATGTATCAATGGACATTATGACTCGGTTTCTGAGGTATCCTTGAGGGAATGATGCTATTTGGGTTGTCATCAAAAGGCTTACTAAAGTGGAGCACTTCTTGCCGATTAAGGAGACCTTCAGTGTTGATGATCGGGGACGACATTACAACTGAGATATCATTCGTCTGCATGGAGTTCTACACTCCATTGTTTCAGACATGGACGTGCGCTTTAACTCTAGGTTCTGGAAAGGACTTCAGAAGGCCTTGGGTACACAGGTAATTTTGAGTACAACATACCATCCCCAGACTGATGGCCAGTCTGAGCGCACGATCCAGGTGCTTGAGGATATGCTCCAAGCTTTCATCCTAGACATTGGAGGTTCTTGGGAGAAGCATATTCCTCTGGTGGAGTTTGCCTACAACAACTGTTTCCAGAAGACCATTCAGATGGCACCATACGATGCTTTGTACGGTAGGCCATGGCGATCACCCTTATGCTGTTTGGAGGTAGGAGAAGCAACTTTGCTGGGACCTCGTCTCGTTGAGGAGACCTCAGAACAGATAGAGCTAATTCAGAAGAGGATGGCTATGGAACAGCCTCGACAGAAGTCTTATGTTGATCAGCGGAGACGACCTCTAGAGTTTGAGGATGGGGATCAGGTGTTCCAATGCGTTGCACCGAGGCTGGGACACAAGACGATTCAGAGACGGGGTATGCTTTCACCGCGGAACGTCGGACCATTTGAGGTCGTGGGGAGAGTGGGACCGGTCTCCTATCGGTTTCAGATCCCTCAGAGGTATCGGGCCATGTATGTTGTTTTCCATGTCTCTC
Source organism: Viscum album (assembly GCA_963277665.1). Lineage (NCBI taxonomy): Eukaryota > Viridiplantae > Streptophyta > Magnoliopsida > Santalales > Viscaceae > Viscum > Viscum album. Next base: position 1,213,097,956 of record OY728137.1, read on the forward strand.
AGCTCCGACGTAACTTTTCAGAACCGTCTCACACCTTTCAGCCCGAGGAAGTCATGCTTGAAGCAGATGCGTCATTCGAGGAGCATCCTATCTGGATTATCGATCATAGTACGAAGGTCCTCCGTGGGTGGACTGTTCCTCTGGTATGAGTTCTATGGCAGCACGGGCGAGTACAAGATGAGACCTGGGAGAGGGAGGCTGATGTACGATCGCAGTGGCCGGAACTGTTTGGGGATTCTTCTTCTCCGCCCCGTTAGGGAAATTCACGGATGAGTTTTTTAAGGGGGGAAGTTTGTAAGAACCTAGATCATCGTTCAGGTATGTTTTTCTTTTTTTTCGAGTATTTAAGATAAATGGATTTTCTAGAAATTTTCAAAGTACACGCCTTGTACTTTTTGAGTACATGCCGTGTACTCTGATCTGGCTCGAAGCCGTGTGCGGGCCATGCCCCGGCCACACACACGATGTGTAGGGGTGACGTGAGGCCGATTGTGGCAGAGTACGGAAAGGACCCAGAACACGCTGTGTGCTTTTTTTACCAAACAGACATGGGTCACGCCTAAACCCAATTTTCATCTTCTTCCTCAGTTTTCGTCCGCCCGAGAGAAACCGTACAGTCGGATATTCAACGGGCTCCCACCTCGCCATCCGTTATCCGATTCGAGCATGGTCGATTGCATTAGAATCGCAGCGGTGAGTTCTTCCTTTTTCTTTATCCTTGTTTCTTGATTCTTACTGGTTTCCATGTTATCATAGGTTGAGTGTTTTGTGCGTTTTATCAGATCTACGTCGTTCCAAGGGGAATCTGTCGTCGTGGTTCACTTATATCGATCACCTAGGATCAAGGTAGGTGGTTTGTTCCTTTCTGTTGAAGGTTGATGATTATTTTGTGCAAATTCCACCAATACCCTTGAACGGGGTATTATGTGTTCCGGTTTAACCCATGTTATTTGCCTGCTTTTCTTGATTGCTGTAGTAGAGGTTTATGATTGTCATTGGAGTATTTATTTTGTGGTCAGGTTTCATTGCCATGTTTGTTCTACTTGTTTGGCATTCTTCCAGTTACCATGCCTAGTTGTAGGATTGTGGACTGTTGCCTTATTTTGCTGCTGAGCCTTAGTTGATAGCCAAGTAGTTCTTCAGGTTTTCTTGGACGATGCATGCTTGCCGAGCATGTTTAGTTTTACTCAGGACTGTGAGAACCTAGAGTAGTAGACCAAAGGGAGAATTGACGAAAGGGATTCTCCAGAGTGTCTTTAATTATGATATGAGACCATATGGGGAATTGAAGTTGAGTGCTTACTCAGAGAGTCTGTAGTTCCTCGACGCGGGCCATAGGGGGAATAGAAGTTGAGTGCTTCCCCATAGAGCCTTTAGCACGTTACGAGACTATAGGGGGAATTGACTGTGACTGCTTCCCCAGAGAGTCTTCTTAATTTCATGACTGAAGCAGAGGGGTGAGACTATGTGTGCCACCTAGAGGGTTACTAGTACTTATAGGTTGACCATAGGGGTTAGGCTGTGAGAGCTACCCAGAGGGTTACCTTTTTCCTTTGTTACTGGTTGTTACTTGTGCTCTTCTTTTGTTAGAACTTTGTATTATTGCTGCTTGTGCTTACCTTTTTACTACTTCTTGTTTCATTACTTGCCTTGTATTCATTGACTGTTAGGCACAAATCTTTGGGTGATTGCCTACTGGGATTGTATCTCACACCCTGTTTGGGCCATGCTTTTGGGCCCATGTAGACTATGTTTCTATAGGTATAGATAAGGGAAAGAGCCCATCTACTTCAGGATCTTGATTGCACAAGAGCTGGGGAGCATGGGACCGAGGTGGGACCCGCGATGCTGAGGAGTTTATTTTGTTTTTCTTTTGCACATGTTTTCAGTTGTATTCCAGCACGTTGTTGTGTTTCCTATTTTACATAGATAATTATACCTGCTGCATCATTGTCATCATTTCTATATATACTTGTTGCTTCCACTGTTTGGTTTCTACTATTATGCATTTTGTAACTGCTTCCGCTGTTGACTGTTGTTTTTCCGCTGTATACCTTACCGAATGAGGGAATAGTTTCCCCACTGACTCACCAAGGCCCTCAATGCTAGTCGGCAGCCTCTAGAGTTCAGGGAAACGCACTTGAGGTTATGTGGTGAACCAGGTATGGGGAACCAGTGGAGGGGCTCCAGATTCAGGTCATTACAATATTCATGTATTCTATCATGTTAATGGATGTTTATTCAAAATAATCCTCCCACTCATTCTTTGTGTAATAAAATGAAATCGTCGCCCGTGATGTGTAAATATACCTATACCTTGGGCGGTGCACATCCCATTTCGTAAAAATCCCTAAAGGATACCAATAAAATTATATAATGGATTAAATATTATATAAACCTGTATTTTCTAACACCTTTTATTTTTTTGAAATAGCTATAACACCTAATACTAAATGATAAAACAAAACATGTTTGTTTTGATCCAAAAAATGACCCTAATTAACACCATACAATCATCATTAAATTTAAACGAATCATTCATCCTCATTTAATAAAAAAAATTCATTATAAGATCTTTTATACTCCTGGAAAATCATTAATAACATGTAATATCAATTTAGGATGATTGTTTTTTTTTTCTACACGATCATCCAATAATATGTACATGTGAACTGTTCATGAATACTAAGAAAAGGAACACTCCTGAATAATGAATTTAAACACCATAACTCATCCAATTGACCATATAATAAATTAATAAATCCATAATTAATCAAATCCATGTATTGAAATATATTTATTTTTTAATTTATTAATCCAATGTGATTATACTGGACATTTTGGGGAAGAAACTATTCAGACAAAAGGTAACATGAATTCTTGAACCCAACATTCATTCTTTGGGGTTTTCCTCTATCATCCCATTTTTAGATTGGTTAGTACATAAAAATTATTTAATAATAATTAAATTATCTTCTCTGGGATATACATTTTTTAAACTACATTTTATGATGAACAGAATGTTTTTAAAATTATCTCTTCATTCAAAAACACACATTTTATTTCTCACTCAATGTTGATTGTTTTTATATAAAGTATGACATTCCCTATTTCATTTGGGAACCCAAAAATTATGCATTTATTTTTAATTAAATGAAACTCATTCCTTTACATGGTTTTTTTATGGTCAAAATTGATATATGTTGGATGTGGCTTGCATGATAATGTTAATATTATGAAGTTATGTGTGCGATCAGAATTATATAGTGCAATTTAAATTTTATGATGTGATGGTAAACCCAGAATTATATAGAACTCTAATGCACAGGTTAATGTGAATATCCAAAGGATTAATGTGAAATATTCATGAACATGATCATATATTTGTTTTAAACAATATCTGCTAGTTGAATACTAAGTCATGATGATTGATTTTTATTCATTTCAATATTCCAAAGCATTTCTTAATGTCTCCTCCAATGATTCTAATATTATTCCAGCATTATAATGATAATGTATATGCTCACCCCATGTTATAGTTTTCATGTTCTTATTTATCCCCTTACTAGGATTTTATCTCACCCCATTTCTTTTGTAACATCAGGTGATTAGGTGTACAAATGAGAACTCAAGGGCCAATAAGAAGCTAGGGAATATAAAAATAAATAAATTTTTATGTATGTTGTTGAAAAAGATATCTATGGTATAGTTTTACAAAGACACTAAAACTTTGGATCCTCATTTTTTAATGAATTTATATTTTTTATCATTAAAATGATGTAAAATATATGTACAGAAAGTAGGGTCCCTATTGGGAGGGCGTTGTTAATTCCCTATTGGCCTAGGAAAAAAATTAGGAAAACTGAACTATGCTACTTAATCAATTAAAATGAATATTAATAAAATATCTGGATCGATCCAAAAAGATATTTAATTAGTTTATTATGGTTTTCATAAAATTTAATTGAATTAAGTATGAAGAATACGGTGATAAAATATGGGGCTTGATTTTATTTGATGATGGAAAAAAGCGAATGAAATTTACTTTAATTGGTTTGTGATCGGAAATGAAAATCTCCCCAAGTTTTTATAATTTTATTGTTCATGTGAAATTGGATTTAATAAAATATATTGATTAATTAATTATTTGATTTGGTGGTTAGTTGAGAATTATTAAATGGTCATGGTATATCCTCCTTGAGGTTGTAATAATCAATTTACATTTGTCCAGCAATCCAGGATTTGATAGAATCTAGTTTCTCTCAATTAAATTTTTTAATCATGATTTTCTCTAAAGTTGAAAATGGACGCTCCTTAAATAAGGGTTTCCATTGAACAATTTTAAATTTCATTTTCATGTCAATTATCTATGGTTATGATAAATTTAAATGAAATATATTAAAAGTTTAAGAATAAATTGTTGCAAAAAAACAAATGAATAACAAAAATAAATTATTCCAATGTACCTTACTCGTTTGGTTATATTACCCTACCACTAGGTGGGTTTACCCCCTCATATTAGTTATGATATAATAGTAGGTATGGGGAAAAAGAAGAAGAATACATAAATAAAATGGGAGATGAACTCAGAAAGGGTGCAACGTTTGGATCCAAACTATGGTCTTTAGAGTATCTGGATTTGAATTAATTCAATAGGTGTAGCCAATCCCTCCATTTGTAGGCTCTATAAGGGATATAATATTAATTAATATCATAATTATTTGTTCCCTAGGTAGTGTATGGTGAGTTTTGTGTAATATATTTGTTAAAAAAACCATTGATACAGTGAAACTATTGACTTGAATCACATCCCAACAATTTTCATGACATGTAATGTATTTACACATCATGTAATACTTTAATTTATAGGTTTCATGAATATCATCAAGTCTCTTCCAAAAATATATCCCATAAAAACTCACATCATGTAATGTTCTTACATGATGTGTAATTATTCTTCACAGCGTGTAATCCCATCACAACATGTCATGAGTGGATTTTTTTTTTGAAAAATCACATCAAGTAATAACTATAAATAACATGTAATTAGTAATTTTCTAGTTTTCCATCATTCAAAAACTTAAAAAAATATTTTATTTCACTGCTAGAAGTTATTACTCCATGAAGTATCATATAACTCCATTATTAACCCATTTTCATACCTTTTTCATAAATTAATTATTTCCTATGAATCTATTCTGGTTAAACATTCCAAATATTTTGAAGATTAATCAAATAAATTCTATATTTTATAACTTAAAATAAATAAAAATGTATTCTATAAATATATTTATCAGCCAACAACTATTTTTGGAAAGGTATATCAAAAATATGATATACTTAGCCAAATGTAATTCTATACATTCACAATTCTCCACACCGATAAAATACTAAAATTTAAATCAACAAAAAACCATGTATACATACATCTAAATGGCACAACCATAGTGTGATCACAATTAATTTAATATAAACTGGGCCAAATGAAACCCCACCACAAAGAAAATGAAAACTAGACCAACATGATGATAATGTTAGGGGTTGTTATCAAGATTACAATATGAACATAACTCAGTCTATCCATCTCAGTAAGTGGTTTTGGTCACTGTAGGAATCCATAAAAAATTCGATCATATTTACAAGACATGACACATGTAGTCAATAGTCATTTATGGGTGAGTATAACAATACCAAATAAGAATCTCTGAAGACACTATGAATATAACAATATGAATAAATGTCAATTCTCATGGGTATATGTATACAACACATATAAAATGAATATCCATATATACTCAATAATGACAGACAATCTCATGTAATGTCAAAACTGTAATACTAGTCTAGAATTGATGTTCGAATATTCCACATATCAATCAACTTAGAGAACACACTACATGAGTCTGACGGAAATTATTATGTCCCCCCCCAATATGTACTTCTCATTAGGTCTTCGCATCAGGAGGATGCACTGGTATCCTAAATATAATGATATAAATAATTGTTTCACACCCAATGATATGTTGTACACTAACATCTCAATTTGGAATAAAACACTAAGTTGAGGATCAACGACCACATCTTTTTTGTTGTGATGATAACAATAACTCTACCAAAGGAAAAAAGATGATATATGGCCTCACATATGGATTTATAAAACCTTATCAAATATGTCTTGAAGAAGGGATTTATATCGTATGTGTAGGATGATATTTCACACTAACCCTTAGGGAATTTATATATGGAACAAACCCTAACGAAAATTGGTTATGCTAAAGAAGAATACAGTATCTAATGATACATTTAATGAGTATACACGATGTACTAGAAGTACCAATATTTTCCAATTAGTTCCTTGTCAGACTCATGTATCACTTCCAGTGCCCATGTCCATGTCATTATACATGGCATGTCCCAAACCACAAACTTATGAAAATTTCCATGTACATGGATCTTCCCACGTACCTCTTGTCTGACTGTGTTTGCAATCAAAGAATGTCAATTTCAATGTAAAAAAAGTCGTGTATGTGTATCCATTAGGGTACACTCTGAGTAGAATGTTCAAGTCAAATGCCTTGTGATGGAGTCACATGACATGTTATAATTTATTCCATTGAGAATACCCTTACCATCACTCAAGTGTATCACAAGGCATGTTCATATTGAACATAGGATAAGTACCTTTAGATTTGACTAATCATGTGGGATTCTTTTATTTATCACAATACACTACTCCATCGCATTGATCCTATGTGAATCACTAAATTAAGAATTGATCTACTCCAGTTGAACCTCTCAATTTCCACTCACCATAATCATGTCATCTATATCCTATGGGAATTGTTTATCATTCATTCTCATTACAGTCTCATGAATTGTTCAATCTATGAGGTTATCAATATTTTCTTTTTCTTTTTCCAATAACATCATCACATTATCCTCGCATCATAACAAGTTTGGATCAACATTATCAAAGCATTTATCATGGAATTGGGTGATAAACTGTTTATTCATGGGTTTTTTGGTTGAATCACGGGACAAAATAATTACCCATGATGAACGTACAAATAATGATGAGAGAAATCCTAAAAAACGAAACCAGGAATAAACATCTACCATTTCTAGTTAATCTCAATTCATTTGAGTTGCAATGATTAATGAAGAACTAATAGTAAATAATAAAATCTCTAAAAAATTCCCCTCATAAAATACCATTGTATAGTATGAATAATACATGAATAAATCCATTTTATTATTGATTAATTTTTTTTGTAGAATTAAAAAATTTGGAATAAAATCTATAAAAACCGCATCCTATATCGATTTGGATCATCACTAAAAAATAATAATAATGCATCATTGTTGTTGGAAATATCATCTGATTACATTTCACACTGGGTTTCAATATTCTATCTGGTTATCGTTCATCAATGGAATATCCTCTAACATATATCAAATGATCTTTCAAAATTTCAAGGTCATGTTTCTTAACCATTATTTTTTTTATAATTTAATGTTTAAAGGAGAATCTAGGACACTATGTCAAAAAAAAATATAATTTATTTTATTTTTTTATTTTTTTATGCATGCAAAGAATTTTTCATAATTACGCCATGTTGAAAAATCTTATGTCATTATTATGGTAAATCCCATGTTATGAAATAAATAGTTCCATTAGATTTATAATCTAGACATCATTTGAGAGTTATTGTTTTTTTTAGGAAAACCACATGTCTATGATATTAATATTTTAATATATTTAAATTATTTATTCTATACACTCCAAACCTAAAAATCATATGCTATCAAAGTTCTTGGACTAAAAAATATTCCATAAAATATCCAAAAATAATACATGGAATATCTGAGTGGCTACATTCTCCACACATTGGGGATTTACATTATGAAAACTCAAAAAAATATTTTATACACACCGGGATGGGTGATGATTTTTCACATGGGTCTCCCACTCCCAGACGATCTCTGAATGAATTTTTTTATTCCACTAGACAAAAAATAATGGAATCACAATCCCACAAAGGATAATGTCCTTCCCATTATCAATTTCTGCTGGGTACTCAACAATGATTGCTCCTTCCCCTATTTCCATATTTCCCTAGTCTATAATGAGTGACATATCGGGAATGTACATACTTAGCTAAGTCACGTGGAATAACTAATGTACCTAGTATAATAATATAGGCATATCTATGTGATAAACCTCCTTTCCAACTCTACAAAATATTTGGAAGGGCTAACGAATCTCAGATATTGCTTTCAACCCTGACCATGTCTTTTAATCCCCATCAAGGATAAACCCATAGAAACACACGATCTTCTTCTTAATCACCAATGGACACTTTTATTAGTTATCATCAGACATCTATTGTATTTTTTTATCCCACATCTACTACTGGATGAACATAAATTTCTTAACAGTAGATCACACCAACTCTATGCCCATGAGTGCATACTCACTTTTGTCAGACCAAAAAAGTGTTTACATGTAAGTCCACTGGTTGAAGACCCCATATAGTTCCATAATAAAGGTGTAATGTTATTTATTTTTGTATGATAAACACACCATTGGTAGATTATCCTCCCAACTAGGGTAATTTTACAAATTGAAATCCCATAGCATTTTCTCCACGACCTAAATTGTTCGTGCTATTTGGACATATGTCTATGGTTGAAAGGGAATTCTAAAAAGTATAATAGTAGAAAAATACTTCATAAATTCCATTTTTCATTGATATATGATTATAAAATTATTTCCCTAAATTATCTTCTATGGAAATAAATGTATTTTTACAATCTCCCTCACATATAGGATAGTGATGATCTATACAGAATTCTACACTCGAATATCTAGTAAGTGATATGTATATGATCACCCACATGGAATCATGTAATATATATATATTTTGAAAACCTATCATGAAATAAATTGTTATCCTATCCCAAATTCATTCAATTACCTCATTTTTTTGAGCTAGACCCTCTTTATCTTGGTGCTAATCCTTCACTTGCAGTTAATTAATACAATAATAGACAAACTATACATATATGTTTTTTATTAATGGACACCAAAAATTAAACTAGATGGCCTGGTAAATATTTTCAAAATCTAGATGTGTCTCCAATAAATTGTATGAAAATCTTCAAAAAACTCATACAACATCACTGGAACTATCGTGCATTATTCAAAATGAACAACATGCTCCCCACATTCAAAAACTTTAAAAGGAGAATGTACAATAAATATATGACTATATAGGTTCTTAGAGTTGTTATAACCATTTTTTTACTCCCTAACTCACTATAAAAGTGGATGGGTAATAACCATCTACAGGAATTAATATTCTGCATGACCTCCAAAAAGGATAACATTATTGATGCAAACTTCTCTAATGCCTCGTTTAACAACTATGAACTTTTTGTCCTTCGGAGATCACAACTACCACTTTCAATTTACCAAGAGTATATACTATTAAAAATTTATAATCCAAGATGAACATAATGAATAATTTCATTTTCATATTCATAAAACTTTTAGAGATTACGTACTTGAGAATCTTGTAGTCAAAATAGATGATTAACTACTCTACCATCAAGTAGGGTTTCCAAATTTTTAGTGTGAAAACTACAGCATCTAACTGAAGAATGGGTTTCATGTAGTTATTATCATGTGGTATCAAATAAATAAATTGTAGGATATCAGTGCCTACCTATGTATCAACAAATTACCATGCCCTATTTCTGATGAATTTGCAGAACACTATGTACTTGAATCCATCCTTGGGAAATCTGATGATGGAAGCACTCAACAATTTGTTCCACAACGCATTAAATTATTAAATACACCTAACTATCCAGAAAAAATGCTTCTCTTTTTAGTCACATATTTCATTGGAGATAATATCCTATTGATTTCATGCATAAATATATAGAAATAGCCTACCAAAATATGAAATTTCCACACCTCCATCATGCACTTGGGTGGATCCCAACCTGCCACTACCTCTACCTTCACAGAGTCCACTTACATACCATATGTTGAGATTAAATTACATGAATTTGGTTTCACTAAAATATTAATTATCACATCCATAGTTTACTATAATTCCAATTCACTCATTGTATGCCCAGAACCATCATCATGAGAATGGAGTTCTCCTCCTCGGATTTGGTATACACAAAGATTTTATTGACACTAAATACCATGAACTAGTCAAATAGAAGATACAAAATATGCTTCATTATTTCCATGACACTGCTATGGTATTTTTCCTTCTAGAAGGTGTCACCATGTACTAACATTAATGGTATAGATATATAAATGAATTCCACAGTGAATCCCAATACTATACTTGAAAATTGTTATAGCCTATTAATAGTTCAATCTTTACGAACCATCAAAACCCTCTCAACTAATCTAATAGTTCATAAATTATTAAAATTATATACATGTTCCTTAAGGTCAATTAGTTTAGTCAACATTTGTCCACAAAAAAACACATTATCTACAATGGATTTTTATAGAACATAGATTTGGATTCCCAAGGTGATACACTAGGTCTGACAAACACCTTCCCCTGCAAGTCCTCTAACTGCAACCTCATCTCAAAAATATCTACGGGAGATATTTGATATGATGGTTGAAGATATCATCGTCTTCCCATGGTGTAGATAACTGGAAATTTCTATCTATCGGTGATGACGAATTCTTGGAACAAACCTGAAGAAATATATCCTCATAATTTTCCATAAGTATAAGTAACTCAAATCTCATAACATCTACTTCACCAAGGTTCATTATAGACAATTTATGAGTAATCAGATAATAACACTTATTCATTAGTCCATCATGTGATGTCTAGGATTCTTTTCCACCCATAATGGAAATCCTCATCTAATCACTACAGACACACTGCATCCACATCTTGAAATAGTCAATATGGGATGAGAAATAGATAACCAATCCATAAAAAATATTACATCTTAAGGACTCATCATAGATTAAATTGGTCTCAATATAATCAATCACCTCCAAGTGTTATATCCCATCATTTTCATAACTGTGTGATCACTATGTAATCTCTAGTTGGAGTCTCCAAGCACAAGTGTATTTCCAAGGGGTCAACAAAAATAACTACGTATTGAACCAGATATGTGAATATAATTGAATGACTAGATACTTTTGTTATCAGTACTATAAATATTTTATAAAACACATATTATTTATGGTGTATCATCCCCATAAACTTCGGGTCATATTCTTTGACCGTTTTCATTTCCACCATCATTGTATTCCAGCTCCCTAAAACCTAGAGAAGATAACCTAGTAGGGTGGTGATAATAACTCAAAGCATATACCACCACCACCTTCTCCCCATGATCATATTCAATGTATTATACCAAGTGGGCCTACATTTTCCCGCCTCTACCTCTTCCGAGATGACACATTCAGTGTCTCTTTTTAATTTGTACGGAGGGTTGGAAAAATCCACATGAGTTATTCCCATCCCTCACATGAGTATCACTTCCCTCACTAGGCTTTCAAGACCAATCCGGTGAACCATAAACCACAAACTCTCTATTGTGGGACATCCTAAAAAAATTACATTCACTTCTATGTCTGTGATACTAACATAGGCTCTATACTACTTATGTCTCTACTCCTGACTGCACATTATTGTAAAAAACAATATGTGTTTTCTCATCTATGATACTCTCAACCTCCAAAAAAATTTATAGCTCCCCAATACATGTATGAATTAAAAGAGGATAACATTGGATCATATTCATCTATAAATTCTTCTCCCAAATGTCTGTTAAATTACAAACCAAGTATGATCACCATCTGACCAGGAAATTGACCTTGTCTGTGGTATGGCTCGAAGTGCATTCTTGATCCCCACAAGCTGGAAACTAGTGCATGGGTATCCATAACATACAATGAGAAAGATTTTACACATTTTAATAAATATAAATAAACAATATGAATAATAAATAAAATTTAAAAATACACAACCAATCATGGAAAACACATACTGCAATGAATATTATAACATTGATCAAAAACTCCAAAAGAAAACAACAAAAAGGGATCAATTACTCAATCCAAAACCTCAATGTAATGAGAGGAGAAACACACTCAACGCACTACCACCATGATCTATAATAGAGTCCATTATAAACCCCATTCCACTATCCTAGTACACTGAGCTTTTACATGAGTCAAACACATTACAAGGTCTATATTCACCGAGAGGATTATTTAGGTTGTTAGAAAAATCCTAGTAGGAATCCATCCATGTAAATATATTCTATTATATACCATATAAATGAAAATATGAAATGATAATTTAGGTAAAATAATTTAAAAAAAATCTAGGAAAAACATTAATTGTATAAATTTTTTAAAAAATGAACACCTCCAAGGAAGTTCATTCACAACCACTTTTTTAAAAATAATTAAAGTATTTAGAAAGACACAATCATATGAGATCCATCATTTGATACTGTATGGTTCCATATCATGTATGATAGAGTTCCATGGTTAAATACATACTGTATATCTAGCATTAATAGAACACTATATCTTTATATCGTGGTGAAACGTGGAATAAAAATGCTGACTAACAATATTCTTGTTCACGAATCACTAGGAGGGGACACCCCATGGGCCTAATTGTCTCCAACCATCATCATTGTTTAGTAAATGTTGTATGATTAAATCCTGGTAGATGAATTTGGAAAAAACCACTTCCTAATCATCTAGCGTACTACAACTAGTCATCCTTCTTTAATACCTTAGACACCCTTGTGCTCATGTTATTTTTATCATGCCACACATATCACCGCATTCACAAATCAATTTCATAAAATTAAACAACATAAATATTTTCCATAATGAAAAACAGTTTACCATTTTATCTCTCCAATAAATTCATTCGACTAATCATTCCACCACAAACGCACTTCAGAAAATCCATTTTTGAATAATTAAAGAAGAAAATAAAATTAATCTACAAATTTCACTGGCCAATTCCATTTTATAACTCCACACTTTAACTAATGTCACTTTTAAAACATTCCATTCATCACTTAAATAGTTTACAACTCATATTTAATCCTGGACAACATTCCTAACATTCCATCGTTTTACATTTTCCTTTGAAAACCTACTTCCAGACTCATTTGAATCCCAAGTTCATTTAAAAACATGTTTTCACCTTTCAGTCAATCCAAAAAACATTTCTATTAAACACCACTCTAATGTAATCACATAAATCCAATATTATTCTTTATAAAAATCCATTCCCATCACATAAACATGAAAAAACACTTATAATTACCTTTTGTACCAGAGAATTAAACCATAGAACATATTTATAACTTCAAACAAGCATATTAAATTCATCTAAAAATGTTAGGGAATGGAACCACCTACCCCATATGAATAAAATATTTGAAAATGATGTGAAAGCCCATACACACCCATATAAGACCATATAAAAGAATGATCTTACCACATAAATCAATATTGAACCCAAAAAATGAATATATATCCCTAAAAATGAAACACTGGCCATTGTAGAATTTAAACCCCTATGCGGAAGGGGTTAAACCCTAGATTAGTAGGAGAAAACAAGAGAGTACAAACTTACATGAAGGTTACCGAAATTTATTACACTAAAATAACCAAGAAAGGGTGGATATGATAGTGGCATGGATGGGCAAGGAGACACCTGGAGTGAAACATACAAAATTGTTGAGAAATGGGGGACATATACCACTCGGTTTATCTTCAAAGTCTCACATAATGTGGGGAACCCTTATTATCATTTTTTCTCAAGACCCTGAACTAGATCATGGTTCCTTGGCCAAGGTGCGTGTAATTTTTCTAGCCATGCAGTATTTACTATCTCAACCCCCATCTATATCACGTTCACCTGGGAAGGGTACATGGTTACTACTAACCGTGTTCCAACTGTGCAACATGTTTTGTCTATCCCAAAATGTGATTTTTCCTCCAAAAACACAATTTGAACCCAATTGAAGAGGATAGACCAATGATAAATTGAAATAATACCAAAAAAATTAAATCATGTCAAACCTGGTACAAGAGATAATAACTAAAAACCAGTACTGAACTCGAATGAGGATGAATTGAAAAACACAAGTGTAACAATACTCCCCACCATAACACATTCCACCCTCGGAAAGCCATCCCAAGGTTAATTCAAAACCAAGAACATGTACTCATTATATAAATGATATTCCCTAAGAATGAAAAATTAGAAGAAGTAATGAACTCATTGAGAAAAAACTGGTTTACAAACTAATCGTTGAGAACAAAATGGACTCCATGCTCTGTTTCACCCTCCCAAAATGTTGTAACGCCCCCAGTTGATTAATAAAATGAAAAGTAATTTCAACGATGTATAATCTAACATAAAGAGAAAAAAACATAAGAAATACTGATGAAGCTCATCCCTCCTACCTGAGTTGGGAAAACAACCCAAAACAACACATCAATAGAAAATTTAACACATTATTTCATCAAAACTATTTTGTGAACTTCATCCTCAAATTTTACTCAATTAATGTTCTTGAAGTTAGATATATCAAAATGAGAATACCTACATCCAAGAAAATAAATGAGACTCAACCATATTACCCACATAGGGAGACCTGAATGGTCCCCCCAACATAATGGACTCGCCAATAATAAATTTCCATGAGACCCATGATGGGTCTCAACATCATAACAACCAACCAGATTAACTGGCTAGCATGGACAAACATAGAAACCCCGACCCAGACCAACCCCCCCCCTACAATGTGGTCTGATGAAATGGACTCTAATCCAAATGTAAAACACCATGTGGTTAAATACACTTATATTGAATTTCTATCCTCAAATAAACCCAAATCGAAATTGAGGTTGATTTACAGGGTAGACCATACATGGAAAATGTCACATAGTTTCACATCCACAAAAGAAAAATAAAAATCATCCATGAAAATGAGACAACCTAACCTCTTTATAGCCACAGTATAACACTTAAAACCACATGGTTCATAATGAATAAATAGGTTCTCCATGTCCCAATCTAGCAAATGAGGCCTTTTGGAATGATATAACTACATAAAATGTTTAGACTGTACCTCTTTTTATAATAGAAGATAGACACTAGACCATGGTCTATTGCACCACAGGGTGTTCCCTACTATGCATTAGCTGCACTCTGGACCTATGGTTGGATATTTTATATTTTAGGCATCTCCTTCATCCCATTCGGTAATTATAAATCCTTGAATAGATCTTCTCTTTATGGTTCCCCAACATCCACACAACATCCCAAATAGAACTATAGAACACAACATGCCCCAAGACCCACTATCCTTCAACATCATACTTTATCATGATGAGGACATATAGGATTCACACACATCACTCCCTTCCACCTCTTTTAAGAGACAAAAAAAGAAAGGTCACATGGAAGACACTCTCATTTAGAACAATGAATTTTGGAATTCCACAAATGTAAGACACCGTTATATTAATAAAGTGTGTCTTGAAAGGATCCACAACACCCAATTTTCATTAAAACAAGAAGAACACTACACAAGATGTCATCAAACCTATCCAATTAAACTAAGTATTCCTTAAATGAAAATGTAATTCAAACCAAGTCCTGAAAAACATAAAGTTTCTTCATGTTTTTATAGCATCCACTTATGACCAAATTCAACACAATTGTATCCAAGAATGATAGATTTCTTAGAATAAAACAATTTAAGATATAATAGACTTATAAGACTGTAGTAAATACCAATAAATCTAGACAGCCTTCCACTTCCCCCACTATAATTCCCTTTACTTCTTTCATATAGGAAATTCAGGCATACATTTGTCAAACTTCACCTTTTAAACCCCAAAAAACTCAAGGAAACTAATTATTATTTCAACTTATCTTGAATACACTCTCCCGTTGTGAGAGGAACTTCTTAACTCAAAAATGAGGATTAGGTACATTTCCCGAATCTCGAGAAGAAAGTCCTTATATTAATGAACTAAAGTGTATGCTAATAGGGATCACCTATAGACACAATTAAAATGTGCATTAATTCTATTTGGAATTATGTACACAATCCAACAATTAAAATAATGGGAAAAATCAAACTCTTCCATTTCCCAAATCATACAATAATAAATACATAACTCATAGAGGGAATAAATCAATGGATTTCTAACCCATCAAAAAGTACACAATAACCATTATTTCAAAATTTAACAGACTGATAAAACCAAAACTCAAAACACAATTTACGTAAGAGGGGATTTGAAGATGAAAAAACACACAACATTATAAAAATATAAAAATTACACACAACACAATTTATTAAAAATATCATTTCAAAAATAATAGACACAAAACCTGAAGCCTAATTTAAATCTCAAAAAACATTTTCAGAAAATCACCAACAATTTGATTAAATCCCTATTGTAAACATTACAAATTGATTCCAAAAACATCATCCCATTTCAAAAAAAAATTAATTAATACCATTTCATCATTAATCATGCAATTAGAAACTCATTCTTTATCATTTAAAAAAATCTAAAATCCCATTTTTTAAAATAATCTCCAAGTTTCTGAACAACCAAATTTTGATATCCCACAAGATGGATTGTTAAAATACAATATCATTGAGATTATTCTCATTTTACATATAGATCATTCCACAAAAATCCACCTCTCTAATGTTCCCTTGAAATTAATTTTGGGAAATCATATTCCATCATTCCAAAAAAATCATTTCCACTATAAAATCTAGTTTTCACAATTTTCAAAAAAGGTTTTTCAAACTGATTTCTGAAATCCAAAGAGACACAAGACTATTCTCAATGTATGTAAGATAGTGCTGATCAGTGGCTCAAACATATGGTTGGTAGCCATATGCTAATCAATCCACCATTACATTGGGTGTTCTAGAACCATGTGCCTGACTCTACCTGTCTTTCCATCCCCTCAAAACTCATTGAGACCATTGGCCATATTTAGTTTAAATTTCCCCAACTTCAACAAAAAAATACAAGAACCAAATGACTAAAACAAAACCCGTGTTTTCCTAGTAATATGATTCATGTCATGAGGTGTGCTGATAAGAAACCCTATACATAATAAGAATATCTGGTCTGAAAAATTCAAACTCCATTCTACGCAAACTCATTCACAAGGAACAAGACACAAAAGATCATGTAACCCAATGATACCATTTTATCATGAACCAAGATGGGACACCATCTAAACTGGCACACGACCCAGTGTGTGCCCTGTTCCCTCTAAGGTATTGGCCATTTTTCCAGGTTGTGTAA
This sequence comes from Viscum album, assembly GCA_963277665.1. Lineage (NCBI taxonomy): Eukaryota > Viridiplantae > Streptophyta > Magnoliopsida > Santalales > Viscaceae > Viscum > Viscum album. Next base: position 1,213,115,348 of record OY728137.1, read on the forward strand.
TATGGACTGTGATGAAGTCATATAATATATGACATTTAATTCCTTTGTGATAACCATAACAAGCGCATTGGGGTCCCACCCAAGATGTTCTTACAGAACAGACATGGTTTACTGTGATATTCCATTAATACTAAATTTTATACTCCATAACTTCATCTACTAATTTTCCCCTCAAATACACCATGAACACAATGGAATGTGTGGATCAATTCGTACCGAGCCATTCCATCAATACGCTTTGGAATCTAGTCATCCAATTTGAATGTGAATCAGTTATTTTAATCCCTCTCTACCATCACACTGACTACTTGAACCTAGAGGACTCAAATCTGGTCAGATTCAATCACGAATACCATTCAACAAATTATCCACACATAAAAATGATTATGGATATGCGATATTGAATAATTTTACCAATAATCAAGTATTTAATAGTTAATTCCTCAGTATTCTAGTCTAACGTAGGGATAAAATAATTTCCCACGATGAAGGGATATAGAAATATGGGAGAAATAATGAAATTATGGAAATAAGATTTAACCTGTTCCATTTTTCTATGTCTTTTATTCATTTACACCATAATAATGAACAAAGAACAAATAATAAATAAAACAATATCCCAGAAATATCCCTATAAAAAACCAATGAATGACTACAACCAATCATTAATTCAATATATTCATCCATTTATTCATGTCCATTACAGAATTAATTAAAGGGGGAAAATCCAGATAAACATCACCCTACCTCAATCTGGATCAATCGATGATGAGGAACTCAGAAACTTCATTTCCTTGGAAAAGATAATATGATTCCATTGAACACCCATTTTCGATCTCTAATTCATTTTTTGTTTGTCAATGAAACCTCCTTCAATGGATCTCTTACCCTCTCTCAATATTTCAAGGCTATATAGATATCCCAAAAATTTTCATATAATAATATATTTAATGTGGAATCTAGTTCACTACATAAATGGAAAAAATAAGATTAATTTTTTAATTATATAATTCATTTTAATCCCGCGAGGACTATTTCTAGAATACCCTACACCGATAACTGTTATGTCACAACTAAGGTAAAAAACGCATTTTGAACTCATTGGTTCCTTAATATTTTTAATTTGTGCCCCTATTTAGGATTTGTTACACATTTTAAAAAAAAACATGTGTGTATTACTAATATATTTATTATATTTAATAAATTTAATACATTTTTTGAGAGAACATCATGTCTAATATTACATGACGTGTAATCACCTGGTCATAATAATAATCCATGTAATATCCAAAAATAATACAGTTAAAATTTATGTCACTTAAAAAAATTCATTCATTAGTGTTTTACTATATACCATTCATGAGTAAATTGATAAAAATAATGTTTTGGTGTTTCTTATTGATCAATACGGATTTCTTAATTAATGAATTAAATTTTGATAAAATATCCCTCAAATAAAAAAATAATTATTTCATATTTATATAACATAGTACTGTTAATTATTTTCCCCTAGTAATTCATGGTATAAGTCAATGTATTTTTCTAGTTTGGTGTTAAATTGACCCAGAAAATGAACTTTTACTAATTTAATAAACAATTTTTTGGGTTGTATTAATAAAATATAATTATTTCATATGTACAATAATATTACTTATAGTATATTAATGTTATATATCATAATAATTAAAGAGTTAGAATAATAATTAAATGATATAAATGTATTTCATAATTTTAATAAATAATTTTCCTCTTAGAATAGTAGTTTTAAATGATTAAATTAACATTGATAGTTTACTGATTATATCATAAATTGGTTCTAGAATATTCGATACCAGATCTATAATAATATCATAAACCTCCTACTTTCAAATTTAAATTTTCTATAAACCATCTATTAAGAGTGGGGATAAAAAATTATTATCATTTCTCATGGTAGAGGTAGTCCACCCATTGACATTAATGATTATTTTTCATTTTCATAGTGGATTTGATAGATGAATAAATAATAATAACCAAAACACCAATAAAACAATTCCCTAATTGAATGGATAATTTCTTTTATGTAACATTTTTATATAAAACACATATACTACATTTGTTATTTTGTATCATTATAAAATGAATAATGTCTGAATTCCAATACCATTAGGCATCATAACTATTGATAATATTTACATCAAACAATAAACTATCATATTATTATATATTAAGGGGATTTGAAATATCTTATTGGCATAATAGGTAGAAGAGATGACCTCTGATAGTAATATTTTACACAATTAATTAAATTATTTAGGATCTTCAATGTTAGATTGAATTTATTAGATTTTCGTATTACTAACCCATCTGAAATATACAATAAGTAAATATTGGCTTATCATATTTACATGAGGGTTTCATGCTTATCTATATTATTAATCATACCATGTTTTCTGAACCACCCTAATAACGCACTAACATCTCACACCTTACCCATATGGTGTATGCTGCTATATAAAGGGGTTATGTAACAAGATACTAGTAATATCAAACTTTATATATATATATATATATTTTTAAAAAATAATCATTATACTCATATCATTTTATTTTTAATTTATATACATGCCTTTATAATGAGTTGAATAAAAATATATTTTAATATGATGAAACCATGCTTTTTATGGTAATAAATAGTTTGAACAAATTATAGTTTTGATAAATTCAGGAAGTATGAATTAAATTTCCTTTCCATGAAATATTATTCTTACAAAATATATATCAAATCATAACTGATGATATAATTTTATGATTTCCAATTTAATTTTTTAAGGTTCATAATGTTGTTAGTGTCTTAAAAACAGTTATTTTCATGTAAATACATATTTTTATTTAAATGATAATAACCTAATACTAAAAGTTTTATTTCGGTATCATAAATATTATTTTCTAAATAATCATGTTGAAATTACCCAAGGATAAATTTTTCATAATTCTATAATTAAATCAACTTTTTGGTTAATAATTAATTAAGGTGCAAATATATATTTTGTATTATGACGTAATAATATCCAAAAAGTGAAGTAAAAATTATAAAGGGAATCCATGTCATTAAAAAATTCCCATTAAAATAATGTTCTTTTGAATTTACTTGATTAATTTTTCAAGTCAAAAAAGAATCCGCTAACATATATACAATATATTATGGTTTAAAAAATAATACATTATGAACATGATTCACTTCTATATCACAAAATGTATTATTTCATATATATTCATTCCTAGATAATATAATATTGAAAAACACTCATATTTCATAGTACCTATGAAAATAAAATATAAAGGATTCATGTTTTGATTATATCATTTAATAGTGTCCACAAACAATGTTAATAAATTAATAAATAATTTTCATGAATTTTGATATAAGCACCCACTATACCTCCTAGTAGACTATGGTATAAACCAATTGATCATGATTCTCCTATCTCTATACATCTATAAAGTCCACAATTTTTGTTTCCATTCATTAAAATTGGTCCTTACATGATTATAAAACCACCCTCTCATGGTAAAGGACTATCTCATCATTGTTTTTCATGTTATTTAATTATATTATGAAATTTTAATTCCGATTACACTTTTTGTAAGGATAATTTAAATATCCATTTATTAAATTTATGATTACTATTTTAATAGGGATCACCTATCACTATAATTAAATTCATCCATGATACATTAGTGAAACATATTATACAGAAAAAATTATATCATGAATTATAATTCCAAACATTTGTGTTCTGTATAACGATACCCATTTCACTTTAGGTGTTTTAAAAAAACATGTACTGATCCATCATTGATTGGGGAATTTCATTTATATTACCCAATGTTATTAATAATGTTTTGGAAGGATGTTGAATATTTTGTTATTATGTTTTATCTAATTTGGAACTGAAATTCATGTACAAGTTATGATTGTGATTGGTTGGCCTATAATTATATATTCCTTTAATGAATTTTTATTGTATTGATCATATGAGATACAATAAATGGTGCACTCAAGGGTATACTATGCATGTTATGTTACATTAAATTTGTAGTTTTCCTTTACTTATACTTATTATTTCATATTTTATGTTGTTTAAACATTGATATAATTGAATGATGTTATAATATTTTATCTTACATCAATGATCATTAAATGATTTCCGCCCTCCTATTCCATCCAGTAATACCTCGTGACACACATGTAATGCTTCACATTGTTCCCACCATTGATTATTCCCTTACTAAGCTTTATTGATCACCAGGTTGTTATCTACATCCCCATTTTATCTTGTGTAGTATTAGAGGAAAATGGTTTTAATGGGAATAATATATAGTTTTAAATAATATATTTGTATCCTTTTTTCATGTTATTATAGTATATAATAAATTACTAAAATATAGTAGTCATATTTATCTTTTGGGACTGTGTTATGTATATCATAATGAAAAAAACATAAAATAATGTGTATTGAAAATATTGATTGTTATGTAAAAAATGAAAATACCCTTAATATTGTAACATTAATGTATAAATATAATACTAATATCACTATATTACTGTTCCATTAATAAATTTAAATGAAGATATTTATAATGAAGATACAATTATTTTATAAAAGATGATTTATTGTTGTCTAAAATTTAAATTTTAAAATAAACACACATAATCTTATACCAAAATCATTATGAAAGATACAATATTGATACATAAAATTTAAATATGATTAAATTGAATTTTAGACTACTATTAATGAAATAAATTTAATTATTATATAAATATATAAGTTATGAGGCTCTCAAGTAAATTTATAATTTATTATTCTTCTAAAATACTAGATTAACAAAATGGAAATAAATTATTCTATAAAATTAAATTATTTATTAATTCTAAAAAGTGATGCAATAGGTTTTTTTTGAGATAAAAAACTATGTCAAACTAAATTCCTTTATTACTCAAATTCATAATATATTTCTTAAATAGTTTTTAAAACATATTGTCTATTCATATATAATGATAAAGTCATAAAAAATACAAAGTTCTCAAAATCCATATTTTTTGTCTAAACATGATATTTTTTATAAAACGATCTAAAATTTACTCTTTGATTATTTTGATATGCCAAAATAAAAATATTAATTATAACTTTTTAACATCATATAATAACCTTATGAAATTAATCATTCAATTATTTTTATTAATAAAATCACATTACATTATGGTAGTTTTGGATATCATGTTTACCTGCTAGAGTAGGATCTTACATATTACACTCTCCAACCATTGACAATCCCTTCTTCAAAACTATGGTATATATCTCAAAATGAAAAGATATGGATACTAATTACTCAATGATTCATTATTATCCCTATGTTACCCTTATAGTTTTTGATTTACCCAATGGTCATTTATAAATGAAGTTGTTTGATTCTTTAACACATTGTCTCAGTGCTTAGAATCTGGATAGGCACACTATTATATGAATTTCATGGATCAAATTTTCTTCCCCAATACGTGAGAAACAGAAGTTTAACTACTATATATTTCAATTGTACTTAAATATGGAATAAATTATGCAGTTTTTATAGTTTAGATGCTATTGAATTTTCGTAATAGAAAAGTAATAAATTTTTCTTGAATATAAAAAAGTAAAATTTGCCAAATGGAATAACAACTCCATTATTCCAATTCATATAAATCCATTCCATAGAGAAACCATCAACTATACATGATCTCCAATATTAAATTACTTTCATTTGATTTAGTTTTCATTATATCTATTTTTTATATCATTTATTGATTTCATATGTCCCCTAACAGTTCGCATTTTAACCTTCATATCCCCAACAATATTTAAGCCAACTAGAATTCTCTCTCCAACATATTATCATCATTTTAGAGTAAAACACCTCTTTTCATACAATGATACATAAGGATTCATATAGACCCTCAAATGGAGTTTATTAATGACTGAAAAATACACAAATGGTAGATATTTATCCCACATACCCTATGAGCTTGGAAAAAATGATATCAACATGTAATAAAAAGTTGAGATAGTTATTTCAGACTATCCATATATCGTTGGATGAAATGTATTTCATAAATTTACCTATCTTTTGAGAGACCACTAAATACTCTTTTTTAATAATTATTTAAACCAGGGTTCATGATCAAATACAATCGATATAGGTTCCCCATAAGGCCTTATGATATAATTGATATTGGTCCCAGAAATGCACACAAAGGGTATATCATCTCTTATTTGAATAAAATGTGAATACATAGTAAGATATCCAAGGATTTCCTTATAACACCATTCCACCTTGAAATATTTCAGAGTGTTGTGACAATATATATTTGGAAAATTTTCCACTTTCGTATTTGTATATAATGAGATTGAATAACTTATTCAGAATATTATCATTATGCCTTTACATGTTCTAATAAAAAGAATTTGGACACGAATACCACAATTTCATTCTTTACACCAGCCAAATATAAATATCCTCTTAAATCCATAAAAATGATTGTTTATACTGAAAATTCAGCTATGTGAATAATTTAGTAGTTTTTTCATGAAATCTGATATGTATTAAACACAAAAACACTTCAAAAATATCAGAACCCCATCTCTATTGATAATTTTTTTCAATTTACTATCATTTCGTAATTTAATAAATAATTTTATCATTCAATCATCCTATAGTGACTTAAAAATATATTATTAGTGAATACAGTTTAAAAATTTCTATGAAAATGAAAAAATAGAACCCCCATACAAAATATCACTATCTTCATCTTTAATAGTTTTCTATATATAGGATCATTTTTAATCCACATCTTGATCTAAACTGAATGGTCCCTAATACTAAATGCATCGACTTCCTTTTTTCCCATTTGAGGGTCATAGTGTAACAATAAGTCATCATCCTCGATTAGTTTATCCCATCTTCATTTCTTCATGTTGAAGCCACTATAGAGGAATAAATACTTCATATTGTAGTAGAATGCAAAAATATCACATCTTCAACCATATATTTAGTTTATCTGTATATTCAATTAAAATATTATGAATACCGTTTCATTTTCATGAGTAGTATAATTCTATTCATGTATTTTCAACAACCTTTATTCATAGTAAATTTATCTATAAATCTACATTAGGAAACATCCATGTTCATTCTTTAATTAATCATTATATAGTCACAAGTCCTCTCTATCTGTTAGTCATGTCAATAGCAGTGCATTAATAAGTCTCATTTTTCACTTCAAAACAATATTCACATTTACTTGAAAATGAGATTTTGACCCCTTTATATGTTAACTATGTCAATGTGTTGTCCAATAAAGAACAATATTAGAAAAATCTCTGATAGTAAAATGATAATCCTAAAAAAAATTGGATCTATGTAATTTTCATTATTTTAAGAAATTTATTTATTACATTCATCTTTTAATGGTCAGAATATATTGAATCTATGGAGACAATAATTACAACAAATGAAATTTCATTGAGAAAAATTGACATGTACTATAATTCGAACAATTTTTTTCTTAGAGTATCTAGATTTATTTACAGTTGACTATCATTCAATTTATTGACAATTGTAGGGTTCATTAGGCAAGATACCTTGAGAATATGTGGGGTTGTGATTCAGGGTATGAAAAATTAAAACAAATTCCCATTTTGATCTTGTTTTGTTCTTAGACAAAACACTCTTCTCTATTTCCTTCTCGTTGTAGAGTATGAATTTATATTAATGCATGCACAGGATACAACAATTTTACGTGGTTCACCCTCACTGGGTTATGTCCATGGAGCATACACCGGTGATGTGTCGATGTACCAAATCTATTATAAGAACAATATTGTTTAGATGTTTGATGTGGACTCACTATCCCTCCTATTTTAAAACCATTCACTAATTGATAACTCATTGATCTTTTAACAAAAGTTAGTTCACTTCTACTTCAGAAGAACTAATCACAGTATAACGACATGAAGGTCCTTTTATTATATCTAATATGTGAATCCTTCACTGTATGTAGATGCTTTGTTGAGTTCCAAATATCATCCACTGATAAATATCCATTTTCCACTGATCACTGGTAAACAAACATTAGAAATACCATCACAATGCTCTCTACCATGCAAGGCTGCCAATTTCTCAAAGCTCAAACAAGCCTTTGTGAAGTCCATGCTTCTTCGCAAAGCACACACCTTCACAGATCCTAGGCCATCACGTAGATCCGGAGATCAAAAATATACATTCTTCTTGAAGATCATTCTACCAATGTGAAACACACCTCTTTCACGGAGCTAGATTAGTCACTATGATGCTCCAACCTTCTACGAAGTACCCTTCCTCTAGGAAACTTCATTGTGATTTGAGAGATACAAATTTTTTGTAAAAAACTTTCTATTCTTCTCGAGGGTGTTGGGGTATATTTATAATTAATTACTCTATCTCAAGAACCTTCTATGCATAGTAAGAAACATGTTAACCCAAACTACAATGATACAAAATTTCTAGTAAGATTCAATCAATTTCACGAGAACCATATAAATTTTTGGATCATAGAGCTCGTAATAATCATTGAGTGTTCGGTCAACTCCTTTTTACCACCACCACAATTCTCCCTTTCAATGATGCTCACCTCTTTATTTCATGGAGCTAATCATAAACATAGATCTCATCCTAAACATTCTTCTTGGATTTTCAAAATATAATTCATAATGGACATTTTCATGAAACTCAGCCCTTTTCTATTTTTTGAGGAGTTCATAAAGAAAATAAACTTTTCGTGATGCTCACCAAAAAAATTTGGACCACAAAAATTGGTCAAGCACTAGAAAATGGTTCCACCTTATATGTATTCTTATGTACTTCCTTCAGATCTACCATTCATTTATCATGGTTCCTGGTGAACATGGATTTTCATCAAAACATCTGGAACATTAAAATTCATCAAGAAAACCTACATTATTAACAAACACAAACAACCCAAAAATGATTCGTAGTTATTTTGACGGATTCATTGAAAACAATATCCTCCTTTGGGACTATTGAAGAATCTTCTAAAAAAATTTCTATGCACTTTTATACCTCACTAGAGATCCTTCTATCATTTACCCTCATTCACCTTAGGTGATTTAGATAGTGACCAAATATTCAACCACCATATACTCTAAGCCCACATGAGAAAAGTTCATTGTGAGAAACAAGAGTAGTATGAAATGTTCATCAAGGAATCAATTCATTTCAGATAGTAATTGTTGATACCGTACTGATACAAAAAAATTTCATTCATCATGAATCATAGATTTTGTAAAATATATTCAATGGTCGATCACTTCTAGAATCATCAGATTTGATACCCAAACTCCCCATATATTGTTTCTACCCCTATCTTGCAGCTTTACCTATCATCATCTACCAATTTCATCATCAAGACATTTTATACCATAAAAATCCACACCTTGTCCCCCTTGAATAATCACACTGTCTTTCCCTTTTTTAAGGAACTCAAAGGTCACTATTTTTCAGTCTACAATAGGGTGAAAAAAATCAGTAAAGAAGGGGAAAATGACATTCCTGAGGAACCAAAACCCATAATTATTCATGTTTGGGGAGTTGACTGAACTCCTACAACCATTCGATGCCTCTCCAAAGGTTTCTTGTGTAAGGCCATTGTCAGAATGTCTATAACCTGTAGTTCTGTTGGAACATACTAAAAATACACAATCCCTTGCACCACCTTCTCCATGATAAAATGATATTTCATCTCATTGTGTCCTTACTTTGATTTATGGACAGGATTTTTTCAAATATTGATAAAACTCAAATTATCACAGTGGATTCTGATCGAAGACTTCACTTCAACTCCCTTATCATCAAGTTATTGCTTCAGCCACAATAATTGTGTGCACGCTTAGGTGGCCACAATAAAATAAGCTTCTATGGTACTCAATGAAATGAAATATTGATTATTTCTTAGCCATGAAATACATAATACACCATGATAGAAAGAACCTCTTGATGTTGATTTTATGCTATCTTCTGAACCGGCCCAATCTGCATCTGTATATCCCAATAGCTCTTGATAATATTTGATATTATATATCAAAATAAAATTGACAGTTCTTTTGATATATCTAAGTATTATTTTCACTACATGAATGTGTCTTTCCATGAGATTATTTTGATGCCACACTGCATGGAATGTGGCAAAAACAATTTCTAGTCTCGTCGTTATCATGTATAGTAAACTCCCAATAATCTACCTATATTCTAGGATATTAATTGACTTTCCACCAATATCATTTGATAATTTCATCCTCGTAACAACCAAAGTCATCATATACATTGAATTTTCCATTCTAAATCATCTCAGAACCTCCTTGGAATATTTGGATTAAGATATGAATGTGCAATTACTTCCTTGTTTCACATGTAAAAAATGAAAAAACAGTAGCTCTCCAATCATTGACATTTATAATTCCCATTTCATGAATTCAGATAATTTTCTATGTTGAGCTTCATCTGATCCACCCAATAGTATGTCATTGGAATAAATAATCACCATCATCCTTTGGTTACTATCATTGTGGAAATAGATTTTAGAATCCACCCCACTACACTGAAAGCCACGCATCTTCAAATACTAATCAATCATCAATTACAATACTCTTGGTGCTTGTTTTAGCATATATATAGCATTCATCAACTGATAATTATTATTATCATCTTTATGAATTTGAAAACCATATGGAGGCTCAATATTGTTAGATGGTATGTATGAGTATGATATACTCTATAATACTAAATGTAGGATCGAATATGTGAAGATGATAAGCTCAAATACAAGAGGGGGGATGAAGTTTATACTTTAAAAAATTTCTTTGGAACATTAAATATGGTTATATTTAACAAGGTTAAACATGGTAATTCACAAAAACATCTATATCTATAAACTTTCTTGAATCATGAAATATATTTTCGAGAACGCAATTCCGGAAAAGTGATTCCGGAAATTAAACTTAATGATAGTTTACAAAGATGAAGATTCTACCTTAAATCGTATAGAATCTAACTAAATCAGAGTACAAATATAAGGAAGTATAAGATAGTTAAAATTTCCTCAACAATACAAATACAGTGGAAAACTTGTAACAAAAAAAGTAACAAGGTAAATTCTTTAACCCAAAGAGAAGGGTATCCAACAACCTTGGATAAAGGACCCTTGATTTATACATTCAAGAAAGTATAGCATACCCACACCAGGGTAAGACCTTGATTCGTAGATCGGAGTTTGTCTTGCTATCATCGAAAGCCCTCAACTTCAAGGTAGTTGGAACATATTTCTTCCTCATCAATCAAGTCAACAAATTCATGGTAGTTGGCATATCTGTCTTCGTATCCCCGAAAACCATCAATTGTACACATAAACAATCAGAGTCTCACAAAGAATGTCTAAACAAGAAGTTTAGTACACACAAAGAAGTGAGAGTCTCTCTCTAGAATTCACATAAATGGTATGTTATCTCTAGTCGTAGAATAGTCATCAAACTCCTTCAAATGAGCTCTTATTTATAGGCCCGGTTTCAACAGTCGGATCCCTCCTCCAACAGTTATAATTTTTCTTGAATTTTAGAGGGACATGTACACGTGTCAGTCAATCAAAAGTTAGTGATTAATTGGAAGCATGATATAATTTTATAAAAAAACAGTGGTAAGAAAAAATATGGTTACATAAATAAAAGACAATATTCGGAATGTAAGAAAATAACTATTTGGAGTCTAACCAAAATTGAATTTGGAGTCTACAATACAAGGATATTTGGTTTCTTTTTTCTATGAATTTGCGACCTGAATTATATAGAATTCTGGATTTTGAATTTCAAGGAAATTCAGAGTCTAGATTCACAAGAATTTAGAAACAGAATATTCAATGTTCTGAGTCAGAGTTCATGAGATTTCAGAGTCAGAAATCATAAGAGTTCAGAGTCTTTATTCAGAGAACTTGTAGTCAGAACTCAGAGAATTTTGTAACCAGAATTCGTAATCAGAATTTAGAGTCATAACTCATAAGAGTTTGTATCTAGAATTCGTAATCAGAATTCGGAGTTAGAAATCAAAATACTTCATATCTGAAATTCATAATCAGAATTCGGTGTTAGGACTCAGAAGAGTTCGTATCAAGAATTCGTAATCAGAATTAAGAGTCAGAATACAAAAAAGTTTGTAACCAGAATTCTGATTTAGAATTCAGAGTCAGAACTCATAAAGTTCGTAACAAGAATTCTGATTCAAAATTCGGAGTCATAACTCAGAAGAGTTCATAACCATAATTCTAATAATTCATATTTTAAAACAGAATGCTTCATATCTAGGTATTTATAGGATTCCGTGGTTTTGATTTTCAAACTGAATTTTACACTTAGAAAAATTATGATAAGAATAATTAAAACATGGTAAAGATAAATTTCCTTAGGGAAAGAAATTTTCCTTAGCGATGTAAAACATGGATCAAAAGAAATTTTACTTGAGATAAGGTGTTTTTGATTTTCATAACAAGAAGGATTTGGAAAGTCATACTAAAATCACTAATGACTTAGAAATCTCCCCCATGTATAAAGGAATGGATAAGTAATATATAAACCTTAATGACTCAAATATCTCCCCCTTTTAAGAAAGCACAAACATCCTTATGAAAAAGAATATAAATACTTAGAAAAAATTTCTAGCCATTGAAATAATGCTTATCTCCCTTTACATATGAACAATGGTGAATAAGACTAACTCCCCCTTAGGCTTTCGAACTCTAATGATCGTACTATAGATTTATGGAATGATAAATTTTGTTATCTTGAGTATCAAAATATTTGTAATGAGAACTCCCCCTTAGATAAACTCCCCCTTAGTTAGGGATATTTCTTCTTTACATGAAATTCTTTTTTCCTTTATCCTATGTGATTTTCAGAAAAATATTTAGTGATGGAAAAAGAAATTTGGTACCAAAAATATTAGTACAAATTTCCATGAAAAACAAGAAAACACAATTTCATTATGATTGAAAGAATTTGTACAGGTAAAAACATTTACAACAAAATATCATATTTAGATCTATTTTTCTTATTTTTCCTTGGGTATCAGCTTCTCCAAAATGGTTTTAAACATATTTAACTCTTTTTTATCCACCTATTCTTGATTTAATAATGCAGTGATCTTGTCTTCTTGATCTTTCATGGACTCTTTCCGAGCCTTCAGAAATTCATCTTTCTTCACTAGCTTTTCTTGTATCTCAATCCAGAGATTAATTTCTATTTTCAAACTTTAGAAAAAAAATTCATCATTCCATTCAGATCATTGAAATATTGAATCTGGGTATTCTTCTCAATATTTAGCATTTCTTCAATGCTATTTGTACGATCCTTTATTTTACTATATGAAGTATCATAGGCTTTGTTAACTTCATCTTGAAAGTCAAAAATCTCTCTCAGATATTCGACTACATTCTTTGACCAGCTCACCATTTTCTTATATGATTTTTTGTGAGCTTCATAGTTGATAAGGAAAGTCCTATGTCTGACCTCAATCAATATACATTTATCCATCACCATGGATACAGAGTCTGATTTTTTATTCATGGTATGCTGGAGTATTTGGAATCTGGAGTCAATTGTTGGAAAGATCGGAATGGTATCCACTATATTGTTCAAGGTCTAAATGAAAAAATCATGTCATAGTGCTGATGACTCCAAATCTGACATTCTGCTAGATTTTGGTTCTTCCTCTAACTTGAAAATATTCCTGTTAGAAGATCCTCCAGCTTCCTTCTTCCATAGAATTAATTTGGTTGGGGCATTAACAACCACTATTTTCCCCTTGCTGGTTTTTAGAATGGAATCTTCATCTGGATATTCCTGCTCACTTTTAGATAATTGAACAATCTTATCTTCATCAAAATTATCCTTCTCATCTCCAGCCTCAATATCCTCAGGATGAATATAGTCATGATTATGACTATCGTCTTCAGAAAGCCTGTTTACTTCTTCTTCGGCCTTGTCATCAACTCCTGGAGTAGCAAGTCTTGAAGATACGTCTTGAGAAGTCCAGATTGACAACTTTTCAGAAGAAAATTCCATCTCATGAAAGTACTCTACTTGGTTAATCATATCATCAGGACGACTATTACTTTCATCCTTTTCATGAACTTCTTCCACAATATCTATTTGATCAGAAACCTTCTCTTGAAATTTTTTTGGGGATAAGAAACTCTTTCCTAGAGTCTGAGGTAATGGTTCTACTAGGAAGGTTTTTAGTACGGGAATTTTCTCAGGTGAAACATCATTATCATTAAAAATAGATTGCATAATATCTGACTCTGACATCTTTTTCTTAAGATTCTTCTATTTAGCTTGTTTCTCAAGTTCATTAGCAGCTTTCTCCTTTAATGCTTTGGCCTCTTCATAATATAGGCCAAACCGTGGCTCCCCTTCCTTCTGATTCTTCTTATCCTCCCTCCATTTGGAAACTACCTCATCCAGATACAAATTCTATATCATGGGATATGGATGTGTGGATTCGGTTTATTTGGCCTTAGGGGTATTCTCTGTTTCTTCCACTTCATTTAGCTTCCTCTTCATTCCAGCTTTCCTTGATGGTTCAGCCTCTTCAATATTTTTCGGAACAGATTCTACATCATCCTCTATAGATCATAATATTCACCTGACTCCTTAGAGAAACAAACCTTCATCCTCTTGATGGTATCATCAATGATTAGCATTACATTTCAATTCCTCTTCTTGAAACTACACAAGATGTTTAAAGATTCAAGACACTGAACTATCAACTTGGAGAGTAGGGCAAGATACCTGATTATTTGTGCTCTCAGATTCGCATTCTTGATATTCTCAATTGTATTGAGAATATGTTTCATCGGATTTATTTTCCATAGATTTACCAAAAAATATAATACATACAGATCACATTTCTTAAGAGTGTCCTTGTCACCCTTTGTCGGTCCGATAAGACCCAGAACCCATATCACTAGGATCTGATTTTTGATAGACAAATGAGCAATCTATGTGGTCTTGACATCTGTAAGTCCATGAATTTTCATAGCTTTCACTTTGAAGAACTATCGTTGTACATCCAGTAATTTTTGGGACAAAACTCAGCTTACCTTTCATAGGCTAACCCTACCAAGCTAGCAGGCTTGGTGTAAATAAAGTGCATATGTATTTCCATAACATTTGAATGAAAAGTTTTCTCTTCCATATTCCTTGAAAAACCAAACTGATTCATAAAACTATATCAGAAAATCCGGATACACAACATCCTGAGCTCCTGTCATTAATATGGATACAATCTCCCATCCATTATTCTTGATGTTCTTGGAGATAATGGAGTTAAACTTTTTTATGATGTTTGGATGTACTAACCTCTCCCTAAATATTTTCCACTCCAAAATCATCTTGACAGAAGACATATCTTGAGAGGGAACTTCTACAGACATTCGGATTTTAGAACTTCTGAAATGTATGGAATGGGATTTTGTAGAGGGGAAGATCTGCGACACACACATGAATTGACAACCTAGGTGGGACAACTATAGAGGGTCCCCTATTATAGGTGTTGAAGTGATAGTTCATCTTCCCATTTCAATCCAATGGATGATAATTCTTTAGATCTGATCTGACGGTTGAGATGATATCCGTAAGAAAAATTTGGTAGAATCTATCTTTTGAGGTTTTTAAAGGAAACCATTCGGATTTAAGAGAACATGAATCCGAGAAATTTTTTAAAAAAAAGAACTTAACAGCAAGTAAAAGGTTATTACGAAAACTCAAGAAAAAATCATATCATTCAGATTGTCATAAGAATTATTCGTATTGAGTAAAATAATTCTTGAAGGACATTAGATTAAAAAAAATGAGTATGAAAAAGAAAATGAGTACACAAATATTCATTAAGAAAATTGTCATTATGAAAATATTCATTACGATGATATTTAGTACGCAAAACATAACTATGAAAATTTCAAATCCGAAAATATTCATTACGAAAATTTCAGGTCTGAAAAGTTTATTAAGAAAATTTCAGGTCCAAAAATTTCCATTACAAATATTTTAGGTCTAAAAATCTCCATTACAGAAAATATGAAAAGCATCATTAATAAAAAATATGAAAAAAAGATTGCGAAAAAAATATGAAAACAACATTACGAAAAATATGAAAAACAACATTAAAAAAAATATGAAAACAACATTACGAAAAATATGAAAAAAAAACATTATGAAAAATATGAAAAACAACATTACGAAAAATATGAAAAAAAAACATTATGAAAAATATTAAAAATAGTCTTATGAAAAATATCAGTAAACAACATTATGAAAAATATAAAAAACAATATTACGAAAAATATGAAAAATTTACAAGAAAATGTACCCCCCATGAAAAATAGTTTATTACTATAAAGAGATTGATTTCAACAGGAAGTTCATATGGAGGATTAAATTACGGTTATCTTTCCTAAATTATATTTAATGTATTCAAATCTATCAGATGGTAAGGATTTTGTGAAAATATCAGCAAGTTGATCTTCTGTTCCGATAAATTGAAAAATGATATCTTCTTTTTGTATGTTATTTCTAAGAAAGTGACTCTTAATATCTATGTGAACTACACGAGAGTGATGTGCATGGTTTTTACTAAGGGAAACGACACTTGTATTATAGAACAAAATTATTGTTTTCGTAAAAATCATACCATAGTCCGTGAGTGTGTGTTGCATCCACAATACTTGAGCACAACAACTTCAAGCTGCTACATATTTAGCTTCAGCAGTGGAAAGTGCTAATGAGAGTTGCTTATTGCATGACCAAGAAACTAATGAATATCCTAAGAAATGAAAAATTCCAAATGTACTTTTTCTATCCATTCTACATCCACCAAAGTTAGCATCTGAAAAACATTTCAAAACAAAATCATTTCATGAAGAATAAAACAGTCCAAAATCCATGGTTCCCTTTAAGTAGTGAATAATTCATTTCAATTCCATTAAATGAGATTTCTTAGGATTGGATTGATATCTTTCACATAATCATATTGAAAACATTATGTCTGCATGACTAGGTTTCAAGTAAAGTAAAATTCCTATCATATTTCTAAAATTTGTTTGATCTACTGGTTTCCCTAGCATCATCAAGATCAAGTGTGTTTGAGGTACAAATGGGAGTACTTATGCTTTTTGTGTTGTCATATCCGTAATTTTTATAAAGATATTTAATATACTTATGTTGAGATATATAGATCCCTTCTTGTTTTTTGAAATTTTTTAAAATCAAGTAAAAAAGTTTACTCACCCATCATACTCATTTCAAACTCATATTTCATTAGATCTGCAAAGGAATCAGTTAAAGATAGCTGAGTTGAACCAAATATAATGTCATCATCATAAATTTGAATGATCAAAACATTTTTCTTATCTTTATTTATAAAATGTGTTGAATCTGCTTTTCCCTTAACATAGTTATTTTGATGACAAAATCATGTAATTCTATCATACCAAGACCGAGAGGCTTGTTTAAGACCATTCAAAGCATTGGTAAGTCTAAAAACATGATCAGGATGTTTTGTATCTTCAAAACCATAAGTTTGTTCAACCAAAACATCATCTTTAATATAACCATTATGGAAAGCACATTTCACATCCATTTGAAAAAGTTTGAAATTGAAGAATGCTGCAATGACAAGTAAAATACGAATAGATTCAGGTCTAGCTACTGGAGCATAGGTTTCTTCATATTCTATTCCTTCTTCTAGATTATACCCTTTAGCAACTAATCTAGATTTATTTCTTACAATAATTCCATTTTAATCACACTTATTTCTAAAGACCCATTTTACTCCAATAATAGAATTTTCCTTAGATCATTCAACCAAGGTCCAGACATTATTACTTTCGAATTCATTTAGTTCATCTTGCATGGATTTAATCCAATCATCATCACCTAATGCATTATAAGTGATATTTGGTTCTAATTGGCAGAGGAATTCTAGATGTTATACTTCATTTCTTTCGGAACTTCTAGTCCTTACTAGTTGATTTACATCACCAATGATACTATCACTGGGATTATTAATTAGAAATGACTGATTTGGGGTTTGTAAAACCTGTACATCAACATAGGGTAGGAAATCTTCTAGAGTAAATGATTCAAGAATATCTTCTTAGATATTTTCCTTATCCGAAGGATTTTCTAGCACAGGTTGATAATCAATTTTTGAAAACATATATGAGGTTGTAGGTTGGGAATATTTAAAAACAAAGGGATCAGTTTCATCAAATTTATCATGTATTGCCTCTTCAACATTACTAGTGATTTTATTGAATACTTTATAAGCCTTAGAAGTTGTGGAGTAGCCTAAGTAAATTCCTTCGTCAAATTATGGTGTGAATTTATGTAGATTATCTTTAGTATTCAGAATGAATACCTTACAACCAAAATCCATAGAGTAGGAATGTCTAGGTTTTCTACCATTCCATAACTCATAAGGAGTTTTATTGAGAAAAGGTCTAATCAAAACTCAATTTATAGTATAAAATGCAGTAGTTACAGCTTCAGCCCAAAAATGATTGGCTACAGAATACTCACTCAACATCGTTCTTGTTATCTCTTAAAGAATTCAATTCTTTTTTTCAACAACAACATTCTGTTGAGGTGTTCTTGTTGCTGAGAAGTTTTGAGTAATTCCTTTTATACAAAAAAATGTTTCATAATAAGAATTTTGAAATTATCCTCCATGATCACTATGAATAGTTTTCAATGGAAGTTTTTTCTTATTTTTAACTTGGGCTCCAAAACGTCTGAAATAAGAAAACGTTTCAGGCTTCTTTTCTAGAAATGAAACCAACGTAAATCTAGTGTAATCATTAACTAATAAAAATACAAAATACTTTCTCCCAATGCTTCAAGTTTTTGTAGGACCAAAAAGATGCATATGCACTATCTTTAATTCATCAGTAGTTGTGACTTCACAGAATGATTTAAAAAATGATTTATGTTTCTTTCCATAATGACAAGGTTAAAAAACATTTGAAGAATCAAATCTAAGCTCTGGTTTATCCTTAACTATTCTTTTTATTAGAATGTTTGCATAAGTTCTTAAGGTTACAGTTTTCTAACCTTCTATGCCACAACCAAGAATGATCTTCCATTGCACTAAGGAAAGGTATATCTTGTCTCCTAAGGTCTTCTATGTTTACTGTGTATACATTCTATTTCCTATGGGAAGAAAGAACAAACTCTTCACGGGATTTTGTATTAATAACTTTTTATTCCTAAAATTCACAAGGAAACCTTCATCACATTATTGGATTATGATAATAAGGTTGTTCTTAAGACCCTTAACAAATAAAAAATTTGAAATAAATGTTTTCCAAGAAGAACAGTGTTACCTATACCAATAATTTCTCCCTGAGTATTGTCTCTGGAAGTTACTTTTCCTCCTTTCGTCTTGATAGTCTTTACAAAATAGTTTTTCTTACCAGTTATATGATGGGAACATCCACTATCCATTTAAAACGTATTAATGTCGGTACATTCTCTATTTTTCTGAAAATAAGAGAAATGTAGGTTTTCAGAATTCAAACTTGCTTTGATCCAGAAATTATAGAATGGAAACTTTTAGGAACCCACATCTTCTTTGAAAAATGGGCTTTATGAAATCCTAAATATTGGGTTTTTTGGAGGAAAATTCTTTGACCAGTGTCCACCACACTGACACATAGTACAGAATGGAGCACTTTGATCAACAAAGTAATTATTACTAAAAATTGGTTTAGAACCAGTATATCCAAAACAAGAACTATTCCATTGAGGTCGGATTTGAGAATACATTTTATCAAAAGTAAATTAACTTAGGTAATGTTTGAAAAACATTTCCTCAAGGAAAATATTTTGGATTTGAGTTTGATAACCAGATTATGTCTTCAAAAACATTTGATTTTGAACTAGAGCTAATCTCAAAAATATTTTTCATAGAAATTATGTTTTATATATCTTTAAAAAGTTTATTCATCTCAGAATTTACATCCCCAATTTTGTTGAAATAAATTAAAAATCATCATTTTTCTTATCAAGATCTTTATAAAGATATGATATTTCCTTGGTAAGAATATTATTCCTAGAATTTTCCATATCAAGTTTTTTCATGAGTTTTGAGTTCTCAATATAAAAATGTTTGGAAAACCTAGAAACATTTTCATATGTCGGTAAAGAATTATCTTTATTAGAAGAAGATTCTTCATCACAAGAGTTATAATATTTACTATCATTAGAATTCATAGATATATTGGTCATAGATTCAGCATTGTGTACCTTATCCATAAAGAAATGATTTTCAATAGGTACTCTTTCTATTAGACCAAGATTATTCTGTCCAGAAGATTAATAATCTGATGATTCATCTGTAGAGTATCCACCGCTGGAACTCCAAGTGTAATTAGATTTCACGAATTTCTTAACTTTAGCCCTGTAATACTTCTTTCTATTTTTCTCAGAATTATTTTCCTTTCTTTCTTTTCTATTAAGAATAGGACAATCAGTCCTTATGTGTCCATCTCTCTTGCATTCTTAACATGTGACTTATGAATCATTCTTGATTTTACATTCCTTTTTCTTATATATGGATTGAAAGTTCCTCTGTCCGGATATCTTGTTCAACCTTCGAGGAAGATTTTCTAATCCATTCTCTAAGGATTCACATTCACTAGATTCAGATTGGATAACGACTTTCTTAGTTTTGGATCTGGTAATTCTCTCAAGAGTCTTGGCTTTCTTATGATTAGATGTTGTATTAAAGGAAACACTTCCATTTAAAATCTTCATCATTACATTGTCAGCATCACTCTTCATTCTAGTTTCATGCTGAAGAAGTGTTCCAAAGAATTCATCAGAAGTAATCTGAGTAACCTTTCTGTTATCATCAATAGCATTCCTCTTAGATTACCACTCATTGGGCGTGATGTCTATGATCTTATCAACAAGAGCATCATCATTTAATCCTTTTTCACCCATTGATTGTAAACTATTCAAAATAATCATGAATCTCTGTTGCACCTTACATATCGGTTAACCATAAGGAAAGTTAATTCCATGGTATTCAGCTCTAAGCATAGCTCTTCTCGTCTCAATTACATTTGATGTACCAAAATGTGTAACTTCAAGTTTCTTCCAAATACTGTTTTCTGCTTCACAAGATGAAATTTTACGATATATATTTCTAGTCATGGAGAAAATCAAAGTATTGTGTAACTTATAAGTATGTTGATATTCAAGATTTTCTAGATTTGAAAAGGAACTAACTTCTTTGTCTGGAATTTTGTATCCTCCAGTAACCATAAAAATTATCAAAACCTGTATTCATAATGAAATTCTTCATTAAATCTCTCCAATACACATAGTCATTTTCATCAAGGATAGGTGGTCTGGTTGGTTTAAGATTCTCTATGGAACCATCATTGATTCCTGCAATCTTAAAGAAAAATTATTGCCACAAAAATTTTTTAATAGAAAATGATTTTATGAAAGATATTCTTAAGAAAGGAAAAATAGAACACGAGTATCTCTAATCAAAAATGAATTTGAACTATACGAGTCCGAAAAATATGATTATGAAAAATGTGATTCTGGAAAATCATTTGCAAAAGTAATAAGAAAAAGAATTCTCCTCTAAATCTAATCGTGATATTAATTCAGATTGAACCAAAATTGTGAAGCCAATTGTTAGATTGGTTCCGGATTAAAGGTCACCTTCTCTGATACAAATTGATATATTGGTACAGGATTCATGGAAAATATTCCAAGGAAAAGAAAAATATATAATAATGAAAACATGTGCAAGAAAAACTTATATGTGAATATAAGTATTACCGAGACCTTCTCTGATACCAATTGTTAGATGGTATGTTTGAGTATGATATAATCAATAATAACAAATGTAGGATCAAATATGTAATAATGATATGCTCAAATACCAGAGTGGGGGTGAATTTTTTACTTTAAAAAATTCCTTTGGAACTATAAACAGGGTTATGTTAAACAAGGTTAAACAATGTAATTCACAAAACATATAGAATTATAAACTAGTTTGAATCAGGAAATATGATTCTGAGAAAGAAATTCTGGAAAAGTGATTCTAAAAATGAAACTTAATGATAGTATACAAAGATGAAGATTATACCATAAAGCGTATAGAATCTAACTAAATCAAATTACAAATATATGGAAGTATAAGATAGATATACTTTTCTCAACAATACAAATAAAGTGGAAAACTTGTAGAAAAACAAGTAACAAGTTAATTCTTTTAACCCAAAGAGAAGGGTATGCAACAAACTTGGATAAAGACCCCTTGATTTATAATTTAATGAATGTATTTCTTTCCCAGACCAGGGTATGCCCTTGATACGAATATCATATTCTGTCTTGTTTTCACCAGAAGCCCTCAACATCAAGGTAGTTGGAACATCTATCTTTCTTAGCAAGAAATTCCTCAACTTCAAGGTAGTCGGCACCTCTGTCTTTTTATCCCCGGAAGCCCTTGATTGTACATAGCAACAATCAGAGTCACACAGATAAAGTATGAACTAGATGTTCAGTATGCCCAAAGCAGTGCGAGTTTCACTCTAGAAATCACCTCAACAACATGTAATCTCTATAGTTGTAGAACAGTCATCGAACTCTTTCAAA
Organism: Viscum album; assembly: GCA_963277665.1. Taxonomy (NCBI): domain Eukaryota; kingdom Viridiplantae; phylum Streptophyta; class Magnoliopsida; order Santalales; family Viscaceae; genus Viscum; species Viscum album. Next base: position 1,213,138,144 of record OY728137.1, read on the forward strand.
TTAGCTCTTATTTATAGGCCCAGTTTCAACAGTCAGATCCCTCCTCCAATGTTAATAATTTTCATTGAATTTCGGAGGGACCTGTACACGTTTCACTCAAACAACGGTTAGTGAGTAACTGAAAGCATGAAATCATTTTATAACAAAAGAAGTGTAAGTGAAAATATGGTTACATACCAAAAAATACAATATTCGTAATGTAAGAAAATGAAAGTTCAGAGTCATCCCAAAATTGAATTCAAAGTCTACAGTAATAAGATATTCAGATTCTGTTTTCTAGGAATTCAGAACCTAAATTCTATAGAATTCTAGAGTCTAAATTTCAAGGAAATTCAGTGTAAGGATTCACAAGAATTCAGAACCAGAACATTCAGTGTTCAGAGTCAGAGTTCATGAGAATTTAGAGTCAGATCCCATGAGAGTTCAAAGTCTATATTTATACAAGCCGAGTCAGAACTCAAAGAAGTTCGTAACCAGAATTCGTAATCAGAATTCAGACTTAGAACACAGAAGAGTTCCTATCCAGAATTCGTAATCAGAATTTAGAGTCATAACTCCGAAGAGTTTGTATCTAGAATTCGTAATAAGAATTCGGAGTCAGAACATAGAAGAGTTCATATCTAGAATTTGCAATCAAAGTTCAGAGTCAGAAATCAAGAAAGTTCGTAACCATAATTCTGATTTTTAATTTATAATCATAAGTCATAATGTTCGTTACGAGAATTTGGATTAAGAATTTAGAGTTAGAACGCAGAAGAGTTTGTAACCATAATTCTGAAAATTCAAATTGTAAAAAAGAATGCTTCATATCTAGGTATTTATAGGATTCTTGAGGTTTTGGTTTTCAAACTGAATTTTACACTTAGAAAAATTATGATAAGAATAATGAAAACATTCTAATGATAAATTTCCTTGGGGAAAGATATTTTCCTTAATGAAGTAAATCAAAAAGAAAATGAAATTTTCTTTTAGATAAGCTATTTTTGATTTTCAAAACAAGAAGGATTTTTAATGTCATAATGAAATCCCTAATGACTTTGAAATCTTCCCCATGTATGAAGGAATGGAGAAGTCATAAAGAAATCCATATTGACTCAACAAATATGAAATTCCTCCTCTTAAACCCCTATAAAAAATGTAGATATAAAGTCCATCGGTAACAATTTGAACTTCTGTTGCACTGCAATGGTTAGGAATAATATATTTGTCTCTAGCCTTCCAACTGGTGCAAATGTCTCGTCAATATTTATACCATCTATATTGGATTGTTGTTTTCACACCAGTAATGCTTTGATTCGAATCACTATGCCTTATTATTTTATCTTGTTGCCGAAGACCCATTTAGTCTGAATGGCATTATTATCTGATGGCCTCAAAATAAATTCCACACATGATTCTTCTCAAACTAATCTAACACTTCATGAATAGCCCGAATCATGTTTTCATCTTTAGCTACAACAACAAAGAATTTAGGCTTTATATGATTGAAGAACGATATATGTTTTAGTTATTTAATTTTTCTTATCTGAACTAGATAAGATTGATCACCAATGATATTCTAAATATCTATTTCAGCTTAATGCCTTGGATTTTGTGCAGATACATATTTTTATACCAAATTCTCATCATTAGTATCTTCTTTTAAATCATCATAATCCACTTCTTCTCCCCCTACATTTCTTTCCTCCTTTTCACATTCATTAGAAAATTATTCACAGTGCCGTTGGATATTTTCTTCATTTTCCAAAAGTAGGCATCATTGATCTGAAATACTATTCACAGTAATTTATTATAGTATTTATATATATTTCTTTATCATGAATATCAATTAAATATCCCCTCATCTCCTCATGACTCAAATTTCATGGGTTTTTTCTGGATAATAGAGAACATGCATACAAATATTCGAAAGTACATAACTATTGTATTCTTCTCATACCACTTCTCATATGGAGTCTTTCCTTCCATCGGACACAACAGATCCCTATTAGAAATGTATACCGATGTCATAATTAATTCCTTCCAAAATTTCTTTGGTATGTCTTTTTCAATGAGCAACGTTCGGGCCATATAAATTATGATTTTATTTCTCCTCTCAACCACACAATTTTATTGTAGAGTTCTTACTATGGAAACATGATTCTTTATCCTATGTTTCTCGAGATAGTCTTCCACCTGACTATTTGTGAATTCTGTACAATTATCAGTACAAACATCAAAAACATTTGTACAATAATCCTTTTACACCATCTATGGTAATTCCGTAGGTAAATAAACACATCATACTTATGGGAAATGAAGAATACCCATTCTTTTCTACTATAGTCATCAATGAAATGAACATAATTCTGTGTTCCATCAATGGGTCGTGGTGAGATAGTTCCACAAATATCATCATTCACCAATTCAATCTCTCTTGTTGGTTTGATTTCATTTTCCTGTATGTCATTATGATTATCATACCTTTTTTTAAATTAATCAAATGCGTGTTTCTGATCACCTTATTTTTTATGGAGGTCTCTTACAATATCACAAACTTTTCCTTTGATTATACACATCTTCTTAGTAAACCTTACAGACTCTCTTGAGTCACATAAGTGGCTGACCATAATCAAATTGTGGCTGAGCCAATCTACTACTACGACATAAGTAAGTCTCATCACATGGCCCCTACACCTAGCATTTCCTGAGCCAATAATCTTCATACCTTCATAATTTAAAAACATTACTACTCCTTCTTTTTTATACATTATACCTGTAACAAGATCATGATTTGTAGTCATGTGAGATGGGAAAACACTATCAAGGATCCATACACTAGAACAGTCTGATGCATTAAGGGAAATTTTGACCACCACTCCCTTATCAACCTTTTTATTTTTCATCCAAGACATTGAACTCACACTCAGTGTAGTTTGAAAATCATGCTCTTCTTCCGAGTGAGATGACCCAACTTTATCCTATAGAGATGAAAATATATTTTTCATTTCTGACTCACATGTTGTATTGTTGATTCACTACTCAGTACTATTTTAATTCTACCTTGGTACATTCCTCTACATGGTTGATGTAAAATTTCTATCCATGTTCCAAAATTACCTAAACCATAAACAATGTGCCTAAATGGATTTTATATAATATCGAGCTCTGTTTGGTTACAAATATTGTTCATGTTCCCCTTGGTATCTCTTCATTTTGGAAGATAGATATTTTGAATGTCACATCATTCCACAAAAATAACATTAGATATAGGTGGCCTTCCATTATGTCACATCTACACCCCAAGGTCTCCCATAGGTTATATAAATCATTGAATTATACTTCATACCCGAAACCACCTTAAATCTCAGAACGCATGCTTTTTGTCTGACATCAATTTTCAAAACTTGTTGTTTTTATTCAATACCCACATCATCCTTAGCAGAGGAACATAATTGATGTTTCGTTTCTGTTGAACCACTATGCTCCTCATTATAGCTTATTAATTTTTTGAGTGATCTACATTCCTAATATTGTATCGGGAGTTATTTTTTCTTCTGGACACTTAATATTTTTTCACAAATCAACTACTTCACCTTCAAGTTCATTGAAACAATTGATTTAACCTTTAATTGGGTTATTCAATCCATTCATATCCATTTTTTAGTTCAAAATTGATCTTATACTCACTAACAAATTCTGAGTCCTCCGATGTAGATGAATATAGTTTCTCAATTTCTTCCATCAACTTAGACATCCCTTTTTCTTACTATTGCATATAGAGTTTTGAGTCACAAACTACACTGTTGTCTTTCTTTTTTTTGGCTCTACAAACATATATCTCATCAAGAGAAGCCTCTAACTCGTTTTTTATATCAATAATTCCATCAACATATTCTTCTTCCTCAATGTCATATCCTTCTTTTTTTGAGTAATACCAACAACTGCCACCATAGTATTTTCTTAATGATATTTTCAATCCTCTATCTCTTCAACCTCCTTATCCAAAAACTCATCTGAAATATCACATTCCTGTGAAAGTATACTATTATTCTTAATCAAATTTATATTTAACTATTACTTTCCTTTCACAAAGGAAGAAGACTTCTGGGAAATTTCGGCTTCATCAAAATCATTATATTCTTGGAACTTTTGGGGACACCTTACTGCCAAATGACCAACCTTTCCGCATCTAAAGTAGGTAATTAGAAGTTTGCTTTTTAAATATTAGTTTACCTCTTTATTGATTTGAGGAATGGAATTAAATCACCTCATTTATCAATTCTTCTTCTTGAGAGTCTTTAATAGTGAGCTTCTTCATGGATTTGAATGCCACCTATTTGGGTTAACCCTTCACCACAACATAATTATCATCATTTCACATTTAATATTCTTCCAGGGTACTATTAATGTTATATAGTGTTAGATATTCCATATTCTTGTCTTATAGTAATAAAACCATTGGATTTAAGTGAGGTGGAGGTTTCTTTAGGATACGCGTCGAAATATTTATGTCTTCAATAACTCCAGCAATACCTCATATGTCTTCCACTAAAACATTTACCCTATTAAAGAATACATCAACAGACCCATTCAGGTTCATTATAAGATCTTCATATGTTTTCCACAACACTTGAATCTTTTCTCCTCTGACCATTTAATCTCTTTCACATATGTTCAAAAAAAATTCCCAGATGGTATGGGATGTTTTTCCGGAAATCACCTTCATATAGATAACATTTGATAGAGATCCCTATAATGGGATTTTTTACCTTAGTGTAAACATCCAATTTTCTTCGGTTGACATCTGATGTTGTACCAAAATTAATATTAGCTGTTATACCATGCATTGATGCTGTAACCACATCAATTCCAAAAGACTGGAAGTAGTGTTGCATCTGATTCGTCCATAGCTGAAAATTTTTCCCGTCGAAAATCGGAATCTATTTATGATTGGTTACATTTATTTGAGATATAAGAACTTATAATAATAATTCCCTTTGACACCAATTGTTAGGTACAATAGGATAGATACCCTAATAGGTTGTGAATCAGGGTATGAATAATTTAAACAACTTCCCCTTTTTTATCTAGTTTTTTTCATTGAAAAAAACCCTCTTCTCTCTCTCCATCCTGTTGCAAACTATGAATGAAACATAACAAATGAACATGACATAAAAAAATTACATGGTTCACCCTCACTGGGCTATGTCAATAGAGTATACACCGATGGTGTGCCGATGTACCAAATACACTATATGAACACTACTGTTTACATGTTTGTTGTGGACCCAGTGTACGTCCTGGGTTACAAACATTTAGAGTTTGACAACTCAATGCAATATAAAATGAAGTGATATCACTACTTATTTAGAAGATCCTATAATATATTAAAGACAAGTAGGTCCTTTCATTACATCTAATGACATCATCCATCACTATATGTAGATTCTCTTTTGAAGCTCAAATTTACTCAATTAATGATTACCCCATTTGTAATTCATTCTCCCATTTAGTATTTATTACACATTTTCCATAAAAGCACATGTGTATGTTATTAATATATTTATTATATTTAATATATCTCACAAATTCTTTTGGAGAACATAGAGTTTGAAAATCACATGATTTCTTTATCACCTGGTATTAAAAATAATCTATGTAATATCCAAAAATCATATATTTAATATTTGACTCAATAAAAAATCAATTCATGAGTGTTTTAGTCAATATCAATCACGTATAAATTGCTAAAAAAATATGTTTTGGTGTTTCTTATTGATCAAAATGATTTTCATAATTGATGAATTAAATATAGATAAAATATCCCCCAGATAAAAAACACTTAATTATTTCATATTTATTTAACATATTAATATAAATTATTTTTCCCTAGACATTCATGGTATAATTCATAGTATTTTTCTTGTTTGGGGTTAAATTAACCCAAAAATGAACATTCACTGATTTAATAAACAATCTTTGTATGGTATTAATAAAATATACTTATTTGACAAGTAAAATTATATTATTATCTGCATATTAATGTTATATATCATAATTACTAAAGAGTTTTAAAAATAATTAAATGTTATAATAATATTTCATAATTTTAAAATAGTATTTTCCTAGTGGAATAGTAGTTTTTAAAAGATAAAATTAACAATGATAGTTTATTTATTATATCATAAATATGTTTTGTAATTTTTGAAACCAGAAACATAATGATATAATAAACCACCGGTTCACACATTGAACCTTTCTATATAACATATATTATGAGTGGTGATAAAAAATTATTATCATTTCTCACGGTGGAGGTAGTCCACACATAGACATTAATGGTTATTTTTTTATTTTCTTAGTGTAGTGGATAGATAAATAAACAACGCGACATTATATTGGTTCATTTTTACAACCTCCAGATCTTCCATTCCATTTTCATGGCTATTTTTCCAGATAGATTTTCAACAAAATACCCAAAAGTCGACAATTCATCAAGAAAACCATCATTGTCAACAAACACAACTAACCAAAAAATGTTGCAAGGTTACCTTGAGGGATTATTCACAACAACCATAGAATATATAAGGATATCACTAATTAATACCTCAATGATGTTATCAACATGAAACTTTAATTATATATTAATTTTATCAATAATGATATAATATGAAAAATTATATCCAGAGGGAATTTCTGTAATCTCATAATATTCATACATTGTCCTAAATGTCATGATTGTAATATCATCCTTCTTCACCCTTAACTGCTGATAAATATATCAAAGTTCAATCATTGTAAATCATTTGGATCGTTGATGTAAGATTTATAAGTCATGAGTACTTGGTAAATGACAATTATTCATTATAGAAATTTCATTGAAATCATTATATTCTCTTTTCAATCTCATAGACATGTCATTTTATTTCCAGAATAATATATGGAATCCCAACAGAAAAATACTTGGGAATATAAATTTCTTGTAACTCATATCCTATAGTTATTTATTCAAATACAATTTCTCTAATGAATCCCTTATATTATGAGTTTTATAAATTTTCCTTGCATTTAGAATGGGTTTAGTAATGAATTCAACTTCAGGATCTAGTGGATGATCATGTAATTATTTGATAAAAACAATAATGAATATTTTTAGCTCATATAGATCCTTTTCTATTATGATATCTTCCATATCCATAGATAAATATTAATTATTATATTTACATATAATTTAATTAAGCGTAGATATTGGTGAAAAATATATACATTATTTATTTGTTGATATTTCTTCTTTATTGGAATCATGTTATACCTTGAAATTGGTAATTTAAATATCCATATCTTTTAAAAATTAATTATACATAGAAATTAAATCCATAACAAAGATAATATATATGTAAAATATAATTATAATATCCATGATTGAAAATTGGGAATTATAATGATTTATAATTAGATCTTCCTAACACATCATTATTATAATAAGATTCCCACACAATTTATTAATTAATTACTCCCAGTCCATGGTGAAATGAAAATATAAAATTATTTTAGAAAACACAGAATAGATAAATGAGCGGGAAGATCTAGAATCAATAAAACATTTACTAAATGTAAGGATCTGATCAAATTACCCACCAACACATTAATTGTAATTATTAAAGTAGATGTAGTAATTGCATAATCATGGCCATATTCACAAATCATTTTCTAAGCTACATTGCCTTAATGATTAAGGAATTGTTTCATAAATTTTACCATAACACTATAGTTAAATAATTAAATATCAAAAATTCTTCATGTCCCATTCATTTATTAGATTTATGTCTTATTTATCAAAACTTGTAAAAATATCATATTACCTTTTTGTTAGACCAATTTTTTTCATCTAAAACAGTCACATGATAGAAATTGGATCCCTAATTTAATCCTATTTTCTACATTATTCTTCCAATGATTGTCATTCCACATCTTTTTATCATGATTTATATTAAATATATACATCTTTTATAAAAAAAATTCTATCATAATGTATTTTGAGACTATATCATGATATGATGAAAATGTTCAAGAGACTAAATTATATTGAATTCATCACTATAACACATCAACAAAATAATCATTCATGTTTTTCTTCCTACATAAATAGTTTATCACATGTCTACCTGACCGTGTAATGTTATCCTCAAACTGAATAAAACATTCCTCCTCAATTTTTAGGGATTGAGGAATTACCTTTCTCTAGCTCTTATTTCCTTAAGAGGAATGTATTTTTCATTGAATTCCTCAATGAAGTACCCACATTCAATCCAATTTATCTCATCATCCTAATTTTTTTTGAATTATAAACCACCATTGGTCAGCATATTCCTTGAAATGGTTGACAACCACAATAAATTGTTTCCTTACTAAAACATCCTAATGAAGAAAAAGACCTTATATATGGTCTCAATCCATTATTAGTCTTCTAATGGACAATTAGTTCCACTAAACGATGGATGTTTTTATCATATGAAGTGATGTAACATAATGATACCATGATACAGATCAACAAGAATATTCTGAAGGTAATTTTATTTGGAATAACCTAGGTCAAATACACTAATATAAGTATTACTAATTTTCATCGACTCTCACTATAACATCCTGTTCTGATTTTAAAGTACTCCGTTAGTGATGTCCCCCCCACTCATTAGGGAGCATTTTCATGAATCTTAGTAATGGAGATTCATTAATGGGAAAATGAAAAAATATTTAAGGGTGTATTTTTTTAATTAATTCAGTCTGAGTATGAATGTGATAATAGATTATGTAGGTTCACCCCAAGAACAAATAATTTCCAGGTTTATTTTTTGTTTCTTGGTTAAAACCTTGGTTATCTATTACCAGCTTGGGGATTACGCAAAATTGATTTGGTTTACACTACGTGTATTTTTAACTTTGTGCATGTAATGAAGATTTATAGGGCATGAAATCTTACACTCCCTATACATAGAATTCATTATGTGTAAGAGAAAAATAGATATTTAAAATAGGTGACAAATTTTTCATTATTTTTATCCTTCATGTATTATATGATATGTAATAGGATTAAATTCCATGTAATTCTCACATATTGTGTTTTTTTCGGTTCTTTAGAAGTGATTTTAATTTCATTCAAATGTGTATGCATCATCTATCGACCTAAATATTTTCCTTGGTGATATTGGAGATATATGATCCTTCTAGATCTCTCATTTGATGATTAATCATTTTCGTTGTTGTGGTTCATATTTCTAGGTAAGTAGATATTCTCTTGTTTACTTTTTTTTCTAGACTCACTTTATTTCCACCGTAGTGTTCGATTGATCATCATGTAATGTATGGTTCTAAACAAATTTTAATTTTATCATTATTCTTGGTTATTTTATGAGATATTTCTCACATTCATTCTTTTTTGAAAATCCCTCTTATGTGTATTGATTTATGGATATTTGATTTAAAGTAGTTCGATCCATTTTATTTTTTCCATGTAATTGAAGCACATAATTAATTTATTTTTTTAGATATAATTCTATTGATTTATAAAACATCAATTTTTTATTATTGGATTACTAAATTTAACATGTAATGAATTTTGAGAATAGCCCCTAATTCCAATGGAATTGGAATTTTAGGGTGAACTATAGGAATGAATTTTGTTTTATTTTATGATAATTTCCTAAATTGAAATAATTAAAAACCAGGAATGTATTTGGATTCAAAAAAAAAAGAAATGATCCAAAATTTATGTTTTGGTTTTAAAATTTTAATGGGTATATTGTAACATAGAATTTTTCAATTGAATTGTAAAGGATGATATATTTTAAATGAGTTTATTTTATAATTACTTATTGATTGATTGAGAAAATGAGAGCTATTGTTATTATTGGCATCATTGGGACAAGAATTCAAGGAACTTGATCCCCCAAAAAAGATTGATGATTAAAAATATGTCAACCCTACTCCTTATTTCAGATTTAAACATGATTTATTACATAAAAATCACTTGATACGACATAGAAGATCTAGGTGTCTAGTGTATTTTGGGATTATGATCAATACATAACAACTTAAAACATGAAATACAATAACTTTATTCAAAACATCCTTTACATGATCACTACATTCCCTCATACCTAGCATTTCATTGGATAACCTGAGGACATGCATAAGAAAATGGTGAGCTATAAATCCTAGTAAGGGAATAAACATGGGATGACATGAGGGATAAAATACATGTTATCTAATAGTAATATAAATGGATCACAAGATAAAAATTAACATTAAGGCATGATAAAGCATGATAATCATAACATGGAAATGTGGCAACAACACTTAACATGGAATTAGCATGAGCCAAGGCTCATTGCACATGGACTATGAATAAAACCTAATTTCACATGATTTATGAGTAAAACCACATTTCACATTAATTAGAATGAGTCAATACTAATTGAACAAGACGTATCATGATACTATACTTTTCCTAATTCATTGGAGCGCTATCTGGGTGCACACTTCTTAAACATTTCATTTCATGCTTAAGTGTGCCACATTGATCATATAACTTGGAATAAATCAATGTCGTAAGTTATTCTAAGATTAATTAATGAGAAAAAAATACATGAAATTATCCTTCAATATTTATATGTGAATAATGTTGAATACCATTGATAGAGAGATGGGTATGGTGTACACTACACAATGATCTTGGCTTGAAAAAACACGATGAAATTTCGGCAGCATAAAAGTGTGAAATAAGAACTCATAAAAAAAATTATTGGAGAAAAAGGGATATCACATAATATTTACATGAAATTTACTATAAGGTGGTCATATAGATACATGTACCAACAATCAAAATGGAATATAGATTCATAATACAAAATAATTACTTGGGTGAAAAATAGGATAGATAAATCCCTCACGGAATTTCGTTATAGTAACAGGTGTACATGGGAGGCATTAATGAGAGATAAAGGGGTCTCACATCATCAAAAAATAATGAGGGAAGTATAGAAGAGGTCTAAAATCATACCCTAAAACTTGTAATTGAAAGGAAAATGGCATAACAACTTGATGGAAATTAGACAAAAAAAGGAAAGGAAGAAATCCCTTACTTGGATGTTTGATCCCAGAGGCTTGGGAGAGGCTTTAGAAATGCTTCGTGGGAGAATGGGGAACCTTGGAAAAATTAAAGAGTTACAAGGGCAGGGGTTGGTCGAACACCAAAGGTTTTTAGTGAAGATTAAGTTGGAACTTGGGTGGGTTTATTTAGGAAAGGTGGGGTAATTGTTTATTGTTTAGGATTGGGACACCTCACATTAAACTAATAAAAACCACAAACTAGACCATGGTTTTTGTAACGTCCTGGGCCCGGGTTCCACTAAATGGGTGCCCCGAATGTAGTTCACCATGTGACCTCATGCACATTTCCCCAAATGCCAAATGCTGCCGACTAGCAGCGAGAGCCCAGTTATGATAGTGGGGAAACTATGCCCTCATTTATCAATGTGTAGCGCAACAGAATAAAATAAAAAGCATACAACAACAACGGAAGAAATAAACCATACACATTTAAAATAGGCACCTGGAGTAAAAGATAACCAACCATTATATAGATAATGATGCAACCTGTCTCAAGTTCTATGAAAATATCCAGAACTTTTTACAACACAATATACTAAAGTACAACACATAGTATAGCAAAAGAAAACAAAAAAGCGGATAGCATCGCGAGCCTAAGCCCGGTCCCATGCTCCCCTTCTCCTAAAAAGCATTCAATTACATGTATAGGGACCCTTGCCCTTATCCACACCTACAGAAACAAAATCTTTTTGGGAAAAATACATAAACCAAATAGGGTGTTAGAAATAATTCCCTGTAGGCACCCACCAAAGGGATGTGTCCAACTGTGTGAAAATATGAAACAATAGTGTGCGGTAGTAAATGAAATAAACTAATAAGTACTCAAAAGTAAATAACTTTAGCAGTTTCATTTCTATTTAAATATTTTTTAGCTGTTCAATTTCTTAACATTCAAAGTTCTTCATAACTAAGCCCTCGGGAAAATCAGAACCTTGCCCTCAGGCCAATATAGTAAAACCATGACCTTAGGATATAAAGTACCTTTCCCACAAACATTTCCCTTAGGAGAAATAGAATATTTCTCTTAGGCCAAACTAAAACGAAACCCTCTGGTAAAAAAAATCTTCCCTCATGCATTTCCCTCAAGATAATAAAACTACGCCCTCAGGCTAAACAAGTAACCATGCCTTAAGGATATAAAGTAAACAGGCCATGCCCAACAGTAAACACAGTCAATTATTTACAATCCCTTCTGAGGAAAAAGTAATGCATAATGTTAACATGGAATACCCTCAGGTATCCTGGGCAAATGGCCAAACAGAGGAATGCACTCCCCTGGGTGGTTCTGGATGCAAGCAGCAATCCCAAACAACATTTATACAATTTCACTAAACAACCTATGAAATTCTATGTATTTAATTTAACAAGGCCTCAGCCATACGACACCCCATTCATGGGCGCATATCTCAGCAGTACACAAAACACACAATAGTCGGAATTTAAACACCAAGACACCTACCTCGATCACCCGTGATTGATGTACCCGAATGAAGCCTTCTGAAACGTTCAAGAACATTGTAGATTTGAGGTAAAATAATTCTCGTTCAACGTCAAATAAAACCCCCTTGGTAAAGAATTGGTAATAACTACTTAAAGAGAGGAGAGGGCTCACCTGTACGGTTCCAGGGAGATTGACGGTGCAGAAAAAGGATTCCTGGTACTCAATTTGGAGTTCTTCGACGATCCGGCCAAACCTCACAAGCCTCCCTCCAGTTCTAAGCTTCCTCTGTGAATAGAGGAGGCTACTGCCCGTTTTAAGAAAAGAAAAAAAAATGCACGACATGTAATCTCAAGTACACGGTGTGTACATTCCATTTTTTTACTATTCCGCAGGTGGCTTTTCACCAGCGTTGCAGTGTTCATCTGTTGACATGGGTACACGGCATGTATGCCTCTATACACAGCGTGTACTATCACCCAGCTGGCCAGCGCCTTAATATTTTCCTGCCGACAGACTACACGACGTTTAAATACAAACTACACAGCGTGTAGTCGGTTTTTACACCTTTCATCACCGACATGGCTACACGCCCTGTGTACTCATCCAACACAGCCAAAAGTACACGATGTGTGGAAAAGTACATTGCTTGTAGTCCCAAAATTTAAAAGTTTCCCCCATTTTCATTATTTTCTCAAAAAAACTAAAGGAAAAGAATAAAGAAGAAACCCATACCTCAAAAATAAGAACCGGGTTCCTACAAACTTTCCCCCTTAAAGAAATTAGTCACCGAATTTCCCTTCTAAGCGTGGTGAAGATATAGCCATGAACAACTCCAGCTACTGAGCACATATGTCGGTCTCCTGCTCCCAGGTTTCATCCTACACTCGGCTAGGCTGCCATAGCACCCGTACGAGAGGAACTGACTGGCCTCAGATATCCATCGTGCTCCTATCAACGATATGAATCAGATGCTCCTCAACGGACACATCTATTTCAAGCTCAACCTCCTCAGACTGAAAGAGGTGAGACTGTCCTGAATGATAGGGATACAACTGAGATACGTGGAAGACGTCGTGCATGGCTCTGTACCCTTGTGGTAACTGCAACTGATAGGAAACCATCCTGACTCTCTCCAGACTCTCAAATGTCCCCATATACCTCAGTGAAAGTTTACCCTGTCTCCTGATCCGCCGGTGTCCCAACCATGGTGAAACACGCAAAAAAACCAAATCCCCAACCACGATCTACAAGGGTCATCTACAGCGATCAGCATAATAATTCTGACGAGACTGTGTGGTAGCCATCCACTTCTGAATCAACTGGACCAACTTAGAAGTCTCCTGCACGAGACGTGGTCCCAGTGAAGCTGCATCACCTACCTATAACCAACACAAGGATGATCGGCATGACCTACCATATAAAGCCTTGTAAACTGCTTTCTCAATATTTGCATGAAAACTATTATTATAGGCAAACTCAACTAGGGGTATATGCTCTCCCAAGAGCCCCCAAAGTCTAAGATGCATGCACGCAACATGTCCTCAAGCACATGTATTGTACACTCTCCCTGACCATCAGTCTGAGGGTGGTAAGATATGCTCATAAATACTTGTGTACCTAGTTACCTCTGAAAACCCTGCCAGAAACGAGACGTAAAATGGGCGTCCCTATCTGAAATGATAGAACGAGGGACCCCATGAAGTCGTACGACCTCTTGAATATACAACATCCTAATCTTGTCAACTCTGAAGGTATCCTTGATCAGAAAAATGTGAGCTACCTTTGTGAGTCTGTCCACAACAACCCACACGGCATCATTGCCTCGAGGTGACCTCAACAACCCCTTCATGAAGTCCATCCCGACATCATCCCATTTCTACATTGGAATGGGTAACTACTGTAACAGTCCGGCTGGCCTCTGATTCTCTGTCTTCACATGTTGACAGGTGGAACATCTCATAACAAATATAGCTACTTCCATCTTCAAATCTGACCACCAGTACTGATGTCTCAAGTCACGGGAAATATTGGTAACTCCGGAATGAACTGACCAAGATGAAGAATGAAACTCATGCATCATCTCTTCACCTATATCCCCTGGAAACCACACTCATCCATGGAAATGTAGTACCTATAAATTCCTATTGTCCACCCAAGAGGAGGGTCCTCAATTTCCACCGACTCCCATAATATTAGGCCATCTGAATCAGATAGTTATCTCATCCTCACTCTATCTAGGAGGGTCGAGGTCACACCTAATGAAGAAAGATAGGTTTTCCCCTGACTGCCATGCACCTCCACTTGAATCTCAGAGAACAAAGCCATAAGCTTCCACTCATCACTGGCCTCATGAACTGCCTATGTCTGAGTCTTCCTCCACAATGCATCAGTAACTGCATTACCCTTACCAGGTGTATAGGCAAGCTCAAAATCGAAGGACTGAAGGTATGCTTCCCACCTTCGCTGTCTCAGGTTCACGTCACGCTAGGTAAAGATGTATTTGAGAGTTTTGTGGATGGTGAAAACCACAAAATGCTCTCCCAAGAGATAATGTCTCCAATAGTGCAACGCATGAACAACTGCAGCCAACTCAAGATCATGCGTCGGGTAATTCATATCATGTGGCCTCAACTGCCAGGACCTGTACACAACTACTCGATCGCCCTGCATCAACACATCTCCTAGCTCAATACCTGATGCATCAAAGTAAACTGTATAGCTTTTCCCCTGCTCTAGGAGTATTAGGATTGGTACTGATGTCAAATTTCCCTTCATCTCCTAAAAGACTGTCTCGCAAGATTCTGACCAAACGAACTTCACACCCTTCTTAGTCAAACCTATCAACGGCGCTGCTAAGTAGCAGAAGTCCTGTATAAAATGCCAGTAGTAACCAGCAAGCCCTAAGAAACTCCATATCTCAAACATGTTCTTAGGCTGCACCCAGGAAACTACTGCTCTCACCTTCTCTAGGTCTACTGAAACCCCTTCCTCTGAAATGATATGACCCAAGAAGTTAATATAGTCCATCCAAAAGTGGATCTTTGAGAGCTTAGAATATATCGTGTACTCTCTCAGTGTACTAAGAACGATCTCAAGATGGGTGGCATGGTCGTGTCAAGTGTGAGAGTACACCAAGATATCTTCCACGAATACTAACATGAAAGAATCCAAATAAGGATGGAACACGTGATTCATCAGAGCCATGAAAATGGCTGGCACGTTTGTGAGTCCGAACGGCATAACCAAGTACTCATACAGAACGTATCTGCTCTGAAAAACTATAAGCGGTATATCCGATGGTCTCATGCACAACTGATGATATCCTGACCTCAATTAAATCTTTGAGAACACTCGTACTCCACGAAATTGATCAAATAGATCATCAATCCTCAGCAAGGGTAATCGGTTCTTGACCATCAACTTGTTCAACTTCTGATAATCCACATAGAGTCTGAGGGTACCGTCCGCCTTTTTTGCAAAGAGGACTGGTGAACCCCAAGGAGAAGTACTGGGTCAGATGAAACCCATTGACTGTAACTCCTCTAAATGCCTTTTGTGCTCCTGAAACTCAGGCGTAGCCATCCTATAAGGAGGAATGGACACTGGTGCTTCTCCTGGAACAAGCTCAATAAAGAAATCTACCTCTCACTTCGTAGGTAGATCCGAAATGTCATCTGGGAAGACATCCCTGAAACTATCTACCACTAGAGGAAAATCCTTCTGACAGGTCCCCTGATCATCCAGATATAAGTTCACAATCTAGGATGTGACTCCACCTCTCCCACGATGCTCTGGTCCAGCTCGACTCACTTGAACAACCCATTCACCCTTGTATAGAAACTCTCTGCCCTCTGGTGTTGTGAAACTCACCATGTGACGATAGCATTCTACAAAGGCTCTGAAGGGAACCAACCAGTGCATCCCGATAATGACATAATATCTCATCATCTCTAAGACATAGAGGTCCCAAAGGATGTTACACCCACCATCCTCAATGGGTCACTCATTGCACTGACGTTCACCAGCCATTCTAGTCCCCAATGGAGTGTCAAATGTCATAACAGCAGAAGAAGAAGAAACACATAGCCCAAGGCTATCCACAATGGGCACAGATATGAAACTATGTGTAACACCCATATCGAAAAGTACTGATGATAAGACAGAAGCTACTAGAATAGTAAATCTGATAGTAGAAGGTCCGAGATCTTTCCCCTTTTGGGTATGTTGCACTGCATATGTCTTCCCAGTGCCGCGGCCCTGTGACACAGCCTGGCTACCCTGAGCTGTCCCACCCTGCTGCCTCTAGGATGCTGGTATCTAGCTACCATGGCCACGTCCACCATTCCTACATGCACGGCCTGACATATTCATGTTTTCCAACTGGTAAGAAGCTGCTGGTTCTGCTCCCAAACGCAGAGTCTATAAAGAACCCCTATCACTCGCCACCAATGGAAACACCCTGCAAAAGCACTACAGATGACCCATCTTTCCACAATCTTGACACTCTACTGGATCACGTGGACACTAAGTTCTCTTGTTACCCTTTTTACCACACTGGTAACACCTGATCGGGCCACCTGAATGGATCGTATGGCTATTACAGCCACCGTGAGAGAAACTCATCTGTCACATCCTTTTACTAGTAGAAATAGTACCTGAAACTGGTACCGAACTATCCTAGCCCACACCACTAGCTTCCAGTAGGTTCCTCTCTATAATTTGTTCCTTGTTCACAATGGCATGTACTAAGGGCAACCTAAAAACATTCACCAGAGCTTGGATGTCATATCGAAGACCATCCTCAATGTGTCTGGCTCTCAACCTCTCATCACCCACCAGAACGGGTGCAAAATGGTGAAGCTCGGTGAAACGAGCAGAATAATCCATCACCGACATTTAGCCCTGCTGGAGATTCATGAACACTCAATCTCTATCTACCCTCATCATCTCTGGGAAGAAGAAATCAAAGAAGGCTGTCTGAAAATCTTCCCACGCCATGGCTCGGTGATGCTCTGACTGAGTGGTGACATCCCACCACCTCTTGGCAGAATCACACAGCATATACGTCGCGAGCTTGACCCTCCGCCCTAGAAGCATCTAAAGATTCTTAAAAATAGTCTACATCAACCCCATCCAAGACTCCACAGCCTGTGGTCCTCCATCCTCTGAAAACATAGGCGGATGCTACTGCTAGAATATACGTGTCATCATTTCCATAGATGTGGCAACCGGCGGTGCTCCCTGAAAGTTCTGCATGAACCGCATAATGTCTTCACGGAACTGTGTATCCGCGCCTGTGTCCGGTATAACGGCTGGCGCCGCATCTGGCTCTACTAGAGGATCCACAGGTAGCCTATGGCCTACCATCTCTGGAGTATAATCGTTGCCGCTCTCCTGGCGAACAACACATGGTCGTCTCGGCGGCATGAAACTACAAGGTCAAATGCACACCTTAGATAAAGATTATCACAGTCGGAAAATGAAGGAACCAAAAGGGGAACAGGAGGAAGAAGGCATTCAAAATGGCACAATAAGACTACATGGAGTGTATACTAACTACACGGCGTGTACCTGAATTTTCTTCCCCTACCCGGGTCCTTCTACACGGCCTATCCACATGGCACTCATTAAACAGGACCGCATGAATGGTATATACTTTACACGGCGTGTATGGTTTAATTTTCCAATTTCATGTGTCATTTGTGACACGGCTGACTACTCGACATGTTACTGCATGGCATGTTACACCTGCACACGGTGTGTACAACACCCCGTTTCCCAGCCACACGTCTAAAACCCCACAGTCTGTCCTTGGACAAGACAACACGGCGTGTCCCATGGGTACACGATGTGTATGAGACAATCTCCACTGACCTGTGTTGTTAGTTACACGGCCGGATACATGGCTCACACTACATGGCATGTTCCATATACACACAGTGTGTACACGAAAGGATTACACTGACCCGTGTTGTTAGTTACATGGATGGATCCCATGTCAGACTACACTGTGTGTTCCATAGTGGACATGACGTGTATGTATTATGGTCTCCCCATCCATGTTTGTTAGTTACACGGGTGGACTCCAGGTCAACACTACACGGCGTGTACATATGGTACACGGTGTGTTTTCCCTCAAGGACTTCCCTTCACTGTGTCCCTGACCACACGGCCTATGACACAAGAAGACACCACGCAGAGGGTACATAGGGTACACAGCGTGTAATTAAAAAAATTTATTTTCTTCTCAAACATAAGAACATACACGGGGTGTTTAAGGTACTACACGGCGTGTATACTGGGTTTCCAGATAGTATGACTCAGAAACTTTTCCGGAATGCAGAAAATACTAAAAAACAACACCTATGTGCCAAATTCTTATTCGTGAGGGACCATACTCCCTGTGAATCAAAATTTGCCATCTTATATGTGTTATAAATGGATGAACATCCAATGATCCAACAAATTTTGTTCAATGAGGTCCCATACTCCCAAAAAACTGATGTTCGGCGTCCATTCTATAAACAGGCTCACCCAAAAATACGCTATCAACCAATATGTATCTATCAAGAAACTATCACAACAGAATGACTTTATTAGAACAAAATTTATCAACACAACATGAAATTTATAATTAACCTACATGGCATGGAAACTACGCATGACATGTGCATCACCTGACAGTGAAATCAAATCGAATGTAAAATTAGAAAAATCATAATAATTGAAAAAATACGAGGTAGACTGGATTTTCCATGTACACGAGTTAGCTACTCATGAGCATAGATTATTACCAACTATTGTTCTCATCCTATCCCCGACTAAGGATCTAAATAGTAAGTCAAAGAAAATAACCCCTCTAAAACCAATTTGTAATGTCCCGGGCCTGGGTGCCACTCAATGGGTGCCCCGAACCTAGTTCCCCACGTGACCTCAAGCGCATTTCCCCAAACACTAGTGTCTACCAACTAGCAGCGAGGGTCCAGGTCTGATAGTGGGTAAAATATTCCCTAATTTTTCAATGTCTAGGGAAGCAAAATAAAATAAAAAACATACAACAATAGTGGAAGCAATAAAACATATAAATTTTAAATAGGCAACTACAGTAAAAGATAACCAACAGTTATATAGATAATGATGCAACATGTCTCATGTTCTATGAAAACAGCCAGAACATGTTACACTGCAATACAGTACAGTACAATATAGAGTACAACAAAACAAAACAAAATAGCCAGTATCATCATGAGCCTAATCCTAGTCTTATGATCCCCTACTCCTCAGCAACAATCAAGTACCTGTATAGGGACCCTGGCCCTTATCCACACATACAAAAACTTAATCGATTTGGGCCGAAGACATGACCCAAACATGGTGTGAGAAATAAACCCCAGTAGGCACCCTCCAAAGGCCCATTTCCAACTATGGGAAAATATGCAACAACAGTGGGCGGTTGTAAATGCAATAAACTAAGTAGTAATCAAAAGTAACTAACTTTACCAGTTTCATTGCCATTTAAATATTCATTTAGCAGTTCAATTTCTTAACATTCAATGTTCCTCAGAACAAAGCCCTTGGGAAAATCAGAACCTTACCCTCAGGCTAATATAGTAAAACCACACCCTCAGGCTTTCCCTCAGGCTATAAAGTACCTTTCCCTCAAGCATTTCCCTCCGGAGGAATAGAATCTTTCCCTTAGGCCAAACTGAAACGAAACCCTCAGGTAAATATAATATTACCCTTATGCATTGCACTTAGGCTAATAGAACTACGCCCTCAGGCTAAACAAGTAACCATTCCCTCAGGCTATAAAGTAATTGGTCCATGACCAATAGTTAAACATGAAATTATTTACAATCCCTTTTGATGGAAAAAGTAATGCATAAAGTAAACATGGAATACCCTCAGGTATCCTGGCCAAACGGCTAAATAGAGGAACGCACCCCCGGGGTGGTCCTGGATCCAAGCAGAGATCCCAAACAACATTTATACATGTTCATTAAACAACCTATGAAATTATAGGTATTTAATTCAATAAGGCCTCAGACATACGACACCCCATTCATGGGCGCGTATCTCAACCGTACACAAAACACACAACTGTTGGAATTTAAACACCAAGCCACCTACCTCGATCACCCAAGAACGATATACCCAAAGCAAACCATCTAAAACGTCCATGAATGTCGTAGATCTGAGGTGAAATAATTATCATTTAACCACAAATAACATCACCTTGGGAAAAAATTGGTAAGAACTACTTAATGAGAGGAGAGCGATCACCCTTACGGTTCCAGGGAGATTGACAGTGCAGAAAACGGATTCCCTGTACTTGATCTGGAGCTCCTCGAAGATCCAACTATCCCTATTGATCCTCCCTCCGGTCCTAAGCTTCCTCTGTGAACATAGGAGGCTACTGCCCGTTTTAATAAAAAAAACAAAATACATGGCATGTACTCTCTAGTACACGATGTGTACTTTCCATTTTATAACTGTTTTGCTTGTGGATTTTCACCAGCGTGGAACTTTTCATCTGTCGACATGGGTACACAGCATGTATGCCTCTATACACGGTGTGTACTGTCACCCAGCTGGCCATCTCCTTACTATTCGTATGTCGACTGACTACACGGCTTGTAAATACAAACTACACGGCGTGTAGTCGGTTTTTACAACTTTCATCAGCGACATGGCTATACGCCCTGTGTACTCATCCCACATGGCCAAAAGTACACCGCGTGTGGAAAATTACATCGCGTGTAGTCCCAAAATTTAGGATTTCCCCCATTTTCCTTATTTTCTCAAAAACACTTAAGGAAAAGTGAAAAGAAGAAACATGTAACTCAAAAATAAGAACTGAGTTCTTACAGTTTTTCCCATGTTTTCTGCAAAAGGGGAGTGGCTAACAATATTTTATGACACCAAAGGCAGAACATCATAAACTACTATTGTAGTTTATGTGGAGGTGAGTCACACTCTCAAGGAAAACAATTTAAAAAGACAAAAGGTTTTAAAAGCCCTGAAGGGACCACTAAGGCTTTCTAAAATAAATAAATAAAACCCAAAATCACATTATTTTAATGGTAAACCATATATTGTATTAAAACTATGTTTATATTATTTTATTACATCAATATTGGTTCATTATGATGTCACTAAATGCATTATATATTTTAATGGTATTTAATATTTACCCAAAAATTCATTATTATGTAAAAAAATGCACATAATCATAGTTATATAGTCTTGTTACATATCCCTTTATAACACCCACAAAAGACCAAAAGGTATGTTGTGCAATGGTGATAGACTCTTGTGGTGTCTCGGATAACATCGCTCGGGTGGTAATCTTTATTAACTTACACTTCTCCCCTAGTCAGTTCTAATCAAGTATAATGTGTTATATCTCAGCTTGAGCTGGTCAAGAGAAAATCCCAATTATTCCACCTCCTTTATGAGCTATAAAAAATGGGCTTCGTATGTGGAAAGTCTACTAAATGAGGCCATCACTTCCCTTGTTTGATTAAATTGGATTTTTTAAAGCCCTATATTTATACTAATCAGGTGGTCACTATTCAACAACTATATTAGAAATGGTCACAATTCTTAAAAGTATTCTAAAATCCAAAAACATAAAACAAATGATGTTCACCTTTTATATAACCATAATAAGACATTTAATTGGATAAAGAGTAATTTCCATTAATGAATGTTTGGGTCATTACAATCTTCCCCCCTTATAAAATTTCACCATCGAAATTTCCATTTCCCAAACTAAAATAGATGCGGGAAACTCAGCTTCATCACTTCCACTGATTCCCACGTTGCTTCTTTAAACTTGTGGTTTCTCCATAACACTTTGATGATGGGCATTATCTTATTTCGTAGAACGTTTTAACAAAAATCTAAAATCTTTACTAGTTTCTCCTCATATGAATGATCATCCTCTAACTATACTACCTTGGAAAAGAGTACATGTGAAGGGTATGGTGTTTAAATCTTAAAGAGAGATACATGAACAACATCATGTACTTTGGCCATTGTAGGTTAAAGGGATAGTTGATAAGCCACAACCCCGGCACGATAAATAATCTCGAAGGGGTCGATATACATAGGACATAACTTTCAATTCATTTTGAACCTCATAACCTTCTTCCATGGAGATATGAATTGAAATACCATGTCTTTAACATTGAACTCAAGGTCTCATCGACATTTATCTACATAACGCTTCTGTCTACACTGGGCTACCTTGATATGCTGCTGAATGGTTTTGATTTCCCCACCATTCAATCCACCATTTTTAGTCTTAGGAGATTATACTCACTAACTTCATCCCAACATTCTGGTGTTCTGCACCTCTTCCCATATAAGGCTTCATAATGTGCCATTCAAATTATCAAGTGGAAACTGTTATTATAGGAGAATTCAACCCGTGGAAGTTGTTGGTCCCACCCTCCTATGATTTCTATAGAGTATGATCTTAACATATCCTCCAGTGTCGGAATAGATTGATCAGACTGGTCATGAGTTTGAAGATGCTAGGGAATACTGAAGATCAGTTCAGCATCTAGAGCATGTTGAAGACACTTCTATAATGTAGAGGTGAATCTTGGATCTCGATCAGATACAATAGATAGTGGTACTCCATGCAGTATTACCACTTCCCTGATATATATACATGCCAGTTGATCCAATGAAAAATCCTCCAGAATTTCAATAAAGTGTGCATAATTTGTAAGCTGATCCAAAAAAACCCATATTTCATTGTTTTCATTGGATGTATTCAAATGTTCGGTGACAATGTCTATGGTGATGTTCTCCCATTTACATGCTGGTATGGGAAATGGTTGCATCATACTCTTAGACATCTTCCTCTCTACCTTCACTTGCTGACACACCAGGCACATTCATGTAAACTCAGTGATCTCCTTCTTCGTATTGTCCCACCAATAATGTTCTCAGAGATCTCGATACATCTTTGTGTTTCCTGGGTGAATAGTGAAATTAGAACTATGTGTATCATCCAAAAGTTCCTTCTTCAGCTCTGAACAAGATAAAACACATAGTATTTTCCCAATTCTCAAAATTACTTCTTCATTAACATTGAACTCCAAATAGTTCCCTCATCTGATAGCTTCCACTTTCTTCTGAACTACCAAATCATACCTTAGATCATAATTTAACCAATCTATAAGAGATGGTTGATAAATAATTTGTGAATGGATTGATTTTGTTCAGTTATTTATGGTTCCCAAGTCTATTTTCATCAAAAATAATAAGATTGGATCATTACCAATTCTCATCAGTGATAGAATTGTTGATTCCTTTCTATATACAACATCTACCACCTTATTCACTTTCCCACGATGGTAATCGATTGAGCCGTCATAGTCATTGATCCTCTCTATCCATCTTTGTTGGCGCATGATCAACTTTTTCTTTTTGAATATATACATGAGCCTTTTGTGGACTGAATATATTTTACACTTCTCCCCAAATAGATAATGCCGCTAATTTTTTAAATCGAAGATCAACGTAGCCAACTCCAAATCATGTGTCGGATAATTCTTCTCACGAACCTTCAATTTCATTAAAACATAGGAAATGAATTTTTCATTTTTCATCAAGACACATACCAATCACTTCTTCGATTCATCACTGAATACAACAAAAATTTATCCACTTGTGGATGAAGTGAACATAGGCATAGTGATAAACCTCCTTTTTTAACTCCTTGAATATTTCATTGCATTCATAACTCCAAGTAATCATTACTCCCTTCTGAGTACTCTTGGTATGAGGGTTAGACAATTGTGAGAAATTTCTCACCAATTTTTGATAATATCTAGCTAACCCCATGAAGCTATGGATGTCCATTACCGATGATGATCACGTCCATCCCTCAATTTAATATTTTTTGAGGGATCCACTTATATCAAATTTCTTGTGATTATATGGCTTATGAATGAGACCTCCTTCAACCAGAACGTAAAATTGTTGTACTTTTCATAGAGATTCTCTATCTACAAGGTCTCCAGTACAGTTCTTAGATGCTCTTCATGATCCTCCAAGGTTTTGGAATATATCAGAATATTACCTATAATGACTACCAAAACTTTTTCAAGGTAATCCATAACTACTATATTCATCAAGTCCCTAAATATTTATGGACAATTAGTGAGTTTGAAAGTCATTACTATGAATTTTATGTTCCTGTATCTTGTACGAAAATAATTCTTGGGGATATCTTCCATATTCACCATTATTTGAAAATATCACAACCAAAAATCAACCTTCGAGAAGTATTGTGCTTCACACAGCTGATCAAACAAGTTATCGATTCCTAGGATAGGATACCTGTTCTTTATCATGATTTTGTTAATCTCATGATAATCAATGTGAAGGCACATTGAGCCATATTTATTCTAGACGAAGATGATTGGTGCACCCCATGGTGAAGCACTTGGGAATATAAACCCTTTATCTGGATTCTCTTGTAGTGGTTTAATCAAATCCTAAATATCTACAATATATATTAAATATGAAGTCTTGGATATTGGTAATTCCCCAGATATAAGATCAATTGAGAATTGAACATCTCTTCTAGGAGGAAGACCAGAAAATTCTACAGGAAACATCTCAGTGAATTCCCTCACAATAGTCATGTCTTCAAGGATGGTTTCCTCCTTAGACTCAATCATCTGATCCAAATAAACATGCCCATAGGTCATCAATATCCATGCATGAGATTATGGAGATAAATAATATTCATCTTCCTCATAGAACTTGTACAGAATCTGGGGTCGACTCTCCGCATTGAGTGTGATTTCCCTCTCACAGAAATCCATGTTGGCTCTATATAAGGAAAGCCAGTCCATGCCCAGAATTGCATCAAATTCCACCAGAGGTAGTATGATGAGGTTCTCTGGGAAGTTCAATCCACATATTATGATATGGGAGGATTTATATTAATGGGATTCAATGATTTCCCCATTTTCTCTACTCACCAACATAATAACTTCAATGATTTTGGGTGGTGCTGGGATTGTTCTACTAAACATTTGGGATATAAAAGAATGCATAGAACCTGAATCAAAACTACTTTTTCTATTCATGAATTAATAACTAGCGTACCTATCACCACTTCGTTGTCAGGGTTCACTTCAGTAGTAGTGATGGAAGAATCTCACCCTTGCTGCTTTGTTAGTTGTTGGTTCCCTCCGAAAACACATGGCTTTGGGAACCGATTTGTAAGATTCCTTGGTTATTTTCATTTTTAGCAATGAAAAATGCATTAAGGTTAACATAGAGTGTTCCTCTCCTCCTTTTCAGCCGTAAGTTTTTCTTGCAGACAGTTAATAGATAGGTTCCCTCCTCTTCCAAACCTAAAGCATTTCCTCATCACCTTCAGGGAATTTCTTGGGTTATTCTTTCCGCACATTTGGCAAGTGGGGTACTGGATCTTCTTAGTACCACTTAATTTATCAATCAGACCACCACCATTGAATTCCACCTTAATCTTCTTATCCCCATGACACTTGTATGATTTTTTTATCTCCATTTCGACATTGAGTGAAAAATGGAAAAAAATTTCATACCTGTCAAAGTCACGGATTTCCAGCGCTTTTTGTAGGCTAGGCTTCAGCCCACTAAAGAAGTAGAAAACCTTGAATTCTGGGTTAACAACAATGCCGAAGGCGTATCGTGTAAGCCTTGTGATGTTTTCCATATATGCTCTGACAGATTCTTCTTCTTTTTTTAGGGAAAGGAAGTCCCTTTCCCTTTTAAGTCAGAGGATGTATAGAAAATATTTATCGAGAAACATCTTTCAGAAGTACTTCCATTCCAGTGCATCAATCTCCTACTTAGGATTCATATTTTTTATCAACATCCATTATTGATCATCTTCGCCATTCATACAGTAATCATCCAAGAGAACTATCTATTGTAGAGAAAATTAAAGGATAAAGAATATCTTTTCAATGGATTTGATCCATTGTTCGACAATTGATAGATCAGAAGATCCATTAAAAGTATGAGGCCTTTTTCTTATGAAGATCTCGATAGCGACTTGTACTTTCTTGGGGGGGGGGGTTGAAAGTTCTTCTTGACACATGTTTTTATTCAAATTTTGAGTTAACAGAGAGAGAATCGTGACAAAATTTTTGATTCCCTCTCCCATCGGATTGGGCATCTCATTAGCATTGTCATCACATTTATCTTCATATCAGTTGTTATCCTGAGTACTCATTTTATTGGCCATTGGATAGAATAAAATTATTTTTAGGTGTAACACATAAAGGGTAATCCAATGAAAAAACTGATGTCTTATAAATAACTTTTATTTTCATAATTTATGAATCCATAGGCTTCAATTTATGTTATTCATGATCTACATTCTGACAAATATTCTTAAGGGAATTTTTTTAGTTCCCTTAATTATGGTTCATACTAAGATTGTGAATTTTCTAATGCATATCCCCCAAGAGTTTCATAACCATGATTGTATCAAGGCCAGTTGTCATGTACCAGGATTCCCCAGGTCATGCTCGAAACTCCTTGTCGGGGTTTTCACCCCTAGGTACATCTCTACGGGAGCCGCCTCTACCTGCTCGTATCTAGACAGGGACGTATTTTATTGATAAACCACTTACTAAATACCCCCAAAAACATAGGTATGTTTTTATTATAATTAGTCATTTCTTTATGGCTTTACTACGATTTTCCAATCCTAATCCCAAAAAAACTAAACCTATCCTATGATATCAACTATGACAACCCTGCTCATTATTTCACACATAAACATGATTTATTACATAAACATCACTTGATGAAACATAGAAGATCACGAATTCTAGTGTCTTTGGGGATTATGATAATTACATAATAACTTAAAACCTGAAATAAAACATTTTTATTGAAAAAATCCTTTAAATGACTAGTACATTTCTTTATACTTATCATAGAATGGGATTACCTGAGGACTTGTATAAGAAAAGGGTGAGCTATAAAGCCCACTAAGGTAATAAACATGAAATTAAATAATGGATAAGATACGTGTCATAAAATAGGAATATCAATGGGGAATAAGATAAACATGAACAGAAAGGTATGATAATTCATGATAATTATAAAATGGAAATGTGGTAACAACACTTAACATGGTATTAGCATGAGCTAAGGCTCATTGCACATGGAGAATGAGTAAACCCTCATTGCACAATAATCATGAGTAAACCCTAATTACACTTTAATTATCTTGATCCAACACTCATTGCACATGAAATATCATGATACCATACTTTTCCCAATACATTGGAGCATTATTAGGGAGCACCCTTCGTAAACATTTCATTTCATGCATAAGTGTGACACATTGATCATATAACATGGAATCAATCAACATCATAAGCTAATCCATGATTAATTAATTTGGAAAAAACTAAATGAATGTATCATTCAGTATTTATATGTTCATATAGATAAATACCTTTGATAAAGACATGGGTATGGTATTCACTACACAATGATCATGGCTTGGAAAAACTCGGGGCAATTTCAGCAGCATAACAACAAGAAATAAGAACCAATAAAAAATAGTTTATGAGAGAGAAATGGGGTCTCATCATATTTACCTGAAATGTACTATAAGGGGGTCATATAAGTACATTTCCTTATAAACATTATGGAATTTAGATGCATAATACAAAATAATTACATGGGTGAAAAAGAGGAGAGAGAAATCACTCATAGAATCTCGGCATGGTAACAGGTGTACATGGGAGGAATTAATGAGAAAGAATGCGGTATCCCATCATCAAAACATAATGAGTGAAGTATGGGGGAGGTGAAAAATCATACCCCAAAAATTTTAATTGAATGAAAAATGGAATAATAACTTAATGAAAACTGGACAAAAAAGAGAAAGGATGAAATCCCATACATGGAAGTGTGATCCCAAAGGCTTGTGAGAGGCTTGAGAGAGGATTATTGGAATTTTGGGGAACCTTGGGACTATTATAGAGAAATGAGGGCAGGGGAAGGTCTAAATCCAATGGGTTTGAGTGAAGATGAAGTGGGATCTTTGGTGGGATTTTATAGGAAAGTAGGGGGAATTCTTTATTATTTAGGTTTGGGACACCTCACTTTAAATTAATCAAAAACACAAACCAGACCATGGTTTTCCCCATGGTTTTTGCCAAAGGGGATTGGAAAACATTATTTTATGATTCAAAAGTCCGAAATTCAAAAAATAAAATGGTTTCTTATGTGGAGGTGAGTCACACTCTTGAGGAAAACAATTTAAAAAGGAAAATTGTTTTATAAGCCATGAATGGTCCACTTAGGCTTTCTAAAATAAATTAAACAACCCCAAAATACCATTATTGTAATGTTAAAACATATATTGGCCGAACATAATGTTAAATTTGTTTCATTACATCACTATTGGGTCATTATGATGTCATAAAACACATTATATATTTAAATGGTATTTAATTTTTACCTAAAAATTGGGATGCCACAAAAAATTATAAAAAACTCACCTTTGGATAATTTCAACTTCATGATTCCAAAAATAATATTTTTTTTATCTAAATAATTTTATAAATATGTATATTTTTTACTTTTAAAATAAAAACTGATATTTACCAAAAATTCATGGGTTTTGACCAAAACAGCTTTCAACCCATAATAAAAATTACAATTGAAATTATAAAAATTGAACAATCATTTATATTTATAAAAAATTAATTTATAAATTTTTTATTAAAATATTCTTTAAATCAAAAATCCATTAATTCATCAATATATATTTCTTTGTTGAATATTAACTAAAAATACTATTTGCACTATAAAAACTCTTTATGAAGTAAAAATAATAATATGATTCTATATTCACTATTATATACAAAAATAATGCACTATATCAGAGTGATAAGTTTTTGTTACATAACCCCTTATAACACCCGCATATGACCGAAGGGTAAGGATTGCGATGGTGACAGACTCTTGGGGTGTCTCGATTAACATCGCTCGTGTGGTAATCTCTATTAACTTCCACTTCTCTTGTATTCGATTCCGCTCAAACATAAATAGTTCAATCTCAGCTTATCCTCGGTCAAGAGTGAATCCCAATGATGCCAAATCCTTTCCATGCTCCAAAATATGGGCTTCGTATTGGGAAAGTATACTAGATGAGGCCGTTAGTTTTCTTATCTGAATTAATTGGATTTGATAAATCCTAATAATTATACTAATCAAGTGATCACTGTTCAACAACTGTATTAGAAATAGTCACAATTAATACGAGTATTGTAAAATTGAAAAACATAAAACAAATGAAATTAACCTTTAAATAACCATAATAAGACATTTAGTTTGATGAAGAGGAATTTCCATTAATTAATTTTTATGTTGTTAAAAAAATCAAACAAACATACTTATTTGAAATTATTATCCTCGATATGATGTTGATGAACCCAATTTGTACTAATCCTAATGGACTTGTGCACACATGATTATCCATGAACACTGATTTGAGATGTGAGAAGATAACAGATATGTTAACTAATTTATTTTAGATCAGATGACTATGGTGCTTTTTGTGTATGGTTTTATTATATATTCTATTGATTACAAAAGTTTTTACTCATTATAAATGGTTTATAAATGTTATATTATATATAATATTTATTTAATAAACATATGAAAATTTTCAAATACATTGAAAATAAAACATGTCTCTTAAAAAGTTTAAAATAATATGTTATTCCATTACATATTTTATTAAAATTGAATGCATGGATGGTTTATCATTAAGAAATATATTATGAAACCATTGGTGAGACCATAATCGGGTTTATAGTTTACACCCTACAATTCTCATTTGCA
Source organism: Viscum album (assembly GCA_963277665.1). Lineage (NCBI taxonomy): Eukaryota > Viridiplantae > Streptophyta > Magnoliopsida > Santalales > Viscaceae > Viscum > Viscum album. Next base: position 1,213,168,631 of record OY728137.1, read on the forward strand.
GGTTTTATGTTTTCCAATGCTGGGTACAAGGAAATGGAAATAACCACTCGGAGGTGGTGGATGTTCTTGACCCTTGGGACCGTTGATTGGTAATTTTGACAAGTGGAGCTATCTTTCACTTGTTACATATTTTTTTGAGACTTTTTTAGTATGTTGACAGTTGTTATATTTTACTTTCAATTGAGTTGTTTACCTATTTTCTTTGGTACTAGTTTACCTAATTTTCATATAGTAATTTTTAATTTTTTGGAGTGATGATCATACTTTCAGGTATATTTATATTAAAATGTATTTTTTGAAAAATCATTCACTCATGATTGTGTATAATATTAGTTTTCAATTACAGAACCATGGAGATCAAGAATGACCTTCAGTCAAAGTATGTTTTGGATCTAGTATTAGGGTACCATGGTATTTGCACAAGTTCAGAAAAAGGGGTATTAGAGGTGTATATAAAGTATATTTCCTTGATTCTATTATAAGTTTTTGGATGTCTTTGTGTGATTTTGGAGGAAACATTGAATGATTTCCTAGACAATAATAACTTTAATGAGACTTATGTCACTAAGGGTGTTTGGAAAAATTGATATTAAGGAATGTTTTGATCTAATTCTAGTCCCTTCACTTATATTGTTTATGTCAAAATGAAATATCAATCTTAAATTTATACTCAAAGGAATTGATAAGAATGTACCTCTTATTTGAGTTTTTGATTTTGTATCTGTTATGATGTCTTCAATGTTTTCTACTAATGATTTGTTGAATCATTCCTCTAATAGGCCATTTAAATAGGCCCCATGAAGAGGCTTCCCATGAACCACATCAAGGGAAGCCTCCCATAATCCAATATCCTTTGATGATATTGTAAATTTGTTCAATGATATAGGACATACACCTACAATCATTACCATTTAGGATTCAATTGTGGAACGTCATCAGGATGAACATAAGAATTTTTACTTATAATATATTCTCCAATATACACCATCATTATAAGTTTCTACTGACCTTCTTGATGATGGGGATTGGATGAAAAATATAGATCTTATTTTTTACTTCATATAAACACCATAATCCATTAAGATTAAGGGTGTTATAGAAAGGATAGATGTCCCCTACATGATATTGGGGGATTCAATGTGAACGGTGATGAAGCATGAGGGTTCAGAGTGTAATGAATTTAGAGTTACTTTTACTAAATCATTTTATATAGAATATATTGTACTGGTAATTTCAATAGTGTTTTAGAATCCTCCTGCAAGCTGATATGACCATGACGGACTTTGGGAAGCACTTTTTTGAGAATGTTCTATTTTTACATGAGATTGAATCAAATGCAACGATAATGATTTGATGTTTAATTATGGGTCTTAGACAAAATATTTTTTCCCATGGTTTCTTATTAAAGAACTATTAATTTGCTAATTTGTTGGAAAGGGTGTTTGTGGATGAGCTTGATCTGGCTGGTAAGGAAGGGATAATTTGATTTATTTTTTCTTTTAGCCTGTGTTTTGTTTGTTCCTTTAAATAAACGTAATGTATTTATGATCGACATGGTGTATCTAGACAGACAGTGTCTTCCATAGCTAGTTTAGTTTTTTAAAAATTCCCTTTTACATGCTTCTAGTGTGTAATGGTTGGAAATTTGGTGCATGTTTTCACTAAGGCACCAAAGATTTGTATATTGTGTGGTAATTTTTCCACCTACATATATACTTCAATATGTTATCATCCCTACACATTGATAGGGGTTCATTAATTCTTGAATTTTTTTGATGTAATCATTTGATTCAGAATAAAATGGGTTCCAACAAGAGGAATATAGAACAAAGTTTCCTCTTGTAATGGAAGATTCCTTAGAGGATGTTTGTATGTTTCCAATGACATTTATAGGTACCAAAAATTTAAATTCATACATAGACACTTCTTTACATGATAATTTCTTATCTCACACTTTCATATCGGTCATTATTTTTTATTTTATATCCCTTCGTATATACCTTATTCTTAAGGGATGGATCATACTACACCTAGATTAATGAAAAGAGAAAAGGATCTTCATGATCCTACTTATGTATTCTCGTTATTAATTATTTCTCTTACCTTGGATTCTATAGACCTAGATTTAAAATATCATTACATCATTATCTATTTGGATTATCCAATCTCACCTCAGGCACAAATTTAATTTTATCTTTAGTGAGTCTCCCTTATAACACATGATGGGGTGGTCAATGTCTTTCATGGGGAATGGTAACCAAGAATAAGTTGAGTTGGATCATTTTTTAGTTGTTGGAAGGGTATTATTATTATTTTCTTTTGACTTAATGAGAGAATATTTGAATTATGATCTCCCTCAAGTTTCCATCATGATTCCAGAAATTTTTTGTTCTAATTTCTATGGTTTTTAAACAGTGAGAGAGATGTAGTTTTATATTTATTGAATACATGGTACTCATCTAGAGTCTATTAACACATATGATATTGCTCCAGTAGAACTCTTTGTGTTCAAGGCTCAGTTGGATGATATCTTTGATGATGGATCCATTCACTATAATTTATCACCATAATTGGTTCATATCATGTTCACTATAATAGATGATATATCACTTCTCTATTTTTATTACTAGAAGATATAAAGAGTTATGGTAAATAAACTATGTCTATTAACATTTATTTTGGATATATTTTAATGATTTAAAGGTGTTAAGTGGTTATTTAATACTGTTATTTGATCTAGTTATCACGAGTTGTGAAAAAAATAAATTGACTTTTAGAAAAATTCCTTGAGAAAAAGTTATTACCAAATTGAGTACCTTGTAATGCCATATCTTCTATCCCACAATCCTTTAATATTTATGTCTCTGACTAATATAATGATCATATTGTACCTTAATACATTTGTGGTGGCCTTTTTTGATGAAGTATTAGTTTTCACTCAGTCTGAGGAGGATAATGTTAGTCCTTTGAGAGAAAATAAAAAAAGATTGATAAATAACTAACTATAGTCTATGCTACGAAAATGTTATTTATTAATTAGGGATGTTTTATTCTTGGAATACATGATTTTTTAACATGGGAACTAAGATTATTATGAGAACATAAAATATTTAATGACATAGGAGAAACAAAATAATTTTTATTTATATATTTCGATTCTTGGGATTTCCATGATATTACTACTGAATTTTCTAATATCTATTAGTGATGTATTCCCAATTGAATGGTATCAAACAGAACGAGCTGAATTTAATTTGATAAGATATATTTTTTATTTCTTTTTTTGTGATGAAATTTCTTCTGACTTGTGTGATAATGTTAACTCTTCCAGTGGCTGGTTAGGGATATGTTTTCTTTTGTGATGTATCACTATTTAGTTTGGGATGTGTTTTTATGTAGGTTAATCACACTGTAGCCTATGTTTCATGATATATTAGGCCACGTGAGGAAGATTATATGAACCATGGCCTTGAACTAGATATCATGATGCATAAACATTGGAGTTTGAGGTATTTGTTTTGAAAAAATGTTTTACTATATTTTATAACGACAAAACGATTGATTTATATGTTCTCCAAAAATATTTAATCATTCGGTAGTGGATTAGAGTCGAGTACCAAAAGTATTTTGGATTTTACATTGACTATTCCTTTAGGAAGATTAATTTTTTTTCTGATCTATTTGGTAGGAATCTTCTTCATCATTATTTTAATGAATCATAATAAGTTTGAAACTATATGGAACCTATTGAACGGTTTCATTTAAGAGTCTTGGGGATAGAGTTTTATTTTTTAAAAAAAATTCATTTGAACTCCTCTCATAATGTGATGAATCATCATAATTATCACTGTTATGATAAGGTTCATGGCACTAGAGACCCTCTTTATGGTGGGGATATGATCACCATGTTTTATTATTACATGGAAGGTAATCTATGTTTTTGGAACTAGTCTGTTGTTCCCTTTCCATAAGGAATGTTGTGGTGGGATATTGTTGTTGTTGTCATTAAGAAGTGCACCTGGGTACCATGAAGATATTTTATGATATGTAGTGATGATTATGGTGACCATGTATGAATCATGACCTCTCTATCTTTGTTTCACCTTCAAATCCTTCCCAACAGGTTAAGGAAAAGCACCAAAATACCTTTTTTCCCATCATCACCATCTATTAATGACTAGAAATTAGGATAATATTTCTATTAAAATCATGGTCTCTATTCCAAATACCCATCACAAAAAGAATGTGATATTTGTTTGGATTGATATGTTTTCAAAATAAAATAATTTTCTCCACAATCATGGTACAACCAAATTTAAGGATTTGAGATAACATTATGTTAATGTGATTGTTCAATTACAGGGAGTTACATATACTATAGTCACTGATATCGACCCCTGTTTTACCACTCCTTTTTTAGAAAGGCCTTTATGAGGCATTGGGTTCTCAATTTTTTTTTAGTATGAAATCTCATAGACAGATGAATTCCTCTAGAGTGAGAGGAATATTGATTAATGAGGATATTAAACGTTCTGGAGTTCACGACATTAGTGGATATTTTGATTACAACTTGGTACTCGTTCAATTTTTTTTATAATAATTGAAACCAATCCATAATCATAATGGCTCATTTTTAGGCACTATATAAAAAGACTTGGAAATATCAGTTCTGTTGATTAGAGATTAATGAAACATCCTTGGTTAGAATGAGTTTGGTATAAGGTATGAAAAAAATATTCATTTTCTTCATCAGAGAATGTGGATGGAAATTTTTTTGTATAAATGTTATACTAACCATCATAGGTGATCTTTAGTTATCTTATTTGGAGGTCGTGTGCTTTTGAAAGTTCCACCTCTGTTGGGTCACTAACAATGTGGGAGGGAATAGATGATTTGTTAGAATTTTGTATAACTTTTTTAGGTTGTTGATAAGTGTGCGAATGCGGTTGAATTTTTATCACATAGACTATTTTTGTGGTTGATGCATGATTTGTTCCATGTATCACTACTTTATAATTATGTTTCTAACCCATCTCTTGTATTGTTCTAGGAGGATATTAATGTTGAGCCGGATTTATCTATGAATGAGCATTTATTCAAGACTATTGATTCATTGAAAATGGTTCTTCATTAGAGGTTCATACATCCTATCTGTGATATATAGTAGTATGGTAATTATTATTAATAAACCTAGGAGACTAACGCACTGATGGGAGAGAAGTGGCCTTATCAATTTGTTATGGAATCTATCTAAAAGTATTTATAGGTATATATTTTTTAATATTTTGGTTGTTATAACATCATGCAATGATTTTGAGGTACTCTTTTAATCATGTTGTTTTTTCATCCACATTTGCGAGAATTTGTAGGATTATCTAGGATAGAGATAATTTTATTCAGAAATGAACTCAATTTAAAGAATGTGTGTTTTTTGAATTATTAGAGTCGGTTTATTAATTTTCTAATGTATTTTATTGTTTTTCCCACGTCTGTAGAATGTTTAGGGTGCATATGGGTTTTATTTCCTAAAAATTAGGGGCTCAATAGTTATTTGGTTGATTATACACCGTGTATTTAGTTTACACATTGTTTATTTTTCTTCAAGAACATGATTTAATAATTTATAGGGGGTGAGAGGTTACATTCCATGTACAAGGAATTCTTAATATGTAAATGGAAAAATATTTTTTTAATAAAATAGAAATCAAATTTTTATCAATTTTAACCTTTTTGGGTTACAAAATATGGAATGATATTACACATTGTATAATTATCAAAATATATAGGTTTTAGGGTTCCTTTGAGTTATTCTCAATGAATTAAACCTTATAGCCTCAATATATCAACCCATAGCCTTCCCTTGGTGATTTTAGAGATCCCTGATCCTTCCATATCATTCATTTCGTGATTGATCATCATTGTTTCTACAGTTCTTCATTCTTTGTAACTGGATCATATATTATGTGGTTTCTTACATTCTCTATGAATCTTCTCCATAGAGTTTTAGAGATTATCATGTAATGGATGGATCAAAACATGTTTTTTATGTTAATTTTTTGTTGTGTTCTGTGATCTTTAGTTGCTTATTCCTTTATTGAAAAACCCCATTGTGGTTCTTGATTTTAAGATCATTCACATAATGGTAGGTTGATCCATTTGATATTTTCCATGTAATATTAATCTTTTAATTCATTGGTTTGTTTTAAATACATTTCAATTGATTCAAGAAACCTTTATTTTCAATGATTTGAGTATAAAATTTGATAGGGAAAGGAATTTGAAAAAACACCCAATTATATTGGAATTATAATTGTGGTATGAACTTTGATAGTGACGGAATTGATTAAATTATTTCGTGTTTTTTTAGATGGATTAAATTGAAAAAAATGATAATTCATTATTTGTTTTCGAATGATATTTCATGAAATAATGAAAACCCTATGTTTCAGTTTTGAAAATTGAAATAAATTTTTGAAATTAAAAATTGGGAAATTAAATTGTAAAGGATGATTTATTTGACGTGTTATTATTTTTCAATTATTTATTTATTGATTGAGAACATACCATACACGTTAATTAGTGGGTTATTTGGGACAATCATTTTAGGATATTGATAGCATATAAATGGATTGATGTTGAATACTCTAACAATATACCTTGTTGAGAATTAATATCTATGTTGAGATATTGATGTGTCTTATTCGGAATGAGCCTGAGTGACGTGAGAACACATTGTTAGTCATCATCACTAGTTTGAGAATAATGTGGATAATATAACTAGAAACTATCTTACCTTATGGTACATTACCTATGATCAATTTTCCAATGATTTGATTTCAAATTCGATTGATTATGAATTTTTTCTCTCATGTCATGTAATTCATAAAAATTAAATTATATAAAATATCAACATAATACATGTTTGAAATGGTTTTCTTATGGTGATAATAAATAATGTATTATAATGATTATAAATGATATGATATTCTATACCCAATTTCAATTAAATCAAAATCATGAACGAGTTTTAATTATAGAATCTCAAATAGAAAACTAGGTGAGAACCTACTGGGCTTTATAGGTTCCACCCTACCTTTTCCATCACATGTTTTTTTATTTTCTTATACCAGATCCAAGAAAAATAATGGAAAATGTTTTAGGTGGTCGATGTCCTTATTACATGGGATAATATTGTATTGATAGTTATAGGTGCAGGTGGGGTCCACATGTTATATAGGGTTTTGATTCTATGGCAGGCATGTTGATGGGTTTTATGGGTCGATGTTCCATTTAGATTTTATCTATATACTTGGGTATTGTTTTACCTAATTGAATTTTTTTCCTGTCATCATTTATGAGTGTTGGACATACATAATGGTATATTTATATTTCCCTTTTTGGAAAAGAATCATTATCTGTTGATTATGTATGATGCAAGGTTCCATTTTCCATCCTATGGGGATAGATAACACACTTCAAGCTTCTTTAGTGTCATATTGGGTATTACGGTACCATGGTAATCAGTAATGTTCATCGTAATTACATCACTAACATTCTAAGGTGGAATATCCTTCCATTGACTATGTGGTTTATCTGGTTCCTATTCCTCCTATTAAATTCATCATGCTTACAGTATCATGCATATGAACATCTCTGGGGAAGGAATTTTACCATAAAATTCTAATTTCGATATCTCTAGATCTATCTAGAAATGACTAGGGTTGTTCATATAAATTCGGAAATTTGACTTGATTTTTCTATGTTTAGTCCCTAAGGATCCTATTAATATTTCTCTCGTACCAACTATAACCTCATATACTCTATAAACATAAATATGGTAGTTATATTACATTATTAGTACATAATACAAGATTAACTGATATATTGAATACTTTAGTTGTTTTGAATGACAATATTCATACATAAATAACATTTCAAAAAAAATATAAAGCATGAACACATTGATAGAACATGATTATCCCTTAATTCATATAATTTTTAGTCACTCATATTTTACTACGAGGTTTCTCTAAAAATGAATATAAATAATTATTTTCACATTAAAGATGTAATGAGAAGCATAAAATAGAATCCATCATATAATTAACATGGAATACGTGAAAATGATTGAATAAATGAATAACAACATTAAATAATCAAATAAAACAAAGGTTATTAAATATACATGATAATATTAGATAGTAGATCAAAATAATAACTAATATCATACTGATGGACATTATAATTCTAAACACAAAAAAAGTATTCAAAACAATGTTCCAAGACATTATCTTGTTTTGTGAGAGGTGTAATAAAAAACCCAAACTATATAGCCTAATGGTTCATGTCCATGAATTGATGGGATGTTTATTTCATGACCCCAAACATCACTTGATGAAGTCAAATGAATTCACCATATGTGTCAAGAATAACTTTTATTACCATCACATAGGAACCACTTTCAATATAAATAAATGGATATTTATATAACATGATGTAACAAAATAAAATATTTACCAATTTAGAAGAATAACTTTTATGACTCAGACAATATCACTTAATCATCATAGTATCCAATGGTTATCAAAAAAGGGACATAAAGTACACTTATCAATGAAATAGTGTGAAGAATGTACTCTCAATGTGATGGTTTATCATTCGAACCTAATAATTATGGTCAATAGTTTTCATAAGAAGGAAAAGAAAAAAATTACAGGAAAAATCCATTACCATGGTTTATTAAGCACATGTGAATATTTACAAGAGTGCATTTCCGGATATACAAACATAATCCTATTCATCTTCCATATGGGTTATGATTTAGTTAGCACTCAACCAACCCATTTTTAGGAGGTATGCCATGGTGATTTTTTCTTCAAAAACTAGATCTACATTCAAATATCTAGTAATAGGTGTCTTTCCTAAAAACTACACACATATTTACATTACCAAAAATTATCATGTATTCACCGCTATGTAAAATATTTATTTATTACAGTAGTTCGTAAAATATTAAATTAAATGAATTTGAGAGTGTAATAATAATATAGTAATTTATATCCCTCAAATGTCATTAAAACTATGGTAAATATTCTTCTATGAAAATGTATTCACCACATCAAATTAAATAGGTGCTGAATATAACATGGGTCCTAAAAATTAAAAATTTTGATAAAAAACCGCACATTTAGTATGGTTAGAAATGGAAAAAAACTCTTGAAATGTATAAATCAAAATAGATAGTAAAAAAAATGAAAAAATTAATTTCATTATATAAAATATAAATTAGGTAGTATATACACCACATAATGGAAACATGGAGCACAATACCAAACATAAACCAATGATGTAATTATTTAATGGAAAATATATTCATATTATAATTAATTCCTTGAATATAATTTATCAACATGTATATGAAACATAGTTATATTAATCAATTAATTTATAAACATAATAATATATATCTTCTTTTAAACATTTTATATATAGTAATTATCAATTTTAATTCTACCTATTTTCCACATCATGGGTTTATAGATTTTGATAATACATAGAAGTTTCATTATAGTTTATTCAATATACATTATTCATCTATATTTTATCATTACGAAATAACTAAATATAACTATAGGTATAATTTAAAATTATATATTAAGATTAATATTCCATTCATGTGTTTTTTCTCTTTGTATATGAATATGAACATAATAAAAAACATGTTTATGTAATTATTATTGATCAAAATGTATTATATTAATTGATAGATACAATATCTATTTCACATCTCACGAATAAAAAAATTATTTACACATATATATTGTGTTATAAATGTAATTATTTCCCAATAGTCATTTATGATATAAATGCACTGTATTATTTGAGTAGTTGGTTAAAGTATCCTAAATATAAGGGTGAATGGTGGTTCCCCATATTTAATGGGATTAGTTTGTTCTCATGTCTCCCATATCAATATATGTGGGAGCCCTTGTTTCTTAATATCTGGTTCGAAGGGCTGGACCATAAAATCCTTAAATAGAAATTGAGAGTGTGCATCATTGCGGCTAGTTGTAGGTGTATATGGAAGTCCAAGAAAAAGGATCTATTTGATAGTATTCTAAACTCTTGGTTTTCACTCTTTTGGAGGTCTCAAAATATAATGATTGATTACACACATCTCAGTAGGAATTAGAGTGAGACCCCCTCCCTATGTTACTATATTCATGCAGGCTCCCACTCCAATAACCCATGTTGGCTCCTCAGAGAAGCAGATCTTGTGGAACCCTCATAATAGTAGTTATAAATTAAACATTTATCATTCATGATATAAGGTATGGGTGTTGGGTGGGGGATTCATACAAGATTACATGGGATCTTTCATCCTTTCATTTATGACCTCCCATGGTTGCAGTGACTCTCCTAGGGAAAGGGGTATGGAAATCAATATGGGTTTTTGGATATGTTGTGGGACAAAAACCAATCTAATTGTGGGGGAAAGAGACTCAAAAAGTATTTAAAAATCTATGAAAAATAATTGAGGAACTCATTTGTCTGAATCCTACTACATAAAATGGTGAAAATGGTTTATCACTCACCATATGGAGGATCATCATATTTTTTATGAGGGTAACATATCCACGAACTATATAAAATGGATGGATCTCCATGATGTGTCAGTCATTTTTCATTTTAGTCTATTCTCCCTTTCTCTTGACGGTGTTTACATTATTGATGGGGATACCATGGGATTTAGATATTTTTGTCCCACATATATCCTTTTTTATTACATAAACAATCAATTTCTTTAATAAAAAATTTATTCTGATGATGATCATATTGATATAATTTACGGCTTATTAGTGTGATATATCATAATTAGAAATGTTGATGATGTTTATGTAACGATTATGAAAATATTACATAATTTTAGTTATTTATTTCCCCTATACACCACTTATATTGAACAATTTAATTAAAGATGATCATTTATTGATTATATCATAAAAATATTCACTAATATTTTAAACCAAAAAAAATAATGATATAATAGTCATCATATTTACACATATAACCATTATAGAAACCATCCATTATCAGTGGTGGTAAAAAATGAATTTTGTTTCTTGTTGTTGGTTTGGTCCTCATATATTCACAATACCCTTAATATAGTAATGTTACTGTATATCAATGATACTATTACATTTATATTATGTTTTTTTGATAAATATAAATGATTTTAATTTTGTGGAATAACAATTTAGTTGATAATATACACATTAGGGACATGAATTATCTTTTGACGTATCCTTGGAATGAAATGACATATGCTAAAAAATGGCGACCAAAATAATTTGAAAATGGGATACTATTCTAGATGAATCAATATTGGAGAGGTTTATGGAGTGATTCAATGAACATGAGATTCTTGAAGGGGTAGGAGTTTTACCCTTTCATGGGTGATGGGAATTGAGGTTCTGGATTTAACCCTTATATTTTCAATAATATTTAGTCATATTTCTTGTTTGAATGCAAAAATAGAAAAATATAGGGGATAAGATACATGTTGTGAAAATCACCTTGGCAAATCATTTTAGTTAAAAATTTAGTGTTTATAGTGTTTTATATTTTTACATTGTATCTTTTTTCAAGCATTAATCTTACAATACAAATCAATTTTTATCATTATTTAACCATTTTAATAAAAAAGTTATAATTGAAATATATACAGATAATTTTATACGTTTTTTTTTTCGATAAACTTATCAAGTAAAATTTTAAAATGTTTGAAATGTTAATTTTAAAATAAATGCACATAATGACAAAAAAATATCTTTTTGGATGATAATATTTTAAGATTTTATTTTCGATAATATAAAATTATATTGGATAATTATTTTAATTATATAAAATAATATATTTTTATAAAATATAATCAACTAGTCTTTCAAGTAAATATAAAAACAAATATACCTTAAAAATTCTTGATTCAATGAAAATACAAAAAATCAGTTTTTAATTCAATAAATTTTTTATTATTTTCTAAAAACAATTTACATATGATTTATAAGTTCAATGAATATTTTCAAAATAATATTTTTTTTACAAATAAATATATTTAATTGCATTAATTTTCATTTAAACACCAAGGCCATTTTTATATTGTGATAAATTCAATCGAATTATATATTTCATTAAAAATATATTTTTTACAAAAAATGTCAAATTGAAAAAATTCTAAAAAATTCATACTTATAAAATTTTGATAATCTAAATATAAAAATGAAGATGAATTAAAAAAATAGAATTTCAAAAATTAGAATATTTAATATAATCATGAAATAATGATCATTGTTATGTGATATTCTAGGATACACATACCAACTACAATATGGTGATAGGTATAAAATATTTAGTTTTTGTAAAATACAAAAATTATTTATATTTTGGATTTTTATGTGAATTACCATATTAAAAATATTCATCAAAAAAATCAGGGTATATACATTTTGATATGGGATATTTCGTGATAATAGATGAAATATTTTTAAATTTTCATTATATACACTAAAGTGGTCTCTAAGAAGGTATGAAAATTAACTTGTATAATAGGGTTGATTGGTTATGGTGGTTCTTAAGTTTATATTGAAGGAATAAATATTTATTCATCTAGTGTGAATAGAAATAATCTTGTATCACTGGAGGGTATTAGTGGGTCTGTTCAATGACCCATTAATCCCATTTATTTAGATCTAATATTGTGTAAACCTGATAGTTGTTTACAGTATGTATTGTTTTTGAATTACAAATATAATTTACAAAATGTTAGTAAAGAAATTCCAAAAATGTGTGACAATATTCTTTATTTAATGCCTCCAAAAAACTACTTAGGTATATAAAATATTGTTCTTCCAATACTATACTCTCCCATGTATAGTTCATGTCACACCACAGGTAAATAAAGAATATGAAATTTTTATATTTATCCATATTTGTGAATAAAATATTAATATTACTTTAATGGGGAATGCTATGATCTATGGAGTACCCAATACGCAACAATGAGTTTCTTGGGAAGCTTACGTTGCACTCTAATAATAAAATAATATTATTTTAAATAGTAGTTAATGCCTAGCCGTTGTAATGGAGTGAATGAACAAAACTACCTACAAAATGATTACATATTTTTGTCAAATATTTTTAATCATTACAATAAATGTTAGAGGTTTAAAAATGTGAATGAATCCAATTTTAAGTGTAGACATTCTAATATTCTTTAAAAGGTCGATTAACCGCCTTTTGAAGGCAAACCTCTTTTAAATCCACTTTTTGACAATTTTATGTGTTATATTTGACAAAATAAAATTCTTATTTAGAATCGGGACATCAAAATTTACCTTGTTTAAATTTTTTGTATCTTTCTGATAAAGTTCATTTTTTAATGAATAGTGAAAAATGTTGTATTTTAATTCAAAACCTCTTTTTAATCTAGTTTATTTATATGATTATATAATCATTTGGATTGTTTTTTTAGTAAAATTAGAATATATTTTTACCATTTAATCCAATAGTGGTCATTGGAATTAATTTCACTTTGAAATTGGACTTAAACTAGTGTCAATCTTTTGATACTTATTGTTTCATAAAAACACGCTATTTGCTCTGACTACGGGAATTAATTATAAAATTAATAAATGAAACTTCTATGTTATGAATTTGGTAAAATAGACATAATTTTTTGAATTCGTAATATCAAATATAGCTTAGGGTGAGTCTTTGGTATTTTTCTGAATATCTCCAATTTTTGATGAATAGTGAAACCACAAAGTGTTGGTTACAAAATTTGATTTTTCATTTAAATTGGACTTTACCACTTCTGTGATTTGAATTTCAAGAATCCAATTTAAATGATTTTAACTGTTAAGTAAAATGTGGTTCAATGGGATGAAAATAATTTTTGATGAAAAGTAACCTTTAAGTTTTATTAATCGCGATTAAAGGTAATTAGTGTGATTTAAGGTAAAAATTATATTATAATAAAATGAAAATATATTGAAACTTTTCCTAAACCTATTTGATGAGTTATGGCAGACCAAGACAACCCATGGGTCGATTTTTTTCCCCAAGGAGCCACTTGGGTTTGATAATGACATTTATGAATTTTATTTAATGTTAAAATAAAAATTTCACAAACATGATTTGTTTTACTAAAACAATTTTTACATGTGGTTATACAAGTCATAATTTTCACTTTAAATAGTCATTGGAAAGATAAAAATATTTCCTACATAATATTATTTTTTTATAATTTTTAGACATTATATAAATTAAATTCTTTATGACATCATGATGATACAACAATGACCTCATTATTTAACGATTTAGATAAAATGGAATGATATTGCAAAATCTAGGACCTACACATGTCAAAAACCTATTTTATCGGTGGATTTAAAACCCTTATCACTTTATCCTCTAAACACATCAATTTGGGACCATTAAAATCTGAGAACCATTTGAAAATAAAGCAACATTTTATACTTTTCCAAGAGTGCCCCTCCTCTCCTCTTATAAAAGGCCCCCACCTCTACCACCTTTCCCACACATATCAAACCTTTGGTTCTGCCAAGATATGATCATTTTGTCTCTCCACATCCCTCTCCTCATCCTAGAAGCCTTAACGTAGGCAGGAAGATCTTCAAGAAACCCTTTTGGTTCAATCCAAAGGGAGTTACCGTATTTTAAGGTAACGTCTTCACTTGTGCTCTTTTGTTTTATTTTGCTTCTCCAACCCCCTAAAATCATTTTATTCACTCCTTTTGTAACAACTACAGTATATTCAATATACTAGTATGTTTTTATAATAAGTATTAGAGCTACACTTACTCACACCTTCATCTAATGGTTAAATAACATACTGTTTCTGTGGATGGTGAGTTTCTGCCTCACGAAACGATGATTGTTCAACACTCATATAACACCTTCAAAGGTGGCCATTAAGATATCACTATGTTTATATGTGATATATAATATTTTTATGTTTTACTTAAGCTTATGTATTTTTCATTTGTGGCATACCTTTATGGCTTCCATTATGGGTATATGCAATATCTTCATTTTAGGAAGTGCGGACTACCGCCCCCTCAAAGTGATTTGATTCGTTAATACCATATGTGTGATGAATAAAGGATGTATTTAAAGATATTATATGTGATTTTATACTGGAATTATAATATATCTTTATATAATTATTGTTTTCTTTCCATTAAAGTATGAGATAGAAATGAAAGTAGTGTTCATGCGTACGTACGGCTTACCGTCTCCATGAACGGTGCATTTCATTTTTTATCCTCAAATGTAATGTACTATTATAAGTACATATAATGTATATATATGATTTCTAATACATATAAAGGATGAATATAATTCTGGAATTAAAAATATACATATCTCTCATTTAGTTTTAATTCCATTAATATGACATAGAAATGAAAGTAGCATTTATGCGTACGTACGGCTTACCGTCTCCATGAACGGTGCATTTCATTTCTTACCCTTAAATGATTATGTAATATTATAAATACATGAATATGATGGATATATATTATATATATGATATCCAAATCATGAATATCATTATTGAGATAATGGATATTTGACTACGTGAACAACTTGTAAATATAAGAAGTTCACTTTTGACTTAAGTACCAAATAATGACAAAACAACCGTTATTAACATAAATGATTTAATAATGTTCATGACATGGTAATAAGTCATATAAAAGGAATAATGAACTAGAAAAATGTTCTTAAGGAAGTATAAATTAACTCAAGTTTATTATTTAGGAGATTAAAGAATGATCGAGTCAAGTCGGACCCGAGGTAAGGGATCCTACCCCTCTCTTTATTTTTAAGTACTATATTTTATGACATTTCTTTTAAGCTCATCTTTCTTATTTTTTTTGGGATGTTATTTTAAATTCCTCATACTGTACATTTTATGTCCATATGATGAGATACCCTATTCTCTCTCATCAATCCATTTTTTAAGTTTTAAGTGGCGCTGTTAGGCTGCCGAGTTTTCGTAAGGGATTTTTCATCTCACCTTTATTCCCGTGAGATTTATGCTACATTTGCAACAATTTCCTTTAGGTGGTGTATGTACTGCCCATTATTTTACTCATTGTGTAATATATGTTCATTTATGAGTATTTACAACAATGTTGTATTGTCCTTCTTTCACGGGGTGTTTGTTTCGAAAGATACCCATGTCGGTAATGGAACCTTTCACCCTCCTTTTTTAAAAGACTTCTTTTGTCATGTCTTTTAATTCACATACTATTATGTTGGGATATGTTCTTCTATATCCATATTGATTTAAATTTTATTTCCATGTGATTAGATACCCTTTTTTATCTCTCATCAACTCATTTTCTGAATTTTGTAGTGACGCCATTAGGCTGTCAAACATTTGCAAGGGAACTTCCTAACCCAAATTTTATTCTCTGGGATAAACTTATATTCCTTGAATACGTCGTTCTATGAATATGTGTGAATAACATCTGATTGTTTTACACTTAATATCAACTTATATTTGTTGTATTCGTTTGTCACACATAATTATGTAATTGATTTATCCTTAAACCAAGGATACCGTCTTTGTAAGGGACTTCGTCTCAATATCCTTTCATTGAGGAATATTTCATTTTATACACAACTTTCTTTTATACGGTGTATAAACCCCTTAGACTTTTACTTTTATACAAAAGGAATATTTTTCTACGAAGCGTTTTACTAAACAACAAAAAGGAATGTTTCTTTTAACATACGTGGTGACAACGACCTTTTCCGCCGCCGCGAGTATTATTTGATCTTTGGCTTCCTCAACAAGCCGTAATGTTTTTAAAATAAAATAAATACCATATACTCTTTTATGTATTTTGGTATTGAAAATGGTTTTGATAAAGGATTCTATTTTTTCAATATATTTAAATGATATATTGTGATTGAAATGTGGAAATGTTATCATTCCTTTATATTGGTTTTATGTGTTATAATTTTATAATGGTACTTGGACATTTTACGGGTGGTTACATGATAAACCATATGACGGGTGGTGCCGTGAATACCAGGACGTGTGGTTATGTTATAACCTCTAATTCATTGGGTATGGAAGTCGGCCATATGGCTAATCCATTAAGTATGTATGGAAGTTGGCCGAATGGCTATTCCATTAAATGATATGTGTGGAAGTCGACCTTATGGTTATTCCACTTAAGTATGTTTATGTCCCAAGTTACCTTTATATGTTATGTGATCTTTATATGTGGTTTATTGTAATTTTTTGGTTACAGAATGGTAAGTAATGAAATTTTATTCAGTGAAGAGTTTTTACTACTTCAAAAATGTGAAAAGTATTACTTTGATAAAGTATACATGGTTTACTTGTTGTTTTGAAGAACTAACAGTTTTCATTCATTGTGTATCCCTTACTGAGCTTTTTATGCTCACCCCAAGTTTTTTTAAAATGTTTTTTACACATGAAATAATGTGGAATTGGGTCAAGGATGGGATCAAGGGAATGTCATGCTATCTAAAACATGGAAATAGTCATGTTTCTGTTATAAAGTTTTTATTTTATGGAAACTTAGTAGAAGTTTCTAATTTTTAATCTTTTGAGATGTAATAGTTATGATCTAATTCTCTAAAACTCTAAACCTAAAAAGATCCTCAATGTGTAATCTTGTAATAACTCAAGATTAAGTATGGTTTAAGTCTGGGGCCTTATAGTTCGTGGCATCCAAGGGAGTGTTGTATCATTCTCAGTGATATGAAGAATGATGTTAAGTGATTTGTCAATAAAATCATTGTATATAAAATATTTTGGGGAAAAATCATGCCATTTATATATTGTGGATCACAGTCAATTGGACTCTAATTCCATTATAGAGACTCAAATATTCATTTTATCAATTACTTATATATTCAAATATTTTTTTAGTCAGTTCATGACAAACATTATTATCTTAAATATATTTTGATTGATTTTATGAGATCGTAATATCATATCCATCCTTATATAATGGAGAACGTATCCAATATGTGAAATATGGATGTGTATGGTTTCAAATTACATTCATGAAATAGTATTGTTAAAAATGTCAAATTTATTTTATATTTCCTTATTTTTGAACAACTTATATTAAATGTTACCATTAGAATTGAATTGAGAATTTTATCCAAATTATTGGTTGATTTATACCATCATGGTTTGGTATTCAATTATTTTGATGGAACCAGCCATATTTTCACGGGATAGTGGGATCTAATATACAAAAAATTTGGAGATATTTTTTCTGATATTGGATATATATTATATCAGCTATATTATTTTATTATATATTCTATCATTGGAAGGTATGGTGTTTATCATCATATGATTGTATATTGATGTCTTTAAGTGATTCATTATTATTTCAATAGGCTTCCAATTGATATAGAAGTTTAATTATTCATTAATCTAAATCATTGGATTAGTAATATTTTCATTCCAATAAGTTATAATAATCTAGAGGTGATGAGATTATTGATGTTTTAAATATAATATCAAAAGAGAATGGGATTCATATGTATAATCATATCACTATACGAAACTATAATTTTCTTTATAACCATGGATGGAAGAAGATTATCACTTTTCATTGAATAATTGATGATCAACCAGGTTACTGTAAAAATATAAATAGATGTTTCATTCGATTGTGTATATTTTTTGTCATATTAATATCGAAATTTGGTTAATGAATACTCAACTCAGATTATGATTTCATTAATTTATATTAAAGGTATATTTTATACCGAAATCTTCTTTCAGATATAGATATGGATTTTTTTAAATATACATTGATTCCATTTGTAATTGTGGAATATATTTTGATATTAATGTAAATAATAAATCATATATTTAATTGATAAATAAAAATTAATTTTTTTTAATTTTATGGGTAATATTGTGAATTATAATAAGATGAACTAATACCAGGGGGACTATATAAAAGCATTCTTGAGAAAATTAATTGGGTATCACTTTTATTCTATTATATATAAATGTAGGTTTATGATTCAAGAGGTTAATTTTATAGTTCATGAGGTATTTAAAAAGATATTTATATTGATCCAAGGATGAATAAATCCTAGATTAAATTAGGAATCCTAATAATTTTATTGGAAGATAATTTTTTATGAAATGATACACATTAGAGTTTTTTATTTAGTAATAAGAAATGATAACATCAACCCTGGTGGTCTAGACCCAAAATGAGGTTAAATTTGAGTGGTGTGAAATGTAAAAAATTTATATTATGATTCAGATGAATGATGACATATATTTAAATATTAATTCTTCATGATCCCAATGATTGATATATGTTGTACTATGATTCCTATTGTGTGATGTTTGGTTGTGTTTTGATAGAGCATAAAAATGTAATTGTGTATGTCCCACAACCATTAATACATTTGGAGAGAAACTACCCCACTCATATGGTGAATATTTTACTGTACATATTGTATTTTATACATGGCTACATTATCTATTTGGTATTATATTAATTATATATATATATATATACACACTAACATATTGATATATATCTTCTTATATAAGGATCTAATCCTCCGATTGGGACATTGGTTGGAATATATCATGAAATGTTAAAATTATTTAGATTATTCCTCAGTTAAAGGAATTGAGATTTAAAAATATATATGATAGAGGTTACTAATATAGAATATGAATGGGGTTGGAGAGGAATGAATTTTTATGATCCTTTTTATTTAGATATAACAGTATATAAATGAGGATATGGATTGATTGCTTTTTAGTTTTTTTTAAATTCACAGCTTATTTATATTTTTTTATTGATCAATAATAAATTACTAATCTATAATACTATTATATGATAGGAATTCAAATTTCTGTGGAGATGTAATTAAATTATCTTGAGAACATTCATGAAACCTGGTCCACACACCTAATACACCTTGGGTGCTACAACGGATATCTAAAAACATGAATAAATGATGATGTATGAGTGAAAATTTTATGGAAGATGGGTTTCCCTCTATATATGATGTAGTAAAAAATCATCAAAGAAATTTTCTATGTCCTATTTTATTATTTATTCCCCTAATAATCGTTTAAAACATTAGTGATGGTTAAATATGAAATATTTTTCAATGAAAGACATGATATGATATGTGAATTCATAAAAAAATATAAATATTCCAAATACAACCATATAAGCTATATGTATGACTGTGTAGACAAAACAGAGAAATATATATATTATTCAAACAAAAATTTCCCAATGAATCCTATAATGGATGGACTTATGATTTTAACATACACTAATAACTCCTTGGATATCCAATCCACATAAACTCAATGTAGTCTAAAAAACCAAATGATACCACCCAGGAACGAGAAACTATGTGAACTAATACCTATGCTCAAAATCCCCACCATACCTAGATTATAGACACATGCATTTTCAAGCATCCCATAAAAGCTTATGTGGGGGTATGAGTATATCTTACCGAGTTAGTCACTAACACCAACCTCTACCACCATCATTGAAATTATGGATTGTAGAAATAGTAAAAGTATATCCTTAATATTATCAAATGACACATAATATGACAAAAATAATTTCTTCATGGATTAATGGAAATAAATAAATCCTTAAATTAAGAGGATTTAGACTGGTCATACCTTCCTTGATCGTCAACTATATATCAATGATATAGAACATACTCCATCTTAGATGTTATCATCGCACATAATTATAATTACTGCACTCATATACATATAAAAATCCATACATATACATATATATAAATAGAAGTTAACAAAACAAGTATAGGATTAATCACTTGTTGATGGAATGAGGGAACTTTTATATTGATTCGAAGAACTCTCTTATCCCCTAACTTCATGATTATGGGAAATATTGTACCATTGAAAACAATTTTTGGCCCATCCCACAATATCTATATTTTTTTAACCCATGGATTCATAGTAAATGACATATAGAATAACACACACACACATTAAAACTTTTCCTATACTGCTGGAATATATAAAAAGATACAAAATATCTCTAATAATCAATGAAAATATGAACATAATAAAGGTATACTAAAAACATCATGGATATATGTATATGTGAAGCTTGCACTTCTATTTCATTTCATCAATCCTGACAAAACATTAATTAGTAATAGTATGAATAACATGATAATGAAAAAAGGAATTAATTATATAAATACACAGGGACTACATGATCATAGGTAATGGAAAAAATAATTTTTATAAACATTTTATATTCATAAAAAATACATCTGGTAAAAAAAAATTATATAAATAATATTATATGGAATTTATTCAATAATACCCAAAATTCTCACATGCCAATACACAATGTGTTAGATATGATGATTGATTTTATCATCCATGATATATATAGAGTTGGACTATGATAATCAAGAGATTATAATATTTCACTATATTAATAGCTAGATAAAATAAAAAGATGGTTTTTCTACGAAAAAATTCCTTCAAAAAGAGTAACACACTGAGATTTTGAATGAAAAATCTTATATTTGATAGTGTATATGACATGCAACATCGAGCATAATGGTCCCACAAAACTTATGATCATTATAGCCTAGTTGTTAAAATTTAAGTTATAAATATGATTAAATATATTAAGATATACCCATACATGTACTTATTAAAATAAATATATTAATATGTTCGTATTGAATAGTCACTCAATTTTTTGGAGTGTCATTTTATTTATCAAAATAATGTTTTCTTGAAAAAAAATGGTATTGTTTTTTCATAATGTATTATAAATTCATTATATATCATTTATTAAATATATATGATAAAGGGAATTAATTTTTGAAATAATCATATCAAAATTAATTTATGGGGACATTTTAGTATTTAATAGAAAATATTGATTTTTTTATTGAATATTAAAAAATAATTCTTTTTACAAAACACTCATTTTCAAAATAAAATTATTTGTTTTGAAATAAAATTATAATTTAAATTAAATTCCAAATTAAAAATTAATTATTTTTTATATTATTTTTCTAATTAATTAAATTGGGATCATATTTATAATGTATTTAAATATATAATATTTTTTGGTTTAAAAAAATTGTTTATTACAACTATTTGACAATGCATAATGTTTCTCCAATATAACGATTTAAAAACCCAAAGATATGAATTATAAACAATAATATAATATAATATTATATATATATATATTAATTTTTTCATATAATTATAGTTAATATTCTATATTTTTTTTTCAAATATCAAGTTATATTAAAAAATAAATTTCATGAAAAACAACTTTTATTTGTTCTGATTTTGAATTTATTTTTAAATTTAATTATAACACAACAATGTAATAAATTTTTAATTTTTTTTTCATATTTATAAAAAAAATAATTTATATTATATTATAAGGTTTCCTTTTTTATCATAATGAACTGAGGAAAAAGTGAAGGCCTTTTACCACGGTTAATGTGAAAATAGGTTTACCGATTTGTTATGTTAAAAATATAAGAGTAAAAATGCTGTAAAACATATATAAATTATCATAGATGAATATATTTCGACCATTTATGATCTATTTATGGATATTAGACCATTTTTAATCATATTTACATATTTTAAACATGGAAATAACTTTTAATTTTTAAAAATAACAAGTTTGTCCTCTCCTCAACTTATTAAAGGCCACCATCTCCCTTATGATATTTCCACTATAAATGCATTTTGGATCGTCCAATACCAACCAAAATACCATCATTTATTCATTCTATTCATCCTAAAGTAGTTTTAATCAAAAATAAAATTTTGGAAGCCTTTAGTTATAATCCAGAATTGGTAGTCTGTAGATGTGGTTTTGTTCTTAACCAAGAATTTTTTATTCATTTCTTCTTCCACTGACATCAATTATTGTTAAAACAGGATGACATAAAGTCATAAGTGTCTCAATTTAATGACAATATTATTAATTACCTATATTTTATTATGTTAATTTCATATCCTTTATCCATCCCAACTTTCATCAATTTTTAATTAATACCATCATTTATGTGTATGGGAGATTACAAGCTCATGATCCAGTATAATTCATTGGTCATCATCCTCTCTCTCAAATACTTGTAATGATTGAATTAAGGATTAAATATGATGTTAGTGTAATATTAATAATTCTATAATTTTTATATATAATTTAATTTTAATCCTTTATTCAAACTAAAAAATTATAATTTCATTAATGAGTATGCATGGAATACTATCTCCACAAAGCGATGTGATCATTTTTCTCTATACACATCATATAAATGTGATATTTATATATATTTAAAGAAATGATATTAATGTTATTATATTATTGTCATTATATAATGATAAAATATTATTTATTATTTTTCTACACTGATCATTGAAAAAAGTAGGTGTTACTCTGGCGTATGTAAGGCCTACTTTCCCCATGATCTTAACACTATTGAATTTTCATAACCATCATTCTTGACTAGTTGTAAAGTTAAATATGATGTAAAAAATTATAATTATTTCATCAATATTATTATTCT
The DNA here is from genome assembly GCA_963277665.1 of Viscum album. Lineage (NCBI taxonomy): Eukaryota > Viridiplantae > Streptophyta > Magnoliopsida > Santalales > Viscaceae > Viscum > Viscum album. The sequence goes on from OY728137.1 coordinate 1,213,192,316, forward strand.
TGAGATATTTTAATGCTGAACACTTTGACCATATTCGACCAACTAAATTCATTTAGGTTATATGAGTCGAAAATCATCAAAACAAATAATGTAAAGTTAATTAATTTTGTAACCGAATATCACATGAAAATATACTTGATTAAATGAAATAATAATCTTGAAATATTTTATTACGAATGAAAATAATTTATATAATATTATTATTTAGGAATATGAATGACATACAAGTTGATTTGGACTCTTGGTTTAGGACACATTAACATAATTCCCCATTTTAAATGGTTTAATGATTTATTTTATAAATATTTCTCTTACATGTAAATTTATTAAAATTAATTTCTGAATACATTTTTAAATAAATAAAATAATTATAAAGGAAAATTTAACATTTCATTGAATTTAATATGAATGATTTTAATATGAAAATATCTATTGAATACGTTTACCTTATTTCTCTTTTAACTTACAGGATAGTAATGACTTATTTTGTTTCTATTTTAATAGTTTGATGTTTTGATTAATTTAAAATAATTTATTTTTCATGAAAAATAATAACAATTTATTAGGTATTACGTTATAAAATTTTTTGGTTTTTATTTTAATCATTATATTAATATCTTGTAATGTTTTTTAGAATTACTTAATTGTGTATTTCATGGTATTTTTGATTAAAAGATGCATGGTTAAATTTATCTATTCATGGTATAGTGATTAGAAATTTTCTATGATAATATGTGGGTATGATACAACTTATTATATGGGTGGATTAACATTATATATCAAGATACAATTTGTTGATTCAAATTTTAACCCAAGATATGAGGAGTTGAGACCCCTTCTAGCTCAAGATATGCTGGGTTTATCCCCATTATATCTCTATATATGGAGGGTAGTGCCCCATTATAAATCATGATATAATGGATGATCCCCATTATATCTATCCAATGCATTTGAAAATTATCCTGTTGTGAAGATAATTATATTTGATATTGGACTAATGGTTATTCCAATCTATAAGGTTTCTATTAAGTTGATGTCCCAAGGCACCCACATGAATTTTTAAATAGTTTCTATTGAAATAATTTTTTTTACAAAATATAAGATAATTTAAAAAAATGTGATAATGATTATTCTATTTCAGGGTATAATGTAATATTTTTAATAATTTTTTTAGGTGATTTCATTTTTATCTAATCTAAAAAATTTACTCCTTTTATTTTCCTTACTTCTATTTTTTCCATTCATACAATTAAAAAAAGGGTTTTAAAGATGTGTAATGGAATGTATGAGGTAAAGTTGAAAGTTGTGTATATCATCCATGAAAATAAAATATGAATTATTTTAAACGTTTCATATTATTTTTAAATTTTACAATTATCATAAGTGTCCACTTTGTAATATATTGTTTTCTATGTACGATTTATGATATAATTCTATTAAAATCTACATAAATGATCATTGGTAATATAAATTAGTAATTTAATGTACATGGAATATATATTATTCAATTTTGGTTCACTATATTTGTTATGTGAGAAAAGGATTAGATAATTGTCTATGTAAGTATGTCATTTTGGCTTATGTTTAAATTAATCGACAACCAAGATTTTTTTAATTCTAGGAAGAATGATGTTATATTGGATAAATATAAAAATATGAATATATTATTTAATTTTTATGGATATATTATTATTTATATTATTAATATATGGTGTCTTTATGGTATATGTAATATAACAACACGATCCTTTTTTGTTTTAGAAAAGTGATGGATCCAGCATGAAAAAAATTAATAGTAAATATGTCGAAAAATGATGTGGTTGTCTAAACAATTAACTGAATTGAATTGGATTAGTATTGAATTTTTTTTATTATTTACCAGTTGTCTTTAGTTTTTATTGAAAATATGGACCGATTTGAGGTTCAAAATGCCTGAAAGAAGAGATTACCAACTTTTATATAAGTTTAGGTGATAAATATAAAAATGTTAGAAAGATTCAACAATCTATGTGTAAATAATATTGGAAGAATACCCTAGGAAAATGTTATAATATAGGGATGGAATATATTCTGTATATGGTAAAGGAGGGAATATTGAAATAATCAACCCTTGAAAATGGATTTGTTTAGTTCACACCATGAAGGAGAATGAAATTCATTCCATGTTAATATTTGAATGTAGTAAAAGTGGCGAGTTAGGGAATTGTTAAAATCGATGTCCCAAGGTAAATCTTATGAATGGGTTCAGCCAGAACATATAGATATATGACTTTAATTGTTTAGTTCTATTATAGTTTAAGATGAGTAAATATAAAATGTCATACAAAATCCATGGATTATATCTGAACTTCTTTTTTAAAATTACTTATTCATAGGAAACTATTAAAATTCTTGTTTTTTATGAAGGGAATTTTAGGGAATACGATGGAATGAAAGGTAAATGGTTTAGTAAGAATATTTAAGGAGTGATAGTATTATTTTATGGAATATATAAAATTTAATGAGGCTCATGTAAAACATAATGATTATTTAAATGGTATATTTTTCAATATATAGAAACTGTTGATAGATTCAATCAATAAAATAGAATAATTATTTCTAGGAAAGGTGATATTTTAGTAACAAAATGTAAAGGGATGAATAGAATATTTTCAATAATTTGGTTGATGTTATGGAAATGATAATCTTCAATTCTTATTTTATATTTTTGATAATATATAATTTAAAATATGATTGTATGATATATTATATTTTTTTATGATGTAAAAAATATTAATAGGAATGTTATAAGAATTATACTAGTATATTTTTAATTACAATGGAAACCTCTCACATACATTTGGGCCACATTTTGTGAACCCACAATTGAAGGGAAACAAGGTTGAAATACCTACTGCATGTCTTTTTTATGCCATTTTTATTATGTCATCAATTTTAAATCAAATATTTTTATACTTAGGATTATGTTCATTCTTCGAACATGTGTTTTATCCTATAAATAAAATTAGTATTAAATAGTGATTTATTAATAGATTATTCATGAGATTTTAGAAGTAGTTCTTGTTCTTGGGAATCTTATATGAGTAAGGTAGACATAGAAATATATTATTTTATTTGATGAATATATTATAAATTATATTTTTTATGAATATTTGATTTTATTGTAGATTATGGTGATTCGAGTTATTTATGGATATTATTATCATATTATGTTGATTATTTTATTAAATAATATACATTTCTAGTAATATAATTTTATAATGGAAAATTTTCATAAGAGATAAATTTTAATATTATGTTAGAATAATATGTGACCAAATCATTATCATAAATTTATTTCAATCATAGTCATTAATATGTTGAAAATTTTAAAGGATAATTATCAATGGAATGATTTATATTGAACATTTGTTAATACAATTTCTCCTTTGAGAAAAAAGATATGAAGATTTGTTTATTTTTGGATATATAATAACTTGTTATAACATTTTTGGTTTTTGATCATCTCAAAATAAAGTATAATATATATGAATCCATTTATTGATTATTTGATCTTTTTAAATTATTTATACGAATTTAAAGCCTTCAAAATTCTTCCTAAAGAGTCATTGTTTTGTGTATAAAATAAGACTGTAGTGGAATATTATGAAATATAGAAATTATATTTTTAATTTAGGTCAATTTAAATATTTTTTAATATATATGGTAAATTAAATCAACAAATCCTGAAAAACAATATTGAATATTAATCATTTTCCCTATTAACATGATTTTTGATGGGGTGATGTTCTTTTTTAGGCATATATTATTTATGGTTTTGTGTTACATAACATTCTTATGGTTAATAAATATCATGTAATAAATTATCTATGTTACTATAAATCAACATTTTGGAATTATTATTTTCTTCCATGTCCGGGTTTTTATATAATACTAATTGTTTCCAACATAGAAAGCTAGTTATGTATTATTCTAAATGTACTTTATACTTCCACCTTTATTTTTCAAGTAGATGTTTTGCTAAAAAAATTTATGATGTAGGATTTCAAAATGTTTATTTTGAAATTTGGAATCATTTTTTATTATGATCATGTTAAAATTGAGAAAATAAATTTTTTTAATGGTGGAATAATATGACTCCCCATGACATTAAAACCATAATATTTTGTTTGATAGTGTATATAACACACAACATCAAATATTATTTCCCAAATAATATATGAGTCTTATTATATAGTAATTAAATTGGTGAATATGAATATGAATAACTAAATTATGAAATAAATATATAAATTTATTTCTCAATATTAACATATTTATAAATTTTTAATAAATAATAACTCAATTTTCAGCAATGTTATCTTATTCGTCAAAAATGTGTTTTGTTGAAAAATGATTTGTATATATTTTTTTGGAAAATATTATTATAAATTTATTAAAATTTTATAAAATATCTTTTTTGAATTGAAATTAATAATTCGTAATGTCTTATCAGAAATTAATTTTGGTGAAATATTTTGGAATTTTTAGAAAATATTGATTTTTCAGTGAATAGTGATGTATACTAATTTATGTAAAACTGTAATTTCATTTCAATAAATTAAATATTATGAAATTTAAATTATGATTATAAATTTATTTAATGTAAAATTTGAATTATTTTTTATATTTAATCTAATTAATTAATTTTTAATCATCATTATATTGGATTTTTGTACGAGTTTATTTTTGGATATAAAAACACATTTTTCTTCAAACTATTTTACTGTGGATAATGTTTTACGATTTTATATATTTTAAAAAACTAAAATAGAGGAATTTAATAGAAATTTATGTAATATATATCTATAAATATGAATTTAAATTAATATAATTGTGATTTATAGTCATTGATTTAGTATTAAATCATCTTATACTTTGAAAATACATTTATTGAAAACCCTTTCTTAAAATGTAAGTTTAATTTTAAAATAAAATTTTCCTCAACTAAGATTTTTTTTTATTAAATTAAATTTTGGAATGAATAATATTCATATTAAATAATAAGATAAAAATAACTTTTTCATAATGAATAGAGAAATTTTTAATAAACATTTACCAATGTTATGGTGAAAATATATTTACCACGAGGTAAAACTAAAGATCCACGGGTTATAAGGACATAAAAACTGATCAAATTTTATTTTATGGAAATATATCATCATTTTCACATATTGGATTCAATAATGTTACATTTTAATGCATGTTAATATCTTAATGTTTTTCAGGAATCCTGTTTTAAAAAATTCTATGGGTCGACTCTCCCACAATTATTAAATTACACCACATGTACTCCCCTATTCAAACATTTAATGCCTTTTAATTGAAATTTATATTAAATGTGCATTAATTACATCCAGCATCACTTCATATATGTTTTGTATACACATCTATTGAAGAAGGATTTTGGATTAGTCATAAAGAGGTTCCTTAGAGAATAGTAATCATTATCAAAACTATGTATTTGTTTTGTTTATTCTTCTACCTCCATAAAATATTATTCAATCATACTGATATAATAAAATCAATAAATAACATATACTGAGGTGTAATTATGTTAAATTAATAAACTATATCCATTTTCCCTTCCATCAAATTGGATGTGAAATAATCATTCAAATGTAGGTCGAACTACCACCTCACAATGTGATATAATTGATTTTCATTCACACCTATCATGAATAGAAATAGTAATTTAAATAATTATTATTTATGATATTAATTAAATAATAATATTTTAAAATTATAATATATAATTTTTAAAAAATTACTGTCACTTAGAAATGATGATGTCATTCATGCATGTGTGTGGAATACCACTTCCATGAAGAAATGCGATAATTTTTTTCATCATCAAATTACTTAGATGATATTTATAAGTATATATTATGAAATAATATTCTATTTATTATATTATTATCATTATATAATGATAAAATATCACATAGTGTCAATACCTAATAATCGTTTAAAAATGAAAATGTTACTAATGTGTATGTATGACCTACAATCCCTATGATCGTAATATAGTTTATTTCCCCTCATCAAATTTCATAATAGATTGTAAAACTATAATTTCTGTATAAAAATTCTCATTATAATGATATTATTTTTAAATAGATGATGGATTGATAGCCCATTTTGACAATATTTAATGTACTAAATTTAATTGGACATATGAGTGGAATATTATACAAACAACTAATGTCATCCTAATTGATTATTTAATAGAAAATACCATGACAATAAATTTGATAAAAAATATTAATTAAATTGAAAAATCTTATAAATAATTTAAATAATTAAAAACAAAATTAATTATGTTAAAGAATTTCCTAGATGATTTGGACATATGATAATAGAAACATAAACATAGAACACCATTTAAAATGTTTTTAGGATTTATTTTATAAATCATTCTCCTACATATACATGTTTTTATTAATTTATTGAAATTTATTATTAAATATTTGATTTATGATAATGTAAACTCTTTACCATATCTCATTTTATTTATAGTATTTAAAATAGGAATACTTTTAATAGATTACATTTTATATTTTCTTTCAAAAAAATCTCTTTATGATTTCTATCAAACTCTATTACTTCTTTTTCAATTTTTTTAAAATTATAATATGATTCCGTATTTAAAGAAAAAATTATAATTATAATTTTTTTTTGTATCAATGACTTTATTTCAATGTTTTTTAAAGGAATAATTTTATAGAATGTTTTACCTTTTTCAAACAAGAAATGAAATATTTCATTTTAACGAATATGATGATACATAATTATTCCACTTCCCAAACCATTATTTTATTTTGGGATTCCATTATATGATTTCATTTATTATTCAATGGAAACCCCTCATTCATTTTTTTTTTGTATTTTTTGGTATTGAATATGGATTTTTGAAAATAAAAGTGTATTGTGATATAATAAATAGTTTTGAATAATGGTTTAAAATATTTTCTCATGGATTTTATGATGTAAATGTGCATGATTAAAATTACATATTCGTGGTATATAACATACTATTTTTGATGGAAATGGATGACGAATATAAACTTATATAATAAGTTTATCCCCATTATATCTCAATACATTATGGTTTGATCACCATTATATGTCATTATATGATGTATTGAGAACCATTATATATCAGGATTTAATGGATTGATCCACTTTATAGATTAAAAATTGTAGTGGATCATTATTATATCTCATGATATAAATAGTGATCCCCATTATTGATCTCTATTTCATTTTGTAAAAATCATGTTCTATAAAGAATAATATTGTAACCCATCCATATAGTTATTTCAATATTTAATAGACATTTTAAGATATTCATCAATGGAACTTACATGAATTTAAAATTATTTTTTATAGAAATTGTTTATTTTAAAATGTTATGAAAAATAATAATTTTAAATGGACAGTTATTCCCTTTCTTTTTAAAAGGTTTGTTTTTTGGAAATGGGGATTCTTGGGCATCCTTGTTTTCCACTTGATTAATGGATTTCTTATTTTCCTATACCATACTGTGACATTGGTTTTAATTCCATGATTTTAAAATTTTTTTCACAGGGTATAATGTTTGATAAGGGAATTTATGATTTTAATTGGAATATCATGAGAATTGTTTAGGATGATAAATCTTGTATTATATTAAATTCAATACATTTTGTAAAAATGAATGACAGAAAAAAGTTTCCACTTTATTTTATATGGTTTGGTAATGCATGAGTTTTTATGTAATTGTTTTTAGTATATTATCCAAATTAATATTAAGGAAATTATTGTATGTTGTTCTCCAATTTCCCAAAAATTTTTGTTGGTAAAGGATGATTCTGTATAAAACGGGAAAAGGGGATGCTGATATGTTTAGGTATAACAATATCTATGAGTTTCCTAGGAAAACCCTTTGTGACAATGATAAATGAAAAATATAGTAGAATTGAAATGACATTACACACCTTATTATTCAGAAAAGGGTATTTAAACTTAATTCCTTAATAATAAATGAAGAAAAATGGAATTAAAGGACTAAATGGATATATATTATTGATGTATATCCTCCAACACCACTCAAATCCCCCAATTACAATGATTAAATATAAATAACATGAAATATGGAGAATATACAAATAATATGATAGATTCTAAAATAAGAGAAATCAGGGATAAAATTATAATGTCAATATTTGGGATGGGGTCAATTTTTCAGTATAGAAAAACAAAAAAACACTAAATAAAGGATGTTTTCCTAATAATCAACATTGTGAATTTTACAAGACACCAGGTACATGGTTTTTCAATAAAATAAAGCAAAATCCACGTAGTCCTCATCGAGTACTTGATACTAGACCACAGAGTAATTTGTACTTTCTATACCTCTTACAATTATACTTTTGGAATAAAAACACTTCTAAACCCTATAATACCATATTATCATTAATTTAATTTCCAAAATGTAATTAAATTGTTGAAATGTTCTGAGATTACATTCCATGATAATAATAGTCTATAAAACCTCATATATGATCGAAATATAAGATATAGATACTCAATTAGAATATGGGTGAATTATATCCTTAAAAACATTATTTTTTAACCACAAAAAACCTTGATTAACATATATAAACAAATACTATTCATAAAAACCTCTACTATCATTAAAAAAGATATTGCAATGGCCCAAAGTCTGAATACAATTATATTATAAATAAATAAACACATATGTATAATTACGTAATATTCTACCTAAAAGCATATAGAATCTAATATATCAGAGATACCAAAAATGACAAAGTGAATGAATGTTACACTTTCTATTTATAACCCACAATTAATTAGAATAAAATAGCGTGTAGTTAAACTAGTTGTATAACTGTAATGAAATATTTTAATCTATATAGAAGGGTATCCAACAACTTTGGAAAATGGTCCATTGATTTATTGTCTCATTGATGTATATCGTACCAATTCAAGGATAGTCCCTTGATACAAAGATCAGTATTTGTCATTCTATCCCTATAAGCCCTCGATCTATAAGGTGATCAACACTTATATCTTCATTCAACTTGGAAGCCCTCGATTAAGTTGGTAATCAAGAACCTATGTCTTCCATCATCATGGATGCCCTAAATTTAATACAACAAAAATCATAAACTCACAATGAAAAACAAAGCATATTGAATATTTAAGTATGTGGAATAAGTTGTTCACAACATAAAAGCGTTAAGGCATTCACACAATGAAAACCTGGAAGGGATCACATAGAGTACCAATTATCCCAAAACACCACAACTTCGATCAAATTTGAATGATTGGGAATTTATAGGTGAGATCTAAAATGGTTGAATTCTCCTTCAACAGTCATATTTTCCATGAAATTTTATAATGATATCTATATGTGGAATTTGTAACTCTCATTGTAAAACATAAACATTGAAATTGTCTAAATAACAAAAATGATCACATGTAACATTACCTTTGATCTAAAATTTATTAATCACAATGTAGGAAAAAATTCATTAATAAAATATAAAATCTTTAAGATAAATATGATATCAAAATATTAAGGAAATATTGAATATTTAATAATAATAATAAAATAACATGAATTAAATATCATAACATTACGAAAGTTATGAAAACTTTTATAAACATATAAAAAAATCATCAACAGCACCATCACCACTACCACCACCATCACTATCAGATGGAATTTTATGTACATCTTTGTCAACAAAATTTTATTTCTGGATTGATGGATATTTATGAAATTTCATTACTTCAGTAGAAATATTGGATGATATGGCTTCAGAGGTTCATCAAAAATAGCTTGTCGAAATGATTATGCCTTTTTGTTTCCCATATTAAATGAATTTCTACACCACTATGTTTTTGTTGAATATTTTATTCTTCTTTTACCTCATTTTCATCTTCATGAGTTGGTTATTGAACAATATGATCTATGAATGGAAAAATTTCCTTTTCATTTTCTAAAGGGGTTACCTATACATCTATTTGAGGAGAAGGTTGAGAATATTCTATTTATTAGATAAATGATTCAAGAACATAAAACTATTATGATTATACTTTTCTATCTTTCAACAACGAATGAATTATTTCTTCCATAGAAAGATTCTTATTAATCTATTTATCTTTATCCTCCTTATAATGTCATTCAGTAGCTTAATCATTCAAATCCTTAGCTTAAACAAGAATTAAACCAAACACTAGTTCACCATATTTCATTTTCTATTTTATTTTTCTCCCTTTTAATACTACTTCTTTAGAGTAATTATTTTGATTTCATGACATTATAGTTTTGGATGCTTGAGTTGATTCTGTTTTCTGAACATTTCTTTTCGTCAGTTCAGACTTTTACCTTTTTCCAATTTGGAATGCCATTACTACAACATTAACATGTTAATTCGAATTATCACTAAGAGAATATTTAATTATATTCATTGTGTCATCACATAACAATATAATATGAAAATTACAATGATTCATCTTCTAATGACTTTTTTGACTATTTATAAAACATACAATTATCTTGGAAAATATTAATGGATACATAAGGAACTTCGACATGATTATCTCATCCATTATATTGCTGATGGTTAGAATTATGTACATCAAAAATATAACCTTCATTGTATTAACCATGAAATTTATCCTGAAAATATATGTGATCATTAAGGAATATTTTTCTCATTTACATTGTTTTAAAACTCCTTGAATCCATAATACAATGAATCATATGTTGTTTGAAAGGTTGAAAATATTAGATTTCATCGCTCCCTTAAGGCCTATGATAAATCCACCTTAACATTATAAAAGGATCCCTCAATGTCCGGTAGCTTATGAGAGAAATGCTATAATTCACCATCATATGGGAACCGTATAACATTTTCATCTTGCTTATAAGATAAGTAATAGTTTTCCCCATTACTCTTGAATTGAATGGCATCCTTTTCCCCTTCAATAAAAACATCTACTAATTGATAAAATTCAATAACCATGTATTCATAAACAAGATCATGTTTTCCTTTCTTATTTTCATTAAAAATACATTCCCAACCATAAAACATTATGAATATTTTTATTATAGAATCCTTCCTAATAATGAAATACTAATCAACTAAATTTTCTCTAAAAATGATCCAATAATTATGTTAGTTATTAGTAGGCATTGGCATCTGAGAAGTGATAGGTAGATACTTCAAGAACATAAATGAAATCTAGAAAAGTAGAATGGGGGATTTAAAATGTGGCAGTGCTTTACTGAGAAATCAATGGAAACCAATGTGGGACTTGATGGGGGTCCCCATTTTTATAGGCATCTCAATGATGGTTCATATTCCAAATTGGATCAATTTATTGGCATTGATCTAATCTAACCAAGCGGTTGAAATTGAGGTGAAGAAGATTTATAGGTTTTGATATTTTGAGGATTTATGCAAATAAAATAGATTTAAGAAATATTGAATTTATTGATGTTTTAAAATAAATATTGAAATACCAACAAATAGAAATGAAACTATGAACCAATGTGTTATAAAATTTAATATTTGGAGTCTAGAGTTTGTTTGTTAGTGTTTGGTAATATTAATCTAAGATATTTTATATTTTAAAATGTTTTCTTAGGTTTTGAAAATAATTAATAGTTACAAAAAACATTATTGCCATCAAAAAACATTATTAGGTTATAAAAATAATTATTTGGTTCCAAAAATAAAAATTAGGTTATCAAAATATTTATTGGTTCCAATAACATTATTATGTTCGGAAAAACATTATTATGTAAATAAAATGTACAAACATAATGAAAATTTCAATCATAATGTTTGGACATGGTTTTTAAAATAAAGTGGATTTGATTGATTAATGTATGACTATCATTCCAAACATCTATTTAATATATTCAAATATATCAAAAGTTACTAATTTTGATAAAATAATAGAATGTTGCTCTTAAGATTTAATGAATTGTAAAATAATATCTCATTTAAGTGTGTTATTCCAAATAATGTGATGACCAATATCCTTTTGATTTTCATGAGAGTGAAGTTAAGGGATTTTACATAAGGATACAGTACTATTGTAACAAAATAGTATATGGGAATTATTAAAACTCTTATATTAATCTATGAGTATGTGTATCATCCACAAAACATGATCACAGTAGCATCCAACTGCCATATATTCAGCTTCAATAGGGGAATGTGCTACTAAGTATTTTTTATTAATCGATTAGAAATAAATGAATCTCTTAATAAATGACATGTTCTAGGTGCACTTTTCCTATCCATTCTAATATGAATCATTCTGAAACTACAAAATTCGTCATCTAAAAAATTTTATAGAAAAATCATTTCCCGAAGAAAAAAAGTCAAAACTCTAGAGTCTATTTTAAATAGTGAAAAATTATAGTCACAACTTTTACATGTGATTTTTTTGTTTTGATTAATATCTTTTGCATAATCATAATGAAAACATTATGTCTTGAAGACTAGCTATTAAGTATATTAAACTTTCTATCATACCACTAATAATAATTTAATCAATTGGTTTCAAAGCTTCATCACGATCAAGTGTATTTGAGGTACCGATTAGAGTACTTATACTTGTAATTTTTTTATCCCTATATTTTAAAAAGTTATTTAATATTATTATGTAGATATATATAATATCCTTCTATTTATTGAGAAATTTTAAAAATAAAGAAAAATGATAACTCACCCATCATACTCATTTCAATCTCAGATTTCATAATATACACAATTGAATGTGTTATAGAATACTTAGTTGATCAAAATATAATGTCATCATCAATAATTTGAATAATAAATAGTTTTTTCTTTTTAATATTTATAAAAATGGTTGGATTAGTAGTTCCCTTATCAAAATTTTTCTCTAACAAAAATCTTTTAAGTCTATCATTCTTGGATGTAAGGCCCTATGTAAGGCCATATAAAGATTTAGTTTGTTTAAATACATCTTGAGGATGTTTTTTGTCATTAAAACCATGATCTTGTTCAACATAAACATCCTCTAGAACATATCTGTTGTGGAAGGCACACTTCACATCCATTTGAAAATGACTAATGTTAAAAAAAATTGAAATGGATAAGAGAATTCAAATATATTCAAGTCTAGCTATCAGAGAATAGGTTTCATCATATTTTATTTCTCCTTGTTTATTATATTCATTAGCAACAAATCATTCTTCATTTCCTTCCATTATTCCATTAGCATCCCCTTTATTTATGAAGATCCACTTTTCTGAAAATACAAATGTTTCACTAGTCATTTCAAACAAGGTAAAAAAATTGTTACTTTAAATTTATTTAGCTCATAATGAATAGATTTATTCAATTAATAATCAACTAAATCCTCATATATACTTTTTGATTTTAATTTGGAATTAAATGAAAGGATCTCTACTTCATTTATTAATGAGATTTTCGTCCATCCTTGTTGATGTACATCACCAATGATAATTTTTCAAGGATGATACTTTACATACCATTGTATTGGGTTTTGTAAAACCAGTTCATCAAAAAAGGTATCAAATATTATATAGTAGATACTTAAGGATCATTTTTTGAGTATTCTTCTAATTAGAATAATTTTACATAAAAAGATGATAATCATTTTCGAGAAACTCATCTTAAGATGTAGGTTGGGGTTGTTTAAAAAAAGGATCAGATTCATCAAATTTAATATGTATCATTTCCTCCAAATTAAATTATTTTTTATTAAATACAGTATATTCCAAAGAGGTAGTGGAATACCATAAAAAAATTCCTCCAATGGATTTGGTTGCAAAATTTATGTAAGTTGTCTTTTGAATTCAAAATCAACCCGTTGCATCCAAATACTCATTAGTGTGAAACTATCGGTTGTTGGCCCTTTCACAACTCATAAAGTGTTTTATAATGAAATTTCCTTAATAAAACATTATCTATATTATACCAATTAGTAATAATATCTTCAACCCCAAATTCTTTATCAATTGAGTATTTAGTCAACATTGTTCTTGTTATCTCTAGAAAAATCTTGTTGATTCATTGAACAATACCATTTTTCTAAGGTGTCCTTGGGGATGAATAGGTTTAAGAAATTGTTTTCTTACTAAAAAATATTAAAAATATAAATATTTAAATTCTCTACCATTATCTCTAGGAATATTTATCAAGGAATTATTTTTTCATTTTTAATGTTGGCTAAATAATATATGAAATAAAAATAGAATTCGGATTTCCTTTATAGAAAATAGACCCATGTAAATATTTTGTAATCATTGACTAAGAAAATACATAGAACATTCCTCTAATACATAATAATTGTGTTAGAAGAAACAAGTATATATACACTAGAAGTAAATCATCATAATTGGAGACTTCAGTAATAATAAAAAATCTAGACTTCCGTAGCTGGCCTGATTGACAAGGATCAGAGACTTTTGAAGAATAAAATATAAGATTTGATATATCCTTAACAAGTAATTTCTTAGAAATTTTACATGTGTTCTATGATTATAATGTCCTATATTTCTATTTCCTAACCAAGATTGGTCTTCCATTTTACTAAGGAACGATTTGTTTTTTCACCTAAGGTCTTCTATGTAAATTGTATAAACATTCTCATGCCACTAGAATGAATGAATGAACTCATCCTTGAAATTATATACGAAGCATTTAACATTATTAAAATTCAAAATTTAACATTCATAAAAAAAATTATTATTCTAATAAGGTTGTGGATAAGGCTGTTTATAGATTATACATTTGGAATTAAGGTTTTTCCAAGAATAATTCTTTTACCCACACCAAAATAATTTCCATGTGATTTTTCTTTGAAAGAGACTCTACTATCATTCATCTTAATAATGATTTCAATGATTTTTTGGTTTTTAGTAATGTTCTGGGAACATAAACCATCAATTGACCATGTAATGTTGTTGGATGTTTCATTATTTTTCAGAAAATAAAAAATTTAGTCATTTTGATTCCAAACATTCTTTTAACCACAAATGTTTGATAATAAAATCTTAGGAATCAAAATTTTAATAGAAAATTTGTTTTATGAAAATGTAATAAATTTTTTTTAGGTAAATAAATATTTTTCCTAATATCCACCACATAGAATCTCAGTTAATAAAGGGGCTCTTTGAGGAGAATAATAGTTAAGAATTAAAATAGGTATTGAGTGAGAATAGAAAAATCCAGAACTATTCTTAAGAGGATGAATTTGTGAAAACATTTTATCAAAAACAATTTCAGTAGGTAATGTTTGAAAAGAGTATCTTAAATGGAAAAATTTCATATTTTAGTCTAATGAATATATTCTTATCCTCATATTCTTTAGTATCAGGATTGTAGTTTTTTTATAAAACATTTTCCATTGAAAAAACATTTTCTAAAACCTTAAAAAGTTTATCCTTTTCATAATTAACTTACTCAATTGTTTTTGAAATAAAAATAGATCATAAATATTATTAATTATGTTATTTCAACTGATATGATACACCATTTTTTAAAATATTAATTCTATAATTTTCCTTATCATATTTCTTATTGATCTTAATATTTAATCTATTAATGTAGTTGGAAAACCTAGATACTTATTCAAAATAAGGGAAAGAATTATATTGCGGCGATGATGATTGTTCATAAAATGATTCATAATTTTATTCATCAGTATAATTATAATATAAATATGTATTGGTTAAATATTCAATAGTGTGTAATATAGATTTGAAACATCGGGCTTCAATAAGTATTCTAGAAATAAGACAAATATTCCTCTATCTTAAAGATTCAATATATGAATATTCAGTAGATGGGACTCTAAGACATACACACCATGAATCATTCACCTTCATAGAATTATTTCCATTAGGCTTGTAATATAATTTATTATTCCTCTCAAATTAATATCTTTCATATCTATTCTTTTATGATTTTGGAAATCACCTTTGATATGTCCTTCTTTCTTTTATTCAAAACATGTGACTTTAGAATCATTCTTAACTTTTCTATACTTTTTATTACATCTATAATCAAAATAATTCATTCCAAAAATAATTTTTATCATTCAAGAGTGATTGGATTGATCATTCTATAACAATTCATATTCACTTGATATTGACTGAATATAATCTTTTTTAGACATTTTTTCTTAGAAATATTATCAAGAGTTTTTGTCCTTCATCTGATTTGATGTCATTGTAAAATCAAAACTCCCAATATTATATTATATATTTGGAGTATCTCTATTAAATTTATTCCCATTTTTTAATTGAATAACAAATATCTTATCAAGTGTAATAGTTGTATCTTTCATAGACTCATCAATAGCGGTTCCCTTTCATTCCCATTCATTTGGCATCATGTCCATAATCTTTTCAAAAAGAATCTCATACACTATGATTTTTTCTCTCATTTATTGTAATCTATTTAAAATAATATTGATTCATTGATATAATTTAAAAACTGGTTCTCTATATGTAAAATAAAGACAATTATAATCATCTCTAATCCTAACACTTCTATTTTATATAACATTAAAATTACCAAAATGTGTAACTTCTAGTTTCTATTAGATATTTTATACTTCTATACATGATAATATTTGGATGTATATATTCTTAGTGATGGATCAAAAAAATTATTGAATACATTATTGTTTAGTTGATATTATTTTCTTTTTTAGATATGTAAAATATCTCACTTCATTATTAGGAATCATATAATCAATAGTTATAATAAAAAAATTCAACTCCAGTGTTAATGAAAACGGTCATTATTCTGTCGCTCCAATATTCATAATTATTTCCATCAAATAAATGTGGTCTTGTGGGGTTCTGATTATCTATGGATCTGACATTAATTCCTTTCATCTTACAGTCCTAAATATTTTCCACTCCACACATTTGTTTAGTTTGTTTTTATAAAAAAGAGTTTATTAATGAAATAGATATATATTGGAAGAGAAAACATGTAAGATAAAAAATGTGGAATCATTTTCTAATATAAAAAAATATATTATTATTTTAGAGACCTTCTCTCATATCGGTTGAAGGTTCAAAATATAATATGTTGGTACTCAATTGTTATAGGGGTGAATTGTATGTTTAAAAAAATTTCGTTATTACACTTAAATAATCATTGTTTAAAATAGTAAAACAAATAAAATTTACAAAACCCTCTAATATCTTTAAAAAATATATTATAAGGGAACAAAGCTTGAATCTAAATATATTATAAAGAAATAATCACATATGAATACTTAAGTAATATTATACATAAAATTGAATAGAATCTTATATTATAGTTACAACAAATGAGAAAGTGATTGAAAATTACACTTTCTATTTATAAAAAAATATGAAATAGAATAAAAGAACTTATAGTTAAACAATTAGAACATGTGTAATGAAATATTTTAACCTGAAGAAAATGGTATCTAATATACTTGGAAAACCATCCCTCGATTTATACTTTTATGATATTTCTATTACCCACAACTAGGCAAGCCCACGATATGAAGACCAATATCTATCTTGTTATACATACAAGAACTCAATAAATAAGGTGATAAAAACAATTATCTTTCATCAAAATTGAATTCCTTGATTAATAATTTAATCAGAACCTCTATCATACATCATGTGAGAAGCCCTTGATTTTATATAGTAATAATAGGAACTGTACAAAGAAAAAAAATCTTGTTGAAGTTTTAAGTATGCGTAACAAGATGTTCACATCATAAACTCCTCAAGGATATAAAATGAATAAAATCAATCATATCTCTCTCATATAACAAATTCTGAAAAAAAAATTTACAGCTTCAATAATGTTCGATTGATTGGGTATTTAAAGGTGAGATCGCCGACAATCGAACTGTCCTCCAAGAGTCATATTTTGTGAAGAAATTTCTCAAAGACTTGGACATGGGGAATTTGTAATGGTAATATTGTAACTGAAATAAATACAATATTCATATAACAAAAACTATCACAATTAACATAATCTTTTCAATAATATGTAAAAATTAGAATGTAAGAATCATTACATTATTTAAATATAAAATCATTAAGAACGATTGAAAATTATAACATTAATGAAATTTATAATAATTAAGAGAGGTTAAAATCATAAAATTAAGACAATATCATAAATGTAGAAAATTTTATTAAAAAATTTAGAATGTTATGAAATAGAATCCTAAGATAGTTAATAATCGGATCGTGAAAATATTGAGAATTAGAACTAAAAAACACAGGGAAAGAGATTCACATTTCTGTATGAACCAGTGTTTTTAAAACACAAATGAGATTCATAATGCTGAGTGAATTTTATTTTATTGAATTGAGTCAGATTAAATTATCTAAGTAAATAATAATTTAATAAATAAAACAAAAAAATGAAAATATGGATGATTCAGAATTTTAGAAACTCATCAGATCCATATTTTTGAGCAATTCAAAAATTATGAAACATAGTAGATCAAAATTTTGAGTGATTCAAAATCTAATGAACTATGAATCAGATTCAATTATCTAAATAATTTAAAATTGAAAAGGTGAATGATTCTATTTTTTATTAAGGATTTTATTTTTTCTTGTAACTATTCTAACATATGAAACAAAATGTTGGAATTAGCTATAAAAAAAACCTGTTGATAAATTTCTTTATAGATAAATATAATAATTAAGTAAATGTGATATTGATTTAAAAAAAATAATTGAATGGTAAATTTCATAATAAAACTTTTGAATGAACACCACCCAATCATCAGTGATATCATCCAAATAATGATTTGGAAATATTATTATTTAATAACACAAGGATCTAAAATTTCACTCAAGAATACCACTCCCATGTTTCACCTTATAGAAAACCCTTTACGCACATGAATCTGAGCATATGAATTGATTTACCCCACATCAATTTTAGGATTGGATCGATTACCCGAATAGGTTTCTTTATATTGAACACATCATCTACGTGATGAAAATTATCTATCATATTGGATATGTAGAATTGTGTACACATTTTAATAATTGAATAAATGAAATTTTTTAATACAGTAATTAAATATTTGAAGTAAATATTAATGGTAACTCATTTAAAAAATTATTCCTAATATTTGAAAAGTGAAAAGAAATTTGAGGATATGATATCATTGATTTTCTTTTTTATGGTGACAATATATTAGTAAAACCGAAAGGATGATATGATTATCCACTTTTGATTTCAAGGGTTTCTTAATCTAATGATTATAAAATTAATTCTATAGTTGAATTATACCAATATGTTTACAAATTAATTAAAATTACTCTATAATGAGGATATTTTTTCCTTGTAAAACATTTGAATGTTTATAAGCATTTTTTGGAGCTATGAACTATCTCAACATGGAATTTTTGGGCCCTTAAAGACTTGGAGCATATGTGGGAAAAAAATTAAAATTATTAGGTCACAAGCATATTTTATTTCACATAGAATAAAATATATTCCAAAAAGGTGTTTCTGATTATAAATATGATACAATCATGAAATATAAAATATACGATTTAACCTATGAAAATATTATATTTTATAAAATATTTTTTAAGAGTTTCTGCGGGAGGATTTATAAATAATAAGTAAATATATTTTCTATTTATTAAATGGGATGAAAAAATTTCTTCCGTATATAATCCGAGTAATAGAAATACAATAGGTTCATCGACATGACCCAAGTAATTTTTGAGGGATCATGGAGGAAATTCTTGATGAACTATGATATTCTAGGATGAAAATTAATGTTCTAAAAATTCCTTCTACAATAAAGGAGTTCATTGATCACCCCAATGAATACAATGTAGGATCATTTAACATCAAGGATTGATCTAAAATCAATGTTGGAAATCTATTTATGTTCTTTAATACAAATTTTTAGCTCCATTTTTAACATGAATCAATCCTTCTAAAAACTAATTCACATGTCAATCGTTGATATAAAAGTGTTATTTTATCGTCAAAGAATAATGAATTGATATTTTTGGGATAATCATTATTCAACTTTGGTATTATATTTTGATGGTGGTTCAACAAATACGTGGGGAATAATCATTTCACAATAATTATTTGGTTTTACAAATAATTACTGCTGGGTTGGAATCGATATCGATAACATGATCAGGGAGTACGAGGATGATGGAGGTCTAGGTGCATGATTAGAGATCCCATTTTGTGGGTTTATTTGTTGGAAAATGTAGTGAAACAAGGATGATTGGTGCATAAATTAGGTTTTTATAATTTCTCCAATAATGATGATTCTATTTATATCAATTCAAATTTAAGTTCTTTGTTTGATTTAATAAATTAATCATAGATTTTTTAAATGTGGTAAAATATTCATGAGAGTTCCTAGGTTACTAGAACACCAGAGTTACACGACATGTTATTGTATTAACACTTTCCATGTGGAACCTTTCTATAGTGGATGTGGTTTCATACAAAATTAAATACCACACATTTCTTAGCCTAATTAATTTCTAGGTGAACCATTTATGGGGACCCATAATGTACCCCATGGAATTACAAGTAGTAATATTTCAGTGACTATTGGCACAACCCATTAGAATAGAATGTTCTAGGTACTCAAGTACGTATAGGTACTCAGTTACGACTGGTATACATTTGAATGGTAATAGTACACTAGAATATCCATAATTAATGGGAATGGACATAGGATTATAGGCATGATATCAACATAGAATATGGATGGAAAGACAAGTATTTTAGTTACTACAATATACTTCAACATTGTTCTAGTCATATTGGTGCCATTTTTATATTTTGTCTAGACAAGTATTAGTTGGTGTGTTTTCCGTCTTACCACATCAGTGTGGGTGTGTTTCTCGATTCGAGGATGAGTTTTGTAGTTCAATTCTATAAGTTATCATTTTAACATTAATTTATGATTATTTTATGTAAAATATTATTATTTAATTCATAAAGAATCCCCCTATGATTAATGGGTATTTATCATCATTCCCATCTTCCATCCTATAAAGGATCATTTATCATGTGACATACATACATGATATTTTGATCCCATTTCAAACTGGATAATCTAGTCGGTTCAAGTATCTCCCAAACCCACTTTGGTGTTTTCCACGATCTTTGTTACAAGATATATTGAGTTATAGTGTGTGCTTATTTAGGGAGATGCTTGAAGAGCATGCCATCTCGAATGATCACCATTTTTTGCAAGAGTGAATCAGTGTGATCTCTTGACTTAGTGTTTTCTTTAATCCTTGTGAAGAATCCTATGATGTAACTATGGTTGTCACATCCATTGTGATTGTGTTTCTACATTAGGTATATATGATTTTTTTTAATTTTTATTTCCAATATTGTCTCATATCCTAATTGAACTACCTAAATGATTAAGTGGTGGCATATCTTGTTTCCCTATGATTTCTGATTTTAGGGTTTCCTAATAGATATTCTTATATTCACTATTTCTTGGGAATTATACATGTCAAATGTCATAGGTATATGACATGATGGTTAACAGTGTCAAAGGAGGACAAGGAGTAGATGGAGGATTGTTTTTTGATAGATTGTAGTCAATTCATGAGTTACTTCTAAATGTACTCCCCTCCTTTATAACATATTGTTCTCCTATCTAATAATGGTTAGTTCATATTAGTCCCTTTTCATTCAAATACATGTTTATAAGTCTAATGTGTGGTTTTATTATGCATTATTCATGGTTTTATTATTATCATTCCATTCTTCATTATATTGGAGGTTGGAGAGGTCTTCAAGATTATAAGTACAATAGTCTATGGACTCAAATGTTTCTTCTATTACTACTTAGTGTATGTCCCTTGACCTTGACATATTTGAGGTGAGCACAAGGGTCACATTCAGCTTACCACTTTCCTGGTGGCCCCCAGTGGGTCAATTCAGGTTATAGTCATATAAAATAATATGTTTTTACCAATATAAAAGGGTAGAAATAGTCTTGTTGCGAGTTTTCATTTAAGAGTAGGGAAAATTTTTAATGTGTTTCATTATTGGATGTCATTTTAGAGAACCCATTGATAGTGATGAAGTTGACATTTCCATTCAACATGACTCTTATGTCCTTCTTTTTTTACTCAGTCCACATTTTTAACACCCTACAATTTTTAAATAACATTCTTCTTGTTAATGGATATTACATTCATCATTGATGCTAAAAAAAACCATGACACACTATTGCTTAAATATGCTTATTATAACATAGCCATTAAATTATAGATTATGGAAAAGAATAAACACATATTTAATACATATAATCTTCATTCTCAATAATAATATTATGACTAATTATTCATAAAAAATAACTAAATATCTATTAGCGTCATTTTATTCTTTTCATATAGTATTTCATGAATATAATTTTTTATTTTTTATGAGTGAATATTATAATTATTTTCTAGAACATTCTAATATTTTATCTGATTAAATTAATTTAATTTTTCAAATTTTCATATTAAAATTATTATTAGTTGGATTTTTAGGAATTTTATTGGAGAAATATGATTTTCTAAGGAATAGTAAAAAATAATATTTTGTATAATTAACTATGTTTTGATTTCATGAAATTGAAATGTATTTTATAGGTTTTAAAATAAATTTTTTAATAATTATATAATTTACCATATAATACATTCATTATAATAAATTTGGTAAATTAATTTAGTATATAATACAATGATTTCATTTAATTTTATTTTTGAAATATATTTTTTCAATGAATTTACATTTTTTATCATAAATTTATTTCAAACACTTCTAGAAATTGAATCATTAAAAAAATCTATATTTAGAATTAGGAGGTCCATATTTGAAAAATTAATAACTAAAAATTTTGTCTATATGAATAGTAACTTTAATAAAATTTTATTCATATAGTAATGGAAAAAATTCTTTTATTATAGTTGATACTAACATTATAAGGTTAAAAATTCAGAATACCACCTCCCTTTAATTAATTTGATTAGAAATATTATACAATAGCCATCCCAAATTCTAAAAAATGGAATATAGGATCCATTTTTCATTGATAATGATATTTAAATTATTTTATATAATGTAAATTCTAAAATGACATTACCTTGGAAATAATATCACTAATGTTTTATTATAAGGGTAAATGGGGAAATGTTCAGTTCTAAATAATTTTTTTTAAATTTAATTAACCTTTACTTAACATATTAATATATTTTTAATCTAAAGTGAATGAATAATAATCCCAAATGATAATGGAACACTGAAATAATATTTATTCAATTAGTAGAAAAATAATATTATTTAAATTAAAAATGTTAAAATTAATTAAATTTTCACGAATCATTGTGTTCCACAAATTTTGAAGAAAATGCGATGTACTAGGTATGTCTTAATAGAATATATTATAATTCAATATTTGTCTTGTTCTCATTGATGATAAATTAAATGAATACTATCAAAAATGACATTAAATATATTTTAAGAAAATGGGAGTTCAAAACCCATTGGGCATAGCCACTGTAGAAATACTGTAGTGGTACTCTAGCATTGGAGGTACTGTTGATCGGCGGGTACGGTAGCGGCGGCAGGGTACGGTAGCGGACTGTGCGAGTACTGTTGCATCCGGGTTACTATTCACAGAATGGGAATTAGGCAAAAAAATTGGGCCTACGGGCTATGTAATGGGCGACATGCGCACTGGGCATTCGAGCAATGTAATGGGTCTCCCTCTACCCAGTTAAAAGAGGTCTTTTTTTGCTTTATTAATAAAAATGAGGCTCCGGCCCCAACCTTTTAAAAAATATATTTTAATTTTTAAATATGTTGAATGGGAACAAGGTGGATAATATATTTTCTAAACATGTATTATGTGAAAATTTGTGGGATAGTTTTATACATTATATTTAAAAATACAACCCTTTAAATGTGAAAAGGTCTTTACCCTAGTTTAAGATAAATTAGGTTCACAAAGGGTAAAATCAAAATGATAACGTTTAAATGACACCAAACACATTTTAAATATCAATGAGTGATATTAATTAAAACCTATCATCCTTTCCTTTAATTTAATTTCAATTTTGGAAGCATTGGTCTTGGAAAAGATTATATTATATTTTATTCATTCAATAAATAAAAAGAGTAACACGATAACATATAAAAGGGAACCCTCGATTCTCATCAATACCAAACATAGAGGCTCCTGGATTTACCAAAATCCACCAATTTATCTTATACATATATCCTTATCCATGTTAAATTAGACTTTTAATCCCCTTGATTTTATCCATATGGACCAAAATACATTATCAAAAATAGTTCTTTCAATGAATATGTAATCACATTATCCTCATAATTTCATTTTTATTTCCTCCTTATCCTTATATAATTCAATGGTATTTACAATAACTTAGTAAATTATATATAATAAATATTTCAAAATGTTATTATTATTATGTTATCGCTATTTTCCTCACACATTCTCAACCAATGTGAATCAAATGTATCTCTTATACATATGTATGGCTTACCATATCCATGAAATGATATAATTAATTTTTCAACACCATAAATTATTAATGGGTTTTATGAATGGTTTAAGATTGTTATATATAATTTTGAAAATTATTACTATTCATTTATGAAAATATAATACCTATCATATTACATATTAATCTTTTGGAATACTATTACATTTCTTGTGCATTTGTGTGGACCACCACCACCACAATGTAATGTGATTAGTTTTTCATTACCTAATTACATGGATAGTAGAAAGAATAGAATTTTTTATTAGAGGTTATTTATATTATATAATAATATGTTTATAATTTTGAGTTAATTTGTACCTATATTTTATTCCTCCTTATGAATTCTGAAAACAATATTAATGTGTGCATACGACCTACTGTCTCGATTAGTGATTTATTTCAGTTTTATACATATAATTATTATAAATGAATATAATTATATATATATAATCAATATATTTTATATTTATAACTTTATTTATATATTTCAAAGTGTGAATGAATCATAAATTTGTATCATCTAGAACTCAAAAACTAAAAATCAAATAAAAAGATAAACTACTAATAACCGGTAATGAGGATTTAAAAATGGAAATATTGATAAATGTGTGTTAAAATGTCATAAATAGATCATATATGATATTATAAATATATAAATTATTATCTTATATAATTATAATAAATTTAAATTTATCATATATTTGGTTCGAGAACATTTAATTAAAGTGAAACTCAAGGTAATGGTTTATCATCCAAAATCATATCTTTATAAAATATGTCATATTATCATCTATTTTATTTTATAAACTATATATATATCTTGATTTATATTTTATATATTTAATATAATTATTTTAATGATATTTAATGTTTCATTTTTAGTTATTAATTCATTGTGATTATGATTCAGATGTTACCAAATCATAAAATGGATTTCTAATTGAATCTCATTTTATTATAGACTGTTTAAATTTTAATTTCCATTGAATGAAATTCTAAGATAATTTTCCAATAAAACATAATAATTTACTTCTTATATTCTATTTTTTTTCAGGATTATTAATTTTTTTTTTCATTCTATTCATTATATGAACTCTATAATCTAAACGAATGTTGTTATGGAAATCTCAAATGTATTTCTCTCTTTGTCCAAAAAATCATTTCTCTTCCATATTTCTGTTTTCTAGGAATTTTCTCAAGAATAACTTTTAATTATATGATTTTTTTCAATATCTTTTTTACCCATGTTTTAATTTTTACCAATTTCTTTTTAAATATTACTTCTAATTGTTTCTAGAACGAAGTATATTTTACATTTTACACAAAATGTGAACAGAATCATTATTTTAATTCATATAAAATATACAAAATTTTCTTATTTCATGATCACTCAATAATATAGTGCTTATATTATAATATTTATTTGTTTTATTCTAGTAAAAATTTATTATATTTTTGGAAAATTCATATATTTTAACAAAGACTTTTCATTATAAAATTTTTATTTTCTTTAAGAATGTTTCCATATATTATTGAAAAGTATATTCATCTATACCAACATCATTCATGATAATTATGATTTACTAGGGATATAATCCAATGATACCATGCTTATTACTTTTTTAAATGGTCTATGAATATGATTATGAGATATCTATGTAAATAATTTTTTATCAATGGGTTATTTTATGTTAATAGAATGGACTTTTTTATGATCTCAAGGAAAATATATGAATAAACAATGATAATGTGTTGGTTGGGTTAGTTATATCTCTCCAATGCTTTGGGATATGTGATATAGGTATCACATGAGATTATGATTATGAATAACATTGTTCAAATATTGAGTGAGTATAATAGTTTATTTCTTTCTATACACACAATAAAATGTATGGACATGAATTAAAATAGATTTGTTCAAATTTTGATGCATGTGTATGAATAAATTCTAGATATTTTCTCTAGATTATGTCTAGGAATGAATAAAAAAATTTATATTCACACAATTATTATTTCTTAATCATATGATACCACAACACTACACTATGAATCATTGATACTTATTGTGACATTGACAACTTAATTAATAATGCTTGAAAATTTAAAATGATATTGAAGTTTATGATATATATTTTTTCAATGTTAAATATTTATTATTGAGGTATATAAAATGAATATTTGATCTTACAACTATGATAATATTATCTTATTATTATGTAAATATTCTATGATTACACTTATTAAGCATATGAGCTCATCCATTCTTATGTTTCTTTTCAATAGTTTATGAATAATGTTTTTATATAGGGTATTTTTATAGAGGGTACTATGATACAATATATATGAGGGGATATTAAATATAATTCATGAAATTTTAATATTATTCATATATTAATTGATGATAATAGCCCATTATCTCCCTTTGGGTGTGTATTATTATGAAATATAAGGAATATTCCAATAATATGATACAATAGTTATATTGGTTGTTCAATGGTTAAATCCGTATTTATCAAATAATATATTTATTAATATTGAGTTATTCTGGTTAGAAATCATTATAATACTACATCTTATAGTTTTGTTAATGACCATGGGTAACCACGGTTAAACATAAGGATTCATAGATTTAATTTAATGTGTCATGATTTACCTAGACCCTGAATGATATTTCATTATTTGACATAATTATTATTGTTTCTCACCCTATCCTTTTTTGTTTTACTCATTGGAATAAACCATGAGGAATTGTGTTAACATTTAAAATGATAGAAAATAGAATGATTATATTAACGAGGAACCAAGTAAATAAATATGTGGAATGTAAAACCATATAGGTATTCTAAATAATCCATCCATTTATATAATTCACAATCCCCATATTATAGACATTATAAAAACAACCAATAGAAGAAAAAATTATTTTCATGAATAACATGGAGGGAAAATGATTTAATTTATTTTATGTAGTTTATTTAATAAATATCCAATGGAATATCTCAAAGGAATAAGAATGTTTTTGGGGTGTGGAAATAAATATCATATAGTATGAAATTTATTAGGAAAAAGGAAATGTCTGGTCATCATGATGAATGATAATAATGGTCTCCCCAAGGTATCATAAATGATTTAATTATTTTAATGTTGATAATATGTACATTACATAAATCCATTTTCTAAGGTAAAATCATGAAAATTGGATCGTAAATTCTAAAAAAGTAATATACTTTTACTTTTGATGATGCAAAGAATAAAAATACATTTAAAAGGAAGCATGAATTAATAAAATGGATAGAGGTGCCTAGTTAATTTTTTTAATAATGTAGTGATATTATTGACTTGTTTATTTTTTAGAATTATAAAATTATGATGTAGAAATATTTATATTAATGGAGTTATGCTTAAAAGAACCATTATGCATATATATATATATATTAGATTTAATATATGTATTTCCAAGAATATGTGGAATGATATTTATAACCTTGAAATTTTATTTAATTGTAATATTGTATTTTATTTAGAATACATCATTGATGAAATTTTAGCTGTTAAAATGTGTCTGATGCCGATATAATGATATATCGTTGAGATAAATTGATTATTGATATTTTAAATGGTACTGTATTTTTGTCTATAAAATTGATATATGAATTGATGAAAGAGTGGTTTCTGTTATTTTTTATTGTTCTTGTATCATTATTGAAATTATGGAATAAATTTGATAATATATTTTAATTTGATTATTGTTTGGTGATTTTTATGGAAGAATGAGTGTTTTCATTTAGTTATTATAGTAATATAAGATTTTACCTCATTTCTGATGAATATAAGATTAGGTATTCACATATTTGTTATGTGACATTTAGAGAGAAATTATTTGTTTTTGGGAGTATTGTTATGTTGATATTTAAATATTAGTGAGTCTTAATTCTAATAATTAGAAATTAAATATGTTCAAACACATTTTAAATGGTTTTATAGTTAAAAAATTATGGAATGATTTTTGTTGATTTTGGACATTATTTATGGAGGTTAATTAATGATTTAACATATTAGATAAATAGGGTTTATAAATTTTGTTCAAGTAAATATCTATAAAATGACGAAATGATTTTTCATTCTATTATAGATCAGAAGATACCAAATTTTTTTTAAATGTTTCATGAATGGAACCAAAATCACCTAGAATAGTAATTTATTGGAGTAAAGGGTGAAGTAGAAATTGGTTAAAGAAAACACAAATAATGAAATTGTGCATATGATAAAAAAATAAATCAATTAATTATAAATTACCATGTCCTCAATATTTATAGGAAAACATCAACACAACTTTAGAAAAAAGATCTTGAATTTTTTTATAATTTTACCTTCAAATTCGATGAATTGGTGGTCGATTCAACAACTATAGATTTATGGTTTTCTAGATGTTAACATTTTCCTGACCATGTTTTCTACGATCCTCTATTGGCGCATGGTTATTAGTCTTCTCCACCATGTACATATCTTGAAATCCAAATAATGATCTCCAATTTTGAAACCCAAATATGTTTTAGTCTAGATGAACTTTTCATTTCTTGTTCCCTCTTTTAGAATGATGTTTTATGATCCATTTTTGCAATGTGGGTTTCCACATAGAAATTTTTAAATATCCAAAAAATGATTTCTGATTTGGTTTTTCAAATTTGAAAGGATGAAATTTACTATGAGGGGTGGGGTTGAATTGTTACACCCTAATATTTTATACGAAGAACATTATGTTTTATAGTGTGCATGCCACAAAAATCTGATCAAAAGACACCAAAACACATTATTATTAATAATTTCACCATTATAATTTCACCATTTAATTATAAGGCATGACTAAGAA
The DNA here is from genome assembly GCA_963277665.1 of Viscum album. Lineage (NCBI taxonomy): Eukaryota > Viridiplantae > Streptophyta > Magnoliopsida > Santalales > Viscaceae > Viscum > Viscum album. Next base: position 1,213,221,835 of record OY728137.1, read on the forward strand.
TAACAAAATTATGGAATATATTTAATTTTCCCACTTATTTTTTTTAATTCCCAAGAAATAATCACATTATATTTGGAAATGATATTTTATTCTTGAAAAATAAATTTTCTTTATAAATAACATTTATTTATTACTGTGAATAAATATTATAAATAATTTTTTTCTATTTTAGAAAATTAATTTGAAAAAAATAAATATTTTTTATATTAACATATTAAAATTAATAGTGTTCATTAATATTATTTTTCGGAAAAGATTTATTTTTTATTGAATAGTGAAAATCTTAATTATAATTCAATACTATTTGTTATAGGTAATTTACAATGATCAAATTTAGTATAAAATGGTTTAAAAGAAATGATAGTTCCATTATGAATAGTAATTGTACGCAATTTTTATTACCCAAAAAAATGTTAAACATTTTAATTATGGATACAAATATTTTGATAACTACTCAAAATCAACCCAAAACATGAAATGTTTTTATTGTATAAGATAAAATCATCCCTACTCATCCCATATTTGAATATTTGAAATTTTTGTTCAATTATCCTTTAATAATGATATTTAGAATATTTTATGAAGTGGATACTCTGAAATTTCATTCTATTGAGTTAAATAACAATAATTTTTTTCTAAATGGTAAAAATATCCTATGATGATTTCATAATAAATATTTGAAATATAAATTATTTTGATTTAGCATGTATATATATATATAATTTTATTATTGAATAATAGCCATAAATTTATTGTCAAAACTGACACATTATTTATTCCATTAGTATAAAAATAATATCAATGATATCAAATGGATAATATTAATATAGATCAGATAAATCATTGAAATCCATATATATTTAAAATAAAGGTGACTTTTAAGGATGTTTTAATTGATTATATCATATTTCCATCTTTATCATGGTGTGTATAATGTCATTTTAAATGAATTGTATCAAAATAAATTTAATTATATTTTATAAAAAAAATATTTTATTTAATTATATAAATATAATAAATATATTAAAAAATAAAAAGATTGATTGTTTATGGACATAAATTTCATTAGATGAAATTTATGATATCATTTTTACCTTATATATAAAATTAAAACCCTTTCATAAGTGAAGAAGAAATTTTCACTGTGATGGTTAAAATATGATAACTAAGGGGTTTATCAAATTCATATGTTTTAAAATGGCATAAAAAAAGATATAAATCTTAAATTATAGAGGATATTTTCACCATATACAATTTATTTAGAATTCATGTCAGTTTGAAAGAATTTTTCTTGATAGTCCATTTATTATATTTTAATATCTTAATAAGTTCTACTAGTACCCCTCCCCTTATATATAACATAAAACCCATAAATTATCATATTTTAATATCGTTCATCCTTATCTATCAACAAAACGAGAATGATTTATTTAATAAATTTAACTACCTATGTTCTTGAGTTAGCGATCATCCCAATATTTCAACCTCGAGGTGCATCAGAGAAAATATAATTGAGTTCATTCAATGAATATGTAATCTCATTAACCCATCACATTCATTATTTTCATTACTTTTGCATTATATTTCCATAAATATACAAAATTAGTTATAAAATTATTTGAAAATTATTATAAATATATTTAAATTTAATTATGATCATGGTATCACAATTTTCCAACCTATTTGTAATAAATAGGAAGTGAAAGTATCACTCATGATAACGTGAGATTTAACATCGACACACATATATAAAATTTAATCTTCACCACAATAATTAATTCATGGGTGGTATGATTGTTTTAATGTTCACTAATGGTATTAATTATATAATTTTTATTTTTGATTGATAACAACATATCTACCATATTTCCTTCTCATCCATTAGAAAAGGATAATGTTTCTCATCTGTATATGTGGACTAACACCTCTATAAATCCATGTGAATTTTTCACCTCTATATATGGATAATAATAATAATGTATTTGGAGAATATATTTGATTTTTATGATGTAATAATTATACTATATTTGTGAATTATAATTTACCATTCTTTGTTTAAATCGGTCAAAATATGAAAAAAAAAATATGTACAGACAACCAACTATCTCCCCCAAAAGTGTAATTACATATTAATTAAATAATTTTTTAGATGACTATATATATATAATGAAATATATGATATTTAAATCATTATTTTCATTGAGGAGGATATGAAAAAATTATCCATGTTTAACAACCAAAACAATTGACATAGAATTTTTATAAAAATGAAATATTTAACCCTATGAAAAGAAAATGTCAATATATAATTATTAATAAATAAGTGTCGAAATGTTAAAATGATTTCATAGAAGTTATTATAAAAATGTCAAAGATATTTATTGAGTTATAATAAATATAAATTTACTATACATGAATATATATCTAATTCAAATCAAGTGGAACTAAAGGTTAGGGTTTGTTATCCCAAATAGACTTATTTGTGATATTTGTTATGTTATAAACCTATTTTATTTTATGATGTTTATATTTATGAAATTTTATAATTTATATCATGAAAAATACTAATTTAATGATATTTCATGTTTCAATTTGACCTAATCTATTACATGTCTAAAAATTAAAATGATACCAATGTGGTTTTGGATTTTGGATTCAATCAATTTTTAATAGGGATTAGTTATGAAATAATTTCCATTGAATGATTTTATATAGTAATTTTATAATAAACACATTTATTTTTATTACACAGTGGTTAATTTTAGAGAATACTAGGTTTTTATTCATTTTCATCTCTTTATGAACTCAATATAAGGAAAGAATTTTTTTAACGAAAATTTGATTTATTTATCTCTTCGGTAAAAAAAACATGTTTCTTGCATATCCATGATTTCTAAAAGTATCATGAAGAAATTGTTTATATAATCTTACTATTATTCAATTTAATTTTTACTAATAATTAAATTTTGATAAATTAAATTATAAAAAATAATAATTTTTTTTTGAATGAGGTAGTTTTAACTTTTCGAAAAAATTGAATGTATTCATTATCTTAAAATATATGTCATTACCAGAATTTAACAATATAACATCTTTGGTTTTTGTAATAGATCAAATTTATTGCCCGTTTTATATTTTTTCTAATTTTGGTGGGTATAGAAAGTCATTTGTCTATTTAGTGATCGAATTTTTATAATTTTGTTGCATAAAGTCCAATTTTAGATGAGTTTTAAATCTTATAATGTGCATCATGGGTTTTTTGGGTTTTAATTGTGTCGAAATCATAAAACTGAAACATTCCAAGGACATAGGCTGGGCTGCGTTGTTTGAACCAACTATATGGTATTAGAGAAGAAATTGTGTGGTATGTTATGTATATATAAAACAGATTAGGAAACCATTCTAGAGGGGTAACATATTTTGCATCACCTATAATTTTTTTAGAATATCTTATTTTTAAAATTACATCATTGTTTGGAAAACCAAACAGGTCAACGTTGCGAGGTGCCCTACTAGACAGTGAGTGTTTCACTGATAGCCAAGCCGTGTGAGCCAACCATAAACCTCAAAAATGAGGTGAATTTACTTTTTTTCATCTCTTATATTTAATTATTTTTCATCCATATTCCACTATTAGTTACACACAATAATGGGGAGAGACATTTCTATTCCTTATCTTGGTGTTCGGTTACTCCACTCATATGAGATCTTATATTCTCATCGTTAACTGTGTTGTAACTATGTAAGTTATTGATTCATTCCAATTTATAATATTAATTATTTATCTCTATTTATGAAGTTATAAATATGTGTGATCCAATTTAAATTTATTTCCATGAGTTCATTTATAACACCTATTTATTTTATATCATATCATGTAAGAGGATATTATTTTACATGACTAAGACTACTAAAATGAATTTTGTGGTGTCTATATTCCTCCATGAATTTGTGGTCATTATTTGGTGAAGATTTTTGCTAGCTATTGGGAAGTATGATAAATACTTGATAAATTAAATTATGGTACATTAATAAATTTAAATGACCTTGTGATAATACAATTTTCATGCTCCTAATGTTTTCAAATGGTTAAATATAGTGGGAGGCATTAGTCTATGGGACAATTAGGATACGGTGTTGATTTCTTTAAATTGAGTATATTTATTAAATTTTATTGATTTATTGACTTCAAGAGTAATGTGATGGGATCACCCTGAGGATTGATATGGTTTTAGCCATATGGACTGAGGTGATGTAATTGTCAGGATGTGCTTGGTCCATATAATAAGTGGTATGTTGATCACTGATTGGGTGACATTGTAATCAGTTTAAGGTGGTGATTCCATTAGGTCGTTGGAATAGTTCATGTGACATGATATAGCGATGGAAATTCAATTGAGTGACATCGTCACATGGGAATGGGTTACTAGATGATGTGACTTTGGAATTAATTTTTTTATTTCTGCACACATGTGTTTTCCAATGGGTCATTTGGAGTCTTTTTTACATAGAATAAATCAAATGATTGGGAGTTATTGACCACTATTGTTGATTTTGGGATCCATTATTTGTGTCTTTTGTAAACATGGGAGGGGATTGATGTAAAAATTCACATGGATGGTGAGGATTCGTCATATTATAGTGTTGATAGAATCAGGTAGAATATTAGGCTTCTCATACTTGAGAATATAGAGATGAGAATATTTTTCATAATAGATAACGTCATTCCGTAGGGAGTCCACTTTTGATTCAATGGTGGTACAATTTAGAGTTTAGATATCATTGTTCCAAAGACATTTTTCATTGACCTGATATGGTTTCTCATTATTTGAGGCCCATTTGACTGGGTACATCTTTAAGGCATGTCTTTGGAATGTCAGATATTTTTTGGACATGAGATGTTGGTAGGAATGTGTTGTCAGGTGATTTTGATAATGGCGGAACCCAGGGGTTCACCTGTACTAAGGTTGGCCATTGATGAAACTTCTTCTTCTTTTAATTTAGGAAGTGGAATGTATGCATGTTTTTCCTTAGTGGATCCATGTTGAACATCATTATGTTGAATAATTAAAATAGTTTATTTTTTGTATGTTATTATTATTTATTCATTGGATATGGTTTGTTATTCTTCCATCGATGGGTTACTAATCTAGGGTATTAAGATATTTATTTTTCAATAAATTATATATATATATATATCATTATTATATTACTACTAATGGGTACAGTTTCTCACCATAACCCCTTTAAACCCTTGTGACTAATCCACATCCTTTTTCACATGGGAGAGACAGACCTAATGCCATGTAAAACTCAGCCCAAAGCACTCTCAAGAAGTTAAATTGGTCAAGGTGCTACAAATTGTATCATCAGGGTTTTACCTCTATCATGGTCTTAATATTATATAAATGGTTGACCAAAGAATAGTATGTACACGAAATTAGGTTTTGATCTCATGTTTGTGTGGCTACAACCCCATTGAAATGGGACATAACATGCTTCTAAGATTTGGTACTATTTTTTTATTTTCTCATATTAATGTTTATTTGATTTCCACTTTGATTGGTTAAACTAAATGTGATTTGATGTCTATTATTACAAGTGAACCTTTCCCTAGTATGTAAATGATATATTTTTTGATACGTGTCCTCGTATGGAATGTGATTATTGGTTATTATTTCTAATTCGTCACATATGATGATTTATATAAAAACACATGTTCATGTGTTCAATTTATTATTTTATATGAAACATATATATATATGGGCCAAGATATTTTAATATATGGAATGTATGATGATATGGGTCGATGTTTATTGCCATGTTGGGTGATGTGGTTATCAGATTAAGGAGACATGGTGCATCGGGATAGGGATGGGAAAAGGTGTGTGTTACATGGATCTGATAAGAGATGGTATGTGACCTGATGCCGAAAGATGTGTGATATTTTGGCGATGGGTGAGTGTATGGTTAGTGTTACTGTCATTCATGTTACACCATTACCTATATGTGTTATTTATATATATGTTATCCTTGCTGTCTGACCGTGGTATTGGTATTTAGTAGGATGTCACCTAGAAATGCTTTAATGGAGCATCATGTTGATGGTTATGTGGTTCCATAGAACCAAGAAAATCTTGAGACCCTTGAGGGTCTGGATGAGGACATGAAGGGTCAACCAGAGAATTATTTATATGTACAGGATCAGGTATTGCTTCCAGTGTTAGTGGGTCAACTTCTTAATTTGAAATCCAACTAGATAGGGATTTATGATCATCTCATAAAAATCATGGGTGTGTCTTCCATTGGACGTTAAGGGGAGCTTAGGGTGATAGACATCGATGGACTACATGAATATAGAGTTATAGTCACAACACCTAGAACTATTAGGGTTGAGGGTGGACCGTAGCTGGCTAAGAACAAGATTGAGTTGATGGATATGATCATCAAGGAGATTGATACCCCCTGAGGAAGGAGGGGAAAGTATGATATGAACATTCTTATCGAATCGATTATGTGTTAGTGAGATGTGCTTCGGGGGGGAAACAAGAGGGACTATCATGAAAGTGAATGGAGGAATGGTTCATTGAGAATTATTAAAATATATTTTGAGGGAGGATAGATATCCAGAGATTTATATCCTTCAGTAGGGTGACAAGTCCATCATGGAATATGAAATGACATTCAATGAGTTTATCATTTAACACCAGGATTGGTGGAAATGTCACATTGTGGGTCTGTCATTTTGAGGATGATTTATGGAAACCCCTTCGAGTATATGTAAACATCCTTAAATTGGATTCATTATCAGAGGCGGTGAATCATGAGGGCATAGCCGAGGGAATATTTATGGATTAGAAACACTTGGGCTAGGTGACCGATTCAGGTGATTTCAATATTAAATCATTAGATATATCAATGTGAGGCAGACAGGGGAATATATAAGGCCTTATCCTTTAACATTACATAATCTTAAGTTATGTCGAGAATTTAAATTGAGAATCTTTTCAGGTATAGAGTTTCTGAAAATTTCTCCATAACTATTACATTACATCTGAAATATTATAATGTAGACTCTTCTACTCACTATAAATTTTTGATAAAACATAATCTCATTAAAATGAAACATGTTATTATTTCATTTAATTCAAGTATAATTGTTCCATGATCAAATCCATGACTCCATTATTCATTTTGTCGTGTGAAATAAATTTCAAAACATAGGATAAACATAAAAAGATCAGTAATGGATACACAAAAAAAGAAAATTGTTAGCCTTAGGAAAACATGAAAACCTTGAATACTTTATCATAAATTAATACATTTCACTTTTAAGAATTATTAAATATAATTCACTGAATATATGCTCATTACTTACACTTTTTTTGTAACCTAAAGAATACCATAAACTCATTGAAAAAAACATATAACTTTTAAAGAAAACATGGCACATAATCATACATTATTGGAATTACCCTACAGTCAAATTTAATACATATCACTAAATAGAATAGCCATATGACTGACTTCCACACCATATGCATTGGAGTTTATAAAGTAACTACTCATACATGGTTTATGATGGAACCACCTGTCATTTTTTTATTATATAACCACCCATCATAGTGTCTTACAAAACCAAACATCAAATTTCTAAGTACCATTTAATAATTATAACACATAAAACAAGATTAATGGAAAAAACATTTCCACATTGCATCCATAAAAGATCATTTTAAGATATATAAGTACTAAACCCATTTCAAAAACAATTTAAATCATCTAATAAAGAGAATTTGTAATGAATGTGTCCCATACCACTTTGAAACATTTGAAATAAATTATCATTGTAAAACATTAATGTACATATTAATAAATTCTTAAATGCCAATTTGAAAACACTGACATGAAACAGAAGGTTTTAAATGAATAAATATTTAACAACATTTAAAATGGTGTTTTATTTAAATAGTTGATTACCACATAAGAAACACCGGAATAAAAATAATTAAAGAATAAAATTAAACAAAACATTAAATATTAGTAGAATATACTAATTCATAATATAATGAATCAAATGGGTTGTATATACCCAATATATGATAATTAATGTGGATAACAACATGATATTCCTTAATAAAAGAATCTTGAGATGAAATCCCTTACAAAGATCATATCATTTGATTAGGAATAAATCAATATAATAAATACATGTAAAAATTATAAATTCACCCAATTTAAGTTGATATTTATTTTTAAAAAATCATATTCCATTCACAATTATTCTTGGAAAAACTAAACCAATGACACTGATATTTAACTCAATGAAGGGAGATTGAGTTATGATTTCCCTTACAATATTCATATAAATGACATAAGAATTAATAAATGGGGATATTTTATATAGCAATAGTATATCCAAAATATTGAAAGTGTAAATTATCAAAAAAATAATTTAATATTTATTCCGAAAATAATCATTAATTAATATAATTAAATAAGTATCCTTAAAATCAAATGATTGGAAATTGAGTTTAGAAATACCCTTACCAAGGGTCTAAATCGTCAAGTATGTTCTTTGTTATTCATGAATAATAAACATACATTAATTTATAATTTATTCATAACCTTTTCCAATTTTATTATTTATTTTATTTTACTTATTATTCTGTTATAAAAATTACATAATTATTTAAGTTCATATCGGTCATTTTGCCAATATTTTGTACTTGATTCAAAAAACATATTGTATGATGTAAATTGTCCATGTGTTCAAAATTGAATCATCTCTATTAAATTATTCGTGATTTAAATATATATACCTCCATTATATATGTATTAATAATTTTAATTATCTTTTGGTGATAATAAATGAAATGCATCATTCATAGAGATAGTAGGTTGTACGTGCACATGAACTCCACTTTCATTTTTTCATATTAAAGTAATGTAAAATAAATAATACGAAGGAATATTATAATTCCAGTATAATATATATGTCATATATGTTATATAATTTCATTAACTCTATAATTTATACATTCCATGAATGGAATGAATGAGACATATTAGTTTGAGGGGGGTTATTCCGCACTTCATCAAATGAAATTATTATATTTACACATTATAAAAAAGATAAAGGTATTGTTGTAAATAAAATATTAATGAAAAATAGTGACAATAATAATTTAATATATTTTATATATAAATATAGTTTTATAATAACAGACATTATGAAAGGTGGTAGGAGAAAATTGAACAATCCTCATTTTGTGAGGTAGCTGTTCGCCATTCATAGTAACAGTATGTTCATACCCATTAGATGGAGGTGTGTGTGAGTGTAGTTCCATTAAATCTCATAAAAAACATAGAATATTCTAGATACTAGTGTTTTTATATAATCATATAATAAAAAGTGAATTGGGAGTGGAGAAGTAAAATAAAGGAACGGAACATCAGAGATGACGTTACATCTAAATCGGGTAACTTCTTAAGATTTGATCCAAAAGGCTTTCTAAATTTTTTTGCCAATGATATGGCTCCTAGTAGTAAATTAGTGTTTTTGGGAGATTATTTGAACATAAAATCAATGACAAAAGGGTCCTGAGATGTCTGAGTAAGTGGTTAAAGGTGGTGGCCTTTTATAAAATGGAGGAGGGTCACTTTTGGAAAGTCTGGAATTATTATTTTATTACAAATTCTTTTCAGAATTCTAATAGCTCCAATGTGATATAATTCTAAGATAATATGAAAATGGGTCTAAATCCTCTAATACAATTGTTTTTAGAAATTTCAATGACCTAAAATTAACCATATCTTTTAGTTTTAATCCCTAGATAACAACATTAACTCTTATAATGTCTTCTTGTATTTTCATAACATGTGGTTATTCTAGTTATGATATAATAAAATTAGAATCACAAGGGGATCATTAATGACATTTATAACATTATATAATTCATTTTACCAAATAATATATTTTTATGATGATTATATCATTAAATAAAATAGTATTTATTTTAATAACTCATTTATGTCAATTTTGACTCTATTATGAAATTTATTTTTGTAAAATTCGCCAAAAATTGATTCCTTATAAATAAATACTTGCTGATACATAACATGTCAATTTAGTACAATAAAATTCGTTGATCTCATCAAAATTTTCAAATTATATTTATTTTAATATTTATAATATCATTTATTAGAATATATCATTCATAAGGTAACCATTGCATCATCATTGTGTCATTAATAAATTTATTTATTTATTTTACAAAAAATTATAGAGAAAATACCATGATTTATTAAATCATTTTATATTTCTAATGACCATTTTTAGATAGAGTAATTAGTTATATAACACAATATTAAAATTGTTTTAGTAAAAGATATATGTTTATGTTATATATCACTTTACTTTAAATTAATTCTTATGACATGTCATTATCACATCCAAGTGGCTCCATGTGGTCCCATAATAGACCCAAAGAATCCAATGGTCCGAACTATCTAATAAATTTCTTATTAGGGCCGGTTTTAGGGTAGTTGAACTTTATTTTAATATTATTTATTACCCTTATTTACCTGATTTTCCCTTTAACCATGGAAAATAAAAAAATTACTGATGTAACTATTAATAATGTCCAAAAATAAAAGATACATATTTAAAAAAAATTGGAACATATGATTCCAAATATGGAGTAATTTTTTCCAATTTCAAAACACATAATTGGAACAAAAATAATTTAAAATCAATTCTCATTGTCAAAACCAGAAAGCTGGTTTTTAAGTAGTCTAAACTATTCAAGGATTAACCTGTCTTTATTTCCAATTAAAATGTGAAAATAATTCAAATAATAGTAATTGGATTAAATTATAATAACAAAATCAAATTACACATAAAAAAATAATGGGACAATCTAAATTTAGAAATAAATTAAATAAAAATGTAGTTTTGAATTAAAATGTAGTATTTTCCTCTATTCAATAAAATATGATTTTTATTAGAAAAATAAAAAAACACCTTCCCAAAAAATTTATATGTGCTAAATATTAGGAAGAATATTATTTTTCCAAATTGAAGATATAAAAGTTGCACATACTATATTTAAAAATTATTTTCCATCAAAAGGCAGTTAAACTACCTTCAAAAAATAATAGAGTATTTTATGATTAAAATTTAATTAATTTTAATTTTAAGCCTCTAAAATTCATTGGATAAATTTATATAAATATAGAAAATATGTAAAATAAATATATAGTTTATTTCGTTTATTCCCACCAATAAAACGGCTAGGCGTTAACTATAATTTAAAATAATTAAAATATTATTGTATTATATTTTGGTATAAATTAACATTGTGTGCCACATAAGATTTCAGAGAAACCTGTTGTTTTGTGTCGGGTCAAATATATATAATATTGTCCTCTTTAATCTAAAATTAATATCTTCTTCATAAATAATAATAGATATGAATATTTATTATTCTATAAATACCTTGGTTATCACATCATACCCCCTTTTAAAATTGTGTTATCGTAATTTTAAAATTGGGGTCATAAAGAACCTTGAAAATACAACAACATAAAATGTGTAACACCCCAAGCTTCCATGGTACGATTCCCTTTGAATAATACAGTAGTGTGTGTTGTACGCAACTTCGAGTTGTAACACACACCACAACCAATCAAACTAGATGTTATGAATAGTAATACCCACTTTTTGAAATCATATAAATTTTACTTTCAAAATGGACATCTTTTTTTTATTTTGTAATATGGAAATTATCCTAGGGAAAATTTTTGGTATTTTTTAGAATACATTCCAATTTTGATGAATAGTGAAAAATACTAAACATTAATTAAAAACAACTATTTTAATCCAAATAATTTATAGTGATAAATTATACTATTGAGAGGTTTTAAATTATAATTAGAATATATTTTTACCATTTAATTCAATATTGGTAATTGGATGTAATTTTACATTGAAACTAGACATGAACAAGTGTCAATCTTTTGATAATTATAATTTCTTAAAAAACAAGCTCATTGTTTTAACAATGGGAAGTAATTTTAAATTAATTTCTACCACTTCTATGTTTTGAATTTAGAAAAAAGAATTCCATATTCAGAATCAGTAGGTCCAAATTGGGTAAATAGTTAACTTTTTTTTAGACATTTGAATAATTACTTCGGTAAAAAAAAATTACCATGGTTAATTGGTGAATCTGCTAAATAAGGGTAAACAAATAATATTATAATAATATTAAATTTCCCTAAAACGTGTCCTAACCATATTCTTTGATACATGTCCAACCATGGACATCATTGGGTCGATTTTGGGACCCCATGGAGCCACTTGTAAGTGATAATGACACTTTATATTAATTAAGTTAAATTAATTACAAAAATGACATAAGCATATATCTTTTAGAAAAAAAAATTTTACATAGGGATATATATGTTATATTTTCGACAATATATATTCATTATAAATCAAATAAAAAATATACATAATGGTATTTTATTTATAATTTTTAGACATTGAATAATTTAATTTAATTTTGACACAATAATTATGCAGTATTTTATTTATTAATGAAGGAATCAAATAATTGGTATTATAAATATTAAAATAAATATAATAGGAATGATTTCATAAAATCCACGAATTTTATTGGTTAATATTACTGTTAGGATTTCTTAAATGAAATTTTTTATCATTAATAATGTTTTTAATACTTTAACAAAATTCAATTATTAAATAGTGTCATAATTGACATAAATGAATTTTTTAAAAAAATATTATATTATAAATTGATATTCTATTACTAAAAATATAAGGATCAACCAAAGGACTTATATAATGATATTTATATCATTAATGGACCACTTGGGGGTTGCTTGGAAGTATATTGTATGTTTATTTTCAATATAATATAAAAATACAAATTGGCATGATAAATGTCAAACAATTTAACTAAGAGTTAAATAAAAAAGATAAGTTAATATAGTGACCCAAACCTGCCTAAAACATATTGGTTGAGTGGTTTTCGACCTATACCCACCTTAGCCGTTAAATAATCAAATGTGGATCCATTTGAAACCGAATATGAATTTATTATAAGATAATATTTCTAGTTTTTTCTAATGTGCCCCTCACCCCTCTTATAAAAAGGCACTCCCCCTACTAACTAATTCACACATTAAAATCCATTTTTCTTAGAAAAACCCTTCCAATATACCCTCTTAGCATCCATAACATCATTCTAGAGGCCCGCCTTTGGTCAGAAATCATACTTAAGGAGCCCTTTTGATCAAATCAAAAGGAATAACCTAAAGAAGGGGTAATAATTTCACCACCCTCTTTCAAGTTCATTTCTTCTTCCACTTCTTCTTTCTTGTTATTTCCATTCAAAAATAATAAATCCAGTTTCATCTATATACTATGAAGTTATTAAAAATATGGTATATCCATCTTCATTATTCAATCCATCCTTTGAATGACAAGTCACCATACGTGCATTTGTACGGATTACCATCTCCACATCATGGTGTAATTGTTATTCAATACTTTATTATTTGTATGGGTATAATAATGATGTTAAATTTGTTGAGTCAATAAGGTTTTCCTTATGACTTTTCCATTCCTTCTTGTTTTGAAAATCACAAACACTTTATCTTAAGGAAATTTGCTTTTATAAGAAAAATTACTTTCTTAAGGAAAATCGCTTTTATAAGAAAAATTTCTTTCTTAAGGAAAATCGCCTTTATAAGAAAAATTATCCTTATCTTATTTTCATCCACATTTTTATTAAGTATGAGATTCTGATTCATTTCTATTTTCTCGGAATCGTTGAAACATTGATATAAAGCATTCTGTTTTAAGATTCGGATTCTGGATAAGAACTATAAGGAAGTTTCATTCCGAATTCCGGATATGAACTCTGACTAAGTTCTATTCCAGATTCAGGATATGAATTCTGAAGAAGAATTCTCATTAAGAATTCTAATGAAGAAATCTCATTCCGAATTCCCATTACGAATTCCAATGAATAATTCTCATTACGAATTCTATTGACGAATTCTCATTATGATTTCTGATGACGAATTCCTATTCTGAATTCTCATTCCGAATTCACCTATTAAACAGAATTTGAGTATCTTTGTTTTATACACTCTAAATTAATTCAGACTCCGAAAAGTATCTTTGTTAAACTCCGAACTTTTATATTTCTTACACTTCTAAAATTTGTATACTCTTATTATTTTCATTACACTCCGAACCATTACTCCAAAGCGTTCATTCCGAACCTTTGTGTCAGAAATAAAACGATGTCGTACATTCTGTTACACTTGTTTTGTTATAAAACGATGTCGTCTATTTTTTTATAAACTAACCGTTGTCTAAGTGACACATGTACAGGTCCCTCCGATATTTAAAGAAAATATGACCATTGGATAAGGATCCGACCTTACCTATAAATAGGAGCTCAATTGAAAGAGCTCGGTACTGATGACAGATGAACAACATGGTTTTGTGCATATATGCTGTTGAAGTGAATTCTAGAGAGAGAGGCTCTTATAAACTCTCAAAGCTTCGTGCGACTATGAATGTTGGTGATTACATTTGAGGGCTTCCGAGGATAGGAAGACAGAGGTGCCGACTACCTTGAAGTTCGAGGGCTTCCTTGCTGAGGAAGATAGAGGTTGCCAACTACCTTGAAGTTGAGGGGTTGTGGGGATAGCAATACAGAGACTCCGATCTTCGTATCGAGGGCTTACCCTGGTGTGGTTAAGATGGACTTTCTTGAATGTATAAATCAAGGGACCTTTATCCAAGGTTGTTGGATACCCTTCTCTTTGGGTTAAAAGACTTATATCTTGTTACTTGTAGTTTTACTACTTGTTTATATTCCGCTGCATTTTGTAATATAAGGAAAGTATAACTTTCTTATACTTTCTTACTTGTACTCTGTTTCATTTAGATTCTATACACTTTAAGGTAGAATCTCATATTGTAATCTTTTGTTAAGTCTCAACTTCTGGAACCATATTTCCAGAACCTACGTTCGGAATCTCTTTCCAAGTTTGCTTTTGGAATTAGAGGTGTTGTGAATCTACTAAGTTTAACTTTTTTAAACATAGCCCTTTATTTTGCTTAAGGAAAACATAGTTATTCTTAACTAACCTTAAAGGTTCCAAAAGAATTTTTTAAAGTATACAATTCACCCCCCCTCTTGTATATTGAGCATCCACATCATTATTTCGATCCTACAATTGGTATCAGAGGTTGGAAACCTCTTACTCTATACCAATCTTACATTTGGTATCAGAGCCGGTATCTGAAATACTTATACTCACGAATAAGTTTTTCTTGCTCACTTTCTAATTCTGAACATTACCATTCCATTTCCCATTCCGAACTTTGTGATTACAAACTTTTGCTACTAACAAGGTTGTGTGCAAAGTTATTTTAAGTATGGCAGGAGTCAATGTTGGATCAATTAATAATCTGAATCCTACAAGACCACCAATCTTTGATGGTAATGACTATGATTACTGGAGAGATCGTATGAAGACTTTTGTTATCAATACTGGAGTAGACAACTTTGTTATGATTAATGGTGATTATAAAATTCCTGACAAGGAAGTTAGAACCTTTACTAACCAGGAAAAGCAATAATATCAACTAAACTATAAGGTACGCAATAATTTACTATGTTCAATGACCAGAAATATATATAGCCAAATTTCTTCTTGTGAAGCAGCTAACTGTATATGGAAGAAGTTAGAGGTTACACACTTTGGGACTTCCAAAGTGATTGATACTAGAAGAGCTATGCTTAGAGATGAATATCATGGCTTCAATTTTCCTTATGGAGAACCTATCTGTAATGTTCAACAAAGATTTATGACTATTTTCAACAGCCTACAATCTATGGGAGAGAAAGGTTTAGATGATGAAGCTCTTGTGGAAAAAATAATTGATATTATGCCCAATGAGTGGGAATCCAAGAGAACAGCTATAGATGAGAACATGAAGGTCACTCAAATTACTCTTGATGAATTATTTGGAACTCTTCTACAACATGAAACTAGAATGAAGAGAGATGTAGACAATATCAAGAAGAAGAATGGAAATGGTACTGTTGCTTTTACTACAACTTCAAATCAGATGAAAGCTAAGACTCTTGAGAGAGTAACCAGATCCAAGTCTAAGAAAGTTATTTTCCAATCCGAATCAAGTGAGAGTGAAGTCTCAGAAAATGAAATAGAAAATCTTGCTCGAAGGATGAACAAGATAGCCGGCCAGAGAAATTTTCAATCTAAGTTTAAGAAAAAGGACAGGAAAGATAAGAAAGATGGAGAAGTTACTTGTTATGAATGTAAAAGTGCTGGACATATTAGACCAGATTGCCCTATGCTCAAAAAGAAAGGAAGGAAGGAAAGACATTCAGACAGGAACAAAAAGAAGTATTATAAAGCTAAATCTAAGAAAGTTCTGAAAGCTAATGACACCTAGAGTGCCAGTAGTGGTGACTCTTCAGATGAATCTTCTGATTATGAATCTTCAGGACAGAAGAATCTTGGTCTTATAGCCAGATTAGCTATTGATAATCATTGTCTTATGGCTAAGGTACGAAATGCTGAATCTTTGACCAATGTTTCTTTAAATTCTAATGATAGTAAGTATTATAACTCTTCTGATGAAGAATCATCTTCTGATGAAGAAAATACATTACCTACTTATGAAGAAGTCTCTAGGTTTGCGGAACTTCTTGAAATTGAGAATTCCAAACTCAATAAGAAACTTGATAAGGCAAACTCTAGGAATTCTATTCTTACAAAAGAGATATCAGATCTTTCTAAAGATCTTGATAAGAAAAATGCTGATTCTGAAAATATTTCAAAAAATCTTGAGAAATTATGTTTTGAGAAGAACAAACTTTCTAAAGAATTAGAAAACGTAATTTCTAAGAAAAATGTTTTCGAGCCAAACTCTAGTTCTAAAACTAATGATTTTGAGGATAAAAACATGGTTGTAAAACTCATGTCCGAAATTTGTTCCTTAAAGATGTTATTATCAAACTTTACCCATGGTAAAGAAAATTTTGATAAGATGTATTCCCAAATACGACCTTTAAGAAAAAAATCCGGATTTGGTTATACCCATGCAAAACCATTTTTTAGTAACAATTATTTTGTTCCTCAAAGTTCCCCATTTTGTACCAAGTTTCAATGTGGTGGTCACTAGGAAATGAATTGTTCCTTAAACAAAATCCAATCACTAGGATTTCAAAAAGCTTTATTTTCTAAGAAGATGTGGGTTCCTAAAATTTTATTGTCTGGAAATCACGGATCCAAACAGGTTTGGATTCCGAAAATCTAATTTTCTTATTAATTTCAGGAAAACAAAGAGAGTACCAGCAATAATACATGGTACATGTATAGTGGATGTTCCTGGCACATGACTGGTAACAAAAGTTTTTTTGAAAAGATTATCAAAACGAAAGGAGGAAAGGTAACTTTCGGAGACAATGATAAGGGAGATATTGTTGGTATTGGTAATATTTTTTTTCTTGGTAAAACCTTGATTTCAAATGTTTTTTTTGTTAAGGGTCTTAAGCACAACTTCATTAGCATAAGTCAGTTATGTGATGAAGGTTACCTTGTGAATTTTAGGAATGATAAGTGTTTAGTTCACAATTCCAAGGAAGAATTTATTCTCTCAGCCAATGGGCAAGAGACTGTCTACACTTTGAACCTAGAAGACCTCAGGAGTCAATATTTACCTTGCTTAAGTACAATGGAAGATCATTCCTGGTTATGTCATAGAAGATTAGGACACTGTAATATTAGAAACCTATGTAAACTCTCTAAGAAGAAACTGGTTAAAGATCTACCGGAGCTTAGATTTGATTCTTCTAAAGTTATTGATCCTTGTCAATATGGCAAGCAACATAAATCTAGTTTTATGTCAATCGGTGAAGTCTCAACAACCAATGCATTACAGTTAGTGCACATGGATCTTTTTGGTCCAACACAAACTGGAAGTATTGGAGGCAAATACTATGTGTTTGTTCTAGTTGATGATTACACTAGATTTACTTGGGTCTATTTTCTAGCAAAGAAATCTGAAGCTTTTTCCTATTTCAAAAGTTTCAGAGCTCAAGTTAAAAATGAGAAAAACCTTCCATTGAAAACTATTCATAGTGATCATGGAAGAGAATTTCGAAATTCAGATTTTGAAACTTTTTGTAGTAAGAAAGGTATTACTCACAATTTTTCAGCACCTAGAACTCCTCAACAGAATGGTGTAGTTGATAGAAGAAATAGAATTCTTCAAGAAATAACTAGAACCATGTTGAGTGAATATTCTATTTCTAGACATTTCTGGGCCGAAGCTGTAAGTACTTCTTGCTATAATATAAATCGAGTTTTGATTAGACCTTTTCTTAATAAAACTCCTTATGAGTTATGGAATGGTAGAAAACCAAGACTTTCCTACTTCAAGGTTTTTGGTTGCAAAGTATTCATTTTGAATACTAAAGATAATTTACATAAATTCGCACCAAAATCAGATGAAGGAATTTTCTTAGGATATTCCACAACCTCTAAGGCTTATAGAGTTTTTAATAAAAATACTTGTACTGTTGAAGAAACAGTACATGTAAAATTTGATGAATCAGATCCTTTTGTTTTTAAATAATCTCAACTTACATCTTCGGATGTGTTTTCAAAAACTGATTGTCAACCTTTGATAGAAGAACCATCTGATAAGGAAATTGTTCTAGAAGATTCTTCTGAAACATTTACCCCAGAAGACTTTCTACCCTATGTTGATGAACAGGTTTTACAAGACCCAAATCAGGTGTTTCTTAAGAATCATCCAAATGATAGTATCATTGGTGATGTAAACCAACCTTTAAGGACTAGAAGTTCCTTAAGAAATAAAGTAGAACATCTAGCATTTCTTTCCCAATTAGAACCTAAAAGCACTGATGAAGCTTTAGGTGATGATGATTGGATCAAAGCATTGCAAGATGAACTAAATGAATTCGAAAGGAATAAAGTCTGAACCTTGGTTGAAAGACCTAAGGAAACTTCTGTTATTGGAGTAAAATGGGTTTTCAGAAATAAATGTGATGAAAATGGATTCATTGTTAGAAATAAATCTAGACTTGTTGCTAAAGGCTATAATCAGCAAGAAGGAATAGACTATGAAGAAACCTATGCTCCAGTAGCTAGACATTAATCTATCCGTATTCTACTTGCCTTTGCAGCATTTTTTAATTTCAAACTTTTCCAAATGGATGTGAAATGAGCTTTTCTTAACGGTTATGTTCAAGAGGAAGTTTTTGTTGAACAACATCATGGCTTTGATGATACAAAACATCCTGATAATGTTTTTAGACTTACCAAAGCTTTGTATGGCCTTAAACAAGCCCCACGAGCATGGTATGATAGACTCATTGGATTTTTGCTTCAAAATAACTATGTTAAGGGAAATGCAGATCCAACCCTTTTTATAAAGAAAGATAAGAAAAATGTTTTGATTGTTCAAATTTATGTTGATGACATTATATTTGGTTCAACTCAGCAATCTTTGACTGGATCTTTTGCTAGTCTAATGAAATCTGAGTTTGAAATGAGTATGATGGGTGAGTTAACATTTTTCCTTGGTTTTCAAATTTCTCAAAAACCAAAAGGAACCTACATATCTCAACATAAGTATATTAAATATCTTCTTAAAAAGTATGGTTATGACAACACTAAGAGTATAAGTACTCCCATTGGTACCTCAAACTCTTTAGATCTTGACGAAGCTGGGAAACCAGTAGATCAAACATCTTTTAGAGGTATGATAGGAAGTCTACTTTACTTAATAGCTAGTCGACCAGACTTAATGTTTTCAGAATGATTATGTGCAAGATATCAATCCAATACTAAGGAATCTCACTTAAAGGCAGTAAAAAGAATTTTTCGCTATCTTAAGGGAACCAAGGATCTAGGATTATTTTATACTTCTGGAAATGATTTTGTTCTAAAAAGTTTTTCTGATGCTGACTTTGGTGGATGTAGAATGGATAGAAAAAGTACATCCGGAACTTGTCATTTCTTAGGAGATTCTTTAGTTTCTTGGTCCTGCAAGAAGCAACATTCTGTAGCACTCTCCACTGCTGAAGCTGAATATGTAGCAGATGGAAGTTGTTGTGCACAACTGTTGTTGATGCAACACACACTCACAGACTATGGCTTGAGTTTTACTAAAACAGAAATTTTGTGTGATAACACAAGTGCCATTGCCCTCAGTAGGAACCCTGCACATCACTCCCATTCAAAACACATAGATATTAGGCATCACTTTCTTAGGGATCACACACATAAAGGAGATATTATTCTTCATTTTATCGGAACGCAAGAACAACATGCTGATATTTTCACAAAATCGTTGCCTTCTGATAGATTTGAATATATTAAATAGAAGTTAGGAATGATAACCGTAAGGTAATCTTTCTTAATTAACTTTCTGTTGAAAAAATATCCTTACAGTAATAAACTCCTTTTCATAGGGGGAGTACATTTGATTGTTTGTTTTTCAAAATTTGTTTTCAAACTTTTCGGAACGAATATTTCCAGAATCGAACATCCGGAACTAAAATTTTCCAAAATGGAAATTCTCGTACAGAATACTTCTGGAATAGAAGTGTTCGTCTTGAAAATTTCCGGAATGGAAAATTTCGTACTAGAATTTTCATAACGGAATTTTCATACCAAATTCTTCGTAATGTATTTTTCGTACTAAGTTTTTCTTACTGATTTTTTTTCCTTACTAAGTTTGTTTTTCACACTGAGTTTTTCCATAATGAATATTCCGTAATGTGTTTTTCGTACTAAGTTTATTTTCCAAAGTAAAATTTTTGCGAAATCGTCTTCTCATAATAAAGTTTGTTTTCTAGTCTTTGTTATATTACCCATTAAGAATAATCCTCCTAATCCAATCTGAAAGGTATGATTACCTTACTCAAGTTTTTGTAGTCATATTTTGCTTTCTTGCATTTTCTTGTTTTATGTTTTCGGATTTTAGTTTTCTTAATTCATTGTTTAAATAAAAACCTCAAAAAGATCAGATTCAAGTTTTCAACTGTCAGATCTGATCTCAGCTATTCACAACCGTTAGATCAACCGTGGAAGTTGAACCGTCATTTCATTTCCTATATAAAGGGGACCCAAATACTCGTCCCACATCGATTTCAAACTCTCGCGTCCCAAAGCTCTGCCCCTCTATTTTAAGGCCGTTTCGAACTACAGTTGTCTCCGTTCTGAACTTCTCAGACGATTACAGATCTGAATGTCTGCGGAGTTAGCGTCTCAAGAAATGTCATCCACCAAGCCTATTTCGCAATGGTCAGTTTACAGAGAAAGGTTAGTTCATCCGGATTTCTTCAACAACTATGATTCTCTTATTTCAAAGAACATTAAGATGAATGGCTGGGAAGATGTTGCGGTATCCAAACTGGGGACTCAAGAAGATGTTTTTACAGAGTTACTTGTTGAGTTCTATGAAACTGTTTCCTTCTTCCAGGAAGATAATAGGGAGAAGTTTTCTTTTAAGTCTTATGGAAAGACCTACAAACTTTCTTATACCAAGGCTGCAAGCTTGGTAGGGTTGTCCTATGAAGGAGAAGCCGAATTTATTTCTCATGTATTGTCGGACTCTAAGGGTAGCTTCGACAAAGAAAAAGCCTTACAAACTCTCGGATTGGCTGATGACAAGGCTCTGAAGATTGCTAGTTTTCCTACAAATTTCCGGATTCTAGAGTTGTGGGTGCAAGGGATTATAGTACCGAGGAAAGGTGATAAAGACAGCTTGAAGAAGATTGAGATCTATATCTTATATTTCCTGATAAATCTAGAAAGTTTAACTTCATGAGGAACATTCTTATAACCATTGAGAATCTTAAGAAGGGAAATCTCAGAGCTCAGATTGTAATGTACTCAGCAATATTATCAAAGTTGATAGTTCGGTGCCTTTAATCTTTCAAGGAAGCCTGCAGATCTAAGCCAAGGGTTTGTAAAATTTTGTTGGTTAGTGATAACACCCTTAATAGGATGGATGTGGCTTTAAACAAGGAGATTGGTGAGTTCGTTTACTTGCCTAATCAAGAAGAAACGGTTCTGAAGGCTGCTGAACCAGAATCATCCAAACAAGTAAAGAAAAGAAAGTTGAAGGAAGTTGTAGCTGAAGTCGAAGATCCTAAGTCTAAGGAAGTTCAAACCTCACCTCCCAAACCAAATAAGAAGAAGGCCTATCTTGATGAGGTTGTTGTGAAGTGGAGAGAAGATAAAGATAAAAGGAAAGAAGGGGATCCACAGTTCGGATTGGACCCTGCGGAAGATAAGGCCCTGAAGGAGAAAATTGCTGATGAGCTTCAAAAACAAGTAAAGGAAAAGAAGCTTAAGAAGAATATGTCAGAAGCCGAGGCAGTCCAAGCTTTGTTGAAATTTAATGAAATAGTATCCAGAAGCATTCCAGTTCCGAGATCTTTCTCCTTGGAATCTCTACCTGAGACTCCAGGAAGAAACCTTGATTTTCCGGAAGAGAATACAAATGAGCATGTTGAGCAAATCGAGCAGATTCAGCAAGTGGGTGAGGAAGAAGAATTTGCTGAAGGAAGTGGTGAAATAGAAGATCTTTTGAAACAAGTGGATGATTATAAAGGATCACCTTCAGAACATCTATCACTCCGAACTTTAGAGGCTGAATCCTCTAAGTTAGTAACTCCAGAAAAGGATAAGAATGAGGAAGATGTTGTTCAGAAAGTTGTTGATGAGATTGTTCAAGTGTCTACTGGGGATCAGAAAACTCCTTATCAAGATTCAATTCCGAAAAAAGACAAGGGAAAAAAACTCCTTGTTGAAACTCTGAAATCAGTGGCTAGCAAGAAAAGGGAATTTGGTGATTCATCTATAAGGAAGTTGGAGCTTATTGAGGAAGAAAACTCTCCAAGCAAGATTTCAGATTCAGAGTCATCCTTGTTGGGGCATGACTTTGTTGTTCAGTCCTTAAAGAAGTTGGTGGGAACCATTCCAACCTTCTCTAGTATTGACTCAAGATGCCAGATGCTCCAACATGCTCTAAATCAGAAAACTGAATATGTATCTATGGTTATGGACAAGTGCGTTGAGATTGAGGCTCAGTTAAAAACATTTTTTATTGGTTACGAAGCTCATAGAAAATCTTGTAAGAGGATGAAAAACTGGTCGAAGAAGACTGTGGAAGAGATGAGGTTGTTCGATGAGTTTCAATACAATGTTAAAGATGCTTTTGAAACCGAGGACAAGAAGATAAATGAGTTAACGGCATCCTTTGAAGTGAAGTTGACAGAAGAAAAGAACTTCCGGATTCAAGAAGTGGGAGATTTGAATGGGAAGCTGAATTTCGTTTCTCAAAACTGGAAGTTTGAAAGGGATCATCGGATTGATTTTGAAGAAAGAATGAAGGCTCAGGAAGAAAAGATCAAAGCTCAGGAAGAAAAGCTGAATGCCCAGGAAGAAAAAATTTAAGCTCAATCCGAAAGAATAGTTGTCTTAGAGAAGCAAGCTGAAGAAGATCATAAAGACCTGAAGAAGATCAAGACTATTCTAAAGGGGCTCATGACGAAAGAAAAAAGATCTGAAATAACCAAATCCGATCTTTTTGTTGTAATTTTTTCTTTGTTGTCTAGATTTCAAACCTAATAAAAATTGTGCCTCTCGTTTCTTTTGTTGTCGTTACTAATATTTCAGGTACTTTATTATTATTTTTCCATTCCCTCGATTTCTTTTTGAAAATCAAAAAGGGGGAGAAGGAAAAGATCCTTAAGAAAAAGAAGAAAGTCGATCCAAAGGGGGAGAATGAAAAGATCCTTAAGAAAAAGAAGAAAGTTTATCAAAGGGGGAGTTTTTCATAAAAGAAGACTTTCTTTTTTCGTAATGAAATGTCACTCTAGAAATCTGAATACGATCCTTAGAGTTTCAAAGCCTAAGGGGGAGTTAGTCGTATTCATTAATATCATTAAAGAAAAGGGAGATAAGCCTTAATGTTTTTCTTTCTTCTTAGAGTTTCTTTTTCGTAAGAATATTTGTGCTTTCCAAAAAGGGAGAGATTGTTGAGTCAATAAGGTTTTCCTTATGACTTTCCATTCCTTCTTATTTTGAAAATCACAAACACCTTATCTTAAGGAAAGTTGCTTTTATAAGAAAAATTGCTTTCTTAAGGAAAATCGATATTATAAGAAAAATTGCTTTCTTGAGGAAAATCGCCTTTATAAGAAAAATTATCCATATCTTATTTTCATCCATATTTTTATTAAGTATGAGATTCAGATTCATTTCTATTTTCTCGGAATCATTGAAACTTTGATATAAAGCATTCTGTTTTATGAATCAGATTATGGATAAAAACTATAAGGAAGTTTCATTCCGAATTCCGGATATGAACTCTGACTAAGTTCTATTCCAGATTCAGGATACGAATTCTGAAGAAGAATTATCATTACGAATTCTAATGAAGAAATCTCATTCCGAATTCCCATTATGAATTCCAATGAAGAATTCTCATTATGAATTCAATTGACGAATTCTCATTACGATTTCTGATGACGAATTCCTATTCCGAATTCTCTTTCTGAATTCACCTATTAAACAGAATTTGAGTATCTTTGTTTTATACACTCTAAATTAATTCAGACTCCTAAAAATATCTTTGTTAGACTCCGAACATTTATATTGCTTACACTTCTAAAATTTGTCTACTCTTATTATTTTCATTACACTCCGAACCTTTACTTCGAAGCGTTCATTCCGAACCTTTGAGTTAGAATTAAAACGATGTCGTACATTCTGTTACACTTGTTTTGTTATAAAACGATGTCGTCTGTTTTGTTATAAACTAACCGTTGTCTAAGTGACACGTGTAAAGGTCCCTCCGATCTTTAAGGAAAATATGACCGTTGGAGAAGGAGCCGACCTTACCTATAAATAGGAGCTCACTTGAAAGAGCTTGGTACTGATGACAGATGAACAACTTGGTTTTGTGCATATATGCTATTGAAGTGAATTCTAGAGAGAGAGGCTCTTATGAACTCTCAAAGCTTCGTGCGACTCCGAATGTTGGTGATTACATTCGAGGGATTCTGAGGATAGGAAGACAGAGGTGCCGACTACCTTGAAGTTCGAGGGCTTCCTTGCTGAGGAAGACAAAGGTTGCCAACTACCTTGAAGTTGAGGGCTTGCGGGGATAGCAAGACAGAGACTCTGATCTTCGTATTGAGGTCTTACCCTGGTGTGGGTAAGACAGACTTGCTTGAAAGTATAAATCAAGGGACCTTTATCCAAGGTTTTTGGATACCCTTCTCTTTGGGTTAAAAGACTTATATATTGTTACATGTAGTTTTACTACTTCTTTATATTCCGCTGTATTTTGCAATATAAGGAAAGTATAACTTTATTATACTTTATTACTTGTACTCTATTTCATTTAGATTATATACGCTTTAAGGTAGAATCTCATATTGTAATCTTTTGTTAAGTGTCAACTTCCGGAACCATATTTCTGGAACCTACGTTCGGAATCTCTTTCCAAGTTTGCTTTTGGAATTAGAGGTGTTGTGAATCTACTATGTTTATCTTTTTTAAACTTAGCCCTTTCCTTTGCTTAAGGAAAACATAGTTATTCTTAACTAACTTTAAAGGTTCCAAAAGAATTTTTTAAAGTATACAATTCACCCCCCCTCTTGTATATTGAGCATCTACATCATTATTTCGATCCTACAAAATTCATGTAAATAATAAATATAACATGATAATGATTCTGTATATATGATATACCATCCAATTATATATTATTTTAATATCAAAAGAATGATATTGTCGATGGTGCGTACGTACGGACTACCCTCTCCACGAACGCGATGAGATTCATTCTACATCATATCCATTCAAGAATAATTTTCATTTTATGGTTAAAAATAATGTTTGAAGACTTAATATAATTCTGGATATGAATAAGATACCTCCCATCCATAAAAAATATGTCTCACATAACAAATAATATAAAGTAAAATGAATCTGTTAACACCCGAAATGACGATAATACTAAGATATTATTAACAAATCAATGATAAAAGATCATATATGATATCTTATTAATTTATATGATTCATGTATAATTCAATAACAGATATTTCACGATTATTCAATAGGTTACCCTTCCCTCAACCAAGGAAAAAGTACAAAGTAATGATTTTCTTATCTCACTTTTAATTTCGTGATATTTCCATTATTCACCACTTATTTATTGCGTATGGTGTGTGTACTACCCATGATTGTATTCATTGTGTAATATAATTTAATTTATTGATATTTATATAATCATTGTATGATCCATATTTCATGGGATGAATGTTTCTTATGTTACCAAATTGGAAAGGTAATTACAAATTTCAATTTCGACTCATTCAGCTTTACACATACTTAATTGATTATTTTACTCCAAGATTATGTATGGAATCACTATCCATTTGATTATGTCATAATTTCCACTCCCCTTTATGTGGATATACTTTTGATACACATAATCACACTATTGATAAATTCTCATGTCATCGATATGAACATGATAAGAGTCATTTTAACTCAATATACACTTTTTTGAGTTAAATATCCAATTCAACGGTGTGGTTTTTACATTAATATTTGTGATTGTCCTCAGATTTATTTACAATTAATATCCAATCATATTGAGTTTATATATATTTGTCACACATAATTATTTTGTTGATTTATCCTTAACCTAAGGTTATGGTCTTTTTAATAATTTTCATCTCAATTTACATTGCATTGAGACTTCTTTGTTGTTATACACGAAATCATTTTATATGGTGTATATAATGTACATTGACATATTATATCATGAATACCTTTATTTTCATGATATTAAAAAGTTTTTATTACCTCAATTATATGTATTCAATTGTATCTCATTTGGTCATAAACTATAACTAAAATATCATTTTTAAATGGTTAATGATTTATTCTTCTAAATCATTCTCATTAATGTCCCTGTTTTAGAAAATGGGTTTAAGGATTTATTTATATGAAAATTAATGTTTTAAAATTAAAATTCCTTTTAAAATTTTCCAAGTGGGATGGGACACAATGAATCAAAAATCTATTTTTAAAACGGATTCTTGACAAGTAGTCTAACATTTAAATGTTTCCAAAAAAATGGGGGTTATTTCTCTCAAATAGTTTTGATGCTTATTTTAATCTATGTATATATCCTTCATTATTCTAGATTGAGGTGAATCTGATACAATACAATGTTCCATATTGTATTTAATGAGTTATGTTTGACTGTGGATGCGGAATTTCTATACCATTCATGGTTTGTGGATAAGGTATTGACATTACGTATGCTAGTTTTAATATGAATGTTTATGTTATGTTTAAACCTATTCATATGAGGAATCCATTAGAATTAGTATGTGACGGGTGGAGCCCGCTATAGGTCATCTATGCATTGGTAGGTCTCATGAGACAAAATAGTGTCATGGCACAAGGCCTTGACAAAATTTTATTTCTAGTCTTGGAACAAGGCCTTGACTATGTGGTTATGATATTCTGGCATTATGCATTCCATCATTATGAAATGGTTATTAATATTGCATGTGATCATTTGAATAGTATAATATCCATGTGAATAAGTAAATGGAAATATTTTATTTTATCTTTTACATATTATGCTGATGTTTAACTTTAAAAGGATTTGATTCTAGTCTTATACACTGCCTTAAATTTTTATACTTATTTATTAAAGTTTCCTCTATTATGTTATCCTTAATGAGCATCTGAGCTCACCCCTTTCTATGTTTTATTTTTCCCAGGATGTGAAAAAGTATTTTATGAATGACTTATTGGGATAGTATGAGGGGATATGAGTTTGGTCTATGGATACAAGATGTTTTTGTAGTTTTTTTTTACATTATGATGTAATATCATCCTTATGAATGTATCTAGTGGTTATAAGGCTACTAAAATAATCAGATTTTTGAGACATGAGCTTTTGTTATCATGCCAACGTTATGTAATAACGCACTGACTCTGGGTAACTAGGGTTAGGGCGTTACAGTTGGTATCATAGGAAGTTTTTTATAAACCATGGAAAATAGATTTAGATAAACTCTAATTAGAGCACATAGAACTAAGATGGACATTGAGGATTAGTATAGAAGTACATTCTAGAATAATGATAATTTAGGGATTTTGTGAGTTTTTCGAGAAATAAATCCTTTTCTGGATACGATCCGGTAGAGGCGGTTCTAGCATAGCTGTACCTAGGGGTAAAACCAGAAAAAACTACATTGAGCTAGACTCGAACAGGAACTGGTGCATGACAACGGGCCTTACTGCACTCTTGGTTATGACACTCTCATGCGATTTTCTTAGGATAATTTACATTTTCATTACAACCCGATTTGAAGTATTTTAATATAAGATGAGAATAAATGACCTTGGTTAATCCTAAGGTGTTTCAAATTAAGAATATGGTGTCATGATATTCACTAAATGATTTTATGACTCCTATTACTCACACAATGCTTTCTAGTTTTAGTAAATGGATAGATTCTGAGAAAGTCATAGTAACTTTGAGAATGATGTAGAATGTGGGAATGGTGGTGTAAATGAGAAACAGAATGGAATGTTGATAGGCATAACAGATATCGTGTTCTTGACAAATTATTTTTCCAAAAATATGATCAACAACATATATATTAACCTACTCCCAGACTCAATAAAGAAGATAAAGTTAATGAATGATAAGATCAGCAATAGTGGAGACCATGGAGAAAAGAATCCTCAATTTCCATCATGCAAGAAATGTGGAAGGAGACACCTAGTAAAGTGTCTTAATGGAACAAAGAAATGATTTACATGTGTGAATGAATGACATAAAGTGAAGAATTTTGAGGAAATTGGATAGTCCTATGGAAGAAAATAAAAATGGTCCCATGAATCCATTTACAATCATTTTCTGTAAATGTAGGGGACCTGGACATTACCCATGTGAATTCCCTATTCTATAGGATATTTTCTTGGTCAAAGAAGAAGCTATGTGGAAATAAAAGTTTGGAGAAATTTTTAAAATTACTAGTACTCCATGTTGATGAGATTACATTGGAATAATTTTCTCTTTTATTTGTAACCCTGTAGTTTGTCATGTGAAAATGATATTTGAGGAAGTCTTATCTTTTCTCTTATGGATATAGTTGTAAATTACCATTTGGTTTCATACGATCATTGGGTTTGAGGCAATTACAAGTTATTATATTTTGGGATGAAAATGCAAGGTATGAGATAACAATTGCGGTTAAATTATGTTATTGTTATTTTGAAGAATTTATCTCATTTTCGTAATGTCGTAAAATATAGTTTTTTAAAAAGGACAACACACAGACCGTGCGACAACCCATCACGTCGGACAAAGCTGTGGTAATCTAACCCACAACCAAAGAGAGATTGAGATTTATCACTTACCACTGTACTATGTGAAGTCCCTAGTTAGTGTAACTAATTATTTTTAGTTAAATGATTTTATTGATAAAGAATAAGTTGATTTTTGATCTTATGTCTTATAAAATGAATACCCTTAGTATAGGAAAATGATTCAATGATTAAGTGATAAATGATGTTTTGGAAGATGTTTGCTTTGTTGGGAACACTATATGCCCAAGGAAAATAGAATACTATGGGATTTCATCTGGGGAGTAAGGGTGGATATTTATCTAAGTTTTTATTGGGGATTTATAGTGATTTGGGTTATTTATTGAAATTATTAAACAATAATATAGAATATGTGATTAGGTTGATTACTTTTAAGTAAGTTACTTTACGAGTAGTTAATGTATTTTGGAGATATAATTTAACGGGGACGACTACATAACCAAATTATTTTATGTTTTGGGTTTCAATATTATTTTGGATTATATTGATGGATTTTAATGACAATTGTTTAGTGAATGGTATTTATTTAGCTTTAGGGTATTGTTGGTTTAGTTTTGGAAATTAATATTAGTGATTATTTATCTAATGGAATATCCTTTTAGGGGATCATCAGATCATATACTAACCATTTTGGTTTTGATTAATCTCTAAAAACAAGTTAAATATACAGTTTATCCTTTGAGGATCATGTGATTCTATAGAATTTTATTCTAACTCATCCAGTGAGACCGTGTATTCATGAATTATAGTCGTTTAAAAAAATGAGTTATTAGTACAAATTTATTGTAGACTAAAACTCTACATAAAAAAGTAAGTATATATCTTTATGTTCTTAGTCAATCACATAAATTAATTCCTCATCTTTATGTGATGTAACTTACAACAAAAAAATGTTGTCCATTTACTTTTCCTATTGGGAGACTAATGTCAGTTTGTCCCATCACATGTTTGTGGTTTTCTTATTGTTAACTTTCTCCTAATAATGTTTTCTATACCTACCCATCATAACATGAAACTTATTTTATCATCCATATCCATGTTTTCCTACATGGAATCCTATTATGGGTTATCTTGTGTGACCTTTGTACTTCTCTTTCTTTCTTTTAAAGAGACAGTTTTATTGACTTTTTTTCCAATGTGTGACTTTACATTATATTTACAAGCCCAATTTTGAATGAATTTCGAGGATTAAATTATTTTAAGGAGGGGAGAATGTAACAGCCCAAGTTTCCATTGTATGCTTCCCTTTGAATAATACAGTAGCATGTGTTGTACGCAACTTCGAGTTCTAACACACACCACAACCAATAAAACTAGCAGTTATGAATAGAAATACACTCTTTTTGAAATCATATAAATTTTATATTTCAAAATGGACATCATTTTTTGATTCAGAATATCAAAATTAGCCTAGGGTGAATTTTCGGTATTTTTTATAATATATTCAAATTTAGAAGAATAGTGAAAAATA
Source organism: Viscum album (assembly GCA_963277665.1). NCBI lineage: Eukaryota > Viridiplantae > Streptophyta > Magnoliopsida > Santalales > Viscaceae > Viscum > Viscum album. The sequence continues at coordinate 1,213,252,862 of OY728137.1, forward strand.
CTAAACAATAATTAAAAATACTCTTTTAATCCAAATAATTTATAGTGATAAATTATACTATTGTGTGGTTATAAATTATAATTAGAATATATTTTTACCATTTAATCCAATATTGGTAATTGGATGTAATTTCACATTTAAACTAGACATGATCAAGTGTCAATCTTTTGATAGTTATTATTTCTTAAAAAATACGCTCATTATTTTGACAATGGAAATTAATTTCAAATTAATTTATGCCACTTCTATGTTTTGAATTTAGAACAACGGACTCCATATTTTGAATCAGGAGTTCCAAATTGTATAAATATATAACTTTTATTTTTATAAATTTTGAATAATTACTTCGGTAAATATTCTATTTACCATGGTTAAAGGGTTAATCCGGTAAATAATGGCTAACAAGTAATATTATAATAATAATAAATTACCCTGAAACGTGTCCTAACTTTGTTTTTTGATACATTTCCGACCATGGACATCTTTGTGTCGATTTTGGGACCCAATGGAGCCACTTGTAAGTGAAAATGACACATTATATTAATTAAGTGAATGTAAATACAAAAATGACATAGGCATATATCTTTTTGAAAAACAATTTTTAAATAGGGTCATATACGTTATCTTTTTTACTATAAATAATCATTATAAAGCTAAAATGATTTCCTACACATTGGCATTTTATTTATAATTTTTACACATTTAATAATTAAATTTATTTATGACACAATAGTGATGCAATATTTTACTTATTAATGATGAAATCAAATAATTGGTATTATAAATGTTAAAATAAATGTAATATGATTGTTTTGATGACATACAAGAATTTTATTGGTTAATATAACATGTTATGGTTTCTTAAATTAGTTATTTTATAATTAATAAATTTTTTATTACTTTAACAAAAATCAATTTTAAAATAGTGTCAAAATTGATATAAATGAGTTTTGAAAACAAATATTATATTATAAATTGATATTCTATTTCTAATAATCTATGGTTCAGAAAAAGGACTTATATAATGATAGTTTTATCATTAATGTATCCCTTGGGTGTCTCTTGAATGTATATAGTATTTTATTAACTATATAATATAACAATACATAGAGACATGGTAAAAGACTAACTATTTAACTAAGAGTTAAATCAATAATATAAACTTAATATAGTGACCCAAACCAGTCTAAAACATATTGGTTGAGTGTTTCCAGACCTATTCCCTCCTTAAAATTTAAATAATCCATTTTGGAGACATTATAAACTAAATATGAATTTATTATAAAATAATATTTCTATCATTTTCTAAGGTGCCCCTCACCCCTCTTATAAAATGGAACTCAACCTACTCACTAATTCACACATTCAAAGCCTTTTTTTCTCATCCAAAACCTACCCAAATATCCTATCAACTTCCATAAATTCGTGCTAGGGGCCCTCCTTTGGTCAGAAATCCAAATTAAGGATCCCTTTTGATCAAATCAAAAGTAAGAACCCGAAGAAGAGGTAATAATTTAACCACCCTCTTTCAAGTTCTTTTCTTCTTCCACTTCTCCTTTGTTTTATTTACATTATAAAATAATAACTCTATTATGATCTAAATATTGTGATGTTATTATAAATATGGTACAACCATCTTCATTATTCTATCCATCCTTTGAATGACATGTCACCAAACCTGCGTACGTACAGATTACCGTCTCTACATCGTGGTGTAATTGTTATTCAATATTTTATTATTTGGATTGGTATAATAATGATGTTTAATTCATGTAAATAATAAATATAACATGATAATTATTCTGTATATATGATATAAAATCCTTTTATATATTATTTTAATATCAAAATAATGATAATTTCGCTGGTGCGTAGGTATGAACTACCATCTCCACGAACGTGAAGAGATTCATTTCCCCATCGTATCCATTAAAGAATAATTTTCATTTAATGGTTAAAAATAATGTTTAATGACTTAATATCATTCTGGATAAGATTATGATACATCCCATCTATAAAAAATATGGCTCACATAACAAATAATATAAAGGAAAATGAATCTGTTAACACCCGAAATGAGGATAATACTAAGATATTATTAACCAATAAATGTTAAAAGATCATATATGATATCATATTAATGTATATGATTATTTTATAATTCAATAACAATTATTTCACAATTATATAGGAGGTTAACCTACCATCTACCAAGGAAAAAGTAAAAAGTAAGGATTCTCTTATATCACTTTTAATTCTGTGACATTTCCTTTATTCACCACTTATTTATTGCATGTGGTGTGTGTACTGCCCATTACTGTATTCATTGTATAATAATATTTAATTTATGTATATTTAAATCATCATTATATGATCCATATTTCATGGGATTAATGTTTCGTATGTTACCAAATTGGTAAGGGAATTAAAATTTTCAATTTTGACTCATTCGGCTTTACGCATACATCATTCATTATTTTACTCCATGATTTTGTGTGGAATAACTATCAATTTGCTTTTGTTATAATTTCCAATACCCTTTTTATGGATATACTTTTTATACACATAATCAATCCATTGATAAACTCTCATGTCATCGATATGAACTTGATAAGAGTAATTTTAATTCAATCTCTATTTGTTGAGTTAAATATCCAATTCATTGGTGTTGTTTTTACAAGAATATGTGTGAATGTACTCTGATTGATTTACACTAAATATCAAATCGTATTGAGTGTATATATATTTGTCACACATAATAATGTTTTTGATTTATCCGGAACCTATGAATACGTTCTTTATAAGAAGTTTCATCTCATTTTACATTCCATTGAGACTTCTTTGTTGTTATACACTGAATCACTTTTATATGGTGTATATAATTTATTTTGATATAATATATCATGAATCCCTTTATTCTCATGAAATTACAATGTATTGATTACCCCAATTATTTGAATTGAAGTGTCTCTCTTTTGTCAGAAAATGTAACTAAAATATCATTTTTAAATGTTTTAAAGATTTATTCTTCTAAATCTTTTTCATTAATGTCCATGTTTTAAAAATTGGTTTTAAAGATTTATTTATATGGACATTAATGTTTAAAAATTAAAATTCCTTTAACTGTTTCATAGATTTTTGGGAAACGTTGATTAAAAAATCTATTTTTTAGAACGGATTCTTAACAAGTAGTGTGACATTTAAATGTTTTCAAGAAAAAGGGGGGTATTTCTCTCAAATAGTTTTGATGATTATTTTCATCTATGTAAATATCGTTCATTATTTTCGAATGAGGTTAATCTGTTACAATACAATCTTCCATAATGTATTGAATGAGTTATGGTTGACTGTGGATGTGCTATTTTTTTTATACAATTCATGGTTTGTGGATAAAGTATTCACATTACATATGCTAGTTTTAGTACGAATGGTTATGTTATGTCTAAAACTATTCATATGAGGAATTAATTGGACTTAGTAACTGACTAGTGGATCCTGCTATAGCTCTTCGATGCATCGGTAGGACCCAAAAGACAAACTAGTGTCTTGGCACAAGGCCTTGAAAAAATATTATTTCTAGTCATGGCACAAAGCCTTTACTATGTGGTTATGATAGTCAGGAATTATGCATTCCATCATTATGAAAGTGGTAATTAATATTGAATGTGATCATTTGACTAGTAGAATATCCATATGAATAAGTAAATGGAATTATTTAATTTTATCTTTTCCATATTATGCAGATGTTCAAGTTTAAAAGGCTTTGGTTTTAGTCTTATACACTGCCTTAAATATTTATGCTTATTTATTAAGTTTTACCCTATAATTTTATCCTTACTGAGCATCTGAGCTCACCGATTTCTATGTTTTATTTTTCCCAGGATGTAAAAATGTATTTTATGAATGACCTGTAGGGATAGTATGTGGGGATATGAGTGTGAACTATGGAGACAAGATATTGTTGTAGTTTTTTTCGGCTTATGATGTAATATAAACCTTATTAATGTATCTAGTGATTCCAAGGCTACTAAACTTATCGGTCTTTCAATACATTATCTATTCTGATCATTCCAATGTTATTTAATTATACGCCGACTCTGGGTAACTGGGGCCAGCATATAAGGACACGGCCTTAAAACATTACATAGTCATGAATTAAATGAATAATTCACATTTAGGATCTTTTCAGGTTTAGAGTTTTATAGAATTAGGACATAACTATTACATCTCAAATATTACAAAGTACACACTTCTACTCGGTTTCCATTTTTTTCCTAAAATAAAAACTCTTAAAAAAGAAACATGACTAGTTCCATGTTTTAGACAGTATGTCTTTTCTTGATCCCATCCATATCCCTATTCATCTTTATGTCATGTGGAAAACATTTCAAAGAACATAGGATGAGCATAAAATCATAGTAAGGGATACACAAAGAAGGAAACATTAAGTTTTTCAAAACAAAAATTAAATCATGAATACTTCATCATAATTAATGCCTTTCACCTTAATGATGTAGTAAATACTCTTCATTGAATAAAAGATCATTTCTTACCCTTTTGTAACCAAAAGATCCCCATAAAACCAATATAAAGAACACATTACATATAAAGGTAACATGGGACATAAAAATACATAAATGGAATAACCACACGGCCTACTTCCACACATTTCACTAAATGGAATAGTCATACGACCGACTTCTATACCCAATACATTAGAGGTTATAATGTTACCACCCATCCTGGTTTTCACGACACCATCCGTCATATGGTATATCACGTAACCACCCATCAAATGTCCAAGTACCATAAAATCATAACACATAAAGTATTTCAAATACAAACATTTCACTAATAAAATTTCATTTTCATGTACAAGAAATCTTTTCAAGATATTGAAATAATCAATCCATTTTCATAACCTATTTAGAAGGAGATTTCAGAATCAAAGTTTATCATACCTCTTTGATGATTTTAATGGAATTATAATTTCAAAAAATCAATTTATATATTAATATGTACTGAAAGACAATTTTAAAACATGGACATTAAATAAAAAAAATTAGAATTATATATCATTAAAACAATTAAAATGATATTTTAGTTAAAGGGTTTTTTAACAAAATGAGAGACTCTTGAATACAAATAATTGAGTAATAAAATTTAATTAGAACATTATAATATCATGATAATAATGGGATTCATGATATAATATGTCAATGTACAGTATATACACCATATAAGAGTGAATTGGTGCATAAAAACAATGATGTATCAATGGAAATATAAATTGAGATGAAATATTTTATAAAGATGGTATCCTTAAATTAAGAATAAATCAATCTCATAATTATGTGTGAAAAATATAAATACACCATATATAAGTTGATATTAAGTATAAAACAATTATAGGTCTTTCACACATATTCATAGGATGACATATTCAAAAAGTACAAGTTGAACCCAAAGAATCAAAATTGGGTTAAGAAGTTCCCTTGTAAAAATTCGACAACCTAACGGCGTCACATTAAAATTCTGAAAATGAGTTGATGAGACAAAAAGGGTATCTCATAAATTTGAAATAAATCTTACATCAATAAGGATGTATAGGAACATATCCCAACATAATAATATGTTAATTAAAAGACACACCAAAAAGAAGTCTTTTAAAAAGAGGAGGGTGAAAGGTTCCCTTACTGATTTGGTAACTTACTAAACATACGCCACATAAAAGAAGGATCATACAATGAAGCTGTAAATACTCATAAATACAAGTATATTACACAAAGAGTACAATCATGGGATGTAAATACAGCACACACAAAAAGAAATAGTGGAAAATGTAGCATGAATCTCTTAGAAATAAAAAGTGAGATGAAATCCTTTTCCATGTTGAAATCAACTAAGTCGTATGACCTAAAGTTAATAAAAAAAATAATCATAGAATACCATAAATATAAGGGGAATAATAAAAATATTTATCAAATTTCAGTACACAATACACCACATTCAGTGAATAAGTGGAGAACAATGGAAATCTCACGTAATTAAAAGTGAGATATGAAAATCCCTTATGAAATTTTGGCAGCCTAACGGTGCTACTTAAAACATCCAAAAATGGATTGATGAGATCAAATAGATTCTTTCATCATATGAACATAAAAAGTATAGTAACAGGAATATAAAATAACATCCCACAACATAATAAAGAGGAGCATAAAATAAACGACATAAAAGAGAGTACTTAAATAGAAAGAGAGAGGTAGGAGCCCATACCACGTGTCCGACTTGACTCACTCGTATGTTAATTGTTCTTCTTAAATGATAAACTTATGTTAATTTATAATTGATTAAGAATATTTAATCAAGTTTAATATTCCTTTTATATAAATTATTACCTTTCTACAACAATTATTTAATTGTTTGAGTTCATATCGGATATTTCGTTGATATTCGAAACTTGATTCAAAAATGAACTTGTTATAATTATAAATTGTCTATGTGGTCAGGATTCCATTATCTCCAAAATCATATTCATCATTTAGATGTCATATATATCATATATATCCATTATATGTATGTATTTATCATAGTACATAACATTTTGAGATAAGAAATGAAATGCACCGTTCATGGAGACGGTAAGTCGTACGTACGTATGAACGCTACTTTCATTTCTATTTTATACTTTAATGGAATTTAAAAAACTGTTACATTGTTATATTATAATTAAATTATAATATTTATGTTATATATTTTATATAAGTTCATAAATTTTATCCTTTATATGTTCCACGTATGTCATGAACGAGTCATATCACTTTGAGGGGCGGTAGTCCGCACTTCCTAAAATGAAATTATCACGTTTACCTATTTTGGAAACCATACAGGTATGCCATAAATTAAAAATACTATAGAATTAGGAAAAAATATAAAAAATATATATCATATATAAATACAGTGACAAATTAATGGCCACCCTGAGAGGCGGTAGGTGATAATTGAACAATCATCATTTCGTGAGGCAGTAGTTCACCATCCACAGAATTAGTGTGTTCTTCACCCATTAGATTAAGGTGTGTATAAGTGTAGCTTTATTACATATCATAAAAACATACTAGTATATTTAAGATACTATTTTTGTTACAAAATAAAGGAATAAATAGAGTTTAGGGGTATGGATAAGCATAATACTACAAAAGAATGCAAGAGAATACATTACCTTTAAATCGTGTAACTATTCTTGGATTGAAACAAAAGGTTTTCTTGAAGAGATTTCTGACTATAGTAAGGAATCTAAGATAAAGAGTGGGTTATTGGGAGATTATTTGAGTAGATTTCAGATGATCCAAAAATCTTCAGGAGTGTGAGAAATGGTTAGGAAGTGGGGTCTTTTTATAAGGCAGAGGTGGGGCTCTTTTGGAAATTGTGAAACTGTTATTTTATTATACAATGATTTTCGGTTTCTAAAGATGAAATGATCATTAAATTTAAATATAAGGTGTCCCATGTTCAAAATAAAATCATCCAATAAGAATTTGACCAGTGTTAGATATTGTTTTAAACTTTATCTTCTTATTTATTTAATTAATTCCTTAATAACGTAAACACTGGATCATCATTGTGTCGTAAATATTTTTATTTATTTGATGTCTAAAAATCATAAAAATATTAACATTATTTATTAAATCGTTTTATCATTCTAATGAATATTTATAGTCAAAATGATAACATGTATAACCCCCTGTAAAAATTGTTTTAGTAAAACAATACATGTTTTTGACATTTTTATTTTTACTTTAAATAAAAGGTATTAATAACATTATCTTACCCATGTGGATCCATGGAGTCCCAAAAATTTACACATGGATTTTCTTGGTTGGCCATGACTCATAAAATAAGGGTAGTACATGTGTCAAGGTAATTTCATATTATTATAACATTATTTTTACCCTAAATTACCCTAATTACCTCTAATCGCGATTAATAAAAATAAAAAAGTTACTATTCACGAAAAATTATTTTCATCCCACTAAACCGTATATTACTTACTAATGAAACCAGGTTTTTTTATTTTTTGGCATTCATATCCTTGAAGCGGTAAAATTGCACTTAAACGAAAAATATTTTTTTTAACTACCACTTAGTGGTTTAACTATTCATAAAAAATTGACGTTTTTCAGAAAAATAAAAAAAATTCATCCTAAGATTTTTTTGATATTTCAAATTCAAAACTAATGTCCATTTTACCATATTCAGAACATAAAATTTTCATTAATTAATTTTATAATTAATTCTTGTAGTCAAAACAAATAGCGTATTTTTAAGAAACAATATCTTTCAAAAGATTGACACTTGTTGATGTCAAATTTCAAAGTGAAATTAATTCCAACGAACAGCATTGGATTAAATGGTAAAAATATATTATATTTACACTTTAAGCCCAATTAAAAAGGTAATCTGACCATATAAATTAATAATACTAAAACGAGGTTTTGAATTAAAATACAACATTTTTCACTATTCATTTGAAAATAAACTTTATCGAAAAAATACCAAAAACATAGAGAAAGTAAATTTTGATGTCTTGATTATAAATAAGGATTTTATTTTTTTGTCAAATGTAACATATAAAAGTAGAAATATGTAGATTTAAAATAGGTTTTCCATCAAAAGGCTGTTAATCGGACTTTTAATGAATATTAGAATATTTATGCTTAAAATTTGATTCATTCACATTTTAAGCCTCAATAATTTATTTGATAAATGTAAAAATATTTAACACACATATATAATAATTTTTCAGTTAATTATTTTTATTCCTGCCATTACAATGGCTAGGCGTTAACTACCATTTAAAATATTATTATAATTTGATTAGTGTGCAACGTAAGATTTCAAAAAAACTCATTGTTGCGTATTGGGTACGAAATAGAACATAACATTCCCTTAAAAATAATATTAATATTTTATTCACAAATATTAATACAAATGGAAATTTCATATTCTTTATTTACATGGGATGTTAAATCCTTCCCCCTTTTGGGAATTCTGTACTTGCAATTTTAAAATTGGGCTTAGAAACATCATTGAAAGCCCCACATCAAAAAAGTAGTCAATAAAACAATCAATTTAAAAGAAAAAAAGAGAATTACAAAGGTCACCCGAGATAACAGATACAAGGATTCCATGAAAACATGGATATGGAGGAGAAAACAAACCATAATGTTCTGATGGAGAGTGATATAAAACATGTTTAGGAGAATGTTAACAACAAGAAAACCACAAAATTTTTGATGGGTTAAACGGTATTTTATTCCCCAGTAGGAAAATTTAACAGACAACATTTTTGTTTTAAGTTACTTTTCATTGAGGAATTTATTTATGGTCTTAACTAAAACATAAGTAAACCTACTTACTTGTCATGTAGACTTTCATCTCTTACTACATTTCTAACAAAAACTAATATTTTCTCCAAAAGTTGAGTATTCAGGACGACTTGGTCACATTAAGAGTGTTATAATAAACTTTTATAGAATCACTTAATCCACAAAAGAGAACTATATATTTCCCATGCCTTTATAACTTAACCAAATATAGAAAAAAGGTTAGTACAAGATCAAATAATCCCTAAAAAGGATAATCCATTACAAAAAGAAAAAAAACTCTTAATCTCCAAAATTTGTCCATCAAAACCAAAATTTCAACAAAGACCATAAAATAAACTACTTTCCATTAAATTATTCAAAAGTAATCCAAAATAATATTGAAACCCAAATCATTGAATGGTTTAATCACATAGTCTTCCAAGGTAAATCTTAACATTTATCTCCAAATAACAGCAGTTACTCTTAATGTCTCATACTAAAAAGTAATTAACCTAATCACATATCCTCCATGATAGGTTAATAATTTCCATAGATAACCCAAAATCAACTTATTACTGATTCATAAGATCATCTAACTAAAAAACAATTAGTCATAATAAATAAGGAATTCACATATCCCAGTGGTAGGAGATAAATATGAGTCGCACTTTTGTTGTGGGTTCGAAACCTGTAGCTTCGTCCGATACAACAGGATGTCACACGGTCTGCATATTTTTCATTTTCCAAAACTAGAAAATTCTAAAAACATTCCCAAAAAAGAGTTAAAATATTTAAAAATAACCATAACATAATTGAACCTCATGTTTATCTCATGCCTTTACTTTTCCATCATAACATATAGTAATCCATAATTACCTCAAAAGTAAGGATAATATAAACCCTAATGGTTACCTTTATAATTATTAACTGAACTTCCACATCGAGTTGGTTCTCTCACACGTGATGAATTAGAGAACTCACCAAGGTTCAAGTGTTTACTCATGACTCATGATAGTTGGTTGATAATAACCACAAGAGTTCTCATTGTAGCTTCCATATCATTTAGTTTTTCTTTTAGAAAACCATCACAGTTTTCGTCATATCCACTGTTACTTTGGTTCCTTCTAGATCCATCCATTTACTAAAACCAAAAAGGTCAGTGTGAGTATATCATTAGAATCATCATATGATATCTTATGAGGAGGTTAAATACTAAGATATAATTATTCATGTAATCTTAAACTAATTCACATTATCTAAAACTAGGACTCTTTCTGAAATCCTAACCATTATGGTAATGTCACTAATTCTTAAATAATACTCTAACCTCTAAAGTTATCTAAACCGACCTTTGATACCAACTATAAGGACCCAGCCTTAAATCATTAAATAGTCATGAATTAAATGAATTATTAACATTGTGGATTTTTTCAAGTTTAGTGTTTTAGATAATTAGGACAGAACTATTACATCTCAAAATTACAAAGTAGACACCTCTACTCAGTTTCCATTTTTTTCATAAAATAAAAACTCTTATAAAGGAAACATGACTAGATCCATGATTTAGACAGCATGCCTTTCCATGATCCCATCCTTGACCCATTCATCTTTAAGTCCTCTGGAAAACATTTCAAAAAACTTGTGATGAGCATAAAATCTCAGTAAAGGATACACAAAGATGGAAACTACTAGTTTTTTAAAACATCAAGTAAATCATGAATACTTCATCATAAGTAATAATTTTCACCTTTATGAAGTAATAAATACTCATCATTGAATAAAAGATCATTCCATACCCTTTTGTAACAAAAAAGACACCATAAAACACATATAAAGAACACATAACATATAAAGGTAACATTTGAAATAATCATACTTAAATGGAATAACCATGTGGTCAACTTCCACACATTTCAGTAAATGTAATAGCCATATGGCCGACTTCCATACCCAATGCATTGGAGGTTTTAATGTAACCACCCATCCTAGTTTTCACGACACCACCCATCATATGGTTTATCATGTAACCACCTGTCAAATGTCCAAGTACCATAAAATCATAACACATAATGTATCACTAATAACCTTTCATTTTCAATTACAAGAAATCAATTCAAGATATTGAAATAATCAATCCATTTTCATAAACCATTTAAAAGGAGATTTCTGAATCAAAGCGTCCCGTACCACTTTGAAGCTTTTAATGGAATTATAATTTCAAAACATTAATTTAAATATTAATATGTAATGAAAACCAATTTTAAAACATGGACATTAAATAAAGAGATTTAGAATAATAAAATTTTAAAACATTTAAAATGATATTTTAGTTTAAGGGTTTTTTAACAAAATGAGAGACTCCTGAATACAAATAATTGAGGAATAACATTTAATAAGAACATTATAATATCATGAGAATAATGGGATTCATGATATAATATGTCAAAGGACAGTATATATAGCATATAAGAGTGAATTGGGGCATAATAACAATGGTGTCTCAATGGAAATGTAAATTGAGATGAAATCTTTTATAAAGATGGTATCCTTAAATTAAGGATAAATAAATCTCATAATTATGTGGAAAAAATATAAATACACCATATATAATTGGATATTAAGTGTAAAAAAATCATATGTCATTAACACATATTCATTGGATGACATATTAAATTAGTTCAAGTTGAACCCAAAGAATTGAAATTGGGTTAAGAAGTTCCCTTGTAAAAATTCGACAACCTAAAAGTGTCACATTAAAATTCAGAAAATGAGTTGATGAGACAAAAAGGGTATCTCATCACTTGGAGATAAACTTTACATCAATAATGATATAGAATAAAATATACCAAAATAATAAGATGTAAATTAAAAGACACAACAAAAAAAGACTTTTAAAAAGAGGAGGGTGAAAGGTTCCCTTACCGATTTGGTAACTTACAAAAAATACGCCACATGAAAGAAGGATCATACAATGAAGCTTTAAATACTCATAAATAAAAGTATATTACACAAATAGTACAATAATGGGATGCACATACACCACACAAAAGTAAATAGTGTCAAATATAGCATGAATCTCACGGAAATAAAAAGTGAGATGAAACCCTTTACTAGGTTATAGTCAACTGAGTCGTATGACCAAAAGTTAATAACCAAAAAATTAATCACAGAATACCATGAATATAATGTGAATCATAACAATATATATCAAATGTATGTACACAATACACCACATGCAATAAATAAGTGTAAAACAATGGAAATCTCGTGGAATTAAAAGTGAGATAAGAAAATCCCTTACGAAAATTTGGCAGCTTAACAACGCTACTTAAAACATCCAAAAATGGATTGATGAGAAAAAATAGGTTCTATTATCATATGAAAATAAAAATTACAGTAAGAGGAATATAAAAGAACATTCCCCAACATATTAAAGTGGAGCTTAAAATAAATGACATAAAAGAGAGTACTTGAAAAGAAAGAAAGAGGTAGGATCCCTTACCACGTGTCCGACTTGACTCGCTTGTATGTTCCTTGTTCTTCTGGAATGATAAACATAAATTAATTTCAACTTGCTCAAGAATATTTTTTGATGATTATTATTCCTTTTGTATCACCTATTACCTTTCTATAACAATTATTTAATTTTTTGAGTTCTCATCGGTCATTTCGTTGATATTCCGAAATTGAGTCAAAAATGCACTTGTTATAATTATAAATTGTCCAGGTGGTCAAGATTCCATTATCTACATAATTATATTAATCATTTATATGTCATATATATCATATATAATAATTATATGTATGTATTTATAATAGTACATAACATCTGTAGATAAGATATGAAATGCATAGTTCATGGAGACGGTAAGCCGTACGTACACATGAATAGTACTTTCATTTCTATTTCATACTTTAATGGAATGAAAACAGAATGATACATAGGTATATTATAATTAAATTATAATATATATTTTATATATGTTACATAATTTCATAAATTCTATCCTTTATACGTTCCACGTTTGGCATTAAAGAGTCAAATCACTTTGAGGGGGCGGTAGTCCGCACTTCCTAAAATTAAATTAATGCGTTTACCTATTATGGAAGCCATAAAGGTATGAAATAAATTAAAAATACAGAATAATAAGGAAAACATAAAAATAATATATCTCATATATAAATACAGTTACATATTAATGGCAACCAAGAGAGGCGGTAGGAGATAATTGAACAATCCTCGTTTCGTGAGGCAGTAGTTCACCGTCCACAGAAATAGTATGTTCTTCACCCATTAGATGGATGTGTGTGTAATTTTAGCTCAATTACATCTCATAACAACATTATATTATATTTAAGAGACTATTTTTGTGACAAAGTAAATGAATAAAAAGTGTTTTGGGGTTTGGAGAAGGAGAATAAAACAATAGAACTTAAGAGAAGGCATTGCCTTTAAATCGTGTAACTCCTCTTGGTTTGAACCAAAAGGGTTTATTGAAGATCTTTCTGCCTATAATAAGGAATCTAAAATGAAGAGAGGTATATTGGGATATTATTTGAGTAGATGTTGGACAATCCAAAGGGCTTGAGGAGTGTGAGAAATGGGTAGGAAGTGGGGTCTTTTTATAAGGGATAGGAGGGGCTCTTTTGGAAGTCTTGAAATTATTATTTTATTATATAATTATTTTCAATTTATAAAGATCCAATAATCATTAAATTCAAATATAAGGTGTCCCATGATCGAAATAAAATTATCCAATAAGAATTTGAAAAGTTTTGGATATTTTTTTAAACTTCATCTTCGTATTTATTTAATTTTTTCATTAATGACGTAAACACTGCATCATCTTTCCGTCATAAATAATTTTACTTATTTGAGGTCCAAAAATTATAAAAAAATGCAATGTTGTAGGAAATTTTTTTATATTTATAAACAATAAGTATAGTTGAAAAGACAACTTTTATAACCCCTTGTAAAAATTGTTTTTGTAAAATAAGACATGTTTTTGACATTTTTATTTTTACTTTAAATAAATTGTATTAATATCATTATCATACCCAAGTGGCTCCATGGGGTCCCAAAAATTGACCCATGGATTTTATTGGTCGGACATGACTCATCCAATAAGGTTAGGACACGTGTGAAGGTAATTTAATATTATTATAATATTATTTTTACCTTAAATTAAGCTAATTACAACTAATCACGGTTAATAAAACTCAAATGTTACTATTCATAAAAAAGTATTTTCATCCCATAGAACAACATTTTACATACTATTGACAACCATGTATATCAGATTTTTGAAATTCAAATCACAGAAGCAGAATATTACATTTAAACGAAAAATCGGTTTTTTAACTACAACTTAGTAGTTTCACTATTCATCAAAAATTGATGTTTTTCAGAAAAATACAAAATATTCATCCTAAGAATTATTTGATATTAAAAATTCAAAAATGATTTCCATTTTACAAAATTCAAAACATAGAAGCTACATTAATTAATTTTATAATTAATTCCCGCTGTCAAAAAAATTGCGTGTTTTAGAGAAACAATATCTATCAAAAGATTGACACTTGTAAATGTCGAATTTCAAAGTGAAATTAAATCCAATGAATAGAATTGGATTAAATGGTAAAAAATATATTCTATTTACACTTTGAAACCAATTAAAATTATAATATGACCATAAAAATAAATTAGACTAAAAGGAGGTTTTGAATTAAAATACAACATTTTTCATTATCCATTAAAAATGAACTTTATCGGAAAACTACCAAAAACATACACAAAGAAAATTTTGATGTCTTGAATCTATATGAGGATTTTATTTTGTCAAATATAACATATAAAAGTGACAATACGTATATTTAAAAAAGGTTTTCCATCAAAAGGTGGTTAATTGACCTTTTAAAGAATATTAGAATATTTATGGTTAAAATTGAATTCATTCGCTTTTTAAGCCTCTATCATTTATTGGATAAATGTAAAAATATTTAACACACATATATTATCATTTTGTAGTTAATTATATTCATTACCTCCATTAAAACGGCTAGGCGTTAACTACCATTTAAAATAATAATATTATTTTATTAGTGTGCAACGTAAGATTTCAAAAAAACTTGTTGTTGTGTATTGGGTTCGCAATCGAACAAAAAATTTCCTTTAAAGTCATATTAATATTTTATTAACAAATATTAATAAATATGAAAATTTCATATTTTTATTTACCTAAGATGATACATGAGGCGTTACAAAAAGAGTCAATAAAACTATCACATAAAAAAACTGAAGTACAAATGTCACTTGAGATAACACATACTAGGATGAAGATATGTTTAAAAATCCAAAAAAACATAAATATGTGAATGTTTAAAAGATCATTGATTTCTTGTTATGTAATGAAATTAGATATAGTTTTTTGGATCCCTTTCATAACTTTCAGAAATTAATTTATGAGATTGACTAAGAACATATGGAAACATACTTAATTGTCAAGTACTGTATTATCCTTTAATTAATATCTAACAGAAAATCTTCTATTATGCAAATGATGAGTAATCTAGATGACATTGTCACACCTGTAGTGCCAGAATCAACATCTTGAGAATCACATATTCTAAAAAATATGATGTATATATTACCCCTATCTTGAGACATTAAGAAAAACCTGAATTTTTAGTAAAATCTCAAATAATACCCAAAAATAATAAATATTTATTAAAATAAATACTACTCTAAATATCCAAAATTCAAAAAAAAACCCAAAGTTCATTAAATACCATTCAATAAACAATTTCCGTTAAAATCTTCTAAAAAATCCAAACTAAGATTACAACCAAAAAATTAGATGGATTCGATCACATAGTCTTCTATGAAAAATCGTAACATTTATCTCTAAATAACCTCAACTAATAATAATGTATCATATGTGAAATTAATTAACCTATTAACATGTTCTCCATGATTGATTAATCATTTCCATAAATAAATTAAATCACCATATTTCCACTATAAAAACATATATTCTTTCTATATAAAATCAAACCATAACACCTATTATTAAATCCCATTGTATTATATTCTCCTTAAGCATATAGTGTTCGCAAAAGAATGAACATATTTCCAAATAAAATTTATTACTTAATTATCAAATAAATTTCTTTTAGTAAGGATATCCATTTGATAAAATATTTGTTTCAAAAATCATCTTATTCTATATCCATAAAATAATTTGGCTGAAAATGAATAAGTCATACTAACCAGATACTTCACATAGGGTAATGGTAGGTGATTCTCCCTTGTCACAATTCAGTTGTGGATTCCATTCTCACAACCTTTCAAGAAGAGACATTTTTTCACTGATATTATGGGTTGTCCCTTTTTAAAAAACTCTAAAATAACCATAACATGTCATACCCTCAATGGTTTTCTTATACCTCTCATTCTCATCCCAACTAATAATTGTAAAGACCCGAAAATTCATGAATAAAATTCCATTTCTTTTAATATCATATAGATATATAATACACATTAATTTCTTATTATAATAAAATAAAAATTAAGTATTATTACTACTGATAATATAGTGGTCGAATAGTGATCACAAGGCTATTATATATATAGGGTTTTAACAAGTCCTTTTGACATAGACAATGGAAGTGATGGCCTCAACTAGTAGGATTGTTCCTCTTGAATCCCATATATCATATCATTCAATGGAGATATCCTATCTTTCTATCTACCTAGAACAATCCAAAGTTGAGATCTCGCAACTTAAGCTTCAGTGAAACTGTTTACGGTAGAAGTTCAATCTCATCGAGAACAGACCCAAACCATGCTCACCGAACGACCCCAAGAAAGCCCCACCATCACATACCATAATCTTAAGGAATATGTTATTTTAATAATGGGATATTAACAAGACCATTTAATTATGATTATGTGAATTTTTTTTATATAGAATAAATATTAAACCTTTATTTTATTATTGATACTTTGTAAATGGTTTTTAAAGCACAAAAAGAATTTTTAGTTAATATTTAAATTCAATTATGAAATCTATTTTTGATGAATTATTGTATTTTTAAATTATATAATCTTTTAATAAAATATTGTTAAAAAATTAAATTTTAGTTAAAATTAATGATTGTATAATTTTTATTATGGTTTGAAAATAGTTTTTCTCGAAACCCATGAATTTTCAATTAATGTCTATTTTTATTTTAAAATTGATAATTCGAATATTCAGAAAATTATTTTAATTAAATGAATATTATTTATGGAATTAAGATATTGAAACTATCCATTGGTGAATTTTTCATAATTTGGTGAGACAATCATATTTTTCAGTAAAAATTAAATATCATATATACAAATAATGTGTTTATGACATAATAATGGCCTAATAGTGATATATTTTTTAAAGACCAATAATTCCAGAAGATTTATTTAAAAAAATAAATGGGAATTTTATGAGTTTTCAGTTTCTCACGGAGCATGATTCTGAGGCCCGGTGTGCCCAGAATCAATTTATGATGTTTTTTTAGGTATGTTCAGTAATCATACGAGCGGGATTTTATAACTCTTGAACCGGTGATCATAATCGAATCTGAGGGTACCATTGAACTCACAACATCGGTGATTTCTCAGTGAGAACATCACCACAGTTGTGTTCTAACGAGAATTGAAGCTAGTTTGGGGTGGTTTTAAATTAAATTAAAAAAAATAAAGTGTTCACCTTATTTTCATTGTGTGGTGGTTAATACCTCCAAGTAGAGGTTAGTGGTGGAGGCCACCATCACATAACCTCCCTTGGGAGGATATTATTTTGTGGGGCCCACAAGAGTTTCTTAACTCTTCTACTCCACATTAATTTTTGAACACCTCTAACCCCTCATTTATGTGGGTTAAACTCTCCACCTTCCCCCAATAATTTATTGTGAAAACTCTCTCACAATTAATTAATTAAACCCTCAAAATTATTAAATTAGTTCCTTTTTGAATTATTTTGAATTCTTTCCAACCATTAAAAATAATGGCATATCATTTATTTTTGGTGTTGGCATAATCATTGGGTGGAGCTTGACAGAGGGTGTGGAGAATTGAGAGAACTTCATCATCTCAATGAAGAACGCAATGAACACTCCTTCCACCAAAGAACGAAGAGCACCGCCTTCTCCCTCTTCAACTGGATAATGTTGAGGAAACACTGCTGCCCATGATGAACACTGACACCATCCTCGGCTTCTTATTTTATGACGATAACGAAACGACGCCCGCTTTTCCCATAACTTCATCAACGAACAATCGGCAAGCAAGGTATAGTGATTTGAGTTAATATTATATGAGTATAAACCTAGGTTATTCATTGTTAAAATTTCTGAATTATGGTTCTCCATGACGAGGAGGGCTCAGACCACATGAACAGGGTCCGACCCTCCCCTTTTTTTTGTTCTGTTTGATGGCGATATAGGTGGTACATGTAGTGATCGACAACGAGCCGGCTGCGAAGAAGCCGGTGGTGCAAGGCCACTGGGTTACCACAAGGGCGTGGCACCACTGTGCCGTGTGGATAATCTATTCGTATCTAGGTGGGTCATGACGGTCCCTATAAATACTCAGAAATTTCGATAAATTTTTTTTCTTAAATACTTTTGAATTTTACGAGTTATCGATTTCTGACAGCACTTGATTTCGAGGCCCGGTGTGCCCGAAATCAATTTCAAATTTTTTTTTTGGGTACATTTAGTAAATGTACGTGCTGGATTTCCAATCTTTTGTACTGATGCTCAGAATCAAAATCTGAGGGCACCAATGAACTCGCAGCGTCGATATTCACCTTAGGGGACCTTTATCGCAGTTGCATTTAATGCGGGTTGAGAGTTAATATTTGGGGATTTATAATAAAAATAAATGAAATCTGTTGTGCACAATTTTTATTTAGGGAGGTTGGTTATTTCCTCCCAGGGATAGTTAGAGGTGGGCCCACACACACATAACCTCCCATCAGCGGATATTTGTAAGGTGGGGCCCACATGATCCTAATCTCTTCACCTACCCTTAAACCTCCCCAATAACTCCTCTTTATTTAATTGAAAAACCTCTCACTTTTGAATTTTAAATTAAGCCTTCACCTTCTTCTCTCTCTAATCAATTTTTCCAATCCCTGGTAAATTAATTAGGTGATTTACTTAATTAATTAAAGTGGTCTTAATTTTTAATTACATGTGTTAATAAAATAATAGCCTTAGATATTTTTTATTTTGGGGGCACTTGTTGTGTTGAGTGATTTTTGGGAGAGCTCTTGAGAAAAGTGTTCCTCTCTTCAAAGAAAAACCTCTCCGACGAAGAATGGATTTCATCCTCAATGAAGAACGCCCGACGATTTGAAGAACGCGATGTCGCCAACGACACTTCTTCTTCAGTTGAACTCTGACGTCGACGGAATCGACACCATTCTTCCGCAACGCCCAACTACCGCGACACTTATCTTCCGCGACTCGACGACGTGCGGCGTCTTTTCAAGGTAGGGGTGTGTTTTGATTGGAACAATGTTGAATCTTGTTTCCTTCTTGTTTTGTTTATCCTTAAAATCCTACTATCGAACTAATGCAGAGAGACCGGGCCAAACAAACATGGTTCGAATCCTCCGCCATTATTGTGATTCTTGGTGGTTCTTTGTGTTCTTCCTGGGTGAAGAACAACGGATCATTACGGGTTCGTTATGCAACACAAAGAACCCAAAATTGAAGACTCAGCATCATGGAGACCTAGCGGAGGTGCGACGACGTTAGCGGGTGACAGTTGGTACCAGAACGAGATGGACCGGTCCTCGACCGTTCATTGAGCAGGAATTCAAAACATGTTTTCAGAGCCGATCAGAAGCCCAAAAACTCCAAAAAAGAAATCAGGACATCGGGATGACCTAAAGTCTGATGTTTCGTGACGAATGAACCGTCAGAATGAAGAACGGGCATCAAGGGAGGCACACTGGATAGAGGCGTCTTTTCTGAAAAATTCCAGACTACACGGCGTGTACTCCTAGAGAACACGCCGGGTAGTTTGGGCATTCTGTGGCTAGGGTTCCAGACGTAAGAATGCTAACACATGGTGTGTGACCTCTGTCACAAGGCATGTAATCTCTACACAGAAAGGAGGTGGCCACTATGTGATACTCGGTGTGTATTTTTGGAAATGCACAGACACAAACAGAAATACATGGCCAAGAGGCACGACATGTACTCTCTACTTAGAATGGAAGAAATAGCTTCATGAGACTCGGCATGTATCTCAGGGATACACGGACACTGTGTGGAGTACAAGGGCATGCACTATACCACACGGCCAGATATGGCCATTGGTACGGGCTAACTCATATACCAATTACATGGGTTGGAGAACATGGGTTGAGGCCATGTACGGGCACATGGACAGTGTACACGGATCTAACCCCATATGTTTGGACATGACGTGTAACCGTACCACATGCCGTGTACTTACATTTCTACATGACCATCCCTTCAACATGGGTCGTTGCACACGGGCAGTACCCGAGTTCTGACTACATGGTGTGTATTGTATACCAACACTCCGTTTTCGTTTTTGTAAAAGACTTGGTAAAATTGTACATAGTATATTGGATACGTTTTGTTTGTATTATCCCCCTATGGCATGGAATAAATTCGGAATACATCAACTTGAGACATTGTGGTATTTGATATATCGATCCCTTGGCTCGAGGAGTGGACCCTCCCAGAATCGAGCATGTTGTGTGAGGGAACCCTAGAGCTGGCTAGGGTTGTGACGACTTCCGTACTGTAATCCTTTATTGGTTCGATGACGGTGACTACCGTACTAGAATTCTCTATGGTTTTGCTGATGATGACTACCATACTGTAATCCTCTGAGGGTTCGATGGTGATGATTACTGTTCTTGTATCTGACTTGGGTCCGACAGTTTGACTTCTGTTCTAGTATCCTACGAGGGTATGATAGAGTAGCTGGTATAGTATCCTACATGGATCTGATAGCTTAGCTGGACTGGTATCCTACATGGGTCCACCAGATTAGATGAATCAGTGACTGCATCTGATCATCTTTATCTCTTTACAAACGATGTATACATGTGTGAGTTGAGTCTTGACATTCAATCATTACCATCAATGTGATTGACTTCTTTCCTGTGTGGATTCGGATGTGCTTGTGCTCAAGAGTTGGAGCCAAACTATAATTGATGAATTAGGTATATGTATGGGCATATACCTAAGTAGAGTTGGATGATACTTCGTGACTGTGTATTTTCTTTTTGGTTTATCCTTCGTTGATTCTGGGAGACCTTCGGGGGTCTTGGGTTCCCTAATATGTATTGTTATACTCACCCCTACATGGGCTATTCCTGCACTACGTTGTTTTGGATGTAGACGATGGACATCACTGATCGTGGTAGAGACTTGCGGAGATGGACTGTACCCAGAGGTGGACCACTTGGCGGGACGTACACAGAGCGGACGAACAAACCCGAGGTACTAAGGAGAACATCTGTACCCACCCTTCAAGTGGGATTCCCGGAGGATGACTTAATGGTTGTTGTTTTACTTTTATGCTATTGTAATAGACTTCAGTTGTACTATACTTTTCAGTTGGGTTTGTATTCTGGCCCATTTAACTTTCAGAACATACTTTTGTACTCAGTTTTATGTTGTTCTTACTTCAACTTGTGTACTCTGTTGTGTTTTTTTACTATCATAAAGGAAATGCCTTTTATTTTTTTGGGTTTTACACCTTTGGTACTAGTCTCCATCCCCTTTCCTGTGGAAGGAGGGCTTGGGGTAGTCACAACACAAGCCCTGAGGATGAGTCCTGACAAATTGGTATTAGAGTAGTCGGTTCTACGACAGGACTCAGTACTCTGAATATTTCTTCTCTGTAAAGAAATATTTTTATGTGTTTTGGGTGTGGTTATTAGTTAAGGGAAACTGGGGTTGGTCCGGTGGACGACGTATCTATACACTAGGACTCTGACTCCTGATTTCCGACTTAGTGCATGAAAACACTGATTGTGTGAGTGTTTCATTGGAAAAATTTCTTTTTGATTACATTGTGTCAGCTCACTAGGTATACTGTTTTGACCATGTGACAACTGTTTCATTTCAATATGGCCCCATGAAGGCATCCATCTAGGGTTCCATGTCATGTGTGAGATGGTAGCCCATCGAGTGACATGGCCTCGGTGCAGTTCCCCATCACCGTGGAGGCACCAGCGGTACCAACACCCGCTGGGCCACTGATACTACCATCCCGATCAGCAGAGAGTGCATGTCACCTGAGTGAGTTGCATGAGTTTCAGCACCAGAGGCTGCCCAGGTTCTATAGAGAGACGGACCCACAGGCTGTTGAGGATTGGCTGGAGGTCGTTGTTAGGGTTTTCAGATTATTAGGGACACCGGTTGATCATATGGTGATCCTTGTTGTGAGTCTCCTACATGTAGAAGCAAGTAGATGGTGGAGCTTGATGCTCCAGGTGCATGACGAGGAATATATACATTGGACAGACATCGAGAGTCTCTTCTGCTCGGAGTTTCTTCCAGCCACCCTTTTTGTGGTGCAGATTGAGGAGTTACATCACCGGTGGTCGGGCAGCATGACAGTAGCTCAGTACTCAGCGAGGTTTACTGACCTATCGTGCTACTCCACAGACATGGTACGAGACCCATTCTTCAGGTCTCGGACCTTTGATCATGGACTGAGGAATGAGATCAGGGCTTTGAGGATCTCCCTCAGCCTTCCGACGAAGGCGTGAGTGCTGGAGCGTGCCCTTATTGTGGAGAGCTTTCACGTTGAGCTGACACCAGCAGTGAGACCCACCGTAGGGTGACACGTAGCGGAGTCTTCTATAGCCGGTAGTAGACAATTGACATAGGGGTCCAAGAGGACCGGGCAATCAGGTGGGTGATCTCATGATTTAGGTTCGGTTGTGCCGGGCACATGAAACCGAGCCAGCTATACGAGGAGAAGGTAGTGCTATGCATAAGGTGGTCATGGTCACATTGCTCAGGACTGCCCGACCTGCCCTGCAGATAAGCACCAGACAATGGAGGGACCTCCAAGACAGAGGAAGAGGTTCGACCGTGGCGGTCTTCCGGGAGAAGGTAGATGAGGCAAAGGAGCTGGTCGAGCAGTGGGTGGTCAATGACGTATCGAGGCTCTACCACCACCACCAGTAGGAGGCCAACCCCAACCACAGGGAGATGGCTGAAAAAGACATGCTCAGCTCTAGGAAGTCAAGGCCTATGACCACGGTGCACCTGAGATGATTCGAGGTATTATCTGTGTCTACTCCACCCTTGATGTAGTGTTTATAGACACTGGTGTGAGTCATTCTTTTATTGTCGCTGCCCTTGTTCGGAGCTCTTAGATTCCGACGGAGCTGTTGGATCGATCCTTACGGTTAGCGACTCCTATGGGAGTAGACATGATGATTACACACTAGTGCTGGTAGTGTGATCTTACTCTACGAGATGAGAGTGTCGGCTGGGATCTCTTTGTAGCGGCGTCGAGGCCTTACGACGTCATCTTGGGTATGGACTTGTTATGTATAGTACAGGATCAAATTGACTGTATTAGGTGCAAATTGCGGTGTGTTCGCACATATGGGAGCATGTTCACCGTCACTGGCAATAAGGGAGCCTTTGTAGCGCAAGATGTACTTACGTAGAGGAGAGGGTAACCGATCACACGTTAGTTAGCTAGTCTCATCCTCAGAGCATTTGATGTGCGGAGTCCGAGTTTTCATGTTGTAGTTGATCAGTATGCGGACAATTATCCTGATGAATTTCAAGGACTACCTCCTCATGGAGAGGTAGACTTTTACATTGACCTATATGCTGAGACAGCACTGATATCTACTCTACCATATTGGATGGTTCCCGCCGAGCTTCGTGAGCTGTGGGTACGGCTGGAGGACATTCATGGGAAAGGATTTATCAGACGCAGTGTTTCACTCTGGACTTATCTGATTTTGTTTGCCAAGAAGGAGAATGGTAGATTTCAACTGTGTGTCGAGTACCGTCACTTGAATCAGGTTACTGTGAAGAACAAGTACCCACGTCTGAGGATTGAAGACCTCTTTGATCAGCTTAAGGGAGCACGACGGTTCTTGAAGATGGACCTCAGGTCAGGCTTTCATCAGCTCAGAGTTCAAGATGAGGATGTGCAGAAGATGACCATCAGGTGTCGGTATGGTTACTACAAGTTCTTGGTTATGCCCTTCGGCATAAAAAATTCACCAGTAGTGTTTATGAGTGTCCTGAACAGGATCTTTCAGCCTTACCTCGATTGTTTTGTCGTACTCTTCATCGACGACATTCTGATTCACTCGACTACTGAGGAGAAACACGCCTACCACTTGCGGGGTGTACTGGACACACTCTGATAGAACTAGATTTATGGTAAGCTCTCAAATTTCCAGTTCTTGATTCCATAGGTTCACATTCCGGGACATGTCATCTCGGAGGAGGTAGTAGCAGTGGATCCAGCGATGATCGAGGTAGTACATTATTTGGATCCACCCAGGAGCGTGACGGAGGTGAAGAGCTTCCTGGGTCTGACTGTATACTATCAGAGATTTGTTCCAGACTTTCCAGAGTTGTAGTACTGCTTTCAGCCTTGACGGAGAAGGGTAAACCCTTCGTGTGAACAGATGGATGTCAGAAGAGCTTTCAAGAGCTGAGGCAGCGGTTGACAAGTGCACCCATATTCAGGTTTTCGGAGGAGGGCGTTGGGTAAATAGTTTACTGCGATGCGTCATGGACCGTACTCAGGTGTGTCCTGACGCAGGAGCTTGTAGTGATCGTGTATGTTTCACGGTAGTTGAGAAATAGGATAAGAACTATGCTATCCGTGACATGGATTTAGTAGCAGCGGTCTTCTCCTTAAAGATGTGGTGAAACTATCTGATGGGCGAGCACTTTACAGTATACTCTAACCCTCAGAGTCTCAGGTACATCTTCTCACAGAAGGACCTGAACCTGAGATAGCGGTGTTGAATTGAGTTCCTCCAAGACTATGACATTGAGATAGTCTATACTCCTAGGAAGGGTCACTTTGTAGCTGATTCTCTCAGCAGGAGATTAGTCATTCATCTACTAGGAGAGGTGATAGAGCAGCTGGCTGTGTTTCTAATATTCTTTATGGATAGAGATGGAGTAGCCTTTCTACAGTCACTCATAGTCACTCCTCCACTCCTTCAGGGAGTCAGAGAGGCACAGGGTGGGGACGTTGACTATAATACATGACATACTCAGATATCCATAGAGCATTCACCTGATAGCTTTTCTGAAGGAGGAGAGCATGACATCCTCTTCATGGGACGTACCATGGTACCGGTTGCACTGTAGGAGGATGTGATGAGGGAGTTTCACACTTCCCCTATAGTGGTACATCCAAGAGTGGCGAAGATGTACCATGACCTCAGATGATAGCACTGGTGGCCGTGTATGAATAAGGTTATAGTAGAGTTCGTTTCATGATGCCTCACTTGTCAGCAAGTGAAGGCGGTGCACTAGGTACCAGTAGGATTGGTATAGCCCCTAGAGGTCCCAGAGTGGAAGTGGGACGGGATATCCATGGATTTTGTGATGAGGCTTCCATGTACATCAAAAGGGATCAACTCTATCTGGGTGATCGTAGACCGACTCCCCATGTCGGCCCACTTCTATCTGATCAGAGAGTAGGGACTAGTAGAGATCATGGGACGCCTTTACATTGATGAGATCCTACGTTTTCATGGTGTTCTATCATCTATTGTTTCCGATCAAGATTCTCATTTCACTTCCTAGCTATGGAAGGGGTTACAGGAGGCTTTTGGGATGCAGCTACGTCTAAGCACCGCCTTCCATCCCCAGACGGACGACCAAACAGAGATGACCGTTCAGATTCTCGAGGAAATGTTTTGTGCATGTGTCCTTGACTTTGGTCGCAGCTGGGAGAATCACCAGCCCTTGGTGGAGTTTACATACAATAATATATACCACTCTACCATCGGGATGGAACCATACGAGGCACCGTACGGCTGACCTTGCAGATCACCTTTGTTCTGGACTGACCCTAGGGAGTCAACACTCATATAACCAGAGATGGTTCAAGCTATGACAGAGATGGTGAAATCATCCAAGAGCGAATGAAGACTACACAGACCAGACAGAAGTCCTATGCTGATAGGAGGTGGAGACCACTAGAGTTCGAGAATAGGGACCACATCTTCTTACAGGTCTAACCTCGACGGGGTCTACAGATATTTGGCTGGGGTGGAAATTTATCTTTGTGTTTCATCGGACCTTTCCAGTTCCTTAGCTGAGTAGGCAAGGTGTCTTACTAACTTGCCCTTCCACCTCAGTTGCACTGGGTGCATGACATCTTCCACATATCACAATAGAGGAGATACGTGCACAACCTGACCCACATCGTCGATCATGTGGAGCATGACATCGATGACATGGAGACGTTTGTGGAGGTCCCAGTGGAGATCGAGGATTGATAGGATTGGCTCCTATGTGGACATTCAATTCTAATTTTTCCCATTCACTGGTAGCACGAGAACCTCCAGGAGAGAACTTGGGAGCGAGAGGCTCAGATGCAAGATCAGTACCCCCATTTCTTTTACTAGTGTATGTTGTAGATTTATGGAGATGTAAAGCCCTGTGGTGGGAGTAAAGTAAATACCCGAAAATTTCAAGGAAATGTTTTTCTTAAATTCTTTGGAATTTTACGAGTCAGTGGTTTCTTACAGCACTTGATTCCGAGGCCCGGTGTGCCCAGAATCAATTTCTAAAGTTTTGTTCAGCTACGTTCAGTAATCGTACGTGCATGTTTTTATATCTTTTGAACCACAGCTCGAAATTGAAATCAGAGGGCACCGATGATCTCGCAGCGCCGGTATTTTCCTAAGGGGACCTTTACCGCAGTTGCGTTTTATGCGGGTTGAGAGTAAATATTTGGGGATTTAGAATAAAAATAAATGAAATCTATTGTGTACAAATTTTATTTAGGGAGGTTGGTTATTTCCTCCCAATGGGAGTTAGAGGTGGGGCCCACAACCACATAACCTCCCATGAGAGAATATTTGTGAGGTGGGGCCCACAAGATCGTAATCTCTTCACCTCCCCTTAAACCTACCCATTAACTCCTCTTCATTTAATTGAATAACCCCTCACTTTTGAATTTTAAAATAACCCTTCACCTTCTTCTCTCTGTAATTAATTTTTCCAACCCATGGTAAATTAATTAGGTGATTCACTTAAATAAATAAACTGGTTTGAATTTTGAATTCCATGTGTTAATAAAATAATAGCCTTAGCTATTATTTTAGTTTTGGGGAACATGCTGTGTTGAGAGATTTTTGGGAGAGCTCTTGAGAAAAGTGTTCCTCTCTTCAACGAAGAATGCCTATGAAAAAGAGCGTCTTTATTCCTCAATGAATAACGCTTTACGATTCGACGAACATAAAGTCACCAATGACACTTCTTCTTCGGGTGCACTTTGACATCGACAGAATCGACACTATTCTTCCGCGACGCCCGACTACCGCGATGCTTGTCTTCCGCGACTCGACAATGAACGATGTCTTTTCGACGTAGGGGTGTGTTTTGATTGGAACAATGTTGAATCTTCTTTACTTGTTCTTTTTCTTTCTCCTTAACTATCTGCTACCTAACTAATGCAGAGAGACTGGGCCAAACTAACATGGTCAGAATCCTCCGTCATTATTGTGATTGTTGGTGGTTCTTTGTGTTCATCATGGGTGACGAAAAAAATATCATTACATGTTCATTATGTGATGAAATGAACCCAAAATTGAAGACTCAATATCACGGAGACCTAGTAGAGGTGCGTCGATGTTAGCGGGTGACAGTTCAGGCTAGAACGGGACGGACCGTTCCTCTACCGTTCTCTGAGAGAGAATTCAAAACATGTTTTCGGAGCCGATCGGAAGCCTGAAAACACCGGAATAGACTTCAGAACATCGTGGAAACCTAGAGTCTAAAGTTTCATGATGAAAGAACCATCGGAATGAAGAACAAAAATCAAGGGAGGCGCGCTGGCCAGAGGCGTCATTTCTGGAAAATTCTAGATTACACAGTGTGCACTCCTAGAGAACTTGCCGTGTAGTTCAGGCATTATGCACCTATGATTTCGGACGTCAGACGGATAACACATGGCATGTGACCTCTGTCACATGTCTTGTAATTTCCACACCGTAAGAAGGTGGCGGCTACACAAGATTAAGCCTGTATTTTGGAAAATACACAGACAAAACAGAAATACACGGCCAAGAGGCATGACGTGTACTCTCTATGCAGAATGGTAGAAACAGCTTTGCGAGACTCGACTTGTATCTCGGGGATACATGGACACGGTGTGGAGTACACATGCATGTACTATACCACATGGCCTGACATGGCGAGTGGTAAGGGCTAACCCGTGTACCAAGTACATGGGTCAGAGAACACGGGATGAGGTCGTGTATGGGCACATGGCCAGCGTACACAGAGCCGACCCCAGATGTTTGGACACGGCATGTAATTATACCACACACCATGTACATACTTTTTTACAAGACCAGACCTTCGACACGGGACGTTGCACATGGGCAGTACCCGAGGTCTGACTACACGGCGTGTACCGTATACCAACACACCGTGTACTATTTGGTAAAAGGCCTGGACATCTTGTACACAGTATCTTGGATACGTTTTGATTGGATTATCCCACTATGACATGGCGGACCTTCGGAATACATCAACTTGAGACATTTTGGTAGTTGATGTATCGATCACTTGGCTCGAGGAGAGGACCCTTCCAGAATCGAGCGTGATATGTGCGGGAACCGTAGAGCTGGCTGCGACTACGACGAATTCCCTACTGGAATCCTCTTTGGGATCGACGACAACGACTACCATACTGGAATCCTCTGTGGGTTCGGCGACACCGACTACTGTACTAAAATACTCTATGGATTCAATGGTGATGATTACTATTCTTGTATCCTATGTGGGTCCGACAGTTTGACTTCTGTTCTAGTATCCTACGTGGGTCCGATAGAGTATCTTGTCTAGTATCCTACATGGGTCTAATAGCTTAGCTGGACTAGTATCCTACATGGGTCCACCAGCTTAGATGAATCAGTGACTGCATCTGATCATCTTTATCAATATACGAAAGATGTATACCTGTGTGAGCTGAGTCATGACTTTCAATCATTACCAACGGTGTGATTGACTTCTTTCTTCTGTGGACTGAGATGTTCTAGGGCTCAAGTGTTGGAGCCGAACAAGAATTGATGACTTAGATATATGTATAGGCATATACATGAGTAGAGTAGGATGATACTTCGTGATTGTGTCTTTTCTTTTTGGTTTGTCCTTCATGTATTCTATGAGACCTTCGGGGGTCTCAGGGTCCTTACAGAGTATTGTTATACACACCCCTTCACATTCTATGCCTGCAATACATTGTGTTGGATGAAGACGATGGACAACACTAATCGTGGTAGAGACTTTCGGAGCTGGATGGTACCCGGAGGTGGACCATTTGGCAAGACGTACACGGAGCAGACGGACGGACCAGAGGTACCGAGGAGACCATCTTTACCCACCCTTCAGGTGGCATTCCCGGAGGATGATTTAGTGGTTGCTATTTTACTTTTCTGTTATTATACTAGACTTCAGTTGTACTGTAAATTTCAGTTGGGTTTGTATTCTGGCCCATTTACCTTTCAGAACATACGTTTGTACTCTGTTTTACATTGTGCTAACTTCAGCTTGTGTACTCTATTGTGATTGTTTACTATCATAAAGGAAATGTCTTCCCTTTTTGGGGATTTAAGCCTTTGGTGCAAGTCGCCAGCCCCTGACCTTTGGAAGGTGGGCATGGGGTAGTCATGGAACAGGCCCCGAATTCAGGTCGTGACAGTGCCAGAGGGGCGCGGTCTCGTTGCACCACACCGAGAGGAAGGGCGGTGGCCAGGAGGGCTGCGGCGGTCGGACGACAAGCGGGGCGTCGTCGCACCACGTGGAAGAGCGGTATGTCGCGGCCAGGGTGGGCCATGACAGAGTAGTTGGGTATGGTGCCGTTGCGCTGCACCAGAGAAGTACCACTACCTTAGGCCATGGTGGACAGGGGAGGGCGGCCGGCTCAGCCGGCCGCTGGTGCGCGATACAGGCAGGACCCATTCAGGTCCCACAGGATTCACCGAACTGACGCCTAGTGCCAGTTCCTTCAGAAACCAGGAGGAACTCCACCACCCCCACCCCACCCCACCCCCCCCCCCCCCACACTCACACATCGTGGCCTGCCATGCCACGCAGTCGGCCGTCCAGGCCACATGGATGGCCCTCACACGACAAGCCAGCCAGGCCCCACGGCCCACCTGCTCGCGGCCCGCCGGCCAGGCTGCACCTTCGGGCATGGCTGCCCCTTCGGGCCGGGTCAGACTCACCGACTAGGCCAGACCCTGGTCCAGACCCGGTTTAGGTCGTGTTGGTCCGACTGGGTCAGACTGGACCCGGACCTGTCAGACCCGAATACACCTGTTCGCCCATAACATGGGCTACGAGCATCGGTTTGATGAACCATCAATGGTGCTGATATTCTTGGAATGAAGTAGTCCCTTTGAGAATACCCCACGGGAGTTTGGGGTATAGTTGAGTTATGACCAGGTTGGTTCAAACACGAAACCAACCGGTCCCCCGGGACTAAAATACTAATAACTCACAGACCAGGCATCTGATTGAAGCACCGCCTATTGCGTTGAGACCCCTATGATATGGAGGTCTTATAATATATTTCCGCATGAAAATTGGTGTATCGACCAGTAGTTCAGAGATCATATTCTATTGGATAGGAGTAGATAGAGTGCGGAGACCTAGTATATAACAGACCTGACGACTTCTTGACCGATTCGACTCGGAGTGATTTGAATAGCCCAATGGGGAGCTCCAAACATTTGGCGGCAGACCCATGGTGGATGGAGTGCCTGGTAGTTGGAATAAAACCTGCGGTACTTGACCGGAGGAGTACCGTTGTAGGCTATTAGGGGGAGCGACCAGTATTTTGCGGTAGACCCATAGCGGACGGAGCGCCTGGTATTTGGCAGCAGATCTGCGATACTCGACAGGAGGAGTACCTCAGCAGTCCAAAGTTAGTGAGAAGTGCCTCAATGTCGTGATAGGACCACTGTACTCGATAGAGGAGGAGTTCTCCAGTAACCGTGGTTTCGATAATGAAAATCCATGTTTGAGCTATGTCAATGACATTAGTGTTTTTCTCATGATTGAGATGGGTTACATGATAAATTAGGTATTTGTATGGGCATATACCTAAGTAATGGTTATCCATTTATTTATTACTTTTGGTATATCCTTGTTGTATTTTATGAGACCTTGAGGGTCTCGGGGTCCCTACTGAGTATTCTTATACTCACCCCAACATAGGCAATGCGCGCACCTCGTTTTGTTGGATTTAGACGATGGACAACGCTGACCGAGGCAGAGTGTACGAGGACTAGACAGTACACAGAGGTGGACCTCACAAACAGTCGGTACCCAGAGGATATGGATGGACATAGATCGATGAGGATCCTATAATTACCTACCCTTTAGGTAGGATCCATGGTGGACGATCCAGGAGCTGCTAGACACCTTCCAGCTGTTTGTCTTCTAGTTTCACTTGTTTTTCCTTTTCATTGTATTTACAGTTTGGCTTGTATTCTGGCCCCCTTTACTTTCAGTACACTTGTTATACATCTTTTTCATAGTTTTTTCTTCCACTTGTACTCTGGTTGTGTGAGTTTACATTTTATAAAGGCAATGCCTTCCCAGTTATAGGGATTTACGCCTTGTTGCTAATCGCCAGCCCCTAGCCTATGAAAGGTGGGATTGGGGTAGACATGATACGGGCCTCATGGTACGGGTCGTGAAATATTAAAATACTCTAAAAGGGATATTCAGATAATATATGTTATTCCATTAAAATAATGTTTCCTAAGATTTGTATGATTAATTTTATAATGCCATCGTAGACCCTCCAGGACTTACAAAATATTTTAACACTTTAAAATGTTTTCCTAGAAAGTGTGAACCACCTTCACACAATAAAGCTTAATATTTTAACAAGTTATGAAATTAATCATATAAATAATGGTTTCCACTCCCCTTTTGAAAAAACCATTCGCCAAAACCATGGGATTGTTTGTGGTTTTGAATATTTAATTATATTGGTTCGAAAAACTATGTTTTTGAATTATTAAAGAATTTCCCTCTCATTTCCTATATGAACCAACAAAATCTCGCTCTTATCATAAATCAAAATCCTTGTAACACATCCTTAATCTTCCCACCTCTTTATATAATCCTCCCAAGGTGCACCAATAAAAAAACCTGGTGGTTATACCCTTTTATTTTCAATTACAAATGATGGGGTATGATTTCAAACATCCCCCATACTTCCCTCCTTATTTTTGAAAGATGATATACTTATTTATTTCTCATTAATACCTCTCATATACACCTATTACCGTGCCGAAATATCATAATAGTTATTCTATTTCTCCTCTTTCTTCATGTTTTTTATTACGTTATGTCTTCTACTTCCAAATTACACGTTTTGGGACATGTATATATATGACCCCCTTATATTCTATTTCATGTATATATAATGATATACCAAATTATACCAAATTAACCATTTTATGAAATTTTATATCAGGATGTTATGCTGTTGAAATTGCACAGTGATTTTCCAATACAAAATCATTGTGTAGTGAATACCAAACCCAGTTCTCTATAAAGGTTATTCACCTTTATAGAAATATCCATGATGAGTGGTACATACATGTAAGTATTATAAATTCTTTAATCATGTAATATCCTTTAATGTTGAATGATACCTTGTTATATGATTCATGTGGCACACTTATTCATGAAATGAAATGTTTCTAAAGGTTGTTCCCTAATAGCACTCCAATGCATTTAGTAATGTTTAGTATAATGATAATCCCTGTGAAATGAGGGTTTACCCATGATAATTCAAGTGAAATGAGGGGTTAATCATGCTAATTCAAGTGCAATGAGGCTTTACTCCTATTAATCCATGTGCAATGAGCCTTGTCTCAGGCTAATTTAATGGTGTATGTCATTTCTACATTTCCATGTTATTTTAATCTTCCTATGTCATTCCATTAAGATAATTTTTATCTTGCGATCCATTGATATGCCTATTGACTAACATGTACTGTATTTTTCACGTTATTCCTTTTATACTCCCTTACTAGGACTTATAGCTCATCATTTTCTTATATATATCCTCTAGTAATCCCATGTAATGCTAAGTTTGAAGGAATGTTGTGGTCGTGTAAAAAATGATTGAAATAAACATGTCATATTTTATGTTTTTAGTGGTTATGTAATGTTCATAATTTCCCATGACACTAAACCTCTCAATCCTCAGAGTAGTATTATGTTCAATTTTATGTAATAAATCTTGTTTATGTCTGTAATAAAGGGCAGGGTTTTTATAGTTTTTTCAATGGAAATGTTTAGTTATTCGTAGTATTAGGATTAGAAAACCCCAGTTAAAGCATTATATATTTTACTATGTATAAGAAAAAAAACCCCAAATTTTTGTGGGTATTGAGTATGTTGTTTATCAAGAAAATGCATCCTTTTCTGGATAATGGTGGTGGTTTAAAAAATGTATCTTGGGGTAAAACCAAAAAAATGTATGAGCTAGACTAAAATGGGAAATGGAGCATGTCAAGGGGACTTTTTTAACTCTTGTTTCATAAATATCAGGGGAAATGATTTGGTTAATTAATAAGCATAGTATGAACCATTATTAATGGGAAAAATCCCATCAAAATATATGTTTTGATGTAGATCATGGATAAGATATATTGAAGATTATAAATTCATATGTTAAAGAATGAGATGTAATATAAAATCTATCCAATTTTTCCATTTGGTTCCCCTTTATGTGTTAACCCTCACATTCCTTTTATTCATGACAATGGCTAGTAATAGAAGGAATCGAGCTAATAGCATATGCGAAGATCAATGTGACGAAAATTCGAATGAGATGCCCAATCTAATGGGTGAAGGAATCAGAAACATTTTCACAATACTCTCTTTGTTAACTCATGTTTGGAATAGAAACATTGGTCATGAGGAACATCCACCCCCCCTGATTTAACAAGCCATAATCAAGAGCTTCATGAAACAAATGCCTCCTAATTTCCATGGATCATCTGATCCCTCGATCCACGAACAATGGATCAACTCCACTGAGAAGATCATCTAAATCCATCAATGTTATGAAATTTAGATTTTTCTTCATAATGCTTATCATATGGGTGGTGATTCTGATCAATGGTGGTCATTGATAAAAAATACAAAGCCTATGGAAAAGATGGAGGCGTTGGAATAGAAGGATTTCTAGAAAATGTTTTTTGATAAATATTTTCCTCACACCCCACAACATAATATGGAAATGTTTATCCTTCCCATTAATAAAAAAGGCGATGGATCCATCAGATCATATGAGGAAAATTTCACAAGCCTTGCACGATATGCCTCTAGATTTTTTATTACCCATGAATGCAAAGTTGACCGCTTCTTTGGTGGGACAAATCCCAGCCGATGAAAAGCCCCAGTTATCCATGAAGTTGATAGCTATGAAGAAATTTTCTGATGTTCCCTCAAATTCAAAATAGAGATAGGAAAATCTCAGGGGAATCATGGGGATAAGAAGTAGAAAAAGGATTTTAATTCTGGTAGTCTGATGGATAAATACATTGGTGCTAAAAAATTCTAGCACCCCACTTTCCAATGGTGTAGAAAGAAGAACCCATGAAATTCCCTGAAGAGGATGATGAAATTATTTTGTTGTTTAAGATAATGTCCCCTATCCATAATATGCCAACATGAAAACCCTTTACTACATCAGAGAATTGGAAAGCCTCAACTCTTTGATCATAGCTTCAACTACAATAAACCAGGACACAATTAAAACACGTTCCTTATGCCAATGGTTCTTTATGACATCCAACAACCTCCAAATATGCTTGGGTATTCTTTTACAATCACTACCTAAATAGTGACCCGGAATTTCCATGTAATTGTTTTTAAATATATGGGAATTTTACGAGTCCACAAAAATTTACAAAGCATGATTCTGAATCCTGGAGTTCGGGGAATGAATTTATGAACTTTTTTTTAGTATGTTCATTTTACGTACGTGCGGATTTTTGTAACTTTTGAACCACTACTCGGAATTGAAATCTGAGGGTACCATTGAACTCGCAGCACTGGTATTCCTATAGGAGGACCTTCACCTAGACCGTAGTTGGTCGAGGGTGAAAGCTAGAATTTGGGTTTTTCGTGAAAGAATAATATAAAATAAAATTGTGTAATATTTTATTTTATTTGGAAGTCCCATGTGGATGTTAAGAGGTGGGGACCACCAAAACTAAACCTCACGTGTGAGGTTATGGAGGTCGGGACCACCAGGATTAACCTCCCATGTGGGTTATGGTGGTGGGGACCACCGGAGGCAAAAACCCCCTTGAACTCCCCTCTTTATGGGAGAAAAACCTCTCAACTCACAACCTTAATTATTCCAACTATCCTTTAATTAATTAAGACAATTTAAAACTATTCCAACAATCTAAATAGACAACATATTCTATTATGTTGGCGATTTTTTTGTAGGGAAGAGGGTTGGAAAAGTGCTTGGGATAGCTTGGAGAAACTCATCTCCAACAAAGAACATCTCCTGCAAATGAAGAACGACCACCGGAGATCGTAGAATAGGGAAACCAACCCTGATCCAGGTCGGAAGCTCCTTGTGGAGGCAACCAATGTAGGACATCTTCGATGACAACGAACCAAAGATTGAGGAAACTCCAATGATACCGACATCCGTTCTTCCCTAACATCAACGAGAAATAAATTTAGGGGTGTGTTTTAATTTGATCAAGGTAAAATTCCCTACCACATTGAGTCATCTTCCTTGTGAAATATGCTACCGCCCTAATGTGGAGGTTATGGACCCTATAAACATGGTCTGACCCCTCTGTAAATCTTGTGGATCTTTGTGTGATCTTCATTATGGTGATGGCGACTGGTACAATTGGTTGGCACAACTGGAACTCGAGAACCGCGACGATGATGATGAACACAGGGTTGATATTCAATCCAGCTGCTGACAAAGGCACGACACTTTGCCACCATTCGGGCCCCTTTAGACCCCCCTTGCGGCCTCTACAGCTCTCATAGCCTCCGCGCCTCCCTACACCGATAGGTCGGGCCACCCATCGTGGGTCGAGATGGACCCAGTGAGTTATGCCGCATAACAGGCCGGTCCGGACCCAACGGGTCAAGACGGGTCGACCCAAGCCGGGTCAGCCCCTGCTAGGTCGAGCTGGGTCGGTCTGACTGGGTCAGACCGGACCCAAAGCCACTTCGGCCCAATTATGCTCTTTTTGCCATAACTTTGGCACCAGACCTCCATTTGACAAAACGCCTATGGAACAGGAAACCTTGGAGCGAAACAGACCCTTTGGTATACCCCACTAGAGTTTTGAATAATGTTGGGATTTGGTCTGGTTGGATTGAGCATGAATCCTATCGGGCCCTCAGGACTAAAAGGCTCATAACATACTAATCGGGAGTCTGATTGACGTACCATCTATTGCCTTGAGGACCCTATGACTTGGCAGACCTTTGGGATACTTCTTTGTGGGAATTTGAGGCCGTTGGAGTATCGACCAGTGGCTTTAGTAGTGAAACCTCTCGTAAACGAGAATGCCCAGTCTTGGAACCCAGTGGCTAGTTGTGACGTAAATAATTAAGAGAGATCATGTGTGGGTTAGCACCGAGGGATCCTTTGTGGGTCAGCTCCGAGAAATCCTGTGTGGGTTAGCACCGAGCGATTTTTTGTGGGTCAACACATAGTGATCCTGTGTGGGTCAGTAGTGAGCGATCCTGTGTGGGTTAGCAGAGAGTGATACTGTGTGGGTCAGCACAGAGCAATCCTGTGTTGGTTAGCACTTAGGGATCCTTCGTGGGTATTCCTCTTAACAGAGTAAGATGTTTCAGTAGTTACATATAATCATCTCTACTACTGTACTTGAGAAATACTTTGTGTGAGTTGAGTTTGAACCTGTGTGGTACTTTCCATTAGGGTAATACCTTGGTGGTATTCTTTTGTGTGGCATACCTGTGTGGTACTTTCCTTCATGGTATTATTTCCTTGGTGGAACAGTTGAGCATTGGTCTTTCTGTTGGACTCTGTGTTTTTCTCCTGATTGAGATGGGTATACTTGATATCATAGTTATATTTAGGGGTATATAACTATGTAGGGTTTTTAGTTGATTTCATGTTGGGTGGTTAATCCATGGTGGTTTTTGTGGGACCTTGATGGTCTTAGGGTCCCTACTGAGTATCGTTATACTCACCCCTACACGAGATATGCCCACACCCTATTGTGTTCGGTACAGATGATGGAAAACACTGACCGGGGATGAGAGTACCAGGACTGGAGGTGGTTTGGAGGTGGACGTTAGAAACGGGAAACTACAGAAATGACCATTCATGAGATGTACCTACCCTTCATGTACGATTCGTGGTGAACGATCCGGGAGATACTTTTTACCTATCAGTTGTGTTGTACTTTATATTTTTCCATGTACATTACTATTGGGCGTGTATTCTGGCCCCTTATAACTTTTAACACTTTTTTCCTATATAGTTGACTTTGTGTTCGTATCATGATGCGTCCTTGGTTGTATGTGTTTTCAAGTTGTAAAGGTAATGCCTTCACAATTATAGGGAATACTCTTTTGGTGCTAGTTTCCATCCCCTGGCCTATGGAAGGTGGGCTTGGTGTAGTCCCGGCACGGGCCCTGGGGGTCGGATCATGACAAATTTTTATCGGAGGGGTCAATTCTACTGTAGAACATAAGACACTAGTCTTTTTAATGGAAATAATTTAAAATGTAATGAATGTGGTTATCAGTTAAGGGAATACATTATTGGTGTGGTGGCTGATGTATCCGTACACCAGGACCCTGACTTTTGATTTCCGACTCAGTGGACGAAAACACTGATTGTGTGTGTTTTTTCAGGAGTTTTCTTTGTGATCTATTGAGTTAGCTCACTAGGTATAAATTTTTGACTAGGGAAGCCCTATTTAATTTCAGGATACCTCCATGCATACAACCATCTAGGGTTTCGGATATTGTACGCACTGATTTCCCATCGAGCGATGAGTCCTTGGTGTAGGGCGCTCTTCTAGTAGAGGAACCTGATGAGGCACCAACGGTACCATTACCCATTGCGACACCGATGCCACCATCCCCAAAAGCAGAGAGTGAGTGCCGCTTTAGCATGTTTCATGAGTTCCAATTCCATAGGCCACCTTGGTTCAGGGGAGAGACGGACCCACAGGCGGCTGAGGATTGGATAGAGGTCATGGTGAGAGTCTTCCAATTGGTAGGGGCACCAGTGGATCTCGTGGTGATCCATACATTTATCCATATATAGGATGAAGTAGGAATATGGTGGATCTTGACGCTCCAGGATCAAGAATAGGTGACCGTTATATGGGCAGACATCGAGAGTCTGTTTCAGGCAGAGTTTGTTCCAGCAACTCTTCGCACAATGCGCATACAGGAGCTTCTTCATTTGCAGCAAGGTAGCATGACTATGGCTCAGTACTCAGCAAGGTTCACCGACATCTCATGCTACCTTAATGATATGGTGCATGACCCATTCTTCTTGTCCTATACCTTCACGTAGGAACTCATATGGCAGATCAGTGCTTTGATAATCTCAATCAACATCCCGATGAAGGCAGGTGTCTTAGAGCAAGCCCTTATAGTGGAGATTATTCTTCCTGAGTAGTCAACAACCTTGAGATCCACTACCTGTCATCATGTATCAAAGTCTTTTATAGATGGTAGTAGACAGATGTTTCAGAGGTCCAAAAGGACAATACCTACAGGTGGATGACCGTATGATTCAGGATCGATTGTGAGGGGCACCCAAGGTAGAGCCAGTCATGTCAGGAGGGGGTTGTGTTATGCATGTGGTAGGCGGGGTCACATGGCTCGTGACTGTTGGACCCACCATACAGATGATCAGTAGACGGTTGAAGGACCACCTAGGTAGAGACAAAGATTTTACTGAGGAGGTCCGGAGGGAGCGAGATAAAGTGGAACAAGATCTATCCATGCAACTGGCGGTGGGAGAATATTAGAGATGTTACCACCACCACCACCTGATGGTCCACCCCAACCACATGGAACAGAAGGACATGGGCGATCTCAGCTCCAAGAATCAAAGGCCTACGATCACGATGCTCCAGAGATGATACAAGGTACAGCCAATGTCTAAACCACCTTAACTACAGTAATTATAGAAACAGGTTCCCGTCATTATTTTATTTCCACTAACATTGTTCAGTGCTCGGAGATTCTGATGGAGCTGTTGGCTCAATAATTAGGTCTAGAGACACATATAAGAGCAGATTTGACAATTACACACTAGATCCGGTAGTGTAAGCTTACTCTATGAGTCGATATCTTTGTCTAGGATCTCTTAGAAGCAGTGTCGAGGCATTACGATGTCATCATGGGTATATACTGATTATCTACTATCCATGATCTATTAAACTATGTTAGGTTCAACATGCGGTGTGTCTGCATGTATGGGACCATGTTTACCTTTACTGGCGAGAAGAGAGAATTTTCCGCACATGATGGTCTTACCCGGAGGAGAGTGTAGCGGATCACTCATCAGTTTGCTAGCCTTACCCATAGATTAGTTGATGTGGAGAGTCCGAGTTATCCTGTAGTGGTGGACCAGTATGCGGATGTCTTCCTAGATAATGTTCTAGGACTACCTCCTTGCAAAGAGTAGGATTTTTCCATTGACGTGTACCCCAGGAGGACACCAATATCTACACCAGTATATCGGATGGCTCCCGTGATGTATCGGGAGCTGCGGGTAATGTTGGAGGACTTATAGGGGAAAAGGTTCATATGGGCCAGTGTTTCTCCTTGGGTATCCCCGATTTAGTTCACCACAAAGATGAATGGAATATTGAGTCTTTGTGTCAACTATCGACGGCTGAACAAGGTGACCGTGAAGAACAAGTACCCACTTCCAAGGATTGATGTCCTCTTTGATCAGTAGAAGGGAGAATGGTGTTTCTCAAATATAGTCCTCAGAACAGGCTATCACCAGCTCAGAGTGCTAGATGAGGATGTGGATAAGATGACTTTCAGATGTCGATATGACCACTATGATTTCTTGGTTATTCCATTCAGTGTAACAATCGCACCAGAAGTGTTCACGGGACTCATAAACTAGATCTTTCATCCATACCTTTATCACTTTGTATCAGTATTCATCGACGCCATTATGATCTACTCAACTAATGAGGGGGGTCATGCCTATCATTTGGAAGTACTACTGGTCACACTACAAGAGCACCAGATTTCTGGTAAACTCTTAATGTGCCAGTTATGGATCCGAGAAGTTCACTTTCTGGGACATGTCATCTCATAGGATTGAGTTGTTGTGGATCCAGTGAATATTGAGGCAGTACTTGCTTTGGAGACACCCGGGAGTGTGACCGATGTACGAAGTTTCCTGGGTTTGGTCGGATACTACTAGATGTTTGTGCAAGATTTCCCTATAGTTGCAGCACCTTTATCAGCGTTGAGGAAGAAAGGGAATCCCTTTTTTGGGTGGTAGAAATGCCAGTTGAGTTTTCAGGTGCTGAGGTAGAGGCTGACTAGTGCCCCCCCCCATCTTGAGGCATCCAGACGAGGGCATAGGGTACGTAGTATACTGCAACACATCAGGGACCGGGCCTGGATGTTTCCTGATGCATAAGCGAGCATAGATCACATATGGTTCTCGACAGTGAATATGGATTGAGAAGAACTACTCCACCCATGACCTGGAGTTAGTAGCAGTGGTATTCTCCTTGAAGTTGTAGAGACATTACATGATGGGTGAGTGTTTCACAGTATACTATGATCACAAGAGTCTCAAGTATATCTTTTCTCAGAAGGACATGAACCTGAGACTTTGACGATGGATTGAGTTCCACCAAGACAATGACTTAGAGATAGTATTTACTCCTATGAAGTGGAATGTTGCAGTAGATGAACTCAGTAGGAGGTTAGGTATACAGCTTCTAGGCGAGGTGACAGAGAAGCTGGCCGCTGTATAGATATCATTTGTGGATCGAGATGGAGAGTCATTTCTTCAGTATCATAAAGTCACTACCCCACTTCATGAGCGAGTTAGGAATGCACGGAGTGGGGACGTAGACTGCGAGGCTCATCATGCTTAGATATCCATAGGCATGCAGTTGATTTATTTTCAGAAGGTGGGGAGCACGCCATCCTTTTCAGAGGACATACCATGCTACCACTGTCACATCAGGTGGAAGTGTTGTAGGAGTTCCACAAATCCCCTCTAGCGGTATATCCAGGGGTGGATAAGAAGTATTAGGACCTCCAAAAAAAGCACTAGTGGCTGGGAATGAAGAAAGCAGTAGCATAGTTTGTTTCCCAGTACCTCCCTCATCAGCATGTGAAGGTAGGGCATCAGGTACCAGCATGATTAGTTTAGCTTTTAGAGTTCCCAGAGTGGTAGAGGGATGGTAAATCTATAGAAATCATGACAGTACTTCCTCATACATCTATACATCATGAATATATCTAGGTGACCATCGACCAACTCACCAATTCGGCCCACTTCCTACTGATCAGAGAGCATGGTTCAGTAGAAAGCTTGGGACGCCTCTCTATGCAGGAGATTTGTGGCTACATGGACTCACCATGACGATTGTCACCGATAGTGATATATGTTTTACTTCCCATATATGGAAATGGTTGCAGGAGGATTTCGGGATGCAACTTTATTTGAGCACCGCCTTCCATCCTCAAACGGTTGGCCAGACTGAGCGGACCATTCAACCCCTCAAGAACATGTTGTGTGCTTCTGTCCTCGACTTCGGTCACAGCGGGGGGGGGGGGGGGGGGTCACTTGACATTGGTGGAGTCTGCATAAAAAACCTCTATCAATCCATCATTGGGATGGCACCTTTTGAGGTGTTGTATTTGAGACCTTGCAGATCACCTTTGTGTTAGACTGACCCAGGGGAGTCAGCACTAGTGGGACCTGCGATGGTATAGGCTACAATATAGAAGGTGCATGTCATCCAGGAGCAGATGAAGACTACACAGAGTAGGAAGAAGTAATAAGGCGAAAAGAGATGGAGACATCTGTTGTTCGAGGATGGCAGTCACGTCTTTCTATGAGTCCCACCTCGATGAGGTTTGCAGAGATTTGGCCGAGGTGGAAAGCTGTCATCGAGGTTCATTGGACCCTTTCAGGCCCTCAGCCGAGTTGGCAAGGTGGCTAAGTGCTTAGCTCTTCCACCACAGTTGCACCTGGTGAAAGACGACTTCCACATATTCTTCCTGAGGAGATACGTTCACGACCCTTCTCACATCATCGACCACAACGAGCTATACATCAACGATGGGGCAACATTGACGGAGATTCCATTAGATATTGAGGATCGACATGAGAGGGTCCTTCATGGGAGGTTGATACATCTGGTGTGCATTCATTAGAAGCATGGTAACTTCAAGAGAGAACATGGGAGTGGGAGGATCATATTCATGCTCAGTACCCCTACTTCTTCCCTTAGTTTTAGTCATGGATTATATGTATGCAAATCCTTGAGGTGGGGAGAATGTAAAGACCCAAAATTACCATGTATTTGTTTTAAATAAATGAAGATTTTAGAAGTTTGTGAAAATTGATGGCGCGTTATTCCTAGGTTCGGAGAGCCCAAAATAAATTAGTGAAATTTTTTTAGGTACATTTAGTAATCGTATGAGCAGGTTTTTGATCATTCGAACCAGTGCTCGAAATTGAATTCTGAGGTCACCATTGAACTCCCAGCATCTGTATTTGCATAAGCGGACCTTCACCTCGACCATAGTAGGTCAAGGGTGAAAGATAGAATTTGGGTTTTCGTGAAAGAATAAAATAAAATAAAATTTTG
Source organism: Viscum album (assembly GCA_963277665.1). NCBI lineage: Eukaryota > Viridiplantae > Streptophyta > Magnoliopsida > Santalales > Viscaceae > Viscum > Viscum album. Next base: position 1,213,296,387 of record OY728137.1, read on the forward strand.
TAACATTTAATATTATTTGGAACTCCCATGGGGATGTTGAGAGGTGGGGACCCCGAGAACTAATCCTCCCATATGAGGTTATGGTGGTGGGAACCACCAAGATTAACATCCCATGTGGGTTATGGTGGTAGGGACTACATGAGAATAAAACCCTATTGAACTCCCCTCTTATGGGAGAAAAACATCTCAACTCCCTACCTTAACTATCGCACCTACACTTGAATTAACTACGCCAACTATCCTTTAATTAATTAATCAAATTTGAAATTATGCCAAGAAACTAAATTGGCAACATATTCTATTATGTTGGAGATTATTTTGTTGGGAAGAGGGTTGGAAAAGCTCTTAGGAGAGCTTGGAGAAATTAATCTCTAATGAAAACATCACCTCACAATAAAGAAATACCACTGACGATCATAGAACGAGTAATCCGACCCCTAGTCGGATCAGAAGCTCCCCGAGGAGGACAAAAATGTAAGATATCTTCGATGACATTGAACCGACAATCGAGGAAACATTGATGTTATCGACGCCTATTCTTCCCTCCTCTTTGATTTCAATGAGCAATCAAGGTGGGGGTGTGTTTTAATCTTATCAATGTTAAATTCCCTATCACATTGAATCAACTTCCTTGATTCGTATGATACCACCATAATGTGGAGGGTATGGGCCAAATAAACATGGCCTGACCCCTCCACAAATCTTGTGGATCTTTGTGGGAGATTTGCGATGGTGACAGCGACTGGTGCTTGCGGTTCGCACTAGTGGAACTCGAGATCCATGATGAAGGCGATGAAAGAATGGTGTCTGGTCAAGCCGACCGCAGGTGAAAGAACAATGCTCCACCGCCTCGTGCCCTCGTGGCCCCGAGGCCACGCTACCGTGAGGCCTGCTGCACCACCCCACAGTCACGCCGCCCCGCTGCCTCACCGCCCCGCAGCCTGCCATGCCGCCCTACGGCCTGCCATGCCGACCAATGGCCTCGCAGCTCTGTGTCCTGCCCCGCCGCCCCGTGACCACCCGCGGACCCCTCGTGGCCTCCACGACTCTTGCTACCTCTGTGATGCCCTGCGCCGCTTGGCCTGGCTACCTAGTGCAGGCCGGGACACACAGTGGGATGGGACTGACCGAGCAGGTCCGGCCAGGTCGGCCTAGACTCGGACCCATTTCAACCCAATTATGCTCTTTTGGCAATAACATGGGCACTAGACATCTGTTTGACGAACCTTCTAGGGCACCCGAATCCATGGAGCGAAACGGAACCTTTGGTATACCCCACTCGTGTTTTAGATAATGTTGGGATATGGTCAGGTTGGATCATGCACAAATCCAACCAAGCCGTCAGGACGTAAAGACTAATAACATACAGACCGGGAAACTGATTGATGCGTCGTCTATTTTTTTGAGACCCCTATGACGTGGAAGACCATTGGGATACTTTTTCGTGGGACTTCGTGGAAGTTAGTGTATTGACTAGTGGCTTGAAGAGCAGACCCTCTGAGAAACAAACAATCCTAGTGCGGGAACCCAGTTTCTAGCTGTGATGCGAATAAAGAAGAGAGATCTTGTGTGGGTCATCACAGAATGATCTTATGTGGGTTATCACCGACCGATCCTTTGTGGGTCGGCATAGAGCGATCATATGTGGGACAGCACCTAGTGATCCTGTGTTGGTGAGCACCGAGCGATCCTGTGTGGGTCCTCACCAAGCGATCCTGTGTGGGTCAGCACTTAGGGATCCTTCATGGGTCCACTAATTAACAGAGTAATATGATTCAGTAGTTACATCTATTCATCTCTACTACTTTACTTAAGATATAATAGGAGTGGTCTGAGTTCGTACCTTTGTGGTACTTTCCATCGTGGTAATAACTTGGTGGTATTATTCTATGTGGTGTACCTATGTGGTACTTTCCTTCATGTTATTATTTTCTTTTGGGAACACTTAAGCTTTGGGATTTGAGTTGAACTCTGTGTTTTCCTCATGATTGAGATGGGTATACTTGATAACATTGGTATATGTATGGGCATTTACCTAAGTTGGGTTTTCAGTTGATTTCATGTTGTGTGGTTAATCATTGGTGGATTTTGTGAGACCTTGAGGGTCTTGGGGTCCCTACTGAGTATCGTTATACTCACCCCTGCACAGGCTATGCCAACACCCTGTTGTGTTTGGTGCAGATGATGGACATCGATAACCGAGGACGAGAGTACCAGGACTGGAGGTGGTTCAGAGGTAGATGTTAGACGAGGTGAACTGCAGAGACGACCATTCGTGAGTTGTACCCACCGTTCCGGTAGTATTCATGGTGGATGATCCAGGAGCTTCTTTTCACCTATCAGTTGTCTTGTACATTCCAGTTTTCCTTGTACTTTATTGTAGGGCTATTATTCTAGCCCCTTTTTATTTTCATCACTCTTTTTTTCTATACAGTTGACTTGTGTTCTTAACTTTTTGTGTGCTTGGCTGCGTGTGTTTATAGGTTGTAAAGGCAATGCCATCATGGTTATAGGGAATACGCTTTTCGGTGCTACTCTCCAGCCCCTGGCCTATGGAAGGCGGGAATGGGGTAGTCACGACATTTCCCCTGAGGGTCGGCTCATGAAAACCACTAAAGAAAATCTGAAAATGAAGGGGTGATATGTACGTTAGTTATTCATTTAATAATAGAGAACAGAATTGTTGATATTGTTTCTATGAAAAAATTTTTATCCCAAAATATTATTAGAACAATCCAAACACCACAAAAAATTATGGAATTATATATTTTGGTGAGAATGATAAATATGAATATTATTGAATCCCATTAATATTACCCCTCCACAATCAAAATTTGTGGATTGAACATCCCAAAGAACCATGCCATACTCTCTATGGTGGAATTTGATGCAATTATTGGCATGGATTGGCTTTCCCTCTAAAGAGCCAAAATATAGGTTTTTGAGAGGAAAATTACTATCCATATGAAGAATATACCCCTGATAATGTACAATTTCAAGGAAAATGATGAATATTATTTAGCACCATCATCTCAAGAATGGATATTACTACCCTAAGAGCATGTGTATCCTTCTCAGATGGATGATTCTAACGATGAAACATTCCTTGAAGACACGCCTATTGTTATGGAATTGGAGAGAGTGTCTTTTCCAATAAATTTTATGGTCTTCCTCATAGAAAAGATGTTGAATCATCGATTGATCTTATACATAGTGATTTTCCAATATCCAAGACTCCATATATAATGGTTTTTGTGGTTCTTGAGGAGATAAAGAAACAACTACATGACAATGTTGATAAAAGGTTCATAGACCCATGTGCTTCACCATGTGGTGCAATATACCACATTGTCATGAAGAAGGATGGTACTATGTGCCTTTGGATTGATTAACATGAGCTCAAAAAATCCCAATAATAAATAACTATCCTTTTTAGTGAATTTAGGTCTTTCCCAATCATATATGTGGATGACTATACTTCCCCAAGGTGGATCTACGTCCATGATATTACCATGTAAGGGGGAATAAGGGGGTATCAGAAACACTAATTTTCATATAGGGTATAGGCACTATGAATTCATTGAAATGCCATTCATAATAAGTACTACTCCTGAAATCTTCATCGACATGATAAATAGAATCTTTAGATATTACCTCGTCAAATTTTTGTTGGTTTTTATTGACGATATTCTAATATACTCAAAAAAATGGGCGACCACCAGAATCCTCAAACAACTGTATTAGAGACCTTGAAAAAGTGACGCTCTATGCAATGAACAACAAGTGTCTGTTCTGGTTTAAGGAGGTATCATTCATGGGCCATATTATCACAAGCAATTGGATATCAGTAGATATCTCTAAGAGAAATGAAACTGAGGGATGGCCAAGACAAATATTCGTGATGGATATCAATATCTTCCATGGGATTGCTGGATATTGTCGATGATTTGTTAGTAATTTCACATGATTGTCAAACCCTCTTACCATGCTAACTTAAAACAGAGTCATGTTTGTGTATGAACTCGAATCTTCATTTGAGGTATGTTTTTCATTTTTCTGGAGTTTTTGGGAAAAATAAAGTTTTTTGAAATTTTTGAAGTACACGATGTGTACTTTTTGAGTACATAGCGTGTACTATTTTCCCGATAGAAGTTGTGTGATGGCCGTGCCCGGGCCACACACACGGTGTGTAGGGGCGTCTTGGAGGCCGATTTTGGCGGAGTACTGAAAGACCTAGTACACGTCATGTACTCTAAAAGTACACATGATGTACTTTTATTTTATTTCATTAATTGGACCGGGGCTGCGCATAATGGTCATAAACATCTTCTTCTCTGCCTAATGCTGTCTAGAGCATCCAAGGAGGCCAATTATTCTCTGATCCATCAACCCATCACCGATTGTCTGAATCAAACTCCGTCGATTTCGAAATAATCGCAGCGGTGAGTTCTTGGTTCTTCTTTGGTCTTGTTTTCTGATTCTTCCTCTCATATGGGTTATCTAAGGTTGAACGTTTTAGACGGTTTTGCAGATCTACTCTGTTCTAGGCCGATTCACGGGCCGAGGTTCAAGTATATCGATCTTCGAGGATCGAGGTAGGTGGTTTGTTGCCCTAGGTTGAAGTTCTTTGAGTTTCGATTTCAAAAGTGTCGGATGCCTATGTATCAGGTATCCCGGTTTTATGATTTTGATCCTATTTTTTATTTTCATTAGATTTCTTGTTATCTTATGATTAATTTTTGATAATTTATGATTTTTTTCATGTTTGAGGATCACCCCATGGGTGTTTCTCCCTCTGTTTGGCTATTTATCGTCGTTTGGCACCGTTTTCCTGTGAGGAAAACCCTATTGCAATTGTTAGTTTACTTGTTATCACTGATTTCATGTGTTGCCTACTATTTAAATGCTTTTGATGCATGGTATCTATTAGCCAAGTAGTTCTTGAACTTACATAGGGCTGCTAACAGTCAATTACGCATGACTGGACTGCTCATGGTTGTGAGAACCTGGTGGAGGAGATCAAAGAGGGAATAGACGATTAAGTGCTTCCCTAGAGGATCTGTTGGTTTTAGTTTCGTATGCAGGACCTATGGGAATATGACTTTGTGCTTTCCAAGTGTGTTCTTAGTTCACACACACATCGAGACCACATGAGGAATTAGACGTAAGTGCTTCCTCAAAGAGTCTGTAGCTATTATTGCAAGACAATAGGGGAATTGACGTAAGAGCTTCCCAGAGTGTTTTTTCCTTGTTTTATTACTAGAATATAGGGGTCTACTAGTTTGAGCTATCCAGAGAGTCATTGTGAATTTTGATATTTGGTTGTGATGAGTCTACCAAGACAAAGAACAAGCTTGAGTTTTGTACTATTTGTGTTTAGGTAGTCTTTTGAGATACCTATTGTGTTACTACTTACATTGGAATAGAATGATCTTCTAGTTTTTCCTGGTTGTTTAATTAAATGAATGTGAATGGTAATTTTTAGGATTATTTTCTGGTGTACTATTAGTTCTTTATTTTATTTATTTTCCTTTACTTTTGCTATATTACTCACTGATAGTAGGGCACAAATCTTGTGGTGGTTGCCTACTAGTATTAGTCTCAGACCCTATTTGGGACATAGTTTTCGGCCCAAACAAATTATATGGTTGCAGGTGTATATAGGGATTGTGGTCCTTCTACCTTAGGTACTTGATTGCTGGTTAGAGCTGGAGAGCATGAGACCAGGCTTTGGCTCACGATGCTGCTGGAGTTTCTATTTACGTTTAGTACTTTGGTATTAGTTGTATTTCAGCACGATTGTTTGTTGACTGATTTCCATCAATACATGTACCATTCTGCATAATTATTATATCAGATATTACTTCGACTTTTAGTTAAGTTTTTTATGATGTTTACAGCTTTCGCTATTGTTTATGTTTATTCTTTTGCTGTATACTTTACCGAATGAGGGTATATTTTCCCCACAGAATCACCAAGGCCCTCTCTACTAGTCGGTAGCCTCTGGCATTTGGGGATGCGCACTTGAGGTCATGTGGCAAACCGGGTACGGGGCACCAGTTATGTGGCTCTAGATTCGGGTCGTTACAAAGTGGTACCAGAGGAGACTTTCTTCTTTTCTATTTCCTTACGGTTTTGCGACAATAGACAGGGATATGAAGAAATTGGTAGTTAGTATTTAATTGTGCACAGTTGTAATTAAACTGTGTACATGGAAAAGCTATATTACCTCGTAATTGAAATTTGCAGTTTTTTCAAGTGTTGCAGTTTATTATATTTCACCGTTTGGTGATGCACATGTTTTGTGTTGTTACAGTTTATATGATTGTGGCTCTATTTTGTTTCAACTTGATGAGATGATGGTGTGCCATCTCATGCATCATATAGGCACTGGGTAGGAAATCACATGTCATGCATTTTACCATGCTATCTTGGGTGAATTAGAATTTCATGTTGTTGTGATAGATGTCATGATAAATTATGCATGTTGTTCTGATAGTTGTTGTTATGGACATACTTGATATTATATTTTACTTGATATATGCATTGTTATGATGCCAAGAATTGATTCGTGGGGATTATGGGCCCCCAAAGATCGTAATTTGTCACATAGATGTTTGTTTTTCTATGTTTCTGGCATTCAGTGTAGTTTTTGAGCTACTTCCTGGAAAAACCCAGAATACACAGCATGTACTTTACTAATAAATGTTGTGTAGTTTTTAAAATGTGTTACTAACTAAGTGAACATATACACGGGGTGGTGGAGAGTCTTTGAGGAGACACCGTGTACCATAAGTACACGCCGTGTGGTAGTCAAACATGTACCTGTCCGTGTCACTAACAACATGGGTTGGGGAAACTCGGGTAGTACACACCCTGTTTTGTACTAACACGCTGTGTAGTTTTATCTGGGGTACCCAGCCGTGTCACAAACAACATGGTTCTGTGTTATCTTCTCCTATACATGTTGTATTTGTTAGGAACACACCGTATAAGGGGTTAGTCGTGTGGCTGACCGTGTAACATGCTACACAGGTCACCGGGCCTGTCTAGTACACGTCCTGTCCTTAGTTAACACGACATGTAGTTTATAATGAGGAGGACAATGTAGGTTAGCCATGTAAAGATAATCGGTAAGGGGAGTGGACTTGAGGTATATGTCATGTGTTGGAACAACACATCATGTATTCTGGGATGTTACACGACCAGTAGTGGAAGAAGTACACGCACATGTGAATGGATTTAACAAACACGTCGTGTAGTTCAAATACACGCCGTGTAGACTTGTTTTGGAAAGCATAAGTGTTCCTCTCTCCTATTCTCGTTTTCAACTCTTGTGTTTTCTGTCCTTATTAATCCAAAATTGGAGGCGTGCATTTTACCTTTCAGGGCTATGGAACTATTATGTCCTCCCGTTGCATGTCAGGAACCAGACAGTGACTGTACGCTTGATACGGCATACCAGGGACTACTAGTAGTTCTACCAATCATTCCAGACATGGCACCTGCAGTGATCATAGACACTAGTTCTGATGCTGAGTTTAGAGAGGGTTTCACGAGGTTCTGGCAGACCTTCCAGGGATCTCATCATCCTTCCCCATCTATGGCAGAGCTGACGTGAGTCTTCCAGCAGGAGCATCCTCCCACCTTCACTAGGGATGGAGGACCTCAGGTTGCAGAGTCATGGATAGAAACCATTCATTCCATCTTCGAGAATCTAGAGACACCCCCAGACAGAAGGGTGAATCTCGCGACTTACATGATGTGATATTCTTCTAAAAGATGGTAGGATGTAGTCTCGCAGGCAGGGCGCCAACTGACTATGGCATGGGACGAGTTCTAGTGTACGTTCTATGACTACTTCTATCCGGTGATGCTGAGGGCCGACAGAGCCAGAGAGTTCATGAATCTGTAGCATGTAACTCTTTTGGTTATGGAGTATTCCTCATGTTTCACTGAGTTATAGTGTTTCTCTCCTGTTCTGGGAAATGACGACCTGTTTTTGGAAAGGAAGTTTGATGAAGGCCTCAAACCATAGATCAGATCGCAGGTGAACGTATTCCAGTTGACTTCTATTACTCTAATAGTCATCCAGGCGCTGATCTCCAAACTGAATCTGAGGGATACTGGAGATATTGACCATGGCGGTTCAGCATCCAAGACTGATTCATTGAATACTAACAGTAGGAAACACAACCAAGAGTCTACTCGAGGTGACTCGAGGAAGCAAGGTAGTTCTTCTGGTAGACGGGATCTTCTTTTGGGAAACCAGGTGGTGTGCTATAAGTTTAGAAAGAGTGGGAATAAGAATCCTTAGTTCCCGAGAGATCCAGTGGAGTGCCGAGTTTGCGGCAATATGGGTCATCTGTAGCGTTTTTGTAGTGTTCTTCTTCCAGAAGCTAGTAAAGGAGGATCAGTTTCTACTCCTCAAATAGGAGTAGGATTACTAGTTCTATAGAAGACCAGGGGCTAGAGCTCTTCAGGTCGTTCAGGCTAGGGTATAGGTCATGGATGTGGTGGTCAGGCTCATGGAGGATCAGCTCATGGATATCAGGCTACTACACGGGGCCGCAATACTGGCCAGATGTTTGCGGTAGAGTAGATCCATCAAAAGCAGGATCTTGGACCTTCCATAGTTCGAGGTACGATCTTAGTAGCCTCATTTTTATCTTCTAATCTTTTCTATACTGGAGATTCTCATAGCTTTATTTCGGTGCACAATGTGGAGAGCCTTAGACTTACTGTCCTTACTTCTGATTATACGTTGGTAGTAGACACTCATTTGGGACATAGAACTACTAGTGCACTTCAGTGCAGGGAGTTCCCCCTTGAGGTTGGCAGGTGTCACTTCTTGTGGGATCTTTATGTCCTTGAGATGACGGGTTATGATGTCATTCTCAGAATGGACTGGATAGTTCCTTTTCAAGACATTTTCGACTGTTATCACCATAGGGTGAGTTTCACATCACCATAGGGCAGATGTTTTCTTCACAATGACGAATGGGATGTCCAGGAAAGAAGAGCTGGACCAGAGCATTATGGGTTGGGAAGTGTTACAGCACAGATTTCTAGTTTGTATCTGGACGATTAGGGGACTTCTCATATGGACTTCCCTCCCGTAGTTGACCGTTTTCCATATGTCTTTCTAGAATACTTTTCAGTGTTTCCTCTGAAACGTGAGGTAGACTTCTCTATTGAGCTTGTTCCAGTAGAAGCACCGGTATCCATACCTCCTTATAGGATGGCTATGCTAGAGTTAAACGAACTCAAGAAGCAGTTGGAGGAGTTACAGGAGAAGGGTTTTATCCGACCCAGTACATCCCCCTGGGGTTCGCCTGTGTTGTTTGCAAAGAAGGCGGATGGTACCTTATGGATTTGTGTGGACAATCGAATGCTGAATCAGTTGATGGTCAAGAACCGATATACATTGTCGAGATTTGATGATCTTTTTGATCAGCTTCGAGGAGACAGGGTGTTCTCAGAAATTGAATTGAGATCCGACTATCATTAGTTGCAGGTTAGACCATCTGATATACCTCTCACAGCTTTCCGAAGTAGGTATGGTCTGTACGGGTATCTGGTTATGTTGTTCGGTCTCACGAATGTGTCGTTAGTTTTCATGGCACTGATGAACAGACTTTTCCATCCTTACTTTGACTCTTTCTTAGTCATCGCTGTGGAATATATCTTGCTGTACTCTCACACTCGACACGACCATGCTACCCATCTTGAGATCATTTTGAGTACACCGAGGGAGCATCAGTTATTTTCTATGCTCTCAAAGTGCCACTTTTGGATAAATGAGTTTCACTTCCTGGGCCATGTCATCTCATAGACAGAAGTATCAGTAGTCCTAGAGAAGGTGAGAGTAGTAGTTACCTAGGAGCAGCCGATGAATATCTTCGAGGTACATTGTTTCTTGTGGCGGGCTGGTTATTACAGGCGGTTTATATAGGACTTCACATGCTTTGCAGCGTCGTTGACGAGCTTGACTAAGAATGGTGTGAAGTAATTTTGGTCGAAAGCTTCTGACTCAGACGTCCAGGAGCTAAAGGGGAGATTTACTTCAGCACCGGTTGTAGTTCTTCCAGATCCGGGAAAGAGTTATATAGTTTTCTGTGATGCATCCGACATCGGGCTTGGAGCAGTTCTTATTCTAGAAGATCGTTTTGTTGCGTACGGATCTTGGAAGTTGAGGCCACATGAGAAAAACTATCCTTCGCACGACCTGGAGTTGGCTGCAGTTGTTCTTGCCTTGCGTTGTTGGAGACACTATCTCATGGGAGAGAATTTTGTGGTATATACTGGCCACAAGAGCCTCAAGTATATCTTCACGCAGCGTGACATAAATATGAGATAATGGAGATGGGTTGAGTACCTACAATCTTTCGACTTTGAGATTGATTTTATACGTGGGAAAGGCAATGCTGTCGTAGATGCACTGAGCAGGAGGGCTTAGTTACATACAGATGATGAGGCCAGAAGCAAGTGGCAGCTAATGGCTCTATTCTCTGAGATGCATTTGGTGGTGCACGACAGATAGGGACAGACGATTCTTTCTTCTATAGCTGTTACCTCTACTCTTTTAGATCGAGTTCAAATGAGGCATATATCAGACCCAGAAGGCCTAGTCCATTGGGAGGGTGTTTCAGATGGAGACCCTACTTTGGGGAGGCCAGTGGGAGATGATGAGGTTCTACATTTTCATAGCCACGTATGGGTTTCAGCCGACATATGTGAGGAGCTGATGCAGGAGTTTCATGCTTCTGCTTAGGCAGTTCATCATGGTGTCACCAAGATGTACCAAGACTTACACCGTCAGTATTGGTGGTCAGGTATGAAGAATGACATGGATGGTTTTATTATGCGGTGTTCGACTTGTCAACAGGTGATAGCCGAGCATCAGCGACCATCAGGGCTTTTACAACAGGTACCCATTCCAGAGTGGAAGTGGAACGATTTTATGTTGGACTTTGTGACCGGTTTGTCGAGGTCTCCTCGAGGGAATGATTCAGTTTGTGTTGTAGTGGATATACTCAAAAAGGTTGCACACTTCATGCCGATCAAGGAGACCTTTAGTATTGATGAGCTGGGAAGGTTTTACATCCGAGTGATTGTACGTCTCCATGGAGTTCCAGACTCCATTGTATCATACAAGGATGTGTGTGTTACTTCTCCCTTCTGGTAGGGGCTACAGAGGTATTTGGGTACACAAGTACTTTTGCGTACAGCATACCATCCCCATACAGATGGCCAGTCCGATCGTACAATCCATGTGCTTGAGGATATGCTCTGAGCTTGAATTCTAGACCATGGGGGTACATGGGAGAATCATATCCCTCTGGTGGAGTTCGCATACAATAAATGTTTTCAGGAAACTATTCATATGGAACCTTACTAGGATTCGTACGGTAGGCTATAACGATCACCTTTAAGTTAGCTAGAGGCAGGAGAGGAAGCCTTGCTGGGACCTCATATCGTTCATGAGACCACAGAGCAGGTGGAATTGATTTGAAAGAGGATGGATACTACACAGTCTCTACAGAAATATTATACTAATCAGCGAAGACGACCTCTGGAGTTCAAGGTCAGAGATCTGGTTTTCTAGCGCTTTACCCTGACATGGGGACATAAGAGTATTAAGAGGTAGGGTAAACTCTCACCAAGATATGTCAGGCCATTTGAGATTCTAGAGAAAGTCGGGCTGGTTTCTTAGAGATTGAAGTTACCTTAGAGGTACCAGGCCATGCACAATGACTTTCATATTTCTCATCTTCAACGTTATTTCTCAGACCCGTCTAATGTTTTTCAACACATGGAGGTTGAGATCGAGCAGGATGCATCATTCAAGGAGTATCCTATCAGGATTGTTTATTGTAGTACAAAGGTACTCTGTGGCCTGCATGTTCCTCTAAAACAGGTGCTATGGCAGAACGGCCATATACAGGATGAGACTTGGGAGAGGGAGGCTGATATGCGATCGCAGTGGCTAGAGTTGTTCGAGGTTTCTTCTTATATGCCTTGTTTGGGAAATTTGGGGATGAACTTCTTTAAGGGGGGAAGTTTGTAAGAACCCAGATCTTTTTTTGAGGTATGTTTTCCCTTTTTCTGGAGTTTTTGGGAAAAATAATGTTCTTGTAAATTATTGAAGTACACGAAATGTACTTTCTGAGTACATGCCCTGTACACTTTTCCTACTCGAAGCCCTGTGCTGGCCATGCCCGGGCCACACACACGGTGTGTAGGGGTGACGTGGAGGCCGAATTTGGCAGAGTGTGGAAAGACCCAGTACACGCCGTGTACTCTAAAAGCACACACTGTGTACTTTTTTTTATTTCATTAATCAAAATGGGGCCGTGCCTAATGGTCATAAACATCTTCTTCTCCGCATAATTCATTCTTGGGCGACTAAGGAGGATGATTCTTCTCTAATCCACTGATCCATCACCGGTTGTCTGAATCGAACTCCGCTGATTGTAGAAGAATCGCAGCGGTGAGTTCTTGGTTCTTCTTTGGTCTTGTTTCCCGATTCTTCCTCTAGTATGGGTTATCTGAGGTTGAACATTTTAGACGTTTTTACAGATATACTCTGTTCTAGGACAATTCATGGGCTGAGGTTCAAGTATATCGATCTTCGAGGATCGAGGTAGGTGGTTTGTTTCCCTACGTTGATTTTCTTTGAGATTTGGTTGAAAAAGTGTCGGATGACCATGTATCGTGTATCCCGGGTTTAGGATTTCAATCCAATTTCTTATTTCCCAAATATTTCATGTTATATTATGATTAATTGTTGCTAATTTATTCTTGGTTGCATGTTTGAGGATCACTCCACGGGTGTTTCTCCCTCTGTTTGGCTGTTTATCGCCATTTAGCACTGTTTTCCTATGAGGAAAACCCTATTGCAATTTTTAGTTTACTTGTTATCACTGATATAATGTGTTGCCTATGGTTTAAATGCTTTTGATTCATGGTAGTGATTAGACATGTAGTTGTTGAACTTACATCGGGCTACTGACAGTCGATTTCTCACAACTGGATTGCTCAGGGCTGTGAGAACCTGGTGCGGAAGATCTATGAGGGAATAGTGGATTATGTGATTCCCTAGAGGGTCTGTTGGTTTTAGTTTCGTATGCAAGACCTACGAGAATATGAATTTGTGCCTCCCAAGAGTGTTCTTATTTTACACATGCATCGAGACCACAGGAGGAATTAGACGTAAGTGCGTCCTCAGAGAGTCTGTAGCTATCGTTGGAAGACCATAGGGGAATTGACGTAAGAGCTTCCCAAAGTGAATGTGCCTTGTTTGATTACTGAACTATATGGGTCCGCTATTTTGTGCCACCCAGAGAGTCAGTGTGAATTTTGATGGTTGGTTGTGATGATTCCACCATGAAAAAGAACAAGTTTGGGTTTTGTACTGCTTGTGTTTATGTAGTCTTTTGAGATACCTATTGTCTTACTTCATTACCTTGGAATAGAAATATTTTCTAGTTTTCCCTGGTTCTTTAATTAAATTAATTTTATTGGTAATTTTTAGGATTATTTATTGGTATACTCTTAGTTCATTACTGTATTTATTTTCCTTTACTTTTGCTATATTACTCACTGACAATAGGGCACAAATCTTATGGTGGTTTCCTATTGGGATTAGTCTCACTCTATGTTTGGGTCCTAATTTTTTTCCAAAATAAATTATATGGTTGCAGGTGTAGATATGGATTGTGGTCCTTCTTCCTCAGGTACATGATTGCTGGTTGGAGCTGGAGAGAATGTGACCGTTCTTTGGCTCGCGATGCTGCTGGAGTTGCTGTTTATGTTTAGTACTTTGGTTTCAATTGTATTTCAGCACGTTGTTTTGTTTACTGCTTTCCATAAATATATGTACCATTCTGCATCATTATTATACCAGGCATTTCTTTGACTTTTAGTTCGGTTGTTGTATGCTGTTTACTGCTTCTGCTATTGTTTATGTATATTCTTCCACAATATACTTTACCAAATGAGGGCATAGTTTCCCCACAGACTCACCAAGGCCCTCGCTGCTAGTTGGCAGCCTCTGCAGCTTGGGGAAACACTCTTGAGTTCATATGTTGAACCAGGTATGGGGCACCAGTTATGTGGCTTCGGATACGGGTCATTACATTTGTGTGGAGTGATGAATGTTACGAAAGATTCATGGAGTTGAAAAGGATTTTTGTCACTGCACTTATGCTCACACTACCCATAAGTGGAGAACATTTTTGTGTATTCAATGATTCTTTAAATAAGGGATTGGGATGTGTGTTGATACAAAATGAAAATTTAATTTCCTATGCTTAATGGAAATTTAATGTTTATGGGAAAAAACTATCCATCACATGATCTGGAGTTGGATGTATTAATCTTCACTTTGAAATATGGTGAAATTATCTCTTCAGGGAGATGTGTGATATATATATATATATAACAAAAATGATTCAATTATATATTCAAATAGAAAGAGTTGAACCAGCGCCAATGAAGATGGTTATAGCTGATCAATGAATATGACTGCTCAATCCATTACCAAGCTGGTAAAGAAAACGATGTGGTGGATGCCATAAGTAGAAAGGACCTAGTGATATTATCATTGATGATAATTTAAAAGGATCCAATATTATTATATAGGATGAAGATGGACATGGGAATCATAAATAGTGGAACATCATAATTCAATTCACAAATTATTGCTCAACTGTCTCTTAGGAATGGTTAAAGGATGATCAAAAGGATGTTGTGGGAATACATAAGAAAGAGGAAGCTATTAGAAATGGAAAAATCTTCATATTTTATTCTTAATGATGAAGAAATTGTGTGATTTAGGTCATGACTATGTTTTCTATAAAATTTGGAGTTAAAAAAATATATTTTCGACGATTCACATAGTTATAATTTCCCCATTCACCGAGGAAAACCATAGATGTATCGAGATCCCCAAGAGCATTATTGGTGGCATAAAATGAAGAAGGAGATCGCTGAGTATAAATCAAAGTGCCTGTTATGTCCAAAAGTGAAGGATGATAGGTAGAAGTCTATGGGGATGATACAACCATTACCCATACCAACATGGAAATGGGATAACATCACCATGGAATTTTAACCAGATATTTGAAGGCATATAATGTAAATAATGTTATATGAGTTGTTGTGGACTGTCTTACAATGATGGAACACTTATTTACAATTTGAGAGGAATAATCATTAGATAAATAGGAAAATATATACATTAGAGAAGATATAAGGTTTTATGGTGCAAAAAATATCTATTGTATCCAATCGATATCCAAGATTCACGTCTATGATTTAGAAGAGTCTCTAACAAGATCTGAATATAGAGAAGAACTTCAATATAGATTATCACCCTCAAATTGATGGCCAACCTGAGCTTTCTATCCAAACACAAAAGGACATGTTGAGAAAACACTAAATTTAATTCTTAAGTAGATGGGATCAACATCCCCCTCTAGTTGATTTCTCTTACGATAACAGTTTCTACGGAGGTATCGAAAAGGCTCCTTATTAAGCCCTTTATGGGAAGAGGTAGAAAACATTGGCATGTTGGGATGAAGCTAGGGATAAAAAACACATAGGTCTAGAAATGGTCAAGGAAAGGATGGAGAAGGTTAAGACCATCCAACAACACATTAAAGCTGCTCAGTGACGAAAAAAAGAGCTATGTTGGAAACTGTCGACAAGACGTGTTGTTTGATGATAGATAAATGTTATTCTCCGCATATCACCATAGAAGATCGTTATGAGATTTTGGAAAAGGGGAATGCTTAGTCCATGGAACATTGTTCATTTTGAGATCCTTGATCACATTGGATCAGTGGCATATCATCTTGAACTCCCACTGAACCTATCTTAAGTACATGATGTATTTAATGTAACACTCTTGAGGAAGTACATACTTGACTCATCACATGTACTCAATCCATATGTGGTATAATTGGAGAATGATTAATCCTATGATGAGTAGCTAGTAAAGATCATACATATTATGGAAAAGTTTCTACAATATAAGAAAATTCCCCTTGTCAATGTGTTATGGAGAAACCACATGTTTGAAGAATCTATGTGGGAACCGGTAGAAGTAACATGGCAGAGCAACCCCTATCTGTTTTACTATGGGAAAGGGAAATTTTGAGATCGAAATTTATGAAGGGGGAATGTTGTAATGACCCAAATATTCATGAATACAATTCCCTTAAGTTTAATGTAATATGGGCATATAAGGACATTCTTTTTTGTTTGGATTAAATAACTATTAAGTATCTTTACGGTTGATAATATAGTAATTTAATAGTGATCACATGACTGGTATATATAAATGGTTTTAAAAAAAAATTGACACATACAATGGATGTGATGGAATTAACCACTATAGTAGTTCCATTTGAATCCAATTTATCAGACCATTCAAGGAAGATAACATTTATGGGATTTTTCCTTGACCAAGCCCAAGCCATGATCCAACAACTTAATC
Source organism: Viscum album (assembly GCA_963277665.1). Taxonomy (NCBI): domain Eukaryota; kingdom Viridiplantae; phylum Streptophyta; class Magnoliopsida; order Santalales; family Viscaceae; genus Viscum; species Viscum album. The sequence goes on from OY728137.1 coordinate 1,213,312,891, forward strand.
TTGAGCGAAATAGTTTATAAGATAATTTCAAGCTAATCATGATCACGACCCCAACCATGTTCACCGAACGTCCCCAAAAAGACCCACCATCGCATACCATACTCTTAGGGACTATTCTAGTGTAATAAAGTGATATTTAACAATACCCAAGCATTATGATTATGTGATTTAATTTTTTACAGAATAAATAATATACCTTTATTATATTATCATTACATTGTATAGGATTTGTAATGCACAAATAGTAATTTTAGTTAATATTTAAATTCATTTAAGAAATATATTTTAATGAATTAATGAAGTTTTTAATTAAATAATATTTTAATAAAATATTATTAATTAATTACGTTTTATTAAATATAAATGATCGTATAATTTTATTGAATATAATAGTAATTTTTATTTAGGTTTGAATACTGTTTTTGTCAAAACCCATGAATTTTCAATAAATGTGGGTTTTTGTTTTAAAATTAAAAATTTACATATTTAAAAATTTATTTAGATAAAATTAATGTTATTTATGGAATCATGGCATCAAAATTATCCAATGTAGAATTTTTCATAATTTTCTGAGACGATAATATTTTTGGGAATAAATTAAATAACATATAAATTTATAATTTGTTTTATAACATCATAAAGACCCAATAGTGGTGTAATAAAATAATATAAAAGATATATTCATCCAATATATGTTTTTTACTTTAAATAATGTAATTTTAGATATTAATGTTTCATTTTATAATGACTTAGTGGACCCTCCATGTCATATAAAATATTTTATAATTTTAAAATGATTTCTTTAAGAGTGGGACTCACCTCCACATAATCAAGAATAATATTTTTATAATATTGGACATTCTCCTTTTAGAAATAATGTTTTCCACACCCCTTTGGTGAAAAAACTAGTCCAAAATCAAGGGATGGATTGTGGTTTTTATTATTTAACTATATAGGTTCCAAAACCTATGTTTATGAAATATTAATGAATTCACCTCTCATTTCCTATATAAAACCCAAAAAACTCCAAATTATATAAAATAATAAATCCATTTACTACATCTATACTCTTCCCTCCTCTCTATAGAATCCTTACAATGTGCCCCACGCTGAAATTTATCCCCTTCTCAATCTCCTAAAGTGACATAATCAAGTAAGAGATTTCTTCCTTTCTCATTTTTTTCCAAGTTTCATTATGTTGCTATACCCATTAATTTTTAATTAAAAATCATGGGGTATAAATTCAATCCTCCTCTATACTACTCTAATTATGTTTGAAATATGTTTTACATCTTTATCTCTCATAAATCTCTCTATTTTACTCATGTTACCATGCCAAAATGTCATAAGTGTTATTCCATTTATCCTCTTTTTTCACGATTCTTTATAATGTTATACCGTCTACATCAAAATTCCATGTTTTGGGACATTTATCTATACGAACAATTTAATTTCAATTTCAACTAAATAGTATGAGATACCCCTTTCTCTCTCATCGTTTATTTTTATGAGTTCTTTTAACATACCGTTATAATGCCAAAATTAAACCGTGAGTTTTTCAAGACAAAAAAATTATGTAGTGATTACCATACCAATTTCCCTATCAAGGGTATTTATCTTTATGAAAAAAACATATTTAATGGTATATAAATTTATTTATTCTATATTATTTAATTTTGAAATGTGTTATTAGGTTGAATTATTCCCTGATATATGATCAATGTGGCACACTTTTTTCATGAAATGAAATGTTCATAAAGGGTGTATCCTGATAGCGCTCTAGTTTATTTGGTAATGTTTAGTATCATGATACACCAACGAAAATGAGGTGATACTCATTCTAATTCAAGTGCAATTGGGGCTTAATAATTTCAATTCAAGTGAAAATGATGGTTTACTAATGCTAATCCATGTCTAATGAGCCTCCGATCATGAAAATGACATGTTGTATGTCATTTCCACATTTCCATGTTATGTTAAAAATTCTATATCATGCCTTTATGTTCATTTTTCTCTTGTTATCAATTGATATTATAATTTCCCAACATGTATTGTATTCTTCATGTTATGCCTTTTTTACTACCTTACTATGCTTTATATCTAATTCTTTTCTTATGTATGTCCTATGGTTATCCAAGGCAATGAAAATTTCAAAGGAATGTCGTGGTCATTAAATAGAAATTTTCAATATAGATTTTATATTTTATGTTTTAAGTTGTTAATTAATGTTCCTAATTTCCCAATAAACAGGACCAATTGATCCTAAGAGTTGTATTATGTCGATTTTTATGTAATAAATCATGTTTAAATATTTAATAAATAGAAAGGTTGTTATAATATTGACCTCAACATCTTAATTCATGAATTCTTATATATATTTATCTTTTTTTATTTCACCTAAACATGTAAAAAAAACTACTCCCAATAGAAATAACATCATACCTTGATCATTTTTTCACCTAAATTCAACTTCATCATGTTCATGTATATATCTCGTCCATATATTGGAACAATAATTTTGATATCCTTACAAAAATACTTTTTCATCAGTTATCAAAATAAACCATGTCTATCTTGGGTCATATTGGTTGTTCACAAGAAAAATAAATTCATAAAATAATCATGTATTATATATAATTTAAAACTTTTGATGGAACATTATTTTTATAAAATAGTCTCACAAATATTGATTTGAATCTTTCAATATATTGTCCTTTTAAAATATCATTAGTTTTTACTAAAGTACAATATTTAAAAAGAAAATGTAAATATGTTGTCCAATGGTCCCTTTCTTCAGAACCTTTTTTAGTACTAGAATAAGCTTAAAAATATTATGATAAAGTAAAATATTTGAAAATGCCATGATAATATTTTCTTCTCATTTTAATATGAGCATATTGTGAAAATAATATTAATTAAACAAAAACCATGATCAATGATGGTATCATGGTATAGTAGAGGTTTTTTAGACCATTATGAAGTAGTTAATATACATCACGGAATTTATTCACATTACATTCCCATTTTTTTAATAATAATATTACTATATACCCATAAAAAGAAGTATATAACATATAAAGGTAACATGGAACATAAAAATAATTAAATGTAATAATAATATGTTAAAATTCCACACATATCACTAAATAGAATAGCTATACTACTGACATCCACACCCAATACATTGGTAGTTATATCATTACCACCCATCCTTGGTTTATCACAGAACTAGCCGTCATTTGGTTTATGATGTAACCAAACATCTTGGTTTATCTCATAACCACCCATCATATTTCTAATTACAAATTGATAATCATAACTTATAAAAAAAAATTGAAAAATAAAATTTCCACACTGCAACCACAAGAGATCATTTTATGATATTGAAATATTCAACCCACTTCCAAAACCATTTAAAAATTTAATAATGATAATTTGGAATCAAAGTTTCCCATACCACATTGAAACATTTGAAATAAATAAAAATTTTAAAACATTCATATCCACATAAATACATACTTAAAACCCATTTTGAAAACATGGACATGAAATAGAAGGTTTTAAATGAATAAATCTTTTAAAAACATTGAAAATGATGTTTTATTTAAAGATTACCTGACCACTTGACAAACAACTGAATAAAAATAAATAAACAATACAATTTAAAATAACATTAAATATTATTAAAATATATTAATTAATGATATAATGATTCAAAAGGGTTTTTTATTCACATTATAGGAAAATAAATGTTCATAAGAACATGATATGCATGAATTAAAGGATATTGAGAGGAAATAACTTACAAAGATCATATAATTATATTAAGGATTCATAATTGAAATAATTATGTGATAAAAATATAAATAAACACAATATATGTGGATATTTAGTGTAAAACAATCAGAGTTAATTCATGTATATTCATGATAAAACAAATAAAATTACATGGATATTTAACTCAATAAATGCAGACTCTGTTAACATTTTCTTTATAATATTTATATAAATGAAGTAAGAATTTATCAATGGGGTGATTTTGTGTAGTAAATGTATATCCAAAAAATGTGTAATGGAAATTACAACATAAATAATAAATAGTTATTACACAATAATTTTGGAATTATATAATTAACGAAGATTTCATAATACCCAATGAGCGGAAATTGAGTATTGATATTCTCTTAACTTGAGTCCAAATCATCATGTATGTTCTTTTTTCATCATGAATAATTAACATAACATAATTTATACTATATTAATATTAAATTTTGGTTTTTTAGTCATTTTATATCGAATATTATCCTGTTATAAAAATTATATATTTATTTAATTTCATATCGGTCATTTTGTCGATATTCGGTACTTGAGTCGAAAGTGAACTTGTTTGATGTAAATTGTCCATGTGGTCAAAATTCCATCAACTATAAAATATTATTCAAGATTTGAATTTATATATCCCATATATATGTATTTATAATGGCCTATAACATTTAGAGATAATAAAAGAAATGAATCGTTCATTGTGACGGTAGGTCATATGTACGCTTGAACGCTACATTCATTACTTTTTCATATTAATGAAATGTATAAAAATTGATAAATATATAAATTATAATTATAATACAATATATATGTCACATATATTCATTAATTCTATCCTTTATACATTTCATATATGGCATTAAAGAGTCATATCACTTTGAGGGGGTGGCAGTACTTACATCCTCAAATGAAATAATCATATTTACATATTATGGAGTGAATAAATATATGCTGTAAATAAAAAATTACAGAAGAATAGAGAAAACTTAAATATTATATATATCGTATTAAATATAGTTCATAATATTTTCCACTATTATAGGTGGTTGGATTAAATTCAACAATCATCGGTTCTTGAGACAGTAGTTCGCCATTTACAGAAATAGTATGTTTGTACCCATTAGATAGAGGTGTGTGTGTGAGTAGTTAGGTTACTTCTCATAAAAATATCAAGTATATTGATGATATTAGTGATATTATGTAATTATTTAATAATACAAATATAGAGAGTGGAGAAGGAAATTAATGGTACAGAACTTGAGAGAAGACATTACCTCTAAATCGTGTAACATCGTTTGATTTGAGCCAATGGATTTCTTAAATTTCCATATTCCCAATTTAATGCTTCTAGGAGAAAAGGAGTGATGTTGGGAGATTATTTGGTCCGAATTTGTATGACCATATGTTCTTGAATGGTGTGAGTAAGTGGGAAGAGGTGGTGGCCTTTTATAGGAGGGAGGAGGGGCACTTTAGGAAAGTCTTAAAATATTAATTTATTAAAAATTGATTTCCTAATTCTAATATCTCAAAAGTTATATAAATTTTTTATAATATGATTATAGATTTTAATCCTTTTAACCAATTGTTTTAACATACATTTAGGTCATAAAATTAATCTTATCACTTAGCTTTAACCATCAGTTTAAAACATTAACTCTTACCATGTCTTCTTTTATTTTCATAATATATGGTCACTATAGTAACTATAATATTCTAATATAACCACATGTGGATAATTAATGACATTTTTATAGTTATATATGTCATTTAACTGAATATTATATTTTTAGGACTGCTAGATCATTTAATAAAATAGTTTTTATTTTCAAAACTCATTTGTGTCAATTTTGAAATTATTTAGAAATTTATTTTTGTTAATATCATAAAAACAAGATTCCATTAAAAAATGGCATTAACATATCCCACAGATTTCATTTTCATCGAAAAAAATTCTTGGATGGAATCTATATTTTCAAATTATATATATATTTTAATATTTATAATATCATTTATATGAATCTATCATTATAAAGGTAATCATTGCATCATCATTGTGTCAAAAATAAATTTAAATATTTAATGTCAAAAAAGTATAAATAAAATACCATGATCTATGAAATCATTTTATATTTGTAATGACTATTTGTTTTCAAATATATTAGTTATAAAACCGTATATTAATTTTTTTAGTAAAAGATACATGTCTATGTTTTATTTCACTTTACTTTAAATAAAATATTATAACATGTCATTACCACATCCATGTTGCTCTATGGGGTCCCAAAATCGGCCAAAGTATGCCAATGGTTGGAAATATCTCATCCAATAGTATTAAGACAAGTTTTAGGGTTGTTTATTATTATTTTAATATAATTTCTTACACTTATTTTCTAGATTTAAACATTAACCATGGTAAATAAAAATAATTACCAGAATTACTATTAATAATATCCAGAAATAAGAGGAACATATGAAAAAAATAGGAAAAAAATGATTCCACATATCAAATTAGTTTTTCCAAATTCAAAACACATAATTTTCTGAAATTAATTAAAAATTATTTCCCATTTTCAAAACCAGAAATCTAGTTTTTTAGAAGTAAAAACAATCAAATCATTTATATGTCATTGTGTCAAATTTAAATGTTAAATTACATATAATGAACATAATTGGATTAAATAAAAATAATAATCCAATTACACAGTAAAACATATTAATGGGATAATATAACTACATAAATATATTTGATGAAAATGTTGTTTATAATTAAAATGTAGTATTTTCTACAATTCATTAAAATATAAATTTTATCAAAATGATACCAAAATTTCATCCAAAGAAAATATTTATTTCCCACATCAAAAGAAAAATTTTATTTTTTTCAAATAAAACTTATAAATGATAGAAGAACTATATTTAGAAAGGTTTTTTATTCAAAAGGCGGTAAAACTACCTTTTAAAAATATTATAGTATTATATTCTTAAAATTGGATTCACTAACATTTTATTCCTCTAAAATTCATTTGATATATTAAGAAAAATTACAAAAATATTTAGAATAAAAATATATTAAATCTTGTTCATTCTAGCTAATAAAATGAATATGCATTAACTACCATTTATAATAATATTATAATTATTTTATTATTTTTCAACATAACTCAATGTTGTGTGCAACGTACGATTTAAGGGAAACCTATTACTATATGTCGGGTACGCTATCAGAAAAAGTGTCCTCTAACAAAAAATTAATATATTATTCATAAATATTTGTAGATATGAAAATTTATTGTTCTATAAAAACCATGGTTGTTATATTATTATCCCCTTTTAGAAATTGTGTCCTCACATCATTAAAATTAGGATAGGAAACATTATTTAAAATACCAAATCAAAAACACTGTCGATAAAATTATTACTAAAAAATAATGAATTATAAGTACAAAGGACTATTGAGATAACACATACTAGGATTCAATTTTGGAAAACTTGTATATAGATGAGAAAACTAATCATCATGTTCTGATATAATGTTATAGAAAAAATGATGATGAGAAGGTTAACAACCACAATACCATAAATATGTGATTGGTTAAAATGTCATTCATTTCCCACTACGTAAATAAATTAGATATAGTTTTTGTTTTTGGATAATTTTATAAAATATAATGAATTTATTTAGGATATTGACTAAGAACATATGGAAACATAATTACCCACCATGTAGAGTTTCATCCTTTGAAAAATATCTACCAAAGACTCAACTTTTCTCCAAATGATGAGTATTCATTATTGATTTTTCACACAAGAAGAGCTAGAATTATGTTCAAGATAATGACACAATCCACTAAAAATTAACTACATATTTCCCTTATCTTGATACATAAACCATAAAAAATATTTAGTACAAAATCAAATAATCCCAAAAAATAATAATCCTTTATAAAAATAAATATAACTCTTAATCTACAAAATTAAACAAACAATACCCACTATTCAAAAAAGAAAATTTAATAAAAATCTTTCCTTATAATTATTCAATATAATTAAAACTACAATTGAAACCAAAAATTCAGATGATTTGATCACATTGTCATCCATGATAAATCATAATGTTTATCTGCAAATAACATCAACTTCTCTAAAAGTTTCATACTTAAAAGTAATTAACATAATCACATTTTCTCCATTACAAGTTAATCAGTACCATAAATAACCTAAATCATCATATTTACACAATAAAAACATATATTCTTATAATATAAAATTATACCATATCATATAAATGAAATCCTATAGAATTTTTGTTTCCATAGTCATATAGTGTTCTTAGACGAATGAACATCATCTAAAATAACATTTATTAATTAATCTCTATATAATTTTCTTATACTAAGGATAAATATTTGATAAATAATAAGATCCCATAATAAACATAATCATGATCAATAAAATCTTTTATCTAAAAATGAATAATTAATACTAGCCAATGACTTTATGTAGGTCAGTGGTAGGAAATGTGCTATTGTCGCCTATCGATTGTGGGTTCTATTCATGCGTTCTTTTTGGACGCGACAAGTTTTCACCCATTAGGTGGGTTGTACCTTTTTATAAAACTCTAAAATAACCAAAAAAACGTCTTCATATCAATGGTTGTATTATACATATAATTTTAATCGAAACTCATAATGACCTCTACATCTTAATTACTGAAGTCTCATATATATTGACATATTTTATCACATCCATTTGATAATATAAGACTACTCCCAAAAAAATGAACACTATACCAAGAAGATGGTGTCCACCGAATTTCACCTTAATTTATTTAACATAGATAGAAGGTCAATGTATTGAAACAATGATTTAGGGATCCTTCAAAATCATTTTCTTCATTTAGCCAAATTCACCATGTACAACTTGATCCTGGTGTGTGTTCATAGATAAATAATTTAGGAACATAATCTTTTTTGACATATTATTTAAATACATCTGATAAAATAGGATCATTATAAAATATGAGATATAATTTTGAGTTGAAACATTCAGTCAATGTTACTTTTAAAATTCCATAACTATGTTCTAAAATACTATATTTAAACAAATATAACTAGTTTGTGCAAAGGGCTCTTTATTCATCTCCTTTTTAAAAAACATAATATGCTTAAAAAAATTGTGATAGTGTAAAATATTTGAAAATTCCATTATATTATTTACCAATAATTAAAATATGATAATATTGAGAAAATATGATTTGATTAAACACAAACCATGATCCATGATGGTATCAAGGTTTAGTAGAGGTGTTTGATATCTCAAACAACTCTATGAAAGTAAGTTATATGTTATTAAATGTTTGAAAATTTTCCAAGAATGAATAAGAAATACTTATTACAACTACATCATCAGGTTGAGATGGGAATGATTTTTGAGATCCACCTACTTCAATTTGTAACTTACATCCCTTGACCTAATAAAGATATAAAAATGATTTATCTGAAATAATATACATAGAGACATACCATGTGTTCATCCAAAAATATTAATCCTTAATGATTTCTATACAATCCTCATATACTAACTATAAGGCCCCAGCCTAAAACAATAAATAATCTTGAGGTAAGTCATGAATTCTCAATGGGGATCTTTTTATGTATAGAGATTTAGACAATTTTTAAATATCTATTAAATTACATATCAAATATTATAAAGTATAAACTTTTATTTACTATCCATTTTACATAAAGAACAAAATATCTTAAAAAAGAAACCTGGTATCATCAAATTATTTAGCAGCCCAACTTTTCCATGATCCCATTCTTGACTCTATTCTTTATTATGTTAAATATAAAACATTTAAATACATGGTATGAGCATAAAAATCACATTACGGGATACAAAAATAAATAATACTTTCATTATTTAGAAACCATAGAAACTATGAATACATTATCATAACGTAATAATCTTCACCATTACGAAGTAGTAAATATACTTCAATGAATATGAGATCATTACTTACCCTTTTGTTAACCAAAAGATTACCAAAAACCTATAGAAGGTAGAAAATAACAAATAAAGGTAACATGGGACATAATCATACATAAATGTAATAGCCATGCAGTCAACTTCCACACATATAACTACATGGAATAGTCATACAGTTAAATTCCACACCCAATGCATTGGTTGTTATAACTAAACAACTTTTTATTAGTTTATCACTGAACCCCTCGTCATTTGGTTTATCAAGTTACCACCTGTCTTGGTTTATCATGTAACCACATTTTAAATTTCCAAGTACAATTTAATAACCATAACACATAAAACATGAATAATAGAAAAATATATATTCCCCACTACAACCACCAGAGACAATTTTAAGATATAGAAATATTCAATGCATTTCCAAAAAAAATTAAAATATTTTACAAATATAATATTGAATCAAATTTTCCCATACCACATTGAAGCTTTTTAAATATATTATCATTTAAAAAAATATTTTTTAGATAAATAATTTCCTAAATACAATTTTGAAAATATGGACACGAAATGGAAGGTTTTAAATAAATATAATTTAAAAACATTTAAAATTATGTTTTAGTTAAGGGTCCATTCCCACTTGAGAGACACCTGAATAAAAATTATATAGAAATAAAATTTAACTGAACCTTAAATATCATGAGAATATACTAATTAATGAAATAATGAGTCAAGGGGTTGTATATACGCATTATAGGATAGTAAATATTCATAAGAACAATATATTCTTCAATGAAAGGAGATTGAGATGATATCCCTTCCAAAAATCGTATCATTAGATTAAGGATAAAGCAGTGAAATAATTTTCTGAGAAAAAATTTAATTCGCCCAATATATGTTGATATTCTATTTAAAACAATTAGAGGACATTCCCACATATTCATGGAAAAACAATACAGATGATATAAATATTTTACTCAATGAATGGAGATTGAGTTAAGATTTCCCATACACTATTCATATAAATGACATAAGAATTTATCAATGTGGTCATTGTGTGTAGAAATATTATATCCATGAAATGGTAAGTGGATGTAACAACAAAAATAATTAAATAGTAATTCAACACATAATCCTAAAATAATATAATTAACGAATTTTGTGTAAAACCCAGTTAGTCAAAATTCAGTATACAAATTCCGTTACCTTATATCCAAATCGTCTTGTCTATTCCTTGTTATTAATTTTATATTAAATATTATCATTTAATAAAAATTTCAAATTTATTTATGATCATATCAGACATTTTGTCGATATTCGGTACTTGAGTCGAATATGAAAATAATGGATGTAAATTGTCCATATTGTCAAAATTACATCATCTCTAGAATATTATTCATTATTTTAATATATATATATCTAGTATATTTGTATTTATAAAACTCTATTACATTTGGAGATATTAAATGAAATGCACCATTTATGGTGACTGTAGGCCTTACATATTCATGAAAGGAACTTTCTTTTATTAGTCATATTAATGGATTGTAAACTAAATGATACATAGGTATATTATAATTAAATTATAAGTTATAAATTATATATGTTACAGATGTTATTTATCTCCAAACATTATACATTCCATATATGTAATCCATGTGTCATATGACTTATAGGGGTAGTTGTTTTCACTTTCTCAAATAAAATTGTTATATTAGCACATTATGGAAAGCATAATGGAATGTTGTAAATAAAATATAACCGAATAAAAAAGAATATATAAATATAATATATTTAATATACAATAAAATGAAAAAATAATAGACCCCATGAGTGGTGGTAGGAACAAATTTGACGATCATCATTTCATGAGGCAGTAGTTTGTCGTTCACTAAAACCGTATGTTCATACCCATTAGACGGAGGTGTGTGAGAGTGTAGTTAGATTACGTCTCATAAATAAAACATATTATATTTTGGATACTATTTTATTTATGTAATCATATAATAATAAATGTATAGGTAGTGAAAAAGAATTATAATTTAACGGAACATTAGAGAGGATGTTACCTCTAAATTTGGTATCTTCTTTGGATTTAAGCCAAAAGGATTTCTTGAATTGCCTTCTACTAATGATAAGGCTTCTAGGATTAATATACAGATGTTGGGATATTATTTTTGAATAATATTGATGATTGAAGGGTATTTAATGGTATTATTATGTGGGTAGAGTTGGGGGACTTTTATAAGTGGGGGGATGGGTACTTTAGGAAAGTCTTGACAAATTATTTAAAAAAAATTATTTATGAATTTTAGTTGCTCCAATATGATATAATTCGTGGATAATAAGTGTATGGGTATAAATCCTCAACCCCAAAAGGTTTTAGACAAGTTTAGTTTCTAAAATTATCCTTTTCTTTTACCATTAACCCTTAGTTAAAAACATTACTCTTACCCTGTGTACATATATTTTAATAATATATGGTTACTAAATATACAATAAAATTACAATAAAATGAAAATTAGTTAATTAATGACATTTTTAACATTATATAAGTAATTTTACATGATATTAAATTTTTAGGAAAATTATATCATTGAATAAAATATTATTTATTTTATAATAACATTTATGATAATTTTGGCACGGTTTAGAAATTGATTTTATTTAAAGTCATAACAACTTTACTCCTTCGATACAAAGGAATTAACAAATCCCTAAAATTTTAATGTCATCCCAGAAATTTCGTGGACATGATAAAAATGTTCAAAATATTTTTATTTTAATATTAATAAAAACATTTATTTGAATATATCATTAATATGGCAATCCTTGCATCATCATTGTGTAATAAATAAGTTATTATTTAATATCCAAAAATTATAAATAAATTACCAGAATGTAGGAGATATTTTTATATTTATAATTACTATTTATATTAAAATAAATTACTTATATAACCTAATATGATTTTTTAGTATAATAATCATGTATATGTTATATTTCACATAACATTAAATTAATTTCTATAACATGTCATTATCAAATCCAAGTGGATCTAGGGGGTCCCAAAATCAACCGAAAGATGCCAATGGTCAGAAATATCTCATCCAATACTGTGAAAACATGTTTTAGGGTAGTGTAATATTTTTTTAATATTATTTTTTTACCCTTATATACTAGATATACCCATTAACCATGGTATTCAAAAATAATTACCAGATTTACTATTCACAACGTCAAAAAATAAAAAGGTACATATTTACATAATTTGGAACTTAATATTACAAATATGGAATCAATTTTCAAAATTCAAAACCATGAATTTGATGAAAATATTTTAATATTAATTCTCATTTTCGAAAATAGAAAACGTGTTTTAAGAAGAAAAATCTATCAAAATATTGAAATATCTTTATGTCCAATTAAAATTTAAGATTACATATAATGACCATTATTGGATTAAATTATAAAAATTTAATACAAAAAAACATTAAAAAATTTATAAGGACTCTCTAACTATATTAATAAATTATATGAAAATTATGTTTCGAAGTGAAATGTCGTATTTTCTATTATTAATCAAAATATGAATTTTATAACAAAAATACCAAAATTTCATCCAATGAAAATTTTTATGTCCCATGTCTAAAATAGAATGTTATTTTTTTAAAATATAACATATAAATGTGACAAAAACTATATTTAAAAGGGGTTTTCATTCATAAGGTGGTAACACCTCCATTTAAATATATTAAAGTATTTTCTGCTTCAAATTTGATTAATTCTCATTTTATGCCTCTAAAATTCATTTGATAAATGTAAAAACATTTATGAAATATGTTTGAACAAAATATATTTAATTATTTTTATTCACTATAATACAACACCTAGGATTTAACAACCATTTATAATAATAAAAAAAATATTATACTTTTATTTGGGTATTACTCAACATTGTGTGTAACATTTGATTTTAGAGAAATCTATTGTTCTGTGTCCCATACACTAAAAGAAAAAGTGTCATCATTAACCAAAAATAAATATATTATTCATAAATATAATAATATACGAATATTTATTATTCTATAAATACTTGGGTCATTGCATCATTCCCCCGTTTAGAAATTTCATTCTCACAGTTTTAAAATTTGGCATAGAAACATCCTTGAAAATCCCACATCAGAAAGAGGGTCAATAAAAATATCACATAAAAATAAAAAAAGATAAATAAAATGGTCACTTGAGATAAAATAGACTAGGATTCCACATAAAAAACATGAATATGTAAAAGAAAACTACACATCATGTTCTGATGGTGAGTGATAGAAAACATGATGAGGCGAAGGTTAAGAATCAAAAAACCATAAATATGTGATTGGTTAAAAGGGTTTTGATTTCCAGTTATGTAAAAAAAATTAGCCATAGTTTTTTTTAAATCCATATTATAAATATTGAAGGATTTATTTATGAAAATGAATAATAACATAAGGAAACATACATACTCATCATGTAGAGTATATTCCTTTAATAAATTTCTATAAAAATGCATCATTTATCTAAACGATGAGTATTCAAGATGACTTTGTCACACCTAGAGTGCTAGAATAAACTTATAGAGAAAAAAATAATCCACAAAATATTAACTATATATTTCTTTTATCTATAGATAGTAACCAAAAGTAAAATATTTTTTACATGATTAGATAATCCACAGAAAGAAAAGACTTTTATAAAAATAAATACTACTCATAATCTCCAAAATTAAACAAATAATTAAAATATTTCAAAAAATACCATTTAGTAAACAATTGTCCCTATAATTAATCAAAATAATCAAAACTAATATTGAAACTCAAAATTAAAAATGATTTTATCACATAGCCTTCCATGATTAATCTTGAAATTTTTCTCCAAAAACATCCACTACGCTTAAAGTTTCATACTTAAAAGTAATTAAACAAATCACATGTTCTCCATGATAGGTTAATTATTTCCATAAATAAACCAAATCACATTATGTTCACAACAGAAACATAGATTCTTCCCATATAAATTTCAACCATTACTCCCCAAATTAAACCCATAGTATTATGTTTTTATTTGGAAGATAGTTCTCCCAAAAAAATGAACGTATTCTAAAATAAAATTTATTACTTAATCACCAAATAAATTTACTATACTAATGATATCCATTTGATAGAACAAAAGTTACCAAAATTAAAATATTAATTATTTAACTAAAAAAGAATAATTTATACAAATAGGGACTTCACGTAAGCCAGTGGGTGGCGATGCACCCTTATTTCCCTTCATTTGTGGGTTTGATTCCCTATGACCTTATCAGACATGACGGGTTGTCACCCTTCATGTAGGTTGTTCCTTTTTACAAAACTCTAAAATAAACCTAATATGTCTTAACCTCAATGGTGGTCTTATACCTCTCATTTGCATCCCAAATCATAATAACCTCAATATCGTAATTCATGAAGTCTTATATATATTGACCTTTTTTATTTCACCTCTATATGGTAAAATAAATATATTCCAAACAGAAAAGACATCATACCATGGTCATGGTTTCCACCTTGTTTCATCATCATATTATTCACGTTGATAGAAGGCCCATGTATTGAAACAATGATGTAGAGATCCTTAACAATCATTGTCATCATTTATCCAAATACACCTTGTAAAACATGGTTCAAATGGGTGTTCATAGAAAAAAAATTTGGGAAATTTTCATGTATCACCTATAATTTACAAACATCAGATAAAACATGATTTTTATAAAACATTTGGACTGAGTGTCAGTAGAAACATTCAATCAATGTCCATTTTGAATACCTTAAGTATGTGATAAAAGACTATATTTTCAAAGAAAAAATAAATAGGTTGCATCAGGACCTTCTTCTTCATCACATTTTCCAAAATCATAATATTATTAAAAATCATTATATAAGGTAAAATATTTGAAAATTACATGATAATATTTACCATTCTTTAAAATATGATAATATTGAGAAAATAGGATTTGATTAAATACAACCCAAGATCCAAAATTTTATTGCGGTATAGTGGAGATGTTTCCAATCTAAAATAACTTCTTGCAAGTGAGTTATATGTTAGTAAATGTTTTACAATATTATGAGCATGACATTAAAAAACATTATGTATTTAAGAAATTTGGAATAGATAAGAATTTTGGTTTAGATCCTCCTACTTCGATGCGTAACCAACATTCCTTGTTCTGAAAATGTGAAAAAACAAGTATTTAACTGAATGAATAGACATAGAGACACAACATGTGGTTATCCAAAACTCATAATCACTAAATTTATCTAAAAAGACATTGGCTACCAATTTTGAGGCCCCTGCCTTAAATATTAAAAAAAATATTGAGTAAAGTCAAGAATTCACATTCAGTATGATTTAGATTTAGAGTAATAGAGAATTTGGACATAACTATTACATTACATCTCAAATATTACAATGTAGATGCTTATACTCATAATGCATTTTATTTCATAAAACAAAAACTATATAATAATAAATGTGGTATAGTTTCATGTTTTAAGAGAATAACTTTTCTAATATCCCATCCTTGATTATATTCTTCATTCTATCATGTAAAAAAAATTTCAAAACATGGGATATGTATAAAAAACTCAATACGGGATATAAAAATTAGAAATATTGTTAGTCTTAGAAAAACATGAAAACTATGAATAATTTATCATAATGAAAAACTTTTCACATATAAGAAGTAGTAAATAAAATTCACCTAATATAAAACCAATACTTACCCTTTTTTAAGAAAAATATTACCATAAACACATATAAAGAAACATATAACATATAAATGTAACATGGGACATAAATATACATAAAATGAATAAACATATGGTAAACATAAACACATATCAAGGAATATAATATCCATATATCTGACTTCCTCTCCCAACGCATTAGTGGTTATAAATTAACCACTCGTCCTTGGTTTATCAGGTAACCACCCATCATTTTGTTTATCACGTAATAACCCCTCCTGGTTTATCGCATAACCACCAATAAAATTTCCAAGAACAATTTAATAATAATAACACATAATACATGAAAAATGGGAAAATATTATTTCCACACTAAAACAAAAAGAGATCATTATAAGATATAGAAATGATCAACCCAGTTTCAAAACCAATTAAAAAAATTGATAAAGATAATATTTAATCAATGTGTCCCATACCAAATTGAAAATTTTGAAATAAATTATCCTTTTAAAAAAATCATGTCTATATAAATAAATTATTAAAAACAATTTTCAAAACATTTACATGAAATAGAAGGTTTCAAATGAAAAAAAATATTTAAAACATTTAAAATGATGTTTTTGTTAAACACTCCCTTACAACATCAGAAATACATGAATCAAAATCATTAAGGAATAAAACATAACAGAACATTAAATGTCATGAGAATATACTAATTCGTGGTATAATGAGTCAAATGTGTTGTATATACACAATATAGGATAATAAATGTTTATAAGAATAAAATATGCACCAATGAAAGGAAATTGACACTAAATCACTTACAAAGATCATATCATAAGATTAAGGATAAAACAATGAATTAATTATATGATAAAAATATAAACACACCAAATATAAGTGGATATTCAGTGTAAAACAATAATAAGACATTCACACTTATTCGTTGAAAAACATAACCAATGAAAAGGATATTTAACTCAATGAATGGATATTGAGTTATGATTTCGCTTTCAAAGTTTATATAAACGACGTAAGAATTTTACAATGGGGTGATTATGTGTAGAAAAAGTACATCAAAAAAAGGAAGTGGAAATTAAAAAGTAAAAAATTAAACACTAATTCCACATATAATAATATAATAATATAATTAACAATGTATGCGTAAAACACAATGAGTGGAAATTGAGTATAGTAATTCCCTTACCATGAGTCCAAATCATCATATATGTTCCTTTTCCATCCTGAATAATAAATATAAGCTAATTTATACTTTCTTCAGATACTTTTTCATGTTTATTATTCATTTTATATTAAATATTATCATTTTGTAAAAGTGACAAAATTACTTAAGTTCATATCTGTCTCATTTTTATATTCGGTACTTCAGTCGAAATAAACTTATTTGAGAAAAACATTCCATGTGATCAAAATTTATTCATATCTAGAATATTATTCATTATTTTAATCTATATATCCCATATAAATATATATATATATTTATAATAGTCCATAAATTTTTTACATATTAAATGAAATTCACCGTTCATGGAGATGATTTGTCATACGTACACATGAACAATAATTTCATTCCTCTTCCATATTAACGGAATGTAAACTAAATGATAAATAGGTATATTATAATTATATAATAAAATATATGTTATATATGTTATATATGTTACATATTTTCATTAATTCTATCATTTATATGTTACATGTTGGGCCTGAACAAGTCATAAAACTTTGAGTAGGCTGTAGTTTGCATTTCCTCAAATGAAATTGTTATATTTAAATATAATGGAAAAATAATGTTATGTTGTAAATAAAAATATACATAATTATAGAGAAAATATAAATATAATACACTTCATATATAAATAAAATTCCATAATAATGGCCACCATGGGTGGTTTTTGGAGAAAATTAACAATTAAAATTTCGTGAGACACTGGTTCTTCGTTCATAGAAATAGTATGTTACTACCCATTAGATAGAGTTTTGTGTGAGTGTAGTTAAATTGATTCTAAAAAAACAACCTATTATATTGAGGCAACCAGTTTTTTACTTAATAATAGAATAATAAGAGTATAGGGAGTGGAGAAGAAAAATAAAGGTAAGGATGTTGAGTGAAGACGTTACCCCTAAATCCAGTAATGTCTTTGATTTGAGACAAAAGGCATTATTAGATTACCTTCATCCCAAGGTAAGTCTTCAAGGAATTAAAGTGGGATGTTGGGAGCTTTTTTTAGAAGAATGTGGATGACCAAATAGGCTTTAGAGGTGTTAGTACGTGTGTAGATTTGGTGGTCTTTAATAAGATGGATGATGGGATCTTTAGGAATATCTTGAAATATTATTTAATTAAAATTTTATTTCCTAATTCAAATAGTTCCAAAGAGATATAATTAGATTATAAGATGATTATGCGTATAAATACTCTAAAACATTATGTTTTAGACAAATTTAGTTAATAAAATTAACCTTTTCTTTAAGCATTAAATTTTAGTTATAAACCTTAACTCATACCATGTTTTCTTGTATTTTAATAATATATGGGTACAATAGTAACAATAAAATGAAAATAGAAAAAAATGGATAATTAAAGACATTTAAAACAGTTTATGAGTAAATTAGAAATTATATTAGAAGTTTTGGACAATAATATCATTTTATAAAATAGTATTTATTTTAAAAAATTGTTTTCATAAATTTTGTCACTATTTAGAAATTGAATTTTGTTGACTTCATAACAACATGATTACTTTGAACCAATGGAATTAAATAATCCTAAAAATTTCAATTTCATCAAATAAATTTCTTGAATAGAAAAAATGTTCATTTTATATTTATTTTAAAATTTATTTTTATCATATATTTTAATATTTCATTAATAAAGTAATCATTATATCATTTTTTTTAAATAAATTTATTTATTTAGTGTCAAAGAAATCATAAATAAAATAAAATGACGTATGAATTATTTTTAGATTTATAGTGAAAATTTATAGTCAAATATATCAGTTTTAAATCACTATATTTATTCTTTTTAGTAAAAGATGCATGTTTATGTTATATTTCTCTTTACATTAAATTAATTCTTATAGCATGTCATTATCACATCTATATGGCTCCATGGGGTCCCAAAACTGACCCAAGGATACCCATGGTCAGAAATATATCATACAATAGTATTTTGACATGCGTTATGAGAGTTACATTTAATTAAAAAATTACTTCTTACAATTATTTACCATATTTATCCTTTAATCACGGTAAATATTTTTTTTACTGAATGTATAAATCGTAATGTAAAAAAATATAAGGGATATATTTGAAAAAATAAGACCTTATGATTAAAAATATGGAATCCATTTTTACAAATTAAAAACAAATAATTTGCAGAAATAAGTATTCAATTTATTCATGTTGTCAAAACTAGTAAGTTGGGTTTTAAAATGTAAAAACTATTAGAAGAATTACATGTGTTTATTTCTAATTAAAATGTGGAATTACATGAAAATACCATAATTGAATTAATTGATAAAACATAATCCAATTACACTTTAAATTTTTTTTATGTACAATCTAACTATATAAAAAAATTAGAAAAAATTGAAGTTTTGAATTAAAATGAATTATTTTCCACTATTCAATAAAATATGAATTTTATTAGGAAAACACCAAAATTTAATCCAATGTAAATTTTTATTTCCATAATCTATAGCTGATGTGTATATTGTCAAATATAATACATAAATGTGTAAAAACTAAATTTAAAAATGATTCACCTTCAAAAGGTTGTATAACTATCTTTTAAAAATATTAATGTATTTCATGAATAAAATTTTATTCATTCGCATTTCAATCCCATAAAATTCATTATATAAATGTGAAAACATTTAAAAAATATATACAATCATAATATTTTCAATGATTTTCATTTTAATAAATACAAAGGGAATGAGTAATCAACCATTTAAAATAATAATAATATTATAGTATAAATTTTTGGTATAACTAAACATTGTGTGAAATGTATGATTTCGATAAACCAGTTGTGGTGTTTTGTGTATGCTATCTGAAAATGTGTCTCATTTAAAATAAAATTAATATATTATTGATAAATTTTAATAAATAATAAAATTTATTATTCTATAAATACTTTGGTCCTTATAGTCTCAGTAGGGAATCCAGGACATATACTAGAGAAGACCACCAATGTTTGGGTAGTAGACAATTTTCTTTCACTATGGGAAGAATAGTCAAGTTTAGATATAGTGATATATACAACCTATGTTTTTTCTGAAATTCATATAGGGTGAGATTCTTGAGAGGTTCGGCATGAATCATTCTATGGGAGCTAAAATACAAGGAATGAGAAACACTTTTGGTTATGAGATTAGACCAAGAGAAGCACTAAGAGATGGTAGTTGTGCTTCATCCAGAGAATGTTTTTGTGGAATAGGTATTGGGACCATGTTGTGTGGACTTTGGTCGGTTTATGGTACACCATTTTGTGGATGTTCATCCCCCTGTATTTTATCATCAGGCCTAGTGCACACTATAGATCATCTAAGTGAAGAGTAGGATGTGGAGTTGGTTATGGTTAGAGGATCCCCATGGACATGACCATGGTTCTTTTGCCTTATTATATCATGGAACTTGGGTAGTAATGATCTTTTTTGGTGCATGAGGGGAACACAATTTATCTATTTATAGATGATTCATTGGTTAGTAGTTTTTCATTGGCATAGATTCATTATATACATGTGTGCATGAGTGCACATGAGAGGTGTATGGCACTGTTATCCATTATGTGGGAAATGATGGATGAGTTGATTGATGAGGTAAATTGGAATATGGGAATCATTAAGATGTTGGACTTATTTTTTGTAAAAACCATCAGGACTAATCATATATATCTGATGAGATGTGGGACCTCATATTTTTTATGTGCGATAGGGACTTGAGGGTGGATTTTGATGATATGGGTGACATGTTGGGTTTTTGGGATGAAACAATAGAATACAATGAGTTAAAGGGGAGGAGATGTGTTACATAAAGGATTTAGGTTCTTGGGATGAAAGATGTACCATAGGTTTTATCGCGTTTTGTGTTGGGAAGTGACTGGGGTAGGTAACTCCAATGTAATGGAGCCCCTTGATGAAGTTGACCTCTCAATTTGAGACCGAGGTAGAATTGGTTTCTTTCACAGAGATGGGTACATCCAGAAACATTTCATGTTTATGTTTGATAAAATGTTGATGTGTATTTTTATGGTTGGTAGATTGTAACACACAGTGTTTTTAGATTGGGTTGAATTCCATTCCCATTTCCCTTTTTTTGATGTTTCATTGGTAGACCTACCCATTTATCAATTAATGGAACTTAATTCCAAGACGTTATTCGACCTACGATCTTGTTTTTAGATGATTATAAATGTAGTGAAAATGTATTGGGGTTTTTTTTGTTTGATCTGTGTCAGAGGCTAAAAACATAAGCATTCTAAAGTCCACAAAAAATGGAATTGGGTTTCGATAAACCATATGGCCTCCCACGAAAAACTGTGTGTCCATCCAAACCTCCCAGGAATGGTTTGAATAACTGTACAATAGGGGTTTCATGGTCATGTATAACACCTTCAATTTTTATCATAAGGGATTCACACAATTTCCACATGGTTAGGAAACCCATGTGGTTTAACCAGGATAGGTTCCCAAATGGAATGTGTGTTTCACATGGTTGGCATGTAGTTATCCAAATCATGGGACCTAACCAAGAACCCCATTAAAGAAATGAATTAACATTTGTTCTTGGTCACCTATTTACCAATGCCTTTATTCTTATTCTGCCTTTGGTTGTACACAATATTGGAGAGCACAATTTCTCTTAATCTTCTAGGTGTTAAGCCAAACAACTCATTTGTTCTCTGATATTATCAGCACCAGGTGAATTAGAATCATGTCACTAGGTGATTCATTCATTTTTATTTTATTCATATTTTCAGTTGCATTACATAAAGCTACATCTGTTGGGGTTGATTTATGATATTTTTATGAAATTATTCTATAATACTGATTTCATCCAAATATGATTACATTAAAGGATCATATTAGACAATCATGCATTTACCAAAAAGAGGTAGGTGCTTCTTATCATTCTTTATTGTATTGTGGTTTTTGGATGGGGTAACTTTGAGCGTTTTATTGGTTAGTCTGAGTGACATTAAACAAATTAAGTAGGTTCTTTTTATAAATTGAATTGATAATGTGATATTCTAATGATCATGTTTCTTATGATTAAAAATGGTTTCATATGGTGGGAAGATTCATTCCTTGGGACGATTAGGCCATGGTGTATAATTATATAAAGTGAGATGTACAATTTAATTATATTTATTTGATTAGTTCCATGGGAATGTGACGGGATTAGCCTGATGATTGAGATGGGGGTGTCCATATTGAATGATGTGATGTAATTGTGAGGACTATATTAGACCTGATACTAGAGGTAGTTTTGATCATATGTTGGGGAATGGTCCTTAGTTTAATATGTTGAGGTCGTCAGGTTACACGCTAGGATCATGTAACATTTGTTAGAAATGGATGTCAATTTTAGAGACATAGTTTATGGGACATGATGTGATGAATGGTGTCGATTATGAATTTATTTGGTGATCTATTGAGATGACGATTTTACAATTTGGAAGACATATATCATTATGAATTAGACATCTTTCTTTTAGTTGGTGGATTTTATCAGGAGTTGTGTTCCATGGGATTAGGTACATTATTAGGGTGTGCATTTGGGATGTTGGATATTATTTAGACCTGAGATGTTTATTGGAACATGATTTTTGTTCATTTTATTAGATTATGATCCTAATATGTTACCTGGATAGACTTTCATTATGGGTTTCCATAGTTTATATGTTATAGATCCTCTCCACTAAAATTTTCTATTTATGTATGATGGACGTGATTTCTTCCTTGTGGATTTTGAGAACAAGGGAAGATTGTTTTTTTATTTTACTTGTTTTCAATGTTTATTTGAATTAGATACACATGATAAATCTGATATGTAAGATAGTTAGAGTTTGTTAGTGCCTTATTGAAATTATTTCACACACCCTACATTGGACCTTCTAGAAGTTTATACACTTCATGACAATACATTAATGTAACGGTTCTAGATTAGGATCCATATCAATGTTATAATGTTATCATGGGATAGAATGAAATGGGCCATTGGTTCATTCCTCAACTAGAGCTTTCTTTTTGAGTTTTCATTATTATCTACATGCTATCATATATTGGTACTGAGGTCGTCCATTGGTAATCCTTCTAATTATTGACCTGTATAACCAAGCCTGTACCCATCTTTTTCATTAATAGATAAAAATTTTATTTCATGATGTTTAATTATGAAAATATATCCTCTTGTGATTAATGTAATTATAATTACTTTTAATACTATTTTGTTGGATTCCTCTACTATCAGGTTACTAGTATTCTGTCTTGTGGTCTTTCTATTACATTGCATTATATTTATATAGACTATTATTACATCACCTCCATTGGTTATATTTTGCCCAATTTCACCCCTTTACACCATATCTTATAGTCATAAGTCTTTAACATATATGGATTCATACTTAAGGCCCAGTGGCACTCAATCCAATGCACTGTTTGAGTGGAAAAACATTTCAGAGTACTATACCCACCATCATGACCGCTCTATTCATTGAATCATTCCTTACAAGTTTCAAAGTTGTTTTTTAATTAAAATGTATTTTATAATATTTTGGAAATTAATAAATTTTAATGATGTTATATCGATGATGAAATAGTACTTTATTCAGGAATTATTCGAGACATATATGAAAATATTTTCCATCTATGATAACATATTTGATGTTAATTGTACTCCTATATGGATATGATCCAATGATACCATATTTATTCTCTCTGTGCATGGTATATGATTATGATGACTAGAAATTAACACAACCCCTTCTATTTTTAATGGATTATGCTAATATCATATAACAAAAATCCCAGGATATAGTGACATTTGTATGAATAAATTATGATAATTAGATAGTTGGGAACAATATATCCCACTAATTCATTTGTTAATGTGTTATTAATATTTCATGAGATTATGGTTATGTGCATGTAAATTATTGACAATATATTTTTTCACATATTAAAGAATGGGTAAAATTGCAGTATTCTTATAGAAAATTTGTAGACAATATTGTGAATGTTTTCATCTCATTTTGATCAATTATTAATAATGATTATAGAAATGTTCAAAATATTATGCACTTAAATGATTAAATTTTTTTACATTCAAAAAATTATGATTTTATATACAAATGATCCCATAAGACAATATTATGACTCAATATTTTCAATCACTTCATTGAAAAACATTCTAATCACGTGTCTTCATATAAATTGAGTTTAAGGATTATGCTATATATTTTTTTGGGTACGAATATTTTATGTTTGTTAAATGATATTGAATATGTAATCATAACCTTATGATAATATAATCCTATAATTATTAGCATCACTAATTTTTACCTTTAATAGTAGTATAATCTCATCCTTTCTTAGTGTTCATTTTGCAGGTTACGAAGAATGGTTTTATTTAGGGTATATATAAAGAGTTTACATTGTGAGATAATATTTTCAGCTGATACTAATGATAATACATGAAATATGTTGATTTTTTATATAGTTTCCATAGACACAAATCTTTTAGGGTCCCCTAGTCTATATTGTAGTAAAATTTATTGAAATTAATTTAAAATGAATCAATAGATATATATAGAATTCTTGGTTCACATCATCATAGGTTCCTCTTACGGTTAACACATTATTACATGCATCATATATGAAGGAGTTCTTGTTTTCATGTCCTTATTGACTATACTCTCCATATATGATTGTTGACCACGGGGCATCTTGACTATTATAGGATGCCTCCATTATTAAATTGAGTAAAATTATTGAAGTAAAATCATGATTATGATCATACACGTGACTGGAATTTTAGTCAAGGAAAGTACAAGAGTTGCTACCTCTTGGAATGTTTTAGACCATTCCTCCATAAATTGGGTAGATAGTTATTCTTATAGTACCAACAGACGATGTGCATAAGTTGATTAAACGTCTTAGCTCTTAGATTGATGGATCCCTTATCTTTATAGAAGATCCAAACAATAAAATAGATCAATCCAATATTCAATCTGTCATAATGTTTTCTTCCATGTCAGTACCACTCTTAATTAAATGGTGGTCTTATAAACAAACCTATTCCATAACCCAAAAGGGATATAGTAGAGTCTTATGAATATGGTTGATGATGTGGAAACTCTCACCTGGAAATCATTTGAGAGTAAATTTATGGGGTAGGATAATGTAGTGATGTTTCTATATATTCACAAAAACAATATTATGGACCATCATGAGTGGAGATTTTTATTGGAATAATATGCATAAAAGTTGAATAATCTCTAGTTATATGTTATGTCTATGGTTAGTGATGCATACACTTGATCATAGACATTTGAGAGTAGACTTCTATTTAATATATTGGATGCATTGATATATTCAAATATTTCTCATTATTTTGGAGTGGTGCATAATTCCAAGGTTATATATACATTTCCATCTGATCAGACACAGACTGTTATTTATGGCAGTGGGAATAATGGAGGAGAGTCACAAAAATCTTGTATCTAAAGTCAATCTTAGGGATCCATGTTTATAAGAAAATTATAGAGAAATTATTAGGAAATTTATTCATCTACAATAGGTTCATATGATGGTTCATTAAATTTTATGGGGGAGGTAATTCTAATCATGTAAAGGTTGAGGGAATGTCATTTTTTATTTTTTTCACCTACTGTGATGTAGAATGGGAGTTAGTTGATAATCATACAATGTAAAGGAATATATTTATGTAGTAGGGTCTGAATGGTGACATACATGGGTGAGGATATTGGAGATAATCTGTAGTCATATGATTCTATTATCTGTTACATCATTCACCACCATGTGACCTGAAGTAGACTTATGGAGAAGGGGGTAAAAGATGATGAATGTTATTGGAAGTGGAGTCTTATGACTCATAGACTATTGTAAATATTTGAGGAATATTATTGTATTATATAATTTACCTATTGTACTAATATCTATAGTCATGTGCCCCACTTTCTTTCCCTATCCCTGGTTCGAGATCAAAATATCCAATTATAGCCTTTGGCACAACCATTTTGGTAGAATACTCTTACTTGGGGAGTGTCAGTTATCATAAAAATCATTGTCAAGTGTGAATTAACTCATAGATGGGAGTGAATTTTCATGGTAGTTTTTATAGTAATGAGGATGCCTTATGATTTCATTCTTTGTATGGACTTCCTATGTATGTATTACGCACATATTTACTATATAAAGCTGAGGATTTGGTGCATTGGAGTTTTTTGTATTTTATTTTCCATTTTCAACGAGAAGTAAGTATAAGAAGAACATTAGGAGCTCATACAAAATATGATTGATTTTATTTGTAATTTCTTTATTACCCTGTGTGTGTTGGATGTTATGGGATTTTTATTTCCTATAGTAATTGTGGTGTATGAGGACATCTTCTTAAGGAAGTACCAATTCTAAAACCCCAATGAGTGACCAATTTATATATATAGATTCAATTAGGGATTTCTAAAATATATGTACTATTATATGAAATGGTTTTGGTATATCATTGATAGTTGAAGGTGCAGGTATAGGTTTTTTTGAGGTTTGGATTTGTTAGACCTAGCATATCCCCATGGAAAACCCCATTATTATTTTACAAGTATATAGAAAAAGATTAATTTTATGTATAGATTATCATCACCTAAATTAGGTTAGCATCTATAGTAAGTGTCCAATTTAATTAATCGATGACCTTTCCATCTACTTAAAAGGGGATAAGTGGTTATAAATTATTAACAATGTGTTTAGATATCACCATCTATGAATTCGATAGATGGATACACCGATGACATAATATTATTGTTACTATGGTCATTATGAGTGGTATATTATGCCATTTAGTATGAGAAAAATTGTATCCTTGTTCATGATACTCATGAATGAGATCATTAAACCACTCATATACTAGTTCATGTTATTATTCAAATATTACATCCTAGTGTTGTAAAATATTAGTGGATAAAGTGAGACATTTAATAACGGTTATGGACTCATGTTGAGATATCCAACATTATATAGATCACCAGAATTGAGAGGTTGGTAATCAATTATTCCACATTTTTGGATAATTCATCTCTAAAGAGGGAGTAGTAGTGGATATAGTGATTGATTAAGAAATTAAATCCTAGGATCCACCCAAGGGAGTGACCAAGGTGTAGATGTTCTTTAGGTTGGTTGGATACTAATAGTTATACATTCCTTTTTTATCTAGAATATTGATACCTTGAGTACATTGAACCATAAGTGGAATCCATTAGTTTTAATCGAGAGGTTATAGATGTATTTTATTGAAGTATCAACAGAGGTTGATGAGAATCCCCATCTTGAGTTTGCTAGATGAGGTTATAAAACATATGGTGTTCTATGATGCCTCCTAGACTAGTCTCTAATGTGTTATAATGTAGTTAAATGTATTGATAGACTGTATATCCCAATATATATGATACCTTGAGTTTAAATACATGACCTGTGATTTAGAGATGGAATTGTCGAGGTATTAAATCATTATGTGGTATCACATCCTTATGGGTGGCTAGTTAATTGGATATTATGACCATAATAGAATAAATTATATCTCCACATAGAAGGTTCTTATCCTGATAAGGGGTATATGGATAAGGTTTATGAATAATTATTATTATGAGACAGTAAGTGCTCCATGAAAGGGGAATGTGGTGTAATAATACATTAATATGAGATATTGGTCATAGTTTATTAGTAAGGGTCTGATTAGATGGCCATATATTAGTTATCCTTAGAGGATGTGTATGGATTATCTTACCATATATCATTGGTATTTACCCATCCACAATATTTTATTATTAGTGAGGCACATCATGTAGGTATAATGTGTGAGGATTTTTCTTGTACAAATGAAAATTAGAAGTGATATGGGATGGTTTTATGAATTTGGATAGAATATCATCCCATTTTCAGGATGGATGATGAATCCATTTGAACCATCAGTGGATGTGATGAGGGACATTCGTACACCCATTTAGTGGTGCATATAAGAGTGGTAAACATATACCAAGAATTGTAGCATCAATTCAATTGTCTATTTATGATAAGGTTCAAATCAATGTTTTTATCTTGATGCCTCAGTTTCCCATAGATGAAGGCTAAGAATCATGTTCTTGAGGGTGTCAATCAACCCCATGAGGCACAAGAGATGAAATTATATAGTACCTATATATTCATCATGATGATAGTTCCATGATCCTCTAGTGGTCATGAGAAATATTTGTGATCTTATACTGTCTAACTAGATTTACACACTTATTAGTCATCTAAGAGTATAGTTCAGTAGATATACGGGGATGTATTCATAGACAGGATATATCCATCCTTCAAAATGTTCTCTTGATGATAATTTTAGATCATTTTTTCTTTTTAAAACATGATTATGGAGGGTATTACATGAGGAATATGTTTTATGTTCTTTTTATCACATCATTTCACTCCCATATAGAGAGAAAAAAATGATAAAACCATTATAGTTTAATAGTACATGATTCAAGAATTTGTGATGGAATTATTTTTAATAGTGAAAATAATCAAATATATGGATTTTATGTACAAAAAATGATACTTTAAAATGATTGACATGTCACCATTTGAGGATTTTTATGAGGGATTGTGTAGGTTAGTATTCTTTTAAACTGATCCAAGGAAGACAATATTATTTTTCCTAGAGTTGGTTGGAACAACGATAGAGAAGGTTCACATCATATAAATAGGGATAAGGACTAATCAGAGTTGTAAAAATTTTTATGAATACACAAAAAAGGTCATTCAAATTAGATGAGGGAGAATATATGATTTGGATGCCCCAAAATAGTAAGGATATCATTGAATTTGTTGGGTCAGGGAGTTATCTATGTGGATTATCCACCCATTCATATTACATCATATGGATGGTAAGGTAGTGTAACAATTATCTTTAACACTATAGCTAGACCACGTACACAATCAATTCTATGTTGCATTGCTTTAGAGAAATTTCCCTGACCAGTCAGATGATATCGACTGGGGAAATACATACATTATGGATGGACATACATTAGGAGAGTTCTGAGAAGAATTCTAGGATTAACATATGGATATCCGTATTTGGGGAGACATTCCCTTGGGTTTTGGACATTGAATGTGTGTTAATCCACAATAGATATACTAGCAGTGGGAGAACCGAATATGAACTCATTACCCTGATCATTTTAACTAGGTTTTTTCTTTTTTAGAATATGTGATCTCTAGTGAGGAGAATGTAAAGAGTCTATTTTTTCATTATAAAACTATATAAAATTTCAATAAATATTATAACAACTAGAAATAGATTTAACATAGTATTATCAGGATTGGGGACACATAATGTTGATAAAATAAAAATATTTAATATAAAATATAATACACCTGATGATTTTCATAATTAATTTAATATCTCTGAAATATATTTCCATATGAGATATCCAAGAAATAAATTAAATTATAAATATATTTTTAGGCATTGTGGTAGATATATATTGAGCAAATTGGTGGTTTAATATAATATTTTCCTTGGGTGGATTGATAAATAAATAAATTATATTTATTTATTTATTTATTTATTTATTTATTTATTTATTTATTAGCCAGTCCTAATTCCTCATATATATAACTCCAGTTATGAAAAAACATAGGGGTTATCCACATTAACCTTGGTATTTGAGATGGTTCGTATAGAATTTAATTTCAAAATGATTAGATCATGGGTTGACAATGAGTATTCCATAGTCTCTGTATTGAAAAAAAGTATTCATGGATCATTGAAACGACATTGATATAGAACCATTATTTAGTTTTGATTGATCAAAACACATTTTATGAGTTATTTATATGTTTTAATCCATTTTTTATTCCAATCATGAATATATCATTTAAAAAAATAATTTATCTGATAATCATTAATAAATGACTGTCGTTTTATCTTCTATGAGTTATGAATTGATATTATTTGGTCAATCAATTTTCATTCAATTTGTATTCATATTCTAAAAAATGAATTGAGTCCAAACTGAAAAACATATTTATTTATTTCATCATTTTTTATTGTGATTTTATTCTCTCTTTCTCTAATCATTCATCATTGTTATTTCATTTGTCTGAAGATTCCAAAAAATACCCAGTAAATAATTAGATTGAAATTTTTTCATTGGATAAATTAATCATTACCATTGATTTTAATTCTCAATTGAGGAAATGATATTAGTGTGTAATTGTGGTTTTAGTATTCACTATTTGATCATATATCTCATTTCATGGGTTTTCACATTAAAAATTTCATTGTTATAGGGATAATCTGAAAGTAAATATGGTATCTGAAATCCAGGAATCATCATTAACATATTTTCTTTAAACCACGGATATGAGTTTGATGGTGGAATTCATATATAAATCCCTTCCAATGAAGTAATTGGAAAATAAATCCAATAGTTTCTTAATCACTAAAAAAGAAATAGTTATACGACATGTAGATCATATGAACACATGACATGAAGGCCCATGTTGTACCATATAAGGTTTCAATGAAAATTTAAAAAAAATTCCATGTGGCATTTACAAATTTCATGTGTACCATATTTGGATACCCAACAAATAACCTAAGAATACATATTCTCATACTGGCTAGGTACATGTTCCCAACTAAGGAACATGGGAAATAACATGGTAATTGAGGATTACTTGTTACTCAGGAAAAACCAATATACACAAGCATTATAATAGTATGTGAGAATGAAAAGTGAAACATATCTACATGATAATAAAATTCAATGGATAAAAAGATGTTTTGTGTATAATATATACACACCATGTACTTTAACTTGGGTAACTTGAATCCCTTATTCTATTTAGTTTGAATAAGTTACTTTGAGGGTGCATTACTTTATTCCTGTTTAGTGTGGGAGAGTTTCCTCTTCCTTGCTGAGTTGTCCATTTCTCATCCTTGAGGGTTTTGTAGGGAATATATTTTTAAATATTTTATGTAGGACCCCCTTAGTGGATTAGAGTGGGTATCTATCCATGATCCTCGAGGTTATATCATCATTCCCTCCTTCCTCCATTGGTTGGGTCAAGTATCATGTGACAAACATAATTGAGAATTTGGTCCCTTATCAATAGGATTATTATATTAGGGGTGGGTATCTATCATAGTCCTTGGGATTGATCTATCTCTATGTATTGGGAAATTTTATGTTCTAGCATGTAATTGTTCATGGTGAGGCTTTAAAATTACAGCCTCTCGATTGAGGACCATTAGTATTAGAAAGTCTTGAGTCATGTGTCCCTCAATTAAATATTTTTAGTGAGACCTCTAGTTTAATTCATGGTAGAGTTTATGGTTATGACATACATTGTGGTTGGGAGTCTTCCTTGTGCATATTAGAGTAATATTTTTCATTATTATAGTTATTATCTCAAATCTATATTGACATGCCAACATGGCGATGTGATGAACTCTCTTGATGATTTATGATAAGTGATTTTAGGGTACCTAGTTGCATATTATTATACTCATAATTTCATGTTCTCTACCCAAAAATTTCCTTTCATATATAGTTAACAGAATTTTCAATGGTTTCTTAGCCAGTCCAGGAGAAGGTGGATAATAGTTTGGCTAAATGTATCTCAGTTAGTTAAATGAGTTTTATATGATTAAATTAACATACATTATGATGGGATGGTAAATTTTAAAACATTTTTGGTTTTTTACTTTTCCATCTTGATTCTTGTATGTAATTTATATTATGATATGGGATCCAGTTTTAAGAATGTATCATAGTTATATTTTTATTATTCCATTGTACACTACATTGAAGGTTGGATATGTCTGCATCTATAAAAGATTCATTAAAAATTCCTCCCATTTTTTGATATACCTACGTGATTATAGTTTGAATCCAAATCCATATTTGAGGTGGTATTGGGTTGCAACACTAATCTTACCATTAACCATAATATCCACATTTGGTCATGTCATGAAATTCTCAATCATCTACAAAATTATATCAGTCCCATTTTAAAATTTCTCAACAATTTCGATCCAATATAGAGGAGAGTGGAGAATTATTCCATAGAGGGTATCACCTAGAATTCATTTGAATAGAATATAGTTATATTTTGTTTATAAAACTACTCCATAAACGAATGGAAATCCTCCCATAAGCCTCCATAAGCTAGGACACATGGATAGAACATATTCTTCATAACATGAATGGATCACAATAATTGGACATTAGTAAATGAGTGAATTGGGGGATTAAATTTCCACTTCTAACTCAATTCATAATATAGTTATTACAGAATCATAAATATATACATTATTTCCTTTTAAATTATTAATCTTATGGCTACCAAGTGAAGCATAAAAATATCAATTAAATATTATTTCATGAGATCACTCACTGAATGAGATTTATTATTTGGTAGAAATTTATTAATTTTCATCACATAGTCTACAATCACCCTCATATCATAAAAACAATAATATCTTTAAATATTGGATAAAAATACATCAGGTTCACAACCTGTTTCCTCACTAGGGAAGAAAGCAGTTGGAGGGATCATGTATGATTTTGTTGAAAACCCATCACATATAAAAATATTATATATCATTCGAGAAATATTTCAATTTATTACATCATAAAAGGATAGTAGTATTTCTGAACAATTCCCTGGTAAATATTAATGATTCTTGTTTGTATAACATAGTGAGAATCATGGAATTATTCAAGAATAATACCCCTTCTTCTTTTATGGACATATATCAAATAGATATATTAGAATTAATGGTATTATTAGAACCAATCATCACAGATATTACCCCCATAATGTTTCTATATAAAAATCATATACAAAAAAAACAGATATCTTGGAGTCATTCACATGTTCCATGATGGATTATATATAATGGATATGGTTTAGTTATATCGCTCTGTTATTTTCAACACATAAAAATGGATTTCAATTCTATGTGTCATTTACTTCAATTAATAGTTCCCCAAAAAGAAATTTCATGGTGAACCTTCCTTTAAATAGATTCTATATCTAAATTTCTTTTTACAATAGTGTATTTAAAAAAATCAGTTTTTCAAGAAACTCAACCCAAAGATGATAACATAGATTAAACTCCAAATATAAGATTATGAATATTCTAGATTTATGATTTTTTAATACCACAAAGCATTATAAATATATATAATTCCCCCAAAAAAATAAAATCATAGACCACTTTATCCAGTTATAGGTCATGAGTAGTGTAGAAATAATTAGGGGGATATAGTCTTCTATAACCATATATGAGAATGATATAATTCTCTATGATAATGTAGAAGAGACCCACCAAAGAATCAACATAATACAACATTGAAACATAGCTATATATTTTAATACTGGAACTCGATTTCCACTTAATTAGACTTGTAATTGGTTGAATACTTTCTCATTCTAGAATTACCCTAGAAATTAAGGCCCATTATTTAAAAAAATCCATCATTAAAAAAACTATATTTTAATAAACAATGATAAAATGGTTATAATTTTCATCCAACCATAAGGTAAACCATATTTTGAATTGAGTGGAAGAAAAGTTATTGAAAATTGTAGAATCAATTATCATAGGATACCCTAAAATAATATCATCAATGATATCATTACCATCAAATATAAATTAATTTATCCACAAAAATAAATTATATTGATTTTATGAAATATTATGATCAAACAATGTAACTAAGATGATGCAGATATACCTAATATCCTAATTTTGAGGATTGTAAATTTTTTTAAGATCATTAATGTAGAATATGAATGTAATTTAACAATAAGATGATACATCCTATTAATAAAATGTGAATAATCAATAGAATTGGTCAATTAGAAAAGAATAACCATGAACTAAAACTTTATATAGTATCTTCATAAATTAAATTTTTAAATATTATAATTCTTCATGGGAAGCTGTTAGTAACAATTAAATAATTATTCATGGTAAAATAATATTTTCCGTTTTATGTAATAAAAGAGAAAATTTATTTTGAGAAAATTATATATACTATTTATTTTAAAGTTTTCCATGTTTTATTATTTTTCACTTAAGTGGAAATTATAAAAATTATTCTTTGAAATGAAAAACAGGGCACTCCACAGGGATGTTCAAGATATATTATGCCTTTTATCTTAAACCCCATCTAATTAGATCCTTAAATTACACATCTATTTTGAAAAAATATGATGTAGGAAATCAATATTGATTTTCTTCCAAGAATTATATCGATTGAAAATTAATCATATCATTTAGTTTGTAATTCAATAAAAAAAATTATTCAAACCTAAATGGTTAAAGGATCCACCTCAAAAAGTAATGATAGTCACTCCCTATCATCAGTCTCTTAAAGTAAATTATTATCCAACTTTTTATCTATCACCCCACTATCATCTAATATGGATGTTCTCATCCATGAGTGTAAATCCATTATATAATTATTGTATATTGATTTCATGAATGTGATATATTAGTCACTATAGATTCATAACAATCAATGAAGGCTCATAATTGTGATAACCAGTCTATTAAAAAAAATAGAATATTTTCATGATTTAAAAAATTATATATAAATGATTCCAAGTGAAAATTATTTGGAATTAATTATCTAGTAATTGGTTGGATGGAACACTACCCTACCTGTAGTGATATCACAACACCATTAAACACGTGAATTTGTTAATATATTGTACAAAAACCATTTTTTCCAAAATAAATGAATTCTATTCCAAAAAATTAAAAAATCTCATATGAATATATAGAATAAAAAATAGCAACTCTTATAGTAGATGATTTGACAATAATATTTCATGATCCCTATGGACTAGTATGAGGTCAAATATCCTACACTAATAACTACATAGTATTTAAGAGAGGGTTTTCAACCATGTATGCCTCTATGATATTAACCCCATATCATGATCAACAGAATCTAATAAACTGAGAAACTTATTTTGGATTTGATTGATATTTCAATTGTGGTCAGTACCTAGATTAATTTTGGATACATGATGTGTGAAATTACTAAATATGTGTGTACTAAAAATATGAGTAACACCACTCCACCTTAAATATTTAATATTTCTTATTATAATCTATGAATGTATACTAGTGACATGGAATAGGAGGTCACCTAAGACTAGGTGATGTATAGACCCCACTACACTATCAATCCTAATGTCAGCCACCTCATATCAACTGTTTCATTCCCATATCATTTAACTGAAGGAAACATCACTCATTATAAATATATGAAAGAATCTACCAACATGAAATCCACATTTTGATCAAATTTCAGATATAAATATCTTATTACCTAATTATGAGATGGTTGATAAAATAAATTATATTTCTTGAGTCTATGGAGGATCATTAAATACTATCTAATCCCATTATTCATTGTCTAATAACCCAACATAATAAATATAGTGAACTGGATAAGTCATTAAACAGAGCAACCAATCATTGAACACAAAAATCCTTGAGTCAAGTCAAGGAATTCATCATCCTTTATATAAAATAAATTTTATGGGGTAATTTAATTAATAAATTATCTTGAAAAAAAATTCTAGTGTAGCCTAGGTCATTCATAAATTAGAGGAAAATGTCCCACCATCAATGATCTACCCCACAAACATAATGGTGTCCAATATACCACAATATTATTCGAGTAATTATATAATCTCAAAGTTATGATGGTGAAGAGAAATAAATTCACGAGGTCATTTAAGGATATACATTATACATTAAGGTTAAGGGTTGATTAAACTTTTTATATTTCATCATAATAGAATCTAATGTCTCCCAAACATGTATCATGAAGAAAGTGAGAAAAATCATCATGGGTCTTGAGAATATTTTATTAAATGACTAGAGATGCATGCTCACTTACTCCTTATTGCATAAGAGGTGTTGTTTTTATAGGTATCATACATTATAATAATGTATTGAATAATACCAAAAACATTTACAATGGATATGAATGGATATTTATATCTTCATATTTATAGTCAGGTTAGTCTCTATTATCCATATCACTAACATTCATTTTCAGTTTTTTCTCATTTCAGATTTAAATTTCATACGCCACAAAAAATGTTATAATAGTTAAAACAGTAAAAAATATTATACTGATAGTATAATTCAATTGAAACTATAAATTTATGTTAGAAATGAATAATACCAGTAAATCATTAATTTAGTGATTCAAAATAACATAGTTGTTAATAATAAATATATTGGAAAATACTATTTATTCTTTGTGGATGTTTTATTTAATACAAGTCCAAATTTTTTAACACTATTAATATAAAATAAAAATACTACCACACTGAATTTCATTTTATCATATTTTTTCCCCCATAATAATACCTTCTACTTTACATTATAATCTAAACAAAATTGACCAACTTATATATTTAATAGTGATATTTCTCGAACATTCACTAGAGACGTGAACTATTACTATAATTATGTTGGCTGGACATATTTATAGGATACATACTATTAAAATATAACATTATATCCTAGATAATGTAATGTATCATATCAATGATAACTTAGTATATTTAATTACAGATAATTATTTTGTACCATGTACCGATAAAACACCTTGGTCACTCCACCATAACACATCCCGTTTACCTCCCAATTACAAAAGGATGGCATAAATACCAACCAATTAATGAAAAATATTAATGACATAGAGTTAACCTAGATATTATTTAATAAAAAATGAACAAAAACTCCTTAAAATTAGAGGTTCATGAATGAGATTTTAGTTTAATAAATTTGGAATAATTATCACCCTACTAGTGAGTGAATTTTAAAACAGTGTGATATAAAGAACACGATATGCTATGAAAACTAACATGTATATAATACACCAAAAATAACCATACAATCCAAAAATATTTAAGTCTATATAAAATAAAATATATTCACAATGTTCAAGATAAATAATTTCAAGACATTACTAAATGGTAAATTTTAAGGTTTATAGAATCAATTAAGATATCCAATGATGGACTCTCTATGTTCACAATAAGTGTTCATAGTAAAATCAAGAAGAAACCACTCATGACCTTCTTCGGATTACAGTAATATTTTCACAATCCACCCAAACATATCCACCATAACTCACTATTATAAAAAATAAATGAAAAAATTATATCCTACTTTGGCGACCAGGACAAAGAAGAAAATGACCCTAAATCACTATAAAATTATACATAAACAATAAAACATTTATATATAACATTGTCAAAAACAATTAATTGGAAGAAAATATGAAAAAAGTGTAACACAATATATATTGTTTAGATGTGACTTCAACTCCATGAAAGTACTCATATTTCCATTCTTAAGGTTACAAAAGATGATTATAATGGTTTAAACATTATCGAAATTAAATGTGATCATCCCTAAAAAATTTAATTACATCCTATAGTTGAAACTAATTGTCATATATTTTTATCTCAATGGAGTGTTCAACCACAATGCTCTTATAATTATGGATATCTCTGTATTCAATAAAATTATCCCACTAACACAACTTATCCATCTATTACACTGTTTTCACATTCAAAAAAATTTCATCAACACAGCTATTCTTTGTATAAGATCTTATAATACATTTTCTTGAGTTATTATCACAACCCAACCTCGAGCAGTGGACATTGTCATGTCACCACTTGGAAATGATCAAATACTATAGTTTACTTCCCCACGCACCTTAATATATTACCAACTAAGGTCAACTATAAATCTAGTGACTATCATGGCATACTAACACTTGTTCTTTAATTGTTCTTTTATCATCCCAATAAAAGTAATCCTAGAAGGAGTTTACCGATAATATAAATAGATTTGGAATAGATTTTATAATAAGGGATTTCTGATCAGGAAGACACCCAAAAATAAATTTATACCTTTTTTGCATGGGTTGCACTACTTTTATTTTTTATGCCTCATAATTTCAGGGGTGTTATACATAACAACATTAAAGTACTACACTCCCATTTAGGCAGTCACCACAAACCAATGAAGTCCCTCCAGACATCACGCTATGTACAATCTGTGATACCATTTATATCTAAATTACATTGGGATATGAAAATTGTGATGTGTCCCCTGTGTATCGTATAATACCTTGGTTTCCTTCCAAATAGATAAAAATTTATAACCCATTGGTGTCACCTATCAGGATAATGTTATCCCACATTCCATAATTGTCTATTTCATTTCTATATTTTATTAGTCACACAAACCCTAGGAAACATTCTAGGAGGTCACACATCATTACACTACTCCTGAACAATATCACATAGTTGTGGGTTTTTAATCAAGTAGTTTCCAAAAAAAATATGTTATCCTACGTAACATTATTTATAATAATTGGTATTTTTTATCCCCACATTCCATTGTAGATTAATTTTTATCTTTATAAAGTATTTTCTGCATTACACATTTCTTCCATTTGACTTATTGAAGTGGTAATTATGTTTCTTATCCTTTTAATGAATCATCTAGGAATTTTAATTTGATTAATTAAAAACAATTTTATGTGATTTATAAAATAACACATTGATCACCACCGCACCACGATCATAAAAAACCCATTTGAAATTATAGATTTATAATTACATCATCTTGTAGGTCTACCTAATTTATACATAAATGGTCTATATAATCAATCCATACAATCTCCCACATGGGAATCATTTTATTGTCTTACCACCCAGTCATACATTATCTCTTATATAATCCCTATATGATGTTAATATTTGAATATTAAATTATTAATCAATTGTCAAAACGACATCACATTACAATATGAAAATAGGATGAGGTATCCATGAAATATAATTTCAAATTTACTTAGAATCCATGAGAAGGAACTCTGTATAGGTCACCATTAACTATTTGAAGAAAATCTCCCCATATAATTTTGATAAAGGGAATAATGGTAGAGTATCCATAGAATCACAGTATTCATTAAAATTTGATGATGTATGGAATTCCATGAGTATTTTCTCTCATTGGGACCAATTAAAGTGACTATAATTATATACATACACATTAAATAAAAATTTTGGAATACATAAAGAATTATAGAAATAGATTCCCAAAGACCATACTTGTCTAGTGCCTTTAAAAACATGGAAACATAACCAATGGTATGTAACGTGAGCAATATTTTATCCCACTAGGTTCTTCATGACTATTAACATTCATTGAATCATCATACATAATAGATATATTCATAATATGTGGAAAAAAATTAGAATGGGTTGATTTCAGATGCTCAGTAAGGGTAACAATAGAGATATCTATGAAAAATCATGGGAATATGGGTATGAGAACGTGATCATGAATATATAAGATCAAACCCTACGTATCAAATATCATATACATAGATTATTGAATAAGGAATGGTAGTTAATAAGAAAATAATCATAAGGAAATAATGAACAAAATCAATGAAAACATAAATTGGAATAAAACATGGAATTGCTGCAGAAAACTAATAATTAAAAATTATGTCTATAGTAATAAAGGAATTTCATCCAAGTCCATCTTAGTAGAATG
Source organism: Viscum album (assembly GCA_963277665.1). Taxonomy (NCBI): domain Eukaryota; kingdom Viridiplantae; phylum Streptophyta; class Magnoliopsida; order Santalales; family Viscaceae; genus Viscum; species Viscum album. The sequence goes on from OY728137.1 coordinate 1,213,353,411, forward strand.
GGTTAACTCCCCATACCGTATTGGTAGTCATTGAACACACCCATATCCATATTATTAGTATATCTTCACTCCTCATACAATATTAATAGTCATGGTTCACTCCCATGGCCATAAAAGTAGACAAGGATGACTCCCATGACCATCTTAGTCTATCTCATGAGATATAAGTCCTTACCTAATTAATTAGAAGGATATATATATATATATCACCCATATAATAATGAAATAATACATATATGTTCTAAAATATCATTAAAAATATAACCCCTTAAGGGAAAAGAGTATTATAATCATATAATCATATCATTATCTATAAAAAATTATACATCATTTATAATCATATTATGAAAAAAAAACCAGTGAAAATATAGAGTCTTTAAAAACATATAACCCATGAAAGAGAAATGTGTTTTATATCCATCATGACATAAAAACATAAAACATTCATAGAAATAATTATAATAAAACCTTGAATCAATCCCCTAGAAATTCATTCATAACACCAATAGATTTCATCTTAGTTACTTATTTTTTCTGAAATATCTTCATAATATATTGATGAGAAAAATACACTATGTATAAGGAAAAATGATTTTAAAATCATATAAAATTTTGGAAAAACATTTTTCATTGTCAATGGATTTGAAAACATATAAAATAAAATTTAAAAACAATAAAAACATTTCAAATCATTTCTCTATTATAATTATCTTCATGGATCCTTTTAAAATAATATAAATCATTTTTAAAAACATGATTTTGGAAATTAAACAAATTTTTGACTCAAGGGGGAAATATGGTTATATTTTTCATAAAAATATTTTCTTATTTATTATATGTAGCAAAGAGTGGGAAAAAGTACTAATAAATGGATATTACATTGTGAAATAAAGTTTCGGGAAACACATTAGTGTTCTTGATATATGAGTCATAATATTTCATCAATGAATTTGTGAACATAAAAAATCGTAATAAATGATAGAATTGTTTAAATAAAATGTCACTACATGGTAAATTGGGATCATACTCTTCATGAATGAAATTTAAATTACCAGAGACTTAAATATTATTGAATGTAAACAATTTCATGTTATAACATTCCAAATATAAGTATATAGACCTCAAAAACTAATTTTGGTGCATAATGAAACATTAGTCTCAAATAAGAAAACTCGAGGCAAAATTGTTTTAATGATATTATGACTTTTGAAACATAAACCACATGAAATAAATATCATAGAGTGGATAAGTAAATAACTATAAATTTAATAATAATAATAATCATCATCATATAATAAATTTGTGAATAGTATATACACTATGAAAAATAAAAGAGTGGTTAACATGGAAGGCATTTGAGGGATATAAAAAAATGAGATGAAATTCCCTTACCATGTGTCTTTACTCTCATCAAAATTCTTATATAAGAAATATAAGATTATTATAAATATATCACATAACCATATCCTTATATATAATACCATATATTGTTTTATTATGAATTTATATTACATGTTTATTAATATTTATATGTTATGGTTATGCTTTGGGTATTATTCACCATGTGTTTTTCATGTCTATTAAATTGTTATGTATTCAGTCCTTATACATTATTATGATATTCCTATTATAAACTATGATATATTTTTATATCATATATAATATATAAAATATAGATGTATGAAATGGAATACACCGTTCATGGAGATATTAGGTTGTACATGTTCATCAATGTTGTTTCTATTTTTTTTGTGTGTTTTGAAAGAAAGAATGAAAATGAAATATATATATATATATATAATATAAATAAATTAAATTTAAAATTATATATATATATATCATATATGTAAACTAACCGCATACATAATAAATTTCATGTAGTGTTTGAACGAATCACATCACTTTGAGGGTGTGGTAGTCCACAATTCTAAAATGAAATTATCACATTTACTAAAAACGGAATGTATAATGATATGTGTGGAAAAATAATTAAATAAAATTAAATAAATAATAATTATCATATATATCATATATAAATATATTTTACATCATCATTTCTACCATGATATGTGGTAAAGGAAGAACTAGCTATCATTGTTTCGGGAGGCTGTAGTTCACTGTAAACATAAAGGGTACTTGGATGTGTTTTCCAGTGTATGTCAAACCAATAGAAGAACAAAATATTATAGTATTTATGATTTTGTATTTTTTATAAAATAATGGAATAATTATATTATAGGGGTGTAGATTAAATACATGATAATGGATCTTGGGGAAGGATGTTACTAATACATGGGGTAATGTAGAGACCCAAACATAATGTAGATGGACATTACATTACTTTTTCAGAATAGTTAATATAAAAAAAATATTCACCCAAGGACCGTAATAGTTTAGTGTCTTTGAAAACTCAGAACAACATCTTCTAGTCATGGTGGAAGATCATCAACATCTCCCATAAAGATCTTCCCAATTAGTATTCTTACCTAAAACCTTTCTTTAAATACTGGGAGAATAAAACATATAAAGGGTGAGCTTAAATGATCAGTAAGGGTAAGCATGGAGAAAATAAATCAAACCATATAAATTTGAATTCAAAATCATGAACATAATGTTTAAACATCAAATTACAGAGCAATGACAAAATACATGGAAGTATATATAGAATAGATCATAATAAAACATTAATCATGATAAAATAACAAGGGAATAAAACATGTAATTGTGGAAAACCATTAAGACCATGATATGATTTCTATTGCAGCCAAGGAATTGCTGCCAAGACCATCATAGTGGACAATGTCCCTTACTGAACTAGGTTTACTTGTCGTTCCAGCCCTATATTACTAAATCAGATTTACTTTTCATTCCATCCATGTCTATCTCATGAGATATAAATCATTACCCAATTCATTGTAGGGATATATCGGTCCCACCCATCTTATAATGAAATAATTATTACGTGTTCCACAAAATAATCATAAATCATTAATAATAATCCAAAGAATAGAATGGGTTTCATAAACATCATCCCATCATAACATAATCCATATAAAGCAATGGATATAATTTCATAATAAACAAAATAAAAAAATGTAAATAATAGAAACATTATACTTGAAACATTAGCATATAAAATAAATTAATCTTAGAGGGAAAATAGTTTTGAATAAAAACATGAAATGATTTCTTGAGGAAAATTGCCTTTCTTCTTCAAAATCATTTTGTTTTCTCAAAATACAGTGTGATTTTAAAAGAAAATATTTTTGTTGAAAATAATCAAAAAATCTAGTAGATCATGATTCATGGAAATAAGGCATTATGAAACCATAAAAATCCATTCAGGCTGTATAAGATAAAAAAACATTTTTCTCGTACTTTTTCTAGAAAAGTCAGAAAGTACCTCATTTGGTAAACAAAAGAAAGATTTTCTCCATACCAAGTGGTATGAAAAAGGGTAAAAAGGAAATTAAACATACATGTAATAATATTAAACATTTTACAAAAACATTTTGAGAAAAAATGGACATGGATGATAAACATAACCCCAATAAATACTTACAAATAAACAATCTAGGATAAGAATGAGATTGGAAAATTATCCCTTACCTTTTTTCCAACTCCATTAGTATGTTTCCGAGACTCATATATAGTGGGTTTAAACATTTTATTAACTTGTAATAGATCCATAATAATATTTATGATATCATATATGATTCTTTTATGAATTTATATTACTAGTTCATTTGACAATTCCATGTTAAAGCAGCATTTTGGGTAAAATCGTTTCATTTATCGTACGTGTTTGGAATTATTGTTCTTGATTTTATTATAATTATATCCTTATTTAATTACTTATATAATGTAAAACATGATTTATATATCATATATATTTTGTATATATATATAATAGGTAGATAAATAAAATGAAATACACCGTTCATGGTGACGGTAGACCGTACGTACACATGAACGATGTTTTCAATTCCTTATTGAATTGAATGGAAGTAAGTAGGTGACACATATATATATATAATAGAATTATTATGTCATAAATTTAATTATTATTTATTATATATATTCTTTATAATTATTCTTCAATGGTTAACATGAAAAATGAATCTCATCGCGTTGTGGAGATGGTAATCTGTAAGTACGCACGAGCGATGATATCGTTCCCATAATTATTGAATGATGTTGGAGTGGATGATAGAATATCTCTGAATTAGTATAATGTAATAATAATCATATATATTTATTATTTACACCATTATACCCATCCATATAAGGTGGTGGTGGAAAACGTATTACACCAAGGTGTGGAGACGATATTCTGTACGTACGCATGCACAGAGATTTCGTTTTCCGTAGGATGGACAGAAAGTGAAATAGGGTTGTTTCATATTTATAATAACATATCAGTATATTATTGATACTGATGTTATTACTTTATAATGAAACAAATATGAAAGATGAAATATAAGGAGAAATAAATTTCAAGGAATCGTAAAGGATATTACCTCTTCTTCGACTTGCCTCTTATAAACCTCCTCTTAGGGCCCTGAAGGTAGTACGTTAAGAGGACCCAGACCTCTAGTATGATTCTAGGGAACTGGATAAGGGAAATGGTCAGGGTTTGTCCAAGAATTAAGGCTCAAAATGGTGTGAGGAAAAGAGGGAGGAGGATCCCTTTTATAAGAGATGAGAGGGACACTTTTGGAAACTTCTCAAATATTAATTTATAATAAATTCGAATCCCACTTAAAAACAACCAAAAATGACTCAAATATAAATATTTGATGCGATAAAGTTGTAATATCATCAAAAAATAATATTTAGGCATGTTGGTAATTTATTTTAAACATTATAAACTTGATTTATCCTTATTTTATATATTTAATTTTTTTGTGGTAATAATATTCTTAATTTTAAATTGTTTTAAATAATTAAATATGTGGTTTGAATTTTCCATAATTGGAAACTTTATGACATTTTAGACCATATAAATTTCAATTTATAATTTATAAATATTTTTGTGAATTTTAATCAATTTTATAATATGTTATTTTTTTTAAAATAACACTAGTGTCAATTTTGACACTACTCATTTATTTGAATTTAAATAAAATCCAAACAGAGGATATATTCAAACCAAAATATTTTATAGATTAATAACATGTCATATTAATCTATAAAATTTGTGGAGAACATTAAATAGTTCATATAATATTTATTTTAAAAATTTTTAAACCATTTATTTGATATTTCAATCAATAATATAATTTCTACATCACTATTGTGTCATCATTAATGATAATTATTTATTCCCTAAAAATTATAAATAAATTCTCATGATGTAGATAATTGATTTTTATTTTTGGATACTATTAAAATTAAAAGTATTATGAGGTTTTTTCACTAAATTAAGATTATTACACTTATAAGATATAAGAAAGTGACATGTTGTCACTTTATATGGTTTTAATAATAATTATATCATTTTTATGGTCAAAAGTCCATGAAATGAATAAATTAAAACCCTTAAGAGATATGGGTATACTTTTATTCATCCAATTTAATTTTGGCAGGTGTTCGGGAAATTTTATAATCTTATTGTTACACTTAATTAACCAATTTACCTTTAACCGTAATAAATAAAAATTACCGTAGTTACTGTTCATAATGTCTAAGAATTAAAAGTAGCCTATTAAAATAATTTTTACCTAATGATGTCAAATATGGAATCCATTTTTCGAAATTCAAAACACAGAAGTTGTAGTATTTAATTTAATATTAATCCTGCTGTTGAGAAAACATGTTCTAAAAGTTAAAACATTACAAAAGATCGAAATGTTTGTACCTTTGAATTCAATGTAAATTTAATGATAATGAAATTAATCATATAAAATGGTGAAAATATATTCTATTTATATATTAAAACTAATCAATATTATAATTTAACCATATAAATTATCTTGATTGAAAAAGATGTTTTTAATTAAAATTTAGCGTATTTTTACTATTCACCAAAATATAAAGGTTATCAGAATAATATCAAAAATTTATCCAAAGTAAAATTTTATATCCTGATTCCATGTAATAAGTTTTATTTTTCAACTTTTACTTATAAACATGTCAAAAGTTATATTAAATGTTGGTGCACCATCAAAAGGAGGAAAAAATGCATTTATTTGAAAAATAATTATTTTACCTGAAATGATTATTTTTTTCTGATACAATATTTTTGATAATGTTTAAGATGAATGAAAATGTTATAAAAATTAAAATGTGGTTAATACTATTCATAACATCTAGATCAAAATAATATTATAACAATATATCATTTTTTAGTGAAACTTGGTATTGCGTACAACACACACTATCGAGGAAGGTCGCTCTTGCGTGTAACACAAGCCAAGATTAGTGTTGGAGTATACTACAAGATAATATTGTGTTGTTTATTTCACAATATAATCTTGGTATAGCATACAACACAAGACATCAAAGAAATTAAAAAGATTATTTCTCATAATGTCTCATGGTGTTACATTCTTCCACCCTTAAATTGAATTTCACCCTCAAAATTTGTCGAGTTATAAATCATTTACTACTTGAAAGTTTCTTTCATAGAAACCCACATTGTAAAATGTAATATTAAAACTTAATTTTAAAAACTAGTGTTTGAAACATAACGGTTACCCAAATTAACTCATCACTGGGTTTCCACGTAGGAGAACAGAGGTGAAAATAGGGATTTTGAAGAGAAATCTAACCATCAACTTCTGATGGAGAGTGGTAGAGAACTTGGCTATGAAAAAGCCAACAATCACAATGCCATAAATTTGTGATGATCTAAGGTACCATCTAATTCTTCAGATATAAGAGTACTAGGACAACGTTTTTGGGTTTCAAGATCCTTTCCATAAATTGAAATTTTTGAATTAGAAGAAATACTTACTTGATTTTGGTTCAATCTCACCATTGGTAATTCCTTGAAAAATTTCCACTTCATATCATAATGAAATGAAGTTAATTTTTTTCATTCATGAAGTGCTAGCAGATCAATTGATAGAATGATGGGTCATTCCATCAGTCTCAAACAAAATGTTAGTAAAATTTATCAAATATACTTAAGTACATATATGGTGATATTAATCGTATGTGGTTCCAAAAATGTACTTATAATTAATATATCATACAACATAATAAAATAAAACTAATTTATACTAACTAGGGACTTCCTGTTTTCCAGTGGTAGGAGAAAAGCCCGGTCACACTTCGGTTATGGGTTCGACTCCCGCAACCTTGTCCGACGTGAAGGGTTGTCGCCCATCCTTTGGGTTGTACTTTATATAAAACTATAGTATTAAAACATTCCAGATATAATATCAAAAATTTATAGCCACAAACCAAACTATCTAAGGTCCAAATTAATGCATTCCAACTTTTAGGCTTATCAGAAATACTTCTGTCCAATCTCATTGAATAAAGAAAATGACTACTAGAAAGGTCATCTACCGAGCCTGTGAATACCATCATTTACCCCCCATATATCATAAGATATATATTGTTTCTCACATTCCAAACATGTGAATACCTTAATCATGTATTCTCTTCAAACATGAATTACCTTATAATCTTTTTGAAAACATGAATGCTTTCAAAATACAACTTTGTCCACATACCAAAATCCAAAAATTTCTATATACTCAAACCATGATATCACCTTGTCCTTATATCAGTCATGAGCTCATTAATAATATCACACAATTCATTATATAATTATCCCTTCATTACACTCATATCATCTCCTTTCCAAAAATATTCCAATCAATTTTCATGGTTACCGGTACCATACAATTATTGAAAACCATAATAAACTAATACATAGATATTCTAATATTCCATGATACTAAAAAAGATATTCCACAACACTATTTTAGAATCTCGTTACATAAACACTTAATCATTCCCCCAAATCGTTGTAATATTCAAAATCACCAATAGTGATCGCATGTGACTTCGCTTTCTCATTTTCCTTAAGTGGTTGTTTATTTCGATCATCAATAACCCTTGGATTAGGGCATTGGATATAATAATGCCCCCTTTCCTTGCACTTGTTGCATTAAAGTGTTGGTGGTGCATTCTTTGTAGTCTTTTCTCTATTCACATAATTATCTACCATTTTCCCATTACTTTGTCACTCAACTGGTCGATGACCTTCTTTTCCACACATAAAAAATTTTCTAGTCCCTTTAATACAATCGTCACCATGATTTTTTCTACACATTGAGCATAATGAAACATTCGTCTTTTTTTCACAATTGTTTTGAGATTTTTCCATCAACTCCATATTTCATTTCTTGTCAAATCCATGAGATGGATATGTAACACCAGCTTCTATTTCTACCTTGATAGAACAACACAAAATTTCTTCATAGATACTAAAGTCTCTTATCGATAATTCCTTTCGAAGACTTGGTTTTAAGCCACTGAAGAATCGATCGTCTTTACTTTCAGGTTGGATGATAAAGCCAGATGCATACCTTGAAACACTTGTAAAATTTTCCTTGTATATACCAACAGGTTCATCATCCTTTTTCATAAGCTCAAGGAACTCATTTTCCATATTTTTTCTAAAAATAAAAGTGATGTACTAATTGAAAAACATGTTCTTGAACTCATCCCATTCCGTGGATTAAATTTCATCTTGGATCCTTGTATTCCTAAATTGAGTCCACCCCTAGTCTGCCTTACCTTCTAAATATTAATCAACTAAAATGACTTTTTCATGATCTGAACAGTGAAGTATGGAAAATATATTTTCAATGGTATTGATCCATTACTTAGTAATAAGTGGATCAGAAGACCCATTGAATGATGGTGAACGTTTCCTCATAAAAGACTCAATAAAATATTGTCCCTTCCTCTACTCATTTGAAAGTCCAGAATGATTCATTACTTATGTAAGTGTAGAAATAAAATTTTGAACTCCATATCCCATATCATTGGATTTTTTAGTAGGAAAATCATTGCATTGTCCATTACATTGATCAAGATTGTTCCTTCGGGTTCGAGCCATCGTCTAAAACACAAAAATAATAGTTTGAGAGGAAAAAATCATGCTAGGAAAACAAAATAATAAAGGGAGATTACCTTAAATATATAATATCTTAGGTTTTTTCTAATATAGTTACCATAATTATAGGACTATAACCTATACTTATACTTAACCTTAGAGATATCCTTATACATACCTTAGAATTATCTATAGGGATTTCTCTAAAGTTTTCGCATCCTAGTTTCCAAATTTTAACTAATCCTTTCCTCTTATACCAACTATAGAGTCCCAAACATGACATAAATAGAAATTCTATTACTTTTTCAGAATACATAATACATAACAAAAATATACATCCAAGTACTATAATAATTCAGTGTCTTTGTAAATTAGGAACAACATATTCTAGACATGGTGAAAGATCTTCAACATGTCCCATAAAGATCTTCCCTATTTGATTTCTTAACTAAAAACATTAATTAAGTCCTTAAGGGTGATATAAAATTCTTGGTAAGGGTATGAGTGGGGAAAATAAAACAAATCAAATACATTAGACTTTAAAAACATGAACATAATTTTTAAAAATCAAAATCTTGAGAAATCACATAATACATGGAAGTATGTAAGGAATAGATCATAATGGATCATAAATAATGATAAAATAACATGGGAATAAATCATTTAATAGTGTAAAACCATTATGAACATGAAATTATTTCCATAGTAGCCAAGGCATTGATCCCAAGACCGTCATAGTGGACAAAGTACCTAACTGAACCGGGTTTACTGGTCGTTCCAACCCTGTATTACTAAAGTGGATTTACTTTCCATTACGGCCATGTATATCTCATGAGATATAAATCATTACCCAATATATTGTATAGAGATATAGGTCCCACCGATCTCATAAATAAATAGTTCTTATGTGTTCCACAAAATAATCATAAATTATTCATAATAACCCAAAGAATATAATGTGTTTCATAAACGTCATCCCATCATAACATAATCCATATAAAGAAATGGATACCATTTCATCATAAACAAAATCAAACCATGAAAATAATAGAAAAATTAAACTTTAAACATATCCATATTAAAGAATGTAGTCTTAGAGGAAAAATAGTTTTGAATAAACAATTGAAATGAATTTTGTAAGAAAATATCCTTTCTTCTTCAAAGTCATTTTCTTTTTTCCAAAATACCAAGTGATTTTAAAAGAAAAGAATTTTGTTGAAAATAATCACTAAATCATAAATAGGATTCTTCATGGAAATAAGGCATCATAAAATTGTAAAAATAAATTCACACCGTATAAGTTAAAAAAACATTCTTCTCTTACTTTTGCCAGAAAAGTCAAAAACCACCTCATTTGGTAAACAAAAGAAAGATTCATTCCATACCATGTGGTAAAAAAGGGTAAAATGAAATTAAACATATATGGAAGAATAATAAACTTTTTATGAAAACATTTTGAGAAATATTGGACTTGGATGATAAACCTTACCCCAGTAAATATTTACAAATAAACTATCTCAGATAAGAATGAGATTGGAATAATTATCCCTTACCTTATGTCCAATATCTTCCATATGTTTCTGAGACTCCTGTATAGTGGTTTTAAAAATATTATTGACTTATAATAGAACCATAATAATATTTATGATATCATATATGATTCTCTTACGTATTTATATTACTCGTTCATTTGACAATTCCATGTTAAAGCAGCATTCTGGGTAAAATCTTTTCATTTATCATACGTGTTTCAAATTGTTGTTCTTGATTTTATTATTACTTATATCATGATTTACTTACTTATAGAATTTAAAACATTATTTATAGATCATATATATATTTATTATATTTATTTATATAATATATAGATAAATGAAACGAAATACACCGTTTATGGAGACGGTAGACCGTACGTACGAATGAACGTTATTTTCAATTTCTTATTGATATGAATGGAAATAAGTAGATGACATATATATATATAGTAAAATTATTATTTCCTAAATTTCATTATTATTTATTATATATATACATTATAATCATTTTCGAATTGTTAACATGAAGAATGAATCTCATCGCGTCATAGAGATAGTAATCTGACGTATGCACGAGCGATGATATCTTTCCCATAATTATTGAATGGTATTGGAGTGGATGATAGAATATCTCAGAATTATTAGCATTTAATAATAATCATATATATTTATTCTTTACACCATTATACCCATCCAAGTACTGTTTTGGTGGAAAACAGATTACACCACGGCGTGGAGACGGTATTCTGTACGTACGCATTCGCGGTGATTTCATTTTCCATAGGATTGTAAGAAAGTTAAATAGGGTTGTTTCATATTTATAATAACATATCAGTATATTAGTGATTGTAATTTTATTACATTATAATGAGACAAATAAAAAAGATGAAGTATAAGGAGAAATAAATTTGAAAAAATCAGTAAAGGATATCACCTCTTCTTCGACGCGCCTCTTCTAAACATCCTCTTAGGGAAAGAAATATGGTCTTTTATGAAGACCAGTACCTCTAGTATATTTCTAGTGAAGTGGATAAGGGAAATGGGTAGGTGTTGGCCGAGAATTGAGGCTCAAAATGGTGTGAGGAGGAGAGGGAGGAGGTTCCCTTTTATAAGAGAGGAGAGGGGAACTTTTGGAACCCTCTAAAATATTAATTTATAATAAACTCAAAACCATCTTAAACCCCCCAAAAATTACCCCAATAAAAATATTAGATGAGATAGGGTTGTAATCGCATCAACCAATAATATTTAGACATGTTGGTTATTTGTTTTAATCTTTATCAACTCGATTTATACTTATTTTATTTATTAAATTTTATTTGAGGTAATAACATTCTAAATTTTAAATTGTGATAAATAATTACTTATTTGTTGTGAATTTTACATAATTGAATACTTTATGAAACATTAGAAAATAAAAATTACAATTTACAATTTTTAAATATTTTTGTTCTTTTTAAGCAATTTTATAATATGTTATTTTTATAAAATAACAATAATGTCAGTTTTGACACTATTCATTTATTTGAATTTAAATAAAATCCACACAGAGGATATATTAGAACAAAAATTTTTAATAGATTCCTAACATGTAATAAGAATCTAGAAAATTTGTGGAAAAAATTAATTAGTTCATATAATATTTATTTTAATAATTTTAATCCCATTTATTTGAAATTTCAATCCATACAATAATTTCTATATCACTGTTGTGACATCATTAATGATAATGGTTTAATCCATAAAAATACTAAATAAATTATCATTATGTTGGTAATATTATTTGATTTCTGGGGACTATTTATATTCGATGTTTTCTGAGGTTTATAACTAAATTAAAATTATTACACTTATAAGATATTAGAGAGTGACATGTTGTCACTTTCTTCGGTTATAATAATAACTATATCATTTTCAGGGTCAAAAGTCCATGAAATGAATCTATTAAGACCCTTATGTGATATGGGTATTCTTTTATTAATCTAATAGAATTTTTTCATGTGTTAGGGTAACTTTATAATCTTATTTTTACCCATAATGTCCCGATTTACCTTTAACTGTAGTATGTAAAAATTACAGTAGTTACCATTCATAATGTCAAAAAATAAAAGTAACCTATTAAAATAATTTGTATCTATTGATTCAAAATATGGAATCCATTTTTCAAAATTAAAAACACAGAATTTTCAGTATTTAATTTAAAATTAATCCCGCTGTTGAGAAAACGGGTTCTAAAAGTTAAAACATTGCAAAAGATTGAAAAGTTTTTACCTATTAATTCAATTTAAAATTAATTATAATGACATACATAATATTAAATGGTAAAAATATATTTTATTTATACTTTAAAACCATTTAATATTATAATTTATCCATATCAACTATCTTGATGAAAAAATTTGTTTTTAATTAAAATTTAGCGTATTTTTACTATTCACCAAAATATGATGGTTATCGGAATAATGTCGAAAATTAATCCAAAGTAAAATTTTATATAATGATTCTATGGAAGATGTTTTATTTTTCAAATTGATATTATACACATGTAAAAACTAGATTTAATGTGGGTGTGCCATAAAAAGGCGGCAAAACTCTATTTTTTTTGTAAAATAATTATTTTACTCAAAAAAAATATTTTGTTCTCATAACATGTTCTAGAAAATATGTAAGATGAATGATAAATTTATAAAATTCAAAATTTGGGGAATACTATTCATAATGGATACTTCATAAAAATATTATAACAATATATCGTAGTTTAGTGAAACTCGGTGTTGCGTACAACACACGCAATTGAAGAAGGTCTCTATTGCATGTAACACAAGTCAAGAATAGTGTTTGAGTATAATTCAAGATAATATGGTGTTGGTTATACCAAAAGATAATCTTCTTGTAGCGTACAACACAAGACATCAATGAAATTAAAAATATTATTTCTCATAAAATATCGGGGTGTTAGAAGTAACACATTTTGTTTTTTACCAATGGGCTTCCTTGGATTACATTATGCACCAAGAGAGGATTCAATAAAAAAGGTAGGGATGGATGGAGGTTTATTGGGTTGATATTTTATGATCCTATTTGTTTTTAAATTTTTGAAAATTTGGTATAGTAGGTGGCCTTTTATAGGGGAGGAGAGAATTTAGTTTCTATTTTTGAAATCAAGTTAGATGAACCAATGTTATTACCTAAAAAGTTATCCAAAGCACCCAAATTAGTAATGGAAGGTTCCTGGCCGATAAATGTCCCAAAAATGGGTGATGGTATAATAGATAAGTAATTTTGACATTTAAGATTATGGTTTTTTCCTTTATTAAGATAAATTTTACCTGAATCATTGAAATAAATTTTAATAACTTTCACAAATATTTTTTATTCAAAACAATGGTGTAACAATTAGAGATTATAAATTATGAAGATAAAAAATGAATAATAGTTTTTTGAAATTAATATCACATATGTGGGAAAAATTAATTGAAATTTAATCCCATAGATGAGATCACAATATGGGATTTTAAGTTGTAATGTTTCAAATGATTGCTAACCTTTTATAACAAATTCTAATGTGAAATTAGATTTAATGATATACATTATACAAATTGATTGAAATAGGATTTAAATAAACATTAAAAGTTATATAAGATAATATTTAACCTACTAAATTAATTAGATGAAATACTTATATTTAATTAAAATACATTATTTTTCACTATTCAACCAAAAAATAATGTTTTCTGAAAAATAAAAAAAATTGACACTAAGCTGATCACAACATTATAAAATCGAAAATGAAAATTATTTAAAAAATAATAATATCCAAAATTTTCTCAATTTCATTTTATTATTTTTCACAAAAGTACAGAAAATGAAATTTATTAAAGAAAATTTTATATTTAAACATATAAACACTTTAAAAGAAATTATGTTTTTCTATATCAGTGTGTATTATTTATATAACCCCACTATAAATAATATTTGAAAATTTTCTATTACTATTAATATTACTACATTTAAAAGATAGGTTTTAATTTTCTCATTTAAATAATTATAATAAAAAAATATGTTTCATATAAACTATGTGTTGTGTGTAATGTATGTCAGGTCGTTGTTGTATGTAATGTATATCATATTGATTCCATATGAATGAATTTCTTGAAATAGTACAATAGAAAACATTAATATAAATTAATTCTTTCATAAAAAGGCTCATAAAATCTCAAGGTGTTATATTTTACACCCATAAAATTGAATTTCTCCATCGAAATTCATCATTCAGTTAAAAAACTAGGATATTTATGATTCAAAATTTCCTTGTGTTCCCATGTAGATTCCCATAATTGGTTATTTTTATAAAATATATTTAACAGGTCAGTGTATTATTTTGTTGAATTTTCATTATATGATCCATAATTTTAATAGGTTTTTCCTTTTCAACATTATCCTACTCTAACTGAATGACCATTGAGATTATTACATGTGATGGGTGAGGTATGTACTTCTTCAAGAGTGATACATGGAATAAATCATGTACATGATAGTGATTTTCAGGAAGTTCAAGGTTATACTCTACTAGCCTGATATGATCATGAATCTCAATAAGGCTAAAATACCTCAGGATTATATTACCTTTCCCCCCAAATCTCATAAACTTATTTCATTTTGAGATCTATAAAAATCATTTTCACAAAATATAAATTCAAGATCATTTTTTAGTTATCGACATAACATTGTTTTTCCAAATTTGAGCATCCTTAATTTTTGGCTAAATAGTTCTAACCATCTCTACAATTTGATCAGTAATATCAGGTCCCAATAGATTCTTTTCCCAGCATCATCCAAGAACATTTTAGTTCTATATTTATTCCTATATAGTTCTTAAATAGGTTCCATCTTTATTCTTGAGTGAAATATATTTTTGTAAGAAGAATAAACTAGAGGAAGTTGTTGATTCCAACCAAATTTAAAATTTGGAGATAAATATACCAACAAATAATCTATGGATTGAGTTGTAATTTTTGATTAACCATCATTCTAAAGATGATAAGCAGTATTCAAACTCAATCCTATATTAGGTGATTGCTGAACACTTTGCCAATACATTGAGGTAAACCTCAAATCCCAATCTAATACAATACAATGTTGTACTCCATAAAACCCTACCACTCCCTAAATTTATATCCTAGAAAGCTACAATAGGGGAAGTCTACTATGATAGAGATTAAGTGTGCCAATATAGTTATGTGATCAACTATCACCAATGTAGTGTTAAACAGATTAGATATCTTGGGTAGTCTAATGAAAAAATCCATTGTGATGTTCTCACATTTCCATTTTGGTATGGGTAATGGAAGCCTCAACCCTTTAGAATTTTTCATACTTAAATTTATTTCATTCTATCTACCAAGATACAAACTCATAAATTACCCTCTTCATTCCATCCCTTAAAGATAATTCTTTCAAATACATATACATCTTCATGCATCCAGAATGAATTGATAATGAAGAACTCTGAGTTTCCTCTAACTTCTCATTCTTAAAATATGGTATAGAATTAACACATAAATTGTTCCAACACCTTATCATTCCACCCAAATATATGTTAAACTCAGGAAAATTTCTAATGTTGTATTATATATCTAATTATTTATTCTTAACCTCTTTATCCTTCACATAAATATAGGTTGGAAAATTAATCTTTGGTAGATAAGATTTTCTACATCCTTCAAATTTTTTATCTCCATCCTATAAAAATCCTAAAATTTTGGAAATTTTTTTATCTTTATCATGGATAAAATAGAATGATCCTTTCTTCTCAAAAAATCAACCACCTTAATCCCTTTCCGAGGGTGGTAATTTATTGAGAATTCATAATCCTTTATCAACTATAATGATATTTTCCAATACATTTTCATCTCATTATACCTTAATATACATTTCATAATAATTTTATTTCTATATATATAAAACTTTTCTCTATTGAGATAATTCCTACATATGTTTAATGGAAAACAACATCTACGAACTCCAAATCCTGTGTTGGATAATTTTTTTCATGAACCATCTAATGTTGCAAAGAATGAGTGATAACCATGTTAGAATTCATAATAAAAAAATCCCAAACACATTTGGATTTATCACTATTGATTACAAACACCTCTCTAATATAGGTTAAATTAAACATAGGTTCACTAAATAACATTCTCATCAGTTCACTAAAATTTCCCCCACATTCATTTTATTTGTGGAACAGGACCCTATTATGAGTTAACATAGTTTCAGAATTATATATTCATGATAAATTATACCAAAAACAATGATATTATCCAGCTAAACTAAAAAATCTATGGAACTTAGTTACCTTATTTATTCAAGGACCTCATTTAATCACATTAATCTTTGATGGATCTATTACTATACCATCCCTTGACATTTTTCGATCCAAATAAGATATCTTTTATTTCCAAAACTCACTATTTTTATATATTTCATTAAATTTATCACACTTATTTTATTTAGTAAAATTTTCATGTGGTTGTCAAGAGCTTCATTACACTGTCATTAAATTTGAATATTATATATAATGACTATCGCAAACTGAATGTCGTAATCTATAAAGACCCTATTCATCAAAACCATTGATATAAAAATGGAATTAGTAAGACCAAAAAAAATCACTATATATTCATAGTGTCCATACATTTTATGAAATTTCATCTTCGTTATATCTTATTTATTGAACCACAATTGAAGATATCCAATATAAAGGTCAATCATGGAAAAGTATTGATCCTCAGATAGTTGATCAAAAAAATAATTAATACAAAGAAGAGGACAATTGTTTGTTATTTTGATCTTATTCGAATCCAAATAATCAAAATTGAGTCATTTTGATGCATATATATTTTAAATAAAAAATTATAGGTTCACCCTAATGTGACACAATTAAAAAATGAATCACTTATCATGGGTTTCTTTGAGTTTTTTATTCAATTCTTGTAACTCAATCAGGGCCATTCTATAAGGATTCCTTTAAAACTATTGTGGAAGAATGTTTTAGTTCTAATGAGAACTCAACATCAAATTATAGAGGATGGATATGCATCTCTTCTTGAAATAAATCAACAAATTCCCAAAAAATGATAATATGATTGATGCTTATTTTTTCCCCATCCATTTAAGTTAAGTAACCCTGCTAAATGATAAATAAGACACAAAAATTAATGTATTCTCCACAATAAGTTAATACATATGATCAAATTTGTGTAAAATAATTAGAGGGTTTGAAATATCAAATGTAAATTATGTTCTATGAAAAATGATTTTGTATTTTTTTAGATAAATCCAATCCATTACTAATATCACATCAAATTTATCAAAATAAGGAATGAAATGATTTTTATGAAGTATATTCCCACAAGTGTCAGCTGGAGATGAATCATAGACTTGGGATGAAATCATTATACCATTAGGGGTGTGAAAAACTAATAACACATCTAAAAATTTTGGTGGAATATTAAACCCCTTTTAAAATACCATAGATTTGAATTATTGGGTAGATCCATAATCAATAAATACATTAGAAGTTATAGAGTGGATGGTATGTGTACCTTTTACCATGTTGTAATCACACCCCTCCTCAAAATAGATTTCATGAGATTTCCCCGTTTACCACAACTTAAGAGGACATTGACGTCGATCATCATCACCATAGCCCTATTTTTTGCACAGTTTAACACATTTCACATTCTCCTTACTGTTGTTTCACTATAAAGGAGTAGATACAATCTAGGATGATTTTTCTCTATTTACACAATTTTATAACTTCTTCCCATCACATTATCAATGAAATTCCAATTTAGGAATACCATAAACAATTAAAACATTCATTAGACCCCATAAGAAAATTTCATCCATGATTCTTCCCACCCATAGAGCATAATGGAAATATGATCTTCTTTTATTCAGTGTTTTTAGATTTCCCTTTAAACTCTATATTCATTTTCTTGTCAAAACCTTGGTATTTCTTCAAGTCACTATCTTATATTAAATCCATGATATCACAATGAATAATCTATTCATAGATACTAATTTCTATTATGAAAATAAACCTTATGAGATTTCAAATAAAGCAACAGGACAACATATAAACTATAATATCAGGTTGGATCATAATTATAGAAGTACACCTCACAAGTCTTATGAAATTATCCTTGTAGTAACAAAATGATCTATGAAACCTTCTCTTCAAATCAACCTAATCATTATCAATCAGGGTATAAATAATCGAAGGAACTTACTGGTTGAAAAATAAGTTACTGAACTCATCACAATATAAGGATTCAATATTATCTTATTTAACTAAACTTTTTTTATAGTTTACCACTGGTATGAATCACCTTATAAATGATAAACACCCATAATGGATTTCTCATGCATCAATCATTGGAAAACGAAGAATATGTTATTAATAAAATGATACATTGTTTATAAATGAGTGCATCAGAAGACCTTTTCATGGAAGGTGGGAGTTCCCTCATGAAATACATAACAAAATGTCATTCCCCCTATTTCAAATTTTGAAGTACTCCTTGATTCCAATATTTTGGGATTTCATTCGGTATAAAAATAATATTTTTCATTCCATCTCCCATAGAATTCATTTATTATAGAGGATGATCATTTCATTATTCTTCTCAATAACCAATAACATAGTTCCATCGGGGTCCATCCATTGACTAAAAACAGAAATCATAGCGTAAGAAACAATTATCATAATGAGGTACCACATAATCATTAAAATACATTTATAAGATATATAAATCATGAATAATTTCATAATATATGAATTCATAACATTATCCTATTTTATTCATAATAAAAATCTTTTTAAATATTTCAGGGTGGTTTGTGAAGAGTTTCTGAATTCCCAATGCATATCCACTAGGAGGGTCAACCTAGGTTCTTATCAAGACCTATTCTCATGTACCAGGTAATGTTTAGTCAGGACTAACACACATTGTTAGTGATTTAACACATCGATAAATCTATTCTAAATCCACATCCACATTTACAATCATGATATTGATGTATTTTTGTGAAACGACTCACTCAATCCATTTCCTAGATTTCAATATATTTTCCTATATTTTTTCATATCCTCATTCTTATCCATAGATATTCCCTTAGGGTTCTAACTAAGGTTTAATCATCCTAGCTTCCATGGAATAATTATACCTTTACACTAATACCAAATATAGTGACCCTTGATTTAAATACATATACATTACATAAAATTTACATATTACTTCAAAAATTATCTAAATAATCTCTCAAATTAAATTCTAGTATAATGCCTTTGGATACATGGAAACATAAACAATATTATATATGTTAGCTAAATTATCTCGCACTATATTCTTAATGACTAGAACCCTTCTTAGTAACATCATTCATAAAACATATCTTCATGAGTTGGGAATGGAAACATAAAAATTTGTGAGACTAGATGCTTAGTAAAGGTAAACAAGGGATATATGTTAGTGTAATCATGTGCATATGGGTGTGAGAACAATATCATTAAACTAGAATACAATACCCTATAAATAAAATATGACAAAAATTTATAATGGAATAATTATTTTCATATCACAAGAAGTGAGACATAGGGAGTTAAATTTCATAATCCATGAAATCATAACATAGGAATAAGAAAATGAATTATGAATGATAAATAAGAATATAAAATTATTTCCATAGTAGTAGAGGCATTACATTAATGGACATATTAGTATCATGTGTTCACATCCCATACAATATTTGTATTAATGGTTCACTACAATTACTATATTAGTAGTATGAGTTCACACCTCACACCCTCATTGTAGTTATGGTTCACTCCCAGATCCACATTAGTAGTCATGGTTCACTCCCAAGAACATTTTGTCTATTTGATGAGATACAAATAGTAACACAATGCGTTGGAGGGAGATATATTTCCCACTTATATCAAAATGATATCATAAATACTTAGTAAATGTTATCTTTTTATTAAATACCCATTTATGGAAAAAGTGTGAAGCCATCATTTTTAAAGAAGAGCATAATATAGTATAAGAGATGACAGATTTGTTAAAATCCAACTTCAACCATATTAATCCAAATAAAACATGTGAACATAATCTTGATTCCAAATAATATAACCCATTAAATAGAAATGGGTTTTATAAATATCATTCAATAAATAAATTAAACATTCAAGGAAATATTATTAATGGAAACATTAAATCATTTCCCTAAAAGTTATGAGAAACCCCAATGATTTTTTTCTTGTATAAGATATAATTTTTAAAGATCTTCAAAATCATTATATGAGTGAAATAGATTATTCACTGAAAAACAATTTTAAAAAATTCAAATGCATTTTGAAAAGGTTTTTATTTTAAAATATATTTGAAAACATATATAAAAAATATTAAAATAATAAATCCATTTAAAACAAATTTTCCATGAAAATTATCTTCATGGATTAATTGAAAAAATTTTATTAAACATTTTTGAAAAAATGGTTTTTGAAAAAAATCAGATTTCTGACTGAAAAGGTAAATACGGCCCGATTTCTCTTAGAAGAAATTCTTAATAATTTTTTGTAAAAAATTGTGGGAAATGTTATTGATACATGGAATACCTAGACTAAATATATTATATGTAACATATAAGTGTTCAAGATAGATGGATCAGATGATTTCTTCACTGAAAGCATAAAAATAAAGAATCTAAATAATCTATGAGATTATTTCAATTAACTATTATAGTAAGGTAATGTGGGATCATACAAAATATATAATAAAATTAAATTACATGATGATAAAAATATCATAAAAATAATTATCTAATTTATATATCATTTCAAATGGATGTATATACACCTTGAAAATGTATTTAGGTGCATAACAAAACATGAGTCTCACGGAAGGATAATTGAGGAAAAACTATCTTACCGATTTGGTAAATTTTGAATCATAAACCCCATGAATGAGAAATATAATATTGGATTTGTAAGAAACCATATGAGTAAAGAGTAAAATCTTATATTAAATTAATTAAAATTATATACATCATATAAAATAAAAGAAGTGTGAACATGGCATGCATCTTAGCGATATAAAAAAGTGAGATGCAATTCCCTTACCTTGTGTCTTAAATCTCCTCATATTCATAAAAAAATCATTTATACTAAATATAATTTTTCTATAAATCAATAACTGAACCATATTCTTATAAATAATACCATATATGATTTGATTTTTACATTATATTACCCACTTATTAAAAATTATATGTTATGGTTATTCTTCAGAAAATATTCTATTTATCATTCACATGTGTCTTAATTTTTTTATAAATTTTTTCCTTATTGATATCAATATTTCAAACCTATATACATTATACTGGTATTTTTATATTTTATGAATATATAAGTATAAAATTGAATACACCATTCATGGAGATAGTAAGTCATACATACATATTACCGTTCTTTCCGTAATTAATGTATTATTGAAAAAATGATTGAAAATTATATATATGTTTGTATATAATATCATAAAAGTATCATTATAATATTATATATGTCAAATTATTTCATTAGACAATACATAATAAATTTCATATAGCATGTGAAAGGATCATATCGCTTTGAGGGGTTAGTAGTTCACGCTTCCTCAAACAAATATATTTTATTTTCAAAAACTTAAAAGTACAATGATATGGGATGTAAAACACATATATAATATTAAGGAAATAATATATATCATGTATATCATATGTAAATATCATTTCTATCATAATTCCCACCATGATAGGATGTATTGGAAAAAATGAGTAATCGTCATTTGTTGAGGCAGTAGTTCACCATAATGATAAACGATAAGTACATTACCCATTATATGGAAGTGTATTTATATGTAGGTAAAAAAACAAATAATAAAAACATATATGTATAATTATTATGACTATTTTTGGTAAAATCATGTAATAATTAGTGTGTAGGGGTGTAAAATGATGATTAGATAGAGGAACTTGAGGAAGGATGTTACCCCTTCTTTGGGAACTATTTTTGGATTCAATGAAAGTGATTTCATGGATTGTTTTCTACCAAATGGTGTGATTCAAGGATGAAAGTAGTAGTATATGGAGGGTAATTATATAATATTTTACGAATCTATGTTTTGTGAGATGTGTGAGGAAGGGGAATATGTTGTGGCCTTTCATATGGGAGGGAAAAGAATCATACTGTATTTTTTAATAAATGTGTTGTGCACTAATGTTTATACTTAATAAAGTAATTTAAAAAACCAAACACAATAATGTATTGTAAATGGACAGTAATGGAACAAAATGGGGTTTGTACTTTTGTTTAGGTCACTTCAGACCATATGATTAAGGTTTAGTCCCATATTGTGTTAAATATTTCTATAATCATTGTAATTTATTTTAATTATTTTCACTAATATTTTGGGTATTAAAGTTAGTTTTCTATATTATAAATGATAAATTGTAATTATTATAATAATGTAATCCATGTTTTCTAATTAAAATAACATAAGTTACATATGTTCATTTAAATTTAATCTCACAGAAGGGACAACAATGGATGTTTTTAAAGAAAAAATGATAAAATGTTTACTTGGTTTTATATGGAATTTTAATGTGAAAATGGTTAAAATGAACTAAATTTTCTAAATTTATAAAATTGTTTTCTAATTAAACATTTAAATCAATTTAAAATATAAACTATCCTAAAAAGTAAATTATATGACAAATCAGTTTTGAATTCAAATTCAAAATTTTTCCTTATATATCTTAAAATGACTTATCTTAGAAAAATCTTATATATTCATCCTAATATAATTTGGAAATTTAATTTCCAAAATGGCGTTTATTTTATCAAATTAAATTTCATAAATTTTATAAAATTAATTTTAATGTTTCTCATAGAAGGACATAAATGTAGTTTACTTAAGAAAAAATTATAATAAACATATAATGTGTTTACATAAAATTAAAACATTTTGGATAAATATGTTTTTTTATATAAACCCATTATGAACACTATTTTAAAATTAGTTATTAATAATAATATTATTATTTTTCATTCCAATGATATAATTGTCTCATTAAAAAATTATAACAAAAAATAATGTTTCATAGATTGTCAGTTTTGGGTGTAACATACACCAAGTTTGTGTTGTCTGTAACACACTATAATTTTGTTTCATGTGAATGTAATGAATTAAATATAGAAAATAAATACATCATAAAAATTTAATTCATTAAAAAAATGTTTCTTAAATACTCAAGGTGTTACACCAATTCTCTAAATAATGATTTTAGAATGTTTATAATCAAGTCATCAATTACTAAATGAATTTTTGAATGATATATTACTCACAAACATATGGTTAGAACAAATAGGGAATTCAAATTATTAAATATAGTTTTCAAGGTAAACTTATTTAATTTTAAATTTCATGAGTGGACTATTTGTAATTTATTGACTAATCCTACAATAGAATTTTTTATACATTGATAGAAATCACTCCATTTTATTTTCTCAATTATTTGTATTCCCACATACTCATTAAATGGTATGGTTGGGTGAGTTTCTTTTATTATGACTAAGAATTTATCAAGAGATGAGTAGAAATTGTTTTGTTGTCAAAAAAAGGTTGAAATGGGTCAAAAAAACTATACGTAATATTTTTTTTCATCATCATCCCATATAATTTTTATTAGGTGATAGGGTTTTACTCAAGGTTTTATAATTTCATATACATAAGATGTTATTTGGAAAAATGAAACATACATCAAGGAATGTAAAACCTTTTAAAATAGAGGAATGCCTGAAAACTGAAAATCCAATTGGATTTAAAAATTTAGTTGACATAAATTCATGATTTATTTCATATCTCTTCACTGATGAAATATTATCATGATACAACACGTGTAGTTAAATTTAAGGATTCGTATTTGAAACTAAATGCCACAATAGTAGAACAACCAATTAGTATGAATTCTTTTTAAGCCAAAATGCTATTAAGAATATCCTTTATGTTGGGCTATGATCTATGGAAATATGGATTATTTAACCACTTGAAAAAAGAGTGTGAGTTATTTATATAATAAAAAATAATTTATCCATTAATTATTTAATTGAATACATGAAAATCTAGGGGTATAAATTAGATTTTTTTGGAGTATTGTGACAAACCTAATGTATCCATTTGGTATGGAATTTATTATTTATGTGGATAATTATTTATTTATAGATAAAAATTTAAATTTGAGAAAATTAAAGAAAACGTGTGTTTTAAAATTTAGGGATGATGGTTATGATATTAATTCAAGGTAATAATGTGAGTAAGGTTTAATTTTTAGTATCTATGAATGTTTTTCATAACAATGAAACTGTAGAAAATAGTTTTCCTAGAAAATTGGTATTTTATATTTTGGAGTAAAATGTATCTAGAAGAACTCATATTTGATCCATCCTTATACATGAATGTTCTAAAATGTTATCCCTTTATAACTTCACCTCATATAATTCTCCCTTTAGTGTATCTCTATTACCTTGTGTGATTTATCAAGTTTATTCTATTTATTTTATTCAAATCTTCCTTCCATGTTCTCTTCTTCCCATATCCAAATTTTTTTATATTTTTTCATGTTTTAATTGGCCTTGGTGGCCACCCTTACATTTAAGAATAATCAACATCATGTATATATTTTTTTTCTAGGTTTCATAAAGGTTATCATTATCCCCAGTCTTTCAATATTTGAATATTGTGATTTTTAATAAGTAATAAGAGGTTTTTTATCTGTGAAACAAAATTTTAGTTGGATAATCATATTAAATTTATTTTTTTATGAAGGATTTCAAAATAATCACCATAATTAATAATTTTTTTTTGGAAATAATCAATATTTTTTGAAACTGTCTGGTTTTTTAACAATATACATCATGTTCTAATGGTTTTAATATTTTACTCTTTCAATTTTAATTTTAATTCGCACAACATCTTTAAACAAATGAATTTATGAATCTATGGTTCATATGGAAGTACAAGGAAAATTTTATTGATTTTTTTATGTGTAATAATATTTTCATGGATTACTACTATTTGTGGAGTAATTATTTATTTTACATGTGTGAATTTTTTCTATGATTATTTACATACATTTCTATACATTTTATTTATTAGTTTCATCATCATCTTTTGAATTTTTATTCACGAAACAAAAAAAGAGAAACATCACTAAGGGGGCCTAAATTAATTCAAACCAAGGCCATCCCCTTGAATTAGGTTCACTCCCTCAGGCGCCAACAATGAAAAATTATAAATACAGGTGACCACGACATCCTCGCCCGCAAGGGATACCAAGTGATCTGCCACTTTGCTTCCCTCTCTCTAGGTATGTGTAACATCAATGCCCCTGGTCATTAAGGATTTTCATGCCCGGATCGTATATATTCTTGGTTGTGGACAATTTCCCTTACTTTGAAGAGCATTGTGAGTGACGCGGGAGTCCGTCTCCACCTGCGATAAATGAATTCCCCTCTAGCTACACAAGGAGAGGACTCTGAGTACCGCTCTCACCTCCGCTTGTAAAGAACTCCCAGCACCGAAAGTCGCAGAGAAAGCCGGAATCATGCTTCCAGCCGCGTCGCAGACAGCTCCTCCCCACGCATCAGCCCCTGCCGGCATGACCCATCGATGTTTCAATTCAATCTCGCCCTTGGCAGATGCCACCTCACCCAGCGTCCCTGCCTCCTGAGATTCGGCTACTGAGACAAAACTCTGGCCCCGTACAACGCCCTCATCGCTGGTGATTCCTTCCATGTACCTGCAAGAAAAAACCAGTCCGCGAAGGTGTAGAAAATCCTACCAATGATCGCCCTGTCTGACGAAGGAACCTCCTCAAACCTCACTCGGTTCTGTGGCTAACATAATGCCCAGCACCCAGCACTCAGTGTAACATCCCATGCTCCATTCTCCTTTCCCGTAACATCCAGTCCCTGAAACCAGTCTGACAAGAAATCCCCAACGTCCACCGCCTGTAAGGAAAGCCCGAAGAATCTTCAAAAGAAACCCCACAACGAATGGGCCCAGTCACCTACTAAAAAAATGTGAGTCAGGGTCTCCTCACATGAAACAAGACAACAGTAGAAATGAGAGGCCATGCTGATCCCCAGGCATTTAATGTTATCATCAGACGGTATTGCATCATTCTGTATCCTCCATGTGAGGAAATTGAACTTTTTTGGAATGTCGTTACACCATGTCATGCCACTCCACCCAGCCTGATGTTCCTGGTAGATCCTACTCCAGCAGAATCCCTTCGATGAAAACTTCCCCGTAGAGGCAGGCGTGAAAACACATCTGCCTCGCTCCGAGCTGATGATTATCGAATCAAAAATCTCACGCTGGTCAACCACCAGAATGTATCTGAAGAATGATGGATACTGAGCTGCCTCCTTGAATGTGATTAAAGGAGCAGGACATCCTGGATACCCGAGAAGGCTACTAGACCAGTTATGTTTCTAAGACAAGATGTTCCCCTCCCCAAAAATCCACTGAGATAGCTGAACATTGTTTGGAATGATGCTGCTCACCGCCGCCCACAAAGGGGATCCACTCGCCGTATGACCACCAGCACTATCCCTGTACCTACACGACATGGATCTCCCCCACAAGGACCGTTCTTCAAAGACCTCCCACACCAGTTTCACATGCATAAAATGGATCGTGACCTCTAAACTCTTCACATTTATCCAGACCTCCTGAATAGGTCATGCCATCTTCCTCTAAGAGACCCAAAGTTTCTTCCCCTCCAAGCCTCCATCCCAGATAAACCTGGCTAGAAGCATATCAATAGCCCTGACCACCCCCTTCGGAACATTGGTCGCTGATAGAGAATAGACATTTATGGCTAAAAGAACACAGTTCACCAGTGATATACGCCCTCTAAATGATAAAAACTGGTTTTTCCAATTCAAGATTTACCCTTAGATCCGACTCACCAACCGGTCAAAATCCCTTATCCATAGCCTGCCCGCCGGCACTGGGGTTCCTAGATACTCAAATGGAAATGACCCCTGCTTCATACCCAACCATGTACCCAGGTTCCCCGCCCTACTCCTGGTGCAAGCCTTTGACACAAAAAACTCTCTCTTCCCCCTGTTGATGATTTGGCCACTCAAGTGACAATACTTCTCAAGAATCCTTATTATGCCATGCACTGATTTCCTCCCACCGTTGATGAAAATAATGGTGTCATCCGAAAACATCAGGTTAGAAATGGATGATATGCATAACTTCCTCTTGAAAGGTAGTATATCCCTATTAGAAATCCCTCTATTGATCATCCTGCTCAGAGTATCCAACATGTGGATAAAAATTCTTGGGGATAGAGGGTCGCCCTGATGAAGACCCCTCACAGACTTGATGAAACCTTGATTCCGCCCCATAAACGAAATGGGAAGCCAAGCAGAGATGAAGCACTTGAAAAAGATATTAGTGGGCCAATTGAAAAAACCCAACTTATTCGAAACCTTGATAATAAATCCCCATTCCACCATGTCATACGCCTTATTCATATCCAACTTGATCACCACATTGTTCCCTCGGACATTTGTATTAATATCTTTCAACATATCCTGAGCCAATGCAACAACCCCCTGTATTGACCAGTCCTTCACAAACCCATGCTGCTCCAAATATATCGACCAGGGTAAAAGGCCTGACAGATTCCTGTTGATGATGCTCGACAGAATTTTATATGGGAAGTTACACATACTCACCGGCCGATAATGAAGGAGAGATGTAGGGTCCTTGACCTTTGGTTAGAGAACCAGATTAGTGGTAGCCACTATCCTGGGCAAGATACCCCCTATAAAAAATCCTTGATGGCCCTGGTAACATCCCCATTAAACACATCCCATGAGTTTCTCTAGAAGGAACCAAGGAAACCGTCGGGACCTGCCGCACTTTCATGATTGAGTTTCACCATAAAAGCATGAATTTCCTCCTCCTCTGGGATACACTCCATCATTTCATTGTCCCTTCTTGAAACTCGAGGCATAACGTCTTCCCAGAACTCTTCATCCCCCTGAGTATACCCCTGATTCATGTTCGGATTCGGACCAGCAAGAATGTCATTAAAAAAGGTAGCTGCTAGCCTCCCAACCACATCCCTGTCATCCGTGAAGGTACCACCCTCAAGATCTAGGTTCAGAGGTGAAAAGCGCCACCTCTCCCTTATGCATGCATGAAAAAAATCTGTATTTTTTTCACCCTCCTTGAGCCATTTTATTCTCACACTATCCCTTTACCTACGTTCCTAGTAAAGGATCATGACTGCTAAATCCATTTTATTCTAAAACATCACCCTGTAGGTTGTCTCACCCCAAACATCCTCCAGTCTAGCCCAAAGACGATCAATGTACCAGTTAAGAATCTCCATCTTTTGTTCCAATGGAGTAATACTCTCTGCCCATGTATGAAGGCTTGCCTTCAAGCATCTCAATTTAAGGTGCAAGGTCGTCCAAGAATGACCCTAGATTAGACCCTCCCAGCTAATCTTCACCACTTTCTGGTAACCTGGAATACTCTCCCAATGAATCAAGTACCAAAAACATTCCTGCAATGGGCCCCTCCTATTCATTGTTAACATCAGAGGAGAATGATCAGAGATACCACGAGTCAAGTGAACTACCATTGAATTTGGGAAAATCGAGATAACATGCACATTCACTACACAATGATCAATCCTACTCCAACAATGATTACCATCACGCCTGTTGTTACACCAAGTGAAGGGATCACTCGAATAGCCTAAGTCAACCAGCCCCTTACATGCCAGGAACTGAGAAAAAGATCTACTGGCCTGATGATGAAATTCTCCTCTCCCTTTCCTCTCCTCAAGATTAGTGATGATATTGAAATCACCTACTAACACCCAAGGATGATACCCCGGATCAATAGAATTCAGCTCACCCCATACCACCTCCCTCCTCTGCGCATCACAACTACCATAAATGATAGACATGATTATGGTATCCACATCCCATCTAACTCTTGTTGTTAAGTGCTTGTCTCCTTCCCTAATTAGCTCCACCGAGAAATATTTATGACAGAAAAGCTATATGAACCTGTTTATGTGGTCACATTCAAATGGTTATATAACTTCATTCTTCTCGAGAACTCCTTGATTTTAGCAGAATTCTGCTTATGTTCCAGAACCACTTCCACCTTGATCTTGTGAATTTTTACTTCTGAGGAAATAAAATACATTTTAACCCTCACCCCGAGCCCTCGAACATTCCATATTAGATTTGGTATCATTTAAACAGATTTCACCCGGCATTGACCCTAGGCCTCTCAGTATCAAAAACCTTAGGAGCAAGGCACATCCTCTCCTGCTTCTTTTTTAAAGAAGCCTTTGTACTCGCGCCCGAGCCACCAACTTGACTGCCTGGAGAATAAGCCGGAGGCTTCTCAATCCTCTTGATGGCTGGTCCTTTCAATAGCCTCGGAGAAACCGAATTCTTAGTAGAAGACTGTGCAACCATCAAACCCACTGAAGCACCTGAAACAGCCACATCCCCCACTATGATCCGCCCCTAACTCCAGAGAAGGCCTCAACTTTGGCGAATTAGAATCATCCAGGGAAGAGCCTTATTAGTTTAATTCCAATGTTTTAGTTTTCATGTTTTTGAAATTTATTGAATTAATGAAGTATATTGTCTATAAAATAGATATTATATCATGAATTGTGAATTTTTTATCTAGTATTATTCTAAATCAATGGATTAGATAATTTTCTTCCATGTAATCATCATGTGATAAGTGGTATAGCAAAGAATAATTCTAACGTATCTATGATTTCACTATTTGTATGGATCCATAGGTATTATTTTGTTCAATATAGGTGTGTGACTGAGTAAATCTAAAGTGGTAATCTAGGGTTTCATTTTATTTGGATGAGAGTATTCTGACATGAGATCCAAAATATGGTTACATGATTATCCACAAAAGGAATTATGTTGACATCCCATATTTAAATATTTGTTATTTATTTTTGATTATGACTTCTATATGACTTTGTTTTTCTATTTTATGTATATTTTTCATAGATTCTATTTCGATTCTATTTTATGGGGTTTTAGATATTATTTTATTCTATTTTTAATCTTGATTTCACAAGTGTAATGGCATTTTAAGAAGGGAATCAATTTTTCTAGAGTTCTCCCATCCAAAAAACCATGAAATATTATTTATAAATTTATGTTATTTTATTTTTTGTTTGAAATAATTATAAAGTGAACAACATTGATTCATGTTTGTAACTAATTCGGTGTTTTCTCACACACTATACACACATTAACACACACAAAAATAGAATACCATCCTCTTTTATAAATATAGACCTGATTATGTCTGAGTCAAATCATGGAATGTGAGACAACCCCATTTATAGATATTATTATTCATCTTATTCACAATTTTATGAACTTGATGTTTGAGTAGTGCCTATGGTTATTGAGGAGATTTTTCTTATTGGGTTTTTTTGGTTATTTTTAGGTTTATTCAAAGATATAGTTTATTAAACCACTCCGACTATCCCCAACTATTGATACCATATGTATTTAGGATTCTATGTTTAGTTAATTACCCTTAATATGTAAATTTATGTTGATTATTTTATTTAATGTTTGGATGTATTTATTTTTTTTAACATATTTTTCTCTTCACATGACTATAAAATTCATGGATTCCTTTTTATGTATTATAGGCTTGAGTCTATAGTAATTTATCATTTTTTGGGAGTATAAACAATCAAAAATATTTGACACGTTAATGAAGAAATTTATTACATGTTATGATATTTATTGATAATTTGAATTTCTAATTGATAAAGAATGAAATTTTTTGAGAACTAGGATTAAATTGATAATTTGTAGAGATGATGAATTTTTAAGAGATTATTTTAGGAATATAGATAGACCCCTGATGTGTCTCAACTGCTCATGTGGGAATGGAAAATATCAAGATAATATTTGGAATTTTATAAATGGATATACTCTACAATATAGGTAGAAACTTTTTTGGAAAGACAATGAGTCTGAACTATGTGAAGTTATTTTCTTATAGGAAAATTTCACAGTTGGATAATAATTTTATATCGACCATTAAAAGAAAAAAAATTTGGATTCTAGAAATTGATGTGTGCATAGTTGGATCATGGTTAGTGAAAAAAGTATAAAAAAATAATGTCTACATAATTTAATTAAAAATGGTGATATAACCGATTTAAAATCAAGTGATGGTAACTATCACTATTTATCATTCTCTCTCATAATATGTGATGAACTAGGTATGATTCATATGCATACCTCCTTTATAATCCCCTAAATTTGATACTTTTTTATTTAGATTCTATAGTGGGGAGTTGTGTTCTTCCTCAATTAATTCTTTTTTTCTTCTTCTTCTTTATTAGTGGGTGATTTATGTTTTATTTTGTTAGGTCTCTTTAGAATATTCATGTGGATAATGGAGGATTCATCATAATATGACAGAGATTTTATTTGTTTTGGGTAGAAGATGTCTTTCCACGATGAACCCATAATGTTTAACATTCATTCTTTTGTGGTACATCACATATTGAATTAATTTAATGTTTATAATTAAATTAAATTTATATTTGTAGTTAATTAGTGTTAAATAATGTGGATTTTTGTAATGATTGTGTCATCTGTAATCCATGGACCTTGTTCATGTGATTGACCGTGATTATTTTGTAATGGGATGGGACACAATGTTATTATGTGTTTATGCTAATTTAACTATAAATAATAATTGATTTAAAATTGTGGTAATTAATTTATATAATTATTGTGGATTTATATAAGTCCTTGTGATATGATAATATTAATAGATGAGAACCTATTAGGATGGTTAAATATTAATTAATGGAAATCAATCACATGAGGTTGGTGTACCCCGGACATATCTTTATGGTTTATGATTTTTTTTTTGAATGAGATATCCTTTCACACCACTATGGTAAATCATCCTTTTTCAAATAATTTCTTTTTAAAACATATTTTCTAATGTTAGAAGCACATTTTAGGGGCCATTATTGACACTTGGGCACTATATTTGTTCCCTGACCATAAATTATAGAGATCTTGATTATAAATATGTTCATGAGGAATGTTGAACCCATAGGGTTACCAATGGGATAAGAATTAATATATAGGGAAATGATATATGAACCATAGTTTATCAAGGCAATGGAAAGAAATTAAAATTGAATGGGTGTCTTAGGACTAAGCTATATGTTGTCCTGGTGATAAATCATAGCATATAGTCAAGTTGATTAGAGGGTGGGCTGTTTGTTTCTCCTCCACCATATTCTGACAACGTATGTGGATATTCACTAGTATGTATCAAATAATGAATGGGGTTTGTAAATAGACATATGATCCAGTTATGGGAGTTCAGAGTTTGGAAAGACCTAAAAGACATTTGGTGGGAGACTTGGCCACTGATTGATCCTAGAGTGGGGTGGTGCATAAATAAAAGTATTATCAAACATGAGTGACAACATAGATCCTAATGTTTTATAATGTAGTCATTTCATGGAGTCTGGGATAAGGATCTATTATGTACATGAATGGACAACCAATGAGATAGATGATGGTATCCAGTAGATGGTTATCATAGGCGAGTTTATACGATGGTTTTAGGGAGAGAATATTCCACGATTTGTGTTGTTATTCCATGTGTTTCCTAGAACTATACTGTAATTATATTGATCATATAGATGGGATTAATTATTTTCTAATAGGGATAGATTACCCCTATGTTTCAGATGGCTTGTTACTTTTTTCCATTTTGGTGAGGTTGTGACCCTTAGTTCAAGATGACGTAACATATTTTTTAATTTGATGTGGGAACACTTTTTAAGTACTAAATTATGTTAACTGATTCCAATATGACATTGGGAATACCTATTTATTTATTGAATGAATAAATTAGTTTTTATAGGGATAGTCAACTCTTAGTTTCTAGATAAAAATTACTTCTTTCCCAATACTGAGAGTCATCCCATAAGTTTAGGATGATGGTTAGTTTTTTCTTATAATTGATTTTTAATGACCTTAATATTTAGATAAAAAGTAATATTAAGTTTCCTCATCCATTGGTTAAAGAAGGAATAATTGATCTTCGGTTTCACCATAGAAACTATGCATCAAAGATGGTTATTTTATTATATATGGCCAACAAATGTCTTATTATGAGAATGTTACATGTATATTGAATATATTTTCTAGTAACTTTTAATCACATATTGGTTATGTTTTGCAGAGTTTTAATCGCACCCTAATTGAGAATCACTGTAACTATTCTTCTTAAAAATCACATTTTTTGTAGGTTCAAGTAGGGAAGCGGACTAATGTTTCTTTATTGAGAATGATACCTTAGATGGTGTCCATATAAATTGAAACGACGATCCCACAAATATTAATATAGCTTCATGTATAATTATTTTTATTTTTACATGTTATTAACAGAGTTTATGATAAGATTGGATTTATTTCATCATTCTTTTATATTACGTATGATATGAAATTGTTGTCTTTTTTTATTCCACCTAGTCACGTTATTTGTGAAAAATGATATTTTATTATATCCTTATAGTTTCTTAATATGATATGATGGTATAGTTTACTAATTGTATGACTCTAGAACAATATTTCAGGTGGAGAGACTCTAGAATATTTGGATGTGAACCTAATGCCACATGTCATTATCATCATAGACACCAATTACTATTCTTCTGCAATAGAAAATAAAAAAGTGGAATATAAACAATTTTTTCAAATAAAATTTGGTTATATTGTAAAAAGGTGATATATGCATGTTTATGATCTTGTGATTGTCCTTGAAAATGTCCTTTGTGAACACCTTTTCAGCATGAATTTCTAGTCTATTGGGAAATCAGAGTTATATTTATGGGATATGTTGTTATATTTTATATAGTTATTTAGTATTATTGGTGTAATTTATATTGATATTCTTGGTTTTTATATTGGTCCATAGAGGTGAGAGAAATCCATACATTCAAATTTTTTCATGTTCGACTAAAATTTTAAAAACCTCATATTTTTTGTAAAATATTTTTAATAAATTAAATCATTTTTATATTTTATGTTACAGAAAACACTGATTTTAGCTTTGATTACACACAACCCTATTATTACCATTCCTTACACACAACATTGGATGCAGCATCACTTAAATGTAGCATGGAGTCCAAAAAAATGTGTTATATAATTAAAATATTATTATTTAATTATGATGTTATCACCTATCCATTTTAATAGTGTATACGAATATGATTTACTAAATTATGAAAATATATTCATTACAAATATATATATAGAATAATTTAGTGATCAATTAATTATAAATTTAAATAAAAACATTTAAATATAATGAAAATATTTTTATGAAAAATATTTTATGCACCTAAACATGTTCTATCACAATAAATTAAAAATATCACATTTGGAAAAGGATTATAATGAAATATATATTTATTATATTGATTTAAAATTTTATCATTTATCTTTAGTGTTCTCTATATAATAGATAATAACAACATAAATTTACACTTAAACCCATATTTTTTTTAAAAGTAGTGTTTTGATGTTTCCCATCCTTATTTTAAAATTAAATTTCCCACTTTTTAAAAAAAATGTATAAATGAAATCAATTTTTAAAATAATAATTTAGGAATGAAATTTTGGTGATTTATTTACTTCTCTTAGAAGATAAATTTACATTTACAAAGTGATAAAATCACTACGGAAAAAGTGCTTTTTGGGACGGATATAAATCTCATCGCAAAAGGACCATACAAGAGGTCAGTTGTGATGGGGGTAACGGCCGTCGCAAATAACCAACTATTTGCGACGGTATTTCGTCTCTCGTCTCAAATAGTTTGGCGCGGATAGAGCAGCAAACCGCGCGAAGGTCATTTGCGACAGTGGGATCCCACTGTCGCAAATCGATATGTATTTGTGACAGGACCTGACGCAAATAACCGGTGTTGGTTTATAGTCTTCTGCGACAGGATGTCTTCCCGTCGCAAGAGGTGTGTTGGCAGTGACATTTTGTGATTGGTCCCGTCGCAAATAACATTTTAACTGCCGACGGTAATTAATGCAGGCGTAGGTATCTGCGAAGGGTCGCGTCGCAAAAGATACTGTTTGCGACGGGATACCCATCGCAAATAATACTGTCTCAAATAATCTAATCTATATATACCCCCATCTGTTTTTTCTCTCAATGCTCTCAAATTTTAGATCTCGTTTCTCTCTAAACTCGGATTTTAGAGAGAGAATTTTTCAAAGTTAATTTTATTGTTCACGAAGAAGTCGTGAAGCCGTCTGCATCAATAGAAAATCAGTCCTAAAGGTATTTATGTTTTTTTAATATATTATTTATTTCATTTTTTATGTTAATTTTTTTTGTCATTGATTAGTTGAAATTAAATTAAATTTAAATTGTTTTGTCATTAGTATTTATTTGTACTAATAAATTGAAATTTTTAGTATTAATTTTTAATAATTAGTAGTAATTATTAATTATTGACAATAATTAGTAATGTATATAATTAATTTGTAGTAATTAATAATAATTGGTAATATAATTCAATAAATTGTAAAAAATAGGAATAATTACTAATAAATAGGAATAATTAGTAATAATTAGGGATAATTAGGAATAAATATTAACAATTAGTAATAATTAGAAATAATTAGGAATAATTAGAAATAATTAGTAATAATTAGCAATAATTTGTAATAAATAGCAATAATTACCAATAATTAGCAATAATTAGCAATAAATTGTTATAAGTAGTAATAAATTGTAATAATTAGTAATAAATTGTAATAATTTGTAATAAATAATAATAATTACTAATAATTACAAATAAATAATAATAATTAGTAATAAATACTAATAATTAGGAACAATTAGAAATAATTAGCAATAAATACTAATAATTAGAAAAAATAGCAATAATTAGAAATAATTACCAATAATTAGAAACAATGATCAATAATTAGCAATAATTAGCAATAATTAGCAATAATTAGAAATAATTAAGACTAATTAGCAATAATTAGCAATAATTAGCAATAATTAGCAATAAATAGCAATAATTAGTAATAAACAACAATATATAGTAAAAAATAGCAACAATTAGTAATAAATAGGAATAATTTGTAATAATTAGGAATAATTAATAATAATTAGCAATAAATTGTAATAGTTAGTAATAAATTGTAATAATCAGTTATAAATTGTAATTATTAGTAATAAATACTAATTATTACTAAAAATTACTAATAATTAGAAATAATTAGCAATAATTAAGAATAATTAGAAATAATTAGCAGTAAATAGAAATAATTAGAATTAATTAGCAATAATTTGGAAACATTAGGAACAATTAGTAATAATTAGCAATAATTTGCTATAATTAGTTATAAATAGCTATAATTAGTAATAAATAGCTATAATTAGTAATAAATAGAAATAAATATTAATAAATAGTAATAATTTGTAATAATTATGATTAATTTTTAATAATTATGAATAATTACAAATAATTATTAATAAATACTTATAATTAGTAATACTTACTAATAACTAGTAATAATTCGCAATAATTAGGAATAATTAAGAATAATTAGACATAATTTGCAATAATTAGTAATAATTAGAAAAAATTGGTAATAAAGAAATAATAAGAAATATTTAATAATAATTAGTAATAAATTGTAATAATTAGTAATAAATTGTAATAATTAGAAATAAATTGTAATAATTAGTAATAAATACAAATAATTAGTAATAACTATTAATAAATACTAACAATTTGTAATAAATACTAATAATTAGCAAAAAATAGAAATAATTAGGAATAATTTGAAATAATTAGTAATAATTAGAAATAATTAGTAATAATTAGCAACAATTAGCAATAATTAGCAATAATTAGTAATAATTAGAAATAATTTGAAATAAATAGAAATAATTAGCAATAAATTGAAATAATTAGTATTAATTAGCAATAAATAAAAATAAATAGAAATAAATAGAAATAATTAGGAATAATTAGTAATAATTAAGAATAATTAGCAATAATTAGGAATAATTAGCAATAATTAGGAATAATTTGTAATAAATAGGAATAAAATGTAATAATTAGTAATAATCAGTAAAAAATAGTAATAAATAGTAATAAATATTAATAAATACTAATATTTTGTAATAAATAGTTAAAATTAGTAATAAATAGTAATAGTTAGTAATTATTATGAATAATAAGTTATAAATAAGAATAATTAGTAATAATTATGAATAAATTGTAATAATTAGTAATAAATTGTATTAATTAGAGAGTTTGTAGAAGCACCACGAAGAGATGTGTCAGCAGTAGCAGCAACAGAAGCACAAGGAGGATATGTGTCGATCGTAGTAGCAGTAGCAGCATAAGGAAGAGATGTGTCGATGGCAACAGCAACATCATGAGCAGATGGAGTACATGCACCATTTGACTTCTAGTTTAGGGATGAAGTTTCCTCCACCAGCCCCTTCAGCTCATCCACATCCTCCAGAAGATGACCCCTAGTGTTTTTTTAAGTAAAAAACATTTGAATTTAAATTTGTTGTAATATGAACTATTTAGAGTTTTTGTCTTTTATATCGGTGCAATTATTACATAATTTAATTTTTAATATTTTATGATTTTTTTTTTGATTATTGACAATTTTAATATATTTTAATTTTTTATTATTTTAATTATATTAATATTATTGTTTTATTAATCATAATTTTATTAAATATATTTTTTCACTGTTATTTTTTTTAATATTTGTTTTATTTACTAATAATAATAAAAATTATAATCATAATCATAATATTTTATGATATTTTATATTTTTTTGTGAATATTGAGAATTTTAATATTTTTTATTTTTTTATTTTATTAATATAGAAATTAATTTTTCAATAATCATAATAATATTTTATGATTTTTTTATAATTTTTGTGAATATTGAGAATTATAATTTTTTAATTTTTTTATTATTTCAATAATATTAAAATTACCTTTTCAATAATCATAATTTTATAAAATTTATTTTTTAAAAAATTTATTTATTATTTGCGATGAGATCTTTTGCGACGGGATCCTATCGCAAATTGTCTAAATAACATTTTCTTAAAAAAGGTATTTGTGACGGGAATAGGGGCCCGTCAGAAATACTATTTACAAAGGGAACGTCACAAATAATCTTTCAAAAAGTATTTGCGACGGGATTACGGGCACGTGGCAAAAAATTATTTGCGACAGGACCATTGCAAAAGAGAATTTATATATATAAAGTATATAATTGGAGACTTATTTGCAATGACATTTTCTCCAACGGGATATTTGCGATGGGGCCCTGTCGCAAAATCATATTTGCGATGGGCTCCCGTCGCAAATACCCCTTGAAAATACCTTGAATTATATTAGTGAATACTTATTTTTTATTAATATTTTTCATTTATAGTAAATCATTTAAAAATAATTTTTTTTCAATATTATGGTTTTAAAATTTTATTTAGTCAATATATATATATATCCAATTTAATTCATGATAATCAATTTCATATTAAATTTTTATATCAAATCTTTCTAATCTATTAAACATTTTCACTTTTGAAAACCAATTTATCATCACATTAGTTGGATGTTATGCAATTTATGTGAGTTTTCTTATTATAAATTGATTCTATATCTAGAATTATTATAATATATATTATATAATCGGGTTAATTTAATTTTTTACCCTAAGGGAAATTAAAATATATAAAAAACACTTACCTCTTTTTAGGTGAAAATTGGTTCCTCAAAGCTAATCAATAATCATAAGGAGTAAAATTAACTAGAATCTTATCCAACCCCATTTTCTAGGCATATTTATATCATATAACCTCTATGATTTGAGACTATACTATTTTGGAGACTTTTCATATTTTAAAATTGTGTTTACACCATTTTCCTTTCAAATATTAGAAGTGTGTCGTCACCTCACTTATACAAGGCCACCGTTCTCCTATTATATACACACATACCAAACCCTTGGGTTCAATCAATACACGAAAAAAAAACATGTTTAATTTTCTCATTTATTTATATATTCTTTAGTTTTCTCAGAATGAAAATCCGAGATGTGAAGTCCCGAACCCTGATGCCACTGAAGTTGCTCTGTGCCTAGTTGGGCACATGGTCCCAAGCGTATCTCCCAGAACACCAGAGGTTGATGACTAGAAGTGAATGACTACTATTTGTCTATTGGTAGACAATTTAAGCAGCTACTAGTGTGAATCTAAATGGACAAATATAATGATAGATAAATAGTGTAAACAGTAGACTTTGAGATGTAGATTGCAGAACAAATTACAAACAACTAGGAAACAGATAATAAAACAAACAAACAAGGATAAAATATCTAATGTGTCTATATGCCTTTAAAAATGGAAAATAAAGTATACATTGTATTCTATAAATGATTAGAAAATCGGAATTAACAAACTTTACCTAACATCACATGATCTATATCCGTCATTTTCTACCAGCTCCATCATAAATAAAGTGATCAAGTGTCTAATGTAGTAAAATTCCCTTTATCAAATGATGCTTACATGTAATATTCCATGGTATAATTGGTGGCTTAGGTAGGTTGTGAGGTAAATCTCAGTATTTCACCACCAATGATGTCTATAACATCTCATCCATGTATTATAAATTTTAAAAGCGTGCATTCATGCACATATAAAACAAAAGTAGTATAATAATGTAAATACCCATGTATTTGATTCAGTCCTTAGCTAGTATCTGCCCATGTATCTAGTTAATTTACTATAAATGTTCCAATTAATATAATATTTCATATGAGGTAAATTGATTACTAACATCCATATATAATAATGAATGTGAAGGAACTATGACACATAATAATAATATTGAAGAGGTTATATGGTAATAACAAAGGTATACTTGACCACAAGGGTCTCTAAATCCATAGAAACTACACCTTTCTATAGGGGTATGAGTGAAATCCATTATGTTTCATCCATGTAATTTTAAAACAATGATTCTAATGGAGTATAAGTAAATCATCCATGTTAAAATGGGATAACAAATGGCTAGTACAAATGATGTAAAAAATGAACCTCAAGTTCATACAATCCATGTCAGATCCATGGAGTGTATCCAGGGAATCATATAATAATAATGGAGTGAGCCTACGTTGTCATATGTGTAATCCACTGAATTGAAGAGGACTGGGTTCCAAGGTGAGTGTCATCATTGGAAACGACAATCATTGAATCAGAATGGATTCCACAAGTTCTCATGTTATTTCCCCATGAATCCATAATCTAACTTGAGTCCATGAAATCCTATAAAATTTTGAATGACTATATACAATAGGACCCATATAATCAGATCATTTAATATTTTTGTCCATGTGAAACTCATACAACTTGAAAATTCATTTGGACTATGAAATTTCCTTTCATTGGTGTTGAGAAGCTTAAAGATGAGGTAACCATTAAATTAATTTATGTAATTTATAATTATTTAAAATAGTTTCACACCAATACCATACATTATACATGGAATTTGGCCATATGTACATACAATCATTTCATTCAATTATAATCTATTCGGCCATGTTATATATATATATATATATTATACATTCCATTTCTATTTATGAGTGATATCTTAAATTGGAGAACATAACAATGAAGGGTCGTGTGGGATGAAAAATAGTACTATAAAATTATCCATTCTAAAATCATATAATAAATGTGGTTACCAATAGATGGATCAATCTAGACACCCGAACGACAGAGTAGACAGACATGTCTATGTAATACAACCCAATTCCAGAAGACACTCTACGTGGGGTGGGAAGTGTTGTAGACATAACCACCAATTATGTATAACATATAAGGAATGGGCCTTGCAATATTTTTCCAACAACTATTAGCTAGGAATATTCTCTAAACAAGAAACTCCAAATGAAATATGATCAATCATGAAAATTTAAAAAATGAAGAATCATGAGGGATGAGTTATAAACCACCATACTCATACTCATATGACTCTACTCATTCATTATCATCATTTAAATTGACATTTTTACAAGAGATATAAATAAATTATCCATTCCCCTAAAATGGGGAATATTATCATGAATCTAAATATCGTAATTTATAGAAGGAAGAATGAAAAATGGATAAAACGAATTAATATATTACCAGCACAAACTCAACGAGATAAATGATGATCAAATAGAAGATCATACTGATGATTGATATGAACTATTAGATTAGTCTAGATTAGGGAACCAAATGTAGATAATAAGATGTTCTTTATTTTTGGGAATCCAATGTAGAAAGGGGGAGTTAAATTAAATCATTTAATGTAATTTTTCTAATATCACCCAAAAAATGAAACTGCGTGGTTTAGGTGAATGGTTTTCAAAACCATGTTCTAACCATATACCAATTATGAACCATATACTATTGGGAGAGGTCACCTATATGGTTAGGTCACACCATTTGAGAAACCATGCTCTAACTGTGTAAAACAAGGATTCCATTTTTTTTGTGGTTTTAGCAAGGTTGTGCGCCCTATGTAGAACAATTTTTCTAACCATACAGCCTATATTAATCCATTATTCATCCTTTAATGGTTATAATTAACTATTCATTATAAACTATATTGGTTATACTATTCTTGCAACATGAATATTCCTCCAAAAAAAATTTATAGGCTCTAAACAAGCCTAGAGACTACAGAGTCCTTTGATAGCTCATTAGGAATTCTTATATTGTCCCAAATAATGAATTATACCATATTTTAAATGATCCATCCCCATGTCTAAAAACCTTTTTCATATAGTCTTCCTCACATAAAGGAAATCATCCCTTAATTCACCATCCAAGGGAGATGAAACATTGACTATGAACAGCTCTGGCCACTAGGCATGTACGTTGGCCTCATGATCCCATGTCTTGTTATGTACACAATTTTACTTCTATATAACCCTTACATGATGGATAAAAACACATCATAAGGGATTTTTGTTACATTAAATTATTCATATAGGATACTTCTTATAAGAATCACCAGTATCCAACATATCTTCCTATTGATAAATAGTATGAGATGGGTAGGCATGATACAATAAAAGATGTTAAATATGGAAGATTTCATGAATTTTACAATACCAATGAGGCAGTGACAACTAATAGTATACAATAATGACACCCTCCAAATTCTAAAATATCCTGATGTATTAATGATGAAAACTTTCCTTCCATTTTTATATATCTATACCCTAGATTAGGAGATACTCACAAGATAACGTGATCTGTGACATAGATCTCAAGTGGTCATCGATGGTGATCAACATGATTTTTGTCTAGACTGATCAGTAGAAAAATTATTTCTAGTCGTCTAAACCTTCTAAAATTTCTTATTCAATATATAAGGACCTAGTATTGATTTCTCTCCTACCTCTAACTAGCATAGGGATCAACAGAATGACCTATCATAAATGGCCTTAAAAGGATCCAACAGAGTTGTCTCCTGAAATCTATTATTGTATGAGAACTCGAAGACATAAATATTCTTTCATAATGAACCTCCAAAATCAATGATTCATTCTCAAAACATGTCTTCTATAACCCATATCATCTATTCCAAATGTCCATTAGCATGAGGGTGAACATCTATTCTTAGAAGCACCTGGGTTCCCATTTCCTTATGCAACCCCTACTAGAACCATGATGTAAAACAAGATTCCATATATGAAATGATAGTATGAGGGACCAAATATTGTCATATGAGACCATGGTAATGTAATAATCCATGATAATAAACTGATAATGTCTCCTATATAAGAGGGATGTGGGATACATTCATTAGTTTTTTATTTACTACCCATACAGGGTCTCTACCACTTGGTGCCCTCGGTAAGCTGACTAAAAACTCCATAGAAACATATACCCATTTACATTCTAGGTCATTAATTGGTTGTAACAATCATAAAGGTCTTTGGTGTCCTCCCTTTAACTTTTGGTAGTTTGAACACTTAGTGATGAAGCCTACAATCTGATGGTTCATCTCAGGCCACAAATACTAGCATCACTTATCCTGGTACATCTTGGATATTCCTAGTTGAAATGACTACTAAGAAGTGTGGAACTCTCACATAAACTATTATCTCATATCATTATTAACCAGGAAATGTCCATGAATATGACTAAAGTTGTCTCTGTGAACAGAAGAATCTAGTATAGTGTTATATCAGGAAATATTCTTATGGAGAACAGATCC
This sequence comes from Viscum album, assembly GCA_963277665.1. Taxonomy (NCBI): domain Eukaryota; kingdom Viridiplantae; phylum Streptophyta; class Magnoliopsida; order Santalales; family Viscaceae; genus Viscum; species Viscum album. The sequence goes on from OY728137.1 coordinate 1,213,397,571, forward strand.
ATTTTTATTTTAATGTTTCTAAATATTCAGCTTCTCTAAAAGGGAAGTGGTAACTATCAAGGATGAAGAATAAAAATGATTATGACACTCATGAAAATCCTTATTCAACTCCAAAAATAGGGTCATAAATTTTCATTCATCACTATCTTCCCGTATGGCATGTGTATGTGTTTTCAGACTATGTTCATCCTGTAATGCCCCGGTTCTAGAAGCCACCCAGGGGTGCCCCATAACCGGTTAGTCACATGACCTCAAGCACATTTCTCTGAACGTCAGAGTATATCAACTAGAAGTTAGGGCGTTGGATGTGATGGTGGGGAAACTATGCCCCCATTGGCAGAGTAGAATGTGGAAGTAAACCACACAAAATAACCGAAGCAGAAAATATACAACAATAGTAGAAAATAGAAGAATAGTTGAGAAACAACTGGAGCACAAATATATGTGAATGATGCCAGATACATATATATCTAGGAAAGCAGTCAAACAAGTCACAATGCTGAATAAAGTACTAATCCAATGTACAAAAGAAAAACAGATGATAAACTCCTCAGCATCGCAAGCCTTGGCTTGGTCCCATGATCTCCAGCTCTAAAGCAATCAAGTACCTGAAGTCGAAGGTCTCTTTCCCTTGTCCATACCTGCAGAAATATAATCGGTTGGGGCCCAAAAGCATGGCCCAAACAGGGTGTAAGACTAAATACTAGTAGGAAATCACATGAAGATCTATTCCTAATAGTCAGTGAGTATATGGCAGGTAAAAGTACAGAAACCAGTAAACAAAGAAGCACTAAGCAGTAAACAATCCACAGTTTAAGCATTCAAAACACCATACAGATTGCAATAGAAAAACATATAACACAAAAGGTAACCCTCTAGGAATTACCCATAGCCTATCCCCACTGGTTTTACCTATCAGGAACAAGCAACCCTCTCAGCGGAACACACAGTCTCGCCCCTCTGGTTCAGCTAATGTATTGACTCTCTGGGGAAGCACTCAATGTCAATTCCCCCTATAGTATCGTATCTTACTAAAAGAGATTTGGGGAAGCACTCAACATCAATTCCCAGTGTTTCCCACGTCGAGGAACTATAGAATATCTGGGGAAGACCTCAATATCAATTACCCATATGGTCTCACAGTGTATAATTATAATGTCAGTCTGGAGAATCCCTCAACATCAATTCTCCCTATGTTCTATACACTAGGTTCTCATGGACTTGTGTAAGTCAAGCAAGCATAGCATCACATAACAGCCAATGTAAACCTCAAGAACTATTTAGAATGTATTCTACATCGTAGAAGCATGTCAGAACAAAAGTCACTCCATCCTATAATACTAGGCATGGGAAAGAAAATAGAAGCATAACAGGAAAAAAAGACCCAAAGGTCAAAACAGGAAAAACATGCATAGGAAATACATCCATACCACAACCAGTCACCCTATTCCGAATCAATAATCATGTACTCAGGCACACCAGTATAGTATAGAAACAACAGGGTCAAAACGGTAAACACACAATACGCCGTTATAGGATATTGGTGGAATTTGCAGATAAAACTCAAAGACATTGAACCGAAAGGCACAAACCACATACCTCTAGGTTAGGAGATCAATATGCATGAACCTCAAAGCATCAATATCATTAGATCATTGTAGATCTAAAAAAATGAAAAAAAATTCAACCCATGATAACATGTAAAATAGGAGGAATTGGAAAAACGATGCTCATGAAAAAGGGAGAGCTTACAACTTAAATTCAAACGCAATTGGTGACGGTCGATTCAGATAAAGGATGAACGATCGGGGGCTCAAAGAAGTCTCGACACTGTATGGGTGGTCTGGTATGTTTTAGCCGAAGAAGAAGACAACCCTATCCATTAGACACGACCACAGTCCTTATAATGATAAAAAAGTAAACAACATGTACTTTTTGAGTACATAGTGTGTACTTTCCTTTTTCGTAATCTACTTTATGCAGCCTCCACATCACCCCACACGACCATGTGTGTGGCCATGACACGAATAGAACACGACATTTTGTGGAAATGAAGTACATGACGTGTACTCAAAATGTACGCCCCTTTCCATTAGACATGACCCCGGTTCGTTTAATGAAAAAAATAAAGTACACGACATGTACTTTTAGAGTACACAACGTGTACTCGCCTTTTCCATACCCCACTTTAAGCAGCCTCCACATCACCCCACACAATCGTGTGTGTGGCCATGACATATCCATCACACAGACTTCTGTGTAAATGAAGTACATGACATGTAATCATAAAATAAACAATGTATACTTAAAAAATTTCCAGAAACTCATATTTTCTCAAAAACTATAGAAAAAGGAAAAACATACCTAAACAGAAGATCTGGGTTCATACAAACATCCCAACATAAGGAAATTCATCCCCAAATATCCCTAATAGGGCATAGAAGATGAACCCTCAAACAACTCCGGCCACTGTGATCGTACATCGGCCACCCGCTCCCAAGTCTCGTCTTGTACTCGCATGTGCTTCCATTGCACCCTTACCATAAGAACAGACCATCCATAGATAACATTCATACTACGATCAAAAAGCTAGATAAAATAATCCTCAAAAGATGCATCCACCTTCAACTCAACTACCTCGGGTCGGAAAGCATGAGACAGGTCTGAAAAGTAACAATAGAGTTGAGAAACGTGGAAGTTGTTGTGCATAAACTGGTACCTTTGAGGTAACTACAACCGATAGGAAACCGGGCCAACTCTCTCCAACACCTCAAATGGCCCGATGTACCTCAGAAAAATCTTACCCTATCTCCTAATCTGCTTGTGTCCTAACCTTGGCATGACAAGCAGGAAAACTTGATCCCTGACCTCGTACTCGAGAGGTCATCTCTGCTGATCAGCATAAGATTTCTGATGGGACTATGCAGTAGCCATCCTCTTCTGAATCAACTCTATCTACTCTATGGTTTCCTGAACAAGACGAGGTCCCATAAAAGTTGTCTCTCCTACCTCTAGACAATATAAATGTGATTGGCATGACCTACCATACAAAGCCTCATGAGGTACCATCTGAATAGTCGCATGAAATCTATTATTGTAGAAAAACTCCACAAGGAGTATATGTTTCTCCCAAGAACCTCCAAAATCTAGAATTCATGCTTGAAGCATATCCTCATGCACTTGAATCATAAGCTCAGACTGGACATCTGTCTGGGGAAGGTAAGCTGTACTCAAAAGTACTTGTGTGCCCACAGCCTTCTGAATCCCTTGCCAGACCTGAGACGTAAAATGGGAATCCCTATCTAAAACAATGGAATGTGGAACTCCATGCAGACATAAAACCTCTTGAATGTACAACCTCCCCAAATCATCAATACTGAAGGTTTTCTTGATCGAAAAGAAGTGAGAAACCATCGTGATCTTGTCGATGACAACCCAAACTGCATCATTCCATTAATGATACCTTGTCAAACCAGTCATGATGTCCATCACGACATCATTCCACTTCCACTCGAAAATGGGTCACTACTATAAAATCCCTAATATTCGTTGATGCTCCGCCTTCACCTGCTATCATGTGGAACACCTCATGACGAAACCAGAAATTTCCCGCATCATACATGGCCACCAATAATGACTATGTAGATCACGATACATCTTGTTGATGCCAAGATGAACTTCTCAAACTGAGGAATGAATGTACCGCATGAGCTCTTCGCGTATATCAAATGGAACCCATATGTGTCCCTGGAAATTCTAGATCCCATCCTCGCCTATGGTCCACCTAAGAACAGGATCCTATCATGACACACTTTCTTATTGAACTGGGCCTTCAGAATCTGATAGCTGCCTCATTCTTAACCAATCAAGAAGTGTATAGGTAACAACTATAGAAGATAGAAATATCTGCCCCTGTCTGTCGTGCACCTCCAAATGCGTCTCGGAAAACAGATCCATAAGCTTCCACTCACTGTGTGCCTCTTGAATTGCCTGTATTTGAGTCCTCTTACTCAATGCATCAGCCACTGCATTGCCTTTACCAGGCGTATTGGCAAGCTCAATGACAAAATACTAAAGTAACTCATCCCAGCTTTCTTGTCTCAAATTCATATCATGATGAGTTAAGATGTACTTGAGACTCTTGTGTTTGGTGAAAACCACAAAGTGATCTCCTAGAAGATAATGTCTCCAGCAGAGTAGGGCATGAACAATAGCTAGAAACACAAGATCTTGCATCGGGTAATTCCTATCATGTGGCCTCAACTGCCGAGACCCGTATGCAACGACTCCAACTCCCTTCATAAGAATAGCTCCTAACCCAATACTTGATGCATCGCAGTAAACGGTATTGCTCTTTCCCGACTCCGGAAATACTAGAATCGATGCTGAAGTCAACCTCCTTTTCAGAATTTGAAAGGACGACTCACAAGAATCTGACCATAAGAACTTGACACTCTTCTCTGTCAGACCCATCAGTGGTTCTACTATGTGTTAAAAGTCTTTTATGAACTCTCTATAGTTTCTAGACAGCCCTAGAAAACTCCATACCTCAAAGAAGTTCTTCAGATTCTCCTAGGAAACTACTGCTCTCACTTTCTCTGGGTCTACTAACACTTCTGTCTCTGAGATAACATGACGCAAGAAGTGAATCTGGTCCATATAGAAGTGTGACTTGGGGAGATTATCTTAAAACATATGCTCCCTTAGTGAACTCAAAATGATCTTAAGATGGGTATCATGGTCGTGTCGAGTGTTAGAGTACTGCAAGATATGATCTACGAAAACAACAACGAAGGAATATAAGTATGGATGGAACACTCAGTTCATTAGTGCCACGAAAACTATAGGCGCGTTCGTGAGGCCGAACACCATAATAATATACTCGTATAGACCATACCTTCTCTAGAAAGCTGTAAGAGGTATATCAGATGGTCTATGTAACACCCCGAGATTTTATGAAAAATATTCTTTTAATTTCATAAATGTCTTGTGCTGCACCAAGATTATCTTGCGCTATATGCAACACCGTATTATCTTGCAGTATACGCAACACTATTCTTGGATCGTGTTACACACAATTTTGATAATAGTTATTTTACACAACATTGAGTATATATATATATATATTCAATGTATAAATTAAATATGGTTGGATTCTATTATATGAAACAATGAAAGATTCTTGCGCTACACGCAACCCTGATTTGGCTTGCATTGCACGCAATCGTGACCTTCCTCGATAGTGTGTGTTGTACGCAATACTGGTTTTTACTAAACAACGATATATTATTATAATATTGTTATGAACTAGCCTTTATGAATAGTGTTAAATAAACTTTGAATTTTATAACATTATTATTCATCTTACACATTTCTAGAACATGGTATAAGAACAAAATAAATTTTTCGAGTAAAATTAGTATTTTTCAAAAAATGCAGTTTTACCGCCTTTTGATGGTGCACCCACATTAAATCTAGTTTTTTACATGTTTATAAGTTCAATTTGACAAAATAAAATTCTTCTTTTGAATCAGGATATAAAAATTTACATTAGATAATGTTTTGATATTTTTCCGATAACTTTCATATTTTAATGAATAGTAAAATCACGCTATATTTTAATTGAAAACAACTTTTTTCATCGTAATATCTTATCTGGTTAAATTATAATATTGAATGGATTTAAAGTATAAATAGAATATATTTTTACCATTTAATATAATGTATGTCATTAGCATTGATTTTACATTGAATTCGTAGGTTAAATCAATTCAATCTTTTGCAATGTTTTAAAGAAAAACCCGTTTTCTTTCGACAATGGGATTAATTTTAATTTAATTTCTAAAACTTTTCTGTATTGAATTTGGAAAAATGGATTCCATATTTGGAATCAGTGATCCAAATTATGTTAATAAGCTACTTTTTATTTTTGGGAATTATGAATAGTAACTACGGTAAATTTTATTTACCATAGTTAAAGGTAAATCGGGTAATTAAGGATAAATATAATATTTTATAATTACCCTAACAAATGTAAAAATTCTATTGGATGACTACAAGTAGACCCATATCACCTAAGGGTTGGATTAGATTCATTTAATTAAATTTGGTCAATGAAATAATTTAATTATTATTAAAACCAAAGAATGTGACAACATGTCACATTCTTAAATCTTATAAGTATAATAATTTTAATTTAGTGATAAACTTCTTCAAACGTCGAAAATAAATAGTCTCCAAAAATCTAATACAATTATCGACATCATAGGAATTTATTTATAATTTTTAGGGATTAAATATTTATCATTTATTATGACACAAAGATGATGCAGTAATTGTCTTATTAATGAAATATTGTCATAATTGATGTTATAAATGCCCAAATAAATGTAATTTGAGACTTTTTATTACTTAAATAAATTTTATAGGTTATTATGACATGTTATTGTTGATATATGTAACTTGGTTCGAACTTATCATTCTGTTATGAATTTCATAAAAATCATGTACCAAATAGTGTCAAAATTAACACAAATTAGTTTTTAAAACAAATATTATATTATTAATTGTTATTTAATTCTTAAAAATATATGGTTCGGCCAAATGACTTAGATAAGGATAGATATATTAATAATAAAAAACTTGGGGTTCGTTTGGCTTGTTATGGTAAGTTTATTAACCATATAGTGTAAGAAAACAAAAAGACATGGTAAATGTTAAATTATTTAACTTAGAGTTAAATCTAATTGATAAGGTTAAAATAATAACCTAAACTTGTCTAAATCCTATTGGATGAGAGTATTTTGACCCATATCCACTCTATATTCGAAATAAGATCCTTTGGAACCATTATAAACCTAATTTTACCTTAATATAAAATATTATTTTGAGATTTTCCTAAGGTGCCCCTCTCCTCCCTTATAAAAGGGAACCTCCTCCCTCTCCTCCTCACACAAATTTGAGCATTCAAGCTCGGTCAACCCCTGCCAAAATATCTTCTCCACTTCCCTAGTATCATCCTAGAGGACCTGGTCTTCTTCAAAGACCAACCTTAGTTCTTTAAGTGGGGTTTAAGAAAAGGCGCGTCAAAAAGAGGTAATATCCATTACCGATCTTTTTCAATTTCTTTCTTCTTCAACTTCTTGTTCTTTATTTGTTTCATGATAAAGTAATAACATCAGTATTTATTATATACTGATATGTTATTATAAATATGAAACAACTTTAATTAACCTTTTATCTGTCCTATGGAAAAAGGATATCACCGCGCGTGCATACGTACGAAATACCGTCTCCACGCCGTGGTGTAATCAATTTTCCGCCACCACCTTAATTGGATGGGTATAATGGTGTAATGAGTAATTATATATGATAATTAAAAGGTTATATTCATACTGAAATAGTATAAATACACTTCAACACAAGTTAACGATCATGAGAATGATATCATCGCTCGTGCGTACGTACGGACTACCGTATCAACGACGCGATGAGATTCATTCTCCACATTAACCATTCATGAATGATTATAAAGTATATATAATGAAGAATAATGAAATATATGACATGTTAAATCTACTGGATTTATGTATATATATATATATATATATATTTATTTCATCTACTTACATCCATTCAAGACAATAATGAAAGGAAAACAACGTTAATGCTACGTACGGACTACCGTCTCCATGAACGATGTGTTTGATTTCATTTATCTATCTATTATATATATATATATATATACTGAAAATATATGATATATAAATCCTGTTTTATATTCTGGATGTAAGTAAATCATGATATAAGTAATAATAAAGTCAAGAACAACAAGTCCAAACACGTACGATAAATGAAACGATTTTACCCAAAACGCTTCTTTGACATGGAATTTACAAAAGAACAAGTAATATAAAGTCATAAGTTAACCATATATGATATCATAACAATGAATATGATTCTGTAATAATTTAATGACATTATTTAAATCATTATACAGGAGGTTCGGATACGTACAAAGCATATCGTACATAAGGTAAGGTAAATATCACAATCTCATTTTTATCTGAGATTGTTTATACTTTAGTATTTAATGGGGTGTATTTTGCCATCCGAATCCATGTTTCCTCAATATTTAATGTTATTTCAATCCATCTACAATTGTTTAAATCCAATTTTACCCTTTGGTGAGTTTTTAGTAAATGATATGAAAGGAATCTTTTGTCGTTTTTCGTACGAGGTACTTTTTGACTTTTCTTACAAAAGTACGAGAAGAATGTTTTTTTTAACTTCTACAACATGAATGGATTTTTAAAACATTATTTCCAAGAAGCATCCTTTACAAGTTTTCATGTTTATTTTTAATCAACTTCTTTTAGTTTAAAGTTGTATGACATGTTAAGAAAGGAAAAATGTTTTTGAAGAAGAAAGGATATTTTCCTCAAGAATGGAGTTCAAGTGTTTTATCAAAATTATTTTCCATTTAAGATAATAAATGGTTCTATTTCTATCCCTATTATTACATTGATTTGATTATGTTGTGATGGAATTATTTTTATGAATTCCTTTATCTTATATGAATTGTTTTATGATGTCATGATGTTTAAGATTCCCATTTGTATTACATGGGTTATGCAGTGATGTATTATTTATGATTTTGTGGCACACATAAGAATAATATAATTATGGGATGGGTGGGACCTATATCTCCCTCCAATACATTGGATAAAGATTTTATATCTCATGAGATAGACATGGCTGGAACGGTAGGTTATACCGGTTTAGTGAAACAGGACTGAAATGAGGGTGACTTGGTTCAGAAATCGACTTTGTCCACTAAGATAGTCATGGCAATGAGTCTGGACTAATAAGATATGATTCTATATGATTATGTGTGTATGCCACAAAGTTTCATGTTTTAAGTTATGATTATTTGGGTTTACATTTCACTACTATGATTTATCCCATGTTATGAAATTATGATTTCTATTGCAGGTTAAGATTTCCAAAAGTTATGTTCTTATGTATATGATGTGGATGACATTTATTTTGTTTACCCTTACTGAGAATTTGAGCTCACCCTTTTATGTTTTCTTTTCCACAGGAAATAAAGAAAGTTTTTAGGAAAAAAATAAGATCTGTATGGGAGATGTTGAAGATCTTTCACCACGATTAGAAGAATATATTCTGAGTTTCCAAAGACACTATACTATTAGGGTCCTTGTGTGTGTGTTTTTGTTATGTACTAAGAATTCTTCAAAAGTAATATAATGTCCATGTACGTCAAGCTTCGGGTCTCTACAGTTGGCATCAGAGGAATGGTTTAGTCAACCTTTCGAAACTAGGATGCGAGAACATTAGTGAGATCCTTGGAGATATTTCTAAGGTATGTCTAGAGATGTCCCTAAGGTTAAGTATACGTATAGGTTATAGTCCTAGAATTGCGCTAAAGATCATATAATTTAACCTAGGATGTTAGATATTGAGGGTACTCCCCCTTTACTATGTTGTTTTCCCTAGCATGATTTTTTCCTCTCACACTATTCTTTTTGGGTTTTAGAAAATGGCTGGAAACAGGAAGATTCATGATAATGCAGGATATGATGGACAATGGAATGATATTATTCATGAGCAACCAAATGAAATGGGATTTTGAAGTCCAAACATCATTATTATTCCGAATCAGCAATCTCATAATATGATCAATAAAGTAAAATTTGGTATGTTTCCTGACTCTTCTAATAAGAGAAAGGTGGAATTTCATGATGATCATAGAGGAAAGAAAGTTCAATTTCCACTATGTAAATCTTGTGGGAAGAGGAATCAAGGTGAATGTTTCAAAGGAACTGGAAGATGCTTTGGGTGTGGAAAAGAAGGACACAATGCCATTAAGTGCAAAGAAAAAGGTTCGGTTAACACCATGGATGAGGATAATGGTATTGCTACGACATCAAAAATGGTTAAATGTTTTAAATGTGGAATGTACGGGCATTATGAAAACCAATGCACTAAGGGAAAGTCTCATGAAGAGAATCAGTATGGACGTATGGGTAGTATTTATGTTGATGATGATGAAGAGACTACAAATGATATGTAAGATGAAATAATTGTTGAAGCTCGGTCAATGGTTTAAGAAGGAAGTGGAATGATTACATGTTTTTCAAGTGTAATGTTGTATAAGTAATCTCATGGTACTATGGAATAAAGATACATCTAAGGATTGTTACACTGTTGTCTCTCATTGAGTTTTGAAAGTATATGATTAATGGTACCAGTATCCATTAAAGGTTATTAAGATATTACTGGAATATAGATGATATGCGCATAATGAATGGAAAACGAGAAAATGAAATATTTGACAGTATTCATGATCTCATGATTGATATAAGGACTAAGTGATATCATGGTTTGAGTATATAGAATTTTGAGGATTTTGGTATGTGGAAAGTTTTAAATTTTGACTGCATTCATGTTTTCACTATGGTTCAATGGGTATTCAAGAGAATACATGATTAAGGCCTTTGAATGTTTGGAATGTGACCAACAAGACATATCTTATGATATATGGGGATCAACGATGGTATTAAATCTCTCGTAATCGTTTTCACTATATTATGAGAGTGGACTGCAGTATTATGGATAAGCCTAAAGATTAGAATAGATTATGTTGGACATAAGTTAGTATTGTTTAAGGATAGAACCTTTTTTCGATATTATTTATGGGATGATATAGTAATGTAGTTTTAGAAAAAGGACAACATGCAGGATGGGTGATAGCCCATCACGTCGGACAAGGCTGTGGGAATCGAACCCACAACCGAAGTGCGACTGGCCTTTATCGCCTACCACTGGCCTACAGGAAGTCCCTGGTTATTATAAACTAGTTTTATTTTATTAAGCGGTATGATATATGAAGTATAAGTTCATTTTTGGAACCATATTCGATTAATCTAACCATAAGATGGACTTATAAATTTTTCTAAACTTTTGTTTGAAAGAGATGGAATGACCCATCATTATATCACATTATCTGCTAACACATCACGAATAAAAAATTCAACTTCATTTCTTTATCATATGAAGTGGAAATTGTTCAATTCACGAACAATAGTGAGATTGTTCCAAAATCATGTAAGTATTTCTTTTAATTCATCAACATTAGGGAAATGATCTTGAAAACCAAAAATGTTGTCCTAGTTCCCTTATATCCGATTAATCATATGGTACCATAGATCATCACAAATAAATAGCTTTGTGATTGTTGGCTTTTTCATAGCCATGTTCTCTACCACTCCCCATCAGAACTTGATGGTTATATTTTTCTTCCATATCCATATTTTCACCTATGTTCTCCTACGTGGAAACCCCGTGATGAGTTAATTTGGGTAACCGTTACATTTCATACTTTAGTTTTTAAAAGCCATGTTTTGGTATTCCTTTATACGATGTGGGTTTCTATTAAACAAACTTTTGAGTAGTAAACCATTTATAACCCCGACGAATTTCGAGGGAGAAATTCATTTTAAGGGGGGTAGAATGTAACACCCCGAGATTTTATGACAAATATTTTTTAATTTCATTAATTTCTTGTGCTACACCAAGATTACCTTGCGCTATATGCAACACCGTATTAGCTTGCAGTATACGCAACACTATTCGTGGATCATGTTACACACAATTTTGATATTAGTTATTCTAAACAACATTGAGTATATATATATATATATATTCAATGTTTAAATTAAATACGGTTGGATTCTGTTATACGAAACAACGAAGGATTCTTGCGCAACACGCAACCCTGACTTGGCTTGCATTGCACGCAATCGCGACCTTCCTCGATAGTGTGTGTTGTACGCAATACTGGGTTTTACTAAACAACGATATATTATTATAATATTGTTATGAACTATCTGTTATGAATAGTGTTAACTAAATTTTGAATTTTATAACATTATTATTCATCTTACACATTTCTAGAACATGGTATAAGAACAAAATAAATTTTTCGGGTAAAATAATTATTTTTTAAAAAATGTAGTTTTGCCGCCTTTTGATGGCGCAGCCACTTTAAATCTAGTTTTTTACATGTTTATAAGTTCAATTTGACAAAATAAAATTCTTCTTTTTAATCAGGATATAAAAATTTACATTAGATAAAGTTTTGATATTTTTCCGATAACTTTCATATTTTAATGAACAGTAAAAACATGCTATATTTTAATTTAAAAAAACTTTTTTTATCGTACTATCATATGTGGTTAAATTATAATATTGAATGGTTTTAAAGTATAAATAGAATATATTTTTACCATTTAATATAATGTATGTCATTAGCATTGACTTTACCTTGAATTCATAGGTAAAATCAATTCAATCTTTTGCAATGTTTTAAAGAAAAACCCATTTTCTTTCGACAACGGGATTAATTTTAATTTAATTTCTGCAACTTTTGTGTATTGAATTTGGAAAAATGGATTCCATATTTTGAATAAGTGGATAAAAATTATGTTAATAAGATAATTTTTATTTTTGGGAATTATGAATAGTAACTACGGTAAATTTTATTTACCGTAGTTAAAGGTAAATCAGGTAATTAATGGTAAATATAATATTTTAAAATTACCCTAAAAATGTCAAAATCCTATTGGATGACTAAAAGGCTACCCATATCACCTAAGTGTCGGATTAGATTTATTTAATTAAATTTTTTCAATGAAAATAATTTAATTATTATTAAAACCAAAGAATGTGACAACATGTCACTTTCTTAAATATTATAAGTATAATAATTTTAATTTAGTGATAAACTTCATTAAACTTCGAACATGAATAGTCTCCAGAAATATAATACAATTATATACATCATAGGAATTTATTTAGAATTTTTAGGGATTAAATAATTATCATTTATTATGACACAAAGATGATGCAGTAATTGTCTTATTAATGAAATATTGACATAATTGATGTTATAAATGCCCAAATAAATGTAATTTGAGACTTTTTATGACTTACATTAATTTTATAGGTTAATATGACATGTTATTGTTGATATAAGTAACTTTTTTAGAACTTATCATTCTTTTATGAATTTCATAAAAATCATGTAACAAATAGTGTCAAAATTGACATAAATTAGTTTTTAAAACAAATATTATATTATTAGTTGTTATTTAATTCTTAAACATCTAAGGTTCGGCCAAATGACTTAGATAAGGATAGATATATTAATAAAAAAAAATTGGGGTTCGTTTGGCTTGTTATGGTAAGTTTATTAACCATATAGTGTAAGAAAACAAAAACACACGGTAAAAGTTAAATTATTTAACTTAGAGTTAAATCTAATTGATAAGGTTAAAATAATAACCTAAACTTGTCTAAATCCTATTGTATGAAATTATTTCGACCCATACCCACTTTATCTTTGAAATAAGACCCTTTGGAACCATTATAAACCGAATTTGACCTTAATATAAAATAATATTTTGAGAATTTCCTAAGATGCCCCTCTCCTCCCTTATAAAAGGGAACCTCCTCCCTCTCCTCCTCACACCAATTTGAGCATTCAAGCTCGGTAAAACCCTTAAAAAATCTCTTCTCCTCTTCCCTAGTATCATCCTAGAGGTCCTGGTCTTCTTCAAAGGCCATCCTTAGTTCTTTAAGTGGGGGTTATGAAAAGGCGCGTCAAAAAGAGGTAATATCCATTACCGATCTTTTTCAATTTCTTTATTCTTCAAATTCTTCTTATTTAGTTTTTTAATGATAAAGTAATAACACAAGTATTTATTATATACTGATATGTTATTATAAATATGAAACAACTCTAATTAACCTTCTATCCATCCTACGGAAAAAGGAAATCACCGCGCGTGCGTACGTACGGAATACTGTCTCCACGCCGTGGTGTCATCTATTTTCTGCCTCCACCTTAATTGGATGGGTATAATGGTGTAATGAGTGACTATATATGATTATTATAAAGTTATATTGATACTGAAATAGTATACATACACTTCAACACAAGTTCACGATCATGAGAACGATATCATCGCTCGTGCGTACGTATGGACTACCATCTCCACGACGCGATGAGATTCATTCTCCACATTAACCATTCATGAATGATTATAAAGTATATATAATGAATAATAGTGAAATATATGACATGTTAAATCTACTGTATTTATGTATATATATATGTATTTCATCTACTTACTTCTATTCAAGACAATAAGGAAAGGAAAACAGCGTTCATGCGTACGTACGGACTACCGTCTCCATGAACGGTGTGTTTCATTTCATTTAACTATCTATTATATATATATATATACTGAATATATATGATATATAAATAATGTTTTATATTCTGGAAGTAATTAAATCATGATATAAGTAATAATAATGTCAAGAACAACAAGTCCAAACACCTACAATAAATGAAACGATTTTACCCAAAACGCTTCTTTAACATGGAATTTACAAAAGAACGGGTAATATAAAGTCATAAGTGATCCATATATGATATCATAAAAATTAATATGATTCTGTAATAAGTTAATGACATTATTTAAATCATTATACAGGAGGTTAGGATACGTACAAATAATATCAGACATAAGGTAAGGGAAATATCACAATCTCATTTTTATCCGATATTGTTTATACATTAGTATTTAATGGGATGTATTTTATCATCCGAATCCATATTTCCTCAATATGTATTGTTATTTCAATCCATCTACAATTTTTTAAGTCTAATTTTACCCTTTGGTGAGTCTTTATTAAATTATATGAAAGGAATTTTTTGTCGTTTTTCGTACAAGGTACTTTTTGACTTTTCCGACAAAAGTACGAGAAGAATGTTTTTTTAACTTCTACGACATGAATGGATTTTTAAAACATTATTTCCAAGAAGAATACTTTACAAGTTTTCAAGTTTATTTTTAATCAACTTCTTTTAGTTTAAAGTTGTATGACATGTTAAGAAAGGAAAAAAAAAATTGAATAAGAAAGGATATTTTCCTCAAGAATGGACTTCAAGTGTTTTATCAAAATTATTTTCCATCTAAGATAATAAAGGGTTCTGTTTCTATCCCTATTATTAAATTAATTTTATTATGTTGTGATGGAATTATTTTTATGAATTCATTTATCTTATATGAACTATTTTATGATGTCATGATGTTTAAGATTCCCATTTGTATTACATGGGTTATGCAATGATGTATGATTTATGATTTTGTGGCACACATAAGAATGGTATCATTATGAGATGGATGGGACCTATATCTCCCTCCAATTCATTGGGTAAAGATTTTATATCTCATGAGATAGACATGGCTAGAACGGTAGGTTATACCGGTTCAGTGAAACATGACAGAAACGAGGGTGACTCGGTTCAGAAATGGACTTTGTCCACTAAGATAGTCTGGGCAATGAGTCTGGACTAATAAGATATGATTCTCTATGATTATGCGTGTATGCTACAAAGTTTCATGTTTTAAGTTATGATTATTGGGTTTTACATTTCACTACTATGATTTATCCCATGTTATGAAATTTTGATTTCTTTTGCAGGTTAAGATTTCCAAAAGTTATGTTCTTATGTATATGATGTGGATGAAATTTTTTTTTTTACCCTTACTGAGCATTTGAGCTCACCCTTTTATGTTTTCTTTTCCCCAAGATATAAAGAAAGGTTTTAGGAAAAAAAATAAGATCTTTATGGGAGATTTTGAAGATCTTTCACCATGATTAGAAGATTATATTCGGAGTTTCCAAAGACACAAAAATATTATGGTCCTTTTGTGTGTGTTTTTGTTATGTACTAAGTATTCCGAAAAAGTAATGTAATGTCCATGTATGTCAAGCTTAGGGTCTCTACAATCTAATGCCCAAATAATGATTTCCGGACCTCAAATCATTCTTTGAGAACTCCCGGCTCCTCGAAGCTGATAAAAGAGTTCATAAATCCTTGACAAGTGATATCAGTTCTTGACCTTCAACTAGTTCAACTTCCGATAATAAACACACATCCTAAGAGTAACATATTTCTTCTTTGCAAAAAGGATTGGCCAACCCCAATGAGAATTACTAGGTCGGATGAAACCCTGGTCATAAAACTCCCCCAACTATTTCTTGAGCTCCTGCAACTCTGGTGTAGCCATCCTATAATGATTAATGGACCCCAGTGCTGCCCCTGGAAAAAGCTCAATATAATAGTCTACCTCATTCTCTGGAGGAAAACCTGAAAAGTCCCCTCGAAAGAAATCCCAGAAACAATCCACCATTCGAGGAAAGTATAACTGTGAAGTCCCCTGGTCATCAAGATAAAGTCTAGCAAACTGGGTTGTAACTACTGCCAACCCATGATTCGCTAGACCCGCTCTTCTTTCCTAGACATCCCACTTTCCCTTATGAAGAAAAGATCCCCCCTCTGGTGATATGAAACTCACTCTGCGGTGATAACAGTCGATGAATGCCTGGAATGGAACTAGCCAGTCCATTCCTAGAATGACATCATATCCTGTCATATCTAGAACATAATGATCCCAAAATAAGTGACACCCACCAACCTCAAGAGGTCACTCATTGAACTGACGTACACTATATTTTCTTGTCCCCAAGGGAGTGTATTGTGTCAAAACATTGGCAGAAGAAAATATACAGAGCCCATGGCTCTCCACAATAGAGAAATATATAAAGATATGCATAACACAAGTATCAAAAAGAGTTGAAGATAAAACCGAGGAAACTGGGATCGTACCTCGAATAGTAGAGGGGTCTGGATCTTACTCCTGATGGGTCTGCTCTACTGCAAAAGTCTGGCCAGCTCCGCGGCCCTATGACCCTGCCTGACTACTCTGACCAGATCCACCTTGCTATCGCTGGGGGTCTGTTGATTGACCACCATGGTCGCGACCTCCACCTTGGCCTGAATGGCCAGAAGAACACTAGTTCCAAGACTGTTGTGAAACTGGTGGAGCTTCTTCTGTACAAGGAGTCATAGATGAACCCCTGTCACCAGCTGCTGGTGAAAATATCTAACAGAAATGCTAAAGGTGCCCCAAAATGACTCAAGATCGGCACTCCACTGGGTCTCTCTGGCACTGCAGCCTCATATGCCCATTTCTACCACACTATTAGCACACCACCTGGCTATCAGAAGATGCATCTCGCCTACTCAGATCTCCCCATATGGTCTACCTACAGCTCTTCCGGATATCAATTGGGGGATCACTAACTCTGGAAGTCGAGACACCCTGGTTCTAACTCCAGATTCCTTCATATTCTACTTTTTGATCATTTCCTGGTTGATGATGGAAGCGATGTAAGTCAACACGATGATATTTACCTGAGAGTGGATGTCATGTCTGAGGCCATTCTCAAACGTCCTTTCCAGGAATAACCCATCTCCTCACATGAAGGGTGTGAAACACTGAAGCTCAGTGAAATGAGAGGATTACTCCATAATCAATAGGTTAACCTACTGATGTCTCATAAACTATGAGGCTCGGTGGTCCCATAGGGAATCTGGATAGAAGTTGTTATAGAAGATGTGCTAGAAGTCATCCCAATCCATGACCTACTTATGACCTGTCTATGAGATCACATCCCACAATCTCATGGAATAATAACATAGAATATAGGTAGCGAGCTTGAATCTATTATCTGGAGGCTTCTGTAGATTCTCAAAGACCTTAATCAAGGCTTCGAGTCATGACTCTACAGCCTGAGGTCCTCCTTCCCCTGAGAAAGTGGAAGTATTCTGCTGTTGGAAAACTCGCTTCAAATCAGCCATTGATGGGGCAGGAGGTGACGCTCCATGAAAAGTATGCATCATCCTCATGAAGCCTTCCCTGAATTTTGCATCAGCACCAGTAACAGGTATAACTGCTGGTGCCAAGACTAGCACAAGAGGAGGATCTGCAGGTTGTCCATGATCAGCCATGTCTGGTGTTTGATCACCGCCTGGCAACTGGCGTACAATTGGAGGACATCTCGGTGGCATGACTCTTCAAGGTCAAACACACACCATAGATCAGAATTATCAAGGACTGAAAACAAGGAGTGTAAGAATAGGACAAGAGGAAGAAAATATTCACGTTTTACAAAACATGACTACATGGCATGTACACCACCTACACAGCGTGTTCCCTGATGTCATTTACATGGGCATGTAATTTTTCCTAAAATGGATGTGTAACACCCCAAACACAATGAGTGTTCTCAAAACACACGACGTATACATGAATCATCTTCTCCTTCTGGGGTCCTTCTACATAGCTAAGCCACACTGTTCTTATAAGAGAATACTACACAACATGTTCAAGGAAGACATGGCGTGTACTGGAAAAGCATCACCTAGCCCATGTTGTTTGTGACATGGTCTGACACACAACTCAAACTACACGATGTGTTCCTGACAGATGTGATGGGTATGTGAAAGGATAACACCGACCCGTGTTGTTCGTGACATGACTGGATACCTATCTCAGACTACACGGCGTGTTCGAGGGGAATATAGAGTGTATAAGAAAAGACTCCACCGACCCATGTTGTTAGCTACACGGTCGAGTTCCTAGGATTATACTACATAGAGTATTAAAAGCATACATGGCATGTTTTCACCAGACTCTTCCCATCCCGCGTTTCTACTCACATGGCCTACAACCTGGTCAGAGACTACATGACATGTTCATAAAGTACATAGTGTGTACTTAAGAAAAATTGTTTCTTCTCGAACAGAAGAACACATGGCATGTACTTAACATTAAATGATGTTTATTCAGGATTTTCCCAGATAGTAAGCTACAGAAACTACTACAGATCCAATAAAAGACCGAAAAAATCTTTGAAAGTACCAAATTATAATCCGTGAGGTCCCATACTCCCTACGAATCAATTTTTGGCACCGTATACAAGTTATAAACAAGAGGACAGTGCAATGAAACACTAAATTACTATTCATGAGGGGCCATAACACCTCAAGAACAAAATTTTGGAATTTATTCAAACAAAAAATTTGACACAATTCCTCATCAAACATTAGGTATCTCTAACAAGTCATCTATCACAACAGCATGCATATTCTACACTACATCTATCACAACAACATGCACTCACTAATGCATCCAAGACAACATGGAAATAATGCATGGAATGTGATTTATAAAAAGATTCTATATGATCCATGACATAGAATACACTCATCTCATCAGGTTGCGACAGAAATAGAACTTCAATATCATCAACGGTAACCTCACAAAACATGTAAGTCGCCCAACAATGAAATCAAATCAACCGCAAAATTACAATCTAGAAAACTTTAAATAATGAGGTTTTTTGGATTTTCCCTATACACGGGTTAGCTACTCCCATACACAGATTATTACCAAGTACTTATTCCATCCTATCCCTGACTACAGGCTCCATACAATAAGTAAAGAGAAAATAATTCCTCTGATACCACTTTGTAACACCCCGGTTCTGGAAGCCACCCAGGGGTACCCCTTACCCGGTTGGTTACATGGCCTCAAGCGCATTTCCCCGAATGCCATAGGCTGAAGACTAGAAGGGAGGTCCTTGGATGTGATGGTGGGAAAACTATGCCCTCATTGGTAGAGTACACAATGAAAGTAAACAACACACAATAGCGGAAGCAGTAAATATCCAACAACAGTAGACAATGGAAGACTAATGGATAAACAACTGGAGAAAAAATATATGTAAATGATTCATGATACATATATGTCTACGAAAGAATCCATAAAAGTCACAACGATTAATACAGTACTAAACCAAAGTACAAAAGAAAAATAGATTAGCAACTCCTCAGCATCGCAAGCCTCGGCTTGGACCCATGATCTCTATCTTAAAAACAATCAAGTACCAGAAGTCGAAGGGTGCTTTCCCATGTCTATACCTGCTGAAATATAATCTGTTTGGGGAAAAAAGAATGGCCCAAAATGGGTGTGAGACTAAATCCATGTAGGAAAACACCCGAAGATATGTCCCTTACAGACAGTGAGATTATGGAATGTAAAAGTACACTAAACATGTAAACAAGGAAGCACTAAGCAGTAAACAATCAACAGTTTAATCATTCAAAACACCACACATAATGCAACATCAAAATAGAAAAAACAACATGTTACCCTCTGGGAAGTACCCATAACCTGTCCCCTATGGATCTACCTATCCTGAACCAGAAACCCCTTGGGTAGCACACAAAGTCTCACACCTCTGGTTCAGCTAAAGTATAAACTCTCTGGGGAAGCCCTCATTGTCAATTACCCATATAGTCTCGTATCATACTAATGGCACTACGGGGAAGCACTCAACATCAATTACCCATGTGTCCCCCGTCAAGGAACTACAGACACTCTGGGGAAGCACTCAACATCAATTCATCTTGTGGTCTCACATCATATAATTATAAAGACACTCTGGAGAAGCCCTCAACGTCAATTCTCTCTATGGTCTATACACCATGTTCTCAGGAACCTGTGTAAGTCAAGAAAGAATAGCATCACATAACTTCCAAAGTAAACCTCAAGAAATACTTGTCAAGAAGTCTACAACATAACAACATGTCAGAACAAAAGTCACTCCATCCTATCATACAAGGTATAGGAAAGAAAATCGCAGCCTAACAGGCAAACAAGACCCCAAGGACAAAATACGAAAAACATGCATGGGAAATACTTCCAAGGCACAACAATTCACCCTGTTCTCAATTATTAATCATCTACTAAGGCATACCATTATAAGATAGAAATAAAAGGGTCAAAATGAAAAACACAAAATACCCCTTTCAAGGGTATTGGTGGAATTTTCAAATAAAACTCAAATAATTTCAACTGAAAGGCACCAACCACTTAACTTAGGGTTAGGAGATCAATATACATGAACCTCAAAGCTTGAATATACTTAGAACATCATAGATCTATGAAAACACATAAAATGTTAAACCTAAGATAACATAGAAAAGAGGAGTAATTGGAAAACGATGGTCTAGAAGAAGGGAGAGCATTCCACTGCAATTCCAATCCAATTGACAGCGGTCGATTCGAAGAACAGTTGCGTGATTGGGGGCTCAAGGAAGTCCTTATGCCGTACTGGTGCTCCGGGATGTTTCATCCAAAGAAGAAGACACTCTTGTCCATTAGACGTGACCCTGGTCCGTTTAATGAAAAAAGTACACAGCGTGTAATTTTAGAGTACATGGTGTGTAATCACCTTTTCTGTACTCTTCTTTAAGCGGTCTGCACATCACCCTAAATGACTATGTGTGTTGTAATGACACGGCAAACACATGGCCTTTTGTGGCAATTAAGTACACAGTGTTTACTCATAAAGTAAATATTGTGTACTTCAAAAATTTCTAGAAACAATTCTTTTCAAAAAAAACTTTAGAAAAAGGAAAAACATACCGAAAAAGAAGATCTGGGTTCATACATATCCGTTATCGTATTCCCATTTCTATGAATATAAGAAATCTCAAAATCAATGGATAAAAATTATTCGACCTACATACATTGTATTATGTTTAGTTCATGGTGAGTAAAGAAAAATTTGAATCTATTATGTTTTTATACTCTACAAAGTGATCACCCTTAGATAGTATCTCAGTCAATATATGGCATGGACAACTAATGCCATCTCAATATCACACCTTAAGTAATTTCACTCATGAGGGCTCAATTATCAAGATCCATATGAAATTACTGTATCCTCCCAAATCATCACTACCCATTGGAAAATTATATATTTATAATAGAAAATGATATATCCTCTTCTATGCTCGAAATAAATCTGAATATTGGCTAAGAAAAACCTCCATTTCACCTCAATAAAGGATCTCTCATACACTTATAACCAAAAGAACATTCCACACTTCATTGTATGATGTGTACAAGGTGAAAAATTGAATTATATGTATTACATTAATTATCTATAATATCCATCTATCCCCAATAAAATCCATATATAAATCATGTTCTTTGGATGATCCTAGGAATGTAAGACAGTCACCTTCCCTAGGTTAAAAGTTAATCTAGATTCTATGACAATGTGACACAAGAAGTAAATATTGTCAATCAAGAATTAGTACTCAAAAATCCGGGATTAATGATGATGCTCTATCACTGTACTCATAATGATATCATGGTTCTTAGCAGGGTCTCTATGAGTTTGAGAATACACAATGATTTCATCCACAATGACTACGACAAAAGAATTCATATAGTGATGGAAAACCTTTTTCATTTGATCCATGAAAAAAGAGGGTTCATTATTAAGTATGAACAGAATAAAATGTACTAACATAGACCATACCTAAAATGGAAAGCATAATAAGGTATTTCATATGGCCATATTGGAAACCAAGGACAGTCAGATCTCAGGTTGATCATAAAAAGCATCCTAGCTCCTTAGAGATGGTCCATGAAATCAAATATTCAAGGTGGTGGAAAATAACCCTTGATCATAAGTTGGTTCAATAATATTTAATCCATGAATAAATGATGGTTCACTTCCACCTTCTTAGAACGAAAAATAGTAAAACCCTCAGAGGATGTTACAGGTAGTATAAAATAATGGTCCTCAAAATCCTCAAATTTCCTATTGATATCCTTGAGTATTGAAGGATCCATCTAGTATAGTGTAATGTAAAATGTATATTATCTCATAATGATATCAATAATAAAATTTCCTCTATTTTATGAGGTATTGTAGAAAAATTTATTGAAACAAGGTCTATAAAATGATCTACTATGGGATAAAAATTAGTCAGATGTAAACCATAATACTCTATGAAGATATTAGAAATTTGGGTGATCAACACACTTATCCTATGATGATCTGGTCAATATATTATAACCTATACATCCCACTCACCCATGGGTAGATAAATGATGTTATCAGATGATGTAAATGATACCATGTGGTGATATTAGTATATAAAGCCATTATATAGAATCCATCAATCCTACCTCAAGGGGATAGTCAATGTATTGGAATATTCCCTCTAAGAATACTCCCAATGGTGTATTTAGGTTTACTATATCACAATAGTAATGTAGTTTCCAACTAAGACAGTCTACGATAAATAAGAAGAAGAAGGAGTGTGATACAACTATATAAAAAAAGATACTATGGTGTACGGTACAAGAATTGTACATCATACTATAGATAGTCATGCAGATCGATCATTCAGTATCATTTTTTGATAGTGAAGCTGACCCAATATACAACCAAGTGAAATAGTTGGACGACCATGATCATAACTTCTTTTATAGTAAATCTAGTTATATGATTCCGGTCTTCTGCAGCCACAACTTCTCCTCATAGAGTCTTTTGGGTCCTACTATAGTTCTGCTCATGATAAGATGTAAAAGAACATACACATAAGGTAGAGATGGTGTGGATAATTTTCCATGTGACCCTCATGTAATGGTACAAAATAATTACAAATGGATATCCATATGGCCATAATCTAGAAACTCCATATGGTCTCTATCAAACTGAGGCATCATGTGACCCTATCTTCTTTAATGATTTCACATATGGAGAAGCTAGTTTATGGATCCTGGTTATCACTACACTAATGATAAACCATGAGGGAATGTATTGTGATATAATATCAACTACAGGCCTTCCATAGCACTGATCCTCTATTCAATTTATTGCAATCATACCTTAGGTTGTGCCCAGTTATATGTTCCCAAATGTCTATTTTAGAACATAAATGTTGGAGAAATACATTCACCTGAGTTTTCATGGTATATATGATCCCATACATGATGTGTTTAATAGGTTTAAGCTCATCACCATATAAAGATGATGAAAAGTGTTGTTAACTCAGGGAAACATATGGAAAAATAAATGACTAATATACCCCCTTTTTATATGCATGATCTATCTAGCTCAGTCATCCCTCATCATTTGAGGAAATACATATTTGTTAAAATAAGTATAAAAATAATCTACTAACATGCCCCAATGGTGACCATCTTGGATCACACGTCATATGAGAAGTATGCTTCACCATATCATCTTGTGGAATATTTATATGATCCTAGATAGAAGGGGTGGCATGTATCGATAACTCAGCAACATATGAACCTCCATCTCTAGAGAAGGTAGAATAATAATATTAGTAAAATGTGCGGGATATATCATCCATCATTGGTGCTAGTAGTATAGCACATTACAAGGAATACCACTAACATGGGGATCAATCATGATGTAGAGTGTAATTTTCTAGATCAAGAAAAATAGACACAACATCATGTTGCAGTTCTGGAAGTAAGACAAGAAACTCAAGTCCCACCGTGTCTGAAGCACTGTCTTCCCCATCCTCCTAGTGCTTGATATGAGGACATCATGGAAGAATTGGTCTAAAAATTCCCAACCGCTCACTTCAGGTCATCATTTTAAGAATATATATAGGAAAAAAGAATGTTGTTCATAATTAATGTGCTCACAACCAACAATATACTACCCCAAATAACCAGATTGAACACCACGTATTTTTAACCACATTGGAATAAATTATAGTGGTTTGAATAAATTAAGGGTTAGTAGCACCTTGCCTCATTTTTACCAAAAAAATTCACTATATATATATATATCAAATTTCACTTCAACAATCTAATTTCTCTTATTTCTGTATTACATGTTTCCTTTAAATGGGTTCTACATTCCCTTTGAAGCAGTCCACATAGAACTTATCACTGAAATAATCTTCAATTTAATTTTAATCTAATGACTTCAATTAGTAAATTACAAATTTCAACCAATGAAGGCCTATACAACCCATGAATTAAAACTAGAAATCATTCAGTTGTAGCCTAGAGAATCACAATAATATATATACAAATAAGTATAAGTCAACAATCACTAGAATATGAAGAAAAATTAGGGAATAAATTCCCATAAATGTCATGTAAATATGCATGGAATGTGAATTATAGGTTCCTATGATGGTCCATGTAACAATTATTATAAACCTCATATCATCAGGCCAAGGATGAAATTAAATTAATAATCAATATAATAACAATAATAATAATCACATAACATGTGTTTCACCCAATGGTGAAATGATGTCAACTGTAATTGAGAAAAATCAGAAAAACAATTATAATTCTGTAAAATCATAATTTACCTTGAATATGGGTTAGTTATGGCCATGGATGAATTATAACCAAGTTCCAAAAAATTCGTAATCAATGATATATTGACTCAATATATTAAAGAAATAAATGAAACTCCTCTAATACCACATTATGACATCCCATAACCATATTCAACAAATAGTTTCTCAATCCTAGTAGATCATAGGTCCTCAGGGGAATATCCCCAAATACTATTGGATGCCAACATACTGTTCGGTCCAATGGTGTGTCTGTGGGGAAACTATGCACACATTTACTAAAGTGATGTAAAATTAATAAATATAATGAGAGTTAAATAATTGAATTAATATCAGTAGTTAGGAATATGGAATACATAATAATAAAAAACTAGGAATATTATAATCAAATAAAAAAGATATTGTTGATATATTTTATGTATCTATAATTCTGGAAAAGGTTGGTATAAATAAGTATGCAATACATGTTATATAAAAGTATAAAAAATGATTCCAAAAACTATCATCATCATCATGAGCTCTAGATCCATCATTTTCTACAAGATCCATCCTAAATCGAGAAATTATGTATTTGAAAAAGTATGCTTCGATTTATTAAACACTTCTTACAATAAATCTTCTTATCTTCGTGTGGAGGCCAGGATAGGGTGCATGATAAATCAATGTATGAATAAAAAAATGACATCTATAAAAATAATCCTTGTATTACAAATTAAAATAGTCTACAAGCATGCATATATAAAAGTAAATTAGTACAATAACATAAATACCCAATAACTAAATTAATCCTTTGGATGGTGTCTAAAATTGTATCATGTTCATTTATTAATTATTTTCCAGATTATATAACATGTCACACATGGTAAAACTAGAATTGACATACTGAAATGATAATTATAGGGATGTATCCATATGATAGGAAGGATTCCATTAATTATAATAATATTGAAGAGGTTCTATGCTAATAACCATGGAAACCATGACCTCAACTGTATCTTACTCAGATGTAAGTACAGCATGGATAATGGAGTAAGAGTGTAATTCATGTAGTGTCATATATGGAATTCTTCAATAACGATTCAAGTTATGTCCATAGAAATTACCCAAGGTAAAATAATATAGTAAATGTCTTAAAGAATTGTTGTTACCAAGGCACATAATGTCTGTAGTATCATTGGTGGATCCAAGGAGTGTATATAATTAAGTTTTTTTTATAATAATTGTGGGATACTATAGTGACATACTAGGAATCCACTAAATATACATTGGTCAAGTTCCAAGGTGGATCTAACCTTCGACAACTAGCATCGTTGTATTAGAATGGAGTCCACAAGTGCTTGAGGAATTCCCTAGAGAATCCATAAGCTAATTCATATCTGGAAAAATCTATATTGATGTCAAGATCCATTTACAATAGGAGCAATATAATCATTTTATTTAATAGGTTAGGAAATTTAATACTCTTGCCTCTTGAAAATACATTTTTTCCCAAAAATTTATTTTCATTAGATTGAAAATGATAACTGGGAATGCAACCGTTCAATTATTAAAATTAGGTAATAACTATTTAAAAATGGTTCAAAATTATACCATCCACAAGACATTGAAATGGGTGATATAGAAGAGAAATCAAGAGATTTAATTAAAACACATATGGCCAATTCATATATATACATTATATTTTCCATTTCTATTTATAAGTGATCTATAAAATTACATCAATTACATTTGAAGGTCCATGTAGGATTAAAACATGGTACAATCAATATAAAAAAATAAAATCATCAAATAATATTGTCTTACCTGTAACAGGGTCAATCCTCACACCCAAACGATGGAGTAGACACACACGTAAAATTACAAAAAAACCCAAATTATGGAAAATAACCTATATGGGGTGATAAATTTTCTTTATTTAACCACTTGTGATGATACCATATTATTCATGTTTCTTAGAATATGGTTCCTTTTACTATAATAGTGACACATTAATTAAACAAGTTATAGTCAATTAAATCATCGCACACATGCAAATTTATAAAATGGTGAATATTGATAGAAGAGTTATTTAACACCTACCTTGTACTCATACGACACTCCTAATCTAGTATCATACATTAATTAATATTAGATTTTAATAAATAAGAATAAATCATCAATTCCATAAAAATATAGCATTTGAGACAACATCTATATACCATCATCAATAGAAACCATAACTAAAATAACAATTAAGATCTTTCTAGAACTGATCCAACGATATGAATGATTATCGAATCAGCATTTGGATAGGTCGAACGTGATCAACTCCAATATAATGCCTTATGAGGGCTCAATTATTTGAGATGAAGATTTTTTATCTACTTGACAGTAAAATGAGAAAATGAGAGATTTAATTTATATCTTTGAAGGAAATTGTTTAAAATAAAAAATAATGTTCATTGCACAGTTTGACCACATGGTTGGCCTAATCATGCACTAACCGCACAACATCTTCGTTAATGAGGGGGAATGTGTACGATTAGGTTTCATGGAAATTGGAATCATGTTCCAACTATGCAAAATAGATTTGTAATTTCTACTTTAGTTTTTTATGAAATTAAACCAAAATAAAATTATTTGTCAAATAGTGTGGCCCATTGGAATATAATATTCATCCTTGCATGGTTATAACTAACCATTAAGAATGCCCTATATGGTGTACAAAAACTAAGTGACGTGATTATTTCTACCAGACACTAAGATTCAATATCTAAATAAGGATCGTACACCACTGATACCATCATGAATTCACTAGGAATCCATTTGAGGTTCAAAATAAAGAATTATACTAATATTAAATGCCTACAAACCTAATTAAATAACCAGGTTCTAACATCTAAAAACTTTTCATACAAACCAAATGAAGATGTCTGAAAAATGGGGTAACAACCCAAATAAACTCTTTCAATTAATTTCCACAACATTTTACACCTAATTTTATTAATACATGTTGATATAATTTCCTAATTATCTTCCCGATTTTTTTTATCTAATTATGTTAATTGAAAAATTATAATCCTTTTCTTATTCAACAAACTTTTATATCAAATCATCATTAAAGTGAAAAACTTACTATCGCCTCCCAAATAGGTGCTATTTGTTTTCCATGACCACCTCCCTTTATAGGATATAATGATTTATTTAATTATTCTGTTTGCTATTTATGATATTATTATACCTTTAAAATTATAATTCCACATCTACCTTCATACCTAAAAACCCCTTTGGAATAGAATAACATCCATCACTTGTACACTGGACTACTTCCCCGTGAACAAATATGATGTATTTCTTAGTTCTTATTTACATAAAATGTAATAATTTTATAATAAAAGAATATATATTGTATTTGAAACACTAAAATTTTTCAAGATTTTTTATGTTACATGTACCTTTTTAATTACCGTTCCATGTGGTATATGATGTTTTCGTTCTTTTGTATGATAGACTACCACTTTCTGAAGCGATGTGATTCAGTCATGATTTTAATATAAGGTAATAAGGGATAGTTTAAATAAATAGTATTGTTATAGATATGATATAAAAATTAATCTTAATTATAATATATTATTTAACATTATTCCTTTTAATTACATATGAAAATGTAAACCCCATTCATCTATACATATGATCTACCATCCACAAGAATGATGTATTTTATTTTCCATCTCTATGTTTTATGGATTAATATTATTAAATATATAATGAATATTTATTATATTTATATTATTTTAAACATGATATATATTATGGAACCATGATAAATGTAATAGAATCAAAAAATAAATAATCAAATAATATATTTTAAATAAAATGAATATTTTCCAGAAAATGATTTTTATAGATAAATTTTAATAAAAAAGTAATAAAATTCCACAATAAAATCACATGTTGTGTGATGTATTTATATTTTTTTGGTTTAAATATAAATATATTATAATATTATATTTATTATATAGGATGTTAAATTTTTTGCTTAATAATTTGAGATGTAAGTTAACATATTTGGATCTCACTTTTACTTTCTATGAGACACAAGTCAAATTCACCACATTTTTCATTTATGTGGTGTATATACTAATCATGAATTTCATTAGAAATATTATCTAGAAAATTATTGTTGTTTTGATCTCCATTTTAGTATCTAAATTTCATGGGGTTTGCATTTCAAAAGATACCGGAGTGGTAATGGAGTATTGTTCCAAATTTCTATTATGGATACAAAAGTATTATTATGAACATATATTCTTCTATGTTGTTCATATACTACCCCTCTAACAAGTTATATCATGAATTTTATTATTTTCAAGATAATAATTGTATCATTTAATTTCATTATTTAATATGTCCTTTAATTCAAATGATACCAAAGATGTAGAGGTTTAACAATATAATCTCATCATTTATCATGATTGTTTGTTCTTTTGATTTCAATAATAATTACATATGATTCATATACCATTAAACCAATGACCATTTGTTCATATTATTATTTCTTGATAATTTATTTTTTCCTTTCATTTTACCTCTTTATGTACTTGAGAGGTAAAACAAATGTTTTTATGAAAATTATTATTTGTTTCATAATTCTTTTAAAACCATTTTTTCGTCAAAAACCTTGTTTTCTAAAAAAAATTAAATTTTTCTTATAAAATTATCCAAATGATATATTAATTATTTTTTTTACCCATGGGTTCTTTTTCAAAAAAAAAATTAAGGGAATATTCATGTTGTTTACCAAGAAATTCTAATTTGGATTTTACTAAATGTGTGAATAGAATCATTATTTAATCATGTATTATATAAATGGTATTATCTTACATTGTGAACAATAAAATTTTTTTGTTATTCATTATTTAATTTATTGTTTTATATTTGAAAAAATGATTTCCAATAATTTTTATGAATGTTTATAGATTTTTTATATTAAAGGATTATTTCCTCAGGAATTTTTGAAGGATTTAAAAATATACTATTATAATTATCAACTTTTATTTTTAATTAAAATTATTTTGAATATTTATTTGCTAAAAAAACTATTTTTCAAAGATTCAAAGATATTTTATTCAAAAATTCTCCATGTAAAATTCCAAAATCAATTTTTATTTATGATGACATCCTTTGATGTTAATTTTTCATTACACAGGTAATGATCCAATGATGCCATTATTATTCATTCTATGAATATTTTATGTTAATTATGATAATAGGATTATGAAACATATTTTATCATTGTTGGATTTTCATTGTGGACCTTGGTTCTATATTTTTTATTTGTTTTTGGCTCTCATTTTATTCGTGTGAGAGGTTTAAATTTTGCGTTTCATGATTTTTTCCCTTGGCGTATGTCTATTGCACCATTCGGTAAAACCGTGCAACATACACCAGGTAAACAAGTGGCCTTGAAGTGACTCTATTAAAAGTAAAATTACATATTCATTTTCATTAAAACTATATAGAGATATTTCTGGATTCCACTATCTATGGATAGAACCATTCACCAGAGTTGATGCACAGTTTCCAAACCATGCAAGCATCCTAGATTTGAAAATTTTGAAAATTCCAACTATACCCACTTATAATGTTTACCCCAAAACACCCATTTTCCTCTACCCCTAGTTTGTATGACCCAAAAGAGACACCTCCCTACTTTTCAAAGCCTCTACTCATCCATTCTTGGTATACCTAAGGTTATTCCTCATGTTTGGGGTAAGATATATCAAGTTAATCACCGCATTTTCTCATCTTTTTCATTAATATATATATATATATATATTCCTTGGTTATGTGAATCTATATTTTGTGTTTACCTTAATTTATGATTTTGTTTTTCTGGGTTGATGTTCCTCTTGGTCGATCATTTCTTTTGAAAACAATGTGATGTGGTTTCGGGTGTGCATTATTAAAGAAACTTTAGACTAATGTAGGAGTCCCTATTCAAAATATTTTTTAGTATAATAATAAATTATTTCATATATTTAAAACTTTTTTATATTGATAATATTGATGTAAGATAATTGAAATATTTTTCTACTCAGTAAAGTGGTGTTTTCTTCCTTTTTTGTAAAATAGTATTGTTTTGATTAAAATTTCACACAAACTGTTCGATGAAAATCTATGTTGGATATTGAAAAAAATTTTTGAAATTAAAATCATTGTTTGGTTTTGTAAATGAATTTTTATTGTGTCAATTATTGATTTTGGTTTCAAGGAAGAGTCCCCATGTGGTTTTGGAATTATAAGATGAGTATATTTGAATTTTTTAAATGTCATGGCATGCGATGGTTGCTAAAGTCCTATTTAGAAATTTTAAAAAAAATTTTTTTACTCACACATGATATTAAATAATAAAATTTTATTCTTAAAAATTAATGTGATATAGAAAATAATACATTTTCATTTTCGAGATGATGATTGGAATAATGTGTAAAGGGTGGTTTTTTGAAAAAAATCTTCAAGAACGTTGGGATCTATAGTGAAATAAGTTACTTTGAAAACACACCATGGATGGTCCTCTTTCCTTTATTATGTTGTATATTTTCGGAGGTCCTTTGTGTAATACACCTTTGAGATCTAATGGTTTCAATTCAATGATCTTGATCCAATGTGTGACTCGAGTGATGAATATTGTGTATATTTATATATATGTGTATGTTATTTCATCCCTGGATGGAATTAGATGGTTCAAACTCTTATATAATATTTATATTGGGACCTTTTCATAACTATTGAATTATATATGAATGATTGTTGTACTATCAAAGTTACACACAATCTAGTTTACCAGATCACATGGATATATATAGTCATATTTATATGGTATTATTCCTCTTGTTTTATACCATGTAGGGAGATGCCAGGCATGTTAGGGAGTTTTGATTTCATCAAGTAAGGCATGAATTCCAGGATGAGTCAAAATGTGTTAGTATGTTCTAGATCATTCATGTTATCCTAGTATTTCACCCCTATCTATTTTCACACAGTTGCGAGCAATAATGACTTAGAGGATTATTGGATGGCTACTATTGTGTTATTATTTCCATTACACTGATTATATGATTATTGTACTATTATAATGATTGGTTTGTTTCTCTATAATTTTATGAGTGGGATTTAAATGGTTAATTAAAAATATTTTAATGTATAAATTTTTATACACTATTATGTTGTTGTGAAAAGTAACCATCACTTTACTCCGTATAATATTTTGGTTTCTTGAATTGGGAAAACCCATGTTTTGAAAAAAAAATTGGAACTGGAATATATTCTGTTTTAATTTGAAAATTGTGAAAAGTTTACTTTTATATATTTTATTTTAAACATTATGTTGATGTTTCTTTGATTTTAAGGAATGTGAATTGGGAATAGATTTGTTCACATGTGTCCAATTAGTTTTAGTAATCATGCCTATAGTTACTTATTGTTTTTATTTTGTGGTGTATGTTTCATCTTGGCCATGAACCCCATGGGAAATGATTGGTCCTAGTTTTGGAGAGTGACCGTCAAGGTCACATGGGGATGTTTTGGTTGTCAGATTTAGTTTTTATTTGTTGTCCACTTGATTTATTTTCAAATTACCTTATAAAATTATACTCATTAAATATATATATATTAGGAATCTCACTTCTGTTTCCTTCATATATATATATATATATATTATTTGAAAACATTCCCTTTTATTTCTATGCTGATGTCTGACACTAGTTTCCTACCAGTGGAGGTTATGAATTACTTTTGGACCTTTCCATAGATCTGCTTGGCTTACCAGTTTGAGGTCCTCTCACGTTAGTTCATGATAAAATTATATAAATGGATGGTTCCTGTAAAGAACCTATCTTTAATAATGACTTGTTTTACTTGTGGATGTCAACATAAAAGTTTCTGTCTATTAAAGCATGGGGTTAATGTGTGGGGGAGTTTCAGTCAAACACAATCTAGACCAAACCATTTGTTTCCATGGTATGTCGGTTTGGTTGGATTATTTGGCGCTAGTGGTTTTTCGGTGTAGAGATATAAAAAGTGCATGGGGATGGTGGATTTAGTGATCATTCAAGGACTAGAAAACCTTTTAGGGCAGCGAAAATAGTCATAGAATACTCTCGAAGATGATTTTGTGATTTGTGTATGACAACCAACCATATATCTAAGTCACCCATTGACCCTAGTTTCTCATTGTGAATTGTTTTTTGTATTCCATGATTCTAAAAATTTATTTCAAAAATAATGTTTTTGAATTAATAAAATGGAAATTTAGTGTAATTGTATTGATTTTCTGTAAGTGAAAAATTGTTTTTCATTATATAATTTGAGGAAGTATTTAGATAAATGGATATAGGTAAAATGACCCTTTGGGGTGAAACCTAAATGGAATAATGTGACTGGTTATTTAGAATAAAAATCTATAGTTATTAAAATTTCATATTATAAATGAAAATTTTATTTTGAAGGATTTTTTTGGAACTTGTTTTAAATGATAATAAGAAAGATATTAATCAAATTATTTTTATGAAATTGTATTTTTTTAGGTAATTATTTTTTTTAATGGTATGGATTCATATTTTTAATGGAGTGAAATGGATTGATGTGTGATTGTAACAGCCCGAGATTTTATGAAATTTTTTTTTAATTTTATTAATGTCTTGTGTTGTACGCTACACCAAAAGGAGCTTGCACAACACACATCCTTGACTTGCCTTGCATTACACACAATCGTGACCTTCCTCGATAGCGTGTGTAGTACGCAATACTGAGTTTCACTAAACAACGATATGATATTAAAATATTATTATAACTAGCCGTTATGAATAGTAATAACCACCTTTTAAAATTTTAGAAATTTTATCTCTCAAAATGGACTTCATTTTTGGATTCGGAGTATCGAATTTAACCAAAGGTGAAATTTTGGTACTTTTCAGATAACTTTCATATTCTGATAAATAGTGAAAATTACTAAATTATAATTAAAAACAACCTTTTTAATAAAAATAATTAATAGTGATAAATGATTAATTTGAGTGGTTTTAAAGTATATTTAGAATATATTTTTACAATTTAATACAATGTTGGTCATTGGATGTATTTTCACATTTAAACCTGACATAAACAAGTGTCAATCTTTTGATAGATATTGTTTCTTAAAAACACGCTATTTATTTTAACAGTGGGATTTAATTATAAAATTAATTAATGCAACTTCTATGTTATGAATTTGGTAAAATAGACTTCATTTTTGAATTCGGAATATGAAATATAGCATAGGATGAAATTTTGGCATTATTCTGAAAAACATCAATTTTTGATGAATAGTGAAACCACTAAGTGGTAGTTAAAAAAACTGAATTTTTCATTAAACTTAATTTTACCGCTTCTGTGAATGGAATTTAAAAAATCCGAGAGAGACGGTTGATGTTAGTAAGTAAAATGTGGTTCAATGAGATGAAAATAATTTTTGGTGAATAGTAACTTTTTACTTTTATTTTCCACGGTTTAAAGTAAAAAGGGTAATTAAGGGTAAAAATGATATTAATATTACCCTAACACATGTCCTAATCCTATTGGACAAGTTTATCTCGACCAAAAGCAACCTTAAGTGTAAAATATTATCATTTAGGCCCACTTGGATTAGATTAGGACATTTATTATTATTTAATTCAAAGAAGAGTTAAAAGAGTTAAAATCAAAGTTTATTTACTAAAACATTTTTAATATAGGGTTTTACATAAGATAAGTTCGATTGTAAATATTAATTAGAAAACTAAAAAGATTTCCTACATAATGGTATTTTATTTTTAATTTTTAGACATCAAATAAGTTAATTTATTTATGACACAAAGATGATGTAGTAATTATCATATTTATGAAATATTGACATAATTGATGTTATAAACACCAAAATAAATGTAATTTGAGACTTTTTATGAATTCCACTAATTTTCTAGGTTACTATGATATATTAGTGTTGATTTAATCAACTTTTTTCGAACATATAATTCTGTTGTGACTTTCACAAAAATCATATATCAAATAGTGTCAAAATTGACACAAAATAGTTTTTAAATAAAATATTATATTATTAATTTTTCATTTATTCTTAAAAATATAAGGTTAGGCCAAATGACTTAGATAAGGATATATATATTAATAATAAACAATTTGGGGTTCGTTTGGCATGTTATAGTAAGTGTATTAACCATATAGTGAAAGAAAACAAAAAGACACGGTAAAAGTTAAATTATTTAACTTAGAGTTAAATCTAATTGATAAGGTTAAAATAATACCCTAAACATGTCTAAATCCTATTGGTTGATAGGATTGCGACCCATCCCCACTTTAGCTCCGAAATAAGACCCTTTGGAACCATTATAAACCGATTTTGACTTTAATATAAAATAATATTTTGAGATATTCCTAAGGTGCCCCTCTCCTCCCTTATAAAAGGACACCTCCTCCCCCTCCTCCTCACACCAATTTGAGCACTCAAGCTCGGCCAAACCATGAAAAAATCTCTTCTCCACTTCCCTAGAAACATCCTAGAGGTTCTGGTCTTCCTAAAAGACCAATTTTAGTGCCCTAAGAGGAGGTCTCAAAGAGGCGCTTCAAAGAAGAGGTAATTACCGTTACCAATGCTTTCATCTTTATTTCTTCTTCCACTTCTTCTTCTTAGATTGTTTCATTATGAGGTAATAACATCAGTATCACTCATATACAGATATTTTATTATAAGTATGAAACAACCATATTTCACAATCTATCCATCCTACGGAAAAAGAAATCACCGCGCGTGCGTACGTACGGAATACCGTCTCCACGCCGTGGTGTAATCTATTTTCCACCACCACCTTACATGGATGGATATAATGGTGTAAAGAATAACTATACATAGTTATTACAACATCATATTGATTATAATATTTTGTATAATCCACTCTACTCCAATTCAATATTTATGGAAATGATATCATCGCTCGTGCGTACGTACGGACTACCGTCTCCACGACGCGATGAGATTCATTCTCCATGTTAACCATTTAAGAATGATTATAAAGTATATATAAGAAATAATAATGAAATATATGACATTATAAAGCTACTGGATTTATGTATATATATATATATGTATGTCATCTACTTACTTCCATTCAAGACAATAAGGAAAGGAAAACAGCGTTCATGCGTACGTACGGACTACCGTCTCCATGAACGGTGTTTTTCATTTCATTTATCTTTCTATTATATATATATATACTGAATATATATGATATGTAAATCATATATTATATTCTATAAGTAAGTAAATCATGATATAAGTAATAATAATGTCATGAACAACAAGTCAAAACACCTACGATAAATGAAACGATTTTACCCAAAACGCTTCTTTAACACGGAATTTACAAAAGAACGGGTAATATAATGTCATAAGTGAACCATATATGATATCATAACAATGAATATGATTCTTTAATAAGTCAATGACATTATTTAAATCATTATACATGAGGTTCGGACACATACGAAGCAAATCAGACCTAAGGTAAGGGAAATATCACAATCTCATTTTTATCCGAGATTGTTTATACTTTGGCATTTACTGGGGTGTATTTTATCATCCACATCCATGTTTCCTCAATATGTAATATTATTTCCATCCACCTACAACTGTTTAAATCCAATTTTACCCTTCGGTGAGTTTTTAGTAAAAGATATGAAAGGAATCTTTTGTCATTTTTCGTACGAGGTACTTTTTGACTTTTCCGACAAAAGTACAAAGAATGTTTTTTTAACTTATACGGCATGGATGAATTTTTAAAAAATTATTTCCAAGAAGCTTCCTTTACAAGTTTTCAAGTTTATTTTTAATCAACTTCTTTTAGTTTAATGTTTTATGACATGTTAAGAAAGGAAAAATGTTTTTAAATAAGAAAGGATATTTTCCTCAAGAATTCATCTCAAGTGTTTTTTCAAAACTATTTTCATTATAAGATGACGTTATTTGATATGTATGTTTCAAGTAAAATGTATCTATGATTTAAATGGTTTCAATTTTCTTATGATGAAATGATATCAATTGTTTATGGATTATGATGGCATGATGTTTAAGAATCCCATTTTATTACATGGGTTATGCAATGATGTATGATTTATGATTTTGTGGAACACATAAGAATGGTATCATTATGAGATGGGTGGGACCTATATCTCCCTCCAATGCATTGGGTAAAGATTTTATATCTCATGAGATAGACAGGGCTGGAACGGTAGGTTATACCGGTTCAGTGAAACAGGACTGAAACAAGGGTTACTCGATTCAGAAAGGGACTTTGTCCACTAAGATAGTCTTGGAAATGAGTCTTGACTAACAGGAAATGATTCTCTATGACTATGTGTGAATGCCACAAAGTTTCATGTTTTAAGTTATGATTATTGTGATTACATTTCACTGCCATGATTTACCCCATGTTAAGAAATTATGATTTCTTTTGCAGGTTAAGATTTCCAAAAGTTATGTGCTTATGTATATGATGTGATTGATATTTATTTTTTTAACCCTTTCTGAGCATTTGAGCTCACCCTTTTATGTTTTCTTTTCCCCAGGATATAATGAAAGGTTTTAGGTATAAAAAAAGGAAGATCATTATGGGAGATTTTGAAGATCTTTTACCACGATT
The DNA here is from genome assembly GCA_963277665.1 of Viscum album. NCBI lineage: Eukaryota > Viridiplantae > Streptophyta > Magnoliopsida > Santalales > Viscaceae > Viscum > Viscum album. The sequence continues at coordinate 1,213,435,443 of OY728137.1, forward strand.
AGAAGATTATATTCCGAGTTTCCAAAGACACTAAACTATTACGATCCTTGTGTGTGTGTGTTTTTTATATACTAAGTATTCCGAAAATGTAATGTAATTTCAATGTACGTCAGGTTTCGGGTCTCTACAGTTGGTATCAGAGGAAAGGTTTAGTCAACCTTTGGAAACTAGGATGCGAAAGCGTTAGTGAGATCCCTAGATATATTTCTACGGTATGTCTAGGGATGTCTCTAAGGTTATGTATACGTATAGGTTATAGTCCTAGAATTGATCTAACGATCTTAGAATTAAACCTAAGATGTTAGATATTTAATGTACTCCACCTTTATTATGTTGTTTTCCCTAGCATGATTTCTGCCTCTCACACTATTCTTTTTGGGTTTTAGATGATAGCTGGAACCCGAAGGAACCATGTTGATCAATGCAATGGACAATGCAATGATTGTCCTCCTGAACAAACAAATGTTATGGGAGATGGAGTGCAAAATCTTATTGCTATACTTACACAAGCTATGAATCATTCTGGACTTCCAAATGAGCAGAGAAGGGAACAATATTCTATTGAGTCCTTCATGCGGCAACGTCCACCTTCTTTCAGTGGGTCTTCTGATCCACTTGTTGCTGAACAATGGATCAGTACCACTGAAAAGATATTTTCAGTTCTTCAATGTTCTGAACATGATAAAGTCATATTAGCAGTATATCGTTTGGAAGGTGAAGCTGATCAATGGTGGAATCTTATCAAGAATACAAGGTAAAGAGATGAAATTGAGTCCATGGAATGGGACGAGTTCAAGAACTTATTTTTCAATAAGTACTTCCCTCGTATTCTTTGAACAAAGATGGAGAAGGAGTTTCTTGAACTAAAGAAAAAGGATGATGAATCTGTTGGTATATACGAAGCGAATTTTACAAGACTTGCAAGGTATGCATCTGGCATTATCATCCAACCTGAAAGTAAAGTTGATCGATTTTTCAGTGGCTTAAAACCAAGTCTTCGAAGGGTATTAGTTATAAGAGACTTCAGTAGCTATGACGAAATTGTGCGTTGTGCTATCAAGGTAGAAATGGAAGTTGGTGTTACATTTCCATCTCATGGCTTTGACAATAAACGAAAGATGGAGTTCAAGGAGAAATCTCAGAATAATGGTAAAAAGAAGATGAATGTTTCCTTATGCACAAAGTGTGGAAAGAAGCATGGTGGAGATTGTCTTAAAGGGACTAGAAAATGTTTTAAGTGTGGAAAAGAAGGTCATCGAGCAGCTGAGTGTCTAATTAATGGAAGAAGGGTTTCTAAGGATGTGAATAAAGTAAACACTGCAGAGAACGCACCACCAACACTTCAATGCTTCAAGTGTAAGGAAATGGGGCATTATGCTAATAAATTCCCTAATCCAAGGGTTAGTGACGATCAACATGAGCAACCAATGAAGGAAAGGGACAAAGGGAAGTCACATGAGATCACTATTGGCAATGTTGAATATGAAAACGATGTGGTGGAATGATTAAGTGTTTATGTAATGGGATTCCAAAATAATGTTGTATCATTGAGTATTGAAAAATTTATTGATGTGGTATTCAAATTGATTGAGATATTTTTTGGAAATAAGATGATATGCGCATAATGAAGGGAAAACGAGAAAATGAAATGTTTAATAGTATTCATGAGCTCATGATTGATATAAGGACTAAGTGATATCATGGTTTGAGTATATAGAATTTTGAGGATTTTGGTATGTGAAAAGTGTTAACTTTTAACTGCATTCAAGTTTTCACTATGGTTCAATGGGTATTCAAGATAATACATTATTAAGGACTTTGAATGTATGGAATGTGACCAAAAAAACATATCTTATGATATATGGGGATCAACGATGGTATTAAATCTCTGGTAATCATTTTCACTATGTTATGAGAGTGGACTGCAGTGTTATGGATAAGCCTAAAGATTGAAATGGATTATGTTGGACATAAGTGAGTATTGTTTAAGGATAGAAGTTTTTTTTCGATATTATTGATGGGATGTTATAGTAATATAGTTTTAGAAAAAGGACAACCTGCAGGACGGGCGACAACCCATCGCTCCGGACAAGGCTGTGGGAATCGAACCCACAACCGAAGTGCGACTGGCCTTTATCGCCTACCACTGGCCTACAGGAAGTCCCTGTTTAGTAGAAACTAGTTTTATTATATTAAGCAGTATGATATATGAAGTATAAGTCCATTTTAGGAACCATATGTGATTAATCTCAGTATAGATCGACTTATGTATATAATTTTTTCTAACCTTTTGTTTGAGATAGATGGAATGACCCGTCATTCAATCACATGGTCTGCTAACACTTCACGAATAACAAATTCAACTTCATTTATTTAAGAGATGAAGTGGAAATTGTTCAAGGCATGAACAACAGTGAGATTGTACCATAATAAAGAAAGTATTTATTCTAATTCAAATTTTCAACTTTAGGGAAATGATCTTGAAAACCAAAATGTTGTCCTAGTGATCTTATACCTGATAAATCGAATGGTACCTTAGATTGTCACAAATTTAGGGATTTGTGATTGTTGGCTTTTCCATAGCCATGTTCTCTACCACTCTCCATCAGAACATGATGGTTAGATTTTTCTTCCATATCCATATTTTCACCTATGTGGAAACCCAGTGATTAGTTTATTTGGGTAACCGTTAAGTTTCATACTTTTGGTTTAAAAGATTGGTTTTGATATTCCTTTTTACGATGTGGGTTTCTATTAAAGAAACTTTCTAATAGTAAACCATTTATAACCCCGACGAATTTCGAGGGTGAAATTCATTTTAAGGGGGGTAGAATGTAATAGCCCGAGATTTTATGAAAAATAATCTTTTTAATTTTATTAATGTCTTGTGTTGTACACTACACCAAAAGGATCTTGCACAACCCACATCCTTGACTTGCCTTGCATTACACGCAATCGTGACCTTCCTCGATAGCGTGTGTAGTACGCAATACCGAGTTTCACTAAACAACGATATGCTATTAAAATATTATTATAACTAGCCGTTATGAATAGTAATAACCACCTTTTAAAATTTTAGAAATTTTATCTCTCAAAATGGACTTCATTTTTGGAATCGGAGTATCGAATTTAGCCAAAGGTGAAATTTTGGTACTTTTCGGATAACTTTCATATTCTGATGAATAGTGAAAATTACTAAATTATAATTAAAACCAACTTTTTTAATCAAAATAATTAATAGTGATAAATTATTAATTTGAGAGGTTTTAAAGTATATTTAGAATATATTTTTACAATTTAATACAATGTTGGTCATTGGATGTAATTTCACATTTAAACCAGACATAAACAAGTGTCAATCTTTTGATAGATATTGTTTCTTAAAAACACGCTATTTGTTTTAACAGCGGGATTTAATTATAAAATTAATTAATGCAACTTCTATGTTATGAATTTGGAAAAATAGACTTCATTTTTGAATTCGGAAAATGAAATATAGCTTAGGATGAAATTTTGGCATTGTTCTGAAAAACATCAATTTTTGATGAATAGTGAAACCACTAAGTGGTAGTTAAAAAAACTGAATTTTTCATTAAACTTAATTTTACCGCTTCTGTGAATGGAATTTCAAAAATACGAGAGACACGGTTGATGTCAATAAGTAAAATGTGGTTCAATGAGATGAAAATAATTTTTGGTGAATAGTAACTTTTTACTTTTATTTACCACCGTTTAAAGTAAATAGGGTAATTAAGGGTAAAAATGATATTAATATTACCCAAACACATGTCCTAATCCTATTGTACAGGTGTATCTCGACCAAAAACAACCTTAAGTGTAAAATATTATCATTTAGGCCCACTTGGATTAGATTAGGACATTTATTATTATTTAATTCAAAGAAGAGTTAAAAGAGTTAAAATCAAAGTTTATTTACTAAAACATTTTTAATATAGGGTTTTGCATAAGATAAATTCGATTGTAAATATTCATTAGAAAACTAAAAATATTTCCTACATAATGGTATTTTATTTGTAATTTTTAGACATCAAATAAGTTAATTTATTTATGACACAATGATGATGCATTAATTATCTTATTTATGAAATATTGACATAATTGATGTTATAAACACCACAATAAATGTAATTTGAGAATTTTTATGAATTACACTAATTTTATAGGTTACTATGATATATTAGTGTTGATGTAATCAACTAGGTTCGGACATATAATTCTGTTGTGACTTTCACAAAAATCATATATCAAATAGTGTCAAAATTGACACAAAATAGTTTTTAAATCAAATATTATATTATTAATTGTTATTTTATTATTAAAAATCTAAGGTTCGGCCAAATGACATAGATAAGGATATATATATTAATAATAAACAATTTGGGGTTCTTTTGGCATTTTATAGTAAGTGTATTAACCATATAGTGAAAGAAAACAAAAAGACACGGTAAAAGTTAAATTATTTAACTTAGAGTTAAATCTAATTGATAAGGTTAAAATAATACCCTAAACTTGTCTAAATCCTATTGGTTGATAGTATTTCGACCCATCCCCACTTTAGCTCAGAAATAAGACCCTTTGCAACCATTATAAACCGATTTTGACTTTAATATAAAATAATATTTTGAGATATTCCTAAGGTGCCCCTCTCCTCCCTTATAAAAGGACACCTCCTCCCCCTCCTCCTCACACCAATTTGAGCACTCAATCTCGTCCAAACCATGCCAAAATCTCTTCTCCACTTCCCTAGAAACATCCTAGAGGTTCTGGTCTTCCTCAAAGACCAATGTTAGTGCCCTAAGAGGAGGTCTCAAAGAGGCGCTTCAAAGAAGAGGTAATTACCGTTACCAATTCTTTCATGTTTATTTCTTCTTCCACTTCTTCTTCTTAGGTTGTTTCATTATGATGTAATAACATCAGTATCAATCATATACTGATATGTTATTATAAGTATGAAACAACCCTATTTTACAATCTATCCATCCTACGGAAAAAGAAATCACCGCGCGTGCGTACGTACGGAATACCGTCTCCACGCCGTGGTGTAATCTATTTTCCACCACCACCTTACATGGATGGGTATAATGGTGTAAAGAATAACTATACATAGTTATTAAAACATCATATTTATTCTGATATATTGTATAATCCACTCCAATTCAATTCAATTTTTATGGAAATGATATCATCACTCGTGCGTACGTACGGACTACCGTCTCCACGACGCGATGAGATTCATTCTCCATGTTAACCATTTAAGAATGATTATAAAGTATATATAAGAAATAATAATGAAATATATGACATTATAAAGCTACTGGATTTATGTATATATATATATATATGTATTTCATCTACTTACTTCCATTCAAAACAATAAGGAAAGGAAAACAGCGTTCATGCGTACGTACGGACTACCGTCTCCATGAACGGTGTTTTTCATTTCATTTATCTATCTATTATATATATATATATATACTGAATATATATGATATATAAATCATATTTTATATTCTGGAAGTATGTAAATCATGATATAAGTAATAATAATGTCATGAACAACAAGTCAAAACACCTACGATAAATGAAACGATTTTACCCAAAACGCTTCTTTAACATGGAATTTACAAAAGAACGGGTAATATAATGTCATAAGTGAACCATATATGATATCATAACAATGAATATGATTATGTAATAAGTCAATGACATTATTTAAATCATTATACAGGAGGTTCAGACACATACGAAGCAAATCGGACCTATGGTAAGGGAAATATCACAATCTCATTTTTATCCGAGATTGTTTATACTTTGGCATTTACTGGGGTGTATTCTATCATCCACATCTATGTTTCCTCAATATGTAATATTATTTCCATCCACCTACAACTGTTTAAATCCAATTTTACCCTTCGGTGAGTTTTTAGTAAAAGATATGAAAGGAATCTTTTGTCGTTTTTCGTACGAGGTAGTTTTTGACTTTTCCTACAAAAGTACGAAGAATGTTTTTTTTGAACATATACGGAATGAATGAATTTTTAAAACATTATTTCCAAGAAGCTTCCTTTACAAGTTATCAAGTTTATTTTTAATCAACTTCTTTTAGTTTAAAGTTTTATGACATGTTAAGAAAGGAAAAATGTTTTTAAATAAGAAAGGATATTTTCCTCAAGAATTCATTTCAAGTGTTTTTTCAAAACTATTTTCCATCTAAGATGACGTTATTTGATATGTATGTTTCAAGTAAAATGTATCTATGATTTAAATGGTTTCAATTTTCTTATGATGAAATGATATCAATTGTTTATGGATTATGATGGCATGATGTTTAAGAATCCCATTTTATTACATGGGTTATGCAATGATGTATGATTTATGATTTTGTGGCACACATAAGAATGGTATCATTACGAGATGGGTGGGACCTATATCTCCCTCCAATGCATTGGGTAAAGATTTTATATCTCATGAGATAGACAGGGCTGGAACGGTAGGTTATACCGGTTCAGTGAAACAAGACTGAAACGAGGGTTACTCGATTCAGAAAGGGACTTTGTCCACTAAGATAGTCTTGGCAATGAGTCTTGACTAACAAGAAATGATTCTGTACGATTATGTGTGAATGCCACAAAGTTTCATATTTTAAGTTATGATTATTGTGATTACATTTCACTGCCATGATTTACCCCATGTTAAGAAATTATGATCTCTTTTTCAGGTTAATATTTCCAAAAGTTATGTGCTTATGTATATGATGTGATTGATATTTCTTTTGATTACCCTTACTGAGCATCTGATCTCACCCTTTTATGTTTTCTTTTCCCCAAGATATAAAGAAAGGTTTTAGGTATAAAAAAAGGAAGATCTTTATGGGAAATTTTGAAGATCTTTCACCACAATTAGAAGATTATATTCCGAGTTTCCAAAGACACTAAACTATTACGATCCTTGTGTGTGTGTTTTTTGTTATGTACTAAGTATTCCGCAAATGTAATGTAATTTCAATGTACGTCAGGTTTCGGGTCTCTACATTTATGTTTGAAAATGGGTTTTTATTAGTGGTTGTTGATATTATGAAAACATCTATGAATTTTTAATGCAATTTAGATTAGAAGTTTGAAAATATAAGGTGGATTTTTTTTGTATTTTTAATGTGGAAATTATTGGTTTTGATCCTTGTTATTTTCATGTGTGATCAAATCCATGATATATTTTTGGATTAGTGTATGATGAGGGCCTAGATTGGAATTAGTTATTGGGTTCCTGGGGTGGTGAGAAAATGTGCATTGGTCAGGATCCATGGAATACTGTTGGTGGGTGTGAAAATCCATCAAGATTTTTTTGTTCCAAATGTGTTTCAATGGGAAAATTTTTATTTTTTTGATATCCAAATTTTTATGTCTTATATTCCCAATATTTAGGTTATTCTACATATATGTTGATGGAAGTTTTAAACTCTTTTTAATGAGTTTTTTATCTCATTGTTTTATTATTTCTCAGGGTCTTCCCTATCAAATATTTCATTGATATTTGTGGTGTACCTAAAGGTGATTACCCATTAATATAATTTCCATGTAAGTTGCCTAAGGATTTAATTAGTGAGTTTAAAAAGTTACATCTATCATTCTGTTACTGTAAACTGTGTCTTCTTGAATTGGAAGAGTGGATGTGGAAAATAGGAAAAATATTCAGCATCATTGATTTAGTCATTTCGTTTAAGGTTATGATTGATACCATTATTCTTGGGGGACCAACCTATAAGTGGGGGATGATAATATCTTAGATAAATCAATTAGAAGTTCTTACATGTGAGTTCTTAAATGATTTTTACATCCATTGTTATTTCCCTAAGATGGTAATGGTGAGAAAATGGAAGGAAATGTTCTTTATACAGCATGTTTATGAGAATGTGTTAGATTACATTCATTGTTTTGTGCATATTTTTCCTAACACTCTAGTTTGGGACACATAAAATCCATAAATGGCTTGGTGTGTTTTTTTTGGCTTGATCCTAACCTGAACTCAAAGGTTTTGGAGATCAATCTATCTTCATTTTATGATGTGTGGAGGAAGGTTGTTAGTGTAAAAGTTGTTTTAGAAAGAGTGCATGAGGTAGTCTTTCCTCATTATGTTCCACAAAATGGTGAGTGAAATTCTATTATTGAAATGGGTAAGCTACCATATGCTATTGGTTCTTTTCAGGGAAATAAAAGGCCTTGAGATCATTCATAAACTTTTTCAACACATGGAATGATCATGTTAAATCGATGTGGTAAACCATATCACAAGAAGTTCTCATGTCAAGGAAGATAAATGAATATACATACTTTGGGGTACCTAATGAACTTGAAACGGTTTTTTCGAGGTGATTTTAAGAAGTGGAATTGCTCATGTTAACAATAGTATAGTGTTGCTTGGGCGCGGTTTAAGGTCTCTTTATATTGTATTATTTCATTATGTTAAATAAGTTATCAGTGGTTAGATTTTATAGTATTTTCTCTAATTAAATTGAAAATATGGTTATTTTCAATCTCTTACGAACTCATATAATAATGGTGGTGTGTTTTTATTTTTGATGTTATGATTTCTTTCCCTCTAGAGTCAAGGTGCATTCTCTTGAATGTATATTTTATGTTTTTTTACCCCAAATTTGGAAAAATTTTAATGTGTTTCTTCTAAAACCCCTATATTAGTAGAAATAAGTTGTCTTGATAGGGACATTTAGCTTATAGATGAGAGTTAGGATATGATTCGAAAATAAGTGCTCTATCCATAGGACCTAGAGTGAAGCTTACATAGAGATAGAAATCCATGTAGTGTGAGGTGCGTTATTGTTGTTTTTTCATTAGTATTTGAATAGACATAGTTAATGGTTATCAGTTGTACTACTCTTTATCATGGATTGACTATCATTTGGCTTGAGTTTCATTTTGTAGGTCCCCATGTGGTGTGGTTTGTCGGTCTATTTGGGATTTTTCTTTTGTATTCCTTCATTTTTAGTTTAATATAGTTTTTATTAATGGTGGGGAGACCCACCACAATTCTTGTTGTGGTCTCTTTGGAGGTGCTTAAACCTAATTATTTTCCTATGGTGTAGAGTCTATTCATCCCTCAAATTTTGATAGCCCAATGTAGTTCTTTTTCTGGCTTAGAAAGGTGTGGTTTTGGTTGTCGTCATGTTTTATGAGGGAGTTGTATATTCCATATGGTTGTGGTAGAGATGTTATGATTAAGGGTTTGGATCAAGTGGACATAGAAATATTTTGTCATTTGACATTAAGTTGGAATTTTTTTTATTTATGGGGGTAGATAGAAATAGAGGGGGATAATTGTTACAATTAATTTTTTTGTTTGACATTGGATCCACTTTGAATTTTTCCTTGGGTTTAGATCTCAATATTCTAGAATAATAATTATAGATTTTGTGCTTCTGTGTATTAATCAGATGTATAATGGTCACTAAATGGTTTGGGAAAACCGTATAACTTCCTCATGGTAAAATTTATTCTTTGGAGTGCCTCTAGTTGTAAGAACATGGATATTTGTTTCAGGTATGTTTCTCTATTTCTGGTTGTTTTTTAAGAAAAGGGGAAAAATATGGAAATTTTCTAAGTACACGCCGTTTACATTATTAGTACACGCCATGTACATTATGGGTACATGCCATGTAATTTTCTCCCGTACGAGGCCGGGTGTTGGCCGTGTCTAGGCCATACACATGATGTGTAGCGGTGATGTGGAGGCCGCTTAATGCGATGTACGGAAAGGGAGAGTACATGCCATGTACTCATGAAGTACACTCAGTGTACTTTTCTTTTTATTTCATTAACCAGACTAGGGTCACACCTTTACCCTGTTTTCGTCTTCTTCTCCACCTAATTCTGCCCAGAGTGTCTGAGGAGGCCGAATCTTCTCAGAGTCATTGATCTTTCACCGGTTATCCGAATCGAACACTGTTGGTTGCAATAGAATCACAGCGGTGAGTTCTTTGTTCTTCTTTGGAATCATTTATTCATTCTTCCTCTTGCATGAGTTATCCAAGGTTGAACATTTTAGATGTTTTTGTAGATCTACTCTATTCAAGGCTGATTCACAGGCCGAGGTTCATTTATATCAATCTATGAGGATCGAGGTAGGTGGTTTGATGAGCTACGTTGAATGTCCTTGAGTTTCTGTGTAAAAGTACTGAATACCCATGTATAGGGTATCTCAGGATAGGGTTCTGATCTTGTTTTGTTATCTTCTTTATATTTCATGTATCCTTGAGGTTATTAGATGATTAATACTTGATTGTTATCATGATTGAGGATCACCCCATTGGTGTTTCCCTTGTTTTGGTTGTTTATCTCTGTCTGGAATAGGATGCCTATGAGGATGACCTATTTGGTTTTCTTTCATGCTTTGATATAGTTGATTGAATGTATTTGATACTATTTAAATTCTTTTGTTTCATTTTATCTATTATCCAAGTAGTTACTGAATATACTTAGGGCTGCTACGAATCGTTTAGGTACTATTGCTTCTACTCAGGGTTGCGGGAACCTAGTGTAGTTTGACCATAGGGGGAATTGACGTTGAGTGCTTCCTCAGAGGTCCTGTTTAATTATTACCGTTATGAGACCATAACAGGTATTGAATTTGTGCTCTATTAGAGGGTCTAATAATTATCGAATCGAGACTAAAGGGGGAATTAGACGTAAGTGCTTCCTCATAGAGTCTGTAGTATCACTGCACGACCATAGGGGGAATTTAGGTTGAGTGCTTCCTCAGAGTTTCTTTGCCTTTGTTTGAATTCTTGACCGTAGGGGCCTTCCCACGTGATCCACCCAGAGGGTCAGTGTAATAAATATTTTTGGTTGGTTTTGAAGAGTCCACCAAGCCAAAGAACAAGCTTGGGTTTTTACTACTTGTAATTTTAGGTAGTCTATTGAGATACATGTTGCATTACATGATCTGCCTTTGGACTATAACACTGTTTTCTATATTATTTGGTTGATAATTTAATTATTTAATTAAATTAATAAATAAATGTGAATGGAGAATTTTTGGATTGTTTACTTTATTGTTCCATGTTTCTTTGCTGCATTTATTTATATTACTTCTGTTATATTGCTCACTAACAGTAGGGCACAGATCTTTTGGTGGATGACTACTAGGATTAGTCTCACACACATTTTGGGTCCTGATTTTCAACCCAAACAGGTTATATGGTTGCAGGTGTGGATAGGTATTTCGGCCCTTTTACTTCAGGTGCTTGATTACTGGTTAGGGCTGGAGAGCATGTGACCGAGCTTAGGCTTGTGATGCAGCTGGAGTTTACTATTTAGTTTTAGTACATTGGGTTCATTTATATTTCATCACGTATTTTTGTTTTCTTCTTTCCAAAGATACATGTACCATGCTGCATCATTATTATCTCCGATATTGATTATACTGTTTTGTCTCAGTTGTGTGTATGTTGTTTACTGCTTTCGCTATTGTTATGTTTGTCCTCCCGCTGTATACTTTACCAAACAAGGGAATACTTTCCCCACTGACTCACCAAGGCCCTCACTACTAGTTGGAATCCTATGGAGTTTGGGGAAACACCCTTGAGGTCATGTTGCAAACTGGGTTCGGGGCACCAATTGAGTGGCTCCGAATTCGGGTCGTTACAAATTGGTATCAGAGGAGTTTTCTTTCTTTTCTATTTCCTTACTATTTGGTTACAACAGATAGAGATAAGAAGAAATGGGTAGTTGGTACATAACTACGCTCATGAGTAATTATCTTCTGTACAGGGAAAATCTATACTACCTCATAATTGTACTTTTTTGTTTTCTCAAGTGTTACAGTTGATTATATTTCACCGTTGGGTGATGCACTTGTTTTGTGCTATTACAGTTTATATGATTGTGGTTCTATTTTGTTGAAACCCGATGAGATGAGGGTATTTCATTTCATGCATCATATAGGCACTGGTTTGAAAATAACTTGTCATGCATTTTACCATGCCATCTAGGTTGCATTAAAAATTGCTTGCTGTTATGTTAGATGTCGTGATAGATTATGCATGATGTAGTGATATTTTCTATGATATAAATACCAGATCTATTGATAGGGAGTTGTTTATTTTATAGCTTATTTGGCATGGATTCCATGATTTGGTATTAGAGGTTTTATGGGCCCTCGATGGTCATAATTTGGCGGATCATGGGATTATCATACTGTTTTCTTGTTATATGCATTGTTATGATGTCAAGTTTTGATTCGCGGGGAGTATGGGACCTCACGGATTGGATCTTCACACATAAGTGCTGGTTTTCAATGTTTTTCAGTGGTTTTTGGGAGTTTTGTATGCCTACTACCCAGAAACCCAGATAACACGGCGTGTGGCCTTATGAACACGTGCCATGTGTTCTTCTGTTTGGGAAGAACTACTTTTCATCATTACACTCCGTGTACTTTGAAGTACATTCCATGTACTCTTTTTCCACGTGATCCAGTCGTGTAGTTGAATACATGGGCTGAAAACACTCAGGAACAACACGCCGTGTACCATGTTGACACACCGTGTAGTAATGGTCCATATGACCCAGCCATGTAGTTGAATACATGGGTTGAAAAATCTTCATGACAACATGTCGTGTACGTTGTTGACACACCATGTAGTTATGGCCCGTGTACTAGTATGTGTGACTAATGACACAGACATGGGAAAACCCTTAAGGACATTCCGTGTAGTGGATAGACACACCATGTAGTCTTCATCTGGGACAATCCGTGTGACTTAGTCATGTAGGAGTCACCAGGCATGAGGAAAACGGATGGTAAACGCTGTGTATATTAAAAGAACACACTGTGTAGTTGGGGTTTACACAGCCAGGTCAGCTAGTTTACATGCCCAAGTAAAATCATTCTGGAACTCACCGTGTGTGGGAACTACATGCCATGTAATTATGTTTTTCTAGTATTTAATGTTTTCCTCTTCTCTTCCGTTTTCGCACTTTTGAGTTGCAACTGTGATCGTTGTTAATAAGGGTGTTCTTTTGACCTTGCATATTCATGCCGCCAAGACATCCTCACATTGCATGTAAAAGATCTAGAAATGATTGTACGCCGGATATGGCACAGGAAGTTATCCCATATACTGGTGTAGATGCACAGTTCCGTGAGGGATTCATGAGGTTCATATAGACTTTTCAGGGAGCTCAGCAACCTGCCCTATCTATGGAAGAGCTTACTCATGTTTTCCAGCAGAAACATCCTCCCACGTTCTCTGGGGATGGAGGACCTCAGGATGTTCAATATTTATTCGAAGCGATGGTTTCTATCTTTTATCATCTCGAGACACCCCCGTACAGAAGGGTGAAGCTCGCGACTGACATGCTACGAGATTCCTCCAAGAGATGGTGGGACATAGTTTCTCAGGAAAATGGTTTTATCTGACCTAGTAATTCCCCTTGGGGTTCACCTATTTTGTTTGCAAAGAAGGATGATGGTACTTTATAGATTTTTCTGGATTATCATAAGCTGAACCAGTTAACGGTTAAGAACCGGTTTCCCTTGGCGAGGATTGATGATCCTTTTTATCCGCTTTGAAGAGTCAGGGTGTTCTCAACGATCGACTTGAGATCCGGCTATCATCTGTTGCACGTCAGACCATCGGATATACCTCTTACAGCCTTTCGGAGCAGGTATGGTCTGTACGAGTATTTGGTTATGTCGTTCGGTCTCACGAACGTGCCAGCAATCTTCATGGCACTGATGAATAGTGTTTTCCATCCTTACGTGGATTCCTTCATGGTGGTTTTCGTGGACGATTTCTTGGTCTAATCTCACACTTGACACGACCTTAATACCCATCATGAGATCATATTGAGTACATTGAGAGAGCATCAGTTATATGCTAATCTCTCTAAGTGCCACTTCTGGATTGAAGAGATTCACTTCTTGGGTCATGTCGTCTTGGAGACAAGAGTATCAGTAGACCCAGAGAAGGTGAGTGTGGTAGTAACCTCGGAGCAACCAAAGAATGTCTTCGAGGTACAGAGTTTCTTCGGACTGGCCGGATAAAACATGTGGTTTATATAGGACTTCTCGCGCTTGTTAACATCAATTATGGGCATGACTAAGAAAAGTGTGATGGACGTTTGGTCAGAAGCATGTGATTCAGCCTTTTAGGAGCTGAAGGGGAGACTGACTTCAGCATCGATTCTTGTATTACCAGAGCTAGGAAAGAGTTATATAGTTTTCTTTGATGCATCTAGCATTAGGCTTGGAGCAGTGCTTATGTAGGAGGATCATTTCGTTGCATATGGATCATGGCAGTTGAGGCCACATGATAAAAACTATCCTACGCATGGCCTGGAGTTGGCTTTTTTGTTCATGCTTTTCATTGTTGGAGACAATATCTTCTAGGAGATCATTTTGTATTATATACTGACCACAAGAGCCTCATTTATATCTTCACACACCGTGACATAAATCTAAGACAGTGGAGGTGGGACGAGTACCTACAATATTTCGACATCGAGCTTTCTTATACGCCTTGGAAAGGTAATGATGTTGCAGATGCACTGAGCAGGAGGACTCAGATTCAGGCAGTTCAAGAAGCCAGCAGTGAGTGGCAGATCATGGCTCTGTTATCTGAGATGCATTTTGAGGTGCACAACAAATAGGGACTGACGGTTCTTTCTTCTATAGATTTTACCTCTACTCTTCTGGATCGATTTCGAATGAGGTAGCTATCAGACTCAGAAGGCCTAGTCCTACGGGAGGGTGTGTTAGATGGAGACCCTACCCCGGGGTGGATAGTGGGAGATGATGAGGTGTTACATTTTCAAGGTCGTGAATGGGTTTCAGCAGACATACGTGAGGAGCTGATGTGGGCGTTTCATTCTTCATCTTGGGTTGTTCATCCAGGTGTCACAAAGATGTATCAAGACTTACGTTGTCTATATTGGTGGCCAGCCATGAAGAAGGATGTGGCTGGTTTTGTTATGCGGTGTTCCACCTATCAGCAGGTGAAGGCAGAGTATCAGCGACCAGTATGGATTTTACAGAAGTTACCCATTCTTGAGTGGAAATGGAGTGATGTCACGATGGACTTTGTGAGAGGGTTACCAAGATCTCCTTGAAAGAATGATGCAGTTTTTGTTGTAGTGGACAAGCTCATGAAGGTTTCTCGTTTATTATCGATTAAGGAGACCTTCGATGTGGATGAGCTTGGGAGGTTGTACATTCGGGAGATTGTAAACTTGCATGGGGTTCTGAGTTTTATCATTTCTGATAGGGATGCCCATTTTACTTTTCATTTCTGGCAGGGGCTATGGAGGGCTTTGGGTACACGAGTACTTCTGAGTACAGGTTACCATCCCCATAGAGACGGCCAGTCGGAACACACGATTCAGGTGTTGGAGGACATGCTACAAGCATGCATCCTTGATTTTGGGGTTTCATGGGAGAAACATATACCTCTAGTGGAGTTTTCCTATAATTACAGTTTTCAACAACTATTCAAATGGAACCTTATGAGGATATGTATAGTAGGTCATGCCGATCACCCTTGTGTTGGTTGTAGGGGAGAGAGGAAGCTGTGATGGGACCTTGTCTTGTTCAGGAGACCACAGAACAGGTGGTGATGATTCATAGGAGGATGGCTACTGCATTTTCTCGGCAGAAATCTTATACTGATCAGCATAAACAACCTCTAGAGATCATGGTGGGAGATCATGTTTTCTGGCGTGTTACCCCGAGGTTGGGACATAAGAGGATCAAGAGACAGGGAATGCATTAACCAAGATACATCAGGCCGTCTGAGGTTTTAAAGAGAGTCGGGGTGGTTGCTTATATGTTTTAGTTAAATCAGAGGTATCAGGCTATGCACGACGTCTTCCATGTTTCTCAGATTCGGCGGTATTTCTCAGACTCGTCTCATGTTTTTAAACCTGAGGAGGTTGATCTGGATCATGATGCATAATTCAAGGAGAATCCTATCATGATTGTTGATCATAGTGTAAAGGTACTCCATGGCCAATCTATCCCTCTGGTATGGGTGCTATGGTAGCACGGTCGTGTACAAAACGAGACTTGGGAAAGGGAGGCCGACAGGCGACCACAGTGGCTGGAGTTTTTCAAGGGTTCTTCTTTTACTCCTTGTTAGAGAAATTTGGGGATGAATTTCTTTAAGGGGGGAAGTTTTTAAGAACCTGGATATTTGTTTCAGGTATGATTTTCCATTCATATTTGTGTTTGAGGAAAAGGGGAAAAATATGGAAATTTTTTAAGTACACTCCTTATAATTTATGAGTACACACCGTGTACATTTATCCCGAGCGAGGACAGGTGTTGGCCGTGTCCAGGACACACACACGGTGTGTAGTAGTGATGTGGAGGCCACTTAATGCGGTGTACGAAAAGGGTGAGTACATTCCATGTACTCATGAAGTACACGCCGTGTACTTTTATTTTTATTTTATTAATCGGACTGGGGTCACGCCCTAACCCTGTTTTCATCTTCTTCTCTGCCTAATTCCACCCAGAGCATATGAGGAGGAAGAATCTTCTCCGAGACACTGATCCATCACTGGCAATCTGAGTAAAACACTATCAGTTGAAATAGAATTGCAACCGTGAGTTCCTGGTTCTTCTTTGGCCTCGTTTCCTAATTCTTCATCTCGCGTGAGTTATCTGAGGTTGAACGTTTTTGGTGTTTTTGTAGATCTACTCCGTTATAGGACAATTCACAGTCTTTGGTTCAAGTATATCAATCTATGAGGATCGAGATATGTGGTTTGACACCCTATTTTGAATGTCCTTGAGTTTCTGTGAAAAACTACCAGATACCCATGTATCGGGTATCTCAGGTTAGGGTTCTGATCCTGTTTTGTTATCTTCCTTAGATTTCATGTATTCTTGAGGTTATTAGATGATTAATAATTGCTTGTTAGCATGTTTAAGGATCACCCCATGGGTGTTTCCCTTGTTTTGGATATTTATCATCATTTTTCGTAGGATTCCTTTGAGGCAGACCTTGTTGCTTTGCTTTCATGCTTTGATATAGTTGATTGCTTGTTTTTCCTACTATTTAAATGCTTCTGATGCATTGTATCTATTAGCCAAGTAGTTGCTGAATATAAATAGTGATGCTATGAATAATTTACGTATGATTTCTTTACTAAGGGTTGCGATAACCTGGTGTAGTTAGATCATAGGGGGAATTGACGTTGAGTGCTTACTCAGAGGGACTATTTAATTATTACCGTTACGAGACCATTAGGGGGATTGAATTTGTGCTCTCTCAGAGGGTCTGATAATTATTAAATCGAAACTAAAGGAAGAATTAGACGTAAGTGCTTCCACAAGGATTCTGTAGTATCACTACAAGACCATAGGGGGAATTGACGTTTAGTGATTCCTCAGAGTGTCTTTTCCTTCGTTCGAATTCTTGTCCAAAAGGGCCTACCCACATGCGCCACCCAAATGGTTAGTGTAATAAATATTATTGGTTGGTTATGATGAGTTCACCAAGCCAAATAACATGCTTGGGTTTGTACTGCTTGTAATGTTAGGTATTCTATTGAGATACCTATTGTGTTACTTGCTCTGCCTTTGTACTATAGATCCTTTTGCATGATTATTTGGTTCATGATTAAGTGATTGAATTTAATAAATAAATAAATGTGAATGGAGAATTATAGGATTTTTTAATTTACTGTGCCATGTTTCTCTACTGCATTTATTTCTATTACTTTTTCTATATTTCTCACTGACAGTAGGGAATGGATCTTTTGGTGGTTTCCTACTGGGATTAGTCTCACACCCCATTTGGGTCCTTCTTTTTGGCCCAAATAGGTTATATGGTTATAGGTGTGGAAAGGGATTGTGTCCCTTCAACTTCAGGTGCTTGATTGCTGGTTAGGGCTAGAGATCATGGGTCCAAGCATAGTCTTACGATGCGGCTGGAGTTTATAGTTTTCTTTTAGTACTTTTTGTTCAGTTTTATTTTATCATGTTGTTTTGTTTGCTAATTTCCATAGATACATTTACCATGAATCATCATTATTATCTCAGACATTTCTTTTACTGTTTATTCTTAGTTGTGTGTATGATTTTTACTACTTCCACCATTGTTATGTTTTTCCTTCCGCTGTATACTTTACCAAACAAGGGCATAGTTTCCCCACTAACTCACCATGGCCCTCGCTGCAAGTCGGCTGCCTCTAGAATTTGGGGAAATGCACTTGAGGTCATTTGGAAAACCAGGTTCGGGGCACCAGTTGAGTGGATCCATATTCGGGGCGTTACACTAGTAAAAGGTACACAACCTACACATGGTCTACCAAACTGTACAGAGAGTGTGCATCAAGACACTCTCTCAGGATATAACCATTCCACATGGTTGGTGCACAATATCCACATTGTATGAAAATTTTTGCTGGATCTCATGTGTGTCCAATAAGGTGTGTGTGGTTGGCATATGGTTTGGTAAAATGTTTGGCTAAACCATGCAAGATACCTGATAATTTTTTTTGTGAAATTCCCTCTCTACACTCTCTAGATTTTAAACCCAAAATCCAATTTTCCGCTGCCTCTTGTTCGTGTGAACCAATGGCTGCTCCTAACTCATTCTTTAAGCCTCCAATACTACCTCCATTGTATATATAAGGTGATTACTTGTATTTGGGTCCAAATATATCTATGTTTTATCCTTATATCTTCTTCTTCTTTCTACATACTCAAATTTATCTTGAGATCTATTTCATCCATGGTCATGTGGATCTTGGGATTTATTTTTCCATGATTTTTGTTGTGGTTTTTTTTCTTATTCAATGGTCCTTATGGTAGATTTTTTCTTTTTGTAACCTTCATGATGTGGTTTCAAGTGTGTGTTATTAAAAGTCTATAAGATTGAGGTAGGATTTCATTTTCACATGCCTTTTTAATTCAAGAATTGATGGTTTCATTTCTTCCTGACCATAAAAATAAGATAAATATTGATGTGTGATCATATGAATGATTTTTTGGTGTGAATATTGGTTATTTATCCCATGATTATATAAAAATTTAATTTTTTTGTTTAATATATCACAATAATTGTTTGATGAGATTCTTGATTTTTTTCAATAATGTTGTGACATTAAAATCAGGGTTTGGATTCGTAAATTCATTTTTGAGGTGTTAAATGAGGATCTGGGATTCATGGAAGTGTTCAAAAGTGGTTTTGTAGGTAAAATAATTATGTATTTGGATTTTTATAATGACTTTTCATGTGAGGCTCATTAATGACATGTTTAGATTCATAATAAATAATGGTTTTGGTTTCACATTTGGTGAGAATAATGAAATGTGACTCTTCTAAAATATTTCGAAATGTAAAATGGTATATTTCAATTTTTTGAAAGTAGGATTTAAACAGTGGGTAAACGGTGGTTTTGGGAAAAAGTGCTCGAGGCCCATTTGGCACTTTTGTGAAATTGGTTATTTTGAATACTCTACATGAATGGTAATTCTTCCTTGGTTATTTTGTACATTGAGGGAGGTATTCAACATAGAAATATATTTAGATCTAATGGTTGAAAAATAAGGAACATTATCCATGGGGTGACTTAGGAGATGCATATTCTGTAAATTAGTATATATGTGTATGTTATTGGATGATCGTTTGGAATCAATAGGTTCCCAATATTCTATATTCTTGACATGTAGAACATGGAATAACTCTTTAATTTTCTGATAACAATTGTTGCACATGATGGATGAACATAGCATTGGGATATATTGATTTTTATTACTATTGGATTATACCACTCGATCTGCACCATGTGGAGACGATCCTAGTATGTTAGGTTTTTTTTTCATTGAGTGAGGCATGCACTTTGGGATGATTTAACATGTATTATTATATTTAGAATGACTCAGTTGATTATATGATTTCTACCATTCCTTTTGGAAGTTATTTTCCTGTAGTGATGATTGAGATTCATATTGGTTTGTTACAATTATGTAATTGTTATCATTATACTTATTATATGATTATTTATGTTTTCATGTGTATGGTATTCTTCTTTGGGATGTGATGGGTTGTATTTCCATGTTTTATGAAAAAATATTAAGTAGAAATGTTTTATTCCCTTTTGTTCCATTTTGAAAAGTAATGATCACTTTAGTATCCAAAATGAGAATGTCACTTGAATAGAGATGAACCTATATTTTGAACCAAAAGGGGAAATTTATTGTATTTTGTTTTAAAGTGAAATGTGTTGGAAATAATACCTTCTTATGTTATTTTTAAAACTTGAAGTTGATATGTATTTTATTTTAAAGGTTGTAAATTGGGAATAGATTTTTGTGGTCACGTGTATTGAGATTTAATACTCATGAATATAGCTACTTCTTATTCTAATATTGTTTTGTAGGTCTCCTCATGGTCTGGATCGTTGAGGGAGATGATTGGTATTGGTACAAGAGAATGACCCTTAGAGTTATAGGTAGATGTCATGGTTGTCATGTCTAGTTGTTCTTTGTTGTTCAGTTGTTTTATTTCCTTTTTTTTGTAAAATGATGTTCAGATTTGATATTTATTAATATATATATATATATATATTTGTCTCCTCTATTTTGTTTTGATTGTTTAGTTTTTTTCTTTATTTTGTGAGAAAAAATTATCCTTAGTTACTATGTTGATGTCTGACACTAGTTTGCAGCCCGTAAGGATTAGGAACACCCTTTGAGCCTCATAACGGTTCGACTTGGATGACTAGTTCAGGGTCGAATCGGGATGGTTCATTACACATTTCACATCCAAGGGTGATTACAGGATAAAATGCATATGAATTGGGTTTCATCATTACTATGTTTATTTTATTATGATATTGTGAAATGAATATGAATCTATTTTCTATTCATCCAGTTATTTTTGGATTAAATGTTTCTAAATGACATTACTTTTCATTGGTTATAATCTAATTATATTCTTTTTCATAATGTTTCACACATATGTATGATGCTAATTATGATAGGGTGGTTACATTATAACCCATGACGATGGTTACATTATAAAAAATATGCTTGGAACCTATATCACGAACCACTTCATTGGGTAAATGATTAAATCTATTCAAATAAATATGAGTGTAATGTGTTGTAAATCAAATTTTGTATGGGACATTATAAATTTTGAAAGTATTGGGAATGAGGCATAAATACTATAATCATTTGATGAGTCAACACATTACCCTATTATAGTATTTGGAATGATAATTGAACTACTAGATAGATGGTTTTCTACGCATATATGTATTCCACAAATATTTTCGTAAAATATTTTTTTATAATTCCTTTGTCAGTGCATGTCGCCTCACATGTTATTGTTCATTGGAATTTTATTGTATCCCACACTCCCAAATTCCAAAGGTGTGAAAAAGTAATCACATTCTCAGAGATGAATTCTCCTCGATTGAAATAGAATGATTGTATTTGAGTTTATCCTTCCATGGATTCATCCTTGGAATTCATCACATTTCCAGGTCTCCCTCGTAGACTAATATATAGTTCACGAAACAATTCCCCATTGGTGTCTAATTTGTATGCCCATTAGTTATGTTTCTTATATCAAAACATTATAACGAGGCTTGATAGGGACAAAACCAATGGTTATGGGTGTAATCATGTTGGGCATCACTAGAATGTCTGGATTCTAAAACATTTATCAACTATGTTATCACTCATAGGATTGAATCTCATTTCAGAATCTCAGTCATAGATCCCAAGGCATTCAATGTCCATCAAGGGGTATCATATTCTAAAGGCATTTATTATAAGAATTTCTTCACAAATTCCATTTTTAACAAAAGTTACCAGTGTGACAGGTCGTGAGTTTATCATCTAATGAAGATGCAGTGGATGCTGATAAAAAATCCCAGTGGAGGCTGATTATTGGGGTACATCCCTAGGTGGGTGCACCTAGAAGATTCACTGATGGATGAGTCCAAAATCCAAATGATAGAGGACCCAGAATTTTGGGTCCCATAAAGGGTAGATGTCATGACATGAAGGGGTACATATCTAGGAGGGAGGAAACAAGGTTTACCATTAATTGTTCGTGAACCTCTGGTAAGCATATGATGTACTCTATTTAAAATACAAGGATAAAAACCCACATAATTAAATGGATGGAGTGGGGAATAATCATGGGAGCTTCCCTTCACAATAAGGTTGCTCCTATTTGGATTTTGATGGATTGTGTGGGGATTATACATGAGAGATTATCGGAATGATGGAATGGTCTCATCATGATGTGGCAACATATACAATAACATGATGAATTATGGGTGGAGTGGGTGAAATGGATTGAGTGGACTAAAAATTGGCATTGAACCTCAAGTAGGTTTCCTACATATCTCAGTTAATCTGAAATCAAAGTCCTCATAGTAATAAATGGGGGAATTGGGACTTACACCTGAAGAAGTAGCTCAATAATAGTGGGGAACATGGTTATGTCCTATGCATGGAAGCTATCCATAGAGCATGATTGTGGATTATTACTAACGAGGAGTCCCATTGAATGTGACATGTTTGGGATTATGTATTGGAATGGCCTATCTATAGATGATGAATGAGGATTACTCCCGTGTGGATTCCCATTTAGGGATTGGATGGATGTTATAGTCACTACATGCCTCTAATCCCATGTGAGTCATGCTTGCAGTGATAAACAGGAGGAATAAGTGGGTTTAGCTCTCTTGCCACGAATGACGCATTGATGAGAGATGTGTGTGTCTTACACAAGGAATATGCATGAGGATAACTTCAATATTTTTTAGATGGATCTAATTCCATGCGAGGAAGATTCTATTCTATTTCATTCATATGTAGAGAATCATTTGAAAGGTGTGTTGGGACATATGTGCGGAGACTGTCCAAGGTGAACATGGTGACAAATAACAAATGGATAGAGATTGGGTCATTTGTTACCATCCCTTATTTTATCCAAAAGGATATGGGTAGTGTGGATGTGCATAGGTGAAACCTCCATCAATAAAGGGTCGGGGATTACTCCGTAATGGATGCCTATGAGGATGTCATTCCCTACAGAGATGATCTGATTCTATATAAAGTGGACCTCGTTGCATGTGAGGATTGATAATATAAATACCATCCATTGTCACTCAAACACAAAATATCTAGAATTTATTCCATATGGTAGGGTCATTTTTTAACATCAATCTTAGAGGATAATGACACTATCCAATTTTACATCATGTAGCTCAATGATGTGGTACTCACTCCTCTTCCCTTGGGATTACAAAAGTATCACACAATAACCCTTGGGGAAGAGGACGTATCAACAATTCTAGAAGGATAGGGTGTAAAGTGGTCACTCAAGAGGTCCAATTTGGAATAAATATTTTCAAAAAAAATCTAGTATCATACCCATTACGAAAAGAAATATGTATTTCAAATGAATGAGTAAACCTTGTGAGCCAAAAAGAAATCATTATGCATAATCCTTGATGGTTGTGCAGAGTATGCATAGATAAGAGATGAGGATTCCATGGATGAGGGGATCAAACATGGTTCTTTATATTAAAGAAAAACAATAGAGCATCCAGGATTGGGTACACACAATATTGGAAGCTTGTGGAAAATTGGATGGGTTGAATGCAATAATGGGTCTGAATAAGATAGGTGTTGCATCCAAGGGGAGTTTTTGTGTGCAATTAATAAGTGATAAGAAGAACAAGGGAGATGGTTAAACCATATTGGGGCCCCATGATGTTAGAACCCTATATAATTAGTCTATAGAGTCACATACCTTGACGGTTCCATGGTTTGTGTGATGTCATAGAAGATATGTCTTGCTCAAAACAAAGCGACACATAGTATTCCATTGAATAAACCAAAACAGTTGGAGGGTAACATAAATATATATTGAGAAAGGATTCATTGGGGATGCAAAATATTTCCTTTGAGTAAAAGGTGTTGTGAAAAAATATTCCTTTGAACCATGGTGTTTAGGAATTTAATGTTCTAATTGAATATATAATATGATGTGTAAGAGCAGTACTTATGGATTTCTGTCCTGAATGTACATCATGAAAATTATGTGAAACATGAATTGGAATCTCAGAATGTTATACTATGTTGAATAATGATTCAGGTTTTCTGAAAGATGGTTCTTTTTACTCAATAATGAATTTGGGGTCAACAAATTCCCCCCATGGAATCTGAGCTGAAAAGGGTCCGTATGGTCAGGTTTCAATGAAAACGCCGAAGATATGGGAGAATCTATGGTCATGTGTGCAAAAATAGATTCTAAAATAGATGTGGACATGTGTGTTCACATAGAATCCTGTCAATTCATATAAATACATGTGGGACCTATTCATTTTATATTTAATTTCTACATGATATGTGATTATTCCCTTCTATGTGCAAGTCTCTCCAACTAGGAATGAAAACTAAAACATGGTTTTTGCATTATACACAACAACTAAAATATTTAATACTTCACCCCTTGTGGAATTATATTCTTTAGGGTGACCACTAGCTGATCTTGTGTGGATAGATGAATTTTTCACATAACTTCCTCGGTTATTCATGAATCATCCTTTGGATTTCAAACCAAAACACAAATGGTCATTAATAAAATACTATTTAGATTGAAGTTACCAATTCCTTTCAAAGAAAAGAGAGTATAATGATCCACAAAATACATTATGTTAGGAAGTTCATAGAAGAAAATCTGATTCATTGGCTTGTTGTCACAACAGTATAAGGGTATCTCTTGAGTGACATCCTACCGCTGGGGAATTTTGATATATAAGAGGAAATATATATCCCAACCATTGAAACTAATTCACTGTGACCATAGTTCATTCATGAAGATTGTATCATTGAAACAACTTTAATTTTCCTGGCTACATCACCAGAGAGTATCAGGAAATGTCCATCTATGTCTTAAAAGAGAATACTAAGATGATTAATGGAAATAAACTAGAAGCGTAAGAGTACCCCTCTAACTATGCTAGATCCATACAATATAGGATGATGGATATAGGTGTGGGACGTCAACCAAACTAAGAGATGTGGTCCATGGGAAATTTTTTAAGAAATTGGTTATTGGTGAATTTGGTATCCTCTACATGATATAAGTTTGGAGAAGAGCTATGAAACATCAGGTTATATGAAGCTGTATGGATATCATAGTTTAATATAAACCATAAACAGGATATGGTTCTAGATCTAAAAAACCAATAGACTCCCGAAACAAACACAATCCACCTCCATCATGGGGACTTCATCATCCTCATTTGGGAAATTCATTTCATTGGAGTAATTCCTCGGGAATGTTTCCAATATGATGAATTACACTGACTAGAGACTACCTAATTGGATTGTGGGTGGACCCCAACCATAAAACAAATTCTATTAGATGTAAAAAAGAGATGTTGAAGATCAAGTACATCTAGAATGACTTCTATATTCCTGATATTGTTCGTTATGTTTTTCTAGAAGGCTGAGATGGTGAGGATGTCATTCTGAGGGAGGTAGGGTCTGAACACATCATATAAGGAAAATTTGGGATAATAGTGGGTGATCCTAGAGGCAGGATAATATCAAACGTGGGGGTAAATCATGGATGAGAGTTGAGAGCCATTTTTTTGATATGATACCATTCTAACTTCCTCTCTAAGGGGCTGGAAATTGTCATTGAGAGACAATAGAATGGGGATATACTGATGGACATTTGGGATGGCGGGTATCATTGAAGGTCAAAATAGGTTCAACCTAGGAGTAGAAATCTTTGAATGGCTTTATGACATTATGGGATTCATATCAATAGGAATCATGGCCAATATAATATGAAAACAGTTCCAGATCATTCATGGCTGGATTGTATCTCAAATTGGTAGATACAATTTTCCAAATACCATCAGTCTTCTAGGTGTTGGCGAATGGCTATCCCAAATGATCAATACTATCGTTCTTCTATAGACTCTTCACAATGATGAAATTATGATCCATATCAAAAACCATATAAATTTCATCTTCCATGCCTTATGAAATCTAGTTGGTTCTATGGAGGATAACATGACAGGTTCATGACAAAATATGGAGTACATACAGTGCTTTAGGGGAGATGTAGTGGTGGTCCTAATTGAATGAAATACCATTTGTAACACATACATGTAATCCCCCTTTGACACATAATTTTGTAGCCATCATAAGCTTTTAAATTATGTGTATACATTAGTTCGCGAAAAAATAACCCCCCCCCCCATATCCTCCAACAACTATGGTGAATGCCAATGAATGATAGATTTGGTAAAGAAATCATGATGCTGCCTAAGGATGTCTATGTTGGCCTTTCAAAGTAATATGGAAAGATTTGGGTGAAAAAATTATCTTAGATAAATCATGCAAATATTAATTCGTTCAATTGATGTAGTGAGTGTGGGTCTTGGGATATGGGAAGCCAAGAGATCTACCACCCAAGAGGCAATCCAATAGTCAAGCGAAGCAACTAGGGTGGAATGAGATGGAACATAAAATGGATGGGATGTCACAAGGTGTGGCCTCCCTTCCACCTATTGGTGAGGGGAGGTCCTAAAAGTGTAATATATAGTTGGCCAAAAAGGTTATTATATATAAGAAAATGTTTCTTTTAAAACCTAACAATGATTTTATATTCTCGGTGATTTGGAATTCATAGAAAATATTTTGACAGTTGATGTTACACAATCTCTTATAGTAGAAGTTGAAGTAGTATAGGATCATACTACCCGAAGATGGTCACATTATATACGTGGGTAAGGTGAGCTTTCATTAAAATCAGAAATACCTAAATTCCATGGATTTATATGCATTCTAGAGGGTATATTAGGATGAACCACCCACCCTGGTGAATTTAATGTATGGCCAAGAACTTAATGAAGAAGAGATACCACCCAAGGAATTTGGTGAATAAGAAGAAGAATAAGAGTAATGAGTATGAGAAGAATAAATATACGAAGAAATAGATAGTGTTGAGGGTACTGAGGAATATATTATCATCATGTGATTCCTCGGGAGAGTAGAGAGATTGCATGCTCGGGTGAAGAAACTGTCGAGTACCATTCAGAATTCCATAACATGCATCTTCATTATATTTTCCCCTTTTATCGCACATGGACACTATCCAAAACAGCTCACATTAATGAGAAAAATGATATTGAAAAAGAGTTTTCCACTTCGAGAGCTGATGATGTGCTAGTGGATGATCTGGAGTGTGCTTAAGAACCTTCACCTAGGGCCCAGGCAGGGGTGAGTTTAACGAGGAGGTTGGAGTGGAAAGATTAGAACCCCATGTATTTGTTTTTTTATTTTGGGAAATGCAATCTAGTATTACCATGGAGGAACCTACTGATTTGGAACATACAAGACATATTATTATAGAAATTTCCCATCTTTAATTTAAGAAAATAAACTTAACTATCTTGTGATAATTTTGTTTCCATGGAAAATTAGCAACAATATTCCTATGTCTCATTTAACTACAACTCAAACTATGAAAGGATGATAAATTCCAAATATTGAAATACCACATGGTGGTATTTTTCCAATGGTGTATGTCCCAATGGTGACCCAACCACATGACCCGACAGTGCTAATATCCTATAAGACTGCGACATTACAATGTCATACCTATCATCTGATGGGAGAATTGACTGAGGTGATTTGTTCTGTGCAGTTCTCAGACAAATTTAAACACAATGAATACATGTATAGGGAATCTATGAGATCCCTTCTGTTAGTTTTCCCCAATAATGAGGAGATTTTCATTCAAATTAATCCAACATTGATTTTCCCAAACGAACATGCATCCATATATGTGACGGAATCCACTAGTGAGGTAAATACCGAAGGAGGGAGTGATGAGTCAATCGAAGAAGTTTGAGACGATATATGCCTCTATGATATAAGGAATAACCCCATGGAGAGGATACATTTGGAGAAAAATACTTTTAATCTCCTTACTTATAAACAAGCATATGAGACTTCTCATCCTGAGGAGTTAGATGATTCCAACCTTAACGCTGCCAAAAAAATAGCTTCTTGTGGTGAAGGGAATAGTGAAACATTTAGTGCTTAATTGTCTAATCCCCAAAACCGAATTTTTTTTCTAAATGGGACACTCGACTATCGGATGTCGAACCTTTGCACAAAAATAAAGGATGCTCGATACCTTCACACACTAGTCCATGAATTACATTCAAATAAGATGTAGGAGGATAACTAGAATCAAGAAGATTCATACTATCAAAAAAATTTCAATAGCACTCACATTATCCAAAAATTAATCCATGAAATTGTGGAGACATATGAGTAAGAAAATGATCATACCTCATTCCACAGAACTCAATCAGAAGACATTGGTATCTTGAGGTTTCTACAGGAAGTGGTTGAGAACAAAATGATGTAGGACACAATACAAATTGTTGATGAGCTAAATTTTTGAACATGATCCTAAATAAGAGATAATGTGATTTTACGAGTGGTCAATGATGAGGATAAAGAGCTTTGATGGTGGAAACAAGTCTCGGGGGCCACATGTCAACGGTTGGTGGGGATAATGAGGTAAATATTTGTAGAAGATCTATAGGGGTGATTTTTCGATAACATATAACACTCTCATTAATCATATTAATCGTATGGATACATTTATGAATTAATAAAATTATCTAACCTAAACAATATTTGGGAGATAAATAATTAAAAATACCTAAGCTCATGTGGCCCATTTCTGGTGTGATAAACTAAGGATGACCACATAACTGTAAACTTTATAAGAGAGTGATAGATAAACACAGAACAATAATTTTATACTATATTTGACTAGCCACAATGATTTTTCTAGCTAAGAGAGTATGTGGATGGAGAATAGGGCACTCAGAACGACCAATATTCCTTTTAGATCTATGCTTAATGCATGAAATGGACAATTATTTGGTTGTAAGTTGATTTGACCAAAGGGGAATGAAGAGTGTGAATCATGATGCATAACACTCGGTAAATGGGGAGGATGACATGGGGGTACAAGAATATTGCATTACATGATAAAAAAGATTATACATACTATGAGCCTGAAATGGGGACAAACATATGAGGGTCTACTGATGACCATGTTCAAAACAGGGAGCCTAACTCAAAATGTATGCCAAAGTATTTCGGAACATTGACCTGGATGGTATGTGAGTTGATGTGACATGACCAGGCCATTAGGCGGTCCCATCATACTTGAAATAGAATGATAATCCAAATGAGGGTCATGTAATATGTGGTAAAGGAGTGATGTAATGTTCAAATGGATTCCAAAAATCTAGGATTTAGGGAAGGGTTTCATAGAGAACATTGTTATGGGTGAATCGGTATGAACAAGGATCAATAACATCATACAAGGAGGACCTCTCATGTGAGGGCCCACGATGACATATTGTTTTACATCATTAAAATGAGGATGATTAAAATGAATATTAACATCATAAGATGAGGTAGATACCTAGTATAGTATAATGATGTGTGATCAGATCATGTCCAACATTTTAACAAAATTTATTTGATATGATTTAAATGGTTTAAATTTAAACTTCTTGGACCCTAACAAGAATTTTAATGTCTTGTTATAAAAGCCAGGGAAATTTCATTTCCCAATAAAATTATACACCATAAAGGACATAATCATTACTGGAATGAGGGAAAGGAGAACCATTTTATCACATTTGAGTTGGGAACGTATATATTCCATCACCAATGAGGGCCATGAGGCTCAGATTAAATCAATCCTCTTTAATGAGGATCTTAGATTAAGTTTATAAAGTTTAGACTGTGAAAATGGAACCCCAAATGGATATGCATGGAATGAAGGATTAATAACCCTACATGAATGGGGACAAAGAAGGCGTTACTTGAACACCAAACATTCATAGGGATTCAAACATAATTTATTTTGATGATTTCATTAATGTAGGATTATATTACAAGGTCATATAGTTCTAAATAGGAGGCCCATGTTAGTTCAAAACCTACCATATTCCTACACATGGGTGAGACTGGATCGATGTAGAAAACATGAAATGGTATCATGGATATTTTTTGATGTGTTAGTATGTGGGGAATAAGAAGGAATCATTCGGAGACATTCAAGTAATGAATGAAATCGGTGACCATTGATTGAGGATTGACAACTGTAAATGTTTGAATCAACTTGAATCCCTATATAACCAAAGAAATACTAGATAAGTATATTGAAAAATTGAATACTAGACATATTAAAAAAACACATGTTATTAAATTATTTACCATTTATTCTTTAGTTCATAATCCCAAAACGATTGGTTAGCCAAAAAAGGCATTATACCATCACCATTACGGGGGTATATAAGTAA
The DNA here is from genome assembly GCA_963277665.1 of Viscum album. NCBI lineage: Eukaryota > Viridiplantae > Streptophyta > Magnoliopsida > Santalales > Viscaceae > Viscum > Viscum album. Next base: position 1,213,465,874 of record OY728137.1, read on the forward strand.
TCAAGGTAATATGGAGACTAAGGAAGAGAAAGGATTAGAGATTGAAATAGGAAATTAATAGAGAATGGGAATCAAACATAACATTTGAAGATAATTTATGGTCATATTACATGGACCATAATTCTAGATTAGATGCATAAGTTTTGTAAGATCTTGATGTGAGGCATGAGGATGATATATATAGGTGACTCTATGTATCCCATGTGAATTAGAATAATGAGAAATGTATTTCTTTGAACAAATAATGGATGATAGCTGAAACTGTAATTGTAAATCCTCTCTAATGAGGGGTAAAGGAATACCATGATTATAATTGGGAATCTAGAACATTCTTAGGTTATTATTGTATTTTAAAATCATTTATTTAAAATGTTGGATATTATTTTATGATCATTGAGTCCATACCATTGAGGAAGTTATACCAAGTGGGAATGTATTGGGAGGAGTCTTGAAATTCCAATCTTGAGTGACGAACAAGGAGGCCCAACAGAACATGAAACATCCCAAAGGAGTCTTGGACATAGTACAATGTTAGGATTCATATAATTTAGTGTCTATTTTAATGTAGTAGCTCTTGGATGAAGATGTGGTTTGTCTCAAATGGAAGTGAAATTTGTGGGACAACAGTAAAACTAACATGAATGAGGCCAATGAGGCTCATGAACATATCATAAATTTCATAGAAATCCCCATATATAGATTAATTTTATATAATGTTGACCATGATAAGGGAAATGGGCCAAAAGGTCGGTGGATCTTTGGTTGGGATTGAAGAGAAAATGATCGAGCATCACTATGTATCCCTTGACGATGATTTTAAAACCACGTGTCATTATTGAAATACCATGAAGTTAAACATCAGGTTGTAAGGATGAATTTGATCTTATGAGAATGAAATTTAAATACTTTTACGTGCATGATATTAAAGAAATAGGAATTAATATATATCATATAAAGATATGAATCAAGAAATATATAGTTTTTGAATGAAATCTCCTTGCATAGGTTTGATTTGTATATAGATTGGAGAATGGGGATTAGAGTGGCTGGATGAATATGTAGAATCCATAAATCCCTATATATTATTTATGTATATTAATGATGCTATGTATAGTTTAGGAAGATGTCATGGTCGGTGTCCAATGCTAGGAGAAATGTCCTCTCCGGGGAGAACATTGTGTTGTTGTGTAGTTTATCATCATTTGGCCAAGAAGACATGTTTCCTGTTTAAAGTCCTACAAATGAAAATGTCAATGACATATTGAATAATTGTCTATATCTACAAAGGGAGGGAAAATATCTCATCTCAAAATGATCTATGAGCATCGAAGGAACTAATCCAATGAGAATGGGGACCAAGAATCCTTGTGCCTCCCAACAGGATCTGGAGGATACTCAAACGTTGTTTAGAGCAATGGTAAAGGGCCTTATAGGCGAGGTTTCTAAGAAATGTTTTTTGGTTGGTTTCATGAAAAATTCAACATAAATGAGGACCAAGGATTCCCATCACCGAGGATATATTCCCAAAAAAAATGCCCAAATTGGTGAAAGACATATTATTTTGGCTTGGGTTCTTAGTTTAACGTCATGTTCCTGAGACATGGGTATAAGCTTATTATGTTATTGAAAAAAAGGTCCATCTATGTGGTGAAGTTTTATGTCATGAAACTATGATTATGAACACATAATTTACATTCATATGTTAATAATGATAAATACATAGTGTTCCATTCTTGATGTTCATGGTGTATCAAATATAAACCGACAATAATGATGAACTAAAAGGCCACAATCCACAACATACATTCCCAAAGGGAACATTCACATTGTATGAAGTCATGATGTTTGGAATTGGGAACCCAATTTATTTTCATGTACCTTAGAGAATACATTCTATGCAATTTTTTATTTTACAACTAGGAAATTGGTTGATATGGATTTCAATGTCATGAATATTAGATTAGTGGTTATACAGTTTTACATTGTAAAACATATACATGGATCCCCATTCATGTGAAGTACTTCCTAAGGAACATGTCATTGGTTAGAGGAGTGATGTTCTCTCCATCAATGGTAACTAAGGAGTACGTACCGTTGAGATATTCCTTAAGAAAAATATACAGACCATTCCACTTGGCTTCTAACTATGGTTGCTTCATTTTGGGTATCATTCATGTTTGGATAGCCAAAAATCTGTCATCATAGAGGAAAGGGCATATGAAAACCATCTTTTTAAACAAAAGGTATATCTTTTTTTGGTTCCTATGAATATTGTGTAGGGTTAGTAGCCTATTCTTGTTAAGGGATTCTAACTCATATAAAAGGTCCTTGTATATACTTTCTGGCATTTTTAGATCATAGATAGTTATTAAAATAATTGGAAACTGGATATCAATGGGTAAGGATATATCTATTATATACTCCATAAAATATGGAACACATGGGAATAATTGTGTGTTGTTTTCTTGTAATACTATAGGGTATTGAGGATCTTTTTGACCATCATTTCTTGTAATAGCCCACCATATTCTGCAAAATTTTAGAGAGGGTTTTCCTGAGCTCCTCGATCTATTCATTTTTATACACATAAAAGTGGGGTTTGGTGATGGAATAGATGTTGTACATGGATTATAACCTATTTAGATCGATGGATCAGATGTTTTTTTATTGTCAGTGAGAATTTCATGTTTGAATCCAAACTGATAAATGAAATAAGAGCTCAATAATTCAATGACCAATCGGGATTTTACATCCTTGAGAGGGATCACATGCACAACCATAGGAAAAAAATCAATTGATGTTAAAATTATCTTCCACAAGTGATATGTTGTTGGTGGATACGGTCCCACAATGTTGAGTACCCATATCGCTAAGGTCCAAGAGTAATATGTAGTGTAAAGGGGCTTCAACAATTAATGAACAAAAATGGAATGGATTGGACATGTGTGGAACCACTTGGAGAACATGATATAGTAATAGAACATAATGGTCCAAATGTAACCCAACTATTGAATATGGTTATAGAACATTAACCCTACCCAGTGATCACCATAGGACCTAGAATAGACATCATTTATAAGTTATGTAATCATGTATCCATGAATGTAATGAAGGATAACACCATCAAACCCACATCTGTAGATATTCTTCGCAAGGTTTGGTCCACTCTGGAATAAGTTTCATAATGAAATATTCACTCACATTCATCTTTTTCTAGTGCAAGAACCCCATGATTGAGATAATCGATGAAGGGAGCTATCCAATATGATTATTCCTCAACTATGGTGGGATCTATAGTTCCCGATGTGAATGCACTAGTAATTAGGTGGTTTACCTGTGGGATATCATGATCTTTTGAAATGTCAAGAGAAATGAATCTTCCATTCCCAAGATGAATGAATAGGTCATCATAGTTTGGATCTTCAAGATAAGTGGCTAGACTGGACATAGTATCTCAAAAATCATTTGTGATCGGTAAATATGGGTCACCTCTAGATGATAAGGGAACTAGGCCATTTGATAGAGAGAATCCTTGATCAATTAAATGAGACCAAAAAACCTAAGGATCTAATAACGATTTATTTTCTTGAAAAATAACCCAGACTCACCATTCACATATAAGTGGGTAACATCAATCACGAGGGAGATCTCAAGGATAGTAATAAAATAATGATAATTTTTATCATTGTTTTTGTAGCCTTCTTATAGTTGGAAAAGTGTAGTGTTGGATAACATGTGTCTGGGTTGGAAAGAAAATTCATAAATCCACATTGTTGAGCTTGGGTTAATTGATCCTTATACCAGTTGGACTCTAGGAGGCACTATTGAAATGTATCTTCCATCGCATCATGGCATGGTCCACCAAGAGGGTACCCTCATTTAGGAAATAAACATTTAAAGGCATTTCCTCAAGAACCAGATGAGTGGCCAAAAAGAAAACATGTTTTTGACCATTAACATATTTTTGTATAATGGAGTTGTGGTCCTAATGATGAGGAATAATTTCCTAGAATGAAAGCCAAAATTTCAAAATCGAGTGATTGAGGATATAATTTTTGGTATCCACATGGGGCACTATCTATGTCTCATGATGATATAGGTAATTACCTATCTTATATGCTATGTAAACCAAAATGATGAATCCCTTCTTGATGGGTGAGTATTTGGAATCTATGTCGTTGAGCATGCGATAGAAATAATGTAAATTGTTTAATTTCCCATTTTTATTACTTTGAGGGACCAGGGAACCAAAGGATTATTTCAGGTCATTCACATAGCGGACTAAAGGATTCCCTTTGAGGGTGGCATCATAATCGAAGAATATAGTCGATATTTCATGATCTCCTCGAATGCGGTCTATCAATCTTCATCCGTATGGTAAATATAGAATTTCATCATGAGTTTGGATATATGATTACACTTTATAACCATATTCATGACGGATCAGTGTATATAGGAAAAGTATTCTTGATGGACTCAGAAATCCTCGATTTTATTCATAGGAGGCATCTATATAATAGACATTATATTATGTTTTTTGATCTACATGCCTCTATATCTAACAACTAAACCATGAAATGTCACATATGTTACATTGAAAGATCATTTCAAGGTGTTCGAATTCAATAGCTTGGAATGGAGGAAGCCGAGAACATTCTCAAGATCTCTGATATAATATTGACACCGGTGGTATTTGAACACCAAATAATCCATAAGTATTCAACTAGAATATCAAGGATTGTTTTGACGATATAGTTAATGGTAAGATAATAGGTATCTCTTAAATTATTAAGAGTGAAAGGAATTGACCAATTTCATATTGTATATTGTGTTTCTCTGAGGGTAGTATACTCTGCATCTTCAGGGGCTATCAGAATCTAGTTATACCTGGAATACACATTCATGATGGAGACATCATGGAACCTATCCATGGAATCAATCAATAACTACATCACGTTAATGGGAAAATAATACTTCAACAAGTGTTGGATGATATCTCGGTTGTTGATATAGACTCTAATATTCCTTTTATTCTTCTTCACTAGGACAATTTTAGCAACACATGGGGTACATAACATCTATAATGATTATTTCATTGATACACTTGTTATACTTGTCATAGATCATGGCACTATGAGACAGATTCATCTTCATAGGAGGATTCTTGAACCCACGATAGCTTGTGGGGGGACCAAGATGGTAGATTGGGACTTGGGGGGTCTAGTTCGGGAATATCAACGTATCTCCAGGTGAGAGAATCTTGGGGTTTCTATATGGAATTAATTTAATGATGTTTCTCTTTTTTAGGCATGGATTCAGTAATAAACTTGGTCCTTGGATCCTCTCTTGGTTCTAATAATCAAATGAAATAACTCATCAAAGGTGGTGGGGATTCCTTCCTCAGATGCAGGATGACAGTCTACCTGATATTCATCATCTCTTGAGGAAATAGGATCACTGGGAGGAGATAGTTTTTCTGACCTGACATATTCTAGAAGTATACTGATTCTAGCTGGGCGGTGATAGAATATTCATTGAGAGACTCCAGAAAAGCTGAGATCATGGATATTTTGGTTTTCATAATTATTCTATTATGATGTCAACCACATGGTCCATGATTTATGTCAAAGATATGATGACTATTCAGCTAGTGATGGTTCATTCTTGATCGATGGAACAAGAGAGTATGAAATACAACTGATGCCATGTGGGGGACATCATGATACAAGACAAGAGTATGGGGGATCTGGTATAACCCATGCATGAACAATGCATGTATAATAGGTAGTACTTCAATGTTATTTGATCCTATGGACCTGGAACCATTTCATAGTCAAAATGACAAACCAGTTCCCCAAGTTTGTTATTGTAGTTTCTAACTGGTAAATCTAGAGTATAATATGTCATTCAGATCTATCCTTGAGCTTGTTGTGATTATCAGTGTTCTCCAACTCAATGGTTTTGTGTGTTTTTTATTTATCTAGAAATAATTTTCATCAGTATAGTAGGATTTATAAGAGGGAAAGTGTAATGAATCACCTTGGTTTAAGTATACTTGATTATTGAGAGACTACATGGGGAATTGGTGATGTGGGAGGGGTCTAATGTGTGAAGATGGATCCAGTTTCCTCCCATAAATGTATTGTAAGCAATGTGCAACATGAAGAAAATAAATATCGAATTTTCTAAAAAATTTTCCAAATTGGGTTTTCAAATGTATCCTAACAAAAAGTATTTGATCAGTCCTATTTTACCACTAAATATTCAGGTCAGAGGGGATCAAATCGACATCAGTGAGTCACAACCTATGGAGCTTCCAGAAAGGGTTAGATTGATCCAGGAACTAATGTCAACAAGACAACAATGAACCACTACACCATTCAAATAAATGGTTATGTAAAATGGTTATATGTTCCACTAAATAAGATTAATTTTGATATTATTGAGAAGATATGATGAAATGGACATCCAATTCCTCAAATTATTTAATGTAGAAAGTATCAAGGCTAGAAAACACTATTTCAAAATAGATGGGGATTTGCAAGGATTATGTGATGGATTATCCCATATATTTTGATAGGAAAAGAGACATAAGGATCATGATATTAGTGAGAATTCTCACGAGGAACTTCAACACCTCACACTTCTATACAAGGCGTTCATTTGTGCCCATAGGATGTCACTTTTTGCTGAGAATTATAATGGGAAAAGCTGGGGAACTACTAGATTCTGGCTAGTGCTGGAAAAAAAAATTCTCCTCGGACATACTCTCATGAACTACTACTAGATAATTATAGGATGACAATTTATTTTGATGACATAATCAATCACAGTGTGACTATGGTTGTTCATCATGGTTATTGAGCATGATAAATGGTCTTGGTGTTACTAATGGGGTCAGATGGATGGATTTTTCCTTGTGAGATATTTTAAATTCCTATTTTTTGGTTTCAATGGAATGAGTGGCTTATCTTGAAGAACAAGATTGATAATTCTGATGGATTATCTGTCCTTGTATATTCATTTGATGGTATCATCTGGGGATATTTGGAGGGTTCACATGACATTCTTAATTATATAGGATCATGTAAGGATCCACCAATTCAGTATCATTAATATATTCACACTTACAATTTTCATTAGTGGAGTACTACAATGTTGGGTAGAATCTAGGTGTGATTCCCATCTCCGGAGGAATGAAGTCACAATGTGTTTGAGAAAAAATTTCCATTGAATGGGGACTATTCCTTCCATTGCAATGTTAGTGATACTATTTTTAGAAATTGAATGATGGTATATGGATGTAGAATCAACCATTCAAGAAGGAATAGTTACTTATGGTGTATTGGGCTAGCCTAAACAGACATAGATGAAATAATGGTCTCAAGAAACTACTCTACGGGAAAACTAATAATCATACTTCTATGTCCCATTGCTGGAGACCCTAATCCACTCACCATAACCATTATAGTCACTATCAAGCTCAGTTGATACATGTCCCAGCTATGTTGGGACTTCACCTAGCATGTCCACCCCATTTTCCACTTGTTCTTGAAATCAATCCTTGAACACATAGAACAACATTATGGTATGTACATGGGATCTTTTTAGGGGATGTGATTAGGGAAGTTAGTGAGCTCCAACTCATGTGTCTTTCTAAATTGTGACTAACACAAAATCTTTTGTTCTAGATCACTATTGAAATAACTAGTAGCCTTTTCCTCTAGGAAGGATTAGGTCCAATTACTCGAATCTAGAATGGGAACATTAGGAGCATGTCCGTAAAGTGGGGTTGGAGGCTGGAAAGGTGTTGAATCCACATTATCTATTCTGTTTGGTGGTTCATACTGAGGTGGTGGTGAATTTTTATTCTTCCTACAGCGATGAGGAGCTTGCGGAGGTTGTTGTCCTAAATGAGGCATTTCTGGAAGAGGTTCTATATTAAACAACTCTAGCAGCTCTAGCGGCACCAACTATACAATAGTGTATGTTTATTCCATATTGGATCTTATTTCAGAAGATGGAAGTGTTAAAGGATATAACTACTTGGATTATTGAATAGAAACATCTGGGTGTTGATCCTTGTCATACAAATCCCTGTATTCACATGGGAAATTATGAGTGATGAGGGTGGGGACCAATTCAATCTTTATATTACCTACTAACATTATCAATAGCTTCTTCCGAGTCAATGGAACATCATGATCATATACAAGGCCTTTTAAATTTTTTATTATGTCTGTAGAGAGATCATCCAGGAGTTAATTTCATATGATGTTGTGGGAAATACTTTTCTTGTGTGTAGTGGAGATAAGCTAGTAAAGTAATTTCTCTTAGAGGTCTTCCAAGGAAGTTATGGACATAATGGGAAACTAGTTGTACCAAATAAATTCATTCCCTTCCAATGTCTAAAAAAATCATGAATTCTTGGATGATTCGTACTACTACGGGGTTTTAAACATAGGTCCACACCTGGAGATGAAGTGGTCTAGAAGCTACAAAAAGTAACCCATACTATTGAATTGGGTGAATGATAGATTCCAAAAATCATGGGGTGCTTTCATATCTTCCTCCTACATCAGTTATGGATTTACATTTGGTGGGTTTTCCACATATTGTGTTTCCAAATCTTTGATTCATAATTTTATATAATCTATCAGGTCGTCTTGGTGTGGATCCTTATCATGGTGATTATTCATGACCACTGATATATTGACTGGATCATCAACACAGTAGATAGGCTCAGGGGATTGTGGACCGACCTACAAAGATTCTTGTGAAGCCTCTTGATCCAGATCATGAGGAGGATTATCAGACTATTCTGGTGCATTTGTTGATGCATTCCACAGTCTCTTTCTGTAAGATCGGGATTCTTCCCTATTCGGCTATGCGGGATCATCTTGCTCAACTGGGTGATATTGGTCGAGGGTATCTTGTTACTCCCCTACTATCTCAGTTGCAGAGAAACATGTTCCTACTGAAGATCACCATAATTTAGATGTCGATCGACATGGAGCATATAGACAATACAGTGCAGATATACAATATAATATCTCACATAATCGATTAAAGATCTTACTTTTTCCTCTGTGTGGTATTAGAAATATATGACTGTTTGAGTTTTCTATTACCGTTATTGAGATTCTGGATGACAAGAAATGATGCAGAAGTTTCCCTTAGGTTGAGGGATTGACTTTACTGATGAGTGAGGATTCCTGTGGGAGAGTCCATGTACTATGATACCCTATTTTGATCATTCTCTCCATCAGATCCTATATCGATGTTCCCATCCACATGTATCATGAGAACATCGATCTTCCCTGTGATGACCCCTAACATGTAATCATTGTAACTAGGAGAATTAAACTATCAATTAATTGAAATGATGTGGAGAGGGACATACTATCCCCAACCACTAACCACCATTGTAATGCCCCAACCCTAGTTACCCAGAGTCGGTGCATTATTACAGAACATTGGCATGATCACATAAGATGAAGTCTCGAAAGACAGATTAGTTTTGTAGCCTTGGAGGTACTAGATACATTCATAAGTCTTACATTACATCATGAAGTAAAAAACCACAACAAAATAGTATCTGTAGTCCACCCTCACATCCCCTCACTCTATCCCTATAGGTCAGTCATTAAATACTTCTTCACATCCTAGGAAAAATAAAACATAGAAATGGGTGAGCTTAGATGCTAATTAAGGATAAAAATATAGAGAAAACATTCATAATTAAGCATAAACATTTAAGGCAATGTATAACTAAAACAAAATCCTTTTAAACATGAACTTCAGCATAATATGGCAAAAATGAAATGAAATAATTCCATTTACTTATTCACATGGATATTCTACTAGTCTAATAATCACATGAAATATCAATAACCACTATCACAATGATGGAATGCATAATTCCAGACTATCATAACCACATAGTAAAGGCCTTGTGATAAGAATACAAATAAGATTTTGTCAAGGCCTTGTGCCAAGACACTAGTTTGTCTCATGAGACCTACCAATGCATTGAGGAGCTATAGTGGGCTCCACCCATCACTTACTAAGTTCAATGCATTCCTCATTTGGAAAGTTAGAAACATAACATAAACATTCTTATTAAAACTAGCATACGAAATGTCAATAATTTAACCACAAACCATGAATGGGATAAAAATAGCACATCCACAGTCAAACATAACTCATTCGATACAATATGGAAGATTGTATTGTATCAGATTACCCACAATCAAGAATAATGAAATATGTTGACATAGATGAAAATAATCATCAAAGCTATTAGAGATAAATATCCCCCTTTATCTTGAAATCATTTAAAAGTCACACAATTTTTCAAGAAGCTATTTAAAAATAGAGTTTTGAATCAAAGTGTCCCACACATCTCTGAAAATTTTTAAAGGAATTATAATTTTAAAACTTTAATGTCCATATAAATAAATTCTTAAAACCATTTTTAAAACATTGAAATTAATGCGAAATATTTAGAATAATAAATCTTTAAAACATTTAAAATGATATTTTAGTTAGGGTTCCTAACCAAAAGAGAGACACTTGAATAAAAATAATTGAGGTAATCGAAAATTTGAAATATCATGAGAATAAATGGATTCATGATATAAAATTTCAAAGTACATTATATACACCATATAACAGTGATTTGGTGTATAACAACAAAGAAGTCTCAATGGAATGTAAATTGAGATGAAATCTCTTATAAAGACAATATATTTAGGTTAAGGATAAATCGATGACATAATTATGTGCGAAAAATATAAATACACTCAAAACGATTGGATATTCAGTGTAAATAAATTAGAAGAAATTGAAACCTATTATTGTAAAAACAAAACCAATGAATTGGATATTTAACTCAACAAATGGAGATTGAGTTAAATATCCAATTCATTGGAGTTGTTTTTACAAGAATATGTGTGAATGTCCTATAATTGATTTACACTAAATACCCAATCATATTGAGTGTATTTATATTTTTCACACATAATTATGTCCTTGATTTATCTTTATCCTAAAAATATGGTCTTTATGAGAGATTTCATCTCAATATACATTCCATTGAGACTCCTTTGTTGTTATACACCAAATCACTTTTATATGTTGCATATAATGTACTTTGACATTGTATATCATGAATCCTTTTATTTCCATGATATTTCAAATTTTTGATTACCTGAATTATTTGTATTTAAGTGTCTCTCTTTTGTTTAGGAACCCTAACTAAAATATCATTTTAAATGTTTTAAAGATTTATTTTTATAAATCTTTCTCATTAATGTCCATGTTTTAAAAATGGTTTTAAGAATTTATTTATATGGACATTAAAGTTTTAAAATTAAAATTCTTTTTAATAGTTTCAAAGTTGTATGGGACACTTTGATTCAAAAATATATTTTTAAATGGAATCCTGAAAAATAGTGTGACTTTAAAATGATTTTAAAAAAAGTGTGATATTTCTCTCTAACAGTTTTGATGATTATTTTCATTATGTCAACATCCTCCATTATTCTCGATTGAGGTTAATCTGATACAATACAATCTTCAATATTGTATCAAATTAGTTATGTTTGACTGTGGATGTTCTATTTTTATACCATTCATGGTTTTTGGTTAAGGTATTGACATTTCATATACTATTTTTAATACAAATGTTTATGTTCTGTTTCAAACTTTTTACATGAGGAATGAATTGGACTTAGTAAGTGAAGGGTGGGGCCCACTATATCTCCTCGATGCATCGGTAAGTCTGATGATACAAACTATTTTCTTGGCCCAAGGCCTTGACTATTTGGTTATGATAGTCTGGCATTATGCATTCCATCATTGTGAACGTGGTTATTGCTATTGCATTTGATTATTAGACTAGTAGAATATCCATGTGAATAAGTAAATGGAATTATTTCATTTCATTTTTTCCATAATATGCTGAAGTTAAATTTTAAAAGGCTTTTGATTTAGTTATACATTTCCTTAAATGTTTATGCTTAATTATGAAAGTTTCCTCTATATTGTTATCCTTACTGAGCATCTAAGCTCACCCCTTTCTATGTTTTATTTTTCCCAGGATGTGAATAAGTATTTTATAAATGACCTGTAGGGATAGTCTGAGGGGATATGAGGGTGGACTATGGAGACTATTTTGTTGTAGTTTTTTACATTATGATGTAATGTATGACTTATAAATGTATCTAGTACTTCCAAGGCTACTAAACTAATCGGTCTTTCGAGTCACAATCTTCTTTGATCATGCCAATGTTATGTAATAATGGACTGACTCTGGGAAACTGGGGTCGGGGGTGTTGCAGTTGGTATCAGAGGATGTTTAGTACAAACATTGAAAATTAGATTTAGATAAACAATGATTAGAGCACATAGCACTAAGATAGACTTTGAGGATTATTATAGAGGAACTTCCTAAAATTTTGGTATTCTAGAGATTTTGTGAGTTTTCTGAGGAATACATCCCTATCTGGGTACGAGCAGGTAGAGGTAGCTCTGGCACAGATGTACCTAGGGGTAAAACCCAAAAAACACCATTTTGAGCTATAATCGAATGGGAAATGGTGCACGACAATAGGCCTTGCTACAATCATGGTTACGACACTCCCGGGGGATATGCTTAGGATAATTTACATTTTCATTACAAATAAATTTGAAGTATTTTAATATAAGATGAGAATAAATGACTTTGGTTAATCCTAAGGTGTTTAAAATTGAAAATATAGTGTCATGATGTTCTCTAAATGATTTTATTACTACTATTACTCACACAATGCATTCTTGTTCTAGTCAATGGATGGATTCCAAGGAAGTCATATTAACTTTGAGAATAATGTACAGGGTGGGAACGGTGGAGGAAATGAGCAACAAAATGGAATGTTGATAGGCATAAAAGATATCATGTTCATGCCAATTCAGTTTTCAAAAAAATATTATCAACAACATATATATTAACCAACTCCTAGACTCAAAAAAGAAGATAAAGGTGATGAATGATAAAAGCTCCAGTAGTAGAGACCATGGAGAAATGAATCCCTAATTTTCATCATGCCAGAAATGTGGAAGGATACACCCCGGAAAGTGTCTCAATGGAACAACAAAATGCTTTACATGTGGGAAAGAAGGACATAAAGTGTAGAATTGATGAGGAAAAATAAAGAGTACTATAAATATTGTATCATGAATCCATTTACAGTCATTTTCCGTAAATGTAGGGGACCTGGACATTACCTGAGTGAACTCCCTATTCTATAGGATACTTTTGTGGTCTAAGAAGAAGCTATGTGGAAATAAATGGTTTGAGAATTGTTTAAAAGTATTAGTGCTCCTTTTTGAAGGGATTACATTGGAATAATTTTCTCTTGTATTTGTAACCCTATAATTTTTCATGTGAAAGTGATATATAAGAAAGGCTTATCTTTTCTCTTGTCTATGAAGTTATAAATAACCATTTGGTTTTATATGATCATTGGGGTTGAGGAAATTACAAGTTATTATTTTTTGCGATGAAAATGAAAGGTATGAGATAACAATTGTGGATAAATTATATTATGGTTATTTTGAGGAATTTATCACATTTGGGTACTGTTATAAAATATATTTTTTGAAAAAGTACAACACACAGACCGTGTGAAAACCCGTCACGTCGGACAAAGCTATGGGAATCAAACCCACAACCAGAGTGTAATTGGGATTTATCAGATACCACTGGACTACGTGATGTCCCTGGTCAGTGTGACTAATTATTTTTAGTTAAATGATTTTTTGATCAATAATATATTGATTTGGGATCTTATTTATTATCAAATTAATACCCTTAGTATAAGAAAACGATTTGGTGACTAAGTGATAAATGTTATTTTGGATGACTTTATCTTTTTATGGAGCAATATATGCCCAAGGAAAATAGAATACTATGGGATTTCATTTGAGGAGTAATGGTGGATTTTTTTCTATGTTTTTATTGTGGATTTAAATTGATTTGGGTTATTTATGGAAATGACTAACCTATAATAGAGAATATGTGATTTGGTTAATTTATTTTAAGTATGTGACTTTAAGAGTTGTTGATGTCATTTGGAGATACAATTTAACGTGGAATACTAAATAACCAAATTCTTCTAAGTTTTGGGTTTCAATATTAGTTTAGATTATATTGAAGGATTTTAATGACAATTGTTTATTGAATGGTATTTATTTAACTTTGGGGTATTGTTGGTTTAATTTTAGAAATTAAGATTAGTGTTTATTTATCTAATTGAATATCCTTTTGGGGGGTCATCAGATCTTGTACTAACCATTTTTGTTTAGATTAATCTCTACAGAGAATGTAAAAATATAGTTTATCCTTTGTGGATCATGTGATTCTCTAGATGTTTATTCTATCTCTTCCGGTGTGACCAAGTCTTCTTGAAAAATCATAGTTTAAAAAAATGAGTTTGTGGTAGAAATTTATTAATGAATGAATCTCTACTAAAAAAGTAAGTATATCTCTTTATGTTCATAGTAAATCTCAGAAATAAATTCCTCATCTTTATGAAATGTAACATAAAACAAAAAAAATGTTTTCTGTTTACTTTTTCTACTAGGAAACTAATGACCATTTGTCCCATCACAATTTTGTGGTTTTATTGTTGTTAAATTTCTCCTTATCATATTTTCTATCCCTCCCTATCAGAACTTGACACATAGTTTATCATCTATATCCATGTTTTCCTACATGGAATCCTAGTATGGGTTGTCTTGCGTGACCTTTTTACTTCTCTTTCTTTCTTTTAAATTGATATTTTTATTGAATCTTTTTCTGATGTGGGACATTCCATTATATTCCCAAGCCCAATTTTAAAATTTGCGAGTATTCAATTTATTGAAGGAGGGGAGAATTTAACACCCCAAGCTTCCACAGTACGCTTCTCTTTTAGTAATACAATAGCGTGTATTGTACGCAATTTCGAGTCCTGACACATCACAATCAATCAAACTAGCCGTTATGAATAGTAATACCCACATTTAAAAAATTTATACATTTTATCGTTTAAATTGGAATTCATTTTTTGAATTGAAATATCGAAATTAGCTTAGGGTGAATTTTTGGTACTTTTCTGATAAGTTTTATATTTTGATGAATAGTGAAAATTACTAAATTTTAATTATAAACAACATTTTTAATCGGAATAAATAGTAGTTATAAATTATGAATTTGAGTGGTTTTAAAGTATAATTAGATTATAATTTTACTATTTAATCTAATGCGGGTCATGGGACATAATTTCACATTTATACTGGACATAAGAATGTGTCAATCATTTGATAGTTTCTACTTCTTAAAAACACACTTTTTGTTTTGACATCGGGAATTAATTTTAAATTAAGTTCTTCCACTTTTGTGTCTTGAATTTGGAAATATGGATTCAATATTTTGAATCAGGATGTCCAAATTTTTTTAAATAGGTAACTTTTATTTTTAGACATTTGGAATAATTAATTCTGTAAATATTTTATTTACTATGGTTAAAGGGTAAATCAGGTAAATAAGGGTAAAAAAAATAATATTATAATAATATTAAATTACCCTGACATGTGTCGTAACACTATTGGCTTATACATGTCTGACCGTGTGCATCTTTGGGTTGATTTTGGGACCGCATGGAGCCACATGTAAGTGATGATGGCACTTTATATTAAATAAGTTAAAGTAAATACAAAAATGACATAATCATATATCTTTTAGAAAAACAATTTTTACTTAGAGTTATATATGTTATATTTTAAAATATAAATATTCATTATAAAGATAAAATATTTCCTACATAATGTTATTTTATTTTTAAACTTTATACATTGAATAATTAAATTTATTTATGACACAATAATGATGCATTATTTTCCTTATTAATGAAAGAATCAAATAAATGGAATTATAAATGTTAAAATAAATTTAATTTGATATTTTTGATGAAATACAAATTTTTTTTTGTTAATATGACATGTTAGGATTACTTAAATTAATTGGGTTCCATTTCATAATGTTTTTATGACTTTATCAAAAATCAATAATTAAATAGTGTCAAAATGTACATAAAGGAGTTTTTAAAACAAATATTATATTATAAATTGTTATTATATTCCTAAAAATATATTTATTGGAAAAGATACTTATATAATGGTAGGTTAATCATTAATTAATCACTTTGGGTTCTCTTGGAAGTATATATTAAAAAAATTAACGATATAATATAAAAATACAAAGAGACATGGTAAATGTCAAGCTAAGTAACTTAAAGTTAAAACTAAAATATATGGTTAATAAAGTGACCCAAAACTATCTAAAACCTATTGGTTGAGTGGTTTTCGGCTTATCCCCAACTAAAAAATTAAATAATCCACTTTGGAGACATTATAAACCGAATATGAATTTATTATAAAATAATATTTCTAGCTTTTCCAAAGGTGCCCCTCACCCCTCTTATAAAAGGGAACTACTACTTCTCTCTAATTCACGCCTCCAAATCCATTTGGCTCAGCCAGACCCTACCCAAACATCCTCTCAAATTCTCTCACTACATTTTAGGGTCACTCCTTTAGTCATAAATCCAAATTAAGGATCCCTTTTTATCAAATCAAAAGGAAGAACCCGAAGAAGAGGTAATAATTTCAACACCCTCTCTCAAGATATTTTCTTATTGCACATCTTGATTAATTGTTATTTCCATTATAAAATAATAATTCGAGTATCTTTAATATAATATGATGTTACTATAAATATGGTATAGCCATATTCATTATTCAATCCATCCTTTCAATGACATGTCACCATACGTGTTTACGTACGGATTACCGTCTCCATGTCGTGGTGTAATTGTTATTCAATACATTATTATTTGGATGGGTATAATAATTATGTTTAATTCTTGTAAATAATTAATATAACATGATAATAATTCTGAATATATGATATACCATCCAATTATATATTATTTTAATATCAAAAGAATGATATTGTCGCTCGTGCGTACGTACGGACTACCGTCTCCACGAACGTGATGAGATTCATTCCCCAACGAATACATTCAAGTTTAACTCTCATTTTATGATTAAAAATAATTTTTAAGGACTTGATATCATTCTGGATATGAATAACATACATCCAGTCCATAAAAAACATGTCTTATGTAACAAAACATATAAGTTATCACCCGAAACGATGATAATACTAAGATATTATTAACAAATAAATGTTATAAGATCGAATATGATATCATATTAATGTATATGATTCTTTATTAATTTAATAACAATTATTTCACCATTATACATGAGTTTAACCTACCCTTTACCAAAGAGAAATTACAAAGTAAGGGGTTTCTTATCAGACTTTTAATTCTGTGAGACTTCCATTGTTCACCACTTATTTATTGCTTGTGGTGTGTATACTACCCATGATTGTATTAATTGTGTAATATACTTTAATACATGGATATCTACATAATAATTTTATGATCCTTCTTTCGTGGGTGTATGTTTTGTAAGTTACCATATCGATAAGGGAATTTGAAATTTCAATTTCCACTCATTCGTCTTTACAAATACTTCATTGATTATTTTACTCCAATATTATGCATGGAATCACTATTAATTTTATTATTTCGTAATTTCTACTCCCCTTTCTGTGGAAATAATTTTGATACAGATAATCAATCCACTAATAAATTCTCATGTCATCGACATGAACCTTATAAGAGTAATTTTAACTGAATATTCATTTGTTGACTTAAATATCCAATTCATTATGGTTGTTTTTACAAGAATATGTGTGAATGTTATCTAATTGAATTACAATGAATAAACAATAATATTGAGTGTATTTATATTTTTCACACATAATTATGTAGTTGATTTATCCTTAACCAAAGGATACAGTCTTTATAAGAGATTTCATCTCAATTTACATTCCATTGAGACTTCTTTGTTGTTATACACCAAATCACTTTTATATGGTGTATATAATGTAATTTGTCATAGTATATCATGAATCCATTTATTCTCATGATATTACAATGTTTATATTACCTCAATTATTTGTATTCAAGTTTCTCTCTTTTGGTTAAGAACTCTAACGAAAATAACATTTTAAGTGTTGTAATGATTTATTATTTTAAATCATTCTCATTAATGTACATGTTTTAAAAATGGTTTTAAGAATTTATTTATATGGAAATTAATGTTTTAAAATTAAAATTCCTTTTAAAATTTTCAAAGTGTTATTGGACACTTTGATTCAAAAATCTATTTTTAAATGACTTCTTGACAAATAGTGTGACTTTTAAATGATTTCATGAGAAGGGGGATTTTCTCTCTAATAGTTTTGATGATTATATTCATCTATGTAAAAATCATCCATTATTATCGATTGAGGTTAATCTGATAAAATAAAATTTTCTATATTCTATTGAATGAGTTATGTTTGAATATGGATGTGATATTTTTATACCATTCATGGTTTTTGGTTAAAGTATTGACATTTCGTATGGTAGTTTTAATACGAATGTTTATGATATGTTTAAATATTTTCACATGAGGAATTCATTGGGCTTAGTAAGTGACGGGTGGAGACTTCTATTACTAATTGATGTATCGGTAGGTCTCATGAGACAAACTAGTGTCTTGGAACAAGGCCATGAAAAAATCTTATTTGTAGTCTTGGCACAAGGCCTTGAATATGTGGTTATGATAGTCTTCCATTATGCATTCCATCATTATGAAAGAGGTTATTTATATTGGATGTGATTATTAGACCAGTAGAATAACCATGTGAATAAGTAAATGGCATTATTTCATTTCATCTTTTCCATATTATGCTGAAGTTCAATTTTAAAACGATTTTTTAGTCATACATTTCCTTAAATTCTTATGCTTAGTTATGAAATATTATGCTATATTGTTATCCTTACTGAGCATATGAGCTCACCCCTTTAAATGTTTTATTTTTCGCAGGATGTGATGAAGTATTTTATGACTGACCTGCAGGGATATTATGAGGGGATATGAGTGTGGACTATGGAGACTATGTTATTTTAGTTTTTCACTTTATGATTGAATATAAGACTTATGAATGTATCTAGTACTTCTGAGGCTACTAAACTAATTAGTATTTTGAGACATGATATTTTTTGTTCCTGAAAATGTTATGTAATAATGCACCGTCTATAGGTAACCAGGGTCGAGGCATTACAACCATGTGTATAAACACATCATAAATGATTCTAAAAAGAATCATGTGTTTCAGAACACATCTATTTTGATTTTTTTGTGGTAACTGGGTGATGTAAGATGTTGTGCATCTAGAAGTGATGCCAAATCAACAATGTGGTATTTTAATCTATTGTTGTTGAAGTAATATATTCACATAGGGTAAACAAAAACTTTTCTAGAGAGGGAAAATTATGTCATCCAGATGGTCAAATGAAGGAATGGGATGTATTTCTGATTGAGGGTCTCCAAAATGATTAATATGTGATCCACATTCAGATATAAAACCAATGAAATTTGGTTAGCGGATAGAGTGTCCAATAAGCTTCCCTATTTGGATGATGGACCCGAATCATGGATGACCATTTTCTAATTGGAACTAGTGAAGAAACTGGAAGAATCACATATTTGGACAACTATAGAGGTGAAATATCCAGTGGATAGATCACTGCATGAACTGACCGATCAATACATGGTTTGTCTTCTCATAGAGGCGGCACCGACCACATCATCGCATACTTGTAAAAAAGGTGTTCCAAACAATTCATCATGTGTATAAGCAGTAAAGGACATCTATCGATCAGCTAGGGGACTATGATATATCATATCCTAGAAAATAATCTATGCGATTTAATGTATAGGTATAGTATAATTCTGGTGATGATAGAGATGATCACACTATAACACCATATAAAGGATTCAAGTCTTCCTCCCCCTATATTTTCTTGAAATGTTATTAGGGGATCCTATGAACTTCTCCTTCTAGGATGATGAATATCACAAGTCAATCTTTTTTCCTAGACTCTGATACAGATGACTAGGGGATGAAAATATCTTCAAAAAATCATCCCAACTTCATAATATGAGAAGTGAACATATTCTACAAGGACCTAGTGCTTCCTAGAGTTATTCCTTCAATGGAGATGGTTCATCCTTTTCCCTGTGGAGGGTTCGTTTGGGTTGGGATCATTTTTTTGAAGGAGGAGCTCCTTAATTTTGTGAAATTATTTCATAGGGGGGCCTCAACATTGATTTTTAGGATTATAAGAGGAACCCGATATTAATTGTCACTAGAGTAAGGAGGACATATGTTCTGGGTATTGACATAGTGTGGAGTACCCCTGAAGTACTCATTCATAACATGGAGGCCAAATCCATATTAGGTATTATTAGTATTGTGTGGTCCCCCATACTTGTTCTTGAATCAATGGGAGGACCTCCTCGAGAGTGGGTAGGACATCCACTCTGATTGGGTGTTGCATTAGGAGGACCTCCATGTTGGCCCGTGATGAGGGATCAAGGATAACATTTTTAATAATAAAAAATGAAATGTGGAGGAAAATAAGTTGCTAAAAAGTTAGAGTGGGGATGACCTTTGATGGGTCTTTGGACATTGCGAGGATGACAGTCACATAACAGGTCTGATACACAAGGGGGACCTCCTTATCAGAAACAATACATACATGGAGGAATGGACGGTCATTTTACCAAATGTATGTTTTTAATGTTCCAAATTATATTTACCCTAATAAGTACAACACCATTAAGGGGTCGATCCACAGGGAACCATGAGGTTATTTTATCTTTCTTAATATAGTTTGTATTTATGTTTTTAGTGATTCTTACTGAATTTAGAGTCGATTTTGGTTGGTTGTTTGGGTATAAAAAGGACAATTTGTTTTGACGTTTCTTTTAAGAATTTAATTACTAAAATGAACGTAAATATGGGAAAATTGGTTTTGATGAAAATAAAGATAGAAATGCATTGGGGTTATGGATTTGCAATAAGTTGATTATTAAATAATGTGTCTTATGAGGTTTTGTTGTTCATGATAACCCATCTCGATGGTTTTAATTTGTAATAAAGATTTATTGATCTGGTAAACTTTATATTTAGAAATGATGAGACAAAATCATTGGTCTAGAATTTAGTATTTAATAGATCTTTATTTGGATTAAAATATTTTGAGCCGACGGTTAATTATAATGGTCATGGAGTTGTTCGTCATTATTGTACTTTTGAATCATTGAAAATTCTTCCCCTAGCCTAGTACATAATTTCTAGTGATATTATGAAGTGATTAATGAAGAATAAGAATATATTATTAAATAAAACACATTTAGAGCAACTTAATTAAAATTAAAACTCATCAGCTTCCACAACCCCAATACACTTGGTGTTTAGTTATAAATATTGAATATAAAAAACATGGAACTATTTATACCTAATGAAATCATACTTGGAGCATCGAAAATGGGATGATTCTTTACTCGGTAGAGGGATGAATGGTGGTACGATTGCAAAGCATCATTCCTTCAGAGCCTCAACCCTTTCTCCACAAAATATTCAAACACTACTCTCAAGGTTCGGAGGCCAAGGACTCCTTTTATAGAAAATTAAACTACATGGCGTGTAGGAAATTACACGTCGTGTACTCATTGTAAATGTGTTTTCCCCCATTTTATATGTTGGTGGCCAGCCTAACATGTTGTATTTGACTTGGAACACGGCGCCGCCTGGTTGGTGAATCTACACGGTGTGTAGTGCCACCATACATGGCATGTAGTCTGAAAATTCTGTCACCAACCGCTTCTAGAAATGCATACACGGCTTGTATCAGTGGAATACGGTGTGTCCTGTTCCACCGACCAGATGGGCACGTAGACTCTTATCGGCCACCAACCACTTCTAGAATAGTATACATGGCATGTAAACATATACCATAGCGTGTACTTCCTTTTGGTTACTTGGGCATGTGTTTGTCCTGGTCAACCCATGTCTGAGCTTGAAAGTACACGACATGTATTTTTATACACACCGTGTAGTCAGAAATTTTTTCTCAGTCTTCTTCCTTTTTTGTGCAGTTGTCCAAAAACGTTCGGAAAATGAACAAGATCACCAAAATCAAAGTATTTGTCTTCTAGGCAGTAGGTAAATTTTGAAAACATTTTCTTATTTTTCAATAAAGTATATGAAAATTTATACAGAAATTGGGTGCATCAAAATCCCCAATACTTAATATTTTTCTTTCCCTCAAGAAAATCTCAACATCTTATTAATAGAATCTATATTGTAAAAGGAAGAAATTTAGTTAAACATCAATGTAAATAATAAATGACAGGAGAAAATTTCAAAAATAATACAAAGTAGTTTTAATCTAGGAGATATTCTATTCATGCCTCATAAATAATTTAATTAACTACTTTCATCCACTTTTAACACATGTTTCAACCTTTCAAATATAAGAAATCCACTTGATTATTTACCTCACCAAAACTATGATCAATAGTAAAGAATTATTTTAAATTTTTTTGCTCAATCAAATATATATACACTCTATCCATAGGTTTGTAAGAATTTTAGTTCTCCACATTAGACAATTTAACTTACAAAAATCATGAGGGATTTTCAATAAGGATTAGATATTTCTGTTGCTAAAGGTTTGTAGGTGTAGATATGAAAAATTACTCAGAGGATTGAAAAAGGAGGGTAAATTCTTAAACAACAGTGCATGATATTCAAAATTAAACTCAATGTAAAAATATTCGCAACATGCTTAATCAAATGATCTCATCACCACCGTCTCATTTAGTTGCATAAGAGTCACAAACAAACAAGTGTGTATAATTCCCATTTGTTTGTACAATTTTTTTAAATTAAAACAAAGTAAGCCTTTCGGATTTTCTAAAATAGAGGTTTGGAACTCCTTGTCGCCCCAAATGATCCAGAGGTTCTCCCCCATACTTCATTTCTTTAAAATTCAAGAATTTATACCATGTGTTACCAATCCCTTCTTTTGAGCTCAAATAAATAATCATGCAAAATCATAAAAGAATTAGGGTAGGAAGGGAAATAGGCTTGTAATATGGTTTCATATAAGGGCTATTCATGGTCTCCACGGGCTTCACAAAGATAAGATCTAGGGTAGTCTCAAGATAAAGGGGTTAAAAATCATATGCCTCAATAATTTTAATGTAATTTAAAAATTCCTCATGTTTCAAAAAGAAAACAAGAAAATTCTAGTACTTATGTACATTCTATGAATATCTCAAGAAATAGGTTATTTTGAAAGAATTTGACAAAAGGTTTTAAAATACCTATCGGGAGTGGAAAAAACAAATAAAGAGGAAATAAAGTCATGACATGCAAATAATTGATTAGTCTAATCGATGTAATTATCCAAGGATTACAAGTTGTAATTTAAATTATATCAGAAATCATTTTAAAATACCTAAGAATCAAAAATAAGCATGAATCTTTTAAAATTTTCCACTTTTAGATTTATTATTCTAAAAATATGGTTAACCAAAATGGATTTACATTTAAAAATATATCTTCTAATAATGATGTCTCCTAGAATTGGAAAAGACTAAATATGTTGAGAGACACCCCTGTACTAAAAATCACACGTGGTCCACCATGTGCCCAAAAAGAAGAACAAGGGAAGGTGGGGACACAAAAGTGAACAAAACTATGGGGAAGTAATGAAACTAAGAAACTATGAAGGAAAAGTAAACAATGGATAAAGAATACTCCCCTTGTGTCTAGGTGTAGGAAAATGGTATGCGATGGAAAAGTGCAGCCCAAAACATGCTAGAGTACCTGTGAGGGGGAATGAAAAAGAACACGGCAAGTAGGCATAACAAACACAGGCATAAGAGATCACATAAATATATATATAATGAAAGGTATGTGTCCCAAAACTAGTCAAGGGGTCGCCTCAGAAGAGGCATCATACTGTACAGGCCCAACTGGTAGAGATGGCTCAGGAGCCGTGGAAGCTGGAGGCTCGGACTCGGCATCTAAAAGGGAAGCTGGAGAAGTAGGAGTTGCATATACTATACTCGGTAAAGGTATCTCAACATCCCCATGGATTGGAAACAGTGGCAACGACATTAGTAGTAGCAGCTGATGGGCCCATAGTGGAGAGCAGAACAGAATCTATGGCCAGTGTCGTATAAGGTAGTGGAGCAGTAGCAGAAGGGCCAGAAGACGAGGTTGAGGCAGGTGGCGAAAGCAATAGAATACCCAGATGCTGAACCAGAAGCTCCGACAACCGCTCCATGTGATCCTCGCCATAGTCGATACATACGAAATGCTGCTCCATCGCTGTCAGGCGAAGGGAAAGGGTGAGATCGACTGAGGGTGTGGGGGTAGCTGGGTCTGGTGGTTGTACAGAAGAATGAATTCCACAAGATGTGGGGTCAGTAGGAAGGGGGTGGGGTGAGGAAACTAGATGGGGTAGGGATGGAGGAGCAGGGGAATCAGCTGGGGCAGGAGAGTCAGCAGGTCACTGGGGAAGAGCTAAGGCAAGGATGTAAGCACCCTGTGCTTCTGGACCAATCCCATGAAAATAATCATGAGATAGTGCATCCGCTGGGGAGAAATTAATAGGTCATGGGGTAAAGAAGGATCAAAAACCCCAAGTTGGTGGGTGAGGCGAGTGGCTTAAAACCCACCGTTTAGGTTACCCTAACGTCCAGTAAACATAGAATGGAAATAAGAGGCGGCTAGGTAAGGGATGTCTGGGTAGTCTTGCTAGATGACACAGGTAAGGAGATCCATGTCACGACTGGTCACGACCCCCATATCTTCACGGTGGGGGATAATAATTACGTTGAAGCACAGGTGGTTAAAATGAGGGATGTGGTCGATGATAAGGGTTATCTTTTGCGTGGTAGGGGAGTAGTGGTGGTCAGGCACAACAATCTCCCGCCACATAGCCATGAGATCAGATCGCTCGGGTCTGGTCAGGATGGAACCAAGGGGTGGGGTAAAAGGATGGGGGTAGAAACCGCACCATTAGCCAAACTATTTCATGGTGAGGGAAAATTGTCGGCCGCCCAGCCGGAACCGAACCACAAGCACCGCATCACCAAGTGTCTCCATGTACTCTGCTTAGTCGAACTTGAATGAGGTCGCAAACTCCAAAAATTAATAACAGAAGATATGAATGTTGACCTGGAAAATAGCGAGCAGTGGAGTGTAACCAATGAGATCCTCTTACTCTACCTAGATGTGTAACTGTATAGGAACAGTGATGTTGAGGTAGCTTCCTCTCATTGGAATCAAATGGATACAAAAGCGCCGAACCCTGTCATGTGCCAGATCGGTGACCAGGAACACCATGCAGGGATAGGGAACACCTGCAGGTCCTGAACCATGTGGAGGTGTAGCAGTAGGAGCTGGCTATGGGGGTGGATCGACTACAGTAGGTGAAGGGCTGCTGGATGGGCGGTCGATGAAGTGCGAGCTATGGAGGAGGAGATATCTGATGGAGTGGCAGCTGGGAGGGAATGAAGTTTTGTTCTAAGACCAGCCTTGGTAAAGGGAGTGAGGGGTGGAAGGGTGGCCAATGGAGGGAGCTATTAGACCAGAGAATTTGGGTCTGGCTACGTCGGAGGTCAGAGTAAAATCTTCCGAAAAATGGGCCTCTTTCCCTCAGTGGTGGAGGTCGGCCGCTTCCCCCAGGAAAAATCGTGATCTGCCATAACCTGAAAAATAAAGAAAAATAAAAAAAAGAAAAAAAAGAAAAAGAAAAGAAAAGAAAACGAATAAAAAGTGAGAAATATAAAAAATAAAAGAACACGGCGTATAAATCCAGAGTACAAGGCATGTAGTAAAAGCAGAGCAGCATCCCGTTTTCTCTGGATGAAAACGCCGATGGTGAAGAAGATTTTCCATGTAAAGGTACACAACGTGTACCGAACATACACATCATGTTCAAACGAAGTTTACATGGTCGTGTATCACAAATGACCCGGCCATGATTTTATCAGTTCTAAGAATATAAGACACATCGTATATGGGACAATCACTGTGTGTTCTTTATTTGAGGAACATGGTCATGTAGCGGCTAGACATGGGTCTGTCCAAAAGAAATAGGCTACACGGCGTGTACCAAACACACATTCCGTGTATTGGAACATGGGGGAGAGGTTGAGTCAAGTGCTGCACATAGAGGGGCCAAAATAAATTCCATACACGGTGTGTACCAAACACTCACGTTGTGTACTAAAAAAAGGGTTAGTGATCCCATGTGCAAAGGGTACTCGGGCACGACAGGGGAAAGTAAACGGTGTGTACCGAACATACGGACCGTGTATATTCAAATTGTGAAGCATTTTGTGTGTGCCTGTGTACAAAAGTACACTGCATGTGTTCTTCAATTTGTGCCTGTGTACCGCGGAAGCCGAATGGTCGGTAATCTGAAAACACCCGAAACACTTCTAAAAACTTGAAATAGTGATTTTAGAAGAGAGTACCTTGACCTATGATCACAATGGAAGAGAAAACAGAGCTTGAAAAGAACCAAAATGACAGATCTATTAGATGGAGGTCAGATGGTGTTCAAAAGAGGAAAATGGGAAAAAGGGGAGGAAAGGGAGAGCCACGTGACACGGCCTAAAGCTGGATGGCCCTCAGCTTATATGGCCTTGGTACACAACATGTACATCAAGACTACACATCGTGTATCGCCAATGTTTTTTTATTAAGAAAAAATATATATTTAATTATTATAATAAACTATATAATAATTAATATTAATTATTTAAAATAATAAAATAAAAATAGGTTTATATATGTATATATAGAATTAAAAAATAAAACTATACACATAATTTAGTGGGAAAATACATGAAGTGTGTTTAAAAATTGTAAAAAAAGAAGTACAACATTTGGTCCGGTGCTCGGGGCGAGGTTCGAATCGGTGATCAGACGCTCTGAACGAAAGCCCTCAACCACTGGAGTGAAGGCTGTACTACTACCTATATTTATTATTTATATATATTTAATATATATATCCTATACACACTGGTACAAAGAAATGCATGGCGTGTGGTTTTTAATTACAAATGAAGGGGATGAAGCAGGGAGATTAGCCGAGTTCGAACCCAGGTCTTTTGGATCCAGGGACGAGACTTTTCCAATATGCAAACTTCATCCACATGAAATAATTTATATTCAAAACTATTTTTATATTTTAGGTTTTTGAAGGAAAATATGGCACAGATAATGTCTTTTGGATGACACCCTGTGTGGTTTTATTAAAAGGGTAAATGATGGAAATGGGGTGGGTGTCAAGATTCGAACCCGGGTCTTTTGGAAACCGGGATTTGATCTTGGACAACCACCCCATCTCTATCACGTGTTTTCTTATATGAATATATATATATATATATGAAATTTACTACACACGTCGTGTATGAAAATAAAAAAAAGAGGAATCCCATGCCGAAGGTAGGCTGGGAGGATTCGAACTGGGGACGCCTCGAATAAACTCCAGGGACATTACCATCAGCACCGACATCATCGCTATTTATTAAGTATGTTAATATATATATCTATACTATTAATATTAAAAACTAACCAGATAATAACAAGTAATGTAAATAAGTGGGACACGACATATAACCTCTGGGTTGCCTTCCAAGAATCGCCTTTGTTTTAGGTCATTGGCTCGACCAACTTAACTTTTCTTATCTGAGAGGGGTGGTGAAGATTGGTCCCACTGTATCTTCCATGTGATGGTAAATCATTGTTCATTGGCCATTCACCTTGAACGGTTGACCATCCTCCTTAGCAATTTCCACCACTCTGTGAGGGAATACTCATATGACATGGAATGGTCCCGACCACCTCGACATGAGTTTTCCTAGGAATAGGTAAAGACGAGAGTTGAAGAGGAGTACCTCATCACCGGGTTGAAATGTTTTTCTAGAAATCATCCCATCGTGGATGGATTTTTTCTTCTCCATGTACAATTTAGCATTTTCATACGCCTCCCTTCTGATTTTATCGAGTTCCAATAGTTTGAACTTTTGTCTCTCCGCCACTACCTTCAGATCAAAATTTAGGGCCTTAACAGCCTAATATTCTTTTTTTTTCTAGTTCCAATGGTTGATTTCATGGTTTTACATAGACGAGGTGGAATGGTGAAATCCGTAGTGGTGTCTTGAAGGCAGTGCAATTGGACCACAAAGTGTCGTCATGCTTTTTGGACCAGTCTTTTCTGAGGTATATACTATTTTCTCCAAAATTTGATTGAGCTCAAGGTTGCAGAGTTACACCTGTCCAATTGATTGGGGATGGTATAGTGTACCCAGGTAATTCTTT
This sequence comes from Viscum album, assembly GCA_963277665.1. Taxonomy (NCBI): domain Eukaryota; kingdom Viridiplantae; phylum Streptophyta; class Magnoliopsida; order Santalales; family Viscaceae; genus Viscum; species Viscum album. The sequence goes on from OY728137.1 coordinate 1,213,494,279, forward strand.
ACCCTATATTTAGACTACACTCCTTTCATTAATGCATTTTCAAAGTGAGTCCCCCTATCGCTGATCAGCATATGAGGAACGCCAGATCTACTAAAATTGTGCTTTTTTAGAAAGGTCACGACTACCTTAGCTGTGTTGTGTGCAGTAGTAGTGGTTTCCACGAATTTGGAGATGTAATCAATGTAGACGAGGATATAGGTATTCTTGAAAGAAGGGGGAAATGGTCCCATGATTGTGATGCCCCAGACGTCAAAGATCTCGACCTCTTTGATGGGGTGATGGGGAATCTTGGCTCAACGTCCCATATTACCTGTACAATGGCATGGATCACAATGGGTAAGGAAGGCTCGGGCATCATTATGCATGGTGGGCCAGAAAAACCCAGATTTTAGAATCTTAGCCATGGTACGATTCGGCCCATGATGTCCTCCAACATGTGAGGCATGAAAAAATTCTAGGACCCCATGAACCTCTGTCTCTGGGATTCACCCTAAGATCACCCCATCTCCAAAGAATCATAATAGGTGTAGGTCTTCCCTAAAGTATCACTTAACATCAAAGAGGAATATTTTATTCTGCAGGAAGGAGAGGTAGGGGTGGATGGAACCTATAACTAAATAGTTAGCAATATCAGCAAACTAGGGCCTAGGGGACTCTATAATTGAAAAGAGATGCTCATTTGGAAAACCCTCCCTTATCTCTCGATCCTCTTCCTTCTCCAAGTGTGGAATATCTAGATGGGATAGATGATCCGAAACCATATTCTCACTCCCTTTTTATCTCATATCTCTAAATAAAATTCTTGTAAGAGGAGGACCCATCAGATCAATCAGGGATTTGCATCCTTCTTGTTTAATAGGTACTTAAGTCCTGCATGGTTAGTACAAATAATAACTTCAGACAACACATGGTAAAAAAGAAACTTGTAGAAGGCGATTACCACCACCAACATCACCGTTTCTGTAGTAGTTTAGTTTAGTTTGGCCTCATTGAGTGTCTTGCTGGCATAGTAGATGGGTCGGATGATTCAGTCTAGCCGCTGAACCAAGACAGCTCCCACCAAATAGTCGCTGACATCGCACATTACATCAAATTGTTCCTCCTAGTTGGGGGCAATAATTACTAGAGCTTCAAACATGTGTTACTTTAGATGCTCAAAATTTATGGTACATACCTCATTGAATTCGAAAATAGCATCCTCATTCAGGAGGTTGGTTAGGGGTTGGGCTATCTTTGAGAAATTGCGGACAAACCTCTAGTAAAAACCTACATGTCCAAAGAAGCTGGGGATGGATCTAAGAGAAGTTGGAATGGGAAGTCTCAAATGAATTCTATTTTTTTTCAGATCCACCACTATCCCCTTTTCTAAAATTGTATGGCCAAAGACTATGCCACTTTTCACCATAAAATGACACTTTTCCCAGTTCAAAACTAGGTTAGTGTTTTCGCATCGCTCTGGTACTAGCTTCAGGTGTCGCAAACAGGTGGTAAATGACTTCCTGTAAACGGAAAAATCATCCATGAAGACCTCCAGCATTTGTTCCTCCATGTCATGAAAAATAGCCAGCATGCATCACTTGAATGTGGCAGGAGCATTCCACATACCGAAAGACATCCTGCAGTAGGAATATGTACCATATGGGAAAGTGAAGGTGCTCTTCTTCTGATCCTCTAGAGAAATGGATATCTGATTATATACTTAGTATCCATTGAGGAAGTAGTAATATTCATTCCCTGGTAGTTTTTCTAGCATCTGATCCATGAAGGGTTGGGTAAAATGATCCTTCCTTGTGGCATCGTCTAGCTTCCTCTAATCAGCACAGACTCTCTAGCCTATGACTGTGTGAGTGGGGATGAGCTAGTTATTTTCATTAGATACCACAGTGATACCTCCCTTCTTAGGGAACACTTGTAGGGGACTGACCCACAGGCTATCTGATATTGGGTAAATGATGCCTGCATCTAACAGGTTGATAACCTCTTTCTTTATGACTTCCTTCATGGGAGGGTTCAGACGCCGTTGGGGTTGTCTAGATGGATTTTATCCTTCTTTGAGTAGAACCTTGCAGTTGCAAATGGTAGGGATGATACACATAAAATCTTCAAAAGTCCATCCAATTTCCATCTTTGTCCACTTAAAAACTTGTCGGAGTTCATCCTATTTCTCTTTTGATAGTGACACACTAAGTATAATTGGAAAAGTGTGATGATATCCCAAATACCCATACATTAAGGAAGGTGGGAGAGGATTCAGATCAAGTTCTGGTTCCTTGAGAACTGAAGGTAACAGTGGTTGTACTTCGACCCTCTCTAGGATTTCAGGAATGATAGCTCGTTGCAGTAGTGTCTGCCCTAGCCTTCAATGAATTTCAGGTCCTTTGGTGCTTTATCAGTGGGAATGTTTGGAAAAATCATATCATCTGAAATGAAAGAACATACCATATAATCTTCTTGTATACTCAGTTGTTCATACATGGTAGTCACTGCATATCAGCCCTCATGTTCAGGTATCAATGCTTGTTTTACAGCTTTTAGAACATTGTAGGAGACTCTTTCGTCCCCTGCCCAGAAAATCAACTCCCCCTGGTGCATGTCGATCAAGACTTTCCCTATGGCCTGGAAAGGTCTTCCCAATATAATAGGTGCCTCCTGATCCTCCACCATTTCTAGAATTAAAAAATCTGCAGGGAGGATTAATCCTCCCACCTTCACGAGAACATCTTGCAGTAGACCCTTTTTCATATTTAATGGATATGTCAACAAGTTGAAGGGAGACTCGGGTAGGCTTTAGATTGTTGAGTCTGGGCTTTTGGAAAACTCGGAATGGCATGAGGTTGACACTGGCCCCTAAGTCACACGTAGATTTTCCAAATTAATAGGGTCCAATTGTACATAGAATAGTAAAGATACCTATATCCTAGAGCTTGGGAAAAGGGAATGTTGTACTACTGCAGAGCACTCCATTGTCAGTGCTATGGTTCCCAAATCCTCTATCATCTTTTTATTCGAGAGGATTTCCTTCATGAATTTAGCATATGTGGGCATTTGTTTCAGAGCCTCAGAAAATGTGGTATTGATATGTAGCTTTCTAAATACATCCATGAATTTTCTAAACTGGTGATCCATCTTCCTTTTCTTCATCCTCTCTGGAAAAGGTAATGCAGGATTGAATGGTTTGACGTCCTCCTTTCCTTTTCCTGGTTGAGCCTCTGGTGATGGATTTTCAGATGAAGAGGGGTCTGAAACTGTACCTTTGTTTTCAATAGGGATCATAGGCACAGTTGAATGTTATGGTTCCATCTGATGAAGATTATTTCCACTTTGTAAAGTGTTGGAATGGGCCTCCTCCCTTGGGTTCTTCATGGTGTTTCTTGGTAATGTACCAGGTTGTCTCTTTGAGAGCTTGTTTTCTAACTGGACGATTTGGTTTTCGAGGCTTCGAATAGAAGCCTCCTACTTCTAAAATCAGTTATCAACAGTTGATATGAATTTTTTCATAAGAACCTATAACCATGAGATATTCTTTTGCTGATGTGGTTGTGCAGCTGGTGGAGGTGGTCGCTGTCTTGGCTGCTGCGGGTGAGGGTTTTGATACCCTTGCTGATGCTAGGAGCTTTGGTTGTTCTGTTGTTGCCTTGGGTATGGGTTCTGATATTCTGGATGATTTTAGCTCGATGATCACTAGGGTGGAGGATTATAATGTTGTTGGCCATAGCCTATGTTCTGGTTTTCACGCAATGTCGGGTTCTCGTATTGTTGACACTGGTTCGACCCTTTGTTTTGAGCAACATAGCTCACCTTTCTTGTCAAAGGGTCGACTGAAGGTCCCGAGCATTCTCCGAGGATTTGGTTGTTACCATAGTCACCACATACTGGATGGTTCGCCACATGTACTTGAGATGCACCCTATAGATTCCGTGCGTCGATATTATTGGATACTCCATCCAACTGGGAAACAAGCATGGTAGTAGCATCAATACATTGCATACCTCGTTTTTTGGGTCCCCCAGTCAGAATGCCACTAGAAGCTGTTGGTAGACATATCTTCCAGCAGTTTTAAAAGTTCTTCAGGGGACTTTCTCATTACCATACCTCTATAAGCTGCATCCACCATGGACATTGTATTCATTGTTATTCCTCTGTAAAAGGATTGTACCTGCATCCAGAGTGGAAATCCGTGGTGCGGTCATTTACGTAACATCTTCTTTAACTGTTCCCATGATTCGTACAATGAATCTGAGTCGTGTTGCTGAAATTTTTGGATCTCATTTCAGAAGGTTACCATCTTCAAAGGTGGAAACTATTTGGACAGAAATGCCTGGGCTAGTTCCTCCCAGGTGAGGATAGATCTTTGTGACAACCCTTTGAACCAGTCTTTCACCTTGTACCATAGAGAGAAGGGCAAGAGGAGAAGATGAATGGTGTCCTCAGACACACCACATTAATAGAATGGATCCCAGATCTCCAGAAATATAGATGGATGGGTATTTGGGTCTTCATTGGGCATGCCACCGAATTAAATGATGTTCTAAATTAGCTGCATAATAGCAGGCTTAATCTCGATGTGCTGGGCCTAGACTAGGGGACGAACAATGCCTTTATCAGTTCCGTGGATCGATGACAGACCATACTCCATAAGATTATGTCATAGAGGTGGCTGCTGAGGGGGTGTATGTTTCATGTATTGATTCTCTTAAGGGAAAAAATATGGCCTTTGAAAGATCTTCTGTGGTTCTTGAAGTTGGATATACTCTGGAGGAGGTTGATGGGTGGGATTTTGGTTGTTCCTTGGAAGCAATTCCATGAAACCTCCAGGTGCCTGCTCCAGTATACCAGCAGTGGGAGGCTAATGGTCCGGATATGGGTGTTCAACCATATCATCAGTGGTTGGTTCTCCCTCCATGTTTTTCACCATGGTTAATGGATTGTGGTTGTGCATTTCAACTAGTGCACGTCGATGACGAGACAAAGTTCGTTCAATTTCCAGGTCAAGCGAAAAAAGATCTGGTGACTCGGCATTCTTGGACCATGTGAGGCTTTGGTTCATGCACCTGTGATCAGGCACAAACACAAAACAAAACCCAGGAGTAAAAGGGAAAACAAAAGATAAATAGAAATGGTATTAGGAAAGTGTTTTATTTTTTTTTGGGAATTTTTTATTTTTATTTTCACTAAAATTTGATACAAATATAATTGAAACAAGAATAAAATTACTCTAGAGTTCCCTGGAAATGACGCCAAAATTTGGACAGTCATTTTACCAAATGTATGTTTTCGATGTTCCATATTATATTTACCCTAACAAGTATAACACCAGTAAGGGGTCGTTCCACAAAGAACTATGATGTTATTTTATCTTGAATTATTGAGTTTGTATTTTTGTTTCTAGTAAAGTCTGCTGAATTTAGAGTCGATTTAGGTTGGTTTTTTGGGTACAAAAAGAACAATTTGTTTTTAAGTTTCTTTTTACAAATTAATTAATAAATGAAATTGAAGATGGAAAAATTGGTTTCGATTCAAATAAAGATAAAAATGTGTTGGGGTTATGGATTTGCGATAAGTTGATTATTAAATAGTGTTTCTTATGATGTTGTGTTGTTCATGATAACCAAACTCTCTGGGTTTAATTTGTAATAATGTTTCCTTGATCCGGTGAACATTATATTTAGAGATGAAGAGACTAACTCCTTCGTCCGGTAGTTAGTATTTAATAGATATTTATTTGGATTAGTCCATTTTGAGCGAAATGTTACTTCTAATGGTCATGGAGTTGTTCGTCGTTATTCTTCTTTTGTATCCCTGAACATTTTTCCCTTGGTCTGGTATAGAATTTCTAGTGATATAATTAATTGATTAAAGAAGAATAAGAAGAAATTATCAAATCAAACACATTCAGAGAAACATAATTCAAATTACAACTCATCAGCTTCCACAAACCCAACACACTGTGTATTTAGTAATAAATATTGAAAATAATAAACATAGAAATGTTTATACCTGATGAAATCATGCTTGGAACTTCGAAAACACGATGAACTTTCGGTCGGTAGACGGAAGAATTGTGGTACGACGACAGAGTGTCTTTCCTTCGGAGCCTCAAACCATTCTCCAAAAATTATTCACACACCACACTCATGGTCTGGAGGCTGAGGCCTCCTTTTATAGAATATTACAATACATGGCATGTAGAGAATTACACATATGTACTTATTTTTTAACGCGTTTTTGGCCCTATGTTCTCTATTGGTGGGCGGCCTAACATTACATATTTGAATAGGAACATGGAGCTACCTGGTTGGTGAATCTACACGACATGTAGCGCCACCATACACGGCATGTAGTCTCAAAATCTGACCACTAACCCCTTCTATAAATGGCTACACGGCGTGTATCAGTGGAATACAATGTGTCTCCTTTTGGCTAGACACATGGGCGTATAGACACTTCTCGGCCACCAATCAATTCAAGAACAGTATACATGGCGTGTAAACATATAACACATCATTTACTTCTGTTTTTTTACTTGGGCATGTGTTTGTCTTGGTCAACCCATGTCTGAGCAGGAAAGTACACGGTTTGTTTTTTTGTACACGCCGTGTAGTTGGAATTTTTTTCTCAGTTTTTCTCCTTTTTGTGCATTTGGCCAAAAAACCTTCTAAAATGAACAAGATCACCAAAATAAATGTTTTGGGTTACTATTTAGTATGTAAATGTTAAAAAATTAGTCATATTTTTTAGCAATGTATATGAAAATTTAAACAATAATCATGTGCATCAAGGACCACATTACAAGGTTTCAATTTTGTGGGGAGTTCTTATGCTTTGGCCGATGATGGTAGCATGTGCATGACCTCCATGTTGGGAATGAGAGTGGGGAGGACCTCAACTCTAACTAGAGACCAGACAGGGAGGACCACCAAACATTGTCTCACCATCACATACTAGACTTTAATGGCTAATGTACATGTCTTCAGTTGAATGAGTCAACCATACATTCTAGTGAGGTAGTTTAGGGATTGATCCAAACCAGGTTTTTATAAGTCCATACTCAATATTAGTGGGTCCATAAAAGATAGGTCTGACAATGGTAGGGGCCACTATAGATGGGGAATATGATTCCCCATAGTGGGAATTCCCCTAACCATAATCTGAACATTGGAATTATGTGAGTTAGACTAGGGTCAGAGAAGTAGGGGAATGATCCACCAAGTCATCGACCTAGAAGACTAGTCATTGGTGACATTGATGTGGTTGGGTGGGATCCCTCCTAGTTGAATCTTAGGTAGCAGGAATTGATAGGCTGATTTGGTCATCCCCTACCTCTTCGATGGACGTGAGTGAGTAAAAGTTGACTCTGGGTGAGAGGCTATCGGTTCAGTTCATCATTAGAGTGGGGAGTTAGGGCTACCTATGAAGACCATAAGGAAGGTGTTTCTATGAGTCATATAAGACTCTATGTTCTAGTGATCCAAATCCCTTGTAGGATTGAATACTTATTTCTGTTAGCATCATATGAGGTTTTCCATCACTCTCCTCTAAATGGATTTACAAGATGAGTTGGGGAGTGAGTTCCCGATATATGATAGAGAAGTGAATATCATAGCAGAAGAGGGGTGATGTGGGATTTATGCATCGATAGGCCTATTACCCCTACATCAGCAGATATTTGGTTAGTAGTTCCCAATAGCCTAGTTCATTCAATGAAATAAGATTCATGTGTCTGTGAAAATGCTAAGATAAAAATTCCAAATTCCCCAATGTCTTCCAATCATCCATGGATGGACAAAGAGATAAACACATAATATGTCGCAAATCTAGATGCACACCATTCATATATACTAAATACTGGTGAGTTCCACATGCGGCTCATCGTTTTTATAGTAGGCCCTGGAACCAGGTAGCTAGATCTGGTGAAATTCAAATATATCAAACTGATGTCTCGACCCCTTCTATTCCCCACATTGAGTAATGGAGAATATCATTGGGTTCACTATTTATGTTTCTGATGCTTTCTTCAAGGCATGATGCATCGTCTGGTACTGTCCAATGATGTTTCATTGTTTCCCACATTCTAGCTTTCTAGAGGAGATGACATGATCAAACTCTTATTTCAGTTACGACAAGAAGAAGGTGTTGTAATCATTTATCCCTTTAAAAATAGACTAGTGTTTTTCTATAAAATCATTACAAATTATCACTTTTCTATACATGAACACTATCTATTTCATATTTCACTATCTAGATTGGGATACCCCCAATGTGTCCTTCCTACAGACATTTTTATCTATCACCCTACATGGATTAAAATTGCACAAGGGTATATGATTACACCTTTTTTTGCAGGACCTTGGACCTTGCATATTACTAACTGCTTTTTCATGGGAGTTAAAAGTAAAATACTGATCTAGATCATAGGATACTCATGAGATTTCCATTTTAATTTTTATTTATTTTCTTTAAATGAGCTATGTGTTGTCATGAATTTTAAATCATGATATGTGTTTACTATATTTAGTCATTTATCGTCATAATGACAAGAATTCATGTTTTTTATAAATTCATTTTTTCCACCATATTTATGTAATTATAAAAAATTTATTCCATTATTTCATCATTTATTTATTACATCATCTACTATTGATATCTATTTTTTATATTATATCATTTTATTACAGTGATATGAGGGTAAATTTACCAAACTATCTCCTCCTTGGACCCTCGTAGCAAGATAGAAGCCTCTACGGTAATGGGAGATAGGCTTGAGGACATGTGACAAACTGGTCCAACTGTCGTCCTATTGGTCAGTCTGATTGGGTCATTATAGGCTCTGGGGAAATTAAAAATTTTTTATTTTATATTACCTTGGTCAATGAAATATGAGGATATGATTATAGACACACCTTCCAATATTTATACACTAGAAGGATTTCAGATATTAGATAACCATATTACTAGGATTATGGTTATCAATCATCCTTACACTTTTCATTCCGAATTTGATTTAGTAAAAAACCCTATGGAGTTTAGGGAATATTATTCTCTAAATAAACGTTTATTTTAAATATAATATATTTTTATTTTCCAATTTCTTTTACATTTTTTAGATATAATAAATTAAGGAAAAATTGGCTTTCCTATATGATTATTTATTTATTCATATTGTGTATCCTAATGACTAATTTAATTTCCACAATATTGATAAATTTAAGTATATTAAGATTTAATATTATTATAAGAATTGTTTTTTGATCAATATTCACCTTGATGTTGATAAATATTGTGAGTTGTGGTTTTGGGTTCAATTTTCCCTCCGACATATTGTTTTCCATTATTATTTTTATGGTGAAATGGACTTTTTGTGTGTAATAAGTGTTATATTAGGGACGTTTTAATGATCAGTATCATTATACGTTATGATATTTATATGGAATTTAAATTTATAATTTTGAGAGTTGGTGTTGTACCATGAACCAAGATTTAGTTGATATTTTTTAGTGTGACAACATATTTTTGAGATTATTGGACACAGGGTAACACCTAAGTAGGTTCTTCAGTTCTTAGGAGTGTTTCAAGAGAATCAGTTTAAAATTTAGAATTTTGGAATGGAATTTATTCTATCACATGCTAATCAAACACTTAGAGAAAACAATGTTTTTGGACCATATGAGATGATTTCATATTCGGGTGTAGTCTGTGACTAGTGTGTGTACTTAGAGAAACCATAATGAAAAGGAAATTTTGTTTTTTGAGTGTTCTATATAGATGATAAATATTTTGGGAAAACCATGCATCCAAACCATTCATGGTGAAAGACCTTGAAGAGTTAGGTAATCAATGTTTTCACATGATTAGGAAATGTGTTACATAAAACCATATAAACTACCAAATTTTAATAAATTTTTTGAAATAATGGATTTACCACCATGGACATTTATACCTCATAGACTCTCTTCCTCACCCCTAACATGTGATGAATAAGGGAGGACCCCACTTGGCATGTTTGATTCTCCCATCGATTGGGGGTGTTAGATATGGTGATTAAATGGGATTGAGTTGAGTTATTCTTTTCATTATCCTTCAGTATACATTTATATTCATGTATTTTAATTGTGGATTTATCATTATAGTGTTTAGGAGAAAAATCCAAAGGATATTAGTGAAATTTATCTAATATAATGGTTCTTATATATATATTCAATTGTATGACTCATGAAGATGGACACAAGTCATCACTACTTTTTAAGTGGAATTATATCTCTTGATGAATTTATAGTGTGATTTTAATTAATGTAAAATTTCATTATGATTGAAATGGAGTTTTTTATCATGGTTTTTCCAAAAAAGGAATCTAGAGTATGTTATAGTCATTCTACAAGTGGGTTTTCAAGTTTCTATTATGATATGATGACTTAGTGATTAAATGAGTTTGAGACTATATAAATTATATTGAATATTTTTATTATAACATTATATAATTTATTTATTTTAATGTTTTTAATTTTGATTGTTTCTTCATAGTGCTTCTGATCAAAAAATTATATTGGGAAAGGATGAGTGAACATAGTTTAAAGGGAACAAATCATATGATATATGATGTCCTCAAACTTATCTCGATAGTATATGAATTTTTTATGGGATTTGATGTGCTATTATTCCACTATAGGTTCTCAAACACTTTTTGAAATTAAATTTTCATGAAGAAATGAATTTTGAAAGAAACATCTATCAAGGGACAATACATAATCATTTTCACTGGATTTATTCATCGAGAACTAATGGATAATAATGAAATCATAAACACATTTTAGATATATGAAGGCCCCAGAGGTGTAATAAAGCTATGTTATATAATTAATATGATCATAAAATAGGTTTCATATTTAACATTACTAGATATGATTGATTCTATTAGAATGTGTGTCCTATGAATAATAATTATATGGAATAAATGATATGTTTTTTTCATTAATGATAATTGTTTGTGAAAATGGGGTGAGTATTCCTCACATTTTGAAAAATTTAGAAACTAAGAAGATATTAATTTATAAGGATCATAATATTCTTAGGATTCAGAAAGGTTTAGGTTCTCATGTGGAGAATTCAAACATGGGTGTAACCTAGGGGAACTTAGTTGGTTCTCTATTTTTTCATTAACCCTTCAATGGGATAGGCTAGGGATGTAGGTATTTTGAAAAATGAGTGTAACCTTATAACATGGAGGTTTATAGTGTAATTTGAGAATGTCAGTTTTAGTTGGGAAAGGATTCACCCTTGATAGGCCAATAATGGATATATGTTGTGGGGTCAGAATTGGAAATGACATATATGGGTTGATAGAATACTATTATGGAGAGAGTGTTCCCACAATGTCTGAAAATATTTCATGAGATTCTTAGAAGGTTGCAGAAACGCATTTGAGAGTCCTAATTAGTAAAAAATTTCCCAACTTGGAGATTCTATCCCTTGGTTTCAAATGAACATTTACATATTACCTTGTAGTGATTGATTTTGGACCCGATTTCTATATGATATTATTTTGTTCGAAAAGAGTGTGGGAATAACCCAATGTTCTATATGATTTCATATTCATCGTAAAAAGTCATGGATAGTCCCCTATGATGTAATATAAGGTTACTTATTATCCAAAACAGAGTTGAATTATCTAGGTTTTATAGGATAGATACATATCTCAGGGTAAAGAGAGTCTACCTCTATATTGTAGATGATTTTTTCTTGTTTCCCAATATGTAGAGTCTGCCATTTGTTTCTAGATGATTATTTCTTATTTCTAGATTGGGTTTTTATATTACCTTGAGTTCGTGGTGATTTTAATATTCTCAATGTCATTTAGTATAGAATGATGTAGTTATAGTGGATCCTGGGTCCCACATTACATGCTATATAATAATTAGTGTTGTTTTAGTGTGATTGACCATTAAATGATTTATTATGAAAATGTCACATGTGAATACCCTATATTTATTTTTTATGATAGGGTCTATGTTGTTGGTGACATATTGAGTTATACTAAAACCATTATCGTGTGGTGATGATAGTTTGGAAGCCTTGTAAATCCCATTTAATTTGACTTCATAATTAATTGCACAATAACTTCTGATCGAGTGAGATATCAAGGATACATCTAAGAAACTTGGATCTAATTATGATCATTGATTGTTATAGATCCTATGTTATATTATTTTATATTATTTTTATATTTTATTGGATGAGTGGGTGATCAGTTGGATATATAACTATATTCTATTGTGATATATTTTATATATCATGCTTGTGTTTCTTTTTGGCATACAATGATTAATGATGATGGATGATGTTCTATTATTTCCCCATTATTTTCTACATTGATATGTGGGAATCGTAACTCAATGGAAATAACAAAATTGTTTGATATTATTTTACATTCTATAGTATATGAAGAGGCCTGGATAAAATTATATTGTTCCTCTAGCTAAGACACATACTAGTTGCTTATACCCAAGGGTTTCACAAATACCAATGTTTCTCATAACCTACCAATAACGATTAAGAATTCTTATTAGGCATTATAGATAGACTAATTCTCTAACATTATATGATTAATATGAGTGGTTTTTTACCTTCATTATAGATTTATCTTATATATACATGCTAGTTACACCACTAATATTTCCTAATATATATATATATATATGTCATGATGTTTCAAATATTTTAAATATTAATATATTGATAGATAATCTATTTATTTCCATAAAATTAAATCCATGAAGGATCAAACATTATATAAATTTTTTCAAAATTTATACTTTTTTGAATTAAGTATGAAATATTTAAAAAAAATTAAATTATTCATTAATACATCTTTTAAAATTTTAACAATTCAAAAAACTTTTATATTACACATCAAATGATCATTCAAATATATTTAACTGTGAAATGAAAACATTAACTCGAATAAATGGAGTGAAAATATTTTATTCCAAATGATTCAATACATTTCAATGAAATCGATGAAATCATCTACATTCTATTATATAGGAATTATATGATAATTGAATAGACTATCACACTTCATTTATTATGCGATTTGGTGTTCAAATCCAAGAATATTCCACTGTCCTTAAATCCTCCAAATCTATAGTACATTTCAACATATTTTACAATCATATAACCAAATATGAGAAATTAAATTCAAAATTATTATTTTTTATATTCACTTAAACTCTTTTTTGGTAACTATCATTAATCACTAATTTTTTTGAATAAAATATTTGTAATTATATTATCTTTTATTCAAAAAATTATTATTTTTGAATATTTATGATGTTATAGTGTTTATGAAGAATATTATTTTATAACATATAAATTTAATCAATAAGTGTATTTTTATAATTAGTTAATTATACTAACGGTTTAATTTGTTCCACTGTGACACTATAAACAACATTAATGTGTAAAAAATAATCATAAACTTTTTCCAAACATTTGGTCTCTTGATTGATCAATTACTTCCTTAGGTTTATATTTTTAATCGAAATGTTTCAAGGTGATGATTGAAGAATGATTTTATGAAAGTAGAGATTTTTTAATGATTGTGAATAAAATATCATGGGTATACCTACATAATGGAATGAATATAGATAAGTATAATTTTCAATGTAAAGATAGATAAGGAACTGTGAATCCACCCCAGGAACTACATCACTTCCTCTCTTTATAAGGGATTTAATATGAGCTATATGTGATTAATTCAGAAATGTGATAGGTATGGCACATCTTTATACAAGTCATTTTAACACAATAAATTATTGAATTATTACGTATTGTATCATTAGATATTCATTAAATTGGAATGATGATGATATATCGTGATGTTATTCAATTGTGATTTATATAGGGATATGTGTGAATGAATTGAGGATCTTGTAATATTTACTCAATATTATTCATGGTAATTTAAAAATAAATTTTTACCACTAGAGTCTATAATAAACTAATTTGGAAATCCATGTAATTTCATGACTCAAATTCCATCATGATATTAGGTTTAACAGATAAATAAATAGAATTAAATACATTGATATATTTCCTTATGGCCAAAGAATTACTATGTTGCAACAATGTTTGGTCATGTTAACCAGAAGAGGATGAGATTATTTCATTCTAAAACCTATTTACCATAATATTAATGGAAAAAAGGTTTTAAAAAATATAATATTACTATATATCATTAATTATAATGTATATATCATATATTTATCATATTTATAGGTTCCTTAATGTCTATCCATCTGGGGCTAAATATCACAGGGAATTATGTCTTGGTTATTATGATATTTTATAATTCAAAAGGTGAGATTTTTCAATTATTCCCTAGGGGACAATTATATTCTTGATGATGGTAAATACATAGAGAAAATTCATGTATATTTATATAACACAATAAAATATCTGTTGTTACATTTTGGTGATGTTTTCCTATATATATTTCTCATGATATTACACATTGAAACATAATAATTTCATTAAATTATAGAGGATAAAAACTATATGAAATGTATGATCTAGTAGAAGAAAATTTTGGGTAAACATAAACACATCATTCATAATTTTAAAGGGTTAATTTAATATTTTATGGTACAATGTTAGGTATAATTGAAACTATGGAATCTTGTTTTTATTTTTAATAAGCCTTACAATTCTTTTTAATTTGTGTGTTTCGTTCATCTGTAAATTACACTAGTTTATTCTTGGTGGACAATAATTCAACCACGAGTTTGTAGATTATTATTTAATAGATTATAGTGAGCAATAAGATTATTCTTTAACCAAATTGATTAATTTATAAAGTGAACTTTTTATTAAAATCCATGTCTTATTGTGCTTAAAAAATTCATATACGTTAATTTCCATGAAGTAGTGATTTAATTTATGGGATAAACCACAATATGATAGAGGAGGGTGGGATTAGTAGATTCAAACATGAATTTCCTTTTACATTATGGATATAAAAAAATATTTTCATTACTAGTTTACAAAGGATATTGGAATCAAATAGACACCTGTAGTTCTATTTTTCACTTACAATATCCAATTAATTACCTTATTATATCTCATATTTAAAAGACCATGTTGAATTATAGTATTAATTAATTTTAATTCTTATAGAAAAACATTATATATTCCATCCATCATCCATGTTCATAATTAAATGATTCCATTAGTGCATGGATATTTTTTATTCATAATCATTATAAATGTTTCACATGTTACAAATTCAATATCAAGTAGTTGTTTTCCATCTAATTTTCCAATCTACAAATAAGGAATAATTCACTGGACTATGATACAACTTATTTTATGTGATTCAGACATAAGTATTAGAAATTCAATTCCCCGATTGTATTGCCTTAGTTATTTGGGTGGTATTAAAATAAATTAATAAAAATTTAAAAAAATTAACTGGAGGTGACATCACATAAGGGAATATAATGTTTTATACTATTCCAAGGAAAAACAAAATAGAACTACAAAACACCACTAGATGATTTTTTATTTACTTATTTCCTTCTTAAATTATTTTTTATACTTTATTTGTGTGGTTTTTCATATTATTTTAAATTTAATTATCTATGTAAGAGACACCGTCAAATTACTGAATCATGGATAATGGATCATGATTATCCATTAGATTTAGATCTTTAAAGTATTCACTACCTATTTCATAGCTAATGAGCTATAATAACCAAAGAATGATCCCATTATATTCATTTTGATATTGAAAATACTAAGGGTGGGTCCCAAAAATAACCTTATGAGATGATGTTTTATGAAAATAGAATATCTTCAATCAATATAAAAGCTCTTAGAATATCCATTCCTCTAATTCAATCATCAAGTATCTATTTACTTTATACCTCTTAAACCATCAATAGAAATATAGTCATGGATGATGCTAAATAACTTTACATCATCCAATTTACAATGAGGATCAATGAATAGTAATGGTTATAGTTATAACCAAAAGTTTATATTTTGTTCTTGGATGAATTCATAGAAAGGTTTATAGAAAAATAATTTACACCAAAAAATGTAGAAAATATCATGTGCTTTATTCCGAATTTTATAGATATGATGATGAATCAAACTTTGAGTATTTGGAATGATTCAATGATATATTATAGTGATTATAGTATATTATAGTTACACTGTATTTGGACCTATAATCATTATATATTGAATTACGAAATTACTCATAGGTCATAGTAAATTTAGTCATATGTGGTGGATTATTATGGAGGAATACTATAATAGAATAATTTTTCCCACACCAAACTTAAAAATCCATATTATTTTATTTCATTATTTTAATGTTTCATTTTTTTTTAATTAAATGGTTGAAATACTTCATAAATGTGAAACTTTATTGTTTTATTGCATTGTTTAAGAATGAAATGTTGTTAGTACTAACCATTAATCTAGTTGTAAAAACTATAAAATTTCATATAAGAGGAAATATTTATATCAGTTCATGGTTTCCCCAACTTCATGGAATTACTATTTCATTCACCTGTTGTGCCTATATGGGGGTAATGGGTTGGGTCATAGATTGGAAACCTATATTGAATGACCATTTTTTAATTCATGTGATGTACCTTTTGTATCCTAGTTGATTTAGCACTCCCTCACCACTATACTCTTTATATTTCATACATGATATCCCAAAGAGAATAAAGACACCCCTTTCCACATCAATTGAATTTTATCCCACCTTTCTTCTTATTTTTTTCTTTGCTTGGCCTCTATTAATTGTTTTATCTATAATTCCAGTCGTTCTATTTTTTTTATTTCTATCATTACCATAGTAAAATTTTCATCTGAAACCTTTGTGGGGTTTTTATTATTATAATTGATTCCTAGTGTAAACGAATACTACCATGGACCTTCATATATATATATATATATCCTTGATGCTTATTTTTAATTTGTTATAACCTATGATGTTTTTCATTTCCACTAACTCTTCCATAGAAATCTATTTTGTCATTGTGCATTATAAAATCTTTCCATTGAAATTATGTAACCTATTTATTAAATTTAATTCTTGAGAGGTTTTTTTGAAACAATAGACATAATTTTAAAATGGATGAATTCAATTAAAATAATATTCTCATGTTAAATTTGGTGTTTTTATTTTTAATTCACATATAATTATATTGAAAGTGTGTTTAAAAAAATTTCTATGATGAATAATAATTTTCAAGACCGTCTACTTTGTGTAGTTTTTAATGAATTTTTTATACTATTTTATGGTTTATATGTGAATTTTTTGATTTACTAAGATGTTTTATAAATGATAAATAATGTTTTTTCAAATGTATCTTGATCTAAAATTTGTTTTAAATTGATATTTTGAAGTTTAATTTATAATTGGAAGATCGAAATTTTGATTTATAACATTGAAAAGTATTTAATTTTTTTTTCAAATTCAGCTGAAAATTGTTTTAAAAATGATAGCATTTTTTTAAAATCAATTCCAAATGACATTTAATATTAATGGGTTTCCTTTCAAAATAAATATAACCCCTACCTAATTCCCCTTGGATACATGTATAAATGTGTATGTTGATTGATTGTGTTTTTTATTGAACTTATTTTCAGTGGGGGCTCAAGAGAGGAGTGTCGGTGTGAGGGAAGGTTTAGGGTTGGCATGCGAATCATTCATTTTTTTCAATTTCTGATCATTTCATAACATAATAAACAACATTACCCACCCTCTATTTCTAATATGATAATTATCATTATAATCATATTTAGAGACTAATAAATATTAATTATACTCTTCCCGGTATGATTTTTAAAAAAATATAATCTCAAATGTGAGTTTTCTCATTGGATTTTATGGGTTATTTTATTTTGATTGAGTTGATTTCTGGAAATTTGATTGAGTTTTATTATTATATAGATCAAGAAACTATTAATGGTCATTGTAAATCAATTAAATTCTATATATTTAGGTGATAGTCAATGTATAGTGTCCTGAGACTCATGTATGTTACATTCAATTATCATCCTAACCCATATTCCAAGTAGATTGGTAGACTTGACACATTCAAAATAATAAAATAACATTCACAGTTAACATGAAAATATAGAGCTTATGGAGTAGTTTGAGAGAATTTAGGGGGTATTGAATTACCATAAAATTCTATAATCCACAAGAGATAAGACCATATCAGTCATGTTTGATGGATAGAGTCAAGAATGGTGGAGTATTATTTCCCCATTTAGCTATGAAGTAACATGTTTGGGTTATTCGTTTTAATCACATTAATCAAATATATGGCCATAGAGAATATGAATTTTTAATGGATGATAAATCTCATGAATCTCTATATTGGTGTATAATAGTGACAATGTTTGGAATCAATTAGAAAAATTTATACCATTATCTCCAATGATAAAATATGAAAATGAACTGATGGTTTCTCTTTTAATTAGTGGTTGTTTTCAATATTGTAGGTTGAGTATCCCTCTAATAAATATTGGTATTCATAGATATTTATTCAATAAATCCATGATTTTTTAATTGATATCTAAGATAAAACATTGAACAGGTGGTTTCTCTTTATCTCTCAATATCCTTGGATATTAAACATTGTACGAGAATAAAAAACAAATAGATCTTGAGACAATAGATCAAACTGTCTTGGGATGCACTTCTTATTTCCGTGTCAATTAATCTATATATAATTATTCTTATATGATTTCTAAGTGTGGTATGTCAATTAATTCTATCTCTACTTGTTTATTATCCCAAAAACCTACCATATCATCGGATTCATGGGCCATCATCATATGTGTTCTATGGTCCAGAATCATAGAAATAAAGTATATTTTTCTTAGTTTGTGTTGTGAGAGTAATTTAGCTGCTCTTTATTGAGGAACCTTATAACTGGTAAATTCATATTTTATTTAATTCCCCAAGTTTCTTAATTCAGTAGAAATAATATTACTTATTTGTTTCATATTGTATTGTAGAGGGGTATTTGATTATTTTTTGAATTAATAATGTGGTGTTGGTCTTACTAATTAATTTTGGTATACTTTTTTTTAGTGGTAGAATAAAAATTATCTAAGACTCACAATTTTGTAAAAGTACTATTAAATTTGGAGAAAATATTTATTTGGATGATATATTAAAGATATAAACATCAAAAACTCTCCTTGGATGAATTTTAGAGATTTGATTCTAGGGGTCATACATTAGGTTATGGATAGTTTCTCTTCGGTTATTATCATTGATATTGGGATGAATCTGACAATATTCTTGGTCTAAAATATGAATCTTTCTTAAGAACTTTGTTAAAAATCATGGTGAATAATGTGTTACGGTTAATATTATTATTATAGAGAAGCTGTTACATTTTCTATTATTATTTTCTTTTTTTATATTATTCTCTTTAGATTCAAATTTAAAATTTCCCAATATTTTTAAATAATACTATTACAAAGAAAATAACTCTATTGGTGCATGATTAGTAAAAAACTTGTTAAAAATCAAGAAACTATAAAATTCCTTATTTATAGTATATTTTTTTGTTGTTAAATGGTTTTACCAACAACAAAGACCAATCATGTAATATACTAGGTCTGTCCACTAGGGGTAAAAATTCATGCATGTTTAGAGAGTCATCTGACAAACATTTTTATTTTTAAAAATAAATATCTTTTCTTCCATAGATGATTCCAAGCCCTCTCACCCATCATATAATCCAATTTCTTGTGATACATCCCATGGGGTCCCAAACAACCTTCCATTTTTTAATTCTTCAAAATTTGGCACTACTTTTTTTATTTTATAAATTTCTTATTTCTGAATCCTCATTTTACCATTATATATTAAATTATTTACAATGTTTTATTTCATCATTATTCCTTAAATTTGGTACCCGGTTCATAAAAAAACAAGTTCATTGTTGGGTTAAAAACTAATGTAGACATTATTCATAGTTTTTTTGGACTCATCCTTATATTATCCTATCTTTATTTGTGTTTGTTTTCTATTTTCTATAAATTATATTGTTATGAATTGACATGAATTTTACTTTTTGTTACCATTCAATTTTATTATTTTGATTTCTCAATTTATTTTTCTTATAATTATTTATTCAATGTATTTTAATAAATGTATAAGAAGTGTTTTATAATGAGGTTGGTAATTGATAAATTCTAATATTAATTACAAATGTATTTAATATATATGTGTGTTTATAATAGTTATTATTTGGACTATCTGTTTATATGTGTATGGTTATTTTTTAATTATTTAATGAGCTAGTGACATAATATTTAATGGTTCCTTTGAGATATGTTGGTTTTTAAAAGTGAATTTATCTTTTTTTTTTTCAAAAATGATTTCAATTGTTAGTTGATTTCGAATTAGTTTTCTATGGAGACTATAAATTACAATTAATAATGTGTAATATAATAGAATGTTTGTAAGTATGAAAAATAAATTATATTATATTCAAAACTCATTTTTGAAATTTATTTTAATTATGATGAAACACGTTTATAATCTAAAGTCCCAATTATAAATTTTTATGAATGTTAATTCTACTGAAGTGCATGAGAACCATGCCTAAATCCTCGATGACATATGTGGGAATGAGTTAGATGATTAAAAGTCATTTATCTTATTCATGTGTCATTATATAGGGATTTGTTGATGAGTTTTTTGGTGAGGGTTATTGTGGTTTATCATGAGAATTTTCATTCTCCAATTTTATTATTATGTTGTGACATACATGATAAAAATCCTTTCTATCCGTTAATTTCATATATAATGGTGATTCTATTAATCTTGTATTTAGTTTTGAGATATTTATATATTCTTCTTCTGATTATTTAGAATTTTATAAAATATAATTAGTCTGATAATGGATACTGAAGTTCCATTACTGAGGCTATTTGTGAGTTGTCCGACTAGTTATTGATAATGGATTTAACCATCGGTATGAAAATGATTCCACTAGAGTACTTGTAGTATTTAATAATTATATTTTGATGAGTTTCACATGTTTTTATTTTCATTTAATTATATTCTCCATTTTTTTATTTTAGGTTTTATCATATTTATTATTTTATTACTATTCCACAATGATATATAAAATTGATTATTAACTTTTTTGTTGGGTTTTAAATGTAGGTCATGGTTAGTATCCCTCCACTAATTCAGACATATAGTTATGATCTCGTTTGATCAAATGAATTTAATTAACAAATACATATGTATTCCAAATAAATATTATGTTTTTTAGTATTTATGTTATTTGGGGGAGGGGGTCATTCGTTGATTTTTTTGTAAAAAAATATTGTAATATTTTTGGAAAATCATACTCTTGATGGTATTTTAAATTATCATATTTTCATTTGATTTCTATAATAATTTTACTTTTTAAAAAATTATTTCTATACTAATGTTCATTTAATTTTTAAATCTAATGAATAAAAATATAGTTTAAAATATGATATTATATATGTGTATTTCATGAAATTTTTGAATATGGAATTCCTTGGAAACCTCAGTGACGTCCTACTGGGTAGTTAGATCCCATCGTTCATACACCCCTCAGTATTTTTACACAGGTAGATATTCTTAATTATTGTGATGGTGGTTTTGGATTACTCATGGAGTGTGCCTTTATTATTGGAGGGAGACCATTGAATCGGGAGGAGAAGGTACTCAATACATGGTTATTAGTTTCTATTGTATATGATTTGTAAGATACATCATTCTTTATATCCATATTCTTCTGAATTCTTTATTATTGCTGAGTTTAATGTTTTTTTGGATAAATATTTTTTCATACATTTATTTTATTTTGTTATTTTTTATATGTTTGGAAACTGAATTTATGGAAAGGGTATTCTTGATTCCTTGTAAAACATCACTCTGTGTTAAATTTTATTTATCATTTTGAAATATTTTCTAATGATTTTATTCCAGTACTCTAGCACTCTTTACACACCAATAATGATCTAGAATTACATTTTTCCTTTCCAAAGAATAACCCATTTTTAATAATCATGGGTTGCATAGGTTTTTTCTTAATATTATTAATTCTAAATAATTACGTAGATAATTTTTTTAAAATCAAGTAGTAAAAATCCCCCACGAAGGGAAGAATACTATATGATTATGAGATGAATTATATAGCTACTAAAATGAAACCTATAACCAAAATAATGAGGATGTAACTGCATATCCCCAATCATGGGAACCACATGAAATTTTTTAAATTATGTAATGCGAGAGGTTTGGAGAGCCATATCATTTTAAATATTTATATGGTGGAGTTAATGAAAAATTGATGGAGAGGATAATTGTTTTAGTTATAACATGCCTAAAAATTAGTATAAACCTAAAATTATATAAATAGTATGAATTTTAAATTTAATGGATGAATAATAGTATTAGGATATATTATCATTCATTCATAGAGTCCTCTTCGTTTTCATAATGGATTGTAAAAACCCAAACCCATCACCCAAATATTATATGATACACAGAAAAAACTTATTCTATAGACAATAAATATGTTTGAATTTATTGTATGAGAATTAAATAAAAATTTCTTGGATTTATTATGAATATAAAGAAACAAAAATAGCTAACTCTTTGATAATATAATGAAATTAAAATTAAAATGATTTATTTGTGAAATTACTATGGTCTGTTACAAAATATTGAAACTCCGTTGGGGTAACATTAATAAAAACTAGGCAAAAGACCACATAGAATATTTATAAGGAACATGTTTTTACTAAGAGATTAGGTGAAGGATATTACATTTATATATGTAGTAGAGTACTATGATATTATAGATTACATATTCAATGATGTCATGAATGGACCCAAAAAACAAGAAGGCGGAGAAGTTGGAAACTATGAAGAACCTAAGAAGAATGAACCCAAATGACCAACCAAATAACCCCAAATTAAAGTGAAAGTAGTGAAGGAGATTTAATTTGAACTGTATAGGAAACCTATTCCAATTATAGAGTTTACACATCAATTTAATATATAATAACGATATAATAAATTTTTTATATTTTCATGTAGCTTCATAATAACTTCCAATTAACAATGAGTATTTAATAAATTATAATGTAGAACAATATTTTCATGTCAATTATATCAAATAATATTAATATTGAATATTTATTCATTTATTAATTAAAAAACTAATGTATAGTAAAAATTAAATGAATAATTACAGTATGTTTATGATATTCAAAATTTTAATCTATTCTACAAATAATCATATATTTTTATATTAGAAATTATTTTTTTATACAGTTTATGAACATCATGTCATATTTCATATAAAATATTTCTGGGATAAATCTATGTAAATCAGAATAGTGGTTGTCAATAATTTTTATACCAACTGGTGATGTATCACATGGATGTTATTGATGTTATTTAGGTGAGGTTGGGAAGATAATTTTTCTAATTAATTATTCTATTTTAGAGACAAATGAATAAAGTGTTGTTTTGTTCACTCTCAATTTCCCAACACATATAACTATAAAACCCTTCATTAACATCAATGATGAAATATTATTTTTAATTTTATATTATAATAGGTTGATTTTAATCTTAATATATTTGTTATACATAGTCATAATCTAGAAATCTGTAATATAATTCCGACAATTGATGATTGTTATAGAATTTTGAATACTGATAATGACAATAAAGATGAATTTACTAAATAATTGGAATATCAATATGAGGGAAGAAGCTGAGAGATAAAGAAAAAAGATGGTTTTTTTAACAAGAAACAAAATTAATGGAATAATTTTAGAGATATAACTCCCTTAATTTTGAAAACACATAATCAATAGATATGAAAACCCTCTAGAAATATTTTGAAGAAATTTTCATGTTAAAATTAGGTTATTAAAGTCATTTTTAATTCATTCATCCTAGAAGAAAAAGATAAATTAATGTTTTCTGTTTTGACAAAATTAAATAAGGTGATCACATATATTACAAAATACATTAAAGGATTAAATCGCTCCATTTTGTAGACAAGGTATGAATACAATAAGAGAATATAATAACATGGAAACCATAAAAATGATGGATCACCCTATGAATGAGGTAATAAAGAAGGTGGTTAGGAATTTACATTATTGATTAATCATTTACCTCATTTTGGATACACCATGGGAAATTCCGCACAATTGTTTTCTGAATAATGAACTGATTACTATAGTAAAAAGTCTTATAATTTGACATGAAGATAAGAAATGACATGATAATCAGTTTTGTTGGATTATAGGAAAGTCAAAAAAACCCTATGTTGAATTTTTTTTCAAATACATTTATTGATCATATATGGAAGGGACATTTAGAGAATGAAAAAAATTGTTTCCTAGATGGGTTTTCTGTTAAAACCAAATCATTAGAAAACATTAGGACTATAATTATTAAAAATTATTATTCACATATGGATCTTTCATCAAATTATTCATTTCCTTTGGTATATGTACTTCCCCTATCACGTTTTGGTTCCAAATGACACATACATTTTTTGGGATGGTAGAGGAGTTCCCTAAATTTTTTAGGGATGATTTTTCAATCCATGGTTTTTGATTTGATTAATATATAATTACTAATTACATGGTACTATAATGGTGTACATAGACATCAATTTAAATCATTTGGGATAAATTTAATGTCATGGTAAAAAAATGAATAATTATTTTTCACAAAAAATTAATATAATCCAATAATGTTCGTCCACAAAAAAATTAATGTGATTAAGGATATGAACATGTAAAATATAATGTGATAGATTCTGAAATTTTTAACAAATTATAGTCTTTATAAGGGTTTTTAATTATTTTTCCCATGTTTATAGACCTATAATTCACCCCTTAATAGATTATGTAGAGTTTAATATTCATTAGAAGCTATGATATGCAATCAAAGAGATGATTAGAGATTTTATCTCTTCCCCTAACTTTTTTGTACTCAATTGTGAATATCTATCTGGATTATTGGGTTATTTTGGTTATTACATTGAGGGTGTAATACATGGATAGAGGACAAGAAATTTTTAATGATTATATTATTTTGTTAGCTTGAACATGACGGAATATTAGTTTGGTTACACTGTTATAATGATGGGGTTTTTATGGTTTTTATTTCTCTATATATGTTTAGACCCCACCAAGTGGTATCTAATATGGTCTTGTACATTAATCATACAATACTGAAATATTAATCCATAAATACTGATATGAAATCTTGAATTACTCAAATGGATTATTTTACAATATATATTTGATATTGAGATTAAGGATTTCAAAGGTATTGAATAATATTAATGGTGAATATTTTTCATAAGTGGACTTTCTTAAATTCGATTCATATAATGAAATGGTAATTTGAGAGGAGTTTCTTGATGAAAATATATTTTAAATGGATCTCAAATCTATAAATTGATTCACCAAAATCAATAAGTATTTCAAAACATAATCTATATACTGAAAAAATACATTATAGTAAAATAAAATTATATCGGATAATGTTCATCCTTATTTTGAGGATAATCTAATGATATTAGTAGAATAATAAAATGATCATATTCAAATGTTTTTACTGGAGTATGAAATTGAATGTGTTTCTCTACTCTATAAATTTAATTACACTATATAATAGAATGAAAAATGGATAAAATAATGAAATGGTTAATATTTTCATCATCACTAAACCAATATAAATTTTTACTTTTTTAAATGTTCATTCATTTTGGGATCATAAGAAAAATAAAAAAAGTGGTTGAAATACCACAACACATAATCTTAAAAGTTGGGTTTTTTGATGTTGTGCAGAGGGGGATAGATTTAATTAAAGAATTTGAAATCTAATTCACCACACATACATATTAGTGTTTGTTTCATATTTTTTTTATGATGGTTAATGAAAATAAATCATACATTTCGCATTGTTAATGAGGTTGCACAAATTTTGAAGAAGTAGTTATTTTACTAATATGTCAAGTCAAATATGATGATTAGTGACAAGGGTTTTCATTTTGATAATCAATTTTTAGATTAATGTTAAATAATTTTAGGTTTAATTTTATCATGAGTATCATATATCCTCCATAAACATGTTTATATGTAGACATTTTAAAAATATAGTGGAACCAGATTTTAGAAATGGTCATGAAGTCAAGTCATATGGATTAGTAAGGAATCCCTAATATACTTTGTGGGATTTTCATACAATAAACATTAAAAATTTGGGTATTACATCATTCATATTGGTGTATATTAAACCATTCCACCTTTTAGTGAAGCTGACTGTAAAATCTTATTGGATGGAAAACGATACATAATTGTGTTTGGTTGTAGTTGGAAGAATGAGATTACTAGATTTGGATGATATAAAATTGTTTAAATGGTATTCTTATGAAGATACGTAAAATTAAAAATAAAATAAAATGATTTGGAATCACTAATGCATAAGGATAAATGTTTGACACATGAGAGGAAAGTTATTTTTATTTTAGGCGTGATTTGGATTGTTTCTATGTATGATAAATTTTATTATGGAAAGGAATTATTATGATGTTATAAGTATATTCAATTAAGGATATTGAGATTCATAAATATGGAGGTACACCATTAAATTAGAATTGACAACACCTCAATGATTACATTAATATATCTCATGTGAGGAGTATCCTTTAACTCAATTTTGAATGTCGATCGATGTTATGTTAAGCATTTATTTTTGTTAAACTCTTATACTAGGGGGAAACCAAGGTACGTTTTCCATATAAATATTTATGTTGTATTTTCAATACATGGAGTATATGAATTTAATATTTTAATGTAATTTTTTAGTCATAAATGTGTTTTTTCATCATCTCATTGATAATCCTAAACCGCCCAAAATAATAATTACTGAATAAAACAATTGTATTGAATAAGTTGACGAGATTATATTTAGATTATATGAGAAATATGAATGTAATAGGTGAAACAGGAAACAATAAAAATGAAACTCTATAAGGGAGAGTTTCTGATAAAAATTTTAAAAATTTGAATCTAAATATTTTTCATTATCCATGTTGAAAACCAAATACTATTCATTAAGAATATTATTATTGATGAAGATTTATCTTAGGATACAAAACCATAAAAAAAATAATGGTTATACCAAACCAAATAAATGAAGGATGATAATATTTGAATGATATACCATATTATATTCAAATTTTTATATTCTATAGTGTCCATATGTTAATAAATGGGATAATTATTTACATTGTAATTTTTTCCATCTCTTTGCCAATTGATTTGGGCAAAATTGCAATGTGATTTATGTAACACTTTATGAATTTATTAAATATTTTTCATTGAATAAATACAAGTTTGAATAGATTATATAACATGAAGGATTATACTAAATTGACTATGATATATTTTATTAAATTGAGAAATGATCATTAATACATTATGAGAATGTAATCTGAACATCGTTAAGAAAATTATAATAAGAGTGAACTATAATTTTATTATAAAGAAAATAAATAATTTAATTTATTGATAAAAAAATTTATTCCATTACATATTATCATAATTGATTTTGAAGAAGTATATGATGTGTTATGTTACAAATTAGATGATTTAAATTTAATGTATTGATGATAATTAAATAATTTTAACCATATTAAATAAAATCCATGTAATGAAAAAATTGATTTATCATGAACACCATTTTTAATGTGTTTAGTATATTTATTTTAAATTAAATTTAGGGAATTTAAAGTATTATTTTATTAAATTAAATTAAATTTAAAAATAATATATGAAAATTTATAAAATTAATAACAAAAAATAAGTAATATTATAACTATTAAATGTTTTATAATAAATTTTTAACAAAAAAATATGATTCATCAAATGTTATATTTTCATTTAAATGTAAAATTCATAAATTTTATATATTGAATTTTATAGAAGTAAATTTTTTTGTCGGTTCATCCTGTAAAAAATATATTAGGGTGAATTTTATTTAATTTTTTCAAATGGTATTTTTTAGTGTGCATAAAAAATCAATTTTTTTTCAAATAGCATAACTTTTTGAGAATCATCATAATATAATAATGAAATAAATTCTTAAAAAACAATTGTTTCATGTATATATGTATTTTAGAAGTAAATTAAATCATTTAAATGTAATTTTTTTAATATAAATTATCATGAATGAAATTTTGGATCTTATGTGAAATATTATTATTATAAAAAAAAATTTCTTATCTTTTTCCAATGATTATGTATTGACAATGTTCAATTCATTTATTCATTTTATAAATTTTATATAACTATCATATATTAAATAATAGACCCATAAATTATTATAAGGTATATTCTATACAAATATTATCCATAAATCATATTTATCTATAAAATTTTAAATTTTATAAATAAATTTTTACTAATGTTGTGGGTATTATATTTAAATTAATTTTTTCACATTTACAAATTTTATCAAAATATAATTTATTTAATATTTTGAATTAGAATTTCCATATACTTTTTAAATTTCTATTTCATTTTATATAATAATTAAAATTTATCTAGGTAAATTTTAATCACCACTATAAATTATAAAATAAGGTAGAAGTGTTAAATTAGGTGTTCATAATATTAAATATCATAAAAAATATCCTAAAATAAGTATATGAAAGATAATGAAATTTTACCAAATATTATCTCTTATTCTTACGAAAGTTTTATCCACATTAAATTAATATGAAATTAATTTTTATAGTAATAAATTTAAATATCACAAAATGAGACACCATTGACTTAAAAATGGATCCTTCTATCACTCATTCAAATACACAAGTAAAATGAAAAATATATTCAATAGTGTACTATATTTTATTCCCTAATTTTTCCTCGTAATATCTTTATCATTTTAAAAATATTGATTATCTGATTTCTTTAAAAACTAATTCGATTCCAAGAAGATATATAATATATTCTTTGAGGTTATAATGTATTATTCAAAGGAAAAATAAATATTAAGGTATTATCTACTCGATTTCCACTTCATTATGTTATATTCTCTCACGAATATCATTAAACATTTAATTTTATATTATTTATTTATTTAAATATCATATATTTTGCTTTCTCTATACTATTAGGGAGTTTAAAATTTTTATATAATTATAATTTTTTATTATATATACAAAAAATTGTTTCTAGAAACAATTCATATCTTATTTAATGGATCAATTTCTTCTATTTATAAATTTTTTATTACAAAAATTTAGTTTTTATATTTTTAAATAAAAATATTTATAAAAATATAAAATTATTATATTTTTTTATATCTCATTTCAAATAGAATAATTTTACCCTTTTCCTCATTTAGGATTTTCCTTCTATGAATCCTAAAAAATCAATTTGCTCCCACTAACATGTTTTTACCATCCCCTACAAAATTATTTATAATTTTTCTTTTCTGTAAAATGTTTCATTATATATTAATAAGTTCATTATTTTGTATTATAAGTTTTTTTTTATTTTCATGAAATAAATTGTTAATTTTAAATTTATCATTTGATTCTATAGAAATTTTAAAAATAATTTATACAAATTCTATATCACGACATTAACAAACATTTACATTCTATCTCTAAAAGATCTACCACATTGAATTAATATTGATTCATATCATCGATGTTATTTTTTTTATTGAATGTGAGACTGATTTATTTTATCAACATAGGTATATCTTCATGTTATTTTAGGTGATATTATTTTATAGTATTGTTAAATCTAATTTATCCATTATTTTTTATTAAATATATATATATGATTTCGTGCGGTGAACATAAGTATCTCATATATTCATATTATATTTCTCCAATTCGTGGGATAATCTTTAATATATCATGAGATTTCAATTGTAATGTGGTAATGATGCAAGACACATTATACTAGGGGATTCACATATTGTTTCATGATCAACTTAAATATGGAATGATCGGAACAATCATAGTTTAAAAAATACTGTGTTCGATAAAATACAAGACATACAACACTGATACAAAATAAACTGAAATATACTATTTAGATGTGACCACTATGACCTAACCAAATGTAATGGTAGTATGATTAAGAATAAACACATTTTTGAAAATAATTTAATTTTTTTTAGATTTAGAAAACATATATGTAGTTAGAACACATTTCTTTATTAAATTATTTACATCTAACAAAAATATATTTTCCATCTAAAATATTTTATTTCTTTTGTGAGTAGATAATATAATTAATTAATTAAATATTGAAATTTTTTATTAATTTTATTTATATTAATTTTTGAAATAAATATTTCAAAAGTATTATTTGGTGGAATTTTTGGATTTATCTGAAAATCATAAATTATTAGTGAATAATTTAAATTCCACTTTTTTTTGTAAATCAATCATTTATTTAAAATAACTTAAGTAATTTAAAAGTCCCACTATGATAGGAATATAACATTAGTGTAATAATATATTTATATATATATATATCTTATCTGTTTAATTACATTTGAATTAGCTTTATATATTATTTTTATAGTATTAATTTTATTCTTTGGAATGTTTTTAGAAAACTAGTTTTTGTGAATAATGTTTTTCTGTTTTCATTAATTATAATTATAAATAATAAAAATGGAAATAAATGAAATAAATGAAATTTATGTTATATATATAAATTAATTTAAAACTATATATTAATTTTTTATAGTCATATAGTTAATGTAACATCACCTCATGTTTAAAAACTCTATTTCCTTTATATATTTTTTCATCGTGATTAGCCGGTTGATTTTTCTGTTATGTTTTTTAAAAAATATGAATTTATTTTGATAAAATGAATTCCATATTTTTATTAAATATAAAAAATAGTAATTTATTTTTTCATAGTAAAAACGAAAATATGATTTTTTACTACCATTATGTTTAAAACATGGTGTTCTATTGTAGTTTTAAAATATTAATTCCAGAAAGAATATAATTTTTATATGGTGAATTGAATTTAATATTTAGAATAAACGGTTCAGAATTATCAAATAATTTTAATTTTATATTTTTTCATTGATTAAAAATTAACCAGGTTAATAAAATAATTTCCTTAGAGAAATTTCAAATTTTAAAAGAGATTAACATTTGAGGTTGTGAAAATAAAATGTTTAAAACATGGTTTTTTAGCTATCGAGGATTATGTGAAAATGATATTATCCCATCCAATTATTTAATAATATTCAGGCACTTGGGTTGAGATTAACATTCCATTATTGAACAGTTTTTTGTATTTTAGAAAATGCCCCCTCATTAATTATAAAAGGGAACCACCGCCAAAAATTCATCACCCATATAAAAATATTTAACTTAATGAAACATATAAAACTCACTCCCCAAAATCCTTATACACATTTTAGATTTGTTGTTGTTCTCAAAATACAATCCATGGGGTAAATTATAAGGGATCCACAGAGGTTCTTCTAAGAAAGTTGAACCATCTTCACAAAGCTCCTTCTATATATATCATTTTTCCCAAATAAATTATGAATTAATACATCAAATATAATAACACTATTATGTCTTATATAATTATAATTTATTATGTTGAAAAATAATTTTAATTCATATAGGTCTTAATCAATGGGGGAACAATGTAATCACCTGTGGGTAAGAAGGACTACCGCCTATCAAACCGATAAATAAATTTTCCAACACTAAATCAAAAGGTTTTTATTAATGATAAAAAAATTATGAATATTATTTATATATTTAATTTATTAATAAAAAACTTTATATCATCCGCTTTATGAACATATCACCAATTAATGAAATTATAACATTTCATGTTCGTGCATTCGACTAGTAGTTTGAACAAATCAATTTGAATCATTTTCTATAACTAAATTTAAATAATGGATATAAAATTGAACATAATAAATAAATATGATATTTATAAAATTAATATAATTATAGAGATGATGAAATTATATCATATTCATAAAAACCATATCTTCTATGAGAAAACATTTGTGAGAAAACAATGAAGATAACCCCCAAAACAATAGTAAAAATGGAATATTATTTATGAACATGTTATGATATGTTATATTAATATCATATATGATATTATAAATATAAATATAGTTATATTATTAAATAATTAACTTTTTAGGATAATTATACAAGTGGTTAAATGACAGTCAAAAAAAGTGAAACACGATGTAAGATATTTCATCTCAATTTCCACTCATTGAGGAATAATTAAATAATATGCACAAATTTATTTTATATGGTATATATAAAAATAACTTTATATGTTATATAATAAATACTTCATACATAATATTATATTCATTTTTATGTCAAATTATTTTGTCTGAAGGAATTGTCCATCAAATTTAACAATTGGTAAGTGTTTCATTACTAAATATATCTTTATTGGTTTATGTTACCTAACCATTTCCCTTATTATTATTTAACTATTTGTGTAAAGTGAATTAGATATTTTATTATTTATTCAAATTTATTTGTGGGTATATATTTGACGCACATAATCAATTATTTTCATAATTCATACTTTAACACGCTAATATTTGAAAGAGATTTTAGTTCAAATTTCACCACATTTATATAATTTTTATTATGAAATTTCTTTATTACGGTGTGTATCTTATTTCTATTTGATATTTTTTATAATTAATCCATTTATATTTATAGTAATTATATTTTCTATTAAATTTTTTCAATGATGGGGAAAACGATACAAATTTTACCCATACAGTAAGCATTAATTATTATATAGCATTTTAATCATGGTTGTTTATACATAAATTTACATTGATAGAAATAATTTTAAAATATTATAATAATACACATTAATTTTCTTATTCTAAGATAATTCATTATATTTTCATATTACTGTATTTTTTTCCACTATTTGATAAAAAAATTATTATGAAAATAATTTTCTGAAAATCCAACATTACATCAATTTTTGTTTAAAATTATTTTTTCATCCATATACATATTTTACATAGTAATATTTTAATAATAATTTAAATATTATCTGTTATATAATTATATTATTTTCTATCCTGGTTTTCTTTTTTACATTTTGGATTAAAATGAAAATTCATGTTGTTTTCTGTATGATAAACTTTTTTATTTTTTACGCAGTTGTAAATGGAATATTTAATTTAACAAAATTTACATGAATAAAATATTCATAAAATTAGGGAATATAATTTAATTTAATTTTATTCATCTTCTTGTATAATTGTATCATGAATATGATTATAGACTAACCAAAGTATCATTTTTAGAAGAAGTTCTTAATGATGAATGGTTATACAGACCCGAACATAAACATTACATAATCTTGAATTAAATGATTAATTCACATTGAGGATCTTTTTAGGTTTAGAGTTTTAGAGAATTAGGTCAGAACTATAAAATTATATCTAAAAAATTTAAAGTAGACACTTTTACACAGTTACCACTTTTTTGTAAGATAAATACACTAAAAAATAAGTCATGTGTTGTCCAATGTTTTTGAAAACATGAATTTCCTTGATCCCATCCTTGACCCTATTCATCATTATAACCTTTGAAATACATTTCAAAAATTGGGATGAGCATAAAAAGCTCAGTAAGGGTTAATAAAAGAAGAAAGAAAACATTAATTCATCTTTTCATACATTACATAAGCTCTTTATCATACCTCATGAAATCATATTATTTATGAATAACACATAGAAAACATAAATCATAAAGGTAACTTATGGTATCCATATCATACATATATTTTAGCTATAACAACTATGTTGGGAGTTAAATTTTTAATACCCATCATAGTAGAATTTCTAAATCTCTTATAAGAACATTCTATTTTACCTTTGTCATGTTACCTAATTTATTGGAAAGCTATCTCGAGCTCACACATCCTAGGATTATCATAGAACCATCCATATACATAACAATGCCCAAGAACCATAACATATTCATATCACATAAAACAAACATAAAGAAAAGATAAAACTTCTACATTTCAATCACAATATATCATTTTAATATTTTTAAATATTCAATCCATTATAAAAACCCTTATCAATACCAATATATCTAAAAATAGTAAATGGTATTTACATTCCATTTAAAAACACTAAGGCTTAGTAAGGAACTCAAAGTTCAAATAATACTTATGGTAGTGGAATGGTCATTGTCTCCGCTAGGTTAAAAAAACATTATTATTGTCATTTAGTGAAATTATTAGTAGAGGAATTATTCCTTTTGAATAAAATTAAATGTCTACTGGGTTTATATACAGTATATAATAATGTCTTGTATAAAAAAATATGCCTCAATGAAAGGAGACTGAGACGAAGTTCCTTACCTCATATCTGATATGACCCACTCATTATTTAATATCCTAAATAATAAATCAAAGTTAATTTCTACTTGAGTAAGTTATTTTTTAAAGTTTATATTATTTTTATATCACTTATTACCATGTTATAATCCTTATGTAATCATTTAAGTTAATAACGGTCGTTTTGTCAGTATTTGGTTCTAGAGTCAAAATGGAATTCTTATAATTACAAGTTGTTCATGTGGTCAAAATTTTATTATATCTGGAATGATATTCATGATTTAGATATCATATATATATATATATATTATATTCAGTATATATATGTTTTTTATAATAGTACATTATATTTGGATGTATTAAATAAAATGCACCATTCATGGACCCGGTAAGTCGTACGTACGCATGAAGGATAATTTCATTTATATTTCTTATTTTAATGGAATTAAATAATAATGATAAATAATTAAATTATAATCCCAGTAAAATATCATATATAATATAATTAACTCCAACTATTTTACATCCCAAATATGGCATTAACGAGTCATATGAAATTGAGTGGGATGTAGTCTACACTTCCTCAAATAAAATTATCGCGTTTTCCCATAACGGAAAACATAATGGTAAGATATAAATGAAGAAAAAATAACCATAAAGAAAACAAAAACATAATATATATCATATATAAATATAGTTCCATATTAATGGCCACCATGAGAGGCGGTAGGAGATAATTGAACAATAAACGTTTCGTGAGGCATTATTTTCCCTTCCACTGAAACAGTATGTTCTTTACGCATTAGATGGAGGTATGTGTAAGTGTAGATCAAATTATTCTACTCAAAACAACCTAGATTAAATGAGGATTCATATTTTGTTATAAAATAAAAGAATAAAAGGGGTTTTGGGGTTTGAGAAGTAAAATAAATGAAAATAATTTAAGAGAAATTGCTACCTTTATTTCACGTAACTCCCTTTGGGTTGAACCAAAAATACATTTTAATGTGCCTTATGCCTATGTTAAGGATTCTAAGTGGAAGAGATGGATCTTGAATGTTTATTTGGGCTGGTTCTGGATGAGATATGGGGGTTGAGTAGTGTGAGGAAAGAGTTAGAGGTGAGGTCTTTTTATAATGGGGGAGGGGCTCTATTGGAAAGTGTGAAAATATTATTATATTATATAATGATTTTAAGTTTTGAAAGGTCCAAAACTTATTATGGTCGAAGATAAGATGACTCATGGTTGATATAAAATCATCCAATACATATTGAACATGTTTTGGATATTTTTTTATCTTTATAATATTATTTATTTTAATCATTTATTAATTCGGTAAACATGACATAATTATTGTGTCATAAATAATTTAATTTATTTGATGTATAAAAATTATAAAAAAATATAATGATTTAAGAAATATTTTTATCATTATAAACAAATATTTATTTTCAAAATAAAAACTTATATAATCATATAAAAATTTTAATTTAATAAAATATATTTTTATGTCATTTTTTCCTATAAGTTAATTAAAAATAAGTGTCATTATCACTTTTAAGTGCCTCCCTGGGATATCAAAAAGACCCATGAATTCCCATGGTTGTACATGACTCATCCAATAAGGTTAGGATGGGTGTTAATGTAATTTTTTCTTATAATGATATTCTTTTTACCTTGAATTACCCTATTTATCTTTAACTGTGGTAAATAAAAGTCAAAAGTTACTATTCACCTAAAAATGTTTTCATCTTATTAAACCAAATTTTAATTAATATTAACAATAATGTATATCGGATTTTATAAATTCAATTAATAGAAGTGGTAAAATTTTATTTAAATGAAAATGTCTCTTTTTGACTACAACTTAGTGGTTTCACTATTCCTCAAAAAAAGATGTTTTTCAGAAAAAAAACCAAAAATTTAGCCTAAGCTATATTTAATATTATGAATTCAAAAATGACGTATATTTTACCAAATTCAAAACATATATGTTTCAGTAGTTAATTAAAAATTAATTCCTGTTATCAAAACAAAAAGCATTTTTTCACGAAATATTAACAATCAATAGATTGAAACATGTTTTTGTCCAATTTCAATGTGAAATTATCTCCAATGACAAACATTGTATTAAATGGTTAAAATATAATTTAATTACACTTTTAAA
Organism: Viscum album; assembly: GCA_963277665.1. Classification (NCBI taxonomy): domain Eukaryota; kingdom Viridiplantae; phylum Streptophyta; class Magnoliopsida; order Santalales; family Viscaceae; genus Viscum; species Viscum album. The sequence continues at coordinate 1,213,530,938 of OY728137.1, forward strand.
ATAATTAAAAATATCATATAAACATAAAAATAAATAATATTAAATTGAAGTTTTGAATTAAAATATTATATTTTCTACTATTAAAAAAATTGAATTTTATAAAAAATACCAAAAATTTTCCCAAAGTAAAATTTAATGCTCGATTCTAAAGAAGATTTTTTTTGTAAAAAAGAACATATAAAAGTGAAAAAAAACAATATTTCATGAGGGTTCTCCCTTAAAAGGTGGTAAATCTTCCTTTTAAAGAATATTATAGTATTTAAGCTTAAAATTAGATTAATTCTCATTTTCAGCCTCTAAAATTTATTGGATAAATGAAAAAAAAATTAAAAACATTTATAATCATAATGTAGTTAGTTCTATTCATTCCCTCCAATACAACTACTAAAAGATAACTACATTTCAGAATTTATTATTATATTATTAGTGTACAACATATGATTTTAAGGAAACCCATTGTTGTGTATCGGGTATTCCATAGAGAATATCAACCCCATTAAAGAAAAATTAATATTTAATTCACAAATATGAATAATTATGAAATTTAATTTTCTTTATTAACATGGGATGTTACATCTTTCCCCCTTTTAGAAATTGTGACCTCGTAATTTTTATTCACTTATTAAATAAGTGGGGGTTATTTATACCTCAGATCATTTTCTAATTCCCACGTGGCCTCTTCAACAATATGGTTTTTCCACAAAACTTTTATCTAGTGAATCACCTTATTCTGAAACAATTTCTCTCCAATGTCATTAATCTGGACTGGTTGTTCCTCAAAAGAGAGATTCTCTTCCGACAGAACTATCTCTGTACTTAAAACATGAGATGGATCTGACATATACTTTTTCAACATTGAAACATGAAAAACATTGTGTACCAGGGACAAACCTGGAGGCAAATCCACTCTGTATGAAACTGATCCAACTTTCTCTAGGATTTCATATGGTCCAATGAACCTCAGACTCAACTTTCACTTCTTACAAAAAAACACCACAATTTTCCATGGGGAAAAATTGAGAAAGACATGATCACCTTCATCAAAAGAAAGATCCTTTATCTGATTATCTGCATATCTTTTCTTCCTGCTCTGGGATATTCTCATTTGCTTCTGAATCAAATGAACCTTTCCTAACATCTCTTCTACCAATTCTGTTCCCATCAACTTCTGTTCACCAACTTCATCCCAAAAAATCTAAAGTTTGGCACTTCTTCCCATATAATTTATCAAATGGAGCCATCTTTATACTGGAATAAAAAATGTTATTATAAGGAAATTCAACCAAAGAAATATGTTGGTCCCAACTTCCCTGGAAATCCAGTGAAGAAGCTTGTATCATACTTTCCATGGTCTGAATTGTTCATTATGACTACCCATATAACTGGGGATGAAAAGCTATACTGAAATTTAATTCCGTACACAACGACTTTTGAAGGCATTTATAAATATTAAAAGTAAACCTGGGATCACGATCAGATACAATAGAGAGGGGAACACCAAGAAACAAGACTATATTTTTAAAAAAAAATATATAATGTTGATCTAGAGACAATGTATCTCAAATAGAAAGGAAATTAGAAAATTTAGTCAACTAATCATCGATAAACCAAATCGAATTATTACCTAGAGATGTATTAGATAATCCCATGATGAATTCAATGGATATATTTTCCCATTTCTACTCTAGAACCGGTAAATGAAGCATTACTTTTCCGACATTATCAAAATTAAATTTTGATAAAATACCCTTCGGAATCAACTCTACCTTTTTCTGAAACTCGTCGGATTCCTTCTATGCATATATTATTCTCTCTGATAGAGATTATTTAACTGACACCTGAAGAAAAACAGAAGAATTTATTACACAAAAACAACTATTACAATGTTCATACAATCAAAAACCAAAGGATCTCTTTCCAAACATAACATGATTAATGAAGAATTACTTTTTCGACACAAAAGATCATCCAATTTATTTTATTTTCCCAGATGCTAAAAGATAATACAATCATAATCCTTGATTAATTCCAACCATCTCCTCTGTCTCACGTTCAATTCTTTTTGAGTGAAGATATACTTCAAACTTTTGTTGTTAGTATATATTTCAAATTTTTCTCTATACAAATGATTCCTCAATATTTTTAATGTAAAAAAACAACATCAGCTAATTCTAAATCATGTGTAGGGTAATTTAACTCATGAGGTTTCAACTGACATAATTCATAAGAAATTACCAGATCATTCTGCATAGGGACACAACCAATCCCTTTGAATGATAAACCAATGTAGATAACAAAATCAAAATTTCTACAAGGTAGTGCCAAAACTAAAGCATTCCCCAATATTATTTTCATTTCTTGAAAAAAATTATCACATTCATTTTTCCCAATAAACATAAAACCTTTTTGAGTTAACATTGTCAGAGGGATATATAACCGTGAAAAATCCCCATCAAACTTCTTGTAATAACATACGAAACCAAGAAAACTACGAATCTCGATTATATTTGTGTTTCTTGGACATTCTTAAAAAAATTTTGTTTTAGAATTATCAATAGTTATGATATTTTTTTAAAAAATTTGACCAAGGAAAGAAATTTTTTGTAACTAGAACTCACACTTTATGAATTTCCAAAATAGTTTCTATTCTTTAAGGTTTTAAAGATAGCCCTTAAATGACATTAATGATCCTCTTAACATTTAGAATAAACCAAAATATCATCAATGAACATAACAACCATTTTATCGAATAACTCATGGAAAATTATATTCATAAGATCCCTGAATATAGGAGGTGCATTAGTTAAACAAAAATTTATAACTACATATTCATAACGGCCATATCTAGTACGAAACACGGTGTTTAGAATGTCTGAATCCTTTACTTTCAATGGATGGTACCCTGAACACAAATCAATTTTCAAAAATTACTAAGCTTCCTAGAGCTGATCATACAAATCCACGATATGATGCAAAGGATACCTGTTCTTAAAAGTGAATTTATTCAATGCAAATTCTTATTATACCAATTTTATTTTTAAAAAACAATATAGGAGAACCCCATGGAGATGTTCTATGTCGAATGAAACCTTTATCTAATAACTCTTTCAATTTATTCTCTAACTATAAAAGTTCAATTTGAGCCATTTGATAAAGGGGTTTTGAAATTAGCTTTGCATCAGGAACTAATTCAATGGTAAATTATACTTCCTGATCCAGTATAATACTAGGAAACTCATTATGAAAAACATCAGGTAACTCATTTACCAAAGGCACATCATTAATCTGAAAAGTTTATTATTTTCAAAAATATTTTCATGGTAACATTCATTTCCATCTTTTATATGTTTCTGAGCTTCCTGATATGTTATCAAAATTAAGGGTTCTATTTCTGTAGACAAACAGAAAATCATTCTGAAATGAAACCTCTTTAGCTCTACAGTCAATCATAGCATGATAATCAGAAATCCAATCCATACCCAAAATAATATCAAAGTCTACTAGAGGAAAAATAATGAAGTTTTCAAGTAGAATCTTTAAACACACAAGGTTAGGAAGGTTCTTATAATTTCTTTTTTGTTTCCACATTTACTCTAGGTGTTTTTACCATAATTTCAAGATTAATATTTTTATTTGTAATTCCGAATTTACTAAAAAAAATTAGAATTGAACGAATGTGTAGACCCCAAATCAAACAACACATTTGAAAAATATGAACAAACAAACAATGTACCATATACTACTTCATTAGATAGCCCAACATCTGCTGAAGTAGTTGCAAAGGACTTCACCATCCCTTTCTTCTTGTATTCTGGTTTCTTTTTCTCAGTTGAATCCATCATTGGACACTCATTTTCATAAATACCCATTTCATTGCACTTAAAACATTTTACTAACGGTAAATCATATTTGGTATTACCGTTACCCTACTTTTTTCAGTTCAATTATGAGCCTTATGTCCCATTTTACAACATCAGTAGAACTTTCCAGAATTGAAAAGACATTCCCCAACATACTTTTTACCACAATTTCCACAAACAGTATGCTTAAGTTTCATACCATCATACTTTTTTTCAATAGTTTATCCCCTTTTCCTACAACCTTGACCTCTTATTATATTGTTTTTCAAAGAACACCTGATCATTGGAAAAATCCATTTCCACTTTCTTCTCACATAGAACAAGTTTTTCATATCTATTGAACTCACGAGATGAAAAATCCCTTAAATATTTGGCTTTAATATTATGTAAAATTGGTTTATATTATTATCAAGATCTCATGTTAAATTTAGAGAATACATTACTAGTAGAGTGAATATTGATTCCTAAGATACTTTTGAGTCATACTCTTATCTAAATTATAGGAATTTTTTTATCCAACCTAAGATAAACCATCCCAGGAAACTATTTCTCAAGAAACATACCTTTGAATTCATCCAAATCAAGATCATCAATCTCCTCACTATCACGGATATTTTTCAACACCGACCACCTCCGATCAGATTCACATTCAAAAAGGTAAACAACGAGACTAACCTTTTGATGTTCTGAACTCCCCATGACATAATAAATTTACACCAGTGCTTTAATCAACACTTATGCTAGCACATGGTCAGATGGTCCTCTGAAGGATGGGGGATGTTTCCTCATGTAATGATCCACTACTAACATGTTCCAATGTGGTTGATATACTTGATCTCATGCATTGATACCACCATGATTTATAACCTTAGTAAATTATTCCATCACTACTAAAAACTATCCAGTTCCAATTCTAGCCATCTCAGGTTGTTGATATGGAAGGTTTTTATCCTCCTAATGTCTTCCCAACAAAGCATCCATATTTCTTCTAGGCAAAGCAACATGGTAATATGTAAATGCTATATCATTTCAATATTAACATAAATTAATTTATGGATATTAATTTTACTATACCATAACTTCTAAAGATTTCTAAACTAACCAATAAAACCAACTATAAGGACGCAACCTTAAACAGTATAATAATCTTGAATTAAATGAAAAATTCTTATTGAGGATCTTTCCAGGTTTATAGTTCTATAGAATTAAGCCATAACTATTACATTATATCTCCAAAATTATATTGTAGACACTTTTACTCAGATTCCATATTTTTCCTAAGATAAAAACTATAAAAATGAGTCATGTATTGTCCCATCTTTTAGACAGAATGACTTTTCTTTGATACCATCCTTGACCCTATTCATCATTAAGTCCTCTGAAAAACAGTTTAAAACATTAGACGATCATAAAAAGATCAGTAAGGGTTAATAAAAAAACAAATAAAACATTAGTTCATCATTTCATACATAAAATAAGCTCTTTAATATACCTCATGAAATCATAAGACTTTTGAATAACACATAGAAAACATAAATCATAAAGGTAACTTTTGGTATCCATATCATACTTACATTGTAGCTATCATAGATAAGTAGGGAGTTACATTTAGAATATCCATCATATTATATTCCCAAAATATCTTAAGAGAACATTCTGGTTTACCTCTTTCATGTTACTCAATCCATTGGAGAGATATCTCGAGTCACCCGCCATAGTTTTATCATGGAACCAACCATATACGTAATCATTCCCATGAACGATAACATAATAACAACACATAAAACAAACATAATGGAAAGATAACATTTCCACATTTCAATCACAATATATAATTTAGATATTATGAATAATCAATCCATTATCACAACCATTTTCAATACCAATATAGATAAAAATATTTAATGGAATTTAATTTCCTTTTAAAAAAATTATGGCTTGTTAAGGATGCCAATGATTAATAAATACTCATAGCGGCGGAAACGTCGTTGTCAACGTATACGTTTAAAAAAATTATTTTTTTCGTTTAGAAAAAATTCTTAGTAGAGAAAATATTATTTTTTAATAAAAGTAAAATTAAAATGGGTTTATACACCTTATAAAAGAAGGTCATGTATAAAACCAATTATGCCTCAATGAATGAAGATTGAGAGGAAGTCCCTAAACACGTGTCCGACCTGACCCGTTCGTTATTTAATCTCTTGATTAATAAGATAAAGTTAATTTATACTTAAATAAGATCATTTTCAAGTTTATTATTCATTTTATATCACTTATTATGATGTTATAATCATTATTTATTCATTCCAGCTAATAACGGTCATTTTGTTGATATTTGGAACCTGATCCAAAATGGAATTTTTATAATTACAAGTTGTTCACGTGGTAAAAATTTCATTATATCCAGAATGATATTCATAAATTAGATATCATATATATCTTATATATAATGTTTATATCTATATTTATTACAGTACATAACATTTGGAGGTAAGAAATGAAATGAATCGTTCATTGAGATGGTAAGTTGTACGTAAGCATGGACGCTAATTTTGTTTATATTTATTATTTTAAATGAATTAGAACATAATGATACATAGGTATATTATAATTCTAGTTTAATATAATATATAATATCATTAACTCCATCTTTTATATGTCCCACATATGGAATTAATGAGTCATATCACTTTGAGGGGGCGGTAGTCCGCAGTTCCTCCAATAAAATCATCGCGTTTACCCATAATGGAAAACATAAAGGTATAATATAAAAAAATAAAGAAGAATAAAAAAACAAAAACACAATATATATCATATATATATATATATACAGTTCTATCTTATTTTCCACCATGAGATGCAGTAGGAGATAAATGAACAATCCCCATTTCGTGAGGGGTTTGTTTGTCATCCACAGAAACAGTATGTTATTTACCCTTTAGATAGAGGTGTGTGTAAGTTTTTTTAAAATAATTCTCATAAAAATTTCCCAGTATATTGATAATACTACTGTTTTTTTGAAAAGAAATTATTAAAAGATTTTAGGGGTTATAGAATTAAAATAAAAGAAATGATTTTAAGAGAAACTGTTACATTTAATTTGGGTAACTCCATTTGGTTAGAACCAAAATGGCATCTTGAAGTGTATTCTGCCCATGTTGAGGAATCTATGTGTAAGAGAGGGATCTTGAGAGATTATTTGAGTAGGTTTTTTATGATACAAGGGTCTTGAGAGATGTGAGGAATGGGTTAGATGTGTGGAATTTTTATAAGGTGGAGGAGGGGCTCTTTAAGAATGTGTGACAATATTATATTATTATATATATTTTTTAGTTTCTAATGAACCAAAACATATTAAAGTCAAAGATAAGATGTCTTATGGTCGAAATAAAACCATCCAATAATAATTGGACATGTTTTGTATATTTATTTAACTATATAATAATATTTATTTAAATCCTTTATTACTGAGATAAACACTCCCTCATTATTGTGTCATAAATAATTTTATTTATTTAATGTCTCAAAATTAAAAAGAATGTCATGATGTAGGAAATCTTTTTGGAAGTAAAAAGATTATTTATAGTCAAAAAGAAAACTTATATAACCTTATGTAAAAATTAATTTACTAAAAGATAATTATTTATGTCATTTTTGCCCTTACATTATTCTAATTAAAATAGAGTGTAATTATCACTCTTAAGTGGCTTCATGGAGTATAAAAATAGAAAAAAGGAGGCCCATGGTCGACCATGACTCATAAAATAAAATTATGGCAAGTATTACAGTAATTTTTTATTTTTATGATATTCTTTTTACCTTGAATTACCCTATTTATCATTAACCGTGGTAAATAAAGGTCAAAAGTTACTATTCACAAAAAATTATGTAATCATTTTGAACCAAATTATACATAATAATGACAACCATGTATGTTAGATTTTCTAAATTCAATTCATAGAAGCGGTAAAATTTCATTTTAATGAAAAATTTAGTTTTTAACTACTACCAAGTGGTTTCACTATTCATCAAAAATTGATGTTTTTCAAACAATTACCAAAAAATCAGCCTAATATATATTTGATATTATGAATAAAAAAATTATGTCTATTTTACCAAATTAAAAACATATAAGTTGTATTAATTAATATAAAATTAATTCTCGTTGTCAAAATAAAAAGTGTGTTTTTTAGAAATAATAACTATCAAATGATTGACACTTATTTATGTCCAATTTCAAAGTGAGATTAATTCCAATGACCAAATTTGTATTAAATGGTAAAAATATAATCTAATTATACGTTATAATAAATTAAAAATATTATCTATATGTATAAATAAATTATATTAATAGAAAATTTTGAATTTAAATTCAATATTTTCCACAATTCATAAAAAATTGAATTTTATCAAAAATATACCAAAATTTTACCCAAACTGAATTTGGAAGTCCTGATTCTAAATAAGAATTTTATTTTTTCAAAAATAACATATAAAAGTTAACAAAAATATATTTAAAAAGGGTTCTCCATTAAGAGTAGGTAAATTGACATTTTAAAAATACTAGAGTATTTATGATTAAAATTAGATTAATTCTGATTTTACACCTCTAATATTTGTTGGATTATTGTAAAAACATTTAAAAAACATGTATAATCATATTTTAGTTAGTTCTATTTATTATTGAAAATACATTGGCTATGCATTAACTACATTTAAAATAATATTATAATATTATTAGTGTGCAACGTAATATATCAATGAATCTCGTTGTTGCGTATCATGTACGCCATTGAGCATATCAACCCCTTTAAAGTAAAATAAATATTTAATAAAAAAATTTGTATAATTATGAAAATGTATTGTTCTTTATTTAAATGGGATGTTATAATGGTTTTTTAGTTGGAGGGAAAAATCAGGATAAATATGTATTAATTACACAATATAGATATTTTATGATAAGGAATATTGTTTTTGAATTAAATTTAACAATAAATAAATAAGATTTTTTTGGTAATATAGTGACTAGTGTGACCTATTAATAGTTATACCCTTGATTAATCATTTGTCTTGTGAGATGAATTACTACGATAGAAAATTGAATTTGTTTTTCAAGTATAATTACTCATCAATTAAAACATCTTAGAGTATGGTTTTGATTTTATATATATTGTGACTTCTGAGATCATGACTAGCATAATTAACAATCTAGTTCATTGGAAATTCAGTATTTATTACCCATGAGTTAGTTTTATTGGTATTATATATATTCATTCTCATTCCAACATTATTTATTAAATGGAATATTTTTTTTCATTTATTTAACATTACATATTTAGTATGCATTATTGAGTATGATTCTTTTTTTCCGGATAGATTCATTTCTATGTAACAGTTACTTGTAATTGGATCTAAACCTAAATTTTATTCCATTACCTAATAAAAAATTATGAAATCTATGAATTAATTATAGGATATATATTATTTATTTTAATTGTTTTGTGTATTTTATTCTTTAAAATGTTTTTTATTATTCGGGTATTTATCTAGATCTTGATAAATGTTAAACTATTTAGTCATATGGGATTCCATTACTAGTATCTAATGATAAATTAAAATTTATCACAACATAAATATGTTTTCTAGATAATCAGTCCTTAAATTTTGGTATCATTTTGTTTTAATAAAAACCATGAGAACTAGATTTAGAAAAACAATGATTATATAATATATCCCTTTGTCCTACATTGAGTATAATTAGAATTATATAATGAATGTATAATAATTTATAAAGGTATATATTATATTTTTTCTAATAAATACTTCTCTAAATATATAAAATAAGTTAGTGTGGACACTACTGGAAAATGGAACTATCCCCACGGTTTTCCTCAAAACCGTGGGGATAGGTACCCTCTATACCCACGGTTTAGGAAAACCGTGGGTATAGGTCAATTTTCAATACCTGTACCCATGGTTTTCAAAAACCGTGGGCATAGGGGGGTCTATCCCCACAGTTTTCCAAAACCGTGGGGATAGGTCTTGAAAATTGACCTATACCCACGGTTTTCAAAAACCGTGGGTATAGGGGTACCTATCCCCACGGTTTTGAGGAGAACCGTGGGGATAGGTATAGGATAAAAAACCTATAACCACGGTTTTGAAAAACCGTGGGTATAAGTTTCCCATGTGTGCGCGGGAAATTTTTTTTTTCCGCAGGAAAGATTTTTTTTTTGGCGGGAGTCCTATACCTACAGTTCTTCCCTCTATACCCACGGTTTATATAACTATATTTTACTAAATATATATATATATATGTACACATAATTGATAGTAGGGTAGTGGTAGACGCGGTACATTGCAGCGAGGAGGTCGTGGGATCGAAACCCGCCTGCGGCTTTATTTTAGGATCTATACCCACGGTTTTGAAACCGTGGGTAAAAGACATTGACACCGTGGAAATTGGGAATGTTTTCTTGACACGGTGGCAGAACACCTATACCCACGGTTTTGGAAAACCGTGGGTATAGGCTGGGGACCTATACCGACGGCGTTCCAGCCCACGGTTCCCAAAACCGTGGGTATAGCCTATTCCCACGGTTTTGGGGGATATACCCACGGTTTTGAACCGTGGGTATAGGCCTTTTTTCCAGTAGTGGGAATTTTTCAAACAAAGGGTTTATTATGATTTTACTCATTTTTCACCTTATGCACAAAAACAAGCTTTAATTCCAACTTAGTTTGACAGTCAAAGTTGATATGCATGGGATAATTAAAATTTTCATTATGAATCATCATAAAATAATTTAATATAGGATTATCATGGAATACATATTTCAATATTATAGTCATAATTTTAAAATAAGGTGTTATTATATAAATATTCTATATTTTTTCAAATTTGTGATATTTTCATCACACCATGATTTTTTATTTTATTCAATAGTTAGAACATGGAAGAATGATGAGAAATTTTATATGATGGAAAATGTAGGTATTATAATAAACGATAGGGGAACATTACAAGAAAAATTTATTGTAGAATTTCATTATTAATTATCCCAATATATTTTTAATAACATATACATTAATTAACTATAAATGTGATAAAAGAATAGAATGTTATAGATTTTTGAGAGAGAGTGTGGTCAAGACCATAGTGGAAAGGGAAATTTATTTACATCATGTTAGAAATGTGGAATGGGACACCCATGTTAATTTCTAAATATAATTTTAAAATTATTTATTTTTTGGAAAATAATGTCCTATAGTAATGAATTTTTGAGGGAATACAATGAGACAAACAAATGTCCTTTTAAAGAACCATTTATATTTTATTATCATTAAGGTGGAAAACATAATATTTATTTTAGTCAATTGCTTCATTTAATTACTAACTACCAAAATAAGGAATGATATATGTAATACTAATAATAGATGTAATGTCTTTGATGTATTTATGTTTTCAAATTCTTGAATTTTGTTGTATAATAATTTTATTAATTGTATTTTGGTTATAAGAATAATGAAACGTCCAATAGTTGTGTAAATATTTTGAAACTAAAAATTATTCATATTCTATTATATTAATAGTTATTGAAACCATTATGGGATTATGATTTTATGTATTTATAAGTTCAAGGGAATATACATCCCTTTTGAATTATTAAGCGATTCAATTTTCAAGTAATTACTGACATTTTGTGTGATGTTTTACGATGTTCAATTATATAATATTCTTATCATCAACATGAATTTTAATTTTTTAATAATGCTATTATCATGTTTTTAAGGTATTTTTACCCTTTAGGTTTAATATGTTCCATGATTAATAAACGTCAAATAAGATTAATTGATTTTAAAAAAAATTATGTGATATAAAAAATTAATGCGGTTAGTAAGTTATTTGATGGCTTATTTAATTTTTAGTTATTATAATCATATTTTTTGTGATGTTATAGGAAATAGTTTATAATAGTTTTAGAAAAATTAGAACTCACATTCTAGGTGACAGCTCATCACATTCAGTAATTCCACAAGGCATCCACCCATTACCGAATGGTGATAAGGGTACATCCCCAACCACTGGCCTATGAGATTTCCTTGATAATATGAAATTATGATTAATTATACAGTTTTCGATGATAAATATATGTTCCAAAAATGTGTTATACTATTTAGTTTTAGAAATTAATGTATCATATTAGTTATCTTCCGCTATCTATTTAGGTTTTGGTAAATATTTATAGTCATACTGAAGGAAATGTCACTATTTTTTGGATCTTATAATCTGTCAAAAGATAATTTTATTACTTTAGTAATTAAAAAACTCATATTTAAATATATATTTAATTGGATAAAAAATTATGTGGAAAATTATCTAATAATGAACATAGAAGGAAATTTTTATAATGAAATCAAATTATATAGTGTAAGTATAATTTTTAGTGTCTAATACAATGAGAGTAAAATAGTGCTTCTACATTATGAATATTGATATTGATGTCAAAAAATTATACATTTACATTCCTATACAAAAAATCAATGTCCTTTTAAAACATCATAAATATATGGTTTTGTGGTGGTTAACATTCTTTTGAATCTGTTCTACATCACTGTCTATTAGTCTGTGGGTGTGAGTTTACTACTCCATATCCATATTTTCCATTCCAAATAATTTATCCTATTTGGAATCCTATATTTGTGATTATTATAATATTTATAATTCAAATATTTTTCCACGTAAGTCTTATTAACCGTTTTAAGATGTGACTTTTTTCAATTGTTGTAATAATGTAGAGTCCATACATGATATTTGATTCTATAAGTAAATGTTTATTATATTAAATTTTATTATATTATGAAAAAAATAGAAAGAAAAAAATTATTTCATTAATGGAAATCATTAAATTCTTCCGAAATTAAAACCATTAAATTCTCTATATTATAAGGGGAGAGAATCATAAAACAAGAAAACTACAATGGGAATATTTGGATAAACCTGATCAGAAGGAATCAACCCTCCCACAAACAATACTATAGAAATTAAATAAAATAATATTAAACAATTCAACATATGAAAAAATGGAAATATTTACCCTTGATTGAAATTGAGTAGAATAATTAATGATGTAATGATGTAGTATTTATAGGAGGTAAGGCGACCATTGGTAAATGTTACCTGAAATATTGGAAATGTAATATGACTATTAGAATACTAATTTGACCAAAAAATAATGAAATATAACATAAATAATATTTATCCTCATTAAATTTATAAAATATAATTATCCTAATTTCATAAAATAAATAACACAATTTAAAAATAAAATGAATATTTAAGAATATTAAAATAAGAATATTTTATGTTATTTCATTAAAATAATTTATATTCAAAATTAATATAACCTATGTAAAAAATAATTATATAATATTAATATAATATTTTAAATCATTATATATATATATATTTTTTGACGTTAAATTTTTGGTAATTATTTGAAATAGATTAATTTTCAAGTGTTTTAAAAATATGTCATTTTTGTAGCTATTGTTTCATAAAATACATCACTAACAAAGTAATAATGAAATAGTCATTTATAGAAATTTTATCTCAACCAAATCGTATTTCATTTCATAAATAAATAATTAAAATTCAATAAACATGTTTTCCTAATCCTAATATTATTTTCCAATGATTAAATTCCAATGTATTCTATTAAAATAATGTAACATCCCATGTAAATAAATAATATGAAATGCTCATATTTATTAATATTTTTTAATTAAGTATTAATTTTACACTCATGTAGACTCTATATATGATAGCATACTTAACACACAACCACGAGTTTCTTGGTTATCTTACGTCGCACACAACTTTGATTTTTACCAAAAAATAATATATTATTATTATTATTTTAAAAGATAGTTAACATCTAGCCATTTTACGAGTGGAAAGGAACATAATTAACTACAAAATGATTACACATATTTGTTAATTTTTTTACAATTATCAAATAAATTTTAGGGGCTTTAAATAATAAGGAATATGATTTTAAGCACAAAAACTCTAATATTCGTTAAAAGGCCGATTTACCACCTTTGGATGGTGCACCATTTTTAAATCAAGTTTATTTTTAACTTTTATATATTCCATATGAAAAAATTAACTACTTATTTAAAATAGGGACATCGAAATTTACTTTGGGTAAAATTTATGTATTTTTCTAATAAAGTTCATTTTTTGATGAATAGAAAAAAATACTGCATTTTAATTCAATAAATTCATTTAATCTAATTTGTTTATATGATTATAATGTCCATTTATATAGTTTTAAAGTGTAATTGGATTATATTTTTAATATTTAATTCAATGTTTTTCATTGGATGTAATTTCACATTGAAAATGATCACGAACACATGTCAATATTTTGATAGTTATTATTTCTTAAAACCCAGCTTTTGGGTTTTTACAATGGGAATTAATTTTAAATTAATTTCTGTATGTTATTTGTTTTTAATTTGGGATAATGGATTCAATATTTGGAATAAGGAGATCCAATTTTTTTAAATAGGTATCTTTTATTTTTAGACAATATGATTTGTAACTCTAGTAAATATTTTATTTACCATAGTAAAAGGGTAAATATTGTAAATAATGGTAGATAATAATATTATAATAATATTATATTGCCCTAACACATGTCCTAACCCTATTGGTAGATACTTTTCGGACCATGGGCATCCTTAGGTCGATTTTGGGACCCCAAGGACGAACTTTTTAATGGAAATGACACTTTATTAAAATTAATTTAGTGATAAGGAAAATATAATGGGTTTTTAGGGGTCGTCTTTCTCTCGTCCTCCTACTCCTCCGTGATTACCTAGCTGCAACGATGGCCACTGCTCCAGTCCCTCCCCCTTCAAGGGAGGGACCTCTTCTTCCCTCAGGAGGTCGTGGCCCTTTTGCCCCCTTCTCTAACCCTGACTCCCATCCCTCTTTCCCATCTATCTATCTTAGCCCTAAAGCCCACAACCTATTCAAGGGATGTCTAAATATTCAGATCTCAACATCAGACTTTGCAGCTGCTTCCTCTCACCTTAAGCCTGACTCTAGTAGCTCGATTTAAGCATCACTATCCTTCAATGGACATGTGTGATCGTTTTGTTTTTAGTTTTTGGGGTTTGAAAGATTGTGCAACTATTGACCTTCATGACGGAAAGCACCATATTATCTACTTTGTGTCTGAGGATGATAAGATACAAACATGGGTCAGCGATCCTCACATATGAAACAGCTTTTGCTTCATTCTCTTCAGATGGTCAGTGGAAACTTTTATAAAGCATGAATCTCCTTCTATGACAGTTTGGGTTAGTTTGCCCGACCTTATCTCTACCTTTTCAGAATCCCTATATCATTCGAATTATAGGTAATTTAGATGGATGATTTCTTTGATCAGATACGAGAACTAGGGCTGTTTGCCACCCGAAAACTCCACGAATATGTGTTAAAGTGGATGTTTCAAAGGGTCCAATTTATTTTGTGTGGATTGTCTTGGGTGAAAAATTTTGGTTTATGAAACCTATTGTCTTTGAGATGTTTGTTGATTTCTGCTACTCATGCAACAAACTTGGGCATCAGAATGCTGTGTGCAGAAGAGGGTCTGAGAGGTGTATCCATTTGAAGAAGCCAGAGGGTCCGATCTCTCTTGAATCATCTTTGATCCTTGCTTCTTAGTGTGACAATCCATGTAATAAGATCCAATTCATGAGAGTTAAAGACATTTTTTCAATGTTTTTTAATGATTTAGGCACTACCAAGTTGAAAGAGACGTCCTCGGGAGGTCCTTTATCCACCAATGCTCCCAACTTTGGTGACACTGTTATGGGTGGAGCAGTGAATTCTGGGCAGGTGACTGTGGAACACCCATTCAAGGGTGGTGTGTGTATTACAACTGAAGGAAGGGTTCTTGGGGAGATACAAAAAATGAACGACATGCAGGGAGTCTCTCCACAACACTGGGTGTCAGTCTATTTCAATGATTCTAAATCTATCATGATACATTATAGTTTATCGGCACTGAACCAAGCTCGGAAGGAGAATGTGGACTTTGAAGGATGGAAACCCATCATCCCATGACGGAAGCGCAAACCAGCCAGTTCGAGACACACAGACAATGAGGAATCTAGTGATATAGAAGGGGATTTTCACCTAGACATGGTCTACGATCAAGACACTCTTGTGGGAATTGGATCAAGGAATGGTAAACAAGGAAGCATCATGTCTAGGAATTTCCAAGTACTCAAGGTGTGAAAAAATCAAGACCCGTAAAGATCATCAAGACACACTAAAGTAAATAGTCATCATATCGTCGTGGAAGGAAGTGTGTAAAAGTGTAATAGTTTTTCCCCATGGTCCTCCATCGATGGAAGGTGTGGAACTGGCCTCTAGTATGACGAGTAAGTAGAATCCCTCATCTTCCATGGGATATGGTAAGGGGAATGAGTCCCTAGGGATGGATGAAGGCATGGACAAAGAGGGAAGAAAATAGGAAGTAGGGTGGGAAAAAATCCTAACAGCAAATCTAACATCTGAGGATGAAATGGTGGGGTGTTGTGGGAGTAGGATAAAAGTGCTGTTTCTCCACTTTTGACTACTGCTGTTTTGAAAATTTCAGATGGTACAGAGGCCATGGAAAAGAACACATACCTCCATATGCATTCTAATAAAGAGATGGGGGATACTTCTTTAAACATTCTAGCTTTCAGAGAGAATGTAGAAAGGATGAACAGACGTCCAATGCAAGTGGATACAATCATTGAAATTTTTTATGTACCGGGAAACAATTTCTATTTCTGATGTGAGGCTTTAATGAAATGAGTTTAATAATGTAGGAGTTCTTAATGACATGGGACAAACTGGACCAACATTTTGAAGACATTCTCAGAGAGGGTCAGAATCAAGAGGTAACATATCTATCCTGGAAACTATATATGGAGGTCGCATATAATAATTTTAAGTTATTCTTTAAAGGTTTTGTTATGTGTTACTCCATTTAATGCTTCTAGTTGTGCTGTATGGCTTTACACTTTTCCCAAAAAGTTTTTCAATAAAAAATTAACTTAGTAGGAAAATGTAACAAAAACATATATCTTTTAATAAACAATTTTTATATGAGGTTATATAATTGATCACTTCAATATATAAATATTTATTAGAAATATAAAAATATTTCCTACATCATGATATATTATTTATAATTTTTAGACATATAATAAATATATTTATTTATGATGTAATAATGATGCAATATTTTTCTTATTATAGAATGAATCAAATAAGTTATATTATAAATATTAAATGAATATAATAAAAAGTTTTGATTCCATACATGAATTTTTATTGTGAATATAATATTTTTTGGGAGATTCGATTTATTTTTTTCTAATTAATAATGTTTTTATGACTTTCAGAGAAACCAAATTTTAAATAGAGTCAAAATTGACAAAAATGAGTTTTTTTAAATAAAAATATTACTTTTAAATTATATAATATTCCTAAAAATATAATATTCAGAAAAATGACATAATTATAGTTTTATATTTCATTAATTTTCTACTTAAGGTTCCCTTGAAGTTTTATGGTATGTTTATTTACAATGTTATATAAAATATAACAAGACATGGTAAATGTCAAACCATTTATCTAAGAGATAAATATAAAAGATATGGTTAAAATGGTGACCTAAACATGTCTAAAACCTATTATTTGAGATGATTTAGACTCATCCCCATATTATGATTGAAAGTAATCTATTTAGGGCTAATAAAAATCTAAAATTATTTTATAATAAATTAATATTTCTTGTTTTCCCTAAAGTGCACTGACCACTGTTACAAAAGGATACACCCCCTTCTCTAAATTTCACAATTCCAAAGCCATTTAGATTATCCGAAACCATCTCAAATCACATAAATAATACCATAAAATCATCCTTGAGGAATTAATTTTATCATAAATCCTTCCTAAACCCCTATTTTTTCAATTATAAAGAAACACCCGAAGAATAGTTAATTATTTCATCACCACTAACAATATTTTTTTCTTCTTAAACTTTTTAATTATTTATTTCTTAAAAAAATAATAACTCAAGTACCTACTACTTAATATGACATTATTATACATATGGTAAAACCATATTCATTATTCAATCCATCCTATGAATGATAATGTCACCATACCTGTGTACGTATGCCTTACCATATCAACGTCGTGGTGAGGTTCATTTTTCAACACATCATTGTTGGTATGGGTATAATAATGAATATAATTGATTTAAATAATAAATATAACATGGTAATAATTCTATCTATATAATATAACATCCATCTGCAAATGATTTCACTATAAATACAATGATATTGTTGCTCGTGCGTATGTATGACTTACCGTCTCCTCGACGTGATGAGATTCACCCCCATCACAACCATTAAAGAAAAATTTTCATTTGATGATTAAAAGTATTATTCAATAACTTATTAATTTCTGGATATGAATAAAATACATCCAATTGATAATAATGATGACTTACATAACAAAACAGATAAAGAAAAATGAAACAGTTTACACCTGAAATAATGATAATAATGAAATATTATGAACAAATCAATAGTAGAAGATAATATATGAAATAATATTAAATTTTTTGGTTTATTTATATTTTAATAACAATGATTAAACTGTTATACAATATGTTAAACATACCCTCAACTTAATTAAAGTATAAGGTATGGGGTTTTAATCACACTTTTGTTCCTGTGAAATTCATGTTAGATTTTCCACTATATTCTTTTCTGAGGTGTATGTACTACCTATGATTGTATTCATGGTGTAATAAACATTATCTTATTGTTATTTACATATTTATATTATGATTCTTATTACATGGGTTGTATGTTTTTTATGTTACCAAATCGGTAAGGGAATTTCTAATTTCAATTTCCACTCAATGGGTTTTACGCATACATTATTGATTATTTTACTCCAAGATAATATGTGGAATCACAATTTATTAATTTATGTATCAATTTCACTCCCTTTTGTGTTGATATAATTTTTTAACACATAATCACACCATTTATAAATTCCAATGTTATAGATATGAACATGATAAAGGCAATCTTAACTCAATTTACAATCATTGAGTTAAACATCCATGTAATTTGTTTTGTTTTTACACAAATATGTGTGAATTTCTTATTATTGATTTACACTGAATTTCAATTCATATTAACTGTATTTATTTCATGTCACATATAATTATTTCATTTGTTTATCCTTAATCTTAATATACAATCTTTATAAAGGATTTCATCTCACTTTACTTTTCATTGAGACTTATTAATTTTTATGTGCAAGTTCACTTTTATATGGTTTATACACTATAATTTTAAATATTATATCATTAATCCCTTTATTCTCAAGGTATAATAATGTTTTTATTAAGGTTATTCCTCAATTATTTGAATTCAAGAATCTATCCATTGGTTATGAAATTATTAACTAAAATATCATTTTAAATGTTTTAAATATATATTATTTTAAATCATTCTCATCAATGTACATGTTTTAAAAATGAGTTTAAGGATTTATTAATATGAACATGAATGTTTTGAATTTAAAATTACATTCAAAAGACTCAAAGTTGTATGAGACACTTTGATTCAAAAACATCTCTTAAACAAATTCATTGATAAATAGTGTGACTTTTAAATGTTTTCCAGAAAAAGGGGATATTTATCACAAATAGGTTTATTGATTATTTTCATTGATGTTTATATACTTCATTGTATTTTATTCTTGATTGAGGTTGATTTATTATAATAAAATCATCCATATTGTATTTAATGAGTTATTTTTTACTGTGGAATGGATTTTTTTATACCATTCATGGGTTGTGGTAAAAAGTATTGAGATTTGTATGCTAGTTTTAAAAACAAATTAGATTATATTTCCACGTTTTCATACGTAGATTTAATTGTACTTAGTATGTGATGGGCGGGGCTTTTGGTAGCCCCTCTATGCATTGGTAGGTAAAATGATACAATTTACTATAATGATATAATTCCTTGACCAATGATTTGATTGTAATATTTGAATGAGTCATTGATTATGTGGTTATAATTTCTGTCATTATGCATTCAATAATTTTGTAATTAGATATTGATTTTACATGTGATAATTCGACTAGATGAATATCCACTTGAATAATTAAATATAATTATTTGATTTAGATTTTCCATATTATGCCGAAGTTAATGTTTAAATGGCTTGTGTTTTAGTATTATACATTTCGTTAAATGTTTATTCATATTTATGAATGTTTATGGTATATTGTTGTCCATACCGAGCAACTGTGCTCACCCCTTTCATATGTTTTATTTTTCCAAGGATGTGAAAAAGTATATTATGACTGACCAATAGGGATAGGATATAGGATATGAGTGTCTTAAAATGTGACAATGTTGCTTTTTTCATTTCATAATGTACTGTAAAACGTTTGTATGTATCTATTATATTCAAATATACTAAACTTATGAGTCTTTTAGGACATGATCTCTTTTGATCTAGTCAATGTTATGTAATAATGCACTAACTCTGGGTAACTAGGGTTAGAGTTCTGCAGTTGGTATCATAGGATGTTTAGTAATAACCATGGGAACTAGAATTAGAAAAACACTAATTAAAGAACATTACCCTAAAAAAGACTTTGAGGATTAGTATAAAAGAACATCCAAGAATTTTGGTAAGGTTGAGACTTTTTGAGTTTTCGAAGAAATGCATCCATGTGTAGATACTACAAGATGATGTGTTACTAGAACAAATATACCTAAGAGTGAAAATTATAAGAAGGAGATCCGTGCTTGACTAAGGGTATCCTAGTACATGACAATGGGCCTTACTGTGCACCAGGTTTGACACTCTTAGGATATATTCTTATGATAATTAACATTTTATTTACAAAAGTATTAGTTGTATTTTAATATAACATGAGAATAAATAAACATGGATTATACTAATGTGTTTTAGATTGAAAATAATGTGTCATGATATTACCAAAATGATTTATGACTATTTTTACTCAAATAATGCCTTTTTGTTTTAGTAAATGGCTAAAATTAAAGGAATTCATTGTAACATTGACCATGATGTACAACTTGGAAACAACAATGGAAATGAACAACAAGATGGAATGTTGATAGGAGTAAATGATATCATGTTCATGCCAAATCAGTTATCAAAAAATATGATCAAAATCATATTCATTAACCAACCCCCATAGTCAAAAATGAAGAGGAAGGAGAAGAATGGTAAGAGTTATAGAAGTGGATACCATGGAAAAAAGAAAGCACAATTTCTATCATGCAGAAAATGTGGAAGGAGACACCAAGGAAATTATCTCAATGGAACAAAGAAATTCTTTATGTATTGGAAGGAAGTACTTAAAGTAAATAATTTTCTTTAAAATATGAAGAGTACCATGGAGGGAATTAAAAATGATCCTATGAATCCATTATAGTCATTTGCTATAAATGTAGCGGACTTAGGAATTACCATAGTCAATGCCCTATTTTATTGGATAACCATTAGGTCATGGAATGACCAATGTGGAAAAAATGGATGTAGAAATATTTAACAGTTTTAATTCTATTTTTTTTTTCGGATTAGAATGGAAAACATTTATCTTTTATGTGTATCCCTATAGTTTTTTTGATGATTAATTATCTTTTATTTTGTTTATATCATTATATAGAACCATTTGGGTATATATGATCCATGAATTTGAGTCAATTACATGTTATTACATATGGGGATGAATAATGTTAGGTATGAGATAACATTTGTGGTTAAAATATGTTATCTTTATTCTTGATGAATTTATCTTATTTTTGGAAATTTTTTAAAATTATATTATTTTTGAAAAAGGACAACATGCAGACCGTTTGATAACACTTCACTTCAGACAAAGCTGTGGGAATCGAACCCACAAACAATGTGGCACTGCGATTTATCTTTTACCACTAAACAATGTGAATTCCCTAGTTTTTATTACTCTTTTGTTAGTTATATGATTTTATGAATACAGAAGTTGTTGTTTTTTGAAAGTTATAATTTATCAAATGGATATCCTCAGTATAGGAAAGTGGTTTGGTGATTAAGTGACAAAGGTTATTTTAGATGATGTTTATTCTTTTGGGAAACTATGTTCCTAAGGAGAATAGAATTATATGGGATTTCAGTTGTGTATTAATGGTTGAAATTTTATTTTGGAAGTCTCTATGATTTATTATTGCGTTATAGAGATTTCAGTTATATATGGAAATGATTAAACATTCATAGATAATATGTGATTATGGTAATTACATTTCAGTCTGAAGCTTTAAGAGTAGTTATTTTTATTTAGAGATAAATGATATGATTTACTATATAAAAATATGTGATTAAATTTTTATGAGTTTTGGGTTTAAATCTTAGTTTAGATTATATAGAAGGATTTTAAGGGGAATTGTTTATTGAATGGTCTTTGATGGACATTGGATATTTTTTGAACAATTTTTGATATTCAGACTAGTATTTCATTATATAAATGATTATATTTTTTTGGGGATTATCTAATCATGTACTAAAAATTTTGGTTTTTGATTATTTAAAAAGATAAGGGAAATCTATATTTCAGCTTTTGTGGATTATTTGATTCTATATGAGTTGATTCTAGATCTTTATGTGTGACCAAGTCATCTTGAATACTCATCATTTGAAGAAAAGAAGAGTTTTTGGAATAAACTTATTAAATGATGAAACTCTACATGAAAAGTAAGAATATTTTATTATCTTATTAGACAATATAATAAATAGAATCTCCATCATTTTGAATGGAATCCTAAAAAAATGTTCTCCATTTAATTTTCCTACTAGGGAATCAAAGACCGTTTAACTCATCACATGTTTGTGGTTTTCTTGTTGTTAACATTCATCTAATTGTGTTTTCTAGGACTCTATATCAGAACATGATAGTTAGTTTCTCATTCATATTCATGTTTTCTTACATGGAATCAATGTATGGGTTATCTTAGGTAATCTTTTTACTTCTATTTATTTATTATAGAGTGATATTTTTGTTGACTTTTCTTTCTCTAAGATATCCAATAAATTTTTCTAGCCCAATTCTGAAATTGGAAGGATTCAATTCCCAAAAGGGGGGAAGGATGTAACATCCTAGGTAAATAAAGAATTTTAAATTTTAATATTTTTTAATTATTTTTAATAATTTTTAAGTAAATATTAATTTTTTATTCAAGGGGATTCTATATCTGATAGTGTACTCAACACTCAATGAAGAGTTTCTTTTAAATCCTACGTTGCACACAACATTGAGTTATACCAAATAATAAAATAATAATAATATTATTAAAATGATAGTTAAATCCCAACCATTGTATTAGAGGGGATGAATAGAATAGACTAAAATATTATTAAACATTTTTGTTAAATGTTTTTATTTAATACAATAAATTGTATCATCATAAAATAAGAATGAATTCGATTTTAAGCATGAAATACTCTATTATTCTTTAAAATGTGGATTTACTACATTTTGATAGTGAACCCTTTTTAAATCCTGATTTGGGAACTTTTATATATTAAATTTGAAAAAATAAACTTCTTATTTAGAATCAGGACTTCAAAATTAACTTTGGTTAAATTTTTTGTATTTTTCTGATAAAGTTCATTTTTTGATGAATAAAGAAAAAGAATGCATTTTAATTTCAAAAATATATTTAAATATAATTTATTTATATTATTTTAATGACATTTTAATTGTTTTTAAATTTCAATTGTATTATATTTTTACAATTTAATCCAATTATTTAATTGGATGTAATTTCACTTTGATATTGGACATAATGACATATCAATCATCTGATAGTTATTATTTCTTTAAAAACCGCTTTTTGGTTTAGAAAATGGGAATTAATTTTAAATAAATTTATACAACTTATATGTTATGAATTTGGAAAATTGGATTCCATATTTGCAGTTAGAAGGTCTAAATTTTATAAATAGGTATCTTTTATTTTTTTAATATTATCAATAGTAATACCAGTAAATATTTTATTTACCTTGGTTAAAAGGTAAATATGGTTAGTAAGTAAATAAATTAATATTAAATTAATATTAAATTACTATAACCCATGTACTAACCCTATTGTATGGTACATATCTAACTATGGGCATCCTTGGGTCAATTTTTCACCCCATTTCACCACTTGTAAGTGAAAATGACAATTTTTAAAAATTAATTTACGATATGGAAAATGTAACATAAATATATATCTTTTAGTAAAAAAATATTATATGATTTTATGTAAATTATCATTTTGACTATAAATATTAATTTGAAACGTAAAATTATTTCCTAAATCATGATATTTTTTTTATAATTTTATGACATAAAATAAATGTATTTATTTATGACAAAATAATGATGCAGTATTTTACTTAATAAAGAAATAATAATATAAATAATAATATAAATAATAATATAAATATTAAATAAAATATTTTTTGAAACATTTGATGTCGTAAGATAATTTTCTACGTTGATATGATGTTTTTAGGATTGATTAAATATATTTATTTTTATGTAATCATGTTATTATGACTTGTATAGAAACCAAATATTAAATAGTGTCAAAATTGGCAAAAATGAGTTTTTAAAACAAATACTATATTATTAAATGATATATTATTCATTAAGATATAAAATTCAGGTAAAGGAATTAGATATGGTTATATATTTCATAAATGAAACCCTTGGGGGTTTCTTGGAATATGATTGTATGCTTATTCACCATGTAATATAAAAAAACAAGAAGACATAGTTAATGTCAAACTATATAACAATGAGTGAAATCGAAAAGATAAGGTTAATTTTGTGACCTAAACTTGTCTAAAACCTATCATTTCAGATTATTTAAACCCATTCCATCCTTATTCTAGAAATAAATACTTTTTAATCTATTTTAAATCGAAAAGTATTTTAGAATAAATTAATATTTCATGCATCTTCTAAAGTGGCCCTCGCCTCTTTTATAAAAACGTATTTCCTCTTCTCTTAATTTCACACCACCAAAGCCATTTGGATCATCCAAACCCAACTGAAATATCTTCCCAAATACCCTAAAATCAACATTGAATCATCATTTTGATCATAAATACAACAAAAAATCCCTTTTGTTCAAATCCAAAAGAAGCACCCGAAGAGGAGGTAATTATTTCCTCAACTCTTTCGATTCTCTTCTCTTCGTCCACTTCCTATTTCTTTTTTGTTTCCATACCAAAATAAAAAATTCATTAAATTCTACATATAATAATTTTATTTTAAATATGGTACTACCATATTCATTTTTTGATCCGTCCTTTGAATGACAATGTTATCATATGTGCGTACGAATGACTTAATGTCTCCACGTCATGGTGTGGTTTGTTATTAAACATATCATTATTTGGATGGGTATAATAATGGGTATAGTTGATGTAAATAATAAATATAACATGTTAATGATTATTTATATATAATTTACCATCCAAATACATATTATTTCACCATCATTAGAATTATTTTGTCACTCGTGAGTACGTACAACTTACAGTCTCCATGATGCGAAGATATTTTATTACCCATAGTAACCATTCATGAATAATTTTCATTTGATGATTATAAATAGTATTTAATAACTTAATATAATTCTGTATTTGAATAAAATACATCCTATTGATAAAAACATGACTTACATAACAAAACCTAAATGGAAAACAAATCATTTTACACCCAAAACAATGATACTACATAAATATTATTAACAAATCAATAATAGAGGATCATATATGACATCATATTAATATTTTTATTTTCATTTTAATTTAATATAAATTATTTAACTATTACACAGATGGTTGAATATACCAACAAAAAAATGGAAGTATAAGGTAAGGGGTTTTCATCTCACTTTTTATTCTCATGAAATTCATGCTTTATTTTCCACTATTTCATTTTTCATGGTGTATGTACTTCCCATGATTGTATTCCTTGTATAATATAATTTAATTTATGGGTATTTAAAACTTCATTTTATGATCCTTCATTCATGGGGTGTATGTTTTATAATTTACCATATCGGTTGAGGAATTTCTAATTTTAATTTCCACTCATTGAGTTTTACGCATACATCATTGTTTATTTTACTCCATGATTATGTGTGGAATCACTATTTATTTATTTATGGAGTAATTTAAACACCCCTTTGTGTGCATATATTTTTGATAAACATAATCACACTATTGAACAATGCTCATGTTATGGATAAGAACTCGATAAGGGTAATCATAACTCAATTTCCATTTATTGAGTTAAACATCATAGTCATTTGTTTTGTTTTTAAAAAAATATGTTTGAATGTACTCTTGATGATTTAAAATAAATATAAAATTATATGGAATGTATTTATATTTGTCACATATATTTATGTCGTTTATTTATCCTTATTCTATGGTAATGGTCTTTATAAGGGTTCTCGTCTCAATTTACATTCCATTGAGTCTTCATTGTTGTCACACGCCACTTCACTTTTATATGGTCTATATATGGTCCATTGACATATTATATAATGAATACCTTTATTCTCATTCTATTATTAATTTTTGATTAATTTTATTCCTCAATTATTTGTTATTAAGAACCTCTCATTTGGTTAGGAACTCTTTTTCTGAAATATCATTTTAAAATTTTAGAGATTTTTCTTCTAAATTTTTCTCATTAATGTACATGTTTTAAAAATGGTTTTAAGGATTTATTTATATTGATATGAATGTTTTTATTAAAATTAATTTCAATAGATTCCATGTGGTGTGGGACACATTGATTCAAAAATCTCGTTCGAACGACTTCTTTGATAAATAGTGTGACTTTTAAATGTTTTTAAGAAAAAGGGAATATTTCTATCAAATAGTTTTACTAATTATTTCCATGAGTATCAATATCCATGATTGTATGTTATTATTGATTGAGGTTGATTTATTATAATTAAATCTTTCATATTGTATTGAATGTGTTATGTTTGACTGTGGATGTGCTTTTTTATACCGTTCATGGTTTGTGGTTAATATTTTGGCATTTTGTATGCTAGTTTTAATATGAATTATTAGATTATGATTAAC
Organism: Viscum album; assembly: GCA_963277665.1. NCBI lineage: Eukaryota > Viridiplantae > Streptophyta > Magnoliopsida > Santalales > Viscaceae > Viscum > Viscum album. Next base: position 1,213,558,079 of record OY728137.1, read on the forward strand.
CCATTTTATATGAGGAATTTTTTGGACATAGTATGTGATTTGAGGGTCCATCTATATCCCTTTGATGCATCGGTAAGTCTCATTAGAAAAATTAGTGTCTTGGAACAAGACCTTGAATTTTTTTTGTCTTGGAATGAGGTCGTTACTAAGTGGTTATGATGTTTGGAATTATGAATTTCATAATTATGAAATTAGATATTTATATTAAATGTGATTATTATATTATTAAAATATTCATGATAATATGTAAATGACATTATTGGATTTATCTTTTCCATATTATACTGAAGATTATGTTTAAAAGGATTGTGTTTTAGTCTTATACATTATATTCAATGTTTATGCCTATCTATGAATGTTTCTATTATATTGTTATCCTTATTGAGCATCTGATATCACCCCTTACTTATGTTTTATTTTTTTCTAGTATGTGAAGATGTTTATTATGACTGACCTATAGGGATAGGCTAAGAAATATGAGTGTGTTCAAAGGATACACAATGTTGTTTTTTTCAGTTCATAATGTAATGTAAAACTTATGTTTTTATCTAGTACTTAAAATTATACTAAACTGACCAGTTATTCAGGAAATGAACTCTTTTTATCATTCCAATGTTATGTAATAATTCAATGACTCTGGGTAACTATTGTTGGGGGGTTAAAAATAACAATCTTTTATTTTATGAAAAATCCCATTATAATAAAAAATAAAATTTGAATCATAAAGGTGCTTAAATCCATTATATAAATTTTATAAGTTTTTTTATTATTAATTATTTCTAGAAATCAATATAACATTATTTACCTTGGATATTTTATTTTATTTGACAAATTATTCTTGAAATACCCCTCTCTGAGAGTATAAATTACCCTTGTACCTCACATTGAAATAACACTACTCCCTATATTAAAAAATCGAAATATATTTAAAACAACACTCCATTAATCCCTTAGTAGCTTTATGGATATTATAGAGTAACCTAAATCTATTAAAAAATGATTTATAGTGAAGCATAACAGAAGAAACCACGAGAAAAGAGTGTGTTTTTTAACTCTTTCGTTATTTTCAATTACTCTTCCATTTTTTAAAATTTATATGAAATAAAAATATTTTGATATTTTTTTGTAATATATTAACATTAATATAATTTTTCCATTGTACTATAAAATTTATATTTTTTAAGTTTATATATTTTATAGCCATTTTTGGACTCTTTTCGACAATGTTCTTGATAAAAGTCTGTTAACCAGCAATGAGGATGATTGAACCATGATTCCTTATTATTATCATTATGGATGGTTACATAAATTTTGTAGAAAAATTAAATTATAAACAAATTTATTTTCATCTTCTATAATTAATCATACATCTTTATAATTTTTTGTGAAAAAATATGAAATTGAAGCAATACCAAAATTTATTAGGAATATATGATTATAAATTTCTTAACTATTAACCAGGGGAATTATGAAATTCATTTGAATGAAAATAATTTAATAATAGTGAAAAATGGATATAAATTACATCTCATACAAGGTTTAAACTGTCCTTTATTTATTATTATGGATGAGATAAAGCAATGAAATAATGGAAGAATTAATATAATGTGATTCTCGAGCCCAACTCATTTTTCAATTGGTTATCTGTCATTCAAATCCCTTTTTAGTATGGATATTCCATTAATATTACATATATATAATTTCAATATTATTTCCAATTATTATTTTTAGATGTATATATTTACACTATCCAAGAATCATTTTATTCTATGTAAAATAGATTAACAAAAAAAATTTCCTTCAAATACACAACTTTGAGTCTTCTTGACTTATGTTTTCTTCACCCTAGAATGATGCTATTTATGCCATGTATTTTTAAAATTAATCATTTTTTAACCTTGAAATTTATTCATGGAATTATGTTTCATGAAATACTTATGAAACTCATTCATATTCATTGGTAATTTCATGAAAATTCTTGTTATATGTTTTCTGTTTCATTCATCATTATGAGAATTTGTGATTTATTAGATGAGCCCAAAATTATATAGCACACCAATGTATTTTGTAATGTAATATATCTCATGAAATTATTAGTATTATTCATTAACGTGATGTTATGTCTGTTTATAATGATTATTTTATGATTTTTGAAACTATTTAATTTGTCCACGTGATTCTATCTTATTTAAAAAATATGTGTTCTATTTGACGAGTATGACATGATGCTTCAATAATATTCTTATTCTAAATTGAACAGCTTTGTCAAATGCTTCCATATTTTTGTTGATCATGATAATTTAATTCTAACCTGATTATGTTTATTATTCTCACCTATGTAATATTGATTTATTTCCATTATACCACCCATTACATAGATTTTATATCCCTCTATTATTTGAAATATATACCCTTATTACTAAATGAACTAAAGAGAAAATGATATCTTTAGAAGGATAATTAAGGTTAATTTTATTAATTACTTTGTTTTAATATGTGTAATCCATGTATGAGCCTAATTTTTCCATGAAACTAATCTTTTAGATCCTTAATTTGTATTATTATTTTTATATTTTTCATTAAAATGACTAAGTAATCATTTATAAAAAATTCATGTCACAATAGTTGGTATTTGAGAATGAATTATTTAATTTGTGAGTCTTCATTAAACAATTTTTTGTGTGAAAAACATATGTAAATATTATTTGTAGTTAAATATTACTAGATTAATCATTTTTGAATAAGTATAAACATGGGGTTCTTATAAGATATTACCATTGAGCTAATTGAACAATGAAATTAATTATTTATTGATTAATCTTAGACATAAATTTATGTCAAAACAATTCTAATTTAGAAAATAGTGGAAATAAAATGATACCTAGCCAGCATTCTATGTGGGGGAAATTTTAATTATTTTTAGAATGATATCCTCAATTTTATGGGAGACAGAGTTTATAACTAGATATTTATCATTAAGAAGTTTTATTGAGATATGAATAACAACATAAAACTTGTGTAATGTCTACCATCAGCAAAATAACAGTCTTCTATCTATTGATTCATTGATACCAGAATGATCACTGAAATTAATTTGGTATTCTAGTCCACTTATTGGGTAATTGTGGGTTACCACAATGAAGAATGTTAATTATTTACTCCACTGTGAAGATAAGGATAAGGGTTATCTATATTTATATCATTTAGAAAGATAATGAGGTAAATTTTGGTCTCTAATAATGAATATCAATACAAATTATGAAATGGACGACATGGAGGTGGAAGTATAAAAAATATATTTATAAAATAGTTTCTTAATAACTCATCAATCATTTATAGAGATAAAATTCAAATATAAAAAAATATGGATAATTTTACACATATCATGAAGAAATAGTCACAAGTCATTCATAATATTCCTTTGGTTTTTTGAAACAAAATAAGAACAAATTAAATAGATTCATTGAAGGATTAAAACTACAATATTAAAAGGATCAATCTATCTGATACATTGGGAGTCACAAAAAATTAGTTCAAGGAACTCTCAAATTATATTTTTAGTTAGGATAATGGTAAAATGATTATGGAGTAATGAAGATAAGAATTTCAATTCAAGATTATGGGTTATATGAAAAAATATGAACGATGATCCAACCACTTAGATGTTAAAAATATGGGAAATATCATCTTATGAAATGCCACAATGGGATGGGGAAATTGAATAACTATGGGAGATAAGTCCACCAATCTCATGAATGGAAATGAGACATGAAAAAGTTTTCCAATATGATTTCGGAAAGAAATGTACATCCTAATGAACCATCCATCACTCAATGACTGAACTATAATGTTAAATAGAAATATAAAATCAAGTGCACAAAAAAAGTCTTTTTGGGTACTCATCACTAGAAACCACACAACCATATAGATAATGGGATAAATTATTCAATCACTAATACTAAAGTGTAGTGTGATTTTTTTCACAAGGGATAATTTTTATTCACTCAAGAATGTAAAATAATAGATTTTATTCAAGATATAATAATTCCATTATATATTGCATGTTTTTTAGAACCGTTGAATTGAATCCCTGATAACATGACGTAGAGATACCTACCAAAACACCATGTGGTACAATCCTTAGAACCAAGTGCTAGACTAATATAATTTTAGCATATGTGGGAATATTATTTTACATAATCACAAAATCCTTATCTTAGTTTTTTTTTATTCTATACCGGTCATGGATAATATATAATTATATACAACACATATCAAATTTTTCAAAAATGAAATATCATTATATATTTTGAACCATTCCATGTCCCTCTAAAAAACCTATTTATATTATGATTTATCTTTGGAAAATACCAATTCATTGTAGGCATTGATACACTATGATGATACACACCTTGGATAAATGGTTGAGTTAAAGGAAGGTATCAACATGGAGGAAATAATCATTGTGTGGGAATGAACTAATGTATTTCATGGAGAGTTAACCAGAACTACCACAGATGATGAGGTTTATTACTTATTAGAATTTATAATGAGAGCCAATCCAATATCTAAATTTCCCTTTAGGATGGCCCTAATCGAACAGGAAGAGTTAATGATGTAGCAAAATGAGAAATTAGAAAAAGGGATCCCACACCCTAGTGCACCTCATTAGGGTTCACCAATACATCTATTAATGAAAATTTATGGATCAATGATGCTATCTAATGATTAATTGGAGCTCAAAATGATCAATATAATAGAATTGTGTCGCCATCCAAGTATTTATGACTTGTTTGATCAGCTATGAAGAGCTCAATACATCTAAAAAGTTTTGTGTCATTCAATATGTAATCATGTAAATGTAATGTTGTTCAATATTCAAAATACTACATTATGTTAAAGGTATGGGTACTCTTTATTTCAAAATAATTACTCATTAATATTCATATATTTGATAAATATAGTCATTAGAGACTCTTTAAAAAAATTATTGTATATATCAATGATGATCTCATTTAATCCAAGAGGATGGTGGAATATGAAGAGTATATAATACAATTTTTTTGTGACATTAATAATATAGAAAATGTACAATGAGTTCTGAAATTCTGAATGTTTAATGTAGAATTTTACATTCATGGGGAACATGATAACGAGTTTGGGAATTTTTCTAGGCCCTTCAATGAAATTGAAAATTTAGGATTGGAAAAACCCCACTACTGTCATAGATATCGGTATTTTTCTTTTTAAGTTGGCTTCTACCGACAATTTATGAGAAATATATCATGATTGTAAATCCTACTAACTATGTTTAAACAGAAATGGTAATTTATTTCTAGATAGTATAATGTGATGATTGATATATAAAGATAATTTTTTTATTCACTACTACTGTACTCACTCTTTCATCACGTGGAAAATGTTCTTGGATATATATATTGTGAGTATTAAAAAGAAATATTTTTATTTTTATGTCATATAGAATGACATAGTGAAAACCAATGCATCATGAAGACTAAAAATTCATTAGAAGAACTACCTAACACATGATACAATTCTTGTTTGTATGATCATGATTGTGATGATTTGGTGGAACTACATATATGGTGAGAAGTGTGACATATATAAAAATTAAGAAATTCTAAATCTTGTATTCACCAAGAAGGATCCCACCATGTGACAATGAATATTGTTATATATAATCAAGGACCACGATATCCCTTTTCAGTACCATCCATGAAATGAAAATGAGGTGGTTGATTACCATTTTGGAAAAGAACATAATACTCTATCAATGGCTTGAATTGAAAAATACAAAATATTACTGGATATGAAAAGGATGGTTATGGAAATCATAATGACATATAAGATATATTACCTTTCAGAAATTATTTCTTAACCATCTATGAATGAGAAAATCTGAGAGAGAAAAATTTATTATTTGGAGCATTAAAAAGGGTGAAATAAGTAAATTGAAGGAATATTCATGAGTTCCACATTGATGAAGATGGTGTAATTAAATTTCTATGTAGGTTTCATCTTTTTTATCAACTAAGATAAATAATTTTCTATTAAATAATTCACATAATTCATCATTATCTATCCACCATATAAGTAAATTGATATACCCTGATATTTTATTGAAATTATTATTAAAAAAAATTATGAAATTTATAACAATATAACAATGTTTTTATTATGTTATAATGTTGTTTAGAAGAAATATATTTCCAAATGATGATGATTTCATTCCATATACTCACATTGAAATGAAAGGACATCACCATGAACAGTTTCGTGGGTATCCCAATGACATATGAAGGAAATAATGGAATACGGTTATTTCTGTATAAACTATTGAGGTATAACCAATCAATTTATATTTTTGAATAATTACATTAGGAATAACATTCCATGATAAATTTAAATGAATTAGTGAGGCTGAATTGGCATCAACATTCAATCATATTTTATAATGATCAAGAGTTTACATCTAAATGTTGAATAATTACATATCATGCTTTAATACTGAAATGAATTTTATTTTTTAAAATCACCACCAAACTAATGGAAAACCAAAATGTAATATTTAGACACAATAAAAAAACTATGAGCCTGGTCAATATAATTTAAGGGATTATTGGATCAATAACTCATATTTTTTTTAATTCTAAAAAAACATCTTCCACTCAAGTATTCAAATGTATATATATGAATCATTGTATGGGATGCGAGGTATAATTCCTAAATTATAGGATGATATTGGGGAATGAATGATACAATGATATAATATTATGCCAAATAGAGTATAAAAGTATTATGGAATCCAACAACATATAAAAGTAGGTTAGATTCAGAAAAATATATATAATGAAAAATATTAAAGGGAAATGGAATTTGATGTTGGAGAAAATGTTTTCTGTGATATATCATGATTGAAGAGAGTCATTTGGATTGTAATTGAATTTTATTTTTCCCAATAGGTACATTAGAATATTTGATATCTGTTATCACATATATGTAGGGGCCTATTGTCATTCACATCCACCAAACATGGGTCAGGATTAGGATGTGTTCCACATATCAATCATTGGGAATGAAATTCCCAACCCTTCACATTTACGGAATTTTCAGGAGGTATAGTTAGAGAATATATTCTTATTTGAGGATAAGACGGTGACAATATTTGACCATAGATATAATTTTATTTGCGACAAGGAAACTTTCCATGATATTATGATATGGTGAAACCATATGTATGATGAGGCAATATGGAAACTACAGGAAACAATGAAACAATTGTATCATCATCTATTCTCAACCTATAATATTAGTTGAATTTTTTTGAACAAAAATACTAAATGATAAAATAATGTTATAATACATGATTTTTAAATGATATTTGTTTCATGATGTAAATATCAATTATACTCAATTATAATCTTTTATGAATATAAAAAAAAGAATGAAACCAAAAAACACAATTTTATTAAATCTAACCATTAAATTATTCGTAAATTAAACCCATTAAATTTCAATAAAAAATCTTGAAAATAATATAACATAGAAAAAATATAGTTGAGAAATTTACAGACCCTTGATTGGAAAGAATCATCCCTCCCATTATTAATAATGTAGAAATAAAACAAACTATTACTAAACTAATAAAAATGTTAGAATATATAAATATAGAACCAATATAGAATTTCTGGTGAATAATGAAATAACTAATGATAATGTATTTATAGGAGGAAATGTTACTATTGGAATGAAGTGTCCAAGGATCATGTTGTCACACTAATAGGGAGAAGGGTGAATTAGGGGGAGCCATTTTTACTTAATTTTCTTCAACCATTTAATTTATCATCTATCACTTGTTTAGATAATAGGATCATTCATTTAGTTATGAAAATAAATGATTCACTACACCCATTATTTTTACAATGTTAGGTACTAGGACTTACATACATTCCATGTTGGTTAAACTACACATCATTGATTATACACTATAATATTTTTATCAATTACATTGGTTTAGGAAGAAAGTAGTTATAACACCAAGTAATTGATCATCTAGTTGATTCTAGTTATGCACACATCCATCTAACTCTTCTTATTTCGTTGGATAGAACCCACAATAATTCGACTGGTTTGACCCCCCCGGTCTCCTGATCCTCTTCAGAAACTGCTTAGACCCCCCTCCAGTCATAAGACCCTTCTTAATTTGAATTTGATCCATAGATAAGATGAGAAGATGATCCTTCTATACAAGAATGTTGGATCAAACTGGATCGTGTCCAATTTCACGTTTCATTTCACTGATGATGGACTTGCTCAAATATATTTTTATCACTATATACAATCATCTGTTTATTATAGAAGCTTCTCAAGAATGAATTATTTCTTCTGATGATGCCCCGACCACATTGAACGTTGAGAACATGGACATATAAATTAATATGAAATACTTATTATTAAATAATTCTGGATTCAGTCTCAAAAATAATTTCCCCATTGTATAAATGCAATGTATTTGTTGCATGATTATTTCATCATTCTTGTATTTATAACATTGCATGGTCCTCTCAACATGCATGAGCCAAATCCACTTCATATATATACTTATCAAAATACTCTATTCATTTTCAACTCATTATTTTATTAATATATACAAAATATGTATACTTCCAAATCACAGGAACACCTTGTCTACATTTTATGCATGGGTTTCATGCATTTCCATTACCAATATGCATTAATATTTCCCTATGCACACTTCTTTTTAGCATAACTACAAACACACACATTATAATTTTTTTCATCCATGTGAAAAGTTGATTGGTAATTATGTGTGAAATTTTATCTTCATTATTTGAAATATATGTATACACTATATATGGTTCCTCAATCTATTCACAAAAGTGTATATGATATATACATTCTTCTACACGAAAACCTCAATGTATGTTCTCGATATTGTTTTTCACAAACCAATAATAAAATGGTTTATAGAATCCCATCAACTTAGTTTCTTCCCCATACATGTTCATCAAGAAGAAAAACTAGTCTCATAAACACATATTATTTTCTCATGGAATAAATTCTACTTCTTCATGAAATTGATGTTGCGCAGAACCCTTTCTGAACTACAAATATTCATGGATCATCATTTCTCCCTCAAAAATAGCTCTCAAATGTGAGATAATTTCATACATGAAATGGCCTAGATATATAGTATCTATATACAATGAACCAAATCATAGTACATTATATAATCACCGTGATGAATTAGATTATACCTTATATTCCATCATCATATCATGAATCAATGGATGTTTGATGTTGATTCAACCATATTCATACCTTCATAATAATGAATCGATAATGAGAATCTTCATATAAGGATTTGATCAACGTCACCCATCAAGCTTCACATAAACAATACTATTGAGTGAGGATTCATAAGTAAGAAAATGTATAAAGATAAAAGGATGGCTTGGAATTTAAAATGAATTTACTGTAAGGTTGCAAGTAAGGAGAGACGATCAGATGACAAGAATTTATGCTAAACATATCCATTGGTGGAGATTCATTCAACAGTAAAAAATGAATCCCATATAGAAACTACAATAAACATTTTTATATTTAGTTCATGGGGGAACAATTTAATTAAACACACACACACACACACACCACACACAGAGACCTAAACCGTTAGTCATAGCCCCCTGAGGGATAACCCACCCACCAAGAATCTTTATTATATAATATTTTTGTCCTGAAATAACAGTGGGAATAAAGCCCATTACATTGGTAAACCATGGTTCATTCTATTCACAGTAACCCATCTGCAATAGTACTCACTATAGTACCACTATATTACCCCACCACCACTATAGTTCCACCAGTGAATAGTTCCACCACTACTACAGTACACTACATTATTGTTATTGTACATGCACCCAATGAGATTTGAACCCCCATTTTTTATGTAGTATTATAGGGTTTTAACCACTAATTCAAGAAACAACTTCACTGCAAGCTATTTTATGATTACTTATAATACATGATGTGATTTCATTTGATCTTATATATCCTCCCCCTACCTGAAACCACCCCATATCAGTTCTGTGGGAACTCTTTTGCACCCACCTCTTATGTCATGCCACCCCGCATGGTGGCCCTCCATCCGCTCTCCAATGCTCCCTTGTGGGTGTACACCACGACATACATATGATTCTACATTTCTGGGCCCATGGGTAGTGTTATACAGCCCTTATGGTGTGCTACTCCATTTAATTGGAAGGCTTACTAGCAATTTTTTTAATTATGGACCATAAATTTTATAAACATAAATTATAGAGAACATAATGATCCTTATTAAAATATAATAATTGTAACACCCCAATCTTCCACGGTACGTTTCCCTTCGAATAATGCAATAGCGTGTGTTGTACGCAACCTCGAGCTCTAACACACACCACAACTAATTAAACTAGCCGTTGTAAATAGTAATACCTACTTTTTTGAAATTTTATAAATTTTATTTATCAAAAAGGACTTCATTTTTGGATTCGGAATATCGAAATTATCCTATGTTGAATTTTTGGTATTTTTCTGAGAACTTCTAATTTTTTATGAATAGTGAAAAATACTTAAAAAAAATTTTTTAATCAAAATAATTTATAGTGATTAATTATACTATTTAGTGGTTTTGAAGTATAATTAGAATATATTTTTACCATTTTATCCAATTGTGGTCATTAGAATTAATTTAACATTGAAATTGGAGATAAACAATTGCCAATCTTTTGATATAAATTGTTTCTTAAAAACACGCAATTTGATGTAACAGCGGGAATTAATTATAAAATTAATTAATGCAACTTATATGTTTGAATTTTCTAAAATAGACATTATTTTTGAATTCGGAATATCAATTATATCTTAGGGTGAAATTTTGGCCTTATTCTGAAAAATATCAATTTTGATGAATAGTGAAACCACTAAGTGGTTGTTAAAAACTGATTTTTCGTTAAAATGAAATATTACCACTTCTGTGATTTGATTTTCAAAAATACAACATACATGGTTGTCATTAATAAGTAAAATGTTGTTAAATGAGATTAAAATAATTTTTTGGTGAATAGTAACTTTTAAGGTCTTAATCACGATTAGAAGTAATTAGTGTAGTTTAAGGTAAAAATAATGTTTTAATAATATGAGATGAGCTTGAAACTTGTCCTACTCCTATTTTATGACTCATGGCCGACCAAGACAACCCATGGGTCAACTTGGGGACCCCATGGAGCCACTTTGGTCGGAAAATGACATTAATATATATTTATTTAATGTTAAAATTAAATTGACACAAACATGAGTTGTTTTACTAAAACAGTTTTTAAGTGGGGTTACAGAAGTCCAAATTTTGACTATAAATATTCATTAGAAAGATAAAAAGATTTACTACATCATAGTATTTTTTTTATAATTTCTAGAGATTAAATAAATTAAGTTATTTATGACATCATTATGATGCAGTGATGACCTCATTATTTAAAGATTTTAATAAAATGAAAAGATAATGTAAAATCCAAGGCATACACTTGTCCAAAGACCATTGGATGGGTATATTTCGAACCCTTATAACCTTAGACACGAATTATATAAGTGTGGGACCTTTAGAATCCGGAAGTCATTGTATAATAATGTAACATTCCAATCTTTCTAAAAGAGCCCCTCCCCTCCTCTTATAAAAGGCCCCCACCTCTACCACCTTATTCACACTTTCAAGCCATTTGGTTCGGCCACACTCTGCCCATATACTCTCCCAACTTCTCTCCCTTCATCCGAGAAGCTTTAATTTAGTCAGAAAGCCATCCTAAGGAGTCCTTTTGATCAAATCAAAAGGAAGAACCCGAAGAAGAGGTAACGTTTTCATCACCCTCTTTCAAGTTTCTTTCTTCTTCCACTCCCTCTTTGTTTATTATTCCAATTCTAAAATTATAACTCCAATATCTTCTATATACTGTGATGTTATTATAAATATGTAACAACCATATTCAGTATTCTACCCATCATTTGAATGACATGTCACCATACGTGCGTACGTACGGCTTACCGTCTCCACGTCGTGGTGTAATTGTTATTCAATATATTATTATTTAGATGAGTATAATAATGATATGTAATTCATGTAAATAATAAATATAACATGATAATGATTCTGTATATATGATATACTATCCAATTATATATTATTTTAATATCAAAATAATGATATTGTCGCTCGTGCGTACGTACGGACTACCGTCTCCACGAACGTGATGGGATTCATTCTCCGTCGTATCCATTCAAGTATAATTATCATTTGATGATTTAAAAATAATTTTTAAGGACATGATATCATTATGGATATGAATAAGATACAACCTATCCATGAAAAACACGACTTACGTAACAAAACATATAAAACAAAACGAGTAAGTTAACACCCGAAACAACGATAAATATAAGGTATTGTTAACAAAGCAATGTTAAAAGATCATATATTATATCATATGAATGTATATGATTCTTGTATAATTTAATAACAATTATTTCACCATTATACAGGAGGTTAACCTACCCCAACCGAGGAAAAGTACAAGGTAAGGGTTTACTTCACAACCTCTTCATTATCCAAGGTTGTTTATACATAATTATCTACTGGGACCTCGTTATCATCCACATCCATGTTTCTTAAAAATGTCTTTCAAAACATTTTTACTATTAAATGGAAAATGGGTTAAAGTCATATATACCCTTATACGTTTTTGAAAGTAATCTTACCGTCGTTTTCCAAACAATGTACTTTTTGACCTTTTTGACAAATTTAAGGTAAGAATGTTTTTTTTAACTTATACGGCGGGTGCGGCTATTTTCTGCCATTATAACTTCGTCAAAGATTCCCTAACAAGATTATAAGAATATATTCAAAGTAAATGTATTATTTTATAATTATGGTACTTTTAAATGATTTCAAAAAGGAGAGATATTTCTCTCAAATAGATTTGATTTCATCCATGTCAACATCCTTTGATGGGTTTTAAGTTTAATTGAAATTGATTTATGATACAAAACTTGCATTGAACATTTTGTGAAATATTTGACTATGGATGTGTTATATTTATACCATCCATAGTTTATGGAGAAATTGTTGACATTTCGTATGCTAGTTTTTAAACGAATATTTATGTTATGTTTAAACCTATTCATATGAGGAATGTATTGGACTTAATATGTGACGGGTGGAGCCCGCTATAGCTCCTCGATGCATCGGTAGGTCTCATGAGACAACTAGACGTGGAATTGGCCGAGGCCCTTTCCCAATTTGATTTATGGTTTTGGCCGAGCCCTTAATCATTTTAGACATCTTGGTCGAGGCCTTGACAAAATGTTTCAGAATGTCTGGCATTATATATTCCCTCATTATGAAAGTGGTTATTGATATTTCATGTGATTATTCATCTAGTAGAATATCCATGTGAGTAAGTAAGTGGAATTATTTGATTTTACTTCTGCCATATTATGCTGAAGTTCAAGTTTAATAAGGCTTTTGTTTAGTTATACATTGCCTTAATTGTTAGTTTTTATTTATGAAAGCTTCCGCAATATTGTTATCCTTACTGAGCATCTGAGCTCACCCCTTTCAATGTTTTAATATTTTCCAGGATGTGAAGAAGTATTTTATGAATGACCTGCAGGGATAGTCAGAAGAGGATAGGAGTGTGGACTATGAAGACTTTGTTATTAGTTTTTCACTTTATGATGTAATGTAAGACTTATGAATGTATCTAGTGTTTCCAAGGCTACTAAACTAATTGGTCTTTCGAGACATGATCTTTTGTGATCATGGCAATGTTACGAAGTAATGCACCGACTCTTGGTAGCTGGGGTCGGGGCGTTACAATAATAAAAAAGAATAAGCATACCCATAATTCATCTCACATTCCTATTTTTATTCAATTTTATCCTTAACCCAAATAACTTAAATTTATTCCTCTCAATGTTGTAGATATTTGTTCCAAACTCAAATAAAAAAAGGAATTTTTTTCTAAACTACAAATCATCACATTAATCATCACAATTTTAATAAATTATTGTCAATTTATCTTCAAAAATAATTGAAAACAATTATAATTTCATCAAATCACATGAAAACTTCAAACTCCCCAACTAGATTTGTTGTCAATACCCATTTCATATTAAAAGGAAACAATATCTAATCCCCATATTGGAAATGAATTCAAAGCTAATATCATGGGAAGGAATTATAATTCACAAAATTAAAAATCTAAGAATATACCCTTATCTTCTATCAAATATTTTTGGAATTACATCTTAGAATAATTGAAATCACTACTATCATTGAAAAGAGGTGAAATTAATCATATCTAAGTATACGTAAGAAATTATTTATATATAAAATAGGCGTGATCAAATTTAACAATAATGTTGTCACTAAACATCCGTCATTTGATACCAATATTAGAAACACCTTTTAAGGAAATGATAAAATTATTTTCAACTAATCTCTTACATACATCTTAGAAAATAGTTTAAAAACATTCCAATGAAAATTTATACAGTCCGTTTTTTCTTCATGAAGTAAATATCTTCCTTTAAAAATTGTTTAAAATTTTTATCATGAAAAATAAAGAATTCTGTCAACATACCTCAATGATGATAAGTTTCAATTTAAAAAAAAATTAAATTATAGAAACACTAGATTTATAGCTCTCTGAAACTTATAATACTCATAAAATATCAATTGAGATAGAAATATATGGTGGATAATATTATGTACTCCCGCTCAAGAGATGAACTCAAATCATTCTTCATCATAAGTGAAATTCATCAAGAATAAATTCCAGATATATACTTAGATTATTTGAGATGTTGTAGTGAGACAACAAGATTTCAGCAGTCGTCCATGATGGATATCATTATAGTTACAAGAAATAACATATTTTATAAATTGAGGTATCCCCCTGAATATATGATTCAACATTAGTTCCTTATATGAGAAATACACAATATATATGGGAATTATATGGTTCCTAAAGTCTCCTCAGTTAGAGAAACATGGAAAACAGTTTCTTCTGAACGTAAAAACATTCTTAGATGAAAATTTATTATTTATATTATCTAGAAATGATGTTTCATTTTTCACTTATTTCTCCAAATTTCATTACATTTCTAACCGATATAGCTATATAATCAATAACTTTTTAGAAACATGCTCAGTCTTCAATATGTGTGTGAGCATATTTTCTATGAAATAAGGGATTTCTGATCTTGTGTCTCTTCCATATTTCTTAGTTTCACTTCTAGATGGAGAAAATTTATTTTAAGATAAATAGTCTCATATGTAACTGATCCCACACCTTTTTACCACTTTTTTTAAGGTTAGAGACAAAGCCTCATTTTTATTAATAAAGAAAAGAAAAGACCTCTTTTAACTGGGTAGAGGGAGACCCATTACATAGCCCGAAGGCCCAGTGGGCTTGTGGCCCATTACATAGCCCGTAGGCCCATATTCTTGGCCCAATTCCCATTCTGTTAATAGTAACTTGGCAGCTACAGAACCCGCACAGTACCACCGCCGCTACAGTGCCCTGCCGCCGCTACAGTACCCTCCGATCAATAGTGTCGTCGCTGCTACAGTACCAATACAGTACTACTACAGTACCTGCTCCCAATGGGTTTTGAACCCCCATTTTTCATGTAATATTACGGGGTGATTACCATGCCTTTTTACCACTGAATCTTCATCTTCTAAATTTATTATTCATGAATCAAATTTTTCATTAGTAAAAAATTGTCAAACTCCATGATCCTTTCATTATTATCATTATTTAGAGCATCATTGGAATTAACAGATATAATATACAGAATTTCAAGTGAATGAATAACATAAGTAGAAAAAATGTCAAAATTTTATTTCCCTAAAATTTTACATTAAAATTATTCAATAGATTCAACATAATATATTTTAAAATATATATCATTTTTCCTTTTCTATGATAAGACTTGTGAGATTATTAGAAATTCAAACCTTTTAGTGAATACTTCGTCAATAGTGTCAGCCTATTCTTCAAGATGTAATTTTAAATCCAAATGTTTTACGAAAACACTTGTCAAATATATCAAAAATTATTTGGGAAGTTTCATCAGATTATTTCGGATTTGAGAATTGATTATAACATCATCACATTTTGAAAATGATTCATCAACTAATTTCATTGAAAAATATATAATATGAGTCCCTTTTGATACCTCTTAATTGATAATTATCATTGAATTATTTATTAGCTTCATTGGAAACCATTTTTACATTTTTATCACTAACTTTACTAATACATCAACATATCTATCAACAAGAGTATATATAATTCTACCATAAAATGAACCTATGAATTTTCTTCAAACTCAAATCTAAACATTATATACTTCTGATAAAAAAATTGGACATGTGTAGTATATCTAATCAGAGGTCGCCTATTCTCTTATAACTATTGATGTTTAAGTGGATAATGAAATCACATTGAGGGGTAGGGGTGAATCTGGTGCTACTAATTTTATTGATTTTTTCAACATTTGATTTGACCCTCTTTCACCTGTTAGGATGAGTGGATTATGAATGAAATTCCGAAAATAAATGAAATGTGACACACAATATTTTATCAGAATTTTGTAGTAAGACCAACATACCTCCCATGTTAAATATACCCCAATATATAATATCCATGAAAATATTTTTATCAATTACAACAACTCATGAATAGTCTAGTTATAAACCCATGTAATCAATCCCCCAGTTGATTATTTTTATTCCCCCTATAAATCCAACTCTTATTATTTGTTTGGTTAGAACCCCCCCCCCCAACAGTTTTAATGGTTAGAACCCCATTCTATAAAACCTCTTCAGAAACTTGTTCGACACCCCAGTCACAATCTCCCCTTATTCTAAATCTTATCCACAAATAGGATTATCAATTTATCCTCCTCCATATGCTTTATGGATAAAACCAGCTCATGTAAAATTTCATGTAACTTTTCTATAATTCTATACATCCATATATATTTATCATCACTCAATAAAATTAGACACCTCAATACAAAAACGACTCAATAAGGAATAATTTATTTTCATGAAGACCCTGCCTCACTACACACTGAACACACAGATATATAAAATCTTTTGAATTTATGATTGTAAAACATTCCCGACATCAGTCTAAAAAATCACGTCCCCATTGTATACATACAATTTATTTATTTCATGTGTATTTGTAATGAATTTCCTTATAAAATTTCATGTCATTCTTAACATGTGTGTTAAAACTCATGTTCATGTACATACATTTCACAATAAACTATTCACTTTTTAATCATTATCTTCTTAACATCCATGTATGGTTTATACTTCCAATTCACATACAAGCACACTATATATATTATATACATGTTATTCATGTATATGAATTTACAATATTAATTGATACTTCCTTGTGCACACATCCTTTCCTTGAATCTACAAACTCCCACAATAAAATTTTCTTCTTTGATGTCCAAAATTGAATGGGTATTATGCACACATGTTCATCTTCATGACTTTCAGCATTTGTATACACTATCCATAGTTCCTAAAAACATTTTTAAAAGTCCATATGATATATAAAATATTCATTATGAAAATATCTATGTGGGTTCTCTATATTGTTTTGCACAAACCAAAATAAATATGGTTAAGAAAATCGTAGAGACATAGTTTCTTCATGGAACATGTTCATCACGAAGCAAATCTGGCCTGATAAACACATATATTTTTTCCATGGAATAACTTCTCCTTATTCTAGAAATGCGATTTTCATGGTACCCTTCTTAACCAATATGGATTCGAAAATATTTGTTTCTCTCTCAAATACTACTCTCAGATAGATTATAAATGCATAAAAAATGAGCTCGACTTCCCATATTTATTGGTAAAAAACCTCATCATGGAGACATATATAATCTTAGAGGTTATTTTGATTGATCCTTCAAAATGATATTTATTTCATGATGAAAATACTATTAAATCATAATATGATCATATTCAGATCATTAGGATAATTAATAATTAATGATAAACTTCAGATTGAGAATCTATCAACATGACCCAAGGAGCTCTAGATGAATAGTACACATGGGATGGGCTTCCTAGAGGAGAAAACACATAGAGACAAACAATAATACATGATATCTAAATGAGTTGATATCACAGTTGAAATAAAGGGTATATGATTTGATGGCCAAAAATAATATTTAAGATATCAAACGGTGGATATTAATTCTGTGATAAAAAATGAATCCCACATCAAAACCACAAGACCTTTTCCACTTCATTATTGTACAATCTGTGATTGAAGCCGCTCAGAAATATCCCCTCCCTCCCTAGTACCTCCTTGTACAAATTCTATGGGTGCGCTTATGCACCCAATGCCACCATTTTTTCACCCTATATAGTGGCCCTTCACCAGATCTCTCATCCACATTTTGAGCTCACACATACAGAAACATAGTCCAATACACTTGTTATCCTGATGGTTGTGTTTGGATAGCCTTGTGGTGTGCTTCTCATTTAGCAGGTTGGCTTGCTGGAAATTTTTTTAATTAAGGACCATATAACTTACTTATAAAAATTCTATGTAACATGATTTTCCATAATCAAATATTATTGAAAACTACCATACTTTAACCCACATTTCATATTATATTTCACATTTTATTCATTTGGAAACACAAAAAAAAATCACAAATATTTAATTCCACACAATGTTGTAAATAATTTATTCAAACCCATATAGTCAAAGAAACTTTTCTTCTGAACTAAAAACTAGTTCTCCAATCATCACAATTAAAAATCACATCAATATTTCAACTTAATCACTAATTACCAATTATTAAAATTTCACAAAATCACTTAACCAACTCATGGAATATTAATGTTACTATAGAGAATTTTAATAAGACCATATGGAATAATAAGCTGACCATTAGAATAGTAATTTGACCTCAAAATAATTTAATATAATACAAAAAATGTCTATCATGAGTAATTAAATATAATATAAATATTATAGTTCTATAATATTGATATATAGATTAATAACTCAAATAAAATATAAGGATATAATTAGTAAACAATATTATTAAATATCTCAAAAAATTCCTAATTTTTATAATAAAAATTAAAGTAACCAATATAAGAAAAAAAATTATTATATAAATGTATTTTTTAAGTGATCTTGTTGAATCTCTCCCTCAATGTTTTTTAGTGATATTTAGAAATATATTAATATTTAAGTGGATAGTAGAAATATAATTTTTTTATAACTTGGGTAATATAAATTAGATAATTACTAAGGTAATAATGATGTGATCATTTCTAGAAATTTCATCAAAATTAAAAAATATTTAGTCTAATATATGAGTAATTAAAATACAGTAAAATACCTATATCCATCTCCTTGGAAAACCACTCTTCCCTCACATAACAATGCCCAATATCTACCGAAATCATCACTATTTTGTAGTTAGATTAATTAGTTACCTCTCTTAGTAAGCTTCCACCATTCATCAAAAAATTGTAGTGCCATATAATAGAAGAATCATCAAGAAAAGATTATGTTTTCCTGAACACGTCTCCAATTTCCCACTGATATTATATTTTATACTAATTTTGTAAAAAATAAAATTTTCGATGATTAATTAGGAAGTGTGATAAAATTATATTAATGGTTGTATCCTACAATAAAAATTATATTTTTTATTTATATTTTTTATCTATGTTTATTTTACTACTAAATATATTCGAGATAATTGATAGTTTACCACCAATAGGGATATTTCCAACTTATTTCCTTATAAACATCATTGTGGATTAATATAACAAATAAAATATGTTATACAATAGCATGTATAATTTTCTTTTATGAATTTTAAATTGATCATTATTATTTGTAAATTTCATTGAACAGAAATTGAAGAAACAAATAAAAACAAAAAAAATTTAAGGAATAGAAGATATTAAAATTTTTACCTATAAACCGAGGATTTTGAGAAATTTAGTCCAATTTTTATAATTTATAAATATTAACAAGAATAAAAGGAATTAAAATATTTTTCTATGTTTTAATAAACTATTTATGGTTATTTAGGAGGTGTAAATGCGATGAAAAAATAATAGAATTTATGTATGGGGATTCATGGAACCAAATAAATTTATTAAGTGATCCATCATTATTGTCATTTTCATAATGGACATTCTCAAAATATTCCACAAAAATTATTTAATAATTATTGCATTTTTTGGGTCTATATATGTTGTACTCTATTAAAAAAATATTATTATATCAATAAAAAAATTTAAAGGGTTATCATTCCAAAGATCACACTTGACCGAACTTATCTTTCATCTTATTCTCTAAATACTGATCATATTTCTTTTAAATACATTGATAAATTATTAATTTTGGACCCCCATTGATAATTTGTGAATATATAAATCATGAAATAACTTAGAAACCCATTCTCTTCAATGGGTTATTTTGTCACTATGATTTTTTATATTCAATGTTGCATACATGATTATTCACATTTACAATGTGAAAGATATTACAAAAATTATGTATCCCTTCAATGTATTGGGTATTGAGAAATATATCATATGATTATATGTATTAATGGGTGAATATGGTTAAATAATTTTTCACAGTGATGACATTATGACTTCGGAAGATATGTAATTTGTTGACACGATACTATATTTTTTCACAACCATGTTTGGTATATAAAAACCATGAAATGAAGTTTCATTATTATGCATATGAAAAAGTACAATAATATTTCACAATCCTCCAGAATAATGTTCCTAATGATCATTTGACTATGAAATGATGTGGTTGATGACGATCACCCATGTACTATTGATTCACATCCATTATTCATCACATTAGTTGGAATGTTTATCACTCATGTCATTGTTAAATATCTTCAGGAGACAACATGTAATAAAAAGATCATGGGATATTTGAAATTTTAATGACGTATATTTTAAATAACTTTTTAGTATAATTATGTAAAATTAATATATGGTCCTAATTTTCCAAAGATCGTAATCAATTTGATCCTTGATTCATAGTTTTATTATGTTGTTTATATTAAAAATTATGTAATATTAATCTGATAAAAATTTTTGTCATGATAATGGTATTTTTAAATCTCAATCCATTTTTAAAGTTCATGTTCGAATTAATGTGTTTCAATTTATTGAATATTGAGGGATTGAGTACTCTAATTTTTTAGAATAATGGATATTTTGTATTGTGTCTATGACAAACAACACTAAGGAGAAATGAAACATGATATACTATTTAAATGTGACAGATTTGATCTAACAGCTAAAATGGTATGTCATTATAGGAAGAAAAAAAATTTATTATGTTATGTATAAATATTTTAGACTAATAAAATATAGTAGTATATAAGGAATGATTTTTTACTATGTCATTACATGATTTAAAAAAATACTATTCATAAAAATTTAATTTAATTTTATCTGAAACAAATTTAACTAATATATTAGAACATTGTAAATTTTATTATATGAAATTAACATAATTTTTGAAATCATCATGTCAAAATTAAAAAAGGTTGAAATTTTGGGATTTTATTTTAAACTGGAATTTTTAAATGAATAATGAAAAATAATTCTTTTTTTGTAAAACATTCTAATCTTTTTATAAATTGAACAATTTTTTTACTCATATACTTAGATGATTTTATTTATATGGGAAAATATTTATGACTCTCTATCTCTATCAGATGTGAAACAATATTATCGTGCATGTATATTGTGGAATAATGCCATTCAAACAGATATAATTTTTTTTCCATCCCCAAATTATATGGAAATATAAAATGAATTAAATATGGAATATTTTTTTATGTGAAATGATTATGTGAAATTAATTTACCATCAATATCCTTAAACATTCACATATTATGGAAATTATTACATCACTCATGTGTACATATAGCCTACCATCTCTATAAATAAATGAGATTTATTTTCCCCATCAAAATTTCAAAAATGATTATAAATTTAAGTGTAATTTATATAATTTATATTTATATCATTATGTAAATTTATGATGTATTTCATATTTAAAATAAACAGAAATCTGTTGAAAAAATATGCATGATAAAATAAATTATTTGACAGTTGAATATTAGTAATAATAAAATATTATTAATGAAATGGTGAAAAGTTCTTTTATGAAAATAATATATGATATTTTTATTATGTGTGTGTTTTTTGTATAAATTATTAACATAATTAAAATAATTAAAAAGTATGTTAATGAACATTTATCTACAGAGAAACATGAGGAAAATGATTTCATCTCTATTGACATTGAAAGAGGGATATCATACCATTATTCACTAATTTACATTATATGGTGGTCAAAATAACAATTTTAAAAGTAAAAAAATTAATCAATCATATTTCATGGTGTTTTTGGTTTCAATTAATTTTATTTCATTCATAATTATTTGAATCAAAATTTACTCATTGTTAAGTGTTTCTTAACTGAATTTCTTTACGTAGAAATACATTATTTCCTCAAAGTCATTTATATTCTAATATTTTGGTGTAATTTATTTTTATTATTTATTTTATATTTACAACATCCTTATGTGTTTTTAAATTTCTTATACATAAAAAACTCATTGATTAATTTTTACATAAAGTTTATGATCATTTTAAGATATTGTATCTCAATTTCCACCTGATTGGGATATATTTCATAATATGCACCTAATTATTCATATGAGTTGTTTATATAGACCCTTTGACATGGTATATTATCAATATTATTATATTCAATGTATCTAATATTTCCTTTTATTTTATTTCATTCATGGTGGTTAAGATTGAAAATATTAACAAATTGGTATTCTTTAATACTTTAATCTCATTTTAAACGAAATAAATAAAAATATAATTTCCATGGGAAAACATGTTAAATAATTGTATTTAAAAACAGTTTTATTTTACTCTCCTATGGTTATTTATGAAATTTTATATTAATATTACTTTTTGCCTCTTTTTGGAATATCATATGATTGAGAAAATATTTTCAATAAAATCCCTCTTTATTTCGATTACCATTCAAAAATTATTTTCATCATTCACCTATATATTTTTCTGAAAAAACATCTATAATAATTTTAAAACTATAAAATAATTTATTAAATAATTTGGAACATTTTTGACATTAAATAAAATTAATTAGAATTTTATTTTCATTTTCTAAAAAAGATAATTTTTACATTTTTCATTCAATCTAAATTGTATAATTGTTTTTAGATAATCATAATTTATAGAATATTACCACATTTAAGACCTATAATTTATATGATTCTTATGTTATAATTATTACATATTATTTTCTAATAAATTATTCTTACAAATATTTTGAAAAAATTAAGTGTCTCGATGTGATTTCCCAAGTGAAAACCCTATTTTACTCAATAATTTTTATAATTGTCATTTTAAGATATTCTTATTTATAAATAACAATAACCCTTTAAATTATATATTCAATACCTTGGATATATTTTATTTATTACATCCTGATTCTTTTGCGAGACATTTTGTGATTAGATTTTTTAGATCATTTATAGAAATTCTTTTTCTTGACTAATTTTGTAGTCATTGTAATTGTACTTAATCATTGAATTTATTATCATTTATTGTGCTTTAAATTTAACATACAAATCCATGTTCTTAGTTTCAAGGATAAGGATATTTCCAAAACAATATTACATTTTTATAAATGCTGTTTTATAATGAATTATTTTTAATTCAATTGTAAAAATTATAAAAAAATTCATTCTTTAATCAATACATATATTTAATGATAATTAATATAGATTATTAATTGAATTAATTTTTCATTATTTGAGGAATTATTTTAACATTTATTTATTGGAGGTGTCTACTAATAGATATCCAATCGATGAAACAAGAGTCTCTTGAGATGAATCAATTAGTTATACCAATTCAATAGTTTTTATGTATACCTTCCCATTAAATAAAATATTTTTTACCAAGGTTTTTAAGATATAGATATCATGATTCTTGCAATCATGATGTCTAATATTAATAATTTACTTCATTGAGATATCAGTACTTATCATTGATGAGATGTTTTAATTATTATTATATGTGGATTCAATATCATGCCCATGCTAATAATAAAATGGAATGTTTTATGTTCTTTACATTGCCATATTGATTATTATATATAAATAAATTAATTATTCCATTTTACATAACCCTTAATTTGTTTTTTAGATCACCCTTATTTATTTTCTTTCATAAGGTTATGAAAAATTATTCTAAGGATAAATTTATTGATAAATAATATTTACATTCACTATGTTGTATAATTTTTGTTTTCAAATATAATTTAATATTCATGTATGTATATACTTTACCATGAATAAAAAATTACTTGATCCCTTAGGATGAAAAATTTATTTTCTTAATCCAAAGTACTAATGTAATCACCAACTCAGGGTTTGTCAAGATGAGGTATTTAAAATTATGGTATTTATTCCTAATACCACATGTTATAATTTATTTTATCATGTTTATGCCTCATTACAATGATATATTCCCATTTATTGTGATTATTATCACCCATTTCCATGATTAATCATATATTTCATTAATATAGAATATTCTATTTTGATTTTATTGCCTCATTCCATGATCTATGATGTTATATAATTTCTAAAAAATATATTATATTATTTAATGATATATTTAATGAGATATCACTCCCATTATTGTATTTTATCACATATTTATAGTCATACCCTTTATAAATTATTTATACAATTTTCATTTCTAAACCTTTGAGTAGAAAATTTTGTTTTTTCACATCCCATATGAATTATGTGTAAACAGGTCATTTATACTAAAAACCCTAGGGGAGATGTTGAATAAATAATATGTGGTAGTATATTTACCTATCTTTTCTCTAATGACCAATAAATGGGTTCTAGTAATGTAGTATTGTTTTTTATATTTATTGTTTAAGTTATGAAATATATCATATATGTATCCATGTTTTCCTTGATTAGTCTCAATTCAAAATATTAAACCCAATAAGTGTTCTTCCACTATAGAGTTCCAAAAATAATTATATTATACTAATTTGTATTGAAATGAATATGAATCTTTAACTTTATCAATGCCCAAGACATATTCAATAATGTCACAATGTAAAACAATATATATAATTAATTGTATATAAAAAACATAAACCCATGAAATAATAATTTGTATTCCCTGTTCTGGATATCATGTGGATCAACCAATATATACCATTAATCTTCCTTAAATTTGGGGTTTTCTTCTAAATATATCATCTTCGAACTCCTTCAAAAATTATCTTCATCCTAATATTGTTTTACCACTTTCACATTCCTATTTCCTAATCTATAAAAATTTTTCCTACTACCCAATAATGACCAACCCATTGTTATAATAACTCAAATTAATCCTTTAAAAATACCATTACCAATTTTTCAATAACATCCATAACAATTAACAGTGTTTTTTAAAAGCATGAAACCATCCTAGTAGCTACCTCCCCGCATTTTAATCAAAATAATCATTTGAGATCATAAAATAATTACTAAAATATAACCCTCGTAAATCTAAGCACATACCCAAATAGAAATTCTCATAACAACCCATGGACCCACAAACAAAATAGATTATTTTACAATGGATGGGACATCATACCCCAACACAAGAGCCTATCCCAAAGACATACTCAATCCATCATTATCCTTCTACCGTATGTTTTTTCTATTATAATTATTTATCCCTGTTGTTACCCCATTCATCTTCCAATTAAGAATCCTCATCACACCCTCATAAGTAACATATTTTCACTAATGACAACACCTAACTTAGGATGGATGAATTATTGAGTAAGACAATAGAAAATAAAATATATATGATTCATAGGTTTTATGGTTTATACAGATAAAATTCAATGTTTTTAAGGTCCTCAAGGTTATTTATTTAGAGAATATAGTTCTCATAAGATATCATATATTCATGTAGTTGATGATTTATTTCATGATTTCTCTTTAGATGTGAGTGTTGTAAATTATATTTAAACTGTACAAGAAGTAATAAAAGATAGTAGAGGATATATTTTGAATGGGAGATAGTAGTTATATTTTTGAGTGACTTCAACTATATATACATGTAGAGTTAGATCTCAATTATACTTATTATTATTTGCTTGATTTATATATGCTCTTAGATATTAATCTCCCTATATGACATGATGTTTTAAATAATAAGTTAACTCATCTTGAGGTATCCCACATAAGGATTAAAAATTGATTTATTATCCATGACTAGAAACAAATAGTTTATTCACATTGTTCAGTGATACCATTAAAAATCAATATTTTATATTTTTTCATAGCCTAAAAGTATTGAACATTGCATATTCATCTATAGTGTAATTTGATGGAGTAGTGGAGGATACCGAAAGTGATTCTAATTTTTGAAAAAAAAATATTTATCTAGAATTAAATATGAATGATCATATATAAATGTATTCATTCTCATCTCTTGGAATGCTGTAGTTATTTAATTTAAATTTTGTGGTGAAAATGGGATTAGTGAGGAAATATGGATTTTATTATTTTTGGGAATATGAGTTCATTCAATACTATATTATGAAAAGGGTTCTACAATGATTATTCTATACCAAAACAATCCATGATAACCCAAATACAAATCTAATATTGTACCAAAACAATAATGAACAAGATTCATTCCAAAGGAGTGGTAGATAAAATATGTTGGAAATTATTTTATTTAATGACAATCATCTAATGAAATATTTATGATGATATGAGACTCATAATTATAGAAGTACCAATACCATTGTAGATGACATTCGTAGTTCTTTATCCTTCTCGAACACATCAAGGAACATCTATTACATTAATTCCATCCATGATTTTCCATCATTACCACCCATTGAAATCATCAATATTACACATTTGACCACTTATTTTATACAAGAGATTACATTAGAGGAACCTATGATGGAAAAATCTATTGTTGTCTCTCAACCCCTTGTAGGACTTCACATCCCATTTCTCTGTAATATATGATTCCCGAGAGAATGAAAATGTGATGATATATGATTCCCTTTTATGGTAACCTTTATAGACCATATAGACCACTAAATAGGCTCCCTCTTGACTAGGTATATACTTCAATCACCACAGAGATATCACAATATAGTAATTCTAGATAACTCAATAACTCCAACTTCATATCGCATATATATTATTTTTACCATTCCCAGAACTGAGAAGATTTAGGCCACAACACCATTATTGGATCCACTACACATTACCATGCACTACTAGTACAGACTTTATAAAAAAGTCACACAACATAATATGTTATCATGATAGTTTTCCTTTATTCTGATATGCCGACTGGTGACCCTATAATTATGCTATTTGATTTTTTTTATTTCTTACCACATCATCATTAAAATGAGAGAATTTTTAGGCCCTTAAAGAGACCAAGGAGCCCATTAAGGATTCATATCTCATCTCATCCTTATTATTGTTAGTTTTTATGAATCAATTATAAATAATGAGTGTGTATTTATTTTAGAATTAGGAAATAAAACCCACTCAACCAGTACATTGAATAGTTTACACCATTTAACCTCAATCACACCTCCTCGTACGCTGGAGGGAGACAACAAGTGTTGATGGTATATGAGAATATAATAGGACTACTATACAATATTTTCAATGTGAATAGAAAATATAGATAATGTAAATATCATACAACACATCAAAAAACGTGTAGAATTCCAAGAAAGATCCAAAAACGACCTCATAATCATGAAATAACCATGATGATACAAAATAAAATTCATCATCTTACATATTTTCCAAATATTACCAACAGGATCTAGATGAAAAAGATAGTAATTGACCCAAGAAACTATAGGAATATTCAAATTTGTTCCATAATCTAGCATGACTACCATCTCATAGCTATATTAAAGCTGAGAATTAAAACATCTAACGTAGTTACCTTTCAATTTTACCAACCTACAATCATAAATTTTACCCGAGTACAAAATGGGGGTCCAAGAAGGTTGTCAATATGACCTTTTAGTCCATAAAAAAAATACTCCCTACAAAAATATATTATAATAAATAATCACACATGATGGTGTTGTAATACAAAAATATAAAAGATCAATAAAATAAATAACAATAATTTGTGAACATGTGATTCATAGAGAACCCAATTGTCAAAAATACCTACATACAGTAGTGAAATTGTTATCTAAGCATTCCAAAAAACCATTACATCCCAAATAACAAAATCATATCATGACCCCAATTGAGGGTTCTTATTTTATTTATCAGGTACTACCTCATAATGTGTGATTTCATAGTTATTAGAGACCTCCACAAACTGGATGTTTTCATAGTTATCATGAACCACCCATGAATGGGCATTAGAATAGTTATCATATATCACCAAATAATATCTATTTTCAAATTTACCTTGAACCACTTAAGAATTTTTTGTCTTATATTTATCATTTTCCTACATATAATTGGTGTTTGTGTGATTGTCATAGGCCACACATGAAATTATTTTTCATAGTCATCATAGGCAACCCATGAATGATTATTTTCATTGTTGTCATTGTAATTAATATTATTTTCATAATTCATGATGCACACAATAAAATATTTTTCCCCAGTGACCAATTTAATTATCTACCAAGATATAAAATTTCCACTATAATAAATATATTTCATCCTAGGACACTTCAAATTTACACTCTCTAATATAACAAAAACATCCCATCTTTCATTCAATAAAACACTTTTATAAGGAAACTATATTAATCATGGTATTTTTGTGGAATAACCACACAATTCGAATATATCAATTAAGAGGGGTATATAGAAATTTAATATCTAATTGTAATCATATGAACAAAATTGGATGTCATGCATAGATATGGTGAGTGATTTATAAGGCAAGAATTTTGGAAAATTAAGAGAGGTCATGGAATAAAGTTATAGAAAACCAACATTAGTTATATAGTAGTATAATCATTAGATATGATCCCTATTTTTTCTTAAAAACATGGGAATTAAGAAAATATATGGAACCCAAAAATAATGGTAACAATAAATAAACATAGAGGGACCCTTATTAGCTATGAGAGAATGAAATAATAGTGAAAAATTGAGTCATATAATTACCAATAGGTCATGATCAATGTAAAAAAATTTAAAATTGTTATGTGTTAAGCTAGATTATTCAAGTGATTATAGAAATATTAATGAAACTATTTTGTGAATATACCACACCAAATGAAGAGATAAACATTTTAAGGGTTCAATAATGAATTTTGGTAAATATATAAAATAGTCATTGATTTAAAAAAATGGAGGACCCCAAATATTCCCTAGCGTCCAACACATTTTTTATGGTCTAATAGATAGCATGTTATCATCTTACCTGATAGAAAATGGGATTAAAAACAATTTATTTCTCATTATTATCCCACTATCATGATGGTGTGACTGTTGTAACTTTCTTATAGAGACCATCAATTTTCAAAAATTACCATTACATAACATTTGTAGAATAATTTAAAATTATTCAAATAGACTTCCAAATACTGTATCTTTTCGCATGCCTTTGGAAACATGGAAATATATTCATTGGAATATATGTGATATATATCCTTCCTTAAGATATTCTTCATGACTATCACCCTTTTTATACATATAAATAAATGTACATAACATCATAACATGGGGGAATGGAAAAAATAAAACGGGTGACCTCAAATGCTCAGTAATGGTAAACAAGAGAGACATGTATTTGTAAGCATGAGCATTGATGCATGATAATGTGATCATACAATAAAAATATCATAGCCTACATATGAAAAATCATAGTAGAGATCAATACATAATGATTGGAAGTTCATTATACATGAATCATTATGAATTAAAGATAATAATCCTTGAAAACTTATAATAGGAACAAAACATGGGATTGATGAAAACACAAAATTATATAATTATTTCCATTATATCCATGTAATCATCGCCAATATCATCTTAGTAGTGTGGGTTCACTCCCAATACCATAATATTAGTCATGGTTCACTCCCTAGTCCATCATAATAGCATGAGTTCACTCCTTATACTATCTCAGTAGTTATGGTTCAATACCATAGCCAAAATAGCTGTCAAGGTTCACTCACAAGAAAATCTTAGTTTAGGTAATGGGATATTAATGTTAACCCAATGGAATGGATGAAGATATAGGTCCCACCCATAACATAATAAAAACACAGATTCATGTTCCACAAGATAATAAATAATCATATTATAGCCCATGAAATAAATTGGGGTATCATAAATATGTAAACACTTCATAATCTATGTAAATATATAGGTTTCATAATTATTTTATCATAATATCAACCCTTGAAAAGATGTGGGATTCAAAATCATATAACTCATGAATGAGATAAAGGATTCATAAAAATCATTCCATTAAATAACAATCCATTCAAAGAATGCATATTAAATGGAAAAATTGAATAATTTCCTTATATATTCATTTGTAACACCCATGGATGTTATATAATATGTGAAATAATTTTTAATGATACTTTGAAAATATTTCATGAGGAAAATATCCTTACTTCCCTGAAATATTGTTTATATAACATTAATCCTTTTGAAAACCTTTTTCTATGAAAATATTATTGAAAACATGTAATGTAATCTTTGAAAAAAAAACAATTTTAAATTACTTTTTCCCTAAAAATCATCTCCAAGAATATTTTGAATTAATTTTGAAAATATTTATTAATACAAGGTTTATGAAAATAATTGATTTCTAACCAAAGGGAGATACATTTATATTTTATATAAATACATTAACATTACTACCAAAGATTGTAATAATGGTAATAATAATAGAATATATCAATAATAAAATGGGTTAAGTAAACTCATGATCATTCTTGAGAGATGGATCATAATATTTTATATAGGGAAACATAAACGTACACTATCTCAGAAAGTAATGAGATTGTCTCAATATACTCTTATAACTTGGTAACATAGGTTGACACTCTCCATTTAAAAAAAAGAAATTTCATGAACCATAATATATCATTAAAATAATTATATTAATGATATTTAATGTAAAATGGAATGATATTCCCATCAAAAGAGAGTTTATGTGGATAACAAATCATGAATCTCAAAGAAGGCTAATGGAGACAAAACAATTTTATTGATTTGGTAACTATTGAAAGCTAATCCTCATAAAATAAAGGTCATAAAATTCTCATGGTAATAACCAAAAGTTTGTGTAAAATTTATATATAATAAAATTATGGGACTTTCATACCCCACCCAAAAGGAATGTGGGGTTAATATAACATATATCTCAATGAAATTAAATGTGTGATGAAATATCCATAACTTGTGTCTTGACGCTCATTGTACATGTAATAGATTCATATATAAAAAATATATGATCATTACAAATATTTTATATAGCATTATTATTATACATATTACCCTATATGGTTTTATTATGACCATAAATTAACTAATTTTTAGGGATTCTATGTTAATGTTTCACTTCGGTTAAAATTTGTTATGTTCTTGTCATGTGTCTAAATTTAGTATTTATTTGGTCCTTAAACTAATATAAGGATTCCAGAATTTAAACCATCCTATAAATATCAGTGATATATAGTATATGTTTTCTATCATAATCTAAATAACATAGGAATGTGAAATCGAATAAACTGTTCTTGGAGACGGTAAGTCGTATGTTCATTGGAACGTTGTTTCTGCCATTATTGTTGTATAGAATGAAAGTGAGTCAATTAAATGGGTATATATATGTATGTGTTATTACAAAATTAGGATTAATATCTTAAATATATCATATAATTTCACTAATCTCACCCATAATACATTCTATGTGGTGTGGGAACAAATCAAATCTCTTTGAATGGGTAGTAGTCTACACTTCCTCAAATGAGATTATCATATTAACAGGAAATTGAAAGTAAATAGATTTTTGTTGTCAAAGGAATAAAGAATCATAAATATATAAAAAATATAACACATGACATATATAAATATAGTGTACATCATAATTTCCCCAATGATATGTGGTAAATGAAAAAATAACAGCCATCATTTTGTGAGGCAATAAGTAGTCGCCTAATGAAATGGTATGTTTAATATCCACTGGATGAAGGTTAATGTATGTATAAGTCGACATATTTTCATAAAGAATTACTATTATATGTTTGATAATATTTGTTTCACAACATAATTAAATTAACTTTGTGAAGGGGTTGAGGAAGAAAAATAAAAGAAAGGATCTTGAGAGAATACATTACCTCTTAATCGCGAAACCTCTTTTGGATTAACCCAAAGGGCTTCTTTGAGAATCATTATATCCAATATAAGGCTACTAGTTAGAAGTTATGATTTATTTGATGATACATGGGATGAGTACGGTAGAACATAAATTGTTTTAGAGGTGTGAGAAATGGAAATAGGAGGTGGCCTCTTATAGTGGAGGAGAGGTGTCACTATTGTAAATATTTAAAGACAGAATACCACTGAGGTTTTTAAAATTTCAGGTAAATAAAATAGTGGACCTGGTTGATCCAATTGATGGTATTGTTTAAATATGGACCGAAAAATGGATATGTACCTCTTTCTAGCTCGTTTTGGGTATTAAATTTAAGAACTATTACTTTATTAACCTATTTTTTCTCTTAAGAAGCATAATTAATATTAATTACATTCAATATTTTTTTGTGTAAAAAACAAATTTGACCACATTAGACAATAAAATTCTTCATATTACAAATATGGAATCCATTTTTTTCAAATTATGATCGTATAATTGGCAGAAATAAATTTAAAATTATTCTCGCAGTCGGGATGACACTACTGGTTTTTAATGTAAAACTAGTCAAAAGATTACTATAATTTTACATCAAATTTCATTTTGAAATTGGTCAAAAGGACATAAATGGGATTTATTGGTAAAAATATTGTCTAAATATACTATTAATCAATTTATGAGTATAATTTACCTTTTTAATTAAATTATATGAAAAAGAAGTTTTGAAATAAAATATAGAATTTTTAACTATTCATTAAATGATGAAACCTTTTATGAAAATGAAAAAATTTTATCCTAACATAATTTTTATGTTTCTATTCCAATTATAATTTATTTTTTGATATAATAAACAAATAATATTTCCAAACATTGGATTTAAAATGGATTCTTCAAAATAATGCAGTAAAAAACTTTATAAATTTTTTTTTCGAATAAAAAATCATATGGTTTTACCTTATGTATATCAAATATATTTTATGAATATAAAATATATTTGATTGATTGAATAATATATGTAATAGATTTATATAAATTACCAATTTTAAATAATTTAATATATTTTTTCTATAATAAAGTTATTATTAATAGTCATTCATTTTTCATATTATTTAATTAGTAACCCCAAAATTCATATTATATTTATGTAGAACACATATTTTCATAATTTATTTAAAACGATTTAATATCAATCATATTAATGGATTTTTTATATTCCATTATATTAATATTTTAAATAATATGTTTTAGTTAGGTAACACTCTATCATGCGTGTTACATAAGACAATAGGGAAAGTCAATCTTGCGTGTAATGTATGATATCCTTACTGTTCCATGGAACATATGTCAAGTAGATATGTTTTGTATCATACTCCATGTTGGCTCTATTACAATGAAATATTTGACATAGTGGAAATTTATATTCACTCTTGGGTTAAATGGATAATATAAAATGATTTAATTAATTTGAATATAAATCACCAAAATATCAGGGTGTTACATTCAACCCCCCTTTGAATAAACATCAACATCAAAATTATATTAGTTAATCAATGTTTAAATAATTGATATCTTATTTCATCTAAAACCAAATCATAAAAATGGATATTAAATATTCCCTTAAAATGGATATTTGGAACCATAATAGTTACCTAGAGTAATATATAACGGTGTTTCCAGATAGGAGAATATAGGTTTGGATTGTAGATTGAATATAGAGGAAAAGCGTACATAATTATTATGCGTTATTTAGGACATCAATAAATAACAGGTGAATGATCAATAAAACAGTTAGGGACTCCAATTCAAAATATAATAATGATTTAAAAGGCTATCAGCCCAACAAAAATTAAGGTATCATGACAAAAAAAATTATCACTTTTATAACATTGATTTATTGTTTACAAATTTCTATAAATATAATTTCATTCATAGGTTTTTATTTAAAAAATTTATAATACATCCTTTTACACAAATAATTAATTTATAGAAGTCAAAATTTATTAATAATGAACTAAAATATGTTTTAAAAGGAATTTATGGCACATAAAAGAATAAAAAGTCTAACTATTTGTCAGTTAAAAAATTAACATGAATTAATGAATTAAAAATAAAAGTAGCACAACTAATTAATCATAAATATTTATTCATCAAAAATAATTTTAAATAATCAATGACATCACGTAGGCTAGTGGTAGGCATGAAACCCTCCTTCAATCATGGGTTCAAGACCCATGGTATTTCCAGACATCATTAGTTTCACCCGACATACATTATTTCATTTTATAAAAAAACACACATTTTAAATATAATATAAGAAACATTGAAATATGGTTTATCACTGATTATAATTTTAACTGATGTTTTCATCCCCAAATTAGTTCACAAATACTTCCTATGATGTTTCACATAAACGTTTCATTAATGGTTATCCCTATAACCATTCTTAATGATGAAAAATATGAAACATTTGAAAGATTGTTAGGAAATCATATTAAAATTGATTCCCCTATATTTCAAAATGTAGATCTTGGTTGTCACATTCCAAACATGTGAATACCTTCATCATATATTCTTTTAAAGCATGGTTATAATATAAATTACCATATCCATTCTGAAAACATTCATTCTTCCCCATTCCAAAATTATATTGGATTTACCCCTTAAATACTAAAATGTTTTAAACAATATTATTGGTAGCATAAACCACTGAAAAAATTCCTTAAATAGTTTCAGGATAATCAATGATGTATAATTTATATATTCATATCCCATGTATCTTTATCTATACAAAATTATCTTATTGTAATGATCATATTAACAGTTTCTATCTTTCAGAAAAATGTCATCTTGTTGTTAAATCATAACACCAGTCCAGTATAAACATTTAAATACTGAGTGAGAAAAACACAAGTATAATAGTACTTGAATATTTCACCATTCATACAATTTGAATCAAAATACATAAATACATAAATAACTTCCTCATTATTCCATTAACAACAATACCTCATTCCTTTAAAATTTAATCTGTATTCTCTTTATTATCCACAATATATATATTACTCACACCACATTGTTGATTATCTTCAAGAATATTATTATTGGAACATTGGGTTTCATGATGTTCATTTTATCCACACTTAAAAAAATTATCCTTAGATAATGACATAGAGTTGCCAAAATTACCATCAATTTTATTTACTAAACACTTAATTTTTTTCCATACAAACACTTACAGTGTGTCCTTATCTTACACATTCAAAACACCTTCTTATTCCTTTAATAAATTCACACAGGTGATTTTATCATCATTTTCAACATAAATAATACAAAATATTCATTCATCAATGGTATCTATTAACTGGAAATTAACAAAACAACTTCATTCTCTTTTTGGTGAGTCCAAGAGTTGGATAAGGTAAACATTGTTAATCATGTTCTGTGAAAACTATCTAGGAATGTTCATGAAATATTCCCCTCTGGTGATCATCCCACTATAGTTCTCATCATAAAATTTTCCATCACATTCAATGTAAATCTATCTCCTTCTGGTTCCCTCCATTGATTAAGACCATAATCATAGTGTGTGAATTACTTATCATATCAGAAAAACACATAGTCGTGAAAAGAATTACTTATATATGAATTATAAAATAATTAATCCTTTGATAATCTATGGAACCATGTGTTTATCCCCTGTTATTTTTAGAAAAATTATCCAAAATCCTTTACGATGGTTCCTAAAAATTTTGTGAATACCCAGATCATATCATTCGGCTATGTCAAACCAAGTGTGTTGTAAGACCCGTTGTCGTGTACTAGATTACCCCATGTCAACCCCGAAATATCATATCAGTGTTGTTACCCCAAGGTACATCTGTTATATATCCACACCGACATATAGTATCAAGAAAGGGATGTATTACAAGGAAACCACTCACTCTATCCTTTACAAAAATACCATGACATTTTCCTAAACATTAACTCATTAATATACATATCCTTATAGGAATACCTAGAAATTTAAATAGAAATATACTTATGGATATCACTTTGGTTTTATTATCTTATTTTTTAATGGTTGAAAAGACCTTTTCTCTCATACCAACTATAAAGATCCCAAATTTTTTGTCCTTTTCATTACGTAACTTTTGTTTTGATTACTAAAACTTTATACAAATAGACACTCAATGTCCTTAATTGGTTTAGTTCCTTTTGAATAGTCAAAGCATAAACACTGGAATATATGTGACCTCAATAATCACCCACAAGGTTATTCATTAATATCCCCCTTCTTAAAAATATAAAACATAGTAATTATAATCATATCCTGGGGAAATGAAACATAAAATTGGTCAGAAAAAATGATAATTAAGGTTAATCAAGGGAGGCATATAAGAGTAAACACGAGCATAATGGTATGAGAATATAAACAAGAAAATATAATATAATACCCTTCATATAAATGATCATAATAGATATCATGTCATAAATAGTAGTAGCTCATAATTAAGTAATCATTATAAAACAAAGATCATAAGGAATTAAATAATAACATATGAATAAATACTAGGATTGTGAAAAACACATAAGTATATAATGATTTATATAGTTTCCAAGGAATTATTTTCAATACCATCTTATTATTATGGTTTCAATCCCTATACCATTATAGTAGTCATTCTATAATCCAATGGAAGTCATAGTACCATGAGTTCACTCCTCATACCATCATAGTAGTAATGGTTCATTACCATGGCCATAATATTAGTCATGGTTCACCCAAAATATAATATTTTTTGATCGCATGATATAAAAATCATTACCCAATGCAATAGATGTAGATATATGTAAACCCTTAATAAAAATAAATCTTACATACATGTTCTAAAAGATCATAAATAATCACTTCATAACCCTTGAAATGAAATTAGTATCAATATCATTTATAAATATTATAACCTATGGAAATACATTGGTTTCATAATCATTTCATCATAAGAAAACTTCATAATAAATGTGGGTTTCAATGGAATATAACCCGTGAATGAGATATGGGATTCATTAGAATTATACAATCAAAAAAATATTCCGTTCCATAAAATAATATTTTTGGAAAATTTTAATAATTTCCCAATAAAGTCATGAGTAACACAAATGAATGTTATCATAGATGGAAAATAATTTTGAGTGATCTTTAAAAAACCATTTCATGAGGAAAGTATCCTTTCGTCTTCGAATAGTTATTTCGATAACATAAAAAACAAAAAAAACCATTTTCTCTAAAAATATCATTCAAAAATAATAAAAGAAGATTGGAAAATAATAAAATATTTTAAAATATTTTTTCTATTAAAATGTTATTCAATGATTTTTTTAAACAATTTCGATATCATTTTCAAAAACATTGTTTTGGAACACATTATATTTCAGACTGAAGACATAGATGATCAAATTTTACATAAAAACATTATATTAAATACCAAAGGGTATAAAATGTTACTAAACATAGGATATCGTGAATAAATAGTGTAAATGTAAACTCATGAATATTCATGAGATATGTATCATAAAAATTCATTAATGGAAGCATAAAACTTAAAAAATATCGAAAAAAGATGGGATTGTCTCAATAAACTCTTATATCTTGGTAACATTGGATCATACTATCCATATAAGAAAAGGAAATTAAATTAATCTTAATATATCATTAAAATAAATATTTTTAATGATATAATATGTATAATGGAAATATATAAACTTATAAATATAGTTTAGGTGCATCAAAAACATAATTCTCAATGAAGAAAAATTGAGACAAAAATGTCTTATAGTTTTTCTAACATTTGTAAGGTAAAACCCATGAAATAATGATTATAAAATGGTAATGGGAATACCCATAAATTTATTTAAAATATACATATAATAAAATAATTGGATGTAAATACAGAACTCAAAGGGAAAGATTGGTTAACATAACCTATATCTCATGGAAATTAAAAGTTGGATGAAATCCCCTTAACTTGTGTTTTCACTATCTATGTACTCACACAGAAATAATATATAATGTATATATGTTTACTATACATAATTTAATGAATCATATAATTATACATACTAATATAAATGGTTATATTATGACCTTATATTACTTTCTTTTTAACGATCATATGTTCGAGTTACGCTTTGGGTAAATATCACTTTGTTATTCATAGGTGTCTTAATTTGTTATATCATTAGTCCTTATACTTATATTGTGATTAAATATTATAAACCATGGTAAAAATATAAGGTATATAAATTGAATTTTTATTTTAATATTCTAAATAATATTGGTGTATGAAATACAATACACCATTTATGGAGACGGTATTCCGTATATACGCATGAAGGTAGTTTCAATATTTATTTTCATATTG
Source organism: Viscum album (assembly GCA_963277665.1). Classification (NCBI taxonomy): domain Eukaryota; kingdom Viridiplantae; phylum Streptophyta; class Magnoliopsida; order Santalales; family Viscaceae; genus Viscum; species Viscum album. The sequence goes on from OY728137.1 coordinate 1,213,597,163, forward strand.
AAAGAAAATATATATTTGAAATATGTATATAAATATATCTGTGTACAATTATCACAGTATCATGACTATTAATAATATATCTTATAATTTCACTATAATCGTCCTTAATAAATTCTATGTGGAATGTGAACAAATCACGTCACTATGAAGGGGTGGTAGTCTAGACTTCGTAAAACATGATTAATATATTAAAAAAATGGTATGTAAAGAGATACATGTTGTAAAAAGAAGAATAAATAATAAATACATAATAAATATAATATATGACATATATAAATATAGTATTTATCATTATTTCCTCCACAATTAGGGGTAAATGAATAATGAACAATCATCGTTTGTTGAAGTATTTTTTCACTAAACAGTGAAACGTATGTTCGATATTCATTGAAAGGAGTTTTGTGTAAGTTTAGGTTTAAATTGTTGAATAAGAAATCCTAGAATGTTTAATTTACATGATTTTGACACAAAAAATTAATAAAAAGTGTGGTGGGTTGAAGAAGCAAAACAATGGGAAGGAGCTTGAGAGAAGATGTTAATTCTTAATCTTTTATCTCTATTATGTTTATGCAAAAAGGCTTCCTTCAGAATCATTATAACCAAGTTGAGGATTCAAGGTCAAATTTAGGATTTTTTTGGGCTAATTTTCCATATCATGGAGGAACATAAATATTTCGAGCAGTGTGATGAATGTGTAGAGGTGGTGGCCTTTTATAGTTATGAGGGGACGTAATCTTGTATATATTTGAAGAGATAATTACATAATGTTTTTCTTGTTTCATGCTGATAAAATAATTGAATATAGATGATAAGATTCTAAAAAGAGTCTAAAATTGATTGAAAAATGTTTTTGGACAAGTTTATAGGACTTTTTGTGTCTTAAATTTAAGGGTTAGTACTTTATTAACCTAATTATTCTATAAACTGATATAACTAATTATAATCAAATTCACATATATTTTATCTAAAAAATATTTTTGACCTTATTATACATCAAAAATAATTCTTATTCCAAATATGGAATAAATATTTCATAATTATAATCACATAAGTAGCTGAAAAAAATTAATATTAATCTTATTTTCGGGATGACATTGTTTGTTTTTAACGCAATAATAATCAAAATGTTCTCTATGTTTTTATATACAATTTCTATGTTAAATTGGTTAAAATTACCTAAATTAGATAAATTGGTTAAAATATTTTCTAACTAAGTTATTAAAACATTTGAAAATATAATTTTCTTTATAAATAGATTATACGAAAAATCAATTTTGAAATAAAATCATGTATTTTAAACTACTCATTAAAAGATAAATCCTTTTACAAAAATAATATAAATTTAACATAAACTAATTTTTATGTTTTTACTCCAATTTTTTTGACCTATTAAATCTATAACGTTTTATAAAATTGGATTTAAAATGGGTTCGACATTAAAATGAGGTAAAACTACCTCTCAAAAAGTGGGTTTAATGCATAATTTTTTTTTATCTTATGTCTATCAAATTTATAAACTAAATTTAAAAAATGTAATATGGAATATATAACATATTAATTACATTAATAAAACATAAAATTTTTAATTAATTTAATTTACTAGGTTTAAATATATTTCTGACGATAATAATATTTACGTATATATATTATCGATTTTCATATTCATTAATCAGTAACTGATAAACTAATACTATATTTGTTTAAACCACATATTTTAATAATTTTGATAACACTATTTCATAAATATAAAATTAAAATCCAGGTTATAATCTATTATAATGATATTTTTAATATTATATTACAGTTAAGTAACACTCGGTCTTTCATGTTACAGATTCCATTGAGGAAAGTGAATCTTGCGAGTAATATATGTTATCCTTACTGTTCCATGCAATGTATACCAATTTAGAATTTCATATAACATAGGCCAATTTTGATATATTTAAAATTAATGTTTTAAATAAGGGAAATTTATTTTCAGTGTTGTGTGAAATGAATAATATCAATAGATTAATTTTTTTTTAAAAAGATCACCAAAATCTCGGGGTGTTACAATGATACAGTCTGGGAGCCCATCCACAAGCTCCTGAATCACTACCACTACCCCATATACACTCAAAACATACTCTATTTGCATGTTCTATTAAAGAAATAATAAATTAATAATATTTGTACCTTTATGATGGTTGGGTGTCTATCAACCTCCCTACTATATAGAAAATTATACCTAATATTTACCCCTAATATATCTCTGATCATCGATTCATGAACATAATAAATATGTCCCTAATATTTGGGTCATTCCATGACAATAATCACACCACCTACACCATAATTCCCCACATCCAATGTTATTTATAAATTTATAATTCCTTTGCATGCTTCTTCAATATAATCACTCCTTTTCTTGATTCATGTTCAAATATGATAAGTTTATAACCCATGCACAAGGACCAAACACACAAGATTTTCCCAAAAATACTTTTATAAACCATTATGTATACCTTTCATATCCTATAGTACATCATTGAAGTGGTTATAAACCCACAATGTATATTTACACATGGAATGACAGTCACACCTCATTTGGATGGATTATCTAAAGTACAATGCTTCACATATTGACAAAATATCACATGTCCGGTTATAATGGATCTATTTGATCATATGAGATTCTATAAGGCCTCGGCCTTAATCATCACATATTATTGAATTAAATGAATAATTCTCATTGAGGATCTTTTCAGGTTTAGTGTTTTATAGAATTAGGACATAACTATTGCATCTCAAAGATTACAATGTATACTCTTCTACTGAGTTTCCATTAAATAAAAACTCTTAAAAAGAAACATGTCTAGTTCAATGTTTTAGATAGCATGTCATTCCTTGATCACATAATTGACCCTATTCATCTTTATGTCCTATGTAAAAAATTTCAAAAACTTGGGATGAGCATAAAAATCCCAGTAAAGGATACAAAAATAAGGAAACCTGTTAGTTTTTCAAAACAACATTTAAACCAAGAATACTTTATCAAAGTAATACTTTTCACCTTTATGAAGTAGTAAAAAAACTCTTCACTGAATAAAAGATCATTACCTACCCTTTTGTAACCAAAAGGTTACCATAAAACCCATATAAAGAACACATAACATATAAAGGTAACTTGGGACATAAACATACTTAAATGGAATAACCATACGGTCGACTTCCACGCATATCACTTAATGGAATAGCCATACGGCCGACATCCATACCCAATGCATTGGAGGTTATAATGTAACCACCCATCCTGGTATTCACGGCACCACCTATCATATGGTTTATCACGTAACCACCCGTAAAATGTCCAAGTACCATCATTACACAAAAATATTGAAAATATAAGCATTTCAATAACAACATTTCATTTGCAATCACAATAAGTAATTCCATGATATTGAATTAATCAATCCATTTTCAAAAATCATTTAAAAGAGATTTTTAAATCAATATGTCCCATACCACATTGAAGATTTTAATGGAATTATAATTTTAAAACATTAATTTCCATATAATTAAATACTGAAAACCATTTCGAAAACATGGAAATTAAAGATAAATATTTATAATAATGAATCTTTAAAACATTTAAAACGATATTTTTGTTAAAGAGTTTTTAACAAAATGAGAGACTCATGAATACAAATAATTGTGGAATAACATTTAATCCGAACATTATAATATAATGAGAAAAAAGGGATTCATGATTTAATATTCCAAAGCATAGTATACACACCATATAAAATTGAATTGGTGCATAACAACAATGATGTCTCAATGGAAATGTAAATTGAGATGAAATCAATTATAAAGATGGTATCATTAAATTAAGTATAAATATATCACATAATTATATGTGAGAAATATAAATACACACAATATAAGTGGATATTATGTGTGAAACAATCAGAGTTCATTCACACATAATCTTGGAAAAACAAGACAAATAAAATAGATATTTAACTCAATGAAATGAGATTGAGTTATGATTTCCCATACAAGTTCGTAAGAATTTATCAATGAGATGATTATGTGTAGAAATAGTATATCCACACAACGGTTTGTGGAAATTACAACATAGAGATTCCACACATAATCTTAGCATAATAAAATCAAGAAGTATAGGTTTAACCCAAAGAATTGATTGTGGGTTAAGAAGTTCCCTTGCAAAAATTTGACAGCCTAACAGCATCACTTCAAAATTCAGAAAATGAGTTGATGAGAGATAAAAAGGGGTATCTCATCACTTGGACATAAAATTTTTAGAAATATGGATATATAAGAACATATCCCATCATAATAATATTAAAATACCTAAAAATATGTCTTTTAAAATGAGTAGGTTGAAAGGTCCCCTTACTGAGTAGGGTAACTTTCGAAACGAACACCCCATGGAAGAAGGGTCATATAATGAAGATGTAAATACCCATAAATGAAATTATACTACACAAATTGTATAATAATGGGCATTAAATACACCACTCAAAGTAAATAGTGTCAAACTTAGCATAAATCTCACAGGAATAAAAGTAAGATGAAAAATCCCTTACGAAAACTCGGCAGCCTAACGACGCCACTTAAAACATCCAAAAATGGATTTATGAGATCAAATAGGGTCTCTCATAATATGAACACAAAAATTAGAGTATGATAAATATAAAAGTACATCCCCAAACATAATAATGATGAGATTATAAGAAATGACATAAAAGAGAGAAATTAAAAAGAACGTGAGAGGTTGGATCCCTTACTTTAAGTCTGAGTTGTCTTGTTCGTTTCTTTATATTCCTGAATAATAAACATTGGTCAATTTATAATTTCGTAAGGACCATTTTTAAAGATTATTATTCTGTTCATATCACATATTATAATGTTATAATAATTGGTTAATAATGTGAGTTCATATCAGATGTTTTTGTCAATTTTGGTACATGAGTCAAAAATGAACTTGTTTGAAAATGATTTTCCATATAGTTGTAAGTAAATCTTCTCCAGAATAGTATTAATGATTTAAATATCATATATATCCAGTAAATATTCATTTTATACTACTACATAAAATTTTTAGATAAAAATAAATGAAATGCACCGTTCATGGAGACGGTAGGCCGTACGTACGCATGAACGCTACATTCATTTCTTTGTCATATTAATGGAATTAAAAAGAATTGAGAGATATATATATTATAATTCCAGTATTATATATATTTTATATATTTCACATATGTATATTAATTTCATTCATTATACATTCCATGTATTTCATGAACGAGTCACATCACTTGAGGGGGCGGTAGTCTACACTTCCTCGTATGAAATTATCGCATTTTCACAACATAAAAAGCATAAAGGCATATATTAAATATAAAATACAGAATCATATAAGAAACATAAATACCATATATATCATATATATAATATAGTGGCATCATAATGGCCACCATTAAAGGTTTTGAAAGAAGATTGAACAATCATCGTTTCGTGAGGCAGAAATTCGCCAACCACAGTAATAGTATGTTCTTTAACCATTAGACGAAGGTGTGTGTAAGTGTAGCTCGAATACATCACATAAAAACATACTAGTATATTGGAGATACTGTTGTCGTTACAAAATAATGGAATAAAAAAGATTTTTGTGGGTTGGAGAAGCAAAATAAAACAAAAGAACACAATTGAAGACATTACCTTAAAATCTGGTAACTCTTCTTGATTTGAGTTCAAAGGCTTCCTTGGAATGGATTATACCGAAAGGTCAGGCTTCAATGATGAATATAGGGATTTGTAGAGATTAAATGGTCAGGGTTTGGCTGATCTAAATTCTTGAGAGGTGTGGGTAATGTGGTTGAGGTTGGGACCTTTTATAAGAGAAGAGGAGGGGCACTCTTGGATAGTTATAAAAGGTTACTTTATTATAAAATGCTTTTCAGATTTTAAAGGTCCCAAAATTATATATTTAGAGGATAAGGTGATAATATTTCGAAATCCACCCAACCAATAGCTTTTTGACTTTTGTAGGTATTAGATTTTACATTATCATTTCATTTTATTTAAATCGTTAAATAATGAGGTAATCGTTGCATTATCATGGTGTCATAAATAATTTAATTTATTTAATGTCCAAAAATTATAAAAAAAATATCATGATGTAGGAAATATTTTTATCTTTCTAATTAATATTTATTGTAAAAAATATGACTTGTATAAACCCATTTAAAAATTGTTTTAGTAAAACAACTCATGTTTGTGACATTTTTATTTTAACTTTAAATAAAACGTTATTTATGCCATTTTCCTACCAAAGTGGCTCCATGGGGTCCCCTAGTTGACCCATGGATTTTCGTTTTCGGAAATTAAATATCCAATAATGTTAGGACATGTGTCTAAGTCATTTAAAATTATTAAAACTTTATTTTTACCTTAAATTACACTAATTACCTTTAATCGTGATTAATAAAATTTAATAGTTACTATTCACCAAAAAATATTTTAATACCATTAAACCACATTTTACTTCTTAATGACAAACATGTATGTAGGATTTTGGAAAACAAAATCAAAGAAGTGGAGAAGTTTCATTTAAATGAAAAATCAGTTTCTTTAACTACCACATAGTGGTTTCACTATTCATAAAAAATTGATGTTTTTTCAGAAAAATACAAAAAATTTACCCTACGCTATATTTGATATTATGAATTCAAAAATGATGTATATTTTACAAAATTAAAATCATATAAGTTAAACTAATTAATATAATAATTAATTCCTACTGTCAGAACAAATAGCGTATTTTTATGAAATAATATATATCGAAAAATTGACACTAGTTTAAGTCCAATTTCAAAGTGAAATTAATTCCAATGACCACTATTGGATTAAATGGTAAAAATAAATTCTAATTTAACTTTAAAACAAATTAAAAATATAATCTAATCATATAAATAAATTATATTAAAAATAGGTTTAGAATTAAAATGTAACATTTTTCACTATTCATTAAAAATGAACTTTATCAGAAAAATACCAAAAATTTACACAAAGTAAATTTTGATATCTCGAGTCTCAAGAAGAATTTTATTTGGTCCAATAGAATCTATAAGAGTGACCAAAACTATATTTAAAGAGGGTTCGCCATCAAAAGGTGATAGTTCGACCTTTTAGTGAATATTAGAAGATTTATGCTTAAAATTAGATTCATTTTCATTTTACGACTCTAAAATTTATTGGATGAAAGTACAAATACTTGACAAACATATATAATCATTTTTTAGTTAGTTCTGTTCTTTCCCGCCATTACAATGTCTTTGCGTTAACTACCATTTAAAATAATATTATTTTATTATTAGAGTGCAGCGTATGATTTCAAAGGAACTCTTGTCGTGTATTGGGTATCTCATCAAGCATAGAGTTTCCTTTAATATTTTATTCACAAATATGGATAAATATAAAAATGTCATATTATTTATTTACTTGGGGGGGTATAGATTCCCATCAAATGTATAAAACCATATTTAGTTTAATTAAATAGTAGGATCATCATCAATTCCATAGCAACTATCATGGATTAAAATTATGTGAATGAAAAAAATAATTTAATCCCAACCCCGATAAATTTTAATACATTTGAAGAATGAATTTCACATATAGTTTTTCATTAAAAATAAAATCTAAAATCCATCTCGATAATCTCAAATTAATTTCAACTAAATCCAATTAACCACAAAACAACATACAATTCATATAATAATTTTCCACCTAACAATATAGTGTATTAATGACCATATTAATGTAAATGTATATATCTAAAAACCAATGTGAGACTCCCCACTATAAGAGTATTTTTTTCATCAATATACTAGATAAAAATATACGATCACCTCAGACTCTATCTTACTAAATGATGAAAAAAATTAATGGACATAGTTTACCCCTTAAATCATACAATATAATAAAAAACATTGATCTCAACTAGTTATTTTATCCCCAAATTGTAGCATATTACATCCAATAAAAATACAACTTACAATTTCCATCACACCTTGAAATGGACAGTGATTCACACCTACTATGTTTCTTGCCTTATATAGCCATGTTAGATTAATATGCATACATTGGATCATCTATAACTAATTTAAACACTTTTTAAACCTTGATCAATTATTTTTATCATCACATGACACCACTATCAGGTTAAAAAATGTTCTATTAGTCCACATTAGCGTGATGAATCCACGATGTCATCACCATCACAATGAAGTCAAATTTGATTCTCATTCAATACCCAAGAAAAAATTCATTATAGTAACCAATTATTTTATTTTAACCAAAATATAAGAGAAACACCATAATAAAAATCCCACCATGTCTTTATGACTATCTCCCATGAATCCATGTACCGTGGAACATCTTAGCACTAACAAAATTTCAATCCAACGTCTTTTTAATCGGCTTGAACATTTTTTTGTACAACCAAAGTGAAATAATATTAGGAAACTATCTTTTAATTGGTTCATTATATATCCATTACATAAAAAATACATATTTGTTATAATAAATTGGATTATATTCCACCAACAACAAATCTATGAACTTAATAAAACCACACATTATAGCACACACTTTCATCCTCCATCATGCCAAAATCTAGTAGTTTCATGCACCCCCTAAGACTAATAACAAAAAAAAACTAAATATACATTGAGTTATATTTTATTGATCCTAGAATTATGTTCCAGATCTAAAATATAACAATTCCACCCATCATGTGATGTTAATTTAGTTTGTGTATCCCTTCATATTCCTATTTAGGACTTTCATCATAGTATTCCATAATACAATACATGTTATCTTGCAACTATAATCATACAGAAAATAAAAAATATAATCCCATGAAAAAAATTCACCAAGCACATGAGTATTGTTCTTATACTAATGATCACATAAAATTTATGCCATAGAGTACAAGGTCTTAATATAAAATTAATCATTACCCTCAACAATACAAGACACAAAAGAAGCTGACAAATGTTTTCCCTTATACAGATCCAAGGAATGAACCATCCCTCTCCATAAAATCTATATTACCCACCATGATTACACCACATAAAATAAATCATCTTAATAGTATATATGTATATGGAATCCATAACACTATGCTTACCCTACTCAAAGGTCTCCCTCAACCACCAATATAGTGAAAATATTTACTATATAGAGTCTCATTCTAATGGAATATAGGCTATCACACAAGATGTGTACATCATGCCTTAACGAAAAAATATATACCATGAGTGACACTTCATCCCAGACCTCAAACCTCAATGTATCTATAATTCTAAAGAAACTAATTACTATAGGTTCTCACACACCAGTATACTAACTTATCATCATCAGGATCCACATGGAAAGGAATCCAAACATAGGATTTACAAACATCTATGTCCATGTTATATATATCCAACCCAAAAATTTATCAATCATTGACCCACTAGGGTACATATTAAATGACTTATAACAATATATAATAACACTTAAGGTTATGAACTAAACATAGGATGAACCAAGGTAGAATCTAACTATCCAAAAGAACATATAAATAAGGTTATCACCCCTAGGATTTTTGGATTAACCGAATTACCCATTTTTAAGGAAGGTCACTCACATATATGACCAATTCAAAGAAATAATTCAAATATATATTTTTGAATGATAAAATTTATAAAACGAAATTACAGTTCTAATACTTTTTTTTCAATTGTGACATCGAAACCCAAACCATTATCTTATGTGAGGTAAGAGGTGATATTATTCAAATGTGAAATCCCCAAGACACCATATGCGGTAAATAAATGATATGGTACAATATATACATGGGGGGGATTTAATATTATTAAAAATACAAACTATATATAAAAAATATAAATAAACAACCTAATGATATGAAACTAGTGTATATTTAATAAAAAACAATATCATAGTATATGTGAAAAAGTAAAGCATTAAAATTCATGAATGGAAAAAAGGTATCGAGATACATAAACATGGATGTTGTATCCCTGTGATGACAATGAAAAATGAACTCAATTATCAAACCCAATCTCAAGAAATTAGTATTATTATTCTACACTACCAAAGTTTGATACCATTCCTTTACCTATGTCATTTAGAATAACGTCTATAAAATATCCAAAGTAATTTTTTTTGCAAGCGTGTAATCATATCCTATATGAATCCTAGAAAATACTATTCTACAAATTATACTTATAGAAATAACATGTAATATCATAGTTCACATAAAATAGTGGGAGAAAAATGTAGAAAATCACCATAATAAAATATTTTAAACAATTAAAATTGAAAAAATTAATTTCATCATTATTTCATTCTACATAAGATACCAATCAATATTCCAAAAATAAATATCTATTCGTGTAAAATGAACATCCCATTACTCTTGTGAAGATGATCATGATTTACCAATCCATTACATAGTGATAAATCTCATATTCCATTTCAATTTTTATACTGATCACAATGTCCCAACCAAAAAGTACATTTAATAAAATATTACCATGTTCCACCACGAATTTAAAGACCAAATTCTTCCATATTATAAAAATATAATAATTTTATCGATTTTAAAATAAGTGTTTTTAAATCAATTTTTTCCTCAAATAAGTAAATCAAGGTAATGAAAATGTTCCATAAAATTTTCAAAATAATTTAACAAACAATGATTATAAATTTAATAAATCAATTGAACCCATGATTTTCCTTTTAATATACAATAAGTTTTTTCTATTGAATATCATATAATTATAATATATAAACATAATACTTTTAATTATATAAATAATAGATTATATAAAAATCCATCAAACACTCAACTGGAAATTGCATGGATATATGTACCTATTGAGCTTTAAAATTTAGGACAAAAATTATTTACCTCAATAGATCAAACTATGATATCCGAAAAATACTTCATACATCAATGAACAACCAAAAACTAATAAGATTTAAAATGATAATATATAATGTGAATGATAGTTAATTGAGATATACTACTACTATGGAGGTCCAATGATCTTAGATCCATCAAAACAATCTTTTGGATAAAATGGAATTACCCATAATGTTTATTGTGCAAAAAAAGTTTGAGATCCTGAGAGTGGAGAATATAATAATGATTTCAAGAATAAAATCAGGTAAATATTTATTTTTTTGAATAATATACACATGATGAATTTTTTAGCTATACTATATTGGATACAATGTGCTAACCATTAAAAATATTTTATCCCCAAACCCCCCTTAAGTAGAGTTTGTTCACATTATTTCAAAAACCATAGGCTAACATTTATTTTCCACTCAGTATCTATTTAAATGGTTTCACATAACGAAATAACATTTTTTCCAAAACTATTTCAATCATGTTTCTTCAGAAAAACTCCTAAAATATATTTTATATGTTTTAGAGAAGTTTTACCGGTTCCCCTAATTAGGTAGAAACCATGAACCATTATAAACCCATGTAAAATACGCAAAAACTATACATAGACACGCAAAATTCAACCAATCAATTTCATTACATATAAAATAATAAATAATGGGTCAATAATACTAAAACTCAGGGTGTTAAATACTCCTTGATATTTAGATTAGGATAACCAAAACTGTATATCTTTAGTATATTAGAAAATTTTAGGTCATTTACCAAATATATGTTCTTCTAGGTCCCACATATCATGTTGAATCCCAATAATAATTCAATGAATAGACACAAAAATGGAAACCATTCCCACATTAAAACATCAATATTTTGTCAAAAAAATAATATACACATGTAGTAAAATTGTATCTGGTTACAGATCAATGTCATCCCAATGATTTTTCTGGGTTAGACCAAAATTGTAATTTATTAAGTGAGATATAAGATCTAATTTGGGTATGGAGCAGAATCATTGCTATATATTCAACTAATAATAAATTTCAAAAATCTATTCCTTTATATAAAAAAGAAAAATATTCCATGGAATGAATTTACATTACATACCGAAATACTAATTCCCTATCTTTAATAGACATTTAAGCACACATGGAATCCAAAATTAAACCATAACAACTGAAAATGTTGATCTTCATAAGATCTCTGATTACATTAATCCAATAACTTATGTTTTTTATAATTTTAATTTTCTCATGTAATATCCTAAGTCAAAATATGTCCCATAAATTCTGTTTCTATGATATTCGCACAAAAAGGTGTATAATAAAAATGATAACAATAAAATTTATTAAAATATACATATATTTATAAATATATCAAGGGATGATATATTTATTTGTATGAAAACACTACTAATTAATCACCCATAATCCTCCAAAATTAGTCTCCAAATCATAGACCTTGTCTTATATGTTATGGATCAAAGTGTCCTCTTTTTTATCCATTTGAAGATTAAAATAATTGGTCATGGAAAAGTAGTTGTTGAAAACTTTTTGTACAAATAAAAAAATCTGAGAAGTAAAACTAGGATATCGGTTAGTGAATATTAGAACTTTTATTCCAAAAGAAATTATGAACATGAGAATGTATATTATTTTAAAGTCTTACACTACATTGGATTAATGAATTGGGTTGATGAGATCTATATTTTTTAGCATATCCATAATCACCAACATGATATTTTGTTTATATACTTTTCAAGGGTGAATTTTAATAAAATATCTACATAAGTGCCCTCATTTCAATATGTATATAGTAAATGAATGAATCATATCAGAATTTCTTTTTTTTCTCATGAAAGATAGTTGAAAGGTGATGAATATCACTACTTAATAAACCAAATTCCTTCTTTATGCTCACCAAAATAGATGATTTCACTATAGCTTATTCATATTTTGAATGACAGGATCAATGGTCTAGTTATAGTTTTCTACATAGAATGATGTTTTTCCTCACATGTCCATGGAATTTAACACCTTTTATGAAAAGTAAACATAGAGTTATTATGATTTCTTTATCCATCAATAGTCTCCCCACCATTATGTTTTTACATAATTTAATTGAAATTAATATTTGATCGTTGTGAAACCTTTACGACATAAACCAAGTCAATGACACCAATATATTTAAACAACATGAAAATTATGTGTTATAGAGTAAATGATATGAAAAAACAAACATAAAAAGTTAAAAAATTCTTATTTGAAATAGACTATTACTACGTATGGATTAAATTGTAGTGAATGAATTGTATTTAAAACTTCATAATATATATAAAGAATATTTTTTACACAAAAAAAAATTTGATGAATTCTTTAGTGAGTAAATAATTAATTATTATTAATGTAATATTATTATTCAAATATCAGTTTTCTTGAAAAATAATATTTATTTACTTTTATATAAATTAATTATAAAAAATTTATAAAAAATTATACCATAATGTTAACTTCAATTGATATATTTTACTATTTTAGAAGCATAGACTTTTCCGTTAATATTGAAAAACATTTGTTTTGTAAAGCCATATTTTCATTTCAATTAATAGTTACATTCAAAAGAACCATTACAATATTATTTTCATTTCAACTAAATTGTGTTTTAATTATTTATATCTAAATAATTATAGTTTTGTTGAATTTATTCTATATTTAGTATAGAATTATTATTGTGTTTCAAACACTTTTTTTAAAGTAGTTTTAAAGTGCTCAATGTTTATTTTTTAAATTATTTAAAAATACAAATAATGAAGAATTATTTAAATGAAATTAATAGATACATAACTATAAATATTATGTTAACATATTTAAATCAATATTTCTTGTGATAATATTAATATACGATTCCCATGTTTTTGATAAATACATTTCTGTAATGAATCATTATCATCATATCTATGGGTTTTATTTTATATTAAATCCCCCAAATTATTATAATTAAATGTTATGAAATAGGTTTTATAATTTAAATCAAAATAATTTTTACTTCAGAATAACATAAACATAATTTTTTTCTAAAATTAATAGTAGAATTAGTGGAAATATTTTACCTTGGTTAAGGGAGAAATGGTCTTTATCATGAGATAAACTGACAAATAATTGTTAAAATACCCTATTAACTTTTAAAAATTCTTTTTTATGGACACATTTAAACTATACTCCATATATTTCTTGATAATGTCCAATTTTAGAGTATTTTGTCTTTTCTAAATTATGGGTATATCATTTTCTTGTAATAAAATCTTTGTACCTCAAATCCTTAACTTATAAAATAAAACTCTTATCCTATCAAATTAAAACCTTAAAATTAATTTTATTTAGAAAATACCCACAATTATTTTTTCCTTATATCCATAAAATCATTATAGATGTCAGGATTTGATCACAAATCAAATATACGACAGATTTTGGTTTGATCCGAAAGAGGTTGTGTGAATAAGAAGTAATATTCTTAAATTTGGGTTTTTTTGTTTATTATTCGACATACTTAAATTTTTGTTAAAACTCACAGGTCAAATATATTGATAGTTTATTATGGTTTTTTCATATCCTATATCCATATCATCTTCTAACAAATGGGAAACATAACTATCATTTGGTGTATGACCGACTACAACCCCATGGACCGATATAATTTACTATCTATCATCTCTTATCACATATGTTTATAATAAATTAATTAATATTTATATATTATATTACTAAATTATTTATTATTAATATAATATAATATATTATTCAATTTTTAGATTTATATTTAATAAAAATTGATAATGTCATTCGTGCATATGTGTGGGTAACTACCACTAAGAAACACTTTGATTGTTTTTCCACACCACAACACAAAGATGATCAATGTAATATTGAATAAATAAATAATATTATATTTATGATATAATTAAAATGACTACATTTTTTCTTTCCATAATTTTCATTGAAAGATTGGAAACATTACTCATGTGTATGTACCACCTACAGTCTCCATGATCATAACATGGTTTATTTTAATGAACCACCATTCAAAATTAGATTAAAATGCGCATTTCATGTATAAAAATTTTTATTATATCATAATTATTATTCAATATATGATTTATTAATGACTTAATTTAACATATTCTAGCAATGGATGTATGTTTTCACATATAAGACGAATACCATCAAAACATCCAAGGAGATAATAAATGATTATCTAATTGGTTATGGCATGGTATTGGAAAAAATATAATGAATTATAATCATGAAAATTGTTTATTATAATGTTAATAATTATCCTATGTTAAATTTTTCATAATAGAATTAATGTATGATTTGATTTGGACTTATTATAAGGGTGACGTTATCACAAATAATTTTATAAATGATTCATTGATTTATTTTCTAAATCATTACCTACCATGTATATGTTATTATAAATGAATCATGAAATTAATATTTATTATTATATAGAGGATAAAGGTTATTTATTTATTTATTTCACTTTCTATACACTATTTTAAAAGAATAATATTTTTAATTCTATTATAGAAGGTATATTTTAAAAAAAAAATCATTTTTAATGTTTCCCTTTAACTATTTTTATTAAATTTTCATGATTTTAAAATTATATTATGAATAAAATTAAATATAAATAAAATAATTATATTGTAAATTCTTTTGACTCATAGAATTTATCCAATGGATAAAAAAATATTTTTGTTGTCTTTTTTTATAATTTTCAAAAAACAAAATAAATGGTTTATTTCAATATATATGATGCTAGTATCATTTACTACCACTGTACAGAATGGGTGAATTATGAAATATATTAAATGTAGTCATTTTTTTCAAATAAAATCATTATTTACACTTATTTTTGGTATTGAATATGGGGTGTCAATTAGAAATTATGTTCTTATATATTAAAGAGTTATTCATATGGGTTTTAAAGAGTTTTATGGGTTTTAATCAGAAAAGGTGCATGTTTAAACTATTTTGTCCATGGTATAGTTCATGGAGGTTTTCTTATTATAGTGATCCAAATAAAATATATATGATGTAATGATCGCATATATAACTCAATATGTGATATTTTGATCCCCATTATAGATTATTATTTTCATGATAGATCTCTATTATTGCTAATCATATAATGGGTTAATCCACATTATAACTCATGATATAACTAGAGATCCCCATTATATCTATCTAATTCAATGGGTAGTGGGTATGTTCATTGAATAATTATATTTTATAACATAATTATGATTACTGAAATAAATATTTATTCTATGAATATGATTTCCTAAGGAACCAAAATGTCTAAAATGAGTTTTTATTGAAATATTTTTTTTTAAAAAATGAAGATAAATTGTTTTTTAAAATAAATATGATTACATTTATAGTTAAAAAAATATATCTTATTTAAGATAAAAATTTCATTGGTTTTAATGTTTCTAACTAGACTAACTTATTTCTCCAATCGTATTTCACTTACTGAGATTTTTTTGCATATACAATATATTTTAAATTATTTCATGTGATTTAATGATGGGTAGGGGAATGTATCAAGTCAAGTTGAAAGATGTAATGTTTTTAATGGAAAATAAATAATTTTTTATATTAAATGTTTTACATTATGGGGTAAATGGATACTAATAAAAGGTGTTTACTGCAAAATATATGCATTTTTTTATATTATTCATGACCTAATTCCCTAAAACTCTAAATGAAAAACCTCAAAGGGATAGAACTGAATGTGGATTATAGACTAAATTTACTATAATATTTTTTGTTTAATTTTGTTTCTTTATAGGTTCTATAAGATAGAATGTTTAGATAACGTCTGAGTTTTGGATGTTATTTCATAATAGGTTAAAAATACTATAAAACAACCAAGGTTATATTTATATGTAATGTGATTATTATTTTTCATTAATATAATGAATTGAATATGGTATGTCATGGTTAAAAAGATCATAATATTTATTAGCCTCATAAAATGGTTTATAATGATTTTTTATATAATCACACTATTTTATTGTAAATTGATGTATCCAGTAAAAACTAAATTAATAAAAAATGTGAAAAAATATTATGGTTGACTGAATGAGAAACTGAATTGAATTGGAGTATTACAATAAATATGTTGGGGTTATTTTGATACCGATATCACATGTAATAAATGATATCTTAGTCATAGGTGAGTTTACTAACTCAACAAAATATATAAAAATGTATATCTATAGATGATAAGGTGATAAGAAATAAAAATAAAAAATCATTCAATTACCAATATATTAAGAATGTGGGAAGAATTAGTTGTTAGCATGACTTAGGAGAACAATCAGAAGTTTTATATTATGTAACATAGGGAATAAAACAATAAACATCGAAAAAATGAAACATTTATTTAATAACAAAAAGTGGAATAAAATTATTCACAAAGTGTCAATTGAATGTTATAAAATTGTGATGCATGGGAAGTATGAATATTAATGTCCTAGGTGGAATGATCAAGATAATGATTAGTAATATTATTTATATAAATATCAATATATTTCTAATTGTAATACAATTGAAGTATTGGATGCTAAAATTATATAGGAATGGTATGGATTATATACCGCGTAATGTTTTGATGTTTTTAAAAATTAGTACATGATTCATATTTTTGGGAAAATTTCTTCTAAAATAAGATGGAAAATCATTTCGGATTAATTATGAAGAATGATGACTGATTATGTTATAGATATATATCAATTTTAACTTTATGATGTAGTGGAAGATTTAAGGATGATCATAAATTTATATACCTAAGTAATTATTTTATTTTTATGTTGTGTGTGTATTTTTGAGTTATTTATTGGGGTTTCATATATGATTTAGGAAAATTTAACATCAAGATTAACATGGGAATATTTTATTTGAGGATACATTCTGACATATTTTTTTGGAATAATGTTCAAATGTATTGATACTCTTCATGGATAATTTTATCCCAGATGATTAATTTTATATTTGAGGATATTGATAATATTTCAAGGGATCATATAATAATTATATCCATATCATTTTATAAAGAGGTAAACATGTTATATCCAACATGTCAGTGAGCCTAGAATCAAAAACCAAATGGTAATAATGGTGAAACACCTAACACTTTTCTATGTGCTTTCATGGTTATTATATAATCATTTTTTAATATTAATGTTTAATTGATATTGATTGTGATTATTTATGTATAAATGATTTATCACATATATAACTGTGGGATTGAAAAGTGATTTGGTAAGTTATTGACTAATTTATGTTCATAAGAAGTAAATGATTTTGGGAACATTGTATAATTATGGTAATTAGAATATAATTGGATTTTATTTTTGTAATGATGGTTGAATTATCTCTTGGAATCTGTAATGATGATAAATTTTTTTATGGTGAATCATTTTATTTAATGAAAATATTATAATATCTTATAAATTATATAATTAAGTCATATATATTTTTTCCATGAGATGATCAAATGTTATTGGTGTTGTTTTTGATGAAATAGTGAAATAACCCATGGAAGAATATTTTATCGAAAAATTATTATTTTTTGAATTTTAATCATAGTTATTAATATTTTATCAAATTTTAAGGAAAATTATCTATAAAAAACATTATATTGGGTGTTTTTGTTCAAGCATTGAAGATTAATGGTGTATTTATTCATGTAATTGGTTTTTTATTTTTTGAATTATCTTACATTGTTCTAATGATCTTGGGTTAGGATAATGTATTTTGATGGGGTTAATATCATGTTGTCCATTTTTAAAATACGTGATTCATTAGAAGAGTCTAATAACTTTTTATTAAAAAACAATACATTATTAGTAATAATTTTTGAGAAATTGATAAGACTATGGAAGAAATTTAACAAAGGATGAAAATGGACATGTCAAGTTTGTAAATTAGCATTATTTTTTTAGTATTGATGGTAAAGGATTTCTTCATCTCTAGGAAGATAATGTTTTATTTTTTTCACACTAACTTATTTTTTTAGTAAAAAAATTATCTTTATCACATCACTTTGGATTATTATTGTGTGGTTTTTGGTTATCTGATGATTATTTAATTGCTTATGATTAATGATCTCTCTAAATCTCCATCAATAATTTTTTAATAAAACATTATCCATGTTTATATATTCAGTTCGTCATAATTTTTTCTTATATGTATTATTTTTCATTTTTGAATTTACAAAACCTTTGTACTTCAGCAATCACCCTTATCAATTGCATGTTTCACTAATCCTCTCAACTGTAGGGGATTTCAAGAATGGTATTTCAAAATATAACATTTCTGAGTTATAGTATAATTTAAATTAATAAAATTTATTAAATGGGGAGATAATTTAATTCGATGATATTTTGAATAGATGGTCCTCTTGTAAGATATCATTCATGATACACAACACCAAACATAATGAACAAAAAAATATTATTATTTAAATATGATTTCCATAACATATATATAAAATTGGTTTGTATGATTATTATTATATAATAAATGAAATATATTTATATTTCCCTCTCAATATATTTTTATTGATAAATTATATTTAAATAATCAATCAATTTTTAGTAATGTAATTTTGTTTTTTAAAAACCTGATTTCATAAAAAATGTTTCATATTACAATATATGATAAATAATATATTTCACTTTCATATAACTAATAATTGTTTTTAAATAATTATTCAAATTTTGGATATCCTTATATTAAAAATAACATATGGTGAAATTTTGATATTTTAGGGAAAGTATTAACTTTTCAGTGAATTGTGAAAACATAAATTTTTTAAAAAAATTAGTTTTTTACAACAAATTATCCAATTTAAGGGTCATATTATTCTTTGAAAAAATTTTAACTGTAAATATTACTATTTTTTCATATATAGTTAACTAAAATAGAAATTTATTTATAATTGATTATTTTATAAGTTTATTTTTTATGGTTAAATACATATATTTCATAAGAATGTTTTAGTGTACAAATTTTTTATATTAATAATTAATTAAAATGACACCTAATGAAAAAATATATAAAATAAATTTATAAAATACATAATAATAAATATAAATTTAGTTTTTTATAATGGTTATTAATATTCATAAGGTTAATATAATATAATCTTATGCTTGAAACATATATTTATTGAAAACCCTATTATTTATTAGGTCAGTGGGTTTTATTTAAAATTGAATTCTTCATATACCGTGAATTAAATTTCATTAAATGTATATAATATTTGGAATCTGAAAATTTTAAATTATATATTATGTTAACATATATTTTTTTCATAATGAATATTAAAAACAGTAAATATCGTATACTATGGTTAAGGTGAAAATGGGTATTCCAGGGGGTTAAACTTAATATTCAAGGGTCGACTTCTGAACTTTTGTTAATTTTTTGGATAAAAATAGTTAAACTATATATAATAGATTTCTCTATGGGGATCAATTATTAAAAAAAATTGCATTTTTAAAATGGTATACAACATTTTCTTTTGAAAAATTTCAATTGGTTCTGCTACCCCATTAATAAAAGGTCACCCCACTCCCATCCTATTCACACCATGAAAGAATTTTCGATCAAGAATTTACCTTACAACATAACTTATATACTATCCTATAAATATACTATATGTCTTTATTTCATCATAAATATAATATATTATTTTTAGGTATAATCTCAAAGGGGTGGTTCGATGAAGAGGTAGCATTCCTAACAAAGTCTTTTTTTCTAAATCTATCACCTATTTCAAATAATCATCATACATGATGATATATAATATATTTACGTCACATATAATATGATGCAATGATGTTACTCTCATAACCTACATACATAGCCACTTCCATCAAATGGTAATTCAAATAATCATTTTACATTATAGAAAACTACCGCCTCACGAATCAATTTTATTTTTTCCTATCTCAACAATACATGAGTTTATATAATGATTTAATTAATGAATATTTATGATATTTATGAAATATTTATCATTCCTTGAATATAATATATCATTTAATTTTTACGATTCTATTCACTAAAAAATTACAACATCATTCATGTGTACGTGCAGATTTCCATCTCTACAAATAATGTGATATTTTTCATCGCCACAACATAGATGAAATTACTAACTGTAATTAAAAGAAAAATATTATATTTAGGATAATATTATCATATGGTTGAAAAAATAAGAGTTACCGTATTTCCATATTGAACATTGAGAAATGGTAATTTTACCTTTGCAAATGTATTAACTTCCACACACATGATCGTAACATTTTTCATTTTTCTTAACTAAAATTCAGGAATATTATTAGTACAATAATATATGTATTAAAATTAAAATTATTTCACAAATATTATTCTATATAATATAAAATAATTATCTCCTTTCTCATAGTTGATGGACTGAAGTGATTTGTGTCTATAATCTGAATACCATCAAATCATCCCAAGGGAATTTAATGACTATGTAATCGTATTTAGCGTGGTATGAGAAAAATTATATTAAAAATTATCATAATAAGGGTTATAAATAAGGTATATAATTATCATATGATTATTATTGAGGATAATAAAGAATGTATGAGATGATTTGGAATCAATTTTTTGGATAGTTTGACTTAAAACCTCATTTTTAATGTTTTGATGATTTATTCTCTATATATATCTCTTCTAAGTCCACTTTCATAAACATTTTTCAGGAAAAATTTTATATATTCATTGTTGTATGATAATGTTAATTTTTTACCAGGTATGAAAATCATTATAATGTTTTGTAAAATAATATTTTTATGGTTTTGATTAAGGGTATTTATTTTTTTGATATTATTTTAATGTTTCCCATTCATCCCTATTCCTTCCAGGTCCATGTTTTCAATAAAATTGAATGAATATATTTTCAAGAAAATTAAATAATTATAATATAAATTTATATGTCTATTTTAAATGATATAATATTATTTTAAAATGAATATATTTATTAAATTTTTTTATCTTTTTCACAATATAGAAGGAATGAAAAATTTTAACTTATATGGAGACAAAAACTATTCCAACAACTGCAACCATTAATTTATAGTTTGGATTTATTTAAAATATTTCAGGATTTTAAAAATTAAAAAACCCCATTTCCATTTTCAAGTTATTCATGAACAGTATATGTTCATTTTTAGAAATACTTATTTCAGTATCCAGAAAATTATTTCATATAGGTTTGAAAAATTATTCGAGGATTTCAAGATTAAAATGTGCTAGTTCAAAAAAATTTATTCATGGTATAGTCCCTATAAAATGTTTTTGATAATGTGTGATTCGTATAAAAAATATAAGATAAGTTAGACCCCAATATAGGTTATGATTTAATGTGATGATCCCCATTATAAATCTAGATATAAAGGGTTTATTAACATTACATATCTTGATTTGATTATTTTGTCCCCATTTTATACCAATATATGATGATTTGATCCCTATTAAACCTTATTATATTACGAGTAATCCCCCTTATAGCTATCCAATACTTTGGGTAATGATTATGTGGTCTATAGAATTATTTTGGATGTTAGATTCATGTTTCTTAAAATCAGTAGGGGTTCAATAAATATGGTGTCCCAATAAATCTACATGAATTTTTAATTTGTTTTTATGGAAATTATTTAGTTATAAAAGGTATGATAATTATAATTTTCATTAAAAATTTGGTTTCATTTTCAGCTTATATTGCATGGGTATAAGAATTTTTTTCATTTGATGTAATGGTTTTCATTAAAATAAATTATTTATTCATTTTATGTCCCTTCCTAATATTTTTGTTCTCATAAAACATTTTCAAAATATTTTTCATAGTTTTTAAGGTTGGGATAAGAAATGGATAAACACAAATATAAATTCATTCTATTTTTTCCTGAAACAAAATTATGTGTTTTTATAGAAGTTTTATATTTTGTGAAAAATGGATACCGATCTGAAGTTTCCACCATGTTATTTGCCTTTTTGTTATGTTTGAGTTATGAATAAATTTTATTAAACTATAAAGGATCCATTTGAATTAAAAAAATGTGAATTCTATTATAATATCACTATAATATATATTTTTTATAGAAAGGTGAATATAATTTCTGCAAAGACGTAGAAATTACATATAAATTATTTTTTCTACTTATATGGAATTTTTTCCAAGACATCGGAATACGATGGAAAAAGATTCGGAGGACTGGAGGGCTGAAAATGGAATTTTTAACATTTTTTATGGTATATTTATTAAACGTGCTAGCATGTTTTTTTAATTTATTGATCAGGTTCTCAGATTAAAATATGATGGCACTGTAGAATTCGTAACACTGGTATTCTCTTAGGCAAAGCATAATGTCGAATGGGAAGGGTAAGATGAAAATATAATTTTTGGACTATTCCAAAAAAATAACTATTTTAGTCATTTTATTCATTTACAACTGTTGAGGGATGGTTGGAGGGACTGCATTGTAACTACAATCATTAGATGAGAGTCATTTAATGACCTGTTACTTTGTTTGTGTAAACTGAAAAACCCATGTGTTTTAAAGGATCATTATTTTTTATTAATTAATGAACCATAATAATATTCTCCATGTGGGGAATAATTCATTTATTAATCAAACTATTCAAAATTTAATTCACAAACCACAAGAGGAAGCTCTGATGAAATGTTGTTATCGTCACCCACCAATGAAGAACAGTGATCGATCAATGAACATTGGAGAACTTGAACCAAACATTGACGAAAAATGATGAAAAACTTCATACGTGAATTCCTTTTTCATCTAAAATGGATTCCACTGAATCTAGGAAAGGTATTTATGTGTCCAATATCCCACTTTTTCAGTTCATGAATAATATGAAGAACCCAGATCAACCGACTAATGTGTTGATATGTGATTTATTCTTAATTTTGGGAGGTTATTGTGGGGTTACACTTTGAGGTTATCCTTATTCTTATAGTGATTATTACTCCACCCCTATGATAAAACATAAATGTGGAGGTGTGGGTCAATCAAACCATTTCCTGGACCCTCAACCACTCTTGGGTTTTGTGCTTTCTTCGTGGGGGACTATGAAATGTGATATAAAAGTGAATCCAAGGGGCTCATAGAAAAGGGGGAAGACCAGGAGGCCCGTAGGCATAGACAGGAAGAAAAACAGACCATCGAAGAATCTACGGTGGCCCGTGGAAGTAGTAGCCAGCCCACCACCATTTGCATGGTGGTGGTGGCGGGCCCATACGGTTCATGTAGAGAATCAGCGCTGTAGGCATCGCGGCAGAATGATCTGTGGTTAGATGGCCAGAGAGGGTGGAAGGCACAATGCTGATGCACCGTGTGGGAGAGGAGAAACACATTCGGGCTTCTCAGTTAGACACACACGACCGGCTTGTGCCAACCATTTCAGATGATAGGGCGCTACCCTTTTGGTGCCGCCAGTTTGGAGAAACTAGACGCCCAGTATCCGGTTCTGATCGCTCGAACCCACCATCCTGGTCGGGTATTCTAGACAAGATGGGTTAGCTAGTAGGGCCGAACCCAAGGGCCTAACAGGCCTGCTGGGCCGGACCCCTACTGGACCGAGACCCGACCAGTCTCGTTTGACTAAATAAAATGTAACTCACACATTAGGTGTCTGATTGACGTGTTGTTTGGTTAGTGAGGACCCTTGCGATAAGATAGTCCTTTTTAGATACTCCAGTTGATTCTTGGTAGAATTCGGAGTATGGATGTGTTGGATCATACTTGAATCCAATCAGTCCTTATTTACCAATTTCCATGTATGTTACAGACTGAGCATCTGATTGACGGGTCATCTATCATTTTGGATCTCTTATGGAAAGATTGTACTTTGAATTAAAAATTTGTAGGAATTCAACGATTTTGATATATGTTTCATATCTAGAAAATAATACCTATGAAACAAAAGTTCACTAAGTGCAAAAATCCAGTGGCTGGATGTCATGTGATGAGTGACCATCGGTGGATTATCATGAGAGGAACCCTTGCTGGATCGGCAGTAGTGTGACCCTCCATAGATCAGAAATGGTGTGATCCTACACGGATTGACCTGAGAGAGGATCTGTATGGATCGGCATAAATTTGACCCTCTATGGATCAGTAGTAGTTAGAACTTTTATGGATCCACAACAGTAAAACCCAACAATGATCAGCCACAGAGAGACCCATCGTGGATCAACAATAGAGAAAACCATTGATGATCGACAGTAGAGAAAACATTATCAGATCAATAGTTGGGCGACCAAATTTAATAATATGATCCTACATAAGACTAATCATCTTTATTCTTTTTATCTATGTTTTATATATTGGGGGAGTTGTGTCTTACATTATGATTTTTTATTGAGATCATGATTTGTGATTTTTGTTTCAAGGGTTATGGGAGACGTTCAGGAGTCTCTAGGTCCCTAATGGGTAATGTTATACTCACCCTTGCATGAGCTTTACATGCACCGTGTTTTGTCTTGTGAATACGACAGACAGCTTGACTAAGACTTGGGGAGCTAGGGCTAGACCATTCTCGAAGATGACTGATAGACGTGGGGAGTGGAAGTGATGAATGATGATGAGTTATACCTACCCTTCAGGTAGGATCCTTGGTGGATGACATTCGGAGCACATTTTTTCCTTTTTGATAATCATTATTTTATGTTGAGTTTGTATATTAGAACTTTTTACTTTCGGTACACACTTTTACTATCAGCAGTTCTACTTTGGGGTTTTCTTTTGTTGTGTAACTAGTCAGTTTGTGTACATGTTTAATGAAAATGTCTTCCCTTTTAGAGATATTCCTTCCTGGTGTTAGTATATAACCATTTTCCTATGGATGGATTGCTTTGGGAAGTCACGAAATGGGCCCCATGGGATGGGTTGTGACAAAGGGGTATCAGAGAAGTCAGTCCTACCAGAATTTATTCAATTATACGTTTTCAATGTGGCAATTCTGTTAAGTGAATTTAGTACGGATTACAATTCGAGGAGTCCAATGTTGGTGAGGTGGTCTACATATCCATAAACTAGGAGCCTAAATTCTGATTTCCATCTCAGTACATGAAAACACTATTTTCATCTATTTTGGAAATGTTTTTATTTTGATATTTTTTTAGTAATCTCACAAGGTATAACTTATTGAACATGGAACATCTATTTCATTACAGGATGTTTCCGCATAGACAACCACAGAGGATTCCAGTGAGAGATCACGATGATGACCTATCGAGTTATGAGTCATCAGTGTAGGGCCCTCTAATAATGACAGAACCTTTGGGTGATGTACCAGCAGCACCTCCGCCATTAGGGAAGTAGTTGCCACCAGTCCCACCAGAGGATCGTGCATGCCAACTGAGCACATCGAATGAGTTCTAGAGATAGAGGCCTCCAAGGATTCATAGAGATAATTATATACAAGTAGGAGAGGACTGGTTGGACGATAAATCACGAGTTTCACAACAGGTTGAGACACTAGTATCCCAGATGGTGGTTCTACATACTAGTATCTTTTAAGGATTGGTAGGGTGATTGTAGAGCTTGATGCTCCAGACTCATTAAGAGAGAAATCTTTTCTGGTTTCACTTTGACTGCCACATTAGTTTATAGATTGTACCAGCGACTCTATGCTCTATGAATATTTAAGAGCTACTGCACTTACAGAAGGGAAACCTGACAGTGGGTTAGTACTCAAAAAGATTCACTGACCTCTCTCTCTACTCCATCTACATGGTACGATACCCTTTATTCAGGGTCCGAACCATTGATTAGGGACTCTGATGGTAAATCTGAGCGTTGAGTATATCTTTGAA
The DNA here is from genome assembly GCA_963277665.1 of Viscum album. Lineage (NCBI taxonomy): Eukaryota > Viridiplantae > Streptophyta > Magnoliopsida > Santalales > Viscaceae > Viscum > Viscum album. The sequence continues at coordinate 1,213,624,092 of OY728137.1, forward strand.
CATTTTGACATAGCATGGAGTGCTAGGGCAGGCACTAATGGAGGAGACCATCCTAGCTGAGCAAGCACTGACAGTGAGATACACAACTAGAAAATAGGAAGCCAAGTCATCTATATCTGGCAGTAGGAATATGACACTGAGGTCCAAGCTAGCTAGACCTTCTTGAGGATGACAATGAGATATAGGATCGGAGGTGAAGAACTCATAATGCAGAAGATGTTAGTAGAGGAGAAGATTGTGCTACTCGTGTGGTAGACAGTGTCACATGGCTCATGATTTCCCAACCCACCATACTGATGATCATCAGTGGGTCGAAGGACCATTGAGGAATATGTAGAGATTCTTCTGAGGAGGTCCGCAGGGTGGTGGATGGGGTAGAGGATCAAGCCATGCAACATGTAGTGGGCAGTAGTATGAGGTACTTCCTACACCACTAATAGGCGGTCCACCTCGACCTCATGGAGAAGGTGGACATGGACGACCTCAGCATTAGGTGGAAGAGTCTTATGAACACGACGTTATAAATATAATATGAGTTATGATCATTTTATACTCTATCCAATCAATAGTTCATATAGACATAGGTTGGAGTCATTATTTTATTGTCACATCTCCTATATGGGGATCGAAGATTTTGGTGGAGTCGCTGGCTTGATCATTACTATGAGAGACTCCTACAAGATATGATTCGACAATTACACATAAGATCCGGTAGTGTGAGCATACTCTAGGAGGAGAGGGATTTTTCTAGGATATCCTAGTAGCAATGTCCAAGCATTAAAATTTCATCTTGGGTATGGAACAGCCATCAACATTCCATGATTAGATTGACTATGTTAGGAACAATGTGTGGTGTGTCCGTTAGGATGGTTTGAGAATTTACTTCATACGTGAGAAGGGAAACTTTGAAGCACGGGATAGTAATTATTAGAGGTGGGTGCTTCCAATAACTAATCATTTTTCTAGCCTCACCCTCGGTGTAGTGGAAGAAAGGCGTCTGAGCTATCCTATACAGGTGAACTAGTATTAAAAGGTCTTTCTTGATGATGTTCTAGGACTACCTGCCTGTAGAGAGTTAGACTTATATATTGACATGTACACTGGGATGATAGCAATATCTACACCATCATATTGGATGGCTCCTGTGGAGTTTTGTGAGTTGAGGGTATAGTTAGACGACTTGTAGAGAGAGGGGTTCGTATGGCCCAATACTTCTCTATGGGATTCTGTATTTATATTTGTCAAGAAGGCCGATAAGAGAAAAAGGCTTGGTGTGGACTATCAGTGCCTGAACCGGGTGACCCTAAAGATCAAGTATCATTTGTGCAGGATTGATGATCTCTCTAATCAGCTAAATGGAGAACAGTTGTATTTTAAGATAGACAATAAATCAGGATGTCATTAGCTTTCTGTATGGGATGAGGACGTACTGAAGACTGCCATTTAATATCAGTATGACCCCTATGAGTTATTGGTGATGCCTTTAGTCATGAAAAATGATTTATTAGTTTTCATGTAACTCATGACCAAGATCTTCTAGCCTTACCTAGATTTATTTGTGCTGGTATTCATTAAAGAAATCTTGGTGAACTCGACGTCAAATGCGGAGCATGCCACACATATACAGATGGTCCTTAATGCACTCTTAGAGAAACAACATTAGGGAATTCTTTAGAAGAACCATTTTTGTAATTGGGAGGTCCACATTCTAGGACATGTTATCTCAGAGGATGGATATTCAACGTATCTAGTAATGATAGAGGCAGTTCTTTCTTGGGAGGCACACAAGAGTGTGACTGAAGTGCACAGTTTCATGGGGTTTCAGGGGATTACAAGTGGTTTGTACCTGGCCTTTCTCAATTATTAGAACCATTTTCATCTTTTATAATGAATGGATATCCCTTTTTAGGGATAAAGATGTGCCAGTAGAGTTTCTAGGAGATTAGGAAGCCACTGACATGAGCCCCCATCTTGAGACTACTAGAAGAGGGTGTTAGGTGTGTAGTATACTGCGATGCATCAGGGACCGTACTGGGGTGTGTCCTAATGCAAGAGCAATCAGTGATCACTTAAAACTCATGATAGCTGAGGAAACATGAGAGGAAATACACAACCCATGACCTAGAGGTTGAAGAAGTAGTCTTTGCATTGAAGATGTGACAACACTACATAATGGGTTAAAAATTTACTATCTACTCCGATTATAAGATTCTCGGGTATATCATCTCATAGAAGTACCTGAACCCGAGACAATAGAAATGGTTGGAGTTCCTCTATGAAAATGACATTGGGATAATATACTCACTTGGAAAGAGAAAAATAGTGGAAGACGCACTCAGCAGGAGGTTGCGGCTACAACTGTTGAGTGAGGTAAAAGAACGGCAAACCACTCTGTGGATATCCTTTATGGATGGAGATGGACCAGCATGCATCCAATTTATGACTATCACTCCCACACTCCTTAAGCATATTCAAGAGGAACATCATGGTGATGATGACTATAAGGCCCGGTGATCTTAGAAATCCATAGGGTAGGCTCCTGAGGAATATTTTATAGGTGGGGACAACATCATTCTATTTAAAAATGGCACCATTGTACTAGTGACATTTTAGGAGTAGGGTTTGAGGAATTTTCATACATCCCATTTAGTGGAACATACTGTAGTAGAGAAGATGTACTAGGACATTAAATGAGAGAAATGGTGGTCAGGGGTGAAGAAAGTGGCGGAAGAGTTATTTCATGATGCATCATTTTTCAGAAAGTGAAGGTCGAGCACTGGGTTCCAGTAGGCTTTATTCCGCCACTCGAGGTACCATAGTAAAAATGGTATTGTACCTAGATTGAATTTTTTATGGGGTTACCATGTATGTTCTGGGGCCACAACTATTTTTAGGTGATCATTTAATGAATCATCATGTTGTCTTACTTCCTACCCATTTGTGAACAAGGATAAGTAGTGGGCTTAGGAGTCCCCAATCTTCAAGAGATAGTACGACTTCACGGGGTACAATCGATGATATTTTCAGATTGTTATGGGCAATTTTCATCCCAGTTGGGAAATAGATTATAGGAGACATTCAGGATTGAGCTATGCTTGAGAACCACCATTCACCCTCTGATAGATGGTCAGAAGGAGTAGACCATACAAACGCTTGTGGACGTGCTCCGTGATTGCATCCTTGATTTTGGCTGCAGCTGAGAGAACCACCTACAAAGGGTGGAATTCACATACAATAATAACTATCACTCCACCATTGACATGGAACTATTTGAGGCCATATACGGGTGACCATATAGATCAACTATATGCTGTATAGACATAGTGGAATCAACACTTATGGTTCCAGGGTTGGGACGAGCTACCACTATGATAGTGTAGGTCATCCAGAGGTAGATAAAGACTACAAAGAGTAGAAATATGTATTACTCCAATATGATATGGATTCCCATGAAGTTTGAGTAGGGCGATCATGTTTTCCATTGGGTCTCACCTCAGTGAAGATTGCAGATATTTTATCGGCGTGGAAATCAATCTTCGAGGTTCATCAGACCATTAATGATCATGAGTAGAGTTGTCAATGCGACGTACTACATAGATCTTCCCCCACAGATACAATGGGTGTATAATGTTTTTCATGTGTCGCAGTTGAATAGATACATGCATGACCCACCAAAAATCATCGAATGGGAGAGTTATAAATTGATGATGCAGGGATGTTTCAGAGATACTAATGGAGAGAGAGGATCAACTAGAGCAGTCCTACGAGGGTGGTCAATTCCTCTGGTGGGAATTCGGTGGAAGCACGATAATCTCCATGAGAACACATTGGATCAAGAGTCTCAAATTCCTTCTTATTACCCCATCATTTTTTAGTTTTGTTTTGGATTTTAGGGGCATAAATTCATAAGGTGGGGAGAATGTAAAGACCTCGAAATTCTGTAAAAAAAGTCTAATTATTTGGAATTTTTTTCAAGATGGAAGAATTCCACTACACGAGATTCTGAGTCATTGATACCCCAGAATAGAATTTTGATCATTTAAGGTATGTTCAGTAAAATTGTGAGCGAGGTTATATATATTTTGAACCGGTGCTCGGATTGAAAATCTGAGGCCACCATTTAATTTGCAGCTCCAAGATTCTCTTAGACAAAGATTAACTATGACAGGAAATGGCATGATGAAAAAGTTAATTTTTGGACTTTTGAGAAATATAATTAAATAAAAATTCGTATTATTTTATTTTTTTCTAACCATTGAGTGATGGTTCGTAGGACTAAAGTGTAACAAATTCCATTAAATTAGTGAAATTTAATGACCTATCAATTTTTTTTATGCAACTGCAATGCCCATGTGTTCAATATTATCATTAATTAAGATTCATTAGTAATCCATAATAAGGAAAAAATATAGGGATTAATAATGTTATTATTCAATACATTGGAAAATGAATTCACAATCCATAGAAGGAATCTCTAATTAAATTCCGTTGACGTAAAACTCCTATGAATAATGGTGATTGATCGATGTCCCATAGATATCTTGAAACATAAATTGATGAACAATGATGAATAACATAAAAAAATGATTTCTTACGTTGCCTACAACATATTCCACCTAATCCAGGTAGGGGATTTATGTGTTTAATGTCCCTCTTTTCTCGTTCTTGAATAATATTAAGAACTCAGATCCACCAAACTATGGGTTGATCCACTATTCAGTCTTAATTGCAGGATGATGTTGTAGGGTTACACTTTGGGTTAACCTTAATCTTATAATGATAATTATTACACCCCTATGATAAAATGATAATGTGGAGGTCACATGCCAATCCTTATAAGGAATGAACCCTCTGCAGCTCTTGGGTTTGGGGAATTCTTCATGGGTGGCTGAGCAATGTGGCATCAAGGTGAATCCAAGGGTCGCGCAGTGAAGGTGGAGACTCGGGAAGACTGAAGGCATAAACGGGAAGGAAAACAAACCTATAGAGAATCTATGGTGGCCTGTGGAAGCAGCCACCAGAGCGGCAGTGCAGGGTACTGGCTGTGTAGAGAAGAAGCATCATAGTCTCCGTGGAGGGAGGAGTTGCAACCAGATGGATGTAGCAGGTGGATGGCACGATGCTGACGCGCCATGGGGGAGATGAGAGACCCTCTCTGGAAGCTTGGATGGACGAACATAGACATCTCATGCTGACTATTTCGGCAGATAGAGAGGTGCCACATGGGTGCCTCTAGATAGAAGAAAATGGATGTCTTGTGTTCAGTTTGGATCTCTAGAACCCACCGCCTATGTTGGACCCCTACTGGACCTAGACTCGACCGAACACAATTCACTAAATATAACGTAACTTGAAAATTGGGTGTCTGATTGAAACGATGTATGCAACATGAGGACGCATTCCATGAGGTGGTCAATTTCGGATAATCCACTTGAGTCTTTGAAAAAGTTGGAGTAGGAATGGGTTGGATAGGACTCAAATCCAACTAGGCCCTATTTACATTTTTTTCTTGTATCTTACACACTAATCATCTGATTGACGCATTGTCCATCGTGTTGGAACCATTATGACAATACAATCCTTTTGGTTACATCTTAGTGCAGCTTTGTAGGAGTTGAGGAATAACTGATCTATTTAGGAGCATAAACTATGGAACTCAAAAACACTAAGTGCGGGAATCCAGTGGCTGTGTGTCATGTGAAGTGCGACCCTCCTTGAATCGGTCTGAGAGTGACACTCTATGGATCAACTGCATTGTGACCAACTATGGATCTCCAATGGAATAACCCTTCATGGATAAACATGAGAGCGACCATTTGTGGATCAATATTAGTGCGACCCTATGTGGATCAGCAGTAGTGCGACCCATTGTGGATTAGCAGTAGTACGACCCCACGTGGACCATCCATAGAGTGACCCGTTGAGGATTTGTGATAGAGTGACCCATTGTGGATCGACATCAGATCAACCATTCTTAGATTAGTAGCCATGCTACCTAATATAATAAAATGATCCAGCTTATGACAAATTTTATTATTCATATTCTTTATGTAGAATATCCGGTGTGAGCTTTCATGTACATTATTCCTTTTTTTTTTTGAGATTATGTTTTTTGTTTTTTCTATTCAGGAAATTTGGGAGACCTACAGGGGTCTCAAGGTCCCTACTAGGTAATATTATAGTCACCCTTTCTTGGGTTTTTCCCACACCTTGTTTTGTCTAGTGAAAACAACAAATAACATGACTGAGACTTAGGGAGCTAAGGGTAGACAGTGTTTAGAGGTGATTGATAGACGTGGGGAGTGGTAGTGGTGACTAAAGACGAGTTCTACCTACCCTTTAGGTAGTATCTCTGGTAGAGGACCTTCAAATCACGTTTACCCATTCTTGTTGTACTTTATTTTCAGTTGAGTTTCTATACTAGCCCTTTTTACATTTGGTTCAAAATTTTACTATAAGAAGTTCTACATTGTGGTTTTTTTGTTATGTACCTAGCCTATGTCTATATAGGATTGAAGGAAATTCTATTCCGTGTGGGGATATGTCTTCAGGGTTCTAGTCGCCATCCTCGGGCTTATGGATGGTGGGCTTGCGATAGTTATGGCATGGGCCCTAGGGGACGGGTGGTGACAATTTCAGTTATAAGGATTAGTGGAATGAAAAACACAATTATTTTTTTCTTAGATAAATATAAGTGAATACACACAACCATAATCATATATTTTAATTGATCACTTGATTCATTTGTTAGGTTATTATATGAATTTTTACATATATAATATTCTAAAAAATTCCATTTTCAATGTGAATAATCAATATAAATGTCGAAAAACTAGTGATATTCAATCCATTATAATTATCTTAGGAATAAATATGTTTTAAAATTATTTTTTCAAAATTTCATGGTATATGAAAATAGTAAAATTTTATCCCAAGAAAAAATAATGTAATTTTTCAATGCTTGGACTACAATATCCAATTCCAAATCATGGATCAGTTTATTCCATAACTAATTCACATAATTCAAGGTCTATAAGACACCACATGATCTCTTTCATTATATCATAACTAAATCTAGACTTATATGTGCCACAATAAACCACAAAACACATCCTATGTTATCGAAAAATAGGAATTGGTGTGGTTTTGACCAATTCTTTAATCTCTAAAAAGTGTAATTGTTAATACTCACTCAAATGGAAGTGAGTTTATTTCTCTTATGTATTGGAATAAGATTTGAGAGTCAATATATACCCCAAATAAGTTTAAAATAGAATCATTCTAATCCCAAAAAAACTACATATCTCAATTTTTTCATTTAGATGCTTATAAGAGACATAAAATTTGATATTTATAGGATCAAATGATAATTCATTCTCAAAAATTATATGGCCAATGATGGGATAATATTTAATATCAACATCACATTCATAGAATATTTTTTACAACATTTTCTTACTTATGGCTTCGTGAAAAATCACTAAATTTAATTATATTTAATTCAATGATCAGGAATAATCCCAAATGATACCCATAAATAAAAAAATTTTATGATTCTAGGTATCATTGAAATACTTTATTCATATATTCATTGAAAACAACTGGTACTTTTTTTAAATTAATATTAAATGAAAACATATATATAATGTATGTAGCGTCAAAATAATATGCTTTCATAATATATTATTTCCAAACCCGTAGTTGTTGAAGTAGAGTGTGTACAAATTTTCTGAAAAACATTGGTATCCATTAAATTGATCAAAAATGGGATCAATTTGAGGTAGTGTATATAAATTATTTACCATAACCAAATTTTTATTTGATATTCTATATAGTTTATTAACAAAACCTAAAACATCTTTGAAAAATAATGAAATGGAATAACCCTTGTTGATTTAATTGTTCTTTTGAATGCTTTATTTTCCAATTCATCAAATTATATAATCAACTCCATCTATTAAATTATTGAAATTCTAAAAAATTGAAGTCAAATTGAATTTTCTTTTATGGGATATCAATTTAACATTACACTCTACTTTTAGGTGCAAATCCAAATAATTCATTGGGGAACACATAGGGATATCATTCAACTATGGTATGAAAATTTCATAACATTATTATATCAGTATCCCCAATGTCATTGTCGCTAATGAATATTATGGTAATCCTCCATTTGTGGTAACGGTTATTCTATTAATGTATTAAAATAATAATAAAATTTATTATGATACTCTTTTCCGTTGTATGATTTAAATATATAAATATTTTATAACAATAAATATGCATTTTCAAAGACACTCACCAATCCATTCCCCTGATCTAGAAAAGAAATCATATAAAAAGATGAAAATACCTAATCAAACTGAACTCCGCATTTTTTATAGGATATGATAAAAATTTAAATATATATAAAAACCATTCTTCCATAGGTGTCTAGATAAATCTCATCTGTACAATCATATCGACTGAAAACCCCATTAGATCAATGAAACATAAAAAACATTAGTAAATGGGATACCACAAAATCAATTTGAACATGCATAAGTGTTGATTTATGTAGAATTGTATCTCATATATTAAAGTGGCCTATGTATTATTCCATGAGTATATATTAAAAAATATGTAATTTATTAATCACCCACCATGTTCCTTTTATCCCTGATGCGATTGAATTAGTTTAGAAGAGAAGGTGATTCAGTAAACACCATATTTTTCATAGTATATAGAAGTAGAACTATTCATATGTGATTATCCAAATGAAAAAGGAAATATTTTGAGATACATGTGATGTATTAGTAACAATTTAATTTAGAGTGATATGATAATAATTATAGAAAAACCGAACTTATTATATGAGTGGCTTACTCTTTGTGGTTCCATACAATCTTAATTAATATTCTAGATCAAATGATACTAGAAATAACTAGGGTAGATATTGTGTGGTAGAATAATGTTAATTGAGCTATTGGTTTGATGAAGACATCAGCTACAACCATATATTTTGGTTTCCCTCTTCCTATTATTCCTTGAATTAGAGTTCCCACTTGTATCTATGGAGACAAAGGGAATTCTTGTAGTAGGGTTTCTTATGATATTACATTTTTCAATGTCTCTCTATCAACTATCTCCATTTAATCAATTATAAAATGGAATACATTATTTGGAAGCTAATTTTGTCATGGTATAGACTCAATGATTTGTGCCTTCACGGATACACTAGATACTACTTATGGGTAAATTAAAACTATGTTCTCAAGATTAGATGCATACACTATCAATGATATTTTTTCCCAATTTTTTCTATAGAAATTATTTTTATGGAAATATATAATATGTGAGGATAAAAAAATATATATCGGAAAATGCATAAAATGTTACCCCAAATAAGTCCCTTTATCAAATTATCAGGGTAATCTATATCCCTCTACTCACATTCAATATCCACCGTCATATAAAATGCTGAAATTACCTTTATATTAGCTATATTTCCTTGGGAATTGATGATCAAAATTAGTATATTGAGCCACAATTCATTATTTAAATAATATATATACATCCAAATGATTGGTGGATTGTTTATAAATAGTACCATATTATCACATAATTGAGTTTCATCATTTTTAACTCCCTCTTAAATAACATGAAAAACATGAATTTTCTTATAAATAAGTTGTTGGTTCACAAATGGAATAGGTGAAATAATTTATATAAATCCTATTCCAACATTTTTATAAATCATTTAAGTGATTCTGTTTCAATAATTACTAGAAAAAACCACATGTCATCATCTCTCAATAGAAAAAATTTTATTAGAATATTAAAAATCATCAAAAGGAAATATTCTTTTAAAATATTTTATAAATAATTTAACATATTTTTTCTATCACTAAAATTATTATTATATTTTATTTTATAAAAATAAGTATAATTCCCTCAATATATTAAATTTCAATAAAGATTAATCATAAAAAAACCTAAACATATTATTATATTGACATAAAAATTATGACCTTGCCAATGGAATGGTGAGAATGAATGAGATTAAATAAATTGTAAAAAATAATTATAAACATGATTACAATATTAATTTATTGTCTACGAATTATTTACGAATGAAAAAAAACAATCCAAAATAATGGATATGTTTTTATAGAAAACTATTTCTATGCTCACCATTCCTTTTTATCTTCATAAATTAAGATTACCAGTGTTACTGATATATATTAATGAAAATTATATATTATATACTCAATAATTTTTTAAACTCATCAAATATATTTTAAAATTTTAGGATAAAAATAAATACAATTTCATGAAGTAAAGCTATATTTTTCTAAAAGGTATTTTTTCGTCCTTTAAATAGCGCCCCTTTATAAAATAAAATATTGAAACATTTATAATTTTTTTTGTTAAAGTAAATATAATTATAGAAATTTCAATGTTTTAAATATCTTATGGTAAAATTTGGGGTTTTTCTGAGAAGTTTTATATTTTAATGAATAGTTAAAAATACAAATGTTTAATTGAAAAAATTATTTTTTCCTAATTTTTTATACAAATAATTTTTATTGTTTTCTTAAACTATAATTAGTTATATTTTACCACCTTAAGACTATCATAGGTAATTTAAATCAATTTCAAAATGAGATTGAATATAAAAACATTTCAAATAGTTGAATATTGACCTTTAAAGACCTATTTTCCTGTTACATTTGTGTGATTTATTTTAGATAAATTTTATCAAATTCTTTGAATTTATTAAAATAAAAATTATTCCATATTAGTTAATAAATAATTGTTATTTAATTTTAGGTTTATTTTTATTTTTAAACATAAAAACGTACTATGGTAAAAATAATTAGTACAATATAACCAAAACCAAAAAAAAGTGTTAATGTTAAAAGGAAAAGTCTCAGAATATATAATAAATATAAAAAATAATGGGGTATTCTTGTATGAATAGACACTATATCCATGAAAACATTAATTACCATCCAAATTTGTTTAAAATAACGGAAACTCAAATTGGATTCATTTAAACATAGAATAATCATTATTTGATCACTTAGACCCACCCCTCCTCAAGTATAAATACCACCCCTCACCACCCTTATTCATAATTTAATCATTGTATGTCATAATTTAACATAAAAAATCTGTACTCCTCACTATGATAATTTCTATTTGTAGATTGCTTACTTAATGATTAAACATATATGCCTTAAAAATAAATATAAAGGTAGTCTTCTAAAGAAGAGGTAACATTCTTAAAGGATACCTTTTATTCTATTTCTTTCCCCAGCTCATTGATTATCAATGTATATAACATATATAATATCCTTATTATATTAATTATACTTATATTTTTTATTTAAATTTTGGGAAATAAAAATTTGCATACTTCCATCAAATGTGATACACAATCATTATTAGTTTGTGTGCCAGACTACAACCACTGAAAACGATATATTCCAATCTTACATTAGCACCATTCAATGTTCTGAATAATGATAAATTTATATTTTATATAATATTTATATGATATAAATTATTTATATAAAATATTTTTCATTCTGTAAATATTATAGGACACATAGCTTAATGATGTTCATTTTGTAAGAATGCGATAACATCATTTTTGAATGTGTAGAAAACTGTCTCCTCCAAGTGATGTGAATTTTTCACGATTTACATGGAATGTATGCTGTTTTAGTACTATTAACATATGTGTTTTATAATAAATTAATATTATACTATAATTATAATATACATATATATAATTTACTTTTTATTCATTTATTACCATAGGAATATGGAATCAACGTTCATGAGTACATATGGTGTACCGTCTCTATTAATTGGGTTTTCCATTTCCTATCAAAAAAATATTTTTAATAACAATAAATAAGTATTCAATTAATATAAATGATATATTTCATATTTTTTAATAATTATAGTATTAAATCATCTTATAATTAATAGGAGTGAGAAACCACATGTCAAAACAAACTAGAAATGAAAAGAATTCATTACCTGAACTAATAAAAATTTAGTGATATTATTAAATAATGGTTATCAATATTTTATAAAAAAGAAATTATATTGTATCATAAATATTAATATATTTCTATAATATGTTAATAATATACAAAAAACAATTTTATACTTAGTTAAAGACTATTTGAACAAAAGGAAGAGTAATGTAACGGTTTCATATGTCACTTTTCTTCTTCTTTGAGATATATGTCATATTCCCCTTCTATTCCGAGAATGTGGTGTTTATATTAAACACATACCATGAATTTCATTAAATTTTTTTTATTAAATTTCAATTTTTAAAATTTTACATTTTATGAGGCATAGGATTTGAGTGATAACAAAGTGGTATGTAAATCTTTAACCCAAATAACATTCTTTAGGTCAAACATGTTGTTACATAATAATATCTTATGAATACACTTTTTGAAATTATTTGTTAATATATTATGTTTTTGTTTCTTCTTTTTTATGTGACTATAATATAGATACATATATTTTTTCATTTTTTTATTCTCACATCAATGATATCATATTTATAAAGTAATTTCTTATAAAAATTATTATTATTAATTAATCCATTAAAACACTTTTTTCATCCATGTCAACAATTTCAAAAAAAATTATTTTTTTAGTATTCTATTAAATTTTTTAAATTCATTTTTTCTCATGATTTAATTTTTAAAAAATTGATTTAAATCATGTCCTCTGTACTTTTGTAAATTATTTTTTATTTGTGTTTTCCCGAAAAAATATAGATTGAATATATTTCTAATATATATAGAATAAGAGACCTTTCCAAACAAAATAATGCCTTGAATCCATGAATATTACATTAAAATATTAAATATTAATTTTCAAAGTAAATGTTTCCCTTTAAAATTTCCGGTCATTAAAAAAACATTCTAAATATGGAATATATTTTTCTAATGAATTATATCAAGTGATCTCTTAAAATGTTTCCTATATATTATAACATTATTTAATGTTACTTATGCATTAACGGGGTTTCCGATTGATGAAATTATACTTACTAATTTTATGTTGGGTTTATGTTTATGATGGATTGATATTTATGAAAACTATTTCATTTACTATGTTTTGATTTGTTGAATGATTTACGTTCTTCTGGAAGACATATGTGTGGTATTGTTTATATAATTGGAGACACCTATATCTAACATTGATGAATTGTTTTATTATATAATATCTCATGATATGGATATTACTAGAATAAGAATTGAACTCAATTCAGAAAGCACTGGAATGAGAAGTGAAACTAGTTCAATAAAAGAATTTTTCCACCTTGATAGAATTATGAGTGAACCTAGAGTATCATGATGGTTTTGGTAGTAAACCGATTCCACCATCAGAATATTGGAAAATAGACATTATTTATAAAGAAATTATTTTATATGATTATTTTTCTTCCACAATTCCTTATTTTATAATGATGTTATTCTTTTATGATTATGGTCTTATAGAATTTATTAATTTAATCATAGAATTTTGAGTTATAAATTTTATATATACTATATGGTTTTTGAAATATAATGTTCATATTCTAAAAACCCTTTTTTATAATATGATTAATAGTTATGTTTTTACCCTTATTTTGTATATGATCTCAACCTTTTTAGGTTTTTATTTTCCAATGGATGTGAAGAAATGAATGAATTTCCATATTTTAAAAAGGGTTATAGTGATGATAGAATAATATGGTTATTGTATAGATTATTTATAAACTATTTGATTTTTATAGTATCCAAATACTCTAAACCCATATTATTCTTTCATGTTTTGGTTATAATATAAATATTTATATATTTAAATGTAATATCTACATATGAAAAGAATTGTTTTTTTGTTCTTCTATCAGAGAAATTGTATAGATAACAATTAGGATCTAGGACGAGAAAATCATTGGAAGAACCTATGTGAATGTATAGGTTTTAGTCCTTGTGTTTTGATAGTGATCATAAATAAAAAAGGATTAATCATTAGGTGGCTTGTATTGATATTTTATGAGAATTAATTATAAAAATGTGGTTTTTCTAGTATGATAATTGATTCTCTAATTTTTATTATTTTCTTTAGTACATGGATGTAACAATAATGAGTTGTGTTAATGCTTTCTGCGATGTGAAATGAAATTATTATCCTCATGAAAAACATAATTATATATTATATGGGAAAAATAATATTTCAATACTCATACAAGATATGAATCATAATGTAATTCCATATGAGTATTAGAGGAAACAATGTTATGTTGGGTACATCATGAGGAAACACCCAACTTATTTTAGTGGTACATATTATGCACAATTGAATGAGAAATAGATAACCAACATTGAGAAAATAATGTCTATTCATCAATTATATTAACATGAAAGATATTTTATAGATATTTATCATCTAAAATGTGAACCATTGAAATTGTGGTTTCTTATAAAGAATACGAGGAATATAAATGAAATTGAATCAATACATTTGGATGGGTTTAAGGGGATAATCCTCAACATTTAATTCTCTCATATTCTACATACAACAATAATGAATGTATTTTATGTGCAGAAGAAAAAGGAAGATTAATTCACCGGTATATATATGGGAAATTTTACATGTTTTAAAAAATAATACTCTAGAAAAATTATAATTCAGTAATGTATAATAGATTGATTATTTCTTTTAAACTTGAAATTAAATATTTATAAGATAGATTAATACTTATGAGGAAATTATTTGACATGTTCTTTAGGAGATTTAAATTCGAGTTACGCATCGTTCAAATATTTTTGAAAAGAAAAGAAAATTGAATTTAAAAAGATTGTAATAAATGAAGAGAAAAAATGAGTTTCCCTTTTTATGCATGGTAAGAATCGTGAATGAAATTTTATGAAGGGAACTAGTATATGTTTTAAATGGGGGAAAAAGAGTCATTAGGAACATAGTTCCAATGTGATTGGAAGATGTTTGATAATGATGCGAATAAAGAGAATGCTGTATAGATTGCATTCCCTAAACATCAATTCATGAAGTGCAGGGAAAATAGAAATTATACTAATAAATTCCCTAATCCAAGGGTTAATTAAGATTATCGATATAAAAATCCTTTTATGGTTAAAGGTAAAAGAAAATATCATTTGATAATAATTAGAAATATTAATTACCAAAATGATGTGGTGGAATTATTCAATGTTTATGGATTGGAAATGAAGAATAATGATGTGGAAGCACTTTTATGGTGATATAGAATAATGAATAATAAATATATTGCTAAAATTTATTATTTCCCTAAGGATTTTATATTTTATATTAAATTATTATGATGGAATGGAAATTTTATTTACCTTTAAGGTGATGTTTTGGAGAACCCATAATTAAGGTAAAGCGACCCCTTAATATGTGATTTATGGGGTGATAATAATGAGAAAAAGTTATTTCCTGTTTGTGATAAAAAATTGGACCATTTTGATGACATTGGAATGTATCATTAATATTAGAACAATGTAATTTTTGGATTTATTTCTAAAAATATAATGTGTAATGGTTAGAGGAAACACATTAATTTTTTAAAGCATTCATTTTTACTATGATTTTTGGTAATTAAGGCTATTTACATGTTTCATGAGAATACATGATAATGATATTAACATATCTTGTATGATACCATTAAAAGAAAAATTACGTTTTTTGGGTAATTATGATAATATGATTTTTGAAATTCAGAAACATTCATTCAAATGTTTTGGATTTTAATTATTTGGAATGCTTATAAGGGTAATCATTTATAAATTTTTTTTACATTGAACTATCAATGATGTTTTAGATATTAATGTAATAAATTACCAAATAAATATTTATGTGCATTGGATAAACATTCATAAACATTTTTTTAATGATAATAAGTAGAGGTATAAGGAATGACATGTAATCGCATTATGGATCATATGATTTACTGGTTCTTCCAGCTCTATAAATTCAAATTCATTCACTAGAGTATGAGATGAAAAATAAATTTATCAACACACATACAATGAGCGATATTGTACTAATAATATAAAATAAATTAATTATATCTTCTCCAATTATTTAGAAATAAAATGATATACTATTATAATAATTTATAATGATATCAATAACCCTTTTGAAACCAATTTAGTCTATAGTTTTTATAAATAATCCTTATAATGACTATGTGAACTATTATTATCCAGAAAAACCAAATATTTATAATTTTTCTTCAATGTTAATTTTTTAAATTTTGACTAATGTTATGTTTATAATAATCCTTGTTAGGTTGTGACATTTAGATTTTAAATTCTGTATTTTTAGGGATTGTTTTATCCAAAAATTTAATGATTTTCCTTTACCATTAAGATATATTTAAATCACCCCTATATGATTTTACTATGAAATTTTAAATTATCAAGGATTCAATTTGTTTTTCAAATTTTGATCTTATCGGGATGATGTCTTATAGATTGGATCTTCTACTGAATATCTCCCAAGTACATGATATGTTCTTTATATCACTCCTTTGGAATTATATAGGTGATTATTGACATGAAATAATCTTAGTGGTTATTCCAATTGATAAATATATTTCATAAAATGTAAAACTAATAGATATATGGGATCATGTAGTTAACAATCATTGAAGCAGTACCACTCACCTGGTCATTGTTACTATTGAAGACAAATGGAAAAATTAGTATTTGATGAGTTGGAGGTATTCACTCTATTTATGTCCAAGTACTGAATTTAGATGTCAAAATAAAATTTTATGGGTGTTATAATGTAACACCCAATTATTTAAGGGTATTTTATTGAAAAATAATAATCTCTTCCATAACTTATTTACAATAATACACTGAGGTTAAACGAAGTCCAAAATATTATTATTTTAACATAATCATTTTCACATACCTTTTACAATGGTGGGAGTGAATGAGATTAACAAAATTTTAAAAATATGGTTTAAAAATTATTATAAAATGAATTCATTGGTTAAAAATTAGTTATTGACCAATATAAGAAACCAATTGAACATTATGAAAGGGTTTTTTTCCAAAAATCAATTTTTTTCATAATATAATACGATCATAAAAAGATAAAATAATCAACATTAATGAAAATATTAATGATATTTATGTTTTTTATATTCAATATTTTTTAAAAAAATCATAAAATATGTGTTATGGGATCAATGTAAGAATAAATAAAATTTTAAGCATAAAAATAAATATTTTTCTGAAAGGTTATAATTCCACATTTTATTGACACACCAATTTTGAAAATGAAATTGAAACATTTAAATATGTATTTGAAAAAATAAAATCCATTTTGATCGAGAAATATTACAATTATATTAGAGATATATGTTTTTTATTTCGTAAAAGTTTAATTTCTATAAAAATATAAAAAATGATGAATTTTAATTGAAAATGACATTTTAATATAACTTTTATATATAGATTAATTTTATTTTTCATTGGTAATAATGTGAAATTTGTTCAAAAATACCTCAATTAAACTAATTTATATCAATGGAATCAATTTTCCGCTTGAAATTGAATAAAAAAATTCAATATTTTAAAATTTTTACATTAAAATATGTTTTTACATTGTATTAGTGGGATTAATTTTAAGTATAATTATACCAATAATTTGATGTGAATTAATTAAATATGATTCCATATTTTTAATCAAAATATTATTGTTTTTATTAGAATAATTTTCATTTTATGCATAAAAATGTCAACGTGGTTAATAATTTATTTACCACAATTCACATTAAATAATAAATTCGGTTATACGTAAACGGTAAAAGATAAAAATAACTAAAAACTAGAAACATAAATTATTATTTTAATGTATTTATAGAAATAAAAAGTATATAAAATATTAATTTTCAGATTAAATAATGGAAATTAATTCCACCTCAATGTGGTCATCTTTAACTATAAATTAATCATTAATTAATTATATAAACACCCAAATTATCAAGTATATATACCACCCATTTTCAACATACATGACTTGAATAAACTATTATATCTTCCAAGAACACCGCTAATCAATATCCCCAAGTCTAAGTGCTAGTGGTGTCACAAAAATAACAATCCTAGATCCGTTAAAAAGACATCTAAAAGATGTCTACCTAAGAATATTAAACTTTCATCAGCATACCCTTTGTATTATTTCCATATCCACCACTTCAAATACACTTATAACATGATTATATAATAACCTAATTTTCTTTAATATACTATGATGTATTTATTTCAAGGTTAATATCTACAATGTCACACACTTCAATTAAAAGGGATAAGTAATAATCTTTTTTGTCTACGCAGGACTACTGCCTTGTGAACCAATAGAATAAGTTAGTCTATTACCACAATTAATGGTTGAAATATTATTCATGGATTTATATTTTAAATGATATATATATTATATTTATAATATATTTATTATTCTGTAATTAATATATAACAGATACCTTCAATATTTAAATTTTATGAAATTATGAAAACATCATTTGTGGACGTGTAGACTATGGCCTCCACCAAGTGTTTTGATTCATTACAGATACACATAGATTATATTAAATATGGTTTTGTTAAAAATAATTTCCCTATATGATATAAAACTAAACTTTATTTATAATATTAATTTTTATATTTTACTTTTCTTTTTTTAATATGATAATAAAATGGAAAGAACGTTCATGCATATGTATGGCCAATAAACTCCATGAATGGTGTATTCAATTTACTCTCACTAATGAATATAGATAAATATAAATAAAAACATACTGAATATATATACTTTTTATACCATTTTTTAAATTTGAAATATTATTAAAACATGATTAATGTGAGCAAAACAACAAATAACAAGTCAAAACATACTCGAAATTCCATGATTTTATTACCAAGAACAATGAAAATATTGGGAGATTATTAAAAAAGTTGTTAATAATATTTCATAAAAGGAATATATATAATATAATAAATTTTAATATTGTTATTCAATAAGATTATAACAATACTCAAACCATTATATAGAAGGATAAATAATGTTTGACAAAAATTATGTGTAAGGTAAGGGTTTGTCGTCTCTATTATTTTATTTTGTGAGATTCAGGAACTATTAAACTGTTATTTACAATATTTGGTTTATCATTAATCTTATTAAAATCATGTAATTAAAATATTCATTTTATAATTATTAATTTTATGGGTCATACAATTTTATTGATTACTATGTGGCAAGGGATTTATTATCCAAAATTCTATTCATTGCATTAAACATGTACTTCTAATATTATGTCATACTATGAGAATTTTTAGATGATTTTTTGTTATATATTATTTTATTTGATCTTATTTTATATGTATATACATTATATACACATATCTGATTCCTTTCATTTATGAAAACATCAATGATATGATATTTATATGATACATTGTTATAAAAAAATATTATTTTTAATGATTCTATTAAAACCATTCATTACTTCCATTTCCATGTTTTCAAAAAATTATTTCCAAAAAGGTTTTTATTATACACACATATTTTTATAGTCACTATCGTACATGATTAATTTTTTATAAAACTATTTTAAAGGTTCTTTATTATTGTTTTCTAAATGATTTTCTTTGTGAATTTTACTAAAAAATATGGAATGAATGTTTTTTAACATATATGTCAATCATGGCCTTTATTTAAATCATGAAACCATAATTAATAGATTATTACATTATAATAAATAATGTTTATTTTCTATGAAATTTTTCTTCCCATATTTATTTGGAATTTTAAAAATTGTTTATAAAAGAATGAATGTTTTCCAAATAAATTATTTTAAATTATCTCTAAAAATTATTTTCCATCTGATATCACATTATATGATGTTACTTATGATTTACTGGTGATATTATTCAAAGTAGTTATCCTTATAAATTCTTTGGTCAGTAATTTTTTATATATATTTATATTGGTGAAACATAATTCTTATCATTAGTTAAGATATGGTGAAGGATTTATATTCTTGTGGCACATGTATATTGGATTTTAAATATATGATAGGTGGGACGTATACCTCCCTATAATGAATTAGGTAATGATATTATATTTCATGGGATAGACAAGAATGGAATATAGGTGGAACAATATTTAGACCTGAAAGTAACGAGAAGTGGAACTAATTCAATAATGGAATTTTTTCTCCATGATAGACATAATAGTTTACCTAGACTACCATCATAGTTTTGGGAGTGAACATATTTCACAATGATAGTCTTTAATAATATCCCTAACTAATAAAAAATTATTTATTATTCTTATGTGTTTTCCAAAATTCCATGTTTTATTTCAATATTTTTCATTCATTATTTGGGTATTATGAATATTAATTACGTACTCCAAGACATAATATTATGATATATGATATGTAGTGTATGGAATATAAAATTTTATGTTCAGATTCAAATACGCATATTTTTATGATATAATTCATATATACCTTCATTCCCTTATTCAGAATATTAGCTCACCATTTAATTTTGTTTCTTTTCCCCAATGATATAAGTAATTTTTTTTGTTTTACATTTCAAAACGTGTTCTAGTATAGAATGAAAAACCGGTAGAACGTGTGAACTCTTTAGGAAATAGTTTATCTTTGTTTCCAATCTTCCAATGTGTTGAAACTCATATGATTCTGATGTGGTTTTTCTATAACGTGAATATTCATCTATTATTATGAAATATTTATCTATAAAATAAGGGGTTATCAAAATATAATTAATGAAATCCAAATTTTAAATATCAGTATTATTTCATGATATTCTACACTCATGGGATAAGCAAAAAATAATGATATGTAAACACACTAGAAGTCTCTTAGAAATAATCTTTTATATTAATAACCCTAGAATCATGATGTTACATATAAATATAATTGTTTTGTATTTTTATGCTACACATTTCATGTTGTTAAATATTTATCTTTTTGTTACCATCACATGAATGAAGGCCAACAATGACTAAAAGCATTTGTAATTTCCCCCCAAATCACATTGTCTTAGGTTGGGTCGTAGGTGACACTAATCATACATGTCATACCAAAGACACAAATGCTTTCAATAAATTCAAATGGGAAAACCTAAAAATTAGTTGGTTATTATCTCTATTTTCCAGTTCATCCAGTCATGAATAAAATATGAACTTCCAATCCAACTATATGGTGAAAATGTATAACCAATAGAAACAAAACTATTAGTGTTTCGATGAATTTATTATGGAAATATAGCATAAAAAATCCAAAAGCCATCCATGAATAAAAATATGAAGGATTAATAAATTAAATGACTCAAAAAGTGATAATCTACTATCAAAATTTATACTATAAAATTACCATCATTATTCACTACTAGTGACGATGATACCATTACATTTCCCATGTCATGATGTAATTGTTTCATATTCAAAAAAGTTCATATGAATGGGGAGAGTAATTAATCCACCTAGAATTTGACAAAGACACTTATAAAAACATTCCAATATGTCAACAATCAAGTTAACTCAATTTTTATATAAAAAAGTTGGAATGAATATAAAAATAATTTAATTTTATAAAATAGTTTAAGAAAGGAATTGTGTTAAATAAATTATTCATTCAGTGATTCCATGAGGAATACCCATCCTTGTTTTACACATTCATTAACATTCCTGCCAAATGAAAATCCCAATACTTATGAGTGGTTATATACACTTCATTGTGCCATCGCATTGATAAATCCCATGATTCATTTCTATTTTTTCATCAAGCACAATGTCCCAACAACATTGAATAATAATTCGATATAAACACACACTACCTTGCATTACATATCATTGTCACATGAATTTGATGAAAATAATGATTTGTTAAATTCTTAGTGAATTATGTGAAAACCCAATTTCATTTTCATACCATTAAAATAATTAGTCCATTTACAAAAATTAACATGCACATAGTATTTAAAATTTTTTGAATAAAATTATTAAATCCAAGGAGACAAAACATTTCCATCAAATGTATAATAGGGGAAAGACATTGACAATACAATAATGAAAATTATGAAATATATGTCTACAACTATCTAGAAAAATTGAGGGATATAGAATTTACATACATCAAAATGAAAGAAAATGAAAAGGTACAGTAGTAAAAAACATGTTGATCCCATAATAAAACATGTTAATATCAATTGATCCAAAAAAGTTCTCTTATGTTCACCTCATAAATCGTTTTTTATTAATAAAATAATAGATCAATGGTTATATGTGGGTAGATATGAGAATATATAATGATAAATAGATAAATTGAATGAATACTATTTATTCTGGAGACAATATATTCATATATCATGCAAAATAATCTTTGTGAACAAAAGGAATCACTAAGAACATTTTAATAATGAGTTTAGTTTTTATTCCTAATTGAGGCGGAGAAAAATAATGGGGTTGTGAATTGTATCCTTGTCAAAGTATGATGTTAATATCGAAAAATACATGGTAAATGATTTATTTACATGGTCGAGGTAACATTTTTTTATATGTAAACATTTTTCTTTTTCAAACAGCCTCCTCAGAAGGTGAGTTCACATGATCTTACAAACCATGGGGAAACTGTGTTTTTATTATGTCTAAAACAATTTACATTGTTTATTATTCATCCGACATGATTTAGAGAACATTTATGCTAATTATAAAGCTTCTAATAAACTCCCAAACTCAATTTCATGGTTTCTGAGATATGTTTCAATTTTTCCCAAACTATTCTAAAGCTATAAACCTATACAAACTCATCCAAAACATCTCAAAAATGTTTATAACCCCATAATATCAACCCACTTATTTTATAACATAGAAATATTCAATAAATGTCTGTGTAACTAAATTTTAATTTGATACATTAATAATACCATATCACTTGACATTTATAAGTATTCTGCTCTAAACATGCTTGATACTCATCTAATGGAGAAATTCAACTACAAAAGGTAGATAATTAATCACATTGATTTAGGGTACATAATTTATCATTTCAATTTAATTAAAATATTAATTATTAACACATAATTTTTTTTCAATATCATTGATTTATAAAATATGCCTTATTCCAAAATATATTTATTCATTTATTCCATATAACATTATTTTTTCATTTATTGGTTTTTAATTGTACACTAATTATTAATTTTTCAATATTACATGATTCAACCCTTGATAATATCAATGGATATCAAATTAAATTTTTGGATATATATAATTAAATTCACATAATAAAAACATTATATGTTTCTTATTGAAACATTATATATGAAAAACAATAGTATAAAAATGCATTAATATAATTATTTTTGAAAATAATAAACTCAGGATGTCCAACGTGTAAAATGAAACCATTGACATAAATAGAAAAACAAAATACAAATCATTGTTGACATATTAAATTATAAAACCGTTTTAATTATATTCATCTATACATAGATATAAAATAAATCGTAGATTTAAATAAATAAAAATATTCATTTCACTATATTATGTAAATAATAAATTGTTTTTAATCACATGAAACCTACATGTTTAATATAAATCCTACACATATAGCATAATGTATGTACAAACACACCCTCTTACCATATCGTCCTAGAGTAAAAGTATAAATTCCCAAACATTAATCAATGTAATTTCTCCCTTATTGTAGTGATTTTATTCAATATAACCATATATAATCAAATTAGGAAACAAAATGGATAGTTATTGATAAATTAACTACGTAATTCTGTGTCATTTATTATTAATTTTCCCACTTCTGTGATTGGAATTTTGAGAATCTAACATAGATGGTTGTGATTAGTATGTTATTTGTAGGCTGTTAGGAAAACATAATTTTTGGTGAATAGTAACACACCATTATAAATAGTGATGTTACCCTTTTTAAAAGCTATAGGACACTTATGAATAAGAAATCATCCAAGTGAGTATGACCCTTAACAATTATAGTAGAAATAAAATTTATCCATCCAATACATGACAATATGATATTATTATTTTATAGTTTTGGTATTTTAATAAGTCATGAATACTTGACGATTAATTTAATAATTTTAAAATATTTATACCAATAAAATGTATTCAAAAACAATTAATTTTATGCCTTATTATTATATGGTAATTTAATTAGAACTGCAATAATTTCATTAAAATAATGAAAAAATGTTTTAATTTTAAAATAATTATTTTTGAAATAAAATATTATTTTAATTAAAACTTTAATTACTAATATTTAGAAAATTATTTTCTAAATAATTAATTCATTTTTTATTTATATTCATTAAAAATATTTATAGTGAATTTTTGATATTTTTCATAATTATTAGAGTTTTTGATAAAAATAGAAATTTGAAAATTACCAAAAGTCGCTGAAAAATGAATTTCTGCTTTATACCTGAGTCATGGATAATGAAAATTTCCATTTTTTGTACTTAAATTCCTTATTTACATTATCTTTTCATGTAATCGTCACTCCGTCTTTCCTTGAGGAAAATTATTATTCTAATTAAATAAATATAGTGAAAACAACCCTCCCCTCCACTACAAATACCACCCCTCACAACCTCATTTCTTCACACCTCTCAAGCCTTATTCCAACTCAAAATTATGTTAAAATATATTCTCAATATCTTACTCCTCATCCATAATACCATGGTCTCATAAAAATACCAAAACTTATCCACTAAATAGTCTCTAAAATAATATTTATTCATGAAGTAATTTTCCTCTCTTTTTATCCAATTTCCCTTCAAATTTCATTTCATTCCTTCCCTAATCCTCATATTATCTTATCCAAATGTCCTGATACCTCTAGTAGGAATAATATAATGGTATTGTTTTATTTTAATGGGTGATTATTCATTATAATTTTACCTATATGTCATTTTTTATAAAAATGAAATCCCTGCCCGTGTTGTGTTAATTAACCAACATCATGGGTGATGAACTTAGATTTTTCTTAAAATATACAGAGGCTATCATTAAAAACATTAAATGGATGAATAAATATGGAAATATGTTTATCGTACCCACTTATATTTTTTGGAAACTTTTTTTTATACATAATACTAACTAATAAAACAAAACATGTTCATTAAAATCTAAAAACAACCCAAATTAACCCAAAACAATCATCATTAAATTTTAACTAATGGGTCATCCACCTAACCAAAATCATCATAATATCATATAAAATTTTTGAGAACATTATTATCATGTAATCAACATTTTGTATATTTTTTATTGTTTTATATGAAAATCCATTCATGTTTACTTGTGAACCGATCATGAATACTATGAAAAAGAACACTACATAATAATTAATTTAAACTATATAACTCATTCAAAGTAAAATAAAAGAAAATTATTAAAACATAATTGATTTTAATCATGAATATAGTATTTTTGAGTTGTTAGTTAATTAATATAATCTATTTATATAGGATATTAATGTAACAAAACTTTCAAATACAAGTTAAGGTGAATTCTAAATCTAAACATTATTTCTTTGGGTTTTCTGTTTTTCACTAAATTTCATGTCTGGTAATTCAATAATAAAATCTCCCAATCATTATGTAAAATTTTCGGGGATATCCATGTTTGCACTGGATTTTATGCCAAACATAATGTTTTCCAAATGAACTCTTCTTTCCAAAAGACACGATGTACTTCCCAATAATGTTTTATAGTTCTGGTATCATGTATGATATTCTCTCTTTCATTTTTTAAACCAATGATTATGAATGAATTCATTAGGAAGTTAAACACATTCCCTTCCATGGGATGTTTTTTATGTTGAATATTGATATGTGTTCTATGTGGATTCATGATAATGTAAATGTAATGATGTGACGGGTGTCGCTAGAATTATATAGAGAAATGAAAATTTTATGATTTGACTGGTGATCTTGGTATTATTTATCACTCCAATGAATTGGGAAATGTGAATAACCTCATGAGTAAAATGAAATATTCATGAACATGATCCTTTTATTGTTTATAACTATGTGCGGTAGATGACCACTATGACATTATGTTTCATTTGTATGCATTTCTATATTCAATGATAATTTCTAATGATTATTCTCATGATTATAATTATGAAGTAATGAATATGATCACCCCATGTTACATAATTTCATGTTACTATCTATCCTCTAATTGGGATTTTAGATTTCCCCTTTTGATGTATATCCTCAGGTGACTATTTTTATTAAGGAGAAGTCAAGAGCCAATAAGTAGCGAAAAAAGATGGAACTAAATAAATGTTATGAGTTGTAAATGTTATGAATGGTCCTGGTTTCCTAAAATACTAAACTATTGGATCCTTGTTGAATAGTTTTTTTTAATGTTTTTATCATTAAAATCATGTTATTGTAATGTATGATAAATAGGTTCTCTATAATTGGTATCAAAGGCATGGTTTAGTTAATTTTAGAATTAAGATTAGACAACCTTAGTGAAAAACCTCGTATGAGAATAAATTTATGTAAGGACACAATAATCATTGATATAAATTGGTATCCCATAATATATTATTCAATTGTTAAATTCAAAAAGGAAACAGTATGTATTCATGAAATGTTGACTTATGTTTTCTTCTAAGCTTTTTTATTTTTTAAAATGGTTGGAACCAAGAGAAACTAGGCCAACAACCCATGCAAGGGATAATGTATATATTGACCAAACTAAATCCCCCATAATATGGGAAGTAGAGTTCAAAACATCATGATGATGCTTACTTAGTTGTATCATGTTGTGAATAATAAACTGAATATTATAGAACACCCTCTTTCACCTAAGAGAGTGAAACTGGCTGTTGATTTTTTATGTGGCAAAGACTACCAATGTTTAGTGGATCGTATGATCCACTAGTATGGGAACAAAAGATATAATCAATGAAGAAGATCATTATTTTGATTCAATAATCAATGATAGAGAAGGTGAATCTATCCATTTATCATCATGATGGAGAGGCCGACCAATGGTGGGTTTTTGTTAAGAGAAATAAATTAAGAGGAAACATTGAATAGATGGACTGTGAAGTGTTTCAGATAAATTTTCTTAATATGTATTTCCCATGAACACATCTTACAAATATATATAGAGAAATATTATATCTGAAGAAAATGGAACGAGAATCTCTTATGACCTATGAATCCAATTTCACAAGGCATGAAGAGTACACATCAAGATTTGTTATCAACAATGATAAAATAAAAATTGATAAATTCTTTAGTGGATTAAAACAACACATTAAAAAGGATATTTCAATTTTAGTCATTGGGAGTTATGACTAGGGTGTTCAATGAGATCTCAAATTAGATATGGAGTTTGGAGAATGGTCCCATATAATTTTTGATAAGAAAATAAATACCGAGTTTCTTGCTGGAGGATCTAATGGGAAATGATAAAAAACACGACCACCCACATGTAAAAAATGAGGGAAGAAGCATAATGGGAATTTCCCTTAAAGAGACTGAAAAATTCTTTACTTATAGGAGTGAATTCCATGATGCTAAAGAGTGTCAAAAATGCATGAGATGACTAGAGAATATGGTAGAGGAAAGGAGAGAACAACCCATTGTCCAATGCTAAAACTATATGGTGTAAAGGAATTATGCCATCCAATGAACTAAACCTAAATTCCTTGAGGTTAATCATCGTCATCATCATCTGAATCCAAAGGATCAAGGAAATTATTATTCAATCACTACTGAAAATTTTGAGAAAGAAAATGAGGCCATACATGGTACACTTCCTATTCACTCAAAAATTCAAAACATCATATTTGATTCTACTTCTACACATTTTTATATCATTCAAGAATACAAGATCTATTGGATAGAATCCTCAAATCCTTGATATATAGATATCTGTAAAAACATCATGTCATGAATTCATTGGAAACCTAGTGTTAGACTCTTCTCTTATTGTCATATGTGGGAAGACACTTCCAGTTAATCACATGCAACTTCCCTAGGTGGAATTCAATGCTTTAATGGGAAAGGATTGGATCTCGTTTTTATAGAGTACATATCAACTATAAAAAAATGACTTATCTTTCTATATTATGAACTATACCATGATCCTATATAAATTCATGATAGATGATTAATCTCATTTTAATAATACTTCTATTATGTGGGTGTTATTTCCCGATGGATAAGTAAAACTCGCTCAAATTGTTGAGTCAAGTGAAAGTGTCAACCTTGCAGAAATGAACATCGTGAGGGTATACAGTGATGTTTTTTCCAAATTGTTACAAAAACATCCATCTACTCATGAGGTATATTTATCTGTAGAACTCATACACAGATCAACTACTATCTCCATGTGTCCCTATATGATGGCTACAATCAACTAGGAAAAGATAAAGAATAAATTTCAAGATCATATTAAAAAAGTGTTCATGCACACTTATGTATCACCATGGGGAGTTTTAGTGCTCTTCTAAAATAATAAGGACAGATCAATGCATTTGTGTGTCTATTATCAGGAACTCAAAAATATCCCCATAAATAAAAGTATCTTCTCCGATGTATTGATGAAATTTTTGATCAACTACATACAGCTCAATACTTATCAAAGGAGTATCATCATTATGAATATCTCCAGCTAAAGTTGAAGAAGGAACATATTCATAAGAATACCATTCATACTTCTTATGATCAATATGTGTTTCTTGTGATACCCTTTGGCCTTACTAATTCCCCTTTAATATTTATGGATTCGATGAACAGTTTCTTTGGAGTTTACCTCATGAAATTCATGGTAGTATTTTCAGATTATATTCTCTTCAACTCCTTGTATAAGATGGAACATGAAGAAACTCTATGAATTTTGATGGAGACATTAAGAAAGGAAATTTTGTATTCCATATTCAGAAAGTATGAATTTTGGATGAAGCATGTCATGTTATTGGGACAGGTGATCAAAAGTGTCTGAATTTCTATAGACCCCTAAAAAAAGGAAATAGTGGAATGGCCCAAGCCCTCTAGTGTAATAAAAATCTAGTGTATTCTTGTATTCACTGAGTATTACTGATGTTTTGTGAGAAATTTCTCATAACTGTCAATCCTAAAAACTATGTTAACATTAAAATTGGGAAAGTATGTATGGATGAAAGAATGTGATGGATTATTCAAGCAGCTGAAAAGAAGGATAATCATTACAACTGTACTCAAATTACTAAAAACTAGATAATGTTTTGTGATATATAGTGTTGCTTTGAAGAAAATAATTGGTAGTATACGAATGAAAAATGATAATGTGATAGCCTATTTCTCATAGAAGATGAATATCCATTTACTAAACTACCAACACATGATCTTGAACTAGTAGCTGTGATTTATTCATTGAAAATCTTGAGACACTACATCTATGGTGGGAAGTGTTCCATATATAATGATCACAATATCCTAAATTATATATTCACACAAAAGTATCTCCACATGTGTCAATGGATATGGTTAGATCTAAACAAATAATATGATTTCACAATTCACTATCATCCTGTTAAAAAAATTGAGGTAGCAGATGCCCATATAAGAAATGAACTAGATACTCTATCCATGTGGTGGATTGAGAATAACCCTATATTCATGAATATGGAAATGATAGATTTTTAAATCATAAAGGAAAAAAAATACATCTTACCTTAACCTAATGATTACCCAATCATTTATCTAAGATATGATTAAGGAGGCACAAATGGATGATCTGATGTTACAAAATAGGGGAATGAAATAATGGAAGGGTATCTATAAGAGTTCCATATGGATGATGATGGTATGATTTGTTTTGGAAGAAGTCTCTCAATTCCTTCATCACCAAAGATAAAAAGGCTCCCTTGAAAAATGAACATATCTCAACATTTTCTTTCCATCCAGATAGAACCAAGATGTATCGAGATATCCAAGAAAAATTCTTTGGAGATAACATGAGGAAAGTTATTATTGAATATATATATTAATCTTCTTGATATTTGAGCATGTTAATATAGAGAAACAAAATTCCAAAGGGACAATAAAACCATTTCCTATAACCACGTGTAAGTGGGAGAATTTCACAATGGAATTTATCACAAGTATCCCATATACAAGCAATGGAAATAATGTGATATGGTTTATGGTGGATTGACTCTCCATGAATGCCCAAATTATCCTTATTCGGAAAGATCTATCAGTTGAACAACATCAAAAGATATATGTTAAGGAAGTGGTCAGACTTAATGGGGTTCCACTCCCTATTATCATTTATCGTGGTCCAAGGATCAAATATAAATATTTGAGGTGTCTCCAACATTCCATGAATATTGAATTAAATTTCAACATGACCAATCACCTCTAAACTGATGGTCAATTTCAAAGGACTATTCATATGCTCGAAGATATGCTAAGATCATGCTCTTTTGAATTCAAAGGTGGATGGGATCATCATCACCCATTTAATTAGTTCTCATATAACAATATCTTCCACTACATTATTCATATGGTTCCATAAGATGGTTTGTATTGAATGCGATGAATAACTCCCAATTGTTAAGATGAAGACGGAAAAATAATTTTACATGGAACTTATCTTATACAAGAGATGATAGAAAATGTTTAAGTCATCCAGAAACACATAAAAGAAACTCAGAGTCAACAAATATACTATGATGAAAACCCTTAGTGGGTCTTGGAGTTCATCATTGAAGATAATTTCATCCATCAGATATCTCAACGTAATAGATTCATGCAATTCTGTAAGAATGAGAATTTATACCCAAGGTATATTAGCCCCTTTGAGATCCTTGACTGTATTAGATCTGTGGCCTATAGGATTTCACATCCACCAAATATTGCTCATGTTCATGATTTGTGTTCACGTATCACTAGAGATAAGTACATACCAGATCCCTCATAAGTACTAAAATCCATGGTGGTACAACTTGAAGTTGATATCTCTTTTGAGGAGTAGACAGTAAGGATTTGGAAATGAAGAAAAAAGGTTATATGAAACAAGAAAACCCACCTTGTCAATGTTTTGTGGAGGAACCATATGTATGTATAAGTAAATTGGGAATTAGAGGATTGCCTAAAGGAAAATTACCCTCACATGTTAATGTAAAATGATATTGTGAGGGAAATATTTCAAAAGGGGGGTTGAATGTAACGACCCAAAATTTTATCAATGCTCTATATCCCTTATATCCATAATTTTATATAATATAATCTCATAAAATCGCATTAAGAAACATAATTCCACATAATTCATAAATGTACTACTAAATTATGTAACTTTAAACATAATTTTTCCACTTTTGTGATTTGAATTTCGAGAACCTAGAAAACACAGTTGCGATCAATAATCTGTTTGGATTCTGATAGAGAAAACCTAATTTTTTGGTGAATAGTAACATAACATATTAAATAATAATGTTACTTTTATAAATTTTCATATGTCCCTTATGAATAGTAAATTTTCAATGTGAATAGTAACCGTAACAATGTTAATATAAATAAAATTTATCCATCCTATAAGTGAAAATGTGATATAATTATATTGCAGTCTTTGTATTTTTGTAAGTCATAAATATTTAATCATTAATTTAAAAATTTAAAAATACATTTATTTCATGAATTTTTTAAAAAACTAGTATTTTGAAGTCTTATGATTATATGGTAATTTTGGGAGACCTTAATTAATATTATACTTTTTTAGAAAATCATTTTTAATTTTAAAATTTTTATTTTCAAAGTAAATTATGATTCAATTTAAAATTGAATTACAAATATTTAGAAAAAAATTTCATAAATTGGAGTTTATTTTTAAACTATATAAGTCAAAAAAATATATAATATGAGTTTTTGATATTTTTCAGAAATACATGAATTTTTTGTGAGTGGTGAAATTCGATAATTCACCAAATATGAAAAAATAACATCATTCTGGAGGCATGGATGATGTAAATTGAAATAGGATTCAACTCATATTCCCTATTTACTATATTTTGTCAGTGAATCATCACTATTTCTTATCTTGATAGAAATTAATAAACTAATGG
Organism: Viscum album; assembly: GCA_963277665.1. Taxonomy (NCBI): domain Eukaryota; kingdom Viridiplantae; phylum Streptophyta; class Magnoliopsida; order Santalales; family Viscaceae; genus Viscum; species Viscum album. The sequence goes on from OY728137.1 coordinate 1,213,656,295, forward strand.
ATTAAATATTGAGAAACACCCATCCCCTCCTCTCTAAATACCACCCATCATAGCCTCATTTCATCACACCTCTCAAGACTAGTTTTTACTCAAAGTTATTTCGAAATCACATCCCAAGATCCTCCCCCACGTCTAGAAACCCTTGGTTTCTTAAAAATCCCCAAACCACTCTACTAAATAAGCTCTCAAATAATATATATTAAAGTGTTAATTTCTCTCTCATTCCTTTTAATTTTATTTAATATTTCATTTCTTTTCTTATCTAATCCATATATTATCATATCCAAAGGACACGATTACTCCATTATTATTGATATACTTTTGTTATGTCATGTTACTGTAGTATTATTTATTATACTCCTCCCCATCTCTCATTGTTTATAAAAATGAAATTTTCTCCCGTGATGTGTAAGTTTATCTACATTATGGGTGATGAACTTTTATTTTTCCCCAAAACGATAAAGGATGTCAATTAAACCATTAAATGGTTGAAATAGATCTTAATATTTTTTATTACCCCTTTTATGTTATGGAAATATGTTTTATACCTAATACTAAATAATAAAACAAAACATGTTCATTTAAATCCAAAAACCTCCCAAATTAATCCAAAACAAACATCAATAAATTTTTACTAATGATTCATCATCATATAAAATAATTATAACATAATTTAAACTACTATAACATCATTAATAGTATTTATTATCAATTCTTGTGGTTTATCAATTTTATACATGAACTTCCATTCATGTGTACATGTGAACTGTTCATAAAAACAATGAAAATGAACACTCTTGAAAAATGACTTTCAACTATATAACTCATACAAAGGCCAATAAGAGAACATAATAAATCCATAATGAATCTTATTAATGAATACATGGAGGAGGCATGGTCAATTAATGAATCTAATTTTATGACATAGGACATTAATGTTAATAAGGTATTCGGTTAGAAAGTAAGGGGAATTCTTAAACACCAATGTCATTCATCGGGTATTCCATTTTTCACACCATTTCGGTATGTTTATTCCTTAAAATAATTTGTTTATTTTTATCTTACCATTTATAGGATATAAATTGTTTCCTCTGGAGTTCATTTGGAAGATAATGTTTTCCAAAATAAATCTTCTTTCAAAATCACACATTTTATTTCCCACTCAAGGTTGATGGTTCTTATATCAAGAATGTTATTTCCTTATTCATTTGTGAACCCAATGTTTATGAATTTATTATTTATGAAATAGAACCCATTCATTTATAAGGGATTTATATTTTAATTATTGATATATGTTACACGTGGAAAGCAATATAAAGTAAATTTTAGGATGTTATGGATACACTAAGAATTAGATAGCGTAATAAAAATGTAATGATGTGGAAGGTGTGCCCAAAATTATATAGCGCTCCAATGAAATGGGTGTTGTGAATAACCTCTTGAGTAATGTGAAATATATATGAACATGATGGTATCTTTGTTCTAAACTATGTGTGGTAGATGAACCCTAATACGTGATGTTTCCTTTTTATATATTGCCACATTCCATGGAATAATCTAATGTTTCTTTCATGATTATGATTATGATGTCATTATTAGGATCACCCCATGGTACATTGTTTCATGTTATTATATATCCTTTTATTAGTATTTTTGATAACCCCTTTTGATGTATATCCTTAAGTGACTACTTGTACTATGGATAATTCATGATCCAATAAGAAGCGAGAGAAGAAGGGATTAAATAAATGATTTGTGTTGTAAATATTTGGTATAATCCTAGATTTCCAAAGACACTAACCCATTAGTTCCTATATGTGTAATATTTTTATATTTTTATTCATTAATATTTTGTAAATTAATGTATGAAAAGAAATGTTACTATAAAAATCCCATAAATCACAATCAACTCTTTTTTCAAAACTAAAGGTTAGAATAAAATATAATATTAGAAAAAATAAATATAATGAAAATTATCACCTTTGAAACATGTGATTTCCCTAAAAAATGTGACATTGAATGCCATGAATGAGCTCATTACAATGACCCACAAACAACCTATTTTCATATCTACATTATCCATAAAATATGTAATAAATAAATTATATTATATAATTCAAATTTATAACATCTCATCCTCAATGTCACACAACCAGTATCCTAGACTATTGGGATCATGTAACCTCATTCATTCCTCCTTGTATTCCTATATCCATCCTCATGTAGACAGGTTATATAAGAATACCATGTGGTGAATGTACCAACTAGTCAGAGTTCAAACAGAATTAAAGTAAAAAATGTGTAACAACAAATCTCCTCAATTATAAATGAAAATAAAATATCCATTCAGTAAATCAAGATTAATAAATAACCATGATGATAAAAAAATACACGTTTATTCCATGTATACAAGATGTAAATAAAAAAAGAAAAAGAAAAATAGAAATGGGGAAATATCTATAACTATGTGAATATCCAAAAGTGGGGTCTTCTCTATCCCAACCATCATATCCCAAATCTATCCAAACTGAGAATTCAAACAACATTCAAATGTCATGATCCCTTATCCTAGAATATAATAATAAATTTGGATTGACTAACAATTGGAGGATCTAGTTGAGTGTGATTATAAATCATTAGGAAAAAACTGATGACATCGATAAATAATAATAGTCTCAATAGCAGGTAAATTTGGTATTTTGAAAAATAAATAATTATTATAGTAACAATATAAATAATAATAATAATTAAAACTAGGATCCAAATATACACCCACTATTTGACCTACCTTCTTCAGCTAGTGTAAACTATATGTGAGCATTCATTAATGATCATCCTAACCCATATACCCATGGATTATCACAACCACCAATTATGGTGTTTTGATTATTTATCAAAAATCACCCATGAATGGTTGTTTCTATAATTATCACAGGTCACCTAAAATTGTAATTTTTATTAGATATCATGGATCACCAAAGAATTTTTATTTTCATAGTTATCAAAAACTACCTAGGAATAGAAGCATTAATAGTAATCTAGGACTAAAATGAATGGTTTTTTTCATAGTTATCATATACCACCAATGAATGAGTTTTTTATAGTCATTAGGGACAAACTTTAATATAGTGTTTTCTAATATATCATGGATTAACATTGAATGGGTGATTTCAAATATTCCATGGACTCCCTGTGAATGTGTTTTCTTATTAGTAATCATTCACCAATAAAGAGGTTATTTTTTCTTAATTTCCTACATTCGGTAAAAATTAAATTTCAAAATATACTACATTAACAAAAAAGTCTCAAAATAAAAAAATTAAATTATTCACTGACTAATAAAATTACATAATTTCACAACACATTTCATCATATGCCTCTTATAATTACCACAATGAACTACAACACAGCCACCCCCAATTTTATTTTCAAAAAACACATTAACAATAAAATAATCATAAAGAGTTAATTTTCAAAAATGTACATTAGTAATGGAATGTAATAATTTAAGGGATTTACTAGAACGGTATGATCATGTTTTAAAAATTGGATCAAAATATGAATTCATGCATGGAATATCAATGTGATATATGATGCAATACATAGGTAAAATAACTTGAAAAAATGGGATAAATATAGGGGCTACCAAAAAAATATATTTGTTCCCAGTCAACATATATGATCTTTGAATATATCTTAGAATGATAAGAATATAGAATCTTTATCAATTCCATGAAATATGTAATTTTAGGTAATCATGAAAATACACCTCATTCCTATGAGATAAAGCATGAATAGATGGATGTAGAATTGTATACTTACCCTAAAGTCTAGATCACAATTAATGAGAGATAAAATGATGAAGTATTTATAGGGAATCATGAAGTTAAGGGGACAACTATACATTATTAGTGTAGGGATAATACAAGAGAAAGTAAATGGAGAATATTTATTAACAGAATACCTTGAGAAAGTGGGATAAAATATGAAATTGTTCCAATTTATAATATCCACTATTGAGGCCTCCATACTATAGTTATCCTCCAATAATTGGATAGTGATCCCAACCACCATGCAAGGATACTTAACAGCCCATCGACTTGATAAGGGGACTATTATATCATACTATATACTAGGGACCAACCTTATATCCTTCAAATATATCCTACTACCAAGCCTACACATGAAACATATTTTATTAATGCTGACAAATTGATGTACAATAAAATATACTTATAAAAAATCCACTATAAATGGTTGATATATTAAAATTATTCCATGTACTGCTTAACATCATTATGTATATATCATGAGTCCACAGGATAATACACTTGGAAAATTATTTTAGTAGATCATATGAAAAAAATGATAATTGAAAATATAAATTTTTATCTGACTATGCTTTATGTAGATGATTCATAATCTTTTCAATGCACGATTAAGTCCTCTACGGATTTCATTGTCATCTCCTCCATCATAGTATCAAGAAATATAAACTTCAATTCTCTTGATATTATTCATTTCATTCTAACATTTTGATACATTCCCTTTCTAAATTTCAATTATATTCTAACTAAATTTCTTTTTTCTTGTTTTTAAAAATTGAGGAATACGTGTACTAAAAGTGTGTGGGTGGGGTCCATGAACAACATTAGAATTTTTATAATCTAGACTAAACATAGATGCAACATCCATGAAGGAAAATTTTTGGAATTTGGAAAAGGATGATGGATTTTTTTTAATAAATTTCAAAGAAATTAGTGATTTTATATAGTTTCATAACCTCTCTAATTTTAATTTTATTGGAAATTTAATGTTGATAATTCTATTATATCGAAATTTAATTATGGTAATTATTATTCATTAGTAACATAAAAAGGAATATGATATATGAAAAATTTCCCAATATAAATTCTCATTCAAAATTTAATCTAAAACTTTTTAAAATTTTATTCTTAAATATCCATATTTATGATATACTCTCAATATTTTAATCGCTACTAGATAATTATTTTTTACCAAAAAATCATGGTGGTTTCTAACTGCATTAAAATTTTTAATTCCACTGATTAAAATTTAAAAGCCCAAATAGTCATGAGATACACATATATTTTATTCATTAAAATAATATAGAACCCACATTAAAGGATTAAAATCCTCACCAAAAAACTTATTTCCAATCATAAACTAACTCATTATTATGACTATATCATCTTTAATATAGCTTAAGGAGGATAATAAAAATATTATGTGATACAGAAATTCTTATAAAAAGAGAAATATTGGGATTATCAAATGATTTTTGTAAAAAACAATTCACATAGTAAAATTTAATTATGAATATATTTATTCATTTATTATTTAGAAAAATAAAAAAAATTGAGAAAAGAGAATGATTTGGATTAATCCCTGAATTAACATGTTCAAGATTTTTAGATAATTATAAGAAATAGTATTATAATGATAATTTTTATTTTTATAGTGTTATTTTTATTGTTTTAATTTTAATGTTGTTCATATTTTTTTAACATGTATTCCATTGTGAAAAATATAGAGAAAATTATAAATGAGTTAAATGATTCCAATTGAGAAGGTTAAATCATTCCCTCAAAAGGAATATTAGAAAATTGGAAGACATAATTTATCGTAAATTGTAAATATGTATAACTTTCATGGAGCTTAATTTAGAACATTAATTATTCAACATATTTTACATTCATTTAGGTTAGGTGTTTGGATTTTATTTTTAATTTTTATAGACTACACATTATCATTATGTCATTAAATCCAAAATTCAATGCTCTCTTGATTACATTTTATGACATTTACATAGGGACAAGTATGAATTAAAAACATATAGATAGAATTAATATATTTTTAATTTATCATATATAAAATAACTTAAATCATTATTTTTGAGTGAAATTATTTTTAGGATGTCTAAATCAAAAATAGAATGTTATATTGTGAATGTAAGAACAATGTGAGAGGACGGGTGGATATTCTTGAAATGTTGTAATACATGAGATAGAATTTACACAGGTTTTATTGGATGTTATGTGTGGTTTTATGAAATCCATTTATGATTTAATAATTACTATAATTGATATAGTGTATCCGTTATTTATATTTGATTCTGATTTAGTAATATGTTGTAATTTTCTATTAGGAAAATAGAAATATATGCTCTAAGGGAATTTTAAGATTTAAAAAACTATATTACGTTTATAAACTCTATATTATTTAATGATAATATAATTCTGTGTGTTTATATTTTAAAATTATTTTTGGAAAAATATATATTGATGATGGATTTGAGTTAATTATGTATTATGTATCAACATTGAACCAAACCATGCCACAACCCCTAAATAATTACATGATTATAGATTGGAGGAATTTAATAAGAAAATCATTATAAAGAAAAAATCCACAATAAATGGAATCATGAAAAAATATCTCATTATAAAGGATTGAATTGTTATTTTGTTAGATTATTTGGAAAAGTTCCTAGATAAATTTCATTGTGGTGTAGTTTTTTTGGAGACAATAATTATATATAATATTAGGTATATTTAAATCATATTTACTTCATATAACAGATAATAATTTTTTCTAGGATGGGTTTTCCTATAATAATACTAAATGTATTTAAGATGGAATTTATGGTATTGAGAAATTAACATAACATCATTTATTATCATGTTATATTAAATAAATATAACTTTATAACTTATAAAAATAATTCAATGAACCATGTAATGACACCACATTAATCATTGTGGCATATAAAAATCTACGTAGGAATAATATGAATTGTATGTGTAGATTTCCTTCCTTATCTCCCTAATACACAACTCCGCAACAAAGATGCATCAATATAACAAGAAAGGGATTGGTGCATTGAACAATGTAGTAGATCCACTATGACATGCTTTGTTTCTAAATTTTAAAAAGGTTGAATGTAGGATATAATATATTCACAAAAATACATCTATATTGAACTATAATATAATTTGATTTTGTCTCAATTTGGATAAACATTGACAATGAAACTTTGATTTTTTTCACCCTGATCATTGGGATAATGAAAATAGAAAAAGGATTTTATTTTAATTCATGCTACAATGAAATAGTTTATTGGTTAATACAGTTAATAAATAGATATAATATTGGGAATTTAATTTTCTAATATATAATCTATATTTATATATATTTTCTAATTATTATGATTATATATTTCACAATATACTAATAAATGAATGAGGCATGTTTTAGAAATTTATTTTATATATAGAATGTCTTAGGATTGTAATGGGTGTGGATAATAAATTCCTGAGTAATATAAAAATTATTTTACAATATATGATTATAGAGTTTATGAATGTGAATTGAGGTTCATTTTTTATGGATGTTTAATTATTTTTATTTTCATATAAACATTCTTTCCCCATTAGTTAAATGTGTTTAATTCATCAATCAATAAAAAATATTATTTTATAAATTATTATTAGTTATTCTACCATGATTGAGTAGTTTTTTAAGAGATTATTGATCAAGATTAATAGGATGATGATTAAAATTAAATTATTATTTCTTATAGTGAATCACATGTGTTTGGATTAATATCATATTGGGCCAAATAAAATAATATCCCTCAATTTATGAGAAATATTGATATGGAATAAGGTTTCAACCCTAATGTGATAGAGAATAATATAATCATGACTGATAAACTTGTGTTTTTATTATACATTAGAGAAAAATAATAAATTATATATGTATATAATGTACTTTTTATCATTGTGGATGAATCGAGTGAGGTTGTCATAATTTTTATTATCTATGAAGAATTAATTATCTTAGCAAGTATTTTAGTTAACTAACCATTAAGATTCAAATATTAGAATATTAAAATCATATGAAAAACATATTCAGAAAATAATTCAATATCATATTTCATCATTAATGATATTCAATATTCTAGGTTCACTATTATATTTTCAAGCATTATCAATCTATCCCATTGTCCCAATTCTACTTAAAAAATTTGTTCTTCCTCAACTTCATTGATGTTACTATCATGAAGCATTAATTAGGACTATATGAATCTTGTATCTAGTGGCACAGCGATGGGACATATAGTTCGAACTCTAAAATTATATATATTTAGTTAATTTTCTTTTATACAATTAAAATATGGGATATTGATCAACATTATTTGGTGGTATTGATGCATTGCGAAATGCCACACATGAATCACCATACATGATTAATCCATATGCATTCCCTATATAATGAATCATTATTTGATCCATTTTTCCATGAAATTGAAGAGCATAATGGGATATAAATTATATCAACATTTTAAAATCAAACTCATACATTCATTGTTATATTAGTTAGGGAAGAATGAAAGTATTTATGATAATTAATATTAACAATTCATACATATAAGTAAATCATTTATCATTCCACAAACTTTCTTTGTACATCTAATGTCTCTAATCTAGTTATGCATACATTTCCTTGGTCATATCCAATGTATGACCAAGATACCATACCCATCAAAAGGGAGTATTAATTCCAGCCTAGATAATAATGTGATGAAGTATATAATAAATGACTAACATGGACAAGTGGAATCATTAAATATTGAAATTTATGAGTCAAATGGAACTTCTAGTTCCCATTTTTTAAATTAACAATACATTTAACCTTTATCAAACGTGATTTATTTTTTTATGATGTTTTTTTGTTTATTATTCAATTAATGTAATTTCTAATTAAATTAGATATTCTTGAATTTTAATGATCGTAGTGAGTTCATGATGAATTTTTTGATATCATGGTGGAAATATGATTAAATGATTGAGCATCATCAAGGGAAAGATGATGAACCATAAAAAATTATTAAAATTTATCCTAGAGGTCTCGTAATTAGACTAATGATGATTTTTAAAATAGAGGATTTAATTGTTTTGGGGAAAGTTGAGAAATAATGTTTTTGATCTATTATGGAATTACCCTTAGTCATGTTGTGCTTTAATCATTGAAATTCATTGAGTGTTTCAAATTGGACCTTATCATTTTGGTGGTTTTTACTAAGAGATACCTTTATATGAGGTGTTCTTTTAATTATCATAGATTCCTGAGTAATTGTTCATATTATGATCCTATATTATCGAGGAGGAATTTATGATTGGAACATATTTTTCATCTAATTATTGATATCATAATGTTTAATGGTATAAGAATAAATAAATTCAAATATGTATATAGGCTTAGATGTTTTGGCTTGAACATTCTTGTTGTTGTAAAATCAAGGATGTGTTCAAGGTTAGAGGGAACTATATTCAATATTTTTATTAAGAAGATAAATAGTCTGAATCAATTTCTATAAATAATCTATTTTCAGGAATATTACGTTAATGGAAATTGTATATATTTGACATGGCTATCAAAATACCTACTAATTTGGTTTAAAGGTGAATAATTAAATTTATTTAAATTATTTTGGTAACATAATATGCTTTTAGGATTTATAATATAGTTATATTTTACTAAAAATATTTTAAAAATAGTTTTATCATTTTTTATTTTTTATAGTTTTAATGGGAAATGATTAAATTTGTTATTTTTATTTTAAAACAAAATATAATTTTCATATTCTTAAATAGAACATAAACTGTTTTTTGGTCATATAAATTTGGTATTGTAATGAAAATTGTTTTCTATTTGATATTCATTCACCCTCCTCTTGAATTATACATACCATAATTTACACAGACATTATTGTTTTTATAAACTATCGCAATATAATTTTATTTATTTATTGTGAATTATGAATTTCGATATTATATTTGTTCTCTCAATCAAAACAACATCTATACTCATATTTCATCTACTGAGAATACCGTATATATATATAAGTTTATATATATATATATTAAAATAATAAATTTGGAAATATTTCATATTCATCTGAGTAGAATATAATTTTCATGATCTTATTATCACGATTTTTATTTACTATATTATGAGATGATCATCATGTTGTATAATCATTAAATAATATTTGAATGTGAACAAAAATCATTCGGTGAGAACTAATTTAATAATTAAATCTATGTGGAGGGTATGACTGATACAATATTAATGGAATTAAAATCTAATTGGTTACTGAGATATGACATGAAGAATCTGATGAGGGTTAGTAATTATTATATTGTTGGGACACCCATACAATATGATACGTATTTTTTGAGAGATAATAAGAAGATAAAATAATTATATATTTTTTGTTTCTTTCTATTTTGATACATTGCTGTATGATTCTCTTATTTAATAGTATATTACTTTGTGAATGATATATAAACATCTGTAAGATGTAGTAATTAATATGATACAGATGGGAAAGTTTCTTAGATATATAAGTGTCTCAATATAAAATTTAAATTGAATAAATATAGTGTCATTATCGAAAAAATATAAAGGATAACAATTTTTGGAAGTGATCATCATATGTATCATATTATGTGTTTACAAAACTGGGGAATATCAAACTAATTATTCCCAGATGAAAATAAATTATATGGATGTCAATTTTTCAATGTAAAATGATCACAAACTATATATAATAATTAATTTTACATAGAGTGTATGTGAGGATCCATATTCCAATAGTAGTTTGGATTAATGGATTGATGATAGTATGATGTTCATAATATTTTATCTAAATGCTCCATGTAATGGTATATTTATAATGGGGAAGGTAACTCTTAACCTACATGAGGAGTTATAATTGAATTATAAATTTTCATTTTCATTGTATAATAACAATAGTTCAATTTAATCAGAGGATGAGGGAGATATTCTATAATTTGTATAAATTGAATGATATGTGCCCTTCTGTTAAAGTAAGAGAAAAAATATAACCAAACTTAATTTTTGAATTTTTGTTTCTAAAAAATAAAATGATAATGTGGGTATATGTCAAAAATATCTATCATGACATTTAGTCTAGATAAACATTTTAATCTAGATTCAAATAATTTTTATTTGAAATTATTTTTCAAGATAAAATAAATATATTTTAGTCTAATGAATATTAACTCTATTTTAAACTATTGAAGACATAATATTGATAATATCATAATGTAGTTAAAACCAAATAATATATCTTATGGAGTAGTATGTAAGAGTACAAATTAAAAATTCGAGTCAAATTATTTTATTATAAAAAATACACCATTTGATACTAATTATTCTAGTATAGGTAAATGAAGAAAATAGTATTCATTCAATGAAGATAAGTCCTCTAGAACACATTTTTCATATATTAATGAAGGAAATTAATCTATTTAACATTTTAAGGGTTTTTTCCAAAAATGTAGACCCTTATATCTAGTGTTAAAAATGTTATCATTAGAATAATATATTTGATAAAAAATGAGATAAAATAACTGAAACATTTATTTATCTAAAATTATAACTATAAGTAAAACAAAACATCCCACAAATAATGTCACAATACAAAGAACAAATTGTTATGCCTCCATTGGGATCAATTTTTTTTCTACTAATTTTGTAATTTTGTTTAATATTTTATCATAATAAAAAGACACCAGTCATTATTATAGATATATTATATGTTTAACTCATCATCATAACATTGGAAATGAAAATTTTGAATGTGATGTGCATAAATTATTTATGAGATGAAAAATTCAAAAAATAATTATTCCTTAATTAGATAATAATCATGTTATAAAACAAGATCTTGAAGGAAATAAAATATTAAAAACAATATATAACACTAATAATTATCCCCATATAATAATATAATATTTGAAAGTCTCTAATAATCAAACAAATATCATGACACAGGATTTTATAAACCTGATTCATACTAACATAAATTAATCATATAATATATATTCATTTTATAGGTGAAATCATAGGAAATCATAACCTATTATACCATGCATTTAAACCAAATATTAATAACATAGTTTTCTTAGGATAAAAACCCATGACCCATTTATACTTGGGGTGAGAATAGGTGTACAATATTTGCCTTGGGAAACTTCCTATGTAACATCATAAGCTACAGCTAATACCTATGTTTCCTCATAAACATTATATAATTTTTTTCCCATTATATCTTGGGATGCTTCATATCAAACCTCTTGAGATTTGGATACTAAATGTGTAACGTCATTTGATTCATCTAAAAACAGATGTACTCTCTTGGTCTTGTGGTCACAACCAATGTATTGACATGAGATTATGATACATTTTAGGTACCCACATAGACATCATGAGATTTAAAAAATAAACCAATGATTTAAAAGGATTTTTGGGATTAAACCCATCAACCACCAAAAAATATTTTTTTCATATTTATTAATTCACTAATACAAATAACATTATATTAGTATCCTATGGAAATGATAATGGTTTCATCATGAAAATTATAAAACATTTCATAATACATCTAGAGAAATAATTTGGAACATATCATAATAACATTTACCATGTGTAACATATGAAATATAAAATTATATTTACATGGACTAGTAGAATGTCTTTATAATTATTGTATAATATAATTTGAAAAATTATATAAAATATATCTTTTTAAAATGCATAAAAACCATTTAAATATTTTTTTAAATGAAACACGTAGAGAATTATAAAACAGTATATAAAAAACATTGGAAACCTAAAAAAATGTGTGTATAAGTTGATTTTTATAAAATAATTTTTTATAAATATTATTTGGGAATAGATGAAAATTTGAACACGTCTTGAAATACCGGAACCTTTAATATCCAATTAGAAATAAATAATTTCCTTTTAAAATAAAACATTTACATTAGAGAAGAAAAATTCATATTTTCTTTTCATTTCAAAATCCTTAAGATTTAATATCAATTGGAAAAAAAATGTTACATATAAAGAAATCTTCATGAAGAATAATATTGATAATGTTGAAAGAAACAATAACATATTTTTTTTATTTTTTTTAATATAGACATTAAAAATTATGATTATTGTCAAATTCAGAATCCATTTTCATATAAAATTAATTAATAATTTCAAAATGAAAATATATTACAATTAATTATCTATAATATTCCTTGACATATATTCAAATAATCTTCAAATGAGTTTTGAAGTTGAATTTAAATGAAATAATCTTGGAAGAAAAAACATTATTATATTTTAAGAATCCTACTTGGGAATATAAACTCTAAAATGTAATAAAACATCCTTTTTAAAATATGAATATGAAAGTATAATGGTTATGTGAGATATATAAAAAAATTATTTTAAAATATAAATGATAAAATTGTTTGTAAGTAAAAAAATTATAACAAATAATAAGTTTTTTTTACATCAAAAGGGTAAGAATTATTCTCAAATCCATCAAATTTTATAAATATATAAATATATTAATGTAATTATACAGTGGAGATGGATTAATTGAATTATAGTAAAATCACATAATATAATAAACCCATATTTGAAAACAAAAATATAAATTTTATTCATATGACATAATAATATAAGTATACTAAATAATAAAAACTATCACATTACTTAATGTTCTAATAAATCTCCTTGGAAAGACAGATCATGGAATTATTTTTAAAAAAAATTAGAAACAATAATTCATACAATTATATATATAATAGTAATTATAATAATTAATTCTGATATATTTCCCATATATAAAAATATATATTTCCTCATTATCAGATATTATCGGCTTTGATTTTTTGTATAAAATCACATTTTTAATGTTGGTGTTGATTATTGTTTATAAATTTGAACTAAATCATTATATGGTAATAATATGTAATATTATAGATATTTATTAATAATTTATAATGTTATGTTTTATTTAATAGGTAATATAGTTATTATTTTTCAATAATTTAGTGGGTGATAGGCATGTTTTGGTTCATTGTAAAGAGGAAAAGTATTGTGCAATATTAATATGTTGTGTATTAACAAAAACTTTTGATGACTATAATGAAAATATTAACATATAATTAACTTCTAATAACTATATTATATATGGTTATATTTTTATATCCTGATTTTTTTATTTTATAATTTATAATATGTTTGATTCTGTTTACCATATGCGATACAGGGCAATAAATAAACTTTTATATACTATTAATGCAATATTATTAAAATATGAGTGTTATAAACTTGCAAGATGAATAGGTGTGGTTGAATAAGAGTAACAGGTACATTAAATATTTGTAGAGGTGTTTTCATTAATACATATACTGACTAATTTCTATTAAATATGCTCTCAATTTTTAATAAAATCATGCAACATTAAAAGAGTTATTTTAATGAGAACGTTTTTAAATTTCAATAGTATTTTTTTAAAAAAAATAAAATATTTTTTTCCACATTTGATTAATTATTATAATGAAATTTATACATATAATATTTTTAATATGAAATTTATCATATAACTTAATATGGTCAAAATATTATTATTGAGTATAAATTCATTATACACATCAACATTAAATTTTCATCCAAAATGATTATTATTACATGTAATGAAAGTACAATATTATTAAATTATATAAGATTTAGAAAGTATATTATATAAAATTAACATACTTTTTTAAATTGTAAAGTTTGAGTAACCGAAGCATACATTTCTAGAGTATTTTAAATTATTTAATTTTGGTTCAATAGTGAAAAAATAGATATTTTAAAAAATAAATTTCATTTAATTTCGAAAAATAATGTTATTGTAAAATACAAATAAATTTTTCATTTGTGTAAAATTAAATTATTCTTAATTTCATTAAAAATAATCAAATTTATTTGATAATAATCAATATTATACATGATTATGGTATAAAATTCATTTTCTGATTAAAAGGTGTTTTTAAAAAAAATCCATTGGGTTTGGAATACATATATTAAAATTACTTTTTTTATAAATTATTGAATTTAAATCATGATAAATTGGTTCCATTTTTAATTATACTTGGAAATATCCGCTAGAGAAAAATTCTCTGAACATTTATTAATATAAAGGTAAATCATAGCAAGAAAGGATCACAAGCCAAAACCTATAATTAAATATCATAAAATACATACATGTTTCCATTTCCAGGATCAATTGCATCATCCAAAGTAGCCGATTCCCACTCTGAGATTTCATAAAGCTTTATAGTCTTCGCATACTTCTATCTAAGATTTATGTTCTCCAAATACAAAAACATTTCAGAATATTGAATACCTTTTCTTTGGCTAATGGAAGATCTGGTAGGCATCAGTTTCAGCATTGAAAAATATTCCATATTGTTTCTTCTTCTTGATGGAGTAGTCAAAACATCTGCACTCACTTCAAGATTTGGATTTCCACGCTGAAAAACTTTACTATACAAGGTTTGAATTCTTCCACCAGCATTATCCTTCTCACTATCAAAAATTACCCCCCCCCCCTTTCCCAGGATTAATCACCTATTGATAATCATCATTCACCCCTATCCCTGGTCGACATGGATATTAGTGTCAACCAGTGCTAATCATTTTGGATTCACCACAAAAAAATGAACTTTTTGCACTCCCTTCTTCAATAAACCTTCTTCAGATGCAACATCCTCAGAATAATAAACCATCTGCTTATTGCCACATTCACTCCCTTGAATATCCTCCTCATCATGAGAGGACCCCCCATGATTCAGTTCATTAAAGTGATTGAAAGAGACATACTCTTGAAACATCCTAGGCTGGATTCCACTTTGAGTACAACTCTCTCCCGGACCCAAAACCCTAGTTTCATGCAGCTCAACAACATCTGCAGTCACTCGACCAGGAGAAAAAGCAAGGTCAACATGACTTGTCAGAGGACCAACTCAATCCAGTCAAACTTACAAATATCCATTCTCGAGACACAAAAATATGTTACTAATTTCAACACAAGCCACATGCTTCTTGGGCTGTATTTTCATCCCACTTTAGACCCTCACCCACACGCCAGCTTCATCCAAAAATCCCACATCCTGTAAGTTCAAGGGATGATTTCCTATAGCCTCATCACACCCATCAGGTACCACTACCTGGTTCACACTATCCACCCCAACATATTGAACTACAGGCTTCACAAAAGACTCCAGACCTCCTGATGTTAGGACCCCAAGATCACACCGCAGTCTTCCAATCTCCTCATCCATCCTTGGATTCAAAGACTTCATTTCTACACTCAATTTGCATCCATTCACTAAATTTATACTAACAAGGAAAGGAACTTTATGAAATCTGGTACCAAGGTCATACTTCCCTTGCTATGAATCCAAGTCCACCACATCTGCTACCTATTAATCCAAATCTACTTGCAGAACCACCTTTTTACACCTGCATTCATCTATCTGATGCCCAACTTTGTGACATCGGGAGAATTAGTCAATCCATTACTAAAATATTATATACTATTTATATCAAAATTCCATACTCAAAGCAATGAAAAATGACTTAACTGGATTTTTGGATATATCTACTTCAATGAAAATTCTTAGTGAAACCAGATGCCAAATAACCCTACTTCAACTGTCTAAACATAAATAACGACCGACAATTTTTCCAAACAAGTGAAGGATGGAAGGATTTTGAAATAGATGTGTAAATTCCAGAAATAATTCCCAAATCACTATGGTTGAAATATCACACTTCATATGATAGTTAAAACACCATCGAAAGAGAAGGAATCGAGAGCCATCCCACGTATGCGAAGTAAAGGACCACTGCATGATCAAATGGTATAATGGGTTAATCAATAATGAAATTTTGGGATATGAATTAAAATCATTCAAAAATATTCCTTAATCTCTATATAATTTTTGATTTCATCCATAATTTGGGAAACATAATATTTATGGTTATTTTTTACACTTTATTATGATTTTGTTCATTATATTATATTATGTAAAAAATTAATTTCCAAATGTCACTCACTATAACATATTATATTTTCATGATATGGATATATATATAAATTATATATTATGGAAAAAACATAATAACAATATGTAAGAATAATATATGTTAATTATGGTAATTTATTTTTTATTATTAGTAATGGAATAATTTCATTAAATGTTTACACAACACTAATGTAGTTCTTGAAAAATTATATGAAAAACAACATAAATGATTTAAAAAAAATAAATTTTATATTTAATGGGTTATAAATAATGTAACAAAAAAATTGGTATAATTATAAGTGGTATGTTTGGTTGAATGTATTAATTATCTAGTTATCTTTCCATATTGATGTCTTTAAATTCCTTTTTTGTGAATAATCTTGAAAATGATTTTAAAAATTATATAATGTTTAAAAATTATTTTCAAAACTCTATAACTTAATAAAATAATATAATAACTCAAATTTATGGGAAATTATTATTGATATCATGATTTTACTATGTATATGAAACATAGAATTTTTAAAATTACATTCATAAAACATAGTTATTAGAAAATTTTATTCCATGATGACGGATAAAATGGTAATATATAGTGTTAAAGTAAGAGGTAAAGATCAAAATAACTCACAAAATTGAATAAATATTATTAGTTGAATATATTTAGAACACTTTATCTTTATGATTGAATATATGACACTTCGGATACATTTTAAATGTCTTAAAAAATTATTTATATTATTATTTCATTTAACATGACTACCACTCACATAACATATAAATTGAATAAATGCTCTATTATCCACGTCTATTATGTAATTTAACACAACTTATAGTAGAGAATCAAATTTCCTAAGAATCCATTCCATTTTTATAGGTTCTAATATTAAAAAATCAATCCATTTAGGATTAAGGTGTAATTCAAATGAGAATTTATATAGAAGAGGATGAAGTCTAATTGATAGTTTTTATATTTATTTCATTTTACACCTCCATAGAATTTGATATATCCATACAGATATGATAACTTAATTAACATACATATACATAAAATTTCTATTATTTATTAAAAAACCATTTTCATCTCCTTTTCTAGCCTATGGGAACAGAAAACATCACTCGTGGGAATATGTGGACCACCACCACCATGATGAAATGTGTAACTTATGTAATCAACCCCTAATAAGAATGGTTATTATAATATATTTAATTAATAAATATTGTAATTAAAACATAAATATTATTTTGAAAAAATAACATACTAATTACCTTCTAACCCTTCCATACGTTGAAAAATTATAGTGTTGCTCATGCGTACATGAGAGAATCTATATCCATGAGGTACACTTTTATTTTTTCATGCATGAATTTCATAGATATTTGTAATATTATATTTAGCTTAAAATGATAATTATTTCATGATTAATATTGTATAGTTTATGGAAATTTATCCCCTTGGTGCAAGGTTGACTTATCAAATATTTTTTTGGGAACATGAACCAAATTTCTCAAAAATATCTGACATAAAAAATTGCTTTAGTAAAATAATATTTTATTTCATAAAGTAAAAAAGGAATAATAATAAAGGAATGTGATATAAACTTTTTTAAAAAATTAAAATATTTTAAATTTATTATTCATGAGATATAGAACATAGGACTGGATTTTAAAATCATGTTAACTGAGTTCTTATATCAATTTAAATTCATTGACATTTATGCCATATTACCCATATGTTTTCATTAATTTCATTTATTAAGTTTCATATGACTATATTCTATAACTAATTTAATGAAATTAATGTGGAGTGTATCATCAATTCAAGTTCATTCATTCAATTATAATTAGATTCATACAAAACAATTATTTTGATGGATTTTTTTATAAAATATAATTTTAATATTTTAAATTACTTTCACCCATA
Source organism: Viscum album (assembly GCA_963277665.1). Lineage (NCBI taxonomy): Eukaryota > Viridiplantae > Streptophyta > Magnoliopsida > Santalales > Viscaceae > Viscum > Viscum album. The sequence continues at coordinate 1,213,675,192 of OY728137.1, forward strand.
TCAATGATGGTTCATGTGTTTTTTGAATTTTACTCGTTTTTAAAAATTTAATTATAAATTTTATCTTATCTATTTTTTCCTTTATTTTCAATTTTTTATTTTGAAGTATTTTCAACCCTACTCTTATGGTTATTGTGGTATTTATTCAAATGTAAAAAAGACTGTATTTTTAGCATTTAATGTTTCACTGTATCTTCTCACACTCACGACAATCATTCATTGTAAATAATACTCAATATGATTTAATATGTTTTCAAATAAAATATTATCCACATTAGGTTGAGAATATTTTGTTTTAAAATTTAAAAATGATATTTATTGTTATTTTGATGTAAAATTTTCATTTGACCACATGTAATATTTTTTATTAACTTTAGAATCCAATTATGATTGTTTGACCACATTAGAGATAAACTATAATGATATTGAACACACTATTTCTATAGATTGATTTTAATCTTGTTGTTTTATTTATTTAGTGGGGAAATATTTTAATTATGTATTATAGTTCATAGATATGTATATTTAAATTTTTTATTTATTATATTTCATATCAACACTATTTGTATGATGATTTAATTTTTCATTAAAAAATAAGAGAAATTCTTATTATAACCCCTCATTGTATTAGTAGGCCTCATGAGACAAATTTTTTTTTGTATTTTTTGCATGCCTTATCAATTTATATATAATTTCCTATAGTGAGGACTTTGTGGTAAAATCACAACATCTAATATTATAAATTCCATCATTAAAAAATTATTTAATTTATAAATATGATTATTTATATTGTTATCCGAAGATATATAACATACTCATATAATTAAGGGGTTTTTGAAATAAATTTTATATCATTTAATATATATATATATATATATATATATGAGGATATGATTTTGATGATATGTTTTGATCATTTAAGGGTGAAATGTTTGTTTCTAATGACAATTGTTCATATTTATCAGGATACTCATATGAATTATTAGTTTTCATTTTTTTTATAAAATATACAATCAAATGAACTGGGGGAAAAAATAATTAATATCTATTATTTTGAGTTGAATAATTATTATATAATTAAATGGAAAAAATAATATTTGTTTTCCCATTAACCAAATGTAATAATTGATTTTCTCTATTAATAAATCACATACCATGTTTTTTCCTCATCTCACATTTTCAATATTTTTTTAATAAGACTACGGATGAGTAGAAACTATTTAATTGTATATCATTCTTCTATAAGGATCCATCATAAAATAATCCAAACTGTTTTTTATGAAAATTTATTTTCTATATAAGAATCATATTTTTTTATAATATAGAAAAACAAATGATGTGTACACATTAAATTATATGGAACTGATACGTATGGATTTTTCATGCATCACAAAAAAAATTTAATGAGAATATAATTTATATTTAATAATGTTAATCCCTTGATAAAAATTAAGTAATAATGTTTTTATGTACAATGCCATTATATACATATTGATCCACCAGATAAATTTACAGCATTGTTAATGTTGGTGGTAAAAAAGTCCCCAAAAATAAATGGAATAATTTATTGTTGATTGTTTTTAAGAAGGTATTTATTTTGAGATAGTAACATTATTAAAAAAATATCATGATATTATATAGTTTTTTTAATTATTTTAATTACATATTAAAACTATTTTTGAAATAATAAAAAATTTAATGAAAAATGAAATATGTCACATTTATATAGGCAGTGATTCCAACAAATGCACATGAAATAGGTTCGTTTCTAGATAATAAGAAGATAATATGGAATGACTTATAAAATCATAGTATTAATAAAATTATAATTATAAAATTTATTGAAAAATGTATGTGCTAGCTATCCTTATAATTAGGTTATAATAAATTGAACACATCCTTTATTGTGGTGGTAGAGTGAATGTCTTTTTTATTTTTTGAATGGTATATATGAATAAATATAATGGTTATCCCATTAAAAAAATAACATTTTCATACACTTATTATAATTTATATATATATTTATGTTTATATTATATATTTAAGAGATATGATTTTATAGAATGGAAAATAAATGATAAATGTGTAATTGATAATTTTATCACACTCATACAATATTCTATATAGAAATTTAGATTAAGGATTTATGAAATTCTGTTTTAGGGAGAAAAAATATATTTCATGGATTAGTGTTGTGGGAGTAATATATATATATATATTTCAAAAATAATGGTATTAGGGTGGGATAATATGTGGGATGCTGATGGATCATTTTATATGGGAGATGAGATATATTTTTTGTAATGATATATTTTTCTATGATACTGGTCAAATGTAATGTGGATCCAAATATATAAATTAATGGGGTGGGGAGTTACTAATTATTAAAATAAAAAGGCCATACAATTTATAAAAAATTACATTCCTTAGGTCTTTTACTTTGAGAACTATCAATTTTCCATTACTGGTTTCTACCATGGTAACTACTTTTGACATAAATAATTTAACATTAATTCGTAAAAATCAGGATTAGGAAATATTTTGGACCAAATTTGACCAAATATTTAACCTATTATTTCCAATTTATTTTCCCTAGGATTTAATAAATAATTTAAATATTTGAACACAGAACCCATTAAATAATTTTTAAAAAAAAAGTTGATTCTAAACAAATTGAATAGGTAAAGAAGTATCAATTTATTATTGAAATTAATTGGATCATAATTAATTATATAATTCTTCTATATATTTAAAATCTTTCCAAAACCAAACACCACATTATAGATAATTAATTAATACAAAAAAAATTAAAATGAGTTATTATAAATTCCATACATGTCTTAAAATGTTAAACATGGTTTTTAAAATAACAAATTTTTATTTTTAAATTATTTTTTAAATTATAAATTTATATTAAAAATTGTTTTTTAATTAATTAAAATATATATTTTATTATGATAAAGACTTCAAAGTAATAATATTTTCAAAAAAATAGTAATTTTCACTCTTCACCATAATTTCACCCCTTTCAGGAGTACACGTCGTGTAATTTTGGTACACATCGTGTACATGGCTTCCGTGAGTGACCATGTACTGGCTGTGTAACAGGTGAGTACATGGCTGTGTTTGGTGGCTTGGACACTGCCTAATGCGGAGGCCAGAAAAGGAAAGTACACACCGGGTACTTTTAAAATACACATCTTGAACATTCTTTTATAATTAAATGAACTAGGGTCACATCTGATGGATAGTACCATCTTCTTCTTCATAGGTCTCATCTGAGAGAATTCGTACCACCGTTGATCTTCTCCAACCCCCTAACTCATCGTCTATTCTCTGAATCGAACTCCATCAATTTCTTTGGATTCACATAGTTGAATTCTTCCTTCTTCTAGAACAACATCTCTTATTTTCTCTTCTCTCATGAGATATTATCGGTTGAACGTTTTTCACATTTTTCAGATATGTGTTGTTCTTGGGATATTCAAGGTTTGAGGATCATGAATATATATCTCCTGATGTCGATGTAGGTGGTTTGTGCATTTACGTAGTTATTCAATGAATTTTATGTCGAAAGGTTTCCAATACCCAAGAACTGTTTATTGGGATTTTATGGTTTTAGCACAATTATTACCTATTATTCCTTATTTCTTGGGATATAGGTTAATTATTGTGAATAGGATTAACATTTCCAGGCTATGGATGTTTTCCCCATGTTTGATTGTTTTTGACCATTGGTCTAGTATTGCATGGTAGGCTGTTGCATTGCTTTCCATATAAGGACCCAACCATAATACATTACATAATCTTGAATTAAACAAATAATTCACATTGAGGATATTTTTTAGTTTGGTGTTTTGTTGAATTAGGCCATAAAAATACATGATGACTTGAATAATACAAGTATACACATCTACTCAGTTTCCATTTTTTTTCTAAAAATACAAACTATTGTAAAAAAGCGCTATGTCTAGTTCCATGTTTAGACAGTATGATATTTCGTTGATCTCATCCTTGACTCTATTCCACTTTATGTCCTCTGAAAAAAATTCAAAAACTAGGGATGAGCATAAAAAGCTCATTAAGGGATACAGAAGAACGGAAAACTGTTATTTTATCAAAACAACAAGTAAACCATGAATACTTTATTATATGTAATACTTTTCACCTTTATGAAGTAGTAAATACTCTTCATTGAATAAAAGATCAATACTTATCATTTTGTAACCAAATGATTACCATAAAACCCATATAAAGAACACATAACATATAAAGGTAACTTAGGACATAAACATTATTAAGTGGAATAACCATATGGTCATCTTCTACACATATCATTAAATGGAATATCCATATGACTGACTTCTATACCCAATGAGTTGGAGGTTATAATGTACCCACCTATCTTGGTTAAGCTTGGCACCACCCGTGATTTGGTTTATCATGTTCCCACCCGTCAAATGTTCAATTACCATTTTAAATCATAACACATAAAATATTACAAATATAAACGTTTCAGTAATAATATTTAATTTGAAATCACAAGAAATAATTTCAAATATTGAAATAATAAATACATTTCAAAACCCCTTATCAATACCAAAACACCCTAAAACAAAATAAGGGATTTAATTTTTATTTTAGAAAACATTAAGGCTTATAGAGGAAGCCAAATAACGATTACAGTAGCGGAGAGGTCATTATCACTGTAAATGTTAAAAACATTCCATTTTTCATTTATTAAAATTCTTCGTAGAAAAAAGATTCCCTTTTAATGAATGAAAAAGTAAAAGGTTTTTAGTATACATCATGTAAAAGAAGAAGTTATATATTATCAAAATATGCCACTATTAATGAATATTGAGGAGAAGTCCCTTACATTGTGTCCCACTTGACCCGTTCGTTGTTTTATCTCCTAAATAATAAACTAATGTTAATTTCTAAATTAATAAGAACCTTTTTCAATTATATTAATCCTTTTATATCAATTATTACCATGATATAAACATTATGTAATTAGTAAAGATAATAATGGTCATTTTTTGATATTTGGTACTTGAGTCAAAAATAGACATATTATAATTACCAGTTGATCACATGGTCAAAAGATAATTATATCCAGAGTGATATTCCTAATTTAGATATAATATATATAATATATATTCAGTATATATATGTATTTATAACAATACCTAACATTTTGAGATATCAAAAGAAATTCATCGTTCCTAGAGATGGTAAGACGTACGTACGCATGAACACTACTTTCATTTCTATTTCATATTAATGGAATAAAAAAATAATGATACATAGGTATATTAAAATTTCAGTATAATATCATATTTAATATCATTAACTCCATCCTTTTATATGTACCATGAATGGTATGAATGAGTCATATCACATTGTGGGGGCAGTGGTCCGCATTTCCTCAAATGAAATTATCGTGTTTTACCAATAATGGAACAATAATGGTATGATATAAATGTGAAATATAGAAGCATAAAAAAAACATAATAATAATATATATCATATATAAATACAGTTCCATCTTAATTTCCACCATGAGTGGCTGTAGGAGATAACTGAAAAATCATAGTTTCATGAGTTGTTAGTTTGTCATCCAAAAAACAGTATGTTCTTCACCCATTAGATAGAGGTGTGTGTAATTTTATTTATAATTATTCCAATAAAAACATCCTATTATATTGAGTTTGTTTTTTTTGTTATAAAATTAAGTAATAAAAAGTCATTAGGGGTTGGAGAAGTAAAATAAAAGAAAACAATTTAAGATAAATGGTTACCTTTAATTTGGGTAACTTCCTTTGGTTTGAACCAAAAAGATTTCATGAAATGCCTTCTACCTAAGGTAAGGATTATAGGAAGAGGATATGTATATATGGAGATTAATTAGGTAGATTTGGTACTGTCCATGGGTCATGAGAGGTGCGAGGTATGGGTTAGAAGTGGTGTCTTTTTATAAGGAGGAGGAGGGGCACTTTAAGAAAGTTTGATACAATTATTTTATTATAAACTCATCTTCAGTTTAAAAAGGACCAAAAATCCATAAAGAAAAATTAAAGATGACTAATTTTTGAAATAAAATTATCAAATAATAATTGTAAAGGTTTTGGATATTATTTTAATATTCAAAATCATATTAATTTAAATCATTTATTAATGAGGTAAATACTGCATCATTATTGTGTCATAAATAATTTAATTTATTATATGTCTACAAATTATAAAAAAATACTATGATGTAGGATATAATTTTAGATTTACAATGAATATTTATAGTCGAAATGATAACTTATATAACCCCATATAAAAATTATATTACTAAATTATATTTGTTTATTTAATTTTTTCCTTTACTTTAAGTTAATTAAAATAAAGTGTCTCTATCAAACTTATGTGGCTCCATGGGATCCCAAAATCGACGCAAGGATGCCCATGGTCGGCCATGACTCATCCAATATGGTTAGAACAAATGTTAAGGTAAATTTTTTACTATTATATTAACCTTTTTACATTGATTTACCCTTTTTACCTTAAATTGCGCTAAATAAAAGTCAAAAGTTACGATTCACCAAAAATTATTTTCATCTTGTTGAACCATATTTTACTTACTAATAACAACCATGTATGTTGGATTTTAGAAATTAAATTCACAAAAGCAGTAAAATTTGATTTAAATGTAAAAGTATGTATTTTAACTACTACTTATTGATTTCACCATTCAACAATAATTGAATTTTTTCAGAAAAATACCAAAAATTAATCCTAAGCTATATTTGATATTCAAAATTCAATAATTATGTCTATTTTAAGAAATTCAAAACACTGAAGTGGCATAAATTAATTTAAAATTAATTTCCGCAGTCAAAACAATAGGCGTGTTTCTAAGAAATAATAACTATCAAAAGACTCGCACTTGTTTATGTCCAATTTCAAAGTGAAATTCATTCAAATGACCAAAATTGGATTAAATAGTAAAAATATATTCTAATTAATCTTTAAAACCAATTAAAAGGATAATACAACTGTGTAAATAAATTAGATTAAAATGCAGTTTTGAATTAAAATACAGTATTATCACTATTCATTGAAAAATGAACTTTATCAGAAAAATACCAAAATTTCATCCAATGTAAAATTTGATGTCCCATTTCTTAAGAATAATTTTATTTTGTCAAATATAACATATAAAAGTTACAAAAACTAGATTTGAAAAGGGTTCAATATCAAAAGACGGTAAATCGAACTTTTAATGAATATTTGAGTTTTTATGCTTAAAATCAAATTATTTATTATTTTATGCTTCTAATATTTATTGGATAATGTAAAAACATTTAAAAAATGTGTATAATCATATTTTAGTTAGTTCTATTCATTCCTTCAAAGACAACGGCTAGGCGTTAACTACCATTTAAAATAATAATATTATATTATTAGTATGAAATATATGATTTCAAAGAAACTCGTTGTTGCGTATCGGGTATGCCATTGAACATGGTAACCCCTTTAAAGTAAAATTAATATTTAATTCACCAAATATTAATTAAAAAGAAAATGTTTTATTTCTTTATTTACTTGGTTTGTTACATCCTTCCCCATTTTGGAAATTTTGTCCTCGCAATTTTTATTCACATACCAAATATGTGGGGGTATTTATCACTCATAGCATTTTCAGATTCCCAATTTTCCTCTTCAACAATATGTTTTTTCCACAAAAACCTTTACGTGGTGAATTACCTTATTCCGTAACACTTTCTCTCTACAGTCAAGAATCTGGACTGGTTGTTCCTCATATAAGAGAGACTCTTCCAACTAAACTACCGCTAGACTTATAACATGAGATGGATCTAACATTAACATTCTCAACATTGAAACATGAAAAACATTGTGTACCTGAGACAAACATGGAGGTAAATACACTTTGTACGCAACTGATCCAACTTTCACCAAGATTTCATAATTGCCAATGTACCTCAGACTCAACTTTCCCTTCTTACCAAAATGCATCACACTTTTCCATGGACAAACACAGAGAAAGACATGATCACCTACCTCGAAAGAAAGATACTTTTTTCGATTATCTGAATAACTTTTCTACTTTCTCTGAGCTATTCTCATGTTCTTCTAAATCAACAATAATTTTTCTTCCATCTCTTCTACTAATTCTGGTCCCATCAATTTTCTTTCACCTACTTTATTCCAAAAAGATGGAGTTCGACACAGCTTATTATATAATGACTCAAACAGAGACATCTGTATACCGGAATGAAAACTATTATAATATGAAAATCAACCAACGAATGATGTTGGTCCCAACTCCACTGGTAATCCATTGAGAAAACACATATCATATCCTTGAAGGTCTGAATTGCTTGTTTTAACATCCCATCAGATTGAGGATAAAAAGTTGTACTAAAATTTAATTTAGTACCCAATGACTTCTTAAGGCCTTTACAGAAGTTAGGAGTAAGCCTAGGATCACATTCAGATACAATGGAGAGGCGAACACCATGTAACCGGAATATCTCTTTAACATACAACCGAGAATGTTGATCAATAGAAAATGTATCTCAAATAGTAAGGAAATGAGCATATTTTTTCAATTGATCAACAATAACACCAATTTCATTATTACCTTGAGATGTCATTGGTAATCCCACAATGATGTTCATGGATGTATTTTCCCATTTCCACCCTGGCACCAGTAAAGAATGAAGCATTCCATTCGGTAACTTATGCTCTGCTTTAACCTACTGACAAATCAATCACTTCATAGTAATGTCAGCAATATGTCTTTTCATTCCATCCCACCAGTAATAGTCTCAAATATCTCGGTTCATCTTAGTACTTTCAGTATGAACTGAAAAGGGGGAATTATGAGCATCACATAACAACTCATTCTTCAACTAAGAACCACAAGGCACACATAATCTATTCCCAAACCTGAAAACACAATCATTATCAACATCAACATCTGGCAACTTAACTTTCTGAAAAAACTCTACCTTTTTCTGTAACTAAATGTCTTCCTTATATGCTTTCTTAATTCTATCTGATAGAGATTATTTCATTTACACCTAAAAAAGAGAAAAATTTCATAAACCAACAAATTATATGCCAATGTTAATCAAATAAAAAACCAAAGGATCTCATTCCAAATATAAAAAGGATAATGTATCCTTACTTTTTCAACTCAAACTATCAGCCACATTATTTCCTTTTCCCAAATAGTAAAGGATCATGTAATCATAATCCTTGATTAATTCTAGCCATCTCCTCTATCTCTTATTCAATTATTTCAGATTGAATAAATACTTCAAAATTTTGTGTTCAATATATATTTCACATTTTACTCCATACAAATGATGCCTCTAATTTTTTAATGAAAAAACAACAACATATACTTCCAAATCATTTGTAGGGTAATTTAACTCATGAGGCTTCAACTGATGTGATTCATAAGCAATTAACTGATAATTTTTTATGAGGACAAAACCAAGTACATTCAATGAAGCATCGCTGTAAATAAAAAATTAACCATCCCTAGAAGAAAAATTCCAAAACAAGAGCATTCACCAATGTTTTTTTCAATTCCTATAAACAATCATCACATTTTTTTGTCCAGATAAACATAACACCTTTTCGAGTTAACTTAGTCTGTGGACTAGATAATCATGAAAAATTCTCAACAAACCTCCTGTAATAACCTTCTAAACAAGGAAATCTAAAAATTTCGGTCATATTTGTGGGTCTCTTCCATTCTTCAACAACTTTTGTTTTAGTAGGATAAACAGTTATGCCATTTTTTGAAACAATGTGACCTGGGAAAGAAATTTGTTGTAACAAAAAGTCACACTTGATTAACTTCCCTAACGGTATAGTTTCATTTAAGGTTTGCAAGAAAACCCTTAAATGACATTCATGATCCTCTTTTCTTTTAGAATAAACAAAAATTGCATCAATGAACACAACCACAAACATATCCAAGAACTCATGGAAAACTCTATTCAAAAGATCCATGAATAAAGCAGGAGAAATGGTTAATCCAATAGGTATAACTTCAAATTCATAATATCCATATATAGTACGAAATGCGGTCATCAGAATGTCTGCATCCTTTATATTCAATTGAGGGTACAATGAATTCATGACAATCTTCGAAAAAAACTGAGCTCCCTTGATCTGATCATACAATTCATTGATATAAGGCAAAGAATACATGGTCTTAATAATGATGTTATTCGATGCTCTATAATCTATGAAAAGTATCATTAAACCATCATTATTTTTATCAAACAATACGAGAGAAACCCATGGTAATGTGCTAGGATGAATGAAACCTTTATATAATAACTCTTTCAATTGCTTATTTAACTATAAAAGTCTTATTTGAGCCATTGGATAAGGGGGTTTTGAAATTGGCTTAGTATAAGGAACTAATTTAGTAGTAAACTCAACTTCTTGATCAAGTATAATACCAGGCCACTCATCAAGAAAAAATATGGATAATAATTTACCATTGGTATGTCATTAATCTGAACAGTTAGTTTATTTTCAACAATATGGGCAAGGAAACATTCATTTCCATCTTTTACTAGTTTCTCTTATTTCTGAAATGTTATCAAAAGTAAGGGTTTGTTCTTGTACATGAACTGAAAATGATTCTGAAAAAACCTCAATAGCTCTGCAGTAAATCTTAGCATGATAATTAAAAATCAAATCCATACTGAAAATAATATCAATTTCTACTAGAGGTAAAACAATAAGGTCTGCAGGTAGATTTTTTCCACACATAAGGACCTGAAGGTTCATATAATTTATTTTTGTCTCAACATTTCCTCCAGGTGTTTTTACCATAAGTTCAATATTCATATCAGAAGAGGGAATTCCCAATTTACCAGAAAACTACTCAGAAATGATAGAGTGTGTAGACCCTGAATCAAACAACAAATTTGCATAACGTGAACAAACATACAGTCTACCTGATATTACTTCATTTGATGCCCCAGAATCTTATTAAGTAGTTGAAAATGATTTTACCACCCTTTTATACTTGTAGTTTCGTTGCTTTCCCTCTGCCGAGTTCTTCACTAGACACTCATTTTCATAATGACACATTTTTTTGCAGGTAAAACTTTTTACAAATAAGTATTTCATTACCTGCTTGATCATCTTCATTACAGTTATGAGCAATATGACCATACATACCAAATTGGAAGCACATCATAGACCTTGATATAAATTCTATAAGATACATTATACCACAGTTCTCACAAGATGGATATTTATTTTTCTTACGTCCCAACTTCTTTGATGAATTATTTCCCTTTTCCTACCAATTGGACCTCTTATTCTATTGTTTTTCAAAGAACACTTGATCATCGAAAAACATTATTTCCACCTTCTCTCCACATCGAACAAATTTTTCATAACTTTTGAACTCATGAGTGGATAATTCTCTTCAATATCACGGATTCATTACTGAGTGAAATCGATTTATCTTACAGTCTAGATCTATGATGATATATAGGGCATACCTTGAAAGTCGAGTGAACCTTCATTCGTAAACAGCAACTGAGTCATCCTCCTTCCTCAATTCCAAGAATTGTTGTTACATCCTAAGTTGAACCACTTTAGGAAAAAATATCTCAAGGAACATGCCTTTGAATTCATCTTAAACAATATCATCAATCTCCTCATTATCCATGATATTTTTCACCATCGACCACCACTGATCAGATTCGTCTTCAAAATAGTAAACAACGATACTATCCTTTTGATGTTCTGAACAACCCATGACATCGAAAATTTTCTCCAGTGCCTTAATCCAACTTTCTGCTAGTACAGGGTCAGATGGTCCTCTAAATAATGGGGGATGTTGCCTCATGGAATGATCCACTACTGGCATGTTCCATTGTGGTTGATATGGCTGGTCTTGTACATGGATACCATGACCATTTATACCCTGAGTCAACTATGCCATCACTTCACAAACTGTATGGTTCTGATTCTGACCATCTTAGGTTGCTGATTTGGAAGTTTGTCTTCCTCCTGATGTCATCCCAACACACAGGCCTTGTTTCCACTGTGGAAAAACATTCTGAACAGAGAAATATAATTGGTGAAGAAAAATGGTATTCTATTAATTCTATATCATCTCAATATTACCATAAATTAATTTATGGATATTAATTTAACACAACCCTAGCTCCTAATGTTGTCTAAATCGGGCTCTGATACCACCTCTAAGGACCTGGCCTTAAAACATTACATAATCATTATTTAAACAAGTAATTCAAATTGAGGATCTTATTAGGTTTGGAGTTTTAGAGAATTAGGTCATACAATATATATGATAAAATTAATAATATATGTAGACACATCTAGTCGGTTTCCATTTTTTTCAAAAAATAAAAACTATTGAAAAAAAAGTCATGTCTGGTTCCATGTTTTAGATAGCATGGAATTTCCTTGATCACATCCTTGACCCTATTCCACATTATGTCCTATTAAGAACATTTCTAGAACTTGGGATGAGCATAAAAAGCTCAGTAAGGGATACACAAAGAAGGAAAACTTTTAGTTTTCAAAACAACAAGTAAACCATGAATACATTATCATAAGTATTAATTTTCACCATTATGAATTTATAAATACTCTACATTGAATAAAAGATCATTACTTACCATTTTGCAACCAAATGATTACCATAAAACCCATATAAATAACCTGTAACATATAAAGGTAACTTGGGACATAATCATTCTTAAGTGGATTAACCATACGGTCGACATCCACACATATCATTAAATGGAATAGCCATACGGCCGACTTACATACACAATGCCTGGGAGGTTATAATGTAATCACCCATCCTAGTTTATCACGACAGCACCGTTCAATTGTTTTAACATGTAACCACCCTTTAAATATCCATGTACCATTATAAAATCCTAACCAAAAAAATATTGAAAATATGAATGTTTCACTAATAACATTTATATTGCAATCACATGAAATAATTTCAACATATTGAAATATTGAATCCATTCAAAAATGTTATTCAATACCAAAACACCCAAAAACAAAATGAGGGGATTACCTTTCATTTTATAAAACATTAATTCTTATAGAGGGAGCTAAATAATGATTACCACAGTGGAGTGGTCATTGTCGCCCCAAATGTTAAATACTTTTCATTTGTCATTTAGAAAAACGATTCGTAGAAAAATGATTCCCTTTGAATGAAAGTAAAATTCCAAAGGTTTTATTATACACCATGTAATATTATAATGTATATATTGTTGAAATATGTCTCAATGAATGGAGATTGAGATGAAGTCCCTTAACTTGTGCATGACTTGACACGTTCAATCTCTAATATGTTGAATAATAAACTAAAGTTATTTTATAATTTCATAAGAATATTTTTTCAAGTTTATTAATCATTTTATATCAATTATTATCATGTTATAAACAATATTTAATCATTTATGTTAATAATGTACGTTTTGTCGATATTTGGTACATGAGTCAAAAATAGACTTCTGTTAATTAAAAGTTGTTCTCATGGTCAAAATTTCATTATATCCAGAGTGATGTTCATGATTTAGATATCATAAATATAATATATATTCAGTATATATATTTATTTATAATATTACATTACATTTGAAGATAAGAAATTAAATTCACCGATCATGGAGACGGTAAGACATACGTACACATGAACGCTACTTTCATTTATATTTCGTATTTAATGGAATTAAAAAATAATGATACATAGGTATATTTTAATTATAGTATATTATCATATATAATATCATTAACTCCATCCTTTATACGTACCATGTATGTTATGAATGAGTCATATCACTTTGAGCAGGCGGTAGTCCGCACTTCCTCAAATGAAATTATCGTGTTTTACCCATAAGGGAAACCATAATGGTATGATATAACTGAAAAATACATAAACATAAAAAAACATAAACATAATATATATCATATATGAATATAGTTCCTTCTTAATGGCCACCGTGAGAGGTGGTAGAAGATAATTGAACAATCATCATTTCCTGAGGCGTTAGTTTCCCATCCACAGAAACAGTATGTTATTCACCCATTAGACGGAGGTGTGTGTAAGTGTTGTTCAAATAATTATCGTAAAAACATCCTTTTATATTGAGGATACTGGTATTTTTAAAAAATAATGTAATGAAATGAGTGTAGGGGTTTGAGATGTAAAATAAAATATAATAATTTAAGAGCAATTGTTAACTATAATTTGGGTAACTTCCTTTAGTTTGAACCAAAAGGACTTATGGATGTTCCCTCTTCCTAAGGTAAGGCTTCTAGGAGGAGAAGAGAGATGTAAGGAGATTAATTTGGTAGAGTATGGATGAACTAAGGGGCTTGATAGGTTTGAGTAATGGGTAAGAAGTCGTATCCTTTTATAAGGGGGAGGATGGGCTCTATAGGAATGTTTGAAACAATTATGTTATTATAAACATATATTTTCTTTAAAAAGATTCAAAAATAATTAAAGTCGAAGAAAAGATTACTGATGGTCAAAATAAAATCATCAATAAGAATTGGACAGGTTATGGATATTATTTTAATATTCACAATCTTTTTTAATTAAGTCATTTATTAATGAGGTAAATATTTGATCATTATTATGTGATAAATAATTTAATATATTAGATGTCTAAAAATTATTAAAAAAATACTAAGATATAGGAAATCTTATTAGATTTCCAATGAATATTTATAGTCTAAAATCTAACTTATATAACCCCATTAAAGAAATAATATACTATAACATATTTTTTAATTACATTTTTTCCTTTACATTATGATAATTAAAATAAAGTGACATTATCACTCTTATGGACTCTATGTGGTTCCAAATTCTACCCAAGGATGGAAATGGTCATCCATGACTCATTAAATAATTTTAGGATAGGTGTTAAGGTATATTTTGTATTATTATAATATTCTTTTTACCTTGAAATACCTTATTTACCATTAACTGCGGTAAATATAAGTCAAAAGTTACTATTAACCAAAAATTATTTTCATCTTATTGAAACACATTTTACTTACTAATAAGAACCATGTATGTTGTATTTTTGAAATTCAATTCACAGAAGCGGTAAAATTTCATTTAAATGAAAAATTCAATTTTTTAACTACTACATAGTGGTTTCACTATTCATCAAAAATTGACATTTTTCTGAAAAATACAAACAATTCAGCCTAATAAATATTTGATATTCTGAATTCAAAAATGATTTCTATTTTACCAAATTCAAAACACATATGTGGAAAAAATTAAGTTAATATTAATTCTCGCTGTCAAAACCAAAGGGGTGTTTTAAAAGAATTAATAACTATCAAAATATTAACACTTTTTTATGTCTAATTTAAAAGTAAAATTAACTCAACTTACCAATATTAGATCAAATTGAAAAAATATATTCTAATTATACTTTAAAACCAATTTAATGGATCAACCATCCACATAAATAAATTATATTAAAATGAATTTTTAATTAAAATACAATAATCTTCACTATTCAATAAAAAATTGAACTTTATCAGAAAAATACCAAAATTTCATCCAATATAAAATCTGATATCCCAATTCTAAAGAATAATTTTATTTTGTCAAATATATCATATAATATTGACCAAAACTATATTTAAATAGAGTTCACCATCAAAAGGTGGTAAATCGACCTTTTAATGAATATTTGAGTATTTGTGCTTAAAATCAAATTCTTTCTTATTTTAAGCCTTTAATATATATTGGATAAATATAAAACATTCATCAAACATGTATAATCATATTTTAGTTTTTTCTATTCATTACCTCCAATACAACAACTAGGAATTAACAACCATTTAAAATAATAATATTATATTATTAGTGTGCAACGTAAGATTTTGAAGAAACTCGTGGTTGCGTATCAGGTACGCCATCGAAAATTACAACAACTTTAAGTTAAAATTAATATTTAATTCACAAAATATTAATTAAAATAAAAAAGTTTTATTTCTTAATTGACATGGGATGTTAAATTCCATTCCTAGTATTTTTTGGATGGAGTGATGCTTATCAGACATGCTATGATATGTTGTAGATTGCTTAGCCAAGTAATTCATGAGGTTTACTTTGGCTTCTAGGTATCGTTGTGTACGATTGACTTACATAGGACCATGATAACTTAGTGTAGTAGACCATAGGGAGAAAGGATGTTGAGGGCTTCTCCAGAGTGTCTGTTTAATGTTACGTTGTGAGATGATATGGGGGATGGACTTTTTGACACCTTAGAGTGTCTTTAGTTTCCTCGATATGGGACACATGGGGAATTGGACATTGAGTTCTTATTCATAGTGCCTATTAGTTATTACATGAGACCACATGGGGGATTGACAGTGAGTGCTTCCTCAGAGTGTCTTTGCTAATGCTGTACCAGAGGGGTTATACTATGTGTACTTCATAGACGATTTCTTATGATTTTTTGGTTGAACTAATTTGGTTTGGATGTTGGTACTTCCCAAATGGTTACCTACTTTTGATTAGCTACTTAGTTGATATATGAGAATGAATGCAATTGATTTTGTTGGATTTATACTATGTGTACTTCTTTGCTTACAAATTCATTTTGTTTATTGCATGCCCCATCAATTCACTGATATCTAGGCACCGATAATTGGGTGGTTTACTATTAGGATTAGTCTCAGACACTGTTTGGGTCATGATATTGGTACCAAATAGATTATATTGATGCAGTTCTAGATAAGGGAAATCATCCTTTTACTTAAGGTACATGATTACTATGGATCTAGAGAGCATGCGACCAATCTGATGCTCGAGATGTTGTGGAGTTGTTTACTAGTTTTCTGTGGTACTTTTGATTAATATTGTATTCATCATTGTGATTTGTTTGGTATCTTTACTAGATATATGTATCATTCATCATATATATATGAGCTCTCCAGTTGTTTATTACTTCTGTTGTTCACGTATTGCATTTTTTACTACTTTTATTATTGCTATTTATTTTACTATTACTACATTTACTCTGTCAATGAGGGCATATATTTTCCACTATCACACCCATGTCCCTCGCTGCTTGTTGGTAACCTCTGTTATTCGGGGAAATTCTCTTGAGGCCATTTGACCAACCAAGTATGGTCCACCTCTGGGCATTTCTCATAACTGGGATATTACAAATTGGTATCAGAGGATTCCTTTCTTCTAGACTAACTGGTTGGAGCCTATAACAAAGGATAGAAAAAATAGGTACTTGGTAAAAATATGTTCTTGAAAGTAGCTAACCTTTGTATAGGGAAAATCTTATTTACATCGTTATTGCAATTTTTATTTCTGATTTTGTGCATTTATATTTGATTGATTTCACCTTGAATGATTCACATGTTTTCTATGGTCTTTATTGATATAATTAAGGTTCAATTCTATTTCAACCTTATGTGATAAGGGTGTTCCATCTAAGGCATCATATTGTGACTTTCTATAAATAACATTCCATGTATTCTTTCGATGCCATTTTGGGGGAACTAGTGATTGAATGTTGTTGTGATATAGGTTGTGGTAGATATACAAGCTGTTGTGATAGATGCCTTGATAGAATACATGCTATTAGATAAGGTATTTGATTGTGTAATGTTTTATGTGAATGAATTCAAATATTTGGTTCTTGAGGTGTTATGGGCCATAATAGACCAGAATATGGTGGATGAGTGCACTGTTATCCTTGTTTATGACATTTATAAGATGATAATCATTGATTTTCTGTGAGTATGGGCCCATAGAGATCGGAATATGGCACCTTAATGTTTGGTTTAGTGTTTTTAGGGGTTCTGGAATAGTTTATGAGGGTTAAAATCTAGAAAACTTTACAATACACGTCGTGTAATGAGGAATACACTCCATGTGACCTTTTGTTCGGAAAGGAAATGTTGTTTAGTACACACCATGAACTTATGTATATTCCATGTAGTCTCTAACCATGTCACTAGATGTGTGGGAAGAGACACAGGGATGGGATAATCTTGGTAGAACACATCATGTGAAGACATACATGTTGTGTTGTGTTGACCATGTGTCCACCAGTGTGACTAAGGACACAGATGAGTGAAAACATAAGTCACACATGATGTGTCAACCTTGAACACACTGTGTAGTGTAACCATTATTTCTAGCCTTGTAATTAACAACGCAGATCTGTCAAATCCTTTTAGTACATGTCGTTTCAATCTGAAACAAACCTTTTAATGTGAGCTCTGTAACCAGCCTTGTGACGAGCAACACAGTTCATCGATGTTCGTCTATTAAATTCTTATCTGGAACTAACACACCATGTAGTCTCGTTGTAGGTGAACTAGTTAGATTAGCCTTATAGAATAACTCGGGTAAGGGAAGAGGATTCAAGTAGACATCATGTTTTAGGAAAACACACCATGTGTATGGGGTTTTACACAACCTGAATTGGAAAAAGTAAATGCCCAAGTGAAGGCTTAATGGAACCTGACATGTAGAAAATATACACGCCATGTATCCATGTCTTGAGAAAAAATTAATTCTTTTTTCTCATGTTCCCTTCTCACACATATATGTTTTAGTCCCTGTTAATTTTGATCTAAGGAGTTCACTTGAAATTGAAGAGTCATGCCACTGATACGTCCTCCAGTTTTTTTCTAGATACAGGGTAGTGATCAGACACCAGACATGGCTAATCATGGAATACCAGCATATCCTCATGTTTTTTCAGTCTTGGCACCAGCTATCATTGTATACATAGGTGATGATGAAGAGTTATAAGAAGGCTTTGTGAGTTTTATCCATACTTTCCAAGGAGTATTGCATCCTAACCCTTTTATGGAATAGTTTATGTGGGGTTTCCAGCAGTAGTATCCTCCAACCATCACTAGGAAAGGAGTACCTCAGGCTGCAGAGTCATGGTTAGAATCCATTCTTTCTATCTTTGAGCATCTGGAGACTCCTCTAGGGTGGAGGGAGAGGCTCATGATGTATATGATTCAGGATTCCACAAAGAGAGTGTGGAATGTGATCTCACAAGCAGGACACTTGAAGGTTATGGATTGGGACGAGTTCCAATGTGCCTTTAATGACAACATCTACTTGGAAACATTGAGTGTCGATAAATACTGAGAGTTTATGAGTCTAGGTTAGGGGAGTCTTTATGTTATAGAGTATTCTTCTCTCTTCATATATTTGAAGTGATTCATGCCAATTCTATGAGATGATGAGTTATTCCTGGAAATGAAGTTTGAGTATGGTCTTAGGCATGACATCTGATCTCAAGTGAACATCTTTAGGTTGACTTCCATCACTTCTATAGTAAACTGGGAACTAATCATAGAGCCCAATTTGAGAGATTCTAGAGCTGTGAGCCAAGGATAATCGACATATGGAGTATTTTTCCCTCATAATGATAGTAGGAAGCATAATAGGGAGTCTAGGAGTGGTGATCTGAGAAGGAGAAACAATTTTTGTTGGTATCTAGGTGGTTTGATACTAGTACGGGAAGAATGAGCATATGAGGACACATTGCTCGAGGGACCTAGTGGAGTTCCAATAATATATAAAAATGGGTCATCTACAATGCTTCTTTCAGTTATTCTCACCTGCAACTGGTTATAGGGATTCTCCTATGACTCTGCATTTCGGAGCAGCACCAACAGTTTCTTATCACTCAGGGAACTATAGCTCTTCTGTTCATTTAGGTCGAGGTGGAGGTCGTGTCTGTAGTAGCCAGTCCCCAGGCATTCAGTGACAACATGGTGTATCATCTCAGAGTGGTCAGGCAGGGTTGTTGGGCCATAGTGCAGGTTAAACTTTGGCAGTGGAGTAGACCCTGCAGAAGCAGGATCTCGGACCCTCTACAGTTTTAGGTACAATCCAAGTTGCCTCAGTTCAAGATTTTGTATTTTCAAAACATGAGATTCCCATATATTTATATCTGTTTCTATTGTTGAGAGCCTTGGGATATGTATCTTTTCTTCTACTAATATCTTAATGCAAGACACACAGCTGGGGACAAGAATGGTTAGTGTACAACAGTTCATGGAGTTCCCTCTAAAGGTTGGTGGCTTTCCCTTTTTATGGTAACTATATGTCTTAGAGATTACAAGCTATGATATTATTCTCAAAATGGACAGGTTAGTTCTCATCTAGGCAGTTGTCGATTTCTATCATCGTAGGGTGAGTTTCCCATCACTAGAGGGTGTATTATTACTTTAAACGGGCGAATGGGGTGTCCAATGGAGTAGAGTGGGACCCGAGCATCATGGGTTGGGAGGAGTTACAAACCAATTTTCTATTCTGTATCAAGATTACCAGGGGACATAACCAATTGACATTCCTCCAGTGGTGGATCATTTCATAGTTGTCTTTCCAAAGGACTTTTCAAGTTTGCCTCTAGAGAGAGAGGGAATTTTCTATTGAGCTTGTGCTAGGAGTGGAACCGATGTCCGTTCCTCCTTATAGGATAGCTACACCTGAGTTGTTGGGGATCAAGGAGTATTTGTAGGAGTTATATGCAATGGGTTTCATCAGAACTGGTACTTCTTTTGGGGGTTCGCCTGTCCTATTTGCGAAAAAGGAGAATGATACCCTCTGATATTGGGGGTATTTCCAGAAGTTGAACAACTTGAAAGTCAATAAAAGATATCCATTGTCGAGGATTCATGATCTCTTTTATCAAATTAGAGGACATCGGGTGTTCTCGAAGATTTAAAAAAGGTTAGGTTACCATCAGTTTCACGTTAGACCATCTGATATAACTATAATAGCCTTGCGGATTAGGTTTGGTCTCGATGGGTACATGGTTTTGCTAATCGGTCTCACAAATATGCTTGCAGTCATCATAGAAATGATGAACCGAGTGTTCTATCCATACATGGATTCATTCAATGTAGTCTTCCTGGATGATATCTTGGTATACTCTCACACATGACATGCCCATGCCACACATCTTGAGATTGTTTTGGGTACACTGATAGAGCATCAGTTATATGATAAGCTTTCAAAATTCCACATTTGGATGGACCAAATTCACCTCTCGGACCATGTTATCTTAGAGACATGAGTATCAATAGACCCATAGAATGTGAGAGCATTAGTTTCATAGGAGCAGTCGAATAATATCTTTTAGGAGTAGATTTTTCTTGGGATGGCTAGTTACTACAAAAATTTCCTATAGGACTTATCACTCTTAGCAGCAGCACTAACGGGTCTGACTAAGAAGGAAGTGAAGTACTTGTTGTCAAGATTCATGTGAGTCAACCTTTTAGGGGCTGAAAAGAATTTTGTCTTCAGCACCAATACTAGTATTCCAGAGCCAGGAAAGTGATATACTTCTTACTGTGATGCATCAAGTATCAGACTTGGAGATGAGCTTATGTAAGGATAAGGATTCGTTACATATAGGTCTCGATAGTTGCATCCACGTGTGTGAAATTACGTGATGCACGATCTTGAGTTGGCTAAAGTTGTTCATGATTTATGTTATTGGAGATGCTACCTAATGGGAGTGAATTTTTTGGTTTTCATCAATCACAAAATCTTTAAGTATATCTTCACAGCACGTGACATGAATTCGAGACAGCGATGGTCGGTTGAGTATCTTCAGTATTTGGACTTTGAGCTTGCCTACATGCCTGGGATGGGAAATGTAGTGGCTGATACATTGGGCAGATGAACTCAGAAACATGCAGTTTAGGTGGCTAGTAGTGAGATCCTTCCACCGATCGGACTCAGAGTGGAATCTCTCCCAATCTCACAGTTCCTAGGGATTCTCTGTGAGTAAACTTCCATTCCTCCTTAGGCCAGATCAGTTCATAGCAGATGGTCCTGGTTCAAGCTTGGATAGGGCAACGATGTGCTTCCGGTTTCTAATCTCAGCATCTCGAAAGGGTTTGGAGGCTACACATTCTATCTACTCAACGAGGCTCGGCACTCCTGGTACATCGTGTCTCGACGACAATGCATCAGAGTTCGCATGCACTTCTGATGATGTAGCTCAACCTTATCTGGGTCTCTTGGCTCGGATGGCGTGACCAGGTGGTCTTCAGTGGTTCTGGTGAGGCTCGACCATATATGTGTTTCCTGGAGGGGGAGGCATTGCACTTTGGTACTGGTTTGTTATTTTCCTGGTCTAATTTTTGAATTTTGGGTTTACGGATTTGGTTGAACTGGTTTTTGGTTTAGATTATCACCGTCAGATCTTCTCTGGCCTTCCACTGTTTCCTCATCATCGTGAGGCAAGTTTTGAAACCAGATGAGGTGGATATTCGATTCTGATTGGAGTAGATCTATTCCGAAAGTGGTGTTTCTATTTCAGGATGTCCAAGATTACTTCATTGGTTGTGTTCCATTAACGTGGGGTTGGGCGATACTATCCTAGGTGATTATGGTTTGATCTCATGCCTTTGAATTTTCTTACAGACTTCTGAAGCTGCGGTGGCAAGGGTTTCTAGTGGAGGGCAGAGAGGTTTGGTGCCTTGGTTCTTGTTTGTGGAATGGTGGAATGGTTTTTCATTGTGATGTTTGTTGGTTTGGTGATGCACATAGACTCCACATGAATCAGGCCCCCGAGGAATTTCTTGATCTTTCTTTTCACCACTACTGTGCGTTCTGGATTTTGATTTTTGAGAGGGTATGGTGTCAGCCATCAGATTAAGCATCTTCTATGACACATTACACTTTTTTAACTATCCACCATGCTTGGTTGGAGAGATCTATCATGATTATATTCCGGGAGTGGTAGCTCGACGTTTTTGTTTTGGTTTGTCTCTCTTGAACTTTAGATCATGATTTTTTTATGTCGATGATGTCTATTAGGGTATTTCCCCTTCTTCCCTTAATAGGGGTTTTTATATAATAAAAAAATTGAAGGCTTTTGGGATGTTGGATGGTGGCCAGTAGTGAGTGGAATCTTATGGATCTGTTCTCTGAAATGAGTTTCTATGTGCACGGCAGACATAGGAAGACATTTATATATTCTGTAGTAGTTACCTCTACTCTTCTTTGATTGAGTGTGAATGTGGCATCTATAATATTTAGAAGGCATATTATTATGGGAGAGTGTGTCAGGAGAGGACCCAATTCTTGGATGGACCATAGGGAATTTTGAGATCTTTCATTTTCATGGACATGTGCGGGTTATAGCAGACATACATGAGGTGATGATGAGAAACTTTCATTCCTCAGTTTGGGCAGTTCATCCTTGTATCACCAAGATGTATCAATATCTACACCGTCAATATTGGTGGCCTTGTATGAAGAGATATGTTGTTGGGTTTGTCATGAGATGGTCCAACTGTTAGCAGTTGAAGGCAGAGCATCATCGACCACCAGGGCTTTTGCAGCAGTTACCCATTCCGGACTGAAAATGGAATAATGACATGATGAATTTAATGAAAGGTTTTTTGAGGTCGCCTCAAGCGAATGATGAAGTTTGGGTTGTCCTTGAAAAACTCACGAAGGTTTCTCACTTCCTACCTATCATGGAGACCTTCAGTGTTGATGATCTTGGATGGTTTACATCCGAACGATTGTACGTCTACATGGGGTTCCACACTCCATTATTTTAGAAAAGGACTCACATTTTACTTCAAGGGTCCGGTATGGGACTTTAGAGGGCTCTGGATACATAGGTACTTCTAAGTATAACATAACATCCCCAGGAAAATAGTCAGTTTGAGCATACAATTCAGGTGCCTGAGAACATGCTTCGAGCATGCATCCTGGATTTTAGAGGTTCTTGGGAGAAGCACATACATTTATTTGGTGTTTAAATACAATAATAGTTTTCAATAAACTATTCAGATGGAACATTATGAGGCTTTGTACTGTAGGCTAGGCTGATCAACCTTATGTTGTTTGGAGGTAGGATATGAGGCTATGCAAGGACCACGTCTTTTCCAAGAGACCACATAGAAAATAGAGTTGATTTAGAAGAGGCTGGCTACTGCATAGTCTTGACATATATCTTATACTGCTCGACAGAGATGACCAATGAAGTTTGAGGTCGAAGATCAGGATTTCCTACATGTCACACTGATGATTGGACACAAGATTATTAGGATGCAGGGTAAGATTTTACCAAGTTACGTTGGGCCATATGAGATTTTGGAGAGAGTAGGGATGGTTGCCTATCAGTTTCATTTACCACAGAAGTACCAAGATATGCATGATGTCTTCCATGATTATCAGCTTCAACGTTTCTTCTCAAACCCTTTCATGTTTTTCATCCCGAGGATGTTGAGTTATATATGGATACCTCATTCGAGGTGAATCCTATCAGGATTGTTGAGAGAATTGAAAAGAGTATGCTTTGTCAGAATGTTCATATGGTATGCATGCTATGGTATCATGAGAAAGAACATGATGAGACTTTGGAGAGGGAGACCAATGTACGATCATAGTGGTTAGAGCAATTCGAGGATTATTCTTCTATGCTACCTTACAAGGGAAATTCGAGGACGAATTTCATTAAGGGGGGATGTTTTTAAGAACCAAAATATTTTTTTTAATGTTTGAATCATTCTTTATAGATGTTTTTCAGAAAAATTGGTGTTTTGGGGAATTTTAGTTGTACACACCTCGTACTTTCTATACATGTCGTGTAACAAGTTTCCATAGGTGACTATGTACTGGTTGTGTAATGGGAGAGTACATGGCTGTGCGTGGGGACTTTAAGACTACCTAATGTGGAGCCTGGAAAAGGCATGTAAACACCATGTATGTAACACCCCATGTTTCCACGATACGATTCTCTCTGAATAATATAGTAGTGTGTGTTATACGCAACTTCGAGGTTCTAACACACACCACAACCAATCAAACTAGCCGTTATGAATAGTAATACCAAATTTTTGAATTTTTTTAAATTTTATCTCTCAAAATGGACTTCATTTCTAGATTTGGAATATTTAAATTAGCCTAGGGTAAAATTTTGGAACTTTTCTGATAGCTTTTATATTTTGATGAATAGTGAAAATTACTAAATTTTAATTAAAAACAACTATTTTAATCAAAATAATTAATCGTGATAAATTAATAATTTAAGTGGTTTTAAAGTATATTTGGAATATATTTTTAAAATTTAATACAATGTGGGTCATTTGACATAATTTCACATTTAAACTAAACATAAACAACTATCAATCTTTTCATAGTTATTATCTCCTAAAAACACGCTTTTTGTTTTAACAACAGAAATTAATTTCAAATTAATTTCTGCCACTTCTATGTTTTGAATTTAGAAATATAGATTCCATATTTGGAATCAGAAGGTCCAAATTTTTTAAATAGGTAACTTTTATTTTTAGACATTTTTAATAATTTTTCGGTAAATATTTTATTTACCATGTTAAATGGGTAAATCCTGTAAATAAGGTGAAAAAAATAATATTATAATAATATTAATTTAACCTAAAACGTTTCCTAACCCTATTGGTGTATACATGTATGACCATGAGAATATTTGGGTCGATTTTGGGACTCCATTGATCCACTTGTAAGTGATAATGACACTTTATATTAATTAAGTTATAGTAAATACAAAATTGACATAAGCATATATCTTTTAGAAAAACAATTTTTACATAGGGTTATATATATTATATTTTCAACTATAAATATTTATTAGAAAATTAAAAATATTTCCTAAATCATAGTATTTTATTTATAATTTTTAGACATTAAATAATATAATTTATTTATGACATAATAATGATGCAGTATTTTCCTTATTATTGAAAAAATCAAATATTTCGTATTATAAATATTAAAATAAATATAAATTGAAAGTTTTGATTCAATCCACGAATTTTATAGATTAAGATGACATGTTTGGATTGTTTAAATGAATTTGGTTAGAATTAATAATGTTTTTATGACTTTAATAAAAATCAATTATTAAATTGTGTCAAAATTGATATAATAAAGTTTTTTTAAAAACATATTATGTTATTAATTGATATTATATTCATAAAAATCTATGGTTTGGCCAAAGGACTAGTATCATGATATGTGTATCATTAATGGACCACTTGGGGGTCTCATGGAAGTTTATAGTAATCTCATTAACTATATAATATAAAAATAATAAGTGACATGGTAAATGTCAAACTAATTAACTAAGAGTTAAAACTAAAAGATAATGTTAATATAGTGACCCCACCCTGTCTAAAACCGATTTGTTGAAGGGTTTTCGACCCATCCCCAACTTAATATTTAAATAATCCACTTTGGAGCCATTTGAAACCGAATATGAATTTATTATAAAATAATATTTCCAACTTTTCCAAAGATGCCCCTCACCCCACTTATAAAAGAGCACCCCCCCCCCTTCTCACTAATTCACACATTCAAATCCTTTTGGCTCAGCTAAACTCTGCCCAAATACTCTCTCAACTTCCCTCACATCAACCTAGATGCCTTCCTTTAGTCATAAAGCCATCCTAAGGATCCGTTTTGATCAAATCAAAAGGATGAACCTGAAAAGGAGGTAATGTTTTCACCACCCTCTTTCAAGTTCCTTTCTTCTTCAACTTCTTCATTCATTGTTATTTCCATTCTAAAATAATAACACTTGTTTCTTCTATATACTGTGATTTTATGATAAATAAGTTACATCTATATTCAGTATTTTATCCATCCTTTGAATGAAATTTCCCCATACGTGCGTACGTACGGCTTACCGTCTCCACGTCGTGGTGTAATTGTTATTCAATACATTATAATTTGGATTGGTATAATAATGATGTGTAATTTATGTAAATAATAAATATAATATGATAATGATTCTTTATATATGATATACCATCCAATTATATATTATTTTAATGATATTGTCACTCGTGACTACGTACGGACTACCGTATCCACGAACGCAATGAGATTCATCCCCCATCGTATCCATTCAAGTCTAATTGTCATTTGATGATTAAAAATAATGTTTAAGGACTTCATATCATTATTTATATGAATAATATACAACCTATCCAAAACAAACATGGCTTACATAACAAAACATATAAAAGAGAATGAGTAAGTTAACTCCTGAAACAACGATAATACTAAGATATTATTAACAAATCAATGTTAAAAGATCGTATATGATATCATATTAATGTATATGATTCTTGTATAATTTAATAACAATTATTTCACCATTATATAGGAGGTTATACTACCCTGAACCAAGGAAAATTACAAGTTATGGGTTTATTTCACAATCTCTTCATTATCCAAGGTTGTTTATACGTATTTATCTTCTGGGACCTCATTATCATCCACATCCATGTCTCATAAAAATGTATTTCAAAACATTTTTACTATTTTACATAATATGGGTTAAAGTCCTTTATAAACTTTTTGACTTTTTATACGACGTTTATAAAGGAATCTTTCTGTCGTTTTCCAAACAAGGTCCTTTTTAACCTCTTCGACAGAATTAAGGTAAGAATGTATTTTTTAAACTTATATGGCGGGTGCGGCTATTTTCCACTATTGTAAAATCTTAGAAGCTTCCCTTACAATCTTATAAGAATATTTTCATATTAAATGTTTTATTTTATAGTTATGTTACTTTTATTTGATTAAAAAAGATATATTTCTCTCAAATAGTTTTGATTTCATCTATGTCAACATCCTTTTATGGATTTTAAGATTATTTGAAGTTGATTTATTATAATACAAAACTTTCATATTGTATTGAAGGTTTTCAGATATGTTTGACTATGGATGTGTTATTTTTATACCATTCATGGTTTATGGAGAAAGTATTGACATTTCGTATGCTAGTTTTAATATGAATGTTTATGTTATGTTTAAACCTGTTCATATGAGGAATGCATTGGATTTAATAAGTGATGGGGGGAGCCCGATATAGCTCTTTGATCCATCGGTATCATTCATGAGACAAAATAGTGTCTTTTAATATGGCCTTGACAAAATTATATTTTTAGTCTTGGTACGAGGCCTTGGCTATGCGATTATGATAGTCTGACATTATGAATTCCGTCATTATGAAAGTGGTTATTGATATTGCATGTGATTATTCGACTAGTAGAATATCCATGTGAATAAGTAAATGGAATTATTTCATTTTGTCTTTTCCATATTATGTTGAAGTTCATGTTTAAAAGACTTTTGTTTTAGTTATACATTTCCTTAAATTTTTAATCTTACTTATGAAAGTTCCGCTATATTGTTATCCTTAATGAGCATCTGAGATCACCCCTTTCTATGTTTTATTTTTCCCAGGATGTGAAGAATTATTTTATGAATGGCTTGCAGGGATTGTAAGAGGGGATAAGAGTGTGGACTATGGAAACTATATTGTTTTATTTTTCATTTTATGATGTAAAGTAATCTCTATGTATATATCTAGTGATTCCATGGATAATAAACTAATTGGCCTTTCGAGATTTGATATTTCCTGTGATAATGCCAATGATACGTAATAATGCACCGACTCTGGGTATCTATTGTCAGTGCATTACAGTTTGTATCGGTGGATGTTTAGTACAAACCATGGTAGATAGATCTAGATAAACTCTGATTAGAGCACATAGACCTAAGATGGACTTTGAGGATTAGTATAGAAGAACATCCTAGAATTGTGGTATTGTAGAGATTTTATGCGTTTTCTGAGCAATACATCCCTGTCTGGATACGACCTGGTAGAGGCGGCTCTGGAACAAATGTACCTAGGGGTAAAACCTGAAAACACCGGTTTGAGATAGACTCGAACGAGAACTGTTACACGACAATGGGCCCTGCTACACTCTTGGTTGCAACACTCCCGAGGGATATGCTTAGGATAATTCTCATTTACTTTAAAAAACATTATGAAAGGTTTATGAGTATATAATTCCTCAAAAAAACATTTTTATGATTATGGATTATATCCATAAATATATTAATTTATTATAAGTGGTTTACAAGTATGTAATTAAGTATTTTGATTCAAAAACTGATCTAGTTTATGCCATTGTTTGGAAATGGTGTCTAGTTGAAGGAATGGAAACCATATAAATGCATGCACTCAATGTAGGGTTTTACCTCCTACTCAAGATAATTATATTGGAGCTGGTGATGCTACTGGTGTTGATCATATAATCACCATACTGCGACAACTCACTCAGGTTATGAATAATAACCTTACCCGTATGGAGCACCCTGATCTGCAGCTTGGAGGATCAATGTTAGACTGCTTCATGAGGTAACAACCACCAAAATTCAATTGGAGCACAAATCCATTGGAAGCTGAGAAATGGATAAGTTCCCTAGAAAAAATATTTCAGGATTTGGGGAGTAGGAAAGGGAGAAAGTTATCATGGCAGTTTATCGCCTCACTGGAGATGCTGATCATTGGTGGTCATTGATAAAAAACACAAAGGAAGGTGATGATGTATCAAATATGGAATGGGGAGAGTTCAAAGATCTATTCTTAGAAAAATACTTTCCTCGTGACCATCGAGCAGATATGGAAAGGCAATTTCTGAGTCCGAGAGAAAAGGAGGATGAGAATGTCACAAAGTATGAGGATAACTTTACAAGGGTAGCAAGTTATGTTGGAGATTATATATGTAACCAAAGAAGTTAGATTGATCGTTTATTTTTATGGGTTAAATCCATTTATTTTTCAAGAATTAGTGTCACAATCCTTCTCGTCATACGAAGATATTGTCCCATGTGCTATTAAGATAGAAAAATAATCCTCCAAGTCTTACGACTTTAAAGAAAATCAAGAGAAGAAGAAATATGCTGATAACTCTGGGAATGGAAATAAAAGGGAAAAATAGAAATGTTGAATATACATCCTGTAGTAAATGTGGGAAGAAACACCCTGGTACTTTCTTGAAAGGAATGGGAGTCTGTTACAAGTGTGGTGAAAAAGGCCACCATGCTCATGATTGCAAGGGGAAAAATAAGCTACCGATGTTCAATGCTACAACTGCAGGGAGATGGGACATTATGAAAATGAATTTCCTAAGAGTGAGGGGAACTTAACTCCTAAAAGGCCAAGGGATCAAGGCCAAGATTATGTTATCACTAATGATGAGGTAGAAGCTTCGAAAGACGTGGTGGTAGGTAATTTAATGGTTTCCTGAGGTTTAGAAAATGCATTATTTGATTCAGGATCATCACATTGTTTCATATCTTCCCATTTTTCTAAGAAAATTAGATATTTCCAATTTGATTTAACAAGGGAGTTTTCAGTTAAAACTCTTATGGGAAGTATCATTGCAAAAATGTTTTGTGAATTAGTTCCCATTAGAGCACATAAATGTTCATTATCTACTGATCTCATCATCATACCTATGATTGAATTTGATATAATCCTCAGTATGGATTGTCTTTTGGACCATGATGAAAAAATCTATTGTAAGAAGATGGAGATTACTATTTTTTATGATGATGTTAAGGAACACATTCTCTATAGAGCAGAATCATCACCACCTAATTCTTACCAAGATCTACCCCGAGTAGCTCAACTAAATTAAATTATTGGGGAGGAAGAGAATGAAATGATTGTGGGTAGGGAAAAGGAATGTTCAAATAGAGTATGTACCTATTGTGAAAGAATGTGTAGATGTGCTTCTAGAATATTTACCTGGACATCCTCCAGAATGAGAAGTTGAGATTTCCAATGATTTAATTCCTAGATCAAGGCCTATATTATAGACCCCTTATATAATGGCCACTGTGAAATTAGTTGATCTAAAGAAACAACATGAGGAATATAGTAATAATGGATTTATTCACCCTAGTGTTTCTCCATGGGGATCCCTTGTTCTTTTTGTTAAAAATAAAGATGGATCTATCAGGTTATGTATCGACTATTGGGAAATCAATGCTATAAAAATAAAGAACAAGTATCACCTACCTCTCATTGATGATTTATTTGACCAACTGCATGGAGCTCAATACTTTTCAAATATTTACCTTCGATCTGGATACCATCAGTTGTGTGTGAAGAAAGAAGACATTCCGAAGACAGTATTTTGAACCAGGTACGGGCATTACAATTTTACAGTAATGCCTTTTGTATTGACTAATTCACCCTTACTATTCATGGATCTAATGAAGATAGTTTTCAAGGAACATCTCGATGATTTTGTGGTGGTATTTATTAATGATATATTGGTATTTCCAAAAGCTATTAAGATCTTGAAAATAACTTGCGCATTATATTGAAGACTCTAAGAAGTCATGAATTATATGGGAAGTTTAGCTAGTGTGAATTCTGGCTTCAAGAGATTTCTTTTCTTGGCCATATTGTATCTAAAGATGGAATCTCTTTCGATCCTTCTAAGACCAGGACAATCCAATAATGGCATGCACTGATGAGTATAACCGAGGTACGCAGTTTTATTGTTATAGCAGGTTATTATTGACTTTTCGTCCAAAATATTGTCTGGTTGGCTAACCCATTAACAAATCTCACACGTAAAGGGTTTAAATTTTTTTGGAAAATAGAGTGTGAAGAATGTTTCAAAGAACAGAAGAGAATATTATTCAATGCTCTTATATGGACTCTACCATCAGGGAATTATGGGTTCGTTATTTATAGTGATGCATCAATGAAAGGACTTGGTTGTGTTCTTATGCAGAATGATAGGTTTATTTCCAATGCATCATGATAGCTAAAAATTCATGAGAAAAACTACCCTACTCATTATCTTGAGTCAGATGTTGTAATCTTTTCTTTGAAGAAATAGAGACATTATCTCTATGGTAAAAAATGTGATATTTATACTGATCACAAGAGTTTGAAGTATATTTTCTCACAAAAAGAACTCAACATAAGGAAAATACGATGGATTGAACTACTCAAGGATTATGATTGTCTGATAAACTACCACCCGGGGAAGGAAAATAAGGTGGTAGATGCTTTGAGCAGAAAAGATAATGGAGTTTTGAACATGATGTGAAGTGAAAGGGATCTTGTTTTCATGGATCGAGTGAAGATGGATATGGAAAGTACCATGGAAGGTGAAACATTGATACTGTTTCAAATGGTTGCCAAACCATCTTTACTAGAAAGGATAAAGAGTTATCAGACCGGTGATGAAGAGTTTCAAAAGAAGATTAATGTTGTGAATGATGGGAGATTGAAATACTTTGGGTATGATGATGGAATTTTTAAATTTAGGAAGAGACCTTGTGTTCCCAATATACCTGATCTAAAAATGTAATTGTTGGAAGATGCTCATAGGTACAATTTCTCTATACACCATGGGAGCACCAAAATGTATAGAGATTTGAAGGATCATTTTTTGTGGGACATCATGAAGAGGGAGATTGCTGATTTTCTATCAAGATGTATGGTTTTTCAACAAGTGAAAGCTGGAAGGCAACAGCCTGGAGGAGTCATGCAACCTCTTCCCATACCAGAGTGGAAATGGGACAATATTACGATGGACTCTGTCATGGGACTACCAAGGACTCCTAGAAGGAATGATGCAATATGTGTTATTGTTGATCGTCTTACCAAGTGAACACATTTTCTTGATATAATATAATATCTATCACTGGAACGTCTAACAAGACTATATATTAATGATTTTGTGAGACTTCATGGAGTACCCCTATTGAATGATTCAGATCGTGATCCCCGTTTTACTTCAAGATTATGGAAGAGTCTTTAGAAGGCCTTAGATACTAAAATTCATTTGAGCACTGCTACCACCCCCAAACTGATGGACAATCAGAATGAACTAATCAAACCTTAGAAAACATTTTGATATCATGCTCACTTGTCTTTTAGGGTATGTGGGATCAATATTTACCTCTAGTGGAATTTTCCTATAACAATAGATTCCATTCAAGTATTTGTATGGCACCATATGAAGCATTATATGGAAAGATATGTCGCACACCAACCTAATGGGATGATGGTGGTGAATGAAAACTTGTAGGCCTAGAACTGGTGGAGGAAACGATGGAAAAGGTGAAGGTGATCCAAAACTACATCAAAGCAGCTCAATGTAGGAAAAATAGATATGACGATAACTGAAGGAAGGATCTGAAATTTCAGGTTGGAGATCATGTTTTCTTGAAGGTATCTCCATGGAAGGGAGTTATATGTTTTGGTAACAAGGGTAAATTGAGTCCCAGGTACATCGGACCTTTCAAGATTCTAGAACGAATTGGGGTTTTAGCTTACTATTTGGCAATGCCGCTAAGTCTCTCCCAAGGTCACGATGTGTTCCACATATCAATATTGAGAAAATACATGTCTGACCCAATGCATATACTCACCAATGAGGAAGTAGAACTGGAACCCGATCTATCTTATTGTGAAGAGCCTATCACGTTTCATGATACAAGAGAGCAAGAACTGAGAAACTAGACAACTCATCTGGTAAATGTTCTATGGAGGAAAAATAAGACGGATGAGGAAACGTGAGAACCCGAGGAACTTATGATGAAGAACCACCCGAGTCTTTTCATACGGTACTATTCAAGATATTTTGAGGACAAAATTATTTGAAGTAGGGGATAATGTAACACCCCAAGCTTCCACGGTATGATTCTCTTTGAATAATATAGTAACGTGTGTTGTATGCAACTTCGAGGTTCTAACACACACCACAACCAATAAAACTAGCCCTTATGAATAGTAATACCCAAATTTTGAAATTTTATAAATTTTATCTCTAAAAATGGACTTCATTTCTGGATTCTGAATATTGAAATTAGCCTAGGGTAAAATTTTGGAACTTTTCGGATAACTTTTATATTTTGATGAATAGTGAATAATACTAAATTTTAATTAAAAACAACATTTTTAATCAAAATAATTAATAGTGATAAATTATGAATTTAAGTGGGTTTAAAGTATATTTGGAATATATATTTACAATTTAATTCAATATTGGTCATTGGACATAATTTCACATTTAAACCAGACATAAACAACTGTCAATCTTTGGATAATAATTATCTCTTAAAAACAAGTTTTTTGTTTTAACAACGGGAATTAATGTTAAATTAATTTCTCCCACTACTATGTTTTAAATTTAGAAATATGGATTCCATATTTGGAATCAGGAGGTCCAAATTGTGTAAATAGTTCACTTTTATTTTTAGTAATTTTTATTAATTACTTCAGTAAATATTTTTTTACCATGGTTAAAGGGTAAATCCGGTAAATATGGTTTAAAAAATAATATTATAATAATATTAATTTACCCTAAAACGTTTCTTAACCCTATTGGTGGATACATGTCTGAACATGGGAATCTTTGGGTTGATTTTGGGACCCCATGGATCCACTTGTAATTGATAATGACACTTTATATTAATTAAGTTAAAGTAAATACAAAAATGACATAAACATATATCTTTTAGAAAAGAAAATTTTACATAAGGTTATATATATTATATTTTTGACTATAAATATTAATTATAAAGATAAAAATATTTAATACATCATAGTATTTTATTTATAATTTTTAGACATTATATAATTTAATTTACTTATGACACAATAATGATGCGGTAGTTTCCTTTATTAATGAAAGAATCAAATAATTGGTATTATAAATATTAAAATAAATATAAATTGAATTTTTTTGATGACATCCACTAATTTTATTGATTAATATGAAATGTTATTATTGCTTAAATAAATTTGGTTTGAATTAATAATTTTTTTAAAACTTTAACAAAAATTAATTATTAAAAAGTGTCAAAATTGACATAAAAGTGTTTTTAAAACAAATATTATATTATTAATTGATATTATATTCTTAAAAATATAAGGTTCGGCCAAAGTACTTTTATCACGATATTTGTATCATTAATGTACCACATGGGGTCTTTTGGAAGTTTATAGTAAGATTATTAACTATATAATATAAAAATAAAAAGTGACATGGTAAATGTCAAACTAATTAACTAAGAGTTAAAACTAAAAGATAAGGTTAATATAGTGACCCAAACCTATCTAAAACCTATTGGTTTAGTGGTTTAGACCCATCACAACCTTAAATTTTAAATAATCCACTTTGGAGCCATTATAAACCAAATATGAATTTATTATAAAATAATATTTCTAGCTATTCCAAAGGTTCCCCTCACCCCTCTTATAAAAGGGCACCCATACTTCTCACTAATTCACACATTGAAATCCTTTTTTCTCGGCCAAACCCTAGCCAAAATACTCTCTCAACATCCCTCAATTAAACCTAGACGCCTTCCTTTAGTCATAAAACCAACCAAATGAGCTCTTTTTATCAAATCAAAAGGAAGAAACCGAAGAAGAGGAAATGTTTTCACCACCCTTTTTAAAGTTTCTTTCTTCTTCAACTTCTTCTTTCTCTATTATTTAAATTCTATAATAACAACTCCAATTTATTCTATATACTGTGCTTTTATTATAAATATGGTTCAACAATATTTAGTATTCTATCTATCCTTTGAATGACATGTCACCATACGTGCGTACATACGGCTTATAGTCTCCACGTCGTGGTGTAATTGTTATTCAATACATTATTATTTGGATGGGTATAATAATGATGTGTAATTCATGTAAATAATAAATATAAAATGATAATGATTCTGTATATATGATATACCATCCAATTATATATTATTTTAATGATATTGTTGCTCGTGCGTATGTACGGACTACCATCTCCACGAACGCGATGAGATTCATTCCCCATCGTATCCATTTATGTCTAATTGTCATTTGATGATTAAAAGTAATGTTTAAATACTTAATATAATTCTGTATATGAATAAGATGAAACCTATCCATAACAAACATGTCTTACGTAACAAACATATAAAAGAGAACGAGTAATTTAACACCCCAAACAACAATAATACTAATATATTATTAACAAATCAATCTTAAAAGATCATATATGATATAATATTAATGTATATGATTCTTGTATAATTTAATAAAAATTATTTCACCATTATATAGGAGGTTAACCTACCCTCGACCAAGGAAAAGTACAAGGTAAGGGTTTGTTTCACAATCTCTTCATTATCCGAGATAGTTTACATGTAATTATCTACTAGGACCTCGTTATCATCCACATCCATGTTTCATAAAAATTTATTTTAAAACATTATTACTATTTTACAAAATATGGGTTAAATTCATTTATAACCTTATTTAATTTTCTTAAAAAGTTTATAAAGGAATATTTCTGTCATTTTCCAAACAAGGTCCTTTTTAACCTTTTCGACAGAATTTAGGTAAGAATGCCTTTTTTTAACTTATACGGCAGGTGCGGCTATTTTACACTGTTGTAAAATATTCGAAGCATCCCTTACAAGATTCTAAGAATATTTTCAAATTAAATGTTTTATTTTCTAATTATTTGACTTTTAAATGATTTCAAAAAAAGATATATTTTTCTCAAATAGTTTTGATTTCATCTATGTCAACATCCTTTGATGGATTTTATGCTTATTTGAAGTTGATTTATTTTAATACAAAACTTCCATATTATATTAAAGGTTTTCTAATATTTTTGACTGTGTATGTGTTATTTTTATACCACTCATGGTTTATGGAGAAATTATTGACATTTTGTATGGTAGTTTTAATACGAATGTTTATGTTATGTTTAAACCTGTTCATATGAGGAATGCATTGGACTTAATAAGTGAAGGGTGGAGCCCACTATAGCTCCTCGATGCATCGGTAGGTCTCATGAGACAAACTAGTGTCTTGGAACAAGGCCTTGACAAAATCTTATTTTTAGTCTTGGCACGAGACCTTGGCTATGTTATTATGATAGTCTGGCATTATGAATTCCATCATTATGAAAGTGGTTATTGATATTTCATGTGATTATTTCACTAGTATAATATCCATGTGAATAAGTAAATGGCATTATTTCATTTTATCTTTGCCATATTATTCTAAAGTTCATGTTTAAAATTGTTTTGTTTTAGTTATACATTGTCTTAAATGTGTATGCTTATTTATGAAGGTTTCCACTATATTTTTATCCTTACTGAGCATCTGAGCTCACCCCTTTATATGATTTATGTTTCCCAGGATGTGAAGAAGTATTTTATGAATGACCTGCAGGGATAGTATGAGGGGATAAGAGTGTGGACTATATAGACTATAATGTTGTAGTTTTCATTTTATGATGTAATGTAAACTTTATGAATATATCTAGTGATTCCAAGGCTACTGAAATAATCGGTCTTTCGAGATTTGATCTTTCTTGTGATTATGCCAATGATACGTAATAATTCACCAACTATGGGTAACTGGGGTCGGGGCATTACAATGTAATTTGAAAATACATTCCATGTACATTCATTTTTTAATGAAACAGTCCAAGGACGCGTCTGATGGGAAAAATAATCTTCTTCTTTTTTCTCGCGTCATCCTAAAGCATCCATAGGGCTGCCGATATTTTTCAATCCCTTGAATCACCATCCATTCTCAGAATTGAACTTCGTTGGTTGCATTGGATCTACATCAGTGAGTTCTTCATTCTTCTAGAACTTAAACTCTTTATTTATCCTCTATAGAAATATATTCTCAGTTGAATTTTTTTAACTTTTTTCTAGATATGTTATGTTATACGTAGATTCAGGGCCAAAGGTTCATGTATATCGATCTCACGACACTAGGGTAGGTTGTATGTGATTTCTTGTTGTTAGTCATTTAATTTTATGTGAAAAAGTTCCCAATACCCAATAATGTGGAATTGCGTGTTTATGGTTTTAGCCATGTTTTTACATTTTATGCCTTTTTTGTTTGTATAGGGGTTAATTGTTGTAAAGAAGATTAAAATTTCTAGGAAATGGATGTCATGCCTAGGATTTCTTATTTTTGACCATTGGCCTTGCTTTTCCTTTTAGGCTATGACTTTTCATTCCCTGCATAGTACTGTTAGGATGGAGTGATGATTATCTGACATGATATGATATTTTGTAGATTGTTTAGCCAAGTAGTTCACAAATATTACTTTGGATACCATGCATAGTTGTGCATGATTGACTTACACAAGGCTGTGAGAACCTGGAGTAGTTAACCATAGGGAGAAGGGATGTTGAGGGATTCTCCATAGTGTCTATTTACTGTTACATGGTAAGACCATAGGGGGGATGTAATTTTTTCTCCCTTAGAGTGTCTGTATTTTCCTTGATATGGGCCATAGGGGGAATTGGACTTTGAGTGCTTCCTGATAGTGCCCATTAGTTACAGATATGATACCACATGGGGAATTGACAGTGAGTTCTTCCATAGAGTGTCTTTTATAAATCTTTACCAGAGGGATTACACTGTGTTTACTTCCCAGAGGGTTACCTTCTTTTAATTAGCTACTTTATATATGAAAATGAATGCAATTGAATTTGTTCGATTATTACTATGTGTACTTCCTTGATTAGTACATCAATTTTTTATTTCTTTCCATATATATTCACATACTATTAGGCACAAATATTTGGGTGGTTGCCAACTGGGATTAGTCTCACAGCCTATTTGGGTCATGCTTTTGGACCCAGATAGATTATATTTCTGCTGGTATAGAAAAGGTAAAGTTCCCTTCTACTTCACGTACATGATTGTTATGGAGTAGTGGATCATGTGTCCAAGTGGAGGTTTTAGATGTTATAGAGCTATTTACATATTTTATTTTGTACATTGGTTTAGTACTGTATTCAAACATTATTATTTTTTTGGATGCTTTCCTAGACATATGTATCATGAATCGTATATATATGTGTTCTCCAATTGTTAATTATTTCCATTTTTTACCTATTTAATGTTTTATAGCTTCTGATATTGTAATCTGTTTTCCTTCTATTGTGTTACTATACCAATGAGGGAATTGTATCCCCACTATCACACCCAAGTCCCTTGCTTCTTGTTGGCAACCTCTCGTGTTCAGGGAAATGCTCTTGAGGCCAAGTGACCAACTAGGTACGGGGCACCTCTGGGTGGTTCCTGAAACTGGGACTTTACAATGGATATCACCGCAATAGAAAGAACACAATCTCATCTTTATGAAAATTTAGGTATGTCATTCTATACATATAATTATCCATATGATATTCAGTAATGTTACCACATCATAAACCATTTAAAATAGAAAACTGTATTCTAAAATACAAATTAATCCTGCACAAATACTTACTAAGGCAACATAGACCCAGATTCATTAATCTAGTAATATGTACAATTAAATTAAATAATGGATTTGGTACCATGTGACATATACCGTTATGAAAATATTATTATATTACATTTCTTTAATTATATTAACATTAAATCTCATAAATAATCACACAATTCCAATAATTAAAGGTTTAGTGTATTTTAGGATCATCTATATAAGGTAAATATTTTATTATTCATATAAACATTACCCTTATATAAATTAATATTAGACACCCTACTATAGATATCAAAAATTTTACTCTTCTTTAATACATAGGGAATTAAAGCATATGAAATCACTCAGCTGAAAGCCCCACAAGGTAAGTCATGTGAAAAATTTCATCAAAGGTTTGACCAAATCATGTAACAATACATTTTAAAGGTATAAATAAGTTATTAAAAATTACAAGGAATAGTAAGAGTTCTCCTCAGGGAATAAAACAATGACATATTGTGTCAAAATATTAAGCATATAATATTACATTGGAGTGACAAAATTATGTTAATAAAGACGACCCATGGTAGAACCGTGTAATAAAATAAGATATAAATTATTTTTAAAATAAATCATATAAAATCATAACATGGTTGATAATTCATTCCTACATGATTCTCATAATATAGTGGTCTTGGGCTCATAGACCATCTCAAATCATAGGATTTAGTTGAAAATCCATGTACCCAATTAGGATTGAGATATTACATGTTTATTCACTTTAGATTAGTCTACTACCATTGAACCATATAAGATTACTCTACTACCAATTCACCATTTTGTGTTTGTGCTGATAGAATTATACCATTTTATTCTTGGGATATGGGTCATGTACCCTCTTGAAAATTTTCAAGGAAACTATGTATACTATTTGGATTAGGCTACTACCAGTGTACAGTTTTTGACCCCAGGTTATATGAAACCTTTATAAATTCATTTGGGTATCATAACTGACCTGTCCCATCTATCATCTATAAAAACAATTCCAACTTGATATAAATAATTCATGTTTCAAATGTATCTTAATTATCCCATGGAAAAGAGACAAGATTCATGAATACATTCATCGAACATTTCAAAAGATAACCAGAGAAATAATGTGAATGATATCATAAGGGAATTTCCTACATGTTCCATAATAAAAATCAAAGGATGTTTTAATATTTCTAGAATATCTATTTAAAATTACTTTTTAAGAAAACACAAACATAGGATAAAAAGTACCTTTATAAATGCATGAAACACCAGTAAAAATGTTTTTAAAATGAAATGATATGATAAAAATAATTTTTTAAAATAATTAAAAGTATAAACCTATAGGTTTTACATAAAATGTATTTTATTAATGATTTTTTTCCAAAAAACATTGGTTATAAATTAAAACCATAAAGTCACATTTAAAAGACAATCATTTAGAATACATTTTTCATTCAAAAATTTATTATTAAAATTATATTTTTGAAAAAAATATATAAATAAATTTTACTTCCTTTTTAAAATTATTATTAATTAAAACCTATAATAACATATTTATTAGCAGGTGGAAGAATTATCATAGGGAATAACTCTATTATTCCTAAACAAAATGATGAAATATATTTTAGAAAACCTTTCTATCATAGAAATAAAAGATGAAGATATGGGTCATATTAAATAGATAATTTAAAAAATGATTAAGCGAAAACATTATAAACATTATATTATAAAAATTATATTCAATAATAGTTCCTTAAATTATATTAAAACGCAATCTCATTGAATTGTGGAGTGGATAAAATTAATCATTCATGAATGTAATACTATTTTAAAGAAATAATTTTTTTAAGTCCTGCATCATTATAATATTACTATTTTTAAAAAAAATAGAAGAATTGAAATATAATATTCATATTATATTACACATTATTGGGTTTCAAAAAATAAAGGATAACATTTACAGAGGGATAAAAAAATCTACTGAAGAAAAAAATCATATTTGGGGAAAATGAGAACTATTTATAACACTATAATCATTTTAAAATTAAGAA
The DNA here is from genome assembly GCA_963277665.1 of Viscum album. Lineage (NCBI taxonomy): Eukaryota > Viridiplantae > Streptophyta > Magnoliopsida > Santalales > Viscaceae > Viscum > Viscum album. Next base: position 1,213,716,465 of record OY728137.1, read on the forward strand.
TTACATTAAATTAATTCAAGAAAAAATAATATTGATTGAATTAAAATATCATGATTTAAAATGAAAAATAAATATTTTATATGCTAAGTAAAATTGGAGTAGTGATGTATAAAAAAAATTTGAGTTGAGAAAACCCATAAAACATAAGAAATGTTATCATAAAACCCCTTGAAAGATACAACATGAAATCTAACTACCAATACAACATATATAATGTAATTAATGATATTACATATCCAATAGATAGTATTAACACCACTTAAATGAAACTAGTACCATTAAAACATTCAAAAGGATAGAATATAATGTCAAATAACTATATTTTAAATCCATCACATCCCAACGTGCTAAAACCACATGAATAAATAAAATAACTATCTTAATTTTCTATTTTTCACCTTATTCAAAACCATATTCTTTTTTAATCATAATATAAAACCTTTTATTATAAATATATTATTTATTGTAATTATATATTCATTATTATATATTATTAGGTATGGCTGTTTTTTTAGTACTAGTTTAATATTGGGGGGTGCAGATTGATTTTTTCGATGAGAATTCTGTAATTATGAGATATGTATAGAAAATTTAATATATGTTTTATAATGTTTTATAATGTTTCTATAAGGCCCTAGCCTTAAAATTTTTATAATCTTTAATTTATTTAATAATTAACATTGATGATCTGTTCATGTTTACATTTATAGAGAATTAGGCCATAACTATTACATAATAGACCCAGACATTAAATGTTCACAATTACGCTCAGTATCCTCTTTTTCCACCCAAGGAAACCCTTGTAAAATTATAATTTTTTTTGAGAAAAATATTATTAACTTATTTCATTCTCTTACCCAACCTTATACCCTGTGAAAAACATTTCAAAAACAAGGTATAAGTATAAAAATATCATTATGATATATAAAATATAGAAAAAAACCTTTTGTCCATCATTATTTAAAACCCATGAATACATCTTCACAAAATCATACATTAATACAATAAAACATAAACTAGTTAGCTTACATCATGTACTCGAAAGATTCCTATGAAACATCATTAAAATCATAAAACATAAAAATAATTAGTGGATTCCATACCATACACACATAGTAGCTTTCAAGACTACATAGGGAGTAACATTCAAGGTTACATTTGGAATACCCATCATAGTATATTCCATAAATATATTAAGAGAAAATTCTTTTTTTACCTCGGTCACGTTACCCAATGCATTGGAGAGATATTAAGGGCTAACCCGCCCTTAGTTTATCATGGAACCTCCCATAAACTTAAGCATTGACCAAGAATCATAACACAATAATAAAACATAAACCATGCATAAATGTAAAATAACATTTCCCCATTAAAATAACATATCATCTTTATAGGTCTTGAACACATTAATGAAAACAAATTATTTTAAAATAAAATGGTTAAAAAGTACATTAAACATCAATAAATAACATAGACATAAAATAATAATATTCCATTCATGAAATATATATATATGTAAAGGTTTACTGAAATAATCAACCCCCTATTAAAACACAATTAATACATTTTAAAAGAAAATATTTTAATCAAGGTGTCTGATACAACATTGATTATTTTTAATGATTTTTACACTGAAAACATTAATTTCATTATAAATAATTCCTTTATATCCTTTTTAAAACATGGATATGAAAGTGAAGAATTTATAAGATAAAATATTTAAAACATTGAAAAGTATATTTTTGTTAAAGTGTCCATTTCCACTTGAAAAAAATAAATCAATAAATTTTGATAACGAATAACATTAAAAAAAAATATAACTTCGTGATAATAAGGAGATTCATGATATTATATGTCATGGAATTTTATATACACCATATACTAGTAAATTGGAGTATATCAACAAATTAGGCTCAATGGAATGTAAATTGAGAAAAACCCAAATAAGAAGATGGTATCCTTAGATTAAGGATAAATCAATAAAATAATTATTTCTAGAAAATAAAAATCCACCAAATTTAAATGGATATTTTGTGAAAAACAATTACATTTCGTTAACACAGAATATTGAAAAAACCAATCCAATGACATGGATAATAAACTCAATGAAATGAGATTGAGTTAAGATATCCCTTACCATGAGTACGACATTTAGGGTTACTTCTTTATATTTATGAATAATAAAAATATTTAAATTTATAGTTTTCACAATAACTTATTCATGTTTATTTTTTACTTTATATAACTTATACTATGTTATAAAAATTAGTTATTTATTTGAGTTCATATTGAACATTCTGTCATTGTTCGGTATATGATTAAAAAATAAACATGTTATAATTAAAAATTATCCATGAGGTAAAAATTCCATTATATCCATAATAGTATTAATTTTATAAACATCATATATATCCTATATATATGTATTTATAATAAGTCATTATATTTGGAGAAAATAATTTAAATGCACCATTCATTGAGACGGTAGTTCGTAGGTACAATGATCACTACATTCATTTCTTTGTCATGTTAATGGAATGAAAAATAAGCGACACATATATAAATTATAATTCTCCTATTATATTAATTTAATTTATTTCACATATTTTAAAAAACTTCTTCATTTATATGTTCCTTGTATAGTGGGAAGGAGTCCCCTTGCATTGTGGGGGCGGTAGTCCACACTTCTTCTATGGAAATTATCATATTTACCCATCATAGAGAGAATACAGGTGTGTTCTAAATAAATATTAATGAATAATATGAATATATATATATAATAATATATGAATATAATTCAACAATAAATGTCACCATGATATGTGGTAGGAGAAAATTGAAAAATCATCGTTTCGTGAGGCAGTAGTTCACTGTACACAGAAATAATATGTTCAACATCCATTTGATGGATTTGTGTGTAAGTATTGGTATATACCATAGAATAAAAACATAATAGTAGATTTATGATACTATTTTTGTTTTAATATAATAGAATAAATAGATTTTATAGATTTGTAGAAAGAAAATAATTGAAAGGAACACGAGAGTAGACATTACCTCTAAATCAGGTAACTCCTGTTGATTTGACACAAAAGGCCTTCTTGAATTTTTTTTATTCCCTAGGTAAAGATACTAGGAATAAGTGATGGATTTTTATAGATTATTTGATAAGAATTTTTATTGAAAAGGGGCTTTATTGGTGTGAGTAAGTGGCATGATGTGGTGGCCTTTTATAAGAGGGGGGATGGGAACTTTAAGAAAATCTGGAATTATTATTTTATTAAAAATTGATTTCTAAATTATAATAGATTAAATGTGGTATTTTTCATGTATAATATTATTATGGGTCCATAAACTCTCATCCAATAGGTTTTAGATATGTTTTGGTCTCTAAATTAACCTTATCTTGTACCTTTAACCCTTAGTTAAAAACATTATCTCTTACAATGTCTTATTGTATTTTCAATAAATATTGTTAAATGTTTTACTATAAAATTCCCAAAGAACAAAAAGTGGATTATTGATTACAATTGTAACATTATATATTATATTTGGCTCAATATTATCATTTTATTTCTATAATATCATTTAATGAAATAGTATTTTTTTAATCTCATTTATGTCAAATTGGACACTATTTATTAATTTTTTTATGGTCATAACAACTCTATTCATTCAAAAAAAGATTTAAATCAACACTAAAAAGACTATATCATCCAAATAATTCATTTATTATTGAAAATATTCAAATTAAATTTATTTTAATATTTATAATATCATTTATTTGAATATTTCATTAATAAGATAATAAATATATTATCATTGATTCATAAATAAATTTCTTTATTTAATGTATACAAATTATAAATAAAATAAAATGATATAGGAAATATTTTTATATTCTAAATTAATATTTATCATCAATGATATCAATTATATAACCCTATATTAATTTTTTTAGTAAAAGATACAAGTTTATGTTATATTTCTGTTTTGTATAAAAATAATTATTAAAACATGTCATCATCACATCCTAGTAGCTCCATGGGGTCCTTAAATTAACATAAGGATACCCATTGTTCCCCATATCTCATAAAATTGTATTAGGATACATGTTATGATAGTTTTATTGTAGTATAGTAATAATTGTTTTACATTTATTTTCCTTAGTTACCCTTTAACGATGGTAAATAAAAATATTTACTAAAGTTACTATTCAAAATTCATAAATAAAAAAGGTACATATTTAAAAAAAATTTAACTTATGATTCCAAATACGGAATCCATTTTTCCAAATTCTAAACACATAATTTTCATCAACTAATTTAAAATTAATTCTTATTGTGAAAACTAAAAAGGAATCTTTTATGAAGTAAAAAGGATCAAATTATTGATGCGTGTTTATCCATGGTTTCTATGCAATGTTAACTACAATAACCAAAATTGTATTAAATGATAAAAAACAATCCAATTAATCATTAAAAACTATTAAAAAGATAATCAATCTATATAAATAAATGAGATGAAAAGTATTTTTTTGAATTAAAATGCTGTCTTTTTCTCTTTTCATTAAAAATTAATTTTATGATAAAAGACAAAAAATTAAACCAAACTTTTTTTAATAACATGCATCTAAGGAATAATTTTTTTTTCAAAAAGAACATATAAAAGTGACAAAAAACTAGATATAAAAAGAGTTCGTTGTCAAAAGGTGGTAAAATTATATTTTTTTAAAATACGATTTTTATCTGAAAAAGTGATTTTTTTATATAATAACGAGAAAAAAGAAATGTTTAAATTTAAAAATTACATTTATTATATATTATATATAATATATTTTCCATTAAATAAAAATACATAATGTGTTATATGGTTTTATAAACACCATTAATCCCTTTTAAGTAGGTTTTCACATTCATTATATTCAGTTGGTTTTTATTTCCATTTCAAATAAATTTGGTAACCAACAATTCATTATATAAACACGTGTAACCCATATTTTTATAATTCTGTTGATATTATTCATCCCACCATTAAAATTTCTAGGTTATAATGTTAATATTTAAATAATAATATTTAATTATTTTCTTAAACTCGATGTATTGTATCTTGTATGATACTAAACATAGAGTTTATTTATTAAAACATGAGACGTTAAATCATACCCAATTTAATAAATAACATCCCCAAAATATGAATTTTGGGTTTGTAAATATGGTATGTCTTTTCAAAATACCATTATTTCAAACCCATATCGTAAAAACGGTTAATAAAACTTCCAATTTAAAAAATAGAAAGTGATGTACAACGGTTTCGTAAGATAACACATATTAGGGATATGTATAGGAAAACATTGATTTGGAAGAAAAACTAACAGTATTATTTTGATGGACAGTGATATAAGTCATGATCAGTAAAAATTTACAATCAAACATCCATGAACATTTGATGGATTATACAGTCTTTTGTTTTGTAGTAGGAAAAGTAAACAGAAAACATATTTTAAGAAAATTTTCATATAGGTGAGTAATTTATTATGAGTTTGACTATGAACATATGTAAAAATACTAACGTGTAATGTACTGTTTCATAAATTAATAATTTATTACCACACACTCTTATTTTATCCAAATGATGAGTATTAATGAAAACATGGTCAACCCAAAAAAAACTACAGTCAACTACTAGAGAATCACATAAACCACACAAGATTAACTATATTTTCAATGTATCATGAAACATTAACCAAAACCAAAATGGTAAGTAAAATATAAGATAATACCCCAATAATAATAATTATTTTCAAGATGAAGGACTACTTTAAATCTTTAAAAGTCAACAGTTATACCCAAGTTCTACGTAGACCAATCAGAAAACAAATAGCCATAAAATTCATCAAAATAATAAAAAACTATGATTAAAACCCAAAATTAATTAGGATTTGATCACATATTTTTCCATGATAAATTTTAACTTGTATCTCTAGATAAAATCGATCACTCTTAATGCATTGTACCAAATAATAATTACCCTAATCATATATTCTTCAAAATAGGTTAATCACTTCTGTATGTGACATGAATCAAAATAACTCTTCAACAAAAACATACATTCATCATAAATAAAATTCAACCATCACTTCTAAAATAAACTACTATAGTATTCAATTTTCTGAAGGCATTTATGGTTTCCAAAAAAAGTAAATGTCTTCCAAAATAACATGTATCACTTAGTCACCAAATCATTTTCAAATACTAAGGATATCTATTTTGTAACAAATAAGTTCCCAAAATCATCTTATTATCGGAACATATAGTCATTTAAGTAAAAATAATAATTTATAAAAACCAAGGAGTCACCATAGGCCAGTGGTAGGAGATAAATCCACGTTTAACTTTTTATGTGGGTTTGATTCATGTAGTTTTTTCTGATGCGATAGGTTGTCACACGATCTGTGTGTTTCCCTTTTTCAAAAAATGATATAATTTTATAACATTACCAAAAATTTAAAAAAATATTCAATAGTAAACATAACAAATTTTAACAAAAAATTTTATCTTATTTAATTCATTTTTCACCCCAAAAAGTAATAACCCATGATTTCATCAATAATATATGTCTCAAAAAATACTGTTAATTACCATGAAATTCCATAACATAAGCCTCAAAATTGATTTCTAAAATAAAAATATTATAATCAACCAGAAAATTATAAACCCATGATGACATCCCTTACTATGATTAAAACATCCTAATCTACACAGTTGTCTAAAAAAACAACTGATACCAACTATAATGCCCCATCCTTGAACATTTCATAATATTTAGTTATAAAAATAATTCACATTGAAGATATTATTAGGATTTGTTTTCAAAAGAATTGGGCCATAACTATGACATAATAAACACATACATTACATGAGGATAGTTACACTCAGTATCCACTTTTTCCACTCAAGGAAACCCTTAAATCAACACATGTTTTTTCTTGTTAAAAACCATCCTGACATTTTTATCTCTCTTACCCATCCTTATTCCTGATAAAAAATATTTCAAAAACATGAGATGTACATAATAAAAAACATAATAAATTTAAAAAATCAATTAAAACTGTTAGTCCATGAATATTTTAAACCCGTGAAAACATTTTAAAAAATCACACTCTTCACCCCAAATAACATATTATAAGCATATTACATTAGGTAATCACAGGATACCTAAATAATATCATATAAATAATAATAAATAAATGTAACTTATGGTATCCATATTATACTTACATTATAACCTCCACAACAACATAAAGAGTACCCATCATGGTTGTTAGGAATACCGATCAGAGTAAATTGCCTAAATCTCTTATGAAATGATTTATCGTTTACCTCCACCACATTACACAATTCATTGGATAGATATCCCGAGATCACCTACATTAGGTTTATCAAAGAACCACCCATATACTAAATCAATTCTCTAGAAACATACCATAATCATAACACATAATCCAACCATAATGGAAAAATAACATATCTACTTTGAAATCACATTTCATCATTAAAGGTTGTAGACTCATTACTAAAAACACTTTATTTTAAAATATAACAGGAAAATGTGTAATGTAAACATCAAAATATAATAGTCACATAGAAGAAAAAAATTCCATTCATAGATTATATTTAAAAAAAATTAATGTTATTGATATAATTTTTCACCTTTTAAAACACAATTAAAATATTTTAGAAATTGATCTTCACATCAATGTGTCCCATGACCATTTGAAACATTTGAAAGGTATTTTCACTTTAATACATTCATGTAAATATAAATAAGTCCTCAAACTAGTTTTGAAAACATAGATGGGAAATATAACAATTTATAATATTAAACCATTTAAATAATAAAAATTATTTTTTAGTTAAAGAGTCTATTACCACTTGAGAAAATAAATGAATAAAAATAATTAAATAATAACATTAAAAAACTAATTATATAATAAGAATAAGTAGATTCATGACATAACATGTAAAATGGCACTATATACACCATAAAAATGAATTGGATTATAACAACAAATAAGTATCAATGTGATGTAAATTGAGACAAATCTTTTAGAATGATTATATCCTTTGATTAAGGATAAATAAATGACAAAATTATTTGTGACAAATAAATATAGCCCAAATATAAATTGATATTTAGTCTAAAAAATAAAAGGTCATTCACAAATATTCTATAAAAACAAAACCAACTAAATGGTTATTTTTCTCAATGAAAAGACATTGAGTTATGATTTCCCTTACCTCAAGTCTGACTTGGATCGTTCTTTCTTTATATTCATATATAATAAACATATATTAATTTATTTTATCATTATATCTTTTTTCAAATTTAGTAGTAATTTTGTATTAATTATTAACACGTTATATAAATTTTTAATTATTTTATTTCATATTATAGGTTTCGTCGATTTTGGTACATTAGTCAAAAATGAACTTGTTAAAATTTAAAATTATTAATGTGGTCAAAAATCCATTATAGCCAAAATAGTATTCATTATATAAATACAATATATATCTCGTATATATTTATTTATATCAATACATTATATTTAGATATAATAAATGAAATGCACCATTCACGGAAATAGTGTAACACCCCAAACATCTATGTTACGCTCATCTTTGAATAGTATAGTAGTGTGTGTTGTACGCAACTTCGAGTTCTAACACACACCACAACCAATCAGACTAGCAGTTATGAATAGTAATACACAATTTTTAAAATTTTATAAATTTTATCTTTCAAAATGGACTTCATTTTTTGATTTGTAACATCGAAATTAGCTTAGGGTGAATTTTTGGTATTTTTCTGAAAACATTCGATTTTTTATAAATAGTGAAAAAAACACTAAGTTATTGTTTAAAACCAAATTTTTATTTAAATAATTATTTATTTTATTTAAATTTAATTAAGGTCAAAATATATACATAAGACATATATATGCTCAATGTAATTCATTGGAGTTAGTTTAGAATAATTTTATATATATAAAAAATTTATTGAACTTTTCACCGTCTTTTACCCACCTCCTAGGAGAATTTGGAAATTCACATAAAACATAATTTTACCCCTTACTGTGAGTGAAATTTAAAAAATCCGAGAGACATGGTTAATATCAAGGAGTAAAATGTTGTTCAATGAGATGAAAATAATTTTTGGTGAATAGTAACTGTTTACTTTTATTCACCATGGTTAAAAGTAAATAAGGTAATTAAGGGTAAACATGATATTAATATTACCCTAACAGATATTCTAATTCTATCCTACAAGTCTATCTTGACCAAAAACAACCTTAAGAATAAAATATTATCATTTAGGTCCACTTGGATTAGATTAGAACAGTTATTATTATTTAATTCGAAGAAGAGTTAAAAGAGATAAAATCAAAGTTTAATAACTAAAACATTTTTAATATAAGGTTATGAATAATATAAATTCTATTATTAGTATTAATTAGAAAGATAAAAAGATTTTCTAAATAATTTTATTTTATTTTTAATTTTTCAACATTAAATAATACAATTTATTTATGACACAATGGTGATGCAGTTATTACTTAATTAATGAAATAATAAAATTATCGATATTATAAATTTCAAAATAAATGTTAATTTAGACTTTTTATGAATTAAAATAATTTTCTAGGTTAATATGACATATTTATATTGGTTATATAAATTTTTTTCGAAATAATAATGATGTTACAAAATTATCAAAAACAAAATACCCAAGAGTGTCAAAATTGGCATAAAAGTGTTTTTAAAAAAAATATTATATTATTAATTTATATTAATCTTCTAAAGACCATAGGTTTGGCCAAAGGACTTATATAATGATAGGTGTAACATTAATGGACCACTTGGGGGTATCTTGGAGGTATATAGTATGTTTATTTACTATATAATATAAAAATACAATGAGATATGGTAAATGTAAAACTATTTAACTAAGAGTAAAATATAAATGATAAGGTTCATATAGTGACCCTAAACTGTGTAAAATATATTGTTCGAAAGGATTTCATCCCATCCCCACCATAAACTTTAAATAATCCACATTGGAGCTATTATAAACTGAATATTAATTTATTACAAAATAATATTTCTATTTTTCTCAAAGGTGCCCCTCAACCATCTTATAAAAGGGTACTCCCCCTTCTCTCTAATTTACACCTTCAAAGCCTTTTGTTTCGACCAAACCCTGACCAAATATTCTCTCAAATTCCCTCACTTCAACATAGAGTCCTTAGTTTGATCATAAAGTCATCCTATGGATCCATTTTGATCAAATCAAAAGGAAGAACCCAATGAAGAGGTATTGTTTTCACAACCCTCTTTCAAGTTCCTTTCTTCTTCAACTTCTTCTTTATTTGTTATTTCCATTATAAAATAATAACTCCAGAATATTTTGTATACTGTGATGTTATTAAAAAAATATTGTAAAACAATATTCAGTATTCTATCCATCCTTTGAATGACATGTCACCATACATGCGTACGTACGGCCGACCGTCTCCACATCGTGGTGTAATTATTATTCAATAAATTTTTATTTGGATGGGTATAATAATGATTTGTAATTAATTTAAATAATAAGTATAACATGATAATTATTTCTTATATATGATATATCATCCAATTATATATGATTTTAATATCAAAAGAATGATATTATCGCTCGTGCGTACGTACGAACTACCATCTCCACGAATGCGATGAGATTCATTTCCCATCATATCCATAGAAGTATAATTTTCATTTTATGATTAAAAATAATGTTTAATGACTTCATATCATTCTGTATATGAATAATATACAACCTATCCATTACAAACACAACTTATGTGACAAAACATATAAAATTAAATGAGTAAGTTAACACCCGAAACGACAATAATACTAAGATATTATTAACAAAGAAATGTTAATAGATCATATATGATATCATATTAATGTATATGATTCTTTTATAATTCAATAAAAATTATTTCACCATTATACAGAAGGCTAACCTACCCTCTACCAATGAAAAATTACAATGTAAGGGGTTTATTATCTCACTTTTAATTCTGTGAGATTTCCATTGTTCACCACTTATTTATTGCATGTGGTGTGTGTACTGCCCATGTCTGTATTCATTATGTAATATACATGAATTAATGTATATTTACATCATCATTGTATGATCCTTCTTTCATTTTGGTATGTTTCATAAGTTACCAAATCAATAAGGGAATTTGGAATTTCAATTTCCACTCATTCGGCTTTATGCATACTTCATTGATTATTTTACTCCAAGATTATGTGTGGAATCACTATTCATTTCATTATGTCATAATTTCCACTCCTCTTTCTACAGATATACTTTTTATACACAGAATAACTCCATTGATAAATTCTCAAGTCATCGGTATGAACTTGATAAGAGTACTTTTTACTCAATCTTGATTTGTTGAGTTAAACATCCAATTCATTGGTGTTGTTTTTACAAGAAAATGTGTTAATGTCCTTTGATTGTTTTACACTTAATATCCAATAATATTGAGTGTATTTATGTTTTTCACACATAATTATGTCGTTGATTTATCTTAACCAATGGATACGGCCTTTACGAGATATTTCATCTCAAATTACATTCCATTGAGACTTCTTTGTTGTTATAAACCAAATCACTTTTATATGGTGTATATAATATACTTTGACAGAGTCTATCATGAATCCCTTTATTCTCATCATATTACAATTTTTTGATTACCTAAATTATTTGTATTCACGTGTCTCTCTTTTTTTTAGAAACTCTAACTAAGATATAATCGTTAAATGTTTTAAAGAATTATTCTTCTAAATCTTTCTCATTAATGTCCATGTAGTAAAAATAGTTTTAAGGATTTATTTATATGGAAATTAATGTTTTCAAATTAAAATTCCGTTTAAAAGTTTTAAAGTGGTATGGGACACTTTGATTCAAAAATCTATTATAAACAGATTCTTTAAAAATAGTGATAAGTTTGAATGTTTTCAATAAAAAGGGGGATACTTCTCTAAAATATTTATGAAGATTATTTTCAACTATGTCAATATCCTTAAATATTCTCAATTGAGGATAATTTTTTACAATACAATCATCAATATTGTATTGAATGGGTTATGTTTGACTATAGATGTGTTATTTTTACACCATTCATGGATTGTGAATAAATTATTGACATTTCATACGCTAGTTTTAATATGAATTTTTATGTTTTGTTTAAACCTATTCATATGTGGAATGCATTGGAGTTAGTATGTTATGTGTGAAGCTCTCTATAGCTTCTCGATGCATCAGTAGGTCTCATGAGAAAAACTAGTCTCTTGGAACAAGGCCTTGACAAAATCTTATTTATAGTCTTTGCATGAGGACTTGACTATGTGGTTATGATAGTCTGGCATTATGCATTCCATCATTATGAAAGTTTTAATTTATATTCCATGTGGTTATTCGACTAGTAGAATATACATGTGATTAAGTAAATGGAATTATTTCATTTTATCATTGCCATATTATGCTGAAATTCATTTTAGAAGAATTTTGTTTTTGTTACACATTGCCCTAAATGTTTATGCTTATTTATGAATGTTTTTACTATATTGTTATCCTTACTGAGCATCTAAGCTCACCCCTTTCAATGTTTTATTTTTTTCAGGATGTGAAGAAGTAATTTATTAATGACCTATAGAGATAGTATGAGGAGATATGAAGACAAGATGTTGATGATGTAGTGTAAAACTTATGAACATATCTTGTGTTTCCAAGACTACTAAACTAATCGGTCTTTTGAGACATGATATTATGTGATCATAACAATGTTATGTAATAATGCACCGACTCTGGGTAACTGGGGTCGGGGTGTTACAGTTGGTATTAGAGGATGTTTAGTACAATCCTTGGAAACTATATTTAGATAAACACTGATTTCAGCACATAGACCTAAGATAGAATTTAAGGATTAGAATAGAAGAACTTCCTAGAATTTTGGTATTGTATAGATTTTCTGAGTTTTCCAAGAAACACATCCCTGTCTAGATATGAGCGGGTAGAGGTAGCTCTGGCATAGATGTACCTACGGTTAAAACCAAAAAACACTGCCTTGAGCTAGACTCGAACGGGAACTGGTGCACGACAATGGGCCTTGCTGCACTCTTGGTTACGAAACTCCTAGGGGATGTGCTTAGGGTAATTAACATTTTCTTTACAATCCAATTTGAAGTATTTTAATATAAGATGAGAATAAATGACCTTGGTTAATCCTAAGGTGTTTCAAATTGATAATATGGTGTCATGATATTCTCTAAATTATTTTGTGACTACTGTTACTCACATAATGATTTTTGGTTTTAGTAAATGGATGGTGTCCAAGGAAGTCATAGTAACTTTGATAATGATGTACAAGGTGGGAACGATGGTGGAAATGAGAAAAAAATGGAATGTTGATAGGTGTAAAAGATATTGTGTTCATTCCAAATTAGTTTACCAAAAATATGATCAGCAACGTATATATTAATCAACTCGTGAACTCAACAAAGAAGAGAACGGTGATGAATGATAAGATCTCCAGTGGTGGAGACCATGGAGAAAAGAATCCTAAATTTCCATCATTCAGGAAATGTGGAAGGAGACACCCAGGAAAGTGTCTCAACAGAATAAAGAAATGAATTACGTGCAGGAAAGAAGGACATAAAGTGAAGAATTGCCGAGGAAAAAAGAAGTGTACTATGGAAGAAAATAAAAATGGTCCCAAAAACCCATTTACAGATATTTTCCATAAATTTAGAGGACCTAGCCATTACTCGGGTGAATGTCCTATTCTATAGGATATTTTCTTGGTCAAAGAAGAAGCTATGTGGAAATAAATGGTTAGAGAAATGTTTAAATGTATTAGTGCTCATTGTAAATGGGATTACTTTGGAATAATCTTCTCTTGTATTTTAACCTCATAGTTTTCCATGTGAGAATGAAATTTGAGGAAGACTTATCTTTTCCCTTGTGGATATAGTTATAAATATTCATTTGGTTTTATATGATCATTGGGTTTGAAGAAATTACATGTTATTATATTTTGGGATGAAAATGCGAGGTATGAGATAACATTTCTAGTTAAAATTATGTTATGGTTATTTTAAGGAATTTATCTCATTTTGGTAATGTTATAAAATATAGTTTTTGAAAAAGGACAACACACAGAACATGTGACAACCCATCATGTCGGACAAATATGTGGGAATCGAACCCACAACCAAAGTTCTATTGGGATTTTTCATATACCACTAGACTATGTGAATTCCCTGGTTAGTGAGACTAATTGTTTTTTGTGAAATGATTTTATTGATCAATAATATGTTGATTTGGGTTCTTATGTATTATCAAATAAATAACCTTAGTATAGGAAAATGATTTGGTGATTAAGTGATAAATGTTATTTTGGAAGATGTTCGCTTTGTTGGGAACACTATATGCTCAAAGAAACAAGAATACTCTGGGATTTCATTTGTGGAGTAATGGTGGGTTTTTATCTACATTTTTATTTTCTATTTATAGTTATTTGGGTTATTTATGGAAATTATTAACCTATAATAGATAATATTAGATTAGGATAATTAATTTTATGTATGTGACTTTTAGAGTAGTTGATGTCATTTGATGATACAATTTAACGTGGAAGACTACATAACCAAATTCTTCTATGTTTTGGGTTTCAATATTAGTTTGGATTATATTGAAGGATTTTATGGAAAATTGTTTATTGAATGGTATTTATTTAACTTTGGGGTATTTTTGGTTTAATTTTTGAAATTAATACTAGTGTTTCCTTCTCTAAAGGAATATCCTTTTGCGGGATCATCAGATCTTGTACTAACCATTTTGGTTTTGATTAATCTCTGAAGACAAGGTAAATATATAGTTTATCCTTCGTTGATCATGTGATTCAATAGAAGTTTATTCTATCTCTTCTAGTGTGACCAAGTCTTCTTGAATACTCATCATTTAAAAAAATGAGTTAGTGGTGGAAATTTATTAAAGAATGAAACTATACTTAAAAAGTAAGTATATATCACTATTTTCTTAGTCAATCTCGTAAATGAATTCCTCATCTTTATGTAATGTAACTTAAAAAAATGTTTCCCATATACTATTCCTTCTAAGAAACTAATGACTTTTGTCCCATCACACTTTTGTGGCTTTCTTGTTGTTAAATTTATCCTGATCATGTTTTCTATCCCTCTCCATCAGAACATGTCACTTAGTTTATCTTCCATATCCATGTTTTCCTACATGGAATTTCAGTACGTGTTATCTTGGGTGACCTTTTTACTTCTCTTTCTTAATTTTATGGTGATAGTTTTATTGACTCTTTTTCCAATGTGGGACTTTCCATTATATTCCCAAGCCGAATTTTAAACGTTTAGAGGACAAAATTATTTGAAGGAGGAGAGAATGTAACACCCCAAACTTCCACGGTATGCTTCTCTTTGAATAATACAATAGCATGTGTTGTACGCAACTTCGAGTTCTAACACAAACCACAACCGATCAAACTAGCAATTATGAATAGTAATACCTACTTTTTGAAATTTTATAAATTTTATCATTCAAAATGGACTTCATTTTTGGATTTGGAATATCGAAATTATCATAGGGTGAATTTTTGGTATTTTTCTGAAAGCATTTAATTTTTGATGAATAGTGAAAAAACACTGAGTTATAGTTTAAAACCAAATTTTTATTTAAATAATTTTTTTTATATAATTTTAATTACGGTCAAAATAGATACATAATACATATATAAGTTCAATGTAATTCATTGGAGTTAGTTTAGAATAATTTCATATATATATAAATTGTATTGAACTTTTCACCATCTTTTACCCACCTCCTATGAGAATTTGGAAATTCACATAAAACCTAATTTTACCTCTTCTGTGACTAGAATTTTGAAAATATGAGAGACACACTTAATATTAAGGAGTAAAATGTGGTTTAATGAGATGAAAATAATTTTTTGTGAATAATAACTTTTTACTTTTATTTACCACGGTTAAAAGTAAATAGGGTAATTAAGGCTAAAAATGATATTTATATTACCCTAACAAATTTCCTAATTCTATTAGACAAATAAATCACGAATAAAATCAACCATAGGAATAAAATATTATCATTTAGGTCCACATGGATTAGATTAGAACATTTATTATTATTTAATTTAAGAAGAGTTAAAAGAGATCAAATCAATGTTTAATTACAAAAACATTTTTAATATAGGGTTATACATAAGATAAATTCTATTATCAATATTAATTACAAATATAAGATTATTTAATACATAATGGTATTTTATTTATAATTTTTATACATTTAATAACTTAATTTATTTATGACACAATGGTAATGAAGTAATTACTTAATTAATGAAAAATTAAAATAATTGATATTATAAATATAAAAATAGATGTAATTTGAGACATTTTATGAGTTACACATATTTTCTAGGTTAATATGACATATTAGGATTGGTTATATAAATTTTTTTTGAAGTAATAAGGCTGTTATAAAATTATCAAAATCCAAATACCCAATAGTGTCAAAATTGACATAAAAGAGTTTTTAAAACAAATATTATATTATTAATTGATATTCTATTCCTAAAAATCCAAGGGTCAGCCACAGAACTTATATAATGATATTATTATCATTAGTGGACCACTTGGCGTGTCTCTTTGTGGTATATATTATGTTTATTAACTATATAATATAAAAATACAAAGAGACATGGTAAATGTAAAACTATTTAACTAAGAGTTAAATGTAAATGATAAGGTTAATATAGTGACCCAAACCTGTATAAAATCTATTGGTTGAAAGGATTTAGACCCATACCCACTTTAAACCATAAATAATCCACTTTGGAGACATTAGAAACCGAATATAAATTTATTATAAAATAATATTTCTAGTTTTTCCAAATGTACCCCTCACCCCTCTTATAAAAGGATACTCCCCCTTCTCTCTAATTTACACCATCAAAGCCTTTTCCCTCAGCCAAACCCTACCCAAATATTCTCTAAAATTCCCTCAATCCAACCTAGAGGCTTTCGTTATATCATAAAGCCATCCTAAGTATCCCTTTTTATCAAATCAAAAGGAAGAACCCGAATAAGAGGTAATGTTTTCACAGCCCTCTTTCATGTTCCTTTCTTCATCAACTTCTTCTTTCTCTGTTATTTACATTCTAAAAAAATAAATCCAGAACCTATTATATTATGTGATGTTATTGTAAATATGCTAAAACCATATTCATTATTCTATCCATCCTTTTATTGACATGTCACCATAGGTGCGTACGTACGACCTACCGTCTCCACGTCGTTGTGTAATTATTATTCAATACATTATAATTTGGATGGGTATGATAATGATGTTTAATTCATGTATATAATAAGTATAAAATGATAATGATTTTGTATATAGGATATAACATCCAATTATATATGATTTTAATATGAAAAAATGATATTATCGCTCATGCGTATGCACGGACTACCGTCTCCCCCCGAACGTGATGAGATTCATTCCCCATCGTATCCATACAAGTATAATTCTAATTTTATGATTAAAAATCATGTTTAAGGACTTTATATAATTTTTTATATGAATAAGATACAACATATCCATAACAAACATGACTTCTATTACAAAATATATAAAAGAAAACTACTAAGTTACAACCCGAAACAACAATAAAACTATGATATTATTAACAATGAAATAATAATAGATCATATATGATATCATATTAATGTATATGATTCTTGTATAATTAAACAAAAATTATTTCACCATTATACAGGAGGATAACCTACCCTCAACCAAGGAAAAAATTACAATGTAAGGGGTTTCTTATATCACTTTTAATTCCGTGAGATTTCCATTGTTCACCACTTATTTATTGCATGTGATGTGTGTACTACCCATGTTTGTATTAATTATGTAATATTATTTAATTCATGTATATTTAAACCATCATTGTATGATACTTCTTTCATGGGTTTATGTTTTTTAACTTACTAAATCATTAAGGGAATTTGAAATTTCAATTTCCACTCATTCGGCTTTACGAATACTTCATTGATTATTTTACTCCAAGATTATGTGTGGAGTCACTGTTCATTTGATTATGTCATAATTTCCACTCCCCTTTATATGGATATAATTTTTATACACATAATCACTCCATTGATAATTTCTCAAGTCATCGGTATGAACTTGATAAGAGTAATGTTTACTCAATCTTGATTTGTTGAGTTAAACAACCAATTCATTGGTGTTGTTTTTACCAGAATATGTTTGAATTTCCTTTGATTATTTTACACTTAATATCAAGTCATGTTGACTGTATTTATATTTTTCACACATAATTATGTCATTGATTTATCATTAACCTAAAGATAGGGCCTTGATGAGATATTTCATCTCAAATTACATTCCATTGAGACTTATTTATTGATATACACCAAATCACTTTTATATGGTGTATATAATGTACTTTGACATAGTCTATCATGAATCCCTTTATTCTCATGATATGACAATGTTTTTATTATCTCAATTATTTTTAATCTAGTGTCTCTCATTTGGTTATAATCTCTAACTAAAATATCATCTTTAAATGTTTTAAAGAATTATTCTTCTAAATCGTTCTCATTATTGTACATGTTTTAAAAATGGTATTACGGATTTATTTATCTGGACATTAAACTTTTCAAATTAAAATTCATTTTAAAATTATCAATGTGGCATGGGACACTTTGATTCAAAAATCTATTTTAAACAACTTCTTGAAAAATAGTTATAGTTTTGAATGTTTTCAAGAAAAGGGGGATACTTCTCTCAAATAGTTTTGAAGATTATTTCTAGCTATGTCAATATCCTTCATTATTCTCTATTGAGGTTAATCTGTTACAATAAAATCTTCCATATTGTGTTTAATGAGTTATGATTGACTATGTATGTGTTATTTTTATACCATTCATGGTTTGTGGATAAAGTATTGATATTTCGCATGATAGTTTTAATACAAATGTTTATGTTATGTTTAAACCTGTTCATAAGAGGAAGGAATTGGACTTAGTATGTGACGGGTGGAGCCCGCTATAGCTCTTTGATGCATCGGTAGGACTCATGAGACAATCTAGTGTCTTGGGACAAGGCCTTGACAAAATTGTATTTGTAGTCTTGGCATGAGGCCTTGACTATGTGGTTAGGATAGTCTGGTATTATGTATTCCATTATTATGAAAGTGGTTATTGATATTGCATTTGGTTATTCAACTTGTAGAATATCCATGTGAATAAGTAAATGAAATTATTTCATTTTATCTTTTCCATATTATACTGAAGTTCAAGTTTAAAAGGCTTTTGATTTAGTTATACATTGCCTTAAATGTTTATCCTTATTTATGAAGGATTCTGCTATATTGTTATCCTTACTGAGCATCTGATCTCACCCCTTTCAATGATTAATTTTTTTCCAGGATGTGAAGAAGTAATTTATGAATGACCTGTAGGGATTGTATGAGGGGATAGGATGTAAGGGCCCAGACCCTCATGACCCCTCCCATTTCTAAATTCTGGCCCGACCGACCAGCGAGACCAATCGGTTGGACCGATCAGTGGGACCGATCGGTGCGACCGATCGACGAGACCCATCGGCCCGAATGATCAGCGAGACTGATTAGCGTGATCGATCAGCGAGACCAATCAGTGGGACTGATCAGTGGGACCAATTGGCGTGACAGATCAGTGAGACTGATCGGTGTCACCCAGCCTTGGCAGGCTTTTATTCTGCAGCCTCCCCCGTAACCCCACTTTTAGGCCTTTTTATCTTTTTGAAGAGTTTCATGGCCGTTTTAAGCCCATAATTAATATCTAAAAAACAAATAAACATACCTACTAAATAAAAATTGATCCAGTCGTGTGTAACCACCCAACCGCGTGGAAGAACCACGATCCTACTTCCAAGGAATCCAAATTTCTTATCCCGTACCAAAGAGATTTTATCTACATATCGTAGAAGAAGTTCTTCTTCCCACTTCTTCCTTTTTGGAAAACTTCTCTCTTCTCCCTGGTGTGCTTGAAGTCCCTCCTTCTCGAGACTTGTGGTGCACCTAGGCTCAAGACGTATGCTCTTTGTTGGAATTCCCGATGTCCCTCCCCTACAAATCACGCATCCCTTGTTCTTGGTGCATGGATAAAAATGTTGATCCTTGATCAATCATTTAGGGATTTTCTCCTTCGTCTATCCTTTCTATGTATCATGAGGGGTGGGAATGCTTTTTCCATTCTAGAAACTGATGAAACAAAACATAATGAAGATAATGAACGGAATTTATAGAATAAATGTGGGGGTGATCGATGTTCTGCTGTACTATTTATGTTGTTATGTGTTGTGAACTGTACGGGCCTATGCTCACTGAAAATCATGTCGTTGCTGGTATTTCATTGTGCACTATTGAACCTCGGTGCTCTTATATGTTTAAATTATCGTAACATGGAATTGGTTAATTACATATACTCAGTTAAATAAATTAAAAGCACCAGGATCAACATTTTTTGTGATAACCCCGGTTAAAGCACAGTGGAATTGAAACCATGGAGTTTGTTAAATATATTAAATCTTAAAATACCTGCATGGGCCCGCCTTGTATTGGTGGTAGCAGATTGGTTGTTTTTTTCATGGGCCGATTGCTCGGGTGATACAGGAGGGGATGGGATCCCCTATTGTTGTGCTTTTTCTAATTGTGAATTTGAGGTTGTGTGATTACACTTCTTATATCATGAAATGGGGTAGAATACTCAGTTGTTGAGAAATCGTTGGCTCTTGGATTTTGAAAACATGGGGCTATATCTCGGGGTTTTCTTTGGTTCCAGTACTTCAAGGTATCTCACTTATCCCTTTGTTGTTGTGACTTTGCAAGAGAACTGGGTGTGAATGCTTAAATTACTATTGGCTGTAACTTTTTCCCAGGGTTTTTGCTCATGATCTTAGTTGACCAGTAGTACAGAACATTATTTAAATTATATTACTTGAACATGGAAGTAGGAATAGCTTAAATGGGAATTGGTTCTGGGGATGAGTTATGACTCGGCTGTGAGTAGTGTTCTTCCTATGAATAGGGATGTGTGTTCTTGTTCTTGGATTGGCTTTGGAAACCGTAGGTTGGGTTGAGTGTTTGTTACTTATACATATATTTGTTGTTCTTATGTTTCTTATTCGCGCCCCACCCAAGTTGAGCACTTAGTGCTGAACACCCCCATTTAATGGGGGAGGGTGTTTTTTCCAACACTTTTATTAGTGTCTGGTTATTATATTCTTTCTGCTCCATTTCCCAGATAGCCCATGTATCTTCGGGCAGGATGTGATGGCCTAAGGTCCATTATTAGCCCAAAAATCTTCAGGCGGGGTAGTTGTGGTGGTTGGCCCAGGTGTTTACGGGCAGGTTGTTTCCAAAGAATCTTCGGGATGAGGCTGAGGTGTCTTCGGGCGTGATGGTAGCTTTCTGGCCCAGGTGTCTTCGGGCATGGCAGTGGTTGTTCTGGACTAGGTGTTTGCGTACACGGTTACGTGAGGTTGTTGTAGCCCATGTGTCAACGGGCAGGATAACAGTTGTGGCCCAGGTGTTTGTGGTCGAGATGTGTGGTTGTGGCCCAGGTGTGTGCAGGTGGGTGTGGCAGTAGTACTGCGGTGAGAATGGTATAATTGGTTTGATGCGTTGGATGTCTTCAATAACCAGTGGGAAAGTGGCGCGAGGTACCCAAATATCAATGTGCTATTACTATATGTTACTTGACTTGCGTTATTTGGGGAGCGTTCCTTAGTGAGGTTTGGTGGATATCTTTTTCTTGTTGGGTGTTTGGTTATTTATTTTTCCATGGGGCATTATAATGTCTCCTCACTTGTGCACGAGAGTCTTTGGCTTTCCCTACTGAATGTACTTGTATGCTCACCCTATGTATATAAAACTATTTTCAGGTTTCCAGGAGGACATTAGGGATCGTGCGGAACCGTACTAGCTCGGACATGGGGCAGTTTCTCTTGTCATTTTCCTTTTCATGTTACTTTACCATTTGGAGTTTCATGTCTTGTATCCCATAATTTTGAACATGAATATGGGAATGGTTTACTTTTGGCTTTACCTTTACTTTAATCTTGGGTTTTGTTGGGGTTGATACCATATCTCTCGATCCTATAAAAAAATAAAAAGGGTAATGCCTTCCATTTTTTTTGTGAGATTCTATACCCTTGGAACTAGTTGCCTCTCCGGGGCCTATTGAAGGTGGGTTTCTGGGGTCATTATATCTCCTTCAACTTAAAGAAGGAAGGGTTTGGTAATCTGCTGACCCTTCCCTCCTGTTGGTGATGGCGGGTCATGACAGAATGGTATTAGAGAAGAAGATTGAGAGATTGGATGGACTCTGGAGTTAGGCAATGTGTGTATTGCATGGGATGGTAGGGAAACAATGTTAGGTGAACATAGTGTGTGAATTAGGCCATGGAAGACCAGCTAGGACACAAGATTTTAGGTCCTACCGTGATCCAATGCAAGGACTCTGGACCTACTAAACGACCAAGTGAGGCTACACTGATTGTAGGTTAGAGACCCTTGGAAAGGTACATGCATCATAATGACTTGTTTTCTTGTGTTTCTAGGTGTTTTGGGGATTCAAAAATAAATAAAGAAGTCAAATAAAATGTGAGAAAAATATTCTGCACTACATGGGCTTAGTCATTCCTTGTTTACCTTGTAGCTATGGAACCCAGGAGATGACCACGAGTTGTACGGGCGATCGAGGCCCAGGAGGTTGACTTTGCCGATCAGAAGAGGGCTGATCGAGAGGAGTAGGATGACCAGTGACAGAAGATTCTTCAAGCCTTCCAACAACAGACCCTCGAGAAGTACGAGGGCAACACCTCTGACATGAAGACAGAGGGCTGGCTAGAGGAGCTGGTGATAGCCTTCAGCTTGATCCGGGCTCCGACCAAGTACTGGGTTCCTCTAGCCATCATCCAGATGCGGGGAGCAGCGTGTCAGTGGTGGATGCTCTACCTAGGGGAGAGGAGAGAGGCTGAGGTGGCATGGGATGATTTTGAGAAGGAGTTCCGGGAGGAATTACTCTCTTCTACGATGAAGGCAGAGAAGGGGCAGGAGATACTCTCCCTCCAGCATGGGAGTATGTTAGTAAGGGAGATAGGGATCAAGTTCATGGACCTCCTCTACTTTGATCCGGACCTCTTTTTAGATAAGAAGTCTCAGGTGAGACATTTAGTGGAGGCACTCTGACTCTCCCTCCAGTACGTCATTACCCCCTTCACCTTCCCGACATACCTGGAGTTCCAGAATAAGGCAGAGGTGTTAGAGAGGATGCACACATTGTGCGGTGTGTCATGAGATGGGATTCATATAGGCACATCAAAGGGAAAGGTCGTCATCACCAGACCTCCAGCATTGGGAGCCTTTAGGTTCCGACTAGTAGGGAGCAGGCCGTAGTAGTTCCAGTTCTATTCCCCTAGTCCTCGCCCTTTCCCATCGGGCCTAGGACTGAGGTGCTTCGTCTGTGGGAGCCATGGACATCTTCGGAATCAGTGCCCTGACCGTGTCCAATACAAAAGTGGAAGACAGGCCCAACACCAACCCCAGCAGCAGCTTCCTGTTAATCCCTTTCAGTTGCAGCATTAGGGATAGCGACCTCCCGCTACTCAAAGGGCGGACGTTTCA
The DNA here is from genome assembly GCA_963277665.1 of Viscum album. Lineage (NCBI taxonomy): Eukaryota > Viridiplantae > Streptophyta > Magnoliopsida > Santalales > Viscaceae > Viscum > Viscum album. The sequence goes on from OY728137.1 coordinate 1,213,740,331, forward strand.
GGGGGAGGCCGACCTCAGGGTGCTCCTCAGGGACCTCGACCAGGGCATGGTCGGGGAGGCGGATGACAGCTGAGGGGCAGAGGAGCTGGGCATGGATAGTTACACAACACGGATGCAGCAGTTCCAGCAGGACCAGAGGTTGTTCAAGGTATGATCAGTTTGTTCAGTACCCATGCTTACGCCTATTTTGATACCATAGATTCTCACTCCTTTGTTGCACCCGGTCTGGCACGTGCTCTGGGTCTGGATGCCGAGAGACTTCCAGTGCCCCTGGTGCTGAGCACGCCAGTCAAAGGTCACACCAACTTGTTATATGTTTGTAGAGGATGTAGACTGATGATAGGGTCACATCAGTCATTTAGGGATCTACTACTATTACATATACAACCATACGATGTCATCCCAGACATCGACTAGTTGTTATTTGTGTGTTCCATCATCGACTACTTCTGAGTAAGGGTTTTGTTCTCAGACATGGGTGGCCGACGTGTTACTTTCACCAGCAAGCGGAGTGGATAAAAGGGCAGCAGGCAAGAGGAACTACTCCACTCCTTGTTATCCAAGCTGTCAGTAGAGTCAGTGGATGCTGAGATGGTGGAAGTACCAGGGATCTTCAGTTTGTTTATGGACGTCTTCCCTGAGGAGGTGACGACTCTACCCCCTCAACGTGATGTCAAGTTTGGGATAGACTTGCAGCCTGGACTCATCCGATTTTGATGGCTCCCTACCAGATGGCGCCTTCAGAGCTACGGGAGTTGTGGATTCAGATCGAAGATATAATGAAGAAAGGTTTCGTTTGACCGAGTGCTTCACCATGGGGTGATCTAGTCTTGTTCTAAAATAAGGCAGATGTTGGTATCAGGTTGTGCATAGACTACAGGGGGCTGAATCAGGTAACGATCAAGAATCTCTACCCTCTTCCAAGGATAGACGATCTCTTTGACCAGTTTAATGAGGCAGGATGGTTCTCGAAGATCGAGCTACGGTCTGGATATCACCACTTGAGGGTGAAAGAGGGCGACATCTCGAAGATGACCTTTAGGAGCAGATATGGAACTTCGAGTTTCTAGTTAGGCCCTTCGGTGTTACGAATGCCCCGGCTGTGTTCATAGGGCTTATTAACTCCGTCTTCCAGGAGCACCTACATCAGTTCGTATTTGTGTTCATATATGACATCTTGATCTATTAATGATCAGAGGAGGACCATGAAGAGTATATGAGGATGGTTTTAGATGTCCTCTGACAGCACCAGTTCTATGGGATGTTTTTGAAATTCAAGTTCTAGACACGAGAAGTACACTTCCTTGGGCACGTAGTGTCCGAACAGGGGACAGCAGTGGACCCATCAATGGATGAGGCAGTTGTTTCTTGGGAAGCACCCAAGAACATGGCAGAGGTCCATAATTTCGTCGAGCTGGCAGGTTACTATTGGAGGTTCGTACCCAACTTCTCCCGAGTTTCATCACCTTTGACAGCCCTAACCAAAAAGGTCCATACATTCGTGTGGAGTGAGCATTGTGAGGCAGCCTTCGACTATCTAAAGGAGAAGTTGGTTAGTGCCCCAGTGTTGAGGTTGCCAGAAGAAGGGGAAGCACATGAAGTATTATGTGATGCTTTGGGAAAAGGCCTTGGGTGTTTGTTGATTCAATGATAAGGGGTGATCTCTTATGGGTCTAGGACGTTACATCCCCATGAGAATAAATATGCCACCAATGATCTGGATCTTTCAGTGGTCATTTTTTCACTAAATTTGTGGCGGCATTACCTCATCGGAGATCACTTTGTAGTCTTCACGAACCACAAAAGCTTGAAGTATATATTCTCCCAGCGGGACCTGAACCTACAACAGTGAAGGTGGATGGAGTTCCTCTGGGATTACAATTTCGAGATTTCTTACACCTCATGGAAATGAAATGTGTTGGCAGATGACTTGAGCAGGAAGTCACAGAGGGATGCGGTCCGAGAGTCAGCGGACGCTTTGAGGGAGATGGAGGAGTTCGCTGCCCTACACCTATATGTGAGGATGGATAGTGGAAGGGGTTGCCTATATCAGATGATATTACATTCTTCTCTATTACGTCAGGTGGAGGAGTCTCATTGGGGAGACCTAGAGTGTGAAGTGATGTGTCACCGAGTTGACCAGGGAAATGCTCCGGAATGGTGGACAAAGGATTGTCAGAACCAGATTCTTTTCTGAGTAAAGATGTTTGATCCAAAGGGGATGCATGTAAAAGTTCTTAGTGAGTTCCACAAATCACCCCTAGAAGTGCACCTGGGAGTTTCCAAGATGTACCAGGGTCTGAAGAGACAGTTTTGGTGGCTCGGAGTAAGGAGGGCAGTGGCAGAGTTCGTGGCCAAGTGCCTAGTGTGTCAGCAGGTGAAGGTTGAACACCGTGTTCTATGTGGTTTGTTGCAACCTTTAGATGTCCCTGAGTGGAAGTGGGATGGCATCTCGATGGATTTTATCACAGGACTACACAAGGTTCAAGGAGGGTGCGAAGCCATCTGGGTAGTAGTGGACCAGTTGACGAAATCAGCTCACTTTTTGGCAATCAAGGAGTCGAGTACAGTAGATTCTTTACCACGAAGGCACATGGATGAGGTGGTGCGGTTGCATGGAGATCTGAGGTCCATTGTCTCGGATAGGGATGCACGATTTACCTCATGAGTCTAGAGGGGTTTGCATCATGCTTTTGGCACCCAGTTGCGCCTTAGCATTGCCTTCCACCCCCAGACAGATGGGCAGACAGAGCGCACCATCCAGACCTTGGAAGATATTCTACGAGCATGCATCATAGACTTCGCGGGATCATGGGTGCTACACTTTCCTCTGGTAGAGTTCACCTACAACAATAGCTACCACTCTACCATTGGAATGGCTCCATTCGAAGATTTGTATGGGAGGATGTGTCGCTCACCCATGTGCTAGACAGAAGTCGGGGAGGCAGGTGTTCTTGGCCCGAAGGTGGTGCATAGCATGATAGAGAAGGTTCAGATTATATGAGAAAGGATGATGGTGGCTCAGTTTCGGCAGAAGTCATATGCGGATGATAGGAGAAGGCCCTTGGAGCTCATGGTCGGGGACCCCATGTTCTTGAAGGTCTCCCCTCAGCGTGGGTAGTAGAGGTTTGACAGGGGAAGTAACCTCTCTCCCAGGTTCATCAAACCCTTCGAGGTGTTGCATCGGGTCGGTAAGATGGCTTATCAGCTGGTGTTGCCACCACACCTGCAAAGGGTGCACGATTTCTGCCATGTGTCCCAGCTTTGTCGATATCTACATGACGACTCCCACGTCATCGATTGGGGAGATTTAGATATCAAAAACGATGAAACCTTCATGGAACGACCAGTGATAATCGAGGGTCATGAGGAAAAGGTGCTTCATGGAGGCACCATCCCATTGGTTCGTGTGTTATAGAGGCATGGTGGTCTTGAGGAGAGTACCTGGGAGAGGGAAGTGCAGGTGTGTTCCCAGTACCCAAAGTTGTTTTGAGTTTTATCATGTTTTGGCAGTACTTGTTTTCTATGTAATGCTTTACCTTGTTGACTATAGGATGTGAAATTTACTTTTTATGTGAATGTGTGTGAAGTTTCCTAAAGGATGGGGAGGGGAGGACATGATTCCTAGGTAGGACGCATTAAATTGGATGCGCTTAAACCCATGCGGCCGAGTCAGTGCCTCCCAAAGAGGATATTATCCTAACACGGAGGAAGGTAAACCCATCTCCCACATGGTCGGACTATTTAGTCTTTTTTTCATGGTTGCACGGGGAAAGGAGAGGCAGGGACTCCGTGGTTGACCAGGAAATAAGGTGTTCCTATGTCAGAAAGGTTCACTCCTGGGAGGTATCTTCTGGGGTGGTTGTTCAGACCCCCCCCCCTCTTTCCTTCGGGTCTTGTTTTGGATTTTCGAGGGAATAGTTTGAGAGGTATCTGATGTAATAGACCATACCCTCATGACCCCTCCCTTCGCCAAATTCTGGTTCGACCGATCAGTGAGACCAATCGGTTGGACCGATCGGTGGGACCGATCGGCGCGACCGATCAGGGGGAACAATCGGCGCGACTGATTGGCGAGACCGATCGGTGGGACCGATCGATGTCACCCAGCCTTGGCGGGATTTTCTTCTATAGCCTCCCCTATAACCCCACTTTTAGGACTTTTAACTTTTTGAAGCATTTCAAAGCCATTTTTAAGCTCATAATTATTTTCTAAAAATCAAAGAATCCTCCCTACTAAATAAAAATTAATCCAGTCTTGTGTAATGACAAAACCGCATGGATGAACCATGATCCGACTTCCAAGGCGTCCAAATTTCTTATCCCGTAACAATGGGATTTTATCTATATATTGACGAAGAAGTTCTTATTCCCCCTTATTCATTTTTGGCCGACATTTGTCTTCTCCCTAGTGTGTTTGATGTCCATCCTTCCAGAGACTTGTGGTGCGCTTAGGCTGAAGCCATCTTCTCGTTCATGTGTTCTCGACATCCCTCCCCTGCAAAACGCGCACCCCCTTTTCTTGGCGTGTGGAGAAAAACGTCGATCCTTGATCGATCAGGTATGTATTTTATCCTTCGTCTCTCCTTTATGTGTATCATGCGGGGTGGGAATGTTTTTTCCTTTTTGGAAACTGATGAAACCAAAATTAATGAAGATAATGAACAGATTTCAATTAATGAAGGGGGGTGTGATCGATGTTATTCTATACTCTTTATGTTGTTATGTGTTATGAACTGTATGGTCCTATGGTCACCGAAAATCATGGTCGTTGGTGGTCTTTCTCTGTGTACTATTGAACCTCGGTGCTCTTGAATGTATAAATAACCATAACATGGAATTGGTTAATTATGTATACTCGGTTATATAAATTTAAAGCACCTGGATGAACCCTTTTCTGTGATATCCCTGATTAAAGCACAGTGGAATTGAAACCATGGAGTGTGTTAAATATTTTAAATATGAAAATACCTACCTGGGACTGTCTTCTGTTGGTGGTAGTGGTTTGATTTTTTCTTTCAATGACCGATTGCTAGGGTGATACGGGTGGGGATTGGATCCCCTATTGTTGTAATTTTTCTTTTTGTGAATTTGAGGCTGTGTGGTTACTCTGCTTATATCACGAATTGGGGTGGAATCCTATGCTGTTGAGAAACCGTTGGCTCCTAGATTTCGGGAACATGCAGATGTATCTCGGGGTCTTCTTTGGTTCCAGTACTTCGAGGGATCTCACATATCCCTTTGTTATTGTTACTTTTCAAGAGAACCGGGTGTGAATTCTTAAATTGGTGTTGGCTATAACTTTTTCCTTTGGTTTTTGCTTATGATGTTAGCTTCCCAGTAGTGAATAACATTATTTAAATAAGATTACTTGAACATGGAAGCAATAATAGCTTAAATGGGAATTGGTTCTGGGGATGAGTTGTGACTCGTCTGTGAGTAGTGTGCTTCCTATGAATAGGGACGAGTGTTCTTGTGCTTGGATTGGAATTGGAAGCCCTAGGTTGGGTTGAGTGTTTATTACTTATACATATTTTTGTTGTTCTTATGTTTCTTATTCGCGCCCCACCCAAGATGAGCACTTAGTGCTGAACACCCCCATTTCATGGGGGAGGGTGTTTTTTCCAACACTTATATTAGTGGATGGTTTTTAGCTCCTTTATGATCTCTTTCCCAGATAGCCCAACTTTCTTCGGGCAGGCTGTGATGGCCAGAGGTCCATTATTATCCCACGAATATTCAGGTGGGGTAGTTGTGGTGGTTGCCCCAGGTTTTTATGAGCAGGTTGTTTCCCGAGTATCTTTGGGAAGAGGCCCAGGTGTCTGCGGGTGTGACGTTAGCTTTCTGGCCCAGGTGTCTTTGGGTGTGGTTGTGGTTGTTCTAGCCTAGGTGTTTGCTGGCATGGTTACGTGAGGTTATTGTGGTCCAAGTGTCTACGGGCGGGATAGCGGTTGTGGACCAGGTGTTTGTGGGCAGGATGTGTGGTTGTGGCCCATGTGTGTGCGGGCAGGTGTGGTTGTGGAACTATGGTGAGAATGGTGGAATTGGTTCGATGTGTAGGATATCTTCAATAACCAGTGGGAATGCGGCACGAGGTACCCAAATATCGATGTGCTATTACAATATGTTACTTGACTTGCGTTATTTGTGGAGCGTGCCTTGGTGAGGTTGGGTGGATAGCTTTTCCTTGTTGGGTGTTTGGTTATTTATTTTTCAGGGACATTAGAATGTCTCCTCACTTGTTCACGAGAGTCTTTGGTTTTCCCAATTGAGTGTACTTGTATGCTCACCCTACGTATATAAAACTGTTTTCCGATTTCGAGGAGGACATCAGGGATCGTGTGGGGCCATACTAGCTCGGACCTTGGGGTAGTTTCTATTGTCGTTTTCCTTTTCTTGGTACTTTAGATTTTGAAGTTTCATGGCTTGTATCCCTTACTTTTGAACATTCATATGGGAATGGTTTAATTTTGGCTTTACCTTTACATTCAGCTTGGGTGTTGTTGAGGTTGCTACCTTATCTCTCAATCCTATAAAAAAAATAAAAAGGGTAATCCCTTACATTTTTTGTGTGATATTCTATACCCTTGGTGCTGGTATCCACTCCGGGACCTATTGAAGGCGGGCTTCGGGGGTCATTATCTCTCCTTCAACTTAAAGAAGAAAGGGCTTGGCAATATGCTGACCCTTCCCTCCTTTTGGTGAAGGCAGATCGTGACATATGAAGACAAGATGTTGTTGTAATTTTTTTTACTTTATGATGAAATATAAAACTTCTGAATATATCTAGGGTTTCCAAGACTACTAAACTAATCAGTCTTTTGATACTTGATCTTTTGTGATCATGTCAATGTTATGTATTAATGCACCAACTCTGGGTAACAGGGGTAGGGGCATTACATATGGTAGGCCATACATATGCGTGAATGATACATTCATTTCCCTATCATATTTAAAAATGAAAAAAATGAGACATAGGGATATTATAAATCTAGTATTATATTAAGTTCATGTATGTATCATAGGTTTAACAAACCCATCCATTATACATTCCATTTATAGAGGAAACTAATCACATTGCATTGAGGGGGCGGTAGTCTACACTTCCTCAAATAAAATTTCATATGTACACAACATCGAAAGAATAAAAATATTTTATAAATAAAAATTATAGAATAATAGTAACTATATAATTATTATATATATATATATACAATCATAATGGCATCCATGACAGGTGGTAGAAGAATATTGAACAATCATCATTTCGTGAGGCATTAGTTCACCACAAACAAAAACAGTATGGTCTATATCCATTAGATTGAGTTGTGTGATAGTGTAGGTCTAACAATTATCATAACCACATCCTATAATTTTGAAGATATGAGTGTTTTTCCAAAATAATATAATAAGATTATATTAGGGGTTGTGGAATGAAAATAAATGAATGGATCTTGAGATAAGGCATTACCACTAAATCAGGTAACTCTTTTAGATTTTAACCAAAATGATTTCTTGAATTTCTTTATTCACATGATAAGGATACTAGGAGGAATTAAATGATTTTGGGAGCTTATATGAGAAGAATGTATTGGTGAAAATGATCATGAGAGGTGTGGGTATGTTGGGAGATGTGGTGGCCTTTTAAAAGAGGGTTGTTGGACACTTTAGGAACGTCATGAAATATTTTTTTTCATAAATTATTTATCAAATTATAATTGTTCAAAAGAGATATATTTCTAGGATAAGATATTTATGACTCAAAATAATATCATTCTATGTGTTTTAGAAATTTATAGGTCACAAAATTAACAATACAATGCAGATTTAACCCTTAGTTGAAAACAGTAATTCTTACCATGTCTTCTTGTATTTTTATAAAATATGATTACAATATTTACTATAAAATTTCAAGAGAAAAAAAGTGGATAATTAATTAAATTTTTATCATTATTTAATACATTTTGATGAGTCTTATATTTTTATTACTATTATATCACTTGATAAAATTGTATTGGTTTTAAAATCTCACTTATGTCAATTTTGATTTTATTTAGAAATTGATTTTTGATACCTTCTTAAATACTTGATTCATTCGATAAAAATGAATTGAATCATCCCTAACATGTCACAATAATCTAAAAAATTTGTTAATGGCATTAAAATGTTAAAATTACATTTATTTCAATATTTATAATATCATTTATTTGAACCATCCATTAATATGGTAATCACTTCATCATCATTGTGTTATAAAAAAATTTATTTATTTAATGAATAAAAATTATAATTAAAATAAAATGATGTAGTAATTATTTTTAGCTACATAATGAATATTTATAGTAAAATTTATAAGTTATATTACCTTATATTAAAAGTTATTTTTGTGAAAGATTCATATTTATGTTAAATTACTCATTACATTAAAAATAATTATTATAACACGTCCTTACAACATCCAAGTGGCTCCATGGGATCCTAAAATCTATGTATGGATGCCAATGGTCTTCCATATCTCATCCAATAGGATTAGGACATGTGTTCTGTTAGTTTTATATTATTATCTAATTATTTGTTTAAGCTTATTTACAGGATTTACCCTTTAATCGTGGTAAAACAATTACTGATGTTACTATTCATAATGTCCAAAATTAAAAGGTACCAATTCATACTATATATAAATTCTAATTGAATATATGAATTATATTTTTCCAAATACAAATCATATAATTCGATGAAATTAATTTAAAAATAATTCCCATTGTCCAACCTAGAAAGCGGGGTTTTAAGAAGTAAAAAGGTATCAATAGATTTACGTGTGTTTATATATAATTTCAATGTGAAATTATTTTCAATGACACCAAATGGATTAATTGATAAAATAAGAATTCAATTATACTTTAGAACCAATTTAAAATGATTATATATCAATATAAATAAATGTGATGAAAATGCTATTTTGAATTAAAATGAAATATTTTTCACTATACATTAAGAAAATGAATTTTATCATAAAAATACCGAATATTATACAAAAATAAATTCTGATATGATTTTTTTAAAGATAATGTTTTTTTTGACAAATAGAACATATAAACATCATAAAAATCATGATTTGAAAAGGGTTCAACATCAAAATGCTACAAAATTGTATTTTTTCAAAATACTTCTTTAATCCAAAAAATAATCTTTTACTTAAATTATATATATAGAACAAATAAGATGAATTTTATACATTAAATTTAATATATTACGTATATTTTTTATAAAAAACCCATAAAGAGTGATATTATTATATAAACACAATTACTCCCTTTTAAATAGATTTTCACATCCTTTATATTCAATGGAATTTTATATCCATTTCTAATTGATTTTGTAAACCATGAGTCATTATTTAAACTTGTGTAAAACATATTTTAATTATTCAGTTGATACTATTCATTATATCCATTCCAATGGCTAGGTTATAATGGTAAAACATAGATAACAATGTTTTGTTTTTCATTGAAGTTTGATGTATCATATCATATACAATATTGAGCATTGTGTTTCATTATTAAAACATGGGATGTTACAGTTATAATATATTTTCATTGGTATTTATCTATGACTCATAATGTTATTGTTGGTGAGGATCATGGTTCATTACTTTTTAACAAAAAAAATGGCGGAATATTAATAATATATTAAATATAAATATAAAATTTCTAGAACCCTGAAATAATAAGGTTTTTATAATTTTTCGTAGAACACAACTCTTTAAATTTTCATCGTCATCAATTATGGAGATCTATAATTTTGTTCAAGTAGGTGGTTAATGCATCCAAAAAGAATATATAATCTCTAGGTGACAATGGTTATGACAGTGATTATTTTAGAAAAATATCACAATTACATAAGGGTAATGGTATTTTAATGAATTTTTAATGTGCTTAATTATATATTATAATATTTATATATATAAATATATACACCATTAAAAATTATTAGTCAGATTACAAAATTTCACGACCTATCCTCGGGGTCTGTGTCGTGACTACCCTAAGCCCACCTTCCATAGGCCAGGGGATGGCGACTAGCCCCAATGGTGTAAATCCCGATAAAAGTGAAGGCATTGCCTTTATAAAGTAAACAAACACCAAAGAGTACGCAAGTTGAAGTAAACACTAAGTAAAATGAGTACAGAAGTAAGTGCTGGAATGTAAATGGGCCATAATTCAAACCCAACTGTATGTAAAGTAGAACTGAAAGAAAGTACAGTAGCAGAAAAGTAAAGTATCAACACCGAGCCAACCACTGGAATTCCCACCTGAATGGTGGGTACAGATAGTCTCCTCAGCTCCTCTGGTTTGGTCATCTGCTCAGCGTACATCCCGTCCAGTGAACCTCCATCGGGTACCGTCCAGCCCCACGAGCCTCTACCTCGATCAGCGATGTCTGTCGTCTGCATCCAACACAACGTAGTGCGGTCATAGCCCGTGCAGGGGTGAGTATACGATACTCAGTAGGGACCCCGAGACTCCCGAAGGTCTCCCAGAATCCACGAAGGATAAACCACAAAGGAAAGATACAAACACGAAGTAAAAAAACCAACTCTACTTAGGTATATGCCCATACATATACCTAAGTCATCAATTCCAGTTTTTCTCTAACTCACGATCCCAAGTTCAACCCAGTCCACACAGGAAAGTACAACCCTATCCACACAGGAAAGTACAACCCAATCCACATAGGATAACAAGTCAATCATAACGAAGATAATGATTTAAAGAAAAGACTCAGCTCACACAGGTATACTAATCACGAAGAGGGGTGGAGATGATTAATGTATCCTCTGAATCATCTCCTCTGCCGAACCCACATAGGATCCATGTATAGATGTCGTCACTGCCGAACTCATGTAGGATCCAAGTATAGTAACCATCACTGCCGAACCCATGTAGGATCCAAGTTCAGTAGTCATCACTGCCGAACACACAGAGGATCCAAGTACAGTCTTCCTCGCTGCCGATCCCACGGAGGATCCATGTGCAGTCGTCCTCGCTGCCGAACCCACGTAGGATCCAAGTACAGCTGTCATCGTCGTTGCAGTCACAGCCAGCTGTACGGTTCCCGCACACAGCACGCTCGATTCCGTGAGGGTTCGCTCCACGAGCCATGGGGTTCGATACATCAACTGTAACAAAGTCCATAGTTGATGTATCACAATGTTCTGGCTCGTCAATAGGAACTCAACGCGACAGAGGGTGCATCAACTGGACACCCGGTCTGAAAGTTATTGGCTTTCTCGTCCCAGGGGCCCGGTTGGTTTTTAAGCTAAAACCAACCTGAACATCCTTCATCTACATCCACACCTCGAGCATAGTAAACTAAAAGAAACGTCTCACTAAGAGGAATCCAACAAAGTCGACAGCACATCAATCGGACATCCCGAGCTCAAGTTATAAGCGTTTCCGCTCTGAGAGACCAGTTGGTTTCGTGTTCGAACCAACCCGGCCATACGCAAAGTTTTTCGAAACATTTAGTGTAATATACCGAAATGACCGTCTCGATCCAAGGATCCCAACGAAACTGAAGGTGCGTCTATCGGAGGTACGTAGCCCATGTTATGGTTGTTTGTACGGATCTATCCGTAAACAGTGGGTTTGGGCCCGGTCGGACCCAACCCAATACCCCCTGGGTCGGCCCGATCCGGGTCGACCCGACCCGGGTCAGGGTGCGGCCCAGTTGGGCGCGGCCCGGCCAGGCGTGGGGGTCCGGCCCAACGTGGACGGCCGGGCCCAGCGCTGTTGGCCCGGCCCGCGTGGCCGGTGGCTCGACTTTCGGCAGAGCGAGATGTGGGGGGGAGGCACTGCCCCCCTTGATTGTAGAAATGGCCGGCCATTAAGGCCAACCTTTAATGCGACCACAGGACCCGAGGGGGTCCCTCCTCTAGCTGGTGCCGGCAGATGGCTCAGCCGGTCGCTACCCTGAACCGCCGCAGCCATGGGCCGCAGCTCCTGCCCGTCCGGAGTGATGCGACGACACCGTTCCCCTCTGCTGTGGCCCGCCCTGGCCGCGACCCCTTGATGCTCTGGAGTGGCACGATTGGGCCGCGCCCCTCCGCCGTGGCCTCCTTTGGCCTCACCGGCACGACACGGCATTGCTGCGCTCCTCCACCACGGCCCGCTCCGGCCACGGTTCTCTCATTCTCGTGCGGTGTAACGACACCGCGTCACATCAGTTTCATGCCACGAAGAAGATCAACAACAAAAGGGGAGGAGGATCGGTCGGGTTTGTGCAGTCCAACCTCCTCCAGTTATATTGATAACAAGAGTCCAATAATTAATGAAGAACATCAAATTAATCTTGAACGTAAAATCAACCCCTACATCAATGAAGTTCACGGAAGCCAGGATCATGGAAAAAGGCGTCGTGGGGTGAGGTTCCATATAAGTCGACGGAGAATGTTCGAGGAGGAAGCTGTGTCTCCCTTTCTTTGATGTGGATAGAATATGTAACGGCATGACGATGTTCTTCGTCGAAGTAGGGATGTTCTTCACCGGAGAAGATAAAGTTCCATAAGAGTTAGAACTTTCTTCCACAAAGTCTCCACACAACGAGCCAAGCAAAATAAATTAAGACTCTCCTTAATTTATTAATGCATGGCATTCATTTCAAAATCAAAATTCAAATACAACCCCACATAATTAATTAAACATAAGTTGTCAAATTAATTAGGTGTTTAGTTGGCATGAATTAATATGGAAGAATTACATAACTCATGTGGGGGTTTAGAGGAGTTAGGGAATTTGAAGGGGGTAGGGCTTGTGTGGGCCCCACCTCACTAATATCATATCATGATGAGTTTGGAATTATGCGGGTCCCACCCCAAGTCCCACACATGGGATTAAACAACTTAGAAGAGAAATAAAATTGTAACACAATTTTATTTCACTTTACACTTAATCCACATTTTTTAACAACTCTTCTTGAGCAAACACAACTCCAGAAAAAGTCTTCTTAAGAAATTACCGGTACTGCGGTTTCATTGGTGCCCTCAGATTTCGATTCTGAGAACCGGTTCAAAATTTAGAAAAACTCTCTCATTCGTTCACTAAACGTACCCCGAGCTAACCTTCAGAAATTGATTCTGGGCACACCGGGCCTCAGAATCAGACGCCATCAGAAACTACGTACTCGTAAAATCCAAAAGAAATTAAGAAAAAAATTTCCTTGAAATTTATGGGTTTTTACGTTACTCCCACCTCAGGGCTTTACGTCCCCGTAATGATACATCACAACATAGGGAAACAAATGAGGGTACTGTGCACACATTTGAGCCTCCCGCTCCCAAGTGCTCTCCTGGAGGTTCCCATGCTGCCACCTAATACAAACTAGATGAATCGACCGCCCACGTATGACCCAATCCTGTCGATACTTGATCTCCACCAAGACCTCCACAAAAGTCTCCCCGTAATAGATGAACAGCTCCACATGGACGATGATATGTGTCAGGCCGTTCACGTATCTCCTCAGCTGAGATATGTGGAAGACGCCGTGCACCCGGTGCAACTGAGGTGGTAGAGCTAGACGATAATCCACCTATCTTATCCTGTTGAGAACCTAGAATGGTCCGATGAAGCATATAGATAATTTTCCTCCCCCGCCAAATCTCTGTAATCTACGTCGAGGTGAGACCCGTAAGAAAATGTGGTCACCATCCTCGAACTCTAGTGGTCTCCACCTCTGGTCAGCATAAGACTTATGTCGGCTCGGAGCTATCCTCAATTGCTCTTGGATGAACTGTACCTTCTCTATCATTTCCTAGACCATCTCTGGTCCTACTAGTGCTGACTCTTCAGGATCTATCCAGCATTGAAGTGATCTACATGTTCGTTCGTACAAATGCCTCGTATGGTGTCATCCCGATGGTGGAGTGGTAGCTGTTGGTTTACACAAACTCCACCATGGGTAGGTGATCCTCCCAACTGAGACCAAAGTCGAGGACACATGCACGGAGCATGTCCTCGAGAGTCTGAATGGTCCTCTCCGTCTGACAATCCATCTGAGGGTGAGAGGCAGTGCTCAGGCGTAGCTGCGTCCTGAATGCCTCCTGCAACCTCTTCCAAAGCTATGAAGTAAAACAAGAATCTCGATCAGATATAATAGATGATGTCACACCATGAAGCCGTACAATCTCATGAACATAGAGGCATCTCCTGCTCTCTACTGAGCCCCACTCTCTGATGGGTAAGAAGTGGGCCGACTTGGTGAGTTGGTCGATGATCACCCAAATGTAGTCGTGTCCTCTGGAAGTACGTTGAAGTCCAATCACGAAATAAATAGATATCCCATCCCACATCCACTCCAGGACCTCCAAGGGATGTACCAAGCCTACTGGTACCTGGTGCTCCGCCTTCACCTACTGGCAGGTGAGGCATCGAGAAATGAACTCTGCCATAGCCTTCGTCATACCCGACCACCAGTGTTGTCATCTGAGATCTGGGTACATCATTGCTACCCCTAGATGTACCGCTAAAGGGGATGTGTGAAACTCTCTCAACACCTCCTCTTGTAATATAGCTGGTACCATATTACTTTCTCTAAAAAAGGATGACATTCTCTCCTCCAATAGAAAATCCATCATGTGCATGTCCTATGGAAATATGTCCACGCCGCGTCCCACAGTCAACGTCCCCACGCTGTGCCTCTCTGACCCACTGAAGTAGTGGAGGAGTGACTATGAGGGACTGAAGAAAGGCTACCCCCTCTCTATGCACGAAGGATATCTACAAAGCGGCTAGTTTCTCTGTCACCTGTCCAAGTAGCTGAATGCTCATCCTCCTGTTGAAAGCATCGACTACTACGTTCCCCTTCCCAGGAGTATAGACTATCTCAAAGTCATAGTCATAGAGGAACTCGAGCCATCACCGCTATCTCAGGTTCAGGTCATTCTGTGAGAAGATGTACTTGAGACTCTGTTGGTCATAGTAGACTATAATGCACTCGCCCATCAGATAGTGCAGCCACATCTTCAGAGCGAAGACCACTGCAGCTAACTTCAGGTCATTGGTGGCGTAGTTCTGCTCATGCTACCTCAACAGTCATGATCCATAGGAGATAACTGCCCGCTCCTGCAATAGGACACACCTGAGTCCGATCCCTAATGCATCGCAGTAGACTACATACCCTACTCCCTCCCCCGGTAGCATCAAGATGGGTGCACTGGTCAATCTCTGTCTCAGCTCCTGGAAGATCTACTGACATCTATTGGACCACATGAAGGGTTTCCCCTTCTTCATCAAAGCTAAATTTGGTGCTTCAACTCTGGAGAAGTCTGGCACAAATCTCTGATAGTACCCAGCAAGACCTTGGAAACTCCACACCTCCGTCAAGCTCCAGGGTGGCTCCCAAGCTAGTACTGCCTCAATCTTCATAGGTGTGCTCCTCCTCAGTAGTCGAGTATATCAATATGTCGTCAACGAAGAATACCACAAATCGATCGAGGTAAGGCTAGAAGATCTTGTTCATGAGACTTATGAAAATTGCTGGAGCATTGGTTATGCTGATAGTCATAACCAAGAACTCATAATGGTCATACCGACAACTAAAGGCATCCTCATCTTGAACTCTGAGCTAATGATAGCTTGACCTGAGGTTTATCTTTGAGAACCATCGTGCTTCCTTGATCTGATCGAAGAGTTCGTCAATCCTATGAAGCGGATACTTGTTCTTCACAGTCAACTAGTTTAGGTGACTGTAATCGACACACAGTCGCAAGCTCCCATCTACCTTCTTGGAAAACAAAATCAGGGAAGCCCAGGGTGAAACACTGGGGCAAATGAATCCCTTTCCCTAAAAGTCCTCCAGCTGTACCTGTAGCTCACGAAGCTCAGCGGGAGCCTTCCGATAGGTTGGTGTAGATATCGGTGAAATCCTAGGGTATAGGTCAATATAGAAGTATACCTCTCTACGATGAGGTAGTCCAGGAACATCTTCAGGAAAAACATCCGCATACTGATCCACCACAATAAGAAAACTCGGACTTCGCATGTCAACTGCTCTTAGGATGCGTCTAGCCAACTAATGAGGGATCGGTTGTCCTCTCATTTTCGTGAGTCCATCCTGCGCTGCATAGGATCCCTTCTCGCCGGTGAAGGTGAACCTTCTCCCATCAGTGCGGACACATTGCACCTTGCGCCTAATACAATCTATCCGATCATGAACTCTAGATAACCAATCAATGCCCAAGATGACGTCCTAAGGCCTTGACACCGCTATGAGAAGATCCCAGTCGAAGATCTCGCCTCCTAGAGTAAGCTCACACTGCCGGCACTAGTGCATAATTTTTGAATCTTCTCTCATAAGAGTCTCCAGCAGTAAGGATCGAGCCACCGGCTCCGTCGGAATCTCCAAGCTCTGAACAAGGGCAGCGACAATGAATGAATGACTCGATCCAATGTCTATAAGAACTGCAGCAAGGGTGGAGTAGACATAGATAGTACCTCAAATCATCTCAGGTGCGCCTTGGTCGTAGGCCTCTATTTCTTGAAGCTGAGCCTGCCTCTGTGCGCCTGCTCCCCGTGGTTGGGGTTGACCTCCTAGTGGTGGTGGTGGTAGAGCCTCAAAATGTCGTCCACCACCTGCGGCTCGGCCAGCTCCTCTACCTCATCTGCCTTCTCCCTACGGACTGCCATGGTCGAACCTTTTCCTCTTCCTAGGTGGTCCCTCAACCCTCTGCTACTCCTTTGCATAGTGATTCGGGAAGTCACGATCCATATGGCCCGGATCACCGCATGCATAGCATTGTCGACCTCTCGTATGACTAGCTATGCTACGTATTCCCCACACCTCCGAGTTAGTATCCTGAGGTCGTCCGCCTAATGTTCTGGTACACTTGGACCCCTGTGTCATCCGTCGACTACCAGCTGCAGAATTCTTCACTATGTGCCTCCCTACAGAAGGTCTCGTTGCTCGTTTAGGCTCAGTAAGAAAGCTCTCTATAAGAAAGTCTCGGTCCAGTACTCCTGCCTGCGTCGGAATACAGAGGGAGATCATCAAAGCCCCGATCTCATGCCTTAATCCCTCCTAGAGGGTCCGGGCCCAGAAGAATGGGTCTCGTACCATGCCTATGGAGTAGCGCGAGAGATCAGTAAATCTCACCAAGTACTAGGCTACTGTCATGCTGCCCTGCCGCAGCTGTAGTAGCTTTTGAATGCACACCGCACAGAGGGTGGCTGGAATGAACTCTGAGAGGAAGAGGCTCTCGAAGTTTTTCCATAGAAGTGATGCCTCATCGTGCACTTGGAGAAATAGGATCCACCATATACATGCTTCCGCGTGCAGGATAATATCTGCAAGGATCACCATGAGGTCACCTACTGTCCCTACTAATATGAAGACTCGAACAACAGCCTCTAGCTAGTCCTCGGTTGCCTGAGGGTCCATCATCCCACAGAACCTGGGCGGTCTCTAATGCTAAAACACATTCAGTGCACTAAGGTAACGTGAACTCTCAACTGCTAGGGCTGGTGGCATCGGTGGATCGGCTGGTAGAGGTACCTCTGGTGCCTCCGCTGTAATGGGGCCCTGCATCGAGGCCTCGTCTCTCTGTGGGCTACCATCTCGCACAAAGCTTGAAACCCTAGCTGGCTGCCATCGTGGGGACATCCTGAAAAGCAACAGGTGTGACACAGTCAATATAGTATACCAAGTGAGCTGACACAAAGTAATCACAAAGAAAACATTGCAACACACATGCAATCAATGTTTTCGTGCACTGAGTCGGAAATCAGAAGTCAGGGTCCTGGTGTATAGATATGTCGGCCTCCACACCAACACTGGACTTCATGGACTGATAACCGTGCTCATTACCCTTAACACTATTGCTTCACATAGAAGAAAGATCAGAGTCTTGAGTTCTGTGGTAGAACTGAACTCCTTTGATTCCAATTTGTCACGACCCATCCTCGGGGCCTGTGTCGTGACTACCCAAGCCCTCCATTCATAGGCCAGGGGCTGGTGACTTGCACCGAAGGTGTAAATCCAGATAAAAGGGAAGGAATTGCCTTTAAAAAGTAAAAAAACACCACAGAGTACGCAAGCTGAAGTAAACACTAAGTAAAATGAGTACAAAAGTAATTTCTGAAAAGTAAATGGGCCAGAATACAAACCCAATTATAAGTAAAGTACAACAGAAAGAAAGTACAATAGCAGAAAAGTAAAGCAGCAACACCTAGTTGTCCACTGGAATTCCCACCAGAAGGGTGGGTACAGATAGTCTCCTCATCTCCTCGGGTCCGACCGTCCGCTCCACGTACATCCCATCCAGTGATCCTCCTCCAGGTACCGTCCAGCTCCACGGGCCTCCACCTCGATCAGCACTGTCCGTCGTCTGCATCCAACACAAAGTAGTGCGGACATAGCCTGTGCAGGGGTGAGTATAAGATCCTCAGTAGGGACCCCGAGACTCCTAAAAGTCTTCCAGAATCCACGAAGGATAAACCACAAAGGAACGATAAAAACATGAAGTAACAACCAACTCTACTTAGGTATATTCCCATATATATACCAAAGTCATCAATTCAAGTTCTGCTCCAACTCACGAGCCCACGTTGAACCCAGTCCTCAAAGGAAAGTAAAACCCTATCCACACAGGAAAGCACCACCCAATCCACACAGGATAGCAAGTCAATCATATCGAAGATAATGATTGAAAGTCAAGACTCGGCTCACACAGCTATACTAATCACAAAGAGGGGTGCAGATGATTGTCGTAGCCTCTAAATCATATGCTCTTCCGAACCCATGTAAAATCCAAGTACAGATGTCGTCACTACCGAACCGACGTAGGATCCAAGTACAGTAACCATCGATGCCGAACCCACATAGAATCCAAGCTCAGTCGTCATCGCTGCCGAACCCATGGAGGATCCAAGTATAGTCGTCCTTGCTACAGAACCCATAGGGGATCCAAGTACAGTCATCCTCACTTCCGAACCCAGGTAGGATCCAAGTACAACCGTCATCATCGTTGCAGTTGTAGCCAGCTCTAGGGTTCCCGCACACAGCACGCCCGATTCCAGGAGGGTCTGCTCTATGAGCCAAGGGGGTCGATACATCAACTCTCACAATTTCTATAGTTAATGTATCATACTGTTCTGTCTCGTCAATAGGAACTCAACGCGTTAGACGGCGCGTCCACCGGATGACCGGTCTGAAAGTTATTGGATTTTTCGTCCAAGGGGCCCGGTTGGTTTTTAAGCTAAAACCAACCCAGCCATCCTCCATCTGTGTCCAAACCTTGAGCGGAGTAAGAAAAAAGAACCGTCTCACTAAGAGGAATCCAAAAAAGTTGACGACAGATCAATCGGACCTCTAAAGCTCAAGTTATAAGAGTTTCTGGTCTGAGGGCCCGGTTGGTTTCGTGTTCGAACCAACCCGGCCATACCCAAAGTTCATAGAAACCTTGAGTGTAAAATACCGAAATGGCCATCTCGGTCAAAGGATCACAACTCAACTGAAGGTGTATCGATCAGAGGTTTGTAGCCCATGTTATAGGCATTTGTACGAATCTGTCCGTAAACAGGGGGTTTGGGCCCATTCCGACCCGCCCCAATACCCATGGGTCTGCCCGAACCGGGTCGACCCGACCTGGGTCCGGGTCCGGTCTAGTTGGGCACAGATCGGCCCTGCTGGCGTGGCCCGGCCAAGCTAGCGCGGCCCGGCCCAGCGCGAGGGTCCGGCCCAGCACGGATGACCCAGCCCAGCGCTGCTAGCCCGACCCAGCGCGGGCGGCTCGGCTTTCGGCCGAGCAGGAAGTGGGGGGGGGGGGGCATAGCCCCCCTTGATTGAAGAAATGGCCGGCCATTAAGGCCGGCCTTTAATGCGACTGCGGGACCCGAGGGGGTCTCGCTTCTAGCTGGTGCTGGTGGCCGGGTCAGCCGCCCACTTCACGGAACCGCCGCGGCCATGTACCACCGCTTCTGCCCGTCCAGTGCGACGTGACGGTGCCGCGCCCCTCCGCCATGGCCCGACCAGTCCACAACCCCTTGATGCTCTGGGGTAGCGCGACGGCGCTGCTCCCCTCCTCTACATCCCCCTCCTAGACACGGTCTCCTTTGGTCTCACCGGCGCGGCGCGACGGTGCCACGCTCCTCCACCGTGGCCCGCTCCGGCCACAGTTCTCTCATTCCCGCACGGTGTAAAGGCACCGCGTCACCTCCATTTCAAGCCACAGAGAAGATCAAAAACAAAAGGGGAGGAGGATCAGCCGTGTTTTTGTGGTCCGACCTCCTCCCTTTATATTGATAACAAGTGTCCAATAATTAACAAAGAACATCAAATTAATCTTGAACGTAAAATAAACCCTTACCTCAAAGAAGTTCGTGGAAGCTTGCATCACGGAAAATGGCATCATGGGGTGAGGCTCCGTATACATCGACGGAGAACATCCGAGGAGGAAGAGGCATCTCCTTTTCTTTGACGCGAAGAGAAGATGGAATGGCGTGACGATGTTCTTCGTTGAAGTAGGGATGTTCTTCGCCGGAGAACATGAAGTTCCTCAAGAGTTAGAAATTTCTTACCCAAAGTATCCACACAACGAGCCAACCCAAATAAAATAAGACTCTTCTTATGTTATTAAATCAAGGAATCCATTTAAAAAAAAATTACAACCACACATAATTAAGTACAATTAAGTTTTGAAATTAATTAGGTGTTTAGTCAGCATGAATTAATGTGTAAGAGTTACATAACTCATGTGGGGGTTTAGATGAGTTAGGGAATTTGAAGGGGGTGGGGATCGTGTGGGCCCACCTCACTAATATCCTATCAAGAGGAGTTTATAATTAATTGGGTCCCACCCCAACTCCCACACATGGGATTAAACCACTTAGAAGAGAAATAAAATAGTAACAAAATTTTATTTCACTTTACACTTAAGCCACATTTTTATCAACTCTTCCCGAGCAAACGCAACTCCAGAAAATGTCTTCTTAAGCAATTATAGGTGTTGTGGTTTCATCAATTCCCCCAGATTTCGATTCTGAGCACCAGTTCAAAAGTTAGAAAAACCTTCTCGTTCGTTCACTGAAGGTACCCGAGCTAAACTTTGGAAATTGATTCTGGGCACACCTGGCCTCGGAATCAGACGCCATCAGAAACAACGTACTTGTAAAATCCCAAAGAAACTAATAAAAAATTTTACTTAAAATTTACTGGTCTGTACACAAAAAGCGTTTTCTAACATGTATGCTTGGCACAATTTTCAATTTTATATAATGTGAAGAAGTTATAGAATGATTTATAACTTATGAATTATAATTAGTTTATAAATATAATAGTCAGTAATTATATACCCCCATTTAAAAAACCATGAAAACAATTCATGAAAAACTAATCATGAATTATATAAAGGCGGTAGACCACACATCATACATGCCAGAATTCCATTGTCTGAATGGCATGGAAAAAGGATGAAACTTATTAACCCATAATCAAAAAAATATTTCCACATATTTTTATATGTTTTTAATTATTTAAAAATGGTTAATTATATTAATTGGACTTAGAAGATCATATAATATAAATTAAAATAAAATAAAATATGTTACAATTTTAGATTACTACTTTGAAGATCTCTATCGAAAATTGGATTAATGCATTTAGAGTTGTATTTTGAGAATACCAGTATGGAAATGAGTTTTCTAGATTTAATTTATTTGAGTTTGGATAAATCAAATACTATTAGGGAAACATTAAAACTAAGGTGTTGATATATCCTTTGATTAGAGTTAGTAGGAAAATTTTTAGATTTATATATAAGGTTGTGTTTCCAATCAATGTTCAATTGGATCCAATAATGATTAATAATTTAGTGGGAGATGGTTTTTGGTTGAAATATCAACATCCATACATTATAATATCTATTTTTATGTCTTCTAATCTAGGATTTTAGTGTTACTATTTTTTATACCGTGGTAAATAATGTTTAAAAAATAAATTTTATTTTAAGGAAAATAAAAAAAATGGATCTTATTAAGTTATTTTTTATTAATGATTCTAAAAATAAAATTAATTTTTTGAATATAAATTTCTACCACATGTAATAATGAATTTTAATATCATCATAAATAATTCATAAACCCATTGAAAGAAAAACTATATTTTTATTCTGATAAATAATGATTAAGATAAAATTCTCAAAAAAATTTCATTTTCCAGAATTTAACTATCTTATTAATTAAAATTTAGAAGTTACAAGGCAATAAAAGAGATCACAAAAATTAATAACACATTATACATACTTAATTATGAAAATCAGACAAAAAAAATTATAAGGTATAATTATGTATCAAAATATTGTGCATGTGTTATATAAAATCACTATTTTATTTTTAAAAAATTTATATTAATTTATAAAAATTTTCATTAAATACAAATGATTTTATAAAGATAAATTTTTTCCAAATATTGAAAAAATTTCTTAAAATTTTTAGTTTTCTTAAAGCCAATATACACAAAATTCACAAAAAAAATTCCATCATTTTGAAATAAAATCTACAAAATTTAACCAAATATTATTTATACATTATTAATTCATAAAAACCTAAAATGTTGAAATTAAAATTATATCATTATTTTTTTATATTATAAAAAATATAATAATAATAGTTTTTATTAAAAAAAATTACGTTTTTTATTTTTATTAATATAATTAAATATAAATTAATATATTAAAACTTTTAATTTAATCATATTAGATGGAAATGTAAAACACTTTTAGAAAACATATATTTTATGAGAAATATCCATTTTATGTATTAATCCATATCAATTATTTTTCCACTAATGGAAATTAAATTTTATATAAATAATATATATTTATTTATTAGAGGATTTACTTTTCTTATAACATTATTAATAATGTTAACCTATTATGTTTCAATTTATTTTAGTTTCTTTTTTCATGTAGAAGAATAAAATCAATATAATATTTAATGTGGGGATAATTTATAAATTAAAATCATGGAATGTTATTGGTTAGATATATGTGTGTTTCTAATGTTCTTTTTGTAATCATTTTCGGGCAAATGAATGTTTTTGAATCAGATTCCATGCATGTAAAAAACTATTATTATATCAGAAAAAGAGGGAAATATTTAATTGTATATTGGGATTCCATATGGATAGAACCCTGATATCATATTTTGGATGTAACATAATGAATCTATCCATCATGAAAAAATCAATAAATTTTACAAATTACAAATAAGGCACTATGTAAAATGAATAAAGAAAAATCTATTTTAATTTTACATCATGTTTTGAAAAATACGTCATCATATTCTCTTCCAAAAGATTCAAGGGATGTCTATATTATCGCTTTCAATCTCACTATTTTATAGTCATATCCCCATTTCAAATTCATAACATACATATATTTAATCCATCGTAGAAATTATGAATATGATATAAGTAGATATTAACATATAATTATGAGTCTGGGTAATAGAAAAACTGATCTTATTCTATTCTTTTAATAAATCATCCACCTTCTTAGGACAATAGATTTTATAAGATACTGTGAATTATTTCGTAGAAAATTTTTCAAGATATTAGGTAACCTCTAATAGGTTCTCCATTGTTTCTATAAGAACAAAACGTTTCCCACACTTCTAATCATCATAATTTTTGTTATATAAGAGTAATATTTTGGCCACCTAGTATTCTTCATATAAGAGGACAAAATGTCACTATAATACATAACGTTTTTGTTCCCTTTTCTCATTACTAATACGAATAAATCTGCTACTAACTCATATTATTCCAAATATGTAGTATATATAGATATTTTAAGAATCTTCTCCTCTACCAATAATGTTAGATTATATCTGTATGATATCCATTAAAATAACTAAATAATGTCTACAATTATCAAATTTGATGTTTTTTCTTCATCAAAGTGGTTGTGTTCAAACTATAAATTTCATTTGTGCTCATAGTGGATGATCCTCGGATCTCAAATTGGATTGTTAGTTAATCCAATGTGACACACCGATTCTTTTGATAATATTATGGAACAATTTTTTATTCAATTTTTTTGGATTTTTGAGATAACATAAAACCAATCCATGAATATTTGTCTTCACTATTTATTATTAATATTTAGGAACCATAAATAAAAATATAATACTCTAATAGAGAATATGATAATTATTAATTTTATTGATGATTTTAAATCTTATTGAAACCAAAAAATACCTCATAATCTATGGGATCTACATGATATTATCATCAATATTTCCTTCCTACAGCAATAGTAACTTCATTAATACAATACCAGGGACCAATATATCAGATTAGGGGGTAATAATAATAAAATCATAGTCGAAATCATGGGGCCACTACTATTATTCTCCATTATGGATACACATGAACCAAAAATAATTTCCATCATGTTATTTAAAATAAATTTGTGATTAAATTTAAACTAAAAGGGACTCACCATTAATTTTAAAAGAACATGTGATTGATTATTCATCCCCAACACCATATGGAAAAATCCATAATGACTACAACTCCATAATATTATCATATAAAGAGAGAACAAAGTAATCCCAATATCATATGCCTTAATTTTTTATTTTTTAGATTTTTATTTTAAAAAAGGATAAACCCTTCATAAAGAAACCATTTTATGAAGTTTTATTCCACTGATTAATTTTAAGAAGATAGGATACGTACCAAAAATGTGAAAATATGATAGTTTGACAATATATATTCTTCAACCATGAGAAAAGAATATTATAATATTAATAAAATCTAAAACATGGAGGTTGGAGGAATAACATTTTATAAAAATAAGAAATGTAAGATTATTATTATTGTATTCCTTGTTTAATCAACTAATAAAAAAGAAAATGATTACAATATTTTCATTAAAGAATACAGAGATCATATCATACCTAAATTTATTAGTTTATATAAATTTTAATGTCATTGAAATTTATTTCCTTACAATGTAATTTCAATACCATAGTTGAGATATCATAAAAATGACTAATGAAGGAACTACCCAATTTTATGTTATAAATTACATAATTCTTAGACCATTTTCAATTTTTATGTGAAAATAATGTATCATTAATAATAGAAATGATTCACTGTAATATATATCATTATAGTTATTGTACATGAGATTATAGACATAAATAAACTATGAGTATTAGAGGAAAAAATTCTGTTTAAGTCCTTGTTAAATATTACATTAGTTATACATTGACGTATTTTACAAAACTAATATTAGAAGAAGTATTTGTTTTTAAATTTTTTTATTTCTCTTCATGATATGTAAATAATGAAAGTAGTCATTATGTAATGTAATCTTAGTGAACAAATTGTATGTTTTTATTTATAAATTTTTTTAATAAAAGAATAATTGAATATAATTTCTTTATACCAAGAACTACACAAAATAATATTGTACTGAAATAAGAATCATATCTATTTAATAAATTTCATTTTCTATATTGTGTGAATATTAAGTATATAAATATTTTTCTTATAAAGTATATGTATAACATGAATGTTTTTATGTAAGGTTATATATAAGACCCCTTTGTATGTTTTTAATGTTTGGAAAACATAAATATTTTATGATAGAGTTATTGGGTGCACAATTTATATTTAGAATAGTAAAAATAATCTTTATAAATTTGATCAAAAGGTTTAAGAAATATTTTTTCAGGGATAATCTTTTTTTGGTAAGAAATATCAAGTTTTAAATAAAAAATTACATTCTATTTAATAAATATTAATTTTTTTTTTAGTAAATATATACATACATGTGGAGAAATTATTCTAATTTTAATTACAATAGTTGTATTTTTGAAACCCTTTCTATTTTATTAAAATTAATTGAGACATATATAATGTAAATTAACATAGTAAAAGATAAACTAATAACAAATAGTTGAAAAGTATATATATTAATTGAGTTTAATAATATGACATATTTGGACCAAAATACCTTTTTACCAAGAAACAAAATTATCATAAGGAAACATTATATTTCTAATAATATTAAAAATATGAATAAAAAATTTATGAATCAATATTATCGAATTAATTTATGTGTGTATCTTTCTTTCCAATATCAAATTTACAGAAAAAAATTAATGTTTCGTTGGTTAATGAGAGTATTATTGTCTCTTTGAATTAAATGGATAATTTATTCAATGAATTATTTATTTAGATATTTGTTTCAAAGCTTAGTGATCATCATGTTATAAGATTCAAGAGGGTCCCATAAAATAAATTTGATGAAAATGGTATTATAATTATTATTTATAAGGGAAAGCGTGATAATAAGTGTTATAACCTGTAATTGGATACAGATAACTATGAGAATTTATTACTTGTATATTTTCTCAAATCTATTTTCATACTTCTATAGATTATATCGCGCCTTATTATTAATATATTTTTTATTAATATTAATGGTGTCTTCCATAAATACATGTTTTGGATTATGATAATGTTTTAAAAAATGCTTTTAGTGTAATAATAATTAGTTAAAATTATATTAATGAACTATTGTTTGGACCATAAAGGAAAACTATTGCATATCGATATCTTGAAATTATAATGAGTGATTTAGATATTAGCATGGCTAGTTATCATAATTATATTCATAGATTCTAAATAATTTAATGACTATGAGGTATAATAGTTACTTAAGATAAGCATACAAGTGATTTTAATAAAAAAATTATATATTAAATTTCATATAGTATTAGTACACTCGAAGGTATATCCCCTAAATGTAATCTTAAGGAATCTAGGTAACTTGTTAATAAAATATAATTTAGATGATATAATAGAATCAAACGTTACATGATGTATATTTGATGAGATATTGTATACCATTTAATTTAGAGTTCTATGTTTCTAGTAAATCTAGCATAATTCAATATTAAGGTAGATACATATATGTTTCACTAATATGAAAATATTTAAAAACAAGTACATTTATTTCATTCTATTTCTGATTTAATTATTAATAGATATTATAATAATAATTTGGAGGTTTTTTAATGGATCATAAGATAACATATGTATGCCTTAATTTATATTAGAGACACGTCCATTTACTCTATAGTATGAACCATTATTTAGTTTTAATTTCTAATTTTGACATTGAATTTTTTGGATGTTGGATGTTTTTGTGCAAAGTATTTATGGATTTTGGACACACATATTTATTTTAGTCTGAGTTCTACTCAAAATATGATTAATTGTGATAAAATAAGATCTATTTCAATTTATCGAAACACAACCCAATATTTACACTAAAAAAAATATCACACCACTTTCATTAGAAAAAACTCAACAATGAGATAAACTTCTCTAGTTTATGAGAAATGAAAATCATCATGATTGAGATTTTATTAAACCATTCAATTCTTATATATTTGAATTACTTAAATGGAAAATAGGTAATACAAAGGGAAACACATTTTAATTTCAAAAAAATTTATTTAACTATCTATAAAAATTTAATGAATCTTAAAAAATTATGATGCAATTTATTATTTTAATATGATATATATTTTAATAGATTTGATTCATTTTATGGGGATGTTTATCAAATGGAAATTATAAGATGATCTGCACACATCCACCATAAGTTCTTAAAATGGAATCCATATATTTTTTTTGATTTCATGTAAAAAATAATTTAATAAGATTCTATTTTTTATGTATATTTTACTATATAAAAAACTATATTATTAGAATATATTATATTCCAAAATAGTTTATAATTTTTTACTTATTGAAAAAAATATATTTATAAATATTTAATATAATATCATTCTTATATGTGATCGGTACTTTGGATTATAATATCATAAATGTGATAATAATTTTAAATATATCAAAGATACTCAATTCCAATTTAGGTTCAATATTTGAATATTTGAAGAAAAACTAATGCTGAAAAACTAATATATTTATAAACAATGTATAGAATTTTATGTTTCTTATGTTTAAAATTTTTAAATCCTTAAACAAAGTAAGGATTTAACTTTTTTAAAACTCTTTTATTGATATCTATATTATTTTCATTTTAATTTGAATTTAATAATATTTTTTTAACAACATTTCAAAAGCTATATTTATCAAATGAAGGATGTATGTTGGTATAATAAGGTAAAATGTAGAATGTAATTTAAAACATATAGATAACATTCATTATATACCCTGATTTTTCTTCTCAAAATTGTATCATTAATCCCAATATTTGAGAGATTACATTTACCTATCATATAATATTTTTTCCAAGAAATTATTTATATCAATTTAAGGTTACTCTCAAATTTTTATTGGAAATTCATAGAAATAGTAAATTTAATTTATATTATTGGAATCTTCATAGAAACACTATTTTGACATCCCTAAATATTATTATTCTTTAACCCCATATGATTCTTATTTTTTATGTTTATCAATTTTTAATTTGAAATAAAAATGAGGGGAAAATTTATTAATTTCATACAATAACATTGATTTTATTTTTAATATTATTTGTTTGTCAATATCCACTATCATTCTTGAGTATCATGGAATATTATATTTAGTTTTTAATAATTTTGAGCATCTATTTTTTCAATCAATTGAATTATAAAGTATACAAATTTAGAGGAAATCGTTTAATGACTCTAAAATTTGAGGTCATTCGAGTTCATTTTTTTAATTCACTTTTTTTGAACATGAGTAATGAATAATTGGGTCGAAACCATATAAAATATAGGAAAATAATGGGAGATATGTATTCATAGTGTAAATTGATAGAATCATGTACATGGTTAGTAAAAACAATGTGGAGATTATATCAAATGCCTACAGTTTTGGAAGAGCCATTTTACACGGTGGGTACAATGGTTTCCTAACCATGTGACCAGGCACCGAAATTTCCCATTAATTTCAATTGATGGGAGAGGAGGTTGGTAAACTTCATGTCGAAGACATGAATCACATAAACCTTTTAATGATCCTGAAATTAATTATCTTCTCATACACAATTTTATACACAATACACGTTATTCTCTTCCATTTCATCTTGCATTGCATATGGTTCACAACTATTTCAATTTAGAACCCTTTTGTAGTCAATCCATTTGATTTATTTATTTTTTTTCTCACTTAAACAGGGGATGGTCTCATATCTTATCTTTCATTCATTCCCTAATGTTTATATTTTTTCATAATTTACCTTCTTCTAGTTCCCACATTTTCCAATCCATAATTTGATGATTTCACCATTTAACATGTAATTATTAATTCGTAGGGTGTGAAGATTTTCATAAACATTAAATTCAACCTATATTTAATAATTTAGACAAGTAAAATTTTATTTTATGTAGGATTACAATTCTATTAGCCACAACAATTAATGAATCTCGATTTCATGTATATTAATACTCTATTATTGGGTGTTGAATGACAATATTATATCTTTTATGAGGATTTTTAAAAATGAAAACTATTTTTTCACATGATTTCCATTTGAAATAATGGATTCTCGTTATTTATTCATATGGTTCGCATCAGTTTCATGTGAATACAGAAAACATTTTATTTGATAAAATGATTGAATGGTCTATATAAATAAATTCCGACATTTAAAATGGATTATTGGTTTTTCAATGGATTTTAAATGATTTATTGGATTATAAACAGTGTTATTGGTCCTTAAGAAGTTTTATTTTTGAAATTCCTACACTAATATAACATAAATATATCTACTTGGAATATTTTAATAAGGATTTAAATTTTAAAAATATTTATTTTGTAATAAGATGATATTTTATTTAATATATTTATATAAAGAAGGTTTATTTCATTGATATATTTTTTATCACACAATATTGAACTTTAATAAACCATGATATACTATTAAAATATTATTATTTAGTGTTATAATAAACACCTTACTATTGGATTGTCAGGTACGAGTGTGAATTAGTATATTATAAAATATTTATGTTTTACTGGTTTATAAAATGAATTAATTATTATAAATTAATACTGACTTGAGATATAAAATCGTTTGAAAATAATAGGAATAATTTTTTGAAAATGTCCTTTCAGACACAAAAGTTGCTTTTATGTAAATAAATGTAACTAATAAAAAATAATGAATGTTTTAAATTAATTATATTCATTAAATATTTGATCAAATTTTCAAACACTAATATACTATATTTTCTAGTCATGGGATATGTTTAAATACAATTTTATGATTAAAATTTATTATTTGGAAAAATACTTTCATCATGTTTTGAAGATAGAATTTAAAATTCAATTATACACCTTATTGAAATTGAATTGTAAAAAACGAATTCCACATTTTTAATCAAGAGGATTACAATTTACAAATAGTTCCCCTCTATTTTTTATCATTATGAATAATAACTATTGTAAAATTTATCATCTCGATAATGGGTAAATTTGGATAACAATGGTTAACACTAGGTTTATTATAAAAATACTTCTGATTAAAACATATTTAATTTTGGTAAATCGACAGCAATCACAATTTTCTTGAAGTTTAATTTTTTTAGGTGACACATTTACATATAAATTAAATATATAATATTTAATTAAATGAATAATAAAAATTTCACTCTCTTACTTTATAATATCTCTTACATGTTCACATTGGGAATAAGAATTTTCTGATAAATTTTAGTTGATATATTTGTAATAATTAAATTATTATAATGTGGGTAATTTATTAATAGTTTTTATTTATTATTTAATCACCTTAATTTTTATGTGAGAGGGAAAAAATATTTCTTAGTTAATAGGAAAATTAATGAAATTATTTTAAAAATATTAATAGTCATATAATTTTAGTGATTTACATTATTCTATGAATTTTATAGATTAATATAACATAATATCAATTTCATAAAGGGTTGTATTTTAATTATATCTTCTTATTAAGGCCTTTCATGTTATTTCAAATTGAATAGTGTCAAAAATTACAATAATTGTATAATTTCATAAATTATTTTAATGATATGAAAATCATGTAATATGTAAATGGGTATATGTTCTGATTTATATTATCATACAATGTTAATTTGGATCCAATTTTTACTATATATTTAATCTTATTAGACTTTATGATTAAAAAAGATAAGAATGATCATATGGTTAAAATTAGTTGGCCAAATAATTTTTCAATAAACTATTCTATAATAAACCAGTAAAATGTATAAATTTCATTATTTATGATATATGGACCTAATATTAATTTTATTTAAATATCTATTAATTTGGCATAATTATTCATTAGAATGACTCAACAGAATTTTATTCTTTTTTTAATTCCAATAGTTCCCCACTATTCAACTATAAAGATGAACTTCTTATAATATCTTCCTCACACAATTTGGTCATTCTATCTCAAGAATAACCTTTTATAATTACTTCCAATATTTAGTATAAATAACCAAGAGATTATATAATTACCAACAGACCGTCCCTTTTAAAATAAACTGTAAAAAATAAACATTTCACACCGAAGAAGTATGACTTTTTACCTTGAATTTTCAATTTTATTTCTTCATAAACCTCATATTAATCGATTGTATATATTATAAAAGAATTAATTCAATATATTTAATGTACTAAATTGTTGTTATAATTGTAATAATGCATTATTATCCATCTTTACATTATACAGAATGACAAATCATCAATCGTGCATACAATCAAAATACCATATCTCAGTATTGGTGATTTTTTTCATCACCACTTTCCATGGATTTAGAAATAAATAACATAATCCTTATATATTTATTTTATGATTTTTAAAATATAATAAAACTGTTAATTATTATTAAAAGTTATTTTATTACTTCAATTATAAAATGAAAAGGTCGCTCATTTATACGTACCTCCAACCGTCTTTAATTCATTATTATATCCACATATTATATGGATGACTCTACTTATAAATAAAATTAATATATATTAGAGTAATATTATGGTTAAATTTTATGATATTATGTTACAAATATCAATGTTTAAATATTAAAACCAGGGAACTATGAGAAGCCATGAAATTATTGGACATAAAAGAGATTCTAAAAACAATTTTTTTTAAAATGAAAATAATATATATTTTGAAAATAATATTTGGTTTGATAAAAAATTTTGTATTTACGAAATAGATTTTTAATAATTATAAATTTATTATATATCCATTTTGAATGTGTACTCGGAAATATGAGACCTAAGTAAAGGGTTTTATGTTACAATCTTATTTATATTTTAGGGTTTCATATGCTTATGATTCAATTGTTCAGGTTTCATGATGTTTATTATCCTATGGTTATTTTTAATGATTAATTTTCTTTTATAAATGATTCACTCTTGAAATACTCATGAGACAAAGAAAACTGTTCTGAGAGAAACTAAATTTATTTATCCATTTAGTCAAAAATGCTTTTTCTTCTATATTCATATTTTCTAAATATAATTAATCAATATTTTAATATTCAGTTATTAGTATTTAATATTTATTTTACCTATGATTTTTATTTATTAAATTATTTTTAAAAGTACTCATGTAGTCTTTTTTTGAATGAGTAACTTTTTTTATTTTTCATTTTTTAAAAGTATGAGAGAAATTTTTTCATTTAACTTATACTTCATGGACAGAATTTCATGATATCATTTTCTCTAAATAAATTACATTTGCGATAAAAAATTTCAAAATATATATTATATGAATAATTTCACAAAATACCTTTGAAACTTTTGGTCATTTAAAAAGTGATTTCAAAGTGCAATGTTTGTTATTCTCAATAATTATAATGGATGTTTTTTATATATATTTTTCATCTATAAAAAATTATTTTATGTTAAATATGATTTACAGAGGTTATAATCCTAGGATACCATCCACACTCATTATCATGAAATTTTATCAATATGATGATGTGATTTATATGAATCCTATTTATTTTCTATATGAAAATCTATGATTTTATGAAGAATGTTTAATGATTTTTTAACATTTATATAATTGAATTTGGATTATGTCGTTGTGGATCCCATTATAGACCTCTAATAAATTTGGTAATTTTATTTGGATATTGCATTAGTTTATGATGAATATAATACACATGATTTAAAATAACTTCATTTATATATTCAGGCATGTTATGATAACTTTCTAGATATTATCGAAGGAAAATTCATGGGAATGTTTGAGAATTGACATGTTCAAATTTATATACATTAGTATGATCACTATCTAGATATTCTAACAAAATTATTTGTGGACATTATTTAAATTTTATATTTTCATATGATTATAATTTCTTATAACTATGACTCGTCATGCTTATATTATGACTCTTGTATTTTTATTAATACATTGACACACTTATTTAAAATCCATATATATATATATATGAATATCCATCAAATATAATGATCTATTATTTTTTATTTTGTATATTTTATGATGACAATACACACATGAATATGTTATCATACCCATATGGTAATTATAATCATTGAGATCTCTTCAGTTTATGCTTTCTGAGAATCAGATCTCGCTATTTCATATGATTCCTTCACATATGTTATAATGTTTGTTTAAGAATTTTATCTCTAATGATTGTACTCTATTTGATGATTTGATTGTATGAAATTGAAATTATTTCTTGAAATATGAATTTTATGATTCCATTCTCCAAATACACTAATCTATTAGGATTTAGGGGAATTTATTATTATGAACTGTATTGATTATTCATCTAAAAAGGGGAATTTTTTACTCTTATTGTGCCTAGGTCAATTCACCTTTGGGACGTTACCTTTATTATTATTTGTTTTACCTAAATGAAATTTTCCTTGGAATAAGGCATGTCTATTATTTTTATATTCTTAATGAATAATTGGAAGCATTCATCAATGATTTTCTAGGGTGATGAATTGTTAGTGATTTTAGTTTTATGTAATAGTATATTAATTAATATATGTATTTATATATTTATTATTTCATAATACCATTTATATTTGATGACAAATATTTTATATATAACGGTTAATAAAAATTATTTAATGGAATCTACAACAAAACATGAAATAATAGTTTTGTATAATTCTCTTTATAGTGGCCTATGCTGTGGTATTTACCTTAAATTGGTTATTTCCCATTAGTTATTCCATATATGGTAAGTCCATGTATTAATGATGTTATTTTTCATCCAATGTTCTAATTTTTTATGGGTCTCATATTTTGGGATTTTAGCATCATCTCCAATGTTCTAATGATCACTATTTCATGGATCTATTTTTATGGGTTACGTTGGATGATAAAAAAGTTGTAACATATTGAGTGGTAAAATGAATTATTTTTTATTGTAGTATTAATTCCATTTACACATATGATTTTTCAGATCCAGTACCTAATCATACTCACCAATGATGAAATATTAATTAAAGAACTATTATCTTGATGTGTATTTCCTCCACATGAGTTACTTCAACGTTATTTACATGTGGTTATTATCTTATGTACATAGTATTTTTATAATAATCAAATTGAACATAATCAATTGTACAAACTAGAACACATAAAAATTCAAAAACTGAACAATGATAATTACATAAAAATTAGTAAATTAATATTTATATTAAATGATAAATAATGATACTATAGTCCACAAATTAGACTCCAAATGATGATATTATTATTATTTGTTTTATATCAGTCTTCTATGAATATTTGATAATAATATTCTTCTTCTTTGACTCTCAATCATATCGTTTCAACTTTTAATAATAATCAATATTCTTTTAGTTATAATTTCCATTAAGTTATGTTTTTTTAATATTTCATTGAAAAAAATTTCTTTATTATGTTTTGGAATACCAACATTGATTTTAATTGAAATGAATCTAATTCTAAACATATTGAATATTGAGGCAATGATCATCCTCCAATTTCTCTTATGTAATCAATCACATTCACTTCTATTAATAATTTAATTAAATGTCAGATTATATTTATGTTTAATTAATAAAAAATATATATAGTATCAATGATATTTCCACAAAATTAAGGTAAAATATAATATAATTCAACATAATCTAATTATCTTAGAAAAAGAGTCACTACTATTTTCTTATTCAACATTATATTATCTTGAATGATGATCCATGTGTGTTTTCGATTTTTTATCAGTGAAGAAACATCCAATATGGTTTTTTTGTTTCTATTACCAATTACTTTTTAATGTTTATCTTTTTCCACCTTAACATGAATTTTAATTATTACGAAGAATTTTTATTGCAGAAAATCGAAATTATCATATGGGATTTTAAATGTCATATGATATCTAAAAATATTTGTATATGAAATATTCCTTTCTATTATTTAGATGTGTATACCATTTACCATATGTGGATCTAAAAAATCTTACGAGCTTCTGAAATACCTTATCAAATAAAAAAAATATCGAATAAGGAACTAGTTTGATATTTTCCATTTCTAACTCCATTAGCTGAAATTTTATATGTCCCAAGAAAATATCATATGTTGAATTAATGGTTTTAAAAATAAATTATTCACCATTTTCAATTATCTTTATTCCCTCTCAAACCTAAATATCAAACATGATATTCCTAAAATTCATAAATCAATTGAAATAATTTATAAATCAGCCCATGGAATATAAATAACAAAACACATCAAAAAAAGTATTTTATTGGCCTTTCTATTCTACCATATGTTACAATTACCTTGGCAATGATATATTGATCAAATTGAAAACCTTAACAATATATGATTATCTAACTTAGGTAAATTTCATGTTTGAATATATGAACATTTTTCCCAAGAAAAAACAATCATACATCAAAAAGTGCAATCCAAAATCACTTTATAACATATAATAGAATCATCCAATGGGTGGATGGAATAATTATTTCATTTTCTGTTAATTCACATATGGGAAAACTCTATTCTTATATAATATTTTTTTACTAAAATTTCATTTAATTAGTACATGTATTTTAAATAATTGGTTTCATCAATTGATGGTCATATTATTAATTAAATTGAAAATATTATGTCATTCAAAAGTTTTCAAAAATCATATATTTGGATTTCTTATCATTAACTAAAACATATCACCGTGCTATCCACATGAATATAAGTAGGAGTAATTAATAAGCATCTACTCATTAATAAGTTAAAAATGGATTCCTGATTAAATCATTTTTATGAATACATAGTTGAGATCATTTCAGAGAATAAGTGTGATTTAATCAATCATAAATGATATTCATAAAACTACTAAGCTCAACCAAGTCATATATTCATTCATGCACATCAATAAAAATTATTAAAATATTTCCTAGGGCCCTTCATTTATATCTCATCAAAATAAATAAAATACTTCAATGTATTCGAAATATCATTCCATGTAAAAAAACAATATTATCCAGAATAAGATAATTGAATAATAGAGTATTAAATTCAATACAATGATATACCTTAATAAGGGAAAACATGATTCACTCCAAAAAGAAACCAAAATTTTTAAAACTATTTAGTTATGAGAGGATTAGTATGAATGTCATAATAATGTTATTTAGAGGGAAATAATTCCATTTCTTGAAACACATTTCAACATTATCCATCTGAAAATGGTACATTTTGTTGATGTGTTTAACCTATAGAGTTATTTTTTATTTTTTAGGATAATGGATCTTGGATTACCAAAAACTATAATCTGAGGATAATTTTCATCAATACTCATTTATTTAAGTTTTTCTTCGTCTATATCTTTTTAATAACTACTTGTTAGGCCGAAATATTTTCATTATTATCAGAGTTTAGTTTGACTAACATTTTAATCATTAAATTATGAGAGTCACATAAATTGGATTAAGTGATAAAATAATAATACAACTACACTTTATAACCAATTTACAATTATTATCTATCAATATAAATAAATGTGATGAAAATGTATTTTTGAATTAAAATGCAATATTTTTCACTATTCATTATGAAAATGAATTTTAGCATAAAAAAACCAAAAATTATACAAAATTAATTTTGGATAACTTTATTCTGAAAATGATGTTTTTTTGACAATTAGAATATATAAACATCACAAAAATCATGATTTTAAAATGGTTCACCGTAAAAAGGTAGTAAAACTATTTTTTTTAATTCTTCATTAATCCAAAAAGTGAAATTTTACTTAAATAATATATATATAATATAATAAGAATTTTAAACATTAAATTTAATATATGACATATATTTTTCATAAAAAAACCCATATAGAGTGATATGATTATATAAAAACAATTATTCCTTTTTAAATTGGTTTTCACATCCTTTATATTCAATGGGATTTTATTTCCATTTATAATAAATTTTGTAACCAATGAGTCATTAATTAAACTTTTGTAAAACATATTTTAATTATTAGGTTGATACAATTCATTTTTCCATTCCAATGGCTATGTTATAATGGTATAATTTAGATAAATATTTTTACTTTTTCATTGATGTTTGATGTATCATATCATGTAAAATATTGAACATTGTGTTTCATTATTAAAAATTAGGATGTTACAATTATAAAATTATGTATTTAGTATTTAACTATGACTCATAATGATAATGTTGGTGAGGATCTTGATTCAATAATTTTTAACAAAAATATTGTTGAAGATTAATAATATATTAAATATAAATATAAAATTTCCTGAACCCTGAAAAAATAAGTTTATTCTCATTTTTCTAATAACACAACTATTTAAATTTCAAGAATAATTAATTATGGAGATCTATAATTTTGTTCAAGTAGGTGGTGAATGATTCCAAAAATAATATATAATCTCTAGGAGACTATGGTTATGATAAGGATTATTTTAAAAAAATATCATAATTACATGAGGGTAAGGGTATTTTTATTAATTTTCAATGTGATGAATTATATATTATGATATTTATATATATAAATATATAATACATGAAAAAAATTAGTCAGCTTATATAAGGTGTTTTCCTACAGGTATTCTTGGCATAATTTTCAATTTTATATAATGTGATGAAGTTATAGAATGATTAATCATTTATGAATCATAGTAAGTTTATAAATATAATAGTTATTAATTATATACCCCATTGAAACAACCATGAAAATAATTCACGAAAAACTAATCCTGGATCATATAAACGAGGTAAGCCACCTGTAATACAGGTGAGAATTCCATTTTTGGAATTCCATGGAGAATGGTTGAAACTGATTAACCCATAATCAACATAATATTTCCATGTATGTATTATATATATATAATTATTTAAAAATGTTTAATTATATAAATTTAAGCTAGAAGATCATATAATAGAAATTAAAATAAAATTAAATAATTTTTTATTTTAGCTTACTACTTTGAAGATCTCCCTTGAAAATTGGATTAATTCATTTAGAGCTGGTATTTTGAGAAGACCAATATAGAAATAAGTTTTCCATATTTAATTTATTTGAGTCTAGATAAATCAAATACTACTATGGTAAGAGTAAAACTAGGGTGGTGATATATCCTTTTATAGGAGTTAGTATGGATGTTTTTATATTAATATATAACTTAGTGTTTCTAATCAATGGTCAAGTGGATCCAATAATGATTAATAATTTATTGGGAGATGGTTTTTGGTTGAAATATCTACTTCCATACATTATATCTT
This sequence comes from Viscum album, assembly GCA_963277665.1. Classification (NCBI taxonomy): domain Eukaryota; kingdom Viridiplantae; phylum Streptophyta; class Magnoliopsida; order Santalales; family Viscaceae; genus Viscum; species Viscum album. The sequence continues at coordinate 1,213,779,122 of OY728137.1, forward strand.
CAATTTTTATGTCTTCTACTATATTATTTTTATAGTTGCTATTAATTATACCATGGTAAATAAATTAATAAAAAATAAATTTAATTTTAATGAAAATAACGAAATGTTCCTTATTAAGTAATTTTTATTAATGACTCTAAAAAAATTCAATTTTTGAACTTAAATTTCTACCACATGTAATAATTAATTTCAATATGATAATAAATAATTCGTAAACCAATTTAAATAAAATCTTTATTTTTATTCTAATAAATAATTATTAAGATAAAATTGTCAGTTTTTTTATGTTCCTGAATATAACTAAGTTAATAATTAAAATTTAACCGTTATAAGCCAACGAAAGAAATCACAAAACTAATAACTCCTTATAAATACTTAATTATGAATATCAGACCAAAAAAATTATAAGGTATTATTATGTATCAAAATATTATGTATGTGTAATATAAAATCATTATTTTATTTTTACATAATTTATATTAATTTATAATAAAATTTCAATAAATTCAAATGATTTTATAAAGATATATTTCCTCCCAATATTGTAAAAATTTATTAAAAGTGGTAGTATTTTTAAATCCAATATACACAATATTTACAAAAAAAATATCATTTAAAAATAAAATCTCCAAAATTCAACCAAATATTATGTATACATTATTAATTCAAAAAAGAAGCTAAAATGTTGAAATTAAAATTATATGATTATTTTTTAAAATGTACAAAATATAATAAAAAATAGTTTTTATTAATAAAAAAAAAGTGTTGTTTAATTTTATTAATATTATTCAATAAAAATTAATTTATTAAAACATTTAATTTAAACATATTAGATGGAAATGCAAAAAACATTCAGAAAACAAATATTTGAGAGCGAATTGTCTATTTTCAGTATTAATTCATATCAATTATTTTTCCACTAATGGAAATTTAATTTAATTAAAATATTATTTATTTATTTATTAGAGGATTTACTTTTCTTATAAAATTAGTAATATTTTTAATATAATATGTTTCAAGTCATTTTAGTATATTTTTTCATGTAGAAAAATATCATCAATATAATATTCAATTTGGGGAAAATTTATAAATTAAAATAATGGAATGTTTTTGGTTGGATATATGTGTGTTTCTAATGTTATTTTTATAAACGTTTTCGGGCACATGAATGTTAATCTATCAGATTACATTCATGTAAAAAACAATTATTATTTTATTGGAATAGGATAATATTAAATTGTATATTGGGAATCCATATTAATAGAACCACGATATCATATTTTGAATGTAACAGAACGAATCTCCCCATCATGAAAAATTCAATAAATTTTACAAATATCAAATAAGACACAATGTAAAATGAACAAGGAAAAAAGTCTTGGAGTTTGACATCATGTTTTAAAATTTACATCATCATATTCTCTTCCATAACATTCATGGGATGTCTCTATTATCCCTTTGAATCTCACTCCTTTATAGTCATATCCCCATCCCAAATTCATAACATATATATTTATTCCATTATAGAAATTATTAATATGATATAAGTAGATATTACCATTTTATTATGAGTTTGGGTTATAGAAAAACTAAACTTATTCTATTATTTTATTAAATCATCCACCTTTATTGGAGAATATATTTTATTAGAGAATTTGAATTATTTCATAGAAATTTTTTCAAGCTATTAGGTAACATCTAATAGGTTCTTCATTCTTTCTATAAGAACAAAATGTTTTCCCGCACTTCTAATCGTCATCATTTTTCATAGATAAGAGTAATATTTTTACAACCTTGTATTCTTCATATACGAGGCCAAAATTTCACTATACTACATAACGTTTTTCTTCCCTTTTCTCAATACTAATACCAATAAATCTTATACTAACTCAAAAAATTCCAAATAAGCAGTATATATAGATATTTTGGATTCTTCTATTCTACCAAAAATGTTAAATTATATGTGTATGATATCCACTATAATGACTAAAACATATATAGAATTATCTAATTTGATGTTTTAACTTCATCAAAGTGGTTGTGTATAAACTATCCATTTCATTCGTGATCATAATGGACGATCCTCGGGGCTCAAATTGGTTTGTTAGTGAAACCAATGTGACACAGCGAGTCATTACATAGTATTATAGAATGAATTTTTATTCACTTTTTAATGATTTTTGAAATAACATGAAACCACTCCATTCATATTGGTCTTCACTATTTATTCTCTTTATTTAAGAACCCTAAATAAAACCATAATACTATAATAAGGAATATTATCATTATTATTTTAATTGGTAATTTTTAAATATTATAGAGACCAAAAAAATACCTCATAATCTATGGGATCTACAGGATATTATCATCCTTATTTACTTTCTACACCAATAATAACTTCATTAATATAATATAATTTCTCACAATTATTCCCAATCACACTAATAAGAGGGACCACTATATCAGATTTGGGTATAATAATAATTAAATCATAGTAAAAATCATTGGGCCGCTACTATTATTCTTTATTATGGATACATATGAAGCAAAAATAATTTCCATCAACTTAATTAAATTAAATACATGATTAAATTTCAACTAAAATTGATTCACAATTAGGTTTAATAGAACATGTGATTGATGATTCCTCCCCAGAACAACTTGGAAAAATCTAAAATGACTACAACTCTTTAATATCATGTAACTAAGGATACTGGAAATTAAGCACTACATCATATGCCTTAATTTTATTCATTCTAGAAGTTTATTCTAAAAAAGGAGAAACCCTTCATAACAGAACCATTTCAGGATTTTTGATTCCACCGAATAATTTTAGGAAGATATGATACATACTAGTGACTTGAAAATATGATTGTTCGACAACAAATTTTCATCTTCCATGACAAATGACTTTTCTAATTGTAAAAAAATTTAAAACATGGTGGTTGGATGAGTAAAATTTAATTGAAACGAGGAATGTATGATTATTATTATGGTATTATTTATTTTATCTACTAATAAAATAGAAAATGATGACAATATTAACAATAAAGAATATAGTGATCAGAACATACCTACATTTATTATTATATAATACTTTTTATGTCATTGAATTTTATTTCCTTATAATGTAATGTTAATACCATAGTTGAGATATCATAAAAATCACTAATGAGGGAACTACTAGAATTTATGTTATGAATTACATAATTCCTCAACCATTTTCAATTTTTATGTGAAAATAATTTATCCTTAATCATAGTAATGATTCATAGTAATATATATCATTATAGATAGTGGACATGAGATTATAGACATAAAGATACTACAAGTATCAGTGGAAAAAAATCTTTTTAAGTCCTAGTTAAATATTACAGTTGTATTACATTGACATATTTTATAACACTAATGTTAGAAGAAGTATTTGTTTTTAAAATTTTTCATTTATCTTCATGATATGTAAAAAATGTAAGTATTAATTTTGTAATGTAATTATGGTGGAAAAATTTTAATTTTTTATTTATAAATATTTTAATGAATGTGTAACTGAATATAATTTCTTTATATAAATAACTACACAAAATAATAGTGTACTCAAATAAGAATTATATCTTTTTAATAAATTTCATTTTCTATATTGTGTGAATATTAAGTATTTAAATATTTTTATTATAATGTATATGTATAACATGAATGTTTTTTATGGTTATATATAAGACCCCTTTGGATTTTATTAATGTTTTGAAAAATTAATTATTATGTGATAGAGTTATTGGGTGCACAATTTACATTTAGAATAGTAAAAATAATCATTATAAATTCGATCTAAAGGTTTAAGAAATAATTTTTCATGTATAAACTATTTTTGGTAAGAAATATCAATTTTTAAATACCAAATTACATTTTATTTAATAAATATTAAATGTTATTTTGAGTATATATATACATACATGGAGAGAAATTATTTGAATATTAATTATAATTGTTGTATTTTTGTAACCCTGTCTATTTTTTTCAAAAAATTAATTGAACCATATCTAATAGAAATTAATATAATATAATATCAACTAATAAGAAATAGTTAAAAAGTATATATATTAATTGAGTTTAATAATATGACACATTTGGACCAAAATAACTTTTTACCAAGAAACCAAATTATCATAGGGAATCATCATATTCTTAATAACATTCCAAATGTGAATAAAAAATTTAGGAATTAATATTACCGTATAAATTTATGTGTGTATCTTTCATTCCAATATAAAATTTAGCACAAAAATATTAATTATTCATTGGTTAATGAGAGTAGTATTGTTTATATGAATGAAATGGATAATTTATTTAAAGAATTATTGGTATAGATATTTGTTTAAAAGCTTAGTTATAATCATGTTATCATATTCAAGAGGGTCTCTTAAAATAAATTTGATGAAAATTGTATTATAACTCTTAATATGGCAAATCATGATAATAACTGTTATAACTATTAATTGGATATAGATAACTACGATAATTTATTACATGTAGATTTTCTCAAATATATTTTTATTATTCTATAGATTTTATCTCACCTTATTATTAATATTAATGGTGTCATCCATAAATACATTTTTTGGAGGATGTTAATGTTTTAAAAAACATTTGTATTGAATATATAATTCTTGTAGAACATGTATTATGACATATAAATGAAGTAAATAGTGTTATAAAGTATCTAACATCCTTATATAATAAATTATAAATAATATTTACATCAATATAATTTTAAGAATAAATCTGTAGACCCCCATATTTGTTAAAAATAATTTCACAGTATAATAATTAATTAAATTTATATTAATGAAATATTGTTTGGACCATAAAGGAAAAGTTTTCCAGGTCGATATATTGAACTATAATGAGTGATTTAGATATAAGTTTGAAGGTTTTTCATAATTATTTTCATAGATTCTAAATAATTTAATGACTATGAGGTATAATATTTACTTAATATAAGCATATAATTGATTTTCCTAAACAAATTATTTATTAAAATTCATATAGTATTAGTACTCTCGTAGGTATATCCCCTAAATATGATCTTAATGAATCTAGGTAACTAGTTAATGAAATATAATTTAGACGATATAATAGAATCAAACGTTACATGATGTACATTTGATAAGATATTGTGTACTATCTATTTTTGATTTCTAGGATTCTAGGTAATCTTGCAGAATTAAATATTAAGGTTGTTAAATATATGTTTCACAAATATGAAATAAATATAGGAAGAAGTAAATTTCTTTCAATCTATTTTTTAGTTTATTGTTAATAGATTTTATAATACTAATTTTGTGGTTTTTGAATGGATCATAAGATAACATATGTATGCTATAATTTATCTTAGAGACACATCCATTTACTTGTATAGTATGAACCATTATTTAGTTTCAATATCTCAATTTGAAGATGAATTTTTTGGACGTTGTATGTTTTTGTGCAAAGTATTTATATATTTTTGACACAGAGATTGGTTTTAGTTTGAGTTATACTCAAAATCTGATTCATTTTGATAATATATTATCTATTTCAATTTATCAAAACAAAAAAAATTATTCACATTAAAAAAATATAAATATATGACACCACTTTCATAAGAAAAAACTCAACAATGAGATAACATTCTCTAGTTTATCAGAACTGAAAATCCTCATGATACTGTTTTTATTAAACCAATAAATTACTATATATTTGAATTAATTAAATCCATAATAGGTAATACCAAAGGAAACTAATTTTTATTACAAAAACATTATTTAACAATCTCTAAAAATTTAATTAATCTTAAAAAATTATGATTCAATTTATTATTTTAAAATGATCTATATTTTAAAATATTTCATTCATTTTATAGGGATGTTTATCAAATGGAAATTATAAGATGATCTTTAGACATCCACTATAAGTTTTTCAAATGGAATTCATATATTTTTATTGATTTTATGTACAATTTAATTTAAAAAGATTCTATTTTATTTGATGTATATTTTTCTATGTAAAAAATTATTTTATCAGAATATATTAAATACCAAAATATTTTATAATTTTTTACTTATTGAAAAAAAAATTATTATTATTTACTATAATATCATTCTTATATGTGATCAGTACTTTGGATTATAATATCATAAATATGAAATTATTTTTAAATATATCATAGATACTCATTTCCATTTTATGTTCAATATTTCAATATTTTGAGAAAAAATAATGCTAAAAAACTAATATATTTATGAACAGTGTATAGAATTTTATGTTTCTTATGATAGAAATTGTTATATCCTTAAATTAATTATGGATTTAACTTTTTTCAAACTCTTTTATTGATATTTATATTATTTCCATTTTAATTGTAATTTAATAAGATGTTTTTAACAACATTTCAGGAGCTATATTTCTCGAATGAAGGATGTATATTGGTTTAATAAGGTAACATGTAAAATGTAATTTAAAATTTATATAAAACATTCATTATATACCGTGATTGTTATTATCCACATATTCTCATTAATCCCAATATTTTAGAGATTACTTTTCCCTACCAACTAATATTTTTTTTCAAGAAAGTTTTTTTATCAATTTAATGTTACTCTCAAATATTTATTGGAATTTCATGTATATAGTAAATTTAATCAATATTTTTGGAATCTTCATAGAAACACTATTTTGAAATCCCCAAATATTATTATTCTTTAAAACCATATGATTCTTCTTTTTTATGTTTATAAATTTTTAATTTGAAATAACAATGTGGGAAAAATTTAACACATTCAAACAATAACAATCAATTTAATTTTAATATTATTTATTTTTCAATATTCATTATAATTCTTGAGTATTAGGAAAAATTATAGTTAATTTTCAATATTTTTTATTTTTTATTTTTTTCCATCAATTGAATTATAAATTATCAAAATTTAGAGGAAATCATTCAATGACTCCAAAATATGTGGTCATTTGAGTTCTTTTTTTAATTCACTATTTTTCAAAATGAGTATTGAATAATTGGGTCCAAACGATATACATCATAGGAAAATATTGGGAGATATTAATTCAGTGTAAATGAATATTATCTTGTATATGGTTAGTAAAAACCATGTGGAGATTGTATAAAAACCCTAGAGTTTTGGCAGAGCCATTTTACGTGTTGTGTACAATGTTTTCCTCACCATGTGACCAGGAATTGAATTTTCCCAGTCATTTCTATTGATGGGAGAACAGTTGGTAAACCTTGTGTCCAAGCCATGAATCACATACACCTTTTAATGATCATAAAATTAACTATCTTTTCATACAATCATTTATCCACAATACGCATTATTCTCTTCCATTTTATCTTTCATGGCCTATGGTTCACAACCATTTCTATTTAGATCTCTTATGTAGTCAATCCATTTGATTATTTTTGTTTTATGCTTAGTTCAATAGGGGAAGGTCGCATATCTTATCTTTCATTTATTCCTTAATGTTTTTTATTGTTTTCTACTTTACCTTCTACTAGTTCCCACATTTCCCAATCCATAATTTTAGGATTTCACAATTTAACATGTAATTATTAATTCGTAGGGTGTGAAGATTTTCTTCTTCGTTAAATTCACCCTATATTTAATAATTTAGACAAGTAAAATTTTATTTTGTTATAGGATTAAAATTATATTAGACACATAATTAATGATTCCTGATTTCATATATATTAATACCATATTATTAGGTGTTGAATGACAATATTATATCCTATTTTAGGATATTTAAAAAAGAAAACAATATTTTCACAAGAGTTCCATTTGACATAGTTGATTCTCACAATTTATTCATATGATTCCCATCAGTTTCATGTGAATAAAGAATACATTTTTTTGTTGATAAAATAATTGAATGGTCTATTTTAATATATTTTTAATTTTAAAATGGAGTATTGGTTTTTCAATGGATTTTAAATGATTTATTGGATTATAAAAGGTGTCATTGGTCCTTTGGAGGTTTGATTTTTGACATTCATACACTAATATAACATAAATATATATGGTTTGAATTTTTTAATCAGGACTTCAATTTTAAAAATATTTATTTTGTAATAAGATGATATTTTATTATATATTTTTCTATAAATAAGGTTTATTTCATTGATATATTTTTTTCACACAATATTTGGCTTTAATAAACCATCATATACTATTAAAATATTATTATTTAGTGTGATAATTAATACCTTACTATTTGATTGTCAGGTATGAGTTTAAATTAGTAAATTATAAAAAATTTATGTTTTATATGTTTATAAAATGTATTGATTATTATAATTTAATTATGATTTGAGATAAAAATCGTTTGAAAATAATGGGAATATTTTTTTTTAAATGTGTTTTCAGGAACAGAATGTTTTTTTATGAAAAAAATTGTTACTAATAATAAATAATTAATGTTTATAATTAATTATATTCATTAAATATTTGATAAAATTTTCAAACACTAATATAATATATTTTATAGTCAAGGGATATGTTTAAATACACTTTTATGCATAAAATTTATTTTTATGAAAAAAATATTTTCATCATGTTTTAAAGATAGAATTTCAAATTCATTTCTACAACTTATTGAAATTGAATTTTAAAAAATGAATTCCATATTGTTAATCAAGAGGATTAAAATTTACAAATACATCCCCTTTATTTTTTATTATTATGAATAATAACTGTGGTAAAAGTTATCATCTCGATAAAGGGTAAATTGGGTTAATATAGTTTAACACTAGGTTTTAATGTCAAAATATATCTGATTAAAAAATATTTAATTTAGGAAAATTGACACTTATCACAATTATATTGATGTTTAATTTATTTAGGTGAAACATTTACATGGAAAATAAAAATATAATATTTAATGAAATGAAAAATACTAATGTCGCTCTCTTACTTTTTAAAATCTGTAATATGTTCACATTGGAAAAAAGAATTTTCTTATTAATGTTAGTTGATATATTGGAAATAATTAAATTATTATAATTTGGGTAATTTATTTATTATTTTTATAGATTATTTAATTACATCATTTTTTTATGTGAGAGGGAAATAATATTTCTTCAGTTAATTGGAAAATAAATAAAAATATTTTAAAAATATTAATAGTAATATAATTTTAGTGATTTATATTATTCCATGAATTTTATATATTAATATAACATAATATCAATGTCCTATAGGGTTATATTTTTATTCTATCCTCTTATTAAGGCCTTTCATGTTATTCTAAATGAATAGTGTCAAAAATGACATTAATTTTATAATTTTATAAATTATTTTAATGACATGAAGATCATGTAATATTGAAATTGTTATATGTTATGATTGATATTATAATCCAATTTTATTTTGGAACCAATTTACACTATTTATTTAATATTATTATACTTTAAGATTAAGAAAGTTTAGAAGGATGATATGGTTAAAATTAGTTAGCCAAATATTTTTTCAATAAACCGTATTAAAATGAACTAGTAAAATGTATTTATTTTATTTATTATGATATATGCACCTAATCCTAATATTATTTATATATCTATTAATTTGGCTGAATTATTCATTAGAACGACTCAATAAAATTTTTATCTTTTTTAAATTCCAATATTACCCCTCTATTCACCTATAATGATGAACTTCTTATAATATCTTCCTCACACCATTTGGTCCTTATATCTCAAGAATTACCATTCATAATTAGTTCATATATTTATTAAAAACAACTAGAAGATTATATCATTACAAAGAGACCATCCCTTTTAAAATAAACTGTAAAAAATAAACATTTCACACAGAAGAAGTATTATATTTTACCATGAATTGACAATTTTATTTCTTTTTAAACCTCATATTAATCCATTTTATACATTATAAATTAGTTAATTAAATATATTTCATGTACTAATATTATTTTATAATTATAATAATCCATTATTATCCTTCTTTATATCATACGAAATGACAAATCATCAATTGTGCATACAATCAATGTACCATATCTTGGTATTGGTGATTTTTTCTCACCACCTCCTTACATAGATTTATAAATAATTAATTTAATCATTAAATATTTCTTTTATGTTATTATAAATATAATAGAATGGTTAATTATCATTGAAAATTATTTTATTATTTCAATTATAAAATGAAAATGTATTTCATTTATATGTACCACCAACCGTCTTTAATTCATTATTATGTCTACACAATTCATTGATGAATCTACTTATAAATAAAATGAATATATATTATAGTAATATCATGGTTAAATTTTATGACATTATGTAACAAATATCAATGTATAAATATTAAAACTTGCGAACTAAAACATACCTGAGAAATAAAGAAATTATCACCCATAACAGTTATTTTAGACATGAATTATTAAAAAAAGAAAATAATATATTTTCTAAAAATAATATTTGGTTTGATATAAATTTATGAATTTATGGAAATTATTTTAAATCATTATAGATTTATTATACATCCATTTTTAATGTGTACTCTGAAATTTGGGACCTAAGTAATGGGTTTTATGATACAAACTTATGTATATTTTGGGGTTTCATATGCTTATGATTTAATTGTTCAGGTTTCATGATGTTTATTCTCATATGGTTATTTCTAATGATTAATTTTTTTATATTAATGATTCAATATATTAATACCCATGAGACAAAGAAAACTGTTCTTAGAGAAACTAAATTTATTTATCTATTTAGTCATAAATCTTTTTTCTTCCATGTTCACATTTTCTATATATATTTAATCAATATTTTAATATTCATTTATTACTATTTAGTATTTATGTTACCTTTGTTTTAAATTTCGTAAATTATTTTTAAAGTCATCTTGTAGTCGTTTTTTAATGAGTAACTTTTTTATTTTTCATTTTTAAAAATTATGAAAGAAATTATTTCTTTTAACTTCTACTACATGACCAGAATTTCATGATACCATATCCACTCAATAAATTATACGTTCCATCAAAATTTCATACGGATCTATTATATGAATAATTTCAATAAATATCTTATAAACTTTTGGTCATTTAAAAAGTTATTTCAATGTGGAATGCTTATTATTTTCACAAATTATAATGGATGTTTTATATATATATGTTTCATCTATAAAATTTTTTTTTGTTAAATATGATTTACAGAGGTTGTAATCCTAGGATACCATCCACACTCATTATCATCTTATTTTATGATTATTATGATGTGATTTATATGAAACCTATTTATTTTCTATATGAAAATCTATGATTTTATGAAGAATGTTTAATGAGTTTTTAACATTTATATAATTGGATTTTGATTATGTGGTTGTTGATCCCATTTTAGACCTCTAATAAATTTTGTAAAGTTGTTTTGATATTTCATTAGTATGTGGTAAAAATAATACACATGAATTAAATTAGCTTCCTTTACATATTCATGCATGATTTTGATATCATTCTAGCTATTCTAGAATGAAAATTCATGGGAATGTTTGAGAATTTACATGGTAAAATATTTATGAATTAGTATGATCACTATCTAGATATTCTCATAACATTATGTGTGGACATTATTTAAATTTTATATTTTCAAATGATTATAATATCTTATGACTATGACTCTTCATTCATATATTATGACTACTGTATTTTTATTAATACATTGACACACTAATTTATAATGCATATATATATATATATGAATTTCCATAAAATATAATGATATAAACTTTTTTATTTTGTATATTTTACGATTAGAAAACACACTTGAATATGTTATCATACCCATATGGTAATCTTAAACATTGAGGTCACTTTGGTTTACGCTTATTGAGAATCAGATCTCACAATTTCATATGATTCCTTCCCATATGTTATAATGTTTGTTTAATAATTTTATCTCTAATGAGTGTACTCTATTTGATGAATTTTTTATAGGATATAGAAATTATTTCTCAAAATATGAATTTTATGTGTCAATTCTCCGATTACACTAAACCATTATGTTCCTAGGGAATTTATTATTGTGAACTATATTTACTATTCATCTAAAACGGGGAATTTTTTATTTTTATTGTGCCTAGGAGATTCACCTTTGAGATGATACACTTATTATTATTTGTTTTGGATAAATGAAACATTCCTTTGAAGAAGGAATATTTATTATATTTATATGCATAATGAATAATAGGAAGGATTCATCAATGATTTTCACAGGTGATGAATTGATAGTGATTTTAGTTTTATGTAATAACATATTATTTAATATTTATATTTATATTTATATTATCTCACTATACCATTTAAATTTGATGAAAAATATTGTATATATAATGGGTAATAATAATTATTTCATGGCATCTACAATAAAACCTGACAAACTAGATTTGGATAATTCTCTTTATAGTGGACTTTTATATGGTATTTACCTGAAATTGGTTGTTTCACATTAGTTATTCCATATATGGTACGTCCATGTTTTAATGATGTTATTTTTCATCTAGTGTTATAATTTTTATGGGTCTCATATTTTGGAATTTTAGCCTCATCTATAATGTTCTAATAATCACTAGTATAAGGATCTATTTTATGGGCTATGTTTGATGAAAAAAAAGGAGAAACCCATTGAGTGGTAAAACGAATTATTGTTTATAGTAGTATAAATTCCATTTACAGATATGAATTTTCATCTCCAATACCTAATCTTACTCACCAATGATGAAATATTAATGAACAACAATTATCATGATGTGTTTATCATCCATATGAGTTACTTAATCATTATTTACACATGGATATTATCCTATATACATAGTATTATTCTAATTATCAAATAGAACATAATAAATTGTACAAACTAGAACACATACAAATTCAAAAACTAACGAATGATAATTACATATAAATTAGTAAATAAATAATTATATTCAATGATAAATAATGAGACTATCATCCACCAATTAGACTCCCAATTATGATAATCTTTTTATTTGTTTCATATCAGTCTGTAAATACTATTTGATATTAACAGTATTCTTATTTAACTCTCAATCATATCAATTCAATATTTTAGAATACTCAACATTATTTTAGTTATAATTTCCATTTCGTTATATTTTTTTAATATTTCATTTAAATAATTTCAATATTATGTTATGGAAAAACTACATTGATTTAAATTATAATGAATATAATTCTAAACATATTCAATTTTGAGACAATGATCTTCTTTCAATTTTTCTTAAATAATCAGTCTCTTTAACTTCATTTAATAATTTAATTAAATGTGGGATTATATTTATGTCTATTTAATTAAAATATATTTAGTACTTGGGATCATTGATATTTCCACATTAGTAAGGTGAAATGTAATATCATTCAACATAATCTAATTATCAAAGAAAACGAGTCACTAACATTTTCTTTTTCAACATTATATTATCTTGAATGATGATCTATTTGTGTTTGTGATTTGTTCTTAGTGAGGAATGTTCTAATAGGGTTTTATGTTTCAATTCCCAATTACTTTTTAATGTTTATAATTTTCCACCCTAACATGAATTTCCATTATTACATTGAATTTTTATTACTAATAATAGAAATTATCATATGGGATTTTAAATATCATATGATATCTAAAAATATTTGTATATGAAATATTACTTTCTGTTATTCACATGTGTTTACCAATTAACATGTGTGGATCTAAATAACCATATGAGCTTCCAAAATTACTTATTGAATAAAAAATATATCAAATAAAGAACTTTTATGCTATTTTCCATTTCTAACTCCATTAGCCTAAATTTCATATATCCAAACAAAATATCATATATTGGATTAATTTTTTAAAAAATAAATTATTCACCATTTTCATTTATCCTAACTCCCTCTCGAACCCAAATATCATACTTGATATTCCTAAAATTAATAAATCAGTTGAAAAAATTTATAAATCAACCCAAGGAATATAAATAAAAAAACGCATCAAAAAGGTATTTTATTGTCCTTTACATTCAACCATATTTTAAAATTACCCTTGTTGTGATATATTGATAAAATTAACAACTTTAATCATATATGATTATCTACTATAGTTAAATTTCATGATTGACTATATGAATTTATTCCCAATAAAAACAATCATACATCAACAATTGCAAACAACTATCACATTATAACATATAATAGAATCATCCAATGGGTGGATGAAACAATATTTTCATTTTAATTTGATTCACATAAGAGAAAACTCTATTCATATATAATATTTTTTTTACTAAAATTACATTTCATTAGTACATGTATTTAACATAATTGTATTTTTATCAATTGATGGTCTTAATATTTATTAAAAAGAAAATGTTATGTCATTCAAATGTTTTCAAAAATCTCCCCATTATATTTTTTATCTTTAACTCAAACTTATCAACATGTTATGAACATGAATATAAGTATGAGTAATTAATAAGAATCTACTAAATAATATGTTAAAAAAGGATTCCTGATTAAATCATTTTTATGAATTCACAGTTGAGTTATTTATAGAAAATATGTGTGATTTAATAAATCATAAATGATTTTCATAAAACTACTAAGCTCAACTGAGTCATATATTCATTCATCCACATCAATAAAAATTATGAAAATATTCCCCAGTACCCTTCATTTGTAGCTGGTAAAAATAATTAAAATACTAAACTGTATTCGAAATATCATTCCATGTACAAAAATAATATTCTAAAGAATTAGATAAATGAATAATAGAGTATTAAATTCAATACAATGATATTACTTAATAAGGAAAAATTTGATTCACTCCAAAAATAATCCTACATTTTTAGAAAAATTCAATTATTATAGTTTTAGTATGAATGTCATAAGAATGTTATTTAGAGGGAATTATTTCCATTTCTTGAAAGACTCTTCAAAATTATCAATATGAAAATGGTACATTTTTTTGATGTGTTTAACCTAGATATTTATTTTTGATTTTTTGTTAGGATAATTGATCTTGGATTATCATAAACTATAATCTGAGGATAATTTTATTCAAGACTCATATATTTAAGTTTGTCTTTGTCTATATATTTTTAATAAATACTAGTTAGGAAAAAATATTTTCATTATTATCATATTACAATTTAACTACCATTTGCATCATTAAATTACAAGGGACACAACCTTATCTATTTAAAAATAATCCAAAAAATTTGGATTTTTTATTAAAGACATATTCTTCCTATTAAGATCTATAAATAAATAAGGGTCTATATCCCCTATATTCAAATACACCATCCTGTAATTGAAATAGTTTGACATGATATCTCAATATAAAATATGTTATCATAAAATGTGTTTCCTTTTGATTAGATTATTATTATATATAAAGGGTGAAATTATATAAAATATTAGGTCTTAATGTCTTCAAACACATAATTAATATAACCAAACATCAATAAAAATTTACATTAATAGTTCTCTTTTTATTTAACTTGATTAGGATTGTAACGCCCGAGTTCTGGAAGTCACCCAGAGGCGCCCCGTACCTGGTTGGTCACATGGCCTCAAGCGCATTTTTTCGAATGCCAGAGGCTACCGACAAGCCACGAGGGCCTTGGGCATGATAGTTGGGAAACTATGCCCTCATAGGTAGAGTAAAAATCAGAAAAGAGAAATAATAAACAATAGCAGAACCAGTAAACAATACATACACAAGCGAACATCAGAAGACTAAATATGATAAACAACAAGAGAATAAGTATGTGATGCATGAAACATATGTCTAGGAATGCAGCCAAACAAGTCACAATGCTGTAAAATACAAAAATTACTAAAAATAAGTACAAAAGAATGATAAAAATCTCCTCAGAATAAGAAGCCTAAGCTCGGTCCCTTGCACTCCAACTCTACAGCAAGTCAAGTACCTAAAGTGGAAGGGTGCATGCCTTTGTCTATACGTGCAACAATATTGTCTGCTTCGGCCCAAAAGCATGACCCAAACAAGGTGTGAGACTAAATCACAATATGAAACCACCAGAAGATATATGAATAATAATCCGTGAATATATGGTAGGAAAATGTACAGAAAATTGTAAACATGATCATGCTAAATAGAAAATAATCCACAGTTCCAGAGTCAAGAAACTGCTGGCAAGCAACATAGAACTTCAGGTAACCCTCTGGTCTTACCAAGAAAAAACCAACAACCCTCTGGGTAGTGCACTCATCCTAACCCCTCTGGTTTGGTCATACAGAATTATAAAGACTCTATGAGGAAGCACACACAGTCAATTCCCCTTATATCCTAGGGTAGTTTCGAACTCTCCGAGGATGATCACACAGTAAATTACACTTATTTACCCAAGGTCAATGACACTATGACGAAGCATGCTCTACCAAATTCCTCTTATAGATCATGTCATTCAAAGACTCTCTAAGTGAGATCACATAGTCAATCCCTTTTATAGCATATGAAAATTAGGTGATTCAAACAAACAAATAGAGACTCGCTGAGGAAGATTACACAGTCTATCCCTGTATAGTCTAAAACAGTCAGGGACTCTC
This sequence comes from Viscum album, assembly GCA_963277665.1. Classification (NCBI taxonomy): domain Eukaryota; kingdom Viridiplantae; phylum Streptophyta; class Magnoliopsida; order Santalales; family Viscaceae; genus Viscum; species Viscum album. The sequence goes on from OY728137.1 coordinate 1,213,795,754, forward strand.
TGAAGAAGCTCTCATGGTCTATCCCCTTATATCCCAAAGTAATCCTAGGCTCTCTGAGGATGCTAACTCAGTCAATCCACATATAGCCTAAATCACAAAGAATCTCTGAGGAAGCTCACTCAGTCTATCCTCTTATAGTCTAAAGCCCCAGTTCCTCACGGACCTAGGTCGGTCAATGCATAATAATGTTATATGGCCAATGTAATCATAAAGGAATACTGGATAACCGATCTACAACATCTTTAGAATGTCAGAAAACAACACTCCATCCTGCAATCACATGCCATGGAAAATAGGTAAATGGCCAAATAGGCCAAATTGGACCAAACGGTTTTAAACAGAACGAAGCATGAGAAGAGCATCCAAGTTATGAAATTCAACCCCAAAACATCACCAATTTACCTCTACACATGCATACAAACAAGACAATCATACAATGGGGGTAAAATAGTAAACACACAATACCCCATTCAAGGGAATTGGTGGTATTTTCACATAATATTCAAAGACATTCAATAGAAAGGAACAAACCACCTACCTTGGGGTAAGAAGTTCAAAATACTTGAACCACAAGGCTTTAATATCCTTAGAACGTCCTAGATCTAAAAAAATGAAAAAAATGTTCAACCTGCGATAACATTCAAAAGTGGTGGAATTGGAAAACGATGCTCTAGAAGAAGTGAGTGCTTACCGCTGCGGTTCCAACACAATCGATAGAGGTCGATTCGGATAATAAATGGAGGATCGGGGGATTAAAGAAGTCTCAGCGTCGTATGACTTCTCTTAGTCAAACAAGACCTAGAAGAATATTTTTATGGCTATTAGATGCTAGCCCGGTCCATTTAATGAAAAAAAATTACACGACATGTACTTTTGGAGTACACGACATGTACTATCCTTTTCCATACTCCGATTTAAGTGGTCTCCACATTACCCCCACACGACCGAGTGTGTGGCCCAGACATGGCCAGCACACGGCCACACGCGGCATCGATGTACATGGCTTGTACTCATAAAGTACATGACATGTACTTCAAAAATTTCCTGAAACTCCTCTTTTCTCAAAAAATCTAGAAAAAGGAAAACTATACCTGAAAAGATGGTCCAGGTTCATTCAAACTTACCCCCTTAAATAAATTCATCCTCGAATTTCCCTAGTGAGGCATAGAAGAAGAAACCACGAACAGCTCCGGCCCCTGCGATTGTACATCAGCCTCCCTCTCCTAAGTCACGCCCTGTACTCGCCCATGCTACCATAGTACCCATACTAGAGGAACAGACCGGACAACAAAAACCATTGTACTATGATCGATAATTCGGATAGGATTCTCCTCAATCGATGCATCCTCTTCAGGCTCAACCTCCTCAGGTTGAAATACTAGAGACGAGTCTGAAAAGTAACGTAAGTGCTGAGAAATGTAGAAGATGTTGTCCACATCCCGGTACCTCTGAGGTAATTTAAACTGATAGGAAACCATCCAAACTCTCTCCAACACCTCAAATGGAAGGATATACCTCGGTTTTAATCTTACCATGTCTCTTAATCCTCTTGTGTCCCAACCTCAGTGTGACAGGTAGGAAAAACTGATCCCCGACCTCGATCTCCTGAGGTCGTCTTCGCTGATCAACATAAGACATCTGTCGAGACTGTGCCGTAGCCATCCTCTTCTAAATCTACTCTATCTACTCTGGGGTCTCCTAAACATGATGATGTCCCAGAAAAGCTATCTCTCCTGCCTCTAGCCAGCATAAAGGTGATTGGCATGGCCTACCATACAAATCCTCATAAGGTGTCATCTGAATAGTTTCTTGAAAAATATTATTGTAGGAAAACCCCACAAGAGGTATCACCTTCTCCCAAGAACCTCCAATGTCCATAATGCAAGGTTAGAGCATATCCTTAAGCACCTGAATCATACACTCGGACTGGCCATCTATCTGGGGATGTTATGTTGTATTCAAATGGACATGTGTACCCAATTCATTCTAAATCCCCTGCCAAAACTGAGAAGTAAAAAATGTGTACCTGTCTGAAACAATGGAGTGTATAACTCCATGTAGACATACAATCTCTCAGATGAACAATTGTCCCATCTCATCAACACTGAAGGTCTCTTTGATCGGCAAGAAGTGAGAAACCTTCACGATTCTATCAATGACAACCGACACTGTGTCATTCCCTCGAAGAGACCTCGGCAAACCAGTCACGAAGTCCATCATGACATCATTCCACTTCCACTCAGGAATGGGTAACTACAGCAACAGACATTCTGGTCGCTGAGGCTCCACATTCACCTGCTGACTAGTGGAACACCTCATGACAAAACCAGCAACATCTCTCTTCATACCTAGCCAAAAATACTGGCAGTGTGGAACCCGTTACAACTTGGTGACTCCATGTTGAACTTCCCAAACCGAGGAATGAAAATCCTGCTTCATCTCCACGCGTATGTCTTCTTGCACCCATACGCGTCCTTGGAAATTCAAGATCTCATCCTCACCTACTTTTCATCCAAGAAGAATGTACACTCTTGAAAAACTCTCCAGTAGCACTAGGCCTTTCGAATCTGATAGCTGCCTTATTCATACCCGATCACGAAGAGTAGAGGTGACAACTACTGAAGATCGAAAATTCTGCCCCTGTCTGTTGTGCACCTCCAAATGCATCTCAGAGAACAATGCCATAAGATGCCACTCACTGTTGGACTTCTGAACTTCCTGTATCTAAGTTATCCTGCTCAATGCATCAGCCACATCATTTCCATTACTAGGTATATATAAAAGATCAATGTCAAAAGAACAAAGATACTCGACCAACCTGCACTATCTCAAATTCAGATCACACAGAGTGAAGTTTTACTTGAGACTCTTATGGTCGAGTAACACCACAATGTGCTCTCCCAGAAGATAATTTCTACAATAGCGTAAGGCATGAACAACAGCTTCCATCTCCAGATCGTGCGTCAGGTAATTCCTCTCATGTGGCCTCAACTAACGAGACCTGTATGCAGCAACTCCATCTCCTTGTATAAGCACAGATCCCAGCCTGATAACCGAAGAATCACACAAAATAGTACATCCCTTTCCCAGCTCTGGCAAGAGTAGTATTGGTGCTGAGGTCAACCTCTCTTTCAGCTCCTAAATGGCTGACTCACAAGAATCTGACTAAATGAACATCACCCCTTTCTTGGTCAGACCTGTCAGTGGTACTGCTAGGCATGAAAATTCCTGTATGAAGGGTCTATAGTATCCAGCCAGCCCTAGGAAACTCTTTACCTCAAAGATGTTCTTTGGCTTCTCCCAAAAAACTACTGCTCTCACTTTCTCTAGGTCTACTGATACACCTATTTCTGAAATAACATAACCCAAAAAATTAATCTGATCCATCCAAAAGTTCCATTTTGAGATAATATCATATAACTGATGCTCTATTAGTGAACTCAGAATGATCTCAATATGGGTATCATTATCATGTCGAGTGTGAGAGTACACCAAGATGTCATCCATAAAAACCACCCCAAAGGAATATAGGAATGGATGGAACACCCGGTTCATCGGTGCCATGAAAACTGTCGGCACCTTCGGGAGGCTGAATGACATAACCATATACTCATATAGAATATACCTTCTTTGGATAGCTATAAGACGTATTTCTGATGGTCTAATAGGCAATAGATGATAACCGAATCTCAAGTCAATCTTTGAGAACACATGATATCCTCGAAGCTGATCAAATAGATCATCGATCCTTGGCAAGGGATATCGATTCTTGATCGTCAACTGGTTCATCTTCTGATAATCCACACAAAACCTAAGGGTGCCATCTGCCTTCTTTGCAAACAGGACAGGCGAACCCCAAGGAGAATTACTAGGTCGGATGAAACCATTTTCATACAACTCCTCCAGCTGCTTCTTGAGCACCGAAAAATCAGGTGTAGCTATCCTATAAGGAGGAATGGAAACTGGTGCTGCTCCAGGGACAAGCTTAATAAAAAGGTCTACGTCACGCTCTGGAGGAAAACCTCAAAAATCCTCTTGATAGACATCTCTGAAATGATCCACCACTAGAAAAAAGTATAACTATGAAGTCCCCTTGTCATCCAGATATGGACAAGAATTCTGGGATGTAACTCCTCCTAGAACATGAGGCTTGGGTACTGCTCGACTCTCCCAGATATCACACTCACCCCAATGAAGAAAAGATCTACCCTTTGGTGATGTGAAACTCACCATGTAGCAATAGCAATCGACGTTTTCCTAGAAGGGGACTAACAAGTCCATTCCGAGAATGACATCATTGCTCATCATCTCTAGAAAATTAAGGTTCCATACAAAGTGACACCCTGCAACCTCAAGAGGGATCCTTTTGAACTAACATACACTAACCAATCTAGCCCCCAACGATGTGTCTAATGTCAATGAATCAGTAGAGGAAAAGATATAGAGCCCAAGACTCTCCATAATAGTAATAGAGATAATGCTATGGGAAGCCCTTGTGTCGAAAAGAGAAGAAGATAAAACTGAGGCTAAAAAAATCATACCTCAAACAATGGAAGGTCTGAGATATTTCTCTTGATGGTACTACTACATCGCAAAAGTCTGGCCTACTCCACGACCCTGTGACCCTGCCTGACCGCTCTATGTTGATCTGCCCTGCTGTCACTTATAGACCAACGAATGACCACTATGACCACGTCATCCAGCTCCTCCTGAATGGCCAAAAGAACTCCAATTATTAGAATGGCGAGAAACTGGTGGTGATTCTCCAGAATGTGGAGTCATAGAAGAACCCCTGTCTCTGGATGCTGGAGGGAAAAACTGACAGAAACGCTGGAGATGGCCCATCCTACTGCAAGATCGGCACTCCATTGGGTCTCTTGGAAAATGTGGCCTCATATGCCCTCCCCTATCGTACTGGTTACACACCACGTGGCTACTAGATGGTGCATCCTGCCTACTATGATCTCCTTGAGAAGTCTCCCTTTGGTGATTCCTTCTTTTAATAGGAGGAACACTAACTCTGGATGTTGAACCACCCTGACTCACTGCTCTAGAATCCCACAGATTTTTCTCTGTGATTAGTTCTTGGTTAATGATAGAGGATATCAAATTCAACCTGAAGATGTTCACCTATAAATGGATCTCCTACCTAAGACTGTCCTCAAACATACTAGCAAGGAACAACTCATAACATAATGGGATAGGCTTGAAACACTGCAGCTCTATGAAATGAGAGGAATACTCCATCATAGAATGAGTACCCAACTCTAATATCCTAAACTCCTAGGCTCGGTCGGACCTCATGGTCACCGAGTAGAAGTAATTGTAAAATATACACTGAAACGTCTACCAATACATATTCTAGGGGTGTCCCGCCTGAGATATGACATCCCACCACCTCTTGGTGGTGTCTCGGAGCATGTAGGTCATGATCTTCACCATCCTCTCTGGTGCTACCTTGAGATGCTCAAAGATCATCATCATGGCTTCAAGACATGAATTTGCAGCTTGAGGTCATCCTTGCCCTGAGAGTGAAGGAGGATACTTCTTCTGGAAATCCTGTGTCAAATCAGCCATTGACGGGGCAGGAGGTCGCGCTCCCGGTAAGGTATGCATCATCCTCTAAAAACCCTCCCTAAATTGTGCATTGGCGCCTTCAACTGGTATAACCGCTGGTGCCAATTCTAGCACAATAGGAGGATCTAAAGGATGTACCTGATCAGCCATATCGGGCATTTGATCACTTCCCTGCATGTGGCCGTCAAACATAGGATGTCTCGGTGGTATGACTCTAGAAGGTGAAACACGCAAATAGATTTAATATTATCAAAGGCCGAAAAAAATTAGTGTAAAAAGTGAACAAGAGGAAGAAAATGTTCATGTTTTACAAAAACTAACTACACGGCATGTACACTACCTACACGACATATTCCATGAGGTCATTCACATGGGCGTGTACTTCTATTTAAACTGGTCGTGTAACACCCAAAACACACGGTGTTCTATCAAAACACACGGCATGTACATGAACTCTATTCCCCTACCCGAGTCTCCATACACGACAAACTCACACGGTCCTCATAATTTGAGACTACAAGACGTGTTCAGTAAGGACACAACGTGTAATAAACATGTTTCAACAACCCGTGTTGTTAGTTACACGACCAGCTACACGGTTCACTATACATGGTGTGCTCTATGTACCCATGGTGTGCCCTTGATGGATTTCCCTAACCCGTGTGGTTCAGGACATGGCCGAGTACTTAGGTTACACGACACGACATGTGAAAATAGGACACAATGTGTAAAGGCAAAGTTTCATCCACCCATGTCATTCATCACACGGTTAGACACATAGTCACTACAACACAGCATGTAAATAACGTAAACGGCGTGTTCCTGAATGATTTTTCACAACCCTGTGTCTCTGCCTACACAGATAGTGACATGATTAAAAACTACGTTGTGTATATTCATAAAGTACACGTCGTTTATTCTGGGTTTTTTTGAGCAGTAGCCTGAGAAACTGCTCTGAATCCTAGAAAACACGGAAAAAAACATTAAGGTGCTAAATTCCGACCTGTGAGGGCCCAAACTCCCCATGAATCAAAGCATATAATCTTATACAAGTTATAACAAGCCAAATAGGCAAGGATTTACCAAATTCTGGTCTTTGAAGGCCCATAACACCTCAAGAACCATATTTTGGCTTCCATCTAAGCAAAGTACTATACAAACAAATTCTCTATCAAACAACATATATTCTATCAAAGCATCTATCACCACAATATGCTTAATCTACACAATGTCTATCCCAAAAGCATGGAATCACTAATGCATCCTATATGGCATAGAAATAATGCATGACATGTGATTGCAAATAGGTGCGTATATGATGCATGAGAAGACATACCCTCATCTAATCAGGTTACGATAGAAATAGAACCGAAAAAAAACAACGTTAATGACAGAAATCATGTGAATCACCCAACGGGGAAATAAAATCAACTGTATTATTGAAAACCAGTAAAATTACAATATACGAGGTAGTAAGTCTTATCTTTGTACCCGAGTTAGCTACTCCCAGGCACAACTTATTACCAAGTACCTATTTCTTTCTATCCCTAGCTATAGACTCCAAACAGTATGTCAAGAGAGGAAAAATTATATGATTCCACTTTGTAATCCCCTGGTTCTGGAAGCCACCTAGAGGTGCCCCGTACCCAGTTAGTCATGTGGCCTCAAGCGCATTTCCCCAAATTCCAGAGGCTTCTGACTAGCAGTGAGGGACTTGGGTGTAATAGTGGGGAAATTATTCCCTCATTGGCAGTGTACACATCGGAAAAGAGAAATAATAAATAATAGCGAAAGTAGTAAACAATCCATACACAAACAAGAACAACCAATAAACAGGAATATGATGAACAGTAAATATTCCATAGTTCCAGAGTCAAGAAAAATCTAGCAAGAATCATTGAACAACAGGTAACCCTCTGGTCCTACCTAGGAAAAACCAACAACCCTCTATGCAGTTCACTCAGCCTAACCCCTCTGGTTTGGTCATTACTAATTATAAAGACTCTCTGAGGAAGCACACATAATCAATTCCCCATATATCTTAGGGTAGTCAGGAACTCTCTGAGGAAGCTCACACAGTCAATTACCCTTATAGCCCCAAGGTTAAGGACTCTCTGAGGATGAACACTCGGTCAAATTCCCATTATAGCCCAGGTCATTCATAACCTCTCTGAGGGAGCTCACACAGTCAATCCCTCTTATAGCCTATGCTAATCAGGTGATTCAAACAAGCAAATAGAGACTCTCTTAGGAAGCTCACACAGTCTATCCCCGTAGAGTCTAGAAAAGTCAGGGACTCTCTAAGGAAATTCTCACGGTCTATCCCCTTATATCCCAAAGTAAGCCTAGGTTCTCTATGGATGATCACTCGGTCAATCCCTGTATAGCCTAAAGCTTAAAGACTCTCTGAGGAAGCTCACTCGGTCTATCCCCTTATAGTCTAAAGCATCAGTTTCTCACGGCCCCAAGTCAGTCAATGCATAATAATGATATATGGCTAGATTAAAACCTACAAGAGAACTTTCCTAACCATTATACAACTTCACAATCATGTCATAAATCAACACTCCATCCTACGATCATAAGGCATGGAAAATAGGTAAACGACCAAATAGGATAAATAGGACCAAACGTTTGTATACAAAACAAATCATGACTAGAGAAAAAAAGGTATGACATTCAATCCCAAAACAAGTCCAATTTAACTCTACAAAGGCATAAAAGCATGGAAGGAATACAATAGGGGTAAAACAGTAGCCACACAATACCCAGTTCAAGGGTATTGGTGGGATTTGCACATAATACTCAATTACTTTCAACGGAAAGGCACAAACCACCTACCTTGGGGTTAGAAGATCAAAATACTTGAACCACGAGGCTTGAATCTCTATATAACGTCATAGATCTACAAAAACACACAAAACGTTCAACCCACAATAACATGAAAAAGAGGAGGAATTGGAAAACGATGCTCTAGAAGAAGGGAGATCATACCACTACAGTTCTAACACAATCAACGGCGTTCGATTCAGAGAACAGATAGAGGTTCAGGGGCTCAAAGAAGTCTCTATGTGGTAGGGATCCTCTCGGTCGAACGAGACCTAAAATAAGACATTTAGGGCTATCAGACGAGATCCTGATCCGTTTAATAAAAAAAGAAAGTACACGGCATGTAATTTTAGAGTTCAGGGTGTGTACTAGCATTTTCCGTACTCCGCTTTAAGTGTCCTCCACATCACCCCACATGACCATGTGGGTGGTCTAGACACGACCAGCACACGGCCTCATGCGGCATCGAAGTCCACCGTGTGTACTCATAAAGAACATGTAGAGTAATTCAAAAATTTCCAGAAACTTCTCTTTTTAAAAAGACTCTGGAAAAAGGAAAAACATACCTAAAAAAGGTTCGGGTTCCTACATGGTTCATGACGACATGAATTTGCATAAACACCCATCCAGGTTCCCGTATATCAATCTTTTTGAAGATAACCATTATAATTTTTTTTGGGAAAAAATATTTCCTATATTTTGAATTATACATATCCCAATAAAGAATATAATTTATCCAAACATTATCATTTCAAACCATTCATTTACATTCTTTGAGAAATTCCCATATATTCATTATTCATTACTATGAAATATTATATAATCAATAAATAAAATCATAATGTCTAATGTTAAATTAGTCTTATTCACAAATCGTATTATTTAACATTTCCATTCATAAAACATTGGGAATTTTTTATATTCAACAATATTAACATTCCATTTAATTGGATCCTACATAAAAATATAAATTGATGTATCGTGCTTACCTGCATTTTTCTTTTTTGGGTTTTGATTAAAGGTTTTGAGTTATATCGTGTTAACTTTTTCATCATGCTCAACATAGATAAAATATTTCTTAGTTCCTTTTAATATATTTTAATGTCACTTAGGGATTAAATAGAATAGATTATTGTAATAGTGTAATGTCTAACCCTAGGAGAAATTTTTTTATCAATGTACACCCCATCAATCATTGGGTAAAAATTTTATAGTACTTTTTCTTGGATTCTATATAATAAATGATTTTAATCAAACATGTCTATATGGGACAATTTCACTCTTATAAAATTCATATCATGGGCCTAAGAAAAATTTTCCTTGACCCATTATTTTCTATTTGATAATGATATTTATCCATTTTTTGGAATCAATCTATATTGTATATGGCTTCATTAATTTTTTTTCAAAACAATTGATAGAAATGTAACGTCGAATTGTAATTTGATAGACCTACTAGTTTTGTTAGAATTATAATGGCCACAAAATATGACCTCAGTATCTATAGAAATTATTTTTTTGAACCTACACCCATTATAAAGATATCATCATTTTTATTACCAAATAAAGTTTCACATTTGAATATTTTCATCATCCGAGGAGACATCAAAATATTCTTTTATCTAAGGATGTATGGTTTGAAGATATTTATATATATAGAAATATCTCTCAATATCATCATTACTATGTAATAATTTATTCCTTCAAAATTCTTATAAATACTAAATAACTTTGATATTTTCACTCTCAATAAATATTAATTATTGTTTTTTTATGTCCTATTTGAACTTCTATTTTTTGTAATTCCAATGAAAATTCCTAATTCATAAATTTCTAGATATCTTATAAAATTTATATAACTTTTATTCATAATACAACCACTCTTTATCCCCTTTGATTTTATACCTTAGGTTTATTTTTGAACTATATCAAATTAGGTGGCATGTAAAAATATTTTTTCATGAGGAATAAATTATAAATTATTCCAATACATTTGATGGTCTATATACCGTAATATTATAGTAAAATTATTCTATACATATCTACAAAAATATAATTATTTTAGTTGGACACTATATTCTGGAGGGGTTTGAATGGATGACTAAATTCATTTATGATTCTTTTTAAATAAATATATTATTTAAATTTTCTATTGGAAAACTCAGTAGCATTATTATATCTCATCGAAATATAAGACCATCATGATTTACTTTTTGAAAATCTTATAATAGTTTTTATCTATCTAATTCCTAATAATTGTGTGAAATAGTCATGATACATGCATTATTTTTGATATCATCAATAAATTTGTTGAAATATGGTTACTTATAGGTTAATGTTTTTGTCATGGTACTAAACGCATCATAATTTATTATCTATCAGGGTTCTTGTGTTGGAAATTCAACTATTTTTAATGAGTTTTTTCAGTCATTTAATTCATAAATGATTTGAAAACTGATGTAATATCTAATTTAATGAATCAAATTTTCCACATATCATTTTCTACAATGATATTTTTCATAAATTTTTTCTAAGGAATACAAGCAGTATTTTCCAAATTATTTTGCACACTAACATAGGTAACAATAAATACATCCATATAATATTTGAAAAAAAATTATAAGAGGATCTCAACCTCTTTTAACAAATGATCATTCTACAATAATTTTGAAAATGGGGTAATTTATCCTCAAATTGACCCCACTTCCAGCACTAGAAAGATTTGATATGTTCAAAAAATAGTACTCCAATCAATAAAAAATAAATTATTTTTAGAAATGATATGATTATAGTCAATTATGTTTAATCTAGTACATCTATCATTGAGGATGAAATTAATTTTGAAGGTCTTAACTCCTAAAACATATTCTTCAACATTTATCATGAGTCACATATCACGTTTTAAATGATATTATCATACAATAACAATGATCCTTAGTTTATTCTTAAATAATGATTCAATTTTTACTTCAACTACATTTTCTCGTTGGTTAATCTATCAGTGATTCTGATCATTAAAAAACCTCTTACAGATACTAAACCAAGTATGATTTAATGAAACAAAATTTTATTAAGTGTGTAGTTCATTGTCATTATATATAATAATAATGAATATAATTCTCACTTTATTATATTTTGATATATTTTGATTCCATTAATGAGTTCTCACATGTTCTTATAATATGTCCCTTAATTCATTCCCACTTCCTAGACTATTAAAAGACATGTTCTACTAGAATTTTTATGATATATGGATATTATTTTTATAACACCAGAAGAAACCTTAAAATATTCCATTATCATATAAATTGTATTTCTAAAATGGTTAACGTTTTCCTTTATTTTTTTCTCATGAATGATTATATCTCTATTGATAATTTTTAGTAATTTTTTTGGAATTTTGATAGTTGAAGGACCATTTTAAATATTTATATCATTTATTGTTTGAGATGAATCAATCTTCTCTTTTAGAAATTCAATTATACAATATTGCAATATATCATATGTTTTATACATATAAGATGATTACATTTTATCCCAATTTTTTTTAATTAAATTTTCATATCATACATATTTCTTAGAGTGAATACATGTTGTTCGTTTCTTAAAAAACAATTTTTTTCTCTAGAAAATGTTTCCTTAGTGAATTTAACATTCTCATCCTTTATATAGGTTTTATCATTATTACATAAAGTGTTATCTATTTACTTATATTGTAAGATATTATTAGATTTCATGACTTGAAATATTTATCTATATTTATGAATATTAATCCCCTTTATATATTTTCATTTAAAATATTTAATTTTTCATTAAAAAGTTTACATTTGTTGTCTATTTTCACTTTTCAGTCAACTTTTGTATTCTGTACTTCTTCAAATTTAGTTCAAACCATTCATGTTTACAATTCACATGGTATATTCATTAGTATTATATCTATCCTTCATATAAAACTCATGATTTTATAGTAAATAAAATTATAATATGTCTACCCCTTCTTTATATTGTTCCATCATAAACCCTTGAAACAAATCTATATAAAATTCCTTATCATCACATTAATCACTCATAGAAACACAATTTAAAATTGAATGAAATGTATTAATAAAATAATATATGTTAAAAAAATTCATTCATTTTGACTGAGTATATGATATATCTCTAATGGTGGTTTTTTGGGAAGATTTTTAAGTATTATTTTACCATCCATGTTTCATTAGATATATAGAAGTTAAATGGCCACAATTTCAAAAATTAATACATTTCAATTGATTTTTACCTCTATACACAACCGTTACACGTATTTTTAAATTTCATTGATTGATATAAAATTCTATGGTATGGTCATATACACAATCCCATCCATTCTGGTAGTTTATATTCTATTCTATATTCATACAATTAAGGACTCTAAAATAAAGGTTTTTATTTGTTATTTCCTTTCAACTTAAGTGTAGTTACTCATCATATATCTTTGATTATGAGACAAATTTGAGTTCTTAAAAGGGGAAACCAAAAAAAATTAAATCTCAATGAGTTATGTTAATTTCATATTATTTAACAGGTTGGATAATTATGGGTTTCCTTACCATCGTGGAGTCATTTACAGTTTCCCTAAAACCAATAATTATGCTGAAATATAGATTTAATATAGTAAAAAACATCAAAAACATAATCATATTGCATCATGGACTCAATAATAGTATTTCACTCATTTTTATCATCAAATATTTTACATTTATATTTATCTAAAAATTATATGAATATTATTTGAGATAAAAATAATATTATTTCATTCCATTACATTGGTTGTTTCCATTTCAAATTTATATGATAACATATAATTCATATAATTATATTCATTTTCAATATTACCCTTATTATTTATGGACTATTTTCCGGATTTATCACATAATTGGAATACATATTTCATATAATTGAGAATATCATTCCCTCTATGGAGAATTTAAGGATGCATTGTTTCATTCCAAGATTGAACAAATTTCCCATCAAATGTTGGGGTGAATTTTCTATTATTCTAATTTTATCGATCTATCATATATTATTTATGATATATTCAAGTGTATATTCCTCAAAAATGATTCTAACTGTAAGATTACATAATTGTTAAAAAATGAAGTGGGTGGTAATTAGTGTGTATTTTAATTTTAAATCCTTTCACCCTCATGATTTTTCATCACCTATCTCCCACGATACTATATATTGAAAAAATATTCCAATGTTTGTTAACAATTGTCACCTCCTTATGGATGACTATATACCCAGTGACAAATTTTTGTTATCTACACTAATAATCTACTAATTATTCTAAAATATAAATGAAATAGGGGTATAACATGAAATATATATCATATTATTAACACACTACTTGTAGTCATGCAACAATATAGAATAAATTCCTTCTAAATAAATATCTTTAATAAATATGTTAGCCTCTATAAAACTTATAAATATTGATCTTATTCTTCATTATTGTGATGCAATATCCTGATGTAGTTCATATATAATCTTCTTATTCTTTAGTACATTACAATATTTATTGTTCTTCTAAGAATATGCTCCAAACCAATGTGTATCCAATTTTAGTTATTTATAATAACATCTTATTGTTTTATAAAAATTTCTGTTACTAGTATAGAAAAGTTTCATTGTTTATCAGTTGAGAATATCTTATTCATAACTCATTCAAGACTAAGTGAACGATCTTCCTTCAATTCCTCATTAAGAAACAAGAAACATACATTCTCATTATAATTTTAATTATCAATGGTTTTGATTCTCATTTATGTTCCCCTAACATTTCATATAATTCATCATTATATATATTTGAGAATGAAATGTTTGATTTGTAATATCATTCTATGACATTGATCTCTCTCAACTACAATATCACCCTTATACATCCTTTTCAACATTAAATATTCTTAAAACATTATAAAAGTGTGATTATGATGACTTATCACTAAATAAATTTAATATAGATTTATATAATTCTAATCTCCTTTTATTTTGAATAGTTATTCAGAAAATTTATCATATTTTCACTATAATTTTAATTTATATTCAACCATAAAATTTTCATAACTAACAATGTAATTTACTATATGGTCCTTTTAATTTCATATGGGATCTAGAAATATCATCTAATGATGTTTCATTCCAATTCATCTCATTCATAGATGTATGAATATACATTGATCTAAGAAAACTAATGAGCTTCAAAAATATCATACGAAGAACCTTAAAATTTTAAAAGACAAGAAACACATAGCACATTTCCATTCCCCAGTTTTATCATTTTAAACGTACTATGACAAGAAAAAAATGGAATACAATATTATAAATGTGGTAAAAATGTGATGTTTTCCTTGTTCATTTAATCACACATTGTATCCAATATAAATATCATACATGATAAAATAGGAAATCTAAAATTTTATTAGAATATTTTGTGTTCCCTATAATGGATTTTCCGGCAACATAACTCCTCAAATAAATTTAGGGATCAAAATTTTTATTCGACTATATGTTAAAATATCATCAATTGTGCCAAATTGGCCATAAAGAAAACCCCATTCTTCCCTGAATATTAAACAAATGTTCAATTATGTCTCAACTATTTTAACATTTTTAGTTGCACTAATTTCATATTTAATACATCATTTATTTTGATCTATTATCATTTAAGAACAAGTCGTAGCTTCATCCAATGGTGGGATGGATTTTTTATGCCTTATCCAGCTACTACATATAATAGGAAACATAAATCGTTTGTAATTTATTATAGACATAAATTTTATTCCATTAAATTTAGATCATTTTTGTAACCATTAATCCTTATATATATTTAATATGAATAAAAAATCATCCTCAATAGGGTTTATCTAGTTCTATTTACATTAATTCTTTTATAGTTGATTTATTCCCTATATATTTCCTTTTATTTACTATTACAGTTTTCATTTTTATTATAATACATTTAGTTATTATTATTAAATGAAATACTATTTACTTTTTTAAATTATTGATAATGAATTTAAGAATTTTTTTTTGTTTTTTAACTACATTGTTTAGGACTATTTTCAAATGTTTTGTGTTTTTTCTAATGTTTAAATTGCGTGAGTTTATTAGAAATAATATTTATGGAATAAAAAATCAACAATGATTGGTTTTTAAAATTGAAATTGAAATTTTTTTAATAATATTTGACACAATATATGGATAAATATTTGTTTAAAGGTTATTCATGATCTGTTGTTTCCTAGGAATGCCTACATATCTTTCTAGTCATGCAAATATGCATATTAGTTTTATGTCTAGAACTATGTTACTCATTGAGGGGATTCAATATTATAGTTTAATCGTTATCAAATGGAATTATGTATATTTGTTTGGGTATTAGTGTTTTTAAATATTTTGAATAATCTATGAAAACCACTTATATATCTTACTCTGTATTGGTGTTATGTGTCAAAAATAATACAGTGTTCTTCTTTAATTATTTATCATTATTTTTTTTATTTAAATTCATGTTTTCTTATGTAGTATGGACCTTTGATGTAGAGACTGGTCAGGAAATATCTAAATGAATAATTTCTTTTATAAATATTAATTTCAAGTAAATATTATTCCCTTGAGATTATAATTGATTCCTATGAACTAGGTTCTTGCATGGGGAAATCAATAACTCGACCATGGAATGTCACAGGATGGATCTACGACTCAAATTAGGGGATCCCTAAAATAGTTCTTAAAATTTATGTAACTTCCTATATTATTAATGGGATCTTGTTTCCTATATTGCCATTATTATTTTGTTTGAATGTTTATATTTTATATATAACTATATGAGATTTTGGTTTAGGTATGAAGAAGTATTGGAGAAAAACATTCATTGTCCCAAATTATGTTTCCAACATGAATATGTTTTTTAGTATAGGGTTTTATGTATTTTTAAAATATTTATTTTTCGTTTTTAATTATTATGAATGTTTTTCCCTACATTTGTTTGAGTCACATGAATATTTTTAACTTTTTAGTATTTTTAAAAGCCATAAATTTTATAATATATGCATCTTTAATAAAATAAATGTTTTCAATAGCTTATAAAACACCAAAATTTCACTTGTTAGGGTAATTAATATAAATTATAAAATTATTCATATAATATGGTATTTTATATAATAAAATTTTGATAATAAATTTTAAATCCCTGATGGAAATACTATTTACACTAAATAATAGTTTTAAAATGTTATGAATAAAATAATTTAATGTTAATTTTCCTATTTTTTAGGATATTTTATTTTTTATTACATTATGTGTCCTAATCACTATTGAACATTTGTTCTAGTTATATATAATTTTCATTATTGAATAACAATTCAAATATTTTTTTATCAATTCAATTGAAGAAAATAGAAAAAACTAATGGTTAATTGAATATTATTCTTAAAAATAATTTAAATTTTTGATGTATTTCTATATTAATAAAATAAAATAATATATATATATAATAAATTATTATAATTTTTATTTTAGTTTTTATTAAATAAATTTAAATTCATGTAATGTTGATTACTATGAGAATAATTATTCTTTGATCATTATTTTAGGTCAAAATGTTTCCCTTAATTTTTTTTAATGTTTTATGTGATAATTTTATGTTAATTTCAACCATGTACATGAATTTTATTTGATAAAATTGATTCAATTTTTGAAATCAACATGTAATTTTTTAAAAAATTTCTATTTCATTTTGGTACATAAAGAATATTTGTTGAGATAAAATTGATTAATTTATGTAATGGTTAAAATGTCAATATAGATTTAAACTACAGAGATGTGTGTAAAAAATACCAACAATCTACTATGAATTTTGTATTTTGAATGGATTTTTAACCTATATCAAATATTTATTGAAACTTATCCATTTTATATTTATATTTCATTAAATGTCTCCTTATAGTAAGTTAATACATTAAAAACATACAAGTCTTCCACTGTCCTCACTAATTATAGTGACCTGGTTCTCCTACATTATTCATATATTAATTATACACATAACATACCATACCCCACAAAAATACCGTGAAAACATTAAAATATATATTCTACGTTGTGATTTTATTCTTAAAATACATTCAAATATGACCATAAGATGATATCCAATGGGGTCTGTCATACAAGATGTTATTATATAAAACTAATTATATAAATATTATTTTATCTTATAAATACTAAAAATATTATATAACATCATTGAAATGATGAAATAATTATATTTCTTATGAATAAATAATTATATAATTTGGGTTCATCCATTTTCTACCTTCATCACATATACTAAAAAACTGAAACATCAATATTGTATATATATGGGCCATAGTCTATATGTAGAGATGTATTTTTGTTATTATCACCACCTCTATTGGATGGTTATATATATTTGAATATAATTGATATATATATATATATATATATATCATTTATACTAAAACTATTTTACCTGAAATATAATATTTTATCATTATCATCACCACTATACAAGATAAAAAATAATAACAATGCTCATAAGTAAGTGTGGACTACCACAACCATGAAGGGGTAAAATTGGGGGTTTCATTACCACAATAAACGCCTTGTAATAAGGTATTATTTAATTAATATAATTTATATTGTTTATATAATTATTATTATCCAAAGTTAATTTATTATTTACACCTATTTATATATTTTCATGAAAATATTGGAAAAAAATTAATGTGCACATAGATACTATTATCTACGCGAAGTAATGATATATGAGACACGGGGTAAGGGATTATGTTACAATATAATTTATTATATATAATTTATATTAAAAATTTTATTTTTGATGGTTATATGTTAATTATATTTAAAATATATTTTATTTCATTCACCTATTGTAATATTATGTGGTTTAATGTTTTAATATAATTATTCACTATTTGGAAAATAAAATTATGAAGATAAACATTAAAAAAATAAAACCATTTTTAAACCCTTTGATCAAAACAAATTTCAAAAAATTTCATGTTTGAAAAAATTATTTAAAGATGATTATTTAATTAAAATTAAATATTTTAAGATGATCATTTTCTTTAAATTTTATTTAATTTATAATGGTTGAAAATATATTCATTTTAAATGTTTTTAGAAAATGTCATTTCTTGAATTCTTTTACAGAAATGTGAAAGTAATGTTCACTTTAAACCAATATGGATGGAAATAATTTTCTCATCATAATTTCATTCTTTATTTAAGAATCATCCATTACATTTTCCCAATGGTTATCAAATACAAATAACATTATATTTTCAAGATTTTTATTATTTCAAATGTAACCAATAGAAAATATGTTTTTCTCTTAATGTTAAATTTTTATTTTCTTTTCTATTATAAATGATATTATTTTATCAATATAAAACTAATTTAATGAGTATTAATTATACTTTGTTATATTATTAAGATGTAATAAATGGTTTTCATTGTATGGCTTATTATAATGATGTTTTAAGGATAATTTACTCAAATATATTTCATTTCCAATATGATATTACCGTATAATGAAATCATAAATTTTTTATGTTATTTTTGGTACATATGTATAGTTAATTATTTTAAGGATTTTCATAGAAATATATATATTTATAATTCATTTGAGTAAATAAGAACTTCACTGCAGAAAATATGAATAGGAATGAGCAGTGAAATGATTTCAATAGAGGAATTTTTTGAATGTTCAAAAATTAAAAGTAATCATTGACAAAGGAAATGATTGAAAAAGGTGTATATCCATTCAACTATTGGAATATGTTCACTAAGATTGTATTTTTATTGATCATGAATAGTTGAAATGAATATCTATGATTAGTTTTATACAATAAACTATTATCTTATACTTATGATTTGTTTTCATGGATAGTGATTGACAATTTATAATTACAAAAACATATTATTAATGTATTTTATTTTAGAAATTATATATTCTATTACTCGTGATTAATTATCTTTAACTAATTTAATTTTAATTTCATATTTAATTATCATGTTATCATACCATTATCATTACTTCTTTCTCACTTATAGACCATTGATTGATATCTATTATATTTACTCATAATAAATATATAGACTCAACCATTCCACTAAATTCATTGATTGAGGTTATAAATATATATATTAAGAATAGTTTTTTAATAAGGGTACTGAGTGTAGAGAACATTGAGTGGGATTTTGAGGATCATTGTTAAAATTATTTTACTGTAAATCATGTCTCCAATTAACCAAAAAATTCAATTCATGGGTATATATTATTATGAGATTTATGGAATAATAAACGAAAATGATATAATTTTTTTATATAAAATTATTATGTCACATCACATTGAATCAATGAAGGTATTATTTACTTTAAGAGATTATGTTTAGTAAAAATTTCATGACATCTATGATTATAATTCCATGTATAGGATAATATCTTATTCTTTTAGTATGATAGACATTGTATGGTTGATAGAAATTATAACACATTATGGATACAAAAATGTGTATACAAGCTCAATAAAATACATCCCTTGGGTTAATATCCCTAAAATTATCAATAGGGTAATAACTTGATCATCACCTGAAGCATGACAAACATCGTTAACAACACACCGAATTTGACAGTACATGTAGATATTCAATGGTTAATTCCTGCTATATTTATGACCCATTATGATTAATTATAAAATAAAATATTCATAAACATACAATGAACTAAAACATATATATGATGAAAATTTTCACCCTAGGGTAATTTGAATGTGTAATAATTTAGAGATTATTATGAATGGTTTCCTAGATTATATGATATCTTAACCTATTTAACAATGAAAAATCATCACACTAACCATTCTTGTTTTAGTATTGGATTTAAGATAGAAGAATGATGTGGAGGCATTGATTTCTCTAATAAAATATTAATGTACAATATTTTTTATTAAGATTATAAATATTTCGGAAACATAAATATTCTTTAGCAATATTAATTATTTTTACCAATTATTTGATTTTGATTTACGAATAGAAAATAATATTGTTATTTTTATCATATCTTATTTCCACAAATCCACACCGATATATGTTTTAATGAATATGATATCTGTAAATTGGTTCTTTCTCCTCCTAATTAAATTTGATATATTTTAAAATATTTTTACTTTCATTATATACATCTATATAATGTTTTATGTAATGGAGTTCACATTTAATAATTCAAAAAACCTATAGTATATTATTGGTGTGAGGAGGAATGTAACCATCTAATGAAAATTATTTCCCGTATATGGGTATTAGTACCTATTCGTGATATATTTTTATATAGAATGATGTGGGTGAAATTCATTATATAAAATATTTATAAGATCTATAATATATGAATGTATTTCAAAATAAATTTCATTATCTTAAAATAGAACATAAAGATGATTTTTAAAAAAAATCCATACCTATTGTTGCATATAGTTCTATGAATATATAAATAATTACCGCAATTTTGTTGAATTTTTTGAAAATGAAAATTCACAAAAAGATTAAAAATTCTTTTATACACATGAGTGAGTGACAATGGGGTTCACCAATTCTTTTTTGTGTAAAAAATGGGTAAACATGTCTTTCTATATATTATTATGAATATAACAAAGATGCAATACACCTTGAATTTATGATAGAATTATCTTCAATAAATATTAGGTGCTCAATAGATTTCAAAACATGCAACATCATGATTCAATAAAAAATTTCTATACAATAAAAATATTATTTTATAAATTTTACTGTTATAACCTATAATATCCCCAATTTTAAATGAAAATCAAACCATTATTTTTTATATATTAAATGTAATTTTTTCTATGAATAATATATGTTTTAAACCTATGTATTTATTATTGGTTAATGAAATGTTAAAATATATGTTATTATATTGGAATCTATGGAATATTTGTATTATTCTCTATTCATTTAGAATGAGACATCGAGGCTCATAGATCCTGGATGTAGATCGAAAACAATTATTAAATATATTATATTATGTCATAATTATTTTCCAAAAATTTAAATATCACCCAAATACTACACAAAAAGTTATACAAAAGACTGCCATGCCCCGACCCAACCCATGTTGAGGATCGAGCCCCAACGACCCCTAGCCTGTCTTTATAGGCCTGGGACTAGAAACACGTGCTAAATGCACAAAAAACTCAGGGATTCATTTCCCTAAATATTTATACACACTCACTCAATCAAATAAATGAAAAAGTAAAGAGGAAAAAGGAATATATATAATACTATTATATATTAAAAACAAATTTGCATCAACCTATAAATAGTACAACTACAATTGTGGTAAGGTAAACAAAATCATCTAAGGGGAAAATACATGCCTAACCAGAAGAGTTCCACAAACCAGTAAGAAGTTGAAAGGTAAAATATTTGATAGAACCCTATTCTGGAATCCCATGATATGACTAACGTACGTTCTCCGACCAGCCTATATCCCTAAGATCTTTTAATATCATGATTAACTTATCTGTCGCCTGCAAGGGTACACCTCGTGTGAGTAATTTCCAAGTAGATGTTAGTATAAAAATACTCTCTATAATTCACCCAAGGATAAAGGGAGTAGTAAAAGATTTTGGGGTAGGATAATGCACCTCTTCCATAATTACATACATATTTTTGAATTATTAAGGACCTATATCTCTCTTATTAATTCCTCCCATGAATAGCTATTACCATGCTAAAATTCTATAAGGATTTTTTATATTCTCATTTACATTTAAGCAATTATTTTATATTGTGCTTTTAAATTCAATTACATATGTTAGGATATTATGTTACATGACCCCATTACTAACCATTTCATGTATAAATTATGAGAGACCACTTTTATCTCATCAAACCATTTTAAAATTTCTTTTTGTTGGCATTATGCTGCCGAAGTAAGTCCAAAATTTCCCATGCCAAAATCAACGTGTAAGTGAATACTATACACATTTTTCAATCGATGGTATTCACTTTATGAACATGTACATTTTTATTGAGGAATTACATTTATGTATTCCAAATAATTTTTTCATGGAATAAATTATGATGATTAATGAATCAATGTCATATGATATATGAGGCATACATATGAAAGATATGAAATGTTTATAAAGAGTGTGCCCTGAAAGAGCTTCCTTGAATAGGGTAAAGATTAATATCTTGATACATTATGTTAAATGAGGGTATACTCATCTTAATTAAAGTGCAATGAGGGTTTACTCATGCTAATTCGTGTGCAATGATGGTTCACTCAAGCTTTATGTGCAATGATCATTGGATCATGCTAATATCATATTGATGTTGTTACCACAATTCCATATTATGATAATCATTATATACCATGACATTATGCTCATGTATTTATTTTCTCCATTAATATTTCTATAAACTAAAATGTACTATATTTTTCATGTTATTCATTGTTTTTTACCTTACTGGGATTTATATCCCACCCTTTTTTTATGCTTGTCTTCAGGTTATCCCATGAAATGCTTAGTATGATGGAAAGTTATGGTAATGTAAAACAGGTTTTCAATAAAGATACATTGTTTTATATTATATGTAGTTATGTAATAATTCTAATTTTTCAATACCCTAGATCTTTATGATAATTATAGTTGTCTTATGTACATGTTTATGTAATAAATCATGTTTAACTGGGTAATAAAAAGTATGGTTTTTATAGTAGGTATCGGAGGATAGGTTTAGTTTTTTTTGGGATTAGGATTATAAAACCCTAGTGAATTCATTAAGTACTATAAAAATACAAAAAAATATCCTATCATTTTGGATAGTACAGATTAAGTGGTTTATTAAGCTTATATATCCCTATCTAGATACGAACAAGTAGAGGTGGCTCTGGCAAAAATGATTGTAGAGGTAAAACCGATAAACATAGGATTGAGTTAGACTTGAACGAGAACTAGTGCACAATAATGGGCCTTGCTACACTATTGGTTACAACACTCCTAGGGGTATGATTTGGTAAATTAATAAGCTTAGTATGAATTATTGTTAAGGGAATACAAAAAATTCCCCTAAGAATATATATTGGGAAGTAGATAGTGGATTACACAAATTAAAGCCTATAAATTCATATGTTATGGAAATAAATGTAATATATAAGTTATCTCTTATTTTTCATTAAATTCCCTTTTATTTGTTACCCATAACATTCCATCTATTCCAACCAATGTCCAATAATAGGACTATGGCTAACAACCAATGAAATGATCAATGTGATGTCTATTCTAAAGAGATTCCCAATATGATGAATGAACGAATCAAAAAAAATTTCATAATACTCTATCAGTTAACTAATGTATTGAATTGAAACATGGGTCCAGGGGAAAATTCACCACCTCCTAATAAAGAACAATCCACAATTGAGAGCTACATAAGACAATGGCCTCCAACTTTTAATGGATCATCTGATCTCTCAATCATCGAATAGTGGATCAAATCAATTTAAAAGATCACATACATCCTTCAATGTTTCGAAAAATTGAAAGTTCTTCTAGTTGTTTATCTTATGGAGGGTGAATCAGATCAATGGGGGAAATAGATAAAAAATCTGAAGCCTGAGGAAGAGATTGAGGCCTTGTAAGGGATAGATTTCTAGAAATTTTTTTCGATAATTATTTCCCATGCACCCTTTGACATAAGATGTAATGGGGCCTTTTGACATCAGGAAAAAAAGATGATAAATACATTAGAGAATACAAGGAAAACATCACAAGGCGTTAACAATACACCTTTAACGTTATCATTACACCCGAATTCAAGGTTGAATGCTTCTTTTATGGGATAAAACCTAGCAAACGGAAAGCCCTGGAGATCTGTGACATTGATAGCTATGAAGAAATTTTTTGATGTGACCTCAAAGGTGAAATGGAGATCGGAGTATCTCAGGTGTATCATGGTATAATTAAACGGAATGTGAAATTTAATTCAAGTGTTTAGAATGATATATACAATGATACTAAGAAATTCCAGCACCCCACTTGCTAATGATGTGGAATAATGCACCCCAGAAATTTCCTGAATGGGATAATGAAATGATTTAGGTGTGGAAGAGATGGGAACCTGGCCATTAACAGCTGACAAGAAAAACCCACTACTACGACAGAGGATAATAACACTTCGTTATATCCTCAACGCTTTGTTAATTTCTTCAACTACAATGATCCAAGGCACTTTGCAAACTAGTTCCCTAATTCAATGGTTTTCAGACGAATCCAACAACCTCCAAGGTAGAAAGAGAGATAGTTTTCCATCACTACCACCAAAGAGATCCCCAACAATGATGTAGTGACTGGTACTCAAGTTATTCATTGAATAATATAGAATGTACATTTTCATTCTGGTTCTATGCATTCATTTATATCCCAAAAATTAGTAAAACAATCCCAACACCACCATAAATCAAGGATGTAGAAATATCGGTGAGAATGGAAAATGGTGTAATCATTTCATCCCATGAATATAACTCCTCCATTGTCACAATTTGTTCTATGAATTTCATAGATAACCTCATCATAATTCAAATAGTCCTATTTGATTTATTTATGGGCATGGATTGGATTTCCCTATATAGATCCTACATAAATTTCTGTATGGGGGAAATCACTCCCCGTATGGAGAATCAACCCCCGATTATATTCATGTTCAAGGAGGAAGATGAATTATTTTTATCACCATCATCTCAAGTGTGGATATTACATCCCTATGATAATTTGTATCTTGCTCATATGATTTAGTATAAGGTATCAACCATCCTGTAAGACATTCCTATTGTCAGAGAATTCAGTGAAGCGATTCTTGAGAAATTGTCTGGTGATCATCCTAGAAAAGATGTTGAATTCTAGAATAATCTTATTACTAATGCATATCCAATATCCAAGACTCCATATTGTGTAGTTTTTTTTGATATTGAGGTGAAAAAGAAACAACTACATGAGAATCAAGATAAAGGTTCTATACACCCAAGTGCTTCACCATGGGGTTCACCATTCCTCTTCATCATGAAGAAGGGTTTTTCAATACACCTTTGCATTGATTATCATGAGCTAAACAAAACCATGATAAAGAACAAGTATCTACTACCACTTATTGAAGAATTTTTCAATCAGATATGTGGAACATAATACTTAACCATGGTGGATTTTTGATCATGATATTATCATGTAATGTGGAAGAAGTAGGATATTTGCAAGACTGTTTTTTGTAAAAGTTACGTGCATAATAAATTCACAGTAATTCCTTTCACACTCACTAATTCTATAGGAATCATTTTAGACATGATGAATATAGTATTTATAGATTACCTTGGAAAATTTTTATATTCTTTATAGACAATAATCTAATATACTCCAAAACCAAGGAGGAGTATGAGAAGAATCTAATCTCTGTACTGGAGACCTTGCAAAAGCATAAGCTCAATGCAATGTACAACAAGTGTGAGTTATGGTAGAAGGAATTCTCATTCTTGTGTCATAACATCCAATGCAATGGGATATATGTGAATCCCTCTATAATGGCTGCAATTGAGGAATGGTTGAGGCCAATATCGGAGATAGATATTTGTAGCTTCCTGGGGTTAGTTTGATATTATCACTGATTTCTGAGAAATTTCACACCATTGTCCTACCCCCTTAACAAGATAAAATGGAAGGGGGTCATGTTTTCTTAGAGTTATGAATGAAAAGATAGATACAAGGTGTTGAAAAATAGGCTTGTCACTATACCTGTTCTCACACTACCCCCAATGGGAGAACTTTTTTGTTATTCAGTGTTGCTTTGATGAAGGACTTGAGTAGTGTGTTGATGAAAAATGACATAATATTTACCTATGCTTCAAGGAAGTTGAATTTTGATGATAAAAACTATCCAACACATGATATGTAGTTGGCTACAGTAAACCTCACTTTGAAATTTTGGTGGAATTACCTCTTTGTGGATAAGTGTGGAATATAAACAGATCTTAAAAGCCGCAAATATATATTCACAATGAATGTGTTGAACATGCACCAACAAATATGGTTAGAGATTATCAAATACTATGACTGCTCAATCCATTACCACCATGGGAATGAAAAACTAGAGGCAGATGCTCTATGTAGAAATAAACCATAGATTCATTCATTGATGAGAATTGAAATTGATCCAGTCTTCTTAAATTTGACGAAGATAGACATGGAATCATAATGGATGCAACTTCATCGATCGATTCCCAAATGATCGATCAACTGTATCTTTTGGAAACGTTAGGTAATTGTCAAAATGATTATGTTGGAATTCATAAGAATGTGAAAAATATCAGATAAGTGAAATCCTTGGAGTTCGCTTTTAATTAAGAAGGAACTGTGAGATTTAGGCCAAAAGTATGTGTTCCATCAAATCCAGAGTTAATGAATGAAATTTTGGATGATGCACATAGTTATAATTTTTCCATTCACCTAGGAAACAAAAATATTTATTTGAGATCTCGAAAATAATTATTGTTGGGAAAACATGGATAAATATATCATTGAGTATATGTCAAGGTTCCTTGTATATCAGCATGTGAAGGCTTAGTGGAAGAGGTGTAAGGGGATTATGAAACCCTTACGCATACCAACATGGAAATGGAAGAAAATCACCATCGACTTCATCGCCAAACTTTTGAATAAATTCAAATGAAAAAAAATATATTTGGGTAGTGGTAGATCATCTTACAATGACTGCACACTTCAATTCAATTTCATATGGTTTTAAATTGGATCAACTAGGACAGATATACATCAAAGAAGTGCTAAGGCTGCGTGGAGTACCACTATCAATTGTATCCGATCGAGATCCATGATTCCCATATATGTTTTTTGAAAGATTATCCATCCTGATCTAAATACGGTTCTAAAAATCAGAACGAATTATCATCCACAAATTGATGGCCAATATGAGCTCATATCCAAACACTTGAGGTCATGTTTAGAGCATTATCAATGGACTTAAAAAGAGAATGTGATCAACATCTTCATCTAGTTGAGTTCCCTTACAATAATAGCTTCCCCTCGATCATCCAAATGAATCCTTTCTAAGCCATTTATGGGATGTTGTCCATAACACCTACATGTTAGTATGAAGTTGGGTACTGAGAACTCCTACGTCTAAAAATGGTCAATGAAATTGTGGAGACGGTTAAGACCATCCATTAGAACATTAAATCTACTCAGAGTCGAAAAAACTACTATGTGGATAATCATTGATGAGAAATAGAGTTTGATGTTGGAGACATTATATTCCAATTCATATCACCGTGGAAGAGAGTTATGAGATTTGGGAGGAAACTAAATTTTATTCCATTTTACATCATCCATTTTGAGATCTTCGATCACATTGGAGTAGTGGCCCATCGACTAGCACTCCCACAGAATTGATATCATGTACATTATTAATTCCATGTATCACTCTTGATAAAGTACATAACTGACCCATTGCATGTACTCTATCTAGAGATGGTACCATTGGAAAATGGCATCTTTTATGAAGAGAAGATAGTGAAGATCTTAAATCATAGGGTAAAATATTTATGAAATAAGACAATGCCCCTTGTCATGGTGTTGTTGTGAAACCACATGATTGAAGAAAATACGTGGGAATTGAAAGAAGTAATGAAGAATATTTACCATTATATGATTCAGGGTTGGAC
This sequence comes from Viscum album, assembly GCA_963277665.1. NCBI lineage: Eukaryota > Viridiplantae > Streptophyta > Magnoliopsida > Santalales > Viscaceae > Viscum > Viscum album. Next base: position 1,213,823,985 of record OY728137.1, read on the forward strand.
GAGAAATACCAAGGGATTAATTTCTTAAGGGGGGATGATTGTATTAACCAATGCTTTTATTAATGAAAATATATATTGATCTAAATAAATGTATTATTTTGTAAATAGATATATAAAACATATTCCCATCCATGGTTTGGTGTTTCTAAATTTTAAAATACCATTATGAATTTTTATCATTTCTAATATAGTCATTGAACCATTATCACATGATTAGAATACATATAGAGTTTTAAAAAATCCAATTTATGCAGAAAAAGGAAGAGATTGCCTCATCTTGTAGAATTGCTCCATACGAAGCCTATTTGTCGGAGCATGGAAAAGAGGTAGTATCACTGGGCTTCTCCCTTGACCAATTCCAAGACACGATTTAAAATGTTAACCTATAATGGAATCACTAATGGGAGAAGTGGATGTTAATAGAGATTACCACCCAAGAGATTTTATCCGAGCCGCCCCAAGAGTCTTTCAGCACTGCACACCTTAACCTTTGGTCTTATGCGAGTTATATAAGTGGTTTTGTACCAAGACCCTTTTACTAAGATTATGTTCTTTGGTTTTGTGTACAATAAAAAATATACTTTCATTTTATTATGGTTACATTGTAAATATTTTTTAAAGCACACATAGTATTTTTAGATATTTTTCAACAAATAAATATATTTTATTGAATTAATGTATTTTTTAAATAAATTAAATTTTAATTGAATATTATTACTAAATTAATTTTTAATAAATATAAATGATCATAGAAATTTTAATTATTACAATGGAAATTTTTATTATGGTTTAAAAACAGTTTTTGTCAAAACCCATGAAATTTCAATAAATGTCAGTTTTTTTTAAAAATTTAAAATTCACATATATTTAGAAACACCATGGAATGGATTGTGGTTTTTATTAGTTTAATGTGTAGTGTCAAAATCATAAATAATAAAGAATTCCTTCAGCATTCCTATATAAACCCACTCAATCTTCCATTCAACTTCACTCAAAACCTTTGGAGATCGACAAAACTCTTCCCTCTTCTCTCTAAAATCTTCTAATGGTGCCCTAAACTCCCTATAATCCTATCACAAGCTTCTACCATGCCTTTGGGATCACACTTCCATGTAATGGATTTCTTCAATTCTCATTTTTTTCCAAATTTTATTATATTATTATACCATTTTATATTCAATTAAAAATGTTGGGGTATAATATTAAAAATCCCTATACTTCCCTCTTTATTTTTAAAATTTCATTTTCCTTTATATCTCTAATTAATTTCTCACATGTACACTCGTTACCATGTCAAAATTATGTAGAGAATTTCTCTCTTCTCATTTACATTCAACCAACCAATTTATTTTATGAATCTAAATTCCATTACATATGTTTGGATATTACATTCAATGACCATTGTATATTCCATATCATGTATAAATGATGACATACTCCTTTCTCTCTAATCATTAAATTTTATGATTTTTATTTGACATCGTTATTCTTCCAAAGTTACACAAAAATTTCCGATGTCAAAATTATCGTGGATGTGAATACCATACACATTAATCTATCAAGGGTATTCAACTTAATGAAAATGTAATTATTGATTCATTAAATTCATTTATTTATTTCACATCTCTTATTCATGGAATAAATTATGACGGTAAATGAATCAATGTCGTATGATCCACGTGGCACCCTAATAGTTCCCCGATAACGGTGGTGCCCTGAAAGTGCTCCAATGCATCAGGGAAATAATAGTATCATGGTACGTCAAATGCAATGAGGGTTTAAAAATGATAATTCAAGTGAAAAGAGGGTTGACTCTTGATAATTCATGTAAAATGAGGGTTTACTCATGCTCTATTTGCAATGATCCTCATCTCATGATAATATCATGTTAAATGTTGATGCCACATTTCGATGTTATGATAATCATGCTATATCAGGCCATTATGTTTATGTTTTTCTCGTGCTCTATTGATATGCTTATTTCCTAACATGTAATATATTAATCATGTAATGGATTGTTTTCTCCCCTACTAGGCTTTATAGATCACCATATTTTTATGCTTCTCCTCAGGTTTTTCCATTCAATGCTAAGTATGAAAGATTGTTGCGGTTTTGTAAAAGATATTTTCATTAAAGTTGTTGTGTTTTATGTTCTAAGATATTATTTAATGTCCTTAATTTAAAAATACACTGGACCTATAGATCCTCAGGGTTATATTAATTTCATGTTTATGTAATAAATCATGTTTAAGTGAGTAATAATGACCAGGGTTGTTATACACACCATTAAAATCCTCATAGAAAAGAAAACGTGGTGGAATAATCATTCACCCAGAATAGATACCTATTGAAAAGGACGTATTTCACAACAACATGAGAAAACTAGGCCTCATGGGGATAACACCTCATCAATATATTAAAAATTAATATGTAGTTATGAAATATATGCACAAATACCAGTGTCACACCACCGCTGAAGGCGCATAAAATAGTTTATCCATTTAAAATATGGGTCTAAAACAATATTTCTAAATAATAAAAATTAAATTTTTATTTTCATATCTAAGGGTTTTCCACAACTGAACCATGAGACCAAGGCATAAAAGTTTCAAACTAGATGAAAAATATTTGTCTCGATGAGAAGGACTAATTGCTATAGATGGCGTGTCAATTAGATGCACCGTATAGGATATACGACCATCTATAGTTTCTTATCCCCACTTAGACTAGTCTTGTACAAGTATAGAAAGATCCCTCCCCCCTTCACCTAGGTTGGTCCGCATAGTATGGACCGGTAAATTGTAGCTAGACCATGGCCCATCATTGTCGCCCAGACCGTCAGCCACTGACCTAGCCAACTAGCCAAATGCCTGGTCCTGCGATGACCGCGTTGTGTGGGTCATGGAAACCTGAGGTCACACACTATGACCCCACAATCCCCCCGGTGACCCTCGTTACACAAAAATTTCCATTTTCCTATGACACCTCTTTCCCCATGTCTTCCTTGGGACCCACGACTACCCACAAATCTACTCCACTGACACCCCTCCTGCCGCCCCACCACCTCACTATCCAATCCTACTCCTTCCGGTGCTCTTTCCAGTGCTGTACCGCACTCCACTCCACCACCAGCAGGCCACGCCACCCCACAGATCCCATGCACAGTCCACCTTGGATACCTTCCAAGATGTTGTTGTCCATACATATCCATCCAGTGCACCACCTTGTGTCATCCCGTGCTTCACTCTCTTCCGACCAATACCACCACCACCTCAATGACCAACTATTTCACCCCACTTCTAGCCACTTCCCTGGGATGCTTCTCGCAGTTCTACTCCTGTGGCCCCTTTTGCGGGCCACCTCAACCATAATGGTTGCCCAAAAATTAATCTTATACAGGTTTAAAAATAATCTGCACATGATCTTAACAAAACCAACCTTTGTTCAATTAACTACCGATGTTTTGACATATTGAATAAAATTAACGAGGAGAACCACAATTAATTTTGAAGAACACCCAAAAAAATATAATCCACGAATGGATCAATGGCCCTGTTAGTGAGGCCATTGATGACAATAATAAAAATGATGCATCTATTTAACAATGAAAATTCTTTCAAATAAAACTCAAATCGGAGGTTCCAAGTATAAAATCCTACCACAAAACGATTTGACAAACATCACCAGTGATTTTTTCCAACATCTTATTTGATCCACTGATGATCCATTCATGATCCATCAAAGAAGTGAGGGGAGACAAATGAGAAATAGGGAATTAGTAGATAGAGAAATTTAAATATAGGTTAATATTAATTCAAATTACCATAACACCTATTTATATAATTCTCGATCAGCCCATAATCTATAAATTTCTACGACCCCTCATTTAATTTTTCACCTTGCGAAAACAACTCTATCTGAACTCAACAAGGGTCTCATATTTCCAATCATAGTCCATGTTCAAATGTTATTTTGAACAACATTTGAGATAAAATAAATAAATTTCATTATTTTAATTGAAATTTACCCCATGGGTGACTTTTCTCAATGATGTATTGCACTAAAAAGTTAATGTCCTGTCTAGGGTAAAACCAACGTTCTAGACTCATATGTGACCAAACATTTTGGATAAGAGATACTTTTTATGAGATATATGATATCATCAACATTTATTCTATAAAATATATTTAACTTTTTTGGATAATTTTTTCTGGTCACACCGGGCCTCAAAATTGAAAACTATCTTGCTGGCTAGCTCTATAAAAATTCTTAGAAATATATAAAACTCATACATACTGAAAACCAAGTTTCAGTATTGTTACATCCTTCAATACTTTTGTCATAAAAATGAATAAATAGAGAAACTACTCAGGAATCAAACCCCACACCTAACTCTCCCCCTCCCAAGAAAACATGAACATTTTTGTGCTGCCACAATATGAAAACCATAGTGATGGTTCATTATCATAAGTTCATTCCCTATAAATGATGTTCTAAGGGAGGTTCTCTTATCTCACTAGCTTCAACATGTATAAAATTTCATTCAACTGTTCCAGCTATTGGGGGTACGGTAAGTCCGTAGTAAATTTTTTCAACTCATTTCATGTTCCCAAATGGCCCTGAGAAACAAAAGGGATATTTAACCCCCTAGATAAACCTCTATATCCCACATCGTGACCAAAATCACTTTTCTTTTCCTGGAATATGATTTCTTGATTCCCTACTTTTGATTATCCATCTAGGGAAACATTGAAGGATATCTAGTCACACAAGATTTCATAGTAGAGGTATCACAACCAGGACTCTCTTCCATGGCCAGGAAGCAATGGAGATATCACCATCGACTAATGAAAAATCCTACCCTCCTACTTCAGAAAGGTCAAATAAAGGGAAGCTAAATTCTCTGAATATTCCCACACTAGGTGAGCATGGGACTTCCTACTAGAGGATTCTTCTACCATGTTACCCTTTCTTGAATTATAGACTACCTTAATTTCATATACATGAAGTTAGTTCAAATATCTTTGATGCCTCACGCTCAAGTCTCTCTGGGTGAAAATATACCTGGAACTCTGGTGGTCTGAAAAAACAACAAATCGCTTTTCCAAAAGATAGCATCTACACATTCTCAGGGCGAAGAATATGACTATAATCATTAGATAGTGAGTTTCATAATTCTGTTCATGGGGTCTCCATCACCTAAACCTGTACTTTATAACTGTATTATCAAGACATGATGTTGAGAACGTAAGGTACTAATGAACAGGGAGTGTGAGTATACTCATCCAACCATAAGAGTCTTGACATAGAATGAATAGGCAAAATCCCCTACATCTTTTCCCCTATTAAAAGAATATTAATCCCCAAAACAGGCACTCTATATATCCGTCTAGTGGAATATCATGAAAAAGGTGGTCAAGAAGTAAAAACTCAACCATCAATGACAGGATCTAGTCTGGAACTCCATTGAACAAACTCAACCAGAATGTTTGAGTCAGGGGGGCTCTTCTACAACTCCTCAATACTATTCTCTGTGGTCCGAGCTGAATTTACCTCACGGATTCTCATGCATAAAAAATGCATCTTGGTGGGGTTAAGAACCCTCTTCTCTATGAATTCATAGCTAAATCAAAAAAATACTACCACAGGGTTACACCGAATCCCTATATCACCAACTGTTAAACCTCAAAAAATGATAAGGGAGGAAATATTTTTTCACATAGGTTATAATAATTTAAACTCTACCAAGCAGAAAAGAAAAAGGGGATACCTCTTATCATCTCATGCTCAGCAGAATTGTAGATATCCAAAGATGGTGGTTTCATAATGTCCTAACTTTCAGCTTTAAGAGCCTGAAATGGGCCCTTAGGTTATGGGGGAAGACCTAATAACAGCATCCCCCACCTTCATATTCTCCTTCTCATCTACCAAGAACAACTCCATGGGGGCCAACCTGACCACGATGATTTCTCTACTGTGGTAGTCCACAAGGTGTCTGCCTGGTGTTCTCATCATTTTTGGTTGGGGAGTCTCATTCCATGTGGCCACGAATATCAAAATAATAACACAAGGCCATTCCAGTATATCCCCATGCACTATGCCGCCTCATCCCCATTTGACTATGTGCCTAAGACCCATTATGTGGAGGGATCCTACATCAGGATCTTATCAATTTTCATATTCTAGCTACAGAAGATGTCCCATATTTGTTTCACTCAATGCCACCACTATCTTTATGTTGTGACAAGAATCTCTCTACCACAAATAGCTACTCCAGCACACCGACATTTGTGGGGATGAAAAATGGAACTGTGATAGCACATATCTCTTTACAAATTCCCTAGTCGAACATCCATTATTAGATGTCTCCATCATGGATCATGTCCATAGAGTAGCATACAAGGTCTGTTATCCTAGTCACATACTCAATCACCATCAACCCTCCCAACTGAAATAGAATACGTTCATATAGCAGGATGGAGCACAAGAAGGAGGTGTATTACTCCCCATGAAACTGTTGAGGGTAGTTGCCCCATGAGAGTTCCGAATCATCATGCGTTTGTTTAACAATGATCCACCAATGTCAAGATACTCTAGGAAAAGTTTGTACTCTAGTGCCAGCATTTTACCTCTTAGTGAATATATAATATTGAAAAGGTAGACCACTGAATAAAACAAATATCTATTGCTTAAGGGTCTAGATCACCATTGAACCTCGGAGTCTCTTGCATTGAAAATATTGGAGCATTTTCTTCATGTTCTGGTCCTCAACAAACTCTTTTGGCGATGTATACTTCTCAATAGGTGGAGGAGCTGCAACATACCCACATAGAGGAAGGGGATCTCATGATGGCTCCTAAACTGAGGCATCATCGCTCACTGGGTTTTCGTCACCAACCAGAGATGGTATCCTGGCTAGCTGTTCTTGTGAAGACATTATGAATGTTTTCATTGAATACTATGATCATATGAGTATATATATATATATATATCAACCATGGGGAGCTGATAGAATAAGGAAAATCAATGACTCGGCCCTATATGATGCATGGACCATTGTTCTATACAACCAGTGTCTCAGGGTGTAGAGTGGAAAAGTGTGTAATTAGGGTCCTGGTGAATGGATACATCATCCACCCATACCATCATTGCACTCTCAAACCTATGAACTGCTCTCAAGGACCATAAACACTATTTCCCTAAACAAAACAATGATCTTTTTAGAGAAATGCACAAACAACGTCCAAATAGACAACCATCTCTATTACATCTTTGTCACCACCTGGCCCATATCAGGGCATGAACCACAACAAAACCAAGCCCGCCTCCAAAGGCCATGGGGTGGGGACATGTTTTGAAAGAACAAAAAATAGAATAATGATTTTTCCTAATTACATGTACACACACACACACAACCAAATCAATTAAAAACTGTAGAGGAAGAATGATAAGATACAACACTTTCATATATAAACCAAAAATATCCATCCACCTCTAAAAAGTACATGAACATGTTTTCTAAAGTAAACCGAAAGGTAAAAGTTGATATTTACCCACTAAACTTGAATAGTTTCATAGATTATAAATAAGTGGAACATTAAAATAGCTAAGAGATCCCCCCTCTAGGATCCCAATCTATGACCACCACATGCGGTCCAAACACCCCATATCACTAAACTCCTCTGATTTCATGATCAACATTTCTATATCTTACAAGGGTATACCATGTGCGGGAAATCCCCATGCAGGGTTGAGTATAAAAAAACTCATTAGGATTCCTTGAAGGTTTAAGGGAGCATAAAATAGGTACTGAAGAAGGTGCAAGTAGATAGAACAAGGTACATTAAAAGAGAGTACAACTCAACCCCAAAAAATTGTGATGTAATCCCTTCTGAACACAAGATGATAGAAATACCTATAATATTAACTTCTCATAAACACTTTTCTACCTATATTTTTAGTGCATAAGTGTCCAACCAAAAGAAGCTAGAAATAGATAGTATGTGGCATACCCCACACATCTGCACCTCCCTGGGAAAGAGATTATCCAAAACCAAAGGATTGGGTACCAAAACAATATATATATATATATATGATAATAAAATATACCCAATTAATGGAGTATGTTGACCAATATCTTGAATCTTATCTGAGTAAAATACTAGGAAACCATAACATAAGTGACCACCATTGATGCCTAGAATCCCACATGTTTTCATTGAACTACTATTCAAATAGAATCAATCATTGTACCATGATATTATCCACCTTGGGTGGCATTGTCATGCCCTCATATTTGTTTGTCACATTAGAAGGATGTGTATTAGTGGGGGAAGAATCCCAATTTCTCATCAGTCTAACAGTACGTCAACCACATATCATCACTGTTACTCATATCCAAGGGATTCCAAAATCACAGTAAAGGACCCATGAAAATGTTTTTCAGGGGAATTACACTTTGATATTAGCTGATTGAGGACACAAACCCTTAGTGACAGGGGATTCAACTATGAGGTCATGTTATAGGACCCACACCCTAATAAATTAGGGGGATTCCACTCTAGTTCATTGAGGTCCCACAACATAGAATGTCATGTGGATTCCACGTGGAACATCCATCAGAGAATCCTTACCAACCTAGCTAGAGGTAAATATGGAACTACGATGGACATCCCTATATGATGGTACCTCTCAGAGAGTACTATGGAACACTATCCATCCATGTTGGATGGTACTCCTCGTAGAGAACTGAGGAAAACTATCCATATCAGTTGGATGATACCTCTCAGAAATCACCGAGGAAAACTATTCATCCATCCTAGATGGTCCATCTCCAAATTCTCTAAGTAACACAGGTCATCCTTCTGGGTGGTACCTCCTAAGATGAATATCACAGTAGTCATCATGTTCCACCCTAGATACACTTCACTACTTGAAGATCTCTTATCATATCATAGTATCCCTTATAGAGTGTATCATCACGTTCTATAATGAAAATCACATAGGATTGGCTACTCACATGCCAAAATTCGAGTCCAAAATATGGAGATATGAGATAAAGAAGATTTTTATAGGTAGTATATGGCACATGTGGGGACCGCACTTCAAGTGGAATCGCCTTATCTATTAGATGTGTAATTATTCATTCTTTTTTTTATTGAATTATGAACATGTACCCCTAGGAAAGCCAGTATACTCTTAGAGTACATGGACCATATAATTAAAAGGCTGATGAGTGCACAATGCTCATCATTATCCACGAGGGTCGAAAACATAACATCAATGACTCACATCCTCAATGGCCTGAAAAATTTACTACACCACTTCACAAATATTCTCCACTATAAAAAGATTCAATGTTAACCCAAGAAATGGGTTCTTTACAAAAAAATCAGATGAATCTTCCACTTATATTCCTTTCATGTCTCCACTTTTAATGAGATCATGAACAACGCTTCACACATCCACTCAAATCATATCGTTCTGATCCTTATAGAAAAAACAGACATGATCGACTATTTAATTTCCATAAATGGAAATATGATGGAAATGTAGTAATACATCTAATTTTACATTATTCACATAGCATGGGGAAACATAATCAATCCAAAAACTAATATATGTATGACACCATTCCATTACTCATAGAAAAACACAAGGGATCGACTTCTCATTCACCTAGAATAGATACCTGTTGAAAAGGATGTACTTCTATGAAACATGAACGAACCAGGCCTCATGGGGCCCAGACCACATCTTTGGTTTAATAACATGAAGGTAGTCTTGAAAATTTCTCTACATGAGAAGGTTCGTGCCACCACTGACAGTGCATCCAATGGATATTTTAATTTGAATATGGGTCTGATACATGTTTTCCGAATAATAATAATTAAATTATTATTATTAAATATAAGAGATTCACACAATCAAAATATGAGAAAAAGGATTAAAATTCTTGAATTGGTCTGAAAAAATTTATGTTTATGAGAGGGACTCATGGTCACAGATGGGACATCACTATGTTGCCCCGTTTATGAGATATGGACCCCTAAAGGGTCTTGGCCCAAATTTGGTTGCTCAGACCAATGTCTAGAACCCCCCCCTAGGTCGACCTACAATGGATGTGTCGGTAAGATTCATTTGGCCAATAACCCCACCATGTATCAGGACCCACGTATCCCCTGACAAAACTAGTCGGTCAGTCTCCTGTTCACAGTGGTGACTTGAAAAATGTTGGTCGTTATCGCCCGAGGTCGCACGTTGTGACCCCGCTCTCCTCGGTCACCCTCTTGCCCACAACCGCCCATGGCTCTGCTCTACCAAGTCCCCACTCACTATCTTATTTTCTCTCTATCCTTGCCCTATTGGTGCAGTGCTCCGTCTAGCGCTCCCCCACACTCTGCTCAACCGCCAGCCAACCACACAGCCTCTGGCTCCCTTGCACAGGCCACCTTGCACACCTACTACACTTGAGCTATCTTTATAGCTTCTTCAAACACAACAATAGGTCCCATCCCATTCTATAACTTCTAGAATCACCTCTAACTCCTCACCCTTCCATTGTGATCCACTTCTGGACACCGCCCTGGGCCACCGCCAGTGGTTCTACTCTAGTGGCCCCTTCCACAGGCCACCATGACCACACTAGATGTGTAAAAATAAATTTATTATTCGATTCATAATCCTTAGGATGATATCAGCACAGTTCTAGCCTCTGGTCAACAATTCATTGATGTTTTGACAGGTTGAATATAATTAACGATGAACACCATGAAGATCGACGAAGATCACCCAAAATAAACAGGACTCGAGCATAGATTGGTTTTCATGTTAGTGTAGTCATCTATGAAGATAATCAAAATGATGAAACATTTTAATGAAAAATATTATTTATTAAAACTCCAATAAGGGAATATGTGGAGAAAAATACTAACTCAAAATGATCTGATCGACGACATCAATGCATTCCCCTCACGTATGCTTTGATCCATCGATGATTCATTCGTGTTCCATAAATGAATGGATGGGATAGAGATTAGAGAGAGTGAATTATTATATATAGAAATGTAAATATGGGTTATTCATAATTCAAATTCCCTGAATGTCTTTTTATAGATGTCCTGCTAGGAACATAATCCAAAATTCCCGCGAACCTTATTTTATGTCGCGTATATGCAAAACACGCCATTTTGAACTCAATAGTAGTCTCAGATTTCCAATATGAGTCCCCATTCAAAATTTATTTTCAACGGCCTTTGAGATAAAATAATTAAATATATTTTTTTATGATTTTTCCCTTGGTTAGTTTTCCCCCAAAAGTCTCACACTGACAAATTCTCTGCCCAACCTATTGTAAATTCCACTTTCTATACTCAACTGTTTCATCATTTTATTGATCAGATATTCTATTTAAGATAAATCTCATTTTCTTCATGTGTATAGCATAAAATATACATAAAATGTTTTTATTATTTTTTCATGGGACACCGATCCTTATAATTTTATGTTGTCTCAACACCTAGCTCTTTAAATATTCATAGAAATATTTCAATGTCCTACAAAGCAAAAAAATAGGTTTCTATATACCATTATATTTGGGATATATGGTTTTCCCTTGGTAGGACATAACAATTGTGAGCATCATTTATTTGGACAAATATCATGTGAGGAAAATTTATTTGATACTTCAATAATATATATTTAATGAAGATAATGAAATTTCAACTAAATGGTGACACCTTTGAGTAATCAACGACAACCATTAGGTGAAAAATAGTGATTTTTTCCTATGTGCAACATATCCATTATGTGGGCCAATTAATTGGTTTCATCACACATATGGTTATTTATTTTCATTTTTTATTTCATTAATTTATTTTAAATGTCATAATATAGTTTTTGGAATAATTTTAATAAATTATTTTCTCTTTTTTGAATTGATCCAATTAATCAAAATTCTAATATTTGTTTGGAAGATAATAATAAGAATTACTATAATAATTGTATTATTATTATTCTTTTTAATATTCATGTAAAATAAAAAATAATCAAATTATGTGTGTAATTAATAATTATGATAAATAAATTAGATTATGTGATTAATAAAATGAATTTACTTTTTTGGAGTTCTTTGAAAGGGTTTGGGGTAAATGATGACATTAATTTGAAAATAAAAACAAGAAAATATTATTGTAATTATTATTATTATTTAATGAGGGAAAAAAATTTTTGGGAATATATATAATGTGAGTATATATATGGGATATATATATATCCCTATAAGGGTGTATAAATATATAAGGATGTGTATATATATATCATTTAGATATATAAGTTAAGTATATATTTACATATATATTAATGCTTGTGAATGTGTAAATATAAATATATATAAATATATATATTTGTAAAGGAAGATCTATATATATAATTCTTATAAATGAGGATATATATATATACATTTATTTATTTATATAGATGAATTTGAAAAATATATTTAATGAGTGATTATGTATATTATATAGATTTATTAGAAAAATGAAACTAATTATATAATGGGTTGATTGTTCTTTTAATAGCTAATTTTATTTATTAAATTTGGTAATAAAAGAGAAAAACGATTAATGGAATTAAATAAAATAATTAATGATTTAAAGAATACACTGAAAAGGTGAAAATTAGGTGTGTGTTTCCAAATAGGACACACATGAGAATAAGAACATCCCCTCAATATACTCCATGTCTGTCTCTATTCATCATTTGTCATGATTTTTACATTATTTATCTTATTATATATTATATTTCTTTAATGTGTCTCCTTGATATGTTCTCAGGTGATGATTATATTGATATGTTTCCAATTCTTGTGGGTTAATCCCGAATATAATAATTTTAAACCATTTTTTTTCTAAGTTAGATTGGATTTAGTGGTGCAGTTAAATGCATATATTAAAACTCAACATTAGACATCATTGCACACAATTTAGGAATTCCTTGACCTTAGTCTATTTTTTATATATGTTCAGAGCATGATTGTCAGTGTGAACGAGTATCGTAGTTTGAACCTTATATATAGGTTTCCTTAAAAAAAATTTCCCTATATTGGTTGTTGATGTGATTGTTTGGGGTATGTGTGTAGCCTGTGCAACCTTGGTTTGATGCTTGATCACATGAGGTGTATGTTTGTGTGTTTCCTTTCATCATTTGTTTTGTTACATTTCCATTGAATTGTGATTAAAGTGTTAATTATTAAATTTGAATAGACATGATTCTTGTTATATCATTTCCATTATATATCAGATATGATTTCGTTTTTCCTTTTTCATTTTAGAGTGCATATTTTCCATATTGGGACAACAAGTTAGATGCCACCCATGCATGAGGGTATCCTCTGAGATGGATCATACGAACATTATTCAGTATATATAAGAACTATACCATATAGATTTGATCATTCACCTGATTTGGGAAATCCATTTAGGATTGATGTTCTAAAATTTGGCAGACATGTGAGACTTGAAGAATGTTTGAGCAATCCACTCAAAATAGATGTTCTAGATATGGGGTAAAAAAGTACATGGACTCTCCATGTTAGTGGAATGTGTGAAATTATTGGTGATATATATTCTAGGTGAATGTGTCTATCTGGTGACTGATTCTCTAGTTATTATAGTGATGAAAATGATATGTTTCTCCATGCATTCAGCCGGTGAAGGTAGAGCTAATACTCAAGCACCTAAAATCTGCCAATTATTTTTCTAATATATTTTGGTAATATATATACATTTTACACATTAAATCAAAAAAAATTATATTTTATTCACTAATGTTAATATTATTTGTTGGTTTTTAACTGATTCATGTACTCACACCCTTCAAGGAAATTTTGATGCACATGTAGATTACATGCTCCGAGATATTGCAAAGGAAAAATGGCCCTATGGTTGATAGTTGAGTAGGTGAAATGGGGTGATGCTCAAGTTTCTCAATGGAGTTATAGTGGGAAACCAAATTATTGATTACTATCATTATTTATATTGTATTTAGAGCATTGTTTTGTTGTATTTTTTATCAGATATATCATATTTCTAATTCTATGTGTAATATAATTATTTATTTTTATTATATATTTTTATTTTTATTACTATGATGTGTTACGTATGGTATTGTCTCCCTAATGTAGGATGTAGTTCCTCACTGGTAGTCACAAGACTCATCTATACATGAATCTGAGCATGAGGTCATGTGGGAATCCAGATCAGACCTGGTGGTTTAGGTCAGGATTTCAAAAAATGGTATCAGTGGTCTAGGGTTTAATAACTTATTTTATCTTTTCCTTGATTTGGGATAATATAGAAATGAGTAATTATGGGTGAGGATCAGACATGTGATTTATAGTTTTATTTTATCAACATTTCATAGTGGGCCTCTATGATTCAATAAATTTTGAATTTACGTTTTTATATTTGATTTTACTATAGAATATATTTTTTTGAGTGAATCGCATTATTTGGTTATGTGATTTGTGTTTCTTGGTATTTGTTCATGAATCATGATAGGCATGAAATATCATATTATATATATATATTCCATGAAGTATATTGTTAAAATCTAATTAAATTCATATTGAAATTAATATATTTTTCTTTTTTATATTATTTTTAGCATTGCTATATTTGAGAATGTTCTTTTTAATGATTGACTATTTAAAAGTGGTTTTTTCTAATGTATAGATGTTTGTAATAAGGACTTATGTCTCGAATAGTTGGAATTTAAATTTTTATCTCATTAAATAAACATTTTTGAGTTATAATGCACTTATTGTAATCCACTACTGTGGAAATAAATATTTATTACATTAAAAAATATCAAAACTCTTATAGTGGTGAATAGTGGTTCAACGATCTGAGACACTTCTTGAGGATGCAATTAATTATTGTAGGAATAATTTTAATATCCTTAATTTTAAATGATTACAAAACCAAATTTTATAATAGATTACATGTATTTTTTGTGAAAAATAAAATTTGTTAATACTTTTATTTATGATGTATTTATGTAATGGAAAAATCCTTGTTAATGCATTGGAATATTAGATGGAATCTTTTTTGAGTCTGACACAATGTTTTTATGGGATCCCAAAGATTTTCATGCCCTAGAAAAAATAGAAGAAAATTTAAATATATTTTAGTATGTGCATATGATTTTTTCTGAAAAGAAAAGGAAATTTTTACAAGTCATACCTTGTTTGAGAAATTTGGGACTACTGTTAGATCGAGGATGTATGTTTTCCCATAAACACAATATAACATTTTTCTGCATCACATGTTTTTTCAACTAGAACATGAGAAAAATTTAATTATACAATATACTATATATTTTTTCATAATATAACTAAATATAAACAAATAGGCATCACTTATGAGAAATATTTAACCTTCATTAAGTCTATAATGTGGGTTTACCCATGGCATGACAAGACATTTTTGCATCAGTAATGCTGGTTTAACATTGGATTTATATTACCTGTTTTCCAGTCATGAATTTATTTGGATTTAAAGAATGATTATTTTTTCCATATTAATGAAATTTGATTAAAATTCAACAAAATATTTTTTAAAAGAATTTTTTTTTTGAATTTATTTAAATAATCATCATTTGAAATTTTTTTCAGATAGTAATAATAATAATATTAATATTAATAATAACTGTAGAATATGTATTTTTTAAGTTAAATAAATAGAATGGAATTATGTCTCTAATAAATATTTAATAAAAATAAATGGATTAGTGTGATTAATAAAATGAATTTACTATTATCAGGATTTCTAGAAATTTTTGTGGGGTAATTGATAATAGTTATTCAAAAAAATGTTCTTATTCATATTATTAAATTTCAATAATTATTTATGTGTGTTTATATATATATATATTGTGTATATTTTTATGGGATATATATATGTTTGTGTGTGTGTGTATTTATATTCATATGCTGGTGTATATATATATTGCAGTATATATATACAACTTATATATATTTATAAGTAAAATAAATAAATATATAAATAAATGTATTTATAAATGTAATGTTGTAAATGTATATATGATTATATGAGTGTGTGTGATAATATATAATTTGTATATATATAAACAGACTATTTATAAATAATAAGTAATGATTGGTTAAATTTATTTTATAGATTTTTTAAAAACAATGATACACATGAATTTATATGTGGATATTTTTTAATAGTAAATTTAAATAATTATATTCATTAATAAAAGAGAGAAAAGATTAAATAAATGAAACAAAATAAGTTATTTTTAAAAAATGTACTCTTTAAAAGATTGAAATAAGTTGGTGGGTGTCCATGTGGGGCATAAAAATGAATATGTATGGCCCCTAACACCAATCCCTCTTACTCTCTCTTCCATCCACTATCATGTATTTATTTTATTTTATTTTATTTATTAAAAAACTATCCACCTGATATCTTTTTCAACATTGACTAGATTGATGTCCAATTAATGTTCTAGTTCAGTCTCAATGAGAAAAAAATAAACATAATTTATGAATCTAAATTGTGTGAGGATTATTTAGTGAAATTAAAGTCAAAAATCAAATCACATCATAAGTCATTTTGGCATATAAGGTAAGAATTCATAGACTTTTGGGCAATATTTATATAGTTTTTTTGGAAATTTTGTTGTTGAGTGTCTGTATCCTGGTTTGATACATATGTGTAAGAAGTATTTATCTTTGGATCATGTAGTATATAAATTATTGGAAATATTGTTTGGGATGCATGTGTACCTCATGAGACCTATGTTTTATGCTTGATCCCATGAGGTATATGTGTGTATAGTCATTGATATTTTATTTTTTTGTTTACATATGGATTTTGATGACTATTATTGTGATACCATTTCACTTAACAAGACATTGGATCTATCATTTCCTGTATGTATTGTATATGATCAATTTATTCTACTGCAATTTACATTATAGGTTGGGTATATTGGGCCAGCATATGAGATGTTATTTATGCATGATACTATACTTTGTGATGGATGTGCCTATCGTGGATAAGAATGTACTTGTACTATTCTTGTATATTGAATGTGTAACTTTTTTTGGTTTTCCATACTATAGATATGTTCTATACATGGGTCAACATGTGATATCTAATACATGTTAGTGATATCTACTAAAGTAGGAATCTCTAGATATTGGGTTGGATTTTACATGGACTATATCTACTATTGTAATGTTTCATAGGATTGTGGCTTTCCACTCAATGAGGATCTGTCTGTTTAGTTATAGATGTTCCATATGGAATTGTGCTGTAGTGGGTATGTTTCTCCAATTATGATACCATTATAGATAGAGACGATCTCCATGGACTAAGAATCTACATGGTACTTCTGTGTTATATTTTTTTATCATTACCACCTTTATATTTGTGGTATTTAATTTTATATTTTCTACACTTATGTTAAGGGATGTTGGAGGTGTCGTACTGAGTCGTGTACTCACACCCTACTCGAGCATTTTAGGTTGCTTATAGATTTCATAATTAGTGTTCCGCAAAAGGTCAAGGGTCCTATTGTAGATGGATTAGACGGTGGTGATGGATAGTTTTGACGTTATTAGAAAGGGTTCAATTGGGATGGACACTACTTATTTTATTGAAACTTTTATCTGGTAGTTTGATCACTGTTGTGTTTCAGTTATTATCATGAATGTCATCTTTCTGATTCCACATGTATTCTAATTATTTATTTATATTTCCTGTATTTATTATAAATCTTATGAAAGTTATTATAGGAGTATATTCTCCCCATTTATGGACTCATAGCCTCACAGATAGTCAGCATCCTCTTTTATATGGTTAGACGGACATGAGGTCATGTTCCACTATAGCTCATACATAGTGGTTTAGTTATGGATGTTAGGCAACCTACTATTTAAAATTTTAATTATAAATTTCAATAATAATAACAAAAAAATTTATATTGGTTTTACATAATGAATTTATTTTAAATAATTATTAATAAATTTGTTCTCAATATTTTTTAATGTCATTTTATTCGTAAAAAATATATTTTTATCCAAATGGGTTTTATTGATTTTTTGTTCCAGATATTACAATTAATTTCTATGAAAATAATAAATTTTACATGAAAAATTAATATCAATTTTTGATTCATCAAATAATATCTATATTAGTATTAATTTAAGATATTTTTTAAAAAGGAATATTTTTTAGTGAATATTGAAAATAACGATTTTTGAAATATGAATTTTTATGACATTTTTCTGATGAATTAATGTCTGAATAAAAAATATAAAATATTTATTGAATAAGTATATTTTAACATATCTATTTATTTTATTTCAAAAAAATATTCATTATTTTAGAATCCATGTATTGTCTTTTGAGAACCTAAAATGATATTTTATTAAAATAAAAAATTATTTTCCAAACTTTTAATTTATTAGAATGGTTGGAAGATTTTGTGTAGTATTAAAATGATTTAAAATTATATTAACATATGATGTTTTATTATTTAACCAAAGTAAATATTAAATCCAAAAATTCTACGATTTCATGTAGAAATTATTTTTATTCTTATATAAGTTATTTTCGTAAAAAATATTTCTCATACGCTTTTTATGTTATTATATTAGAAGTATTTTATTCCACCTATATAAAATTTAATATAATAATGTAGAATATATAATTAGAATCACTAATTCCAAAATTTTATTAATTAAAATTTTATTTCTATTCATATAATTATGTTATAATATAAAAAAAATTATGTTATGTTAGTTATGTTTAAAATTGGATAAATGAGTTTTAACTTAGTGATAAGGCTTAAAATGTGTCTAGAACATATCTAAATGTGAAAATTTTAATATAATTAAACACAATAACATATTATAATTTAATTTGGGGTTCCTTGGTTCCACATTAAATAATTACGATATATATGTTATTTAATTTTTAATGTAATTCCATGATAATTATTTCCTTCAATTATAAAAGATAACGAACTATCTACCCAAGTTCAAAATGATTTATCACTTTTACATAGCCAAGGCATTATGTATGACTTATTAGCTTCTTTCTCCAAATTATAAATTTTTTGGAATTTCCAATGAACTATTTTATCAATGATTAAATTGTAAGATAATGGTGATTTCTTAATGATGCAGTATTACACTTAACCAAGTAATTCCAATTTAATTTTTTCATATACCTCATAAAAACAATAGTATTAATAATAAAATATTTAATTAATTCCTTTTTAAATACTAAATTTTTCTTATGATTATGTGACAATAATTTCCCACCATCATTATTTTCTACGGGAAAATAACTACTTCATTGGTGTATATGAGTGGATTACCACCTCCATGAAGAGATGCTCTTCCTTTTTCATCACGAAATCACCTTGATGGATATAATTATATATATATATGATAATTCTATGTTTTTTAATTGTTTACTAGTATTTAGATTTTTGTCTTTCCATCCATAAAAAGCATGAAACATCATTCTGGTGTACACATGGACAACCATCTCCGTGAAGTGATATAATTAATTTCATATACCATTTATATGTGAAAAACAAAAAAAAATTATATTTAACAACTAAAAATAAAAATAATATAATGATTTAAATTCATAATTTTCTCGAACCACGATCAATGTACTAGATACAAGATAGCCAAACCAAAATATGTATGAATAATTTTGCAGTTTTTCCTAGAACAGTCCTTCTAATAATCAATTAATAATAAACTACTTATAAGATGTTAGAATTAAATAATATATCATATAATATATATTATTATGTATGTGTAAATTATTTATAATAAATATGTCTTTATTATATATTATATACAAACATAAACAAATAAAAAAAGAACATAAGGAATGTGATTTAAATTTTAATCTCATTTTAACCATTATTTTTTATGATTGAATAATAATTAAGGGATCATAAATTATTATTCTCTATTAAAATTAATTATTTTTTTATAGTATAATAATTTAACGAATTCTTATAATTTTTGACAATTTTATATTTTTTTAATAAAAATAATTTAGAAAATAAATTCACAATAAAGTGATAATATTTTTTGTAGTTCTAGAATCATTATTTTCCATATAAAATTTCATCAAAATGGTTTAATGAATTTTTTAATATGATATAGAGAATGTTTAAATTATTTTTTAATTATATTTCAATTGCTATAAATAAACATTTAAAAATAATGTCCTTTTTATTTATTAAATGATTTATTTTTACCAAAGGAGTGAACAAATTCTATGTTATAAATGATTATGGTATGAAAAAAGAATTACATAATATTAAAAACAGAATTATTAATATATATTATTCTATGGTAATATTTTTATTTTAAAATAAATTATTTTCCATAATTTTTTGGAAAATTTTCAATTTAAATTTATTGATATAAAATTTAAAATTTTACTTTCATCTAAAAATATTCCAATGATCTTTTAATGACATGTTTCATCGAAGATAACATCAGTTGTTGTTACCTATAATTTATATGGGATTTGATCCATTGAAACTTTCCTAGATTTTTAATTAGATTGTTTATGACTAAAATAATGGCTGGTTAATGAATCTCATTTACATTCTAAGGGGTATATTATGATGATATAAGTATTACTAAAATTTCTTGTGGAATAAATAGAAATGGATTGAGATTTTGGAATGTGTGGGACCTAAATTATAAATTCCTCAAATGTATTGGGTAATGTGATATTTATAACATAAAAGATAATGATGATATTCATCGAGATGATTTATAAAAACATTATTCATATTTTAATGTGTCTATATGATCTCTTCATGATAGGATCAAATAATTATGCATGAAAATTATTTTAAATGGATATATTCACATTCTAGTTCATGGGTGTGATTAGTTTCTTACTATCACCACATGATTATGCATGGAAATAATTGAGATTAAATTTTTTTAAAATATTAATATTTCTTATGATTATCATGACATATAATCATTTGAAGATTCATGATTGTGGAATTATAATTTTCCACCCCTATTGAAAATGTTTTTCGATATGGATTCATTTAGAAATTTATGATCTTCTTTTTTATGGGTAAAAATAATTTATGTTTAATAGAGAAACTTCATTATGTTTTTTGACCCTTGTTATTATCTTATTATTTTTTGATTGATATCACCCATGTTAATCCATATTATAAATATTATCTCACAATTTATTTTGTCTTTCATCAACTAGTTTTGAGGGATGGATTTAAGTATGATCCTTCTAGAAGTGAACTACTATGTAGATATTATTAATTGATAATGAATATATTTTATCTAATAAGTTTTTTTATATGTAGTCTCCAAATACACTATAAATTTATGATTCTAATGTTTAAATTTTCATGAAGTGTTTTGAATAATCATCTATAATGATCAAATATTTATTTATGTTATAACTAGGTCACCTTATTTGGTTTCAAATAAGTGATTATATATTTTTAAAATAATGATGAGAAATATTTTGTGAGAGACCATAGGATATTCCAAGGTATGAAATAATATCATATTATTGATAAAGGAGATGTTTTTGGTTATATAGATATAAATGCATATCTAAATATTGGAAACTAAATATGGTAATGGAAGAAAATCCCATAGGGGTAATAAAAATCAAGGGGGTGGATTGGGTATTACCTTATATTTCACCACCAAATGATGAGTGGGCCTAAGAATAAAAAAATAAATACCCTATCAAATGGGATATTTTTGGGTAATTTCATATTATAATTAAAACCTATTATAAATTATTTTATTTATTATTCTGATAAATTACAAAGCATAAACCTATGTTGTCATATATTTAAATTATGCTTTCATGATTTATATATACTATGAATGATTTTTCTTAATTATATGATTTTTCACTATGATTTTTGATTATCAGTCAATTATTATTTTTTCATTTAGAGAAGGAAGATAAAATAATTAAATTGGGAAGGTGAAAAGAAAAAACTAATATTGAAGTGTCTAATTTGATACTAGTCATATTAATTCCATTATATAAAACAATCTCTAGGTATGTTCATTCATATCCTTAGTTATTAGATTTTGTGTTTGATATAAAATACCTTAATCGAAACATTATCATATATTATATCTAAATATCCACTATTATATAACATTGTTGGAATGTGATTCCAAAAAATCATGAGATTCTCCAACCTGTTAAATTTGATGTTATTTGGGGCCTTCATTTAGACTCTTTATATAATTAAAATATTAAATTATGGTGAAGGAATGGAACATGTTATATTCATAATCAAAAAATAATTTTCAATCGTAAAATGTATTCCCATTAACTACTAATGGAAATTATATCCACCATATTGGTTTTATTACATATTTATGTTGGGTATTTATATCAAATAGTTTAGAATAAACTCATAAATATATATATTCATATATTTTGTTGTTAATATATTGTATTTTTAGAATATATTCTGAGTATTATCCTGAGTCATGAAGTTTATTTTTTAGTAGAAAATCGCACATAGTGGTAGAACTATGTTATAGATATCTTACAAAATCTCCCAAATAGGGTTGTAGGAATTGAATATGAACGACCCATTTTATCATGATAACTTGTTCATATTATTATGTGTTTCCACGTGAGGTGTAACTCTTTATTTTTTTTGGGTGATAGAATGATTCAGTAAATCATTACATTGATTATCTATATGTTTACAATATTACATCCTATGAAAAGTATCATTTTCCACATATTTTTAAATTTTTAGACCAATTTAGCCTATATAAATACTTTTCCAATATTTACCTCTTCAAAAAATATCATCAATTTCAGGTTATGAAAGAGGAAATTTTAAAGAAATCATTTTGTATGAGGTATTAGCATTATGATTTTTTTAATTTCATTCTGAAATTCCAATACCCAACCAATAATCATGGATATATTAATTTAATTCTTATGATATTCCACTAATTAGTATTTTGTGGATTTTATAGATGAAATTTTTATATATTTAATTCAATGGATTATAGTAAAATTAATTTAATGATTTTTTTGAATACCATGATGAAAGAGAATTTGTATTCTATGTTTTTCAGGTATGAATTTTTCTTATATAAAGATTTATAATGGGTCGTATAGTCTCACATGATGGTATATCGTAATACAATTCTTAGAATATTGTTCATAAACATTAGAAAATACCAACCATAATAACTATGATCCATATTTCTCAATATTTTTATTGATATTATCGAGTATCTATGATTAATTTATCTTGGATATGTAATCCACTAGAAATTTTTTCATGGAATGTATCGAAGTTCTTATATATATATATGAATGTGATGAAAACATTATGGAGATAAAAAGGAATGATTTCCACAAAGCTGAACTCATACAATAATAAGTAATATAAGTGTTATTTATCCATACTGATTCATTAAATAAGGTAACATATTTTCTCACTATGTATAATGATTTGATGATAGTATAATCCTCTCTCCAATTGAATGTACATGATTATAATTAAGTAAGAAATGATTTTGAGCTTATTGTGGAATTTATTTCTATTAAAATATGGATATATCATCATTACGGTTAAATATGATATATATATATGTATTGATAATAAAATATTTATGTATATGTACACATAGAAAGATCATAATACAAACCAAAGGAGGTGGTTTTAAGGAATTAATGTTTATATATACTCAATAAGCTACCACCACAGGAAGAAAAACTTGGTCAGTGATGCTCATAGATGAACATACCTATGTATTTTATCCATGTATTGGATTCAAATAAATCCCATACTTATCAATTTTTCAAATAAGGGACTTAAAATCTTTAGGAAATGGGAGATTCCATTTCTTTCTCATATGAATGTTGTATCCTCCATCCATGAGAGTATTAAAGGGGAAAAAGTGTTTATGGGACTATAAAATTGGGTGATAAATTTTCTTGATTTTAACATTGATTGTGATGGAATGATATGTTTTAGGAACCTATTATAATTCCAATAAATACTAGACATGTGAATAGTATATCTGATGAAGAACATAGTTAATCATTCTCTATTCATCATTGAATCATGACAATGAATTATAATAATAATGGTCATTTCTTATTAAAATAATGAAATTTGTTACTGAAAAGTATATACATCATTTATTAATATTTCATAATGTTAATGAAGTGTGACATAATTATAAGAGGTTTTTTAAAACATTACCCATAAAATAAACAAAATTAGAAAAAATAATAATGGATTGGAACTCTCTAAAACATCAAAAGGCCATAATATCATTTAGGTTATATTAAATAACCATATAAATTCAAGATAATTCATTAAAATTAGAAAAGATATATCCCTTGATTGTATTTCTATAATATACATCATGCATGTGGTAATATTTCATAGATCACCAAATTATAATTTATTTGATCATGATTCAAGGTTAACCCTGAAATTCTAGAGAAGTTTATAACCGGTAATCAATATAAAGTTGAACATTACCGATGCATACCATCCATAAAAAAAATCAATTTTATAGGACAATCTATTCATTTTACTATATATTTAGGGAATTTATTATGAATTTGAATTTTTTTTGGGATCAAATCCATTCTCTAGTGTTTTTTCATTAGAACAATAAATTCAACTCAATCAGTCATATTTATCCACATAAATCCCACTATGGTAGAAACTACTAAAATAAATTATCATGGGATGATGTTACTGGAAAAAGGCTATATAGAGAAGATATAACTATTTAAATGATAGGGGTTTATATAAACAATTATTTTTAAATGATTTCATTTTAGAATCAAAAGAAAGAATATACTAAAACTCATTGGTTATATTTATTGTTCGAAGTAGGGGAAAAATTAGTCCTATGATAATTTATTTAATATAATGTTATGATATTAAGAAATTTTATTAACCTGAGGCTCTTTCACAATGATATTATTGATAATATCTTGATAGAAACACATCAATTAGATCTTCCACTAAATCCATCTCAAATTCATGGTGTGATGCACTTATCTCTCATGATAATCTATGTACTATATACTTCAATATAATTAAACTTTGTGCTCATAGCACTAGAAAATGATATTTCATATTAGGTATTATTGGGGTTGGATATGAATCAAATAGTGAATGTTCTAAAAAACAATATATCTCACGTATTTATACTTTTTTGATGAAAAATTAATGTTCAAGATAGTCTTTGGGAATTGATGATGTAATGAGGCAGAAGTATCCATATTTTCTTCTACCCACGTGAAAAAAAAATTAATGGAGAAATTATTATATCAATGGATGTATAACACAATAATATTTAGTATTAAATTTATCATAAATTAAATATTATTGTATAATATGTTTCCTAACACGAAACACTAATATTTAAACAGAACTTAATGTATTATAAAAATATTAATATTTAATTGCAACTATTATAACCAAGATGTTCAAATAAATAATATTAATATTAATATATACTTTATAAAAAATATTTATACAATTTATATATAATGTAAATTTATTTATTAATTTATAATAAATATGTATGTAATTTTTTAGTAAATTATTTTTATGCTTAAAAATATATATACTCCTTAAAAATTGTTTTTATTTAATTATATACAAGAATAATAACATTAATTTATTTGAATTATATAAGTTTTATATCAAATAATGGGTTTGATTTTTGGATTAAATATATAAATTTTTTCTTAGGATAAATTTTTGATATTTTTAGAAATTATTTGATTTATGGGTAAATTGTGAAAATATGGAATTTTTAAATATTGTCACTTTTATGACATTATTTTCATGTCAGAATTACATAACAAATATAGATACATTTATATAGACCAAATATATTTTTAATGACATTAATAGAATATTATAAAGCATATTTATGAATTTTTGAACTATATTTTTACTTTGGTGAACAAAATAGATACTTTATTCAAATGTATAACAGGTTTTTTGTATATGCATTTAGTGGAACAGTTGGATTTTAACATACGATTTTTTTCTTTATATCAATGTATAGAAAACATTATTTGTGTATTATATAGGTAATTAAATTCATTAAAAAAATAATATTACAAGATTTCATGTTAAAAATATATGTACTTATAAATCATGTATTTTCTTAAAAGAAGTTTTTCATTGGTTTTGTGTTATTATATTAAATGTAATTTCTTCAAACTATTGAAATTGAATTTGATAAAATGTATAAAAAATTTAGAAAAAATATTTTAAGAATTTTATATATGCGAAATTCTATTTTGTTCACTAAATTATGTAATCATGGTGAAAATTAAGTTTCAGCTGTTATGGAAAAATATTATTTTAAAGTGTTCAACTGGAAGATAAGAAAAATATTATGTTCCAAAATTAACTTTTTTAGTTTATTTTAACATTATAATATATTATATTATAATATTGAATTCCCAAGTTCCCAATTACTTGATTATGAACTATATATAATTTAATATTTAATTTAATTTCACGTTCCTCATTTCCACTACATAAAAATGAAATCTACTAGAATCCATTGTTAAAAATGTATTAGAACTTTATATTATCCAATATATACTATAATAAAATCATATATACCATCCACATATCCTACAAATTCTAGAATTTCTTAAATATCAGCATTACAAGGCCTATGAAGTAAGAGAATGGAAGCTTCCATGCAAAAGAGGTAAAACTCTTAACTAGGAACTTTTAATTTTATTCATTTTTATACCACCAATAAATCAATGATATCAATTATAAAAAAAATATTTCAGTATTTTAAATATTATTTATTTTTTAATTATAATTTTTTAACTATTTTCCACCTAATTACCATCCAATGAGAAAATAAAACATCACTCGAATTTATATCTGGATTTCCACATCCCTGAATCAATGTGTTTTTTTCATCACCATGATATGGTGATGGATATTATAATTAATTAAGTAGATATATATTATATTTATGAGATCACTATAGTTTTTTAAATTTTAATTAAGAATTAATTTTCTTCATTCAATCATTTTAAATGTTTAAAAGTTACTCATGCATAGTTACATACTACCATCTATATAATGTGGTTTAATTCATTTATCTTCACATTTTATATTTAGAGTTATACAATTATCCATCCTTGTTATAAATGATAAAAATATAATTTTTAACTATTTTTATACGATGTAAAAATGATCATATTGTATGGTATCATACATATGAACCAATATATGCATGAAAAATGGAGTTATTACTCAAGATAGTGATTTTAATAATGAATTATTAACAATATAAAGATATGATACTATATATAAAATTATATAAGTTCTAATATATATGATTTTTTTTGTATAATATAATTAAATTATATCTAAATTTTTTAAATAGGTGGTTTGAATGTTTATGAAGAAAAATGATAATTGAGGTATGAAATTTAGGTTTCAATCCCAATTTATTTGGAATTTTTATGAATGAATTAACATTTATGGAAACATTATCATATATATCTAATAATCATATTTCATTTTCCTATCCATTGTTTATTTTATAAAATTTTATGTTGCAGTGAAAATTTCGTCAATTTAGTACTCAAAAGTGTTTAGATATTTTTTTATGAGAATCTGAAGTTATTTTAGTTTATTCTTTATTATATAATTTTATCCTCCATATCAATGATTTTTAAAATTATTTAAAGAAAATTATTGATATGATATTTTCATTTTTTGAATAAATTTTTCCCTAAGAATGAATTTTGATAAATATTTTCAAAAAAATAATATTCCTCTCATTTTTTAAATTTGGTATTATTAACAAATATGTGAAAAAATAATTTTTCTAAATTATTGTAGGAATAATGAAATTTTACTCCATCATGAAAATTAATTTTTTTAAAGAATAAATTAAATGTATCTTGGTTTTTTTAATAAAATTTTTTATATAACATTTACGATATTTATAGACCTAAATATATGATTTAAAATGAAAAATGCTTTTTTCCACAATAAATATTCCAAAGATATTATATTGTCATTTTTTTCTCAATGATAAAATGTTTTCGGTTACATATAATTTATAGTTGATATAATCTAATGATACCATCCATATCTATACTTTTTATGGTTTACTATCATGATGATTCCATTATTTTGAAACCCTTTTATAGTTTACATATAAAATGGTTATTTTTGGATATTTTTGCATACTCATGAATAGAGTATGATTATGTAATGGTTGGGCCCAAAATTATATATCCCTCCTAATAATTGGATAATTTGATATTAATATCTCATGATATGATTATGATATGTGTTGACATGATTTATAATATTATTTTTACATTGTACTTCATGAGTATTTTTTTAACTTTTCTCACATAATTATGCATAGGCGTGATTGACAATGGATATGGTAAAATGTTGATGTGTGGGTTTGTTTTCTATATAAATATTTTAATAATATTTCTCATTATAATGATTAAAAAATTTTATATTCAAAAGAGTATGATTTATTAGGATTATTAATGAAGATTCAAATGATATTACTCTTGAATGATAATTATTTCGTTGACTAAGGTATTAATTATTCTTTTATTTGTGACATAAATTCTTAGTTTATGATTTAATATTTTATTGGTTTGAATATTTTACACTAAAAATATGCACTTTATTATTTTATCAAACCCTTATGATCATCATATGATTTTAGTATTGATATCTCTCATGTTTACACTAATCCTACATTTGAGCTCAAAAATTATTATGTTATCCTTCCCTAGGTTTTAATGGAAGTTTATTTCTATGATATGTCCATATAGGTACTAAAATGATGATATATATAGCATATATTGATGTTATTTATAGAAAACACTTTTTATGTTTCTAGTTTCCAAAATCACAATTCCATTATTTTTCTCAGACATTTGTTATTGTTAAATGAATGGACTATTCTTCTAAAATATTGTCTTATTTGTGCTTTCAATGTTTTGGTCAACTCAAAAGAGAAGTATCAGTAGAATATATCATCTACCACTTATTTATGACATGAATGATCATCTTTGTGCATCTCTATACCTTTAAATGATTTAATATTGTTATCGATATCATTTTTTCATGGTCACAAAGTAAGATAAAGAGTATACATAATTTTCTACATGGTATGAACATTGCAGTTTTAATGTGAATCCATTATTACTTTTCAATAAAAACAATATCTCAATGGTTCTGATGAATCTTTTGGTTAGTGATTACATTGATTAGTTAGTTTTATCATTTATAAATGATATTCTTAATTATTCAATGATTTTTTTTAAAAAAAATCCTCATTTTTTGACTATGATAATAACCATGAGGAATAATAATTTGCAATCCGAATTTATAAATTTATAATTTTGGATATAAAATATTTAATACTTTGGCTATATAATATAATGTTAGGGTATATTATTAGACCCTTATAAAATTAATTTTATTATGAAATTTCCCAGAACATTCACTTTGAATGAGATTTGTTGATTCTATGGTTTTCCTGGTAGTGGTGATGCTTTATGAATAATTTCTCATGTATATATAATTTAATAGCCTTGTTGAATTTAAGGGGATTCATGCTCATTTAGAGATATGAACATTAGGAAAACTATAATGAGCTAAGAAGAATGTTTTTCAATACATATATACTCACACAACCCTACAACATAGAAACGTTGTTGATCTATAATTAATAATAAAATTAGGTACCTAGATTTTATTAGAATAATTAAATTGTAATATCATATTTCATAGGGATATTGTTTTTTCTTTAGAAAAAGTATCCATCACAAGATTAGTAGATTGAAAATTTTATATCTCATTGAAACTATAGAGGTATTATTTCAGTGGTCAATGAAAAAATATATATTTATATTTAATTAACTTTTAATGTATATATTCACAAAAAATGTGGTTAATATGAAATTAAGAATATGGTTTATGTGGATTAATGGATATGACTTTTCAACATACTACCACATTTAGAAGGCAGTAATGTAGGATGATAATCTAAGTCAGATGGACTATGATAGTTTGTCTATAATGAAGATTGAAATTGATTGAAGACATATAGATTTACAAATTATAGAAATTGAAAAAAAAGAATAAAGAAATGTAAAATATTTTAGTTATTAATTTTTAATCACAAATAAATATAATTATTATTGGGTTATTGAAGGATGATGTGGAACTACATATGAATGTGATGACTGTTTCGATGATCATCCAAAATTTTGATGGAATGATAAGGTTTAATAATCGAGTATGTGCCCCATCAATAATAATCTTTGTAAATGATGTTATGGATATAAATCATATATCATTATACTTTATTCATCATTGAAGTTAAAATATGTATCGAAATATCAACAGGAATTTACTGTGTGGAACATAAAAATGGAAATTTTTAATTATAAATATAAATTATTGGTATATCAAAATGTTAAGGTGTATTGATTTATTTATAAGGGTATGATTCATGTATTACCATTACCATACCAGAAATGGGAAAACATAACCACTTATTTCGTCATCTATATCTCTAGAACATCTAAATGATGTAATGTTACTCTTGATGTATTCAACCACATTATAGAGTAATCATATTTCATTATTATCAGAGATTTTTTTCCCTAGAACAATGATCTATGCTATACATTAATGATGTGTTAGGTTTTATAGGAAATATATTTTATTTTATGTAATTCAGATCGATGATTTAACTATGTTTTCATGATAATCCATTTTTAATCACTAAATATATTATTGAACTTTCAAAAAATGTATCATCCTAAGAAAAATTTTCAGTCAAATATGACCATTTGAACCTTATATGATATGTTGATAATTTTTCTATAAAGTACAATGGGTGTTGGAATTGAACCCTATCTCTATTGAAAATTTAAAATAATAATTTCATATACTATGGATTATTATAAATCATTATTAATCACTCTATAGACGGAACTAAAGAACTCCAATGTGTTGGTGTGAAGTTAGAGAATGAAATATACTGGGTATTGAGATTACAGATGAAATTGTAGAGAAGGTGGAGTGATTTAGAAAAAAACTATTATAGTTCAGAGTGAAATAAGAGTTATATTAACATTTTTCAATTAGATAAATAGTTCAATTATGTTGGCATGTATTCCAAAAAATATATACATGGAAGAATTATATAAGGTATCGCAAAATTTTAAATATATGGCGCATATATATTTACCCTTTCATGTTTACGATAATATTGGGACTATTCATTATCATATTAAACTTCCAACACAAATCTACAAAGTTTATGAAATATTAAATGTATTGATTTTGAAGAATTATATACCACATCCTTCACATTTATTAAAATTTTTGTTTTTACCAATAGATCATGTTTTTTATTTTAAGGAATATCTCATATAGAATATAGTCTAGACAGTGAAATTGTTCTAGAACATGCCCACTCACCTAGTCAATGTTTTTTTGGTGAAACCACAAATTTTAGGAAGTTATGTTATAATCCATATATATAATGTGGTATAATTATCACCATTTGTTTTTATCATAGTGATATAATTTTGTGACAGAATATAATTATTGGGTATATAATGTGACTCCCAGTGATTTAAAAATATATACCTCTTTAATAAATTTTATGCTTTTGATAACTTGTAAACAACACACCACTAAACAAATTTGAAAAATTATTATAATTCATAAGAAATTAGATTTTATGGTATTTTAAAAGATTAAATTAGCAAAAAAAATTCAATTAAGATTACTTTTTATTTAAGAAAACTATTTTCAATTGATAAGAATAAAATCACATAATTTTAAATTATCTTCTTTTTAAAGTTATTATATTTTTATATAAATTTTTGTTGCTGAAAAATATTCTAAATTTTTATTGATTAAATTTAATGGAAATTAATTATCAATAACTCTTACAATGGTTATCAAATTAATATAAACGAAGAAAATTTATTTGGTAGCAAAAACTGAAAATTGTTTATAAAATTATTTAATGATTGTAATGTATATTTATTTATCTATAATAAAAATATATATTGGATAATGAATTCAATGTGTAGATTTCTTATATTCAATTAAAAAAACTGATAACCATATAAACTTGATTAATAGGAAATATGTATACTAAGAAAATTTTCTTCATGAAAATTCAATACTCTAAAAAAATTTATGTTTGAAGGGTTTATTTATAAATTAATTTTTATAATTTTTAAAAATTTATTTTTTTGAATATTTTTTATTTTTTGAATTTTATTTTTTGAGTTTTTGAAATATGTAAATTTAATTTATGGTCATATTGAATTGTAAATGAGTTTATAAAACATCACAACATAAAATGGTTAAAGGGGTTACCATGGGTTAAACTAAATAGATAAGGGTAATAATAGAAAATAATAATTAATAAATAATATTTTTTTATGTATATGAACCTAATATTTTATAAAATTTAATATTTATCAAATTTGGAGATAATTTTTGATGTAGAGGACCACATGTTATTTTAATTGTTATCATACTAACCTAGATGGAAATCCCCTAACTTATAAAATGGAGCCTCAACCCTTTTCTCTTTTCACACATTATAGATCCATATATCTCTTCCAAACTCTTAATAATTCTATAAATTACAGAACCAAACACATTTTAAAGGTGTTTTATTCTTATACTGACCATCCCAAATAGGGCATGAAGAAGAAATTAAAATAGGATTTCGTAAATAAGAAGAAATTATCTTCACTGAATCCTTAAAGTTTATTTATTTATATACCTCATCCAAATCATCTATAAAAATTTTATATAACCATTATATGTATTGTAATATAAAAACATTGAACTTTCATACGTTCATACTACCACCTCCATGAAGTGATGTATTTTATTTTTGTTTAGTCTCTGTCATGGATAATTATATATATGAATTTTATTTATATAAATGAATTTTATTAATAAAATTTTCATTAAAAAATAAATTATATTATATAACTTATGAAACATATTTATTTTATTGAATTATAATATTTGTTATGTGTATCTAGGGACTACCACCATAACAAAGCGATGTCTTTTGATTTTCATTTTTCCATTACATGGATAGAAATAAGGATATATTTAATTAATATAAATGGTATATATTATATAATTATAATTAATTAAAGTTGATTTTTTCCTTAACATTGTTTCTCCGTATTCATAAAATGGTTGAAGCTATACTCATACATATTTATGTACTACCACCTGCATAAAGTAATGTAATTCATTTCCCTACACACTCCAATAAGATGGTTATAATAGTGTATATAATGAATTGATGTAATATTTATAAAATTATTGAGATTTTTTAGATGATGGTATGATTAACATAGTGAGATGACCAAAACCATCGAACCCAAACACTAATGGAAAACATACTACATTTCAGCAGAATATTTATTTAAATGAATAGTTTTTTAAAATTGAGTATTAAAAATCAAAATGGAGTGACATATATTATTTTTAAATGAATATGGTTTAATGATACATTAGTAGTAAATATATATAAATTATAAAGGGGGACTTAATCATGAAAATGCAAGATGATACTTGAGGTTTGTATTTATGTTATAATCCAATGTCTTTTTGAGTTTTTTATATTAAATTTCTGATAAGGAATATTTATTATCCTTATATTTTAATCCATCTTATTTTATTATAAAAAAATTATTTTTATCATTATATTTGATTTATTTAATTTATCTCTTTTTGTAACATAAAAATATATAGACAATTATCTTATTAAATTTTTTAAATGTGTGAAAACTCTATTAACTTTTAACAAAAAGTGTATGAACAGATTCTCCCACTATCTATCGTTCCTTCATCATGAGCTACTAGTTTTAATTTTCCCTTATTTTGAAAATAAAAACTATTTTCAATATACTATAATTTTTTATAATTAAACCATAACACTATAAATAAGAATGATCTCTATTGATTTTAAAATCATATTTTAGGTTTTTAAAACATATAATTCATTATTAGTGTCAATAATATTTAAGGATTTTTACAGTTTTATGGGAGTATTTTATTATTATAGAATACACTTTTTTGCTCTGGATCGATAATCATGATGATGTTTTATTGAGGATTTTTTAAAATTTATTTGATTCTCATGAGATAATTATAATATGAAGAAATGATAATTGTTTTTATGACCATGTGGACCATATATGTATGGTTTTCAATATAAAATTGATGGGAACTAAATGTTATATACCTATAATTTATTATGTTATAATTTAAATATCCTTAGAAAATATGAAATATAATTTTTATTGATCCATATTTTAAAAAATATAATATAAACTATGATGGTCATATCAATGATAATTGGATAAAGAAATTATGGAATGGAGTGTGAACATAACCCACCCTTTGAATTTTTCCACTATGAAAGTCTTAAAAAAATAATTTTCGGCTGAATTGATTTGAATTACATTTGTCCATAATGAATAAATATATTATATTATTATGATATATTCTCATAGTTCAGGATTTATTATTGATGGAAGCACATGGTTATGATTTATACCTTTGGTTTTGAAAATGAGTTATGGCATAACTCGTGATAAAAAATCGTTGACTAATTGGGTATGAATTTTTTATGTGAGGATAATTTTATCATAACCATATTGTTACCATATTTCCACTTATTATCATTGATAAATATCTAATATTTTTAACCTTATGGGTAAAATGGTCTCATCTATACTTACGTTTCAATTTACCCAGTTATTATGAAATATATTATATAGAAACTGTCTTATAGGTCACTAAGTATGAAATTTTTAGGGATGTTGATGATATTTAATGAAATAAATTCGATATGTATCTGATATATATCAGAACCAAATATTTCTTATCATAATTAATGTATTATTATGTGGTGTATTTAATATTAATATCGAATGATTTAATTTTTTAGTATAAAATTCTTGGTGAACCTCTTTAGAAATAATAGTTTAATAAGTGGTACATGGGGAGCCTATACGGTATTGGAAGCCATGTAGGGCCTATAAACATGGTTATAAAGAATTTGGAATGGAAATAAGGTAGTCATGAAAGGGGGTTCATGGTACGTTTTTCAAGAAAAACCCATTCACTAACTCTACAATATTTTTTTTCCTGATTTACATTGAAAAATTGAAATTTCGTTTTCCAAAAGATTATTTTACAATGAACTAGATCTATATAGTTTTAATAAAACTAGTCTGATTTATTTAGTTTAGAAAAATTATTTTTATGTGTTATATTTTTGTTTTAAAAATAATTATTTATTATTTTTAATATATATAAAAATTGTTTTTTATTTGAAAAGTATTGTTTTGAAAAAATATTATTTTTGGGAAGTAAATCAATAGTTATTTTTTAAAAAAATAATTTTTTTAGAATTATGTGATTTTATAATTGGTAAACTAAAAATTATATATATGTTTTGTAGGAAGGATTTATAAACATATTCAGAACGTGTTCATTGATTTTTGTTTCACCATGAATTTTGATTTTGTATAACATTAGTGGTTTGTTTAAATTTTATTTTTTTATTTTTATTATCTACAGTACTCCGTCGCAAAAAATAATTGTATTTGTAAATTAGTGTTATGATTTAAGCTCCACTAGTGAACTAGTCAATATTTCGACCTAGATACATCCATTTAATGATGTATAAGTAGATCCCAACTCTATTTAAATGTAAATGAGAATATTATGAATAATAAATGTGTATATAGAATATTAAATTGGTATTTAGGCTACTTTATCTTACTAATAACTCATGATCATGTCTTATAACATTATGCCTGAGGGTCTGTGTATGAAGTATTTTTAAGTATATTGATTGATCTAAGACATGATCATTCTATTCATGGGAGAATATTGGGGAATTATTCATAAAACTATACTCATTCAAGGAATTAAAATTAGAATAAGTGATAAATTTAAAATTCCATCAGTAGTTTAATTAATTGATGATGGAGTATGTTTTGAATTTCACTGATATATTCCCCTATCTTATAGATTTTTAAATATATTATTCTCTAATTGATTTGTAATTTAAAACTTAAATCCATATATATCATCACTCAATGGACTTTTATATTTTTTTAACATAATATCTAGAGGTAGTAAGATAGAACGTTTATTGTGATATAGTCTATGATGATGTTCACTATGTTAATAAAACATCCTCTACTATTGAAAGTGAAGAAAGTAATTCTTATAATGGTTATTAGAAAATTTCTTAGCCTATACTAGAATGTGATAGTAGTAATATCCCCTCCAGTGTCTTCATGTTGTCTTGTTAGAGTGGAAGGAAAAACAATTTTCCATTAGTGTTAAAAATTTTGACATATGAAATCATAGTGTTAGAGTTCCCTAATGTCCTCTTATGATTGAAGTTATTTACATTATATTTGAATGTTTTTCTAGACAGTTTCTCATAACATCATGGATCCAACTCTACCTTTAGAAGTACTCTCTAGTTCATTTTTCCCAACCCACATTGATCCATCCATTATTGAAGGAATTATTCATTATTATTTTTCCCCATATACCTTATTTTGTTCAATGTTTATTAAAATTATATATTTTTCAATTTTTTTATTGATGATTTCTTATCCCCGTAGTATTATAGTTCTTTTCATATATTATTTAGTGATCATCATCTTTTTATTGATTGATTTATTTTATATTAGTTCTCAGATGTATTATCACATTATAGGCTTTATAAAATTTTGGGTAAAATGATTAATGATTCAATATTACATTTCATAATATAAAATTTTAGAGGAATATTTTGAATCTACTGTAGAATATGATTTTATTGTTATTTATTATATATTTTTTTGTGACTTTAATGATGAGTAAACTTTATTTCAATTAGTGGATATAGATTTTTTACTATGTTGTTCATTAGGCTCAATAGTTTTGTTAAATTTTATATGTTTATAAGGATGAATTTCATCAAGAATATTCACCACTAAATATAGTGATGATTTCTTGGAGGAAAAAGATTTATATTTGAACGAAATATAAAACACATAGTATATATTTCTTTATTACAATTTTTAGTAATTAATTTAATTCCATTCATGTTCTAGACATTTAGGTAAAATAAATTCTAATTTTTATTAATTTTCAGTTTTGGAATCTTTTTTCATTCATTTTCATTTTTAGATCACATGGTTTAGAGAGTGTTTTTTGAGGTCCCATTCAAAATGGGTTTTTATGGATCTTCTATTAATGTATGAATTCTCTACATAGGTATTTTATTGTTGGGTCTCAATTTTTTGGCTCCTAGGAGAAACTATGTGGTCTTTTGCGGGCATAATGGTACCATCATATAACACGAACAATGTTAGTAGAAACTATGTGGTGAGATTGTAAAGGGTGTCCATTTTTTACAATATTACATGTCATTTCTATAATATGATTTGAAAAACCATTATGAATGACCATGAATGTTCCACAGGGTGTCCTCTAAGGGTTCCATGGTATTATTATGATCTATAAAATTATACATCCATACATTGTGACCTTTCTAACATTGAAAAATAAATTAATTAATTTTATTCCCCTCCCTATTTATAAAACCTAATCCCTATATTCTCTTCTTGTTTGGAGAACATGTAATTTGGCTCTCTTTCCCATTGATTAGCCACCCTTCTTCTATGAATCTAGGTTATTTATTCATTTTTTGAGGCACATTCTCTTTAAATGGTATAATATCTTCTCCCTATTAATTTATCTCTCATTTTATATTTTTTTACTATTCTACCAAAGCAATATTTATCATTAGGAAAAACCTAGGCTGATGGTTTGACTATATACCGTATGATTCTCCATTTCTAATATGGTTATATTATAATTCAGGTTTTTTCAACACATATTCATTATTCTAGTCATATGAAATTTTATTTGAAGTTTTCTTCCCCATTTTTCCACATTTTAATTCTAAAAAAATTGATTCATGTTAATTTAATACATTATTTATATATGAAATTATATTATTAAATTTGTTTAATTATTATTTCAAAATTAAACTATGATTTCTCGTGGTTACAATATTATATGAAGGATTTATCATATTTAACCATATATTTTTAACCTTTTTAAGGTTAACATACACTCCAAAAACATGAAAAAATTCTTGAATGAACCTTAAAAATTATTTAATAGGTATAAACTTTTGTTTTTTTTTTGCAATGGGTTTCTAATTTTTTTTTCTAAAATTAAAACTTTTTACTTGGTATTTAAGATGTTGAATTTATAACATTCATCACATAAATGATGTTTATGTTTTTTGGTTTGGTATATTTTTAACAAGATTACATGAGTGAAAACCTAACCTTTTCATATCGAAATTTTTCTTTTATTTGAGTGAATACTTTTTAAAATTTTATAATAAATTATTATTATATTTTTATTATTGAAGAATAAGTGTTTGGTTTCATGAAATGGTTTCATGGGAAAGGCATTTACTTGGAGTCCAGTTTTGTGTAATCAAATTTACATAAATATATATATATATATATATAATTTTGATACTTTTTTACATATAAGTTGGATCATATATATTTTATATTTAAATGGAAATTAAGTGTGTCTAGTAAAACTTATAAAATCACATAGATAAATAGTTTGGGATTATACTCTAGCTAGATGTCCTTGGTATGGTGTATACTCAAATATCAGAGTTTTACCTATAGTTTAGCAATGATGGCTATTATCGAATCATATGGAAGTTAGATTGTAACATGCACGATGCTTTGAATACATCATTTTTGATATGTTCTTGTTTTCCCCTTAGACACTAAGACTTTATGATCACATATACATATTTCTATTGTATTTTTAGGTTAACATTAATTATTTAAAAGATGATGGATTAGTATTTACGTTTCCCCTGTCTTAATATTTCAATTTCCATTGTTATTTAGTTTATAATATGTCTTCATATTTAAATGAAATATTTTATTTGTTATGAAGGAAAAGAATAAACACTTTGGTGGGGTTTTTAGAATTTTCTCCAAATCATTATCCATATATATTTTTTGAATATAATATTTTTTAAATTTTTGAGACACATTATTACATAAAAACATTATAAAGGTAAAAATGGAAATAATCTATGATTTTTTTAATCTATAAGTGAAAATAATTATTTTTTAATGTTATTTAAAACTATATTAATATATATGTTTAATTTAATTTTTATACATGCGGTTTTGTTTCATGGACCAACTGTTAATATCTCTTCTCTTAGATAAGGAAATTTTATTTTTAGGTTCATGTTCAGTTGTATTGATTATGATATTATTATTTCATTATAACATTTGGAGTTGTGTTTTTGGAATTAGTTCCTTTGATATTACATTTAATAATCATGTTATTCCATTATATATCAATTTTTAGTTTATTTTTACATATTACCTCATAGTTGGTTGTACATATTTTTTTACATTCCCATATTTGAATATAATTATTAAAATATTTCCTTCTTCTTTATCACATGGAACATAGATTTAAATATAGGTCCCTATATATTTCCATGTGTAAATTTATTATAAAATTTTAATTTTGGGAAAAAATTTATTACACTATTTTTAATTATGATACCTTTTAATTTTTTTCAAGAATATGGTTATTGGTAATTCACCTCAGGTATTTTTAACAGTTATTGTGCTCATGGTGTTTTACCATATAGGTTTGGGAGTCTAGAAATGTTAAGGGGAGTCTGAAGAGGGTTGGGTGCTAATGATTGGATGTGGTTGGACTACATGCCATGTAATTAAGTTACATGACGTGAATATTGGGTTCACAGCTTTTCTGGAAGGGTTCATGGCATTAGAATAATTTTTTTCCAATAATAAAATAATATTAGAGGCAATGGATTTTTTGGCGGATGTGGAAATCAGTGGTTTCACGATGTGAAATGGGTTTACACGTTAGAAATACCTAAAAAAATTTAATTATTATTATCTTTATTTAGCCAAAACATATTTAAATTGGACATTTTATAGTTTTCATCTCATTTATAATGATCCATAGTTTCCCTGAGGAGACTCCCAAATCCTATAATTCTATCCTTAATCAATTAAATATGGTGGTAGTTCAAAATTGATCCATTGTCGGCTCATGGTATGTTTTCCCATAATTTTCATTATATTTCTCTTGTACATTCCCACCATAATCCACTGCTTCAGTTAGGGTTTTATTGGTATGTTCTTTTAGGAATATTATTGATGATGGATTGGGAGAAAATAGTTTGAATCATGTTTCTAGTAGTGTGGTTGTCACTTGCGTGATTTTATCGTTTCCCTGTGGTGCCCAGACAATTTGGAAGCCTTCTTTGAGGTATGGGTTCTCCTTCTTTTCTCCATGACTGTGTATCAAGTAGAAGGGATCATCATTTGTTCATGTTTATCATGGTTTTTACACACTAATAAATGATAAATAATTGTATTATTTAATTGAAAATGAATGTTTTGGGTGTCCACATGCTTTTTACATCGTTAAAATTGTTTTTGATGTTGTGATTTTATGGGATTAACACCCTAATGAAAATCATGGAATATGTTGGTCCTTACGTATGAAATAAACAAGTTTCATGATGGTTATTTCTTTTAAAACACTTTAAAATGTAAATTTGTTAATTATATAAACATTGATATCAAATTTATTCTGTGGTATCATATAGTTTTTTGTGATAATACCCTGAATTAATAAGTGGAAGTAATTATTGGATTCTTTTTTTAATATTTAATTGTGTTATGATTTTGTATGTGTGGTGAGGTGTTATATGTGATAATAAAGGATTTGTATGTGATATTAAATGGACATGAATTGGTTGGGTTGTGACTTGTTGGTTGATGTGGATTGTATAATGGATGAACTTGAAGGCAATACATCAACCTGACCCTGTAATGGAATCTCAGGTTCAAATATTGATTTATTATGGAATGCATGGGTAGTTCGGTGAAGTGGTACTTTAAATGGTTTGTGTTTTTTTATTTCTGAATTTGGACTGTTTCTACAATGGGGCTGCAGATGGTTGCAATAAGAGGAATTTATTGGACTGTTTGGGAGTTTGATGTTGTTTTATTGTGGTTTATATGGTGTATTATGATTAATGAATATGAATAATGATTGTATATGTGGTTGGAATGGGTGTATATTGGAGAGGAAATATAGGGTGTGATGTTTTAACATTATCCTACTTCCTCGACATGGTTTATATGGTGTGAATTGTGATGTTACCTACTTGGTAGCTACATGGGTTGGAATGAAATGAATAATTGTATTTCTTAATAATGAAATAGAATTGGTAAGATGAGTTATAGAAAATTATGAATAAAATTACAGCAGGTTGGGTAGCATTGGATTTTGAGGTAGCATTAAATGCGATATTATGGAATAGTTTATTGTTTGGAAAACACCATAGGTTTGGATGATTGTTTGATACCTATATATATATTATTACTTCCTTGTTATATATATATTCTCCCCAACTGAGTTGAGAACTATATGATGAACACCCCCATTATCATGGGGGTGGTTGTGTTTTCCAAAAATCTTGGTGGGAGGATGAATGGATAGTTATTGGAACTTTCCTATGCCCTCTTATAGGCATTTGTATCCCAAGGCACTTCAGGAAGGTTGTTGTGTGGTTGTGAGGTCCTGTTTCTCACTGGCTATGTTTTCATTCCATGGTGTCTACGAGATGAGATGTGGTGTGATTTCTTATTTGAATTTGGATTGATGTATGGTTGTGGCCTAGGTATTTGTCGGTGGGATGTGGTAATGTTTTGTTCCAGGTGTTTGGAGGCCATATGTGGTATGGTTGTGGTGTAGGTGACTGCAGGTGATATATGGTGAGCATTTTTTCAAAATGAGGGACTAGGTCTAAGGCCTAGATGTGAGTAGGGAAGTTTTGTCATGGGAATTTTGGAAGAGTGGGAATCACTGGGAAGTTTTACGTTAGGGTACGAGATATTAATCCTTTTAAAGTGGTGTGGGGTACTCAAACATCGATGTGCTTAGTATATTACATTACTTGACTTTTTTAATTTTGTGATCCCACCTTAGTGAGGTTGGGGTAGATAGTTTTCCTTGTGAGGTGTTGTTGGTTTTTTCTATTTTCTCACAATTGAATTAGTAATATTATCCCACTTGTACATGAGATACCTTTGTTTTTTCTACTGAGTATACTTGTATTCTCACCCTTTGTACATAAATATTTATTTCAGGTTTCTTGGAAGATTACGTGGATCAAGCGTGACTTCAATATCATGGACGTGGGGGAGTTTCAATGTCACTACTAATCATTTGTTAGAAAATACATGAAAGGTTCTTGTCTGTGTAGTAGTTATATTATAATCATTCTTGGGGATAGATTTTTATCTTTCTATTATATATGTCATAGAGATGTTTTGTGCTTTTTATATCTTATCTCCCGATAATTGATACTATAAAAAGGTAAATTCCTCCCATTTTGTGGGATTTCTATACCATTGGTGCGGGTCACCACCCTAGGGCCGACAAGAGAGAGGAAACGAGGGTTATTATCTAAAATTATGTATTTCCACTCCAGGGGAATAATTGGAGGAAAGATTCATAATGGAATTGAATCAGAGCTTTTGGATGAGAGATAAGATGTAGTTCGGATTTAAGAGCCTTGGGGGTTACATGCGATGGTATGGAAATAGTGTCAGGTGACCATGTTGTGTGCAATAGGACAGGGAAGACTGGATTGGAGATGGGATTTTTGGGCCCCCAAAAGATCCTACTTAAGGACTCTGATCCTATCGAATGACCAAGTGACACTGCAACATTTTAATGGTGGAGATACTAGGAAAAGAACATGCATCATAATGACCTTGAAAATTATTTTAAATGGGTTTTTTTGGGGAATTAAAATAAAATAATGAGTTCAATTTAATCTTAGATAAAATTCTATAAAATTGGGTTTAGGAGTTTTTAATTTAACCTATTTTAGTTGTGTAAAATAATCGTGATCCACATGTAGAAGTGAAAGTAGAGGTTCTTTAGGCTAACTCAGTCGATCGATGAAGGGTTTTTTGAGAAGAGGAGGATTATTAGTGGTATAGGATGCGACATGCTATTCCGTGGAAGACTCTAGGAATGTATGAAGGAATCATTTTGGATATTGATATGGAGAGATGGATCAAGGGGATTCTGATCACTTTAATCATGATCCATGCTCTGATAAAGTACTAGGTTCCATTGGTAGAGAACTATATGTTAGGAGATTCACGTTAGTGGTGGAAACTGAATCTATTGGAGAGGTTGAAGACCCACATTCTATGGGTCGATTTTGAGAAGGAATTCCAAGAAAAAATTCCATTCATTAACTAGGAAGACTGAGA
The DNA here is from genome assembly GCA_963277665.1 of Viscum album. Lineage (NCBI taxonomy): Eukaryota > Viridiplantae > Streptophyta > Magnoliopsida > Santalales > Viscaceae > Viscum > Viscum album. The sequence continues at coordinate 1,213,867,577 of OY728137.1, forward strand.
AGGGGTAGGAGTTTCACTCCCACTAGTATGGGAGTATGTTGGTATTAGAGGGTGGGGATAAAGTTCAAATATATACTTATTTTTTACCTGTATCACTTTCCGGATGAGCAGTCATGTTCGTGAGATCTAGTGGAGGGACATTATGCTTCTATCTAGATCACAGTTAATCTATCTACCATGCCATCATACTTGGAAGTCAAGAAGAATGAATAGGTAGTGGAGTGGATTCAATCATGAAGAGGTATTCCACAGGAGGGGAGCCAATAGGGTTATTTTAAGGGTAAGGCTACAAACAGTAGGTTTCAGGTTCCTGGGCCTTCAAGGTTTTGACTAATAGGGAATAGAACTAAGTAAATTCTATTTCAGACTTTAGGTCCCCATTCATTTCCCCTGAACATGGGTCCAATGCATTTCTCTTGAGGAGCCAGTGGACATATTTAGAGTTAGTGTATTATATATGTTCGAGACCAGTATGTCAGAGGTGGGTAGGCTCATTTAATTCCACCACATAAGATTTCTGCCAGGCCATTTAAACAGTAGGGAAAATCGGGTCTTGTTCCACCCAGGGGAAATAGTGAACAAGGTGTCCAAACTCACGGTGATCCTCTAGGTGGTCGACCTAGGTGTGATCATGGAGGCAGTCACCAACCGTGGTGCAAGGGATCTGGGTGTGATTAGTTGCATGTTGCACATGAAGCAGTCTCAACAAGTACAGAGATCAATCAAGATATGTTCTTATTGTTTAGTAATCATTATTGTGAAAAATTTGATTTGTGATATTTTCACTCCTTTGATTCCCCGGAACTAACCCATTATTTGGGGCTAGATATAGGAAGTCTTCTAGTACCCTTGGTGTTGAGTACAATATTCAGTGGTTATACCATCGTGTTTGATATATAATGGGGATGTAGATTGATGATGGGGCAACATTAGTCTTCTAGGGATCTGTTCATTCTATTAATATAGCCATACAATGTTATTCTCATAATCAAATTTTTGTATTATGTGATTATTTTTATCGACTAATTTTGAAGGATAAGTTTTTTACATGGATGGATAGTGTGTAATTTTATTTTGTGAGAAGATTTTTTATGTGGGATTTCGAAGTGTTGAGCCTCTTCTTTCCCTTTTTTTCAAGCTACTAGAAGGATCGATGGATTCTAAGGTAGAGATCGTTCCCAGAGTTTTTGGATAGTTATTGGATGTCTTCTCTGATTATTTTTTAACTCTAACCCATTGACGTGACATTAACTTCACGATAGACTCACTACAAGGTTCTTGTCCAATTTCGATGGATCCTTATCAGATAGAACCTTCATATTTGTAGGGGTTGAGGATCCATATTGGTGAACCGATCTATAAGGGAAATATATATCATAGTGTTTCAGAGAGGGTTGATCTGGTATAGTTTGAAAATAAGGAAGGAGAAGGTCTAAGGATTTTCATATACCACCATAGGTTAAATCAGCAGACGGTTAAGAACCGTTACCCTATCCTGATGATAAAAAATATTTTAGACCAACTTAGGGGAGTATGATGGGTTTATATAATCGATTTATTTTCTAGATATAACCAGATGAGGGGGAAGAAAGAATATATCGAGAAAGATTCTTTCAAATGCTGGTATGGGAACCTCATTTCATAGTCATGTTGTTCTATATTAAGAACTAACTAGCCATGTTCATGGGGCTTATGAACTATGTTATCCATGAGTTCATGAACTAGTTAATCTTGGAATTCATTGATTACTTCATCATATACATGATGTCAGATGAGGATCATATTGGGAATCTGAGTACTATCTCACAGGTCCTTCGACACCACCATCTCTATAAAATGTTTTCCAATTTCTTGTTTTAGACACTAGTGGTGAATTTATATGGACATGTGGTGTCAAAAGGGGTTGTATCATTGGACCCATCAAAGGCCGAATAAGTATATTCATTGGAATCACCCAAAAATGTTGTACAGGTTCAATGATTTCCTGGTACAGTGGGAAATTATTGAAAATTTGAACCTGGTTACCCACTAGTAAAAACTCTGCCTATATCTCTGATTAGAAAAGTCCAAGATTTCTTGTGGAAAGAGCAATTTTAGGTGGTGGTTGGTTTTCTGAAGGGGATGTTGTTCAGTTCTCTGGATTCTAGCTGAAGGGGTGATGTTTGATATGTTTTGTGTTTTTTTGGTATGGTATTAGGATGTGTGAAAATGTAGAAGTGGGGAGGGATATCTTATTGATCTTGGATGTTATGTCCTAACGAAATTAAATATTCAACCCATAATAATGATTTAAAAGAAGTTCTGTTTGTGTTGATGTTGTGGTGGCATTACCTCATTGGGGATCTCTTTGTGGTCTTCACATATTACAGTAGTTTTAGGTATATCGTTTACCAATGACATCTAAACTATGGATATTTGAGGTGGGTGTATTTTATCCAAGAGTATGATTTTAAAATACATTACACCTCATTAATAGGTAATTTCATGGTTGATTCCTTGAGTAAGAAGTCACAAAAGAAGGTAGTTTGAGAATTTTTGGATGCCTTGAGGGTGATGGAGGAGTTGGAAGCCCTGCACATAGATGTTGGAATTAATGGTGGAAGAGGATGTTTGTTTTAGATGATAGTATATTCTTATCAATTACCGTATGTGGAAGTGTCTTGGGTAGGAGACTTAGAGGAATATATTATGTATGATTTCTTTGACTACTGTGATGCTCAATGGATGGACAAAGGATGGTCTAAATCAGTTGTTGTTATTTGGGAAGCTGTTTTTTTAGTGGAAGTGTTTGACAAAGTCCTACATTAGTGTAATATATAACCAATACTAGTTCACCCAATAGTTTCCAAGATGTAAAATGGATTGAGTGAGTTTTTTATGTAGCACAAGATGAAGCGATAAGTGGAATAGTTTGGGAAAATGTTCATAGTATGTAAGTATTTTAAGGATAAGAAGCATGATCCCAATGGTTTTTTAATCCCAATGATGTCCCTAAGTGAAATTAGAATGATATTTTGATGGTTTTTATCAAAGGGTTACCTAGGTATTAGGGATGCTTCAATTCCATCTGTGTAGTAGAGGATCGTTTGATGAAAACAGCTCACTTCATTGGCGTAGAGGATGCCTTATCCAAGAGGTATGCAGATGAAGTGGTGTGGATACACAGAGTTACAATATCCATTGTCTCATATCAGTATAAACATTTTACCTCATGAGTCTGGAGGGCATTGCAATTTTCTTTTGGCACCCAGTAAGTCTTCTGCACTGTATTCAACCCTTATCCTAATGGGTTGATAGAATAGACTATTTAGTGGCTGGAGGAATTGATATCAGCATGCATCATGGGATTTGGAGGATATTGGGTTTGACACATACCCTTTATAGAGTTTCCTTAAAATAATACACATGAATATTTCATTTTCATAGCCCCAATTGTAGTCTAACGAACCCTATGTAATTCACCAATTTTCTAGATTGATTTTGCAGAGACATATTTTCATGGCCCTAAGGTTGTGTAGAAAATGAAAGATACATTTCAAATCATTCATGAGAGGATAAATTTAGTATTGGACCGACATAAGTCGTATGATGATCACATGAGGAGGCCCTCAGACAATATTTTTGGGGACTACTTATTCTTAATGGTTTACAATTAGTGTGGGAAAATAGTTTTTTGGAAGATGGAGTTAGCTTTCTCTGAGGTTCATAGTACCCTTAAAGGTGTTGTGATGATTTGGCGAAGTGGAATACCAGTTGACGTTTCCATCATAATTGAAGAGGTTCCAAAATTACATTCACGTGTCTTAGATTCTCTGGTATCTTCATGATGACTCCCTTTTCATCTAATATAGATTATTGGATATCGAAGATGATCAAATATATGTATATAGGCCATTATAGATCCAGGATCATTGATAGAAGGTGTTGTTTGGATAGATCATTCCTTTAGTTCATGTGTTGTTGTTGCATGGGTGCCAAGATATGTTGACTTTGGAGCAAGAAAAATATATGTTTTCCCAGAACCCAGAGTTGTTCAATTTTTTCATCTTTTGTTTTTCATTGTGATGTAATGTTTTATCATTATTTTTTATGAGTGGAGTTATATCCTTGCTTTGTGATTTATGATATAGTCTTGAATCATAACGAGGGGAGCAACAAGTAACTAATTGTTATGTATTAATTGCTATGTGATTAAACATGTGTAGGAAAATCAATTCCTTGAAAAGGGGATAATATCATGGCATAGAGGATGAAATTACATGATTTTCATGATTGGGAAGTGTATTCATTGTTATTATATGTTGTTTCTTCGGATAGATTGGGAGAGTAGATTTCGGAAGAGGTGTTCTTATATTTGGTGGGTTTCTACACCATATTTCGAGTAACACACAGAGGTTTTCAATCCATTGACCTCACACTTCTATTCATGGATATACTCATACCTTGTGAATTTATAGAAACCAATTCAATTTAAATGTTAGGTACAACACTACTATTTTTATATCTCAGATTTCATATAATGAAAACTAGATGAGTAATTAACAACAATAAAAAAATTAATTAATATGCATTAGTCTAGAACTTTTACGCTCATTAGTGACCTATATAATATTCATCTTCAACTTGAAGAAATTAGGGAACATTAAAAAACTCATATGAGAAATGAACCATTTATTTAATAAGAAATTGCAAGGGAAAAATAAAAAATAGGTAAATATTTTAAAAATATTAATGGTGATGATGTCCTATATTAGAAAAAAATCAAATCAATGTTTAATAGATTGATTAACCCACATAGAATAAAGTAAAATTAAAATCAAGGTATTTATGTGGAATATACTATTGATAAAAAGAAGTTAGATGTGATTTTAATTTTACACAAATTCTGAAGAACATAATAATTAGTTTTAATATCCAAAAATACATTAATGGAATCCACCAAGAAAAAAACATACCAATGTATTATAATTGATGGAAACCAAGTAGCTTCTATTGGGTTACTAGCCACCCAATTCACCTTACCACTATTATATAATCTTATACCTCAATTTGGTAATTTTTATTAGTGAAAAATGTACCCAATGTAATTAGTCAGCAGACAGATGTATCAACATCTAACATGTTCTCTTAAAATAGTCCCCTGAGAACCATCAATTAATATAGACATTCATGATTCATCCGATTTACTGATGTTTGGTAAACATTAACTAGAATTTATTCCTCATTTAAATGTTAGGTGTTATTAACTCTACATCATATACCATATCATAACCAATATGAACATTTTACTATCACAATGCACTATGAGTGAATACTTAATGTAATACTCTTTTATATGAGGTTTTCTCTCACATATATTCACCAAGATATAATGTTGATACTACATCACCTTTACTATAGTAATTTCCTCCCAATATAGACTCTATAAAATCATATCCATGATAATAATGAGTTGAATCATTAATAATGTATCCAAATATAGTTCAAAACACATCGACATTGATTCCATGAGAGGGATCATGTTTTTGTCCCCAAATATGAGATATAGGGAACTCATTAAGCATAGAATTGCCTCTCTATGTTTTTTCTAACATTAAGCCATACATATACTTTTATAATTAAAAATTTCCCTATAATCTTTGTCTGTAATCTCTCGTAAATATGAATAATATTTTTTTTCATAATGATAAACACATGCATATATACTTGTTCATCCACCTCAAAATTCATTGCAGTTATTCTCCAGTATTGATCAAATATCTACCTTCTCAGAGTGGGAATCATATAATATTAAATCAAATGGATATTATATATTGTATCCAACTTGATAGTCATCCTTACATCCTCTAATTCCTGACACATTATCCAATATAGAGGTGATCAGTTTGAAAGAAATAAAATCCCTTAAATGGATCAAGGTGAATTGAATCCCAAAAAAATTTGTCATATACACACTACACAAATATAATTTTTATCCCAATTATCCAAAAAATAATGGACACATACCTAATACATTCCATATAACCCTATGATGGTATTCTAAAATTCTAAATTTTTCTACGGATTATTGACCATTCTCAAGTCTACTTATGTAGAAATCAAATCAATAATATTCTTAAATTTCATTAGTATTAAAATATCATAAAAAATTCCAAATAATTATTTAACGATATACCAATTTGGATATTGGATCCTATATTTACATTTAAAAAGTATTTATTTATGTTTTATATTGACTATAACACCCCAATGAAATAATGTAAATAATGTAATGAATAACTTACTATTTTTTAAAGCATTAACTACTAAATGTAATGAATATAGTAGGGTACGTATATTAATTTTTCAAATTCATATATTTTCAAAAATGATATGTTTTCAATTACATTTGGGAGTTAAAAATCATCATCCTATACCCTTGTTTCATTCTTTACTTTTACATAATCTCACTTGGTTATACATAGTCCCTTCTTTCGTAGAAAACATATTCTCTTTATGTAAATAATCAATTCGTAAAGAATGTCACTAAATCTACAAATCTAATATCCCTCTTCAATAGAGTCCTCAAATTACCATTAATAATTAATAACAATATTGTTCATCATAGTCAGAATAAAACATCGTTACTCTAATATCATTTTTAGAATCTCATTATTTGATTCTCTTAATTAGAACATCATAGATATTTCCTTCTAAAAAAATCATAAGAACTTAATAAAAACTATATTTATTAACCCCTTATTCTTCTTATTTGTTTCACTATATTTGAAAAATTAATAATAGTGTATCACTTGTTCTCTTGATTATCTAAATATACTTATACTGATTTTATATGATCAATTGAATCATGTAAACACTTTATTATATTCAAAAAAATGATTTTTTTCCATTTTTATAATAGTATCATATTCTTTTATTTCTCACAGAGATCTCCTAATTTATCAATATCAATATTCTATATAATAGTTTTTTCCTATCGTATTCACATATTTGATATTCTTAAATCATAGAATATTTTTGATTATATTTAAATTGATATTTTCTTTTAAAATATCAGTTTAGTGATACCCCATCATATTTTTCTCAACTCTACCTTGTGGATGTGATGCCAAGATTAGTAATATTCTTTTTTTCTCAACCATATGTACATAGTTTTTTTTTCACAAATACCTTTTCCACATTTCCTTCTAGTTGTATACTAGATATTGATTTTTTGATTAATTATTCCATGATACTCAAGAAATATTTTGTAAAAAACATCTTAAAATATTGACTAATAAATGAAAATTGGTTAATATAATAAAATTATATGGTAGTAATAATATTTTTGAATGAGTCATTTTATTGTAGTGATAGTTCATTGGAAATAAAATTTAGACTAATTTGTAATATCTAAGTCTCAAATTTATCTCAACATGATATTATATTTACCATATTAAATTACTATAAATTTGTGTTGTTTTTATAATGGTGGACTTATACCATCATTTCTGGATTTTTGTTTAAATAATTCATTATTTTTTACCCCAATTAACAACTTCAAAATTTTAATATTTTAAAATCAAATATAATTGGAATAATGATCCCCAAATTTTCATTACAATTATTAATCTTGATATCATATAATTAATAAGAAAAATTCTTTTTTAATCTTCAAATATCATCTTATTATTCAAGTTATTTTTATTTTGAAAATTTATTTATCAAATCTTATATATTTTATTTTCCTGCATTCTCAATGTTTCATATTATTTATAAACAATAGTAATCATATTATAAGTCCTTTTTATTATTAGAGTTTAAATCTACCTCAACATTATATGTTTAAATAAGACATAGTTATTTTAAAATAAAATAATTTTTCAAATAAACCATTAAATAAAATGAAACAATTTGATATAGTTTATACATATCAATTTTTCTCATAATTATATATAAACCTCAAGAAAATATTTGTCTCAATAACCATAAAGGAACATTTATTGATCATTCTCGATTCATAATTTTTTAGTTTTTCTTGAAACCAATTTTGAGAGATCCATACATTGATCTATATTATCCTTACAAAGTGTATTGGACAACCTTACCACGTTTAGGAATTTATTACTTCTTTGATTTGCAACCAGAGAGAGCATCATAATGATTAAATTTTAGACTTACAATGTTCTTTCTACATTAATCTTGTACATCTAGGTGAACCATGATAAATACTAAAAGACATATACATTTTCCAATGTATAGAATGGTTTTAAAAAATCATCTAAATGAGAATAAGGCCTCATAACATAATTCAAAGAGTTATTAGTCTCATTTAATAATAACATAACAACTTCAAATAATTTCTTAAATTATGGAAATAATAAAAAACATTTAACATGATTCCAATGTATTTTGAAGAATTTAAATACACATATATTAGTATTTATATATATTAGAACATATTATATATTCTAAAATAATTCACATTCAAAGCATCCTTCAACCATATGATTTCATTTAGTAAATGATACAATATTCATGCTACATAATTTATGGATGTTTTATCCATTAGTTTAACTAGATATTGTAAAAACAATTAACCTATTTTAATATCTTTTATTATCATAGATTTGCATGTATTTCAATATATATTTATATTATTACATTATAATTCCTATAAAATTTTTATAGAAAGTACAAAATCATTTAACAATACATAAATGTTTTCAAATAAATTTCTTATCTACATTAATATGATCTAATAATTTATATCAAGAATCATTCTATCTAGGTATTAAAAGAATGGAGCTTCACTATAATTCACAAAAAAATGATTGAATATGTCCATACATGATTATTGGTTGTTTTTTCTTAAAGTCTCCATACTCAATATGATACATATTTACATTATCAAGGAAAAAAATTCTCCTTTGTAACAAATTCATCCCCTAAAACCATTGTGTATACCAATCTCCCACATTATATTTTTTCAAAATGACTTAAAACCATAAAAAATTGTCAATATGTTCTTGATTTCGATAATAAGTGTTTCTTGTCCCACTAATTGATAAAAATATGATAGTTTCTAAGAAATTTTATATCTTTATTAGTCCATAATCTTCTATGATTTTAAAAAAACATGTTCCCCCTTTTCTTATACTTAATTCATTATTAACACCCTTTTCAATGGACTTTGTAATGTTCACATGTGAGACTGGGGGAATGAAATTATTCCTTTAAATTCTCAATAAATTAATCTAATATTTATCTATATTATCAATTATTTGTGTAAAAAACATTTTAAAAAAAATATATATAATAAAATAATCTATGTTTTATATATAATGTGACACAAATAATGACATAACATATTAGGTGATGTAAAATAATATTTTGAAGTAATTGTTTGTTAACAATTTATTAGCTTTTGGAACATCATGTTAATAGTTTTAGGTACTCATCAATAATTCATTTGATAATATGTTGGTTAGATCTCATTTGGTGGAGATTGTTCACATTTTGAAAATTCTGGAAGGCTCTAGGGTAGTGTATGTTTGGTACATGTTTTTACAAAATTGTTGAATCCATGATTTTGAGGGAATAAATAGTTGGTACATTATTTTATAAATCATTATCACATCTAGTATAATGATTTCCCCCAATTATAGAGGTGGATATTTTGGGAACATGTTTTGGAAAACCCATGTTCCCCTGCATATTTAAATATACATAATGATGTAATTACTCTAAAAATTGTATTAAAATTTTCCAAATACTATTTTTGAAACCCCATCAAATGTAAATTGATATTGGACATCCTCAATGGTATTTGGATATCTTAAGGGAAAATTTTTTCTCATCCAAAGCCACTCCAAGGTAGTTAGATGCTTTATGGTCATCATTGGATCTCTCCCCAATAAGAGTTTTTCTCTCATTCATTATCTTTATCCATCTTTCAACCTACACCTTCGGGACCAATAGATCTCTGATTTTTTTTGGGGAATCCAATATTTATTGTTATACATCAAGAATATTTGGTTTTTATCTCTATTGTTGACATTCTTTATTGGAGTTTCTCATTACAGGCATGGTATGAAGTGATCATTTTGTTTTGGTAGATGGTTCCATTTGAGAATTGACAATTAATTTAACTTATAATTTCATAAATTAAATTAAATTTCCTACATTATTATTATGTAAACCCAATATTAATAGAATTGGGATTTAATTTTTATTTTTCATGAATATTGGGGAAACATTCCAATTCTAATTAATTGGGGAGTGATTGTTTAATTTAATTTAAATAGTGAAATTAAATTATTAAATTGATTTTTGAAATTGATTTCAATTTTTTATTTGGGAAAAATTGTGCAATTTTTTTTATTATAAGTTTTGTTGGATTTGTCTTAAAAATGAATGAATTGATTAAAATATCATTTTTAGTTTTAAATGGAAGTTGGATGATTTAATTTAAAGATGGTTCAACATAATTTTAAACTGTGTTTTTGTTAAATAGTCACCCAAACTAGGTCATTGTGATATCCTTGTTGAAGAGACACTACTTTTCCTGATGTAACAAGGCTATTTTGCATGTGGAAACACTATTTAATGGAACGTTCGATTTAGATAGTCATAATCAAGAAACAATTGGTTTTTCTTGGTTGTACAGGAATTCTTGACTAATCAATTTTCAGATATGAGATAAATTTTCCATTATTGATTATTCTTTTAGAATATTATATCCTATGTATTTAACGAGGTATTATGGAAAAACAGAATATGATAAGAATTCCCAAGCAATGAATTTATTCTTTATAACTCCAAAAAAATCCTTATTATATATTTTATACATGGTATGATGTTGATTAATCCTCTCTAACCAATGGTTTAGGGATGTTTGTGAACATTTCCATCATCATTTTATAAGTGATTGAGGATCTCATAACTGATAAATACTGGAAATCCAAGTACATGACCATGTTTCCTATTTTTTATCATTATGATATATGAATTTTTTTTATAAAACATATTTTCATATACCTTATGATTTTATATAAATTATTTTACATAAAATATTTATTAATACATTCCTTGAAATGATTCCATTAATTGAAGTGTAAAATCTGTTTTTTTTAAATTTTTTAATACCATTCTTGTTTATTTAAAATTTTAATATTTAATTGGTTAATAAATTTTTCATATTATTATTTAATATTTTTTGAGAAACCACTACAAATTTATTTCACACCATACCTATGGCTTCGGGTGTTATTATATTATCTTATTCCATGTTCGATGAAGGGGAATGTACCCCTAGGGGTAGGTTCTTGTTGTTGATCATTAGGACATTGAGAGATGTGTCTTCTTGGGACTTCAATTGTTATGTTTAAGTTATTTTAATTTTTTTTAATTATGGTTTATATACTTATTTTATTATTGTTACTTTTCATTCAATAGGTTCATCATTCTATTATACTAAAATGTAAAAGTTTCATCCAGTGATTATTTATAAAAAACTATTTCCATCATTATCTTTTATGATTCATGGTGCTGGTCACCGACCCATGTGGATTAGAAATTCCGTTCAGGACATGTTCATTCCAACATGGGAGTTAGGGTAATTTGGAATCTTGGTTAGTTTGTAATAAATATATATAAGTGGTTCTAGTTAAGAATATTTCATTGTCATCAGTATCAATTGAATAACCTTTTTGATACATCTGATGTCGTTACAAGTGAATTTTTCCATCTCCAATTGTAATAAGCCTTAAGACACCGAGGGTTGTTTTGGAAAGATTTATTTTTGATTATTCATATTTTTCTACCTTATTTTAATTTTGGTAATGGAAATCCAAAACTAGTTTTTCAATCTGTTCAAATTATTTTCCCTGTCTCACTATAATGAATGTTGATATTGGTAAAGTTCTAATGTAATCAAGGATTTATATTGATGTTCTCTAGAATAATTCATCTGAGAATAAATTTGAATCAAATCTAAGGGGGTGATACTGATTAAACATACTGAGAAAATACACTAATGGACCCAAAAGTGGATTAGGATATTTTGTGTTCTATGAATTATTTGGGAAACACACTATCAACCATTCCCTTTTAGACTAAATATTTAGAACCTAATAGGGATGAATTCCATACTAATTCTTAAAAATTACAACACCAAAATTGATTATCCTTTCAATGATCAAATTACCCTCAAAGAAGATGATTATATGTTGAGAAGGGTTGATATTTCAATTTTGATCATGGAGATGCTTGGTCTTATTGACGTAAAATGTTCCACCTTCATGATAGAGGAACCTAGAAGTAGATTTTGGGAAATTATGGTCATAGAAAGGAAGCATGATGTTTTAGAGTAGAACGGAATTATATCTATTTTCCAGGACTACATCTATCCATAGTCAATGGTGATATCCAAGGATATATTTTTTAAAAAAAATCTATCAGGATGACATTATAATGAATGAATATGCTTACCGTTTTGATGAACTTTTCAATTATTCACATAATAAAGTATCAAATGAGAAAATTAATACAATATAATTTTATATTAGTCTTCAATATGATCATTATTCTTAAGTTTTATGGATATGTACCCCTTGTTATGTTGAGGATATTGATAAAGAAATGATGACTAAGATAATCATGGCTGATATATCAGGGTTAATTTGAGTTCGATTATTTCTCAGTGTGAGTTCTATGTTATCATTTAAAGTAAATGGTAATAATGATTATTCTCATGGTGGTTCTCAAGTAAAGGGATATTCTAGACCTACATTAGGGCCTGGATAAGGCCATTTGAATTCATTGCCGATGTGGCCGACAGGTGTATTCAAAATAGGGTTGCACTGAGGCACCAAAGGTATATTGTTCATGCGTACACTCATGTAACATGTAAAATTTCCACTATATATCTTCTACATGAAGTAGTATAATATGATCATCTACAAAATAATGTACTTTGGTGTAATGAGATGCTTAAATAACTAAGGGTTTAAAGCTATATGAATGTGTAAGTAATCATCTTCATGTACAGGAATTGTATCATTTGGAAGATGATATGGGTTATGTGACTTTCATAGATACCATATTTATAGGTTTTATTTATTAACTTATTTGTTAAAAATTTGTGCATCTCGTTCATTACTTTAAACTAGTATTGTAAACCATCTCTATCATTCTAAAAATGTTTCATCATATTTTAATGGTATTACAACTCCTCTCATAATGAAGAGTGGGCATGGTATATTTTATCTTACTTGTGAATTCTGATTATCAAATTTTGATCTTATTTGGTATTTTCTAGTTCACAACATGGGACTTCTTAACATCATATTCAAGATGGATAGGACCATTATTAATAGAGCCTAAATTTATTTTTATCATCTTAAATTCTCCTTTATAGTGCATGATGGGGAGTTTTTGAAACATTCAAGGAGAATACAACATGAGGTTGGGTAGATTTGAGGCCACTAATCCATATACGGGAATGTAATATCTGGGTTCAGTTTTGAACAACAACGAGAATATTTTAGTGATTATCTCAGCCCAATCATTATCACATTTCCAAATGTTTTTCCTTTGGAAATCTATTTTCTCCCACCATTAATGGATATAGAGTTATCGATATATTATGTATTGGGTTCCCAAAAATTACCAAATGATTTAAAGAGTTGAAGAAATAGCTGTACGATATGTAGGACAACGATTTATACTTCAAAGTGTGACTCCATGTGAGGTTTCTATTCTTTTTTTCTATGAAAGATTAGGGGTTTCTTCCCCACTATGTTGATGAATGAAAACTCAATATATTCATAAATAAGACTAATTATATGATGCCATTGGTTGATAATTATCTGACTTTTTGAAAGGGGTGATGTGGTTTTCAATTAATGAAATTTGATCCTATTATCATCAGTTGTAAAAAATATATATAACATTTAGAAAACCACCAGTGTGATCATGTATATTCATAATAACTACCTTTTCATTTTTTTAACTATAAAAAAACCTCTCATTAATTCATTATTTTTTTAATTTACATTATTTTCCACAAGCATCTCTATACGTTCATGGTTTCCTTTGTGGATGACATCATTATTTACTCTATCTATGAAGAGGATCATGTATTCGGTATTAAAGAAGTTATAGAATTTATGAGAAATCAACAAAATTATTCCAAGGTATAAAAATGATATTTTGGGATTCAATAAAAAATGATTTAGGGAAACATGGTGTCATAACATGGTATTTAAATTGATCCTTAAATGGTGGAAGCTATTTTGACAAGGGAGGAACCACTAATGTTTTTTTAAATTCATTGATTCTTGGTTATAGCTAAATATCATTACCTATTTTTAATTTATTCCTCATAGATGGAATATCCAATGACTAATCTAACTTGGAATGGAGTAATGACTCATTGGGATGAGAATGTTTTGGGTAATTTTTTAATCTGAAATGTATTTTCACTACTTCTTTTGTTTTGACTCATCCAGAGGCTGATAAGGGGAATATTTACTTCTGTAATGAATTATGTTAGGGTTTGGATGTGTTCTTATGTATGGTGATCACGTCTTAGCCCATGGCTCTTGTCATCTTAGGCCACCAGAAAATAATTACCTGACCCATGAACTTGAACTCACCATAGTGATGCATGCAGTTATGATTTAGTTTAATTACCTTTTGAGAGGTAGGATTATCTTATATTACAAACAAAAGAGATTGAATTATATCAACTCTAAAAATTATTTCAACCTCCCCCAAATTCATTAGATGGAATAATTGAAATCTTTTTTACTTTGACATTGTTTATACCTGATGTAAAGTGAATGTCATTGTAGATTCTTTGATTAGAAAACATCATACAAATTCCATGAAAGAATCATCAAAAGAGTTGAATATAATTTCACTATTTTCATTGTTATATATTGGAGTATGGGAATCTAGGGATGGTGAATCCACGGATAGTGTTCCCTTGAACTCCTCTCATATTAATTTTATTCTTCAAGAACAGAAACGAGATGATGAATTTTTCTTCATTAGAACTCTCTTGATAGGGAAAAGACTATGGATTTTTGGTCATTCTCCAGGAAATGTGTTCTGTGTTTCTAGAACATGTTAATAATTCCATTTACTATGGGTAAATCCATTATGTGTTATTTCTATAATTCACCTGATATAGTGCACGCTAAAATAATGAAGAAACTAAATTACATACATTGAGGATTTTGGTTTCTAGGTATGAGACTAGGCATTACTGACTTTGTATGTTGTTTTTATATGTTATAACGGGTCATGTTCAAGAACTAGTGTCCTTTTTTTGTTATCCACATCCAAATCCAACATGTATATGTGATGCTATCTCCATGGGATTTGTGGTTGGGTCTCCACATTCCTAGAAATAGAATAATGTGATTTTTTTGAATGATATGCTAAGTAAATCATCTTGGAAAATAACCTATAATGGAAAAACCCATGTTGTGGAATTTATAAATCTCTACATGAAATGTTTTTTTCCTTTACATGAATTTTAATCTTCTATAGTCTTTAATAGAGATCACTATATTACTTATTTATTTTAGAGATTCCATTTAGGGGGAACAAAGATCCCATGGTTGTTTGAGTAAGACATACCATATGTAGTCCCACAGCTAAATATAGAGTGAGACATAAATAATTGATGATACCATTAATTCCTTTAATATTTACTTCAGATGATTATAGTATGACCATTTGGGACTAGTTTAGTTTTTATATAATAATTGTTACCTTTCCAAAACAATAATGGATTGTATTCATAGCTTGTATTATCCACCTTGTAAATCAATGTAGAGTTGGTCGATGATTGGTTACAGATCATTCATTGGTCCAAGAATGGTTCAATTGACAATGAAAAAGATTTATTTCATTCTTTAGTGAATGTTGATGGCACACAGCTAGTATAATTCGTATTCTTTTTTATGTAGAATCCCATGGGAAATTCTAATTAGTGATTAGGTGTTCTAGAAATCTTCACCTCTTTGGCTCATAAATATCATGGGAAGCATGGGAAACATTTTTATCATGTTTTGGGACCTTTTTGGTGGTTAATAATGGGGATAAATTTTCTTTAAATTTATAAAATGTACCTCATTTGGCATTGATACATATTGTGTTCCACGTATCTCAGCTACAAATGATGATTTATAATCCACCTCATGTTTTGAGATCAAGTGATCTAGAGCTTAAGACCAATTTATCAATAATTGAGAATCTAGTTAGGATAGTTTATTTTGAAAAAAAATGTATGTTTCATGAGGATTATATAATATTTTAGACTTATTTGGGATATTAGTTCGAATAATCATGATATGTGGGAGAGAGTGGCACCGATTAGAGAGTATTGACATCTTTTTTTGTTGTCATTGAAACATCTTGATAAGATTTATAGGGTAAAAATACATCTACTGTGGGGGTTGTATATTATTTTTACTACTTGAATGTACTCATCAAACCTTATTTTGATCATTATTTGGTTGGGTCCCATGTAGGCGTTCTCCAGATGATATTTTAAATTTTTTGGAAGGCTCTTGGGCTATGCACAGTTATCACAAATTTCAACACAAACCGGGTATCCTATTAGTTCAATATGTGAAAACACAGATATTATAGGTTTTCATAGCCTATTCATAGAAAAAAATATATAGCCGCCTAATAGAAATATGCACCCCCTTAGAGAGGTGCACAGTTAGGATTCACAATTGAAAAACAATGCTGTCCTTCCTAGATAACCATGATTGTGTGAATTAATTTTTCAAAAATTTGGTTTTAAATTTTCGAAACCATACCATGGATCCCTGATCAACCATATCATAGGACTAGATATCATTCTAGTTTTTTTGGAGCTCTAAATAACCCATTTTGGCTCCTCTAAACCCTACGAATGGTGGATCAAAGCTAGGTGATAATAAATCGATCTCTCCCTAGTAAGAGTTCTTCTACCATATAATATCTACCACTCTCTTACTATATAATCATTATGAATTTATAGATACTTGATTTTTTATCGGATCTAATCCCAATTTTATTAGATCATGAATCTAGGATTGAATCAGGATCTCTGTTACTGATGTTAATCATTTGAGATTCTCGTAGAAATAATTGTGAGACACGATCTCTTTTTTTTGGTAGGTGGTTCTATTTATGATTGGAGAATTGATCAAACCATAAATTGATTGATTTAAATTAAATATTATTCAATTGAATTATGAAATAGTGATAATTAAAGATATTTTTTTATGAAAACCTTGGACGGTTTTATTTATGAAAAGATACGAATTGATTAAAAAATCATTTAGTTTTTTCAATGGAAGATGGGATATTGAAATAGAAAATGAGTAAATTATATTCTGAACAGTTTGTATATAAGATTCCCATTATTTATTTTTGTTCGATTACAAGTAATAAATATCTAATTATATTAAAATGAATGTATATTAAATCATTTTATATAAATATTCATCACATTACAAAAATACTGTCATGAGAACCATGAAAATTTAGTTTCTATGGAAAATGGTGACACATTCTTTTAATTTTCGGAATGATATTCCACACCTCCCATAATGAAGTCCCCCATATTAGTACATATAGATAAAAAAAATTCATAACATGGGGAATAAAAATATATGAATAATTGACATTATATTCTTAGTAAAATTTTATATTATAAGAACATAAGTTTAACATCGATATAAGCATATATGATTGTGAGAGTTATATTTAATGAATATAAACTATATATAAAATATCATATATATGAGTGATTTCAAAAATATTAGAAGTTGATAAATTATGAATCATAATGGAATCAATAGAGTATTGAATTGAGTGAATATCATAGGAATAAAACATAGATTTGTAGAATACAAATCAGATTATATAATTGTTTACACGTGTAAATAGAAACTAGTTAACTCATTATTTGAAGGACATGGAATTATCCTATCATATAATATTATGGACCTCAACCCGGTTTCATGCATTAAATCGTGAATATTTAATCTGGCTAACACAAAAACAAATCATTCCCAATATGTCAAGGATCGTTGTGAAAAACATATTATGGATTATCATTGGGATTATACCTATTTTTTAGGACAAACCACCAAACCAAGTCATGGTGTTTTACACATAATGGATCATGTTTCCCCTAATTCACATATTGGATCTAGTTTCACCTTCTTTCTATAGTGGACCAAGTTTCCCCATTATTTCAAAGAGTATTGGGTTTCCCCATATTTTCATAGTGGATCAGGACACACCTATTTCACATTATTGTTCTGGCATGTTAACATGTTTCCCATCATTAGCATATAGAATATAAATATTTACCCAATGAGTTAGAGGTAGATTTAGGTTTCACCCATTATATAATAAAATTCTACATTCATGTGAAACAAGACAATATAACATTCATCATGTCATGACTCATAAAAATAGATGGGTTTCATAAACATCATATCATTATCCTTGAAATTAAATGTGTATTATAAACATGTCATTATATCATACCCTATGGATATTATATAGGATACATAATCATTCCCTAAAGGAATAATAGATGAAAATTATTGGGTTTTATATGAGTTTTATCATGGCATAACCCATGGGTGAGAAACATGATCATAAAAAATATTTCATCAAATGTATAAACATTCAGAGAAAGAAAAAAATTGTTTTCATTGAATGATATCACCAAAAAATCATAAATAATATAAGAAAATGACATCCATGTAGTTTAACTATTTTGATATATTAATTGGATTGTATCTTAAGGAAAACATATTTTATTTAAAAACACCATTTATATGACCTTTAAAAAAAATTCTTATAATAATTTTTTTAAAATTTTACAAAAATCTTTTCCTGAGAAATATATATTTTTTCACATTGAAAAACTCTTTTTAAATCATAACCAATTATTCAATACATTTTTATTGAAAATATATTCGAATCTTTTAATGGAATATTATCAAAAATCATTAAATATATTTTGTGTAAAAACATTAAAAATATAAAAAACCATTCAAAATATTTTTAAAACATCTTTCATTTAAAATGAATAGAAAATGTATAATGAAATTTTGAAAAATGTTTGGTAGAGATTATCACATGAAATCTTATAATGGAATCTTGAGAATATTTTAAAACATATTTCATACATAAAACATGTTTGAAGACATTTTATTTTGAAAACAAATTTTAAAATAAATAATTTCTAGAATATTAGGGAACTAATTTTTCTTTCTGAAATTTAACCCTATAATGTTAAAATTTTACATTCGATGGAATGACTGTCAGGATGGTGAGTAAACTTATACATTCCAAATATTCATTTTTCTCAGTTATATGTTTATAGTAGTTCATTGACCAGAAAATTTAATGGAGATTCCATTTAAACATAATTTATAACAGAATAAAAAATTAAGGGAAGAAAATTATTTACATAAATAATATTAAAACATTCTAAATACATTTTTATAAAACATGTTTTTTTCAACAATACAAATTTATCATCAAAGAGAGAAATAATGATTTTTTTCAGAAAAATAATTTCTTATTATCTAGAGTACCATAGATATGAAAAATTGTACCAATTAATTGATATAACATTTATAAATATAGGATAAAAAATTCATGATAGTTAAATAGACATAAATAATAATATTTATTAAATTAAATCATAATTATAAACAATTCTGATAAATAATGATATTATAGAAATAAAATTCCACTACGTCGGTAAGCTTAAATCATATTCCATATGAAATAAAAACATTAAATGAAGCATAAAATATCTTTAAATTAATGTGGTTCAGGATATTTCCCACAAAATTGTAATATATAAACCTCATTGAACATTTTTTTGTATAAAAATGGCATGTATCTTAAATAATGAAAATTGTGAAAAAATTACATTACTTATTTAAAAACATTTAAACCATAAAAATCACCAAAGAAATTTAATTAAATGTATTGTTAATAATCATAAATTTAATGATATTAATCATATAATACATTCATGGGATTTATAAAAACAAAAAATAAATAAATGAGTGGTTAATAAGGCTTATTTCTCACAAAAATAAATGTGAGATGATAAAACCCTTAACTTATGTCGTAATATTCTTCGTAAACATTCAATACCAAAGTGAAATAAATATATATTTATTATTAATCTACAAAAATTCCATATTATAAAATATAATGATATAAATTATTATATTATGACTTTACATAACACATTTATTAAAAAAATTATGTTAATATTAAGTTTCATATAATATCTACACTATTTTTCGTATATGTTTTAGCATGCTTTTATTGACCCTATTTCATTTATCATTATTCAATTTTTAAATAGTTTAAAAAATTATTTAAATATAATATTTATGGAATATATAAATTTTTATAATATTCCATTAAATATATAAATATGAAATGGAAAACAACCTCTATTTTCACATTGGCCGTAAGTACACATTAAAGCTATTTCTTTTTAATTTTTATGTTGAATGTAAGAGAGTAAATGATATATATGTATATATATATTATAATTATGGTAGAATTATTATTTCATATATATTATATATATTTATTAAATGTATCCTTAATACATTACATGTAATGTGTGAATGAATGGGAACACATTGAGGAGGAAGTAGTCCGCACATCCACAAATGAGGTTATCATATTTACACAAAATGGAATGTGTGAAGAAATTTTTTATTTAATAATAATAGTATTATGCATATATTATAACTATTATATAAAACATATAAAAAAAGTATTTCCATCATAATTCCCTACCCTGATAGGTTAAGAGTCAAATTAATGACATTGTTTCTTGAGGTGGTAGTCCTCCGTACACATGAATTGTATGTTTGATACCAATTTGTTGGAAGTTCATGTTTGTGAAGTTCAAAATATTTTAATAAAAACAAATTTGTATTATTTTGAAATATGATACATTATATAATCCTTACATTATTTGATTTTGTGTGGGGGTGGATAATGGAAATAAAACAAAAGACCTTGTAGATGGAGATTACCTCTTTTTTGGGTAACTCCATTTGATTTCCACCAAAGGGATTCCATGAAAATATTTTACCCAAAATTGAGCCCCCTATGATTAAGTAAGGTAATTATTGATGATATTGGTCTGGTTTTGTACAATATAATGGGTAATTGTTGGTGTGATGAAGTGGGAGCCCTTTTATAATGGAGTTGGAGTGGCATTCTGGTAAATATAAAATAGTTGTCACTATTGAGAGGTATCCCTCACATGACGTGCTTCCAATAATTTACCATATTCTAAAAAAATGATATTGGACAAAATATGTACATAAAATGGATTTTGGAGAAGCGTATATGTCATTTTTTTATTTAATATTAAATATTAGCCACTACGTAAAATAATTTTCACATTAATCATTGTGATCAATTTTAATTACTTTTTTTAATCACATCAAAAAATATATATTTTACCATATTGAAGAATATAATCTATTCTGATTCAAAATATTGAATCAATTTTTTAAAAATAAAATCCCATATTTTATAAAAGATAAATTAAAATTAATCACACCTATGGGATTAAATGACATGTTTATAAGATGAAAAAGACTAATTGTTGAAAATATTTTATATCCAAATTCAATTTAAAATTGGAAAAAAATTCATAAATTTAATTAATTAATGTATAATTTATCTAATTATACTTCCAACACAAATTAAGATATAATTTATCTACATATATAAATTATATGATAAAGCAGTTTTGAATTAAACATCATTGTTTTCACTAATCCTCAAAAAATGATACATATCAGAAAAATACAAAAAACTTACCCAAAGTAAATTTTGATATAAATATTTCATAAATTATTTTTTTTAATAAAAACTATCGATGTGTAAAATTTTGATTTAAAATGGCCTCTACATTAAAGGGAGATAAAACTACCCTTTAAAGAATATATCTTTTTATTTATAAAATTGGATTTATTTTTTTTACATACCTATAAGAGATATTGGGTGAGTATAATGAATATTCATTGAATATATTATATATAATTTTTTTAAAATATTAATAATAAATTATTTATTTGTATTATTGAGATAAATAAGTTTTTTATTATAATAATATAGTTTTCATAGATATGTAATTTTTTTATTTTAATATAACTCTTACATTCTATTAAACTAATTAATTAAAAAATGATTCAGTTTATATATTTTTTTAAATACTATTTCTTAAATTAATTTAATATTGTTTTTATCTTATATTCCATTGGATTTATGGTATATATAATAATATTTTTATAATATTATTAATGGTATTTTGTAGTTCGATAAAACATTTCCTTTTATGTAAGGATAGCTATCGAAGGGAAACTATATTGTGTGGTATACAAACCATTTTTTATTTTTGGTCAATTGAAAGATAATATAAGTGTTTTTCTTAGTGGAATAATAACTTGGTGTGGTATATAAATCAATGAAAACATAGTGATTTTGAATAACAAAATCTATATTCAAGGTTGTTTGTAATTAAAAATATCAAAAAATAAAAATAAATTCAAAAAAAATCAAAAAATCTTAATGGTTTACATTCTAACCCCCATAAAATGAATTTCCGCTATAAATTTTTCTTCTTTATCTGTGGTTTAAAACATTAATGTTCCATTCAAGGAAACACACATCCTAAAAATTAATACTAAAACATTATTTTAAAAGGGAATGTCAGAAACAAAATGGTTACCCAAAGATACTCATAACTAGTATTCCACATAGAAAAACATATGTGAACATTGAATATATAAAAATTGAATAAAATAAATAAAATAATAAATATCTATAAAGATCCTTGATTATAAGAATGTGGGTGATCTAGGAAAATATTACAATCAAAAACCACAATATGAGGAAGTGTGACTTATGTAATTGATATCATAAAAAGTGTGATAATATGAAATCATTTTATTTCAAGACACTTTTGGAAAATGTTGAATAATTTTCATGAGAAGATATAATTACATGATCTCAAGACAACCTCACACTTTGATATGCCCTAATAAATTTCTAGTTTATATTTTATTTCAATAAATGATGGTGAATTTTTCATTCTTGAAGCATTAGGTGATCATGAGATCCATAAATAGAATTATAGGTGATACTTTATGTCTTTTGTTATCATAGAAAAAAGTGTAGCACGTTTTGTCTAATATGACTAACTTCTCTAATGGGGAGTTATTACATTAATTTCTAAAATCTCATATAACGTTGAAAATAATCCATTCCATAAATTGATAACCTTATAACCCTTCCACAACATGGAATTCAAAATCATTATAAATAATTTCACTAAATGTTTTAAAGACCTCCTAGAATTGATCTCTTTTATATCATAATTTAACTCTTATTTGTTACATAAAAACATGTTAATACCCTCATCATATATTCTATTATAACATGGTAATAACTTGAATTACTATAAATAATATTAGAAAATATAATTTATTTCCCATTATAGATATTAGATGATATATTCTTTAAATCCCTGAAGTTGAAGGCTTAATCAAAGATAACATATCCACAATGTCCAAAAATCATTAATCGGTTCTATAGTCTTAGACACTATACAATTTAATATATCTAAATCAATCATCAATTTATCCATGAGAAACTAATTTTTCTCTATATCTTGAACACGTTATGGATTACCTACCCTAAATTAAAATGTCTCATTTCCATTAAATAGCTTCTATATGTCATCATTACCATTAAATATATCCTTTAAAAATATTTCATAAAAACATATACTAAAAATAAACACCCATATATATATATCATGATTTAAATAACATAATATATGATTTCCACTTCTTAAATAACCAATTCATCCTATATTATTCTTAAAACATTACTCTGGCACAATCCTCTTATTCCTTAATTACCTTTTTTGGAATATCATATACGAATATTTCCTTATGGTTCCCCAATCTAAATTAAAGTATGTTTTATTCATTTAATGTGAACAATAATGTAAAAAAATTACATACTATTCACATATCATTCACAGTCTCATTGTCTCCAACACAATAACCAATAATACTATAACATCATGACTCACTTCAAGATATTTTATAATAGGAAGTAAATTTTCACCATCCCATTATTTCCACATAGGAATCATTCAATGTTAACCTAGTTCCTTCTTATTCTCTCTATTGACAAACACCAAAAATATTATTGTGAGAAACACAAATCATGATAGAAAACCATATAATCATGAAAAATCACTTATATAATACCTAAATCAGGACACCTAATTATTTAATATATGAAACATTAAATTTAACCTAGGTTATTCATATTCATGTTCTATTTAAATACATCATGATGGTTCATAAAGGGTTTTTGAATTTCCAAACCATATCCCATGGGAGTTTCAAACTAGGGGTGTAGAAATGACAATTGTTGTGCACTGGTTCCCGATCGAATATAGATCTATACTGTAACTTTGGGGTTGTTACCCCTATATACATATTTTCTAGAGCCACATATACTATTAGTATCAAGACCAGTATGTATTTATTCAAATACACTAACATTATCATTTCCCAAAATTATAAGACATTTTCATAATAATATAACTTCTTTAGAAATAAGGATAGAGACATCATTTGACATATCCTTAGATATATTTGTAGGGATATCACTAATGTTTAAACATCCTAGTTTTACAAGGTTGAAAAATACTTCCCTTTGATATAGACTATATTAATATAGGCTTAACATTCATGGATATTACATAATTTTAGATGACTTTTCATAATATTAGAAAAATAAATGCCTATGGACCATATTATTTTAGTATCATTTAAATCTAGGAACACATTATTTTAATTTGATAAAATATATTCAATATATAATTTAAGGATATTACCCTTTATATAGTCATACTCAAATCATTTCTATACTAGCTGGGTAATGGAAAAATAAGAAAAGGTGATCTCCAATGCTTAGTAAGGGTAAATGAAGAAAATATGTATGTATAACATACACATAAGTGTATGAGATCATGAGAATACTATTTGATGATCATACCATCCATATAAAAGATCATATGTTGTATTAATAACAAAAATATTGCTTGATCACAAAACATGAATCATAATTCTTTAAGATTAGATTCCATTAGAGCATAACTTGTGAATAAACATGTACTTGTGGAATACACATCATCTTATAAAAATGTGGACATGTATCAATAGAAACTAGTTCACTAATTATGTTGATGACATTAAATCAAGATCTTTCATAATATTATGTTCATCCAAATAGGTCCACTTAGAACATTGTGGACATGTAATCAGGTTCATATGTAAAAACTCATTCTCTTTAAGGAAATGCTCATTTCAAAAACTGATTATGTACTTTAAGTGGACTCTTCCTACTATGTGGGACAAACCACCACCCCTAATCATATTTATTCTATTATAAGGTACTAGGATTTCCCCTATTCCCATATAGGATTAGTTTTCAACATATTCTCATATTGGATTGAGTTTCCCAAATTTTTATAATTAATTGGGTTTCCCCATTTTACCATTGTGGATTAGGACACACCTAATTCCAATTTTTTATAGAATTACATTGAATGTTTTCCCATCATTAGATCAGGACATATAAATCTTGTCCCAATGCATCAGACTGATATATAAGTCTCACCTGTCACTTAATAAAATCATACATATATGTTCCTCAAGATAATAAAAATGATATTATATCATGAACCATAAAAAGGGACGGGTCTAAAAAACAAAATATCATCACTCGTGAAATGAAATGGGTTTCATAAACATATGATCATATCACACCAATAGAAAATAGATTGGTTTCAAAATAATTTCATCGAATCATAACCCATGAAAATAATTAGGCTTCACAAAAGTTCTATCATAGTATAACCCGTGGAAGTGAAATGTGATTCATAAATAAAATTTCATCAAATTCATAACCACTGAGATAAGTAATAATAATGTTTCCATTGATCATATTAAAATTAAATTCTAATAAATATTAAATGATTTCATCATTGATTTATAAAGATTTCGACTGATCACCTCGAGTGTAACCTAAGTAAAAAACTATTTATTAAAAATACCTATCTTAAAACCTTCATAAAAATCATTTTCAATTTAGTAATTCCTTGAAATATAAAATTAAACAAATATTGAGAATAATTTATTTTCATATTTTAAAAAATTATTTTAAAACATACATAATTTTCAAGAACTATTCCTTCAAAATATTATGTAAACATATAATTGAATCTTAAAAACCTTTTTAAAACCTTTTTCAGTGAATTTTTTTTTGAAAACCTATACTGAAATATTGAAAAAAAAAATGAATCCTTTTTGTAAATATGAATTTGAATACATATAAAAAATCATGAAATGATTTTTCAATCCTTCTTCCTTGAAAATGCATAAACGATTCTTGAAAACCATTTATAACACATTAGAACCAAATTTTTTTAAAAACATCTCATTAAAAACACATCAAAAAATTGAATTCCTAGAATATTAAGAAAAATATTTTTCATTAAAAAAATTATCCAAGTTAAATTGAGATGGATTTTTAAAATAACATACAACCATGAATATGGGTGAATCCGTACTTGCAAAACATTCCTTTGGGAACATGAAAAGTTTAGAAAAGTCCCCTAATCATAAAGTGACAAAGATTTTCCATTTAAAAAAAAT
This sequence comes from Viscum album, assembly GCA_963277665.1. Classification (NCBI taxonomy): domain Eukaryota; kingdom Viridiplantae; phylum Streptophyta; class Magnoliopsida; order Santalales; family Viscaceae; genus Viscum; species Viscum album. The sequence goes on from OY728137.1 coordinate 1,213,894,384, forward strand.
TATTAACAATTTAAAACATTTTTATAAATTTACTTTATAAATTGATGTGACAACGTTTTTTTAAAAAAAAATTGAATACATTTTTTAAAATTAAAAAAAAATTCTAACTGAAGAGATTAATCAAGTAAAAATTTCATAAATACGCATTTTTTTATTATCTTATGTTCAAAAGATTGGGAAAAAGATGCCAATAAATGGAGTTATCATGGGTAACCATATGATAAGAAATTTTCTAATATATCATGAGATAAGGATCATAATATTTCTTCCATGGAATCATAATCATAAAAAATATCGAAAAAATATGGTATTGTATCAATAAACAGTTAAAAATTTGGAATAATTGAATCATATAACCATGAAATATTAATAATAAATGAATCCTAAAATATCATGAAATAATGTTTTAATTTTAGAAAATATCCTAGGACATTATATACACAACATAGAAAACTATAGGTGCATATCATGTAATGTATCTCTAAGAAGTAAAATTGAGACAACATTATTACAGAGATTTGGTTATATTTGAACCATAAACCACATGATTGATAGTAATTCAAAATTATTTATAAGTAAAACAAAATTAAGGATAGTAATAATAGAACACAGTAATGGGAATCATATATACCACACAATATAAATGTGTAGAGAATAAATTATAAGACAAAAAAAATTGGGACGAGAAAATCTATATGTATTAAATTTATTAATACACTGTCAAATCAACTATGTAATAAATATTTGTTTATTCTAAATCTAAAAAATATTAAAATTGTTATATGAAATACAATATATGATTTAATTATGAATTTATATTTTCTATTTATTAATTAATCTCAGTTAATGACAAGAATTTTTAATATCCACTTTGCTTTTCATATATGTTTAAAAATGTTATTCTTGATCCTTATACATAGATAATGATTTAATAATTTTATAAATTTGAAATAATATTTAAATAATATATATATATATATATATATATATTATTCTATTAAATATTTATATAAAAAGTAGAATACACCATTTTTGGAGGTTGTAGGTCAAACAAATGCATGAACATTGTTTTCATTTTATTATCTTATTGAACGTATGAGAATATATAAATTATTTTCATATATATAAATATATAACAATTAAATTATAATTACCATTTCATATATATTATATATATTTAATAAACCGATCCTTAATGCATATGATGTAATGAGTGAATGAATCACATAACTTTTAAGAGGCCATACTAAATAAGTCCCAAAACAATGTTAGCATATTTATAAAAAAACATAATATGGAAGGAATGTTTTATATAATAACTAAATAATAATAAATAAATCATAAATATAATATATATATATATAATATAAAAAATTATTTCCATCATAATTCCAATCCTTGAGAGGTGGTAATTGATAAATGATGGACATCATCTTACGAGGTGGTACTCCATCATTACCCTAAATGCTATGTTTGTTACCCATATGATGGATGTCTGTGTTATTGTAGGGATAACCCTTATAATAACTTAATATCAGTGTATTTATGGTATTTAGATAATTATATAATATTTAAAAAATAATAGTTTTGGTATTGGAGAATGAAAATAATAAAAACTAGGTTGTGGAAGGATGATGCCTCTTCTTTTGGAAACTTCTTTTGATTTTCCCCAAAGTGATTACATGATTTGATTTATTAAACATGTGAGTCCTAGGAAAATGTCAAAAATGTTGGGCAATATTTATATTGGTTTTTTTTAATATTATTTAGCATGATTGGTGTGAGAATGCAAGGGGGAGTTCCCTTTTATAATGGAGGAGGAGATTCATTCTTGTAAACATAAAAAGGTAAAAACAATCAGTGGTATAACATTCATAATGTGCCCAAATAATTTAAAATTCTATATCTAGTATGTTTCTTGGTTGATATTTTTCTATTAAATGGATGTTTTATAATGTTTTTATTGAATTTAGAACATTATGATTTAAATTCATCCACTATGTAAAATGTTTTTTAACATAATTTCAGTAATCAGTTTTGGTTTATCTCACAAAACACATTGTTAAAAAACTATGTCTACCGTATTATAATTTTTAAATGATTTTGATTCTAAAAATGGATTCTATTTTTTTAAACTATAATCACATATATGGTTTAAATTAATTTAATTTTATTCCAGGGTATTGGATGACATGGATATTTTTTAAAACCAAAAGATCCAAAGAATAAAAAAATATTATATCAAATATAATTGATAAATTGGATACATTTATAAGGCCCCAGCCTTAAACCTTACTTAATCTTGAGTTATTACAAGATTACACATTGAGGATCTTTTCAGGTTTAGAGTTTTAGAGAATTCGATCATGAAACTTGCATTACATTCCACATTTAAACAAAGTGGTTACATAAAAGATAGTATCCATTCTTCCCATCAACGGAAACATATTGAAAATAAAACATGGATTCTTTCTTAACACATCCTTGACTCTATCATCTTATCATGTACCTTTCCCTTGACCTGAAAAAACATTTCAAAAACTTGGGATGAGTATAAAAAGCTCAGTAAGGGATATAAAAATATGGAAAGGAAACATGAGTTCATATATACATAAGAATGAAATCATAATTTACCCATAAAACATAGGCACTTTAACCTACCTCATCAAATCATGAAAAAATCATCGAAATCATAAGACATAAAGGTAACTTGAGGCATTCATAACATTCTTACGTAGGAAGTAACCCTCTTGGTTACGTTTGGAATACCCATCACAGTATATTCCCTAAAATCTCTTCGTAGAAACCTTAACGTTTCACTCCTTCGCGTTACCCAATGCATTGGAGAGCTATATCGGGCTCACCCGCCCTTAGTCTATCACGGAACCACCCGTCTTCATAATAATTCCCAAGAACCATAACATAAACGTATCACATAAAACATGCATAAAGGAAACAAAGTATTTCCACATTTCAATCACAATATAACATTTTAGTATTTTGAAATAATGAATCCATACAAAAAGAAACCATTTCTAAAACCATTTAAAACATTTAATAAAGAGATTTTTTAATCAAAGTGTCCCATACCACCTTGAAGCATAAAATTTTAAACCATTAATATCCATATAAATAAATCCTTAAAACCATTTTGAAAACATGGATATTAATAAAAACAAATAATTAAAACATTTAAAACGATATTTTGGTTAAAGGGGTTTTACCAAAATTAGAGACACTTGAATACAATAATTGAGGAATAAAATTTATTCAGAACTTTATAATATCATGAGAATAAATGGATTAATTATATAATACTCCAAAGGACAGTATATACACCATATAAGAGTAAATTGGTGCATAACAACAATGAACCCTCAATAGAAATGTCAAATGGGATGAAATCCCTTATAAAGAAGGTATCCTTAAATTAAGGACAAATCAATCTCAAAAATATGTGTGACAAATATAAATACACTCAATATAAGTGGATATTAAGTGTAAAACAATCAAATCTTATTCACACATATTCAAAGGATGACATATTCAATAACTACGTGTTGAACCCAAAGAAATTGAAATTGGGTTAAAAAGATCCCTTGACAGCCTAACGACATCACATCAAAATGAGTTGATGAGAGATAAAAAGTGTATCTAATAACTTTGACATAAAATTTACATCAATAAGGATATATGAGAACATATCCCATCATAACAATATGTAAATTAAAAGACCGAACAAAAGAAGTCTTTTAAAAAAGAGGAGGGTGAAAGGTTCCCTTACCGACTTGGGTATCTTTCAAAACATACACCCCATGGAAGAAGGACAATAGATCATTGATGTATATACTCATAAACGAAAGTATATTACACAAAGAGTAGAATAATGGGCAGTACATACACCACTTAATAGAATTTGTAGCAAATGTAGCATAAATCTCACGGGAATAAAAGTGAGATGAAACATCTCTTACGGAAACTCGGCAGCCTAACGGCGCCACTTAAAACTTCCAAAAAGGATTGATGAGAGGAAATAGGGTCTCTCATCATATGAAAATAATAAGTACAGTGGGAGTAATATAAAATAACATCCCAGTCATTATAAAGATGAGCATAAAAGGAATGACATAAAAGAGTGTACTTAAAAAGAAAGAGAGGTGTAGGATCCCTTACCTCGGGTCCGACTTGACTCGATCGTTCTTTAATCTCCTGAATAATAAACTTGAGTTAATTTCTACTTCCTGAAGAACCTTTTTAAAGTTCATTATTCCTTTTATACCACTTATTACCATGTCATAAACATTATGTAATCATTTAAGTTAATAATATTTGTTTAGCCGATATTTGGTTCTTAAGTCGAAAGTGGACTTCTTACAATTACATGTTGTTCGTGTGGCCAAATGTTTATTATATCCAGAATTGTATTCATGATTTAGATATCATATATGTAATATATATCCAGTACATGCATGCATTTATAACATTACATAATCATTTAGAGGTAATAAATGAAATGCACCGTTCATGGAGACGGTAAGCCGTACGTACGCATGAACGCTACTTTCATTTCTATTTCGTATTTTATAGAATGGAATAATAATGATATAAAGGTATATTATAATTCCAGTATAATATCATATATAATATCATATTTCCATTCTTTATACATCCCACATATGGTATTTTAACGAATCAAATCCCTTTGAGAGGGCGGTAGTCCGCACTTCCTTAAATGAAGATATCGCGTATACCCATAATGGAAGCCATAAAGGTAAGACAAAAATGAAAAATACAGAAGCATAAGTAAAACATAAAAATATTATATATCATATATAAAAATAGTGACATCATAATGGCCACCTTTGAAGGTGTTAAATGAGTATTGAACAATCATCGTTTCAGGAGGCAGAATTTCACCATCCACGGAAACCGTATGTTCTTTAACCATTTGATGTAGTTGTGTGAGAGTGTAGCTCGAATAAATCTTATAACAACATCATAGTATATTGAAGATACTGTTTTTGTTACAAAAGAAGTAAATAAAAAGAGTTTAGGGGGTTGGAGAAGCAAAATAAAACAAATGAACATGAGAGAATGAATTACCTTTAAAAATGTAACTCTTTTTGATTTGAGCCTAAAGGCTTCCTTTGAAAGGATTATTCCCAAAGGGAATCCTCTAGGATGAGGATAGGGATGTGGAGAGAGTAAATGGGCAGGGTTTGGCCGAGACAAAGGCTTGAGGAGTGTGTGAAATGAGGTAGAGGTGGGGGCCTTTTATAAGAGGAGAGGAGGGGCACTTTTGGAAAGTAAGGAAATATTACTTTATTTGAAAAACAATTTCGGTTTTAAAAGGTCCCACATTGATATAATTCGTGGATAAGGTGATAAGGGTTCGAAATCCACTTATCCAATTGGTTTTGGACATGTGTAGTTCATAGATTTTACATTATCCTTCCATTTTATTTAAATCGTCAAATAAGGATGTCATCGCTGCATCATTATTATGTCATAAATAATTTACTTTATGTAATGTCTAAAAATTATAAAAAAAATACTATGGTGTGGGAAATATTTTTATCATTCCAATGACTATTTATAATCAAAAATATTATCTTTATAACCCCATGTAAAAATTGTTTTCGTAAAACATATTTTGTTTGTGTCATTTTCACTTTTACATTAAATAAAAAGTTATTTATGTCATTTCCCAACCAAAGTGTCTCCATGGGGTCCCCAAGTTGACCCATGGCTTGTATTGGTCGTCCATGACACAAACAATAAGTTTGGGACATGTGTCTAGGTCATTTCATATTATTAAAGCATTATTTATACCTTAAACTACCCTAATTACCACTAATCGCGATTAAGAACTTAATAAGTTACTATTCACCAAAAAATTATTTTTATCCCATTGAACCATATTTTACTTCTTAATGACAACCATGTATGTCGGATTTTTGAAATTCAAAACACAATGATGGAAAAATTTCATTTAAACAGAAAATCAGTCTTTATAAGTACCACTTAGTGGTTTCACTATTCATCAAAAATTGAAGTTTTTCAGAAAATTACCAAAAATTCACCCTAAGCTATATTTGATATTACGAATTCAAAAATGAAGTCTGTTTTACAAAATCCAAAACATATAATTCACATTAATTAATTTAATAATTAATTACCGCTGTCAGAGTAAATAGCGTGTTTTTATAAAACAATAAGTATCAAAAGATTGACACTAGTTTAAGTCTGATTTCAAAGTGAAATTGATTCCAACGACCACTATTGGATTTAATGGTAAAAATATTTTCTAATTTCACTTTATAACCAATTCAAAATATAATTTAATCATATAAATAAATTAAATTAAAAAGAGGTTTTGAATTAAAATACAACATTTTACACTATTCATTAAAAAAAATGAACATTATCTGAAAGATACCAAAAATTTACACAAAGTAAATTTTGATGTCCCGATTCTTAAGAAGAGTTTTATTTGGTCCAATAGAATGTATATGAGTTAACAAAACTATATTTAATGATGGTTCGCCATCAAAAGGCGATAAATGAACCTTTAGTGAAAACTAGGGCATATATGCCTAAAATTGAATTATTTCCGTATTTTAAGCCTCTATCCTTTATTGGATAAATGTAAAAACATTTAAAAACATATATAATCATATTTTAGTTATTTCTATACATTCCCGCCAATACAACGGCTACATGTTAACTACCATTTAAAATAATATTATTAGAGTGCAACGTAAGATTCCCAAGAAACTCGTTGTTGCGTGTTGGGTACGCCATCGAGCATAGAGTCCCCTTTAAAGTCATATCAATATTTTATTCACAAATATGGATAAATATGAAAATTTCATATTCTTTATTTACCTGGGGTGTTACATCCTTCCCCCCTTTTGGGAATTGCGTCCTCGCAATTTTAAAATTGCGCTTGGAAACATCCTTGAAAGTCCCACATCGGTACAAGAGTTGGTAAAACAAACACTTTAAAATAAAGAGAGATAAGTATAAAGGTCACCCGAGTTAACCCATACTAGGACTCCATGTAGGAAAACATGGACATGGAGGAGAAAACATAAGGTCATGTTCTGATGGAGAGTGATAGAAAACATGTTTAGGAGAAAGTTAACAATGAGAAAATCACAAACTTGTGATTGGTTAAACGGTGTTGGGTTCCCCAGTAGGAAAAGTTAATAGACAACATTTTTGTTTTAAGTTACTTTTTATTGAGGAATTTATTCATAAGGAAACATAATCACTTATCATGTTGACTTTCAACTTTTACTAGATTCCTTAATCAAACTCATATTTTTTCCAAAAGACGTGTATTTAGGGAGACTTGTTCGCATTAAGAGTACTATAATCAACTTCTAGAGAATCACCTAATCCACAAAAGAGAACTATATACTACCCATTTCTTTAGGCTTTAACAAAAACCAAAACCAAAAGGTTAGTACAAGATCAGATAATCCAGAGAAGGATAACCCTTTATAAAAAGAAAATGTATTCTTAACCTCCAAAATTTGTCCAACAAAACCCAAAGTTCAACGAGGACCATTATATAATCAATTTGTCCATAAAATTCTTCATAGTAAACCAAACTAAGATTGAAACCCAAATATTTGAAGGATTTAGTCACATAGTCTTCCAAGTTAAACCGTAACATTTATCTCCAAACAAAATCAGTTGCTCTTAAAGTCTCGCATTGAAAAGTAATTATCCTAATCACATATCCTCCATGATAGGTTAATAATTTTCATAAATAACCCAAAATCAACTTACTCTTAAAAAAAAGAATCAGTCAAACTAACCAGGGACTTCACATAGTCCAGTGGTAGGCGATAAATACCAGTCGCACTTTGGTTGTGGGTTCGATTCCCGCGGCTTTGTCCGACGCGACGGGATGTCACACGGTCTGCGTGTTGTCCTTTTTCCAAAACTATATAATTATTAAAACATTCCCCAAAATGAGATAAAATCTTTATATTTTAACCTCACGTTTATCTTATGCCTTTCATTTCCCTGCATATCATATAATAACCCATAAATACCTCAAAAGTAAGGATCATATAAACTCTAATGGTTACCTTTATAATTATTACCTGAACTTCCACATCGACTGGCCATCTCGTACATGATGCATTAAAGATCATACCAAGGTTCATGTGGTTGATCATGACTCCTTGATAGTTGGTTTAGAACAACCACGAGTTTCCTCATTGAATCCCCCATTTTATCTTGTATCTTAATCATAGAACCACCACAGTTTTTTTCAAACCCATTGTCACTTTGGTGCCTGCTAGATCCAGCCATTTACTAAACCCAAAAAGGTCAGTGTGAGTATATCAACAAAACCATCAAGTACCAATGAGGAAGATAAACACTAAGATATACTTACTCATTCACTTTATCTAAAACTATGACTCTTTATGAAATCCTAACCATTATGGTAATGTCACTTATGCTTAAAGAATACCCTAACCTCTAAAGTTATCTAAACCGACCTTTGATACCAACTATAAGTCCCCAGCCTTAAACCTTACTTAATCTTGAGTTATTAAAAGATTACACATTGAGGATCTTTTTAGGTTTATAGTTTTAGAGAATTAGATCATGAAACTTGCATTACATTCCACATTTAAACAAAGTGGTTACATAAAAGATAGTATCCATTCTTCCCATCAACGGAAACATATTGAAAATAAAACATGGATTCTTTCTTAACACATCCTTGACTCTATCATCTTATCATGTACCTTTCCCTTGACCTGAAAAAACATTTCAAAAACTTGGGATGAGCATAAAAAGCTCAGTAAGGGATATAAAAATATGGAAAGGAAACATGAGTTCATATATACATAAGAATGAAATCATAATTTACCCATAAAACATAGGAACTTTAACCTACCTCATCAAATCATGAATAAATCATAGAAATCATTAGACATAAAGGTAACTTGAGGTATTCATAACATTCTTACGTAGGGAGTAACCCTCTTGGTTACGTTTGGAATACCCATCATAGTATATTCCCTAAAATCTCTTCGGAGAAACCTTAACGTTTCACTCCTTCGCGTTACCCAATGCATTGGAGAGCTATATCGGGCTCACCCGCCCTTAGTCTATCACGGAACCACCCGTCTTCATAATAATGCCCAAGAACCATAACATAAACGTATCACATAAAACATGCATAAAGGAAACAAAATATTTCAACATTTCAATCACAATATAACATTTTAGTATTTTGAAATAATGAATCCATACAAAAAGAAACCATTTCCAAAACCATTTAAAACATTTAATAAATAGATTTTTGAATCAAAGTGTCCCATACCACCTTGAAGCTTAAGATTTAAAACCATTAATATCCATATAGATAAATCCTTAAAACCATTTTGAAAACATGGATATTAATAAAAACAAATAATTAAAACATTTAAAACGATATTTTGGTTAAAGGGGTTTTACCAAAATTAGAGACACTTGAATACAATAATTGAGGAATAACATTTAGTCAGAACTTTATAATATCATGAGAATAAATGGATTCATGATATAATACTCCAAAGGACAGTATATACACCATATAAGAGTAAATTGGTGCATAACAACAATGAACCCTTAATAGAAATGTCAAATGGGATGAAATCCCTTATTAAGAAGGTATCCTTAAATTAAGGACAAATCAATCTCAAAAATATGTGTGACAAATATAAATACACCCAATATAAGTGGATATTAAGTGTAAAACAATCAAAGCTTATTCACACATATTCAAAGGATGACATATTCAATAACTACGTGTTGAACCCAAAGAAATTGAAATTGGGTTAAAAAGATCCCTTGACAGCCTAACGACATCACATCAAAATGAGTTGATGAGAGATAAAAAGTGTATCTCATCACTTGTACATAAAATTTACATCAATAAGGATATATGAGAACATATCCCAACATAACAATATGTAAATTAAAAGACCGAACAAAAGAAGTCTTTTAAAAAAGAGGAGGGTGAAAGGTTCCCTTACCGACTTGGGTATCTTTCAAAACATACACCCCATGAAAGAAGGACAATAGATCATTGATGTAAATACTCATAAACGAAAGTATATTACACAAAGAGTATAATAATGGGCAGTGCATACACCACTCAATGGAATTTGTGGCAAATGTAGCATAAATCTCACGGGAATAAAAGTGAGATGAAACATCTCTTACGGAAACTCGGCAGCCTAACGGCGCCACTTAAAACTTCCAAAAAGGATTGATGAGAGGAAATAGGATCTCTCATAATATGAACATAATAAGTACAGTGGGAGTAATATAAAATAACATCTCAGTCATAAGAAAGATGAGCTTAAAAGGAATGACATAAAAGAGTGTACTTAAAAAGAAAGAGAGGTGTAGGATCCCTTACCTCGGGTCCGACTTGACTCGATCGTTCTTTAATCTCCTGAATAATAAACTTGAGTTAATTTCTACTTCCTTAAGAACCTTTTTCAAGTTAATTATTCCTTTTATACCACTTATTACCATGTCATAAACATTATGTAATCATTTAAGTTAATAATATTTGTTTTGCCGATATTTGGTTCTTAAGTCGAAAGTGGACATCTTACAATTACATGTCGTTCGTGTGGCCAAATGTTTATTATATCCAGAATTGTATTCATGATGTAGATATCATATATGTCATATATATCCAGTAAATTCATGCATTTATAACATTACATAATCATTTAGAGGTAAGAAATGAAATGCACCGTTCATGGAGACGGTAAGCCATACGTACGCATGAACGCTACTTTCATTTCTATTTCGTATTTTATAGAATGGAATAATAATGATATAAAGGTATATTATAATTCCAGTATAATATAATATATAATATCACATTTCCATCCTTTATACATCCCACATATGGTATTTTAACGAATCAAATCACTTTGAGGGGGCGGTAGTCCGCACTTCCTTAAATGAAGATATCGCGTATACCCATAATGGAAGCCATAAAGGTAAGAAAAAAATGAAAAATACAGAAGAATAAGTAAAACATAAAAATATTATATATCATATATAAAAAAAGTGACATCATAATGGCCACCTTTGAAGGTGTTAAATGAGTATTGAACAATCATCGTTTCAGGAGGCAGAATTTCGCCATCCACGGAAACAGTATGTTCTTTAACCATTTGATGTAGTTGTGTGAGATTGTAGCTCTAATAAATCTTATAAAAACATCCTACTATATTGAAGATACTGTTGTTGTTACAAAAGAAGTAAATAAAAAGAGTCTAGGGGGTTGGAGAAGCAAAATAAAACAAATGAACATGAGAGAATGAATTACCTCTAAAAATGTAACTCCTTTTGATTTGAGCCTAAAGGCTTCCTTTGAAAGGATTATGCCCAAAGGGAATCCTCTAGGATGAGGAGAGGGATGTGGAGAGAGTAAATGGGCAGGGGTTGGCCGAGCCAAAGGCTTGAGGAGTGTGTGAAATGAGGTAGAGGTGGGGGCCTTTTATAAGAGGAGAGGAGGGGCACTTTTGGAAAGTAAGGAAATATTACTTTATTTGAAAATGTGTTTCGGTTTTAAAAGGTCCCACATTGATATAATTCGTGGATAAGGTGATAAGGGTTCGAAATACACTCATCCAATTGGTTTTGGACATGTGTAGTTTATAGATTTTACATTATCTTTCCATTTTATTTAAATCGTCAAATAATGATGTCATCGCTGCATCATTATTATGTCATAAATAATTTAATTTATTTAATGTCTAAAAATTATAAAAAAAATACTATGGTGTAGGAAATCTTTTTATCTTTCCAATTACTATTTATAATCAAAAATATAATTTTTATAACCCCATGTAAAAATTGTTTTTGTAAAACATATTATGTTTCTGTCATTTTCACTTTTACATTAAATAAAAAGTTATTTATGTCATTTCCCAACCAAAGTGTCTCCATGGGGTCCCCAAGTTGACCCATGTCTTGTATTGGTCGGACATGACACAACCAATAAGGTTGGGACATGTTTCTACGTCATTTCATATTATTAAAGCATTATTTATACCTTAAACTATCCTAATTACCACTAATCGCGATTAAGAACTTAATAAGTTACTATTCACCAAAAAATTATTTTTATCCCATTGAACCACATTTTACTTCTTAATGACAACCATGTATGTCGGATTTTTGAAATTCAAAACACAATGATGGCAAAATTTCATTTAAACGGAAAATCAGTCTTTATAAGTACCACTTAGTGGTTTCACTATTCATCAAAAATTGAAGTTTTTCAGAAAATTACCAAAAATTCACCCTAAGCTATATTTGATATTACGAATTCAAAAATGAAGTATGTTTTACAAAATCCAAAACAAATAAGTCACATTAATTAATTTAATAATTAATTCCCGCTGTCAGAGCAAATAGCGTGTTTTTATAAAACAATAAGTATCAAAAGATTGACACTAGTTTAAGTCTGATTTCAAAGTGAAATTGATTCCAACGACCACTATTGGATTTAATGGTAAAAATATTTTCTAATTTCACTTTAAAATCAATTAAAAATATAATCTAATCATATAAATAAATTAGATTAAAAAGAGGTTTTGAATTAAAATACAACATTTAACACTATTCATTAAAAAAATGAACATTATCAGAAAGATACCAAAAATTTACACAAAGTAAATTTTGATGTCCCGATTCTTAAAGAAGAGTTTTATTTGGTCCAATAGAATGTATAAGAGTGAACAAAACTATATTTAATGATGGTTCGCCATTAAAAGGCTATAAGTGAACCTTTAGTGAAAACTAGGGCATATATGCCTAGAATTGAATTCTTTCCGTATTTTAAGCCTCTATCCTTTATTGGATAAATGTAAAAACATTTAAAAACATATATAATCATATTTTAGTTATTTCTATACATTCCCGCCAATACAACGGCTACATGTTCACTACCATTTAAAATAATATTATTAGAGTGCAACGTAAGATTCCCAAGAAACTCGTTGTTGCGTGTTGGGTACGCCATCGAGCATAGAGTCCCCTTTAAAGTCATATCAATATTTTATTCACAAATATGGATAAATATGAAAATGTCATATTATTTATTTACCTGGGGTGTTACAACATTGACATAAATTTGAAAAATATTAGTATAATTGATATAATAATACTTTAAAACAATATTAAATAATAATTTATCTATTTAAATAAATTATATGATAATGAAGTTTTGAATTAAATTTTAGAGTTTTCCAATATTCATCAAAATATGAAACTTCTCAGAAAATTAATTTTTTTAATAAAATTAAATTTAGGAATTACTCTATATAAAAGGAAGATTATTTATTCAAATAAAAATTAAAATTTATCCAATATTATATTTAAATTGTGATCCCCATTAATTGTAGGTAAAATTATGTTTTAGATAAAATACATATTTTTATTCATAAAATTGCGTTTATTCATATCTTATATATACCAAATGTGTTGGATGTGTATTAAAAATATTTCTTGGATATAATATATTTATATACGTGTGTGTGTGTGATATTTAATGAAGTAATAAATATTTTTATATTTAATTTTTTGGGGTAAAATTGTGTTTGTATATAGAAAAATAGTTTTCTTAAGAAAGTAAATTATTTATTTTCGAATAGTCCATATACTGAATTATAAAAATTTATAACTATATTATTAACTTTAAATTCATTTCTGAATCCTATTTTAATTATTTAATTAATCATATTCATGACTAACCTTACAACATCTAGGCCATAGATATTATAATATTTGAATAATAATATTACTATTATACAGTAGTTCGCTAACAAACGGCCTTGATTATAATGAAAGATATTAAAGGGACTCATTATAATGTATAATAAAATCCAACCATGGTTTGGAATGTACTGAAATATGATCTAATAATTTCATGTATTAAAATATTTACTTGTTTTCTCATAAAAACAGGAGAAACTTACTGATTTAATATAACAAAATCTATATTCTGTGTTGGGTGAAATGAAAAATATGAAAAATATTTAAAAAATTAAAAAAAAATTAAAAAAAATCATGTGGTGATATATAATATAAGGTATTTAGTGAGTTATTAGGGTCAAACATTATTTTGTTGTAATTCCCTATATATTTATTAACACTTTAAAACACTAACTAAAACCTCTTTGGATATATTATTCCTAATAAGATGTTAACTGTTCCTCTATGACTGGTGACTGAGGGACATGTCAGCACATTACCATTATCATTTATATTTGTTTGAAGATTACAAAACCATAAAATATTATAAGTATTGTAAAGGTATCATGTTAGTCATTATTTTTATTTATATATATTACAACATTTGTTAAACTGCTTTAAAAATGGATTCTGAATTTATATAAACTATTTTATATAAAATGTACATAAATATAATATGTAAAATGATTCCATAAATTGAAATATAAATCATGATTTGTTTTAAATATTATTTTTTAATTTTGAGACAATTTATATAAAATTTAAATCTTTATTTTCTTAGTCAATGTGCCATCTTGTTATGGAATTCTTTTTGAGGCCGTACATGGATTTTACCTCACACCATACCTATGTATTTAAGTGATTATATATTATTTTAATCTAGGTTTGAGAAAGGATAAATCACCACAGAGAGGTCATTCTTATTCTTGATCCATGGGAATAGGAGAGCTATTTAGTTTTTTGGAATTGTGTTGGTATCATTCAATTATAGTAATTTGTGGTTATTATTGTGATGACATTTATATTTTTCTTCTCTTTTTGTTCTCCCTGTGGTGTTTTATTTTGAGCATAATTACTTTTACCATATTATTCTATTGTTTATGTGAACTAACCCATTCCCAAATTTATAGTGTATGATGATAGGACATAGTCACCAACTTGTGTGGATTGGGAATGCCATACTGGCTATGACTTCAATTTCTCTGGTTTCCAGGTTCCAAGGTATCCTGGCCAGTTGATGACTGTTTTTTTATTGTTTTTTTATCTCTAAATTTAACAATTATATAAAAAACTATTGTTTCATTACTATTTTTATATATCCCCCATACATTAATGGTATCTAATAACATTCATCATGAATTATATTATCTTAGATAAGATCAATGAATTTGTTGAACTAATTAAATTTTAAATTAAATTGTGTCATTGAATATATTATATTACAAGAAGGTATTATGGCACCAAATGGTGAGTTTACATAATCTCATTATTGAGTAAAACATTGATGAGACTTAGATTTATCTTTTAACACTCCATTCTCTACAAATCTAAAATTTTGAGAACACTATATGTTTTCCCCATCACTTATATTCCAAATATTGGTTTTTTTGAAACATGGATTTAATTTATTCATCATGTTCTATCATTGATATATCATCATACTTTACTTTATATTATGGGGTATATTCATTATTTTCATCTTTCGACAACTTATTAACAAATTCAATATTTTTTTGACACATTATTCTTCATTCTATTTAAACATGATCAATTATACTATTTTATGTTGACTATTTCCCTATCGTATAGTTTTTTATACAAGTATTTATTAGTGAATTTCCTTTAGATATAAGTATTTATATTCATTTTGGAAACCATTTTTATAGTTGTTAGAAATGTTCTATAATATTCATCAACTTATATAAATAAGTTTCTTTCAGGTTACTATTCATTATAATAGTTTACTGATATTCATGTTCTTCATCTTGGATGTCCTCGACTAAACCAATTCTGCTAGGCCACTTATTGACTGATTTAGATATAAATTATAGATATATCTAGTTTATTTGGATGATAATGATAATATGGAGGTGGTACCTTATGTGATGTTTCTACAATAGGAAGTTAATTTATTATTTATTATTGTGATACACATTACATTTTTCTTCTCAATGTTGTTGGATGTGGTTTTCATCACTCCATTATTATTACAAGTACCCGCTGAAGACTTATTATCATTACTCAATAAAAATGTTTTTCATTTTTTGTTGTTGTATTGAAATTTTCATTGAAACTGTATATGGATGGCATATACAAGAACTATTCCAAACTACGAACAAATTTTTTTTAATAATCATTACAGATATCACGTGTTTTAAAATAACTCTTATAGGATATATTTTACTTATTTTATGTAGAATGCATAGATCCATAAGGTATTTCATTTTCATCAGAAATAGATTCCCAAAACATTGGAATTATATAATCAATATGTCTATTAGCATTGTTCCAAAAAGATAATTTTTTACATCAGGACATCGAGAAAACTAGTAGTGACAAAGAAATATTATTCCTTTTCTTGTTTATGAACTCATGCCTAAATATTGGGATTTTAGTTTTCAGATATATTAAAATAATTTTTGATAATTATTCGTAGATATTTTCATTGTCCACATACCTATATCCACCATTAATTAGGTGGTGTATCATTATAAATTTCTTCCACACATAATTTATTTTATATTAGATTTGAACCAATACCGGGCATCAAAGTAGCAACAGTTTAAACACAATTTACTATAGATATGGCTATCATTCTCCAAAATCATTTTTATGGTTGATAAATATATAATTCCAAGATCTTTATTTGACTAAAAAGAGTAACACCCCAAGTTATTAAAAAAATTCTATATTTGATATCATATTTGTCATGTGACACTGATCATTAAGTGAATTATTATATACTACTAAAAATTAATATATAGTGCAACCACTATAGACATTCAATTAATTTGGAATAAAAATAAATTTTTTAAAATAATATGAAATGATTCGATCTATTTTTATATAAAATATTTATAAATAAATACATAAATATAAATAAAATTATCTTATGCATCAAAATATAACTTTCTTCAAAAACTGTTTCATTTTATCATTTTATGTTTGTAGACTAAAATTATTTTTTCCAATTTAAATATGATTGAAATTAAAAATTTAATATAAATTTAAAAAAAATAATATCAATGTTACCTTAGGGTGACATTATGACATTTATACAAAAAGAATGATTTTTCAGTAAAGGCTGAAAAATAACACTATTTAAACAATAATTTATTTTATATAGATTAATTTATTTAAAATCAACATCATGTTTTTTATTTTATTTTTAAAGTAATATTTGTATTATTTAAATATAATTTATCTAATTAATTATATTTAAATTGTTTTATCTTATATAGGTATATTTTTTAGGCTCAAAAATCCTATTCTTGAAAATTTTATTTAGATGCATAATATTACTCCATTTTAATTAATTCAATTAGTCATTTATATGGGATGGTTTAAATTATATTAACAAATTATATTTCTAAATATATTAATTTTTATACATATAATAATGATAATGCATCATATAAATAATGAAACACTATTTAAATTGTGAAAACAACATTTTTTGTTACACATCTTTTTCGAAACATTTATGGGTGGATTTTTAACATTAATTCTTCCAATATCGTGATTTGAATTTTTTATAATTTATTCAATATTTTTAATAATTAAAATTAACATTATAAATTGGTTTTTAAAAAAATTATGTCCTAATGAATATAAAAAATAGTTGAAATTTGATTTCCATGGTTAAGATTTATACGGATTTACTTGGGAGATAAAACAAAATATAAGGGAATCTTTTCTAATAAACAATGTAATAAAAATATTTTATGACCATATATTAATCTTTTCTGTACACAATATCATTTATATGTTTGTTTGGAAGAAATTTCATTGGGCATTACATTTTCATTTTGAATTTTTGTGGTAAATTTTAATGTTGTATCCACGATGGTCCCCTCTCCACTTAAAATGGGAACATACATGCGTCACATGCAGACAAAAATAAAGCCATTTATCTATGAAAACCCTACCCAAAAAATCCCTAATATAATTATCTTCATCTGAATGGGTTATTTCTTCCTAAAATACTCTATTAGGGTCCATGATAAGATATACATGAGATTGCCCTCTAAGTAAAATTATTTATCTTCATGATGAAATTTATTTTTTACTTATCTTTTATCCATTTTAGTTATGTATTAATAAATTCAATACATAAACACCACAATATACCATATTTTTTTATGTTAATATGATGATTTTATAATATGTATTGACCTTCTCCTCTATAAAATGGGATACAAAGGCATCCATATTGTGTACGACGGACTTCGACTTCACAAATCGATGTAAATTTATTTTCATCATATACTCAAAAATATAGACATATTGACGATTAATAATTAATATATATGGTACATATGACATGATATTAAAAAATGAAACACAATATTTCAAAAACTTTTATAACCTTGAACCAATAAATGGAATTATATTGTCACACATGCATACGTACTTCCATAAATCTCTACGGAGCAAAGTGATTCATTTTCCATGTAAACATTTCATGAATTATTTTCAAATGCTATCTAGTTAATAAATATTATATTTATAAAATTAATATAATTCTATATATTTTTTAAATGAATCATATAAATATTTAATATAACTTTTTTGATGAAACATTCCTGAGAAAAGAATTTATTATCACCTGAAACCAAGGTAACAGTGAAATATTATGAAGGAATGGTTGATAAGATCTTATAAAAATATCTTATATGATTTTATAAATTCGAAAAGGGAATTGTTATAAATTAATAACCTGATTGAAACCATAATAAATGGCGTTAAATTATTTTATTATTCATTAAAACTTATGGTAATATATTTTGTCACAATTTATTTCATTATGGGATATTTTAAGGTAATAAACCTATCTAAATAACATTTATATTTTTTTATCATAAATCCTTAATAATTTATTTTTTTATGTTTAAATTAAAATATTCTTATCCAATGAAATTTTACATGAATTTTATCATGTTGTTTGTTATTCATAAATAAATTTCATTTAATTGGGTAATATTAATTATTTATTATATTTGATATTCAAATAAATGATTGTAATTTCTTACGGTTATTAAATGTTTTATTTACACATTTGTACAATGACTTAAATAGTATACACATATCAAATACATTTATTAATCATCACATCAGTAGTTTAATCTTTGTAAGATAAGTTTTCTCAATTTTCACTCCATCATGACATGTTTTTAGTATACATCAATTCATTTATGTATATACTAACTATAGTATCTGTTATGTTAAAAATCTATTTATAATCATTTTATTTATTATTTATTTTTTGTTATTAATTACATTGGGGTTATGATTCAAAATATACCAATATATTACGTTTTTTTTAATCCACCTATATTTTGGACAATATATACTTGAAATTAAATTAAAGGAAATTATTTGATAATTTTCTAATAAACCCCTTTTAATTTTACATTCCTCTATATATTTATGAAAATTTAATGTAATAGTTACATTGTTCTGCATTTTTATCTTATAATACATAGGAAAATGTTTTTATATAAATCCTATATTATCTCTCCAATCACGCAAAAATACCTTCACATCCAAATCCATTTTTTTCTAAAAATAATTACAAAAATATTTTTTTTATTTTAAATGAATTAATAATGAAATATATACCCATGTAATAATATGAATATATTATTTATTTGGAATCATCTTATCATTTTCTAAACAAAAAAAATTATTGAATTTTCTTATAATAGTGGGAACAGATTATTTTTTTAACATTCTATAGCATGAAAATTATTTTCATCTATCATGCCTCATTATTCTGTGAAAATTACATTTAATGTTTAAAATGCTAATTCAAAAGGAATTCTATTTCCAAATATTGATTATATTTTTATTTATCAAATTTATATTTCATGTTGATAATGGAATTTTCCTCAATATTATTTTAGTGGAGTATTAATGGTGTTTATATTCATCATTGGAAAAAACCTTTATTTTACATATAATTAATAGGGTATATATTATACTGATATAATCCTTGATTAATCATCAGATAATATATGATCATTTTTATAAAGGAATGCACTAAAAATCAAAATCTTGAATATTTTTTATTTTTTTATCTTTCTCTTGAATGATTAACTCTCTTTTTGGAATTGGATATTATATTTGTACAAAATATACATATTCTTTATCATGGATATTCGAATTTAAAATACATATAAGTTTACTTAATAGGTTCTTTTACTTTGAATTGTATTTTATTGAATAGAAAAATGTCGGAAAATCGATATTCTTTACTCCATACAAATTTTTTTACAAACCATGTTTTTCATGAATGAATACCATAATTTGATATATAATAAACTAATTAAATATGCCGCATAGGGTGGGGCTCATAAATATATAGCCCATTGATTCATCAATAAGATTCATGAGACAAATTATCATGTTGGAAATAAATCCTTATTAACACATAATTTTAAAAGGACATTACAATAGGTCATGATAGTATATATATTATTATGTATGAGATAAATACGTACAATTTTAATCATTTACATCATTGAGCATTCAATTATTATTATTCATTAGATAAATTAGTTGAGTTTATCAAATTATTAACATCAAGAAAACTTGATTACTTATATATAATTATCTGAAGATCACTTATTCCTACCATATTATTCTTTATTATCATGTTATGTATTAAATTGAAAGTTTATTAAATTGTTTAACATTACATATCGATTATCCCAAATTCATTGATGATACATTTTATTTTATTAATCACTAATTTATCATCTAAAATCTCCGATATATTATCTCCTTCTCCATGATATGTGTAATTAATCATTGAATGAGTTCAAGGATGCATAATATTTAATTTCACTATATTGTAATATATGTTTTCAAATTTAGGGTGTAACTAATATATTCATATCAACTACAATGAAAACTAAACAATTCATTCCTTTCTAATTTTATTGGTTCGATCATATTCAAAAATAGTATTGTAACCATCATCTCTTGGATAATGGTTTCATTGTATTTATAGTTGGTTTCAGAAAAAGTTTTGTACAACAAATGGGAACTAGATTTAAGAAAACATTGATTAAGGGATATATTCCAAAGACTGAATTGTATTGAATGTCTAAATATAGGATAAAATCTTAATTTTAATGTAAGGGTTCTTGATGTCTTTATAATGTTAAATCACATTCTAGATACTATAATTGGATTTGGTTTTTAAGAATTTTTACAAAGGGTTAATAACATTAAAAAGGAATCATTAGGGTTTGACTTTATCATCACCTGTTGTATGAAAATAGTCTTTGACTCAAAAATAAATTCACACACAAGAGTTATACTATTTCAGTCATTTACATTTTCTTTATGAACCATCACGATGGATTTTAATAGATTATTTAAGTGAATGACCTTGATTTTACACAAGATTTCATTTATTAAAAAATATTCAGGATTTGAAAACCCATTAATATATTTTAGGTGACTATATTTTCAGGTGTATATTTGTATTTTAGGAGATATTTTATTCAAATAATTTATATAAAACATTAGGTTTAAAATAATTATTATTTATGAATAATTATATTTCAATTATTGAAGTGTGAGATGAAGGGTGTGAGATAACTTTTGAAATCAATAAATTTTTTAATGTAATGGGTTTTGGTGTATAGGGATATTTATTTAGGGAAATATCTATTTAAACATTCTTTTTTTGATAAATCATGGATATTAATGTATGATTGAATATTTATAATAGTTAGTAACTTACTTTTTTCTAACCATTTAGGGGTTTTCATGACAAGAGAAGTATATTTTCATTCGTTTATGTATTATATTTATCCTTAAATGAAAGTTTTAGTTGATCTAGAATAAAAATATCATCCTGGATATTTATTTCATGGAATATGGAATAATATTGAAATTTATCTATGCACAAAAAATTATATAATTTTTATTATGAACTAAAAAAGTATCATGAAATAATATTTTCTATTTTTCCTAATATTTATAGTAAGATAATCCCTCAAATCTAGTAAAATAATCATGAAACAAACATATGTTGTTGCACTCATATCTGATGGATAAATTTTTTGATAAACCATTAGAGTGTGATGGAGTTTTTGATATTAAATTTATCCTATATATGTTCTTTATAACTCTCTATTAGTCCATGGTATTTATTTTTCTCTTTCGTGTATATATTTTAACATCCCACTATTAAAATCCTATTTAGAAACATTTTTTTATACAACATGAAAATTATAATTCTTTATCACCCCTTTTAAGAGTAAATTTTAATAACCCTTTTATGTTGTGGGTTTTTCAAAATAGGGTTTTTAAATAAGAAATCATTTATTTTATCTAAGATGAATTTTTTCTTTCAAGGATGAATTTTTTGAATACTTTGATATTTTTTCAACATTATTTTTTTAAGATTAATACTATGTTTTAGGACATATATGACACACAAACCTAAGCTATAAGTTAATGATGACATGCAATTTAAAAATTAGTATTTTTTGCAACCATTTTAACATAAGAATTATGCTGGATTGAATGATATTTTTTAGCCACATTATAAAATTATATAAAAAAAGTTTTATAAATTTATTTTATACATAATTACATAATTCCCAATAAGTTAATTTTATAATTCAAAATTCTAATTTAATCAAAATATTTTTATTTTTTGGCATAAATATAATATTTATGAAAACTATTTTTGAGTGTATAATGTAATTTTTTTTATTTTATAAAAAAATAATAAGAAATTATTTAACATTATTGTATGTATTTTAAATATAACTAAATTAATTTACATCTATGCAAATATGGTCCCTATTCATATAGATAATTTAAGATAATCTTATAACTGAAAAAGGCATTTTGTGAAGTACTAGTTTCTCGACATAATTGTGTGATCAATTTTAAATTAAGTATTGAAATTTTTTTAATTTAATTTCATTAAATGAAATAAATATAGAATTATTTTTAATTAATAAATAATAATATGATGAACATACTATTTAATGATGTTTTTTTAAACGTAATATATTAATTATTCTAGTAAATTTAAGAACCATGTTACCTATGGTGGTGGTGAGACCAAAGATAAGGGTATGATTTCCAGTAAAACTTTTGAAAAAGTTTTTTATCATTATATATATATTATACAATAAAGACTTATAATCCAAGGTAATTCGGATGAATTTTTATTAGGTGTGGATTTTCCATTCTTTATTCTTTTGGTAAATTTCATATTAGTTTTCTTGAAGGTCACCTCCCCCATTTATAAAATGAAAAATCGTTCACTCACTTATTGAAAAGTAGATATACATTTATCATGTCCAAACCATAATGAATTATCTTCTAAAAATACTTATTATTATTCTAGGGTTTATGTTCATCAAAAAATACTAATCCTAGGGTAATTAATATGAAATTAAAAAGTGTTTATTCTAAGAGAATATAATTGTCTTCACTAGGATATTTTTTTACTTAACTTCTACCACCATAAATTATTTTATAAAAATGAAAATATAATAAAACAATATCCCCCATATATTAGAATATTATAATGTCTATGAGATAATCTTTATCATTCTCATTCTCAACCAAATGCGAAACAGATCAATCACTTTTGTGTATGGTGGACTACCGCATTATGAAGCGATGTAATTTGTTTTCCCTCACCGTGTCACATGGATATTATTAATGATGGATGTAATGAATATATATCATATGTACTTAATGATAGTAATTTATTTTATATTTTTATACCATCCACATCCATAACCTTTCACACATGAAGGGATTTATATAATCGCTCGGCGTATGTAAGGCCAATCATCTCCACCAATTGATTTGATTAATTTTCATTGTCAAATATTGTTGAATTATTATAAATATACATATATATATATATTGATTAGATATGAAATTTATAATACTATGATAATTATTTAGATTATGTAACTATAATATATGAATATAATTAGAACATTAGGGGTGAAACTAGTATTAAAAAACTAAGTAGATAGAAATGAATGAATAGTAATAATGAAATATTAATGAAAATAGAAAATAATATGTTAAAAAAATCATAAATGATATTTTTAATATTAATTTTTTCTTATTAATATTAAATATTATTTTTTGAACAATTTTATATGATTTTAGTGCACTTTAAACTAAATGGGAATGCAAGGTATGGGATTTTTTCCTTTATACCATTAATATATATTGTGAGATTATGAACCTAATTTCCTTTATATGGTTTACGAAAATCACATTTTACAATTAAACTAGGAATCCTTATAATTTCATGCAACATTATGTTTCAATTCAAATTATTTCATTCTAGGGGATTTTATATGAATGTTACAAAGTAGAAAGTGATTTATAACACCATTTCATTTCATTTGGTCATATTATATCATCATTTCCCTTGAGTGTGTATGATTATGTGTGTAACATATCATGATTATTTTTTTAAAAAAAAATCAATTTATATTTTCACTCTATACACATAGTAAATACATTTATTTATCCTCACTTTTTCATTTGTGTATTTTTAATTAATCATTCCTTAGTTTCCACTCCCCTATGAAATTTTTTTTTACTATTCACCTATATAATTTTATTTTCTCAATCTAGTACCCCTTTGATATGTTATTTCATGTATAGTTTAATATTTATTGAATTTAATATTTAATTTCTCATTATTTCATTCATGGAGGTTATGATACAAATATTATAAAAGTGGTTAGTGGTTATGTTTCAATCACATTTTAGTCATGATTGAATATTATTAAGCTTCCATAAAATGAAATTAATTTATCATTGTCTATTTAAACATAATAAATTTATTTTTCACAAATTATACATAATATATATATTTAGTAATAAAAAATTCCTTTATCTAGTACATAAAATAAATGTATGATATTTTCACAAAATTCTTATTTAATTTCTCTCCTCTTTTGAAGGTCCATTTTCACCTAATTTTGTGTTTTTGAAAAATTATTCAAAGAACCATTTTAATATTCATCTATTATCCAATAATGAAATTCATACCCATGTTTTTCTTCTAAAATATGATTTAAAAGGATTCATTATGTTGTTTTTGAAAGGTAAAATTACTGATTATTCTTAAAAACATTTTAATGTATTATTTTTATTAACATACTTTAATTGAAAATAATTTTCCGCTGTCATGAGAAAACATTTTTTTGATTATTACCTCAAATGTTTAAAAAGATATTTTATAATAATTATTTTCTAAATATTAATGACTTCTTTTATAAGTGATATCTAATGTGAAAAGTGCAATTTCATCAAAATGTTTTGCTGATCTATTTATGTTACTTTTTTCATGAATTAAAACAACCATTTAATTTTTTTATACTCCAATTGGGATATATATTAATGATTCCATCATTAGTGTTTTTATGAATTTTTTTATCTTTTAAACTGGGGAATTTATTGACATTCACATTATCAATTTATTTTGTTGTTCTTATTTTTTTATTTATTATGTTAACATTCTTGTAATCATTGGAAAATAAATTTCCATTACAAATATATTTTATTTTTACATAGATATTCTAAGAACCTGGATTTTTCATGTATTTTTTAAATAATATGGAATTATTACGAGTCTGTGAAAATTGACGGCATAAGATTTTGTGGCCTAGTGTGATCAGAATGAATTTCAGAACTTTTTTAAGGTATGGTCTATAAACGCATGATCAGAATTTTATAACCACATAATAGGTGCGCAGATTTAAAATACAAGGGAACCATTGAATCTGAATTGGTGGGATTCACATAAGGGAGACTTCACATCTACAATGGTTGGAATTGAGAAAAAAATTATATTTTGGGACATAAAAAATAATAAAATAACATAACAATTTTATTTTCATTCTATATTTTCCTCCAATAGAGGAGCGGCAATGTGGATCAAACGATGTGTCAGGACATTAATTGGATTGAAATAATAAATCCATTGTAATTATGTCGTTAAAAATTAGGAAGGTTCCAAATTAATGAACCATCATAAATCCAACGAATGTTAGACACCCTCACCCTCTCCAATTTATATAGATCTTGGGGAGAGGTATCAGACGACTTCACCATGGGTTGATGTGCTAACAATGTGCCAAGAAGCCAAACCATTTTAGGATGGAGCAGGTTTCAGCAGGCAGAGATGAGTGTCACCAAACTGAAGGATGACATCTGAGCAGCATCATTTGAGGTTGTTGTGGGAAGACGAACATCGGCCCACTTCTTCGATCATGGGCGCTCTCCATCGTTGTTGAGGTAGGAGTTTGATTTTTTTTAACTCAAGTTATTATTGAATACATTAATCCTCCCTATTGATTACAAGCTAACGTATAGGGTGCAGGCCTAAAAAAACCGGCCTGAACCCTCCAATACCTTGATAGCCTTTCATTCTCTGTGGATGATTACTGGTGCAGCGACTCCAATCAGCTACGATGTAGGTGGCATACCATCTCACACTACAAAAGGAGGTCGCGGTACGAAGCCGCGACATTCAAAAAAGCGGCTAGAATTGTCCATCCATGGAGGAGGTGATGCATGATGTTGCACACTGCTAGCGGGCAAGGGGTCACGGTTCGTAAGCCGCGGTGGTCGGAGGGGGCGGCCGACACATCGGATGATCGTGGGAGAGGAGGGTGGGAAGACCAGCATTCCCCTAGTTTGCAAGGGGTCGCAGTCATAGCTTCGGCGGAGGAGAAACCCATGCCTCCAGGGGGTTTCATTGCGACCCGATGGCGCCCACGTGGCCCAGCCACTTCACAAGTAGAACGACCTCAATGTTGTTCGTGAGACCTAGGGTCTCACCATCACATCAGTTAGGGTGGACCCCACTGCGTGTTGCGCCCCCTTGTAGGTTAGGTCGCCCCTTGCGGGCCGTGTAACCCCTTGTGGGTCAGGTCGCTGCCTTGCAGGCCTAGCGACCCATTGCAGCCAGGGCTCCTCTCCTTGGGGTTCAGCACACCCACATGCGTGCTAGGCTGCCCCCTTTGCAAGCTGGGTCGCCCACTTACGGGCCATCCCTCCCCCTTGCAGGTGGAGCCCGCCGTGACCCAACGTAGCATGGTCGGACCCATATCAGGTCAGGTCATCCCAGACCGTGATGGGGCGGCCGTGACCGGTCGAACCGGACTAGACCAGGTCGGGTCGGCCCAAACAGGGGCTAGTCGGGGCGGTCTGACCGGGTCAGACCAAACCCATGTCCATCCTGACCCATAATCACTTATAGGGCTATAACACGAGGACAGTGCATTGGTTAGACAAACCATCTATGGCATTAAGTCCCCTGGAGTGAGACAATCCTTTTGGTATAATCTAATTGAGTTTTGAAGAATTTTGTAGTATTAACGGGTTGGATCGGACCCGAATCCAACCAGGCCCTTGAAACTAAAATGCTTATAAGACACAGATAGGGTGTCCGATTGATGCACCATCTATCGTGTTGGAACCCTTATGACATGGCGGTCTATTGTGTTACTCCTTTGTAGAGTATAGTGGCATTCGATGTACAATCCTATGTGGGTCAGCATCTATCAGATCCTATGTGGGTCATCCCTCACTAATCCTGTGTGGGTCAACACATACCGATCCTGTGTGTGTCAGATCCTTTGTTGGTCGGCGGGGTTAGTACCGATCAACCCTTTGTGGGTCAGCAGCAGTTCCTCTTTTTAGAAAAAGATGATCTATATTACTGATAATAAACCATACTTCTATACATATGTTATACAGGATTTTGAGAAGAGTATTTCACCTTCATGGTGTTATCTTCATGTTCTCATCTGTGTGGTAACTCTACCTTCATGGCATTATCTTTGGGGTGTTATATGTGTGGTACTTCTATCATTGTGGTATTATCTTCTTGGTGTTATCTGTGTGGTACTTGTACCTTTTTGGTGTTATCTTCTTGGTGTTACCTTTGTGGTACTTCTACCTTCATGGGGTTGTCATCGTGGTTTTATTGGTGTGGTATGTCTATCTTGGTGGTGTTACTTGGGTGGTACCACTACCTTTGTTGTTTAACCTTTGTTTTATTCTTCCCTCTTGTATGAGATGAGTATATCTTTATAACGGTCTGGAATTACTTCTAGTGAAATAAAATTGATACCCATCAAGGAAATCCATGGGCGGGTACACCCCCTGGGCGGGACACACCACAATCCCCAGTGGCAGCCATTTCCTCATGAAGCCCTTGGACGGAGAGCCATGCTTCATCCAAACCTCACATGTATGAGATGAGTATATCAGGGAAATCCATGGGCGGCTACCTAATTTTCATCTAATAACACCTATAATGACCCATACTTTACATACATGGTTATTACATTAGAATTGAAGCATAATTATTACAACATATTACAAAACAATGAAAGGACCATATAGGTATACTGTCTTTAGAAACTGGGAAACATAAACAACTGGTTCATAAATCATTTACATTGTCTCCCATTTATTTAATCATATCTAGAGTCCCTTTTAGCATATCCAACTTAATACCCTTATTCTTGACCTAGGGAAAAGAAAACATACAAAAGGGTGAGCTCAAATGCTCAGTAAGGGTAACCAAAATAAATTTCAATCATAAGAACATAACATTTTGGAAATCTTAACCTGCAAAAGTGATCATAATATCATATCATGGGATAAATAATAATAGTTAAATGTAATCCCATGAATCATAACTTAAAACATGAAACTTTTTGGTATACACACATAATCATAGAGAATAATTTCTTAGTAGTCAAGACTCATTGCCAATACTATCTTAACGGACAAAGTCCATTTCTGAACCAAGTTGGCTCCTCGTTTCAGTCCTATATCACTGAACCAGATTAACCGACCATTCCAGCCATGTATATCTCATGAGATATAAATCATTACCCAATGCATTGGATGGAGATATAGGTCCCACACATCTCATAATGATACAATTATTATGTGTTCCACAAAATCATAAATCATACATCATAGAATAACCCATGTAATAAAAATGGGATTCTTAAACATCGTGCAATCACAACATAATCCATAAAAGATAAAAGGACTTCATAAAAATAATTCCATCATAACATAATCAAATCAATGTTGAAATAGGTATAGAAACAGAACCCTATATTATCTTAGATGGAAAATAATTTTGATACAACTCTTGAACTCCATTCTTGAGGAAAATATCCTTTCTACTTCAAAAAAACATTTTACTTTCTTAACATGTCATACAATTTTAAACTAAAAGAATTTGATTAAAAATAAACATGAAAACTTTTAAAGTAATATTAATGGAATTAATGTTATATGAAATCATAAAAATCCATTCATGTCGTATAAGTTAAAGAAAAACATTCTTCTCTTACTTTGGCCAGAAAAGTCAAAAAAGTACCTCGTACTAAAAATGACAAAAGATTCCTTTCATATCTTTTATTAAAAACATACCAATGGGTAAAATTGGATTTTAAAATTTTAGGAGGATATAAATAATATAACATAATTATGGAACATGTATGTGGATGATAAATATTCCCCAGTAAATTATGAAGTATAAACAATCTCGGATAAAAATTGAGATTGCAAGATTTCCCCTTACCTTAGGTCAGATTTTCTTCGTACGTGTCTGAACCTCCTGTATAATGATTTAAATAATGTCTTTGACTTATTCCAGAATCATTCCCATTGTTATTATATCATATATGGTCATATTCATAGCTTCTTATTAGTAATATTTCATTGCTACTTGTTATTAAGGTGTTTATTGCTTTTTGTTCTTATGCGTGTTTGGTAGAATAAATTCTTATTTTTATTTTTAGGTTATAGATGCATCATTTCCAGAATGGTATTAGTGTAATATATATAATATTTATTCATTCAATTCATTTATAAAATCCTTATTCAATTAAGATCAAGTAGAACGAGTCGCATCACATCGTGGAGACGGTACTCTGTACGTACGCACAAGCGATGATATCGTTACCATGATAGTGGAGTTATATTGGAGTGTATGTATGCTATTTCAGAATCAATATCACTTTAAAATAATCATATATAGTTATTCAATACTTCATTATACCCATCTAAGTAAGGTGGTGGTTGAAAACAGATTACACCACGTCATGGAGACGGTATTCCGTACGCACGCATGCGTGATGATTTCATTTTCCGTAGGATGGATAGAAGGTGAATGAGGGTTGTTTCATATTTATAATAACATATCAGTATATGAGTGATACTGATTTTATTACTTCATAATGAAACAACTAAATAATAATAAGTAGAAGAAGAAATAATGTTGAAATAATCGATAACAGACATTACCTCTTCTTTGAAGCGTCTCTTCTTAACCTCTTCTTAGGGCACTAAAGATGGTCTTTGAAGAATACCAAAACCTCTATGATGTTTCTAGAGAAGTGGAGAAGAGAATTTTGCAGGGGTGGGCCGAGCTTGAAGGCTCAAAGTAGTATGAGGAGGAGAGGGAGGAGGTGCCCTTTTATAAAGGAGGAGAGGGGCACTTTAGAAAAAACATAAAATATTATTTAATATAAAGTCATATTTGGTTCTTAATATCTCCAAATTGATTTATTTAGAATCTAATATGTCTATGGGTCTAAATCCTCTCATCCAATAGATTTTAGAAAAGTTTAGGTTACTAGTTTAACTTTATCATTTGGATTTAACTTTAAGATAAATAATTTTACTTTTACCATGTCTTCTTGTTTTCTTACACTATAAGGTCAATAAACTTACTATAACAAGACAAACGAACCCCAAGTTGTTTATTATTAATATATATAACCTTATCTAAGTAATTTGGCCTATCCTTAGATTTTTAGGAATAAAATAATAATTAATAATATAATATTTGTTTTAATAACTATTTTATGTCAATTTTGACACTATTTGATAATTCATTTTTTTGAAAATCATAACAACATGATTAGTTCATAAACTGTTATTTAAATCAATAGTAACATGTCATATTAATCTAGAAAATTAGTTGAAATCATAAAAAGTCCAAAATTACATTTATTTGGGCATTTATAACATCAATTATGTTAATATTTCATTAATAAGGTAATTACTACATCATCATTGTGTCATAAATAAATTAAATTATTTAATGTCTAAAAATTATAAATAAAATACCATTGTGTAGTTAATCGTTTTATCTTTCTAATTAATATTTATAGTCGGATTTATCTTATGTATAACCCTATATTAAAAATGTTTTATTTATTAAACATTGATATTAAAAATTTAAACTATTCTTTAAATAAAATAATAATAAATTCCCTAATCTAATCCATGTGGACCTAAATGGTCATACTTTATTCCTAAGGTTTTTTTGGTCGAACTAAACATATCCAATAGAATTAGGACATGTGTTATGGTAATAATAATACCATTTTTACCCTTAATTACCCTATTTACTTTTAACTGTGGTAAATAAAAGTAAAAGGTTACTATTCACCCAAAATTATTTTTATCTTATTGAACCAAATTTTACTCCTTGATGTTAACCGTGTTTCTCAGATTTTTGAAATTCCACTCACATAAGTGGTAAAATTATGTTTTATGTAAATTTTTAAAGTCTCTTAGGAGGTGGGTAAAAGACGGTGAAAAGTTCAATAAAATTTTTATATATCTAAAATTATTATAAAATGACTCCAATGAATTACATAGAACTCATATAGTTATTATGTATCAATTTTGACCTAAAATAAATTTAAATAAAAAAATAATTATTTAAATAAAAAGTCGGTTTTTAAATAGTAACCTAGTGTTGTCACTATTCATTAAAAATTGAATGTTTTCAAGAAAATACCACAATTTCACCCTAGGCTAAATTTGATATTCCGAATTCAAAAATGAAGTCCATAAAATTTATAAAATTTCAAAAATTGGGTATTACTATTCATAAAAGGCTAGTTTTAATAATATTTTAATTGCATATCATTGTTTAGTGAAACTCGGTATTGCGTACAACACAAGCTATCGAGGAAGGTCGTTATTGCGTGTAAAGCAAGCCAAGCTAGTGTTGTATGTAGTGAAAGATTCCTTTTATGATGTATATATCATAAAAAATATATTTCTCATAAAAATATTAGGTGTTACATTCTACCCCCTTAAAATGAATTTCGCCCTCAAAATTTGTCACTTCGTAACAAACAGATGAGGATACCTCTCCCTCATCATATCATCAAGCTCCCATGTAGCTTCTTATAATTGGTGGTTCCTCTATAAAACATTCACCAAGCAACTGGTCTTGTTCCATAGAACTTTTTCACTAGGATCCAGAATCTCTATCGGCAATTCTTCATAAGATCTTGCTCCAGTGATACAACTTATGAGCTGAGTACATGTGAAGGATCAATTATGTAATTTCTCAGGAGAGATACATGGAACACATCGTGAACTTGAGAGAGATTCGGCAGAAGCGCCAATCGGTAAGCTACCATCCCAACACGATCCAGTATTTCAAAAGGACCGATATACCTAGGGATCAACTTTCCCTTCTGTCTAAATCTCATTACTCTCTTTCAAGGAGATATTCATAGGAACACTTTATCACCCACTTCAAACTCTAGGTCTTTTCTTCAGTTATCGGCATAAATTTTTTGTCGACTCTGAGATTCTCTTATGTGTTGTTGAATAGATCGGACCTTTTCTGTCATCTCATCAACAAGATCACGTCATAATATCTTTCTGTCCCCAACTTCATCCCAGCAAGTTGGAGTTCGACATTTCTTTCCATAGAGATCTTCATAAAGAGCTATCTAGATACTGGAGTGAAAGATATTATTATAAGAAAATTCCACCAAAGGTGGGTGTTGATCCCAACCACCTTTGAATTCCATAGAGCAAGCTCTTAAAATATCTTCTAGAGATTGAATTTTTCTCTCATACTGAACATCTATCTGAGGATGATAAGTAGTGATGAAGCTCAACTCTATTTCTAGAGTATGCTGAAGACTTCTCCGAAACATCTAGGTAAACCTCGGATCCCGACTAGATATAATGGAAAGTGGTACTCCATGGAATATTACCACTTCCTTTACATATATCCTGGCAAGCTGAACAAGAGATAAATCTTCTCTAATAGCAATGAAGTGTGCCGACTTCGTATGACGATCAACTATGACCAGATAGAATTATTGCCTTTGGATGTTTTAGGAAATCCAGTCACAAAGTCCATAGTGATGTTTTCCCATTTCCATTCGGGCATGGGTAATGGTTGTAACATCCCCTTAGACTTCTGTCTCTTAGCTTTACTTGCTGATAAACCAAGCATCGAGAGACATATTCAACAACATCTCTTTTCATGCCATCCCACTAGAAGTACTCTTTCAGGTCCCTATACATCTTCGTTCTTCCAGGATGAATAGAGAATGAAGAACTGTGAGCCTCATCCAACAGCTCCTTCTTTAATTCAAGGATGGGTGAACACAAACCCAATTTCTAAATTTTATTATCCCATCACAATCAAGTTTGAATTCAGGAACATTCCTTGCCTTATTTTTTAACTCTACATCTTCTTTCTATGCCTCTTTAATCATCACATGTATAGATGGATTAACATTCATTTGAGAATGATAAGATTTTTTCCCTTCCATTATAATTACAAGATCCATCCTTTGTAAATCCATAAATATGGGATCTTTTGTGATCCTCATCATGGATAATCTAGCATGGTCTTGTCAACGTAATGAATCTTCCACCTTTTTTCTTTCCCCAGGTGGTAATGAATATAGCAGTCGTAATACTTAATCAGCTCCAGCCATCTTCTTTGGCGCATATTCATCTCCTTTTGTGTGAAAATATACTTTAAACTTTTATGATCAGTATAAATATCACACCATTCACCATAAAGAAAATGCCTCCAAATCTTTAATGCAAGGATTACTGCAGCTTGCTCCAAATAATGTGTTGGGTAATTTCCCTCATGGATTTTCAACTGTCATGAAGCATAAGCTATCACCATATCATTTTGCTTGAGAACACACCCCAATCCTTTCTTGGATTCATCACTGTAGATCACAAACCTTTCTCCACTACAAGGCAGTGTGAGCACATGTGCACTAGATAACCTTCTTTTCAACTCCTTGAAATTCTCTTCATACTCCTCTGTCCACATGAAATTAACACCTTTTCGAGTCCACCTGGTGAGTAGATTAGATAATCATGAAAAATATTTTACAAAACTTCGATAATATCCAGCCAAACTAAGAAAACTTTGGATCTCAGTTACTGTAGTTGGTCTCGACCATCTTTCAATAACCTCTGTTTTTGTTGGATCCATGGATATCCCTTCTTTTGAGATTATGGGACCCAAAAATGAAACTTTTTGAAGCCAAAATTGACACTTGGTAAATTTGGCATAAAGCTTCTCCTTTCTCAGGGTCGTTAATAAAATTCTCAAGTGATCTTCATGTTCTTCCTTTCTCTTTGAATAGACAAGAATATCGTCTATAAAGACTACAACAAATTGATCGCGATAGTCTCTAAAGACTATATTCATTAGATCTATGAATATAGTAGGGGCATTAGTAAGACCAAATGACATTACTATAAATTCATAGTGTCCATACCTTGTACAAAAAGCCATCTTTTGTATATCCTCCCTTTTTACCATTAATTGATGATACCCTGAAAAAATATAAATCTTGGAAAATTATTGAGCTCTATATAGTTGGTCAAATAAGTCATCAATGTGTGGGAGAGGATATTTGTTCTTGATATTGATCTTGTTAAGTTCTCAATAATCAATGCAGAGTCTCATTGATCCATCTTTCTTCTTAACAAACAGAAAAGGTGCTCCCCAACGTGACTCACTAGGGCATATGAATCCCTTATCAAGATTCTCTTGGAGTTGATTCTTCAATTCCTGCAACTCAATTGGAGTCATTCTATAAGATGTATTTGAAATAGTTAAAGAACCCGTTATGAGTTCTATTGAAAACTCAACTTCACAATTTGGTGGAAGACCAGGAAATTCCTCTGAAAAGACATCATCAAACTCCCGTACAATGGGCTTATTCTTAATCGTGTGTTTCTCACCAACCATTTGAGATAAATAACCTTCATTTAGTGGAATAAAGACCCATAAGATTGAAGAAATTTCCACTGGAAGGTTATGTTCATCCTTGCATCGATAGACGATCATAGATTGATCTGGAATATGAAATGTGACTTCCCTTCTTTGGGAATTGATATGAGCACCATATAAAGAAATCCAATACTTGCCAAGAATCACATCAAATTACACTATAGGAAGGATCACAGGATTTGCATAAAGCACTTTCCCACAAACATCAATCGAAGAAAAATTATAATCTTTTGATGTGACTGTTGTGCCATTAGGGGTTGTCATAGCTAACTCAACATCTAATTGTTGAGGTAATACAGCGATACCAATAGAAAATTCTTCAGAAATAAATGGTTGGTGGATCCAGAATCAAATAAAAAATTTTCTACTTTAGAGTGGATGGTAAGTGAACCTTTCACCACTTCTCTATCATACTCCACATTGCCGATAGAAATTTCATGTGACTTTCCATTTTCTTTAGCCTTAAGAGTTTTTTGATGTCGATCATCATCAACAACCCTTGGATTAGGGCATTGATTGGCATAATTCCCCATTTCCTTGCACTTGTAACATTGAAGTCTAGGAGGTGCACTCTGTGTAGACTTTTCTTTGTTCACATCATTAGACATTTTCTTCCCATAATTGTGGAATTCAAATGCCCGATGACCTTCCTTTACATATCTGAAACATTTACTTGTCCCTTTAAGAAAACTCCCTCCAGGTTTCTTTCCACACATTGAGCATAAGGGAAAACTCATCTTCTTTTCAGTGTGCTCTTTATATTTCCCTTTGAATTCCATTTTCCTCTCCTTATCAAACGAATATTACTGAAGGGTTACTCCAATCTCCATCTCAACTTTGACAGAACATCAAATGATTTCCTCGTAGCTATTGAAGTCCCTTATGGCTAATGCCCTTCGAAGACTTGGTTTTAATCCACTAAAGAATCGACCGATCTTAGTCTCATGTTGGATAATAATCCCAGAAGCATACCTTGCAAGTCTTGTAAAATTTGCTTCATAGGTAGCAACAGATTTATCATCATTTTTCATTAGTTCAAGAAACTCCTTCTCCATATTTGTTCGAAGAATATGAGGGATGTACTTATTGAAAAATAAGTTCCTGAACTCGTCACATTCCATGGATTCAATTTCATCCCTTTACCTCGTATTCTTGATAATATTCCACCATTGATCAGGTTCACCATCCAAACGATACACCGCTAAGATGACTTTGTCATGTTCAGAACATTGTAGAACTGAAAATATATTTTCAGTGGTACTGATCCATTGTTCACCCACTAATGTGTCATTAGACCCGCTGAATGAGGGTGCACGCTGCCTCATGAAGGATTCAATAGAATGTTCTGCCTTCCTTAGCTCGTTTGGAAGTCTTGCAGGATTCCTAGCTTGAGAAAGTTGTGTGAGCATGGCTACAAGATTTTGAATTCTAGCTCCCATAACGTTTGGTTACTCAGGGGGACAATCATTGCATTGCCCGTCGCATTCCGCATTAACACAGTTCCTTAGGGTTCCATCCATTGACTAAAACCAAGAAGAATAGTGTGAGAAACACTAATTATAATAGTAAAACCACATAATTAAGAATAAAATTTCACACTTAAGGTCTTATCATAGGTTGTTCATGGAAATTTCTAAAACACTAATATTGTATTCTATGCTTAGACTTATCCTTAGGGTTCTTACTAGGGTTTTAATATCCTAGTTTCCAAATGTTGACTATACCTTTCCTCTGATACCAACTATAATAGTCTGGAATTACTTCTAGTAGACTAAAATTGATACCTATCAGGGAACTCCATGGGCGGTTACACCCCCTCGGCGAGACACACCACCATCCCTAGTGGCATCCATTTCCTCATGAAGCCCTCGGGCGGAGATCCATGCTTCATCCAAATCACACATGTGAGAGTTCCCAAGGATCAGATTCATTCCTACCTCCTTTACCTCTGATACCAACTATAATGACCCATACATTACATACATGGTTATTACATTATAATTGAAGCATAATTATTACAACATATTACAAAACCATGAATGTACCTTATAGGTATAGTGTCTTTAGAAACTAGGAAACATAAACAACTAGTCCATAAATCGTCTATATTGTCTCCCACTTATTTCATCATATCTAGAGTACCTTTTTTTCATATCCTACTTAATACCCTTCTACATGACCATGGGAAAATAAAACATACAAAATTTTGGGCTCAAATTCTCAGTAAGGGGAAACAAAAGAAATATCAATCATAAGAACATAACATTTTGGAAATCTTAACCTGCAATAGAGATCATAATATCATATCATGGGATAAATCATAGTAGTGAAATGTAATCCCAATCATCATAACCTAAAACATGAAACTTTGTGGACTACATGCATAATCATATAGAATCATTTCTTAGTAGTCAAGACTCAATGCCAAGAATATCTTAGTGGACAAAGTCCATTTCTGAACCGAGTTCACTCCTCATTTCAGTCCTGTATCACGGAACTAGATTAACCTGCCATTCTAGCCATGTCTATCTCATGAGATATAAATCTTTATACAATGCATTGGAGGGAGATATCAGTCCCACCCATCTTATAATGATACCATTCTTATGTGTGCCAAAAAATCATAAATCATACATCATATCATAACCCATGAAATAAAAATGGGATTCTTAAACATCGTGTCATCATAACATAATCCATACCAGATAAAAGGACTTCATAAAATTAATTCCATCATAACATAATCAAATCAATGTAAAAATACAGATATAAATAGAACCCTATATTATCTTAGATGGAAAATAATTTTGATAAAACTCTTGAACTCCATTCTTGAGGAAAATATCCTTTCTACTTCAAAAAAACATTTTACTTTCAAAACATGTCATACAATTTTTAAACCAAAAAAAGTTGATTAAAAATAAAAATGAAAACTATTAAAGTAATATTCATGGAAATAATTTTATATGTAATCATAAAAATCCATTCATGTCGTATAAGTTAAAGAAAAAACATTATTCTCGTACTTTGGCCAGAAAAGTCAAAAAAGTACCTCGTGCTAAAATCGACAAAAGATTCCTTTCATATCGTTTACTAAAATCATACCAATGGGTAAAATTGGATTTTAAAAATTGTAGGAGGATAGAAATAATATTAAATAATGAGGTAACATGGATGTGGATGATAAATATTCCCCAGTAAATTCTGAAGTATAATCAATCTCGGATAAAAATAGAGATTGTGAGATTTCCCCTTACCTTAGGTCCGATTTTCATCGTACGTGTCTGAACCTCCTGTATAATGATTTAAAAAATTTCATTAACTTATTAAATAATCATACCCATTGTTATGATTTCATATAGGGTCATATTCTTAGCTTCTTATTAGGAATATTTCATTGCTACTTGTTATTCGGGTGTTTATTTCTTTTTGTTCTCATGCGTGTTTTGTAGAATAAATTCTAATTCTTATTTTTAGGTTATAGATACCTCATTTACAGAATGGTATTAGTGTAATATATATCATATTTATTCATTCAATTCATTTATAAGATAGTTATAAAATTAAGATCATGTAGAATGAGTCGCATCACATCGTGGAGACGGTATTCTGTACGTACGCACGAGCGATGATATAGTTACCATGATAGTGGAGTTGTATTGGAGTGTATGTGTATTATTTAAAAATCAATATCACTATACAATAATCATATATAGTTATTATTTACACCATTATACCCATCCAAGTATGTTGGTGGTGGAAAACAGATTACACCACGACGTGGAGAAGCTATTCTATACGTACGCACGCGCGGTGATTTTATTTTCCATAGGATGGATAGAAGGTGAAATAGGGTTTTTTCATATTTATAATAAAATATAAGTATATGAGTGATACCGATGTTATTAATTCAAAATGAAACAACTAAATAATAATAAGTAGTAGAAGAAATAAAGTTGAAAGAATCAGTAACAGACATTACCTCTTCTTTGAATCTCCTCTTCTTAACCTCTTCTTAGGGTACTAAATATGGTCTTTGAAGAATACCAGAACCTTTAGGATTTTTCTAGGGAAGTGTAGAATATAATTTGGCCGGGTTTGGCCAAAAATGAATGCTCAAAGTAGTGTGAGGAGGAGAGGGAGGAGGTTCCCTTTTATAAGGGAGGAGAGGGGCACTTTAGGAAAAACTTAAAATATTATTTTATTATAAAGTCATATTCATTTATTAATAGCTCCAAATTGATTTATTTCTAATATTAGGTGGGTATTTGTTGAAATACTCTCATAGAATATATTTTAGACAAGTTTAGGTTTCTATTTTAACCTAATCATTTAGATTTAACTTTATGTTAAATAATTTTACTTTTACCACGTCTTCTTTTTTTCTTACACTATAAGGTTAGTAAACATACTATAACAAGACAAAATAACCCCAAGTTGTTTATTATTAATATATATAACCTTATATAAGTCCTTTGGACGAACCTTTGATTTTTAGGAATAAAATAACAATTTATAATATAATATTTGTTTTAAAAACTATTTTATGTCAATTTTGATACTATTTTCTAATTGATTTTTGTGAAAATTATAACAACATAATTAGTTCAAAAATAGTTAATTAAATCAATACTAACATGTCATATTAACCTTTAATATTAGTTTAATTCATAAAAAGTCCAAAATTACATTTATTTAGGCACTTATAACATCAATTATGTTAATATTCCATTAATAAGGTAATTACTGCATCATCATTGTGTAATAAATAAATTAACTTATATAATGTCTAAAAATTATAAATAAATTTCAATTATGTAGGAAATATTTTTATCTTTCTAATGAATATTTATTGTCTAATTTATCTTATGTATAACCCTATATAAATTTTTTTTTAGTTATTAGAGATTTATTTTAACTATATTAACTATTCTTTAAATAAAATAATAATAAATGTCCTAATCTAATCCAAGTGGACCTAAAAGGTAATATTTCATTCCTAAGGTTTTTTTATCTAATTAAACTTATCCAATAGAATTAGGACATGTGTTATGGTAATAATAATTCCATTTTTACCTTAATTACCCTATTTACTTTTAACCATGGCAAATAAAAGTAAAAAGTTACTATTCACCAAAAAAAATTTATATTATTGAACCATATTTTACTCCTTTATTTTAAACATGTCTCTAGGATTTTCGAAATTCAACTCATAGAAGTGGTAAAATTAAGTCTTATGTAAATTTTTAAACTCTCCTAGGAGGTGGGTAAAAGACGGTGAAAAGTTCAATAAATTTTTATATATCTAAAATTATTATAAAATGACTCCAATGAATTACATTGAACTTATATAGGTATTATGTATCAATTTTGAACTAAAATTAATTTAAATAAAATAAATAATTATTAAAATAAAAAGTCAGTTTTTAAATAGTAACCCAATGTTTTCAATGTTCATCAAAAATTGAATGTTTTTAGAAAAATACAAAAATTTCACCCTAGGCTAATTTCGATATTCTGAATCCAAAAATGAATTCCATAAAATTTATAAAATCTCAAAAAGTGGGTATTACTATTCATAACGGCTAGTTTTAATAATATTTTAATAGAATATCGTTGTTTAGTGAAACTCGGTATTGCGTACAACGCAAACTATCGAGGAAGGTCGTGATTGTGTGTAAAGCAAGCCAACTAGTGTTGTGTGTAGTGAACGATTCCTTTGATGATTTATATAACATAAAAACAAAATATTTCTCATAAAAATATCAGGTGTTACAATCATGATTACATTAATATATATATGGTTATATCTCTAAATATAATTGGTTTTTATCACTTCCGGATTGGGATGGAGGTCTTGCTTTGTGGTTTTTATTTTGTGGAACTCTAGGAGACCAATGGGGGCCTCAGGGTACCTACTGAGTATTGTTATACTAACCCCTCCATGGGAAACACCCGCACCTTGTAGTGCCTTGTGCAGACAATAGACAATAGTGATCAAGGCTGAGGGAGCCAGGATTGGACGATACATAGAGGTGGACCATTTGGCGTGACATGACACTAGGAATACTGATCATGAGTTGTATCGTCCCTTTAGGTAGGATCCTCAATGGAATATCCAGGAGAAGTTTTGTTCTTTTCAGTTGTATTTGTATTTTCAGTTGTACTTGTACTTTTCAGTTGGGCTTTTATTCTGGCCCCTTTACATTCAGCACTCCTTTTAGTACAACAGTTTACTTCGTGGATGCATCTTGTTGTGTTCTTGGACTATGTGACTGTACAGGTTAAAAGGAAACACTCTCTTGTTTTAGGGATATGCCTTTGTAGTGCTAATTGTCAACCCCTGGCCTATGGAATGTAGGATTGGGGTTGTCACGGCATAGTCCCTGAGGGACTGGTCCTGACAATGTTGTATCAGATGAGTCTATTCTACTGAATAACTAGGACTCTAAACTTTTTTATTTGGAAATAGTGTTAAGTGTTATGAGTGTGGTTTTCAATTTGGAGGATCTAGTGTTTGTGTGCTGACCGACGTATCAATACACCAGGACCATGAATTATAATTTACGACTCGCTGTAAGAAATCATTGATTGCATGTGTTTTGGAAATGCTTATCTCTTGAAATAATTTGAGTCATCTCACCAGGTATAACTTATTATCATTTGTGGACCTATTTTTTCAGGATACAACCACATAGACAGCCAGCATGGATTCCAGATAGAGTTCACGATGACAGCCCACCGAGTGATGAGTCTTTGGTGCATGGAAATCTTACAATGATAACACCTTCCAGTGGTGCACCAGCAGTAACACCACCCGTTGGGCCGTAATTGCCTCCAAACCCACTAGCATATGGTGCATGCTGACTAAGCACATTGCACGATTTCGAGTGGCAATGGCCTCTGAGGTTTCATGGGGAGATAGATCCACAGGCAACTGAGGACTATGTGGAGGATGTAGTACCAGTTTTCTCTTGGATGAGACACCAACAGAGTAGATGGTTATCCTAGATGCAATCATTTTCCATGTCAAGACAATGATATGGTGAAGATTAATGCTCTAGTTACATGACTAGGTGACCCTCGCCTGGATGGGAATCGAGGCCCTATTCAAGAAGATGTTTGTTCTAGCGACACTATACTCTGTGCATATTCATGAGCATCTACACATACAGTAGGGAAGCCTGATAGTAGCCCAATACTCGGTAAGATTCACTGACCTCTCGTGATACTCCACCGACATGGTATGAGACCCTTTCATCAGGTCATGGATATTTGAGCAGGTTCTCCAGTGGGAGATAAGAGCATCGATGATATCGCTCAATATCCCAATCCATGATGATGTACACGAGCGATCATTATTGGTGGAGAGCTTCTTATCTAATCTGGCACTGACGGTGAGAGCCACCACCAGATGACAGGTATCCGAGTCATCTGCAGTAGGCAGTAGGTATATGACGTAGATGTCCATGTGGGCCAGACCTTCTAGAGGATGACCCCAAGATGTAGGGTCGGAGGATTGAAGCTCATGAGAAAAATAATGAAAACAGATGAGTAGATTGTGCTTCACGTGCGGTGGGCAGGGTCACATGGCATGTGATTGCCCGACCCACCGTACCGACGGTCAGTAGATGGTTATGGGACCACCGAGGCAGAGGAAAATATTCATGTTGGGAGGTTTTTAGGGTGGAGAATGTGGAATAGGACCAGGACATGCATCATGTGTGGGT
This sequence comes from Viscum album, assembly GCA_963277665.1. Classification (NCBI taxonomy): domain Eukaryota; kingdom Viridiplantae; phylum Streptophyta; class Magnoliopsida; order Santalales; family Viscaceae; genus Viscum; species Viscum album. The sequence goes on from OY728137.1 coordinate 1,213,937,278, forward strand.
GGAGATATGTGGTTCTACCGCCACCACCTCTAGCAGGTCCACCACGACCACACGGAGCAGATGGACAGGGATGAGATCAACTCTTGGAAGATGAGGGCTATAACCACTATTCTCCCAAGATTATTAGTGGTATTATCTATGTAAACCCCACCATATCTTCAGTACTTATAGACATAGATTCCAATTACAATTTTATTGCCACAAGCCTCATTCGGAGCATGAAGATTTCGATGGAGTCGTTGACTCGATCCTTACGGCTAGAGACTCCTAAGAGAGAGGATTCAATGATTACACACTAGTGCCAGTAGTGTGAGCTTACTCAATGAGATGAGAGCTTTGGCAGAGATATTCTTGAAGTGGTGTTGAGGCCTTACAACATCATATTGGGTATGGACTAGTTATCCATAGCCCGTGCTCAGATTGACTATATTAGGCATAATATGTGTTGTTTCTACAAGGAGCTAACCAGGTTTTCATTCATAGGATAGAAGGTAACCATTGCAGCATAGGATGGACATACTCGGAGTAGGGTGAAGCTAAACAAAAATCTGTTGGCTAGCCCTAATCTTTGGGTAGTGGATGCTGAGAGTCTGAACTATCTTGTAGTTGTGGACCAGTATGCCGATGTCTTTTCAGGTGATATTCTAGAACAACCTCAATGGAGATAGGTAGAATATTAAATTGACCTTTACCCCGAGATGAAACTAATATCTTCCCCAGAATATCTGTTGGCTCCCATGAAGCTTCTTGGGTTACGATTATAGTTTGAGGACTTGCAAAGGAAGGGGTTCATAAGGCCTACTATTTCTTTTTTAGAATCCCAGATTTTGTTTGCCAAGAAGGCAGATGGGAGTTTGAGACTCTGTATAAACTATCAATGCCGAAACCAGGTGACCATGAAAAAAAGTATCCACATATGATGATTGAATATCTAGTCCATTAGCTGAAGGGAGATCATTGTTTTTTGAAGATAGACCATAGATCATGATATCAACCGCTCAGGATAAAATATAGGGATGTGCAGAAGACGACTTTCAGATGTCGGTATAGACACTATGAGTTATTGGTCATGCCATTTGGCTTGACGAATTCCCCATCAGTTCTCATGGGACTCATGAATAGGATATTTCAGCCATACCATGATCGCCTTGTGGTGGTCTTCATCGATGACATCCTGATAAACTCAACATCGGAGGAAGAGCATGCCTATCATCTGCAGATAGTTCTAGATACACAATGAGAGCACAAGATTTATGGAAATCTCTCGCAGTACTAGTTCATGATAAAAGAGTTCCACATTCAGGGACACGTTATCTCGGAGGCTGGAGTTGTAGTGGATCTAGCGAAGATAGAGGTTGTACTTTCTTGGGAGCCACCCAGGCGTGTGAACGAGGGGAAAAGTTTCTTGAGGTGTGCTTGATACTACCGAATATTTGTGCCTTACTTATCCAGAGTGGTGGAACCCTTGTTAGTGTTGATGGATAAAGGACATACCTTCATTTGGATGGAGAGATTCTAGTATAGTTTTTCGGAGATGAGGCTGAGACTGACGAGTGCCCCCATTCGGAGGCTATCAGAAGAGGGTGTTGGGTATATTGCCTTCTACGACGCATCAGAGGCCAAAATATGATGTTTTTTGATGCAGGATTGAGCAGTGATTGCTTATGGTTTGCGACAGCTGAGACAACATGACCAAAATTATTCTACCCATGACATGGAGTTAGCATTAGTGGTATTCTCCTTGAAGATGTAGCATCATTACATGATGAGAGAACGTTTTATAGTCTACTCTGATCACAAGAGTCTCAAGATTATCTTTTCATAGAAGAACATGAACCTGAGACAATAGAATTTTCTAGAGTTCCTCTAGGATGATGATATTGAGATAGTCTATACTTCGGAGAAGGGGAATGTGGTAGCAGATGCACTCAGCATGAGGTATGGTCTATATTTTTTGAATGTGGTGATAGAGCAGCTGGCTGCGTTGAAGATATCATTCACGTATAGAGATGGAGAAACTTTCCTCTAGTCTATGTCTATCACTCTGCTACTTGTTCTGTGAGTTTGGGAGGCACATCTTGGGGACACTGACCATTAGAATCAAGATGCTCTGTTATCTCTAGGGTAGGCATCTGATTGATTTTCTGAAGGTGGTGAGAACATAATCCTTTTCATAGGATGTACAATGGTATTAGTGGCGCCACTGGAGGAGGTGTTGAGGGACATCCATACGTCCCCTCTGAAAGTACATCCTAGTGTGGAAAAGATGTACCAGGAACTCTAACATCAACACTGGTGGCTCGGGATGAAGAAAGCAGTGGTAGTGTTTGTTTCAGGATGCCTCACGTGTTATCATGTGAAGGCCATGTATTAGGTTCCTGCTGGCTTAGCACATCCACAAGAGGCTTCAGAGTGTATGTGGGATGGAATCTCCATGGACTTTGTGGCATGGATTCCATATACGTCCAAGGGACATGATTCCATCTGGGTGGTTGTTGACAGACTCACCATGCCGGCCCACTACCTACCTATCCGAGAGCCAGGATCAGTATTGGGCTTGAGATGCCTCTATGTATAAGAGATTCTGAGACTTCATGGGGTTCCATCGAATGATTATCTATGATAGTGACACACATTTTACATCCCCCTTGAGGAGTGGATTACATGGGGCATTCGTGACTCAGCCAAATTTGAGAACTAACTTTCATCCTCAAATGGATGGTCAGATAGAGAAGAACATTCTAACACTGGAGGACATGCAATGTGCTTGTGTCCCAGAATTTTTCCATATTTGGGAGGTTCACTATCACTTGGATGAGTTCACATAAACCAACAATTATCACTCAACCATAGGTATGTAATATTTCAAGGCCCAATACATTTGACCTTGTAGATCAACCCTATGCTGGACATACCTAGGGTAGTCAACACTTATGTGTCCAGATTTGGATTTGTCTACCACAACGAAGGTGCAGATCATCCAAGAGTGGATGAAGACTGCATTGAAAAGATAGAAGTCTTATGATGGCATGAGGAGAAGACCATTGGTGTTCTAGGAGGGAGACCATGTCTTCCTACAGGTCTCACCTCAATGAGGTTTATGAAGATTTGGCTGAGGAATCAATTTATCACCAATTTCTATAAGACCATTTCTGATACAATAGAGGATAGTCATGAAGGCATACTGCTTGGAACTTACCCTGTAGTTGGAGAGGGTGCATGAAATCTTCAACGTATTCCAACTGAGGAGATATGGTTTTGAACCATCTCACCTCATTGACCACAGTGAGATGGACTATGATGATGGGTGATGTGTATGGAGGTTTCAGTAGAGATTGAGGATTGACAAAAGTAGGTATTTCGTGGAAGATTGATACATCTGGTGCACGTTCGCTAGATGCATATTATATAGAAAGAGATCACATGGGTGCGGGAGGCTCATATTCATGCTCAGTACCCCATTTGTTTTCTGAGTATATTTTGCTGATTTCATGGATGAAAATCCCTAGGGTGGTGAGAATGTATGGACCCCAATTTTCCATGTAATTTTTTTAAATTATTTAGAATTATTAAAAGTCTGTGAAAATTGAAAGAACACCTTTCTGAGGACTGATGTGCTCAAAAATAATTTCTGAACATTTTTATGGTATGTTCAACAAACACGTGAGTATCATTTTCTAACATTGGAACAAGCACAAGAATTAAAAATCTGAGTAAACTGTTGAATCCATAGAACATGGATTCTCTTACGGGAGAATTAACATCTACAACAATAGTACTAGAGAAAACGTTAGATTTTTGGAGTTTAAAAAAAAAATTAACTTAACTATTTTATTTCCACTATATGTTTTCACCCAACAGATGACTGATAACATGGGAGCATTGATGTTTCAATCCATTAAATGTCTTCACCATTAAAATACCAAGTAACCACACTATTGGGAATTAAGAATTTTCCTAATTAATGAACTCTTATATATCCAATGAACATTAGACACCCTCCCACTCTCCAATTTTTAATAATCTTTGGGAGAGGTATCAAACTACTTCACCAAGAATGAAAGTGAAAAAAAATGTTCTAATATGCCAAACCCTTGGAGGATAGAGCTAGTTATAGTGGGTGAATATGGGAGACACCTAACCAAAGTACAACTTACAAGCAGTGTCGCTGAAAGCTTATTGTGGGAAGATGAACACCAACCCACATCCTCAATCGCAGGCGCTCTCCATCATTCTTCCATAAAGGGGTTTTATTTTTGTTTAATTCAAGTGCTTTTTAAATCATTTAAACCAACCACATGATTAGAAGCTAACATGGAAGGTGTGGGCCTAAAGAACCTGTCCTAGATCCTCTACTACCGTCCTACCCTTGCGTTCTCCATGGATGACATTCAATGTGGTGGTACAAACTTGCTATGATGGAGGTTGAGTGCCGCCGGGAACCACAAAAGTAGGTTGTGGCATGAATCCACAGTGGCCAACAGAGAATCTTGCACCGGTCAGCCATGGAAGAGGTGTGGCACACTGTCGCGTGTCGCCGGGGAGCAAGGTCCATGACTCTTTATCCATGACAGTTGGAGGTGGTGGCTGGCACACCGGTTGGCCACAAAAAGTGAAGGGTGGTGTGACTAGCGCATCGCTGGTGAGCAAGGGGTCGTGGCGGAGGTGGAACCCACACCTCAAATGAGTTCTGTGGTGACAGGGTGGCACCCACATGGGTCCACTACCACAGATGACGAACAACCTCCGAGCCATTCGAGAGATCGGGGGTCTCACCCCCCACGTCAGCTAGGGTAGACCGCACCGTTGGACAGACCATTTGGCCATGCCCCCTTGCTAGACAGGCCGCCCCTTGAGGGCAGGGTCTCCACCCTATGTTCTAGGATACCCCTTGTGGGACAGGCTTCCCCCATATAGTATAGGTCATCCCTTGCGGGCCGTGATGCCCCATGCGGTCCGGGTGTCCCCTTGCGGGCCGGGTTTCCACCCTTATAGGCCGGGAGGCCCCTTGTGGGCCAGAATACACCTCATCCCAACCCCACTAGGTCATACCTGGATCCTACTAGGTTGAATCAAAGCAGGTCAGGTTGGGTCGGTCCGCCCAGGTTGGACCGGACCCAGGCCCAAACATACCCTGAATCACTTAAAGGGCCTTAACATGATGAACGAGAATCTGTTTGATGAACCATTTGTGGTGTTGAGACACTTGGAGTGATAAGTTCCTATAGGTGTACACCATATGAGTTTTGGAGAAAGTTGGAGTTTGGTTCGGTTGCATATGTCATGAATCCCACCGGGCCATCATAACAAAAATTCTTATAACTCACAGACCGAACACCCGATTGATGCACCGTTTGTCGCATTGGAACCCTTACGACATGGATGCCCTTTGGGTTAATTTTTTGTGGAGTTTAGTGGCGGTTGATGTACTATCAATATCTCAAGGTGCAGATTCTATCAAATTCAAGAACACCGAGTGCGAGGAATCTTGTGGTAAGCTTTAATGTTAAGGAAGAACATTGATCCTAAGTGGGTAAGATTATATCCATCCTTTGTGGGTTAAGATCTATTAGATCCTTTGTGGGTCAACGCTAAGATATCATGTGTGGGTCAGCGCATACAAATCCTTTGTGTGTCAGATCAAGTGTGAGTCAGCAGGGGTTAGTACCTATCGATCTTGTGTGGGTTAGTAATAGTTACTCTTAACATAATAAGATGATCTAGCTTACGACTAATCATCTGTACTTCAGTACATATGTTATAACTAATTTTGAGCTGTGTCTTTCACTATCATAGTGTTATCTTCATGGTGTTACCTATATTGTACCTCACCATTTGTGGAGTTATCTTCATGGTGTTACATGTGTGTTAAATCTACCTTCATGGTATTATCTTCGTGGTGTTACCTATGTGGTACTTCTACCTTTGTTGTATTGTCTTCTTGGTGTTACTACTGTTGTACTTATACCTTCGTGGTGTGGTATTTTTGGTGTTACATGTTTGGTACTTCTATCTTCATGGTGTTTCCTATTTGGTACCTCTACATTCTTGGTGTTGCATTTGTGTATTCTTCCCTCATGTATGAGAAGAGTATATCTTAATAACGTAGATATATGTATGGTAATATACCTTAGTAGGGTTGATTTCATTCAATTCGTGCTTGAGATGGAGGTCTTGATATGTGGATTTTTCTATGTGGAACTCCGGAAGACCAATGTGGGTCTCGGGGTCCCTACTGAGTATCGTTATACTCACCCCTACCTGGGCTACATCCGCACCTTGTTGTGTCTCATGCAGATGACAGATATCATTGATCGAGGATGAGGGAGACAGGACTGGATGGTACTCGGAGGTTGACCATTTGGCGTGACATGACGCATGTACTACTGATCTTGAGCAGAAAATACCCTTCATGTAGGATCCTCAGTGGACGATCCAAGTGTTGTTTTGTTCTTTTAGTTTAATTTTTACATTCATTTGTAGTTGTACTTTTTCAATTGGGCTTGTATTCTGACCCATTTACATTCAGCACTTTTTTTACTACAACAGATAACTTCATGGTTGCATCATGCTTTGTTCTGGGACTATGTGTCTATATAGGTTAAAAGGCTATGCCTTGTAGATTTAGGGATATGCCTTTCTGGTCCTAGTCGCCAGCCCCTGGCCTATAGAATGTGGGCTTGGGATTGTCACGGCACAGGCCCTGAGGGACTGGTCATAACAATGAGTTATCTGTGGAGTCTGTTCTACCGAATAACTTGGACTATAATCTTTTCTGTGCGAAAATAGTGTTAAGTGTTATGAATGTGCTTTTTGATTTGGGGATTCAATTGTTGGTGTGGTGACCGACGTATCCATACACCAGGACCCTAAATTCAGATTTCCATATTAGTGCAGGAAAACACTAATTGTGTGAGTTTTGGAAATGTTTTACACTTGATCAATTTGAGATAGCTCACTATATATATCTTATTAACCTTGGAAGACACGTTTCTTTTTAGGATGCCACCATGTAGACTTCTATCATGGTTACACGAGAGATTTCACAATGATAGCACACCGAGATATGAGGCTTCGGTGCGGGGCCCTTTTACAATGATAGCACCTTCATGTGGTGCACCAGCCGCACTGCCACCCATTGGGAAGAAATTTCTACCAACCCCACTAGCAGATAGTTCACACCGACTGGGGGTGTTTAATGAGTTTATTGGAAGAGGCCTCTAAGGATTTGAGGGGAGAAAGATCCCCAGGCAGCGAAAGACACACTGGAGGCTGTTGTACGAGTTTTTCTCTTTGTATAGACACTAGCAGGGTAGATGGTGATCCAAAATTCTATCCTCATACAAGGAACGACAATGAGATGATGGAGATTAATGCTCCAGTTATGTTTTAGCACTGCCTTTCAACCTCAGACGGATTTTCAGACTGATCAGACCATTCATACACTGGAGGACATTCTATGTTCTTGCTTCCAAGATTTTGGCCTCATTTTGGAGGATTACTAGCCCATGGTAGAGTTTACATTCAAAAATTTTATCACTAAAACATTGGTATGGCACCATTCGAGGTCCTATATGGTTGACCTTTAAGATCACATCTATGCTGGACAGACCCAGGGGAGCCATCACTTATGGGTCTGGTGTTTGTATGAGAAAACACATTGAAGGGGCAGATCATCCAGAAGCAGATGAATATTACAACGAGTAGATAGAAGTCATAAGTAGACAGGAGGTGGAAACCTTTGGAGTTTGATGAGGGATACCATGTCTTCCTATGAGTCTCACCTCGATGTGGTTTATAGACATTTTTCCAAGGTGGAAAGTTATTAGCAAGGTTTATCGGACCATTTCAGATACTTCATAGGATATTTGAAGTGGCATGCCACTTGGAACTTCCACCGTAGTTGGATAGGGTGCACGACAGCTTGCACTTATCCCTGTTGAGGAAATACGTGCATGACATATATCATGTCATAGACCAAGGTGAGCTGGACATTGATGATGGGGATACATTTACAGATGTTTCATTAGAGGTTGAGAATTGACAACAGTGGGTCCTATTTGGACAATCTATTCCTCTGGTGAGTGTTCACTAGAACACGAGAACCTCCAAAAGAGAAAATGGGTTCGGGGGGGGGGGGGGGGGGGCTCAGATTTGTGCTCATTACCTCCATTGTTTTTCTTAGTCTATGTAGTGGGTTTCGAGGAAGAAAATCCATGTGGTGGGGATAAGGTAACAACTAGGATATTCATTTCAAAAATTTTAATTATTTGGAAGTATCACGAGTCTACAAAAATATAAGGTGGGTGATTATGAGGCCCGTTGTGCCCAGAATAAATTTCTTCACTTTCTTTAAGGTATGATCAGTAAACGAACGAGCAGTGTTTTCTATCTTTTTACCCGTTGCTCAGATTAAAAATCCCCGGGAACCATTAAATCCACAGCTCCGGGAACCAATTAAGTGAGACTTCATTTCATCCGTGGTAGGACTGGAGAAAATGTTATATTTTGGGTCTTTTAAAATAATAAAAAATTAAAATAACTATTTTATTTTATTTCTATACTTTCCTTCAATGGAAAAGTGGCAAAGTGGGACCAACAATATGTCAATCCAGTAAATGTCTTGACCCATAAAATCCTATGTAATTGTTTCATTGGAAAGTATGATGGTTCCTAATTAATGAACCCTCAAAAATCCCACTAAACAATAGACACCCTCCCACTCTCCTATTTATATGGAGCTTGTGGAGAGGTATCATACTACTTCACAGTGCAACGAAGTGCTGTAAAAGTTCCATGATGCCAAAACCTTGGAGGATGGGGCATGTTCTAGTGGGCAGCGACGGGTGATACCAAACTGAAGGACAACGTATGAGTGGTGTCGTTGGAAGCTAGTTGCACGTAGAAGAAAACCGACCCACTTCCTCAATCACAGGCACTTTCCATCGTTCTTAAGGTATGGGTTTGATTTTTGTTAAATTCAAGTGATTGTTGAATTCATTAATCAAATCTCATGATTACAAGCTAATGTGGAGGGTACGAGCCTAACGAACACAGCCTAGACCTTCTGATTCCTTTCTATGCTTGCATTATCTGTTGAAGACTGTCAGTACAGAGGCACCAACCAACCATGATGGAGGCAACGCACAACAATAGGGGTTCGTTGCACGATGATGCAGTGGTCAATGGAGCAGTTTCCACTGGCTGACTGGGGAAGAGGTACAGCGCGCTGTTGCATGCCTCAAGTGAGCAAGGGGTCTCGCATCGTCAGTTGTGGAGGTTGGAGGTGGTGTTCGGCACATCGGCCTGCCACTGAAGAAGAGGGAGTCTTGACCAGTGCACCACCGGTGAGAAAAGGGTCGTGGCCGATGCCACGGTGGAGGAGGAACCTGCGCCTCTAGTGCATACCATGGCGACCGGGTGTCACCCACTAGGTTCCACTGCATCATAAGACAAACTACCTCTGTGCCATTTGGGAGATCGGGGGTCTCACCCTCCATTTAGGCAAGCGCGGACCCCATCACAGGCTGGACTAGCGGACCGGCCCCCTTGCGGGCCGGGCAGCCCCTTGCTGGCCAGGTAGCCCCTACTAGCTGGGTCGCCCCTCCTACATGTCGGGAAACCCCTTGTGGTCCAGGATAGACCATGGCCAAGAGGTCCAATCTTATCGTGGCACAACCCAGCCTGGTCGATCCCGAATCGGGCCGGATCGGTCCAGGTCGGGTCGGGTCAGATCAGTCTGACCGAGTTGGACAGGACCCAAAAATACATAAAAAGCCATTACGTGAGGACCCGTTTTTCGTTTGAAAAACTGTCGTCAGTGTTGAGACCATTAAATCCAGAGGGACCTTTTGGTATAATCCTCTTGAGTTTGAAAAAAGATGGTGTATGGCCAGGTTGGATCGGACCAAAATCCAACAGGACCGTTGAAACTAAAATGCTTATAACTCATAGATTGTACATACGATTGACACACTATCTAAATTATTAGAACCATTATGATATTTTTTTCCTTTTGGATACTTTTTTGTGGATCACTGTGGCGGTCGATGTATGACTAATATCTGAAGGGGCAGATTCTATGGATCTCGAGCGCACCAATTGAGAGAATCTTGAGGCATGCTGTAATGTGAAGGAAGAACATTGATCCTATGTGGGACAACATCTATCGATCTTGTGTGGGTTAGCATCTATCAGATCCTATGTGGGTCAACACTCAATGATCTTGTGTGGGTCAGCGCATACTGATCCTGTGTGAGTCAGACCCTCTATGGGTCAGTGGGGGTTAGTACCCATTGATCCGATGTGGGTTTGCAGAAGGGTCTCTAAGCAGAATAATATGATCCAGTATATGACTAATTGTCTGTATTCTATACTTATTTCATACCTGATTTAGATGTGAGTCTTTCCCATTTGTGGTGTTATCGCCATTGTGTTATGCTTGTGGTACCTGTACCTTTTTGGGGTTATCTTCATAGTGTAACCTTTGTGGTACTTCTACGTTTTTGGTATTATCTTTTTTTGTGTAAGATGTATGGAACTTCTACCTTCATAGTGTTACTTTTGTGGTACTTATACCTTCGTGGTGTTGTCTTTGTGGTGTTACTGGTGTGGTACTTCTATCGTAGTGGTATTACCTATGTGGTACCTCTACCTTAGTGGTGTTCTTCCATCATGTTTGAGATTAGTATATCATCATATCTTAGATATATGTATGAGATTATACCTAAGTATAAATGAAATATATCGCTTCATGATTGGGATATAGGCCTTTCTTTTTGGTTTTTACTTAGTTGAACTCTGGGAGAACTACGAGGGTCCTTTGGTCCCTACTGAGTATCTTTATACTCACCCCTCCACGGGCTATTCCCACACCTTGTTGTGTCTTGTGCAGAAAAAAGACAATATGGATCGAGGCTAAGGGATTCAGGGCTAGATGATACTCAGAGGTGGACCATTTGGAATTATGTGACACAGGGACTACTGATCGTGAGATGTACCTACCCAATAGATAATATCCTTGATGGAAGATCGAGGAGTTGTTTTGTACTTTTCAGTTGAAATTGTACTTTCAGTTGTACTTGTACTTTTTCAGTTGGGATTGTATTCTAGCCCCCTTTTCATTCAACACTCTTTTTACTACAACATTTTACATTGTGTTTTCATCTTGTTGGGTCCTTGGACTTTGTTTCTGTACAGGTTAAAAGGCAATGCCTTTCTGTTTTTGGGATATGCCTTCCGAGTTCTAGTCTCAAGCCCCTGGCCTATGGAAGGCGGGTTCAGGTTATTCAAGGTACAATCCTCGAGGGATGGGTTGTTACAGATATTATTATTAAATTAAACATATATAATATTTATATAGTTTTCTTACTTTGAATTTTTTTTGATTGAATGGGAAATATTGCAAAGATAGTATTATTTACTCAGTACAAATATTTTATGCTAATCTCTATTATTCAATAATTCAATTAGATATTCAGTATATGTTGAATGAATTAGGAATTAAATCATTTTTGGGGTATAGAATTATATATACCTTTTATTCATCTACATATAATGGGATTCAAATCAATAAGATATAATTAAATGGGTCTCTACCCAATATTTTTGACTATCTTGGTGAATGTTCTTTACGATAAACATATCATCCTATATGAGATCATTATGTCTATTATTATGAATTCCTATATATGAGGAATCATTTATTATTAATCATGAGATTACAGAATTGATACTACCCATGTATTGGCATCAATATCATGTGGTTATATGTATTGAATTATTTTACCTCCTTTTATCATTCAATATAAATCAGTATTCTAAATTTATTGATTAAATGGAATCTGTTTTTAGTTATTTACCTTCGCATATTGATTATGACTTATTTAATTAGGATATATTCTATTGTATATATCCCTTAATTATAATATAAAATTATCTACTTATTATTTCCATCCCAAGTATATATTGAATGAATCATTGAATAGGTTTTAGGATAAAAAATATTTACTTTAACTATGTTGTAAATTATGATTTGAAATATAATGTTAGACTCAAGTATGTATCTTGTTTAGTAAGGATACTAAATAATTTAATATTTTTCAATGTGATAAATTTTATCTAATATTAATGTAATAAATTAATCAATAAATTTTTTGATACTGTTGTTAGGAATATTTTAGTTGGTATTAGTGAATGTTTACTATAAATATTAGGATCTAGTTTTAGGAAATGGTAGATTTGGGAATAAAACCTTATGAATGAATTTATAGATAATGAAATTTATAGGATATCATCATAATGTTCTTGTAATGTAGAGTGTATGTGGGTTGACTATAAATACAACCTTGTACAGATATTATTGGCGGTTCTGGCTCGCACATTGGTACACAATAAAGTAATTTCAATGAAAAGGGGATCATGGTCATTGAGATGATTAACACCTAGTGTATTATGATTTCCATTGATGCACACTTTTTTCACACTCTTTAGGGATATGATTTGGCTAAATCACATTTTCTTTATAATCAATCCATAAAGATTTGAATAAATGATGACAATGAATATGAAATATAAAACATATGGTGTATTAGATTGATAAAAATTTTATGATTTAGAAAACCCTTATTTGGTTTTATGTGATTGGATTTTATTATGATTAATAAAATTTCATGATACATTTAATTGTGATTAGGTATATCAAAATTTTAGGATTATTATATTTTATTATTTGGCATGAATGCTATAATTTTATTGGATGTGTAGTTTGATGTGTGTGAGAAATCCATTGATGCAAAAACATTATTTAATTTTATGTTTGTTGTTGTATGTATTATTTTTTATAGAATGATCAATGTTAAACATTTGTTTTTATAGAAATATTTTTATATTCTTGTATGAAGGATTATTAATATATTCTATTACCTTGTACTATGCCTATCATTTTGGTTTATGTAAAGATATTTGGGATAACATTTTTTTCTTATATGGATTATTTTCTCAATTAGAGGTTAACTATAGTAATTCTTTGATAATAAATTTCAACATTGACATTAATTTGATGGTTTATGTAATGAAGTGGAAATTGATGAAATCTCAATCAAAGGATCAGGGATTTCATTTAGAGTAAATATAATTTGATTAATATAATTTTTTGGTGTTTTATATATTGATAGTAATATAATCGATAAATAGTAGGAAAAGTTTATTGAAAATAATACCATATTCCATTCATATTTGATGAATAAATGGTTTTTTAACCAATAAAACATTTATGGAATTTTGGGAATTAAATTTCATAGTTCCATGCACTATATCACTCAATGTTAGTATTTGGGTGATATTTTTCTCCCTAATATCTATATTTTCACTTCCTGTAAATGTTTTCATATTTGGAGGTATAGTTTACCTTTATACTAGATAAAAATAATATTTCTCATTCCAAGTTATTATGATGGAGTTTTATTAATCATTTTGTGATGTGGTGATTCCACATAGGAACACTGGAATATCATCCCCTTGATTTTTTCAACAAAAAATATCAAAGTGTGAGTATTATATTTGTAGAATTTTGGGAGAATGTTATTACCATTATTTCTAAATTAATTATATATTCAATAGTATATAGGGCACAAAATAAAAATATTTATGCAGAACATAGTCTATTATTAAAATAATATTATTTAATGTAAATTTAAAAACCGAATCATTAATATGGGGAAAGGGAAGGAAATTTTTTAACAACATTACAAAATGATGTTTAATAGGTTTTTATATATTATTTATAAAAAAGAACATAATTTTCATTAAAAATAATTTATTATTCAATACGGTTTTATATTTTCACTTTATATTGGGGTATTATTATTAATTTATTAAACACATTTAAATTATATTTCTAAACAATATTATAATTTTTAAAATCACCATAATGATTGGATTAGTATTAAATTAATGAATTTTTATGAAAAGGGTGATTTGTCTATAAATTATTAAAATATCAATTTTTGTAAAACTATAATTTCCTTTTTATAAATTAAAAGATTTTAATATACCATTATAATAAGAATTTTATTGAAAATTAAAATAAGTTTTATTTTGTTTTTTTAATCTTAAAAATTACATTTGAACATGTTTAAAATGGATTTTGGTATAAGATTATTTTTAAGATTAAAAATTCATTTTTATGAAACATGTTTTTATGTGCATAATGTTCCCCAACATTGTGTAATTAAAATCATCACTAATATAGGAAAATTTAAATTACTATTTTTATAATATAACAAGAAATAGTCATTTAAATCCACATAATGATGGTCACTAGTAATTTAGTTAATGTTACATCATAATATTCCCAAAAATTGAATTTCTTGAACAACTGCATCTTCAACAAGTTTGTGGGTTTAATATTAAATTAAATTATTCCATATTAGTGAATTTAATTTGGTAAAATGGATTCATTAATTCCAATATTCATAATTATTATTACATAATACTATATACATAATTATTATTATTAATGATGATTTTGGAAAAGTGAAGAATTTATTACTAAACATAAGGTCAGTATGTAATTACTGAGGTATAAAAAATTATAATGTTATTTTTTTCAATTAGACATTTAAAATTGATCTTTTAGAAAATAGATATTTTTTATCCAACAACACCCTATAATCAATGTTCATCTAGAATCAATTTTCTTGTTAACTAGATTATAATTATGGCTTCTGTTGTGAAATTTAAAAGTTGTTTCAAATAAGGTCCCCTCTCCCATTTATAAAACGAATCCTCATACTCTCTTTTATTCACCCCTATATATAATTTTTTTTGGAAAAAACCATTCCAAAATATCCCCCCAACATCCATATCCAAATTCTAGTGATATTTTTCATCCCAAAATAAAAATTTATAGCATACTTTATAAGATATCCATATCTAGTCATTCGATAAAAATATAATTGTATTTACTTATCTATTTCCTTTTACATCAAACTTTACCACCTTCAATAAATTATTAACAAATAAAATATAAAAATAACCATATATACCATATCACTTCTAGAAATAATACATATACCAATGGGGCTAGAAACATGGTTTTCCAAAACCATTGGTATATGTTTTAGATACAATCCAATCTAAATGGTTTTTTAGAAACTGTTTGTATAGGTTGTTTACACATAAACTCTACCATGAATATGGAAAACCCATATTTATGAAACCCTAAAAAGAATAATTTAAGACGGTTTTATAGAAACCATTAGAATAGGTGAACTCTATACCAATTATTTTATAAGAACATTTTGATTGGATGATGTATTATACGAAATTACAGTATTTCTATCAGACCATTGGTATAGATTTCACAGTATTTATATACCAATGGTTTTAGAAAATAGTTATTATAGTCTTCACTCTAATATAATGTTGTATATTTGACCTCCTCAGATCTAATTCCTTGGGACAGTGAACCCTATGATCCCATTACATCTTCTTCTCCATCCATAAAGACCCATCCTCGGTTTCCATTTTCATATAGTTTTTCTTCAACATTTAATTGTTGAGTTCTATATCCATAATTTAGTATTACCCTCATGTAGTTTTACCCTATTTTTGTTTTGGTTTATTTAAAAATTTCTCTATATTTATAGAGTGGTGACAACATAGCATCTGTCTCTTATTTCATGTGATAGTTTCTTACATCTACTCTCATATTGAGGATTTATTTTAATATATTCAAATATAGATTGCCTTAGTGAAATTATATGAGAATGGTTTTGGAACATATGAGTGACGGATAAGTTAAATAATTTTCATGAATGATTAGTCCTCTTTGACTTCACATTTTTTTATTTGATTACAAGATTTCCTTTTATTCATTATTTTAATTTGTTTTTCTTTAATGGAAAATCATAGTCATTATTTTATTGTAATTTATATTATTATTATTTATCCTACCTAGAAGACACATTTTTATATTCTTGTCATGATAGTGTTTGGAAATGTTGTATTGATATTATATTTTGGTGACTAGTGAGATAATGGATGTGATATGATACATTATGATTTATTATAGATATGTTTTTTATACATTGGTAATTTCAGAGGATAATATTAATTTATTTAAAATTATTATCTACACATAAAGGTTGTAGGTCTTATCATCAGCATGATATATCATATTATTTTGATCAAATTTGGATATTGATTTAGATTATGTATATATTATATATACTAGGTGATTTATGATACATTCTTTTACAGTTATAGATCATGCCTTTTGATTCTAGGTTGGTCTTTTTTCATTTGACATCGAGGAAAATTATTTAGAGAATTATTTAATATGAGACTATGTTGTGATATGATATTAGATAATGGAATCACAATGTAAATTACATAAAATTTTACATGATATATGATTTAACATGAGTTCATTTAAATATTGTATTTATTGAATTTATTATCTCAAATTTATGAATGTGATCATGGTGGATTAAATGAAAAATATATATTCTATTGATCTTATGATAACGATATATTGTTGAATTATTTTCTGAGTGATAAAATAACCCTAGGAAATATGTGATAGAAGTGATTAACTTATTCTCCAAGGTTATCTGCACAAATACATAAAGAATCTATTACACTGAGTATAAATTAGACATAAACCCTCAAGAATACTTCTAGAATAAATATCTACCACATCTTCACTAATTTTTGATACTAATACTTCCAAATACATTCTAATAACTCTATAAGCATCGAATACTTCCCAAAATGCATATTATTCCAATAAACTCCTTAAAATAAATATTTATGATTTGTCGATTTCTAACTTTTATAATATTCTATAAATTTTTATAGCTAAAAATCATGTTCCAAAATATAATCTATCTCACATCCAGATCCAATTCCACGAATAGTTTAGAGACTTGAATAATTAATTACATTTCCTACTAAAACTACACAATATGTTATAAATAAAATAGAAATTATGATCTAGCATATCCATTAATAGTACTTTGTAATATAATGACACCTTATTTTGTAGAAATATTCATTACAAACCATATCACTCAAGAATTAATAAAAACCCACAACAACAATCCCTGACTAAAACTACATTGAAATAATCCAAACTATAAATTGGGAACCAAACCTACCTGATTGAAATGCTTTATAGTGTCCCAATCCAAAAAAACGTGAGACAAAATTAGGAAATTCTACATAACACAAAGATGAAAAAATGTATCAATATTAGTTGTTATCCAAAGAGAAACAATTTTTCATGAAATGAAATAACATTAAAAATAATAGAACTAAAAAAACTAAATAAAGTGATTTGAATGATGAGTAACTAGTACAAAAATAAATAAACTACATTGAGATTAATTGATTAAACCCTAAAGAAAATTAAATTATACTAAATTGACGAAACAAGGATTCAATCGAAATAACATGATCCGAACCAAGTAGACATTAGTAGACTTGAAACACACTAAAATGAAACAAGATATTCTAAAATAAAATGAATTGAACTTAAACTAACCTGAATAAAATAATGTATATTACAGTGATAAAATTTTAACTCACATGTATAATCTTAAATTACTCCATAATTTGAATGCCCTGACACCAACCAAATAGACCACTATAACCCTACATAACTAAATTGAATATATCTAACCATGATATAGACAAACTACATTGTCATATTATGATATGAATAAAATAGAAAATATAGCCCAATATAACTAATACATTAAATTGTCAATAACAAACCCAAAACAATCACATCAGACCCAAATTAAATTAATGGATAATAACAAAATCAACTAAATAAATGATCAAAAATTGAATGAAAGAAATAAAAGGTAAATAAACATTAATTGATTTTTTATAAACCCAACCTATCTAGCCTTAATAATATATTATTTATTTAACCAAAAAACAACATGGGAAAGAAAACTAGAAATGAATATATTTGAATGAAACTAATAAAAATTGAACTAACATGAATAGGACAAAGATTTATTAAATTGAGGAAAACTATATCAAACAACACCA
Organism: Viscum album; assembly: GCA_963277665.1. Lineage (NCBI taxonomy): Eukaryota > Viridiplantae > Streptophyta > Magnoliopsida > Santalales > Viscaceae > Viscum > Viscum album. Next base: position 1,213,955,344 of record OY728137.1, read on the forward strand.
ATAAAACCATAATAGAATTGATTTGAAATGTTGTAAATTTAACTAATTTGAACCAAACTCACCCGCATGGAATCAAACTATCCCAAATTGATACAAATGAAATTGGAAAATCCCATAAGCACTTAAAATAACGAAACACAGCCCCAACTGAATCAAACTCGGCCAAATAAATAAAAACCCTCATAATATAACCTTCCTAAAACACAGTTTATATGAACATAATTAAATTTTATTAACATGAAAAAAAATAAACCAAATCAAATGAACCTAAACAGGACCAAATTGAAGTGGTAGTCACTAAAGAACATATATAATGGTTGTTTATGTGTAATCAATTTATTCACTCAATTAAATTTCAATTAAATAACAACCCAAGGTATTTATATTCCATAAAAAACATTATAATAATTAAAGTCTCCGACCCTCACATGATACATAAAAATATTTTTCATAGATATAATTGAATTTAATATAATGGATATATATTTATAGATTTTTTTTATATATAAAGGATTTATTATATTTTATATTATGATTCCCTTATAGACTTCTCTGTTAGTGATGGTTTCATATAAATAGTGGAGTAATCATTTCTTAAAATACATTTCTGATTTTTCATCAATATTTTTTTCATTTATTTTACAACATAATGTTATTTTGAAATATAGTGGTTTGAAGTTGGATCAATGAAACATACCGAATATCATAAAATATTGAAAAAAATTTGGATATAATTTTAGCTTTTTCATTTAACAGTGCTTTAGATGGTGGTAACATACAATACCCAGGTAATAATTGTTTTGGAAGATGAATGTTCTGTCATAAAATAGTTGTGTACTATATAACCAAATTTTTTATATAAAATCTAAAAAGTGTGATATCATCATGGTGATAAAAAGAAACAACAAAATGGTCATGATCTGAATGAGCGGAAAAGATTAGAAAATTTATTAGATGACATAATTATTTTTACTCATTATCATGAGGCGAAAGGGGTAAAGCCCTTAGAAATTTTTATTATGAAAAAAATGATTCATGTAGAGGAAATGTTGATATTGATAGGGTGAAAAAAAAGGAATGATGCTTCCATGACTCTAGTATATAGACAATGTCGTAAATTGAAAAAGTTAGAATTTTTAATCATATTGTTTCATGGGAGATCAATGTTTGGGTTTTCTAGTAATTCTATCAATTAGATTCTATCATTTTGAAGGAATTTCTTCTAGATAATGAAAATAATACCTCAACCCATTATATGTCATAAAGTATAGTTGAGAAACATGAATTTAAAAATATCAATCTTTTCTGAACAATTAAATCCTTTTCAAGGAGGAAACAGTTAAATGATATGATTGTATCATATGTTTCACATCATGATGGATGTGAAATGCTGATGGAACAAAAATTAATGTTCCACATAATTTAAGGTTGCCAATTACATTGATCCACAAACTTTATAATATTTTATTGAATGATGAAATATCCATGAAAATGATATGGAATGTTACTAAGAGAGATAACTATAATGATTATTTGGCTTATCCTATAAATGAATTATCATATAAGACATTTGATACTCGATATTTAAAATTCTTAGGTGACATGTTTCATGTGAGGGTAGTTCTTCATTTGATATTTTTTATCTATTTGGAAATATTATTACTTCACACAACTTGTGATCTATTTATATAAACAATTATAACCATACTCTATATATGTGAATAAAAATCCATTCACATTAATGAGTATACATATATATATACCATCTAATCCTATGAATGATATAGATCAATAAGTGATACCTTTTCCAGTATCGTTGAATCATCACTTAGAATGGGGGTGCTCCCAATTATGGTGCTTTTTCAAATGAGATATTTTAGATTGGTGTTGCGTTTATGTAGATGACAAATGATTTTCATTATTAAATAATGATGTATGGAGGTTGCATGAATGAAGAACTATCATTTCATACATTTATAATGAATACATGATATATATGACTTAAATATCACCATATTATCAGTTTATTGGACATCGATGGTTCCTTCCAACGGAAAATCTATATAGGAATAATCCATAATGGTTTGACTATCATGACCCCCCCCCTATAATTGAACTACACCGAGGGGATAGATATAATGGCCCCATGAGTTCTTCCTCTAGTATACCCCTAGTTGGAGACTAGCACCGATAAAATAAAAATATCATGTATGGGATTCATTTACCTCAATAAAAATATAGTATTGGGAGATAAGATTAATCATACACAAAAAAAATCCAAGACATAATATAAAATATAAAACCAAAACATCCCACATTTTTGTATAAATAGAAATGATACATAAGAAATTATCCAAACTAAATACCCAAAAGTAAGGCTAAAGTAGCAACATAGAAATTGTCAAGGATCCATGATAGTAAGGTCATGGATGTTCCAAGAAATCCTCCTGGAAACATGGAAACAGTTTTATATTAATAGGGTGAGCATACAAGTATACACAATAGAAAAACAAAAGATTCTTGTGCACATGGGAATAAAGCTTACTAATGCACCTGTGAGAAAATAGTAGAACCATGAATCACCTAAGTCGGTATTATAACCATCCCAACATCACACATGAATGCTCATCAAATAATTAAATGTAGTTAATATAATGTGACTTACTGAACATTGATGATAGGGTAACTGGATCCACTTTCCCACTAATGATCCGCTCTCACAACCTAATTGTAGATGTCCTGAAACTCCCACCTATTCAGAATATACAACATAACATCTCACCATCAAACAACTAGTACTCACAACATAGACATCCAACACACAATTGGGCCTTAAAACACATCCCCCCACCCGCACGCACCAAGGCCTAACAACACATAGCATATCACACTAAAGACAAATGGTAAATTATATCATATGTCACCTAGATGACACTTGGGACACTACTTCACAACTCACATTGATGACACCTAGGACACCACATCTCATCACATCCATCCTGGAGAAGCATGGTCCATCATCACCACAAAGAGGGAGCAAGTAAGAGTAGGTTGTTCATCCATCCATTTCCCACCCATATGTTGGGACGCCCCCCCCCCCCCCAGCCCACACATGACTAGGTGAGTGTTCGGGAGAAGACTATTAATGTTGGAGGGGTTATTACTAAAATAATAAGGAAAACAAAACTATATATATAGTACCAAACACTCAATCCCAACCTTTGGGTTATCAACAAAACAACTAACTCACAATATTGTTACTTTAATTTCACCTCTAAATGCATATCCCCACACGTCTTGCAACAAAACCCATTTCAAACATTCATCCAATTTTATTTAATCATGCTAGTCATAAGGTAATTTAGCATCTACAATTGTTTACCACACAACCCGTCATTTAATTTTACATTAAAAAAATATCAACCTACTATCCAATCTAAACCATTCCATTTCTATCTTTATTAATAACTCATTTTTCTGATCACAACTTGATTATCTATCAGAAATAAACTATATATAACAAACAGCTCCAAATCCCTATTATACCATCACCTTGAAGATCCAGAATAATGACCAACAAACCAAACATCACCCCACACACAAAACACACATTATCGTCTCACCAGCAAGACCACACATCTCAACACCTCAAGATCCATTTACAGATTTATAAAGTGTCTTTTTTCACATTACTCGTTAATTTTTGGGGCTTATAACACAAATAAAAATAAAATAGAAACCATTTTATTAGAAACATATTTGTAATTGAAAAAAATCAATTTAGGTTGATGTCACAATAGTCAAAAAAGACCCAATACATTTACACAACACAAACATGGCCACCAACAACCATAATTTTTTACTGGTCATCATGAAAATATGATCCACAATATCATAATAACAATAATTAAATAATAACATGTGAACAATCCATTATACACTTAAATTTTAAAACTACCTTTTCCTTTCGTTTTATTAAACTACTAAAACTATAAACCATAGTTAAATAGAAGAAAAACCCTCACTCATGATAAATAATAAATAAAATTGAGGTAATTCATACCTCAATGAATAATTTCAACTAACTGCACACCACTGGGAAACGGAGAATGCCCACAAACCAAAAACATACCATGTGGAACCACATATTATCCTATAACACACGAAAATACCATCAGGAAAATGTGAAAACACACAAAACAAACCAAAATTTTCCACTATAGTGAAACCCAACACAATAAAAGAAAGAAATATGTGAGAATGAGAGGAGAAATGGCCATATCCTGAAGATGATATCTGAATGATCAACCCCCATCTTACGGAACCTCTAATCACTAATAGTGAAGGTCCCTGCATGCATGAAATGATAAATGATCTCTTGGATAATGGTTTTGGGAATAACATGAGTGGTTGAAACCATTAAAACTACAAAACATCAGGGAATTACATGATGTGTAATAAAATTTTACATCATATAATCTAAGGATTATAGGTTTATCATATAATAATATCACCTTTTTTTATTTAACCCAAAAAAACTACACATAATTAACTAGACATGGAGAAAACATGAAACCAACATTCACATCATATCATACTCTTAAATGATGTTTATTTCCAACAATGGTTCTTGTGGACCACTACCTTCCACTGAAAAATCTGGAACCACACTCTAACTCCCCTCAAACTCAAGACTGGAAATGTAATGGAGTAGAAGGTAATTGACCATTACATAAGATACATGTCAAATTATTATCACCCTTAAGAATCCAAAACCATTCCCATGAGGAAAGGTTGATGGAAAAACCATGATATACCTCTCAATGATCTCATCATGCCTCAAATGATTCCACCAACTAAATAGACCAACATAAATAGCCCAAAACACACACTACAAAACCATTATCCAACTCCTATCACAATACTATTCTATAAAATCAAAAAAAAAATTGAACAAACAACACCATCCCAAACACACGAATCATGAAATTCCATCCAATAGGTCTTGAGTCTATCAACTATGGGTGCCACTGACTCACCCAAAAATGTTTAATCACATCTATGTTATTGCATCTTGATTAAGAATCAGTTCCTCCCCTTTTCAAATTTTAATAATTTATTAAACATCACATTAAAAATTACAAAAAAACAAATCTCATGCAAAAAAGGATTCAAACATCATATCAAAATAATGATTAGAGGAATGAAAAACTCAAAACAAATCTTGGTACAAGGCATGCACTTGTGTCTCTCACTTCCCATTACTATCTTATAGGTATTAATGCCTCCAAATCACATGAATAAAATAAATGTTTCTTCCACATACCAACTTCTTTAGGGGATCATAGATATCTACTCATTGTTCCAAATATGTCATAACAACCTCAGAATTCAACTCTCCCTAGTCAATGATATGAGAGTCATCATGAAGTTTCTGATGAAGTTGAGGGACATGGAAGACATCATGTATCCTCTACAATAGTGGTGTAGACACCAACAGGTGTGCACTTTATCTACATTCACAAACTCATTAAAGGGCCAAATAAACACAGGAGATTTATTACTCTATATGAAAAAAATGTGCATCCCACATTGAGGGGAAACTATTTATGAACATGTTTTCCCCAACTTCAATCTCCTTGGGACTCCTACTATGATTAACATAACACTTTTCTGGTCCTCTGATCCATTAATCCTCTCACGAAGTATCTAAACATTATCATTCATGATCTACACTCCATCAAAACGAAGACCTATTATCTCCCAATCCTATTTCCTGCATAATGGAAGATGAAAATGTATTCTTTGAAAAGCCTCAAATGGAGTCATGCTAATGGAAGAGTGATATATATTATTATAAGAATTATCTACCAAAGTCAGGTATCATACCCAATATCAACCAATGTCCAAGATGTATCCCAAAACATATCCTCCAACATCTGGATTGTCTGTTTCGTCAGTCCATTAATCCACATGCGGAAAGAAGTGTTGAGGTGTAAATGATAGCCTAAATCATGCTATAATCCCATCTTAACTCATGAGTTAAACCATGCATCCTGATAAAATAAAATTCCCCTCAGATCACCATGAAATTTCACCACCTCATTCACATACCTTTTAGACAAAGAATCCACTTCACCCAACACCTTTATCGCTAAAATGTTTGTAAGATTCATCCAGTGATCCACAAGCACCTATATAGTATAATTTAAATCATAATATATGGGTAAAAATTTAAGGAAATCTATCTATATTTCATCACATTTCCACTCAGACACTTCCAAGCGTTGCTGTAAACCACTGGTAACATAATGTTATTCCATTACTGGATGAAAATTGAAGCACCTTGTCATCAACTCCAGAACTTCTCACGTCATCATAGGACACCCAAACAAGACCCTAATGTAATGATACATATTATAAATTCATGAGTGTACTACCTAGGGTTGTATATGGAACTCACAAAGAATTCCATCTTGATATACTTTTAGAATAAACTACCATTCATAGTGAAAAATCTAGTTCTGACTATCCTATATATATCCCTCTAGAGTATCCCCATGGCCTAATTTACTTATCATTACCTATGCCTCTGAGTCTCCCCACAAAGACTCCATTACCTTCCACAACAATGAATAATGGACCATTATCTAAAACAAACAGCCTATACCATCATCAAACATTGCATTTAAGTTAAGGAATTTCTACTCCTCTTTCATTATCCAAGCATCTACAAACTCTCGAACAACACCCTTCCACGACTTCCTTCTCAAAGAATAGGTTACAAAAATCTCGACTAATGAGGTGTCGGAGTTCTCAAAATCATACCCTTAAATAAGTTACATTCACCTCCATAATCTCACGTTCAAATCACACTAAGAAAATATATACCTCAATCTCATATGATTTGGAAGACAACAAAGATCTCTCAAATGAGGTAATTCCTCCACAACACCAGTTTAAACCGAACTTCTAGTATATCTAGATTAGTTTTTTCATATTTATTCTTGTGTGGAGGTAAATAAATAAAACCATAAGATATCAATACCATATATTGCATGAAGATTCACCCAAATACCAAACTGGAAGTGTCACAAAACACATTAAATATTACCCATTCCTCGGGAAACTGGATCACTAGAGCGCTAAATAACTTCTCATTAAAATTACATAACACATTCTAAAATTGATCACTACTCACAAAATCATTGTCATTCCTAGTTAAATAAATCAACATGGTTAAATATCTAGGGAAACAAGGTGAAAACCTCTCACAATGGCTATAAATACAAAGATAACTCTAAACATGTTCCACATTCTTTGGTGCTACTCAAGAAACTACTGCATCAAAAATAGAAGTGTCAACTGTCACACCCTTCTAAGATACAAAATTCATGATGAATGGTACTTATATGATCTAGAACATACACTTTTCCATATTTTCATAATGCTTATGATTTTGAAGAATATGAAATTCTTTTCTAATATGTTCGTCAGGCTCCTACTATATCTTTTAGTAGATCAAGATACCACATTTTAATATATTAAAGAACTGGTAAACGAACTCATGGAACAAAAATATAATATTCCCCATTAACATAAATGGTGAGTTAATAAGACCAGATGGCATGCCAAATTTTTAATGTACCCATACCTTCATATGAAGGCATACTTCAGGATATCTCCCTATTTTCCCCTAAAAATGTGACACCCAAACCACATATCAATCATATAATAAAATCACTCCCCTCATCTATTAAAAAATATATTCCACCATTGGAAGATGGAAATAATTCATAACGTTCACCTGATTCATCATCTATTACTCTATTAAAAACCTTAGACTATCATTCCCCTTTTTAGTGAAAAACACTATAGCACCATTATGAAGACATTCTAGGCTAGATCAAACACTTATACATTACATCCTCTATAAGAATACAATACTACCACAACTCAGAATTTTCATCTAATAAGGATCTGTTGAGATTGGAGATCCACATGGTAGCAAGTTTATCTTGAAGCCAACATCACGTCAATGGGGTAGCATCACAACCTCCTCAAGAAAAACATCTAAGAAATCCACAATAACCCTATAAATAGATACTATTCTAAAATATACTGATTCCAATGATAATGTTTCCAATAGAGAAAGAAGGGTCTTCATAGGCCGAATTCCCACCAGAAAAATCTGGTCACTAAAAAAACACAAATGCTGACAATCCACATATAAAAACATGAATTTCCTCCAAAAGCATTCAATAACATCACCTAATGAATACAACCTGATGATGTTGGGTATGGAACTTTACGACGACATCTATAGCATGAAATGATCCCCATAGTTCTGACGTATCCTTACCATCTGCCTACCACCTAGTAAAACATCAATCATGTTGGTCTAACCTCAAACTAGCATAGTCAACACTAATGGAATGTGAAGACTCTCTATGTATTTTCTGGTAATATGATCTAGAATGTATGAAATAAATGAGTGGGATGATCTCGAATCAAAAAAAAGGAACATCCAGTGGTAATAAAAAATTGATCATAACTCTAACGATCAATGGTCCCTCTAAAAATTCTACCACCACTGTGTTTCACTAACAATACTAAGGTCCTTTACCTCTCAACTTAAGGAAACCTCTATGAAAATGATTAGAAAGATCTCCTTGAACATGAATAACATCCTTATATTCGTCTCTACCTTTTAAATCTCATCATGATGGAACATAAACCTTCCATCCCTTATTTTGGAATGGAATCACTGGTAACTAATATTAAGGCTGAGGCTATTCTATCTGCCTCGGGAAAACATAGATTGAGCAGGCACAAGAAACTAGTCTAGAATATGGATGTGAATTCCAAAGATGGAAAAAATGAGCCCAAACCCCACAATAATGGAATAAAAACATGAAGAAAAAAAGGAAGATGTTGAGGACAACTCCCAACAAGTATAAATCTCGATGGTCCTTGTGAAAGATAGATACCACTAATATCTCTTCCCTTTAAAGACAAATATATGTTCCCATTATATGAAAATCCTCATTGAAAGTGAATTCTATTGACCACTTATACCTTCTATCAATTCTCTAGATAAATTGTAAAATTTAAAATGTTTTACTAAATAATTTATAGAATGATGGAGTGACTCTTCAAGACAACTCACACTAGACTTCTTGTATTGGAAATGATATGGTGTAAAATGAAAACGATCCTTGGAAAATATTCCCAACACAACATTGAAATTATCCAAAAATGAAAATAATCAGCTTCATGAATATTTATAGGCATAATTTTTTTATGAAGGGAACTTGACTCAGAACTCCTTTTAAATGTAGTTCCACAAAACATATTCTCATTCTCATATATCGGATGAATCATCCACCACTGACGCACAACTCCATGAATCTAACTGACTTCTAAAATGACTTACTACTCTGTCGGGCCCAAATAACATAGAAAGTGATCTTAATAACCTACATCCATATCACTATCTATATTTCTATAACACTTCTTCCATACTTCCCCGAATCCATTTTCATGAAAGCACAAAACATCCTCTATCCCTGATCATCTACCTCAACACGATAGACCCAACAATGATCTTCTAGATCAGGCAGTTGGACCTCAACTTTTTTATCCACATCCACACAACGAACATGTTCCATTGTTTAAAGAGAAAAAATGTTCCTCATAATCCCTGTAGTATGAATTTTCATTATGTTATATTATAATCAACTTTAATCAACTTAATTCAACTTATTTGTTTTCACTTTCCCTAGAAACCAAATTCAAAAAGGCTACAAGTCATAATGATGAATGATATTTACCCTTCAAGATGTGAATCCTTAGCTTGTCATTCAGTAGTATCATATTCTATGCATCAGATCATGAAGCGGTTGGGGGGGAGACCATTTTCTAGTGAGTCTTCATTGGCCTATGTAACACAAAAAGATCATCTGACAAATTTCACCTAGAAAATCATGAAATCCTCATTGTACCAATCTCCAAACTCTATCTTATCTCTCAACTATCACCTTTGATACCACTCTATCACAAACCCTCCATCCTAAGATAACACAATGTGGGGTGAGAGACAATGGACCTCGAGTGACATCTTCAATATACCCGAGGATGACGACTAGCAATGAGGGTATAAATAACTCATATATGAGGGAAATTACTGTCTATAATAATATAGGATCAAAAAGATATGATGAATAATCAATAAAAATACTCCAAGATATAATATATAATATAAACCCAAACCACCCTACATGAATATATAAATGCAACTGATACAAATAGATGTCTCTAAAGTAAATCTCTAAAAGTATGGATAAAGAATATACACAAAAACTGTCAAGGATCTGAGCTAGTAAGGTCTAGAATGGTCCATGAACCCTCTTTAAAAATGGAAAACATATTTATTTTCATTCTTTTAGAATATAGATATACTCAATAACAAAACCAAAGTCTCACATGCATTAGAGAAAAAAATTCAATTGAACCTCTGAGAAAAAAGAAGATCCAAAAATAATCATAATGGGCATACTAACCATTCAATCCTCACCATGGAACACTCATGAAATAATTCATTCAAATTAGAATAATATAAATTAAAGAACGTCAATGATAGGTTACCCTGAACTAAATTACCACTAATTAACTGCTCTCACACCCCAATGGATAACATCCTGGAACTCCCACCACTTCTGAATATACAACATCACATCCCATCCTCAATGACATTGGCCTCACAATATATCCCACCCACACAATCTTGAGCATCAGAACTCATCCCACCTACAAAAACATAGGCCTCACAACAAAAGACATATCATCCTAAACACACCATGGAAGTCAAATCATAACTCATCTCGATGACACCAACGAGACAACATCATAATTCTTCTCTAAGAAACATGGGACACCACATATTATAACATCCTACCTGAAAGAAGCTTAGGTCATCATCATATGGATGATGGATCAGAGAAGAGACAGTGGCCAGTAATCCTTCCTCCCACCGAGATGTTGGAAAGGCACCCCTCATGTGACTCTGAGGGTGTTTGGATCATATTTCTCATTGTGGGTGGGGTGCATGTAAAAATCACAAGTAAAATAGAATTATATATATAGTATCAAAAACTTATGAAAAATATATAGGTTCTATAGAAATCACAACACCATCACCCTTGTTTTCACCACTAAATGCATAACATCACACATAAAGGCATGATCCTCATTTCATAGTTCCAACTAATTTCATTTAATCACCCAAAATATTTTATTATTATGAATAAACCACATTTAACCACAAAACCCATAATTTAATTTTACATTAACAAATTTTTATCCCATTAAACAATATGACCCATTCCATTTCAAACATTATAAATCATTCATTTTTCCATTAATACTCAGGAATCTAGTATAGGACAACCAGGTATCGCAAATACTTCAACATCCCAATTATAAAATCACCTCACTGGAAGAAAATCATGTCCAACAAACCAATCATCATGCCACACCTAAAAAACACATCATCATCCCACTAGCACACCCACACATTTCAACACATCATGTAACATTTATATATTTTAAGGGGGATTTGAACACATTCCACATTATTTTAGTGGTGTTATCACACTACTCAAAATACTAGGGAAACCTTTTTATTATCCTAATATAAGTAATTAACCAATATCCATTTAGGTTGATATCACAATAACTAAAAAAGTCACAAAATCCCAATAATCAAAATCTATATATCTCGGGAACAAATTACCCATTAGCACTAATTTTAACTTGCGAATCCGACCAATTTGATCCACAATATCAAAAATAACCATAAGCCTATAAAAAAAAGTGAACGAAACTGTTTACCAATCAATTTCAAGTCATCCTATAATTTTTCAATAATTAAGCCACCAAAATCATAACCTGTTGTTAATCAAAAGAAACACCCAACCACATGATACAAAATAAAGATAAACATGGAAAATTCTACCCCAAAGAAGCTTTCCAACTCATTGTGCACAAATGGGTGAAGAACAATGCTTGAAACCCCCAAATGCACTATTAAAAACGTCAAATAAACCTAATCCACAAAGAAACAATCATGTATCATCCAAAGCACACAACATAATAAAACTGTACTACCACAATATAACCTTGAAGATAAATAGAAGATAAAAGGTGATAAAAAGAGTATAACTCATCATAGATCAAATAAAGGATCCCAAGTTTCAATTCTAATAAAAATGATCCTCTAAACGCAGAAAGAAATCGTTTTTAGGTTCATGTAATGATAGAATAACAAGTTTATATAGGGTTTATGAAAATCTGGAGTGGATTAATTCTTTAAAACTATATATCATTAGGGAATTACATGCTGTGTAACCCCACTTCACTTCATGTAATCTAGGGATTTCAGATTACACTAAAAAATATGTCTCTTTTGAATTTCTAAACCCTAAAGAACTAATCATTCTGAAGTAACACCAGAAAGGCCAGGAAAAAAACATTCATGCCATGTAATACATGTACACAGTGTGTATTTCCTATAGTAATTTTACTACACCTCCATTTTCCACTAAAAACTCTCAGATCCTCTCTTTAACACCTCTAACATTCAATAAAGGAAATGTAACGTGATTGAAGGTCAAGAAGTGTAACATTGACAATACCATTGATAGAAAAAATCCACCATAGTGTATATATAAAATTGATGTTCTAACTGAATTGAAAAATTTTAGTTATTTATTATGGAAGGTTCTAATAAAATATAGAATTAGGTAGAATGTTTGAACAAAAACAATTACAATTGGAAGAATAAAATTTTCTTGTTTGAGTTTTCTTGTTATCAAAAAATATATTATTAAATATCATAGAAATAAATAACATTGAAAATAATATATTTGGCAATATATGTTCAATTCTTCTAAATGATAACGTAAAAAAGAAGAGACGATATACTGTATCATCATTATTTAGTGAATTTGTGTATCATAAAATAATTTAATCATGTGTGAATTAGTGAAAATAAATGGAATATTCTATGTGTTTATTATGTGATGAAACCTATAAAAATAAATACTTTTTAGAAGTAATAGATTAAATTAATGATCATGATGAACAATGTAGAAACATATCAAAATTTGTTAACAGAAGAGAGTTTGAGATTAAATATTTTATGACTCGTGATTATCACATTCTTCTATATGTTTTGATTCCAATGTAATTTTTTCATCTATTATCTAATAATATAATGGTGTTATTTATTCATTTTTTCCATTTTAATTGATATCTTTGTTCTAAAATTTTTTCCAATACTTTTTTTTTCAAAAAATACTCACAGAGGAACCAATAATTTCATGTGAGTTAAATAAAATATTTCTTCCATCATTTTTACATGAATTTTTAATTTAACTATCAATATTCTATATAGTGTACTTTTTTAAGGAACTATATATTTTCCATGGATATATCCAATTGATAAAAATATGTACATGTTGATGTCTTATGTATAGATTATGAATCATCATAAAGGTTCAATCATGTAAGGTTATATAGCTATAAATGTAAGGATATATGTATAATGTATTTTTATAATGTGACTAAAAGGCATAATAATCCAATGACAAATGAAGAAGATGAGTATGAGAATATTGAACACATTTTTCCCACAGTTCCCCAGAAAGGGGGAATTCACTAATCATATACATTGACCATATTATGCATTGAACATCAGAAGATGGCACTTCACATAATTCTTTTTAATGATTATATTCTCGATGACTATATCATGTATATAAATTTAACATGTATATCTTATTTCTTCCAATGTAATTTTATATATTTGTAAAAATATTTATTTTTTCTACAGGGAATGTAAAAAATGATAATTACATTTCAACATTCAAAATATTTTAGAAAGAGGTAAATTTTTCATATAAATGTGTTTTTAAACATAGTTGAATCTGAATGTCGAAGTATCACAATAATAAATTAAAAAAACTAAATTTAATATTTATTTATATTTCAGATATTGCATATTCTTACTAACATTATCTATAATGAAATGAAATCTTTAGATATTCGTCACAATTCAATTGTTCATGAGTGAAAACAAATTATAATCAATGGGTTTGGATTTATAACCATTAAACAGTAAATTAATATGATAAAAAATAATGATAGGGTTATGGTAACTGAGAGAAACAGACTATTACCCTATTGCATCAAATATCAGACCATTATTGGAAAATGAATCTTATTGTGGAGTCATTAAGAAATTACTAATATGGGATTATTATTTACATGGTCTATAATATATGATAAAATGAATGTTTTTTGATTCAATGACAAGGCATGTATCCTTTATTGGTGATTGTGGGTTTTGAGTTGTAGACATAACTCACACTCTTCCTATTGATGATCCATATATATTCACATCAATGGTAAAACATGTTTTTATCTGGAAGATCATCCATGACCTAAATTTTGTGTCATTTTTTTGAAGTAATACCATTACATATTTTTTATGATGGTGATTATATAATTTACAACATCTGTTATCCCACTCTCCCAAACAAATTTATTACTTACAATGACTTCAATAGGTTAATTGTTTGAGCTGATTGTGTACCAAATATTTTCTATGAAATATATAGAATCATCAATTAGTGAAATTAGTTTTTTTACCTCGACTAGGGAATATAAGGTTCATTCTCATTAAATTTATTTACTATTGATTAAAAACTTTATCTAGGTGGACAGTCATGTACATTTTACATTTATATTATGTGTGGGTTTCATTGAGTTTTAGTTTCTAATATTGATGTGAAGTACATTAAAACATAAAAAACCAAAATAAATTAAAACAATTATATTTAAATGAAAAAAATTATGAATTTAATTTATACATAATAATGTTCATAAAAATAAAATCAAAAGAAACGAAAATAATGACCTAACAAAAAAATTGAATGTGACCTAACCCAAAATATGAACCAAATGAACAATGAAAAATAAAAGATGATAAAATTATTAATTTATTTTCAAAAATAAACCAAATGAAGAAACCAAAATTGAATTGGGTATAATTTTAAAAAAATAAATATATATAACACACATGATAATAATTATAATTTGAATGTATTAACTTTTGTATGAAATGTTATTTATGTTTTGATATTATTCCCACTAAATAAAAATTCCTTTTGGTATATAACTATGTTTCCTTTATTTGGATTGAAATTTTGAATTCCATATCTAATTTATGTCTCATATTTTTTCTTGTTTGGATTAAAAAGTATTAATGGATTTATAATTAATTACATATTTTTTCTAATGGATGAATTCATTCACATTGATTTAATTTTGAAGGAAAATGATGAAAGAAAATAATTATCTAATAAAAGAGATGGACGTCCCTCCATTGGTTCATGTTGTGAGTATTTTATTTCATATATATATATATAATAATAACATATAGTTTCATCTAATTAACTATGTTTTTAACGTTTATTCTAGATCCACCACATAGTTTGCAGCTACTCTACAACTATCCATGTGGTACAATTGCTTAGGCAGATGATACAAGGGGTGGTAATATATCTACCTACACCACTCAGTATACCTGAACACACACTATCCTTATATTTGAAATATCATCTACCACACCTCTTGAACTCTAATTGTCCTTATAAGAAACTTTGTTATTTATGACACCTATGTTTTCACCACCATTTTAACTTGATCCTAACTGATATTCACATTATTTGATGGTGAGTCCTAATAAACATCCATATTAGGTTTTATCATATACTTTTATTCTATATTCTTTTTCTTCTACTATATTCTCCAGGATCTTCTACATTCATGCCCCTCTATCATCTACTATGTCACATTCTAAACCTCAAGGGATGATAGTGGGTCTTAATCATTCTAGACTTGTCGTCATTCCATTAGATCCACTAGATTCAATGGAACCCACTAATCCGGCTACATCATGTTTATTTATAGGAAACTAGTAAAAACATAAAATAATTTATTTTGTTTATATGATGTATTGATATAATATTGGTTTTTTATACATATCTAGATCATCAGGGATGTGGTGTACATGTACCTATATGCATGAGATGTGGAACTACAAGACATAGCTAACGGTGGTGTCCAAATTGGACAATCATAGGATTGTGAATGTTGTGATATAGTGTAATATTTTTATGGAAATGGTTTCCAAATACTATAACATCATTCTTGTCGGGCAAGTCTACTAGAAATGCATTCCAATTTAATTAAAAGATAATTCCTGGGTAAAAATATGGGAAAACATTCATTGGATTTAACATTATTTTTTTTTATTTTTTTTTTTATTATTTTGGGTAATGATTTTTCATATTTTCTAATATGGTGAGGTAGTGAGGATATAATGGATAATGGAATTAGGAGAGAAATGGATATCATTTAAGCAGAAGTTGTATAGTGGTGGGAATATTAGAGTTTTTATGAATTTTGATGCCAGACCTGTTAAGAATGAGTGCTTGGTAGAATATTGTAGGCAAATGATTAATAATTAGATGAGTATTGATTTCATTGTATAAATCCAATTTCAGGTTTTTGAATGAATATTAGAACAATTTTCATTAATAATATGATTTATATTATTGAAAATTCATTTTTATGAAGTGTCAGGGAGAAATTAAAAAACATTGTTGCAACGAAATACCACCACACTTTATGGTGGAATAAGATGTCAATAAATGAGAGGAAGGAGGTACAAAACTCATTTGTACATTTTATTTAGGACTATCCAATTATTTTTTCCCTTTATATTTCATTCCATTTCTATTTGGTCTAGATAAATAGTCATTTATTATTTAGTTTATTTTTTAATGTATTTAGTATGTATAGAAATTTTAGTCTTATTATTGTTATGTATAATATAATTCCATTGACCAATTCAACCACAGATCATTTTATTAATTTTATTTCATTGGGAATAAAAATATGAAAATTAAGTATTATTGATAAATCATATGACTTTTTTGAGATAGTGTTGATTTTCTATATATGTCTCATAATTAGGTGATATATACATGGAATGCATCATTTTATATAATGAAAATATAGTGAATATGGGGATTTAAATAACATGATAATTGAGAAGAAGAATAGATTTTATGGAAAACATGATCAAAATAACATCTATCAAGCATAAATAGATAGTTCTATAATTTAGAATGAAAACAGAAAAAAGTAGATAAATATATTCAAAATTCATGTATAAAGAAATGGTGTATTTTTCGTCATATAAACACTGATCTTAGTTCTCTGTAAAGTTAGAGAAATAACTATAGTAGATGAAAAAGTAAATTTAATGATGAAATAGAAAATAAACAATACTACAATGTTAAAATGTATTAGAGGAATAACAATTAAAAAACGAAAATCTTAATTGATTCTCCATATTAGCACATCTCATTCCCTTATTGATGATACATCCATTTTCAAAAAATGATAATTGAAATTGAATATTTATTTATTAAAAAACTCTTCATCATCAATAAATTTATTTTTTGAAAATAACTCTCATATAGATTGATATTTTTTTTCTAATAATCCTCATATATTTAATAAAATTCTCTTTTTAAATGTATCATGATACAGTTTTGAAAGTATCATCATATTCTTTTAATAACATCCTCATTTACATTAATTTTAATTTTAAACTTTTTTAACTAAAATCAATCACCTTTAATAAGAATAAAATTTTCAATACATAAGAAATATATCATTACCACCAACATCATATGGATTTTATCAATTTTATTCACAAGTTTTTATTTTAAAATATTTTCATTTGAAATTTTAAGATATTTAATAGTTTCCCCATTTCCCCTATTTGTATAACATTTATCAAATCAACAATGGATCATTTATTCTCATGGTATCATGATTTCTTGGGGACATATCAGGTATAGAATTATCTATGATATTTTCATCTCCAGAATATATATTTTGATACTCAATTTAAATCCATCATAATTCCCAAAACATTAAATTGTAAACGTTATTACATAAAAATAAGTTTTATAAGTGCAATCTAGGCGATATAAAAAATTTAAATATGAAATTTCTACATTTCTCAAAAAAATTAAACAATATACATTGTACCTAAAATTTTAAATCCCTATCTCGAAATTCATTCATGATGCATCATTTCATGATACTTTCTGATAAATAAAATATTTTTCAAGTCGTATTCATATATGGGATATCATGAAATGATACGTTGGTTTCAATGTTTTAGAACATTTAATTAAGACCTATAGCCTTCATATAAATATTCCTACAATTCTACATTTTTTATAAAATAATGTATTACATCGGAAACAATTTCTGATGTTGTGACATGAAAACTATTATGTGTAAGGAATACTGTGAAATTAACTACCATAATGTCATTTAAAATATCATGTATTATCATATTTCAGGAAATGATTATTTTTCAAAATCAAACCCATATATTATAAAATTCCTCAAATGAATAAGAGACATTATAAAATAAACTCCAACCATCATCTTTCTGATTTTGTATACAATATTCATAAGTCTTGGTATTTAAATACATTTGGAAGGTTTCTGCATAGATCTTTTATCTTCTCTCAATCATTTAAATAATTATATAAAAGTTGTTTAAATAAAATATGAGTAGTTAGATTGTCCGTTAACCCATTACTAAATAAGTTAAAGATAGTGATTCTTATTATCCAATCAATGCATATAATATATTTACACAAATCATCTCTATAATAATTTTATGTAAGGACGGACCATGTTGTACCTATGTCTAATTTAATTTCCCAAAAAAACAATAGTATATGATTCTGAAGTTCTTTATTCAGTGGATTATAATTATTTCTTGTAACATTATCAGACATATATTGAAATTCAAAAGGATTAATATTCAACAAATTCTTCTAAAAACATTATTTATTATTCAATCATCTATATGGATTTATTTCATTTTCCATTTTTTATTCATAATTCATGTTCTCGATAGTTCAACTTATTGAATGAAAAATGCTAATATGATTCATTATCTACCATATTGATATGTCATTAATATAAGGAAGGTTACTCAAATGAAAATCTTTTCTCCCCTAAAATCATCATGTTTTAAAAACTCATATTCACCCCTTTTTTCTTCCACTTTTTTTATGCTCTTATAATTCTATGAGGGAGTATTATTCTTATCCATGTTTCTTTGGTCAATTAACTATATGATGAAATTGGATAATTAAATGTAGAAGAAAATAGATCATTTGTTAAAATATATTTTTTGTTCACAAATAATGATGTTACAAAAACTCAATCCATGTATTTTATGTATTATATTACAGTATTCTCATAAATATGTAAAAACTACACATCACATCAAAAAATATAAAAAAAAATTGTAAATAATTTTATTCCTTCATTTTTATGAAAATCAGTACCCATTAATAAGCATGTTAAATAAATTTTTACAAATAATGATGAAAAAGTGAATTTTATTCTTCATCATTGGATTCGTTAATGTCTTTACCGAATTTTAGATTTCAACATATAGATAAATATATAAAAACATGATTTAATTGAAATAAAAACGTCAATGTATTATCTTTCAACATCATTACCATGATAATTTTCTTCCTTAAATAATCTCAAATAATTTGTGATACGATTTTATGATTGATACTAATTGAATAGTATTAGAAAACATGGTATAAGGAAACACAAATATTATAATTGTAATATTCTATATGATGTGTATTAATTCATGTTTTTTGGTGTAAAATGCTTCAATAAATTTTTATTCATTGATATATTAACCATTAAATCACACCATTAATGGTTAAGAAATTTTAAAAGGGAATATATTGAGTCTCTTGGAAAACATTATTGGAAACTAGTATGTATTGTTTATTGAGGTAGATGAATTGATTATAATAGTAGCCTTTGTGACATGTTGTATATTCATATTTTTTTGAGAATAATATATTATAGAGTTTTATACAAAAATATCTATGTTTTAAATTTTTAGTATAATTCATATTTAATATGTTTTTTTTCACATCATTTATAATTAATAACTATTTTATTTTAGTTATGAAATTAATTATTAATGATCTATTTTAAATTTTGGTTTTATATATTCTATGTCATTGAAGAGGAAGGTTATTAATATTAAATGATATGTTCCTCAAGGGAAAAAATTTCACAAGAAAAATGTAAAATGTGAGAAACAATGTAAACGAACCGACAAAAAAATTGATTTAATTTTTGGATTTAAAAATTTTATATCTATTTTATAACTTAATAATATATTTATATTTTTAAAATTTTTATTTAGTGGCCCATAAAAAGAAGTAAGATTGTGTTATTTGACTAAATGATCAACTCCATTAGGTTTTTTGATAGAACAATGGAAGAGTATGATGTTTATTAATGAAGAGTATTATCCTAACAAGATATTGGCCCACTTCAAGTTCAACTTCTTCTATCACCAATTTAGAAAAATATACTACATGAGTAGAACTAGATTTAGAAAAGAAAGATGAGGCCAGAAAAATGGCCTTATAGGATAATGAATGGAATCCAATGGCCAATGATGAATTTAAGAAAAATATGGTAGTCTTATGTCGCTAACATCTACTAGATTTAACTAAAACATGTGATACATATAGATAATAAATTCATGATATAGTTAATCAGTTCGTGGTCTTAATGGTTATTAGGATGTTGAAATTCCTTGCAATGGAGATGGAGATGATGATGACGAGGATGAGGGTGAAGATGTGTGTGAGAATTTTAGTGAGGATTAGGATGAAGATGAGGTAGAGGATGACGATGATGATGGCATTGATTATAGTAATGGTCATTCATGATAGATTGATACATTCCATTTTTTAATCTTATTAATGAAATATCATGTTTTTTAATAGTTATGAATGAATATATGTGATATTTTGAATCTATGTAATAAATTATATAATCCATTAATTGGTGACTTGTGTAATTATTATTTTTATATCAGTTGGTGATGTATGATTTCAGGTAATTACATATGGGGTGGTGATTGTGTGGATTATGGTAGAAAATTGAGTAGGTTCTATTAGTTTGTTTTAGGTTTTGTTTTATTGTTTGTAGTTTATTGGGTAGGGTGGGCGTACTATAGTTTTACGGACTAGGGGTCAATAAAAATGGTTTTATAACTATTTGTATAGACCTGTATCAATGTTTTACATTGAAATTTTAGTATAGACATATGCCAATGGTTTAAAACCATTAAAATAGAATTATACCAAATGATAGAACCATCAATATTGATCTATAACAAAGGTTTTGAACCAATGGAATATGAATATACTAATGGCACCCTGAAAACTATTGGTTAAAACGACTTTTGATTAACCCTATACTAATGGTTCACAAGAAGAAATTTGTATTGGACATTCCTAATAGGAATATTCCCAACATATTAGAGAATTATTTTTGTAGGACCTATTTCCAGTAGTTTATATTAATATTTATTAATTTAGGTTTAATTTTTTTCCCCTCACCATCTCCCTCAAATGGGAACAAAATCCATCACTCATGTGTATGGAAGTCTACTGCATTGCATACTAATGTAATTATTGATTCATCACAGAGTCAAATGGATTTTGATAATTATGAAAAAATTAAATATATATGATAAATATATTGTGAAAATAATTATTTAAAATAATTATTTCATCAACATTCTTACTGATTCACCCATTAACAGAATAAGATCACTTCTCATGCATACATATGACCTACCATATCCCAAATGTGATGTCATTAATTTTAAATAAAAAATTACAAAAAATATATTTCAAATATTTTTATTTGATAATTATTTTATATATGGAACATTAATATAATTATATAGATTATGTAAATATATCGTATAAACAATAAAATGATCTTCTATGGTGGAACATTTTTTATTAAGAAAAGTAGTTAACACCCGAAATAATGGTAAAAATGAAAAATTATTCATAAATATATGATGTTATAATAAGAAAATATATCATATTATATATATTCATATTGACATGTTTTATTTTACTTTAAATTTTAAAATTGTTAAACATGAGTTTATGTCATGATCAATTAAAGAGAAATGTGAAAATGTGATTTTGTCTCAATTTGTATCAATTAGGCATATTGGAAGGTTTTTAACATAAATTATATTTTATAGTGTATTGACTTCCAATTTTACATTCTTTATTAGTAATACTTCAATATTAATGGTATATTATGTTTCAATTTATATTATTTCATCCAAGAATATTTTAATTCAATGTTACCAAGTAGTAAGTGTTTAATTTCAAAATTTCATTTCATTTGGTTGTATTACTTGCTCATGGTCTTTGATAGTACAATATTAAATTTTTTGTGTATTTTAGATATTTTATGTTTTTTAGATTTTAGGGGTATTTACAAATAATACACATATTATACACATTAATTAATCCTCACTTTAGTGGTTTGATATTTATAAAATATTTTGTCTTCATTTCCACTGCATTGAGTTATATGTCATATTATATTTAAATTTATTTTTATGACTTGTATTAAATAATTTTTTTTAGAAAATATGTAATTTTTATAATCATATCCATGTTATATAATTTTTTATTTGATGTTATCTCGTTCATGGTGGTTATGATTCAATTTTTACAAAGTTCTACGTGTTTATGTTTTAAACAACTTTTTATAGAGATTGCTTATTATTGAATTTCCAAAGAAGGAAATTATTTGATCCTTATATAATAACCCATAAAAATTATTTAACCTTACAATAATAATGTAATTCTAAACAAATAGTGTGATTTTCACCGTATTTTAATTAAAACAATTTTAAAACTTTTTTAATGAAAGTCTAACTTTTTTTCAATCATAGGATGAACATCATTTTTCCTGAAAAGCTATGTTTTTTAAAATTATTTTTGGAGTGTATTTATTATTAAAAAATGTTTTCTTATATAAATATGTACCCCAATTTTACTTTTATAAGTGAATTTATTGGAGCCATACTTTTATCTTATAAATGAGAAAAGTATAGTTTTTCCCTTCAAAAAATATAAAGGAATCTTTCCATTAACTTACTAGACAAGAATAGAATTCCCCACCATACGACAACTTATTTTTTGGAATCATACAATAATTGGTTAAAATGTTATCATAAAATAAAATTTATTCCCTAATATGCTATAATTTGTTATTTTTATAATGTGATCATCAATATAAAATGGGTATTTTTCTCAAGAATGATTTAATAATATATTTTTGGTATTTTGATTCACCAGTAAAAATAAACCTTCAATTTAAATAATATATTCAAGGTAGATATTTTATTTATACCATACTTCTTTGTTTTTTATGGTTTCTGATCAGTTTTACCAAGGAAATTATCTACATTAACATTCCTAGTTACTTTTTTTGGTTTTTATCCTTCTCATAAATAATTCAAATTATTGTGAACATTTGAAATCACAATTACATTATATATCCATACTCTTTATAAATTCTATTATTATTACATAAACCAAACATAATTTATAAATTTTATTTTTTATATTGATAGATATTTTATCTAATGTGGAAATATAGATAATCTATATTATTCACACAATACAAATATTTTTTTATAATGAAATTTGTTCATGAATCAAAACCATCATTAGATACATGATTAATTTATTAGATTATATGTTAAGAGTGAGTCAGAAATATATATAGATATTTGATGCTTAAAAATATTCTAGGATAAAAATCAGAAATATGACATTAACGGTGTCTTCTCAAGTATTTTTTAATCTATATTTGTTGAATTTTAATGAAAGTATAGATATCATGATGTCTCTAATCATGACATCCAATATTAATCATTTTCATTATTGACAATTTAGTTATTAGTTTCCATGATATTTATTCAATGATTTTATCATTGTATTAGCATCATCATCATGTGATTATTTGTATAGAATAATTTATTCTTCTTTAATTTATTCTATATTACTATTTGGTGTAATTTTATTGATTGAATATTGTCTATTTTTGTTATTTACTTCTCCATAATCATTTTCCCAATTTTTTGAGGCCATGTTTCATTTTATTTAATCATTAATGAAAATATGATCTCACCATTATCCTTTTTTTACTTCCCCATGATATGTCAATATATTCTTTGAATAAGTTATGGGATTTATATTATTTACATTATCTATATTCTAATATATATTTTACTAAATAAGACAAGACTCATGTATGTTTCTAGATTAATCAGAATAATAATCTACTTATACCTCTAGGATTTGATCGTTTATATCCTATGTCAATATTTTAATGTGACCAATGACTCAAATATAATTTTGTTGAGGTAATTTTATAATGATTATTTTTAAATTAAATATATGTTTCATAACATTTTCTTAGTATATTTTGTATATATTATTTTAATGATCCATATTGGGTGTTTTCAAGAATTTTTAGTACTACATTTTACTAAATACATTTATGTTTTAGAATGTTCTTTTGGAATTCATAAATTATCCCCCATTATACTCAAAATATTTTTTCATTCATATATGATGGTAACACATTAAAAATCCACCCTAATTGATAATTATCTCACTATTTTGTTATCATTAATTAATTATCCAACTAAGAATATATTACATTTGTTGAGAAATTGTGTTAATAGTCTATTGCAATGATCACCTCTATAACAACATTATAAAATTACATTATTAAAATTAATCTTTAATATGAGAAATTATTAGATTTAAAAGAAAAAAATTCCTCTAAAAAATAAAAATTTCTAGTGGAATTGTTATATATACACTCATATGTAATCATTGAATCCTCTATTGCATTATATTTGAACTAAGGATGTGTTTTTTAATAATGTAGTCCCTTAATATTTTGATAGCCAAAATATTTTTAATAATGAATAAATTTCATTTCTTATTAATATTTTTTATTAGAATATATAGATTCATATAATAATATAATATTTTATGTCATTTCTAAAAATTAAAAATAAAATTATTAACTCTAACTAAATTTTTTTCTATTATATGTTTAGTTTTCTTAAAGTAAAAATTTTATAATTTTAAAAAATTTATTTTTTTTAACATTATGTAATTTTTTGAATTCATAATAAAAAGATGATTTTATGTTGATTTTTTAGTTTTAGAAAATTTGTTTCAAATTTTATAGTGGAAGAAAATAGTTTTTATAATAAGTATCATTTATTATTATTTATTTGAAAATTTCATTTTAGATTTTTTTTTCAATATATAAAAACACTATTTGATTGATAAAAATAAAAAAAACCGATATGAATTAACATTATATTTTATTTTGGTATTAAATCATTTTTTCTAATGAAAAGAATACTTAAAAATCATTTCATTTAAAAAATTCCAAAAAATCCTACCCATTCATGAAATTTAATAATCAAAAAATAATTTCATATTATTAATTAGGAGTATAATGGTTTTTAATAAAAAAATGTTTAATTTTATGTCATTACAAATAGTATCCATTATAAAACATTTTTGACATTGAAATGGTTAATAAAATTTACAAGGAGGGGTTAATATAAATACAAAGGGCGTAAAAGGTTAAAAAAATATATTCTCTTAATTATATTTGATGAGTTTATTATCAGTTATTCTGATCTGTAATTTTAAATATGTGATGTTGGTTATAGTTTCCATTTATAACAACATGTAAAATATTTAGAACATTTTTTATTCAAATGATTTTCCCTCCCCACACATGTAAATGTGATAATACTCTTCTTATTTTATTACCCAATTTGATAAATTTTTCATGGAAAATACCTGTAAAAATAAATCCCTATCTATTATACCTACATCAATGATTTCTCAGTATTCTAGAAACATCCATCCAAATAGGAATATGGTATAATCTTAAAGAACATATATGTGATGACGATATTCATCCCAATCATTCAATTTAATGTCTCATATACCTCATTCAAATCTATTATAACCTATATAACATAATTATAGTAGTATCTCTCCATGAATTTAATGTGATTGTGTTTATTTGACATCAAGTTTATTACTCCCTATTGGACTTTGGAAAATGCAATGATGCTTAGAAGAATATGTGTCTTACCACCTCCCCAAAGTGAAGTGTTTCTTTGTCAATCACATTCATACAATTTTTTTATAAATATGTAATTATGAAATATATAATTTCTCTGTGAATTTAATATTATTTTGTAATTATAAGATATTACATAACTTTTCAGTTCTTCCCTCTATCTGAAAATTATAACTTTTTCATGTGTAGGTGTGGAATACAACTTCCACGATGTGACATGAATCATTTTTAATTACCTCCTCACAACGTTAGTAATAAAGATGTATATAGTGAATAGATATAAAATATATTACATAATTATGATTTTTATAGAAGTAAAATATTATAAACTTTATTTTTCCCCTCCTGTTGAAAAAAAAAGGAAAAATTATTTTGTGTATATGTGTACTACTATAGAACCCCCTAGTTTCATGTAACCCATTATTTTTGATAATCATGTAACTTGTTTGGGTGGAGTTTGTGAGTGTTTTGGAGGACTTTTTGATTTTTTGGGGTCTTTTCTAATAGTGAATTGGTTGGGAATGGTTAATAGAAACCTCAAAAAGCTTATAGGATATTGGGTGAGGTGAAATCGGGGCTTCTGGATAGGGGCATGGTTACAAACACATTTTTTTCCAAGAAATGATCCCACTTAGGAGTAACTGTACAATAGGATAGTGATTTAAATCATATTAGCTGCACAGTTTTTTGAACATTGTGAGAGAAACTTGTGGGGTGTGTTTAGAGGGTGATGTTGGTGCTAAATTGTAACCTAGTTTTTATAATTATGTGACTCAACCATGTACAGTCAAACTTTTGATAATAAAAATGTGGATCTAACTTGATCGAACCCCAAATCCCCCCTTTTTCCCTAAATTTCTACCCTTACTCATACTTTCATCATTTCGAAGGTTGTGGTGACTCTCCCCTTTGATCCGGAAGTGATCATTTTGTGAATCTAGGTGTATTGAATCCTGATTCACACAGTAAGTCTTTGTTTTAGGTGGAATTGTTTTGATATACATATATTACTTATATTGGTTTCATATATATAGTTTTATAGGGTTATATCAATGATATTTGATTCTAATATGTATGATATTTGGATGTGAATATGTCAGGGAAAGATATATAAGGCTGATTTTTGGAGATTCGGTCCAGTTTTGTTAAAGAATTCACACAATTTTTCATTTCCTCAATAACTTCTGACTTAGGTGACTACACTATCGACTCATATTATAAGAGAATAACCTATTAGTATCAAATTTTTTTGTTTTATTGGAATTAATTTCAATATTTATGTGAAAATCATGGTGGAAACCAACTTTATTAATGGTTTGTTGTATTGAGAAATTGTCTAATCTTGTTGTGAGAAGTGATTGGTTTTTTTAATTTTAAAACGTTGATTTTAAACTATTTTATTATTGTATTTATACAAATGTATTCCTTGAATATTATTTCAATAAAATAATGGTTTTATGGGAAATGATAATTTGAAATTGTATTTTTTAAATGATTTGGAACACATAGGTTGGTGTGAGTTTATGATTTTGATGTGACTCTAAAAAGGGGTGTGTACTATTGGTGAAAAAAATGTGACCCCATATAAGATGACTATTTCATAGGGGATCAAAGAGATTGTCCCCTTAGTGACAAATTTGTTGATCGAAAATAGAATGCTCATGAGTATGGAACTATCACTAAATCATTCACGTGTGTTGTGTGTGTGAATCCTATAATTGGTATTCCAAAAAAGGAATCTCATATGGTTTGAGGAAGCATAACCTTTATGTAAATGTGTATACTGAAATATTTATGAATTTAGTCCACTTTTTTCCTGAGTATTATTGTAGTTAATCCAAAAAAGGAAGTCATTTTTGAATTGATAATGAGGTAGAAAATTCACACAATTAGTTTTCAACTCTGTATAAAGGTTTATACAGAGGTGGTTAATATAGGGATTGTCAAATAAAGGGACTTTACAGGAGATATTGTTGATGGAACATTATATATACCTATAAAAAATGGTAGGAACTATACTACTAGGATAAATCTGAATAGGGACACCTATACCAAAGGTAATTATATGAATCAAAATCAAATGGTTTTTTTAGTATATCTTCATCCATGGACTATGTATAAAGCTTGATGTTTCCAATCTCGATCATTTGAACACCCAAGGAATGTAAATATATTACAACTTAGATGATTCCTTGATTTAAATTAAATAGGTAATCTTTTGTTCTCTTTTCCTAGTTCTCAAAGATCGGATGTTAGGGATACTTATCATGTTTCATAGACATAATATGCTTCAACCAAATGCATGCAGAATAATACCTCCCATAAGTAGAAATGAGATATCCATGGTGATTCATGGAATTACATGACTCCTCAATATAAAAAATCTCAAGTGGGGAATATCGAATAAATTATACTGACTAAGACATTAAATGATGATGAGCATGTTATTATGAGTGGTCAATCATAGCCATTAACAGTGATATATATGATTATTTTAAATTATAACCTTATGAAACCTTTTTTAGAAACATGTTCCTTCCATTCATTGATTTAGTCTTGGGATGTTTTTTTTTGGTTTTCATATTGAGATGAAGCCTTCTATAATTGGACATCCAACTCATCATAGTCAAATATAATTTTGATCTATCTAGGGTTGTGAGTTGATGGATCTATGTTGGAATGGTATTTATCTATTTTTTATATAGATTTCAATGACATAATCATGGTTATTGATTTGTTGACAATGTCCATGGAACACATTTATTTTTTTACATAATGGGATAGATTTATAAATGATGATGACATTAATAATCTCTTTATTAGAGACCAGAATATAAAGGATGGTGCAATGATCTTGATAGAACTAGATATTTGAAAGATATCTTACCAATTGGATGCTTTAACTTCGACATTGATGGAAGGGATTGAGAAAAATAGTTTTCTAGTTGTTGTTTATCATCTTCTTAATGTTTTCCTAGAAATTTCCCAGGGCCTCTAAAAACTAGAGAAGTAGATTTCACAATTGGACCCCTATTAGAGAACAAAACTATTTTCCTTCATTATTATCAAATTAATCCCACAAAATTAATGTTATTTTATGTTTTTTTGGATGAGTTTTATAGAAAATGGTTCATTAATTTGAGTAAGTCTCTATGGGGATCACCGTTATGATTTTTCAAGAAGGCATATGGAACACTTTGGTTGTGTGGATATTATCATAAAATAAACCAAGATATGATAATGAATAAGTATCCACTTCCACACAATGATGATATGTTCGATCAACTAGTAGGATCTTTGTGGTTACCTAATATTTACATGAACTCAGGATATCACCAATTACTAGTTTGGAAAGAGGATATTCCAAATACAACAGTCATAAGTAGATATGACTATTATGTGTACATAGTTATGCCTTTAAATCTTATGAATAAACCTGTGAACTTTCTATAATTGTTGAGTCATATATTTATATGATATTTTGATTCATTTATGGGGGTTTATGTTGATGAAATACTGTTATATTCAAGGGCAAGGTCCAAGCATCAACTACCCATGGTGACAATGTTGGGAATATTAAGGGATCATAGTTTGTTTTCCAAATTATAAAAGTGTGATTTTTGATAAAAGATCTTTTTTTATTTTTAAATGTAATAAATGAAATATTTGTTTCTAGGGATACATATAATATAGTGGGTTTTATCTCTTTGAAACCCCCAAATAATGACATCAATATATGAATTTTCTTTATCTAGTCTTGTTTTTACCGATTTTTTGTCATTATTATATATTAATAGATACACACATGACATAATTGAAAAGAAATATCATTCCATTTAAATGGATTTATAAATGAAATAATCCTTTTCATGTGTTTAATGTTCTCCTTATATCATCACTAATCTATATTTTTTTTATAATCAAGACAAGGGTATATGAAGTATTTTTGTTAATTAAGATCTGGTAAGGGATGTGTTCTCATGCATGGAGATCATACCTTTTATTATTTCTCATGGATGTTTTTGTATCAATACATGAACTAAAAATATTTGAATTTAGAGTATTCTGTTTGTTCACTCTTTCAGTACATGGAATCATTAACTATTTAGTGAGAAATTACTTATAATTATAGTTCATATGTTTTTGAAACATATTATCTCAATGCATATTATAAATATGAGAAAAATAATATGGATAAAATTTCTCTAAATGGAGGACATTGAATTTTTTTATACATTTGGTGAGTGAATTTCAGAGGTGGATGCATTAAGCACAAATTCCTATGCTCAGTTGAAAAAAAAGGCTTTTTATTAGTGGAAGTTATTGTCGGTCATAGCCAAAAATATCATAGAATGTTATGTCTGGGTAGAATTTTGGTTTTACATTCCCATCTTATTCATTAAATATTTTGTTGAAATAGTTAAGAAGGGGTAGTTTTCTGATTCAAAATGTGATTTCATGCTGAAAAATCATAATGGTGGGTGGACCATTCAGGATTGGAATATAGACTGTTTAATTACCAAAATGTTTATTAATAGTATTCCTATTAATATAATTAAATTAATTATTATGTAAAATAGTTATGTAAAACATATTCACTTACTTGGTTTTATGTTTTTAAATTTTAAAATACGGTTTATTATTATTACCAGTTCTAATATAGTCATTGAACAATGATAACATGATTTGTATAAATATAGATATTTAACAAATCCAATTCACTCAGTCAAAGGAAGCGATGGACTCATATAGTTGAATTGCTCAATATGAAGCCCATTTGTCAGAGCTCTGAAAGGAGGAATAATCATTGTGCTTATCTCTTGACCACGCCCAAAATGAGATTCAACATGATAAGTTTGAACGGAATCACCTATCGGGGAAGTGGAAGTTAATAGATATTACTACCAGAGCAATGTTATTTGAGCCCCCCAAGTGTCTGTCAGTGTCTCACACCTTACCCAAATCTTATGCAGGTGTGGTAAGAGGTTATGATACAAGACCCTAGAACTATGATTATGTGCATTATTATTTTATGGAATAATGAATATGCATTCATTTTATTATTGTTACTTTGTATATGTGTTTTAAAGCATTAATAATGTTATTTAATTTCTAATAAAGTGAGATATTATTAAAAATTAATGGACATTCTAATTAAATAATATTTTAATAAGTTATTATTATTAAATTACTTTTTATTAAATTTATATTACCATATAATTTTTTATGAATACAAATGAAATTTTTATTATGGTTTTCAAACTCTTATTGTCAAAACTCATGAAATTTCAATAAATATAATTTTTTATTTTAAAATTTACAATTCATAAAATTAGAAAATTATTTTTATAAAATGAATATTATTTTCAGATTCATGAGGCCTAAATTATCTAACAGTGATTTTTTCATAATTTTCTGAGACAATCTATTTTTTGGGTAAAAAATAAATACTTTTTAAATATATAATGTATTTTAGGACATCATAATTTATTAAGAGTGATGTAATAATAGAATAAAAGTAATATTTTCTTCCAGAATATGTTTTACATTTATAATAATGTGATTTTAATTTTTTTGATTAATTTTATAGTGCCATAGTGGACCCTCCAACACTTATAAAATATTTTAGATTTTTAAAATTATTTCCTTGAGAGTGTGACTCACATCCACATAAGTAAGCCTAATATTTCATGAATTTAGAAAATTGGACATATAAAATAATTTTTTCCACTCCACTTTGGAAAAACATGTGGGAAAAACCCATTGTTTGGTTTGTGGTTGTAAATATTTAATTATATAGATTCCAAAACCGATGTTTATAAAATATTAAAGAATTCCCATCTCTTTTCCTATATAAACTGACAAAATTCCCCACTTCTCTTAACAAAAACCCTTGTATCAATTCCCTACTCGACCATCCTCTCTCTATAATCCTTTCATTATCCCCCATGCTCACACGAAGCCACTGTCTAACCTCTCTCAAGCCTTTTGGATCACACGTCCATGTAAGGGATTTTTGTTTTCATTTTTTGTCCAAATTTATTTATATTTTTATAAACACATGTTTTCAATTAAAATTATTATTTTATTTTTTTAATCTCTCCCATAAACCCTTCTTTGGGGTAGAATGATGAGATACCTCTTCCTCTCTCAATAATTCCTCCCACACACACCTATTAACATGCTGAAATACAGTAAGGGATTTCTTTCTTTCTCATATTTTTCCAAATTTTATTTGATTTTTATAACTAGTTATTTTCAATTTCAAATTTTGTATTATAATTTTTCACCTCTCCAATAAATTTCTCTATATTTTTGAATTTTGAGATACCCCTTTCTCTCTTATTAATTCTTCCCATGTACACCTGTTACCATGCCGAAATTATATAAGATATTTATTCCCCTCTCATTTTTGACCAAATTTTTTGTGATTTTAAATAATTTTATTTCCAATTAAAAATGTTGGGGTATGATTTATCAACTCACCATACCTTTTTTCTTATGTTTTAATAATTAGATTCCTCTTTCTCTATCATTAATGCCTCTAAAGTACAACAGTTACCATGCAGAAATTCGGTAAGGGGTTTCTCTCTGCTTAGTTACATTCTAGAAATTATTTTATATTATGAATCTAAATTCCATTACATATTATGGGACCTGTATCTATATAAACCCCTTACTTTTTATTTTCTATAAATATGATTAGATACCCCTTTATCTCTCATTAAACAATTTTATGAATTCTTGTGTCACACTTTTATACTGCCAAAATTGAACCGTGATTTTCTAAACAAAAGTCATTATATAGTGAATACCATTTCCTTTTCTCTATCAAGGGTATTCACCATTATTCACATTTTCTTATTGATTTTATAGTTTCATGTATGAATTCGAAATTCATTTTTCATGTAATAAATGACGAATTTTAATGAATCCATGTGGTATGATATATGTGGAACACCTATGCATTAAATGATATGATTATGAAGGGTGAGCATTGATAGTAGTCTAATGAATTAGGTAAATACTAGTATCATGATACTTCTCGTTCAATGAGGGTGTACTCATGCTAATTCATGTTCAATGAGGTTTTAATCTTGATCTATTTTAAATTATCCTGGGCTCATGCTAATATTATGTTAAATGTTGTTTCTATATTTCCATGTTATGATAATCATGTTATATCATGTTTTTATGTCAATATTTCTCTTATACTCAATTGATTATTCTATTTCTTAACATCTAATATATTCTTCATGTTATGCCTTTTTTCCTTGAATGGGATTTATAGCTCCAACTTTTCTTATGCATGTCCTTAGGTTATCCCATGAAATGCTAATTACAAAGGAATGTTATGGTAAAGTAGAAGAATATATCAATAAAAATGTTGTCTTTTATGTTCTTTGTTATTATATAATTCTCCAAATTTCCTAATACACTAGACCTCTAGATCCTTGGAGTTATCTTAAGTTTATGTTTATGTAATAAATCATTTTTACGCGTGTAATAAATAAAAGGGTTGTTACATTTGGCATAAAAGTATAGGGTCAGTTATTTTTGGGATTAGTATTAGAAAACCCTAGTAAAATCCTTAGGGATAATACTATGTATAATAAAAACATCCCAAAATTTTTGTGATTATAGAGTAATTGGTTAAAAAAATACATCCTTGTCTGGATATGAACAAATAGAATTGCCTCTGGGATATATATATATATATATATATATATATATAAGGGTAAAACCCGAAAACACCACTATGAGCAAGACTCAAATGGGAACTACTGCATGACAGTAGGCCTTGCTGAAATATTGGTTATAACATTCCCAGTTGATTTATATGGTAAATTCATAAACTTATTATGAACCACTATTAAATGATAAATTCCCCTAAGAATATATGTTCGGATGTAGATCATGGATAACATAGATTGAAGACAATAAATTCATTTGTTAAGGAAATACATGTAATTTATAAATTATCTTTTTTTTCATTGGATTCCCCTTTATGTGTTTCCCCTTTTTTTCCTTCTATTCTAGACAATGGCTGTTAATATAAAGACTTGTGTTAACAACCGATGTGAATTTCAATGTGATGACTGTTCTAATGAGATGTACAGTCCGATGGGAGCGGGAATAACAAATATTTTCATGATAATCTCTCAGTTAACATAATTTTAAAAAGAAACATAAGTCAAAAGGAATGTTCACCCCCCCTCCCCCCAAGAAAGAACAAGTCACAATCGAGCGATTAATGAGAAAAAGGACTCTTACCTTTTATTGATCATCCAAACTCTCAATCATCGTAAAATATATCAACTCCGTTAAAATGATATTCTCTATCCTTAAATATTCCAAAAAAGAGATGGTTCATTTGAATACTTATCATATGGATGGAAAGGCTGATCAATGGTGAAAATTGATAAAACATACATATCCGGAGGAATTGATGGAGGTTTCAGAATGCAAGGATTTCCAGGAAAAAAATACAGACAAATATTTTCTTCACACCCTCCAAGTTAAGATGGAAGGGGATATACATGACATCAAAAAAATATGATTAATCCATTGAAGTGTATGCTGAAAACATCAAAAGGCATTCATGATAATCGTCCAGCATTGACGCTACCCCCAAATTCAAGGTTGACCACTACTTTAGTTGGAAATAACCTGGCTTACAGAAATTTGTGGTGATCCAAAACTTCGATAGATATGATGAAATTTTTCGATGTGCCCTCAAAGTATAAATAAATATTAGGGAAACATAGGGGTATCATGGGGATAAGAACTTGAAGGTGGATTTTAATTCTGGTGGTTTGATACATAAATCTAAGGATTCTATTAAATTTCATCACCCCACAAGCTAATGGTTGGGAATGAATCACCCTGGAAATTGCCTAAAGGGGATGAGGAAATTCATTAGGTGTGGAGAGAAGGGAACCTACCCAAGAACTATCGTCAAGAAAAACCAACTACTACATCTGAGGAGAGGAACGCTCTATGAAACCCTCATTGCATTGTTCAATGCTTCAACTGTAAATAACTATAGATCTTTTCAAACCAATTATCTAATCCTAGGGTTTTTCATAGGCAACAAACAACCTCCAAGGAATCAAGGGTGAGCTTTTTCCATCCCTACCGTCGAAGTGAACCCCGACAATGAAGTTGTAATAGGTACGATAGTTACTAAGTCAATAATAGAGAGCATCATTATTTATTCTGGTTATAGGCATTCTTTTATATCCTTAACATTAAGTTGAACAATCCAAAAACAACAAAAAATCATTGAAGTAAAAAATGTCGTAGATAATGGAAAATGGGGGAATCATTGCATCTCATGAATATAACTCCACCCCTATCACAATTTGTGTATTAAAATTCCCAGAAAACCTCTTCATACTCCCTCTGGTGTAATTTGATTGAATTCTTAAAATGGATTGGATTTCTTTATATATATATCCAACATAAATTGCAATGATATGGAAATCACTCTGTATATGGTGAATTGAACCCCGATTCTGTGCAATTGCAAGGTGACGGATGAATCTTAATTAGCACCATCATATCAAGCAAGGATGTTACTTCCCTATGAGCATGTGTATCTTTCTAAAACGATTCATTCTAATGAATAAATCATCTTTGAAGACATTCATGTTGTGAGGTAATTCATTGATATGTTTCCAAAATAATTTCATGGCCTTCCTCTTAGAAGAGATGTTGAAATATCGATTGATATTATACCTGGGGCGTTGTCAATTTCTAAGACTCCATATATAATATATTTTTTGGAGCTTGATGATCTAATGAAACAACTACATGAGAATCTGGGTAAAGGGTTTTTAGGCCCAAGAGCCTCACCATGGGTTTCACCTGTCCTTTTTTCCAAGAAAAAGTATGGGTGAATGTGCCTTCGCATTGATTATCTTAATCTCAAAAAAAACACAATAAAGAACATTTATCCTCTACCCAAAATTGATTACTTGTTCTATCATCTAGGTAGAGCACAATACTTCTCCAAGGAGGATCAACGATCAGTATATTACTATGTAAGGGTGAGGAAGCATGATAACCACGAGACTGCTTTTCGTACATTGTATGGGAACTATGAATTCATAGTAATGTCTTTTAGACTCACTAATTCTCTAAAAATATTCATGATATTAATGAAAAAATTATTTAGTTAATACCTCGACAAATTTTTGGTAGTCTTTATAGATGTTATTCTAATATATAGAAAAACCAAGTAGGATCATGAGGAGAATCTAAGAACTGTAATAGAGATATTGTGAAAGGAGTATCTCTATGAAATTTATAGAAAGTGTGAGTTCTAGTTAAAGGAAGTATCATTGTTGGGTCGTATTGACACAAGTAATTGGATATCTTTGGATCCCTCTAAGACAACTATAATTAAAGAATGGCCAAGGCCATCATCGGTGATGGATATCCGTAGCTTCCTCTGGTTAGATCGATATTGTCGTTGATTTGTGAGAAATTTCATATGATTGTCAAATGATCTTACCATGATAACATGAAAGGGGGCTATGTTTTATTAGAGTGATGAATTTGATAAGAGCATCGTGGAGAGGGAAAATAGTATTATCACATCAACCATGCTCACAGTACCGAAAAGTGGATAAATTGTTGTGGTATTAAGTGATTCTTTGAATAAGGGCATTGTATGTTTCTTGATGAATAATGACAAATTAATTTCTTATTCTTCATGTACATTGATTGATCATGAGAAAAACTATCTATCACATGATCTAGAGATGGCTGCAGTAATCTTCTCTTTGAAAATTTTGCAGTATTACCTATTTGGGGAGAAGTGTGAAATATATACGGATCTCAAAAACCTCAAGTATATATTCACATAAAAATAGTTCAACATGTTCTTACAGAAATGGTTAGAGCTGGTAAAATACTATTATTTCTCAATCCATTACATCCCTGTGAAAATATACAAGGTGGAAGATGCTCTATTGAGAAAGGGCCCAATGATTATATCATTGATGAGAATTGACAACGATCCAATGTTCTTGTAATTTCTAAATTTGGAAATAGGAATCATAAAGAAGGGAATATAATCAATCATTTCACAAATTATTTCGCAATCGTCTATTTTGGAAAGGATAAAGGATATTCAAAAGGTTTATGGATGAATTCATAATGAAGTGGAAACTATCAAAAAAGGGAAATCCATTGAGCTCAATGTTAAGGAAGAATAAATTGTGTGATTTGGGACAATACTATGTGTTCCATCAAATCCTGAGTTAAAGAAAGAACATTTGGATGATGCACATAGTACGAATTTCTCCATTCACTCAGGAAACACGAAGATGTATCGAGATATCCAAGGGAATTATTGGTGGGATAACATGAGGTAGGAGATCACCGAGTATACATCAATGTGCTTGGTATGTCATCCAGTTATGGTTGAGAGGCAGAAGTATAAGAGGATGATGAAACCACTACCAATACCAACATGGAAATTGGAAAACATAAAAATGGACTTTTTGAGGACCTGTCCCACAGGGTCTGTGTCGCGACTACACCAAGACTGTCTTCCATAGGCCAGGGGGTGGCGACATGCACTGGAAAGGCATATCCCTATAACGGGAAGGCATTTCCTTTAATATTTTATAACCACACAAACTGAGAACACAATAGGAAGCAACCATGATGTAAACTATTGTAGTAAAAAGTGTCCTAAAAGTGAAGGGGCCAAAATACAAGCCCAACTGAAAAGTAAAAGTACAATAAAAAAGAGAGAAAACAAATCCTTAAATGTCCACCGAGGATCCTACTTGAATGGTATGTACAAATCACTATCAGAAGATATGTATCATGTCATGTCAAATGATCCACCTCTGAGCACCATCTAGTCTAGGCTTCCATAGCCACAATCATTGTTATCGGTCGTTTACAGCAGATAAAACATAGTGCGGTTGAAGCCCATGCAGGTGTGGGTATAAAAATACTTAGTAGGGACCCTAAGACACCAAAAGGTCTCCCAGGATTCCACAAAGGAATGACCACAGATCAAGACCTCAATCACAAATCACGAAGTATAAAACAACTCTACTTAGGCATATTCCTATACATTTACCAAAGTTATCATGATACACTCATCCCATACCTAAGGTAATAATACCCCAAAGGTAACACCATGGAGGTAAAAGTACCACATGGTAACACCATCATGGTTAAAACATGAAGGTAAAAGTACCACATGTGTATCACCATGATGATAACACCGCGAAGGTAAAATTACTACATAGCTAGCACCATGAAGGTAACACCACGAAGGTGAAGGTAACACTTAGGTAACACCCTGAAGATTAAACCACCATGCTGAATGTACCTCACAGGTAACACCATTAGGATAAAATACTTATCTCACACAATGTATTAGGGATGTATAGAAGTACAATTGGTTAGTTGCGATGCTAGATAATCTTATTCTATCAAATGGAACTGCTATTGATTATACTGAGTCTAGACCACACATGATTGATAGGTACTGACCACCACAATGATCTATACAGGTTTCGACCTGCCCAGAGTCAATAGGTACAAACCCCTGCAATGACCCATAATGTATCTGACCCACACATGATCAGTATGCGCTAAGCCACATAGGATGGTCGAGGGATGACTCACATAGGATCTAACCCACAGAGTATAAGGACCTGACCTTAAACATTACATAATATTGAATTAAATGAATAATTCACATTGAGGATCTTTTCAGGTTTAGTGTTTCAGAGAATTAGGACATAACTATTACATCTCAAAAGATTAAAAGGTAGAAATATCTACACAGTTTATATTTTTTTCATAATATAAAAACTCTTGAAAAAAATAGAGTCATGTCTAGTTCCATGTTTTAGACAGCATGAGTTTTCCTTGATCCCATCCTTGACCCTATTCATCTTTATGTCATGTGAAAACATTTCAAAACTTGGGATGAGTATAAAAATCTCAGTAAGGGTTATAAGACAAATAATGAAAAAAAATTCATAAATACATAAAAAACATGAAATCATTTACTTACCTCATGAAATCATATTATTTATGAAAGACACATAGAAATCATTAATCATATAGGTAACTTGTGGCATCCATATCATACTTACATTGTAGCTATCACAACTACATAGGGAGTTACTTTGGAATACCCATCAAAGCATATTCCCTAAATCTCTTAGGAGAAGCATTCACGTTTACCTCTATCACTTTACCCAGTGCATTGGAGAGCTATCTTGGGATCACCTGCCCTAGGTTTATCACGGAACCACCCATATACATAAATAATACCTAGGATCCATAACATGATCATAACACATAACGTAAGTATAAAGGAAAGATAACATTTCTACATTGCATTAATAAAATATCATTTCAAGATATTTAAATAATATATCCATTCTAAAAATCATTTTCAATACCAAAATATGTAAAAAGAGTATATGGTATTTATTTTTCCTTTTAAAAACATTTCGCCTTGTTAAGGAAGCCAAATATCAAATAATACTCGTGACGGCGGAAATGTCATTGTCACCGCATACAAAAAAACATTCCTCTTTTTCATTTAGTAAAATGATTCGTATAAAATATATTCCCTTTGAATAAAATGAAAATTAAATGGTGTTTATATGGTGTATAAATAAAAATCGTGTATTAAAATACAATATGGCTCAATTAAAGAAGATTGAGACGAAGTCCCTAACCTTGTGTCTGACTTGACTCGATCATTCTTTAATCTCTTGAATAATAAACTAAAGATAATTTATAATTTCTTAAGAAACTTTTTCAAGTTTA
Source organism: Viscum album (assembly GCA_963277665.1). Lineage (NCBI taxonomy): Eukaryota > Viridiplantae > Streptophyta > Magnoliopsida > Santalales > Viscaceae > Viscum > Viscum album. The sequence continues at coordinate 1,213,995,397 of OY728137.1, forward strand.
TTATTCCTTTTATATCACTTATTACCGTGTTATAAACATTATGCAATCATTTAAGTTAATAATGTTCATTTTGTCGATATTTGGTACTTGAGTAAAAAATGAACAATTTATATTTGCATTTTCCATGTGGTAAAAGGATCATTATATCCAGAATGATATTCATTATATTGATATCATATATATCTAGTATATACATGTTTTTATAATAGTACATAACATTTAGAGGTAAGAAATGAAATTCACCGTTCATGGAGACGGTAAGCCGTATATACGCATGAACGCTACTTTTATTTATATTTCATATTTTAATGGAAATAAAACATAATTATACATAGTTATATTATAATTATAGTATAATTTAATATATAAAATTGTTAACTACATCCTTTATGCATCCCACATAAGGCATTAACGACTCAAATAACTTTGAGGGGGCGGTAGTCCGCACTTCCCGAAATGAGATTATCATATTTACCCACTATGGAAACCATAAAGGTGTGCTATAAATTGGAAGTACAGAAGCATAAGTAAATCATAAACATAATATATATCATATATAAAAATAATTACATCATAATGGCTACCAAGAGAGGCGGTAAGATGTAATTGAACAATCATCGTTTCGTGTGGCCTTAGTTTTCCATCCACAGAAACATTTTGTTCCTCATATATTAGATGGAGGTGTGTGTAAGTTTAGATCAAATCCTTCTCATAAAAACATACTAGTATATTGAGGATACTGGTGTTTTTACAAAATAAAGGAATAAAAAGATTTTAGGGGTTGGAGAAGTAAACTAAAATGAAAACAATTTAAGAGAGATCGTTGCCTTTAATTTAGGTAACTTTTTTTGGTTTGAACTAAAAAGACTTTTGAAGTGCCTTATTCCTAAAGTAAGGCTTCTAGGGTGAGGATAGGGATGTTGGGATCTGAATTGGATAGAGTTTGGACGAGCCAAATTTCTTGAGAGGTGTGTGGAATTGGTTAGAAGTGGTCTCCTTCTATAAGGGAGAGGAGGTTCTCTTTAGGAAAGTATGAAAAAATTATTTAATTATATAATGATATTCGGTTTTTAAATGTCCAAAAATCTGTATAGTCGAAGATAAGATGACTCATGGTCAAAATAAAATCATTCAATCATAATTTTACATGTTTTAGATAATATTTTAATCATTATAATCTTATTTATTAAAATCATTTATTAATGATGTAAATACTGCAGCATTATTGTGTCATACATAATTTAAATTATTTGATGTCTAAAATTTATAAAAAACACTATCATGTAGGAATTATTATTATATTTCCAAATAATATTTACAGTCTAAAATAGGACTTATATAACACCATATAAAAATTAATTACTAAAAGTGTTTTGTTAATGTCAATTTTGTCTTCACATTAAATTAATTAATCTAAAGTGTCATTATCTTTCATAAGTGGCTCCATGGGGTCCCAAAATCCACCTAAAGATTCCCATGGTCGTCCAATACTCAATCAATATGGTTAGAAAAAGTGTGAAGGTAATTTTTAATTATTATAATATTCTTTTTACCTTGAATTAGCCTATTTACCTTTTACCGCGGTAAATAAAATTCAAAAGATACTATTTACCAAAAATTATTTTCATCTTATTGAACCAAATTTTACTTCTTGATAACAACCATTTATGTTGGATTTTTAAAATTCAATTCATAGAAGTGGTAAAATTTCACTTAAATGAAAAAGTCAGTTTTTTAACTACTACTAAGTGGTTTCACTATTCATCTAAAATTGAAGTTTTTCAAAAAAATACCAAAAATTAAGCCTAAGATATATTTGATATTCCAAAATAAAAAATGATATCTATTTTTCCAAATTCAAAACAGATAAGTGGAATTAATTAAATTTAAAATTAACTCCTGTTATCATAACAAATATCGTGTTTTTAGGAAACAATAACTATCAAAAGATTGATACTTGTTTATGTCCGATTTCAAAGTGAAATTAATTACAATGAACAAAATTGGATTAAATGGTAAAAATATATTTCAATTTTACTTTAAAACCAACTAAAAATATAATATAACCATAAAAATAAATTAGATTAAAAGTCAGTTTTAAATTAAAATAAAGTATTTTTTACTATAACTTAAAAAATGAACATTATCAGAAAAATACCAAACAATTACCCAAAGTAAAATTAGATGTCCCCATTCTAAATAAGGATTATATTTGGTCAATTAGAATGTATTAAAGTGACCAAAACTATATTTAATGTGGTTTCTCCATTAAAATGAGATAAATCGCCCTTTTAATGTAAATTATGCTTAAAATTAGATTCATTCACATTTTAATCCTCTAACATTATATTGGATAATGTAAATACATTTAACAATCATGTATAATCATATTGTAGTTATTTTAGTTCATCCCCTCCAATAAAACAGCTAGGAGTAAACTACCATTTAAAATAATAATATTATATTATTAGTGTGCAACTTAAGATTCCAAAGAAACCTGTTGTTGCATATCGGGTATGCTATTGAACATTGCAACCCTTTTAAAGTAAAATTAATATTTAATTAAAAAATATTAATAAGTATAAAAATATATTATTCTTTGTTTACTTGGGATGTAACATCCTTCCCCCTTTTTGAAAATGTGTCCTCGCAATTTTTATTCACTTATCAAAATAATTGGGGGTATTTATCCATCATAGCATTTTCAGATTTGCACGTTGCCTCTTCAACCATATGGTTTTTTCAGAAAGCCTTTCCCTGTTGATTTACCATATTCCGAACCACCTGCTCTCTTCAGTCAAGAATCTGGACTGGTTGTTCTTCATAAGAGATATTCTCTTCCAACAGAACTACCTCTCGGCTCAAAACATGAGATGTATCTGGTATATACTTTATCAATATCAAAACATGAAAAACATTGTGTACCATGGATAAACAAGGAGGTAAAGCCACTCTATATGCAATAGATTAAACTTTCTCTAGAATTTCATAATGTCCAATGAACCTCATACTCATCTTTCCCTTATTACCAAAACGCATCACACTATTTCATGGAGAAACTATGAGAAAAACATGATCACCTACATAAAAGTAAAAATCCTTTCTCTAGTTATCTACATAACTTTTCTATTTGCTCTGAGCGGTTCTCATGTTCTTCTGAATCAACTGAACTTTTTTTGTCATCTCTTCTACTAATTCAGGTCCCATAATCTTCCTTTGACCTGCTTCATCCCAAAAATCTGGAGTTCGAAAATGCTTTCCATATAATGCCTCAAATAGAGCCATCTGCATACTAGAATGAAAGATGTTATTATAAGAAAATTTAACCAAAGAAAGATGTTGGTCCCAACTTCCCTGGTAATCCATCGAGAAAGCACTTAACATATCCTCCAAGGTATGAATTGTTCATTCTGACTACCCATAAGATTGAGGATGAAAAGTTGTACTAAAATTTAATTTAGTACCCAATGACTTCTGAAGGCCTTTACAAATGTTAGAAGTGAACCTGGGATCACGATCAGACACAATGGAGAGGGTAACTCCATGAAACCTGACTATCTCCGTAACATACAACCGAGCAAGATGATCTAGAGAGAATGTATCTCTAATAGGAAATAAATGACTAGATTTAGTCAATAGGTCAACTATAACCCAGATTTCATTATTACCTCGAGATGTCTTCAGTAATCCCACAAAAAATTCCATGGATATATTTTTCTATTTCAACTCTGGCACTGGTAAAGGCTGAAGTATTCATTTCGGTAACTGTTGTTCTGCTTTAACCTGCTGACAAGTCAAACACTTCACAGTAAAACCAGCAATATCTCTTTTCATTCCATCCGAGCAGTAAAACTCTCTAAGATCTCTATACATCTTAGTACTACCAGGATGAACTGAAAACAGAGAACTATGAGCTTCACATAACAACTCATTGTTCAACTATGAATCACAAGGCACACATAATCTCTTTCCAAATCACAAAACTCAATCTTTTTCAATGTTAAAATCAGGAAACTTACTCTTCTGAACCAACATTACATTTTTCGGCAACTCACTATCTTTCTTTTGCGCTTGCTTAATTCATTCGGATAGAGATGATTTCACTGACACCTGAAACAAAACAGAAGAATTTTCTGCAACATCAACTTCTATGCCAAAGTACATCAAATCAAAAACCATAGGATCTCATTCCAAACATAACATGGTTAATGAAGTTTTAATTTTTCGACTCAATGCATCAACCAATTTATTTACTTTCCCCATATGATAAAGGATCGTGCAATCATAATCCTTGATTAATTCCAACCACCTCCTCTATCTCATGTTCAATTATTTTTGAGTGAATATATACTTACAACTTTTGTGATTAGAATATATTTCACATTTTACTTCATACAAATGATGCCTCCAAAATTTTAAAGAAAAAACAATAGCTGCTAATTCGAAATCATGTGTAGGGTAATTTAACTCATGAGGTTTCAACTCACTTGAAGCATAATAAATTACCTGATCATTATGCTTTAGGACACATCCCAGTCCTTTCAACAAAGAAACACTGTATATAAAAAACTCACCATTTCTAGATGGAAGTGCCAAAACTGGAGCATTCACCAATCTTATTTCAATTCTTGAAAACAATCATCACATTCTTTTGTCCAAATCAACTTAATACCTTTTTGAGTTAACTTATTCATTGGACTAGACAACCATGAATATTTTTCAATAAACCTCTAGTAATAACCTTCCAAACCAATAAAACTACGAATCTCAGTTATATTTGTGGGTCTTGGCCATTCTACAACAACTTTTGTTTTAGCAGGATCAACAGTTATGCAATTTGTTGAAACAATGTGACAATGTGAAAACAATTGTAACCAAAATTCACACTTGCTGAATTTCTATTAAATTCTCTTTTCTTTTAAGGTTTTCATGATGACCCTTAAATGTCTTTCATGCTCCTCATTTCTTTTAGAACAAAACAAAATATCATCAATTAGCACAACCAACATTTATAACCTGAGTAAACTGATCCATCACTGCAAAAAAAAACTATTCAATTATGATTCTGACCATCTCAGGTTGCTGATTTGGAATGTTATTTCCCTTTGTATGACTTCCCATGAAATCTTATCTTTTTCCTCTATGAAAAACCATTCTGAACACAAAAATACCTTAGGCGAAGAAACATGGTAATATGTAAATGCTTTATCATTTCAATATTAACATATATTACTCTATGGATTTTAATTTAACAATACCCTAACTCCTAAATTTATCTAAACCGAACTCTGATAGAAACTATAAGTACACGGACTTAAACATTACATAATATTAAATTAAATGAATAATTCACATTGAGGATCTTTTCAGGTGTAGTGTTTTAGAGAATTAGGACATAACTATTACATCTCAAAAGATTACAAGGTAGACATATCTACACAGTTTACATTTTTTTCATAAAATAAAAACTCTTGAGAAAAATTAGTCATGTCTAGTTCCATGTTTTAGATAGCATGACTTTTCCATGATCCCATCCTTAACACTATTCATCCTTAAGACCTGTGAAAATATTTCAAAACATGGGATGAGCATAAAAATCTCAGTAAGGGTTATAAGAAAAAGAATGAAAACATTTGTTCATAAATACGTACAAAACATGAAATCATTTACTTACCTCATAAAATCATAAGATTTATGAAAGACACATATAAATAATTAATCATAAAGGTATCTTGTGGCATCCATATCATACTTTCATTGTAGCTATCACAACAACATAGGGAGTTACTTTGGAATAACCATCACATTATATTCCCTAAATATCTTAAGAGAAACACTCATGTTTACCTCTATCACATTAGCCAATGAATTGGAGAGTTATCTCAGTCTCACCTGCCCTAGGATTATCAAGAAACCACCCATATACATAAATAATTCCCAAGATCCATAACATGATCATAACACATAACAAAAGCATAAAGGAAAGATAAAAGTTCCACATTGCAATAAGAAAATATCATTTCAAGATATGGAAATAATAAATCCATTCTCAAAATAATTTTCAATACCAAAATAATTAAAAAGCGTATTTGGTATTTATTTTTCCTTTTAAAAACATTTGGGCTTGTTAAGGAAGCCAAAGATCAAATAATACTCACGGCAGTGGAAAGGTCATTGTCACCGCTTACAAAAAAACATTCCTTTTTTTCATTTAGTAAAATGATTTGTATAAAAAATATTCCATTTGAATAAAATGAAAAGTTAAAAGGGTTTATACAGTGTATAAAAGAAAATCGTGTATTAAAATACAATATGCCTCAATGAAAGGAGATTGAGACGAAGTCCCTTACCTCGTGTCCAACGTGACTTGATCATTTTTAATCTTCTGAATAATAAAATAAAGTTAATTTCTACTTGATTAAGAAACTTTTTCATGTTTATTATTCCTTTTATATCACTTATTACCATTTTATAAACATTATGCAATCATTTAAGTTAATAACGTTCATTTTGTTGATATTTGGTACTTGGGTAAAAAATAAACACCTTATATGTACAAGTTGTCCATGTGGTCAAAGGATCATTATATACAGAATGATATTCATGATTTAAAAATCATATATATTATATATATCTAGTATATACATTTTTTATAATAGTACATAACATTTAGAGGTAAGAAATGAAATGCACCGTTCATGGAGACGGTAAGACGTACGTACGCATGAACGCTACTTTCATTTATATTTCTTATTTTAATCGAAATAAAACATAATGATACAAAGGTATATTATAATTCCAGTATAATATCATATATAATATTTTTAACTCCATCCTTTATACATCCCACATAAGGCATTAATGACTCAAATCACTTGGAGGGGCAGTAGTCCGCACTTCCTCAAATGAGATTATCGTATTTACCCACTATGGAAGCAATATAGGTGTGCTATAAATGGGAAGTACAGAAGAATAAAGAAATAAAAAACATAATATATACCATATATAAATACAGTTCCTTCATAATGGCCACCATGAGATGCGGTAAGATATAATTGAACAATCATCGTTTCGTGAGGCCTTAGTTTTCCATCCACATAAACATTATGTTCTTCATCCATTAGATGGAGGTGTGTATAAGTTTAGTTCTAATTAATCTCATAAAAACAACCTAGTATATTGAGGATACTGGTTTTGTTACAAAATAAAGGAATAAAAAGAGTTTAGGGGCTGGAGAATTAAAATATAATGAAAACAATTTAAGAGAGATCGTTACCTTTAATTTAGGTAACTTCTTTTGGTTTGAACCAAAAAGTATTTTGAAGTGCCTTTTGCCTAAGGTAAGGTTTCTAGAGTGAGGATAGGGATGTTTGGAGCTTAATTGGGAAGATTTTGGAAGATCTAAATTGTTTGAGAGGTGTGTGTAATTGTTTAGAAGTGGTCTCCTTTTATAAGGGAGAGGAGGGGCTCTTTAGGAAAGTGTGAAAACATTATTTTATTATATAATGATATTCGGTTTATAAAGGTCCAAAAATCATTATATTATAAGATAAAATGACTCATGTTAGAAATAAAATCATCCAATCAGAATTGGACATGTTTTGGATAATATTGTAATCATTATAATCTTAATTATTTAAATCATTTATTAATGAGGTAAATATTTCATCATTATTGTGTCAACATAATTTAAATTATTTTATGTCTAAAAATTATTAAAAAAAATACTATCATGTACGAAATATTTTTATCTTTCCATATAATATTTATAGTCGAAAATAGGACCTATATGACAGCATATAAAATTTAATTACTAAAAGATTTTTGTTAATCTCAATTTTTTCTTCACATTAAATTAATTAATCTATAGTGTCATTATCTTTCATAAGTGGCTCCATAGGGTTCCAAAGTCGACCCAAGGATGCCCATGGTCGGACACTACTCAAATAATAAGGTTAGGACAAGTGTTATGGTAATTTTGAAATATTATAATATTCTTTTAACCTTGAATTACCTTATTTACCTTTAACCGTGGTAAATAAAAGTCAAAAGTTACTATTCACCAAAAAAATTATTTTCATCTTATTGAACCACATTTTAATTCTTTATAAAAATCATATATGTCAGAGTTTTTTAATTCAATTCACAGAAGTGGTAAATTTTCATTTAAATGGAAAAGTCATTTTTTTAACTACAACTAAGTTGTTTCACTATTCATCTATAATTGATTGTTTTTAGAAAAATACCAAAAATTAAGCATATGATATATTTTATATTCTGAATTCAAAAATGATGTCTATTTTTACAAATTAAAAACATAGAAGTGGAATTAATTAAATTCAAAATTAATTCTCGTTATCAAAACAAATAGCGTGTTTTTAAGAAACAATAACTCTCAAAAGATTAATACATGTTTATGTCCAATTTCAAAGTGAAATTAATTCCAATGAACAACATTGGATTAAATGGTAAGAATATATTTTAATTTCACTTAAAAACCAGCTAAAAAGATAATCTAACCATCTAAATAAATTAGATTAAAAGGCACTTTTAAATTAAAATAAAGTATATTTCACTATTCGTTAAAAATTGAACTTTATCAGAAAAATACCAAAATATTACCAAAAGTAAAATTTGATGTCCCCATTCTATAGAAGGATTATATTTGTTCAATTAGAATGTATTAAAGTGATCAAAACTATATTTAAATAGGGTTCTCCATTAAAAGGCAACAAATCAGCCTTTTAATGTAAATTATGCTTAAAATTAGATTCATTCACATTTTAAGCCTCTAACGTTATATTGGATAATATAAATACATTTAAAAATCATGTATAATCGTATTGTAGTTAGTTTTGTTCATTAACACCAATACAACGGCTAGGAGTTTACAACTATTTAAAATAATAATATTATATTATTAGTGTGCAACGTAAGATTCCAAAGAAACCCGTTGTTGCGTATCGGGTAGGCTATCGAACAATGAAACCCTTTGAAAGTAAAATTAATATTTAGTAAAAAAATATTAATAAGTATGAAAATATCTTATTTGTCATTTACTTGGTATGTTACACACAGGGTCAGTATGCACTGACCCACATAGGATTTCTGAGAGCAGACACACATAGGATCTAACCCACACAGGATCGGTGCTCTTCCAAAAAGGATCGTTGAGTACTAACCTCTGTATGATCTCTCTCTAACCTTCAACTCACTGAAAGACACTGGATTCTGGCTCATATCACTCTTGATTCAGGTAGAACCACTCCTCAAGCCTTTTTCCATATTTTAACCAGCATGAAGTCCCACTATGAAGTAAGCTGATGTTCTTTCACTTACTAAGGGTTCCAACGCAACAGACGTTGCATCAACCAGATGCCCTTTTTACAAGTTATTGGAATTTTATTGTCGAGGACATGGCTGGATTTAGAGTCGATCCAACCCTACTTTATTCCAAAATTCTATAAAAATATCATAGAGTATCTCAAAAGAACCACATCGTCTTATGGGTTCTAGCACCTCAGACGATTTGTCAAACAGACGCTCGGTCTATCTGTTACACACCTTTACGTGAAATGGGGGTGATCAAAAATTGGTCATGCTCAGATCAGTCGAGCCTACTAGAATATGTCAAAAAGACCACTGCCCAAATGGGATCCCTATGCCACTAACGACATGTTGAACGGACACATGGTTTGTCTGTTTCGAGCACTTCTTTATTCGGGGTACGGTTGGGTCTGGGCCCAGTCTTACTTGGTCTAGCCAGCCCGACGCAACGAGTCCTAGGGTCCAGCTGACCCCACTGGGGTCCATCCTACTAAGGGTTGGCCCGAATTACTAGGTCTGGCCTATCGGGGTGGGCCCAGTTCAATTCGTGGGTCTGGGCCGCAGTTGGTCCAGTCCGTTAGGTGGGGTTCGGCCCACCCATGTTGGCCCACTAGACCACATGTTCGGCCTGGTCAACTGTCAGGTCTGGCCCAATGGGAGGCGGGTCCGTTCTGTTGGGCGGGCCCTACCCACTCGGCCGGCCTTTATTCGGCCCAGTCCGCCAGATGGGGGATCTACCATCCCGGCTGGCCCCACAGGTGCGGGGCCCTTTCGGACAGCCAGTGGGGCACTACCCCACCGCATAACGGTCGACCATGTTGGCCGATCAGGGGTCCTCCAACCTGTTGCGGCACGTAGCCATACAGCTCTCTATCTACCATGGATTCGAGCGGTGGCATCCTCCATTGGTGTGTTATGGCATGCTTCTCCACCTCTGCCTTCCGTGGGAGGCTCTGCCGTGCCACCATCTTCACCAGTCGCAGCGTAGTTCCACGACCATTTCCTATTAGCAGCTCGGGAAGGTGCACCACACCACCTCTACGGTCGGTTGGAGTTGGAACCTCTGCTAATTGTCAAGGACTCCCCATGCAGCGCGCTATGGCGCGCTGCAACCATTATGGTCGGTCATGCTGTCGGGCTGACTGTCTTTTACGTAGAGAGATAGAGAGGGAAAGGGTAAACGAGGTGGAAGAGGGTTCGAGCCATGTTCATTTTCCACGTGCCCTCCATTTTTTCTTGAAAACATGATGGAGGAAAAAGGATTCAATAATCACATGAATTTCAAATAAAATCCCTACTTCATGTTCGATGAAGAACACCCACAATTGAGGAATCGTCTGTGTTCACCGTCCATGTAACACACCGCCAACATTACCGCTCAATCATCATCCTCCGATTCGGGATTCTGTGTTGCTCGTCACCGCCCATTGGAACTGACTACATCCTCAAAGTGTTAGGTGTCACAACACTTCACCATAGATTCATCGCTTGGTGAAGCCTTGCCAATATCTCTCCCCATGCTCCATATAAATATGAGAGTCAAGGGTGGGTAACATCTGTGGAATTAATGTGGGTTCATTTAATAAGAACCTTCATATTTCTAAATGTGTTGTTACATAGAATTTGATGATTCCACCCATTTAGTCACTGGAAATGTCGTGGGTCCCACCACTGCAGCCTGTCTGTTGGAGGAAACGATAAGAAAAAATAAAAAAAATTATTTTATTATTTTTTTAAAAGTCCAATATATAACTATTTCTCATGAATTGTTGTAATTTATGTGAACCCTTCCTTAAGAGAATCTTGACACTAAGAATTCAACGGTGCCCTCAAATTTTTAATTCGAGCATCAGTTCAAAAGAAAGAAAATGCCACCCACAAGTATACTTAATGTACCAAAATTATTAACATTCACCCTCGTCCCGCGCCGGTCGAGGTTAGGATCATTCTAATGGAATCCCGCCCCAAAGAACCCAATGGTACTCTTGTATTTTTAATCTGAGTTTCCCTTTAGAATTTATGGATTTTTACAATAAAATTATTATTACACAGTTATTTTATTTATGGCCAAAAACTAACATCCATAGTTGGCCCGCGCCGGCCAATGTTAGTTTCTTCCTAAATAATGAATACCCTCAAAATGTCATTGGTGGAATCAGATTTTTTACTAGAGTCACCATTCGTGATTTATAAGCATTTGAAAAATAAAATAACGTTATTTAATTATTTTATTTATGGATATTCCATTTTTTGTTTTTCTCATAGGAGGCCTGCGCTGACTAAACATTAGTCGCGCCTAGGGTAAACCCATCCTCCTAAATGCAACAATTCCCTCGGATTTCTAATTTGGTGAACCATTTATGAGTTATTCCACATCTTTAGGTAAACTTCTTACCTATACAAATTAATTCATAAAAAATATTCGACTGAACATTATGTGAACTCCGGGCCTCAGAATCATGCGCAGTCAGATTGTGTATTCTTGAAATAATTCCATATAATAAAAGTATTATTCATAATTTCAGGGACATTAAATATGTACATCATATAAGTTGTAAGTCTACATGTAGTACCACTATCTATTTTATCTAATCGAGATCCATGAATCACCACTATGTTCTGGATGAGCTTCCAACATGCTGTCAATACCGAGCGGATCCTCATTTTGGATTATCATCCTCAAATTGAAGGTCAATCTGAGTAGACTATCCAAACACTTGAGGATATTTTTAGATAATTATTAATGGAAATTAAAAGTTGATAGGATGAACATCTTCCCCTGGTTTTGTTCTGTTACAATAACAGCTTCCACTCAAGAATCAAAATAGATCTTATGAAGCCCTACATGGGAAGAGGTGTGGAACACCAACTTTTTGGGATGATGTTGGGGAGCGTAAACTCTCTATTTCATAAGTGGTCATGGAAATGGTGGAGATGGTTAACACAATCTCATATCACATTTAAGCTAGTAAGAGTCGTCAAAAGTTCTATGTTGATAATCATCGATGATACCTATATTTTGAAATTCGACACATGGTATTCCTCTTTATATCACTGAGGATGAAATTTATTAGATTTTAGAATAAGGAAATTCATAGTTTGAGGTACATCGAGTCTTTTGGTATCCTTGATCGCATTAGAGAAGTGGCCTATCGACTAGCACTGCCGCCAAACCTATCTCAAGTACATGATGTATTACATGTATCATTCATGAAATAGTACATACCTGATCCACTGTATGTACTCAATCCAGAGGTGGAACCATCCGCAAATGACCTCTTATATGAATAGAATCCTATGAAGATCATTTATTAAAGGGAAAATGTTTTAGGAAATATGATAATTCCCTACGTAATGGTGTTGTGGTGAAACCAAAAGTTCAAAGAAACAACATGGGAATAGTAGGAAGTGAGGACGCAGAGTTACCCTCATCATTTTTAGTTTGGGAAAAGGAAAATTAGTGGGAAACATTTTACAATGGGGGAATAATGTAATGACCCAAAACATTTATTAATAGAATTCCTCTTAATCTAATTAATTGTCTTATTATATAAAATGGTTATATAAAAAGTATGCACATCCAGGGTTTTATGCTTTCTTATTTTAAAATTCCATTAAAAATTATTACCATTGATAACTCTTCCTTAAAACTGTGGTCACATGATTTTTATAAATATAGGGGTTTAAAAAAATCCAATTTACTCAGTAAAAGTTTGTGATGGCTTCATTCAGTAGAATTTCTCCATATGAATCTCATTTATCAGATCATGGGAAAAAGGTACTATAATTGAGCTTCATTCTTTAGCAAGCCAAATTTTAGATTCAACACTTCATGCTTGAACAGAATTGCCTATGGGAGAAGAGGAAGTTAGTAGATATTACCACCCGAGAGATGTTATCTGAGCCACACGAAGAGTATTTCACTGTCACACACCATATCCATAAGACTTATGTAGATCTTATAAGGGGTTATGTAATAAGACCTTCGAACTAGGATTATGTGCATTATCTTTGTATAGAATAAATAATATGCATTCATTTTATTATTTTTTCTTTTTATATGGGTTTTAATGTACAAAAAGTATATGTTAATATTCATTTAAAAAATCTATTTTCCGAATTAGTGAATTTTTAATTAAATTATATTTTAATAAATATTATCAATAAAATAATTTTTAAAATAATTAAATGGTCTTATAATTTCTTATCAATACATTTGAAATTATTACTATGGTTTTCAAACTGTTTTTACCAAAACCCTTGAAATTTCAATAAATGTCAGTTTTTTATTTTCAAATTGAAAACTCTCCAATTTACAACATTAGTTATAAAAAATTAATATCATTTTTGGATTTAGGATGTAAGAATTATCTAGCATTGAAATCTTCATAATTTTCTGAGACAGTAGAATTTTTTTGTAAATATTAAATACCTTTTATATATATAATCTGTTTTATGACATCGTAATGAACCAGTGGTGATGTAGTAAAATAATATAAAAAAGGATTTTTGGCTAACATATGTTTTACCTTTAAAATATTTTCATTTTATATATGAATTTTTAATTTTATTATTCCTTGATGGACCCTCCAAGACTTATTTAATATTTTAGTATTTTAAAATGATTTCCTTCAGAGGGTGACTCACCTCCACATAAGAAAGCATTATATTTTAAGATTTTCGGCTATTGAACTTATAAAATACTTTTTTTTCCATCCTCTTTCAAAAAACAATGGGAAATAACCCTGGGTTGGATTGTGGTTTTTAATATTCAATTATATTGATTCTAAAACCTATGTTTGTGAAATATTAAACAATTCCCCTCTATTTTCCTATATATACTCACCCAAGTTCCCACTTCCCTTCACTAAAAACCATTGGAACCCATACCAAATCTAGAATCCTCTCTCTATAATCCTTCTAAGGATCCCCAAGCTCCCATAAAGTCTCTCAAAATCCTTTCTGAAGCCTTTGGGATCACACTTCCATGTAAGGGATTTCATCTGTTCTCATTTTTGTCCAAATTTATTTATATTTCTATAGGATTTATTTTTCAATTACATATATTTCGGATTGATTTTTCACCTATAACATACATCCCTCCTACTTTTTTAATGATTAGAGACCTCTTTCTCTCTGATTAATGCCTTCCTTGCACACCTGTTACCATGCCAAAATTCCATAAGGGATTTCTTCCATTCTCATTTTTCCAAATTTCATTATATCGGTATACCCCTTTATTTTCAATTAAAAATGTTGTTCTATGATTTATAACAAACCCTATACATCCCTCCTTTTTGGTAATGATTAGACACCCCTTTCTCTCTCATTAATGCATCACATGTACACCCGTTACCATGTCGAAATTTCGTAAGGGATATCTTCAATTCTCATTTTGACCAAATTTCATTGTGTTGTTATACCATATTATTTTCAATAAAAAATGCTATGAACTGATTTATCACATCTCCATACTTATATCCTTAGGTTTGAGTGATTATAGACCCCATTCTTTTTCTTTAATTCTTCACGTATACAACTGTTACTATGCCACAATTCCGTATGGGGTTTCCATCTCCTCATTTACATTCAAGAAATTATTTTATATTATGATTCTAAAATCCATTACATATTTTGGTACATGTATCTATATGACCCCATACATTCCATTTCACTAAAATATGGTGATATAACCCTTTATCTCTCATAAACTATTTTTATGAATTCTTATGTCACGTTGTTATGCTGATGACATTGCAGCACAATTTTCCATTGAAATGTCATAGTAGAGTTATTACCATACCCATTTCTCTATCAAAGGTATTCATAATTATACCCATTTCTTTAAAGATTATAGAGTTTCATTTATGAATTACACATTACTTTATCATGGAATAAATTATTATGTTTAGTGAATCCATGTTGTCGGATCTATGTGGCACACTTATGCAGAAATGAAATGTTTAAGAAGGGTTCTCCCTAATTTCACTCCATTGAATTGTGTAATGATTTGTATAATGATATTTCAATTGAAATGAGTGTTTAATATTACTAATTAATGTTCATAGAGGGTTTACTCATACACCATGTGCAAAGAGATTTGGCTCATGATAATATAATGTTAAATGTTGTTGTCATATTTCCATGTTATGATAGTCATGCTATGTCATGCCTTTATGTTCACGTTTCTCATATGCTTCATTGATATTCCTATTTAATAAAATATACTATATTCTTAATTTTTTACTTTTTAGTCCCTTTCTAGGATTTATAGCTCATCCTTTTCTTATGCATGTCCTTAGGATGTCCCATTCAAAAATATGTACGAAGGAATGTTGTGGTCATGTAAAAGAGGTTTTCAATAAAGATGTTTGGTTTTATGTTCTATTTTGTTATGTAATGTTCCTAATTTCCCAAGACACTAGTCCTAGAAATCTTTAGAGTAGTCTTAAGTGAAATTTAACATAATAAATCTTGTTTATGTATGTTATAAAGAGCATGGTTGTTATAATATTGAATTTTAGTTTTGTTGTTTCGAATTCTAATTTTCTTATGTATGTATTTTCTGGAACAACTGATTCGAATATACAAAAAGTAGAGATGGGTTATTCAACAAAGAATATAGAATATCAATGAGTCATTTAATGAATAGTTTTTTGGGGGGATATAAATAGGATGGTGGTTGATATAGTGTCAGGATTTCTCACTTTCCTATAGGTTAATGCATTAAATCAGAAAACAATATATATTTTGCAATAATTTCCTATTCGTATTTTGAAATTGGAGCAGATAGCCATGGATTTAAAATAGGTATCCAATAAAACTATTAACAAAATTCCATATGGCTGATAGCGGATTGGTTCACAATGTTGACCCATTTAATCCATACTAAAGAATCTCATATGGTATTGGACAAGTTAAAAATCTATATCTATGAAGCGATAAAGAGGCATGGTGTATAAGTTTTAGTAGTATCAGCTAGATAGTTGAGGATTAGGTCTTGTTTTTGGAATTCCATAGAGAAATACCTTGGGACTCAGTTGACTATGAGAACCACGTATCATCCTCTATGGCATGGGCTATATTAAATGATGATACATATGTTAGAATATATGATATGAGATTATGTAGTGAATTTTTTTGGATCATAAAATGATCATGAACCATTTGTGGTGTTCACATTAAATAGAATTTATTAAGCCTGTATACATATAGATCCTTATGAATAATTAAATGGAAATCATTATCATTATCCACATTGTTTGGTTGAATGAGTTGAGACTTCACTAATTGGGCTTAACCTTGTTCATGAGACAACATTTATGATTTAGTTGATTAGGGAAATGATGAGGACATATAAAAGTCATCAGAAATCATATGTGGATCATCACCAATGGACGTTTTCATTCAGTATTAGTAATTAGTTGATCTTGAGAATCACTTCTAGTCCTCTGAATCGTCGTTTTCAAAAATAAGTAATGTTATCTCATTGATACATAGATTTTTTTAGATTATTCAGTGGTTTGGGGAGCTTGAATATCTGTTTCCTTTCCCCCATGGTAATGTTTAATTCATAATATGTTTTCTGTATCTTAGTGGACAATTTTTCATCCTGATCCAGACCATTTGATTCAATGAGATCACATTGACCTAGATCTGAATTATTCATTTGATCATGTGTCTATACATATTAATAAAAGAAGAAGAAATACCTCTAAAGAATATGAATCAGTCGGGTATGATTTTTTTGGAAACATGGTTAGTTTCAGAAAGAAACATGGGAATGGGGAAAAGAAAAGGTCGATCAATAACCCAAATTTTTTTGGGAAAGTGGTTGTTTTCTACTTTATGGGTATAAATAGGATAATTATAGGGATAATGTACCACCATTGGTTTTAATTACATACCCCCTCATTTATTTAATTAAAATAAGTAATGTGTTTGGGTGAAATTAGGTAGGGCTTGGAATAATTTTTTAACTTTTTGGGGATTTTATAATAGTTAATGATTTGATCATGGTTAGAAAAAAAATGAAACTTCTATAGGAAAAAATTCAAGGAGAAAACTTTGCATCAGGGTAAGTGCACTATAAGGGACAAAGGTTTCCCAAACCACACAGCCTCATAGGAGTAATTATGGAAAGTAAAATAGTAGGAAAACATTACTGGAACATAGCTTTTAAAACCATGAAAGAATCTATGTGGGCTGTGATAAGGGGCATAGGATGGTACACAGTTGGCACATAGTTTTGTTAACTGTGTGATCCAACCATGTAAGGTTAAATGTTAGATCAAAAAAACATGGGCTTATGTCCGTTTTACCCAAAATACCACAATTATTCTTCCATTTTGACATCCAATTAGATATTATTCATCCAAATGGTTGAAGAGTCTATCACCATCAATCAAGAATTTATTTGTAGTAAAATAATAGTGTGTCGAACCCCAATTCGCTTTATATGTTTTTAGTATATGTGTTTCTCAATAGATCTACTTCTATTCCCAATCATGGATTCATTTGTATATTCTGATGGGGACAGATATATGATATTTTAATCATATCAAGATGATATTTTCTTTTGTTGATGTTAGGTAATGATATCTATTGTTGGATTTTTTAGATTTAATCTGGTTTCATGGAATAATTCATATCAATATTTGTTTATACCATAAAATCAGAGGTGGATGGAATTAATCTCAAATAATATTATCATTACATGAATTCTTAGTTTCAAATTTATTTAATAAATTGAAAATGGTTATGAATGTGATGTGAAAATTATAGCAAAAACCCACGTTAGTGAGGTTTTGTTGTTTTGTTGAATTGTGGGAACTTGTTTTGAAAACATCTCTATTTGCATTAATTTAAATTGATGATTTTAAAATATTTATTTTTTCAGATTTATTGAAAATTATATGATGGAATGTTTTTCAATAAAATAATGGTTTTTATGGAATGGTTTGACTGAAATTTATGGTTTGAAATTGTTTGGAAGACACAAGATGGTGTAAATTCATGCTTTCGACGTGACCCTAAATAAGTTGCATGTATCATTTGGGTAAAAATTGATATGAGCATGGATAGGGGGAATGTGTCATTGGAGTACAAGGAGATTGGAAACATAGTGATGAAATAGTGAAAGAATGATATATGACTTTTTATAAAAGAACTAAAATTTATGTATGAATGTGGGAGAGTGTGTGTGTGTGAATCATAGCTTGGGAATATAAAAAAGGATTTTCAAATGGTTTAAGTTTTTTTGGTTATTATTCTTTGAAATATATTTGGTTTGGAATATTTATTAAATTTTGATACAAAAAATTAAAATGATTTTATGTGTTTTATATAGATTATTTTATATAATTGTTCTAACATGTTCTATCATAGTGGAGTGGTTGGAAATATCATGTGGGGAAAACCAACTGATAATCATTTCCCTCCCCTTCTTGGGAACATTGGTTCTTTTGAAGATCATTTTTATAACACATTTAAATTGAATGTTTTACATTAATTTATTGATACATCTTCATATTTTTATATTTATTTTGGAGTTGGAGCATGGATCAGGTTGAGATATATGGAGTTATGTCTTCAGAGTCTGAGCTTTGCAGATTTGATTTTTTCTTTGGTAATCCAATTTTTGTGATGATGTACTTTGATATAGATAGTATTTTTTTAACATTTTTTTTACATTTACAACATGTATATTTTATTGGTTCTGTTTACGATATTCTTGGTTGTGGATGTCTTATTTTCTAAGGAAAAATGCATCCCAAATTGTATTGAAGCACATCAGATTTATTAGTATCCTTCGCAATCCAAGGGTAGTTTCTTAATTCCATGTACCAATTATTCCTTGACTCTTTACAATGTGGAGGGGAAGGATTCTACACTACCTTCTCCATGATACAACAAAATTTATTTTTCACCTACACATTAAATTTTTTTTTTTGATAAAATATTTAGTGAAATATACATTTCATGATGATGATTTTAGTGATGATGTAACCAAGATCTCTATGACCAAATCCTTACAAACTATGTCATTATGTTCCTATAATCCAAATTACATAAAAACATAAAACATGTACATTACCATTTTGATAGAATAATAATACATATTAAGAAAAGAAACAAATGGAATAATATTCATTGAATGAGCATAAAAATGTTATTAATCTAGTTGAGAACAAATATAATTTTTCTACTTAAGAGGGTAAATATTTTAAGATGATGATTAATAACATAATGTTATGGTTTTTGTTTTAAAAATATATTGAATTTATTTCCTTCCAATTATTGAACATATATGACTAGATTCACATAAATGATTTAATAATATTTTGTTTGATTCAATGTCTTCAAAATAAATTTCTATAATATTTTTTTAAATTATTTATAGTTTTTTAAGTAGATTAATTTAAATTATGTTAATATGTTTTATTTAAAATGTAATAAATTAATAAATTAATATTTATTAACATATACATATGGAAATAAATTTCCCGCCATCAAATCCATTATTCATAATTATGATTCCTCAAATATTAATACTGTTTTATAGAGGATTCCATTCCCAATATTTAAGGGATTTTAACTTGAAAAAGAATATTAATGTAAATGAAAATTATATCTCATTGTTATTAGATAATTGAATTACTCATTTCCTGTAGTATTTAATCGCAAATAATTTTATTATTGTTAATTTTTAGTTTATATGTTTTTAATTTACTATGTGACTATAGTATGTTTTTATTTATGATGGGTGAGACTGATATTAATCTATTGATTGGTTAGTTCAGTATAGATCTCTAATGTATTAGGTATGGTGAAAATTTTACCAGTGGTAAGTTACTCCCTAGAGAAATGAGAATTATCTTGTTAGTTGATTCCATTATAATGGATCTTTCAAGGATAATTATATTGATAATGTCATATGGAACATGCATGAAATCAATTCAATTTTTTATAAGGATAATATTTTTATTTAAAAAAATGTGTTATGGTGGGT
The DNA here is from genome assembly GCA_963277665.1 of Viscum album. Classification (NCBI taxonomy): domain Eukaryota; kingdom Viridiplantae; phylum Streptophyta; class Magnoliopsida; order Santalales; family Viscaceae; genus Viscum; species Viscum album. Next base: position 1,214,015,735 of record OY728137.1, read on the forward strand.
ATGCTTGTATGAAAAAGTGATGTAATTATTTTAAAGGTAGAACGAAAGTACACAATATAACTATGATTTTTCATGTTTTTCCAATTAAACCATAGGATTATTATATTTCCAGTATAAATTCATATAAAAATGTTTGATGAAGTATCTATATGTTCTGTTGTTCTAATGTATAGTTAAATGAAATTTTGATATCAATTTTTATAATGAAAAGGGTAAAAATTATGAAGGATTTCTTACATTTAATTAATGAAAAATAATCTTTAATTTTATTTATGATTTTTAATGAGCATTATTTTTCTCATCCAGTGTATTTAATTTCGTTTCATAGGTAATAATAATGAATAGGAATGAAAATAAATTCAGTGATTCAATTATGGGAGTTTCCTTGAATATATAATGTTTGACATTATAATGAAATGTTTTTTTTGTAAAAATAATCATTGTGGTGAAATTTATTCATTGTAAAGTAATGTATTACAAATTATTTATAAATTTAAACCTAAAATGATATTTTCATATAAATGAGGGAAAATATGGTAAAAATATTATATTTTATGTGGTGGTTTTGGGTGTTTTGTTTAAATTATAACCCAAATAGGGATTTACTTACATCTAATGGTTATGATAATATTACAATACACACTTATGTGATTTAGATTATGGTTGTATTAAAATGACATACATTTTGAGTATTTAATTTTTGATTCATCTAATATATGTTTATTTTTAATTTTGTAACTTAATAGAAATATGGTAGTTCAGGTATAAATTAATTAGGTGAATAATTTCCGCAAAAATATAATCTTGATATTTCTAGAATTGGAATATTGTTGTTCATTGCTATGTTAAATCTATTAATAAAGGTAATTAATTGATATACTAATCGAATGGAGGGATTATATTCTCATATGAAGAATATATCTTAAGATAGAATTTCATAAAATAATATCCACTTCCATTTGGTGTATCATCATTACTAATGAATGATGAATGACAGACTATTTCATTTATGAAGATATTTAATATTATAAGTTATTTAGAACATTAATAAGATAATATTTTTATATATCATATTGTAAGGGAACCTGATCATTTGTGGTCATTAGGGAAGAACATTATGTAAGAGGAAAAGATTTATTCCACGGAATGGATTGTATTTACAAATATGTTCCTGGAAATTAATTTTTTTATATTTATTCAGATTATAGGGGATGTAAAATTCCAAGAGTTGATGAAAAAGGATGGATTAATTGTCACCAAAAACGAAAATTTTATTATATTGTATTAGAAAACAAAATATTAATTCTATACTATGATAATAAAATCAATAAATTTTACTCCGTATTGGGTTTTGGTTTATAAAGGTTTATAGTTACACATTTATTTTACAGATATAATGAAATTATGTTTTGTGGCGGAATATTTGAGACATATTTTGGGATCTTTTAAAAAAAATGTTTAAGTATTGTTCAATGTGTATGTTAATTGGTATGTATTCATAAATGAAAACTTAAGTGGAAATGTTTTAATTTCCCTCATATGATAAGTGTGGTAAGAAGCATTTCATGGAATTAATTATGAAATATTTTATGTCTTAACCATGTAGAAATCCTAGAAACATGGTTTTTAAATATTAATAAAAGGTATATTATAATGCTTAAACCCTTAATAAAAAATATGTATTGAGATTTTTTTAATTGTAATTAGATGGTCCACTATGAAAATGTGTGTATGAAAAAAAAATTATGATGTATAAGGATTGTTAGGACCAGAAAAAAAGTAATAAAAATTTATTTACTATTGTTGGGCCATCCAATAAAGTTGTAAGAATTGTATTTGTTGTTTTATTTAATTAATTATATGTCTTTAGTTATCTGGGATTTACTCATTCATTTATTTTAGAGAAAATTACATTTAAATTTGAAATAGCCCCTCTATAAAGATTGATTATTTTTAAAACAAGTCCATTTTGATGTATTAATGTAAAAAATATTTATCAAAACAATCATATTCTAATAATTTGAATTATTTTTCCTAAAAATCAAATTTTAGTAAACATAATTTTGAATCATATAATTATTTATATTTATTAGTTATGTTTTTATATTTATATGATTGATTCTAGAGATAATTTATTCATATTCAATCTCCCATGTTTCAACACAAAATTAATTATTTTTTAAAATAGATGAATTAGTGAATACCAAACCCTCCATGTTAGAAGAAATTTTTATATATGAATGAGTTAATGGTTTTTATAATGTATAGTGAAGCATTATCATAATGTTCCCCAATGTGGCAGTATCTCACACAACCAATCATGTTTGTTTATGGTACGCCATGTGTGCCTCCCCATATCATTGAAGATACCAATACAAGAAAGGGTCTGATGAGTATAGAGGGGATTCTTTAACTCATGATATAGACTTTCAATAAAGTGTAAATAACCTATATAAATTAATATTAGGTTTAAAAATATAAAATATATAGGACAACATAAAACTAAGATATAAAATGATTAATCAATAAACCAAATACTAGTGAACCATTTAATGATAGGATTAAATGTATCTAATAGTCAAACGTAATGTAATATAAATAATAGTAAAAACGCAAAAATAAAATAAAATCACGATGTTCTGGAACCCCATGTCGGTCATGTCTCCAAACTTTGGACCAAAATGGATGAAACAATCATAAATAAGGTCCCTCTCCATTATCCATAGCTCTGATCATGTAATCTGTGTGGGTAATAAATAGTGACCTGAATATGTTATGAGTAAAATCATAATATTAACACCATTATGTCAAAAAAATAAATATGATAAATATGTTAAAAAATTAATGTGTCAAATATGTCTATTAATTAATCAAATTGATATAAAAAAATATTTAACATATTCTTCAACATTCCAAAATTTCACTGAGCATGAAGCTTGACAACTCCAATAATAAACTTAAACCAAGGCATAATAAAATAACATTGAAAATCCCTTTGTATAATAATTTTAGCATCTGGGAATATCCATCAATATAGTAATTTCAATATATATGAATATACATCTATTTAGTCATTATAACATTCAGGTATATCCCTCTATATAATAATTTCATCATCCTAGAAATATCTTATTATATAATTATCTTATCATCTCAGGACAATCCCTTTATTTGAGCATTTCAACATTGGACTGGTCCAGGCCCACTATATAAGAATTAAAACATCTAGGCATAACACTCTATACAAACATTGCAACATGAATCTTGTACAAGGCCTCTATATATGAAATATATCATGTATCAAAACACAAGTCACAACATTGTGTATATCAAAATATCATATAATAAACCCCAATGTTTAATTAAGATGCTTCAAATATTTCATTCAATTACACATTCGTTCTCATCAAATTGACACTATCCATTTCAATAAATAAATATTACCTTACCAAATTGATTCTATACAATGAAATCTCATTGCGGTGTCATGTCATGACAAACAAACCATATGAAATTTTACAATTTGTTATTATTCCATTGTAGTCTCACCAAACATGTAGACGTATGTCATGTCACATCACCATTGAATCAAAATGGATCCAACAGATAATCCCAATCACGATTAGTCATCTTTAAACATTCAATAAGGAAATAAAAATGTTTTATATAAATTAACAATATTTCAAATATTTAAATATTTTAAAAAACCCTAGGGTTATGTTTTAAACAACCTACCTTCAATTAATGGTCAACTCAATGCATATAATATGTAACTCTTATAAGAATGCTGGATAAGAAGATACAACGAATAATTGTAGACCGTACAAGATAAAGATAAAATCCCCAATTCACTGTGGTCATTACATTCCACGTCCACAAAGGGAGGAAAACTAAATATAATGGAAAAACTAGAAAAACGTCAAACTGAATATTGATATGTTGAACATGGCCTCAAGAATTGATGAAGGTCCACCAAAATCAATTGTAAAACACCTAGAACTTATGTGAAGAGAATTTCATGTGGTGGGGAATTTTAAAATCTGTTAATCCTAGAATTAAAATATCCCAACTCATGAAATACAATGTTTTTAATTCTAAATTTATGAGTATATAGAATTTCTAGTCACCTATAGTGCTATTAATCATGCCCAAACATGACAAGTCATGTAACAAAGATTCAATACATGTAATTTTTTTACATAAAAAACTACTTCAAGGCATGTATTCATGTCACATGACCTTATTTGTTGCATTAATACATTCTGTAATTATTTTACAATTCATAAAATTTCCCTGAACACATTATTAATTTTATATTTAGAATTATGTTCAGACAACCATTGGGGAATTCTAAACTAATAAGAATCCAAATTAATCCCATTAAAGATATTTATACTTAGAATCAACTACTTCTAAAAAAATATAAATCCTTGAACATTTTGACACTTTCCCCAAAAAAACCATTCCATCATTGAATGAGACTCGATAGCCATTTTTTTAGTCAAGGAATCTACAAAATAAATAGTAATAATGACGAACTAAAATAATTATTAACCGAAAAATGACAGGATCTTACAACCTCCCCACCATATAACTACACATCCTTGTGTTACTCCATGAATAATTGTGGGGTCGCAGTGAAAGTTTTTGGCCATTACCCTTTCATATCTGACACCGTCTGTATCTTATCATCTTGAACACATACTTAATTCCTCTATACTCAAACCGATGGTATAACCCTCTCTCATATATTCCTCTAACTATAGTCCATACTTGATATTGGATGCTCCTCACTTGATTCATCAACAAAAAAACTCAATTTCATTGACTTATAGAACATAATACAGTTCGTGATGATGTATCAAGAGATGTGAAATATGATACATGTTTTGAAATTAATTGTAACACTGTGGAAATGGTGATCAGTATTCCACTAGACTGAACATTTACACTATCTAAAACGGCCCCAAATACATGTAAATTAAATTTCCCAATTTTTTAAAACATTTTTTCCCCATCATATAATACAAACCTAGAAATTGTTTTACTAACATCAAACTCATGAGGACATCTCCACTGGTTAGCATATGATTCCCTCATACACCATACATTCTCCAACGACCTCCTGATCAACATAAGCTAATCAACATATCCTAAAGAAGACTATGTCCAATAAGAACTAACACTCCTACCTCCAACCAACAATAACATGGAAAAATTCCTATCTATATAATACCTCAAAATAGGAAATATAGATCAATGATTATAATCTTTTAATATATAAATACTCAATGAGTTACATTTTCTACTTTGATGAACCACATAAATAGAAAACATGGTATTGAAACATTTCTTCCAGAATCTAAATAGTCTTCTCAGATTGGCCATCATTTTGTGGATTATACGTTTTTATTAGATGAAAATGTGATTTCATAACATTATTAACATCCTTTTAGACCCATGATGTGAGAATTTGATCTCTATGAGAAACTATACTCCTCAGAACACAATGCAACTGATCTATCTGCTGCTCATATAGACTATAAAGATCATCAATAGTAATTGTCTTCCTGATATGCATGATGTTGGATACCTTCATCATTCTATCTGAATTAACCCATAATGAATCGTTATTATAATGTTTTACAGTTAATAAAATAAAAAAAATAAAATGTGTCATAATCCCATTTCCATTTAGTAATTGGAAGAAGAAGCATCATCCCAAATGACCTCTAATTATTTGTTTTCACCTACTGATAGGTGAAACATTTCACATTGAATCTATCTAAATCCTTCATCATTTAAAACCATACATACTATATATGTATATATAGATACCTCTTTTTATAACATGGATATAAGGACCACCAAGAAGCATGAAACAGTATCCTAAACTTATCACACATGCCCGTAGGAACCCATACTAAGTGATATAAAAGGTGATAATTCCCACTAACAATAGACCTTCCAGATGGTGGATCCGCACCATGATGGATTTTCCTATAATCTAATTCATATAGACCAGATAAATACTAGCCATGGTCTAATATATACACATTGTTATAATACATGTCAATGTTAAATCTAATCACCCCTATATCTCATGAACATTGACATTGATTACAACGAAGAGTGGCATCATTTTCCACTCGGCACAAGACTCTTGTACATATTTTGTCTACCTCTTCTATCAAAAGGAATAAACAATGAAATTTCCATTTCCAAATGTATATACTAAAATAATATCCAACTATTATCGATACTCAAGCCACCTCCACTATATAAGGTTCGAGTCTTGCTGAGAAAAGATAAACCTGGGGATATTTTGGACCATGTACACCAAAAACCATTCAAAAAAATTATAGTGTCTTAAAATTATCATGCTATGTACCAATAAATATTGATCTAGATCTTAAGTAGGTTAATTATTCTCATGTGGTTTCAACTGTCTCGGACTATAAAAAACCACTCAATCATACGACATCAAAACGTCGCTAAGCCTATTTGGATTCATCATAGTACACTATATATGCTTTACCCATCATATGTAATGACAGGATATGTGCAATTTCAGTCTGATTTTCATCTCCAAAAATATCCCTTGAAATCAACTTATCAAAAAAGACAACTCATTTAGTGGTTTTCTTGAATATTTATGAAACTATATTGGAGAAGTTATGGAAAAAACATCGGTAATTTCCTACTAAATCCATAAATATATGAATCTCCAAGAAATTTTTAGGTATCTCCAAAGATACCATTGTAAAATCTTTTCTAGGTCAACTGACACTCTATCGTCTAATATGAAATGATGAATGATTTTCTCTTAATAAATCAAAAAAATATATTTCTTTATAGCATAATGTTGATTCACTATTAAGGTACTCAAGATGATGTCAATTTTTTGGGCTTGATCATATAGAGAATATAAATACTCTATGATTTCATGATTAATCCCCAATAAAAAGAGATTTTGGAAATGATTAATGATATGGTACTTTAAGGCCATGATTACTACTAATAAATTAATCAAACTAATGACGTCACTATGAAATCATAAAATTTATTCATACTTATAAATGAAGTCTGTTGATGGTCTGATGGTATCACCCTCAACTAGTGGTATCCTGATTTAAATTAATATTAAAGAATATCTGAGATCCTCTTACCTAGTTGAATAGATCATTGATACATATAAGGGGATAATTATTTATGACCTTCATCTGATTTAATCATTCATAATCAACACATAATTGAAATTCGTCGTCATCCTTCTTGGTGAAACAAACTAGAGAACCCAATAAAAACATTCTATGATGCATAAAACCTTTATATTCAAGACCTTCTAACTATTATTTTATTTCCTGATACTCTTATAGTGTAATTATGTAAGGTGAAATTGAAATTGTCTCCTCTCCCATCACTGACTAGGTCGTGAACACAATATCCTACTCATGTGATAAGATAAAAAACTATCTACAAAAAAAACATATTGAAAGATTTCTACAACTGGTGTAATTTTATATAGATGTATTAAATCACCATCTAGAGAAAAAAATTAATTAGTTGTTGTGGGAAAATAAAGTCTCTAATGAATGGGTCCTTCACAACCAGGTTGATGATTCCACTCGCACTAGTGAGAATAACGTCCTCCTTCTAAAGATTGGAATATAAATCTGCACTGGTAATAGAAGATATTAACCTATTATATAACCATTAAATCAGTTATAATAATAAAAAAAATCAAACCATTTACTTCATCAATGGGTCGAATAAGAAATTTTACAACCAAATTTTTAGAGTAAATTCCATACAATGTTTTATATTCTATGGACATACACCCAATATTGTATATATGATCAGAAACCATTCCCTTAATTCTACAACAAGCACCAAACCATTTAAAAAGTTAAGCTATTTTTTTTAAAGATCCATTTACAAAATTAATTCAATCATAGATGATATAATAATTATATATCTAATGGTAGAATGTTCTGCATCTATAATTTCTTGTTTTTTCTTTATAGCATGAATTTAACTTTCGCATATTTTTTGGGATGCAGTCTAACACCCATGTGCAGTTATATCATCATAGTTCTACCGGTCCATAATTAGGGTGACATAAACTACCTTGACATGTATGTTAATTAGAACACTAGGTAAAAATATAATAAGGGGTAGTGGAGTCCTTCCTAAACATTGCTACCAATTATATTCCCCTTATACAGCTTTTCTATGAGATGTTCCTTAAAAGATTGGGAAAAATAACATGTTTTCTGAAATAATTACACTATAATGTTGGTTACAGACATTGATTCCGCTTTTGAACTAATTATCATCATTTATAGTACTTTAATTGAACTTCATTATAATATAGATTACCACTTAGTTTAATTTCCTTCCTAATGTTCCCATAAAAATAACTATCATAGAGATAATTTATACCAACAGAACAAGATATCCATGTTCTCCCAACTAAAATTTCATAACCACTTCTAAAGTACTCTCTCATTTTACCAAACATGATTACTATATGATTGATAACATTTAAGATTATTCTTATATAAAATAATTTCACCTATGATTAAATCACATATTGAAGCCCATCATGCAAACATCCTGTATTGGAGAACTCGTCAGCTGCTAAAGATAGTGAAAAGTTTTGAATTTTGGTAAAGAAATCGAAAAAATCCATAACTTTCACTCCCTCCTATGTAAGATGAATGAACCCATGATCATTCTCATCCCTAAAATTATATATATAGAAGTTTATTAAAAACTTATCATCAATTTACATCCATTATAGCTCTAATTACTACAAAAATTTATTCATAATGTCCTACCAATTCTAGTAAAAGACCATGAAAATTATATACAACAAGATTCACCATATTATATGTTGGTGTATCATGGTGCATGAGTATTTTCTGGATTTAATAAATCAATAACATTGAATCTTGGGGGCCTCTATCCCCAATTAATAGATATGATTATTGTAGCTAAAATGTTCTGATAAAAGCAATCATCAAGGACAAGATATGAACCATCTCCTTCTCCATGGAATACATGAATCTCAAGATTTTTTATCAATTACGAACATACATATGATCCCTTGGAGCTAAATGAAGCTTTGGTTCCACTATGATTAGAGCGTCATGATTTCCACTCTCCCAGTACTCATATAAAAAATGATGATAACTACATGATAAATACACTACTAAGGCCACTATCTAAAAAACATTTCATCCATAATAGGTGATGACAATATAGGACCACTTTCTCATGGTCTCTCTAAACATGTCTTACATGTGTTTAATCAGTACACAAAAATTTCATTAATTTCAATTATAAGATATAACGTGTACTTCATTTATTAGTTCATAAAAGATAATATATCATATGATATAAATATGTATGTATCATGAACAATGGAGGGAATGATATAACCATATGTTCATGTCATGCTACCATCGAACTCATATTATGTCATGCTAGACCGTTAGTAGTAATCTCAAGAAATAACAACATCACAAAACTTGGGAATCACCTAAGGTGAAATAACATCACCCGTAAAAAATGAACATCATGAAAAATAATTACATCCTAAGACACTTGAATTTCTCCCCAACACATGGGTCAGATAATCCTGTGCACAATATCATTACCATATACTAACACAATATGTTACCCTTTCTCTCATTGACAAACACAAAATAAATAATAAATACAAACCTAACAACTAGGATTAAAAATAGTGACATCCACAGATCTTACACACTATCACATGGCTAAATCAGGTTGGTTATGAAACCTAATGTGTCTCTACGGATATGCCAAATCCTTCTAACTAGAATAATTGTGTGATGAGTATAGTGGGTAGACTATACCCCATGGTAGAGAGATACAGTAAATTTAATTTTAAAAAAAATAATATCCTTGTAATAGAAAATAGTGGAAAGAATACAACATTTAAATGGTATGTAATAGGTAGAAACAATAACTCAAATAATACTAAAACATGTAATGACAGGATGAAATGTATCTATATTTCAACCAGAACATAATGAAAATATAATAACACACTCATATAAATAATCTAAAAATACCATGATACTAAAAACCATGCCAGTCCCATCTCTATAATCCATTCCACCCAACATTCGTTGATCTGAAAAAAAATTCCCTTCCCCTGTCCATACCCACATCCATGTTATTTAATCATGTACCAAATGGTAGGCCAAATATAGTGATAGGAAAACTCAGTAGATCGACACCACCAACTCTAATTAAAACCAGTCTGATAATTAAGATCATGCAATAATGTGATATGGAGGTGTATTACATAATAAACATAGTATAATTCCACAATCAACCTTCACATTCCATATTATAGAAATTCTTGAGAATATAGAACTATTATACTAATCGTAACAACTAATCATTAAGTAATTAAATAAATAGGAAAATATATCTGAATAAGAATTTTGGAATCCAGGAATTTTCCTCTATGTAATCATTTTAGCATCTGGTCATAGCCCTTTATGTAATACTTATAAAATCTAGTAATAGTCTTCTATATAATAATTTTTATAATCCCCAACATATCCTTCCATATAATGATTTTCATATTCCTGGATGATCCCACTAATATGAATTTCAACATGAGACTCAGACAAGTTCATTATATATTAATTACATTATCCATGAACTTCACTATATATTAGAATTAAATCATGAATGAAGACCAAGCCTTATATATATTAATTTAAACATTTATCTTGACAGAACTCATAAAAGGATTATATCTCAAAATCAAATCATAAACCTCAATGGTTTATTATTTAAATTTCCATTTTTATCTAAATTACACATCAATTTTTATCAAATTACCACAAACCATTTCTTTAAAAAAATAATCCATTAACGAAGTAATTATATACATAGAGATTTCTGAAGTATCATTTCATGGTAAAAAAAATTTAATATATTACCCAATTTATTATAATTTCATTTTATGATCACTCATAGTATATCTGTATGCTAGTTCGTGTCAAAATTGGATACAAAGGGATCCAACGAATAATCCTACACATGTTTAATCCTCATTTATTATTTAATAAATTAATTTAGATGTTACGTTTGACATATTTTAAAATATTTAAATAACTTATGCAATTAAATAGATGACTTGGTAATGTTATAAACCACATACCATCCACTAAGGATAAACAGAATTATTCTAATAGGTAACACGAATAGGAAAAAAGAAACATAAGATCATAAGTAGAAACCAATAAAATACATGATCAACATCAACATTTCAACTAACTAAAATCAAGATATTTTACTACCACAACCGGATGACAGTATAATATATATGAAAACTTATGAAAAATTACTCACCAAATATTGATCTCTCGAATCAGACATCATAAAGGTGAAAGGCAGTCAAAATTCACAAGTAAATATACTAGGTCATGAAAGAAGAGACATTCAAATGATATATAATGATAAAAATAACAACATTGTGTAATTAAAACCACCATGTGGAATAAATACATTTAATATAAATTTATTACACAACATGTAATTATCAATTTATAAGAACACTGAAATTCACATATCCTTTTATGATATTATCCGTAAAATGACACTACATGTCAGGTAATAAATATTCAAAACATGTACCCAATTAATTTCCTGACCCATCTCATAACATCAATAGCTTTTATATAATCATAAGGGCTAGAGTCCCACATCATGTACATAATTCACGTTGTTTGTAAATGACCTATATAGAGATTTAATCCTTGTGTATATAAAAGTGCAGAACAACAAATATTTCCATACAAATTCTTGTTAAACCCCCATAATAACATTTTACATGTTTATACCAAGACACCAATAATTTAAACAAACGTAAAAACTTGAACATTTAGTCATTTCCCGTAATATAAACCACTGTCTCAGGAGGAGACTCGACCACCATAGATTAATGTAAAGGAAAAACCTAATTAATGAGGTACAACAAAAAGTTTAATGTGGTACATTCCATTGAAATTATTATATCTTACATTTAAAACTAATTAATGATGGGGATGAATATTATATGGGATATATTGTTGGAAATATAAAAACCATTCAAATTGGGGAAGTTTTAATTGTAAATAAATAAATGGATTCATTCTCAAATGATATTCTAATTTTTATTCAAGATCATGTTGTCAAATTTATGATTCATATAATTCGTAATTATAATGTAATTTAGAACCATCATAATATAGATTCTTTAGTAGAGTAGATATAAATTGAAAAATATATATGAAAATTAATTGGAAGGGTTTCATCCTCAATATTAATTCACATTTGGGTGATTTTGAATAGCTATTCTAAAAATATGGAATGTTATAAAAGACATTACATTGTTTATAGAGCACATAATAACATTTCTCTCTAAAAAAATATCATTTACGACATATTAAAAGCCTCATTGATCATCTCTATGGAATATATTAAATTTTTAATATTAATCTCTTGTACAAGCACTATCAACTAAAAGTGATGAATGGGGACATCAGAAAAAATGGAATTGTGGACATCATATGGTAATAATAAATTTGTCGACAGGCCATTTTGGTTACCAATCACATCCATTTTAATTTTTTCATAATGAATACGATATTCCTCAAGTATTTTGTTAAATTTTTGTCTGTGTATATTAATGAAATCCAGATATAATTTAAAATATATAAAGATCATGTATAATATCTATGTATTTTTTCATAATTTAAAATAATTATGGTCATTAAAAAAATATTGTAAATTTATATTTTGGATACATAAGGTTTATTTATTGGGAAATATTATTTAAAAATGTGGTTTAATATTTTATCCTTAAATAATAATGTATTTCAATAATTTATAGGATCCATAAATATTAATATGATTCAAATTTTTTTTGATATGAGAGGATTTCATCAGCGGGTTGTTGAAAAATTAGGTTTATTATATAATAAACTAAACAAGTTAACACAATAATGAGTTATTTTTATCTATAAAAAGTAATGAGATTAATATTATAAACAAATCAATAGATGATGGTTATTAAATTTATGTTTCTTTATAGGGACTTGGTTGTTTTGTAATGCATAATGATTGTGTTATTTTATTTGAATATCTACAATTGAACCCCTAGGGGATGAATTATCCTTCAATTGATATTGGTATGGATCCATAGCTCTATATTTATAAATTATATTAATAATAAATATATAGATAATTATGAAATATATTTTAATCATAAAATTTTATTATATAAATTCAGTCAAAAATAATTTAACATTTGGTAAAGAATACTTCTATGTCTATTTAATGACTATAAATCACAATTCGCCATCTTCTAATTATATATAATAAGGTGGACTATGAATTGACACGAAATGATAATTTCTCATTATTTATTATGTGTTTGGGATATGATCCATTAATTAAAATTTTTAATAATGTTGGAAAACAAATTCTTTATGAAATAAAAAAATCCCATCTTGACTTAGTTATCATTATATATATCCTTAGTAGAATGAGTTATCAGGGCTTTGATAGATATAATATCCATAAAAATATGTAGAATTAGTTAATAATTGTAAATTTCATATAATTAATGTTGATAAATAATTTATTATAATGTTCTAATAGAGGTTATGTGTTTCAAGTGATTCCTATAAAAATAAAGAATTTTTCTATTAATGTTAGAGATCTTTGTTTTCTTATCATTATATAATTACAATGATTCATTAAAAACTTTGAGAAAATTAGTGGTGGGATGTTATGAAGAATGATATAATTTGTTTGACCATTAATAGTTTTTCATATCAATTGGTTAAATATAAATGAAAACTTTTGGAGAAGATTATTTATCTTTATCAGTGACAAGAATAAAATAGGAAAACATATTTTTGGATATCATAGTTCAACTACCAGTGGAATATTGAGGTGACATATTGAATGGGTTTATTTTTGATCTACTGACAAATTGAATGGAATTTATTCATACAATATAACTATGGCTTGAGATTTGATATGTATAATTTTTTATAAGTACAAAGTCATGTTACATGTTTCCCCCACTCTATTATATATTTTCATTATACTATATTTAAAAAATTATTTTAATGTACATTATATACTGATGGGTACTGAATTAAAAATTATTCATCTTTTCCTCAAAAATATGATAGACTATTAAAGTGGAAAATTAATTAATAAATGATATTTTATTATAATTATCATTATAGTAATATGGAATTTGGGATTAATATATTCTATTTTTTGAATTTTCCTCAAAAAATATTATTCATTTTAGGGTTATGATGGCCTATTTTGAGGAATTTTATGGAAAGTGGTGACAAACTCTGGCGTGACGAGGTGAAGTCAATGATTCAGTATTATTTTCACCAAAACAATTAAAATATTTGTTTTAGGAGGTATATATGATTCCAAACAGTATGATGCATGATTAGATATAGAAAAAGAGTTGTGCAGATAGTTAGAGGAAAGACCTTTCATTTGAAGAAGGTGACTATTTCTTCATATAAATTTTCTATGTATAGGATTAATGTATTTTATTTATAATGGAATGATACTCCCATATTTCATGAGAACCCATGAAATTATAAATTTTATTTTATATGTTTTATATGAATTGGAAATATCATTAACATGTCTCATTAATACTATTAGTTTCTTATCTATGGAAGTACATACATGATACATCAAATATTTTGATCCCTGATGTGGTATATTTAGATATAAAGAATCTATGATGGATATATGTTTTATATTTCTGATCAATGATAATCATTATAATTAAATAACGTGATTATATACGTTAATGTATAAAAGAACAATCACATGATTAAGGAGGCAACAAGGGAATCAAAAAATGTTTTGTGGGAAAAATTACGTCACATTTTTATATAATTATTTAAATTGTGATGATGAATTATCATAATATGGTGATGAATTTTATATCATTGTTAATATAAAAAATAAATAAATTTCATGTATTATGAATATTCACTAATATGTATAATGTAGTTATTTCTAACTATAATATTTTTAGGTATGTTTTTAGTCCAAAATTTTATATTTTAATTTATAATTGAATATTTTTAGTAAATTTTATGGTTTTATTTAAATGTTAAATTTATAAATAATAGAAATAAAATTTTATGAAATAATAAAATATTTTTATTTAATATATCAATATTATATTAGGGGCAATTTTTTATATATTTCTGATGTGATTGATTTATTAGTGAATGGTGTAAACATTAAATTTTTATAAAAACATTCATTTATTTTCAAGTAATTAATATGTATGATTTTTTTTTGATTGGTTGTTAAGATTATTAAGTACAATTTTATTATTTATAATCCTTATATTTTCATCTTATTCTATATTATAATTTATATTGGAGTAAAATAATTTTTTTCTTAAAAATGACATTTTTCAAAAAACTATTTTTTTCCATTCTACAGACTTTTTTTCAAATTAATATCTTCCAATTCATAAATTTTAATCATGTTAAAAGTATTTAATATTTCTAATGTAGTGTTTAATTTTTGAAAAAATGGTCTATTAATTTTTTTGACATTTTTAATTGTAAAATGGTCAAACATGATCAATGTAATAATAGTTTATGGAGTTCATAAGGGGTTAAACATAAGGGATATTGTTTAAAATATCATAATAAATAATTTATATTTTATTGGATGAAATTATATTGATTCATAGTCATCCTAAATCCTATATATTTCATTTTTGTTATAAATTCCTTTGAGAAATCGAGTAATATATTTAATTGTTTTATGTATTTATTAGAGTAATTTTCCCCTCACATAAAATAGGGAACCTCATATACTCATTTATTTATACCTATTAAGAAACTTATATCACTGAATACCAACCGAAATGCATTAACAATTATCATCCACACTTTATATAGAATCTATTTTTATAAAAATAAAAAATCATGAAGACTAATTGGGTCAGAAAAACATATATATCTAAAGAGGTTATATAAGTCATAGTAGAACTATTTCAACTTGGTTCATTCACATTCCTACTCTATATCCCTTCTAACCACAAAAATTAATAAACAAATTAGGTAATTTATAATTATATGATATAATTTTTATTAAGAAACTCATTTTTATTTCATTTCCTTCATATTGGAAATAAATATATCATTGATTTGTATGCACCATATACCACTTCCAAAAATTGATTTGTTTATTATTCTATGGTCACCCCTTAAAACTGGTTAAAACATTTAAAATTATCAATATATAATATATTTTATATAAATTTGGTGAATATGGAAATATAATATATTACAAACTCTTTTACTATTTTTATCCATCAGAATGTGACAATGTTGACCACTTAAACAAGTAGAATAAAACTTCCACAATGTGATGAAATTCCTTTTTCATTAATAACTCAAATGTTTATCCATAAGGATGGTACAAATGACTAAACTAGACACTTATTATATAATTATTATTTATTAATATATCAAACTCAAAACATTATTTATTTCATGAAAAATAAAAAATGGAAACACTATGTACATAAATGTGCATATTAGAACCCCAATGATATGATGAAAATATCTTATCATGTACTCCATGAATTAATGGTTTTAATAATATTATTATTAGTAAAAATAATAATTTTTTCATTATTAATATTCATTAGATGATCTAATGATAATCCCATTCACCATTTTCATCATAATAAATTCATTTTTGACTTATAAACTAAATATCATTAAAACATCCAGTATTAACAAAACCATATTAGGAGTCAAATAAAACATAGTAATGAATAAAATAATAAGAATAATGATATTTTTATGAACATGAATAATATTATTAATAAATTAGAAATTTAATGTAAGTTAATTAATTATGACTCTGCATGAATACAAAAAATGAGACAGGACTCGATCTAAGGGGATTTCATTTAATATATTTAGAAATATTTTTCATACTCTTTTATTCTGATCATGATTCTTCTAAATGTTTCAATAGTCTTTAAATATATGATTAAAATGAATCTAACATTCATAAGAATCTATTTATTAAATTATTATAATAGATTAAAATTTAATAATTTTATCAACTTCTATATAAGTTATTTTTATCTTATTACAAATGTATAAAAAATATATTGATTAATTTATAACATCCTTTTCAAATCATCATATATATTATTCATTTCCATGTGTATTTTATATGTTATCATGGGTTTTCATAGAATATTAATCTCCTTCTCTAATAGTATCTTTTTTATTCTATAATTATTTTCAATGTAACTCCCATGGGTTTTGAATCGCATAAAAAACATCTCCCATTTTGAATTTTTTATTTATTGGGGGTCCTATTTCTTTTTCAATATTAAA
The DNA here is from genome assembly GCA_963277665.1 of Viscum album. Lineage (NCBI taxonomy): Eukaryota > Viridiplantae > Streptophyta > Magnoliopsida > Santalales > Viscaceae > Viscum > Viscum album. The sequence continues at coordinate 1,214,033,203 of OY728137.1, forward strand.
AAAAAAATTAGAGTTAAATCACTTTTATACTATTTTTATGGATGGGTTTCAGTTCATGGAGAGTGCCTCAGGTGTTTGGAATTGTTTTGGAAGCATCAGGGGCCCAAAGGCCTTTATTGTGAGTCTCATGTCTGGGAGCATGTTTTATAGTATGAAATGTGGCATCTTCCAGCTAAAAATGCTCTAAGATATTGAATTGCTACACCATTAGGGTAATCCGTTTAAGGGAGGTGCATGACTGTGCTACATTGTCTATTGATTTTTTAGAGGCTTGTGCATGGGTTGTGAATGGTTAGTGAAAACCTTGTGGTATGTCTCGTGTGTATGGACACATAGGAATTACTCATACATTGTTGCCCACACAGTTTTCATGTTTATTGGAAAGCCATGTGAGATAACCATACGACATCAAAAATGTTGGAAATTGACTTTTCTCCTTCTTCTAGTATCCTATTTTTCTATTTTTTTCATACTTCTCTCAATTGTCACACACAACTAGAGGAAACCCTCAATTTCCACCACCTATTCATTTATCTCTCCCACCCTCATTGAGGATAAATTTTTGGATTCATCTGTTACATTTGAATTTTAGAGGAATGGCTCCCCTCACCCTTGCATCCTTTAACATTTAATTCACCTCAATAAGTACTAAATATATCTGATTCATGTTACCCTATTTTCATTACATTCAAATGAACCATAAATTTTATCCAATCCACTTTTATTTATAGGATATTGTAGAGAATTATTATGTGTATGATTCTATGGTAGGTGGTGCATTCCATTCATTGTTTTTTCACACTAATTTTGGGGTTCGTATTTTTTGCATATCGTTAGGAATTTGGGAGTAACCCTATTTCCTGATATTAAATTGAAAATTTGAATATATGGGATGTAATTGTGCATCCCATCATCTTTTTATTTGAGAAAGGCTATGATAGTGGTCTTAGATCCTCTGTTGTTTTGGTGGGTGAATTGTTTATATCAAATGGATTTTTTTTATCTAGTTTCAAGTATTTAAATTCAATTTCGTTGAATTGTATTATTAAATTATTTTGAAATGATAATATAAAACTGTTTTGATATACTAATATGATATTTTGGATCATCACGGGCATAGCCCAAGAAATTTTGGTGTCCTGGACATCAATATTGAGGTGACGTGGTCATCTAGTTGGGCTTGGCCTAGATTTATTGAGTGATATTGAATCACTGGATGCAGCTTAATGGATTTCATTTTTGGGTGGAGATTCAGTCATGTTGAGGTAATGTACCATGATATTTTCTAACATTCCCATAAAACATGAGATACATGGGGATAGAAGTACGAGGTACTAGTTAGATGTGGTTTATATACTAATTTGGTGATTTTTTCTCACTTGTGATGGCCAAATCACCTATTAGTGTCATGTGCACATTGGTTGACTCAGTGATGAGGTTGTTTTGACCAAACATGTGGGAATATTTCCCTAGTAGTATGTTATATGAAATTTTGTTTGTGTTACTTGATGTATAAATACATTTGAACGCGAGGAGCCTTCGGGTGAGAGCATTAGAGGTATCTACTGGGCGATGAGGATCACCATGATTGAGGCTATTGGGCGAGGAATATTTTTGGATGATGGGGATTATAGTTACTCATTATGGAATTCCATGATCATATAGTGGTTTTCAATTGAGGGTAGGTATCGTTGGTCCTTCCAATTCTAGGCTACGAGCTGAAGAGTTATTTTGTGCATGGGTTTGACAGACTATCTACATTGGTAGGGATGTTCCTTTGGGATGTCACTTCCTTGTAGAGACATGAGGGTTCAAGAGGAATGAGGTGATAGGTAACTTTTATTCAGTATAACATGAGGGTTTACCTAGTCATTTGACAACATGGGATACCTTGGTCAATAGTCAATGATCCTCACATCTATAGATATTCTGGTGCTTGTTGAGGCAAGTAAAATATTCCTTGTGGTTATTGAGGATGAGAAAAGATTTTGTTTAATTGAAATTCATTGTAACTATTTGTTTTATATCTATATACACATACATAAATACTTATGTTTGGATATGAAAATATGGGTGGTATCCTACTAAGACTGATTCTTACACCGTAGACAGGCCCATCCGGATGATTGTAGAAATTATGTTATTGGGTTGAGGTAAAGGATGGGCATCAAGAGATAGATTATAGGTTTGTTTTTCCTAGGATGATGGAAGAGGACCATGAGGTTCCTAGCTCATTAGGATATTTTCTTTATAACTTCCTTTTCTATATCAGTACATACAAATTTATGTATTGTATATAGGTCATCAATCGGTGACCCTTGTACATATTGTATTATATGATCTGTTTTGATATGCAAGATATATTTTTGTACTAAAAGTGTTATGTTTCTTTTATTTCTCATTTTTCAATGCATATATAATTAATTCTTCCACAATTTCATGTTATTGACTATGCTTCAATATTTCTAGGGTATGGTTAGAGTCTTATGTTTCTTTATTTCCCCTACATGTTATATATATGTAATAAAACCAGTCTTATATCATTACCATGAGGGTATAGCTTCTCCTATATTCTATCTTACACTATTTATTTTAGTTGTGTTTCTTTATTGTATTTGTAGGTGTGCCTAATTCCAATTTCACCTACCCTGTTAGTACTGTTCGAGTGTCTAGTCTGGTCAAGTACACTACAATTGGTATCAGCTGGTTTTTATGACTGGGATTTAGTAATAGTGCTTCGACGGGTACTAATGAGATCGATATTTCCTTTTATTTTAGTTGGTCTACAGTTCGGGATACAATATACTATATATTAGGATGTGGTAAGAAAAATGTTTAGAATTTGTGTTTGGGTTCTTCTAGCGCCATGAATGAGGTACAGACTGTGTAGCAATCAGTGGGGGTGGGGAATCCCATTTTACCTTTTCTCATTTTACAGTAAATATGATATCCCCCATGAAATGTAGTCTGGAAATGTGATGGTTATTTTTGTGACATGAGATCCATGGACTGATATGAAAAGGAATGTGATGTTTGGCCCATAGACAAGTGAGTAAAGATGTGTTTGTCAACACATGCTTACAATTTTGATCTGTCACATGGTAGAATGTATTAATTATGTGTAATCATGAGCTGGTAAATATTTCCTGAGAAATTATTTATTAAATGTGATAATCTATGAAATATATATATATATATATATGTAATTTCATTTTGTATGTGAAATGGTCTAGGATATTATAGGTGAATGAAGGTACTATGGCATGGGCTATTTTGATCACCATGTTGTGTGATAAGGTCATCTGTTTGAGGCAACATTGGTTGTGAGGATGGGCTTGTCCTAGGGATTTTGATACATGGATATGTTGAATGCCGGTTAGAAGGCCACATGGCTGGAATAATGTGTGGAATGATTTCTAAATTAAAGGGTAAGACTAGGGACGATTTTCTCTATGTATCTATCCTCATATCCCCATTATATATATATAAATATATATCTAATTTGGTTTTCTGACTATGGATTTATCGTGTTCTACAATGATGGCTCAAATGGAGCATGAGGCGGGTGATGGATTACTTCCACATAGTCACGAGCCTATTGAGACCCCTGGGAATCTGGGAGATTACTGACTTACTTTTGTGTAGCTACAGGTACCTGATTTGGTTTACATTCTTGTGTTGGTGGGGAACCTTGGCGATCATATTGCTTTTGGTTCATGGTTTGATGATAATATTAGAATGATCATTTTTTGGTTAATCAATGGGATCAACATACTAGAGAAGGTATCATAGACAATCATTTAATTCATTACTAATGATTTCTAGTTGGATACCTCGATTCTTTTTTATGGTGACTATGGTCCACAGGCTAATGATAATTGGATTGAATCGACAAAGTTTTTTTCAAGTAGTTAGAGATGCCTCTAGGCCGGTGTGAGAAAATAGGAAACAACACACTGAGAGGGACATAATGTCACTAGTGGTATTTGGAGGTGTAGGTGAAAATACATGAGGTAAAAGCATTGATGGACTTTGATAATAGGTTCTTTGATCACATTCCCAGAAAATGTTGACGGTGGAATGTGTTTGGAAGTTATTAATCCTTTATCATGGCGACATTATTCTGTTTCACTATGCAGTGTCATTAACTATAGTTTTGTGATTCACACAAAAAATGGTGAGTAAAGACATATATTGTGTGAAGCACTTTAAGGATAGATTATCGCACGTCATTCAGGTGTAGGTAAACATATCTAGTCTGTACACTTTATCCAAGGATGTAAACCAAGCACTCGTAGCTGAGGGAAACTGAATGGACTAGTGTTAATCGATCTAGGAATCAAACTTATGTGGTTTCAGGGGGAGTCTTCAGATGGAAGGAAGAGATACATAGGTGAGTTCCAACTAGGTAGTCAGGCCATGGACATAGCCATAACAGATTATAACGGATCGACTAAGATCTACATTTTTTGTGGGAAGGCATAACATGTTTGGACTCAGGATGTGCGTCCTTATATGGAGTTTTGGGCATGTGGATAGGTCGGTCATCTTTAGAAGTTCTACAAGAATTATTCTGAGAAAGCTATTAGTTAGGGATAGGGGAACACTTTGTACTATATTATCAGTTAATTAACGGTACCAGGTGAGGGTAGACGAGCATTATCTTCACACGGTGGATGGGAAAGAGATATTGGTACCATGAAGAGGGGGTCAGTGGCTAGTGGATGGTGTAGAAATGTCAAGAGGACATGCCTCAAGCAGTTGGGATTAGGGTCTTATTCATTTCATGGAGATGTAACTGTTTGAGATTTATGGAAATCCTACAATGGTCATAGGTATTCCATGGTATTAGATGTCACTATATATTTTGTTTTGTTTTGGAATGGCTATTAAGTAATGGTTGTTATTAGTGCTTGAGGTGCATGGGTTGTAAATAGACTAACCAAGAACTGGTTAGTAGGATGGAAGTTGCTTCTGTGAGTATGATATATATATATAAGTTATATGGAACTATGTTTTTTATTTTTTCCTCATTGGATAAGTGTTTATAATGAGTGTTGGCATCATGGAATTGAAGAAATTTGGTTACGTGAGGTGTTCTAGCATCTAAGAACCATGAATACGTGGTACATGGTTGAGTTGTGAGGAACTATTGTGTTACATGAGCATATCTTGACATGTTGGGCCCCACGAGTTCCATGTGATACTCATTCATGAGGTGGGAATCAATGCGATGGAGGATCTAGATGCAAGCCAGATATGACATCGGTGCACTTGATGTGGTGCAGGGGTAAAAAAATATGATGACTATTGAGTCCGGAAAATGGTCAATATATAATTGTTTACTTTGTGTTTTTTTAGACTAGACCAGGGTTTGTCACTCCTATGATTTTGTGCCCCCTTGTTGTAGTTGACCTGTTCCCATGTGATTGGGGTACTTGAGACTACATTTACCTATATGGTTATGTTTGATACCAAATCCATGTTTTTTTGCAGTATGGGGCTTATATTTTTTAGGATATAGATATTCTAACATCCCATGATTCTTAATTGGGTCTAATATCTCTCTTGTTTGGATTTTTTTAATTAGTGGGTATTCTCCATTCCTTTTAGTCCATCGGAACCAAATTCTGAAATATCATTCAACGTTTTTTCATTTTTTTGTGGGTTTAATGTCATGGATAGTAACATGTTATTTTGGAAGGGACTCATGATAGTTGGAGGCCTGAAAGATAGATATTGGAGTTGTTGGTTAGGGCCCACCATTTTGGGTAAACTGTTCGACCTATTTTAGCAAGTTGTGCACCTTGTTTTTGAGTTTCCATTGGATTGGGAAACCATGTGTCCTTTTTTAGTTTTTATAGAGGCTTATTATATTTTTTACATGGTTATAGAAATCTATGAGGTAAGTGCCACGGATAGTGTTACATAGGTTGTACCAATGAACTCTAGCACACATGATTTTAAAATATGTTAGAAAAACTATTAAAGATAACCATGAATCCTCATTAATGGTATGAAATTACCTTTTTATCCTCTTATATTTTCCTCTTTTATATTTTTTAACATTATTCTCTCATTGGTCAGGGAAATTTGGAAAAAACCATCAATTTTACCCTCTTATTTTGTTTGATATCCCTCTTTCATTAGTGGTCTGAGTTTATATCAATTTTGTTGATTTGAAACATTAGTTGTATGTATCTATTCACCCTTGAATCATTTCTTCTCTTCTTTTTCCACACGAAGCTTTAAATATGTCTGATCATTTTTACCCAATTTATAGGTCATTCAAATGAATAATCAATTTCATCCAAATATTCTTCTAGATAGATGATAACAAAAGATGCTACTATGTCAATGAGTCCAAGGTAGGTGGTATAAGATTTTTTTGATTTCAATGAAATTTTTAGTGTGGGGATTTTTAGCATAACATTGGGTAGTTGTGAGAGTCTTTGTTTCATGATATTAAATTAATAATTTAACCTTTTGGGGTTTCTTTGGGCATTCCCTCACCTTGTTATTCATGCGAGTTCGGGTTATAGGTCCTCACTCCTTAGGTGGTTTGGCTGGGGGTAATATTTATATAAAATGGACTTGATTGTATACTTCGAAGTTGTTCGATTAAATTTTGTTAAATTGTTTTATTAAATTGGTCTTAAATGAATATATTCAATTATTTTGATAAACTGATATGATCTTTTCTTTTATGACATGGCATGGACCAGGTGACTAAGGTGGCATGGTCAATAGGATTGAGGAAATGTGGTCATTTTTTGTGCTTGTCCAGAATATATTGAGTGACGTTGAATACCAGTATGGGGAATTATGTATCTTTTTTTGAGGTGTGAATTCCATCATGTTGGGGGAATGAACCGTGATATTGGATTGAATGTTCATCAGTCTTGATCGATAGAGTCTAAGGGGAACAAGGTTCTAGTTGGATGTGGATTAGGTACATATTTTGTGATTTCCTCTCACCCAGGATGTTCAATGCACGAATTGGAGTAACGTATTATTTGGTTGACTCATTTATGAGGTATTTTTCACTGCTCATGTGGGTATAATCCCTCGGTAGTGTTGTAAGAAAAAAACATTTTAGGATGCTTGTTAGATAATTCCATAAGAATGTCAAGAACCTTCGAGTGATAGTGTTGAGGCTATCAGTTTGGGGACGAGGCTCACTGTGATTGGGTACATTTGAAATGAGATATTTTTGTAGGATGGAGATCTTCATTCTTAGAGATATAATCCTATAAACCAATGGTAGATTTTATTTTAGGTCAATTATCATTTTGGATTCACATTCTGCGATTCTAGATGATTAGTGTTTTTTAAAAGGTTTATGAGTGACCAGTATCATTTGTTTCAAAATTCATTTGATATGTCAGTACCTTATTGAGACATGAGTTGTTAGGGGGAATTAGGTTTTAGGAAAATATTTTTTGGTGTAACCTGAGGGTTCTCCTTGTAATTTTACTTCATGGTATATCCTAGGACATAGGCCATATATCATCCCCTCTACAGATATTATGGAGTTGGTCAAGGTAGGTAAAATCATCATGGTTTCTATTGAGCACTAGAGAATCTTTTATTTGATTGAATTTCATTGTGATAAATTGTTTTATTATTTTATTAACCAACTAAAAAATTGAATTGTCTATACACACATTGCTAGAATCCTATTGATATATTTTCTCACACCCTTGAATATCCCTTTGGGATGTGTGTAGTCTTTATATCATTTCATTTAGGTAAATTATCGGCCCTATGATCCAGGTCTTATTTTTGTTTTTTATAGTATTGGGGAAAGATATTTTTGGTTTCTTCCTTGGTTGGTGGTTTCCCTTTTAACATCCTTTTCAATATCTTCATGCCCTTATATATGTATCTTACTAAGGTTATCCATTGGATACCCTTATGGATATTTTTTTGTATGACATATTTTGACATGAATGATCTAATTTTTTTCTAAAATTGGTATGTTTGATTTAATTTTCATTTCCCACTACTTCTATTACTGCATCTTATGGTATTGTAGGTTACTGATTGTGCTTCCCCCTTTGGATGGTCAGGTTCGAGACTGGTGAGTCATTATTTAAGTTTCATGTTATATATAGGGAATCAGACCATTATTATATGATTATCTTGAGGGTATATCCTCCAAAATATTCCCACTTAAACCATCACTACTAGTCAATAGCTTTTGGACAATGGGGAGGCCCATCTAAGGATTGTGGAACCTAGCCCATTAGCATTGTTTCTATTCCTAATCGTTTCAGGGATGCAAAATTCTACCAAAAAAAAAATAAATAAACATTTATGTTTTTAATGACATATTTATTTTTTGTGGGATTGAAATAAAATACAATTATGTTTTATTATTAATTTCTAAAAAATAGTTATTTTATTCATGTTATGATTTCTGGATAATGATTTATGAATGATGGGTGATCCCAATAAAGTTTTGATGATGGGTAAGCATTGTATTTCACCCCAATTCATTATGTAAGTGATAGAGTTTATTTAAAAAAAGTAACTTGTGGAACCCATTGTTTCAAGTAATTAATTATTCTGTAATGTATTTTAAGTATATATATTTGTTGGGTGAAGATCATGATGGTTTTTTAAACATTTGTAAAGTTGGGGGAGTTCTAATGTTTAACAGTCTTAGAATGATTTCTGGAAATCATTCAACACCAAAGAGAAACCATGTAAAATGTTTCAATAAATTATTTAGTGAAAGGTTTTTATACACTATTTGAAAACCCAAGAGAAAACATGCAAATTTAAACACATATAAATTTTTATTTTTGCGCATGTGTTTTATAACTATGTGGGCCAACCATGTGAGTTTTTCCATGAGGAAAAGGTTAGCACAAAGTAACCAGATGGTTTTCCAAACATTGAATATAAAATAACATGTTATAAATATATATATCAGAGAATTGGTAAATAGTAATGGCATAAACGATTCAATAGTGCCTAATTGAGATCACTAGATTACATGTTATTTTTTCAAATCCTTACTAAAATCACAAGAACTCTGTTTACAGTTGTTAAGAAATATCATCCTAATAAATATTAGAAATCCTAGAGGATGTTCCAAACATTTCTATACATTATACGTGCCTATACAAAGGATTTTAGAGGCTCATTTTAAGAGCACATAGCATTTTTGAAGTTATCATATAGCAATAGTTATTTGTTGTTGATTTATATCGATCATTTTAATGCACTTTATGAGCCTCCTTATCATTCTTAACTTTTTGGGTGGAAAGAGCTGAGACATAATTAGTTTGGTTGAGATTTGTCTTATAGAAAACAATGAATGTTAAATTCATTAATAAGAGAATGTAGATCGATCTGAGCTTCCAAAAATCAAATATGGATCATCAACGAAGACCATTGTCATTTGAGATGGTTGATCATGTGTTCTTGAGAATCTCTCCATGGCTTGTGAATCATTGTTTTAGAATGTATTTTCAAAAATCACTTTGATATATAGTTCCTTTTGAGATACGTAATCTATTTGATGAGGTGGAGTAATACATGGATTTTCTACTAATGTTTAGCGTAGTATATTATGTTTAATACATATCTCTATTGAAAAAGTATCAGATTCATTTTGACCATGTGTGTAACAACCATGACCCATGTAGCCCAGATTTTGGGGTCATTTAACTATAATAGAATAGATCAAATAGATCAAATCACTATGTATTAAACATCTTTGTATTCATTATAAAAATTGATATGTATATATTTACCTTATTATATTGGTAATTAAAAATAACACATACCCAAAAAAAATCCATTCTTACAACTTATTTGGTGTTCCTTTTATACAGCTTAGGGATGGACGAAAATAAAAAGGGTGATCTCAAATTGTTATGAAGGGATATATAGAACAATAAAAAATTAAGTAATGTCAATAAGGCATAAACATTAATTAAAGGTAAATTTTCTAAATACATATGCTATCAATTCACTAAGAATGAATATGCATCCATATATTTATTTAATAATGAAAACCTCAAGGAAAAAATAACAGAATACTAAATGAAGAAATTTATTATTTAATGGATTGTATGTGTCTATAACATGAACCATTATACCATCATTTTGATTATTTCGGTGTGTAAAAAATCATCTAATTTTTTTTAGAAACTAGCTTTATGGAATTGTAGCTAACTATATTGTCTTATAAGACCTATCGATGCATTGGAGGAATATTTATAACAGGTCTTCACCAATCATTTCTTATGAAAATAATTATTTATACATATATTCAATTCATTAACAATATGTCTTATCAAAATAATTATATTGAGTAGAGGATACATACTCACCAATATTCACCCAAATAACAAATCATTCAAATAAAATAATATATTTAAAAAATGGTACAAGGATAAGGAATGAAAAATATACATGAAACAATAAATGATGATATTTTATAAAATATTCAATCGATTATGATTATAAATTAATGGGAGGTATATATACACCACACACAATGAATAGGCGGAGAATAAAGAAGCGCCAAGGATAATACCACAACATATTTTGTAGAGAATGGATTTAAATTGTTCGTGGAAATTCATAATGGAAAAAAAGAATATATCATGATAAATAATATTCAACTGAAGTGAAAACATCCAAATTGTGTGTGTAATAACCTTTATAAATGATCCTCTTTAGTGCGGTTTATGGAGACTTTTCAAGGACATTTAAAATAAAAAAGGAATAATTGTTTGTATAAGAATATAAATGAACAATTATTTCTTTTTATGAAAAAAATCAGTGATTTCGAAAACATACTAAATTTGAACAAATCTATTATTTATTGTACTTGAATATGGGTTTGAAATTGTAATTTTCCATTAAATCGGGATTTCATATCGGGTGGAATTAAAAAATGAGACCTTATAAAACATGCATTACCCCTAAAATCAAATTTAACTATTCTAGATACAAGGGTTTAGATCAAACAAACAGAATGTATAAGAATTATATAAAAATAATTAAAAATTACATTAGGGTAACAATATAGAAAATGTAACCAGAATGGAAAATTGTGGTTCAAGGACGATCCCTTACCTTATGTATGAATGTTTTCGGAAGTTGATCATATTCTCCTTGAAATTTAGATTAAATCAATAAAATATTTAATTTAGAGTCATTTATTCCTGTATTTTATTTATTATAATTTTATTAATTTCATATATATACTTTTTAATGAGTAATAAGATACAATTTTATCTCTAGGGATCATTCATTTCCATGGTTTTTATGATCAGTTTACTTGTATGCATTTATGGAAAATCATGTAAAATGAGAACAGTTGTCCAGAATTTAAATTATATGTTATTAATGAACATATATAATATTAAATGGTTATAAATTTGATTTGTTTATATCATATAAGGATCAGTCATTTGATAAAATGATTTTGATAATAGTTTAGATTACTTTGAAATTGTTTATCACAATCACAGAATAGTATTTCTTATTAGTTAATATTTTGTATATGTACTGTTTATAGAGTGTTAAATAAGATTTAATACATATATAATAATATGGTTTAACATTAAAAAATGGTTTTATGTCCATACCTGAAGGAATAATTGAAAAAATAAAACATGTCATCCACGAAGGATATAAATCACCACCTCAAAGACGATGTTTTCATTTTTTAGAATAAAAGGAAGAGGGGAAGATACATGATTTTTGGATTTCACATTAAAAAAATAAAATTCCACTTTATATAAGATACTATAGTATTAATGAATGTTTTGATAGAGGATATTGAGAAAGAATAAATAATTAATGGAAATTGAATAAAATTGAAAGAGAATGATATAAGGGTTTTAAATAATTAATAGTACAAATTGATATCCTACTTCAGGAACATGGGTTTTTGACTTCTAATGGGACAAAAGGATCATGGAAATTGGGATAGTCTTTGGTTGGGTATTGTAAATAAATTTGGAAATATTGAAGTCTATTGAGGTTTGATGAGAATAGGTGGTGAGTGGTGGTATTTATACTCGGGGATAAGAGTGTGTTCCCATTATTTTATTCATTTTATTTTTATTTTGGATCAAGACTATGAATAATGATAATTACCATGACCAAATATAGTAAATAATGTTAGTGATTTAAAAAAAATTGGTTATTTCCATATCCAGAAATTATCCTAGACTGAATAATTCATTTATTTATATATAACATAAATTAACAGATTTCTGTATTAAGAAAAAATTCTACAATTTTATAAAAATCCCAAAAAATATCCCTTACATTTTTTCAAATTCCATAATTAAAATATGAAATTCAATATATGAAAATATTTTTCTATATAATATAGACTATATTTATTTATATAGTTATATTATAATTTTAATTTGTTTTGAAGTTTAATTGGATAATGTTTTGATAATTTAATCAAGTTTTATTTATTGGAATTTATTTCACATTGAAATTGGAGATAAACACATTTTAATCATTTTATAGTTTCACTTCATAAAAACCTGCTTTCTGGTTTTGACAATGGAAATTATTTTAAATTAAATTATCCCTATAATTTGTTTTGAATTTTTAAAAATGGATTCTATATTTTGAATCATAAGGTCCAACTTTTGTGAATATGTACCTTTTATTTTAGGACTTTAATAATATTAACATCAGAAATTATTTTTATTTACCGTGATTAAAGGGTAAATCTGGTAATTAAGGGTAAAAATAATATTTTAAATATTTAAAACTACACTAAGATGTGTCCTAATCCCATTGGATGAGTAATTTCTGACCGTGACCATCTTTAGGCAGAATCTTTTTAATTTGGGAGCCACTTCGGAATGATAATGATAAGTTATAATAATTAATATAACGTGAAAAATAATATTAACATGTATCTTCAAACTAATTTTTTTATATGGGGTTATTTAGGTTATATCTTCGAGTATAAATATTAATTATAAAAATTAAATTATTTTATACATCCTTCTATTTTATTTATAATTTTTATACTATAAATAAAAAAAAATTAATTATTACACAATGATGATGTAGTGATTGTATCATTAATAAAGAATTGAAATAAATGAAATTATAAATACTAAAATAAATATTATATTACATAATTAATGTCATCAAAGACTTCAAATGGTGAATGTGAAAAGTTGTGTTTTATTAAATGTTTTTTAAGGAATAATATTTTTATGATTTTTTAAAAAAATTCATGTATGAATAATGTTCAAAATTCACATATTTCATAGCTTAAAATATAAAATTTTATATTAAATGATGTTGAATTCTTAAAAATATATGATTGGAAATATGGTTATGATGAGTCCAAATATGTCATAAATTTCCTTTTGGGTCTTTTTATAATATATGGTAATTACATTATCCAAAAATATGTAAATAACATGATATCACTATAAGATAAAAAACGATAAAACAAGGGTCAATCCAAAAAGATGACGATAAAAAAAATATTCAAAACATGTCTATAAATTATTGTGTCATAGGTACTCGAACCAAAATCATATTATATTCAAATTAAATGATTTTTGAACATTTTAAACTGAAAATGAATTTATTATAAATTAATATTTCAAGAACTTTTTAATGTGCCCATCCAATGTCTTATAAAATTCCACAATCTCAACCCACTTACACACAGCTATAAAGAAACATGAATCACAAAAATTCAGTTCACATAAACTCTAAAAATTCCTATCGTCCTCATATAATCCTTTAATTGGGTATATAAAAAATGCAAGGAAGACTTTTGTCTCAAATCAAAAGAAGCTACCTGATTTAGAGGTAACATCTTCTCACAAGTTCTTTTTATTTACATTCCTTTTCAACTCCCTATGATTTTCTTATTTTATGATTACATAAAATTAATATTATCAAAAATATACTTTTATGTTTTAATGAGAAGTATTCTAACTACACTTACACACACCTCCATCTTATGGATACAAACATATTGTTTCAATGTTCAAAAAACTACAGCCTCACGAAACGTTGATTGTTCAATTTTTTCCTACCAGCTTTCATGGAGGCCATTATGATGGTACAGTTTTTGTCTATAAAATATATTATATTTATTTTTACCCTATTATTCAATTAGTTTTTAAATTACAAAATACTTTTCTTCTTTTCATAAAGCGTAAATATGATAATTTCATTTGACGGAGTATGAACTACCAGCCCTTAAAGTGATATGACTCATTTATTCCATTAATAAAATGTATGAAGGATGGTTTTATTAAAACTATTAGACATAAATGACATAAATATAATATTGGTATTGTAATATACATTTATTACATTTAGTTTTATTCCTTTATTATGACATTGAAATTAATCCAGCATTTATGCATACGTATGACCAACTATCTCCAGGAACAGTGCATTTCATTTCGTATCTGAAAATATTATGAACTATTATTAATAATTATATACATAATATATATGATATTTAAATCATGAATATTATTTTTGATATGGTGAAATTTTGACTACATAGACAATTTACATTAATATAAGTTCATTTTCAACTCGGGAACTAAATATCGGCAAAACATCTAATATGAAATTAAATAATTATGTAATTTTTATAACAATAAAATAAGTAATATTAAAATAATAATAAACATGAAAAAGGATATGAGGAATGAATAAATTAACCTATGTTTATTATTTGTGTATATAAATAACGAACGACACTAGTCGTTATCATGGTAAGAGACATTTTATCAATCACCTTTCATTGAGGAATATTTTGAAATATATACAACCTTCATTTATACAGAGTATAATAAAACCCTTTGACTTTTAATTTCATTAAAAGGGAATATATTTTATACATATAGTTTTACTAGATGAGAAAACAAGAATTTATTTAACATATGTGCCCACAACGACTGCTTTGCCGACATAACCATTATTTGAAATTTTACTTTCTCTATAAGCCTTTATATTTTTTTAAAGGAATTGAAATCCCTTATTCCCATTTTGAGTTATTTGGTATTGAAAATGGTTTCAGAAGTCGATTTAATATTTTAATATATTTAAATGATTTCATTTGATTTCTAATGAAATTTTATGAGTATAATGTTGATAATTACAATCATTAATGTGTTATTATTATATAATGGTACTTGGACATTTGATGAGTGGTTTCATGATAAACCAAGGAAGGGTGGCTATATTATAACCTCCAACTCTTTGGGTATGGATTTCAGTCATATAGTTATTCTATTTAGCTATATGCGTGAAATTCAACCATATGATTATTCTATTTATTTATGTTTTTGTCCCAAGTTACAATTATAATATATTTGTTGCATTATATGGGATTTATGAGAGTATTTTTGTTACAAAAGGGTGATAAATGATCTTATATTTGGTGAAGTGTTTTTTATACTTCTTAATGGTGAAAGGTTTTACATTATGATAATGTAATCATTGTTTTCAGTTTTAGTAAGACAAATAGTTTTCATTTATTGTTTATCCTTTCTGAGATTTTTATACTCATCCCATGTTTTGAAATTTTTTCACATAAGATATAAAATAATAGTGTTATGTATGGGATCATGGAAAATTAATTCCGTTAAAAATTAATTGAACAATGTTTCATTTTAAGAAGTTTTTGTTTTTCTGAAAAAAATAATAGTTTTTATAATTGAATACACTGTAATTTTACATTTTTTATGTATGAGTTATGACCTAAATCTATAAAACATTAAACCTAAAAATATCTTCAATGTGAATTCTTTAATTACCTAAATATTAATTATGGTTATTGGAAGGGGCATTATAGGACACATTAAGGTTTTACAACCCTTTTCATTCTATCTTGATCAAGGATCAACTCAAGAATAGCTCTAACCTTATTTTTTAGTTCTTCACATTCCTTATGTGCCTCCTTAATCATTACATAGTTAGAGGTTTGAAAAATAATTCAAGAAAAATAATATCTCTCCATGTTAATATGGAATTCTAGATCCATCCTTTGAAAATCTAGAAAAATTGGAAAAAAATTTATCCTCTGCATAGATAAGTTAGCATGAACTCTTCAACTCTAAGAATTTTCCACCTTGTTCACTTTCCTATGGTGGTAATGTATTGAGAAATCATAATACATTGTCCACACTAACTATATTATATAGGACATGTTAAACGCCTTCTAAGTGAATATATATTTTTGAGTATTATTATCAGTATATATATCACACTTTTCCCCTTAAAAATATATACACAATTTTTTAACGCAAAAATTACCTCTCCAAACATTAAATAATGATATCTATTATTTTCCTAATGAGTCTAAAACTATAATTAAGTGTAGGATATAACCATGTTCTTTTTATAAAAAAATATAAAAATACTTTATTTTATTCATCACTATAAATTAAAAACCATTCTACACTAAAGGGTAATGAAATCACAGTTGCACATACCAACCTAGTCTTTAGTTCCTTGAAATTTACATCACATTAATTATTCTAAAGGAACATAACACTCATATTTATTAACATTGATATATGATAAATAGTCATGAGAAATTCACCCCACCCATTTTTGATAAAAATGCCTTTTGAATGGGTATTAAGACACATACACAGGATGTAACATCCACATGAATTTCAAACATATTGTCACATTGATATATGATCATGTGGTGGATTGACATATAAAATATAACTTCCCTTAATTGAAAATTGAAGTGTTATTTTTGCATATAATTCCAATCCATGCTTATGATTACATCAAATTTGACAAAAGGAATAATTACATTATTTTCAAAACGAACATTCTCACAAAAATCAATCAGAGAGCAATCACACACTTGATATGAAATAATCATAAAATTAGATTTTTTTCAATGCTAATTGCACCACTATTTGTTTTTGTGAAATATTAGCACAATATGAAAATTCTTTAGATATGAAAGAGTGTGTAGATCAAAAATCAAATATGACATCAGTATTTATAGAGTGGATGGTATTTTTACCCTTCATAATGTCATTAATGAACCCCCCCCCCCCCCCCTCAGATATAGTGATTGCATGAGATTTCCCCTTGTAACTCACCTTAAGAGGTGCTAACATTGATCATCATCACCAACTCTAGGGTTTGTGTAGTAGTTATCATAATTAACCTTCTCCTTACACTTGTAGCACTGAATCATGGGAGGTTCCTTTTATGCATCACATTCCCCATTACCGTTTTGAGCCAACTTATTCCCATCACCTAAGAAATAAATTGGGTAATGACCTTCCTTTCCACACTTAAAATATTTATTGGACCCCGTATGGAAATTTTATCTATGATTCTTCCCACATAGTGAATAAAAGAAAGTTCATAATCGTTTCCCCATAGTTTTTATATTTTTTTATGCTCTATCTTCCAATTCTTTTCAAACCCATGTGATTTATACATGATTACTACCTCCATTTCAACAATTATTACAAAATGAAAAATCTCTTCGTAGACACTGAAGTATATTTTGTTGAAAACCATTATAAGACATGGATTTAATCCACAAAATAATATATCAACATTACATTCGGATGGGATAGTTATTCATAATTAGTAACTCATAAGATTATTGAATGTATCCCTGTATATACCAATAGATTCATTATCCCTTTTCATCAAATCAAGGAACTATATCACCATCATGGTACAAAGAATTCTAGGAAATTAATTATTGAAAAATTTCTTCATAAACTCATCCCAATCTATGGATTCACTTTCATCATTCTTCTATGTATTATTGATTAGTTTCCACCATTGATCTAATTCTCCCTCTAAACAATAAATTTCCGGAATGAATTTATCATTAACCATACACCAAAGAAAAAAGAATATCCTTTCAGTGTTACTAATCGATTATTCAACAAAAAGTTTATTAGAAGAACCTTTAAAAGATTATGGATGTTTTATTCATGAAAGAGTAAACAAAATGGTGGTCCCTCTTTTTCCCTTTTAAAAGTATGACATGATTCAAAGATTTAGAGAGCTATGTGAGCATAACAATGAGGTTATTAATTCTGACTCCAATAAAAAAAATTTGTTCGTGAGGGAAATCGTTGAATTATCCATTGAAATATCCATTAATGTGGTTATTTTAGGATCTATCCGTTAACTAAAATAGAATTCATAGACTATGAAATGGTTAAATAATGAGTAACCACATAATCAGGAAACATCACTTTTAGGTTGTCTAACAAATTATACCATTTTAATCAATGAAACATTAGGATTATCATAGTTTATTTATAGCCCGATTATATTTAAATTATTCATAATGTGTTGTGAATAGTTTTTCAATTCTAAAATCATATCCCCAAGTAGTTTCAAAACAGGTGTGCCAAAAGACCTCATTTCATGTACGATATTACCTTGAGTCATGCCAATGACATCATGTCAGATTTGTTATACCTAGATACATTTTTCCCTAAGCTGCATCCACTTATAGTATCCATATAGGGATGTATTTCTAATACACCACTTACTCTATCCTTCACAAAATTTCCCATACAATTTCCTATACATTAAATCATCCTAATACTAATCGTTATTCATATCAATAGATTTATCACAAATTTTTTCTCAACATAATTTAAAAACATTAAATAAACCATTCCTCTGATTAAAACTATAGAAACCCTCTCTTTTTAAACATTATCATTTCATTAATTTTACATAATACACAAAACATTACAAAAATATACTCTAGGAGACTATACTAGTATACTTTTTTTGGGAACTTTGGAACATCAACACTAGTACATATGTGAGCGACAAAATCTTCCACTGTTTTCTTCTTAACTATAACCCTTCTCATACATATCAAACATAGTACATATCATCATAACATGGGGGAAAGGAAACATTAATGGGGTGATCTCAATTGCTCAATAAGTGTAAACAAGGGAGATCTGAAATCATAAACATGAGTATCAGGGTATTAAAATGTGATCATGAAAATAAAATATCATACCCTACATATGAAACATCATAAAAGACATCATGGAAAAAATATTGGCAGTTCATAAAACATGAATCATAAACTCATAAAGATCATAATCCATGAAATAATAATGTAGTAATAAAACTTGGAATTGTTGAAAAATCATATGTATATAATTATATCCATATTATCCAAGACATCGCTAAAAATACTATCTTAGTAGTATGGGTTCACTCCCCAAACCAACATATTAGACATGTTTAAATACCATGTCCATCATAGTAGCATGGGTTCACTCCTAATACCTTCTTAGTTTTCCTAGTTAACTCCCACATCTATCATCAAAGTCATGTTTCACTCTCAAGAAGGGAATAGATTATATAATCAGATATAAATCTTTAACCAATTCATGTAGGGGATACAATTCCCAACTATCACCTAATGAAATTATACATGCATGTGCCACCAGAAAATAAACAATCATATCATAACTCATGACATGAAATGTGTATCATAACCATGTATATATTTCATAACATACGGAAATGGAAATGCATCATAATAATTTCATCAAATGAATAACACCTGAAAAGAATCAGGTCTTCAAATCATATAACCCGTGAAAGGGATATGAGCTTTCAAAGCATAATTCCATTGAAAAATAATCCATTCAAAGAAATAATATGAATGAAAAAATTAAATAATTTCCACATAATGGTTTTATTATCTAAAAAGGATGTTATCAAAGATGGGAAATAATTTTGAAAAATCTTTCACAATTATTTCTGTTGGAAAATATCATTTCATTTTTGAAAAATGTTTTTTATAACATAATACAAATAGAAAACCTTTTTCAATGTATATAGTGATGAAAAATAATAAAAGATGATTTGAAAATAATAATACATTTTTAAAATATCTTTTAATTTAAAATTATGTTAAAGGATCTTTTGACATCATTTTGAAAACAATTTCAAAAACATGGTTTTTGAATATAATAAATCTCTGACCAAAGATAGAAACATTCAAATTTTACAAAAATATTATTTTACACACAAAATATTGAAAAAATGGTTTTAAATATATGAGAAAACAATAATAAATAGAGGATAAAAAAACTCTAGAATATTCATGAGAGGGGGATCATAATATTTCATCATGGGAATCATAAACAATAGCATTGACATTGCCTCAATAAACTCTTGTAACTCGATAACATGGGATCATACTCTCCAAGTAAGAAATGATAAATACATCAAGATTAAAATATAATTAAAATAATTAGACTCATGATATAACATGTAAAATGGTTGTATATACACCTCAAAAAAGAGCTCGGGTGTATAAAAATTGTAATCTAAAAAAAGGTAAAATGAGAAAAACTATTTTACCAATTTATTATCTTTTGATTGTAAGACACTGTGAAAGAAGGATCATAAAATGGGAATATGAATAACCAAAAATTTAATTTCAATATATATAAAATTAAATAATCAGTAGTACACGCACCACCCAAATGGAATGAGTGGTGAAGAAAGCATGTATCTTACAGAAATTAAAAGTGAGATGAAATCCCCATACCTTGTGTCATAACTCACATTGTAATCATTAAAACATCCTTTAAAATAAATATATGCTTATTATAAATATATTTAATCATCATATTCTTATATATATTACAATATATGGTTTTATTTTTACCATATATTACCTTCTTGTTAACGATTCAACATTATGTTTTCACATCAGGCAATATTCCCTTTGTTCCTCACATGTGTCTTGATTTATTATATTGTAGATCCTTATAATTATATAATGACTCAAGAATGAAGAACATAATATAAATATTATGTATATATTTTATATTTATATTATAAATATATATATAATATATATAAGTATGAAATGGAAAACACTATTCCTGGAGAAGGTATGCCATACATACGCATTAACGTTGTTTCCGTCTTTATTTTCGTATTGAAAGAAAGTATATAAATGAAATATTTATATATATACATATCTATGTATATAAATTTATCATTATTAATTTCACATTACTATTTAATATATATCATATAATTTTACTACACCAATCCTCATTACATTCCATGTGGTGTGTGAATGAAACACATAACTTTGAGGGGTCGGTAGTCGACACTTTCTCAAACAAGTTTATTTTATTAACAGTAGAGGGAAAGTAAAGATATGTGTGTTTTCAGAAGGAATAATGAGGCATAAAGATATAATAAATAAATTATATGACATATATAAATAGAGTGTCCCTTATAATGGCCACCATGTCTTGTGGTAAATGAAAAATTAATAATCACCATTTCATGAGGTAAAAATTATCCATACAAAAAAACAGTATGTTCGATATCCATCAGATGGAGGTTTGTATAAGTGTAGGTCTAACAATTAGCATAAAAATATCCAATTATATTTAGGATAGTAGTGTTTTTACACCATAATAGAATAATGATAGTAGATGGGGTTTCGAATGAAAATAAAAATAGGAGCTGGAGAGAGGACGTTAACTCTTAATCAGGTAACTCCGTTCGGTTTATACCAAATGGATTCCTTCAAAACCTTTCTAATGATTGTTAGAATTCAAGGTTGAAGGGAAGATTTTTGGGAGCCTACGTGGGATGATATTGGAATAAATTAAATTGTTTTATATATGTGTGTAATTGCAAGAGGTGGTGTCCTTTTATAGTGGAGGTGGAGTAGAACTCATGTAAATATTTGAAGAGAGAATTCCACCAACTTATTTTATATTGAAAGTGGATCCAAAAATGGAAAAAGGGAAGGACATTTTCTAATAGGGTCTATATATGGATATCCAATGGGTTTTTTATAAATTTATAGTTCATTTTTCTTCAAACAATTAAGGTTTAGTACTTTATTAACCAAATAGTCATCTTTACTGAAGTAATTAGTTTTAGTCACTTTCACTAATTATAATGGTCAAAAAACAAAGTTCAACTCAATTGACATTAAAACCTATGATGATTCCAAATATTGAAACCAATTTTCAAAATTCTAATCTCTAAAGTTGAAAAACTTATTTTAATATTAATCATGTTGTTGAATGATGTTGTGGGTTTTTAATGTAAAAATGATCAAATGTTTGCTTAGTCTCTATATCCAATTTCAATGTGGAAATAGTTCAATGATTTTTTTTTGACTATTTGTTAAAAAAGTATCTAACATAAATTTGACATCAAAATAAAATATATTTCTTCTTTATTAATATATTATATTTTAAAAAGTGTTTTGAATTAATATCTATTATTTTTTACTTTTCATCTAAAAATGATATTTTTAAAAAAATTATCAAAAGGATAACATGGCCTTATTTTGATATTCTGAATTAAAAATTGATGTTTATTTTATCAAATTATATTTCTAAATGTCTCTAAAATCACTTTCATTATAAGATTTGGTTTGTTAGAGAAACTATTTCATAAACATAAAAAGGACATTATGAAAAAACATATCATTCATTATCGATATGTATTATTTATAAAAAAGAATTTATATAAACATTTGAAATGAATTTTTTAAAATTCATATAACTATTTTTAATGGAAATATTATGATTATATTATTTAAATAATAAAATTTGGTTTCGTAGAAACATAGTTTTGTGTGTATTGTTTACCATATAAGGGTCGCATGTATCATACACCAACTGAGTGATGTGTGTATCATACTCCAACACAGTGTTGCATGTAACGTATGAATTTTTTTTATTAAGTGTAATATTCTACATGTTAGTTTAGTATGAATAAAAGTTTTAACTTAGTGCATCACAATATGAAAATTACAATTGATTCTAAAAAAATAGGTGCATAAAAACTCGTGGTGTTACATGATGGGAGGTTTTATAATGTTGGAGAGGTGTGTATTTTTATTATTTTATTCATTTTTTTATAATTTTGTCTCATGAATGTGTATATTTATTATTACCATGAATATATATTGTAACTAATTCATGTTAGTGCAAACCAATGTGTACTTACCTCATATATATATCAACCATTACTCAATAATTCATTTATTTACATATATCATAAATTATTTTGTATCACTATGCAAAAAACTTCAAATATTTTAGTAAATTTAATCAAATTACCCCTATACATTTTTGACATACCAAATAAATTAACTCCATTTTTAAATATTAATTTTATATATATGATAATTTTAATTATTTAAAATCGTCATTGACTAAAAAATTTCCATTTTTAAAATTATAATTGATTTTATAACACATTTAAAAAATAATACGATCTCATAAAATTTTCGTATAATCACATGAAATAAAAATATTACTTCATGAACCCATTTTTTGAAAATAAATTTTCTTTTAAATCAATATATTAATTTAAAAGTTTTAAATAAATATTTATGTTTCACAAAAATACCAACACTTCATTTCTCATTTTTAAAATATTTATTTTCTTAGCCAATGATATAGTAATATCATATTTTCATTTATAAGATACCTAAATTTTATTTATACTTACATAAGTAAGGATACTTTTTGAATTTTCACATTACTATTCCTAATGGTTACATTACTTTTCCAATGGTCATGTCACTATTTAATAGTACATTAGTATTTGTTTTATCATAGTTTCATGTGAAACATAATTACTATATTTAATAATATCTATGCAATAAAATATCTGGATTTTCTTTTGTGTTTCAATTGAATCATATTGACCTAAAGAGGGATTATTTTTTTTTCATATGCTAGTACGAATTTTAGAAAATAATGTGAATGTATTTTATGGTTAATGCATTGTTCTAGTTCTGGTTTTATGAAAAAATGGTCAGATTTTGGAAGAGACATGAGAATGATAAAAATAAATAGTTGATAAGTGGACTGAAATCATTCAAGTTAATGTAGGTTTTATACATTCTGTGGATTAAAAAAAACATGGTAAGGAAAATGTTTCACACATGGTTTCATGTATATATCCCATCATTTATATATTTTATGTTTATAATTTGTTTCTGTGATGTTTTAGAGGGTTTGAAAACCATTTGAATTTTAATTGAGGAAATTTCAATGGTTCAAAATATGAGAACTATATGTGGATACTCTTTAACTCCTCCAAAAAAGAATGAATAATGAGATAGTGGAAAAAAGATGGCACACGGTTAGCTACACATTTTTTCCTAAATGTCTAGAAAATATGAAGAAATTGTGAAATGTGGAAAAGGGAACCTTTTTGGGTTGTAGAATGGTTTTTCAGGACCGTTATGATCATCTATTAGTGGTTCTCATTGAGGCAGAGGCTGGAGCACAATTAGTACACAATTTTTATAACCAGGTTACTAATCATGCTTGGTTTTAGATCTATATCCTAAAATAGTGTATCTGGGTTTATATTAGATCTAAACTCATCTTTTTCACTCCATTTTGGCTCTAAATTGTTACTTATTCCCCCCAATGGCTATAGAGTATTACTCATTTGATCTAGTAGTGACTTAAATGATTTTCATAGGGTTTTTATTCTTGATTCACTTGGCATGTCTTAAATTGTGGTAGTTTTATCTGATCTACATTTCTATATACATATCTCTCTTGGATTATTTAATCTAGTTCTCTGAATATACACATAATATTTTTGATACCAATCATGGTTAGATTTTTATTTCTTCGAGGAAAGGAATATATATGTAAGAATATGGTTCTTCCTTTGAGGTATGAATCCTTCATTTTATAATTGTACATATAAAAATGGGGTAAATTGGTGAAGTGGTTGTTTGTATTCTTGTTAAACAATGTGACCTAGAACTAAGAATTGTGTACTTGTTGGTAAATGCCGTGTAAGGAAGCCTATAGACCATGTAATCCTGGTACACAGCCATGTAATGGCCTAGAAAGGAAACTATATAGACACATCCTGTTATCTCAAGTACACTCCACGTATATTTGTTAAGGATTAAAATAGGAAGTAGCATTATTTTTTGTTAGATGGACCGATGGATCATCAAGGGTTACGAACAACAGTTCCATGAGCTATTTTCTTCCCTAATTGATCATATAAACCCTAATTTCATTGTTGTTAGATGTGTTTGAACTCAGTATATGATATATTTATTCCTCTTATGCCATTAATCCCAATTTTTTATATCGATTAAGTTAAAAAGGGTTGAGTGTTTTTGTTATTTTTTTATATATACCACATTATAGGTCGAATCAAAGCTCGACAGTAGATGAGGAGTGTCCAAATACAATGAGGTAGGTGGTCTAGTGCCTTCCATAATTTTTCATAATGTTTATATTTATTAGAATTCTATACACACACTTTTAGGTTGTTAGTTGAACAAATAATGATCCTTGTTATTGTCTATTGATTATTAGGTAATTGGTTTGATGAATTGATAGCATGTTTAGGGATGCAAACCTAGATTTAGGGCCATCCCATGGGTGTGTTTTCCTTGGATGGTTGTTTGGATGAGACTTCTTATGAGGATTGACATAAATTCCCTTTCCTAGGTAGTTGAAAATGTATTTCCCATTAGATGAATTTCCCATGTGAGAAACTTGCTGTTCCAAGCCTTGTAATTGTTTAAATTTTGTTATAGGCTTGTTATATGTAGTTCCCTTGTGAGTTATCCTTATTTGGACATGTAATAGTTTAATATAAATGTGCTAGTTATTATGTATATTGTTCCCACATGATTTGATAATTTTAAGGTTATGTTATAGTTTAAGTCACATGGGTTTCTTTTGATATAAAACATGTAATTGAATTAAATGAAAAAATGAGATAATTAGCAAGGGGTGATACATTGTCTCGGTCAAAATATGAGGTCCGGATCATGTGACTAATTACACCTTATATATCATGGGTGAACCATTATCTTAGTTAATAGAAAATGGATGGGATAAAGAGGTAAACAATGTAAAGGCTGTGAGAAAGACACATATATGGTGGTAGGGATCATTGAGTATTATTTTAAAATTCATAACTAACCTAGGATTCAGTGAGGGAAACCTAGTCCAGACTCTGTTGAAAAATGTTTTTAATTATTGAATGATTATGATATCACAAGTGAAAGTTACTTTTTACTAGGGGTCATCGGGCCTATGCTTGACCTCATGACTTTTATATAATATAATGGAAGTGAGTAATGAATTATAATGACTTATTCTACATTTTTCATGCCAATGCACTCTCTTGGATTCGGTCTTCACGTATACAAGTTTTTCATTATCTTTTGAGACATATGATGTGCATTCATTTGATTACCTACAGTTTACTGCATTTAATATTGAACAGTACCTACTATATATATTCACGAACAGATTGGTACACGCATTTTGTTGTTACCTATTGGGATATATTCTAACATCCTGTTCATGTCATGGTTTGGGTCCAAATAGATTATATGATTTTATGTATTGATCTAGGAATGTTCCCTCCTATAAGTACTTGATGTGATTCTTTGGATTCAAAGAGCATAGGACAAGGCCTCATCTTCTTGTAATTGTTGTTCTCTTTTTGATTGTCTTGTGACTTTGGTATTTATATTGTATATTGTTTTAGTGTACTTGTTTGGATAATTTTCTAGAACATGTGACTTGCTACATCATATTTGGAACTGAATGATGCTTGGTTATTTATCTTATCAGTATTATTCTATTTATTTATGTTATCTATATATTACAACTTCTAATATTGTTTATTAATATTACACTATGTTAAACTCTGAAAAAGTGGGAATTGTTTCCCCAATATCACACCTTGGACCTTCAAGGCTAGTCAGAAACCTCCTGTATTTGGGGAAATGTGCTTGAGGCTATGTGACCAACCGGGTACAGGGAACCAGTTGAGTGAGATCCGAATCTAGAACATTATAATGTGATATTAGGGGAGTTTTAATTTCTATTTTTTCATACTATTTTGAGACATTAGAAATATATATGAAGGAACTTGAGCTTTGTTATTAGTTTTTCTCGTGAGTAGTTAGACTGTGTACAAGGAATAACCAAACTACATAGAATTGAATTATAATCTTTGAATTTTTATCTATTACAGTTTGTTCGATTTCACCATTGGGTAACACACTTGTTTTTTCGGTTATTATTGATATTATTATGGCTATAATTTATTGAAACTCAATGAGATGAGTGTATAAAATCTCATGCATTATATAGTAAATTGATAGAAATCACATTCCATGCATTCATTCCATACTATTTAGATAGACTTACTGATTTGAAGCTATTGTGATATATATCATGTTATATATTCATGCAGTTGAGAAAGATACCATGATATATTTTCCTTCTGTTGTGATATGTGTATTGGTAGATGTTATGGTAGAATAGAATGGATGAAAAACATTGATTGCAGAAGAGTATTTCTCTTCTTAGACTGGAATTTGGTGGATCAAATGTTGGAAATGGGATACAAAATTTCTTTTTTTGTGCAATATGTGGATTCCATGATTTGATTCATGGGAATATAGGCCCCTATATATTCAAATTTAAAACATTATATATTGGTTTTCCAAATACAGAGGTTGCAGGGAAGTTTTGGAGGTTTACTGTCCAAAAACTGGGATAACACAACATGTGGTCCTATGAAAACACAATTTGTTCTTCTGTTTGGGATGAAAATAACATTTATTGTACATGTCATCAACTTTGAGTAAAATTAATGCGGTTGTTGACCATGTTTATGACTATGTGAGAGAGATCACAAGTTACTGTGTCTTGATCAGAAAACTCCATAAACCTTATGTACCACACGTGTAGTTTTTCATTGGCAGACCCATATGGCTCTAGACATGTTTATGTTCATGTCCATGTGGGAGGACATGAGTACACATTGTCTACCATTACGACTCGCTATGTACCTTGGATTTTTACATGACCATATCAAGTGGAGTTATGCACCCATTAATGATGATAATTGTACATGACTTATTCCCTAATAAGGCTCCATATACCTGGGCAGTTTACATGCCCAGGATGGCAGGATCACACAACCTTTTAGGGCTTAAGTTTACACACCGTGTATGGTTCATACATGTAGTGTACTCATATTATGTTAACATTTAGGGATTTGACATTTTTAGTCATATCTCTCATTAAAATTTGTCATTTATAAATATTATTAAAATGAGATGAATGAATAAGACTTTATAGAGAAATTCCAACACAATAAGCTCAAGTAGTATTCCAAGTGGGTGGTGATGATCATACCCTGAAGGTATTAAGACATCTTCTACCAGTGTTCTCTCAAGATGTTCTAGTTCTTGTACTAGATATTATACGATACATGGGTTCTTGTTAATTTTTATGTTAAGTTTTTTTATCTTCATTAAACCCTTTTAGGGAAAACCACATCGTAGTAGGTCTATGGTACAACTAATCTGAGTGTCCCAGCAGCAGCATCCGCCCATGTTTTATGGAGAAGGTGGGTCATAGGCTGTAGAGTCCTAGATATAGGATATGTTATAGATCATAAAGAATATATAGATTCCTCTAGATAAGAGGGTCATTCTCACAACTTATATGCTGCATGACTCTGCCAAGAGGTGGTTTGATGTTACCACACAGACTGAGTATCAGCGGGACATGAAATGGGGAGATATTATGAGAGTCTTTGATGACTACATTTATCCCAAGATTATGAGGGACAATAAAGATCATGAAATTATACAACTAGTCTAGTGTACTCTTTAAATTATGGATTACTCATACGAATTTACTAATCTCTAGTTCTTCACACTTATTTTTATGGGTGATGATCAGTCAAAGGCTAAGAGATTCGAGGACGGTATCATGTATGAAATATGATCCCAGGTGAATATTTATAGCTAACTACTATTTCTACTAAAGTGAACTAAGTGCTGGTTATAATGGGGAATCAGAGGGAATCTATAGTTGCGAGCTAGGGAGATTTCATACTAAGATCTGGTACAGTTCTGATCGGTAGTAGGAAACATCATCTGGTGATTATATGTGGTGAATCCAATACTCAGAATGTATCATCCAATTTATTGGTGTGGTTCTTCCTATGAAGAATAATTAGGAATATTAGATCTAATTTTCTAATGGTCCCAGTCAACTGTCGAGCTTGAAAAAAGATATGCAACTCACATCATTTATGTTGGATGTTTCCACATGAACCTTGTGAGATAGGGTTTACAGCAACTCCACGTTTTGGAGTAGGGTGTGCAGCTACACAGCATTAAGGAAACTGGAATGTGTCCCACCTTTCAGTCCGAGGTAGTGGTCATGACCATGGTATACAGACCCTGGTATCTTAGTGATAGTAGTGATGGTTAGCTAAGGGTATCCAGGCAGTGTCTTAGGGCCGTAGTACAGTCCAGAATTATACAGTTCAACAGACCTGGTAGGAGTAGGATTTCAAGCCTTCTACTATAATAGATACTTTTCTAGTCGCCTCTGTTTTAGATTCTTGTCTCTCTGATACAAGGGATTTAAATAGTTTCATATTTATTCATCTTTTAGAGATCCTAGAGATCCTTTTTTAAATTACAATGGCATCATGATGCTAGACACCCCATTTTGGATTAGAACGAAAACTGTGAAACCGTGTAGGGTGTGCCCCCTTTAAATTGGTGGGTGACTCTTTTTTTAGGATCTCTATGTCATAGAGTTTACTGGACATGATGTCATAATCGGAATGGATTTGTTATTCTATGTTCCTGATTTCATCGATTTCTATCCCTGTAAGTTGAGTTTTACATCACTAGAAGGCAGATTGTTCCTACACAAGGGATAGTGGGATGTCCAGGAAAGATGAGCTGCAACCAAGCATCATGGGTTGAGTGGGATGACATAATTGCTTCTCAATTTATATTTTTATGACCAGTGGACAAATCATATGGACTTTTTTCCAGTGGTTGATCATTTAATGGATGTCATTATAAATAACTTTTCAGGTTTACCTCTCGTATGTGAGGTAGACTTATCAATTTTGATATTTACATGAGATGTACTAATATATACATTCATATAGAATGGATATGATGGAGTTTCAAGATCTCAAGATGCAACCAGAGGATTTTTAGGATAAGGGTTTCATCCTACACATTACTTCTCATTGGGGTTTTTTGTCCTTTTTGAGAAAAAATGAAACTCCCCTAACCTAGTTATAATACGATCGGTGCTTTATTACATAACATAGGCATGATCAAAAGAGATCATGTACTGAAAGAGTGATCATTTTAGTATAAATTGATGTACTAGATATATACATAAGATTTACATTACATTATGCAATGAAAACCCCAAAAATTGGGTCTCTTTTGAACACACTTTTATCCCTTAGCCTATCCCTGCAGGCCAGTCATAATATAATTCACATCCTAGAAAAAAATAAAACATAAGAAAGGGGTGATCTTATATTATTAGTAAGGGTAACAATATAGTGCAAACTTACATAAATAGGAATAAACATTGAAGGAAATGTATAAGACTAAAACAAAATCCTTTCAAACATAAACATCAATATAACATGGTAATTATTAATCAAATAATTCCATTTACTTATTCACGTTGATATTCTATTAGTAGAATAATCACATGTAATATCAACAACTAATTTCACAGTGATGTAATGCATAATGCCAAACATCATAACCACATATTCATGGCCTCAGGGAAAGACTATAATTAAAAAAAATTCAAGGCCTTGTGGAAATACATTAATTTGTCTCATTAAACCTACTGATGCATCAAGGGAATGTAGTGGGCCCCTCCAATCACTTAATTAGTCTCATGTATTCCACATATGAAAATAGTGACATATATTTTAAACATTCGTATTAAAACTAGTATACAAAATATCAATACATTAACCACAAACAATGAACGGTATAAAAAAGCACATCCACTGTCAACGATAAATCATTCAATCCAATATGAAAGATTGTATTATAATAAATAAACTCAATCATGAATAAAATAAAACGAAGGATATTGACATAGATGAAAATAATCAGTAAAAATATTTGAGATGAATACACCATTTTTCATGAAAACATTTAAAAGTCACAATATATATTAAAAAAAGTTGTTTAGAAGTGATTTCTGAATCAAAGTGTCTCATAACACATTAAATAATTTGAAAGGAATTTTAATGTTAAAACATTCATGTCTAAATAAATAAATCATTAAAACCATTTTTAAAACATGGACACTAATGAAAATGATTTACAATAATAAATCTTTAAAACATTTAAAACAATATTTTAGTTAAATTGTTCCTTACCAAATGAGAGATGCTTTAATACAAATAATTAAGGAATAATTTTAATCAAAAAATCATAATACCAATATAATAAAGGGATTAATTTAATAATATGTCAAAAAAACATTATATACACCATATAAATGTGAATTGATGCATAACAACAAATAAGTCTCAATGGAATTTAAATTGAGAAAAAATATATTATATGACTGTATCCTTAGATTAAGGATAAATAAATGACATAATTATATGTGAAAAGTATAGATAAACTCAATATTAGTGTATATTATGTGTAAATTAATCATAGGAAATTCACATATATTCTTGTAAAAACAAATCCATGGACATAGATGTTAAACTTAATGAATGAAAATTGAGTTACAATTACCCTTATCATGTTCATATCCATGAATTGAAAATTTATCAATGGAGTGATAATTTTATGTAAAATATATCCTCCCAAAGGGGAGTATAAATTACTACATAAATAAATTAATCATGATTACACTCATAATCTTGGATTAACATAATCAATGATGTATGTGTAAAACCCCATGTGTGGAAACTGAAATTATAAATTCCCTTACCGATTTGGTAACTAATGAAACATACACCCCATGAAATAAGGATCATAAAATGAATATTTACATACCTATAAATTAAATTATAGTACACATGGAATATAATAATTTTCATTATATACACCCCACAAAAGGAAATAGTGGAAACTTTTGCATGAATCTCACTGTAATAAAATGTTAGATTAAACCCCCTAACCATATACATTACTTTGTAAAGGTTAAGATTATCCTCCCATATAATGGTAAAATAATTGTTTTTAACTTATAGAAAAACCAAAAATATTGATATGATATCATACATGATTATCAAATATTAATTTGTAAATAATATTTCTGTAGTATCATTGTTTCGGGTGTAAACTAATTCATTTTCATTTATACGTTTTGTTACGTAAGTATGGTTTATTATCGATAGGATGTATTTTATTCATATCCATAATGATATTAAGTTATTAAATATTATTTTTAATCATCAAATGAAAATTATTCTTCAATGGTTTTGATGGGGAACGGAATATCATCGTGTCATGGAGACGGTAAGTCGTACCTACGCACGAGCGACAATATCATTCTATTGAAGGTGAAATAATATGTAGTTGGATGGTATATTATATATAAAGAATAATTAACATGTTATATTTATTATTTATTCCAATTATACTGATTATTATACCCATCCTTTTAATGAAGTTTTGATTAACAATCCACACCACTTTGTGGAGACAATAACCCGTACGTACGCATGTATGGTGACTTTCTCATTCATCGGATGGATATGATTAAAAATATGGTTGTACCATTTTTATAATAACATCATAAAATGTAAGAAGGTAGTGGAGTTATTATTTTAGTATGGAAACAAAATGAAAATGGAAAGAGGAAGAAGAAAATAACTATGAAATAGGTTGTGAAATAATTACCTCCTCTTCAAGTGCTTCCTTTTGATTTGAACAAAAATGATTTTAGGTTGGATTTATGATAAAATTAATTCCTATAAGATTTCTTGAGGGTAGTTGGGTGGATATTTGAGTTGTGGTTTCTGTGAAAAATGGCTTTGGATGTGTGAAATTAATAGAAGGGGATGTACCCTTTTATAAGAGAGGTGAGGGGCACTTTTGGAAAAGTTTTAAATATTAATTTATTATAAAATAATTTTTTATTTTAATAACATTAATAGGGTTTATATATATACTAAGGTGGTATAGGTCTATTTAATATCAACCAATAGTTTTTAGACATGTTTAGGTCACCATATTAACCTTGCCTTTTTTATTTAACTCTTAGTAAAATAGTTTGACATTTACCATGTCTTCATGTATTTTTATAGAACATGGTTAATAAAAATACACTAAAATTAAAAGAGAACCCCATGTGATTAATTAAATAAATATATATCCACATCTAAGTAACATTTACAAATATTATATTTTTTGGAATATTATATCATTTAATAATATAGTATGTGGTTTAAATAACCATTTATGTCAATTTTGAAACTATTGAATATGTGGTTTTTTAAAGGTCATAAGAACATTATTACGTAAAAAACATTGAATCAAGCCTAGAATTTCATATTCATGTTCAAAATATTTGGATGGAATTAAATCATTCATATAATATTTAATTTAATATTTAAAATTTAATTTATTTGATTCTTTCATTAATAAGGAAAATACTGCATCATTATTGTGTCACAAATACTTTTTTGTGTGTGTAATATTTATAAATAAAATATAATGATGTAGGAAATATTTTTAGTTTTTTAATGAAAATTTATAGTCGAATATATCAATTATATATCCTCATATAAAAATAGTTTTAATAAAAGATATTTGATTATCTAACATTTTCTTTATCTTTAAATTAATTTTTATAAAGTGTCATCTTCACTTACAATTGGCTACATGGGGTCCCCAAATCGACCCATGGATACCCATGGTCGAAACTGTATCATCCAATAGGATTGACACATGTGTTAGTGTAATTTAATATTATTATAAAATTATTTTTACCCTTAATTACCAGATGTATCCTTTTACCATGGTTAATATATGTTATATTGAAGTTACTGTTAATTTTTTCATAAAATATAAGTTATATATTTACTAGATTTTGAATTATTGATTCCAAATAAGGAATACATTTTTCCAAATTCAAAATACAGAAGCTTAAAAAAATAATTTAAAATTAATTCTCGTTGTCAAAACCAAAAAGTGGGTTTTTATGAAATAATAAATATCAAAAGATGGACAAATGTTTATGTCCAATTTTAAAGTAATATTACATCCAATGACCAAAATTGGATTAAATGATAAAAATATAATCCAATTACACTTTAGAACCAATTATAAGTACATTATAACAACATAAACTACTTATATTAAAAGACAGTTTTGAATTAAAATGGAGTATTTTTTACTATTCATCAAAAAATGAACATTATCAGAAAAATAGAAAAAGTTTACCCAAATTAGATTTTTATGTCCCGCTACTAAAGAAGAAGTTTATTTTTCAAATAGAATTTATAAAAGTTACATAAACTATATTTAATAAGGGTCTCAATAAAAAATATATAAATCAACCTCTTAAAAAATATTAGAGTATTTCATGTTTAAAATAAAATTAATTCTTACATTATTTCTCTAGAATTTATTGGATAAATGTAAAACATTTAACAAATATGTGTAATCATATTTTAGCTATTTCTGTTCATTCATGCTAATAAAATTTCTACGAGTTAACTATCATTCAAAATAATAATATTATTATATTATATCTCGGTATAATTCAAAGTTGTGTGCAACATAAGATTTCAAAGAAACTCGTCTTTGAGTATTGATTACGCTATCCGAGATAGCATATCCTTGAATGTAAAAATAATATTTAATTCAAAATATTAATAAATATATAAATGTCATATTCTTTATTTAACTTATATGTTACATCTTTCCCCCCTTCCTCACAATTTTAAAATTGGGCTCAAAAACATCATTTGTAGTCCCACATCAGAAAAAAAATTTATGACAACTGTCACTTTAAAAGAAATAGAGACAAGTAAAATGGTCACTCAAGATAACCCAAACTAGGATTCCATGTATGAAAACATTTATATGGATGAGAAACTAAGTGTATTGTTTTAATGGAGAGTAAGTGAAAACATGATTAAGAGAATCTTTACATCAAAAAAACCACAAACTTGTGATGGGTTAAACAATATTTGATTCCACAGTAAAAAATGTAAACTTGTGATTTTTTATTTATTTTAGGTTCCCTTCCATAAATTTGGAGATTTTATTTATGATATTGACTAAGAACATAAGGAAATATACATACTTTTCATGTACTGTTACATCTTTTAAAAAATTTCTACCAAAAACACATTTTTCTCAAAATGATGAGTATTCTAGATGACTAGGTAACACCAAAGTGCTATAATAAACTCTTAGAAAATCCTATAATCCACAAAATATGAACTATTTATTAACCATGTCTTTAAATTTAACAAAAACATAATTGGTTAGTACATGATCAAATAATCACGAAAAAGGAAAATATTTTATAAAAATAAATACTAATATTAATCTCAAAAATTGAACAAATAATACCCAAATTTTTACCAAGACCATTCAATAATCAGTTTCCCTTAAAATGTTTAAATATAATCCAATGTAAGATTGAAACTCAAAGCTCAGAATAATTTAATCACATAGTCTTCCATAGTAAATCTTAACATTTATCTTCAAATAACATAGACTACTGTTGAAGTCTCATACCAAAAAGTAATTAACCTAATCATATATTCTATATGATAGGTTATTCATTTCCATAAATAACCCAAATTTCTATTATTCCAAAATAATACATATATTATTCCAAAATAAAATTTAGACCATTACTCCACAAATAAAATCCCATAGTATTCTATTTTCCTTAGGCATATAGTGTTCCCATAAGAGTAAAAATCATCCAAAATAACCTTTATAAAATAATCACCTGATCATCTTTCTATACTAAGGATATAAATTATATAAATCATAAGTTCCCAATAAAAAAATATTCTTGATCTAGAAATTCATTGAACTAAAATTATTTAGTCATACTAATCAGGGACATCACATAGTCTAATGGTAGGCGATAAATCCCCATCGCGCATTGGTTGTGTGTTCGATTCCTACATATTTCTCTGACATGATGAGTTGTCACAATGTTTGTGTGTTATCCTCTTTCAAAAACAATAAAATATTTTTACATTCCCAAAAATTAGATAAATTCATAAAAAATAACCATTACATATTTTAACCAAAAATTTATCACATACCTCTCATTTTCATCTAAAAAAATTATTATCCTTTAATTGCTTCACATACATGGATCATATAAACCCAAATGGTTCCCTATAACTATATACACCAAAGAAAAGAAAATTAGTCCTCAATCAAACTATAGTTTTACACAAACAAGATTAATTTTTTCCAAAGTAATCCCACCAAAAATGAGAATTAATACTTTTAAATATTTCTCCATTCATTTATTTCCACATAGGTCCTTCCATGACCTAGTGGTTATCCTACAGAATAGGCCATTGACTAGGGTAATTCCCAGGTCCCCTTAATTTACATAAAATTTCTATAAATGGATTATTAGGATCACTGTTATTTTCTTTCACATTACTCTTCATTTTTTCTCATCAATTCTTTAAATTATGTCCATCTTTCCCACATATAAAACATTTATTTGATCCATTGAGACACTTTCTTGAGAGTCTCTCTCCAAATTTCTTTCATGGAGGAAATTGATCATTATTTTCTCGATGGTCTCCCATGCTAGAGCACTTATCATTCTCCACCCTTATCTTCCTTGTAGACTTTGGGAGTTGGTTAATGTACATGTTGTTGATCATATTTTTAGAAAACTGATTTGGGATGAACATGATATCTTTTAAGCCTATAAACATTGCATTTATTTGATCATTTTCACCACCATTCCAACCATTTACATCATTCTAAATGTTACAATGAATTCCTTGGAATCCATCGATTGACTAAAACCAAAAAGCATAGTGTGAGTAACAATAGTCATAAAAACATTTATAGAATATCGTGACACCTTATTTTCTATCATAAAGACCATACTATTAACCAAGGTTATTTATTCCTATATTATATTAAAATCCATCAAATTTAATTGTAATGAAAATTTGAATTATTCTAAGCCTATCCCCCGGGTGTGTCAAAACAGGTGCACAGTATGCCACGCTGTTGTGTACCAACATACCCCGAGTCAATCCCAACACTCCTTGTCAGAGTTTTCACTCCTAGGTACATCTCTTACAGAACCAAATAAACATGTATTATCTAGAAAATGATATATTACATGGAAAACTCACAAAATCTCAACATTACCAAAATTCTTGGAAGTGCTTCTATACTAACCCTCAATGTATTTTTAGGATACTGTTATCCAATCAGTGTTTTTATAAATATAGTTCTCATGGTTTGTACCAAACACACTATAATTGAAACTATATCTCTATTACCCATGTTACCCAGAGTCAATGCATTATTACATAACTTTGACATGATCACAAGAGATTATGTCCTAAAAGTATGATCAGTTTAGTAGCCTTGGAAATACAAGGTATATACATATGTTATATATTAGATTATGAAATGAAAAAAAAACAACATTGTGTCTCCAGTGAACACACTCATATACCTTATCCTATCCCTATAGGTCAGTCATAATATACTTCTTCACATCTTGGAAAAAATAAGTCATATAAATTGAGTGAGCTCAGATTCTCATTAAGGATAACAATATAGTGGAAACATTCATAAATAAGAATAAACATTGAATACAATTTATATGAATAAAACACAAACCTTTTATACTTAAACTTATTCAAAATATGGCATAGATATATTAAATAATTCCATTTACATATTGAATTGGACATTCTACCTATCTAATAATCACCTGTAATATTAATATATAATTTCACAATGATGGAATGCATAATTCCAGACCTCATAACCACATAGTCAAGGACTCGTACCATGACTAAAAATTAAAATATTATCAAGGCCTTCTTCCAAAAAACTAATTTTTCTCATGAGACTTACCGATGCATCATAGGGCTATAGCGGGCCCTGCTTGTCACTTCTTATGCCCAACAAATTCTTCATATGAAAAGCGTGGATCATAATCTAAGAATTCTTATTTAAATTAGCATATGAAATGTCAATACATTATCCAAAAACCATGAATGGAATAAAAAAAGTTCATCCATAGTCAATCATAACTCATTAAATAAAATATGGAATATTGAATTATAATAAATCATCCTCAATCAAGAATAAAATACATCTAAGTATAATGACATGGATAAAAAATTGGTAAAACTATTTGAGAGAAAGATCCCCTTTTTCCAAAATACAATAAAAAATTTAAATATTTATCAAATAATTCTTTTAAAAGATATTTTTGAATAAAAGTTTTTCTTACCATTATGAATTTTTTAAAAGGAATTTTAATTTCAAAACATTCATGTCGATATAAATAAAATTTTAAAACTATTTTTAAAACATGAACGTTAATGAGAATAATTTACCAGAATAAATATTTAAAATATTTAAAATAATGTTTTAGTTAAAGAGTTACTGACAAAATTAGATATGATTGAATAAAAATAATTGAGTAATAAAATTAATAATAACATTATAATTCTATTAGATAAAATTTACTTATGAAATAATATGTCCAAGGATAGTATATACCTCGTATAAAAGATAATTGGTGCATAACAACAAAGTAGTCTCAACGGAATGTAAATTGAGACAAAATACTTTATAAAGACCCTATCCAGATATTAGGGATAAATAAATGACATAATTATATGTGAGAAATATTAATTCTCTAAATATTATTTTATATTCAGTGTAAATAAATTAGACATTCACACATATACTTATAATAACAAAACCTGTGACTTGGATGTTTAATTCAATGAATAAAAATTGAGTTTAGATTACCCTTATCAAGTTCAAATACCTCAATTAATAATTTATAAATAGAGTGATTATGTGTATCAAATTTATATCCACACAAAGGGGAGAGGAAATTACTAAATAAATAAATAAATACTGATTCCATACATAATCATGGAGTAAAATAATCAATGAAGTATTAGTAAAACCCAATGGGTGGAAATATAAATTAGAAATTCCATTACAGTTTCAATAACATATAAAAAATACACCATGTGAAAGAAGGATCATAGAATGAAGTTGTAAATACCCATAAATTAATTTATTTTAAACAATTATTTCTGTCATGGGCAGTACATAAACCACAAAAAATGAAATAGTGGAAAATATATCATGAATCTCATGGGAATAAAAAGTGAGATGAAACACACCTTACCTTATACATTCCTTTAGGAATGTGTAATTTTAACCTCTTATATAATGGTTAAATATTTTTTATTAAATTATAATGAAACCATAAATATTAATATGATATCATACATGATCTTCTAGTAATGATTTGATAATTATATTTCAGTAGTATCATTGTTTTGTTGGTTAACTGATCCGTTTTCCATTATACATTTTGTTATGTTAGTCATGTTTTTTATTAATAAAATGTAATTAAATCATATGAATAATTATATTAAGTTATTAAATATAATTTTTAATCATCAAATGAAAATTATTCTTGAATGGTTACGACGGGGAACAAAATTTCATCTTATCGTTGATATGGTAAGCCGTACGTACGCATGAGCGTCAATATCATTATATTGGTGGTGAAGACATATATATTTTAATGGTATAATATATATAAAGGATCTTTAATATGTTTTATTAATTATTTAGATCATTTATACTAATTGTTATATGTATCAAAATAATTAAGTATTGATTAACAAACAACAATATGACTTGAAGATAGTAAGCTGTATCTAAGCACGTATGGTGACATTGTCATTCATAGGATGGATTGAATAATGAATATGGTTTTACAATTTTTTTAATAGAATCAAAGTATGTAGATGGTACTATGGTTATTATTTTTCTATATAAATAACAAAGAAATACGAAGTGGAATAAGAAATGAACTTTGAAGGTGGGGATTAAATAATTATCTCTTCTTCAGGTGCTGCCTTTATATTTTAAAAAAGGGGATTTTAGGTGGGATTTATGATAAACTTAATTAATATTGGTTGATTTGAGTGTATTTGGGGGACATTTGAGTAGGTTTTGTCTGAGACAAATGGATTTGGAGGTGTGAAATTAAGAGAAGTGGAAGTACTATTTTATTACAGAGGTGAGGGGAACTTTAGGAAATGCTTGAAATAATATTTTTATTCAAAAAACATTCTCGGTTACAAATAGCCCCAAATGGATTTATTTCTAGACTAAGGATTTGATGGGTCTAATTAATATCAACCAATAGGTTTCAGACAAGTTTATGTCACCATATTAACCTTATATTTTTTATTTAACTCTTAGTTAAATAGTTTGTCATTTATCATCTCTTCTTGTATTTTTATATAACATAGAAAATAAACATTCTATAAAATTCCAATAGAACATGAAGTGGTTAATTAATAAAATATCTAACCTTTTCTATGTATTTTTCCCAAATCATTGTTTTTTTAAAAAATAATATATCATTTAATAATATAGTATTTGTTTTAAAAACTCATTTGTTTTAATTTTGACATTATTTAATATTTGATTCTTGTGAAAGTTACTAAAACTTGATTACATAAAAAATAGATTATATCAACCCTAAAATTTAAAATTCCCCTATAAAATTCGTCGATGACATCAAAACATTCAAATTATATTTAATTATATATTTATAATAACATTTATTTGATTCTTTCGTTAATAAGAAAAATACTACATCATTATTATTATCATAAATATATATATATATATATATAATATGTCTAAAAATTATAAATAAAATATCATGATTTAAGAAAACTTTTTATATTTATAATTAATTCTTATATTCAAATATATCAATTATATATCCAAATATAAAAATTGTTTTACTAAATGATATATTTTTATGTTTTATTTTCCTTATATTTAAATTTATTTTTATATTGTTTCATTTCCACTTACAATTTGCTGCATGGGGTCCCAAAATCAACCCATGAAATATCATGGTTAGAATTTTATCATCCAATAGGATTAATACACATGTTAGGGTAATTTAATATTATTATAATATAAATCTTTATACTTATTTACCATTTTAACTCGTTAACCATGGTAAAAAAATATTTACTGAAGTTATTATTCGTAATGTCTAAAAATAAAAGTTATCTATTTACACAATTTGGAATTCATGATTCCAAATATGGAATCATATTTTTCCAAATTAACAAAATAGAAATTGTGGAAATTAATTTAAAAATAATTTCCCTTGTTAAGACTAAAAAGATATTTTTTCAGAAATAATATCAATCTAAATATTGACATGTGGTTGGGTCAAATTTTAAAGTGAAATTTCATAAAACGACCAAATTTGGATTAAATTATAAAAATATAATCCTATTAGACATTAAATAAAATTGAAAGGACATTATAATCATATTAATACAATATATTAAAAACCTATTTTGAATTAAAATGAAGTACTTTTCAATATTCATATAAAATGAAATTTATTATAAAAAATCCAAAATTTTACCCAAAGTAAATTTTGATGTCATGTATCTGAATAAAAAAGTTTATTTTATCCAATGGAATATTTAAAAGTGGAAAAACTGTATTTAAATAGTGTTCAACATCAAAATATGGTAAATCATCCTTTCAATGTATATTAGAGTATTTAATTTTAAAATTAAATTTCATTCTTATTTAAAGCCTCTAAAATTTTTTGGATAAATGTAAAACATTTAACAAAAAAGTGTAATCATATTTTAGTTAGTTATGTTCATTTTCTCCATTACATATGCAATGAGTTAACTATCATTTTAAATAATAATAATATTATATTATATTTTGGAATAACTCAATCTTGTGTTCAATGTAAGATTTCAATGAAATTTGTTGTGGTGTTTTGAGTATTCTATCGAACATAGAATCCCATTGAAATTAATATTAATATTTAATTCACATATATTAATAAAAATTAAAATTTTATATTCATTATTTACATCGGATGTTAGAAAAAACATTGTTGGTACCTTAAAGCTGTGTATGGGTTATAGTAAATTTAACCAATTGATTTTTAAGAAACTGTTTCCTCTTCCAAAAATAGATTATCTCTTTGATCAACTCTGAAGAGCTCATGTATTCTCTACGATCGATAAAAGATCTGGTTACAATAAATTACATGTAAGATCATCTGACATTCCTCTCAAAACATTATTAAGTAGATATGGTCTAGATAAGTATATTTTTATGCTAGTCGATCTCTCAAATCCAGTAGCAGTCTTCATAGAGCTGATGAACTGATTGATCCATACCTATCTAGATTCTTCTTTTGTGGTTTTTATGGTTGAAATCATGGTATATTCTCAATATCAACATGAATATTCCACACATCTTGAGATCAATTTCAGTACACTGATAGTGCTTCAGTAAAATTTTGAACTCTCAATGTGCCACTTCTAGATGGATTAGATTCATTTCCTAGATCATGATATCTGGGAAATAAGAGTACTAGTGGATCCAAAGTAGGTGAGAGAAGTAGTTGACGTGATAAAGAAGAATAATGTCTTTCAGTTTTGGATTTTTCAAGCCCTGGCTGATTACTATATGTGTTTTAAATAGGGCTTATCACACATTGCAGTGCCAATGATGGGCGTGACCT
The DNA here is from genome assembly GCA_963277665.1 of Viscum album. Lineage (NCBI taxonomy): Eukaryota > Viridiplantae > Streptophyta > Magnoliopsida > Santalales > Viscaceae > Viscum > Viscum album. The sequence goes on from OY728137.1 coordinate 1,214,075,880, forward strand.
AGAATAGTGTGAAGTATTTAAGGTCAAATTCTTACGAGACTTCCTTTTAGGGGATTAATGGGACATTAACACCAGCACCAATATTGAATTTCCCAGAGCCGGGAAAGAGTTACATGGTGTACTATGACACATCAGGTATCGGGCTATGAGTATTTCATATGTATAATGATAATGTAATTGCATATGATTCATGGAATTTGAGGGCACATGTGAAAAACTATCTAGCACAAAATCTCAAGTTATCCATTGTTGTTCACTATTTTGGACGTTGAAGGAATTATATATTGGGGGAACATTTTGGGGTGTACAAAGACCAGAAAAGTATCATGTACATCTTTACTCAGTGTGATCTAAATATGAGGTAGTGATGGTGGGTGGAGCACCATCAGTATTTCAACCTTGAACTTTCCTACATGCTTGGAAAATACAATTTAGGGGTCGATGCACCATAATGGAGGACTCAGATGCAGGCATTACAAGAGGTAGGTAGAGAATGGACTCTTATGATGTCGTTCTATGTAATTAACTTGGAGGATCACTATAGTAAGGGACATAAATTCATTTATTTTTTAGCTTTGACTTATACCCTTATGGAAAGAGTGAGAATGATACCGCTATTATATTCTGAAGACCTTGTTCAGTGGGATAGTATAGAAGGAAAGGATATACCTCCTTGGTGGACAGTCGGCGATGATGAGATCTTGTGGATCCATGGATGTGTCTAAGTTTCAGTGGATATACCTGAGGAGTTGATGTTGGAGTTTCATGATTCTTCATGTGAATTGTATCTCAGAGTTATCTTGATGTATCGTGATATGTGCCGTTAGTATTGGTGGCCAGGTATTAAGAGTGTGGTGGCTAGTTTTGTTACAAGGTGTTCCATCTGTCAGTTGGTGAAGGTGTAACATCAGGGGAAGACTATGATTTTATATTAGTTACCAATTCTAGAGTGGTAATTAGAAGAGTTCATGATGGAATTAGTGATAGGTAAACTGAGGTCTCTCCGAGGCAATGATGTAGTGTTAGTGGTGGTTGAAGGACTTACGAAGTTCATTCACTTCATTCCGATCAAAGTGACCGTTAGTGTTTCTGAGCTTGGGAAGTTGTATATTCATGAGGTGGTTAGACATAATGGGGTCCTGAATTCTATCATTTCAGATAGGGACACCCACATTAAAACTATATTATGGTAGTGTTTTCAGAGGGAGATGGGTACATAGGTAATTATGGGAACAACATACCACACTCAAACTGATATCCAATCAGATCTTACGATTTACGTTATAGAGGGAATGCTGTGAGAATGCATCCTAGACCATGGGGGATACACAGCGAAGCGTATTCCACTGGTTAAATTTTCCTACAATAACATTTTCTAGGATAATATAGTGATGGAACCTTTTGGGTAATTTTATGGTTGGCAATGAAAATCACTCTTGAGCTAGATAAAGGTGGGTGAGGTAGCTTTAATAGGTTCATGTCTTATACAAGAGACATATGAGTCGGTGTAGTTGATTTTGAAGATGGTGGATAATACAAAGTCTCATCAAAAATATTATTCCAATCACCACATTCAACATCAAGAGTATGAGGTATGAGATTGAGTTTTCTTGCATGTTGCACAAAGGTTGGGACACAAGAAACTCGAGTGACCGGGTAATCATTCAATATGATACATCAGTATATTTTAGATTCTAGAGAGGTTCATGATGGTTTTCAATCAATTTCAATTACCTCATAGGTATGAAGATATTCACGAAAAATTCCACATTTCTCAGTTGCATTGTTACTTTTCGAACCCATCTCATGCCATTCAGCCTAAGGAAGTGGAGTTGTAGGAAGATACAGCCTTTGAAGAGTTTCTCATTCTTATTGATGATAGTAGCATAAAGGTTCACTATGGCATATCTATTCTTTTGGTACTGTTGTGTGGCATCACAGACAAGTGTAGGATGGGACTTGTGAGAGGGATGCTAATGTACATCACAGTATGCAGAGTTGTTCTCAGATATTTCATCATCACATTTAGTAGGGAAATTCAGGAACAAATTGCATTAAGGGGGAATTTTTTAAGATCTCGGTTCTTCCATTGAAGTAAAAATCTATACATTTTTTTAATTCTTTTGAAATAGGGGGAAAGGGGTCAAGGGGATGGCTATAATGATGTTAAATGACGTGATTTGGAACTACATGTCATGTACTTATAGGTAAAACACCTGTATTAAAGGCTACACACCATGTAATCTCAGTACACATCCACATAAAGGACATTCTAGGAAACTGTATATACACTACATGTAATCTCAGGATCATGCTGTGTAAATTTTTAAATGATTAAATTTTTCAGTAGCAATTTTTTTCTTTATATGGAAAAAATGATTATCTCTGATCACGAACAGCTTTTCTGAAAGTCGTTTCCTCCCGGATTTATCATCTGAAACATGATCCATTCACCATCATTTGTGTTTGAACCTAATTGTTGAGAAAATGATTCATCAAAATCTTCCATTTTTTATTCTGTCTGTTGATTTAGCTAACAAGGGTTGAAGATTTTTTCTCATTTTTTAGATCTACCCCAATCGTTGTCAAATAAAATCTCAACACTAGATGAGGATAGTCGTAATACAATGGGTATGGTGTTATTATGCCTTTCATGATTTTTCTTGAGGTTTATATATTCATGAGTGTTGTGGGGCCACTATTATGGTGTCCCATGAACAAATAATTAACATTTTTATTGCCTATTGATGATTAGGTAACTAATTAAATTATTTCAAATCAGTTTTAGGGATGAAAACATGGATTTAGGTCCACCCCATGGGTGTGTTTTCCATGGGTGTCCATTAGGCGAAGAATGCCTAAGAGGCTAGACATAATGTCCCTTCCATGAGTTGTTAAAAATTTATTTCTCATTATATGAATTTCCCATTTGAGATACTTTTTTTGTGAAAACGTGTAATTGTTTAAATTGAAAAATATGATTGTTATATGATTTCACAGGAGTTTTATCCCTGTTATTCCATGTAATAGTTTAATTTACATGTGTTAGTTATTATGTATACTGAGCACATGTGAGTTGATTATATTAAATACATGTGATAGTAAAATTCACATGTGTTTCTTTTGAGATGGAATGTATATTTGAATGAAGTGATAAAATGAGGTAATTATCAATGGGCATACAACAATCTCAGTTAAAAGTCAATGTTAGGGTCAGGTGACTAATTGTAGATTATAAACCTTGGGTGGTACATTGTCTCAGCAATGAGACTATGGATGGGCTCTAGAGGTTAACTATGTAGAGGTTGTGAGACAGACACACATATAGTGGTCAAGCTTATTGAGTATTTCTTTAGAATGATTAGAGACCCTAGGATCCATTGTTGGATAACCAAGCTATAATTTATTGGAAATTTTTTTTAAATTATTAAATGATTATCATATCATGAGTTAACAATTGCATTTTATAGGGGGGTTCATCAGGCATAGGCTGAACCTCGTGACTTTTAAATAATCACAGGGTATTAAATAATGAAATAGAATGACTTATGACACATTATTCAAGTCAAAACACATTCTTGGATTTAGTCTTTACGTATATTTGTTATACATTGTATTATGAGAAATTTGTTGTAATTTCATTTGAATACCTACTATTTACTAAATTAAATATTCTACAATACATATTATATATATATATATATTCACTTACAGATTATCACATACCATTGTTGGTTTCCTAATTTGATTTAGCCTCTCACCCTATTTGGTTCATGCTAAAGTCCCAAACGTATTATATGATCACAGGTATTGAACATGGGATGCACCCTGATAAAGATAGTTGATGTGATGCTTAGGATTTAGAGAGCATGTGATGGAGAAAATGAATGTGATTCCTCTAAGTCTATATTTGTTTCTCCTGTGATTTTTAGACATATATTATGTAATACTATAGTGTACTTGTTTTTCTTCCTTTCTAGATCATGTGACATGCCACGTCATATTTGGTAATGAACGATGCTTGGTGTTTTATCACATAATTCTTCCTCTAATTATTTCAGATATATGTTTCTTACTGCTTCATTTATTGTATAATATTATTCAGCTGTGTTACACTCTATCAATGACGGCATAGTTTCCCCACTATCACACCCTAGGCCTTTGATACTAGTTGGAAGCCTCTCATATTTGTGGAACTGTGCTTGAAGTCATGTGTCCAACCGGGTAAGGGGAACAATTTGAGTGGCATCCTGATCTGGGTCGTTACAAGAACAAATGTGGGTTTTTGGAGATTCAACCCAATTATAAGGACGTTTTTGTGACATTTTTTATTTTCTCCATAATTTCTATTGATTATGGATTCACTATAGACACATATCAATTAGAAAATTATGGAATAATTTTAGATAATTATTCTTCAAGATATTTATTGTGAATTTTTTATGCAATGAATGATAAAAACGTTCACCAATGACACTTTATAGAACTATTAAAATTTGTTGTTCTTTTGGAACATGAATGTGATAATATGATTTTAGAATATTGATTTTCAAAAAAAATATTAGGTTTTTATTCATGGAAGTATTTTTTCAATAAAATTATTGATTTATTTTACTGGTTTGGAAAAGATTGTATTAGAATGTGGTTGTATTAAAGGGATAAGAATGAGTGAATGGGATGGATAATGTCCATGATGTACTATTATCAAAGGGAAATTTTATAACAACCAAGATCATTATTTCACCTTAATACTAGATTTATAACATAAATTTACACATAATACAACCCAGGAGATCGATTAGTGATATTTATTTTTGAATGAGGTACATATAATAACATCTTGAACATGAGATACAAAAACATTTTAAATAACTTTTTTAACATGTTTTTAAAATTTCATGGCTATTAAAATAGCACGAGATAGCCGAGGGACAATCATAAGAATGAGGTGAGCTATAAAGACCAGTAGGGGAATAAACATGGAATAAAAAGATACATGTTAAAAAATACACATATAAAATTAGAATAAAAGGTGTGAGAATCATAACCATGGTTATTAAGGCATGGTATTACATGATAATAATAACATGGGATAAGTGGAAACATCTTAAAACATTGCATCATATGCATATGCCAGTGATAACATCCAAGACATTGTAATGGAAAAAGATCAATAAATGCATTAGGTCCACTCTCTATCCATACATTAAATCTCATGAGGCTAATCATTACCCAATTTGTTGGACTAATATACAATTCTATGTGCACCCAACACATTTATTTCATTGTTATGCTTAAATATTTCCCATTGATCATAAAACATGGATTCATTCATCATCACATATTATTTTATGATAATGGAGTGTGGAATATATAAATGTATCTCTAAATTAAATGATTTTTATATTTATAATTGTGCACACAATTGATTAAAAATGGGTATGATATTCACTATATAAATTTTTTTGATTCAAAAAATCGTGGTGAAATTTCAGCTACATAATGACGTCATATTAAATATTAATAAAATGCGTTGATGAGAGAGGAATGGGTCTATCATTATTTGGCCCTAAAATAAGTAGTAATTTGGAAATTTAAATCCATATACCATCATTATAATTTGTAAATAGATGGCATATCAAAATGAATAAACATGAAAAATGAGGATAAAATGAGAACCCTTACTGGAGTGTATGACTCCAAATGCTAAATAGGGGATTTTTGAGAAAATAGGGAACCATGGTGGGACTATATAGAGGGGATGGAAGAGTATGGATTTTCTATGATTAGTTTTAGTGATTATAAATGGAATATTGTGTTGGTTTATTTAGGTAATGGGTGTGGGAGATTTATTTGTTTTGGAATATCAATAATATGATAACCATTCAATAGACCATCTAATGGTTTTTCCAATTTGTTCATCCAATTAGGAGTGGTTCACATTGTTTTATAATTGAATGGGAATATCGTAATAAAATAATACGCTTGAATATGTGAATTTGAGTCACACTCTTAACTAAAATGTTTTTGGACATTGAAATATATTAACTGGTTTGAAGGATTCATAAATGATTTATAAAATTAATCAAATAACAATTAAATATAATTATTATAAACATAAAAAGAAATATTTTATTTTGGATACACATTATTGTATTTATTACATCACTTTTGGTTCATTGAGATTTCATATTATAGATATTATATTTATATGGAACACAATTTTTACTCAAAATTTTGACTACCCCTGAAAAGTATTAAAAATTCACGACTGGATAATGTCAGCATTATGATTCCATAAGTTATATTAATTTTAAATAATTGTTTTTTTTTATTTTTTTTATTTTCAATTTGATATATTAATTAATATTTAAAGAGTAATATTTGGTTTTTTTGACAATAACAATTTCTGATCACTTATAATAATTTCACGTGAATTAATAAAATTTATATTATCATTTATAATAAAAAAATATTATTTTATAACAATATTTTGTTAAGATATTACTTATTTCCAAAATCAATTTATTAGTCATAATAAATTTTGTATTTAAATTTAAATACACCAGGAAAATATTATTGGTTTTTTATTTTATAAAAAATAATAAATGTAAATAATTTAAGAATAATATGATGAAAATATATTCAGTATTCAATAAAAAATAATTCACAAAATCATATCTATTGAGTTTTGATACATATCCCTTTATGAAAAATAGAAAATTCCATATGGGTAAGGTGTGCTATAGTGAGACATCCATGGGGTTGTTCGACATACATGTTATGAGTTGTGATCATAATGACCAAGAACTACTCCAATAAATAGGTTCCCTCATGGTTCTGTTGTTGGATCTCAATGTGAAATTATTCATGGGAAAATCCTAGTAATGTTATCACCCACACAATATCTAATAAATGGGCATAATAGTGTACAATCATGTTGGTTGAGGCCCTCGTTTCCATTTTCTATGTTAGTATAATTTTATAAAACCATATATTTATAGAAATAATTTGATCAATTTTCAACATCTATACTATAAACAGTAATGATAATTAATAGTATTTCAATTCCAATTTTTTTTAATAATAAAATATATGTTCATATGTTTTCTATAAACATGCTAAATAATAATATATTTAATTAAATAAAGAGGGGAACTATATATATAAAAGTATGGATCATTTCAATCATCTCACCATAACAAATTTCTCTATTGAAAATTTTATTACATGGTCTAAAATAGATGTGTCTAATTATTAGTCATCACTTTTGTAGGTTATTCCATTTCATCTTCATACTTGTGGTTTCTCTATATAAAATTGAATATGGTCATTTTATTAATTCATTGAACATTATCTCAACGATCAAAGATCTCCACTAGCCGCTGCTCATATGAGAGATCATTACCTAATGGTACCACAACTGGATTGAGTACATGTGAGGGGTCTAGTATTTAGTTTTTCTAGAAGGATTCATGGAATACATAAGGTACATGAGATAGGTTTGGAATGAGTGAAATTCGGTAGGCCAGCAATATGATGTGATCAAGGATCACAAAGATGCTGATGTATCTTGGACAAAGCATTCCCTTCTTCCCAAATTTCATCACATTCTTCCGAGTTATGTATAGTATTACCTTCCCTCAAACATCAAACTCTTGGTCTCATTTGTGATTTCTATCATAGTTATTTAATCAACTCCTAATAGTTAAGATATGGTGTTGATTAGTCTTAAAATTTTCACCATTTCTTTATCCTTTATAAGACCAATACGTTTCCATTATCTATCATCGTCCCAACATGATTATTTTTTCACCTCTTCCCACAAATGGATTCATTAGGGTCCATTTGGATGCTTGAGTGGAATTTTTATTAGTCAAAGAACTCGACCATATGAATTTTTTCCCACATCCTCCATTAATTTCCTTATAACATGCATAACATGTATTCTTGTGTCAGAATAGAACACATAGACTATCCATTAGTTTGAGGATGATTAGACCTACTGAAGTTTAAATCGGTGATTAGATCATGTTGGATACATTTCATAAACATGTTTGTGTATCTTAGATCTCAATAAGATATAATAGATAATGGTACTCCATGAATCCTTTCCACTTATTTGATGTTAATATGTGAATGTCTATCTAGTGATGAATTTTCAAGAATAAAAATTCTGTGTGAAATCAACGTAATATGACCCACTACAAACCAAATAACATTCTTTCTAATATATTTATTTGGATGTGTGGTGATATTGTCCATGGTTATTTTTCCATTTCCATGTATTTATAGGTAATGGTTTTATGATCCCCTTATATTTATTCCTTTATGTCTTCACTTAATGATATAAAATTATTTTTTATGTATATTCCACTGTCTCTGTTTTCATATTTTCCAAATAAAATTATCCTAGATATCATCGTGCATCATTGTGCTTACTTAGGGGATAGACAAGGATGAACTTTCTGAATCATCCGATAACTCATTCTTTAGCTCAGGTTCAGATTCTATAGAGAGTTGTGGCCCCAATATTAAAACTCTTTTTTAATTAACATATTACTCAGAGTATATTCTTTCTTTATAATTTCCACATTCTTCAAAATTTCTATATCATCTCTTTGATCATCCATAAACCTCTACATAAGGAACAGTTGAGAAATTATTTATGAAACAATTAATTATGTTCCCTCATTTATGATTACCATGTCTATTCTCTTCATGTCATGAACTATTGGATCCTTTTAAATTCTCATCAATGATATAAATATTGGATCCTTTCATGTTGAAGAATCTATTTCATTATTGTGTTTACCTTTCTAGTAGTAGATGGAGTAGTCATAGTCCATGATCAAATCTAACTCTCTTTATTGGTAAGTATTCAACTCTTTTTATGTTAATATATTTATTATGATTGTGTGATCTGTATATATTTCACACATAACCTCAATGAGATGATTCATCTGTATATCCAAAAATATGATCACTGCATCCAAAACCAAATCATGAATTTTTTATATCTTTTAGTTAAAATTGCACTTCTTTGAAGTAGAGTTTCACAACCAAACCCATGTTGTGGGATTGAGCTTCAGCTACCCCATACCCGCATCCATAGATATAGGTGGCAATAAGATTTGAAGGAACAACAAACTTGATGAGTCCTTTTCATAGAAACCTGTACACACACAAATAGAAAACACAATGAAAAAGTAAAAAGTGAAAGGAAAATAAGATAAAATATTGCAATATAAGGAAACCAAACAATCATCGACCTCTAATCAGTACGTGTACATAAATGTTAACAAAATGGGTAATGGAAAAAATACCCTCCCAACTAGAAAAGTGTCAGAACCCAAAAACAACTAGAAAAGTAAAACAACTAAGAGACCACCACTCTCGGATCCTAATCTCGGACCTCAATATATGGTCCAAGCACCCTATATCTCTACGATCTTATGATTTCATGATAAAACTATTTGTCATCTGCATATGGCATGATACATATAGGAAAACCCACACATGGGTTACTATAAAGATACTTAGTAGGACACCCCCGAAAAGTTGAAGGGGAGCATTAAGAGATAAAACTGAAGAAGAATGCAATAGATAGACAAGGTATAGTGCAAGAGTAAAAAACAGAGTGAAAGTAATCGCATACAAACATAATGAGGTCGAAATTGTGGGAATATGAACTTCTACATGAGTCTTCGCTACATATAGTATGGTAGTAGACTCATCTAACCCTGAGAAGATAGACCTAGAAAAAATGTGGCATACCCCACACGTCTTCAAATATCATGGAAGGAGAGTAACCAAACACCATGGATTGGGTACTAAAATAGGATAAATACATATGATCAATCAATTAAACTGAAATGTGTGTGTAAGGGGATTTCCATATCATAGCTCAGCCTAGAAAAAGAGTCTCCAATAGTTCCATAAGTATTCATTAATGATTCTAATCATCCCACACATCTTACCTAAATATTCAAGTCAACAGGGCTCAATCAATACACCTTCATACTATCTGATTTCGGCACCACTAAATCTCCCACACTGTCTTGGTTGCATCAAAAGGATTCTTCTCAATGGGGAGATCACCCCTATTTATCCTTAATAACATGGTACATCTAACCGCATCTAACCCCTAATCCTCATAACCAAATGATTCAAAGTATAAGTACATGATCTGCACCCTAGTACGTCAGGTGGATTCCACCGTAATTGTAGTTGTAGAGGTCACAAACCCAAGTGAGCTTGGTGGATTCAAATATACTCATCAGGGATCATCACCATAGTGCGTTAGGGGAATTGACACCTGAAAGTCATTAGGGAACCACTAACTAGTCCCACTTAAGGTTAATATGCTAGAGATTCTTTCCATACATGTAGCTATAGTGGACCATCACCCTAGTGTGTTAAGGGGATCAACACTCTGCTCATTGGGGTACTCCACTGCCTAGCTTAGCTAGAAGGGATGCCTAAAAATACCATCGGGGAACCCCACTACCCAACCTAATTAGGGGGTAAGCCCCAAACTGCCAACGGGGAATGCCATTGCCCAGACTAGCTAGAGGGTAATTACCAAAACTACCATCGAGGATCCCACAGCCCAACCCAGTATGAGGGTAAGCTTGGTACTGCTCTGGTTATCAAGGAAATACATTTTCCATCCCTAAAAGATGTTACCCTTCATAAGGAAACAATGAAAACCACTTCCAAGACCAACTGTATGGAATGTTCATAAATCTCTAATAATCAATTTTGATCATAGCAATGATCAAGCATCTCCTTCAATATGCATCACTCCTTGAACATATAACATAATATATCAAAATACACTTTAGAGGAAACAATCTTCTTCAACACCAAAAATATTCAAGATATGCTACACACTTTCCAAAATCTAAGATCATGTAAAGGAGATACATCAGATAGAAGATTCATTATTGAACACTATGTGTGAGGAGCACTACCCCTCATTGATATGATCCATCTAATTCAGGGATCTTCTAGAGTATCTTTAGGGAGGGACGACAGTGATTTAGTATGAGAATAGTTGTGTAGACCATAACCAATACTCCTTAGATGTGGTCCATGATAATAACTTATTGGAATGAAATTTGGAGAATATAATATTCTTAGAGATTCGATCCGACATAGTGCACTTTGGATTTCTCACATATGTTGTGGTGTTGGAGTTGGTGCTAGTGATAGAGATCTTTCTATCAGAGGGATCCTATTTAGATGGTTTTGGTAGATGGTTCAATAGAGTTGTGACATCTATGGTAGCAAGAAGATGTCCATTGGAAGGACCTCGACATAGGAGGAATCCCCAATATTTGACTCATGAACATGGTTAGGGGAAGCACAGAGAACCAAGAAAACACAACTAATCATCTGCGTTTCAAGGAGTTGAAATGTTCTTTATGAAGAACAGATGAAGAATGCACAGAATGCGCAATACATAAATTAAATGGTCAATGGATATTGTTATATTTCCCACCAAAATAGGATTTAAAATAGTGAAAATGATCACAAATACTTTTTTACAATAAATACATTAATTAGGGAGCTTCAGAATATTAAATAAGTATCCTACCTAGATTTTGATTCTTTCATTGCATACACTATGATTTGATCTACTTAGATATAAATTTTTATCATGATTCGTCATGGAATCAGTGTCAATTAGCTGATCTGAACGAGAGTAGGTGCTCTTAACACCATGGTATAAATGATCCAGACCCTTACTCATTTCATTAAACTCATATTTATAAGAAATCACCTACAGCCACAAAATCCAATCCTCTCATTCCCTCCCATCAGGGTTCACACAAAGGTTAAATCACTTTCTACAAACTCAATGGTTGTTTTGGATTTCAAATCTGAGTCTCCGTTTATAATTTATTCACTCTGACATCAAAAAAATTTATTATATTTAATTAATATATTTATGAAATCTCCATTAGTATATTTTCCACATATTCCATGCATAAAGAAATGTTTTGACCCACCTTGGGGAAATGACACACTCCAGAATAAACCATGGTATTATATTTTTTATCAACGATACCATTTGAGATATATATTGTTTCCATCATGTGGATACTATAAAAATACATAATCATTTTATAAAACATATTTCATGCACCTCGGACCTCTAAATCACATGAAATCATTGTTCCAAAATATTTAAATTTATTTTAAAATGTTTCAAAGTCTTTAATGAAAAATCCTAGTCTCTACATATAGGTTATGTCTTTCTTATTCTATATTAACACGCTGCTTAATACCTTTTTCTGATAATCACTCAATAATATGAAGAATTATCCACATATTGGTAGTGTGAGAACATGTGTAGTGATAAGCCTCCTCTTGAAATCCATTAATCTATCTTTATGTTCATCTTTCCTTGAAAACATGACTCAAATCTATGTTATTTTCATTAGATGGTTTTTTAATTTCAATAATTTTCCCACGTATTGAATATAATATCGAGATAATCTAAGTTAACTACAGATATCTATCTTGGATATTTTCCTCATCCATAAATCAATTGATTCTATCATTTATGTATATAAATACATCCCATTTTTTATGATTATATGTCACAATAATTTCACCACCTTCATGAAGAACTCACCTTTTTTAATTTTCAAAAAAAATTATCATTTTTTAAGGACATTATCGCAGTTCTCATATGCCTCTCATGCTCCTCCTTGGTTCTGTAGTATATTAGAATATCATCAATAATTACTAGCACAAATATTTAGATGTAATCACTAAATACTATAATCATCTACTCCACAAATACTTAGGGATCATTAGTGAGTCATAATTTCATTATTTTGAACTTTTCGTGCATGTACCATGTACAAAAAAAAATCATGGTGATATCCTCATTGTTGACACCAACATGGTAATATCCCAACTATTGATCAAGCATTCATATGTATTTTGATCCCCATAGCTAATCATAAAATTCATCAATAAATGAAATATGATACGTATTCTTTATCATCATCTTGTAGAGCTCATGAAAATAAATGCAAAGGTGCATTGACCCATTATTCTTCTTGAAGAATAGGGAGGATGGACCCCATGGTGAAGCACTTGTCTATATGAACCCTTTATCTAGATTCACATATATTTTTTTATTTATCTCTATGAGTTCTATCATATCCATTCTATATATATATTTGTGGATAATGGTTATTTTTCATCTATAATAATAATTGAAAAATCAACCAATCTGTAAAGAAGAAGACCAGGAAATTACTCGAGAAACACATCATCATATTCCATTATAATTGTGATGTATTAGCTGATGATTCACTCCTTAGAATCAATAATTTTAGATATATATAATTTCTAATTGTTAAATAATATCCATTCATGTGATGCCAGTTCTAATTAAGATTCATCCTCCTCCTGGTTTTTTTAGAATCAGTAGTTGATTCGAATTGCATAGAGTGATTTTATTCTCTTGGAAATTCATGTTAGATCTATATATGTACATATGATTTGTACTCAAAATTTCCTCAAATTCCACCAAATGGAGTATTAAAATGATCACTATGATTTTTAGCCGATAAAATTTGATATGGTTGGAGTTATATACATGAGAGGAAATAATATCCCCATTTTCCATTCTCACCAACATCTCTACTTCCATGATATGTGGTTGTGTTTGAAATATTATAGTAATATTTCATGGTATGAATGAATTTTTATAACCCATTTTAAAAAGTATGTCTATATTATTAAATGAATCACTACCATTATTTTCTTCACATAATTTCCATGATCCACCTCAGTGGATGACATATAAAAATTCTCACCTTTAATACCACAGAACATGATGGTTGCCTCCAAAAATCCTTGGATTAGTACATAGATTTTCTATGTTTGATGGATACTTGATATTGATGAAATAATAATTGAGTAGTGGGTTAAATATCAAATTCCTATCCTCCAATGCATTAGTGTATTTCACCTCTCATGAATCTATTTATAGGTTCCCTTCATTCCATTAGTAAAATCATTTCGTCAACCCCTTAGGAAATTTATGGGGGGGTTCTTTCTATAAAGTTGAAAAGGGGGTGAAATTTCTTAGAAGTGCAAGATTTGTTCATAATACCACAAGAATTAGTCACCATTTTATGCTTCTTTTCCTTAAGATACCCTTGGTAATTTTTTATCTTCAATAACCATTTTGGGATCATTGGAAATATTTCCCAACGCTGTCAATGTCCTCGATCACTAGGTATTTTCATAGACCATGTTTTTTCTCACCAAAGAAGTATTGAATCTTGAATTTATGTTTAATGAGAAAGTATAATTAGTATTATATGATACTTTTGATTATTTCCTCATTTCATATGATAAATTCATTTCTTTTTTCATGAGGTCAAGGAAATAAGTTTCCCTTTTAATCCAGAGTGTTCACTGAAAATATTTATTTGAAAAAACATTTTATAATTCCAATAATTCCATCACATAGATCACTTACATTGGATTTTTATTCTTGAACTATGTCCACTATTTATCATTATCTCCTTCTATATGGTAATCATTGAGTAGAAACATCAGTTGTTAGAATCATTGAAGGATTGGAAAGATGAACTCAATTGATTTTATCCATTGTTCCATAGTTAATGGATGAGATAATCCACTGAAATTCAATGGAGTTTGATTCAAAAATTAATATATTATAACTTGTTCCTTCTTAGGAGGATTTTATTTTTCCTCATGATACATGTTTCTATTCAGAAATTTTTTTATCTGAGAGTACGTTGTCACAAAAGTAGTGATTCATCCTCCCATTAGGTTGGGCATCTCATTGGGATAGTCCTAAAATTGCATGTTGAATTGATTTTATACTTGATTCCTCTTGCTTACAATCATTTGGTATGATAAAATGAAACATTTGGGATGATTATTTTTAACTATGAAGCACTTAAATGGGAATCCAATTACATTAATGGGATAACGTATAAATTTCAATTTTTTATTAACATATCTATTTATAAGATTCAATTTATGTTATCTCTGAGATATTGTTTAACATATACACTTATTAGATCATTTGTTCAATTATTTGTTTTTGGAAATGGGATTTTGAATTTACAAAATCATATCCCCAGAGAGTGTAAAACTAGGAGCATAATATGATTTTGTTGTGTACTAGGTTCCACTAAGTATGAACTGGCATACCTTTTAAGAGTTGTTACCCTTATGTAAAAATGTGTCAAAAACACATCCAATTGTAGTATCCAGATAAGGATATATTTATTGAATAAAACATAATCTATAATTACCAAAATATAGTGATTTTTATTATACATAGTCATATCCCTTAGTATTTCTCTAGTGCTTTCGAATCCTAATACTAAATAAATAAAAAATGATTTATCTAATACTTACAATAACAAACGTGATATTTATTTCACATTAATACAAGATTTATTTCATAAACGTACACATAATAAACACTTGAACGTTGATAAATCTAGTTTATTTGGGAATTTGGTAAATACCATACAATCTTACACATGGGATAAGACAACATTATGGAAAACATCCATAACATGCCTCTACAATTCCATGGTATCTAAATCATGTTGGGATAATCTTGGGACATAAATAATAAATTGATGAGATTTAACGTCTAATAAGTGAAAACATGTCACATGTATATAAAATCATGACTAAATTCAAGTAAATTTGGAATAAAATGCTTTATTATCATAACCATTAATAATATGGCATGATATTCTTTGATAATCATAACTTTGGAAATATAGAAACATCAGAAAACACTACTTCATAAACATTGCTCAACGATAACATCTGGGACATCATAATGGAACAAATTTCATAAATTAATCATGTTCACTCTTTATCCCAATATGAAATATCATGAGAATAAACATAACCCACTTCATTGGATCGTTATATAATTTATTATTTACTCATCACATTTATTGCATCCATATGCTTAAGTGTGACAAATAGATCATTAAACATGGATTCATTCGTCCTCATAATTTATTACACGATGATGGAGTGCAGAAGACATAAATGTTAATACCAATTAAAATTAGTATTACTGTTTAAATTTGAAAAACCTTGAGAATAAATATGTTTAGTATTCACTACACTATATTTTTGGTATAGAAAAACATGGTAAAATTTTGTCCGCATAACTGTGAAACATACGAAATTAAAAAAAATATTAATTTGAAAAAATTTTGTCAATAATATTTTATAAAAAATTTATGTAATTAGGATTGGAAAATAAAAATACCAAAAGTAGTTTTGTAAATACATGGCATAGTATAGTTAAGAATCTTGAGCAAAGAGAAGAATTATTAAAACCATTACTTGGGGGTGTGATTCCAATTTCTTGGTAGGAGCTTATTGAGAGATTGGGGAACCTTGGTAAAATCCTAGAAAGGACAGTGAAGAGTATAGACATCTCCCAAGGAGTATGAGTGAAATTAATTGGGTTTTTTCATGGGTTTATAAAGTAAAAGAGAGATATTTTCTATTTATATTTTCAAATCAATATAATAAAATAACCATAACCAAAAACCATCCCATGGGTTTTCCCATGGTTTCATTATAATAGGATTGGTTCTAATTATATTATCTTTCAATTTGACTTCCATAAAAAAATACCATTTCATATGTGGAAGATATTTATACTCATAAATAACTAGTTTTAAAACACTAACATACGTTAATGGTTTTGGATGATTCATAAGTGATTTATAAAATTATTAAAAAAATAAAAAAAAAATTATATGGAAAAAATTTATCTGGTCATTGATAAAATGTATAGTACCTATCACATCACTTTTAGAGTATTTATGTTGTCACACTACATAATCTATATTCATAACATATTTAAATATTACCTGAAAATTCATATTTCATAGAAAATGGGGAAAAACACTGTTGGATACTTTCTACATTTAGATTAAAAAAATATTCATTATATATATATATATATATATGTTTCTAAATATTTTCATTCACACTTTCAAAATATTAATCAACATTTGTTAATAAATGATGGTGTTCTTACTGTAAGAGTTTTTGAACCCTTATAAAATTTACATTTGACTTCATAAAAATTATATGATAATTTATATTGAATAAAATTTATTTAATAAAAATATTTTATAAAATATTATATATTAAAAAAATCTATAAATTCATCAAATTAAATTCTATTATAGAATATGAATATTACTAAAAAATACTCATCATGTTTTATTGTATATAAATAAAAATAATTTATAACCTATCTATAATATGATGAAAATAAACTCATTATTATATAAAAATAATACCCATTATAATATTTATATGGACTTAATACATATCCATTTAATAATGTCAAAAACATTCTTAGGGTAAGTTGTTTTGTGGATAGTACTTCAGGTGGTGATTCAGAGAACACATTTTGGGTCTTGACCTCGATGAGATGTAACATCTCCCATAAATGGTTTCACTCAAGATAATGTTTTCTGGATCTCATCTTGGTGTTGTTCATGAGAATATAATAGTTATTATTACTTTCATAGAATCATTGATAAAGGGAGTTTATAGGTTATGATTCTACTGGTTGAGGCCATTACTTCCTTTTTTTTGTCAGTTGTATAGATTATGAACCAATATTTATAATAATCATGTGATCATAGTTCAAAATATATATTATAAATAGTAATAATACATAATGATATTATAAATCTGACTAGACATAAAAATATATATTAATTTCATGTTTTTCTATAACCGTATTACAAAATAATGCATTTAATTATTTCAAAAAACAAATTTTATTTATAAAGTTTTGGGTCATTACACAGGTTTTGGATGCGATGTTCTACAATAAAAGGAAAAAATAGGAATTTGTGGTTGATTTGGTGTTTTTGGTGATGTGAAATGGATTCTGTTATGAAATCATGAAGTCTATAAATGGTTAAATGATATTTTTTTCTATACAAGTAAATTTTGGGGTTTTGTAAAATTGTTTTTTCATGGAAATTGTTTTATAAATTTGGGTAAACATTTTAAATTTTTTATATTAAAATGAAAGCTATTTTAAATTGTTCTATATAAATTGTTCAATCATAGTTGTGTGAGTAGGGAAGTCATTTTTGTAAAACCTAATGAGTTTCATTACTCACCCCTAGTTTGTAACATTGGGGATTTTGTAATTATTTTCTATCAAGATATAGTTAAAAAGTAATATATCAAATTTCATTAGTAGTAGATCATAATATTTGGGATTTATTATGTAGTTGGATATTGGAGTGGGTTGTGTGTCATGGAGTTAGTGTCTTGAAGTCACTGGGTTTTATTGAATTTTCTCTTCTACATTGTACTTTTGTGTTAGTAGTCTTCCACTATAGTACTATTGTGTAGTTTGGTTTTGTATCAATGGCATTAACTTGTGTTTTTTACATTTTTATCCCTCATCATTTAGTAGTTATTTTTTAATGGAATGTTTGTTTCAGTTGTTTTATTTCTCAAAAAGAAAATCATCCCCCGAATTTATTGAATCCCTTGGCATTTATAGGGAGCCTTTGGAACCTTGGAGATTTTTCTTAAGGCAGTGTAAAAACATCAAATTGACTCAGTCCAATGAGGAGGGGAAGGATGTCACACAACTTTTAAGAAATATAGTAATAATATTGTTTTTCATTCTATTTTAATTTTTCACTTTGTCATGACCCGTCCTCGGGGCCCGTGCCGTGACTACCCCAAGCCCGCCTTCCATAGGCCAGGGGCTGGCGACTAGCACCAAGGCGTAAATCCCGGTAAAGGGAAGGCATTGCCTTTGTAAAGTAAACAAGCACCATAGAGTAAGCAAGCAGAAAAAGTAAACACTAAGTAAAAACTGGTACAACAGTAAGTGCGGAAAAGTAAGTGGGCCAGAATACAAACCCAAACTGAAAGTAAAGTACAACTCGAAAAGTGAAAACAACAACTGAAAAGTAAAGCCACAATGTCGAGTCGTCCACTGGAAGTCCAACCTGAAGGGTGGGTACAGATAGCCTCCACTGCTCCTCAGGTCCAGCCGACTGCTCCGAGTATGTCCCACCCAGTGGTCCTCCTCCAGGTACCATCCTGCTCTGCAAGCCTCCACCACGATCAGCGTTGTCCGTTGTCTGCAACCAACACAACGTAGTGCGTGCATAGCCCGTGTAGGGGTGAGTATATGCTACTCAGTAGGGACCCCGAAACCCCCGAAGGTCTCCCAGAATCCACAAAGGATAATCCACAAAGGAATGATACAATCACGAAGTAACATCCAACATGGCTTAGGTATATGCCCATACATATACCTAAGTCATCAATTCTTGCTCGGCTCCAACACCCGAGCTCAAGTACAACCCAGTCCACACGGGGAAGAAAAACGTAAATCCACACAGGATAGCACAACACAATCCACAAAGGAAAGCAAAACAGGATTTCATCTCACACAGGTATACTTCTTCGAATGACGATAGAGATGATCACTGATCCATCTAAGTCGTCGGACCCACAAAGGATCGATAGGTACTAACCCCCGAAATGACCCACACAGGATCGGACCCACACAGGATCGATAGGTAACTAACCCCCGTAAAGACCCACACAAGATCGGGCCCACACAGGACCTGTAGGCGCCGGCCCACACAGGACCGCTGAGAGCTGACTCACATAGGATCGGACCCACACAGGATCGGTAGCACTGACCCACAAAGGATCGCTGAGTGCTGTAGTCGTCACCGTCGAATCCACTAAGAATCTCTCCACAGTCGTGGTCGTCAGAGTAGTAGTCACAGCCAGCTCTAGGGTTCCCGCACACAGCAAGCTCATTCGGGAGGGTCCGCTCCACGAGCCGAGAGGCTGATACATCAACTGACACATAGTCCAGAGTTGATGTATCCAAAAGTTCTGTATCGTCAACAGGAACTCAACGTCGCAGACGGCGCGTCAATCGGATGCCCGGTGTGAGAGTTATTGGCATTTTCGTCCTAGGGGCCCGGTTGGTTTTTAAGGCAAAACCAACCCCACCGTACTCCACCTGAATCCAAACCTCGGGCGGATTAAGCCGAAAGATCCGTCTCACTTAGAGGAATCCATCAAAGTCGACGGCATGTCAATCGGACGTCTGAAGCTCAAGATATGAGCGTTTCCATTCCGAGGGCCCGGTTGGTTTCGTGTACGAACCAACCTGGCCGAATCAAAATTATTCTGAAACCTTGAGTGTGATATACCAAGACGACCGTATTAATCCAAGGATTGCATTTCCACTGACGGTGCGTCATTCGGAGACCCTCAGCTCAAGTTATGAGCAAAAGACCGAAAAGGTCCGAAAACGGAGGGTCTGGGCCCGGACCGACCCAGCCCAACCCCCTGGGTTGGCCCGAACCGACCCGGCCCAACCCCCCTGGGTTGGCCCAAACCAGGTCGGACCCGGTTGGGCGCGGCCCGGCCCGGCTAGGGCGACCCGGCCCAACCTGGGCGTTACCCGGCCAGCGGGTCGGCTCAGCTCGGCTCGGCCGAGCGGCCGAGCAAGGGACCGCGGTTCCCGGACGTGGCTCGAGCCGCGTCCCGCCTCCCGGTTCCGCGCGTCCGCAGAACTGTCTCGCCGCCGCGGCTTCAGCCGCGTCGGATTTTGCCGGCGGTGCGCCGGGCGCCGCCACCGCCCGGCGGTCGGCCGCGGGCCGTCGGACGTGCTCCGGTGGTCTTTTTTGCGTGCGGTCTTCGCCAGTGGTCCTCCCAGGACCTAATCTTCACTGACAGGCCCTCAAATCTCCCTTGCGGCCCCATTTGTCATCAGTCTCCATTTCGTGCACCAAGAACGAAGAAGTGTGGTGGGTTCGGACTTGTTTGTTAGTTCGTACCAACCGCGTTAGTGGTTTTAAAAAATATTCTCCCAACAATCATAAATCAACCGGGAAAACAAATCACAAAGATTTAAAGAATCAAAACCATACCTCGTCGAACTCGTCGAACGTTCGTTCTTCACGGAATTGATCGTCGCAGAAGAAGAGGTGATTGTCACGTCGCGGAAGGCGTCGCGTCGTCGCGGTATACGGTGTTGCGTCGACGAACTCCGAGGATCAAGAACATCCATATTTAATTATAACAATTAAATCCATGTTGTTGTTATAAACCACAAAGAATTAAAAAGGTCCACAAACTCTTACCTCAACGGATGATTGAAGATTTGTCGCGGATGAAGGAACATCGCAGAAGAACGTCGCGAGAGAAGAATCATCGGCATCACGGTACATGGCGTCGCGTCGTCGATCTCCGAGGTCTCAGCGTTCTTCATCGCCCTTCGTTGGAGGCTGGCGTTCTTCGCGTTCTTCGCGTTCTTCGCGTTCTTCGTGAAGGAGGATGAAGGACTTAGGGTTTCTGTCAAATCCTCTCAACAAACAACACTCAAGAAGAAAAATGTTGGTCTTATTTTATTACATGCCAACAAACGAAAAACAAACTAAGTAACGACCCATTAATTCATAGAATTTATTTCAACGAATAAACCACCCAATTAATAGGAGCATTTAATTGTTTAAGAAAACTCCCCAGTTGACTTTAATTAAAAAGGGTTTTTGCGGGTGCGTTACTTAGACGAAAAGAAACGGTGGGGCTCGTGCGGGCCCCACCTCACAAATATCCTACCAAGAGGTTAGGATATTTTGAATTGTACCATATCCGCTTTAACTCAGCTTAAGCAGTTTTAAGTGGCTTTTAAGTGGCTTTAAGTGAAATAAAAGATAAATTTTTTGCACCACTTTATTTTATTTCTTAACTTAAAGCCCAAAAATTAAAAACCACACCCGAGAAAACGTGTAACAACCCAAAATTTCATTAATGTAAAATCCCTCTTGATCCAGTTAAATGTTTCTTTATGTTTTTATATGATGTCAACTTCTTTAGTTTAACGTTAAGATTTGTGACCGTTACTTTTATATCTGTTGAACAGTGATCATCTGGGTAGTTTAAATATAAGGCTTTAACGAACAAATTTTCTACTCAGACAAAGGAAGCGATGGCCTCATCCAGTAGAATTGCCCCTTACGAAGCCCATTTGTCGAAGCTCGGAAAGGAGGTGGCGTCTTTGGGCTTTGCCCTTGACCAAGCCCAAGCTGAGCTTCATCAAGTCAAGCTCGAACGTGATCGTCTACGGGAAAAATGGAAGTTGATAGAGATTACCACTCGAGCAATGTTATCCGAGCAACCCCAAGAGTCTGTCACCATCGCACACCTTACCCTTAGGTCTTATGCGGCTATTTTAAGGGGTTATGTAACAAATAAGTAGCACCATGTTCATGTACATTATTTTTGTATATAATAATGAATATAATTTCTAGTCATTTTTGATGCATTGTAATTAGTTTTTAATGTACAAATGATGTTTTTAGTTATTATTTAATTAAGAATTATATTTTATTAAAATAAAGGATTTTTGAATTAAATAATATTTTAATAAAATATTGTTATTAATATTCAATTAATTTTTATTAAATATAAATGATCTTATAATTTTATGAATGCAATTAAAATTTTTATTAAGGTTTGAAAGCCATTTCTGTCAAAACCCGTGAATTTTTTGTAAATGTCGGTTTTTATTTTAAAAGTGAAAATTCACATATTTAGAAAATTATTTAGATAAAATAAATATTATTTTTGGAATCAGGACGTCTAAATTATCCAACGGTGAATTTTTCATAATTTTCTGAGACAGTCAAATTTTTGGGTAAAAATTAAATACCATTTAAATATATAATGTGTTTTATGACATCATAATGACCCAATGGTGATGTAATAAAATACCATAATCCTTATGTTCGGCCAATATGTGTTTTATCATTAAAATAATGAGGTTTTGGGTTTGTTTTACTCACTTTTCAAAGCATTAATGGAGCCCTCAAGACTTATTCAACACTTTGGCTTTTTAAATTAATTTCCATGGGAGTGTGACTCACCTCCACATAAGAAACCCTAATATTTTAATAAGTTCGGACCTTGGCCTTGTAAAATAATGTTTTCCTCTTTCCTTTTCCAGAAACCATGGGCAAATACCATGGGATGGTTTGTGGTTTGGATTATTTTAATATAAGGGGTCCCAAACCTAAATAATAAAGAATTCTCTCACCTTTCCTATATAAACCCACCCAAGCTCCCACTTCCTCCTCAATCAAAGCCCTTTAAGTTCGTCCAACCTCTGCCCTAATCTCTCTATAATCCTCTCAAGGTGCCCCAATCTCCCAAGAAGCCTCTCACAAGCCTCTCTCTAGCCTTTGGAAGCACACTTCCAAGTAAGGGGTTTTCTTCCTTTCTCTTTTTTTTTTGTCAATTTTCTTTAATTTGTATTTCCCTTTTTATTTCAATTATGAATGTTGGGGTATGGTTTCGCACCTCCACCATACTGCCCTATTATTGTTTTAATGATGGGAGAACCCTTTCTCTCTCATTAAATGCCTCCCACGTACACCTGTTACTATGCCGAAATTCCGAAAGGAACTTCTCTCTCTTCTTTTACATTCAAGCAATACTTTGGCATCATGAATATAAATTCCATTTCTATTGTTGGGACATGTATATATATGATCTCCTTACTGTCCATTACATGTAAATATGATGAGGAACCCCTTTCTCTCTCATCAACCTTTTTTATGAATTCTTATGTCACGCCGTTACGCTGCCGAAATCGCACCGATTTTCTAAGCCAATGTCTTTGTGTAGTGAATACCATGCCCATTTCTCCCTCAAGGGTATTCACCTTTATGCACATATACATATTGATTGTAAAGTTTCATGTATGAATTCCACATTCCTTTATCGTGTAAGAAATGATTATGTTTTATGAATCCATGTTTTATGATCCATGTGGCACACTTATGCATGAAATGAAATGTTTAAGAAGGGTGCGCCCTTTATAGCGCTCCAATGCATTGGGTAAAGTATAGTATCATGATACGTCATGTGCAATGAGTGTTTACTCATGCTAATTCAAGTTCAACGAGGGTTTACTCGTGCTTCAAGTGCAATGAGGGTTTACTCATGCTCCATGTGCAATGAGCCTTGGCTCATGCTAATTCAATGTTAAGTGTTGTTGCCACATTTCCATGTTATGATTATCATGCTTTATCATGCCTTTATGTTCATGTCACTCTTATGCTCTATTGATATGCCTATTGCCTAACATGTATTGTACTCCTCATGTTATTCATTATGTACTCCCTTACTGGGCTTTATAGCTCACCCTTTTCTTATGCATGTCCTCAGGTTATCCCATGCAATGCTAAGTACGAAGGAATGTAGTGGTCATGTAAAGGAAGTTATCAATAAGGATGTTGTATTTCAAGTTTAAAGTTTTTATGTAATGATCCTAATCCCCAAATACACTAAACCTCTCGATCTTCTTTGTTGTATCAAGTGAAGTTTTATGTAATAAAGCATGTTTAAGTTGTAATAAAAAGCAGGGTTGTCATAGTTGGTATCAGAGGATAGGTTTAGTTATTTTTGGGATTAGGAAACCCTAGTGAAGCCTTAGATACAAGACTAAGCATAATAAAAACATCCCTAAGTTTTGGTAAATAATAATTAAGTGTTTTATCAAACAAATACATCCCTGTCTGGATACGAGCAGGTAGAGGCGGCTCTGGCACAGATGTATCCTAGGGGTAAAACCCGAAAACACCGCTTTGAGCTAGACTCGAACGGGAACTGGTGCACGACAACGGGCCTTTTTACACTCTTGGTTACGACACTCCTGGGGGATATGTTTTGATAAATTCACAATCTTAGTATGAACCCTTATTAAGGGAAAAATTCCCCTAAGAATATATGTTAGAAGGAAGATCATGAAAAGCCTGGATTGAATCCTATAGACTCATGAGTTAAAGAGATTAATGTTTATTTATAAGTCATCAACTTTTGTCTTTGGATTACCCTTTATGTGTTACCCCTAACTTTCCTTTTATTCCAGCCAATGGCCGGTAATAGGAGAACTCGGGCTAACAACCGTTGTGAAGATCAGTGTGATGATTGTACTTATGAGATGCCCAATCCAATGGGAGCGGGAATTGCGAACTTTGTCACGCTTCTCTCTCAGATAACTCAAGTTTTGAATAGAAACACTGGTCAAGAGGAACGTTCAACCCCGCCTGAGAAATAACAAGTCACTATTGAAAGCTTCATGAGACAAAGGCCTCCTACTTTTAATGGATCATCCGATCCCACTATTGCTGAACAATGGATCAACTCCATTGAAAAGATATTCTCCATCCTCCAATGCTCTGAAAAAGAGAAGGTTCTCCTGGCGGCTTATCGTATGGAGGGTGAAGCTGATGAATAGTGGACGTTGATCAAAAATACGAATCCTGAGGAGGAGATCAAGGCTTTGGAATGGAAGGTATTCCGGAAGATGTTTTTCGATAAATATTTTTCACGCACCCTCCGTCATAAGATGGAAAGGGACTTCCTTTCCCTCAAGCAGAAAGATGAGGAATCTGTGGGAGCGTACGAGGCAAACTTCACAAGGATTGCACGATACGCTTCTGGCTTTGTCGTTACCCCCGAATGTAAGGTTGACCGCTTCTTTGGTGGGCTGAAGCCTAGCTTGCGGAAAGCATTAGCGATCCGTGACTTCGACAGCTATGAGGAAATTGTCCGATGTGCCCTCAAGGTTGAAATGGAGATTGGAGAATCATAGGGGTATCATGGGGACAAGAAGCGGAAGGTGGACTTCAATGCTGGTGGTCCGATGGATAAATCCAACGGCGCTAAGAAATTCCAGCACCCCACTTGCCAAAAGTGTGGAAAAAAGCACCCTAGAAATTGCCTTAGGGGGACAAGAAAATGCTTCAAGTGTGGAAGAGAAGGGCACCTAGCTGTTAACTGTCAGCAAGAAGGACCCGCGGCTGCGACGGAGGGGAGGAACACTCCGTTCGAACCTCAACGCGTTGTTCAATGCTTCAAATGCAAAGAACCGGGTCATTTTGCGAATCAGTGCCCTAATCCAAGGGTTATCGGAGGCAATCAACAACCTCCAAGACAGCAAGGAAGAGCTTTTGCCATCACTTCTGCCGAAGTGAACCCCAACAATGAAGTGGCGACAGGTACGCTAGTTATTCATTCAAGAATAGCGAACGTACTTTTTGATTCAGGTTCTACGCATTCTTTTATATCTCAAAAGTATAGTAGAACAATCCTTGCACCACCACAAATCATGGAAGTAAAGATGTCGGTGAGTACGGAAAATGGGGCAATCATTGCATCCCATGAGTATAAGTCCTCCCCTGTTATAATCTGTGGATTGAATTTCCCGGCGAACCTCATCATACTCCCTTTGGTGGAATTTGATGCAATTCTTGGCATGGATTGGCTTTCCTTATATAGAGCCAACATAAATTGTCGGGAGAGGGAAATCACACTCCATATGGAGAATCGACCCCCGATTCTTTACAAGTGTCAGGAGGAAGATGAATCTCCTTTAGCTCCATCATCTCAATCATGGATATTACTGCCTTATGAGCACGCATATCTGGCTCAGATGATTGAGTCCAAGGAAGAAACCACCCTTGAAGAAATGCCTATTGTGAGGGAATTCGCTGAAGTATTTCCCGAGGAACTTCCTGGTCTTCCTCCAAGAAGAGATGTTGAGTTCTCAATTGAACTTATACCTGGGGCGCTGCCAATATCCAAGACTCCATATAGAATGGCTGTGGTTGAACTTGAAGAACTGAAGAAACAACAACAGGAGAATCTGGATAAAGGGTTTATACGCCCAAGTGCATCACCATGGGGTGCACCAGTCCTCTTCGTCAAGAAGAAGGATGGGTCAATGCGGCTTTGCATCGATTATCGTGAACTTAACAAAATCACGATAAAGAACAAGTATCCTCTCCCAAGAATCGATGACTTTTTTGATCAGCTGCGTGGAGCACAATACTTCTCCAAGGTCGACTTGCGGTTGGGATATTATCAAGTAAGGGTGAAGAAGGAAGATATCCCCAATACTGCTTTTCGTACAAGGTACGGGCACTATGAATTCATAGTAATGCCTTTTGGACTCACCAATGCTCCAGCAATATTCATGGACTTGATGAATAGAGTCTTTAGAGATTACCTAGATAAATTTGTGGTAGTCTTTATAGATGATATTCTAATATACTCCCAAACCAAGGAGGACCATGAGGAGCATTTAAGAACTGTACTGGAGACTTTGTGCAAGGAGAAGCTCTATGCCAAGTATAGCAAGTGTGAGTTCTGGTTGAAGGAGGTCTCATTCTTGGGCCATATCATCACATGCAATGGGATATCTGTGGACCCCTCCAAAACAGATGCAATTGAGGGATGGTCGAGGCCAACATCGGTAACTGATATCCGTAGCTTCTTGGGGTTAGCTGGATATTATCGACGATTTGTGAGAAACTTCTCACGATTGTCCAACCCTCTTACCAAGCTAACTCGAAAGGGAGTAAAGTTTTCTTGGGGTGATGAATGCGAAGAAAGCTTCAAGGAGTTGAAAAGGAGGCTTATCACTGCACCTGTGCTCACTTTACCCACAAGTGGGGAGCTTTTTGTGGTATTCAGTGATGCTTCGAAGAAAGGCTTAGGATGTGTGCTGATGCAGAATGATAAAGTGATATCCTATGCCTCAAGACAGTTGAAAATCCATGAGCGAAACTATCCAACGCATGATCTAGAGTTGGCGGCGGTGATCTTTGCCTTGAAAATCTGGCGGCATTATCTCTATGGAGAGAAATTTGAGAAATATACTGACCACTAGAGTCTTAAATATATATTCACACAGAAAGAGCTTAATATGCGCCAGAGAAGATGGATAGAGCTCATAAAGGATTATGAATGTTCAATACATTACCACCCTGGGAAGGCGAACAAGGTGGCGGATGCCCTAAGTAGAAAGGATCCAGCAATTCTATCAATGATGAGAATTGAGAAGGATCCAATCTTCTTAGACTTGATGAAGATGGACGTGGGAATCATAAAGAAGGGAACATCATCAATCCTTTCACAAATTATTGCTCAACCATCTCTTTTGGAAAGGTTAAAGGATGCTCAAAAGGATGATGCGAGAATCCAAGAAAAAGTGGAAGCTATCAAAAAGGGAAAATCCTCAGAGTTTAATGTTAATGAAGAAGGAATTGTGCGGTTTGGGAAAAGACTATGTGTCCCATCAAGTTCAGAGCTGAAGAAGGAACTTTTGGATGATGCACATAGTTCAATTTTCTCTATTCACCCAGGGATCACAAAGATGTATCGAGATCTCCGAGAAAACTTTTGGTGGGATAATATGAAGAAGGAGATCGCTGAATATACATCAAAGTGCCTGGTGTGTCAGCAAGTGAAGGCAGAGAGGCAGAAGTCTAAGGGGATGATGCAACCATTGCCCATACCAGAATGGAAATGGGAGAACATCACCATGTACTTCGTCACTGGACTTCCAAAGACATCCAAAAGCAACAATGCAATCTGGTTTATTGTGGATCGTCTTACAAAGACTGCACACTTCATTGCTATTCGAGAGGATTTCTCTTTGGATCAACTGGCACGGATATATATCAGGGAAGTGGTATGGTTGCATGGATTACCACAATCTATTGTGTCTTACCGAGATCCAAGAGTTACCTCTAAGTTTTGGAAGAGTCTTCAACATGCTCTGAATACTGAACTGAACTTCTGTACGGCCTATCATCCTCAAACTGATGGCCAATCCGAGCGGACTATCGAAACACTTGAGGATATGTTGAGAGCATGCTCAATGGACTTTAAAGGAGGATGGGATCAACATCTTCCTCTAGTTGATTTCTCTTATAATAATAGTTTCCACTCGAGCATCCAAATGGCACCATATGAAGCCCTGTATGGGAAAAGGTGTAGAACACCGGCATGTTGGGATGAGGTCGGTGAAGGTAAGGTGCTTGGACCAGAAATGGTCGAAGAAATGGTGGAGAAGGTGAAAACCATTCAGCAGCATATCAAGGCAGCCCAAAGTCGACAGAAGAGTTATGCAGATAATCGTCGATGAGACCTTGATTTTAAAGTCAGAGACATGGTGTTTTTACGCATATCTCCGTGGAAGAAGGTCATGAGGTTTGGAAAGAAAGGGAAGTTAAGTCCAAGGTACATCGGCCCCTTCGAGATTCTTGATCATGTTGGGGTTGTGGCCTATCGACTAGCACTTCCACCTACTATGGCCAAGATGCATGATGTCTTCCATGTATCCCTCTTAAGGAAGTACATACCAGACCCTTCACATGTACTCTCTTCTGAGGTGGTACAATTAGAAGACGATCTTTCTTATGAGGAGCAACCAGTGAAGATCTTAGATCGTAGAGAAAAAGTTCTACGAAATAAGACAATGCCCCTCGTCAAGGTGTTGTGGAGAAACCACAAGTTTGAAGAAGCAACTTGGGAGTCGGAGGATATGATGAAGCTAAGTTACCCACATTTGTTTTAGTGTGGGAAAAGGAAAATTTCGAGGGCGAAATTTCTTAAGGGGGGAATGTTGTAATGACCCAAAATTTCATTAATGGAAAATCCCTCTTGATCCAGTTAAATGTTTCTTTATGTTTTTATATGATGTAAACTTCTTTAGTTTAACGTTAAGATTTGTGACCGTTACTTTTATAGCCGTTGAACAGTGATCATATGGGTAGTTTAAATATAAGGCTTTAACGAACCAATTTTCTACTCAGACAAAGGAAGCGATGGCCTCATCCAGTAGAATTGCCCCTTATGAAGCCCATTTGTCGGAGCTCGAAAAGGAGGTGGCGTCTTTGGGCTTTTCCCTTGACCAAGCCCAAGCTGAGCTTCATCAAGTCAAGCTCGAACGTGATCGTCTACGGGAAAAATGGAAGTTGATAGAGATTACCACTCGAGCAATGTTATCCGAGCAACCCCAAGAGTCTGTCACCATCGCACACCTTACCCTTAGGTCTTATGCGGCTATTTTAAATGGTTTTGTATCAAATAAGTAGCACCATGTTCATGTACATAATTTTTGTATATAATAATGAATATAATTTCTAGTCATTTTTGATGCATTGTAATTAGTTTTTAAAGTACAAATGATGTTTTTAGTTATTATTTAATTAAGAATTATATTTTATTAAATTAAATGATTTTTGAATTAAATAATATTTTAATAAAATATTGTTATTAATATTAAATTAATTTTTATTAAATATAAATGATATTATAATTTTATGAATGCAATTAAAATTTTTATTAAGGTTTGAAATCCATTTCTGTCAAAACCCGTGAATTTTTTATAAATGTCGGTTTTTATTTTAAAAGTGAAAATTCACATATTTAGAAAATTATTTAGATAAAATAAATATTATTTTTGGAATCAGGACGTCGAAATTATCCAACGGCGAATTTTTCATAATTTTCTGAGACAGTCAAATTTTTGGGTAAAAATTAAATACCATTTAAATATATAATGTGTTTTATGACATCATAATGACCCAATGGTGATGTAATAAAATACGATAATCCTTATGTTCGGCCAATATGTGTTTTATCATTAAAATAATGAGGTTTTGGGTTTGTTTGACTCACTTTTCAAAGCATTAATGGAGCCCTCAAGACTTATTCAACACTTTGCCTTTTAAAATTAATTTCCATGGGAGTATGACTCACCTCCACATAAGCAACCCTAATTTTTTAATAAGTTCGGACCTTGGCCTTGTAAAATATTGTTTTCCTCTTTCCTTTTCTAGAAACCATGGGCAAATACCATGGGATGGTTTGTGGTTTGGATTATTTTAATATAAGGGGTCCCAAACCTAAATAATAAAGAATTCTCTCACCTTTCCTATATAAACCCACCCAAGCTCCCACTTCCTCCTCACTCAAAGCCCTTGAAGTTCGTCCAACCTCTGCCCTACTCTCTATAGAATCCTCTCAAGGTGCCCCAAGCTCCCAAGAAGCCTCTTACAAGCCTCTCTCTAGCCTTTGGAAGCACACTTCCAAGTAAGGGGTTTTCTTCCTTTCTCTTTTTTTTGTCAATTTTATTTAAGTTGTATTTCCCTTTTTATTTCAATTATGAATGTTGGGGTATGGTTTCGCACCTCCCCCATACTGCCCTCTTATTGTTTGAATGATGGTAGAACCCTTTCCCTCTCATTAAATACCTCCCATGTACACCCGTTACTATGCCGAAATTCCGAAAGGAACTTCTCTCTCTTCTTTTACATTCAAGCAATACTTTTGTATCATGAATCTAAATTCCATTTCTATTGTTGGGAAATGTATATATATTATCTCCTTACTGTCCATTACATGTAAATATGATGAGGAACCCCTTTCTCTCTCATCAACCTTTTTTATTAATTCTTATGTCACGCCGTTACGCTGCCAAAATCGCACCGATTTTCTAAGCCAATGTCTTTGTGTAGTGAATACCATGCCCATTTCTCCATCAAGGGTATTCACCTTTATGCACATATACATATTGATTGTAAAGTTTCATGTATGAATTCCACATTCCTTTATCGTGGAAGAAATTATTATGTTTTATGAATCCATGTTTTATGATCCATGTGGCACACTTATGCATGAAATGAAATGTTTAAGAAGGGTGCGCCCTTTATAGCGCTCCAATGCATTGGGTAAAGTATAGTATCATGATATGTCATCTGAAATGAGTGTTTACTCATGCTAATTAAAGTGCAACGAGGGTTTACTCGTGCTTCAAGTGCAATGAGGTTTTACTCATGCTCCATGTGCAATGAGCCTTGGCTCATGCTAATTCAATGTTAAGTGTTGTTGCCACATTTCCATGTTATGATTATCATGCTTTATCATGCCTTTATGTTCATGTCTCTCTTATGCTCTATTGATATGCCTATTGCCTAACATGTATTTTACTCCTCATGTTATTCATTATGTACTCCCTTACTGGGCTTTATAGCTCACCCTTTTCTTATGCATGTCCTCAAGTTATCCCATGCAATGCTAAGTACGAAGTAATGTAGTGGTCATGTAAAGGAAGTTTTCAATAAGGATGTTGTATTTCACGTTTAAAGTTTTTATGTAATGATCCTAAGCCCCGAAGACACTAAACCTCTTGATCTTCTTTGTTGTATCAAGTGATGTTTTATGTAATAAAGCATGTTTAAGTTGTAATAAAAAGCAGGGTTGTCATAAAACGCAACTCCGGAAGAGGCGTTTCAAAGCAAATACTGGCGTTGTGATTCCATCGGTGCCCTTATAATTCTATTCCGAGCACTGGTTCAAAAGTTAGAAAAATCTGCTCGTTCATTCACTGAACGTACCCAAGCCAAACTTCCGAAAATGATTCCGGGCACACCAGGCCTCGGAATCAGGTGCTGTCAGAAACTGCGTTCTTGTAAAATTCTAAAGAAAATTAAGAAAAAAAATATCCTTGAAATTTACGGGTCTTTACATCACTCCCACCTTACAGATTTACATCCCCGTAAAGATACATCATAAGCTAGGAAAACAAATGTGGGTACTAAGCATGCATCTGAGCCTCCTGCTCCCAAGTGCTCTCCTGGAGGTTCTCATGCTACCATCTGATGCGCACAAGAAGAATCGATCGTCCACATAGGACCCGCGCCTGTCGATCCTCGATCTCCACCGGGACCTCCGCAAAAGTCGCCCCATCATCAACGTCTAGCTCCCCATGGTCAAAGATGTGCATCGGGTTGTGCATGTATCTCCTCAGCTGAGACACATGGAAGACGTCGTGCACTCAATGCAACTGAGGTGGTAGAGCCAGGCGATAAGCCACCTCGCCAATCCTGCTGAGGACCTGGAATGGTCCGATGAAGCGTGGAGATAACTTACCGCCTCGGCCAAATCACCGTAATCCACGTCGAGGTGAGACACGCAAGAAGACGTGGTCGCCATCCTCGAACTCTAGTGGCCCCTGCCTCCTGTTAGCATAAGACTTCTGTCGGCTCTAAGCTGTCCTCATCCACTCCTGGATGAACTGGACCTTCTCTGTCGTGGCTCGGACCATCTCTGGTCCCACAAGTGCTAACTCCCTAGGGTCTGTCCAGCACCAAGGAGATCTGCATGGTCTGTCGTACAACTCCTCGTATGGTTCCATCCCGATGGTGGAGTGGTAACTGTTGTTGTACGCAAACTCCACCAAGGGTAGTTGGTCCTCCCAGCTGTGACCAAAGTCGAGGACACATGCGCGGAGCATGTCCTCAAGAGTCTGAATGGTCTTCTCCGTCTGACCATCCGTTTGAGGGTGAAAGGCGGTGCTCAGACGTAGCTGCGTCCCGAACGCCTCCAGCAACCCCTTCCAAATCCGGGAAGTAAAGAGAGTATCTCTATCGGAGACGATAGATGATGTCACACCGTGAAGTCGTACAATCTTTTAAACGTAGAGATGCCCCATGCTCTCCACTGAGCTCTGCTCTCTGATGGGTAAGAAGTGAGCCGACTTGGTGAGTCGGTCGACAATCACCCAGATAGAGTCGTGACCTCTGGAAGTGCATGGAATTCCAGTCACAAATTCCATAGATATCCCGTCCCACTTCCACTCCGGGACCTCCAAGGGATATACCAATCCTGCTAGTACCTGATGCTCTGCCTTCACCTACTGGCAGGTGAGGCATCGAGAAACAAACACTGCCACATCCTTCTTCATTCCCAGCCACCAGTGCTGTCGTCTGAGGTCCTGGTACATCTTCGCCACTCCACGATGTACCGCCAAAGGAGATGTGTGAAACTCTCTCAGCACCTCCTCTCGCAAAGCGACTGGTACTAAGGTACATCCTCTGAAAATGATTTCATGCTCTGCTCCAAAAGAGAAACCATCAGGTGCCTGTCCTGAGGATATCTGTGCACGCCGCGTCTCACAGTCTGCATCCCCACGCTGTACCTCTCTAACCCACTGCAGTAGTGGAGGGGTGACTGTGAGAGACTGAAGGAAAGCTGCTCCATCACTATCCACAAAGGATATCTGCAAAGAGGATAGCTTCTCTGTCTCCTCCTCAAGTAGCTAAATGCCTGTCCTCCTTCTGAGAGCATTGGCTACCACGTTCCCCTTCCCAAGAGTATAGACTATCTCAAAGTCATAGTCCTGGAGGAACTCGAGCCATCACCGATGTCTCAGGTTCAGGTCCTTCTGCGATAAGATGTACCTGAGACTCTGATGGTCAGAAAAGACTGTAAAGCGCTCGCCCATCAGATAGTGTCGCCATGTCTTCAGAGGGAAGACCACTGCTGCTAACTCCAGGTCATGAGTATCGTAGTTCTGCTCATGCGGCCTCAAATTACGTGATCCATAGGCGATCACTGCCCGCTCCTGCATCAGGAAACATCCGAGTCTGGTCCCTAATGCATCGCAGTAGACTACGTACCCTAATCCTTCCTTAGGCAACCTCAAGATAGGTGTGCTGGTCAATCTCTGTCTCAGCTCCTAGAAGCTCTGCTAACATATGTCTGACCACACAAAGGTTTTCCCCTTCTTCGCCAAAGCTGAGAGTGGTTCCGCAACTCTGGAGAAGTCTGGCACAAATCTCTGATAGTATCCAGCTAGTCCCAAGAAACTTCGCACCTCCGTCACGCTCCTGGGTGGCTCCCAAGCTAGCAATGCCTCGATCATCATGGGATCCACCGCAACTCCCGCCTCAAAAATGACGTTCCTCAAGAAGTGGACCTCACATATCCAGAATTGACACTTCGAGAGCTTTCCATAAAGCCGGTGCTCTCGGAGTGTGTCTAGTACAACCCGTAAGTGGTAGGCATGCTCCTCCTTAGTCGTCGAGTAAATCAAAATGTCATCGATGAAGACCACGACAAATCGATCGAGGTATGGCTGAAAGATCCTGTTCATGATTCCCATGAACACTACTGGAGCATTGGTTACACTGAAAGGAATAACCAAGAACTCATAGTGGCCATACCGACATCTGAAGGCCATCTTCTACACGTCCTCATCTCGAAATCTGAGTTGATGATAGCCTGACCTGAGGTCTATCTTCGAGAACCACTGTGCTCCCTTGAGCTGATCGAAGAGGTCATCAATCCTCGGTAGAGGATACTTATTCCTCACTGTCACCTAGTTCAGGGGATGATAGTCGACACACAGTCTCAAGCTCCCGTCCGCCTTCTTGGCGAACAATATAGGGGAAGCCCAGGGTGAAACACTGGGTCGGATGAATCCCTTTCCCTGCAAGTCCTCCAACTGTACCCGTAGCTCTCGAAGCTCAGCGGGGGCCATCCGATATGCTGGAGTCGATATCGGGGTTGTCCCAGGGTACAAATCAATATTAAATTCTACCTCTCTACGAGGAGGTATCCCTGGAAAATTTTCGGGAAAGATGTCCGCGTACTGATCCACCACTGCAGGAAAACTAGGACTCCGCACGTCAACTGCTCCTAGGATGAGGCTAGCCAACTGATGAGTGATGGGCTATCCTCTCCTCTGTGGAAGTCCATCCTGTGCTGCGAAGGCTCCCTTCTCACCGGTGAAGGTGAACCTGCTCCCGTCGGTGCGTATACATCGCACCTTGAGCCTAATACAGTCAATCTGTGCATGGACTGTAGATAACCAATCCATTCCCAAGATGACGTCGTAAGGCCTCGATGCTTCTACATGAAGATCCCAGCCGAAGCTCTTTCCTCCTAGAGTACGCTCACACTGCCGGCACCAGTGCGTAATCATCGAGTCTGCTCCCATAGGAGTCTCTAGCCGTAAGGATCGAGCCAACGGCTCTGTCGGAATCTCCGAGCTCCGAACAAGGGCAGGGGCTATGAAAGAGTGACTCGCTCCTATGTCTATAAGAACTGAATCAAGGGTGGAATAGACACAGATCGTACCTCGAATCATCTCGGGTGCGCCGTAGTCGTAGGCCTCTGCTGCCTGGAGCTGTGCCTGTCTCTGCCCGCCAGCTCCCTATGGTCAGGGTGGACCACATGGTGGTGGTGGTGGTAGAGCCTCAAAGTGTCGCCAACCACTAGCTACTCGGCAATCTCCTTTTCCTCGTCCGCCTCCTCACTGCGGACCACCACGGTCAACCCTCTGCCTCTACCTGGGTGGCCCCTCAACTGTCTGCTGCTCCTCTGCACGGTGGTTCGGGCAGTCACGAGCCATGTGCCCCTTTCCGCCGCATGTGTAGCACTGCCGGCCTCTCGAAATACTGGCTTCGCGCTGTGTTCCCCGCACTACTGAGCCAGTGTCCTGAGGCCGTCTACGTGAGGGTCTGGTCTTCCTGGACCCCTGAGTCATCCGTCGACTGCCTGCTGCAGAAGACTCTGCTACATTCCACCCCGCGGTAGGTCTCGCCACTGGAGAAGTCTCAGCAAGAAATCTCTCGATCAAAAGGGCTCGCTCCAGTACTCCTTCCTGAGTCGGAATGCTGAGGGAGATCAGATATGCCCTTATCTCGTGTCTCAATCCCTTCTCAAAGGTCCGGTCCCGGAAAAATGGGTCCCGTACCATCTCGGTCGAGTAGCGCGATAGATCGGTAAATCTCGTCGAGTACTGGGAGACCGTCAAGCTACCCTGTCACAGCTGAAGAAGCTCCTGGTTGCGCACCGCATGGAGGGTGGCTGGGATGAACTCCGAGCGGAAGAGGCTCTCAAAGTCCGTCCAGAGAAGATATGCCTCATCGTGCACCTGGAGCATCAATCTCCACCATCGGCCCGCTGTCGCGTGCAGTAGGCTCGCTGCGAGGATCACCATGAGGTCTGCTGGTGTCCTCACTAGCCTGAAAACTCGTACAACGGCCTCCAGCCAGTCCTCGGCTGCCTGGGGGTTCATCTCCCCACGGAACCTGGGCGGTCGCTGGCGCTGGAACTCATGCAGTGCACTAAGGTGGCATGCATCGTCAGCGGCTGGGGCTGGAAGCATCGGTGGCTCGGCTTGTAGGGGTACCGCTGGTGCCTCAGCTGTCAAAGGGCCCTGTACCGAGGCCTCGTCGCTCGGTGGGCTGTCGTCACGTAAAACTCTCGGAACCCTAGCTGGCTGCCATCGTGGGGCCATCCTGAAAAGGAAACAGGTGTGCCACGGTCAGAACAGTATACCTGGTGAGCTGATAGAAAGTAATCACAAAGAAAACTTGAAACACACATGCAATCAATGTTTTCGTGCATTAAGTTAGAAATCAGATGTCAGGGTCCTGGTGTACGGATACGTCGGACGCCGCACCAACACTGGGCTCCCTGGACTGATAACCACACTCAATATGCTTAACACTATTGCTTCACATAGAAGAAAGATCAGAGTCTACTGTAGAACCTAACTCCTTTGATACCAATTTGTCACGACTCGTCCTCGGGGCCCGTGCCGTGACTACCCCAAGCCTGCCTTCCATAGGCCAGGGGCTGGCGACTAGCACCAAGGCGTAAATCCCAGTAAAGGGAAGGCATTGTCTTTGTAAAGTAAAAAAGCACCACAGAGTAAGCAAGCGGAAAAGTAAACACTAAGTAAAAACTGGTACAACAGTAAGTGCGGAAAAGTAAGTGGGCCAGAATACAAACCCAAACTGAAAGTAAAGTACAACTCGAAAAGGGAAAACAACAACTGTAAAGTAAAGTCGCAACGTCAATCCGTCCATTGGATGTCCCACCTGAAGGGTGGGTACAGATAGCCTTCACTGCTCCTCAGGTCCAGCCGACCGCTCCGAGTACGTCCCACCCAGTGGTCCACCTCCAGGTACCGTCCTGCTCCGCAAGCCTCCACCACGATCAACGCTGTCTGTCATCTGCAACCAACACAATGTAGTGCGGGAATAACCCGTGTAGGGGTGAGTATAAGCTACTCTGTTGGGACCCCGAGACCCCCAAAGGTCTCCCAGAATCCACAAATTATAATCCACAAAGTAAAGATACAATCAAGAAGTAACATCTGACATGGCTTAGGTATATGACCATACATATACCTAAGTCATCAATTCTTACTCGGCTCCAACATCTGAGCTCAAGTACACCCAGTCCACACAGGGAAGCAAAACGTAAATCCACACAGGATAGCACAACACAATCCACAAAGGAAAGCAAAATAGGATTTCAGCTCACACGGGTATACTTCTTCGAATGACGATAGAGATGATCACTGATCCATCTAAGTCGTCGGACCCACAAAGGATCGATAGGTACTAACCCCCGCAATGACCCACACAGGATCGGACCCACACTGGATCGATAGGTAACTAACCCCCGCAAAGACCCACATAGGATCGGGCCCACACAGGACCTGTAGGCGCTGGCCCACATAGGACCGCTGAGCGCTGACCCACACAGGATCGGACCCACACAGGATCGGTAGCACTGACCCACAATGAATCGCTGAGTGCTGTAGTCATTTCCATCGAATCCACTGAGGATCTCTGCACAGTCGTCGTCGTCACAGTAGCAGTCGCAGCCAGCTCTAGGGTTCCCGCACACAGCAAGCTCGTTCAGGAGAGTCCGCTCTACGAGCCGAGAGGCTGATACATCAACTGACACATAGTCCAATTTTTATGTATCCAAAAGTTCCGTATCGTCAACAGGAACTCAACGTCGCAGATGGCGCGTCAATCGGGTGCCCCGTCTGAGAGTTATTGGCTTTTTCGTCCCAGGGGCCCGGTTGGTTTTTAAGTCAAAACCAACCCAACCGAACTTCACTTGCATCCAAAACTCGGGCGAAGTAAGCCAAAAGATCCGTCTCACTTATAAGAATCCATCAAAGTCGACGGCACGTCAATCGGACATCTGATGCTCAAGATATTAGTGTTTCCACTCCGAGGGCCCGGTTGGTTTCGTGTACGAACCAACCCGGCCGAACCCAATGTATTCTGAAACCTTGAGTGTGATATACCGAAATGACCGCCTCGATCCAAGTATCACATTGCCTCTAACGGAGCGTTGTTTGGAGGCTCGTAGCTCATGTTATGAGAAAAAGACAGAAAAGGTCTGAAAACGGAGGGTCTGGACCCGGACCGACCCGGCCCAACCCCCCCCCCCCCCCCTGGGTTAGCCCAAACTAGGGCGACCCAACCCGGGTCCGGGTCAGACCCGGTTGGGCGCCGCCCGGTCCGGCCTGGGCGCGACCCGGCTGGTGGGTCGGCTCAGCTCGGCTCGGCCGAGCGGCCGAGCAAGGGACCACGGTTCCCAAACACGGCTTGAGCCGCGTCCCGCCTCCTGGTTCCGCGCGGCCGTGGAACCATCTCACC
This sequence comes from Viscum album, assembly GCA_963277665.1. NCBI lineage: Eukaryota > Viridiplantae > Streptophyta > Magnoliopsida > Santalales > Viscaceae > Viscum > Viscum album. The sequence goes on from OY728137.1 coordinate 1,214,115,071, forward strand.
GTCCCAGCTTCAGCTGCGGCGGGTCTTTCCGGTGGCGCGCCTGGCGGCTGGCCGCTGCCGGCCGCCGCCTCATGCGCGGCACGCCGATAGGAGCTTCCGCGGGCCACCGGACGCGCTTCAGTGGTCCGTTTTGCGTGTGGTCTTCGCCAGTGGTCCTCCCGGGACCCGATCTTCACTGTCAGGCCCTCAAATCTCCCTTGCCGCCACCTTTGTCATCGTCCTCTGTTCCGCACACCAAGAACGAAGAAGTGCGGTGGGTTCATACTTGTTTGTTAGTTCACACCCACTGCGTTAGTGGTTTTAAAAAATATTCTCCCAAAAATCATAAATCAACCGGGAAAACAAATCATAAAGATTTAAAGAATCAAACCCCTACCTCGTCGAAGTCGTCGAACGTGCGTTCTTCGCGGAATTGATCGTCACGGAAGAAGAGGTGATCGTCGCGTCGCAAAAGGCATCGCGTCGTCGCGGTATACGGCGTTGCGTTGACGAACTCCGAGGATCAAGAACATACAGATTTAATTATAATAATTAAATCCATGTTGTTGTTATAAACCACAAAGAATTAAAAAGGTCCGCAAACTCTTACCTCAACGAATGATTGAAGATTTGTCGCGGATGAAGGAACGTCGCAGAAGAACGTCGTGGGAGAAGAATCGTCGGCGCCGCGGTACTTGGAATCGTGTCGTCGATCTCCGAGGGCTCAGCGTTATTTGTCGCCCTTCGTTGGAGGCCGACGTTCTTCGCGTTCTTCGTGTTCTTCGCATTCTTCACGTTCTTCGCGAAGGAGGATGAAGGACTTAAGGTTTCTGTCAAATCCTCTCAACAAACAACACTCAAGAAGAAAAATGTTGGTCTTATTTTATTACATGCCAACAAACGAAAAACAAACTAAGTGACGACCCATTAATTCATAGAATTAATTTCAACGAATAAACAACCCAATTAATAGGAGCGTTAAATTGTTTAAGAAAATGCCCCAGTTGACTTTAATTAAAAAGTATTTTCGTGGGTGCGTTACTTAGCGGAAAAGAAACGGTGGGGCTCGTGCGGGCCCCACCTCACAAATATCCTACCAAGAGGGTAGGATATTTTTAATTGTACCCTATCCACTTTAACTCATCTTAAGCAGCTTTAAGTGGATTTTAAGTGGCATTAAGTGAAATAAAAAATAATTTTGTCGCACCACTTTATTTTTTTTCCTAACATAAAGCCCAAAAATTAAAAACCACACCCGAGAAAACGCAACTCCGGAAGAGGCATTTCTAAGAAAATACCGGTGCTCTGATTCCATCGGTGCCCTCAGAATTTGATTCCGAGCACCGGTTTAAATGTTAGAAAAACCTGCTCGTTCGTTCACTGAACGTACCTGAGCCAAACTTCCGAAAATGATTCCGGGCACACCGGGCCTCGGAATCAGGTGCTGTCAGAAACTGCGTGCTTTTAAAATTTCAAATGAAATTAAGAAAAAAAAATTCCTTGAAATTTACGGGTCTTTACACACTTGAAGATCATTGTAATAATAATTTTTTATGTTTCCTATATGATATTATTTTAATGGTTTTTATAGGGAATCATTTGACTTAAAAAAGTTAAATTATTGAAAATATACTTTTATAGAATTCTTCTAATATTTTTTAAAAGAATAAATGGATTTTTTTCAAGAAATGTAACTCATGAGTTTTTATAATTTTCCAAGAAACCCCCATGATATTGATTTTTACATTATATATTTATATGAAATATTTATGAATATTATAGGGAAATTAGTTTATATCATAAATATATAAATTAATATTTTTTCTTAATGATTTTTATAAACATATATAACATGATATTGGATTTATTTTTTCAAATATCACAATGTACTAAGTTTTTTAATTTATTTTATATACCTTTCTAGAATTTTTCACATCCTGTATTTTAAATTTTTTCATAGGGATTATGATTGAGTATATATTTTAACAATTTTATAGTCCCAATTAGGAGTGTTTGTTGGAATAATGTAAATGTGTCTTCGTATGGAAGGGTTTTCATGGGTAAATGGAAATTTTGGAGATATTACCACTTTTTTGAAATGGATTCATAAAATATTTAAAAATAAACACTGAATTAGGTTTTTGTGAATTATATAATGATAAATATTCAATAAATCATGAAATATGTGGAAGGTTTATGTTCCACTAGTTGTAAATATAATAAAATATGTGATTGAATACTTAAATAGAAACATACATTAAATCAAAATTTTCATTAGAAAAAACTTTGGGTAATTCATAGGAAAAATTTTTATTAAAAAAATAAACTATATTCAATAATTTATAATTTTTAAAAGATATTACAGAAAAAAAATTTATGGTCCCAACCATAAACATCACATAATCCTGAGTTTTAATTCATGAAATTGTTTTCTAAAATTTGATGATTTTTTTTAATTTGAGTTTTTTAGAAAATTTGGTCATAACACCTATATAAAAATCCCATATATTATAAATAGACACTTCGAATTAATATCCAATTGGTCCACCAAGCTAAATTCATCAAAACAAAACATGATTTGTTTTCATAATAATTCATCACAATTTTCTCTATGATATCATCATTGTCCCTAATATCCCTTAAACCATGTAATAATATTTTAATAAGATTGGTTGAAGACAAAAAAATTATTAAGAGATCTTTTCAATGGAATGAAATTGGTATTCAATGAACACTTATAAAATCATATACTATTATAAAATATACTTTGGGCCCAAAATAAGCATTTTCTTACACGTGAAATCACTTTACCAATGCAAATAATTTCTTAATTTTTTAAGAAGAATTATAAAAGAAAAAATAAAACCCATAAATGTTTCTTTGAAAAAATTAAGAACACATTAAAACTATTTCACAAGCATATATATTCATCCCATAAAGAGTAACATATAAATTATTTTAAAAATAAAACGAACAACTTACCTTGTGTGGGAATAATATTTTTGTGATAACATATTAATAATCAATTAAATAACATAGGTAACTAGTCAATTCATTTTAATATTTATTTATTATATAACCCTCACAGGTCCCATAAAATAACCCTCAAAGTTATACTTTACATGACCCCCAGAGTTGTACTTGGATTAATCGTCACAGTGAAATTTGGGACAACCATATTGTTGACATACAACATAACCAATTAATTATAGAGATATCATAGAACCAACCATATTTGGATTATAAAAAAAACACCACTAATCCCACACAAGTTTCAATAACCATTATATATTCATATTACATGAATACATGCATTATCAAAATATTCTATAAGAAAAAAAAATTAATTTAAAATAATATTATACACATTCAAAGGAATAAATTTTCATTGCAAATGACTATATTATCATTTAATGGATGAATAAAAAAATTACGGATGTCATTAAAAAATTGATCATGCTATATAATCTAATAAACATTCATATTGTCTTTTTTAAAAAGAAACATTATAGTAATATTTTTAAAATATTGTCCCTTATATAAAACATAAAAAATTTCCCTATTGGAAAAATTTGACAGAAATTATAAAATTAATATTTTAATATAATCATTTCCATATAAATAAATATATATAAATTATTAGGAAATTCATTTACATTGTTTACAAAAATTTAGAAAATAAAATTTAAAAACATTTAAAATGATACTTTTTTTTGTTAAATGTTCAATTACATAATGTCCGAGTGTGATCTTCACATGCACTTAATTATATATATAATAAAATTATAATCACTATTTACATAATTTAGAAACTCTTACATTTATATTTTTTTTATAAATTTCATTTATTTCCTTTTTTATGAGTTATAGAGATCAATTACATCATTCCTGGAGCATTTGTTTTGTGGTTGATTGTTTTGTTGACTTTTGTATATTTATGGATGTTATTTTAAAATGATAATAGTAATAAATAAGTTAAATTATATGGTATTAATGAAATTTTAAATTTTTAAATCATCTCATATATGAATTTTACTTTGAATATTAGGAGGATTAAATTTATATAATATTAATGATAATAATTTATTTTATTTTGGATGTTTTTCCTATAAACACAAATTATATTCGATTTATTTTATATGATTCATAGAAATTATTTATAGAATATGAAATGTGTTATAATATAATTTTTAAAATATTATATAACAATAATAGTATTTGTATGACCACCATTCAAGGTGGTAATTAGAAATATAAACTCCTTATCCACTGAGGCAGTTAATCACAATAATTATGACACTTTTTTTCATTTAATAATAGGACATATGAAAATGGATGGATAGAATATATTATGATAACAATATTAAATTATAGTATATAAATTATACTGGTGTTATTATTCTTATATGGATGAATGTGTTTAATACAATGTATAAGAATAAAAGTAATTAAGAGAGGTGGTTTAAGAAAGCCACCTCATTAATATCACCACTATTAATGTTCCCATAAGGAACATGGAATTAGAATTATGGTGATACCATATCCTTTATAATTTGGATAGGGAAGTGTTGAAGATAATTTTTATAGTATTTTTGACCTATATTTCTGATGGTTGTGAAATGAAGTGAAAGAATGGGTTCCATTTTATAATTGTGATTCAGGGAACATTAGTAATTTCTCAAATTATTTATCTAAAATAAAGTTATTATAGAGAAAAATAATGTAAAAAATAGGTTAAATTAATTTTTATATAATTATGGAAAATATATTTTCCCCAATGTACATAGTTGAAATTTTTAGGATTTTTATTAAAAATATAATAAAATATTACATTCATGTAATTTAATTATTTCCAAAATTGATACTATTGAGTAATATGATTTCATTAAAATAAGAAAAAATATTAAATTTGTATCATAATATTTTATATATCCTAAAAATATCTTATAAACATATAAAATTAAAATATAACCTTGAATATATCATATTAGATTTATTTTAATTTTTTTTAATAACAATCATTGGATTTCTCCTTTATTATAATAAGTATTGTATCCGTATAATGGAATATAATAAGGTAATGAAAAGTTCCATAAAAATAAAATATAAATTATAGTGATGAATATAATATATTTTACATTAAGAAAGAACACTTTACGGTATAACATATCTTCTAAATGAAAACATATTTAAACAGTAATACTTATTTAAAACCATGGTGTTACAAGTTTGATTTTTCAAAAAATAAAATACTATAATGGTTCAAATGTCAGCTATGTGGATCCAAAAGGTCCTCAACTTAACTCAATGATGACTATGGTCTAAAATTACTCATCAAATGAGATCATGTCAATTTTTTTATTAATTTAACAATGATGGAAATTTTAATTAAGATCACTTTATTAACATTTTTCTTTCTTGCATAAGAACTATGTCAGCATTACATAAGTATTAATTTTAATTATTTATAAGTAATCATATAAATTTCATGAAAACATATTTAATTTTTTAATGTTACATTTATATCCTTTTTCAATTTTTGGAAACGAATTTGGATAAGATTTATTTTATATAAGTCAGAACATAGAAACTATAATTCAAAATCATAATTTATGATTTGTTTTGAAAATAAATCCATTAAATGACTTGTTTCCACTTAATTAATTTCTACATGTCATATAATTTTAATTTTTCAATGCAGTGTAGCCATTGTGTAAACATTGAAATTGATTTCTACATTTATCATGAAATTATTAATATTTTATATGTTATGGATTATTTTTGTGTAATATTTTATTTATTTTCTTATACATAATAACCTAAATATGTATAATAAATATTTATATCAATTTTATGTTTTGATGGTATGAAAAAGTTAATGTATTTTTTTTGAAACCAATAGTTGTTTTATTATTTATTATAAATTTTCTATTTTCATAAAATTCCCAAAATTTTATCATATATTAATTATGGTATGATGATTTCAAAAATAAAGTTAATTTTAACTAATAAATTTTCAAAAGGATTCAAAAATCAGTTATAAATATTTTCACCATATATGAAATAAAAAAATATTTTTTTAAAACATATATACTTTTAATAATTGACTATAATAAAAAATTATTTAATTAATTCTCTATGAACATACCAATACATTAATATTGAGTTGTACCATAATACTTCTATCATAAATAACTTATTCTTATTCATATACACTAATTTAATATTATGATATTACAACCAGATATAAATAATAATATTTGGTTGTTTTTTATATCTAAATGTGGCATAATTTGTTCAATATTTAAAAAAATATTTCCATTAAAAATTTTAAGAATTTATATTTCCCCCAATTTAATTCACCCTCAAAACATTATCATGCTATAATAAACTAGATATTTCATATCCAAAAAATGCCTTTATATAGATCTATATTCCTAAAAATGATTAACAGATGATTAACTTGATAAGAGAGAAAACAAATTATGAATATATAAATAAATATAAAATATTGGTTTACTAAGAAGGACCACGTGTGCATGAAATATAGAAATAACCACAAAGACTGATAGAGAGTGATACAGAACATGATCATGTTAATTTTAACTAAAAACACCCAAAAATCTGTGATAGGTCAAATGGCCATTTATTTCTAGGTTAAAATGAGATAATGATTCATATTAAACGATTACTTTATTACCTATTCTAATAACATGGAGAAATATAATTACATGAGAAGAATAAATTTGTCTTTTAATATAATTATTCAACCAACTATTAATTTTCTCTAAAGAATTTTTATGAATTTTTTATTCTCTATAAACTGTAATGAACTAATAAGGATCTAAAATGGATAAAAGAAATAAAAATAAATTCCTCCCTTCTGAATTAAATATCAAAAACCAAAATGGTTTGTATAATATAAGATAATTCTTCAAATGACATAATCTTCAAAATTCATTAATTTACAATCCCCAAAATTCCATAAAATTATTCTTGACTATGATTAAATCCCAAAAAACAATAGAATTTGATCATATAGTTTTTCATGAAAAATTTAACCAAAATAACATAAATAACCCAAAATGTCTCATACAAAAAATGTATTTTCCTAAACCACATAATTTCCAAGATAATATAGTCGTATTTATAGTTAACATGAGTCACTATAATTATAAGGACCTGGCCTTAAACCTTACTTAATATTGAATTAAATGAATAATTCACATTGAGGATCATTTCAGGTTTAGAGTTTTAGAGAATTAGGACATAACTATTACAACTCAAAAGATTACAAAGTAGACACTTCTACTATGATTCCATAAAATAAAAACTCTTAAAAAGAAACATGTCTAGTTCAATGTTTTAGATAGCCTGACTTTCCCTTGATCCCATCCTTGACCCTAATCCACATTAAGTCCTGTGAAAAACATTTCAAAAAAAACTCGGGGTGAGCATAAAAATCTCAGTAAGGGATACACAAAGAATGAAAACTGTTAGTTTTTCAAACATCAAGTAAACAATGTATACTTTATCAAAGTAATACCTTCACCTTCATGAAGTAGTAAAAACTCTTCACTGAATAAAATATCATTACTTACCCTTTTGTAACCAAATATTACCATAAACCCCATATAAAGAACACATAACATATAAAGGTAACTTGGGACATAAATATACTTAAGTGGAATAACCATACGGTCGACTTCCACACATATCACTTAATGGAATAGCCATACGGACAACTTCCACACATACTTAATGGAATAGCCATACGGCCGACTTCCATACCCAATGCATTTGAGGTTATAATATAACCACCCATCCTGGTATTCACGGCACCACCCGTCATATGGTTTATCACGTAACCACCCGTAAAATGCCCAAGTACCATTATAAAATTATAACACATAAAACCAATATAAAGGAATGATAACATTTCCACATTTCAATCACAATATATCATTTAAATATATTGACTAAATAGAATCCTTTATCAAAACCATTTTCAATACCAAAATACATAAAAGAGTATATGGTATTTATTTTATTTTAAAAACATTACGGCTTGTTGAGGAAGCCAAAGATCAAATAATACTCATGGCGGAGGAAAAGGTCATTGTCACTGCGTACGTTAAAAGAAACATTCCTTTTTGTCATTTAGTTAAACGCTTCGTCAAAAAAGTTTCATTTTGTATAAAAGTAAAAGTCAAAGGGGTTTATACACCATATAAAAGAAAGTTGTGTATAAAACGAAATATTATTCAATGAAAGGAGATTGAGAAGAAGTCCCTTACAAAGATGGTATCCTTGGTTTAAGGATAAATCAATTACATAATTATGTGTGAAAAACGAATACACCAAATATAAGTGGATATTAAGTATAAAACAATCAGAGGTTATTCAAACATATTCATAGAATGACATATTCAAAGAGTATAAGTTTATCCCAAAGAATCAAATTTGGGTTAAGAAGTTCCCTTGCAAAAATTTGACAGACTAATGGCGTCACTACAAAATTCAGAAAATGAGTTGATGAGAGATAAAAAGGGTATCTCATCACTTGGACATAAAATTTACAACAATAAGGATATATAATAACATATCCCAACATAAGAAGATGTAATTTAAAAGACATAACAAAATAAGTCTTTTTTAAAAAGAGGAGGGTGAAAGGTTCCCTTACCGACATGGGTATCTTTCGAAACATACACCCCGTGAAACAAGGACAATACAACATTGATGTAAATACTCATAAATGAAATTATATTACACAATTAGTAAAATAATGGTCAGTACATACACCACTCAATGGAAATTGTGGAAAATATAGCATAAATCTCACGGGAATAAAAGTGAGATGAAAAATCCCTTACGAAAACTCGACAGCCTAACAGCGCCACTTAAAACTTACAAAAATGGATTGATGAGATCAAATAGGGTATCTCATCATATTAAAATAATGTTTATAGAAAGATTAATATAAAAGAACATCCCCCAGCATAACAAAGAGGAGCTTAAAAGAAGTGACATAAAGGAGAGTACTTAAAAAGAAAGAGAGAGGTTAGATCTCTTATGAAAATTCGGCAGCCTAACGGCACCACTAAAAACTTCCAAAATGGATTGATGAGAGAGAATAGGGTCTCTCATCATATGAAAATAAAAATTACAGTGATATTAATATAAAATAAAATCCCAATAACAAGAAATATGATCTTTAAAAGGAATGACATAAAAGAGTGTACTTAAAAAGAAAGAGAGGAGTAGGATCCCTTACCTCGGGTCCGACTTGACTCGATCATTCTTTAACGTCCTGAATAATAAACTTGAGTTAATTTATAATTTCTTAAGAACATTTTTCAAGTTCATTATTCCTTTTATATCAATTATTGACATGTTATAAACATTATGTAACCATTTAATTTAATAATGTTTGTTTTGTCGATATTTGGTTCTAAAGTCAAAAGTGGACTTCTTACAATTACATGTTGTTCATGTGGTCAAAGGTTCTTTATATCCAGAATGACATTACTGATTTAGATATCATATATATCATATATATCTATCATATACATGTATTTATAATATCACATAATCATTTAATGGTAAGAAATGAAATGCACCGTTCATGGAGACGGTAAACCGTACGTACGCATGAACGCTGCTTTCATTTCTATGTCACATTAGTAGAATTTAAACTAAATGATAGGGATGTATATTTTAATTACAGAATTATATTAATAATTTAGATGTAACATAAATCATATAAATCCATTATATATATGTACTTATAATAGTACATTACATTTGGGGATAAGAAATGAAATGCACCGTTCATGGAGACGGCAAGCCGTACGTACGCATGAACGCTACTTTCATTTCTATATCATAATTTAATGGGAAGAAATAATAATAATATATAGTTATATTATAATTCCAGTATAACATCATATATAATAACTTTAAATCCATCCTTTATACATCCCACATATGGCATTAACGAATCACATCACTTTGATGGGGCGGTAGTCCGCACTTCCTAAAATGAAATTATCAAGTTTACCCACAATGGAAACCATAAAGGTATATCAAAAATAAACAATAAAGAAGAATAAGGAAAACATAAACATAATATATATCATATATAAATATAGTTACATCTTAATGTCCACCATTAAAGGTGTTTAAAAGAATATTGAACAATCATCTTTTCGTGAAGCAGAAATTCGCCAACCACAAAAACTGTATGTTCTTTAACCATTAGATGTAGATGTGTGTAAGTGTCACTCGAAATATTCTTATAAAAACATCCTAGTATATTTAAGATACTGGAGTTGTTACAAAATAAATTAATAAAAAGAGTTTAGGGGGTTGGAGAAGAAAAATAAAACAAAATAACACAAGTGAAGACATCACCTTAAAATCGGGTAACTCTCTTAGATTTGAGCTCAAAGGCTTCCTTGAGAAGAATTATGCCCAATGTGAGGCTTCAAGGAGTAATATAGGGATGTGGAGAGAAAAAATGATCAGGGGTGGGTAGAGCCAAAGGCTTTTGAAGTGTGGATAATGAGGTAGAGGTGGGGGCCTTTTATAAGAGGAGAGGAGGGGTACTCTTGGAAAGTAAAGAAATGTTCCATTATTTTAAAATGAGTTTCGGATTTAAAAGGTCCCACATTGATATAATTCGAGGGTAAGGTTATAAGGGTTCTAAATATACCCATCAAATAGGTTTTGGAAATGTGTAGGTCATATATTTTACATTATCTTTTCATTTTATTTAAATCCTTTATTAATGAGGTAATCGTTGCATCATCATGATGTCATAAATAATTTAATATATTTAATGTCTAAAAATTATAAAAAAAAATATCATGATGTAGGAAATCGTTCTATATTTCTAATGAATATTTATAGTCAAAAATATGACTTGTATAACCCCATGTAAATTTTTTTATTAAACATCTCATGTTTGTGTCATTTTTACTATAACATTTAATAAAAAGTTATTTATGTCATTTCCCAACCAAAGTGGCTCCATGGGGTCCCCAAGTTGACCCATGGATTGTATTGGTCTGCCATGACACATCCAATGAGGGTAGGACATGTTTCAAGCTCATCTCATTTTATTAAAACATTATTTTTACCTTAAACTACACTAATTACCTCTAATCGCGATTAAGAACTTAAAAGTTACTATTCACCAAAAAAATTATTTTAATCTCATTGAACCACATTTTACTTCTTAATGACAACCATGTATGTTGGATTTTTGAAAATAAAATCACAGAAGTGACAAAGTTTCATTTAAACGAAAAATCAGTTTCTTTAACTACCACTTAGTGGTTTCACTATTCATCAAAAATTGAAGTTTTTCAGAAAAATACCAAAACTTTACCCTAAGATATATTTGATATTCTGAATTCAAAAATGATGTCTATTTTACAAAATTAAAATCATATAAGTCACATTAATTAATTTAATAATTAATTCTCGCTGTCATGACAAATAACGGGTTTTTATGAAACAATAAGTATCAAAAGATTGACACTAGTTTAGGTCCAATTTCAAAGTAAAATTGATTTCAATGACCACCATTGGATTAAATGGTAAAAATATATTATAATTTCACTTTAAAACCAATTCAAAAGATAATATAATCATGTAAATAAACTAGATTAAAAAGAAGTTTTGAATTAAAATACAACATTTTCCACTATTCATTAAAAATGAACTTTATCAGAAAGATACCAAAAATTTAAACAAGGTAAATTTTGATGTCCCGATTCTAAATAAGAATTTTATTTTGTCAAATATAACACATAAAATTGTCGAAAAGTGGATTTAAAATAGGTTCGCCTTCAAAAGGCGGTTAATCGACCTTTTAATGAATATTAGAATGTCTACGCTTGAAATTGGATTCATTCGCATTTTTAATCCTCTAAAATTTATTGTAAATAGTAAAAATATTTGACAAACATATATAATCATTTTTTAGGTAGTTCTGTTCATTCCCACCATTACAACGGCAAGGCGTTAACTACTATTTAAAATAATATTATTTTATTATTAGAGTGCAACATAAGCTTCCCAAGAAACTCGTTGTTGCGTATTGGGTACGCCATCGAGCATAGCATCCCCTTTAAAGTAATATTAATATTTTATTCAAAAATATGGATAAATATAAAAATTTCATATTCTTTATTTACCTGGGGTGTTACATCCTTCCCCCCTTTTGGAAATTGCATCCTCGCAATTTTAAAATTGGGCTTGGAAATATCCTTGAAAGTCCCACATTGGAACAAGAGTCGGTAAAACAATCACTTTAAAATAAAGAAAGATAAGTATAGAGGTTACCCGAGTTAACCCATACTAGGATTCCATGTAGGAAAACATGGACATGGAGAAGAAAACATAGGTTCATATTCTGATGGAGAGTGATAGTAAACATGTCTAGGAGAAAGTTAACCATAAGAAAATCACAAACTTGTGATGGGTTAAACGGTATTCGATTCCCGGTAGGAAAAGTTAACTGAAAAAATTTTTGTTTTAAGTTACTTTTCATGGAGGAATTTATTTTTGAGCTTAACTAAATCATAATGAAACATACTTACTTGTCATGTAGACTTTCAACTTTTACTATATTCCTTAATCAAACTCATATTTTCTCCAAAAGATGGGTATTTAGGAAGACTTGTTCGCATTAAGAGTACTGTAATAAATTTTTAGAGAATCACCTAATCCAAAAAAGAGAACTATACACATCCCATGCCTTTAGACTCTAACCAGAACCAAAACCAAAAAGGTTAGTACAAGATCAGATAATCCAGAAAAGGATAACCCTTTATAAAAAGAAAATCTATTCTTAATCTCCAAAAATTTTCCAACAAAACCCAAAGTTCAATGAGGACCATTCGATAAACAATTTTTCCATAAGATTCCTCAAAGTAAACCAAACTAAAATTGAAACCCAAATATTTGAAGGATTTAGTCACATAGTCTTCCAAGTTAAATCGTAACATTTATCTCCAAACAACTTCAGTTTCTCTTAAAGTCTCATATTGAAAAGTAATTAACCTAATCACATATCCCCCATGATAGGTTAATAAATTTCCATAGATATCCCAAAATCAATATACTCTTAATTCATAAAATCATTTAACTAAAAATAATTAGTCAAACTAACCAGGGACTTCACGTAGTCCAGTGGTCGGCGATAAATACCCATTGCACTTTGGTTGTGGGTTTGATTCCCGCAGCCTTGTCCGACACGACGGGTTGTCACACGGTCTGTGTGTTGTCCTTTTTCCAAAACTACATAATTCTTAAAACATTCCCCAATAACGAGATAAAATCTTCAAAAATAACCATAATGTAATTTAACCTCAATTTTATCTCATGACTTTCACTTTCCATCATTACATATAGTAACCCATAATTAACACAAACGTAAGGATAATATAAACCCAAATGGTTCTTTATAACTATGTCCACAAAAGAACAGATTACTATTCTTTGAATAAAATTTTCATATATCAAACATCAGTGTTACACATACTATAAAAAGTCTTCTAATGTACCACATCATCAAAAGACACTTAATACTCTTAATAATTTCACCATAACTCTTGAAGCCCTTATATGTTTACTTCTTACTCATTCAACATTATTCATGATCCATTAACCATTCCTTTCCAACTTATTCTGAAATACTTCTTTCCTACAAACAAAATCATGAATCATATCCTAAGATTCCAAAATAGAAAACAAAAGTTAAGAAATAATCCATAACTTTGATTGTTCATTGTCAGTTTCTTCATCCTCAATCGGAATGGCTTTAGGTATTGGTAAACGAGTATTTGTATGATCTTGGTGATCCCATTCACAAAACATCTTCATAGGACATGTGTTTTCATAATGACCATGCACACCACATTTAAAACATTCAATTGATCCCTCATAAAGAACTTCATTCCCTTTCCTCGAGTCAACTGGATGCTTACTTTTTCCATGGAAGGTTCTTTCTTTATGACCTTCATTTCCACATATATAGTATATTTATGTCCCTTTGAAACATTTTCCTAGGTGTTTATTTCCACATCTATGACACATAGGTTTTTGAACACACTTACCTTTATGATTATTACCTGTAGTTTCGTAGGTATTTGTTTCTCGCATATATGATGCCTTATATAAATCACTGAGGTTTAGGTGGTAAATCATGAATCCAGATAGTTTGTTGAGGATAAACACAAGAGTTCTCATTGCAGCTCCCATATCATTCAGTTGCTCGCTCAGAAAACTGTCACAGTTTCCTTCACATCCACCGTTACTTTGGTGCCTGCTAGATCCATCCATTTACTAAAACCAAAAAGGTCAGTGTGAGTATATCAACAAAACCATCATGTACTAAATAGGAATATAAACACTAAGATATACTTACTCATTCACTTTATATAAAACTAGGACTTTTTAGGAAATACTAACCCTTATAGTCATGTCACTTATGCTTAAAGAATACCCTAACCTCTAAAGTTATCTAAACCGACCTCTGATACCATCTATAAGGCCCCAGCCTTAAACCTTACTTAATATTGAATTAAATGAATAATTCACATTGAGGATCTTTTCAGTTTTAGAGTTTTAGAGAATTAGGACATAACTATTACATCTCAAAAGATTACAAAGTAGACACTTCTACTATGATTCCATAAAATAAAAACTCTTAAAAAGAAACATGTCTAGTTCCATGTTTTAGATAGCCGTAATTTCCCTTGATCCCATCCTTGACCCTAATCCACATTAAGTCCTGTGAAAAACATTTCAAAAAAATCTTGGGGTGAGCATAACAAGCTCAATAAGGGATACACAAAGAATGAAAACTGTTAGTTTTTCAAACATCAAGTAAACCATGTATACTTTATCAAAGTAATACCTTCACCTTCATGATGTAGTAAAAACTATTAACTGAATAAAATATCATTACTTACCCTTTTGTAACCAAAGATTACCATAAAACCCATATAAAGAACATATAACATATAAAGGTAACTTGGGACATAAACATACTTAAGTGGAATAACCATACGGTTGACTTCCACGCATATCACTTAATGGAATAGCCATATGGCCGACTTCCACACATACTTAATGGAATAGCCATACAGCCGACTTCCATACCCAATGCATTGGAGGTTATAACGTAACCACCCGTCCTGGTATTCATGGCACCACCCGTCATATGGTTTATCACATAACCACCCGTAAAATGTCAAAGTACCATTATAAAATTATAACACATAAAACAAATATAAAGGAATGATAACATTTCCACATTTCAATCACAATATATCATTTAAATATATTGAAAAAATATAATCCTTTATCAAAACCATTTTCAATACCAAAATACATAAAAGAGTATATGGTATTTATTTTATTTTAAAAACATTACGGGTTGTTGAGGAAGCCAAAGATCAAATAATACTCGCGGCGGCGGAATAGGTCGTTGTCACCACGTATGTTAAAAGAAACATTCATTTTTTTCGTTTAGTAAAATGCTTCGTCGAAAAATATTCCTTTTGTATAAAATTAAAATTCAAATGGGTTTATACACCGTATAAAAGAAAGTTGTGTATAAAATGAAATATGCCTCAATGAAAGGAGATTGAGACGAAGTCCCTTACAAAGATGGTATCCTTGGTTTAAGGATAAATCAATTATATAATTATGTGTGACAAACGAATACACGAAATATAAGTGGATATTAAGTGTAAAACAATCAGAGTTTATTCAAACATATTCATAGAACGACATATTCAAGGAGTATAAGTTTATCCCAAAGAATCAAATTTTGGATAAGAAGTTCCCTTGCAAAAATTTGACAGCCTAATGGCGTCACTACAAAATTCAGAAAATGAGTTGATGAGAGATAAAAAGGGTATCTCATCACTTGGACATAAAATTTACATCAATAAGGATATAGAAGAACATATCCCAACATAAGAAGATTCAATTTATAAGACATAACAAAATAAGTCTTTTTTAAAAAGAGGTGGGTGAAAGGTTCCCTTACCGACATGGGTATCTTTCAAAACATACACCCCGTGAAAGAAAGACAATACAAAATTGATGTAAATACTAATAAATTAAAGTATATTACACAATGATTTAAATAATGGGAAGTACATACACCACTCAAAGTAAATTGTGGAAAATGTATCATAAATCTCACGGGTATAAAAGTGAGATGCAAAATCCCTTATGAAAACCCGGCAGTCTAACGGCGCCACTTAAAACTTACAAAAATGGATTGATGAGATCAAATAGGGTATCTCATAATATTAACATAAAGTTTATATAAAGAGGAATATAAAATAACATCCCCAAACATAACAAAGATGATCTTAAAATAAGTGACATAAAGGAGAGTACTTCAAAAGAAAGAGAGAGGTTAGATCTCTTACGAAAATTTGGCAGCCTAACGGCGCCACTCAAAACTTCCAAAATGGACTGATGAGAGAGAATAGGGTCTCTCATCATATGAACATAAAAATTACAGCAAGGGTAATATAAAATAACATCCCAATAACAAGAAATATGATCTTTAAAAGGAATGACATAAAAGAGTGTACTTAAAATAAAGAGAGGAGTAGGATCTCTTACCTCGGGTCTGACTTGACTCGATCATTCTTTAACGTCCTGAATAATAAACTTGAGTTAATTTATACTTTCTTAAGAAAATTTTTCAAGTTCATTATTCCTTTTATATCAATTATTTACATGTTATAAACATTATGTAACCATTTAAGTTAATAATGTTTGTTTTGTCGATATTTGGTTCTTAAGTCAAAAGTGGACTTCTTACAATTACATGTTGTTCGTGTGGTCAAAGGTTCTTTATATCCAGAATGATATTCCTGATTTGGATATCATATATATCATATATATCTAGAATATACATATATTTATAATATAACATAATCATTTAGAGGTAAGAAATGAAATGCACCGTTCATGGAGACGGTAAGCCGTACATATGCATGAACGCTACTTTCATTTCTATGTCACATTAATGGAATTAAAACTAAATGAGAGGTATGTATATTTTAATTCCAGAATTATATTAATCATTTATATGTAACATACATCATATATATCCATTATATATATGTACTTATAATAGTACATTACATTTGGAGATAAGAAATGAAATGCACCTTTCATGGAGACGGTAAGTCGTACGTACGCATGAACACTGCTTTCATTTCTATCTCATAATTTAATGGGAATAAATAATAATGATATAGAGGTATATTATAATTCTAGTATAACATCATATATAATAACTTTAAATCCATCCTTTATACGTCCCACATTTGTCATTAACAAATCGCATCACTTTGAGGGGGCGGTAGTCCGCACTTCCTAAAATGAAATTATCGTGTTTACCCACAATGGAAACCATAAAGGTATACCAAAAATGAAAAATAAAGAAGCATAAGGGAAACATAAACATAATTTATATCATATATAAATAGATTGACATCTTAATGGCCACCATTAAAGGTGTTTAAAAGAATATTGAATAATCATCGTTTCGTGAGGCAGATATTCGCCAACCACAGAAACAGTATGTTCTTTAACCATTAGATGTAGATGTGTGTAAGTGTATCTAGAACTCTTCTTATAAAAACATCCTAGTATATTTCAAATACTGGTGTTGTTACAAAAAAAATGAATAAAAAGAGTTTAGAGGGTTGGAGAAGAAAAATAAAACAAAAGAACACAAGTGAAGACATCACCATAAAATCAGGTAACTCTCTTAGATTTGAGCTCAAAGGCTTCCTTGGGAAGACTTCTGCCCAAAGTGAGGCATCAAGGAGTAATATAGGAATGTGCAGAGACAAAATGAGCAGGGGTTGGTCGAGCCAAAGGCTTTGGAAGTGTGGGTAATGAGGTAGAGGTGGGGTCCTTTTATAAGAGGAGAGGAGGGGCACTCTTGGAAAGTAAAGAAATGTTCCATTATTTTAAAAAGAGTTTCAGATTTAAAAGGCTCCGCATTGATATAGTTCGAGGGTAAGGTGATAAGGGTTCGAAATATACCCATCCAATAGGTTTTGGACATGTTTAGGTCATAGATTTTACATTATCTTTTCATTTTATTTAAATCCTTTATTAATGAGGTAATCGCTGCATCATCATGATGTCATAAATCATTTAATATATTTAATGGATAAAAAATTTAAGAAAAATCATGATGTAGGAAATATTTTTATCTTTCTAATGAATATTTATAGTCAAAAATATGACTTGAATAACCCCATGTAAAAATTGTTTTATTAAACATCTTCTGTTTGTGAAATTTTTACTTTAACATTTAATAAAAAGTTATTTCTGTCATTTCCCAACCAAAGTGGCTCCATGGGGTCCCCAAGTTGACCCATGGATTGTCTTGGTCGGAAATTACACATACAATGTGTTGGAACCAGGTTCTTCAAAGCATGATTTGGTGTATGGTTTGTGTTTGTTGTCAATCCTCAGTGGAAGTTCAGGGTGTGTACCAACAAAGTGATCATACCGTTCAAGCAGAAAACAGTAGTGAAGGTGGCGCTGTTTCCCAGTGTTTTCCAAATTTTTGGGCCTAAAAATCGGCCAATAAAGTAAAGTGTTTTTGGCAAAGGTACTTGCGCGCCGTGCTCTTGGAGGATGAAAGACTTGCGCGCCATTTTATTTTGAGGATCAGAACATCAAAATTTGGCTAAGGCAAGAAGGTCGCGCAAGTGTTGGTTGGGTCGCGCAAGTGAGTTGCGCGACAGAGTTTATTGAAGACAAGACTTGCGCGCCGTCGAGGACTTGCGCGCCGCCGCGCAGGGGGTCCAGTTTGCCTATAAATATTGGACCACCCCTCCTCATTCGTAACGAAGTTCAAGGCCGAGAGATTGTTCGAGCTCTCGTCGCGCAGGTGGTTGAGTCGCGCAGGTGGTTGTTTTGTCGCGCAAGTAGAGCTTGCGCGCCGGTGTTTGGCTGTGCGCCCAAGGTGGTTTGGAAGAGAAAGGAAGTGGACCGTGCAAGTTTGTAGTTGGGGAAGGAAGAGTCGCGCAACTGTGTTGATGACACTTGCGCGCCAGTGTGGACTTGCGCGCCGTAGTGGGACTTGCGCGACTGTCTTGGAGAAGCGCGCCGGGTTTTGCTGAAGTCCACCGGCGTGTTTGGAGCTGCACGAAAGCCGAGAGACTACTCGGTTCATTCGGGGAAAAGTGATATTCTTCTAGTGAGAATCGGACTTCAATAGAGCATCTACATACAACAAAGGATGCACTCTTATGCAAATGAAGAAGAGACCTTCACGTCTATAAACTGAGTGGGACTTCACCAACGGCAGTGAGCCAGGGGGAGTCAACGGGAGTGACCCGAGGGACGCAGTGAGCTATCCCTGAACTATTGTAAAGGCAGTGAGCCTGGGACAGAGTGTCTGTACCCGAACTTTTGTATCTGCAGCTAGTGAAGCATAGTGGATTTAGGTACGACCGGCAACCTTTCGGCGTATGATCCTTGGACGTAGCCCTTAGTGGTGAACCAAGTAAAAAATGGCTGTGTCTTCTCTGTGCATGTGAATGTTTTCATTTTGATCATAATCATCATACAGGTTCAACAAGTTCCTACCAACGTGGGAACAAGATCAAACACATTAAAAGAAAAAGTGGTCACCCTGATTCACCCCTCCCCTCTCAGGGTGTCCCGGGGTCCTTCAAGTGGTATCAGAGGGTAAAGGTTGCTGGCGTTGAATCTGACCTTCTTCGTCATGGAAAACGCGATCAATGTCAGGGGAGTCCCTCACTTCGATGGAAGCAATTTCTAGATCTGGAATAACAGAATGAGATCTCATCTAAGATCTCTTGGAATGGAAGTTCTTTTTTCTACTGTTCAAGGAATACATGTCACTGATCCAACAGGTCTGGCTATGACTGAAACAGACAGGAAACTTCTTGATGCAGATGCTAAAGCACAGAATGCTCTCACTGCAGCCCTTTCTGATCAGATTTACTTGAAGGTGATGAATTGCACCTCAGCAAAATCTATGTGGGATAAACTTGAGAATATTTATGAAGGTGATAGAAAAGTGAAGGAGGCAAAACTACAAGTGCTACACAATCGGTTTGATGATCTGAAGATGCATCCAGACGAGAATGCAGACTCTTTCTTCAATCGAATTACTGAAGTGGTTGGAGCAATTCGGGGTCTAGGCGATGAAATCAAAGACATTGATATTGTAAAGAAAATATTAAGAATACTTCCACCTCTGTATAATGCGAAGGTGTCAGCTCTTGAGGAAAGAGATCTTTCCAAACTTTCTCTAGATGACTTACTGAGCAGTTTGGTAGTTTATGAAATGAGAGTCAAACCAGAAGATACTACGACTCAGGTGAGCAAGGAAATGGCATTCAAGGCCATGGATAAATTGAAAATCTCAAAGGATAGTAGCGATGATGATGACGAAGAGAAAGAAATTATTTCTCTCATTGCAAAGAAGTTCCAGAAGGGGAAAGGGAAATTCAAAGAGAAGTTACCTCTCGCATGTTTCCGTTGTGGAAAAGTTGGGCATATTGCTTCTCAGTGCTTGAAGAATATCAATGATGATGACAGTGAAGATGAAAACTTCAAGAAGCCTCAAAGAAGGTTCTTCAAAAAGGGAGACTTCAAATATGGTAAGAAAATGCAAAAGAAGAGTTTTGTCTGTGAAGAGGAAGAAGATGACAATGAATTCTGTGATGAAGAAGAACCAGAATTCAAAACTGGGAACCATGCTTCTATGATGGCCACTGTTGAAAAGTCAGAAGATACTGATGGTGAAAAACAACTGAGAACTTGTGTAGATCCTGAGGTGAAACTTAAGGATGCAGTTAGTAAGCTTAAGATTAAATGTAAGAGCTGCAATAAGTGGAAATCAATTGTGGAAGAATCAACTGAATATGTTGATCAACTTGAAGCTGAAATTGAACGACTGGAAGAATTTGTGAAGGTACAGTCTAAAATAATTGAAAGCAATGATGATGCAGTTGATCTGAAGCTGAGAATTGAAGAGCAGGCAAAGGTCATCAATGACCTCACATCCAGACTGGATGAAAAATCCAAGACTGTTGAGGGTCTTGAGGAGGAAGTAGTTACTCTAAGGAGTAAAATGGAGACAGAATCAGTTCCAAAAGAATCGAGGAAGAAAATACAGTTCGGAAGATTCTCAGATGCAGAATTACTTGCAAGAGCCAAGTGTGGTTCAGATGGGGTTGGAAAAGTCTTGAGTGATCAAAGAACTGCTTGCATGGGAAAGAGTGGAATTGGCTGTGAGGCTGAGTCATCAACTGCTGGAAGTGAAAAGATCCAAAAGAAAGACAAGATGAAAGTTGAACATGATGAAATGTTACCTAGAGTGCTGAAAAAGGAACCCTCAATCCAAACTAAAAGGAGACCTGAAAATTATCTTCAAACTTTCAAAAATGGCAGACAGTCTTACTATTCTCCCAAGGAAGAAGCTATAAGGAGAAATTCAAGTGAGAAGACATTTCCTCTCATGAAGTGTCAGTTCTGTGGCTATCTGGGACATACCATGTCTTATTGTGAAGAGGCAAGAAGCTATCTGAATGGAGAAGATATAGATGCTCAACAAAGGAGAACAATCTCATATCCTAATTCTCATAGAAGAAATAATTTCTATGGATATTGTTTTTGTTGTTCTAACTTTGGTCATATGGCCGTTAATTGCAGGCAGAGAAGAGACATAGACACCTCATACCGAAGTTCAAGACAAGTCAAGTCTCGTCAGCAAGACAGTGTTGCTCGTTTAAACAGGTTCTCACCTCTCACAGAAGACTTTGACTATGAAGAACCTGGGTATGCGGAAGAGATAGTTGAAAGGCCATCATTCCTATATACTCAATCTAATGTCTCATGGAAGGAAAAGAAGAAGATTGAGAAATCGAACCTTGCAGAGGTAGCCCTCAAAGCTACAAAGAACAATAGTACCTGGATTCTGGATAGCGGATGTTCATCTCATATGACGGGTAATGCCGGCCTACTAACGAATGTCATAAAAAATGTTGATGGTACAGTAAGATTTGGTAATGATGGGGCTCTGAAAATCAAAGGGAGTGGAAGTACCCAATTAGCTAATGGAGAACTAAAGAAGACTGAAGTCCTTTACGTAGATGGCCTACGCCATAATCTCCTTAGCGTGAGTCAACTCTGTGACTCAGGACTTATAGTTACTTTTAATCAGAAAGGCTGCACCATCAAGGGAAAAACCGGCAATTCACTTATGAAAGGATGCAGAACAGAAGGCAACTTGTATCAGGTTGATAGTGAAGAAAATGTATGTTACATGACTGTTGAAGAAGAAAACAATTTGTGGCATCGGAGATTGGGACACATCAATCAACAAGACATGGAGAAAATATCAAAATTGAGAATTGTCATGGACATCCCCAACCTGAAGCGTGAGCGTGAAAAATCCTGTGATGCTTGTATTCGTGGGAAGCTGGTCTGCAGTTCATATCGGCCAAAGAAGAAAAAGGCATCTCACCTTCTTGATCTGATTCATACAGATTTTTGTGGTCCAATAAATGTTGCCGGAACTCATGGAGAAAGGTACTTTGTCCTTTTTTTAGATGATTACAGTCGAATGTCATGTGTGATGGTCATTCACCGGAAACGACAGGTCCTTGACTGCATGAAAACATATCGGAGAATCGCCGAGAATGATACTAAACGAACAATCAAAGTGTTGCGATCTGACAATGGAGGAGAATACACGTCCATTGAATTTGAAAATTATCTGGAGAAGCATGGGATACAACATGAGGTAGCTGCTGTGAGAACTCCACAACAAAATGGAGTTTTTGAACGAAGGAATCGACAGGTGAACAACATGGCACGAACTATGCTGATTGAGAGTCGTATTCCACGACATTACTGGAAAGAGGCTGTTCAAGCTGCAGTGTACATTCAGAATCGAACTGGACTTTATATGGGTGAGACGAAGACACCATGTGAATTGTGGCATGGACGGAAGCCTTCTCTAAAATACTTTCATGTCTTTGGAAGTAAGTGCTTCATCAGGAACAAAGAAGGAAATCAGGGGAAATATGGTGACAACGCAGATGAAGGAATCTTCCTCGGTTACTCAATGAACAGCAAAGCCTACAAATGTTTCAACAATCGTTTGGGAAGGATTGTGGAAAGCAATGATGTTAAGATAATTGAAGAGAAAACCACAAATGCTTCACGGACGTCATATGCTGATGTGATAGAAAGTCATGAAGAATGTGGACATGAAGAAACTACAAATGTAGAAATAGAGGAAGCTGTTCAAAACACTCATCAATCACATAATGATGTTGACTCAGAAGAAGAATCTGAAGAAGAAACTATGGCTGAAGAGAATTATACTGAAACTCGCAGGAGAAATCGAAGAGCTAAGATTGATCCATCCAACATAATTGGGGATAGGAGTGCACCCACTCAAACCAGAAGGATGAGGAATACCACGCAATCTGCATTTCTATCAGTTGTAGAGCCATCCTCATTCGAAGAAGCTGCAAAAGATGAATCTTGGGTGATAGCCATGAATGATGAATTAGATCAGATTGATAAGAATCAGACATGGGATCTTGTCCAGAGACCCGAAGGTCACAATGTGATTGGTACCAAATGGATCTTCAAAAATAAGTTTGATGACCATGGAAGTGTTATCAGAAACAAGGCACGACTGGTATGTAAAGGATACTCCCAGATTGAAGGTATTGATGTTGAAGAAACTTTTGCTCCAGTTGCTAGACTGGAATCAATCAGGCTTTTCCTTGCCATGGCACTCCAAAGAGGATATAAAGTATATCAAATGGATGTTAAGACAGCATTCTTGAATGGTGTACTTGAAGAAGAAGTCTACATTGAACAACCGGTGGGGTTTGTCTTGGGTACCGATGAAACAAAGGTCTGCAAACTAAAGAAAGCTCTATATGGTTTGAAGCAGGAACCACGGGCATGGTACTCACGGCTAGATTCATATCTCAAGAAGTGGGAATTCAAAAGAGGAGGAGTTGATCACAATCTCTATGTGAAGAATTCTCCAAAAGATCAGTTCATGGTTCTTGTCTACGTTGATGATATCATTTTTGGTGGCAGCAGGCAGAAATCAGTGGATGAATTTGCCAACCACATGAAATCAGAATTTGAAATGTCTATGATTGGGGAGCTCACATATTTCTTGGGGTTACAAGTGATTAAAAAGAAGGAATACACTTTCATTTCTCATGAAAAATATGCAAGAGAGTTGCTGAAGAAGTTCAATATGCAAGCCTCCAAACCAATGTCAACTCCGATTGCTGTTGGAACTAAACTTGGAAAGCATGAGGATGGGAACTCTGTTGATCCCACCATGTACAGGAGGATCATTGGAAGCCTACTGTATCTGACAGCGACAAGGCCAGATATTGTCTTTGCAACATGCCTTGTGGCCCGCTTTCAGAGTAATCCAAAGGAGGAACATATGTCAGCAGTAAAAAGAATCATGAGGTATATTCAAGGCACACATAACTTCGGGTTATTTTTTGCTGCAGGCAGGGACAGTGAATTATCAGCGTTTTCTGATGCTGACTGGGCTGGGGATGTAATAGACAGAAAGTCCACTAGTGGTGGAGCTTTCTATATTGGGCATAAATGTGTTGGCTGGTTGAGCAAGAAGCAAGAAAGTACTTCTCTTAGTACTGCTGAATCTGAATATATCTCCGCCACAAAAGCATGCACTCAACTTCTTTGGATGAAGCAGCAGCTAACAGATATTGGTGATAAGGTGCAGCAACCAATGGTGATTTATTGCGATAACAAAAGTGCAATTGATCTTACGAAGAATCCGGTTCAACATTCTCGTACAAAACATATTGAAATACGGTATAATTTTATCAAATAAAAGGTTGAACAAGGAGTGATTAAAATGGATCATGTTGGAACTAATGAGCAAGTGGCTGATATCCTAACCAAGCCATTGTCCGCAGCTGTGTTCGAGAAGCATCGGTTGAACCTCGGTGTTCGACCACCTCCTACTGCATAAGGAGGCACCGGAAGTCCCCTCTCCCCGTTTGTTTTAACTTTTTTTATCTGCTTATGGCTGTGTGAAGGTTTATGGGGGAGATACTATCCAGGGGGAGTATGGCTTGAGCTGAACGTTGAACAAACTTTTCGGTCTTTGGTTTTATTATCAATGGGGGAGAAAGGCATAAATTCAAGGAAAGAAATTCTTCTGTGATGAGAAGTGTAAGATTGTGATGAGAAGTTTAATAAGGATAACATCGGGCGTCATGGATAATTTCAAAACACTAAGACCCAATTCAAGCTTTCTCTCTTGTTTTATACACCGAGCATTGCTCACGTAGACTTAGAGTGTTGGCTGAGTTGATTCTTGCGTTTTGGATTTGCTCATGGTTGGAGATCTATTGAATTTATTCTGATTGCCAACAAACCCAAAGGGGGAGATTGTTGGAACCAGGTTCTTCAAAGCATGATTTGGTGTATGGTTTGTGTTTGTTGTCAATCCTCAGTGGAAGTTCAGGGTGTGTACCAACAAAGTGATCATACCGTTCAAGCAGAAAACAGTAGTGAAGGTGGCGCTGTTTCCCAGTGTTTTCCAAATTTTTGGGCCTAAAAATCGGCCAATAAAGTAAAGTGTTTTTGGCAAAGGTACTTGCGCGCCGTGCTCTTGGAGGATGAAAGACTTGCGCGCCATTTTATTTTGAGGATCAGAACATCAAAATTTGGCTAAGGAAAGAAGGTCGCGCAAGTGTTGGTTGGGTCACGCAAGTGAGTTGCACGACAGAGTTTATTGAAGACAAGACTTGCGCGCCGTCGAGGACTTGCGTGCCGCCGCGCAGGGGGTCCAGTTTGCCTATAAATACTGGACCACCCCTCCTCATTCGTAACGAAGTTCAAGGCCGAGAGATTGTTCGAGCTCTCGTCGCGCAGGTGGTTGAGTCGCGCAGGTGGTTGTTTTGTCGCGCAAGTAGAGCTTGCGCGCCGGTGTTTGACTGTGCGCCCAAGGTGGTTTGGAAGAGAAAGGAAGTGGACCGCGCAAGTTTGTAGTTGGGGAAGGAAGAGTCGCGCAACTGCGTTGATGACACTTGCGCGCCAGTGTGGACTTGTGCGCCGTAGTGGGACTTGTGCGACTGTCTTGGAGAAGCGAGCCTTGTTTTTCTGAAGTCCACCGGCGTGTTTGGAGCTGCACGAAAGTCGAGAGACTACTCGGTTCATTCGGGGAAAAGTGATATTCTTCTGGTGAGAATCGGACTTCAATAGAGCATCTACATACAACAAAGGATGCACTCTTATGCAAATGAAGAAGAGACCTTCAAGTATATAAACTGAGTGGGACTTCACCAACGGCAGTGAGCCAGGGGGAGTCAATGGGAGTGACCCGAGGGACGCAGTGAGCTATCCCTGAACTATTGTAAAGGCAGTGAGCCTGGGACAGAGTGTCTGTACCCGAACTTTTGTATCCGCAGCTAGTGAAGCATAGTGGATTTAGGTACGACCGGAAACCTGTCGGCGTATGCTCCTTGGACGTAGCCCTTAGTGGTGAACCAAGTAAAAAATGGTTGTGTCTTCTCTGTGCATGTGAATGTTTTCATTTTGATCATAATCATCATACAGGTTCAACAAGTTCCTACCAACGTGGGAACAAGATCCAACACATTAAAAGAAAAAGTGGTCACCCTGATTCACCCCTCCCCTCTCATGGTGTCCCGGGGTCCTTCACAATGGGGCTAGGACATGTGTCAAGGTCATCTCATTGTATTAAAACATTATTTTTACCATAAACTACACTAATTACCTCTAATCGCGATTAAGAACTTAAAAGTTACTATTCACCAAAAAAAATTATTTTAATCTCATTGAACCATATTTTACTTATTAATGAAAACCATGTATGTCGGATTTTTGAAAATCAAATCACAGAAGTGACAAAGTTTCATTTAAATGAAAAATCAGTTTCTTTAACTACCACTTAGTGGTTTCACTATTCATCAAAAATTGAAGTTTTTCAGAAAAGTACCAAAACTTCACCCTAAGCTATATTTGATATTCTTAATTCAAAAATGATGTCTATTTTACAAAATTAAAATCATATAGGTCACATTAATTAATTTAATAATTAATTCCCGCTGTCATGACAAATAGCGTGTTTTTATGAAACAATAAGTATCAAAAGATTGACACAAGTTTAAGTCCAATTTCAAAGTGAAATTGATTCCAATGACCACCATTGGATTAAATGGTAAAAATATATTATAATTTCACTTTAAAACCAATTCAAAATATAATCTAATCATGTAAATAAACTAGATTAAAAAGAGGTTTTGAATTAAAATACAACATTTTTCACTATTCATTAAAAAATGAACTTTATTTGAAAGATACCAAAAATTTAAACAAATTAAAATTTGATGTCCCGATTCTAAATAAGAATTTTATTTTGTCAAATATAAGACATAAAATTGTCAAAAAGTGGATTTAAAAGAGTTTCGCCTTCAAAAGGCGGTTAATCGACCTTTTAAAGAATATTAGAATGTCTACGCTTAAAATTGGATTCATTCGCATTTTTAATCCTCTAACATTTATTGTAAAGAGTAAAAATATTTGACAGACATATATAATCATTTCGTAGGTAGTTCTGTTCATTCCCGCCATTACAACGGCTAGGCGTTAACTACTATTTAATATAATATTATTTTATTATTAGAGTACAACATAAGCTTCCCAAGAAACTCGTTGTTGCGTATTGGGTACGCCATCGAGCATAGCATCCCTTTTAAAGTAATATTAATATTTTATTCACAAATATGGATAAATATAATAACGTCATATTCTTTATTTACCTGGGGTGTTACAATAATCAAAGATAAAATCATATATGCTTCCATACAAATTCAATAATTGTCTCTCAAATGAAAACCCATAGTATTTCATTTACCATAATATTATTTGGTTTAAAACATAAAAATAACATTTATTAGTGGAATTTATTAAATAATGAGAAATTTTCCTATTAACATGTACATCACATTTGCTAGTGTTGGGTGATTCACCTTTCCCTCCCTTCGATTCTGGGATCAAAACTCAGGGACCTTCCATGCCAGACGAGTTATCACTGGGCCTGTAGGTTTTCTATTATTTTTTAAAAAATTATAATTATAATAAAATTCCAAGTAGTGTGAGATGAATCCTCATAAATAACCCAAATATATTAATTAAACAATTTTTACTCAAATTTTGTCTCATACTTTTTGTTTTTCATCCCAAAAAGTAATAACCAATAATTACCTAAAAAATAATGATCATATAAACCAAGAAGGTTATCCATAATTATAAAATTATACCCACAAGAAGAAAATATAATTATTCCGTGAAATATTTTTTCACATTAAAATTTATGGTTTACATAGAAATCAAACTCGGTAAATGTATTGTAGTGTACTATTATTATCAAAAGTGTATTAATACTACAAAAAATTTCTTTGTCCTTAAATCTATCATAATTTTTAATTCATTATTAATATGTGTATTATTGATTTTGTGTTCTCCATAATCCCTTAACTATCATTCCCCATTTTATTCTTTAATGCATCCTTCCTATAAAGAAACATGAATGATGCCCTAATATTTGACATTTTCAAAACATGATCCATGAAATAATATATACCATTCATATGTCATTTTATGTTTCCTAATCAATAATTGCAATGAAATTTGTTATTTATAAATTGATATATGTATTGTGCTACAGATTTAATTCATGATCCTTACAACTTGGATATTGACATGTATAGTTACCATAATTCCAACATTATAAAAATATAAGTGATTACTTGGAAATAAAATGATTCTCTATAATGGAGTCAATAGAATGCATCATTTTACCTAGAATGGATATTGCATTATAACATCTTTTAGTGCATGTAAAACATCTTCCCATAATTTTAAAACTTTTTCATTGGTGATAATTTCCACATTCTTGACACTTAAGTCATTGAATATATTTATTTTTATGATCATTGTCACATAAAACTATGTAGGAATTCATTTTTCTTATATTTGATCCATTACAAAACAATCCAAAGATCAAGTGGTTTATCATTACTCATGATAGCTGGTTGATAATAACCATAAGATGTCTCATTAAAGCACCCATTGAATTCAGTTTCTCATTCAGAAAACTCCCTCATTTTCTTACATATCCATTTTTATATTGGTTCTTAATATATATATCAATTTAGTATATCTAAAAAATTCAGTGTGATGATTACAAGAAAATAATAATATAACATATTATGAGGAGTAGATACACTATGATATCCTTATTTGTATTTTATGACACACATTCAAGTTATAATAAAATTATGACTCTCCATTTCATGAAAAACATTGTTTTTATATATAACATATAAGGTATCCATAAATAAAATTTTATTCTCTAAATTTATATAAATCAACATTTGATACCAACTGTAAGGACCTTGCATTAAAAATCACATAATAAAGAGTTTTAAATCAATAAATTATTCACATACATTTCAAAATATTTGGTGGTTTATAGTTTTATATAATTAGATTAAGAACCTGACATAATAAACCCTTTTATTGCATTTTACACGCTATAACTCAGTATCGACTTTTTCACAAAAAAATTATTAAAAAACATGATTAATTTTATTCACAATTATTCAAAATTTTCCCCATGATCTCACCATTGTCCCTACTCTCCCTTAAATCCAATTATTTTTTGAAAAAACAAGGTATGAGCATAAAACCGTAGTATGGGACACAAAATAAAGAAAGAAATTGTTATTCCTTGGATACAAAAGAAAAGGATTCCTTTTAGTAATTAAACATTGGGCATAGATTAAACATTTTCATACAAAATAATTCTATTTTTCATCCATACTAATATTAGTAAATAATTTATTAAGATGCCTTAAATTAAAAAATAAAACCAATGATGGTTTATTTGATAACCTGAAAAACTCAATCAATCATTTTCACAATGATATATTTTTCACCCATGAAGAGTAATATATAATTTCCATTGAACATAAACCCAATTACCTACCTTCTGAAAAATTGAGATTTCTGTAGAAATATATAATTAATAAAGTATATAATATAAGTATCATGGTGAATCCTTTTTATTCATAATTAAAATGTAACCATCATGATTACCATAAAATAACCCTCATAGTTACACATAACATAACCCTCATGATTATATGTAGAGTAACCAAAATAGTTACATTTGGGATTAAAATATAGTCATCCTACAACATACCAATTTTATTGCAAGGATATAACTAAACAACCAAATTATAGTTTACAAAGGAACTAATCATCATCCTAAAAATTTTCCAATAACCATAACATAATCATAAAGGGTGAATAGTTTCATTATAAAAATATTCCTTGAGAAACATAACTTTTTTTGAATTAATATTTTACACATAAGAAGGAAAAAGATTATTGAAATTGACAATTAAATCATGTAATGGAAGAATGTAAATTTTATGTCCTCAAGGAAGGATAAAAATATGGTCACATCTTATATGATATAGAAAATATTCTTTTCTGACTTTTTCAAAAAGACACATTAGAGTATGATTTTTAAAAGAATGTAAATCACATAAAACATTTAAAATATACCATTTTGAAAATAAATAAGAGAAATTACAAAAAATAATTTTTAATAAATTCATATCCATATAAATAAATTCATAAGAATTTATACATGAATGATAATTATTATAAAAATAAATCTTTTAAACTTTTAAAATGATATTTCATATTTAACGAGTCTCATGCATTCTATTCAAATTAATTATTCTCATTCCCTTAATATCAAGGATAATAAAATTATATTAATTAATTACATAAATTATAACATCTTACACTTATATATTATTTATCATGTTCATTTATGGACACATAGATGAGTTATAAATATCAATTTCATCTTTCTGGGAGCATTCAATTCATGATTTTAGGGTTAACTATCTTATGTATATTTATGGATTTTGATTTCAAATGGGAATTTTACATCCGATATGAAATTATATGGTTTAAATTAACTTATATATGTTTAAATGGACCCATATATCATTTTTCATTCAATAATTAGGATGCATCATTTGAAAAAACATATATGATAATTGTTTAGTATATTTTGGTAGTTTTTCTAATCAAAATGAACTAGAATCATCTTATTTAATATAATATTTATATATTAGTTATAGAAAATGATATAAGTTATAATATATTTATTATAATCATATTTTAGTGTAAAAATAATATACCGACCATCCTTGAGAAGATGTAATGAAATATGAAAACTCATTATCCACCGGGACGATTAATAACCATAATTTGGATGTTGGTTTTGTTTCATTGAAAAATATGACATGAGAAAATGGATACATATAAGATAATAAGTTAGTAAGAAAAATTAGATTGTATAAATTATAATGGATTAATTATTCCTTTCTTGATGAATGAGGTTATGAAAAGATGGAAGAATAATAAAATTTGGATCATTGCATTATAAAATCTTTTTCATGAATGTTACATTCTTAAAGGATCCCTTAAGGAACCCAAAATTATGTTTTTCATGAGAATATAACCCCAATAATGTTTTTATGGAATATTAAAGGAAAATTTTTAATAAGGTCTTAGAGAATGGAGGCTCATGTTGGATAAATAATTTGAAAGATGGAGTTCGGCTTTATATTTCATGTGAGGGGATCTTTATAAATATATCAAAATATTAAACTATAATATGACTTTTCTATGACATATTAATTCAAAATGAAGATCAATTTATAGGGGATTCATTTTTAACCAATATATTATACCGTATTTATTTAAGAAATATTTTTATGATTTCATTAATAATATAATGAAATATTATATTAGTTATATATCATTATTTTCAATTTTGATACTATTCATTACATTGACTTTACAAACATCGAAAAAAATATTCAAAGTTAAAAAAAATATTTGATATATTCTAGAAATTATATAGTAATAAATATAATTGATGGTTCACCTTTAATATCTATAATTATGTTAATTTAAATCTTTTTAATATAATTTATTTGATTTTTTAATTAATTTAGTACTTAATGAATAATCATTGTGCTGTCCTTTAAGGTAATTATTTATTCCCAAAAATTTTAAAAAAAATCAGATGATGAAGATAAATATTTTATATCTCTAAATAACATTTCTCATCAAACATATGATATAAATTAACACATATTAATATTGCTATAATAATTAAAAACCGGAGTGTGATAAATATTAATATTATTATAATAAAATACTATAGGAATTCTAATGTCAACAATGTGGATATAAATAGACCTAAATTAAAAAAATGAATGATTAAAAAACAAAAAATAATCATCAATTATCAATTATTCAAATTTCAAGGTAATTTAATTATTCTTATATCTTTAATTAAAATAATTTTATGGACTTTTCTTTGAATTACCCAAGTCGTGCATCCTTATTTCAAAAGCATTAAGTTTAATTATAATTTGTACAAAAAATAAAAATAAAAATTAAATTAAACAGAAATCAATTAACTATGAATACGATAATACTTTATATTCATTAGTTTTTAATATTTCCTCAAATATATTTCAACACAAAATTATTCTATATTCTAATTTTAAATTTCTTTCCTTGCACATGAATTGTACAATATTACTGATAAGATTCATGTTATATAAGTCAAAAATTAAAAAATATCCATCAAAATAATAATTTATTAATATTTTATAAATAAAATTATTAAAATTATTTTTTCCTCTTCATTAATATAAATATATATAAGACAACAAAATTTAATTTTTGATGTTGTGTAGGCATATCATTTTCCCTGAAAATAGTATTTATATTTATAAAGAAATAATTTTTAATTTATATGTTGTGAATTATATTTTAATAATAATTTCATTATACTATAATAAATTAATCATCAAATACGTTTAATAAATCTTAA
The DNA here is from genome assembly GCA_963277665.1 of Viscum album. Lineage (NCBI taxonomy): Eukaryota > Viridiplantae > Streptophyta > Magnoliopsida > Santalales > Viscaceae > Viscum > Viscum album. The sequence continues at coordinate 1,214,148,144 of OY728137.1, forward strand.
TATCATTGTTATATTTTGATGAAATCACAAAATATTCTGTATTTTTTACCAAATTGTATTTGTTTTACATTTAAGAAAAAATTTATCTTTTTAAAAAATTTATAAAACGATCACCATAAACTAATTATGATATGATAATGTAAAAAATATAGGTCATATTAACAAATAAATTTTCAAGAAGTTTAAAAAATTCATTATACATATTATTACTATAGATGCAATAAAAGTCAACTTTTAATTGAAAATTAATTTTGTAAACTAAATTAACTTTCCCAAAAAAGTCTATAATTTTTTTTATATCATATCATTAAATTAATATTGAGTTTTATCATTTTATTTATTTGATAAATCAGTTATCCCTATTCATAAAATCTAATTTAATGGCTCGGATATAACAATTGCATTTAAAAAATAATAATTGGTTATTTATTTAAGCTTGATGTGGCGTAACACGTATGATATATAAAATAGTTTTTCCCTTTAATATTATTATATTTTCCACATACCACTCTTAATACCTCTAGTTATTAGATATGTAGACTTCTCTTTTGATATTTTTAATTTCTTTTCCTCATTGATTCTCTTTTTTGATATATTGTCAAAAAAACATAATTAAAGAAAACATAACAAATATATAATTTTCCATCTAAGGAAATTCAATATTATAATAAAATAAGAACATTAAATATACTATTTTAAAAATGATATATAAAATTTTAATCCATGTTGATTGAACGTTATGTTATGACACTACGGGAGAAACCCATAAGATTGGTGAACTTAACTGAGTTGTGGGGGGTGAATCAGGCATAACAAATATTTATTAAATTATCAAAAATATGGTAAAAATCATATCATTTCTATATAAATATCTATTGTTTGATAATATATGTTCATTTGTTTATATTTTACCCAAAACCCAATTCCCTAAAAAATGCATGATATTAACTAAAAATGAGAACCATATATTTGTACACATCTCATCCCCCTTATTAGAAACTTAATCCATGATATGCATATTTATTATCATCAGCCCTAGATTCTCCAAAATAATCTTATTATCAATTAAAATTGGATAATGTATGGTATCATATTGTACTATATTTCATCATAGACATTTAATGTATCAAACCAGATTATACATACTCCACTCAATATTACAATAGTTCTTCAGATGAAGAAGATACTTAATCCAAAATAGATTTCACTACATTTAGACCTACATCCTTAAAAGATGATTTCATTACCAATAGATATTCAATAATTTTAGTAGGATACCTAGTTTCTAATAAATTTAATTAATCCCATATCTTGTTCAAAATTTTATCACTGGACTCCATTAAAATAGTTTTATATGATCTTATATATCAAAAATGACTATATAGAACATTATATGTTACATGTTTTATCAAAAAATATTTTTAATTTTCTTCGCTATTTTGGACATCTACAATACAGAGTATCACAATAATTCCTCTTCATCTTCATTTAAAATGGAAAGATAAATCTAATAAAAAAAATTCATCCAGCTTCTTCTTCAACTAATATGATTTCATCAATGTTTTCTCTATTAATAATAGTATTCTATTCTCTTTTCTTCATAATGAGTTATCTCACATTATATTCGATGAGTGTAATTTTAAGATTTTTTATATCTATTCCTCTTCTTAACATTGATATTATCATATCTTGGAATTGACTAACTCTATTTGTAAATATTAAATATCTTCTACGATCATTGTGTAGTGATCCTACAAAACATTTTCATCAACATTACAATATGGATTTTTTCACAAAATCATGAAAGTTGTTTTTTTGGAAAATTTATAGCTCATTACATTTCATGGAATATCATTTCATCATTTCATATAAATATCCTCCAAGATGAGTAATCATTTATTTAATTTAACTTTGAATATGAATATGGATCATCTAAAAAAATAGAAAAAATACGGATTGATAATTAAAATTATACAATTTTATTAAAATTAATAATTAATTTTAAAGATGAAGAATAAAATATATTTTATTCAACATTAGTGCATCTAAAAAACTATAAATGTTCACCTTGAATTTCCAAATATCATATTTCATCACATATGGATATTCTTTTCCACGTATTTAATGAAAACACATTTATAATTTTAAATCAATGTGGATAAATAACATAATCATCTTTCTTATGCTCATGGAATTTTAACAACATTGATCACAAATAATGATTACAAAATATTCATAATTTAAAATCCATGATTAATGAAATCTTTGTGCAACTATTTTCGATCTCATTAATCATTCTACAAATGTTGTCTGGAATCGTGGATTGAAATGAATCATGATATTTTAATGGTAATAGATCATCTCCAACATCATTAGATATCTATTCAGATGATTTATATTATAAACCTATATCATTGCATTTATAAGTTATCATATAATTTCACAATGTTTATGAACCATAGTATGTCCCACATAATGCCTTATCGTTGAAAAATTTTCAGACAACATCAATTTTTTTTGTAAAATAAAACATATGTATCATCATGTCAACTAAAATTTTTGTCAAATTTACTATAATAATTTCATAATAAACCCTATGATGTTCATACATTTTTATTTTTATCCAAATTACTTTTCATAATCATCAATTCAATGTTAAAATGAATCATAGAAACTTAATAAAGAATCATAATACATTAATTATTTTGATATTTTTTTATAACCCATTTAATTAGGATGAAAATATATATATTAGTAACATATATTTACATGGATAATATTAAAAATTATAGGAATTTTACATTTTCAACCATTTGTTAAGTAAAAAAACATATTCTACATTTTAATGAAAACCAGAAAATGTTCCAAACAAATTATTATGATAGTTTACCTTTAATATTATACTATACATTGGTTAACCTTATAAAGGTTTCATGCATTATACATTTTCTAGTCCAAACAAAAAATTACTAGAATTCACTAAATGGAAAAATTGCAACATAAAATCATCTTTGGAAATCCTAACCATGTCATAACAAATTAAAACTAACTCATATAATTTTTTGATTTATCATAGTAATTAAAAAAATCTTAATGATTTTTGAATATTAATTTACAGAATGTTAATACATATATAGGAATATTACATTATATTACAATTACCTTAATAATATAACATAAAGAACCTTCACATTGGAATTAATAATTTTTATTTTCATCACAAAATAGAGTATCATTAAATCCTTATTACATGGGGATAGTTTTTCAACCACTCTAAGTATATATTCTCAATGTATATGGTATCCCATAATATCTATTTTGGAAACAACATTATAATCATTTATGTTGTTATATCAGCCACAAGATTCTAAGTCCATTTAAACTACTTTCGATAAAAAATATACTTTAATTTAAACTGTCTTTGTATCCATGAATTTTAGTTATATAAAATTAATATGTAAGGTATTATATATAGAATCTATTTATCTAGATTTTTTAGATTATTAATGTAACATAGTTAAAACTACATGGAAAGTTAATGTTTATAATGCATTCAATGTGTTGATTCGTAATCTATTATGTATATCTCCATAACATATATATTTAAAAACTCATTTATTAAAAAATTTATGTAAATAAAAATATAATATTATTTGGGTTCATCACCATCCCGTGAATAACAAAATAAAATAATAATCCTGATCAAATACATTGCTCATAGGAACCCCAAAAAATACCTAGTCTCTCAAAGTCATATATATTACACTACACATCAATGGAATATGTTCATATGTTTTATTATAAATACAAATTCTTCTTTTTCGGTTCAAAATAACTAGTAAAATATCACTTGAATGATTTGACGAAAATACTCTATAAAAAATCAATGGTCAGGTCACACGTCTTCTTACCAGGAATAGGTAATGTCTTGAAAACTGATAGGTTTCGAATTCTTATCACAATACTAAAGTCATGTAATGAATTTTTAAACAAAAATATCCAATTAATAATTTACCAATTGAAAAAATACTATACATGTGTGTGTTGATACATATTGATAATACCCTAGTGATGAAGTAATCTTGAGCCATATGAAATCTATATAAGATTCACCACTCAATCACTATTGGACTAAAACAAGACATGAGTTATAATAAACCACATAATACATAATAAATCAACCATGTTTCATCCAACCACTATATATATTATATCACATAATTAATATTTCTAGTTAATAATACTAACTCATCTTCGCTATCTTGCAGTTTGATGAAGAAATAAACATTTATGTCAAGGTTACTCCTCGCAGATACACAAGAATGAAATTTCGAATCCCATTGAAGTAGTTCAAAACCTATAAATAAATTTTAACTATCTACAAAACATAGACCACAATTTTCTTACTTAGTGTATCAAAAAAAATTCCACTTCCTTGGGTTATATTCAAACCAAAAAGTAAAATATTATAAGTACTTGACCCACTTCCTCCAATTTAACATGTATCACCATAAAAGTATATAGATTATTTATTATTTAGTTCAAATCAATCATCCTTAGCTTCCCAGACCCATAAGATACCACTCACCCACACTATATCATAACATCCCTAGAATTCAACTCAAATAATTACAGTATAAAATATACACCTTAACCAGATCAAGATACAACATAATTAATTTAAATTTCGAAATGAAATTTAAAAAATATCATTCCCAATGATATGATTATGAACTCATGAACATCACCCCCATCTTGGAATGTCTTGTAGATAGCAATTACAAACTATAAAATTATTTGATAAACATATGATAGTTAACCTCCAATACGATAAAATAATGGATCTAAAAACGTTCTTTGGTTTCACCAATGAACAAAACATCTTAATTCTATGTATTCATTGGTATTCATACCATTTATATAAAATTCCTCATGAATCTCACCTCGTAGGTCTAAAACTAAAACATCAGTGCATTTTTATGTAGTTGATGAACAATTACCAAATGGCGAGCATGGTCACCCATTGAATAGAAGTACATAAGGATTTCATTGAAAATTAAAAAAATGAATGAATCCCAATAAGGATAATGTATCAATTAACATAGACTATAAATACATTTTTTTCCACTATGACACCTATATGACATAATAAGAAATATATATTTGTTATACATACACCTAAAATATGTACTCGAAATAACAGTAGGCCTCACTAAAAAATGGTGATTTACTATACTCAAGTTGATCTTGGAGAACCATATGGAACCAGTCAAGTAATCAAATAGTTAAATTATATGAGTAATAGGATATTTGTTTTGAACCATCACCTAATTAATCCAATAGAAATTAATACTCAATCATTAGGATCTATTTTCATTCTTTAAGAATAACTTTGTATGATAGTATGTGGTTGTTCCTCATAAATTGAAACCCTTCACCTCCATATCCTAAAGCTAAGACATCAAAACATCAATCTATTTTCATTCTATTGTATAATGTAGAAGGAATATAAATTCTATTCCAAGCACAAACATGATTGTAAAATCATTCCAACACATAGGAGGGAACCAAATGAAATAACCCATAAACATGTCCCGGAACATATTGAAAAATTAACAGAAGTCTATACATAATTCCTAATCATCTCAAAAGGGTGTGATATAATATCAGGTTATGATAACTCCCAACTCCCAATATATCAATTTGAAATATATTTATTTTTATATAATTCACCAAAAAATATGTTATAGACACCAAATCCAACCAATAAAGAAAATTGTTGATGATATTAGTCGATGCTTTTTCAATAACAAGAAACTATTACATATATCCACCTAGAGGATAGCAAAAAATATATATATATCCAATAAGAGAAAATCTCATATGAAATTCTGAAAACATATAATTATATCAATAACTCTAAATCTATTAATATCATTGAATTACACTACCAAAGGAAAATTGATAGAAAACACCCCATAAAAATACTCTAAATAATAAACAAGATTACTAAATCACATGGTGGATTTGAATGAGTATAAAATGTAAATATTAAATAAAAAATAAGATATGAATGATTCTAAAATAATCATACATTTAATTTTCAATTGATCCCCACAATACATTGCAGTAGTCTAATTGATGGTGGAAAACATTTTTCATCCTTGGCCTATAACACATATATCCTAAATATTTTGAGTGACATCACATTATATATATTACATCATACAAAATTGATTACCATAACATATTATATGACTAAAATTACAAGAAGTTTTCTATATACTATACTACTAATTCTCTTATGGTCTTGTTCCTACCTCTAATGTTCAAAAATATTTGTTCCCACAATCTAAAAATTGTGGAAATCCCAAATAAATCTATAAATTCACCAACCCCAAATTTAATTACGACTTAATTATATTTATATCATAATTATTATTTATAAATAACTATTGTAAATAGTGTTAGAACTCTACTAATACCCTCCCTCTTGAATGATATAATGTCTGACTATCATATTTTATCTATAAATGTATTCCTTGGTCAAACTCCAACAGAAATTGATTTATATTTCCCACTAACCTACTATCATCCCTGAAAGATTATGTATCATACCTATAAGACATTCCATAATATATTTTTTGTTATTAACCATTGTCTCAAAATAGAAGCACCATGAATAAAATCAGGATCCAGAATCCATCGTCAAAATACATTACCATGACAGTATAAAGTCCTTCATGTGAAAGAGTAAATTATATTCAATTAGACACATAGGCATCATAGTTAAGTATTTAATATCCTACAATACTATAAGAATAAATACCAATTATTATTCACCCATTAATCCCCTATAAAAATGAGATTATTGAAGCACACATAAAATCTATTTCATTAAATAATCATAAATTTTTTCTCAAGGCCATAGAATTATAGCATTTAGTTACTCGACCATGAGGAAAATATTCAACAATATTCACCCCAAATATTGTTTTGTTGTTATTAATTAATTCATTTATACATGTAATCTATTTAACACAAAATATACCATGTCCTATGGTCAACCACAATGTGTAGTGGATTTAAAATCATAAACATATGGGTCATAGTACATATGGTTGGCTAGGGTCTAGATACCCAATTTCACCTTAAATATATGAAATAAATAACAGTACAATTAAGATACTAATTTATTCAGATAATAAGACAAAATAACATATTTTACTGCACTATTGTATTTGTATAATCATACCCATCAACTTGGGGCTCAATAAGATGTTACTACTATGTTGTTTGCCTATAATTTCATGAACATGAGTAAGAACTTATTTATATCACAAGACTAGATATGATAATATGGAGATATAAATAATAGGAAAATCCATTCCACTCTAAATATAAACCATAATAAACAATGGGCACACAAATATTTTCATCATTATATCTAATCCTACAAACATTTGGGTCAAGTGATATATCTGGTAGGATATTATAATAGTCGTAATATATATATATTGTATTTGTAAAAAATAATTTTTCACTTGTAGAGTTACAAAAAAATTTATATAAGTAAACTCTATATAATATGCAATTGACAGTATAAAATACTCATCAGAATATGGTAACCATGATATCAATTATGATTTTCAATCACCGATAATTTTAAGAATATCATTTCATCCCTGAATTCTAAAAAAAATCAATAATACGACTATCATTACAACACAAGGGAACTATAAAAAATAAACTAAATAAATAAAAATATCACAATCCATCATTCCTGGAATAATCAAAACAATGCTAATTAAAAACATATAATACAAGTCCCATCATATGTCACATAGACTTCCCATATACATGGAGTATAAAATCACATGCACAATATCTAATCAAATCATAGAAACATCCTATATCCTATCCACCAATTCACAGGTAATAATATTATTGAAATGAAACAATTTCAGATCATTTATCAATGTGGTTGGCCTTGGATTCTTATTCCAAGACCAAATGGGGTTGTTATCTTCCACAAGATCACTACAATTAAAACTAGAGTCAATTGATTAGTTTCAATGGTCATAATATAATAGGTAGTTGCACTAAACCCCCTGATATATATACCATTAGAAAATAGGTGAATAGTTATCATGGATTTGTTAACTAAATATATACTTTTTATAAAATCACTAATATAGATAAATTCAAGGAAATGGTAAATATGAATATCATGATATATCAATGTGTATGACCATGAATTTCAGATAATTCATACCTTATAATTTGGATATATCATTAATACATGATATATAATATGATCCAAAATTAAATAAAAGTAAATGGGAAATTCACAATACTACTACGGAGTCTCGGCTTGGACCTATCTCCCAAATCCAATAATGCTCATCCCCCCAACTGTATGAATTAGTTGGCACCATTCCTTAATATAGGTAACAAAGAAAGATGTATTCCCATGTACCATGTCACCTAATATGGGTTTGTGTACGACTCAGTGTCCCACCGCTTATAGTGTCCCCAAAATTATTGTAAATATAGATTCATGATAGATAGGAATTTATATTAAATTTTATACCAAAATAAAAAGGTCACCCCCATGAGTACTTCCAGAAAAATACATGTGACTATTACTAAATTAGTTATTGTCATAATAAGATGATGTACCCATAATCCAAACACACAATGTGGAAGGATGATGTCTAAATCCACATCTAATAATCTACATGAATGATCAATCACTATTTAAAATTTTATGTAGATTGATATGTAATTCCAATTTTCCATAAAGGTTGATAATCTATCACGAATCTAATACTCAAGGAAAATAATACATGAACTAGTGAATGATGCATTACAATTGATGGAAAATGATTAATGACCATTTATTAACATGTGTGGTGGTCATATAACTAATAACACATGACAATTGAATGATACACTACAAATATTAATTCCTTGGCTTAATGATGATCCATCAAATCAAGATTTTGGGGGGAGTATTCACAATAAGAACAACATATTAAAGTGGTTTTTTTACCACCAAGGTCAATTAATGGGTGGTCTAATAACCATGAACATATCCTTTCTATGTGAATTATTATCACTAGATAAAAGAATCTGTGTAAAGTAATCACTACATAGAACATTTCAATTTATAGTTAACGAGACAATAAAATGAATCCAAGGAGTAAAATCCACCACCAATAAGGCATCTCGAGGTTGTCAGGGTTCCTCTATTCCATTTCCCTCGTAGTGGATGATGGATTTTTGTCCATTATAAGGAGTATGATATGCCCCAACATAGAAAATTTTGGTAAAATATTTTATTTAATCTAATATTATTGGATAATACATAACTACATACCAAGGATGCATCAAAATAAACAAATTTTTATTTAAATTCTATATAATTTATTATCCATTCATTAAAACATTATGGTTTATTCTCTCAATACACAAACACTCTAAAATCACCATAACTAGGCCCACTCATTATTATACTAAAAAAATATCATGATAGTAAAAAAAATACAATAGGCCATTTTATAAGGTGCACATAATTTATTCATAGTCTTAGGTATCTTATTTCGGTATAAGTTCAGAGTTTCACATGATTATTCACATTGAAAGTGGTTGTAAGTCACCATCAATAAGAACACACACCTCAAGAACACTACACACAACCTTTATTATCTCTAATAATTCATTATGAATTAGATGTAATGAAAAATTAAATACTATTTGATGAATAAATAAAAATTATGGGATTCCCATATTTTACAGAATCCACGTATGTTGAGTAAATACCAATATGAATATAAATAAACACTTAAAATAAAAATAAGGATCCTTTTAAAAAAATCATATATGATTCAAAATTAGTTGGATAAATTCATAAGAATTTTCTCAACCCACCAAACCAGGTCCCAACAAAAAAATCCTGGGGAAACAATATGGGAAAACATATATAGTTTGTAGATACATCATTTTCATAGCACTGATGGATTATTATGATAGAAATAATACTATAATGATAATAAAATAATTCATTTACAAATATAGATGAATATGTATTGAATATGATAGATGGATAGAAGAAATTAATACTATTGATGATAATTTAGTAACAAAATTATTTCAATTTTTTTAAAAAAATAAATAATAGATATAAATGTTTTAAAAATTAATGAAGTAATAAATAAGGTACCCAAAATACCATCATATATAGAATTTGACCACTGAGTGTATGATCATGAGACCATAACCACATGATGGCCTATATATAGCTATTTCCTCTCCAGCAACCATCACCGAGTACTAAATACATATCCACTTGGTTCCCATTTTAATTTAGAAATGGGTTGATTTACCAACACCTAATATGTTCTCCTAAAACATACACCAAAGCCCATTAAAGACCTCCAAGTCACATAATACATTGAAATTATCATGTTTTAGTAAAAATATAATTCAAATAATACATCATTCTGATATTGGGTGTTTCGTGATTTATATGATAAGGATACTATATATGTTGATGATAATTAGGTTCAAAATTTAGTTAATATGTTGGTTTAGTAAAATTTTAGAACTATTACTAACTTGATATTTAATACTGGGTCAATGTATCTAGATTATTTTGGTTAGTATGACATGGTTTTTTGGGTAATGATCTATGATACATGGAGATAGTTCATGATATTGACCATGCCATAACTTATCTTCACCCTTGGAATTAGCTGGCTCATTGAAATTCTGAGATATCAATGTAGATCTAAATGGATTGAATTATCTTGGGGTATTAAAGAAAAATGTCAATTAAATATTTTTATATTATAATATAATATAAATTAACATTAGAAAATGTATGTATTATTAATTATTTTTGTTTCATAATAAAAAAATGGTGAAATTCTCTCAACAATTAATTTTTGTTTTTCTGCTTCATAATGTTGAAATTTTAACATGAAAAATTCGTTTCTAATATATTATATTACATTATAATTACACTAAAGACAAATATCCATTTTTACATTGAAATATTGTAATTTATATTTATAATTGGGTTAGTTTTTACTACGAAAACATCTCTAACCTGTTATGTTAACCATAATTCATATAAAATATTTACTATGTTGTGGTATGTAAAAAACCTTTGTCTAACAATAAAATCCTACATCAATGAAATGTTATTGAGACATGGGAGTACATTAAAACTCATGGAATGTTTCATGGGATTTAAAGATGATAAAAAATTTCCTCCTATATAATCATTAACAAAAATATGATAAATTCAGTGGTAACATATATTGTAGAAAAAATTGAAAGTATTTATTATATTGATTTTTTTTCTAAATATTTTCATATAATTGATTGATAAGAGGCGATTAGTTTAAATTTTAGTGGATTTCCACCATTTAACGACATTTTCATCATAGCATTTATTTCTTAATAATATTATAGTCTAACCATTAAGAGTTTTGGTCCTTTCGTTTTATAGAAATCTATACTATATGATGAGTTTTATATTAGTCACATATCAATACAAATGAAGTATTTGGGAAGGTATCAATTTTTTATATTGACTATTATAATAATTATTGTCTCCTACAATTATATAAATTTAGCGACACACACACACCAACATAATTTTTGAAAAAGACTCATGATTGAAATATTTAGTAAAATAAAAAATCTATGTGAAGGAATTATGAAAATAATGGTCATTGGGGAAGTAAAAAAACATTTTTGATAATGTCACCAGGTCACATTTCTTTTCCTAGATGTACATTAATTATAAAATAATGAATATTAGTCATTTTTCATACTAGATTAAAAATATCTTCATAAATTTTCACTATATTCGATAATATTTTGGAGCATTCCCCAATAAATCTTGAATTCTCATGGGTCTTTGTAATTCCATTTCATATAGAAAAAAATTCAGTTTACTCAAAAACTATTTAACTTGAATGACCAATTTTTTTTTGTGTTCTTTGTGAGAGATTTATATTTTATTTAAAATAAATAATGAATCATTTATTGATTATATGACATTTAATTATGTTAATATATCATTGATTATCCCTAAAACCAAGATATAAAGATTAAAAATATGATGATATTTTAAAAATTATAAACCCCCATGAATTGAATATATCATTCTATCTATTTTTAGGCTATATTATTAAAAGTCCATTTGAAATTGAAAATAATATTTGGGATGGAGTATATTAATTAATTTAGAGGTATATTCATGAAAATATTATATATGATCATTGATGTACCGATCTAAAATTGAAGAGTTATAATGTTTATTTATGATTTTTTATATAATAGTTTGATATTTTTATAAAATTTTTAATATTAGTTTCATTCTTTTCCATTAGGACAAGTATTAACCCCACAAAAACATTTATGTTGTACCACAACAACTTCAATTATCTTAAAATTATTGTTTCAGTTAATGTATAGTTTATATTTTTATTCCACTTACTATGATGTAGTCTATAGAAAAACAAATATGGGTGATGAAATTAAATAAAGACACACCATGGCATAGAAGTATTGTTATAGTTCATGTTTAATTCAAAAAACAATTATCACATGGTTTTAGAGAAATTTTCATTAATAATATTTCATTAAAATATTTCATTATAAAAATATTTTTTTATATATAATAGTGTTTTCAAAAATGTTCATGGTTATTATAGGATTTGAATTTTTCTAAGAAACTGTTTAATAATAAATGTAAAACCACATTCAAAATTTAAAATACCAAATTTTTAATCCTCTTTATAGAACAACATATTCATAACAAAAAAATGTTATTAATTTTTAAATTATCATCGCATAGTATGAATATTTATATGATTTAATGTTAATAATAAAATGGTTTTATTGATTAGGCTGTTTATATTATCAAAACCCTTCACTATGTAATTTAAAGGGGTAATATGAAAACCCATATAGATTTTTTATCTGGTCAACACTCGATATAAATTTCCATGATTATTAAATTTATTGTATATATATATAAATAAAGAAAAATATTTAATTTTTTATTTTTTGAATTTTTTATAAATAATAATATTAAATTTGAATACTAATTTAATTATATGAAAAATTATTCAATTCATGTAAAATTATTTTCTCTACAATTGATATAGTTTTAACTTAAATTGAAATATTTGATCATCAATTTTTGTAAAATTCTTACCAAATTGAAGAAATATTCAAATGGAATATAAAAAGTATTTATCATTGAAATATAATTGAAGGATGACAGTTTTTATAGTGAATATCATATGAAATATAATAACTATGTTATCATATTGAAATATATTGCAAATATTCATGTTTATTTAAATATGTAAAATTTAGAAATCTTATTTAATTATTTTTTGTTTTTAAAGATGTTCAAAAAAAATATCATAGATAAAAGTTTATTAGTTAATTATTAATTATTTTATTCCTACATTTTATAATAAATTAACATAAATGTTCATATTATGAATATAGATATATTTTTAATTTAATGTGAGAAAAATATTAGAATAAATGTTATTCCATCAAAATCAGATGTTATATGATAGAGTTAAAAAATCTATATTGTTCAACCATCGCTGTGATTTGGTTATGTTTTATGAATATGATTGTCAATATTAGTATGGGTTAATTTTTATTAGTTTATAGGATTATATTGAAATTTAAGCCACTCATATAAATTCATTTATGAATTGTGGGGATTTTGTAAAGTAAATTCAAAACACGAAGTGTTCGAGCTCTATTTAAAATGATTGAGTTGTCTACATTTTTTCCCATGCCTTCTATTTGGAGTTTTTTAATTTGAATTAATATTTTTTAATTAAATGGGTTCATAATAAATATGTGGGACCTTGATTTTGGTAATAATAATTAGGTGGGAAGATATTTCCAATCATAAAAAACAGAGTATAGTTAATTATAATGCACGATTCAAATGAAAAAAGACAAAAAATTAATTATAAACAAATATTTTTTGTGACTAGAAAATGTGTGTGAAAAATCATAAGAACAATAGACCTCATGTAAAAAAGAAATAATGTGGAAAACAAGTGATTTTTTATGTGATTTCTTTGGATTGAAATGAATCATCAACCACCCACACAATATGTATTGATATATATAATGTGATCCAACAAGTTAATGAATAATTTTTTTTAAGATATGTTTAACACATTATACATGTATATTTTATTCTATTTCCAATTCTTAAATGATTCAAACTTTAATAAAATATTCTCTAATAGATAAAAGTTGTTGAAATACTAATTATCAATTACATCGTATTCCATAATTCTCTTATCATGGATAAAATATAAAAAATTATAAAAATATGTCAACAATAGTATGAATATATCAAAAAAATGGTAAAAAAATCATAAAAATAATTATTTAAACATTTTATAAAAATATTCATCTATATAATTATCTTCTTTTAAATAGACTATAAAACTATCTCTAAAAATTATTAATGAATATTTATTAAATAATACCTAAATAATAATTTAAAATAAATTTTATAATAGATCAAAAATAGTTTGAGATTAATATATTTGTTTAATACACAAAAAGAAATATTTTTTTACTTATAAAAGTAGAATATTAGAAATTTTAATATCTATTCCCATAATATATAACAAACATAGTAATATCATGTTCTCTTCAATGTTTCTAGATGATAAAACAAAACAGGGTGTTCAGATAATCAATGTAACCATATTATTATTAGAACTCAACACACTTTTCCTCAATTTTTCACCATTAATGTCCTTCCATTATTCCACAAATTATAGAATTTTCATTATAATAGATTAATAATAAAATTTATGAAATAGATTTTTGGGGTTATGTTATTTATTATACAATGAATTTATTAAAATTTCATGTATCTTATATATATTAATTTCTCAAAACATAGTGATAGCCTTCTATTAATAATGATCAACAATTTTATCATATGTAAAATTGAATCCTTCCTCAGACTCATTTAAAAAAAATTAAATACTATCCTAAAACATATTAGAGAACTTTTTATAGAGATAACACTGAAATAATAATCCATAATGATATGTAGTAGATAAAAATTTATAAATGAGTAATAAATAGAGTGTCAAAAAATAATGGTAGTGATACATTATAACCTCTAATAAATAATCATGAAGAAAATAAAATCTTGAAAAAAATTATATAATGATTGATTATGTAATTTTTATAACATCACCCCCAAGATAAAAAAATCAACATGGTGTTCAATGGTGATTGAAATTTAATTAAAAGTGTTTATATGTACGTATTAAAACAAAAATAAATATCATTCAAAAGTGTGTACCCATTTGATGATGTATCATGAGCAACTAATTTATATTTTTCTAAATAGAAATAAAAAATTTATTTTTGTTCCATTTATTCATTTCATTTAAAAGTATAGTAGGCATAAACCAAAAAATATAGGAAAAATAACAATTAATATAAATACTATACTAGAAAGTTATATAATTATGAAAACATAATAAATAAATTTTCCTCAAGCGAATGGAATTTCTCTCGCTTTTCTATCAGATGAAAACTAAATATAAAGAATGAAATAAAATCTCCACCATTTTATAAGGATCATAATTATAAATTTTAGTTGAAATACTTAAAAAAAATACTCACGATAAACCCAAAAATCCTTTTAAATTTACAATAATAAGAAAATAATAATGTTAAATATTTATAAAATTAAATGAAACTTATCATATAATACACAACACAGTAAATAGAAATATAAAAACTATTTAATAGAATAATGTCCCTAGTATCATGATAAATTAAAGGATAACAATTTATAAAAAAATAAAAATAAATAATATTAAAAATGAAAAATCTCCTCATAATGTGTGATACCTTGTTGAAAAGGTTCATTACTGCATAATATTGAAGTAATATTCTATTGTATAAAACCAAAACACTTTTGAGAAGTGAAACAGTTAATTTTATGGATTAAATTATAAAAATATATACTATTAATTAATAAGTAATCATAATTCAGTTCCCATTCCAAATGAATAAATAAGAAAAATAAAAATCCATAGACAATGGACATAATATAATTATAATAATTATTGTTATTTCAATAATATAATATCATATAAAAATATGGGTTAGGACTTTTTGGTATATATGTTACATTACATTGACATATAGTGCTATTCACGAATAATCTATTATGAAGAGAATCCCTTTTGATACCATATTATAGAGTAAATGGGAAATTTAAACTGAAAACAACTACAATGAAAAAAAATCTTCTACACACGTGATTAATCAATTAATATTGAATAATCAATATTATAATTAAGAAATCCATAACCCTTAAAACAAAAAAGTAAAAATATGAAATTCCTTGGTTTTTACCAATTATAAATAGGTCTATAAAAATATTAAATGATAAAAATTTATAACTAAGGCCATATATATTAATTTTCATTCAAGTATTCTATTTTATTAATATATAATGATTAAAAAAATATCATCCAATGATAATTTTGATAAGTTATCTTTACAAAAATAAATCTTTTCTTTCAATATAAATTACAATTATGAAGTGACTCTAAATTATAAAATTCATTTTGATTTTTGTTAGAAGTTGTTTTAATCATTTTTTACTATTTTGATCTTCTAATTTTATTATCTTTTTTTTGAAACACCAAGAATAATAATTGTTTACCTCATTTATCACATTATTTTAATCATTCCCCACATGTTTTTATGCTTCCTGAATAGTGGAATAACTGTCCTATATAATATAGAACATATTTTACAGTTCTTTAAAAATATTATTATTATATCTATAATTAACGTAATTTTTAAAAGAAAAATCACAAGATGATATTCTTACATCATCATTATTAGAAATTAAAAAAAATGAATCTTTCTTTCTTAAATCAATCAATCCCATAATATAAATGACTTGGATAGTGAAATATATACTAAAATAAATTTATACATAAAGTATTAATTGCTTATTTAATTTTCATTTCTAGACCTCGTTCTTGAATCAGATTCGTCAATAATACTTTGTGTATCTATATCTTTAATTTCTTTGTTCTATATGTCATTTTATTTTCATTAATTCATTAGCCTTTTACATTTATTATTATTATATACTTCTTATATGACCCCACATCATATAATATGTGAGTTTACAATTCAACTAAAATTCATGTTATCCCATATTTTAAATTTTTTCCAGAACATCATCCTATCACTTATAAATTATTTCTTCTTGAACTATTTATATTATTATTTCACAATTGTAGTTATCCATCCCATTTTATTTAGTGAGGAGATTGAATCATAATTAAAAGAATTTAGAGATTTAATAATAATTTTTAAATAGATATATTAATTATTAATTTCAAAATTTTATTCTAAATGTTCTCAAATTCATTCTCATTATAATCAGGTAAATCAAAAAGTTTATCTAGAGTGCAGTCATTGATGTTTTATACTTTATCAATAGAATATATTATGGAACACCACCTCTTTTTTAGGGACTTAGGAACTCTTTAAACAAAATAATTAATTTACATTTATTCATTATGTTCACTAATTACATTCTTAATTCTTGTAAATTTATAGAGCATTTTTTTGGACATCCCATTTTCTCCCATTATTAGATCTTGTTACATTACATGCAATGTGTCTAGATTAACTCTTATATGATTTTACCAACCATAATTTGTACATTATAATATTATTAATATTTAATTAGTAGTATTAAGTTAATATAAATGACTGAAATTCATTCTACTAATATAATAATAAATAATATTTTTGATTGTTCCTAGAATAATGTTAGCTGCATTACAAGTAGCATCATTTTTATTACCCAAGACCTTATTGTATCCAGGAAAAAAATCTTGGAAAATGAAAATATTAGAAGACATTATTCATAATTATATTTAAATGAAATATTTATTAATTTTATAATATTATATTTCAAATATTATGTTTCATTATTTCAATTCCTCATATCAAAATTTAATTTGTTTTATTTTTGTGGGACTATTCAAAATAGTCCAGGTTTTAGAAAAAAAAATTATTGTAATAAAAAACATATAATTTTTATGACATTATCATTATATAGAATGAAATATATTTTTAAAAAATATTTTATGTGATTAAATATAAATTTATGAAATAAAAATATATTTTTTAAATTATTTTTTGGACTAATAAATCATATGCCAAACATTTGAAAATGTAATTAAGAAGTTAAAATAATAAAAATGTTTTTTAGTATTTTATCTAAATCAATTATTTTAAAGGGATATTATTTTATCAATTCTGTTGAATTCCACATACCTTATATATTTTTATACTAAATCAAATCAATTCATTAAAATATGTATCAAATACATTTCTATATTTTAAAAATTTAATGATCAAAACATTATTTTCCTAAAAAAATTTTAATGCGATTATGTGTGTTTATTTGAGAAGTAATATTTCATACAAATAGAATTTTTATATTATAAAATGATATTAAAATTAAAAACCATTTTGGTAAAATTAGTTAAAATTGTAAATGATAATTTTTTTCATTGAGATTTTTAAATTAAAACAATTTTTTACCCTAGTAAAATTAAATTTAGATAAATGTCATAATGTAAAAAATTCATTAAATCAGATTATGGTGACTCAAGAAAATATTTTTTCACATCAATTTATAACAAAAATATTTATCCCCTAAAAAAGTCCCATTCAGACCTTCATATCTTTAATAGTAACTTTACAACACTTAAAATGTAAGGGTTTCTCCATAAACTAACCTTTGGTTTGCTTATAAAAGTGTAACACTCTATAATCCTAAAGTCTACAAAATTATTAAAATTTTTTATTGAATATATTTTATTTTTATCCTCTAAGAACACTACCATAATAAAAATATTTTGGTAACCCTTAGTTAGAATAATTTATTTATTTCCATGGTGACTTCCATTAAAAATCTAAGTCCCAAATGTTAGTATTATCAACTATGTAGATATTATTCTTAATTATATACATTAAAATTTATAAAATCATGAATAATATAATGAAATACAGGAAACTTTTATATAATAATAATACTATAATAATGTTATTATCATTTTTTATTCATCTACCATATCCCTTAAGAAAAATGAAATCATTATTTCAGTTTATGTAAATACTGCTACCACAATATGAAAACGAATTCATTTTTCATCGTAACACATAATATTTGGTTCTTAGAATGTATTAATTTGGAAATATAATTATCATGAGGTCATTAATATTGTGGTATAAAAAATCATGGAACAAAATATTTATATAAAAAATAATTGATCATCATTATTTAAATCCATTAAAATAAGAATGATAAGAGGAATACTTTTTATTCAATTTAATTTTTATTTTTTTACAATTAATTGATATTTTATATCCTATGTAATTATGGTATATCACTCGAGTAAATAATATTAAGGATTAATAATCTTTTTATATAAGTATATTCCCCCAAAAACCCTAACAATTATTCTTTAAATCATAGATCTGTTCATGTTTGGGTTTGTTTAACCACATACCTAAAAAATAATATGAATTTATATCATAAATGTCTATGGGAACATATTTAATAGAATAATATTTTATAAATTAGAAAAAATGTATCTTTTTTATTTTTTCTTATATTCTATTAATATTTAAATCAAAAACTTATTACACCCCCTTAGATTGATAAGAATAACTAAAACAATATTATGATTAATTTCATCAACAAGGATATAGAGCAATAGAATCATGAAATAAATATTAAACATCATAAATCATTTAAATACATCAAAAATTATTAATTTATGGACCTTGTAATGTTCAACTACAAGATAAGAATAAATAAATACCCCACTATTTTGAAGCATGTAAAAATGATCAAAACAATATACCTATGACGTGGAAAATATAAAATATTCTTATATAAACTAAATATTCAGGATTAGTATAAATGAAAGAGGATATGGTTATGATTTTAATGTCTGATTGTGCTATATATTATTTTTATACATTAGTATAATGTAGGTTATTAGATGCCACAATTATGGTAAAGGGGTTTTCAACACAAATTCTTCACTTTGGGGTATGTTTAGTATCATACAGCTAATATTTTTCATGTGTTTACTATAATTTATATTTTATATTTTATACCTATAATTTTTTTTCCATTTAAATTTTGATGTCAATTTTTAGCCACTTATTTTGTTTGAATTTTTATTGATTTTCAACTATATTTGTATGTTGGGATTTTACATTCCAATTAGCATTCCATTAGACTCATGTTAGATAAAACCCTTATATCATTTTTTTTGTGGTTCCCAATTACCGATGACCAATTTTTAATATATTGCATACTATATTGAAGGGATTTTAATGTTTATATTTTTATCACTAACTCATTCTATTTTGATTACAGTGTAACAATAACAATTGTAAAACAGAATCATATATGTGATGAAAAACACATTTTCTCTTTGGGTAAATGTAGGTTTTGTGGTTTTCTTGAAAATAAATTTTAATATGGATACAAATAAGTGTATAGTGTATTAAAGTATAAAAACCTAGTTCTAATCACTGAGAAAATTATTGTTTTAATTTCGAATGAATCGTCACCCAGATTCATGATGAGGGGGCCTAAGATAGATCACCTGGATAGCCCCGCCTTGGGAAGATGACTGGGAATATTTTTTCATTCTTAATAAATAAATATTAATGATTTTTATATCATATATTCTATCTCATTGAAATGAATATTATTTATCCCAATTGAAATCTCCCATGAATAACCTATAAATTTTAATATACCCTTAAAACTCTATTTCATTGATAAGGGGACATCTTTTTACAATGAATATTACCAAAATAATTCATTTTTATTAAGTGGTATATTCAAAAATAACCATATTATTATAATGAATGGGGATGTAATTGAGGTATGTATTTTTTCTTATAGGGATATCCATATATTTATTCATATACATGGTCCTTTGGGAATAGTATAAAAATTCATCTTAATTCTTATGGTCAATTTGTTAGACTTAAATATGTGATAGTTAGGACCAGAATTATATAGACCCCCGATGAATAAACATAGATCAAAAGACAAAATATGTTGTATTTTGGTGTATATGTCACGACCCCCTTTATTCTCCCCATTTATTTACTTTAATTTATTATCTCATTTAATCCATATGATTTATTATTATAATATACATGGGGAGGTCCATGTATAGTTCCTCACCCACATGCTCCTCATTAACATAATAAATATATAATACAAATATTTTTATTATTATAATAAATGAAAACCTCATGTTCAATTAATTCATGAGCGTTTTGGGTACCCAATCTGAAAACCCGAAAAAGACATCCAATATTGGACTCATAATTTCCGTCTCGTAGTCAGGGTCACACTGCCGTTGACGGTTCGTGAAACTGAGGTCGCATGAGGAAGATACTATCAAAATTCAGTTTTCCCATCCAAAATTAATAATTACATTATTATATTAAATCATTTAATTTAATTATTAAATTCTCACATTCTCTCTCCAATCTCCTTGAGATTTACGCACAAAGTCATTTTTTTAGGTGGATTACACTTGGCGCCTCTCTCCTATATTTATTTTTCAATAAATTTTATTTCCTTTAATCATGTTTCTCTCTCCAATCTTCTTACCTTCTTCCACAAAAAGTGGCGCCTCTCTCTTCCTCATTCCATGCCCAAAACGCCCCACCTTGTATTCCTTATCTCTTTTTTTTCATTTAATCTTATCTTTTATTTTATATCATTATTAATATATTTTTCATCTTCTCTCTTCAATCTCATTCCTCCCCAACAAAGTGGTTCCTCCCTTGATTTTACACCATTAGTTCCATTCTTTTTATCATAATTATTTTCAATAATAATGATTAAATCTCCCTAAAAAAACATGCAAGATCACCTCCCATCAAAACCCACATGAAACACACCTATTTTAAATCTTTATCATTATTATTATTATTTTATTTTATTTAAACACAATTATCATAAATAATAACATCTCTTATTTATCCTTATATCCCAAATCTCATTGCAATTAATTCAAAACATAATTCTCATTAAATCATTATTACCAGATCTATCAAAAAAAACCAACATTATTATTATAATTATTTAGTATAACACTTATAACAAAACCCCAAATAAAATTTATTAACACGTCACCATTTATTAATAATAATTATTATTATTTTTGATGTTCGCCGCATTGACCACATAAAAAAACGTTTTTACAAAGTAATCGACCGGAGAGGTCTGGGCCATTACATTAGATACCTCTCAAAACATTCTCGTCCTCGAGAATTTAAAACTGACCCAGAAGAAGGAAAGGATCTGAAGAACCACTCCACAAGATACCTCTCAGGGCTCTCGTCATGACAAGGAACCAACCAACAACTATATGAGTTAGGAATTCCCTCTCCTATGTCAAGATACTATCCACTTTAGGCGGCACTGACTCGCCTGCACGGGTTTAATCACATCCTCATTAATGCGTCTTGATTAAGGATCAGGTTTTTCCTTTCCCATATATTAGGGTTTTTTTTCAACTTACACTGCACCCAACAACATACAACCCACACACTGCCCGGACACATGGCTTGAGGAATTCCTTCTCCCATGTTGAGATATTATCCGCTTTAGGCGGCACTGACTCGCCTGCACTGGTTAAATCGCATCCACATTAATGCGTCTCGATTAGGGATTAGGTCTTCCCCTCCCCACATGATAGGGCTCTTCACGTACATTTAAAGAAAAGCGGGAAACAACATAGCATTATAGACTCATGAAAAACAAGGTCCAGGCCCAAAGCATGGGCGAGAATGAGTTTCAACAATTGAGTGTGATGCTCCTGGATTTAAACAAAACATAAACGAGAGCATTTAAGTAAAACATGAAACATCTCTCTCGATCTTTCGCCTTGCTGGGGTTGCCACTTCTGTTGCGTGAAATTGTCCGTGTCCCACTCCTCTACATTTCTGTTAACGTCTAAGTGCCATAGATGTATGGTAAACAAGGATCGCCTAAGCCCAAGTAGTAAGGAAAAACTCAAAGTTTTAATTATCATTTTATTTCAATTTCTTTCCCAGAACACCCAAATCAAGTAAAACACAAACATGATGATGCATGTACCTTCCCTAGGGTCTCTACCCTGCAATCAATATATTCTCACTTGGTCGTTCGGTAGGCTCAGAGTCCTTGCATCGGATCACGGGGGGCCCTAAAATCCCGTGTCCTAGCCGGTCTTCCCTGGCCTATGTCACACACCAAGATTAACGAACACTGTTTCCCTACCATCCCATGAAATCCTCACTGTGCCTAACTCCAGACTCCATCCTATCTCTCAACCATCAGCCTCTGATACCATTCTGTCACGACCCCCTTTATTCTCCCAATTTATTTACTTTAATTTATTATCTCATTTAATCCATATGATTTATTATTATAACATACATGGGGAGGTCCATGTATAGTGCCTCACCCACATACTCCTCATTAACATAATAAATATATAATACAAATACTTTTATTATTATAATAAAGGAAAACCTCATGTTCAATTAATTCATGAGCGTTTCGGGTACCCAATCTGAAAACCCGAAAAAGACATCCAATATTGGACTCATAATTTTCGTCTCGTAGTCAGGGTCACACTACCGCTGACGGTTCGTGAAACCGAGGTCGCATGAGGAAGATACCGTCAAAATTCAGTTTTCCCATCCAAAATTAATAATTACATTATTATATTATATTATTTAATTTAATTCTTAAATTCTCACTTTCTCTCTCCAATCTCCTTGAGATTCACGCACAAAGTCATTTGTTTAGGTGGATTACACTTGGCGCCTCTCTCCTATATTTATTTTTCAATAAATTTTATTTCCTTTAATCATGTTTCTCTCTCCAATCTTCTTACCTTCTTCCACAAAAAGTGGCACCTCTCTCTTCCTCATTCCATGCCCAAAACGCCCCACCTTGTATTCCTTCTCTCTTTTTCTCATTTAATCTTATCTTTTATTTTATATCATTATTAATATATTTTTCATCTTCTCTCTTCAATCTCATTCCTCCCCAACAAAGTGGCGCCTCCCTTGATTTTACACCATTAGTTCCATTCTTTTTATCATAATTATTTTCAATAATAATGATTAAATCTCCCTAAAAAAACATGCAAGATCACCTCCCATCAAAACCCACATGAAACACACCTATTTTAAATCTTTATCATTATTATTATTATTATTTTTTATTTAAACAAAATTATCATAAATAATAACATCTCTTATTTATCCTTATATCTCAAATCTCATTGCAATTAATTCAAAACATAATTCTCATTAAATCATTATTACCAGATCTATCAAAAAAACCAACATTATTATTATAATTATTTAGTATAACACTTATTACAAAACCCCAAATAAAATTTATTAACACGTCACCATTTATTATTAATAATAATTATTATTTTTGATGTTTGCCGCATTGACCACATCAAAAAAAACTTTTTTACAAAGTAATCGACCGGAGAGGTCCGGTCCATTACAGTATACCTCTCCTCGTGATAGGATAATGTATTTCCACAAGTCCATTCTAATATGTTTTCAAGGTATGAATTTATTCAATCAATGAACATGATATCAATGATTAATATTATCCATGTTTTCATTTATTATCATGGAGATATAATTCCCCCAGTTGAATTTGGTATGCACCCATGTTGTTCATTTATCACTTACTTATAACTTATTAAATTTTTATATAATGAAATATTTTATTGTATGATACTCCTTACAGAGTATCTGAGCCCTCCCATTTCTATTTTTCATTGCCTAGAAAATATATAGAAGGAATTTATTTTATTTTTATAAATATTATGGAATGGATAATCATGTTATAAAATTATTTTAATGTTTTTATGTGTTTTTAAATGTTATTTATCATTCCATTTATTCTTAAAATAATACTAAACTGTTAGATTCTTTAGTGAGTCTGGAATTCTATAAAAACAATCTAATGTCACTACAAAATAATGGTTTGGAGAGATAGAGATGTTAGTGATGGTATCATAATATGATTAGTTTGAAATATATGAAAATATTTAGAGGATCCTAAATAGATAAAACATGTTATGTGAAGAATCATAAAGACATCTACGTTACAGTCTAGAAAACATAACAATGATTTTATTTTATTACTCCAAATCATGAACTATTTTTGTGTATTCCACTGTAGAAAGATGATAAGTGGCTATTATAATGAAAATAGTATCAATTCATGTTATTATTTAACTGATAATTACTCTAATAAATATATTTAAAATGGTGTTGGGGATATTTAAATTTTAAAAATATTAGTGAATCCAACCTAGGTTATGAAAAAACAGTATCCCACATAGAGAGACATAGTAATCCCCCAAAATGATATATCTAAATTTGACTTCATAATGTTACAAAAACCACTAGCATTCAGTGTAACAACTAATCCTTCGATAGATAATCTATAAATTATGTCGCTAAAAATATGTTACTCTCTTTAGAAAGTGGTGATACATAAAAAGACATTATATTGTTTGATCATTAGAAGGGAGATGTGGACCAATGATGGAAAATAATTCAAAATATTAAATTTAGGGATGAGATAATGAACATAGAATTGGGAACCAAAAAAGAGGATTTATATGAAAATTAGAATCCTATTGATAAATTAGTATAAATGTAATGAAAGTTACTAAATACTAGGGAAATAAGGCTATAAAATATTTCTATGTATAAGGATAAAATTACAATTTTATCTTTACAAATTGTAGAATAATTATATAGATTATAATGATGGATTGATCCTTTAATTTTCATGTTATCTTTGAGACAATGACTAGTGATGGTATGTAAGACATTTATAAGAAATGATCATATAGTCTCCCAAATCATTCATATATTAAGAGAGTTATTCAGGATGTATATACTCAAGTTAAATCATGTAATGAATATTCTATTTGATCATCATGGGATGAAATATAAGCAAAATCATAAGAAAGGAAGGATTATTTTTCCCATATGTGAATATTATGGGAAGAATCCCATATTAATTTCTAGTAAGGGAACATGATTATGTGAATTGTACAAAGTATAATATCATCAATATAATAAATGTATGAGAAAGGTATATGTGACATCCCAGCTATATTTTCGTCATATGTGGACAATATATGTTGGACATATGGCCACTTATGTAGGTCCCCATTTGGAAAAGGATTTCGAATATTTGTGAGGGAGTATGATTTGTTTGTAGGGTAAAAAACAATTATGTTAAAGTGTACAATAATGGTTAAATATTTAAGAAAAAATAGAAGAATAAAATAATAAAATTATGATAAGTAGAAGTAAATCCACCTTAAATAATATACTGATGGATTAAAATAATATCTATGTCATATAAAATATAATGATAATATCATGTAACTACAAAAAAATTAAACTTGGAAATCATCAGTACATGATAAACAAAAATATATAGAAATATAAAATAACGAAAGACCAATATAATCAAAATCTTATTCTTGATCCTCTACTATCTTAAACCATAATATCCCAAAAATCATACATTCAATGGAAAAAACATTACATTATCCAAACTTATAAACATAAAGTGTGTCTCAATACTAATAAGTTACCTGAATATTATTTGAGTAGTAATTAGTAGGCCACCACCAATAATGTCTATAAAAAATCCAATATATTAATGTAAATATAGTTTTGTGTAGGTAAAATGATAACCAATATTATAAGAAATTTATATGATGATTGTATTTTTCTTTGGTTCCTCATGGGATCATGGCCCATCAAAAGTACTTAATCCTAATCTAGATTAATCGGAATTTGTATCCTGTAAAAATGAAGGGATTATGAATATGATAAAAATATTTATGTATTAATAATATTTATGATGAAGGACCACAATGAAACTAAAGAATAATTGAATATATAAGGCCAGTCCAATTCACGGAAATATCATTGTACATCGCCAAGGGTCTTAGTGTAATCCAAGTGGTATAACCTTTTCATTACACTATGAAGATTTCTCTAAAAAATTCCTTGGAGAACATCCAATTTAAATCCTAGCTTATTTTTGATTGGATCCCAATTAGATGATCCATGGAATCATGTGTATGAAGGCATCAATATGAATACCAATAGAAAATAAATTGAATTATAATTAACATATATTTGTAAAATGAATTTCCCTTACTATGTTCATACATTAATACACTATCAATACAAAGACCAAATTCCAAGGTGTGTATCTCCCTTGGAAACCAACAAAATGAATCAGGGTGGTGTCATCTGAGTGGTCATGGTATTCTCTCAGGAATCCAAGGATGGATCAAGTTTGAGCACTCTATTAAGAGGAAAATGATATATAATAATTTGGATTTTTTTATAAATAATCACATTCCATGTGTAAATATATTCATCTATGAAATTCTATTTAATAAAAAAATATTTTCACATATAAAGGAAAAAATTTCAATCTTAATTCCTATATTTTAGTAAAGTTCCACATAAAATATTAGGGCCCAACTAAAATGTAATTTCTATAATAGATCAAAATTATTAATTTATTATAGCCTAATCATATTCTTTATTAAATTTTATTCCCACACATGTACTGTATATCAACGACTCATTTATATAAGGACATAACCAAATGTGTGGTACTTGGTGAGTTTTAAACGTCATATTGGACAAATAGGTTACATAAGAGGGTCTATGTCATATATACCACATTTAAATTAACAAATTTTATAATTAAAAAAGAAACACTCATAGATTATTGAATGCAACATAATTATAAAATTAATAAATGGGTGAAACATTGAAGGTAAAAGTATAGACAACCTTGCTTATGGTGTTATAGGAACAGTCGTCTAGTATCAATTTATAAATTAGCATGGATAGGATAAAAATGATGACATAAATAAAGACACTTAATAATAGAATATTAGATTTTATAGAAAGAGGTTGGATTATGTAATCAAAAATTGATAATGTAATTTAATAGATGTTTTAAATTATCATTTGCTATCAAATTTGACACAACATTACTATTGATTATGAACCAACATTGTGTCATAGGCTATTTCTCAAAATGTCATATCCCTAGGCTATGAATAGTCCAAAGATCTTACTATACCCCTATATAATCCCTTAAACAATACTATCTTATTAAAAATTATATTCAATCTAAATCATAAATGATTAGTACCTCTTCAAAAATTGAGGACATTTAAACCTTTAATTCTTAAGAAAACTCATCTCTAATTTTTTCTAAGGGTGGTTGATCATCATCTGAGAAAAGTTTTAGCTATTGAGAATGTATGTCGGCCTCTTTCTCCCATGTATTTTCTTGTATGTGGCCATTCATACATATCAAAAAAACTGGTGGGATATACCTACCTCAAAATCCCATGTTCTCTAATCAACCAAATGAATATGGTGATCCTTATATGTAAAATCAATAAACAACTCAACATATTAAGGAGTAAGATATGTGTTCAATCATAATAATAATAGAAAATATAAAATACATTGAATGAAAAATTAATGGAACACTAGATCTATTTTATCTACTACTTATATTCTACCATAAGTACTCTCTCTAAAATCTCAAATTTCCCAACAAAATAATGTGATATATTTCCTTGTCTTAAAATGATCCAATTCCTCATTATAGGTGAAACTCATAGGAATACATGATCAAATTCCTAAAAAATAATATTTCATTGAAAGGGTTTAAAATATGACTACTTAAAAGAAAATAATTATATATTAACATTATGATTGTATATACCTTATTATTTAAATATCTTGAATGAGATGATGTCTTATTATAACTACCTCCCCAGCCTCTAACCAGAACAGAGGTGATCAGAAAAACCTATTGTATAAGGATTCATATGGATCTATTTGATTCATTGAATATAATATATTTATATAGGAGAAATATGAATTAGTTGTACACATTTATAAATAACTCCCATAATCATTGATATAATCTTAAACCATTTCCCCCACCACTTGTATCATACGCTCCAACTGCAATTCTGTCTATGGATGAAATCGTGTACTCTAAAGTACATGTCAAACCAGATCCTTATTCAAACCATTGCATAAAAAATATGTAAATTAAAAATATCAATTTCAAATGATATATTGTGGGGATATATGATGTCTAATATTATGACTAACAAATATTCTATCCTGATCATTCATAGAGAAGGTCTACCTGATAGATAATAAGTTAACAAACATTTTTAGCCTTTCAACAATCACCCATGTTGTTTTACTCCCTCAAGGGGATCTCAATAATACCTTCACAAAATCCATATTTAATTCCAACCATTTCAACAATGTATATAGAAATGATAGAAATATCCCTACTAGTCACTATCCTTCCACCTTCACCTAGAAAAAGGTGGAACACTTAGCAAAAAATCATTTTGTCTACCTTTTTATCCTCATCCAACAAAACTTGAAGAATAATTCATGGTAAAAACACTTAATATAGAGATGTTATACAAAATATTATCTATAAACCTCTCACTTATCCTCCTCTCAGATGTATATAAAAACCCATACATATCCTTTAATGCATAGGTTATCATTCTCCTTAATCACCCATCCATGCAGTGGATCCTCCCATGAAACACTCTCATATTGAACCAATCCCTCTATATTATAATGCTATATCATGTACATAATGTCACGTATTGAATAATCTACCATGTATCCTGTAATAAAATGATTACCATGACACTCATAAATCTCTAGATTCATCATAGAAACTAAATCTATGAACTGTCATTCACTAATGGCCTCATGAAATTCTTGCATCAAATTATTATCATTCAAAAAATGAACCCCTACATTTATTTTTCTAGTCATTTGAAAATGTTCAAAGTCAAAATAATACCTATATATGACCTATATATTCTGTTTTAGATGTAAGTATTGTTGTGTAGAGAAGTATTTGAGTATTTTGTGACATTTATACATTATGAATCATTATAAAAATATATAATACCTCAATTAACTTAAGGAATGATCCACCATAGTATACTCAATTTTGAGTGTCTTGGAATTCATCCCTTTAGGTCTCAATTGATGAGGACCATAATCTAGGACATGATAATCTTGCATCAAAAACAGTCTCATCTCATTCCCAAATTCATCACAGAAAACAATAAAGAATATTTTTTTATCCATTATAATCACGTTCAGTGTTGCAGTATGAATTCCTTTGAACACCTAAAAATTTTGTTATAATTTTCTACCAATATGAAAGGTACATCCTTCTTTATCATTTCCAAAAAGAAAAAATATTTGCATGTTGAATCCTTAATTAATTTCATATTATATCAAGTTATCCCAAAAAGATCCATATGTCACATATGATCTTGTGCTACGCCCAAAAAATAAATCACTCGCATTAAATGGATAAATTTATAGACCTACCAAGGAGATTATATTTCCAATGATGTTAACATTATTTTTTCAAAAGTGGAATTTTGTGTTACATGAAAATATATGGTGATCTCTCTATGTACAGAAAATTTTATCAAGCTTTTGGTCATGTTCATATTGTGTATGATATTACCCCGTGATGATTTCTAGGATAACTACCACTATTAAATCCAAAACAAGTTGAAAACCCAATTAGTCATATCCCTAAAATTGATATAACATGATTCAAACAAAATATCCTAACTATGTAATAAAAATTTCTATGCCTTATTTCAAACATTATTCAGTGTAATTTTGGAGTCCAATATTATATGCGATGATATATTTTACTCAAAATGATATTTGAGAAAACCAATGATCCTCATAGTTGGTTGAAGAGGTCATCTATATGAGGTAGTAGAAACTAGTTTTTGAGAATTAATTTATCCAAACAATGGTAATACAGGCAGTACATGGGGGTACCATTTTGTATCTTTGTGAAAAAACTAATGAACCCCAAAGAGATGAATTGGTTCCTATGAAGACATTTATTCCATGTCCCCTATGTTTCTCTAGATCTACATTAAATCCATAGTGATGTATATGTAATTATAAATGGATATAGATTTTATTGATAACACTAGAAATATGGGAAATTATAACTCTCTATATGGAGTTATTACAAATAAAAATTGGGGATGTTACCCTTGAATTGATATACTACTAGCGGTAAGTCAATCTATTCCATTCCATGATCATCTAATGGATGAATGGAAATATTAGTTGACACTCCACCCATAAAATGGTTTTTATGTTCACATTGATACTTTTGGACTTCCAATTACCTATTATTTACATTGAAACCACCCTTGAGTGATGATATTGACACCATTCACTGATAATAATAATCAAAATCATGATATGAAACCAACAAAACTATCCCCTGAATGACATTGATACCCATTATCTTGGGGATGAATATGTTCTCAAGGAATTGATAACAACCAACCTCAAGATAGAACCATCTACATTAGTGTAATAATTATATTCAAATTAATAGTGTATCAATTGCATTCATAAAAAAATAAAAAACATCAATCACATCGACAAGGATTATAGAAAGAGAGATAAAATATAAAAAAGGGCCTTTGTAAAATTAAGAAAATACCAATTTATGGTATACTAAGATCATACCTATCACTATATATGTACAAAAAAACATACTCCATGGCTATATTATGTGCCATGAATATCTTCCTAAATACATGACTATTATCTACAATGGTACAACCATTATTGGGTCCACTCTTCTTGTACTTCATATATAGAGTCTAGCCTTCTCGTCCACATTCAACTCGTTGATCTATATGGTGTGTGGTATAAGAAATCCATTCCTAATGAAATTATATTGATACTTATATAGAATATATAGAAGGAGATAATTATCTACCACTACGAATAGATGGAGAGGATATGAAGAATCTCTAAAGATTCCATATTTCTTTGTAGGCTTATCACTTAATTGGGTCTCACTATCATTGAATCTTTACACAAAATATTCTCCAAAACTTATGTCATCTAACAAATCAGACAACGTGAATACCTCGGATGTAACTATCATATAAATGAAACCCAAAATGATCCTTCATATCAATGGATAAATAACCCTTCCTTTGTAGTAAACTATACTTACTTGTACCCTCAACATCCCTCATTTTTTTCTGGGTAATAAGGGTCTGGTTCAATATCTAGGAAATGATAGATAGTCAAATGATAATTACCAAATATCATATAGAATAAATGATCCCATCTTCAAAACATATCTATTTTTATAACTCATAACCAATAAAAATAAGGGAAAATAATTATATCTATTTGAAATTTGTAGAATAGTCCATAACGGATATTGTGTGATAATATAGTTTCATGAAAACATTTTATCAATCAGATCATAGAATTAAAAGAATAAAATAATCATAGAATACATATTCAAGATAGAGCTAAACTATAAAATAATGTTGATTAACATGATTTTGTAAATCCTACCATCACATGGAAGTGTGTTGAAAAATGTAACTGTTCATATTTACCCTCAATTTTGGAGGCATCTCTAGATTCTCAAGGATAGACAATATGGAATCTATCTAATACTCAAAATTTGGGGGGGGATACCAAAATAATGTTGGTGGTGTATTACTACTAGAATCGCATGGTCAACATTGTCATTGATTTTTAAGGTCATTGAGTTGGATCCATAGACCACAATAAGAATAGAATCCCTTTACAAAATTGACCATAAATTCCCAGTCTCGACCCAACAGGAGCTACAGTGGGGGGTGAATTGGGTGGAAATATGAAATTTATATAAATTTATTGATAAAATTTGTACAAATAAATAAACAAGATGAAAAAATACCCTCACAAGACCTCAATCCCAAAACCCACATACAACACATCTCTATTGTCCAACCCATCTAGCATGAAATGTTAAAAAAATAGTCACATTACCATATCCTAACAATTCAAACATATAATATTCTATGATACCCAATGACAGCCTAAATAGTGATAGAGTAAAACTCAGTAGGTCAACACAACCATGTCTACAAAAATTATTCATAGTATGTTCTTGAAATAAACAATAAAAATTATTATTACATAAAAAATTTTAAAATAAAAGTATTTAACCTTATGATAATTGAGTTCCATGTTGAAACTCATGGAAATTCAAACATACATCGACAACATATTGTATGTCACTATTATTTAGTGGATTATTATGTATAA
Organism: Viscum album; assembly: GCA_963277665.1. Taxonomy (NCBI): domain Eukaryota; kingdom Viridiplantae; phylum Streptophyta; class Magnoliopsida; order Santalales; family Viscaceae; genus Viscum; species Viscum album. The sequence continues at coordinate 1,214,181,588 of OY728137.1, forward strand.
AAATGGATCCAATATACCATGTATCATGAATCACAACTTCGATCAATGATAATTCTCCTGTTTGAGCATCTTACGTTTTCCCATGGAATAAAACCATGCCAAATGGAATGTAAACATCTCATTTTACAATCCAAATAAATCCCCATTATAGAGTATCGTACATCGTCCCACATTCACAACATAGCGTATGAATTTTAGATGAAGTATAGGATTCTCATGTTCCAAGACAACCCACTGGTTCCACATAACCTGAGATAGTAGTTCGAGACCATAGACATCCTATTGATAAGAAAATATTGAATTAATCCATATATATTATTCAATTCCATTCAAATCACATTCTTAATTTATTACATTTTCTCATTCTTTTAACTAGTAATATATTATCAATCTATATATTATTTTCTTCATGAAGAATAACCATAATCCTACCATGAAAAGTATCTATTTATCCCAATTCATGTTCCAAGTCACAACATACCAAAATATCAATACACATTCTTAATCTATAATACAATTTCCAAATTATAAATTCATTGAAACATCAAGCGGAGGTTCGCCATGCAGGTTCAAAATAGCATAGTGTTATCTCTAATGGAACCATAATGGTCTAATGAGAGGTCAATGCACTTAAATTTTACAAAAAATAGTTTTAATCTTTTATTTAGGTCATTTTATTAATGTTTTTGTCTGGTCAAAATTTTTCTACATGACTTGATAATGGAAAACATATATTATTGTAAAGTTATAGACCACCCACCTTTATTTATAAAATAAAGAGACAATCTCAATATTGAGTTAAAAAATAGAATTATAGTGATGAAAATCACATGAATATCCTAGATCTGAAAATTATCAAGATCAAAACCAAATTCATCAGTAGTCAAGAGATCATGCCGCTATACTGGAAGAAAGAAAAACAAAAAAAATACACAGTGATGATAATAAATATAGATTAAACACTAGGCTTGGATATTTTAGAGTTAAGGAATCATAAATAATATTACAGAGTCTCTCTATGTTATGAGGGAAGAGTATTTATTAAAAAAAATATTTTTTCCATGAGTCGCCTACTAAAACCCGTTGCAGCTGGGAATTCATGATATTAATCATCAATTCAAACAATTATTATACCTCATGATGTATACGAATTAAAACATGTTGAATTAGATTAAAATAAACCTAATTATCTTTTTTATGTTATTAACTAGATTCATGATGTCTATACATTTCATTCCTAGTACTGGTTCATTGAATGTGCTCAATAATAGGTTCATGTAGTGTAACCCATCCATGAAAATAAAGTTTCTATCAAACAGATCACAACAATGATTCTATAGAGGATCCTACAACCACCTCTGATAATATCCAAAATCTCATATAAATGTACTCCATTAATTAAAAAATCTCATTTGACTCATTTATAGACGTACTCCATTAATTAAAAAATACGTAAACATTTTTTCATTCCCTTTGATAAATATCTCCATCACCTAATAAAAATATTATCCATAATGGTTTTAAATTAATAAATGCAAAAATAAAAGTGCTTAAACCAAAAACAAAAGTAGGGTTGTACTTGTAAAAATAATGGATCTGAAAACTTCCCCACCATATAATATCTCCTCCCCCAAGTAGCTCCATGGATCAATCTTGGTTATTTGATACCATGACTAGCCATTGTGAAAACATATCAAATTCCAAATCATATGTATTCTATTGAACTAGATCTTGAATCCACTAAAATTTATCTAGAGGTTAAATCCATAATTGTCGATAATTATCAATTTGGTCCCCATTCCATATCTGATATTACTCAAAATATGCATCTATAGAAAGATCAACATCATTAATATCTATCTAAGTTGAAATGTTTGTATGATATCACAAAATAATCAACACGTGAAGCATTTCATGCAAGGAAATTTAGTGATTTTTAATGTAAAATATTAATGCCACTAGACTAACCACTTCCATTATATTGAATGGCCAAAAAAACATCATTTCTATCATCAACTATTTCAGGATACAATGTTGCTACTACATTAGTAGCACTTGATGGAAAACTTCCTGACACATGTAAAACTCTAGAATCCCTCTATTATGGTTCGTGTAAGACTCTATCCTTATATGCATGGTTACCAATCATGTCCTGATAAAATAAACCAACATGGACTTATCCTGAGTTAGATGTGTTCCTAAAACTGATGACTCACCAACCTCCAACCAACAAAGTGGTGAACTATAAGGCCTACCATATAAATAATCCAATAGTTCCATTTGGTAGATATCTAGAAGCTAATAACATATGAAAAATCAATGAGTATCATATGTTTCAACAATGAATGACCAAAATAAAGAGCATAGGCTTGTAACATTTCTCACAAAATTTGAATAGTCCATTTAGATTAGATGTAAATCTAAGGATTTTATGTTATACTTATAAGACTGTTTGATTCTAAGTCATACATTAGAATATATTAAAACCAACAAGTTAAATGAGGATCTAAATTTTTAACAGTTCTCCTTAAAAACACGAAAATGAACTACCTCATTCATGTAATGCTTACCCATATCTAAAATGGTTATGTTATCCCTTATAGGAATGATGTTTTCTATATTTTTCAATAAATCTATTATTACCAATACTACATCATTCTAGCATGGTTTCCTTGGTAAAACATTCACAAAATCAATATCGATATCATCCAATTTCCACTCTAGAATGGGTAGAGGTTGTAATAACCTAGATGGCCTTTATACACAGACTTCACCTATTAACATGTGTAACATATTTCTTGGAATGATGTTGTCACATTTTTCACCCCCATCCACTGAAACTATATTTTTAGATCAAAATACATCATATTTGAATTAGGATGTACCATTATCTCAAAATATAAAACATCCTCATCACCCCATCATGTATGCTCCACGTTACCCATACATGGAAATGGATAAATGGAAAATAATTTGTAGAATTATAGCACCCTAATGGTAGATCCCCGTTATATAATCTATCCCCCCAAAACTAAGACCTTGAGAATAGATAATTACATAGCCTTTATCCATTCCAATGGAATAGGTACAACTAAGGTCGATGTTTAATATAATCATCCTAGGGACTCATGATCATCATGATGCATAAATTAAAGTGTTACATCAACCTTTATTCATCACCATATTCACACACTCCATTTGTCTTCCCTTCTATCTTAGGGTTTTAGTAATGAATTTTCCCTTTACCAATTTGTAATCCATGAATAATTTAAAATATTGATGGTAATCAACCCACCTCTTCAGTTGAAGTATCTATAATCAGTGAGAAAATATTTATTATGAGGCTCTTATGATCTGTGTACCACAAAAAATTCATTCCCACTAGATAGTGTCCCTTGTATATCTGAGTGTTTACTCCCTTATCTTACGATAGATCATGAATAGGATAATTCCAATCAGGAGATATCAATTTTCTAAAGATATAATTCAACATATAATCCTTCATAATAAAATATATATCTGAAACTAACTCCATATACATTATAATACATGATATACTCATTACCAGGCTCAGGTAAGGTGGGTGTCAGTTTTATGGTCATCCGACCCTTCATCTCCTAAAATGATCCATCACATGAATATATTAATATAGATATTTCCAATTTGATAGTTATCTTGAATATCAAGGATACCATATGTGAGAATTATGTGATTTAATTTTGGTAATTAATTGATAGTCCCAAAAATCTACTAATCTGAAAAGAATTATTCGTCCACTCCTATGATACAACAACTGTTACCTTCTTTGGGTTAACTAACACTCAATCATGTCAGATAACATGACCAAGGAAGTTAAATCTAACAATGAAATCATAATATTTTGATATAATTTTATAAATTATTTTCTATCACATTGTGCTTCAGAATATTTTAGGTGTTGGGAATGAACAAATTTATTTAAATAATACACTATGATGTCGTCGACATAAACTACCATAAAATTTTATTAAAAATGATATAATATTTGCTTCATTTTGGAAACATTTTTTAATGATGTGTTAATCAGACCAATGGAATCACTTTGAGATCACATAATCCTTACCATCTACTAAAATTAGTTTAGGTTATGTCTGAGGGTCTCACCCTAAACTTGTGGTATCTTGATATCGAATATTTCTTAATAAAATTATACGAACCACTCATCTGATCAAAGTCACCATAAATACACAAAAGGAAAACTTATTCGTGACTGATATCTAGATAAGAATACAAAAATAGACAAATAATCACAATGTACCATAATCTTTCGTAGAAAATAGAACAAGAGAACCCAATGTTGACGTATTATGAAATACTAATCCCTTTTCTTCTAGATCTCCCAAAAAACAATTCAATTCATGAATCTATTCAGGTGCTAACATGCAATGTGGGATATAAAAAATCATATAATTTTTTTTTAAAAGTCCTTATAACATGAATCCTCTTATATCCTAGATTTCTATAAATTGTTCCTCCAAATAATTGATGGTCCATGAATCATGTAAAAAATAAATATTCACTATCCTATCTATGGGTGACTCTAGGTTATTAATAATCATCTTTACTAAATTGATATATAACTCAGTTCTCTATGGAGGACTCTCCCCAGTGATCATATTTAGATACTTCAAATAAACCTCTCTTATTGGATTAAAAATCAAAGTTTATGTGTCAACAGTCTCCCTTTAAATGGATCACATACCCCTTAGGAAGTTATAATTTAGACGATGATCTATATGATTCAAAAGAGATTCAAACAAATACAACTCAACTATTTAATAAAAATTCTAATTTCTTCTCTATTGATGCTGATTTCGAATTTGATAAGAAAAAATTATCAATAAAAGGCTAGAACTCTCTTTTAGACTATGTATAAAAATCATGGGAAACCGAAAAAGGAGAAGAATATTGATAATTACAAGATTCTGGTCTCTCTAAACATGTCTCAAAATGTGAATTGGCATAAAATAACTATTCCATCATTTTTAATCAAACCTAATAGGTATCTCATTTCATTCTTCCTACATGAAAATATATCGCATGAAATAAATGAAACCCTATTAGGAATAACAAATGTCAATATATATTCACTATGTTCCTATCATGATGCATTTATACACATATCATGCCACACTTGGCCACAAGTATGAATCTTGACAAACATTAATATATAAAAAATGTGAATCTCCAAATGTGAAATAATACCAGTTGTTACAATTGAATAGTATTGGAAAATATCCATTCCCTAGATACTTAGATCTTCCACCATACATGGGTTTACTAATCTCATGATGGAGATAATTAATATAACCCGAAAATTATATAATTTTCTTTCAACCATTCCCTAATAGTAAAAAATTAATAGAAAACCTGACAAACTTACTAAAACACTCTCCCTATGATAATAAATTAAAACATCCTCCTATCGTTAACTCTCTAACAAGGATAAACTAGGTTTGTTATAATACATGAACCATTTACCCAAATATTTCAGAGGATTACAACTCATAGGGATATATGTAAGGAATATAATGGGGAGACTATTCCCAATATTTTAATGTTCTGCTAATAGTAGAATAAATATTAGAGTAACATAAAAATTGTTGATTATGTAACTATAATAGATAAATAAAATAATATATATAAGAAAATGAATGATAAAATATGTGAATAATATAATGACTCGATAGAATGTAATTAAATGTAATGATAAAAGTTATAGTATATTCTTCAAATACCACAGTCTAAACCCCCACATCAGTCCCTCCTACAAGACCAAACTCATATTGTAATAAAAATAAACATAAAGGTAACTTCTCATTGTGAAATCCCATATCCCTATAATCATTTCAAAAACCCAACAATGACCAGAATAGTTTTTGAGTAAAATTCATTACATCAAAGAAACCATGACTAAAAACACTTACCTAATAATAAACATCATGAAATAAAGTGATAAAAATAAGTATTAATAAATAAATTAGTGCAATACATAAATTAAAACTATACACCCATGAGTTATAGTTTGACACTCTAGTATACCCAAACCATCTATGAATAAATGATGGATGTTACTATCACACAATTAATTCTCTTACATTAGGATGGATTACACATACTATGCCTTGTGAATAGAAATTGGGATCCATGAAAATTCAAATACTTGTGTCACCAAAATATTCCAAGGGTGCAATAACATTACATGTAGAAGTAAACATCTCATTAAATACTCTATGAAAATTCTTATGCGGGAACTATATAATTCTTCCACGATCACATCAGAAGGGGTGAATCTCAACTCATGATGTTGGATCTTCTATGTAATAATGAACCATATGTGCCACATATCATGAGAAATTGGTCCAAGAAATCCAAAATACTATGATCTTATATATATACCAGAAAACCACATATACCATTCATATTAATTCATATCATAGGTGTAGTTGGATAATTTATATCTTTATATTAACCAATATTATATAATAAATTTTTAGATTCTCATAAAAAATTTAAAATAACCCTAATTAAACCACACCACATTTCTATTAATCTAAATTCATTTTCAAATCCTCAATATGCTAATATTAATTTCCCATTGTTAAAAAACCCCAATTTTAATAATAATCAAATCATTGTAACATAAATTAAAAGCTCACTATGTGGGTTTCTAAAAGACAGGTCTTAAGGATAATGGAACTAGTGGGGTACAATGGGAGGTTTAAGTGCTTTTCTTTTTTGAAACATAGATTAAATCAGATTTTTTGGTCAGATGTATGGTTGTCCAATGCTATCATAATTATTTCCCATAACATGATAATAAAAATAGACAATAAGGTAATGTTCTTGAAAACTAACCTATATCCAAAGATCAATGAATAAATCTCAATAGGGAACTCCAATAATTAAAGAAGGTTAAAGAGATCAAAATGAAATATAACATAACAATAACATCAAGATAAAAACAATATTCCATGATATACAAGATACGACCCTACTATAATAGTTTATTGTGGATGAAATAATAAATCCAAATTAATGGAACTCACTAGAGATGAAATTCTAGACAAGCAGGTCATGTATGAAAGTAATCATGCATAAATCACCTAGAGTCTCTATATAGTGTGAGAATGGTTTTTTCATTGTGAATAATGTTATTTTCAGGCAACAACATAAAAAACACACTGAACCAAATTAATTCATGATGTGAATCAGTGATTCATGTTGTGAATGTATTGTACATTGTACACAATAAACCGGATTTTGACTTGCATTAAAAATGAACTACCTTTTTATGATCTGAATAAGATTCAAGAAATATCTACATTTCAAACTATGAACAATATCACAAAATCTTCCCATAAAGAAGATAATGTTTTGTAACCCATTTATGTCATGAAAGTGTTGAGAAGATAGATCACAACTTAGGTTTTAGAGAAAAACCTAGTCAACCCCCAGTGATTTCTAATCCCATTAATAACCCTAAATGTACTTTTACATAGTCATACCCATACACCATTAATTCAAACAAACATAAATCCTCAGTCATCTGGGGTTTTTAGTCATAAAAATATCTCCACCCCCAATCAAAATGATCAACTTCAAATGTTTTAGAAGGAGGGGAACCCAGCCAAAATATTATTAAACAAAAACATAATGTGGGTTGTACCTAAAAAACACATGATATTACACAAGAAGTGTTTCCAAGTACCAATAAATGTCCATGACATTTTGTGAGTAATTCTCAATAGGCCACCATAAATGATTTCTATAAAATATATTTTTTGTGATTATAAAAATAGAAGTGTACAACTAAAATGATATCGAATAGAATAAGGAATCGATATAAAAACCATGTCGGTGTTGGGTTCCTTATGGGAATCCTAGATGACCAAACCTATATTGACCTAAATGGGATGTCTCTGGATATGTAACATGTAAAATTTATTTCCCATTCAGAAAATATTTTTGTACATTCGATAATAATATAGTTGAATACCTAATATAAAATATGATGCATCCTTTACCATATATTTATATGGTAAATCATTTAAATCCATATGAAACCTATCTAAATATATAAGTGTAGTATGAGGGGTAGACCCGTAGATCTATACTATTAAAATTTCCCTAACTAGTTACTTGTAGTATTTACAATGTAAATCTCAGGATAAGAATGACTGGAGCCTAAGGTGATGAAACAAGGTGTCACATAACAAAAAAGGTCCAAATGAATCCTAGGGGATAATCTTAGTATTTATAATTTTTAGATAACAATATAATGAATTAATGATACTCTTCTAAGTAATTATTATACTAATAGTACATGGAACAAATTACATGGTGGGGATCTCCCTTGGAAACCCACAAAATGAATCGGGGTTTTCTTCTAAGTGCTCAATTCATTCCCATGGGAATCCAATATTGGCTCATGTATGGCAACTCCATTAATGTATAAAATTCCTATAATAATTTTTAACCATTTTTAAATAATCATAGGTAATTTTCTAATCTATTACTCATTTCTATATTATTTAATTAAAACATTTTCCATTTGATTATAATTTATAAATGTTTAGATGAGAGTTCATAAATTTTAATAATGATGTAGATCTAAAAGAATGGTCAAAATGAATGTTATAATATTCCATACTATATAAAAATTATTTATTTATTAATAAACAATAAAATTTAATTTAATAAGTCATTTCATGACATGTAATGGGTGAAAAAGGTTCACAAATATAAGGACTTCGTCAATGGATTGATCTATTATAAGGATATTACCTCCAACAAGGCCAACAAGATTCATAAGAGCTTCTAGGTCATTGTTCCCACATTTAAATTACCATATTTGATAATTTCAAGGAAACACTTGGAGGTTATATAATCCACACAATTATAGAATTTATAAATTGGAAATACATTGAGGGAATTGGTGTAGATTGACTACATTATTATGGTATAAGAAAAATCATTCATTATCAGTGTTAGATATAACATAGATTAGAAGAAAATGAAGAAATAAAAAAATAATATAAAAATAGGGTATATTGGAACACATAAACATATCAAAAAATTTGGAGATATAAACACTAAATGGAATTCAATATATAAACGAACATACTATTGGATATGAAAGGTGTTAGATAGTGGTCCAGTATGATTAGGATAGGGGAGAGGCTTCAATGAGTAACTAGATGTCCTTGAGGATCTCTAATAGTGGATAAGTATGGTGAATGTAATAAATAGTAAATGAGGTGATGTATGTTATAAATAATGAGGAAAAAGTGTAATTTCAACAAACTTTATTGTGTGTCATGGTTTTTCACCCAGTTGATCCAAACTATGGACCAGCCATAGAGCTCCACAGCCAATGAGAGACTATTGGAGCATGATAGGAGCATGGTTTGGAAAAACTATACACATCACTGATTCCCCTATATATTTTTCTACAAAACCATTTACTTCTATGAAGCCACCCATTCATGGTTATATAAACCGTGAACTATTTGTTTTTGTGTCTTACATTTACTAATAACAATGTTCCTTAGGATATCTCTCAAAAAACCTAATCTCTAGACTCTGGACAAGCCGTGTATAAACTCAAACCATTCTTTAATCATTTAGTCAATATAATAATAATATAAATGAAATATTTAAACCGAAACATAAAGGATCAAACATCATAAAAAACCACAGATTTTATTGTTGTTGCTATTGATGTTAAATTATTTATATGTATATATAAGGGACTATTTGAGAACACTTGACCTACATGTCAAGGGTATTTTGATCAAAAATTGACATGGTAGCATGGCCATGCTAATGTAGTTACCACAGACCAAATATCTGTTCCTAAAATTGTGTTGGTGGGTACTTTGATTGATTTCTCAATGTAATTTGAATTTTTATTTTACACTTGATCATCAAATAGTTTTATATATTCAACGTTTGTTAAATTCATTATATATATCCTTATCCCCCTTTTAAGGTTGTTATTATTTATTAATCAATATCAGAATATTATATAAACAATGACATGTTTGGAACATCCAATTATGACGCATATTTAATTCCATATATTTAAACATAGCTTTCCTAATTAAATTATTTGCGTATAAGAAGATCATGGATGGTGTCTGTATGTATATTTTTATGATATCATTAGAATAATTATTGCACCAATGGAATAAAAATTACTTGATTTTTTTCCAAAATTATTACCTGGTAATCTTCCCATGCATGAATTTATGTTCTCTATTGAGATCACTGTTCATGAAAAAAAAATATTTGAAATTTTTTATATAATGGAACTATTGGAGTTGTTGGAGATAATGATATTGGTGTTGGATTTGAGGGAAAAATAATTAATTATATCTTGTGATTCACAGCACAGTGCCACTATATAATTCATGATAAATAAATATGGCTATGTACGGATAAACATCGGTTATATAGAGTTAAATTCAAATACTATAAATAATAACTATCCTCTACAAAAAATATATCACATGTTTATTAGACATTCAATGATATACAATCGTTTTGTTATCTTGTGATAAGGGTGAATATGAAAGATATACCGAGGACAACATTTTGAATATAGTATAAACATTATGTAATTATAAAAATTACATTAGGAATGACTGCATTAAATTTTCTATTTATAGATCTGATTAATGTATTGTATATGGAGAGTCTTGATAATTTTTTTGGTCTTAATTAATTTTTTATTGAATACTATTTATTCAATGAAGTGCATGAGAGTCAACTGAATATAATTATGAACACCCATAGGTAAAATTATAATATTATAAATATAGTAATTGTTAATTTTGTCGTGAAAATGTTTATTTTTTTCGAAATGTTGTATCCTATAATAGAAACAATTTCACTCTCCAAATAAAATGGTTTTTAGAGAATGGATTTAACTATTGAACATAACTAATATATGATGTTTCCTAGGTTTATTTGGTTATTATCTGCAGTTTTTTAATTATTTTTTCAATTTCCCAAACCACTAACCATGTTAACATGTAATGAGGATAAATTAAAATTATAAATGAAATTCGTAAAATGTTTTGTTAAGGTGATGTATAGACTCTAAAATGAATTAGTAGAAGAATTTAAATTATTAAATGAATGATTTTGATATATTATGATGAAATGATGAAATGAATTTTTTGTGTACTTATATAGAGTAATGGCATTATTTTATATGCACAAAGCACATGAGAATCCATGAATAGTATAATATAACTCAAGATGGTAATCTAGATTCTGAAATATAAATATTTAAATTATTTAAATACTACCCCATGGGTGAAATATATGGTTTATATATTTGTGGACCATATGAATTTTAAGTATATATTCCACGAGAATGAGCTAAACATGCGGAAAAGTAGATGGTTGAAATATTTAATGGACTATGACTACCCGATACACTGCCACCATGGGAAAGAAAATAGGGTAGTTAATGTATTTTTTAAGAGGGAACCGAATGGTATGATAATGATAATCTTTATCAAGTATCATATTTATAGAAATATAATAACAATTTTAATTTTAATTTTAATGAAAGGAGATCCTTCTTCCTTTTTTATGTGAAATGTTTTCACTATCCATAATTAAAAGTGATTAAGATGCCCTAAAATGATTATGATAACCTAATAATGATGATTAATGAATAAAATTATTTTAAATTAATGGAAATAATACATGGATATAGTATGTCTATGTTTGGGAAGAGTTTACGTGTTCCATCCATTTCAGAGTTGAAGAGGGAACTACTTGATGAAGTAAATGTCTCAAATTTCATGATAGAACATGGTAGTATAATTACATTTAGGGATTTAAGAGAATATTTTTGGTGGGATGTTTTGTGGTATTAAATTTTAAACAATGTATCAAAATTCATAAAATTCCAACAGCTAAATGCATAAATATAATATTCAAGTAGATTCATGAATCCACTTCCAATACCCATATGGATGTTGGACACTGTCAAAGTAAAAAATATAACTATACTACTTTATACTATAAGGATGAACAATGTTATTTTTTTCAATTTGATCATATTACTATGTATAAACATTTCATTGAAATAATATAACATCTACCCCTAGACTTCTTTACCTCTCTCTGTGTCAATGAAATCTCAAGGCTTCATGGGGAAACTCTATCCATTCTGTCTGATTGCAAACCACAATTTAAAATAATTCTCTAGAACAGTACTCAATGTTTTCTTGAAATAGATATAAATTTAAGAACCAAATATAAGACCCAAAATGATTCATATTTTTAAATTACTACCTAGAATTATAATTATGTTCTGATTTCAATTTCTCTTGACATCTAATGAATATGGGGTCAGGATATACCATTGGTGGAATATATATATATATATATATATATATATATATTGTAACACACCGACCCCAGTTACCCAGTGTTGGTGCATTATTATGTAACATTAGCATGATCACAAAAGATCAAGTCTCGAAAGACCGATTAGTTTAGTAGCCTTGGAATCACTAGATACATTCATAAGGTTTACATTACATCATAAAGTGAAAAAAAACTACAACAACATCTTGTCTCCATAGACCACACTCAAATCCCCTCATACTATCCCTACAGGTCATTCATAAAACACTTTTTCACATATTGGGAAAAATAAAACATAGAAAGGGATGAGCTCATATTCTCAGTAAGGATAACATTATAGAAGAAACTTTCATAAATAAGCATAAACATTTAAGGCAGTGTATAAGACAATAACAAAATCCTTTTAAACTTGAACTTCAGCATAATATGGCAAGGATAAAATCAAATAATGACATTTACTTATTCACATGGATATTCTAATAGTCAAATGATCACATGAAATATTAATAACCACTTTCATAATGATGGAATGCATAATTCCAGACTATCATAACCAAATAGTCAAGGCCTTGTCCCAATACTACAAATAAGATTTTTCCAAGGCCTTGTGCCACGACACTAGTTTGTCTCATGAGACCTACCGATGCATCGAGGAGCTATAGCGGGCCCCACTCATCACTTACTAAGTCCAATGGATTCATCATATGAACAAGTTTAAACATAACATAAAAATTCGTTTTAAAACTTTCATATGTAATGTCAATACATTATCCACAAACCATGAATGGTATAAAAAATAGCACTACCACAATCAAACATAACTCATTCCATACAATATGGAAGATTGTATTGTAACAGATTAAACTCAATCAAGAATAATGAAGGATATTTACATTGATGAAAATAATCATAAAAAATTTATGAGATAAATACCCCCCCTTTTTCTTGAAAACATTTAAAAGTCACACTACTTGTCAAGAATCCATTTTAAAAATAGATTTTTGAATCAAAGTGTCACATACCACATTGAATCATTTAAAAGGAATTATAATTTTAAATCATTAATTCCCAAAGAAATAAATCATTAAACCCATTTTTTAAAACATGGATATTAATGAGAAATATTTAGGAAAATAAATCTTTAAAACATTTAGAAAAGATATTTTAGTTATAGTTTCTGACCAAAAGAGAGACACCTGAATACAAATATTTGAGGTAATAAAAACATTTTGATGTCATGAGAATAAATGGATTCATGATATACTAAGTCAAAGTACATTATATACACCATATAAAAGTGATTTGGTGTATAACAACAAAGAATCCTCAATGGAATGTAAATTGAGATGAAAATTCTTCTAAAGATCGTATCATTAGGTTAAGGATAAATCAATGACAAAATTATGTGTGAAAAATATATATACACTAAATATGATTGGATATTCAGTGTAAATAAATCAGAGTATATTCACACATATTCTTGTAAAAACAACACCAATGGATTGGATATTTAACTCAATAAATAAAGATTGAGGTAAAATTACACTTATCAAGTTCATATCGATGACTTGGGAATTTATCAATGGAGTGATTATGTGTATAAAAAGTATATACACGTAAAGGGAAGTGGAAATTATTACATCAGAAAATGGATAGTGATTCCACACATAATCTTGTAGTAAAATAATCATTGAAGTATGCGTAAAGATGAATGAGTCAAAATTGAATTTTGTAATTCCCTTACCAATTTGTTAACATAAGAAACATTCATCCCATGAAAAACAAATCATACAATGATGATGTAAATATCCATAAATTAAATTATATTACACAATGAATAAAATCATGGGCAGTACACACAGAACATGAAATAAATAAGTGGTGAACAATGGAAATCTCACAGAATTAAATGTGAGATAAGAAAATCCTTACTTTGTACTTTTTCATTGGTCGAGGGTAGGTTAACCTCATTTATAATGGTGAAATAATTTTTATTGAATTATTAAAAAATCATATACATTTTTATGATATCATATATGATCTTTTAACATTGATTTTTTAATAATATCTTAGTATTATCGTCGTTTCGGGTGTTAACATATCTGTTTTCCTTTATATTATTTGTTATGTGAGACATATTTTTTATGAATGGGATCTATCTTATTCATATTCATAATGATATTATGTCTTTAAAAATTATTTTTAACCATCAAATGAATATTATTCTTGAATGGATATGATGGAGAATGAATCTCATCGCGTTCGTGGAGACGGTAGTCCGTACGTACGCACGAGTAACAATATAATTATTTTGATATTAAAATAATATATAATTTTATAGGTATATTATATATACAGAATCATTATCATGTTATATTTATTATTTAAATGAATTACACGTCGTTATTATACCCATCCAAATAATAAAGTATTGAATAACAATTACACCACGAAGTGGAGACGGTAATCCGTACGTACGCACGTATGGTGACATGTCATTCAATGGATTGATAGAATAATGAAGATGGTTGTACCATATTTATAATAAATTCACATTATATAGATGATACTGGAGTTATTATTTTAGAATAGAAATACCAAAAATGAAGAAGTGGAAGAAGAAAATAACTTGAAAGAGGGTGGTGAAATTATTACCTCTTCTTCGGGTTCTTCCTTTTTATTTGATCAAAATGGCTCCTTAAGTTTGATTTTTGACCATAGGATGGCCTCTAGGATGAGTTTAGGGAATTTGAGAGGATATTTGGGCAGGTTTTGGACTAAAAAAAGGCTTTGACGGTGTGAATTAGTGAGTGGGGGAGTGACTTTTTATAAGATGGGTGAGGGTACCTTAGGAAAAGCTAGAAATATTATTTTATAATAAATTTATATTCAGTTTCTAATGGATCAAATGTAGATTATTTAGATTTTAATGTGGTAATAGGTAGAAAACCACTCAACAAACATGTTTTAGACAGGTTTTATCACTATATTATCTTTATCATTTTGATTTAACTCCTAGTTTAATAGTTTGACATTTACCATGTCTCTTTGTATTTTTATATTATATAGTTAATAAACATACTATATATTTCCAAGAGTCCCCAAAGAGGTCAATTAATGATAAAAATATCATTATATAAGTTCTTTGGCTGAACCATGTATTTTTAGGAATATAATATCAATTAATAATAAAATATTTGTTTTAAAAACTCATTTATGTCAATTTTGACACTATTTAATAATTGATTTTTTTAAAGTCATCAAAACATTATTAATTCTAAACAAATTAAGTTAAGAAATACTAAAATATTATTTTAACCAGTAAAATTCTTGGATGTCATCAAAACTTTCAAATTATATTTATTATATAATTTATAACACCAATTATTTGATTTCTTCATTAATAAGTAAAATACTGCATCATTATTGTGTCATAAATAAAATTAATTATTCAATGTCTATAAATTTTAAATAAAATATCATTATATAGGAAATATTTTTATCTTTATAATGAATATTTATAGTCGAAAATATAAAATTTATAACACTATGTAAAAATTGTTTTTCTAAAAGATATATGCTTATGTCATTTTTGTATATACTTTAACTTAATTAATATAAAGTGTCATTATCACTTTCAAGTGGCTCCATGGGGTACCAAAATAGACCCAAAGATTTCCATGGTTGGAAATGTATCATCCAATAAGGATAGGACATGTTTTAGGGTAATTTAATATTATTATAATATTATTTTTTCCATTATTTACCGGATTTACCCTTTAACCATAGTAAATAAAAT
The DNA here is from genome assembly GCA_963277665.1 of Viscum album. Lineage (NCBI taxonomy): Eukaryota > Viridiplantae > Streptophyta > Magnoliopsida > Santalales > Viscaceae > Viscum > Viscum album. Next base: position 1,214,197,819 of record OY728137.1, read on the forward strand.
ATTTACCGAAGTAATTATTCAAAATGTCTAAAAATAAATGGTACCTATTTACATAATTTGTACCTCATGATTCTAAATATGGAATCCATTTTTCTAAATTCAAAATAGAGAAGTGGGAGAAATTAATTTAAAACTAATTCCCGTTGTCAAAATAAAGATGGTGTTTTTTAAGAAATAATCACTATCAAAAGATTGACACTTGTTCATTTCTAGTATAAATGTGAAATTACATCCAATTACCAATATTGGAATAAATGGTAAAAATATATTCTAATTATAATTTAAAGCCTTTCAATAATATAATTTATCACTATAAATTATTTGGATTAAAAAAGTTGTTTTTAATTAATGTTTAGTATTTTTTTACTATTCATCAAAATTTGAATGTATTCTAAAAAATACCAAAAATTCACCCTAGGCTGATTTTGATATTACGAAAAAAATGATTTACATTTTAAATGATAAAATTTATAAAATTTTAAAACGTGAGTATTACTATTCATAACAGCTAGTTTGATTGGTTGTGGTGTGTGTTAGAACTCGAAGTTGTGTACAACACATGCTACTATATTATTCAAAGGGAAGCGTACTGTGGAAGCTTGGGGTCTTACATTCTCCCCTACTTTAAATAATTTCTTCTTCAATTTTTTTTAAAAAATTGGGATTTGGAATATAATTTAAAGCCCTGCATTGGAAAAATAGTCAATAAAACTATCACTTTAAAAGAAAGAAAGAGAAGTACAAAGGTCACCCAAGATAACCCATACTAGGATTCCATGTGGGAAAACATGGATATTAATCATAAACTAAGTGTCATGTTTTGATGGGGAGGTATAGAAAACATGATCAGGAGAATGTTAACAACAAGAAAACAACAAACTCATGATGGGAAAATTGGTCATTAGTCTCCCAATAGGAAAAGTAAAATGAAAAAAAATTGTTTTAAGTTACATTACATTAAGATAAGGAATTAATTTATGAGATTGACTAAAAACATAAAGATATATATTTACTTTTTATGTAGAGTTTCATTCTATAATAAATTTCTACCACTAACTCGTATTTTTAACGATGAGTATTCAAGAATACATAGTCACACTGGAAGAGCTAGAATAAAATTCTATAGGATCACATGATCCAAGAAGGATAAACTATATATTTACATTTTCATTAGAGATTAATCAAAACCAAAATGATTAGTATAAGATCAGATGATTCCCCAATGGGATATTCCATTAGAGAAAGAAACACTAATCTTAATTTCTAAAACTAATCCAACAATACCCCAAATCTGAATAAATACCATTCAATAAACAATTGCCCTTAAAATCCTTCAATATAATCCAAACTAATATTGAAACACAAAACATAGAAGAATTTGGTTGTGTAGTCTTCCATGTTAAATTATATCTCTAAATGACATCACCTACTATTAAAGTCACTTACTTAAAAGTAATTAACCTAATCACATATTCTCTATTATTGGTTAATAATTTTCATAAATAACCCAAATCAATATAAATCCATAATAAAAACATAGATAAAAATCCATCATTACTTCTCAAATGAAATCCCATAGTATTCTATTTTTCTTGGGCATATAGTGTTCCCAAAAAAGATAACATCTTCCAAAATAACATTTATCACTTAATCACTGAATCATTATCCTATACTAAGGGTATTCATTTGATAAGACATAAGATCTCAAATCAACATATTATTGATCAATAAAATCATTTAACTAAAAATAATTAGTTATACTAACCAGGGCCTTCACATAGTCCAGTGGTAGGAGATAAATCCCAATCACACTTTGGTTGTGGGTTTAATTCCCACAGCTTTGTCCGATGTGACGGGTTGTCACACAGTCCGTGTGTTGTACTTTTTCAAAAACTATATTTTATAAAATTAACAAAACGATATAAATTCCTCAAAATAACTCTAAAATAATTTAACCACAAATGTTATCTCATACCTTGAATTTTCATCCCAAAATTTAATAACTTGTAATTGCCTCAAACCCAATGATAATATAAAACCAAATGGTTATTTATAACTATATCCACAAGAGAAAAGATAAGTCTTTCTCAAATATTATTTTCACATGACAAACTGCAGGGTTACAAATATAAGAGAAAATTATTTCAAATTAATCCCATCAACAAGGGGTACTAGTAATTTTATAAATTTCTCCAACCATTTATTTCCACATAGCTTCTTCTTTGACCAAGAAAATATTCTATAGAAAGGGGAATTCACTCGAGTAATGGCCAGGTCCCCTACATTTATAGAAAATGACTGTAAATTGATTCTTGGGGCCATTTTTATTTTCTTCCATAGCATTATTAATTTTTCCTCGGCAATTCTTCACTTTATTTCTTTCTTTACCACACGTAAATAATTTCTTTGTTCCATTAAGACACTTTCCTGGGTGTCTCCTTCTACATTTTTTGCATGATGGAAATTGAGGATTATTTTCTCCATGGTCTCCACTACTGGATCTCTTATCATTCATCACCTTTCTCTTCTTTGTTGAGTCCATGAGTTGGTTTATATATATATTGTTGATCATATTTTTGGAAAACTTATTTGGCTTGAACACAATATCTTTTACACCTATCAACATTCCATTTTTTTGCTAATTTCCACCACTTTTCCCACCTTGTACATCATTCTCAATGATATTATTACATCCTTGGAATCCATCCATTTACTAAAACTATAAATCATTGTGTGAGTAACAGTAGTCATAAAATCATTTAAAGAATATCATGACACCATATTCTTAATTTGAAACACCTTATGATTAACCAAGGTCATTTATTGTCATCTTATATTAAAATACTTCAAATTGGTTTGTAAATAAAATGTAAATTATCCTAACCATATCCCCTAGGAGTGTCGTAAACAAGAGTGCAGTAAGGCCCGTTGTTGTTCACCAGTTCTCGTTCGAGTCTAGCTCAAAGCGGTGTTTTCGGGTTTTACCCCTAGGTACATTTGTGCCAGAGCCTCCTCTACCTGCTCGTATCCAGACAGGGATGTATTGGTCAGAAAACTCACAAAATCTCTACAATACCAAAATTCTAGGATGTTCTTCTATACTAATCTTCAATGTCCATCTTAGGTCTATGTTATCTAATCAGAGTTTATCTAAATCTAGTTTTCAAGGTTTGTACTAAACATCCTTTAATTCCTAATGTAACGCCCCGACCCCAGTTACCCAAAGTCAGTGCATCATTACGTAACATTGGAATGATCAAAAAATATCATGTCTTGGAAAACCAATTAGTTTAGTATCCTTGAAATCACTAGATACATTCATAAGGTTTACATTACATTATAATGTGAATAAAAACTACAACAATATCTTGTCTCCATAGACCACACTCATATCCTCTCATACTATCCCATCAGGTCATTCATAAAATACTTTTTCACATCCTGGGAAAAATAAAACATAGAAAGGGGTGAACACAGATACTCATTATGGATAAAATTATAGTGGAAACCTTCATAAATAAGCATAAACATTTAATTCAGTGTATTAGACAAGAATAAAAGCCTTTTAAACATGAACATCAGCATAATATGGAAAGGGTAAAATCAAATAATGCCATTTACTTATTCACATGGATATTCTACTAGTCAAATGATCACATGAAATATTAATAACCACTTTCATAATAATGGATTGCATAATGCCAGACTATCATAACCACATAGTCAAGGCCTTGTGCCAAGACTACAAATAATATTTTGTCAAGGCCTTGTGCCAAGACACTAGTCTGTCTCATGAGACCTATAGATGCATCGAGGAGCTATAGAGAGCTCCACCTGTCACTTACTAAGTCCAATTCCTTCCCCATATGAAAATGTTTAAACATAACACAAACATTTTAATTAAAACTAGCATACGTAATGTCAATACTTTATCCACAAACCATGAATGGTATAAAAAAATAGCACATCCACAGTCAAACAAAACTCATTCAATACAATATGGAAGATTGTATTCTAACATATTATCCTCAATTGAGAATAATGAAGGATATTTACATAGATGAAAATAAACATCAATACTATTTGAGAGAAATACCCCGTTTTTCTAGAAAACATTTAAAAGTCACACTACTTGTCAAGAAGTCGTTTTAAAAATATATTTTTTAATCAAAGTCTCCCATACCACATTGAAATTTTTAAAAGTACTTTTAATTTTAAAACATTAATTTCCATATAAATAAATCCTTAAAACAATTCTCTAAAACATGGTCATTAATGAGAAATATTTAGAATAATAAATCTTTAAAACATTTAAAAATGATATCTTAGTTAGAGTTTCTAACCAAAAAAAGAGACACTTGAATACAAATAATTGAGGTAATAAAAATATTGTAATATCATGAGAATAAATGGATTCATGATATACTATGTCAACATAATATACACCATATAAAAGTGATTTTGTGTATAACAACAATGAAGTCTCAATGGAATATAAATTGAGATGAAACTTCTTATAAAGACTATATCCTTAGGTTAAGGATAAAACAGCAACATAATTATGTGTGACAAATATCTATACACTCAATATTATTGGATATTCAGTTTAAACCAATCATAGGACATTCACACATATTCTTGTAAAAACAACACCAATTAATTGGATATTTAACTCAACAAATGGATATTGAGTTAAAATTACTCTTATCATGTTCATATCGATGACTTGAGAATTTATCAATGGAGTGATTATGTGTATCAAAATTATATCCACCTAATGGGGAGTGTAAATTCTGAAATAATCAAATGGATAGTGATTCCACACATAATCCTATAGTAAAATAATCTATGAAGTATGTGGAAAGCTGAATGAGTCGAAATTGAAATTTGTAATTCTGTTACCAATTTGGTAACCTATTAAACATTCATCCCATGAAAGATGGATCATATAATGATTATGTAAATATCCATAAACTAAAGTATATTACACAATTAATAAAATCATGGGTAGTACACACACCACATTCAATAAATAAGTGGTGAATAATGGAAATCTCACGGAATTAAAAGTGTGATAATAAAATCCTTACTTTTTACTTTTTCCTTGGTCGAGGTTAGGTTAACCTCTTGTATTATTGTGAAATAATTTTTATTGAATTTTAAAAGAATCATATACCTTAATATGATATCATATATGATCTTTTAACATTGATTTGTCAATAATATCTTAGTATTATCTTTGTTTCGGGTGTTAACGGATTCGTTTTCCATTATATTATTTGTTATGTGAGCCATATTTGTTATGATGGGGATGTATCTTATTCATATCGAGAATGGTATTAAGTCTTTAAACATTATTTTTAATCATAAAATGAAAATTAATCTTAAATGGATATGATGGGGAATGAATCTCATCGCGTTCGTGGAGATGGTAGTCCGTACGTACGCAATAGAGACAATATCATTTTCTGATTTTAAAATAATAAATAATTGGATGTTATATTATATATAAATAATAATTATCATGTTATATTTATTTTTTTCATGAATTACACATCATTATTCTACCCATCCAAATAATCAATTAATGAATAACAATTACACCACGACGTGGAGACCATAATCCATACGTACGCACGTATGGTGACATGTCTTTCAAAAGATGGATAGAATAATGAAGATGGATGTACCATATTAATAATAACTTCAAAGTATATATATTATAGTAGAGTAATTATTTTATAATGGAAATAAAAAAAATAAGTGGAAGAAGAAAAGAACTTGAAAGATGGTGGTGAAATTATTACCTCTTCTTCAGGTTCTTCAGTTTGATTTGATCAAACGGGCTCTTTAAGCTGGCTTTCTGACCAAAGGAGGGCCTCTAGGAATAATTGAGGGATATTTAGAGAATATTTTTCCTGGTTTTGGCCAAGAAAAAAGACTTTTAATATGTTAATTAGTGAGTAGTGGAAGTGCCTTTTTATAAGAGGGATGAGGGGCACCTTATGAAAAGCTAGAAATATTATTTTATAATAAATTCATATTCGGTTTCTAATGGCTCCAAAGTGGATTATTTAAAGTTTATGGTGGTTATAGGTTTAAAACCACTCATCCAATAGGTTTTAGAGAGGTTTGGGTCACTATATTAACTTTATTGTTTTTATTTAACTCTTAGTTAAATAGTTTGACATTTACCATGTCTCTTTGTATTTTTATATTATATAGTTAATTAACATACTATATATTTCTAGGCGACCCCCAAGTGGTCCATTAATAAGACAACTATCATTATATAAGTCCATTGGACGAACCTTAGATTTTTAGGAATAGAATATCAATTAATAATATAATATTTGTTTTAAAAACTCATTTATGTCAATTTTGACGCTATTTAATAATTGATTTTTGTTAAAGTCTTAAAATAATTATTAACTAAAAACTAATTCATTTAATAAATAATAACATGTAATATTAACCAATAAAATTATTTTATTTTATCAAAACTTTCAAATTATATTTATTTTAACATGTATAATACCAATTATTTGATTCCTTCATTAATAAGTAAAATACTGCATCATTATTTTGTCATAAATAAATTTAATTATTCAATGTCTAAAAATTATAAATAAAATTAAATTATGTAGGAAATATTTTTATATTTTTAATGAATATTTATAGTCGAATATATAACATATATATCCCTATGTAAAAATTGTTGTACTAAAAGAAATATGCTTATGTCGTTTTTGTATTTACTTTATCTTAATTAATATAAAGTGTCATTATCACTTACAAGTGGCTCCATGAAGTCCCAAAATCAACCCAAATATTTCCATGGTCGGACATGTATCAACCAATAATGTTAGTACACGTCTTAGGGTAATTTAATATTATTATAATATTATTTTTTACCCTTATTTACCGGATTTACCCATTAATAATGGTAAATAACATATTTACCAAAGTAATTATTCAAAATGTCTAAAAATAAAAGTTACAAATTTACACAATGTATAACTCCTGATTCTAAATATGGAATCCATTTTTCTAAATTCAAAACACATAATTGGCATATATTAATTTAAAATTTATTCTCGTTGTCAAAACAAAGAGTGTGTTTTTTAGGAAATAATAACGATCAAAAGATTGACACCTTTTCATGTCTAGTTCAAATGTGAAATTACATCCAACTACCAATATTGGATTAAATGGTAAAAATATATTATAATTATAATTTAAAACCTCTCAATAGTATAATTTATCACTATAAATTATTTGGATTAAAAAAAGTTGTTTTTAATTAATGTTTAGTATTTTTTCACTATTCATCAAAATTTGAATGTATTCTAAAAAACCAAAAATTCACCCTAGGATAATTTTGATATTTCAAATCAAAAAATTGTGTCCATTTTGAAAGATAAAATTTATAATATTTCAAAAAGTGGTATTACTATTCATAACGGCTAGTTTGATTGGTTGTGTTGTGTGTTAGAACTCGAAGTTGCGTACAACAGACGCTATCGTATTATTCAAAGGGAAGTGTACTGTAGAAACTTGGGGTGTCACATATATAAAAATATGTTCCATTCAAGCATACACATGGAAAATATAATGAATTATTATGAAAGAGTTATTATATTCCAACATATTGATAAGAAGCATGAGAATAAAAAATAATAGGCTATTATCATGAGAATGACATAACAATTATTGTGAAGACAATTCATTATGGTATTAATGTATACAAGAGATAAAAAATTATGTACATGGATAATAAAAGGGAATAAATGGAATTTAATGTTGGGGATATTTTATTCATGAATTTTTTAACATCTATGGGAGTTGAATGATTTTGATAATATGAGATTTTAATATCACCGTACACAAGAAATTGTGAAGTACTCGAAAAAATAAGCATTTTTTCTTATAGAATTTCAATTCCTCTCAAACATTATAATGTTAACGATTTCATTCATTTTCTTTATTTACAAAATAATTTCCATGTATACTAAATTATATCACATTTGACTAATAGAATTGTAACTTGGATTCTCATATAATTAAGACTCTATGTTGATTACTGACCCGAGATAACAAGTTTTATAAAATCAAATAACTTTATTAGTGAAAGATCATTGTAGAAATAAAAAAATAGAATTTTCAACAAAGGATCTTAATGAAAAGAGGATTATTAAGTATCATAAACTATTTAAAATCTAATAAACACCTGAATTTAAATGTTAAAATTATTTAAAGTCATGAATATAATACAGGGATCCTACTTTAGTAGCTAAACACCACATCTAAGACAATCAAAATCTAATGATTTTTTATTGATGAGTACATTTAAAATATAAAAGTATAACAGTATGAATTTTGTTCTATCAATATAAACATATTTTTAATAATTTATCATTTCATAATTATACTTGTATGATTATTTAATCTTTTTATTAATAGGTTGAATTTTAGGGAAAATAATACTGTATTTAGAAAACATATTATTTTTTATATTATCATTCCATATGAATGAAATATAATTTTAAAATTAATATTTTGTTATAACACATGATATTATGTAATAAAAATAGGAATTTAAAATATTTTATTAATATATTAATCTAATGTGTAAAACTTTTGGAACTAATTACAATGTCAATTTCATAAAAAATTAATTTTTAGTATATTATTTGAATGAAGTATTGTCCATTGATATTCTTTTCTTTCTAGGAAATTATAATAACATTGATATTTTTTAATATATATATTTATTTCAATAATATAATTATTCAATATAATTTAATCTTATATAAATTTTAATAATAAACTAATTATTTTTCAAAAATCAAATTTTAAAAAATTATGTGTTTTTTTGAAAAAAAAATTGTATCATTTAGAAATTTCATTAGATGAAACTAACATAAAATTAAATATAAAAAAATAATCAATTTTTATAAGTGAAGACATTAATTTTTTTCATTAAATATGATTACCAATGTGAAAAAATATTTATCAAGGGAAAATAAATTAAGTAAAAATTAAAATTATTCAAAAAAAGCACTAAAAGAAGAAAAGTTTTCTAAAAAATGATAGTTTGAGGTGAATTTAAACTCAATATCAATATATAATATACTATTTTTAATTTTTATCTGCCTTACCTTGATTATTAAATTTAATTTATTGAAAATACAAGTGTTACGTGAAATGATACCCCTCCCTTATATTATAAAAGGTCAACACTCCCACCTCTTCAAGGCCATCCAAATATTTTAATTTCTATATGATAATATATCATTTAACTACTCTTAAAACACAATCCAACAATAAAAAAAATTAGTTTAAAATACATAACAAAAGGCCTTCATCTCTTGGGAGACATCCTAGGGAAATTCAACTCCCCAATTTGATTGTTATCAACAACATGGATTATATTCTTAATTAAAAAAGTTCATATTTTTTATATTCAAAATAATGTAATAATATTATAACCACATATATACTATAATATTACTATATTAATATTATTATCCGTTTTTTTTCGTCAATACATTCCAATAAGAATGAAAAATTCATCATTCACACATATGTTTTGATTTATGCTACAATGTGCAACAAAAATCATTTGCAACACCACCAATAATGGATGGTTCCCATATTTTTTTAACGAGTAAATATTGTATAAATGATATAATTTTGGTTCTATTATAATAATTTGGTTAACCTATTAATGATATACTTAATAAATGAATATTATTAATCGATTTCATTAAAATAAGTGTTCTAATAGGTACATATTTTTGTCAAATTATGTAATATTTTAATACCCCTTTACTAATTCCTCCACATACAATAAAATTAAATTTTAAATTTATTATAAATTAAATAATATTATTATAATATTTTATAATGATATTATAACAAAAAGTAACATAATTATTCAATAATTCAGGGTAGGTTCATGTTTGGGTTAGTTTACCCAACAATTAAAAAAATATATGAATTTATATCATGAATGAATATGGGAACATAATTACTGGTATAATATAATATAAATTTATTAACAGTTATTTTATTATTATGGATATATATGTGTGTGTGTATGTGTGTGTGTGTGTATTTGAATCCATATTTAATAAAACACTATTTGAGGGATGAGAATCACTAAATCATTCTTATTATAGAATTCATATCACATGAAAAATGGTTATAAAACACATGAAATGAATGTAAAAAATTGAAATAATTATAATAGTAACAAAAATGAACTTCAAATGATGATCTTGGTAGTCATAATAAATATTTACACTTCTATTATGAAAATTTAATGGGAGCTCAAAACTGTAAACACCCGACGTTGAATATAGATTGAATTAATAAAGAAAATTACTTGTTATAAATATTATAAATGAATATGAATATGTTTATGTATAATAATTATTGGTTTATAATAGATATGTTTTTAATAAATGTGGTTTATATACATTTTTGGATTTCCTGAAAAGTGGTAAGGGGTTACCTTTTTAAAATACATCATTTTTGGAGATGTTTGATATTATGCAGAAAATTTCATTTAAGATGTGTATATGTTACATATTTGAGATGACATATCATTTAATAAATTTTTTCATGGTATTAATTGATCAATTTTAATCCCTATATTTCATGAGGTATTTATTGAATTTCTATAGATGATATAGGTGGAGATTAATATATCAATTATCATAACCTTTGGACTAATGTTATATTCACCACTTATTTCCAATGTTTCAGTGCATACATAGTCATGTAATACCTTATCACATATCAATAAGGATATTTTATTGATTTACATGTTTATATTTTTGTCCCTCGATAATATTCTATTTATTCATGTGTTACAAAAAATGTTGTAAAACTCAATCACTTTCGTAGTATAAAAACAATCCTATGTTTTGTTAAAGTTTAATTATATTAAGAAAATAATACATATATATATATATATAATGGAATAGGTAAATATATATGTAATAGAAGCATCTAGGTTTAATTACCTAAAACAATTAGTGGATCATTGACTCAATCATCATTCTAATTCATGATGTATGGGCCATAGACATCACAACTTGTAAAACACTCTAGAGGGATCTATATGTGAATATTCAAATTCTCTAAATGAACCATTGAGAATTATTTTTCATACCATTTATTTGGTCTAGTAAATATAGAAATTATTGATCCATAATATTATCTTCCATAGATAACCCATCACATTTAACTTACACTCACAACAATTTTTTGTTGATATGGGTGCTCCATTGATTTTTCCCTAAACCATATAAGTTAATTAATAGATATTTGACAAGACCTAAACATTATTCTATTGAATGGGTAAATATATTATTTTTTTCTTTCTCATTATAAAGATGGCACTAAATATATTGATTCAATATTTCCTTAGGTAATTGTATGAAATGTTTTGATTCATCTGATTGTTAATCTTTTAGACCGAATCAAGTGATAGGTGGTGAGATGAATTATATATCCCCTCCATGCATCAATAGGTATAATGAGAAATCATAGATGTTTTATTTAATATACCTCCCCCATAATATAATAATGTTTTCGAATGTGGGCATCTCATTATGTTTTTATTCCTATAATTATATACAACATCTGTATAAGATCAATGATTTCTATTATATATGATTTAATTCATTTCCATTAATTTATAATTCCATCAGTATAAGTTTATTACGGACACATATTATTAATTTATTCCTTCTCTAACAATTATTTCATATTTATGTTACCACAACTTTTATTTTATGTTACTCCTCACTGAGAATCTAACAATACCTTATTAGTTTTCCATTCCACCGTAATCATGGAGGATAACTATGTACAATATTAAATGATATAATATATGGTATAATAATGTTATTATAATGTATTCAGATTTTATCTTATGTTTTAAAATATTATTTATGTATTTATCTTGTCATCCAAGACTACAAAATTGTTTGATCTTTAGGTAACACTCGTATTCTATACCATTAACTTAATATAAGTACCTTCTCATGGATATTATAATCTGTACGGTTAATATATCAAGGATTCCCGTAGTTATTTTATAAAATTTTATAATTGAAGACAAAATATATAATGCTTAATTTTAGGATATTGGTTTACATTTTATATTTCTACTAACCCTAGGCATGCCCTTTAAAGAAGGGTGGTCTGTGAGGAATCCAACTATCACCTAATCATTGAAATGAAAATTATATTGATCTAACCAGTAATCCATTAACCTAATGAAGGGGATACCACTTAAAAATATATCTAATAAATAAAATTCAATTATACAAATTATATGCTAATAGGTAATGTATTAATGAATCATTACTCATACAAACGGAAAGTATCGTATACTAATTTTTGGTCCCATATATATATGAAAATGAGTAAATAGGTAGTGGGTTTGAATTGAAAATATAAATAATTATAAGTATATGAAAATAGATTTATGAATTTGGATTATAAATTAAAGAAATAAATGATGAACTAAATAGTAGTATATTTGAGTTTGATCATTAGAAGAATATTCTATAACAATGTTAATGCTTCATTCCATCACTGAGAACAATGATTGACTAAGGGGAATACCTCAAGAAAAGAAGAGGTAAGATTCATCAAATATTGCAAAGGCATTATGGCGTGTAAGTATACCTGCGAGCTAGCCTTGGGCACGCAAGTCACTTTCCCACAAGATATGAGGCGTGCAAGTAACATGAAATCCAAAAATTAAATTTATCCCAAAACTCAGGTGGCCTATAAATACCCCTTGTGGGCCCCCCATTTGAGGGATGAATTTTCCAAAACTCATATTGAAGTTTTGGTCACCCAAGTCTTTTCTTTATGTCTTCCGAACACTTGTAAGGTAATTCTTTACCATGAATGGAAGCTCTAAAGAGGAAGGATAAGGCCTAAGTATTAGAACTCAATAATACATGTGCACCTAAGTGTCCAACCCTTAAGGGAAGTGAAGACACTTGCACGCCACCTTTCCCTATCATGGGAACTTGTGCGCCATCTTTCTGGAATCCTCTAGGGATAATACAAAGGGCTCCAATTCAAAGCCACCCAAGTATCACTTTATGGATTCTTCATTGCCAAAGTTGACCCATGTCATGCAAGTATACTTTCATGACTAGGAATTGTGTACTAGAACAAAACTTGGGCGCCTCCTTCCTAGTCACCTCCTTTCCTAAAATCCAGCGTTCCTCTTCAAAGATAGCCTTCAAAACCCTCTTTAAATCCATTTGTGGCATGGTTCCATTGATGGATTCCTTATTTGAAAGGAATTTTAGAGAAGATATTTTGATTTGGGCTTCCTTCTCAAGAGTAATCCCCAATCATAATTTCCTTTGAATTTGGGTTTCCTTCTCATAATTATGCCCCAACCTTATTTTATTTTGATTTGGGATTCCTTATCAGGAATAAAACACAATCATATGTCCCTCTTATATTGTGGGATTCCTTTTTAGAAGTAAGTCCCAAGAATAAATTCCAAGTCTCCATAAAGCACAAATACCTTTATCGACCCTTCTCCTAGGATTAATTCCTGAACTAAGTCCTTATTATCATTTACTCGGGCCATCATACATACGTATGTCCCACATCATTTCTTATGACTACATCTTTCATGGAAAAATCATCAGATTTACTGATACCTCTTATTTCTCACACCGAGCATGACTCACGTGGGCTTAGAGTGTAAATGTAATTACGACATATCTCTTTGGGCCATTAATTATGCATAATACTCATACGTGTTCACTCAAACTATGTGGAATTTGATCTATGCCTTAAAAGTAGAGTACATAGGAAGCCTTTCTAAGGGTCAAGCCCATATTTCATTAATTCTTTTCTGTCCTGTATGATGTTAAACTATATCCTTCCTATCGAACTATGTGGGTTCTGATTCCTTCTTTAACAAGGATACGTAGGTATCCCATCTGCGAGTACGATCCCAACTCTAAAATAATCCATGTCTTTCTGAATGACAATAAACTTCAAGTGCCCCACTGAGTGGCTTTAAAATAGTATGGTCATCATTGTGAACAATAGATTTCTATATAATGTATTGAAGGATACCATTGACTAAGAATCTCTAGTTCATATAGATAATTCTCTATTCATGAAGAACCTCAAATACATATAAAATATTCTCTAAATCCCATACATATCAATCATTTATTGCAAAGTATAAAGGAAAAACTGATTTTCATGTTTGGTAAATTAATAAGGATTCGTGAACATAACATAAATATATAAGAGATTCCCGAAGTAGACAATAATTCCCCCCAAAATGGTGTGATGAGTCTGACCTCCCATCATCTTGACCAATGAAAATTCTTAAGCCTCATTAGTCAATAACTATTGTGCACCTACATTTGGAAATTAGGTCCAAATGGATATAGAATCACTGGATGTATCTGGTTCTATGAATAAACCATATAGAAACTGACTGGAAAGTATTAACCTTAAACAAACAAGGTCATCCCCATTTACAGAAGAATCAAAAATGGTGAACCCAATGTGAATCCTTAACAAAGTTAAAATGTTGTTTTTCTTATTTGTTAGGCCCTAATTTAACTTAATTTTAGGGCCAAAAAAGAAATCAATAACATATGTGATCATCTAAAAGATGTAGTCTGGACAAACGTATCTTGATTATGTATGTTATTTCAAATAGGCACTCTATTCCAAGATCTCTCTCTATTTTAGAAATGGCTTCTTTAAAGCTCACACATGTGAATGCCTCGGCCACTACTCCTGTTGGATCCTCGTCCGCTCTGAGGACGACATAACCTACTCAGCATCTTCAACGCGGGGTCACAAATGCATTGGTTAAGGAATACCATCAACATGGTACAATTCCAACTTTATAGGCTGCTCGACAAGCCCTCCAAGTTAATAACTCAGTCTGGTTGTTCGGAAAGTGATGACCAGTGGTCAAGAATCAGGTGGTTCCAACCACCGTCTCTAACCGTTTCGGGTCGTTATCCACGGAACGCAATCACCATTCTCTCCCATATTATGGGGAGGTGAATGGTAAGGTCACTCAAGGCCTTAATTAATGAAATTAGGAGTCCTTCCCTAGGGCTCCCATCAACAATCTCCACCACACTCATGTGGTAGTGCATCCTCAACATGATGAGGTTATCTCCTTTAGGGGTTCGTCTCAGGTTCCTCAGACCCGAGAACGCAAGAAGAACCGTCAGAAGCGAAATCCGGTCAATAGGGAGTAGGTTCTTACTTATTCCCCCTCCGAAGAAGTCTATCAAGCCAACTTTATGGAAAACAATGAGAGGGCATATATACCTATCCATCCTCATGTTACTACCTAGCAGACTCATTTGGAAGTAACATGCCAATCCCACCAGGAAATTCCGAAGGAGTATTATAGGTAGGCATATACACCTATTTATAATTCCTCAGCTAGTCAGCAGGCTCTTCTGATAGAAACCAAAGAAACTCGCCAATTTAATGTGGTGTGGAAAAATCAACATGAACATACTCCTTCAATTCATCAGGCTAACCAACAGTCTTGTTTGGCAGCACCCATAGATGTCAATTGGAAAGTTTCAATGACAAGCAAGAGGCAGACACAATTTTCTTCTCCCATACATGAGTACTGTCAGAATTCACTGACAGGAAAAGGAGGACAGGAGCAGGAATACATACCTAATCCAAGCACGTAATGGATGTATATTACCGTTCTGGTAGCTGAAGTCACCAAGCATATTCTGAAAATGGTGAGAGACCGATAGCAAATCCCTGCCCATATTCTGGATGTCTGTCAGAATATTATAACAACTTCAGCAGCATCATAGAGAAGGAGTCATAAATCTATCCCTATCAGTGGAGTGACACATCAACATATCACTCTGGAACAGATACACACCTCTGTCCCAATCCATGAGGGTTGTGGGGCATACTCCCCCATGTCATATGGACAATCAAGTCGAGCACATACACCTGATTTTAATGGACATAATCAGCCTAACCTGACCATTATTCCTGAGTAGGCACATACAGCTACCCATAATAACCACTTTCATCAACAAATTGTTTCCAAAGTGAGTAAGAAGGCATCTAAGAAAAATACATGTCCAACATAGTCGAGAAATTTGGAGCCAATCTATAATAATGCCTTTCTCGATGCTGGAATTCCTGAAGCACTTAGACAATTATAAATTGCAACTCAAGATTCTACTATCTCATTTTCAAATTATGGAAGTAACAATAACAATTCCAATGGTCTTCATTAAAAAAAATTTCATAAATTCTTGCTTCATGAAAGTTTGGTCGATCTTGAATTATAATCTTCATATGAGAGCCATAATAACCCTCTACGTGGACATAAGTCCAAGGAGAAAGAGGTATCATCTTTTTCTGTAACCCACCATGGTGGTCCTCCCCATGATGATGAATCTAGCTGCAAAAGTCCTCTCTACAGTAGTAATTCATATTTTTTGGGAAATTCTTCAATGTACAATGTAGTAATGAGAAATCCCTCTTATCTTGAGGCACTTTCAAATGTGAATCTTGTCATGTGTGATGCTTTACCACTAGTGGGTGAAATATATTCTCAGTCAGAAGATAGCCTATGGTGTAGGTCATTCTCCAAATCACCCCTGGGTAATTCATCTTCTAATTTGATAAATTAATTCTCTACCAATCTTGATGAATCTGATAAAGTAACAAAGAAGCACCCGATTTGGTCTAATCTGGTAGAAGAATCTTCATCGAATGATAATGATGAAGTGTTGAATATGAGAAAACAACTGGAGAAAGGTGAAGTACCAGTCATGTTTTGGCCTTTGGCTGATTCTTAGTATGATATTCCAAAAACGTTGACAGAAGATTGTATTCACGATATTCATCAAAACATGTGGAAAAGTCTTTTTCATTTAAAGGAGAAAATATTATCTTATGATGAATATGAAAATCATGTCATGATAATAGAAGGTTTACAATTCCAAATTGATTTGGCATCTCTCTCAGTTTCCCGAAATCCAAAGGTTGAAAAGCAGCAGAGAGCCCTTCAAAATTCATGATTTAGAGCATTAAAAAGATTGTGCCAGTTAATTACCAATTCCCCATCTGGTATTCATTTTAAGGTATGGGGTGTTCATGGAGCACTGCATTTCACTGTACACTCCAGTCAATAATGACCACTAAAGGTGGTCTCATGCAATGTTATTTCCCATGGATGGCCACATCTAGCTGGTTTTGTGCATATTCAAAGGCTTGCTCAGGAACAGGCCTCAACTAGTTCTTCCCAACGTCAGGCATATGAAGAACAGGTTGTCAAAATACTCTTTCATCAAGCAAATGAAAATATCAAATAGGCTTCTCGTTTAGAGAATGCACATCATCAGGTAAGAGAAGTGTCAGAAATAATCCAACAGTAATCTAAGCTAAGTGATTTTAGTGGATGTGAGATGATGCATTCGGCGAAATTCCAGACTAAAGTCTGCAAAATCAGGAGAGATTTTAAGAAAGTATCAGATGTAGAAGCTCAAGAGCCACCTCAACTTTCCAGACTAGGGACTCTTTTAATCCAACCCTCTGGATCAACATATTGGATTCGAGGAGTTGAGTAGGAACAACCCCAGTCCACCGGAATGGGGACCTTTTCAAATTCTCAATCTCTTCCTCAGTGAAAGTCAGTATTCTATTGATTAGGGAAGAATCCACAAGAGGAATGCATAGCCAAATTATCAAGAGATTCCCTCCAAATTATGGTTCATCAAGAAGTTCCTGAGGGGTCAACTCAACAAAAGGCAATGTCTCATTAAGGACATGGAAAAAGGCAGTATCGCAAAAATGTCGATTGAATGAATGCAATGTGTTATGCATCGATAAATGTCATCATTGCCATTTTCACTGATCCCCCAGAACATGAGGTTCACTCATAAGGATAAGATGAAGAATTTCCTATTCAACAAGTTGTAAACCCAGAAATAAATGAATATTTTGTGAATACCAGAAGCCAGAGG
This sequence comes from Viscum album, assembly GCA_963277665.1. Taxonomy (NCBI): domain Eukaryota; kingdom Viridiplantae; phylum Streptophyta; class Magnoliopsida; order Santalales; family Viscaceae; genus Viscum; species Viscum album. The sequence goes on from OY728137.1 coordinate 1,214,215,869, forward strand.
GCTTCCCAGAGGCAAGATATTCTTTTGGAAATGCCCATCCAAACTCCAGAATGGTACATTCCAAGGAAAAGGGTAAAATTCAGGTTATGTCCCACCCTACCTCTAAATAATTCCAATCACTCTCATTAAAGGAATGTTTCGCACAACGGGAAGAAGAAATGAAGGAGTTAAGGAGGTTGAATGCAGAACTACTTCAATGTAGTCTTCCTCCTAAGCGTGTTGGAGTCAGTCAGTCAAGAGAATTTGTTGTTGCTACTGGGATGGATCAAGAATATCCTCCTTTATAAGTACACCCTCATAGGTCCAATCCTATGGGTCATGCGTAACAACAACTGGTAGTGCTACCATCAGTTGTAGTACAAGTCATCACACCTGTCGAAACTCCAGTTATTGTTCCTGCCTAGGTCCAAGAACAACCAGATATTTCTCAAATGTTAATAACTCCCATTTAGTCAGTAACAACTTGGTTGGAAGCTATGGTTGGAAAATGTGCACAAGTTCAACTGGAAAATAATGCTTACCCTGAATGGGTTGATGCAATTCCTCCCCCATCAAATTTTGTGAATACCACATTCTGAATTTTTAATGGTTCAGGAGATCCAGAACAACACATAACACATTATGTTTCACGTTATTTTCCTATGATGGGAAATATTCAATAACAAGAATCAGTTAAAATCAGGTGTTTTTTACAGTCATTACAATGACCGGCTTTTGTCCATTATAAAATTTTGCAATCTCGGTCGATTACTTGATGGGAAGATATCCATCAAAGGTTCCTTCTTCAATTCATCTCAATGTTACCAAAGGATACAATTTTGGATCTTAACAATTGTAAGAAAAGGGGGAATGAATGAGTTTTATATTTCATTGCTCGTTGGAAGGTACTAACATATTCCTTAAGTTTAGCACTGCCTCAAGTAGAATTGTTTCCAATATGTGTGAAAAATATATGGGTTGAATTACGCAGACCATTGATCCCGGTGAAATTAACAGGTGGGTTTCAATACATTACTTCAATCGCTCAGAAGATCTAAGACTCTCTTACAAAGACTAAGGATAAAACTCATGTAATTCCATCAGTTCCAGGAAGGAGAATAGGGAAAGAAGATATAGCTACAGTTACACTTAAACAAGAACATGTACCTTCTTCGGCTTCAGGACCTTCATCATATCGAAGGGCTCCACCTCCTGAGCATCAACAGCAATGGTTTCCTCTTCAAGATGATCAAAAAGATCAAATGCAGAAACAGTTTTAATATTTTAAGATCAATGTTTATTCTTTCTTGAATATAAATATTCCTGGTTAATTCATCTCGGCTCTGGAAAAAAACCTGGTTCAGTTTCCAAGGCCCAAAAGGCTGAACATTGAAGGATATGAAGACCTTCCCACCTATTTCCCATTTCATCAAGTGTTGGGGAATCCCATTCAGGAGTTTTTTGTCATCAATGACCTCCTACAAAATATGGTGGACTCTGGACAGGTAAAATTGAAAGGATCTTCCGCCCAGGTAGCATGTGTTACTGCTACTAATCCAGAGCAAGAAGGCGAGTGGCATGAAGTCAAAAGAAAAAATGCGCAGAAATATGATGATTGGATAGTCACAAAAATGATTAACCGAACTCATGACATTTTACAAACATAATTGAATCAAACAATTTTGTCTTCTATTATGGATTCCACAGAAAAACCCCCTTCATCAAAAGAAAATTCATCAAAAAGGCGGCATAATTTGATGAAATAAGAGTAGTCAGAAAAAGATGAATTCATGTCAAAGCCTAAATTATGTTTGACTCTGGCAGATTTTATGCCATCGGCTTCAAAAGCATAGGCACCACCCCACCGAATGGCACATACTGAATTGACTAATCCGGTAGAATATTCATTAGATTAAGAATTAATAATTGGTTGTGTTAATATGATTCATTTAACATACCCTTATGGTAGTCACAATATCGATCTTGATGAGCGTGAATTCCCAATATCAAACAGAGGAATTAGAGGAAGAGATAGAGGTTTAGGATACAGGGGAATACGTGGATATTTCAGAATCCACTATTCCAATACTTCCCCTTATATAACTATATACGCAGCTGAAACTCAAGGAAAATCCCTTCAGCGGGCTGAACAAGAACAAGAATGTTCTTCCAGACATGGCAGATTCGGTCCCGACACAGTTATTTTGGAAGATTGGTTAGAGCTTACACCTTCTTCCTCTCAGAAAAAATTAGAACTAGTTAGTCTAATCTGCCAAAGCCAGGTGTATTTCCAACTCCTACCCCAATACAAGATGCATCTACTTCCAAAACATCAACTTCTAAGGCACCTGCGAAACCACATGTTCCTATTGGGAAACGCAGACCTTTGGACCAAAAGTATGATGTCTTGAAACATTTAGCCCAAGTAAAGGCTATGTTATCAATTCTAGATGCCTTGAATCTATCAAAGGATCTTCCAGAGGCACTCATTGAGGCTTTTTCAATTCCTCGGGAATTAGAAACTGAAATTGCTGCAGTTGAAGTCTACCATATAGAGAATGATCCTGCAGAATTTCATGCAGTGATATCTTTTACAGATAAATATGAAGATTTTGTTGTGCATGGACATATTAGACCATTTGTATTTATCTGGAAAGGTCAGTGATTTAGATATACGATGAGCTTTCATTGATAATGGTTCCAGAGTCCACCTCATCCCTATTCATACACTTCATAGATTGGGCCTCACTGAATTGGATTTATCTTTTTCTACTTTGTTGTTGCAAGGATATGATAAAAATGAACAAGAACCTATAGGCAAGATTACACTCAAAACTCAGTTTGGAGACCTTGTATCCAATTCATATTTCATGGTTGTTTTTCATGACACAACCTTCAACATTTTTCTGGGAAGACCTAGGCTACATCAACATGCGGCTATACATTCATCACACCATCAATGTCCCAAATATTGCTTCAATGGTCAAATTGGAAAATTGTATGGTTATAAAGCCCCATTCAAAACATGTGAATCTCAATACATTGAGGCAAAATTCTATCACATGGTGGGAAAGAAGATATCTATGACAAAGGAGGTTACCAAAATTAATGCTCCATATGGTTTGGAAAAGATTCCAGTAAACCCAATCATACATGTGAGTATAGATTATGTGTTGCCTATCAGTAAAATTGACAGGATATACCCAACTCCAAATACTCTTATTGAAACTTCCATAATGTCAACTACGGCAACCCAACCAGACAGCATGGTAGGAATTTTTGATTCATCAGGCAATGATGAAAGCTCAAATGGAGATGTCTTTATTTCATCTATTGAAATCCATCAATTATATAATTCATCAACCGGGCCAGAAGAAGTTATAGAAATGTCAGATATGAACAATGATGTCAATTCTCAATCCACCATCTCCTCTTTATTACACAAGGAAGACCCTTCATCGTCAATAGGGTCAGAAATGGTAGCCTTTTCTTCAAGATGCTCAAATTTCAACTTCTACCTTGATTATGGAAATTCTACTTCATAATATACTATGCATGTAGAAACAAAATAAGTAACACATATTGAAGAAGAAGAGGAAGATCTCAGGGATGCTTCTCCAGTATTTGAAAATGGTATCTCTACCACCATGGATGAACTCAGAGAAATAAATATAGGTACAAAAGATGATCCAAGCCCCTACATTAATTAGTGTGGACATGACTCTTAAAGAGAAATAAATGTATATTTAATTTCTAAAGAAAAATAAATATATATTTTTCTAGAATTATACAGAAATTCTAGGGCTTGATCCTGATGTTTCTACTCATTGTTTGGGTTTGGCAGAAGAACATCGAGGATTCAAGCAAGCCTCAAGAAGAACACACCCAACTTATGATTCCAAAATTGAAGATGAAGTGGATAAGTTTATCAGGGATAACATCATCAAAGAAGTTAAATATCCCAAATGGCTGGCTAATATTGTCCCTATGAAAAGGAAGAATGGACAAATTAGAGTTTTCATTAATTTCATAGATCTTAATCGGTATTGTCCCAAGGATGATTTTCCAGTTCCTATCACAGAACTCTTAATTGATGAAACAGCTGGCTATGAAGCACTTTCCTTCATGGATGGATATTCTTGGTATAATAAAATCCAAATGGCTCTAGAAGATGAATAATCCATAGCCTTCAGAGCCCCTCAAGGTGTGTTTTGCAATCAGGTAATGCCCTTTGGCCCAAAGAATGTAGGTGCAACATGTCAACGTGCCATGCACCGCATCTTCAAACCCTTTTAAGGGAAATTTATTTAATGTTATGTGGACGATTTGGTGGTTAAATCCAGACAACGTTTAATCACATGGATGATTTGGAAATCATATTCCACAAACATTGACAACACAATTTGAAGATGAACCCCTTGAAATGTGCTTTTGTGGTAACCTGAGGAAACTTTCTTGGCATTTTTGTACGCCATTGTGGTATCTACGTTGATCCTGAGAAGACAAAATCAATCCTTGGTATGTCACCTTCTCTAAATTTGAATTAATTAAGAGAAATTCAAGGACACTTGACATATATTAAGTGTTTCTTTGCCAATCTGGCAGGAAAATGTTTACCCTTCATCAAATTAATAAAGAAGGGAGTCACCTCCAGTGGACTGAAGAATGTTAAAAAGAATTCAATATTCTCCAGAAATATATCTTGAGTCCACCGATATTAATTAAACCTATTTAAGGAAGACCACTTATTCATAATGTAACATCTTTAGAGTGATCATTGGGTGCCTTCCATTCCCAAAAGAATGGTGCTGGGAATGAAAATAGCCTTAATTATCTCAGTTGGACTATGATTGAGGCCAAAACTCGATATTCATGTATTGAAAAGTGCTTCCTAGCATTAATCGTTGCAGTTCAAAAATTGAGACACTACCTGCAACATCATGAGGTCTAACTGGTCTCTCAGAATAACCCACTCAAATTTATCCTTAGTCGTCCAATGCATACAGGATGTCTGGTAAGTTGGGAAGTTATTTTGTAGTAGTTTGATATCCAGTATGTGTCTCAAATGGTAATAAATTTCCAAGCTATGGTTGATTTCCTTTCTGAACACCCTTTAGTAGAAGATAAATCTTTAGATACTGAAGTTCATGATGAGAAAGTATTCTCTATTCAAGATAATCTTCACACATGGGAAATGTACTTTAATGGTGCTTCCAGTAGTCCAATAGGGAAGAAAATGGAAGATCCTAAATTCAATAAAGTTGGGTTAAGAATTGTAATTATTTCCTAAGAAAATGTAGTGCTACCCTATTCCTTCTTGTTGTTGGAAGGCGGTACAAACAATGAAGTAGAATATCAAGCACTCACCGTAGGATTGGAGTTGGTGTTTCAGGAACATGTGAATCACTTAAAGGTTAAAGGTGATTTAGACTTGGTAATCAAAAAAGTCAATGGGGACAATTCCATTAGAAAAGAAGAGTTAATCCCTTTGTATTATTACGTCAGAGATTTAATGGTGGAATTTCCTTTGGAACTCACATTTTATTATGTCCCGTGATCCCTAAATGCTCAAGATGATGAACTGGCTAATGTAGCCACAGTTCAGGAATATCCAAATCGGGACGAAACAATCATCAGTATTTCCCACCGTCAAACAGTTTACCTTATGTTCAAATCATAATAGAGGAAATCAATGAAATTAGTCCCATTTCTGAACCATATGGTCATACTACAAGATGGATGACAGCTATCAGGGAATACCTTCCAAATTGAACACTCCCACATGAAAGAGCCGGGAAATAAAAAATTTGGCAATGTGTGGTCAATTTTACTCTTTATGATAGCCTAGATCACCTAGAAAAAATTCTCTACAAGAGAGGTTTTGATGAAATTATCTTCAGATGTATTGATGGTAAAGAGAAAATGGTTGTCCTGAAAGATGTACATGCAGGTGTCTGTGGTGCCCACCAGTTTGGACATAGACTGTCTGATCAAAATCGAAGACACGGATACTTCTGGCCTTCAATGATACAAGATTGTTTTGATTTCACTAAGAAGTGTCATTATTTCCAAGTATATGCCAATTTCATTCATCAACCACCATATTTTCTCCATACAGATAAATAATCATGGCCATTTCCACATGGGGTAAGGATGTAGTAGCCCCTTACCCTACAACTACATCCAAGCTATTTAAGTATATTCTTACTTCTGCTGACTAATTTTCCAAATGGGAAGAGGTAGTACCTCTCTAAGAAGTTAGTTCTAAAAGAATTGTTAGCTTCATCAAGTATAACATCATTACCAAATTTGGTGTCCCTCATACTATATTGATGGACAATGGAACCAACTTCTTTTCATCTGATGTAAGGAAGTTGTATCAAGAATACAATATCAAATCCAACCATTCATCTAGGTATCATGCAGCGGAAAATGGCCAAATAGAAGCCTTCAATAAGACTTTTTCAAACATACTGAAAAATATGGTGGATAAATATAAGAAATCGTGGGCTGATAACCATTTTCATGCTTTATGGGATTATCGGACCACCACCTGCACTACTATGCGGTCAACTCCATATTCATTGGTATATGGAACAGAAGCAGTCTTTCCCGTTGAGGTTCAATTACCTTCGCTCAGAGTAGCCATTTGTGATCAGTCATATATATATAAACAATATAAAAAGTGATTGTATGAATTGGAATGATTAGATGAAAAAAAATTGTGCACCATCCACCACCTGGAAGTCCATCAGAATTGAATATCACAGGCTTTCAACAAAAAAGTTTGTCTTCGTTCATTTATTCAAGGAGAGTTGGTATTAGTCCTTAGAACACCAATGATACCAGGGAATAAGCCTCCAAATCTTGAGACAAAGTGGTAAGGACCTTATTCAATACATAAGGTCTACTCCAATGGAGATTATTCTTTAATATCAATGGATAGAGAACTCATTACAACTCCAACCAATGCAATATTCTTGATGAATTATTTTTTGTAACACAAATTCACTTCTTCCGAGATATATGATGCTAAACTATGCAGCACTAGTCCATGCATATGACCATAAATTACTTTAGTACTTACTATATGAATTTAAATTGCATGGTCCCTTTAGTCCTCACTGAATGACTTTAAACTGCATATAACATTTATCATCCAACATGACATTAAACTATTTGTCTGAGCTACAAGATGTTAAACTGCTAAGCACCCCATGTCTGTGACACATGTCATTTAAACTGTGAAACAGTCCCTTATACATACTACATGATGTTAAACTTTTCATCGTTATGGTTGTTTCTACCTCTTATTTCCCACACTGATTATGACTCACGTGAGCTTAGAGTAAACTTCAACCATAACACCCTCTCTAGGCCACTAACCCTGCGTAAGTTCCAACACCATTTTTATGTCGTTGTCCTCAAGTACAACTCGATCACCAATTCATTTTCAATTGAACTACATGGACTTTGATCCTTTCCTTCTAGTCTGGGTACATAGGTATCCTCCTGAGGTTCAATCCCAAAACCAACATCTTCACATAGGTTCACCTCCATCTCATACGGTGTTGATCCATGAAGCCCCCCAAACTAATATCTTCACCTTGGTTCACCATCGTCCTTGCTATATGACATTAAAATATACCGTCCCCCCATTTTCCTCATTGAAATACATTAAACTGAATAGCAATACATCTTAGCAACATGACGCTAAACTGTATAGCACCGGTCTATGCATATGACCTTAAACTGTTCGCACTTTTGTCATGTATGACAAAAACTACAACATTCTTTGACACCCTCACCTGAGAGGGAATCATTATTGACATTGATCTCCAATCATGGTATCTTCCAAAGACTACCTACATACATGGAAATAACCAATCCTTTAATCTTAGATCGAACCATCATTGCACTATAGTCCCCTTCCACCCTTCACATGTACGAATGAAATTTGTACCGAGGGTATTTCAAGAACTATGTATGTATCGATTCTCATCCTTATGGGATATGTAAGAATGTTCGATCATCCCTTGAATCTAGCACCATGTCTTTGAGCCTAACCCCAAATTCCATTTTCAGTCCCTTAGCTGAAAAGTCCCCCCTGTGAGTACATGAATGTGGTATGAAAACCCTGGTCTTTATTCACATCATGTTTATAAAAAACACACAATGTGTCTCCATCATTATGGTCCAAACTCTATGACCTTAAACTAAGATATTCTACGCTCTCGTCCCACATGACGTTAAACTATATTTCAAGAACTATGTATGGCTTTATTCCCATCCTTATGGGATACGTAGTGAAGTCCAGCATCTCAATTCAGGACCGAGGAACGACATGATTAAGGTTAGAATCGGTTTGTGTATCTTCTTTATTCACTAGAAAATTCCCATTTTGATGTGTCATACTTATAACCTTAAATACTTCCAGATCCCCATAACCTTTTTCATGACTTCTGGCCAAAAAATGTCTGATACCTGGGAATTCTATTGCCTGACTATGCAGCATGTGCCTTTAGCTGACCTTGCATAAGTAGTCTACATAACAGACCTCCCATCCAAATGATACGATTATTTTAATATGCATCCAATGCCCTTAAATGGCCCATCATAATTGAAACCCCTAATGGGTTTGTCAAATAGTGTTAACTTCATTCTTGGGAGGAAACCCTCTTTCATCCTTATTTGTCTTAACGACAATATATAGGGATCCGCAAATATATCCATCCTTAACATATTTTTCCCATACTAATTTTCATGATCTAAAAGTATTTATGTCTATGGTTTATATTTCCCTTCCCTACGTTTGGGTAAGACCTTTGTAGGAGTGACATTTATCCAATTCATTGACAATATTGATTGGAAATATCCTCTCCATATTCAAGTACCTCTCTCCATACAGAAGACTCTATGATTTGGAAAATTTGAATCTCCATAAATATTCACTGGATTTTAACAATAGAAAAGTAAAATTTCTAAGAGTCCTTTTGACTAACTATGCAGCACGTGCCCCTAGGTGGCCTTGCATAAGTAGTCTACATAACAGACCTGTCAGCCAAAAATGTTATTATTTTACTATGTAACCAATGCCTTTAAGTGGCCCTGCATAATTCAACCCCTAACGGGTTTTTCAAATAGTGGTAACTTCACTCTTAGGAAATACTTCTTCTAATGCCTTTTATCCCTTTTTTCATATCATCCCTCAGATTCAAAATTTCATAGCTAATAGTTTACATGTTTTTCCTTATACTTGAATGTGTAAATATGTTTTCAAACAAATTATCAAATAATTTGAGTCAATTTTTATCCAATCGTTCAATGCTATTCGACAATTAAACATTAGCCATTTTTTTGTCTGACGTGCCTGACGTTAAACTGCCAACAAATGACAAGGGAACTCTGAACAAGATTCGAGTCCCAGATTAATAAACATACATTTTGTATGATTTAGGTAATATTGAGAAATTAAAAGATTCAAAGTTTCTAGGATTATTTTTATAATCCTAGAAAAAATTAAACTATGCTTAATAGGACCATTGTCTTAGGTAAAATATATAAGTAATTAACAAAAGCATGCAGGTACAATTGATTGAAGGTGAAATGTCTTTTCATTGATGCACAAAATTAGAAGAACGTCCACAGATTTGAGTCTAATATCTTTTTCAATAATTATAAGTGGCACTCAACAAAACTCTTCATTTGATTTATAGCATTCCGAGCTTCATCAACATCCACCTAGAATTCATTCATTAAACTGGATACAATAAGAGACGCAGCAATACCAGCTCTTCTTGGAACAATTGTAATAGAATGTTCTTGAGTGTGGTTTGAAAAAAATTTCTGCTAATCAGACAGTGACTTTGTTTTTGTCCAAGAGATTTGTAATATGGATACATGGATCTGAGAATGAAGCATTGGAGGTAAAGATCCATTTGGAAATAGTAATATTTTCAGATATTGTTCTAATGTCATGATAGTCTTCTCTCCACCAACTGGTAGAGGAAAACATATCAGCCCATGGGTTTTCTATTTTCATATCTTCAAGGAAATGGCATGGAGAAAATTTGTTGAAAGTTCACACCATTGTTACTGCTCTTAATGCACAGCAGAACCGAAATATTTGGATAACAGTATGGCTGCATCTTGAGCGTATGAGGTTTCAAATCCAGAGAACATGGGAAGTGATGCATTATGTAGGCCTCTTCTACTGTTCCAACATTAATAAATGATACAAAAACTGAAGCGTTTTTTGAAGAAAAGTTTGTATAAGTTTGAAAGCAAGAATGTAGGAGACAGTTCTTTGGCTCTGGAATTTTGACTCCTTGCAGATTACCTTGGTCATAGAAAGGAAATTAAATGATTTGTGGGAAATTAACATGATACTTCTTCACATAATTAGCCAAATCTGGGAGAGTGTTGTCCTAGATATCATAATAGTCATGGCCAATGATGTTAATCATATCATCAGATTACTTTGCTAGAAAATTCATCAGCCGATCCAATTCTTATGGGAGCCATTGAATCTTCACAAATATCAAATAATTAACTTTTATGTATGTTGGTTTTTCATAAATTTTTTTATGAAATCAAAAAAATGGTTAAGGCATTAAGGTGCGCAACTGTGGTCACGCAAGTGTGACCGCCAAGTATGGGTGCTCAAGTATTGCCACGCAAGTCAATATACCTCTATAGAAGTGCGACACAATTTAGAAGAAGCAATCATTCGCGGACAGCAGCACCTACGCGAAGAGAGCTCACTTGCGCAATGAGAGCTAGAATCTTTGTAAGCTGGGTGCTTTGCGCGAGAGTGGCACCCATATTTATAGGTGAAGTAGTACCCTTGCGCGTTGTAACTTGCAAGACTCGCACCTATGCATCGATACATGCGCGTTCAAAACATGCACGCCACAAATCCTTGGTTTTCTCCTTTACCTCAGAGTCTAATATTCTTTCCTTTTTCGGATCCAACTATAAGGGGGGACTTTTGTTGATGCTCTGTTCCATCACAAAGTCCAATGTTTGAATAAGGGGAATTCCTTGAGAAAAGAAGAGGGAAAATTCATCAAATATTGCAAAGGCAATAAGGCGCAATGTATACATGCATGCCATCCATGGGCACGCAAGTCACTTACATGCTAGATATGAGGTGCACAAGTTACTTGTGCACCAGAAATGAAATTTTTCCCAAAACTCATGTGGCCTATAAATACCCCCTGTGGGCCCCCCATTTGAGGGACGAATTTTCCAAAACTCAGATTCAATCTCTGGTCACCCAAGTATTTTCCTGACGTCTTCTGAACACCTCTAAGGAAATTCTTTACCTATAATGGAAGCTCTAAAGAGGAAGGATAAGTCATAAGTAATAGAACTCATCAATACTTGCGCACTTGAGTGTCCAACCCTTAAGGTAAGTGAAGACACTTGTGTGCCACCTTTCCCTCTCAAGGGAACTTGCGCACCATATTTCTGGAAGCCTCTAGGGATGATACTAAGGGCTCCAATTAAAAGTCTCCTAAGTATCACTTTATGGATTATTCATCACCCAAGTTGACTCATGTCGCATAAGTATACTTGTGCGACCAAGAATTGTGCGCTAGAACAAAACTTGTGTGCCTCCTTCATAGTCACCTCCTTTCCTCAAATCCACGTTTCCTCTTCAAAGATAGCTTTCAAAACCCACTTCAAATCCATTTTTTGAATGGTTCATTTCTTGTCTTCCTAATCTGAAAGTAATTTTTGAGAAGATCTTTCAATTTGGTCCTCCTTCTCAGGATTAATCCTCAATGATAATTTCTTTTAACTTGGGCCTCTTTCTCAGGATTATGCCCTAACCTTATTTTCTTTTCATTTGGGATTCCTTATAAGGAATAAAATACAATCATAAGTCCCTCTTAAATTGTGGGCTTCCTTTTCAGGACTAAGTCCAAAGTTAAAATTACAAATCTCCATGAAGCAAAAATACCTTTATGGACCCTTCTCTTGGGCTTCTTTCCTAAACTAAGTCTTGATCTTCATTTACTCGGGTCGTCATACATACGTAAGCCCAACATCATTTCTTATGACTACATTTTCAGGGACCAATCATCATATTTACTGATTCCTTGGGTTTCTCACACTGAGCATGACTCATGTGGTCTTAGAGTGTAAAAGTAATTACGACATATCTATTTGTCCCATTAATTATGCATAAACCTCATACTTTTTCACTAGAACTATGTGGACTTTGATATCTTCCTTAAAAGTAGAGCTTGTAGAAAGCCTTTCTAAGGTTCAATCCCTTATTACATTAATTTTTCTCCGTCCTATATGATGTTACACCATATCCTTCCTATATAACTACATGGGTTTTGATTCCTTCTTTAACAAGGATACGTAGGTAGATCATCTGTGGGTACGATCCCAATTCTAAAATAATCCCTGTCTTTCTGATTGAAATTAAACATCAAGTTCCCCACTGAGTGGCTTTAAAACCAGTATGGTCATCATAGTGACCAAGAGATTTCTATCTAATGTATTGAAGGATACCATTGAATAATAATCTATTTTTCATATAGATGATTCTATATTGATGAAGAACCTCAAATACATATAAAAGAATCTCTAAATCCCAAACATATCAATAATTTATTGCAAAGTCTGTTGGAAAAACTCATTTTCATGCTTGGTAAATTAATGAGGATTCGTGAACATACCTTAAATCTATAAGAGAGTCCCAGAGTAGACAATAATTCCCAACAAAAAGGTGTGATGAGTCTGACCTCCCATACTCTCGACCAATAAAAATTCTTAAGCCACATCAGACCACAACTAATGAGCACCTACCTTTTAAAATTAGGTCCAAATGTATATAGAATCATTGGATTTTTCTGGTTCTATGAATAAACCCGTTAGAAACCAATTGTAACTTTTTAACCTTAAACAAACAAGGTCATCCCCATTTTCAGAAGAAAAAAACAACAAAATAGAATAATGAAATATTAATAGTAAAACCAATTTATTATTTTGATGAAGCAATTTATTATGTGTAATAAGATGATTTCAACTTTTATAGTAGATGTAAGGATTTAGATCGTGTGAGTCATCTGGGAAAAGTGTGAAATTATATGATTTTCATTATAAATTTTTTTTATGAAATTATATCATGTTTCATCTCCACTTTATGAATTCTTTAGCCTTTTAAAAAATAATCTATAATGGTTATTTATTATAGTAATCTATATGATCAATCACAGAGCATCCAATATTAATCATTAAATTGATGAATCCTTAAATTGTCAAACGACCCAAAAAAGTAGTTAGAATATTTAAAATAATATGGTAATAATATCATTACAATAATTCTCATCACATTCTATAACACTATTTTCTCCCTATTAATATTATTTTAAATATATTATAAAATCATCTAGGAAAATGAATCATGAAAATTTATTCAAAAGAATATAAATAATTCTAATAAATCATGTTCAATAATAAATAAAAATATTTAGTGCTTAATAAAAATAAAAAATACTTTAAATTTTATAATATTCCATCTACAAATCAATTGTTTGAAATTTTAGTACAGTTTCGTGAAAAATGTTCAATTAATCTTAATTATTTGTTCACATCATTATATTCACGTAGAAAAACTATCATGGTTCCCATATAACAGTCATAAACTCAGCATATTTAACATTATATTTCCATGTATACTACATACCCTAGGTATCATCTTGATATTATGATACACACTATCAAATTCTTGAAAAATTTACATGAGTAGTGAAATATCTGAAATGTAGTCTCATAGTTATCTTATTGATAATTACTTTTCTTTTCTAGAATATAAAATGTCTTAAAAAATAAAATTTATTAAAACAAAATGTTAAACTTATGAGAATAACAATAATTATTTCCATCTTGTAACTCATTCAAACTGACATAAAATTATTTAAAAAAAAATTTGAATAGAATCATCAAAATATAAGATTACTTTTCTAAATGATTATGGAGAGATAATATACCAAAATTATTTATTTTTTGTTTTATTATAAAAAATATTTTAAAAATATTTTTTTTCACTTCAAATTACAGTAGTTATTACTAATATTTTATGATTGATACATTATAATAAATTTTACTCTTTGAAACATTATGATATATCGTGATTAAAGATCTTATATATTTTCACCTCAAGGTGAAAAACATCATAGAATTATATAATTGGCATCATGGAGAATGAAAAAAGATTCCACTATTTTTTGAATCCTATATAGAGTAGCACCTTAACAAATTTTCATTTTTTCCATATTTTGTTGGAGCTTTATATGTATTTTTCTAAAATGATCTTAAAATGCTATGTATATTTAAGTGATTATTTTCTCCTACATGAAATGAAATCTCCAAAAAAGTATAATAATTTCAAACAATATATAAAAAAATGAGAGAGTTATATAATTATAAAAAGAAAATAAATAAAATGGAAAAGATCTAATGAACAATTGATGCTTAAGTTTTATTTAGATATGTGTGGAAATATTCTAATATTATTTTTGGGTATGTATTAGAAATAAATTGTAATAGTTTTTTTTGGAATTAATATTCATAAATTTATTATTTGGTAAGTGGTTTAAGATATAAATTCTAAATAGTTGAAATGATATTTTGAATAATTAAATACTTTAAAGAAGGTTATTTAATGTTAATAACATTATCTAATTATTAAAATGTATGTTTTATTGAATGTGAAAATTGATAAAAACACAAAAATAATTTTGGTACAATCATGAAAATAACATGTTCCCGTGGATTATATAGTTTATATAGTTGAGGATATGAGTGATTTTAATAGTAGTTGGATTAGTTATTAGAAATAATATTTTCATTATTGTTATCTTAGAATAATTAAAAATGGGTAACCAGAGGAATGTAGTGTAGTTAATTCACATATTATATTTGGAAAAGTCCTTCCCAATGAACTAGAAAATATTTATATATAATAAGTTTTAAAATGTTATACACTAAAATAGATATAATACTAGAGGAATTAAAAAGAATACAATTTTTGTAGTTAAATATGGATCTTTCCTCAATAATGGATATGATTTGATTTTAAAGGTGTTAATATTTTTAGAAAAGAAAATGAACTAAATAGAATATTAAATAATTATAAATCATGAAACTCATATGAAAAAAAAGATCTTTTAGACACAATGGAATAAAAATAATCCATGATATATAGATAAATTATATGAACTGTATAATAAAATTCGAATAGAATTTGAACATTGGTTTATATATGGTAGAATAATTCTCATTTGAGAGGGAAAATTATATATTTTGAGGCATAATAATATTATGAATGATGCCACAAATGAATTCATTCAATATTTTAATGATTATTATTGTATTAACATTAATTATATCCTTGAAATATAAATCATGATAGAAATTATTATTGATCTAAAACTAGAAAAAGAAAAATGATATTATGTATTGTTTTCAGATGATAGAAAATTTTATAAGTATTCACTAGGAACTGGATACATATGATATATTGTATGTTTTCTATGAATTAATTCATCTTACAATGGATTTCACTTTGTTATGAAATCACAAGATCAATAAAATCTAGTGTATAAATGAATTAGGTCGACATTTGTGACCTATATTTTTGTAATATATTTGAGAACAATGATTTATAATATATATAAAAATAAAAAAAAATTATTAAAAACTACATTATTAATGGGTTAAAAAAAAATTTAACTCATTCTCAATATTACAAAGATTTTGGAATAGGATATTGGAGGTATAAACTCAATATCCATGTTGATTTTATAGAGTGAAAATGGTTAAAAAAATTTGAAAAATAAGATTGGTCATGTGGATTCCAAAATAATATCATTAGAAATAGAAATTTATTTTTAATGGATGGTGAATATTTATACAATGGTGAACATCGAAACTAAAAATAAAATTTCATTAATAAAAGAAGGAATGAATGGAAATTCAAGGTGTTTACATATTATTTATTAATGTTGTAAAAATAAATTCATTTACTTTGAGCATATTGTGATACTGAATGTTTATTATTTTTAATTTCTATAAATATAAAAAACTTAAATATTGAAGAATATTTAATGGATGGAGAATGATTTTTGTATTTATGTGATGATTCAACAAAATTTCAATTCAATAAGGTAGATCTAATTTATTATATAAAATATAAATTGGAAATTGGTAGAGTATATGTATTGTCATCTTATATATATGATATGAATAGAGATGTAAATTGTAGTTAATTTTCTTTATAAATTATTTATGTTGATTACTTTGATATACATTTTTTGTGATTTATCAAACCCATTAAAATGATTTGAATTTAATGAAATAATTACATGTATTTTATCTTGGATAAATTTTATTATTCCATGTACATGACAAAATATGAATGAAAGAGCTACCAAAACCAAATAATGAAATATTTTAAATAATATTAGATATTTTAGTGTATTTCTATAAACACATGATATAAATTTATATAATATAATTATTTTTAGATTATTACATCCAAAATAAATTTTATTTTTGAACCCAAATGGAATAATGTTTTAATGATAAAATTATTTAAAGTATAAAATTTTTAAAATATAAATGAGAGTATGTTTGATCATGATGAAATTAAAAATAAATCCACTAAATTATTTAATGTTTTATTTCAAAGAAAATTTTTCTATATCGTGAATGTATATGGGGTATATAGGGAAGCAATTATTTTAATGTAAAATGTTACATTTGAATTTTATATTAAATTATCTCAATGAATCATTAGAATAAATACAATATATGATGATCTAAATATAAATCCTAGATAATGTGTCATAATTTCTAGAATTCATATGTTATAAAAATAATATCACTGATATATGAAAATAAATGAAGTTTGAATATTTTGTTTAAAGTGTGAAACATGAGTATTAGAAAGAAAATACTCCCCATTATTTAAATAATAATTCATTAAATATGTAAATTAAATAATTATGTTTAGTGTATGAATTTATAAGATAATAACATGAAAATTTGGAAGGAATTATTTAGTAATGAAATTAAATTACAAAAACAATAACAGTTTATTAAACATAAGGTGTATCTTGTTGTCTATATTATGTGGTTTTATTATGATCTAATTTATATTTGTCTACATCTGTATTTATTGAAAGGAATAATAATATTTACAGTTTATCATGTTACATGATAATGATTCTATAATTAAAATTTATTTAATTTTGGATGTATTAATTTCACGACTTGAAATAAAAACTATATTAATATTTCATAAATATTACCTTTTTTTATTTTTTTCAAAAAATATTGATTATTTGAAGTGATTTTTTTCTATAAAAAAAATTTAGGGAAGAGGGGGAACCATTTATAGGGTCTCAAATTTTAACCATTAAAAAATTATAGTGATAAAATCATGTGGTAGGATGATGCATCATGCCACCAATATAAATTCACTAACAGCTGTTTTATTATACAATATTAAACTATTTTGAATCACTTTTCCCATAACTTGTCTTATTGATCATATGAATATTCTATGTTGTTATTTTTTCACATTGGGATGTCATGGTCGATCATAGAAATTGTTTTGAGCATATATATTGATTCATGATTATATTATTTTTCATCTAGAATGGGTTCATGTGCTAGAGATTCATTTTCAAATAAGCCACATTCAGTTTGATCACATACCTTTTGAAACATGGGTCCACTAGACCAAAAACATTATTGGGAACAAGTAAATGGACATATCCATTCCTGGGAAAACTACAATTTGGATCTCATATTCATTCATCTGTGATCTCATGGTAAATAATAAATTAAATAACAAAAAATAATATTATACGATAATATTTCATATATTATTTAGGTTATTTAACATAATATATATTATTATCATGTGATGTGAAAAAGAGTTTATCCTAAATAGTATTCCATTTCAAACAACTTTACTACCAAAATTGTAGAATTAGATATACACTTTATGTAAGAAACAAATTAAAATTAATCTTTTATCCCATTTATAACTGTCTAATCTATCCAATCAGTCGTTATTCACTAGATTATACAAAAATTAGGAATATATTCATAAAATCTACATGGATCCCCAAATAATAAAAAATATAAATAAGCTGGATGAATTTAATGGAAATAATATAAATAATTTGACAACATAATGTAAATATATCTCCAAAAAATCTGAGTGGATGTTCCATCCTATTAAAATCCCCAATAAACCAATTGTAATAATCAAAAATTTCTAAAATTAGGAAGAACTAAGAGAATGGTGATATATTGTGTCCTGACCACATACTATATTCAAATTCAATATATCCATTATTTTGTTATTAAAAAGGAATATAATTAGATATTGGACTCTTTGGTTTAGAAAAATATGACGAAGGATGAATTGATTAAAATTTAATATTATAAAAATGGTTTCCATTATGATGGTAGATAAAATATTAATCATAATGTAATTATATTAAATCAAATGTATTATTTAATATATAATGTAAATAACGTAATATAAAGGATTCCTTCATATCTATATCAATTTTAAATTGGTTATATCCATTAGGGAAATTTCAAAATGATTCTTATGAATATGAAGGGATGTCACATGTGTGTTGATAAATAAGTGAAATCACTATGACCAACTGTGAACTAGCCACCATTTTGAAGGCATATGCCGAATCATGTTATTTATTACATTTAAATATACATGATTATTTCACTAGTTTAGAACAAATTGTACAAAAAAAGGATTCAATGAAATAATTTACATAGTTTCATGGAATTATTAGGAATAGACAAGTTGTATATTATAAATGGATGTTTAATGTGTTGTGTTTTATGATAGTAGGTGGTATATATCATTAGTTTTAGAGACTACCATTATTTTTTAGATTCCATGACACTGGTCAATGGGTACAGGCGTAGTTGATGTGAGATTCAAGAGTTCAATAATGTACAACACTTTTCATACATGTATATTTTAATTTTTTTAATGACACATAATTATATTTAGAAATGTGATGCTTGAGGTTTTTAAATGTATATTGCCTTTGGAAATATGGAAACATAAACCTCTTAGTTCATAATTAAATTGAACCTCCTCATAGTATGATCTAAAATACATGAACCCTTCTTAAACAAATAGTACTTACTACATTTCCTCACAACCTAGTCAAACAAATCATATGAAAGAATGATATTAGATTCTTTGTATAGTTAAACATGTGAGACACATAAACATAACATGTGAATAAGGTATCAAAATCATTAACATGTCCTTTAAAAACCATACACTTCGTACCAAAATCATAATCATGGGTCATGGAATAAATATTTACATATCATAAGACCTGAATGAAAATAAAATCAAATAAAATGATCCATGTGAGCATAAAAATGGTATAATACATTGAATTATGGTATACAAACTTGTATATAAAATCATTTTCATAGGAGTCAAGGATTACATACAAATCTATCATAGTAGAATGGGTTCACTCCCCAACCCATCATAGTATTAAAGGTTCAATCCCATGACAATCATAGTGGAAAACACCCTTTATAAAAATAAATTCACACCTCATTATGCTACTATTTATCTCAAGATATTTTAAATCATTACACAATAAATTACGTGGATATAGAAGCCCCACCATCCCATAATGAAAAAAATACATATGTGTACTCCAATATCATGAAAAATTATCATATGAAACCCCAATTAGAGAAATGGCCTTCATAAAAAATTCATCATAACATAACACATGAAAAAAAATCTATACAAAAGACATTCATCATATCACAACCCATGAGAAGAAATAGGTTTCATAAAAATTACATCATTGAATAGAACATTGAAAATAAATAAGATTCATACACTTATTCAAATCATAATATTAAAGCATCAAAAGAGAGAATAAAGATGGTATCATTGGATCATATCCCATATAAATATATATTAGTATGATGATGATGAAAAAAACACATTCAACATTTCTTGTGGAAAATGATTTTTTTGAAAGAAATATTTTTAAAATATGTATTTCATAAAATAAAAAGAAAATAATTATCTTTTTCCATAATATTTAATATTTAAAATATATTTATCAATGAAATTTTTTTTCAAGATGGTTTAAATCCCATTAATACCAAACATTTTAATATAATTGTTTTTTCATTTTTGGTAAAATCCGAACATTCCTTATATGGAAAATTTCATAAATAATACTTTTAAAATACATTTTAATTTAATTAAAACATGGGTAAATAGTATTTGTCAAATTATTTTTTTAATGTTAATACATTTTTAATATATTATTAGAAAATAGGTACATTGTAGAAAAAGATTTTTTAAAAGAACAGATAAAAAAATGTTTTTTATAAACACATTAATTTGAAATCAAATGAATATAAATAGAAGCAAATTAATGGAAAAAATATTTCAAAATCATAAAAAAATACATTAAATTTTATGAGTTTCTTAAGATATGGATCATAACATTTCATCATCAAAATCATAAACATAAACAATCCTGACAAATGGTGAGATTGATTTAAAAAACCATTACCATAATGGTAATATTGAATTGTAAACCCAAGAAATAATAAAATTTAATTAAAATAAATAATCATGATAATAAATAATATAATCATATTACTTGTAAATTGGGATTTTTATACACCACTTAATAGAATATAGATGCATGTAATAACTTATGTCAAAATGAAGGAAATTTGAACCAAAAATCCCTTACCCTAAGTCTCAAATCCAATCATACACAATAAAAATTAATTTATAAAAAATATTATTTTATTATATATTGTCAAAATAAAAATAATCATATGTATCATACCATATGATATTTAAATTATAATTTTTATTAACCATTTATCAAGAATTCTTTGTCAAATTCATATTTCGGTTAATAATTGCTTCAATTTTTGCGTATGGTTTGGTTTGGTATTTCAGATCATTTTACTTTGTTAATTTTTAAATAATAATAATACTTTTTCCATGATATATATATCATATATTTTAATTATATATTTATTATATTAATTAGTTAATTTTATATATTAAAAATGATTGACACTGTTCATGAATTCATCATTCCATATGTACACTTGAACTCTATTTCTATTTTTATTATAAAATAAAAAAAATGGTAAATATAATATTATGATTAAATAATAATTTTCATTTAATATATAATAAGTTAATTATTTACAATTTCTCTTATTACATTTGAAGAAAAGAAATCATGATAATTGTATCACAACACTTCGCGAGGTTGTAGTCCGTCATACACACTGTCAACATTATCATCTACCCAATGAATGTAAATTAAGAAAGAATATAATATATTATTACTGCATAAGAATAATAATATCATAAATATCATATGTAAATAATAAATCGATCAATATATCAAACTGTGAGAGGTGGTGATGGAATATCAATAACATCTAACCGTGAGGAGGTAGTCCACCATACACATGATCAACAGTTTTATTTCCCATTTAAGGGTAGATGAGAAAGATTTAAAAATTTTCATTATCATAATAACATATAAATATATATTAGAATAATTATTTTGTTATTTTATTATGGTTTAATAATTTTCTATGAAGTATGATTAATAATAATGTTAAAACAGAAATTTATGAGTTTTACAACTTCTTAAGAGAGCTTGTTTTTTATTATTATTTAAAGCCCTCATAGGTGTTTGTAATAATAAAATTTAAAGTTATTGGATTATAGGAGGGAAAAATAAATTGAATTTATATGGTAATGGATAATTTTTTTATGTGTGAATTTGAGATGATAGAGGGTGGGCATTTATTAGTGTGGGGGAAGACACTCATTGAATGTTGGGAAAGAACAAAGTGTGGCAACGTTTTTCAGATGAAATATTTTTTACAAATTAGTAATTATAGAACCTTATATGTGATATGAAAAAACAATTCTCATCAAATGGGTGTTATAAAAGTTCCTAGGTCATTTTACGCCTTATTTTTTTCTTTAATTCCTATTAAAATCATTTTCAACTTAACCAAAATAAATGATGTTTACTATTTTCCATATTAGTTATTGTAAAAAAAATTTACATAATTAGATAATATTAATAAAATTGATTGAAAATATGTATAACTTTTTTCCAAATTCAATTCAAATATGTGGTATAATTTAACATATAAATAAATCTACATACAAGACGAAAATGGGGTTTTACAAAGAGAAATGATTCAAAAGTGTAACAAATTTATACATTAATTTTCATTTTAAAATTGATTTAAATTTTCTATTTTGGTTTAATAAAAATATATTAGAATTTTTTTTACTTTATAAGAAATTTATTACTAAATTTTAATGTATTAATTTTAAGAACAAAAATATTTTTTTCAATAAAAACCATTATTTCACCCTATTCATAAAAAATTAATCTTTTACAAAAAATACTAAATAATAAATATAAGATAAACATTACATTAAAATTCCAAAAAATAATTTTAATTTTTTCATATATATTTTTAGAACGATTAAAAAATTACTCTTTTATTTTTTTACTGAAAAATAAAATCAATTTCCAAAAAAATGTATTTTTGAAACATATAAAAACATTATAAAATATATGAACATTATTTTAATAATTTATTTTTATATAATTATAATTTAAATTATATGAAATGCTTTTAAAACTATTCATAAAATTATTTTTAATAGTTATTTTTAAATATCCATGTCAAATATTAATATAATTACTATATTGTGGTTTTCTTACCACAATGAGGTGTCTTGGACATGCTAAAAAGAAATTAAATTTATTCTAAAAGAATATTTCATAAAATCTAGGGGTGTCACATGTTTACCTACCCATAAGTTTATATATGAAAATTTGTGTTCAATGTAAAGGATATATTATGATGTTAGGAACATAAGTGTTTTCTGGGATAATTTTAATTGATACTTTGTAAAGATCCTTAGTACTTGTGAGAAAACAATAAGATTATTTAAAGACATATTGGTTTATTTATTTAATATAATGTCACTTAGTATTGTCCCATATTTGAGACAAAAATATTTAAACATTATTTATAATATTAAATTATGTTTTACATAGATCCATTCCCTGATTTTATGGGTTACGTTATTGATTTAATTGAATTTATGGAAGTTTTAATGTTCTTTAATAGGGGAGGATTTATCAAGATCAGTATCATATATCATGAGTTTGTAGATTTTATTTCATAATAGATATAATGGGAACTTTTTCCCATGAATGTTTTATTGTTTTATGGGTTGTTATTTTGAATAATGTGGTGATATATAAACAAAATATAAAACATTATATAAAGAAAGTAGATAAAAAATACTAATTACCCAATATTACCCAGAGAGATGTATTTATTCGGGGTGTTATGAAATCCATTTGGTTTAAAAAATAATTAACTAATGTTATTGGTCTTGAGCCCTATTATATCCCTAGTTGATTGAGTTTTTCAAAATACTTTTTCAAAAAATAATAAGTTTGTATTATTTTTTGGGAATTTTGGGGATACACTGTAGATATTCCACCAATTACAGTTCGACCAATGAATGTTTTGATATTGGAGGATAATTTGGAAAGAATAGTTTGATGAATGTTTTGTGGGAACTATAAAATCTATTAATGAAAAAAGAGCCCATGAGTAGTTAATTCCATAGTATGTATACTCATGATAATATATATATATATATATATGGAATTTTATGAAATGATGTGTGTAATTCATCTATAATCAGTTTCCTTATTATGGGTACCAACATAGTAATATTATTATTTGTACTTATTCTGGATAATTCTACCAATTGGTTTTAGGATTTGAAAACATATTGGTAATTAAAAATTGATACTAGTGCATGTATCATAATAAATATAGATATTTATTCTTTCCATGGTAATATCAGTGTCACTCTTCCCTAGATAGGTGATATTCTTTTGTACTTATAAAAACATTCTCCTTCTATCAATTAATTTTCACTAACCAAATACATTTGGTATAAGGCCCTAGCCTTAAACCTTACTTAATATTGAGTTATTACAAGATTACACATTGAGGATCTTTTCAGGTTTAGAGTTTTATAGAATTATATCATAAAACTTTCATTACATTCCACATTTAAACAAAGTGGTTACATAAAAGATAGTATTCATTTTCCCATCAATGGAAACATATTTAAAATAAAACATGGATTCTTTCTTGACACTTCCTTGACACTATAATCATATCATGTACCAATCCCTTGACCTGTGAAAACATTTCAAAAACTTGGGAAGAGAATAAAAAGCTCAGTAAGGGTTATAAAAAGTATGTAAAGGAAACATGAGTACATATATACATAAGAATGAAATCATACTTTACCTATAAAACATAAGCACTTTAACATACCTCATAAAATCATGAATAAATCATATAAATCAAAAGACATAAATGTAACTTGAGGAATTCATAACATTCTTACGTAGGGAGTAACCCTCTTGGTTACGTTTGGAATACCCATCACAGTATATTCCCTAAATCTCTTCAGAGAAACCTTAACGTTTAACTCATTCGCGTTACCCAATGCATTGGAGAGCTATATCGGGCTCACCCGCCCTTAGTTTATCACGGAACCACCCATCTTCAGAACAATGCCCAAGAACCATAACATAATCATAGCACATAACTTAAGCATAAATGAAAGATAATATTCCCACATTGCAATAACAATATAACATTTTAAGATATTAAAATAATGAATCCATTCTAAAAACCATTTTCAAAACCATTTAAAACATTTAATAAAGAGATTTTTAAATAAAAGTGTCCCATGCCACATTTAAGCTTTTATCATTTTAAACCATTAATGTCCATATAAATAAATCATTAAAACCATTTTGAAAACATGGATATTAATGAGAAATATTTATAAGAATAAATCATTAAAACATTTAAAACGATATTATAGTTAAAGGGTTTTTAACAAAATGAGAGACACTTGAATACAGTAATTGAGGAATAACATTTAATAATATCATGAGAATAAAGGGATTCATGATATAATATTCCAAAGGACAATATATACACCATATAAGAGTGAATTGGTGCATAACAACAATGAAGTCTCAATGGAAATGTAAATTGAGATGAAATCCATTATAAAGATGGTATCCTTAAATTAAGGATAAATCAATCTCATAATTATGTGTGAAAAATATGAATACACCCAATATAAGTGGATATTAATTGTAAAATAATCAAAGGTGATTCACACATATTCAAAGGATTACATATTCAATAACTACATGTTGAACCCAAAGAAATAGAAATTGGGTTAAGAAATTCCCTTGACAGCCTAACGGCGTCACATCAAATTTTAGAAAAAGAGTTGATGAGAGAGATAAAGGGTACCTCATCACTTGGACATAAAATTTACGTCAATAAGGATATATAATAACATATCCCCACATAATAATATGAAAATTAAAATACATAACAAAAGAAGTCATTTAAAAAGAGGAGGGTGAAAGGTTCCCTTACCGATTTGGGTAACATTCAAAACGTACACCCCATGAAAGAAGGATTATAAAAAATTGATGTAAATACTCATAAATGAAAGTATGTTACCCAAAGAGTATAATAATGTACATTACATACACCACACAAAAGGAAATATTGGCAAATGTAGCATGAATCTCACAAAAACACAAAGTGAGATAAAAAGCCCCTTACGAAATTCCAGCAGCCTAACGGCGCCAATTAAAACTTCCAAAAAGGATTGATGAGATAAAATAGGGTCTCTCATCATATTAACATAAAAATTACAGTAATATTATTATAAAATAACATCCCAATCATAAGAAAGATGATCTTAAAAGTAATGACATAAAAAGTGTACTTAAAAAGAAAGAGAGGGGTAGGATCTCTTACCTCGGGTCTGACTTGACTCGATCGTTATTTAACCTCCTGAATAATAAACTTGAGTTAATTTCTACTTTCTTAAGAACCTTTTACAATTTCATTATTCCTTTTATATCTCTTACTACCATTCTATGAACACTATGTAATTTATTTAAGTTAATAATGGTCGTTTTGTAGATCATTGCTACTTGAGTCAAAAATAAATTCTTTATAATTACAAGTTGTTCATGTGGTAAAATATATATTATATCAAGAATTATATTCATTATGTATATATCATATATATCCATTATATCCATTATATACATGAATTTATAATATTACATAACATTTAGTGGTAAGAAATGAAATGCATCGTTCATGGAGACGGTAAGCCGTACGTACGCATGAACGCTACTTCCATTTATATTTCTTATTTAATGGAATTAAAACATAATGATAAATAATAGTATTATAATTCCAGTATTGTATCATATATAATATCATTAAATTTATCCTTTATACATACCACATATGGTGTTAACGAATCAAATCCCTTTGAGGGGGCGGTAGTCTGCACTTCCTAAAATGAAGATATCGCATTTACCCATAATGGAAACCATAAAGTTATAACATAAATGAAAAATACATAAGATTAAGTAAAACATAAACATATTATATATCATATATAAATATAGTGTCATATTAATGGCCACCTTTGAAGGTGTTATAATAATATTGAACAATCACCGTTTCGTGAGGCAGAAATTCGTCATCCACGGAAACAGTATGCTCTTTAACCATTAGATGAAGGTGTGTGTATGTGTAGCTCGAATAGTTCTTATAAAAACATCCTAGTATATTGAAGATACTGGTTTTGTTACAAAATAAAATAATAAAAAGAGTTTAGGGGTTGGATAAGAAAAATAAAACAAAAGAACACAAGTGAAGACATTACCTTAAAATCGGGTATCTCTCTTTGATTTGAGCTCAAAGGCTTCCTTGGGAAGCCTTCTTCCAAAATTGAGGATTCTAGGAGTAATATAGGGATGTGGAGAGACAAATTAGTAGGGTTTGGCCGAACCAAAGTCTTTAGAGGTGTGGGTATGGTGGTAGAGGTGGGGGCCTTTTATAAGAGGAGAGGAGGGGCACTCTTGGAAAGTAACAAAATGTTACTTTATTTTCAAAAGAGTTTCGGATTTCAAAGGTCCCATATTGATGTATTTAGAGGATAAGGTGGTAAGGGTTCGAAATATACTCATCCAATAGGTCTTTGACAAGTTTATGTTATATTTTTAACATTATCTGTTCATTTCATTTAAATCCTTTATTAATTAGGTAATCGCTGCATCATCATGATGTCATAAATAATTTAATTTATTTAATGTATAAAATTTATAAAACAAATATCATGATGTAGTAAATATTTTTATATTTATAATGAATAATTATAGTCAAAAATATGACTTGTATAACCCCATTTAAATTTTTTTTAGTAAAACAACTCATGTTTGTGACATTTTTATTTTAACTTTAAATAAAAAGTTATTTATGTCATTTTCCAACAAAATGTGGCTCCATGGGGTCCCCATGTTTACCCAAGGATTGTATTGGTCGGCCATGACATATCCAATGATGGTAGGACATGTTTTTAGGTCATTTCATATTATTAAAACATTTTTTTTACCTTAAATTACACTAATTACCTCTAATCGTGATTAAAAACTTAAAAGTTAATATTCACCAAAAAATTATTTTAATCACATTGAACCACATTTTACATCTTAATGACAACCATTTATGTCAGATTTTTGAAATTCAAATCACAAAAATGATAAAGTTTCATTTAAACAAAAAATCAATTTTTAAACTACCACTTAGTGGTTTCACTATTCATCAAAAATTGAAGTTTTTCAGAAAAATACAAAAAATTCACCCTAAGATATATTTGATATTCCAAATTCAATAATGATGTCTATTTTACAAAATTAAAAGCATATATGTTGCATTAATTAATTTAATAATTAATTCCCGCTGTCAAAACAAATAGTGTGTTTTTAAGAAACAATATCTATTAAAAGATTGACACTAGTTTAAGTCCAATTTCAAAGTGAAATTAATTCCAATGACCACCATTAGATTAAATGGTAAAAATATATTATAAATACACTTTAATCTAAATTAAAAATATAATCTCTCCGTATAAATAAATCAGATTAAAATGCGGTTTTGAATTAAAATGCAACATTTTCAATAAAAATGATCTTTATCGGAAAAATAACAAAATTTTACACAAAGTAAATTTTGATGTTCAGATTATAGAGAAGGATTTTATTTTTTTCAAACACTACATATAAAATTGTCAAAAGTATATTTAAAAAAGGTTCTCCATCAAAAGGCGGTTAATCGACCTTTTAAAGAATATTAGAAGATTTATGCCTAAAATTGGATTCATTTGCATTTTAAGCCTCTAACATTTATTTGATAAAAGTAAAAATATTTGACAAACATATATAATAATTTTTTAATTAGTTCTGTTCATTCCTGCCATTATAACAGTTAGGTGTTAACTACCTTTTAAAATAGTATTATTTTATTATTAGTGTGTAACGTAATATTTCTTAGAAACTCGTTGTTATGTATTGGTTACGCCCTCGAGCATAGAATTCTCTTTAAAGTAATATTAATATTTTATTCAAAAATATGAATAAATATGAAAATTTCATATTATTTATTTTCCTGGGGTGTTACATCCTTCCCCCCTTTTGGGAATTGCATCCTTGAATTTTTAAAGTTGGGCTTGGAAGCTTCATTGAAAATCCCACATCGGAACAAGAGTCAGTAAAACTATCACTTTAAAAGAATGGGAGAGAAGTACAAATGTCACCCGAGTTAACCCATACTAGGATACCAAGTATGAAAATATGGATATGGAGGAGAAAACAAAGGGTCATGTTCTGATGGAGAGTGATAGTAAACATGTCTAGGAGAAAGTTAACAATAAGAAAATCACAAAATTGTGATGGGTTAAACGGTATTCGATTCCCCAGTAGGAAAAATTAACAGACAACATTTTTGTTTTAAGTTACTTTTCATTGAGGAATTTATTTATGAGCTTAACTAAAACATTAGGAAGCATACTTAATTTTCAGGTTGACTTTCAACTTTTACTATAATTCTTACACGAACTCATATTTTCTCCAAAATATGAGTATTTAGGATGACTTGTTCACATTAAGAGAGCTATAATAAACTTCTAGAGAATCCCCTAATCCACAAAAGAGAACTATATAATTCCCATGTCTTTATACCTTAACCAAAACTAAAACCAAAAAGTCTAGTATGAGATCAGATAATACCCAAAAAGGATAATCCTTTATATAAGAAAAATCTATTCTTAATCTCCAAAATTTGTCAAAAAAAACCCAATGTTCAAAAAAGACCATTCAATAAACATCTATCCATAAAATTCTACAAAGTAAAACAAAACAAGATTGAAACCCAAAATGTATTAATCAGTAATTTCCTCAAATTCAAGGATCATATAAACCCAAATGGTTCTTTATAACTATATCAAAAAAAGAAAGGATAATTATTCCTCGAATAAAATATTCATATATCATGCATCAGGGTTACTATAAAAAGTCTTCTAATGTAACCCCATCATCAAAATAAACTTAATACATCTAAGAATTTCACCATCCTAAAATCTACCATAACTCTTGAATCCCTTATATGATGACTTCTTACTCATTCAACATTATTCATGATCCATTATCCATTCCATTTCAACTTATTCTGAAATTCTTCTTTCCTACAAACAAAATCATGAATCATATCCTAAGATTCCAATAATAGGAAAACATATGTTAAGAAGTAATTCATACCTTTCATTCTTCATTGTCAGTTTCTCCATCCTCAATCGGAATGGAATTAGGTATTGGTAAATGAATATTTGTACGATCTTGGTGACCCCATTCCCGAAACTTCTTCGTAGGACATGTGTTTTCATAATGACCATGCACGCCACATTTAAAACATTCAATTGATCCTTCAGAAAGAACTTCTTTCCCTTTCCTAGAGTCAACTAGATGCTTCCTTTTTCCATGGAAGGTTCTTGCTTTATGACCTTGATTTCCCCACCTATAGCATCTTTCTGTCCCTTTGAAACATTTTCCTATGAGTTTCTTTCCACATATTTGACACATAGGTTTTTTAACATACTTACATTTGTGATTATTACCTGAACTTCCGTAGGGATTTGTTTCTTGCATTTACGATGCCTTATAAAAACCACTATGGTTCAGGTTGTCAATCATGACTCCAGATAGTTGGTTGAGGATAACCACAAGAGTTCTCATTGTAGCTCCCATATCATTCAGTTGTTCATTCATAAAACCGTCACAGTTTTCTTCAAATCCATTGTTACTTTGGTGCCTGCTAGATCCAGCCATTTACTAAAACCAAAAAGGTCAGTGTGAGTATATCAGTAAAATCATCAAATAAAAAAGAGGAAGATAAACACCAAGATATACTTATCCAAGTTATCTCAAACTCATTCTAACTTCCAAAAAAATGATGAATCCATCTAGTATACTAACCATTGTGGTTATACACAATTTGTCACTTTTTCTTAAACAACACTCTAACCTCTAAAGTTATCTAAACTGACCTCTGATACCAACTATAAGGCCCCAGACTTAAACCTTACTTAATCTTGAGTTATTAAAAGATTACACATTGAGGATCTTTTTAGGTTTAGAGTTTTAGAGAATTAGATCATAAAACTTGCATTACATTCCACATTTAAACAAATTGGTTACATAAAAGATAGTATTAATTTTCCCATCAATGGAAACATATTTAAAATAAAATATGGATTCTTTCTTGACACTTTATTGAAACTATCATCATATCATGTACCAATCCCTTGACCTGTGAAAACATTTCAAAAACATGGGATGAGCAAAAAAATCTCAGTAAGGGTTATAAAAAGTATGGAAAGGAAACATGAGTACATATATACATAAGAATGAAATCATACATTAACCATAAAACATAATCACATTAACATAACTCATAAAATAATGAATAAATCATATAAATCATAAGACATAAAGGTAACTTCAGTCATTCATAACATTATTACGTAGGGAGTAACCCACTTTGTTACATTTGGAATACCCATCACAGTATATTCCTTAAATCTCTTCGGAGAAACCTTAACGTTTAACTCTTTCACGTTACCCAATGCATTGGAGAGATATATTGGGCTCACCCACCCTTAGTTTATCACGGAACCACCCGTCTTCATAACAATGCCCAAAACCATAACATAATCATAGCAGATAACTTAATTATAAAGGAAAGATAATATTTCCACATTGCAATAACAATATAACACTTTAAGATATTGAAATAATGAATCCATTCTAAAAACCATTTTCAAAACCATTTAAAACATTTAATAGAGATATTTTTAAATCAAAGTGTCCCATACCACATTGAAGCTTTTAAAATTTTAAACCATTAATATCCATATAAATAAATCCTTAAAACCATTTTGAAAACATGGATATTAATGAGAAATATTTATAAGAATAAATCATTAAAACATTTAAAACGATATTTTAGTTAAAGGGTTTTTAACAAAATGATAGACACTTGAATACATTAATTGAGGAATAACATTTAATAATATCATGATAATAAAGGGATTCATGATATAATATTCCAAAGGACAGTATATACACCATATAAGAGTGAATTGGTGCATAAAAATAATGAAGTCTCAATGGAAATGCAAATTGAGATGAAATCCATTATAGAGATGGTATCCTTAAATTAAGGATAAATCAATCTCATAATTATGTGTCACAAATATAAATACACCCAATATAAGTGGATATTAAGTTTAAAATAATCAAAGGTCATGACATATTCAATAACTACATGTTGAACCCAAAGAAATCGAAATTGGGTTAAAAAGTTCCCTTGACTGCCTAACGGCGTCACATCAAATTTTAGAAAAAGAGTTGATGAGATAGATAAAGGTTACCTCATCACATGGACATAAAAATTACATTAAGAGTATTATAAAAGAACATCCCAATCATAAGAAAGGTGAGATTAAAAGGAATGACATAAAAGAGTGTACTTAAAAAGAAAGATAGGGGTAGGATCCCTTACCTCGGGTCCGACTTGACTTGATCATTCTTTAACCTCCTGAATAATAAACATGAGTTAATTTCTACTTTCTTAAGAACCTTTTCCAATTTCATTATTCCTTTTATATCTCTTACTACCATGATATGAACACTATGTAATTTTTTTATGTTAATAATGGTCGTTTTGTAGATCATTGCTACTTGAGTCAAAAATAAAATCTTTATAATTACAAGTTGTTCATGTGTAAAATATATATTATATCCAGAATTATATTCATTATTTAGATATCATATATATCATATATATCCATTATATACATGAATTTATAATATTACATAAAATTTAGAGGTAAGAAATGAAATGCACTGTTCATGGAGACGGTAAGCCGTACGTAGGCATGAACGCTACTTCACTTTCTATTTCTTATTTAATAGAATTAAAACATAATGATACATAATAGTATTATAATTCCAGTATGTTATCATATATAATATCATTAAATTTATCCTTTATACGTACCACATATGGTGTTAACGAATCAAATCACTTTGAGGGGGCGGTAGTCCGCACTTCCTAAAATGAAGATATCGCATTTACCCATAATGGAATCCATAAAGGTATGTAATAAATGAAAAATACAGAAGATTAAGTAAAACATAAACATATTATATATCATATATAAATATAGTGTCATCTTAATGGACACATTTTAAGGTGTTATAAGAATATTGAACAATCATCGTTTCGTGAGGCAGAAATTCATCATCCACGGAAACAGTATGTTCTTTAACCATTAGATGAAGGTGTGTGTAAGTGTACCTAGAATCCTAATTATAAAAACATCATATTATATTTAAGATACTTTTTTTGTTACAAAATAAAAGAATAAAAAGAGTTTAGTGGGTTGGAGTAGCAAAATAAAACAAAAGAACACAAGTGAAGACATTACCTTAAAATCGGGTATCTCTCTTTGATTTGAGCTCAAAGGCTTCCTTGGGAAGACTTATTCCCAAAGTGAGGCTTCTATGAGTAATATAGGGATGTGGAGAGAAAAAATTATCAGGGTTTGGCCGATCCAAATGCTTGAGAGGTGTGGGTAAGGTGGTAGAGGTGGGGGCCTTTTATAAGAGGAGAGGAGGGGCACTCTTGGAAAGTTACAAAATATGACTTTATTTTCAAAAGAGCTTCGGATTTTAAAGGTCCCACATTGATGTATTTCTAGGATAAGGTGGTAAGGGTTATAAATATACTCATCCAATAAGTTTTTGACAAGTTAAAGTTATAGTTTTAATATTATATTTTCATTTAATTAAAATCCTTTATTAATGAGGTAATCGCTGCATCATCATGATGTCATAAATAATTTAATTTATTTAATGTATAAAAATTATAAAACAAATATCATGATGTAGGAAATATTTTTAGATTTCTAATGAATATTTATAGTCAAAAATATGACTTGTATAACCCCATTTAAAAATTGTTTTAGTAAAACCACTCATGCTTGTGACATTTTTATTTTAACTTTAAATAAAAAGTTATTTATGTCATTTTCCAACCAAAGTTGCTCCATGGGGTCCCCAAGATTACCCATGGATTGTCTTGGTCGTCCATGACACATCCAATGAGGGTAGTACATGTTTCTATGTCATTTCATATTATTAAAACATTATTTTTACCTTAAATTACACTATTTACCTCTAATCGTGATTAAAAACTTAAAAGTTACTATTCACAAAAAAATTATTTTAATCCCATTGAACCACATTTTAAATCCAAATGACAATAATGTATGTCAGGTTTTTGAAATTTAAATCACAGAAATGGTAAAGTTTCATTTAAACGAAAAATCAGTTTTTAAACTACCACTTAGTGGTTTCACTATTCATCAAAAATTGAAGTTTTTCAGAAAAATACGAAAAATTCACCCTAAGATATATTTGATATTCAGAATTAAATAATGATGTCTATTTTACAAAATTCAAAACGTATATGTTCCATTAATTAATTTAATAATTAATTCTAGCTGTCAAAACAAATAGCATGTTTTTAAGAAACAATATCGATTAAAAGATTGACACTAGATTAAGTCCAATTTCAAAGTGAAATTAATTCCAATGACCACCATTAGATTAAATGGTAAAAATATATTCTAAATACACTTTAATATAAATTAAAAATATAATCTATCCATATAAATAAATCAGATTAAAAGGAGTTTTTGAATTAAAATGCAACATTTTCAATAAAAATGATCTTTATCGGAAAAATAACAAAATTTTACACAAAGTAAATTTTGATGTCTAGATTCTAAAGAAGGATTTTATTTTGTCAAACACAACATATAAAATTGTCAAAATTATATTTAAAAATCGTTCTCCATCAAAAGGTGGTTAATCGAACTTTTAAAGAATATTAGAAGATTTATGCCTAAAATTGGATTCATTTGCATTTTAAGCCTCTAACATTTATTTGATAAAAGTAAAAATATTTTACAAACATATATAATCATTTTTTAGTTATTTTCATTCATTCCTTCCATTATAATGTCTAGGCGTTAACTACCTTTTAAAATAATATTATTTTATTATTAGAGTGTAACGTAAGATTTCTAAGAAACTCGTTGTTACGTATTGGGTACGCCCTCGATCATAGAATTCCCTTTAAAGTAATATTAATATTTTATTCAAAAATATGGATAAATATGAAAATGTCATATTATTTATTTATCTAGGGTGTTACATTTGGGAATTTTTTTGGTATATTTATAATGGATAACATAGAATCAAGAATTTATCATCCCTCCCCTCTATATTGTCCTGATAAGGTGGTGGAATGATTCATGGCCTTACATTTCATCCCTTTGGTTCCAAATGAAGGATATAAATGCCAAGGGATTAAAAAATCAACCAACAACATCATAACAAAAGACTATAATATTATTCATTAATACATTATAAATTATCTCAAGGAAATACCATTTATATAAAACACAAACATTAACTATACCATAATGGATGAATAAAATATCAAATAACACAATGAAATACTAATCCCACAAAACCGCAATACTCAAAGGATAGTACTCTAGAATCCCAACATTCTCCATGCTCCAAATCAAAAAAACATCCCATGTATCATGAAGCACCACTAACGAAGTGTGAAAAATTATGTTCCCCTTTTTCATAATGAACAATATCTGCAAAATCACTATATTTTAAAAGCATTGGTTGTAAGGACCCGGCCTTAACCATTACTTATTATTGAATTAAATGAATAATTCACATTGAGGATATTTTAAGGTTTAGAGTTTTAGAGAATTAGGACATAACTATTACATCTCAAAGATTACAAAGTAGACACATCTACTCAGCTTCCATTTTTTCACAAAATAAAACTCTTGAACAAAAGATTCATGTCTAGTTCCTTGTTTTAGACAGCCTGACATTTCCTTGATCCCATCCTTGACCCTATTCATCTTTATGTCCTGTGAAAAACATTTCAAAAAAAACTTAGGATGAGCATAAAAAGCTCAGTAAGGGTTATAACAATACGGAAAGAAAACATTAGTCCATGTATACATAAGAATCAATGAAATCATACTTTACTCATAAAACATAAGCAATTTAACATACCTCATGAAATCATAGGATTTACGAATAACTCATAGAAATCATAATACATAAAGGTAACTTGAGGCATTCATAACTTCCTTACGTAGGGAGTAACCCTCTTGGTTATGTTTGGAATACCCATCACAGTATATTCCCTAAATGTATTCACAGAAACCTTAACGTTTAACTCCTTCACGTTACCCAATGCATTGGAGATCTATATCGGGCTCACCCGCCCTTAGTTTATCACAGAACCACCCATCTTCATAAACAATGCCCAAGAACCATAACATAATCAAAGCACATAACTTAAGCATAAAGGAAAGATAACATTACTAAATTGTAATAACAATATAACATTTAAAGATAATGAATCCATTCTAAAAACCATTTTCAAAACCATTTAAAACATTTAATAAAGATATTTTTGAATGAAAGTTTCCCATACCACTTTGAAGTTTTTAACATTTTAAACCATTAATATCCATATAATTAAATCCTTAAAACCATTTTTAAAACATGGATATTAATAAGAAATATTTATAAGAATAAATCATTAAAACGTTTAAAACGATATTTTAGTTAAAGGGTTTTTAACAAAATGAGAGACACTTGAATACAATAATTGAGGAATAACATTTAATCAAAATATTATAATATCATGAGAATAAATGGATTCATGATATAATATTCCAAAGGACAGTATATACACCATATAAGAGTGAATTGGTGCATAACAACAATGAAGTCTCAATGTAAAATGAGATGAAATCCCTTATAAAGAAGGTATCCTTAAATTAAGGATAAATCAATCTCATAATTATGTGTGACAAATATTAATACACCCAATATAATTGTATATAAATTTTAGAACAATAAAAGGTCATTCACACATATTCAAAGGATGAAATATTCAATAAATACATGTTGAACCCAAAGAAATCGAAATTGGGTTAAGAAGTTCCCTTGGTAAAATTCGACAGCCTAACGATGTCACTTTAAAATTCATAAAATTAGTTGATGAGAGAGAAAATTGTATCTCATCACTTGGACATAAAATTTACATCAATAAGGATATACAAGAACATATACCAACATAAAAAAATGTAAATTAAAATACATAATAAAAGAAGCCTTTTTAAAAGAGGAGGGTGAAAGGTTCCCTTACCGATTTGGGAAACTTTTGAAACGTACACCCCATGAAAGAAGGGTCATACAATGAAGATGTAACTACCCATAAATGAGATTATATTATACAAATAGTAAAATAATGGGCAGTACATACACCACACAAAAGGAAATAGTTTCCAATGTAGCATGAATCTCACGGGAATAAAAAGTGAGATGAAAATCCCCTTATGAAACTTTGGCAGCCTAACGGCGCCACATAAAACTTCCAAAAATGGATTGATGAGATAAAATAGGGTTTTTCATAATATTAAAATAAAATTTACAGAAATAGGACTATAAAATAAAATACTCCAACATAATAAAGATGAGCTTAAAGTAAGTTACATAAAAAGAGTACTTAAAAACAAAGAAAGAGGTAGGATCCCTTACGAAAATTCGGTAGCCTAACGGCGCCACTTAAAAATTCTTAAAATGAGTTTATGAGAGTAAAAGGGGGTATCTCATCATATGAAAATACAAATTAGAGTATGGTGAATATAAAATAACATCCTCCAACATAAGAACATGAAGCATAAATGAAATGACATAAAAGAGGGTACTTGAAAAGAAAGAGAGAGGTCGGATCCCTTACCTCAAGTCCGACTTGTCTTGTTCGTTTCTTTATATTCCTGAGTAATAAAATTTGGTCAATTTATAATTTCTTAAGTACCTCCTTTAAGGATTATTATTCAGTTC
Organism: Viscum album; assembly: GCA_963277665.1. Taxonomy (NCBI): domain Eukaryota; kingdom Viridiplantae; phylum Streptophyta; class Magnoliopsida; order Santalales; family Viscaceae; genus Viscum; species Viscum album. The sequence continues at coordinate 1,214,253,488 of OY728137.1, forward strand.
ATATCACATATTACAATGTTATAATAATTGTTTAATAATTTTAGTTCATATCATACGTTTTTGTCGATGTTTGGTACATGAGTCAAAAATGAACTTGTTTGAAAATGATTTTCCATGTAGTTATAAGTAAATCATCTCCAGAATATTATTAATTATTTAAATATCATATATAACCAATAAATATTCACTTTATACTATTCCATAACATTTGGAGATAAAAATAAATGAAATGCACCGTTCATGGAGACGGTGGGTCGTACGTACGCATGAACGCTACTTTCATTTCATTGACATTTTAATGGAATTAAAAATAATTGAGATATATATATATATTATAATTAAAGTATAATATATATGTTTTATAGGTCACATAAGTTCATTAATTTCATTCTTTATACATTCCATTTATTGCATGAACGAGTCACATCACTTGAGGGGCGGTAGTCCACACTTCCTCATATGTAATTATCGCATTTGCACAAAATGAAAATCATAATGGTATGTTTTAAATATAAAATACAGAAGCATATGGAAAAAATATATATCATATATATCATATATAAAATACAGTGACATCATAATGTCCACCTTTAAAGGTGTTAAGAGAATATTGAACAATCATCGTTTCGTGAGGCAGTAATTCGTCATCCACAGAAACAGTATGTTCTTTAACCATTAGACGGATGTGTGTGTAAGTGTAGATAGAATCCTTATTATAAAAATATTCTAGTATATTTAATATACTGGTGTTGTCACAAAATAATGTAATAAAAAGATTTTAGGGGGTTGGAGAATCAAAATAAAACATATGAACACAAGAGAAGACACTACCTTTAAATCGGGTAACTCTTTTTGATTTGAGTTCAAAGGCTTCCTTGGAAGGACTTCTGCACAATGTGAGTCTTTTAGGAGTAATAGAGGGATGTGTAGAGACAAAATGGTCTGGGGTTGGACGAGCCAAAGGCATGAGTGGTGTGGGTAAGGTGGTAGAGGTGGGGGCCTTTTATAAGAGGAGAGGAGGGGCACTCTTGGAAAGTCTTGAAAAGTAACATTATTATAAAATGTTTTTCAGATTTTAAAGGTCCAAAAATTATATATTTCTAGGATAAGGTGATAAGAGTTATAAATACACTCATACAATAGGTTTTTGAAAAGTTTAGGTCTTATATTTTACATTATCTTTTCATTTTATTTAAATTGTTAAATAATGAGGTAATCAGTGCATCATCATGGTGTCATAAATAATATAATTTATTTAATGTATAAAAATTATAGAAAAAATATCATGATTTAGGAAATCTTCTTATATTTCTAATGAATATTTATAGTCAAAAATATGACTTGTATAACCCCATGTAAGAGTTTTTTTAGTAAAACAATACATGTTTATGACATTTTAATTTTAACTTTAAATAAAAAGTTATTAATGACATTTTCCTACCAAAGTGGCTCCATGGGGTCCCCAAGTTGACACATAGATTTTCTTGGTCGTCCATGACACATCCAATAATGGTAGTACATGTGTCAAGGTCATTTCATATTATTAAAACATTATTTTTACCTTAAATTACACTAATTACCTCTAATCGTGATTAAAAACTTAAAAGTTACTATTCACCAAAAAAATATTTTAATCCCATTGAACCACATTTTACATCCTAATGACAACCATATATGTCATATTTTTAAAATTCAAATCACAGAAGTGGTAAAGTTTCATTTAAATGAAAAATCAGTTTTTAAACTACCACTTAGTGGTTTTACTATTCAACAAAAATTGATGTTTTTCAGAAAAATACCAAAAATTCACCCTAAGCTATATTTGATATTCCAAATTAAAAAATGATGTATATTTTACAAAATTAAAAATATATAAGTTACATTAATTAATTTAATAATTAATTCCCACTGTCAGAACTAATAGCGTTTTGTATGAAACAATATATATCAAAAGATTGACACTAGTTTAAGTCCAATTTCAAAGTGAAATAAATTCAAATGAACACTATTGGATTAAATGGTAAAAATATATTCTAATTTCACTTTAAAACCAATTCAATATATAATTTAATCATATAAATAAATTATATTAAAAAGTGGTTTTGAATTAAAATACAACATTTTTCACTATTCAATAAAAATGAACTTTATCGGAAAAATACCAGAAATTTACACAAAGTAAATTTTGATGTCCCGATTATATAGAAGAATTTTATTTTTCCATATATAACACCTAAAATTTTCAACAAGTGGATTTAAAATAGGTTCTCCATTAAAAGGCGGTTAATCGACCTTTTAAAGAATATTAGAATGTTTACGCTTAATGTTGGATTCATTCACATTTTTAATCCTCTAACATTTATTGTAAAAAGTAAAAATATTTGACAAACATATATAATCATTTTATAGTTAGTTCTGTTCATTCCCTCCATTACAACAGCTAGTCGTTAACTACCACTTAAAATAATATTATTTTATTATTAGAGTGCAACGTAAGATTTCAAAGAAACTCGTTGTTGCGTATTGGGTACGTCATCGAGAATAGCATCCCCTTTAATGTAATATTACTATTTTTTTAAAAAATATGGATAAATATGAAAATGTAATATTATTTATTTATCTGGGATGTTACATTCTTCCCCCCTTTTGGGAATTGCCTCCTCGCAATTTTTAAAATTGGGCTTCGAAAATTCATTGAAATCCCCACATCAGAAAAAGGATTAAATTAAGATGTAACTTTAAAAGAAAGAAAGGTATGTACAATGGTCACCCGAGTTAACCCATACGAGGATTCCATGTAGGAAAACATGGATATGGAAGAAAAAACAAAGGGTCATGTTCCGAGGGAAAGCGATAGAAAACATGTTTAGGAGAAAGTTAACCAGTAGAAAATCACAAACTGGTGATGGGTTAAACAGTATTTGATTCCCCAGTAGGAAAAGTTTACAGAAAACATTTTGTTTTTAAGTTAACTTTCATTAAATAATTTATTTATGAGCCTAACTAAAACATAAGGAAACATACTTACTTGTCATGTTGACTTTCAAATTTTACCAGATTTCTTACATGAACTCATATTTTCTCTAAAAGACGAGTATTTAGGATGACTTGCTCACATTAAGAGTGATATAATCAACTTCTTGAGAATCACCTAATCCAAAAAAGAGAACTATACATTTCTCATGTCTTTATACCTTAACCAAAACCAAAACCAAAAATTTTAGTACAAGATTAGATAATCCCAAAATGGATAATTTTTTTTACAAAAAGAAAAACTACTCCTAATCTTCAAAATTTGTCAAACAGTACCCAAAGTTCAACAAAGACCATTCAATAAACAATTTGTCCATAAAATTCTTCAAAGTAAACCAAACTAAGACTGAAACCCAAATATTTGAAGGATTTAGTCACATAGTCTTCCAAGGTACAAATTAACACTTATCTCCAAATAACATCAGTTGCTCTAAAAGTCTCATATTGAAAAGTAATTATCCTAATCACATATCCTCCATGATAGGTTAATAATTTCCATAGATAACTCAAAAAAAACTTATTCTAGATTCATAAGATCATCTAACTAAAAAGAATTAGTCAAAATAACCAGGGAATTCACATAGTCTAGTGGTAGGCGATAAATACTAGTCGCACTTTGGATGTGGGTTCGATTCCCGCAGCTTCGTCCGACGCGACGGGTTGTCCCATGGTCTGCGTGTTGTCATTTTCCCAAAACTATATAATTCTTATAACATTCCCCAAAAAGAGATAAAATCTTCAAAAATAACCATAACATAATTTAACCTCAAGTTTATCTCATGTCGTTCATATTCCATCATAACATACAGTAACCCATAATTACCTCAAAAGTAAGGATCATATAAACCCTAATGGTTACCTTTATAATTATTACATGAACTTCCACGTCGAGTTGGTTCTCTCGTACATGATGCATTAGAGAACTCACCAAGGTTCAAGTGGTTTATCATGACTCCTGATAGTTGGTTTAGAATAACCACAAGATTTCTCATTGAATCCCCCATTTCATCCAGTCTCTTAATCAGAGAACCACCACAGTTTCCTTCAAACCCATTGTCACATTGGTGCTTGCTAGATCCATCCATTTACTAAAACCAAAAATGTCAGGGTGAGTATATCAAAAAAATCATCATGTAGTAATGAGGAAGATAAATACTAAGATATACTTACTCATTAACTTTATCTAAAAATTATGAATCTTTCTAGAATCCTATCCATTATGGTAATGTCACTTATACTTAAAGAATACCCTAACTTCTAAAGCTATCTAAACCTTCCTTTGATACCAACTATAAGGAACCGACCTTAAAAATTACTTATTATTTAATTAAATGAATAATTCACATTGAGGATCTTTTCAGGTTTAGAGTTTTAGAGAATTAGGACATAACTATTACATCTCAAAGATTACAAAGTAGACACATCAACTCAGCTTCCATTTTTTCACAAAATAAAAACTCTTGAACAAAATAGTCATGTCTATTTCCTTGTCTTAGACAGCCTGACATTTCCTTGATCCCATCCTTGACCCTATTCAACTTTATGTCCTGTGAAAAACATTTCAAAAAAAACTTTGGATGAGCATTAAAATCTCAGTAAGGGTTATAATAATATGGAAAGAAAACATCAGTCCATGTATACATAAGAATCAATGAAATCATACTTTACTCATAAAAAATAAGCAATTTAACATACCTCATGAAATCATAGGATTTACGAATAACTCATAGAAATCATAAGACATAAAGTTAACTTGAGGCATTCAAAACATTCTTACGTAGGGAGTAACTCTATTGGTTACGTTTGGAATACCCATCACAGTATATTCCCTAAATCTCTTTGTAGAAACCTTAACATTTAAGAATAAATGGATTCATGATATAATATTCCAAAGGATAGTATATAGACCATATAAGAGTGAATTGGTGCATAACAACAATGAAGTCTCAATGTAAAATGAGATGAAATCCCTTATAAAGAAGGTATCCTTAAATTAAGGATAAATCAATCTCATAATTATGTGTGACAGATATAAATACGCCCAATATAAGTGGATATTAACTGTAAAACAATCAATGGTCATTCACACATATTCAAAGGATGACATATTCAATAACTACATGTTGAACCCAAAGAAATCGAAATTGGGTTAAGAAGTTCCCTTGGTAAAATTCGACAGCCTGACGGCGTCACTTTAAAATTCATAAAATTATTTGATGAGAGAGAAAATGGTATCTCATAACTTGGACATAAAATTTACATCAATAAGGATATAGAAGAACATATCCCAACATAAAAATATGTTAATTAAAAGACATAACAAAAGAAGTCTTTTAAAAATAGTAGGGTGAAAGGTTCCCTTACCAATTTGGGCAAATTTCGAAACGTACACCCCATGAAAGAAGGGTCATACAATGAAGATGTAACTACCCATAAATGAGAGTATATTATAAAAATAGTAAAATAATGGGCAGTACATACACCACACAAAATTAAATAGTGTCTAATGTAGCATGAATCTCACAGGAATAAAAAGTGAGATGAAAATCCCCTTATGAAAATTTGGCATCCTAACGGCGCCACATAAAACTTCCAAAAATGGATTGATGAGATAAAATAGGATCTCTCATAATATTAAAATACAATTTACAGCAAGAGGAATATAAAAGAACATCCCCCAACATAAGAAAGAGTTGATTAAAGTAAGTTACATAAAAAGAGTACTTAAAAACAAAGAGAGAGGTAGGATCCCTTACGAAAATTCTGCAGCCTAACGGCACCACTTAAAAATTATTAAAATGAATTGATGAGAGTAATAGGGGGTATCTAATCATATGAAAATAAAAATTACAGTATGGTGAATATAAAATAACATCCTCCAACATAATAACATGAAGCATAAATGAAATGACATAAAAGAGGGTACTTGAAAAGAAAGAGAGAGGTCGGATCCCTTACCTCAAGTCCGACTTGTCTTGTTCGTTTCGTTATATTCCTGAATAATAAAATTTGGTAAATTTATAATTTCTTAAGAACCTCCTTTAAGGATTATTATTCAGTTCATATCACAAATTATAATGTTATAATAATTGTTTAATAATGTTTGTTCATATCAGACGTTTTTGTTGATGTTTGGTACATGAGTCAAAAATGAACTTGTTGGAAAATGATTGTTCATGTAGTTATAAGTAAATCATCTCCATAATAGTATTAATGATTTAAATATCATATATATCAAGTAAATATTCATTTTATACTATTCCATAACATTTTAAGATAAAAAAAAATGAAATGCACCGTTCATGGAGACGGTAGGCCATACGTACGGATGAACGCTACTTTCATTTCATTGACATATTAATGGAATTAGAAATAATTGAGAGATATATATATTATAATTCCATTATAATATATATATTTTATAGGTCACATAAGTTCATTAATTTTATTCTTTTTACATTCCATGTATTTCATGAATGAGTCACATCACTTGAGGGGTGGTAGTCCACACTTCCTCATATGAAATTATCGCATTTCCACAACATGAAAATCATAATGGTATGTTTTAAATATAAAATAAAGAATCATATGGAACATAAATACCATATATATCATATATAAAATACAGTGACATCATAATGGCAACCTTTAAAGGTGTTAAAAGAATATTGAACAATCATCGTTTCGTGAGGTAGTAATTCGCCATCCACAGAAACAGTATGTTCTTTAACCATTAGACGGATGTGTGTGTAAGTGTAGATCGAATACTTCTTATAAAAAAATTCTATTATTTTGAATATACTGTTGTTGTTACAAAATAAAGGAATAAAAAGAGTTTAGGGGGTTCGAGAAGAAAAATAAAACATAAGAACACAAGAGAAGACACTACCTTTAAATCAGGTAACTCTTTTTGATTTGAGATCAAAGGCTTCCTTGGATGGACTTCTGACCAAAGTGAGGCTTTTAAGAGTAAGAGAGGGATTTGGAGAGAAGAAATGGGCATGGGTTGGCCGAGAAAAAGGCTTAAGAGGTGTGGGTAAGGTGGTAGAGGTGGGGGCCTTTTATAAGAGGTGAGGAGGGGCGCTCTTGGAAAGTCTTGGAAAGTAACATTATTATAAAATGTTTTTCTGATTTTAAAGGTCCCACAATTATATATTTCATGTATAAGGTGATAAGAGTTCGAAATCCACCCATCAAATAGGTTTTTGACAAGTGTAGGTCTTAGATTTTACATTATCTTTTCATTTTATTTAAATCGTTAAATAATGAGGTAATCGTTGCATCATCATTGTGTCATAAATAATTTAATTGATTTAATGTCTAAAAATTATAAAAAAAATATCATGATGTAGGAAATATTTTTATATTTATAATTAATTTTTATAGTCAAAAATATTACTTGTATAACCCCATGTAAAAATTGTTTTAGTAAAACAATACATGTTTGTGACATTTTAATTTTAACTTAAAATAAAAAGTTATTAATGCCATTGTCCTACTAAAGTGGCTCCATGGGGTCCCCATGTTGACCCATGGATTGCCTCGGTCGGCCATGACACATCCAATAAGGGTAGGACATGTGTCAAGGTCATTTAATATTATTAAAACATTATTTTTACCTTAAATTACACTAATTACATCTAATCGTGATTAAAAACATAAAAGTTACTATTCACCAAAAAAAAATTTAATCCCATTGAACCACATTTTACATCCTAATGACAACCATGTATGTCAGATTTTTAAAATTCAAATCACAGAAGTGGTAAAGTTTCATTTAAACGAAAAATTAGTTTTTAAACTACCACTTAGTGGTTTTACTATTCATCAAAAATTGAAGTTTTTCATAAAAATACCAAAAATTCACCCTAAGCTATATTTGATATTCCGAATTAAAAATGATTTCTATTTTACCAAATTAAAAATATATAAGTTTCATTAATTAATTTAATAATTAATTCTCGTTGTCATAACAAATAGGGATTTTTATGAAACAATATATATCAAAAGATTGACATTAGTTTAAGTCCAATTTCAAAGTGAAATTAATTCCAATGACCACTATTCGATTAAATGGTAAAAATATATTCTAATTTAAATTTAAAATCAATTCAATAGATAATCTAATCATATAAATAAATTAGATTAAAAAGAGGTTTTTAATTAAAATACAACATTTTTCACTATTCAATAAAGAATGAACTTTATCGGAAAAATACCAAAAATTTACACAAATTAAATTTTGATGTCCCGATTCTAAAGAAGAATTTTATTTTTCCAAATATAACACCTAAAATTTTCAACAAGTGGATTTAAAAGAGGTTCTCCATTAAAAGGCGGTTAATCGATTTTTCAAAGAATATTAGTATGTTTTCGGTTAAAGTTGGATTCATTCGCATTTTTAATCCACTAACATTTATTGTTAAAAGTAAAAATATTTGACAAACATATATAATCATTTTATAGTTAGTTCTATTCATTCCCGCCATTACAATGGCTAGTCGTTAACTACCACTTAAAATAATATTATTTTATTATTAGAGTGCAACGTAAGATTTCAAAGAAACTCATTGTTGCGTATTGGGTACGTCATCGAGCATAGCGTCCCATTTGAAGTAATATTAATATTTTATTCACAAATATGGATAAATATTAAAATCTCATATTCTTTATTTACCTAGGATGTTACATTGGTGATTAATAAAACTCAATATATTTTCTTCCAATGAATTCCCTACTCATTCCACTAGGATAGAAAATTTTAGAACCTTTCTATAATGATAATTATAAAAAAAATCATTAAAAAGTATTGAAAAGAATATAAAACAATTCCAATGTTAAAATTATTTCAAAAAAATCAATTTTTCAAGGAAATCATCAATCCAATAATTTATATCCATTTCCAATGTTCCATTTTTGTATAACCATTTCACTCCACATATAAACACATCCAACCATGCCTGAAAACCAACACATCCTTATACCTATGATTTCTGAGTAATACCATCACTAAACTATCACTTAATGAACAAATCTTTAGGGAATAATTAATCTGTATTCATCCCAATAAATAATTTGGATACTTATTACCTTTATATTTCCTAAATTCACATGAACACACACAACCAACATTCGAAAAAACAATAAAAAAACCATTTCAACCATCTGAATAATACCATTTATTTTTTAATAAACATTCCATCAAACCATTTCAGTAAAATGAGATGATTTTTTAAAACCATTCAAATGAACCATTTAAATAAAAAAATCATTTTATTAAAAACCTAGTCAATGAAAAATACCATGAAATCGTTTTAAAATCATATTTCTAATTTCACATTAAACAAAATATACCATTTTTCAAAATTCTGTAAAATTGTCACACTAGAAGGTTTCCAATAATAAATTCACAACAATTTGAAAACAAATTTCTAAAAAAACAAAAAAATTGATGTTAATCCATCTCGGTCAAATAATAGGATTCAATGTAAAATCTTCCAGCATTAGAAAATATGGAATAAAATAGCATGCAAATGTCTGCGAATAAAGGTAAAAACTCAAAAATGCTATCATAGATATGATCCCATAACATTAAAAAACCATTATAATTATATTTTGAATAAAAACCCTTATATCTATTAACAGAGGAAATATATCTAATAAAATAATAGAGAGAGAGAGAGAGGGATAATTTTATCAAATTAAAACCAAGCATAACTACTACAAATGAAGTCATACCGTGAGAACCTAGATTCAGCACAGTAAGATAATCCTTTAGATCACCTATATATATATGGGAGAAGCCCCTACTTCATTTGGGATGATAAAATATTGATTTAGGTCTATTTTGGGTGAAAATGAGTGGTTAAAACATCATCTTGACCAACATCTTCATTTATAGGATCTACTATTTAAACAATGCATCATTAGTTACATGGTTAGACAAATCATACACTAACTATAAACAAAATTCTATTTCAAGGGGAACCTCACATAGTAAGATTTCAAGGTTAGACTAATAACGCACCAGATGTGTAGAATCATACTATCCAATGTTGAATGGTATCTCTTATTCATTCACATGGTTTTGAGAAACAATAAACCTGCATGTGTGCCTACTCCATTAGCACCTATCTAATTATTTAAGATTTCTTACAACTTTTTCATGGATTCCACAAACCATATACTACCTATGAACCCTTATAAAAGAAAAAACCACTCTTACAATCCTTCCAAACCCTCCCAAATCCCACTCGAATTAATTATATACATAAAAATAAAAAATAAAGGGTTACATAATTGAAATTGGGAGTGTTACATTCACCCCTAATTTGTTTTACATCCATGAAAAGTAAAAAACCATCATTTATCTAAATATATTCTAGTCACTTATCTTTCAATTTCTTCTTATTTTCCCTCATCTCTTATGGTATCTGAACATATTTTCATCTTGCATGCACTTGAACTTTGCTTTTTTTCTAGAAATACATCTTATTTACTAACCACATTTTAAACTAGTTTGTGCACCAATGAAGCATTCATCTCTTGGTTGACATGGTCCCATACAAAAATGGTCATCATCAAGAAGATAATTTTTCAAATGATATACATAAAACAAATTGTTCACACCACTGAACCATGGTTTTAATTCAAACCAATATGCCTCATCACAGCCATGTTAAAGTATCTCCAAATATCCTATGTATTTGGGAGATAACGTTGCTTGTTTTCCAAAATAATGACTTCCTAGATTTGAAGAGATCCTCAAGAACACATGATCACTCATGTCAATCGAAAGTTGTTGTTGAAAGTGATCCACATACGATTTTGGATGGCTCTATGCCATCCGAGTCAATTTTATGATCAATTGAATGTTCATAATTATCTCTTTGACAAGGATGAGACCAATTATAGGTATCTATGATTTTCCAACAAAAATAGTGAAGAGATAAAAATGACATTGTAAAATTATTCAAAGGGATCCATATCTATTAAGTCCTAATATAAGATGTTATATGAGAACTCAAATATCAATTCATGCTCTTCCCATGGGCAACCAAAACCCATTATCCAAGCCTACAATATGTATTCCAATATTTGTATTGTCCTTTTGAATTTCTGATCCATATGTGTAGATACCTCATGTTCATAGTCACCTGAGTCCCAAGGTATTTCTGTAAGGATTTCTATAAATTAGTTGCAATCCTCATATCTCAATCTGACACTATCAACACCAGTACACTATGTCTCTTTACAAATTATTGAATTTAGATATTATAAAAGTCCTTCACTATATGAGATTCTTGAATTGGGATTAAATAACCTGGATTTATGATCCAATCCACTATAACCAATAAGTAATATTTTTTCCTATAAATTCATTATATACCAATTACAAGATCCATAACGATCAGTTCCCATTTAAAAATGTGAATTAGTACAGACGAACATATACATATTGGTCATTGATTCTATACTTTAACTTATTGAAAAGTTAAGCATATTTAAACCAACACGTCCACCTTCTTTATCATACCACCCACAAAAACTATTATTTAAATTTCTTATACATATTCTATTTTTTCAAGATAAACATCTCATCATGAATGGTGGTATGAATGTTGATGTTTTTCTAGAAAATCATTATGTAATTCCATCTAATTTCTGAAACACAAAACTTAACACCCATCTAGCATCCATTAATCAACGGTCTCCCACCATTTTGTATTAATCTTATATCATTCAATTCTACATTAATTTTTTGTTCCGGTTTAACCCTCTTTACCAAATCAGGAACAAGAAAAACTAGAATGGAAATGGAAACATCACCTATATATTAAAATTTCATGTTCGTTTCTTCTCAGATCATCAAAAATTTCCACTCATTTGAATCTTCTTTTTCCAATTGATCATTTCAATTTTATCTTAATGAAAATGCCACTGAATTTCCCTTTCTCAGTTTATACATAATATCAAAGTGAAAAAATTTTAGGTACTCCATCCATCTTCATTGTATGAGATTCAAATCCATTTGTGAAAAATATGTTTCAATCTCTAAAAATCATTAATCATTATAAATTTATCATCTAATATTTAGTGATGACAAGTCATAAAAGAATGGAAAATTAAAGAAAAACCCAAATATTTTGATTGGTAGTCCTTATCATGGAACAATAACTTGATTGAGTCATAAGAAAAATCATGATCTTCATGCATAATAATACATCCCAACCTATATCTTGAATCATCATAATACACCACATACCATTTTCCTGATTCTATATGAATCATTTTAGGTGCTGATGTAAGGTGATGTCTATGCTCTAGCAATGAATTATAGAAATTATCATCCCATTATAATGTTACATTATTCATTTTATAATAATTGATAGGTGATTCTATTTATTATAAAATAAAACAAAAATATTGGTAATAACCACATAGACTATATAAACTCTATAGCTCGAAGACATTCTTTAGAGGTGTCCATGATATAATAGCTTCTATCATTTCTCTGTCCACAAAAAACCTTTTATAATATAATTTTCCAATGATACGTACAACATGTATCCAAAAATGAATCATGGATAGTTTGGCATATAGATGATTGTCCCTTACGATTCCAAAAACTGTAACCAAGTGTTCCTCATGGTCATCCCTTATCATTGAATACAACAATATTTAATCAAAAAACACAGCACCAAATTAATATAGATACCATTAAAATATCCAATTGATCAATTTTGTCAATAATAGTTGTGTATTAGTAATACTATAAGGCTTTATTACACAAACATATTTCCAATTTCTACTACTGAATCTTTTTTTTGAATATCCTATTTCCAAACCTGCAATTTGTGATATCCTAAGCATATGTAAATATTAGATAGCCACTAAGATCCCCTCATTTGATCCAAAAAATAATCACTGTCTGGAAGAGGATACTTATTCTTTATCATACCATGGTTAATATTGTGATAACCCATGCACAAACCAAGAGTTCCATAATCCTTTTTGAAAAAAAATTATGATGCCCACAAATTCATGCTTGGCCAAATAAAAGCTTTGGTTTCCCCTATTCTAATTACATGTTTAGTTAAATTAATTATATTAGTACCATATGATAATATGGAAGAGAAACATGAGTATTACCTTGGAGGATATCAATTGTAAACACAATTTCTTTATAAGGTAGAAACCCTCAGAATTTTTTAGGAAACACATCTGAAAACTAAAAAACAAATGATGGAAAACTGATATCATTAATCTATCCCATTTTTTCAATATTCATAGGCTACAAATTGTATGGTACAGTACAAACTGGTGGTTCCAATAAGCATGTTACACCTACCATTACATTTTGGTCTTCTGTATATTGATGCTTGATGTCGTAATTAGTTATAAAAAATACACTTCCAAGAAAATAGTCAATTTTATCCTTGAACACTGTAAACCAATCCATAACAATGATTATTTCATAGAAATCCATATTCAACAATGAGAAACACCATTTTCAATCATCTATATCATTATATATAGAACATTATCTGAACATAAACACTCAATGTTATATTTGATGACGATGAGTTTGAATTTTTAACACAGAAGGCATAATATCAACTATTAAACATTGAAAATAAACTACATAAAAGGAAATAATGGAATGTGAAATATCCATATGAAATAGATCTTTTATAATGATAGAATCAAATAATACCTATGTCTCACCATCAATCATCTAGACAAATCATCTACAATAACTTGTTCAGCATTAAATAATTTCTTTCTTTTACACATTGTTCTATATTTCCATGTTGTGATTTCTCATTCTGAAGAGTCACGATATTCCTAGAATCATCATGGCCTGGTCTATTCTCCTGAAGAAACTTATTAATATGGCCTCATCTCATCAAATTATATGATTTATGTGACACATGATAAATTTCACGAACACCCTTCCTCCTAGAACAATTATAGTAGCGCTAAAGATGCCATGTCTGATTATAGTTGTGGCATCATCTTGGTAGTCTGATACAATCTCGCTTAATGTGAATAAGAAAATGACACTAAAAACAACTAGTTTTTATCTTAGGTATTTTATTAATTTAAATTGAACTTGTATCTTGATTCTGATGGTCTCTGCATCCATTAGAATATGTTTCCCTTATTCCTCTTTCTCTTATTATTAGAGTACTCACCTCTTATTATGAAGAAAAGCGTACATCATCTACTTCGAATTATAGTAGTTATCTATATAGTAGAAGCCATATCATGTTGCAGTCTTGATTCAGTGGTTTGAATATCTTGAATGAATATTTGAACCAACTCTTGTTTCACCTTCGATCGGGTGTAATGACATCCTCAATAGCCACTTCTGACCTATTTTTATATTGTCTCCCAGGTTCCATTTCTATAAAAAGTACAATTTATATATGTATCACTCTCTTGAAATTGAGAGATTAAAAATTTCAAATTCTAAAACATCATCTTTCACAATAATTATTTTAAAAACACATCATTTCCATGTTCACCTTTTTTGAAAAATATCACCATTGTTTTTAATATCTAAAATTTCTTCAAAATACCACAACCAATATTTATCAAAATCTCATATTTGAAAACATCATTAATTTTTTAAAAAAATATCACGTTTAAAAAAATATTAATCTAATGAAATATGAACTCCTAGTTGGATGCCATTTTTAAAATGCATGTCATAATCGTGTCATTGGATAAAACCATTGCAATGTGTTTTCAATTGTTGTTAGCATCTCCAAAACACTTATATCCCCAACTCCCTGGTAACTTTTTTTTGTCAAAAAAAAGGTGGCTTTATTTTTTATGCTTAAAATATCATCTCTCTAAAATCCTATTCCTTTCTATCCAACTGACAAAATGATTTGACCATTACGAAATTCATATTTGAGATATATTGAACTAATGATAACTTGTTCTTCAAATATAACAGGAAGGACCAAGACTGAAACAACATCTAACATCTTTCCCCTGCTCATGGGATTGAGAAGGTGGTGGATAATTAAGAGGTCTTATGATAGATCCCCAAGGATCCAAAGGGTTGAAATAAATTCCATGGGATTCATTAAGATAGGGATGACGACATTCCAGGATAAAATTAAAAAAACAACTAAACATGTCATAAAAAATTTCTATTATATGATGAATTATTACCAATGCAAAAAAATGTAGTAATACCATTGATATTAAATAAAATCATTAATAATACTATAATGGATGAATAGAATATCAAATCACACATTGGAATTCTTATCCAACCAAATTTGAAAACTCCAAGGACACTACTCAATGCTCCTAAGATTCACTATGTTCTAACTCCCCAAAACAGACCATGTATCACAAAGCACCACTAAAGAAGTTTGATACTATACCTTTTCATGTGTTTTGATGAAAAATATCTGCAAAATAACAATAGTATCAATGAAGGGGTGAGTGATGAATCTCAATATATTTCCCAAAAGACTTCCCAACTCACTCCACTAATATAGAACATGTTATAAAATTGTATAAAATTATTTATAGGATCGAAATAATGATGTACATTCTCAATATAAAAGAGGGGGTGAATTTTATACATTAAAAATTCCTTTTCAACCTTTAATGTTAACAGAAAAATTTCTTAAAAAAGTTTCTTAACCTTAAAAAAATATGTTTCATATGGTTAGCTAAGGAAAATTAATTTAACAATATTAAACTAACATTCACAAAGCCCCTTAAAAACCCATTTGTTAAACATTAAAATCCTAAGATAAAAATGTAAGAATGATTTTAATAAAGGAATGATTCTAAATTAATGTGTATAGAATATGTAATATAATCAGAGTAACGAAATTTGAACGTATTAGAAACTTATACTTTCTAACTTTAAGAAATTTATGATTACAATAGAATTAAAACAACTTAAAATAGAAAACAAGTAACAATGATATTTTTTTATCCCAAATAGATGTGTATCCAACAACCATGGAAAACATTTTCTTGAATTATACTTTCAGGAGATTTTTTTTACACCAATCGTGGTAAGTCCTCATTCTAAAGATCGATATCTATCTTGTTATCCCCAGAAGCACTCGATTTAGAAGAAAATTGGAACCACTATCTTCCAAACCCAGAATCCCATGATAATCATGATCAGAGTCTTCAAAATGAATGTATAAACAAGTTATTCATGCCTGAACTATTTGTTCACGATATGTGAACAATGCACTAAGAGTTGTAAGAACCTCTATCTCTTCAAATCACTTCACAAACACTGATATCTTTTTCATTAACTATTCATCATCACTTTTTTCAGTTCAATGGACATGTATTTGTAAGTAAAAACTTCCCAATGGTCAGCTCTGCTCCAACAGTCATATTTCCCTTAAATTTTAGAGGCACATAGAGACGTGTCAACAAAACAATAGTTAGTTTGTAACAGATTGTACGACATCGTTTCATATATAAGAAACAATGTTATTTTTAAGATAAGTGTTAATTATAAGATGAACATAGAATCAAATAATATTGGAACTATAAATTATACAACTCTAAGATTATCATGAAAACATGTTCTTAAGAAAAATTTAATTGGATTGTGAAAGTGGTATCACATTTTTACCAGAATCCAGGATCATAAAATGGAATGACATCTGCACCGGATTAAAAATCATAAAACTGAATGAATTTTGTACCTAAATCGGAATCATAATACTTAATGACTATTGCACTGGATTCGGAATCATAAAACTGAATGTCATTAGTACCAAATTCGGAATCATAAAATTGAATGACATTGGTACCAGATTCGGAATCATAAAACTAAATGACTTTTGTACCAGATTAGAAATTGTAAATCTGAATAACTTTAGTACAGTATTCAGAATCATAAAACTGAACGACTTTGGTACTAGATTCGGAATCATAAAACTGAATGACTTTTGTACCATATTTGGAATCAATAAACTGGATGACTTTTGTACTGAATTCAAAATCAAAAAACCAATTTACTTTTGTACCAAATTAAGAATAATAAAATTGAATGACTTTTGTACCGGATTCGTAATCCTCAAACTAAATGACTTTTTAAAAAGATTCGGAAGCATAAAAATGAATTAATTTTGTTCCAAATTTTGAATAATAAATTTGAATGACATTTGTATGTATAATGAAATGAGAATTCTGTAAGTTTAATGGAATGAAAAATTCTATAAGTATAACGAAATGGAAAATTCTAAACATAAGAAAAAATTCAGAACATAAGGAAAAGTGTTTGTGATTTTCAAATCATAAAACAATAAGGAATAGAGAAGTCATAAGAAAACTGTATTGACTCAAAAATCTCCCCCTTTTTGGAAATCCCAAACAACTTTGAAAAGGAAGAATATATTTAAAAATATAAACAAGTACGAATAAAATTATCTCCCCCTTTTAATGGGATTTAGGATTAATATGACTAACCCCTCATGGGTTATGTTTCCCATGGATCGTATTCTAGATCATTAACATTTGTTTTTCATTATAATTTAGGAAACTCTCCCTTTGAAAAACATCTATTCTTAAGGAAACTCCCCCTTAATAGAGTCTCCATCATTGGAGTCTTCATTAACTTCTTCCTTCAAATAAGATCTCCCCCTTGTGATTTTAAAATATTGATGGAGTTGCATAAGATGTACCTGTAAGGGTTAAGAAAACATAGAGGAGAAAACAATAGAAAAATATAGAAGAAACATATTAAGGATATTTTTTCAATAATGTTTTGTTTACAACAAAACATCGGAAAAAAACATCCATCCTTCTTTTTCTCTGAAATAATTTTCATTATCAAATCATTGAGTTTCTTGACTTCTTTATGATATTCTTGAAGCTTCTTCAACAATATATCTTGATCCTAAATATTATATTCTATGGATAGGATCCTTTATTCTTGAGATTTGATTCGACCATGTTGATTCTTGATGAACTATTCTTGAATGACCACCGTTTTCACTAATTCTGCTTTGACTTCCTTCTCACTACTTACAGATTGGGAAACAGAATTGAGTTGACTGACCTTCTTAGAGATTGATTCCTTTAACTTTATTGAATATGGTTTTACAAGTATTGAAGGATCTTTTTATTGAATCCAAGAAGTCACTAAACTCTATGATCTCTTCATTGATGGTTTTGGTGCGGTTAAAGACTTTTTTACCAGTCACCTTCTGATCTTTTTAAATAAATAAAAATATTAATGTTTTCTACTTCTTGTTTTAACACCATTTACATTATAATATTGGTCAATTATGTCTTTTGATTTATGGTTTCATGCATCATTTGACTTTGGAAATCTATATTTTCAAGAACCAAAATGGTGCTGACTAACATTATTAAAGATATCTTGACAATGTCATGTTCAATATAGATGATGATGATGCAAAACCTAAAACATATATTCCTTTCTCATCTCCTTTAGAAGTTAATGAAGCGGTTTCCTCTAATATATTAAATTTCTGAGGTGTTTCTTTATCAAATGGGGCAACAAAAACACCCTTTACTTTGATAGAATTTTAAATTGGGGATTGTTCATTGGATACTTGGATAACATTAAAATATTACAATTCATATTCTTCCAATTCAAACTCATGATGTTGATATCATTCTTGACTTTATTCTTCCTAAATATATTCCTCTTCAACACCTTGTTGATCAAAATTTTCTTTCTCTTTTCCTTAGATTTCATTTCCAACTTGTTCTTCATCTTCAACATCTACTTCTTCCTCAACATCGTTTTCAACTTCTTCTTCAACTTGTTCTTCAAAAATCAATTTTAAAACTGTACTCAGAGGAGTTCCAATGTAATCTTCTACTTCTCTTAAAAACATCATCATAATATTCATGAGTAATTCGATCTTCTCTTTCTAGAATAGTTTCAGACAAAGATAGACCTTTCTAGGCTTTCTCAATTTCTGGAGTGACAACATGTTTCTTATGAAAAACAGGACGTTCAGGTTCTTCTTGAGATTTTTTCACTACATCCTTCAGTAAAGACTGACAAACATGAGCTTCAAATAAGTTCTTCTTTAACTTATTTTCCTTCTTTTCCTTATCAATATTTTCAGCTATTGTGATTTTTAAGGTCGTAGCCTTTGTAGGGTTTAGACAAAAGGAAGGTTCTCCTCTATTATGGTAGCTTCCATTTCCATCCACTTTGCAACTGTTGCATCCCAATAGGCTTTAGATTTCATTTCAAGAAAATATACCCAAGTAAATATAGTGTAGTCATAAATTAAGACGAACACATATAATTTTCTCCAATAATTCCAGTTTTTGTTAGACCAAATATGGCCATGTGTACTAACTGTAAGGAATTAGAAGTTGTAAATTTACTTATTGACATAAAGCTAGATTTAAGTTGATTTCCATATTGACAAGGATCACATACTTTTGATGAATCAAATATAAGATCTGGTAAATCCTTAACATGTTCTTTCTTAGAATGTTTACTCAGATTCCGTAAGTTATAGTGTCTTAGTCATCTATGACAAAGCCAAAATTGATCTTTGATTGCTATTAGTCAAGGAACATCTTGACTTGTAATGTCTTATAGTTTTAAGGTGTACACATTCTCATGCCGAAATGAATAAAGAATAAAATAATCCTTGGAATTGAGAACTACGCATTTATCATTTATTAAATTTATAAGGTAACCTTCATCACATTATTGGATTATGCTAATGATTTTTTGCTGAAGGCCTTTTAAAAAAGAACATTTGAAATAATAGTTTTACCAAGAAGAATAACATACCTATACCAACAATTTTTCCTAGAGAATTATCTACAAATGTAACTTTTCAAACTTTAGTCATTAAAATCATTTTGAAATTGACTTTGTTACCAGTCATGTTCCAGGAACATCTATTATCTATGTACCACAAGTTTTTGGAACTTCCATGATTATCCTAAAAGAGAAAAAGTTAGGTTTTTGTAATCCAAATTTTCTTTGATCTGTAATTTTTATATAATAAAATGTTGGTTATCCACCTTTGTTTAGAAAAGTATGATTTATGAAACCCAAGGGATTGAACTTTATTTAAAGAACAGTTCTTCTTCCAATGCCCTCCACTTTTATATTTGGTGAAAAAGGGTCTCCTGAAAGAACAAAGTAATTGTTTCTAAAAACTGTTTTTTCATGTGAATAACCTAATCTTTTATTATTACCATGAGGTTAGATTTGATAATACATATTGTTGAAATTTTCGTTACCAGAAGTAAAATTTTCCAGAAGTTTCATCGTGGAAAATATTTTAGATTTAAGTCTCGTGATACATTCTTATCCTCATGAATAATTGATTTAGAGTTATGTTTATCCTATAAAACATCTTTTTCTAAAAACATATTTTTACGATCTTTATAAATATTATCCTTCTCATAATTTAATTCCTCAATTTTCATTGAATGATTTTCTAAAACATCATTTTTTTCATTAAGATCATTGGTAAGATCTGAGATTTATTTTGTTAAAATAAATTCTCTAGAATTTTTTTTTTGAAGTTTCATAGAAACATTGCAAATTTTTTTGAAAGAAACATATCAAATATAGAAACTTCCTCATAAGAAGGAAAATATTCATTTTTTCTGATGAAGTGGATTCTTTATCTGAAGAAAATCCTATATCCTGAAAATATTCACTCACAAAAATATTGGTTAATAATTCATCAGTTCATACCTTATCCATAAGATAATGATTTTGAAATAGAGTTCTACATATTAGACCAATATTATTTTGCTCAAAAGATTCACAATATGATGAATCATGAGAATAATCTCCACCACTAGAACACCAAGTTTCATTGACTTTCAAGAAATTCTTATTATTTGATCTGTAGAACTTAATCTTGATTCTTTCAAAATTAATTTCCTTCTTGTATCTTTTATTATGTAAGGGAAAATCAGTTCTAATATGACTAGTTATTCTACATTCATATCATGTCACTTCTCTATCTATCTTTTCTTTTCCATTTTTCTAATTTTATCTATATTGAATGTATTTCTTCCCAACAATGTTGTTCATCCTCTGAGAAAGATTTCCTAACACATTTTCTGAAGCTTCACTTTCAGTAGACTCAGATTGAATGACAACCTTCTTAGATTTATATCTTGTAACTCTCCCAGGAGTCTAGGATTTCATATGATTTGAAGTACATGTAAAATAAATACTTCCATTTCCATTCTTCTTTTTCTTAATATAATCGACATCCCTCTTCATTCTATTTTAATATTGAAGAAGGGTTTTAAATATCTCTTCAAGAGAAATCTGAGAAACTTTTGTATTTTCATATATAGTTATCCTCTTGGATTCACATTCGTTAGGCATGATGTTTATAATCTTGTCTACAAGAATCTCTTCATCTAAAACTTTCTCACCAATTGATTGTATGTTGTTGACAATAGTCATGAATATTTTTTGTACCTTACGTATAGGTTCTCCACAAAGAAAGAAAAAACCATGATACTCATCTCTGAGCATAGCTATTCTAGTTTAAATAACATTGGAAGTTCCATATTGAGTGACTTCAAGCATCATCAAAATACTATTTGCACCATCAAAAGATTAAATATGGATATATATATATATATATTTATAGTCCTAGAACAAAGAAATGTAATTTGAACCTTAATGTTAAACTGGTATTCTACATTTTCTGGATTAGTAAAGGTTCTAAGCTCCTTATCAGGAATGTTTTAATCTCTAGTTAACATAATTTAGTAGTATACACATATGTTTATAACAATGGTATTTATTCTGTCTCTCCAGTACTCATATTAATTTCTGTCAATGATTGGTGGTCTAGTAGGATTGATATTATCTAGAGATCCAATAAGAATTTTGGCTATAATAAAAAAACTCTTTCCACAATACTTATTAAAAGTAAATGATTATAAACAAATAAAAAAAATGTAAACATGAGAAAGAAAACTTTTTTGTGACGGTAAGTATTTAGATACCTCCATTAATACCAATTGTAAGATATAAATAATGATATAGATGCACTATATACAAGTGGGGGTGAATTGTATACATTAAAAATTCTTTTAGAATCTTTAAATTTAACAGAAAACTTTCTTAAACAAGGTTTCTTAACCTTAAGGAAATATGTTTCATAAGGTTAGCTAAGGAAACCTAATTTAACAAAGATAATCAAACATTCACAAAGCCTATTAAAGAAACCTTTTCTAAAACAGTAAAATCGTAAGATAAAAACATAAGAAGGATTTTCTTAAAGGAATGATTATACCTTAAAGCGTATAGAATCTGTAATATAATCAGTGTAACAGAATTAGAAACTATGCGAAAGTTATAATTTATAACATTAAAAATGATATGATTAAAAAGTAATTAAAACAACTTGAAATAGAAAACAAGTAACAATAATATTCTTTTATCCCAAAAGAGAATGGTATCCAACATCCTTGGATAAAGAATCATTGATTTATACTTTCAAGAGAGTCTGTCGTACCGAAACACAGGTAATCCCTCAATCTGACGATCAGTATCTATATTTCTATCCCCGAAAGCCCTCAATTTAGAAGGAAATCATAACCTATGTATTCCAAACCTAGATTCCTTGGATCAGCATAATCAGTTTCTGTACAAAGCAAGTCTAAAAAAGTTATTCCCGCCTGAACAAGTTGTAAACAACATCCACACGAGGTACTGAGAGTTGTAAGAGCCTCAATATCTAGAAATCACTTCACAAACATTGATCACTTTTTCATTCACTATTCATCATTAATTTTTTCAGTTCAAATAGACATGTATTTATATGAAAAAACATCTTAATGATCAGCTATGCTCCAACGGTCATATTTGACTAAAATTTCAGAGGGACCTGGACACGTGTCAAGCAAACAACAGTTAGTTTGTAATAGATAGTATAACATCGTTTCATGTATAAGAAACAATGTTAAGTTTAAGATAAATGTTAAGAATAAGATAAAATGTGAATCTGATAATATTGGAACGATACATTAAAAAACTCTAACATTAACAGGAAAACATATTAATATGAAAAAGTAAATCTGATTTTGAAAACGGTATCACATTTATATAGAATCTATAATCATTAAATGTAATGAAATGTGGACTAGATTAGAAATAATAAAACTGAATGTATTTTGTAACAGACTCATAATCATAAATCAGAATGACTTTTTCACCAGATTCAGAATCATAAAATTGAATGAATTTTCTACCGGATTCAGAATCATAAAACTCAATGAATTTCATACTGGATTCAGAATCACAAAACTGAATGACTTTGAACTGGATTTGGAATCATAAAACTGAATGACTTTTGTATTGAATTTGGAATCATCAAACAGAATGACTTTTATAACATATTTGGAATCATAAAACTGAATTAATTTTGTACCGGATTAGGAATCATTATATTGAATGACTTTTGTACTAGATTCTGAATCATAAAACTGAATGAATTTTTTATGGGATTCAAAATCATAAAACTGAATTTCTATTGTACCATATTTGGAATCATAAAACTGAATGACTATTGTACCAGATTTGGAATCATAAAACCGAATGACTTTTGTATCCGATTCAGAATAAAAAAACTGAATGATTTTTGTATGTATAATAGAAATAGAATTCTATAAGTTTAATGGGATTGCAAATTATGTAACTATAAAAGAATAGAAAATTTGGAACATAAGAAATAATTCAAACCTTAAGGAAAAGTGTTTTTTATTTTCAAAACATAAAATAATAAGTAATAGTGAATTCATAAGATAACCTTCTTGACTCAACAATATTTACAAAGAAAACAATAGAATAGTTTATAACTAAAAAATATTCCATATCAATTATTTTCAATCATAATCAATTTTTCTAAAGAAAATTATTGAACCATTACTTTAAATCCATTTCACACATTCCATATTGGCATAACCATTCCACTATACATATCTATACATCCAACCATGCTTAGAAACCGAGACTACCTTATACTTGTGACTAGTGACTCATACTTTCACTAAGATATCACTTCATGCACCAATTTGATAGGGGAAATCCCTATCCTATAACAATCCCGCCAATTATGGGGGGTAATTATAACCCTTATGATTCTAGAATACACATGAAAACACACAACCATTATGTGAAAAATCTATTCCCGAACAAATATATCAACTAAACTTATCATCTAATAAAAACTCTTCCAACAAACCATTTCAAAAAAACACTAATTTAATTAAAACCATTCAAAAGAACAATTTAAATAAAAAAAATATTGTTGGAAAACATTTCCATGAAACTAAACCAAACAATAATTTTAAAAACAATTTTTCCAATTCCACTTTTTAAAATATTTCCCCATTTTCACATTACTATAAACATAACCAAAGGGGGTTTACAAAAATAAATTCAAAACAATTTCATGACCAATTTCATTCAAAATAAAAAATTTGAATATAAGGATACATGTTATTATATATTAGTTGACAGTTAATCAACCTATTTTGGAAGACAAGGGTAAAATTAAATGTATAATGGAAACATACACCAAACTTGGTTGAAACCATAAAACCCAACCATAGGACTCCTACACTAACATAAAATAATTCAAATATAAAAATATTTTCCACCAAAACACTTATATATATTCACTGAATTAGTATATATATGAAACCAAGAGAGACTGAGAAGTATATCTAAAGAAACCCAAGAAAAATATAACAAAAAATTACATACCATGAAAATCCAGCTTCAACACCCCAAAGAAGCCTTATGATCGACTCCAGATCGATGGGAGAAGCCTCTACAGCCTTTGGGAGGAGAGAATTTTGGGTTAGGTATATTTTGGGGAATAAGTGTGGTGGTAGGGGGATGAAACATCATCATATGGTTGATCCACAATTTTAATATATTTTTTTAAACTCTTCGAGTTTTTTCTCATGGTTAGATAAATCTTGTTCTAACCATGTCCATGATTATATATCAAGGGGACCATGTATGGTTGTATCTCATAGTTATAAAAAATATTCCTTATACATGAAAAATACCATTATACCAAATTTTATAGTTTCTAATGGGAACTGCATGGTTTTGACAGACCATGTGCCTAAAAGTAGGCCTTCTCCTTTAGACATAGTCTCATTATGCACAGTTTGATGCAAGCGTTTCATGGTTTTCCCAAAACATGCACCACCTGTACACCAATAGAAAAGATCCAATAACATTCAACACATCTTCCAAACCCTCCAAAACATCACCCAATATCTTTATATATATAATGTGAGAAACGAAAATGTTACATTCTTAAAACTAAGGATGATATAAGGAATTCGGTTGTAAGGTGTTAATAATTATAGTTAATACTAAGATGAAAACAATTTTATCCTTAATAAGAATCAATATATATATATTATAATAACCATTCCTAAGTGACCTACGGATACATTTACTTCATGGGTGACTTTAATGTGGTGTGTAATGCTTACTTATTTTCACAATGTGTGGTTATTATTAGATATGAGTTATGTTTAGATTGTGGAATGCATCCTATTGTGGTGATTTATTTTTTAATAGCTATGAGATATATCAAGGTAGGGAGTGGGTGTTGGAAGGATATTATTCATTATATGTGTGAGGAATATTTTACTTGGGTGTTTATATATGGTATAATGCATTAGTGGTGATTCATATGATTTGATAGTATATGACAATATTTATTTTCATCATCCATAGGAATAAAGAATCTATAATGTTTATTATGACACATGATTCTTTTTTGTTTTACTAGATACCCATGGAGTAGAATTTTGGTGGAGGGTAATCTATTTGTAGTTTTCCCAGTTATCTAGTTAGCCCACATGGTGCTGATATGGTGTAGCAAAATTAAGGTAGTAATTGTTTAGTGTTGATGATCGTTATGTTATGTGATGACCCGTGAGTGGTTCTCATGGAATATATTGGTTATAATAAGATTTATTTTTAAACTAATTCATATTTTGTTCTTTATAGTTTTGGATCCAGTTCCACTTTCTAGAGTGGGTGGTATATAGAATCCCTTACCACAGTAGCACATATCTAGTGCCTTGCTTATTACACTAGAATACCATATTATAAAATTTATCCCAAATTGACGAATAGATTAGTAGTCTTGGTATTATATATACAAACACAATTCATTCATTAAATTTTAAAACAGTAATTACAACACTTTTCTGAGAATAAAAATATTCCCACTATGATATTCTTCTATATAAACATAGATTACAGAATGGATTCCAAAGAAAGGAATACAAATAATGGTGAGATCAATTTTTCTGTAAGGGTTATGTACAATGAAATTAATATCGAATTATAATTATAATAAATAAAAAAAAGGAACATAACTGAGTGCACCTTCCATTAAAATAATTTGATGTAGAATAAGAAATCTAGAATCTGAAATAATTAAAAAATTATTCCATTTAATCTATAAATTGAAAAGAATATGAATATAGTGATAATATGATAGTGAAAATATCATGAACATCAAAAATTGAACACATAATGAAAGAAATTAAATATTATTGGATATCTTCTCTTAGACAAATTATAACTCTATATTCATTACATTTCATAAGATTTTATAATCTATAATATAAAACATATTTAATGATCGGTTTACATTTTGTCTCATTAGACCTATTGATGCATCGAATTGTTATATAATACCAAGACCCACCCATCATTGCATGTCCAAAGAATTAACCATATATAAAATAATCAATTTAATTAACAAAAAATATACATTATCATCAAATATCAATAATGAGGAACAAATATATATTTATCAATATTTCTATATCCAATCATATAATTGTCAAAGTTAATCTAAATTTGTATGAATGATATGTCGTTTACAAATAATAATATCAATGATAAATGGTATGAATATTTGGGGGTGAAATATATTTATAATGATCATGTGAAAGTGAATATTTCAATGAGATGTTAATGACTAAAATATGAATGATGATATTATGTGTCAATACTACCCCAAGTCAGAAAAATCATAAACCGTCAAAAGGAATATTATCATTTTTTTAAAAATATACCTTGTATAATAATATTATATGATTGTTGACATTTTTGATTATAAATACCAAAAATTGATGAATAAAAAAATTTATGATGGAAATATACTTTTCATTTTGAAAATAATATTCCTTGAAAATCAAATTTAAAAAATACAATTTTCATGAGTATCAGAAAAAAATTAAAATAAAATATTCTTGTATACTTGAAAAGGAATAATCAATTTAATTATAGTAATAATGGAGGTTAATTCCATCATTGTTCTCGAAGTTAAAAATGATATTCCTTTTTCACTGTATAATGGTTAAGAAAGTGTTTTGTTCCAAAAAAACAAGAATATTCCATTAACATTTTCACTAAAATTCAAATGAGATTTTTTTGGAAAATAACCTAAGATGACATTTTTTGACATTTATAAAAATTAAAATTAGGAAGAAATTATATTATTAAATTATTTTTAATGTATAAAATACTTTTTGGATTCTTTTAAACAATGTCTTTGACAAAAACAGATTTTCGAACAAAGAGATAAATGAAGGCAAGTTTCTATAAAAACCATTTATCAATATAAATATTTTCTAAATAATATAATAATTATACTATTGCATGAAAATATAATTAATAACTAGGGGATATAAAAATTAAATTTTTTTATATATAATTGTTCAAAATAATTTTTAACTAAAGTTCAAGGTAAAACAAACTCAAATAGAATTAGATTTGTAAAATAATCCCATAAAATGATCATAATGTTGAAGTGGGAATTTATTTATGAATATATTATTTAGTTAAATAAAAAATAATCATAAAAAATACTAGAATAAACATTGTTTAATAAAATTCACAATAAATATAAAATTATAATGAAATTGTCAATGAAAGTGAATTTTAACAAAATGATGAAAAATTCACTTAATAAATTCCATAAATCAAGTTTCCTTTTTATTGAACATACATAAACATCCTATTAATTGTATTAAAACATGTTATTAGATCATACTACAATTTTAATAATATTTATAATATCATATATGTTCTATTTATAATATATCATCATATGTTCATTAATAATCATTCATTATTTCATTTCTTTGAGTGCTAATTACCTTCATTTCTCATGTGTGATTTTTATAAAAGATATGTTTATTTCACATATCATTTAGTTTTATTATATATATATTAATAAAAATGAAATAATTATCATATTTTTGAGTTAATTATAATTTCATAACTATACATGAATTATGGTTATGAAAATTGTAGTATGTTGCGATCATGGAGGAAACAAGATGTACTTAAGCATGAGTAACATTACCATTTTTTGTTGATCTTCATAAATATATGTTATGTAATTTATTTTATTGAAACAATGAAAATAATATAATATATTACATTTTATATACTTATATATCATCTAGGATGTTTGGTTATTTAAGAGAGTCACATTGCATTTTGAATACAGGAGTGTGCACATACACAAAAGATGTTATCATCTTAAAATGAGTGAAAATATATGAATGAAAATGATATATATTATATTTATAGAAAGATAATTATTTAATTAATATCATAATTATGTTATTTATATCATATATAATAATTTCATTTTACCTTATTATATTTTACATAAAGCCTTAGTAGAAGACAAATCACATCGCTTCGTGAGGTGGTAATATGTTGTATACACCATCGACATTGTCGTATCACATATGGAATGGAATGTATAAATATATTTAAATATATAAGATAATTTTTATAGAGGTATATAAATATTATAAATGTTAGAAATATAATTTATACTCATCATCATAATCAATTATGAAAGATGTTAATGGAAGAATGATTGACATTGTTTCACGAGGTGGTGGTCCCACGTACACATGAATGATGGTCTTATAACCCATTCGAGAGAAGTGGAGATGGATTGAGTTCATAAAAGTATTATAACAACACCATATTATTTTCAGGATAATAATTTTTTTATAACATCATTTTTTATAAAACAAATTGAAGGACATGTAGAATGAAATAAAATAAAGTCAAACGTTGACGAACATTACATCTTCTTCGTGAATCCAACATAATATTGGACCAAAATCATTCCTAGGTTGGATTTATACCCATAATAAGAATATTGGACGAGTTTAGGGATTTTAATTTTTTATTTTAGTAGGTATTTTATAATTAAGGTAGATTATATATTGTTATTAATAAATAGGTGAATGTGGGATTTTATAAGTGAGGTTAGTGGAACACGTGTATTGTTTTTGAAATTTATCAGACAAAACCACATTTTTATCCATTATATAGAATACAAAATTTGATTTTATTGAAATTAAAATTGTTAATTTCCACTTATGGACATAAAATCTGATTTGGAAAAGTTTTTAGATACTTTCTACCCTTATATTATAAATTTAATCCCAGAAAATCAATTTTTAACATTATGATGGTAATTAATTTTTACTAAATTAATTATAAATTTTTAAACCAAAATTTGTTAAAGTGATTATAAAAATTAAGTTAATATTATTCCAAATATGGAATCCATTTTTTCAAATTAGTTTCATATAATTTAAAAATTTTAATGTAAAATTAATATTGGTGATATAATGAGATAGCATGTTTTTAAATAGAAAATTATAAAAAGAT
Organism: Viscum album; assembly: GCA_963277665.1. NCBI lineage: Eukaryota > Viridiplantae > Streptophyta > Magnoliopsida > Santalales > Viscaceae > Viscum > Viscum album. Next base: position 1,214,283,270 of record OY728137.1, read on the forward strand.
TATAATGTTTGTATATAAAAATTTTGTATTAAATAATTAAAATGATCTAAATTGGATAACTTGATAAATTATTGATCTAATTTTAGTTTAAACCCAATTAAATATTTAATATACCATCATAAATAAATCAAACAAAAAAGTTGTTTTAAATTACAATTTCTTCTATTAATCGAACAATGAAACTCTTGAGAAAAATAAAAAAATCACCCAAAGCACATTAAGATATGATTATTTCAAAAATAATGATTATTTTATTAAAAATTATATCATGAAGAGGTAAAAATTAAATTTAATTAAAATTTTTAAAACATGATTCTACCATATTTTAGAAAAAAAACATTTTTTAGAATTTTTTTAATTTTAAATGATTATTATTTTACATGTAATAAAATGATAAAAATTTTAATATTATCATTATAAATATTCATTAATTCTATTTCAACAACTAGTATATAAATACTATATTAAATATTTATTTTAATTACATATCATATTTTGTTTCATCTCGATGTTGAATGTAATGCAAGTTAAACATAGTATTGGTTATAAAATGAAAAAAATTAGCGTTTCGTGTAATGAAATATATTAAAGAGTTTTTTATTTAAAAATAAATAAATCATAATATCTCACAGTGTTATATTTTATTATATTCATTTTTTTATGTCGCATACACTACCAAATACTATATTAATATTTTAGAATTTTGGGTTGTTACATACTCACCACCCTTAATAAATTTCCTCATTTCTATTTAATCATGATCCCAGAAATCAATGGGTTTTAAATATCTCAATTTGTTTGTCTAAAAATCCACAACATAAAATGGTTCATAAAATATGCTCATAATAAGAGTGATAGGGATGTATACGTGTCATATGGAGTGACATATTACTAGGTTTCTACGTGGGAGAGCATTGGTGACAAGTAATGATTTTGAAATAGAAGAAAATAAAAAATTAAATATAGAGATTCATTGAGGTCATTGATAACAATAATTTGAATTATTAATCAAATTTCAATGGACTCAAAACCTAAGTAAATTATTATTTAAAATTAAATTTTATTTTTTTGGATAAAAATTTAATAGAACTAAATTGTTTATTTCAAGATATATTTTTTAAAGGTGAGTAATTATTTTACTATCTTGGAATAAAAAAGAAATATAATTAAATGATATTTTTCTATTGCATTTTCACTATATTATTCATTGGTTTCCCATAAATAAATCTTGAAATCACTGAAAACTCAATGAAATGAATATCCAAAAAGAATTTTTAATTCCATGAACACAATAATTTTCATTTAATGGATTATAATATCATAAAATAGTGAAACATCTATTCATCTGTATATAAGTTTTATCAACATAAACTATGATTTCAACATGTTTTAAAATATAATAAATTGATCTATAAACATAAATAGTAACATCACTGGTTAATCATTAATATTTACATGTGAGGTCATTTAACTAAAAACAATGACATGTTAACCAGGACATCACAGAGGTTGGATATGGGCGTTAAACCCTTATCACCCTTTAGTCATGTGTTAATTCCCTATAGCCTTTACAGATGTTATGAGTTTCCACCCAGCATGTGGTTTTTCCTTTGTCTAGGCTATATTAATATAATTCATACATCATTCCCAAAAAATAATGTATACATTCTTGAAATAACAAAATTCCTCAATTTTTCCTACGGAATAAAATATAAATTTTTTTTACAATGATTACTAATCTAATATAACTATTAATACAATTTTATTAATGAATATTTTTACCCCAATGGTTTTCCATAAAATTAAATTTATTTCATTAATATGTAACAGAAATATCCTTAAAATAAAATTTCAACATAAACATGTACATTCAATACATTTCTCCCAAAATATCCTTATTCCATGAGGACTCTAATATCATGAATACTAAAAAGTGTGTTTGAGATATTTGAATTTTGATTAGTCATAAACTCAATAAACCATAATGGTAACCAAAACTCATATGATAATAAAGACATATATGATTATAAAATATTACTCAATTATTTTATTTTTCCTGATTCCTATAACAAAAATCAAATTTCCTAAATACTTGTAGAATTTATTTTAGGAATCCCAGTCCCAAAACAATTCATCTATAAAATTTCCAAATAGATCCCTCCTTCGTATTTTGTTTATCATTCATATGAGGCTAATTACTCTATTAATTCCCATGTTCTCCATATTTAGGAAAACAAAATATATATAAGTTCCAATGATGAAATTTATTTCATTCTATTGTAATCCACAATTTTATCGAAAACTCCTTACATTAATTTCTTATTTTCCACATGGAATAAAATTTTATATTTTATTGAGAATCATTAACGTGTGTATCTTTAATAATTATTAACAAAAATGAAATCAGTTCTTCTTTAATATGTGATCTCTACCAGTTGATCACCTAAATAACTACATCATCCTCTTATTTAATGAGTCTGAGTGATGGTTAAGGTATATATTATTAATCCTATATTGGGATAAATGATTAGGAATAATAATGATATCTTTTACTCCTGTTATATTCCCAATTGGTTTCATATAGTAACCTAATTATCCTTCATGTTTAATGTTTATATGATTCCTCCAGGTTTCAACCATATTAAACAATTATGTCAGAAAAAATAACCATAATGGTAAAACAATATATTCATTAATATGTTGTAAAAATTATCACAAATTATTTTCAATCTAAAACACTATATTTTTATCGTAGGAAAATAATATTCATCATATATTTAAATCCATCATAATGAATTGTAAATAAAATGTGAATTATCCTAGTAAATCTCATAGTAGTTTCAAAATAGGTGTACATTAAGGCATCATATTGTGCACCCAGTGATGATCGGTTCAAGCCGAATTCACTATTTTCATATATAACATTGTCTACATACAACTATTCTAGAACCACTTTTACATGTTTTATCCAAAAAAGTATTTATTTCTAATAAAAATCACTTAATATCTACCTTACCAAAACACTTGAACATTCATCCATACTAATCCATAAAAACTTTTATATTGTAATGTTACATAATTAATGATTTCAAAATTTAGTTACTATAGAATTTAATAAAAATCCTATAAAACTAACTTTAGAAAAAGATACCCTTGTAGTGAAGAGTTAGTTGTTCCTTTATTAAATTACCCCATCATATAAGGAATCTTATCCTAAATTACTAAATAGTTTATCATTATTGTTAAACTAGAAATATACTATATTAATTAAAAACATTTTGAAAACATATTTACAATATAATAATTTTGGTAATAACATTATTTTATTTTTTATATAATGGAAAATAAAACACAATTGACTTCATGGATTCAAAAAACAATTTAAAAAATAATTGTGAAATGAAATTCCTTATAAGGGTTATGTACATTGGAATCTATTACAAATAAATTGGAATAATAAACATAGAAGACTAAATAAATTGGGACACATTCCATTTAGTAACATGACAATGCCTAATCTATAAAACCTATTAGATAACTGAATACACATTTCATTTAATCAATAAAATAAAATGAACATAATACAGAGATAATATCATATTTGAAATCACATGGATAATAATAGCTAAGCTCTTAATATACATAATTCTTAATTATTAGACTATATTTCATGCTAATATGTAACCTCTTCTTTCGAAACCATTTATAAGATAGTTTAATACATGTGTAAAAAATGTTTTATATAGATTATTTATTTGTCTCATGAGACCAACTAATACATAGAGGGGATATATTATTCTTTAACCCATTAATTATTTCATGTCCAAAGTATTCCCCTTATACCAAATCCTTTACTTAATTTATAAAAAATGTGAATTATCAAAAAATAAACCTCTTATATAGTGAATATAGATTTATCAATATTTCCTATATCAATGAAATAACTCCCAAAGTAAAACTATATATGTATAAATGAGATATGGTTTGGGTAATAAGAATGTTCATGATAGATAATAAAGATAGTTATGGTAAATTTAATGTCAAATCAACATAGGAAAGTGAATATTTCAAGTTGATGTTAATGACTACAAAATACAACATGGATGAAATGTAAAAACTATTCTTTCTCAAAATAATCATAAACCATCCAGAGGTTGAATATGGATTGTATAAATATATACCCATTTGAGTATGAATAAATGGTTGTTTTCATTGATAAATGAAAATACCATAACAATATAATTAGAAATTTTATTGATGAAATAGTTTTTAATTTTGAAAAACATTCCTAAAATCCTTTTCTCTAAAAATAATTTTTAATAAAAAAATATTCAAAATAGTAAGAAAATCAATTTCTTTAAAATTATCTATGTACTCAAGAACAGTATGCTTCCTAAAAATGATGGTCTAGATGGCGGGTAATTCTGTAAATATTGTACAAATTAAAAATATCATTCTATTTTACTATAAAATGATTACGATTGTTTCTAGATTATAAAATGTCAAGAATATTCCTTTAAAATTATAGGTAAAATTGAAATTGGAATTTTAATAAAATTGAATATTTTATATTGAGTTTTTCTTAAATGTAAAAATTTGAAAAATTAACTTTAATAATTTATTTTTAATGGATAAAAAAATTAAACACATATTTAGTAACATGGATTTAGAGGGAAACATATTTATAAAGAAATGTGAAATAAAGTTGAATTTTCATAAAAAAGATTTCTCAATTCATTTATGTACCAAAAAGGGGAAACCATTTACTATTATTTGAGAATAAAATGAAAATATGAAGGTGGAAAAATATAAATGGGTTTATTAAAAATTGTTTTAATAATATCATATAAATGAATTTCAAGAAAAACAATCTTGAATAGGATTAGATTGTGAAAGAAAACCCATATATTGATGATAACATAAAATATGGAAATAATCTATTAGTCGAATAACTATTTCAACAATAAATCCACATAAAACAAGTTTAAATACAATATAAGGTAATAATAATTCATTATACACATAATGTTGAAATTAAATAATCAATAAAAAATAATTTTAACCCAATGAAGACAATTTGAGTTTAAATATCCCTTGCCTGACGCTTTATTTTGATTGGACATTCATTTACCTCATGTATAGTGATTTTAAAAATGTTATTAAAATACCATTTATAATATCATATATGATCCTTTTATAAAATATTATCACCCTTTAATTAATTATGATTCATTATATTTATTTTTTAGGTTTTTATTTTCTAGTTTTCTTATGCATGTTCTTCATAAATGATCTTGTTCATACACATATTACATAACTATAAAAAAAATTTGAAAAATAATCAGGATATATTTTTCATATTTATTTATAAACTATAATTTTTAATACAATCATTAAATATTGTTTTTATGAAATTATGTATGTTACAATCATGGAGACGATTTGTCATATGTGTGCATGAGTAATGTATCCATTTCTCAATAAACATTTTAGATAGAAGGAAAGTAATATATTATATTTGTATAATAAAAATAATATAATATATAAAATATATTTTACTTATATATATATATATATCATTTATATGGTTTGGTGATGAATATAGAGTTGCATCACTACATAATAGTGGTAGTATACAAGTACACGAAAATTGTAATCAACATTCAGTTATTTGAATGGTTATAAAAAAACATATATATTATAATTAAAATTTAAAAAAATATGTGATAAATATATTAATTATTTATTTTATATGACATATAATAATTAAAATTAATATTATTAAATTTCAAATAAACCGTTAGTTTTTTAATAATTGTATCACTTTGCGAGGTGGTAGTATGTCGTACACACGAACAACCTTATCATATCCATAATAAAAAAATAAAAAATTATATTTTTTTTAAATAATTACTCCATATATATAAATGTTTTTCCATTTTAATTTATAATCTCAATATCCATCACCATACCCAATAGTTAAATGTTTTAATGGATGAACGAATGACATCGGTTTGTGAGGCAGTAGTCTAGCGTACGCACAAATGATGATTTAATGACAAACTTATTTGAAATATATATAGTTTTAGGCCATTAATTTATTATAAAAATATCCATGGATATGGAATATACTGATGTTATTATATCATCATTATTTAGTAATAATTATACGTGGGGTACAGAGAAATATAACCATGATTTTCATTAATGACCATTACCTCTTCTTCGGGTATCCTTACTGGTTTGAAAGAACCGTCTTACTAGGATTGATTTCTAAAAAAAATAAGTATTCTACAATGAGGAAAAGGAATTTGGGATGTAATTTTATTAGGTATTGGATGATCCTATGAGACTATAGGTGTCCAGTAGTGAGTATAATGGGTGTCCTTTTATAAGTATGGTGAGTGCCTCACTTGTAATTTTTTGAAATGATTCAACAATAAACATGCTTTATCATGCCACAACCTTCTAAAATTTTAATTTTTTAAAATCAAGAGATGAAATAGATATATGGACTATCAATGCAATTTTGACATGTTTTAGGTCATTTCCAACCCTTATCTTCTTAGTTTAACCCCTAGTAAATCCATTTTTACCTTAACCACTATAATTATTTTCAAATATTTGTTCTATTAATTTCTTTCAAAAATTATTTTTAAATCATTAAATATTATAAATTGTACTAAATAAAAATATGGAATACATTTTTCTCATTTTATTTACATAGTTCGAAACATTGAATTTATATTTAATCTCACATACATGACATGAAAGAGTGATTTTAGCGGGAAATGTCTAAAATATTACAAAGTTTTCATATCAAAATTAAATATTAAAATGATTGAAATGACATAAACACGATTAATTTATATATTTTAAATTATTTTATTTTAAAAAATATTTAAAATTTAATTTATCAATACAAATAATCTAAACGAAATGTCATTTCTAAATTAAAACTCATTGTTATTCATTATTCATAAGAAAATGAAATGCCTAAAAAATTCCCAAAAAGAATTTAAGAAAATTATAATATTTTTATTTCAAAAATAATTTTTATTATTTTAAATATTGTTTTTGGTAAGAATTATATTTAAATTATGTTCTTAATGGGTAATTAAAGTGTCGTTCAGAAAATTACAGTTTTTTAGAAATCAATTCTTCTTCATTTAAATGAACCTTATATTATTTGTATTCCATAAGGAACCATAATTTTTATAAATTAGATATTACTATTAACAACATCCATTTAATTGGATATGTAATAACTATTATATTAAATAGTTACATTTCTGTTAAATTTCAACTATCATTTAAATTCAATGTTTTATGGAAGGGAATATAAACTTAGTCTATCATATAATTAAAGATGTTAAAGTGATTGAATTTATTTAAATATAATTATACTATAATGTATCAATGTGGTATTTTTCATTTAATCATTGTTGTTACTAGTGAATATGCTTTCTAATATAATAAAGTGATCTTATTTTATAATTCTGTGGTGTTATGTGGTAGTTGTTGGTGACATATATAATAATTTATTAAACTACAATAAAATTTTCTTAAATTAGTAGATTAGATATTTCAATGATTGAGGAATAATTAGTTATGTTAATATATTTAATCTTTTGGGATGAGTAATTATTTAATGTGTAGATCAGGCTATTTGTATTTTTTATTCAATTAAAAATGTTTAATTATAGGGAAGATGTAATATCCTATCTTTTAACCTATGGATGATTTGTCTGAGGATTAATATAAAAAATTTGTCTCTGGGAAGTTGAATTTATCAATAAATATTTCATTTTTAATAAATTTTTTATCTTCTAAAATTTATTTTCATTATAATTTTTGTTGAGAAATATAACTATTTGTTAAAAAAGGTAAATCAAAAAAATTTCATTCTTTAAGGAGTATGATTTGAAAATAGGTTATTCCTTTTAGTCTCTGATTATGTATTTGTTGTAAGGTTGAGCATGTGTAATTCATCGAGCATGCAAGGTCATTATACTATTGGTAGTAAGAATATTAAAATTACATTTTTTGGACATTAAAAATATTACATATTTAAAATACCTATTCTTTTTTGATGGATTATATATTGGTTTTTTTAATTCATTTAATAATCTCTAATTACCCATTGATATCTAGGTAGAAGTAAGTCAAAAAATGTTGATCATGTATTATTTATTAGATATAGATGTTATTTACTATTATTTATAGTAGGATTTCATAAAATTTATTTATTTTTATCAATAAAACTATATAACATTCATACATAAACGTAATTAATGAATTTTATAATGAAAATTAAATTTTTTTACTACATCGTGATCCAATTAAGGGATGTCATTTAGATGAAATTTTATGATAATATTTCAATAAAATATAGATATATGCTTGGATTCCTAAATACCTATATAAATTTTCATGGCTCAAACCATATAATAAAAATTTAAACTCATTAATATTAATATTCAAATTCTAAAATTTAATTTTTTTAAAAATTTGGAAATTTTTAAGTGATATTGTAAAGAGATTTTATTTTATATTTTTTTAATAATTTTCTATTTTTCTATAATGTAAGAAAAATCCCCAAAGAATACATACACTCTCGTAAAAATCTTCTCTATATTTATGAAATCATACCAGTTTGAGTTTGATTTGGGTTATAGATTAAGAGTTATGATCATTTGAAACATAGACCTAAATAAACCTCAGTCAAAAAAATTTATGTATTATAAATTCATTTTCAAGATAAAAGTAATTTTTTTGTGATCTATTTTTTGAGATAAACACTCTATTAAAATTATAAATAATATCCAAGATCTCAATTCTTAAAAAGTGTCCCAATAAGGTGATGCAATATGGTAAACCTACTTTTTACAATTTATTCTTTTGGATATGTTAAATAATAATTTTGAGTATCTACATTGATATAATTCATTGATATTGGGGACATATGGATTCTGAAATAAAATATATAATAATGAAAATAAACTATTTCTATCCCACATAGGGATAATCACCATAATAATGGGTATATTTTATAATGATGTTTATAATTGTAAATATATTATATTTTTTCATCAAAAATAAGGGATTAACCATAGTGATATAAAAAACTATTTCCTTATATACATTTTTCATTTATAAACATGGTGTGTGGGTTTTAATTGAACAACACACAACCTAGATCTTCAAATATTTTAATCTTTTTTATAAAAAATATAGGTTATTCTACCATAAACAATATAATTAGAAATTTCATTTCATATATGATACCAAAAATGTTCAAGATATTCATAGATCTAAATAAAAATATTATTTATTATAAATAATCAGTGATACACAACATGGAAACATTATTCCATTGTGATTTATCCATGAATTCGGATGTGATATTCATTTTTAATTGTTGTTTTATTCTCTTAGATTTGAAATGGAATTGGTTTTTATTATCACCATTCATTTTTTGGGAACTCATGATTTTTTAATATTAATCCTTGATATTGAATCTTTAATATATTTTCTAGGGAGAATCATGGGGTATAGCTTTTTTATGATAACTCTATTCATAATGATTTTGCAGTTTTATAGTGATTCCATGGTAATAGCTCCAACAAAATGATCTTATATGTTTAGAAATCCATCGAATCAAAGTGATGAATGTTTATTGAAATACCCCAATATAAATATATGTGATATTGGATGGAAATTATGGAAAATTATCATGAAGAAGGTTAAGGCATTTGTGGCCTAACTGTATCGATAGAAGGTAGTTCTCAGCTAAGTTACCCTGACTCAACCTTGTATATTGAAGATGCATGGTTCACATGTCCCACACATGATATCATAATCTAATCAATTGTGATACAATTTTAATATCTATGTAATTCCTCCACTTATTATAATGCAATGTGGTGTTTATTTAGCCTTCCCTATGGCCCACTATTACCTATGTATGGTGTTTAATAGAAAAACAATTGTGGTTCATAAATATTAAAATATTGAATATCATATACATTATATTTATTATTTTAGATAACAAATGATTTGTTATATTTTTCCTTAAACCTAAATAATGTGGTGAAATATATAATTTTATAAATTAGATATTTCAGGTATATGATGATAATTGATCATTTTTTATAGAAAATACTAGGGTTGGGGGAATCTATCTCATCTGTAGTGTTTTATTATCAACTATTATTCATTAATCTAATCTATAGGGTTCTATTCATGTCTAGTGAGTTAAACATGATGAGATATGTGTCATCCATTTTTATTCTTGAGAAAATAAATAGATTATAAGTCATATGTAGTTTTAATTATTAACGTATCATAGTGATATAACTGGTTAGTGTCCTTGAGATGTTTAAATCATTATAATAACATAGTTTGACATCATTAATACCAATATGGGTTTATATATTTGATGGGATATTATTTTCATACTTATCTAATTACATTGAGAAAACTATTTTTCATTATATCATTTTTTATTTTGAGGATCACCCCACACTGTTTGTTTATATTGAACCTAGACTGGGTGTTTTGATCCCTATGTTTTTTAGCATATACATATGATGAATAGTTTCATGGTAAATTTAGTGGAAACATTGTTTAAGGTTTTTAGCTGTCCTTGGAGGTTGTAATAGTGGGTGATACATGTGTATATAGTTGGAGTACTATAGTGACTTATTCATTACAACAACTATGTTTTGATTTAATTTTTTATTATTTTCCATGCATCATTCACATTATAAATATGAAATTTTTTATTATTGTCGATATAATATTTTCCTCTTTAATTATAAATATTACAATAATTTTTTATAATTTTTCATTTTTATTTTTATTATTGAGGTGCATGTGTTGCATAAAAGTGAATTATGCTAAGGACACCCATCATGTGTGAAATTCCTACTTGATGTTACTCACCAAACCCTCGAACAATAAAATGAGACTTCTGGTTTCACATATGTAATACATTCCTTATGCAGTGGTTCCAGTGGTTCTGTTCAGGTCAGGTTTTTATTATTGTGCTGTATTTCATGAGAAAGAATTTTGTAGATATATATCTTATAAAGAATGTTTTGAGAAATGTGTGAAATTATTTGACTGTATTAATATAATTCATACATCATTCCCAAAAAATAATGTATACATTCTTGAAATAAAAAAATTCCTCAATTTTTTCTACGGAATAAAATATAATTTTTTTTTACAATGATTACTAATCTTATATAACTATTAATACAATTTCATTAATTAATATTTATACCCCAATGGTTTTCCATAAAATTAAATTTATTTAATTCATATGTAACAGAAATATCCTTAAAATAAAATTTCAACATAAACATGTACATTCAATACATTTCTCCCAAAATATCCTTATTCCATGAGGACTCTAATAGCATGAATACTAAAAAGTGTGTTTGAGATATTAGAACTCTGATTAGTCATAAACTCAATAAAATATAATGGTAACCAAAACTCATATGATAATGAAGACATATTTGATTATAAAATATTACTCAATTATTTGATTTTTCCTGATTCCTATAACCAAAATCCAATTTCCTAAATACTTGTAGAATTTGTTTTAGGAATCCCAGTCCCAAAACAATTCATCTATAAAATTTCCAAATAGATCCATCCTTTGTATTTTGTTTATCATTCATATGAGGCCAATTACTTTAGTAATTCCCATGTTCTCCATATTTAAGAAAAAAAATATAAATAACTTCCAATGATGAAATTTATTTCATTGTATTGTAATCCACAATTTTATCGAAAACTCATTACATTAATTTCTTATTTTCCACATGGAATAAAATTTTATATTCTATTGAGATTCATTAACGTGGGTATATTTAATAATTATTAACAAAAATGAAATCAGTTCTTCTTTGATATGTGATCTCTACCAGTTGATCACTTAAATAACTACATCATTCTCTTATTTAATGAGTCTGAGTGGTGGTTAAGGCATATATTATTAATCTTATATTGGGATAAATGATTAGTAATAATAATGATATCTTTTACTCCAGTTATATTCCCAATTGGTTTCATATAGTAACCTAATTATCCTTCATGTTTAATGTTTATATGATTCCTCCAGGTTCCAACCATATTAAACAATTATGTCAGAAAAAATAACCATAATGGTAAAACAATATATTCATTAATATGTTGTAAAAATTATCACAAATTATTTTCAATCTAAAACACTATATTTTTATAGTAGGAAAATAATATTCATCATATATTAAAATCCATCATAATGACTTGTAAATAAAATGTGAATTATCCTAGTAAATCTCATAGTAGTTTCAAAATAGGTGTACATTAAGGCATGATGTTGTGCACCCAGTGATGATCGGGTCAAGCCGAATTCACTATTTTCATATATAACATTGTATACATACAACTATTCTAGAACAAATTTTACATGTTTTATCAAAAAAAGTATTTATTTCTAATAAAAAACACCTAATATCTACCTAACCAAAACACCTGAACATTAATCCATACTAATCCATAAAAACTATTATATTGTAATGTTACATAATTGATGATTTCAAAATTTAGTTACTATAGATTATAATAAAAATCCTATAAAACCAACTTTAGAAAAACATACCCTTGTAGTGAAGAGTCAGTTGTTCCTTTATTAAATTACCCCATCATATAAGGAATCACATCCTAAATTACTAAATAGTTTATCATTCTTGTTAAACTAGAAACATACTATATTAATTAAAATTATTTTAAAATAATATTTACAATATAATAATTTTGGGAATAACATTATTTTATTTTTTATATAATGGAATATAAAACACAATAGACTTCATGGATTCAAAAAACAATTTAAAAAATAATTGTGAAATGAAATTCTCTATAAGGGTTATGTACATTGGAATCTATTACAAATAAATTGGCATAATAAACATAGAAGACTAAATAAATTGGGACACATTCCATTTAGTAACATGACAATGCCTAATCTATAAAACCTATTAAATAACTGAATACACATTTAATTTAATCAATAAAATGAAATTAACATAATACAAGGATAATATCATATTTGAAATCACATGGATAATAATAGCTAAGCTATTAATATACATAATTCTTAATTATTAGACTATATTTCATGCTAATATGTAACCTCTTCTTTCAAAAGCATTTATAAGATGGTTTAATATATGTGTAAAAAATGTTTTATATAGATTATTTATTTGTCTCATGAGACCAACTAATATATAGAGGGGATATATAATTCTTTAACCCATCAATTATTTCATTTCCAAAGTATTCCACTTATACCAAATCCTTTACTTAATTTATAAAAAATGTGAATTATCAAAAAATAAACCTCTTATATAATGAATATAGATTTATCAATATTTCCTATATCAATGAAATAACTCCCAAAGTAAAACTATATATGTATAAATGAGATATGGTTTAGGTAATAAGAATGTCCATGATAGATAATAAAGATAGTTATGGAAAATTTAATGTCAAATCAACATAGGAAAGTGAATATTTCAAGTTGATGTTAATGACTACAAAATACAACATGGATGAAATGTAAAAACTATTCTTTCTCAAAATAATCATAAACCATCCAGAGGTTGAATATGAATTGTATAAATATATACCCATTAGAGTATGAATAAATGGTTGTTTTCATTGATAAATGAAAATACCAGAACAATATAATTATAAATTTTATTGATGAAATAGTTTTTAATTTTGAAAAACATTCCTAAAATCCTTTTCTCTAAAAATAATTTTTAATAAAAAAATATTAAAAATAGTAAGAAAATAAATTTCTTTAAAATTATCTATGTACTCAAGAATAGTATGCTTCCTAAAAATGATGGTCTAGATGGCGGGTAATTTTGTAAATATTGTACAAATTAAAAATATCATGCTATTTTACTATAAAATGATTACGATTTTTTCTAGATTATAAAAAGTCAAGAATATTCCTTTCAAATTATATGTAAAATTGAAATTGGAATTTTAATAAAATTGAATATTTTATATTGAGTTTTTCTTAAATGTAAAAATTCGAAAAATTAACTTTAATAATTTATTTTTAATGGATAAAAAATTTAAACACATATTTAGTAACATGGATTTGGAGGGAAACATATTTATGAAGAAATGTGAAATGAAGTTGAATTTTCATAAAAAATATTTCTCAATTCATTTATGTACCAAAAAGGGGAAACCATTTACTATTATTTGAGAATAAAATGTATATATAGAGGTGGAAAAATATAAATGGGTTTATTAAAAAGTGTTTTAATAATATCCTATAAATGAATTTCAAGAAAAAAAATATTGAATAGGATTAGATTGTGAAAGAAAACCCATATATTGATGATAACATAAAATATAGAAATAATATATTAGTCGAATGACTATTTCAAAAATAAATCCACATAAAATAAGTTTAAATACAATATAAGGTAATAATAATTCATTATACACATAATGTTAAAATTAAATAATCAATAAACAATAATTTTAACCCAATGAAGACAATTTGAGTTTAAATATCCCTTGCCTAACACTTTATTTTGATTGGACATTCATTTACCTCATGTATAGTGATTTTAAAAATGTTATTAAAATACCATTTATAATATCATATATGATCCTTTTATAACATATTATCACCCTTTAATTAATTATGATTCATTATATTTATTTTTTAGGTGTTTATTTTCTAGTTTTCTTATGCATGTTCTTCATAAATGATCTTGTCCATACACATATTACATAACTATAAATTTTTTTGAAAAATAATCAGGATATATTTTTCATATTTATGTGTAAACTATAATTTTTAATACAATCATTAAATATTGTTTTTATGAAATTATATATGTTATAATAATGGAGACGATTTGTCACATGTATGCATGAGTAATGTATCCATTTCTCAATGAACATTTTAGATAGAAGGAAAGCAATATATTATATTTGTATAATAAAAATAATATAATATATAACATATATTTTACTTATATATATATATCATTTATATGGTTTGGTGATGAATATAGAGTTGCATCACTACATAATAGTGGTAGTATACAAGTACACGAAAATTGTGATCAACATTCAGTTATTTGAATAGTTGTAAAAAAAGATATATATTATAATTAAAATTTGAAAAATATGTGATAAATATATTAATTATTTATTTTATATGACATATAGTAATTAAAATTAAAATTATTAAATTTCAAATAAACCATTAGTGTTTGAATAATTGTATCACTTTGCGAGGTGGTAGTATGTCGTACACACGAACAACCTTATCATATCCATAATAAATAAAAAAATAAAAAATATGTATATTTTTAAAATAATTACTCCATATTTATAAATGTTTTTTCATTTTAATTTATAATCTCAATATCCATCACCATACCCAATAGTGAAATGTTTTAATGGATGAACGAATGACATCGGTTTGTGAGGAAGCAGTCTAGCGTACGCACAAATGATGATTTAATGACAAACTTATTTAAAATATATATAGTTTTAGGTCATTAATTTATTATAAAAATATCAATGGATATGGAATATAATTATGTTATTATATCATCATTATTTAGTAATAATTGATAGTGGGGTACAGAGAAATATAATAATGATTTTCGTTAATGACCATTACCTCTTCTTCGGGTATCCTTACTGGTTTGAAAGAAGAGTCTTACTAGGATTGATTTCTAAAAAAATAAGTATTCTATAATGAGGAAAAGGAATTTGGGATGTAATTTTATTAGGTATTGGATGATCCTATGAGACTATAGGTGTCCAGTAGTGAGTATAATGGGTGTCCTTTTATAAGTGTGGTGAGTGCCTCACTTGTAATTTTTTGAAATGATTCAACAATAAACATGCTTTATCATGCCAAAACCATCTGAAATTTTAATTTTTTAAAATCAAGAGATGCAATAGATATATGGACTATCAATGCAATTTTCACATGTTTTAGGTCAGTTCCAACCCTTATCTTCTTAGTTTAACCCCTAGTAAATCCATTTTTACCTTAACCACTATAATTATTTTAAAATATTTGTTCTATTAATTTCTTTAAAAAATTATGTTTAAATCATTAAATATTATAAATTGTACTAAATAAAAAAATGGAATACATTTTTCTCATTTTATTTACATAGTTGGAAACATTGAATTTATATTTAATCTCAGATACATGACATAAAAGAGTGATTTTAGGAAGAAATGTCTAAAATATTACAAAGTTTTCATATCAAAATTAAATATTAAAATGATTGAAATGACATAAACACAATTAATTTATATATTTTAAATTATTTTATTTTAAAAAATATTTAAAGTTTAATTTATCAATACAAATAATCTAAATGAAATGTCATTTTTAAATTAAAACTCATTGTTATTCATTGTTCATAAGAAAATGAAATGCCTAAAAAAATTCCCAAAAAAATTTAATAAAATTATAATATTTTTATTTCAAAAATAATTTTTATTATTTTAAATATTTTTTTTTGTAAGAATTATATTTAAATTATGTTCTTAATGGGTAATTAAAGCATCATTCAAAAAATTAAAGTTTTTTAGAAATAATTTCTTCTTCATTTAAATGAACCTTATATTATTTGTATTCCATAAGGAACCATAATTTTTATAAATTAGATATTACTATTAATAACATCTCTTTAATTGGATATATAATAACTATTATATTAAATAGTTACATTTATATTAAATTTCAACTATCATTTAAATTCAGTGTTTTATGGAAGGGAATATAAACTTAGTCTATCATATAATGAAAGATGTTAAAGTGATTGAATTTATTTAAATATAATTATACTATAATGTATCAATGTGGTATTTTTCATTTAATCATTGGTGTTTCTAGTGAATATGCTTTCTAATAGAATAAAGTGATCTTATTTTATAATTTTGTGGTGTTATGTGGTAGTTGTTGGCGACATATATAATAATTTATTAAACTACAATAAAATTTTATTAAATTAGTAGATTAGATATTTCAATGATTGAGGAATAATTAGTTATGTTAATATATTTAATCTTTTGGGATGAGTAATTATTTAATGTGTAGATCAGGCTATTTGTATTTTTTTATTCAATTAAAAATGTTTAATTATAGGGAAGATTTAAAATCCTATGTTTTAACCTACGGATGGTTTGTCTGAGGATTAATAGAAAAAATTTGTCTCTGGGAAATTGAATTTATCAATAAATATTTAATTTTTAATAAATTTTTTATCTTCTAAAATTGATTTTCATTATAATTTTTGTTGAGAAATATAACTATTTGTTAAAAAATGTAAATCAAAAAAAATTCATTCTTTAAGGAGTATGATTTGAAAATAGGTTATTCCTTTTAGTCTCTGATTATGTGTTTATTGTAAGGTTGAGCTTGTGTAATTCATCGAGCAAGCAAGGTAATTATACTATTGGTAGTAAGAATATTTAAATAACATTTTTTGGACATTAAAAATATTACATATTTATAATACCTATTCTTTTTTTATGGATTATATATTGGTTTTTTTAATTCATTTAATAATCTCTAATTACCCATTGATATCTAGGTAGAAGTAAGTCAACAAATGTTGTTCATGTAATATTTATTAGATATAGATGTTATTTACTATTATTTATAGTAGTATTTCATAAAATTTATTTATTTGTATCAATAAAACTATATAACATTCATACATAAACGTAATTAATGAATTTTATAATGAAAATCAAATTTTTTTACTACACCGTGATCCAATTAAGGGATGTCATTTAGATGAAATTTTATGATAATATTTCAATAAAATATAGATATATTCTTGGATTCCTAAATACCTATATAAATATTCATGTATCAAACCATATAATAAAAATTTAAACTCATGAATATTAATATTCAAATTCTAAAATTCAATTTTTTTTAAAATTTGGAAATTTTTTAGTGATATTGTAAAGAGATATTATTTTATATTTTTTTGATAATTTTATATTTTTCTATAATGTAAGAACAATCCCCAAAGAATACATACACTCCCATAAAAATATTCTCTATATTTATGAAATCATACCAGTTTGAGTTTGATTTGGGTTATGGATTAAGAGTTATGATCATTTGAAACATAGACCTAAATAAACCTCAGTCAAAAACTTTTATGTATTATAAATTCATTTTCAAGATAAAAGTAATTTTTTTGTGATCTATTTTGTGAGATAAACACTCTATTAAAATCATAAATAATATCCAAGATCTAAATTCTTAAAAAGTGTTCCAATAAGGTGATGCAATATGGTAAACCTACTTTTTACAATTTATTCTTTTGGATATGTTAAATAATAATTTTGAGTATCTACATTGATATAATTCATTGATATTGGGGAGATATGGATTCTGAAATAAAATATATAATAATGAAAATAAACTATTTCTATCCCACATAGGTATACTCACCATAATAATGGGTATCTTTTATAATGATGTTTATAATTGTAAATATATTATATTTTGTCATCCAAAATAAGGGGTTAACCATAGTGATATTAAAAAACTATTTCCTTATATATATTTTTCATTTATAAACATGGTGTGTGGGTTTTAATTGAACAACACACAACCTAGATCTTCAAATATTTTAATCTTTTTTTATAAAAAATATTGGTTATTCTACCATAAACAATATAATTAGAAATTTCATTTCATATATGATACTAAAAATGTTCAAGATATTCATAGATCTAAATAAAAATATTCTTTATTATAAATAATCAGTGATACACAACATGGAAACATTATTCCATTGTGATTTATCCATAAATTGGGATGTGATATTCATTTTTAATTGTTGTTTTATTCTCCTAGATTTGAAAGGGAATTGGTTTTTATGATCACCATTCATTTTTTGGGAACTCATGATTTTTTAATATTAATCCTTGCTATTGAATCTTTAATATATTTTCTAGGGAGAATCATGGGGTATAGCTTTTTTATGATAACTCTATTCATAATGATTTTGCAGTGGTATAGTGATGCCATGGTAATAGCCCAAACAAAATGATCTTCTATGTTTAGAAATCCATCGACTCAAAGTGATGAATGTTTATTGAAATACCCCAATATAAATATATGTGATCTTGGATGGAAATTATGGAAAATTATCGTGAAGAAGGTTAAGGCATTTGTGGCCTAACTGTATCGATAGAAGGTAGTTCTCAGCTAAGTTACCCTGACTCAACCTTGGATGTTGAAGATGCATGGTTCACATGTCCCACACATTATATCATAATCTAATCAATTGTGATACAATTTTCATATCTATGTAATTCCTCCACTTATAATAATGCAATGTGGTGTTTATTTAGCCATCCATATGGACCTCTATTACCTATGTATGGTGTTTAATAGAAAAACAATTGTGGTTTATAAATATTAAAATATTGAATATCATATACTTTATATTTATTATTTTAGATAACAAATGATTTGTTATATTTTTCATTAAACCTCAATAATGTGGTGAAATATATAATTTTATAAATTAGATATTTCAGGTATATGGTGATAATTGATCATTTTTTATAGAAAATACTAGGGTCGGGGGAATCTATCTCATCTGTAGTGTTTTATTATCAACTATTATTCATTAATCGAATCTATAGGGTTCTATTCATGTCTAGTGAGTTAAACATGATGAGATATGTGTCATCTATTTTTATTCTTGAGAAAATAAATATATTATAAGTCATATGTAGTTTTAATTATTAATTTATCATAGTGATATAACTGGTTAGTGTCTTTGAGATGTTTAAATCATTATAATAACATAGTTTGACATCATTAATACCAATATGGGTTTATATATTTGATGGGATATTATTTTCATACTTATCTAATTACCTTGAGATAACTATTTTTCATTATATCATTTTTTTCATTTTGAGGATCACCCCACACTATTTGTTTATATTGAACCTAGACTGGGTGTTTTGATCCTTATGTTTTTTAGCATATACATATGATGAATAGTATCGTGGTAAATTTAGTGGAAACATTGTTTAAGGTTTTTAGCTGTCCTTGGAGGTTGTAATAGTGGGTGATGCATGTGTATATAGTTGGAGTACTATAGTGACATATTCATTACAACAACAATGTTTTGATTTCATTTTTTATTATTTTCCATGTATCATTCAGATTATAATTATGGAATTTATTTATTATTGTCGATATTATATTTTCCTCTTTAATTATAAATATTAAAATAATTTTTTTATAATTTTTCATTTTCATTTTTATTGTTGAGGTGAATGTGTTGCATACAAGTGAATTAAGCTAAGGACACCCATCATGTGTGAAATTCCTACTTGATGTTACTCACCAAACCCTCGAAAAATAAAATGAGACTTCTGGTTTCACATATGTAATACATTCATTATGCAGTGGTTCCAGTGGTTCTGTTCAGGTCAAGTTTGTATTACAGTGTTGTATTTCATGAGAAAGAATTTTGTAGATATATATCTTATAAGGAATGGTTTGAAAATTTTGTGAAATTATTTGACTGTATAATGAGATTTTATTTCTCGTCAATGAACACATTGTTTATATGGACTCTGATATATCCCTTCACAATGTAATTAATAAAACTACTGTAGACAAATACCCCAAGGAACTAGATGAAGGGGAAAAACAATAATTTATAAATCATATATGGATGTTTCATTGACTTCCATGGACTTCTTGGGTCAGTAGTATAGATATTCTATAATGAACATGTAAAATCATGATTAATTACATTTAAAATCTACATAGACAACCCTTGTGGACTTTAAGGAATAGACATAATTTGAATGTTCCAATGATTATACTTCCTCCTCACAACAATGAGTGTGATGGGACTTCCAACTATAAACTAGTTTAAGCAGTATTTCCATTGGTAATTCTAGATATAACACCTCCAGCTATTATATCATGACTATACCCATATTCAATTGCTTAGATGGGTTTTCTTCCACTAGATGTAAAAAAAATTCCTATGGGAAAAATGATTATACTTATATGCTGAGTGAACTAAATAAATTCCAGCAATAGATTTTTATATTAATCCATGGATGTTTGGACATGCAGGTGACTAAGACTAGCTTGAGATAATGGTTCATGTATTCCAAGATATTCACATTCCTAGACCCCATATGTTAGTGATAGTATGACATATATTCGATGGTATGGATAAATATTGCATCCCTTTGATAATAGAAATTCATAAATAAGTTAAACATAATTAGATAGATCATTTGTATAGAATTTACATGTATTACTATCCCATGATTTTGATATCCATTCCAATCAAGGAGATATAAGAGAACTAGTATGGTGTAAATCTAGTTTTTAGCATGAAACTTGATTTACTGATATTAAAAGAAACTCAATCGATAATATTCATGATATATTATTCATAAAATGGATATTTGAGTGTGTCCCCCATAGATAAATTTATTCTTAACATTTTTTTCTACATAGTAAAAGATATGATTGGATTATGGAGGTATCCTTTGTAATGGAGTGCTTCACAATATAAGGAAATTTAGTAGTAATTTTTAATTTTACTCATTTAGTAGTAGAGTATTATGTTTCATCAAGATGGAATTTAGTATTTGGATATTTATGATATATATTTTCCTATGAAAAATCTTGCACCACAAGATTGAAAACTCAATGGTTTAATATATAATATTGTTATTCATGGGACAAGACAAATTCATCGGAAACATGATTACTAGTCCATTCATATTTTATATGATAGTCAGGTAATCAAAAAACGCTTATGTTTGAAGTAGAAATGTAAACATGTACATCATAGAGGTATTTATGGTTCCTAACAATGTGACCACCTTATTAAGGGATAACATATTATACTATGATAATGACCTATAGTATGATGTCTCTATGTTATGCTTCTACTTCCAATATCCACGTGGAATCCCCATTTGGATCATTAGGCCATAGTCAGCGACCAAGAAAGATGTTGTTATTATAGTGTTACAACTTCATTCATCTAGATTTTTTTGTCATATAAAATTTATCTAAGCTACACCATCCCCAAAAATAATTGATTCTATAATGATGTATTCATCTATTTTTATATCCATGAGTTAAGAAATAACATATTTTTTGGATCCCATTCCTAGACAAATATGGATACATACACATATTATAAGTCATTTAATGCTCTTCAAAATTTTCCAATGTTGTGAGATTATGCATAGGGATGATCTAACTTTATATGACCTCATAGTGCATATGGTGAAGTCATAAGACTTCATCCTTGTGATTGAGAGGTTATCAATTGTTCATTTCTGGACAGAAAGATACTATCGGAGGGTGATGTAATTCGTATTTAATAGATCAAGATTCTCCTTCATAAAGTAACTGAGTTATTTATTATAGTCGATAAGTTCAAGTTCCTGAGAAGTTAAAACCAATCACCCACCAGTTAGGTTATTAAGTGGAATATTTGACATCCACAATGGACAACAATCTTGTTAAAATTTTGGGGGAGTAAATTGATTTTTTCCAAAAGGATGAACTAGATTGTTTTCATCATTGAGAAAATGATTTCTAGAAAGATCATCAATAACATAGTAGTTTTATAACATCAACATCTTATCAGATCGTCCCAAAGTATATTAGGTAACAATTGGTGCATTTATATTCACTTATGGTTATTAGATTAATCAAACCTAATTGGAACCCAAAGAAACATCAATAATGTTTTCAAAGGAGATGGATATAATAACTAGGCTTTGTATTTACCTTCACTACTTTAATCAAGTGATGGTATAGAATAATATCCTTCTAAAAAGGATGAATTTACTCATTTAATAGATTATGGGAAACATGTTTCACTCAAATATCAATATTATATCCATTTATTACTATATTAGGTTTACGTATAGGATATTCCAAAGACAACATTCTGATTTCATTATGTCCAATAAAATTTTTTCGTGATTCCATGCTTTATGGACTAGTTTGGGGGCTTATGTACTCGATCCAACATCCCTTCAATGATAATTGAGTGTTATCCTTTATCCAATATGTAATAATTTATTCAATACTAGAGGATGATTTTGTTTTCAATTTATGGATTTTCATAAACATAAATCAGTAGAAAATGTTATATGAGAATTTTTCAATGTTAATTTTATATATATGAGAGGAGCACATTTTAGGAAATGTCATCATAGAGGGTTGAGTGGCTATTGGAATGGTAAATATCATTGTATTGATATCATTGAAGACTGTAAAAAATATCATCAATTTTAATATGTTTCTTATGTTGGTGGTATATAATGAGAGATTAATGCTTTAATAATCCATAATTGTAAGCCCAATCACTGTGTTTATTTGAATGGGGGATCCATTTGTCAGGTCAATAGATTCCAGTGTTATTTAAAATAAATAATGTAAAGATTTGGGGGGTTCTAATTTCAAGTGGTTCATAGTGGCTGGATTCAAGAACATAGTGTTTTATTATTCTTCTAGAGATAGAATTATATTTTAATGATTTCCAATTATCGCATATGGGTGAACAATGTTGAGACCCCAATAATACAATAATATGACCCATTATTGGGAGTTGAAAGTATAAATATTTACTTTAGTGACTTAATGGAAATCCATTTTTGAGATTGACTCAATGTTTACTAGGTCAATATGATTCTTAGGTACATATTTTATCTTATATATCATGTCCTAAGGGTGATGCATCTGTTTGATTACTTTGATGTTTATGATATAGAGATTTTTTACAACATGGGAATGATAATAATGATGGATTGTTCCCTTAGAAGAACATGTCATTATCAAATACTAGTGGTGGATTTTAATCCATTGATCTCATTGTTGTTTTCCATAGTGGTTGACGGAGAATTTAATTTCTTTGACCGATCGTAGTGTCCCATATACTTCATCATAATATCAGTGAGGCCTTGTTGATTACTATATTCGTTGATGAATATATTATAGGCTTTTGTGTTGAGTTTCAAATCCTAAAAAATATAGAGATGGATAAAACAATAATAAAAAAATTGGATGTAGGATTTAAAAATTCATGAACCAATAATGACTATAGTGAGTCTGAAGACTGTAAATAAAAATGTAATAATGGGAGAAGATGGATTTTATATCAATTAATATTGAAATTATTCAACCTATACTCTTCACAATCATGGATAAATTGTATTTATATAAACAATATATATTCATTAATATATGTAGACAAAACCCAGTGCTACATAATTGATGAAACCCAAAAACAATTTTGTTTCCCTCCCAAGTCTAACCTTGGATATTCAATCATGTAACACCATTCCCAAAATAATAATTTCTTGGTTTTCAATAGAATTAATTATTTATAAAAGACTATCCCTAAATTATCCTTTTTATGTGATAAATCTAAATATTTATTCTTCTATTATGAATAAACAAAACACTTAAACATTAACTTTTAGGTAGATATGAACAACCAAATAAGTACCTATTTATGGTGGTATAACCCTTAATGATATAAAATTATATAGACAAAACTCTAAAAAACTATTCAATCAAAATTTTATTACAGTTACATTACAAATGAGATCATTGATAAGTGATTCACACCCCTTAAATAAAATAAAGTGATGTTTCTCTGGTAAACTAGTCATACCTCAAAAATTTATAATTAAAATGAATCTCTTAAAAAATATAGTTTATCTATAATAGTGTGTATCTCATGGGTAATATTATTTTGTCTCATTTCTAATTTCCTTATCATTAAAATGGATAAAACATCAATGAATTTTTTATAGATCAAAATACCTAATTCCAATCCTTAAATGTCTAATGATTATATTTACCAGGATTTAATATTAAACATTCACAATCAATAAAACGTGATTAGATTAAAAATATTAAATATGGAAATAATATTACTATTAAATTATAAACAATAAAATTTATAATGAATCATATGACTAAACCTATTATTATGTTCCCCATCATAATCATAATAAAAAATATCCTTAAATAAATCCCAAATAAGAATAATATAACAACTATGAATAATTAACATAATCATTTGTGAATGGATCAAAAATATTCAAATGAATTGAATTCTAATAACAAACCCCAATAAGTATTTGTAACCATCATCTCATTATTAACAAAACGATAGATAATGATCCAATAAAATAATAAAATATGTTATGATAATTAATAATATTCATATATTTCACAATCACATTTTTATAGTAATACATATGTCCTTGATATCTTCTAATAAAAAAATTAAAAAAAATATAAATATTATTGTCTTTGAAAATCATATAAAATATTTTCACTCAATTTGAAACATATTTGATTTCCCACAAAAAAATCATAACATTCTGAGATAACATAGGATGGTTTTTATTTTTTATCTTAAGATGAATTAAAAATATGAATTATATTTAATCTGAATTCATTAGGATGTGTATCATTTTAATCTTACCAAAATTCTATAATAGTTTTTTAAAAGTAATTTGTTTTTACTCATGAGAATATCTTTATAATATTAATTTTTATTCAATAAGATGCATAAGTTTCTTTCGTGACATTTAATTTTAGTACATCATATATTTATGAGCTCTATGGGGAGATAAAATATTTAATGACTAACTGATTTTTCGAAAGATAAGTTTGATCATCCATATGATTTATATTTTTCTTCAATATGACATGTATGAATTTACAGAATTTATATATTAAAATATCCCAATGGTACTCTTCTAAACTACTATGAATATTTAATATTATATACGTAGGAAAAATAAAATATTTCCTAAAATAATATAATTGAATTAAAAGAAAATTGAGAAATAAAAAATAAATAGTAATAAAAATAAATTAATATACAATAAACTCAACATCGCTCATTTAAATTTGAATGAGGTCTAGATTCAAACATAAAACACATGTTTAAATTAATCATGGAATAATTTACCAAAAAATATTTAAATATATATTATTGTAATTATAAAAACTTATATAAATAAAATTTAATTAGTTACACAACATTCCCAACAAGTAGACAATTTTACTAAGGTTATTCATTTGTGAATATTGTTTGGTGATTCCAGATAAGGATAATTTGAAGGTGGGGATTAATGTACCTGAATATCACTAATAATTTTTATACATTTTTAATTTTTTTAGTTAATTTTATAATGGGTTTCTATGTTTCTAGGTACATGTTTTTTCATTTTTTCATATTTCATTTATTTTTATAGTTTTTAGTTAATTTTATATTAATATAAATTATTTTTCTCTTGTATTACTTTTATTCATTATTACAAAATAATATTATATTACATTTAGTAGTTTAATTAATAATTTGTTTTTATTTTTTAATTTTTTAATATTATTATATTAATCATAGTTTAAATTATATTACATATTTATAGAAGTCTACTTATTATTATCATTTTTATTACTACTACTATAATTATTTAATTATATTATTATTGTTATTATTTAATTTTTAGATTAGAAGATAATTTCAAAACAAAATTTTAAATTTTTTTTAGTTTATATTTTGAAATTGATTTTTGAATTTTAATTTTTACCTTTTTAAATTTTCAATAGATGTAAATCCAGAGGTTACCCAAGCCATACTCCCCCCCCCCCCACTTCTATCACATTTTCACCTTACCAGCTCGCTTCCTCTATCATTCTACCACCCCTCCCCTACCCCCTTTCCCGCCTTCGCCCCTACCCTACACCCACTCCCTCTTAAAATTTTTCCTTCTTACCCTCCCTCCTCCCCTACCACCCTACGTTACATAATTCCCCCAACCACCTCATCTAGGAAGCCTTTCCCCTCACTGCCCCACCCCTCAACCATGCTCCCCCATCAACCCCCCACCCCCCTTCCGTAGGCACCTCGTCATCCATCCCTACTCAGTCACCCCTCCCCTGCCCTCAAGGGTACATCTAATTCCCATGCTGTTCCCCACTAATAGAAGATCAGCCCTCCTTCGTCGCATCGTGGATGTCGACAACATCACTGAACCCTCACCTCCACTGAAATTCTAACCACTTTCCACCCTCATGCACCATCCCTCCTCAGTACTTTAGCAAGACCCAATAAGGACATCACTTCCTCCATTTTGGGTGGGTTTTATATGGATTATGGTTTGTTTATGGTGTATTATGTCATATTGGTTTCAATAGGATTTGTTGATTGATGTCCTACGTGTTTCTCTGTGAAAAGGAGTGAATAGTGATACGTCTAGTTTTTGGGTTCCCTTGCATTCAGTGATCGAAGGCTTGAATGTCTCATCACACAGAATGAGTGAAGAGTGATATGACTATTTTTTAGTAACAAAAATATGATTATTATTATTTATTATTATATCACAATGTTAATTTTTTTGTTCCCCATGTCGGCGTAAATTTTGATATTTTGTGATGTTGACAAATTAACTTAAATTTTTGAGCATACAAACCTGATATTTTATTTTTTGATTACTTTTCAAAAATTATATTGTCACTGGTTATATTTTCATGGAATTTATATATTCACTTAAATTAATTTTTAAAATTATAAAGTGAAATTTTAATTTACATTCGATTTAGGGATACTAATAAAGTTAATCATTTTGACAGATTGTTGTGAAAATATGTGTAATATATATTTATGAATCGTGCTATGTCATTTCATATTATAGTTCACCAATTAAAAATTATCAAAATTTATTTATAACACTGGATAAGTTGAACATAAATAAATTATGTGATAAGAAATGGGTTTCTAAAAAAATTATTATACATTCAGAATTCAATATAAATATGGAGAATAAATATTTATTCACATTATAGAATAACATTCATGATGCATAGTTGTATGATTACTACATCAGTATCCCATAGAATACTTTTTGATTCATATTTCATCATCCTTTATATTATTTCAATTTACTTTATTTATTTATCATTCTCAATTTTTAGTTTTATTAAAAAACAAAAAAAAAATTGTCAATTAATTTTCTGTCTGAGAATTTTCCGATGTGAAAACTTTAGTGAAATAGACTATGTTATATCTATAGTTAAATCCATGTTTTAGAATTTTTATTATCCAATTTTTTATAAAAAAATTCCATGTTGTACATTATGCCACATGTGAACTGAATTTCTGACATCATTTCCATGGATAATTCACACATCTAGGTTTAAGAAAATATCAGTTAAACCATGTTTTAAATATCAATTCATAAAATGGTGAACATTCATAATTTATATCTTCCAAAAAAATCCACCATGTGATTTAGAATCCAAAAATCAAATAAAAGGGAATGATGAAACTTGATCCTCTACAAAAAATCAAATGAACTAATGGGTGTAATGCTTTGAGAATCAAATTACAACCTTACCTTTTTCAAATGTCAACCCCACATACAAAAATTGTCTTTATAATCAAAATTGTCACAAAACTATGATATTTTAATTTAGACCGTACATATTAAGGGTTAGATCAGAAATAACAAGTCCCATATTTCCTAAAACACAACTTGAATTGAATCCATACAAAATCAAACTACTCCAAATACATGAACTATGTAACTGATAAAGAATTGAATACCACTATATAGATTAGAATATATTTATCAAAGCATGTGAGACATTTAAATATTGTGGGGTTATTGATGATGTTTTGATCCTAAAACTATTTCTATTATCGTTGTAGGGAAAAGCTAAGGATTGGTTTGAATGTAATAACCCTAATCATTTTTCACATCATAAATACTGATAATGAAATTTCATGATTGATATTACATAATAGCACAATCTTTGAAAAATAATATTATCATTGAATAATTTTATTAATTTGGATATGAATCATAATTTGAATTGTGTGAATGATTCATGTAATTATTAATGAATTTTCCTTTTTAGGGGATGAAATTGGTGAACTAGTTGCTGGATTTCAAATATGGATATCATCCCATGATTATGTTTACAATTATCAATTTTACAAAAAATTCATTCATGAAAATTGATCCTAATGATATATACACATTAATTCAAAACGTGGTAAAACACAGCTTCTAGGGACCATATTATTTTTCAAGAATAATAAAATGAGTGTATCATGTTTATTATCACACATTCATTGCTGCATAATTTGAAGATCTCAATAATAGAATTGAAAACATGTCATTGGGTCTACTTAAGTTAGTTTTAGTCTATTCATATCATGTGGAACACGTAAAAAATTATGTTGGGCCTCTTGATTATCCCATTTTCCCATATAACACATTTATGGACAATATGTCAAAAGATAACTTTTACAGATACGATATATAAAATTGTCAAAACAATTGTAACCGAAACTTGAAATGGAAAAAACCAAAATGAAGTTTGGAATGAACTAATACATACTCAACCAATAAATCCAAACATTAGACCACCTGGGTTCCCTTCTCAATCTACATTAAGAAAAACCATTCAATTACATGAGAAAAGATCTCAACAAAAAATCCTACCACATTTTCATCAACAACAACAATATAAATTTAAAAAAAAAACAATATACATTTCCCATCAAGAAATGTAAGGACAACCAAATTCATGAATAACAATAAAAAACATTTAATGATGTCCAATCAATCAATGTTTTAGTTAGAAGATTTTGAAACCAAAAAAATGAATAAAAATATAGGAAACATGTAGAAAACATTCCAAATCCAGTTGGAACCAACAAAAGTTTACATTCATACATTTAAAATATTGTAAATCATGTTGCTCAGTTCTTTATTGAAATTAAATGTTAAAAGAAGGATCAATAATGACTAACAAATTATTTTACCCCACAGTAAAATAAATATATATCATATTTTTTATTTGATCACAGATTCTAGAGTGAAAATTTTATATTGCTCAATCAATAAATGAGATATCTACACCTACTACTAATAATGGAATCACAATATAAAAATTCATCCTTCATGAATCTAGTAAAGAGAAAGATTGAAACCTGTTTGAAAAAATCAAGAAAAAAAAGGAAAATGTGGACCTCAATGATAGAGTGAATTCTCACATACCACCTCCACTATTTCCACATGGAATGAAGAAAATTAATTTTGAAGCTCAATTTTTGATATTACTGGATATGTTTAAGAAGATTCACAAAAATATCCTTTTTGATAAATCTATCCCAAAAAAGAAACATTTAGCTAAACTTTTCAAGGATTTTATATCAAAAATAAAAAAATAGTATGTGGGAATAGTTTTAACGCATGAGGATTGATTTGAAGTCATACCTATGTCCATACCTAATAAAATAAAAGGCTCTTGTAATTTCACAAGTCCTTGAAATATTGGATGATGTATATTTGGAAGATATTTTTTCATACCATGGAGCTAGTGTAAACATCAGGAAATCTAGAGTTCTTCAAGAACTGGGCATCATAGAATTAAAGCCAATGAGAGTTTCCTTGTAAATTTTGGACTAATCAGGGAAGAATCCTTGGGAAATTTTAGAGGATATATTCAATAATGTTAGTAAATATTACATCCCCACTGATTTTATTGCCCTAACAGTGAAATAAGATTCATATTTCCCACCATTTCATAGATATCATTCATAGAAACATGTAGAGAATTAGTTGATTCACAATAAGATTAATAAATTTTTAGAATTGGAGAAGAATACATAACATTTAATGTCATGAAGGATATGGAAACTCCTATTCAGCATAATATCATTACATGGATATTATTAATGAATGGGATGACTAATAAAGGAATGTTCTAAATCTATTGGATTTAAAAAATGATGATAATGAGTTAACTATATCAATATATGAAGTTGAATTCATCAGAAACATAATTGATCATTTCAATAGGCAAGAGTTAACCTCATTGAATCCATCAGTTGAAAATCTTCCAACACATGAGCATAAATCCAGTCCATAAAATCATTGGTATAGATACTTGGTATATTTGGTCACCTTGTCTATCATCAAAGAGGATAATATTTAATGATAATAAGAATGAAAATTTCTCCATCTCCAATTCAAAAAGAAACCAACAATCAGTTTTATATTGGGTAATTTAAATGGTTTAAGTCTAATAATTTACACTAACAAAATAAATATGGAAGATAATTCAAAACCACGTAACCAACAAAAATAATTCATAATACCTCAAATGGAATATGTAGTCAATAAATAATTCATTAAACTACTTGATTCTGGTTTAATTATTCCAATATTTGATAGTCAGTGTGTAAGCCCATTGTAAGTGGTACCAAAAAATGGTGGGACCAAAATAGTTGATAAAGAAAAAAGAAAATTGATAACCTCACTAATAGTAAATATATGGAGTGTTTTCATCGATTATCGAAAAATAAATGATTCCACTAGAAAGGATCACATTAAATAAATATTTATTGATCAAATCCATGAATGACAAGAAGGAAGAGATTACAATTGTTTTATAGATTCTTACAAAGGATGTTATCAAATAGTTTTGACACCACAAGGTAATG
The DNA here is from genome assembly GCA_963277665.1 of Viscum album. Classification (NCBI taxonomy): domain Eukaryota; kingdom Viridiplantae; phylum Streptophyta; class Magnoliopsida; order Santalales; family Viscaceae; genus Viscum; species Viscum album. The sequence goes on from OY728137.1 coordinate 1,214,314,916, forward strand.
AGAATATAATCTTCACTTTAATGTATGTTAAATAATATTTTCCATGAATAATTCTTGGAATGTAAAATGTGCCAACCAAATTTTAGTGATGAATGATGGAAATAATCACTAACATGATTAAATAATTATTGGAAATGTTTATGGGTGAATTATCTATATATAGGTATTCTTTTGAAGAATGTATGGAACATTTGGATAAGGACTATTGCGAAATGTGAAGAAAATACTCTAGTAATAAATTGTGGAAAATAACAAGTAATTATACAATGTGGTATAATTTTATGTCCTAAAATTTTAATGAGAGGAATTCAAGTTGATGCAGCCAAGATTATTTCAATTTTTGATCTACCCATTCCTATATCAGTTCGTTCGATTAATGGTTTTCCTTGGAAAGTAGGAATCTTATTCTGTTTCATTAAGGATTCCTTAACTATTTCCTCCCCCAAATCATCCTATTAAGAATATATGTCATATTACAATTTTTTCTTGATTTCATAGATGCATTTAAATTTTTAATAAAAAACTTTTTTTGAAGCATCGATAATTATTTCACCACATTGAGAGAATCTATTTGACATAATATATGATACTATTGAATAGACAATTTGTTCTTCATTTCAAAAAAATTAAATAATGGATTTTTAAACTAACCTATTATTCTATCCACAAATTAAATGAGGCTTAACATAATTACACAACAACTGACAAAAGAGGATCAAGTAATTGTCTTCACATTTGATAAATTTATATCTCACCTATTGTTCTCTATAGTCATCGACTATAAGGACCACTCTTGCATGTGGTATCTAGTAAATTGAAATTATTTGAAGCCTAGCCTCATTTTATGGATACATTTACAGTAGTAATTAGACAAATAATTTGGAAGGATGAAAGGGCCCTGGGTATTTCATTACAGATTATTTATCAATAATAGACCATAAAACAATAAACTTGAATGTTTAAATAATTAATGAAACATTTCTTTATGAAGAACTATATTCCACTAAGACATTCACATCATGGTATTTTGATTTCTTCAACTACTTAGCTTCATTCACGGTACACCCAGATTATTCAATGGAGAAAAGAAAAAGATATTTGAATGAATCATGCAATTACAACATGTATGGCTCATTACTTTCCAAGGATTATACATAAAAAAAAGATCAGATGGTCCATCCCATTTGAATAAGTTGATATGGTTTTAAACTTGTTTCATACTATAAAATCTAGAGGACACCATGGAATTAATCAGTAAATTAGAAAGGTGTTGCAATTTTGTTTTCACTAGCATAACATACATCATGGTATTCATTAGTTAGTCAGGAATTATAATAAATTCCAATAAACATGGGGTATTAGATAGATGTGTGAGCTGCCACAACATTTAATCATGCGTATAAAAAATTTTGACATATAGGGAATTGGTGTTTTGGGTCCTTTCCATAATTAATTTAAAAAATCATACATAAATTACTATATATAATATGTTTCAAAGAGTGTATGTTGAAAATTTTTTGAAAATAATAATTTATTGGTCGTTAAATTTTTAAAAAGAAGATTTTTACCTGATTCAAATTTCCCAGAATCATCATTAGTTACCAAGGAACCAACATCAATATTGCGATAAATTATTATAAGGTCCTAGACTTAAACATTACATAATCTTGAATTAAATGAATAGTTCACATTGAGGATTTTTTCATGTTTTTAATTTTATATAATTATGCCATAAATATTACATTACATCTCAAAAATTTCATGGTATACTGTTCTAGTTAGTTTCCATTTTTTCATAAAATAAAAACTCTTGAAAAAAGGAGTCATGTCTAGTCCCATGTTTTAGACAACATGACTTTTCCTTCATCCCATCCTTGACCCTTTTCAACTTTAGGTCTGATGGAAAACACTTAAAAACTTGGGATGAGCATAAAAATATCAGTAAGGTTTATAAAAATGAGAAGGAAAACATTAGTTAATCATTTCATACATTATATATGTTATTTTTCATACCACATGAAATCATAATATTTATTAATTACACATAGAAAACGTAAATCATAAATGTAACTTGTGACATCAATATCATACATACATTGTAGCTATTACAACTACATAGGGAGTTACATTTGGAATACCTGTCACAGTATATTACCTAAATATATTATGATAAACATTCATGTTTACCTCCGTCACGTTATCCAAATCATTGGATAGGTATGTTGGGCTCACCCTCCCTATGATTATTACGGAACCACCCATATATGTAACAATGCCCAAGAACCATAATATGTTCGTATCACAAAAAACAAACATAAAGTAATGATAAAATTTCTTTATTTTAATCAAAATATAACATTTAAATATAATAACATAAAAAATCCATTATCAAAACCATTTTCAATACCAAAATACATAAAAGATTATATGGTATTTATTTTCCTTTTAAAACATTATGGCCTGTTAAGGATGCCAAATATCAAATAATAATTGTGGCGGCGGAAAGGGTTGTTGTCACCGCTTACATTTAAAAAAACATTCTTTTTTTGTTGTTTAGTAAACAAATTCATTGAAATATATTCCCATTGAATGAAATGAAAAGTAAAATGTGTTTATATAGTGTATAAATGAAATCAGTGTATTAAAACAAAATATGCCTCAATGAAAGGTGATTGAGATGAAGTCCCTTATATCGTGTCTGACTTGACTCATACATTCTTTAATCACCTGAATAATAAACTAAAGTTAATATATACTTTATTAAGAACATTTTTCATGTTTATTATTCCTTTTATATCACTTTTTACCATCTTACAAACATTATGTAATCATTTATGTTAATAACGTTCGTTTTGTCGATATTTGGTACTTGAATCAAAAATAGAATTCTCTTAATTAAAAGTTGTTCACATGGTCAAAAGATCATTATATCCTGAATTATATGCATGGTTTAGATATTATATATATCATATATATCTAGTATATACATGTATTTTTTATAGTACATAACATTTGGAGGTAAGAAATGAAATTCATCGTTCATGCAGACGGTAAGTCATACATACGCATGAACACTACTTTCATTTATATTTATTATTTTAATGGAATTAAAACTCAATGATACATAGGTATATTAAAAATATACTATTATTTCATTAATAATATCATTAAATCCATCCTTTATAAGTCCCATGTATGGCATTAACGAGTCTTATCACTTTGAGGGGGAGGTAGTCCGCACTTCCTTAAATGAAATTATCGCATTTACCCATAATGAAAACCATAAAGGTATGATATAAAAGAAAAATAAAAGAATCATAAAGAAAACATAGACATAATATTTATCATATCTCAATACAGTTCCATCTTAATGGCTACCATGAGAGGTGGTAGGAGATAATCAAATAATCATCGTTTCGTGAGGCGTTAGTTTTCTATTCACAAAAATATTATGGTCTTCACCTATTAGATAGAGTTGTGTGTAAGTGTAGTTAAAATTATTCTCATAAAAAAATCCTAGAATATTAAGGATACTGGTGTTATTATATAATAAAGGAATAAAAATAGTTTATGGGATGTAGTAGTAAAATAAAAGAAAAGTTGTTATGAGAAACAGTTACCTTTATTTTGGGTAACTCCCTTTGGTTTGAATCAAAATGACTTCTTGAAGTGACTTATGCCTACTGTAAGGCTTCTAGGAGGAGCAGATAGATCTTTAGAGATTATTTTGTGTGGGTTTGGAGGATCCAAGGGGCTTGAGAGGTGTGAGGAATGAGTTAGAAGTGGGGTCTTTTTATAAGGGGGAGGAGGGGCACTTTAGGAAAGTGTGGAAATATTATTTTATTATATAATTATTTTCGGTTTATTAAGATCAAAAACTAATTAAAGTTGAAGATAATATGATAATGTATTAAATTAAATCATCCAATAAGAATTTGAGAGGTTTTGAAAAAAAAATTAATATTTAAAATCTTATTTATTTAAATCATATATTAATGAGGTAATTATTGCATCGTTATTATGTCATAAATAATTAAATTTATAGGATGTCTAAAATTTATAAAACAAAAAACCATGATGTAGGAAGTCTTTTTATCTTTCTAATTAATATTTATAGTCGAAATTATAATTTATATAACCCATTGTAAAAAAATTAATTTACTAAAAGATATTTGTTTATCCCATTTTTGCCTTTACTTTAAGCTAATTAATCTAAAGTGTCATTATCACTCCCTAGTGGCTCCATGGAAACCCAAAATCTACCAAAGTATTCTAATGTTCGTCCATGACTCATAAAATATGTTTTGGACAAGTTTTAAGGTAATTTTGTATTATTATTATATTATTTTTACCTTGAATTACCATATTTACCTTTATCCGTGGTAAATAAAAGTCAAAAGTTACTATTCATAAAATATTATTTTTATCTTATTGAACAATATTTTAATTACTAATAATAACCATGTATTTTGTATTTTTTAAATTCAATTCCCAGAAGCGGTAAAGTTTCATTTAAATGAAAAAGTCAGTTTTAACTACTACTTAGTTGTAACAACCTGAGATTTTATGAGGATTATTCATTTTAATTTCACTGATGTCTTTTGTTGTACGCTACACGAAGATTATATTGCACTATACTCAAGACCTTATTATCTTGCACTATACGCAACACTATTCATGGATTGTGTTACACAAAATTTCAAGTTCGTTTGATAGTAGTCATTCTACGCAACATTGAGTGTGTAAATATATATTCAATGTATAAATGAAATATGGTTGGATTCTGTTATACAAAAAAATTAAGGAGTCTTTCACAACACGCAATCCTGAGTTAGCTTACATTACACACAATCATGACCTTCCACAATAGTGTGTGTTGTACGCAATACTGAGTTTCACTAAACAAAGATATACTATTAAAACTAAACGTTATGAATAGTAATACCCACTTTTTGGAATTTTATCTTTCAAGATGGACTTCATTTTTGGATTCAGAATATCGAAATTATCCTAGGGTGAATTTTTGGTATTTTTCTGAAAACATTCAATTTTTGATGAATAGTGAAAACACCTGGTTACTATTTAAAAACCGACTTTTTATTTAAATAATTATTTATTTTATTTAAATTAATTTTAGGTAAAAATTGATACATAATACCAATAAATTTCAATGAAATTCATTGGAGTCATTTTATAATAATTTTAGATATATAATAATTTTATTGAACTTTTCACCGTCTTTTACCCACCTCCTAGGAGAATTTGGAAATTCACATAAAACATAATTTTACCACTTCTGTGAATGGAATTTCAAAAATCCTAGAGACACGGTTAATATCAAGTACTAAAATGTGGTTCAATGGGATGCAAATAATTTTTGATGAATAGTAACTTTTAAACTTTTATTTACCACGGTTAAAAATAAATAGGGTATTTAAGGGTAAAAATAATAATATTATTACCATAAAACATATACTAATTATATTGGATAAGTGTAATTAGACCAAAAACAACCTTAGGAAAAAAAAATATAACCATTTAGGTCCACATGGATTAGATTAGGACACTTATTATTATTTTATTTAAAGAATAGTTAAAATAGTTAAAATCAAATTTTAATAACTAAAAAAAATTTAATATATGGTTATACAAAAGATAAATTCGACTATAAATATTCATTATAACTATAATAAGATTTCCTAAATAATGGTATTTTATTTATAATTTTTAGACATTAAATAATTTAATTTATTTATGACACAATGATGATGCAGTAATTACCTTATTAATAAAATATTAAAATAATTGATGCTATAAATACCCAAATAAATGTAATTTGAGAATTTTTATGAATTAAACTAATTTTATATGTTAATATGACATTTTAGTATTGATTTAATTAACTTTTTTCGAACTAATCATGATATTATAATTTTCACAAAAATCAAGTACCAAATAGTGTCAAAATTGACCTAAAATAGTTTTTAAGACAAATATTATATTATTAATTGTTATTTTATTCATAAAAATATAAGGTTTGGACAAATGACTTAGATAAGGATATATATATTAATAATGAACCACTTGGGGTTCTTTTGGCTTGTTATAGTAAGTTTATTAACCATATTGTGTAAGAAAACAAAAAGACACAGTAAAAGTTAAATTATTTAACATAGAGTTAAATCTAAATGATAAGGATAACATAGTAACCTAAACTTGTCTAAAACCTATTGGATGAGATTATTTAGACCCATACCCACCTTAACTTTGAAATAAATAAATTTGGAGCTATTAGAAACTGAATATGACTTTTTTATTAAATAATATTTTAAGTTTTTCTAAGGTGCCCCTCTCCTCCCTTATAAAAAGGACACCCCTTCCCTCTTCTCTTCACACACTTTTGAGCCTTCAAGCTTAGAAAAAACCTGAAAATTTCTCTTATAAACTTCCCTATCAACATTCTGGAGGTTATGTTCTTCTCAAAAACCAACTCTACTTCATTAAGAGGAAGTATAAAGGAGGTGCGTCGAAGAAGAGGTAATCTCTTCTTCTGATTTTCTCAAGTTTCTTTCTTCTTCTACTTCTTCTTCATTAGTTGTATCTTTATAAAGTAATAACATAAGTACTACTTATATACTGATACGTTATTATAAATATGAAACAACCCTATTTCACTTTCTATCCATCCTATGGCAAATGAAATCACCACGCGTGCGTACGTACAGAATACCGTCTCCACGCCGTGGTGTAATCTGTTTCCCACCAACACCTTACTTGGATGGGTATAATGGTGTAGATAATAACAATATATGATTATTATAAATTTATATTGATTCTTAAACAGTATACATACACTTCAATACAATTCCACGATCATGGGAATGATATCATCGCTCGTGCGTACGTACGGACTACCGTCTCCACGACGTGATGAGATTCATTCTCCATGTTAACCATTCATGAATGATTATAAAGTATATATAATTAATAATAATGAAATATATGACATAATAATGATACTGGATTTATGTATATATATATGTATGTCATCTACTTAATTCCATTCAATTCAATAAGGAAACGAAAACAGAGTTCATGCGTACGTACGACCTACCGTCTCCATGAAAGGTGTATTTCATTCCATTTATCGATCTATAATATATATATATGTATATTCTGAATATATTATATATATAAATCATGTTTTAAATTATTGGATTAATTAAATCAGGATATAAGTAATAATATCAAGAACAACAGGTCGAAACGCGTATGATAAATGAAACGATTTTACCCAAAACTCTGCTTTAGCATGGAATTTACAAAAGAACAGGTAATATAAAGTCATAAGTGAACCATATATGATATCATAACAATTAATATGATTATGTAATAATTCAATGACATTATTTAAATCATTATACAGGAGGTTTGGATACATACGAATCATATCAGACCTAAGGTAAGGGATAATTATTCCAATCTTATTCTTATCTGAGATTGTTTATTCGTAAGTATTTACTGGGGTTATGTTTATCATCCATGTCCATGTTTCCTAAAAATGTTTTTAATAAAATGTTTAGTATTCTTACATGTATGTTTAAATTCATTTTTAACCTTTTATTACTTTTACCACAAGTTTTGGAAGGAATCTTTCTTTTTTTACCATACGAGGTACTTTTTTTACTTTTCCGACAAAAGTACGAGAAGAATGTTATTTTTAACTTATACGGTGTGAACGGATTTTTACAGTTTCATAACGACTCATTTTCATGAAGCTTACTCTACAAGATTTTATTACTATTTTCAAAAAAATAATTTTCCTTTAAAATTTCATGGCATTTTGTGAAAAGAAAATTATTTTAATGAAGAAATGATATTTTCCTCAAGAATTCTTTTCAAGTGTTTTATCAAAACCATTTTCCATTTAAGTTGAAATTATTTCATATGTGTATGTTTCAAGTATAATGTCACTATGATTTACAATATTTCACTTCTCTTATGATGAAATTATATCCATTTGTTTTATATGGATTATTTTATGATGGAATGATGTTTATGAAACCCATTTTATTCGTTGGGTTATGATGAATGTTTTATGTTTATTTTGTGGCACAAGTAAGAATGATTTCATTATGAGATGGGTGGGACCTATATCTCCCTCCAATGCATTGGTTAAAGATTTATATTTCATGAGATATTCATGGCTAGAATGGTAAGTTAATCCGGTTCAGTGATACAGGACTGGAATGAGGAGTGAAGTCGATTCAGAAAGGGACTTTGTCTACTAAGATGGTCTTGGCAGCAATGCCTTGGCTACTATGGAAATCATATCATGTGCTTAGTGGTTTCCCACAATTACATGTTTTTTTACCATGATATTTTATCATGATTGATGTTCTTTTATGATATATTCCTCACGAACTTCCATGATTCATGTCTTTAACCAAGATTTTGATGTTTAGATTTTATGTTCAAGTTTTTTCATTCAAATGTTTATGGATTGTTTTATGTTCTCTATGTTTACCCTTACTGGGCATTTGATCTCACCCCTTTTTATGTTTTCTTTTCCCCCGGATTTAAAGAATGGTTTTAGGTAAGAAAATAAATGGGTAAGATCTTTATGGGAGATGTTGATGATCTTTCACCAAGATTAGAAGATTATATTCCGAGTTTCCAAAGACACTAAACTATTACGGTCCTTTGGTGTCTGTTTTGTTATGTATTAATAATTCCGCAAAATTAATGTAATGTCCATGTACATCAAGCTTTGGGTCTCTATATTTGGTATTAGAGGAAAGGTTAAGTTAACCTTTGGAAACTAGGATGTGAAAACTTTAGTGAGATCCCTAGTGATATTTTAAGGTTTGTCTAGGGATGTCCCTAAGGTTATGTATACGTAAAGTTTATAGTCCTAGAATTAAGGAACAGATATTAGAATTAAACCTAAGATGTTAGATATCGAAGGTACTCACCCTTTATTATTTTGTTTTCCCTAGCATGATTTTTTCCTCCCACACAATTATTTTTGGGTTTTAGACGATGGTTGGAACCCAAAGGAGTCGTGTTGATCAATGTAATGAACAATGAAATGATTGTCCTCCTGAACAATCCAATGTTATGTGAGATGGAGTGAAAAAATTTATCGCTATACTTACACAAGCTATGAATCATTCTGGACTTTCAAATTAGCAAAGAAGGGAACAATATTCTATTGAGTCCTTCATGAGGCAGCACCCACCTTCTTTCAGTGGGTCTTCTGATCCACTTGTTGCTAAACAATGGATTAGTACCATTGAAAATATATTTTCTATTTTTCGCGGTTCAGAAAATGAAAAATTCATTCTGGCTATTTACCATTTAGAAGGTGAAGCAGATCAATGGTGGACTCTAATTAAGAATACGAGGCCCCAAGATGAAATTGAATCCATGGAATGGGATGAGTTAAAGAAATTATTTTTCAATATGTACTCCCCTCATATTCTTTGAACAAAGATGGAAAAGGATTTCCTTGAGCTTAAGAAAAAGGATGATGAATCTGTCGGTATATACGAAGTGAATTTTACAAGGCTTGAAAGGTATGCATCTGACTTTATCATCCAACCTGAATGTAAAGTTGATCGATTCTTTAGTGTCTTAAAACCAAGTCTTCGAAGGAAATTAGCTATCAGAGACTTCATTAGCAATGAAGAAATTATGTGTTGTGCTATCAAGGTAGAAATGGAAGTTGGTGTTACATATCCATATCATGGTTTGGACAAGAAACAAAAGATGTATTTCAAGGAGAAATCTCAGAATAATGGAGAAAAGAAGATAAATGTTTCTTTATGCTCAAAGTGTGGAAAGAAGCATGGTGGATATTGTTTTAAAGGGACTAGAAAATGTTTTCAGTGTGGAAAAGAAGGTCATCGACCAGCTGAGTGTCGAAGTAATGGAAAATGGGTTGCTAATGATGTGAATAAAGAAAAGACTATAGAGAACACACCACCGACACTTCAAAGCTTCAAGTGAAAGGAAATGGGGCATTATGCTAATCAATGACCTAATCCAAGGGTTAATGATGATCGACATGAGAAAACACTTAAGGCAAAGGACAAAAAGAAGTCACATGCGATCACTATTGGCGATGTTGAATATGAAAACGATGTGGTGGAATGATTAAGTGTTTATGTAATGGGATTCCAAAATAATGTTGAATGTAGTATCATGGAATATTGGAATATTTATGTATTGGTCTATTGTGGTTTTCAATAATTTTATGGTACCGGTAACCATGGAAAGTTATTGAGATATTTATGGAAAGAAGATGATATGCACATAATGAAGGGATAAGGATAAAATGAAATTTTTAACAGTATTCATGAGCTCATGACTGATATAATGAAAAAGTTATATCATGGTTTGAGTATATAGAATTTTTGGATTTTGGTATGTGGAAAGAGTTAACTATTGACAGCATTCATGTTTTCACTAAGATTCAATGGGTATTTATTTTTCAAGTGAATACATGGTTAAGGTATTCACATGTTTGGAATTTGACCAACAAGATATATCTTATATAGGGGATAAACGATGGTATTCACATGCTCGGTAGATGAAATTTCTGGTAATCTTTTTCTTTATACTATAAGATTGGACAGAAGTATTTTGGATAATCCTAAAGATTGGAATGGATTATGTTGGACATAAGTTAGTATTGATTAAGGCTATAACATTTTCGATATTATTAATGGAAAGTTATAATAATATATTTCTAGAAAAAGGAAAACCTGCAGGACAGGCGATAACCTGTCGTGTCGGACAAGGCTGTGGGAATCGAACCCACAACGAAAGTGCGACAGGCCTTTATCGCCTACCACTGGCCAACAAGAAGTCCCTGGTTATTAGAAACCAGTTTTTTTATATTAAACGGTATGATAGATGATGTATAAGTCCATTTTTGGAATCATATACAATTAACATCGCCATATATGGACATATGTATATTTGATAACTTTTGCTAACCTTTTGTTTGAGACAGATGGAATGACCCATCATCCTATCACATGATCTGTTAACACCTCACGAATGAAAAATTCAACTTCATTTCTTTAATATATGAAGTGTAAATTGTTCAATACATGAAAAACGGTGAGATTATACTAAAATAAAGTAAGTATTTCTTCTAATTCAAATTCTTTAAATTTAGGGAAATGATCTTGAAAACCAAAAATGTTGTCCTAGTTCCCTTACATCCGATGAATCAGATGGTACCTTAGATCATCACAAATTTATGGCTTTGTGATTGTTGTATTTTTCATAGCCATGTTCTCTACCACTCACCATCAGAACATGATTGTTAGATTTCTCTTCCATATCCATATTTTTACCTATGTTTACCTATGTGGAAACCTAGTGATTAGTTAATTTGGGTAACCGTTACGTCTCATACTTTAGTTTTTAAAGATAAGTTTTGGTATTCCTTTTTACGATGTGGGTTTCTATTAAAGAAACTTTGGAGTAGTAAACCATTTATAACCTCGACGAATTTCGAGGGAAAAAATCATTTTAAGAGGGGTAGAATGTAACAACCTGAGATTTTATGGGGATTATTCTTTTTAATTTCATTGATGTCTTGTGTTGTATGCTACACCAAGATTATCTTCTGCTATATGCAAGACCATATTATCTTGCAGTATATGCAACACTATTCTTGGATTGTGTTACACACAATTTCAAGTTCGTTTGATATTAGTCATTCTACGCAACATTGAGTGTGTGTATATATATATATATTCAATGTATAAATGAAATATAGTTGGATTATGTTATAAAAAACAATGAAGTATTCATTCACAACACCCAACCCTGACTTGGCTTACATTACACACAATTGCGACCTTCCACGATAGCATGTGTTGTACGCAATACAAAGTTTCACCCAACAAAGATATACTATTAAAACTAGAAGTTATGAATAGTAATAACCACTTTTTGAAATTTTATCTTTCAAAATGGACTTCATTTTTGGATTCGGAATATATAAATGAGCCTAGAGTGAATTTTTGGTATTTTTATGAAAACATTCAATTTTTGATGAATAGTGAAAACACTGGGTTACTATTTAAAAACCGACTTTTTATTTAAATAATTATTTAATTTATTTAATTTTATTTTAGGTCAAAATTGATATAAAATACCAATATAAGTTCAATTAAATTCATTGGAATCATTTTATAAAAATTTTAGATATATAAAAACTTTATTGAACTTTTCACCGTCTTTTACCCACCTTCTAAGAGAATTTGGAAATTCACATAAAACTTAATTTTACCGCTTTTGTGAGTGGAATTTCAAAAATCTGAGAGACATGGTTAATATCAAGGACTAAAATGTGGTTCAATGAGATGAAAATAATTTTTATGAATAGTAATTTTTTACTTTTATTTACCACGGTTAAAAGTAAATAGGGTAATTAAGGGTAAAAATGATATTATTATTACCCTAAAACATTTCATAATTCAATTTAATAAGTTTAATTCGACCTAAAAACCCTTAGTAATAAAATATGACCATTTAGGTCCACATGGATTAGATTAGGACACTGATTATTATTTTATTTAAAGAATAGTTAAAATAGTTAAAATCAAAGTGTAATAACTAAAACATATCTAATGTAGGGTTATACATAAGATAAATTCAACTATAAAAATTCATTATAAAGATAAAAATATTTCCTACATAATGGAATTTTATTTATAATTTTTAGACCTTAAATAATTTAATTTATTTATCACACAATGATGATGTAGTAATTACCTTATTAATGAAATATTAACATAATTGATGTTATAAATACCCAAATAAATATAATTTGAGACTTTTTATGAATTCCACTAGTTTTATAGGTAAATATGACATGTTAGTATTGATTTAATTAACTTTTTTTGAACTAATCATGTTGTTATTATTTTCACAATAATCAAGTACTAAATAGTGTCAAAATTGACATAAAATAGTTTTTAAAACAAATATTATATTTTTAATTGTTATTTTATTCCTAAAAATATAAGGTTTATCCAAATGACTTAGATAAGAATATATATATTAATAATGAACCACTTTGATTTCTTTTGTCTTTTTATAGTAAGTTTATTAACCAAATATTATAAGAAAACAAAAAGACACAGTAAAAGTTATATTATTTAACATAGAGTTAAATCTAAATGATAATGATAAAATAGTATCCTAATATTTTCTAAAACATATTTTATGAGATTATTTCTACCCATCCCCAAATTAGCTTCGAAATAAATCAATTTGGAGCTATTAATAACCGAATATGACTTTTTTATAAAATAATATTTTAAATTTTCCTAAGGTGCCCCCCTCATCCCTTATAAAAAGGGCACCCCTTCCCTCTTCTATTCGCACCCTTTTGAGCCTTGAAGCTCGGCCAACACCTGACCATTTCTCTTATAAACTTCCCTAGAAACATTATGGAGGTTTCTTTCTTCTGAAAAGACCAAATATACTTCATTAATAGGAAGCTTAAAGGAGGTGCGTCGAAGAAGAGGTAATCTCTTCTTCTGATTTTCTCATGTTTCTTTCTTCTTCTACTTCTTATTCATTATTTGTATCATTATAAAGAAATAAAATCAGTATTACTTATATAATGATATGTTATTATAAATATGAAACAACCCTATTTCACATTTTATCCATCCTATGGAAAATGAAATCATCGCGCGTGCATACATATGGAATACCGTCTCCACATCGTGGTGTAATCTGTTTTCCACCACCACCTTACTTGGATGGCTATAATGGTGTAGAGAATAAATATATATGATTATTTTAAAGTGATATTGATTCTGAAATAGTATACATAAACTTAAATATAATTCCATGATCATGGGAATGATATCATCGCTCGTGCGTACGTACGGACTATCGTCTCCACGACGCGATGAGATTCATTCTCCGTGTTAACCATTCATGAATGATTATAAAGTATATATAACGAATAATAATTAAATATATGACATAATAATGATACTGGATTTATGTATATATATATATATATATGTATTTAATCTACTTAATTCCATTCAATTGAATAAGGAAACGAAAACAGTGTTCATGCGTACGTACTGCCTACCGTCTCCATGAACGGTGTATTTCATTCCATTTATTGATCTATCATATATATATTTATATACTGAATATATTATATATATAAATCATGCCTTACATTCTGGAATTAAGTAAATCATGATATAAGTAATAATATCAAGAACAACAAGTCGAAACGTGTATGATTAATGAAACGATTTAACCCAAAACGCTGCTTTAGCATGGAATTTACAAAAGAACGGGTAATATAAAGTCATAAGTGAACCATATATGATATCATAATAATGAATATGATTCAATAATAATTCAATGACATTATTTAAATCATTATACAGGAGGTTGGGATACATACAAAGCATATTGGACCTAAGGTAAGTGATAATTATTCCAATCTCATTCTTATCCAAGATTTTTTATTCGTAAGTATTTACTGGGGTTATGATTATCATCCATATCCATGTTTTCTAAAAATGTTTTCATAAAATGTTTATTATTATTCCATGTATGTTTAAAGTCATTTTTACCCTTTTATGACTTTTACCACAAGGTTTGGAAGTAATATTTCTTTTGTTTACCATACGAGGTACTTTTTGACTTTTCCAACAAAAGTAAGAGAAGAATGTTATTTTTAACTTATACAGCGTGAACGGATTTTTACGGTTTCATAACGCCTCATTTTCATGAATCTTACTCTATAATATTTTATGAATATTTTTAACATAATAATTTTCTTTTAAAATTTCATGACATTTTGTGAAAATAAAATGATTTTAATGAAGAAAGGATATTTTCCTCAAGAATTCTTTTCAAGTGTTTTATCAAAACCATTTTCCATTTAAGATGACATTATTTCATATGTGTATGTTTCAATTATAATTTCCCTATGATTTACATGATTTCACTTCTCTTATGATGAAATTATATCCATTTGTTTTATATGGATTATGTAATGATGGAATGATCTTTATGAAACCCATTTTATTATTTGGGTTATGATGAATGTTTTATGTTTATTTTGTGGAACAAGTAAGAATGATTTCATTATGAGATTGGTGGGACCAATATCTCCCTAAAATGCATTGGTTAAATATTTATATCTCATGAGATAGACATGGCTGGAATGGTAAGTTAATTCGGTTCAGTGATACATGACTAGAATGACGAGTGAACTCGATTCAGAAAGGTACTTTGTCCACTAAGATGGTCTTGGTAGCAATGCCTTGGGTGCTATGGAAATCATATCATGTGCTTAATAGTTTTCCACAATTACATGTTTTGTTCCCATGCTATTTTATCATGATTGATGTTCTCTTATGATATATGACTCACTTACTTCCAAGATTCATGTCTTTGCTCAAGATTTTGATGTTTAGATTTTATGTTCATGTTTTTGCATTCAAATGTTTATGGATTGTTTTATGTTCTCTATGTTTACCCTTACTGGGCATTTGACCTCACCCCTTTTTATGTTTTCTTTTCCCGAGGATTTAAAGAAAGGTTTTAGGTAAGAAAATAAAAGGGGAAGATCTTTATGGGAGATGTTGGAGATCTTTCACCAAGATTAGAAGATTATATTCCGAGTTTCCAAAGACACTAAACTATTTCGGTCCTTTGGTGTCTGTTTTTTTATGTATTAAGTATTCCACAAAAGTAATTTAATGTCCATGTACGTCAAGATTTGGGTCACTACATTAGTGGTTTCACTATTCATCAAGAATTGTATTTTTTTGGATAAATTCCGAAAATTCATTCTAATCTATATTTGATATTCTGAATTAAAAAATTGATTTCTATTTCACCAAATTTATAACATAGTGGTAGGATTAATTAATTAAAAATTAATTCCCATTTTCAAAACAAATAGGGTGTTTTTAACAAATAATAACGATCAAAAGATTGATATTTTTTTATGTCCAATTTCAAAGTGAAATTAATTCCAATGACCAACAATAGATTCAATGGTAAAAACATAATAGTATTACACTTTAAAACGAATTAAAATTATAATCTAAACATATAAATAAATTATATTAAATTTCACTTTTGAATTAAAATACATTATTTTTCAATATTCCATAAAAATGAATTTTATCAGAAAAATACAAAAAATTTACCCAAAGTAAATTTTAATGTCGTGAATCTAAAAATAATTTTATTTTTTCAAATAGAACATATAAAAGTGACCAAAACTAAATTTAAATAGGGTTTCCATCAAAAGGCGATAAATCGACCAATTATAGAATATTAGAGTATTTATGCTTAAAATTAGATTCACTGACATTTTAGGCGTCTAAATTTTATTTGATAACTGTAAAAAAAATTAACAAACAATTTTAGTCATATTTTATTTTGTTCTATTAATTCTCGCCAATACAATGGTTAGTCGTTAACTACCATTTAAAAAAATATATTATATTATTAGTGTGCTAAGTAAGATTTCAATGTAACTTGTTGTTGTGTATTGGGTATACTATCGAACATAGAATCCCCTTTAAAGTAAAATTAATATTTAATTTACAAATATTATTAAATATTCAAATATATTATTCTTTATTTACTTGGGATGTTACATCTTTCCCCCCTTTGGGCATTGGGTCTTCACAATTTCTTTCACTTGTCAAATAAGTGTGGGAATTTAACCCTCGTAGCATTTTCAGATTCTCACATTTCTAGAACCATATAGTCTTTCACAAAATATTTACCTGATAAATTACCTAATTTCACAACACTTTCTCTCTACGGTCCAGAATTTAGACAGATTTTTCCTCCTAAGAGAGATTTTCTTCCAACTGAACTACCTCTGGACTTAAAACATGAGATGGATCTGGCATATACTTTCACAAAATTAAAACATGAAAAACATTTTGTCCCTAGGATAAACATGGAGGTAAAGATGCTATGTATTCAACTGATCCAACTTTCTCCCTGACTTCATAAGGTCTATTGAACCACATACTCAACATTCCCTTCTTAGAAAAACACATCACACTTTTCCATGGAGAAACTGTAAAATCCTGGGTAAATAAAGAATATGAAATTTTCATATTTATTAATATTTGTGAATAAAATATAAATATTACATTAAATGGAATGCTATGTTCAATTGCGTACCCAATACTCAACAACGAGTTTCTTTGAAATCTCACGTTGCACACTAATAATATAATAATATTATTTTAAATGGTAGTTAATGCCTAGCCATTGTAATGACGGGAATGAACAGAATTAACTACAAAATGATTATATATGTGTGTTAAATATTTTTAAATTTATCTAATATATGATAGTGTCTTAAAATGTGAATGAATCCAATTTTAAACATAAATATTCTAATATTCTTTAAAAGGATGATTAGCCGCCTTTTGATGGAGAACCTTTTTTAAATCTACTTATTGTCACTTTTATATGTTATATTTGACTTAATAAAATTCTTCTTTATAATCAAGACAGAAAAATTTACTTTGTGTATGTTTTTGGTATTTTTCTGATAAAGTTCATTTTTTAATGAATAGTGAAAAATGTTGTATTTTAATTCAAAACCTCATTTTAGTCTTATTTATTTATATGGACATATTATCTTTTTAATTGGAATTAAAGTGTAATTAGAATATATTTTTAACATTTAATATAATTTTGTTCATTGGAATTAATTTCACATTGAATTTGGACATAAACCAGTGTCAATCTTTTTATAGATAATCTTTCTTAAAAACATGCTATTTGTTTTGACAGCGGGAATTATTTATAAAATTAATTAATGAAACTTATTTGTTTTGAATTTGGTAAAATGGAAATCATTCATGAATTTGGAATATTAAATATAGCTTAGGATGAATTTTTGGTATTTTTCTAAAAAACATCAATTTTTGACGAATAGTGAAACCACTAAGTGGTAGTTAAAAAAACAGATTTTTCATTTAAATGAAAATTAACCACTTTGGTGATTTTAATTTCAAAAATCTGACATAAATGGTTATCATTAGTAAGTAAAATGTGGTTCAATGGGATGAAAATAATTTTTGGTGAATAGTAACTACTGAGTTTTATTAACCGTGATTAGAGGTAATCGGGGTAATTTATGGTAAAAATAATGTTATAATAACATGAAATTACCTTCACACATGTCCTTCCCTTATTTTATGAGTCATGGACGACCAAGAAAATCCATGTGTCAATTTTTGGGACCCCATGGTTCCACTTGTGTAAGATAATGTTATTAATACCTTTTATTTAAATTAAAAACAAAAATGTCACAAACATGTAATGTTTTACTAAAACAATTTTTAGAATGGATTATACAAGTTATCGTTTCAACTATAAATATTCATTATAAATATAAAAATATTTTATACATCATGGTAATTTTTTTATAATTTTTAGACATCATATAAATGCAATTATTTATGACACAATGATGATGCAGTGTTTACGTCATTAATGAATAAATTAAATAAATAAGAAGATAAAGTTTAAAAAAATATCCAAAACTTGTCCAATTCTTATTGGATGATTTTATTTCGAACATGGGTCACCTTATCTTCGAATTTAATGATTATTGGACCTTTAGAAACCAAAAATCATTATATAATAAAATAATAGTTTCAAGATTTCTAAAAGAGTCCCTCCACTCTCTTATAAAAAGACCCCACTTCCTACCCATTTCCCACACTCCTCAAGCCTTTTGGCTCGACCAACCTCTACTAAAATAATCTCCCAATATCCCTCTATTAATTTTAGATTCCTTACTTTAAGAAGGATGCATTTCAAGAAACCATTTTTGTTCAAACCAAGAGGAGTTACCCGATTTAAAGGTAATGTCTTCTCTTATGTTCTTTTGTTTTATTTTGCTTATCCAACCACATAAACATATTTAATTTCTTTATTTTGTAACAAAAACAGCATATTAAATATACTAGGAAGATTTTATAAGAATTATTTGATCTACACTTATACACACCTCCATATAATGGGTGAAGAACATATTGTTTCTGTGGATGGAGAACTACTGCCTCACGAAACGATGATTGTTCAATTATCTCCTACCACCTCTCATGGTGGCCACTATGATGCCACTATATTTTATATATTATATATATGGTATTTATGTTTTCTATATGCTTTGGTATTTTATATTTAAAACATATCATTATGCTTGGCATGTTGTGCAAATGCGATAATTTCATATGAGGAAGTGTGGACTACCACCCCCTCAAGCAATGTGACTCATTCATGCAATACATGGATTGTATAAAAAATCAAATTAATGAACTTATGTGACCTATATAACATATATATTATACTTGAATTAATATATATATATATATATATATATATCTCATTTAGTTTTAATTCCATTAATATGACCAAGAAATGAATGCAGCGTTCATGCGTACGTACGACCTACCGTCTCCATGAACGGTGCATTTCATTTTTATCTCAAAATGTTATATAATAGTATAAAATGAATTTATACTGGATTTATATGATATTTAAATCATTAATACTGTTCTGGAGATGATTTACTTATAACTACATGCACAATTCTTTTCAAACAAGTTCATTTTTTACTCATGTACTGAACATTGACAAAAAAGTCTGATATGAACTCACATATTTAACTAATTATTATAACATTATAATATGTGATATGATTTAAATAATAAAAATTAAATTATTTCCTTAATAAATTATAAATTGACCAAATATTATTATTCAATAATATAAAGAATCGAACAAGATAAGTCAGACTTGAGGTATGGGATCATTCCTCTCTCTTTCTTTTTAAGTACACACTCTTATTTCATTCCTCTTTAGATCTTCTTTATTATGTTGGGGGATGTACTTTTATATTCCAATTACTGTACTTTTTATGTTCATATGATTATATACCCTATTTTATCTCATCAATCCATTTTTTGAAGTATTAAGTGGCGTCGTTGGGCTGCCTAATTTTCGTAAGGGGATTTCTTATCTCACTTTTAATTCCGTGAGATTTCCAGTGTTCACCACTTATTTGTTCCATGTGGTGTATTGTGTACTTCCATTTAATATATATTATCATGATTCTATTTATAGTCATGGTATTATGTGATTCATTTGGTGCTTATTATTTTTTGATCAAACAACTCTATTGATTACAACGAGGTAAGGGGTTTTTATCTCACTTTTATTCCAATGAGATTCATGATATATTTGTCACTATCTACTTTGAGTGGGGTATGTACTGCCCATTATTCTAATATTTGTGTAATATACTTTAATTTATGGGTATTTACACCAAAATTTTATGGTTCTTCTTTCATGGGGTGTATGTTTCGTAAGTTACCAAATCGGTAAGGGATCCTTTCACCCTCCTCTTTTTAAAAGGAATATTTTTGTTATGTCTTTTAAGTCACATATTCTTATATTGGTATATGTTCTTTTATATCCTTATTGCGGTTAATTTTATGTCCAAGTGATGAGATACCCTTTTTATCTCATCAAATCATTTTCAGAATTTTAATGTGATGATGTTAGGCTGTCGAATTTTTGTAATGGAACTTCTTAAGCCAATTTCAATTCATTGGGTTAAACATATACTTCTTGAATATGTAGTCCTATTAATATGTCTGAATGACCTCATATTTTTTTACACATAATATCCACTTATATTGGGTGAATTCTTATTTGTCACACATAATTATGTAATTGATTTATCCTTAATCAAAGTATACAGTCTTTGTAAGAGACTTCGTCTCAATCTCCTTTCATTAAGGAATATTTTATTTTAATAAAAGACGTTATTTTATACACTATATAAACACATTTGACTTTTCATTTCATTAAATGGGTATCTTTTTCTACGAAGCATTTTACTAAATGACACAAATGAATGTTTTTTTAACGTACATGGTGATAACGACCTTTCTGCCGCCATGAGTATTATTTGATCTTTGGATTCCTCAACAAGGCGTAATGTTTTTAAAAAAAATAAATACCATATGGTCTTTTATGTAATTTGGTATTGAAAATGGTTTTAATAATGGATTTTTTTATCAATATATTTAAGTGATATATTGTGATTAAAATGTGGAAATGTTTTCTTTCCTTTACATTTGTTTTATGTCTTACGATTTTATAATGGTACTTGGGCATTTGATGGGTGGTTACGTGATAAACCAAATGATGGGTGGTGCTGTGAATACCAGGAAGGGTGGTTGTGTTATAACCTCCAATGCATTGGGTATAGAAGTTGTCCGTATGGCTATTCCATTTAGTGACATCTGTGGAATTAGACCGTATGGTTATTCCACTTAGGTATATTTATGTTCCAAGTTACCTTTATATGTTATGTGTTCTTTATATGGGTTTTATAGTGATCTTTTGGTTACAAAATGGTAAGAAATGATCTTTTATTCAATGAAGAGTATTTACTACTTCGTAAAGGTGAAAAGTATTACTTATGATGAAGTATTCATGATTTACTTGTTGTTTTAAAAAACTAATAGTTTTCCTTCTTTGTGTATCCCTTACTGAGATTTTTATGTGCATCCCAAGTTTTTGAAATTTTTTCCATAGGACTTAAAGATGAATAGGTTTAAGGATGGGATAAAGGAAAGACATGCTGTCTAAAATATGGCACTAGCCATGTTTCTTTTTTAAGAGTTTTTATTTTATGAAAAAAATAGAAATTGAGTAGAAGTGTCTACTTTGTTATCTTTCAGATAGAATAGTTATGTCTAAATTCTCTAAAACTCTAAACCTGAAAATATCCTCAATGTGAATTATTCATTTAATTCATGACTGTGTAATGTTTTAAAGATGGGTCCTTATAGTTGGTATCAGAGGTCGGTTTATATAACTTTAGTGGTTAGGGTATTCTTTAAGAATAAGTGACATTACCATAATGGTTAGGATTTCAGAAAGAGTCATAGTTATAGATAAAGTGAATGAGTTTAAGATAACATGAATAATTATATATTAGTATTTATCATCCTCATAAGATATTATATGATGATTCTAATGATATAATCACACTGACCTTTTTGGTTTTAGTAAATGGCTAGATCTAGCAGGCACCAAAGTAACAGTGGATGTGATGAAAACTATGACGTTTTCTGAAAGAACAACTGAATGATATGGGAGTTGGAATGAGAACTCTTGTGGTTATTCTCAACCAACTATCAGGAGTCATGATTAACCACTTGAACCTTGGTGAGTTCTCTAATTCATCACATACGAGAGAACCAACTCGATGTGGAAGTTCAGGTAATAATTATAAAGGTAACAATTAGGGTTTATATGATCCTTTCTTTTGAGGTAATTATAGGTTAGTATATGTTATGATGGAAAATAAAAGGCATGAGATAAACTTGAGGTTAAATTATGTTATGGTTATTTTTGAGGATTTTATCTCTTTTTGGGGAATGTTTTAAGAATTATATAGTTTTGGAAAAAGGACAACACACAGACCGTGTGACAACCCGTCGCGTCGGACGAAGCTGTGGGAATCGAACCCACAACCAAAGTGTGACTGGGATTTGTCGCCTACCACTGGACTACATGAAGTACCTGGTTAGTATGACTAATTATATTTAGTTAGATGATCTTATGAATTAGGAATAATTTGATTTTGGGTTATCTATGGAAATTATTATCTTATCATAGAGGATATGAGATTAGGTTAATTAATATTCATAATGAGACTTTAAGAGTAACTAATCTTATTTGGAGGTAAATGTTAAGATTTACCTTGGAATACTATGTGATTAAATCCTTCATATATTTGGGTTTCAATCTTTGTTTGGATTAATTTTGAATAATTTTATGGATAGTAGTTTATTAAATAGTCTTTGTTGAACTTTGGGTTTTGTTGGAAAAATTTTGGATATTAAGAGTAGCTTTTCTTTTAGTAAAAGATTATCTTTTTTGGGTATTATCTAATCTCGTACTGAAATTTTTTGTTTTTGTTATGCTCTAAAGACATGGTAAATATATAGTTCATTTTTCGGGATTAGGTGATTCTCAAGAAGTGGATTATAGCACTCTTAATGTGAACAAGTCATCCTAAATACTCATCTTTAGGAGAAAATATGAGTTTGTGTAAGAAATCTAGTAAGAGATGAAAGTCTACACGACATGTAAGTATCCTTATTTATGATTTAGTTAAGCTCATATATAAATTCCTCAATGAAAAGTAACATAAAACAAAAAATTTGTATGTTAACTTTTCATACTGGGGAATCAAATACCATTTAACCCATCACAAGTTTGTGAATGTTTGGTGGTTAACTTTCTCTTAATCATGTTTTCTATCACTCTCCATCAGAACATGACCCTTTGTTTTTTCATCCATATCCATGTTTTCCTACATGGAATCCTAGTATGGTTTAACTCAGTTGACCTTTTTACTTATTTTTCTTTCTTTTAAAGTGATAGGGTTGCTGACTCTTTTTCCAATGTGGGAATTTCAATGAAGTTTCCGAGCCTAATTTTAAAATTGCGAGGATGCAATTCCCAAAAGTGGGGAAGGATGTAAAATCCCGAGTAAATAAAGAATATGAGATTTTCATATTTATTAATATTTCTGAATAAAATATTAATATGACTTTTAAGGGAATTATATGTTTGATTTCATACGCAATATAAAAAAACGAGTTTCTTTGAAATCTTACGTTGCACACTAATAATATAATAATATTATTTTAAATGGTTGTTAACGCCTAATTGTTGTAATGGCAGGAATGAAGATAATTAACTACAAAATTATTATATATGTGTGTTAAATATTTTCACATTTATCCAATAAATGATAGAGGATTAAAATGCGAATGAATCCAATTTTAAGCATAAATATTCTAATATTCTTTAAAAGGTCGATTTACCACCTTTTGATGGAGAACCTTTTTTAAATATAATTATGCTCAATTTTATATGTAATATTTGAAAAAATAAAATCCTTCTTTAGAATCAAGACATCAAAATTTACTTTGTGTATGTTTTTTGTATTTTTCTGATAATGTTCATTTTTTAATGAATAGAGAAAAATGTTTTATTTTAATTCAAAACCTCCTTTTATTCTAATTTATTTATATGGTCAGATTATCTTTTTAATTGTTTTTAAAGTGTAATTATAATATATTTTTACCATTTAATCCAGTGTTGTTCATTGGAATTAATTTCACTTTGAAATTGGACATAAACAAGTGTCAATCTTTTGAAAGATATTGTTTCTTAAAAACACACTATTTGTTTTGACAGCGGGAATTAATTATAAAATTAATTAATGAAACTTATATGTTTAGAATTTTTAAAAATTGAAATCATTTTTTAATTTTGAATATCAAATATACCTTTGGATGAATTTTTTGTATTTTTCTGGAAAACATCAATTTTTTGATGAATGATGAAACCACTAAGTGGTAGTTAAAAAACAGATTTTTCATTTAAATGAAATTTTACTGCATCTGTGATTTGAATTTCAAAAATCTGACATACATGGTTATAATTGGTAAGTAAAACTTTGTTCAATGGGATGAAAATAATTTTTGGAGAATAGTACTTTTGGGTTTTATTAACCATGATTAGAGGTAATTAGGGTAATTTATGGTAAAAATAAAGTTATAATAATATAAAATTACCGTGACACATGTCCTTCCCTTATTTTTCGAGTCATGGCCAACCAAGAGAATCCATGGGACAATTTTTGGGACTCCATGGAGAGACTTTGGTAAGATAATGTTATTAATACCATTTATTTAAAATAAAAATAAAAAAGTCACAAACATGTATGGTTTTTCTAAAAGAATTTTTACAAGGGGTTATACAAGTTATAATTTCGACTATAAATATTCATTAGAAATCTAAAAAGATTTCCTACATCATGGTTAATTTTTTATAATTTTTAGACATAAAATAAATAAAATTATTTATGACACAATGATGATGTAGTGTTTTCGTCATTAATGAATAAATTAAATAAATAAGAAGATAAAGTTTAAAACAATATCTAACACTCGTCCAATTCTTATTGGATGATTTTAATTCTATAATGGTTCACCTTATATTAAAATATATTTATTATTGGACATTTATAAAATGAAAATAATTATATAATAAAATTATTGTTTTAAGATTTCCAAAAGAGCCCCTCCTCTCCCTTATAAAAAGTCCCCACTTCCTACCCATTTCTCACACTCCTAAATCCCTTTGGCTCATCCAAAATCTACTCAAACAATATCCCAATATCCCTCTCTTAATCCTAGATGCCATACCTCTGGTAGAAAGTACTTCAAGAAACCCTTTTGTTTCAAACCATGAGAAGTTACCCGATTTAAAGGTAATGTCTTCTCTTATGTTCTTTAGTTTTATTTTGCTTCTCCAACCCCCTAAACTCATTCCATTCCTTTCTTTTGTAACAACATAAGTATCTTCAATATATTAATATTATTTTATAAGAAGTATTCATGCTAAAATTACACACACCTCCATCTAATGGGTGGAGAACAGACTATTTATGTGGATGGCAAACTACTACCTCACGAAACGATGATAGTTCAATTATCTCCTACCGCCTCTCTTGGTGGCCATTATGATGTCACTGTATTTTATATATGATATATTTTGTATTTATGTTTTCTATATGCTCTTGTATTTTATATTTAAAACATACCTTTATGCTTTTCATGTTGTGCAGATGCAATAATTTCATATGAGGAAGTGTGGACTACTACCCCCTCAAGTGGTGTGACTCGTTCATGCAATAATGGATTGTATAAAAAATGAAATTAAGGATATTATGTGACCTATATAACATATATATTATACTTCAATTATAATATATGTTTCTCTAATTTAGTTTTAATTCCATTAATATGACAAAGAAATGAAAGTAGCGTTCATGCGTACTTACGGCCTACCGTCTCCATGAACAGTGCGTTTCATTTTTATCTCCAAATGTTATGGAATAGTATAAAATGAATTTATACTGGATTTATATGATATTTAAATCATTAATACTATTCTGGAGATTATGTTCTTATAACTACATGGAAATTTTTTTTTCAAAAAAGTTCATTTTTGACTCATGTACCGAACATTGACAAAAACGTCTGATATGAACTCACATATTTAACTAATTATTATAACATTATAATATTTGATATTAATTTAATAATAAACATTAAATAGGTCCTTAAGAAATTATAAATTGACCAAATTTTATTATTCAGGATTATAAATAATCGAACATGACAAGTCGGACTTGAGGTAAGGGATCCAACCTCTCTTTCTTTTTATGTACTCTCTTTTATGTCATTATTTTTAAGATCCTATTTCTTATGTTGGGGGATGCTATTTTATATTCCTCTTACTGTAATTTTTTTGTTCATATGATGATATACCCTATTTTATCTCATCAATTCATTTTTGGATGTTTTAAGTGGCGCTGTTAGGCTGCCTAATTTTTGTAAGGGGATTTCTTATCTCACTTTTAATTCCGTGAGATTTCCATTGTTCTCCACTTATTTGTTCCATTTGGAGTATTGTGTACTGCCATTTCATATATATTATATGATTCTATTTATATTCATCGTATTATGTGATTTTTTTGGTGCTTATTATCTTTTGATCAAACAACTCAATTGATTACAACGAGGTAAGGGTTTTTATCTCACTTTTATTCCCGTGAGATTCATGCTATATTTGTCACTATCTACTTTGATTGGTGTATGTACTTCCCATTATTCTAATATTTGTGTAATATAATTTAATTTATGTGTATTTTCACCAAAATTGTATCGTTCTTATTTCATGGGGTGTATATTTATTAAGTTACCATATCGGTAAAGGAACCTTTCACCCTCCTCTTTTTAAAAGGCTTCTTTTTGTTATGTCTTTTAATTCACATATTCTTATGTTGGGATATTTTATTCTATATCCTTATTGATATAAATTTTATGTCCAATTGATGAGATACCCTTTTTATCTCATCAACACATTTTCCTAATTTTAAAGTGACGCCGTTAGGCTGTCGAATTTTTGTAAGGAAACTTCTTAACACAATTTCAATTCTTAGGGATATGTAACACCCTGAGATTTTATGAAAATTATTCTTTTCAATTAATGTCTTGTGTTGTATGATACACCAAAATGAGCTTGCACAACACGCATCCCTGACTTTCCTTGCATTACACGCAATCGTGACCTTCCTCGATAGCGTGTGTAGTACGTAATACCGAGTTTCACTAAACGAGATATTATTATAATATTATTATGAACTAGCTGTTATGAATAGTAATACCCACTTTTTGAAATTTTATAAATTTTATCTTTCAAAATGGACTTTACTTTTGGATTCGGAATATCAAAATTAGCTTAGGGTGAAATTTTGGTACTTTTCGGATAACTTTCATATTCTGATGAATAGTGAAAATTACTAAATTTTAATTAAAAACAATTTTTTTAATCAAAATAATTAATAGTGATAAATTATTAATTTTAGTGGTTAAAATTATATTTAGAATATATTTTTATAATTTAATACAATGTTGGTCATTGGATGTAATTTCACATTTAAACCAGACATAAACAAGTGTCAATCTTTTGATAGTTATTATCTCTTAAAAACACGCTATTTGTTTTGACGACGGGAATTAATTTTTAAATTAGTTAATGTAACTGATATGTTTTTAATTTGGTAAAATAGACATCATTTTTGAATTCATAATATCAAATATAGCTTAGGCCTATTTTTTGGTATTTTTCTGGAAACTTTCATTTTTTGATGAATAGTGAAACCACTAAGTGGTAGTTAAAAAAACTTAATTTTTCATAAAACATAATTTTACCACTTCTGTGAGTGGAATTTAAAAAATCTGAGAGACACGGTTAATATCAAGGACTAAAATTTGGTTCAATGAGATGAAAATAATCTGCTGTGAATAGTAACTTTTTACTTTTTTTTACCACGGTTAAAAGTAAATAGGGTAATTAAGGGTAAAAATGATATTATTATTACCCTAACACATGCCCTAATTCTATTGGAAAAGTGTAATTCGACCAAAAACAATGTTAGGAATAAAATATGACCATTTAGGACCACTTGAATTAGATTAGGACATTTAATATTAATTTATTTAAAGAAGGTTTAAAATAGTTAAAATCAATGTTTAATAAGAAAATAATTTTTAATATAGGGTTATAAATAAGATAAATTATACAATAAATATTAATTAGAAATATAAAAATATTTTCTACATAATTATATTTTATTTTTAATTTTAGGACTTTAAATAATTTAATTTATTTATGATACAATGATGATGCAGTAATTATCTTATTAATGAAATATTGACATAATTGATGTTATAAATTCCCAAATAAATGTAATTTGAGACTTTTTATGAATTAAAATAATTTTTTATGTTAATATGACATTTTATTAATTATTTAATTAATTTTTTTCGAACTAATCATTCTGTTATGATTTACACAAAAAACAATTACCAAATAGTCTCAAAATTGACATAAAATATTTTTTTAAAAAAATATAATATTATTAATTGTTATTATATTCCTAAAAATATAAGGTTCGGAAAAATGACTTATATAAGGTTATATATATTAATAATAAACAATTTGGGGTTATTTTGGCTTGTTATAGTAAGTTTACTAACCTTATAGTGTAAGAACACAAAAAGACACGGTAAAAGTTAAATTATCTATTGTAAAGTTAAATCTAAATGATAAGGTTAAAATAGTAAACTAAACTTGTCCAAATTCTATTGGATGAGATAATTTCGACCCATACCCACCTTATCTTATAAATAAATCAATTTGGAGCTATTTAAATCCGAATATGGCTTTATAATAAAATAATATTTTTAGTTTTTCCAAAGGTGCCCCTCTCCTCCCTTATAAAAGGGCACCTCCTCCCTCTCTTCCTCACACCACTTTGAGCCTTCATGCTCGGTAAAACCCTGAAAAATTCTCTTCTCCACTTCCATATAAACATCATAGAGGTTTTTTCCTTCTTCAAAGACAAATTTTAGTGCCCTAAGAGGAGGTCTCAAAGAGGCGCTTCAAAGAAGAGGTAATGTCCGTTACCGATTCATTCAAATTTATTTCTTCTTCCACTTCTTCTTCTTTAGTTGTTTCATTATGAAGTAATAGAATAAGTATCACTCATATACTTATATGTTATTATAAGTATGAAACAACCCTATTTCAACATCTATCCGTCCTACGGAAAACGAAATCACCGTGCGTGCGTACGTACGGAATACCGTCTCCACACCGTGGTGTAATCTATTTTCCACCACCGCCTTACTTGGATGGGTATAATGGTGCAAATAAATAACTATATATGATTATTTTAAATCATTATTGACTCTGTAATAGTGTACATACACTCCAATAAAATTCCACGATCATGGGAACGATATCATCGCTCGTGCGTACGTACGGAATACCGTCTCCACGACGCGATGAGATTTATTCTCAATGATTAACCATTCATAAATGATTATAAAGTATATATAATAAGTAATAATGAAATATATGACATAATAATGATACTGGATTTATTTATATATATATATATATATATATGTATGTCATCTAATTAATTCCATTCAATTCAATGAGGAAACGAAAACAACGTTCATGCGTACGTACGGCCTACCGTCTCCATGAAAGGTGTATTTCTTTCCATTTATAGATCTATTATATATATGTATATTCTGAATATATATTATATATAAATCATGTTTTATATTCTGGAATTAATTAATCGTGATCTAAGTAATCATATGAATAATTACAAGTCAAAACACGGATGACAAATGAAACGATTTTACCCAAAACGCTCTTTGACATGGAATTTACCAAAGAACGGGTAATATAAAGTCACAAGTGAACCATATATGATATCATAACAATGAATATGATTCTTTAATAAGTCAATTACATTATTCAAATCATTATACAGGAGGTTCGGATACATACTAATCATATCAGACCTAAGGTAAGGGTTAATTTTTAAAATCTCATTTTTATCCGAGATTGCTTATTCGTAAGTATTTACTGGGGTTATTTCTATCATCCATTTCCATGTTTTATAAAAGTGTTTTCATGTATTTTTAAAGTCCTTTTTACCCATTTTTTACTTTTACTACATGGTATGTAAGGAATATTTTTTTTTTTTTTACGTTACGAGGTACTTTTCTTACTTTTCCGGCAAAAGTACGAGAAGAATGTTTTTTTTAACTTATACGGCATGAAAGGATTTTTACGGTTTTATAAATCCTTATTTTCATGAAGCTTACTCCAAAATATTTCATGACTATTTACAAAAAAATCTCTTTCTTTTAAAATTGCATGTCATTTTGTGAAAAGAAAATGATTTTCAAGAAGAAAGGATATTTTCCTCAAGAATTCATTTCAAGTGCTTTATCAAAACCATTTTCCATCTAAGATGACATTATTTAATATGTTTATGGTTCAAGTATAATGTCTCTATTATTTACATGGTTTCAATTTTCTTATGATGAAATGATATCCATTTGTTTTATATGGATTATGTTATGATGGGATGATTTTTATGAAACCCATTTTTATTCTTTGGGTTATGATGAATGATTTATGTTTATGTTGTGGAACAAGTAAGAATGATTTCATTATGAGATGTGTGGGACCTATATCTCCCTCAAATTTAATGGGTAAAGATTTATATCTCATGAGATAGACATGGATGGAATGGTAAGTTAATCTGGTTCAGTATTACAGGACTGGAACGAGGAGTGAACTCGATTCAGAAAGGGACTTTGTCCACTAAGATGGTCTTGGCAGCAATGACTTGGCTACTATGGAAATCATTACATGTGCTTAATGGATTCCACAATTACATATTTTATTCCCATGCTATGTTATCATGATTTATGTTCCATAATGATGTATGCCTTGTGTACTTCCATGTTTTAAGTCGTTGCTCAAGATTTTGATGTTTAAACATTACGTTCATGTTTTTAAGTTCAAATGTATATGGTATGTTTTATTTTATCCATTCTTACCCTTGCTGAGCATTTGAGCTCACCCTTTTTATGTTTTATTTTCCCCCAAGGTTCAAAGAACGGTTTTAGGTAAGGAAACAAAAAGTGGAAGATCTTTATTGGAGATGTTGAAGATCTTTCACCAAGATTAGAAGATTACGTTCCAAGTTTCCAAAGGCACTAAACTATTACGGTCCTTGTGTGTCTATTTTTGTTATGTATTAAGTATTCCGAAAAAGTAATGTAATGTCCACGTACGTCAATCATCGGGTCTCTACAGTTGGTATCAGAGGAAAGGTTTAGTCAACCTTTGGAAACTAGGATGCAAAAACTTTAGTGAAATCCCTAGAGATATTTCTAAGGTATGTCTAGAGATGTCCCTAAGGATTAGTATACGTATAGGTTATAGTCCTAGAATTACAGTAACAATCTTATAATTAAACCTAAGATGATAGATATTGAAGGTACTCCCCCTTTATTATGTTGTTTTCCCTAGCATAATTTTTGCCTCTCACACTATTCTTTTTGGGTTTTAGACGATGGCTGGAACCTGAAGGAACCGTGTTGATCAATGCAATGGACAATGCAATGATTGTCCTCCTGAACAAACAAATGTTATGGGATATGGAGTAAAAAATATTATTACAATACTTACACAATCTATGAATCATTCTGGACTTCCAAATGAGCAGAGAAGGGAACAATATTCTATTGAGTCCTTCATGAGGCAACATCCACCTTCTTTCAGTGGGTCTTCTGATCCACTTGTTTCTGAACAATGGATCAGTACCACTGAAAAGATATTTTCAGTTCTTCAATGTTCTGAACATGATAAAGTCATCTTAGTAGTATATAGTTTGGAAGGTGAAGCTGATCAATGGTGAAATCTTATCAAGAATTCGAGGCAAAGAGATGAAATTGAGTCCATGGAATGGGACGAGTTCAAGAACTTATTTTTCAACAAGTACTTCCCTTGTATTCTTCAAACAAAGATGGAGAAGGAGTTTCTTGAACTAAAGAAAAAGGATGATGAACCTGTTGGTATATACGAAGCAAATTTTACAAGGCTTGCAAGTAATGAATCTGGCTTTATCATCCAACCTGAAAGTAAAGTTGATCGATTCTTCAGTGGCTTAAAACCAAATCTTCGAAGGGAATTAGCTATAAGAGACTTAAGTAGCTATGAAGAAATTGTGCGTTGTGCTATTAATGTAGAAATGGAAGTTGGTGTTACATATCCATCTCATGGTTTTGACAAGAAATGAAATATGGAGTTCAAGGAGAAATCTCAGAATAATGGTGAAAAGAAGATGAATGTTTCCTTATGCTCAAAGTGTGGAAAGAATCATGGTGGAGATTGTCTTAAAGGGACTAGAAAATGTTTTAGGTGTGGAAAATAAGGTCATCGAGTAGTTGAGTTTCAAAGTAATGGAAAAAGGGTTTCTAATGATATAAATAAAGAAAAGACTGCAGAGAACGCACCACCAACACTTCAATGCTTCAAGTGCATGGAAATGGGGAATTATGCTAATAAATGCCCTAATCCAAGGGTTAGTGATGATCGACATGAGCAACCACTTAAGACAAAGGACAAAGGGAAGTCACATGTGATCACTATTGGAGATGTTGAATATGACAACGATGTGGTGGAATGATTAAGTGTTTATGTAATGGGATTCCAAAATAATGTTGTAGATAGTATCGTGGAATATTGGAATATTTATTGGTCTATTGTGGTTTTAAATAATTTTATGCTACCGGTAACCATGGAAAGTGATTGATATATTTTTCGAAAAAAGATGATATGCGCATAATGAATGTAAAATGAGAAAATGAAATGTTTGACAGTATTCATGAGCTCATGACTGATATAAGGAAATAGTTATATCATGGTTCGAGGTTTTGGTATGTGAAAAGAGTTAACTTTTGACAGCACTCATGTTTTCACTAATATTCAATGGGTATTCATTTTTTCAATAGAATACGTGATTAAGGCCTTCGAATGTTTGGAATGTGACCAACAAGACATATATCATGATATATGGGGATCAACGATGGTATTAACATGCTATTTTTATGAACTCTTTAGTAATCGTTTTCACTATAATATGAGATTGGACAGTAGTATTTTGGATAAGCCTAAAGATTGGAATGGATTATGTTGGACATAAGTTAGTATTGTTTAAGGATAGAAGTTTTTTCGATATTATTTATGGGATGTTATAGTAATGTAGTTTTAGAAAAAGGACAACCTGCATGATGGGTGACCGCCCATCGCGTCGGACAAGGCTGTGGGAATCGAACCCACAACCAAAGTGCGACTGGCCTTTATCGCCTACCACTGGCCTACAGAAATTCCATGTTTAGTAGAAACTAGTTTTATTATATTAAGAAGTATTATATATGAAGTATAAGTCCATTTTAGGAACTATATATGATTAATCTCACTATAGATGGATTTATGTATTTTTTGATAACATTTCTAACCTTTTGTTTGAGACAGACGGAATGACCCATCATTCTATCACATGATCTGCTAACACATCACGAATGACAAATTCAACTTCATTTCTTTAAGATATGAAGTGGAAATTTTCCAAATAACGACCAACGGTGATACTGTACCAAAATCACGAAAGTATTTCTCCTAATTCCAATTTCATCAACTTTAGCGAAATGATCTTGAAAATCAAAATTGTTGTCCTAGTTATCATATATCTGATGAATCAGATGGTACCTTAGATCATCAAAAATTTATGGCTTTGAGATTGATGGATTTTTCATAGCCATGTTCTCTACCACTCTCCATCAGAACTTGATTGTTAGATTTTTCTTCCATATCCATATTTTCACCTATGTTCTCCTACGTGGAAACCCAGTGATGAGTTAATTTGGGTAACCGTTACATTTCAGACTATTGTTTTTAAAGCCATGTATTGGTATTCCTTTTTACGATGTGGGTTTCTATTAAAGAAACTTTCGAGTAGTAAACCATTTATAACCCCGACGAATTTCGAGGGAGAAATTCATTTTAAGGGGGGTAGAATGTAACACCCTGAGATTTTATGAAAAGTATTCTTTTTAATTAATTTCTTGTGTTGTACGCTACACCAAAAGGAGATTTCACAACACGCATCCCTGACTTTCCTTTCATTACACGCAATCACAACCTTCCTCGATAGCGTGTGTAGTACGCAATACCAAGTTTCACTAAACGAGATATTATTATAATATTATTATGAACTAGCCATTATGAATATTAATACCCACTTTTTGAAATTTTATAAATTTTAACTTTGAAAATGGACTTCATTTTTGGATTCAGAATATCAAAATTAGCTTAGGGTGAAATTTTGGTACTTTTCGGATAACTTTCATATTATGATGAATAGTGATAATTACTAAATTTTAATTAAAAACAAATTTTTTAATCGAAATAATTAATAGTGATAAATTATTAATTTGAGTGGTTTTAAATTATATTTAGAATATATTTTTACAATTTAATACAATGTTGGTCATTGGATGTAATTTCACATTTAAACCAGACATAAACAAGTGTCAATCTTTTGATAGTTATTATCTCTTAAAAACACGCTATTAGTTTTGACGACGGGAATTAATTTTTAAATTAGTTAATATAACTAATATGTTTTGAATTTTTTAAAATAGACATCATTTTTGAATTCATAATATCAAATATAGCTTAGGCCTAATTTTTGGTATTTTTCTGGAAACTTTAATTTCTTGATGAATAGTGAAACCACTAAGTGGTAGTTAAAAAAACTGAATTTTTCATAAAACATAATTTTACCACTTCTGTGAGTGGAATTTTGAAAATCTGAGAGACACAGTTAATATCAAGGACTAAAATGTGGTTCAATGAGATGAAAATAATTTTTGGTTAAAAGTAACTTTTTACTTTTTTTTTACCACGGTTAAAAGTTAATAGGGTAATTAAGGGTAAAAATGATATTATTATTACCCTAACACATGTCCTAATTCTATTGGATAAGTTTAATTCGACCCAAAACAACGTTGGGAATAAAATATGACCATTTAGGCCCACTTGGATTAGATTAGGACATTTAATATTAATTTATTTAAAGAAGGGTTAAAATAGTTGAAATCAATGTTTAATAAGTAAATCATTTTTAATATAGGGTTATACATAAGATAAATTCGACTATAAAAACTAATTATAAATCTAATGATATTTCCTACATAATTATATTTTATTTTTAATTTTTAGACTTTAAATAATTTAATTTCTTTATGATACAATGATGATTCAGTAATTATCTTATTAATGAAATATTGACATAATTGATGTTATAAATATTCAAATAAATGTAATTTGAGACTTTTTATGAATTAAAATAATTTTCTATGTTAATATGAAATGTTATAATTTATTTAATTAATTTATTTTTAACTAATCATTCTTTTATGATTTACACAAAAATAAATTACCAAATAGTGTCAAAATTGACATAAAATAGTTTTTTAAATAAATATTATATTATTAATTGTTATTATATTCCTAAAAATCTAAGGTTCGGCCAAATTACTTAGATAATGTCATATATATTAATAATAAACAACTTGGTATTCTTTTGGCTTGTTATAGTAAGTTTATTAACCTTATAGTGTAAGAACACAAAAAGACACGGTAAAAGTAAAATTATCTATCTTAAATTTAAATCTAAATGATAAGGCTAAAATAGTAAACTAAACTTGTACAAATTCTATTTTATGAGATTATTTTGACCCATACCCACCATATCTTCGAAATAAATCAATTTGGAGCTATTTAAAACCGAATGTGGCTTTATAATAAAATAATATTTTTAGTTTTTCCAAAGGTGCCCCTCTCCTCCCTTATAAAAGGGCACCTCCTCCCTCTCTTACTCACACCACTTTGAGCCTTCAAGATCGGAAAACCCCTAAAAAATTCTCTTCTCCACTTCCATATAAACATACTATAGGTTTTGGTCTTCTTCAAAGAAAAATTTTAGTGCCCTAAGAGGAGGTCTCAAAGTGGCACTTCAAAGAAGAGGTAATGTCCGTTACCGATTCATTCAACTTTATTTCTTCTTCCACTTCTTCTTCTTTAGTTGTTTCATTATGAAGTAATAACATAAGTATCACTAATATAATGATATGTTATTATAAGTATGAAACAACCCTATTTCACCATCTATCTGTCCTATGGAAAATGAAATCACCGCGCGTGCATACGTACGGAATACCGTCTCCACGCCGTGGTGTAATCTATTTTCCACCACCACCTTACTTGGATGGGTATAATGGTGCAAATAATTAACTATATATGATTATTATAAAGTATTATCGACTCTGTAATAGTATACATACACTCCAATAAAATTCCACGATCATGGGAACGATATTATCGCTCGTGCGTACGTACGGAATACCGTCTCCAAGACGCGATGAGATTTATTCTCAATGATTAACCATTCATAAATTATTATAAAGTATATATAATAAGTAATCATGAAATATATGACATAATAATTATACTGGATATATGTATATATATATGTATGCCATCCAATTAATTCCATTCAATTAAATGAGGAAACGAAAACAACGTTCATGCGTACGTACGGCCTACCGTCTCCATGAACGGTGTATATCTTTCCATTTATCGATCTATTATATATATGTATATTATGAATATATATTATATATAAATAATGTTTTATATTCTTGAATTAATTAATCATGATCTAAGTAATCATATGAATAATTACCAGTCAAAACACGGACGACAAATGAAACGATTTTACCCAAAACGCTCTTTAACATGGAATTTACAAACGAACGGGTAATATAAAGTCACAATTGAACCATATATGATATCATAACAATTAATATGATTCTTTAATAATTCAATGACATTATTTAAATCATTATACATGAGGTTCGGATATGTACAAAGCATATCAGACCTAAGGTAAGGGATAATTTTTCAAATCTCATTTTTATCCGAGATTGCTTATTCGTAAGTTTTTACTGGGGATATTTCTATCATCCATTTCCATGTTTTATAAAAGTGTTTTCATGTATGTTTAAAGTCCTTTTTACCCATTTTTGACTTTTACTACATGGTATGTAAGGAATCTTTCTTTTTTTACGTTACGAGGTACTTTTTTTACTTTTCCAGCAAAAGTATGAGAAGAATGTTTTTTTAACTTATAATGCATGAAAGGATTTTTACAGTTTTATAAAGCCTTATTTTCATGAAGCTTCCTCCAAAATATTTCATTACTATTTACAAAAAAATCTCTTTCTTTTAAAATTGCATGGAATTTTGTGAAAAGAAAATGATTTTCAAGAAGAAAGGATATTTTCCTCAAGAATTCATTTCAAGTGCTTTATCAAAACCATTTTCCATCTAAGATGACATTATTTCATATGTGTATGGTTCAAGTATAATGTCTCTATGATTTACATGGTTTCACTTTTCTTATGATGAAATGATATCCATTTGTTTTATATGGATTATGTTATGATGGGATTATGTTTATGAAACCCATTTTTATTCTTTGGGTTATGATGAATGATTTATGTTTATGTTGTGGCACAAGTAAGAATGATTTCATTATGAGATGGGTGGGACATATATCTCCCTCCAATGAATTGGGTAAATATTTATATCTCATGAGATATACATGGCTGGAACGGTAAGTTAATCCAGTTCAGTATTACAGGACTGGAACGAGGAGTGAACTCGATTCAGAAAGGGACTTTGTCCACTAAGATGGTCTTGGCAGCAATGCCTTGGCTACTATGTAAATCATTACATGTGCTTAATGTATGCCACAATTACATGTTTTATTCCAATTCTATGTTATCATGATTTATGTTCCATTATGATCTATGCCTTATCTACTTCCAAGTTTTAAGTCGTTGCTCAAGATTTTGATGCTTAAACATTACGTTCCTGTTTTTAAGTTAAAATGTATATGGTATGTTTTATTTTATCCATGATTACCCTTACTGAGCATTTGATCTCACCCTTTTTATGTTTTATTTTCCCCCAGGGTTAAAAAGAAGGTTTTAGGTATGGAAACAAAAAGTGGAAGATCTTTATGGGAGATGTTGAAGATCTTTCACCAAGATTAGAAGATTATGTTCCAAGTTTCCAAAGTCACTATACTATTACGGTCCTTGTGTGTCTATTTTTGTTATGTATTAAGTATTCCACAAAAGTAATGTAATGTTCATGTACGTCAAGGTTCGGGTCTCTACAGGATAAACATATACTTCTTGAATATTTCATCCTATGAATATGTTTGAATGACCTCAGATTTTTTTACACTTAATATCCACTTATATTGGGTGCATTATTATTTGTCACACATAATTAGGTAATTTATTTATCCTTAATCAAAGGATACCATCTTTGTAAGGGACTTCGTCTCAATCTCCTTTCATTGAGACATATTTTTTTAATGCAATACTTTCTTTTATATGCTGTATAAACACATTTAAAATTTCATTTCATCCAAAAGGAATCTTTTTCTTAGAATCATTTTACTAAAAAAATGAATGTTTCTTTTAACATACATGGTGACAACGACCTTTCTGTTGTCGCGAGTATTATTTGATCTTTGGCTTCCTCAAGAAGCCATAATGTTTTTAAAAAAAAATAAATAC
Source organism: Viscum album (assembly GCA_963277665.1). Taxonomy (NCBI): domain Eukaryota; kingdom Viridiplantae; phylum Streptophyta; class Magnoliopsida; order Santalales; family Viscaceae; genus Viscum; species Viscum album. Next base: position 1,214,353,744 of record OY728137.1, read on the forward strand.
CATATGATCTTTATTGTATTTTGGTTTTGATAATGGTTTTGATAATGGATTTGTTATGTCAATATATTTAAGTGATATATTGTGATTGAAATGTGGAAATAGTTTCTTTCATTTATATTTGTTTTATGTCTTACGATTTTATAATGGTACTTGGACATTTGACGGGTGGTTACGTGATAAACCAAATGATAGGTGGTGTTGTGAATACCAGGATGGGTGGTTACGTTATAACCTCCAATGCATTGGGTATATAAGTTGGCCATATGGTTATTCCATTTAGTGACATGTGTGGAAGTCGACCGTATGGTTATTCCATTTATGTATGTTTATGTTCCAAGTTACCTTTATATGTTATGTGTTATTTATATGGGTTTTATGGTTATATTTTGGTTACAATAGGGTAAGAAATGATATTTTATTCAATGAAGAGTATTTACTACTTCAGAAAGGTGAAACGTATTACTTATGATGAAGTATTCATGATTTACTTCTTGTTTTGAAAAACTAACAGTTTTCCTTCTTTATGTATCCCTTATGGAGCTTTTTATGCTCATACCAAGTTTTTGAAATGTTTTCCACATGACTTAAAGATGAATATGGTCAAGGATGGGATCAAGGAAAGACATACTATCTAAAACATGCAACTAGTCATGTTTCTTTTTTAAGAGTTTTTATTTTATGAAAAAATGTAAACTGAGTAGAAGTGTCTACTTTGTAATCTTTGAGATGTAATAGTTATGTCCAAATTCTCTAAAACTCTAAACCTGAAAACATCCTCAATGTGAATTATTCATATAATTCATGACTATGTAATGTTTTAAGTACGGGTCCTTATATAAACATTGAGAAAGACATGATAACCTTCACACAAAAAAATAGATCCTCCCTCTAGTTATCTGCATAACTTTTCTTCCCGCTCTATGTTGTTCGCAGGTGCTTCTGAATCAACTGAACCTTTTTTGCCATCTATTCTACCAATTATGGTCCCATCAGCTTCCTTTTATCTAATTCATCCCAAAAAGATGGAGTTCAACACTGATTTATATGTAATTCTTCAAATGAATCCATCTGTATACTATAATGAAAACTGTTATTATAAAAAAAAGTATACCAAATAAATATGTTGGTCCAAACTTCCCTGGTAATCTAGTGATTAAGAACGTAGAATATCCACCATGGTCTGAATTTTTCGTTCTGACTACCCATCTAATTGCAGATGAAAAGTTGTACTAAAATATAATTCATTACCTAATGACTTCTGAAGGCCTTTCCAAAAGTTAGAAGTAAATATGGGATCTTGATCAGATACAATGGAGATGGGAACACCATGAAACTTGACTATATATTTAACATACAACCTAGAAAAGTGATCTAGAGACAAAGTATCTTTAATAGGAAGAAAATGAGTATATTTAGGCAACTTATCAACAATAACCTAGATATCATTATTACCTCGATAGGTCTTTGGAAATACCACAACGAATTTCATGGATATATTTTTTCATTTCTACTCTGGTACTGATAAAGATTGTAGCATCCCTTTCAGTAACTACCTCTCTACTCTAACCTTCTGACAAGTAAAACAATTCACAATATAATCAACAATATTTTTTTCCTTCCATCCCACTAGTAATACTCCTGAAGATCTTTGTACATCTTAGTAATACTAGGATTAACTGAAAACTGAGAACAATGAGCTTCACATAACAACTCATTCATCAATTGTGAATAACAAGGCACACATAATCTCTTCTGAAACCACAAAACACAATCAATATCAACCTTAAATTCTAGAAAGTTACCATTCTAAACCAAATCTACCTTTTTCTATAACCCACTATCTTTCTTCTAGGCATGCTTAATTATATTTGATATAGATGATTTCACCAACACCTGAAACAAAACAGAATAATTTCCTGCACCAAAAACTTTTATACCAATGTTTATCAAATCAAAACCCAATGATATCATTCCAAATGTACCATGTTTAATGAAACATTACTTTTTTGACTCAAAGCATTATCCAATTTATTTTATTTTCTCGGATGGTAAGGGATCGTAAAAACATAATCCTTGATTAATTCCAACCATCAAGTCTGTCTAATGTTCAATTAGTTCTTAGTGAATATATACATCAAACATTTTTGGTCATTATATATTTTACATTTTACTACATACAAATGATTACTCTTGATTTTTAAAGAAAAAACAACACCAGCTAATTCCAAATCAAGTGTAGGGTAATTTTACTCATGAGGTTTCAACTGACGTCAAGAAAAAGAAATTACCTGATCATTCTATATAAGGAAACAACGTAGTCCTTTAAACGAAGAATCATTGTAAATAAAAAACTCACCATTTCTGGAAGGTAGTACCAAAACTAGAGCATTCTCCAATCAACTTTTCAATTCCTGAAAAGAATAATCACATTATTTTGTCCAAATAAACTTAATACCTTTTGAGTTATCTTAGTCAGTGGGCTAGATAATCATTCAAAATCTTCATCAAACCACTAGTAATAACCTACTAAACCAAGAAAACTAGGGATATCGGTTATATTTGTGAGCCTTTTCCATTCTTCAACACCCTTTGTTTTTATAGGATCAATAGTTATGCCATTATTTTGAAACAATGTGACCATGGAAAGAAATTTTCTATAACCAAAATTCACACATTCTGAACTTCCAAAATAGTTTCTTTTCTTTTATGGTTTGCAGGACAATCCTTAAATGACTTCCATGCTCCTATTTAAATTTAAAATAAACAAATATATCATCAATGAACACAACCAAAAAAGTATCCATGAACTCACAGAAAATTATATTCATAAGATCCAAGATTACAGAAGGTGAATTGGTTAAAGAAAAAGGGATAACTAAAAATTCATAATGGTCATATCTAGTACGAAACACTGTCTTTAGAATGTCTGCTTTCATTAATTTCAATTGATGGTACCCCGACCTCAAATCAATCTTTGAAAAATACTGATCTCTCTGGAGATGATAAAACAAATCATAGATGTGAGGAAAAGGATACTTTTTCTTAATAGTGATATTATTCAATCTTCTATAATCAATGAAAAGACTCATTGGACCATCATTATTTTTATCAAAATGACAGGATCACCAAATGGTGATGTGCAAGGTCGAATGAAACCTTTATCTAATAACTTCTGAAATTGGTTCCTTAACTCTAAATGTTTAATTTGACCCATTCGATAAGGGTGTTTTGAAATTGTCTTAGAATCAAGAACTAAGTCAACAGTAAATTAAACTTCCCGATTAGGTATAATACTTGGAAATTCATCATATTAAACATCAAGGTACCTATTTACCATTGGAACATTATTAAACTAAACAGTTCCTTTGTTTTCAACAATATGTTCAAGGTAACATTCATTTCCATCTTTTACTAGTTTCCCTGCTTCCTGATATGTTATCAAAATAAATGGTTCATTCATGTACAAAATCTGAAAATTATTCTGAAAAGAAACCTCTTTAGCTCGGTAGTCAATCTTAGCATGATAAACAAAAAGCCAATCCATACCCAAAATAACATAAAACTCTACTAGAGGAAAAACAATAAGGATTGCTAGTAGATTCTTCCCACACACTAGGACAGGAAGGTTCTTATGTTTTCTTTTTGTCTCAACATTTCCTCTATGTGTTTTTACCATAAGTTTAGGATTCATATATTAAGATGGAATTCCCAATTTAATAGAAAACTTCTCAGAAATGAACATATTTGCAGTCCCCGAATCAAAAAACACATTGGCATAATCTGAACAAACTAACAGTGTACCCGATACTACTTCATTTGACGACCCAACATGTGCTGATGTAGTTTCAAAGGACTTCACCACCCCTTTTTTCTTGTAGTCTAGCTGTTTTCCCTTAGTTGAGTTCTTCGTTGGAAACTCATTTGCATAATGACTCATTTCATTTCACTTAAAACATTTTACAAAATATAAATCATATTTTTTCTTACCATTACCTTGATCTTTTTCAATGCAATTACGAGCCTTATGTCCCATTTTACCACATTGGTAGCACATACCAGAATTCAAAAGGCATTCCCCATCATGCTTTTTCCCACAATTTTCATAGTCTGGAAACATAAGTTTCTTACCATCATACATTTTTGAAGAGTTCTTCCCTTTCTTATTCCACCTAGACCTCTTATTATATTGTTTGTAAAAGAATGCCTAATCATTGAAAAAATCCATTTCTGCCTTCTCCGCACAATGAACAAGTTATTTATAACTTTTGATCTCTCGATAAGATAAATCCCTCAGATACCATGGTATTAATACTTTGTAAAAATGGTTGATTTTATTATCAAGTTCTCATATAAAATTTAGAGAATACCATGTCAGTCGAGTAAAATTTTCTTCATAAGAAGCCACTCAGTCATTCTCCTACCTCAATTCAACGAATTGTTTTTCCATCCTAAGACAAACCACCTTAGTAAAATATTTTTCTAGAAACATACCTTTGAATTCATCCTAATCAAGTGAATCAATCTCCTCATTATCCCTGATATTTTCACCATCGACCACCACAGATCAGCTTCACCTTCAAAATGGTAAATAGTGAGACTAACCTTTAAATGTTCTGAACACCCCATGACATCAAAAAATATCTCCAGTTCTTTAATCCACCCTTCATCTAGAACATGATCAGATGATCATCTGAATGATGGGGGATGTTTCCTCATGAAATTCTCCACTACTGAAATGTTCCTCTATGGTTGATCTACCTGATCTTGTGCATGTATTCCACCAACATTTATATCCTTACTCAACTATTCCATCAGTGCAAAAAACTATTCATTTCTAATTCTGACAATCTCATGTTGCTGATTTGGAAGGTTGTCTTCCTTCTGATGCCATCCCAACTATGCTGCCCAACTTATTCTGTAGAAAAACATTCTGGACATAGAAATATCTTATGTGAAGCAACATGGTAATATGTAAATGCTATTTTATTTCAATATAAATTTATTTATGGATATGAATTTAATAATACCCTAACTCTTAATTTAATGTAATCTGACCTCTAATACCAACTATAAGGACCCGGCCTTAAACATTACTTAATCATGAATTAAATGAATAGTTCTCATTGAGAATTTTTTAAGGTTTAGATTTTTAGATAATTAGGCCATAACTATTACATTACATCTAAAAAATTACAAGGTAGACACTTTTACTTAGTTTCCATTTTTTTCATAAAATAAAATCTCTTGAAAATTGGAGTCATGTCCAGTCCCATGTTTTAGACAGCATGACTTTTCCATTATCCCATATTTGACCCTATTCATATTTGGGTCCTATGAAAAACATTTCAAAACTTGGGATGATCATAAAAATCTTAGTAAGTGATATAAAACAAAGAGGGAAAAAATTATTTCATCATTGAATACATAACATAATCTTTGTAACATACCTCATGAAATCAAAAGATTTATGAATAACAAATAGAAAACATAAATCATAAAGTTAACATGTGGCATCCATGTCATTATTACATTGTAGCTATCATAACTATGTAGGGAGTTACATTTGAAATACCCATAACAATATATTTCCTAAATCTATGAGGAGAAACATTCAATTTTACCTCCATCACATTACCCAATGAATTGGAGAGCTATCTTAGGCTCACTAGCCCTAGTTATAACATGGAACCACCTGTATATGTAACAATTCCCATGAACCATAACATGTTCATAACACATAAAAAACATAATGGAAATATAAAATTTCCTCATTTCAATCACAATATATCATTTAAATATAATGACATAACAAATTAACTTTCAAAAACATTTTCAATACCAAAATACAAAAAAGAGTATGTTGTATTTATTTTCCTTTTAAAAATATTACGACTTGTTTAGGAAGTCAAATATCAAACAATACCCACGGCAGCGGAAAGTGTCGTTGTCCCCACTTACATTAAAAATAAGAATTCTTTTTTTGTTGTTTAGTAAAATGATTTATAGAGATTGATTCTATTTGAATGAAATGAGAAGTCAAATTTGTTTATACATATTATAAAAGAATGTCGTGTATTAAAACAAAATATGCCTCAATGAAAGGAGATTGATACGAAGTCCCATACCTCATGTCCGACTTGACTTGTTCATTCTTTAATCCCATGAATAATAAAATAAAGTTAATATCCACTTTATTAAGAAACTTATCCAAGTTTATTATTCATTTTATATAACTTATTACCATGTTATAAATATTATATAATCTTTTACATTAATAATGTTCATTTTGTCAATATTTGGTACTTGAGTCAAAATGGACTTCTTATAATTACAATTTGTTCACATAGTCAATAGGTAATTATATCCCAAATAATATTCACGATTTAGATATAAAATATATAATATACATCCATTATATACATATATTTATAATAGTACATAACATATGGTGCTAAAAAATGAAATTCACCATTCATGGAGATGTTAAGTCATCAGTAAGCATGAACACTACTTTCATTTCTATTTCTTATTTTAATGGAATTAATACATAACAAAAAATAAGTATATTATAATTCAATTATAATATCATATATAATATCATTAACTCCATACTTTATACATCCCACATATGGAATTAACAATACATATCACTTTGAGGGGGCCGAAGTCCGCACTTAAATGAAATTATCACTTTTACCCATAATGGAAACCATAACATTATGATATAAATGGAAAAACAGAATCATAAAGAAAAAATAAACACAATATATATCTTATATAAATAAATTTCCTTCTTATTGACCACAATGAGAGGTGGTAAGAGATAATCGAGCAATCATCATTTCATGAGGCGTTACATTTCCATTCACAGAATCATTATGTTCTTCACCGACTAGATGGAGGTGTGTGTAAGTGTAGTTTTAATCCGTGTCATAACAACCTCTTAATATATTGAGTATACTGGTGTTGTTATAAAATAAATGACTAAGAATATTTTAGTGGTTGTAGAGGTAAAATAAAAGAAAAGAGGTTAAGAGAAATTGTTACCTTTATTCTGGGTAACTCCCTTCAGTTTTAATCAAAAGGACTTAATGAAGTGCCTTCTGCCTAAGGTAAGGAATCTAGGAGAAGTATAGGGATATTGAGAGAATATTTGGGTATGTTGTGATGATCCAAGGGTCTTGAGAGGTGAGATTAAGGAGTTTTAACTGGGGGATTTTTTATAAGTGGGAGGAGGGGATCTTTAAAAAATCGTGAAAATATTATTTTATTACATAATGATATTTTATAATGGTCCAAAAATAATTAATGAAGAATATAATATGTCTAATGGTCGAAATAAAATCATCAAAAATTAATTGGAAAGGTTTTAGATTTGGTTTTAATATTTATAATCTTATTAATTTTAATCATTTATTAATGAAAGAATTAATACATCCTAATTAGGTCATAAATAATTAAATTTATATGATGTCTAAAAATTATAAAAAAACTACCATTATATAGGAAATCTTTTTATCTTTCCAATAAATATTTATATTTAAAAGGATAATTTATATAACACCTTTTAAAAATTAATTTACTAAAAGATATTTATTTATGTCATTTTTGCCTTTACTTTAAATTAACTAATCTAAAGTATCATTATCACCCCCAAGTGGCTTAATGGGGTTCCAAAATAGACCCAAGGATGACTGTCGTTGGACATGACTCATAAAATAATGTTAGGACTAGTGTTAAGATAATTTTTTATTATTATGATATTATTTGAACCTTGAATTACCCTATTTACCATTATCCATGGTAAATAATAATCAAAAGTTATTATTCACCAAAAAAATATTTTCATTTTATTGAACCAAATATTAAATAATAAAAAAACCATGTATTTTGGATTTTAAAAATTCAATTGATAGAAGATGTAAAATTTCATTTAAACGAAAAAGTCTGTTTTTAAATAGTACTTAGTGGTTACACTAGTCCTCAAAAATTGAAGTTTTTCTGAAAAATACCAAAAAATAAGCCTAACCTATATTTGATATTCCGAATTAAAAAATTATATCTATTTTACCAAATTTGAAGCATATAATTTGGATTAATTAATTTAAAATTATTTCCCATTATCAAAACAAATATCGTGTTTTTAAGAAACAATAACTATCAAAAGATTGATACTCATTTCGGTCAAATTTCCAAGTGAAATTAATTTCAATGACCAATATTTGATTGAATGGTGAAAATAATAATATAATTACTCTCTAAAACCAATTAAAAAGATAATCTAACCATATGAATAGATTATATTAAATAACACTTTTGAATTAAAATACAGTATTTTTCACTATTCATTAAAAAAATTGAATTTTATCTTAATAATACCAAAAATTTATCCAAAGTAAATTTTGATTTACCAAATCTAAAAAGTATTTTATTTTGTCAAATAGAACATGTAAAAGTGAAAAAACAATATTTAAATATAGTTCTCCATCAAAATTCGTTAAATCGACCTCTTATAGAATATTAGAGTATTTATGCTTAAAATTAGATTCTATCACATTTTAAGCCTCTAAAAATTATTTCGTAATTGTAAAAACATTTAAAAAACATGTATAATCATATTATTGTTAGTTATATTCATTCCCTCCAATACAATAGCTAGGCGTTAACTACCATTTAAAATAATAATTTTATATTATTAGTGTGCAACATGAGATTTCAAAAAAAACCGTTGTTGCATATCAGTTACTCTATCGAACATAGAATCCCCTTTAAATTTTATTTATTTATTTCAAAAATATTAATAAATATGAAAATATACTATTATTTCTTTACTTGGGATGTTAAAATTATAATCTAATGAATCTCCATAGATGTCACAACTACAAGAGAACCTCATACCATCCATTGATAAGTGTCCAAGATGAGTTTTCCAACAAAGAGATTTATGAAATTTTAGAGAAAATTATAATAACAACTAGAGATGATTGGGACACCAAACATTATGATGTACTTTCAGAAAATAGTATTTTCTACATGATTTCTTTTGGAATTTTCCCATTTTTTATTGTATATAGAAACTAATTACACATCCACGTATAACATGAAAACAATTATTATTAAGATGTAAAGAATCTGTATTTTTATTTCTAAACTGACCAAGAAAATAATTTTTTAAATATGAAAGAATTAGATGATAAGTGGAGAGATGTGTATGAAAATTATTTGATCTATATATATAAAACATTAGAGTATGATGATAAATTGATCCGATAATAATAATTTCCCTAGATGAAAAATTTATACTATTCAAATGAAGACATTGGATCATGAAAGTAAATCTAAAATCTAAGTGGTCAGGTCATTAAACATAAATAGTTATTTATCCCCATTATATTATTGAAATCTCTGATGGGAAGATACATCCATTTAAGTTTAATGGTAAATGCCACAAATTATATCTCACCTCTAATACAATATAAGGCATGGAAAATGTTTTCCTAAATTAATAATATTCTAATCCAGGTGAAGAAATTAAATATAGATTTTCATGGGATGAAACCCATGTTTTAATCTTTTCCTAATTTTTTCTAGGAAATAAACCTTGCATGTGTGGTACATTTTAAGCTACACCTAAAATTTTTGTTCTCTTCTTATTATCCAAGGAATCTTTAATAATATTTATGATCTTTGTCGTTATATTTATTATTTTACCTGGTTATGTGATATCTCTGTGTAGATTTTATAGGTACCACATTTTTTAGCTTCTCTAGATATAGGTATCATTTATGTGTCTATATTATCTTACTCATGGAAGTGTTTCATTATCTATTATATTTTATGCATCCAAAAAACAATGTAAATCAACTAAGTAAAAAATAAAACAGAAACATTGATGAAAAAGATGTTTGAAATGAAAAAAAAAAATTTTAAATCTATTCAATACACATTAAGACTATTGTAATTTTTTCATAACACGGTCAAACACATAACACATTTTTTCCTGGTAAATTTGAGCATAAGATTTAAATTTTACATTCATTGATTATTTATACCCATATTTCAATAATTGTTGATATTACTCCTTAATTGAAAAATGTTTTCCTAAAAATAATTTATTTGTTTGACACCTATTTTCACTCATGATCATCTATTATTTTCAAAGTTTTATTTCCATAACATTGAGGATTATTTACCCTTTTTCCATCTTCCCGTGTTTCTCTTTTTCATGAGAAAATTTTGATTATTTTCTATCTCTAGAACGTTCTATGTTTTTTGGTTGATGCAATAATAATTTTAAAAGTTGACTGTAAATAATTGAAGAGTATGTTTGATATTCAACCACTTTGATGCACTAATCCACCAATGCATTTGTTTCATTTTTATATCGCATATAATCCAAGATGATTTTTTTAGATGATCCCACATCTAACGCCACTCCCTAACTTTTTCATTAATATGTACATAATGATATTGAATATAAGTGAAGGGGGATATTTATTTATATAGAGGGTTATTTGAGAGAATGTGAGTAATTTTATGCACATTTATTGGAATTATCTCATCATGATCATATGTGTTATATTTCATATTATCAACATTCATTACATTTATTTTGATATGGGAATGTATATTCTTCTGGGATATAATAATGATTACATTGGTGTTCATTACACAATAAACCTCAATTTTGAGTATACCTTTAAAAGTGATTATTCATTACTCTCGGTGTTATAGAGTTTTCTATATAACCTACATTCCCTGGTATTATACTAGGTATGAGGTACTTTTGTACCTTTATTTTGATTTTTTCCTGACATTTAGTTAATGGGGTTTTGTAGTAGATACTCATTAGTTTTTTTGTCCATACTATTTGAGTGATTTGTGTCGCTAAAATAGAATTAAACATTGATTTATCATATGATTGGGGACCAAAAATGTTTTAAGTGTGGGGAAGTGGGATTGAAATGTTGAAATTTTGATTTATATTTATCATGAATATATTCCAATATTCAACCCTTTATTTTCCCAAAAACTAGAATAATTGTTCTTATGATACATCATCTCATTGCATGATAAAAATTTAACCTAATGTGATCCCAACGAGATTTGGGAATTCTTTTGATTCCCACTAGCGGTAATGTGAAATTAAGGGAAATCTTATGGTTATCATGCATGTTTATGATAATTAAGAAAAGTATTAATCATATTTTTTGAGAAATGAGTGTTATGGGAGGGTAAGGAAAATGATGCATTAGTGTTGGTACATTATTTTGAAAGACTGTAATGGGGATAATTTTTTTTATGAAAATTGGCATTTTAAAATGAAGCATGGTTATTTGTGGGTAAAAGAGATTGAATTTTTTTGATCTTTTAATTATGCTATTTTTTTATATGGTTCCACATGTGTATCATTTCTTATTTTTTCCTAGGAGTGAAAAATCATAATTGTTTGGGATTCTATGTGTATGGATTTTTCAAAAAGTTTTTATAAATTTATAAATTAGTTTCATTTTATTTCATAACATATTTTGTTTTTAGGTTCTTCTGTAGTTATTTAATATTTGACTTATTTTTATAGTTTTTAGTTAATTTTATATTAATAGTAGTTATTTTTATCTTTTTATTACATTATAAAATTTTAATATATTATAATATTTAGTTGTTTAATTAACATTAATTTTTTTGTTAATATATTATTTTATTATTTTATTATATTCCTTAATCTTCTTAATATAAAATATATTAATATAATTAAATTTACTATAATTTTTATTATAACTAATTTTATTATATAATTATATAATTTATATTTTTATTATTAATATCTAACATTAAGATAATTAGAAAATTTTAATCATTAATATTAATTTTTTGAGTTTGGATTTTGATTTTGATTTTAAACTTTTTGTTTTGTTTTCATTTTGAAATTTTCTACAGTAGAAAATATAGTGGAGACCCAGAGTATTCCTATAACCCCCTTTTCTCAGGCATTCACCCTTCCATCCTGCTTCCTCTCTCATTCCTCCCCCATGCCCCTATCACCCATACCTCACCCATGTTCCCCCATCCCTTCCCACTCCACCCCCTTTACCCCCTCCCTACTCTATTTCTCCATTGACACCCTCCCTTATCCCTTCCCCCATATCTCCTCCCCCATCCCCACTCCCCTTTCACTGCATTCCCCTTTCAACCACCCCCTCTCTTCACTACATCCCACTTCTGTTTTCCCAACCCTCCCCTCACCCCACTAGAAAAACCCCCACTTCCCCTGTCAGACTTTCCTTCACCAATGATACGCACCACAAATGTTGATCTTCCCACTTTTATTTCATAGTTTCATCCAATAACACAATTTAACCCTTTTCTTCATAGTAATCCCAATCGATCACCACCATCCAACCGCATCCCACTTCTTCCCAAATGAAAGAACTAAAAAGTGATAAAGCTACCTTAATTATAAGAGGGTGCTATGTTGGTTGAGTTTCATTGTTGGAGGAATAAATCATAAAGGTGGTTCATTCATTCTATGATAGAAAGATACCTTGTAAGGTATGCGATAAGAGCTAGTGCATGTCAACATTCCCCATCAATTTTGGTGGGAGGCGTGACTGGGTTAGGTCCACTCATCCCAACAAAATGATGTTGGATAAAGTTATCATTCATGAGAACCTGACTATCATGGACTTCTAATACATCAAGTTTGAATAACTCATCCACAACACACAACTCACCCCTAATGACACCATGAGTATTACTTTAGGGAGACTATGTGGCCTTATTTTTCTTGTGTTTGGTGTTTTCTATTGAATAAGTACTTTCTGAAGGTTCATAGAAAAATGAATATCCTATATTTATTATTATTACATACTGATTCAAATTGATTAGTTTATTTTTTCATATAATTACATTTATTTATTGGGAAATTATGTTCAATAATATTCTCCACAGGGTTATCATTGGGGATCAAGTATGGCATTTATTGAGTTAAGTTGAATTGTTTTTCTCTCATCATCTTTATAAAACTCACATTTGTTGGGTGAAACTGTCATATATATTGTTATATTTTTATATTCTAACTGAAACTGTAATATATTACATTATAAAATCATATATTGTATTCTAGTGTTATGTGTTGTATTATTCTTTAAGACACATGGATTTTTATTTATGATTTAATAGATGTATCATGGGATTCATGACTTGGGATGTTTGAATTATTGAAAAATATATATGATTTCCCATATTTAAATCAATAGTGATATAGACCATCTCCAATATAAAATATTTTATTTTTTTAATTCATATCTTTATTAATTTCATAAATTAGATATTTCATTGTTTTTTTCTTATGGATTTTTATTGACTATTTTCTTTATTATTTCCTTCTTTTTTTAGATATCAAACATTTTATAGTTTTGGAAATCCCATTACCACACTCTTAGATGAGGTTGTAAAACTCATATTCTATAACACAAACTTTTATGAAGGAAACATGAAATGAAAACATATTAATTTATTTTACAGGAAATATAAATAAATGGGAAAACATAACACACCCACTAAAAAATATGTTTTTTTAGTGTCTTTCTAATTAACTAATAAATAATATAATTGTAATTTTTCATCATCCACATATATAATTCAAATGTGATAGCTATATTGACATATTATACCTAATACTATTATTCATAAAATATGGTAGTGAAAAATAAATAATGTCAAGATCAAATACATTTTAAGGGTAATCTGAGGAGATATCAATTGAATATCAATGGTTATCAAAATATGAACATATTTATATGAGAATATAATCGTAGATCATGGAAATAAAATTGGATAATAACATCAAATTAAATAATATGGATAAAATTTGAGTCATAGTATAATGATTTTAAAATAACATAGTACATTGGATATATGAGTGTAAAAATATGATTCAATATTCCTAAGTCCAAATATCATATAATGGTATTGTTTATTAACATTAATATGTGGCATAGAATGTGAATAATTCAAAATCATAGAAAATAAATCATTTGTTATAAGATTACTTCCAAGACCATCAACACCAAATGGATAGTGTCCCCCAATATAATGGGATTTATACCTCATCAAATACATGTTTTATAATGATTTATATTCATTATTAAGATGAATTAGAGGTTTATACCCATCACATTAAAAAAAAGACCTCATGGGTTTGTAAATAATCTCCACCTATACGCGCCACATAAATATAGTAACAATAATAAGTCTATAATTTCTAAACTATCCCATGGGAATAAAATAGGATTCATAAAAATAACCACATGTCATATTATTAATCAATATAGGGAAATAAGGTTGGCTATATCATTAGATCATATCACTAGTGATGCATAAGTAAATATAAAATATGTAAAAATAGAATAAAAAAATCGTAATGGAATAATAAATTTTATATAAAAATAAGTTGAAATATCATTTATTTGATGACCCAACCTAGATATCGTCTCAAAGTTATACATTCCCTGAATTGTCATGTACCTGAATAGAGTTCCCAATACCCATGGGCAAGAAACTAGCACCCGATAATAAAAAATTTGTGGAAATTATTTCACCCCACTTGTTGCAATTCCATATAACACATATATAACATATATAATAGAATGGAGGATAGATATATTCCATAATTGAAAGTAAACTATGAACACCAAAAACCATGATAGAAGAAACAGTGATCCAAGAAAATTTCCAACCAAAAGGGACTATCAAATCAATAAAAACAATTAATCTAGGTTATAGTATGGTAAAACAACCATTATCTCATCACTAGCCACCCAACTCAGCAGATAGAAAACCTCACCCGCTCATTGTGCATAAATTCTTTGTCAAACCTTGAAAGACATAACCAAGTCCACACACCTCCAAAGAGTTATACAGGGTGTGAGATAACAGACACAGCAGGGTCTCACCAATTTGTTATATATGAAGTTTCTAATATATAATCCATGAATTCTAAAGTATAAAGAATAAATGGCATGATAACAGTTTGATATATTTTATATTAAAGTCATTGGAAAAAAATATTTCTTCTTTTTCACATTTCTAAATAAATATGGTAAACTAATTTCAATGAAGTTCATATCCATATATCGTAGTGGTTATATAAAGTCCAAAAAATAATTCATCATTTCTCATATGAAATCCATGTCAGTAGAAAAAAGACTATAATCCATAATTGAAATCCCAAATCAAACACAAATTATCGAAGGTAGCAGCACATTAGGAATCAAAATAGGTATGTATACTTATGATAATATTTCCTATCATAAACAATCATTTACAAAAAAATCCACCCCAAATAGGTCTAACAAGTCTCCTTATCAATAAACCTATGGGTCAGAGATAGTCCCCATTAAGAAACCCCCAATTAATGGATGATACCTATTATTGTACCACTAACCAATGTATCCATGGATTCACATGTTCTTTATTTTGAATAACAATTAATAAAACCATTTCCATCAAATATTTCATTGAAACCCATTTCACAAATCATTTACCAATGCTTTGAAAACCCTTTTACATTTAACAAAACAAGGGGGAAATATCTATTAACAAAAAGTAATTTCCACACATGAAAAATAATAATTTATATCATTCCATTTAATTTTCTGAAATAATTTATCAAAAAAAGAGCATTGTAGTTCACCAAAATAGCTAATGAAGGAACCTGGTTGATCAAACCATGGGGTCGCACACACCGTAAATAGAAACCACTAATAATGGACTAATAAATGACAACATATGCCCTGTAATCAACTACACATTTTATAATTGATTTGTTTTAGAAATTGTATTGATGGATAAGAGGAATCAACACATAACTCAGCAATAGACACCCATCAAACCACTACAAATGAATCAAAAAACCCCTAGAATAAGATCTGCCCATAAATCTAAAATAAAACAAGTAGAAACAATAACATAGGTTAATAGATTAGATACTGAATTTACACAAAGATATTATGACCAATATTGTGAAAGGGATGAAATGATTACATTCCAAGATAAACAAAAACCATTTGAAATTGTGTTCAAACACCCAATAGATCAATTCAGACCAAACTGAGTCTCACAAAATAATTATTGAACACTTCAAGGTCATAATCCAATTTAATTCCATTAGAATAAAATAAAATTTCATCCATGAATCACCTTAAAATCTATTCTAATAAGAATATCATGTCAATTAATGACATTAAAAATCATGTATTCTAGGGGGATCAAATCTACAAAAACCCCAATTTCATTTTTATTAAAAACTGATCTTTTATTATTACCTTGTATTTAATCATTAGACAGGATGTACTCACATAAAATAGTGTACTTGATTTATGAAATCTTACCTCTAGAATATTTAATTCAATTACTCCTATTGTGCATAGTTTATTTATTTTATATAATTTGAAAATATTAGATTCTTAAATTTAATCCAAAAACACCTCGTACATCCTCCAAACATGAGGAGAACCCCCACAATACCCTTAACATATTTATACCCCAAATCTATTAATTCAGAAAAAACATACATCTCTGGTCATTGGGTCATTTTTCTCAAAAAATGTTCTTTATCCTTAGGATTCCCATGACACACCAAATTAAAGAAGAAAAAAAGTATATATAATAGATAAATACTGAATATAGGTTAAAGAGTTGTTAAAAACACCCACCAAAATAATATCATTCCTTAGGAATTCATGTGGAAAAATAATGTTTGGAAAATAGGTGATGCCACTACTCCCCCATAAATTTATCATGGTCCCAAGTATTTACTAAATCTGATCTATACTCCATAACTCTATGATCAACAAAATAAGTTTTTTGTGCATGTATTTCACTTGTGTGTCAGTGATGTCAACTGGAAGTTCAACAATAAAAACACATAACTCTATCTCAATCTCTCCCAACTCAAAACATGAGAGGGATAAAAATTATATTTTGTAACGTTTAATACATGGAAAACATCATGAATTCATATAAAATTATTCAGTAATTAGAACTATTATTAAACCCACCAATGCCACATAATGACATCAAATAGTCCCATTTATCTAGGATGCAAATTCTCATGTTTTCTAAGACTATAATGACTAAACAAAATAGATACATTCATAAAGTCCGTGTAACCTATGGGAGAATCCAAATTACAATGTCTTTGATCATATTAAGACATTTTCTAACTCTGAACTATAACCATATAGAAATGTATATCTCAGATCCTCACAGATGGCACATAACACAAACTATGTCCCACCAATGAAACATTTCCAAAATTCTCAAAAAAAATATGATCTGCAAGGTTGAACATATAAACCATAAAAATGATCCATTTTGATTAAAAGATGATAAATTTTGTTATATGAATATAAAATTAGTATCACATGGATATCCCATGATCCACCGAAATATAAGACAATAACTTAAATCATTTCCTCGAGAACATGAATAACATGATCTTTATAAACATCTCTCAATGGATGATAAGAAAATTCTATATCAAAAGAGTCAACACCACATCTTGAAGAGACTTATAAATCCTCTATGTAATCCTAGAATCACTATATAATATAATAGTATAATGAACCCAATGTATGAACATAATTGCAATCACATACGTCATACACATCTGGTCAAAAAATTTAGTGTCTCTGAATGGAATAATGTTTGATGGATTTGTCCACTGATCAATCAATACCCAGATAAAATTTCTCCTATGGATATTTTATCTTTTTTTTAAAAAAAATCCAATCATACCTCATCAGAATTTCAAACCTAAACTCGAAGAGGCTAAAACCAACTAGAATCCTTGAGGTTATTTTCTTTAATCTATTGGGAAGTTTAATTGTTGGACACATAATTATAAATGTCAGTATTCACACGCATCCACTAGAATATTCATATCGAGTCATAATGCATCTTCATAGATCCTAGGTGAACAAATAAAAATGAATAATAACAACAAAAAATTATTCTAATATATATTGGATAACAAACTGATCCCCAAACTGAGAATATCATATATTGTATAATACCAAGCTAAAATGATATCCCATCTATATAGGGTTTCATTATTACTATGAACTATTCATCCTAGTAATAGCTAAAAATAATATACTTAATGAGAGATTAATATAATAGAACACTGGTGAAAATAACGCATGAAACATCATCATAAGATACCAAAAGCAACTGAGTTAAAAATCCCATATGGGTCAACTCTTCCATTGATTCTGAAAGACCTTGTGATTTCACATTCCTACTAAGAGTGTCTGAAATCTCATTCCCCTTCCCCACGAGGTAGAATATATTTATTTACAATGTATAATGGTATTCCACCCATCAACTATTTCAATGATTCAGGTCCTTATAATAATCAAAATAACTAAATATTTTATGATCAGGAAATACCTTTAACCTCTCTCCAACATGATATTTATGACAATATATAAGGGCATTATGAACTACATAAATATCTAAATATGGAGTGGGAGTAATAAAACTCTTGTAGTCTAACATTATTAATTTTTTATGATATTTTATGATCATCGTTCAGGATGAAAAAACCCAACCTATCACTTGAAGGATTATAAAAAACTATATATCCATTTCTGGTCATAGGTATGATCAAAAATAGATATAAAGTCATAAATAATTTTATATATTCAAAAGAATACTAACTATTTCAATCCCATGTTATTTTGAACACTTTACTAGTATGATAATTCAATGGGGCATCAAAATTTTATAAATCCTTGATGATCTTTATATAGTAACTCACATGACCATAGAATCTCTAAATCTCAAATAAATTTTTTTGGAACATCCCATGAAAATATATCCTTTCAGTTCTCATGATAAATTGATTACCGTGAATAGAAATCACATCCCAGTAGAATTTCACTACTTGAATTCAAAACATTAATTTAGAAATCATTTACTGAAATCAATGATTCCTCAAAATTCTAAAAAAACACAGATGGTTCCTATATTGATGATCGGATCTTGAATACATCAAAACATCTAAAAAAACTACCAATGCTATATCTAGATACCAATTGAATATCAAATTTAGGAAATATATAAAAACTGCATGATAATTAGTCAAAAAAACATCAAATAATATTTTTATTTTCTATAATTCTATCTATAGTATATCACACTGTAAATCTTTGAACAAATGAAATCATGACCAATGATAAATCTTCAAGAACCAAAAGTACCAGATTAATAGATCTGAAAATCATCCACACAAGGAAAATGATATAGTTTCATAACAGTTACATGATTCACCTTCTGATAGTCACCACATAATTAGAGTAAACCATCTACCTTGTTAGAGAAGATAAATTTTGATGGCCAAGGTGAAAAACAATGGATAATATATCCCCTTTTCCATAAGTTATCCAACTGAGTCTTTAGCTATTTTATCTACACATATTCTATACTATAATAGGGTACTAATATTTTATGTGTCTATGTTACAAATTCATCCATGAACTCTACATCCCTCTTTTGGGGATTACCATTAAAATCCATTAGTAAAATATTAGGAAATGTCTGTAGAATGGAAGGAGGATCAAAAACAGAATAAACCTCACTGGACTCAACAATAATAGTACACCATAAGTATCTGATCTCTAGGAGGGAAGGTAATGCATCAGTAAACCATGGACTCCACTCTCCTTGAAATACATATGAACTCCCATCATCCACCAGAAATGAGAGACACATATGATAACAATCTACCTAAATTCTATGTGAAATAATTCCATCCTTCCTAACACGAATATCGAACATATCTAGATTGAGAACAAGAAACTCTCAACATAACTCTGTATCAAATTTAGATTGCTCATAAAAACGAAATAGAAACCCCTTATCATTCATCTTCCCATTTTTTGTCACTAATTATACAATATAAGACATGAATTCCATTTGAATGTTATAAATATCAATCAAATGTCCAGATATAATCAACATGGAAGCTCATAATCGAATAATGGAATGAATATTGAAGATAAAATAATGATTTTTCCTCTCAATATCATAGGGCTTGGGTCTAATCCTATGGAAAACACAAATATTATGTGGTGTTGATTCATTCATGATGGTTGTGGCCAGTGACCCATAGTCATTGAAGCATCTAATTTTTCTATAGTAGATATTGTATCTTATAAAAACCATTCTCTTTATTAAACACTTAAGATGATTTATTACATAAAATAATCACTTCATAAATCATATAATATATATAGGTTTAGTGTATTTGGGATTAGGAACTTTACATAATGACATAAAACTTGAAACACAACATCTTTATTAAAAATATTCTTTACATGGCCACTACATTTTCTCATACATAGCATTGCATGGGATAACCTGAGGACATGTATAAATTGGTGTGAGCTATAAAACCTAGTAAGGTAGTAAAAAATGCAAAACATAATGAATATAAAAAATGATAGAAAATAGTTTTATCAATGTATACTATGAGAAACATGAACATAAAGTCGTTATATTACATGATTATCATAACATGGAAATGTGGCAACAACACTTAACATGAAATTATCATGATCCATGGATAATTGCACATTAAGGTCAAGTGAAACCTCATTAAAGTTTATTTATAGTGAGTAAATCTAAATTTCACTTTATGTATCATGATACTAATCTTAACCCAATTTATTAGAGCGCTATCTGGGTTCACCCTTCATAAACATTTCATTTCATGCATAAGTGTGCCACAAGAACACCCAACATTGATTCATTAAAAATAATAATTTATTCCAAGATATTTGAATTTTTAATTAATAAATGAAACTCTTACGTCAATAAGTAAATGATCATATAAGTTAATGCACTTGATAGGGAAATTATCATTGTATTCACTACACAATAATTTTGTCTTGGAAAATTGCGGTTTAATTTCGGCAGCATAACACCATGACATAAGACTTCAAAAAAATTATTGATGAGATAAAGGGATGTATCATCATATATACAATAAAATGGAAATTATAGGGTCATATAGATATGTGTCCCCACATATGTAATAGAATTTAGATTCATAATTCAAAAGAATTTCTTGAATGTAAACGAGGAGAGAGAGAGTCCTTTCAGAATTTCAGCATGGTAATGGGTGTACATGGACCACATTAACGAGAGATAACGGGGTCTCCCTTAATTCAAACATATTGAGGGATGTATGGGGGATGCAGTAAATATTACACCAATAATATTAATTGAATACAGAATGGAATAACGACATAATAAAATTTGGACAAAAATGAGAATGGAAAAAATCCTTTACCTATAAATGTGATCCCAAAGGCTTTGGAGAGGCTTGATAGAGGCCTCTTGGGAGCTTGGGGAACCTTGGGATGATTCTAGAGTGAGGATGAAAAAAGTTTGTCAAGTTAAAAAGGAATTATTTTAATAAGAAGTGAGTGAATGGGTGGGTTTATATATGAAAATGGAGGGAATTTTTTATTACATATTTTTTGGCCACCACACATTAAACTAAACAAAAACTGTAACACCCCAAGCTTCCACGGTACGTTTCCCTTTGAATAATGCGATAGTGTGTGTTGTACGAAACATCGAGTTCTAACACACGCCACAACCGATCAAACTAGCCGTTATGAATAGTAATACCTAATTTTTGAAATTATATATATTTTATTTCAAAATGGACTTCATTTTTGGATTCGTAATATCGAAATTATCCTAAGTTGAATTTTTGGTATTTTTCTGAGAACTTCCAATTTTTATAAATAGTGAAAAATACTTAAAAACAAATTTTTTAATCAAAATAAGTTATAGTGATAAATTATATTATTGAGTGGTTTTAAATTATAATTATAATATATTTTTACCATTTTTTCCACTGGTGTTCATTAGAATTAATTTCACTTTGAAATTGGACATAAACAATTGTCAATATTTTGATATATATTGTTTCTTAAAAACACGCTATTTATTGTGACAGTGAGAATTAATTATAAAATTAATTAATGCAACATATATTTTTAGAATTTTCTAAAATATAAATCATTTTTTAATTTGGAATATCAATTTTATCTTAAGGGGAGATTTTGGCATATTTATGAAAAACTTCAATTTTTGATGAATAGTGAAACTACTAAGTGGTAGTTAAAAAACTAAATTTTTCATAAAACTTAATTTTACTGCTTCTGTGATTGGAATTTTGAAAATCCGAGAGATGCGGTTAATATCAAGGAGTAAAATGTGGTTCAATGAGATGAAAATAATTTTTGGTGAATAGTAACTTTTTACTTTTATTTACCACGGTTAAAAGTAAATAGGGTAATTAAGGGTAAAAATGATATTAATATTACCCTAACACATTTCCTAATTCTATTGGACAAGTGTATCTTGACCAAAAACAACCCTAGGAATAAAATATTATCATTTAGGTCCACTTGGATTAGATTAAGACATTTATTATTATTTAATTTAAAGAAGAGTTAAAAGAGTTAAAATCAAAGTTTATTTACTAAACCATTTTTAATATAGGGTTATACATAAGATAAATTCAATTGTAAATAATAATTATAAATCTAATAAGATTTATTACATAATGATATTTTATTTATAATTTTTAGACATTAAATAATTTAATTTATTTATGACACAATGATGATGCAGTAATTACCATAATAGTAAAAAATTAAAATAATTGATATTATAAATACCAAAATAAATATAATTTGAGACTTTTAATGAATTACACTAATTTTCTAGGATAATATGAAATATTAAGATTGATTTAATTGACTTTTTTCTAAGTAATAATTCTGTTATGAGTTTCACAAAAATCAACTATTGAATAGTGTCAAAATTGACATAAAAGAGTTTTTAAAACAAATATTATATTATTAATTTATAGTAAATTCCTAAAAATATAAGGTTTGGAAAAGAGACTTATATCATGATAGGTGTATCATTAATTGACCACTTGGGGGTCTCTTGGATGTATATAGTAAGTTTATTAACTATATAATATAAAAATACAAAGTGACATGGTAAATGTCAAACTAATTAACTAAGAGTTAATTCTTAAAGATAAGGTTAATATAGTAACCCAAACCTGTCTAAATTATATTGGTTGAGTATTTTTCAACCCATCCCCACATTAAACTTTAAATAATACATTTTTTAGCCATTAGAAACCGAATATGTATTTATTATAAAATAATATTTCTAGCTTTTCCAAAGGTGCCCCTCACCCCTCTTATAAAAGGACACTCTCCCTTATCATTAACTCACACCTTCAAAGCCTTTTGGTTCGGCCAAACTCTGCCCAAATACTCTATAAAATTCCATAACTTCATCCTAGAATCCTTCCTTTAGTTAGAAATCCAACCTAAGAGCCCTTTTGATCAAATCAAAAGGAAGAACCTGAAGAAGAGGTAATGATTTCACCACCCCTTTTTCAAATTCATTTCTTCTTCCACTTCTTCCTTATTTGTTATTACCATTCTAAAATAATAAATCCAGTATCTTATATATACTGTGATGTTATTATAAATATGGTACAACCATATTCAGTATTCTATCCATCCTTTGAATAACATGTCACCATACATGCGTACGTACGGCTTACCGTCTCCACGTCATGGTGTAATTGTTATTAAATAAATTATTATTTGGATGGGTATAATAATGATGTGTAATTCATGTAAATAATAAATATAACATGATAATTATTCTGTATATATTATATACCCTCCAATTATATATTATTTTAACATCAAAAAAATGATATTGTTGCTCATGCGTACGTACGGACTACCATCTCCACGAACGCGATGAGATTCATTATCCATTGTATCCATTCAAGTATAATTCTCATTTGATGATTAAAAATAATATTTAAGGACTTGATATCATTCTGGATATGAATAATATACATCCCATTAATAACAAATATGGCTCACATAATAAAGAATATAAAGTAAAATGAACCCGTTAACACCCGAAATGACGATAATTCTAAGATATTATTAACAAATCAATGTTAAAAGATCATATATGATATCATATTAATGAATATGATTCTTTTATAATTAAATAACAATTATTTCACCATTATAACGGAGGTTAACCTACCGTCGACCAAGGAAAAATTACAAAGTAAGGGGTTTCTTATCTCACTTTTAATTCCGTGAGAATTCCATTGTTCACCACTTATTTATTGCATCTGGTGTATGTGTACTGCCAATGATTGTATTCATTGTGTAATATACATTAATTTATGGGTATTTACATCATCATTTTATGATCCTTATTTCATGGTTGTATGTTTCATAAGTTACCTAATCGATAAGGGAATTTGAAATTTTAATTTCCACTCACTCGGCTTTACGCATACTTCATTGATTATTTTACTACAAGATTATGCATGGAATCACTATTCATTTGATTATGTCATAATTTCCACTCCCCTTTCCGTGTATATACTTTTTATACACATAATCACTCCATTGATAAATTATCAAGTCATCGGTATGAACTTGATAAGAGTAATTTTTACTCAATCTCAATTTGTTGAGACAAACATCCAATTCATTAGTGTTGTTTTTACTAGAATATGTGTGAATGTCCTTTGATTGTTTTACACTGAATGTACAATCATATTTAGTGTATTTATATTTTTCACACATAATTATGTCGTTTATTTATCCTTAACCTAATGATACAGCCTTTATGTGAGATTTCATCTCAATTTACATTCCATTGAGACTTCTTTGTTGTTATAAACCAAATCACTTTTATGTGGTGTATATAATGTACTTTGACATAGTATATCATGAATCCCTTTATTCTCATTATATTATAAAGTTTTTATTACCTCAATTTTTTGTATTCAAGTGTCTCTATTTTGGTTAGAGACTCTAACTAAAATACATTTTTAAGTGTTTTGAAGACTTATTCATCTAAATCTTGCTCATTAATGTCCATGTTTTAAAAATGTTTTTAAGGATTTATTTATATGGACATTAAAGTTTTCAAATTAAAAACTCATTTTAAAAGTTTCAAAGTGGTATGGGACACTTTGATTCAAAAATCTATTTTTAAATGGCTTCTTGACAAATAGTGTGACTTTTAAATGATTTCAAGAAAAGGGGGATATTTCTCTCAAATAGTTTTGATGGTTATATTCATCTATGACTATATCATTCATTATTATCGATTGAGGTTAATATGATACAATACAATCTTCCATATTGTATCGAATGAGTTATTTTTGACTGTGGATGTGCTATTTTTATACCATTCATGGTTTGTGGTTAAAGTATTGACATTCCGTATACTAGTTTTAATACGAATGTTTATGTTATAAACATTTCATATGAGGAATGCATTGGACTTAGTAAGTGACGGGTGGAGCCTGCTATAGCTCCTCGATGCATCGGTAAGTCTCATGAGACAAACTAGTGTCTTGGCACAAGGCCTTGGCAAAATCTTATTTGTAGTCTTCGCACGAGGCCTTGGCTATGTGGTTATGATAGTTTGGCATTATGCATTACATCATTATGAAAGTGGTTATTGATATTTCATGTGATTGTTAGACTAGTAGAATATCCATGTGAATAATTAAATGGCATTATTTAATTTTATCTTTTCCATATTATGCTGGAGTTTAAGTTTAAAAGGATTTTGTTTCAGTTATAAATTTCTTTAAGTGTTTATGCTTATCTATGAAAGCTTCTGCTATATTGTTATCCTTACTGAGCATCTGAGATCACCACTTTCAATGTTTTATTTTTTCCAGGATGTGAAGAATTAATTTATGAATGACCTACAGGGATAGTATGAGGGGATATGAAGACAAGATGTTGTTGTAGTTTTTTATTTACCTTATGATGTAATGTATGACTTATGAATATGTCTAGTGTTTCCAAGGCTACTAAACCAATCGGTCTTTTGATATTTGATCTTTCTTGTGATCATGAAAATGTTATGTAATAATGCACCGACTCTAGGTAACTGGGTTCGGGGCGTTACAGTTGGTATCAGAGGAAGTTTAGTACAAACCTTGGAAGCTAGATTTAGAAAAACCTTGATTAGAGAACGTAGACCTAAGATGAACTTTGAGGATTATTATAGAATAACTTCCTATAATTTTGGTATTGTAGAGATTTTGTGAGTTTTCCAAGAAATACATCCATGTATGGATACAAGCAGGTGGAGGAGGCTCTGGCACAGATGTACCTAGGGGTAAAACCCGAAAACACCAGTTTGAGCTAGACTCGAACAGGAACTGGTACACGACAACAGGCCTTGCTGCACTCTTGGTTACGACACTCTCGGGGGATATGCTTAGGATAATTTACATTTTCTTTACTAAACGATTTGAAGTATTAAATATATAATATGAGAGTAAATTACCTTGGTTAATCCTAATGTGTTTCAAATTGAGAATATGGTGACATGTTAATCTCTAAATGATTTTATGACTACTGTTACTCACACAATTCCTTCTGGTTTTAGTCAATGGATGGATTCCAAGGAAGTCATAGTGACTTTGAGAATGATGTACAAGGTGGGAACGGTGGTGGAAATGAGCAACAAAATGGAATGTGGATAGGCGTAAAAGATATCGTCTTTATACCAAATCAGTTTTCCAAAAATATGATCAACAATATATATATTAACCAACTCCCAGACTCAACAATGAATAGAAAGGTGATGAATGATAAGAGCTCCAGAAATGGAGACCATGGAGAAAAGAACCCTCAATTTCCATCATGTAGGAAATGTGGTAGGAGACACCCGGGAAAGTGTCTCAATGGGACCAAAAAATGTTTTACGTGTTGGAAGGAAGGACATAAAGTAAAGAATTTCCAAAGAAAAATGAAGAGTACTATGGAAGAAGATAAAAATGGTCCCAAGAGTCCATTTACAGTCATTTTCCATAAATTTAGGGGACTTGGCCATTACCCGAGTAAATTCCCTATTATATAGGATATTTTCTTGGTCAAAGAATAAGCTATGTGGAAATAAATGGTTGGATAAATGTTTAAAAAGTATTAGTGCTCCTTGTTGATGGGTTTACTTTGGAATAATTTTCTCTTGTATTTTTAACCCTGTAGTTTGCCATGTGAGAATGATATTTGAGAAATAATTATCTTTTCACTTGTGAATATAGTTATAAATAACCATTTGGTTTTATATGATCATTGGGGTTTGAGAGAATTATAAGTTATTATAATTTGGGATGAAAATGCAAGTTATGATATAACATTTGTGGTTAAATTATGTTATGGTATTTTAATGTTATAAAATATAGATTTTGAAAAAGGACAACACGTAGACCGTGTGACAACCCGTCGTGTCGGACAAAGCTGTGAGAATCGAACCCATAACCAAAGTGCGAGTGAGATTTATCGCCTACCACTGGAGTACGTGAAGTCCCTGGTTAGTGTGACTATTATTTTTAGTTAAATGATTTTATTGATCAATAATAATTTGATTTGGGGTCTTATTTCCTATCAAATGAATACCCTTAGTATAGGAAAATGATTTGGTGATTAAGTGATAAATGTTATTTTGGAAGTTGTTTGCTTTGTTATGAACACTATATGCCAAAGGAAAATAGAGTAGTATGGGATTTCATTTGAGGAGTAATGGTGGATTTTTATCTATGTTTTTATTGTGGATTTATAGTGATTTGGGTTATTTATGGAAATGATTAGGTTAATTACTTTTAAGTATGTGACTTTAAGAGTAATTAATGTCATTTGGAGATACAATTTAACATGGAAGACTACATCTTATATGTTTTGGGATTCAATATTAGTCTGGATTATATTAAAGGATTTTAAGGACAATTGATTATTGAATGGTATTTATTTAACTTTGGGGTATTGATGGTTTAATTTTAGAAATTAAGATTAGTGTTTTTTTTCTAATGGAATATCTATTTGGGGGGTCATCAGATATTATACTAACCATTTTGGTTTTGATTAATCTCTAAAGACAAGGTAAATATATAGTTTATCCTACATGGATCATGTATTTCTATAGAAATTTATTCTAACTCTTTAATTGTGACCAAGTTTTCTTGAATACTCATTGTTCAAAAAAATGAGTTAGTGGTAAAAAGTTATTAAATAATGAAACTATACTTACAAAAGTAAGTATATCTCTTTATGTTCTTAGTCAATATCATAAATGAATTCCTCGTCCTTATGTAATGTAACATAAATCAAAAAATGTTGTCCGTTTACATTTCATACTGGGAGACTAAGGACCGTTTGTCCCAACACAAGTTTGTGATTTTCTTATTGTTAACTTTCTCCTAATCATGTTTTCTATCCCTCTCCATCATAACTAAACACTTAGTTTATCTTCCATATCCATGTTTTCCTACATGGAATCCTAGAATGGGTTATCTTGGGTGACCTTTATACCTATCTTCCTTTCTTTTAAAGTGATAGTTTTATGGACTCTTTTTCTGATGTGGGACTTTCCATTATATTCTCAAGCCCAATTTTAAAAAAAAATTGTGAGCACGCAATTTACTGAAGGAGGGTAGAATGTAACACCCCAAGCTTCCACGGTACATTTCCCTTTGAATAATGTGATAGCGTGTGTTGTACGCAACATCGAGTTCTAACACACGCCACAACCGATCAAACTAGCCGTTATGAATAGTAATACCTACTTTTTGAAATTATATATATTTTATTTCAAAATGGACTTCATTTTTGGATTCGTAATATCGAAATTATCCTAAGTTGAATTTTTGGTATTTTTCTGAGAACTTCCAATTTTTATGAATAGTGAAAAATACTTAAAAACAACTTTTTTAGTAAAAATAAGTTATAGTGATAAATTATATTATTGAGTGGTTTTAAATTATAATTAGAATATATTTTTACCATTTTATCCAATAGTGTTCATTAGAATTAATTTCACTTTGAAATTGGACATAAACAATTGTCAATCTTTTGATATATATTGTTTCTTAAAAACACGCTATTTGTTGTGACAGCGGGAATTAATTATAAAATTAATTAATGCAACATATATGTTTGTAATTTTGTAAAATAGATATCATTTCTGAATTTGGAATATCAATTATAGCTTAAGGGGAAATTTTGGCATATTTCTGAAAAACTTCAATTTTTTATGAATAGTGAAACTACTGAGTGGTAGTTAAAAAACTAAATTTTTCATAAAACTTAATTTTACCGCTTCTGTGATTGGTATTTCAAAAATCCGAGAGACACGGTTAATATCAAGGAGTAAAATGTGGTTCAATGAGATGAAAATAATTTTTGATGAATAGTAACTTTTTACTTTTATTTACCACGGTTAAAAGTAAATAGGGTAATTAAGGGTAAAAATGATATTAATATTACCCTAACACATGTCCTAATTCTATTGGACAAGTGTATCTCGACCAAAAACAACCTTAGGAATAAAATATTATAATTTAGGTCCACTTGGATTAGATTAGGACATTTATTATTATTTAATTCAAAGAAGAGTTAAAAGAGTTAAAGTCAATGTTTATTTACTAAAACATTTTTAATATAGGGTTATACATAATATAAATTCTATTGTAAATATTCATTAGAAATCTAATAATATTTCTTACATAATTATATTTTATTTATAATTTTTATACATTAAATAATTTAATTTATTTATGACACAATGATGATGCAGTAATTACCATAATAGTGAAAAATTAAAATAATTGATATTATAAATACCCAAATAAATATAATTTGAGACTTTTAATGAATTAAACTAATTTTCTAGGATAATATGACATATTAGAATTGATTTAATTGAATTTTTTCGAAGTAATAATTCTGTTATGAGTTTCACAAAAATAAACTATTGAATAGTTTCAAAATTGACATAAAAGTGTTTTTAAAACAAATATTATATTATTAATTGATATCAAATTTATAGAAATATAAGGTTCGGAAAAGAGACTTATATCATGATAGGTGTATCATTAATGGACCACTTGGGGGTCGCTTGGATGTATATATTATGTTTATTAACTATATAATATAAAAATACAAAGTGACATGGTAAATGTCAAACTAATTAACTAAGAGTTAATACTTAATGATAAGGTTAATATAGTAACCCAAACCTATCTAAATTCTATTTTTTGAGTGTTTTTAGACCCATCCATACCTAAAACTTTAAATAATCCACTTTATATCCATTAGAAACCGAATATGAATTTATTATAAAATAATATTTCTAGCTTTTCCAAAGGTGCCCCTCACCCCTCTTATAAAAGGGCACTCTCCCTTCTCATTAACTCACACCTTCAAAGCCTTCTGGTTCTTCCAACCTCTGCCCAAATACTATCTCAACTTCCCTAACTTCATCCTAGAAGCCTTATTTTAGTCATAAATCCAACCTAAGAACCCTTTTGATCAAATCAAAAGGAAGAACTCGAAGAAGAGGTAATGATTTCACCACCCCTTTTTCAAATTCATTTCTTCTTCCACTTCTTCCTTCTTTGTTATTACCATTATAAAATAATAACTCCAGTATATTATATATATTGTGATGTTATTATAAATATGGTACAACCATATTCAGTATTCTATCCATCCTTTTAATAACATGTCAACATACGTGCGTACGTACGGCTTACCGTCTCCACATCGTGGTGTAATTGTTATTCAATAAATTATTATTTTGATGGGTATAATAATGATGTGTAATTCATGTAAATAATAAATATAACATGATAATTATTCTGTCTATATGATATACCATCCAATTATATATTATTTTAACATCAAAAGAATGATATTGTTGCTTGTGCGTACGTACGGACTACTGTCTCCACGAACGCGATAAGATTCATTCTCCATTGTATCCATTCAAGTATAATTCTCACTTTATGATTAAAAATAATATTTAAGGACTTGATATCATTATGGATATTAATAATACACATCCCATTAATAACAAATATGGCTCACATAATAAATAATATAAAGTAAAATGAACCCGTTAACACCCAAAATGACGATAATTCTAAGATATTATTAACAAATCAATGTTAAAAGATAATATATGATATCATATTAATTCATATGATTCTTGTATAATTAAATAACAATTATTTCACCATTATACAGGAGTTTAACCTATCGTCGACCAAGGAAAAAGTACAAAGTAAGGGGTTTCTTATCTCACTTTTAATTCAGTGAGAATTCCATTGTTCACCACTTATTTATTGCATGTGGTGTATGTGTATTGCCCATGATTGTATTAATTGTGTAATATAATTTAATTTATGGGTATTTACATCATAATTTTATGATCCTTCTTTCATGGTTGTATGTTTCATAAGTTACTTAATCGATAAGGGAATTTGAAATTTCAATTTCCACTCACTCGGCTTTATGCATACTTCATTGATTATTTTACTCCAAGATTATGTGTGTAATCACTATTTATTTGATTATTTCATAATTTCCACTCCCCTTTCTGTGGATATACTTTTTATACACATAATCCCTCCATTGATAAATTCTCAAGTCATCGGTATGAACTTGATAAGAGTAATTTTTACTCAATCTCAATTTGTTGAGACAAACATCCAATTCATTGGTGTTGTTTTCACTAGAATATGTGTGAATGTCCTTTGATTGTTTTACACTGAATGTACAATCATATTTAGTGTATTTATATTTGTCACACTTAATTATGTCGTTGATTTATCCTTAACCTAAGGATACAGCCTTTATGAGAGATTTCATCTCAATTTACATTCCATTGAGACTTCTTTGTTGTTATACACCAAATCACTTTTATGTGGTAAATATAATGTACTTTGACATAGTATATCATTAATCCCTTTATTCTCATGATATTATAAAGTTTTTATTACATCAATTATTTGTATTCAAGTGTCTCTCTTTTGGTTAGAAACTCTAACTAAAATACATTTTTAAGTGTTTTGAAGACTTATTCATCTAAATCTTGCTCATTAATGTCCATGTTTAAATAATGGTTTTAAGGATTTATTTATATGGACAATAAAGTTATAAAATTAAAACTCATTTTAAAAGTTTCAAATTGGTATGGGACACATTGATTCAAAAATCTATTTTTAAACGGCTTCTTGACAAATTGTGTGACTTTTAAATGATTTCAAGAAAAGGGGGATATTTCTCTCAAATAGTTTTGATGGTTATTTTCATCTATGACTATATCATTCATTATTATCGAATGAGGTTAATATGATACAAAAAAATCTTCCATATTGTATCGAATGAGTTATTTTTGACTGTGGATGTGCTATTTTTATACCATTCATGGTTTGTGGTTAAATTATTGACATTTCGTATGCTAGTTTTAATACGAATGTTTATGTTATAAACATTTCATATGAGGAATGCATTGGACTTAGTAAGTGATGGGTGGAGCCCGCTATAGCTCCTCGATGCATCGGTAGGTCTCGTGAGACAAACTAGTGTCTTGGCACAAGGCCTTGGAAAAATCTTATTTGTAGTCTTAGCACGAGGCTGTGGCTATGTGGTTATGATAGTCTAGCATTATGCATTCCATCGTTATGAAAGTGGTTATTGATATTTCATGTGATTGTTCTACTAGTAGAATATCCATGTGAATAAGTAAATGGCATTATTTCATTTTATCTTTGCCATATTATGATGGAGCTCATGTTTAAAAGGCTTTTGTTTTGGTTATAAATTTCTTTAAGTGTTTATGCTTATCTATGAAAGTTTATGCTATATTGTTATCCTTACTGAGAATCTGATCTCACCCCTTTCAATGTTTTATTTTTTCCAGGATGTGAATAAGTAATTTATGAATGACCTGCAGGGATAGTATGAGGGGATATGAAGACAAGATGTTGTTGTAGTTTTTTTATTTACCTTATGATGTAATGTAAGACTTATGAATATGTCTAGTGTTTCCAAGGCTACTAAACCAATCGCTCTTTTGAGATTTGATCTTTCTTGTGATCATGCCAATGTTATGTAATAATTCACCGACTCTAGGTAACTAGGGTCGGGGCGTTACAAAAACTCAATCCAACCCAGGTTTTTCCCACAGTTTCTTACAAAGGGGTGTAGAAACATTATTTTATAAGGCCAATGGACTAACTTCATTAAATATTCGTATTTATTATATTGCGGTGAGTCACACTCTCAAGGAAATCAATTTAAAAAGATAAAATGTTTTATAAGTCATGGAGGGTCCATTATATCGTTGAATAATAAATCAAAAAAAACTAGTAACATTTTTTTAATTTTAAAACATATTTTTTCCAATAATCTTATATATATTATTTTATTACTTCACCATTGGGTCATTGTGATGTCATAAAACATATTATATAGTTAATCGGTATTTAATTTTTACCCAAAAATCTATTGTCTTTAAAAATTATGAATAATTCACCATTGGATGATTTTAACATCATATTTCTAAAAATAATATTTATTTTATGTATATAATTTTCAAATTATATGAATTTTTCCTTTTAAAAATAAAAACCGACGTATATTAAAACTTCATGGGGTTTGACAAAAAACAGTTTTCGAGCCTTAATAAAAATAACAATTATATACATAAAAACTATATGATCACTTATATTTAATAAAATTTAATTTAGTAATAATATTTTATCGAAATATTATTTAATTAAAAACCCCATTAATTCATCAAAATATATTTCTTAATTGAATATTAACTACAAATAATATTTATTCTTTAAAAAAAATTTACAAAGTAAGAATAATAAAATGAATGTATATTCCCTATACAAAAAATAATGCGCATAATCATTGTTCTAAGGACAGATAACATACCCCATTGTATCACTCTCATAAGACATGTGGGTATGGTGTGTGATGGTGACAGACGTTTGAGGGTGGATTGGATAACATTGTCTGCGTGGTAATCTTTATCTACTTCAACTTATCTTGTAAGTGGTTCTGTTCGAGCTTAAAGTCTTGAAGCTCAGCATGGGCTTGGACAAGAGAGAATCCTAATGATGCCACCTCTTTCTCGATCATTGACAAATTG
The DNA here is from genome assembly GCA_963277665.1 of Viscum album. Taxonomy (NCBI): domain Eukaryota; kingdom Viridiplantae; phylum Streptophyta; class Magnoliopsida; order Santalales; family Viscaceae; genus Viscum; species Viscum album. The sequence goes on from OY728137.1 coordinate 1,214,387,866, forward strand.
GCTTCATATGGAGAAAGTCTACTGGATGAGGTCGTCGCATCCTTTGTATGTGTAAATTGGATTCGTTGAAGCCCTATATTTATACTAATCATATGATCACTATTTAATGACTATATTGGCAACAATAAAAATTATTAATGGTATTTTAAAATTTTAAAAACATAAAACCAAGGATGTTCATATGTAATATAACCATTTTTCAAAATAATACATTTAATTTGATCATGAAGAATCTTCATTAACAAAAGTTTGGGTCATTACAATCTTCCTCTATTAAGAAATTTCTCTCTCGATATTTCATTTTCCCACACTAATAAAGATGTGGTTATCTATCCTTCATCAATTCCTTTGATTCCCACATTTATTCATCATACATGTCGATTCTCAACAACATCTTTACAATGGGCATTGTCTTATTTAATTGAAAATTTCCCTATGATCTAAGATCTTCACTGGCTTCTCTTCATAGTATTGGTCATTCTCTAATGGAGCCATCTCTAGATTGAGTACATGCGATGGTTCAGGTCTCTACTACCTCAATAGTGATAAATGGAATACATCATATAATTGAGATAGGTTCGGTGGGAATGACAATCGATAGGAAACTAATCCAATGTGATCAATGATCTCAAAAGGGCCAACATACCTTATACTAAGCATTCTCTTCTTACCCAATCTCATTACTCTCTTCCACTGTGAGATGTAGAGGAATAAGATATTTATGACATCAAACTCTAGGCCTCATCTATAAGTATAATGATATATCTTTTGTCGACTCTGAGTAGATTTAATGCGCTATTGGATGGTCTTAACCTTCTATACTATTTCATTGACCATCTCTGGAACTATAATATTTTTCTCCCCAACTTATTCTCAACATGTAATTGTTCTTCACCACTTCAAATAAAGGGCTTCAAAAGGATCCATTTGGATGTATGAGTGGAAATTTTTCTTGTAATATAACTCAACCAGAAGAAGATGTTGATCACATCATCCTTTAAAGTCTATTGAGCATCCTATCAACATGTTCTCAATTGTTTGGATAGTATTCTCAGATTGTCCATCTGTTTCAGGATGTTAATCCATACTGATGTTCATCTCAGTATTCAAGTCATGGTAGATAATCATATATATCATAGAGGTGAATCTTGGATCTCTCATAGATATAATCAATTGTTTTATTCCATGAATCCTGACCACATATTTTACGTATATTTGTGCTAGTTGATCCAGTGAAAAATCCTCTTGAATTGAAATTAAGTGTGAAATATTTGTAAGACGATCCACAACAACCAAGATAACACTATTTCCTTTGGATGTATTCTGATGTCTGGTGACAAAGTTTAGGGTTATGTTCTCCCATTTCCATGATGGTATGGATAATGGTTGAATCATCCCCTTAGACATAAGCCTCTTATCCTTAACATGAAAAAATTCTAGGCACATTGATGTATACTCAGTGACCTCCTTCTTCATGTTAACCCAAAAATAATTCTCTTGATGATCTCGATACATCTTTGTGTTTCCTAGGTTAATGGAGAAATTTTAACTATGTGCATGATCCAAAAGTTCATTCATTATCTCCAAATTCAAAATAAGACATATTATTGAACAAAATCTAACAATTTCATTTTCATTGACATTGAAATCCATGGATTTCTCTTTTCTAATAGTTTCCACATTTTTTCAAAATCCCCACATCATCATTTTGAGCATCCTTTAACCTTTCCAAAAAATAGGGTTCAACAATAATTAGTGAAAATATTGATAATATTCCCTTCTTTTTTATTCCCATGTTCATCTTCATCAAATCAAAGAATATTTGATCATTATCAATTGTCATCAATGATAGAATCACTGGGTCCTTTCTACTTAGAGAATCTACCACTTCCCTCACTTTCATAGGCAGTTAATGGAATCACAAGTAATATAAATTTATAAAATATATCCATCATTGTTGGTGCATGTTCAAATCTTTCTATGTGAATTTATACTTGGGGATTTTGTTGTTTGTATATATTTCACACCTCTCCCCAAAGAGGTAATGTCGCAAATTTTTTAATGAGAAGATCACTGAAGCTAACTCTAGATCATGTGTTAGATATTTCGACTCCTGAGAAAATAATTTCCATGAATAATAGGCAATGAATTTTTCATTTTTCATAAACACACACCCCATTCCCTTCTTTGAAGAATCATTAAATACCACAAAATGTTATCCACTTGTGGGTAATGTGTGTACCAGCACAGTGATAAGCCTCCTTTTAAACTCATTTAATCTCTTATCACATTCATCACTCCAAGAAAACTTGAATGCCTTCCATGTTATCTTGGTATCAGGGTTTGAAATTTGTGAGAAATTTCTCACAGATCGGTGATAATATCCAGCTAACCCTAGGAGGCTATAGATATCTGTTAATGATGTTGGCCTCAACCATCCCACAATTGCAGCAATCTTGGATGGATCCAATGATATCCCATTTCTTTTGATAATTTGTCCGAAGAATGAGACTTCCTTCAACCAGAACTCACAAATTATATAATTTTCATAGAGCTTATCCTTTCACATGGTCTCTAGTATAATTCTTAGATGCTCCTCATGCTCCTCCTTGGTTTTAAAGTATATTAGAATTTCATCTATATAGACTACCACAAATTTGTCAAGGTAATAAATAAAGTCTCTATTAATCAATTCCATGAAAATTTTTGGATCATTAGTGAGTCCAAAAGGCATTACGATGAATTCATAGTGTTCGTATCGTGTCAGAAAATTAGACTTGGGGATATCCTACTTCTTCACCCATACTGGTTAATATCCCAACTGCAAATTCACCTTGGATATGTATTGTGCTCCACGTAGCTGATCTAACAAGTTATCAGTTTGGGGAAAATGATACTTTTTATTTATCATGATTTTGTTAAGCTCTTGATAGTCTATGAAAAGGCACAGTGACCCATCTTTCATCTTGATGAAGAAAACTGGTTCACCCCATGGTGAAACACTTGGGCATATAAACCCGTTATCCGGATTCTCCTGTAGTTTTTTCTTTATCTCCTCAAGATCCACAACATTCATTCTATATGAATTAATGTATATTGGCAACACCCAAGGTATAAGGTCAATTGATAATGCAACATATCTTCTTGGAGGATGACTATGCAATTACAAGGGAAACACTTCTGTAAATTCCCACACAATAGGAAAATATGAAAGGATGTTTTCCTCCTTAGACTCAATCACCTAAGCTAGACATGCATGATCATAGGGTATTAATATCCACGCCTAATATGATAGTGCAAGATAAGATATATCTTACTCTTGGCACTTATAGAGAATCATGGGTTGAGTATCCATATGGAGAGTGATTTCCCTCACATGGAAATTTTTGTTGGCTCTATATAGGGAAAGCCTACCCATGACAAGAATTTCATCAACTTCCACTAGAGGGAGTATGATGAGGTTTTTTGGGAAGTTAAATTCACATATTATGTTAGGGGAGGAGTTATATTCAAGGGATTCAAGGATTTCCCCATTTATTATACTCACCGTTATCTTTACTTTGATGATTTGTGGGGGTGTTTGTATTTTTTAACTAAAATTTTAGGATATAGAAGAATTCGTTGAACTAGAACCAAAATGTATGTTCGCTATTCTTTAATAAATTATTATCATACCTGTCACTACATCATTGTTGGGGTTCACATCGGAAGTAGTGATGGAAACAACTCATCCTTGCTACCTTGGAGGTTGTTAGTTTCCTATGAAAATCCTTAGCTTAGGGCATTGATTTTATGGTGACCTGGTTATTTGTTGTTGAAGAAATGAACAATGCATTGAGAGTTCAACAGAGCGTTCTTATTCTCTTTTTTAGTGGTGGATTTTTCTTGTCAGCATTTAATGTCCAGGTTTCATTCTCTTCCACACCTAATGCATTTCTTCATCCCCGTAAGGTAATTTATGGGGTCATTCTTTCTGAACCATTGTCAAGTGGGGTGCTAGATTTTCTTAGAACCATTGGATTTATCTATCGGACATCCAAAATTGAATTCCACCTTTTGCTTCAAATATCCATGATACCATAGAGACACGTCGATATGCATTTCAATATTGAAGGCACATCAAACAATTTCCTCATAGATATCAATGTCCCAAATCGTCAGGGCTTCCCGTAGGCTAGGTATTAGCGCACCAATGAAAGGAAAAACCTTGCATTCCAGGGTAACAACATAGCTGGAGGCATATCATTCAAGACTAGTGATGATTTCCTCATACGCTCTGATGGATTTGTCGCCTTTTTATCTTGATGGAATGGAATTCCCTTTCCATCTTATGTTGGAGGTGTGAGTAAAATATTTATCGAAAAAAATTTTTTGTAAATCCTTCCATTACATCTCCTTGATCTCCACCTAAGGCTTTGTATTTTTGACCAATGTCGACCGTTTATTGGCTTCACCATCTATATGATAAGAATCTTGAGGAATGTACTCTTGTTTAGAAAATTGACTGATGGAGAATATCCTTCAGTGGATTTGATCCATTATATGACAATTGATAGATAAAATGATTAATTAATAGTAAGAGGTCATTGTCTCATGAAGCACTAGATTGCATCTTGGTCTTTCTTATAGGGGGTTGAATGTTCCTCTTGACCCTCATTTCTTTCAAAGATTGAGTTAACTGAGAGAGTATCCTGACAATGTTTTCATTTCCTCCTCTCATTGGATTGGGCATCATATTATAACATCCATCACATTGATCTTCACATCAGATGTTAGCTCAATTCCTCCTATTATTGACAATTGGCTAGAATAAAAAGAGAGTTATGGGTTACACATAAAGGGTAATCCCAGAAAAAAAAACAGATGACTTATAAATAACTTTTATTTCATTAACTAATGAATCTATAGGATTTAATCTATATTATCCATGATCTATATCCCAACATATATTATTAGAGGATTTTTTTTATTCCCTAAACAATGGTTCATACTAATCTGGTGAATTTACCAAAGCATATCCCCTAGGAGTGTCATAACCAAGAGTTTAGAAAGGCATGTTGTCATATACTAGGATACCCCGCGTCAAGGCTGAAACTTCTTTTCATAGTTTTCACTCTTAGGTACACATGTTCTAGAGACACTTCTATCAGATCGTATCTAGAAAGGGATGTATTTTTTTAATAAAATGCTAATTCATTAATCCCTAATACATAGGTATGTTTTTATTATAATTATTCTTATACCTAAGTCTTTCAATAGGGCTTTTAATCCTAATCCTAAAAATTACTATACATATCATCTAATACCAACTATAACTACCTTTCTCTTTATTACACAGTAAAATAAGATTTATTAAATTAAATATTCACTTGATAGAACATTGAAGACCGAGAGTTCTAGTTTCATTGGGCATAGGAACATTACATGATGACTTAAAACATGAAACACAACATTTTTATTGAAATCATCCATTACATGACCACTACATTCCCTCGTACTTAGGATTGCCTGGGATAACCGGAGGACATGAAAAAATGGGTGAGATATAAAGCCTAGTAAAGGATTAATCAAGGCATAACATAAAAAATATATCACATGTAATGAAATAGGCATATCAATAGAGAAAAATAGTAGGATGAACATAAAATTCCAGATATAACATGATTATCATAACATTGAAATGTAGTAACAACACTTGACATTGTATTAGAATGATCCAAGGCTCATTCCACATGGAACATGAGTAAAATCTCATTGAAATTGAATTATAATTAGTAAACCATCATTTTATATGACTTATCATTATAATAATATTTATCCAATGCAATGGAGTGCTGTCAGCGGACAACATTCTTAAACACTTCTTTTTATGCGTAAGTGTGACACTAGATCGTACAACATAGATTCATTAAACATCATAATTTAGTCATGACGAAGTAATGTGGAATTTATACAATGAAACTCTTACATAAATAAGTCAATGTGAATAAATGTGAATTCCCTTGACAGAGAAATGGGCATGGTATTCACTACACAATGATTTTGGCTATGAAAATTATAGTCTAATTTCGGCAGCATAACAGTGTGACATAAGACTTAATAAAAATAGAAGATGAGAGATAAAGTTTTGTATAATAATATTTACATGAAATGGACAGTAAGGGGGTCATATAGATACATGTACCATCATATTTAATGGAATTTAGTTCATAATAAAAAATAATTTCTTTAATGTAACTGAGGAGAGATAAATTCCTTACGGAATTTCGGCATTGTAATGGGCTTACAAGGAAAGAATTAATGATACTGAAAGGAGTATCCCATTATTCAAACATAAATATAAAAGTATGGGGGAGGTGATAAATCAAGCCCCATCTTTTTTATTTGAAAATATAAGGGCATAAAAACATAATGAAATTTAGGGAAAATGAGAAAGGATGAAATCCCTTACTTGGAAATGTGATCCCAAAGGCTTGGGAGAGGCTTGAGAGAGGCTCCTTTAGAGATTGGGGAATCTTGGGATGATTCTAGGGAGAGGAGGGATTATTTTGGTCTATATCCAAAGGATTTGAGTGAAGATAAAGGAGTATCTAGGGTGTGTTTATATAAGAAAAAGGATGGAATTCATTATTATTTAGGTTTTGGCCACTGCATATAAAACTAAATAAATCCTAGAACCAAATCATGGATTTTTCTCATGGTTTTTTCCAATGGGGAGTGTAAAAAATTATTTTATAAGGCCAATGGCCGAACATCTTAATATATTTGGCTTTATTATGTGTAGGTGAGTCACACACTCAAAGAAATCAATTTTAAAAGTTATAATGTTATATAAGTCATGGAGTGTCCACTAAAGCATTGAAAAAAAATCAAACAAATCTTAAAACATGTTATTTTAATGGTAAAACATTTATTAGCCAAAAAACCTATTTATATTATTTTTTTACATAACTATTGGGTCATTATGATGTCATAAAACACATTATATATTTAAAATGCATTTAATTATTATCCAAAAAATTGATTGTCTCAGAAAATTATAATAAATTCACCATTATATAATTTCGACATCTTGAATCTAAATATAATATTCAAATTATATAAATAATTATAAAAATATTTTATTTTTTTATTTTAAAAATATTAACTGAAATTACCAGAAATTCATGGGTTTTGACAAAAATAGATTTCATGCCTTGATAAAAATAACAATTGTATACATAAAAATTATAAGATAATTTATATTTAGTAAAAATTAAATTAGTAATAATATTTTATAAATATATTTTTCTAATTAAAAAAATCCTTTAAATTAACAAAATAGATCTTTTAATTGAATATTAACTAAAAATAATATCTCTGCTTTTAAAAACTATTTATAAAGTAATAATGATTAAACGAATATATATTCCCTATAAAAAAATAATGCACCTAAACATAGTGCTAAGGTCCTGTTACAAAACCCCTTATAACATCATCATAATACCTAAGGGTATGGAGTTCAATAGTGATAGACTCATGGGTTGTTTTGGATAACATCGCTTGGGTGGTAATCTATATCTACTTCCACTTCTCCCATAGGCGGTTCCATTCGAGCATAACATGTTGATGCTCAGCTTTGGAAATTTCGAGAGAGGAGCCCAGTGATTCCACCACCTTCCCAAGGTCCAACAAATCGGCTTAATATGGAGAAATTCTACTAGTTGAGGCCATCACTTCCTTTATCTATTTAAATAGGATTTGTTAAATCCCTATATTTAAAATAATCTTATGATGACTCTTTAACAAATTATATTAGAAACAATAACAATTATTAGTGGTATTTTAAAAATCCAAAAACATTAAACCAAGGAAGTGAATATGTTAAATAACCTTTTTACATAATATGTCATTTAAATTGATCAAGAGGAATTTTAATTAACAAATGCTTGAGTAGTTACAGATCCAATGATCCAGGACTATATCGAATAAAAAAATAATGCTCACACAAATATTAAAGATAACCATAATGTCCACTAATGTTACATATAATTTTAGGTGAAGGAAAAGAACAATTTTTTTGTATATCCTTGTCAAAATAATGGAATGTATTAGGCATTCCAATAGTAGTAACTGAAGGTTCTAAAGATTTATTTTATTAAGAACCACCTCCAAAACTCCTTCAGGGATCTTTGAACTCTGTTGATCCTTCTACTCCTTCGACAATCCTTCAACTCCATCTTCTACCTTGGAATTCCACTAGGTGGAAGAAAAGGTGGGGAATATCATACCATTCCAATCATAGTCACCTATAGAATCATAACACCTAACATTATCTCTTTATAGTTTTATTTCATGAGCATAAATACATTAAATCTTATTTTTATTACAATACCACCATGTACTTCTGAACATTTATATGGTCATTCTTTGCCACCATTGGTGAAAAATAAACTATTTTAAAAAATACATCAGTGTACTCCAACAATAATTCCCCCCCTACTCCAAATATAGGTACTCCAAATTCTTTTCCAAAGTCATAGAATCTAGAAAAAACTATATGAATATGATAGTTATGAAACCCTTCCATTAGAATATCACAAGACTATCTTTCATTATCATCTAATATTCACCAACTCTTTCAAGAACCCTAATATCTGAATGTACCTCACTTCACATAGACACTATCATGTGTATCTAGGTAGTCAATGATCAAAAATATCTTATCATGATAGTACAATTCCACCCATGGTACATTCATACCATTAAATGATGGTGACTTCAATCGAAATAACTCATGTGATTGATCTATTTCCCTTATTGATTGGTGTTGTTACCCAAAAACCATATTCTGAGCCTATAGAACATTTTGATCAGAAAAACCAACTTCTCGCACAATTACCTTGATAATGTTCTTATCCATTAGTGTATTCCGTTGAGGAACATCAATTAGACCCTCCTGATGAGCTTATAGAGCACATCTTGGAGGCTTATTACTAAACATTGAAATAACATAATTGATCACAGAACAGAAAAATTTCATTTCAAAGTTGAAAATAAATTATAAATATTAGATATCAACAAAATTAAATAAAAACAAGAGACACACATCTCAACCTCCCACAATATGTTCAGTCTCATCATGGAAACATTTATCTATAAACTATCTGATATATACCTTTCAATGCTCATAAATCAAATATCTTGTTTATCAGATGTTCCAAGATAAGGAATCCTGAGGAAAGACCACCTATGTCACCAAAATATTATTATCCTAACCTAAATACCCTCTCAAACGAGTACTGAGCTGAACTGTAATGTAGCCGAAGGGTTTTCCCGATCCCCATGGGATGGGGAATATCACCTAAGAATCAAACAAATAATAGAGGTAATTATTTCACCCAATATGAAGCAATGACGAGACACATATACATAGCATTGAAAATATTATAAAATATAGATATATTCCATAAATTAAAATAAATATGGGAAAATTAAAACCCTAATAGAAGAAGAAAATTTCAAAGTACAAGTCTAACCATAATGGACTATTAAAAAAAATTAAAGGGACCATGTTAATGAAAAGAAATTATATTAAGAAAATTATTTTTTTTAATAAATTTATAAAAATATTTTGTGTTACCATTCTATATAAAAATTCAACAAAAAATTAGTTTTTAAAAAAATTTACTCAATGTATTCGATTAATTTTTTTAATAACTCCAATGAAAATAATTCATTAAAATTTAAAGTTATATATATATATATAAACAAATAATGAATATGATTAGTGAGAATGAATATTCACTACAAAAAAAGAAGACATACAGTCAGTTCTACATAGAAGAATCTTTCCTATTAATTTATGAAACAAAGTGGCATGACCTGGATTGATGAAACTTAATGATAGATATAACTATAAGGGAGTAAAATATATGGTATATTAGGGGAAAATAACATATATTTTCCAAAAAATATAATTCAAAAACATATAATAACGATTTTATTTTTTTATAATAAAAGAAACTCTTACCTCATAATTCCCCTTAGTTTGATGCATTCCAAATACATGTATATAAAATTTATTCTAATTATTTTTATTTATATGAACCTTATTATTTTCTATATTAATTATAATTTTTAAATTATAATTTTTCAATACATAATTATTAATTTTTTATTGTTAAAAATTAATAATTATATGTTAATTGCTTCATTCACTATACAGACTTCTGTTTATTATTTTTAATAATTTCTTCTGGATAATTGTTTAATTACCTCTAAATTTTTCATAAATATTTTTCAAATTTAGTTTATATAGTTAGGTAATTAAGTGGATTTTTCATGAATATTTTGACTATTGTTTTCATAAAATGCTTAAAAATCCCCATTTTTGAATATCAATCCAATAAAAGTAATTAAAGTTATTAATTATTAAAATGATATAATTAAATATCCATTAATTGTGAAAACATATTAACATCATCATTATTAAAAAAATTATAATTAATTATTCCCTTTCATTATGTTACATTTTTCATATTTCATGGATTTTATAAAATTGACTACTTCAAGAACTCATTATAACCAATAAATGATTAGGATCTGTTTTTTATATATTAATAATATAACTATTACATAATAATAATCATTTAAAAAATATTTCATAAAACATAAAAATTTTATTGGCAGTGATTTTTATAATAATGATAATTCATATGGATGAAGGAGATCATACGACTTATGCCAAAGACCTAAATTAGTTTTTAGAGTTCTATGTGAAAATAAAGGATATGGGAATGCATAAGGAGAAAAAGGATCCAAAACATGATATAGTCATCTCAAGGAAAATTTAATGATTGTATTCATGATAAATATCATTTAAATGTGTCAGTTTAAGTGTGTAAAGAAGTGAACATTTTATATATGAACATGAATGTCTTTTACAAAGATACCCATTACATAGATCTTAATAATCTTATTTAAAAAAATATAAATACCAATTGATATGGGATAAGTGGAGGTCTATCATTATGAAATACATCAAATTAATGATATTTTTTATTATTTTTAAATTTTTTACTCATTTTTTAAACATGTTCACCTTTTGTACGGTTTTATTGTGAAGGATAACATTTATATTTATAGCATTTTTTATTCCAAAAAAATAAATTCACCATATAACATAAATTTTATATTATTATTCAAAAATTTAAATAATTTTTATTAGATGAAATTTATAAAAGTGATAAATTAATTTTTTTATAATAAATTCATAACATGAAATAATATTTATTATAAATCATAGATTTTATGCTTAAAAATTTTATTTTATTCATAATCCAAAAAATAATCTTTAAAATATTTGTAAATAGATTGAATATATGTAAATATATATAATTATATTAATTTAAAATTATTATGTTATAAAACAAATATATAAAATAAAACATCATTAATATACAATAAAAACAACATATAAAACTATAATTTATTTTTAAACCCTGAACAATTAAATTGTCATTAATTATAGTTACATAATTATATTTCTTGTTTAGTCATTTTTTTATAATAATTCCATAACTTTTATCAAAAAAATTATTAAAATCATTCTCAAAAAGTAAAAAATTTAACAAAAATATACATTCTCAAAAACATTTTTTAGATACAATAGTATTTTCGTTAGTGAATTATAACCACAAAACTTTATTAAAAAATATTTTATTATTCTATTTATATTTAATTTAATACTCTTTTAATGTATTTAATTTATTAACATAACAGTTTATTATTCTGTCTATTTTGAAATTTTTTGTCATAACATTTCGAAAAGAATAGATTTATTTAAATTAAAATAACAACTGAAATCATAAGTCATTACATCTATCCATTAGAAAATAATTTTGTTCTTAATATTTTATTACATTAATAGTAATATCAATGTATATTTTTAAAGATACATTCATGGGTAAATACATTACATTATTAAACATATGATTTCCATAAAAATTAGTAACCAAGTGATTGGTTGTATTTCATAGTAAATTATCTCTTTTATACAATATTTTAATTGATATTTCCATTTATGTGATATAATTATTCCTATGTAAAACCATTTATTTTTTTACATGATATGGATCTAGAATATATATCTTCAAATTGATACATGGCACATGTCATTCACTTGAGAGAGGTTTGGTAGAAGTGAACGATGATAAGATATTATTTGCACATGGTCGATGATTTAGAAATATCTAATATATCTAAGGATAAACATTAAATTATTCATGAATATATTAACCCTCTTCTATAATGAAATTTCTAGGAATAGAATATATACATATTATTAACCCATATATTACTAATGATTATCATTTTTGATCTCTAGTCGATACTATGTGGTTTTAATATTCTACACAGTGGATTGAATAAACTGTAATATATCCCAAGGAATATTTGGTCACAAAAACTTACAATACTTAATATCAACCCAATATTTATGTGTTATGACCCACCTACCATACAATTCATCTTATGGTTCCAACTAGATTATAAAATATAATATATATTTTTATCATAAACATACTAGGGGAACTTGTTAGTCCCATCCTTCAATAAAATCCACAGTCATGGACCCTAGAATATACAATAGAGTTTTAATAGTCTATTCTGATTGACTATTAGTCTAATAAAGATATGAATTACTAATGATAAATTGTTTGTTTCATTATTATTGAATTATTTAGAAAAACATTAATATTATCATCAGATCCCACTCATAGACAATTGAATGTGGTCATCCATGAAAACTTATCAATTCCATTAGGAATAAATTATCAAGATATTAGAGGATACATGTTATTAAATAGAGATAAAATGTAATTAAATAAAAAATAAATATACTACAAACCAATTCATATTATATTCTCCATAATTTTTGGGATGCCCTATAATGAATTATATGTCATTTACAACAATTTCTACTTAGTTTTTTGTAATGGTTTCATTATCAAATTATACATAAATGGCTCAATATTAAAAAACCCAATATTAAAAATGTTCTTGATCAACTACAATAGTCTCCTTCGTTGAATTTTTATATCTTTCTATGTGAACATTTAATTTAAGAACCTATTGTTAGTATATGTATTAGAATTTTCATTACATAGATATTCCATTAAAATCATTAATACAATTATTACCAGTAGTAGAATAAAATAATTTTTTTAGTGACTTTATCAAATAAATATCTAATTGGAATTCAGCATATGGTAAAACCATTCCATTTATAATTAGAACATATCAAAATCCATTTATTAAAAAATCACTGTGTATCAAAAAACACTTCTTTTCTAAAGGGTTTTGTGGTTATAGGGGTAATAAGAATTCTTCCCTTTTTCATAGTAAAATTTCCATCACAATTATTATTTTAAAAGAGAATTCATACCTTCTATATTGATATTGTTTTTGGTTTTAAAATGTGGGATAAATTTCTCATAAATCTTTGACAGCATTTTCTAGTCTAATAATACTATCAACCTTTTATGTATCTGTAGGTCATGGATATTCTTCAATTATCTCATTCACTAATTAATATATAAATACACCCTCACATGTCATTACATATCCTATCAACGAGAGATATTGAATACCTAATTGACAAAAAATATCTTGTTACATTATAACAGTACTCATGGAATTTGGAAAAATCCTCAAATAATCTACATGCAGTTCGTTACTCTTTAAAAATATGAGAATATAAACTATATATTCCACTACATATTGATCAGGTTATTCACTAGACTATTTATTATATTCATGATCATGTATAGTGACGTTTTTATGTTTGTGTGGAGTCACTATGATTCCTATATTCCAAATCTTATATGTATGTCTATCAAATATCCCACCAATATATTAACACATAATTGATTATATTCAAATCAGTGGATAATTATTGAGAATTAATGAGATCCTCACATTTGATTGAATAAGGAAAACAATTGTAGATGATAATTATTCTAACTCTTTCTCAACATTAGTTCAGGTAAAAAATATAGTGACACATTGATCTATCAGTCTTCTAATGAATGTTTACTGTTGCACCCCATGGGGAATCATTTAAGTGTATATAATAATTTAATTTATTCTCCTATAAATTCATTTTCAATTCCTATAACTCTATATATGTAATTAAAAAATCTGTATTTGATCTTTTTATATCACCATGTATGGATTCTTTTGAAAATAAGACATCACGATCTAAAGGACATATTTAAAACTCTAGAAAATATTTTTAAATATTCAAAAACAATATAAATGTATTAAATGTTGTGTTTTTATGTATATTTTTTGGAATAAATATCTCCCATTTTTGGGAAACATTGAATATATAAAGGATTAATCTTTTATAGATATTTATATTTACACTTAAATCGATAGAAAATCATTGGTTGATTTTGTATATGAAATTTGTTTTCTTTATCCTCTTAATCTACATGGGATCTATTAATATATTGTAATATGTGGCCAAAATACTGGTAAATTTATCAAAAAGGAGAATTATAAAATTTAAAGGAATATTATTCCCATTTACATCAATCTTAGAAGAGTTATTTACTTCATATGAAACCATCAGTGCACTTGGAGTCCTCACAAATAATTAAATATCAAAAAGTTAGTTATATGAGTAAATAATCTTATATAATTTTTTCTATATGTTGGAATTCATAAAAATATTTTCCAATAAGATCATTTTTATACTTAAGGTATAATTCACTGCGTAAATTTCATTATATTATCTTCATCCCCTTTTGAAAAACAATATTGTCAGTTTGTGAGTTGGAAAATAATAACAATATTATTAAATCATATGATATGAATAATCCGTCCATATATATCTTATGAGTTGACAACATAGTTTCATAATATGAAATTATTGGTTCTTTTGACTTTACATTTTATTAATATAGTCTAATTTAGGTTCAATCATCATACTCATTACATTATAATGTTTAAAATATCTAAGCCCTAATATGACACTAGCTACAATTCACCAGACTATCACTTTATTGTTCGGTTATAATGCACCAATATATTGATACTAATAATGATTACTAGAAAATAACACATAACTATATTACATAATTTTAATTTAATATTAATTACATATCATATTAAAAGACTCACCATATTCCATCATATAATTTTATTCAATGAATATATTCCAAAAAATCATTTTTTATATTATTTTATTGAAATATCTTGAAAATATAAATTTAAAATGGTTCCCTTAGAGAGATATCATAGATGATATTTTTATATATAACCTAGGTATGGTGAATATTAGAAATGGTGGGATCAAATTTCATGTAAGGGTATACATAGATTATTTAAAATGAACTTCATAAGTTGGCATAAGATGAAAAATATGGATCTGAGAACAAAACATAACTACTTTGACATTACTTAAAGGAATCATATTGAATAGTATATGGATCCTAAAATATAATTTTTAGTGTAATGATTTTTTCATAACAAAGGACACGAGTAAAAGTAGGGTGGAGATAATAATCAATAGTCATAGGTCATGAGAGAATTACATATTTTTGTTTCATAACATTGAGATGTATATGAATATGTAATATACATACATAATGTAAATCCTTCATTATATAAAATCTCATAACCATGGTCATCATCGCATATTGGTAAGAGTTTGATAATGGATTGTTTTTCTTCCTAATCACTAACATGTTATCATAGGATATATAAGGCATTTAACAATACATGGTATGCATATATAAATCAGGGCACACCCATAACATAGTGGGAAAAATAACTTAGTGGTTAAGGATTCCACTACATTTCCTATCGTATTATGAGATCACATGATTTAAAAAAACCTTTGGAAGAGGGATTTGAGACCCCAACATTCAACCAATGGTTACCAAATGTGAGATAGGAATTTGTTGGTGTTTTTTTATGTATCCCATATAAATTTCAAGAAATAATGTGGGTTTGTTAGGGTAGAGGAGGTCTCCTCTTAAAGTTTTTAATGAGTGATAATTTCATAAATATTCATTACATAATGTATATGGTTTTCATAACTTTGGATATAAGTAAAAAATAATATACAAGGGATTATTGGTGGTCGATCATTCCATCTTCCATCCCATTATTGTTAACTTTTTTTATATTTTTTTGTTACATTCCAATATATTGATCTTTTTACATGTCTATTCTTCTATAATGGTGACTACATTTTACCTCAAAATATTTTTTCTGTAAATATTTAATTGATCTTATTACATAATTATGTTATTAGAATTTAAAATATAAATTTAATTTTATTGGATTCAATTTAGAAGATCAATATTATTTATTTTAAAATAAAAAATATTTTACACATAAAAACACTTATTAGAAAATATAATGTTTATATCCACAATTTTTATTTAATATGATGTTATAAAAAATATAATAACTAAATTATTAGTATATTATTGAATATATGTATATAATTAATTTCAGAAATATTAATTATTCCAAAATTATAAATTAAAGTTTTATATAATTACATATATAATAAAAAATAATTGTTTTTTATAATAAAAAAGTTTTTAGGGAAGAATATTGAAATTAATATACCTTATAATTTTTTCATTATTTTTTATGTCATTAATTTATATGTTATTTTTTTCTTTAATTTTATAAGTATATTTTTTATATAATTATACAAACATAACATATTGCATAAAAAAATTTAATTCATAAAAAATAGATTCTTTAGAATCAATGTTGTCTTTTAACTAAATTATAATGATTTAATTTTATTAAAAAATTTATTATTATATTTCATGTTAATATAATTTAATTTATATTGTTTCATAAAATAATAAATTATTATTCACACTTGTTCGGGGATGTTTGCATCATTGTCCATCAAATATAGAAGATTATTTATAAGGAGATAAAAACATAAATCATAATGTATTATAGTGTTTGTACTTGATACACAAATTGTTTCTTTGGTTATAGGTGTCATATCTTATGTTGATGATGAAATGTTCTATGGTAATCGTGGTGGATATAGTGTTGGAAGAGATTAGTGTTATAAAAAGTTGGTAGTAGTCGGTGATATTTTTCTCTACATACACCCTACTAGGGTGATATATTCATTATATACTATTAGGATAGATTTACATATTGGTTTTTTGGTATGTATATTTCACTTTTTCATTATGTATTATTTTCTGGTTTATCTTTATGTAAAATAGTTTTGTTTTATGAATTATATTTAATTCAATTTTTTTGTTTATCTATTATACATTAAATTTTTTTTAGGCGATGTATTTGGTTTTTTGAAGGTTTATTGGACTATATACACCCAAAAAATGATGATATGTTTTCCTGGTTCTAGTTACCAGCCCCTACTTAATTATAGATAGAAATGGGGTGTCAAATAGTGAAAACTAACATATACAACACTTTCTGATGGATTTTAATTTTTCAAATATATCTTTTGAACCTAACATACAAGAGGGATAATATGAACCAATGGTGGCCATTAAATTTATGCATAAAATACCATATAAATCCAATTGTGTCCGTGAAAAAGATGGTCTGATTGTCCAATATTTCTAGCAGTGGGGTAACATAGACCATTATAATATTGTAATCATATAGTCATTCAATAACATATTGTCTCACATGTTTATCATCCAATGAAACCTCTTTGATTCCAAGCATTAGTCTAATAATATCTATCAATCGACATACCGTATAGCCATTTTGGATTAACGAGGCCGAATTCATTTCCATCAATACTATAGATCATTTTAATCAGATGAAATCATGTGTTACCACATCAGCCACATATAAGTAGTATTATCCCATGCTATGTTGGATGGATCAAAAAAATTATATGAATCATATTTTCAGGCATGTTCATTGAAAACTGATAATGATTGGAGTGGATAGATAGTTCCCCTTGACATGTATGGGGTACTATATACCTTCTCCTTAATTTCTATATCCCTCATTGATGAATGAGGGACTGTGGGATGTTGTTTTTTGACCATGAAAATTATCAAAAACCACTTTAGATGATATTAGTTCATTACTTAAATGTTATGGGAAATTTAAGATCATATGGTGGAATATTTAATTTTTTATATGATTGAATGAATATTTTATTGTTATTATTTTTATTATAAAATAATAATAGTAGAATAGATGTTGATACTAAAGAGGGAAAGTGTGGTTAATTTACCTAACCATTATGAACAATGTTATAAAATTGGATACGCTAGGTAGATTGAGGATTATAGTATTTTCAACTAGAATTTCATGAAATCACTATGTGTAATGTTATTATTAGAAAATACTTTTATTATTATTTATTATGGAGTTTTTTACATAAATGTGAAACATGATGTAATAACATAGAGTATATACTATATAATTATAAATGGTTATTTTTTAGTATTGATGATTCAAGGAATATGATATGTTATTATACTAATTTATTTATGTTTAGATTACATTATTATTATTTTTTATTTTATCGATTTAATTTAAACAAATTAGTAATTTTATTATAGGATAATGAATTTTTGAAATGCTAAAATGAGATGAGTAGTGATTTGAAGACTAAAAAACTCATACGATATGTACTACATTAATGAAATAAATGTGAATTGAAATAGTATCTATGATAATGTTGAATAAATTTCAAAAATAATCCTACATCGTCCAAAATGAAAAATGATACTAAATAGATCTAGTGGTCTTAATTATTTTCGTATAAAAAATGTTAAATATATTATTGAAAAGTATATGATGTAAAATGAAATCAAATACTTTATGAATCAATTTATATATAATATTATTATATATTGTTTTGGAATTAAGATAATATAATGATGAATATATTCATAAACATTAATTACATAATTGTGGGATCATTATAATGGGGATTAATTTTTCTTAGTGGGGATTAAGGATCATAGTGAGGTATCTTGAGGTGTTTTTGGAAACTCAAATAAATATTTATGGCTGGAAAGTAATTTATTATGTGTTTTGATGTGGCTATATAATTAATCCAACAAAATATTTTATCTATAACCTATTTATCACTCATCTTTGTTATATGGGATGTGGGGTATAGATTTGGGTGATTTAATTTCTAGATAGATCCATGATATGTATTTTATAAATGATATGGGATCCAATAATTGTTATTGTGTTGTTCATTGTCTATACTCACTACCTTAAGGGGTGATCTAACTTGTGATAGAAGGATATTGATGGTGATAGGATATAGAAGTGGATCAACATACTAAGAACCTCCATCTGGGGTTATAGTGAGAAAAAAATTCCATATCTTGTATCATCCAATTATCTAGGTAGGTTATATGGATGAATCTTATTTCTATTTGAACATACCCAACCACCAATATGTGGTAGGATATAGTAGATATTTTTAAGAGTTATATATGGGTAATTCCACCAATATCATGTGTTATAAATGGTTATAGATGATAAATCCCTACTATATCTATGGTTAATGTAAATGATATATGGTACTAGTTGAAATTCTATTTCCATAAATAACTGTATCATGTGACTAAAATCATTGATATTCACCCATGTAGAGACACCACCTCATTATAATAGTATACGGATCATGGAGGATGATGATGAATTAAATTCTATCTTTACTCTCAAACCATTATTTATAGGGAGGTAGTATAAGATATTAAAATGTTTCACTAAATATTTTTGTTTTCCCTATATTATTATATTTGATTTATTTATCAATGGAGATGTTTATCTGATATGATATATAAACACAATAACACAAATAACAATGTAGATGTGTAATTTCTCTAGTATTGAGGATCATTTCCTATATTAATTAATATATAGTGACATTTTTTTATTTCCTTAATTGCTTATGAGATTAGTGGAGATTAGTATTTACTTCACCAACTCATGAATAGTTCATCGAGGGTGAATTATCAAGTTGTGAATCCATGATACTATATATAACCAATTCATATTTAAAAATAATAATTTTTTTGAAAGTCTTAATATTTTTTTTAAATAATGGATGTGTAATATGTATAATTGATATAGATATGGTATAATTTAATTTACTTTTTTATGTTTATTTAAAGGATATTAGATATCTACACCATGTTATCATTTATTCAATTTGATGCTAAATATTTTTTTGGGTTGGTCTAATACTTGATATGACCAAACATTGTACTGTTATACTCTACCATACATTTCACTTGCATTTTTTCATCCATGTTTCCAAAATCATTACTTTAGGATAAGGATGATTGTTCATAAATATTAGAGGTGACCGTGGATATATATTTTTAGTAGAGTGGAGAATTATATTTAAACCTCTTTCGGACAATTAGATTTTTATAGGTCACTTCTATGGATTGAAGGATATGTATTCATCGATTTTAGTTTCAAATGATAATTTCATTGTATTAGTTAAATTTTTAATTTTTTGGCTTTTATGGTATAGGTAATATTTAATATTTTTATTGTTATAAACATCCTGTTTTTTTATAGTTGAGTTTATTTTCTATTCTTGTTTAGGTTGTGTTGTTTAATGGTTTTAGGTGACTTGTACACTTAGAGGAAATTCCTTTCATGATTTTTTGCATACCTTATAATTTTTCTATATCCCCATGCATAATGGTGGAGGTATTTTTAAATATTATTAACTAATAAACAATACATGATAAGGAATAAATTTATTTTAATGAAATAGAGAAATATTTTCTCATTAAAAAGGAATATACATTGTATGAGGAGATAAAATAACATAATTATAATAAATATAAGTTCCTAAATATAGATGGATTCATCTCATGCGTGTTCATCAAGGGAAAAAATAAATATCTAAATCACCTATAAATATTGATTGTTGAATTCACGAAGTGAAAAGGTTCCTGATATTATTTTTTCATGATATGACATAAGAAAGAATGATGTTTTCTATATAATGATAGTTAGGGATATAATAATATTAATGATCAATTTATGAAAATTATCATTTAATATGAATGTGGTTGTGAGCATCTCTTATCAATGGAAAAACTAGATAAATCAGAATCATGGTGATCTGTTAATCACTATTCTGAAGGATTAGCCTATTTGTGATGGGAAATCATTGTACATGTAGAGGTCATCACAAACCAATGTATAAGGGATCATTTTTTACAATATTTAGTTAACTTCAATTAAACATGACATAGAATTATTTCTTATAACTAGAAAAAATATATTGTAAAAAAATTTCCGAATGATTATGGAACAAAATATATATTTATTATTTTTCATATACAAGGTATAATAATTTAGGAAAATCAAATTCTATGAAAATGAATTAATTTTTGTTAAATAATTAACTTGTTTGGATAAAAATTATGATTAATATACTAATTTTATGAAGATCAAATTAATTAGGAAAAAACATTATACTATTGACTGTGAAAGTAATTATTTATATTTAACCCATATAGTTTTATTTTTAGGATCAAAATAATGATGTAGATGCCATGTTATAAGAGGGGGGGAATTGTAAGTTTAGAAAAAAAAAATTTACCTTATGGAAAACAATTTTTAACTAAGTTAAAAAAAGTAAATTCACATATCCCCATTTAGTTCAACTAAATATACTTTCTACATTCTAGGAATATTATTCCATAAATGAATCTTAAGGAAAGTTTTCTAGGAAAGTATTATACCTTAAAGAAAATATAATATTACTTATAAGAGTATAAAAAGTACAAGAAAGTATAAGAAGGTTAAACATTCTTTCTTTATCAAAATAAAGTGAAAATAAACGTGAATCAAAACAAGTAACATGTATAAAATAATTTAACCCATTGAGTAGTGTATCCAACAACCTTTCATAAATTCCCCTTGATTTATTATTTCAAAAATGTCTATATTACCCACACTAGGGTAAGCCCTCGATAGGAATATCAGAATCTATCTTGCTATCCCCGCATTCCCATGATCGTTAAGGTTGTCAACACCTCTTTCTTTCTATCCCTGGAATCCCTAGATTGTACTCAAGAACTATCCGAGTCACACTAAGAAATCTAAACAAGATATTCAACATGAACAAAGCATGAGATTCTCTCTCTCTATAAATCAATTTAGCCACATGAAATATCTAGAGTCATTAACATATTGTGAGATCGTTCAAATGTGATCCTATATATAGGATCTTATCCAATATTAGGCTCCATCCTTCAATGGTCATATTTTTTCTTGAATATCAGAAGAACCAATACACATGTCACTCAAACAATAGTTAGTTAGAAACAGATTGTATGACATCATTTCCTAAAAAGTATAAGGAAAATGATATTTCATAACCAAATTTAATTTTCGGAGTCTATGAGAAAAAAATTAATTAGGAATATAACCAAATAAACATTCATTGTCTATAAGATATGGATATTCAGATTCGGTTTTACAACGATTTCAGAATCTGTATTCAATAGATATCAGATTCTGAATTTCAATGAATTCAGAGTCTATATTCCAATGAATTGAGAGTCTGAATTCTGAGGAATTCAGAGTCAAAATTTAGGGTAATTCAGAGTCTGAATTAAAAGGTATTCAAAGCCAGAATTCTAAGGAATTTGGAGTCAGAATTATAAGGAATTATGAGTCTGAATTTCATAGAATTTAGAGTCTGAATTTTAGATAACATGGAGTTTTAATTTCAGATAATTCAGAGTTTGAATTTTAAAAAATTTATATTCAGAATTTCAAAGAATTCGGAGTCTATATTTTAGAGAATTCAGAGTCTGAATTGCATAGAATTTAGATTCTAAATTTCAATGAATTCGGAACCTGAAAACAGTATACTCTATATCCACAGAATTATATGATTCTATTGTTTTACATATGCAACCGAATTTTTCCATATTAATAAATTGAGTTAGATTTAGAGAGACTATAAAAAGAACAATAAAAATAAAGATAGGGATGAAAATTTCCCTATATAAGGAAATAATTCCTTATAATGAAAATCCATACGGAAAAAAAAATTCCTTAAGATAGAGTGATTGTTATTTTCAAAACCTAGAGTAATGGAAAATTCATATAAAAACATTATTGACTCAACAATATCCCCATTTATAGAAATCACAAACATCCTTATGAAAAAGAATATAAGGACATAGAATTTTTCTTTATGAACATAAACGAAAAACTTATCTCCAAATATATATGAATCATGATAAATACGACTATCTCCCCATTAATATTTAAAATCCATAAGGATTGTATTCTTTACTTACAT
Organism: Viscum album; assembly: GCA_963277665.1. Taxonomy (NCBI): domain Eukaryota; kingdom Viridiplantae; phylum Streptophyta; class Magnoliopsida; order Santalales; family Viscaceae; genus Viscum; species Viscum album. The sequence goes on from OY728137.1 coordinate 1,214,411,198, forward strand.
AAAGAGAGTTTTCTTTTTCTTGCATAATTAAATATTCTTTGATAAAAATCTCCCTTAGATATTCTTCCCCTTACATAGGGAATTCTCTTCAATGCTTCATATTTTTTTATCATTCCTTTTTACTCTTTTTTGATTTTCAAAAAGGAGTTGAGAGAATGGAAAAAATATGGACTTGAAATATGATGGCTATGAATCAAAACACGTGAATAACAGTCAAAATTTCATTATGATTGATAAAAATTATACAATAATGGTAATACAAAAAATTATTGGAGATAAGGAAAAAATAACCCTTATTTTTTATTCAGCATATGCTTCTTGACAATGGTATGCAACATTTAATATTCCTTATGATCCATTTCCAAACGTTTGAGCATCTATTCATGATCCTCATTTTTGTTCTCTAGATCATTTATTTTTTCATCCATATAGTTTAGTATTTTGGCCTGAGAATTCAAAAGATCTTCATTCGTGTTTAACAATTACTCAAACTCTATTCTGAGATCCCTTTCCCTCTTAAAATTCTAGCATCTGAATTGTGCTTCCCATTCAGATCATTTACATCTTACTTTCAGAGTGTTTGATCTAGGTTCAGATTTTCTGAAAAACATTTTGTAAGTTCCTTCATCATCAAATCTTCTCTTTCAAAGGAATCCATCATAGAATCGTGAAAGTCATCAATAATTCATAGATCATCAATAGTTTTCTTGGGAATATTGGTGGCTATCTTACATAAACTTCTATGAGAGTTATATTCAATAATAAATGTATTGAAATATTACTTAAACTTATCAGATTTATCCATGACCATATTTTCAGAATCTACTTTCTGATTGAATGATTGTTGATGCAACTGGCATCTTGAATCAATGCTAGAGAATAGAGGAATGGTGTTTACTAACTTTTTCAAAGACATAACCACGTAATCCTCACCCATGGAAGATGATTCATAATTAGATTCCCTTGTGGGAGAAGATTATTTTTCTATCATAGTATCCTTTATTTGGGAAGATCCTTTATCATCCTTCTTAGCTACCACATCTTTTTTAGGTGTATCAGCTAGAAATTATTTCCCTTTATCAGCTCTATAAATGGTCTCCATGGTTTTTGGGTATTGATTCTCACTATCTGATACTTGAATAATTTTTTCATCATGAATATTTTCCTTATCATTATTTTCAATAAGATCATCTAGTTGAATAAAGTCATGGTTGATACTCACATCATCAGTTGGATTATTAAGTTCTTCTATATCCTCATCCTATTTTCTTTGAGAAATAGTTTTGGATGATTTAGATTCTGAAGTCTAGATTGAAATTTTTTTTAAATGACATTCATTCTCATGTTACTTTTGAACTTGTTTTATCATATAATCAGTTTCATCACTTCTTTCTTCTTCTTCTCGTTCCACGTCTTATTTTTACACAATCTATTCCTCTTTGTTAAGTTTTGAGATGACCATTTTCCTTTCCAGAGTCTCTATAATTTATTCTTGTAAAAACTATTCATGTACCTGGACTTCTTAAGAATCATTCTTAGTATCCGTGAGAAGAGCTTAAACTATTTAATCCTCTGATATCTTCTTTTTTTGATTCATCTCTTTTTCTATCTTCTCATAATCCTCAACAGCCTTGATATTCAATGCTTTTTCCTCAACAAGATCCTTGTCAAATCAAGGCTCTCCTTAATTATTTTTCTTCTTATCTTCACTCAACTTGGCAAAAAATTCATCCTAATATGTCTTTTTCTTCATAGATTTTGGATGAGCTGATTGGGTTTCGTGAAATGTAAGAGTTTTTTCTTTCACTTCCAGTTCCATCACATTTCTCTTCTTGGTACCCTTTTTTATGTATTAGATACTTCTAACATTGTGGATATGGATTTTATCTCACATTCAGTCGAGTTATAAAATTTTCAATATTTTCCATTGAAACCGACCTTCATCCTCCACAATGCCACATCACTGAGCAACATTACCTTTAAATATATGGGATTGAACTACAAGAGATTTTGAAGGATTCTAGGAATAAGACAATGATATTGTATAGGATTACTGGATATATAATGATCTGTTATTTGAGTGTGCCTTTTTTATATTTTCAATAGTCAGCAAGATATGCCCCACTATGATTATCTTTTTCAGGTTAACCAGAAAATCCAAAACATAGATTTCAGTTTTCATTAAGGTGTCCTTGTCTCCTTTTCTAGAAATGATAAATACCTAAACCCCTAAAGATAACATTATAATGTTAGTACAAATATTTTTGAGCATTGCAGTTTTCACTCTTTTGAGTCTGAAGCACTCTATAGCTTTTTATTTATAAAAACATCATGCCTGATCAGGTAGTTTATGGGTACAGAAAATGGCTTCTCCTTTGTATGGTATTCCAATGATACTAGCTGAATTTATATAGGAATGAGAATATGTTTTTCCATAACTTTTTAATGATAACTTATCACTCCCACATATATTAAAAAGAGTTAGAGATTCATAGAACTCAATGAGCATCTCTGGATAAACTGGATCATGTCCTTTCAGTTTTTTTACACACCGAATTTCCCATCCCTATAATATGATCTACTTTGAAATGAGATAATCATACATTGAAAAGAACTTATGATCAACTAACCTTTATTTGTTGATTTTTGATTCAAATATATACTTACTTGAAAACACTTGATTCGGTGGGGATGCTTCCAAATACATTCATAGTTTAAAAGATAAAAAATACAGAACGAAGTATAAGAATAGAGGCAGAGCCTCAGCACACGAGGCTTGAAACTGATCTTGGACAACCATTAGGGGGTGGAGTGTCATTGTATAGACTTTGAGGTGAAAGTTCATATTCTGTGATTGATCCAATGGTTTAAATTAGATGGATATGATCTAACAGTTGAGATGAACGACGAAAATGTATTTTGGATGATTCCGATCATTTGAGATTTTTAAGATAAAAAATCAGTTTTAAGGAAAGTAAATCCCATTAATTTTTATTAAAACTGGTGAAACATACACAAAAGTAAAATATGATTATGAAAATTTAATTAAGGAAACATAGATTCCAGATTACAGGTAAAATTTTTAGTGATCAAGGAAATTATTCATGGAGAATATTACATTATGGAAAACATTATTAAAGAAATGAAATTTTAGAAATTGTAAAATTTTAGACTATGAAAATTTTTATTATGAAATATTTTATGTATAGGAATATTTTGATTATGAAAAATTTTGACTATGAAAAATTTAAGTATGAAAAATTTTAACAAAAAATTTTAGCTACCTAGAAAATGTACTCCAATTTTGAAAAGGAGTTTCTTAATGTAAGGACATAAGTTTCAGAAAAAATCAAATATGGATGATTGCCTTATGGTGATCATTCATAACTTTTGTTTAATGTATTCAAATATGTCTGATGGTAATGATTTTGTGAAAATATCATCATGTTTACTTTACATTATGATTAATTGATTAATGATATCTCTTTTTTTTTGTGATCCCTAAGAACGTGATGCCTAATATCTATGTGTTTTGCATAAGAGTGATGTGCATGATTTCTGAATATGTAAATGTAAGTGGTGATGTCAAACAATATCTTTGTTTTGGTTAAACAAATTCCATAGTCTGTGAGTGTGTGTCACATCCACAACACTTGATCACAACAAGTTCCAACTGCTATATATTCTTCTTCAGTAGAGGAATGCACAACTGAGTGTTTCATTTTTCATGACCAAGAAACTAATGAATATCATAAGAAATGATAATTTTCCAGCTGTACATTTGTTATCCATTTTACACCCACCAATGTTTAAATCCAAAAAACATTTTAAAATAAAATCATTTCCAGAATTATAAAATATTCATAAATTTATCGTTCCCTTTAAATAGGTAAATATTCTTTTTATTGGTTTTAAAAGAGATTCCTTATAGTTGGATTGATATCTTGCACATAAACATACTGAAAATTTTACATTTGGATAACTAGATTTCAAGTATATTAAACATATTATCATACCTCAAAATGATGTTTGATCTAATGGTTTCCAAGATTCATCAAGATCAATAGAATTTGAGGTTTTTATTGGAGTTATTATACGTTTAGTGTTGTCATATCCATACAATTTATGAAAACCTTTTATATAATTATTTTGAGATATATAAGTTCCATCTTGTTTTTTGAGAAATATGAAAACCTATGAAAAATGTTAACTCACCCATCATACTCATTTAAAATTCAGATTTCAATATATTCTCAATTGAATTAGTTAATGATTGATGAGTTAAACCAAATATAATGTCATCAACAAAATTTCATACAATCAAATCCTTTTTCAAATATTTCTTTATAAAAATGGTTGGATCATCAGTTCTCTTAACATAATTGTTTTGTAGAAAAAATCATGTAAGTCCATCATACAAGGTTATAGGGGATTTTTTAAGTCTATATAAAGATTTATTATGTTTGAAACATGTTTAGGATATTTTGTGTCTTCAAAACCATGTGGTTTTTCGTCAAAAACATTCTCTTGAAAATATCTGTTAAGGAAAGCACATTTTACATCCATTTGAAAAAGATTAAAATTAAATAATTCATCAAAAGAATATGAAATACAAATATTTTAAAGTATATATATGGTAGAATAAGATTCATTATAGTTTATTCCATCTTGTTGATTAGTGTATTTAAAAACCAATCATGATTTATATCTTATAATGATTCCATTTTCATCAGACTTATTTATGAAGAGCATTTGACTCCAATAATAGATGTTTCTTTAGGTCTTTCAACCATGGTCCAAACTTTGTACCATTCAAATTCATTTAGCTCATCTTGCATGGCATTAATCCAACCATCATCACCTAATGCTTAAATAGTGATTTTTGGTTCTAATTGATAATGGAATGCTAAACGTTAAAATTTATATGTTAAATAACTTCTAGTCCTTATAGGTTTATTTTCATCACCAATGATATTATCACTTGGATGATTCTTAAGAAACAATTGATTTGTGTTTTGTAAACCCATTTTATCAACATATTGTAGAAAATCATCTGTCGTAAATGATTCAAAAATATTTTATTAAAAAACTTTCTTTATCAGAAGGTTCTTCTATCAATGGTTGATAATAATTTTTTGATAACACTTTTAGGGATGTAGATTGGGGTTGTTTAAAAATAAAAGGATCATATTCATTATATTTAACAGGGCATGTTTCTTTAATAGTACATGTATTTTTATTAAAAACTCTATATTCCTTAGAAGTTATGGAGTAGCCTCGGAAAATTTCTTCATCAGATTTGGGTCTGAATTTATGTAAATTATCTTTAGTATTCAGAATGAATACATTTCAACCAAATACCTTGAATTATGAAAGTCTGGTTTTTCAACCATTTCATAATTCTTACATGGTTTCGTTAAGAAAATGTCTAATAAAAATCGATTTATATTATAATAAGAAGTACTTATTGCTTCATACCAAAAGTGTTTAGCTATCAAATATTCACTCTACATGGTTCTAGTTATCTCTTAAACAATCTGATTTCTTCTTTCTACAACAGCATTCTGTTGAGGAGTTCAGGGAACTGAGAAGTTATGGGTAATGCCTTTTTTACTACATAAAGTTTTGAAATATGAATTATTAAATTCTCATCCACGATCACTATGAATAGTGATCAAAGGAAAGTTTTTATCATTTTTAACATAAGATGTAAATATTTTTAAATAAAAAAAATATTCATACTTGTTTGTTAGAAAAAAGACCCATGTAAATCTAATGTAGTCATCAACTAAGACAAATACAAAATATTTTCCTCCAATACATCTAGTTTTTTTTGGACTGAAAAGATGCATATGCACTAACTGTATAGCATTAGAAGTTTAGACATCACCGATTAACTTAAACCATGATTTATGTTGCCTTCCAAATTGAGAAGGATCACAAACTTTTGAAAAAACCAATCTACACTTTGGTAGATCATTAACAATTCTTTTCATTGAGAATATACATAGGTTATTAAGGATACATTGTATTATCCTTATATTCATGAACCAGGATTGATCTTCCATTGCAAAAAGGCAAGGTATATCTTGGCTACTATGGTCTTATAAGTTTTATATGTATACATTCCCTTTCTTGTGGGAGGAACGAATAAACTCTTCCTTGGAATTGTGTAATAAGCACATGTCATTCCTAAAATTCACAAGGTAACCTTCAAAAAATAATTGTCTTATTATAATGAGGTTTTTCTTATGAACCTTAACAAATAAAACATTTTAAATTAATGTTTTTATAAGAAGATCAATGTTACATATACCAATAATTTCTCCCTGATCATTATCTCAGAATGTTACCTTTCCTCCCTTCATCTTGATAGTCTTTTCAATTAAATTATTGTTACCAATCATATGTCAGGAACATCCCCAATCCATGTACGATTTATTGTTGTTGGTACTTTCTTTGATTTATGGAAAATAATAGAGTTAGACTTTCGGAATCTAAACATTCAAGGATTCGTAAATTTAATAATGAAAAATTTTAGGTATCCACCATTTCATAGAAAACTAAGGATTATGAAATCCTAAAGATTGAGTTTTTTTAATGAACAATTTTTCCCCAATTTCAAACACACTGTCATTTCGTGAAAATAGATCACTTTTGGAAACAAAATAGTTATTACTTAGAATGTGTTTAGAATGAATATAACCAAATCCAGAACAATTTTTTAAGGGTCAAATTTGGGAATAAATCTTGTCCTAGTTTCCCTTACCTAGGGTAAAATTTTACACACATTTCCTAAAAAAAATATTTTTTAATTCATTTTAATATTATGATTTTTATCCTCAAAAACATTAGTTTTAGCAATATATATATCTTCTAAAATATTTTTCATAGAAATTACAATTTCATGTCCCTTATAATATTTATCCTTTTCAAAATTAACATCGTTATGGTTTTTAAAAATACATTCAAAATTAGATTTTTTTTCTTATCAATATCTTTAGAAAGATTTTATACATCAATGGATTAAATGGATAATCTTGAATTTTCCTTATCATGATTTTTCTTGAGATTTGAATTTTCATTATCCAAATGTTTTGAAAACCTAGACACATATTCATACGATGGTAAAGTATTATATTTTTATGAGGAGAATTAATCATATGATGATTCATAATATTTATCTTAAGTTTAATTTTCATTCAAAGATACATTAGTAATTTATTCAGCGTTGTGTACCCTGGCCATTAGACAATCATTTTCAAAGGGTTTTTTGGAGTTTAAATTATGATTCTTCTATTCAAAAGAATCATACTCTAAGGATTAATGAGATGATTCACCAGCACTTGAACTCTAGTTTTCATTATTTTTCAAAATATTCTGAGCTTTATCCTTCTATTACTTATTTCAATTCCTTTGAGAATGCATTTATTTATATCCTTTTTCTCAATCATATGAAAAATTTTCCTTATATACCCTGATTTTTTTCATTCATAGAAAGTGACATCTGATTCTTTCTTGTCATTCCATTTTTTTTCTTATATCTATAATAAAGTTATTTCGTTCTAACTATATTTTTCATCCATTGAGCAGGATTAGCTCACTCATTCTCAAAATGTTGACATTCCCTAGATTCAGATAAAAAAGTGAAATTTTTATCCATATATATTGTAACCCTTTCAAGAGTCTTGGATTTAGTAATAGTAAAGTCTACACTTCTATTTCATTTATTCATCTTATTCATATAATCATCTCTTTTCATTCTTGTCTCATGATGAATAAGAGTTCCAAAAAGCTTATCAAGATTAATTTGAGACACTTTTCTATTCTCATCCATAGCTATTCATTTGGATTCACACTCATTATGCATAAAATAAATAATCTTGTGTACAAGAGCTTAATTATCTAAACCTTTCTCTCCCATAGATTGTAAGCTATTGAAAATGGTCAAAAATCATTTTTTCAGTTGAAAAAATGGTTCTCTAAAGGGAAATATAAATGCATGATATTCTACTCTAAATATAGATATTTTATTTTCTATCACTGTGGAAGTTCCAAAAATTTTATCCTCAAGTTTCTTCCATATACAGTTAGAATATTACCAAGATGAAATTTGACTTTATATTTTCCAGTTCATAGAACACAACAATGTATTGTGTACCTTGTAATTTTTTTTATATTTTTACTTTTCTTGGTTGGTGAGGGTTTTGACTTCCTTATCAGGAATATTGAAATCACTAGTAAGAATTACTAAATTTTCCACTCCTGCATTAATAACCAATGTCTTCATATGATCTATCTGATACTCATAATCATTACCATAAAATATAGGTGGTCTGGTAGGATTTAGATTGTAAATTGAAACAACATTAATTTTTTCCATTATATAAGAAAATATCTTTCCACAAAAACGTCTTAATTTAAAAGGTTTGTAAACAATGATAAAAGTCGCTAAGAAAAACATAAGCAAGAAATGTTATTCCATAAAATTTAGAACAATAAAAAATTAATCATGAAAACTGATATGTTAATATATGTATTTCAAGTAACTCATCTTATAACAATTATAGGATCAAAATAATGATGTATTTTCACAATTTCAAGAGGGGGTGAATTGTAAGTTTCAAAACATTCGTTTTTAACCTTAAGGAGAAGTATGTTTAACAAAGTTAAATAAGATAAATTTATAAAGCTTATTTTAGATCAAATAAAAAAACTTCCAAGGATCTAAATATATGATTCGGTAAAGAAATATTAAGGAACAATTAAAAATAAAAGATTCTACCTTAATGATTATGGAATATTACTTATCAATGTATACAAAAGTAGAAGAAAGTATAAGAAGTTTAATCATTCTTCCATTATCCAAATACAGTGAACATAAACTTGAAACCAAACATGTAACAAGTATAAAATATTTTAACCGAAAGAGTAGGGTATCCAACAACCTTGGATAAAGGTACCTTGATTTACACTTTCAAGAAGGTTTTTCTTACCCACACAAGGGTATGACCTCAATAAGTATCTTGGAATCTATCATGCTATCCCTACAATCCCTCTATCATTAAGATAATCGTCAACTCTAACTTTATATCCATAGAATCCCTTGATTGTACTCAGCAACAATCGGAGTTGTACTAAGCAATCTGAACAAGATGTTCATTATACACAAGGCATGAGAGTCTCTCTCTCTAGAAATTACTTCATCTGCATGAAATATATAGAGTGATCAACATATTTTTAGCTCATTCAAATGAGTTCTTATTTATAGGTACTTATCCAATAGCTATCCACATCCTCCAATAGTCATATTTTTCCATGATTTTTGGAGGGACCTATACATGTGTCACTCAATAAATGGTTAGTTAGAAACATATTTTATGACATCAAGTCATAACAAGTATATGGAAAATGAATTTTCTTAACCAAATCTATTTTTGGATTCTAAGGAAAAAAATTGAATTTGGAATCTAACCAAAAACACATTTAGAGTCTATAATATGTGGATATTTGGATTCTGTTTTACAATGCATTCAGAATTTGAATTCAATAGATTTTGGAGTTTGAATATTATTGAATTCGAAGTCTGAATTATAATGAATTTAGAGTCTGAATTCTATAGAATTTTGTGTCTGAATTATGAGGAATTCAGAGTCTGAATTCTGTGGGATTTGGTATCTGAATTATATAGAATTTAGAGCCTTATTTTTGAGGAATTCAGAGTCCAAATTTCATTGAATTAGGAGTCATAATTTCATAAAATTTGGAGTTTGAATTTCAGAGAATTATGAGTATTAATTTCAGAGTATCGGTGGTCTGAATTTCAGTGAATTTGGAGACTGAATTTCATAGAATTCGGAGTCTGAATTTTAGAGAATTTGGATTCTGAATTTCAGAGATTTTGGATTATGAAACTAGAATACATTATAATCAGGTAATTATAATATTATGGGGTTTTAGATATGAAACCAATTTTTTCCTTAGTAATAAAATTAGTTAGATTTAGAGATACTATAAAATTAACAATGAAAAAAGGTATGAATAAAAAATTCCTTTGAGAAAGAAAATTTTCTTTATAAAGATAATCTATATTGAAAATATAATTTTCCTTAAGATAGTGTGTTTGTGATTTTCAAAACATAGAGAAACGGAAAAGTCATAAGGAAACCTTATTGACTCTACATTATTTTACATTTTTATAACACAATATATAGTTAAACTGTAGAACTCCAATGAGGATTACTCAATATTTTTTTCTGTCTTTTTTATGATTCCATAGATAATGTTTCAAATAAATTATATATTTATAAAAATTATATTGAATACAATTGTGTTATTATAGTAAAATTCTATAAATTTTAAAAGGGATGGATATATATATATTTATTTATATTTTCGAAAGGAAATATTTCATATATAAATTTGAAAATCTATATACAACATAAAATTAGCATTGTGGAGGAATATAATAAAACATAGAAAATGTGTAAAACCATTATGTCTATACCAGGTCTCATGTATGGATATTAGTGTGTGATAAAAAATAACGGTGTAAAATAACATATATAATATTTCTAAAAAGGGACTTTTATAACTCCATATGAATCATATGAGGGAAAAAAATCAATTATTTTGGAGTTTCATGTTGTGATACAATTATAGGAGATCCCAAACCAAAATGGAATAAATTTCGGCATAATAAGCATCAATTGGATCATTTTATGATGTGTAGATAATTTTAATTTTTTAAATATTTATGGATTTATAATTCAGTAATTTTCTACATGTTAGTAAAGTGATTGGATTATTATATCCCACATTATTAGATAAATTAAAATTTGTCACATTTACCATGAATATCATATTTTTGTATTTGGTTCATATATTGTCTATTCAAGTAAGGACTAGGCATTAAAAAACTTATATTATAATAATTTTAAAAACAATAATTCACTTTATTTCAATAAATATCATTTAGGTTTAGTGTTTTTGTGAATTAGAAAAAATTCATACATAGTAGTCACATACCTCACAAGTGGACACACATGCCATTATGCATTATACATAAATAAGTAATATTCAAAATAAAAAATTATTTCTCATGCTAACATTTATTCAAAATTTTCCCTTGTTCTCATCTTTGTCCCAAATATTCCTCTAGAAAATGGGAAAAAATTTTAAAACATTGTTTGAGAACTAAAACATGGTAACGTAAATAGAAAGAATTAAAACTATTTGACTTATGAAAACCTCAAAACCCATTGAAAATTAGAATAATGTAATTATTTCCACACTTAAATAAAGTATGTAATTTCATTTGAAAAATATATCATTTCTTTCCTTTTTTTAATCATGATATTTATAGAAATCCCCTAGAAGGAATAGATATCACAGAAATGTATAATAGGATATAATTACGTAGAACAGAATGATGATGTGTTTGACTTACATACATTTTAATAATTAAAATTGATTAACCCTATGGTTGTATTTAATACCCAAGGCATTGGAGGTTATAATGTAACAATTCGTCCATTATTTATTACAGAACCACCGGCCCTTTGTTTATCAATCAACCACCCTTCAAATGTTCTAATACCATTATATCGTTATAACTCATAAAATCTTGTAATTTTATACTTGACAGTATTAAAATTGTATTTTCACTCAAATGAAAATATTTAATATTATAGAAATAATCATTCCATCATCAACAAAAATTTTAAACATTTGGAAAGAGATTTTTAAATCAAAGTGGCCTATACGAATCTGAATATTTTGGAAGATACTCAAATATTAACTTTTATAATATTAATTCCAGAGTAAATAAATTTATCAAAACCATTTTGAAAAAATGTACATGAATGAGAAATATTTATAAGAACAAATATAAAAAATCGTTAAAATGATGTTTTAGTTAAAGAGTGCTTTACAAATATTATATCATTTAAGTGATCATTAATTTAATGAACTGATTCTATTAATCCAATATAAACACACATAAACCAGTTGTAAATACAAAAAAAATATTAAAAAAGTAATATCACACAAAATTTTAACACTACATAATCAGGAAGTAGATGTTTTACCCGAAGAATGGGAATTGGGTTAATAATTCTCTTAAAACAATGTAATTAGTCGAATTGTGTGCCATAATAATTAATAAAATTAAAAATATATATATATATCATAGGAACAATTAATTATTTTTATAAAATGTCAATTTAATGTTATATACACTTCAGAAATTTATATAGGTGTATGACATTTAAATATGCCTCTATGAATGAAAATTGTAAAGAAGTCCCTTAACTTGAGTCCAACACGTCATATAAAATCATTATATTCTTGAATAATAAACATAGGATAATTATATAATTTATTTATTAAAATTTTCATGTTTTATTCCTTTTATATCACTTATTATTATTTTATAATAATTATATAATTATTTAAATACAAGTTGGGTGTTTTGACGATATTTGGAGCATGAGTCCAAAATTTCTTTGGTATGATGTTAATAATAAAAGTGATAATTAGTCCATCATAAATTCAATAATATTCATGAAATAATAATCAACATTATAAATCTGTTATACAATAAAATCTATCTACTATATATGGATATGAAAAATGAACTATGTTACAACCATGGAGACGGTAAGCCATACATACACATGGGTAACATTTCCATTTCTAAATGTTAATTATGTAAATAATTTAAGTATTATTTTATCTTTTAATATTTATAATAATGTCACTAATATCATATTAAACATTTAAATATAATTATATATATAATCCATGTGTTGTGGTGATAAAAAAGTATCACATCGCTTTGTGGAGGTGATAGTTCACGTGTACACATGAACGTTGTTAAAATTTTTATATACATGGAAGTTTAAAAAATTAATTGATATAATATTAATTAATATAATGAAAATTTTCCTAAATATCATATATAAACATTAATTATCTCATTATAACCAGTCTAGAATGTGATTTTCTAAAAACAAATTATATCATACTGGGAAGTTGTTGTTTTTCATACAAATGAATGATAATTCTTTTCCCATTTGGTTGAAGTGTAAAACAATATTGGTGATGATTAAAAAAATTAGTATATTTTTTATATTAGAGATATTATTTCACCATCTTGAATTATATTTAAAGGATGTGGAAGATGAAACTAAACAAAAACACTTATTTAATAACTATAACTTTTCAGTGAAATTTTTTTTTATTAACACCATAACACGTCTAAGTTGAGTGTTCTATATAAACTAAGAGATCATGAATGTGAGGAGGTATTATAAGAATGTATTTGGTAATATATTATAAAACAAAATTTGTTTAGTAAAGTGAATAAATGAAAAGAATGGGTTTCCTTTTATTGGAGAGGAGAGGGGCACACTTAGAATCTTCAAAATAATTAATTCATATAAAGTAATTTTATATTTCAAATAGCTCAAAAATAATTTATTTCAAATAGATGATTATTATTGGTCAAAATAAATTCACTATGTTAAATTTATACTTTTTTAATGATTTTTAAATCATAGTCATTATTTAACACTTTATTATACCCTTTTAACTCTTTCTATGAAATTATGTAATTTACACAATAATGGTTAATATAATTATTATAAAATAAAAAAACCCAATTAATGACACATTGATGAAATTTTTATACACAACCCATTCATTTGGATAAATTTTATATTTATTATAAATTTATTTAATTTAATAAAATATTGTTTGTTTTATAATATAATTAATGCCATTTTTTACACAATTCATTTTATGAATTTTAAAAAATATCATACAAACATGATATCTTAAAAAAAATTTAACTCATTAGTTAATTTTAAAATTAAATCATATAATTTTTTTCAAAAATAAATTCCTTAAACTAATATTTCTTTTAATAATTTTAATATCATTGAATTGATATTTTCTTTAATTAATCAATAACTACATCATCATTGTAAAATAGTTTTATTTAAATATTTCATCCGAATAAAAATGAAAATAAAATTTCATGATGACGGTTAAAAAAAATTCTTTCAAAATAATATTTATAGTGTAACATATCGCAAATATAAGAAAATATTAAAAATATTGCTTCTGTCAAAAACAAGTGTATGCCCAAATTGAATTTTTATTGAATTATATAATATAAATGGAATAAATCCATACAATTATCTCCAGGAGCTCAAGAAATCCTAATAGGGGTCTTTATGGTAAAAAATAACTCATATAATAATACTGAAAATTTTTATAAAAATTCACAAATATTTATAATATTATTTTTTACTTTAATTACCCAATTTAGCATTAACTATAGTAATAAAAAATATTACCAATGTTAATATTCATAATGTAGCGAAATAAAAGTGACCTATTAAATAAATTAGGAGTTATGCGTCCAAATATTGGATATTTTTTTCAACATTCAAAACATAAAATTGGTTAAAATTAATTTAAATTAATCACATTGACAGTTTATGAAAATTAGTTTTTATAATAAAAACATTTGAAATATTGAAAACAATTTGTATCCCAGTTCATTGTGATATTGATTTAAATGAACTTAATTTTATTAAATGGTACAATTTTATCAAATTATAATTTAAAAACATTTAAATAAATAATTAAACACTTTAAATAAATTTAATGAAAAAATATTTTACAATTAAAATGAAGTATTTTTCAGTAGTCATCAAAACATAAAACATATAATAAAAATATATAAAATATAAAATGTAAATATTGATATTTTACCTTCAAATAAAATTTTTATTTTTTAAAATATCATTTATAAAAGTGTTAAAAACTATATATTAGACAAATTCAATATCAAAAGGATGTAAAAATCCCTTTTATAAAAAAATATGAATGTAATGTCTAAAATAATATTTATTCTTATAAAATTTATAGAAAAAAAAATATGTTTTATTTTTAAAGTTATATTGAATGTGTAATATGTAATATATATACCTTTAATATAATCTAACATGAGTGATTTTTTTAATAATAAAAATAAAACTTCTGCAAATTTCAATATTTTTTCACAAAACATTTCCCTTTACTTTAAAAATGGTTTTATATTAAATTATAATTAATTTTTCACCAAATAATTAAATATATATACATGTGTAAACTATATATTCCTAATTATGATCATATTATTCATTCCCAAAATTCTAATTTCTTGGTTATAATTGTAACATAATAATATTTAGTTGTCTATTTATGCTCGTTTTGGTGTACCATGTATGTTATCAGACATAGAATTTTTTTAACAAGGGATGTTAAATTATCCCCCACTTGTTATTTCATCCTTGCATTTTTGAATCATGGATTTATTACTAATTATTAAATTTTCAGAATTCCATTTTGGAAATCCCCCATCAGAAAAATTATTAATAAAAAAACAATATTAAAATAAATAATGAGAAATATGAAGGTTAACTAACATAACTTATCCTACGATCCCATGTAGGAAAATATGGAAATGGAAGGGAAATATAACCCTAAAAAACTAATATATAGTGATTGATAAAAATGTCCTGAGAATATTAACTATCACAAAACAATTAATATGATATGTTTCAAAAGACCATTATTAAATATAAACGGATAAAAATTTTCTTTCAAGAACCTTTTAATAGTATCGACAACTTCGTTTAATACATAGATTAGGACCATTAAGAAACATAAATACATGAAAAGTATAGTTTCATCCTTTAATAAATTTCAACCAAATACTTGTCTATTTCTCTTAATGATGAGTATTCATGGTAAGTTTTTCATTATTAAAGAAGTATACTGATCTTTAATAGAATCACAAAATCCACAAAAGAGTCAATAAATTTTTTCATGTACTGATAAATTATTCAAAACCAAAATGGTTAGAGAATGGTAAAATAATTATCTAAGAATAATTATCCTTTATGAGATGAAAAAATACATCAATATAAATAATTCAAAAGTAATTACCAAAGATAAACTTAGACCATTTGATAAATTAATGTCTATAAAATTCTTCAAAATATTCCAATCCAAATTTGAATCCCAAAATCTAAATGTATTATATCACATAGTCTTCCATGATAAATTTTTTAAGTTATCTCCAAATAACATCCATTACTCATGAAGTCTTATACCAAAAAGTAATTTCTCTAATAATCATCAAGATACGTTAACAATTTCCATAAGTAACATGAATAATCATTAATAAAAAATAAAATCAAAGATTTTCAAAAACATAATTAATCCTTCACTCCTCAAATAAAATTCCATTTTATTATATTTCCCTAAATCATATAAGACTCTCCAAATACGTATCATCTTATGAAAAAATATTAATCAATAAATTAGTATAACATTTCCCAATCTCAATGTTATATATTTGATAAAACTTAAGTTTTGGAAGTCAACTTATTGTTATTCTGTGAACTATTTTAACAATAAAATAACAATTCAAACACTCTTATGGTATCATAGGGATTAGTGGTAGGTGATTCACCCTTGTCTCCATTAGGTTTTGGGTTTGATTCCAATGTCATTGTCGGAAAAGACATATTTTGTTCTATCATGTGGTTTTCTCTTTCTATAAAGCTATAAAATTATTATAACATCCTAAAAATATGATAATTCCCTCAAATATAACCCTAACAAGTTTTAACTTCAATGATTATCTCACACCATTAGTTTTTCATCCCAAAACATTTTAACCTATAATTACCTCTAGAAATGAATGCCTCCAAAATATGTTTAGTTGCCTTAAAATTTTATTATGAATATCATAAAAAGTGGTTTCCAAGACCCTAAACATATGATAAACCAAAGAATTATAAACCCATAATGATATCCAAAACTCTTAAGAAAACATCATAATATTTTATGTAGTATAAACCATGCTCTAATACCAACTATAGGGACCTAACCATAAAAATTAAATAGTCAATTTATTTTTAAAACAAAAAATCACATTCTATTCCCAAATTAATTTTAGGTTTATAGTTTTAGATAAATTTGGAAATCTATTACATAGTAATCCCATACATTACAGGTGTACACTTAAACTTAGTATCCATATTTTACATATATATAATATCATTAAAATTAATAATACTTTCTTATGTTGATATATCTTCACAATTTTCCATTGATCTCATCCTTGTCTCACTCTTCCTTACCCCCTAAGGAAAAAATTTAAAAATATGTGATGAAAACAATAGCTCAATAAGGTATAAACAATGAAGGAAACATGTAATCCCTTTTAAAACATGAAAACCCATGAAAACATATTATTACATAATACTTTTTACCATTAAAAATTAGTAAACCATTTCCTCGAAAAATAACCAAATTTTTTACCTTTTTTGTAATCATGGGATTACTAAAAACCCATAATAAGCATAGATAACACATTAAGGTATCTTGGAAACTAAATTTACTTAAATTTAATAATCATGTAGTCAACATCCAAACATGTCACTATTACAAATGGAATATCCTTAGATTCCACTTTTATACCCAGTGCATTTGAGGTTATAACATAACCACCCATTAATTGTTTATCTTAGATACACCCATACATGTTTTATCACGTTGCCACCTGTCAAATTTACATGTAACATTAAACTATCATAACACAAAAATTCTTACAGTTTTCAATATGTACCTCATAAAATTTCATTTTCACTCATTAGAAAAAATTTCATGTTTTATATATAATTAATCAATTTTGAAAAACTACATGAAACATTTAAAAAGTTATTTTAATTCAAATTGTCCCACACCACTTCGAAAAATTTGAATGAATCTCAAAAATTACCATTTTTAAAATATTAATGTCCATATAAATACATTCATAATAACTATTTTAAAACCTGTACATGAAAGTTAAATATGTAGATGAATAAATTATTAAAAAATATATAATAATGATTCCATTAAAATGTCTTTTAGAAATATCCTATCAATTAAGTGATTATTAATAAAATTGTTGTTCTTTAAAAAAAGTTGTGGTTGATGCATCATGTCACTGCGAAAGGAGATACATGTTTCAATCATCATATATGGAGACTTGTTACATAGCATATAGGATCACAACCATGTGTCTCATGAACATAAAATGAAGGAATAGTTTTATATCATGCCTACATAATCATTAATGAATCATCCCTTTGTCACTACCTTCCCACATAATTTATGCATTAACACCTTTGTATTAAATTCCACAAGGGGGTTCACAGGATTCAAACACTACTCTTTTTGATGCAGGAATACATGGCTTACCACAGAGTAACAACCACACCTAAATTAATAAAATGAATTTATTATGTTTAAAAACTATTAATACATATAAAAACAGTTAATATAATGTGTAATATATTCAAAATTAATTTCATGCATATGATTAGCATGAAATAATCACGAAGTTGAGTTTTAACCCAAACAATGGATATTGCGTAATGAATTTCCTTACAACATTGTAATCAGTCGAATCATTTTCCACATGAAAAAGTAACATTTCAAAAAATATTAAATATATTTTGAATAAATTAATCCAAGATATAGAATTTCAATGTAATGTTATATAAACATCAGAAATGAATATTGATGCATACCATCAAAATATTCTGCAATGAATGAAAATTAAGACGACATCTCTTACTATGAGTCCATCTTGTCATGAAAACCCAATATATTAATAAATAATAAACATTAGTTAATTTTTTTAACATCCTGACAACCATTTATAACTTTTCTTATTCCATTTATATCACTTATTATAATTTTATAATAATTACATAATTATTTAAATTCATTCTTTTAATTTTGATGATATTCAGTGCATGAGTCCAAAATGACGCTAGTAAGATGTCAACAGTCAAAGTGTTCATCAGTCCAAAATCTATAGAATATTATTCATGAAATAATAATCAATTTTATAGATAAATTATAATTTAAAATCAATAAATTTCAAATGGATATAAAAATTGAACTACGATACAATCATATAGTCAATAAGTCATATGAAAGCAAGAGAAACATTTCCATTTTTCAAAGATAATTATCGATATAAGGTAAATAATTTATTATATTTAAAAATAATAATAATATAATTAATATCATATTTATAATTTACATATACTAATATATATCAACCATGTGATGTTGTGTAGAAAAATGAATCTCAACAAATTATGGAGGTGTTACTTCACAAGTACGCACGAATGTCATTGTTTTTTTGTTCATGGTAATGTAAGAAAGTAATTGATATGTTATTCTATAATTATTATTATTATTTCATTAATATCATATATAATCATTAATTACATCATTATAAAAAATATTGAGAGATTTTTATTGAAAACAAATTGTATCAATCTATGAGGCGGTAGTTCTCTGTACACATGAACAATAATTTTTTTCCTGTTCGATGTAAGTGAAGATGGATTTATGTGATGATAATAAAATATAATTATATGGGGGATATTAGAGTTGTTATTTCCATGTGGATGAATAATTTTTATTTTATGTGTATAACTAGATAAAATAAAAGCACTTAATCATAACCCATGCCTTTTCTTCAGACAATCTCTTTTTATTAACTCCTTAACACTACAATGGTTAGTGTTCTACGTAAAATAATAGATATTGATTTTTTAAGGGATTATATGAATATATTTGTGTATATTAAGGATTAATAGTATGGTTTTCATGTGTGATTAAATGATATGAATTGGTTCCCTTTTATAGGAGAGTGGAGGGGATCTTTTAGAATTATTTAAAGTATTAAATTAATATAAATTTCTTATATAATCCACATATCTTTAACCCAACTTATTTAAAATATAAGTTGACTATTTTATGAAAGAAAATCCACCAATTAATATTAGACATGTTTTTTTATTTTTCTATTCCTTATCTTTTTATTCAACATTAATTTTATCATTTTAACATATATGGTGATATCATGTAATTTACATATTTAAGGATCATATAATTACTATCGAATTAAAATATACCAATAAATAAGTAATTAATCGCATTTTGATTCTTATAATGTTGAATTGGATTTTTATTATATTTATATGAAGTTTTTATCATTTAATAAAATGTTATTTGTATTAAAATATCATTAATGTCAATTTTGACACTATTTCTTACATGTCTATTTAATTATATCATAAAAAAATGATATCTTCAAACCTATACATTTAACTAATAACTAACATGTATAATTAATCCATAAAAATATTTTTTTAAATTAGTTCTGCCAATATATATATATATATATATTAATAATTCAATATAATTTATTATATATTTCCATTAATTAAACAACTTTGGAATTATCAACATGATATCCTTTAATTTAATTATTTCATCCTTAAAGTTTATAGGAAAAATATCAATATTAAGAATAAAATAATATCTTTCAAAATACTACTTAGAGTAATAAATATCCACTATATAACCCCTAATTAAAAATATTTCACTTGTTAAAAACAAGTGTGTGAAAAAATTGAATTTTCATTGCATTTAATACCATAAACGACATAATGTCATCCATGTGGCTACTAGATCTCAAAAAATTGTCTCAGGGATTATTTTTTCATTAAAAATATCATCCAATATAATTAAAAAAATTGTTTATTATAATTTTCTATTATTTATAATATTATTTTTACCTTTACCTATTATATTATACTATAACCATGGAAAAAATATATCTAATGTTCCTATTCATAACAACAAAAATAAAAGGGAACTATTTTTAGATTTTAAAAAATATAATTTAATACATTTATTTCATTTTACAACATTCAAAACTAATAATCAATAAAATTTAATATGAAATTAATCCAATTTTGGGATCAACAAAACATGGTTTTAATGTAAAAACATTGAAATGATTGAAATATTTATTATCCAAATTCCACGTGATATTGATTCCAATAACCTAAATTTGATTAATGTGTCAAAAAATGGTCTATTTGTACATTAATAATAATCAAATATATAATTTAACAAAATAAATAAATTTGATTAAAAAGTTGTTTTCTATTAAAATGCGATATTTTTTCAATATTCTTCAAAAGATTAATCTTATTAGAAAAACCAAAAAAGTTGAACCATAATAATTTTTATATTAATATTTTAATGAAGAAGTTTATTTTTTAAAATATAAGTTTTAATTTCATCAAAAACTATACCTAAAACAACTTCTCCTTCAAAAGATGTCAAAATTTCCTATTTTTTAAAAAATATTTCTTTTATGTTTAAAATTGGACTTCTTATTTTATATTGTCTATAAAAAAATTATATGAAATATAAACTGTAGGACCATAGGTTTTTTGTCTACTCTCTCAGGATTTAACAATTTTTAATCATTTCAATTTATTATTGATAATATTTTTAATCATACTACATTTGTGTAAATCATAGTTATCCGTATTCATGAAATGGATTAATTAATTCTAACAGTATCTATGTTGAAAAACAGTTCAAACATGCATATGATATATGTGTTTGAAGATAACACTAATTTGTTGGAAGGAATCACTATTGGAAGGACTCGTAGTTGGAAAGAATCACTATTGTAAGGACTCACTATTGGAAGGATTCACTGTTGGATGGACTAACTGTTAGAAAAACTCTCAGTCAGATAAACTATCTCATTGATAGAATGATGAAACTACCAATAGATTAATTGTCTCACTTCTAACAGGAAGGACTCACTTCTGAAATGAGTCACCATTATATCAATTTTCTCATTGACAGAAGGAAGGACTCACCGCTGAAATGAGTCCCTATTAGATCAACTATATCACCAGCATACAGAAGATATCATTGTTAGATCAAATGTCTCATCGATAGAAGGAAGGAATCATTGTTAGATCAACTATATCATTAATAGAAGGACTCGCCATTGAAAGGAGTCACTAATGAATCACCTACCGACATACTTTTTAAATTTATTTAAATAAAAATTATTTTCTAACTTTCACATTTGTGTTACTTAATGACTCTGACATAATTAATGAACATTTTCAGACAATATAGAAGATAGTATAATCTACATGGTATCCCCAAATACACATTTTCAGTTTCGAATGATTAAAATGGAAAAAATCAGGAGAACTAGAGTGTGATGAGAATAGTACAAAAGCGAAGACAGAAAATATACGCATATACCTGAGAAGAAGAGAAATATACTTGGAGAACTATTATTTACTGTTCTATTGGTTTTGAACCAAGAAGCTGGTGCAGATCATGTTTTTTATCTTTATAGAATTATACCAAACTGAATGAGGGGAACATCTCATTCACCTAGAACGCAGAACCCAATGATTCATGACCCTATTTTTCGGTTTCTATTTCTAAAAGAGGAATCCAAGATCTTTTCTAACACATTAAAGAATCGAGAGTTGATCTGGATAACACTTATAGGATTATAAACCATTTCAAATAATTAATTATCTATTGTGTATATTTTTACAACATTTAGAGTAGTGTGTGTTTCTGTTTATAAAAAACACATTGTCTCTTGCCCCTGACTTGAAGATATATGAAATCCTCACTCAAAACACTTTCTAAATATTGTTTTCCTATGTATAACTGTGGAAGAGTTCATCAGACAAGATATTTTATACCCACAATTAACTGTGGTAGAGGACTTATGAATTGGATATCATGTGTGCTATTGTAAATCCTGATCTAGGGTGTGGATCAATCTATTTATTTATTTAAACTACTTGTGGGTAGGTGATCACCCTGTGGAGAGGATTATGTCTCTGCTTTAGACTATAACTCTTTTGAAATTCCATTGTGTTTTTTATTTTAGTTTTACACTATTTTATCACATATTTCATAAAACTATATTTTACTCTTATAGTTATTATTATAATGTTTTTATAATAGTATAGAATTTACAGAAAATTTTCAAAATATGTATTAATTTTCAAATTGATACAACTCACAACTAATCAATGTTTTTAGAAATTAATTGAATTATCATGATCTTATAAATTCACTTCTGGATAACTGGCCAATAGACTATTAAATTTGGGGAACTTTAAAATAATACTTTTTAATAAAAATATATATAGTATCTCAATTCATTCCTCTCTTTAATGTCCTACTCCAACCAAAATTTTGTATAAGAGGATTTGGATTTTTCTATTTATAAATATTTTTCAAATTTTTTAACTCTAATTATATTTGTATTTCTAATATCAAAATATTTATGTTAATACTACATTTTTTAAATCATTAAAAACTTTTTATAATATTTTATTATGGAAAATAAGATGAAAGGTGATGTTACTAAAAAATCTATATTCTTTAATATAACCAAATATTCAAAATGAAAAATTAAAATGAAAATACACATTGAATGTTTGGGTTTCTGAATTTGGTAATCAATTATAGATGAATATATGATTCCTTCTATGTCTAGAACAACTTGGTATGACCCAACATAGACTATTTATAACAATGAATTAAACACCATGAATTCCTTAGACTATTCATTTGGAGATGATAAATGTAACAGAATTTATGAATGTAAAACAACCCATGAAATTTGGGATACATTTTTTGTTTCACATGATGTAACTTCTACTATTAAAGAAGTGAGACTAAACACATATATTATTAAGTATGATACCATTAAAATGAATCCTGATGAGCCTATTTTTTACATGTATCTCGAGTGTGATTAAATACAGAACACAATGATATCTTTTGGAATAGATGTTATTGCCATTGAAGAATTTATGATAATTTCAAGATGTTTACATGATAGATGTAGAGGAACATTTTCCTCCATTAGAGAATTATGTGACATCAACAAACTACCTATCAAAGAACAAATTATAAAACTGATTATGTCCGATGAATAGATTAAAGTCAACAATGATGAAAAGGATGTACCTAAGAAGAATTTAGTATCCTTCAAGGCTACATCCTCTTAGAATATTGGAAATGAGAAGGTTCATGCCTCTTCTAAAATCTCTAATAATGATGAATCAATATCAGATAATGATGGAGAGATAGCTCAGCTATCCGGAAGATACAAGAAATTCTATAGACAAAATAATTTCATTAGGAAACTCAATTATAAAGGGAGATATGATAATAAGGGAAACTAGAAAACGGACTATTAAATAAATGAATAATTAGAGGAGTTTGTCTACTATGAATGTTAGTGGAGAGGACATGTCAAAGATGACTATCCAAAATTAAAATAAAAAATGAAGAATAATAATAATGAAAAGAAGTATAAGAATGCTATGAATGACACCAATAGTTCATTTAAGGATATCTTTAGTGAATCATTATCATCTCATGATGAAAAATAAGATATGAAAAATATGTGTTTTATAAAAAACACATCTGAGGTAACCTTAGATTCTCTTGCACATGATTCCAATTATTCTAGAAATGAAACTTATTATGAAAATATGACTAGTGATTAATTATTTGAATACAGAAACATGTTGGAAGAGACATGCAATTAACTAAAAGAAAAATATAAATAATTAAAGAAACAACATTCTCTAACTGGAACTATTATGTCTGAACCAACTACTAAAAATAAAAAGAGTGCTCAACTTCTCAAAAAAAACAACAAATTATAAATGTGTAATGAGTAATTAATGTAGTA
Source organism: Viscum album (assembly GCA_963277665.1). Classification (NCBI taxonomy): domain Eukaryota; kingdom Viridiplantae; phylum Streptophyta; class Magnoliopsida; order Santalales; family Viscaceae; genus Viscum; species Viscum album. The sequence goes on from OY728137.1 coordinate 1,214,435,889, forward strand.
TCTACAAAAGTTTATTGATGGAAAAAATACTCTTACTCAAATTCTTGGTAAACAGATAGCTCATATGTACAGTTTAGGTATTGAATATCATATTATACAAAGAAACCTATCTAAAACACATTTTGTAACTAAATTTGGAAAATATATTTTTCTACCTATAAATAAAAATTCTACTACTATTTGCAGTTATGGAAAATCCTCTTCTACCTATAGTTTTTCTAGACCAAGTAGAGTCTATTTTTCAAATAAGTTATATAATTCTTATAAGAAACCCATGAAAAAAATGTGGGTCTATAAAGCGCTTATTACTAATGTCACTGGACCAAAAGAAGTCAAGATACCAAATTATGTTTTTGATTGATTAATCTGTATGATATATGTCTGAAGAGCTCCTGCAAGAGTCAGTAGTACATGGATAGTGGATTTTTATGACACATGATAAGATAATATTCATGCTTCAATAACCAACTCATGATTAATGGGGGATATGTCACTTTTTGTTACAATTATAAAGGAAATATAATTACTATTGGAAAAATTAGTAACTCTCACTATCTTTTAATTTCTAATATAATTTTTATTGATTGATTGAAATATAACTTGCTTATAATTTCATAATAATTGGATGATGGATTTCCTGTTAAATTTTAAAATAATGCATGCAATTTTTTTAACTCTATAAATAAATTAGTATTTTAATCTTTTCGAAATGAAAATATATGTTTTGTTAACATAGAATCTTTATTTACTCTAAATCATTATATTTTATGTGCCATTCATAAAGATCCTTTGATTTGGAATAGGTGATTAGTACACTATAATGTACATTCTCCTAGACAATATGATAGAAATGGACTAGTTAGGTATCTACCCAAACATGAGTCTTTTAATGAAAAAGTCTGTAATCATTGTCAAATGGGTAATAAAAACAAGATATATTTAAAATCCAAGCTAGAAGTTTACACATCTCAACCTTTAGATCTGGTTCACATGGACATTTTTGGACCATCTTGAGTTTCTAGTTTGAATGGGAAGCACTATGTCTATGTTCATGTAAATGGAAATTATAGGTATACATGGACTTATTTTTTAGCTCACAAATGTGAAGAATGTATTCACTTAATTAGGTATTCTAAAATAGTGGAAAATATAAGTGGATTTAGGATAATATCCATAAGAATTTATCATGGTTGAGAGTTTGAAAATCATGACATTGAAACATTTTTCTCACGCAATAGTTATAGTCATAAGTTCTCTACACCTAGGTCATCTCATCAAAATGGAGTAATGGAAAGAAGAAATATAACCATACAAGAGATATCCCGAAAAATGCATACTGAATATGATCTACCTATTTACTTTTTGTTTGAGTCTTTGAATATATCTTGTTATATAATTAATAGTCTTAATTAGACATATCCTCATGAATAATCCTTAGAGTTGTGGAACAATGGAAAACACAAAGTTATATAATTCAATGTATTTAGTTAAAAAGTCTATATCATTAATACAAAGGAATGTCTTGACAAATTAACATCCACAAGTTATGAAAGAATCTTCTTAGGTTACTAAAGCTCTAGTAAAGCCTATAGATTCTTTAATAAAAGAACCATGTGTGTGGAAGAATGTAACGACCCAAAGTTTTTCAATAGAAAATTCCCTTCTTATATTTATGTCATAAAAACACAAAATAATGAACTACTAAGTGATAAGTGACCTTTAAACATAATTTTGTCACTCCTATGTTTGTAATTTTGAAAATCTGACATACACGGTTGTGTTCAAGATGATTTTTGGAGTCTAATGAAACAAAAATAAATTTTGGTGAATAGTGACTTAACCTTAGGAATAGTAACATACCCTTATGAATAGTAATATGACCCTTATGAATATTAAATCATCCAACATAAGAGTAACATTACCTATGAATAATAAAATAAAATTTAGACATCTTAGAAAGTGATAATTTGATCTTAGTAAACGTTTTTTTTTTGTATTTTATAAGTCCTAAATAATTAATTATAATTAATTAATTAATTTAAAAGAGTATTTATCTCCCTAAAATGTATTTATAAATTATTTAATATATGTCTTATAGTTTTTAGATAATTTTATAAGACCCTGCGTAATTTTTGAAAGCACCATAAAATCAGTTTTAATCTTAAAAATTGTTTTTTAAGTAAATTATGATTTTAATTAAATATTAAATTAATAATATTTAGAAAATTATTTTTGAAAAATGGACTTCATTTTTGGATTCTACACATAAAAAAATGGTTGGGGTAAAGTTTTGGTATTTTTCTGTGATACTTGAATTTTTGATGAATAGTGAAATACCGTAATTTACAAAATAAGTTAAATAAGGTAATTATTGGGTCATGTGTGATGTCCTTCTGATGTAATCACACTTGTTTCTGGATTACATTATAAAATTACTATTCTTGGTAATTCAAGACTCACTATTCCTTGTCTTGTGGGGAAATAATAAACTAATCAATTTTATATTAAGGAAACTCGTCTCCCCTCCACTATAAAAACTACCCTTCACTCCCTCTTTTCCTCACACCTCTCAAGCTCCAATCCTTCTCTAAACTCTTCACAAAAACCTTCCTTAGACCCTCCCCCACGTCCAAAATCTTCTAGTATCATCAAAAGACAAATACTAGCTTCCTTAAGGAGGATCTCAAGAGGAAGATTCTAGAGGTAATTTCTCTCCCACTTCTCCTTTAATTTCCTTTCAAGTTCAAGTTCCTTTCTTGATCTCTCCCAACCTATATTCATCCAAATTGTTTTGTAACTCCATTATTATACATATAATGTAATTTTATGATTCTAATGGGATATTATATCACCCCACCCCCTTTCCCTCATCCTTTTATTTTATTAAAGAGAACGTTGTTCATGAGGTGTTAATTTATCACCTTCAAAAATGACATGCTCTCTTCTTCCATTTCTACCTTCAGATCTGGTCATGAAACCATTTTTATTGTTTAAAAATAATATTTTATATGTACTATGTTCTATTTTAAGTTCTTTAAATAACTTATGGCCATATTACTAAGTGAAAAGTTAAAACAAGTTCGTTTTGATCCAAAAACCGCTCAAATTAACCCAAATAACAATCATTAAATTATTATCTATTGATTCATCCAAATGGATCTAATATAGTTCATTATAAAATCATTAAAGCTCCTGTAATATCATTAATAACATTTAATATCAGTTCTGGATGTTTACCCATGATCTACCCAAACATCAATTTAAGTATACAAGTGAACCACTCAAGAAAACCATGAAAACGAACATCCCCGAACAATGTTTTTAAACTCTATAAGTCATCCAAAGGAACATAATATGAAATAATGAAACCATAATGAACCCTATTAATGTAAAAAATGTTTTTGAATTTCTAATTAATGAATATAATGTCATTATACAGGACATTAAAGAGAAGGAGGCATTCGAGTACAAGGTAAGGGGAAATTCGTGAACCCAACTTTCATCCTTCGGGTTCTACCTCTTTCACTCCATTTTTGATATGGTTACTCTCGAAAGATAATTTATTCATAGTTTTCTTTCCTTTTCTGGTATATAAAAGTTTTCTAATTAAGTTTATGATAATCCAAATGTTTTCCAAAAGAACTCTTCTCTTAAGAACTCAACTTCTACCTCTCATTCAAGGTTGATGGTTCTTATATCAAGTATGTTGTTCCCTCTTTCTTTTGGGAACCCAATGTTTATGAATGTGTTCTTATGATATGAAACCCATTACTTTTCATGGGTTAGTTATTTTCATTTATGTTATATGTTCATTGTGGAATGCATGATAAATGATAATTTTATGATGTGACGGGTGCACCCGGAATTATATAGCGCAATATGAATGTTTAAATGTGACGGGTGCACCCGGAATTATATAGCACTTTAATGCATTGGGTAAAGTGATTAATATCATGAGTAAATGTTAAATGATGTGTTAAAAATATTCTAGCTTGGTTCACAATTATGTGTGGTAGTTAGCCACTAAAACATGATGTTTCATTTGTATGCATTTCCACATTTCAAGTCTTTTATTTATGCTCCTCTCATGTTCATAATCATTTTCCTATGTCATGATTATGCTCACCCCATGATATATTGTTCTTATCTATCCTCTTACTGGAATTCTAGATCACCCCTTTTGATGTATATCCTTAGGTGGCTATATTTACTAAGAAGAGGACAAGTTCCACTAAGAAGCTAGTGAAGAAGAAATTAAATATATGTTTATGGATGATGTTGTATATGTTATGTGTGGTCCTAGTTTTCCCAAGACACTAAACATTTGGATCCTCTATGTGTAAAACTATTATGTTGTTTATCTTTGAAATGATGTAATAGTAATGAAAGAAAAGGTTGGGTCGCTATAGTTGGTATCAGAGGAAAGGTTTAGTTAATTTGGGAATTAGGATTAGTGAACCCTAAAGAAAACCTCTAGCATGAGACTAAGTACAAAAATTCACACAAGAATATTTACCTAGGGATCACATATGTTATGTTTTTTGTATAATTGTTTAAATGAATAAGTTATACATGACTTGTTTACTTATGTTTTCTTCTAACCTTTTCTATTTTAGTAAATGGTGGGAACCAGGAGAAATCAGGCCAACAACTCTTGCGAGGGCCAATGCAACGATTTCCCAAACAACATCCCCAATGATTTTGGAGGTGGTGTTCAAAACATCATGGAAATGCTTACCCAATTATCTCAGGTTATGAATAATAACCATAATAATGGGGAACGTCCTCCTTCACCAAAGAGGGATCAACTGGCTATCGAATTATTTATACAGCAACGACCACCGATGTTTTGTGGATCTTCCAATCCACTAGTTGCGGAATAGTGGGTCAACTCCATGGAGAAGATCTTTTTTGTTCTTCATTGTTCTGAGATGGAGAAGGTGACTCTAGCCGTTTATCATCTAGATTTAGAAGCCGAACAATGGTGGGATTTGATTAAGAACACCAATCCAAGGGAGGACACTGAAGAGATGGAATGGGAAGACTTTAAGATAATGTTTCTTAATAAGTACTTCCCACAAACTCTTCACACGAAGATGGAGAGATAATTCATAGAGCTCAAGAAAAAATAAGGAGAATATGTCACAACCTATGAATCAAATTTCACAAGGCTCACAAGGTATGCTTCGGGTTTTGTTATCAACAATGATAGAAAAATTGATAGATTCTTAAGTGGATTAAAACCACATCTTCAAAAGGATCTTGCAATTCGAGACATTGGGAGTTATGAAGAAGTTTTTTGGTGTGATCTCAAAGTAGAGATGGAGTTTGGAGAATGGTCTCATGGATATGGTGATAAGAAAATAAATAAGGAGTTTCAAGCTGGTGGATCTAGTGACAAAGGTGGGAAGAAAAATCAACAACCCACATGCCAAAAATGTGGGATGTTGCACAATGGGAACTGCCTCAAAGGGACAGGGAAATTCTTTAAGTGTGGTAAAGAAGGACACCATTCTCAAGAGTGTCGAAAAGAAATGAAAAGGAAGGAGAATGTAGCTGATGAAAGGAGAGAACCACTCGTGGTTCAATTCTACAACTGTAGGGATCTAGGGCACTATGCAAACCAGTGCACTAAACCTCGATCTCTCGAGGGTAATTAGCGTCAGCAACCACCAAAGCCAAAAGAACAAGGGAAGGCTTATTCCATCACTACTGAGAAGGTGGAGTATGATAATGAAGTCTTACAAGGTAAACTTCCTATTCACTCAAGAATGGAAAAATTCTTATTTGATTATGGTTCTATGCATTCCTTTATATCTTGTAAGTTTTCTAGAACTATAGAATCGAATCCCTGAAACCTTGAAGTAGAGATATCTTTAGAAACACCAATTTGTGCAATCATTGAAACCCAAGTGTTGGACTCTTCTCCTATTAGAGTATGTGGGAATATTCTTCTGGAAAATCTCGTAATACTTCCCTTGGTGGAATTCGACGCTATAATGGGAATGGACTGGCTCTCGTTATATAGAGCACATATCAACTGTCAGGAAAAGGAAATATATTTTCATATTCTGAACCATCCCATGCTCCTCTAAAAATGCAAGGAAGATTATGAATCTCCTTTGAAAAATCCTTCAATGGTGTGGGTGTTGATTCCTTATGAAGAAGCATACCTCGCCCAAATGGTTGAGTCGAAGGAAAGTTCCAACCTTGAGGAAATGCCCATCATGAGGGAATATGGCTATGTATTTCCCAAAGAGTTACCCGGAATTTCCCCAGATAGTGAGGTAGAGTTCTCAATTGAACTCATACCCGGAGCTACTCCTATCTCAAAATGTCCCTATAGGATGGCTCCTATCGAACTTGAAGAGTTAAAGAAGAAGCTGCAAGAGCATCTGGACAAAGGGTTCATACGCCCTAGTACATCACCTTGGGGTACGCCAGTGCTCTTTGTGAAGAAGAAGGATGGAACCATGTGGTTGTGTAACGATTATTAGGAACTCAACAAGATCACCATAAAGAACAAGTATCCTATCCCAAGAATTGATGACTTGTTCGACCAGTTAAGAGGAGCTCAATACTTCTCAAAGGTGGATCTTCGTTTTGGATATCATCAAGTAAAGGTGAAGAAGGAAGATATTTAGAAGACTGCCTTCCGTACAAGTTATGGGCACTATGAGTTTTTGGTGATGCCCTTCGGTCTTATTAATTCCCCTGCAATCTTCATGGATTTGATGAATAGATTCATTAGAAATTACCTCGACAAATTTGTGGTAGTGTTTATTGATGATATTCTCATCTAATCCAAGAGCAAGGAGGAACATGAAGAACATCTAAGACTTGTGATGGAAACATTGAGAAAGGAGAAGTTGTACGCCAAGTTCAGAAAGTGTGACTTTTGGATGAATTGATTCACATTCTTGGGACATGTGATTAAAAGTGAAGGAATTTCTGTGGATCCTTCAAAGACAAAGGCAATTGAGGAATGGCTTAGTCCCTCTAGTGTCACAGAAATCCATAGTTTTCTTGGATTAGCTGGGTACTATCGATGTTTTGTGAGAAACTTCTCAGGATTGTCAAGCCCTCTAACTAAGTTAACAAGGAAAGGGGTAAAGTATGTATGGACGGAAGAATGTGAGGGAAGCTTCAAAGATCTAAAGAGAAGGTTGATCCCAGTACTTGTACTCAAACTACCGAAAAGTAGAGATATTTTTGTGATATACAGTGATGATTCAAAGAAAGGCTTGGGTTGTGTACTCATGCAAAATGATAATGTGATAGCCTACGCCTCACGACAGTTGAAGATCCATGAGAAGAACTACCCAATGCATGATCTAGAGCTGGCAGCCATGCTTTTTGCCTTGAAAATCTGGTGGCACTACCTTTATGGAGAGAAGTGTGACATATACACTGACCACAAGAGCCTAAAGTATATATTCACACAAAAGGAGCTCAACATGCATCAAAGGAGATGGTTAGAGATAATCTAATATTATGATTGCTCTATTCACTATCATCCTAGAAAGGTGAACAAGGTAGCTGATGCTCTAAGAAGAAAAGAACCTGCTACTCTTTCCATGCTTCGGATTGAGAAAGACCCTATCTTCTTGGATATGCAAAGGATGGATTTGGAAATCATAATGGCAGGGGATAAATCCTACCTTGCCCAAATGATTGTGCAACCATCCATCCAAGATAATATTAAGGAAGCAGAAAGGGATGATATGGAGATACAAAAGAGGGTGAATGCAGTAAAGGAAGGAAAGCTGTAATAGTTCCATATCGACGATGATGGTTTGATTCGGTTTGGAACGTGGCTTTGTGTGCCTTCATCACCTGGGATAATGAAGGATCTATTGGATTGCACATAGCTCAACTTTCTCTATCCATCCTGGGAGTACCAAGATGTACCGTGATCTCTGAGAACACTTCTGGTGGGATAACATGAAGAAGTAGATTGCGGAATATATATCAAGGTGCTTGGTATGTCAACAAGTTAAATCTGAGCGACAAAATTCCAAAGGTATGATGCATCCATTGCCTATATCCATGTGGAAATGGGAAAATGTTACTATGGACTTTGTCATGGGTCTCCTGAAGATGTCAAAGGGAAATAATGCGATATGGGTTGTGGTTGATCGACTCACCAAGACTTCCCATTTTATCGCTATTCGGGAAGACCTCTATCTTGAACAGCTTGCAAAGATATATGTGAAGGAATTAGTGAGATTGCACGGTGTTCCACTCTCAATTGTCTCTGACCATGATCCAAGGTTCACATCTAAATTCTGGAGGAGCCTTCAACATGCTTTGAGTATTGAATTAAATTTCAGCGCGGCCTATCACCCCCAAACTGATGGCCAGTCTGAAAAGACTATTAAGACGCTTGAAGATATGCTAAGAGCCTGCTCTTTTGAATTCAACCCATTGGTTGAGTTCTCATACAACAATAGCTTCCACTCGAGTTTTTATATGGCTCCGTATGAAGCTCTTTATGGGAAGCGGTGTAGAACTCCAACCTGTTGGGATGAAGTTGGAGAAAGAAAGCTTCTTGGACCCAATCTTGTTCAAGATATGACAGATAAGGTTCAAGTCATCCAGAAACACATCAAAGCTGCTCAAAGTCAGCAAAAGAGCTATGATGACAACTGTCAAAGGGACTTAGAGTTCGACGTTTGAGAAAAAATAATCCTTCAAATATCTCCATGGAAGAGAGTCATGTGATTTGGGAAGAAAGGGAAGTTAAGTCCTAGGTATATTGGCCCCTTTGAGATCCTTGACCACATAGGAGCTATGGCCTATCATCTAGAACTTCCACTGAATATGGATCAAGTTCATGATGTGTTTCATGTATCACTACTAAGGAAGTACATACCAGACCCCTCACATGTACTAAACTCAGAGGTGGTACAGCTGGAAGATGATCTCTCCTATGAGGAGTAGCCAGTAAAGATTCTGGACCGAAGTGATGAGGTTCTACGCAACAAGACAACCCATCTTGTCAAAGTGTTGTGGAGGAACCATAAGTTTGAGGAAGCAACTTGGGAACCAGAAGAGGCAATGAGGGAGAAGTACCCTCACCTTTTTTTGTAAAGTGAAATTTCGGGGGCGAAATTTCTTAAGGGAGGAAGAATGTAACGACCCAAAGTTTTTCAATGGAAAATTCCCTTATTATATTTATGTCATAAAAACACAAAATAATGAACTACTAAGTGATAAGTGACCTTTAAACATAATTTTGTCACTCCTATGTTTGGAATTTTGAAAATCTGACATACACGGTTGTGTTCAAGATGATTTTTGGAGTCTAATGAAACAAAAATAAATTTTCGTGAATAGTGCCTTACCCTTACGAATAGTAACATACCCTTATAAATAGTAATATGACCCTTATGAATAGTAAATCATCCAACATAAGAGTAACATTACCTATGAATAATAAAATAAAATTTAGACATCTTAGAAAGTGATAATTTGACCTTAGTAAACGTTTTTTTTTTGTATTTTATAAGTCCTAAATAATTAATTATAATTAATTAATTAATTTAAAAGAGTATTTATCTCCCTCAAATGTATTCATAAATTATTGAATCTATTTCTTATAGTTTTTAGATAATTTTATAAGACCCTACGTAATTTTTGGAAGCACCATAAAATCAGTTTTAATCTTAAAAACTGTTTTTTAAGTAAATTATAATTTTAATTAAATATTAAATTAATAATATTTAGAAAATTATTTTTGAAAAATGGACTTCATTTTTGGATTCTACATTTCAAAAAATGGTTGGGATAATGTTTTGGGATTTTTCTGTGATACTTGAATTTTTGGTGAATAGCGAAATACTGTAATTTACAAAATAAGCTAAATAAGGTAATTATTGGGTCATGTGTGATGTCCTACTGATGTAATCCCACTTGGTTAGGGATTACATTATAAAATTACTATTCTTGGTCATTCAAGACTCACTATTACTTGTCTTGTGGGGAAATAATAAACTAATCAATTTTATATTAAGGAAACCCCTCTCCCATCCACTATAAAAACCACCATTCACTCCCTCTTTTCCTTACACCTCTCAAGCTCCAAGACTTCTCTAAAATCTACCCAAAAACATTAATTAGCCTCTCCCCTACGTCCAAAAGCTTCTGGTTTCATCAAAAGACCCAGACTAGCTTCCTTAAGGAGGATCTCAAGAGGAATATTCTAGAGGTAATTTCTCTCCCACTTCTCCTTTAATTTCCTTTCAAGTTCAAGTTCCTTTCTTGATCTCTGCCCACCTATATTCATCAAAATTGTTTTTTAACTCCATTATTATACATATAATATAATTTTATGATTCTAAGGGAATATTATATCACCCCACCCCCTTTCCCTCTTCCTTTTATTTTATTAAAGAGAACGTTGTTCATGAGGTGTTAATTTATCACCTTCAAAATTGACATGCTCTCTTCTTACATTTCTACCTTTAGATCTGGTCATGAACCCATTTTTATGGTTGAACCAGAATATTTTATATGTACTATGTTATATTTTAAGTTCTGGAAATAACTTATGGCCATATTACTAAGTGAAAATTTAAAACATGTTCGTTGTGATCCAAAAACCGCTCAAATTAACCCAAATAACCATCATTAAATTATTATCTAATGATTCATCCACATGGATATAATATAATTAATTATAAAATCATTAAATCTCATGTAATATCATTAATAATATGTAATATCAGTTCTGCATTTTTACCCGTGATCTACCCAAACATCAATTTAAGAATACAAGTGAACCACTCAAGAAAACCATGAAAACGAACATCCCCGAACAATGTTTTTAAACTCTATAAGTCATCCAAAGGAACATAATATGAAATAATGAAACCGGAATGAACCCTATTAATGTATAAAAGGTTCTTTAATTTCTAATTAATGAATATAATGTCATTATACAGGACATTAAAGAGAAGGAGGCATTCGAGTACAAGGTAAGGGGAAATTCGCGAACCCAACTTTCATCCTTCGGGTTCTACCTCTTTCACTCCATTTTTGTTATGGTTACTCTTGAAAGATCATTTTTTCATAATTGTATTTCTTTTTCTGGTATATACATGTTTTATAATGAATTTTATGACATTCCAAATGTTTTTCGAAAGAACTCTTCTCTTAAGAACTCAACTTTTACCTCTCATTCATGGTTGATGGTTCTTGTATCAAGTATGTTGTTCCCTCTTTCTTTTGAGAACCCAAAGTTTATGAATGTGTTCTTATGAGATGAAAACCATTCCTTTTCATGGGTTAGTTATGTTCATTTATGTTATATGTTCATTGTGGCATGCATGATAAATGATAATGTTATGATGTGACGGGTGCGCCCGGAATTATATAGCATAATATGAATGTTTAAATGTGACGGGTGCACCAGGAATTATATAGCACTCCAATGCATTGGGTAAAGTGATGAATCTCATGAGTAAATATGAAATTATGTGTGGAAAAGATTCTATCTTGTTTCACAATAATGTGTGGTAGTTAACCACTAATACATGATGATTCATTTTTATGCATTGCCACATTTCAAGTCTTTTATTTATGCTCCTCTCATGTTCATGATCATTTTCCTATGTCATGATTATGCTCACCCCATGCTATATTGTTCATGTATATCCTTTTAAGGGGCTTCAAGCTCACCTATTTTGATGTATATCCTCATGTGGCTACATGTACTAAGGAGAGGACAAGTGCCACTAAGAATCTAGTGAAGAAAAAATTAAATAAATGCTTATGGTTGATGTTGTATTTGTTATGTGTGGTCCTAGTTTTTCCAAGACACTAAACCTTTGGATCCTCTATATGTAAAACTATTATGTTTTTTATCTTTGAAATGATGTAATAGTAATGATACAAAAGGCTGGGTCGCTATAAAGAATCATTGAAAATCAAATTTAATAAAACAGATCTACATGAACATAATACCTCCCAAGACAACCTTGAAGATGATGTGTCAAATCTGTAAAAAAATGAATAATCATCTATTCCACTTGTCATGAAACTTACTAAATCAAACAGTTTTGGAAATTCAACAATCTCTATACATGAATAAACTGATCATATAGATGAACCTAAAATTACAAGGACCTTCTTTTCTAGACTAACTAGAACCCTCAAAACCCATCCATCAGATGTTTTTTGGTGTCTTAGACAAAGGGACACAAAATAGAGATTATAATTGAAATAAGTTAGATCATAATGCTTTCATGTCAGAGCATAAACCTAAAAATATAAATTATGCAGTTAAAGATGATTTTTAGGGGATGTCTAAGCAAGAATATCATAAAAAAATTGAAAAAAAATAATGTTTTGAAACTTGTGAATAAACCCAAATACACCATGACCTTATGAACTAAGAGGGTGTTTAAGAACAAAGTAGACGAATCTGGTAATATTGTTAGAAATAAATCATTTATGGTTGACCAAGGTTATTTTCAAGAAGAAGGCATTGACTATGAAGAAACTTTTACACCTATTGCCAGACTGGAGGCCATCAAAATCCTGATTTCTTATGTTTCCCATCTTAATTTAAAACATTATCAAATAGACATTAAATGTTATTTCATAAATGGGTATATAGTTGACTATGTTTTTGTTGAGAAACCCCCGAGTTTTACAAACCATAATTTTTATAATCATGTTTTCAAATTAACAAAATCTTTATATAATTTAAAACAGGATCCAAGAGATAGTTATGATAGACTAAGTAATTTTATCATTATAAAAGGTTTTAAAATAGGAATTTATGATCTAAATCCTTTTATAAAACTAAATTATAATTTTGTTTTGTCAGTTCAACATTATTTAGAGGATATTATTTATTGATCTTCAAGAAATCGTTTATGTATTTCTTTTTCTTAAATGATGATAAGTTAATTTAAAAAGAGTTTGATGGGTGAACATAAATTCTTCCTTGGATTACAAATTTTTCAAAATAAATAAGTCATAATCCTAAATCAATGTAAATAATGAAAAATTATCTTTTAAAAATATTTGGATTTGATTACATCAAAAGAAGTTAAACTCCATTGAGTACTTATTTTAAGATGGATCTAGATGAAAGTGGAAAAACTCTTGATCGAAACACTTATAGTGGAATGATTGGAGGTATTTTATACATGACTACTAGTAGGATAGATATAATTTTCAGTGTGTGTATGTTTCCCATTTTTATGATAATCCCAATGAATCTTAGTTAAATTCTATTATAAATCTATTCAAATACATCAAACATACGATCAATTTAGGTTTGTTTTACTCTAAAGGATAATAATTTGATAAAGTGAGTTATTTTGATATTGATTTTCGTGGATAAAATTTAGATAAAATGATAACCTCTTAGACATGTCAGTTTTTTGGGAATGATTTTGGTTTCATTTTTTTGGAAGAAAAAAAATTATGTTGCATTATCAGCTTCTGAAGCTGAATACATAAAAGCTGGTTTCTTTTGTGCTCGTATTTTGTAGATAAAACACACTATTCTAGACTATGGATATCAATTTATACATGTTCCTATTAATTGTGACAATATAAGTGCAATTCACATGTCTAAGAACCCATTTTTTTCTAGAACAATACATATTGATGTAGGACATCGTTTTTAGAGAGAACATTATTAAATGGCTGATATCACATTATAATTCGTTGTCATTGAATATTAGATTGCTGAAATATTCACTAATCCATTGGACTCAGAAAGAACAAATAACATTAGACATGGGATAGGAATGATCAATTATTAAGACCTTTTTTTGCCATTCCTTTGGTCTTTTTATGTGAAATTCTCATGAAAACATCAACATAGTTGTCATGTTGTCGCCAAAATAGTTTTCTTGATGAAATAGAGGCTATGTCATACTGACACAATTTTCATGCTGACACCAACACTATGTCATGCTGACACAGTTGGCAAGCCTACACTGGCACAATTTTCATGCTGACACCAATAATGAATTCATGTTGACACTGACTCTATATCATGAAGACACAATTCCTTGTCATGGCAACACCAATAGTGTTGTGTAAAATTTTTCTTGTTGACACTTTTGGTGTTACAAAAGGTCTATCATACTGACACTGATGACGTATTGTTTTTATACGATTTATGTTTTTATCAAAACATCATTTTTTCCTTAATTTTTTGAACCTAGTTCATGATTTCCTGATTTTGTAATGTCGAAATCCTTAAATGATATATTTTTGGAATTGATCCACTCTACTCAATTACCACTATAATTTCTTGGACACTACACTCTCCCTATCATTACCCCCAACCTTTCACCTTCCAACCTCCAGACTATATAGATTGGAAGTGCACATGTGAAGTGATCTCTTGATGATGGTGAGTCTTGTGATTTTAAGAAATAGAATGGTGAATCAAAAAATTCATCAACTATTATAAATTTTTTGTCTGGGAAACCATGTTGTAATGATAGAGAAATAAATACTAGAGGAATGGATTCTATAGAGTAAGTCGTTGTTGTTAAATTAATATTATGGACAAGGATGTCTTAATTAGTTCGCAAATAATGATTGAGTCTTCTACCAGAAGATGGTATTTGAATTTTATAATAATATGGAACTTCTATTGGAAGGGAGTGATGTTTCCTTGATCATGTCGACATTAAAAGGAATGATAATATATTTCTATTTATGAAATTGGGCTGAATTTCATAAGGTTCATTAGAAAAGTATATTTTATGATTATCAAGTCACTTCTCAACTCGAAAGTGAATTCAATTGTTATGAGACTACTTAGAAAAAGCTAACTAGAAATGAGGATCATATAGAACCCATTACAACATAGTTTAACGGTTATTGAAGAATTTTATTTATGATTATTCATCACCAGATTTATCCCAAGAAATGGTTCTTTTCTTCTCTCAAGTATCAGGATGTATACTTGGTGTATTTTCTATAGAAAGGATTTAAATTAAATCTATACAGATATCTAATGGTTCACATAAAAGATATTATAAAAATAGGTTGTATGTCAAATTATGTATTCTACTCAAGAATGATTTCAGCAATTCACATGGAGAAAGGTTGTGTATATGAAGTTGAAGATGTTGTAGTTACTAAACGTAGTGTAATCAACATATGTTTTGTCATCTGTAAGTGAATGAAAATTAACTAGAACCCATGGAAGAAGTAATCGTTTTGTGATTAATATAAACTGTATGAAATGCTAAATCATATATATCATCTAGTTAGACCATTTAATTTATTGCATCCTGGCCATGGTGTAGATGATCAAGTAATTTATTCTATATATGAGGATGAGGAGCCTGCTCCTCCTGTGAAAGATAAGGAATCACCAATTGATACTAGTGGTCACCTAGACAAAACTGGACAAAAAAAAGAGTTTATATTGAACCTCCAACTCCAACATTGGAACTACCTTTTCATGAACCTATTCTCCAAAATACTAGAAGTGAAAAGAACAAATTCAACGAAAGTGTAGAATATGTTAGTGAATCTAGTGAAGAAGATAATGAAAAAGAAGAAGTTAGTCGTGGTGAAAATGGGTCCAAATCAAGTAGAGAATAATAATATGTGGAATATTATGATGAAAATGGAGATGAAATGGATGAAGATGGTGATAATAATGAATGTATGGAAATTAGTAGTGATATTGAATCTGATTATCCTACTGGGAATCCAGATGTTTTTAGTATAGAAATTATTAAGCTAATATTGGTGTATCAATTGAAGGTGTTGATATGAAAATGATTCTCCAACAGAGCCAGTTTCTCATTTTGAATATACTCCAAAATGAATTCTACATATGGAGAAGCTACCTATAAAGGATGCTTTGATTAAGAGGGATCCTTAAGAAAAAATTATCAAAATTAATAAAATTACTCTTGTGTATGAATGCATTGCATTCAAATGGGAATGGAATATGGGGTATTCTTTTCTTGTTTAAGTATACGATTTTGATGATATCCGTGATACTGCACCAAGGAGACCCTTAATGGTTGAGGGGCACACTATTTCAAGCATTTATCAAACAATACCATCCACCTCTTTTAGTGAGCCTTCTACCATTTCATTTCTTAATGACTATGTCGCTGACATAGATTTAGAATAATTCAGGCGAGACATATGTTAATGAGTAATATACTTAGTATAATCTCATATAGGATATGAAATTTATGAATTCGAGAGGGAGAACATTGAGCTGAATGACAACATGAAAGTTATCCAGTCTATGATGGAAGGTGTAAGGAAAATGAAACTTCAAGTTCTACTTCAGCCTCAGCAAGTGCATCTCAAGCTGATTCTGGTTTAGTCTCATAGATGGTGATAAAGTAAATTCAGCCAAATTTTATTAAAATAACTGAAACCATTGTGGAAAACCACACCAAGATTGGGAAAGAGGTGAAGAATTTTACTATTGGCATCAATGATTTGACATCTGAGTACATTAATTCAATTGAAATTTCCATGAAAGGAAATGAATATCCTCTTTCTCATATTAATGCCCATGATTGTCCCAAAAAGAGAAAAGACATTATGGAACATTCCGCATATATTCTTAATTCATCATATACTCTACCTATTTAGTATTCACAATTCGTGGATCTTTCTACTTCCAGTCCAGTATTGAATAAAGTTTTGCAATCCTTAATTGTATATATGGCCATGGTTGGGGAAAATTAAGATAAGGTGATGGACCATGTAAAGAAATATATAAGGACTTGGTCATAAAATCAAGAGGAAACTGAACAAAGGATTAATTATTTTTTATCCAAACTCATTAAGAAGTATCAAATAAATATCTTATTTATGTATTTTTTCCCCAATATTACTATTATCCAATGAAAAAGATTTTTAAGGATCATATTTAGAACTTGAGATAATTCAATCTCATATTAGACAAGTTAATAGAAAACAAAGATGATTTCAAAAAGGCAATAATATCTGGTGGTGAATTCATTTAAAAGTTCATCAAGCTGTTAAAACCTTATCTTCATGTTCAATGTGAATCCATAGTGGTTCCTTATGCTACAACACTTAAACCAACTATTTTAGTTCCTTCTCAAGCTCAAATGTGAGTTTTATAGGCTTTTTCATAGATTAGAAGCATCTTTATAAAGTTTGTTCAGCCTCATATTATTTCCCAACAAAGACCTGTACTAACTCCTACATTTCCAAAAGGAATGCCTCTACCTATTTCAAAATTCATTCAGAGCCTCCTGCTTCTCATCCTAACCATCCTACTGATCCATCCATTCATCCCTCTGAGAAGATTTGGGCACCTGAACAGTAGTATAGATCATTCTATGATGGGGATGCATAATTTATTTAAAATTTTGATTGGATAGATGTAATACATTTTACTTTCCTCATTAATGTAATATTTTTCTTCTTTCATTTCCTTATTGTAGATTTTATCTCTTACTTTTTGATAATTTTTCTTTTCTTTTCTTTTTGATAATCACATTATGGGGAGAACCATAAGGCATTATCCTTCTACACCATTATCATTTTATATATTGAAATTTTGTTACTTTTCTTATTAATATCATTACACATTACCAAGATCATTAATTATGGGAAATGATATATAGATTTTTTCATTCCACATATAAGGATTGTATTTTATAATTCCAGGATTTGTGATCATTAAAAAGGGGTGATTGTTGGACCATTGGTTGTCTAGTTATTCTCTCTAGTTTTAATAATCAAAAATCTGGTCAATTTATTATTGAAAATATTATTAATCATACTAATTTTATGTAAATTATAGTTATCTATAATCATGAATATTTTTAATGAATTCTAACAGTATATATGTTTAATGATAGTTCAATATGGCATATGTTCTAAGTATGTGAAGCTGACACTAATAGTTTGAAGGACACATTGCTGGAAAGATTCGTAGTTAGAAGTAATCACCAATGGAAGGACTAAATTTTGGATGAAATCACCATTGGAACGACTCACCATTGGAAGGACTCACTGTTAGATCAAATGTCTCACCAATTGAAGGAAGGACTCACCATTAGACCAACTGTCTCACCAACAGAAGGAATGAATCATCGTTGAAATGAGTCACTGTTAGATCAATTATCTCACTGATAGAAGGAAGGACTCTCTATTGAAATGAGTAACTATTTTATAAACAATATAATCAATAAAAGGATGGACTCATAATTAGATAAACTATCTCACCAAAATAAAGAACTACTCACTGCTGAAATGAGTCACTGTTAGATCAACTATCTCACCAATAGAAGGAAGGATTCACTGTTGAAATGAGTCACTGATGCATCACCTACCAACATACTGTTTAATATGGTTTAAATAAAAATTATTTTCTAATGGTCACATTTCTATTATTTAATGACATTGATATAATTGATTTCTATTTTTAGACATTAGATCAAACAGTATGAGGTATGTGGTACCCCCACAAACAAATTTTCAGTTATAAATGTTTAAAAAGGAAAAAACCATGTGACTTATAGTATGATGAGACAAATAGAAAATCATGGAGAAAATATATATGAATATACCTGAGAAGAAGAGAAATATATTTAAGGAAGACTTATTTACTATTTTGTCGGTTGTGAAACAAGATACTGGTAAAGATCATGTTTTACATCTTCATAGCATTCAACCAAACTTATGGATTGGAATATTTCATTCACTCGAAAGGTAGAACCCAGTGCTCCACGACTCTCTATTATGGTGTCCTTATCTAAAAGAGGACTCCAAGATCTATTCCAAAAAATTAGTGTGTCCAAATCTGATTTTCATGACACACAGTGCATTCTAATCCTTTTCCAATAATTTATGCTCTGTTTTGTATTATTTTACCAAATTTTTAGTAGTGTATGTCTCTGTTTATAAAACACACACTGTATCCTTCCCCTAACTAAAGGAAACATGATTTCCTCACTCAAAAATCTTCTTACATCTATTTTTCCCATGTATAACTATGGAAGAGGTCATGTGACCTGGAATTTTGTACCCAACAAGAACTGTGGTAGATATCATATGACATGGACAGCCTATGTGCTGTTGTGAACTCCAATATTGGGTGTGGATAAAACTGTTTCTTTATTTAAACTACTTAGTGGTAGATGATCACCGAGTGAAGTGACTTAAGACACTTCTTCATACTAAACATATTGTTTGATTTATTTTGTGTTTTTACTTTTAGTTTTACTCTTTTTATTACATATTTCATAAAACTATATTATACACTGATAGTTTGTCATAGAATATGTTTATAACAATATTTAATTTTTAGATTTATTTTAAAAGTGTTATTAATTGTAAAATTGTTACAACTAAAAACTAATCAATCTTCAGAGAAATTAATAGAACAGAAAAGATTTAATAAATTAACTACTGTCTAATAGGCCAATTGACTTAAATTTAGGGGAATTTCAAATTATACATTTTAACAGAAATTTTTATAGGAACTCAATTTTCCACCTCTTGAGTGCCCTCCTCCAACCAACATAAACACTATATTTTAAAAATTATAAATATATATTTTTAACAAATTCCAACAATAATGATTTTATTATTTATTTTTATAAAATTAACTTCTAAATGTTAAAATATTTTTTCATAAAAAAATATTCTTTTTCTTTTAAAATGGGTTTATATTCATTTATATTTAAATTTTTACAAACAAATAAATTATAAATTCATGTAAAGTCATATATTTATTTATTTTTTAATAATTTTAATTCATTCTATTATAATGGGTAGGATATAAGTATAAAACAATAATATTATATATTTTTTTAACTTTTGATGTTACCCATTGGGTTCTCACTAAACCAAATAAAGTTGTTAGATCAAAAACATAAAAAAATTAATAAATTTCTCTCAAAAAAATTAGTATATAAAATATATATTTCAAAAGAGGTATGAAACACTAATGACCTCAGAAAAAACAAATAGATCTAATAAAAATATATATTTATTAGAAATATTAAACTATATTATTGTATCAATGGAAAGTAGTATACTAAATATTGATTTTGGTCATATAAATTATACAAATTTTTTTACATTATTAGAGCATTCCATTTTGATGAAAGGTGTTGATTATTGAATGTATTCTATAACTAGAAAAAAATTCTCCATTATTTGTCAGTATTCGAAAAATATCATGAATGATTGGTCATAAATAGTTATTATGATGTAGAATAATATAAAAATGTCAAATTTTATAATATAACACATAATCATTAACATTGGGGTTTAATCAAAAAGTAGGTCTCAATTATTTCCAAAATTATGATTTCAAGAACAAGTCAGTTTCATCTAAAATCCTAGTCACAGTAACTCACATATATCATTTTTTAACATAAATATTTTTTATAAAATAACATTTTTCTAAAAATGGATAAAATAACTAAATACATATAAATTTTATAGAATTAATTAATTTAATTGATAAAGAAATATGGTATTTGAAATTTTATGATCCATATATTGTTTAAAACTATAGCTAATTTATAGAAATAAGAAATTTAATAAAATATATTTATAAAAAATAATTTTTTTACCACAATGATAATTATTATTTTTGTTCGATATAAAATAATAAAGGGTTGTTACTTTTTATTTGAGGTTGACACTTGAATTTTTTATCTTTTATAATTAATATATTTGAGATCAAGAATATTTTCCCAAAAATATGCATAAAAATGTCTCGTGTGTAGAATATATAATATAATATATTATAATTTTGGTTAGAATAATTGAATTTTATTTATTATATCTTGTAATATTTAATTTTGTTTAAAATTTATTTGTTCATTTTGATTGTTTACTAGTGTCCACACCATATTCTTATCAGGGTTGAATGCTAGAAAAGCATGGTATGGATAAATGGGTAATAGAGATTCTCTTATATTATAAAATTTGAATAAGTGTATATAGTGGATATTTATTACGAATATTGAACATATATGTTCATAGTCCTTGTTATACTTAATGGGATGATGTTATATGGGAATAAAAATATATAAATGGTAATATGGAATAATTTTTACTTATAATGAAAATAAAATGATATAGAATGTGTTTTTGATGAAAAATAGACTACTTATCAGGAGGATAACTAATATATGAGTGGTTCAATCTTAATTATTAGTTGTAGAATTATATATTGGGATTTAAATAAAAAAGTTATTGTTGATAGTATAATAGTTCAAGAGTTTATTTCAATCTTAAATATATAAAATGATACATAATAGTTTAGACATTTCTTACCTTATTTATCATAATGATGTATGTTGTTTTAGTAATTTATCTATTTTTTGGAAGAGACAAAAACCATGATGAGAAATATAGAAACACATAATATATAATCTGAGACAAATTATTTTTATACAAAATTAATGATATTATTAATATAAAACTGTGTCAGAAGAATATATATTTTTTATCATGAATGTATTTTCATAATAAATGAAAATATCTTTAAATTGACATCGTTCTCGAAAATTATTTATGGATGGGTTTACAGTCCCTAGTAAGGATTCACTTATTAGGGGAAGTTAACTTAAAATTTTACATCCTCACATGTGTATGTTCAATATAGAATATTTCATAAAATATATAGATAAAACAAAAAAAAAATACATTATATTCCAATAGAATGGTATTCAGTTATTATAATGTAATGAGTTTATGTTTAAAAACATTATAAAATATGAATATCAGTGAATTTTAGAAATATAGGAATACATTTTAGATCACCACCATGATTGTGATAATGTCGCTAGTATGTAAAGGTATGACATTATCACTCATATGGTCAAGAAAGGATAAACGAAACGTTTACATAATGATTTCAAGGACTATATTAATAAAAAATTAAAATCATTTTAAAGTATTAATGCTACTGAAAAAATAGTTACATGTTGAAGGAAAAATACACAAGTTTCTTAACTTCAGCTTCAATTATTCTATAATATTTATAGGTAATAATATTTAAATTTATTTATTTATGTAATTTTTAATCAAATAGAGTATAATTCTTTATCAATAACTATTTTAGAAAATATCAAGGTTTTGTTAATATTTTATTAAAATAAACTTTTTTTTTCTTTTTATAATAAATGAAAAGACAATGATATATAAGGAAATTTACCAAAAGAAAATGTGAGAATGGATATGAACACATTATATTGGGGATCACCTTATCACTATTCATTAAAAAAATAGTTTTAAGATAAAATTTAAAGTAAATACCTTAAACTACATTATATACATGGGAATGTGTATATTCACATGACCACACATTATAGAGGTATAATGGAACTTTTTATACTTGATACACAACATTGTTCTCATGTACATTGAGGTTCAATTGTTTTAATATAGAGTTTTTTCATATTCAATCCTGATTACAATTGGATATCAAACAACATTCTATTAGAATATTAGAATATATTCCAAATGTATTCACCTATAAATGAATTTTTTCCAAATATGTTGTGTTTGGTAGTGAAACCTTGTTTATTAATTAAGAGTGATCTTGAAAAAATAATTAATCAAGCATGATCTAAGAGAAACATATTTTTATTCTTCATATGAAATATGGAACTATTATTTTATCATGTTGAAACAAATGGATATGATTATATGAAAAATGATATTACCAACATGGTGTTGTATGATCTAAAAAACCCAGGTTGACCCAAAATGTTACCTAACATAACTCATGACATGGCATAAACGTGGTTCATGATCTCCTTAATATGGAAACTACTACGTTTGAATATGAGAAATATATATATGTGAATATTTTTTATAATTAATTGAAAAATTAATGGGAATTAATAATTTAAATAAATAATTACCCATCAGTATATTGAACATCCACACTTTAGACAAAATGAACAAATTAAAGGAATCTATCCAATGTAATAAACTGTAGAAATGAATTTGATCGCACAATTAGACAATAAAAAATATAAATAAATGAATCAGATTAATTATATAAATAAAACTATGTCAAATTAGTGGTTCATTCAAATAAAATTTATTCATATAATTTGGAAAAAAGAGCAAAAACCAAATAACTACTATGAATATACTATAAAAGAATTATTACTCACCACATCTTTGACAACCTCTCCCATACAAACTCGAGCAATAGATAAAAAAATATTCCAAACACATGTAAACCTTAATGGAAATGAAAGGTAGGAAATATATCCATTGGTATATAAAATATTTAGAATATAAGATTCACCTATAATTTCACCATTGTTTTTTTGAAATTCCATCAAAAAGAAATTTCTATTAGGGTATTTTAAAATAAAATAGAAAATATTTTTTCATTTAAATAATTCCTAAAAAGAATAATATTTCATCACATCTATAAAAATTCATAAAAAAATTTCCACATTTCTTTCAGATATAAACAATAAATTTTGAATCATTTATTATGAATTAAAAAATACAATTAGATAACAGATTTTAAATTAAAAGACACATTTTACATAAATTTTTTTTCTGAAATTTTTTCCAAATAATTCAAAATAAAAAATAAACATAAAATAAGTAGGAAAATAACAATTAGAATGAACTGTTTTATTAAATAAAATGAATAATGAAAATAAAATAAATCAACTTAGGGTTACACAAATGTCAAACAAGTGAGTAATGTTGAATGATGACAAATTAAATACCATATATTATTCAATCAAATAAGTAATTGGGGTTATGGGATATAACTGAGGTCATAATATGATACATTACTTATACATTTTGAAAATTAATCCTACCATCTAGAAGAGAATTAAAAAAACTTCTAATCTACTATATAATATCATAATTGTGGGAACTCCCTATATCATCCAATTTCATATAATAAGGGACACTAAAAGTGTGAGACTAACAAGCCTATTAAATATATATAAATCACACTATGTAACAAATGTTCCCATGAACAAAACATAAATGGATGTGAGAAACTGAGTACACAATAAAATAGTCATCTAATATAAATTATAACTTATCTTTACCACAAACTCACATGCAAGAAAAAATCCCTTTTATTTATCACATAATAACCACATACACAAATAAAAAACCATGAGATGTTAAATAAACATAACTATCATAAAGTTTCATTCACATAATGACACATTCTAAAAAATATTCAATATTTTTTAATGTCTCTCTAGGAAAACTGACTCCAAAATCTCATCCACTCTGATGTTTTTCAAAGTGCAATTATAATCATTTCATAAAATATTTATTTTAAAAAAATTATTATACCAATTAAAAAATAAATTAAAAATAATAAGTAACCATTCAAAAACATAAAAATTAAACAATTAAATTATATTATGGGCAAAAATTGGGCAAGTAAATTTTAAATTTTTTTCTTTAAAAGGAAACATTAAAAAAAATTGTAACCTCTTCAATTAAATCATTCATATAAATTCATTAAAATTACAATTAATACCATTTATTCCATGTTTTATATCACAGAAAAACATTTTTAAAACATGATAAAACTATAACACATAGTAGTGATTTAATAAATTAATCATTTAAAATACTCAAGTACACATAGATATTCCATTTAAGAAAATAAAAAAGAATCATGCCTCATTCTTTGTGGTAACACAATTATTCTATCTAAAACATGTTTTCTTCAATGGAGAGTAGTCAGTCATGTATAGAAATAACCCATAAACCCTGTAAAAAAATGACATCCCAATATTGGAAACTCCCTTAATCCCTAATCATAACCCATCAACTAAAATTGATCTAGGAATTATTGGAATTAAGTGAAAAAATTGAAGGAAGTGAAATAAGACTTGTGGGTTTTACCAAAATATATAAACTTATAAACATATCTATAAGGAAAAAAATGATGAGTTGAAGTAGGTAAAAGTACTAGTTCATTTTATAGACATTATATAATTAAATTAGATAGAAAACATAGTATAATATCCAAAATTTACTAGGATATAATGTCTTTAAAACCTTTAAAAAACCTAGTATTTAGGGGTTACGTCATCGTTTATGGACCATAGAACAACATTGGCCAGGATTATTTATGGTGATGTGGTTCAAGAACAACTGAACAGAAATTAAGAAACATTAACAGTATGATTAACCCACAATGTATCACTTTTCAGTGTGGATTTTTATCTATGACACTTCTAACTCCCCTCTATAGTGCAATGGCTCTATATCATGGTATATCCTTGATGTAACACCTAAATCACCCTTAAATAGTAATAGTATGTGATTACCTCTATATATTATCTTCATACATAATCCATGTAAATAACCTATCAGAAATCTTATTATTTTGATATCCAACTATTTCACAGTGATGACACCTTGATGAAACTCCCTCCACATCATAGCTTTATCCCAAATTCCTGGCCATCATCTCTATAACTTATGAAAAGACAAATGAATTACTTGTGATAGAACATATTCATCCCTAAATCATGGTTATGACACCCTAAAAATCTAGTTTAAAATAATAATATGCTTGATAGATTTTTTAACATGCACAACCTTTCTTTAAGAGAATTATAACATATTATAAAATTGTCATTATAAAAATGTTATAATTATAACCAAAAGTTTAATTTCTACTATGAATAAGAATAAATAACATATGAATAATATGTATAATGGTTTTATATAATGAAAATTAATTAATTTATATATTATATATGATTAGTGTATTTTTAGTAAAGACATTTTGTGATTTAAAAATCTTATTTTTTCAAAAATTATTTTTATTTAATTTTTTGTACCTAGATACTATAATTCATTTATTTATTTATTATGAAATTTTATATCAGTAATTTTTTTTTCAAAAATATTCATGTTAATATTATCTTTGGTCTATTTTTTGTGTTTCTTCTAAAAATATTATTTTTAGTGAATTCTGAATAATACATGTAAAACATTATTCTATTTTCTCCAAATAATTCAATATAATTTCATAATGTGTCATTAATTTTTCACTAATGTAAAAAAAAATATACATGAATTATAAATTATATAAATATCTATAAATTATTCATCATTATACTTGATTTGGGTATATGTTCATTATTGGGATGAAATTTAAATTTTTCTAAAAACTATTTTCATTGATTTATTTGCATTTATGAAAATAATGATTTATGAATCTTCTATAAATATATTATTGTAAAATAAATTTCATATTAAGAAAGGATTCGAAATTATTTTTAAAAAATATACATTATATTTTTGTTCATTGTTAATGGTAATCATGTTAAGGATTTTTCACCATAGTAAAGGGTAAATACTGTAATTAATGTTAAAAATACTTTGATAAGGATTTTATATACAATTAAAAATTTCACATGTTATATTTGATTACTTTTTTATAGTAGTAAAGTAATATTCTATTATATTTAAATTATTTTCAATTTTACATTAAAAATGATGACTATATTAGTTTATGTAATTAATAAATAAAAAATTTATATTATCCTTTTTTTTATTCTCTATCATATTATCATTGGGATAAAAAAATATAAAACCATTACAAAATGTTTATTAGGATAATAAATATTTTTTTTGTAATTTATTTTTTAGTTTTAGATATAGTTTATTTTCCTTTAATTCTTATAGTACGATGACATTAAACTAGTTAAACCAGCAAGATATTATATTAAATTATTATCAAAACTTTAATAGATATATTTTTTTGGTGAATATTAACATTCGATGAATATTACAGTTATTAATATTTTTATAAATTATGGTAAAATATATTATATTCAAAAAAAATTAACATGATGAATTTATGGTCAATTTGACTAAATCATTTGAAAAATAACATTAATGATATTTTATATTGAATAAGAATTTATTTAATGAATAGGGAATACAAAAAAGATTCAAGATAAAATGTGAATAGGTAAATGGTCTAAAATTTCATCCACTGACCATTTTATAGCCTCCAATTATTTTATAAATATAATTACATTAATTATAGGCTAAAATATATATTATCCTAGATATTGTTAAAAGGGTTAATAGATGGGCTAAACCAATATATGTTGGTTCAAGTGAAACCAAAACCACTTTAAATTTTTTATAAGTGTTTATTTTTACCTAATCCTATTCTAATTCAAATCTTAATCCTTTTGGTCGTATTTTAATAGAAAACGTCATTAATTATAATATATTATTTTATGTTATTCAATGATTGACATGTCCTATCTTTTAATAGGTCACCTCTTATCCACCATTATTCATAATCATATAGCCTTATATAATAAAAAATACCCATCCTAATAACATCCAATAATCCTTCCCATTTTTATTTATCTCAATTTATTACTCTAATAACACCCTCTGATGTTTTATTTAGTGTACTATAAGAGGTATCTTATAAAATTTGTAAACATCATACCCTACTATTTCATCATTAAATTTTTCTAATACATACTCTCAATGTATTTTATTAATTATATAAATATTAATAAATTATTATCAACATAATGAAATTATATTATGATTATGGGATGGAAATTTCTTATATCCTTCTATAAAATAGGAAATGAATGTATTGATTGTGCATACGTGTGGAGTACAACCTCATTGTTGTAACACCCCAGGTAAATAAAGAATATGAAATTTTCATATTTATCCATATTTTTGAATAAAATATTAATATTACTTTAAAGAGAATTCTATGCTTGAGGGCGTACCCAAAACGCAACAACGAGTTTCTTTGAAATCTTACGTTGCACTCTAATAATAAAATGAAATTATTTTAAAAAGTAGTTAACTCCTAGCTTTTGTAATGGAGGGAATGAACATAACTAACTAAAAAATGATTATATATGTTTTTCAAATATTTTTACTTTTATCCAATAAATGTTGGAGGCTTAAAATGCAAATGAATCCAATTTTAAGCATAAATCTTCTAATATTATTTAAAAGGTCGATTAACCGCCTTTTGATGGAGAACAATTTTTAAATATACTTTTGAAAATTTTATATGTTGTATTTGACAAAATAAAATCCTTATTTAGAATCTGGACATCAAAATTTACTTTGTGTAAAATTTTGTTATTTTTCTGATAAAGATCATTTTTATTGAAAATGTTGCATTTTAATTTAAAACCTCCTTTTAATCTGATTTATTTATATGGATAGATTATATTTTTAATTTAGATTCAAGTTTATTTAGAATATAATTTTACCATTTAATCTAATGGTGGTCATTGTAATTAATTTAACTTTGAAATTGGACTTAAACTAGTGTCAATCTTTTCATAGTTATTGTTTCTTAAAAACACGCTATTTGTTTTGACAGTGGGAATTAATTATTAAATTATTTAATGCAACATATATGTTTTGAATTTTGTAAAATAGACATCATTTTTGAATTTGGAATATCAAATATAGCTAAGGGTGAATTTTTGGTATTTTTCTGAAAAACTTCAATTTTTGATGAATAGTGAAACCACTAAGTGGTAGTTTAAAAACTGATTTTTCATTTAAATGAAACATTAACACTTATGTGATTTTAATTTCAAAAATCCTAAATACATGGTTGTCATTAGGATGTCAAATTTGGTTCAATGGGATTAAAATAATTTTTTGGTAAATAGTAACTTTTAAGTTTTTAATCGCGATTAGAGATAATTAATGTAATTTATGGTAAAAATAATGTTTTAATAATATTAAATGACCTATAAACATATCCTACCCTCATTGGATGTGTCATGGCCGACCAATACAATCCATGGGTCAACTTGGGGACCCCATGGAGCCACTTTGGTTGAAAAACGACATAAATAACTTTTTATTTAAAGTTAAAATAAAAATGTCACAAGCATGAGTTGTTTTACTAAAACAATTTTTAAATGGGGTTTTACAACTCATATTTTTTACTATAAATATTCATTAGAAATATAAAAATATGTTATACATCATGATATTTTTTTTATAATTTTTAAACATTAAAGAAATTAAAGTATTTATGACATCATGATGATGCAGCGATTACCTCATTAATAAAGAATTTAAATAAAATGAAAAGATAATGTAAAAAATATAACTTAAACTTTTCAAAGACCTATTGGATGAGTATATTTATAACCCTTAACACCTTATCCTTTAAATACATCAATGTGGGACCTTTAAAATCCGAATCTCATTTGAAAATAAAGTAACATTTTGTAACCTTCCAAGAGTGCCCCTCCTATCCTCTTATAAAAGGCCCCCACCTCTACCACCTTACCCACACCTCTCAAGCCTTTGGCTCGGCCAACCCCTGCTCATTTTTTCTCTCCACATCCCTTTATTACTCCTAGAATCCTCACTTTGGGTATAAGTATTCCCATGGAATCCTTTGAGCACAAATCAAAGAGAGATACTCGATTTTAAGGTAATGTTTTCACTTGTGTTCTTTTGTTTTATTTTTCTCCTCCAACCCCTTAAAATATTTTTTATTCATTTATTTTGTAAAAACTCCAGTGTCTTCAATATACTAGGATGTTTTTATAAGAATTATTCTAGCTACACTTACACACACCTACATCTAATGGTTAAAGAACATACAGTTTCTGTGGATGGTGAATTTCTTCCTCACGAAATGATGATTGTTCAATATTCTTTTAACACCCTAAAAGGTGGCCATTAAGATGTAACTATATTTATATATGATATATAATATGTTTATGTTTTACTTAAGCTTCTGTAATTTTCATTTATGGCATACCTTTATGGTTTCCATTATGGTTAAACGCGATATCTTCATTTTAGGAAGTGCGGACTAACGCCCCCTCAAAGTGATTTGATTCGTTAATAACATATGTGGTACATATAAAGGATAGATTTAATGATATTATTTATCATAACATACATTAATTATAATACTATTATGTATCATTATGTTTTAATTCCATTAAATAAGAAATAGAAATGGAAGTAGCGTTCATGCGTACGTACGGCTTACCGTCTCCATGAACGGTGCATTTCATTTCTTACCTCTAAATGTTATGTAATATTATAAATTCATGTATATAATGGATATATATGATATATATGATATCTACATAATTAATATAAATCTGGATATAATATATATTTTACCACATGAACAACTTGTAATTATAAAGAGTTTATTTTTCACACAAGTAGCAATGATCTACAAAACGACCATTATTAACGTAAATAATTACATAGTGTTCATAGCATGGTAGTAAGTGATATAAAAGTAATAATTAACTTGAAAAAGGTTCTTAATCAAGTAGAAATTAACTCAAGTTTATTATTCAGGAGGTTAAAGAACGATCGAGTCAAGTCGGACCCGAGGCAAGGGATCCTACCCCACTCTTTCTTTTTAAGTACACTCTTTTATGTCATTCCTTTTAAGCTCATCTTTCTTATGATTGGGACGTTCTTTTATATTACTATTACTATAATTTTTATATTCATATGATGATAGACCCTATTTTCTTTCATCAATCCATTTTGGAAGTTTTAATTGGTGCCGTTAGGCTGCCGAAATTTCGTAAGGGGCTTTTTATCTCACTTTGTGTTTTCGTGTGATTCATGCTACATTTTCCAATATTTCCTATTTAGTGGTGTATGTACCGTCCATTATTCTACTATTTGTGTATAATATAATCTCATTTATGGGTATTTACGTCTTCATTTTATGACTCTACTTTGATGGGGTGTACGTTTTGAAAGTTTCCCAAATCGGTAAGGGAACCTTTCACACTCCTCTTTTTAAAGGACTTCTTTTGTTATGTCTTTTTAATTTACATCTTTGTATGTTGGGATATGTTCTTATATATACTTATTGATTCAAATTTTATGTCCAAGTGATGAGATAACATTTTCTCTCTCATCAACTAATTTTATGAATTTTAAAGTGACGTCGTTAGGCTGTCGAATTTTACTAAGGGAACTTCTTAACCCAATTTCAATTTCTTTGGGTTCAACATGTAGTTATTGAATATGTCATCCTTTGAATATGTTTGAATGACCTTTGATTGTTTTACACTTAATATTCACTTATATTGGGTGTATTTATATTTTTCACACATAATCATGAGATTGATTTATCCTTAATTTAAGGATACCTTCTTTATAAGGGATTTCATCTCATTTTACATTTCTATTGAGACTTCATTGTTGTTATACACCAATTCACTCTTATATGGTGTATATACTGTCCCGTGGAATATTATATCATGAATCCATTTATTCTCATGATATTATAACGTTTTGATTAAATTTTATTCCTCAATTATGGTATTCAAGTGTCTCTCATTTTGTTAAAAACCCCTTTAACTAAAATATAGTTTTAAATGTTTTAATTATTTATTCTTATAAATATTTCTCATTAATATCCATGTTTTAAAAATGGTTTTAAGGATTTAATTATATGGATATTAATGGTTTAAAATTTTAAAATATTCAAAGTGGTATGGGACACTTTGATTCAAAAATCTCTTTATTAAATGTTTTAAATGGTTTTGAAAATGGTTTTTAGAATGGATTCATTATCTTAAAATGTTATATTGTTATTAAAATGTGGGAATGTTATCTTTCATTTATGCTTAAGTTATGTTCTATGATTATTTTATGGTTCTTGGGCATTTTTTATGAAGACGGGCGGTTCTGTGATCAACTATGGGCGGGTGAGCCCGATATAGCTCTCCAATGCATTGGGTAATGCGAAGGAGTTAAACGTTAAGGATTCTCAGAAGAGATTTAGGGAATATACTGTGATGGGTATTCCAAACGTAACCAAGAGGGTTAATCCCTACGTAAGAATGTTATGGATGCCTTAAGTTACCTTTATGTCTTATGATTTCTATGATGTATTCATTATTTGATGAGGTATGTGATTATGTTTTATGAGTAAAGTATGATTTCATGCATGGACTAATGTTTTCATTTCGTACTTTTATATCCCTTACTGAGCTTTTTTATGCTCATCCAATGTTTTTGAAATTTTTTTCATAGATCAAGGGAAAGGAACATGATGTGATGATAGTGTCAAGGAAGTGTCAAGAAAGAATCCATGTTTTATTTTAAATATGTTTCCGTAGATGGGAAAAATGAGTACTATCTTTTATGCAACCACTTTGTTTAAATGTGGAATGTACTGCAAGTTTTATGATCTAATTCTCTAAAACTCTAAACCTGAAAAGATCCTCATTATTTAACCTTGTAATAACTCAATATTAAGTAATGTTTAAGGATGGGGCCTTATAGTTGGTATCATAGGTCGGTTTAGATAAATTTAGAGGTTAGAGTGTTTTTTAAGCATAAGTGACAGGTTGTGTATAACCACAATGGATATTATATTAGATATTTTCATTGTTATTTTTGAAGGTTGGAATGAGTTTGAGATAACTTGGATAAGTATATCTTAGTGTTTATCTTCCGCTTTATTACATGATGATTTTGTTGATATACTCACACTGGCCTTTTTGGTTTTAGTAAATGGATGGATCTAGCAGGCACCAAAGTGACAATGGGTTTGAAGGAAACTATGGTGGTTCTCTGATTAAGATACTGGATGAAATGGGGGATTCAATGAGAAATCTCATGGTTATTCTAAACCAACTATCAGGAGTCACGATCAACCACTTGAACCCTGGTGAGTTCTCTAATGCCTCTTGTATGAGAGAACCAACTCGATGTGGAAGTTCATGTGATAATTATAAAGGTAACCATTAGGATTTATATGATCCTTACTTTTGAGGTAATTATGGGTTACTATATGTTATGATGGAAGATGAAAGGTATGAGGTAAAATTGAGGTTAAATTATGTTATGGTTATTTTTGAAGATTTTATCTCATTTTGGAGAATGTTTTAAAAATTATATAGTTTTGGAAAAGGGACAACCCACAGACCGTGTGACAACCCGTCACGTCGGATGAAGCTGCGGGAATCAAACCCACAACCAAAGTGTGACTGGTGTTTATCACCTACCACTAGACTATGTGTAGTCCCTGGTTAGTTTGACAAATTTTTTTAGTTAGATGATTTTAGGAATCAAGAGTAAGTTTATTTTGGTTTATCTATGGAAATGATTAACCTATCATGGAGGATATGTGATTAGGTTAATTACTTATCAATATGAGAATTTAAGAGCAACTGATGTTATTTGGAGGTAAAATTTAATTTGTACCTTGGAAGACTATGTGATTAAATCCTTCAAATATTTGGGTTTCAATCTTAGTTTGGTTTACTTTGAATAATTTTGTGGACAAATTTTTTATCGAATGGTCCTCGTTGAACTTTGGGTTTTGTTGGACAAATTTTGGAGATTAAGAATAGATTTTCTTTTTATAAAGGGTTATCCTTTTCTAGATTATCTGATCTTGTTCTAAAAATTTTGGTTTTGGTAAGGTTCTAAATACATGGGAAATATATAGTTCTCTTTTTGGATTAGGTGATTCTCAAGAAGTTTATTATAGTACTCTTAATGTGAACAAGTCTTCCTAAATACTCGTCTTTTTGAGAAAATATGAGTTCGTGTAAGAAATATAGTAAAATTTTAAAGTCTACATGACAATTAAGTATTCTTCCTTTTGTTTTAGTTAAGCTCATAAATAAATTCCT
This sequence comes from Viscum album, assembly GCA_963277665.1. Lineage (NCBI taxonomy): Eukaryota > Viridiplantae > Streptophyta > Magnoliopsida > Santalales > Viscaceae > Viscum > Viscum album. The sequence goes on from OY728137.1 coordinate 1,214,469,536, forward strand.
CAATGAAAAGTAACTTCAAACAAAAATGATGTCTGTTAATTTTTTCTACTGGGGAATCAAATATTGTTTAACCTATCACAAGTTTGTGATTTTCTTGTTGTTAACTTTCTCCTAGACATGTTTACTATCACTCTCTATCAGAACATGACCCATTTTTCCTCCCTATCCATATTTTCATACTTGGATTCCTAGTATGGGTTAACTCGGGTGACATTTGTACTTCTCTTCTGTTCTTTTAAAGTGATAGTTTTACTAACTCTTGTTCCGATGTGGGATTTTCAATGAAGCTCCCAAGCCCAATTTTAAAATTGAAAGGACGCAATTCCCAAAAGGGGGGAAGGTTGTAACACCCCAGGTAAATAAAGAATATGATATTTTCATATTTATCCATATTTTTGAATAAAATATTAATATTACTTTAAAGAGAATGCTATGCTCGAGGGTGTACCCAATACGTAACAAGTTTCTTTGAAATCTTACATTGCACTCTAATAATAAAATAATATTATTTTAAAAGGTAGTTAATGCCTAGCCTTTGTAATAGTGGGAATGAATGGAACTAACTACAAAATGATTATATATGTTTTTCAAATATTTTTACTTTTATCCAATAAATGTTGGAGGCTTAAAATGCAAATGAATCCAATTTTAAGCATAAATCTTCTAAAATTCTTTAAAAGGTCGATTAACTTCCTTTTGATGGAGAACCCTTTTTAAATATAATTTTGAAAATTTTATATGTTGTATTTGAAAAAATAAAATCCTTCTTTATAATCTGGACATCAAAATTTACTTTGTGTAAAATTTTGTTATTTTTCCGATAAAGATCATTTTTATTGAAAATGTTGCATTTTAATTCAAAACCTCCTTTTAATCTGATTTATTTATATGGATAGATTATATTTTTAATTTATATTAAAGTTTATTTAGAATATAATTTTACCATTTAATCTAATGGTGGTCATTGGAATTAATTTCACTTTGAAATTGGATTTAAACTAGTGTCAATCTTTTAATAGATATTGTTTCTTAAAAACACGCTATTTGTTTTGACAGCGGGAATTAATTATTAAATAAATTAATGCAACATATATGTTTTGAATTTTGTAAAATAGACATCATTTTTGAATTCGGAATATTAAATATAGCTTAGGGTGATTTTTTGGTATTTTTCTGAAAAACTTCAATTTTTGATGAATAGTGAAACCACTAAGTGGTAGTTTAAAAACTGATTTTTCGTTTAAATGAAACTTTACCACTTCTGTGATTTGAATTTCAAAAATACGACATACATGGTTGTCATTAGGATGTAAAATTTGGTTCAATGGGATTAAAATAATTTTTTGGTGAATAGTAACTTTTAAGTTTTTAATCGCGATTAGAGGTAATTAGTGTAATTTAAGGTAAAAATAATGTTTTAATAATATGAAATGACCTAGACACATGTCCTACCCTCATTGTATGTGTCGTGGATGACCAAGAAAATATATGGGTCAACTTGGGGACCCCATAAAGCCACTTTGGTTGGAAAACGACATAAATAACTTTTTATTTAAAGTTAAAATAAAAATATCACAAGCATGATTTTTTTTACTAAAACAATTTTTACATGGGTTTATACAAGTAATATTTTTTACTATAAATATTAATTAGAAAGCTAAAAAGATTTACTACATCATGATATTTTGTTTATAATTTTTAGACATTAAATAAATTACATTATGTATGACATCATGATGATGCAGCGATTACCTCATTAATAAAGGATTTAAATAAAGTGAAAAGATAATGTTAAAACTATACCTTAAACTTGTCAAAGACCTATTAAATGAGTATATTTCTAACCCTTACCACATTATCCTCTAAATACATCAATGTGTGACCTTTAAAATCCGAATCTCATTTGAAAATAAAGTAATATTTTGTAACATTCCAAGAGTGCCCCTCCTCTCCTCTTATAAAAGGCCCCCACCTCTACCACCTTACCCACACCTCTCAAGACTTTGGATCGGCCAAACCCTGCTCATTTTGTCTCTCCACATCCCTCTATTACTCCTAGAAGCCTCACTTTGGGCAGAAGTTTTCCCATGGAAGCCTTTGACCTCAAATCAAAGAGAGATACCCGATTTTAAGGTAATGTCTTCACTTGTGTTCTTTTGTTTTATTTTGCTTCTCCAAACCCCTAAACTCTTTTTATTCATTTCTTTTGTAACAACTATAGTATCTTAAATATACTAGTATGTTGTTATAAGAATTATTCGAGCTACACTTACACACACCTACATCTAATGGTTAAAGAACATACAGTTTCTGTGGATGGTGAATTTTTGCCTCACAAAACAATGATTGTTCAATATTCTTTTAACACCCTCAAAGGTGGCCATTAATATGTAACTATATTTATATATGATATATAATATTTTTATGTTTTACTTAAGCTTCTTTATTTTTCATTTATTGCATACCATTATGGTTTCCATTATGGTTAAACGTGATATCTTCATTTTAGGAAGTGCGGACTACCACCCCTTCAAAGTGATTTGATTCGTTAATACCATATTTGGTACGTATAAAGGATAGATTTAGTGATATTATTTATGATACCATACATGAATTATAATACTATTATTTATCATTATGTTTTAATTCCATTAAATAAGAAATATAAATGGAAGTAGCGTTCATGCGTACGTACGGCTTACCGTCTCCATGAACGGTGCATTTCATTTATTACCTCTAAATGTTATGTAATATTATAAATGCATGTATATTATGGATATATATGGTATATATGGTGTCTAAATAATTAATATAATTCTGGATATAATATATATTTTACCACAGAACAACTTGTAATTATAAAGAGTTTATTTTTTACACAAGTAGCAATGATCTACAAAACGACCATTATTAACTTAAATAATTACATAGTGTTCATAGCATGGTAGTAAGTGATATAAAAGGAATAATGAACTTGAAAAAGGTTCTCAATCAAGTATAAATTAACTCAAGTTTATTATTAAGGAGGTTAAATAACGATCGAGTCAAGTCAGACCTGAGGTAAGGGATCCTACCCCACTCTTTCTTTTTAAGTACACTCTTTTATGTCATTCCTTTTAAGATCATCTTTCTTATGATTGGGATGTTCTTTTATATTACTCTTACTGTACGTTTTATTCTCATATGATTATAGACCCTATTTTCTCTCGTCAATCCATTTTGTAAGTTTTAATTGGCGTCGTTAGGCTGCCGAAATTTTGTAAGGGGCTTTTTATCTCACTTTGTGTTTTCGTGAGATTCATGCTACATTTTCCAATATTTCCTATTGAGTGGTGTATGTACCGTACATTATTCTACTCTTTTTGTATAATATACTCTCATTTATGGGTATTTACATCTTCATTTTATGACTCTACTTTCATGGGGTGTACGTTTCGAAATTTTCCCAAATCGGTAAGGGAACCTTTCACACTCCTCTTTTTAAAAGACTTATTTTGTTATGTCTTTTAATTTACATCTTTTTATGTTGGGATATGTTCTTCTATATCCTTATTGATGTAAATTTTATTTCCATGTTATGAGATACCATTTTCTCTATCATCAACTAATTTTATGAATTTTAAAGTGACGCCGTTAGGCTGTCGAATTTTACCAAGGGAACTTCTTAACCTAATTTCAATTCCTTTGGGTTCAACATGTAGTTATTGAATATGTCATCCTTTGATTATGTGTGAATGAACTTTTATTGTTTTAAACTTAATATCCACTTATATTGGGTGTATTTATATTTTTCACACATAATTATGAGATTGATTTATCCTTAATTTAAGGATGCCTTCTTTATAAGGGATTTCATCTCATTTTACATTTCTATTGATACTTCATTGTTGTTATGCACCAATTCACTCTTATATGGTGTATATATTGTCCCTTGGAATATTATATCATTAATCCATTTATTCTCATGATATTATAAAGTTTTGATTAAATTTTATTCCTTAATTATGGTATTCAAGTGTCTCTTATTTTGTTAAAAACCCCTTTAACTAAAATATAGTTTTAAATGTTTTAATGATTTATTATTATAAATATATCTCATTAATATCCATGTTTTAAAAATGGTTTTAAGGATTTAATTATATGGATATTAATGGTTTAAAATTTTAAAAGATTCAAAGTGGTATGGGACACTTTGATTCAAAAATCTCTTTATTAAATGGTTTAAATGGTTTTGAAAATGGTTTTTAGAATGGATTCATTATCTTAAAATGTTTTATTGTTATTACAATGTGGGAATGTTATCTTTCCTTTATTCTTAAGTTATGTTCTATGATTATGTTATGGTTCTTGGGAATTGTTTATGAAGACGGGTGGTTCCGTGATAAACTAAGTGCTGGTGAGCCCGATATAGCTCTCCAATGCATTGGGTAACGTGAAGGAGTTAAATGTTAAGGTTTATCCGAAGAGATTTAGGGAATATACTGTGATGGGTATTCCAAACGTAACCAAGAGGGTTACTCCCTATGTAAGAATGTTATGGATGCCTTAATTTACCTTTATGTCTTATGATTTCTATGATTTATTCATTATTTGATGAGGTATGTGATTATGTTTTATGAGTAAAGTATGATTTCATGCATGGACTAATGTTTTCATTTCGTACTTTTATATCCCTTACTGAGCTTTTTTATACTCATCCCAAGTTTTTGAAATGTTTTTCACAGATCAAGGGAAAGGTACCTGATGTGATGATAGTGTCAAGGAAGTGTCAAGAAAGAATCCATGTTTTATTTTAAATATGTTTCCGTAGATGGGGAAAATGAGTACTATCTTTTATGTAACCACTTTGTTTAAATGTGGAATGTAATGATATAATTCTCTAAAACTCTAAACCTGAAAAGATCCTCATTGTGTAACCTTGTAATAAATCAAGATTAAGTAAGGTTTAAGGTCGGGGCCTTATAGTTGTAGTGATATGATTCCATTTATATCACCAATAATTAATATTTTTTATTATGATGGATAAATAATTTATATATGATATTAATGGAATAATTATTATTATTAAATTATAATATCATATCTATTTTCTTACATTCCCATCCATTCGTAGATGATGTCGTCTCTTGTGAATAAGTGTGGACGACCACCTCTATGAAGTGATGTATTTCATTTTTCATTTTTATTTACATGGATCGTAATAGGGTTATATTTTTTTATATATATGATATTAATTATATAATAATGATTTTTTTAAAATGTATATACATTTTACCTTTGATTAGTTCAATACATCACAATATGGAAACATCACCCAAGCGTATGTATGGACTACTTTATCCATGATGTTGGGTAATTGACTATTAAATACACCATTATATGAATGGTCATATAATTTTATATAATGATTATATATGATAAATATTAAATGATTATATATATATTAATATTATTTAAAATTCATCAATAAGGATTGAAACTCATGAATCATAACTTCTATGAAAAATAAAATTGTTAGGACTCAGAAAGGGTGAATTTCATAATGAAAATTTGGTTAATTTTATTTTTATATTTGGGTAACATATGTTTTATCAAATATATTACCCATGGATTGAGATGTGGTTGTTTGACTAAGTCATTATTGCTACTTCATAAAGAGTTCACTGTATTCAGAATATTATATTTTTATGTTAAATGGATATATTTATTATAATGATCGCAAATAATTTTTTGAATAATGGAATAATTATTTTTTAGAGTCATATATGATTTAATTGTTTCCATATGAAAATTATATATATTTATGGAAATGATATTCATATTTTGGAGATTATATGATTAGGGATTATAAAACTTCAGTATCTGTGATTGATTAATATTAATTGAATATAAATTCTAAATTTCACATGGAAAAATATATATGATCAAATAATTCTAATCTTTGATTTCCAATTTTTCCCAAAAATATCATGAATAAATTTAAGACTACTTTTTTTTGGAATGACTTACATTCAACATTTCATGTTATTATAAGGAATTTTTAGATAAATGTATTATTTATTCATATGAATGATAATTTATATTTGATATTATATTAACATATTCTACCATATTTTGTTTTATCTAGTGGGAGTGAGAATTGTACATTTTCATTTAATATTTTTTTAATTCAAAAAATTATAAATTTATTGCTTCTGGAATGAAAAATTAATCTCGAATATTAATTTCATATTGTATGAGATGTCATCGAAGTTGAAATCAATAGAAGAATAACAAGATGGTGTGTAATTTCTATCGGTATCAAGCATGTGCATCTCAACATAAGATATCTAGACGAACAGCCATGTAAAGGTGGACAGATGATCCGGATGCAGATGCTGGGGAGGGGCAGTTTTACGTAGTTAGGGTATGTATAATATCCATATGAGCAATAGGTCCTGTAATGTCTCCAATCCAATGAGTTGTGTAATCTCTACGCCTATGGGCCTTTTAAGGGTTCCTCCTCAACCCATGAATGGATGTTATCAAAAATTAGTAAAAAAAATATGTCCTTCGGTCTATTCAGGTAGAGGATAAAATTATTCTAATGAAATAGAAAGAAATAATATAACTATATTTTAATGTATTCACTATATGAAGTCAACATAATCCCATAAAACTAGGAAAATTATCTTCAAACAATAAAATTATCTTATTACCATCATTTATGTTGAATTGTTAGTCTCTTAAAATCCATTACTGATTTATGGGGTTTTTGTTAATATCTTTCTCAAGGTCATTTTCCCTATCAATCCATATTATTTTTAATATATTATTTTTCTTTTCTAGGCCCATATTATAACTTCCTATTAATTTCCACCAAATTGGGGAACCTACTAATATTTTATTTTACGTAGCCTTAATGTTTTCTGGTTTCCTATTTTATAGGATGTTTAATAATATTTATGTATGTTGTGGATTTTAGAAAAATGAATTTTCCAATATTGATACCCTAATTACTACAATAAAAAATGAGAGGAAGTAATATATTTGATGGTCAAGAATGTAACTGCTGAAAATATATTTTAAAATAATAATAATCATGGTGTCTTTCATAACACACAACAACGAGCTTTAATCGATCTCTGATATACAATAAAAATATTTTTAATTAAAGTTGACACTTATATGTGATCTATTAAAAAACATATATGAATATGATTAAAAAAATATGAAAAAATGTATAATGGTGTTACATAATGAAAATTTATTCATTCATTCATCAACTTAAAGTTATCAATTTTTAGTAAATTCATTTTATACTTCCAAAAAATATTTTCCATAAGAAATAGTTTAAGATTGCATTTATAAACAAAAAGTATAATTAATTTCTAATATATTTTATAAATTTTATTATATGAAATTAAATCATTTTTTTAAGCTATCCTATTAATATTATCTCAATGTTATTTTAGTAATTTTTTGAAATGATTTATTTTTTGAGTGGATAGGGAAACTACTGATATTTGTAAACTTTTAATTTCTTATCTTAATATCAAGTAATTTAAAAGTATAATAGTGTTTTATCCATTACTATAGTCATATAGATCCCTATCAATTATATATAATCTAATTAATTATACAGGAATCAACATGATATAAGTTTTTTTATATGTTCTTTATTCGTCTTAAAACTCATTTTCCTTAATATTATTTTTCATTGTGTTTTCTGAATTTTGGGTAATATATATTTTTTCAATTGGGCTAATTTAATTTCAATAAATAAAATAATATTAAGCATTATGATTTGGTATATAATTCCCATATATTTATGTTCATTGTTAACTGTAACCATTGTAAACGGTAAATCAAATAAATAAGGTTAAAAATGAGATATAGCTTTGAAAATTTATCTGATACTTGACTTATTTCTATTGTATGAGTTTATTTCGACTATAATCGTCTACTATTTCAATCTATGTAAACTTTGGGAAATTTTGTTTTATAATGACCTATATATTATTTATATTAATTAATAAATAAATAATGTCACATTAAGTCTATTGATTTATAAAATATATTATAACTAGGATAAAAAAGTTAAGAATAGTTCTAAGTTTTTATTTTAAATATAAATATACTATTTTAAGGGTATTTATTTATTTTTATTTTTTAATGATTGTAAAATTTCCTTGACCACTAACACAACTATGACACAATTATTTGGAAAATAATATGAAAAATATTCTAATATATTTCAAAAACATTAAACCAAATATGTTTCCAATGATTTTAATATAACCTGATTTTTTTTAAAATAATAATTTGAATTTTCTATAAATGATTTTATAGTTGAAATAATTTTTAATATTATTTTCATTAACATCAAATTGAAGGAATAGTTTAAAAAAACTAATGAACATTTTTGTTATAAACTATTTAATTAAATGAATTAAAAATCACTAAAAACCATTAAATATGAAATTCGAAATGTAAAATTGTCAAAAAAAATTCCATGAGTCATTTTTATCCACTTTTGATCATATAGGTTTATTTATGACCATTCATTGATAAAAAAATTGTTTTATAATGGTAGACATTTACAATTGTTAATTAAGTTGATACATAAATGATAATGCATAAAATAAAATAAAAATTGTATATATTTTACTTATTGATGATATTTTCAATAATACATAATTTTCATAAAATATTTTTATATTTTGAATATTTTTTCATGATAAATAAAATAATTATATATATATGATTTTATTAATACTAATCGGTTTTGTTCCTCGCTGTTAAAAAGGAACCTCCACTATTCAATTATTAACAATTTTTAGGCCATCTGAACCATCCATAGTCAACCTTACAAAATTTATATCTTCTCTAAAATCATTATTTTCCTCATTATCTATCTTATGACCATCATTGTAAGAAACAGGTTCTTATTTTTGAGGTATGGGTTTCTTCTTTTCTCTTTTCCTTACGTTTTTTTGAGAAAATAAGGAAAAATTGGGGAAAATCCCAAATTTTGGAAGTACACACCATGTACTTTTGGCCATGTGGGATGAGTACACGGGGCGTGTAGTCATGTTGGTGATGAAGGGTGTAGAAACCAACTACACGTCGTGTAGTGGTCCTTTACACGCCGTGTAGTCAGCCGGTAGGTGAATAGTAAGACGGTGGCTAGTTGTGCGACAGAACACGCCGTGTGCTCAAGAAGACACGTCGTGTAGTCATGTCGACAGGTGAATAGTGCCACGCTGGCGGGAAGCTGCCAGGGGAACAGTTAGAAAATGGGAAGTACACGCTGTGTACTTGGAAGTACACGTCATGTAGTTTGTTTTTTGTTTTTGCTTAAAATGGGCAGTAGCCTCCCCTGTTCAAAGGGTAGGCTTAGAACCCGACGAGAGCACGGGAGAGGACTGCTGAATCTTTGGAGATCTCCCAGGCGCAGGTCGGGAATCCGTTTCCTCCTCGGACGACCTCATTGGAACCGCATGGGTAAGCCCTCTACTCCCCTTAAGTCATTCTTTCCAATTCTTCCTCTAAGGGATGTTATTTAAGTTTAAGCGAGTTTTCTTCTAGGTCAGATCTACGTCGTTCTTGGGCGTTTCTAGAATCAACATTCACGTATATCATTCGTTGGTGTTTAAGGTAGGTGGATTTGTAACACCCGAGATTTTTGTGGGAAATATTTTGTTTTATGTTATATACATCATCAAAGGAATATTTCACTACACACAACACTATCTTGGCTTACTTTACACGCAATCACGACCTTCCTCGATAGCTTGCATTGTACGCAATACCGAGTTTCACTAAACAACGATATGCTATTAAAATATTATTAAAATTAGCCGTTATGAATAGTAATACCCACTTTTTGAAATTTTATAAATTTTATGGACTTCATTTTTGGATTCAGAATATCAAAATTAGCCAGGGGTGAAATTTTGGTATTTTTCTGAATACTTTCAATTTTTGATGAATAGTGAAAACACTAGGTTACTATTTAAAAACCGACTTTTTATTTAAATAATTATTTATTTTATTTAAATTTATTTTAGGTAAAAATTTATACATAATACCTATATAAGTTCAATATAATTCATTGGAGTCATTTTAAAATAATTTTATATATATATAAATTTTATTGAACTTTTCACCGTCTTTTACCCACCTCGTAGGAGTGTTTAAAAATTTACATAAAACTTAATTTTACCGCTTCTGTGAGTGGAATTTCGAAAATCCAAGAGACACAGTTAACATCAAGGATTAAAATTTGTTTCAATAAGATAAAAATAATTTTTGGTGAATAGTAACTTTTTACTTTTATTTACCACGGTTAAAAGTAAATAGGGTAATTAAGTGTAGAAATGGTATTATTATTACCATAACACATGTCCTAATTCTATTGGATAAGTTTAATTCGACAAAAAACAACCTTAGGAATAAAATATGACCATTTAGGTTCACATGGATTAGATTAGGACATTTATTATTATTTTATTTAAAGAATAGTTAAAATTGTTAAAATCAATGTTTAATAACTAAAACATTTTTAATATAGGGTTATACATAAGATAAATTCGACTATAAATATTAATTATAAAGATAAAAATGTTTCCTACGTAATGGTATTTTATTTATAATTTTTAGACTTTAAATAATTTAATTTATTTATGACACAATGATGATACAGTAATTACGTTATTAATGAAATATTAACATAGATGATGTTATAAATGACCAAATAAATGTAATTTTGGACTTTTTATGAATTAAACTAATTTAATAGGTTAATATTACATTTTATTATTGATTTAATTAAGTTTTGTCAAACTAATCATGTTGTTATCATTTTCACAAAAATCAATTACCAAATAGTGTCAAAATTGACATAAAATAGTTTTTAAAAAACAATATAATATTATTAATTGTTATTTTATTCCTAAAAATTTAAGGTTCGGCCAAATTACTTAGATAAGGTTATATATATTAATAATAAATGAATGTGTTTCGTTTGGCTTGTTATAGTAAGTTTATTAACCTTATAGTGTAAGAAAACAAAAGACATGGTAAAAGTAAAATTATTTAACAAAAAGTTAAATCCAAATGATAAGGTTAAAATAGTAACCTAAACTTGTCTAAAATCTATTGTATGAGAGTATTTTGACCCATCCCCACCTTATCTTCTAAATAAATCAATTTAGAGCTATTAAGAACCAAATATGGCTTTATAATAAAATAATATTTTAAAATTTTCTTAAAGCGCCCCTCTCCTCCCTTATAAAAGGGAACCTCCTCCCTCTCCTCCTCACACTACATTGAGCCTTAAAACTCGGAAAACCCCTGCCAAATTCTATTCTCCACTTCCCTAGAAATATCCTAGAGGTTCTGGTATTCTTTAAAGACCATCTTTAGAGCCCTAAGAGGAGGTTAAGAAGAGGCGCTTCAAAGAAGATATAATATCCGTTACCGATTCTTTCAACTTTATTTATTCTTCTACTTATTCTTCTTTAGTTGTTTCATTGTGAAGTAATAAAATCAGTATAAATCATATACTGATATGTTATTATAAATATGAAACAACCCTATTTCACCTTCTATCCATCCTATGGAAAATGAAATCACCGTGCGTGCGTACGTACGGAATACCGTCTCCATGCCGTGGTGTAATCTGTTTTCCACCACCACCTTACTTGGATGTGTATAATGGTGTAAATAATAACTATATATGATTATTTTAAAGTGATATTGATTCTGAAATAGTATACATACACTCCAATACAACTCCACTATCATGGTAACGATATCATCGCTCGTGCGTACGTACGGAATACCGTCTCCACGATGTGATGCGACTCGTTCTACATGATCTTCATTGAATAATGATTTTATAAATGAATTTAATGAATAAATATGATATATATTACACTAATACCATTTTAGAAATGAGGTATATATAACATAAAAATAATAATAAGAATTTATTCTACAAAACACGCATAAGAACAAAAACCAGTAAACACCTGAATAACAAGTAGCATTGAAATATGACTAATAAGAAGCTAAGAATATGACCATATATGATATCATAACAGTGGGTATGATTCTGTAATAATTCAATGACATTATTTAAATCATTATACAGGAGTTTCAGACACGTACGAAGTAAATCGGACCTAAGGTAATGGAGAATCTCGCAATCTCATTTTTATCCGAGATTGTTTATAATTCAGAATTTACTAGGAGATATTTATCATCCACATCCATGTTTCCTCAATATGTAATATTATTTATATCCTCCTGCAATTTTTTAAATCCAATTTTACCCATTGGTAAGTTTTTAGTAAAAGATATGAAAGGAATCTTTTGTCGTTTTTAGTACGAGGTACTTTTTGACTTTTTCGGCCAAAGTACGAGAAGATTATTTTCTTTAACTTATATGGAATGAATGTATTTTTATGATTTCATAGAACATTATTTCCATTAAACTTACTTTACAAGTTTTAAAGTTTATTTTTAATCAACTTCTTTTAGTTTAAAATTGTATGACATGTTAAGAATGTAAAATGTTTTTTTGAAGTAGAAAGGATATTTTCCTCAAGAATGGAGTTCCAGCCTTTTATCAAAATTATTTTCCATATAAGATAATATAGGGTTCTGTTTATATCCCTATTTTTACATTGATTTGATTAGGTTATGATGGAATTATTTTAATGAAGTTATTTTATCTTATATGGATTATGTTATGATGGCACGATGTTTAAGAATCCCATTTTTATTACATGGGTTATGCTATGATGTATGATTTATGATCTTGTGGAACACATAAGAATGATATCATTATGATATGGGTGGGACCTATATCTCCCTCCAATTCATTGGGTAAAGATTTATATCTCATGAGATAGACATGGCTGGAACGGCAGTTTAATCTGGTTCAGTGATATAGGACTGAAACGAGGAGTGAACTCGGTTAAGAAATGGACTTTGTCCGCTAAGATAGTCTTGGAAATGAGTATTGACTACTAAGAAATGATTATCTATGATTATGTTTGTATGCCACAAAGTTTCATGTTTTATGTTATGATTATTGGGATTACAGTTCACTACTATGATTTATCCCATGATATGATATTATGATCTCTTTTGCAGGTTAAGATTTCCAAAATGTTATGATATTATGATTGATATTTCTTTTGTTTACCCTTACTGAGCATTTGATCTCACCCTTTTGTATGTTTTCTTTTCCCCAGTTCAAGAAGAAGGGTATTAAGTAGGATATGGAAAAGGGACTCTAGATATGATGAAATAAATAGGAGACAATGTAGATGATTTATGAACTAGTTGTTTATGTTTCCCAGTTTCTAAAGACACTATACTTATACGGTCCTTTCATGGTTTTTTTTATATGTTGTAATAATTATTCTTCAATTCTAAAGTAATAACCATGTATGTAAATTATGGGTCTTTATAGTTGGTATTAGCGGAAAGGTATAGTCAACCTTTTGAAAAAATGATGTGAAAACATTAGTAAGAACACTAAGGATAAGTCTAAGCATAGAACACAATCTTAGTGTTTTAGAAATGGCCATGAACAACCTATGATAAGACCTTAAGTGTGAATTTTTATTCTTAATTATGTGGTTTACCTATTATAATTAGTGTTTCTCACACTATTCTTCTTGGTTTTAGTCAATGGCTAGATCCCGAAGGAACTGTGTTAATGCGGAATGCGATGGGAAATGCAATGATTGCCCCCCTGAGCAACCAAACATTATGGGAGATGCAATGGAAAATCTTGTAGCCATGCTAACACAACTTTCTCAAGCTATGAATCATGAAGGACTTCTAAACGAGAAAAGGAAGGAGCAACATTCTATTGAATCCTTCATGAGGTAGCGTCCACCCTCATTCAGCGAGTCTACTGATCCATTAGTGGCTGAACAATGGATTAGTACCACTGAAAAGATATTTCTAGTTCTACAATGTTCTGAACATGACAAAGTCATCTTAGCAGTGTATCATTTGGAAGGTGAAGCTGATCAATGGTGGAATCTTATCATGAATACGAGGCAAAGGGATGAAATTGAATACATGTAATGAGATGAGTTTAAGAACTTATTTTTCAATAAGTACTTCCCTCATATTCTTCGAACAAAGATAGAGAAGGAGTTTCTTGAACTAAAGCAAAAGGATGATTAATCTGTTGGTACCAACGAAGAAAATTTTACAAGACTTGAAAGGTATGCTTATGGGATTATTATCTAACCTGAGAGTAAGATCGATCGATTCTTTAGTGGCTTAAAACCAAGTCTTCGAATGGCGTTAGCCATAAAGGACTTCAATAGCTACGAGGAAATTGTTTGATGTGCTCTCAAAGTTGAGATGGAGATTAGAGTAACCCATCAGTCATATGTGTTTGATAAGTAGAGGAAAATGGAATTCAAAGGGAAATATAAAGAGCACATTGAAAAGAAGATGAGTTTTCCCTTATGCTCAAAGTGTGGAAAGAAACATGGAGGGAGTTGTCTTAAAGGGACAAGTAAATGTTTCAAATGTGGAAAGGAAGGTCATCGGGAATTTGAATGCCGTAATGATGGGAAGAATATGTCTAATGATGTGAACAAAGAAAAGGCTACACAGAGTGCACCTCCTACACTTCAATGTTACAAGTGCACGGAAATGGGGAATTGTGCCAATCAATGCCCTAATCCAAGGGTTGTTGATGATGATCGACATCAAAAAACTCTTAAGGCTAATGAAAAAGTAAAGTCACATGCAATTTCTATTGGCGATATGGATTACGATAGCGAAGTTGTGAAATGTACAATTACCATCCACTATAAAGTAGAAAATGTTTTATTTGATTCTGGATCCACCCACTCTTTTATTTCTGATGAATTTTCTAAGGGTATCTTCATATTACCTCAACAATTAGATGTTGAGTTAGCTGTGACAACCCCTAATGGCACAACAGTCGCATCAAAAGTTTATAATTCTTCCCTGATTGAAGTTTGTCGGAAAGTGCTTCCTGGAAATCTTGTGATCCTTCTTATAGTGGACTTTGATGTGATTCTTGGCATGGATTGGCTTTCTTTATATGGGGATCATATCAATTGCCAAATAAGGGAAGTCACATTTCATATTCCAGATCAATCTATGCTCGTCTATCAATGCAAGGATGAGCATAACCTTCCAGTGGAAATTTCATCCATATTATGGGTCTTGATTCCACTAAATGAAGGTTATTTATCTCAAATGGTTGGTGAGAAACTCACGATTAAGAATATGACCATTGTATGGGATTTTGATGATGTCTTTCCAGAGGAATTTCCTGGTCTTCCACAAAATCATGAAGTTGAGTTTTCAATAGAACTCGTACAGGGTGATTTACCTATTTTAAATACACCTTATAGAATGGTCCCAATTGAGTTGCAGGAATTGAAGAAGAAACTCCAAGAGAATCTTGATAAAGGATTCATACACCCTAGTGCATCACCTTGGGGAGAACATATTCTATTTGTTAAAAATAAATATGTACCAATGAGACTCTGCATTGATTATCGAGAAGTTAACAAGATCACTATCAAGAACAAATATCCTCTCCCATGCATTGATGAATTATTTGACCAACTACACGGAGCTCAATACTTTTCCAAGATTGATCTTCATTCAGGGTATCATCAATTAAGGGTCAAAAGGGAGGATATACTAAAGATGGCTTTCCGTACAAGGTATGGACACTATTAATTTATAGTAATTCCATTTGGTCTTACTAATTCCCCTTCTATATTCATGGATCTAATGAATAGAGTCTTTAGAGACTATCTTGATTAGTTTGTGGTAGTCTTTATAGATGATTTTCATGTCTATTCAAAGAGAAAGGAAGAACATGAATATCACTTGAGAATTGTATTGAAGACCCCGAGAAAGGAGAATCTTTATGCCAAATTTACCAAGTGTGAATTTTGGCTTCAAAAATTTTCATTTTTGGGTCACATAATCTCAAAAGAGTGGATATCCGTGGATCCAGCAAAAACAAAGGTTATCGAAAGATGTTCGAGACCAACAACAGTAACTAAGATCCGAAGTTTTCTTGGTTTGGCTGGATATTATCGACGTTTTTTGAAATATTTTTCATGATTATCTAATCCACTCACTAGGTTGACTCGAAAAGGAGTTAAGTTCGTGTGGACAGAGGAATGTGAAGAGAATTTCAAGGAGTTGAAAATAAGGTTATCGAGTGCACCTATGCTCACACTGCCTTGTAGTGGAGAAAGGTTTGTGATCTACAGTGATGCATCCAAGAAGGGATTGGGGTTTGTTCTCATGAAAAATGATATGGTTATAGCTTATGCCTCACGACAGTTGAAAATACATGAGCAAAATTACCCAACTCATGATTTGGAGTTAGTTACGGTAATCTTTTCATTAAAGATTTAGAGGCATTATCTTTAGGGTGAAAGGTGTGATATTTATACTGATCATTAAAGTTTAAAGTATATTTTCACACAAAAGGAGCTGAATATGCACCAAAGAAGATGGTTGGATCTGATTAAGGATTACGACTACTCAATTCATTACCACCCGGGGAAAGCAAACAAGGTGGCAGATGCATTAAGTCGATAAGACCATGCTAGCTTATCCATGATGAGGATCACAAAAGATCCAATATTTATGGATTTACAAAGGATGTATCTTGGAATTATAATGGAAGGGGAAAAATATTATCTTTCTCAAATGAATGTTCATCCATCTATACATGCGAAGATTAAATAGGCACAGAAAGAAGATGTAGAGTTACAAAATAAGATGAGGAATGTTCCTAAATTCAACCTTGATTGTGATGGGATAATAAAATTCATAAATTGGGTTTGTGTTCCTCCCATACCTGAATTAAAGAAGGAGCTGCTGGATGAGACTCGTAGTTCTTAATTCTCTATTCATCCTTGAAGCACGAAGATGTATAGGGACCTGAAAGAGTTCTTTTGGTGGGATGGCATGAAAAGAGATGTTGCTGAATATGTCTCTTGATGCTTGGTTTTTCAGAAATTTAATGCTGAGAGACAGAAGTCTAAGGGGTTGTTACAACCATTACCCATGCCTGAATGGAAATAGGAAAACATCACTATGGACTTTGTCACTGGACTTCCTAAAACATCCAAAGGCAATAATGCAATCCTTGTCATAGTTGATCATCTTACAAAGTTGGCACACTTCATTTATATAGAGAGGATTTATCTATTGATCATCTTTCCAGGATATATGTAAAGGAAGTGGTAAGATTGCATGGAGTACCACTTTCCACTATATAAAATCGGGATCTGAGGTTTACCTCGAAGTTTTGGCGAATTCTTCAGCATACTCTGGAAAAAGAGTTGAGCTTCAGCACTGCTTATCATCCTCAGATAGATGGTCAGTCTGAGAGAACAATTCAAACTCTAGAAGATATGTTAAGAGCTTTATCTATGGAATTCAAAGGTGGTTGGGATCAACACCTACCTTTGGTCGAATTTTCTTATAATAATAGCTTTCACTCCAGTATTCAGATGGATCCTTATGAAGCTCTCTGTGGAAAGAAATGCCTAACTCCAACTTGCTGGGATGAAGTTGGGGAAAGAAAGCTATTAGGACCTGATCTTGTTGATGAGATGGCATAAAAGGTCTGATCTATTCAACAACACATAAGAGAAGCTCAGAGTCGACAAAAAAGTTATTCTGATAACCGAAGAAAAGACCTAGAGTTTGAAGTGGGTGATAAAATGTTCCTATGAATATCTCCTTGGAAGAGAGTAATGAGATTTGTAAAGAAGGGAAAGTTGAGCCCTAGGTATATCGGTCTATTCGAAATACTGGATCGTGTTGGGAAGGTAGCTTACCGATTGGTTCTTCCGCCGAATCTCTCTCAACTTCACGATGTGTTCCATGTATCTCTCCTGAGAAAGTATATACCTGATCCTTCACATGTACTCAGCTCAGAAGTTGTACCGCTGGAGCAAGATATTTCTTATGAAGAATAGCCGATAGAGATTCTAGATCGTAGCGAAAAAGTTATACGGAACAAGACCACTCACTTGGTGAATGTTTTATGGAGGAACCACCAATTAGAAGAAGCTACATGGGAGCTTGAGGATATGATGAGGGAGAGGTATCCTCATCTGTTTGTTACAAAGTGGCGAATTTCGAGGGTGAAATTCATTTTAATGGGGGTAGAATGTAACACCTGAGATTTTTGTGAGAAATATTTTGTTTTTATGTTATATACATCATCAAAGGAATCTTTCACTATACACAACACTAGCTTGGCTTGCTTTTCATGCAATCACGACCTTCCTCGATAGCTTGCGTTGTACGCAATACCGAGTTTCACTAAACAACGATATGCTATTAAAATATTATTAAAACTAGCCGTTATGAATAGTAATACCCACTTTTTGAAATTTTATAAATTTTATGGACTTCATTTTTGGATTTGGAATATCGAAATTATCCTAGGGTTAAATTTTGGTATATTTCTAAAAAGTTTCAATTTTTGATGAATAGTGAAAACACTGGGTTACTATTTAAAAACCGACTTTTTATTTAAATAATTATTTATTTTATTTAAATTTATTTTAGGTCAAAATTGATACATAATACCTATATATGTTCAATTTAATTCATTGGATTCATTTTATAATAATTTTAGATATATAAAAATTTTATTGAACTCTTTTCACCGTCTTTTACCCACCTCCTAAGAGAGTTTAAAAATTTACATAAAACTTAATTTTACCACTTCTGTGATTGGAATTTCAAAATTCCGAGAGACATGGATAACATAAAAGAATAAAATGTGGTTCAATAAGATAAAAATAATTTTTGGTGAATAATAACTTTTTACTTTTATTTACCACGGTTAAAAATAAATAGCGTAATTAAGAGTAAAATTTGTATTATTATTACCATAACACATGTACTAATTCTATTGGATAAGTTTAATTCGACCAAAAACAACCTTAGGAATAAAATATGACAATTTAGGTCCACTTGGATTAGATTAGGACATTTATTATTATTTTATTTAGAGAATAGTTAAAATAGTTAAAATCAATGTTTAATAATTAAACATTTTTAATATAGGGTTATAACTAATATAAATTATACTATAAATATTCATTATAAATCTAAGTATATTTCCTAAATAATGGTATTTTATTTAAAAATTTTAGACTTTAAATAATTTAATTTATTTATGACACAATGATGATGGAATAATTACCTTATTAATGAAATATTAACATAATTGATGTTATAAATGCCCAAATAAATGTAATTTTGGAATTTTTATTAATTCACCTAATTTTATAGGTTAATATGACACGTTATTATTTATTTAATTAACTTTTTTCTAACTAATAATGTTTTTATGATTTTTACAAAAATCAATTACCAAATAGTGTCAAAATTGACATAAAATAGTTTTTAAAATAAATACTATATTATTAACTGTTATTGTATTCCTAAAAATATAAGTCTCGGCCAAATGACTTAGATAAGGTTATATGTATTAATAATAAACAAATTGGGGTTCTTTTGGGTTGTTATAGTAAGTTTATTAACCTTATAGTGTAATAAAACATGAAGACACGGTAGAAGTAAAATTATTTAACTTAAAGTTAAATCTAAATGATAAGTTTAAAATAGTGACCTAAACTTGTCTAAAATATATTTTATGAGATTATTTCGACCCATACCCACTTTGTCTTATAAATAAATCAATTTAGAGCTATAAATAACCGAATATAACTTTATAATAAAATAATATTTTAAGTTTTTCCTAAAGTGCTCATCTCCTCCCTTATAAAAGGGAACCTCCTCCCTCTCCTACTCACACTTCTTTGAGCCTTCAAGCTCAGCCAAACCCTGCAAAATTCTCTTCTCCACTTCCCTAGAAACATCCTAGAGGTTCTGGTATTCTTCAAAGACCATCTTTAGAGCCCTAAGAGGAGGTTAAGAAGAGGCGCTTCAAAGAAGAGGTAATGTCTGTTACCGATTCTTTCAACTTTATTTCTTCTTCTACTAATTCTTCTTTAGTTGTTTTATTATGAAGTAATAAAATCAGTATCACTAATATACTTATATGTTATTATAAATATGAAAAAACCCTATTTAACCTTCTATCCATCCTACAGAAAATCAAGTCACTGTGCGTGCGTACGTACGGAATACCGTCTCCACGCCGTGGTGTAATCGGTTTTCCACCACCACCTTACTTGGATGGGTATAATGGTGTAAAGAATAACAATATATGATTATTGTAAAGTGATATTGATTTTTAAATACTATACATACACTCCAATATAACTTCACTATCATTGTAACGATATCATCGCTCGTGCATGCGTACGGAATACCGTCTCCACGATATGATGTGACTCATTCTACATGATCTTAATTGAATAATGATTTTATAAATGAATTTAATGAATAAATATGATATATATTACACTAATACCATTCTGGAAATGAGGTATCTATAACCTAAAAAGAAGAATCATAATTTATTCTACAAAACACGCATAAGAACAAAAAGCAATAAACACATGAATAATAAGTAGCAATGAAATATTACTAATAAGAAGCTAAGAATATTACCATATATGATATCATAACAATTGGTATGATTCTGGAATAATTCAATGACATTATTTAAATCATTATACAGGAGGTTCGGACACGTACGAAGCAAATCGGACCTAAGGTAAGGGAAAATCTCGCAATCTCATTTTTATCTGAGATTTTTTATACTTTAGAATTTACTGGGGAATATTGATCATCCACATCCATGTTTCCTCAATATGTAATATTATTTTGATCCTCATAAAATTTTTTAAATCCAATTTTACCCATTTTTAAGTTTTTAGTAAAATATATGAAAGGAATCTTTTGTCTTTTTTAGTACGAGGTACTTTTTGACTTTTTCATCCAAAGTACGAGAAGAATGTTTTTCATTAACTTATACGGCATGAATGGATTTTTATGATTTCATAGAACATTATTTCCATGAAGCTTAATTTACATGTTTTCAAGTTTATTTTTAATCAACTTCTTTTAGTTTAAAATTGTATGACATGTTAATAAAGTAAAAAGTTTTTTTTAAGTAGAAAGGAAATTTTCTTCAAGAATGGAGTTCAAGCATTTAATCAAAATTATTTTCCATATAAGATAATATAGGGTTCTGTTTCTATCCCTATTTTTTCATTGATTATATTATGTTATGAAGGAATTATTTTTATAAAGTCCTTTTATCTTATATGGATTATGTTATAATGACACGATGTTTAAGAATACCATTTTTATTACATGGGTTATGCTATGATGTATGATTTATGTTCTTGTGGCACACACAAGAATGGTATAATTATGAGATGGGTGGGACCTATATCTCCTTCCAATGCATTGGGTAAAGATTTATATCTCATGAGATAGACATGGCTGGAACGGCAGGTTAATCCGGTTCAGTGATACAGGACTGAAACGAGGAGTGAACTCAGTTCAGAAATGGACTTTGTCTGCTAAGATAGTCATTGCAATGAGTCTTGAATACTAAGAAATGATTCACTATGATTATGTGTGTATGCCACAAAGTTTCATGTTTTATGTTCTGATTATTGTGATTACATTTCACTACTATGATTTATCCCATGATATGATATTATGATCTATTTTGCAGGTTATGATTTCCAAAATGTTATGTTCTTATGATTGATATTTATTTTTTTTTACCCTTACTGAGAATTTGAGATCACCATTTTGTATGTTTTCTTTTCCCTAGGTCAAGAAGAAGGGTATTAAGTAGGATGTGCCAAAAGGGACTCTAGATATGATTAAATAAATGGGAGACAATATAGATAATTTATGAACCAGTTGTTTATGTTTCCCAGTTTCTAAAGACACGATACCTATATGGTACATTCATGGTTTTGTTATATGTTATAATAATTATGATTCAATTCTAAATTAATAACCATGTAAGTAAAGTATGGGTCGTTATAGGCTTAGTGTTTGATTTTCCAACTGTTGTGCGTTTTTTTCATTTTTGAGCTACGAACCCATATTTGGGGTGTCATGTGGCTGAGGTCGTGGCTATTTTAAACACCTAGAATCGTATAGGTAATTGAAGGTGATATTAAAATGTTGTTTGGGATCACTGCTTGGATCCAGGACCACCCCAGGGGTGCGTTCCTCTGTTTATCCATTTGGCTAGGATACCTGAGGGTATTAATTGTTTATATTATGCATTTAAAGTAATGATTGTAGAATTACCTTGAGAGGAATTGCTTGTATATTGCTGGTTACATATTGGGAATGGCCCAGTTACCTGTTTATCCTAAGGGTAGTATTGTGATTAGCCCGTGGGCACTACATTATTTAGCATGTGGGAAACTTCTTCGGTGCCTGTGGGAAGTTGATTCTGTGCCTGTGGGTGACACTTCTTATGCCCGTGGGAAATATCTGTATTCCTGTGGGCAGATTCTTGTGTTGGATTCTCTTTAACCGGGGGTAGGAGTTTACATGTTTGAGGACATTGGCTATTTACATATAATTTTCACTGTGGTGATATTTTTTTAAATAAAATTATTAAATGATATTAAAATGGCAATATAACTAGTTAAGTTAGTTACTTTTCAGTACTACTTACTTTATTGCATTTTACTACTACACACTATTGTTGCATACTTTCACACAGTTGGGAACGAGCCTTAGGTGGGTTCCTACTAAGATATATTTCTCACACCTTGTTTGGGTCATGCTTTTCGGCCCAAACCGATTACATTTCTACAGGTGTAGAAAAGGTAAAGGGTCCCTATATAGGTACTTGATTGATGTTGGGGTGTAAGAGAGCATGGGACCGATCATTGGCTCGCGATGCCGTTGGCTGTTCTGTTTTTCTTTTCTATAATTTTACTTCAGTTGTATTGTATTGTATTATAGTGTAACATGTTCTGGCTGTTTTATAGAATAGTGACATGCTGCATCTTCATATATATATGACTGTTGGTTTCCCTTTTTGTTATCAGTTCTTCATTTTAGTTATATGTACTGTTACAGCTTCCGCTGTTGTTGTATGTTTAAACTATATTCTGCTACGCTACACTTGAAAAATGAGGGCATAGTTTCCCCACTATCAGACCTGGGCCCTCGCTGCTAGTCGTCAGCCTCTGGCGTTTGGGGAAATGTGCTTGAGGTCATGTGGAGAACTGGGTTCGGGGCACCGTTGAGTGGCACCCGGAACCGAGACGTTACAAAATGGTGCCAAAGGGGTTCTTTTCTTTGACTTGCTATTTGGAGCCTTATTCAGGGATAGGATGAGAATGGTAGTTGGTAATAAGTTGTGCCCAGGAATAGCTAACCCATGTACATGGAAAAACCAATTTACCTCGTATTGCAATTTTAATAATTTTTCAAATTACAGTTGATTTGATTTCACCGAAGGGTGACTCACTTGGTATTGTGCTATTCATATTTTATTCATGGGTTCTATTTAGTTTCAACACAATGAGATGAAGGTTTTTCATCTCATGAATTATTTAGGCACATACTAGAAATCACATTCCATGCATAGTTCCATTCCATGTAGGTGCATTAGAAACTGCATGTTGTTGTGATAGTTGTTGTGCTAGAAAAGCATGTTTTTGTGACAGCTACTTGATAAATACCTTCTATGTGATAGGGTATTTTTGTATGATTCTGCTTATAGAATAGACACCAAACATTGGTTCTTGGGAAGTATGGGCCCCCCATCGACTTGAAATTGGTGGATCATTGACTGTTTATTATGTTATAACACAGGTAAGATTTCAAACTTTGATTTGTGGGGAGTATGGGCCCTTACGGATCATAATTTGACACTTAGGTGTTATTTTACAGTGTTTACTGGGATTTGGGGATGTTTCTGAGGAATACTGTCTGGAATTCCTAGTATTCACACTGTGTAGTATCATAAACACGCCGTGTATGGTCTTCTATTCAGGAAGAAAAATAAACTTTTTGAGTACACGCCGTGTACCCAGAGTACAGGCCATATAGTCTCTTACCATGTCACAAACCATGTGGGCGGCAACACGGGGAAGGGAAGAGCTTGGGGAAAACACGTCGTGTAGTTTCTATAGACGCCTTGTAGTGTTGACCTGGTGTTCGTTGTGTCACCAACAGCACGGGCGGAGGAAACCTTAAGACATACACACCGTGTCCACTATGGAACATGTCGTGTAGTGTGACCTAGGAAACCGGTTGTGTAACTAACAACACGGGTCGGGGTAATCCTTTCAAGTACATGTCGTGTGTATATATAACACACCGTGTAGGTTGAACCGTGTATCCGGCCGTGTAACTAACAACACTGGTTGTCGGAGGTCATCTAGTACACGTCGTGTACTTATGAGACACGCTGTGTAGTCTTGTCCGAGGATAGACTGTTTGGAGTAAGTCGTGTGGCTGGGAAATGAGGTGATGTACATTTCATGTGCGGGTGTAACACACCATGTAGTGTTAAGCCGAGTATTCGACCGTGTCACAAATGACACGGGTAGTTGGAAAATTTCACCATACACACAGTGTAGATTTTATACATGCCGTGTAGTTTTGTACAACGGGAGCCATGTTGCTTAGCCGTGTAGAAGGACCCGGGCATGGGAAGAGAAGTCAAGTACACGCCGTGTAGTCAATATAAACGCCGTGTAGTCTTGTTTTTCAAATATTTAATGCCTTATTCCTATTTTTTCCTTTTGGGTTTCTTCGTTTTCGGTCATTTTTAACCTTGTTCTAAAGGCGTGTTTTTACCTTATAGTGTCATTCCACCGAGACGGTCGCGCATTGTTCGCCAGGAGAGTGGCGATGAGTATACTCCAGATATGGTGGGTCATGGGCTACCAGTGGATCCTCTAGAAAATCCAGATGCGGCACCAGCCGTTATACCACACACAGGAGTGGAGGTGCAGTTCCATGAAGGCTTTATGCGGTTCATGCAGAACATTCATGGAGAACCACTGGCTGCCACATCTATGGGTGAGCTGACACATATCTTTCAGTAGCAGCATCCGCCAACGTTTTCAGGGGATGGTGGACCACATGCTACAGAGTCTTGGCTAGGATCAATGCAAACTATTTTCGATCATCTTGAGATGCCTCCAAGGTGGAGGGACAAGATCACGACTTATATGCTATGTGATTCCACCAAGAGGTTGTGGGATGTTACCACCCAGTCAGAGCATCACAGATACAAGGCGTGGGAAGATTTTCAGGCTGTCTCTTATGACTTCTTCTTCCCAAAGATGCTGAGGGCAGATAGAGTTCGAGAGTTCATGAATCAACAGTAGGTCGCTATGTCGGTGATGGATTATTCTTCACATTTCACTGAGATTCAGTGTTTTTCACCTGTTCTGGTGGGTGATGAGACGTTGAGAGACAGATTCTTTGAGGATGGTCTTCGTTATGAAATCCAAGCACTGGTTAATGTTTTCAGGTTGCCTTCAGTACATGGTATTGTAAACCAGGTGCTGATTACATAGAGGAATCTGCGAGAAGCTAATGGTGTGGGCCAGGGCGGTTCAGCACCAATTACTGGTACTATTTCTATTAGCAAGAGGAAGAGACAGATGGACTTCTCTGAGGGTGGAAGTACCAGCCAGAAGAATGTTTCAGGTGGTCAGGTCATGTGCTACAAGTGTGGTAGAGAGGGGAACAAGAGACTTCAGTGTCCACGAGACCCCATGGAGTGCCGATCTTGAGGCAAGATGGGTCATCTGCAGCGCTTTTGTAGGGTGTTTCCACCAATGGCTAGTGAGAGGGGTTCTGTGCAGACTCTGCATGCGGGAGCAAGACCAGTGGCTTCTTACCAGTCAGGGAACTGGAATATGTCAGGGCGTGCAGGTCGAGATGGTGGTCGTGGTCGTGGTAGCCATAAACTAGGATCTCAGAGACAGTAGGGTGGGATAGCTCAGGGTTGTCAGGCTGTGTCGCAGGGCCACGACACTGGGCAGGAATATGCAGTGCAACAGACCCAGCAGGAGCAAGATCCCGAACCTTCTACAGTCATAGGTACTATTCTAGTAGCTTTTGTTCTATCTTCAGTACTTTTCGATACGGGTGCTACACATAGTTTCATATTTGTACCCATAGTGGAGAGCCTTGGGCTTTGTATTTCTAATTATTCTGATATCATGACGCTAGACACTCTGTTGGGGACTAGAACGACTGGTGTGCATCAGTGCAAGGAGTTCCCCCTTGAGGTTGGTGGGTGTCACTTTCTTTGGGACCTCTATGTCTTAGAGATGACGAGCTATGATTTCATTCTTGGGATGGACTGGTTGGTTCCCTTTAGAGCCTTTGTGGATTGATACCATCACAGGGTGAGTTTCACGTCACCAGAGGGTGAAGTTTTTCTATACAAGGGTGAGTGGGATGTTCAGGCGAGTCGAACTGGACCAGAGCATCGTGGGTGATGTGGAGTCACAGCCCAGATTGCGAGTTTATATCTGGAAGACCAGGGGGACTTGTCAGAATGATTTCCCTCCAGTGGTTGATTGTTTCAAGGATGTCTTCCCAGATGACTTTTTAGGTCTACCTCCGGAGCGAGAGGTGGATTTCTCTATTTATCTTGTGCCGGGAGTAGCACCGGTGTCCATTCCTCTTTATTGGATGGCCAACCCTGAGTTTCAGGAGCTCAAGAGGCAGTTAGAGGAGTTACAGGAAAAGGGTTTCATCTGACCCAGTACTTCTCCATGGGGTTCGCTGGTTCTCTTTGCGAAGAAGGTGGAAGGTACCCTCAGACTCTGTGAGGATTATCGTAAGGTGAACCAGTTGATGGTTAAGAACCGATATACCTTACCAAGGATTGATGATCTTTTTGATCAACTTCGTGGAGTACGAGTGTTATTGAAGATTGACTTGAGATCAGGATATTATCTGCTGCGCGTTAGACCATCTGATATACCTCTCACATCTTTCAGGATAAGGTATGGTCTATACGAGTATGCGGTTATGCCGCTCGGACTCACGAACGCACCAGCAGTTTTTATGGATCTGATGAATTGTGTGTTCCTTCCTTATCTGGATTCTTATGTGGTAGTATTCGTGGATGATATCTTAGTGTACTCTCACACTCAACACAACCATTCCACCCATCTTGAGATCGTATTGAGTACAATGAGTGAGAATTGGTTATATGCAAATATCTCAAAGTGCCACTTCTAGAAGGACCAGATACACTTCCTGGGTCATATCATCTTAGAGGTAGGAGTTGCAGTAGACCCAGTGAATGTGAGAGTAGTAGTTTCCTGGGAGCATCCTAAGAACGTGTTTGAGATATGGAGTTTCTTGGGGCTGGCTGGTTACTACAGGAGTTTTATACAGGACTTCTCCTATTTAGCAGCGCCATTGACGGGCTTGACTAAGAAGGGTGTGAAGTTTGTTTGGTCAGAAGTTTTCGATATAGCCTTTCAGGAGATGAAGGGAAGGTTGACATCAGCACCAATCCTGATACTCCCAGATCAGGGGCAGAGCTATACAGTTTACTGTGATGCATTAGGGATTGGGATCGGAGCTATGTTGATGCAGGGCGATCGAGTTATTGCGTACGGGTCTTGGCAGTTGAGGCCACATGATAGGAATTACCCGATGCATGATCTCGAGTTAGCTGCAGTTGTTCATGCGTTACGCGGTTGGACACATTATCTATTGGGATATCATTTTATGGTTTTCACAGACCACAAAAGTCTCAAGTATATCTTTACATATCATGACATGAATCTGAGGCAATGAAGGTGGGTCAAATACCTTCAGTCCTTTGATTTTGAGCTTGCCTATACACCTAGTAAAGGTAATGCAGTATCTGATGCACTGAGAAGGAAGACTCAGATACAGGAAGTGTAGGAGGCCAGTGGGGAATGGCAGCTTATGGCTCTTTTCTCTGAGATGCATTTGGAGGTGCATGATAGTCAGGTGTAGACCTATCTTTCATCTTTAGTTGTGACCTATACCCTCCTGGATAGAGTTAGAATGATACAGCTATCTGATTAAGAAGTCCTAGTTTTACGGGAGTCGGTGGAAAGAAAGGACCCTCCTCCTAGTTGGACGATAGGCGATGATGAGGTTCTTCGTTTCCATGGATGTGTATAGATTCCAGGGGATATACGTGAGGAGCTGATGTGGGAGTTTCATGCTTCAGATTGGGTAGTTCATCCCAGAGTTACTAAGATGTACTGTGACTTGAGGTGTCAGTACTGGTGGCCGGGTATGAAGAGAAATGTAACTGGTTTTGTTAGGAGATGTTTCACCTGTCTGTAGATGAAGGAAGAGCATCAGAGGCCAGCCGGACTATTACAGAAAGTACCTATTCCAGAGTGGAAATGGGATGATGTCGCGATGGATTTTGTGACTAGTTTGCTGAGGTCACCTAGAGGCAATTATGTCGTGTGGGTTGTTGTGGACAGACTCATGAAGATAGATCACTTTTTTCCGATCAAGGATACTTTAGGAGTTGATGAGATTGGAAGTTTGTATATCTGATAGATCATACATCTTCATGGGGCACCTCATTCTATCGTTACAGATAGGGATTCTCGTTTTACATTTTATTTCTGGCAGGGTTTTCAAAGGGTACTGAGTACACAGGTGCTTCTGATCACAGCTTACCACCATCTGAATGATGGCTAGTCAGAGTGTACGATAGAGGTGCTGGAGGACATGCTGCGAGCATGCGTCCAAGACTTTGGGGGATCTTGGTAGAATCATATACCCCTAGTTGAGTTTTCTTACAATAATAGTTTTCAGGAAACTATTGAGATGGTACCTTACGAGGCTTTATATGGTAGGCCATGACGATCACCCTTGTGTTGGTTAGAGGTAGGTGAGGCAGCTTTACTGGGACCACGTCTCGTGCAGGAGAATTCTGAGCAGGTCCAGCTGATTCAGAAGCAGATGGATACCATGCAGTCTTGTCAGAAGTCTTATGATGATCACTGCAGACGACCTTTAGAGTTCGTGGTCATGGATCAGGTTTTCTTACGTGTTTCGCTGAGGCTGGGACACAAGCGGATCAAGAGACAAGGTAAACTTTCACCAAGGTATGTGGGGCCATTTTTGATTCTGGAGAGAGTCGGGCTTGTTGCCTATCGGTTGCAGTTACCGCAGAGCTATCAGGCCATGCACGATTTCTTCCATGTATCTCAGTTGCGTCATTATCATTCATAACCATCTCACGTCTTTCAGCCCAAGGAGGTTGAGATTCAGGTAGATGCGTCCTTTGAGGAGCATCTGATTTATATCATTGATAGGAGCATGAAGGTTCTCCGAGGCCGATCAGTTCCTCTCGTAAGGGTGTTGTGGCAGCATGGCCGAGTGCAGGATGAAACCTGGGAGCGGGAGACCGACGTACGTGCTCAGTGGCTAGAGTTATTCACAGATGTATCTTTGCCACCCTTATAAGGGAAATTCGGGGACGAATTGGTTTATGGGGGGAAGTTTGTAAGAACCCGGTTCTTATTTATGAGGTACGAGTTTCTTCTTTTCTCTTTTCCTTATGTTTTTTTGAGAAAATAAGGAAAAATGGGGGAAAATCCAAAATATTGAAAGTACACGCCGTGTACTTTTCCACACGTCGTGTACTCTTGGCTATGTGAGATGAGTATAGGGGGCGTGTGGCCATGTCGGTGATGAAGGGTGTAGAAACCAACTTCAAGCCGTGTAGTGGTCCTTTACACGCCGTGTAGTCAGTCAGCAGAAAAATAGTAAGACGATGGCCAGCTGTGCGACAGAACACGCCATGTAATCAAGAAGACACATCGTGTAGTCATGTCGATGAGTGAAAAGTGCCATGCTGGCGGGAAGCTGCCAGAGGAACAATTAAAAAATGGGATGTACACACCGTGTACTTGTAATTACACACTGTATACTTTTTTTTCTAAAAATGGTAAGTAGCCTCCCATGTTCACATGGAAGGCTTAGAACCAGATAAGATCTCGGGAGAGGATGGCTGAATCTTCGGAGATCCACCAGGCGCACGTCAGGAATCTGTTTTCACCTCGAACGATCTCGTTGGAACCGCATGGTTAAGCCCTATACTCCTCTTAACCCATTCGTTCCAATTATTCCTCTAATGGAAGTTATTTATATTTAAGTGAGTTTTCATTGACGTCAGGTCTATGTCGTTCTTGGGCATTTCTGGAATCGATGTTCACGTATATCGTTCGTTGGAGTTTAAGGTAGGTGGCTTAGTGTTTGATTTTCCAACTATTGTGTGTTTTGTGTGTTTTTGAGATACGAACCCATATTTGGGGTGTCTTGTGGCTGAGGTTGTGGCTATTTTAAATACCTATAATCATATAGGTAATTGAAGGTGATATTAAAATGCTGTTTGGGATCGCTGCTTGGATCCCGGACCACCCTGGGGGTGCGTTCCTCTGTTTAGCCATTTGGCCAGGATACCCGAGGGTAAGCCTTGTTTATATTATTCCTTTAAAGTAATGATTGTATAATTTCCTTGAGATTAATTGCTTATATATTGCTGGTTACATGTTGGGCATGTCCCGGTTACCTGTTTAGCCTGAGGTCAGTGTTCTGATTAGCCTGTGGGCACTGCACTATTTATATTGTGGGAAACTTCTTCCATGCATGTGGGCAGTCGATTCTGTGTATGTGGGTGACACTTCTTATTCCCGTGGGCAATATCTATATGCCTATGGGAAGATTATTGTGTTGGTTTCTCTTTACCTGAGGGTAGGAGTTTACGTGTCTGAGGACATTGGTTATTTAATTAGAATATTCACTGTGGTGATATTTTTTTAAATAAAATGATTAAATGATATTAAAATGGCAATATAACTGGTTAAGTTAGTTAATTTTTAGTACTTCTTACTTTATTTCATTTTACTACTGCACACTATTGTTGTATGCTTTCACACAGTTGGGAACGAGCCTTAGGTGGGTACCTACTGAGATATATTTCTCACACCCTGTTTGGGTCATGTTTTTCGGCCCAAACAGATTTTGTTTCTGTAGGTGTAGAAAAGGGAAAGGGCCCCTATATAGGTACTTGATTGCTTCTGGGGTGTAGGAGAGCATGGGACCGAGAATTGGCTCATGATGCTACTGGATGTTCTGTTTTTCTTTTTTGTACTTGTACTTCAGTTTTATTGTATTTTATTGAAGTGTAACATGTTCTGGCTGTTTTATAGAATAGTGACATGCCGCATCTTCATCTATATATGACTGATGGTTTCCCTTTTTGTTTTCAGTTCTTCGTTTCAGTTATATGTATTATTACTGATTCCATTGTTGTTGTATGTTTAAACTATATTCTGATGTGCTACACTTGACAAATGAGGGCATAGTTTCCCCACTATCATACCTGGGGCCTCGCTGCTAGTCGGCAGCCTCTTGCGTTTAGGGAAATACGCTTGAGGTCATGTGGCGAACTGGGTTCGGGGCACCGTTGAGTGGCACCCGGAACCGGGATGTTACAATCATGTTATGGATGATAATGTATTTTATAATATTCCACCCAAATAAGTGGTAATCCTCTTACCCAAGTCTTTCAACATTTATCTATTCTTTTAATTACTGTATATGAATTTTATTATAGTTTTCGTGGATTATCTTACCTAGATATTACATATTTTTATATTAATATTCACTATAATACACAAACAAACTATCACGTATTTCAATGGTTCAGTGGCATTGATGACTAGACATAAAATATTTTTACTTCTTAAAACATCATCAACATATAAATAAATATATCCTCATAAGGAACTCTTCTTAGACAATCCCAACTTAAAACTATTCATTATATGTTTGAGAAAATATACATAATAAGGGGGGAGATCATATAGTCAGTAATGTTACAGAAGGGAAAATATGTAAACATAATGTGAGTATATGTATATGAGAATGTTAGAATAACAAAAACCATACATTGTATATCAAATATCTAAATTCTAACAGATATCAATAATATTAGATATTCATAGTACATGAATCATAAAAAATCAATAAACAATATCCATTAGAGTATATCATTGACATGAGACATGAAATTCTTGTATAAACATAGAAATATGTAATAATATTTATATTATTTAATGCTCACATCCAAAGATATCATAGTTGAATGGGTTCACTCCCCAACTCATCTTAGTAGTCAATGTTTACTCTCAACACCATTATAGTAGATAATGCCCATTATGGAACTAGGTTCCCTAATCCAACCCGTCCTATATATCTTAAGAGATATAAATCATTTCCAAATTCATTAGAGGAAGATATAGGTCCCACATTTCAGATAATGAAAATCATACATATGTTCACCTTAATATTACAATACAATATTCATACCATAACCTAATAAATGAAACGAGTTTCATAAACATGTCATTATATCATAACCTATGGAAAATAGATTGGTTTCATACTCATTTCATCATATCATACCAAATAAAAATATGAGGGTTCCATATTTCTCTCATCATGGTATAACTTGTGGAAAAGATACAGGTTTCAAAAACCTCCTTCAATCATAAACAATATTCATTCATTGAATGAATAATACCGGTATCCCATGACCATATTCCTACTATGGAATAAGTAACATCAATAGATTTTATCAAAGATGAAAATTTATTTTGAAATATATTTGGAAAATTTCATGAGGAAAATATCATCTCTTCAAAAATAAATTTTAAAAACTAAATATTCATAAAACATTTAGAAAAATATTTCCTATGAATATAATATTTTAATAATAAAAAAGTGTAATTTAAAATAATTTAAAACATATTCTCAGGAAAATATACAGTCCTCTTTGAAATATATACTGAAAACATAAAACATTTTTGATAATATTATTCCTTGAAAAAAACCTTGAAATATTATTATTTAATTTTCAATGAAATTATTGTCATGATGGTGGGATTTTTTTGATCATGTTATAATCATTATAATAAATAATTATTTCTCATTTTTAGTAAATTTCAATCAGACACTGTTTGAATAATGACATGATGAATCCATTTATTTTTTTAAAGAAAAAAATGGAAAAAATAATAAATTTATTTTATGAATGAATAAAACGTTTTTGAATTTTTTTTATAAAATACAGTTTTGGGAAGAAATAAGGTTTTCAACTAAAAAGGGAAACAAATAAAAAGATTCTTAAAAACATTCTAATAAAATCATCAGTATATAAAAAGATGAAAATAAAGTGAAATCATGTATTCTATGATCATAAATTCAGTCGATGAAAACTAATTATTTTATTGATATATTTATTCTAAATCTTCATTGTTGGAAGCATAATAAAAAATCTCTATAAATTATGATATTTTTACATAAAACTCTTACAACTTTAGTAACACTAGATTTTTATACACATAAAAGAATAAAATTTAAATAACCATAGAATATCATTGTAGAATATTTTTCATGATATAACATTTCAATGATATTGTATATACACCTCATAAAAATGACAGTTTCATACCATCACATATGTGTAAAATATTGAAAATTAATAGACAAATCTCTTACTCTACTGATAACATTTTGAAATATTAATCCCATGTTAGTGAGATCATAAAAGTTATATATAACTAACTCTATTTTAAAGGATATCAGTACAAAAATACATTCATAACTATTATATACACCGCATAAATTAAAAACACGGTGAATATGGCTCGTGTCTCACATAATAAAAACATAAGAGGGACATCCCCTACCAAATTGGTAACATTTTAACCACAAATTGCATGAAAGTGATATCCTAAATAGGATATTTAAATCCAAATAATTTTTTGGATAAGAAAAATGAATTAAATTAATGGTTATTATATACACCGCATAAACGGAATCGGTTGAAAATATTGACTGTTTCTAAGAGAAGTAAAAACTAAGACAGAAATCCCTTACTACATTAGTATACATTGAATTGTAAACCTCATGAAAATGTTATTATAAAATTGATATGTAAAAAAATATTTATAATTATAATAAGATATATTTTTTGTAATTATATAAATTACATAATATAAATTATGGGTGAATACGTCATGTGTCTCAAAGAAATTAAAGGCAAGATGGAAATTCCTTACCTTAAGTATCAATATCCTTCATAGAAATTTAAATATTATAAAAAATAAATAGAAGTTTATTATATATATATTTATTTATTTAATAACTATACATATATAAATCATACAAAATATTATTTTCTTGTAACCATTTATTACTTATTGATTAACATTTGTTTGTTAAAGTCGTATTTCGTTCAATAAATGGTTTACTTTTTGTGTATGTTTTAATTTTTTATTTTATGGTTCTCTTAAATTTACCATGATTCCATATTAAAAATAATGTTAACCATGATATAATTTTAATATGTAGTCATTTGATATATATTTATTATATTCCATATATTTTAGAGATAGAAAATGATATGCATTGGTTATAGAGATGATAGGTTTTACGTACACAAGAACATTGTTTCCATTTTCTCAAAAAAATGAATGAAAGAGTTTTAAATAATATATTAAAATACTAGAATAATTTTTAGGTCATATATAAAATATATTGGCAATAAATCCATCATTATAACGTTTAACATAATGAGTGAATGAATCACATCTCTTAGAAAGGTGGTAGTCCTATGTAGATGAATGTCAATATCATATTCCCAAAAAAATTGATTTTTTGAAGTAATTTGTGACATAATTATTACAGATTAATAATATTATAAATATCATATATAAATGTTAAATATTTTATTATATCTATCCTTGATAGGTTATTAGGTAAAATATTACATCAATTCATGAGGTGGTTGTCCTTCGTACAGAAAAATGATTATTACATAACCCATTTGATGGAATAATATATGATTGATTGTTATGAACATAACATAAAAATATACCATTACCTGAATGATCATTATTTTATTATAAAATAATTTATTAAAAATAATTGTTGGATGAAGGTGAATAAATATTATAAAATGCATGGTGGGGGTGTTACCTTCTCTTCGATCAAAAATATTTAGTTTTCCCAAAAAAGATTCTCTGGTTGGATTTCTGAAAAAAAAAATGTGGATTCTTGGATGATGTGGGGGAAATAATAAAGGTATTTTTTATATTATTCCCCAAAACAATGATTTTTTATTTCAAAGGATGATAGTATAAGGGTTGTCCTTTTATAAATTAGTTGAGTCGCAAAATTGTATTTTTTGTAAATAAAAATGTGTACCCACATTTTTGACATTCCAAATGATTTTGATAATGGAATAATCTAGATAATAAAATATATAAGGATGCATTAATTCCATAAAATTTGGTTTGTATTATTTTTGTTTCATTTTATCCATTATTATTTAGTTTAACCCCATATATAAGCCCATTTTTACCATAACCATGGTAAATAATTTTTAAAAATTTTACTATTAATTATGGTCAAAAATAAATTTGACATTATCAAATAATATAATTTATTTTGATTCCAAATAAAGAATCCATTTTTATATATTCCATACCCATAATTTTCAAAAACTAATTTAGCATTAATCTCAAACACACGACCAGAAAGTGTAATGCTCATATGTTTGTAGAGTTTTTATATCAAAAATTAATATGAAATAGATTACAACAATATAAATTGTATAATTTGATATTAAATTGAACTTATATTAATTATAATAAAATATTAATTTTTTTAATGTTTTCTCATTCTTTATAATAAATTAAAATTCATAATAAAACACATTATCTTTCTATATTCATCAGAAAATTAATCCAATTAAAAAATTATTAAAAAATCATTACACGATAAATTTTAAATAATGATCATAAAAATAATGTTTATTTTTTAAAATAAAATTTCTAAAATTATAAAGAATGTATTTCTAAAATAAGTGAAAAAGAAGATACATAATAATTTTTTTTGAAAATTAATTTTTCTAAAAGAAAATTTCACTAATTCTTATATAATGTATAGAAAATAGATAAAATGAATATTAAAATTATTATTGAATATATAATATATAAATTTTATTAAAATAATTGAATTTTTTATTTGATATATTAAGGTAGAATTGTTTTGTTTTTAGAATAATAGTTTTTCCTAAGTGGAATTCCCTTAGTTTTATGTAGATTTTATTTTCATTTCTAATTAATTTTCTAGCAAAGAATTAAATTTATATTAATTTTTAAACCAAATAATTTCATAATTTTTTTAATTATATTCAAACCCTATATTCTAAAGTCTATGTGATAAATACCAAATTAAATAATAATACTTTTAGAATGTCATGTTTCTTTAAAACTCAGTTATGTGTGTTACACATTCTATACTATTTATTGAAAGTAATATAAGATAAAAACTATGTTTCAATGAACAAAATACATCTAAATAAATTTTTTGTGAAAAATTATATTTCAAACATCCTTGGCGTGTAATTTTGAACCTCTATTAGATAAATATTTGACAAGTAATTTTAACTTTTCCTCAGTAAACCAGGGTATCAAATTTGAAAATTCATTTTCTAGGAATCCACATCATAAATTTTTTTGATAAAAATTACTAACCAAAAGAGGAAATAAGATGTGGGTTGGTTTTTTCTCAATGACACATAACATTAAAAATGTAATCCAGGATCTGGATGATTCCATTCCTAAAAATATTATTGAAAAAATCATTCAATATTAGGCATTACATGGGAGTTTACAAAGGTAACATTTGATCACTCCTCGCATTTCATAATTCACTAATGAAGTTTAATAATAATGGGCTCTAAAGCTCCATATCAAGCATATCCCATGATTTCCCTCTTAGAATTTGCATCGATTACATTTTTTGGCTCCCTACTTGAGAGATAGACATGTTAAAATGTGCAGCATGGGTGAGCCACTCAATCCACTATATAAAAATCCTCCTTAGGACCTTTCTAGAGAACACTTTTTGTTCTATAACAACATTTTCATAATCTTATTCAATCCATAAATTGTTTCATTATTCATGGGAAGCATGACTAATGTTATATATTGTGTCCCATATCTCGACCTCATAACCAGTCCCAATACCAATGAAGTTATAAAAATGGCCATAGAAAAATCCATGTTGAGATCCAAAAGTACCTATATATCCCAAAGGTCCTGGAATACTACAGGTCGTTGCCTTTATAATAAAAATAATACCTCATTCCAATTTGGGGTATCAACATTACATATTTATGAACAAGTGGTTGTTTAGACTTCCTGTCAATAACTAATAAAATAATAATTTTAAAATCATATTTGATATTATCCATAGTACCAAGATGGATATTTGATGTTAGATGCACCAACCTATGTTGCAATACAATTCCTACAAACTTTTCTGTTGTATTATTCTAAAAAAATATGCATTATGTGCATTACAAACTTTGACAACCACAGTGGCCAAGGTGACCAACATGAGATTCTAAACCTTATCTCCTTTTATATAATTTTTATGTACTCCATGTGACAACCAATTTGAAAACCTACATTAAAGTAAAGAGTAAATATATATGCTATGTATTTCTGTATAACCCATTTATTTTTTATCCAATTAAGAGTTGTTGTATTTTCAATTATGTCATGATTCATATATAGAAGGATGAAATAATGGATTTCTGAACCATCCCCAGCAGGTCTTGTGTTGGAGGATTGTTTTTTCAGATTCTCTATAAGAGAGTGGACCTCTAATTATTTATGAAGTTATCATTAAATTTGGACAGCAATGTTGGGAACATTATTTAACTCTCGCATTTCATCTTGTAGAAATATTTATCATTGTTATTCCATATATGGATAGGCCTCCACACCAGGGTTTCATTATCCATGAAGGTTCAGTTCTCAATCTCTATTGAAATATTTCCTAGGATAATTTCATTGATGTAGTAATTTGTGATGAGTTCTGAAAATTTCATGTGTATATTTTTAGGGGGAATGTAATCATGTACTCGAGTGGTTGATCAAATTAACAATTCCTCCAAAAATTGAGTTCAGATTGTTTGATAGATAACTTCTTGTTGTTT
Organism: Viscum album; assembly: GCA_963277665.1. Taxonomy (NCBI): domain Eukaryota; kingdom Viridiplantae; phylum Streptophyta; class Magnoliopsida; order Santalales; family Viscaceae; genus Viscum; species Viscum album. Next base: position 1,214,507,616 of record OY728137.1, read on the forward strand.
TTCCTGATGACATTGAAAGATAGTTTTATTAGGGTCCATTATGATGATCCATGTCAGTTTGGATGACCATCCTGTAGCCTCTTACAACACCAGTTAATCAAAAATTCACAGGATGTTTCATCAGGGGTTAAAAACCTCCAAAAAAATTACAATGAGGGAATTGTTGAATATCATGAATTCACTGATAGCAACACTCCACCTCCCCCATTTCAATGGTTTTGATATTCTCCTTGAATCCAATATTCAACATTTTCTTCTCATATACCGACACAATTGAATTAATGCTTATGATAATGTATTTCAACTCCTTGATGATATATTTTTGACACCTATAAATTGAAAATGATTATGAAAATTTTGAAGAGATGGTAGAGTTAACAAGGCACACCCATCCTACATGAGATTAGTATTCCCCCTTCTATATGAATATCTGGTTAATTATTCTAGATCTGATAACTCAATGTTGTTTGATTTTCACATTTTTTCCGAATAAACGGACACCAAGGTAGCTAAAGTGGGGGGATTCCATTGTCGCCCCAATATTTCCAATGATCATGTTCTATTTAACCACTGATAATCTATTACAAAATATAATGAAAGATTTTAAACACCTAATATATTACCCCATGACTTCATCATAATGTGTAAAAATTTCTTTTGATTGAAGAGATGATTCCCCCAAATTATTTCCCCAATAATAGGATTTCATTTGTGTTTGGAAAATTTGATGGAAAAATGAATTTCTTTTTGCATTGATTTTTCAATATAATCAATCATGATTTAGGTCTCTAATACATCAACTATTTTAATCATTAGATAAGGTAAAAGGAATACCTAGGAGTGGATCATGTTGCCTCACTCCTATGGTGAGCTAAAATTACCCTATTAGAGCCCCATTAATTAATATGGAAATCATTGTATATGAGATGATGTAGCTGATTATACTTATAATAGTTTTCTAAGAAGCCATATCTATTGAGGATATTGAGTAGGAAACTCTACTTTAGGGTCTCTAATTCCATAGATATACATGTATAAAGAGAATAATTTCATTCTTCCATCTTTTGATTCCTGATATTAATAATTTCCAAGGCTGTGAAGAGTCAATTCTGGATGTATCTTCAAGGAATGACCCATACTTATTTGGAGTGTTTATTTCCTTGATGATTTCCCCCACTATAGATAGTATGGTTTTTTATGATATTAGGGATAGTATTCCCAATAAAAATAGGTATAATGTTCTTAATATCCAATGGAGTTGATATTTAAGTAATCATACAAATGAAATTATAATTAATTCTAATGTGTATATATTCATGATAAAATAAATCCCTTTATTAACATACATGATCATATTGTATTACATAACAATAGACCATAAAAAAATTGTTTGTGAAGTAATGTGGTCTTGATTAATATTTCAATGTTAGAGAAAACAAGGCCTTCTTGATTTCCTCCTTATTGGGTTCATTGACAAGGTTGGAGTTATAAGGATCATAAATGTAGGTATGGATGTTTCTTAACATCATTGGGGTATTTTCTAGCCCATCATCTATATAATGGTTTAAAAAAATATTAAACCACTACTATTGAAAAATTATATTAAGAGCTGCAAATGTGATTATGGTTGTTGATTCCAATATTTATACCCTTGAATATCCTCTCCCTGTTGATTATATGAAAAACCTTTGAGTTCCAGTCCCTTTTTTCAACCATTTTATAATTAAATGGTCCCTATCAACTCTATACTTCATAGTTATAAGGTCATCCAGTTTTGAGTTAGCCTAAATTTCTTCCCTAAATAGATGATTATTGTTATTATTTTTGTTAAGGATGATAGAAATATTGTTATCTTCATTCTGAATATCTATATCAAGCATTTGAAATTATATCTTACTCTACTCTCTGAGAAGTCACTTAGTGTATTTTATGTTTTTTGTGATCTTTTGCAAAGTTATTCTCAAGGGAGATAATTTCAAGGCCTCTCAAATTATTTCCCTACATCCATGCATGGAGACCCATCCATTATTAAATATAAATGTATGTGGGATAAATATTTCCAAAGAGAAAATATTTACATCTATAGGATTATGATTCAGGTGACTCTTGAGATTAGTGTATCATGAAATCCCACTTGTATCACTTATATCATTCATTATAGTGAATAGTATATAAGGATTACTAGCCTACCTTTCTTTTAATGGTAACCTACCCTTTTTAAAAACCACTATAGAAAATAGGGCATCAACATGGTTGCACTAAAAAATTCAACCTAATAACTCATCACCTGCTATCCTATTTAAATTTGATTCAGTTTTTTCTTTTTATGTCAAGGCAGATTTAAAATCACCCATAATCACATATTTTTAATCAATATCCTTAGAAATTTCTACCATATCCTTTTATAATTCTCTTATATGAAAAAAATATATTTTGGGGAACACACAACAGATGACTTGAAATTTTGAAGATGGATTTTGAATATAATATTTATGCTTTGTTGGGCCTAACAACATGTATAAATCTGAATTTTTACAAGTCAAAGAACCCAAATGTTGTCCATAAGAAAACAATTCTTGTTTTCAGAGACAATGTGATATCCCAAGGTGGTCTATTTTATGGTATTATAGTTATGTAAATTCATTTTAGGTTATTTAATTCCATTATGTGTTTGTTTATTGGATGATATAAAATTCATAAGGGCATTGGTAATCACAGTATTCCCTATCCCCTAGAATTTTCAAAAAAGTGATTCATCATTTCAGTGCCTTGCCCCTAGTTGTAGAACTTCTATCATATGCATTGATGACATTGAATTTATCCCTTTTCATTATTTTTTTATTATTCCCTTAATTTGGCTCCTCATTCATTTTGAATCAATTACTATGATCAAAAATATGTGCAGAGGGTTCAGAATCATTAACCTTTTCAACTAAAATCATTCCACATTGAGGGGTAAAACTAGTAAGAATGTTTTGTGACTTAGATGATTCATTTCATGAGGCATGTTTATGGGAATATTTAGATGAGGGATCCTATGAAATGGATTCCTTTACAGCACAATCACTAGAATTTGGGGAAGCATATTGTTTGTGTTATCACGAATTAGATGTATTATCAATAGGGAATTCATGGTATTCCCATGTGTGACCTGATGCAAATAGGTCTCTTGTTTCCATCTTCTCAATTGATTTAGTTGGCCCCTAAGGTATTCTTCACATTATGTATTTCCTCTATATATCCCTTATCATTTACCTACTAAGGTACATTGATACATTACTGGTTGTAGTGATCCTATGTTCTCTACCCACTAATGAGAGATGAGCACTCTTATGTGATCACAGCCTCACTGGTGTGTTCCAAAAATGTACAATTTTTTTTCTAGATTTAATTTGTTAATAGATCCCATAAAATACCATTAATGTGTAGTCCTATAGCTTGGTTCACTTATGTGAAATCCAATGTATAGGTACCCTCGATGTTCTTTTTGGTTATGTAATCATCATGGTATTTGCTAATATAGGGAGAGGGGGTATGATCAGCACTCCTAATGATACAATGACTTCCCTATGGAAGTGAAGTGCCCATTTCTCCTATGTTCATCTCTATATATGAATTATTAATATCCATTATGGTCTTAGTCTAATTTTTACTCGGAGTTGGGGGGTGAATCATGCACATCCTTAATGAACCAATAGTTATTATCACTAAAGGTTGGAGAAGACATTTTTTAGGTCTCACACAAGCCATGAACAATTATCCATGTCCCAATTCTATTTTCAGAATTTTCCACCAAGGAGGGGACAAAATTTTGGTTTCATGTTTTAATAGAGGATAGAAGCTACTCCATTCCTTTCCACTGTATATAATGAGAAATTATTTTTCCCTTCAGGTTTCAGAAGGATAATTATTTCTCTATTTCATTTGAATATCATATGTCAAAAAAACAAATAGCATGTAAATAAATTGGATTTATTTTCATATTGTATCCCTATAATGATAGTGTCATTTCTGGTGGTTAAAAAATACTCCTTCAAATGCATGTTCGAAATTTAATCCTCCACTTTTTATTCCACATAATAGCCATATCTTGGAATAAAATTATGTATTTTCATCCTAAATAGATTATGGAAAAATGAAGCTATATCACACAGAATGTGTGGATTCCAATATATCCAATTCATTGTGCATATTTTAATCTAGAATTGTGTGTGATTATTCCTCATCATTTTTGAGTAAAATTTCATGTATTGTACCTATATTCATAGAAAGACAGGTTTTAGGGATATTGATTTGAAGCTCCATTCTCCTCATTTGTTAACATCATAGGGAAACACAACATGTCAGTACCCTCACCCCATTATTTCCATCTTCCACACAATAAATCGCTAACCTTCATCAATCCTCCTCGTAAGGGTAGTGAATTTACATAACTTCTCTCCCTTTTGGATGAACACTCTCATGATGATTGATTATCAACCTAGATTCAAGATCTCTTCCAACACCACCCGATTTGTAGAGACATGCAATGTCCTACCTATTCGAATAATTATGTTTGGGGAAAAAGATCAATGTCATAGAAAGACAGATTGAATTAATATTTAACCATATAAGCAGAAACATTATTTGTTACTACCATGTTATTCAAGGAATTATTTTCATCATTTTATTTCATTCTCTCTAGATAAAACAACTCCTTGTGTCAAACATATTCTGATTTCATTGAGAATTATTCAAGACCAGAATGGCATATTGCCTCGCAGGCATCAAGACATTCGTTATTAGGATTTTCTCTATTCTCCCCATTCTCATATAGTATTCATCCAAATATGTTGATCATAAATTATGACACATAACATTATTTCCATGATGGATAAAATTTGTATCATGTAATGAAATAAACATATATCATAAATATATTACCCAAAAACTGATGGAGATTAATAGAGTAAATTATTAAGAGAATGTAAATGGTCTAAATAAAATAAATATATGATAGCTTTAAAGATAATTAAATAATCATAAATTAAGGTTAATGTTTAAAATTTTATTTCAAGATATTTTCATTATTGTTTGAGAATTTTCATTCCATGAAATTAATAAAAAATTTCAATTAATTTCATCAGCAGAATCTTGTCATTTGGTTATTCCTAGATCAATTTCCACTTCACCTCTTACATTAATAAATAAATATGGTTTTTCTATTATTGATGAACAAGTGGATAATAAGATCTATAATATAATCATAATGAATTCCTTCTTTGTATATTTATTATTAGAAAGAAAATTGTTATAATAGTTTATTCAATAACATACAATGTTCACTTAATATATTCCATTAATAGTTAACTGTAAGAATACTCCATGTATAGATTAAATTGAAAAAAAATTAGAAAAATGGTAACAAATTTTCCAAAATAAGCTTTTCATTAATCCCCCATAAAACATGAAGTAGAAAATAATTTCACAAAACAAAGACATGAATATATTTATCATATATTCTATTTTTGTTTAGTAATATCATAAAATAAACTAAAACATTAATGAAAACATATCATCTTTAAAAAATTATATATTTCCACATTACTTAAATAAATTCATAGATTATTGAATATATTCAATAAATACAATAATGTTGTAAACTCAATCAATGTTTATATAAATAACATTTCCCACAAATCACTAATATGTTCAAATGTAATTAATAATGTCTAATTTATTTTATTCATATACATAATCTCATTATACCAAGATTAATATATAAAAACATAGAACACATTAAGGGTTATTTTTCCTCAATCATTTTGTCCACAAAATATCACCTTTATAGTAACTATCTTATAAAATTTATCTTTACTGAAAAAAAATTTGGGATAATCCATTAATATATCTTAGTCTATAAAATCCATATATTTTTTATTATTCAAAATTATTGAATTCCAATAAATAGAGACGTAAATTATAAAATTTAAATAATAAATTATTGACTAATTTTCACCATCATATTCCATAATACTTCTTTCCTAAAATATGAAATATGAATAAAGTCATAAAATTCATCAATATCAATTTAATCATTATTTGAATGTATAATATAATAAACTTTTAGAACATACCTTACCATCATGTTTCATTCATGGAATGTTAATTTTTAGTGGTATAACCATTAATTTTACCATATTTCATATTCTCTTCATGATCTTCACACAGGGACATAATAATTTATAATTCACATCAGTTCCACATTTAAAATATAACATAATTTATCATACCTTTGGGACCCCATTATTATAATCCATTTCATTATCAAAAAAAATCATTTTTTCCCAAATTTACATGATTTGTTTCAATATTTTCCACAATATAAAAAACATTCCATTCCACGGATACATTCACTAGAATAATTCATCCCCCATTCTTGACATATATGAATTTGAATCTTCATTAATCTATGGTATCTCCCCACCATATCACTTGTTGAACTCTATCCTTCTATAATTTCAGGAGTCTAAGAGTAGGTTGAGATCTATGTTTTTAATCATATATAATGATAACTAATTTGGCACAATCACAATATATTTTATTCCATTCCTCGCCCAATTTTTTTTCTAATAAACATATTTTCTATCAATATCATCATTAATCTCATTTACTAAGGTTCCACACATTATCTAAAACCAAAAAAATAGTGTGATAAAAATAATAATATTTTGAAACCATGTAATAATGAAATAATATTTATAGGAGGTCTAAAAAATTACACATTATTTCAATTCCTTGAATCCAAGAGATTAAAGTAGGTTATTCGATATCATTGTCTATTTATTTCATTCATAATGGATTATTATCGGTTTGTCATTTTCCAAAGAAAATCATGTGGGAGTGTCAAAACATGTGTGTATGAAGGCCCATTTTCATGAACTTGGTGCAGATCTATTCAAGCATAACTTCCCCTCTTCTGATTTATTTCCCCTTGGTCCCTTTCAACCAGATCCCCTTACTATAGTTGTTTCCATATAGGGTTTTAATTTCATGTATACCACTCACTAAATCCTTCGTTGAAATTCCAAAAAAAATTATTTACATTGAATTATCATTATACATATCATTATAAATGCACTTATGGATATCTCAAATGTTTTCTCAACCTTGTTTTTAAAGGATAACTAATATTATTCGATGATACTAACAATAGAGACCCATGACCCATTAATATATATATTACATATAAATATATTAATATTAATTTCAATAAATAAACACATTCCTTGGGATTGTAATAGATTAGTTACATTCGATACTAAACGAAAAACATTTTTATTTCATGAATGATATTCAACATCTCCCATAATGATCTTCCAACATAATAAACTTCTTAGATATACCCAACATAAAACCAATATTCATAACCTGGGTAAAGTATTAATAAGAAAGAGTGAGATCAAATTCATGGTATGGGAAAACATGGTAAAATTACATAAACATAACATTGGATTAAGGGAATGAGAATAACAACATAACCTATGAAAATAATATTCTACATATCAAGGATAAAAATCATGAATCATGGCATACGTATTGGAAGTTCATATTACATGAATCATTAGAAAATCAATGAACTTGATCCAAGAGAGCATAAAATTGACATATTTCATGGAATTGTCGCACAAAAATATGAATAGATAATCATTTCCATAGTTTTAATGGATCACTTCCAAGGTTGTGTTAGTGGAATTAGTCCAGTCCACCACCCATTATAGTAGTAAATGTTCACTCCCAAGACCATCATAGTGGATAAAGTCCCTTACTCAAAAGGTTTGAATCCTTATTCAAATCCATTCCATCTCATGAGATATAAATCACTACCTAATGTATCTAAGGGTGAAATAGCTCCCACCCATAAAAAAATTAAAATAATTCATAGTTTTTTCACACGTTAAAAAAACTCATCATATCATGACCTATGAAATTAAATGGGATTCAAAAACATTTCATCATATCATAACTTGTTTAAAATAGAGAGTTTTTATAATCATTTTATCATTCCACCATATCATAACCAATTAAAAGAAGCAAGTTTCATAAGATTTTCTCACATTACAACCCATTAAACATATAAATGTATCATAAAAATCTTTTCATTATAAGCATAAATCATATAATGAAATAATATAATTGGTATCCTTTGATAATATAACCATTAAGGCATAGATAATATCAAATGATGTCATCATAGATGAAGAACAATTTTGAAAGGACCATTAAAACATTTCTTTTTGAAAAAAAAATATTATTTGGGAATAAATTTTAAAACTAAAAATTCATGAAGCAATTTATAAATTCTTTTCCTGGAAAATAATGTTTCAAACTCATAAAAAATATACAAAAAATAATCTGAAACATTTATTGAGAAAAATATTTTTTCACCTTTAAAAAATGTTTCAAAATATATAAAAATATTAAATTCAATTTCATTGAAAATATCATTGATTTATTTTAATTTAATATTCAATTAAAATAATGGTCATTATGGTGAAAAATTCAGTTCATTCCATACACATTAAAATAAATATTGATTTCATTTTTTAGGTAATTTCAATAGATAAATTGTTTGTAAAAATACATAGTAATTTTTTTTAAAATTTTTGAAGAAATTAAACAATGGCTAGAAATTTCATTAATTTATCTATTTATGAATGTTAAAAACATTTTTGAAAATATTTTAATAAAATATGGTTTTGGAAGAAAAATCGTTTTCAACCAAATAGAGATGTAATGATGAATTATATAACATATTTTATTGAATTCTTGAGTGCAAAATGTAGGGAAAATTAATGGAGAACATATATTCTCATGAAAAAAATATATATTAATTAATTTTATTAGTTTCATTTTATATAGATTATAATACATAATAATTGGAAATATAATAAAAAATAATCCCAATAAATACTGATAATGTAACATACAACTCTTTCAATATTGGTAATAATGTATCATAATTCTTATAAAATAATAAAATTAATAGAAACATAGTATATAATAAAAATAATGATCTTGGTGATTTAAAATTTTAATGGTTAATTATATAAAACTCAAAAACTATGATAGTTTCATTCCATAACTTATGTCTAAAAATTAAAATAGAGAAAATAATACATTTTTTATATTAAAACATTTGAACGATAAACAATATGAAATAGGTACCTTATAATGGTTATGTATGTCCCAAAAATTTTAAGGTTAATAAACATCAAATACATTAATGGCATGTTATAAACCACATAAAAAACATGTGGTGTATATGTATTATATCTCATGGAAAATAAATGTGATACACAAATCCATAACTGATTTGGTACATTTTGAACCACAATTATAATAAAAAAGAAATACTAAAATTTATATTTAAATAATAATAGTCTCAGGATATTAAGAATAAAATAAATTTCTGGTAGTTATACTACATGCATAAAATAAATAGGTTTTGAATATGATATGCTTCTCACATATATAAAAAAGGAATAAAAGAAATCCCATACCATTTTTGTGATTTTTTTTATGTAAACCAATAGAAAGGTGATTCTAAAATGGATATTCAAATTTATATAATTTTTTAGGATAATAAAAATAAATTATATAATTTAAATTATATACAAAATATAAAAGGAATGTGAGGTGAATATGGAATATGTGTCATTGAAATATAAAATGATAGTGAAATCCATTACCATAAGTATTGACATCCTTCATACATGTTAAAACCTAAAATATAAAAAATATAGTTTAATTACAAATATAATAAATAAAAATAATTATATATATAACAATATATAGTATTTACCTATGACATTTTATTACCTGTTTAATAAAAATTCCATGTTACAGTCACATTTAGAGTAACAACTAATTTTTTTTTCGTGTCTGTTTTGATTTAGTATTTATTCCACTTTTATTTCACAAGGTTTAATATTATAGTGATTTATAGAAATTTTATAAATTTATTATTTATATTTTACATATTTATTTATAGTAGAATATGAAATTTAGATATAAAAAATGAAATACTTTGATCATCGAGATAGTAGGTCGTACGTATTCATGATCATTGTTTTCCATTTATTCAATAGATTGAAAAAAATGGTTAATTAAATATTATTATTCTAGAATAAATTTTATTTAATATATTTCACATATTTTAATTAAACCCTCCCTTGTTACCTTCTATGTAAAGGATGCATGAATCACATAACTTCATGAGTCTGTAGTTTGTCGTACACATAAATGATGTTATATTATTCACATGAAGTTGAAGGTAAAAAAAATTTATGATATCATTATTATAGATGAATAATAATATTAAAAATATCATATATATACATGATCAATCTATTATTATATCCATCCATGAGAGGTGGTGATTGAAGAAAGTAGCATCGATACATGAGGCGATAGTCCACCTTATATATGAATGATGATTTGGTAACCAATTTTGTGGAACATGATATGAGTTTAGGTCATTAACTTAAACTAATAAAATATAATTATATTTTATAAAATTATCTTATTACTTTTGAATGATTTAATAGTAATTAATGGAGGTGGAGAAAGAAATAATATAAAACTCTTGGTTTGGGGTTTTACCACTTCACTAGAAAACTTCTTTTGGTTTGTACTAAAAGACTTATTAGGATTTTTATATGATAAAGAGAAGTATTATTGGAAGATAATTGGTATTTTGAGAATATATTTGATTATTTATTTTCCAAAATGAAGTATTTTGGACGTTTTAATTGGATCAGATTAGGGGCTTCCTTTTTATGTGTTGTTAGTGGTACACTTGTAATATTTGAAAATAAAATAGTGTAAAAACATTTTACATTGGAAAAAGGATATAAATTGGTCCATGATTAATAAATTAATATATATTTTCTATATATTCTCATTAAATTAGTTTTGGATAAGTATTATGTCATTTGTTTCCATGATATTTTTAATTTAACCCCTCGTTAACAATTTTTTACCTTAACTAGGGTAATTGTTTTATGATTTTTACTATTATCTATGGTATAAAAATATGTTGAAAATATTATAAAATATAAATTATTAAAATTAAAAACATGAATTCCATTTTTCAATTAAAATGAAAATAATTTTCCAAATTTATTATAAAATTTATCCTACAGGAGCGATGATAAAGAAGGTTTCCAAATAGTAAATGGTCAAAAGTGTAAAAAGTTTTTATATCAAAATTGACTATGATATTGAATCCAATAAAATAAAATGTGATAATATAAATATTTTAAAAAAATACATTTCAATCCATCTGAAAATAATTTGCTTGTTTTTTAAATTTTTAAAAGAAATGAGAATTCTAAATAAATATAATTATTAGTCACTCTTCATCAAAAAATATGTCTTCTCTGAAAATTATGAAAATAATTAAATATAATATTTCCATTATTATTAAAAAATTGTTTTCATCTTTAAAAATAATGTTTTTATTTGTGTTATGAATTAATCTCCAAATGAATGTGGAAAAGACGACATAACTTCTTTTAGAAAAATCTTAATTTTATGAAAAGATGTATTATTTTATATATATTGATTATAAAACTCGTAAGATGAATGATAAAAAATTGAATGAATTAATAGTATATATATTTTATTAAAATGATTGAAAAACGTTATTTTTATAATTTATTGCGGAAAAATGAGTTTTTGTGAACAAAAAAGTATTTTTGATGGAGAATACGATTATTTTAAAATGGTTTTTATTTAAATTTAAAATTAATTTCTCACCAATGAATCCATTGTATATATATTTATGGACCATATATTTTTATTACCTTGTTAATAAAATTAATACCCACCATTCAAATATCTAGATGATAAATATCCTAATATAAACTAATATTTTTATATTATGTTATGTTTCATTTAAAATAAATGGTGTGTGTAAATAATGGTACACTCAATATTTCACATAGCTCATGATAATATTTTAGTTACATATACTATAAAATATCTATATGATTAAATTTATATAAAACAATAATCTTCCAAAATCTCATGTTATCATATGTATCTTACCTTGAAAAATGAATTATTTTTCATAAACATAATAAGATGTTATTATGATTATTTTAAATGAGTTTTTTCCTCATTATCATCAAATGGGAAATAAATGTTTTTATCATGAATTCATGTGGAATACCTCTTACACATGATATAGGATTTATTTCCCATCATCGTATTTCATTTTTTCAATTTGGATATAACTATTGTCTATAATAATTAATAAATAATTATGATTCATTACTTATAATATCTTATCAACCTTCTAAACATCCAATCCAATAAAAAATGATAATTGAACTTACTCGTATGTGTGGACAACCACCACCATGATGTGATGGGATTCATTTTTTACTTTCACAATCCATGGATGATAATAAATATGTAATTAATAAATATGAATTATATTTATGATATAAAATTTATGATGGAAAATTTTATTATTAATTATCTTTGCTTAATTACATCCATTGAAATGTAGAAATATCACTAATGCATACATATAAACTACAATATCAAAAAAGTAATTTAATTAATTTTAAATTACCTATTAATAATAATTTTTAATTATATATAACGATAAAATATGATTGTTATTAAATTATTATGGTTGTTTATACTAAAACTACGATCAAGATGTGGGTATCAAAACTACTGAATCTAAATTTACTTGAAAAATGTATTACTTAACACTCAAGAATGATGCTTTTAAAAAAATTATCAAATGGGTATTGATAATTTTTTACTAGATCGTAAATAATATTATATATATGAATATAGTTAATCTATTTTACTATAATAAATTTTAGTTTGAAATATTAAAAATTTAAAATAATGTGTGTGGAATATCGGATATGAGGTAAGGGTTTCACATCTAACGTTTAATTCTATAAAACAAAAGCAAAATTAGAAAATTATTTCTTTTATGATATTTTTATACTAAATATTTGATATTTTGTATCCTGAATCTATTAATATTAATTTTTTTAATGTTTCATTTGTATTTAATTCTTTTATAGGATATTTGATAAAATATTTACCACAATATTTAGGGATTATTTTAAAATCATATCCTTATTTAATATTGTTTATTTTTCATCTTCCATTGGATAAATACTTTATGTTTCTATATTAAACATATTATATTATATTTTTATATTTTTATTTCATCGGTGTTCTATCATTACATCCATTTTTCACTTAATTAGATCTAAAAAGACAAAATAATTGTTTACGTGAAATTGTCTTTGTTATTCTAGACATTTGGTATTTTTTCTCCCCTGTAAATATTTTGATTAATATATTTTCAAAAAAATTTCTATGATTCTCCAACAATTTATTAATGAATTTTTACTCATTTTTAAAATTATATGAAGTGTATTTAAATGAATAATCCATTATTTTTCCAAATAAGTTTATTTTTAATAAAGGTGTGAAGAAATTACTTGATGTAATGTTTACAATATGTGTATATTTTTCTTCCATCATAAATATAATATACTTTTATGATTACATTAGATATTTTTATTTATATTTTTCAATAAATTTCACTTTTTAATATTATATAAATCTTTATGATTTAGATAATTGATCTCAAAACGAAAATGGTATTTTCTTCAAAAAAAATTGCACCCATATTTATAATTATTTTCTACATTACCAATATCATGTTATGAATATTATGATTTACTATTGATACAAACTAATTAAACCATACATATTATTTCAATTTATTTATTATTATCATATTTTTATATTTATTTTTATTGAAAAAATTATTATATTTATTATAGGTTTTTAAGATGAATTTTTATACTGATTTTTTATTGAAATGGTATTATCATCATTTATATGACCTTTGAATTGGGAATATTAAGTGATGGTTGGGGCCTATTATATCCCCTTTATGAATAGATAGGTCTCATGAAACAATCAAATATTGTCATTTGGTGTATTCCTGTCTAATTATTTATAGTGAATGGAATAATTATTTGATTGTATGATTATTATGTTCAACATTATGTTTTTTATACTTATAAAAATTAGTTACAATTATCCATGTGATTATTTTTGTAGTTAATTTATTGATTTATGTATTCCCATTTTATGTTATTTCTTATATAAAATTTTTAATTTTTTTTATTTATTTTCATATTTTCCATATTTTATTTATTATTTGATATCTTATGTTATACATTTTTCCTTTCTAAGAATTTAATCTCTCCCATTATTATGTTTTACATTTTCTAATATCCAATAAGATATATGTTATTGATTCCACATATATATGAGATGAAAAAAAAATCCCATTAGAATTATAAGTTATATTTATAGTTTTCCAAAGTTATTTTGAAATCATGTATATATATAGTCTCCCAAGACTACTGAGTTATTGGATCCTTTTTGGTTTTTTCTCTTATATGTAATGAAAATTTAGTAAATTTACCAATTGATACATGTTACTATGGTTAGGGTTTTAAATTTTTTCCCCTCCTTTTAAAAAATTTACGATGGCCATGGACCCCACCACTTTTTTGTAGGGATATCCTTAGCACCATGGTATCCAAACATACCCCAACACCATATCAAAAAACCCATTCTATGGAATTTTTTCATCAATTAAATAATATTTATTTAAAAAAATTATAATTCAAGGTTACTAGATATAAATTCCATAACATATCTACAATAATAATATATTAAACAATGGTGAAATAGTGGTCTGAATATTTTTCCCACTATTCCATTTTCATTCCAATAATGTCTTATGTCATGTAGAATGAAACCAAGCAGAAAAATTGTGAAATTTTATACATAATCTTTTTGTTTTAGGTAATTATATGGATGAAACAAAACAAAAAATAAATTAAAAATCATAATCCAAATCTCCATAAATTACTAACTAAAACACTCGATAAACTATATTGGAATTATTTATGTAACTCCAAACAACCCCATGAATAATCTGAACCAAACCTGTCATCCAAAACGTCCATGTCATGAAGGCCTATTCTAAGTCTCACTAACATTTATAATTCATCAAAAATAGCAAATTATGAAGATAAAAACACATTTAAATACATTATAATATTTAATAAAGACATCAATAGATAGGAAAAATTGAAACAAAATCAATAAAATAAGTCTCAAATCCCTTATATAGAATACATCTAACCCCCCTGAAACTAATACCACAAAAAATTACAATCAACAAATATAGTTAATGGATATAAAATACACACCATACCTCAACATAATGTCATAGTAAAAAACCAAGGATCGTAATAAGAATAATACATAATACATCTCCCAGAGAGCACTATCTCATGATGATCCCATAGGGATTTAAAAAAATATTAACATGTCCCCAATAAAATATTCTAGTTATGTCCTAGGTAACCATGTGCACAGTGAATTGTTCTTCCAATTCCAAAAAAATCAAGAATCAATCATCAATTTAGATACACATTATTTAAACAACCAACAAAAGATAATGAACCCATATAAAAAATTCACTCATGAAATTAAAACTCAACCAATGTAATATAATAAAAAATAAAAAATATCAATAAAACTAAAACCATCAATAATATAAGGAAGGATCACATACAAAATATCATTATATTGAATAAAATATTCAAAACACTTTTATCCCAAAACTTTGATGCTTAAAAATTGCAAACACAATTGACATATCCCCTGGAAAACTCTTAAAATGTTACCCCAAAATGATATATAATACCTCAATGATATATTTTCATTTGTATCAATTTATAAAAACATTGATGATAGTGTTAATATCCACACTGATGATATAACCATATAGAATTCCGACAATATTATGTTGAATGAACAGTTTCACCATTGTATAATACATACAATTTCTCTTCCAATCTCAAAATAGATAGAACCTTATCATCTAATACCGTCAACTAAATCCCAATCAACAACT
Organism: Viscum album; assembly: GCA_963277665.1. Lineage (NCBI taxonomy): Eukaryota > Viridiplantae > Streptophyta > Magnoliopsida > Santalales > Viscaceae > Viscum > Viscum album. The sequence goes on from OY728137.1 coordinate 1,214,523,646, forward strand.
ACTTTTGAAATACCAATTCATATTAAATTAAACTATCATAAATATAAGGGCCTTGAAGTCTTTCTAGAAATATTAATTTTTTCAATTCTATCTAACGAGACTATTTTCTCTAAAAATAATGATGTCCGTGAAGCAATGTGGTTAATAGTTTAGATAAACATTGATGAGGTCCATGTGTAGATATCACCCAAGATCGACCACTCAATCATGTGTCTATGTAGAGTTAAAATGTTTAAAAACAAGTCCAAATTAATGAATGGATAGATCCAAGATATTAAACCAATAGATGGACTTAATACTCTTCACTGAAAACCATATTGGATAAAATTTATAAACTACCGAAAACTGAAACTAAATCATTTTCATTTTTTGAAAAAATAAAATAATTCGATCTAATAGTTTTTTAAACCAAAATTACATATCAAAATTTATTAAATGAATCCCATTTCAATCATAAATGCTATTTAAAACAACCCAAATTAAAATCTATAAAACATTAATCTTCCATTTTCATAACACATGCCACTTTATAGAAATTTCACTTTGAATTATTAAGTATCACATGATTTTCAAAATATAATATAATTGAACCCTTAAAGAATAACTATATATGAAATATAAATCAATTAATTTAATAAAATTAATAAAATCCCCAAATATATCATGAAAATTTAGTTTAAATAAAATGATTTCATAAAAAATTCCATGATTTTTTTGAATCGATTTTCTCCCCAACAACAGAAACAAAACATTACATGATCTTACAAAAAATATTTGTCATATATAATTTAAAATTTATAATAAACTCATGGATTCACTTAATATTTTTCCAGAAACCATAAAAATGAATTAATATCATAATGAGGTCATAATGTTACCTCAATATAGTATAGTGTGGTGAACATTTAACCCCATGGTTTGGCTAACCATGTGATAATTGTGTATCAATGACTTCTAAAATCCTGGAGATATATTACTAGGTGATCTATAATGATTTTTAGCCTATTTTATCAACAAAAAAATAGATCTCCTTTTATTTCCGTGCCATATCCTTTAATAATCTCAAAATATATTGCAAAGGGTCAAATATCCATAACATGATTCAAAATAAATCCTATTTAAGAAATAAAAAATAATTATCATATAATAATCATGTCTCATCATGAAAATTAGTGTTCAAGAACCTACATATTATTTCTATATTATCTTTATACATATTCCAATAATATTTTTTCCATTACATACCCAAATAGAATAAGATATTTTTGAATACCAATGCTCCAACTATATAACCTAGTCTTTGATACTTATGGAATCCCACCTTTTTATTACAAAGCATTTCAAAACATTTTACAAACAAAGGATATTTAAAGTCTAATATCTTTGAAATGAGGAACAATATACAAGAAAAGAACATAAAACATTTTATTAATCCACTTGTAAGGCTTCATCATAATTTCATCCTAATTACAATTACTTCATCTCATATTATAGAGACATACATAAAAGGAAAGGGTGAGCAGTAGGCCGAGTAAGGAAAAGAATTGAAACAATATACATGTGATCTTGAGAATTATCCAAAAGAACATGAGAAATATAATAAATGAATGATAAATAGTAATATCATAGAAATAATAACATGAATAATAACATTAAAATGTGTCTAAACATTTAATTTATACATTCATGAACATATCAGCAATGTTCATCCCCAATGTGTCATAAAAATACCAATGTTATTTACCAAGGTACTGTGAAACTTGTCATTTTAAAACATTATATTAATTACCCAATACATTGGAGTGATATCAGGGAACACCCTTAACATGTATTTATATTCATGTGACACACATATATCATATTCATAAATTTCATAAATAACCTATAGAGAGTAAAATAATGGGTTTCACATCAAAATCGTGACGTTTTAAAAGTGGTTAAAAACATGATCATTATGTCTTTCCTAACCCTTGGAAAAGGAATGAGGGTTCCATGTATGTAAAATATATAATCAAATAGATTAATTTTATGTCTTGATGAATACCTATTGAAATTAAAATAGATTTGGGTATTCCCATAAATAAAAAAGGTTAATTTCTTGAGAAAAAGAGGGAGATTTTGAGATGAAATATCTACAGCAAAAAAGCTATATAACATGGATTTAGAAAAAAATTTAAAAAGAGGGGACATAGGTCACACATTCATAAGAGAGTCATGATATAGTATAATAACAGAATAACATGGAGATAAGAACATGGTATGGATATTTAAATGACATAACACATGAATATAAAACTTGAAAGAAAAGAGATGATCTTGTTTCTTTTAGAAAAATTCAGCAGCGTGACAGTGTCACTTAAAATATCATAAAATTAGTTGATGATAAGAAATGGTATCTCATCAATTTGTTATGTAATGGAAATAGATAATGATATATAAGAACATTCCCTAACAAAATAATACGGATATTATAAGACACAACATAAAAGAAATCATGATTAAATAGAGGGTGAAAGGTTCAATTACATTGAAGGGTAACATTGAAAGATGGATAGTTGGGACCATGAGTGGATTGAGGTCCCCATGGGAGGACTTATTGGGAGTTAAAGACACCATATCATTGATGAGGAGGAATTGGAATGAAATTAAGGAAGGAATTGATTTTATTTATTGAAAAAGTGAGGGAATATTTAATTAATTTTCAAGGGACACCTAATCAGTGGTATTTGAAAAACCAAGAGATTACCTCTCGTATTTTACCATGGTATTATCCACATGGAACATGTCATTACATATCATACTATTCACAAGTCCTCCAAAATTATTACATCATTATTATATTATTAACAATGCCATTAATCATACCGAAACTCAAAACTATATTTTTACTATTCACCAATTTTTTTATAAAAAGCTCAAAAACTCACCCAAACCTAATATCAATGCTATGAATTAAAAAATGCTCTCCATTTTATGAAAATAATATTCTAATTATGAGATATTTAATTTCAATGTAAAAACACTATTCAACTAAAAAATAGTAATACTTATTCAATAATTTCTGAAAAAGTTATTTATTATTGCTATAATATCGCATTACCAAAAAGTATGACTATATTATTTTTATACATTCTTAAGTGAGATTACTATTTCATTGGTCACATTACTATTCATAAGGGAAAAATTACTATTCATACATTATTATTCACTAAAAATTAAGTTGATCTTATTAGACTATAAATTTGATACTCATCACAACTACTGAAGACCATTATTTGGAAATAATTTCACATTCTTAATTATTTAATGTATTAAAATATATTTTAAAATACCCATTTTATCAAAATTCACCAATAATATGAAACTTCTATTAATTTATTGTAACTGTATTTTAAAAATTAAAATTCTAAAATTGTACCATAGTAAGAAATATCAATTTTAATTATAAAAAAGGATTAAATAAATTAACTAAGGACTCGTTACATAGCCCATAATAACACCATAATAGGACCTAAGTGTAAGGTGTGCTATGGTGATAGTATCTTAGGGCAGCTCGGACAACATCTCCCAAGTGGTGATTTCTATTAGCATGAACTTCTCCTGTAAGCAATTCCGTTCAAGATTAATGTATTGAAGTTCAGATTAGGATTGGTCCAGAAAAAATCCCAGTGATTCCTATTTCCCATGCTCTAATAGATGGGTTTCATGTGGCCCGAGTCTACTGGATGAGTCAATTGTCTCTTCATTTTATATTAATTAACCATGATCATTTATGAACTATATTCATAACAATAAGAATAATGTTTCCAATGGAAATATTAACCAATGGTCATATAATAGTAAAACCCCACCAGTATTTTAATATTACTCACTTCATTATTTAAAGGATATTGTTTTGTTGAGTACAAAATAAAATAACACAAAAATTTAGGAAATAAATAGTATTCAAATGTTCAGGTCATTATATTCGTCCCCCCTTAAGAAATTTTTTCCATAAAATTTTAACTCAATTCCTTTGAAGAGAAAATGTAGGGATAAATCTACCTCATATACTCCTCTTGTACTCATGTGGCTTCTTCACATTTTTGGTTCCTCCACAACACCTTAACAAGGTGGGTAGTCTTGTTTCAAAGAACCTTGTCTTTACGATACATGATCTCTACTAGCTACTCCTCATAAGAGAGTTCATGTTCATGTTGTACCACCTAAGGATTTAGTACATGTGAAGGGTCAGTTATGTACATCCTCATGATTGATACATGGATTACATCATGAACATTTGCACGATTTAGAGGAAGGGAAAGCCGATTGGCCACTACTCCCATGCGATCAATGATTTCATAGGGGCCAATGTACCGAGGGCTGAGCTTCCCTTTCTTCACCAACCACATTACTATCTTCCAAGGTACAGTTTGAAGAAAGACCTTATCCCCAACATCAAACTCCTAGTCCCATTGATGGTTGTGGGCATAACTGTTTTTCCAGATCTGAGCATCCATAACGTGTTTCTGGATGGCATGGACTTTTGCGATCATCTTTTTCACAAGATTAGGCCCAAAATGCATTCTATCACTAGATTAATCCCAAAAAAATATGAGTTCTACATCACATCCCATATATAGATTCCTAGGGGTCAGTTTAAATGCTCGAGTAGAAGATGTTGTTGTTAGAGAACTTGACTAAAGGGAGATATTGATCCCATCAACCGTTAAATTACATTGATCTTTTTCACAATTTTTCTCAAATGTTTGAATAGTCCTTTTAGGTTGGCCATCAATTTGGGCGTGATAGGTCGTACTGAATATCAATTCAGTGCTCAAAGCATGTTGAAGAATTTTCCAGAATTTTGATGTGATCCTTCGATCATGATCGGATAAAATAAGAAGAGGAACTCCATACAGGCTTACCACTTCCTTCACGTAAATCCTAGAAAGTTGATCAAAAGATAAATCCTCCCGAATAGAGGTAAAATTGGAAGTTTGGTGAGACATTCCATAATTACACACATTGCATTATTTCTTTTGGAAGTTCTTGGGAGACCAATAACGAATTCCATAGTGATATTGTCCCACTTCAATGCTGGTATGGGTAGTGGTTGTAATACCCCTTTAGGTAGTTGTCGGGCAACCTTCCCTTTCTAACAAACCAGGCACCATGAAGTGTAGTTAGTAATCTTCCTTTTCATATCATCCAACTAATTTCAATCCCAAATGCCTCTATATATTTATATACTTTGAGGATGTATAGAGAACTTAGAGTTGTGTGCCTAATCTATCAGCTGCTTCTTTATTTCAGGAATAGATGGAACACATAGTCTTGTATGAAATTTCAGTACACCTTCATGATCAATATTAAATTGAAGAAACATCCCATCATTCACAGCCTCAAACTTCTTATGTAACAAAGGATTTACTTTCTAAGAATTATTGATCTTATCTAGTAATGATTTTTGAGAAATCATTTGGTTTAGGGATGATTTTTTCACTTCCCATATAATTCCAATGTCTAGATTTTCTAGGTCATTGATCAATGGAACTCTTTGAATCCTCATAATGGAAAGAAAAAATGGGTCATTCCTTCTTAATGCATTAGAAACATTGATTTCTCTTCTGGGATGATAAAAAATTGAACAATCATAGTCTTTTTGAAGTTCCAACCATCTCATTTGTCTCACGTTCAATTAATTTTGTGTTAAAATATACTTCATTCATTAACAAGATCTATATATATCACATTTCTTTCTATAAAGATAGTGCCTCGATATAAACCAAGAAAAAATGACCACATCCAACTCCATATCATGCATAGGATAGTTCTTCTCATGAATCTTCAACTATCGAGATGAATAAGCAATGAATTTTTCAATTTTCATGAGGACTCAACCAATCCCTTTAAGATATTCATCACTAAAAATAATGAATCCTTCTCTATTTGAGGGAAGATTTAACATGGGTGTTGTAACCAATCTCTTCTTTAGCTCTTGGAATCTTTCCTCACACTCCTTTATCCAAATAAACAAGACCCCCTTTCAAGTTAACTTTCTTAATGGATTATAATTTTTTGAAAAGATTTTCACAAACCTCCTATAATATCCTGCTAATCTAAGTAAACTATGATTCTTAATTATTGTTCTAGACTGAACCCAAACCTCTTCAAATTTTTTCTTTGTAAGGTCAATTGGGATTGCTTCATTGGTAACATTGTGCTCTCAGATAGATTCTTTTTGTTTCTAGAATTCCCATTTTATGATATTTCAATGAAGTCTCTACTTCTATAGAGCTTGATAAATAACTCTTAGATGATCCTCATGCTCCTCACGAAATTTAGAATATAATAAAAAATAATCAATAAAAACTACCACAATTTTATCAATGTAGTCCTTAAAGAATCTATTCATTAAGACCTTAAAAATAGATTGTGCATTATTCAGTCCGAAAGGCATTACAAAAAACTCATAATCCATATATTTTGATCGAAAGGCAGTTTTTGGAACACCATCTTTCTTCACCCTCAATTGATGATAACCAGAGTGAAGATCTATCATAGAGAAGAATTGAGACTAACAATGTTGGCAAATAAGTCATCAATTCTTGTAATATGGGATTTGTTCTTCATTTTGATCTCATTCATTTCTCTATTATAAATTCATAGTTGCATCGATCCATCCTTCTTCTTCCCAAAGAGAATAGGTGCTCTCCAAGGAGACACACTTGGTCGTATAAAACCCTTATTCAATAGACCATAGAGTTGTTTTCTTAATTCTTCCATCTCCACGTTTTCCATCCTATACAGGGTCTTTGATATCGGATGAGATCCAGGTACGAGTTCAATGGATAACTCTACTTCTCTTTATAGGGGAGTGCCATGTAACTCCTTATAAAGTATGTCAACATATTCCTGGACTATGGGGACATTTTCTATCCTTAAAATCTCATTTCTTTCTTCTTCTTCACCGATCAACTCAATAAATATTTATATAGGAGGTTCTTCTAGAAAAATATCAGTTTGATATATCTCTCCTTCGAAGATAAATATTTGTTTCCCATTCAAGACTATGGAGATTTCATTGCTTCTAAATTTAATCATAGTATTATATTTTGAGAGCCTTCCCATCCTCAGTATAATGTTGAATTATAGTATGGTAATGACTACTAGGTTTGCGATAAAATTGTTCTCAATAAAGTGAATACTAGAGTTTTTAAATATTGACGATTCTTGGATAATTCTACAAGGAGTCCTACCTAATAACTCTTCTTTTAGAAAATTTGGGGATGATTCTAAATTCATTGAAAACGTGTATAAAATAAAGGAATGTGTAGAACCAAAATAAAAAAAGTACTTGATAGCTTTCATAGAATAAATAGATTACCTGCCACCACATCATTTGTTTCTTCATTATCATCTATAGTGATTGAAAAAGTACGTCCTTGCTCCCATGGACTTTGCTGAGGCAGATAGTATTTCACCTCCATTGCCCTCAAATTCGTACAATGATTGGAAAAGTGCCCAAGTTGTCCTCACTTATAGCATTGGGAATCAGGTAGGGCATGCATTATCTTCCCCTTAACATTATTGTTTGGGAGTTGAGAATTTTACTTACTACGATAATTTTTTGTGATATGGCCATATCTACCACACATGTATTACTTCCTGCTCCCAAGAAAGCTATTACTAGAGTCTTTATTCACATATTTATTACACGTGGAATATTGAAATTTATTTCCACATCTTCCCTGATCGAAGTTCTTCCGTATTCTTGGATACATTGAACTATTCTTATCATTGGATTTAGGAGACCACTGCATCTCACCAAAATCATGTTTGACTTTCATCGCACTCCGTACAATCTCCTCAAAACTGTCATAGTCTAGTTTGGCAAGATTCTTCCGCATATGAGGTCTTAGTCCACCAATGAAGTTATCATCCTTACCATTAGGATCAATTAAAAATAATGATTTGTAATAGGAATGTCTCGTGAAGTTTATCATGTATCTTCTAATAGGTCCATTCTCCTTCTACTTCAGGTAAAGAAACACCTTCTCTGTTAATTGTTTTAAGGAATAAGGAAAATACTTATTGAAGAATATCCTTTTGAACTCTTACCACTCAATAATTCAACCTCCACTCATGGACTAATGTTTTTAATCTATTACAACAACTGATCAGATTGTACCTCTATGTGATAGACATCCAGGCTGGCCTTTTCTTGCTCTAAATAGTTGATCATAGAAAATATCTTCTCTATATAGCTGATCCACAATTCATAAATCAATGCATTGGTCGATCCACTAAAGGTTGGTGGTCATTGATGCATAATAGACTCAACTAAATCTTGTTCCCAACATAGTGAGTTTGTTCTCTCAGCTTGAGTCTTGTTATTTCCTATTACATGAGTCAGTTGGTTCATCATTCCCTTGAAAGTTTCCATTTTGGCTTCCATTGGAGGGTCGTCACCACATGTTCCATTGTGGTCAACATTAACATGGTTCCTCATATTTCCCTCCATTTTCTAAAGTAATAAAACCTTATATAGATGCTTATTTCATTTATGAATCTATTATCTGTAACAAATTTTATGTCTTCAAACATCATTCTTAAATAATTTCTTTTTTTATAAATCCTTAAAAATGATTCATAACATGCTATGATTAACCAAACATATCCCCTAGTAGTGTATAACCAGGAGTGCAGCAAGGATTGATTTCGTGTACCATAACACCCCAGTTCAAGCCCAATACTCTTTGTCATAGTTTTCACTCTTAGGTATATCAGTGCCAAATCCACATCCACTTGTTCTTATCCAGACATGGATTTATTTTTTCAGAGTCAAAATAATTAATATTTTACCAAAATACCATGATGTTTTCCTATATTTAAACTTTTTTATAGGGTTCTTTATAATGTTTTCATATCCTAATTTCCAAAAAAAATGAACTATACTTTGATACCAACTATGGAATCCCACCTTATTATTAAATAAATTTTCATTACATTTTACAAACAGTGTATCTTTAATGTCTAGTGACTTGGAAATCCAGAACAATATAGATGAAAAAATGATAAAAAATTCTTTTAATACACTTTTAAGGATTCACAACAAGTTCATACTAAGAAAAATTACATAATCTCATAACCGGGATAAAAACGTCAAAGTAAAGGGTTAGTAGGTGGCCTAGTAATGAAATACAAGTGAAACAGTTTACTTGTGATCTTGAGTGATATCAAAAAGAACATCACATATATCATAAATAAAAGATAAATAGGCATATCATATAAATAATAACATGAATCATAACATGAAAAATGTGACTACAATATTTAATTTAGGCATTCATGGAAATATCACCAAGGTTCATCCCCATGGTGTTTTAAAAATCACCAAGGTTATTTACCAAGGTATCGTGAAACCTGTCATATCAATTGTTTAAATTCTTTAGCCAATGCATTAGAATTATATTTGGGTGCACCCTAAATATGTTCTTAATTTCATGTGATCCACATATATAATAATCATACATTTCATAAATAACCCATATATGGTAAAAGTAATGGGTTTCACCTCAAAATCGTGATGTTTTAAAAGTGCTTAAAAACATGATTGTTATGTCTTTTATAACCCTTGTAAAAAGAATGAGGGATTTGTGAATGAAAATCCCAAAATCAAATAGATCAATTTTATGTCTGGATTAATACCTTTGGAAATGAAAATATATTTGGGTACTCACATAAATAAAACAATATAATTATTTTATATAAAGAGATAGATTTTGAGATAAAATTTCTGCATCATAACAGCTATATAACAATGTTGTTTAAAAAATTAGAAAAACAGGATAAAGAGGTCTCCCTTTCATATGAGAGTCATGATACAGTATATGGACATAATAATATGGAGATAAGAAAATTCTATGGATATTTTACTGACATATCACATGAAAAGAAAACATGAAAGAAAAGAGAATATGTGATTTCCTTTACAAAAAAATCAGTAGCCTAATAGTGTCATTTAAAAATTTAGAAAATAAGTTGACGAGAGAAGAATGGGTATATCACCCATTGGAAATAAAATTTATATAAATGAGGATATATAAGATTATACCCTGATATACAAATATGGAAACTGGAAGACACAACACCAATGAATTCTTGACTTTGAAGAGGAGGGTAAATGGTTCTCTTAACTTGAAGAGTAACTTCGAATGATCGATGATTGGGACCATGGGGGATTCAGGGAACCTTGGGAGGAATCCTTGAGAGGTTATATGTGGAATAATTTGGAATGATATTAATGGAGTAATGTGTTGGTATTTATAGCAAAAGGGAGCAAATATTTAATTAATTTCCATGAGACACCTCATCAGTGGTATGTGGAAAACCATGGGCATGAAAATGGTATTTTCCCATTTCATTGGACACTTGAGACACATTATAACATATCTTACAATTCACAAGTCGACCAAAATTATTACATCTTTACTAAATCATTAATTATTTCATTAATCACACTAAAACTCAAAACTGTATTTTTATTATTCATAGAAAAACAAAACATTTTATAAAAATCTCATAAATTCATCCTAACCTAATATTGAGGCTCTGAATTCAAAAATGTGTTCTATTTTATGAAAATAGTTTTTTAGTTTGGGTATTTTTTATGTTTATCTGAAAACACTATTTACCTGAAAAAATTCTATTACTTATCTAATAAATTCTGAAGTAGTTATTTACTTTTGTTATAATATGACATTACCAAACAAGATGCCTAAATTATATTTATTCTTTCTTAAGTGAGTTTCCTTTTCCATTGGTAACATTACTATTCATAAGGGAAATATTACTATTCATACATTACTATTCACTAAAAATTATGTTGATCTAATTAGACTCTAAATATCATACTGATCACAACTGTAGAAGACCATTTTTTAAAAATCATTCCATATTATCAATTATTTAAAGTATTCAAAGATATTTCAGAATACCCTTTTTTCCAAAATTTACCAATAATATGGAACTTATATTAATCAATCATATATATATTTTAACCATTTAAATTCAAAAAAATTACCATAATAAGAAATAACTATTTCATATACACAAAAGAATTACACAAAGTGTCTAAGGCCTTGTTACATAGCCTCTTATAAAAACAGCATATTACCTATGTGTAAGGTCTGCTATAGTGATAGAATCTTGGGGTGGCTCAGAAAACATTGCCCGAGTGGTGATTTCTATCTACTTGAACATCTCTTATAATTTATTCCATTCTTGCTTAAAACGTTGAATCCTGGATTGGGCTTGGTCCAGAGCATATCCCCGAAATGCTACCTCCTTCCCAAGATCTAATAAATGGACTTTATACGACCCAAATCTACTAGATGAGGCCATCATCTCTTCTTTCTATATTAATTAACCATGATAATTTAAAAACAAAAATCATAATGATGAGAATATAGTTTCCAATGGTCATATTGACAAACAGTCACATAATAGTCGAAAACCACCAGTATTTCAATTATACTAACATCATTATTTAAAGGATAAATTTTTGTTGAGTAAAAAATAAAATAACATGATAATTTAGGAAACAAATATTATTCAAAATTTCAGGTCATTACAATACTATTATTCCATGATCCTACCTGATTTGTCCCGACTCAGCTCGTGACATTGCGTGATGGGAAATATTGATCAACATGACTTAGAAACAAGTTCATGGGCATCAAAAGGATATATATGTTCATGGATTCACCTATTAAAATAAATCTCGCAATGGGACATCCATATAGAAATCTCAAACAACCCATCTATACATAATACATCCAAACTCCAATCAAAATTAACAAATTATATACATCAAATCCGATTAATAAAAAATTTATATTAGCCTATAATTTTCCAATAATAATATACTAGTCAAAACTTATTAAATGATAGTACATAAATTCAATAAATCGAATAAGGGGGTATTATACAAATAAAATTGGTACAGAATACTTCCAAAAAATACCAAAAACACTACCACGCCTCCCAAAGAGCCATAATGTCGATCGACATATTCCAAACCAAAATAATGAGTACAACTCAAGTATTTAACAATAAAAAAGACCACATCAGGTGGAACCTAAAAGGAAACAATAAGAGATGTATGTACCAAATCTTATATTAGGGGGTAAGAAAAACATTCTCATTATGACTTATCTAGTGAATTTGTGAGTTAAATATTAAAAGTTATTACATTTGATATATTTTTAAATAAAATGAGAATATATGTTTCCTATATATTTAGGTATAAAAATAATTATAATAACATCACATATATAACATTTCATTATCTTTTATCACACTTTTAAAAGAAAAAATTATATCCTAACACTTTTTCAAAGAAATCCCACACTCCACATAGTTATCTCTGCTTTATTATAAGTACTCCATATCTCATAAAACTATTTTTAAAAGAATATAAATAATAGATGATAATAATCCACTCCAACCAAATATATAATAAGGTCAATCAGAAGAAAACATGCCATCAATTTATAAATATATTAGAATTTAAATAAATCATCCTAGGGTTCCATATATGTCAAATGAATGTGGGAAATAAATATAAGTCAATAGAAACCCTCCAGAATAATGTACTGGATAAGGATTAGGTTTCATGGTCTCCACACAAGTTCCAAAAACTATATTATTATTCACATTAATTAACAAGGAAAAACATGTTTTCATATAGTACATCCAAGTATTGAATACAACTCAACTAGCCACCATCGTCCTCATTGGGGGAATTTTACATCAACACATATTTCACACATGCGGGAATATTGTATTGTGTGAGAAAGTAGTGTGACGTAAATCTAATCTTCCATATTAGATACCCATGTTCGTATAAAAAACATAAATGAATGTAAGTAATAAAATAATAAATACAATCTTTATCAACCATACATAATTACTCAACCACACACCTAACACCATCACATGAACCACTCTCATATTATTGATCACTAGATCACCACATCCCTTATAAAACTCATATGTTAATTGAAACAAACATAAGGCGAACCATGATGGTTTCACACACCTATAAATTTTTTAAAACAATTTAATGGTTCTAAATTATCCACCATTCTAATAATCTTATATTTACATGGACTATTAAAATCACTTATATATATTTTTTAAACATATCAATATTTTTTATATTAAATTCATAATTAAAACCTTTTAAAGTACCAATTAAACTTTTTAATAAACCATTTAAAAATATAAAAAACACTGCTTAATTTAACCCATGAAACAAATAGTTTTAAAACACAATAGAAATGTTGTTTCCATTAAAAGTAAACTTTAAACATTTTTATACTCTTAAAAATAAAAAATTAAATTATAAACTTGAATATAATATTTATTTCCATATATTCCAAGTTGAAAATAACATCAAACCCCATTTCTAATCACCATAAAACATTGAAATATTGAAGTAATTTAACAAATTAGACATTTATAATACTTAATTCATAATTATATTTCAGGTAATGAGATTAAACAAAAACATTGTCCTCATTAAAAGAGGTAACCTTCTATGATATTACATAATATATCAATGTCAATGTGAAATGAAAAATAAAAAATTGTATTGACATTAGTACCCATAAATGAAAATTACAAAACAATTTAACCAATTATATTCACTAATCTTAACCAAATCCCCCTAAGGCTCTAGGATGAATGTGAAACTAGTATAAAAATGAATTAATATGATGGGTAAGAACAATTTAGATTATTTCATCAATATATATAAAAGGAATTATATATTGTAGGATAAAAAATAAAGATGAGAAGTTAGGATAATTCATGATGTAATTATCCGCCCATAGTTGAATAAAATGATGGAGAAATAGGGTATGAAATTATAAAATAACCGATGATAGAATAGAGGGTCCACTCTTATAATATATAATGTTCAAGTTAATGGTGTGGTCTTATGAACTTGATAAATGTTTCTTAGTTCGGACCTATTATAGTGTGGTCAAGGGACTATGGAACAATCATCCTGAAATGCATAGATTGGAATATCCAATACTTGATCCCTCAACTACACGTCCTCTGAGAAATGACTCAACCAACTACCCACCAAGGAATAGTCCCACAATATGTCATTGCCTTACTCAATCACAAGACTTAAATAACCCCTTCATTTCATCCTTATCCAGATACCTCTATGTCGTAGCCTCCACCCTATAATGTAGACTTATAAATATACAAATCCCATTATGGTATAGCCTATGGAATTAATCTTGGGAATTCCCTAATGAAACTCCCCCAATGTTACATAATTGTATATTCATTTGGTATTATGTATCAATTACTTATAAACACACTTATATATCATTCATCTTGGTAAAACATTATCCCAAAATTATTTCCTCAACCCCATTGAAAAAATTAGAAATGACTATAGCCCATGACACTATCATGTTGCTCATTACAATACACCATTATAGCTAACCACACACCAAACCCATAACCTAGAACACACATTAATATTTCATCTCTGGTATATTATGTAATTCAATATAAATTTTCAATATTGATGGATTCCAAGTAATGATTCCATAGTGCCACAAAAAAACTAAAAAAATATTCATGGGGGTATTACATGGTACAAATAATATATTAAATTAGTTGATATGTTATATAAATGAATATATCGGGGCCTATAAAATGATAGATCCATGGGATGAAGAATTAATTCCATAATCAATATCTATATTTACCGTATTGTATCCTACATACATAGAAGATGGATGATAATAGTGAAATAAAAAAGTGATTCCACTATATGATTTATATTTTTTCATGCTATATTCTCTAATACCTAAAAGTATCCAATGAATTTATACTATTATATCTTAAATTTTATACTCATATCACTTATATTACCACCAAATTATTGAGGGTGAATCTATCATTAGGAGACCATCAATTTAATGTTTCTTTATGATCTTAATATATAATAATCGAATGAGTCATATACATATTTATCAATATTATTCTAATAAATTAACATCAAAATTATATATGGTCTATGTTAATTATGAATTATTTTATGTTTTGAAGATATATAATGATTATAAATTGGTGGGTTTTTTATGGTAATTTGATGTTTTTCCTAGGTATATAGAAATATATCATGTCTTGGGTACATAAAAAATATTTCTTAAAAGAGTTTTTTACACCAGGAATTTTCATTATTAGTGGTTCATGTATAATATTCAATACCATTTAAGATAGGTTGATATTTACCAAATCTATGAGTATTTATACCATTATATATTTTTTATGTGATTCATAATTAAAATCTAATTGGGGGTAGTTTAGTATATTGTGTATCATGAAATTAGTTGAAATTTACATAAGATGAAAATTTTCATAAAGTTCAATGATATTGATATATGATTCTTCATTTTAAGTAGACCTTGGATGTATATTGTATCATCCAAACCCAACACATTTATTGTGGAATTTCAAAAATAACACTAAACATGGGTAATTTACATTGGGAACCAATGGATTAAAATAAATTTCAAAGTATTTAATAAATCATGTGGGGAAATTTTACCGTAATTCAATATATAGTATGTATAACATAATATTGAGACAAAATATCATGAATATTAAAAAAATGAATTAAAAATATAAATTCAAGGGTCGTTAGAGTAATAATGAAATAAATAACAAATTATGAGACCATAATATAATGAAAAATTAATCACGAGGTATATTAGGATCTTGGAAAAAATATAAGTTACCAAGTATAAAACACGCCACACCCCAAGACTCAATTATATTTCAATGATGAAACTAAAAAAACCCATGAATATAGTATCACAAACATCCTCTAGAAAAATAACAAACCCCACCCTTAAATATATCATGATAAATAAAATCTACACATGCACCAATGTTCATATGGATGATGTTTGTATAAAACCCAATACAAAAACACAATAACTTAAAAAAATTACACTGAAATAAGAACCATTTTAGCTAACAATTAATTTAAAATAAAATACATATAGAAGTATGAAAATTATTAATATATATATATATATCACAAATATGTGAAATAAATCACACCAAAAAACTACCCATTGAATGAATACACACACCCATGTATAACACCAATCAATTTAACTACTGGTTAAAGGAATAATAGAATAATCCAACTCATGATTGTTATCTTTCCATCTATCCCCATGACATTACTTGGTGGAATAATCAAATGGGACACATGAAAATTATCCATTAACAAATCTCAACCACATGGCCACTTAAATATTCATATGATCAAACACCCATAAAGTTCATCAAATTTTTTCACACCCAATGCCTTAAATGAAAAATTGAAATCCATTTAATCATTTAATACTACACATTATGAAAATAACAATCAATAATAGATTTCATAAACAACCATGAAAGAGTAATTTTAATTAATTATTTCAAAAATAATTCTATGTATTCATAGAAGCAATTAATTTAAGAAACCATATAATTTTCTATTACTAGATATTTTTGAATAAAGGAAACTCCACCTAACATCATTATTTTTCACATGAAGAATCATACGCTGATCTCGTATATCCTGGATTAAATTTTTACACCATAAAATTATTAAAAATAATATTTATCAAAATAGGAAAAAATCTATACATTTAGTTATATAAACCCTTGGATAGGGTTTGAATTCCTAGAAATGGGATAATCATGGAGAGATTAGAATAAGATGACTATAACATTTGATATCCATTATACAATGATCTATTGTCTATTGAAATTGAGTACCAAATGTTTTTGGAGCTTCATGAACCCCGTGGGAATGTCCATGGTGAGATAGTGTTGGAAAAGAGTGGTAGAATGGTGATTTCAGTGGTGCTTGTATATAAAAAATGAATTTTTCATAACTAATTATTCATATCACACAGTTTGGATGCAATGATTCAAGAACTGTGCACCAACCATGCTGATAGAATTTTTCCCAAAACATACCAAGTCTTATGATGTTCATGTTGTTTTTATAAACCATGTTCCATTCATACAACATCCCATAATACAAATCCATATCTCACATGGTTACTTGGGAAACACTATATCATTTCTCTTAACTACATACAGGATGTGTGCCTCATAAAAATTTCTTGAAACTACAACAAACTCTATGACTATTCTTAATCTAAATAAAAATTATAGTAACCTAAAAATGGAGAAAAAAAGTTAAGAAAAACATTTAACATGGGGTGTTACACTCACCCCACTATAGGGATTTCCATATTCAGGATGTTGGAAGATAGTATTTCCCGAAATGATTTTAGAAAATTGATCAATAATGAACATCTCTAACTCTAGTGATTCCCCATGAATTGTACAATGATGAAATAATATCAATTCCAAATAGTTTTTTCTGACCTAAAAATCCATATTAATACAAAATAAAAATCATGAAATGAATAAATGAAACATCCATATCATTTTTTAGTCACTCATAGTATATTAATTGGCTAGGGTTGTAATAGAAATTTATTAAATACTAAAAATAGAAATTATTATATCCAATAATAATCAGAATATTAGGTAAAATCAATATGAACCTTTAGTAGTACATTCTAAAATCACAAATACCTAGATGTATAGAGAAGGAAATTTTTGTTTCATTCCCAAATATTGTTTTTCCAATCACGGGTATACCATTATGAATAATTGGGAACAGATTCAAAAATAAAATTTTCATCTGTGATGATTATAATACGATGAATATTTGATTTGAGTCCTTTTTTTAAACATGTAGAATTTAATGGTAGACTCATTGAAAAAACATGGATTAATCAAGGATTTTTCCACTATCACTTCCTAAAAATGTAGGGATTGATATAGATGACCTTAAAATGAATTTGATAGAGAAATTTTTATCATATATTGGTAAACATTTTAATATAAAAATCACATCAAAATAATATTTTCTTTTTATGATGAACTGAAATCCAAAAAACTTTTCTGGAGTATATCTTCCATTTTATGGATAGTTCATTAGGACTAGTTTTAAATTTTTTATATTATATGTAATTATTATGTTCAAATGAATACCAAATGGTTTTTTTAAATCACTAAAATCATGAAGTGATTATTAAGACATGGAATAGGATTATAAATATCAGTACTCCATGAAATTTCACCACTTCATTGATATAGATTTATTCTATGCATACCACCATATTATACTCCCAAATAAGAATAAAATTTTCTAACATTATGAGTCAATCAACAATTTCCAAAATAGAATCATACTTCAAAGCTATTCAAATTAGTCCTTCGACAGAGTCTACGACTATATATTACTATTTTAATATGATATTAAAATATATTGTATCAATATGGGTGGAAATTACTCTTTAAGAATTACTTATTGGATTTTAAGACATATTTCCTCAAAATTAGTAAAATTTTTATTCATTTCAAACCCCCAAATATGCTTCCTCATTTCCTTAAAAAATTTATTAATCAGAGAACCACCATTTTTTATTAGTGATAATTAGTAATATGATATATTTATAATGAAAATGGAACTATGAAATTATTAAAAATGTGAATAATAGATTTCTCATATATTATTCAAACATTAATGCCCACCCTATCATTTATTTTCAAACTCATGTCAAGTAAATATGGGTCTAATTTTTGAGACTCAAGGATAAGACTCTATGTACAATGAATAAAATTTAAAAAAATAACCAATTGATCTCTAAAGACATTATTCATTTTATTTATTACTCCCATATAATTACACTACTAAAAATATTATCTTACATCCTCATTATATGAAATATAATTGGAAGCATCAACTATAAAATTTCCATTTTCAAGTCCATAAAACAAGTAAAACTAAAAAAATTGGAGATATTTATTATTTTAAATTACCTTATATTGAAATAAAATTATGAAAATATGTGTTTTATGGTTTTGGATATGTAAAATTGGTGATATTTTGTCCAAATGGGTTTTTATTATTTTTTTAATGGGGTAATCTCAATAGTAAATTACAGGTCATTCATTGGATTATTATTTTTCATGTATTTAAATAGAATGAAGTTGTAATCTATGACATGGATAGCTACCTAAAAATACATACTAGTTCGGACCTAGAAACAAAAAAAATATACAAAAAATCCTTTTAAATATATTGGGACAATGATCATAGGTGGAATTGTGAGCTAGGCCTTCAAATTAAGAAATGATTTCTGGAAATACTCATTCAATTTTAATGGAATACCATTTCCTGTCATTAAACTCAATAACAAATTGATTCCTGAGAATAAATAAAAAATTGAATATTAAAATGTTTTAGACTTATAATTCTTGAGGTATCATTGACATTCTTATTTGGTTTCATGAAATTCAATACCTCTATATTTTTAGAATCGACTAATATGCCTCTTTTTGAAAATACATCACCAGGGAAATGAGCTACTAGTATTTTAGATGTTGGATGTGAAGAATTCAGGATATCTTCGGTGCCCATTCAATTTACCTAATAAAATATCAATTTTATTCAAATTTTAGTTTATATATTGATAGTGCACCAAAAAATCATCAAAAAATTCCAATAAAATGAATTGAGGTACATGGGGATGATAAGATACACAACATACCTGAAAATTGTAACTACATTAATCAGTAAAAATATACTTACTACATATTCCTAGTGACTACAAATTCATCAAAAAGATGAATTTTTTGATAATTTCATTACAATCTCAATGTTTTATATACCTAGTTATTAGATCAATTCTGAAGAACTATTTAGCTCCCTTAAATAGATCAAAATGTTTATCAATTATTGTAAGGGATTATACAATTTTCTTATATCATGATTATATTTATTATAGTCATCCAAAAAATATAAATGAACCATATAACATAATTATGATGATTACCAAGATGATCTTATTACTCTAATGATTCTCACGCTTTGAAATTTTTCAACATTAACCTTTAATTTTCATAATTCAACTGGTTTTATGGAGGAAGTAATGTATCACATTTTCATAGAATTAGATCGATCAAATTTTTTTCCCATTTATCTAGAAGCCAAGATAAATCATATGGAATGAAATTATGTAGTCTTTCTATATTATATAGAATAATACTAGTCTCATTTTCTTTCATAGAGGTCATGCTTATTACCGTAAACTGTAAAAATCTAGTTACATCAACTATCTCCAATTTCGCTTACCTCATAGAATTCATATACCAATAACATTTTAATAATTTAAAATACCTTATATAGATATGAATATAACTTATCATGTTTAAATGATGATATTATCTTGGAATTCCACTAACAAGTCCATCCCAAACATCAAATCAATGAATACCATTTCCATGACTATGAACGCACGCAAAAAGTAGAATTATTTGATGGTAATTGGAAAAGATAAATACTTACATCCATTAATTTCTGATTCAAAAAAGGTTTTTTTGATACTATATACATGATAAATAATTCCTATAGAAAACTTGAAATGATTTTACATATGAGAATTATGAAATTTGTTTAATGTTCCATTATCAAACAATATATTCAATCGAGTAATGTTGAGAAGTATGGTTCCTCTGTCCATCAATTAAACTTTTTTATAATCTATGTTTCTTTTACTCTGATATATAATATTTTAATTCATCTACCACAATGTGTTTTAGTCATCCCTAGTATTATAGTTTTGGATGCTAGACCCTGGTTTTCCTAGATTTAAAATATGTTACTTTACTACAAGGGATATAACTATTAGAATGAGACCGCACTGATTAAGTTTGATTGTGTTGATATCGATTCAATCAATATAAATACAATTTCTTTACATGTATCATAAATTAACATTTTACATATCTTTTATAGATATGGTTTTGGTATTATAGATGATTTTTGTTACATTCCATTTTCATTCATATGAATGAACCATGATGAAAGGAACTTGGTTCTATAATAATCTATAGTGAAAAAAATTCATAACATTCTGATTCACATATTTTATGATCTCTTAGGAGTAGGTTTCCCTCCTATCATTTATAAATTTTATTTTCCACCCATGTTAGTGATCAAAATGATTTTACACCTCTACCCTTCCCAGTTATATACCATTCTTCCATTATCGCTATGTTTACATTGTAAGTAAAATCATCAATCAAGAACAGGACCAGACTAGCAAAGATTATCTTATAAAATTCTCGTCTAAAACAGTATTGAATTCTTAGGTGTATGAGCTATTACATGTAGAGAATGCAGTTTTAAGGCCTATATCTTATTATCAAAACCCATGATTATTCTTTGAAACATATCTAGTTTCCTTTATTAACAATTTTTGTTACTAAAAATCCATGGTTTCTTTAATTTTTTTCACAAAGTAGTTAGAAAAATTTCTTTATACTATACATTTCAAGTATAAATATATCATTATTCATTGCTACCATCACAAAATATAGATTTAAAAAAACTATTACCATTGTAATATTTTAACATGGAAAATTCTATTGTGATTTAAGAAAATGGAATATACCATATTTGACATCTCATGCTAACAAAAGGATGAATGTAATTATCAAAGGATTTCATAAATCAATAGGTAAATTTTCCATTAATTAAACAATACGCAAGTAAATGATGGTAATAAGAGTCAATATGATTCTTATTAAAAAATAAGAATAAACTCTAAAGGGAAAAAATGATCATTAGAGAATAAATTATATGAAGAATATAATGTAGAACTACAATATGAAGAAAAAAAATCAAGGTATATAAGACTCAAGGAAAAATACATAAATCACTATGGTGTCTCTACTTGATATCCCAAGACTGAACTACCATATCAGGATCCAACTCTAGACATCCATTGAAATGATATCATGAATATATAATAGAAAAATATAAATCCATTTCCATTACTATATGATGATAAAATTAATACACACACACACTAATTTTCATATACATGGGGAGAGTGCGAAAACCAATCAGTATACACTGATACATTCCCTAAATTTGACTAAAACAAGAAATATTCTTTTTCAAATTTTATTTAAATTTAATTATAGGAAAATCATGAAAACTTCTGTTCATTATATATATATATCATATGGTTTCCAAATAAATCACACCACTATCATACCCATGTAATATGACAATCCAAATCTTTAATACATAAGTGTTCCACATATATTATACAATATAATGATGTATTTAAAAAAATTTAATCCCATGTTTATGTAGATCGAGGAAAATAAAAGAATATTACATAATTAATATTTAATATTTAAATCTTGGTAGGAACCATTGATTAGAAATGGGAATTGGTATTCACTACTATAATGTTTGGTATGGAGGATGGGGGAATGATTTTAGTTGTATAACAGTTGTACATAATGATTTATTGAAGGGTTAAATTAGGGAGAAATGGAAATCTACAAAATTGTAAATAAAAATTATAGTAATAAGTAAATTTTTGAACAAAAAATAACATTAAAAATTACCTAATTAAAGAAAATATACCAAAAAATATTCTGGAATAAATATGATGATAGAATCTTTTACCTTTAGTGGGAACATCAAAAGGCTTAGGAGGATCATCATAAGACCTTGGGATAACCATTGAGGACTCCATAGAGGTATGAAAATGTAAATCTATTTATCTATGTGTTATAAGGGAAGATAAATGGTATTTTTTGTGGGTTTATATAGCTTAAGGGAGAGGAATTCATTATTAATCTCTAAACATATGTTTTTGAATATATATGTATAGGAAATCAGAACCACAAACCATCCCATGATTTATTCCCATATTTTCTACCAATGTGTAGTAGTTTATCATATTTTACATGATTATGAACCGATCCCATTTATATAATACACATTTTGATGTATATGTGAGTTATGTTTTCAAATGAGTGATGTTTAAAACAAAAAATATAATATATGTTTAGGGTTATTAATTGAGGTTTCATAAATTTTTTCAAATAACTTCAAAAACAATACTTTCAATAGTAATTATGTATCTGGTAGAGGATTACTTTTATTGAATATATTACATTATGTTTGGATCATTATGATAATATAATACACAACATATATTTATATAGTGTTTAATTTTTTCAGAAAGAAATATACTATCTCCAACATTTATAAAAGAAATAATCATTTTTTAATTTCAATTTTTTTTTGAATGTTTTTTATTTTATCAATACATTTTTTGAAATTTGATCATTTAATCTTTTAAACCAAACTACCCATTTATCTAAAAATTAATGTTATTTTATAATAATGGTTTTTTTCTGATAAAAATTATAGTTGACTTCATAATTTTATATTATTTATTATATTTGATAAATATTATTTAATAAAAATAGTTTATTATAATAAAATTTATTTCAATTTATATTAAATTAATAAAAAAGAGTGTCTTGATTGAAACAAATTATGTTCCAAATAAATACGCTTTTTAAATCAATATATCAAAATCAAATTATTTTCAAACCTATTATTTAATCATCTAAAAAAGTATTAAAAATAGTTAAATATATCAAATGTTCAACAAAATTAACATATAATAATTCATATTGTTTGTTTTTATAATAATAACCCTTTATTACACCAAATTATTAACTATGAAAAGGTTTGATATTGTGAGATTTTCCTAGGGTGGTTCAGCATATATGGATTTATTTGTTATCTAAATAAGATTGAACATATATTTTATATGTTTTTGTTAATGATTTAGTTATTCAATACTGGCTAGGGATTAATCAAGGGTAAATCCCACCGAATTTTTCTTGCTTGGACTCTCTGATAAGTGGGCTTCATATGAACCTATTGGTTGAGGCTATCACAACTTCTATCTATATCGATCGACCATTATCATAACTATTTATATATACTACAAATATTATCACAATTGAAAGGATTCATTATAAATTATTATTATTATTAATGATCTTTTAAATCCAATGGGATATAATGTTTGAGAATATCCACTATATTTCATGTGTTATCTATAACATCATTACGTGATTATGTATTTTGGGGAATTTCATTTATCCATGTTTAGGTCATTAAGTTTTCCCCCATTCAAAAATTCCACACATGAAATTATCATTACATATAGTAAAACATATGAGACTACTTTTATTTACTCACCTCATATAGTTCCCATGCCTCTTCCAAAATCATGTGGTTCTTCCATTACACTTTGACTATGTGGGTTGTCTTCAAACAACATTATCTTTATGATCTATGATCTTCGACAGAATCTCCTTGTATAAATATAATTGGTACCACATTAATATTTAATACATGTGAGGGTTTTATTATATATATCCATAAAATGGATATATGTAATACATCATAATCTTGAGATAAAAAGCTGGTAGATCTAGATGATAGGAAACAACCCCGATGTGTTAAAAGATATCATAGAGGATGATATATCTTGGACTATGATGTTAAATGATTATAAAAATTCATTACATCCATCCATGGAAATATAATATGTGACACTTTATCTTTTACATCATACTTCAGGTCAGGTTGATGATTTTCAACATAGATTTTCTATCTTATTTTTTCAGATTTAATATGACAATGTGTCATGAATCATCCTAGGTTGACCCCACGCCGGTCACTAAATAATCCTATTAAAATTCAGGACATCTATTCTAAACTCTACTTAGTTTGTATACACGAACCAAGGTACTAACTTGAACCAATGTGAATCATTTCACCCAATAAGGAAAAACAATGTAGTAGTATAACAAAATAGTATCCCAAACTAAATACAATAACCCAACTGAACATATATATAGCTAACAAAAAATGATAAAACCAACTGAACCTTTTCACCACTATAGCTCCATGTTACCCTTCCCATCATTATTCATCCCCAAAAAACCAAAATCATTCACAATGATTGATACCAAGCCGAACCATCACTTGAGACTAAAAAATTAATAAATTATAAGCGTTTGTATTAAAACTCAGTATGCATGTCATAGTAATCTAATCACAATGAATTTCATTAAAACAATGATAATTAATATTAGGTTTTAAATAAAATGTATAAATTTTTTCCCCACACTTCATTTTAAAAAAATCATATACTATTTCGCTTTTAATCGAGAACATTTTTCTTTTTCCAAGGAGGTGGATTTCATATTTTATAGAGAAGGAGATTGAAAGAGGAAATATGTGTAAATTTTGAAAGCGGAATACAATTTTAAAACCTTATCAGAACATTTTTAGTGAAACATTTTAAAAACCAAACATACACTTAAACCAAAGGGACACCCTGAAAATGATGAAGAACCAAAATCACGTAGTAATGGAAATTGAAAGATAACTAATGAGTAACCAAACTGACCAAGGAACCTAAATCATCCACCATAAATAAACATTTTTCAGTTAATATGGGAATTTATATGAGCTTATAGGATAGTATGGAATGTTCCTAAACACTGCTCATCTTTTATTCTAGCCTCACCTGATGAAACAAATCATCCTACACACATAGTCATACCCAACCTATCCTAACTAAGGGGCATAATCCAAAAATCAATGTATAGTCCATAGTAAGGGACACTAGCCAGTGAATAATATAAAATAGTTAAACAGCCATTACTTGACAACCATCATGATATGATATGTTCTAATGTAATGTTTAAATATGGGTTTTTCCACTAAAAACTAAACAAGAAATAGACCATGATTATATATATTTATAGTTGGATCACACGCTAAAGCACCAACTCTCGGATCACCATAATGAAAAATATATTTTCGTTCAACAATTAGTTCAGATGGGAGGCCCATAATGATGGCCGCTCATGCCATTGAACCTAGAAAATGAATGATTATCATCAAAGGAGAGTTTTCAACACTCGAACAACACATGAATGTTCCAAAAGGCCTAGTTAAAAAAATCAATAACCAACCATTTTTAATGAACCAAACACACTATTTCTAAAAATAATCCAACACACAATTAATAAATATAAAACAATTTATAAAATAATTTATGAAAATATAACTATAATAAAAGTATGATAATTGAGAACAAATAGCCATATATAAGGGCCAACAATGAATTTTATTAATCACGTGTTATATGTAATTAATAAATCAATTTCAAGCAATTCATATAAAAAAGATAAAATCACTCAATTTTATAGAAAACCATTATTTAATATATCTTTGCTCACTATTTATCACTAAAGAGATGTGAAAAATAAAATTAAATCAATTTTTGTACAGTTTAAAGGAAAAATGAAAAGGGGAACCAACATCAAACCACAAGAACATAAACAATGGCCAAATGAAACAACATATCAATGGATCAAGGTGGTAATATTGACCACAAATAATCTTAACAACATAAAACCAAAAAAATAAACCCAACAGAACATGAACAATATTTCCAAATATCAAAGGAATGAGAAAAAATCAAAATAAAATTGAGTAAGATGGATTATCAAGAAGGGTTGTCGAGAATACCTAGAATAATCTCCCAAAAAACATAAAAAATCCACATATAAAGACCACAAAATAAGGGATGGTGGATTAAAGAATAAGGGTGAATCCTTCCAAGGGTCACAAAAATTAAATCATGGGAGAGGGAGGTGTTTCTTAGTTTGAATCTGAGATGGGTAGAGAGGTAATTACACAATTTTAATGAATATGGAACTGTTCATGGTTTGGTGACATTGTTTGGGAAACAATATGAAAATTATTCACTCCTCACTGAACACACTAGAAACCCGCATGGTTCTGGTGGTTGGTTTGGAAAACCATTTGCATTCCTTTAATATTTTTTTTCTAACCGCTCTCAAGCCATGCACCCTTGACCAGGGAAATTCAAGGACCCAAAAAATTCCTTTTTAGTGCTACGCTATTTAGAAAAAAACTATTAGAAACCCATGAAACTCAAATCATTATAGATCAAAATGAAATAAAATGGGACTCAAACTCAAGACACTGCACATTTACCCCATTAACCATGCACCCAATCCACGCAATAAAATAATAATATTTTGAAACTCAAAATTATTATTTCAATGAAAACTAAACATTATTGAGAATCCAAGGACAAAGAGATTAACTAAATTAAAAAAATGATAATAAAAATTGTGGTTTGACAATAATCTCCAATTGAACACTTTAGGCCCAAAATAAGCATCAAACTTTTTAGTTGATCAATAAAAATAATGACGGTCAAATACTCTCATGGTTAAACTCGTCAAACTGATGAAAACCTCCACCACCATCATAAAAAACACACACCTATTACCATAAATTAATCTTCATATCCACACATTTTACAAGAAAAAAAAAGAGAATCCTGAAACCCAAAACTGATCACCATACCCAAATTAAAATCATAGGTAATATTACAAAAAAATCATCATTTGAATACAATTAATGGAATACGATAGAGATGATGGATTAATTCAACCAAAAAAGAGAGGCCATGGTGGACTCCCCATCATTTTTATTATTTCATCTTGATGCAAAAAAACCCCACCTTTTATCACCAAACTGTCAAATTATTAACCATGATTGAAAACCCTAGAAGGAAAAAAATCTCAACACACGATGATACAATATTCAGACCGAGACAATTAAATGAAAAAAATCCCAAAATATCCTTTTATTAAAAACTATGTTTCTAAAAGGTTCTATAAAACAATTATATCAAAAATCCCACAAAAATATTAATGAAACATTAAACTTGACCTAAACCATCCTCCTTCACCAAGAATTTAAATGGGATTTCTTTAGAATAAGTGGATCTGGATCCACATCATTTTCTAAAAATGCCCCTATAGAATCATTCATTGTGACCCAAGAATCCATATGTATGAAGGTATTCAAAGAATTTTGACACAACGTCTTCTTAATTTAGATTGGGTTTCTTTAGAATAAGTGGATCTATATTTGCATTGATTTCTAGAAACACCACTATAGAATCATTAAATATGACCCAACCATCCATAAGTATGGAAGGTATTTGGATAATTTGGACACAAAGACTTCTTTTGACCTGACCAACCACATTTATGACACACTAGCGTCTTACTCAAAGATAATGCTGATGATATATTAGTAGGCCTCTTAATTCCACATCCAGCATTACCCATGTTAGGCTACATTTTATTCTATTCTCTAGAATTCCATTAACCAGTTTTGAGAGTCTAAAGGATGATTTTTTTACCACTATCACTCCTAATAACACAAATTCAACCCATACAACATTCCTCGCAAAGTAGTAAAATGTAGTTAGATATTACTCCGACACATTTATCTATAGATTGTGATGAATAATTTTCTAAAAATAACATGAATCGAGTTATTCATCCCCATCACACATAAGAAGATAAGGAACTATATCAACCAAGTTATGAAAAACACTAACATTGATCCATCACTTTTCAAAATTCATCACATTTCCATCACCAACAAAGCCTCAAAAAAGTAATATTTCATTAATGAGGCCTTAATGAATACCCATTATAGGTCATCCTATGGGATAATTCTAATGACCGACATAAAATTATTCCAACTCAGAGCCACAAGAATGAAGGAAATTAATTTCAACATTACGGAATTATGTAACTCATTGAATATCAAGACCATATCAATTAGTTGTGTCCACTTTTATGCTTCAAAAGGATCCAAAGACCATGAAATAGATAGGGGTTCAGCTTCCAAAACTCAAAAAGGAATTCCTTGGCCTGATCAACTAGAAGGTCTAAAAATGATGAACAACCAATAGTTACACAATGAATATTTACCAAATCCATGGTGGGGGCATACCCAAAACAATAAGAAAACTAAATCATAACAAAATATGACTCACCATCCAAAACTCACCATATGGAAACAATAATAACCAAGGGAACCATCTAACTGATTCCACATAACACATTTTATTTTAAAATTCCAATAAACAGGACATAAAAACCAATTTTCAAACTCCATACTCCAATACACATAATTACAAACAATAATTCGCTGATTACCAACCAAAAAAACACAATTCATTCCATTGTAAACATTTCCCACGTCTCTAATCAAAACTCATTTCTTAAAAAACATATTAATTAAAAACCAATTTAATTAAAAAAAAATTAATTTAAAATTTTAATTAAAAAAATCACAAATTCCAATATGAAAAATCCTTAATCATTTAGAAAATCCAAAACATTACCACTAGAAATCTGGTTTTCAAACATTCAAAATAGGGTTTTCAAAATGATCTCAAGATCTAGAAGACACTAAACAACCTCAAAATGGGGAAACAAGTATGGATGGGTCACTTCAACATATGGTTGGAATCCATATTCCAATCAAACCACCATTACTGAGAATTTCATAGGTCCATGTCTACAATCTCTACTTGGCATTATAGGTCATGCAATATCTCTTGAAACCACATTCCCAACTCCCAATTCATTTTTCCAAACACCAAACAACCCAAAAGAACGCATTCGACTAATGAATACCCAACATCACATGGTATAAAAAAATTGGCAATGAATGATTTGGTCATACACATTATCATAACGATACCACATTTTATGGTAGTTATAATCCATCTAAAATGACATACTAAATAACAATGTGTGACCAAAAATCTAGATCCCTTGAAAAAACATAAGTTGTGATAACATTTATTCGTGAACCATCCTAATTCGACCCCCAACCGATCACCTGATGTAACATACTAGGTAAATAAAGAATAAAACATTTTCATATTTATTAATATTTGAGAATTAAATATTAATTTTATTTTAAATGGGTTTCTATGTTCGATAGCGTACCTGATACGCAAAAAGAGTTTCTTTGAAATCTTACATTGCACACTAATAATAAAACAATATTATTTTAAATGGTAGTTAACACGTAGTCGTTGTATTGGCGGGAATGAATATAAATAACTAAAATATGATTATATATATTTTTTTTAAATGTTTCTACATTTATCCAATAAAATATAAAGGCTTAAAATATGAAAATAATTCAATTTTAGGCATATATACTCTAACATTCACAAAATGTCGACTTATCGCCTTTTGATGGAGAACTGTATATAAATGTAGTTTTGGTCACTCTTATACATTCTATTGGAATAAATAAAATTCTTCTTTAGAATCGGGACATCAAAATTTACTTTGTGTAAATTTTTGGTATTTTTCCGTTAAAGTTCATTTTCTAATGAATAGTGAAAAATGTTGTATTTTAATTCAAAACCTCTTTTTAATCTAATTTATTTATATGATTATATTATCTTTTGAATTGGTTTTAAAGTGAAATTAGAATATATTTTTACCATTTAATTCAATAGTGGTCATTGTAATTAATTTCACTTTGAAATTGGACTTAAACTAGTGTCAATCCTTTGATACTTATTGTTTCATAAAAACACGCTATTTGCTCTAACAGCGGGAATTAATTATTAAATTAATTAATGAAACTTATTTGTTTTGAATTTTGTAAAATAGTCATCATTTTTGAATTTGGAATATCAAATATATCTTAGGGGGAATTTTTGGTATTTTTCTGAAAAACTTTAATTTTTGATTAATAGTGAAACCACTAAGTGGTACTTAAAAAACTGATTTTTCATTTAAATGAAATTTTACCACCTCTGTATTTTGAATTTCAAAAATCCGACATATATTGTTGTCATTAGAAAGTAAAATGTGGTTTAATGGGATTAAAATAATTTTTTGGTGAATAGTAACTTTTAAGTTTTTAATTGTGATTAGAGGTAATGAGTGTAGTTTAAGGTAAAAATAATATTTTAATAATATGAAATGACCTAGACACATGTCATACCCTTATTGGATGTGTCATGGCCGACCAAGACAATCCATGGGTCAACTTGGGGACCCCATAGAGCCACTTTGGTAGGAAAATGACATTAATAACTTTTTATTTAATGTTAAAATAAAAATGTCACAAACATGAGTTGTTTTACTAAAACAATTTTTAAATGGGTTTATACAAGTCATATTTTTTACTATAAATATTAATTAGAAATATCAAAAGATTTAAAACATCATGATATTTTTTTTATAATTTTTAAACATTAAATAAATTAAATTATTTATGACACTGTGATGATGCAGCGATTACCTCATTATTTAACGATTTAAATAAAATGAAAAGATAATGTAAAATCTAGGACCTAAACATGTCAAAAACCTATTGGATGGGTGGATTTAGAACCCTTATCACCTTATCCTCTAAATATATAATTTTGGGACCCTTTTTATCTGAAAATCATTTTATAATAAAGTATCTTTTCTTAACTTTCCAAGAGTGCCCCTCCTCTCCTCTTATAAAAGGCCCCCACCTCTACCTCCTTACCCACACCTCTCAAGCCTTTGGTTCGTCCAACATATGCTCTTTTTGTCTCTCCACATCCCTCTCTTAATCCTCGAAGCCTCACTTTGGGCAGAAGTCTTTCCAAGGAATCCTTTGAGCTCAAAACAAAAGAAGTTACTCGTTTTAAAGGACGTTAAAGAACAATCGAGTCAAGTCAGACCCGAGGTAAGGGACTTCATATCAATCTCTTTTCATTAAGTCAAGTTTCGTTTTATAAAAAAATTTCTTTTATATGGTGTATAAACCCCTTTGACTTTTACGTTTATTCAAAATGAATATTTTTATATGAAGCGTTTTACTAAACGACAAAAGGGAATGTTTTTGTCGTACGTATGCGGCGACAACGACTTCTCTGCCGCCGTGACCATTATTTGAGATTCAGCTTCCTCTACAAGACATAACTTTTTTAATGAAAAGTAAATACCATGTTTTTATTTTATTTTATTTTGGTATTGGAAATGGTTTTTATAATGGATTTGTTATGTCAATATAGTTAAGTGATATATTTTGATCAAAGTGTGGAAATGTTTTCTTTCCATTATATTTGTTTTATGTCTTATGATTTTATAATGGTACTTGGATATTTGACGGGTGGTTATGTTATAACCTCCAATTCATTGGGTATGGAAGTCAGCCGTATGGCTATTCCATTAAGTTATATGTATGGAAGTCGGCCGTATGGCTATTCCATTAAGTGATATGTGTGGAATTCGACCGTATGGTTATTCCACTTAAGTATGTTTATGTCTCAAGTTACCTTTATATGTTATGTGTTCTTTATATTGGTTTTATGGTAATATTTTGGTTACAAAAGGGTAATTGATGATCTTTTATTCATTGAAGAGTTTTTACTACTTCATAAAGGTGAAGGTATTACTTTGATAAAGTATACATGGTTTACTTGTTGTTTGAAAAACTAATAGTTTTCATTCTTGGTGTATCCCTTACTGAGCTTTTTATGCTCACCCCAAGTTTTTTGAAATGTTTTTCACAGGACTTAATGTGGAATAGGGTCAAGGATGGGATCAAGGGAAATTCATGCTATCTAAAACATGGAACTAGACATGTTTATTTTTAAGAGTTTTTATTTTATGGAAACTTAGTAGAAGTGTCTAATTTGTAATCTTTTGAGATGTAATAGTTATGATCTAATTCTCTAAAACTATAAACCTAAAAATATCCTCAATGGGAATTATTCATTTAATTCAATATTAAGTAATGTTTAAGGCCAAGGCCTTATAGTTCGTATCAGAGGTCGGTTTAGACAACATTAGGAGTTAGAAAATTGTTAAATTATAAATTAATTTATGGTATGATTGAAATGATATAGCATTTAAAGATTACCATGTTGCTTCTCCTAATATATTTTTGTGTTAAGAATGGTTTTTCGTAGAGGAAACAGAATAGATTTTCTGGGAAGGCATACAGAGGGAAATGACCTTTCAAAACAGTATCCTAAGATAGTCAGAATCAGAACTAAACAGTTTGCTGCAGTGATGGCTCAGTTGACTCAGGTGATAAATCATGGTTGTGTTTATTAATGATATTTTGGTGTTTTCTAAAAGTAAAGAGGAGCATGAAATACATTTAAGGCTTATTTTGCAAACCTTAAAAGAAAAGAAATTGTATGGGAAATTCAGCAAGTGTGAGTTTTGGTTGCAACAAATTTCTTTCCTTGGTCACATTATTTCTAAAGATGGGATAACTATTGATCCGGCAAAAACAAAGGTTGTGGAAGAATGGCCAAGACCCACAAATGTTACTGAGATTCATAGCTTCCTTGGTTTGGAAGGCTATTACCGAAGGTTTGTTAGAAATTTTTCACGGTTATCTAGTCCAATGACGAAGCTAACTCGAAAGGTTGTTAAGTTTATCTGGACAAAAGAATGTGATGATTGTTTTTAGGAATTGAAAAGGAGATTGGTGAATGCTCCAGTTTTGGCACTACCTTCCAGGAATGGTGAGTGTGTTATATACAGTAATGCTTAATTGAAAGGACTTGGTTGCGTCCTAATGCAGAATGATCGGGTAATTGCTTATGCTTCACAATAGTCCAAAAATCATGAGGTAAATTACCCTACACATGATTTGGAATTAGCTACTATAGTTTTCACTTTAAACATTTTGAGGCATCATTTTTATGGAGTAAAGTGTGAAATATATAACGATCACAAAAGTTTAAAGTATATATTCACTCAAAAACAATTGAACATGAGACAAAGGATATGACTAGAATTAATCAAGGATTATGATTGGACAATTCATTACTATCCGGGAAAAGAAAATAAAGTGGCTGATTTGTTGAGTCGAAAAAGTAATGCTTCGTTAACAATGTTGTGTTTGGAACGTGATACTTTTGTTAAGGATTTGATGAACTTTGGAATAGAATTTATTGGTGCAGGATGTCCTTTGGTTTTGTTTCAGGTATCAGTGAAATATTCTCTATCAGAAAGAATCAAGCAAGCACAGAAGCAAGACAGTGAGTTGCAGAAAAAGGTAGAGTTGGTTTAGAAGGGTATGTTGCCTGAATTCAAAATTGATAGTGATTTTGTTTTGAGATTTGGGAAGATATTGTGTGTGCCTTGTGATTCACATTTGAAGAGAGAGTTGTTATTTGAAGCTCATAGTTCTCTGTTTTCCATTCATCCTGATAGTACTAAGATGTATAGAGATCTTCGGGAGTATTACTGGTGGGATGGAATGAAAATATATATTGTTGATTTTACTGTGAAGTGTTTGACATGTCAACAGGTTAAAGCAGAGTGGCAGTTACCGAAAGAGATGCTTCAGCCTTTACCAGTTCCAGAGTGGAAATGGGAAAATATATCCATGGACTTCGTTGTGGGATTGCTGAAGACACCTTGAGGTAATAATGCAATCTGGGTTATTGTTGATCGCTTGACTAAATCTGATCATTTCCTTTCTATACGAGATACTTTTTCCCTAGATCAACTTTCCCATTTGTATCTTAAAGAGATAGTCAGGTTACATGGAGTTCCTCTATCCATTGTATCTGATCGTGATCCTAGGTTTACTTCTAACTTTTGGAAAGGCCTTCAAAAGTTGTTGGGTACTGAATTAAATTTTAGTACAGCTTTTCATCCTCAATCAGATGGGCAGTCAGAACGAACAATCCAGACTTTGGAGGATATTCTACGTTCTTGTTCTATGGATTATCAAGGAAGTTGGGACCAACATCTTTCTTTGGTTTAATTTTCATATAATAACAGTTTTCATTACAGTTTACAGATGGCACCATTTGAGGTGTTATATGGGAAGCGGTGTCGAACTCCTGCTTTTTGGGATGAATTGGGTGAAAGGAAGTTGATGGGACCAAAATTGGTATAAGAGTTGGCAAAAAAAGTTCAGTTGATACAGAAACACATGAGAACAGCTCAGAGTTGTCAGAAGAGTTATGCGGACAATAGGAGGAAGGATCTCTCTTTTGAGGTAGGTGATCATGTTTTTCTCAAAGCATCACCATGGAAAAGTGTGATGCGATATGGTAAGAAAGGAAAGCGGAGTCCAAGGTTCATTGGACCATATGAAATTCTGGAGAGAGTTGGATCAGTTGCTTACTGAGTGGCTTTACCTCCGAGTTTATCTCAGGTACACAATGTTTTTCATGTTTCGATGTTGAGAAAGTATATGCTAGAACCATCTCATTTTTTGAGCCCAGAGGTAGTTCAGGTGGAAGATAATCTCTCTTATGAAGAACAATCAATCTAGATTCTTGACCGAAGAGAGCAAGTATTGCGAAATAAGGTAGTCCACCAGGTAAAGGTTTTGTGGAAAAACCATATGGTTCAAGAGGCAACATGGAAATCTGAAAATGCTATAAGGGATAAATACCCCCACTTATTTTGATAAGTGAATAAAATTTCTAGGACGCAATTCCCAAAAGGGGGGAAGGATGTAACATCCTAGGTAAATAAAGAATAAAACATTTTCATATTTATTAATATTTTCGAATTAAATATTAATTTTAATTTAAAGGGGTTTCTATGTTCGATAGCGTACCAAATATGCAACAAAGAGTTTCTTTGAAATCTTACGTTGCACACTAATAATAAAACAATATTATTTTAAATGGTAGTTAACACGTAGCAGTTGTATTGGCGGTAATGAATAGAAATAACTAAAATATGATTATATATGTTTTTTTAAATGTTTCTACATTTATCCAATAAAAGATAAAGGCTTAAAATATGAAAAGAATTCAATTTTAGGCATATATACTCTAACATTCACAAAAGGTCGACTTATCACCTTTTGATGGAGAACCGTATATAAATGTAGTTTTGGTCACTCTTATACATTCTATTGGACCAAATATAATTCTTCTTTTGAATTGGGACATCAAAATTTACTTTGTGTAAATTTTTGGTATTTTTCTGATAAAGTTCATTTTTTAATAAATAGTGAAAAATGTTGTATTTTAATCCAAAACCACTTTTTAATCTAATTTATTTATATGATTAGATTATCTTTTGAATTGGTTTTAAAGTGAAATTAGAATATATTTTTACCATTTAATACAATAGTGGTCATTGGAATTAATTTCACTTTGAAATTGGACTTAAACTAGTGTTAATCTTTTGATACTTATTGTTTCATAAAAACACGTTATTTGCTCTGACAGCGGGAATTAATTATTAAATTAATTAATGCAGCTTATTTGTTTTGAATTTTTTAAAATAGACATCATTTTTTAATTCAGAATATCAAATATAGATTTGGGGGAATTTTTGGTATTTTTCTGAAAAACTTCAATTTTTGATGAATAGTGAAACAACTAAGTGGTACTTAAAAAACTGATTTTTCATTTAAATGAAATTTTACCACCTCTGTGTTTTGAATTTCAAAAATCCTACATAAATGGTTTTAATTAGGAATTAAAATGTGGTTTAATGGGATTAAAATAATTTTTTATTGAATAGTAACTTTTAATTTTTTAATCGCGGTTAGAGGTAATTAGTGTAGTTTAAGGTAAAAATAATATTTTAATAATATGAAATGACCTAGACACATGTCCTACCCTTATTGGATGTGTCATGACCAACCAATAAAATCCATGGGTCAACTTGGGGACCCCATGGATCCACTTTGGTAGGAAAATGACATTAATAACTTTTTATTTAATATTAAAATTAAAATGTCACAAACATGAGTTGTTTTACTAAAAAAATTTTTAAATGGGTTTATACAAGTCAGATTTTTTACTGTAAATATTCATTAGAAAGCTAAAAATATTTAATACATAATGATATTTTTTTATAATTTTTAGACATTAAATAAATTAAATTATTAATGACAACATGATGATGCAGCAATTACCTCATTATTTAACGATTTAAATAAAATGAAAAGATAATGTAAAATCTAAGACCTACACATGTCAAAAACCTATTGGATGGTTGTATTTAGAACCCTTATCACCTTATCCTCTAAATATATAATTGTGGGACTCTTTTTATCTGAAAATCATTTTATAATAAAGTATCTTTTCTTAACTTTCCAAGAGTGCCCCTCCTCTCCTCTTATAAAAGGCCCCCACCTCTACCTCTTTACCCACACCTCTCAAGCCTTTGGTTCGGCCAAGATCTGCTCTTTTTTTCTTTCCACATCCCTCTCTTACTCTTAGAAGCCTCACTTTGGGCAGAATTCTTCCCAAGGAAGCCTTTGAGCTCAAAACAAAAGGAGTTACCCATTTTAAAGGACGTTAAAGAACGATCGAGTCAAGTTGGACCCGAGGTAAGGGACTTCATCTCAATCTCTTTTCATTAAGTCATGTTTTGTTTTATACACAACTTTATTTTATACGGTGTATAAACCCCTTTTACTTTTACATTTATTCAAAAGGAATCTTTTTATACGAAGCATTTTACTAAACGACAAAAGGGAATGTTTTTGTCGTACGTATGCGGTGTCAACGACTTCTCTGCCACCATGACCATTATTTGAGATTCGGCTTCCTCTACAAGCCATAACTTTAGTAATGAAAAATAAATACCATGTTTTTATTTTCTTTTATTTTGGTATTGGAAATGGTTTTTATAATGGATTTGTCATTTCAATATATTTAAGTGATATATTGTGATCAAAGTGTGGAAATGTTTTCTTTCCATTATATTTGTTTATGTCTTATGATTTTATAATGGTACTTGGACATTTGACGGGTGGTTACGTTATAACCTCCAATGCATTGGGTATGCAAGTCAGTCGTATGGCTATTCCATTAAGAGATATGTATGGAAGTCGGTCGTATGGCTATTCCATTAAGTGATATGTGTGGAAGTCGACCGTATGGTTATTCCACTTAAGTATGTTTATGTCCCAAGTTACCTTTATATGTTATGTCTTCTTTATATGGGTTTTATGGTAATATTTTGGTTATAAAAGGGTAAGTAATGATCTTTTATTCAGTGAAGAGTTTTTACTACTTCATAAAGGTGAAGGTATTAATTTGATAATGTATACATGGTTTACTTATTGTTTGAAAAACTAATAGTTTTCATTCTTTGTGTATCCTTTACTGAGATTTTTATGCTCACCCCAAGTTTTTTTGAAATGTTTTTTACTGGACTTAATGTGGAATAGGGTTATGGATGGGATCAAGGGAAAGTCATGCTATCTAAAACATGGAACTAGACATGTTTCTTTTTAAGAGTTTTTATTTTATGGAAACTTAGTGGAAGTTTCTACTTTGTAATCTTTTGAGGTGTAATAGTTATGATCTAATTCTCTAAAACTCTAAACCTAAAAATTTCCTCAATGGGAATTATTCATTTAATTCAATATTAAGTAATGTTTAAGTCCGGGGCCTTATAGTTGGTATCAAAGGTCGGTTTAGACAACTTTAGGAGTTAGAAAATTGTTAAATTATAAATTAATTTATGGTATGATTGAAATGATATAGCATTTAAAGATTACCGTGTTGCTTCTCCTAAGATATTTTGGTGTTAAGAGTGGTTTTTCGTAGAGGAAACAAAACAAATTTTCTGGGAAGTCATACTGAGAGAAATAACATTTCAAAACAGTATCCTGAGATGGTCAGAATCAAATTTAAACAGTTTGTTGCAGTGATTGCTCAGTTGACTCAGGTGATAAATCATGGTTGTGTTTCTTGATGATATTTTGGTGTTTTCTAAAATTAAATAGGAGCATGAAATACATTTAAGTGTTATTTTCTAAACCTTAAAAGAAAATAAATTTTATGGGAAATTCAGAAAGTGTGAGTTTTGGTTGCAACAAATTTCTTTCCTTGGTCACATTGTTTCTAAAGATGGGATAACTATTGATCTGGAAAAAACAAAGGTTGTTGAAGAATGGCCAAGACCCACAAATGTAACTGAGATTCGTAGCTTCCTTGGTTTGGAAGGCTATTACCAAAGGTTTGTTAGAAATATTTCACAGTTATCTAGTCCAATGACGAAGCTAACTCGGAAGGGTGTTAATTTTATCTTGAGAAAAGAATGTGATGTTTGTTTTCAGGAACTGAAAAGAAGATTGGTGAATGCTCCAGTTTCGGCACTACCTTCCAGGAATAGTGAGTGTGTTATAGACAGTGATGGTTCATTGAAAAGACTTGGTTGCGTCCTAATGCAGAATGATCAGGTAATTGCTTATGCTTTACGAAAGTTGAAAACTCATGAGGTAAATTACCCTACACATGATTTGGAATTAGCTGTTTAGTTTTCGCTTTAAAAATTTGGAGGCATCATTTTTATGGAGTAAAGTGTGAAATATATACCGATCAAAAAAATTTAAAGTATATATTCACTCAAAAACAATTGAACATGAGACAAAGGAGATGGATAGAATTAATCAAGGATTATGATTGT
Organism: Viscum album; assembly: GCA_963277665.1. NCBI lineage: Eukaryota > Viridiplantae > Streptophyta > Magnoliopsida > Santalales > Viscaceae > Viscum > Viscum album. The sequence goes on from OY728137.1 coordinate 1,214,562,982, forward strand.
ACAATTCATTATCATCCGGGAAAAGCAAATAAAGTGGTTGATGCTTTGAGTTGAAAAAGTAATGCTTCATTAACAATGTTGTGTTTGGAACGTGATCTTTTGGTTAAGGATTTGATGAACTTTGGCATAGAAGTTGTTGGTGCAGGATGTCCTTCTGTTTTGTTTCAGGTATCAGTGAAATCTTCTCTATCAGACAGAATCAAGCAAGCACAGAAGCAAGACAGTGAGTTGCAGAAAAAGGTAGAGCTGGTTCAGAAGGGTAAGTTTCCTGAATTCAACATTGATAGTGATTTTTTTTGAGATTTGGGAAGAGATTGTGTGTGCCTTGTGATTCACAGTTGAAGAGAGAGTTGTTATGTAAAGCTCATAGTTCTCCGTTTTCAGTTCATCCTGGAAAAACTAAGATGTATAGAGATCTTCGGGAGTATTACTGGTGGGACGGAATGAAAAGAGATATTGTTGATTTTACTATGAAGTGTTTGACATGTCAACAGGTTGAAGCAGAGTGGCAGTTACCGAAAGGGATGATTCAGCCTTTACCAGTGCCATAGTGGAAATGGGAAAATATATCCATGGACTTCGTTGTGGGATTGCCGAAGACACCTTGAGGTAATAATGCAATCTAGGTTATTGTTGATCGCTTGACTAAATCTGCTCATTTCCTTGCTATACGATATAATTTTTCCCTAGATCAAATTTCCCATTTGTATCTTAAAGAGATAGTCAGGTTACATGGAGTTCCTCTCTCCATTGTATCTGATTGTGATCACAGGTTTACTTCTAACTTTTGGAAAGGCCTTCAGAAGTCGTTGGGTACTGAATTAAATTTTAGTACAGCTTTTCATCCTCAATCAGATGGGCAGTCAGAACGAACGATCCAGACTTTGGAGGATATGCTATGTTCTTGTTCGATGGATTATCAAGGAATTTGGGACAAACATCTTTCTTCGGTTGAATTTTCATATAATAATAGTTTTCATTCCAGTTTACAGATGGCACCATTTGAGGCGTTATATGGGAAGTGGTGTCGAACTCCAGCTTTTTGGGATGAAGTGGGTGAAAGGAAGTTGATGGGACCAAAATTGGTAGAAGAGTTGGCAGAAAAAGTTCAGTTGATACAGAAACACATGAGAACGGCTCAGAGTAGGCAGAAGAGTTATGCGGAAAACAGGAGAAAGGATCTCTCTTTTGAGGTAGGTGATCATGTTTTTCTCAAAGTATCACCATGGAAAAGTGTGATGCGGTTTGGTAAGAATGGAAAGCTGAGTCCAAGGTTCATTGGACCATATGAAATTCTGGAGAGAGTTGGATCAGTTGCTTACCAAGTGGCTTTACCTCTGAGTCTATCTCAGGTACACAATGTTTTTCATGTTTCGATGTTGAGAAAATATATGCCAGATCCATCTCATGTTTTGAGCCCAGAGGTAGTTCAGTTGGAAGAGAATCTCTCTTATGAAGAACAACCAGTCCAGATTCTTGACTAAAGAGAGCAAGTGTTGAGAAATAAGGTAGTTTTCCAGGTAAAGGTTTTGTGGAAAAACCATATGGTTGAAGAGGCAACATGGGAATCTGAAAATGCTATGAGGGATAAATACCCCCACTTATTTTGATAAGTGAATAAAATTGCGAGGACGCAATTCCCAAAAGGGGGGAAGGATGTAACATCCCAGGTAAATAAAGAATAAAACATTTTCATATTTATTAATATTTGTGAATTAAATATTAATTTTACTTTAAAGGGTTTTCTATGTTCGATAGCATACCTGATATGCAACAAAGAGTTTCTTTGAAATCTTACGTTGCACACTAATAATAAAACAATATTATTTTAAATGGTAGTTAACACATAGCCGTTGTATTGGCGGGAATGAATAGAAATAACTAAAATATGATTATATATGTTTTTTTAAATGTTTCTACATTTATCCAATAAAATATAAAGGCTTAAAATACAAAAAGAATTCAATTTTAGGCATATATACTCTAACATTCACAAAAAGTCGACTTATCGCCTTTTGATGGAGAACCATCTATAAATGTAGTTTTGGTCACTCTTATACATTCTATTGGACTAAATAAAATTCTTCTTTAGAATTGGGACATCAAAATTTACTTTGTGTAAATTTTTGGTATTTTTCCGATAAAGTTCATTTTTAATGAATAGTGAAAAATGTTGTATTTTAATTCAAAAACTATTTTTAATCTAATTTATTTATATGATTAGATTATATTTTGAATTGGTTTTAAATTTAAATTAGTATATATTTTTACCATTTAATCCAATAGTGTTCATTGGAATTAATTTCACCTTGAAATTGGACTTAAACTAGTGTCAATCTTTTGATACTTATTATTTCATAAAAACACGATGTTTTCTCTGACAGCGGGAATTAATTATTAAATTAATTAATGCAACTTATTTGTTTTGAATTTTGTAAAATAGACATAATTTTTGAATTCGGAATATCAAATATAGCTTAGGGTGAATTTTTGGTATTTTTCTGAAAAACTTCAATTTTTGATGAATAGTGAAACCACTAAGTGGTACTTAAAAAACAGATTTTTCATTTAAATGAAATTTTACCACCTCTGTGTTTTGAATTTCAAAAATCCGACATACATGGTTGTCATTAGGAAGTAAAATGTGGTTTAATGTGATTAAAATAATTTTTTGGTGAATAGTAACTTTTAAGTTTTTAATCGCGATTAGAGGTAATTATTGTAGTTTAAGGTAAAAATAATATTTTAATAATATGAAATGACCTAGACACATGTCCTACCCTTATTGGATGTGTCATGGCCGACCAAGACAATCCATGGGTCAACTTGGGGACCCCATGGAGCCACTTTGGTAGGAAAATGACATTAATAACTTTTTATTTAATGTTAAAATAAAAATGTCACAAACATGAGTTGTTTTACTAAAACAATTTTTAAATAGGTTTATACAAGTCATATTTTTTACTATAAATATTCATTAGAAATATAAAAAGATTTACTACATTATGATATTTGTTTTATAATTTTTATACATTAAATAAATTAAATTATTTATGACACCATGATGATGCAGCGATTACCTCATTATTTAATGATTTAAATAAAATGAAAAGATAATGTAAAATCTAAGACCTACACATGTCAAAAACCTATTGGATGGGTGGATTTAGAACCCTTATCACCTTATACTCTAAATATATAATTGTGGGACCATTTTTATCCGGAAATCATTTTATAATAAAGTATCTTTTCTTAACTTTCCAAGAGTGCCCCTCCTCTCCTCTTATAAAAGGCCTCCACCTCTACCTCCTTACCCACACCTCTCAAGCCTTTGGTTCGGCCAATCACTGATCTTTTTATCTCTCCACATCCCTCTCTTACTCCTAGAATCCTCACTGTGGGTATAAGTCTTCCCAAGGAAGCCTTTGAGCTCAAAACAAAAGGAGTTACCCGTTTTAAAGGACGTTAAAGAACGATCGAGTCAAGTCGGACCCGAGGTAAGGGACTTCATCTCAATATCTTTTCATTAAGTCATGTTTCGTTTTATACACAACTTTCTTTTATACGGTGTATAAACCCCTTTTACTTTTATGTTTATTCAAAAGGAATATTTTTATATGAAGCGTTTTACTAAACGACAAAAGGGAATGTTTTTGTCGTACGTATGCGGCGACAACGACTTCTCCGCCGCCGTGGCCATTATTTGAGATTCGGATTCCTCTACAAGCCATAACTTTTTTAATGAAAAATAAATACCATGTTTTTATTTTCTTTTGTTTTGGTATTGGAAATGGTTTTTATAATGGATTTTTTATGTCAATATACTTAAGTGATATATTGTGATCAAAGTGTGGAAATTTTTTCTTTCCATTATATTTGTTTTATGTCTTATGATTTTATAATGGTACTTGGACATTTGACGGGTGGTTACGTTATAACATCCAAAGAATTGGGTATGGAAGTCGGCCGTATGGCTATTCCATTTAGTGATATGTAAGGAAGTCGCCCGTATGGCTATTCCATTAAGTGATATGTGTGGAAGTCGACTGTATGGTTATTCCTCTTAAGTATGTTTATGTCCCAAGTTACCTTTATATGTTATTTGTTCTTTATATGGGTTTTATGCTAATCTTTTGGTTACAAATGGGTAAGTAATGATCTTTTATTCTGTGAAGAGTTTTTACTAATTCATAAAGGTGAAGGTATTACTTTGATAAAGTATACATGGTTTACTTGCTGTTTGAAAAACTAACAGTTTTCATTCTTTGTGTATCCCTTACTGAGCTTTTTATGCTCACCCCAAGTTTTTTTGAAATGTTTTTCACAGGAATTAATGTGGAATAGGTTCAAGGATGGGATCAAGGTAAATTCATGCTATCTAAAACATGGAACTAGACATGTTTCTTTTTAAGAGTTTTTATTTTATTGAAACTTAGTAGAAGTGTCTACTTTGTAATCTTTTGAGGTGTAATAGTTATTATCTAATTATCTAAAACTCTAAACCTAAAAAGATCCTCAATGGGAATTATTCATTTAATTCAATATTAAGTAATGTTTAAGGCAGGGGCCTTATAGTTGGTATCATAGGTCGGTTTAGACAACTTTAAGAGTTAGAAAATTGTTAAATTATAAATTAATTTATGGTATTATTGAAATGATATAGCATTTAAAGATTACCATGTTGCTTCTCCTAAGATATTTTTGTGTTAAGAATGGTTTTTCATAGAGGAAACAGAACAGATTTTCTGGGACGGCATACAGAGGGAAATGACCTTTCAAAACAGTATCCTGAGATGGTCAGAATCAGAACTAAACAGTTTGCTATAGTGATGGCCAGTTGACTCAGGTGATAAATCATGGTTGTGTTTATTGATGATATTTTGGTATTTTCTAAAAGTAAATAGGAGCATGAAAGACATTTATGGGTTATTTTTCAAACCTTAAAAGAAAAGAAATTGTATGGGAAATTCAGAAAGTGTGAGTTTTGGTTGCAACAAATTTCTTTCCTTGGTCACATTGTTTCTAAAGATGGGATAACTGTTGATCCAGCAAAAACAAAGGTTGTTGAAGAATGGCCAAGACCCACAAATGTAACTGAGATTCGTAGCTTCCTTGGTTTGGCAGGCTATTACCGAAGGTTTGTTAGAAGTTTTTCACGGTTATCTAGTCCAATGACGAAGCTAACTCGGAAGGGTGTTAAGTTTATCTAGACAAAAGAATGTGATGATTGTTTTCAGGAACTAAAAAGAAGATTGGTGAATGCTCCAGTTTTGGAACTACCTTCTAGGAATGGTGAGTGTGTTATATACAGTGATGCTTCATTGAAAGGACTTGGTTGCGTCCTAATGCAGAATGATCAGGTAATTTCTTATTCTTCATGACAGTTGAAAACTCATGAGGTAAATTACCCTACACATGATTTGGAATTAGCTGCTGTATTTTTCGCTTTAAAAATTTGGAGGCCTCATTTGTATGGAGTAAAGTGTGAAATATATACCGATCAAAAAAGTTTAAAGTATATATTCACTCAAAAAGAATTGAACATGAGACAATGGATATGGCTAGAATTAATCAAGGATTATGATTTTACAATTCATTACCATCAGGGAAAAGCAAATAAAGTGGCTGATGCTTTGAGTCGAAAAAGTAATGCTTCATTAACAATGTTGCGTTTGGAACGTGATCCTTTGGTTAAGGATTTGATGAACTTTGGCGTAGAAGTTGTTGGAGCAGGATTTCCTTCTGTTTTGTTTCAGGTATCAGTGAAATCCTCTCTATCAGACAGAATCAAGAAAGTACAGAAGCAAGACAGTGAGTTGCAGAAAAAGGTAGAGTTGGTTCAGAAGGGTAAGTTGCCTGAATTCAACATTGATAGTGATTTGGTTTTGAGATTTGGGAAGAGATTGTGTGTGCCTTGTGATTCACAGTTGAAGAGAGAGTTGTTATGTGAAGATCATAGTTCTCCGTTTTCAGTTCATCCTTCCAGTACTAAGATGTATAGAGATCTTCGGGAGTATTATTGGTGGGACGGAATGAAAAGAGATATTGTTGATTTTACTGTGAAGTGTTTGACATGTCAACAGGTTAAAGCAGAGTGGCAGTTACCGAAATGGATTCTTCAGCCTTTACCAGTGCCAGAGTGGAAATGGGAAAATATATCCATGGACTTCGTTGTGGGATTGCCGAAGACACCTCGAGGTAATAATGCGATCTGGGTTATTGTTGATCGCTTGACTAAATCTGCTCATTTCCTTACTATACGAGATATTTTTTCCCTAGATCAACTTTCCCGTTTGTATCTTAAAGAGATATTCAAGTTACATGGAGTTCCTATCTCCATTGTATCTGATCGTGATCCCAGGTTTACTTCTAACTTTTGGAAAGGCCTTCAGAAGTCGTTGGGTACTGAATTAAATTTTAGTACAGCTTTTCATCCTCAATCAGATGGTTAGTCAGAACGAACGATCCAGAATTTGGAGGATATTCTGCGTGCTTGTTTGATGGATTATCAAGGAAGTTGGGACCAACATATTTCTTTGGTTGAATTTTCATATAATAACAGTTTTCATTCGAGTTTACAGATGGCACCATTTGAGGCGTTATATGGGAAGCGGTGTAGAACTCCATATTTTTGGGATGAAGTGGGTGAAAGGAAGTTGATGGGACCAGAATTGGTAGAAGAGTTGGCAGAAAAAGTTCAGTTGATACAGAAACACATGAGAACGGCTCAGAGTAGGCAGAAGAGTTATGCGGACAACAGGAGGTAGGATCTCTCTTTTGAGGTAAGTGATCATGTTTTTCTCAAAGTATCGCCATGGAAAAGTGTGATGCGATTTGGTAAGAAAGGAAAGCTGAGTCCAAGGTTCATTGGACCATATGAAATTCTGGAGAGATTTGGATCAGTTTCTTACCGATTGTCTTTACCTCCGAGTTTATCTCAGGTACACAATGTTTTTCATGTTTCGATGTTGAGAAAGTATATGCCATATCCATCTCATGTTTTGAGACCAGAGGTAGTTTAGTTGGAAGAGAATCTCTCTTATGAAGAACAACCAGCCCAGATTCTTAATCAGAGAGAGCAAGTGTTGTGAAATAAGTTAGTTCATCAGGTAAAGGTTTTGTGGAAAAACCATATGGTTGAATAGGCAACTTGGGAATTTGAAAATTCTATGAGGGATAAATACCCCCACTTATTTTGATAAGTGAATAAAATTGCGAGGACGCAATTCCCAAAAGGGGGGAAGGATGTAACATCCCAGGTAAATAAAGAATAAAACATTTTCATATTTATTAATATTTGCGAATTAAATATTAATTTTACTTTAAATGGGTTACTATGTTCGATAGCATACTTAATACGCAACAAAGAGTTTCTTTGAAATCTTACGTTGCACACTAATAATAAAACAATATTATTTTAAATGGTAGTTAACACGTAGCCGTTGTATTGGCAGGAATGAATATAAATAACTAAAATATGATTATTATTTTTTTTAAATTTTTTCTACATTTATCCAATAAAATATAAAGGCTTAAAATACGAAAAAAATTCAATTTTAGGCATATATACTCTAACATTCACAAAAGGTCGAATTATCGCCTTTTGATGGCGAACCATCTATAAATTTAGTTTTGGTCACTCTTATACATTCTATTAGACCAAATAAAATTCTTATTTAGAATCAGGACATCAAAATTTACTTTTTGTAAATTTTTGGTATTTTTCTGATAAAGTTCATTTTTTAATGAATAGTGAAAAATTTTGTATTTTAATTCAAAACCTATTTTTAATATAATTTATTTATATGATTATATTCTCTTTTGAATTGGTTTTAAAGTTAAATTAGAATATATTTTTACCATTTAATCCAATAATGGTTATTGGAATTAATTTCACTTTGAAATTGGACATAAACAAGTGTCAATCTTTTGATACTTATTGTTTCATAAAAACATGCTATTTTCTCTGACAGCGGGAATTAATTATTAAATTAATTAATGAAACTTATTTATTTTGAATTTTTTAAAATAGACATCATTTTTGAATTCGGAATATCAAATATAGCTTAGGGGTAATTTTTTGGTATTTTTCTGAAAAACTTCAATTTTTGATGAATAGTGAAACCACTAAGTGGTACTTAAAAAAACTGATTTTTCATTTAAATGAAATTTTACCACCTCTGTGTTTTAAATTTCAAAAATACTACATACATGGTTTTTGTTAGGAATTAAAATGTGGTTTAATGGGATTAAAATAATTTTTTGGTGAATAGTAACTTTTAAGTTTTTAATCGCAATTAAAAGGTAATTAGTGTAGTTTAAGGTAAAGATAACATTTTAATAATATTAAATGACCTATACACATGTCCTACCCTTATTTTATGTGTCAGGGCCAACCAAGACAATCCATGGGTCAACTTGGGGACCCCATGGAGCCACTTTGGTAGGAAAATGACATTAATAACTTTTTATTTAATGTTAAAATAAAAATGTCACAAACATGAGTTGTTTTACTAAAATGATTTTTAAATGGGTTTATACAAGTCAGATGTTTTACTATAAATATTCATTAGAAATATAAAAAGATTTAATACATCATGATATTTTTTTTATAATTTTTAGAAATTAAATAAATTAAATTATTTATGACACCATGATGATGCAGCGATTACCTCATTATTTAACAATTTAAATCAAATGAAAAGATAATGTAAAATCTAAGACCTACACATGTCAAAAACCTATTGGATGGGTATATTTCTAACCCTTATCACCTTATCCTATAAATATATAATTGTGGGACCCTTTTTATCCGAAAATCATTTTATAATAAAGTATCTTTTCTTAACTTTCCAAGAGTGCCCCTCCTCTCCTCTTATAAAAGGCCCCCACCTCTACCTCCTTACCCACACCTATCAAGCCTTTGGTTCGGCCAAGATATGCTATTTTTGTCTCTCCACGTCCCTCTATTACTCCTAGAAGCCTCACTTTGGGCAGAAGTCTTCCCAAGGAATCCTTTGAGCTCAAAACAAAAGGATTTACCCGTTTTAAAGGACATCAAAGAACGATCGAGTCAAGTCGGACCCGAGGTAAGGGACTTCGTCTCAATCTCTTTTCATTAAGTCATGTTTTGTTTTATACACAACTTTCTTTTATACGGTGTATAAACCCCTTTTACTTTTACATTTATTCAAAAGGAATCTTTTTATACGAAGTGTTTTACTAAACGACAAAAGGGAATGTTTTTGTCGTACGTTTGCGGTGACAACGACTTCTCTGCCGCCGTGACCATTATTTGAGATTCAGCTTCCTCTACAAGCCATAACTTTTTTAATGAAAAATAAATACCATGTTTTTATTTTCTTTTATTTTGGTATTGGAAATGGTTTTTATAATGGATTTGTTATGTCAATATATTTAAGTGATATATTGTGATCAAAGTGTGGACATGTTTTCTTTCCATTATATTTGTTTTATGCCTTATGATTTTATAGTGGTACTTGGGCATTTGACGGGTGGTTATGTTATAACCTCCAATGCATTGGGTATGGAAGTCGGCCGTATGGCTATTCCATTAAGTGATATGTATGGATGTTGGCCGTATGGATTTTCCATTAAGTGATATGTGTGGAAGTCGACCGTATGGTTATTCCACTTAAGTATGTTTATGTCCCAAGTTACCTTTATATGTTATGTGTTCTTTATATGGGTTTTATGGTAATATTTTGGTTACAAAAGGGTAAGTAATGATCTTTTATTCAGTGAAGAGTTTTTACTGCTTCATAAAGGTGAAGGTATTACTTTGATAAAGTATACATGGTTTACTTGTTGTTTGAAAAACTAACAGTTTTCATTGTTTGTGTATCCCTTACTGAGCTTTTTATGCTCACCCCAAGTTTTTTTGAAATGTTTCTCACAGGACTTAATGTGGAATAGGGTCAAGGATGGGATCAAGGGAAAGTCATTCTATCTAAAACATGGAACTAGACATGTTTCTTTTTAAGAGTTTTTATTTTATGGAAACTTAGTAGAAGTGTCTACTTTGTAATCTTTTGAGAAGTAATAGTTATGATCTAATTCTCTAAAACTCTAAACCTAAAAAGATCCTCAATGGGAATTATTCATTTAATTCAATATTAATTAATGTTTAAGGTCAGGGCCTTATACCTGAGTTAGTCCTCGAAATAAACTGAGTGTGGTTACCTATCCTTGTGGGCTAGTGAAAAGCACTTGGGTAATCAATGAGAACCAATGGGAATCATTTATTCAAATATATAATAACAAAGCTGCATGATAACAAAATAAATTACCGAAGTAAATAAATTAAGAAAACATAACATATTAACACCTAAGAGACAAAAAGATAAAACTAATTAACCATGCTTACCACTACATATCCATGTGAAGGCAAGTGTCACTCTCTGATCTGGTAACCCATTATCACCCATGGTAATCGAGACAATGAAAGAACATGCACCTGAGACTTCAAAAAAGTGTAACATATTAACATGAATATTAAAACTTAATAGGTGGGCTTGAACAATCAATTCCCAATACATTTCATTTAAACAGACATAATTACTTATCTTTGATATAAAAAATATATAAATGTGTTTTTTACATAATTATTTTCTAAAAAAATAATAGTCCATTTCTCATTTCATTGAATAGAAGTTTCTTTTTTAAAGGATGAGGCATTTTCAATTTATAGAAAGTGGGAGTGAAAGATGAATGATTTCATAATCTATAAAGGTGAAGAAAATAAAAATTCATTCACATAAAAATTTAATTTATTTATTTTAAAAACCAAACATCCATGTTTAACAAATAGATACAACTTGTAAGAGAATAAGAACCATAGTCTCACAACAAGGGAAATGAAATGGAATTTTAGGAGTAACCAATCCAACCAAGGATCCTTAATCATTTGTTGCAGCTAAATAAGTGTCCATGAAAATGTGAATTCTTAGGATATATGGAGATCGTATAGAACATAATACACATGATTCATCTTATAGGGATTACTTTCCAATTTACATCAATCTTCACACGTGATTTTACTTAACAAACCTTTCCTAACTGTGGGGAACAATCCCAACGTTGAGAAAGTTCCATACTAGAGGATACTTTCAATGGAAGAATATAAACTAGTGTAGAAAAGTTTCCTATAAAATCTGCTAGTTAGTCCATGCTCCCATGTCATGTCTAATGTGGGGGTGTTACAATAAAAATTAAACAAGAAAACTACCATGATTATATATATTGCATGAGCACACCCACTCAAGTACTAACCCATGAATCACTCCAAGGAACAATCTCGTGAATTTCAACCATTAGTTCTCAATGAAGTCACATACCATGGAACTCCCACATCATTATTCACAAAAATGAAAGGGGATAATCCAAGGAGATTTTTCCAAATTATACCCTCCCATTAAAGTTACAAGAACGACTTTAATAAACATAATGTATACAACCATATTCTTATAACCAAACACATTGTTTACAAAAAGGATCATACACAACTTTTATGGGTAAAAAATCATTTATAACTCCATTTATGTTACCAAAAAACATTTAAAAATCTAAATCCATCCTTTTAGAACCACATAAAACATAAAAGGACCATTTCTGAATTCTATCAAACAATTGGAATTCATATTTTATAAAAAAAATCATGTAATTAAAATTCAAAGTATAAAATCGATTTTTTTCAAAGATTTTTTTTTCTTCTAAAACATATAAATAACTATTTATCACTATATATGGGTGTGAATGAAAATAAGTAAATTTTTCTTCAATTTAAAGGGGAAATTAAAAGGGAATCATTCTTAAAAACACAAAAACATAAACAATAGACACCAAAAAGAACTTAGCAATGGATCAAGGAATAAATAACACCCAAGAGAAACTATAACACAATAAAACCATAAAATAAACCCAATATAACATTAAAAATAGATTTATAAGAATGTGTAAGAAGTGGAACCCAAAATAAAATGGATGATAAAGGAAAAAAGAGAATAGGGGAGGATAATTCCTTGAAGAATCACCCCAAAACCTTGAAGAATCTACATATAAAAAACAAAGAATGTGCATATGAGGCTTGGGGATGAATTTAGTATCCTCTATAGGGTTTTATAACTCAAAATAATGGTGGATAATGAATTTTTTGGTGAATATAAATTAGGGGTAGAGAGTATATATTACATTTTTTAATAAACATTGTTCTGTGAATGGTTTCGTCACAAGGTTAGTGAAATTGTGCACTAACAATGTTCCCCTCATTAGAAAAAACTAAACTCTAAACTAGTTTGTAGGAACTATTTGGAAAACCGTGCACCAACCATGAGACATGGTTCTTGAAAAATTTGGGATCTAATATAACCTATTCTGCATGGTCTATGTAACTGTGATCAAGTCATGTACCCCTGGCCAAGGAAATGAAAGGACCTTCACGATTCATCATTAGAACATTATTATATGGAAATAATTATGTGAAAACCATGAAACTCAAACTATAATTGCTAAAAATAAACATAAAAATTAATCAGACTCATAAGGTCACATGGTTAAACCCTTAATCATGCACCTAGACTGTGAAATAGAAAAAAAATCCCAATACTAAAAATGTAACATTTAATAAACTCAAAACTCGATGGAGGAACCATGATCAAATAGATGACTAAAAATAAAAGTGGAATAATAAAACTGAGTTGTGACATATTTAATGGTTTAGAACTTATCGTTCTTCTCATGGAATATCACACCTATGTCTATATATATCCTCATTAGGTTCCTTTAGAATGCGACTATAAAAATTATTATAATATAAGAACTCTAATAGAGGATTTATCAAATCCCAACAACATTGGAAATCCATTGAACAATAACTCAGCATATCCTTCGGTATTTGAATGGTCCTTTGAACATACTATCCTTTTGAGGGAGATGTAAAGTGTTGATGCATAGATTTATATCAAACTATAGATAAATGAATTTATTAAAAATCATGGTAAAAATTTGATTTTGGTCAAATATAATATTGATTGTAACACCATTTAGTCATTCCACTTTCCTTCTATAAATCATCATTAGTGGTAAAGTGAGAAATATTCCTCAATAGAAATGAAATTTTTTAACTTCTATAAAAACCCTGACCCTATTAGCCATGATTTGGTGGCTACATAATTACACCAGAATAACATATAAGGAATGACATCCTTAATTAAGGAATTTTATAATAGTCTTGGTAAATTGGATACATACATTTTCATCACATTACAATTGAAAAATGAAAACACAACCACTGTTTTCTTTTAGAATTACATATTTCCCCTATCATGTCCCTACATACAAATAATAAAACAAATACTTATATCCTATGAAAAATAAAACTTAAGAATAGGGTGAGTTTAGATACAACATACAGGTATTTGAATAGCACAAGCTGTCATGAATTAATATATATAATCAATATGGAAAGGTAGATAAAAAAATCAATGCATTTAAATATAACTTTAGCATAATATGGAATGAATAAATTATGATCAAATAAATAATTATAAATACTCACAATAGAGAAAATGTTATCCATTGATATTCAAACTAGTGGAATAATAAATGGGACATAAATATATAATCTCATAGTAAGAGAATTCATCATGTAGAATATAAAAACCATAACATCATGGTCTCATCATAAGAAATATTATTTAAATGGTTAAAGCCTCCACAAGAAACCAAATCTATATTTTCTAAGGAGACCATGCCAATGATAAACAAAAATAGAAGTCCCAACCCAACACATACTATGCCCGATGTATTCTCCAATTTAAAGGGAGAAAAATTATCAATATAAATTATTTTTTAGAAAAAACAGCACAAGAAGTTTTAATAATTTCTCTAATCGACAAACACAATCATATAAAATTAAGAGTTCTATAGATAATGGTATAAAAATTTCATATCCTATTTAAACTAATTATAAACCATCAAAGGAAAAAATAATGATGATATCATTAAAACATATTCATAATTGATTATAAGTACAATAAGTGTTTTATGTCATTAGAGAATATATATACCAAAAAAAAATTAATTAAAACATTGTTGTGTAAACATATCATTTTATCTTTGAAAGAATATTTAAAATTAATGATAAAAAAATATTTTAAAAATATTTGACAATAAAAATAACATTTCAATAAATATTTAATATAATGAGTGTTCATTATGTTAGTAAATTCCATACATGTCATATGTGTATAAAAAATATTTCTCTCATGTTTTTTTGGTAAAATCCAAAATGCCTTTTTGGGAATTCATTTTCATAGTGAACCATCTCTTTATATTTGAATCATTGAACATTTCAATATTTTTCTTTCACAAAATATAATAATCATATTTTCCTTTCTCTCTGATCATATAAAAAACTCCCATTTCCTTCATGAATGTACCAAATTGATTCTTTCAACAATTATCACAAGTTGAAATCCATCATTCCCTTTTCTTCCATTGATAATTCTTTTTCACTTCCATCCCCATAATCCCTTGCTTGTATTTGAATTCCTTAGATATGTTTAATCTATTCACTATATTTATAACAGTTGATAAAATGTCTTCTTATGTTGGGAATTTTTTAGAGAATTATGGGATACAAATATTAATCTTAAAAGGATCAATAAAATTGTTTAATAATTCTATTTGTGTTTTTTAAATAGTATGTATCATCCCTTGATGACCATCAAATTTTTTTTACATACATGGAAACATTCTCATATTAATTTTTCCTTTGATTTGTGAATTTAATCTCTATATTTTTTCATTGATCATGAGGAAAATATAGTTCCAAAGGTTATACATTAAAATCCATCCATTCCATGTTAATTATTTATTCTTCACCCATTGTATTCTAAATCACTAATCAAAATTGATCTGCATCTCCTGATAGATGATAAACATCAATTAAATCATTCCCTATTTAATTCCATCCCAATGAAATAAATTTCTTCTATAAGTAACATATCCATTACTTTCATAAAAATTCTTCTTTATTCCCATTAAATGTTGGTTGTTCTTGTATCTTAATGTGGTCTAACATTATCACAACTTGTATCTGATCAACACAGTACTACTAATAAGAATGGTGATTTATCATAACAAGAGTTAGTTTCCCCAATATTGACATAATTTGATATATTCCGGCAATATCATAAGCTCTATAATCATTGTCATACCAAGGAGAAAAATTATTACATGCGATATGCAAATTGATATAGTTAACATTCCTTCTATTAACCAAAATTTATAAAAATTGTTATACACTACATTATATCATAATATAATGAACCAGAGTATATAATTTAAATACTAGTGAAATTCATTGTATATTTTAAAAAAATAATGAATTCATGGTATAAAATTAATCAGATTTTTTTATTTTGGAATGTTTTAAATCATAAAAATATTTTCAATTCCTTCATTATAGTTTATAAGAAAAATGGGAATTATTCTAAGTATATCCCCCATGAAAATCAAATCAGATTTCTAGTATTGACCACTTCCATGTACTAGGTAATGATGGATTCAATCCCTCTAAACCTATTTTTTATTCACTACCCCTAGGTACATTTTTCATTGAACAACATCATCTTGTAGTATCCATATATGGATTTATTATAATGAAATAATAGATAATCACTACCTCACAAAAATTTTAGGTTGTTCTTATATACTTATCATCATTATCTAACCTATGTTTATGTTCCCTAATTTGTGATTTCCAAAATTGAGTTTCCATGGTCCCTACTAATCATCCTATAAAACAAACAATAATTACCCCAACCCTTATACCCTACAATTAGTGGTCACTTAATTACATTGGCATAAGGTTCATAAAATCCCATCAAAAATTAATAAATATTTCAATAGTCTTCGTGAAATAGATAAATACAAAAAATACATATTAAAATAGAAAAAATAAAATACATAATAATTTTTCAATGATAAAACTTGTTTTCCCCTAAGCATATCCCATTATATCAATCATAATACACTTTTAGGTATCCTATGAAAAATAAAACATATGAACTGAATGAGAATTGAATCTATCATTGTTGATTTTTAATAATAAATATAGTAATGTAAATTTATAAAAACATATTTCATTAAAATAATCAATAGAGAATAGTATTGTAGAAATAACTGATGATCAAATAACACCTTATAAATAATATCATTTTCCCAAAACATATCTTGATATATTCTAACTAATCAATTAATCACATTTAAATAAATAAATAATCTCATTATTATGTAATTCATAATGTTGGACATCATAACCCAAAATTCAATACCTCATTCCAAGATATTTTATATAAATGTGTGAGTCATAATCTAGATCCATGATAGTTTTCTAATGAGACATACTGATTCTTCAAGATGATATCAGGGATCCCACCCATCACTTACTATGTCTAAATCATTATAATTTTTAAAGGGGTGAAATATAATCAGAACAAACATTTTTACTAATTAATAAACATATGAAATGTTCACAATTTCTCCAATAAACATACATAATAATAAACTATTCATATTAATATATTGAATTATGTCATATTAGTACATATAATTCAAACTAATCATAAAAGATTCATATAATTAATAAATATTTTTTAAAAAAATATTCACAATAAAACATAAGTAAAATAAGGGTTTATGTCATTGATTAATATAAATATCATAAAATTCCATTAAAATTTTATAAGGAAAATAACCTTTTCACTTTCTAAATATTTACGTAAATAAAACATCAGAAAAAATTGAAAATAATTTTCATTTATAATAACCTTATCATTATATAGATTATTATTTAAAATAATGAATATTAATTAATGTGATAAATTTAGTACTTTTCGTACACATTAAAACCATGATTACATTCCAATTTTCAATAAAATCCGAATGGTAATTGTTTGTAAATGACTTGAATATCGCATTCAAAAAAATTTCAAAAATCATGTGTAAATGTACCATAAAAATTCATTTGTAAAATATAAAAATCTTTATTAAAATCATTTTAGGAAAACAATGTTTCGGTAAAAATGGATTTTCAACCATATAGTGAAAAAGTAGGATTTTCTTAAAAACATTTCATCAAACATGTCAGGTTTTTATGAAATTGAAAATAGATATATTAAATAAAAAAATTATTTAATTACCAAATGCGAATAAAATATATTTATTTTAATAAATATTAAATAATTCTTCCAATGGATATATAAATATAAATAATTCAGAATAATTGTGAGATTTTAAAACACACCCATACATTATTGGTAACGTTTTAATAATAAGCCCCATGAAAATAATAATATAAAATATTACACTAAATTTAATTAATTTAAATATAGTCATAAAATAATATATCTACCGAGGTAGTATATACACCACATAAATTAATAAGTGGTGAATATGGAATATGTATTAGGAAAGTAAAAGTGAGACGAGAAGCCTTTACCGCTGGTTTAACAACCTTTTCATGAGTTCGATCCTCATGTATAATAAATATTGATTTATAATATCTCTATTAAAATACAATAAAAGTATATATATAATACCATAATTGTCCCTCTTATATAATTTTCCAACCCTTTTGTGAATAATATTTTATTATTTTCATTATTTATAGTATTTATTACTTTCTTTTATCAATCATGATTTTTCACAGGATATATTTTTATAACCTTCAAAATTATATTAATGTAAGAAATGTATTTTCACTTTAAATTCATCATGAAAACCATTCAATGAGATTGTACCATAGAAAATGACTCACATTTTCATGTGGAGATAACAGGTTGTATGTATACATTGAATACTATTTTAGCCACTAAATGGGTTAAATAGTAAAAATATTTTTGACATATTAATTCCAAAATTTTATATATTGAATTATATTTTTATGATATATATTTTATATTTATACTCATTACATTACATGTAAATAATTATAAAAAATTGATTGACATCACTTCACGTGGAAGTAGTCTGCCCTATGCAAGAGCGACATTATCTCATTTTAAATATAATGTATGTTAAGAATGTATATATAAAATTATAACTTCAGTAGTATAATTAAATCATATATATATTATATATACACCTTATAAACATCATTATATCCATCCGTGATAATTTTTTATATAAAATGATTTACATTAGATCGTGAGGTGGGGGTCCTTTATACACATGATTAATGATTCCATTTTACATTGGATAGACTTGGATAAGGATAAAACATATTACACCAAAATTATAAAATATCATTATATTATAAATACCTTTTTTTATTAGACATTTTAATACATAATTTATTTTTTTAGAAGTAGAAATAGTGATAATTGGCTATGTTAAGACAATTACCATCTCTTGATGAAATCACCATTTTATACCATATTAATGACCATATGGTATGTCACATGGGAATAATAGTATCCCAAGAATATGTATAAGGATTTTTGTGAGATATTTTATATTTGGTTGTCCATGAAAAATAGTGTTTTAGGTCTGATGTAGGGAGGGGAGTGACTACACTTTTATAATTGATGAGGAGTGACGTTTTTGTTTTCTCCCAAAATTATTCAACAATAAGAAGTCACTCATAACCCTAGGGCCTCCAAATATAATAAATAATTGATTTTTATCATTTTATGGTCTACCTACCCTAAAATATTAAATACCTTTTTAACATGTTATTTTTTATCCATTCAGTTTACTAAATTTTCCATTTTACTTTACTATAAGGTAAATAGTATTTTATTATAAGAAATTTATAAATTAAACCTAAAATAAAATTATTATATTATTATTATTATTACTAAATGATTATAAATATTTATTTAAATTTATCTTATAAAATGTATATATATTTAGAAAATTAATTTCAATACAAGCGCATGTAACGCAGAAAATCTTGTTTTAACCTTAACCATGTTAATTAATTTATTATAGTTTTTAATAATTATTATGACAATAATTATGTTGAAATAATTATAAAATATTAATTATTATTATTATTATTTAATATATTTTAGGAATTTTTTTTAATATGGAGAATTTAAATTTAAAATTAAACCCACTAAGGCATAAATACAGGGTTTTCAATGAAATCCTCCAATTGGTTAAGAAGTTTTTAGTTCATAATTCAAAATAAAATTTATTCCAATGTCTTAAATTAGATAACATTTAATATTATTGAACTAGTTTTTATTTAAATCATGTTTAAATTTTATTTTATTTTGTAAATTACTTAAAATAAATGAGTGTTTTCAATAAAAAAATTCATTATTCATAAAAAATTATCCTTTAATAAAATTTTCAAAAAGTATCCAAAAGAAAAATTTGACATGTAAATTATATAATTTAAGATAGTTTTGTCAACTATATTTTATTATTTTTCCAAATAATTATTTTTTAAATATTTACATAAGGCACAATTAACAAGCCTTATATATAAATATCATTTTTGGAAAAAAATTCTTAAAAATTCAACTAATTTTTACTTTCTTCTCTAATAAATTGATAGAAAATATTATTATATTATATATATATATATTTAAATCATAAAAATTTCTGAATTTATTTATTCCTATTCATACCATTCAACTTAATGGGTTGGTTATCATAATCATGTTTAAATAATAATAGTTTAATAGAGTATCATGTTGCGTTCAAACACAAACTTTTGTGCATTGCATTATATATAAGTGATAGAATATTTAAATATAAATATTTCATAAATTAATATTCTATAAATTTTATTTTAATCATGTTGATTCATTTCATATACGCTACCAAATATTATGGTGTTATTTTAAAATTAGAGGTCTTTAGAACATTTTAAAGTGATCGAATACAACCTAGATGGACTTGTTTCTTTTAGGTGTACAAGGGAGGTCTATGATTAAATATATTTTTATATTATCTTTTTCCATACTATTATGATAAATTATTTCATCCTACCACTAGTCATAAATTATTCCATATTGACTCATATGAATAACATGTATTGAGATACAAACACTAAAAATTTCCATCATTATTTTATCACACTATATGTTTTTCATCTAATCTAAAGGAATAATGGTGCTTCCAAGATGTATATTGAAGGATGAGATATTGGTATCATCCATAGATTCCCTCTTCTGTTATTATTTTTATGGGACACATATCTAGAATCTAAAAATTACAACTCAATATTTTAAAATTTTGAACATAAGAATATTCACTAAGTTATTCTACAGAAACTCATCATATTTATTGACCTCATAGATTCTATAATGAATTAGTAATTCTTAATTCATTTTAGTATGTTTATATAAAAATACTTATAATATTAAAATATTAATAATCTACATGCTCATGATGATTTTACCCCTTGAAATCCTCATTATGGATAGGGTGATAAGATCCTTTAAACATTGAGTATTCTCCACATTGTTCACCTTACAAGGGAGGTAATGGATTAAATATTTTTAATCATCGTTCATTTATAAAAACCATTATTGGAACATATTGATATCCTTTTTTGTGGAGATATATATTATTTATTTATTATCCATATATATATATATATGTGTACCACTTTTCTCTATAGTTGTAATATCACATATTAATTATGTAGATCAACTCCACCAATTCTAGATAATGAGTTGGGTAGTTATTCACATGGATAATTAATTTGTGGGTGACATAGTTTATAAAAAAATTCCGTTCATGGGTACTCAAACCAAATCCTTTTTGGATGCATCATTATAGTTAATAATATATTCACCACTTTGGGGTAATGTGTTCATTTGTTCAATGATTATTTTCTTATTAATTTTATTAAATACATCATATTCATCCATCTAGATAAACATGACTTTCTTCTGAGTAATCATGGTTAGTGGGATTATAAATCATGATATGATTTTCATAAATTTATTATGGTACAAAGCTAGTCCTAGGAGGCTATGTATTTACATCACAAATGTTGGTTTTCGACATCATTTAGATGCCTATGGTTTTGAAGAGTCTATATATTACCCTTTGTCAATTATAACATACCTTAGGAAGGATAATTTCACAATCCTTAAAATTAATTTACTATACTTATATAACATTCCCTTTCATGAAATATTCAATACGACATTCAAATGATTCTCATGCTCTTCCATGCTTTTTTATTAGATAATAGATTCATAGATAATGTCCACATAAAATTTGATAAGGTAATTACTAAATAATCACTTCATATAGTCCATTATTGTAGATACATCATAAGTTAGTCCAAATGTAATAAATGTGAAATCATAGTGCCTATGACATGTAAAAAATAATAATTCATAAGGGATATCATATTTCTCCTCCATTTTTGAAAATATCCTGATCGAATATCCACTTTAGAGAGGTATCATGAACTACACAATTCATTAAAAAGGTCATCAATCCATGGAAGATGATTTCTTTTCTTTATGGTGATCCTTTTATGAAAATTTTAATCAATGTAGAGGTGTATTGACT
Organism: Viscum album; assembly: GCA_963277665.1. Classification (NCBI taxonomy): domain Eukaryota; kingdom Viridiplantae; phylum Streptophyta; class Magnoliopsida; order Santalales; family Viscaceae; genus Viscum; species Viscum album. Next base: position 1,214,584,552 of record OY728137.1, read on the forward strand.
CATACTTTTTCATTTTGAAGTGGACTAGTGTTCCCTATGCTGAATCAGTATAAAATATAGACACTTTATCCAGATTCAATTATTATTGTTTCTTCAGCTCTATATGTTAAACAATAGACATTTTGTATGATGTCTTTTATATTTGACAGTCATAATGTATATTATCAATTAAGATCATAACATTATAGAAATGGGGTAAGACTATACATTTCACAGAGAAACACATCATTTAATTCCCTTATAATGGGAATGTCATCAAGGATAGTCTTTTCTTTAGTATCAATAATTTTTCCAGTATTTTTTTACTCACAAGTAAAAAAATATCCTGGATGAAGATTTATTATCAAATAAAATTCAACATCCTCCTTCCAATTATATATAATTTGAGGGTAATTTTTGATAATGAGGATTATTTCCTTCTCTTGTGATCTTATGTTAAATCTATATGAAAAAAGATAATACATGAATAATAAACTGACAGTAGATTATATAAACATTTACATAGGAAGAGGGTGAGTATAAAATTCCTATAAGGGAATAAAAATTCATATAATAAGGTAAAAATATACAAGTGATATAGGAATCTTATCAACATAAAATAATAGGGGTGAGAATCATACTCTTGAACAATGATCCATTATATAATACAATTGATTTAACACAACAAATAAATGTGTAAATATATTAAAACATTTAATTATATATATAATTAAATGATAAAAATGTATAAAACATAACATAGTGTGATTATGTTAAATTATCATCAATGTCATTAGAGAGATATATAATTACGGAGCCACCAATCAGATTCATATGATGAAGATGCATTAGTGATAACATAATGTTTTATTAAATAGTATTTAATCCCCTGATTATGGTTTCTGATATATATTCATGGGATTACTTGATCAATTAAAGATATTTATATATAGGTTAATTCCTTTGAGTTTATATGGGAATGGGTATTCACAAAAAACATTGATTCACATGGAAAATCACAAGATGACTTTGACTGCATAATTGTGGTACAAAAATATTCATTTAAGTAATCAATGAGAGTGAAAGTAGTATATAATATATTTTAAATCATAATTACTGTAATATGTATATGAATTAACATAATTAAACAAGAAAAGTTATGAATTACAAGGAATACGATAAATAGGATTCTTGAATAATGGGGAAGATTGGATGGTTCATTACCTTGAGATTAAGAATTATAAAATCATGGTAGGAGATTATAAATATCTTTCGGGAACCTTGGGATTAATATAGATTGATGTAGAGATTACTTTCATGATTCATGGGTCATATGTGTAGTTTAATGGTTTATTGGGGTTGTTTATGTAACAAAAGGGAGGATAATTCATTATTAATTTCAAAATATAGGTTTTAGATTGTATATGAAAAATTATTAAAAACCGCCAACAATTCCATGGTTTTTCCCATGGCTTCTAAAACATTGAGGCGGTTTTTTGTATTTTAAATGTTTAATAATGTAACTCATTTGAATAATACAATTTGTGATGGGGGTGTGATTTATCTCTACAAAGAATTGATTTTAAAACCTTAGAATATAATATAGGTTTCATAGGATTCATTAAGGGTTTATAAAATTAATCAATTACATTTAAAAATGGATTATTTTCAAGGGGAAATATTTATTTTTCATTGATTCCTTTTATGGAATATATTAAATCAATTATTTATCATTACAATGTCATAATACAAACCATATATTTGTACATTAATTAATTTTATCCAAAAAAATTACTATATTAAAATCTTAATAAAAATCACTATTAGAAAATCTCAACATCATGATTTAAAAATTATAATTTTTTTATCAAAATAGTTCATTAAATATGTTATTTAATAATTTTAAATGAAAAAAATCATTTGTCAAAAAATAATTTTATGAAAATAAAAGTTTTAGTGACTCTTTTAACAATTACATTTTATTTCGTAAAATAATATTATCAGTTATATTTAATAAAAATAATTTAACAATAATATTTATTAAAATATAATTTATTTTAAAAAATTAATAAATTCAACAAAATGAGAGTCTTGATTGAAACTATATATTTCCAAAAATTTTATATTTATGTTTCATTGTATAAGAATAAATTTTTTATCAAAGCCATTGTTTACTAATTTAATAAGTAATATTGAAAAAGGATAGATATAAAAAATGATTAATTAAAATAAAATTTAAAAATTCATAACTTTTGAGTCTAAATTCATACCCCTTTATTACCGTAGAAAATGACCTAACAGTAAGGTATGTTATAGTGATAATTTCATGGGATAGTTTGGAATACATGGTTTGAGGACATAATCTTGATGATCTTGAACATATCCCATAAATGGTTTCATTCAGGATTTCGTTATTAAAACTAATATTTGAATTGATCACTGTAAATTCCTAATGATTATGTCACCCTAATAGGATGTGATAAATGGGAATCATAGGGTATGATTCTATGGTTTAACACTATAACTTAGTATGTTTGTGTCCACTGGACATTATCAAAAACCGTTATATAAAATTAATTTATGGTCATTATTAAATGGAAATAAAATAAAAAATTATAATTCATAGTTGTATTTTAATTCCAATAGGTCATATTATTCCAAAATAAATAATTTATATATGGTTATACATATCATAATACCATTTTTATTTTTAAAGGAATTTAATTTATAAAAGTTTATATATTTAGGTAGAATTATTATATAGATCCATGAATAACACCAATCAATGAAAGCACTACCCAAATCCACCATAAATAGTTATATATGGATTAAGGGAATCAAAGCGATTATTATAAATATACATTATAGAAAACCATGAAATGTTGGTATTAACCACATTGTGGTTTCTGATTAAAAAAACAACCCATTGAATGTCAGTAAATCATGGTTTTGTGAATTGAATCCCAGGTATTATAAACCTATGCATATGGAGAACTATTTATACATACTAATGGATATCATGATCAGTTTTGACATCATTGGATGTTTTTTAAAAAATATTTCAATAGTATTTTTTAAAAAAATTAGGTGATAAATATTTTGACATGAACAGATGAACTATATAAATTGGTAGTAAAAAATTTCATCACTATACATTTATGAAATATATATTATGATGAATTCTATAATTTTTATGAATGATCCATCAATATAGATCATTCATACACTGTCATTGATACATATAAATTATAATAATGACCATTTGAGAGTGTGAAATAGTCATTATATGAATATTCTATAACCATATATCACATTCTCTATATTTTATGAATATTCTATAATCCAAATATCACATTCTCTATAAAATATTATTCAATAGTTCTAACAATTTTTTAGAAAGAGATAATACAACCAAATAATTTAGTGATTAATATAACCCATGTGTACCTTTGGAAAATAGAGTCCCACTATAATTAATTATTAATGTTGAATTATTTTTTAGATATGGTCTATAAAATTATTACTAAGTATTTAATTTTATTTTAATTTTTTTTTATTTTATCTGATATTTTAATATTATACTATAAATGCATCTTTAGATACAGGTATTTATAAAAGTCTCAATTCTCTTAAAAATAATATTTATCAATTTTTTCAAAAATAAATTCAATGTTCAAAACCAATTAACCACCACTATAGATTGCACTAGGCTCCCACTATAAAACAACACCCACCACTATGATCAATACCCATGTCTAGGAACATTCTATATCACATATATTAGTTATCCCTCTTCATTATTGTGCTCCCTAAATGTTTATTTCACTTAATTTTTCACATGAATTCACTAGTCATCCCTGATATCAACCATCAAATATTTTACTCTAATATCACCTCCTCTCCTCTGTATAGTTTAACCAGTTCCTTTATTTTTACAATATTATTTTCATATATTTAGTACCATAGTTTTAAAAACATAATTATTAAAAAAAATTACACTTTTTGGATGATTTATTGTTTTCTTTGATTCATTAATATTTCCCTTGTTTCTTGTACTAAACTTCCTCCTCATCAACTATATCCAGAAATAGTTCTCCCTCCCGGTCTCCATACACCATATATATAATTATACACCATTATCCCTCACAATCATCATGATTACCTGTCAAATCTTATAAGACCCTATGTTTTTATGATTTTAAAACATCATAATGAATATGAATTCTCAAATACATGAAGTTTATAATTTTGATATTGTTTTTGGAATGAAATTAGAGTTTTTAGAATCTTCTAATTTTTTTCCCAATATTAATAATGAGACTCCATCGGTAAATCTGGAATTTGTGTGAGCCATAGGTGCTTTAAGTTATTTTTATTATGTTTTGGTGGAGTGTCCGTTGGGATCATGGTTTAGGATAATTTTTGGAACACCATGAACCATTGATTTTTGTTAATAATTTTTCTAATGGTATTATCTTTGAAGGGATAGATTTAATCATTAGGGTACGGTTAATGATTCACATCATCCTTATAGGACCAATTCTTTTCATTGATAAATACATGTTTGACGAAAAAAAAAGGGAATGGGATGAGTGTTCCTCTTCTATCTAATGCAACTAGCACCTATTCGACAGACCATGGGAATAATAGAATTAGTATGAGTGATTACATTGACCCATATAGACATTAATGACTAAGATAGTTGAAGCGAAATATCTTGAATTTTTTCAATGTTATATGATCCCTTGTAGAAGATTCAACATCCAAGAACTCATCAGTTTCTATAGTTATTATGAAATTAAAACCAGTCCCTAAGCAACATCCCCATGTTGCCAAAGGCTGGAATTAGTGGCCAAGGGATTCATTAACCTATGTGGGACGATTTCACATTTTAAAATAAAACAACTCAACCAAAAATTCCATTACTAATAACTATAAAATGATGCCAGATTTCAATGTAAAACATATTAATGGAACTCCATTAGCGTGAATACCAAAATACAACTGAATACTACAATGGATGAAAAATGACACAAAACTACACACTGAAAGATGAAACAAGAAAACCCAAATACTCCAAAGGAACAACTCGATAACATAAAGAAAGCTTCATGCTCCTATACAAAAAAAAGTTTATAAAAACCATTTAAAATAGTTCAATACTTTATTATGAAGCCTAAAACATACAATGTAATGTAGTTTTATCAAGGTAACCAATTCCAAGGAATGAAACAAAAAATAATAATTTTAAAATTTATCAATTTCCATGTTATAATAACTTGTATTGTTTCACATAATCACACACACACTTAACCACACAACCACGCATGCATGGTGTTACCCATAATGGTGGAGCATAACTTCCAAAATCTGTCCCATTGATGGCGTTACATCATGAAAATTATCCAACACATGCTATCCATGTTTAATAATTTCATACAACCACATCACAAAACATAACTTTTCGAAATCAATTTGAAAATTTTATTAAAATTGTAGTTTTATAGAAAATCGTACCAAAAAACTATTCCAAAAAACCCAAACTTTTATTGATAAAACTTTTCCAACAAACTATGCTTATAAAAAACCATTTATTAAAAACAATTTAAAATGTATCAAGACTAATTAACCATTTTAAAATCATCATTATTAAATGATGTTACCATTTCACATTCCACCAAAACTCTTTATTTTCTTAATTCCATAAAATGGAACCAAAATAGGTTTTCATCATGCATTAAAAAAACATTTCACAACAAATATCAATTAAAACAATCATTTCAAAATCAAACCTTCTACTTCATTTATGGGGAGTTGATAGAGAACCCACCTTATCAATTATGGAGAAAACAACGAATGTCACTGAAACGCCATGAAAAACGGATTGAATCTAAAAAATCTTCTTATATATCTTCCCCTATCATCAAAAATTAAAAATATAACAATGATTAGCATAAAAAATCATGCTATCTAGATTGGATAAGAACTAGGAATCTATGAGTGAGTTTAGTAGATATATGAAAACCATGAAAAACTACCAAAAATGAAAAATTACTAAGGGAATCAGGATCCAACACACCAAGAAATGCCTCTAAATCACTTCTGATTCAATGGGGAATGGTTAAAATTTCATTGGGAGGATGAAATATCGTGTTTGGTCCAATAGTTATTTAAATGAGGGCCTGAATATTAATAGAAACCTAGATACACTTTTTTATGATCTTGTTTTTAAACTGTGAACTGTTACTCACACAGTTAAGAAAACTCATGCCCTAACTTTGTTCCATCTACTACATAAGGAAACACCTCACACAATTGACATGGATGGTAAGACAAAACAATCACCAACCTTGAAAAATCACATTGTACCACTTTTCATAGTTTTAGTTTGGTGGCTACACGGTTTGGCCAAACTACGTTAATAACAATATGCCTTCCCATTATCACTTTTCTAACTTGGCATAGTTTCCTATAAGAGGTTCATGGTGTTCACAAACTATGCACTGACCATGAACATTTATAAAAGACCCCAAAAACTATTATTATTCCAGACCATCCCGAACATCACCCAAACACATTACATACATAAAAAAATGTTACTTAAATGAATAAAGGTGTGCTACATTCCACCCAACATTGGCCTTTCAATACACTTAATGTAGGAAACTAGAATTACTCTTAAAGATCCCTAACCATTACACTATAATTTCTTTCTCAAATTTCATGTTCTCTTCATAAATATGACCATGTATCCACAAAACCCACATTACACCATTGATTTTTCAAACAATACTTCCTCTTAACTATCCAAAATCTATATCGACACATGTACCAATGAGGAATCTAGATCTATGTACATGTGATCCCATAATATCCCATGATCAGAATCAGGATGGTTCTTCATCAATTGAGAAACAAGAATCAAATTATTCATAGCACCGAATCATGGTGGAAATTCCCAATGATATGCCAAATCACTAACTAATTCTAGTATCTCAAAAGGGAATATATATTAAGGTGGAGATAAAAGGTCATGATTCACAAAACCGTGATGTCATTTCCTTGGATAGATCCTAAAGAACACATGACCAGTCACCTAAAATATAAATAGAAGTGATGATTATCTGCATATGATTTTGGATGACTCTCTGTCATCTCCATCCATTTCCTAATCAACCAAATCTTTATTATTGTTTCTTGGAAAAGGCTCATCCCACCAAATGATGTTTAACATATTTCTATCCATCCAATGGAAAAATTAAAATTATATCTATAAAATGATTCAAAATGAGCTATATGTGTTGAGGCTTGATAACTATTAATATATGAGAACTCCAATAATGGAAAATTATACTCCCATGCACCACCAACATCCACTAATAAATCATGCAGTCTATCATCCGAGGTTTTTATCATCCTTTCATGTTTCCTATAAGTATGAGGGTTAAACACCATACTTATAGTAAAATTATTCGCTAGGTATTTCTATATGGATTTCAGAAAATGATATGTAAACCTCATATATATGTCTCACACTATCAAAATTGGTAAACTGTTCCTATTTTAAACTTCTCAGATAATGATTTTTGACAAGTCCTCTATCATATGAGAATCAAAAATATGTATTAAATTATCCAACTTTGTGATTTGATCCACTATCACCATATAGAATCGTGTCTCTAGACAATTCATGGGATACGTATTATAAAATCTGTTTCTATCTGTTACCAATTCCAAATATGAATAGTTAATGATTGAAACATACCCATTGGTCAATGATTCTCTTATTTAACATGATGAAATTATAGAATATCGAAATAATCACATCCATGTTTATTTTAATATTGACCCATCAATATGGTGATTTCAATGTCTTATACATCCTCTGTATCCTAGGATGAAAAAACAATCCTGAATAAATGAAATCAAGAATAATTTGCTCCAAATAATATTGAGATATGAACATATGATATAGAAACCGCAAAACTATACTTTTATTCACATTTCATCTGTCACACCCATTGTTTCTAATTTATTTATTTTATTAATTTTATTTGCATCGGGTAATTCGGGTCGAAACCTGACTTATGATTTCGAGTTCTTTGTGTTTTGGTCTTGTTTGCGTCCAGCGCAACGCGGTCGAAGGTGCGCGGCCTCATTTGGGTTGCCGTGCGGCCCCGCCTAGTTCACCGCACGCTTTGTCGATGTTTAATTAATAAAATAAAATGAATTTAATAATTGTTTTAATGATGATAATCATGATAATGTCATTTGAGATTATTATTATTATTATTATTTATTTAGTTGATATAACTTTTGTATTTGATTGTATTACTAACAATTTGGTTTTGTTATTTTTTTTAATATTAACATCATTATTCATATTATTATTATCAGTTATTTAGCTTTTTAGTTTTATGTTTTATTTTAATTATTTCTTTTTGGTAGGGTTTCCTTCCTTTTTTTTTGTGTGCGCTGCGTTTTGGTCTTCCCCTTTCCCTTCATGCCGCCTCCCCATCTCCCTTGGTCGATGGCTTGCTCTCCACCCAAAACCCTTCCCCCGTTTTTTTTTCTCTTCGTTGAAGCCTCCCCCCCTTCCAGGGTTCTGCCTACACCGCACCCCTACTCTTCCTTCAGCCCGCATCTTCGCCCTACCAGCCGGCCGCCGCACCGTCTCCCTCCAAGCTGGCCGCCGCGCCGTAACCCTCCACGGCTAGCCACCGGACTCCCTCTCCCCTGCTCCGTCGATCTCTCGGCCGCCCGCACACCTACTTCTTCCGGCGTCTCCTGCTTCGCTGCAGCGCCCCTCCCTGTTCGCCACGCCCTCCCAGCAGACGTCAGACCCGCGTCGGACCAGCCACCCCCCTCCGCCCCTGCTGCGCCCTGCTGCATCCACGCCAGACCCGCGCCCCTCTTCTCCTTCTCCTCTTCTTCTTCTTCTTCTCTTCTTATCCTTCTCCTCTTCTTCTTCTTCTCTTCTTCTTCTTCTCTCCTTCTTCTTCTTCTTCTCTTCTTCTTCTTTTTCTTTCTCCTTCCTCTGCTCCGCCACGCAGGTTAGTTTTCTTTTTATTTATTTTAATTTATTCTGTTATTCTATTATATTTAATATGCTATTAACATTTTATTATAAAATCATAATTATGTGATTATTATTATTATTATAGCTGTTATTGTTAATATGTTAATATTATTAATATATCATTAATATAATTATTATTATATTATTATTATTATGTCAATAACAATATCATTATCATTATATTATTATTGTTGCTATTACTACATTATTACTATGTTATCGTTATTCGTATTATTATTATCATGTTAATATTACTATGTTACTATTTTATTAATATTATTATGATTATGCTATTATTATTATTATATTATTGTATTATTATTGTGTAATATTATTATTAAGATTTCTATGATTATTATTATTATTATATTATTATTATTATTATTATTATGTTATTGATATTACTATTATGATCTTTATGTTATTATTATTATTGTTATTATTATTATTATTATGTTAACATCATTATTGAACCGGTTTAACGGTCTGCTGTTTTAGGACCTGTTTGACAGCTCGATACGGTGCGATCGTTGCGCAACTGGAATCTTGCGCCGTGTCACTTTTCCGTTCCTATTTGAGGTAGGTGGTTCCATGTCATTACTTCATTTAGATAATTTAATTTGTTTGTTTAGTTTAACTTAATATGTGTTATGGTTTAGTTGCAAGATGCGAATTATGTTTATAATGTTTTGGTAGAGCTGTAGAGGTTTTGCGAAAATGCATTTTAAAAATGGTGTAACGTGCGTGCGTGATGAATGTTGCACTTTTCTTTAGAAATTTTCATTTTTATTCCTTTCGATTCGGTTGTGATAAACTCTAGAAATGTCTAATAATTGTTTATGGTGTGCCAAAGAGGTTTTGAAAGGGGTGATTTGTGAAATTGATTTTGTAATGGTTTCTTCTTCATGCAATATGTTTCATAAGTTGAGGAATTGTTTATTTAAGTGGCGTTTTTAGTGCGAAACATGGTTGAAAGGTTTTTGAGGGTTGTTTGGAAGGCGCGAAAGGTGTTTTCAAGTCACTTTTGTGTTTGTATATTTAAATAGATATTTTTCAAAGTATATGAATCACTTTTGGTGTGTTTTCCTTGTTTTGTACCTTTGAAGTTGAAATGCAAAATCATTTGAATAATGGAAAACAAGTTTTGACATGGTTACCTCGTGTATCAAGTTTTAAAGTGACGCCTCTGTATAAAATCAAGTTGTTTTTGGTGTAGGGTCTCCTTGTATTATCTGGAAATGATTTCAATAATAACTCAAATGATTTGTTGGTGTATTTATATGATGCTGAAATGGTTCTTTATAGGAGTCGAATATGCTTTCACCTTTAAAGTGGTGTATTTTTATAAAAAGAGACATGTCATGTGCGTGCGTCTTTGAAATAGTGCTTTGGTATGCAAATGGTGACTTTTGTGTGCAACATCTTGTTTGGTCTGCGAAATGAGAAATAAATATATTATGTGAATGTGAAACTTGTTTGAGCACAAGGGAAAACCCTGGGTATCTAGGTGGGAGGACTAGAACTAGTGCGCTAGTGAACCGGATGGGTGTCGTCCCTGTTTCACTTAGCTGGATTGACGATTGCAACACTAAAAAAACATTATATCTGAGGGTCGTGGCCTTCTAAGCCACGTGTTCTGAGGGTCGTGGCCTTCTAAGCCACGTTTTCTGGGGGTCGTGGCCTTCTAAGCCACGTTTCACCGAGACATGAGGTTCTAGGGTCCCACTCGAGCTAGATGAACCTTATGGGATTTACCCACAGTTCTCTACCATCAATGTCGTGGTGCCTTCCGTCGGTATATGGAGGACCACTTGGGTGCTAGCATGTGTGTGTGTGTGTGTGTGTGTGTGTGTGTGTGTGTGTGATTATGTGTGTGTGCGTGTGTGAGAGTGTGTGTGTGTGTGCCCATAACGAACTTTTCTTATCCTCTTTAAAATTGTGTCTATGAAACGAATTCTTTTTAGTGTTTTTCTTTAGAATTTATCTTGTAAATGTTTTCTTTAAAATCACTTTTTTAAAGTATAGTTTTGAATAAGCACTTTAAATTGTCTCTTGATGTTGTGGCATGGAACCATTTCTTGGTGGCATCCTACTGGGCTTTTAGCTCACACCCTGCATACACCCTTGGGTGTATGTAGATTCTGTTTCTTCTGTATTTCAGGTTGCGACTTCGTGCTCAGTGATGGTGGCTCAGGTTACAGTTGGTCTTCTCATGCAGAATGGTGTTGATGTGGTCTCACTTCTGCCGGGAGGTCGAGTATGAGTTTTAGTTTCCGCTGTCGTCTTTTCTTTTTAGTTATTGTTTCGAGTTGTAGACCTTAAACTTGTTCATAGTTTGAAGGCACGTTTCGTTGTCTATTTCCTAATTTCAGTTTATTTACCTGGTTAGTTGTTTTTCTGTCTTTTATTTCGGGTAAAATCGTTCCCAGGTGTTAGTTTTGATACCCGGGCACTTCTGCCAGCCCGTGGGGATCGGGAACGCCCTTCGGGCCTTGCCGCGGGCCGGGTCGGGCGCCGGGTCGGATGGCGACCCGGCCTGGTTCGTGACAAAATGGTATCAAAGGTTGTCGGAACTTGGCGTTCTATCTACGAGCAATGTGCCTGGCCAGCACACCTCGTGGCGGGGCTCGAGTTACCAAAGTGTGTTGAGGGTTGTCTGTGTTTTTGGTCATTGTGGTCAATTTTGTTTATGGGAAATGGAAATGGGGTATGGTCAGTGGTCCTCATGAGCTCGCAGGGTCTGGCAAGCCATGTGGAGTCGGAGACGCTGTCCTAGTATACCCTCTGTGGCAGTGGCGTGATTGGCATATGGCCGCCAACCACACGTTCCAGTCACCCGCTGACACAAGTTTCTCTTGCGTCATTTCTCGTCTCTTTAGGTTTGGATTCGTGAGAATTTGGTTTTTAAGTAAAAATGTTTTGGACTTGGAAAAAAAATGATTTTTAAATGAAGCGCTTTAAAAAGAAAATGAGATATGAGGTTTGAAAGGTGTGGGTTGGGTATTTTGGTTTTGAAAAAAAAATGGAATGGTTTGTTTTTGACCCTTGGTGTTCTCATGGGAAACCACATGCATGAGTGTATATGGGAAAAAATGGTTAATGGAACGAGCGGATGAGTGCTTGGATGGATATGAGGTGGGTGTCAGTGCGGCACGAGAACATGCATGTGCGAGACCCATGGGACACCATTGGTGTTTGTGCAACCCACTGGCTTTGCTTATTTTTAAAACCTTTTGTTAAAGGAAAAGTTTGGTGTTTTAGTAAATGGTGTTTGTGTGGCGTGTCCTTGGGTTTTTGGAAATGTCAGATGTGAGGCATTTTGAGTTGAGGATCCCTTCTGGCTAGTTTGTGTCTTGAGTTTGAATTTTTGTTGGTCAGTTGGTGTGAAAGCATGTGGTTAATGGTCTCTGTTGAAAAAGTACATCGTGGAGCCCTTGTAGTGGTTTCCCCTGCACGCTTGGTGTTCACTTGTGGTATGTCTTGACCATCGGACCAGTTTGGTTGGGCCCATGGTTTTCCTTCTTGACTAGTGTATGCCCCCCCATAAAGTGTTGACATGTGATTGAAGTACGGCTTCGGGTAATTCGCCGTTGGCTGACACTCTAGTTGATTGAAGGACTCTCTTTTTGAATTCTATAATTGAACCCACCTCTCCTTTTTACAACTAAGTGGATCCTGTCGCAGCGGGACGACAGATGCGAGGGGAGTTGAAGGTATTTTTGGTCATTTGAGTTGTCCGAGTCATTGTGTATGAGGTTTGACGTCGTCATGTTTGAAGGTTCCCCCTGGAAACGGTGAAAGGACGGTGGGGAAGTGTGAAGGTGGTTCAGAATTTTTAGTGTTGACCAATGCCTTGAAGGGATTTGTAGTATTTACAGCGGCCACAAGGGTCATGTTCGGTGACTTCTTGCAGCGTGAGATCTCTTTGATGGTCAACGGTGGTTTGGAAGCGGTAAAGGAGACTCCAGTGCGAAAAAGGTGGAAGCAACCCTATGTTTTTGGTGCGGTCTATCGTCCTAAATGACCTTTAGTCTTTGGTTTGTTTCGTTTAAGGAAAGGTTCTTGTTAGGTTACTAGTTCAGCAGACCCAGTCATATGAGGCTGCTATGGTCGTTTGCAGGAATCACGTGGTGTTCAAGACGCGATTTAAAGTCCTTATCAGCATAGTGTTCCTCTCAACAGCAGTGATCATGTTCAGGTGACGATTCGTGGTGTCGTGTTCTCATCCAGTGTGACAAAGAGTGATGCGCATGCACCATTAAAGCTCTTGTGTTGGTGAATGTTTAGTGTACGATCAGTTGGATGTCATAATGTGTTGTGGCTGCTGGTGTTTCCTTGGTTGTAGTGTGATTGCGTGTGACACCAAAAGGAGAAGCTCCGTTCGGGAGTCTTCCATGCCTGACTACGAGGCAGAAGATGCTTCAAACATCAGGGCTCCAGCCATAGGCCTCGGAGTGAAGCTGGCGCGTGGTCAGGAACCCCAAGAGTATATGAGACCCTGACCTTATTTCTGTCATCAGTGTTAAAAGTAGAGGAGGTTTAAATTATTTCTATGGTTGTTCCACTACAAATGAGTCGTCCGATTGCATAAGGTTTTCGTGTCCATGTGGAGGCGTGTTCGTCTCGTGCCTTAAAGTCTTGGGGGTTGCGTTCCACTGGATGCAATCGCTTTAGTGGTCCTTATGAGAGTCTGTTGGGTAACTCAGTCTCAAATTTGAATGGTGTTCATCCAGAAAATTTTGAGATGTTGGTTTGTGGCCGGTCGTGGTTTTGACGCCTAGTGGTCGGGCCCCTCCCTCCCCGCCCCTTGTGGTGGGGTGTTTGGTCACCATCGAGGATTTTTCAATGTTCAATATCCTCTATTAGTTCTAGTGGTGGCAAGACCCACGATGGGTCTCGCACAAAGGTCTCTAGAATAAATCAGCGTTGGCTTTTCCTTAATGGTGGGGAGTCCGCCCAGACCTCCCCATATTGGTTTTCCAGTCTCGTCCTGGGTGTTGGTAGGTTCTTAATGGTGGGTAGACCCACATTGGGTCTCACACGAATGTCTCTAGGATGAATCAGTGCTGGACATTTCTTTAATGGCGGGGAGTCCGCTCGAACTTATCCGTGTCGGTTTTCCAGTCACGTCTTGGGCGTTAGTAGGTTCATAATGGTGGGGAGCCCCTCGGGTTTCCCCACGTTGACCTTTTGATTCTGTTTCTAAAGATGACTTGGTGAGAAGTGATAAGAATGTTCGATGGATGTGGTTTGACCTTATTTGTTTATGTTAGCCAAGTGGTGTGGTTTCGGTTTCAGAATGCTTGAGGTGTTTCGGCTTGTGAAGTTAGTTCTTGTGGATTCAAGAGTTCGTTTACTAAAACAATCAGCTGGAGGCGTTCTAGCTCTTTGGGGTGGGCGACACATATCGGAAAGTCTTTTTACGCATTTCTTGATGTTGTCCTTGAGTCACTTTTTCTGAGCACGATACCTTTCTCTCTCTTTGCTTGATGTTTGTGGGGATCTTTTTTGAATATAAAGGGAGTGTGCTTTTCTGCTGTGGAGTTTGGTTCTGGTTGTGGCTTTCCGGGGACGGAAAGCTTTATGGTGGGGAGAATTGTCACACCCATTGTTTCTAATTTATTTATTTTATTAATTTTATTTGCATCGGGTAATTCGGGTCGAAACCTGACTTATGATTTCGAGTTCTTTGTGTTTTGGTCTTGTTTGCGTCCAGCGCAACGCGGTCGAAGGTGCGCGGCCTCATTTGGGTTGCCGTGCGGCCCCGCCTAGTTCACCACACGCTTTGCCGATGTTTAATTAATAAAATAAAATGAATTTAATAATTGTTTTAATGATGATAATCATGATAATGTCATTTGAGATTAGTATTATTATTATTATTATTTTAGTTGATATAACTTTTGTATTTGATTGTATTACTAACAATTTGGTTTTGTTATTTTTTTTAATATTAACATCATTATTCATATTATTATTATCAGTTATTTAGCTTTTTAGTTTTATGTTTTATTTTAATTCTTTTTTTTTGGTAGGGTTTCCTTCCTTTTTTTTGTGTGCGTTGCGTTTTGGTCTTCCCCTTTCCCTTCACGCCGCCTCCCCATCTCCCTTGGCCGATGGCTTGCTCTCCACCCAAAACCCTTCCCCCGTTTTTTTTTCTCTTCGTTGAAGCCTCCCCCCCTTCCAGGGTTCTGCCTACGCCGCACCCCTACTCTTCCTTCATCCCGCATCTTCGCCCTACCAGCCGGCCGCCGCGTCGTCGCCCTCCAAGCTGGCCGTCGCGCCGTCACCCTCCACGGCTGGCCACCGAACTCCCTCTCCCCTGCTCCGTCGATCTCTCGGCCGCCCGCACACCTACTTCTTCCGGCGTCTCCTGCTTCGCTGCAGCGCCCCTCCCTGTTCGCCACGCCCTCCCAGCAGACGTCGGACCCGCGTCGGACCAGCCACCCCCCTCCGCCCCTGCTGCGCCCTGCTACATCCACGCCAGACCCGCGCCCCTCTTCTCCTTCTCCTCTTCTTCTTCTTATTCTCTTCTTCTCCTTCTCCTCTTCTTCTTCTTATTCTCTTTTTCTTCTTCTCTCCTTCTTCTTCTTCTTCTCTTCTTCTTCTTTTTCTTTCTCCTTCCTCTGCTCCGCCACGCAGGTTAGTTTTCTTTTTATTTATTTTAATTTATTCTGTTATTCTATTATATTTAATATGCTATTAACATTTTATTATAAAATCATAATTATGTGATTATTATTATTATTATAGCTGTTATTATTAATATGTTAATATTATTAATATATCATTAATATAATTATTATTATATTATTATTATTATGTCAATAACAATATCATTATCATTATATTATTATTGTTGCTATTACTACATTATTACTATGTTATCGTTATTCATATTATTATTATCATGTTAATATTACTATGTTACTATTTTATTAATATTATTATGATTATTCTATTATTATTATTATATTATTGTATTATTATTGTGTAATATTATTATTAAGATTGCTATGATTATTATTATTATATTATTATTATTATTATTATTATTATGTTATTGATATTACTATTATGATCTTTATGTTATTATTATTATTGTTATTGTTATTATTATTATGTTAACATCATTATTGAACCAGTTTAACGGTCTGCTGTTTTAGGACCTGTTTGACAGCTCGATACGGTGCGATCGTTGCGCAACTGGAATCCTGCGCCGTGTCACTTTTCCGTTCCTATTTGAGGTAGGTGGTTCCATGTCATTACTTCATTTAGATAATTTAATTTGTTTGTTTAGTTTAACTTAATATGTTCTATGGTTTAGTTGCAAGATGCGAATTATGTTTATAATGTTTTGGTAGAGCTGTAGAGGTTTTGCGAAAATGCATTTTAAAAATGGTGTAACGTGCGTGCGTGATGAATGTTGCACTTTTCTTTAGAAATTTTCATTTTTATTCCTTTCGATTCGGTTGTGATAAACTCTAGAAATGTCTAATAATTGTTTATGGTGTGCCAAAGAGGTTTTGAAAGGGGTGATTTGTGAAATTGATTTTGTAATGGTTTCTTCTTCATGCAATATGTTTCATAAGTTGAGGAATTGTTTATTTAAGTGGCGTTTTTAGTGAGAAACATGGTTGAAAGGTTTTTGAGGGTTGTTTGGAAGGCGTGAAAGGTTTTTTCAAGTCACTTTTGTATTTGTATATTTAAATAGATATTTTTCAAAGTATATGAATCACTTTTGGTGTGTTTTCCTTGTTTTGTACCTTTGAAGTTGAAATGCAAAATCGTTTGAATAATGGAAAACAAGTTTTGACATGGTTACCTCGTGTATCAAGTTTTAAAGTGACGCCTCTATATAAAATCAAGTTGTTTTTGGTGTAGG
The DNA here is from genome assembly GCA_963277665.1 of Viscum album. NCBI lineage: Eukaryota > Viridiplantae > Streptophyta > Magnoliopsida > Santalales > Viscaceae > Viscum > Viscum album. Next base: position 1,214,601,495 of record OY728137.1, read on the forward strand.
GTCTCCTTGTATTATCTGGAAATGATTTCAATAATAACTCAAATGATTTGTTGGTGTATTTATATGATGCTGAAATGGTTCTTTATAGGAGTCAAATATGCTTTCACCTTTAAAGTTGTGTATTTTTATAAAAAGAGACATGTCGAGTGCGTGCGTCTTTGAAATAGTGCTTTGGTATGCAAATGGTGACTTTTGTGTGCAACATCTTGTTTGGTCTGCGAAATGAGAAATAAATATATTATGTGAATGTGAAACTTGTTTGAGCACAAGGGAAAACCCTGGGTATCTAGGTGGGCGGACTAGAACTAGTGCGCTAGTGAACCGGATGGGTGTCGTCCCTGTTTCACTTAGCTGGATTGACGATTGCAACACTAACAAAACATTATATCTGAGGGTCGTGGCCTTCTAAGCCACATGTTCTGAGGGTCGTGGCCTTCTAAGCCACGTTTTCTGAGGGTCGTGGCCTTCTAAGCCACGTTTCATCGAGACATGAGGTTCTAGGGTCCCACTCGAGCTAGATGAACCTTAGGGGATTTACCCACAGTGCTCTACCATCAATGTCGTGGTGCCTTCCGTCGGTATATGGAGGACCACTTGGGTGCTAGCATGTGTGTGTGTCTGTGTGAGTGTGTGTGTGTGTGTGTGTGTGAGTATGTGTGTGTGCGTGTGTGAGAGTGTGTGTGTGTGTGCCCATAATGAACTTTTCTTATCCTCTTTAAAATTGTGTCTGGGAAACAAATTCTTTTTAGTGTTTTTCTTTATCATTTAGCTTGTAAATGTTTTCTTTAAAAGCATTTTTTTAAAGTATAGTTTTGAATAAGCACTTTAAATTGTCTCTTGATGTTGTGGCATGGAACCATTTCTTGGTGGCATCCTACTGGGCTTTTAGCTCACACCCTGCATACACCCTTGGGTGTATGTAGATTCTGTTTCTTCTGTATTCCAGGTTGCGACTTCGTGCTCAGTGATGGTGGCTCAGGTTACAGTTGGTCTTCTCATGCAGAATGGTGTTGATGTGGTCTCACTTCTGCCGGGAGGTCGAGTATGAGTTTTAGTTTCCGCTGTCGTCTTTTCTTTTTAGTTATTGTTTCGAGTTGTAGACCTTAAACTTGTTCATAGTTTGAAGGAACGTTTCGTTGTCTATTTCCTAATTTCAGTTTATTTACCTGGTTAGTTGTTTTTCTGTCTTTTATTTCGGGTAAAATCATTCCCAGGTGTTAGTTTTGATACCCGGGCACTTGTGCCAGCCCGTGGGGAACGGGAACGCCCTTCGGGCCTTGCCGCGGGCTGGGTCGGGCGCCGGGTCGGATGGCGACCCGGCCTGGTTCGTGACATCATCCCTCTATAATCTCCCCACCACAGAGTTCTAACATCATAGAAACAAATTCAAAATTAGATATAACTACATCCTTAATCATCACCACTAAATATTGAACTACAAAATGATAAAATAATACTTCTTCACTCCATCGGTCATTGTAATCCAAATGCATGTTAGTTTTGGATGACATCAATTACCACCCATCTGATGACACTTTTATTAACTATTCATTCGAATTTTTAGTTATGCATCTACTATTGTGTGACCTTTACATGAAGTATACATTATGTCAAGGTAAACCATTTGGAAATACTTCATACATCACTTTTTTATCAATTTAAAATCAATTTCTGAGAAAATATGTTTAACACACTTATGGTAAATAATCAGTACAAATTTCTTACCATATTAGGTAATGAGGAAATGTCTTCAAAACATGGAATACAACAATTATCTCCAAATAGTGTGGTGGATAGTTCCTCCAATGAAACAATATTTGTCTTGAGATATAAGAAACCTCGTGATATCCTTTTATTAGAACACATACTAAACTTTATCTTGTATAATCACAACACATCACATACCATTTTCCAAATTATAGAAAAATCATGATAGGTGATGATGTTTGGAGAACAATAAGCTCATGAAAATTATTAGAAAATTCATCACTTTTTTGGAATAAAACATCATTCCTTATCAAATATATCTTATGTGAGGCTAATCATGAAAAATTACAAATAAGGAGTCACTAATAACCAATTAAATCAATGAAACTGGATATCATGAAGACATTATTTATCAGGTTCAAAGAGATCACCTCTCATATCTTTTATGGATCCATAGAAACACATCACTCAGAGATTACATGGCCAAGGAAACATACCTATTGTATCCAAAATTTACAAATTGATAATTTTTCATACAACTAATGATCCCTCAAAATTACCAACACCACCACTATGTTTTCTAATGCTCATAACATTCCCTTGAATAAAACAATATTTCATCCTTAAACATTGCCACAAAATAATTTAGATGCCTCAAAAATATCCAACTCATTATTTTCATAATTTTCTTTTTTTGAACTTGTAGGACCTAAATGAATTACCACATATTCAAAATGGTAATATCAACTTTTTAAATTCTTCTTTGGAATATCCTCCTTCTAAACTCAAAATTGGTGATATCCTGATCACAATTAAATCCTAGAGATCCAATGATATCCACTTAATTTCTCAAACAAATCATCAATGAACGGATATGGATACTGATTTTTTATTATAACATGGTATAAGCTTACAGTAATCTACACACAACTAAAGAGTTTTATCATCGTTTTTGACAAACAATACTAGTGCTTTCCACAAAGACATACTAGGTCGAATGATCCCTTATCATTCGATCTCTAGCAACTATAATTTCAATTCCTTTATTTATTTTGTATCCATTCTATAAGATGTAATTAAAATATGACTAGTACATGGAATGAGATCAATCATAAAATCCACTTCCCTCATAGGTGGAAATATTGAAAAGTTTTCCAAAAAACATCTAGAAACTGATCATCCACTATTGGGAAACTGATATGCTTGATCTCTTTTACTAATTACAAAGCCAATATTTCCAAATTTTACATGATGATTCAACCAATGGTTCTAGTAAAAATGTTTCACCTTCCATTATATTCAGTAAAAATGTTTCACCTTCCATTATATTCTGATCTCCTCTAAATAGATACTCAATGTCTTCATAAGTCTTGAAACTGACTTGTCTAGTATAATAATCAATGTTATCCTATAATATTTTCAATCAATTCATATTGATAATTAAAAAATTTAAATAAATCTCCGGAAAAAATTAATTCGATATCAACTCAACACCAAAAAAATATTTATATATCATGCTATACACTTAAAGGCTCAAAATTCTCTTTGACCCAATGGAGTTTTAGGTTTCAACAATGAAGAAATCTTCTCAACTTTTAATCCCAACCCATTAAAAGCTCAAGAAGAAATAATGGAATGAGATACACCCATATCAACCAATTCTTGCAAAAGATTAGGGTTCATTATAATCTTACCTTGCACTATATATAGTATAGACTAGTCATCAATAATAAAATTTTCAACTCTATATCACAACTTTCTCATTGCACTCTATTCCCTATTACTCTATTTAGATGTACTTTTATTGAAGATTTATAGTATTATTGAAATAAACATGTATAGATCAATTCTAATGATGTTAATTATTCTTAATACCTCATCCTATCGAAGCATAGACCATCTATGACACCTAATATGTTTCTTAAAAACTCAACCTCGGATCCGATCAACAGTAGTTCTGAAGATACCACCTAGGGTTGCATTTTTGAAATGCTCTATGTGGTGTTGCACTCACTCTCTTAATGGGACTAATATAACCTCAATGGAAACATCCGGGCATTCTCTTAGGTATTAGGTGATGATTCATCGATCCAGCTATTTGATTCAGAGTCATGATCTTACCAAGGAAATATGTCTTCCTCTTCAGCTTGTTCCAAGAATTAGAGTTACCATTATTTTTTGTAGGTATCCACATACATCATCCACCCATTGTTATAGATATGTGTCTTTATAGAACATTTTATCGATTGAAAATATCATTATTGACAATTATATAGGAAATGGAAGTTTTCTAATGAATTTCCTACCTCAATCTTGATTCAAAAACATGTCCCTTTAAGGACACACTAGTAGCAAATTTGGGGTAAAATCAAACTAAATTCATGAATTTCTCATCATAATCTATCAATGTGAGTATATCATACATTATTCTAAAGAATTCCATAAGTCGTGGAATTTGGAATGTATGAGGATAAAATTATTTTTAGAACAATTCCTTATAATCCCCACATGCAATTCATTGGTCCCAATTAAACTAAAATTCTAAATCCCACCATGGGCAAGAAGGATCCTCCAGCATATACCTCACCAACATGACTTTCAACTTTGTTTTTGTATTAAGAAAACTGAATATATTATTCAACCTCTTTATCCACACATATGCCTTATATGGTTCCAAATCACCCTAAATGATGGTTGGATTATACTTTTGGAACTGAATAGAATGATTCAATATCCCAGACTCATCCCATCTGTTCCATGTATCCATAGATTGAAAATCTTGGACAATACTCTGAAATAGTTGTTTGTTCACATATGGCTCATGTAGAACATCATTTTCATCAGGTTATTTCACTTGTTTTATATGATTCCTACCATGTTCCATTTTCTATATAGACATCCAACACCATATGTCTCACTCTGTATAAACTAAATTATTAACAATTTCAAATTCCACCACATTAGAAGTATCAAAAAATGGATTCCAAAATTTAAAATTTTCCACGTTAAACCATTTTGGAAAATTCCACGATGATTTTGAAAATAAAACCACATTAAAAATAAAAATTTTGTTCTTGTTCAAAATATTACATTTGAAAAAATCATTAACAATTTTAAAATATTAACAATTACACATATTAATAAATCATTGATCAATATGTATTATACAAACTAGGTGGTAATTCATTTCTATAATTATTTCCACTATCATCTCATTGGATAAAACCATGAAAAATAGATATCAATTATTATAAGAATATCTAAAATAATTATGTACCCAAATCCCAGGTAACATGTAGTTTAATATAAAAATGTCAGATACATATTTTTATCCTATAAATTTCACGTTCCAAAAATTCTAATCCATTCAACCATATGAACTCATGGAAGAAACTATAAATAATCACAACTATAAAACCTTCAGGACTAATGATCACATGTTAGTCAAGTACTAAATAAGATGACACTGGTTGTAACATTCCTCCCCTCCTCATTGTCTTGAGTTAATGTGGAATTGGTACTTGGCCATAAGAGATATCCCAAAAGCACCAAAGAATTAAAATAAATAAAAAGAGCATCATTACACGATTAGGAATGATATTCCACTTTATAATAAAACAACTCAACTAAAAATTCCATTACAAAAAGGCCACTACATGATGTGAGATAAAAATATAAAAAACTCAATGAAATACAATCAACTTCAATACTAAACGAAAATAGAGTACCAAAGAAGATGATTTCTAATATCAAAGTACAAAATCGAATATAGAACCAATGAAAGACAAATACTCCAAATACAAAGATCTAATGGGAAAAAAATTACCAACATCCAATGCCACAAAATCGTCAAAGTACCATGATGTGCCATAAGAGAAGTTTGATACAATACCTTTTCAGATATTCTAAATAAACATATCTTCAAAAGATTCAATGTACCACATAAATTTTGAGTAATGAAACTCGGTAGGATTTCCCCAAATAACTTCCATACAAACGCCACTAGTTTTGAACATGTTATCACATCAATATATAAAAATTCATAGAAAAACAATTTAAAATGATTCAAAAACATTATAACAAATCCAAAAAATTCATTAAAAAATAGTTTTCTCAAATAATAAAATATCCAAGGAAAGAAACCAAACATGATGTCTAACAATTTCTCAATTTGTATGTTGGAATAACCCATTATTATTCACATAATCATGCAGACATGCACACCTAACCACACAATCATGTTGTTTCCATTGATGGTGGAACTTGACAACCATTCTCTATCCCTTTAATAGTGGTACTTCATGGCCATTATGTATCTCACCACATCCATACATATCTATTTAATCCAACCATATTCCAAAGAAACCATTTCCAAACCAATACAAAAACTTATTAAAACCCACATTTTTATTGAAAACCATACCAAAAACCCATTTCAATAAAACCATCTCTTTTATTGAAAACTATTTTTCGAAAAATCAATCCAACAAAAAAAATTATTTACAACGTGTTTCCATGTATGAAAACCATGTAATAAATTAAAATCATCATTTTGAAATCATGTTATAATTTTCATATTCCACCAAACACAACCAATTTGAATAAATCCATAATCCTCCACTAAAATAAGATTCCATAAAACATTTCATAACAAAATCACAATCAATATCATGAAAAAAAAATTTAATTAAGCCATAAATTTCTACAAATAGGATTAGAGAGTGAAACTGCCTACCTCCTAAATTTTGTTGAAAATGAAGAACAACAATAATATTGTAACCAACCCAGGTTGAATCTCAAAAAACACACCTTCCATGTCTTCCCATTACATCAAAAACACAAACAATACCTTGATTTGAATACAACACCATAAATATATCTGAATCAGACTATATCTAAAATATAAAGAGAGAGATAGAGGTGCATAGATATAAAAATCTTTGAGAACTATTGGAAAAAAGGATATACCAAGGGAATTGGGCATCAACACACCATAAAATTTCATTGGATTGCTTCTAATTTGATGGGGAGGGTTTACATAGTCCTTGGTAGGAATAAATCTCATGTTATGGGAGATTTAATGAAAAAATGGCATTTAATGCTAAATAAATCCTAGATAATGTTTTTTAGGATCTTTGTTTTTAAACGATGCATGGTTATTCACATCATTAAGGAAAAATAAACTATCTATGTGACAACCACTTCCTCAAATTTCATTTCTCATGTTTCTCCAAGTCTGTTAGAAAAACTGTGTACCAACTATAAATATTTTCATTCTCCCCAATTTCACCATTTCTATTATTTTTCTATATTTTTTTCCTATCTGTGCATCTAACCATATGCCTTCCTATTATCGCATGTCTCATTATGAATGGTTTCATGAAAGAGATTAATTGTTTTCACATACTATGAAAAAACCATACACCAGTATAAAATCCTCAAATACATTATAAAAATATTCCACAATCTCTCAAACATAACCAAAACACTTAAGATATTTTAAAAGAAAAATGAAAGAGATACTTACTTGAAATTAGGTGTGATATAGTATTAAATTTCATTCTACTATGATGACAATATTCATGGGCGTGGTATTCCTAAGGGATTGGGTGTTTTCATTAGACTGTGGGTAAGACTAAGGTACCATGAGAGGTTTCATGTACATCACTAATATGAATGGTACATAGTGGGATCCTATTGATTGAAACACCTAGTGAGATTTTTTATGGACATTGGATGTGATAGTGGATGGTGGAACATAGAAGAACTAAAGACATAGTCCCCGATGGAAGAGATGATGATGATGGGTGTAGGAATTAAACAAGTAATAATTTTTTATTTAATTAAAATGGTTAATTGATTGTTCCCTCAAGGAAAATGTGATAAAAATAGGATTTAATGTTTGGAGTTAGATATGAATGAGAGATAAAATAGATATTAATCTCTATGATTTGGATATTCCATTGAGTTGGGGCTCATATTTATATCCATATTATTTTGGGGGATCAAATATAATAGGTCATAATATGGATTTAGATCAATGGTTACACATATAGATGTTTTATGGATTTAGATATCATAAAATAGGACCGTCATGGGTACATCTTCTGAGAAATGAGGTCACTGAAATGATATTCAATGAATTTATAGATCAAATTATAGGAATATCATGGTGCGGGTCCTATAATTCGTAATGATATAGTTGGGGATGAAATGGATTTGGAAACCTCATTTTACCTATGAGTTGTAGGAATCATGACACACATAGAGACACCCAAATACTGGTTGAAGTTGGTATGGTTGATCGAGGTCAAGAAACTAAGAATATGTGTCAGTTTTAATATTTATTTTTTGATAGTAATTTTTTTCAACTTATAATGTCACAATCAAAAATCACGAGTATGTTTGATAGTACAACACTACATTATTGTTTGCAAACTTAGTTTTTTAGCCACACCCTACTAGGACAACCAGTTCACTTGGGTATTAGAGAAGGAATTCACTCGATTGAATAAATGTAGTGGGCTAAGTCCTGGGGTTGATAGAGTGGGATAACATGTGTGTATACATGGATTAGGGGATAAGGTAATTAATGGAGATTTCATGGAGCAAGAACATTTTTTCTTTTAAATATTTTGTTTCATATATATATATTCGGCCTAGTGGTCATGTGGTGATGCATGTATTACATGGTTTTTTTCCTTTTATATATATCATATTTTATTTTATTTATATTGATTTTTTTCATTTGATTATTGCTACAATCAATAGTTTCTTAGAATATATATTTTTTAAAAAAATCATCAAAGGTAAAAAAATAAATTTGATATAATGTTAATTTTTTTTAATTTAATGTAATTATCAATATTTAATTTCAATAACCATATATCTTATTAAATTAATGACTCTTATATTGATATCATGAGGGTACTGTATTTTTCTAACAAAATAGTTTTTGAATGGTGATTGGATCTAATCCTACAAATAGTTGAAACCTATTTTGATAAAATAATTATATGTTATATTAAATAATTTATCAAAATTAAACCTATAAAATTTTTTAATATAATATATATTGTATTAAATGATATTTTTTTACTAGAAATATAATATTTCATGCATTAATTTTTCTTATTATAACACAACCTCAATAGTTTTAGAAGAGAAAAATGTGATACAAATAAAAAATAGGGAACCCTTGGTTTCTTATTTCAATCTAACTGATATAACTTCTAGTGATATATTTAGTATATTCTATAAATGGACATTATTTAATTATATAGTGTAAGTCAAAACCTCTAGTTTAATCCATTAAATAGATTATATTTTTTAGTTAATATATTTTTCATATAATTTACTACCCCACATGTATTATATAAATTCAAGAAAAAACTAAAATTGATTTTATTAACCCATATTTATTAATTTTATTTTTTAATAACCTTCCAATTATCCATAATATAGATTTTAAAAATTAAATATATAGTAGATAAACCTTCCAACATTTTAAAAATTAATCATATTTTGTGAAACCATCCATATTAATTTGTATCCCAAGATGAATATTATATCACTATATATATATATATATATATTTCTTTTGAAAATTAAAATTACATCATTATTTTTTAATATAATAATTATATCCATGACCCCCAAATATGTTGAAAATAATTCATTAATATATTTAATTGATTATGAAAATAATTTTTTATATAATCTATGTTATAGGTTTAGATTAATTTTTAGAACTATATAATAACAGCTATATAATATCATAAATGGAAAGATATTAATATAAGAAATGATCCTGGTCTTTCTCATTAATTCACGTGCTAATTTACAATTCATAAAATTGTGAAAAACTTTGTTACCTAATTAATATGGTACTATGAATACATCCCCATAATCTCAAATATCTCACATAATTCCTTATCAAGATATGAAAATAAAAATATATCTATAATTTTATTGGTCATCATGTGAATTTATTTAAATTATTTTATAATTACCATCATGAATATTGAAACATATTGTTATTCTTCTATAATGTATTAGAATATGATTGTTGAAAATATTGAGGCTTCAGAAATTTAGGAATGGGTTTCGAGAACTTACCAAATTAATATTATTGGTCATGTAATTAGTATCATCTTTTGTACTACACAATGTATATTACCTTATTATAATTTTTTATTTCATTCACCAATAAAATTATTATTTTTTATAATGATTTCATTTTATCTATAATAAACGTATTCATCAGATGAGTATCATATATTACATGAATTTAATATGTTTTTTAAAAAATAAACACAATGTAAAATAATAACTACTTATTTTCATTTTAAATATTATTTTTCTTGTATACATATTTTAATAAACATCTGGTGAACCTAGGTGTTTCCCTTATTATATAGTTATTTTGGTAATATATATTATCAATCAAAAATAAATAACACAAAGATATTTTGGTTGAGAACAACAAGACTAATAAATCATATACATAATCACAACAATATTTTTCTATAAGAAAAAAGAGTTAAGGTCACCCCAGTTTGTATTAATGACATCAAAAATCAGATAATAATTACTAACAATTAGTAATATTTATTTTTTTCCTTCCAAAATATATTAAATGGGAATATAATCGCTTTTTTCACCCATATTGGATGGTCAATATCCTAAAAAATTTAATATAAGAAGGAATATAACAACTAGAATTTATAATATATTATAATTAGATCTCACAATATTATCTCAATCATTTCCTTCATATATTTTTCATATAAAAATTATTTTATTATTCAATACATTCAAGAGTATCAATATATTCTAAATATATTAATAAATAACTCTTTAAAAGGATTATTATTTACGTTACTCACCAAAAAAATAAGGTAATTATATTTACAAGGGTCTAAATACCTTTACCGTATATTTTACATGAAATTAAATCTTGTAAATTATTGATGTTATATGATAGAACTATATTATAAAAGATTAAAATTAATTCCTACTTGATAGATAAATAATTATTAATAGAACTAAAATTACAACCAAATATATCCCAACCAAAAATCCCACTTTAGAAATATCAGTAAAAAATTGGGATCACAATTCCATTGTTATTAAAAAAACATGATATTTAAGAATAAATATAAAGAATCACTAATTATTTGATAAATAAAATATATTATTTTTCTATTTATAAAAAACTATATCATTGGTCATACATATAATAAAATCAATTATATTCATTGAATGATATTTATAAGAAAACTTTATATTTATTTATCCCAAAATATGAATATATACATAATATAAACACAGTACATTTATGTTTTATATAATTAGTATAATAAATGAATGAATGAATGAATGTTCTTGAAATATATTAAATTTCATGAAAAATTATTAACATTTCATAAATTATACCTTATAGTATGGACTTATATAGTTATTAGATTAAAGCTACTTTGAATTCCCTTAATGAGTGGAACCATGAAACCACTGGTAATATAATTAACTTTATTTCTTAATTGAGGTTGATAATAAATCATATCAATTAAATGAATTTGATACAATGAAATATAATCATGAAATACTACTATTTTATAATTATATTTTATTAATTCACAAAAAAATAGCCGTAAAATTTTCCAAAAAAATATTGAATTTTATTCTACAATAAATAGAGAAAATCAATATTTTTTCATGAACCTAATAAAAATTAATGTAATCTTTGTATGAACTATGGAATTTTATGATGGTTCCGATACTAAATACATGTTAAAAGAAACATATTTTTCTTATTATTAAACTATTAAATTTTATAAATAAGCAATAGAGATGAATAATGATATTTTGGATATTATTACATTATTTATTCCAAAATAAAAAACATATCTATCCAATATTACCATAGTTAAATAAATTCAAAATCTTATATGGGATCTTAACTCACCATCATCCCTAAAACAATGGATTTTTCCAAAAATGTTTTTTTATTTAATATTTAATCTAATTTAAAAGGGAAAAGTGAATGTTTTTTAACTAGTATATGGGTATATATAGAAATAAGAAGTTTATATATCATTTCCATTCCTAAAAATTATTCCACATAAAACTAAAAGGGTTTGATTTTTAATTATATTTTAATGTTTAATATTAATTTACGTACTCAAATTGTAAAAAAAAATTAAGTCAAAAATAATATTATTTTTATTGAGAAATTAGTTGTCCTCATAAACCAATATACTATGGAATATTTTTAATTATATCTAAAAAATGATTACATTTTATATTATAAATTTTAATATAGAATAATTTTTCAATCATAATAAATGCTTTACCATTATTTGATACATTAATGACTAAAATTCAATTCATGTTTTTTAAAAATTAGACAATATATCCTCAAAACTACACATTTTATTATCCTTTTTATGGGATACCTTATTTTATTTTTTCTTCCATGTAATTTGTCTAAAAGATATACCTTGTAATATCTAGACATTTTCCAAAAAAATCAAAACTAACAATAGTGGAAATAAAATATTGCATCAACCTTGGTGTTAAACCCTTACCAATAATTTCGAAATAATTAACATAATACTTTTAATACATTCCATATGTATAATTATATAATCCCATGTTAATGATATTTACATCACTAAAATTAAAAAATAATAGAAAAATAAAAGTTAACTCATACATATGACAATAATTACAATAAGAAAAAAATTACCTTGATTATATTAATAAATCCTATTACAATAACAAACCCATAACCGTTGGAACATCCTCTACTAGTATCCACTAATTTTAAAAAATTACTATATATAATTTAAGGATTAAACATCTTAGAGACTTATATCACAATTAAACATAAAAAAACATGACATCCAAGTTTCACAAGTTGGGGTTGAGTACAAAACCCAATTGGATTTTCCTAAGACTCCCCATCAATCACATTTGGGAGAAAATCCTTCAATTTTAAATGAGTTTGAAGAAACATTAAATCCTAAGAAAGTATTTAAAACAAAAATAAAATACTTAGAAACCAATAAAACAAACCTTTCTTTAAACCAAACCACCGTAAAAATTAATATCACAGTTCAAAATACAACACCACACACTCATTTTTCATTCTTAAAAAATAGGACACCCGTGGAGGATGGTTATCAAGAAAAATAAATATATATAACATTATTTTAAATTAAATAACCTACTACAAACATTAATATTACCAATATGGTCACCACACACATGTTTATATTTTCAATAACTTTGCCACATCAAAACCATTGAGGTTCCCATACCTACGTGGATGTTTTAAAATACACCATTGTATTATTACTGAAAATATCCACATACAAATATGGAGGACATTCACATGTCATGTATAATTACTAAACAACCCATTAATTCAAAATTATCACAATAAAAATTTCAATATAACTCAATTCATCTTCCAATAATAATTAAATCAACAATAAAACTCAATGCACAACAAATAATAACATTGTTTGTGGGACTCAATTCATAACCTTCCACAAAATAAAAACCTAGACAAATAAATGCATAAATAAAAATAAAAAAATAAAATATAAGTCATTGAAACTATTGGTATGAGTAATAAACTCATATTATCAATTTATATTATATTTTATTAAAATACCAATATATATGAAAATTTATCAATTTTTTGTTTTCCCGATAAAAAAATTCTAAAATCCTTCATTGAATAAATTTAAAAAAACATAAACCGATAAATCAATATATTGAATTAAAGTAGTATAATAAGTGTATCATAGGTAAAAAAAAATATTTGGCAACAAATAACATGATTGAAAACCCACCAACAACAAGATGATGGTATAGAATGTCTACACAGTCAAACCTATGATCCTAACCTCTGAGGGCCTCCTGAAGACATAACAAAAAATATATCATCCATCAAAAGGGGGTCAACATCACTTAAATTAACCCCTAAGTTAAATCCATTTACCTATAAAGAAATAAAAGATACGTATAATATTTAATTAAATTCCATTTCTACATTATTGAAAATTTCCATGATTCAATGGACAAGTGGTTCAGAGTGAGAAATCAGTGAATGTATCCTTAAATTTTATTTAGGGTTGGGATCGATGAATCTATGTAAACAATGAGAAAAAAACCTTGTCAATTTTTTATAAAATTATATAATTTGGTAGAAATCTTGTGTTCTCATATGACTATAATTCATGGTCCACATTACCATACCCATATATTGAAACTGGACTATTATAAATCCAATGGATTGTAGCATAACAAAATAATCCCTATAACTATTCACCAACATGAACACCCCATTGTTAATGATTCTTGGACACATGGCTCATTTAAAATGTTATATGGATTATGTATTGACCATGAATTTCACATAGATAACCAAAATCCTAAATAAAAATATAAACACACTTCCAAAAACCTCCTCACATTCTCATAAACCACTAAATATCTCCCCAAAAACTCATAACACATGTGATCGTACGTTTAAATGATCTATGAGTACTAAATATATGTTTTTTAAATTTTTCTCTATTTTCATAGATATATAATTATATACTTATAAATAATATCATCCTTGAAATATTAATCACATGTTATTTTATGGAAATACCATTGAAAAAAGTATTCAAAATCACCCCAATATCATTAATTTTAAACTGAGAAAGATGGTATACATGTCAACTCAGGAATTTCATTCTCAAGAATGATATTTATCAATTTAATTACCACTATGAAGAAATCCTATTTCTAAAAAAAATTCAATTGTACATGATCACAACTATAATAAATTCTCTAATAGTGATACATTTAAACCAAAAAAATTTCATTCTATTGTTCAAAGGTATTTTTTCCAATCCATTTATTCCAAAAAACTTACATACATGAAAAATACAACCTAGAAAAATCCCATAAAAATTATGTTAATTAAAAATTCACTCCTAACACATAGACTATCGACAATATTACTATATCAAAAAAAATCTTAGGGTGCTCTCCATTAATGACAACATATCCCAATATCATCCCATACAACACAATCCTCTGAGTCATTATGACTCGTTCATTATAAAACCCTGACAAAAGAAAACATATATCAATATTAATTAAGGATGAAAATCCAAAATTATTATTCCATTTACCAATAATAACAATATACTTATTTAAATTATCCTTAAAAAATTTTCAATGTAGAAACCAGTTTTAAAATTTATCACAATAAAATAATATTTCAATCCATCTATGTTAAATTACTACCATTATACGATAAATATATATTTTACAACAACCATACTTATTTTAAATGACCAATAAAACATCCAAAACCCCAAGATATCATTAATAGAATCTGAAGAATAATCGTTAATTTTGGAATATCCATACTAAAACATAATGAATATATATAAATTAATCTCGTGAAACAGAATTTAAAAATATAGCCTCACACTAAATATGATTTTAGAAACCCATGATTACAACAATTCTATAGTTAATTAATTCAAAAAATATTATTTATACCCCAATTTTACTTAAATTTACCACCATAATATTATGATATAATTCATACCAAAAAAAATTTAGGAATTCATAAAAATATTGTGTGTAAAAATTATAATCTTCATGAATATTGAAAATCATAATATTTATGCCAATTATTTTCAATTTTTCAATAATTAAAAGTATTATGTGAGAATATATTTTTTATTTCAGTATCATTCAAATAATAAAAAAACTAATTGATTAAACATATCAATTAATAGTTTTATATGTTTCCACATACCTATAGTGAAGTGCAATGTTATGAACTATGGTTTTAGTTCATGTGGGAAGTAACCAGTATTCATTTTGTAACCAGAATATACATATAACACAACATGAAAACATAATTTAAAATTTATAAATCAATACCACCACACAAATCCATACTATGCTAATATAAACATGAATACCGTGAAATATCATGAGTGTAAACATCTATAAAGATATTTATATGACATGACTATGAAAAATAATCAACCAATAGTCTAAAACTAAAAATTAATTTCATAATATCCAAAATTATAATCCAATTATTTAAATAATCTATTTACCTTGCACTACTAAATGTGAAAAATCATTCCAAAAAGGGACATAAAAAATAACACTAAATTGTAATAGACCAATAGTATAGTCCACGAAACCCATAACAGAAACCCCGATCATCACCCACTAATACTTTATAAATAACCCTCCATTTAAAATAGTGTGTCTTCACTAATAATGACTTCCCATATCTACAACCATTCCATTCGAAAGATATTAAGTAGAAAAAATTATAATGTAATTTAATGAGAAACGAATCTATATCCAAGGAAACCTATACAATTATATGGACAATTGAACTTATAAAAAACCAATATCATTAAAAGAAAACATCAATTATGACATATAATTCATAGTGAAACATTGAAAAACCCATAGAATATCCAACCCATAATTTTTTAATTGATATTTTATAAAAAATAGTAATTATTTTTCAAAATTTCCACAATTTAACAACCACTAATTTTGAAACACCCATACCCATTTTAATATGATTAAAAACACCTTTATCTAATCAATCCACTATGAAAATACATTAAATTTCATTCAAAAAACTTCATGGTTTTAAATAGATTCGTAATCCTTAGAATATTATTTCTAAAGTTAAACATACATATTTCATTAACATAGTCTACATACACAAATTTATAACAAAATTTAAAAATAAAATCAATTAGCCATATGGGTTTCACTAAAATAATTTATTATGAAAATTAAATTCCAAAAAAAATTAACTCCAACACCAATTTCAATTAATAAATATTTAATAATTTTTATTATAAAACAATATATCTAAAAAAATTCAATTAAATTGAAACATATTAATAACTTTTGTGCAAAATAAGGAATACATCCCCATTTTAAAAATTCAATGAAACCCATAAGTAAAGGAAAGATATGATTTTATCAAAAAATGAAAAAATGTGTAAAAATATAGAAATGATTCATTAAATTCCAAAAATATTAAAAAAACATTAAAGAAAATTAAAACCACAATGATAAAAAATCTATGACAAAACCAACCACATTACAGATTTAGAATTCTAATCTTAATAAATAAATTTTTTTTAAATTCTCATTTAGGCATATAAAGCATATCCAATTTTTTATATTTTTTAATAATTTGAAAAAATCATTATATATCCAGAGTATAATATAAAAGGATTAGAAAACAATGATTTCAATTTAAAATGGTAGCCCAACCCCATAAATTTTATTCTTAAAAAAATAGACATAAGAAAAAAATGTCATTTTGCATCATAAAATCCCCAAAAACCTATTACAAACATATAATAAAACCCTAATAATTTACCTATAATAATAACAATGTTAATAATAACAATTATGCACAAGATCCTTAGTCTGGTTGGTGAGGAATCAACAAGTGCATCAAAGAGACCCAAGTTCAAATCCGTGTCGAGACAAAATTTTCGGGTTGTTGAAGCAGTCTGATAGTAGTAATGTAGTAGTACTGTAGCAGCACTATTGAATAAAATGTTACATTTCATGAACCAAATATGGTCACCGTCAAAACAAAACCCAACCCTACCTGTGGAAAGGATGGAATGGTGTTCCTGATCACTATGGGCTGGGCCAAGTTCCTTGGTATCATAAAATTAAATTTGGGAAAATTTTACCCAGGTATATAATAATAAAACAACAATCGTATCCAATATTAAAAAATCTAGAATTTTCAGAACAAACCATCTTTTAAAAAAATTCAGAATTTATTTACATAATATAAAACAAATCTCAAAGGCAATTACAAATGATGAAGCCCAAAATGAACATCCCAAAAACCTCCTCATGAAAATTGGCACTAACCTCAAGCCACCTCAATGACACAACGCCAAGAAGGACTGCTAGAAAAGCTGAACCACTAGAACCTAAATCTTTAACCAAAACTGGGACAAAATAATCAAGTCTACTTACACCCACGAATTTAAGTAGGATGTGATACAAAGCCCATTAGTATTCCACCACTAAAATATTCCATTTGGTAAGAATTCAAGGATGAAAATATTGCATGTTTTCTTAAACATGAAATGATAATAAGAATTTTAAAGAGATGAAACATTAAATAAAAAATAGTATTCTAGTGGGATACATTAAAAAATAAACACTTTTAAATAGAATTAAAAGGATACTGAATTTTCTAGAAAAACATACCATATTCTGATGGTAAGCATAAAGAATCTAATGTGCACAAGAAATGAGAAATAACCCCTAGGCACTTGCTTGTCGTGGGTCCCATGAACCTCGTATCTCGGTGAAAGTACCCATACAAATATATGTTATCATTCACACGATCCAATAGTAGGGATCATAAAAATAACCTAGTGGTCACCTAAAATCATCATCATCATCATCATAATTTTTTTTAGTGTTGTCAATGTCAAACATGCTACGTGAAACTAGGGCCAAACCCCACAGGATCACTAGCATACTATTACACATCCACTAACCTATCTACTTGGGTTTTCCCCCTTGTTCTCAAACAAGTTCCAAAAGTCATGAAATACAATTTATAATGGGAAATACCAGTTCCCTATCACACACACACCAAAAGTTTTTTTAAGTTTGGGGTTGATGCCTCAATTTATTATTTAAAGTGAAGACCTTTGTAGTATGGGTAGAGGGAGTCCCAATACATAGCCTGAAGGCCCAAGGACATGTGGCCTGAATACAAGGTTTGAAAGCCCTTTTTTTCAAAATACCCCTATGTGAATAGTACTACTATAGTATCTGCACTCCTATAGTGACTACAATAGTAAAACCACCACTACAGTCCATACTATAGTGCCACCACCGTTACAGTGTCACCGCTGCACTAGTCCCACTACTGCTACAGTACTACTATAGTGCCCTGCTACATTACTGCCACAGTACCCCCCGAATTTTATCACTCAGGATTTGATCCTAGGTCATTTGGATGCCAAGAAATAGCCTATACCACTTGGGTACAGTCTTGTTGGAACACACATACCAAATATCCCACACACGTGTCACAGAATACTCCATTCACGACTAAATATTAATTTTTCACATCATACTCATATAAAACAAACCAAAACCTATTTCATGCCTTTCTTGAAATTTGATCAATCATTTCAGATATTTATAAAACATTCTAAAAATGATTTACATCTTAAATCACCACTTTACCTTTCAAGAACACGTCTTATGTGAACACACTCCCCCAAATAGTACATATACATTTTTTCCAACTTTGATTAACTCAATAAATCACATCCAATTTTCATAAAACAATCATAAGGGGTATAACCATGATTGGAACATAATCCCCATTTCAAAACCCTCTTTCAAGGCCATAATCACCCCAATACAAATAAAAAATATAGTGGTAATCCCAATAATGATTTATTAAACCGC
Source organism: Viscum album (assembly GCA_963277665.1). Lineage (NCBI taxonomy): Eukaryota > Viridiplantae > Streptophyta > Magnoliopsida > Santalales > Viscaceae > Viscum > Viscum album. The sequence goes on from OY728137.1 coordinate 1,214,620,734, forward strand.
GTTCAAATTTTATCGAACTATATTGATAGATTCAACAAAATATGCACATGGAAAACACCCATTTACAAAAAAAAATATAAAACAGTGCAACTAAATGCTAAATCAATAGTACCAAAAATGGTTCCTACACAAAACATAATGTAAGATGAGCATGATAAAAATAATAATGAAGCAAATATAACTCATCATATAATGCTTACACATGGATCCTTCTATATATTGTGTTAAAAAATCACTTCATTGTGAGAAACATCAATCGCACCACCACTGCACCACAAGAGAGTGAAATCCAACCAAAACCCCAATATTTGACCATGATGACACAAAATCAAACCCTATGTTTGAACCCTATCTTCTATAAAATTCATAAAATCTTTAAAGAGGTAGGAACCCGTAAGGAGGAAGAAGGAAATGAAGAGAGAATCACTTACTTTAAGAAACCTTTAATAAAATGACCCAAATACAGTAGTAGTTGAATTTCCAAATATCAAAAAATTCATGTGAGGTTAGAATAAGGCTAACAAAGTCATGTATGAACTATAATGGGGAAAAATATTAAATAATTTAGGACTTATAAAAGAAATAATTTACATTTTCATATATGGGAAATTTGAGAAATCTAGAGATGTTTTGCCCGAATTCTTGATGCATATGAGCTCCATAGAGGGGGATAAAGGAATGGGGGGAACACATTGGTAATTGGACTTGGGTTAGAGTTGGAATAATTTAATAACCATAAATATTGAATGTGATATTAAAGAATTTAAAAAAAATTAACGCACGAAATGTGCTTTCGGGCTGGCCCAATTCCTTAATAAAAAACCCATATCCTTCCTAATTATGGATTCAAATGAGGTCAAAATTGATATGGTGGTTTCAATATATCAGGAGATGCCAATTTGGAAGTTTAATTGGAGTAAAATGTTGAAAATGAAAGAGTTTAGAAATAAAAAAAATTGGTTCTTAAATCTTGAAAGGGGCTCACGGTATGGCCCAAATCAGGAAAACTCGCACTTTCCTCAAAAAATGATTGAGAACCCCAACAACAAAGTATGAATGGAAAATAAATTAAGAAATACCTTTAAATGAATACATGGATGTTTCAATTATCCCAACAATAAAATTTTTCACCCTTGATAAACCACAAAAAGGACAATAAAAAACATTCCAATCCGAAAGGATGAAATGGACTCCTTTGCCAAGCTTCTCCCCCAAAGGCCAAAACACTTCCAGTGATCTATTAATGAAGAAATACACTCAAAAAACAAAACATAAACCACATTTATAAAACAATCAAGCCCATTCAGAAATTATCACAAAATAAAAATACTCATCCACTATTCGAACAATACTCAAGCATTTTACCCAAACGAACAACAACATCGAACAAGGTGACACTTACCATACTTTAGCTTAACCAGTATACACTCTTCAATCCCAACATTTACCAAAGGAAGATGTTGGTACTTATATTTTATAGACTTATACTAGAAACCACCAAGTTAAGACCAAGGGAATATCTGATTTACTAGTATGGGGGGACACAAATGGGCTCCCCACTAAAAGAGACAACCAAAAAAAATCGAGATAAAAACATGACAATAACAGGGGGAGGCCCGAACAGAATCCCTGATACTATGAGTATAATTACATTAGACATTTCCCAAAGAACTTATATATGAATCATGGTGGTTATCCCCACCATTAGAGCTAACCATCTTTACTGAACAGTATGGTCCAACACAAAACAACCCCAAAATTTATAGAGTAGGGACAGTCGCATGGTTAGTCCGCATTGTTTGGGAAACCATGTGCTAACCATGGGGATCCTTCTATCTACATTTCTTTTTTTGGGAATGGTTACTACTAACCATGTGCTCAACCTATCTATAAAAATATCAAATCATTCTCCAAATACTCAATGGTAACCAAAGGGGGAAGGAGTTACATTGGGCGATAACATGGACATGAGGTCCTTTCACCTCGTCCCATCGAACAGGAACAACAAAAGCTAGATGATAACACCATAAGTTTAAACTATTATCAAATATCATACTGAGGATAAGACATTTTACAAGGTTATTAATGACCATGGGATTTCCCCTAACTATGCTTTATCTTTACTCCGGGACCTAAGGCTGGAGTTCAAAGGATTGAAACATCTTCGGCCACATAGTTAGGATTTGGAAACCCCATGAACGAGATTTCTCAATTAGGTAAATAAAAACTATACCCAGATCCCAGATTGGTTCAACGAGAACAACACACTCCAAACATATATTACCAAAACCTGACATTTTTTCAATACATGAGATTAGATGTTGAAGACATGCCACCCCTTGTTTCTTCAGATAAAAAATGGATTGAGGTAAGGGCATATACAAACAACATCCTCTAAACCGAGGAATTCAATATTATCTGAAGGGAGGAACACATTTGAAAAAATATAGACTCTCATACGATTGCACAACCATCACTTTTGCAGTCAAATGAGTACATGACATTGCAAGGCTTCACCAAACATGACCCTTCCGACTGATAGAAACAGTACATGGAAGGGGACCACATGCCAAGTCCCCAAAAACACAAAATTCCAGCCAGTGGAAAAAACAAACTCCCATGACCATATTTCTTACAATGGTGGTTTAACATGAACCCCTACTTTTAAGAGATTAAAAATGACCGAGAGGCCCCCCTAGACATCATCCATACTATCAACCCCAGACTACATTCACGTTTGAAGAATAAGATTACTTAAAACACCAAGGTAATTTTCAACCTTCCACCAGCACTCACCCACCACCAGAGGATCCCCAAATCATGTAAAGATAAATAGGGTATAATCAATCTTCAAAACTCAATAAGAAATTCTATATGTTGATCAACTTTTTGAATTTCCAATGGTGAAACAATTTGGGATACACTTTAGTCTTGCATTAACTGTTAGTGGGGGAATACCTTATCTAATGAGAGAACCCAAGGACCCCACCAAGATGTTTCATTAGTCAAAATTATCCAAAAACAAGAACCAAATAGATGATGGGAACCAACATAAAGGATTCACAAACATTTCTCAGAAGAGACAACTAACTAGCCCTTCAACCTAGCATACCGACCAAACACAAAACTGAGACATCGTTCAAACAAGATGGGTTCTTGCACTCAAACATCCCACAACAACAACATTTCAAAAAATGAATAAGACACACATTCCCAAACATGTCATCAAGACATCTTGTTTTCCATTGAAATCATCTCTTTGACAATAAACTATTCAGCAGTTAGCATATCCACCAATGGTATCCCTTGGTCCTCACACGTGTATTTTTACATTCCACACTAGGAACCTTCCACATATCCATCCTGATAATCATCTAGCCATTCCATTAACCATCCATATTCACATTTAACCCCATGCATGTGGTCTTCCATTGAAATACCAATGGTTAAAAAAATTCATTCCACTTTTAAATTTTAAAATAGTCAACCAATACTTTCCATTTTCTAAATACCACTAACCATGAAATCAAAATCCCAATTTACATCTTACCGAACATTTTTTCTTCAAACCCCAATCATTTATATAAGAACTCACTTTCATTCCATACACATTAATTTCAAAACTACTCCTTCCATTTCAAAACACTTCTGGTATTATGAAAACTCCCTTTCAACAACCTCCATTTCTTTGAAAACTCATCTCTTCTTATCTAAAATAGGCTTCCAATTATTTGTAAAACATCCCAAAAGATAACCAATGATTTAGTGAAAACACACTTTCAATTCATGTACATTAATTTATAAACATATCAACCCATTTCAAAAAAAAATTAATTCCATGAAAAACTATAATTTATAAATCCCTATTAAATTTGAAACTCAACTACTCTCATTTCAAAACATGATTCTAAAATTTAATAAAATATTTCAAATGATCTGTAGTTTCCAAATAAAAATCCCCTTCTAAACTCCACACATGACCTCCATAACATTCTATCCCATTAAAACACCTTTCAATAGTTTTAAAAAATGTATTGGTAACACTTTTTCAAAACCATCTTTAACATAATTTCCTACTTTCGAAAGTGGTGTAAACACATCATTTATATTTCAAAACAATTTTGAAAATTCTGTAATACCGTTTTAAAAAAAATAAACTTCCTATTTACTAAAAAGTTGTTTCATAAATATTTACATTTCTTAAAAGATGGATTTTTTCTTTAAAACCATGATTCAAGATTCTAACTCGAAGAGACATGAGACAATGTGAGAAGAAACTAGTTTTAGTGGGAGACATGGACATATGGTTGGTGTCTATATGCCAATCATGTCACCATCACATAGATTGTTCTAGGGAAATATCCCCAACTCCACAAGGATTTCATGTCCCTATGAGATCACTGAGACTATTAACCCAACTCTTTTTTCATTTCCTGTAATCATCATCAAACTAAGAAAACCAAAGGACTTAGATAAATCTTGACTTCCACTAGTGACTTGAATCACATCATGAGGTTTACTATAAAGGCACTATACTCATAATCGGAATGTAAAGCCCCAATAATTTTAAATCCAAACTATCCGGACTCTTCATTAAATAACATGACCCAACGAGTGAACATGACACCCCTTAGATACCATTTTGTCACAAATCAATATCGGTCTCCTTAAAAATGGCACCAGACCCGACCTGTGGTAAGGCCTGAATGGTGTTTCCAATCCCCATGTGCTGGAACAAGTGGTCAAGTATCATAAAATGTAATTATGGAATTATTTACTAGTGTTTATTAACATTAAACAATATAACAATTCCAATATAACAAATCGGGATTTTTCAAAACAAACCATCTTTTTAAAAAATCAGAAATGATTTACATAATTTAAAAAAATATCTAAGACAATAAAAATTTAATAAACCCAAAATGGACTACCAAATAACCTCCTCATGGTAAGGTGAACCACCCCCAGGACATCACCATGAATCTATTCCAAGATGGACCATTAGAAACCGAAACCACTGGCACTAAAAGCATTACCTAAACCTGTGACAAAATAACTAAGTCTACTTTCACCCAAGGATGTAAGTAGGGTATGAGCCAAATACCATTATAATTAAACCACTCAATGATTCCTTGTGGTAAAAATCCAAGGATGAAAAGCTTGCATGCTTCCATAAACAGTAAATTCTAATCATAATTTTAAAGAGATGCAACATTTTATCAAAACAATTTTCAAGTGGCATACTTTAAAGAATCAACACATTAAAATAGAAGGACATCAAAACTGAATTTTATAACCCAACATACCTTATGTAAATGGTAAGAATAAAGTATCTAATGATCACATGAAACCAGAAGTAACCACTACAAACTAGCTCGTTGTGGTTCCTAGGTACCTCGTATCTCGGTGAAAGTAACTATACAAATATATGTTCTCCGGCACATTAGCCAAAAGTTGGGATCATACCCATAACATAGGGGTCCCCTAACATTATCTTCATTATAATCATAGTTTAGATAGTGTTTTAATCATCAAATTTTCCATGTAAAACTAGGGACAAACCCCATGGGATCACTAGAATAGTAGTATACGCCCACCCACCTAGATGCCCAGGTTTTCCCTCTTGTTCTCAAAAAATAACCACAAGCCATGAAATTAAATTTGAACATGGAAATACCAGTTATAAGTAACACACACACCAAACTAACCACACACATGTCACACAATACTCCTTTCACAAAAAAATAATCCTTTTTCTTATCATACTCACACAAAATAGCACACAAACATGTTTCACACCTTTCTTTCAATTTGATAAATCAATTTAGAAATTGATATAACATTATAAAAACGTTTTACATATTAAATCACAACTATAACTTTCCAAAACCCATATTAAGTGAACACACTCACAAAAATAGTTCATGTACATCCTTTTCCTAATTTGATTACCTCAATAAATCACATACAATTTTTATAAAACAATCCCAAGGGGTATAACCATTTTTTCACAAAAATGCATTTAAAAACCATCTTTCAAGGAAAACCTTATCACAATAATAATTCAAAATAGTTTTTTCATCCCTAGAAAAAATTATTTAACCACTTTCAAATGTTATAAAATTACCTAAAAACATACAACAAAAACATATATTAAACTTTGAAACTAAACGATTAATCAATATAACCAAAAATGGTTCCTGAACCAAACATACTGTAACAGTATCATGATAGAAATATTAATGATGAAATTATAAATCATATTAGGATGCTTACACATGGAACCACCTACCATTTGTGTTAAATCACCAATTTTTTGTTTGAAACTTAAAATGCACCACCACCGCATCACGAGGGAGTGAATTACAATACAAAACCCCAATCTTGGTCCCAAAATACACCAAATGAAACCCAAGGTATGAAACCTAACTTTTGGACATTTTAAACTTCATTAAAGTGGAAGGAACCCCTTAGAAGAACAATGGAAATGAAGAGATAAACCCTTACTTGAAGAAACAATGAATAAAACGACTCAAATACACCCGTAGATGAATTTCCAAAAAGCAAAAAATGAAATTGTGGTTATAATAAGGTTGAGGAGGTCATGTAGGTACTAGAATGGGGGAAAAGAGTACAAATTGAAGGAGTTATGTAATAAAAAATTTACTTCTTCATATCTGGGCGATTTGAGACATCAATAGAAGATTCACTAAAATTCATGATGAATATGATCTCTAAAGAGTGTGAAGAGATCATGGGGGGTCTCCTTGGTTATGTGGGCTGAGATGAGTGTTGAAATAACCTAGAACCTTATAAATTTAATAAGATATTAATTAATTAAAAAAATTAATGTAGGAAATGGGCTTTCGGTCTAGCCCAATAATGTAATAAAAAACCCAAATCCTTCATGATTATGGATTCCTAAGAAGTATAAATGGAAATAGAGATTTTAATAAACCATGGAATACCAATTGGGATGTGGAATGTGTGTAAAATGTTGAAAAATAAAATATTTATAATAGAAAAAAAATTATTTTAAAAAATGGAAATGAGATCACAGCTTGGCCCAAATCATAAAAACTAACCCTTTCCTCCTAAGTATAGTAAACCCTAAAAAAAGAAGGAATAGAAAATAAATTAAAAAATTACATTAAAATATGTATTGGATGTGACATAACATGTACTGTTTGGTAAACTAGTAGAAAGAACTATTTATCTTTTTGGGTTTTCATGCCACGAGTATGGTCCTTGGGTTTATTAAGACCTTCAGGCCACCTAAGGCTTTCATGATGGTAAGGCTTTTGGGCCACCTCAAGGCCTTCGGGCCACCACATGGCCTTCAGTCCACATCAAGGCTATCAAGCCACCTGAAATTATACTGAATGGACCAGGAAGACTCTGTGAGGAGAAGACTCTAGATGAGGATTCCATGAAGGACCATTAACCATAGTAGAAGGTAATCGATTTCAAATAATGTGGTGGTATGGAAATTCTCTCTGGACTAGCCCATGAAATCACTAGAAGCCTTGTCAAACAAACTTGTGAAGGTGGAGAGCTGACATCACGATGTTGATGCTGGGGAGGATTGGTCCTAAGTAGTCTGGATAAATGCATCTAAGACCTATGGGTCATGTAATGTTCAAGACTATTGCGTCATGTAATATTGAATTCTATGGGCCTGGTATGAGTTCCCCCTCATCCCATGAATGGGGATTAACAATAAATAAATAAATAAATTTACTTCAGGACATTCGAGTTGGTAAAGAATATCCATTACATAAATTATATTTTTGACATTTATGGAATTAATTTCCCACTTAATGAGTTATTTAGATATAGTTATGTAAGCCTTTATTGTATTTTAAAATTTATCTTTATTTATGAGATTTATCATAAAATAATTAAATGATTATATAAAGTAATTTCATTATCAAAAGTCACTAATGAGGAATTTTAATCAATCATTGATAATTTACAATTCTATATGGAGAGAATAATTTTATAAAAAACATAATAAAAATATTAATTTAGTATCACTCCAAAAAAATTTCCTTCTTAAGATATTTCGTGTAAATTTACACTCCATATATATATATATATATATATATCTATATATATATATTTGATAATGCATCCAAATACATTTATAATTCATATATAATTACCCTTTTATATGTTTTTTACATAATAACTTTATTTTTAAGGTATTAATTATTTAATTTATTGAAATTTTTTAAATGGGTGTTATGATTAAAAAATTTCTAAAGAGGTAAGGGATTATGTTTGAATAAAATTTTAAAAGGGATTATATATGATTGAATTTCAATTGAAGAAAATTTATTAATTATTTAATAATAAATCCATTTGTGTTTCCTCTTATATGATTATTTATAAAATTTTCAGGTCATATTATAAATTTCTTCCCTTTCATTCTTAAAATTAATGGGAAATTTTTTTATGAAAATATAACCTTATTTTTCTTTATCAATATAAAATCTTTTTTAATCCAATTAAGTATCTTATAAAAATGAATTAATTTTTTTAATATTCTCATTTATTTATTAAAAATATATTTACCCATGTTTAACATTTAAATTTTTTTCTAAATGGAATTATCATGCAGTTTTCCAAATACTGAAATAATTATTTTCCATAAAAAGTATAAAAGGAATATTTCATTCAATATGATGTTATTGGAAGCTATTTACCACTTTCATGGAAAAACATAATATGTATTCATCCTTTACAAGTCTACAAGTTTGTTTTCAAATATATTTTTTCTAAAATTAAGGAACTTCATTGTTTGTAAATGTTATTTTCAATGTGGAATGTGTATTTTCCTCAATAATGATTTAATGATTTTATATAGTATTTCTATTTTTCAATGAAAACAACCATTTATTTTACATACTCTCCTCTAGGGATATATTTTAATGATACAATCTTTATTGTTTCTCAAGATTGATTCTTATTAGTTTAACCAAATATATAATTTTATTTTTCTTTCTAGATTTATTTTTATGATATGAAAATTATTTTGAAGTATTCACATTATTTTGATAATTGTAAATTAAATTTTTATTAAACAGTTATATTATTTGTATTATAGATATAATTATTTACTAAACCATATAATATTTCTCTATGTGGTTTTATTATGTTTAATGTTATCTAATTGACTATATAATTATTAATTTGTTGTATTGATTACTCAATGTAAATATTTATTGATAAGTAATATTATTCTTGATTGAAAAATAATATTCAATATAAGATAAATTAATTCCACATAGAGTGATGGGTGGGGCCTAAAATTATATATCCTCTTAGTGAATTGATTGGTATCATGAGACACAACTTTAAAATATAAATAAATGGGTCTTTATCCATAGTTTAAACTATCAAGATGAAATGACTTCATGGTAGAAATATCATGATGTATGAGATTATAAACTTAAATATTAATAATTTAAAAAATTTATTTTTTTAATTTTTTCAATGAGTTTAATTCTTTGATATTATCCCTATATTATCATCAAGATATTGTGATTATTTTTTTAAAATTAGTTGATCACTATTTACTACATTTTTATTAATAATCATGCTCAATAAATTTATTAATAAGAATTTGTTTATAGTGATTTTCCTTGAAAAAATTATTATGAATTATGGACTTAGGATATATTCCTCTATACAAAACCCTAACTAAAAATATAACCTCAGCCTCAAATATTTTCTTCCCCATTATATAGTAACAAAATAAATAAATGTGTTCAAGGATGAATAATAATTTCTTCACTATGTTGTAAGTTTTTTTTTTCAAATTTAATGAGAAAAAAAATTATGTATCTATTTTACCAAAACCAATAAAGTATTTGGGAAATTGGTATTTGGTATCTTGTATCTAGAATAAATGTAGTAATGTAAACAACACCTTTTGACTATTGTAGTTGGGGTCATTTTAAAAATGAAATTCTCAAATACTCAATTCTACCCAAGCTATAATTTTTAGAGATCTAATTTGGTATTGTCAAGGTAAAACACTTATGATGGTACCTACATATTATGTAATTATAAATGATGTTCCTAAAGAATTATAATATGAATTGAGGACACAGTTTCTCCCTTATTTTTCAATTATATTTTTCATTGCTCTTTCTGTACTATAATTGCAATGGAATTAATATTACCAAAAATAATAATTCACAATTTTCAAATTGATAAACCAGCAGGTAATGATTATTCACAAATTAAAACATTTCCCTTTATAACCTATATATACATCAAAAAACACATTCATGAACATTCATTACATCACATATAATGGTTCATGATTTCCAAAATAATGTTTGTCACAATCCAAAAACTTTTATTTCTATTTCTATTTTACAGAAGGAATGATCTTTATTAGAGAACATAATCATATGGATTTTACCTTAGAATGTTCATTGATATTTCACATTTATCTCCATGTATTTTTTATAACATTTATTTTCATTTTTAATTTTTTATTGGTACCTTTATTCATAAATGTAATATGATTTCAATGTGCGTTTATTTTAGAGAATAATAAAATTTCCATTAGAAAACATGATTTATAAGTAAACTTATTATTCATTACATACTTCCCCCATAATAAATTACACCCTAAATATTTTAAACCTACCTAAAAGAAAATAGTTATATTTATATTTCATCTCTACTTATTTATACAAACTCAGACCTTCGAACTTGTGATTTTTCAACAATACTTTCAGGAGTTGGGTTAAATTGTTACTCAAGAACTTTTCCCTTACACAAAAAGTCATGATAATTTATTCTTCATATAATATGGTAGTTTTTAATTATATAAAAATTGTGTCTATTATATGTTTTTGGATATAAATATTAATTCTAAAATGGGACACATGGAATACGATTTGGATATTAAAACAATTTGGAAGTAGTTCTACCTGATTGAAATCGTTACAAGCATTTTCAAGAATATGATATTGTCCAATGTACCATGGACTCTTACTACCCAAATTTTTAAATCTCATGACCCATCTCTATGATAATATATTCATGAATTCATTATCCTCAATAAGATACTCTAATTCCTCCATCAATTTTTATTATGACACTTTTATCAACTCTTGGTAATGTTGATATGTTTTTGATCACTTTTACCTTCTATGTAGTTCCATTTATTTTGTAATATATAAAATCATTAGCTTATCTAACAACATATTAGGATTATAGAGTTATAAATAACATTAATTTAAGTTAATTATATATAGGCATTTGATTAAGTGAGTAAAGGTTGTTGTTATATGAGAATTACAAACGTGGAAGATGTTGATCCCTACATCCATGAAAGTCATGTGAGATAGTACATAACATATCGTAAACTGTTTTATCGGTCCTCTCAAACTCCCCATTAGGGTACGAATGAGAGGTTATGCTATTTTTTATATGTTATTAATTGAATTTGGTGGCGTCCTCATTAACTTGTAAGTAAATAATGGATCTTAGTCTAAACAAAATTGATAGTGGTTACCCATTAAATGTCACAACATCTACAATAAATATATGAGTAACGAACTCAATGATGAAATTTTATAATATAGTGATAAAATTTGCATAATTTTCTCATCTATTAATTATTTTCAATGTATAATTGTTTCAATTGGTTGTCCTATTAATTAAAGTAACAAATTATATAGTTTATTTTCCCCACATATATATAGGGTGTGGTAGTACTTGCATCACTTCCTTTAGTAGTTATTTCAATGGAATCACTTATTGAAAAACAAAACATCCAAATATATAGTTATCAATTTACCAATTCATATTATCCCACCAAATAACTAGTCAATATTTCCATCTGAATTAATGAAAAAACATTAAACTTATCACACAAGTATTATAAACATATGGTCATAATTCCCCAATGATTAATTTTCCAATTTTTTCTACTTGAGAAATTCCCTCTCCCAATTTATTTAATGGGTGTTAAGGAAAATCTTGTTGAAAAATAATTATTTACAATCTTCAAAATGCATGGATTCAACCACTTTAGTTGACATTGTTTTCTTGATAAATGTCAACCACTAATTTTTTCCCCCCTATATGTGATATAATTGCAACGAAACATTATCTTTCTTAAAACAATAATGAATAAAAAATATTTTTTATGTAATATTGATACATTATTCTATGATGAATGGATAATTGGTTTCATAAAAAATTAGATGTCTCTAAGGCATAACATCCAGTTGTTCTTTCCTTGGTGAAGTCAAATACGCCACATGGTTTATGTAGTTATAAATAATATGAGATAATGGATTCTGCATTGTCGTCATGTTTTAAACTCTAACACCACCATATTTGTAATTTCATTATCCCATTTTCTATTTAATCTGTTATTTATATGAGAAATTTTATTTCCTCTTATTTTTTACGATGAAGAATACTTATATGTGGAATCTGTTAGTTCTGAAAATGTTATAATAATTAGAAATGTAAAATTATCCTCATATACTTTAATAAAAAGTTTCTAAGAATAAATACATCAATCCTAAAAATTTTATATTATTTTTTAATTCATTAAAATAGTACATAAAAATCTAGTGGTTAACACAAGAATGTCTTTTAGGACTGTGAAATGAAAAGTGTGACAACGATTATTTTTAATGAACATGGTAATGAATGATTTAATATCTAATCGACCATTTTTTGATTTATGTTATCTTGGTATAACTGTTCTAAATCCACATCTACATTGAGAGTCAATATGGGGATTTCATTTCATGGAAACGACTCACTTTATAAATCATCATGTTTTCAAGATGTTTTCCTATATTTAGACACATCCCATGAATTCTAACTCATACTATTTTTTATAAATTACAAAAAATTACTTAACCAAATAATTTATACTAACTATTGTGACCCTTATTTTATATGCATGATTTTTATCTTAATTACGATAAAAATATTACAATAATAACATTAAAAGTTTCTTAGTTTCTTAGTTTCCTATAAATGAGTTATATAATCGAATGAATTACTTAGGAAATAAATAAACAAAAAAAATTTCTTATGATCATGAATGAATCCTTCCAAATTAAATTATTGGTTGTCTCATTCCAATTAATTTTTTTGAAGCATACATCAATTGAAAAGGAATGGCATAAAACCTAGTGAAAAATAAACAAATGAAACAAATGATGATTAACTAAAATTGATAAAACAAGATTCAAGAAATGAGAAAATAATAACAATTACACTATATATAGCATGTGAATGAGGCTACCATCTTAAAAAGAGACATTCATAATCATATCACCAAGGACTAATCCTCGTGTTTCATAAAGAATTTATCATGTTAATCACTAAGGAATAAAAAAACATTTTATATCAAGAGATTTATTCATTAATAAATGCATTAGATCACAATCAAGTTTCACCATTCATATTTCATAAATCATTTCTTCAACATCAAAGATAATAAAAAAATCATCATTACCCTGTAGAGAATAATAAATGAGTTTCATAAAAATTCATTCAATAAATAAGTTCTTAAAATCATGAACATTAAATAATTTATTTCCCAAGAAAAGGGTAGGTTTTATTCACGAATTTAAATCACCAATAAATTATATATTATTAAATAAATATTAATACCCATTTATAAAAAAATATTGAGTATTCATAACATTAAAATAAATGCATGAAAAATAAAAGATTGATTTCTATATTATAATATGTATACAAATGGATTTATATATATGGATTAATGAGAGATAATGAAAGTATCTAATTGATATAAAATAATTTATATTTTAATGGGATGAGAATAATTTCATGAAAACATGATGACATTGAATGTATAAGGATTACTAAAAATTTTCTAATTTGATAAATAAGAACCAGAGTAGAATCACATTATTGTAAAAAGTAAATGATTAGGTATAGGTTATAATTATAGAAGTTAAAAAATATATCACCTTTTTAAAATCAACTAGGATGTAAGAGGATAATTATAAAAACGTCACAACATAATCAATTGAGATTCAAAATTCTTAATAAAAATTAAGAACTTGAATGAAATTTAATATGAAGAAAATCCCTTTCCTTGAGAGATATATATTTTAAAATTAATGAGAGTCCATGGAAATATAGAAACTACATTCAAAGTATCCATTGAAAAAATGATTTTAATTTTATTTTTAATCGCTTTTGAGTGAATGAAACTGGGAGGGTAAGTAGATATTTATAGGAAATATAGGAGGATTTTATGATAATTTTTTAAATATTGTTCTTGGTAATATATTAGGTGGATAATGGAAAGCCATTATATTATCTATGGTTTTGGATCCTGGTTTATGACATTATGAAGGTATTTTTTTAATATTATAGTTCCAAATAAGAAATTCAATAAATTATATTACTTTGGGAGTGGTAAAATAATTTGTCTAAAACATTACTTTTTGTAAAACCACAATTTCATTCAAAGATGTCCTAAGGTAATATAATTTTTTTAAATTTTATTTTAAATAATTTAAATTTTAATATTATAAAAATAAATAATTATTTTCATTGGTTCAGTTTTATTGAATATTACATCATTATTAAGTGTTTATGTAGTCGTAATATATACAAAATCACAATACTGTAAATTACCTATTCATTGAAAAATAAATTATTTTATAAAAATTATTAGAATTTGACCCTAACCTAATATTGACATGATAATATAAAATATATGGTATATTTTTTCAAAAAAATTTAAATATGATTTTTTCTTAACATCAATATAAATATACATTTTTGTTTCAAAAAATAACAGTTTTTAAGACATAGTTATTATTCTATCCTCAATGAAAATAAACTAAGACAATATAATATTATATTTATATTTATATTCAATTAAAAACTTTTTAGTAAAACATCATCATGAAATTAAATTTTATTTAAAATATATGAATTTTTCATAATAATGTATTTTAATTATACAACATCAAAAAAATAATATTATGTATTTTTTATAATGGAAAATCTAGTTATGATAATCTTCTTATATTTATATAAATATTATTAAATATAATAATAATGAAAATGGAATTGGAAAAACCACAATTTAATTTATATATTGAAAAATTCACTTTTATAATATTGATTCCATGATTTGAACCTTTTTAATACACAAATAGAATCCATAAGGATCATGTGTGTGATGTTGGTACATTTTTGTGGTGTAAAAACTAACATTGAAATAATGGAGATCTCTACTAACATGAAGTTACCCATAGTTGATTCCACTCAAGGATTTCCTATTGAATATTTTCATGGTATTCTCAAAGGTTGAACTGTAATTTAACTACCTCCATCTTATGGTTAGAAATATGTGTTTCAAAAGGAAATATCATACTAGGTGAGTATATATTTTCTCCCTTTTTCATTGATTATCTTTTATTATTACCCTTTATATAAACTAATTCTAATATTAACATTATAACTAGTGGTAATTATTTAAAATGTTCATACTATTAAATGATATAGTATTGGACAAATCATAATGGTCATTTTCTCATGATACACAATATATACTCCACCATTTTCAAACATCAAATATTATTACATTACTTATAATGGTTCCAAAAATCCCATTACAATTTCTATCATATTCCTCACCCACCAATTTCTTTTGAATACTTTCCATCTAGGAAAATTATTCATTTGATAATTCAATACTATGGTGTCTTCCTATGTTGGTGCATTGTTCTTTATTGTTTATCAAACTATATTTTCCTACATGTTATATTCAACATTAATATTTTATATGTAATTTTTTTATTAAATGTAATTGTATTTATATTTTCATCAAATATAATGAAAACATTATCATTTTTAAACTTGATTTAATTTATTAAGAAAAATTTTGTGTTGTTAAATGATTGATACATGGAGAATATTATATATATATATTATAAAATTATATATTATCTTATTTTAGTTTTATCATATCACAACTATTCGAAAACAAATACCCTTTTATGTATTTTTTGTGTGAGTGGATAATTTGATAAAAATATAACTAAATCCATCCATTAGACTAGATGAGTTAACTCCTAAAATATCACAGTTTGTGGTAGCTTCAAAATTATCTTATATTTAATGGGAATTATAATTTATGTGTGTGTAGTAATTATGGGATCTGGTATGAGAAAAATACATAGGGGGCGAATGGGTGTGTAATTGGTAATTATCCTTGTTTAAATTGTTATAATAGGGGTGGGTGTATTCCTCTCATGGATTATAAATGTTAATAATGCCCAAAAGTTATGTCCCATTAAACATTGTATCTATCTATATAAAATAGTTCCAAACAGTTTCGTAGATGAGGTTATTAATTATAAATGTATTAGAGTAATAATTATGGGTTTTTAAAAGGGACATCTATTGGTTAAATAAATTTTTGTGGTTCATTATATGGATGATCCTCGGGAGTTATTATAAAACATCAATATGCATGGATTTTAGAGAAATAAACTATATATATATATATTGGGTTATATAGATTGTAACATGGATGGTGGACCTTGAATTAAATTTAATGTTAATTAAATTTTCCTGAATTAATTTCTATGTGTATTTGGGAATGTAACCATCTATGAATTATTTTCACAGTGGACCCTAAAATGGGAAAAATGTTTTTAAACATTAATTGAGAATTAACTCACTATGAATGTTATTTTAATTTTTATTTTCTTCAAATAGATTAGTGTAAATGTTTTCTCATCTTTTCTTTTAAATTAAATAATACAAAATTGGCCTTTAAAATTCTTAGAAATGACATTTATTAGTGCTCGGATAGCACTGACTATGTGAGCAACATTTAAAACCCAAAAATATTATCAGCACTGAAAAAAATGCTGATAGAGGGGACATTTATCTGTTCTCACATAAGTTAAAATAAATGGGACCTTTATCATATCTTCTAAAAGAGGGGACAAAGGTCCTATTTATCAGCACATTTATTTAGAACCACTAAATGAATCATTTATCAGGGCTAATAATAGCATTGATAAAGGACATTTTATCATCCCCTATAGAAGCAATGATAATGTATACAGTTATCATCACTAATAGAAGCATAGATAATTTATACCATTATCTGTTATTTTAAAAAGCGCTGATAATGGACCATACTATAGTGTGTTGTAACAGTACACAACAGCCATATATCCACCAGAAACACATATGAAATGCACACAAAATACACCTTAGACACACTATATATCAACCAAAACATTTCCCAATACATTAATTAAATGAGATGAAATTTACCCAACAAATACTAGAAAAAACACTATATTATAAACATTTCAAACATTAGTTTATACAATTACATAAATACAAGTTATTACATGCATTCAAAACAAATCCTAGATATCAATGTTATAATTATTTCTATTTACTATCTCTATCGAACTACAATCACTACATGAGTATCTTCCAAAAAAATACATCAACTCAAAAAAAGTCTCTACTTGTATAAGAAAATAAATATTATGAGTAATGCTAAACAAAAATAAATTATACATAAATATCAAATAATACATAAACTCTATAGATATTTATTTTCTATAAAAATATTTAGATTGAATTTTTATTTGAGTAGAGGTAGTAGTGTATCTCTTCCTACAAATCTAATGAAGATAACATGAATTAAAGTGATAAATGTAATACAGTAGGGTTGAAATGATTTTGAGGGAGTGGAAGCATTAAAAATATAAAAAGAACCCCAAATTGAACAAAATAATCCACACATGTAAGAAAACAATTTTTACATGATTGATACTAAAATGAATTTAATTAAACATAAATATGAATCAATTCATTAATTATATGTAAAATTATTTTACTGAAAAAAAAATCATGATTACCTCTATGATTCTGTAGAGACAACATCATTTCACTTCTGACGACGCCATGACTCATGGATTTTTATATTCTAAAATAAATAATCCCTAAAAATAATAATAAAAATTAAATCAACATGTAATTATATAATTTTCAATAAAATAGATAATTTATATCATAACATTACCTTAACATATTTCCAAAAGGATTCTTTGGTCCAAATATATGCTAATATAAAACCTAGGGTTCTTTTTTCCCTTCACTTCTATTGGTTAACTCCCACATATCATTGTATATGACCAAAACATCCAACCTTGCCTCCTAGTGATTCTCTCACCCCACATACGCTCACCAATATCTCTATCATATAACCATTCATTATTCACTTCTCCTTCTCTTCTTCCACCCATTTAGAAGATACAATGATGCATGATGAATTCTTGTGAATGCATATAGTAAATGGGTGTAGAAAAGAAAGGAAATGATAATGTTGAATGGTTATATGATATATTTGGTGGCGATTGTGTGTGAGATGATAGTATCATGTGGCTGATAGGAAGGAATTTTAGATCATATTCTCAGGTAAGTGGTATTGAACCAATATTAGTAGAGTGCATAAAGAATCTAGAGTTTTGTTGTTAAATTTGTGATTGATGAATTGACAATCTGTGTATTGGATTCATTTATCAATAGATCCAAATAAAAACCAATATTATTACAACACATTACATTAGTAGAAACATCTATAGAAATGACAAAAATAAAGAATACAAAAAATTATACACATAAGGCACAACAAGAGATTTCCAAAAAAAAATAGACATCTACAAACAATAGTGATAGAAATATGGGTACTACTTAATGAAAGGAAACCCATTTAAAGGTTCACATTAAAGAAAAACATTTTAACTGTGTATGGATAATTTCATCAGAATTTTATAATTAAATATTAAATTATAATATCTAAAAAATAAAAATAATAAACCCCCAAACACCTTAACCCAACATGGTAGAAAAAATAGAGCAAATGTGTTTATGTTTTTATCCCAAAAATACAACCAAAAATGATTTCACCACCAACTTTTAAAAACAGAGATTATTGGAGAAGAGGACCCCTCCTTGAACTATAGATAATGATAGCCAATTAAAAGAGACGATTTCAACATTTCGTATGACACCACCTCCAAGAAAACAAAAAACAGCTCATTGAAGTGTTCAAAATAAGCCTTCATCATCAGCTCACATTGATGGAAACTCTTGAGATATCCATTTTATTCTTCTTAACCACCATATATATAAACCATCACTCAAATACAAACAAAAAATCTTCCCATGTCATCCCAAATTGCATATTCATAGGGAATACTACTCTTATTCTTCCAAATATTGACCCCAAAGAAGACCCCAGACATCACGATGTCTAATATAATTTTTACTTCCAAACATTTTGAATACATGCTTTACATATTCAAGCCACTTCACTACTTCTAACAAAACTTGATTTCTAGGGAAGATGGTCAGAAACTGAGGATAACCAAAAACATGGGGTGACCCAATAGAAACATCGTAGACCTTTTTGGGTGTAAAATTATGAATAACAAAACAAATCATAAAATCATGTTCATAGTCAATCTAAAACACAGCCAAAATGAACCTCTCCAGCCAAAAATACAGTAACACAAGATAAATTTTGTAACAAATCAATAATTATGTATTCGAAAATTAGTATTTCAATTTCAACCCACTTCTTCTAAAGAAACTTTTTTTAACTTAATAACAATCATTTTTTAGGAAAATCTAATTTTAAAAATCATTATCCCCTTTCAAGAAACCATTCTAGAAAACAATTCCATGATGATCCACAATACATACCATCCACATTGTAAATAATGGAAGACTAACTAGTCAAATACCACATTAATATTGTATTTATCATGAAATACTTTTCATAGTTGTCATCAATCATCTCTCATCAAGATTCTATGAGGTCAAACTATACAAATTTATTCTAGAATACAGAAGTTAAACTACATAATGTATCTCATAATCTTTTTATGTTGTTAAACTACACAAATTCTTCCTAGTATCAAGGCATTAAACTATACATTATATCTCATCCTGGTTATTGGACATTAAACAACACTAATTCATTATAGAAGAACTATGTCAAACTTAACATCACCTATCATGTTGGTTGCATGACATTAATCTTTACCAAATCATCATGGTTGTAGGAAGCTATTTTGAAAAAAATCTCTCATCTTGGTTTTATGTTGTTAAACTACTAATATTTTTCTTCTCAATAGTCCATTAAAATAAACATATTAGTTGCACCTCTAGTGGTTCAGATATGAGATGTCGGGTTCGATTTGATTAAGAACATAACAAATATGCAAAACATGGGACCCAAAAGATCAAACAAAAATATTATAAAAGTAGAAAATAACATACATTGGATTCCATAATTCATTCGATTGAAGGATCATGGTGGAACTATGCTAGTTGCATTGGAGTTATGCGAGAGAATCAGAATCGCGATGCGTGACTACCTGTTAGGGTTCTTTTAAATAGTCCAGGAAATATTTTTACCGCACATTCATTAAATCACTGATAAAGATCCCTTTTATTAGCATTAAATTTATATGAGCTGATAAAATGGATCTTTATCAGGGCAAAAAAAGAGTTGATAATTATTGAGATTTATCTGTGATCAGAATGCTCTGATAAAAAACATCCATGTCAACATTGAAAAAATTATTTTAACAGTACTATTTTACCAGTAATAAATATCAATCATTATCTGTGCTAAAATTTTGGCACTAATAAAGGAATTTTTTAAATAAATATATTATAATTTTATAATTATTTAATATATATAATTACTTAGTTATAAATATTTAAATACTTATTTAAAAAAATGTCTATTTATAAGAATTATAAATATACAAATATATAAATAGAGTAAATGTACATTTTTAAATATATATCTTTATAAATATTTATTTACAAATATATTTTTAACAATATTATTTGATTTATAATCATAAAAAAACAATTTAAAACTATGTGAAATTTAATATTTCAAAGTTCACATTTAAAATATTGAAAAATGGATAAATTTTATTAATTAAATATAAATTATTAACAAAATATTGATATATATATATGTGTGTGTATATATATATTTAACTATATATGAATTCATATTAAAAATACTAAAACATTTTAAATTAATATATATAAATGAATAATATAAATTGATCAAATTCTATATTAAAATAAAAAATAAAAATATTAACAATGAATTCCCGAACAGTAATTGTATTAAAAATAAATAAATAAAATTTACTGATTAAAAGCATAATATATTACATGTATCATGTAAATAATGAAATTATAAAATATAATGAAATATGAAAAAATGACATAAATATTAGGTGTGTGTTTCTATATTTTTCGTATATATATTTTTGTGTGAGATTGTATATAAAATAAAGTAATTATATATATTTAGGTATGTTAAATCAATGATACAAATGAAATTTGATATATGTTAATTTGGAAATTAAAAAAACATAAAAAAATTAATAAGACATTGATATATTTTTAATTAACATTTTATATTATATTATATATATATTACTTTATTTAATATATATAATTTATTATTATTCTTAATTAATATATATATATATATGTGTGTTTTTGTATTATAATTATTCATTTATAATAATATTTATTTCATTAATAATTTTTTAAATAATATAGCTATTTATTTGTTTATTTTTTAATAATATATTCATATATATATATCGATATTTAATAAATACTATTTATCAATATTTATAAAATATATATATATATATATAATTTATTCATTTTTATTGTTTAATTTTTATTTAATAAATTTTTACTATATTTCTTAATTACCTAATTTTAATTTTAATATTTTTATTTATTTTATTTTATTCATTTTACATATCTATATATTAAATATATATTTATTTTTAATATTTTTTGACATATATATATATATATGTTTATACATTTTAAACAATAATTATTTAATTAATGAAATTGTTAAAAAAAGTAATTTTATTTTCTGAACATTTTTATCTCTTTATTATGAGCACACATAAAGGGTAACTTTTATCATCGCTAAAAATAATGTGCTGATATAGAGTTACCATTTTCAGTGCTAAAATAAATCACTAATTAAGGTGACCTTTTATCGTCACCAAACAAAATGTGCTGATAATACTCCCTCTTTATTTGGACGTGTTTTACTGCAGATAAAAATTTACAATTTCAGTGCATTTATCTAGTACTAATAAATGTTGTTTCTATTGATGGCTAGTTTTGTAGTAGTGTAGAGAGTGCGAATTTATTATACATAGATTGATGAATGAGATTTCCATTTTATTTCCATATAATCATAGAGTATTTTATAGATGATAATATATAATGTCTATGACCAAAGGGTGGATTGAGATATGATATATTTTGGTCATATTGCATTCATAGTGATGACATACTTATAGATAGATAGTTTTATGAATTTTGATCATAATTATTTTCTAGAAACTGACTTTCATAATAACATGATGTTTTTTTGGGGTCCTTGAAATCTAGAAAATTTTAATCTAATAATATTGGCAATGATGAATTTTAAGCTGGCACCACTTATGATTCTTTCTATTGAATTGATCATAACCAATTGACTTTATGATTTTTATGGTAATGTAAATATGTTCATTTGTATAATTCCGGAATGAAAAAAATTTGCAATGAATTTCAGATCAGATTACATAGTTATTGAAATATAGTAGATAAATTTATGAGGGGTTAGTGTTCACATGGAATTACATAATTGGTTATATTCCCTTGAGTGGGTGGAGTTTTCATTTTATATTGGTTTTTAGTGTTACGATTTGAAAACATATTTTGACATGAGATATTATTTTTTTAATTTTACCTTCATAGACACCTATATAATTTTCTACTGAGTTTTCTAAAAACTATGATAATTGATTTGAACTTTACATAAAGGAATGTGACCAGTTTATCCTGATTTTTGGAGATACCATGGATAGTATAAGAGGAGTTTTATATGGATAGGTCATGATAAGAGTATTTTATTTATAAATGTTATATATTGGTGAAGAATAAATGGGTGTTTATTTAATTCATATATGATAATTTTTATTTTTTGGATTTGGTTCATTGTTTTGACATTGTAATTGATAAATCATGAAGTGGTGTTCATTTAATAAGAAGTAGTTTTATTTGGTAAAAATTTCATCTAAAAACTCATTTGTTGTGTATCGATCTAATATAAGAGAAATTATTCATTGAGTTGGTACTCAAGTGTATATTCCCCTAAATAAATGTTTTTTGAGAGTCCTAAAATGATTTAAGTATCCAAAATATGTGAAGTGGTGTATTCGTCATTAATCCATGAGTTTTAATATAATAATTACTTGTTTTTCAATTTTTTCATGTGATTTTTGTATACCAAAAACTAATAAAATATTTTTTTTGGTTCTAATTATAATTTAATAATAACCCATGGGATATTTTACTATAGTTAGTTATTTCAATATATTTAGGAGAGGCACATCAATAATTGAATAACATAGGGTTAAAAGGAGTATATTGTCTGATTCAATTGATATATATCCATTATCAATTTATTATAATAATATAAAAATTATTATAGAATTGATATTTACATTAGTAATTTATGATGATTTATTTATAAAAAATATCAGTGATAGAGTGTGACAATAAATTTGATGGTTTGTTCTATTATGATTCCTCCATGATGTACAGCGGGTATATAAAGGATTTATAATTTGAAAATGTACACAATTATTAATTTAAATTGATTATGGATCCTTATAAGTCAATTATATACTCAATGTTCCATATATATTGATTGGATATATATTTTTAGACCTTCATTCTATATTAGTCTTAGGTATTTGAAGTGACATCCAAAATAAAGTTACAGTTCATTAGATGATAATCAAGGATAATGTTGTATATAAAATCAAATGGATGGTTTATCAACATGATAAATAAAAATTATGATGGAATCATAGTTTTTTAGTCATATAAGACAATTTAATTAGTTTTTATAATTACCCCTAATACATATGGAGTGTCATATCTAGTTATATATGGGCCACTTGAAATTTTATTTTTAGAATATCCATTAATATTTATAACAAATAGACCCATCGGGGCCCACCTGGTCGGCAGACAGCTGATACTCCATTATCCAAAGACCATCTCTAATATTCCAAGGGATCATTATAAGAATTAAGAGTAAATAATATAAAATCAGAGGTCGTAGTCTAATTTAATGGCACACAAACCAAACCATCTCCATGAAATAGTGTAGAGGAATAAGAAATATACTAACATTTAGAGTAAACCAAATAAAAAAATTCTTTTTGGGATTAAAAATATGTTTTAAAGAGTAAAAAAATTGTTAAGAAGAAAAATGCATGCCCGACCAAAAATGATTTCCTAGGCTTACAACATCTATATTATAATAATTTTGAGATAGCTCATCTCTTAATCGTTAATCTTGTACATCATATATGGACTAAACATGTTATTATAACTATGATCCACTAATTTATCCTTAAAATGATTTTTTTCTATATAAGACTCGACCCATGAATTAAAATCTCATGTAGAGGTGAGTATAAACATACTTATTAGGACATCCCGAAATATAAAAAGGGTAAAAATTGAAATAATAGAAGTCAACACAACACAATTATAGAGAAAATACACCCATATATATATATATATATTAAAAATAAAACAAGGTGTGAGAGAAAGGGGATCTTCATCTCACATCCTAGATAAGGATAATGTGCTTTCTTGTAGCTCCAATGGTCCATATATGATGTCTAGAATATCACATGTCTATTTTAGAAAACAATATAGAGAACCCACACCATGCCACTGCTCCATATGCCAAGGGGAAAAAATCTATAATATGGTAACTACTCATTATTAAATCTGGGGGGTTCCATATAATATATAGATAGAGGAAGTATGTCATACTTTGTATGGGTGTTTCACTCAATTAAAAGAGAACACACATCATAGTACAATGGCTTCTACTCAACCTTCTAAATATTAGGGGCAACCCACATCATAGTACTATAATGGGGTTTCCAATCTTCATCGCCCCTTAATGATCTTTCATAACAATTTCTATTAGTCTAGCCTCACCTAAGGGTAATTCCCTCAAAACCTAATGTCATATCTTGAAATAAACTATGATTTATACCATTGTGTTATAAATGTAAATATGATCATGATTGATTACCTATAGACCAACATCTAGGTCCTAATTATGGAGATACCCATAGTGGAGGCTACCAAGAAAATTATATAGTGTGAAACATGGATCACACAACATGTGACCTCACTCATAATATTGTATTTGTCCTCAAAATTACATGGTCTAGCTAGCCATGTGGGTATACATGTTGTGTATGAGGGGGGGAGGGTGGGGGTACATGACATATCATCACTGCCCTACTATTTCTCGTGTCCATCTGGAAGATGACCATGTGCATCAGTACATACAGGTGTACATAAATTTGGGTCAATATACTTCAGGTCATTCCCATGTACATGGATTTGACTATGACCATGTTCTCTCATAGTACACGTAGGGTCTCCGGTATAGGGTCGCATAACATGTTGTGGGTCCACACTGTGTGTGACATTTTTCATCACTTCTTAAACCTAGTGATGTAATCTAGAAGGACTAATGAATATGTTTTCCTAGACTATAAATTATCTGGTCATATATTCCATGGAATTAGATGGAACATCTATGTTTTATACTAGATATATACCTCCACATTTCCATATTAAACCATGAATGGGGATCCTAAATGTAGATTTTTCTATGTTTGATCTGCCACTAGTGGCTATATTCTATCCAATAAAACCCAAAAATAGCATCTTCCCATTATCAGCAAAATATTTCTATTGAAAATTTGGATCATAAATCCATAGATGTCTCACTGAACACTCATAAATCATATAGATACATCCACATGTCACCAATCAATTAATATTTCATGAAACATCTATTCTTTTATAAGTTTTATCATGCATAAACCCACCTCTATAATGTTGAACCATAACCCCATAGATTAATGATTAAAAATGAAAATAACTATTGAGCAAAGTAATATAAGAAATGTGATTCCATTATTTTCCATGAATTACTATCCAAATATCAAATGATTAGGGTATCGAGGGTGATATTATTTGAAATTGAATAATAAAATTTCATAAAATGTGATTGATATTTTTATTCACTCACATGGATAAAAAATTAATCACTGGTCATGAGAGGGAGGTAAATAATTAGGCATGACCATTAAATAAATGTAGAAACACTGTTAGATATCCCAACACTGATTTAGGATCAATTTTTTGTGAAGAGCGTGTTCACCAGTGATGATCAAAATCCTATTCATATTATGCCTCTCCACCCACCTTGATCGAATCATCTATCTTCATTCAATTAGATCCACCAATGTTAGATTCATGGTTTTCGTATCAATTATCATGAGGTTTATGTTTACAACCCTAGATAATTATTATAAAAATCAATAAGTAGTGGGAATAGGTTGTGGTATTTTAAGAAAATTAAATACATTTCATTATTTATTTTTATTATATGAACTACTGATGACTATCAAAATAAAACATCTATTTTCAACATACTATAGGTCATTCAAATGGTAAACCCTGTATTCTAGAATCAACCATGTTCTTATGTATTCAATATGATGTTCCAAACAATTTAAAAATCCATTACCACTGAATTGATGTGTGAACATGGATTAAAATTTATTGATATTTTTAATATATTATTTATAGGTTCAAGACACAATGAAACACCAGGACAACTCACAGGATAAATTCATATATATATACAGAATTATTCAATGGATAATCCATCAAATTTTGTGTCTCTATATCACCCTTATAACACGTATTTTTTCATGAAAATAATAATATAAATAAAATTATGGGGTAATGGGACCACATATGTATGTATCACTCATATGAGCTCTCCCCGACCCCCTCGTAATTACACATAACAGAAACCTTGGGAGAGGCCTAACATCACATGATCCACTCCTATAAATCCTCATTTTCCACAAGGTACTCTCTAAAGATTTATTCATCCTAGATTTCCATCTCTACCTAGTAAATAAAATGCAATAGATCGTTCATTAATATACTTATATATGAGACATGGATGATGTCGTACATCTTAACAACATGCAGGGGTAAGTCTATGTGGTATGAAATTTTTCAAACCATGTATTTTATATCAAATTTCCCAATAAACCATGGGGTTAGCTTGCTTCCCTATCCAAACCTCAAAAATAATTAACATTTGGATACTCTAAAGGGTAAATTATATAAATTATCATTGTTCAATGGCCAAAAAAATTATATCTTTGTAAGATTTAGGCATTAAAAGTTCTATCCTCATAAGATCTATGATCACATAAACCTTCCCCATTATCTCCTGAGCTATAACTTCCCAAATAAGATATAGCTCTCCAATCATTTTTGAGAATAGGGTTAAACATTAGGGACTACATTATAGGTTCTCAAAAGTTTCCATTCAAATCATATAGTTATATTTTTTAAAATAATTTAACACAAATGGAAAGAGATTCACAATGATTCAGTTAAAGTGTAAGACACAAACCCCAGTCATATCCTCTAACACCTAGATTGTCTACTAAGTCTGCCCATATGTCTGGCGGTGATATGTTGTACTATTCCACAACTAGATCACAATGGTATTATGAAATCCTCTCCTAATCGGTGACATAAACCTAGATTCATAATCGATGATAATCATTGAGGGTACCACATTTAATTAGATGATCCCCTACACCAAATACATTCTCATCCTCTTCTTCAAATTATTCTCCCCAATGGAAAGGAGGTGTTTCAACACAGTATGTTGGTCCACTATCACCCATATGGAGTCATGGATTCTCAAAATCCATGGAATGCCTATCAAAATTTTAATTGATATTCCATCCCGATTTCACTCTGGAATCTCAGAAGGATGTGTCGAACTGACCGATACCTAGTGGTTAGCCTTCACCTCTTGACATATGAGACACCTATAAAAAAATAGGGAGACTCCACCTCATTATAGCCCACAAAAATTTGTATTAAATGTTATTTTATATATTTTTATCTTTAGGATTCACAACTAAAGAGAATCTTTGAAAATACCATCTCATCTCTTCTCATAACAAGACCATAACAACTGTCCTTCACTGGAAAGATATAACATGATCCCCTCATTTCGAGAACCCATTTATTTGATCTCATGTTTATATTAGTTCATATATAACCTTATACAAAATGTATTTCAACTGATCCTCCCTTAAATGTTATATAATCTGATGAGTCACCCGGTAATCATAAAAAAATCTTCACAAATATCATCCCTCATGATTAGCCCTAATGAATCCAACTACATAAGATCCTCCACGACTAATTCAGAATGAGACTTCCTGCTAAAGTAATATTCCCAAAATTTTCCATTCCATAATGTATAGACTATTTCAAAGACATAATCTAATAGTAACATCAACCAATTCACTTGTATCCACTTAAGAACCATATATGTAAATATATATATGGGACAATGTTGGTTTGAATTTATGACATATCTCTCTACCAGGTGATAGTTCATCCACATATTCATAGATAAGGCTTCCACTATCAAACCTTGATTTTGAGTTTCATAGTTCTTCTCATGGGGTATGAACTTCTACATCCCATGTGTGTTCACTACCTACCATTGATTCAATATGCACACAATCCTTTATCCATTGGCATCACATAACCCTATGTACACCACCAACCACTAAGTTAATCTTAAAACAAGATCACTGGTCAAACTCAGCCTCAAATTATTCAATGATCATTGAAACTTCTCATTCAAGATAAATGGCTTCACCTTCTATACTTGGGTGGTCAAATCGGTTTGTAATCTTGGAAAGGTATACATGAAAATCCTATTGAACCCCTCCAAGCTATTGATACTATATAACACTATAATGATCTATAATGACACCTAATAAATAAATACATAAATCATCCCTAGTATTATATATAATAAAAAATTAGAAATTACATTCCCTATAATGTAAACCTCACTTATCCAAAAATTAAACATTGAGAGCTTAACATAAATTTGGTTTTCCTGTAATATTTCTTGAACCATCCATAAATGGTCTATATGCTCTATATCTCTCCTAGAGTAAAAGTGTATGTCAACAATTAAGACAACCAAAAATCAGACTATGTATGGAAAAAATACCTTTTCATCACATCTATAAACACAGTAGGGGAATTCTTCACATTGAAAGGAATCACTATATATTCATTATGTTCATTGTCACATCAAATTTCTATATCAGAAATATATGTCTTACTAAACCATAAATCATGGTATCTATAACTATGATTGATTTTTAAAAACCAAAATGATCATCTCAACTAGTTATAGAGTTCATTAATCTTATGCATTGTCTACCTAATATATATTATCACCTAGTTCAGGTGATGATAATCACTGTAATCCCTTGATCACTCATCAACCTTTTCATGAAAAAAATAGGGCTACCTACGGAGACATAGTGGGTCTAATAAATCCTATCTCAAAAAGGATCTACATCTATATCCTTATCTCTAAGATCTCAGTATGGACCATTAGATATGCAATAGAAGATATCATTTTTCTTATGTGGTTAAAGTCAATGAAAAAGTACATATCCCACCATAGAGGTATTCTCAAAATGTCCTTGAGGAAGATTAATATAATGTCCTCCTGTAGTTTATGAATCTAGATTCCTAAAGAGTCGGTTCCAATAAGGGAAAAATAGTGCAACAAATGGGTTAAGGGTTTTAACTTCATTCTCATATGTCCCCCTCTCTCATCCATGAAATCTCCTCGTCCCATAAAATATAATCTTGTCCCATAATAATGAATGCATCTATCTGGCCCGCGATGATAGTCAATATGGGTCAGAATTATAGAAAATGGGTCCATACCCATTCTTTCTTTATAAGGTCTCAATTTCATGAATTATATGTCCCATGGGAAACTATCTTCATTAAGGTCCTTCTCGCACTACCTACAGATAACCAATATTGATGAATAAACCCTTATAAGAACATTTATCCAAAGATATCTAGATAAATCCCCAACTATATTATCTAAATCACACACTACGTATATAAATATGAAGTTATTACTCACACATGTGTCTATACATACTATAAGAAGTTTATAATAAAAAAAATCATACCTTAGATGAACATGTGTGTAACCTAGTCATAGCCCACCATGGCCAGTAACTTCCTATATCACCAACTGCAAGATCCCTTCGCTTAGAATGATCCACATAATGGTGGTGTTGGGAGAAGATCGTAGTGTCTCCTTCCACTGAAATATCCTCTCTCTAGAGTTACTCCTCCTCCTCTATCAAAACCAACTTCCTAAGGGAAACCCTATACATTCCTAAGAGATCCTTGATCACAATATCTCTTATATAGTGGTAGCCCATCACTTTTACTACAATATAACTAATATTATCGTTATTTTTTATAAGTATTAGAATTATTTATAACCTCAAAATTTATCATTTTGAGCATATTTTCATCAATTTGGTTTTTATGGTGTGTTTTGGACCAAAAATTGAAAATTACAGAATTCTTGAAATTTAGAAAATTTTAATTACATTTGTATTTTTCTAATAACATTTAAAATATTAATCATGATTGAGTGATTTTTTTTGTAATATTATATATTTTTTATATAAAAACTTTTATTCTTGGCCAATAACTTATTTGAATAAATAGAAGCATGAAAAAGTCAATCAGCTTTACAAATTGTTTGGGTGGATAGGGTGGTACCCACCCTCATGAATGAGGAATAAAGAATGATACACACCTCCAATTGAAGTGATTACATGTGAATTTTTAAGAAGATTCATTTACAGGTTTATAAATTATATTTTAAGAACTTATGAACTCACTAATGGGTCCAGTGAATGATCAACATCAATGAAACATTTAGTAAGAATTCATCTAGAATACATATATTAGATTAATTGGGAAACAAAATCAGCAACACATAGTGGATGGAGCTCATATTTGGGGTTCATAAAAACAAAAAAACTCTATGATAACAAGTTCTATTATTCTCCCAAATCAAGTGGATTCACATGAAAGCATTTTATATATAAAAACGGGAACTGAAATTTCAAACTTTGACAACCCATTATGTCCTGGAACATATAAATGGGAATTTATAGCACCCTGATTTATATTCCATTCTTATAAATAATTATATAGGGGATATTTGAATAAGTGACTAATTAGAGTGGGATTATCTAGATGAAATCCATGATTTAGGACTCTAATTTTCATTTCATTTATATTAGTTTAATTTTTCCATGTAACATGACTTCATATTTTATTTAAAGAGTTTCCCTTTACTATTGCATACCTCTCTCTTGATACCCTAATATAATTTTTTCTATATTTAAACATCCATCATGAGCATTTACTCTAAAATTTTGGGGTTAATCTGTGGCTTGGACCAGGGAAGGTTTATGACAATTTCATTTTTATGGGCTTAAATTAATATGATTTATTATGTTTTTTATAAGATAAAGTGGTGTTCATGTGTGTGGTGATGCTCCACCAAAACCATGATCATGAACTCATTTATATTAATTTATGAAATCTTTTCTCTCCCATATACAATATATAGGCTCTTTATATGATGGAGATGAGACATGTAGTGGTGAAATAGAATACAATGGGATCGAGTCCAGGGAGATGTCACACTATCGATTGAAGGAGTTCCATCAGGCTTGATTATAAGAGGAGTTTAAATTAATATTTAAAAATACATTAGTAATTTAATAAATCTAATTAAATCAATATAAATTTGTTAATGAGATCTTGGAAATGAATTATCAAATATAATTTAAACACAAACATCAAGAATAATGGAACCCAAAAACAAAACACAATGTTCATGTTCTTTCTATGCTAATATAATAGGTTCAATTCAAGTTAGTATAATACTATGTTTCATTTATATTACATCACATTCCTAGATTAAAAAACAAACAAAAAAATGAGTTTTGATGAATTAGAATGAGTGAGTGAACAAATAAATAAGATCCCAAAGTGTGATGACCCCAGTCTTCCTCTGATCTGTATTAGGAAAATAAATTTTTCTTTCACCAAGCCCTATGATAGGATTGCATCAAAACTGGCAGCATTTCATGGGTGATAAGTAGTTATTTTCATCACATTTTCTAAATTCACAGTTTTTATAAATATTTTTATTTGTTTTAATAAAAACAAAAACTTATTTCTATTTTGTATCCAAATTCAAATTATTTTCATGTGTACGTTACTCAGATGTGGAACAGAAAGAAAAAAATATGAAGATTATAATAGATCATAGGTGAAAGAACATAGAGAATTCATATAACAACTGATGACAAATACTAAAAGATTGTTTGAATATTTTCATGAAATAATGGATCATCCAAACCCTAAGCCTGAGAAAGAACATGAGGCTGTTGTAGAAGAAATTTCACCACTCATAATTGAAATTAAAGAACCATGTGAGATAATGGTGGAGGTACCTAAGGATTAATTATTCCCCATAAAAACATTTCTAGAGGATATAGATGAATCATCATTTTATACCAATTTATAAGAGTGAAATCAGGTGAATATTGATAAATTTTAGAGAAATTGTGTGAAAATTGAAATGAATCATGATCTCCTCATTCCTTAAAAATTATACAAGATAACACCATTTCCTATATCTTTAGACATAGAAGAATAAGAAACCACCCATGTGGTGGAATTTGATGAAAGGATGGAGGATCCTGGCTACCTACATCCATCAAAGAAATATCGAATACAGGAGGTTAATTCAATTTAAGTAGAGATTCAATAAAAACCAATTAATGAAGTTTCCATTTAATTTACCCTTGTACCTCAAATTTCATTGAAACTAGATTTATTTTCACTCCCTATTACTTTGATTTTAATGATTTTTTGACTCGCATTTTTTCATGGAGAAAGATAAATAATAGAAGATGCACCTCTTGAGAAACACCTAGAACACTTTAAGATAAAAAACATTTATTAGAAAGAGTACAATAAAATATCTTAGTGGATTTGTTAGATAAAAAAGACCTACACAATTACAATATTGAAAGGGGAGATTTTGATATTAGTACATTAAATTTAAATTCCCAATATCACTTTGACTATTATTTTAATGTATCATATCTAGAGAAGAAAATGGAAAAAGAATGAAATGTTTCACACATATCTATGATGGAGGATAATTCATACTTCCTCCTACCCCATTTATATAATATACAGTTGATTTTTATGGGAATGGATCTGTTATACTATATTCATGGATAATATCTCACTATGAAGAAAGAAGAATAATATATGAAAAGGGGAATGTGGTTGTTTAAATAAGAAAAATCCCCACCCACCATCAAACATTGGATAACATCTAGTATTTTCCATATAGTGGTAGTAAAAATTTAGGTCCCACTTGGGGGATCATACAATTTTATATCTTTACATTCATCTTCAGATTTCAATTTTATTAGTCAAATATTCATTCTACTCACTATTATTTTTTAAAATTACATTATAAATGTTGTTAATTGAGTAATATTATTTTTTTGACCATGATGGAACAATGATGTCCCAAAATAGTGAATGAATATGAAAAAGTTTCATGGGAAGGGGGATTCACTTTTATTTTATATCATTTAAATTACCAACTTTTTTTGCAACCACATGTTAGCGATTTAAATATGAAATTTCATACACGCATTTGAATCTTTTCTTTAACTGACTTATTTATGAGATAGTAGTTTTTTATGAATTCGATGATTCCATGTTTTAGATTTCAATGTTAATTAGATTGAATGATAAAAATGAGAATGTAATGTTTAATTTGAATCATGAATTTTGAAATCATGACTAATGATTTTATGGAATTTGATTATTCATGTAAATGAAATTTCGCTAAATTTTTTCATTCATTAAATTTTTGAACATAAGGTGAATTTATTTGTAATTATTATTCAGTACATTAGTTATTTTCCAAAATCATAAATCCAATTATCGAGATTATTTCTATACAAAATAATTCTTATGTATTCTTGAGAAAATTTCTTAAGTGATCTTAGGACATGTCACTTAACAGAACATTCATTTGGGCTTGTAAAAACTATAACTGTGAAAAGGAACATTTAAAATGATTGAGGCATATTTTGGTGATCCAATTATCCTTAAAAGATCAATTTTACATCAATTTTTATTTACCTCATATAAACCATGAATTACCATTATAGGGATGATATGTGTTTCAAGAAAAAAATTTCATTCCAATCCTAATATTGGTATTTTCATGCTATTTTAAAATTGATGTGTGGAGGTCAAAGGATAAATGTTTGAAGTGATTAAATCCATTGTAATGAGGAAGTTTGGCGGTTATATTGTGGTAATAAACTAAGGATTTTTTTTCATTCAAGATACTTCATTTGTTTCCCCTATTTAATTAAAAAAGGAAAAGGCAAAAATAACCAAAAATGAGAAAAATGGATTATGATATAGAAGAATCAAAAAATAATCCTTACTAGAATGATGATTTTTATCATTTGTGGTTAAGAGGTGTATTAAGGTTTATTATAATGATAATATTTTAAAATAAGAAATAAAATAAAATGGTTATTTTAAAATAAAAAAATATATAAAACATAAAATAATAAACTGGTGCATAATTCATTCATTATGTTTTATTTGATCATAAAATTTAATATGATTATTTTGGTAATTGGATTTTCAAATTTGAAGGGGATAATTTCAGTAAAATTTTATATTTGTAATCAGTTAATGTACATAAGAGATTAAAATCCTCCATGAGATTTAATTTTCAAACCTCAAATCTTACCAAATATAAGCCTTAGATTCATTTGAGCCATCAATGAAATCCCTCTTTTTTAATGTGAATTTTTTCATTAAATCTGCATAAATTAATTATTTTACAATATTATGGATTAGCAGCATGTTCTCATAATATTTGCAAAACATTACTCTAATTTGATCATGAGTGATAATATAATGGAATCAAAAGAAAGTTAAATAATGGCATGGCATGTTTGATAATATGGAATTGAGGTTCCTAAATAAATTAAAGAAGAAAAACCATCATTTTTAATAAGGTAAAATTAAAATACATGGATTGTTTATTTCATTGAAAATGAGAAATTTAATTGGTATATATGGAAATTAAATTTTTTTTTTGAAATTGTTAATTGAGGGATTTTATTGCTTTTGAATTATAATATTGGTAACATTAGAGGCCTCAGAATGCAATGTTCAAATTTTATGATTATTTAATGTCTTGGTTTAAAAGTGGAGGAATTGATAGCTGTAACATTTTACTTATTTTTTATATATATTTTAATTATTTGAAAGCTATAAATTTATTAATTTGAGATTATATTCATGGAATTTTTAATTTATGATTTGTTTTGGACTAGTATGAGAACATTATTCATTATGTAATTTTAACAAATTGTATTCACATTTGGTATTTATGTCATAACATTAAAATTTATTCCAAATTTTAGTGACTCTTATTTTTAGGATTTTGTGATTTGTTATCTCAAAAATTTTATTTCAGAAAAACATGAGATTCAAAAAGATGGGGGCCCTAATAAATCAATCATGTTAATAAACTTTTTAGGTAAACATTGTGCACCCTACCCCTATAAAAGAAGCATAAATTGTGTTACAAACATCTAATTGAAGTGATACCATGTATATTTGAATGGAGATTCATTTTTATGTTTTGAAATTAAATTGAATAGATTTATACATTCATTAAATGGTCAATCGGATACTCAATATTGTTGAAATATTGAGGAAATGTTCTTTTATAATAGAAATCACAGATTAATTGGGATATAAAGTATTCTATACATAGAAGATGAAGCTTAAATATTGATTTCCAATGCTCAAAAAACTTTTTAACAAATATTTCAAATACAAAGTTCTCTAATTTACTAAAAATGAGTGGGTTAATGGGGAAATATTTTTAAATATAGATTTTGGAACAAAATTTTCAACCATTGATGATTCATTATGTCCCAGAACACATTAATGGTCATTTATAATACCCTGAAGCCTCTTAACATAATATAAATAATAATATAGGTATTGATTGAAGTTGAGATCGATCAGATACATAATATGTGGATGATGACCATTCTTTTGGACATTCATTTCATATTATTTTTTAATATTTTTATTTTCCCATGTTACATGCATTTATATTTTAATAATAGTGTTTCTTTTTCTTCATTCATCCATATTTCTCTTCCAAACCTAATATAATTTTTTCTATCATTTTCTTTCCACCATGTTCAATTATATTAAAAAATAAAGGGCTAACCCAAGGATTTTCCCATGGGAGGTATGTGAAAATTTCATTGATTCTATGCTGAAATAATTATACTTTGTTTAGTTTGTGATGATAATGATTTATGTGCACTGGTGTGGTGATATTTCTCTATGAAATTGATCTCAAACACACTTATATTCTTTTATTAAATCATTTCCCTTTATTCTAATTGATATAAGCTCTTCATATGATGTAGTTGATCCATTCAGTGGTTGAAATATAATACGATGGAGTCAGGACCTGGGAGATGTCACACTCTCGATCAAGGTGTTCCATAAACCATAATTTTAGGAGGAGTTGAAATTAATATTTCTAAATGATTTCGATATTTTACACATCAATGTAAAACAATTGTTATACATGAATGTGGTGACAAAATTTAATTACCAATCATAATTTATACCCAAAGTAATAAAATAATTGATCCCACAAACCAAACCATATTGGTTTGGTTCATTATTTACTAGTCATGTTTTTCTTCTTAAATATTAGTTTAATATTTTGATCCATTTATATTCAATTAAATTCCTAGACTAAATAATAACAACAAAAAATAAGTAGTTTTTGTGAATTAGAATGATTTAGTGAACAAATAATAAAGAACATCAAGTGAGACAACCCTAGGCAGCCATTGTGCTACATAATGAAAAATAAATTTGGTTTTTCCACAACCTATGATATGTGTGTGTCACCATCCATCCATGTTTTTCTCGAGGGGTTAAGAATTCCCTAGCCATGTGTCATCTTCTATATCAATAATATCAAATACCTTATCTGGGATGACCTAATCCCTTACACAAACCCTACACCACATGTCCATGTGGCCATGACTAGCCATGAAGAGTTCTCCTATGCTAATATCCTTCTGACTGGTTCTTGGTAGAAACTATAGATGGATCATCCCATTAAATCCCACTAAAAAATCTGGTTTCCAATTTTCCTTTATAAATGAATATAATTATCCCTAGTTCTTTCCCTATAACTGAATCATATATGGGAATTCACAACATGACCACACTGGAAAAAATGTCTCCACAAAGACCCATAATAAATCAAAATATTCCAGAAGTTACCATCACATAACATGTCAAGGGAGTAACATGTATTGAAATAGAACATCATGGATGGTTATAAACAACCATACTACCTTGATATAGCTTCATTGGTGTTTGAATATAAACTAATTTCATGAATGAAAGGTAATAATTCTCAAAAAATATCTAATATAAGTCCTAAAATGAAATAATTGTCTCATAATGTATTTACATGACTAATGTAAACCAACACCCTATATGTACATGGAAATTAAAGGCTTCCATAAATAACATATGACTATTTGTGATAAAAATGTCATAGAATACATGGATCATAAACTAAAGAAAATCATTGTGTGCCTAGGGATTTAGAAAACCATGAAACCACACTAGTCTTTTAAACAATAACATATAGAGTATGATAATCTAGACTATAACATTATACTTAACAACATGTATAGTTATATTCTTAATAGTTGGGGGTGTTGTTCCCATCAATCCTAGAAAAAAAATCCTCAGGGGATGGCCCCTGAACTGAGGTTCATCACCCATTGAATCATCACCAAAATCCTAAACCGGTAGCATGAATGACTATATCTACAATGGAATACTAATGGTAACGTGTTTAGATAAGCATATATATATTTGGGTATATGACTCAATAATGATAATAAGTTGACTCCATCCTATATGATGCTTTTACAGATGATCACTATAACAAATATAGTAGTATATCTAGTTTCAAGAAGTTAGTCAGAGTTATTGTGAAATGATATGTATGCTTCAATGCCAATACTTGTTTCTCTATCCTAAAATTGACTCTTGAGACACTCCAACACTATTTCCATAAGTTCCCAAAAATTCATTCATAAGGAAAAACCTAAATACATCTTCCCAAGGAATGATCTACTTTGATAAAACTATTTAATAACCTAACCCTTTGGGGCTTTCCTAGAAGGAGAATGGCTGATCCGAATAATCCCCAATACCACCTCTAATAGGCTAAAGGATAGTGACAAGGATAGAGAAGTCATTATAAAAAATGGTAAGTGTCTGCCTAATGTACCTTTATTGTTTTACCCAACCATCTCCATTAAATAGTGATGAGGAATAATAAATGATTGTAATGTCTAGAGAAAACCATGCATGAAATAACCTCTAGGTAATACAATTGAGTACCATAGTGTAAAACAAAATTGGAAAGGGGAAACATAAAAAAATCCCAGAAATGAAGTCCCAATCTAGAAAAACTAAAATAACAGGTAATAGAGGGAGACCAGCTCCTGATTTCAATTCTTAAACACCATTCAAGGCCTATGCACCCAAGTATAACTATGATCCAATGATGTCACTTATGAATTGTTAATAAGTTTAATACGATATGAAACATGTGGGAAAATTCTATATAGGGTGAGCATAATGAAACCCAGAAGGATTCATAAAAACCATAATGGGGTAAACTGAGAGATATTATAGGTGTAATATCAACCTAAATAAGGTGGGGGAACCCCATATATATATATATATATATATATATGATTAAATAAATCCTAAAAGTTATATAGAAGTGATCTCCATCTCATTTCCCAATCAGGATGATGAGTCTTAATGAATATTAAAAGAAACATCTACAATGACTAGTATCTCACGTGTCTATATGGGAAAACAATGTGAACGACTCATACCCTACCACTTATCCATAGCCTGGGGGGTACAATCCCTAATATGGGACTTTTTTCCCTAATAGAATATAGGTATTCTACTTGTAGAGATATTGAGGACTCACTCTATTGTACATTAGGGAGGTTCTACTCAAAACATTGAAGTCATGTGCCTTATTATGTTAGCGGTGGAACTCAAACCATGGTGGACCCATGACCAAACACAATCATGGTGTGACAATAAATAATTTTTTATAGAGGATCTCCTTCCCCGGGCAGTAGGGTTTCTACTCAATGGGAAGATAAATAGTGTGGTAGTATAAAAGGGGGTTGTATTCATGTAATTAATTGAGTATGGTGGACTCACACCCTGGTATAAAAAGGGGTGTTTCCAAACCAGAACACTCTATAAATATCATTTATGACCATTGATACTAGTCTAGAGTCACCAGATGAACATCACTCCCTCAACAAATTATGTAATTTAGTGAAAGTCAATACAAAATATACCATCACATTCTAAATTGAAATTTTCATATGATATGTAACTCACACACCAAAATTCATGTAAACAAGAAGGATAAACACATGGTGAATGTTTTTTAAAAATGATCATGGTGTTAACTTGGGGTTACATAGAATTTGTCCACACCTAGCCTCCTAGATGTGTCTAAGAAATCACATGGTTTGGATGGCTATGAAGATATACATGGAGTTTACATGGTTAAATGGTGTGTCCTCACCTCCTACGGATAGTCTATGCTCATTTATCCTTTTCATGTGTACATAATCTTGTTCCTTATACATATGGTTGTGTCCATGTAATTTGGGTCATGCTCATGTGCTGAGAAGATTTAGTTTCCATTTACTCCAAAATTAAACATCGGGTCACCAACACATGATTAGATGGAATGAGATAATTCTCTTCTACAAGAAACATTATTTACTCAATCAGAGGGTGTATAATGAATGAATTCATAGACTATACATTATATACTTATTTTTTCTATATAATTATATGGAAACACTCTTCTCTTATAAATGCCACACAAACAATAATTTCAACTAAAAACAATGTCAGGGGTGTGGGGTCTAGGATATTACACACCCAATCCATTATTAGTGACTAGATTCTAGCCACCCAAACCCTATAATCCTCCTTCCTGTCAGCACCAAAATATTCCAATTTCTTCTCCATATCCCAATTACATAATGTTTTTTACCACAACCCACAACACATTCTGATTTTTCCAAAATAATCTGATCACTTTTATGTTCATGAAACCAAAATTAATATGGGAGTATTATTATGTTAAAACTAATCCTAACGATGTTGAATAGTAAACCTGTGGGCCAATGGTGAATAATGATGTGAATATTAGGGAAAAACATAATAGTAAATTTATTCCATTGTTAGTAAATCATTCTTATATAAAGATAACATGATGGGGGTATCTAAGATTATAATATGAGGGATGGAATAATTATATTGGATAAAATTATACAAATAAATTAATAGGGCTCCAAGAAAGAAGAAATAAAATGAATATCAAGAGAATATGATAACTATACTTTCTAAATACTTTAATCAATGAGAAATATCAATAATTGGAATGTCCTACTTTGACTTAGAATTAATCCATGAGGATGGACACATTCAAAATCAATGAATATTACCCAATACATTCTCTACATTTTGATCCAGATATATCATATCATCTGTCATTGTTTGATCAGATCAACCAATGATGAATGATCTATTCTCTTCACAATTTTCCTATGGATTATGAGGATGAACCTGGAGAAATTTTATAAAGATTTATAAATTGATAAAAATAGTTCAAGGGAATTTATTATAAAATATATAAATTTTAATATTTAATTTAATCAAAAACTCAACTAATGAATGACTCGACCAAATGCCTATTGCCAACCAGCCTTAGGTTTCACATATGGTAACCCCTACGTCCAGAATAAACTATTGTCATTGACTTTCACTTTGATGTCCATAATAATGCTAAAACAAATTTCCACTAAAATGGTTCATGAATAGAAATTAAAATATAATAAAATTATAAAAAAAATTATTTTGAGGTCCTGATACACCAAAACTATGTGACCACTCCAAGAATAAATGTAGATTTATACATATAAAAATTAAAAGGATAGTATATCAAGGCCAGAGTATCCAGAATATTAAGTAGATTTTTTTTCATATAATCATTTTTAGATACACCATCAATAAATATTTTTTATAATATTAATTGTTTTTTCCAAAATTCCTTTTAAATTTTACCTATATATTATATGATGTGTTTAAG
The DNA here is from genome assembly GCA_963277665.1 of Viscum album. Classification (NCBI taxonomy): domain Eukaryota; kingdom Viridiplantae; phylum Streptophyta; class Magnoliopsida; order Santalales; family Viscaceae; genus Viscum; species Viscum album. The sequence goes on from OY728137.1 coordinate 1,214,662,288, forward strand.
GAGGGATTGTGGATATCCATTTCAATAATAATATCAAGATCCATGGGTCTAAGTTTTAAATATTTTCTATATTTTAGTTAGTGAGTTTTGTAATGATGTTATATATTAAATGATGGTAAGGGTAAAAAAATGGTGGGAAGAATTCGATAAAACAATTTAGGAGTATCTCATACATCATTGCAGTGGAGATCATTTTTTAAATTAATAATAATACCAAGAATATCCATTTTTTGGGTGAGTTTTTGTCATAATGGAATATAATTATGAATGAAGTTGTTTGAATTTTAGTGAATACAATATCCAAGGATTCATATATATAAATTTTTGTGGTAGGTATCACTAATTAATTGTATATTAATTGATATTATTAATAAGATAATAAAAACAAAACTATTTTAATGATGTAACCATGTTGGGGAAATATAGTTTGGATCATGAATCATTTGATGAGAGGACTATGGTCAGTTTTAGGAGTATTCAGTTCAATAAAATTGACTGAAACTATCTATGGGTAATAATATATGATATGAGGATTTTCTATTGATTATTTTATTTTGGGACATGTAAATGAGTAAAAACTATCATGTTGTATATTTTAACTAAAAAATAGTATTAAAAGACCTATCATATAAACACTAGAACAAAAATAATTTTTTATAATGAAATGGGTAGCATTATACTGTTATAAATGATTATTTCAGAAATATGTGTACTTCATGGGTTCTTTTTTGACTAAGAATACATATGGTAGGTAGTTTTTAATGATCCAGTCTATTGTAACTTAATGTGTTGAAAACAAACACAAACATAAAAGTAAATTATGAAAGAGGGATATATGAATTGAAATTTTTTTTCTAATAATTATAATTTTAATTGTAATTGTAATATGTATGACATGAAATTGTGGGTAAAAATGAAAATATATAAAAATTGGAGAATTGGGTGAGTATATAGTTTTATGTACTAGTAAAAATATTTCATCAAATCAATTGTGGTAGTGCATAAAACTTTTTTTGATATATTGATATGTATCATTACACCATTTCTGTGGACACAAGATTGTCGATGCAGACATACTGATGTCTATTTATATTTTACTTATTAATTAAAAATATCAACATAATGAAACAAGAATCATCTCCCATTCAGAGACACATAGACCAAACCTCAGTATCAATTCTCCATATTTCTCTCTTAACATACCAATAATTGATCTCTTGTCTCAGTGAGGTATCTTATTCCAAAATATTAATCCATTTAAATAAGGGTTAATATTTGTACGAGGATATAGTAAGATACCATCATTTTCTCAAAGATTATTTTATCTTTATGTTTTTCATGCATAAATCCAACTATGGAATATATTTATAACGATCGTTAATTTTTGATAAAAAAATTGTATAATGGTGTGATATATGATGGGTTAACTCCAATGATATTGTGGTAGTTTGTCGGTTTAACATTATGAAATATGTTTTTTTATTTATTTTATTTGTATGAACATGCATTGGTTGATTGAGTTTATAAAATATTTATATCTGTTAAAAGTTTTCTAAATAAGGAATTAATTTTGGTTAAATCATTTTAATATTAATATGAGTATTATATTATGTTTTCTCAATTTTATAGATTACTTACATCTATTCATATAATTTTTATGGAAAATATTTTATCATAATGATACTATAAAATTTAATAATTTATATAATTATTTATTACTAAATTAAATTTGTGTAGTTAGTCATTAAAAGGTTCATCTAGTGGTTAAGTCCTTTGGATGTGTTTTTATACACTGGAGAACTTTTGAGCCTTTGGGTACGAATATCAGACCCTAAAACCCTCAGGGAGGGTAATAGTAATTGGAAATGTAGATTATCATACATTAATGACATTCTAGGTTAAATATGTTCTTTTTATTGGGTTTATAGTACTAGTTGGTGATTTAACGATATACCATGTGTTCACCTAGTGCCACAAAAAATTAAGGAATGGGTGTTATGTTTCTCTTTGGAATTATGAACAAAATCAATTGATTTTTCTCTCCAAAGAGGATGGAGAAAACTATGGATTGAAAGTGATTCTACCACCATTGTTCAAGCCATTTGGAACGGAGTTATTCATCTCGCCTGGCCGCTCACTATGCGTTGGATGAATTGCCTGAATTCGCTTCAGGGGATTGACTACATTGCCACACATGTCTTCCGTGAAGCGAATGTTGTTGTTGATGCCCTTGCCAACAAAGGTGTCCACCAGAGCATGATTTGGCTGGATGCGCTGCCAGCTGATTTACTTCACCTCTTTTAAAGAGATTGTAATAAAATCTCATCCTTTAGACTCATGTAAACTTTTGTTTATTTAATTAATAAATGGTTCTTCAGTCTTTGACCGAGGCATTACCCAAAAAAAATTTAGGATGGCTAAGTGAGATTATTATTGAATTTTATTACTTTACTTTTTTCTTATAGTAGAGATCCAGATAATAGTTTATGAATACCATATATCTCTAGTTGGGTTATTTATTCTATGATTTTTTTAATTTAAGAACTAATGTTATTTAATATGTTCTTGGGGTAATTCTTAAAATTTTGATTGAGATGGTATGTTTTGTGTATTATAGTGAACGGTTACGTTTATAATGTGGCATTATTTTGGAGGCCTAAATTTCTCACAACGACTTTATCTTATCCGAAGAAATAAACACACACGCACTCAACCCCATATATATTGGCATCTATATGTAAAAAAATCACAAATAAATATCATATATGAAGTTATGGTTATGTATTTCATGTCTAAAATAAGTTTTTTATAAGTATCCTTGGCAATATTTTTACATTCTATTTTTTACCAATTCATAGGTTTGACAATGCTATTATTTTCTTCAATGTGTTTTTTATATATGGATATGTCTATACAAATCCATTCCTAGATGCATTTCACTTATGGCATGTATATGAGAGTTATTATTTACATTCATGGGTTAAATCATTGTAGGTTGAGTGTGTTGGTAGATTAGTTTTCACAACATTTTTTTTCATTGATAATATACAGATGTGTTTTATTTAAATGATCATAAATAGTTTACCATGATCAAGAGCTATTATCATGTGTTTTTTAGTAAGATATATATGTTAAAAAAATTCCTAAACACCCTAGTATACTATTAATTCATTGAACAATAACATGGATTTAAGGGTGTCCCTTGTCCACATGGGCTATTGAATAACTCATAGGATCATCATAAGGTAATAGAGTATTATTATTCCACAAGATACGATATCGATTAAGTTCATTTTAATATATAATGGCTAATAGTAATTAATTAGTAATTTAGAAACTCCTCAATAAGAAAATTACAACCAGAAGATAAATAATGGTGTTAAATGATACAACATACAATAGGAGAGACAAAATTTATCTAGAAAATGTCCCATATACACCATATATTGGGGTGATCAAAGCTTCATTGATCACCTCCATTACCCAAGGTCTCGCTAGTCCAGCATAAATTCCACCCACAATAGGTGTAGTCCCTTTTCTATGACATGGTATAAAACAATATAAAAACAACAAAATGAAAAGGTAGTGTGTGAGAAAAAACCCATGTTGGATTTCACCAAATGTTAGATAAGATATTATTAGTTAAATATCAATTTTGAACTAAAAATAATTTTTAAATAATTTATCTATTTTTTGTCAAATATTATTTCAAATCATGTTGATGGTCGGATTGTTAAAGACACCTTAAATGAACATTTTTTTATTTGGAATAATGTTCAAGACTAATTATTTGAATAAAATATTTCATGTAATAATAAAATCAATAAAAAACCATAGTTATATGCATTGAGGTTCAATAGTTCCAATAACTAGGATCCTCACACTAATAGTATAATAAATCAAGAATAAAGTGTGTATCAGTGTGTGTGTGTGTACTAAAGTATTTGGATATTATGATATAATATATCAACACCCCATTATATAAAACCATGTTGAATTTGGTTTTTAAGGGTTTTAATCTTTTTTTATTTCTAGGGTTTCAAAGTTCTTGTGTTATTTTAATATCACCCACTAATTACTCATAATTTCATGATATTTCAATAAATGAATCAATTAATCAGTAATTGAAAAATCATTCATTTCAATTTGGTTCACCACTCAGTGATCAAATTCCTAATTTCATGTTTCAACAGGTGGTTTTAATTTCAGAAAAAAATCTTATTTTTTCATTAAGTTCGTTCCTTTAAAAATTCATTCATTTAAATCTAATTTTTTCAAGAATCAACATCAAATTATATGAAGGACACTTTTCTCCAAAATCCTACAAATGACCTAAAATTATTTGAAAAATGGTTTTTCATTCACAAATAAAGTATTTTTTATATAAATTATAAGTATTATCTAATATTAATTTAAGAAATAATTGATAATAAATTTCCATTAAACATGGAATCAATGATTTAATTTCATTGAAAATTCTTACAAAACCACGTATAATATTTTTAACATGATCATACAATCTCTTGTAATGGGAAACACCCAATGGGAGTTAATGACAAAGATGATTAAGAGGAATATCTATAATAAAATTTCATCTAGTAAAAGTTCCAATCCATAAAAACAATAGGATTTAAGACTCAGAAATATGATGAGAAAATAAAAAAGGGGGATTCCCAATAAAGACATCTACTCATTCTTGAGAGGGATAAATTTCATCAACCGGATATACAAAATGAGAATAATAGTCATAATTGGTGCCAAAATTTCCTCTATAGGGTCTTTAAAAGAAAAATGTGGATTTACGTTAGAATAACAGGTTATTTAAATTTATAGCAAGTTTTTTTGGGTATTTAGTTGTGATTATTATGTGATTAAGATACAATCACATTGTTTCCTATGTTATGTTTCATGGTTAGATCATATTGTGCACATATCTATGTTCTTTAACAAGCATTCTAGAGAGAGATTCATATTTTTCCACACAATTATCCAATCATTTTCTCCCTATTAGGCTACTAACAAAGGGTGAATAATTTAGCTTCCATGTTTTAAGGGTGGTCGCATAGTTTGGACTAACCATTCTCCAATATTTATTTCAAAAACACAACGAACATGGAATTAAATGATTATCCATGTTTTTTTCTATAAACATGTACTAATCATGATGTGATCCAAATTCATCCAATAATATCTTGAAAACCCTAGAAATGACCTAAAACAAGAACGAATAAATAATGGTCAAAACCGGGGGATAAAAGATTCAAAAATTGTTTAAAAGGATATTAAAACCTCCTAAACATAAATTCCTTCATCCCTAAAAATCTTATAATTAAAACTCTGTCTAAATAATATAATTACAATACTCTCACAAAAATTCCTTATTATCCCAAGTATCATATGAATCATAAAATCTGGCCAAATCACTCAACACAGGGGTATGGACATCCCACTACAAACCATTGTCTTTGAACTAAAATCTGTACTATCTTATCTGACATATATAAATCACATCCATCATAATGTTCATCCCAAATCAAGATATGAGAATGATCAAAGATTTACTTCATGATCTACAACACATTAATCACTTCAGGGATCATTGTATTATATGGTGGTAATAATATATGGTAATCCAACATCCTAACCAACACAACATCCATAAAAGGACACAAGAATCATAGATAAATATTTCCCAATTTCTAAATCCATTAGTGAACCAATAGAGATGAAACTTTAAAGACACATACTTTCCATTTATGAAATCCAAAGAGTGTTGATGAAAATAACCATTGGATTTATACTAGAATTGGGCTGTCACCAATATCAGTTGAATTAATTAAATCATCATTTTCCTCTCTTTTAAAATTATTGGAATATCCAGATAATATTTTCTAATAATTTAACAATAATGTGGATATATACAATTCTTAAAAAATAATTCCTAAAAAGGTGAAATATTTATAACATGATAATTACTATTATTAAAAAATCAATTAGTCTTAAATAGTGGGTGTGTGACATTGATACATGATGGTGTTGCGGGGTGGGAATCAAAAAATATCGATGTTTATTATGAGACCTTTCATCTGTCTGTATACCTAGACATGGGTTAAAGTGGGATTCTCAATCCATACCTCATGGTGTGGTAGTGAATTGAATTGATCTCTTGTAAGGGTACATTACAATGAGAACATTATGATCATGATACAATATTTGGAAACTCAACCATAGATTATAGGTCAACAAATAATCATTAAATCCCCATATCCTCTTGGATATAAAATTATAATGGGCCTTCGATCCACTAATCCTTCGATTCATGTAAGGGATGCCTCTCTACCTAGTTAAAAATATGCCTTTCATTATTTAATAAAAATAATCTATCCTTGAACCAAACCTATTAAAAAAACACTCCTGAATTTTCACACCTATAATAAATAATTATAAAACCATATTCACAATTCATATCTTTTAATATATATTAGATTGTTCTATTTGGCCAATCTTTAGTGGATAATAAATCATTCTAAAACCAACCTAAGATTCCATCACCTCTATGAGGCCTCACATAAAATTACAAGAGTAATGAGGATCCCTATGAGAAACTGTAACATATAGAATTACATGTAATTTTATGATCTCATTCATATATAGAATTTTTATTTCCTCAACATTGTTCATTATATTAGTGAGTATAAACTATATTGGTTTGATTTGTCAGTCAATGATAACACATATCACAATCTACCCTCAAGTGGTTTGAAGTATCCCAACCATGAAATCCATTGAAATGTAGTCCCAGGTCAATATTTTCATAATATAGGGTGGAATAAAACCTAAGGGTATTTGGTTCTCATCTTTGACCTAATAATATGTATAAAAATTGGAACCAAATTCATAAAAATCTCTTCTCTTACTTATAAACTAAAATTTTGACCACCTATTAATAAACATATTAATTGAACCATGATATGATGCCCACTAGGAATTATGTCAATACCCTATCATATATTGTCTTAAATAAAATTTGATCACATAATGGCTTCAAAATCATAGAATACACTCAGAAGAGAATGAACCCTCACTGATGGTCTCTCCACCATAAAGAGAGTCCCAAATTCCATGGAGCTCAATATCAAGACATTTCACTTGATGAATCAACATTAGAAAAGAATAGGACAACATATTATTTTTTGAAATACCATATTCTCATCCTATCATACTCCTAAGTTCATAAGATCAATGAGAGCCATGAAATACCACTATTATGATATTTCTTTCAATGCATGGGTTGCATGTGTTCCGATCACTACATACAAATTGACATTCTCATTACTAGGGGAATATGAACTTTCAAAAAAAATGTTACATGTATTTCATCTATTATATATGTTGTATAATAAAATATTTTTGATGGAATATATAACATATAATATTTGTCATCAGAATTGATGGAAAATCTATCTCAATAAAAATTCATTTCACTAACCCTTAAATGAATTAATGAAATCTATGAATTTGATGTCATGATTCAAATAAATATTCTCATGTGGAATAACATACCAAGAATAATATTCAAAAATCATATTTGAATGTGTTCATCATATAATCGAACAAGTGATATCCTTAATTAATCAATAATAATAACCTATCATTCATAAGAAACATTGAATATTGTAAAAAGTGTGTGGTTTCACACATGTCATAATAGCCTTCTCCTTATCTGGATTTTCTAAAATACCAATTTCTATAAAACATGTCCATATAAAATTACTTATATATTGAGGAATACATATATCAATCTGTTAGTGAAATGAATTTGATTTAACACACTTTCTAGAACTAGTACAAGATGGTGAACATGATCCTCCATGGTTTTGGAATATGCCAATAAGTCATTTAAAAATAACAATATTAATGAATTGTGATTCTAATGAATTTTTTTAATTATATTTATAAAAACTATCTGTGAATTTTTCATACCAAAAGTTATTCCAATGTACTCATATTGACAATAACATCTCAGACTGGCATTCTTTGTGATATCAGATTCTTCTATTCCAAGAATGTGATAACTAGACCAAAGATAAATCTTGGGTAACTAGTTAAATCCATTAAACTAATCTAATAAATAATAAATCTTAGGAAACAAATACATTTTATTTTCTATGAGATGATTTTGTTTTCTATAATCTGTGTAAAATTGTATGGTTCTGTTAGCTTTGTTCTAAAAAAACATAGGCTCTGCCTAAAGTACCACACTTTGGTGAATAAATCCTTTATCCAAAAAATAATCATAGTCTATATTTAATTTATTTAATTCATATAGTTCTTTATATTAAGAGAGAATATAGATATTCATCGTACCTCATACCAAGTCAATAGAAAACCCCACTTCCCATACTGATGGTAGGCCAAAAAATTCAGAAGGAAATAGGTCATCATACAAAAACCCCAATTAATGATTTCAACACACATATATTCCTACGGTTGGCCACGTGATAACATAGATAGCATTTTCCTAACTATGGAAGATTTTGATTTTCTCTACTCAAAATTGCGACTCATTCCCACTATGAATCATTGTGCACCCCAACATTGGATATAAATTTTACCCACCATGGATAATAGTCAATTTAACAATTATGAAAAATAAGATAAATCAACATGAGATTAAAATAGAATAATTTTCATGTAAACAACCATAAAATCCAAGATTATATTGATACCTAATAATGATATGTAGAGAAATGGGAGTTATATTTCATACTCTCTTTTTATTCCATGCAGTGTACCAATATCCACCACATACGATATAGGACCAGTATGATGGTTTAGAAGTTTTACAATTAAAGTATATATACATAAAAGATAAAGGCTGATATAAAATAAATATGTAACTAATGATGAAGATACAGTGATGTTACCTCTAACTATAATTGGACCCACATCAACTTCCTCTAGAGACTCGTCCACTACATGAAGAAGATAAATTGACAATTCATGTGGAAAAAACCCCATATTTCAGGTAGAATAAAATCATAACTGACTATATTTAGGTTCTAATGATCAAATTTCACTATGTGGGGATGCAAAATCATGATATAACTTCTATTGGTGTCCTATGATACACCAAAAATCACAAATCATTGGTTCCTCTATATGAAACCACAATAAATTTCCCAAACACTCCACATTGAACGTAATTAAATGGGACTCTTCTAGACACTAAAAAAGATAGGGATTATTTAATTTATCATGTTCTACCTTTATTCTCATATATACTCTATTTTACATAAAAATACTAACATAACATCAAACAATAGTATAAAAACACCTACCAAACATGAATTACCATCTTAGTTAGGATCATCTATAAAATTTCTATCTAACACATCGGCATAAGAGGTGATATTCAACCAAAAATAATAAGATTAGATATCTGTTTTAAGACCCATCTCAAATATTTTGTAATTTATACACTCATTATGAACTACCTCATCATAAAAGTGAACATGTTCTTTGATGTTTTTTTTCAAACTGAGTCATAACTCTATCACATTTCATGGGTCTAGAAAACACTATAGACTTCACCAAAACCAACAATTTTGGATATAATTTCTCTATGAAAGGATCTTTAAAGACATTACACTCTAATAATTCATATTTCTTTATTTCATCCATGGAATCCCACAACCACCTTTTTTGTCCCTCGTGATTTATTGTATTTTATTTCACCATTATTGAATCTGGAATTTCCTAGAACTCGTAAAGATGCTCAAATTTTTTTATTTAATCTTTTTCCACTAGAATATTATTCAATCCTCAGATCGATGGTGGTTTATTATAAAGAAACACTTCTAAATGATCTCATAATTCATCCATTTATGTTTCCAATACTAGAAAATAAATGGGGATTGGTGTTTATTCATTTCCCATATACTAGACTACACACACCACTATCACAATAAGTTACTCCCTGATAGGATGATTTTCATACTTTGGTTCACCATCATCATCCTCCCATTATCTATTGAAATGTATTCCAGGGGAATGGAACTTCATAACATCAGTAGGAAACATGAAAACAAAAGAAATGATACATAAATCATCAACACAATCAGAAGATATAGGAATATAAATTCTATAAGAAAGATTTCAATATTTGGTATTTCATGTCATGGAGACCATTTTTGGAAAAAGCCAGAATTAGATCAAGTTATTCCTCAAATAATATTTTCCCAACATCCACGGTGACTAAAGTCTCTATATAATGAGAGTTGGACATGGAATCTCTCTATACTTCCACATATATTAAATAAATCCTACGTTGATCCAACTTGTAAATAGAACAATGTATACCATAATCCATGTGATACACCCAACATCATTATTCAATGCCATTTTTTCATGAACAAATCCTAATAACAAACAAAAAAGATACCCAAACAGAAACATACATGGTCTAATGGTTATTCGGGATCGCCATAAGGTCGATAATATCCCTTAGAATAATTAAATGTTGAATGGGAATGATTTCAAGAAATTATATATGATCCACATAGATTGGAAGAATATATAATTGTTATTAATAAATAGTCATTTGGTCAAAAACATGACAATGACATAAGTACCACAAGTTGAGATATTAAGAACAAAAAGACACATTATACAAAAGAATAAAATACCTTGTACAATAAAAAGTAAGAAAATATTTTTGTAATAACTGAATTACATAACTACTAGTCACTACCATCTAACACGTTCCTTCTAGTTAAGATCACCTCCCACCTCCATGTAGATATTTATTTTTTCCTGTACCAAGCATTACAATATCTACAAAAATTTTATGTAATTGTTATGGTGTGATAAAAAATACCATTAGTATTCATAAAAAATTACCATAGTAAATTCCATATCCTTTAAACATTTAATCCTCAATTTTAAATAAAAAAGGGAAATAAAATTCATTTAATCATTTTCTATCATATAAGACATTATATAATGTGGATGAAAAAATATCTAAAATTGCTTAAATGATCATTTTTTATAAAGTGGAAATGATATGAATATATTAGTTCAATAAAAACTATAACGTAATGATAAAATAAAATAAAAAAATCATGTTTATATTCATTTTGGTTTTTTTATCCTAGGTATAATATCCCACATCTACTCAATCATGAATCAAGTTTTGGCAGATGTTTCTATGGATTAGTCCATCAAAATAGAATCAATCAATACCCTATTATGAAAAATCATGATAAATATAGTATTTTAGTTCTGTAATCATCAATCAATTTATATAGAGTAGGAGTCCTATTGTTCTTTTCCTATCACCCACAAACTATATAGGAAATATTTTCATTCATTTATTCAATAAATGAATAAAGAAAAATCATTACTTTTAATTTAAATCATCTTAAATTTTTTTAAAGACTAAATTCATGTTTCTACAAAATGGTTTAATTTAAAAATAATAGTAACAGTTTTTAACTAATTTCATGACATTTAAAATCATCTTTATTTTAAATATAATTTTCCTAAGAATCAACATTAAATCATTTTAGCACCCATTTTTCATGAATCTGTCATATTTTTTTAGGATATATTCCATCCAATGGCCCGAAGGCCTTCAAGTTTTTTAAATATGATAATTCCCCCTATTAAGGGAGGGAGGGGGGAAACCCATGACATCATGACTTGAACAACAAACCAGAGCCCAACAGACCAAAACTCAAGATTAAAAACAACTCCCACTATAAGAGATCAGCTCATCCCAAAAACAAAAATAATAAAAAAAATATTCCATTGTCTCTTCAAAACATGGAAAACTATCCTGTGCTAAAGAGCACATGCCTAATCCCGATGGAGAAAGTCATACCATCTCAAACATCAGATTCTGAAAATCCATGAAACAGTGATAATATATTTACCATAACCTCATCTAGAGTAGATTATTATAGATAAATAGTTGAAAAATCCATTGATCCATGAGCCACCAAGGCCAAAACCATCCTCTTTTCTATCATTCCAATGAGACTTATCCTTAATCCTTCCATCATTTGCAAAGAGGTGTGAATCCACACCTACCGAGAGGTTCAAATCTGCACTGACCTCCTCTCATCCAAAACAGACAATTAGTGACAAAAAAAGTGAAGAACTAACCAAACAACTGACCAAAGAGTACCCAAGAATAGCAACCCATCTCACAAAAATAGCAAAAACAAATGCATCCCAAACAAAAACTGAAACATGCATAATGACCACTGAAAAAGGATGATCTAAAAGCAATCGTCTACACCGCCACCACAACCAAACTGAAGCTGCCCAGAGTAGAGACCATCACAGCATCCATAGATCACCGTAGTTGGAATCGCACTGAAGGAACCTACCCGAATAAGTCACCACCATGAATGAACCATATCCACAATACATCCAAATTCGGGAAAACAAAATATAAAAAAAACATAGCATCACCGTCGCCAGACCGCACCCGTAGTAGACCTCGCTGCAAGCCACAATCTCATCGCCACCTTCAGATCCATATAGAGACCACAAAAAACCTCCCATCGCACCCATATCCAATGCTAAAACGAGGTTATACCCCTCTTTTCACTGAGGCATGATGCACGACCTGGACCGCACCGCCGCCTAGAGAAACCCTAGCCACTTCGATAGATTGGGTGAAGAATAGGCCAACAATAAGAAACACTGAGGATCAATCCAATAAAGAGACACCTCCATAAAAAATGATCTGATCACCAAGAATGTGCATGCAGTGGCATTGAGGAAGTATCCACAACCGTCCCCAAACAATAAGAGAGACTGCAATAAGGGAGAAACCTAGAGAGGCTATCCCCTTATTAGATCATCCTTGTAATCTATTAAAAATTATTTTTCTCTCACAAATATATGAATTTATGAATAAATAATCACATTATCAATTCATTTATTAGAAAATAATTGATAATTTATTTTAAAACATTAATAATATTAAGGTTTCTTATGCATAATAAATCCTTGTAAAACAACATTCACCTGTGTCATATTACTAAAAGATCTCCTTCAAAAGGAGTCAACAATGGAGATTCAAAGAAGATTATGGAAAAGGGGAATCTATTGAACCACAATCTATAAAATAATGTTTCCAATCCATTAAAAAAATAATGATTCAAAACACACAAAGAAGTCAGGGAAGAAGAAAGTGGGATTCCAAAATAAGGGGGTCTAAACTTACTAGAGAAGGATAAATCAAATCCATAAATAATTTTATTTGATAAGTGAAGTTGTTAGATGATCCAAAATCACTTATATAGAGCCTAAAAAATAAAATTGTGGTAACTAGTTTAGATTATGAGGTGAGTTTATTATTTAACTTTGGTTTTGAGGTAATTATTTACAATCTCAGGGGGATTAAAATCCCATCACATGGTTTCCTTGGTCAGTCCACACTGTTAGAATTAATTTTGTGCCTAACCATGTTTCTTTAATGGGATACATGAGTGGTTTTATTTAATTAGATACATGGTTATAAATTTCATGGATTGACCACACTCTCCCTCAATAGAGACAAATAAAGGGAAAATAATTTGGAATTATTATTTTTGGGAATATTTGTGTTATCCATGTGATCTCTATTATCTCAAGATGCTAGGTTTCAAATGAATATTCTTGATTTTATTAACATAAGTGTAACCCTTTATTTCCAAATTAAAATAAAAATTATTTTCTTTTTTGAATAGTACAATTTTCTATTATCATGCGAAAATTGCGAAAAAAAATCCCAGACATCCAAGATTATCTAAAAAGACTCACAAAATAACTGCAAACAAGACCCAAAATAAAATATAGTCTTAAAAGGGAATAGAACTACAAAAAAAGTTTTTAATTAGATGTTATATATATTTATTAACATTGAAACATGCAATCATTTCGTAAATTAATGCTATTTCAACCTTCCTAGAAATATAAAATAACTTGGTGATTGTTGAACTTTTTGATGAAAGGCTATAGAAAGAATACATGAAGAAATAAAGAATAGATACAAGTGAATACTTAAATAACTAGAAATAAATTACAATAAATACTAATAAAATTTACTTAAGAGATTCTTTTATACATTTTATGGAATCCTAATAGGGTTTTAATATAATTTTTTTGAAATTAAACCTCCATAATATTGTTATCTATATCATTAATATTTTATATCCAATGGATATATTCCCTATTAGACAACTATATTAGTCTTATTTAAGGATGATAATCTATAAATTCACCCCTCTAAAGGCTTTATAATTATTGGGAAATAATCATATATGGATGTTGTTGTGATAGTATTCATTTTCTTCTCATTGAAATCACATTTGGAATTATCAATATTATTATATTTCCAATCTTCCTTGATATTATAATTCAAATATATGATGGGAATTTTATATTTAGATTCTATTGCAAAATATTAAGATAATATTCCCTCTTTCCTTTTTATTATCATTGGTTACCATATCCACTAAATCTTGGTAGATTGGTATCACTCTATGACTATAAAATAGTAATGTTAATTCACTATTTTTGGATATATGTGTACCTAAAAAGTCAATTTATTAAAATAACCCTCTTTATATATTGAATATAGGATATATATACCTAGGAAAATTAGTTTAGGAGAAATTTCTACATAAAATATTATTTCATTCCATTTTTTCAATACATAATTTGATTATATCAATTTATGATTAATTGTTTTCTATTTTTTTAAATTAAATTCCCTAAAAAATTATCACCTCTAACAATCAATTGATATTTTATCATCACATTGTGTTCTAATATTGACTAGATTCAACAATAGTCGATAATGAAATATAAAAATCCTTGATATTGATGTTTCTCTTATGGGACAAAAAATAGTTAGAAATCCATTCATTGATAGAAAAACCTATTATTTTTGTAAAACATACATGCATTACATACATGAAATAAAATTATATCCATTATAAAAATAATAATATATATTAATATATATTATTTGGAATATTTTGATCAATGGACTCCAGAATATATATTTTTTTTGAGATTCATAAAAAATTCATCAATACTTCTATTTTGTTATCAAATTTAAATATTTTTAATCATGTACCCACATGTATATCATTTAATTAGAATTTTATGTTTCTTGAATATCACGTATAATGTAATTAAAAATTCAATTATAATTCAATTGACATGTATGAAAGAAATTGAATTTTTTATTAACCATTAATATTAGAGAATTTATGAAATTTAAAATTTGTTTGTTTACATGGTATATGGTTGAAATTATCATGTGGATTACATTTATATATACAAAAACATTTATATTGATAATAAATTGTTTGTTTTTGTGTTCTTATAATGATAATGGTGTTTCTTGAAGTAATGTATACCAGGAAAATATATATGGAAGGAACTCATATGCTCTCTAATGACCAATGAAATAACAATAAAATTGAAATGTGAAAATTATTCCTATGAGATTTTAATAATAAAGATGTCTTCTTCCATTTAATATAAGTAGTTATCTTTATATTGTGTATATAAAATTTCTATCTTTAAAAAATATGAATAATATTATAATAAGAGTGAGATAATTTCAATGATCCATAAGGAACATCAATATATAGAATCTTTAGTAACATTCGGTTAATTAAATTATTGGTACATTAAATATAATTAAACAATCTTCTTGAAAATGATGTTATATAAGAAAAATTAATTCAAACCATCCTTACGATAAGATTTAGTTAATGTGATGAATTTTTATAATTAATATAATCATGTTATAAATATGTTTAATGTATTATGACAATAATAAAAGTTAATACTTATGTAAATTTAGACACTTATTTTTATTCTATATGATATATAAATTTTGAAAGTAATTACGATTGAAGAGATCTACTAGTTGAATGAATTGTTAAAAATACAAAAAAAATAATGAGATAATAAATATAAATTAATAAATATTAAGCATTAAAAGATAAAATACTCAAATAAAAGTTTTAATTGGTATTAAAAACAAAAAATCATTTTAGTATATATTAATTTAATTATACTATTAATGAACATTAAGATGATTTCTATAAATTCTTCAAAGTCAACGAATATATTGAAAAAATTGGTTATCAATGTCATGGGTGGAATTAATTTTTAATTGGTTTCTGTAATAAAACTATTTTCTAAAAATATTCAAATATGTTAAATACCATGAAATTTGTTATTTAATTCTATTTTAACATGTATCATAATTTTTATTAATAATACGAATTTTTTTTATTATGATGAAAAACTATTTAAAGCTTGGTTAAGGGATAATTTAAAATGGTAGAACCTATGAGGATCCCCATGAACAATTCTTTTTTATTTATTTTACTAGTATAATATACTAGAAATAGTTTTAGAGGATTAATAGGGTATACTTTGTAGGACATGAAATCAACAAACACCTTTCCCTCACACAAGGGGAGCATAAAAACATCATGGTGCCTAAAGATCTTACTTTATACACATTGAAAATATTTAGTGGGCTAGTGTATGGGAGTATGGACTATTAAAAACATGATAATAAGCTCCAAATTATACACCCTGATTATAGTGATATTTTCAAAGTCTAAAAATTGGAATTCCACTAATAATGATCCAAGAGTTAGCTATTTGTGATAATACATCTTTGTAAAAGTCATTGAATTACATCACAAATATTAATTAATGTTCATGAATATTATCACCCCTATATAATAAAAAAAGTTTAATATCCTTCAATGTTCTACTTGAATCCTAAATCATACAGTTTTTTAGAACAACCAACTAATGGAGATAAATTATAATGATCTCTGCTGATAGATAACCAATTATTGTTGTAAACAATATTATTTTGTTTCTAGTTGGTGGATAACTATATTATAGTGTGTATTTCAATAATTATAGTCAAAATTTTTTATATTGGTGGATAAATACATGGTTCTAATTTTTTAATAGTATTTTCCCTATATCTATAAAACAAAAAATAGTGATATTTACATGTCAAAGTAGGATGAGTACTTTGTAGTACATTGAGTAGGATGGATGGATGTTACTGGGTAATTTAGGTTAAATCATTAAATTTGATTTGAATTATATTTTAAAAAAGATGATATATTTCAATATATGGTATAATTGAAGTGATTAAATAGAATTCTATGATTGATAATAATTTTTTGATTTCTCTTGCATAATTTTCAACATATTGATGCATTTGTATCCTATGTTGAAATCAATAAATAGAAGTTCTTTTGAGAACCCGATTGATTAAAAATGTATTATACACCTTTTTCTATGGAATAATATTAAAAATTATTTGGATTTGTTTTTGTGATAGTTTTATGATAATTTAACTTTAGACCTAGGATAATTTTTTTATAGAGGTGGATTACACTTTATATTTACTATTATATATATTTGATGAAATCCATGTTGTTTTTTCCCATTTTTTCCATTGATTCATTTCAAAAATATTGTATAATATTATTCATGTATATATAATTATTTTTTAATTTTTATTGGCCATGGTCGTGTAGATTTTTTATAATCATGTGAAATTCTTTATATTTATATTAGGTATTATACCTAGGTACTTTTTTGCTAACTCTGGTATGATTGATGGATAAATTAAGGTGTGATACTGTAACTTGTTATCAAGTTTGGTTGAAGCCCTGTGGGGGTAGAGTCACAACATAATGGTATTAGAGCACTGTAATTGTATAGAATTTTGTGTATGAATTAATAATAAATTCAAAAGTTCTTGGGACGTTGTATTACTTAATCCTAATAAATATTATAGTTAAAAATATATATTAGTGTTGAAGGTCCCCTTTAATTAAATAGAAGAATATATAATAAAAAAACTAATACATATGGAATAATATATTGACTATAGTTTTTTCAAATATATATGGACCCATACATATACAATTTTAATTCCTTATGATTATTTATATGTAATTATTATAAATTTTATCTGTGGTGGGTGAATAATATAGAGATGTTTTTAACTACAAATTTGGTATAGTATAGTTTTTAAATATTCCTAAAATATATATTGTAACACCCCAAGGTTCCATGGTACGCTTCCATTTGAATAATACAGTAGCATGTGTTGTACACAACTTTGAGTTCTAACACACACCACAACCAATCAAACTAGCCGTTTTGAATAGTAATACCCAATTTTTGAAATCTTATAAATTTTATCTTTCAAAATGTAAATCATTTTTTGATTTGGAATATTGATATTATCCTAGGGTGAATTTTTGGTATTTTTTAGAATACATTCAAATTTTGATAAATAGTGAAAAATACTAAACAATAATTAAAAACAACTTTTTTAATCAAAATAATTTATAGTGATAAATTATAATATTAAGAGGTTTTAAATTATAATTATAATATATTTTAACCATTTAATCCAATATTAGTAATTGGATGTAATTTCACATTTAATCTAGACATGAAAAAGTGTCAATCTTTTGATGGTTATTATTTCTTAAAAACACACTCTTTGTTTTGACAATAAGAATTAATTTTAAATTAATTTATGCCACTTCTATGTTTCGAATTTAGAAAAATGGATTCCATATTTAGAATCAGGAGGTCCAAATTGTGTAAATAGTTAACTTTTTTAAGACATTTTGAATAATTACTTCGGTAAATATTTTATTTACCATGGTTAAAGGGTAAAAAATTATTATTATTATATTATTAAATTACCTTAAAACATGTCCTAACCTAATTTGTTGATACATGTACGACCATGAACACTTTTAGGTCTATTTTGGGACCCCATGGAGCCACATGTAAGTGATAATAACACTTTATATTAATTAATTTAAATTAAATACAAAAATGAAATAAGCATATATCTTTTGGAAAAACAATTTTTACATAGAGTTATATAGTTTATATTTTCAACTATAAATATTCATTATAAATCTAAAACAATTTCCAACATAATGGTATTTTATTTGTAATTTTTAGACATTTAATAATTTAATTTATTTATGACATAATAATGATGCAGTATTTTACTTATTAATGAAGGAATCAAATAATTGGTATTATAAATGTTAAGATAAATATAATTTCAAAGTTTTGATGACATCCACAAATTTTATTGGTTAATATGACATTTTAGGATTTCTTAGATGAATTTTTTTATAATTAATAAAGTTTTTAAGACTTTAACAAAAAATCAATTATTAAATAATGTCAAAGTTGACATAAATGAGTTTTTTAAAACAAATATTATATTATTAATTGATATTCTATTCCTAAACAACTAAGTATTGGCCAAAGGAGTTATATAATGATATTTTTATCATTAATGGACCACTTTGGGGTCTTTTGAAAGTATATAGTAAGTTTATTAACTATATAATATAAAAATACAAAGAGACACGGTAAATGTCAAACTATTTAACTAAGAGTTAAATCAAAAAGATAAAGATAATATGGTGACCCAAACCAATATAAAACCTATTGTTTTAGTGTTTTTTGAACTATCCCCACCTTAATCTATAAATAATCCACTTTAGAGCCATTATAAACTGAATATTAATTTATTATAAAATAATATTTCTAGCTTTTCCTAAGGTGCCCCTCACCCCTCTTATAAAAAGGCACTCACCCTACTCACTAATTCACACCTTCAAAGCCTTTTTTATCGGCCAAACCCTACCCAAATATCCTATAAACTTCCCTCAATTCATCCTAGAGGCCCTACTTTGGTCATAAATTCAACATAAAGATCCCTTTTGATCAAAACAAAAGGAAGAACCTGAAGAAGAGGTAATAATTTCACCACCCTCTTTCAAGTTCATTTCTTCTTCCACTTATTCTTATTTTATTTCCATTATAAAATAATAAATCCAGTATAATCTATATACTATGAAGTTATTATAAATATGGTACAGACATCTTCATTATTATATCCATCATTTGAATGACATGTAACCATACGTGAGTACGTATGGATTATCGTCTCCACATCGTGGTGTAATTGTTATTCAATACATTATTATTTAGATGGGTATAATAATGATATGTAATTCATGTAAATAATAAATATAACATGATAATGATACTATATATATGATATACCATCCAATTATATATTATTTTAATATCAAAAAATGATATTGTCGCTTGTGCGTACGTACGGACTACCGTCTCCACGAACACGATGAGATTCATTCCCCATCGTATCCATTCAAGAATAATTTTAATTTGATGGTTACAAATAATGTTTAAAGACATAATATCATTCTAGATATGAATAAGATACATCCCATCCATAAAAAATATGGCTCACATAACAAATTATATAAAGGAAAACAAATCTGTTAACACCCAAAATGACGATAATACTAAGATATTATTAACAAATCAATATTAAAAGATCATATATGAAATCATATTAATGTATATGGTTCTTGTATAATTAAATAACAATTATTTCACCATAATAAAATAGGTTAACCTACCCTCGACCAAGGAAAGAGTACAAAGTAAGGATTTTCTTATCTCACTTTTAATTCCATGAGATTTCCATTGTTCACCACTTATTTATTGCATGTGGTGTCTTTACTACCCATGATTGTATTCATTGTGTAATATACTTTAATTTATTTATATTTACAACATCATTGTATGATCCATCTTTAATGGGATGAATGTTTCATAAGTTAACAAATTGGTAAGGGAATTATAAATTTCAATTTCGACTCATTCGTCTTTACGCATACTTCATTGATTATTTTACTCCAAGATTATGTGTGGAATAATTATCCAGTTGCTTATGTCATAATTTCCACTCCCCTTTATATGGATATACTTTTGATACACATAATCACTCCATTGATAAATTCTCAAGTAATCGATATGAACTTGATAAGAGTAATTTTAACTCAATCTTTATTTGTTGAGTTAAATATCCTATTAATTGGGGTTGTTTTTACAAGAATATGTGTGAATGTCGCCTGATTGATTTACACTAAATATCCAATAATATTGAGTGTATATATATTTTTCAGACATAATTTTTTTGTTGATTTATCCTTAACCTAAGGATACAGTTTTTATAAAAAGTTTCATCTCAATTTACATTCCATTGAGACTTCTTTGTTGTTTACACCAAATCACATTTATATGGTGTATATAATGTAATTTTACATAGTATATCATGAATCCATTTATTCTCATGATATTAAAAAGTTTTTATTACCTCAATTATTTGTATTAAAGTGTATCTATTTTGGTCAGAAACTTTAAATAAATATCATTTTTATATGTTTTAGAGATTTATTCTTCTAAATATTTCTCATTAATGTCCATGTTTTAAAAAATGGTTTTAAGGATTTATTTATATGGACATTAATTTTTTAAAATAAAAATTCCTTTTAAAAGTTTTCATAGTGTTATGGGACACTTTGATTCAGGAATCTATTTTTAAAACAGCTTCTTGACAAGTAGTGTCACTTTTAAATGTTTTCAAGAAAAGGGGTGTATTTATTGCAAATAGTTTTGATGATTATTTTTATCTATGTAAATATACTTCATTATTCTCGATTGAGTTTAATCTATTACAATAAAATCGTCAATATTGTATTGAATGAGTTATGTTTGATTGTGGATGTGCTATTTTTTTATACCATTCATGGTTTGTGGATAAAGTATTGACATTACATATGCTAGTTTTAATACGAATGGTTATGTTATGTTTAAACATGTTCATATAAGGAATGCATTGGACTTATTAAGTGATGGGTAGAGCCCGTTATAGATCCTCGATGCATCGGTAGGTCTCATGAGACAAACTATTGTCTTGGAAGAAGGCCTTGAAAAAATCTTATTTGTAGTCTTGGCACAAGGCCTTAACTATGTGGTTATGATAGTCTGGTATTATGCATTCCATAATTATGAAAGTGGTTATTAATATTGAATATGATCATTTGACTAGTAGAATATCCATGTGAATAAGTAAATGTAATTTTTTGATTTTATCTTTTCCATATTATGCTGAAGTTCAAGTTTAAAAGGCTTTTGTTCTAGTCTTATACACTACCTTAAATGTTTATGCTTATTTATGAAAGTTTCCGCTATAATGTTATCCTTACTGAGCATCTGAGAACACCCCTTTCTATATTTTATTTTTCCCAGGATGTGAAAAAGTATTTTATGAATGACCGGCAGGGATATGAATGGTGTCTATGGAGACAAGATGTTGTTGTGGTTTTTTTTTCACTTAATGATGTAATTTAAACCTTATGAATGTATCTAGTGATTCCAAGGCTACTAAACTAATCGGTCTTTTGAGACTTGATATTTTGTGATAATAACAATGTTATGTAATAATGAACTGACCCTGGGTAACTGGGGTCAGGGTGTTACAGTTGGTATCAGAGAAAGTTTAGTACAAACTGTGGAAACGAGATTTAGATAATCTCTTATTAGAGCACATAGACCTTAGACGGACTCTGAGGATTAGTATAGAATAACTTCCTAGAATTTCGATATTGTAGAGATTTTGTGATTTTCCGAGTAATACATCCCTGTCTGGATACGAGAAGGTAGAGGCGGATCTAGAACAGATGTATCTAGGGGTAAAACCCAAAAACACCACTTTGAGCTAAACTCGAACAGGAACTAGTGCACAATAACGGGCCTTGCTGCACTCTTGGTTACAAAACTCCAGGGGGATATGATTAGGATTTTTTACATTTTCTTTACAAACTGATTTGAAGTATTTTGATATAAGATGAGAATAAATGACATTGGTTAATCCTATGGGGTTTCAAATTAAGAATATGGTGTCATGATATTCTCTAAATGATTTTATGACAACTGTTACTCACACAATTCTTTCTAGTTTTAGTAAATGGCTGGATTCCAAGTAAGTCATAGTAACATTGAGAATGATTTACTAGGTGGGAATGGTGGTGGAAATGAGCAAAAAAATGGAATGTTTATAGGCGTAAAATATATCTTGTTTATGCCAAATCAGTTTTCTAAAAATATGATCAACAACATACATATTAACCAACTCACGGACTCAACAAAGAAGAGAAAGGTGATGAATTATAAGAGCTCCAGCAGTGGAGACCATGGAGAAAAGAATCCTTAATTTCGATAATGCAAGAAATGTGGAAGGAGACACCCAGGAAAGTGTCTTAATGGAATAAAGAAATGATTTACGTGTGCGAAAGAAGGACATAAATTGAAAAATTGCCGAGGAAAAAACGAATAGTGATATTGAAGAAAATAAAAATGGTCCCAATAATCTATTTAAAGTCATTTTCCATAAATGTAGGGAATGTGGCCATTACCCGAGTGAATTCCCTATTCTATATGATATTTTCTTGGTCAAAGAAGAAGCTATGTGGAAATAAATGGTTGGAGAAATTTTTAAAAGTACGAGTACTCCTTGTTGATTGGATTACATGGGAATAATTTTCTATTGTATTTGTAACCCTGCAGTTTTTCATGTGAAAATGATATTTGAGGAAGACTTATCTTTTCTCTTGTGGATATAGTTATAAATATTCATTTGGTTTTATATGATCATTGGGTTTGAGGGAATTTCAAGTTATTATATTTTGGGATGAAAATTCAAGGTATAAGATAAAATTTGTGGTTAAATTATTTTATGGTTATTTTGAGGAATTTATCTCATTTTGGTAATGTTATAAAATAATGTTTTTGAAAAAGGACAACATGCAGACCGTGTGACCACCCATCGTATCAGACAAAGCTGTGGGAATCGAACCCACAACCAAAGTACGATTGAGATTTATCGCCTACCACTAGACTACATGAAGTCCCTGGTTAGTTTAACTAATTATTTTTAGTTAAATGATTTTATTGATCAATAATAAGTTGATTTTGGATCTTATGTCTTATCAAATGAATACCCATAGTATAGGAAAATGATTCAGTGATTAAGTGATAAATGTTATTTTAGAAGATGTTCTCTTTGTTGGGAACACTATATGCCCAAGGAAAATAGAATACTATAGGATTTCATTTGAGGAGTAATGGTGGATTTTTATCTATATTTTTATTGTGGATTTATAGTGATTTGGGTTATTTATGGAAATGATTAACCAGTAATAGAGAATATTTTATTAGGTTAATTACTTTTAAGTATGTGACTTTAAGAGTAGTTGATGTCATTTGGAGATATAATTTTACGTGGAAGACTACATAACCAAATTCTTCTAAGTTTTGGGTTTTAATATTAGTTTGGATTATATTGAAGGATTTTAAGGACAATTTTTTATTGAATTATATTTATTTAGCTTTGGGGAATTGTTGGTTTAGTTTTAGAAAATAAGATTAGTGTTTATTTATCTAATGGAATATCCTTTTGGGGTATCATCAGATCTTATACTAACCATTTTGGTTTTGATTAATCTCTAAATACAAGTTAAATATATAGTTTATCCTTCGTGGATCATGTGATTCTATAAAATTTTATTCTAGCTCTTCCAGTGTGATCATGTCTTCTTAAATACTCATCTTTTAAAAAAATTGGTTAGTGGTAGAAATTTATTATATAATGAAACTCTACTTAAAAAGTAAGTATATTTATTTATTTTCTTATTCAATCTTATAAATTAATTTCTCATCTTTATTTAATGTATCTTAAAACATAAAATATGTTGTCCGTTTACTTTTCCTACTGGGAGACTAATGATTGTCTATCCCATCCAATGTTTATGATTTTCTTATTGTTAACTTTAACATGATCATGTTTTCTATACCTCCCCCATTAGAACTTGACACTTAGTTTATCATCCTTATCTATGTTTTCCTACATGGAATCCTAGTATGGGTTTTCTTGGGTGACCTTTGTACCTCTCTTTCTTTCTTTTAAAGTGATAGTTTTATTGACTCTTTTTCCCATGTGAGACTTTACATTATATTCCCAAGCCCAATTTTAAAAAAATCTCAAGGGAAAATTATTTTAAGGAGTGGATAATGTAACACCTCAAGCTTCCATGGTACGCTTCCCTTTGAATAATACAGTAGCGTGTGTTGTACGCTACTTCGAGTTCTAACACACATCATAACCAATAAACTAGACATTATGAATAGTAATACCCACTTTTTGAAATAATATAAATTTTATCATTCCAAATGGACATAATTTTTTGATTCAGAATATCAAAATTATCCTAGGGTTAATTCTTAGTATTTTTTAGAATACATTCAAACTTTGATGAATAGTGAAAAATACTAAACATTAATTAAAAACAAATTTTTTAATCCAAATAATATATAGTGATAAATTATAATATTTAGAGGTTTTAAATTATGATTAGAATATATTTTTACCATTTAATCTAATATTGTTAATTGGATGTAATTTCACATTTAAACTAGACATGAACAAGTGTCAATCTTTTGATAGTTATTATTTCTTAAAAAACACGCTCTTTATTTTGACAACGGGAATTAATTTTAAATTAATTTTTGCCACTTCTGTGTTTTGAATTTAGAAAAATGGATTCCATATTTATAATCAGGAGGTCCAAATTGTGTAAATAGTTGAATTTTATTTTTATACATTTTGAATAATTAATTCGGTAAATATTTTATTTACCATGGTTAAAGGGTAAATCCGGTAAATAAGGGTAAAAATTAATATTATAGTAATATTAAATTACCCTAAAATGTGTCCTAACATTATTGGTTGATACATTTATGACCATTTACATCTTTGGGTCGATATTGGTACCCCATGGAGCCACTTGTAAGTGATAATGACACTTTATATTAATTAAGTTAATGTAAATACAAAAATGACATAAGCATATATATTTTAGAAAAGTAATTTTTATATAGGGATATATATGTTATATTTTTTACTATAAATATTCATTATAAATATAATAAGATTTAATACATAATATTATTTTATTTATACTTTTTAGACATTGAATAATTAAATTAATTTATGACACAATAATGATGCGGTATTTTACTAATTAATGAAGGAATCAAATAATTGGTATTATAAATGTTAAAATAAATATAATTTTTAAGTTTTTATGACATACAAGAATTTTATTGGTTAATATGAAATGATAGTATTTCTTAAATGAATTATTTTATAATTAATCAAGTTTTCAAGACTTTAACAAAAATCAATTATTAAATAGTGTTAAAATTGACGTAAATGAGTTTTTAAAACAAATATTATTTTTTCAATTGATATTCTATTCCTAAAAATATAAGGTTCAGAAAAAGGACTTATATAATGATAATTGTATCATTAATGGACCACTTGGGTGTATTCTGGAAGTATATAGTAAGTTTATTAACTATATAATATAAAAATACAAAGAGACATGGTAAATGTCAAACAATTTAACTAAGAGTTAAATCAAAGAGATAAAGTTAATATACTAACCCAAACCTGCCTAGAACCTATTGGTTGAGTGGTTTTCGACCAATACCAACCTTAAAATTTAAATAATCCACTTTGGAGCCATTATAATCCTAAAATTAATTTATTATAAAATAATATGTCTAGCTTTTCCTAAGGTTCCGCTCACCCCTCTTATAAAAAGGCACCCCCCTACTCACTAATTCACACCTTAAAAGCCTTTTTACTCAGCCAAAACCTTCCCAAATATCCTCTAAACTTCCATAAATTCATCCTATAGTCCCTCATTTGGTCATAAATTCAACTTAAATATCCCTTTTGATCAAATCAAAAGGAAGAACCCGAAGAAGAGCTAATAATTTCACCACCCTCTTTCAAGTTCTTTTCTTCTTCCACTTCTTATTTTTTATTATTTCCATTATAAAATAATAACTCCGGTATCATATATATACTTTGAAGTTATTATAAATATTGTACATCCATCTTCATTATTCTATCCATCCTTTGAATGACATGTCACCATACGTGCGAACGTACGGATTACCGTCTCCACGTCGTGGTGTTATTGTTATTCAATACATTATTATTTGGATGGGTATAAAAATGATGTGTAATTAATGTAAATAATAAATATAACATGATAATTATTATTTATATATGATATAACATCCAATTATATATTATTTTAATATCAAAATAATGATATTGTCACTTGGGCATACGTACGGACTACCGTCTCCATGAACGTGATGAGATTCATTCCCCATCGTATCCATTTAAGAATATTTTTCATTTGATGATTAAAAATAATGTTTAAATACTTAATATTATTATATATATGAATAATATACATCCCATATATAACAAATATGTCTCACATAACAAATAATATAACGGAAAACGAATTCCTTAACACCCGAAACGACAATAATACTAAGATATTATTAACAAATCAATGTTAAAAGATCATTTATGATATCATATTAATGTATATGATTCTTTTATAAATCAATAAAAATTATTTAACCATTATAAAGGAGTTTAACCTACCCTATACCATGTAAAAAGTAGAAAGTAAATATTTTCTTATCTCAATTTTAATTCCGTGATATTTCCATAGTTCACCACTAATTTATTGCATGTGGTGTGTATAATTCCCATGACTGTATTAATTGTGTAATATACTTTAATATATGTATATTTACATCATCATTTTATGATCCATCTTTCAAGGGATTAATGTTTCGAATGTTACCAAATTGGTAAGGGAATTACAAATTTCAATTTCGACTCATTCGGATTTACGCATACTTCATTAATTATTTTATTCCATGAATATATGTGGAATCACTATCCATTTTCTTATGTCATAATTTCCACTCCCATTTCTGTGGATATACTTTTGTTACACATAATCACTCCATTGATAAATTCTAAAGTCATCGATATGAACTTGATATGAGTAATTTTAACTAAATCTCCATTTGTTGAGTTAAATATCCAATTCATTGGTGTTGTTTTTACAAGAATATGTGTGAATGTCCTCTTATTGATTTACACTGAATATCTAATCATATTTAGTGAATATATATTTGTCACACATAATTATGTCATTTATTTATCCTTAACCTATGGATACTGTCTTTATAAGAAGTTTCATCTCAATTTACATTCCATTGAGACTTCTTTGTTGTTATACACCAAATCACTTTTATATAGTGTATATAATGTACTTTGACATAGTATTTCATGAGTCCCTTTATTCTCATGATATTAAAAAGTTTTTATTACCTCAATTTTTTGTATTCATGTGTCTCTCTTTTGGTCAAAAACTTTAACTAAAATATCATTTTTAAATGTTTTAATGATTTATTCTTCTAAATCTTTCTCATTAATGTCCATGTTTTAAAAAATGGTTTTAAGGATTTATTTATGTAAACATTAAAGTTTTAAAATTAATATTCCTTTTAAAAGTTTCAAAGTGTTACGGGACACTTTGATTCAAAAATCTATTTTTAAAACGGCTTCTTGACAAGTGGTGTGACTTATAAATGTTTTCAAGAAAAAGGGGGTATTTCTCTAAAATAGTTTTGATGATTAATTACGTCTATGTGAATATCCTTAATTATTCTCGATTGAGGTTAATATGTTAAAATAAAATATTCCATATTGTTTTGAATGTGTTATGTTTGACTGTGGATGCGCTATTTTTTATACTATTCATGGTTTGTGGATAAATTATTGAAATTACATATGAAATTTTTAATGCGAATATTTATGTTATGTTTAAACATGTTAAATATGAGGAATGCATTGGACTTAGTAGGTGAGGTGTGGAGCCCGCTATAGCTCCTCGATGCATCAGTAGGTCTCATGAGACAAACTAGTGTCTTGGCACAAGGCCCTGACAAATTCTTATTTGTTGTATTGGAACAAGTCCTTGACTATGTGGTTATGATAGTCTGGAATTATGCATTCCATCATTAGGAAAGTGGTTATTAATATTACATTTGATGATTTGACTAGTAGAATATCCATGTGAATAAGTAAATGGTATTATTTGAATTTATCTTTTTCGTATTATGCTGAAGTTAATGTTTAAAAGGCTTTTGATCTAGTCTTATACACTTCCTTAAATGTTTATGATTATTTATGAAAATTTCTGCTATAATGTTATCCTTACTGAGCATCTGAGCTTACCCCTTTCTATGTTTTGTTTTTCCCAGTATGTGAAAAAGTATTTTATAAATGACATGAAGGGATAGAATGAGGGGATATGAGTGTGTTCTATGGATACAATATGTTGTTGTAGTTTTTTTATCACTTAATGATGTGATGCAAAATTTATGAATGTATCTAGTGATTCCAAGGATACTAAACTAATCTGTATTTCAAGACTTGATCTTTTTTTATCATTCCAATGTTATATAATAATGCACCGACTCTGGGTAAATGGGGTTGAGGTGTAATATTTGGTATCAGAGGAATTTTTGTACAAACCTTTGAAACTAGATTTAGATAAACTCTAATTAGAGCACATAGACCTAAGATGGAATTCCAGGATTAGTATAGAAGAACATCTTATAATTTCAGTATTGTAGAGATTTTGTGATTTTTCCGAGAAATACATCCTTGTCTCGATACGAGCAGGTAGAGGCGGCTCTGGCACAGATGTACTAGGGGTAAAACCCGAAAACACAGTATTGAGCTAGACTCAAACGCGAACTGGTGCATGAAAATGGGCCTTGATGTACTCTTGGTTACGACACTCCCGGGGGATATGTTTAGGATAATTTACATTTTCCTTACAAACCAATTTGAAGTATTTTAATATAAGATGAGAATAAATGACCTTGGTTAATCCTATGGTGTTTCAAATTGATAATATGGTGTCTGATATTCTCTAAATGATTTTATGAATACTATTACTCACACAAAGATTTCTGTTTTTAGTAAATAGCTGGATTCCAAGGAAGTCATAGTAACTTTGAGAATGATGTACAAGGTGGGAACAGTGGTGGAAATGAGAAACAAAATGGAATGTTGATAGGCGTAAAATATATCGTGTTCATTCCAAATCAGTCTTCCAAAAATATGACCAACAACATACATATTAACCGACTCCTGGACTCAACAAAGAAGAGAAATGTGATGAATGATAAGAGCTCCAATAGTGGAGACCATGGAGAAAAGAATCATCAATTTACATCATTCAAGAAATGTGGAAGGAGACACCCAGGAATGTTTCTTAATGGAAAAAATAAATTCTTTACGTGTGGGAAAGAAGGACATAAAGTGATGAATTAACGAGTAAAAATGAATAGTGTTATTGAAGAAAATAAAAATGATCTGAAGAATCCATTTACAAGAATTTCCGTAAATGTCGGGGAACTAGCCATTACCCGAGTGAATTCCCTATTCTATAGGATATATTATTGGTCAAAGAAGAAGCCATGTGGAAATAAATGGTTAGAGAAACTTTTAAAAGTACGAGTACTCCTTGTTGATGGGATTACATTGGAATAATTTTCTCTTGTATTTGTAACCCTATAGTTTGTCATGTGAAAATGATAATTGAGGAAGACTTATCTTTTCTATTGTGGATATAGTTATAAATAACCATTTGGTTTTATATGATCATTGGGTTTGAGGCAATTACAAGTTATTATATTTTGGGATGAAAATGAAAGTTATGAGATAACATTTGTGGTTAAATTATGTAATGGTTATTTTGAGGAATTTATCTCATTTTGGTTTGTTATAAAATATAGTTTTTGAAAAATTACAACATGCAGACAGTGTGACAACCTGTCACGTTAGACAAAGCAGTGGGAATCGAACCCATAAGCAATGTGCGATTGTGATTTATTGCCTACCACTGGACTACATGAAGTCCCTGGTTAGTGTAACTAAATATTTTTAGTTAAATGATTTTATTGATAAATAATAATTTGATTTGGTATCTTATGTCTTATCAAAGCAATACCCTTAGTATAGGAAAATGATTCAGTGATTAAGTGATAAATGTTATTTTGGAAGATGTTCGCTTTATTGGGAACACTATATGCCCAAGGAAAATAGAATACTGTGGGATTTCATTTGAGGAGTAATGGTGGAGTTTTATCTATGTTTTTATTTTGGGTTTATAGTGATTTGGGTTATTTATGGAAATTATTAACCAATAATAGAGAATATGTGATTAGGTTAATTACTTTTAAGTATGTGACTTTAAGAGTAGTATATGTCATTTGGAGATATAATTTTGCATGGAATACTGCATAACCAAATTCTTCTAAGTTTTTGGGTTTCAATATTAGTTTGGATTATATTGAATAATTTTAAGGAAAATTTTTTATTGAATGGTATTTATTTAGCTTTGGGGTATTGTTGGTTTAGTTTTAGAAATTAAGATTAGTGTTTCTTCCTCTAATGGAATATCCTTTTGGGGGATCATTAGATCTTATACTAATCGTTTTGGTTTTGATTAATCTCTAAAGAAAAGGTAAATATATAGTTTACCCTTCGTGGATCATGTGATTATATTGAAAGTTTTTTCTAGCTCATCCAGTGTGACCATGTCTTCTTGAATACTAATCATTTAAAAAAAGGGTTAGTGGTAAAAATTTATTATAGAATGAAACTATACTTAAAAATTAAGTATATCGTATTATGTTCTTAGTAAATCTCATAAATAAATTCCTCATCTTTGTGTAATGTAACTTAAAACAAAAAAATGTTGTCCATTTACTTTTCCTACTGGGAGACTAATGATCGTTTGTCTCATCACAAGTTTGTGGTTTTCTTGTTTTTGACATTCCCTTGATCATCTTTTCTATACCTCCCCCATCAGAACTTGACACTTATTTTTTCATCCATATCCATGTTTTCCTTCATGGAATCCTAGTATGGGTTATCTTGGGTGACCTTTGTACTTCTCTTTATTTCTTTTAAAGTGATAGTTTTATTGACTCTTTTTCCGATGCGAGACTTTCCATTATATTCCCAAGCCCAATTTTAAAAAAAATCGAGGACAATATTATTTTAAGGAGGGGATATTTAACACGCCAAGCTTCCACGGTACACTTTCCTTTGAAAAATACAGTAGCGTGTGTTGTACGCAACTTCGAGTTCTAACACACACCACAACCAATCAAACTAGCTGTTATGAATAGTAATACCCACTTTTTGAAATCTTATAAATTTTATCTTCCAAAATTGACATCATTTTTTGATTCGGAATATCAAAATTATCCTAGGGTGAATTTTTGGTATTTTTTAGAATACATTCAAATTATTATGAATAGTGAAAAATATTAAGCATTAATTAGAAACAACTTTTTAAATCCAAATAACTTATAGTGATAAATTATACTATTGAGAGGTTTTAAATTATAATTAGAATATATTTTTAACATTTCAATCAATATTGGTTATTGTATGGAATTTCACATTTAAACTAGACATGAACAAGTCTCAATATTTTGATAGTTATTATTTCTTAAAAAACACGCTCTTTATTTTGACAACAGGAATTAATTTTAAATTAATTTCGGACACTTCTATGTTTTGAATTTTAGAAAAATGGATTCCATATTTAGAATCAGGAGGTAAATTTTTTTTAAATATTTGACTTTTATTTTTAGACATTTTGAATAATTACTTCGGTAAATATTTTATTTACCATGGTTAAAGGGTAAATCCAGTAAATAAGCTCAAAAATAATATTATAATAATATTAAATTACCCTAAAACATGTCCTACCCTTATTGGTTGATACATTTATGACCATATACATATTTGGGTCGATTTTGGGACCCCATAGAGCCACTTGTAAGTGATAATGACACTTTATATTAATTGATTTAAAATAAATACAAAAATGACATAAGCATATATATTTTAGAAAAACAATTTTTACATAGGGTTATATATGTTATATATTCGACTATAAATATTAATTAGAAAGATAGGAATATTTCCAAAATAATGACATATTATTTATAATTTTTAGACATTTAATAATTAAATTTATTTATGACACAATAATGGTGTAGTATTTTACTTATTAATGAAGGAATCAAATAATTAGTATTATAAATGTTAAAATAAATATAATTTGAAAGTTTTGATGACATACACGAATTTTATTGGTTAATATGACATTTTAGGATTTCTAAAATGTATTCGGTTAAAATTAATATTTTTTTCCAGACTTTAACAAAAATCCATTATTAAATAGTGTCAAAATTGACATAAATGAATTTTTAAAACAAATATTATATTATTAATTGATATTATATTCCTAAAAATCAAAGGATCGTCCAAACGAATATATATAATAATATTTGTATCATTAATTTACCACTTGGGGGTCTCTTGGAAGTATATAGTATGTTTATTAACTATATAATACAAAAATACAAAGAGACATGGTAAATGTCAAACTATTTAACTAAGAGTTAAATGAAAAAGATAAAGTTAATATAGTGACCCAAACCTATATAAAACCTCTTGGTTGAGTTTTTTTTGACCTATTCCCACCTTAACCTTTAAATAACCCTCTTTGGATCCATTATAAACTGAGTATTAATTTATTATAAAATAATAGTTATAGCTTTTCCTAAGGTGCCCATCACCCCTCTTACAAAAAGGCACTCCACCTACTCACTAATTCACACCTTCAAAGACTTTTTGCTCGGACAACCCCTGACCAAATATCCTCTCAAATTCCCTCACTTCATACTATAGTCCCTCCTTTGGTCAAAAATCCAACTTAAGAAGCCCTTTTGATCAAATCAAAAGGAAGAACCCAAAGAAGAGGTAATAATTTCACCACCCTCTTACAAGTTCTTTTCTTCTTACACTTCTTTTTTTGTTATTTTCATTCTAAAATAATAACTCCAGTATCATATATATACTGTGAAGTTATTATAAATATTGTACATCCATCTTCATTATTCTATCCATCCTTTAATGACATGTCACCATACATGCATACGTACGGATTACCGTCTCCACGTTGTGGTGTAATTGTTATTCAATACATTATTATTTGGATGGGTATAATAATGATGTGTAATTCATGTAAATAATAAATATAACATGATAATGATTCTGTATATATTATATACCATCCAATTATATATTATTTTAATATCCAAAAAATGATATTGTCGCTCGTGCGTACGTACGGACTACCGTCTCCACGAACGCGATGAGATTCATTCCTCATAGTATCCATTCAAGAATAATTTTCATTTTATGGTTTAAAATACTGTTTAAAGACTTAATATCATTCTATATTTGAATAATATACATTCCATCCATAAAAAATATGGCTCACATAACAAATAATATAAAGGAAAATGAATTCGTTAACACCCGAAACGATGATAATACTAAGATATTATTAACAAATCAATGTTAAAAGATCATATATGATATCATATTAATGTATATGGTTCTTTTATAATTCAATAAAAATTATTTCACCATTATACAGGAGGTTAACCTAACATCTACCAAGGAAAAAGTATAAAGTAAGGATTTTCTTATCTCACTTTTAATTTCGTGAGATTTCCATTGTTCACCACTTATTTATTGCATGTGGTGTATGTACTTCCCATGATTGTATTCATTGTGTAATATAATTTAATTTATGGATATTTACATCATAATTTTATGACCCATCTTTCTTGGGATGAATGTTTCGTAAGTTACCAAATTGGTAAGGGAATTACAAATTTCAATTTCTACTCATTCGGCTTTACGCATAGTTCATTGATTATTTTACTCCAAGATTAGGTGTGGAATCACTATCCATTTTCTTATGTCATAATTTTCAATCCCCTTTCTATGGATATACTTTTGATACAAATAATCACTCAATTTATAAATTCTCAAGTCATCGATATGAACTTGATAAGAGTAATTTTAAAACAATCTCCATTTGTTGAGTTAAATATCCAATTCGTTGGTGTTGTTTTTACAAGAATATGTGTGAATGTCCTCTGATTGATTTACACTGAATATCCAATCATATTGGGTGTATATATATTTTTTCAAAAATAATTATGTTGCTAATTTATCCTTAACCTAAGGATACGGTCTTTATATGAAGTTTCATCTAAATTTACATTCCATTGAGACTTCTTTGTTGTTATACACCAAATCACTTTTATGTGGTGTATATAATGTACTTTGACATAGTATATCATGAATTCCTTTATTGTCATGATATTAAAAAGTTTTTATTACCTCAATTATTTTTATTCAAGTGTCTCTCTTTTGGTCAGGAACTCTAACTAAAATATCATTTTTAAATGTTTTAAAGATTTATTCTTTTAAATATTTCTCATTAATGTCCATGTTTTTAAAAAAATATTTAAGTATTTATTTATACAGGCATTAATGTTTTAAAATTAAAATTCCTTTTAAAAGTTTCAAAGTGGTATGGGACACTTTGATTCAAAAATCTTTTTTTAAACGGCTTCTTGACAAGTAGTGTGACTTTTAAATGTTTTCAAGAAAAAGGGGGTATTTCTCTCAAATAGTTTTGATGATTATTTTCATCTGTGTAAATATCCTTAAGTATTCTTGATTGAGGTTAATCTGTTACAATACAATCTTCCATATTGTATTGAATGAGTTATGCTTGACTGTGGATGTGTAATTTTTTATACCATTCATGGTTTTTGGATAAAGTATTGACATTGCGTATGCTAGTTTTGATACGAATGTTTATGTTATGTTTAAACCTATTTATATGAGAAATTCATTGGACTTAGTAAGTGATGGGTGGAGCCTGCTATATCTCCTCTATGCATCGGTAGGTCTCATGAGACAAACTAGTGTCTTGGCACAAGGCCTTGACAAAATCTTATTTGTAGTCTTGGCACAAGGCTTTGACTATGTGGTTATGATAGTCTGACATTATGCATTCCATCATTATGAAAGTGGTTATTAATTTTGCATGTGATCATTTGACTAGTAGAATATACATGTGAATAATTAAATGGAATTATTTGATTTTATCTTTTCCATATTATGCTGAAGTTCAAGATTAAAAGGCTTTTGTTCTAGTTATATACATTGCCTTAAATGTTTATGCTTATTTATGAAAGTTTATGCTATAATGTTACCCTTACTGAGCATCTGAGGTCACCCCTTTCTATGTTTTATTTTTCCCAGGATGTGAAAAAGTATTTTATGAATGACCTATAGGGATATTATGAGGGGATATGAGTGTGGTATATGGAGACAAGATGTTGTTGTAGTATTTTTTTCACATAATGATGTAATGTAAACCTTATGAATGTATCTTGTGATTCCAAGGCTACTAAACTAATCGGTCTTTCGAGACTTGATATTTTGTGATCATGCCAATGTTATGTAACAATGCACTGACTCTGGGTAACTGGGGTCGGTCCATTACAGTTGGTATCAGAGAAAGTTTAGTACAAACCATGGAAACTAGATTTAGATTTACTCTGATTAGAGAACATAGACCTAAGATGGACATTGAGGATTAGTATAGAATAAATTCATAGAATTTTGGTATTATAGAGATTTTGTGAGTTTTTCGAGAAATACATCTTTGTCTGGATACGAGCAGGTAGAGGTGGATTTGGCACAGATGTACCTAGGGGTAAAACCAGAAAACACCGCTTTGAGCTAGACTCAAATGGGAACTGGTGCACGAAAACCGGTCTTGCTGCACTCTTAGTTACGACACTCCTGGGTGGATATGCTTAGGATAATTTACATTTTATTTACAAACCGATTTTATGTATTTTAATATAAGATGAGAATAAATGACCGTGGTTAATCCTAAGGTTTTTCAAATTAAGAATATGGTGTCATGATATTCTCTAAATGATTTTATGACTACTATTACTCGCACAATGTTTTCTGGTTTTATTAAAAGGATGGATTCCAAGTAAGTCATAGTAACATTTAAAATTATGTACAAGGTGGGAATGGTGGTGGAAATGTGCAACAAAATGGAATGTTGATAGGCATAAAAGATATCTTGTTCATGGCAAATCAGTTTTCCAAAAATATGATCAACAACATACATATTAACCAACACCCAGACTCAATAAAGAAGAGAAAGGTGATGAATGATAATAGCTCCAATAGTGGATACCATGGAGAAAATAATCCTCAATTTCCATCATGATAGAAATGTGGAAGGACACACCCAGGAAAGTGTCTTAATGGAACAAAGAAATGCTTTACGTGTGGGAAAGAAGGACATAAAGTGAAGAATTGCTGAGGAAAAATGAAGAGTGCTATAGAAGAAAATAAAAATGGTACCAAGAATCCATTTACAGTCATTTCTCATAAATTTAGGTGACATGGCCATTACCCGAGTGAATGCCCAATTCTATAAGATATTTTCTTGTTCAAAGTAGAAGCTATGTGGAAATAAATGGTTGGAGGAATTTTTAAAAGTACGAGTACTCCTTGTTGATGGGATTACTTTGGATTAATTTTCTCTTGTATTAGAAAACCTACAGTTTTTCATGTGAAAATGATATTTGAGGAAGAATTATCTTTTCTCTTGTGGATATAGTTATAAATAACCATTTGGTTTTATATGTTCATTGGGTTTGAGGAAATTACAATTTATTATATATTGGGATGAAAATGAAAGTTATGAGATAACATTTGTGGTTAAATTGTGTTATGGTTATTTTGAGTAATTTATCTCATTTTTTTAATGTTATAAAATATAGTTTTTGAAAAAGGACAACACGCAGAACGTGTGACAACCTTTCGCGTCGAAAAAAGCTGTGGGAATCGAACCCACAGCCAATGTGCGATTGGGATTTATCACCTTCCACTGGACTATGTGATATCCCTGATTAGTGTGACTAATTATTTTTAGTTAAATGATTTTATTGATCAATAATAAGTTGATTTTGTATCTTCTTTCTTATCAAATGAATACCCTTAGTATAGGAAAATGATTCAGTGATTAAGTGATAAATGTTATATTGGAAGATGTTTGCTTTGTTGGGAACACTATATGCCCAAGGAAAATAGAATACTATGGAATTTCATTTGAGGAGTAATGGTGGATTTTTATCTATGTTTTTATTGTGTATTTATAGTGATTTGGGTTATTTATGGAAATGATTAACCAATAATAGAGAATATGTTATTAGGTTAATTACTTTTATGTATGTGACTTTAATATTAGTTGATGTCATTTGGAGATATAATTTTACGTGGAAGACTACATAACCAAATTCTTCTATTTTTTTTGTTTCAATATTAGTTTGGATTATATTGAAGGATTTTAAGGACAATTGTTTATTGAATGGTAGTCATTTATCTTTGGGGTATTGTTGGTTTAGTTTTAGAAATTAAGATTAGTGTTTCTTTTTCTAATGGAATATCCTTTTGGGGGATCATCAGAACTTATACTAACTATTTTGGTTTTGATTAATCTCTAAATAAAAGGTAAATATTTAGTTTATCCTTTGTGGATCATGTGATTCTATAGAAGTTTATTCTAGCTCTTCCAGTGTGACCATGTCTTCTTGAATACTCATCGTTTAAAAAAATGAGTTAGTGGTAGAAATTTATTATAAAATGAAACTATACATAAAAATTAAGTATATATCTTTATGTTCTTAGTCAATATCATAAATTAATTCCTCATCATTATGTAATGTAACTTAAAACAAAAAAAATTGTTGTCCGTTTACATTTCCTACTGGAGGACTAATGACCGTTTGTCCTATCACAAGTTTGTGGTTTTCTTATTGTTAACTTTCTCCTGATCATGGTTTCTATACCTCCCCCATCAAAACTAGACACTTAGTTTATCATCCATATCCATGTTTTCCTACATGGTATCATAGTATGGGTTATCTTGGGTGACCTATGTACTTCTCTTTGTTTCATTCTTTTAATGTGATAGTTTTATTGAATCTTTTTCTGATGTGAGACTTTTCATTATATTACAAAGCCCAATTTTAAAAAAAAAATTGAGGAAAAATTTATTTGAAAGATGGGAGAATGTAACACCCTAAGCTTCCACAGTACTCTTCCCTTTGAATAATACAGTAGCGTGTGTTTTACACAACTTTGAGTTCTAACACACACCACAACCAATCAAACTAGCCGTTATGAATAGTAATACCCACTTTTTGAAATTGTATAAATTTTATCTTTCAAAATAGACATCATTTTTTTATTCGAAATATCAAAATTATCCTAGGGTTAATTTTTGGTATTTTATAGAATACATTCATATTTTGATGAATAGTTAAATATACTATTCATTAATTAAAAACAACTTTTTTAATCCAAATAATTTATAGTGATAAATTATACTATTGAGAGGTTTTTAATTATAATTAGAATATATTTTTACCATTTCATCCAATATTGGTAATTTTATGTAATTTCACATTTAAACTAGACATGAACAAGTGTCAATGTTTTGATAGTTATTATTTCTCAAAAAACACGCTCTTTGTTTTGACAACAGTAGTTAATTTTATATTTATTTCTGCCACATCTGTGTTTTGAATTTAGAAAAATGGATTCCATATTTATAATCAGTAGGTCCAAATTGTGTAAATAGGTGAATTTTATTTTTAGACATTTTGAATAATTACTTCGGTAAATATTTTATTTACCATGGTTAAAAAGTAAATACGGTAAATAAGGGTAAATAAATAATATTAAATTACCCTTAAACGTGTCTTAACCTTATTGGTTGATACATGTCTGACCATGGACATATTTGGGTTGATTTTGGGACCACATGGAGCCACTTTTATGTGATAATGACAATTTATATTAATTAAGTTAAAGTAAATACAAAAATGACATAAGCATATATCTTTTTGAAAAAAACAATTCACATAGGGATATATATGTTATATTTTCTACTATAAATATTCATTAGAAATATAAGAATATTTCCTAAATAATTGTACTTCATTTATAATTTTTAGACATTAAATAATTAAATATATTTATGACATAATAATGATGAAGTATTTTACAGATTAATGAATGAATCAAATAATTGGTATTATAAATGTTAAAATAAATATAATTTGATGGTTTTGATGACATACACGAATTTTATTGGTTAATATGACATGTAAATATTTCTTAAATTAATTTGTTTAGAATTAATAATGTTTTCAAGACTTTAACAAAAATAAATTTTTAAATAGTGTCAAAATTGACATAAATGAGTTTTTAAAACAAATATTATATTATTAATTGATATTTTATTCCTAAAAATCTATGGTTCGGACAAAGGAATAATATAATTATATTTGTATCATTAATGGAGCACTTGGGTGTTTCCTAGAATTATATAGTAAGTTTATTAACTATATAATATAAAAATACAAAGAGACATGGTAAATGTCAAACTATTTAACCAAGAGTTAAATCAAAAATATAAAGTTAATATAGTGACCCAAACCTGTCTAAAACCAATTGTATGAGTTGTTTTTAACCTATCCCCACCTTAAACATTCAATAATCCACTTTTTATACTTTATAAAAAGAATATTAATTTATTATAAAGGTGCCCCTCACCCCTATTATAAAAAGGTACTCCCCCTACTCACTAATTAGCACCTTCAAATCCTTTTTGCTCAGACAAACCCTTACCAAATATCCTCTAAAAATCCCTCAATTCATCCTAGAGGCCCTCCATTGGTCATAAATATAACTTACGGAGCCCTTTTGATCAAATCAAAAGGAAGAACCCGAAGAAGAGGTAATAATTTCACCACCCTCTTTCAAGTTCTTTTCTTCTTCCACTTTTTTTTTGTTATTTATATTCTAAAATAATAACTCCAGTATCATCTATATATTATGAAGTTATTATAAATATGGTACAAACATATTCATTATTCTATCCATCCTTTTAATGACATGTTATCATATGTGCTTACGTACGTATTACCGTCTCCACGTCATGGTGTAATTGTTATTCAATATATTATTATTTGGATGGGTTTAAAAATGATGTGTAATTCATGTAAATAATAAATATAACATGATAATGATTCTTTATATATGATATACCATCCAATTATATATTATTTTAATATTAAAATAATGATATTATAGCTCGTGCGTACGTACGGACTACCGTCTCTACGAACGCGATGAGATTCATTCTAGATCGTATACATTCTAGAATAATTTTCATTTAATGGTTAAAAATAATGTTTAAAGACTTAATATAATTCAATATATGAATAAGATACATCCCATTCATAACAAATATGGCTCACATAACAAATAATATAAAGTAAAACGAATCTGTTAACACCCAAAACGATGATAATACTAAGATATTATTAACAAATCATTGTTAAAAGATCATATATGATATCATATTAATCTATATGTTTCTTGTATAATTCAATAACAATTATTTCACCATTATAAATCAGGTTAAACTACACTCAACCAAGGAAAAATTACAAAGTAAAGATTTTCTTATCTCACTTTTAATTCCATGAGATTTCCATTGTTCACCACTTATTTATTGCATGTGGTGTGTGTACTGCCCATGATTGTATTCATTGTGTAATATAATTTAATATATAGATATTTATATCATCATTTTATGATCCATATTTAATGGGATGAATGTTTCATAAGTTACCAAATTGGTAAGGGAATTATAAATTTCAATTTCAACTCATTCGGCTTTACGCATACTTCATTGATTACTTTACACCATGATTATGTGTAGAATCACTATCCATTTGCTTATGTCATAATTTCCACTCCTGTTTATGTGGATATACTTTTTATACACATTATCACTCCATTGATATATTCTCAAGTCATCGATATGAACTTGATAAGAGTAATTTTAACTCAATCTCCATTTGTTGAGTTAAATATCCAATTCATTGGTGTTGTTTTTACAAGAATATGTGTGAATATCCTCTGATTGATTTAAACTGAATATACAATCATATTGAGTGTATATTTATTTTTCACACATAATTATGTCGTTGATTTATCCTTAACCTAAGGATATGGTCTTTAAAAGAAGTTTCATCTCAATTTACATTCCATTGAGACTTCTTTGTTGTTATACACCAAATCACTTTTATATGGTGTATATAATATACTTTGACATAGTATATCATGAATCCCTTTATTCTCATGATATTACAATGTTTTTATTACCTCAATTATTTGTATTCACATGTCTCTCTTTTTGTCAGAAACTCTAACTAAAATATCATTTTTAATTTTTTTAAGATTTATTCTTCTAAATATTTCTCATTAATGTCCATGTTTTAAAAAATTGTTTTAAGGATTTATTTATATGGAAATTAATGTTTAAAAATTAAAATTCCTTTTAAAAGTTTCAAAGTGGTATGAGAAACTATGATTCAAAAATCTATTTTTAAAAAGGCTTCTTGGTATGTAGTGTGAATTTTAAATGTTTTCAAGAAAAAGGGGGGTATTTCTCTCAAATAGTTTTGATGATTATTTTCATCTATGTAAATATCCTTCATTATTCTCAATCGAAGTTAATCTGTTACAATACAATCTTCCATACTGTATTGAATGAGTTATGATTGACTATAGATGTGCTATTTTTTTATACCATTCATGGTTTCTGGATAAGGGATTGACATTACGTATGCTAGTTTTAATACGAATGTTTATGTTATGTTTAAAAATGTCCGTATGAGGAATGCATTGGACTTAGTAAGTGACGGGTGGAGACCGCTATATCTCCTCAATGCATCAGTAGGTATCATGAGACAAACTAGTGTCTTGGAACAAGGCCTTGACAAAATCTTATTTGTAGTCTTGGCACAATGCCTAGACTATGTGCTTATGATAGTCTTTAATTATACATTCCATCATTATGAAAGTGGTTATTAATATTGCATGTGATCATTTGACTAGTAGAATATCCATGTGAATAAGTAAATGGCATTATTTAATTTTAACTTTTCCATATTATACTGAAGTTTAAGTTTAAAGGCTAGTGTTCTAGTCTTATACACTTCCTTAAATGTTTATGCTTATTTTTGAAAGTTTCTTCTATAATGTTATCCTTATTGAGCATCTGAGCTCACCCCTTTCTATGTTTTATTTTTCCCAAGATGTGAGAAAGTATTTTATGAATGACCTGCAGGGGTAGTATGATGGAATATGAGTGTGGTCTATGGAGACAAGATATTGTTGTAGTTTTTTTTAACCTAATGATGTAATATAAACCTTATAAATGTATCTAGTGATTCTGAGGCTACTAAACTAATCGGTCTTTCGAGAATTGATCTTTTGTGATCATGACAATGTTATGTAATAATGAATCAACTCTAGATAACAGGGGTCGGGGAATTATAGTTGGTATCATAGTAATTTTAGTACAAACCTTGGAAACTAGATTTAGATAAACTCTTATTAGATCACATAGACCTAAGATTGACATTGAGGATTAGTATAGAAGAACTTCCTAGAATTTCAGTATTGTAGATATTTTTTTACTTTTCTGAGCAATACATCTCGGTCCGGATATGAACACATAGAGGCGGCTCTTGGATAGATGTACCTTGGGGTAAAACCTGAAAACACCACTTTGAGCTAGACTCTAATGAGAACTGGTGCACGAAAATGGGCATTTCAGCACTCTCGGTTACGACAATCCTGGGGGGTATTCTTAGGATAATTTACATTCTCTTTACAAACCGATTTGAATTATTTTAATATAAAATGAGAATAAATGACTTTGGTTAATCCTAAGGTGTTTCAAATTAAGAATATGGTGTCATGATATTCTCTAAATGATTTTATGACTACTGTTACTCACACAATGTTTTCTAGTTTTAGTAAATGGATGGATTCCAAGGAAGTCATAGTAATCTTGAGAATGATGTACAAAGTGGAAAAGGTGGTGTAAATGATCAACAAAATGGAATGTTGA
This sequence comes from Viscum album, assembly GCA_963277665.1. Classification (NCBI taxonomy): domain Eukaryota; kingdom Viridiplantae; phylum Streptophyta; class Magnoliopsida; order Santalales; family Viscaceae; genus Viscum; species Viscum album. Next base: position 1,214,706,204 of record OY728137.1, read on the forward strand.
TAGGCGTAAAAGATATCGTGTTCATGCCAAATCATTTTTCCAAAAATATGATCAACAACATACATATTAACCAACTCCTGGACTCAACAAAGTAGAGAAAAGTGATAAATGATAAGATATTCAGCAGTGGAGACCATGGAGAAAAGAATCCTTAATTTCCATCATGCATGAAATATGGAAGGATACACCCAGGAAAGTGTCTTAATGGATCAAAGAAATGCTTTATGTGTGGGAAAGAAGGACATAAAGTGAAGAATTGCTGAAGAAAAATGAAGAGTACTATGGAAGAAAATAAAAATGGTCCCAAGAATCCATTTACAGTCATTTTCCATAAATGTAGAGGACCTGGAAATTACCCAAGTGAATGCCCTATTCTATCATATATTTTCTTGGTCAAAGAAGAAGCTATGTGGAAATAAATGGTTGGAAATTTTTTTTAAAGTATGAGTACTCCTTGTTGATGGGATTACTTTGGAATAATTTTCTCTTGTATTTGTAACCCTATAGTTTTTCATGTGAAAATGATATTTGAGGAAGACTTATCTTTTCTCTTGTGGATATATTTATAAATAACCATTTGGTTTTATATGATCATTGGGTTTGAGGCAACTACAAGTAATTATATTTTTGGGATGAAAATGCAATATGTGAGATAACATTTGTGGTTAAATAATGTGATGGTTATTTTGAGGAATTTATCTCATTTTGGTAATGTTATAAAATATAGTTTTTGAAAAAGGACAACATGAAGACCGTGTGACAACCCGTCGTGTCAAACTAAGCTGTCGGAATTGAACCCACAACCAAAGTGAGATTTGGATTTATCACGTACCACTGGACTATGTGAAGTACCTGGTTAGTGTAACTAATTATATTTAGTTAAATGATTTTATTGATCAATAATAATTTAATTTGGGATCTTATGTCCTTTCAAATGAATACCCTTAGTATAGGAAACTGATTCAGTGATTAAGTGATAAATGTTATTTTGGAAGATGTTCTCTTTGTTGGGAACACTATATTCCCAAGGAAAATAGAATACTATGGGATTTCATTTGAGGATTAATGGTGGATTTTTATCCGTATTTTTATTTTGGATTTATATTGATTTGGTTTATTTATGGAAATGATTAAACAATAATAGAGAATATGTGATTAGGTTAATTACTTTTATGTATGTGACTTTAAGAGTAGTTGATGTCATTTGGAGATATAATTTTACGTGGAAGATTACATAACCAAATTCTTCTAAGTTTTGGGTTTTAATATTATTTTGGATTATATTGAAAGATTTTTAAGGACAATTGTTTATTGAATGGTATTTATTTAGATTTGGGGTATTGTTGGTTTAGTTTTAAAAATTAAGATTATTGTTTCTTTCTCTAATGGAATATCCTTTTGGGGGAACATCAGATCTTATACTAACCATTTTGGTTTTGATTAATCTCAACAGACAAGGTAAATATATAGTTTATCCTTCATGTATCATGTAATTCTATAGATTTTTATTCTATCTCTTCCAGTGTGACCATGTATTCTTGAATACTGATCGTTTAAAAAATGAGTTAGTAGTATAAATTTATTATAGAATGAAACTCTACTTAAAAAGTAAGTATATCTCTTTATGTTCTTAGTCAATATCATAAATTAATTCATCATCTTTATGTAATGTAACTTAAAAAAATGATGTCTGTTTACTTTTCCTACTAGGAGACTAATGGCCGTTTGTCCGATCACAAGATTGTGGTTTTCTTGTTGTTAAATTTCTCCTGATCATGTTTTCAATACCTCCCCCATCAGAACTCGATACTTATTTTATCATCCATATCCATGTTTTCCAACATGGAATCCCAGTATGGGTTATCTTTGGTGACCTTTTTACTTCTCTTTCTTTCTTTTAATGTGGTAGTTTTATTGACTCTTTTTCCGATGTGAGACTTTCCATTATATTTCCAAGCCCAATTTTTAAAAAAAATTGAGGATAAAATTATTTGAAGGAGGGGAGATTGTAACACCCCAAGCTTCCACGGTACTCTTCCCTTTGAATAATACAGTAGCGTGTGATGTACGCAACTTCGAGTTCTATCACACACCACAACCAATCAAACTAGCTGTTATGAATAGTAATACCCAATTTTTTAAATCTTATAAATTTTATCCTTAAAAATGGACATCATTTTTTATTCAGAATATCAAAATTATACTAGGGTGATTTTTTGGTATTTTTTAGAATACATTCAAATTTTGATGAATAGTGAAAAATACTAAACATTAATTAAAAACAACTTTTTTAATTCAAATAATTTATAGTGATAAATTATACTATTGAGAGGTTATAAATTGTAATTAAAATATATTTTTCCCATTTCATCCAATATTGGTAATTGGATGTAATTTCACATTTAAACTATACATGAACAAGTGTCAATCTTTTGATAGTTATTATTTCTTAAATAACACGCTCTTTGTTTTGACAACGAGAATTAATTTTAAATTAATTTATACCGCTTATGTGTTTTGAATTTAGAAAAATGGATTCCATATTTACAATCAGAAGGTCCAAATTGTGTAAATAGGTGTCTTTTATTTTTAGACATTTTGAATAATTACTTCGGTAAATATTTTATTTACCATGGTTAAAGGGTAAATCCGGTAAATAAGGGAAAAATAATATTATAATAATATTCAATTACCCTAAAACGTGTCCTACACCTATTTGTTGATATAGGTCCGACCATGGACTACTTTGGGTCGATTTGAGGACCTCATGGAGCCACTTGTAAGTGATAATGACACTTTATATTAATTAAGTTAAAGTAAATATAAAAATGACATAAGCATATATCTTTTAGAAAAACAATTTTTACATAGGATTATATATGTTATATTTTAAACTATAAATATTCATTATAAATATAAGAAGATTACATACATAATGATATTTTATTTATAATTTTTATTCATTGAATAATTAAATTTATTTATGACACAATAATGATGCAGTATTTTTCTTATTAATGAAGGAATCAAATAATTGGTATAATAAATGTTAAAATAAATATAATTTAAAGTTTTTATAACATACAAGAATTTTATTGGTGAATATGACATGTTATTATTACTTAAATGAATTAGGTTAGAATTAATAATGTTTTAAAGACTTTATGAAAAATCAATTTTTAAATAGTGTCAAAATTGACATAAATGGGTTTTTAAAACAAATATTATATTATTAATTGATATTCTATTATTAAAATTTAAGGTTTAGCAAAAGGACTTATATAATGATATTTTTATAATTAATGGACCACTTGGGGGTTTTTTGGAAGTATATAGTATGTTTATTAAATATATAATATAAAAATACAAAGAGACATGGTAAATCTCAAACTATTTAACTAAGAGTTAAATCAAAAAGATAAAGTTAATATAGTGACCAAACCGGTTTAAAACCTATTGGTTGAGTGTTTTTCGACATATCCACACCTTAAACATTAAATAATCTACTTTGGATCCATTATAAACTGAATATTAATTTATTATAAAATAATATTTCTATCTTTTCCTAAGGTTCCCCTTATCCCTCTTATAAAAGGCACTCCCCCTACTCAATAATTCACACCTTCAATGCCTTTTTGGTTAGGAAACCCCTGCACAAATATCCTATAAACATACCTTGATTCATCCTAGAGGCCCTTCTTTTTTCATAAATCCAGCTTAAGTATCCTTTTTGATCAAATCAAAAGGAAGAACTCAAGAAGAGGAAATAATTTCACCACCCTCTTTCAAGTTCTTTTCTTCTTCCACTTATTCTTTTTTTTATTTCCATTCTAAAATAATAACTCTAGTATCATCTATATAATGTAAAGTTATTATAAATATGTTACAACTATCTTAATTAATCAATCCATCCTTTGAATGACATGTCACCATACGTGTGTACGTACGGATTACCATCTCCACATCGTGGTGTAATTATTATTCAATACATTATTATTTGGATGGGTATAATAATGATGTGTAATTCATGTAAATAATAAATATAACATGATAATGATTTTTTATATATGATATACCATCCAATTTTATATTATTTTAATATCAAAAGAATGATATTGTCGCTCGTGCTTACGTACGGACTACCATCTCCATGAAAGCGATGAGATTCATTCCCCATTGTATCCATTCAAGAATAATTGTCATTTGATGGTTAAAAATAATGTTTAAATACTTAATATCATTTTATATATGAATATTATACATCCCATCCATAACAAATATGGCTCACATAACAAATAATATAAAGGAAAACGAATCAGTTAACACCCGAAACGATGATAATACTAAGATATTATTAGCAAATCAATGTTAAAAGATCATATATGATATAATATTAATGTATATTGTTCTTGTATAATTCAATAAAAATTATTTCACCATTATACAGGAGGTTAACCTACCATCGACCAAGGAAAAAGTACAAATTAAGGATTTTCTTATCTCACTTTTAATTCCATGAGATTTCTATTGTTCACCGCTTATTTGTTGCATGTGGTGTGTGTACTGCCCATGATTGTATTAATTGTGGAATATACATTAATTTATGGATATTTACATCATCATTGTATGATCCATATTTCATGGGATTAATGTTTCATAATTTACACAAATTGGTAAGGGAATTAGAAATTTCAATTTCGACCAATTCAACTTTACACATACCTCATTGATTATTTTACTCTAATATTATGTGTTGAATCACTATCCATTTTCTTATGTCATAATTTCCACTCCCCTTTCTGTGGATATACTTTTGATACACATAATCACTCCATTGATAAATTCTCAAGTCATCGATATGAACTTGATAAGAGTAATTTTAACTCAATCTCCATTTGTTGAGTTAAATATCCAATTCATGGTGTTGTTTTTAGAAGAATATGTGTGAATGTCCTTTGATTTATTTACACTAAATATCCAGTCATATTGAGTGTATATATATTTGTCACACATAATTATGTCGTTTAGTTATCCTTAACCTAAGTATACGGTCTTTATGAGAAGTTTCATCTCAATTTACATTCAATTGAGACTTCTTTATTGTTATACACAAAATCACTTTTATAAGGTGTATATAATGTACTTTGACATAGTATATAATGAATCCCTTTATTCTCATGATATTAAAAAGTTTTATTACCTCAATTATTTTTATTCAAGTTTCTCTCTTTTGGTCAGAAACTCTAACTAAAATATCATTTTTAAATGTTTTAAAGATTTATTCTTCTAAATCTTTCTCATTAATGTCCATGTTTTAAAAAATGGTTTTAAGGATTTATTTATATGGATATTAATTTTTTAAAATTAAAATTCCTTTTAAAAGTTTCAAAGAGGTATGGTACACTTTGATTCTAAAATCTATTTTTAAAAAATCTTCTTGACGAGTAGTGTGACTTTTAAATATTTTCAAGAAAAAGAGGGATGTTTCTATCAAATAGTTTTGATGATTATTTTAATCTATGTAAATATCCTTCATTATTCTTGATTGAGGTTAATCTATTAAAATAAAATCTTCTATATTGTATATAATGGGTTATGTTTGACTGTGGATGTGCTATTTTTTATATCATTCATGGTTTGTGGATAATTTATTGACGTTACATATGCTAGTTTTAATACAAATGTTTATGTTATGTTTAAACCTATTCATTTGAGGAATGCATTGGACTTAGTAAATGACAGGTGGAGCCCTCTATAGCTTCTCGATTCATCGGTAGGTCTCATGAGAAAAACTAGTGTCTTAGCATAAGGCCTTGACAAAATCTTATTTGTAGTCTTGGCACAAGGCCTTGACTGTGTGGTTATGATAGTCTGGCATTATGCATTCCACCATTATGAAAGTGGTTATTAATATTTTATGTGATCATTTGACTTGTAGAATATCCATGTGAATAAGTAAATGGAATTATTTGATTTTATATTTTCCATATGATGCTAAAGTTAAAGTTTAAAAGGATTTTGTTCTAGTCTTATACACTACCTTAAATGTTTATGGTTATTTTTTAAAGTTTCTGCTATAATGTTATCCTTACTGAGCATTTGAGCTCACCCATTTCTATGATTTACTTTTCCCAGGATGTGAAGAAGTATTTTATGAATGACCTGTAGGGATAGTATGATGGTATATAAGTGTGGTCTATGGATACAAGATGTTGTTATAGTTTTTTTCACTTTATGATGTAATGTAAAACATATGAATGTATCTAGTGATTCCAAGTCTACTAAAATAATCAGTTTTTCGAGACTTGATCTTTTGTGATCATGATAATGTTATGTAATAATGCATCCAGCTCTGGGTAACCAATGTTGAGGCGTTACATATATCTATTGTTGGAGGATTTTTTTGTTATGATGGTTCTGTAATTCCATTAAGAGATTCGATAAGGGGGTGTATATAATTCCCCTATAGTAATGAATTGGAATGTAAATCCATAAGAAGGGATAGGTTGTAATAAATTATTTAGTTAGTTCTACAAAGAGAATATATTAATATATAAGAAGTGTATAGACATCTTGAGATTAATCCTTGTATGAAGTAGGTTATGATTTCTTTTAATATTTTTTATATATAAAATGAGCACCAAAATCTAATAGTGGTGAGTTTTATATTTCGTTAAGTCCATGTGTGGTCATTATATTTCATGGGAAATCTTGACAAACCTTTGATCAGGTTGAATTGGGTTTGACAGTAACTCCAAAATGAGTTGTACATAGAGAATATTTTTTATATTAAGTAACATTATATAAGGCTGATATATAGATAATTTTCATCTATTCAAGGGTTTGGTGTGTCGGTTATATATTATATGTACTATTATGTATGTTTAATTATAACTGAAGGTATCATTGAATTTCATTATATATGGTATTTTAGGCCATTGATTCCTATATAGATATGAATCTATTCATGTTTCTCTATTATGGATATATTATAAAATGATATTAATTTAGTGAATATATTAATGGGTAGTGAATATTTTCAAGGGATTGTCTTATAGTTTCAATCAAAGAGTTGATAAAGAGGTGGAAGATATTTATTTTAGAAGCAATCCTTATTTGGTAATGGAAGGGGATTCAATGTCAAATAAGGTCTTATTTTATTTCTATGTGAAGTAAAACTATATATAATAGAACATATGACTTAAATGATTTTATCATGATTTACCAAGAAATGTATATTTTATTCACTATACCTTTTAGGTTATCTAAGGATTTATGGGAAGAGTTTGAAAATTTATAGATAACACTACTAGAGTTATAAGCCATATCTACAATAGATTCCATGACAATAATTGGATATAAATGAATGGGAAAACCAACATTAGAATGTACTATAATAGGATATCATGAAATAACTCATGTGATAAGTATAAAAAGACTAGGTATAAGTTGTAATCATGGGTTGGGATGAAGATTATTTAGTAGAGGAATTGTCCATGAATGGATTATAAAAAAGTTTGAGGAACTACAGGTATTTCAATTTATGATCTCTATTAACTCCATTATGTCCTCTGTCTTGATTTAAAATACATCCTAAAATAATTTTCTCACCCATTTTCGAGATCATTGGATTAAAAATCCATTAGTTTTAAATATTTCTAAAATTTGGTAGATTTCTCTAGTCATAGGTTGGATGAGGTTGGATATGTTGTGTTTTTTTGTTGGCAGTGTAGAAAATTTAATCACATGGAGCATAATCAGGTGCTAAACACAACAATAAAATATTATCCTTGGGACATTTTATTTTATTACATTAGATATTGTTTTTATAATTATTTATTGGGGTGATTTTTTTTTATTTTGATTATGTGATGTTATTTTAGGAAGGGAGATTTTTAATTTCTGAGAAGAAAAATTGAGCCATAATTATTTTTTAATACATCTATGTGATAAATTAACCATACTACCAATGTGATGATGGGTATGTTCCTAGGATTATAAGGTATTATTATTATGTTTCTCAATATATGGATATGATTTTAACTCTTTTGAAATATATTGACTTTATTATTCTAAGTGGTTTTATAATTTCTCATATTACTATGGAAGAATATCATGTTTCTATAGTAATGAATTGTAATTTTGGAAGATAGATATATTTATTAATGAAATTATTATTTATTAAAAATATTATGTCCCTTGGGACTTACTAGGAGTGGTTTATCATGACATAGGATGGGATCACATTATTTTATGTTTATTTCTATTGATAGAATATTTTTATAGTTAATAACTTCTATATTTTTAATTTCATGTATGCTTTTAGGTATATATTAATATATTTAAAATGTTTTTATAATATTTAAATAAATTATGTATCATAGAATATAGGTTATGTGGGATGACATGTTATTTTGATGTTAGAATACGAATTTGGATGTCATATTACTTACATTCAGATATAATAATTCAACGAATGGGTTTATAGGGAATAAGAATATTGAATCTCATCCCTGTCTTGGGGAATTTGTGTTTTATAATTATTATATTATTACAAACTAATGTTTTATTTTGTGGAAAATATGAGGAATATTGTAGTATATATCATGGAAAATCATTTGTATGAGAATATGTCTGTAATTTGTTTTTGGATCTGTGAAGGTTTTTTAATATGTCAGGCTACATTAGAACATACAAGAGACATGGACTAAGTCCAAATAGATGAAATTATTTCATTTTATATAAAAATTAATGTTTATAAATTATAGGTTTTCATAGGTATAAAATGTTTTTATAGGTGGATCACTCTATTCATTTCCCATATTTAAACTATATCTCATTTTTCTTCTATGATGTTGGCTGATTTTTTTACATAGCACGGTTTTATGATAATACTAAATGTTTTATATATATATTGACAAGTGATCAATTTAACCACATATTACGTGAGGTTGTTCATTATGAGTGACAATATCATTCATATTTTGAGTATTTTAAATGTCTAGTGATGAATGATATAGATGTCAATGATTACATATATAGTAAATTACATCTATTTGAATTTAATTAGTATACCCTTGACATGGAGTTTATGTGTGTTGGGTTTCTCTTAATACTTAGTGGTACTATTTTCATTGATAATTATCTCTAGTTTATATTAATCTATTTATCTTGACGAATAACATTTCATAAAAATATTGGATTTTTTTTGAGATATTTTCTATTTATATTTTCTATGATAATGATTTTCATATCACATATAAATTTAAAGTGGGTAATTTTGTTGATTAATCCTTTCCTCACATGTATTATAGTTATGTTTCTTGGTAGACAAGTGAGATGTGACAAAATGTTGTTACTGACATATCAACCAAAATTCTGTATGGAATTCAATAGAGTGGAATATATTCATTAGTGGAGGGTAGTGTTATTATTCTTATTATTGTTAATAGTGGAGTATTAGTTAATCTAATATGATATAAATTTAATGAGAGTTCAACATAGGAATTATAATGCATTTTATGGTTGATCCAAAGATAATGAGCATCAATTTTTTATTTTGTGAATCTATTTTGGTCCCAAGAGTATCTGGGAATATGTTATGAATGATTTCTATATATCAACATTAGTACTAAACATAATTTTTATAATGACACATCATTAATTGAAAAGGTAATTTTGTGGTTTCATATAATAATGAACAAGATCATGTTTATGTCTTTATTTTTTTTGTTACACATAGTTAAATACTAACATTATGTTATGCTAGGATTATTTCATTTTTTTATATTCGCATGATGACATGGGATAATATTAAATTTTATTTTAGTATATTTTTTCCTCATACCTGTAGAGGGTTTGATATTGTTTGTGTTCTAATTAATAAAAATTATGGAATCTTCTCATTTATTTATATTTTAATAATGATATAATGTTCTGATTGATGTGGTAAATCATTCCAATGTTTCAATTATAATAGTATGATAATGATGGTTATTTTTTATCATGTAATTAGACGGGGTTATAGAATTCCATTACTACATATATGTTACATAACAAAAAAATTCAGATGTAGAATAATCTTGAAACTATATGATCTACTATAATGAATGATATGTTTAGGGAAGTTATATTGTTTTTTATGGGACCATTGGTAATCTAGCTATCATTACTATTGTTTAGTTATAATAATCATTTTCTTTCCTCCATAAATACATAATATTTAGAGTATTTTCAGGGGTGATCATTTTTTTGGCCAATATATTTTTTTCATATTGATTGGATGACAATAGTTTTCCTAAAGAGTGTGTATCATATTATAGAGATTCTTCATGTTATATGGGATCACATAATAATAATATAGAGCTATCATGAATCCTATTTTGATCAATGGATGAGGTTGATAATTTTTTAGATATCATGTGTTCTGGAGAGTTTCACATTTTCATGGAAATAAAATATTGGGTATTCAAAAAAAGTTATAAATAATATTTATTTTACCTTATCAAGTGTTAGAATGAGTTTGGGAGGTATATTATTATTCGGTTCAACATATTTAGATAGAAAATGTTCATAAAATATATTTTTTATTATAAAATTAAAAGTTTTATTAGTATTTTTCTCTTATTCTTGATTTGGGTGATTTTAATATTAAAGATGGTATGAAATTTAAAGAGTATATAGTGGAAATCTAAGACCATTATGAGATAAGTTATACCTAGATGAGTTATTCCATCAATCATAGTTCATTTTTATGATGGTAGTGTAGGGGTGATCACATTATAGAGGATACCAAATATACAATCCTGGTATCTATAATATATTTTAGTTGTTATTATTTTAGTTTATGTTTAATTAAGTAACCAAAATGAATTTTTAATGAATGTGATATATTATATTGTTTAGTTTTTATGATAATGGTTGAAACTATTTTAGTAAGGAATTTTGTAAAATTTTTTGAAATGTAGATACTTAAAAATTTAAATTTTAGGTGGATCTATAATTATTACAGGTTTGAAGCTCTAAATTATATAATGTTATTTTTATGATCATTTAAAGCATTTTTGAAATTTTAATTTTGTTAAATGTTTTATAATTTCTCTTAGGAGGTGGTTTAGTAATATTTATAGAGGATTATTCTTCTAAAATATGATAGGGGTTAGTAGAAAAATATTTTCTTTTTTAGTGTTCTATTTAAAAATAAATTTTCTAATAAATAAATAATGTTATGTTGCACAATTTTTTTGAGGATGATATTTTAAAAAATATGGTGGCTTCAATATTTATATTTTATTATATCATTCAAAAAACTAGATAAGGAAATTAAGGGATTTTTGATTCATAATAATTCAATAGAAAATAATACTTGTTTATATATGTCGGCATATAATGATGATTATAGTGGAGTAGTATGGAAGTAAATGGTAAATGAATTGGGTGAGTTTGTTTTATACAATTTACATTATATATGAAGAATATATACTGATAAAATTATTATAAGGGAATGAGATAAAATTTAAATTATTATATTAATTTATAGATTCACATATTACAATAATTTTATAAAAAAAATACATGGAAATAATTTGATAATAAAATGATATCATTAATTGTGGAATTTATGATGGATAATAAAATTATTTTCTATTCCAAAATCCATGTGAATGTATAATGATTTGTAATTTTAATTTTTAGTATAATATTCATAATAATCTGATGAATGAACACATATTAATATGTAATTTTTTATGGTTGATGATTATGGAAATAGTGACATTATTATACTTATTGAATAACTACAATGAATTAGATTTTAAAATTTAAGGGTGATAATTAAAACTATATATTATTGGAAATGAGATATACTAGTTATTTAAGGTATAATTAAATGAATTTATAATTTTGAATTGGTTATGATTTCAAAAAAAGATGGTTTAAATGAATACAAAATAATGAATTAATGTTTGATTGTGACTAAATTTTTCATATGAATTTTTTCATATAATTTTAATGGGAATAATTAATATTGATATATTTCTAGTGTATTATTGTGATATAATATATATGTTCCATTGATAAAGTTAGTCTTCAAATCATGATGTAACTATAGAATATATTTTTTATGTTGAGAAGGGTGAAATGTATAAATATTGAAACTGGGTATTATATTATGGAAAATGGGTCATTTTATAATTTCTTAAAAAAATTAGATGTGTTTGTGATGATTATATGATGAATAACTTTTTTGATACATGGGGTCATTACATATATTCAATAATTTATTCTATGTTTTGAAGTTAGCTAAAAATTTGGTTTCTTATATTGATTGGGAGGTGTTACTTCAATAATTTTTTTGCAATATTGGAATAATTTAATAACATTTATTATATAGGTTATATGACTAAATTCAATTGATATAATCCTTTGTTGAATAAGATGATTATGATGGTGGAGATCAATTCTTGTATGAACCTCTATATAACCACTCTGTTGTGAATAAATAGATGTGAAAATGTGGAATGGTCTATTATATGATTTCTTTTCCTTGAATAGGTTCTTTCGATACATTTTGTCTAAGGGACCATGCTTTTTTATGTGAGTATGACTATGATATAATTTTTTTTTGATATTTTTGTGTTACAATAAATAAAACATATCTTTTTTGGTCCAAGTTAAGGGTCTTCAGAACTACTAATGTTCTAAAATAACATTCTAAAGATATATGATATCGATACTGATGTAATGACTAATTACCTATAAGTACACTATAATAATGTTGGTGTATTTGGTCATAGAGATAGTGTATTATAGGTATAGGAATGTTTGAGGCATGATGTAGTTATGATGATGATGGTATAGGAGGTTAGAGTCCCCATAGGTGGACACCTAGAAATACAACGTGATATCCTAAGGCTAGATTTTATGCAACTAGTGTGAGTTTTAGTGGGTAGAGTCCATGAGTGTAGACACCCAGAATACTAGTGAGTGTCATTATGGATGGTAACATCCCAACCAATATATGTGGATATTATAACATGATACGTAACATTATATAGCTACACATTCATGATTATATGCTTTGTTAGTTACATTTCAGTGGCTACATACATTGTGTGGTTCATATAGATGTAAATATTCATCAAGTTCTTGATAGGTTGATAATCTATTTTTATGGTGATGTATAAGTATTTTTTATATGTTTATACATCTATATGAATATTTTATTGTGGTCTCCCTATGGGTATAAAACACATTGTTCTTAGGCTAAATATGAGAGATAATTTTTATATACTTGTGGTTTATAGATGAAATTTGTTAGGATTTGAGTTTTCTTTGTGAATGTTTAATGGTTATATGGTCTATAATGGATATTTTGAGTGGATCTATTTAGGATTTGATTCATATATTATTAGTTTATCATATTTATTCTATAAATTTATTCATTATAATTATTTATTTTCATGGAAACATGGTGGTTTAGGATTGTAATCTAAATATATATATTTATATACTCACCCCCATATGAAAAAATAATTTTTAGACTATATAGATAATGATGGTGATTGTATCCTTTGAACATAGCACTGGGAAAGGGAGAACTATTGGTAGAGTTAAACTAAAGTACACATTGATTAATTTATAGGGTAAATGGTTTATTATTGTCTATTTTTACATTTTTTAGCTATTTTTATATTACATTCATTGCATAACATTATATATATTCTAAGATTCTTTTTTTCATTTTTATTAATTTGGGTGTTATGATGTTTTTTAGTAATTCATAATGACTTATTTATTATATTATATTATATCATTGGTGATAGCATTGGAAATGTTTCCTATTAATAGTGGGATTTTACTGTTATAATCCATCTCCCTTATTTATATATTGGATCCCATTCATTGAGGATAATGAAATATCATTTGGTAATTTTTATTTATAATTATGAAAAATTATTTTTAAGAGATATTCAAAAATCTGAAACCTTTCTTTCAAGACTAAATTTAAACCAAATAATTATAATTTAAATAATATTCAATATATAATTTGTATCTATATTTTCTATTTTCAATGGAGTTTCTATGTAAAACAAGTGATTTTTAAAAATGATTACATTTATTTCCTGAAATAAATATAATGTTTTTAGTAGATGGCTTCCAAAAAATGGTGGGATTGTTTTCCATAAATTTTTCTATGATTTGATGTTGTTTTCATACATATTTTATATAATTATGTTTAATATTATTTATAATTTTTGAAGGTAAATTTTTAAAACATTGAAATAATTTATATATATTTTTAGTATCACATTGCATTCTTGTTTTCTAATAAATAAATTTATATTTGAGTTCCTTTCTAGTTTTCTTCATTAAATTACAATTTGGCTCAATGTATAATTATTATAGATTCATACAAAATGTTTTTTATGTGGGTTTTATTTGATGAATTTCTTGTACATACCTTTTTTTATTATTAAACTATCAATATGTTATAAAAAAATCTACCCCCACAATGACTAAATTATTAAGAATCCATGGGTACTTGTTTGGTAGGTCATATATAGGGATTAGGTCCCTCTAATCTATTTTTTGTGTGAATTCATAACTATTATTGTAATATCACATATTTTCACCTTCAGGTCGAAGTTGATGATATTATTTAACTAGTGTGGATATAATGTGTAATAATTATGAGGGTCCAGTGTGAAATTTAGGATCAACCACTAATATAATAGGTTATTCATATACTTTTAGTCATTGGATGGTTGGGGATATTTTTTAAAACAAATTAATATTTCAGTAATAAACATTAAAAGGTATCTTAATGTAATTCATCATCTAACAACCATGTACCCTGTTTTAGTAAGAATTCATTATCATTATAAAAGTTTATAAATAGTTATTTCAAAACATATTTTAAAAGGAAATCAAATATAACATTATTTCATTTAAAAATGATCTATAGAATGATTCTTAAAAACCTTGTGAAATATTTTCAATATTTTATAAACTCTAGATGATCACATATATAACCAATTAGAATTATAGATAACATCAATTTATCATGAAAAACATTTAATAACAAGGTTACTATAATGTTACTATTCCCACCTATAAAACCATTTTTTTTATGATTTTTTTAATAAATTAAATTTATTTGATAATTCTATTAAACAAAACACACATTTATTTTTATGTAACACAAAACTTGGTGTTATTTTGTGTTACAGGTGTCACTGAGTTATAAAATCCATGGTATGTTGTTAATATTACTCCATAGTGACCATTAAAACCTAGATATTAAACATAGAGATATGAATACTAATGATTAATATTTTAATATTATTTATGGTTTTTTATATAATGATATTATATTTATAAAATGCTAAAAAAGTTTTAGAGAATACATTATATGTTTTGAAAATACTACTTTTTCAAAAAGTTCATTGTTATTATATTCTAATGAAATAAGTAAATAAATTTTTAGAAATATTATAAAATTCATTTGATTAAATTAAAATATTTATGGAAATAGGGATATCAGAATTATCTTATGATTTATTTTATTATATTTTACAAAATGATTTTTTTATGAAATATGAAAAATACAGTATTTTAATTAGAAACTTCATTTTTGATTAAATTATTTGTCAATTTAATTTATATTTAATATTTTTAATAAAGAAAAATTATTTATATATTTCTCTTATTCAAAATTAAGTCATTGGAATACTTTTGAAATTGAATTTTTATATAAACACTTTGTAAACATTTGAACATTTTCTCTCTAAAACCCCTATTTATTATCACAATTTTGAGATTAATTTTAATATAAATTTGACTCTTCTATGAGTTGAATTTTTAAAAATGGATCTAGTATATATAATAATTATTATTTAAATTATCCAATAATTTAAACTCAGTTTTTGAACATAAGTATTACTGAAAGAATTTAAAAACTAATTACTCTTATTAAAGTTTAATGTGGTATTCAAGTTATATTAACTTGTGTTGAAATTAATCTTAAACATAACTTCAATTTTTAATGAATTTAATATTTATAATCATTAAATATACATTATAAAATAATATTTATTATATTTTAGGCTTAAAGGATAAATCTCCACGGTAGTTATCGAGGTGAAAATTAAAATAGTAAAATTCAGTAAAACATAATGGAAAAGGAATAAAATGTTCTTTTTAATAGGTGTGGGTTAGAAATACCATTCACACCATATTTTATATATTTATTTTAGTTCCAAATTTGGTAACATTAACCTACCATTATTGAATACTTTTAGGAATTTACAAAATTTACACTCCCCAATTTTAAATGGTCACTCACCCTCACACATCTTCACACCTCTCAAGACATTTGGCAAGACTGATCCCTAAAGGAAAATTTAAAATTCCATCAAATACCCCCCCCCCTAGAATCATTAATTTGGAATTAATTCAATGATGGTAGCATTTTGGTGGAAACATAAAGAGGTTACCTGAGGAAACAATAACATTTTCCATTGAGTGATTTTATTTTATTTCATTCTCCACATCTGTCAATTTTTATTAATCCAGTGTGATATAATTTATTAAATATCTACCTTTTACTGGGATGTTTTTATGTTAAAATAATTAAAAAAACCATATCCTCTTCCACCTAATGGGTTTTGAAATCATCATTCATTCATTTGGTGGACTACTGCATCACCACCCAATGTAATTAGTTTTTTCATTACCACCTCACAAAATTGAAAATATTAAAAAAAAAATTATTATATATGATATTTATGATATTATTACAACTCTAAAATTCATATATCACAAAAATATTTTTAGTTTTTAATTTGTGGGAATATGATAACCTTGATCGTGTGTACAAGGGTCTACCACCTTGCGAAATTATGTGATTTAGTCTTGAATTATATGGAAAGTAAAAAAATTAGATAAAATTAAAAAATGTGATATATATTTCATAAAAATGATTATGAAATTATAATATGTAAATTAACAATCATTCAATGAATAATTATAGAAAATGGAATAAACATTCATGCATACATAGGGCATAGAATCTCCATAATAAGGGTATATAATTTCCTATATCTATCCTTAATATATTACTATATATATATATAATACTAAATATAAATTTTATTTTCATCAAGTATAAAATTTTGGAGATTATGGAACTAAGATCAAAGTAATAGGACCAAAAACAAAAAACCAATACTTAAATGAAAATAGAATAAATTGTTCACCAAAACATGACATTAACATGAAATTGTTTAGAAACGGGTAGTAAAAGGTAATGATTAATCATATATTATAAGATATATATATATATTAAATTTATTTTAATCGATTTATATTAATGCATATATTTTTTATACAGGAGGTTGGAATGTGTATGAAATGATTTAAGAATTACGATAAGAGATATTTATCGCAATTTTCCATCTTTGAGACATATGTTATGTTATAAACCTATATTTTTTGTGACGTGTATATAAATACCATTTTTCATAAAATATCATGAATATATTTAATCTCATTTTATTCTAGATTTTTTAACACTATTATTTAATGGCGATTGTGATTCAATGTAACTAAAGTGGGTAAAGATTTTATGTTACAATATCACCTTTTATAAGTATTTTTTATGAATATGTTTCCAATGATAAATTATTTTTAAGACCATTATATAAAATAATATATTTTTTAAAAATAATTTAATTTTTTTGATAGCTTGTGATGCATCACTGGGTTTAGACAAAAAAATCTATTAAAATATTATTTATACAGGACCATTATAAAATTTCCATTATGTTGGCAGGTAAGAATAGTAATAAATAAAATATGAATATTATGGTAATCTATAAAAAATAAATAAAATTATATTTATTCTAAAGTAAATGAATTGTTTTCTAAAATACCAAATATTTCTAAAAAATGGGTTAGTCAAGCATCATGTATAGAACATAACAGTATTATTTTTTAACACTTTTTTAAAATTTATTCAAAATATAAAAATAATATTTTTAATAGAAATAAATAAATACTATATAGTTATTTTTTCATAATTTTATAAATTTGTTATTATTTCGATGTGTTGTGAAATGTTATAAATTTTAATTGAAAACAACCTTCTTAATTTTTATTATTTACAAAATTAAATTTTATTTAGAACTATTTTTAATATAAGAATGATTTAATTATATATCAATTAATCTAATTATGTCACATTATTATTTTTATTACTAAATTTTGATATCATAATACTTTAAACATTTGAACATATTCACAATAAAACTCCTCTTTAGGTCACATCTAGGGGATTAATTTTCAATGAAAATTTTCCTCTTCTATGAATTGAATTTATAAAAATGGATTCCTAATTTTGAAACATAATAATATATAATTTCAAATAATATCAATAAAATTTTTCCCTAATAATTATAGTGAATACAAAGAAACAAATTACTGTGGTAATTGAAAAAATGGATTTACCTGGTGGGGTTAAACTGAGAATATAAGGGTTAAAAATAAAGTACCAAAAATTGAAAAACCCATTTTCCAGCCACATTTTTATAATATATAATATAGGTTCATGAAATTATCATTATTGAAGCTTGTGGGTTGAATAAAATGTGGTCTTGATTGATTCTTTTCAAAAACATATACACATGTGCCAATCACCTCAATTTTAAAAGGCCACCCTTATCCCCTCTTCATGACACCTTCATACCCATTTGATTAATACATTATATGCCCAAATAAAATCCCAAAATCAGTACCCTCATATTAGAATTTTTTTGGACGAATTCCTACCATATAATTCCTTAGAACAAACCTATGTAGGATACCCAAATAAGATGTAATGTTCATAAAAGATCATTATTATATTATTTCTTTGTCCACCACCTCCAATTATTTTTAAATAAATATAATATAATAACCAGGGTATTCTACATATGGTGAAATTATTTTATCTAAATTTAATGACATAAAAAACATCCACTTATATCAAATATGTTACAAAATCACCATTCATGTGTACGTCAGACTACAACCTCGTGAACAAACATCATTCGTTTTTTCATTACCCCATCCCAATGATTGGAATTATGACTAATCTAAAATATATATATCTATGATATTTATAATATAATTATACCCATAGAGTCATTATATCATGTATAACATCCTAACTTCTATTACGTAGGGGATACGATAACGTCGCTGATGTGTATGATAGACTAATGCCCTGTGAAGTGTTTTTTTTTTAATTTCACAAACACATCATATAAAATTTGATAAGGATAAAATTAATGATTATATGTGTTATGAAATAAATAATTATATAATTAATGACATATTTTTAATTTTGTAGAGATAATATATCTTTTTATTTCATACCTCTTCACTAATATAAATATGATAACAATATTCATGTACATGCGGACTACATCCTTCATGAAGTGATGTGAATATTTTTTCATAACTGCAAAACATGAAGTATATATATATATATATTTATGTATATAAAATGCTATATATAATAGTATGGTCATTATTTAAATATAATATATTACTTACCTTCTTTCAATTATGTTCATTGGAAAAAGGAAATGTTAATCATGTGTACTAACTACCTTCCATCTCCATGATTGTACCATATATCATTTTTCATAATGATATTTCATGGTTGGTTTAAAAAGTAAAATTTTAAAACATATATGATAATTTTTTCTATATTATTATTCTAGAGATTATGAAACTATATAATATTTACAATAACAATATCATTCATGACCAATACTGAATGATAAAACAAGGTAATTATCACATGAAACAGTGAAAACAATGAAATTTTATTAAGGAAAAAGTGATATGATATTGTAAAAGGATCATATATAACATTAAAAATATTTATATGGTTCTAGTATAAGTTAATAATATGTTCAATAACAATATACATATATTTAAATATTGTTCAACTAAAATGAATCATGAGGTAAGTTATTTCTTATCAATTTCATTTCATTGAGTCATATAGTAATGTTATTCACCAAATTTATTTTCTATGGCATTTATGCTTCACCTTTGATATGTAATAACATGATTAATTAATACATAATGTTATTTTTAGAATTCATTTTTTTTATTTCATCCATGGTGATATGACCTATAAATTACCATGTATTAAATGTTATTATACAGTCTCACTTTATTTTTGATTGTTTACTATGTATTAAAACAATAACATTCATGTGATCATTTTTATTTTTAAATTAAATTCATATTACATATTCATATTCATGTATGATTGACATGATTTTTTCCTATACAATATTTCATTTTTTACAAACGGTTTATAAATTGAATGTTATATTCTTACTTGGGAAATACTAATAAAATAGTATCATTTACATAATATAGATATTTTATGATAATACATATTGTTCATAAATTATTTAGATTATTTGTTATATAATAAATTATTTGGAAAATTTATACATGGGCTGGTTCCATGATAGATATCCCACTGATGTTTCGGTAGGTCTCATTATACAAATTTAGTTGTCCAAACCCTATGACTTTGTACCTAGTAGTTTTGAACTATCTTACAAAAGGTCCACATCATAGAGATATATTTGGACAATAAAAGATTAATTTATACTGTATAGTTTTTAAACTATATTAAGGAGATATATTGATAATAGAGGATTAAATGTTCTAAGACATGATTTCTAATAACTAATACTTTTCTTCATTAAGAATAGATTTATTATTATCTAATATATTTTCGTAAATATATTATCTCTAGATGCATTTAATTTTTATTTTTTTAATTAAATGTAGTTTTTTTGTTTTATGTACCATTATACATTGATTATTTTCCTAGTTATAATAGTAATGATATTGATTAAATGGAATGGTTTTTTGGTTATTTACCTTTTCATATTGATTATTCTTATTTATTCATGATATATTCCACAATACATATACCTTATAAGGAATTTGATGTCACCCTCATTTTTTCCCACTAATATGAAAGAGAAATATTTAAAAAAAAATCTGCGATTTAGTTCATTTTTATGTATTGATTTTCATTTTATATTGATAATGTAAAATGGGTATCATGTATTTATGTGGTTCTCAAAAAAACTGAATTTATATTTAATTCATTATGTGAATATTTTTGTTCTATTCTAATGAAATAATGAAAACACCATCTCTTTGTTACTAGGGTTGGGGTCGCTATAGTTGGAATCAGATAATGTTTAGTAGAATCATTGGGATGTAGATTATATAAATTATAGATTTTGATAATATAAACCATTGATAATATATAAGGATAAGTATAGAATACATCATAATGATTATTTATAGAATAAATTATTTTTATTTTGAATGGAATAAATACATTCTTTGATACTATAAGTGTATTTTTTTGTGAAATAGAAGTATATGTGAGCAATAAATTCGTAAAGGGTGTATTAGGCTAGACCCGGTCATTAACTAGTTCATGAAAATTGTCTTTACTTCACACAATGTTTGAAACTTCTAAGGGATATTACTAGGTTAATTAATATTTTCCTTACAAACCATTATGATGGATTTGAAGTTAAATGTACACCCAATGAATTGAAATTTTATGATTCATATAATAACAATGGATTAATTTTTTAAATTTGTGTTTTTTGTAACAAAATATTTCTAATTATACATTATGATTTTAAATTATTCATTTTTTTACATAATCTAGTATGTTAAATTGTTTAAAAATGGTGCATGGATGAAAAAGGGTATGAATACTCTTGCATAAATTAAATATTTCCCTACTGAGAAAACCAATATTTATTGTATTAGAATGGAAAAAATAATGAACATATGTGAGAATAGTAATCAGTTTATAAAAAATAACCTTTCCAGGATAGATAAATCTATCCATAGAATGATTTTTCTTTATTGGATCACTTCATAAAATTAATTCCCATTTAATTTTGTGGGACTTCTAATATAGGTATAGCCATGAATTGGATTAAGTATCTATATAAGATATTTATAATGTTGGGATGTGGTAAAATATAAAAAAATACACTTACATTGTATGGTATCAAATGTTATGTTATCCAATGATGTTCATTGATCCATAATATAAGGGAAGGAGTTGAAATAGAATTCATGGTATAAAATTATTTTTAGGAGGAATTATTTGATAAATAAATCAATCATGAGAAACAAACTATGATGAATAGAATGTAATATAGATAAAAGTAAATGGAAGACTAATTTTATAGGTAATATTTATCTACCATTAAAATATTATCTAGGATATCTAACAAATACAAACATAATATAGATTACAATATTGACCATTCCATGGAAGGGCTTAAAAAAAGTCTCTGAAGATTGTTGGTCTTTCAAAGATTTCCTCATTCCATGAAATATTTTTATGTTAAATAATAATAGATAAATAATTCCCATGTTCAAAATTATTCAGTGGAAATCAATAGAAGAAGAGGCCATCCAATCACCATTATAAAATTCTATTTTTCAATGAAGAAGAATAAAATTCATTGATTTCCAATTTAGGATATCTATGGAAATAATCACCCTGGGAAATGACTAAATAGATTTTCAGTTTTTTATAGGTGATGGTTCAATGGGAATGAGAATATATAATGAAAATGGAAGACAAAAACACTACTATTCATTTTATAATATGTATTTATATGGGTCACTATGAAAATGAATTCCCCAAGAGTCAACAGAATCCATCATAGAAGAGTCCACAGAGAGATGACTATGAATATGTGATCATTACAGCTAATGAGAAGTACCAAATGATTTTGAGGTGGATAATTTAAACCAATCATAAAATTTATCTAATGATTTATTTTATTGTAGATCCTCTAAATAATATATATCTTCCAATTTTTCCACAAAAATTACATATTCTCATTTTAATTTAATGATTGGGTTATTAGAAAAAAAAAACTCATAAGGGATGTCTCATTGAAACAAGGGTGTGTCAGTAAGTCCTCATTATAAACCATAAACTCCATTTATTTTTGTCCTTAATATCATTCTTATTGTTGAAATCAATATAATCCTTAGTATAAAATAGATATCAACATATTATAAAAAAATTATTTTCAAGAATGAAATTTTGATTTCTTAAGAATATATATAATTACATATCATTAGAGAATATACTTTATTATCTGATTCATATCTTGATCCACCTACAATAAAAATATTTGGTGATATTTTTATGGATGAAGTGGAAAAAAATCATGTGATGTAGAAGGTAATCTTTAAATTTAGGATTTAACTAATGTAGATGAATAAATTAATATATTTCTTATGTAATTACTTGGACTTCCCTTAGAGAATAAAGTCAATATTTCCATCAATTTCATCCTTGGAGTATGACCAATATCAAAATCTCCCTTTAAAATGGAAACTGTGGAGTTAATGCAGTTGATTAATCAACTATAAAATTTGGGTGATAAGAAATTTATACACCCTAGTGATTCACCATGGGGAACCCCTATTATCATTGTAAAGATTAATGATGGATACATGTTGTTCTGCATTGATTTTAGGGAAAAAATTATTAAACTATAATGAAAAATTATCATTTTCCTCACATTGATGACATATTCAATCAAATTCTGGGAGACCAATATTTTTCAATGATTAAACTTCATTCTCGGTATCATTAATTGTGAGTAAATTGGGATTATATTCTAAAAATATATTTCAAAAAAAGTATATACATTATGAGTTTATAGTAATGTCATTTGGATTTACTAATGCACCCTCTTTTTTTATGGATCTAATGAAAGTAGTATTCATGTAACATCTGGATGATTTTTTTGTGGTTTTCATTTATGATATTTTGGAATTATAAAATATAATATTATAATTAGAATCACTTGAGGACCATTCATGAATCTCTTATAATAAAATAGTTATATAGTAAATTTAGTATTTGTAATTTTTTTATTGAATATGTTTTCTTTTAGGTAAATATTTTTTCTAAAGATGGTATCTTAGATAATTCTATGAAGATAAAGGAATATAGATAATGTGTTATACCAATGGACATAACTAAGGTAAATAGTATCATTGGTGTGGTAGGTTACTATCTGCAATTCGTTCAGAATTTTTCTGGATTGGATAACCCATTAACAATGAATACATGTAAAGAGGATATGTGTTTTTGGACAACATAATTTGATAAATGTTTTGGTGAACCAAAAAGGATAATGGTCAATGTTCTACTTTTGAATTTTATATCTATAAATGATTGGTTATTTATATATATTGATTCCTTTATTAAGGGACTTGGTTGTGTCATAATAAAAAATTAAAAATTTATTTCATATAAATAAAGGTAATTAAATACCCATGAATAGAACTACCCAATCCATGACCAGGAGTTGACATATTTTATCTTTTATCAAAATATATGGAGACATTATATCCATGATGAAGGGTGTCAGATTTATACAGATCATAATATCCTAATTTACATCCTTTCACAAATAGAACTCTATATGAGACCAAGGATATGGATCGATCTCCTCAAGGGTTATGATTTCTCATTAAACTACTAGGTTGGGAAATAGAATTTTTTAGAAGATTCATTAAATGTGAATGATCATAGACATCCGACTCAAATGATTATTGAGAGGGATTATATGTTCCTTGATATAATAAATATATATATAGTAATTATTAAGAAATTGGATACATCACTCATTCATTAAATTATTGTAAAATAATCTTTATTATAAAATAAAAAATGTTCTAAATCTCAATATGAGAACATTCAAAAAATAATTATATTTGTGATGTGAAATTAAAAGACATCTTCCGTGATAATGGTGTTTTGTAACATGGAAGAAAATTATTTTTTTATTCTATACTTGAGTTAAAATTTATTTTTTTATATTTCCATAGAAAAAATTTCTCTACACACCCTAGAATAAAAATGATGTTTCGGGTTTTGTGGGAGCAATTTTGTTTGGATAACATGAATTAGTAAATAGAATATTTTGATTCCATATGTTTGAACTATTAATAAGTAAATGTTGTGAGAAATAATCCTATAGGAATAAAGAACATATTCTTATTCCAACGTGGAAATGAGATGAAATTACTATGGTCTTTGTCATTGGAATACCAAAATAGTCCTATATTTAATGATGTAGTATGGGTTATCATTGATAAATTACCCAAATCTACCCATTAATTCACTACAAGAGATTATTAACCTCTTAAGAATCTCAAAAGTCTCTATATTAATGAATTTTTAAAACATCACGAAGCATAATTTTTAATTTATTTGAATATCGATCCAAATTTTACATCAAAATTAGGGAAGTGTCTTCAAAAGGATTGTGATATTGATCATGATTTATAAAATAACCACGATCCATAAAATTATGGATAATATCATATAATTATTCAAATAATAAAATACATTTTGAGGTAATGCTCAGTGGATTTAAAAGGAATGTAGGATCACTATTTACTTTTTCTCGATTTTTCTTAAAAAAATGTATCCAATAAAGTGTCAAAATGGCATTGTATAAAGCATTATATCAATAGAGATGTTGTAATCCAACATGTTGAAATAATATTTGTGAAATAGAACTCATAGGAATGGATATTTTTTATTAGACAACAATGGTAAACTATATCTAGGCTCATATTAAATAATCTCAATGTAAGAAAAGGAATTATACTCATTATTAGTGAAAATATTTCAAATTCCACATGGGAAATCATGATTTCATGAATTTATCTCCATATAAATATGTTATAAGGTTCATTAAGAAATGGAAAAAGATCCTGAGGTACATCATATTATTTTAATTTCATGAAATAATTGGTGTTGATTCAAATAATATGGAAATGATGCCAAATATGCCAAGAGTGTATGATGTGCTCCATATATCATAATTAAGGATGTACATACTAGAAACAATACATGTTCTCACATCTGATGAAATATAATTGGATCATGATACATTTTACTATGAATAACCTATCATGATTATTTATACTAGATATCGAATAATGATGAATCTGATGACTCGTCAAGTAATGATAGTTTAGAGAAATCAAAAAGTGGAAGAAGCAACATGTGAACTAGATAATATTTTAAAAGGAACTAAAATAAAATATTAATAAATAATATCAACAATATTTCATAGATTAATTTTTATTATGAGGGAAAAATATAACTCCCCAAGGCATAACAATATATTCCATTTAGAATTAATTTTATTTCATTGAAATCCTCTGATGCACACGATATCGAGTATAAATAAAAACACTCTATTATAAAATTATTAAAAAGTTACCATTTTAAAATTGTAGTTAATTTGCTGGTAAAATATTGTACTAACAAAAATTTGAATATTATGGTTATCTATTGATTATAAATAAAATAATCATCATTTCAATGTAAAAGAAATGATTTTAAAAAAATAATATTTTTCAAAAAAAACCTTTTTATCGTGATTCACACATATATCATTAAATTAATTTATTAAAGATTTATACAATTTATTCAATAAAATTAAAAAAAAAATTAATTCATAATAGAAAAAATAATTTTAGGGTGAGTTTTTTAACTTTTTTAAAATGATTCCATTTTCAATGAATAGTCAAAATATGAAATTTTTATTGAAAAAGAACCATTATATTAAATTATTTATAAAGATAAATTATATTTTTGATTTGGTTTTAATGTTATATTAATTCAATTATATATCAATTAATCTAATTATTGATATTTTAATCAATTTAATATTTTTTTTGATATAAAAAAATTATAATACTTTGAACATTTTCTCAATAAAAACATGATTTCTTGTCACGTCTATGGTAATAAATTTTAATTAATATTTTCTAATTATATAAATTTAATTTGATAAAAATGTATTCCAAATTTTTAATTACATAAATTTATATTTCTAAACTTTTTTACTTAATTTTGGAGAATAATGAAAAGTGAAATGAGTAAATAATAATTGTAGTGGTTAAGAAAAAATGGATATACATGGAGTTAAACTAATATATGGGTTAAAAGGTAAAAAACATCTACAAAAACAATTTTATAGAAATATTTCCATTATATATTTTAAATTTTTTATGAATAAATATTTTTTGATGATTTTTTCCATATAGAAATGTCTGTATGGCTGAATCTTAACCCAAACATATGGGTGTTCTATTAACATCACTTATAAAAGGTCACCCCCTCTCTCCTATTCTACATTCCATGAATCCTTTTAGTTCTAAAAATACCTAACCAAATCACATCCCAAATTCCCTATCCAAATCCTATATTCTTTATTTTTAGAAAAAATACAACCTTGAATGTATTTGTTGCAATCCTTAACACAATACCCAAAAATATGTGTTGTTCTTCGATAAGAGTTTTTTTAAAATTTCTTCCTCCAACCACATCAATTATTTTTGAACCATGCTGATATAATAACATTAATATATTAAATATTATGATATTATTTTATTTTAATATATTTAAATAAAACCACATCCTCTTCCATCAAATTGGTTAAAAATTCACCATTCATCTGTACAATGGCCTACCACCTCATGAATTGATGTCCTTTGTTTTTACATTATCACCTATCATGGTTGGGAATTATGATGTATATAATTTATATATTTAATATTTTCAAATTTATTATACCTATATATAAATTATTTCAAATATAACAATTTACATTCCATGCTATAATAGATACGATAATGTCGCTTTTTTGTATAATGGACTATCTCCTTGCGCAGCGATGTGATTTCCCTTTCACTATTACTTTACATGGAAGGAAAAATATAATGGTTATATGTGATAGACCTGAAATTATTATCATATTAATTATATTTTTATTAATATATAATGATAATATATCATTTTCATTCTTACCACTTCATTCACATATTGTTGATAACAATGTTCATGTATGACTACCGCCTTCACGAAGCGATGAGACCCTATTTTCATCACCACAAAAAATCGATGATATATACAAATATATAATATGTTATATATGATATTATGATAATTCTATAAATATAATATATTACATAACATCATTCCATGATGATTAATGTAAAATGTAAAGGGTACTCATCCATATGTACAACCTACCGTCTCCATGATCGAAACTTACATCATTTTTCATACAAATATTTCATGAATGGATTTAAATGTAAATATTATTTAAATATATGAATATTAATTCTTTATTATTATTTTTTGTTTATGATACTGTACGATATTCACAATAACTATATAATTCATGATAAACAATTCAGCTGAAAACAAGGCAACTAATAGCTGAAAAAATGAAAATAATTAAAGATTATAATTCAACAAGTGATAAGATATTTTTGAAAGGATAATATAATATATTAAAAAATTTAATATTTTTATATAATAATTTATTAGAAATATTATAAACAATATTTATTATGTTAATGAATGTTTAACAAAAATGACTCATGAAGTAAGATATTTTATCTCAATTTCTTTTCATTAAAGAATTTGATCATATTATGAACCTAATTTAATTTATATGGTGTATTTAAAAACCATTAGACATGTAAAATCATGATTCATTCATATTTCATGGAATTTTATGATTCAATTTTAATTATTTAATTTAAGTATATTTGATGTGAAAATTACCAAATAGTCAATTTTGTTGTACAGTCACTATTTCCTTTGTGAATGTTTACTTTCTCTTTAATAAATAAAATTAGTATGATGAATTTTAGTTATAAATTAAATTTCTATTCAATAAAAAATTTATTTTCTTATTGATGTGATTATTTAAAAAACCATATTCAATTTTAACATATTTTTTTATAATTTAAATGTTATATGATTAACATGTTAAATGCTCAAAAATCATCATCTTTTACTCAATATGGATATTCTGCGACAAGGAATATTATTCATAAATTAAATCTATTATTTTAAATATGAGTAATTATTTAGAAATTTATATATGGTTTGGGGCCATTATGTGTATCCCATCGAGGCATCGATATGTCTAATTAGACAAAATTAACATTCCAAAACCAACATGTTTATACCGAGTAGTTTTAAAATTTATTGGAAAATATATTGATGGGAAATATATCGTTATCCAAAATAGAAGATTGTGTAACTAGTGGTTTTTAAATGTTCTATATGATATATATTTATCATTATGTTTTTCATGTTTTTGTGACAATCAATACAATAATTAATAATTTCCTTCATTATGAATTCAGTTATTATTATCCATGAGATTTTCAAAATGATGTTATCTTTAATTGCATCTCCTTTTCAGTTTATTGATTAAATGGAATGTTTTTTGGTAATTTACATTAGTATATTAATTATTTATTATCCATTAATAATTGTCTTGATATTAATAAAATAGATTGTGTTTCATTTTTTTATATTTTCATTTTGATAATGCATATTTAATCATGATAGCATCCATTGTTCTTAACCCTTATTGGGAATTCGAGATCACCATTTTTTCATTCACTTGGTTATGAATAAGAATTATTTGAATGAGTTTTGAAGAATGATTTTTAGTTTATCATTCATATATTAGGTATTAATTTATATTTTCGATGTGAAATTGGTATCATTTATGCATCTGGATCTCCAGAACTTCTAAACGGGTTGGCCCTTACAGATGATATTCCTTCTATATTATGCAAATGAAATAAAGAAGACACCAGTTACAGGTTAACTGGGTCAGGGCCACTATAATATTATAATACATCTCTCAATAAAATCATAAATATTACTCTCATATAGTTATTCATGTTATTTCAATTTATTAGTAAAATTTTTTAAACACCTTTTTACATAAAATATGTGGTAAAATGTTTTTTAAAAAACCAAAAAAATTTATCATCTTTGTCAAATACTAATTTTTCTTCCAAAACCATGTTTAAAATAATGTTTTCCTAAAAATGTATTTCTATTCAAAAAATGATTCATTGAAGTCAATTTTACCCATGTTTTACATTTGAAAAAATTATTTTAAAGGAATATTCATGTCATTTCCCAAATAATTTTTATTTTTATTTTCCAAAATTGGTGAAAAGAATATATATTTTCTATATGTATAGAAAGTATAAAATTTCTCATTATTATGATCGATCAATGATTTCAATTATACCTCACAATTTTTAAAAATTATATTTAAATAAATTATTTTCCTTTATATTTGGGATATTATTATATTTTAAATAAATTATTTCAATGTCATAAGTATTTGAGAAATTTTTTATATTAAAAAAAATTATGTGGAATGGATAATTTCTTATTCATTTAGTTTAAATATTTTAAAATATTATTTTTTCAGTTTCAATGTTTATTTTCAACATAAATGATATCCAAAATGATTTATTTATTACAGTTTTCATAGAATATTTATTATACTCGAGAAATGTTCCAAGTGATCTATTCAAAATAATTCAACATTTATGATGAAATCCATTAATCAAAGGATACCATTGTTATTAATTTTCTGAATGGGTTATATTTATGATGACATGATGTTTAGGAAATCCATTTCTCTTCCATGAGTTAGAATGTGATAAAATTATTATGCAATCCACTTCATCATCCACGGGTTGTGATATTATGAAATGATGAAAAGAGTATGAAACATATAACTTTTACATAACTTATGATATAATGAAATGTTTATAAATCCCATTTTATATCATGTGTTATGATAAGATGAATGGTTTCTCCTCTTATTGAACACATAAATATGTTTTTCATTATGAGATGGTTTGGACCTATATATCCTTCCAATTAATTGGGTAAATAATCATTTCTATTGAGATAAATGTGAAAAATATGTTTATGGGAATGATTCATTATGGGAAATAGGTGTGTCCAAATCCACTATATGAAATAAACATGTCCTGATCCAAAATAGGAAATGTTGATGAGTCCAAATCCACTCCCTTGAGGGTCTTTTTAATTGACCCTACTATATAATTTTATTTCCAAATTTATGATGGTTCCAAAATTTTATCATATGAGATTATGGTTCATGGTTGATTTATGTTTATTTAAAACTCTTATGTTATAAGTTTTCAAACATGATAATGTTTTATTTAATGACCCAATATTTTAATCTTTGAAATGTTGGGTATGAACTGGGTTTGTTATGTTTTTTATCACATCCCATTATGATTATCTTATTATTTCACATGTTAAAATATTTTTTTACCTTATTCCCGCCCTTACTGAGCATATTATATCACCCTTTCGTATATTCCCATCATTATTTAATGAAGAATTTTTTAGGTAGGGTATTCCTAAGTGGAGCACTATTTGATAATATCATTTTGGGAGTTATTGAAAATCCTTAAAAATTAGAATATTTTATCCCAACACTTCAATGATACTATAATGATATGTTCATTAGGTGTGTCTTTGTGTAATGTATTTAATATTCAACTAAAATTATTTATATATTTTTTATGATAAACCTAGTACACTATCAATGGTATAAGTGGAAAGGTTTTTTTAACCATTTGAAACTAAATTGAGAAAACATTAGTGAGATTCATTGGAATACTTATAAGGATGTTTATTTGAATATATTTTCCAAATAAATTTTAGGAAAAGTCAATGTATATGAAAACATTTGTGAATTTTGGTAAAATATTGTGAGAATTCATATCATGTAATTTACTCCCAGTTTGGATATTATAAGGGGATGTGTCTCTAGTACAGATCTATCTAGGTGTACTAACATTGAAAAATGAAAATGAGAAGGACTCAGTTGTCACATGGTGATAAACAATGATTCATACATCACAACTGGTTTGACACTCCCAAAGGATATATTGTAGAAATTCACAAACAATTTATGAATCATCATGATGGATTTAAATAGGTTTTAACCATGAATTCCTAGGATAAAAATAAGGTTTAATATTTTTAAAATAAGTTTTCATAATTTAGATATTCTATAAGTGACATGATTATGTGGTATTGCACTATAATTAGTGTTTCTAACATTATAAATTCTAATTTTAGCTAATGGATTGGAATTGAAGGAACCATGTCAATTATGAATGTAAGGGACAATGAAATGAATTTCTCCCTGAGATACAAAAGGTTAAGGGAGATATCTTAAAGATATACTCAAACAACTTTCATAAACTATGAATCATGTTTAACTTCAAAATGAGAGAAGGATGTATACAATCTTTTTTGATATCTTTATCAGATAACTTCTACATTCTTCTATTGCTTCCAATTATCCACTAGTTACTATGAAATTGATTAATACTACTAAGAAGATATTTTATGTTCTTTAGTTTTCTGATCATGGAAATGTCACTTTGGAAAATAATAATTTGAAATGTGAAGTAGATCAATGGTGTAATCCTATTATGAATATAAATGAACTAGATGAAATTGAATATATAGAATTGGAAAAGTTTGTAAGGATTCTTTTAATAAAGTAATTCCCATTTATTATTTAAAAAACTATAGACCTAAAATTACTTTTACATAAAAAATGAATGATGAATCTATTATAACATATAAATCTATCACTAGAAGACTATCATGATGTTATCTTGGGTTAATCATTATCACTTAAACAAAAAAAATTATCAGTTCATTGGTGGCTTAAAACTAATTCATCTAAACACCTTGGCTAAAAGTGACTTATGCAGATATAATGATGTCTTTTTATGTACATTGAAGATAGAAAAAGAAATTGGATATTCACACAATTCCTATGTATTTAATAAAAAATGGATGATTGATTCTCATTGAAATAAAAATGGTGAAATGAAATTTTATCTATCTGCATGCCAAAAATGGGGGAAGAAAGATCAACTGAATTACATGAATGGAACATTTATGTGATATAAATGTGGAAGGGTTGTTCATAAATCATGAAAAAAATTTAATTAAAATAATAGGATGGGGAAGGAAATTGAGGCTAATAGGACACAAAAATATACAACAAATACTCTATTGATTCAAGTGCAAGGATTTAGGGATTAATTCAAATCAATGCCACCATCAAAGTGATAATGTGTATGATATTCTACAATAACCCCTAATTACATTGTATAATGGGAAAATAATGAAATATCAATGTTTTTTTGTGAATCATGGTAATTAGAGAATTCATATCCTCCCATCCATAGTTGGTAATTTAATTTTTTATTTTTTTATAAATAAGAATAATAAATATCTTATTGTTGATACTCTTTTGAAATTTCATTTGATTATCTCCCTCTATATGGATTTCAAAATAACTAAATATCATTTTCTATTTTCCTGATTACAATGATGAACCCACAATTCTAATGAAATTTTTTTTAATGTGTTAAGATATTTTATAAGGTATAATGGGTAAATATGAATTTTGAAGTATACGTGTCTCCATGTAATATTAAAATAAGAATTATGGATACAATCATATTTTTATGAGTTTAATGTGGAACAAAAGGTCAACGACTATGACATGACTTTTTTGGTTTCATGTGATGGGAGTTAATCAAATTTAAAGATATTTAAAGAGATAATTATAGAAGAAGAAATTTGTTTGTATATGTTTTAGTGAAAAAAGTTATTTTGGATAAATTTGTTTATATATTGAGTAACTATGAGTAATATTTACTAGTTACTGTAAGGTTTTATCTTATCTATCATATTTGTGTATTTATATATTGTAGTCAAAAACCTTACAAAGCCAACCCTCTTTGTTGTAATAAATGAACAATTCTATTAGGATATTATTTCCAAAATATACATTAAATATGTTCAAAGGATTCATTGGGTACCACACTAAGTTTTATATAATTCAAATATGATGTTTAACTAGACTATTTTAGAAAATTATTCATCAATATCTTGATACAAATTTGATTTTCGTCACTACAGATATTCTTTATATAGATGGTAAGTCTGAGAGAAAAATTCAAAATGTATAGGATATTATATGATCCTGATCTGTGGATTTAAATTGTGTGTGTGATCAACATCATCATAAATATGATTTCTCATACAATAATTACTATCAATCGTATATTTGGATAGTTCCACATGACTCCCTTTATGGAAATATGTGTTTAACTACAAATACTTGAATAAAGTTGTTGAAAAAAAAATCTATTGGGACATGAAAATAATAACTTAAGAATAATAAGGTTATACCAATTAAAAAAATAGGTATATCACATAATTTAATAAAATTTTATAAAGATAATCATCAATTCTATCTTGAATTTTATGTTGGTGAAAAGTTCATTCTATAAATTCATATTTGGATGAGTGAAGGTAAACTAATACTTAGGAATATCGTCCCATTTCAAATACATGATCTTATTAGAAAGGTGTCTTATCATTTTGTACTTCCATTAAACCTCTCTTTTTTTGAAGAGGTTTCCCATGTACCTCTCCTGATGATGGACATATCGGATCCATCAGATGTACTAAACATTGTGGTCGTACCAGTAGATGATGACATGTTATTGGAGGAAAAACTAATTGATATTCTAGATCAAATAGAGAATGTTCCATGAAACAAGTCCAGTATCCTATTAAATGTTTTGTGGAATAGGAACTTCATTGTGTAGTGACATGAGAACCTGAGGATTTGATAAGGTACAGGTATCCTATTTTTTTGGTACCAACATGAAAAATAGTGGAAAAAAGTTCATTTCATGCATGGTAGAATATAAAACCTTGAGTTTATATTAATTTATTTATCATGAATAAATTAAATCACTTTTATATCATTCTTTACAAGAAAAATATCATAATATTTCATTACAGGAAACACTTGTTCACTTATATTAAACATGACACATAGTTTCAAGAAAACTGTGATATATTGTTAATATTATTCAAACACAACCCTTATAACTATTATGTAAAACATATCTATATAAAAATTAATAACTAATTTTCAATATTTATTTATAATTGTTTTATATAAATATAACATTTTTATAAAAATGAACTCAATTTTTAAGAAATTCAATATAAATTTTGAAAATATATATTTTTTTTAAAAACTTATTTTTTTGGGGAAATGTAATATAATTATTTTGGAAAAATATTTAAATAATAGTATTAAAAAATAAAAATATTTTTTCATATTTATATACCAAAATAATCTTATGATTATTTTTTTATAAATTTTTGATAATATTATATTTTTTATGACTAGTGAAAAACATAGAATTTGAATTGGAAACAGCCTTTTGTTTAAATTATTTATGAAGAAAAAATATATTTTAATTGTTCTTAATGTGACATTTTTAAAATTATATATCAACTAATAAAATTTATTTTATGGGAATAATTTTAATATTTACTTTTTAAATCAAAACATTGTAATGTTTTGTACGTTTTCTCTTTGAAAACCTAGTATCTTATTGCATCTGCATGATTAAATTTAATCTAAATTTTTCCAAAAATGAGTATTGAAATTTTAAAAACATATTCCATATTATGAATCATAATAATTTATATTATATAAAAATTTTAAATTAATTTTTTAGCATGATGATTTTTAATACAATTCTAAAAATAATTTTTGTGATTATGGTTTAAACGAGGTTTTGTGTATTACATGTGTTTTATTCAAAATAATTTTCCGCAAAAAATGAACATTTTTGGTATTTATAACTTATAATAGTTAGGTATTAATAATATAAAATGAATCTTTTTATTTTTTTATTGATAAATTACCTAGGTTAAAAAATTATTTACCATGGTGATAATTAAAATGGTTAAAGTGATTAAAACATAACAAATAAATAATGAAAGTTATTAAAAAAATTTGAAGGTTCGTATAAACCATGAAATCTATCACTTACATTATTTATCAACTTTTGATCCAAAATAATTGAGAGGGAACTCTATTTATTGAATAATTTTAGGTGATTTTAAAAAATACACTCCTCCTAAATTGTTAAAGGTTACTCACTCCCCTCCCTTCATCATTCCTCTCAAGTAATTTTTATCCACATAACCTTCCATTAATTACTTTAAAACATCCCTACTCTCTTATTATAAGCATAGTTGTATTTGGAAATCCATCCTTAAAAATATTTTTTTGACAAACTAAGGAAGTTACCTGATGATGAAGTAGCATTCCTCATCA
Organism: Viscum album; assembly: GCA_963277665.1. Taxonomy (NCBI): domain Eukaryota; kingdom Viridiplantae; phylum Streptophyta; class Magnoliopsida; order Santalales; family Viscaceae; genus Viscum; species Viscum album. The sequence continues at coordinate 1,214,742,428 of OY728137.1, forward strand.
AGGGCATTAATTTTATATCTTTATAAACATCCTTCTATTATTATTAAACCATTATTATATAAAAAATTAAAATCATATTTATTTAGATTTTTTTATGATCATGACTACAAACCATCTTCTCTTCCATCTAATGGGATAAATCATCATTCGTGTGTAGGGGGACAGTAACCTCCTGATGTGATGTCAATATTTTTTTCATTACCACCTCCTACAATGAGAATAATTATAGATTGATTATTTATATATAGTTTTTATTTTACTATTATTTTTTAATTATTTAATATCACATGCCTTCTTAATTTAAATTTGTTGAATATAAATTTACACCATTCATATGTACGTCAGATTATCACCAAGCGAAGTGATGTGATCCATTCACTATTTATGTAGACATTTAAAAAGTAATGTTTTAATAAAATCATGTGATAAATATGAAATAAAAATTATTTTTTAATGATAGTATATCAATTACATTTCAATTTTTACTTACATATATAAAATGGACACATCTGTCATGTGTATATAGGGTTTACTATCTCTATGGATAGTTAATTTTATTTCCTATCTATGTCTATTATACATTACTGTAAATACATATATAATTAATATGTGTAATATTTTTTATTTTTTTTAATTTTTAATATGATGAAACCATGATCAATGTAAATGGACCAAAAATAACAATTCCAATCTTTCATGAAAATCCATGTAGTTATTGCCTGAAACATGAAACTAACAGGGAATTATTAATAAATAGGTAATAACTATTCATAAATATATCGTATATTGTTGGATATCTATATATATTACTGGTTTTATAATAGTTGAATAATAAACATATATTTATTATACATCAGGATTGAACATGTATGAAGGAATTAAAGAATTATGGAATGGGATGTTCCACTAAACATTCCTGCATTGAGACATATTTTATGAAATGATCCAATCTTTTTTGAAGGATTATATACATCCCTTGGAAATTTAATGTCATGGATTTACTTATTTTCATGATATTTTAGGATTCATTTATCTTTATTAATTCATGGGTCTTATGGTTAAATGTTACTAATATGGAAATGATTTTATGTCACAATCTCACCGTTTTAATGATTATTTAAGATAATGTTTTTAATGACGACATGTTTTAATATTTATCTCAATAATATCATTAAATATATTATCCTATAGTTATTCATTATATTTACATGTAATAGTTCCATTTTCTTAGTATTTGGTACATATAATAAGTCATAAAATATTTTATGAAAATATGATATATTTCTCACCTTGGTTTAAAAGTCATTTTTCCTCCAAAACATTGTATTCAAAAATAATCTCAATAATTTTATAAAATTTTCAGAATAAATTACTGAAGAATATTATACCCATATTTTAATTTTTAGAAAATTTAATTAATGGAATCATCATTTTTATCAAACCAATATCGTTTGGATTTTACCTAAAATATGAAAGTTATAGTTTTTTAGCATGAACGATATGAACAATATTTTCCATTATCAAAAATACTCAATGATTTTTGGCTTCTTTTACATGTTTTCACACCTATTTACAATGAAATTATTTTACATTATATTTGGAATAATTATAATTTTTAAATAAATTAATTCAATATAAAATGGATTTGAAAAGAGTTTTTTTGTTTTAAATTTTTTTATTCAATGCAGAAATGATATTTTTGCCTAGAAATTATTTAAAATATTTTTAAATCATAATATATAATTTAAAAGTTTTATTTTTTATGAAAATTATTTTTACAATATCTTATAGATATATAGTTTTGAATGAATTTTTTTTCTCCTCGGTAAATTTTTTATGTGATTTATCCATTCAAAATCATTCTCCATATATTATGACATCATTTGATCTAAGGATATGATTATTATTATTTATCTAAATGGTTTATGTTTATAATGAAAAGATATTAATGAATCATGTTTCTCTTTTATTTTTTATACCCAAAGAAAATTATTATGAATCTGGGTTCTTTATCAATGATTTATTCTATGTTTAAATGATTAAATGATTATAAAATATATCTCTTTTCCATGTGTGATGATATGATGAAATATTTATGATTCCCATTTCAGTCCACGGTTTATGATGTGACGAATTTTTTACGATCTAGTGTCACACATCATTATGGTTTTCCTTATTATTGGGGTGGGACCTATATCTTTTTCCAATTCATTGAGTAAGTAATTATATCTCATGAGATAATAGTGGGAACCATGCCGATGGGGATGATACTCTATGGGAAATAGGTGAGTCCAGATCCACTATAGAAAATAGATGTGACCTGAACCTCATTGGGATATAAGTGATGAGTCTTGATATTCAATATTAGTGTTCTTTGTATTTAACATTGGAATATAAACTTTTTTCGCTATTATTGATGTTTCCACAATTAATTGACATCAAATTATGGATCATGATTGATTTATAATGATTTATCACCCTTATGGGACTTATTTTCATAAATGATAATGATTTTTCCAGGACTAATATTTAGGATCTATGACATGATGTTTATGAAAATTATAAGTTCTTTTCAATATCAGATAACATTATTCTTATCTAGTGATTTAATATAATCAAAAACTGATATCTCATATGCTTACCCATATTGAGAATGTAAGATCATCCTTTAATATGCTTCCTTATTCATTTTATGGAAAATTGTATTCGTAGGGTATGCCTAAGTTGAGTATTATGTGTGAAGATATCTGTGGGAGATGTTGATGATATTTCACCAAATTAAAATATTTTGTACCTAGTATCCAATAAAAAACTATTATGGTATTCAAGCATGTGTTCTTGTAATTTATGTAATATTAATCTAAATATATGCAATAACTATGCAAGAAAAGCTTGGGTCACTGTAGTTTCTATAATAGGATTGGATTGGTTATCCTTTGGAAACAATAAATAAAAAACAAATGTGAGATCCCTATATATACTTCGAATGATATTTATAGGTATTTATCTATGGATATGTATAAGGATGAGTCAAAGTGTAATAAAATGTCCTGGAATTTTAGTAATTTATAGAATGATAGGTTTCCAAGAAATTACAACTTTTTGTGTATACTAAAAGATGATGTGGCTCTATCATTATGGTACACAGGGATAAAAACTCTTAAAAGATCGTAATGAGATAGAATTGATATTCACCTAGTGCATAATAATTGTCTTTACTACACAACCATTTTGAAACTTTTGGAGGATATGGTTTTGAATATTAGATACTCTTAATTGACTACCAGGAATGATTTTAATATATAGTGACTATGAATGACCAAAAAAATAAGGCTTAATAGATTGAAAATATTGTGTCCTGATTTGGACATCAAATAAGTTATTTTTTAATAATATGTTTTTTTCCACTATAATTAGTGTTTATAACAATATACATTCTAGTTTTAGTAAATGGATAAAACCCAATGGATCCATGTTAATGATGAATGGAATGTAAAATGCATTGACTTTCTTCCTTAGCAACCAAAATTCATTGGAGATTTAATAAAAAATCATGATTATATAATCAAATATACTTTTCAAGATATGAATCTTGTTGAACATACAAATGAGAAAAGGAAGAAATAATGTTCTGTTGAGTCCTTCATGGGTAAACATCTACCTTCATTCAGTGGTTCCTATGATCTTATAGTTTTTTTGGTATAGATTAGTACCGCTGAACAGATATTTTCTACATTTAGTTTTTAGGGAATGAATAATCAAATTTTTTTGATTTTCATTTGCAAGGTGATGATTAAAATTGATGGGATATTACTAAGAATATAGGGGAATTAGAAGAAGTTGAATCTCTAGAATAATAAGAGTTTAAAGTGATATTTCTCATTAAGTATTTCCCTCGTATTATATGAAAAAATATGAAGAAGGTATTAATTTAAAATAATTAAAAGATTAATGAATATATTGGTATATATGAAAATAATTTACAAGATATTCAATGTATGCTTCGGTTTTAATCGCCATCCCGAAACAAAAAACGGATCGATTATTTGGTTGCCTAAAACCAAGTCTTCGAAAGGCCTTGTCTGTATGTGACTTGTGTTTCTGTTAGGAATTCTATCAATTTGTACTATAGATAGAACTATAAATTGGATATTCCCACCATTCATAGGGTTTTGATAATAAAAGGAAGATCAATTCTCATGAAATCTCAAATGGTGGTACAAAATTACAACCATATTTATCCTAGAAATGTGGGATGAAACATCATGTTAATGGTTATAATAGAATAGGGAGGTGATATAAATGTGGAAAAGTTGTTCATAAATCATGATAATATTGAAATTAAATTAATTAGATAGTTAAGTAAATTATGTAGATGAGGAAACGAACTAATTCACCACCTACATTCCAATGTTTCAATGGAAAGGAGTTTTGGAATTATGAAAATCAATTCAAAATTTATAGGGTTAATTTGGATGTTAATCCACAACATACTCTGAAGACATATGAAAAAGGGATGACTTATTAAATCATAATGGATGAATTGAATCTTGATAATTATGGAACACTTATCCTCCCATCCTTTAATTTTATTTACATATTTTATATTTTGTGAATAATAACTATGAAGATCTTATTGTCAATCAGTTTTTAAGAATTCATGTTATTATCACCATATAGATGAATTTTGGAATAAAAAAATCAAATTTGATATTCTATCAGTATAAGGAAGAACTAGAGAATCTGATGATTTTTTTATATAGGGTAATAAATTTTATAAGGGATAAATGGTGAATTAACCATTGGAAGTATATATATACTCATGTTATACTAATAAAATATTTATGCATACCATAACAGGTTTATTGTTTTGAAGTTGTACATATCTTAAATGTCATTGAAACTCATCCTAAGGTTTTATATTATTGGATTTTATGAAGATCATTTATATTTAAAGAGACATACATTGAAATAAAACATTTTTATATTTATATTATAGAGTGAAAATTTTATTTTAGGGTAAATGAGTTTACACTTTCCTTCCATGTGATTATAGGTATGGGTAACCATGAGGGATTATCCAATCTTTGATGTTAAGATAATTGTGGGTTTTAGTTGATCAACTAATAAAATCAACACACTACATTTCTATCATAAAATATTTATCATTGTATCCAATTTCCATAATATTCATTAATGTTATGAAAAAATTCATGAGAAACCTCATTCAATTGTATCTGATAGGTGTCAAAAGTTTATCTTGGTGTTTTGGAAATGACTACTACAATATCTTTATATAATGTTTTTATCAACACTACATAACACATTCAGAAAATAGTCAGTCTAAGAGAATAGTTTAAACTCTATATAATATCCTACGATCTAGTTCTAGTAATTAAAAAGGTGGTGGTGCCAACAACATCCTCTAGAGTAATTTTCAATTAATAATATCTTTCACCTGGGCCTTCAGATAGAACCTTATGAAGCCCATTATATAATGATGTGTATAACTTCAATGTACTAGATTTTTGTTACAGAAAGAAATATATTTTTCCATTGAAAAAATGATAAGAAGGATTATATGGTTAGATCCATTAAGAAACATAGATGAATGTTATAAAATGACAAAAACTTTATGCTAATAATTTTTGATATGATCTATAAGTTTTAGTTTAAGAGAGGATCATTCTATGAATTTATCCATGAATGAAATACAATAAATATAATACATCACTATATAGGTCTTATTGAAATAATTGATCCTATCGAGATTATGTCTTATCGACTGGTTTATCCACCAAACCTATCTCATGTTCATGATGTTCTATATATACCTCTCCTACGGAATTATATAATACATCCATCACATATACTGAACTCAGAGGTAATACCAGTAGAGGTTGATATTTATTATAAAGATCAAAAATTATATATTAATGATAAAATAGATTAATTTATATAAAATAAGATGAATCATCTACTCAATTATTTATTGTGAAACCATCATCTAGAAAATCTATGTGGGATCCTATAGATGTATAGAGGAAAAATAATCCATAGTTTTTGTTACCAATGTTGTAATATTGAGGAAGAAATTCATTTTAAGGGGTTAGAATGTAACGCCCCATGTTTTTAAGACATTATTTTTTCAAATTAATCTAATTTCATGGATAGGTTGAATTACACACAATACCATGGTAAACATGGATTACAGAAAAACACTAGGTTATATTTTGTTACACATGACACAGAGTTCTAATAATATTTATTTATTCAATTTATATTATTCAAATACTGTTATTATGACCAATCCATAAAATATATGCAAATGGATAGTAATAAGTAATCTTTAAATATTATTTATAACAGTTTTATATAATTAGAAATAATTGATTAAAATGTACTAAATTTTTAGAAAAGGCTTTTATTCATTTTCAAAATACTCTTTTATCAAAAATTGCTTTTTATTTCTTATGTGAACAATAATATAAAAAATATCTTATGATTTTATAAATATTATTAATTTTATATAATAAACATTAATTTTGAAATTTTCATTCTAAATTTGACTTTGAAATAACTTTTCAAAATTTTATAAAAATATTAATTTATTTATGAATGTTGAAAGATAATGGATTTTAATTAAAAACTTATGTTTTGTTAAAATTATTTATCATGTTAAATAATATTTTATATTAATTTTAAATTTTTATTATTTAAATAATATATATACATATATATATTATAGATTATTCATTGCAATAATTTTCTTATTTAATTTTAAAATTTAAACATTGTAAACTTTATAACATTTTCTCTTTTACGAACATGATATCTCATCGCATCTGTGGGATTGATTTTATATTAATATTTTCTAGTTGTATAAATTTAATTTTGAAAAATGATTTCCATATTTTTAATAATATAAATTTATATTGTCTAACAAGGTCCACATAAATTTGTACCATAATTTAGAGAAAAATGATAAAAATTTATTACTGAGATTAAGGTTAAAACGGGGTATTGCACATTACATGAACTTATGTTAATATTAAACATCCACACACTACGAATTTTTATTGAAATTAATATTTCTATTAATTAGGAATAAATGTAACACTCTAATGATTTACAAATATATTTAATATATAACATTATGCATACAATAATATGTCTCTTTGAAACAAGACATTGTTATAGTAACCCAATCGTCAAACATTATTTTGCTGCCTCTGTTATTGGAATTTCAAAAAATGGACTTACACGGTTGTGATCGGTGAGTTATTTAGGGTCATATATGATCAACATGCATTTTTGGTGAATAGTAACTCGACCTTAGGAATAATAATTTGACCCTAATGAATAGTAACCACACACATAAAATTATAAATAAAATTTATGCACCTTATAAATCAAACCATGATATAATTATATCAAGGTATAAGTAAGTGGGTATTTAAGAATTAATAATTAAGTGTTTTTGTTTTTGTGAATAAAAAATATTTAATTCTAATTTTATAATTAATAAATTTATTTATTATAAAATTTATTTTCACAAAAAAAATCATAAATCAATATTTTTTTCCAATGCTTTTAGGATAATTAATAAGACCTCAGTTGATTGTTATGGGGGTCATAAATTCAATTTTAATTTTAGAAAATGTATTTTTCAGGTATGTGATGATTTTAATTAAAAATAAAATTTCTCATATTTAGAATAATAATTTTCATAAAACGGAGTTCATATTTAATTTTATGGGTTGAAAAATGGTTATGGTAAATTTTTATTATTTTTTCAGAATTACTTAAATTTTCAGTGAATAGTGAAATACTGTAATTTACAATGTAAATACATTATAAGCTATTTACAATATTTATTGAGTCATGGATGTTGTAGGAACACTTTTTTGAACTCAAATACACTTATTACAGTATTTACTCACGAGAATAAATACTATTGGTTGACGTGAGAAAAATAATGAAATAATTAATAAAATAATGAAAAATTACCCATCTCCTCCACTATTAAAACCCCCCATAATTCCCTATTCTCCTCACTCATTCAAAGATTTTATCCTTGTCAAATTTTTACCCAATACACCTCCCAAGATCCTCCACCACATTGAAAATCTCTTAGTCTCATCAGAAGATAAAAATCAATCCTCTTAAGGAAAATTTCAAGGATTACTCAAGAGGTGAATTCCTTATCCTTTTCTTTTAAATTTTCATTTGATGTTCGTTAATTTTTTATTATATCCTAACCTAATTTATATAAAAGATCATTATTAGTAATTAATATTTTATATAGTGTAATTATATAATTTTAAATGAAAAAATTTAATCAATCTCTTTACTGCCTCTCTTTTTTAAAAACAAAATCATCATCCACGAGGTACCGATTTACAACCTTCATGGACGACGAACAGTAGTTGGTTAATTTCTCTTTAATGGTTTGTTGTAAAAATTATTTTTATGGTTGAAAAGGATTATAAAATATTTTAATGTCTTATTTAAGTTTCTATAACCAGTTATATACATTATACTAATTCATTCTAAAAACAATTTTGTGACTATCAAAATACTGTCGTAATAATCTAAATGATTATCAATAAATGTCTTATCTAATGATCATACACATACCATATGACAATATGATATATATATATAACCATTAACACTTATTTATTTTAATTAAAAACTTTTTATTCCAAATCTGGAAAATTATACCCATTTACATGAACATCAGTACTTACAAACAAGTCAACTGATCATGAAAACCATGAAAATGAATGCTACAGAATAGTAAAATTACACACTATAACTCATCAATAAATCTATAAATTAACTTAATAATAAATAATAAATAAAATCCCTATATAATGGTTTTTTAATTAATTAATTAATGGATTTAATTGGACTATCCATGTTGATAAGTTCTAGTGCAGAACTCATTTGGACATAAGGTAAGATTTTCATTTCCAAACCAATAATTTCATTTGGGATGTGAATTCTTCCTCTATAGACCAATTTTATCCTTTAGTTATTTTTCATAATTATTCTAAATTATTTTTATATCCTCCAAAATCATGTACTTATTATTTTATCTTTTTTTGGTAAAATACAAGTTTTAAAAGTGCTCTCTTCTAAATTCTTCACGGTAAGCTATCACAATTAAAGGGAACTTCTGGAATTCATAAATATTTTAAATTGAAACTATAATGAGTATTAATCCACTATTATTTCTCTAAAAACTCATTTTACCCTTAATAACAGTCATTGTTCATTTCTGTTTTTATTCAAATATTTTTTTTAAAGAACACTTCTTTTTAAATTACCAGTGTATTTCTCTCAAAAAATTCCTTCATGATTTTATTAGAGTATTTTTGTCTATATCAACACCTATGTTGAATTTTATGTATTATTGAGCTTAATATAATATTTTAATCATCTAATATATTTTATTTAATTGTGTGTGATCAGTTTGAATGTGGATGTACTATCATGATATCATTCACCATACTACTTGGAATGATTAATAATTATTTTTATAGACTGAGGAATGTTATTTACATTTCATATATATATGATGTTTATGTTTAACCCCCTTATTATAAGGAATTAATTGGACATAAAAAGTGTTGGTTGCGTCTCTATATAGCCCTCGGATACATCTATAGGTCTCATAAGACCAAATAGAACTGGGATTTGGATGAGGCCTTAACCTAGTATTTTTTTACGTCTTGGTTGAGTCCTTAACAACATGTTTCAGATATCTGTCATTACAAATTCCATTATTATGATAATAGTAATTTATAAACCATGTGATTATTATACTATAATAACATCCATGGTTATGTTTTATTCTCCTATGATCATTAATATGGATTTATGTAATTATATTTCATTCCTTCCATATTATAATCATGTTTATTTTTAAAGGATTGGGTTTTTAGTGTTGAACCATGCCTAATGTTTATATTTATGTTAACAACCTCTACATTACTAACACTTACTGAGCATCAGATCTCACCCCTTTATTATGTTTTACTTCTCCCCATGATGTGATGATGAATATTATTATGGAATACTTGCATGAATAATATAAGAGTTCATGGTTGTTTAAAATGGTTATACAATGTTGTTTCTGATTTCAAGATGTAATGTAAATCCTATATTTGTATCTAGTTTTCAAAAACATCTATACTATTCAGTCCTTATGGATGTGAATTTCTTATAAATATACCAATGTATTAACAAAGGTCACCAGCTTTTTCCAACTAGGGTATGATCCCTTACAGTTGGTATAAGAGGAATTATATTATAATCCTTAGAAACTAGATTTTGAAAACATAGATTTGGGAAGAAAATCATAAAATATACACTAAGAATAAGAATATGGGATCATTCTAGAATTTTAGTAAGGAATATATTATGTGGATATTCCTATAAAATAAATCTTTTTCTATATAATATATGTGGATGTGGTTCTGTAAAAAATATACCTTGTAGTAACAACACGGAAAAGGTGTTTTGGGCCTGACTATGGGTATCCCGGTACCTTACAAGGGGCTTTTCTACGCAGCTAGTTTGAGACTCTTAGGAGATTTTCATTTTAGGATTCATATTTTCATTATAACTCGTTATGATGAATTTAAATGTAAATATTTACTCAAAGAAACCATGATTATGATTATAAAATTAGACATACATAAAATTTCAATTTATGTAAAGTGTTTTTCTAGTTCGACGTTATAAATAATGATTCATAATCTAATTTAGTGTATTTAATTATTTATAAATGATGCCAAGTTGACGTGCGGCCTCCTCCTGCATCTCAGGAATAATATTTCTATCGTTCCCGTGCGGTTTCAGGTCGTTCGGAGCACGTTTGCTCCGAATCGGACCGCCGCACGCCGTTTTGGTGTTTAACGGCGCCGGAAACGCGTTTCCGGCCGCCGCGGTCACACGGCACCTCCGAATGAGGTGCCGTCTGGCCGACCATTTCACAATTCACTCCCCGGATGTTGTCGTACGGTTTCGTGGCATTCGGAGGTCGTTCGGGTGGTTTTGACCCCCCAACGCGCCATTTCAGCGCGCGCCGTGCTGCTGAAAACGACACAATCAGACGTGTCGCGCGCACCGCACGTCCGATGGATGTGCGGCCTCCTCCTGCATCTCAGGAATAATATTTCTATCGTTCCCGTGCGGTTTCAGGTCGTTCGGAGCACGTTTGCTCCGAATCGGACCGCCGCACGCCGTTTTGGTGTTTAACGGCGCCGGAAACGCGTTTCCGGCCGCCGCGGTCACACGGCACCTCCGAATGAGGTGCCGTCTGGCCGACCATTTCACAATTCACGCCCCGGATGTTGTCGTACGGTTTCGTGGCATTCGGAGGTCGTTCGGGTGGTTTTGACCCCCCAACGCGCCATTTCAGCGCGCGCCGCGCTGCTGAAAACGACACAATCGGACGTGCCGCGCGCACCGCACGTCCGATGGACGTGCGGCCTCCTCCTGCATCTCAGGAATAATATTTCTATCGTTCCCGTGCGGTTTCAGGTCGTTCGGAGCACGTTTGCTCCGAATCGGACCGCCGCACGCCGTTTTGGTGTTTAACGGCGCCGGAAACGCGTTTCCGGCCGCCGCGGTCACACGGCACCTCCGAATGAGGTGCCGTCTAGCCTACCATTTCACAATTAACGCCCCGGATGTTGTCGTACGGTTTCGTGGCATTCAGAGGTCGTTCGGGTGGTTTTGACCCCCCAACGCGCCATTTCAGAGCGCCGCGCTGCTGAAAACGACACAATCGGACGTGCCGCGCGCACCGCACGTCCGATGGACGTGAGGCCTCCTCCTGCATCTCAGGAATAATATTTCTATCGTTCCCGTGCGGTTTCAGGTCGTTCGGAGCACGTTTGCTCCGAATCGGACCGCCGCACGCCGTTTTGGTGTTTAACGGCGCCGGAAACGCGTTTCCGGCCGCCGCGGTCACACGGCACCTCCGAATGAGGTGCCGTCTGGCCGACCATTTCACAATTCATGCCCCGGATGTTGTCGTACGGTTTCGTGGCATTCGGAGGTCGTTCGGGTGGTTTTGACCCCCCAACGCGCCATTTCAGCGCGCGCCGCGCTGCTGAAAACGACACAATCGGACGTGCCGCGCGCACCGCACGTCTGATGGACGTGCGGCCTCCTCCTACATCTCAGGAATAATATTTCTATCGTTCTCGTGCGGTTTCAGGTCGTTCGGAGCACGTTTGCTCCGAATCGGACCGCCGCACGCCGTTTTGGTGTTTAACGGCGCCGCGGTCACACGGCACCTCCGAATGAGGTGCCGTCTGGCCGACCATTTCACAATTCATGCCCCGGATGTTGTCGTACGGTTTCGTGGCATTCGGAGGTCGTTCGGGTGGTTTTGACCCCCCAACGCGCCATATCAGCGCGCGCCGCGCTGCTGAAAACGACACAATCGGGGGGTTGTACGGGGGTGCGGGGGGCTGTACGGGGGTGGCGGGGGGCTTTACGGGGGTGCGGGGGGCTGTACGGGGGTGCGGGGGGCTGTACGGGGGTGGCGGGGGCCTGTACGGGGGTGGCGGGGGGCAGTACGGGGGTGCGGGGGGTTGTACGGGGGTGCGGGGGGCTGTACGGGGGGTGGCGGGGGGTTGTACGGGGGTGGCGGGGGGCTGTACGGGGGTGCGGGGGGCTGTACGGGGGTGCGGGGGGCTGTACGGGGGTGCGGGGGGGGGGGGGCTGTATGGGGGTGGCGGGGGGCTGTATGGGGGTGGCGGGGGCCTGTACGGGGGTGGCGGGGGGCAGTACGGGGGTGCGGGGGGTTGTACGAGGGTGCGGGGGGCTGTACGGGGGGTGGCGGGGGGCTGTACGGGGGTGGCGGGGGGCTGTACGGGGGTGCGGGGGGCTGTACGGGGGTGCGGGGGGCTGTACGGGGGTGCGGGGGGGGGGGGGGGCTGTACGGGGGTGGCGGGGGGCTGTACGGGGGTGGCGGGGGCCTGTACGGGGGTGGCGGGGGCAGTACGGGGGTGCGGGGGGTTGTACGGGGGTGCGGGGGGTTGTACGGGGGTGCGGGGGGGCTGTACGGGGGTGCGGGGGGCTGTACGGGGGTGTGGGGGGGGCTGTACGGGGGTGCGGGGGGCTGTACGGGGGTGGCGGGGGCCTGTACGGGGGTGGCGGGGGGCAGTACGGGGGTGCGGGGGGTTGTACGAGGGTGCGGGGGTCTCTCCGGGGGTGCGGGGGGCAGTACGGGGGTGCGGGGGGTGCTGTACGGGGGTGCGGGGGGCTGTACGGGGGTGGCGGGGGCCTGTACGGGGGTGGCGGGGGGCAGTACGGGGGTGCGGGGGGTTGTACGGGGGTGTGGGGGGTTGTACGGGGGTGCGGGGGGGCTGTACGGGGGTGCGGGGGGCTGTACGGGGGTGCGGGGGGGCTGTACGGGGGTGCGGGGGCCTGTACGGGGGTGGCGGGGGCCTGTACGGGGGTGGCGGGGGGCAGTACGGGGGTGCGGGGGGCAGTACGGGGGTGCGGGGGGTGCTGTACGGGGGTGCGGGGGGCTGTACGGGGGTGGCGGGGGCCTGTACGGGGGTGGCGGGGGGCAGTACGGGGGTGCGGGGGGTTGTACGGGGGTGCGGGGGGTTGTACGGGGGTGCGGGGGGGCTGTACGGGGGTGCGGGGGGCTGTACGGGGGTGCGGGGGGGGGCTGTACGGGGGTGCGGGGGGCTGTACGGGGGTGGCGGGGGCCTGTACGGGGGTGGCGGGGGGTAGTACGGGGGTGCGGGGGGCAGTACGGGGGTGCGGGGGGTTGTACGGGGGTGCGGGGGGGATGTACGGGGGTGCGGGGGGCTCTACGGGGGTGGCGGGGGGCTGTACGGGGGTGCGGGGGGCTGTACGAGGGTGCGGGGGGCTGTACGGGGGTGCGGGGGGGGCTGTACGGGGGTGCGGGGGGCTGTACGGGGGTGCGGGGGGCTCTACGGGGGTGCGGGGGGCTCTCCGGGGGTGCAAAGGCCATCCCATTGATTACAAAAGTGAAAAATAAAAGTGATAACATCTAATTAATACATATTTATTTTATCGATACCATACTGAAATTTATAAAAAATATATTGGATAATACATAATCTATAATATCAGATTTATTGATCTGTTGGAATTAGTTCGACTTTTTCAAATGTAGAATCATTCAAGATTATCTGATCAAAAACTCAATATGTGTATAAAATATTTAAAAGACCACCATGGATGGTAATAATGCATTACTTAAATGAATAAATACAGTACATCAATATCAACCCTACCAGTAAAAACAAAAAACATATCTCGTGAATATATGGTGCGTCACGCGTTGCCATCACTGGTACCTCCTTCCGGTGGGCCAGGTGCCTACAACAAATAAACATTATAAATATTTTAATAACAAAAATAATTTAAATTAAATAAATAAATACAGTATATACCTGCGTCGTATGATCCCCTGTACCATCAGCTCGACGCACATATTCCCGCAGTGCTCTAACCTCAGCTGTCAATTGCGCATTTGTCTCCTCAGAAGCGCGCAGCCGTGCCTCAAAATCTGACATCTGCTGTGTCATATGAGCAACAGCAGGACCGACAACCGCAGTGCGTGACACTACAGAACGAGGAATCCCTGCTCCATAGGTCAAACTATAGTCATGCCCGTCCCGACCAATAATGCGATGAAAGATCTCATCCCGTCGCATGGGAAGCTGTCGCTGGTCCTCTGGCAGATGTTCTAACTCAGCTTCAAATTGATCCTGTGAAATATTTAAATATATATAAATATATATATGTTAATATATAGATTTATGTAATTATTGGTAAGTACAGACACTTACTATCAATGCTGCAACCTCTGGATCATTGCGATCACGAGTCCTTATCCACACCGACATTTTATCAGTTGTTGCACCTTGCCCTCGCAACTGTATATTAAAAGAATATAAACACAAAACCATATTAATTAATAAATTAAAAAATGAATAATATATACCTCATGTCGGATCTGAGACACGTGACGAGTCCCGAGCCTGTGAGCTGGTCCCTGCAACGCTCGATTCTCTGAATGGCGTGTTGACACCTCCTACATTCAATTCATTCAAATTTCAAACAAATCACATATTCTTGAAAATATATATACAGAAAAATAATTAATATACAAACCGCAACACCCTCAGTAGACCAATATGCAACCAAGTCACGCCACTGATCCGGGAGGACACCTCTCGGGACTTTTTCCAAAATGTCAAGGGCACCCACATTTGGTACCCAGTGGTCCCTCTTCACTTTGCCTTTATAATCTTTCCATAGCTTACGGCATTTGCTCATACACACGGGCCGAAACTCTTCAGGGCATACTTTCAAATTTTGCTATAATGAAAATAATCAAACATATTAGTATTATTTATAAATAGAAAATAAAGTAAAATTATTTTCTTACCTGAACCTCCCTCCATAGACGATCTAATGTGTCCTGAGGGATAGAAGCCCAATCACGCGTGGTCAATGGAAATCGATGTGGGTCACGTATGATATGACCCAGCTGACGAATAAATGTCGGGGCATTCGGTCCCACGGGATGAAATATCTCATCAAATGAAACATCTGTCGTCATGTCGGAATTCCATGATAATATGCCACGACCAGGGCCTCTCCTGCGAGAGGAAGAACTAGCCGAGTCTGATCCTGTTGAAAACAATTTTATATATAAATTGACAAATGTTATATATATATATATATATATATATATGTCAATTACATAAAAAATATAGACAATGACATTCAAACATACCTCGACCCTGATACGTAGATGCCTCAGATGGATGATGTGGATTTTCTGCCTCTTCCCCTGACATGTCTGCAGTCATACAAAATATCAGTAATGAGTCCAAAGTGTTTAAAAGATAAATTGGATTGTTCTTAATAAATCAAACTTGTACAACTGTTAATCAAACAAAAAATGGATTGAATAATTAGTTGTGAATGAATTTTAAAAAATCAGAAAGTTAATCAACCTAAATATTTATGACTGAATTAACTTACAAAAGTGAGGATTAAAACTTATAAGGATTTATAAAATGATTAGATAATTTATGATATCCTAGGACATTCTACTGAATAGCGGGAAAACAATTATACCTTTCATTAAGCATGCAAATCGACCGTTTCTCCTTCAACAGCCGCTCTGACCCAATAAATATCTTCTTCACGTTGAACTACGGTATGTTGATCAAGTTGTTGGTAAACAAACGGAACAGTCTCGGGTTCATCTTCTTCAAATAAAAACACTCCTCGCCGAGACATTTTGACAACAACTTGTCAACTTGGATCCGAAGGCAAAGTAACGAAGAATACTTGTTCCGCTTGTGATGTCAAAATGAAAGGTTCATTCTCAACTCGTTCATTATTTCTGTATAACATATAGTTAAAATTCACCAATGAAAACTGATATTGATCGACTTTACATCCACGCACTGGATCAACCCAATTACACTTTAACAATATGTACTTCAAACCGTGTGTGTATACAACTTCAATGATGTCTATCAATTGACCATAGTAATAACCAGAATCGACAAAGGGACAACCGATGCCACTGTTTTGTGTTGCTCGTTTGTCGTCAACATCTTTAATGCGAAATCGAAAACCATTAGCATCAATAGCTTTATAACGACGAGCCGTTATAGATGGACCATCAGCCAGTTGGATAAATACTTCAGGTAGCGTGGGGTCCCCTAACTCCCTCAGCTTACGAACCTACATAATTTATAAAAATCAATACTGATATATGCAGAAAGAATTAGTTTAATACTTCACTCATAATGAAAATCAATTTATACATACATAATCCTTGAACCAATCATGAAATGCCGCATAATGAGATTGTTGAATTTGCAACTCAGTCGCACGATGCATCTCTTCTTTTATCTCATTAATGTGTTTCCTGCAAATGATTACGCGATGTTTAAAAGATCAACTTATGCAAAGAAAACATGTAAAAGTTATACAAGCACATTGATAAGATACTTACTGCATTAATGGTGCAACTGATGGAGTATTGAACAAGATATATCGATGTGCTTGTATCCACTCGATGTTGTCCATATCAAATGTGGTTCCTTCTCCAACTGGACCATCATGAATCCGAGAGGGCTTATCTAATTTTGTTTCAACATCCGTAAGATATTCTGCACAAAAGGTAGTACACTCATCCATCAAATAACCATTGGCTATTGATGCCTCTGGACGAGCTCTGTTGCGTACAAATCTTTTCAATGTACTCAAATACCGTTCAATAGGATACATCCACCTGAATTGCACTGGACCAGCAGTCATTACTTCATCAGTTAGGTGCACTGTCAAGTGGACCATAACATCGAAAAATGAGGGGGGGGGAAAGTTTCTCAAAGTGAAAAAGCGTAAGTACAATTCGGTCCTGCAAACTTTTTAAATCACTCATTCGTTGATTTCTTAAACAAAGCTGTCTAAAAAAATTACTCATCTCAATCAAGGGATGAACAACATTGGGGGATAAACAATCACAAATTGCGATTGGAATCAACTGCTGAAGTAATATGTGATTGTCATGACTTTTCAACCCTTGCAATGTCTTGCTCGTCAGATTCACACACTTTGAAATATTAGAAGAGTAACCATCAGGCACCTTGACCATCTTCAAAATGTAAAGAAATGTCTCTTTCTCCTCTGTAGTCATCGAATACTGTGCAGCAGGCATATATGCCTTGTTTCCCTCAGCTAACTGTAAATGCAACTGTTTCCTTAAACCCATTTCTTCCAAATCACGGCGTGCATTAACATGGTCCTTTGACTTTCCACTGACACCTAAAATGGTCCACAATATGTTATCACAAACATTTTTTTCAATGTGCATAACATCCAAATTATGCCTCAACATGTTAGTTTTCCAATACGGAAGACTATAAAAAATACTTTTCTTTTTCCAATTGTGACTGCGCTGCCTACCCGCAGCACGAATATTACGTACTGGAGGAGCCACCAAATCCTGAATTTCATATACCGTGCGGATGTTTTCTTCCTCAATCTGCGATAACATTTCGACTCCTGTCATGATCTTTGGTGCTGGGCTGAACTCTCTAGAACCATCATGCCACTCTGTCCTTTCTGAACCTGTGCTGGGGAGGGAGAAAACGCCTGTGACCCATGTATGCCCATTTTTTGGAATGTTTAAGCCATACAGATTTTTTACTTTTATTGCAACAAGGGCAAGCAAATTCCCCTTTCGTACTCCAGCCTGATAAATTTGCATAAGCTGGGAAGTCATTGATTGTCCACAATAAAGCTGCATGCAGTTTGAACATTTCATTCGTTTCGCAGTCATAAGTCATCACACCATCGCCCCAAAATTCATTCAACTCATCAATCAATGGCTGAAGGTAAACATCAATCTTATCCCCCGGACTTTTAGGTCCATCAATAAGAGTGGAAAGTAATATAAATTGTTGCTTCATACAAAGCCACGGAGGAAGATTATATGGAACCAACACCACGGGCCATGTGCTATGAGTTGCACCAACCATAGACTTGAATGGATTGAAACCATCTGCTGCCAATCCCAATCAGACATTACGAACATCTTTAGCAAAGTCGGGATGTCTCTTATCAAAATCCTTCCATGCATGAGAGTCTGCCGGGTGGGTTAACATGTCACTTTCATGAACTCTTTCTGCATGCCATCTCATTAAATTAGAAACTTTAGATGACATAAAAAATCTTTTCAACCTCGGTTTAAGGGGAAAGTAACGCATTTGCTTTACGGCAATCGGTTTCCCCTGTATCGCAATCTGACTTTGATGAGTCTTATTTCCCCTGTTCTCTTTCCACCTGGAAGCGCCACAAACCGTACAAATATCCAAATGAGCAGTTTCATTTCTAAACAACATACAGTTGTTTGCACATGCATCTATAGTCTCATATGTAAAACCTAAGTTCTCTGTCAACTTACGAGCATAGTAATACGACTCAGGAATCTTAGCGTCGACAGGAAGAACTTTTTTCAATAAAACCAAAAGCATGTCGAATGATGTGTCTGACCAATTATTCAAAGTCTTCAAATGCAACAACTCCACGATAAACGACAGTTTATTGTAAGAAGTACATCCAGGATATAATTCTGTTTTCGCATCATCAAGTACTTCATAAAACCTCCTCGAATCACGATCTGCACCAGAGCGAAGATTTATCTCACCGGTCTCAAGATTCTGGATGTCAATGCCTTCAGGATCAAACCCACGTACCATTTCAGTAAGCATTTCATGCATTGGATCAGTCATCCTTGCATCAACATCCATCTGAGCTGCATCTGTATTTTGACAACGAACATATTCTTCTCCATGACGAGTCCAACTCTTATAATTTTTCAGAAATCCATTAAAGAAAAGGTGCTCCCTCACAGTATCTCGTGTGAATTGATATCTGTTAGCACATTTTCTACATGGACAACTAATATAGTCACTTTCAAATCCTCTCGTGAAGTCAATAAACTGCATAATGCCATTGAAATATTCTCTAGACGTTCGATTTGGAAGATCAATCCAACTCTTATCCATAATAATATCTGTATAACAAACATTTACACAATACTTATTACATTTACATTTTTCAAATCAACTATATTCAAAATAAATATTAACCATTTGTTTATGAACCATTGATAAAATAATAATGTAACTGAAAGCTCATGTTACCTGATTGAGCTACAAACCTGAAAGGGAGGGGAGCCGAAGGCGGTGCTGCGAGGGAGAGGAGGCAGCGAAGGGGAGCCGGAGCCAAAGGTGGTGCGGCAAGGGAGGGGACGGGCGGCGGCGGCGGCGGGGAGCTGGAGGAGAGGAGGCGGTGAGGGGACGGGGGACGGGCAGCGAGGGGGGGGTGTCCGGGGTCGGGGGGGGCTGTCCGAGGTGCGGGGAGGGGTGTCCGGGGTGTCGGGGGCCTGTCAGGGGTGCGGGCAGGGGTGTTCGGGGTGCGGGGGTGTCCGGGGTGCGGGGGAGGGGGGGCTGTCTGGGGTGCAGGGGGGCTGTCGGGGGTGCGGGGTGGGGTGTCCGGGGTGCGGGGGGCCTGTCCGGGGTGCGGGGGGGCTGTCCGGGTTCGGAGGGGGGGTGTCCGAGTGCGGGGGGGGCTGTCCGGGGTGCGGGGGGGGCTGTCCGGGTTCGGAGGGGGGTGTCCGAGTGCAGGGGGGGCTGTCCGGGGTGCGGGGAGGCGTCCGGGGGGCGGGGGGCGGTCCGGAGTGCGCGGGGGGGGGGGCTGTCCGGGGTGCGGGGAGGCGTCCGGGGTGCGGGGGGCGGTTCGGAGTGCGCGGGGGGGTGCTGTCCGGGGTGCGGGGAGGCGTCCGGGGTGCGGGGGGCGGTCCGGAGTGCGCGCCGGGGGCTGTCCGGGGTGCGGGTGCCGTCCGGGGTGGGGGGGGAGGGCCGAGAGGCCGGAGGGCGGCGGCCGGAGGCCGGAGGGCGGCGGCCGAAGGTCCGAGGGCGGAGGGCGGCGGCCGGAGGCCGGATGGCAGGCGGCGGGGGAGGCCGGGCGGCGGGGGAGGCCGGGCGGCGGGGGAGGCCGGGCGGCGGGGGAGGCCGGGCGGCGGGGGAGGCCGGGCGGCGGGGGAGGCCGGGCGGCGGGGGAGGGGAGGGCGGCGCGAGGGAGGGCGGCGAGGGAGGGAGGGGGTTAGGGCGAGGGAGATCGAGGGAGATGAGGGCGCGGGGGGGGGGGGGCGCAGAAACCCCCCGAAATTTTTTAGGCAGGTTAGCGACCGCCATTGGCGGTCGCTAATGGTGAGCTATAGCGACCGCCAATGGCGGTCGCCCGAGTCTGGGGGGCTCCAATGCCCCCTTTTCTAGTAGTGGTAATTGAAACCACATGAATACATGTATCCCATTTAGTGATTTACCTCTAATCAAAATAATGATATTTGTTCTGAAGTTGCGGCAGGTGCAGAGAAACTTATAACTATACTAGGATAGTTGATGCATGTTATGAAAAATGAACTTACCCATATGGAGCATCCTGATCCAAAACATGGAGGAGAAATGTTATACCTCTTGATGAAACAATATCATCTATCATTTCATAGAAATACAAACCCTTTCATAACGGAAAAGTTGATAATTTCCTTAGAGAATATATTTTTCTCTATCGGATGTAACGAAAGGGATAATGTTATCATGGGTGTTTATATACTATCGGGAGATATGGATTAGTGGTGGTTGTTAATTCAAAACACAAATTAGGAGGAAGAAATAGAATATAGAAAATGGAGACAGTTTAAGGATATATATTATTAAAAAATATTATCTTCAAGAACAATAAGAACATAATGAGAGGAAATTCATGAGTTTGAAACAAAATGATGAATAAAAAATCTTGAAGTATGAATCAAATTTTAAAATGATATTTAGGAATGCTGGGAACTATATACGTAATCCAAGGAGAATTTTTAATGACTCTTTGATGGTTTAAAACTATTCCTCTGATGGGCATTACTTCCCCAAACCCTCTCATCATTAGAAGATATAGTCTCATGTGCAATCATGATAGAGAAATAATTTTGTATATATTCTGAATTTAATGGATTCAAAGATAAGAATATTGTGGAATAGGAAACAATGGAAAAATAGTAGAATAAATAGGGGTGTTTTACAACATGTTATACATATGGACAGAAACATCACGGAGAATGCTTAAAAGGAAAATGATTCTATTACAAATGAGGTGAAATATGTCACCAATCTTGTGATTATAGTGGAATGAAAAAAGCTACAAATTTCAAATGAAAAAATTGAATAGATATGGGACATTATGCCAATGATTTTCCTATGTTTCATGGAACCATTACCAAGATAAGGCTAAGTGAGAAAGTCCCTAATTATGTGATCACAACTACTGAGGTTTAAGTTCTTAATGAAATGGTTGAAGGTAATTTAATTGTATCCCCTATATTAGCCAATTCTTTATCTGATTCTAGATCATCGCATTCGTTTATATCATCCCATATTTCCTAGAAAATTATACATTTTTAATTTTATTTAAAAAATTATTTTTCTGTAAAATCTCAAAAATGAAGTATCATTTCTACAAATATGTGTTAATCAGTCCCCCTTATGCCACATTAATGTGCTTTAATTGATGACATTGTCATCATATCTTTGATTGAATTTAATATAATTCTTGATATGAATTGGATTTCAATTTATGAGGCTAAAATATATTTCAAGATGAATAATGTTTAAATTTTTAAGAATGATGTATAATCCATTATCTTTATTGAAAAAACCTCATCATTTTAATCTTATCAAGATCCACACTAGTAGATATATTAAATTCAATTCATCAGGATGGAGATAAAAATAATATCTTTAGGTGAGTAATTAAATATTTAAATCGGGGACATACATATTGTGAAAGAATTAATTTATGTTTTTCTAGAGGATTTACCTACAAATCCTCTAGAGCTGGAAATTGTGTTTCCTATTAATTTAACTCCTGGTGCAAGGCCAATATCAATTATTCCTTATAGAATGACCATAATAAAAGTAGTATAAACAATGAAACATGTAGATGAATTGAGTGATAGAGGATTTATCCTCCCCTATGCTTCTCCATGGGGAGCCACTATTCTCTATATCAAAAAATATATATCGATGTGGTTGTACATTGACTATAGTGAAATCAATGATATTACAACAAATAACAGGTATCCTCTAAATTGTATTGGGGATTTAATTGATCAAATTCATGCATCACAACATTTATTAATGATTGACCTTCGATCTTGATATCATTGGTTGCATGTGAGGAAGGAAGATATTCTAAAGAGTGCATTTCAAACCAGGTATGGAAATTACTAATGCATTGTGAACTATCTAATGAAATCTCTATTCAAATGGATCTAATGAATAAAATTTCAAGGAATATCTTGTTTAATTTTATTTGGTATTTATTGATGATATCTTGGTATTCCAAAAAATCTACGACGATCATGAGAATCATTTGTGGATTATTTTGAAGACTCATCGAAGAAATAGGTTATACATGATGTTTAGAATGTTTGAATTATTACTTCAAAAAATTTCTTTTAATGGATATATTTTCCCCCCAGGATTGAATCATAGTTGATCTTAGAAAGACAAAGGCAGTTCCAGGATGTCTTACTCCATTGAACATAACCAAGGTGTGTAGTTTTGTTGGTCTAGCAGGTTCTTATCGGCATTTTGTTCTGAAAATCACCCGATTAGCTAACCCATTAACCAAGATTTCTAGTAAATGGGTTAACATTGTATGGAAAAATAATGTGAATATTATTTTGAAGAATTGAATAGAATATTTTTTAATGCTCTGATCTTGACTCTACCATTCGGATATGATGAATTCAAGATTAATAGGGATGCATCAAAGAATGGACTTGGCTGCATCCTTATGTAGAATGAAATAGTTATTTTCTACGAATCAATATAGTAAAAACTTATGAAAAAAACTATCCAACTAATGATCTCGATTTATAAGATGTAATATTTTCATTAAAGACATGGAGATACTATCTCAATGGAAATAGATGTAAGGTTTATACGGATCACCAGATCATGATATATATATTCTCAAAGATATAACTCAACATGAGGTAAAGGAGATGGATCAAACTACTCATGGATTGTTATTTTTCAATGAACTATCACCCAAGAATTTCAAATAAGGTAGTAGATGCACCGAGCATGAATGATCATAGAGTTCTAAATAAGATGAGGATTGAAAGGGATCTTTTGTACACAGATCTGGAAAATATTGATATAGAAATTATCATGGCATATGAAACATCATTACTTTTTCAATAGTTTTTACAACCATCCTTCTTGGAAAGGATTAAATGTTTTTATATTTATGATGAGAATATTCAAATAAAATTAATGGTTTGAATGATGGGAAGTTGGATGAATTCGTGTGTGAGGATGGAATTCTAAAATTTGGGAAGAGGCTTTTTGTTCCCTCTATAACCAATTTAAAAATGGAGTTATTGGATGATTTCAAAAGCTAAAATTTTCATATACAACCTGAAAGTACTAATATTTATAGAGATTTAAAGGAACATTTCTGGTGGGATTGCATGAAAAGGAAAATTACTGACTATGTGTCAAGATGTTTAGTCTATCAAATAGTGCAGGATGAAAGACAACATCATAGTGGAGTCTTGAAACCTATTCCTTTTACCACATGGACATGGGATGAAATAACAATAGATTTTGTCACTAGATTACCAAAAAATCAATTATTTAATGATGAAATATGGGTTTTGGATTACTGACTTACAAAATCATCACATTTCCTCACTATATGGGATAATTTTACACCGTAGAGCCTCACAAGACTCTATATCAACAATGTTGTAAGAAATAATGGAGAACCTCTCTCAATTGGGTCTAATAATGATCCATAATTTAGATAAGAATTCTAGAAAATTATTCAAAAAGAATTTTATTTTGAGCTTCATTTGAGTACTTCTTATCACCATCAAACTAATGGTCAATCACAAAGGACAATCCAAAATTTGGAAGTCCGGTTGAGATCGTTCTCACTTGCTTTTCAACGTATGTGGGATCCTTATTTACCTTTGGTATATTTATCCAAAAATAATATTTTATATTCATGTAATAAAATTATTCCATACAATGAATTGTATAGAAAGAGATTTCATACACCAACATGTTGGGATGATGTTGGCGAAAAGAAACTTGTGGGCCTAGAGGTTGGGGTGGAAACAATATTGAAGGTAAAAACGATTCAATCCCAGAGAAGGAAAAAAGATATATTCAGATAATCGAAGGAAGAAGTTATTATTTAATGTTGGAGATCACATTTTTTGAAGGTATCTCTATGGATGGGTGTCATGTGATTTTGGAAGAGAGGAAAATTGATCCCTATATAGATTGGTCCTTTTGAAATTTCAGAAAAAATTTGAGTTTTGGATTTTCATTTTTAAATGTATCCTAGCCTTTCTAAGTTACATAATGTGTTACATGTCTAATTTTTAAAGAATTACATTCCATATCTGACAAATATACTAAATTCTACAGGAATTTAATTATAACTGAACTTATATTAATGATAAGAGCTATTTCAAATTTTGGACAGTAAAGAACAAGTGTTAAGGAATCGAATGACTCAGATGGTAAATGTACTATAGAAATATCATAAATTTGAATAGGTGATATGGGATCCTTAGGAACATATAATGAATACCTACCCAAATATTTTTATGAGATATCAATCTTGAAATATTGAAGATGTAATTTTTTTAAGGGGAGAGGGTGAATATAACACCCCATGGATTTAAAAATAAATTTCATATTGAATATAATGCCCAAAATAATGAGTTTCTTAGAAACAACACTTTTTAATATATCCTAGCAATTAAACATAAATTCTAAACCTCTCAAATTTTAATTTAAAAAAATGCCCTACATGGTTATGATCAGTAAGAGATTAAGGGTCGGGTAGGATAAATTTTCATTATCAGTGATTAGTAACTTTGCCTTCTGAATAGTAATGTGACCCTTATGAGTTGTAAATAGACCTAATGAAAAGTAACTACACCAATTAAATTATAAATAATATATATGCAGCTTATGAATGACACCATGATATAATTATACCATGGTATAAATAAGTGAATATTTAAAAATTAATAATTATGTTGTGGTATTTTAATGAATAATATAAATTTAGTTAAAATTTTATAATAATAATTTGAATTAAAAGAAAATTATTTTTCTTAAAATGTATTCATAAGTTAATATTTAATCTCTATGACTTTGGGAGAATATAATATGACCTTACTTAAATTTTTTAGGGTGTTATAAAATCTGTTTTAATTTTCAAAACTGTATTTTCGAATAAATTGTGATTATATTTAAAATATATTATTATTATATTAATAAAATTATTTTCATAAAATGGATCTAATATTTTAATTTTACATATCTAAAAATTATTAGGATGATTTTTTGAGATTTTTCTAAAATACATTAATTTTTAGTGAATAGTAAAATTCAGTAATTTATTGTATAAATACATTATAAGATAAATACACTATTATTTGAGTAACGGATGGTGTAATAATACTTGGTTATAAATAACATAATATTATTATGGTATTTATTCATATTAATCAACACTATTAGTTTTCTGGAGAAAAATAATAAATTAATGAGAAATTAACCCTCTCCTGCATTATAAAAACCACCCCTTGTTCCCTATTCTCCACACACCATCCAAGATTATATCCTTGACATATTTCTATCCAATAATCTTCATGAGATATTCCCTCACTTAAATA
The DNA here is from genome assembly GCA_963277665.1 of Viscum album. NCBI lineage: Eukaryota > Viridiplantae > Streptophyta > Magnoliopsida > Santalales > Viscaceae > Viscum > Viscum album. The sequence goes on from OY728137.1 coordinate 1,214,768,793, forward strand.
AGATCCTGGACACATCAAAACACCAAATTAAATCCCCTTAATGAGATTCCCAAGGAGTATTCAAGATGTAAGATCCTCGTTTGTTTCCTTTTATTTTTAATTCATGTTATTTCTTTTATAATTAATTCTTTACCTTATCAATCCAAATGTTTATTAGAAATCCTCAGTCATTTATATACTATAATAAAATAATTATAATTTTATAACCATCATCTATATCCTTACACCCACTATTATTTAAAAAATGAAATCATCATCTAGGAGGTTCTGACTAACAATCTTCGTGGACGACGGACATTGATTCATTAATTTATCCTTCATGGAAGCTCATGAAAATATTTTTATAGTTTAAACATAATATGAAATATGTATTATGTATGATTTAATTTTTTATAACTAGTACATATGAATAATACTAATTCATTCACAAAACATGTTCATGGAGATCAGAATACTGCCGTAATAATCTAAACGATTATCACTATATGTATTATCTAATTATTCATCCTCATATAAAATAAACATATAATATATATATCCATTTAATATTAATTATTGTCATTAAATAAATTTAATTCCAATTCTTTATAAGTATACCCATTTAAATGAACTTCAATACATATAATCTGGTAAATAGATCATTAAAACAATGAAAATGAATGATCTTGAACAATAAAATTGTAAACTATAACTCATAATTAAGGACATACATGATCATAATAGAACTCTAATAAATAAAATACCTTTAGATAATTTTCTGAATTAATTATTTAATTTATTTAATTTGATTATCCAGGACAATAAAGTCAGGTGTAGAACCCAGGTGTACATAAGGTATGGGTTTCCATCCCAAACCATCATTTTTCATTCGGTTTGTACATTCATCCTATATAAAGAAATGTAATGCTTCATTTATTTTATATAACTTCTAAAAATTCTAGTTATATGTTACATAATAATATATTATGAACATTTCATCTTTTTTAGGAGAATACATGATTTAAAAGGGTTCCCTTCTCAATTTTTCTCGATATGCAAGCCTGATTAAATGGGATTTTTTGAATTCTTACCTATTTTAGAGTGCACTCTTTAATCTATATTAAGAAAAAATTGTTTTTTTAAAAAAATTATACCATGGAAAATTATCTTAGTTAATTTATGGTTTTATGTAAAAAAATATCGAAAAGAAAAATTCATTTCAAAAAAAGTGTATTTATCTCAAAAAATTCCTCAATGATTTTATTTGAGTATTTTTTCTATTTGAACACGTAAATAGAATGTTATGAATTATTTAGGTTAATATATTATTTTCATAATCCACCATATTTTATTTAATATTGTGTGATAATTTTTAATGTGAATGTTAAATCATTATACCATTCACCATAATTCTCAGATTGGATAGTAATTATTTTTACAGATTTGGGAATATTATTTGCATTGCATATATATATGATGATTATGTTTAAACTAACCGATTTGATGAATGAATTGGAATTATAATGATTTAGGAGGGGCCCTCTATATCAAATCGATGTATTGGTAGTTCTAATGAGACAAAATTGAATTTGGTTTTCTCTGAGGCATTACCCCAGTATAAGGGCCTTGACAACATGTTTTAGAAATCTGGAATTATGAATTCCCACATTATGATAAAAGTAATTGATAAACCATGTAACTATTGGACTATAATACTTTCAATGTTTTGCTTTCAGTCTCTTTTGATCATTTATATGGATTTATGTAATCATATTTCATTCCATCCATATTATGCTAAAAAAGGCATGTGTTTTTAATTATTCGCTAACACAAATTTTTTACATTATGATAACTTCCTCTGTATTACTTACCCTTATTGAGAATCTATTCTCACCCCTTATTATGTTTTAGTTTTCATTGGGATGTGAAGATGAATATTATTATTAATGACTTGCAGGAATAATCAATGAGATTATGGGTGTTTCCAACAAATATGTATTGTTGTTTTTTTGCTTTCATGTTGTAATGTAATCATATATTGGTATATAGTTTTCCAAAAAAAAAACTAAAATATTTGGTCCTTCGGGATGAAAATTCCTTTTAAACATACAAATGCATTAATATAAAGCACCATCTCCTAGAAATTGGGGTATTGGTCCTTGCAATAAATTATTTAACAAGACTCATATTATTTTAATATTAATGGCGAAATTAAATAGGTTAAAAAACATGTCATTATAGTGGAAATTAAAATGGTAAATGTGGACTAATGAATGACATTTTTAAAACATGTTTTTTTGGTAGAGTTATGAATCAGTCATATCATACCTCCCCTACATTATTTATATAATTTTTATCCACATGATACGATATTGACTATCCATTATTTAATAAATTTGAGTATCAATAAAAAGGTTACTCCTCAATTGTAATAGGTCACTAACTACCATCCCATTATAACACCACTAAAGAAATTTGTGAAGACCAAATCCATAAAAAATTATTTTCCAATTCCCCAACTCTCATCCTAGAAGTCTTAGTATTGGCATAAACAAAAACATGTGAGGCTATTTTTTCATACATGAGGAGGATACCTGCCTCAAGCTTTGATTGTATGAGCTTCTTCTGAATCTTGCTTCTTCCCGGGCATTGTTCATCTCACCCGAGAAGGTGTTAACACCCCTTCAGTTGCTCAAAAATCCTCATGATACAATCGTGAATCCATTGGTCAATGTATCACCTTTAAAACATGGTGCTTTCATTCACTGCACCTCGTGATCTCCCTCAAAAATTCTCTCGAAGAGAAGAAGATTTTTGGTGTCGCCTACAATTTCCAGGTACTTCGTTTTACAGTATTATTTACATGCTGATTTCTTGAAGATAGATTGTCTATGTTTTGAGTTGTCTTCCGCTGCAAATGATTCTTAGATAATCATACAAAACTCATCATCCATATCAAACCAAGGACTAATCTTCTCAATTTGAAAGGTGAACCTTGTAAATATGATGAGTTTTCTTGTGTTGTGTTTGTGTAAATATCAATTTGCGAAGCATGATAAAGATCAATTGGTATACAACAATCTATAAATTTATGGATATATGTGGATGTAGTATTTTTTTTTTCTGGTTTTCTTTCATGTGTTCAAACATTTAAAAAACACAATTTTCCTCTTGAGAACATTTTTGTATGTTTCTTTTAGCTATTTTACGATTAAAGATGACATCAGGACAGATACCCATGAAATTTGAAATACCCAAACCCTAACTCATTTGTTTTTATAAAACTCTAACCCTAACCCGTTCATTTTTTAAATTCACTAATAACAACTCGCCAGCACAACTTTAAAACATGTCATGATGAGAGAGGTATCCACAACTTTTTATAAGGCGTGCTTAGTTCACATCTCAAACCGAAACAAAATACTTACTAAAAAAACGTTAGAAATACACACATATATATATACATATACACACAACAAGGACATAAAAACTGGCTTAAACAGAAAGTCTAGACAGGTTTATATCATACATTTTGATGTCACTCCCCAATCCACTCTTTTCACCATCTCTCCTATTAAATTAATTAGAACCCGCCCTTTGTTCATCAAATAATAATAATCATAATAATAATATTTTAAAACAGTAAAACTTACTAATTTCACCTTGAGCAGTATAGTTGTTCATGCTGCAACAGGCTTGTTCTTCTTCTTCGGTGGGGGGTTCCCTCCAGAAATCACCACGTACAAGTAAAAGCAGAGCATGGCAGCACTGAAAGCATGTTATGTTGAGACAAGCACGGTTGCACAAAACTCACATTATAAACTTATAACCTATCATACGTTACCTAACAGCAGCATAAAACCCTGTTGGAAACAGTTTCTTCGTCTGCATAAAGAATAACAAACTACTGTTACAAAAATGGAATAATGAGTGAAATAATTGATTGTGATGGGTACCATTGAGTAGGTCTGTAGATAGTTCCACTCAAGCGCCGCTGCTAGTACTGCAACAACAAACAATTACAAGACCAAAATTCTAAAAGCAAAAAGGGATAACTAGTGGAAACCATAATTTGCTGTTAAAAATATATTGCATACCCGCTTGCCCTAGAATGTACGGTAAAGTAGATTTTCCCAGCCTCCATATTTTTAAGCTGAAGGAGCTGAGAGCCAGTAAGGCACCTCCAAACACAACATTTGTGACAAGGGCATCAATGTTTTTTGAGAACATAAACCCAAAAAGTCCAGTGCTTACAAGCAGTCCACCTACCATGCACAAAAAACTATGTTACTAAAAGAAACTGGTGCACAAAACTTTCATTAAACAAATTAGAGGTGGCCGTTCGGGGAAATAGGCTACACTGGCCCACCCGGAACAGTGCACCACTCATCCCAACACCCATTGTCGAGGGCCGTAGCTCTGCGTTGGTCCACCTCCTGAGGGAGTTTAGCCCAGGTTTTTGCGACTTTTATTTGTTGTTCCACGGGGCTATTGAAACGTATGTAATCCATGTTGCAATTCGACCCTCTTAAATTATTTAAATTAAATAATGTGTTATAAACATGTTGAATTATTTCAAATTAAATAGATTATAATAATAAAATATATTAAAAAATATATTATTATATTTTAAATATCTTATATTATCATTATATTTTTAATCAGCTTACACGGGTGAGGAATGGCCAGCCTGAACCCAATTCAAATATTATTTGTGCTGGATTACTTAACCCGGTTACCACTGAACACATATGTCTAACCCAAAATCGTTTGACCAATGCCATGCCATGTTAGGTTATCATGTCGGGTTCAAAATGGTCACCTCTATTGAAAGGAATCATGAGAGATGGGGAGAATACAAACTTCGGGATGTGTTTCATTTTGGAAAACATTTTTCATTTTTATTTTAAAAAAAACGTACTGGATTATGCGCATGAAAACTATTTTTTAGAAAATTAAAATGAAAATTAGACATGTCTAGAAGACAAAAAGAAAAAGTTGTTTTCATGTTTCCTGGAAAATGAAAAGACGAGAAGGGTTGAATCGCTTTTTTGTTTTTCCCTCTAATCTAAAATATTTTCCAACACATTCTCTAGTATATTTTTGACAAATGAGAAATAGTAAACGCTCTCCAAAACGGAAAGCAACCTTAGCCTCAATATATCGAACCATTGCTGACACCCCAACCAAACCACACTACTATTCCTTCACTTTTCAATGCTTTCATATTGTAGCATATATTTGCAAAATATCTCTCGTGTGATTATCACATGAGCATTTCAATTAGATGAAAAATATACTCATGAAGACAAATCAATGGCAATGCAAGTCAAAGAATTTGTTCATCCCTCGAGTATCATGGATCAATCATTGTGTAGACTAGACAAAATTAGTGGTGAAACTGATGAGCTACATATCAACACTTGAGTAATACTAAAAATTCGTAATGTCTTGAACTGAAAATCCAGGTACTAAATTTCTTTAGGGAGACAGAATGCAATACCCCTTGTGTTAAATATATAATTTGTTACTTGAACACTGAAATTATTCAAAGTTGAAAACCTAGCATCCAATGAAGAACTATCTGAAGTATATAGATATAAATTAAAATTACAGATAACCGATCATTATATGTTAAAAAAATTAATAATATTTAATAAAATTTAGAACATTGTTGACAATACCAATTGAATCCAAGAAATTTTATAACTGTAAGATTTTCGGAAATCTATGCCAGCACTTGATTGTCAACTTTTTGTTACTAGGAATTCTAGTTTTTTAAATATCTTATTTGAATTCAAATTTGAATATTTCCTTATTTATATTTATGCTTGAAAATTAATGAAATAAAAACAAACAAAAGAGCTAGAATTGCAAAACTTGATCAAAGTTGCACTGCCAGAAGCCTAACTTCCATAACCAGAAGCAACTCCAAGACAAACATTTGAAATCCATACAGCATGTGCATGTTTGGACACAATCATGAATATTTTTGGGTGTGGGTGTGGGTGTGGGTGTGGGTGTTTCACTATGATTTGGAAAAATGAAAATGCTATAACTAGTGACAAGACATCAACCTTGATGCACCTTCAAAATCATAAATAAAAAGGGTGAGAGATGACTATCTGTGATAGACCTGTTGACACAAATGGTCCAGTGACATCACAATACTAGGTGGAAGATCCATGGAAGACATATGTGCGGTGTAGGAAGGGAGCATATGGGGCAGGGGTAGTTAAAACATCTAACAGATTCAGTTATGAGAAGGAATAACATATTTGGTTATTGGTTATGGGAGGGAATACCTGTTTGGCAGACATTTTAAGGTTTATACTGATCACTAGACTCACAAATTTCTGCTTAGTCAAAGGATTGCATCTATGGACCAGCAATGCTGGCAAGCTAAGTTACTTTGTCTGGAATTTGAGGTGATCGACAAGCAAGGAACATTTAATAAGGCTGCTGATGCCTCATCACGTATGGGGGAAGAGAAGTGATCACATTCTATTGTGTCTTAACCTTATTGGTTGGAGTTGGATAAGGTTAATGAAGAACTAAAAGGGGGGTGCGGAATTGTGGGCATTAATTGCAGCCATCAAGCAAGATTTTAATGCAAAACCTGGGAAGACTTGCAGGAGAGGATTACTTTTCTTTTAAGAAATGATGGTGTTGACAAAGAATTCTTCTTTGATCCCAAAATTTTTGCAATATTTTCATGCTTCCCCAGTTGGGGGTCATCATGGGTTATTGAAAACATAAAAAAAGTTGGCCAATTGGTTTTTCTGGTAGGGAATGACTCAATCAGTTCTGAAATTTTTAAGGGAATGTTCTGTGTGCCAGAAAAAACAAATATCAAGCATTGAGTCCAGCAGGGTTGTTGCAGCCATTACCAGACATTACCTATTCCAGATGTAGCATGGGAAGGATAGATTTCAATGGATTTCATCATAAGTCTTTCTAGATCACGTAGGTTTGAGGTGATCCTCGAGGTAGTGGATAAGGTGTCCAAATATGCACATTTTATTCCACTTAAACACCCCTATACTACCAGGCAGGTGGCTGAAAGCTTCATGAAGGAGGAGGTCAAACTCCATGGGCTGCCAAAGGCGATTGTAAGAGAAAGATATCCACACTTTTCCTCATTTTGGAAATAATTGTTTAAATTGCAGGGGGTTTCCCTCAACATGAGTTCAGTCTATCACCCACAAACTGATGAGCAAACGGAAGTGGTCAATCGATATCTTGAGAGTTACCTTAGATGTTTTTCAGCCTAAACAGTGGGTAACCAGGGTGACCTAGGCAGAATTATGTTATAATACTCTTTTGGGTCTGCGTCCCACATCAGACTTGTGGTCTGATGTGGTCTTTAGTATTCATTATAAAATAACCTCAAGGGTCTCCTTTAGAGAGGAACCTTGGGTATTGGGTCTCACTTCTTTTATCATTCTACATGGTATCAGAGCAGGTTTTCTAACTCGAGCCCTCCCTCCCATCTTTTCCTCTCTCGCCCTAGGTTTTCTAGCGACCCCCTCTCGATGGGGGGCGGCAGCCCCAGGCCATTGGCCACCTTCACGGCAGCGCCGCCCCCTCCCGTTTGCAGCTCCTCGCGAGCACAACCTCCGCTCCACCACTCTATGGGGCCTCCTCCCGTCGCGAGCGCCTTCCCCCTAGCGGCGCCTTCCCGTCGCCAGCGCGTGCTTCGCCCCCGGCCCTCCAGTGTCGTTCCTCCCTCCCAGTCCAACGGCCCCTCTCGTGTGAGGGCTTCTCCAACGCGCCGCCTCCCTATGCGCGCGATGGACTCCAAGCGGCCCCTCTCTCCCTGCGCGCGTCACCCTCTGGCGGCCTCCCCTCTATCAGATACGGCCGGATCTCGTTCGCCACGGGCTCCTCCTTGGTCTCCGCCCACCCGCAACCGCGCTCGGCCCCGCCCGTCGTAGCACACTCCTGGCGCTCGCCCCTCCCGTTGCAAGTGGCCTCCACCCCGTCGCGAGCGGTCACTTCAGGCGGCCCCTTTCCAGCTGTGTGGGCCGGCTCCTCTGCAATTGATCTCCCTCCCGACGGCCATTCCTCCAGCGACCGGCTCCCCTCCAGATCTGGAGCACTGCCGCCCCTACTCACCGGTCCCCTCCTATGTGTGCCTTATTCTCCCTCTCGTCGGCCCTCTGCGACGACCCTCTTCGCACCAGCCAAATCTCCCTCCACCCGCAGCTCGCCGGCATCGACCCCCTCCACCCCGACTTTCCCAGTGCACCATTGTCCGGCCCTGCCTATGCGGACTTCCCGGCGCTCCGATGTCCGGACCCGCCAGTGCGGCTTCCCCGGCACTCCGTCGACCGGCCCCATTAGTGCGGCTTTCCCAGCGCCTCATCGACCAGCCCGCCAGTGCGGCTTTCCCGGCGATCCATCGACCGGTCCCGCCTGTGTGATTCCTCTGTTGTGCCTCGACAACTTGTCGCGCCACTGAGGGGGAGCTGCAATCTTCAATCATCCATCATTTTCATCTTGAGGGGGAGCAGCGACTGCGAATGATTTATCTTCAATCTGTTTCGTCTTATTTTGTCATCAAACTGGGCATGTCCAACTTGAGGGGGAGTGTCTGCAGTATTTGTCAATTGCTTTATTTTCTTTGCTTTGGTTTATTTCTTTATGTCCAAGCTAGATACACCTAGCTTGAGGGGGAGTGTTGGAGTCTGCGTCCCACATCGGACTTGTGGTCTGATGTGGTCTTTAATATTCATTATAAAATAACCTCAAGACCTCCCTTAGAGAGGAACCTTGGGTATTGGATCTCACCTCTTTTATCATTATACATACTCCATATCATGTGTCATTGAGAATGACACTTTTCAAGTTGTGTATGTAAGGAACCCCCAGCTTTGTTCCACTATACTAGAGCAGAAGCATTGGTAAAGTTGTAAATGCAGGACTCTTTAGCATAGTAAGCAATAAAGCAATTACAGGCTAATTTACAAAGGGCGCAGAAACTTAAGCAGAAGTATGCAAATAGGAAAAGGAGAACTGAACCAAAATGTTGGGGACAAGGTCTGCGTACAAAACAAGTGAAAGAAAAATGGTTAACCTCTAAGAGATAACATATTCGGTTTATCGGTTATGAGAGGGAATTGTTTTCTACTCTATATAGTGGAAGATCTCAGGGGAGGGGGACACTGGATAATTGGGATTCTGCTGGAAGGCCAGCTTAGATTAACTTCAGGGAAATTCTCGGAGGAACGCTCTCTCTTTCTCATTCTGTAGTTTCAACTACTACTACAGTACATAAAATTCATCATATTCTACTGAATTTGTTCTCTGCTCTATAAATATGTATAGACTAGATAACCTGCTTACTTTTAATCCCAATAGATGAACATCAATCCTGCAAATGATATGCTCGTTGAATAGATATTTATTTGATTTTGATTTATCCAGCTTACAATTTGTATATATGATATTAATTACTTTTGCTTCCAGGCATGATTCATACATTTTAGAGTTTTTTATGTTGTAAAATTGATAGCAGTAAAAAACATCATTAAAGGTTTCTGATAATTAAATCATCACTTTAATGTCCATATTTAAATGTCTGTGTCTCATCATTTATCAAATTCATATATTTCTTAGTGAATTTCACAACTCACCCCAAAATTCAAATTACTTTTAGGCAGTAGAACAAATTCAACGAAAAGTTTTCTAGCTACATAAAAGTGATATCACAAGTATGAAGGAAAATCCAAATCCCAATCTTGGGAGTATACATGGTGCCGTGATATTCCAAGAAGGAATTCCCTAATTAAGATGGCAATGCCAACCCTATAGGATAACTGAAATGATGTGACAAATTTTTAGCTAATCAAAGAACTGTTGATGAGGATAAGGTTGGGTTAGTTGCATTTCACTTCTTGGAAGAGGCCGAACTGTAGTTTGATCATGTGGAGCAAGAGGAGACGACCCTGAATCGGAGACGCTTTAAGGAAGGCTGCCATGCGAGATTTGGACCGCCTGTGAGTAATAACCCCTTGGGAGAACTCGCCAACCAAAAAAAAAAACTAGGCCTATTGAAGAGCATCAATGCCAATTCCAATCATGCTAGAACCTCTGATCTCAAACAATGCCAACAAGTGGACCTTTTTACTTCTCGTTCAGTTGAAGAACTCAAAATTGATATCAGGATGCAACAGCCAGGAAAGATTTGAATCGCTATGAATCTTACCAATGCATGGGAATGTATTTTGGCATCATAATCCAACACTGTTTTGACATCGGTCAGGTTTCTAGCTCACGAGTAGCGCTGTTTTGATACTGCTAACAGGAATCCAAATCTAAAAGGAGGAAAAACTGCAAACCCAGTCAAGGACAATAGCAGGTTCAACTCTTCAACCCCACTTTTCAGGAAATTGACACAATCTCAAATGCAGAACAAAGGGCTAAGGGGTTGTGTTACATTTGTGTTGAGTCAAATATTTATTAGAGCAACGTCTCCTCACCTCTCCACAATAGCATTGGATCAGCAAATTGATGGAATTTTACTTCCGAGTACAATAAAAAGTTGGGCAATTAAAATAAGCTGCTGATGCTTTGTCTCGAAGGTAAGACAGCCCCCAACATTTGGCAGTCTCCTTCCCTCAAGCTGCAATCCTAGATGCCATTCAGCATGAAGTAACACCATCCCATGAATTATTACAATTGCAGCAACGTACTGAGAAAGGGGAGTTGGGTTCAAACTAGGTAGTACGGGATGGGGTGATCTCTTCAAGGGATAAATACATTCCACCCACCTCTCCCCTTACCTTTTCCATTATTTCAGGTATTGACAACATGGTCCATGAAGGTGGGTTGAATACACTACAATGGCTTCGAAATGAATTCTATTGGAAGGGTATGAAGTTTTCCATCCATGAATTGTTTAGTCCGCCAGCACCACAAATAGAAGAATTTGTAACCTGCAGGTCAAGTCCGACCTCTTCCAATTCAAAAATAGAATTGGGTTGCTCTATGGACATTGGGGAAGGACTACCAAAGGTGTGCAACAAATCAGTTTTCATGATAGTGGTCAATAGAATTTCAAAATATGCCCAATTTTTACCTGTTGCTCTCATCTATTTAATGTCATATATGTTGCTATTGTTTTCTTTACTGAGGTGTTTAGACTTACGGATTTGCCTGTCTCAATTGTCTTGGATCGAGACACAGTATTTGTTAGTTTATTATGTGGCTATTGTTTTCTTTAGTGAGGTATTTAAACATTATGGTTTGCTTATCTCCGTTGTCTTGGATAGAGACAAAGTGTTTGTTAGTCTATAGGCAGGGGCTCTGTCAAGGACAAACCGCCTCTTGACTAAAGGGCCTCAAGGAAAAAAAATTCATGTCAAGACCTGACTAGGTCCTCCGCCAAGGCTCATAACAAATTGCTAAAACCAAAAATATTTATATGCCTTGCCGAATCTTGTCAAATTAATTAAATCTTTCCTACATGCCGATGATAACAAAAAGGAATGATTAATGTTGAAGCTTGGTTTTGCATTTATTATACGTCCATCATAAAACCAACTAACAATATGATGAGTGATCTAACATGGTACTTAAAAACAATACATCTTTTTGCATTTTGTCAACGTGAGACTTGAACACATCCCCAAACGGAGAAACATGATTTAAGTTTGGTCTTTGTCAAATACAATATGGACCATTTTTTTGGTCATGTATAAAGCCAACAGAAAATATGGGAAATGGCCCAATATGGTGTTTCATGTATTGCACCTTTTTGTATTTTTTAAATGTGGAACTCTAACAGTGTTATTAAAATCATACACACAAGAAAAGAAACAAGGGACAGTATGTGCAGTGTGCATAAAAAGCTAACATACCTTAATTGTAATAAAAAGGTGCAATGCAACTTGACAACAGGTGCGCAAATATACTAAAGTATTTATTCAAAATATAAGAAAATTGAATAACATTATGAAATTTTTAGAAGATTTCCAAGAATCGAGTTTCACAATTATGTTTTCCATGAGAGAGAAACAAGCCCTTATGACAGTGTGCAATAAACTGAACCAAAACATGCTCACCATAGGGTATCCCAAAACAAAAATCATGAATCTTCGCAAATCTTTTCTTGTGGGTTACTGTGTCTTCCTGTACGCCTATCTTTTTGGAAATAGGTTCATGTGTTACTAGATCAGTCTTTAATGTCCCCTCAAAATGTGGTGTCGATGCACCATCCTTATAATTTAGATTATTCATAGGCTCTGAAGTAGAAGCATCCAAACGAGGACTTCCAAGACTTGCAGCAACCACCAACTACATAATTGAAACATTCCAATAATAATGAATTTTGTGACTGTTCCGATATGAACAAAAAGAATAAGCAGTATATTTGATCATTAAATATAAGCATAAATTCAAATAGAAATTTTGTTAATTTTGTTTTTTTCAAGAAAAATCCAAAAACCCATAGAAGATTTTTATAAGAGTAGTTAAAGGGCAACATGAAATGATTTTAAAAAAAGCAAAGCAACAGTCAAAACAACAATAGAAGGCACTAAACCTATAGCCATCAAAGAAACCATTCAATGAAAAAAAATCAATGCTGCAAAAAATGCACTTCAGCAATCCATAATTGTTACACACCATCACACAATTATTTTACCTTCAAACTGCCTACTTACAAACTAGCTAATACTATGATTCAACACATAAAAAGAAAGTAAATCAAGCAACAGAAATTAAAACAACAAGGTTTCAAATCAGACCTGGCATTGGCTACGAGGGAACAAAAGAAATTATCAAATATGTATCAAAGGGTATATTTGATTGAGTCTGTGTCCTAAAATCATTCATAGGATGATGAAGTTTGGATATGTTATGCATCATACGGTGTTTATTAATGGCATTTAATTTATCATTCATTTACATGTTGTGCTTAATATGAGATAAGAAATGACAATGACACAATGGAATATAGCATTTTAAATATCCCTAGTTGATGATCATTGTCTATCTAGTAAAAAAGGTTATGATAATACGTCAAAACTAACATGAGTAAGTGCTTGTGTGAAAATATAAAGTCCACTCAAAAGTATGAGTCGGAAAACTTATGGATTGAATTGATCTGATTTGAGAAAATAACATGAATCGTCATATGTGCCCCTGATATTTCCCAAATGAAAACCGGTAGTTAGTATTTTGATTTTAAATTATTAGAGTATTAAGGAAATTTAGATATTTAGATATAGGTTTGACTGAATTAATGTTTTGAATGAGTCAACGGACAATAGTTTGACTTGAATTTATGATCCAGGTTGTAACTTTATTTTATTCATCTATAAATATAACAACCAGACCTCACTCAGAGGAATGGATTCTGAGAATTATCATCCTACATGGTATCAGAGTGGGTTCTCTAACTCTAGAAATAACCATAAGAGATCCCCCCCAAGGGGGGCAGCAGCGGTCTAGCCAAAGGCAACTATACAAGTCGACCACCCCTACCATCATCGGCCTCTTTCTACACAGCATGCGACCTGCACCAATTGCACAACATGCCCACTGTTGGCACACCACCCTCTCCCGTTGCCTAGATCTCCGTTGAGCCTCGCTACTACTGTTCGGATTTCCGTCGAGGCCTCGTTATTGCTGCATAACCACTGTTGGCGACCAGATGCAACAATCATATTTGCTCGGATTACTGTCAAGCCATTCGGATTACCGTTGGGTCGTTTTAGGTCAGCTATTCTGGCACCGTATCACCCAGCCTTTTGGGTCCGCAAAATCGGGCATCATATCACACAACCTTTTGGTCCAAAAAATCGGGCACTATATCACCTGGCCTTTTGAGTCCACAAAATCGAGCGCCGTATCACTTGATCTTTTGGGTCCGCAAAATCTGGTGTCATATCACCGACTTTTTGGGTTCGCATATCGGGGCCGGTTTACCCAGCCATTTTGAAGTTGTTCATCGCTCTCTGTTTCATTCGGCATATTCAAGCACCAGTCATCAGCATTGGGGTGCCACGTATTCTTGAGCAACATGGGAGTTCATCAATCCAATTGTTATTTCTATTTCAAACCAATCATTTTTATTGTGAGGGGGAGCTCACTGAGAAGAGGACAGGGCCAACAAGCAGCGATGCAGACAAATGTTATTATTGTAATTTTTCTTTTGTTTTCTTTTATCATGTATCCAAGCTAGGTAAGCCTAGTTTGAGGGGGGTGTCAGAGTATTTAAGAAATTTAGATATTTTGATGAGGATTTGACTTTATTAATGTTTTGACTGAGTCAACAGTCAATACTTTGACTTGTATTTATGATCCAAGTTGTAACTTTAATTTATTCATGTATAAATATAACAATCGGACCTCACTCAGAGGAACGAATTTTGGGAATTCTCATCATACAGAGATTAGGATGTTTCTCATTTCTTACATGTGAAGCCCCATGCTTTAAAATTTATTCAACATCATTCTAAAGCATGGCCAAAAAAAAGATGACTAGACATGTCATAGATTATGTGGATGGACTTGCCTAATTAATATGAGAATTGTCCTCCACATGGAAAAAAAGATATCATGGATCCATAATTTAGCAAATATGAGAACTTGCACAGTCATGCTCAAAAAAATGAAATGAGATAGATTAATCTATCTTAGTCAGCTTACTTTGAAATAGAGAAATAATGGCTCAAGTCACATGAAATTGACATAATCCACATCTCGTGTCATTGAGTCTATACACAAAACAGCCTAGATGTTGACATGAACAAAGAATAAGATCACCACCATTGAAACAGCATTCGAGAATCAACAGCGGAAGAATGAGGAGAAGGATCGAGTATATGAGTAGTCGATTATGGTCATTCAAGCTAATCTTGGTAAGTTGGTTAAAAGAAAACCGAGTTCCAGGGAAAACTAAGGAAAAATTTAAGTCTTAGGATTCAAGATACAGTTGAGAAGATTAAGGAGCTAGAGTTGCAGGTGGATTGTGGTTTAGAATTTGGGAAGAAATGTAAGGCAGTCGCAACATTTCCATATGAAAGTGGAGACAAAAATGTGGTAGGTGGCAGTAGACAAGAAGGAAGCCCATTTCCAGACAATGTGACTGTGGTTGACGGTATGTGAAGTGTTTAAAGAAAGTAGAATGACCTTCGTTTACAGGAGAAGATCCTTTTGGTTGGATTGCTAAGGCATAAACTTATTTTTGATTAATCAAACACCAGAAGATAGAAAATAACCTTTATCACAGATTTGAATGGAGAGCACAACTCTATGGGTTTCTGTCTTGGCAGAGTACTAATCCAGGACTGAAATGGGAGCAGTTGAAACTAGCACTTATGGAGAGATACAAGAAGGCAATAGAGGGTCGACAAACCGGTTTGGTAGAAGAGTATATTGAAGAGTTTGAACATTTAGCATTGAGGATACTGGATTTCCTTGAACCGCGGCACATGAGTTTGTTTATGGGAGGCCTGTGACCTGAGATTGAGAAAGAGTGACTACACATGAGCCTATAAACAAGTATAAGATGATTACTCTTGCAAGGAAGATTGAGAGAGAAGAGTCATAAGGGGAGTTTGAGGAAAACAAATGTTTCCACAAGTTCCTTAGGGAACTGATCCTATAGTGCCAAATTTTCCATCCAACAGGCTAGTTGTTGATAGGAATAAAAAAGAAGAAATAAGGACCAGTGGGGAAGAAAGGTGGAGTGGAATAAAGTCCATCGATCGACAGGAGAGGGAGGAACAAAAACAAAAGTGGTTGTGTTTTCACTGTGGACAACCTTATAGTTCGCACAGATGTCCTGATAAACATTTGTGGTTATTGGTGTGGGAGATTGAAGAACTGAATGCTAGGGAGGAAGCAGAGGAGGAAACACCGTATAATTTAGGGGAAAATGATCGAGAAGTGGAGAAAATGAAGGAAAAAGTGGAATTAGGGAGTATGTGAGAAGAAAAGGTCGATTCATTGTCATTTACAAGACATATTTCAAGGGTACCAATTGTAGTCCCTGTTGACGGAGGTGCAAGTCATAATTCTGTGTCTAAAGCACTTACTAAAATGGCTAATGTGGAATTCAAATTGACAAAGCCTTTTGAAATTAAGTTGGGAGATGGGCATTGAGCAATATCACAGAGTTTATAGGGAGACCAGATTTGGTCTTGGGGATGGAACGGTTAAAGACTCTGGGATTCGTAATAACAAATTGGAGTCGCAAAACCATGGAATTTATGAGAGAAGGAAAAGAAGTCAAGTTGCAAGGGGTTACTGAGTTGCTAAATAAACCAGAGACTTGCAGTAAATACTAAGGTGATCCTCTTAGAGGGATGGGTTTGGAAGACTGGGTTAATATTTCCAGAGGGAGAAGTTAGACAACGAGATGAGCAATGTCATCAGTAGTTAGAGAAGGTTTTTTGTAGGAGTTTCAGTCCATTTTCGATGAACCAAAAGGGGTACCACCGAGCAGGATAACGGGCAATGCAATAACTCTGGTGGGACGGGTTGTCCCTGTGAACCATAGGTCGTATGAGTTGGCACATCACCTTAAAGATGAGGTAGAGAACCAAGTGGCAGAAAAGTTGTAAAGTGGAATAATAAGACATAGCAACAGCCCTTATCCTAGCCTCATTATCTTAGTTAAGAAGAAAAATGAGAGTTGAAGAATGTGTGTGGATTATAGAGCTTTAAATAAGTTAACGATTCCAGATAGATTCCCAATTTCAGTTATAGAAGAGTTATTGGATGAGTTGCATGAGGGGAGATTTTTACTAAACTTGATTTAATATCTAGATTTTATCAAATTAAGATATCAGTAAGACAACATTTAAAATGCATGAGGGACACTACGAATAACTTATGATACCTTTTGAGCTTGTGAATGCTTCGAAAAAATTTCAATCTACCTTGAAGAGGGTGTTCAAGGGCATATTGAGGAAATTTGTTCTTGTTTTCTTTGATGATATCCTTATTTACAATAAAGTTTGATCAAAACATCTTAAACATTTGGAGACTATATTCAAGTTGCTGCAAACCAACTGAAGGTAAATAAGAAGAAATGTTTTTTCGCTCAACCAACAGTGGAGTATCTTGAGCACATACGGAAAGGGTTTTTATGGATCCAAAGAAGATTGACTGTATCGTTAGCTGGCCTAGGCCACAAAATATAAAATGAGTGAAAGGCTTTTTGAGTCTTACAGATTATTAAAGGAAATTTATCAAGGGTTATGAGAAGGTTGTGAAGTCATTGACCGACTTGACCAAGAAGGATGGTTTCCTATGGAATGCAAAGGCAGAGCAGGCGTTTGAAGAGTTAAAGCCCTTCGTTATAGAATGTGATGTGTCCCGGAAAGGAATTGGTGTTGTCCTTATGCAAGAAGGTCAGCCAATAGCTTATTTCAGTAAAGCTTTGGCTGAAGTTAATCGCTCTTAATGGGAAAATATTTTGTGGGATACACTGACCATAAGGCTCTCCGACATTTGTTTAGTCAGAGGATATATACCGTAAGCCGGCAGTGTTGGCAGGTCAAGTTGGGATTAGATTTTGAAGTGGTATATAAGCCAAAAAAGGTTAATCAAACTATAGACTCTTTATCAAGGTAAACCGAGGAGAGATTAACAAGTCACACTAAAGAAGGCTGGTGTTGTCAAGGCATTTGATCCGAATCCCAAAAAAAATGCATTATTACCATTCATCTACCGTTCCAAGATATGCAAGTTCTCTTAAAACGTACAAAAGATTGGTTAGAGGTTTGTTTTGGAAGCAAATGACGCAAAGCATTTTAAAGTTTGTAAGGGAATGTGATACATGCCAATGACAGAAATATCAAGCTTTGTTGCCAGCGAGATTGCTAAAGCCATTGCCAATCTCCATGAATTTTATTTTGGGATTATCTAAGCCCCAAGGGTTTGACGAGATCTTGGTGGTTGTTGACAAGTTGTCTCACTATGCGCATTTTGTGTTACTTAGGCATCCATATACAGCTAGAGTGCTGGTTGAGCATTTTTTCAAGGAGATAGTCCATTTACATGGCATTCCGAGTTCGATTCTCGACAATAGAAATCCTTTATTTGTTAGTAATTTCTAGATGGAAAGCACAATTCTGAAAATAGGTTTCTCTTATCATCCACAAACGAATGGAAAAACTGAGATTGTCAACAAATGTTTAGAGACATCTCAGCCAAGCTTTGCTTCTCAGCGGCCACTTATGCGGGCGCAGTGGTTACCATGGGTTGAGTATTGTTATGATACACCTTCCCATGCTTCTACTAAGCTGACAACTTTTGATGTTGTCTATGATTGGAAGCCACCTACAATTCTGCATTATATTAAAGAGGAAACTCAAGTTGAGTATGTAACGAATGCGCTTACGCTTACGGAATGGGATGTGGTGTCAGTCCAACTCAAGAGACATCTACAAAGAGCTCAACGGATGATGACTAAATTTTCCAACAAGCATAGGAGGAATGCGAATTTTGAAGTTGGAGACTGTGTTTATTAAGCTAATGTCAAATATTGAGACTTCAAGATCCAAGAATTTTGTTCTAAGCTGGCTGCTAGATATTATGGACCTTTCAAAATACAAGATCAATTGGGGGCTATGGCTTACAAACTTTCTCGGCCAGAAACTACCCGGATACTGTTATGTAAAAATGAGAGAGAGGGTGGAAATAGAAGTGAACTGTGTATATTGAAGTAGCAGCAAATCACAGTAGCAGAATTACAGCAGAAAACAGAGCAGAAAACACAGCAGAAAACACAGCAGAATACAGTAGGGTGGTAGGGGAAGGAGAGGAAGGGTAAAAAGAAGTAACCCGCAGGAGAAGACCACCCTCCTGAGAGCCCAGCCGAGACCACCGGCGAAACTGCTGCCAAGCAATTGCCAAAATGATTCGTGTCCATCCCAGTCCCCTGCTGCCCATTTTAATACCCCACCAGCTCACTGCCACAGCTGGCACTTCAATACAAAATACAATACTGCCCCTAACCAACTAGCAAACTCTAACAAACAAACAAACAAAAATTCTCTAACAAACTAACAAACATCCCAGCCAATAACAGCTGGCAACTGCCCACACATGGCATCCCCTTTATTCCTAACAATTCCCTCCCACCTAAAAACCACCTTGTCCTCATGGTGGAACAAACTCAACCTTTGCTCGGCTGTGCATTGGGACAACAGCACCCGATTACGGTTTTGGTGGAGGCCTCAGTATCATTGCATCTTTATTGGAAATCCGCCACACACTTGGGCAAATTAAGGCAGTTAGTGCAAGTGGTCCGTATTCCTCTTTGTCCTTCCTTCGGTCCCCAACAACTAGTACAGGATACTCTAATTGTTGTGCAGCGCAATAGGTCTTCATTTCACCATAAATCTCAGCCAACCCCTCAAGCACAATGTCCACTTCTTTAGGTTGTTTTGGTTGACCAGCAGCTATAGCAGTTTTCCATACAGAAAATTCAGCGCCAATTGCATGCGGGTGACAGTTTAAAACAGTCCCCACAGCTTGTGTAAAAACTTTAATGGGCTCCGAAACCGATTTCCCGTAGGCAGCACCAGCGAAATTATGTACCTTGGCCTTCAGAAGTGAGAAGTTAGCAGCAGCATTTGAAACATAATATAGCTCCGTCCGGTGCAATGGTTCTTGTACCATTTTACCCCTTTTTCTGTCACCAGCATCCCATGGAATGCCATCCGGCTTCAATCTTTCTTTAACATGATCCTCATAGGAAGAGGTTAACAGCCAACTGAACAAATTAGAGCAATCAAAGTAGAGGGAGAACTGCTGGCCACATTTAATTGCGGCTGAATAAGAAGTAAGTAGGCCAAAAAAATGATCTCTTGCATCCCAACTGAAGCCCAATATCATCGTGATCCACACCTCTCCAATTAAAATAGGTGGATAATGTTTCCAATACAATACAACGTTGTAACCACAAGCTCCTGATTCTGCTCCGTCTAAGAATATTCCCAAAATGCACATATAAACAGACCTGAAACCACCTACTCCAAGGCTGTTTGAAGGAGCAAAATATTTTGTGACAACCCTTGGTGGTGGCTTTGGTGATGGCCTAAGTAGCGGTGAAACTTTATTTTCTATTTCCCCTTCCGGCCAAGCAACTCTGTAATCAACCAGCTCCTCACGTTTTTCACATCCATCCTTTTCCCGACCTCTCTGGAGACCCCTTAAGCTTAATATTGCTTCTTCCACCTCCTCGGGATCTACGATCTTCACCACTTGCTTGTCATGTTCTGAACCAGACGCAAGCCAGTTCATACTGCTCATAAGTGGTCGTGTTCGCATTACCTGATGGACATTTTTTTGCATCACACGAACAGACGTTAGTTGCACAACCTCTTCGTTCTCTCGGCACACAGGTTCGAGAGGCAAAACACTCAATCCTACTTCTCCAGTCTCTTCTGTTTGTGCAAGTTGCGACTCAATCTGCACCTTGAAATTTCTTCCTGGCTCATCATCGCCTGTACACAGAAAATGAATTTCCACCTCTGGTTGTTCCGGAATAGACGTAAACTGCTTAGATTGCCAAACCAGCTCTTCCACTTCAGAAATCAAATATGTAATCTCCTCAACAGGCTGTACCAATTTAGATTCAATTTGCTCCACAAAAACAGCATCTCGAAACCCTTTTAAAAACCGTTGTGGATCTCCCTTTGTTGTCTTTCCATACCTTTTAATCATCGCCAGTTTCAACTGTTCCCATGACATTCCGGGATTAGCTTTCAGCCATGATAAGAACCAGTATAGAGTTGAGTTCACCATACAAATCTGTGACCAGTGTATTTTCATGTCTTCCGACGTCTTGTTGATCAAAAAATAAGCTTCTGTTTCAATGATCCAACCAAGTGGATCATCTCCAGTAAAGTCAGGTAACTTAACTCTCTTGGTCACACCTCTCGTCTGCTTCTGCAACAGTGTTTGTATCACACATAGTTGTCTCGTGTATTCAGCTCCCCCCCAATCGAAAACTTCGTCGGATGATCGTGCTTCAAGCTCACAACTGAGCAATCTGTGCATCTGACCAGTTTGCTCTGAAAAAACAGTCATCTGCTCCAATGTCTTCATCCCGTGCGTCAACCAACAGCAGCACTATCAACTTGAGAGACAAAAAAAATTTCTGCAAACTGAATTTTTATTTATTTATTTATTTATTTATTTATTTTTATTTGTCGTCCGTCTTCAGCACCACGGGCTTCCCACGGTTCTCTTTTTTTTTTTGTCCTTTCTCGTCTGTCTTTAGACGGGAGCGTTTCCACCTTTTTTCTCCCTTCTTTCCTCTCTTTTCCGTCCGTCAACAACTTTTTACGTCGGTTAGGCATTGCGGCCTGAAAGCTCTCTCAGTCGCGAACCTCTCTCTCGCACGGACTACCCTGAGCCGGCTTTCGGTTTTTGTCCAGCAACGAACAGAAAACAAATTCGGGCAGCACTCCTTGCGCGGCACTCGCCTGCTGCGGTTCCTCCTCCACGACCGTCCTCTTCCGAAATGCGTTACCCTAGCAGCGATCGTCCTGCTCTCGCATCTCCAGCTCTGGTCGCCTCCAGCGTTCGGAGCGCTTACCACAGCAAAACGATCTCCCTCGCGCGACTGCAGACAAGAAAACGAGTCGACCTCTCGCGTCAGCTCCAGTTGGATCTTCGACCGGCTCCAGAGTTCGTCTGCTCCGAACTTCTTTTTTTCTTTTTTTTTTCCTTTTTTTTTATATTCAACCACGTTAGACTCCTTCCGCAAATATTTTCCAGGCGTCCGAGCCTCCCTGCGCAGCAACAACGTTCCTCTTCTTCTTCCTTTTTTTTTCCTTGCTGCTACGATTTTTCAGCAGCGATCCTCCTCATCTCCAGCGTGCGATCAATCCTCTCGCATGGCATTCCCCAGCGGAGTCGCCAAATTGTTATGTAAAAATGAGAGAGGGTGGAAATAGAAGTGAACTGTGTATATTGAAGTAGCAGCAAATCACAGTAGCAGAATTACAGCAGAAAACAGAGCAGAAAACACAGCAGAATATAGTAGGGTGGTAGGGGAAGGAGAGGAAGGGAAAAAAGAAGAAGTAACCCGCAGGAGAAGACCACCCTCCTGAGAGCCCAGCCGAGACCACCGGCGAAACTGCTGCCAAGCAATTGCCAAAATGATTCGTGTCCATCCCAGTCCCCTGCTGCCCATTTTAATACCCCACCAGCTCACTGCTACAGCTGGCACTTCAATACAAAATACAATACTGCCCCTAACCAACTAGCAAACTCTAACAAACTAACAAACAAAAATTCTCTAACAAACTAACAAACATCCCAACCAATAACAGCTGGCAACTGCCCACACATGGCATCCCCTTTATTCCTAACAAATACATCCTATATGATAGGATCTTGGCGCGAAAAAGAGAGAGAGATAACAGTGGAGTTCTACTACAACCAGAAAATCCAGCGTACAAGCCACAGAAGATGAATGAGAAGATGAATGAGCGAAAGAAGAAATAAAAAGAAGGGACTCCTCGAGATGCACCCCAAGGCAAAGGCTGCAACCCTCAATTCAGTACAGTGAATCCTACCAACCAAACTATTCCCCACCTCCCTAACTACCCTTCCCACCATTTAATATTTTCTAACCCACCGCCTAACTACATCTGCCATTAATTGCATATTACATTACTGCCCTTGGCAGTTTATTAATTCCCTCTACAGAACCCCTTCACCTACCCCACTTGTCTACCATTACCGCCCGTTTGAAAATCACCTTGTCCTCAAAGTGATAATCTGGATGGCCATCCATGCTAGTGGCTTTGGCGGTGCTACACATGTACCAGCAATTTTCCCTCATTCAATCTCCTTTCGGTGTGGAGGTTCTCAATTCACAATGTTTCCCTTTCAGAACCCAACTCCTACAACTGCTACCGGCATCAATTTGTAGCCCTTAATTGTAGCCTTTTGATCTGCATTGATGTCCTTAATTGTAGCCTTTTGATCTGCATGTTTTTTCAGGCATTCGTCCACAACTGTTAAAACCTGAAATCCCTGCAAATGTCTTAATCCACAATTCAAAAATTCCCATCATGTCTTTCAAACATGATCCAATCCGCTACATGTAATATTCTCTCGAAGAATGGAATCATAGAACATGTAACAATATATCTAGGTTGATGTGTTGCGTCAAGCATTCTCTCGAGTCATTGACTTTTCATTTTTTAATATAGTTTGAACACGACATTGACCATCATCTTATACATTGAAAGGAGGGGAGGGAGTGTCTGCAAATCATGCCATACCATGTCATATGTGCCATGTTCGTTTTAACTAGATCACACGTGTAGGATGCACCAATGTGAATAAAGATGGCTCTGAGAGCCAGTAAGGATGCCATAACACTACAATCAAAACACCATTCCAATTTGTTATTAAAAAAACACTTTTCCAACTGCAGGTTTTTGTGGTTGTGTTGGATTTCTGGAAGCTCAATTAGCAATTGTCTAAAAGTGCCGCTAGCCTATTTTAATCTATTTTAGCGTGCTGTAATCTATTCTAGCATGTCCAACACCTATGCATCGCGGTCATCATGTTTTAAAACTGAGGCTGCTTTTAAAAATAAGTTCAAAAGAAGTAACAATCGTAAACTGAAGAAACTCGTCGGAACTTTATCAGGCGATACTTCCTCTAATCGCCCGGAGCAAAGATCAAAAGCAATTGCCCTGATTTGTGAACAGACACTCGAACAGAAATTTATAGCTTGATTCCGCGAGAGCTGACTAACGATAATACAAAAAATTCATACTCTCCGTATCCCTCGCCCCGGGCCAGGAAACAAATTCACTAAATAAAATCATCAGAGGCAGAGAAAGTTGAGAAAATAAAATTATGCAGGAACGGAAGCAACCTTGGAACGGAGACGTGGAGACGGGAACGAACGCCAGTGGAGCTGTCGGCTGCGATTGATCGCAGCGAAGGAGGACAGCTCGGAGATCGCGATTGACATAACGGCGTCAATGGCTCGATCCTCGAGCGGGGGCTTCAGGCGAAAGACGATCGGATATTTAAACTTATGAGCAGACGGCTCCGACGGGAACTGAGAAATGCGGTCAGCGAGGTGAGACTCTGCTGACGTCGCCGTCGGACATACCAAAACGTCCGGCGTATCGGTCGCCCAGATCGTGCTAAACGGGTGAATTGCACGCACTTTTCTTAATGGCCGTTGGGCCCAAAATAGATCGGTATGAATGGGTGAATTGTTGGGCCCAGTAAAAAACGGGCTTTTATTAACGGTTATTGAATCTAAAATGTAGTGGAGTTTCGGTAAATTGGGCCAAAAAGTTTAACGGCTGACAGTGGTGGCTCCGTGGATAGAAATGGTGTGGAATTTGGAGTACGCTCAAGCTCTAGAAAGATGATGCATTTTTGTTTGGTTCAATGCATCGGAAAAGCCTATGTAGTCAGCATGTTGTTTAAGGTTTGATCTGATCATTCGTTTCTCGAGCGAGTGTACACACACATTTTCACTCTATTTTGTATTGTTCTTATTCCACCTGTTTGAGTATTTTCTATTTAAGCTTTCACATTTTTTGGTTTATATTTATTTCATTTGTGTGCTATTGTGGATGTTTCGGTAAAACTGTGAAAATATAGACAGGTGTTCAAGAATTTGTATGAATATTATTGTATACTGTGAGGAAGCTATACGTTTTGAGTATTAAGTGAACTTTAAAAACATAGAAAAAATGTTGATGTTGTAATATCTATGGAGAATTCAACAGTGTTTCAATGCGTGAAAGAATCACCTTTTTTAAGGATTTATTTTGTCATACGCACCATTGCTAATAGGTTATGGAAAAAAATTATCCCTTTAGGATACAACAAAGATTTAGGAAACTACGTATATCAATTCCAGAGTTTCGTCGTAAATATGTATTCGACAAGGCTTAGAGAATGAGTATTGGAAGGGTGGAAGTGTGGTTTTGGTAATTTCAAGTGATCATGAACACTAATTATCTATTGTCATAATAGGAGCGGTTAAAAACCATGTGTCCTCCCCCAAAGACTATTAAGCCCCGTTTGGAATGGAGGAAGCAGAGGCTGAGAAACAACAATGGAAACTGAACATGGATAAAATCCTATATGTTTAGTGGAATTTGAAATCAAGGGAACCAGTGCAACCATCGCTTGATGAAATTTCATTTTCTTCTGAAAATGAGTGGAACCATCTCAATGGTGTGAGAATCCATTTTCTGGTGTCGTAGAACCAATTAATTCGTAGAACCAATTAAATCCGCCGATACTGATTGCATCGTGACTGTTTTTTAATCCAATCACAAGCCAATTGATATAATTTAAATTATACAACTCTAACACATTTTATATGCTGAAAATTTAAAAACAAAACATAAAAAAATGTAAAAACACATCCAAATTCACTATTTATAGTTGTTGTCGATGTAGGAATCTGATTCACCAGTGTCGGGGGTAGGGTAGAGCAGTAGAGGCGGAGATACTCGTACCTTTACGGGTTACGAATTTAACTTTGAATTTTTTGATTCTGGTGAGGTGGTCGTTTTGGAAATTGGGATTCGGACAACCTCAAAATATCTTTTTGGGTATGGTTCGAACCTCAGGTGATGATTCGGGTGCTCATTGGTGGTATTTTTAAGCTGAGCCATGGGACGACCTTGTGTGAAGGGGAACCCTTACTTGGGTGACCCCGTTGCATGGTTGGGCTTTGCCAAAATGATTGGCAAAGTCTGAGCGCAGGGAAGTCTAAGGGTAGCCGAGTGGAAGGGGCTCTCGATCCCCTTCTTCCAAGAGAGAGATCTCCCTCGGTTCTTGTTGGAACGAGTGTCGTTCGATCCGGGAGACTTCTTGTGGTGAGTCCTACACTCTGTTGATTCTTTCTCATTTTCTTCCCCTTATTTATCGTCTCTCTTGTTCTGGTTGGGCGAGGGTTTTTAGCAAATGATTTCACCAGAGCATGGTGGAATCGTCTCGATATGATGGGGTTTTTGCTTGGCTTAGCTAAAGGATATACCGAGAGGATGACCGCACGTCGTCGCACGCCGATTCGGTTTGGGGTATGTCGTCGTTTGAATCTATCTAAGGTTTTAGCCTAAATTAAATTAAATTGGCAATTGAATCTTTTGACACGTGTTCGGGCTTTTGCCCGGGATGGTATCGGGGGTGCGCCACAGACTTTCCAAAGAATATCCCATCACAGACCATGTAAAATGGAAAAAAGGAATATTCCGTTTTAAATCTCTCTTGATCCTGGTCAAACTTCTGTTTTGTCGCGAATCTTGTCTGGATATAGATTACAATAAATCCACATGAGTGTTTAATGATACCTCTAAAGAAGTAGTTGCTTCAATGACCCGCATTTGGAAATACCATATCTCCCATTAAATCTTCATTCGTCTTGATTAAGCAATCTTCAAAATATTCGTTAAATCATCAAATTCATGCTTCATAGTCAAATCTTAAAGGAATGTGAATAACCGTCAAAGCAAAGTGTCGTGGCATCGCTGCGATATTCCTGCGTAGTACAGAACAAAATCTCACTTGGTGAAGTAAAAATCAGTCAGTTAATCTTAAAGGTACAGTTGGTTGTCTTTAGCAAAAACAGCCAAGGTCAATTCATCACAAAAGCAAGGTCAGTTCACCTCAAAGGCACTGTCGGTTGTCTTTAACAAAATCACTCATGGTTAGTTCACTCTAAAGACGAAGTCAATTCATATATTTGGTGACATCTGATACAGACAAAGTCAATTCACTTTAAAGGCAAAGTTAGTTCACTTAAAAATCATCGTAGGCACACTTGAAAGGCAAGGTAGGTTCATCATACCTTTGCCAATTTTCAAACGTATTCAAGCAACTTTCTGGAACGTCTCAAATAACATCCAAACTTCTTCTAAACATAAAAAACACTTCATTCATCATTTTCTCTTTGCTTCAGTGAAAAGTACTGTTTACTGTAGACAGATTACTCCTTCATGACTTTGACAACAAATACAACAAACATCATGGGTTCTTCAATCTCTCTCAAAATACATCTTCACAATTCCTTTGGCTCTTTTTATAGCCATAACGACAATGGTTAAGAATAAACCGGCCTCCCCCAGCGGCTGCTAGAGGCAATTATTCAAAGCATTTTAAAATTTTAAACTGTGACTAATCATTTTCAATATATTTTTATATTATTTTATTTTTGTTTTCTTTATATGTATATAACTTTAAACTGTTTTATCCTTTAAATATCTTCAGTATTGCTTAATTAAAAGCATTCTAAAATCATATGCTTTAAAGCCCATTCCGAAGCTTGCTTATATAAGGCAGTAACTCTTGAAGCATTCCAAAATTTTCATTGCAAGACTCATTTTTTCCTTTTATAGACTTGTAATAGTTGTCTTTTTACTTACCCATTCAATGTGAGGCTCTCTTAACATATATATTAACAAAAATACAGCAAACGTCCCTATCCAAAGAAAACTGACTAAAACGTGGTTGTCTTCTTGTAAACTCCCAGTGAGATCGTCTTTTGGGAGCTTTGAACGGATACATTTATTATTTGTTGTTTCATGTTATGTTAAAAAAGTTTATTGATTCCTACAGAATGGAAAAAGAAATGCCAAGGCTCAGATTGGCTCACAAGCTTACCATTCCTCTCTAGGTATGCTGCTTAGCCCGTCTCAGTTAATCATTCAAAAATCAATAGTCTAATTTTTATAAAATTATGAAAACCTAGCTTTCCCAACTTTGTCAAGTGAGCATAATGTTAGGCCAAGGAAAATATTGTTTTACCTTTTTCTTCACAGAGCGAGTTGTTTTCCCTTTTTCTCTTCTTATCAAACTAATTTTCTCTTTCTGAAACAGTAATTTCGATTGATAAAATGCTGTCTGTTATCAATAATCTTCTCTTTTGAAACAATTTGTTTTGTTTATATTTGTTTCAAAATTATGGATTGTTCTTTAAGTAGATTTTTCTTTTCTTCTGAACAAGAAAGGTATCGGTACTTTCATTTGATCAATGCTGTTTTTTTTCCCAGTCGAGTTATCAGAATTTGGATGCGATGTTCATAAGGATGATGCAAAAGCAAGAGAGAAAGACAATGCACTCCATTCAGCTTTGTCAGAGCTTGCAAGTGAATTTGGAAGAGAGTCTATGTTGTCCATGAGTCACTTTTTTGGTTCACGATATGGACCTGTGATTTCTACAGGCTTATTAAAGCTTGATCTTGCACTTGGGATTGGAGGATTACCAAAGGTGAATCGTTTACCAAGAAACACTGTCCTT
Organism: Viscum album; assembly: GCA_963277665.1. Lineage (NCBI taxonomy): Eukaryota > Viridiplantae > Streptophyta > Magnoliopsida > Santalales > Viscaceae > Viscum > Viscum album. The sequence goes on from OY728137.1 coordinate 1,214,797,042, forward strand.
ATGGCATCATATTTCTTAGATAATTTACTGTCCCTAGGTGAATCGTTTACCAAGCAACACTGTCCTTACGGCATCATATTTATTAGATGATTCACTGTTATTAAGACGTAGAGGATGTCTCCCTTCTCCCTGTCCTAAAATTTTCTTAGTTTTTGTGAATTTTATTGGAATTGAAGCTTATGTGACATCCTTGGTTCTATGCTTTAACCATTACAATTTCTGTTGCTGCCTCTGAAGCTTGTTTCAGTTTTTAGAAGGATTGGATTTGGTGTGTATTTCTGGTTTTACTGTTTCGGCTGTTCAATGACTCATCATCTTCCTAATTGTGTTTTTTAATATATATTTTATCTTTTAATTTTATAAATTTTATATATTTTCCATCGGTCATGCAATTTCACCTAGAATTAGCCCACTAAATAGAGCCGCTCTCAATTAATGCTTTGATACTGTTGATTCTAACCTATGCTCTCTATACTGCATTTGGATTTCTTTTGAATATTCTTGTTTCTGATCAGCAGCCAAATGCACATTACTGGCGTATTTGTAGGAGGTGAAAATAAGAGAGACCGAACCCCCAAGGTGTTTCTCCTAAGGAGCCCTTGGGGTGTATTTATAACAAATGGTAAAGACCACACCGGACCTCAAGTCCGATGTGGGATACAGACTCCAACACTCCCCCTCAAGCTAGGTGTACCTAGCTTGGACACATAATGAAAAGAAAGCAACAAAACATAGACCAACACTCCCCCTCAAGCTGGACATGCCTAGCTTGATTACAAAACCAGACGAAGTAAAAAAAAAGAGAACGCTGCAAAGGTGGCTGCTCCCCCTCACGATCGAAGCTCCTGCGCAGGAGATGGATGGATGATGTCGCAGACGCCGCAGATGAACCACACAGAGACCGGGTCGGTTGACGGAACGCCAGGACTGCCGCACTAGTGGGGCCGGTCGATGAAACGCCGGGAAATCCAAACTAGCACCGGGAAAACCGCACTTGCGGGGCCGGCGACGGGAGGCGGGGATTCCGCAGAAATCGTTGCGGGATCTGGCGGCGCCAACGGGCCCAAATCCGAGGATGTCGAGCTACTGCGCCAGCGAATTGACGTGCCGGCGGAGAGAGATGCGGCTGCCGGGAGGTGCCGGGAGATGCCGGCGAGGCGGGGATGCCGCAGGAGGAGGCCGGCGAGGGTGCAGGAGGCCGGAAGACGACGCTGGAAGTTGGAGGAGGCCACCTGCGTGGAGCGGCCAGCACGGGTGGAAGCCGGTTGCTGGCCGGAACAGTCCGGATCTGCCCGGATCTGCCCGGAACAGTCCGGATCTGCCCGGAACAGTCCGGATCTCGCCGGAGCTGACCGGAGTAGTCTGGATCAGGCTGGAGCCGGCCGGAGCTGTCCGGATCTGGCCGGAAATCTCTGGATCTGGCCGGAGCTGGCCGGATCTGGCCGGAAAAATCCGGGAAGGGCCGGGAGGTTGCGCAGAGGGCCGGCGACGGGATGGGCCGCGACGGGAGGGGAGGAGATCCGCCGAGGCTGGGCGCGCGCACGGTGGGGCTGGCCGTGAGTCGCGCAGGAGGAGTGGGCGCCGTTGAGGGAAGGCGCACCGGGGCGGGAGAGGCCGTCGGGATCGCGACGGCTGGAGGAGGCGCCGACGGCTGGAGAGCCAGGGAGAGGCGCCGACGGCTGGAGAGCCAGGGAGAGGCGCCGACGGCAGACGGCAGGAGGCGCTGCGGGAAGGGGCGGCGACAAGCGTGCCGGCGTGCGCAGGGAGAAGGGCCGTCAGTGGGGAGAGCTGCCGGGGAGAGGGCGCGGGCGCTGGGCGAAGGCCTGCTGGGACGAGGGCGCACCGCGGGAGGAGGCGTCGTCGACTGGAGAACTGGGGAGACGTCCGCCGGTCAGGATCCATCGGGGAGAGACGCGCCGGCAGGAGGTCGAGCGCACGCCGGAGAAGCCGGGGATGGAAGCGATCCGGGGAGGGAGCGCTCCGCCGGGAGACGGGAAGGCGGAAGATGGCGCGGGGGCTAGGGCGCGGGCGAGGGCGAGGGAGCCGCACGGGCGTGGGCGCGAGGGCCGACGGGGTGAGGGAGCCGCGAGGGCTAGGGCGCCGGGAGGGGTGCCGCGCCGGGAAGGAGGCCCGCCGGGAGGTGGAGGCGCACCAGGAGGGAGGAGCTTCGCCGGAGAAAACGAGCCCGGAAGGGAGGGGGGGGGGGCGGCGGCCATGTGGATTGGAGCCGCCGCCCCCGGACGGGAAACCCTAAAGCAAAAGGAGGAAAAAAAATAGGGAGGGTGGGATTGGGGGTTCAAAAAACCTCCTTTGATACCATGTAGGAGGTGAAAATAAGAGAGACCGAACCCCCAAGGTGTTTCTCCTAAGGAGCCCTTGGGGTGTATTTATAACAAATGGTAAAGACCACACCGGACCTCAAGTCCGATGTGGGATACAGACTCCAACAGTATTTAATAATCATTTTAACTATATTTTTTTATTACCGTTGTGGATATTTGGATAATTAAAAAAATTTCACACATACAGGACCGGATATTTGTTTTTTAAAAATGCTTTTGCTATTTGTATTGCCATCTCTGTTGCTTTGTGGACTCCACATATTTTTATTTTTGTTTGAACATATGATGTAGGATGGCCGTCATGAAATTCTCATGATGCATAACTTTGTTCCCATGAAACATTGACCTCATTTGTTTGATCACTTTTTCACTATTTGTATGCGATTTTGTGGTTGAACTAAAAATTTAGGTTGATGCAATATTTTTTTTCTAGGTTTTGCATTGTTTTATATTCATTGTCTAATACAAAGAGGCAGATTGGCCAACCACTCTGTAATAAACTTTCATGAATGCGACTTCTTGATAAATTTAAGGCGCTCCATCATGGAAGTTGCTGTAACTCTTTTTTATGCTAGATAATGTTTAAATGCTAACAAAGGTTAAAAGGGTGGTTGGCATGGTCGATTGTTGATTTCTTTTTGTCTGCTTGTTAGGATGATGGGATGTTCTTTAGTGTTGTTTATGTTTTATTTTTCAGTTTCTAAAATTCTTTTGTGACCCTAACATTTGAAATCCTTAATTATTCTATTTTCTCCAGGGACGATTTGTGGAAATTTTTGGGCATGAAGGATCAGGCAAGACAACACTTGCCATCCATATAATTAAGGAAGCTCAAAAAAACGGAGGTGGAAATTTCTATGTTCTTTCTTTGGTTGATAGGATGCTTTGGTCTTACAAATTCTCTTTTAGATGTATTTAACTCTCCCAAGTGCAAATCTTAATTACTTTTTCTGACATTGAATTGACTTTTGAACATTTTATTCATGATTGTAAAATTTCAGGGATTCTTGCATTCTGGAATTACTAAATTTTTAGATTTTTCAGTGTTGTGGTTGTGCTCCAAAATAAATAAACTACCCAACGGAATTACTTATTTATAAAATTATATTTAAGCTGACTTTATTTTTGTTGTTGTTCTTGAATCAAATGATTATTATTTTATTAAAAAAGTCAGGTGCTCCTCTTGGGCTGCATCTACTTAATTTGTTTGGTTGCATTTCCGGAAACAGTGTATTTGGTTTGGTTTGAAATAATTATTTTTCCAAAACCAAATTGAATCTCCCTCTTCTGCCATGTGTGTCTCTTTGATGAAGGGTAAATAATAGAGCCCGGGATTTACCAGGAGAGTGGCAGGTTCATTCTAGAAGGGGCAGAACAATAAACACTGCTCAGGGGAGTTTGTTAGAAGGCTGAACCCACATGTGAGGAGTGAGTAGGGAATCTATTTTAAAAGTGGGGAGGGGGCCGAGTCGGCGAGGCAAGGATTTAGTTGGTTATTCTACGGCTGTAAGCTTGGGCGGGAATGCTCTTTGGCTCCCCAATTTTTCTTCTCCTTGTAATTTTTCTTACGTAATTTCAATACAAAGCTTTCCCCTCTGTTTTTGGAAAGGGCTGGTTGTGGTGTTTTAACATTTTGCTCTGGCCTGCTGCTCCGATCCATCGCACCACATTTTCTGCTCCAATGGAGACTCGCACCCACTCTTGTATGGATGGTTTAGAGCGATGTTTGACGAGCCTCAAAACCGTCGTTTCTGACCTGAATTCTAAAGCCGATAACATTGCTTCTTCCCTGGACTCCTTAGCCCACTGCGAGCAACACTGGAATTGCGAAGCACGGGACATGGCGGAATTCTGCAAGTATGTTTCCGGCATTTTGCGCCGCTGGGAAAAGCACCCTCCACTGGACAACGATTGTCCTTCTTTGGTGACCGCGGATTCACGGGTCCGCGCTACGGACACTGATGGGGAAACATCTCTGGGGCGTCACTCTGCAATCCCGTATCTCAGGGGTGCTAATGATAAGAAAACATGGGTTGAGAATGATGGGAGGTGCTACTGGACAGTGGGGCTGTTGGTTATGGAGGGGAATATGCTAAGGAGAGATTTGGTGGGCCAGCTGGAGTTGTTAGGGGTTTGTTAGGTGAATGGACAACTGGGGAATTTCTGGGGGAATATGTTGGGAATCTTCTAATTGATTCCTGGTGGGGACCGGTTTGTTATTCTTTGGGGGAATATGCTGGGTAGGGGCCCACAGGAGGTTAGAAGGGGCTATAAATTGGCAGGGCTGGAGAGAGTAAGGGGGGATAATTCTGTGTACTTCAGCCTGGCGGGGGCTTGGAACAAGTTGGGTCTGCCTCACCTGTAGTTTTCTTCTGCTCTAAGTTTCTGAAATTCCTCACTCTTCCTCCATTTTTCTTCTTAATACACTGAAGTGCCTTCTCTATGCTGTGTTCGTATCAAACTGGTCTGGCCTGCTGGAAGCGCCACCACCCCTGCCATGGAGACACGCCAACACTCTTGTCAGGATGGCCTTGATCACCGGCTGGGGATCCTTGAAATCACCCTCATGAGCGTGGAATCAGCAGTGGCATCAGCCTGTGTGGAGCAGGACGACTTTAGGAACTCTATTTTTTTCGAATTGGCAGACCTCCGCCACTTCATCACATCGATGGCTCGCCATCCAGAAAAAGCATCATTGCTCGCCCAGGAGCACCCATCCTCTACTTCGGATCTGTTTGCATCCCCTTGTTGTCCTTCAAGACGCTGTTGTGAAATCCACTTGGGAGCCCAGGGGCTGCCGCCCACCCCATCACGCTTTTTCCGAATCTCGCACCAACAACTGCACACTGAGTGGAGCTGCCCATGTTTGGCGGTTCAGATCCGCACTGATGGATCACCCAAGCAGAATTGCATTTTCGTATACAGCAAACTCCAGAGAACTCAAAGGTTCCTCTTGCCCATGTGAGTATGTCCCCCAATGCTAAAAACTGGTTTAAACTGTTGTTAGAGGTCTATGCGCCTGTTTCATGGTCATAGTTCAAAGAGGAATTCATGGAGCGGTTTGGCAATCGGGACGCTCAGAACCCCTCCACAGAGATGACAAATACAAGAGCTGTTTTACAGGAGGCATCAAACACATCGACACCTGGACTCTTAGATAAAGAGAAGCCAATACATCCAACAGTGTTTTCCCAGCTTTCGGTACGACAGTTTTTTCCTAGGAAAACGACACATGCAACGACAAAATACGCTTGTTTGAAGGATGAAGTATATGACCACTGCCCCGATCAAATGCAAGTCAACCTGGGAACTCGATTTCCCACGGTGCCTTCACACAACAAGGGTACAAAATTTGTGGTGCAAGCTAGTGGATTGAAAATTTACCAAGTGCATGCGGAATTGATAACTCTTCAACAACAGGAAGTTGTCCACGAACATACCACGCAATTTGAGGACCATACGTTTCTAATCTCGCGCCAACTGGATCACGCAGAGGGAAACATGTCCTTCATTATCAACAACATTTGTTGCCATTTGGGGATCTGCAAAACCTTTCAAGTGTGGGAGAGGTCGCACGATACAACCTGAGAATACTGTGATGGCGACAACATGCTACAGTTGGGGCACCGTTGCAACTAGAATACTAAGGTTACGTGGGCTACTTGTCGGGTTGGTGTTCAACACTTGCAACAGTTGTGGAGGCTTTTCACTCATGGCAGCAGCTCCTCCCCAAAAAGGTTCAAAGTTGAGGGAGTCATCTCAGTTGGGGAGGTGCACACTTTGTTCCAGGCAGAATCAACCGGGAATGAGTATCTGATCTGGGTACTTTGCCCAAGAGTTGACTTGTCTTCCCCAACCCCAAGTCTTCTGCCTGCTGTGGATACACAAGACCAGAGGGTTCCTAATTCGCACCATGGGGCACTTGTATTAAAGGTTTGCCCCCACCACTGTTGTTACATTTCATTTTGGGACACGACCACCACCTTGAGGACAAGGTGGTTTTTTGGGAGGGTGGCGATGATAAGAAAACATGGGTTGGAAAAGAGGGGTGGTGATGTTTGTTAGAGTTGGTGTCTTAGAACCAACTGTTTGTACTTTGATTACATGTATATTTAATGTATTTAAATATTAAACATCTTATTACATATTGTTCATTGTTCTGCATGACTATGATGTGATAATGTCATAGTGTATTTATTGCATTGATAAGGTCATGACAGTTCCCCGTTATGATGAGAACTTTGAAATGTTATAACAATATTCTTAAATATAATTCTACGGTTGCATGACATACTATGATGGGACACATAGCATGCAGACCGTCAGGTGCGAGTACTCGTAAGCAGATGAGACTTCCTCTCATGAAGTTCGCACTTGATAATCTTCAAGACAGGAGATTATGAGAACAGACCCGCCAGTAGGAATTTCACATGTTTTGGTGTTATCAGATATTTCTATCTGCCAACGTGTGTAATGATCCTTAGACTTTAAGATTATCATTAATACGTGTCACGACTCGCGCATTTTGATTTACTGATGAAAACCATCACGCATACAGTTGGCGGAAAGTAGGGTATGTTGGGTGCGTCACGAGTGACATGTTATTAATAGATAAGTCGAGGAAGAATTTGTTCATTCCATTTATGGAAGTTGATATCTTGACCCTTTGATTGAAATAGGACCGTCGCGTGAGAAAAAGATTATATTACACAATGAGCGTTCGTATGTGGATGTCATTGTTGCGACTTTAAGTTCCTTCTCTTGGGTGTCTTGACCCGTTGCTAGATAGTACTCTTGGATTTTGACAAGTCCGCCTAATGCCAACGAGAAAGAATTCTAGAGGGTCACACATTAAGTGTTTATGGTGGTCTTAGTTAAATTCTATTTAAATTTAATTAATAAATATTATTTTCAAGACAATGAAATACTATTATTCAAGTTAAAATAATTGCCTAAATTAAATAAATATTTATTCACCGGATAGTGGGAAAATATATTTATTTATTTTATTAAACATTTAATAAATATTTATTTACTAGTTTGTAAATAAAATATTTATTTAAGAGAATAAATTATTTATTTATTTATTCGGATGGTCAATAAATGGAAGTGGAGTTCGAGTGTACCAAGGTCGGTCTGGTAGTAAAATAATTATTTGCAAGACGATAAATAATTATTTAAGTAGTTGACACAAATTAAAATAATGCTGCTATTATTTTGTGACATGAATTTTTATTTATAATTTCGTTTTGCGCAAGTTGGCGCACCATAAATAATGACGCAGTATTATTATTAACAGTATGAGTTTTCTCTAAGGTTATGAATGTATTTAATTGCCGTTACACAATTAAATATTGTAACTGAAGACCCATGTCAATAAATAGACACATACATTTATTGTGCCATGTACCGAACCGCATGCCCGGTAAATTGAGAATTGTTGAGCTAAACAATTTCTATTTCGAATCCTCTTCCCGCCTCTCTCAAGAACGAGAAACATTCTTCAAGGCCGAAGAACAAACGATCAAGAACGACCGACACAAGACACTCGTTTCACCACGCTAGCACTTGGAGAACGAGTGGTGTCGATCGGAGGCCATCAGAGCACGTGTGGATCACCGCTAGAGGGATTCTAGTTTGGATCCTTGCAAGCACAACAAAATAATCCGGAAGAGTCATTTCGGACAATCAACATCATCAACGAAGAAATTACCGAAAATCCAGATATTCTTTTCTTTATGATGTGCAAGATCCTCTCTAAAGGTTTTAGGGCTCTTCCTTCTTTATCTAAATCTTTGATTCTATTCTGTGAAGACTGACGTTCATCGTTGTATTGATCCCGGAATAATCATTGATCATGGTAAAAATTAAAGTTGAGTGTTGGCCCAACCGCGCTTCTGCTGCGCCCGGAACCTACAATATTGGACAGAGGGGTTGTTGGTTATGGAGGGGAATCTGTCAAGGAGAGATTGGGTGGGCTAACTCGAGTTGTTAGGGGTTTGTTAGCTGGATGGACAACTGGGGAATTTATGGGGGAATTCTCTAACTAATTCCTGGTGGGGACCAGTTTGTTATTCCTTGGGGGAATATTCTTGGTGGGGGCCTACAGGGGGTTAGAAGGGGCTATAAATTGGCTGGAGAGAGTAAGGAGGGGATAATTCTGTGTACTTCGGCCTGGGGGCTTGGGACAGGTTGGGGTCTGCTTTCTTCTGCTGTAAGTTTATGAAATTCCTCACCGTTCCTCCTCCATTTTTCTTCTTAATACATTGAAGTGTCTTCCCTGTGTGTGTTGTGTTCTTATCAGCTACACACGACTCACCTTTGTTCGACAATGGGGTGGACCTACCCAGTTTTGATGGCACCGATCCCCACGATTGGCTTAACTGGGCTGAGCTGTATTTTCGAATCCATCACATGTGGATTCCAAAATTCCTTTGGCTCAAGTTAGCATGGAGGGTGTTGCCACCCATTGGTTTCCCGTTCTAATGTAACTTCTTGATCATCTTTCCTGGCTAGTCTTGACGAATTGATTGAGCATTTCTGTGGTCTGGATATTCACAATCAATATGAGGAATTGTCTGTGCTTTACTAACAGGTGGTGGTCCAGGATTATATCGAGCAGTTTGAATACCTCGCCTCCTTGATATCTCATCAACCAGAACCCCAATATGTTGGTTATTTTCTCCATGGTTTACGTGAAGATATTAGACACTAGGTGTGCACTCATAATCCCGAAACACGTCTTCGGCCTATTCGTCTCACCCAACATGTTGAAGTCGCAGTCCGCAAGGGCATGGGGCCACAGTTTCATGGGGGCGGTTCACGTTTCTTCGGCACTCCAAGCGGGGCACGACTTCAGTGTTTCCGATGCGTCAATTATCGTCATTGCAGTCGGGCACTCCTCTTTTCCCAACTCTACACATGGCACCTCCGTCGTCGGGATCGGGCTGCGAAGTACCCAAACCGTCATTTTCCAGTGGTAGAGGCGTTCAACAGCTGACCACACAAGAGTGACCCATAATTTCATCTCGCCACACGTGCTCAAACTACTAGCCCAACTGGTTAACCATCCTCATCGACTGGACGCCAAATTAGGTGATGGACATCGCATTGGCTCACAAGAGTTGTGCACCCATTTAAAATTTGTCATGGGACAGTACAAATGTTTGATTGAAACTCACGTCTTGGATATGGGTGGCCTTGACCTTATTTTGGGCATCGCCTGCTTACGGACTTTGGGGGCAGTGATCTCCAATTGGGAGACAATGACCATGCAATTTGTTGCTGCACACAAAACTTATGTTCTTCAGGGCTCTTCTCTGGATTGCCAGACAACCTCCTCCATGGCTAGGGATTCCAATCCTTACAGCAGGCGTTGTGGCCACCGAATGATGTTGGGAGCCAAATCCGATGCCACTGCATCCCACCTCGATGAACACCAAAAAACCAGTTTTCACGAATTGCTTGGCAATTTTTTTTGAAGTCTTTGCTGACCCTACAGTCTTTCTCCCCCGATGCGCCACCGCATGCACTCCATCCGGCTACTGCTAGGTCAAACCCCGATGCGTCTGACGGAAGGATTCCATGAAGATCCTCTCCTCCCCAAAATTATTACAGCAATACAATCCAGCTCCTCCTCTTACCTGACTTTTCGATATACCCAAGGCATGTTACAATATAAGGGCAGATTGGTCCTTTCTACTTCCTCCCCCTGGATACCCATTTTTCTAGATGAGTTTCATACTACTCCCCAAGGAGGACACTTTGGTTTTTTCTGCACTTACCGCAAGCTTGCTGCCAATTTATACTGGGTCGGGATAAAGACCAGATTCGGGAATATGTTCATCGTTGTGCAGTTTTCCAATGTAATAAATACTTTACTTTGTCCTCCGTGGGTCTGTTACAATCACTTGAGATTCCAAAGCTAATTTGGGCCGACATCTCAATGGACTTTATCACGGGCTTACCAAAATCCCATGGGTATGATATAATTTTTGTCGCCGTGGACAGGCTTTCCAAGTACCTACATTTCATTCTTTTAAAACAGTTGTTTACTACCAAAACTGTGGCTGTCATTTTTGTCCAGGAAGTGGTTCGTTTACATGGAATGCCAACTTCCATAGTCAATGATCGGGACCCCGTTTTTCTCAGCCATTTTTGGACTGAATAATTTCGTCTTGAGGGGACAAATTATATTTCAGCTCCACTTACCATCCAGAATCCGATGACCAAACCGAAGTGGTTAATCGATGTTTGCAAACATATTTATGTTGTTTTTCTGGGGAGCAACTGAAACATTGGTCTTATTGGCTACCTTGGGGTGAGCTCAATTACAACACCACCTAGCATGTTTCTATAAATTCTACTCCATTCGAAGTTGTCTATGGCAAGAAACCGCCCACGAGCCCCCACGATCTTCAATTGCTTGCCCTCTGAAATTCGTGTCAAAGCAATAGCCAATGCCTTATTAGACCCGCAATGAGGTCATCTCCACTTGGCTCCTTCCCAGGATTACATGTACCATCAAGCTGATTGTCATCGCCGTGATATTTTCTTTCAGGTTGGGGATCTTGTCTATGTCCGCCTTCGGCCATATAAACAGCATTCACTACTTCAACGGAGCCTTTGGCCACATAAACAACATTCACTACTTCAGCGTATCAACCAGAAATTATCTCCTGGTTTTTACAACCCTTTTCCCATCCTCATAAAATTTGGCCCTGTGGCATATAAACTGGATCTCCCGGCGACAGTCTGCATACATTCAGTTTTTCATGCGTCTCAACTTAAAAAAAATGGTGGGCTCTCGTCCAGTGCAACCAACTCTACCCACTGATATGACACCTGATTGTCGCGACTGGCTTTAGCCGGAAACTAATAAGACCTTTGGTCCAACAGCCCCCTTCGAGAGGGCTACTTTGTATATAAAGGGATGAAAACTGTAGCAGAATTACAGGGGGGAAGGAAACAGAAGAAGAAAACAACATAAATATAGAGAAGTGCACTCGGATTGCCCCACTGCTCTCTTGCCCAAGCTTTCCCGTCGAGTCTCAAAACAGTTAATCCCCTCTTCAGCCCTCCCTATTTAACAGCCTCCCTAACTGCAGTGGGTCCCACCTCCCAGAATATTCCTCCAAGATCCCCAGCTTATTAACAGCCACTGTCTCCCCCACTTAGTGCGTCATGTGGACATCTAACAAAACCCTCCCAGCTGTCCAACTCTTTCCAAGTTGTATTTCCCCTTGAGATCGGTCTTGTCCTCAAGACTAAAAGAGGAGAGGTGGTGTTTGATGATTGGAGCATTCCCCCAAGTCTTGATCATGTGCGTCCTCGGCTATACTGTTGGTATCCAAACAGACAGGGCGGGAGCTTCTTCAGTAGCAGCTCCCCCACTCAACACTTTACTCATGACATCACTCTCCACCCCTAGCAAAAATTCAGCATGTCTGCCTTGGAGCCTTGCACTGCTCGTTCACTATTGCACCAATTACAAAAGCACTTGTTTGAATGGAAATCCGTACCTTACAATGAGGTAGGGTGCTCAATTTATAAATGAAAAATGGAGTACAATGGGTTACCCACACCGATGTGGGATACAAATATTAAAAAACATTTAACTCTTAACACTCCCCCTCAAGCTGTGACATATATATTTATCGTGCCCAGCTTGTTACATAAAAACTGGACATGTGGTCCAGACACCCCTTTTGTGAGAACATCTGCAAGTTGATCAGAGGTGTGAACATAGCCGAATGTGATCTTCTTCTCAAAGTTTTCTCAAACGAAATGTCAATCAACTTCAATATGCTTGGTCCGCTCATGAAAGACTGGATTTCTGGCAATCTTGATAAGAACTTGATTGTCACACCAGATATGTGCCAGTTTCATGACAAGATATTCGATCACTTGTAGAATCTGTTGTGCCCAAATAATCTCTGCAGTCACATATGTCATTGCACGATATTCCGACTTTGCACTAAATCAGGAGATAACTGTCTGCTTTTTGTTTCGCCATGAGATCAAATTTCTTCCAATAAATACTGCAAAACCAGACATAAATCTCTTAGAAAAGAGACATCCAACATAATTTGCATCACAAAATGCCTCAATATCTTTATGCCCATGATCAGAATATAAAAGACCTAAATCTGGTTCTTTTTTCACATATCTAACAATGCGAAGAACAACCTTCCACTGCGTTTTTGTTGGACATTCCATAAAATGACTCACTTTGCTAACCGCACATACAATATCGGGTCGCGTCATCGTCAGGTAGTTGAGCTTTCCAACAAGTCGTCTATATCTGTCAAGTGATGAAAATATCTTCTCCAGGTTCGAGAGGTGAGTCAACCGAGTCAGCTCGAGTCATGTCAGTCTCCTGCAGTAGATCAAGAACATACTTTCTCTGAGATAGAACGATTCTTTTGTTGTATCTGGATACCTCAATTCCCATAAAATATCGTAGTGGACCCAAATCTTTTGAAAATTTTGACGAGAAAAGATTTGAGTTGATCAATGCCGACAGGTCAGTAATAACAATGTCATCCACATAGACCACTAAAAGGATGTTTCCTGCTGCAAAGTGATGATAGAAAACAGAGGAATCCTTTATGCTTTGGGACATGCCAAAGCTTAGCATAACAGTGCAAAAACGGCCGAACCAAGCACGTGGCGACTGCTTGAGTCCATACAGCGATCAACGAAGGTGACAAACCTTGGAGGACTCCCCTTGAGCAACAAACTCAGGTGGTTGCTCCATATAAACTTTTTCATTAAGAAAACCATGAAGAAAAGCATTTTTAACATCCAACCGATGGAGAGGCCGGTGAGAGGAGGCGGCAAGAGAGATAAGTAGGCGAACAAAGACTATTTTAGTCACTGGAGAGAATGTGTGAAAATAACCAACTCCATATGCATGTGCATAACCTTTGGCAACAAGGCGAGCCTTGAGACGATTAAGAGAACCATCGGTGTTGGCGTGTACTGTATAGATCCATTTGCAACTGACCACCTGCTTATTCAAAGGAAGAGGGACAAGATCCCAAGTATGGTTGGTGTCCAGAGCCTGGAGTTCATCCCGCATAGTCTGTAACCAGTCGGGATGAGATATGGTCTCAGCAACAGTGCGCGGCGTGGAGTGGGCAACAAGCGTCTCTACAACTCGTGAGGTAGCCGCGGATAATCTCTGATAAGACTGACAAGAGCGTGAGCCTTTGCAAAGCGCAATAGGCAACTCCGATGATGGAGGATCAGGAGCAGGTGAGTTGTCAGGTGTCGTAGCAACCTCAGGTGTCAGGGTGGTAGGTGTGCTTGATCAACGAGTATATACCTGGTCAAATCGGGATCCAACAACATCACTAGGAAGGGGGGGTGGTGGTGTATCGAGAAAATATGGTAAAATAACTTCGGAATCAGGAATAGGAGATGATGACGGGAACCCAGGAACAAAAATAACTAAGGATTCAACACAGTAAACATCGGCGAAGACAACATAACGACGTAAATCTGGAGAGAAGCATCGATATCTGCATTGGGTGCGGGAATAGCCAAGAAAGATGCATTTGAGTGCACGTGCATCAAAAATGCGGAGGGGCAGTGAATGAGGTGGTAATGTTAGAAATAAAGAATGGAAGAGTGTCTCCCTCTGAAGAACAGACGATGAAAGTCTATTAATAACTATAGAATGATTATAGACGTGAAACCAATACCTAAGATCCCTCTCTAAGGGAAGTCTTAGGCTTATTTTATAATGAATAATAAAGATGACATGACACTTAAACATTGATGCGAGACTCACATTTTCAAACACTCCCTCTCAAGCTAGATGTACATAGCTTGGATACATAAGAAAACAAAGCAACAAAAAACACTGCAAACACTTCCGCCTCAAGCTGGACATACCCAGCTTGATTAAAAAACAAGGCAAAACAAAAAGAAATCATCCGCGATCGCAACCCCCCTGAGATGAAAATGATGGATGATGGAAGATGTCGCTGAAATAGTCGGATTATATCAGTGGTGTGACAAGACGTCGAGGCGCAGTAGAGGAACCGCGCAGGCGGGGCCAGTCGACGGGGCACCGGGAAAGCCGCACAGGCTGGGCCGATCGACAGGGCACCGGGAAAGCCGCACTGGCGAGGCCGGTCGTTGGGGTGTCGGGAAAGCCGCACAGCGGGGTCGGTCGACGGAGCGCTGGAAAGTCGTTGGAGGGTCCGGCGACAGTGGGGATTCCGCAGGAGGGGCTTCCGCAAAGGAGGTGTTGATGCGCAGGTAGCTGGTGGCGAAAAAGGAGGTGCCGACAGGGTGCAGGGTTGACGCGCAGAGGGTGCCATCGTGCAGGGAGGGTCGTCGCGCACATGGAGGGGTTGTCGTTGACTGGAGGCGTACCGTCTGCAAGAGAGGCGCCAGCGTGGAGGGCCGTCGAGGACATAGGGGTGTTGTGCGGGAGGGCCGCCTTCTGGGCGAGGTGCCTGCTTCGCGGGAGGGTCAGCGAGGGCGTAGGGCTCGCGGGGTCGGTCGATGGGGGTCGCCTGGAAAGGTCCAGATAAATATTCACGACCATTGTCAGAACGTAAGCAATGAAGTTTACCAAAAAATTGTGTTGTGATTTCTTAATAATAAGAGCGGAACACTGAAAAGATTTCTGAACGATTTTTCAATAAATAGACTCAAGTCATTTGTGAAAAATCATCGATGAAAATAAAAAAATGTTGATATCCTAGTTTAGATGGACTGGGACTAGGTCTCCAGATATCAGAATGGACCAAATGAAAACAAGTGGATTTATAAGGTGTTGCGCAGGTAACATAGGTGAACCGATGATGATTTGCGTAATGACATGACTCACAGTTAAATGGAGGAAGAAGACCCAACCCTGAAAAAAGTTTCTGAAGAATGAGGGCATGTTGATGACCAAAGCGATGATGAAGTTGGTGGACATGAGCAATAGTGGCAGGACATGCGAGACCGGGTGCTAAGTCAAGCACATACACCCCACCTTGAAGTCGTCCACTACCAAGCACCCGAGTCGTCGAATGCTCCTAAAATATAACTGAAACAGGTGAGATGATGGTTTGACACAGTAAGTCAACTGTAATGTTACTAATGAATAGTAAATTAAAGGGACAACTGAGAATAAATGCAATAGCAGCTTGTGTCGAGGCAAACGTAATTGAGCAACTCCCATAACCAGTAATTTGCAGTGTTTTACCATCGACCACAGTAATATTACCTCTAGTCGAGGTCGATTTGTAGGATCGAAGAATACCTGCATCCCCAGTGATGTGCTTTAAGGCACCAGAGTCAAGAACCCATGAGGTGGATCGTTGGGATAGACATGTTGCTGGAGTATCACTATGAGCGACAATGACGTTTGATGATGCCATAGATTGGGTGCTGAAAATGCACAAAAGGTAGACATAGGGGTCTGAGCCGTTACCGACATCGATCAATCATGGCAAATGAAGGCTAAATAATTGGTGCTGAAAATGCACATCCGAAATATTTGGGTACCAATTAGGTCACTGATAAAGGAGGACCATGAATGGTGGAGGGGCGTCGCTCTGCAGTATGAGGCGTTGAATGGGGAGCGCGTGTGCAGTTGGTGTCGTTTGCAAGTTGCCCCTACCCAGGGAGGGGCACCGTGAGGGGGTCGCTACCCAGGAAAGGGGCGCCGTGAGGGGGCTGCTGCCCAGGAGAGGGCGCCGCGAGGGGGTTGCTACCCAGGAGTGGCGCCGCGAGGGGGCGCAGCCCAAGAGGGGCGCCGTGAGGGGGCCCGCCTCCTAGGAGGGAGGGCTCTGCCCAGGAGGGGTGCCGCGAGGGGAGGGCGACGCCTAGGAGGCGCTCGAGATGGGGCTTGTCCTCCTGGGAGGAGCGGCGCGCAAGGGGTGTTGGTGCGTAGGAGGCGCTGGGAGGGAGGGTTGGAAAAATTAACCTAGCCCTCTGATACCATGTTAGAATGGAAACCCGTACCTTACAATGAGGTAGGGTGCTCAATTTATAGATGAGAAAAGGAATGCAATGGGTTACCCACACTGATGTGGGATGCAAATATTAAAAAACATTTAACTCTTAACAGCTCTCAACAGCTGTCCCACTGCCATCACAATTAGAACAAGTGGACTGAACCCTAATGGTTATGCCCCCCCCCCAAAAAAAAAGGTCAGGCCTGAACCTTTATGATGTGAACAAGTTTCAGATTTTTTTCCCAGGAGAGACACAAGTTCCACCACAAAGCTTCACACGAAAAGGTTTGTAAAATTACAGTTTTAGAGCATCCCTGAGTAGTTCCCATGAAAGATGATTCCACATACATCTTTACTTCCAGGCCACTAAATTCCTTCTGTCAGGGAAATGTACTAAAAATATCTTTCATCCCAGTGGTATACATGTCCTCAAAAGAACTCTTAAAGCCACCACCACCCAAAAGACCACCCAAACCCCCATCTTGAGCTCTTTTATATCCATCAAGGCCAACAGTAAATAGCCTGTAAAGCCTCAGTAAGAGACAAATCCAACCCTTGCCTTTGAAGTTCTACCTTCACACCATCGGATTCCACGAACCAAGCAGTAACACCTGTAGACGCATTAATATTGTTGTTGACAGATTGAGACAAACACCCTCCAGTCCTCTCAAAAGGGAGCTTTGATCCCTTGTTAGACTGGGCACACTGGGCAGACCTGCATTTTGTGGTAGCTGCTAACGTTAACCCTATGGATCTGGCCCCTGCATGGAAGACAATGACCGTGGTATCACTCTGTTGCCCTTGCTGCCTTAGAGAATTGAAAGTTTGGGTACTTGCTTGCCCAAAACTGGATGGAGCTAAGTAGACATCAACATGCTCCCAAAAGTCACTCACTAATCAGGTGCCAACCCCTGTTCCAAAAAATAGTAATGCTAGCTGGAACCTGGGTGAGCCAGACTACCCCATTGACATATCTTTTTGCTACCCCCAAAAAAAAGCGTGACAACCAAATAAAGGTTTGGATGTCGAGCATTAGGTTCGATCCCAGGGGATTCGCTCGGCCCCTGCATGGAAGACAATGACCGTGGTATCACTCTGTTGCCCTTGCTGCCTTAGAGAATTGAAAGTTTGGGTACTTGCTTGCCCAAAACTGGATGGAGCTAAGTAGACATCAACATGCTCCCAAAAGTCACTCACTAATCAGGTGCCAACCCCTGTTCCAAAAAATAGTAATGCTAGCTGGAACCTGGGTGAGCCGGACTACCCCATTGACATATCTTTTTGCTACCCCCAAAAAAAAGCGTGACAACCAAATAAAGGTTTGGATGTCGAGCATTAGGTTCGATCCCAGGGGATTCGCTCGGCTTCACTTGGAAGCGAGCATAATGAACCTCCTGCACAGTGGGAGGCGCATCCAAGAAAGAATATGTCTCCCTGTGATCTTGAGCAGAGTTGTAGTTTCCTCAGTGCCTGCTCCAAGTACCATGACAGCCCTACTTACTTTAGTTGGACTCATGTTTGGGTTGTGATGATTTCCTTGTCTTTGAAATGGTTCAAGGAAGAATTGCCGCCTTATGCAATGAATCATTACATCTGTTGTGCGTATTCTCTACTGATCCTGAAGGTAAGCCATGTAGTGGTGGTAACCCGGTTGATTTGGTGCCCATGTCGGAGCCTATGTCATCCTTCACAGCAACCCCAGACGAATTTTCCCTAAGTTGACATGGTCGGGTAGAAAACTGAAACAGTGTCTGATGTTGCGCAAGTCCTTCAGAGCAGAATTGAGCACTTTGAACCCGCAAATCACTGAGTTCGGTGAAAGCTGGAATGCGATTCAGTGCAGAAAAATCCAATCAGCAAGAACAACAGACTCACCTCCTGCAATTGATGGCTTTGCCACTCGCCTTGCGTCAGTTTGTGACTCGTAACTCTAAGCTTGCCAACAGACTTTGCTGACAACTGCTCGCATGGTCCAGCTTCTCAGATATCTTCCTTCACACCTTTGCGCTGCTTTGCCAATTCCTCCCCTTGCGTCTTCAACGCGCTAGGTACCGCAGCCAATGTCTCTCCTTGTTGCGTTGTCATCTCCCAATGATGCATTTCTCCAGCTATTTTTAACGAAGAATCTTCTTCTCTCTGTGGTTCAACTTGCTACCGCGACATCTTCTCGCTCGCATCGAAGCTGCCCGTGTCTGATCCCTTCACTGTTTTCGTTGTTCGCTCTTCTCCTTGCAGCGACATCTTCTCCATGCGGCGTGCCAAGCCAGAGAGATGTTTCCAGAATTCAGGTTCCCTCAACTTGCGTTTCCTCTTCAGCCGCTCTTGATTCCTTTGTTGTTGGTTCAGTGTGAGTTTTTCCATTTTGGACATCAGAGTAGACAGACCTGCTTCAACATATCCCATGCACGGGTCCCTCCCTCCAAGTCGCACCTGTTGCACGTAACTTACCGGTTTTGCGGCATCCCCTTCGTCACGCTCCTGCATTGCGCTAGACGCTGTGGGTTGCGCCTCTGGTAGTGCGATCATCTGAGGAGATGAAGTCACCTCCTGCTGCGGTATCCTCTTGTCAAGGCGACACTCTAGTTGTGAGAGAACTACCAGGAATTCAGATTGCTCCCTTTCCAGCCGGATCGATGCGAGCATAGCATTGATTCCGCTCCATCAATTATCGTTGCCATCATCCTCGGGAGGGGGCCGAGTCGGAGAGGCGGGGATTTAGTTGGTTATTCAGCGGCTGTAAGCTTGGGCGGGAAAGCTCTTTGGCTCCCCGATTCTTCTCCTTCTTTCCTGTAATTTTTCTTACATAATTTCAATACAAAGCTTTACCCTCTGCTTTTGGAGAGGGCTGGTCGTGGTGTTTTAACAAAAAAAAATTAGAAAAAATGACGGAAAATCAAGTAGGAATGCTGTTGAGATGCGTTTAATTGATTTGAGGGTTGGGGAACCTTCAAAACTTTATTATCAAACAGAAGAAAATATTTATGACTAGCTCTAATGGACTATTTATATAACGATTTCAACCACAACTAACTGTAGCTTATGATTATAAATATTTTACATTTATGTGAATTTTATATTGCAGTCTTTTTTTTCATTAAATGTTTCCTCAACAGCTGATTTCGATCATTGTCTTCCTTTTTTGGGCAGGATATTGTGCATATCTTGATGCTGAGAATTCATTGAATGAGTCACTCCTAGATTTTGTTGGTGTGGACTCTGAAAAACTTCTTATTGCAAATGCCAATTCTGGTGAAAATTTGTTGAGCATGGCTCACACACTCACAAAAAGTAATTCTGTAGATGTTATTGTGGTAGATAGCGTAAGTATTTGTTACCTGCTTTTATTGGATAGATTGTTTATATAAATTAATTTATCTACAGCTACAAATTATCATTTATATTTTCATCCTGTTTAGGCTGTTTTTTAAAATTATGACAAAGGTATCCTCTTTTTTAAATTCGCAGAGAGGAACTCGGTTATAGTTATTATCGAAAAGTTCGTCCTTTTGTGGTTAAAGATGTTTTAAGAGGATGGAAAATGGTAAAGCGGTTGGGCTTGATAACATCTGGATTGAAGTGTGGAAATATTAAGGAGTTGTGTATTAATTGGCTCACTAGGTTATTTAATGAAATGATGAAATATAAGAAAATGTCTGATAAATGTTGGAAGAGTTTTCTTGTACCTATTTATAAAAATAAGAGTCATTTTAAGTTGTGGGAATTATAAAGACATTAAACTTCTAAGTCACATACCATGAAACTTTGAGAGAGTGATGAATCGAGGATTCGAAGGGAAACTAATGTTTCAGATAATCAATTTGGTTTTATACATGAACGTTTAACCATAGAAGCAATTTATTTGATCAAAGTTCTAATGAAGTATTATCGACAAAAATGCCAAGATTTCCATATGGTTTTCATTGATTTTGAAAAGACATGTGATAAAGTTCCTAGAGAGGTTTTATGGAAAACTCTTAGAAAAATGGTGCAGGTGATGTATATCAAACTCACTCAAGACATGTATGTAGAGAGTTTGACTCGAGTGAGATCTCTGGTAGGAGACACTATAGACTTTCCTGTCTCAATAAGACTGCATCAAAGTTCAGCTTTAAACTCATATCTTTTTGTTTCGGTCTTTAGATAAACTTACAAAGCATATTCATGTTGAGATACCTAATTGTATGTTTTTTGCGAATGATATAGTTTTCGTTTTAGAATCCAAAGAGACTACCGATTTAAAGTTATAGCTTTTGGGTAAACTTTAGAATTAACAGGTTTTCGCCTTAGTCGAGATAAGACAGAATATATGGTGTCGTTTTAGCCAATGATTATGGATGCGAGATTGAGAAACCTTGTTATTTCAAAAGTGGACCGTTTTGATATTTAGGCTCATTATTGCAATTTGATGGAGATATTATTGCATATACCTCTCATTGGATTCAAACTGGATGTATAAAATGGAGGAAGACTTTTGGAGTGTTTTGTAATCGTAAAATTCCTTTGAAATTAAAGGGTAAATTTTACTAGACTATCATTAGAACAACTATTTTATATGGTAGTGAGTGTTAACAGAGTATTTTAAACAAAAAATAGGAGTAGCAAAAATGAAAATGCTGAGATGGACATGCCATACTCAGATAAGATTAGAAATGAATGTGGTCGAGAGAGAATTGGAGTTGCTCTGATTGACGAGAAGATGACTGATACTAGATTAAAATGATTTGGACATGTTAAGAGAAGATTTAGGGATGCATCTGTTAATAGGGTAAGCTTAATGACAACTTCACTTATTAGAGGAGGTAGAGATAGACCTAAAAGAACTCTTAAACAAGTCATTCAAGATGATCTTATTCTAAATGGTTTCAATGACAATATGGTCTTCAATAAAGCTAATTTGCGACGTTTGATCCATGTAGTCGACCTTGTTCAACTGGGTTTAAGACTTATTTGTTATTATTGTTGTTTAAAAGTTCGTAAAACATGTCTGTTTTTTGCTTGTGAGTTTATGTTTTATTTTTTTATCTTCAGTTTTAAGAGCTTTTTCTGATGAGTGCAACCATGTTAACCTATTCTGTCACTCCTTTTTCTATTCTCCATGTTAATTTAATTGTTTCACTAAGTGGGATTGCGTTTCTTGTTAATATTAATGATTCCTAGCTCCATTTTTTGAATTTAAATTTAAATCTTTTGGGTAACCATTTTTTATCCTGACCACCTTTTTGTGTTCGACTTAATTAGGTAGCCGCTCTCATCCCCGGGCGTGAACTTGATGAACCAGTAGGTAGCATCACCACTAATTTGCAGTCTTTGATGATGACTCAAGCACTACGGAAAATTAATCAGTCATTATGTCAAACTGGAACGGTTGTTATTTTCCTTAATCAGGTTCAAACATTGTTACTTCATTGTGCACATTTGCAGATGTGATTGAGCACATCAGTCTTAGAAGATGCGGCTTCGTCACACATTAAACAAGAACAAATCAAATTCAAAATCTTAAATGGCCTATATTTGTTTAAATGCAAGAAATCTAATTTGCTAGGGATTGGCGATAAAATGATTGAAGTTCGTTGAAGTTTTAATGATTTTGTTGTGGCTAACTGTCGTGTACACTTCCACTGCATACATGCCATTTTAGTATATAGTTGGAGTAAAAGTATCATGCAACTTCATTGTTTAGTAGATTATTTGATTCATAGTTCAATGCTTGGTAGATTCCTTGAATCCTGGATGATTATAATTCATTTATATTGTACTGTTTTATTATGTTACATCAGATTGTGATTGATAAATTATGTCCTAATGTAGTTTTTTCTGTAGTAGTTAACAATAGTTGAATGGAGCTTCTAATTGAATTTTCCTTAATTGACCTCCAATTACTTTCTCTGGTTAGTATTTGTTTCAGGTTCTTTTTTTAATTTTGGTTGTTAAATCGTATTATATCAGCAACAATGTTCTGTAAGATTGAAATTGTTCGGACAAATTTGTTTTTCATATTATTCTGCAAGGGAGACTTTCATGGTTATGTAATGAGAATATAAATGCAATTGGAGTTAAATCACCTACATATTTTCTAATACATTTTAAGAAAATTTAAAAAACAACATTTTCCCATATAATTTTGAATGTTGAAGGCGGTGATTTTTTAATGGTATAAAATAATGTGAAATTATCAATCACACACATGTTTTAAAATATACGTTGCAGATAATAATGTAAAAAATGTTGTGTGGACTGCATGAAGCTGTGATATTTAGTTCATTTACTTGGATTATTTACACTAGTTTTATATCTGATTAATGGAAGGCAATATGTTATACCTTGATTTATTTATTCATTTATCTTCTTTCAGGATTGTTTTTCTAAACTGCTTCAAAATATGCATGGCGTGTTTTTAAAAAAATGGATGAATTATTATTGTTGTAACATTGTCAAATGTATACTCCTATTTGTTTTTTTAAAAAAATTGTGGTTGGGTTTTAGTATTGTAGGTTGAGAAAACCCCCTTGACTTCTTACCTCAAAGTGAGGCGGAGGCATTCTTTTATAAGGAATGAAAAGGACCACATCGGATCACAAGTCCGATGTGGGATACAGACTCCAACACTCCCCCTCAAGCTAGGTGTACCTAGCTTGGACACATAATGAAAAGAAAGCAACAAAACAGACGCTAACAATCCCCCTCAAGTTGGACATGCCCAGCTTGATGACAAATACAGGACAAAATAAGAAGATAGCTGCAAAGGCGGAGACATTCTTTTATAAGGAATGAAAAGGACCACATCGGACCACAAGTCCGATGTGGGATAGACTCCAACACTCCCCCTCAAGCTAGGTGTACCTAGCTTGGACACATAATGAAAAGAAAGCAACAAAACAGACGCTAACACTCCCCCTCAAGTTGGACATGCCCAGCTTGATGACAAATACAAGACAAAATAAAAAGAAAGCTGCAAAGCCTGCTGCTCCCCCTCACAATTGAAGCTCCTCAAAATGATGGATGGATGAGGTTGCGGGCGCAGCAGAAGAAACCACTCAGACCGACCGGTTGACGGAACGCCAGGAATGCCGCACTAGTGGGGCCGGAAGATGAAACGTCGGGAAATCCAAACTAGCACCGGGAAAACCGCATTTGCGGGGCCGGCGACGGGAGGCGGGGATTCCGCAGAATTGTTGCGGGATCTGGCGGCGCCAACGAGCCCAAATCCTAGGTGGTCGAGCTGCTGCGCCAGCGAATGGGCGTGCCGGCGGATAGAGATGCAGCTGCCGGGAGTCGTCGGGAGATGCCGGCGAGGCGGGGATGCCGCAGGAGGTGCCGGAGAGCCGAAACTTGAAGCAGGGCAGCCGTTGGGAGAAACTGGAGCCGGCTGGATGCCGAAAGAGGAGCAGGAGGAGGCCGGCGAGGGAGCAGGAGACCGGGAGGCGGTGCTGGAAGCCGGAGGAGGCCGCTGGCGTGGAGGGGCCGGCAAGGGTGGAGGCCGGTTGCTGGAGGCCGGCTGCTAGAGGAGCCGGCAGTCGGAGGCGCCGGCAGGGGGAGAGGCCGGCAAAATAGGGAGGCGGGGCTGGATGTCCGCATAGGAGGTGGCGCGCAGGAAGGACGCGGAACCGGGAAGGAAGCTGCGGCGGGGAGGGCTCGTTCGCAGGAGGAGCGCATGCCGGGAGGGAAGGCGCCTAGGGAGCCGTGGGAGGTGCGACGGCAGCAGGGATCCGCCGAGATGGAAACGCCGGGAGGGAGAAGAGATCCGTCGGGGGAGATGCGGGAGATGCAGAGCAGTTTCGGGATCCGAAAATACCGTCGGGGAATGCGGGAGCGGTTGAGGAGGCCGACGCAGGTGGAGCCGCGTCGGAATGAACACCAGATTTGGAGGAGCGCCGACTTCTGGAGGACTGTCGCGCGGGAGCTGTGCAGGAAGGCTGTCACACAGAACTGGGTCGTGCGCGACGGGAGGGGCGGAAGGCGGTAGTCGCTGGGATTATGGCCGGCCAGGGAACCCGCGCTGGATCCGTCGGCCAGGGAACCCATGCTGGGAAGGGCGGAACGCGCCGGCTGGGTCAGGAGTGGAGGAACGCTGCAGGGGGACGAATCGTCGGGCAGGAGGGAGATCCGTCGGAAGCGGGGTATCGGCAGGGGGGAACCGCCGGGAAGAGGCCGCAGGCGGACTGCGGGAGAGATCCGCGCAGGAGAGGGGACCCCATCGACGGAGCAGCGGAGCAGTGCCGGACGAAGCACAGGGAGCCGCCGGGATGGGTTGTCGGGCCGGCGCGAGGGAAGCTGCAGTGAAGGCGGGGCTTGGCGCCGGGAGAGATCCGCCACAGGGGGCGGATGGGAAATACCTACGGCTCGTAGGCCATGCAGGCCGCCGCCGCCCCTTGTGGGGGGAAAAAGAATTGAGAAACCCTAAAGTGGAATAGAAAAAAAAGTAGATGGGAGGGGGGTCGGGATTAGGTTCCCTCTGATACCATGTAGGTTGAGAAAACCCCCTTGACTCCTTACCTCAAAGTGAGGCGGAGACATTCTTTTATAAGGAATGAAAATGATCACATCGGACCACAAGTCGGATGTGGGATACAGACTCCAACAAGTATTATGATTCCTTATTCTCAGGTTCATATTTGGAGAAAGAGTAGATCCTGAAACCGTGCCTGAGGCTAGAACTCTATAGAAATCAATAATGTGGTACTGGACTCAAGATTGATAGATAATACAAAATTCAAACTAAAGTGAAAGGGATATGATCGACCTATTCAACTACAAAATTATAACTAGTGGAAAAAGAAGGGATAGTATAACATCTTTATTTGTCAATGTTTCATGCAAAGATATTTCTTAATGGGGTTTAAGCTCTTCTTTTTACACGCAAGTGATTATGTGCTTATTTGTATTGTACAGGTCAGAGCAAATGTAAAATCAGGGCGAGATATTGGGCACACGGATGAGGTCACTTGTGGGGGGAATGCCTTGCGGTTCTATGCAGCTGTGCGGATGAGAGTGGTCATAAAAGGATTCCTGAAGACAGATGATAAGGCCAGTCCCAGTTATTATTCAATATGGTTGTTTCTCTCTCTAGGTGACATTTTCAGTTCCTTAGGATCTGTTTGATGCCACTTATTGACAACTCCTTATAAACACTTTATCAATAATGATAAGTTGTTTAAAAAAATTAGTGGTATTTTTCTCTCTGAAAAATACTCATTTTTCAGTAAGTGTTGTCAATGGAAGCTTTGTTCCAATTTATAGGTATATGATCTTCTTCCGGGATCATTATCATCTCCATATTATGGACATTGATGGCCATGGGGAGTGGAAAAATCATGACGCACAGGAGAATGGTTCCAGTGTGACTCATTCACATGGTCAAGAATGTCCGCGGAGAGGATAATTATCCCATCTTATGATATTAAATTTGATGCGTCTCTATGGTTAAAGGGGTCTTATTCTTGGTATGAGACAATGGCTGTGCTTGTCTAGGTTTTTTTCCTTTAGATATGGGATTTTATAATGCAAATGAACACATTGTTTTGTCTTCCTGGAACTTGCAGGTTACAGGGTTGCGGGTGTGCGTGCAGGTGGTGAAGAATAAGCTGGCACCGGCAATGCGAAACGCAGAGCTGGCACTGCATTTTGGGAGTGGCTTCTCTTCAGATTCCCAGGTGGCTTGTGAGCATGGAATGGTTTCCATCAAAGGGGAGTGACTGTCATTTTGTTGGTACGAAAGAATCCTCATGGAATCGATGGATGCGTTCAATATGATGCACTTGTCATTTTGTAGGTGGCTTGGTAGATTTTCTTTGCATTTGCCCCCTTCCCGATGTAAATACAATATGTATCAATGTGTTTCTTTTGAGGCAAAAGTATTAATACTTCGAGAAATGGAGTTGAAGTACAAAGTCGACTTGTTAGAGGTAATAAAACCCTTCGATTGTATAAATAATGCAAATATTTTCTCCACCCAAATCAAATAATTGTCTCTGTTGGCTAAAGGAAATGAGTATGTATTACTTTTATAACCCCTTTGAGCATAAAGTTTTTTTTTTTGGATTTGATATGTTTTTCTAGAGAATGGTTTGTTTCACTTGGTGTGTTGTTTTTTTAGGGAACACGTTTCTTTACATGAAAAACTATGGAAGAAAACTAAAGCTCTGGAAAGTTCTACATTAACAAAAAACTATGGAAGAAAACTAAAGCTCTGGGAAGTTCTACATTAACAAGACGACTTAGTGCTTATGAAAAACTATGGAAGAAAACTAAAGCTCTGGGAAGTTCTACATTAACAAGACGACTTAGTGCTTGATATAGACCATTGGTTTCATAAGCGATGTTGAAGAACAACAACCTTGGTAGGCAAGAAAAAAAAATCAGTGTTTTTTTGACTTGTGCAACCATGTTAAGCTATTTTGTCACTCATTTTTCTATTCTACAAGTTAATTTAATTGTTTCAATGAGTGATATTGTGTTTCATATTGATATTAATGATTTATAGATTCAATTTCTAAATTTACTCCTAATATTTTGGATTACTATTTTATATCCTGACCCTCTTCTTGTTTTTGACTTAATTAGGTTGTTTCTCTCATAACTGATATAACAGCTCAGACTTTCTCAAACTGTTACTTTGCTTGTTTTGGGTGTTGAAAGGTTTGGGAGAAAATTTGAGAATGAGAGACAAAGTTTGGATTTGGAATTTCAAATGGAGGTATGTATTGCGGTGTGTCCCGTTGCATTGTGTCGTGATGAGTAGGTTGGTGGAAAGGGGTTTTATTGCAGTCTTGTGTGTCGCACTGTGAAGGGTTGGCTTGTGGCATAGTTGTATTGCAGTGTGTGGTGTGCATTGAGGTTTTGGTGTTGCATTGTCTTGGAGTGAGTGGCTGGTTGCGACGTGGTTTATGGTGTTGCATTGTGAAGAGTTCCAAGAAGTTTTGGTATAATCTTACATGAGTTGGATTGTGGAGTGAAGTCTCTTAGGGGTGGTTGCGTTGTGGTTGTTTGGGTCACGCCATGGTGGTCTTATAGTGTTTCCGATTTACCTTACATAGGTTGGTTATCAAGTGGGGTCTGAGTTTTATCATATTTGAGTCTTGAGTTAATCTTTTCTGAGGGGTGTTGCGGCACGACCCTCCTTATTGCGCCATAGAATCCTAGGTGGTCGGTTTCCAGGCTTTATATCTCCGAGGTCTATTGAGTTGTGATGCCTTCGTTTTCATCATGGTTTGGTTTGGGATTTATCAAGTTTGACGGGAGGAGGTTGAGGTTTTCACTATGATGCTTGAGAGTTTGAGTGTTGCGGCATTGCAGTCTTGGTTGCATCGTGATCTTTGTTATTATGTTGGTGTTAATGTGGTTTGACTCTGAGATTTGGGGGATAACACACCATGGTTTTTAGATCGGGGTTGTATTGTGACGTTGTGACCCCTGTCATGCCATGGTCAATTAATTTTCCAAAATAGTTATAAATTCAGAACTTGTCTCAAATTCACTCTTATTTCCCCTACTTCCCTCAAACACTAGTTGATCAATGGAGCATCTTCGGAGATCTTTGGTCATCCTTTGATTGGTTTTGGCCCTCAACTTGGAGAGACCAAATTCTTGTGATCCTAGGTGAATTCCCCTATTCTTCTTCTTGGTTCTCCTCTTATCCTTTCTTCTTGGGGAGGTTGTGACAACAACGTTGATTCAGTTTTGGTGTTGTTGTGTTGTGGTTTTGATGGGGAATGGTTGTATGTGGGTCTTTTGGTTTATCCTCATGTGTTGGGTAGTGTTTGATTGGAGTTTTCTCATCGTCTCATGTAGCGATTCTTAAAGCTTTGGATGAGGTAGAGGATTTGAGACTTCTCCTTCTCTATATATGTGTAAATCATAGAATTATCATGTTTTTTCTTTCATTGGGTGGATGGTTTAAATTAACCTAAAAAAGATAATGAGCCATGAAGTGCCCAATGATTTGTATTGTCACATTGAGGGGGTGAATCAGTGTGAATCAATTTTATCAATTATTTTTTCTTTTTAATTACCCCTATTAACATTCAAACCTCCACACCTATTAGGGTGAATGGACCTACTTATAAATTATCAACTCAACACACTACATGCAAAGTAGTAAATAAGAAACATAAGCAGTGCATAATGTTTTTACAAGGTTCGATCCCAATGTAGGTATCTAATCCTTGTTGTGTCCAGGTCGAGTCTCAGACATAGATATCCACTATAATAATCAAGTGAACCCAGGTGGGGAGGGTATCATACTTTACCCCGAGGCTATCTCCCACAAAGTCTATTTTGTCACCAGATAGTTTTATAATTTATTAATTGGTTCTTTATACTGGCTCTTACTAATTTACAATGATGTTCCCCCCAACACTATGAACAAGATCTTTGGTTGAACTCCAGGTTGTCATAGCATCACCATATAAGATCTTCTCCCTTAAATTCTATGATTTTTATAGTCAGGATATGATCAGTAGCACTATATGCACATCGACCATCTTCTCAACGTTTCAAAATGATCAATGCATGCAAGGGGACATGAAAACATACATTGTTTTCTTCCTTCTCAGCAACAAGCCTTCAGTTGACAAACACTTTAATCTACTTTCCTCTATGCAGATGGAAACCAGTAGTAGCAGGTCCTCCTCAATCTCACTTCTTCTCTAATCTTCATTTACATTAACCTTTATGATATAAGTATCATAGGATGGTCTCCTCTCCCCCTCTTTTATCCTTCTTCTCCTTCGACAATAATATAATATATAGGGATAATGCTTCGTAGGTTTCTCTCTATATTCTTGTAATTTTCATCGATGGTAACGATAATATTCAAGAATGGTACATCATCAGGTTTGTTGGTCAGAGTAGATTACTCAAGAGTGGGGTGAATTGAGTATCTATAAAAATTTCTGTTAAAATTGGTTCTTTGAAAATTTCCCCCAATTAAAAATATAATCAAAGTCTGTTTGTAGTGAATTTATAAAAGTACTGAATGTTCAATTAATTTTTCAAAAGATTGATTAGTTCTCAGCTATTCTAATATGAAGATTAATATAACTTTTGAAACTAACATATTGGTTCAACACAGATATAAACACTTTCTAAACTAACTATCAAAGTCCAATTTAGTTTTATGTAAAATGTAATAAACACAGCTTAAAACTAAAAGGTAAAAGCACAACAGATAAAAACAAGAGGTTCAGTCTCAAGCTGAGTCTTAGTCCTCTCTACTTGGTGATCACCTACCACCAAGCTGTTTAATTTAATAAACAATTTGATCCACACCCTGGATCGGGGTTCACAATAGCACACAATGCTATCCAGGTCACACCTGACCTCTACCGTAATTATTTGTGGGAAAAACAACTAACAGGTCACACTTGATCTATTCCACTGTTCTTCGTGGGATACAAGAGATAACAATGAGAGTGAGTTTGAGGATATCAAGTATCCTTCAGTTATGCACAGAAGTCAGTGTGCGTGTTATAAACAGATACATACACTGCTAAAAAATGTAAGAAAAAACAAAACCAACAGAGCTAGAGATGTAGAATAAGGTTTAGAAGTCTCTGTATGTTATGCAGTGAGGCTCTGGACTCAATTGATGTAGTGGAAATGATGTTTGAGTCCTCTTTTGGAAGTTGTCTTCAAAACAGAGTATCGTAGCCTCTGTACTCTAGCTTCCAGGTGTGAAAAGTTCAACTCCTTGATGTTAGGATGTTCAGAGTAGCCCAACAGGTTTTGCTTGTCTTGTTGATCTCCCCATATGTTCTTGCTTTGAGTTCTTGGGAATTGGAAGAAGGCTTTGAAAGTTGTAGGAGTTTGCAGTTCTTCTGTTCTCTCTTCTTTACAACATATTCCTCATGTATAAAACAAACCAGTTTGTAATTCTTTTATACTTCAAGGTCCAGCAGACATGGAGATCTCCCCATGTGCATGTACCTCGTACTATCTACGGATAGTCCTACATACAACATTAAATAATGTCAGAAACATTAATTTGTCTAAATATGACCGTTATATATAAATTTG
The DNA here is from genome assembly GCA_963277665.1 of Viscum album. Taxonomy (NCBI): domain Eukaryota; kingdom Viridiplantae; phylum Streptophyta; class Magnoliopsida; order Santalales; family Viscaceae; genus Viscum; species Viscum album. The sequence continues at coordinate 1,214,827,361 of OY728137.1, forward strand.
AATTAATAAATTAGAAACAGTTTTTATGACTATCAGTGAGTCATAAGTATCGGTGACTCATTGACATCAGTCTGTCATCATCGGTCTGTCAGCATCGGTGACTCTGTGTATCAGTGAGTCTTTTCCATCGGTATTAGTGACTCGTTGTATCAGTGAGTCGTTTGTGCTATCGGTCTATCCGGGCATCGGTGATTTGTCATCGGTGACTCATTTTGAACTATCGGTGTGTCACCCATCGGTGAGTCGTTCTTCGGTGAGTCATCCATCGGTGACTCATTTATCGGTGAGTCGTCCATTAGTGAGTCGTCCATCGACGACTCGTTCATCGGTGAGTTTTCCATCAGTGACTCGTTTATTGGCGTGTCGCTTAAACTATCGGTGCGACTGATCATTGGTGACTCATCCATCGGTGAGTCGTTTGTTCTATCAGTGAGTCCAGCATCAGTGTATTCTTCAATCAATGACTTCTTCGATCGGTGACTTCTTCGATCGGTGAGTCCTCATCGGTGAGTCGATCAATGGTGACTCCTTTTGAACTATCGGTGTCAGGGACTCTGAAAAACTTATAAAGTGTCTGTCTGACACAGAACACTACCATATTAAGTGAAATTCATAAATAGATGTAAACATACACTTATAAACATATTGAAACATAAATATCCATAATTTATTGGCTTATTGAAATGTATTATACAATGTGACATAATTGATTCACTTATAAATATTCATTGAAAAGATTATCTGGAGTTATAACTCAATATATAAATTGATAGCTTTTATAAATTGGCATGATTTGTGATTATGAAAACCATTGTTTCACAAAGGGGCCAACAATCTCCCCCTTTTTGATAATCACAAATTATGGCATAAACATAATGTTAATGAATAATAATTACTTGACTTAGTATATGAGAGTGAATGTGAATTATCAATATGACTAAGGATTTGCTTTTAAGCTCCCCCTTAATTTTGTAATGGAGGAAATATATATATAGAAGGTGACTTGATATCAGAGCATGGTCCTCCTTTGTATTGAAGCAGTTTGTATCCGAGGTGAGATATAGATATATATATTATGTTGAGTACATGCCATGTTTCCTATGCCCCCCCTTAGATTAAGAATTCATGCCTATAACTTTCTCCCCTTTTGAGATTAGCAAAAAGGTGAAAAGAAGGAGAAAGACTAAAGAGAAATAACACAATGAATATGAGAAAAACAGTGAAGACAAAAGGATTTTCATTAAGGTTCAAAAAGTACAATCCTCAAAATAAGAATAAAAAGTACAAAGCCTTATCAAAGAAATAATCCAAAACTAAGGATTTGTCTTTTGAGGTAATTTTCCTTTGTCTGGAGGATCAAGAGTAGATTCATATTGTTTTGGTGTGGCTGTAGGCAGAGCTGGACGAATGAAAACAGCAGGCAAGGCAACACATGTAGGAACATTGGCTACAAGAGTGTGTCTTCTTTCTGATAGAACACGACTCAAAGGTTGCTCCTAAATCATTGGTTTAATCTAATAAAGGGATTGATATATAGTCATCTAGGTATGAGGCATAAAACTAGGTCTAATGGAAGAAGCAACTGAGACCACAATTGCCTCAGCTTGGACATGCAAGTACGGGTTCAGAAGCTTGATGAAATCATTAATGATTTCACCCCCATATTGCATAGTCTTCTCGAAATTGTCCCTTTTCTCCATGAATTTATCTAGGAGAGGAGTAAAATCCTTCAATTGTGCCACTTTTTTCTTGAAGGCTTCTGTTACTGGAGGAATCTTGAGATTTTCAGCTAGGTACTTGAAGTTATTGATTAAATCACACTTTGTATAAATCCTGGAAAAATACTTATCCACCTTTTCTCTGATTTTCTTCTGAGTAGAAGAGGCTTCATTGGTGCACTGCCTTACCATTTTGTAAACAAGATCAGTATTACTATGCACCTTGGCAAGAGTTTCCTTATTAGAATCACTCTGAAGACTCTTGAGTTCTTCCATCATAACAGCCCTCAGAGACTCCAAATCAACAACAACAACCCAACTACCTTTAGAACTAGATGGTCCGGAGATCATCTTGCCAAGTTCCTCCTTCAATTTATTCAATTCTACACTCAGTATATGTGTAACTAAGTTCCTAATAACCTCCATTACACCAATAAAATAGGTCTTAAAATCAGTAGTCAGGGAGTTCAACTCATTACTCATCCTCTTCACTTCTTCTCTCAACATAGTATTGTTTCTAATGATTGTCTCAACTGTAGTAATGAGATTAGGATGAATCTCCTGAATCACCATCCTAGAAATTTTAGCAGCACCAGCATCTGAAATGCTCATGGAAGTAGAGGCTTCACTTCTGGCTCCAACAGAGGCTCTCACCGACTCACGAATATCATCTTTGAATTGCTCTAAATCAGCCTTAGTGACATAGTCACTAGGCATTGGTTGTACAACAGGCTCACCAGTAGGAGGTAATACAGGTGAAGCAGGTGCATTCAATTCTACTTTAACTGGTGCTTGTGGAACAGAAGGAGGTGCTTCCATCTCCTCATCTGAGTTATAATACAAGACAAATAGAATGTAACCTGGATCTCTATTCTACTCACAAGTACATGTCCAGTCTATGGGCTCCACTACATCAATCCCGACTCTTCTTCCCTGAGGCCCAGGTACAATCTCATCTTTATTTTCTTATTCTTCTTATACTCTATCCAAAACAACATTTCTAGGTACTAGCACCAACTGAACTTGAGCTTGTGCTTGCACTCCAGCCACTTCATCTACTCCAGGAACTTCCTCAACCTCTTCCTCTTGGCCTCCAGCCATAATTTATTTTAAATCCTAAATAATGCCTTGATCTTCATCTGCAGGATGGTCATGCCTGTCCTCATCACCAACATCTCTATCACCATCTCTATCAGCATCCTGTTCAACAGGATTAGCATCACTATATCCATCAGCTCCATTCACTGATTCCTCACTTGATATGTCTGCTACTTGTTGAACCACTTTTAATGAGTCACTGACATGCTCATCATTACCTTCCTCCTCCTCCTTATCATTATCATCATCACCTGACTTACTCATATAGACTTCCACACCAATGACCACTGTCTTTTCCTCTTCTTCATCACCTAATAAAGGCTCTCGAGAGGGTAACTTCAAAGGTGGACTGGCCGGTCCATAAGACTTGTCCTTTGGGCTCTCAACAATATCAAGGTCACTCCTATCATCTATAGGAGACCCTTCTTCCCTTGGTAACTCAACCTCAACTTCCTCATATGAATAAACTACTTCCTCTCCAGGTTTAAGGAACGGATCATCTTGATCCTTTAGTCTGGTAGGATGGTCAATAGGATTGCAATCCTCATATAATTTTTCCTCATCTTCTACCCAACATTTCTTCCAAGGGTTTTAAAAAATCTTCATCCTCTTGCAAATTTATTTATGAAGGAAGAATCCACTGCAACCATAGATCACTTCATCACCATCTTCCACACAACCCAGCTTCCTCAGCATTGCCGAAATCATTATAGGATAGTACAGACAATTTTCTTTCTTAGAGGGTCTTATCATGTCAGAAATGTGTACCATCAAGTACCTAGATAGGTTCACCTTTATCCCATTTTTCAACAGATAAACCAGGAAGACATCCTGATATTTCACATCAGCAAAGTCTCTCTTCCTTGGGAAGATTTTATTTTGATGAACTTAAAGAGAAATCTTACCTCTCCATCTAACTCAGTGGTAGTAGCTCTCCTTGATTCTTCATTCCCAGTAAATTACTTTAAATAATACTCATATGAAAACAAGTCTGAGGTTGGAGGAATGTTACCTTGGTAGTCAGCATAGATTCCCTTATGTGGCATCTTCAAACATTTATCCCATTCTTTCTAAGAAAATGAAATCTCTTTTCCCTTCACTACTGACTTCATCCTTGCTTCCTCATCTCCTTCTAAAAATATCTTTAAGTTGAGATAGAATTCATGTACCAACTTGGGATAAAACAACCTCTCATTATTCTAAAACCATCTAAGCCAACCTTGAGATTCCATCACTCTCAGCAAGAGCAACTTGTTTGATAAGAGCCATTCAGATTACACTTCTTTCTTAGCTGTAACAACACGAATTCCCAAACTTGGCTTTGCAGTACCACTAGATTCACCTTTCTGACACTTAGATGATAGAGATTCACTCAGTCTTTCCATCACGCGCTTCATCCTTTCTATTTCTGAAGGTTCGGGTTCAAAGGGAGTCGAAAGGTCGTGGGTAGAGAGGTAGAGTGTTGAAGGGTAGAAGGTTCAAAAGGTAGCGGGGGAGGTGAAAGGTTGAAGTGGATTGAATTTATTTTATCATTTAGGGATTGTAAATCATAAAAACATAAAATTTAATAGAGGTTAAAAAGAAAAGAAAACTATGTCGTTTCACTTAAAATTGACAGAATTACAAAAAGTTCCTTATAGGCATCAGTTTCACACAAACGGTATTACACTATCGAATTCATGTGATCAGTTTCATATAATAGGTTTTACACAAATGGTTTCACACGAACGATCTCACTGATCGGTTTGACAGATTGGTTTCACATGATCGGTTTGACAGATCGGTTTCACCTGATCAGTTTGACAGATCGGTTTCACCTGATTGGTTTGACTGATCAGTTTCACTAATACATAGAATTTTCCAAAGGGAAGAAGGTCAGATAGATTTTATAGATTTATCATTCCTAGTTCATGTCTGATGTAGTTTATTCTCTTAGAGTTTAAGGGTTTGGTGAATATGTCAGCAAGTTGATGATCAGTCCCAATAAACTCAAGAGTTGTATCACCTTTTTGATAACGATCTCTCAAAAAGTGACGTCTTACATCAATATGTTTTTTTAGAGTGATAAATTGGATTTTTAGAGATGTTAATAGCACTTGTATTTTCACGGTTTATAGGGATATGTATGAATTTAAATCCATAGTCTAATAAAGTGTGTTTCATCCACAAAATTTGGGCACAACAACTACCAGTAGTAATGTACTCTACTTCAGTAGTTTATAATGAAACCGGATTTTGCTTTTTGCTACACTATGAAATTAGAGACTTTCCCAAAAAGTGATATGTTCCAGAGGTGCTTTTTCTATCTAACTTACATCCACTAAAGTTAGAAACTAATCATATCAAAAGGCTATCATCTAGGGTAGAACAATCCTAAATTAGTTGTATATTTGAGGTATTTAAAAACTCTTTTAACAACATTTAAATGTGACTCTTTTGGGTTTTCTTGAAATATTGCACACATACACACACTAAACATAATGTATGGCCTACTAGCAGTTAAGTAAAGAAAACTCCCAATCATTCCTCTGTAAGAAGTTCGATCAACTGATTTTCCATTTTCATCAAGATCCAACTTACATGTAGAACTCATAGGTGTTTCACTACTCTTAATGCTATCAAAGAAATATCTTTTTAAAATATATTTAGTATATTTACTTTGATTTATAATAATACCTTATTTGTTTTAAAATATTTGAAATCCAAGAAAATATTTAAGTTCACCCATCAAACTCATTTCAAATTCACTTTGCATCATTTTTGAAAAAACATTGTATAAATAATTTTTAGAAGATCCAAAAACAATATCATCTACATATATTTGAGCTCTTAAAACTTCTTTAGAAATAGTTTTTATAAATAAAGTAGGTTATGCAACTCCTTTTATATAACCTTTAGAAATAAGAAAGTTACTTAACCTATAATACCAATCTCTTAGAGCTTGTTTCAAACCATATAAAGCTTTGGTTAATTTGAAAACATGTTTCGGAAAATGTGGATTTGTAAAACTTGGGAGTTTTTCAACAAAAACATCCTCAATTATATAACCATTTAAGAATGAAATTTTGACATCCATTTGATAAAGTTTGAAATCCAAGTGTGTTTCATAGGAAAGTAAGATTCTAATGGATTCAAGCCTAGCTACTGGTGCAAAGGTTTCCTTATAATCAATTCCTTCTTCTTGATTATAGCCTTGTGCAACCAACCTATCTTTGTTTCTAATTATATTTCTAGCTTCATCCACTTTATTTATAAACACCCATTTGGTTTCGATGGTCAAATTATCTTTTGGTCTATCAACAAGATTCCAGACTATATTTCTCTCAAACTTGTTAAGCTCTTCTTGCATAGACATCACCCAAAATTCATCATTGATTGCATCATTTATATTTTTAGGTTCAAGTTGTGATAAGAATACTTGATGTTCAACCTGATTTCTCAAAGAATCTCTAGTTTGTATTCCTCTATCTAAATCTCCAACAAAAACATCTAAGGGATGGTTTTTAAGGGTCCTAGTTGGTATAGTAAAAGTAGGATTAGTTATTTCAGGTTCATCATTTTGATCTGGTTCAATATGGCTAGATTCTGGAGAATTTCCAGAACTGAAAGTTTTCACAGATTTCTTTACAAGATGGTTTGAGGATTTTTCATTAATGTCCAGACTGGACATATCCTCTTCAAGATTTTCTAGTGAGATTTTAGGCTCATGTGGATCTGTTTCATCAAACTTGACATGTATAGATTCTTCCACACATTTTATTTTCTTATTAAAGACTCTATAATCTTTGCTTGATGTTGAATATCCAAGAAATATTCCTTCATCACTTTTGGAGGCAAACTTATCTAAATTGTCTTTAGTGTTTAATATATAAACTTTACATCCAAACACTTTAAAATAAATTAACTTGGGTTTACTATTATTCCACAACTCATAATGAGTTTTCTTAAGGATAAGTCTAATTAAGACTCTGTTTATTATATAACAAGCTATATTAATAGCTTCAGCCCAGAAATAAATTGGTAGGTCATATTCATTGAGCATAATTCGGGCAATTTCTTAGAGTTCTATTTTTTCTTTTTTACTACATCATTCTATTGAGGTTTTTTAGGAGAAGAGAAGTTGTGTCTATAGACATTTTGTGATAAAAAGGATTCAAAGTATTTATTTTAAAACTCACATCCATGGTCACTTCTTAAGGATTTAATTTTAATTCCACCAAGATTTTCTACAGTCCTAGCATACGTGGTAAAATGTGAGCAAGCTTCACTTTTCTGAGCTAAGAAAAAGGTCCAAGTATACCTAGAAAATTCATCTACAATAACATAAACATAATGCTTCCCATTGAGACTTGAAAATCTAGATGGTTCAAACAAGTCTATGTGAACCAACTCGAGAGGTTGAGAAGTTTTTACTTCTTTCTTTGGTTTGAAATAGATTTTATGTTTCTTTCCTTTTTGACAAGGATTGCACACTTTATTGTGTGGAAACTCTAATTCGGGCAGGTCTTTAACTAAATATTTTCTAGTTAACTTCTTAAGGGAGTGTATATTGCAATGTCCTAGTCTTCTGCCTCAAAGCCAAGACTCTTTGTGAAAGTCACTTAGACAAGAGACATTCTGTGAGGCTAGTGTGTCTAAATTTATAGCATATACATTATCATTTTTAAGAGCAGTAAATAATAAGTTGTTCTTGGAATAAAAAACATGGAATGAATCATTTTTTAATTTAACATTAAATCCATCATCACATAATTGGGATAGGATAAGCAAGTTATACTTCATTCCATCAACATAGAGTACTTTGGAAATCGAAATAGAGTTAGGGTTACCAATCTGGCCTAGGCTGATGATTTTTCCTTTACCATTTTCACCAAATGTGAAATGTGCACCATCAATTTTGATAAGACTTTTGAAACTTGAGTAGTCCCCTATCATGTGTCTTAAACACCCACTGTCTAAGTACCACATATTTCTATAGGAACTCTTTAGACAGTTTACCTACAGAAAAATTTATCCAAGAAAAGATTTTGGTACCCATATTTGTTTGGGTACACAAACATTAATAATAAGAGCTTTAGGAACCCACACTTGTCTTATGGGTTTCCTATAGGCAGAATATAGAGTATTTGAAAAATAAACTCTATTTGGTCTAGAAGAACTAGATGCAGCAAAAGAATTTTTAGAATTGTAACTTGCAGTAAAATTATGGTTTTTGAAGAAAGAAGAAGATTTTTTACCTTTGGTCACAAAATGTGTTTTTGATAAGTTTATTTTTACTGGTTGATATCCTATTACAGAAGTGTACTTAGAAGCTATCTGTTTACCAAGAATTTGAGTAAGTGTGTTTTTCCCATTGGTAAACCTTTTAAAATCCTTTTTTTAATTTCTCATTAGATATTTTTAACTCATTGTTTTCCTTGAGCAGTTGAGCATTCTTTTCCTTTTCTATAGTAAGTTTAGATTTAAGAGTTACAGTAAGAGCATGCTATTTCTTTAAAGATCTATATTTATCTATAAGCTCATTACATGTTTCTTCTAGCATGTTGCAATATTCAAATAATTCATCATTTTTTCATATTCTCAGATTCAATTTCATGTTCAGAATAATAAGAATTGTGAGCATGTGAATCTAAGGTTATATCAGAAGTGTTTTCCATAAAACACATATTTTCCATGTCGTCTTTATCATTATGAGAAGAAGCAGATTCACTGGAGATTTCCTTAGAGGCACTCCAAGCAGCCTTCATTTCTTTCTTATATTTTCTATCCTAGTTCTCATACTTCTTTTTGTATTTCAACTTTGGACAGTTATCTTTTACATGTCCTTTCCTTTTACATTTGTAGCAAACCATTTCTTCTGATTTATCATTTCTCTTCCAATCCTTTTTCCAAATACCCTTGTTGTTATAATTTCCTTTGTAATTGGGATTTCTGAAAAACTTCTTTTTCCTATAAAATTTTCTAAATCTCTTGGCCAGCTGGGCCATTTCTTCATCACTATTTGAAGCCGATCCTTCACTACTTATGCTCTCAACAGTAGCTTGAACTTTCTCTTTCTCTTTGTTTTTAGTGGCAGTAGTCTTGAAATCTACAGTCTTCCTCTTAGATTCATCATCTTCCTCTTTGTTGACTTTCAAATCTTCTTTATACATCATTATCTTTCCAATGAGTTCTTTAATAGGTAATTTTCTGAAGTCACATGATTCTCTAATTGATACGATGGTTCCTCTCTATCTATCAGGTAAACATCAGAGAATCTGCACTAGTGCAGAAAACGTTTTTTACGTCACCATTTTTTACGTCGGTTATATATAACCGACGTAAAAATGTGGCGAGTAGATTTTTAGCGTCGGTTATTTTAATAACCGACGTTAAAAATCGCGCCTGTTCGGTTTTTACGTCGGTTATCTTATAAACGACGTAAAAAACCAATGCGTGGGGGGTTTTTTACGTCGGTTATTTGGAAACCGACGTAAAAAACCCAATATCTACACGTTTTTTACGTCGGTTATCAAATAACCGACGTAAAAAACCAAAGCGCGGGGTTTTTTACGTCGGTTATAAAATAACCGACGTAAAAAATGAGATATCTACAAGTTTTTTACGTTGGTTATTTTATAACCGACGTAAACCCCCCCCCCCCCCCCCGTGCTTTGGTTTTTTACGTCGGTTATTTGATAACCGACGTAAAAAATGCGTAGATATCGGGTTTTTTACATCGGTTTCCAAATAACCGACGTAAAAAACCCCCCACGCATTGGTTTTTTATGTCGGTTATCTTATAACCGACGTAAAAAACGAGATATCTACGCGTTTTTTACGTCGGTTATAAAATAACCGAAATAAAAAACCAAAGCACGGGGGGGTTTTTTACGTCGGTTATAAAATAACCGACGTAAAAAACCAAAGCGCGGGAGATTTTTTACGTCGGTTTTAAAATAACCGACGTTATAAATTTAAAAAATAGTTTATAACATCGGTTATATAATAACCGAAATTATAAAACTTTTAAAGAAATTAAAGCCCCGTGGACTGTCATTTACGATTTTTCGATTGACAGTCCGCCGGCTCGTCTCTCTCACGCGGTAAACCCTAATCGACTCGTCGATCGACCTGCGTTAAACTCATTTTGGCTTCATTGTTTATCTTCTTCACTCCTCTCGGATCTATCATATCAACTCGCAACATTCAAGTAAGCCTTCCATGAATTTATTTCGTTCGTTTTTTTTCACGGATATTCTATAATTATGTTTTGCGATTTTTGTACATTTAATGTAAACAAGATATAGTGGTTTCCAAGTATGCACCTCATTACTATTTTGATAAGATGGTGATGAGATAATCTAAGATACATATGATTCATTGATGTAAGTGATACAATTTCACATGGTGTAGGATGATTTATGGGCGGGGTGAGACCATGACATTAGCATTGGTGTGCGAGAGGAAAACTAGTGGAGAAGTGGTATCCGAGAACCTTAATTTTAATATATATATATATATATATATATATAATTTTTTATACGAAATGGTTTATTTATATGAATTATTTTGTGAGTGATCCATAGTGAGTATATGAAACTATTTTTCCTTGTTTAGGTGATGATTTAGATTCCTTTTTTCATAGGGCTTTAGTGTGCTTCCTCAACATTTTCATGAGATTTTTTAGGGAGGATCTTACTATATATACATGTTATGCTCACCATACATAAATATAAACAATTTTTTTGGTTTTTAAAATCAATTTGTAGTTTTTTATAGATGTTAGTAGCATGGAAGTGTTGTGGAGTAGCGCATTGGGGTGTGAGAGGAAAACTAGTGGAGAAGTGGTATCCGAGAACCTTAATTTTAATATATATATATATAATTTTTTATACAAAAAGGTTTATTTATATGAATTATTTTGTGAGTGATCCATAGTGAGTATATGAAACTATTTTTCCTTGTTTAGGTGATGATTTAGATTCCTTTTTTCATAGGGCTTTAGTGTGCTTCCTCAACATTTTCATGATATGTTTTAGGGAGGATCTTACTATGTATACATGTTATGCCCACCATACATAAATATAAACAATTTTTTTGGTTTTTAAAAGCAATTTGTATTTTTTTATAGATGTTAGTAGCATGGAAGTGTTGTGGAGTAGCTTTCATGAGTATATAGAGTTTATTGTTTCTTCCTAGTTTTACTTTTAGTACTAATAATCTTCTTTTTGGTTTATGTACAACAATACATGTATGAATTCATGCATAATTATCTAAATTTATTCATTTCGAACTGAGGAGGGTTACTTTTGGTGGGAGCAGATCCTAAATGATATGGTATGAATTCATTCTATCATAACCATAAATAAAATATAGTTGTATTTTATTTATCATATACATCAACTTATACTCTTCTTTTTCATCACAAACCCTTTGAGAATAAAAAACCAAACTAAGGGCTTTGGTATCCACATTGCCTTTTGTTATAGAATATGGGACATCAAAATCAAATTATTGAACATATTCCTCCCAAAAACACTTCCATTGATTTTTATAATTGTGTGAAAATATTTACCAAATGGATTTAGGGTCTACAGAAACCATTAATAACATGTTAAATAGGTAGTTTATATAATATATTAAAACATCAAAACCGCAATCAATATTAAACTATGTAGGCGTCATGGTTTTCTTTGATTCAATGAAATTTAAAACTGTTATATCTAACTATATTTTGTTTTAAAAATAATATTCAAGAATATTTTTTTAAATACCTATAGTTTTGTTTTATATTTTAAATTGTTTTACATTCAAATTATGATTTTTTTCATATAAACATATATTTGTATTATCTTAAATATATATATTTTTTGTTGATATTTGTTATAGGTAATAATGAGTCGAAGTTGGATTACGACACATCGAATGAGAAATGAATTTGAGGAAGTTGTTGATGCCTTTTTTGGAATTTTCAAAATGAAATGTTCCAAGTAGTGACATTTTTTTCTGTCCATGCCTGAAATGTTTGAATATGAAGAAGTTGAAAAGTAGAGAGATAAAAGATCATCTGATTTGTCATGGTTTTAATCCGAGTTACAGCCCTTGGATTTGGCATGGTGAAACTGGACGGAATGTCACTGATGATGATGATTCACAAGATGGTAACTCTGATGGAATTGAAGAAATGATTCGCGATATTGTAGCAGAAAAAATTGAGATAGAGCCGAAAGTTACGCGTCTATATGGTGATGCTGAAAAACCATTATATCCTGGTTGTACAGATTTTACGGTTTTGTCGGCGGTGTTAAGATTGATTAACCTGAAGGCGAAGCATGGATGGAGTGATAGAAGTTTTACAGATCTGCTACAATTGATGAAAGACATTCTTCCAAAAGATAACGATCTTCCAGATTCACATTACAAAGCCAAGAAAATATTATTCCCGATGGGATTGGGATACAAGAAAATATATGCCTGTCCGAATGACTACATTATATATAGGAAGGAATATGAATTTCTGTCAGAGTGTCCTAAATGTGGGACATCATGGTATAAGGTGAAAGAAAAATCACAGGCTGATGTAGAGATTACAAATCTCCCTTCAAAGGTATTTTGGTATCTTCCTATAATTAATCGTTTCAAATGTTTATTTGCTAATTCACATGATACAAAAAGGTTAAGATGGCATGCTGAAGAGCGGGTATGTGATGGAAAAATACGTCATCCAGATAATTGTCCATAATGGAAGAAAATTGATGTGCAGTATTCTACATTTGGAAATGAAATTAGAAATCTCAGACTAGGGTTGTGCACAGATGGAATGAATCCATACCGAACACTCAGTAGCACACATAGTTCATGGCCTTTTTTATTGGTAATTTACAACCTCTCTCCTGAAGTTTGTATGAAGCGCAAATATGTCATGTTGAGTACAATGATCTCTGGTACAAAGCAACCCAGTAATGATATTGATGTTTACTTGTCACCGGTGATTGATGATTTGAAACTGTTATGGGCTGATGGTATTAGGGTGTATGATTCTTATAAAATGGAATATTTTCAACCGCATGCAGTGCTTCTGTTCACTATAAATGACTTCCCAACATATGGAAATTTTTCTGGATATAGTGTTAAAGGGCATAAAGCATGTCCAATTTGCGAACAACAGACGTCATATTATCAATTGAATCATGGGAGGAAAACAGTGTACATGGGTCATCGAAAGTTTTTGCCTATGGAACACCCTTATAAAAGACTAAAAAAGGCATTCAATGTCTCACAATAATTTGATACTGCTCCAAAACCTTTATCCCCTGATCTGTATTTTGAGAGGTTGAAAAACCTTGACGTGACATTGGGAAAGACACAGAAATCTGGTAATGATAGACATATTTGGAAGAAAAGGTCAATTTTTTTAAGCTACCATATTGGAGGTATCATGAAGTTAAACATAATATTGATGTCATGCACGCAGAGAAGAATATCCGTGATTCTTTGATTGGAACATTGTTAGATATTAAAGGAAAGACTAAAGATGGGTTGAATGCAAGATTAGACTTACTATCAATGGGAATACGTTTGGAGTTAGCTCCCACTCCTAAAGGAAGACGAACATTTCTTCCCCCGGCTTGTCATACATTATCGAAGAGGGAGAAAATTAGCTTCTGTCAGTGTCTTCATGATTCCAAAGTGCCTCAAGGTTATTCTTCTAATGTAAAAATTTTTGTCTCATTGAAGGACTTGAAGTTGATAGGTATGAAATCACATGATTGTCACATCATGGTGCAAAAAATTCTATCAGTTGCATTGCGTAGAATATTGCTCATTCGTGTCAGAAAGACTATAATGAAGTTGTGTTATTTTTTCAATTAAATTTGTAACAAGGCGATTGATGTGAATTCTTTGAACATTTTGGAAAAGGATGCAATTTTTATACTTTTTCAATTGGAAATGTATTTTCCTCCAACTTTTTTTGATATAATGGTGCATTTAATGATTCATCTGGTTCGAGAAATAAAGCTTTGTGGACCTGTATATCTTCGTTGGATGTATCCTTTTGAAAGGTATATGAAAATATTAAAGGGGTATGTTAAAAATCTATATTGAACTGAAGCCTACATTATTGAAAAGTATATTTCTGAGGAGGTAGCAGAGTTTTGTATGAGCTACTTGGCTGCGGCGCAACACATAGGTTTGCCTCCATCTCGCCATGAATGAGTTAATAATGAGGGAAAGGGGATTCGTGGCTTGAAAGTCAAATCATTGTCAGCTGAACAGATGAAGAAGTTAGAATCATACATCTTGAATAACATAGCTGATGCTCAACCGTATATCACATTGCATATTAATGAGTTGAAATAATGTCATCCAAAGAAGAAAGAAATGTGGATTTTGAATGAGCACAACAAAACTTTTTTGTCATGGATTAAAAAAACTTTTCTTGGTAGATCAGATGTATCAGAGACATTAAAATGGATAGTGGGTGGTCCATGTTTAAATGTGATAACATGGTCCGGTTATGACATTAACTATTATACATTTCATACAAAAGCTCAGGACAACAGAAGTGCAGTTCAGAATAGTGGTGTATTGGTGTTTACAGAAGCAATGCATTTTTCGAGTGCTAAGGACAAAAACCCAATTTCTGCATCAAGTGCATATTATGGAGTGATTGAAGACATATGGGAGGTTGATTACTTTAAAATTAAAGTTCTTGTTTTTAACTGTAAATGGTTTAACGGTAACAACAGTGTCAGACACGATGAATTTGAAATGACACTTGTTAATCTGAATAGATTAGAAGACACAGCTGATTCTTTTATAATGGAAACACATGCAAAACAAATTTTCTATGTAGTAGATCAATCAAATATGAAATGGGTTGTTGTTTTACAAGGGAAAAACAATATGTTGGTGAGGATGAACTTGATGAATATGCTGATTTATGTGAGATCCCTACTTCCATGGAAATATTAACAGAACATAATGATGATCATGTTGAAGACATAGTTTGTGCCATAAGGAACGATCACGACGAAGGAATTTGGGAAAACAATCCATTTGTATATTCCTAAAATTATAGGTAACATATGTTTATTTCTTGTTTACATTTATTTTTTCCATAAATGTTAGATATTGTAAGTTTTTTATTTATTAAAACATGTTTTAAAATAAAATAAGTATATGTTTTTGTTTGTTTTAAGTTTTTTAGTTTACTTTATCATGTTTATAACCATTACATGAATTTTAAAATGCTTATTTTTGTTCACTGACAATTACTTTACCATGTTTACAATGTTTACCAGGTTTACCATTTTTACCATTTTTACCATCTTGACCATCTTGACCATCTTTTTCATCTTTACCATTGTTTAACATGCTTAACATATTACCAATGTTTACTATTATGTAACTTAGTAAACTTATCTATTTTCTGATTACAGTAGTATTACAATATTTGAATTTGTATATTTGTGAACTGACATTTGTTTTTTTGATTTTAAGGATAATGACAGATCATTCAGATGATCAACCACATGATTCTGGAGAGGAGCATATTGCTGGTCATACCTCTGGGGATGAACATTCACATGCTCCTATTACGACAAAGAGTTCAAAGGTTGGTAAACATGGGTGCACACGTTTACCAAAATTATCACTTGCCCGTACGCAGGATCAGAGGATAGTCGTTGAGTTTGATGATGATGATATTCCTAGAGGTCCGAATGCCAAAGATTTTAAGAGTTTTGTTGCAACTCAGGCTAAGACCAAAGTAAGCATTCTGTATGATGATTAGAGAGGTGTGGATAAAGCGATTATCTCTCAGTTGTGGGAGACGATTTTGGTAAGATCTTTTGTCATTGTTTGACCATTCTTTTAATGTTTCTAGTATATATAATATGTTTAACCTCTTCTTTATCAGATGAAATTTGATATTCCTGACACTGGAGGAGTCAGGAAGAAATGCTTATCGTTGGCTGCCAGGAGATGGAGGGATTTCAAATCAACCCTCTCATCTGATTTCATTTATGGTCATAGGATTCACAACAATCCATGTCGTATATATCCTTTTATAGATGAAGACACATGGAGACAGTTTTTTGAAAGTAGAAAAAAAGAGTCATTTCTGGTAAGGGCAATGTAAACTTTTATAAACTTTCTTATATAAATGATTTTATTAATGTTTTGTTAATTATTTCTTATTCTTAAATTACAGTAAACAAGGAAATCTCATCAGGAGATCCAATCTAAAAATGTATACCCTTATAGTTTATCTCGGGGAGGGTATGCATTATTGGAAGAACAAATGATGGCGGAAAAATTTCAACAACTAAGAGCTGAGTCTTCAAGATCTGGAGAGGTGGCCCCTCCATCCCCTCCATCTAGACATGAAAAATGGAAGAGAGCTTGGAAGGGAAAAAAGGGCAATATCTTTTGGAAGAATCGAGAATCGTAGCTGAGAGGATTGTAAGATATCTATTTAATTTATTTAAGTTAACTTTTTTCTTAATATAAGTTTCAATCATTACAGAAATGTTCAATTAATTAATACAGGACTCTCTTTAGGAGCAGAGTTCAGAGGGGACATTTAGAGCTACTGGGAGGGAAGATATTTTATTTGCAGCATTGGGAAGGCCCAAACATCCTGGTCGTGTAAGAGGATATCCGGCAGGTGTATCGGTAAGAAAAGTGTTTCCACGTTCTTCAACTTCTAACATTGAGGGGGTTTATAAAAAAAATAGAATCCTTGGAGGCTGAAGTTCAAAATATTAATGCAACGATGGAGGACAAGATTAGAGAGTCGGTGCAGTCTATGTTTACAGAAATGCAAAGACAATTTCAGACTGCAGCTCCCACTCCTCCACCTCCCCCTGTAGACCCCATTACTTATCCTCCACCTCCGCCAGTAGCTCCCACTCCCCCACCTCAGCCTGCGGACCCCATTTTTTATCCTACACCTCTACCGCAGCTTCCTACATATTGCGAGTTGTATGTTGATGATTCTCAACATCATATAGTATCATACGAGTTGGTATATTGTATAGGAGATACAGTTCATCATCAACAATTAGAGGTAGAGAATCAGAGGGTCACTGTACAGGATATTATAGATAGATCAGCTAGGGTACCAATACCTACAGATGAGGTGGTGACAGTTGGACAGAGTATCAACCATTTTTTAGTTTGGCCATCCAGACTTCTTCAACTCATTACCATAGAGGTATGAATGTTATATCTTTTATTTTATTTGTTTATTAAAGTCATTTTATCATTTGAAAAATACTATATTTTTCAATTTTTTTTTCACAGGAATACTTCAAAGGTAAAGAAATACTATATAGACAACAACAAAGACAACATGCTATGACATCAGATACAAATTCCAGTGGTCTTGACAGATTGTCAAGATATTCACATTTTTTGTTGGGTTTTTATGAGTTTCCAATGGAATATCATGTTTGTGGACGTGAAATAAGTGTGGGGATTACAAAAACTGATATCATGGAGCTTGTTACTGGAGATAAGTTGGGCATCAACGTGGTGCAAATTTTTTCCATGTAAGTCTTAACACCTTTTCTCTGTGTTATATTTATTAAAAATGCATACTTATGTATGTTTTGTATTAGGTATCTTTATAAAATTTGTTAGAGGAATGAGCTGACAGAAGTATATGGATTCATGGACCCGCAATTGATTTCCCCTGAAGCATGTGCATTGAATGAGGAACAAAGAATGGTTTATATTGCTGAAAGATTTGAAAAGAATATAATCACACAATGTTGGATGATTCCTTTTTATGAGAGGTATGAAACACATTTCTCTTAAAGAGTTAATTATCTTTTAACATAAAAAACCACTAACATTAAATTTCCTTTTATCAGTGATCATTGGATGTTAGGGATTTTTTTCCCAAGGGAGAAAGCTCTTTATTGGATATGCTCTGTTCATGGTGATGTGCGGGAAAGTTGTAAGAATATATTGGAAAAGTAAGTTTCAATTTCTCAATAGTTTTATATATTATAATGAATTTTAAATTTACCCCATTCGTATTATTTTCTAACAGTGCATGGGTCTACTTTCGAAAAAACACAAAGAAAAGAAATGAAAAGATCAAATATGTAAATGCAAAGGTAAATTTCCATTTATAATTTGTACTTTTTGATTTATTACATAAAAATAATATATTGAATTTACACTCATTCAAACAGAATTGTCATGAACAACAAGGCATCATCGAATGCGGATATTATATGTTAAGATTTATGTATGAAATAATAACAACTAGGACAGTTGTGAATTTTGACCTGGTACGATTTCCTCTTAAACTTTGCCATAATATTTCAATTTTATTTATTCATTATACACGTTAACTATCTTCTTTTTCATTTGTAGCTTTTTGATGACCCTCAACCCTATACTGCTGAAGACATCAAACACGTACAAGTGGAGTGGTCAAATTATTTTACAGGTTTGATTGAATTTTAGTTGTTTGTAATGTAAAATGTAATTTTGAATATTGTCGTTTTAATTGTGCATTTGGTAGTTGTTTAGGTTGGATTTAGTTTTTTTTTGAAGTTGACAGTGTAAGTTTTGAATTTTATATAAGTGAATGTTTAATTTTTCTCTACTTCTTGTTTTGGTCTACTTTTGATGGTTTTTCTGGTATGGATTTGGGTCTGTGGGGGAGGGGTTCCAAGGGTGTGGGGGTGTGTTCAGTGGGGTTGGGGGGTGTCCAGCGATCTGGGAGGGCTTTCCGGTGGGGTGGGGGGACAGTCCTGGGGGGTGGAAGGGATGTCCAGGGGTGTGGGAAGGCGGTCCAGGGGTGTGGGAGTGCTGTCCAGGGGTGGGGGGGGGGGGGGGGGTTGTCCAGGGGTGTTTGGGGCTGTCCAGGGGTGTGGTGGGGGCTGTCAAGTGGGGTGAGGGGGTGAGGGGGTGCTGTTCAGGCGGGTGAGGGGTTGTCGAGGGGTGTTTGGGGGTGTCCGGGGGTCGGGGGGCAGTCCAGGAGTGTGGTGGGGGCTCCAATGGGGTGGGGGAGGGTTGTCCAAGGGGTATACATGAGGGTGGGAGCTCCAATGGGGTGGGGGAGGGATGTCCAGGGGGTATACATGAGGGTGAGGGCTCCAACGGGGTGGGGGAGGGCTGTCCATGGGGTATAAATGAGGGTGCGGGCTGTCTAGGGGGTAAGTTTTATATGTTATCTATGTACATGATTAATTTTGATCTACTTCTGTTTTTGTGGTACGATTTCTTGATTTATTTTCTGGTTGATTCTGGTGGAGAGAAGATGACTGCATTCTGTTTAAAAAAAATTTGGGTTTATCACGTCGGTTATTAAATAACCGACGTGATAAAATGCCTGGAAAATAGTTTATCACGTCGGTTATTTAATAACCGACGTGATAAAATTCCTGTAAAATAGTTTATCACGTCGGTGATTTAATAACCGACGTGATAAAAGTCCTGGAGAATGGTTTATCACATCGGTTATTTAATAACCGACGTGATAAAAGGCCTGGAGAATGTTTTATCACGTCAGTTATTTAATAACCGACGTGATAAAAGGCCTGGAGAATGGTTTATCACGTCAGTTATTGAATAACCGATGTGATAAAAGGCCTGGACAGTGGTTTATCACGTCGGTTATTGAATAACCGACGTGATAAACTGCCTCCCACCGGTTTATCACGGCGTTTATATAATAACCGACGTGATAAACCCCCCTCCCCCGGTTTTTCATGTCGGTTTTATAAGAACTGACGCGATAAACCACGCTCACCCCAGTTTATCACGTCGGTTCTTATAGAACCGACATGATAAACCCCCCTCGCCCCTGTTTATCATGTCGGTTGTTTAATAACCGACGTGATAAACCATTTTCCTGGCCTTTTATCACGTCAGTTGTTAAATAACCGACGTGATAAACCCTTCCCATTTTCTTTATCACGTCGGTTCTAAAATAACCGACGTGATAAACATCGTTATTTTATGTTTTTTACGTCAGTTTTTAAATAACCAACTTTAAAAACCTTATTTATAATGTCGCACGTATTAACGTCGGCTAGAAACCGACGTAAAAAATGAAAAATAACCGACGTAAAAAACATTTTCTGCACTAGTGAGGATTTTTTCTTTTGCTGTAACTTATCTTCTGAGAGAGATAATTGAATTTACTATTTCATTGAACTTGAGATACATATCAGAAATAGATTCATCAAGATTCATTCTAAAATTATCATATTTAATAGTATAATTATTTAGTCTCATCTCTTTCACATTAGATGTTCCCTCATGAGAAACAGAAAAAGTGTCCCAAATTTCATGGGAAATTTTACAAATAGAAATACAATTAAACTCTTCATCTCATAGTGCACAGTATAAAACATTCATAGATTTACAGTTATTGTTATAGGCAGTCTTGGTAGGTTCATCCCAAGTGTTTCTAGTAGTTTCAGGAATTGCATATTTACTTTCAATAGCAGTCTGGATTTCAAATACCATGATTTTTAGATGTATTTTCATTTTAAGCTTCCACTGAGCATAGTTGGTTCCATTAAAAAAAGGTGGCCTATTTGTATCATATTCTTTTAGTCTATTTCCCATGATATAAATTGTAAAAGGATTTCAAAGAGATAAAAATTTAGATATAATAGAAATTTTAAGACCTTTGAAATACAACTACAATCACAGTTGAAAAATATTTGAAAAAGCTTTGAAAAATAACAATTTTCAAAAATCCTCTGATACCAAATGTTGGTCAGAGTAGATTACTCAAGAGGAGGGGTGAATTGAGTATCTATAAAAA
Organism: Viscum album; assembly: GCA_963277665.1. NCBI lineage: Eukaryota > Viridiplantae > Streptophyta > Magnoliopsida > Santalales > Viscaceae > Viscum > Viscum album. The sequence goes on from OY728137.1 coordinate 1,214,847,962, forward strand.
TTTCTGTTAAAATTGGTTCTTTGAAAATTTCCCCCAATTAAAAATATAATCAATGTTAGTTTGTAGTGAATTTATAAACGTATTGAATGTTTAATTAATTTCTTAAAAGATTGATTAGTTCTCATCTATTCTAATCTAAAGATTAATATAACTTCTGAAACTAACCTACTGGTTCAACACAGATATAAACAATTTATAAACTAACTATCAAAGTCCCATTTAGTTTTATGTAAAATGTAATAAACACAACTTAAAACTAAAAGGTAAAAGAACAATGGATAAAAACAAGAGGTTCAGTCTCAAGCTGAGATTTAGTCCTCTCCACTTGGTGATCACCTACCACCAAGATGTTTAATTTAATAAACAATTTGATCTACACCCTGGATCGGGGTTCACAACATCAAACAAGGTTGTCCAGGTCACACCTGACCTCTACCACAATTATTTGTGGGAGAAACAACTAACAGGTCACACTTGACCTCTTCCACTGTTCTTCATGGGATACAAGAGATAATAATGAGAGTAAGTTTTAGGATATCAAGTATCCTTCAGTTATGCACATAAGTCAGTGTGCGTGTTATAAATAGATACACACACTGCTCAAAAAGGTAAGAAAAAACAAAACAAACAGATCTAGAGATGTAGAATAAGGTTTAAAAGTCTTTGTGTGTTATGTTGTGAGGCTCTGTACTCGATTAATATAGTGAAAATGATGTTTGGGTCCTCTTCTGGAAGTTGTCTTCAAAACAGAGTATCGTAGCCTCTGTACTCTAGATTCCAGGTGTGAAAAGTTCAGCTCCTTGATGTTAGGATGTTCATAGTAGCCCAACGGGTTTTTCTTGTCTTGTTGATCTCCCCGTATGTTCTTTCTTTGAGTTCTTGGGAATTGGAAGAAGGCTTTGAAAGTTGCAGGAGTTTTCAGTTTTTATGTTCTCTCTTCTTTATATCATATTCCTCGTGTATGAAACAATCTAGTTTGTAATTATTTTATACTTCAAGGTCCAACAGGCATGAAGATCTCTCCACATGCATGTACCTCGTACTGTATATGGATAGTCCTATAGAAAACATTAAATAATGTCAGAAACATTAATTTGTATAAATATGACTGTTAGATATAAATTTGAATTAATAAATTAGAAATAGTTTTTATGACTATTGACGAGTCATAAGTATCGGTGACTCATTGGTATCGGTCTGTCATCATCGGTCTGTCAGTATCGGTGACTATGTGTATCAATGAATCTTTTCCATCAGTATTGGTGACTCATTGTATCAGTGAGTCGTTTGTGCTATCAGTCTGTTCAGGCATCGATGAGTCATCATCGACGACTCATTTCGAACTATCAGTGTGTCTCCCATCGGTGATTCATTCATCGGTGAGTCATCCATCAGTGACTCGTTCATTGATGAGTCATCCATAGGTGACTCTTTTATCAGTGAGTCGTCCATCAGTGACTCGTTCATTAGTGTGTCACTTAAACTATCGGTGTGACCTATCACCGGTGACTCATCCATCGGTGAGTCGTTTGTTTTATCGGTGAGTCCAGCATAGATATATTCTTCGATTGGTGACTTCTTTGATCAGCGAGTCCTCATCGGTGAGTCGACCAATGGTGACTCATTTTGAACTATTGGTACGAGGGACTCTGAAAAACTTATAAAGTGTCTGTCTTATATAGAACACTACTAGATTATGTGAAATTCATAAATACATGTAAAAATACACTTATAAACATATTGAAACATAAATATCCATAATTTATTGACTTATTGAAATGTATTATACAATGTGAAACAATTGATTAACTTATAAACATTCATCAAAAATATTAACTAGAGTTATAACTTAATATATAAATTAACATTTTTATAAATTGGCATGATTTGTGATTATGAAAACCACTATTTCACAAAGGGGACAACATGGTTCTATCCCTTTTCCAAATATTCTTCCTCATCTTCTATTATATAATAATAGAATAATGTCACATGAAAATATTTCTAATATTTAAATATAGAAATCCAAAAATATCATCAATGTGATAACCCTGTTTAAAAATGGTCAAAAGAACTCCTGATAAAAGCTTTGATTTTGATCTTCAATAATGATTTCAAATATTCTATTTGAAATCCCAAAATTATTGAACACAGATCCTATAAAAAATATCATTTATTTATTCTTTTAACACAACTTGAATCATGGATCAATCACCAACATCGTGATATTTAATCCATGAATAATATCCCAACATCATTTGATTTTATTCCTTAGAATTCTCACATTTTTTCAAACTAATAATATTTATATAAGAAATGGAATATCTTTTATATCACTTATGTGAGATCAAATATCATATGCATAATCTAGAATATCCTTCTTATGTTCATGAGAATCTTACATATTCTCAAAATAATCTTATGCATTCCTTTTTATATCTTCAGTGTCAACCACAAAATCATATGTATCCCAATAGGTTTGAAACTTTTATAAAATCTATTCTGCATCATCTTTAAAATTTTGTGTATTGTATGAAATATATTATGTATCACTCTTTAAATATTTTATATACTCTATAGTTTCATATGTATCATAGTGCAACATTTACTTTGCTGAATTTTAGTATGAAATTCAAAAAATATATTTTGTATTTCTTTGTCAAATTTTCACCTCCAACTCAAAATTCCAAAATTTCATCAAATCAGCTAGAACCTATTTAAACATTCTCATGGAATATCCAATCACTCCAATTCAACTCAAAACTACTTAAATAACTTTAGTAATATATCAAATATTCTCAAAATCCATCAACATAATTCCCAAAGCATCTTACAATATACAAATATTCTTATTGAATATTTCAATAGATTTACACTACCTCATCAATTCTAACTTCAAACTTAGTATTCTCCTACCGTCATCCAAGTGTGATAATCAATATATTTAGAAAACTTAATTTTTGATAACACTGGGATGGTTCATCACTCTTCAAACTGGGTTTTTCACTTCTTCAATCACATCTCATCAAGATTTTCAATAGCCATCTTTTCAAACACATCAAGTAACATGTGGTAGAAAATGATCTCATTTTTCATTATCACTTTTCATTGAATCTCATCAATTCATCTCAATAATCATCTAATGTGTGTAAAAGATTGTTTCCTTCAATTTTTTTATTCCAAGACTCTAAGAAGTAACAAAAACTTATTTTCCAAGATTCATCATGGAAACAACTTATACTCAATCTCCTTTTCAAACATATGAATGGATCACCAAAATATAATGGAACACTACTAAAAAAAAGGGATACGACTATGATCAAAAAACGTGGTGGTAGCCAAAAAAACCATGGATATATCTTATAGAAATGTGTCAGTCATCCATATACCCTATTTCTAAGGAAATTGGGATCTGGTTGTAGCCACGGGCACGACCCATGAAAGAATACATAAAGACATAGGTCTGATGCCCGTGGAAGTATACATATAACAATGGGTGTGGCCCATGAAGATAAAGTAATAGCTATGATAAATCTTGTGGCTATATTCTTATGGCCATGGGTAAGGCCTATGGCTATATGTATACTACCACAATCCATGCTTGTGGCTATAAGTTGCCCATATTTTTCAAAATAAACATAGTTATTTTGTGCTTGAAAATCTCGCCAAATCACTAAAACACAACCACTAATACAAAAAAACATTTTAAAATACATACTAAAGTACAATATGATCATTATAAATTGACAATATAATATACATAAAAAATAATGCTCATAATCAATATTAATATGATTAGAACCCTCCATACATTCACCATAACCCTCCTCATCTTATAGACACACCAACATCATTATCACCAACACCATCACCATTTCTCACACTGCCATAATCATTATCATTTTGGTCACAAATATCATCATTTTTACCTAAATCAACAACAAGAGAAGAGGAAACCTCATAAATAGATCACATCATCATTAAATAGGCATAAATCACCACAACACTCTCTGTTTGAAGAGAATAAGAAATAAAATACATGGATTCAATGATCTTTCTATTTATCATATTTTGGTGTTGGGAATCTTCTCATGTTTATCATGTTTCCTGTTTAATGGTAGTATTAATTTGTTCCTCTATAACTCCACCAAACCCAATACTAGAAGAAATATTGGTTGAAGGCCAGTATTTTGATGGTACAATTTTATTTCCAAGTTGGAAGCACACTATGCCTTGATTCTCATCTCTTAATACCTGATGTATATACTCTTTTGGTCCCAAAATGTCTAGTTATTTTTATGAAAGCACATTCTATACATTCTATTGAATAATATATCACATTAATTAAAATGATAAAATAATGTAAGGGTTCCACCTCAACCCTTGAAAGGTGGATTATCAAAAATCAATAAAAAATGAAGGTCTTCAGGCCATTGGATGGATGTGTCTCTATTTACCACACTACCATATTTCTTTTTCCTACTTGCACATAACATGGTAGAATGAGGAACACACCCCTCAATATTCAATGCATTTTTTTTAGAGAAAACAAGAAACAAATAAACATCATATAATTTATCTTGATAAACCAATACAACTAAGTTTCATATCTCAATTATCCATGTAATATCAAACATAAATGACATTTAGCTAAAATACTATATTAAAACTAGTTACAAAAGAAATAACACAAAAATAATATTATAAAAGAAATAAAATTCCCAAAAATATATAAAATTTTAAACAATAATAGTATAATTTAAGCATAAACCACATTGTAAATAAAACATAATCCCACCAAAATAATATGTGGATATATGCTTTAATGATGCGATAATAGAGAAATGTGTAGTTGTGTGTGTGTTGTATTCTTTTAGACTATTCACTAAATTCTTTTGATTAGAAATTTAAGGTTTCCATGGATGAATCTTTGTAAGATATAGGTTTTTAAGTTTTCATATTTATTATTTTTGTTGTTTTTTACAAGTTTAAAGTTTATAGGTTGTATGTTTTCATGTTTATAGGTTTTGGGTTTACAATTTTATAGTTTCAAATATTTTATGGCTTCTAGTAACATATTGATGGTTTAGAAATTTAGATATTACATGAATACATGATTAAAAATTCCATATTTTTGAGTAATATGTTTTTAGGATTGTATGTTTTTGGTTTTCTAGTTATCCAGTTATTGTTTTCAGTTATAGGTTTACAAGTTTTCAATTTTACATGTTTATTGATTTATAAGAATAGATGTTTTTTTGGTATGAATAATAGTATGTGTCATGATTTAAAGTATATATGTAGTATGTTTGTGACATTATGGATCTTATGTTTAAAGGTTTTTTAATTTTAGGTTCATAGGTTTTTATAATTATTGGTTATATAATAACAGGTTTGTGGGATTCTTCTTTGTATATATGAATGTTTTCTAACATTTTAGTTTCCATATTGGATATTTTTAAGTTTTTAGTTTTCATGTTTGCATGTTTTTAGGTTTTCATGTTTTTAGGTTTTAAAGTTTCCTATTTATTGGTTTTTAGGATTACAAGATGAAGGTTTCAACTTTGCATCTTCTTAGTATTTATCTTAACAAGATAAAAAAATATATGTTTGTAGTTATGTAGTATAATTGTATTTTTAGTTGAAAATTTGAATGGTTAAATGTTTTTAGTTTCAAGGGAATATATATTTACTACATTCAAGTTCTCAATTTTATTGGATTAAAAATTTATAGACTTATTGGTTTTCAAGTTATAGAATTGATGATATGAAGGTTTACAAGTTATGTTTGATATTTTTCCAGCCAAAGGTTATAGGTTTGATGGTTTACAAGTTTATTAGTTACATTTTTTTAGGTTTAGCGGTTTCAAAGTTATAATTTACATCATTGTAATTATATCTTTTCAACTAACATACAAGTCATAATTATATGCTCTCCCCATTTCCCCCAATTACATCAACCTCACAGCCTTGGAATTATGTCCATCAATGACATTATGTCAAAGATGCATTGGAAAAAATATTTGTTAACAAAATATTAAAAATCGGTATATATATGTATATATATATAAGTTGATTAGCACTACTTACCCAAATATAATCCCAGTAATTTCCCTTTATTTCCTCTTTAACTATCTAATTTATGGCTTGAACAAGAACAATGTTTCTATGTTTGGAAAGTGTACCCATAGAACTCTTTCATTATTTTTCATTCTTACCAACTATAGCCCTATATTCATTATATTAAATCATAATTTGTGTATGAATATTCTATACCTCTCACATATTTGTGCGACCTCTTTTTTTATTAGAGGATCCAACTGATCATGGAAAATTTACAATTAGTAAGGAAAAAAATATATAGAAATTTATCAATGATTACTTTTAGTAATGTTTAAACACATATAAGAAGGTAGGGGATATGTTATCACCCAGACTACTGTGTCAAGATTAGTAATAGTGAAAGTTTCTTGTATTATGGGTGGTGGATATCAACATCTTGACTAGTTTATAAAGTCAATGAAGGATACTGAAGTGATTGAGAGATAAAAATTTGAGGAAAAATCTATAAAAAATATGGTGGATATGGATATGGAAGTGGGATCTATATAAGAACAATTACATGTACAACATATGGTGGGAATATGTAATAAGAAGGGATATGAGTATGAGCACTAGCGTCTTATGTGGTCATGGGTGTAAATGGATACAAAAGATTTTTTTATCATTGGGTTTTGAAAATAAGGTGATGAAATCACTAGTGGATAATATCTTGGTGACTAAAGTAGAATAGTGAGGGGTGAAACTATATAATCCAATATATTAATATTCATAAAATGAGTTTGATGTCTCATCCTATACCATGACATGCCCTTCGATGTACCCTATGGATCCTCAGTGAAATTGAGTATTCTTCTTGATGAAGTGATCTAACATAACATGTATGATAAAATTAACTTTAAATTTTTAACATTAATAGAAAAAAATATTATAAACATACATGGTTTTAATTAGACATTGTACCTTATTCATAGTCCTAGAAGTGGTAACTGAATAATAACATCAATACTCACAACAGTGATCAACTGGGTCATCCCTAAATCTTTAATGCATTGCTCATTTCTAGGAATTGTATTTCTTATGAATCCTTCATACATAGACATAGTGACCTGAAAATTAGAAATAACAATGTTATATAATTATAAATAATGAAAATGTTAAATAAATTTATTATGTGACATAAAATAAACAAAAAAAGTTAAAAAATATATTTATTGTAACGATTTATCAATTTTAAAACAATAATTTAATTCAAATGTTATATTAGATTAATACTGTAAAAACTCATTTAAATATGATTTTTATTTCAATTGTAAATATATTTTGATTAAACAAAAAATTTGGTGTAATGTACTTAACAAAATTAATTAATAAATGTTTGGAAAACATGTACCATGTCACATTAATGTAAACTAAATAGCTATAAATGTGTCAAAGTTATGTGTGCTTTGTTATAATTTATGGTTAAAAACCTTTTCTAACAATTGAACCATCAATTTCATCCAATGCACCATTTGAGTGAATGCTGAAAACTCCATCTAAAACATCACTATCATCCATGCCTTTATAAAAAATATGCCTCGTCAAAACATTGAAAATAACACAAAATCATTGTTTTAAAGGCTTAGTTACATAATTTTTTTTCTAGTTTATGATGTAATAATGTAAGGCTCATCAGTATGAAGATGACATTTTATATCAATCACTCTAAATTCATAATAATCTATATGCATTCCCTGTCATGTTATTGAATCAAACCACTTACATTTCATCATTGTGACAAGATAATGTGTATGGAAATATAATATAATTATTCTCCCAAAAAACCTATAATAAGATTGTTTGGTCCACTAGACTATATACCCTAAGAGGGGGTGTGAATCAGGGTATGACAGATTAAAACAACTGCCCTTTTAGATCATGTTTTTTTGTTAGAAAAAACTCTATTCTCTCTCCTTCCCATTATAGAGTATGAACAAATATTAAAGCATGAAAAAGACATAGCAATTTTAATTGGTTCACCCTCACTGGGATACATCCAAGGAGCATACACCAATAATGTGATGATGTACCAAATTCACTATAATCATGCTTCTATTTACAAGTTTGAAGAGGAATCATTGTACCTCTTGGTTTACAACCAATCACAATTTGAAATCTCACTGCTCTCTCAACTGAAGTGTGCTCACTGATTATTTAGAAGATCCACTCACAATTTAAAGACTTGTAGGTCCTTTAATTTTCATGAATACTTGCATCCTCAACTGTATATAGATGCTATGTTAAAGTTTCACTTTCATCCACATATGAATACCAATTTTCCACTGAACACTAGGAAATACCTTTTGAAACTCTTTTGTAAAGCACACTACCTTTGAAAATCTCCCACTTTTTCAAAGCTCAAATAAGCCTTCACAATTCTCCAACCTCTTCATGAAGTTCACAGGTTCGCAGAGCTCACAGGTTTGTAGAGCTCACAGGTTCACAGAGCTCACAGGTTTGCAGAGCTCATAGGTTCTTAAAGTTCACTAGATCATAGATCTCTCTAGATCACAGAGATCACTCTGGTATTTGTGATTTCACAAAGCTAAACAATCCTTTGCGAAGAACACGTCCACCATAAAGCCGAATTGGCCTTCGCAGCGTGGTTTCCTTTCGCAGAGCTCAACTTCCACTGCAAATTCCATTTTCATTTGTGAATCTCCATGATCTATGAATTTTCTTCGCAATTCAAGAGTTTAGGGTTTTTAGTTTGATTTATTTACTTTTCTCTAGGGGGTCAAGGTCTATTTATAGGCGATTACACCGACCCTCGAGCCTTCCATGCAAAGTAAGCACCATGTCAGCTCAAATAACAATGCTCTAAAATTTCTACTAAAATTATATCTATATCGCAAAGCACCACATCAATTTTTGGATCGTAGAGATTGTAGTAATCGCATAGTGTTATGTCAATTCCTTTGCACCACCTCCACAATACTCTCTCACAATTCTCTTCACCTATGCTATTCGTGAAGCTAGTCATAATCATAGATCTCACCATCAACATTATTCATGTATTTGAGAAATACATTTCATGAATTCCATCTTCTTGAAACTCATGCCTTTTCTATATTTTGATGATATCTTCAGGAAATCCATTTTTCATGATGTTCACCAAATCCCAAATTTTGGACCCAAAAAATTTGGCAAACACTGGAAAACGATGCCACCTTGTATCTTTTATTTTATACTACCTACAGATCTTCCATTCCCTTTTCATGGTTCTTTATCAACATATATTGTCAACAACATCTCTAGAACTCAAAAATTCACCATGAAAACCTTCTTTTTCAACAAATAGAACCACCCCAAAAATGTTGCAATGTTACCTTGGGAGATTTTCCCCCAAAAAAGATATATTTTCTGATCAAGGTTGCATGTATTATGCACTATCATAACAATACATTGTTTCATTATCATGTGTGACACCCTATGGGTTATAAGTATGTGTTATTTCAACCCTTCAGTTGGTTAAATTTAGGTTTGGGGATCCTAGGGAGGTTCTTGGTGGATAAAATAGGGTTTTATCACTTTTTGATGAAATATGGGCATGACCGCACTGTGGTCCAAGCCATGTTGAGCTTGAGAACCACCTGTGTAGAATAATAAAGGAAAAATACCTGTTACTGGGCATGGTATTGGGTGTGGGACATTGGGGGAATTCCTGTGAACCATGAACAAAGTGGCCACTACCACATCATGTTGGTGGGCATGGTGGGTCAAAACAATCATGGATTTTTCACCATGTTGTGGAGGTTCATCATATCGATTATCTTGGTCTTGGTGTGATTGAGGCCACCACTTTATGATGGGCAACACCAATTCATGGTGGTGCTTGTTTCATAATTTTAAATGGTCGATTCAGTCTCTAAAATTCTGGTGGGATTTTCACCTCTTAATGTAGGCATGTGTGATCATTAAGAGGGGATGTTTAATGTATCTTAAAATAAATTTTTCCTCTATTAAGTTTCTCACTCTCATCCTCTTTCTAGGGTTCCCAGTCTTACCGATTTTAGGAAGGGTTCTTAATATTCTTCCTTCATCGAGAAATGACTAAGGGTAGTTCTTTCCTTCTCTAGTTTTCTCTTATTCATCTAGGCTCAGGAGAATATTAGCCTCTTTATTTCCAATCAACATTTTTAAAGGTGACTAAGTATCATCCATTGGTGAGGTAGGTGTCTCTATTCAATGGTCCTTTATCATGGAATACCTTATTGTTCTTGTATTTTCCTTTAGTTTGGTTTATGAAAATGATGATTTGATATATATATATATATAAGGGTTTTTTTCTATAAATAATTCTTTTTTAGGTTGGAAAATGGTTTTAAAGAGATTTTTTATTTAAAAATAGTTTTAATCACTTCATGTGTTATATGAAATGCCTCAAAGATGTTTTTGACTCTAAAATGGGTTTTCAAGCATGAGGGTGTTAATGATTTTAATGGGGAAAATGTTTTATAAAATTGTGATCATGGTTTACATGAATGTTTTAAGAAAACATATCACTTTGGGAACCTTGGGTGTGTTGGGTTATGGACATATGAAAACCTTACTTTGTGTGGTACCACTAAGGGTTATGATTGTGATACTAATAGACTGTGGAAAGACTTAGTATCATAGGATTAATTTTATATCGGTTTATTGTTCCTTGCATGTCCTAGTTAAGTATTCCCATGGGCTAGAGCCTATTTCTACTTTGTTCTTTGTTTTATTCTTGATGGAATTTTTTATTCCTTGACTGCTCACATGTTTATATTTTGAGATATGGATACTTTTGACAACTTACCTCTATGTTATCATTCAAGTTTATTTTTATGTTCTTGTGGATTTGATCATGGATTGTTTTAAAGGAAAACCAAATGATTTTTATGAGATTTTTTTCTAAATGAAATTATTTATAAAACATGTTTTGTTTGAAATCTATAACTAATAATTTCATGGAGATAGAAAATGTATAAAATCATGGTGGTATCCTACTTGGAGTTTGTCTCAAACTCTACATATGTCATTTTCCATATACAGATTTTTTTTACTGGATATGGGTAAAGGGAAGGGGGTCATGTATCTTGAAGACTTCTCTTGGTTCATGTTACTTTGTGGTGGTCTAGGATGATGGTGATAGACAATCACATGGAGACTTGGTTTTGACCATGGACTTGTTATGTTTCTAGGTTTAGCCTTATGGATTGTTTTATTATGTATCATGGTTTTGTACCTATTCTTTTATGATGTACTTTGTTTATTTATCCTTACATTGTTATACATGAGGTATGTTATGTTGTGTTTTTAGGGTGAAATTGTTCCCATGGTTTTTTATGTTGATATTCAAGTGCTTGTCACCAACCCATGGTGATTGAGAATGTGCTTCATGCCTTATAGCGGGCTAACTCGAGTGACGTGTTAGGTTAACCAGGGTTGTTGCATTACAAAATAATATCAGAGCCCATGATTTTTTTGGGGGTGGTTGGTAGACTATATTAGGACCGTGAAAACTTGATTATTAAGTGTGGGAGGGTTATTTAACAAATCAATTTTGTATGAGGCCTCTAGTTACCATGGGTAGTTGGGGATTTTTCATCAATCAAAAACCTGATTTTAGGTTTATTTAGATAAACCCGATTTTGGGTTTATTTAGATAAACCTTTCCATGTTTGTTGTTTGTTTTTGATTCCTATAATATGGATTATTAAAGTTCATAATTTTATTTGAAGACATATTCTTAATCTAATCAATTATTATCTATTGATTTTAATAGATAATTTCTCCTAGAAGGACCTCCTTGAATTAGAGGGAAAGACCCACATGGAACGTTCCACAAGAAAACCCTCTATTTAACCCTTCTTTAGTGGAAATAGTAATCCAGACTATTGAATCCCTAGGTCAAGTGGGATGTGTAAACTGAGAATGGATGTTGGACTATTCTTTGGATTTTACAAAAAACCCACCAATTTTCCATGGTGAAAATGAACATAATAACATGATGAATGGATTGAATTAATAGAGAGTATTTTCTACATTTTAAAGACTCCAAAGGACTCTAAGGTAGTATTTTCCACTTATATTCTTGATGGAACTAGAAGGAAATGGTGGGATTCTATCATGCAAGATAAATTACATGAGGACCACACTTGTACCACTTTTAAGAATGTCTTAAATCAAAAATTATCTCCTAATACATGTGTGTGGTGAAGGATTGAGAGTTTGTGACTTTGGGTCAAGGAGATCATGTTATGATGGAATATACTACTTTTTTTTCAAGTTAGTTCATATAGCTCAAGAAATTTTCACTAATTACTACCTCAAGGTTAGACAGTTTGAGATGGGTCTAAATCTTGAAATTCGATCGATTCTCATTCTCATCCGTCTTCTAACTTTTGGTGAGGTAGTTGATAAAGTAGTTATGGATGAGGCATACTTAGTCGAGAAGATGGGACTCGGTGGAGATTCTTTTATAGAAGGGGTATCTACTGTGTTTTTTTACCAAAAAATGGAGTTCTATAAGAGTTCTCATTTCACATCAAGATTAGTTATAGGGGATTCTTCAGGATAAGACTAGGTGGTTTTCTTCCAATGTATAATTCATATCCATACTAGGCCTGAATATCTAGTAAAACCCAATATTTTTCATCATTATGGATGATCCTATCATCTTAAGAATTTTTGTGGAAAAGTATAATTGGTAAGTAGAGATAGATCCACCCTTACCAAAGCCTCCCAAGCTCGGTCTGATGCAGTGAAAGGTGTAGGATCTCAACCTCATGCAAAGGGGGATACTCAGATAGTGAATAAATATCATGGAGGTGTTGAGTCTGGATGTCTTTATGCAGTTGAGTCTACACCAAAGGAATCTAAAGTGGGGCTAGCTACTATGAGAGGTACTCTGTTTATTTCATACTTTATAATATTTTCTTTATTTGATAACATTACATCTTATTCTCTCATATCATCTAAGTTTATTGACATGTTATGCTTACACTCAGAGATTATGCCATTTATGATGAAACTTTCTACTCCCTTGGGAAAGAGGAAGGATCAAGGTTTCAAATGTTCTAAGTGTCGGGTTATGATATCCAAATACAAGGTTGTGTGGTATTTTCTAGTTCTAGATATCTATATCTTAAAACTCATCATTGACATGGATTAGGTGGTCAATTTTGAATCCCAGATTGATTGTTATCGTGATTGGGTTTAAATTTTATCTTTTGATGGGGTTACTCATGCCTTTCAGGGTGAGTGGGATCCTAGATCTATGAGAGTGTTTTCTATTATCCATGAGGCTGAAATGATCTCCTGAAAATTATCATAGATGGTTCTTTAAATCATCAATTGGTGTTTAAGTGTGCTGCTTTCTACTATAGTGGATGAGTACCCTAAGGTATTTCCTAATGTTTTTTCTAGGTTACCACCCTAGAGAGAGGTCAAGTTTACTATTTTACCTCTTCCAAGGGAGAGTATCATCAACTTTATATGTTATCAAATGGCACCCACCGAGTTGAAAGATCTTAAAATTCATCTTGAGGATTTTGAGGCTAAGAGATTTATTTGTCTGATCATTTCACCTTGGGCTTCACCAGCTCTATTCACAAAGAAGAATGATGGAAGCCTCTAGATTTTTTTATTACTTAAAGAATAATCAAGTGAATTTTAAGACTAGTTATCCTTTTCCTAGGATTTATTATCCATTTGATCAACTTATGGGGTCCTGATGGTTTTCTAAGATTGATCTGAGATCGGGGAACCATCAGCTAAGAGTCTAAGAGCAGAATATTCCTAAGACAAAATTCAAGAGTAGGTATGAACATTATAAGTTTTTGGTTATTCCATTCATTCTTAATAATTCTCATGTGGTTTTTAAGTATTTGATGAATTAGTACTTTCATCAATTCTTATACACTTCCATGGTTTCTTTTATGGATTAAATTTAGGTGTATTCCAATAAAAATGAGGAACACATGGATTATCTAGATTTTATTCTCAGAAATCTAAAAGAATATAATTAGTATGGAAATATTTCTAAATTTCAGTTCTGGATCCAATAAGTGAAGTTATTAGTCCAAGTTATATCTAAGAGGGGAATCTCAGTGGATCTTGAAAAGATTCAGGCAGTGATTTCATGGGAGAAACCTAGGAATGTGTTTTATATCCAAAGATTCTTGGGCTTGGATAGTTATTCTAGGAGTCTTTTTTAGGATTTATTCAAGAATTAATCTATTATTATAGAGTTTACTGGTAAGGCTGTTAAGTTTGAATTGAATTATAAGTTTCCAATATCATTTGAGTAACTGAAGGTGAGGTTGAATTTAGCACCTGTTCTAATTCTTCCAAAACTAAGTTTAGGTTTTGATATTTTATGTAATGAATTAAGTATGGGATTAGGATGTGTTTTGATGTAAGGTAAATATGTGGTGGATTATGTCGCTCAAAACCTATTCCCTTATGATAACAATTATCTTACCCATGATCTTGATTTGGTTGCGGTAATTAATGCTCTCAAAACATGGTGCCACTATCTCTTGGGGATTGGTTTCTTGTATATTTGGATCATAAGAACCTAAAGTATATATTCCATCTGATGGATCTAAAACTATGAGAGATATTATGAGTTTATTATATTTTTAATTTTGATATTGAATACACACCTAGAAATGGGAATGTGGTCACTGATGCATTGAGAAGGAAACTACCAACTCAAGCTTTTAATGGATTAGTGGAAGAGGGGTATTTGATGATTCTATTAACAAATATTCACTTGGATGTGGAATAAGTGTATGGAAAGGTGTGATTAGATTTTTTGGAAGTGTATTTTTCATTTGATGATCAGATTCATCTTATAAAAGAGAAAAAAACTAATTTTCAATAATTTAGTGAAATCCTTTAGGGTGGGGAGACCTCAAGTAGCTGATCTTGGTCTCTCGATGGAATATTTTACTTCTGTGGTGGATTGGTTATTCTGATAACTCCAAGAAAGGAGTTAAAGTATAGTTAACATTTTTCTAGTTGGTCTTTACACCATGGGAATACTAATATGTATCATTATTTAAGATATTGGTATTGGTGGGTAGAGATGAGGAGGTTGATTATAGACTCCATATCATGATGCCTTACCTTCCATAAGATTATGGAAGAGCACCAGAGACATACCGGTTTGTTGTATCCTTTACCCATTATAGTATTTAAGTGAGATGAGATATCCGTGGACTTATTTATAGGTTTACCTTGTACTTTAAATGAGAATAATGTGATTTGGATGATTATTTATTGACTCATGAAATCGGATCATTTCTTTCCTATTAAGTATACAAATAAAGGTGGAAGAGATCGAGAAACATTATATCCGAGAGATCATGATGTACCATGGAGTGCCTTATCCTATAGTTTTTTTATAGAGATCAATATTTTACATCTCATTTTTGGAGATGTTTACAAAATTCAATGGGTACATAATTGAAGTTAAGCATGACGTATCACCCTTAGATGGATGGATAAACTAAGTGAGCTATCCAAATTCTTGAGGATATGATTTGGTCATGTGTTCTTGATTTTGGTAGTTCTTGGGAAAAATCATTTCCCTTAGTTGAGTTCACCTATAACAATAGTTATCAGTATTTGATTAAAATGATGCATTTTTAAGCGTTGTATGGGAAACCATGTAGTTATTCTTTTTTTGGATAGAGATAGAATAATGACCTTTGGTTTAACTGATTCTTATTTAGGAGATTGATAAAATAATGTATTTGATATGAATAAGGATAGAGTTTTTCACTGCCAATAATCTTATGCTGACTATTATCACCTCTCATTAGAGTTTACTGTTGGTGATTAGGTGTTTCTCCTGGATTCACCACATTTGGGACATCATTGTTTGGGAAGATAGGGTAGGATGTCACCAAGGCTTATTGTATTTTTTGAGATCATTGAATATCTTGGAAATGTGGCATATTGGTTGGAATTTCCATCTCACTTGACATTGATTCATAATGTGTCTTATGTTTCCCAATTGAAGAAGTATCAACCATACCCTTCTTATGTTAGTGAGTGGAAAATGTTGATCTTGAACCCAAAACCTCAAATATTAAGAAAATAGTTTAGATTATGGATCATTATAATAAGGTACTATGTGGTAAAAAAATCCTTGGTCCATGTATTGTGGAAATGCATACATGATAACCATGAGACATGGGAAAATGAAGTACTGATAAAGCAACAGTGGCATTATCCCTATGAAAGTACAAAATCCTGAGCACTTTCTTGGGAAAGAAAGTTGTATAGTGGAGAGAATTGTGACACCCTCTGGGTTACAAATATGTTTTATTTCGAGACTTGATTTGGTTAAATTCAGGTTCAAGAAGTATAAGGAGGTTCTTGGTAGATTAAATAGGGTTTTTAGAGCTTCTCTATACAACACAGGCTTAACCAAGCTATGGTCTAGGACATATTTATTATGTGAACCACCTGCATAAAATGGCCAGGGATAAAATTCTTGTGGCTGGGTATGAGATGTTATGAGTCATCCTATGGAACATGGACAGAGTAGCCACCGCCATGCTATGGTGTTGGATGTGGTGGATCAAAATGGTCATGGATTTTTCACCACACCATGGTGGGTTGTCATGTTAGGAAAAATAGTATTAGCATGATTGAGGCCACCATGTCATGGTGGGAAACCCTTGGCTATGGTGGCAGTTGTTTTAATATTTGAAATGACCTATTCGGTCGTTGATATTTAGGGGGGTTTGTCTCTTAATGTAGGCACTTTTGTTCATTAATTTGGGACGTTTAATGTGTTTTAAACCTTATTTCCCCTCTATTATGTCATTAACCCTCCTCTTGATAGGGTTCCCAATCCATCCAATTCCAGGAAGGGTTCTTGATGTTCTTTATTTATAGATAAATGGATAAGGGTGGTTCTTTCCTTCCTAGGATTTCCCTTATTGATATTCTCTCATGAGGATCTCATCCTCTTCATTTCAAATCGTCATTTTTTAAGGCGACTAAGTTTCCTCTATTGGAAAATTAGGTGTATCAATACAATAGTTCTTTCTCAGGGCATACCATGTTTTTCTTATATTTTCCTTTGGTTTTTTTATGAAAGTGGTGAATTAATATATATGAGGAATGTTTTGTATAAATACATATTTTTTGGATTTGAAAATGGTTTTAAAGTTGTTTTTTCTTTAAAAAAACTTTTATTCACTTCATGTGTTCGATGAAATTCCTCAAAAATGGTGTTGACTCTAAAATGGGTTTTTAAGCATGGGAGAGATAATGCTTCACTTAGATAAAATGTTTTATAAAATTGTGACCATGGTTTATATTGGGCCCAATGTTCTATTTTTTGTCAATGATGTGTAAATATGTATTTGGTGAGTTTGGATGAAGTGTAAATTATTAGAAATTTGTTATGGATTCACTTTATTTCATTGGATGTCATGCTCGAGCAATTTTTCATGTTAAGTTTGATGATTGTTTGAAATGATATTAAATTTTAAAGACTTCTATCAAATATGATACATTTTTTTTAACAAGGTATAAGAAGCAAAGGCCATACAATAGTTAATTATTTCATGTGGAGTATTTTATGAAAGTGAAGAAATGAACTTTAAGGGCTTTGGAATTTATAATTCAAATCCAAAATTGAAAGAAGATTTTTTATTGAAGGTTGGGTAAAATTATATTTTGTATAATGAATGAAGTTGGTGGCCTTATATTTACTTTAAAGAGAATATCATGCATTAAATTCATAAGAACTCGTGTTTTTCATGGTACATATATTTGAGTTTGGAAAATACTAAGGATATTCATTAAGTTGGACCTTAACAAAAAATATGGGTTAATTACATGATCCCAAGAGACCAGCTCAATCCCACACATGTGGGGGGAGGCCTCAACCACATGTGAGAGCCAGAAATCAAGGACCCACATAGAAGTGGAAGGGGAATTTAGGTTAGACCATGCATAGTCCCACATGATCATGCATTTTGGGTGTGCTAAGGAAGAATTGGGCTGCATCGTAGGGGCAGAACCACAACAAGGCAAGGTGTCTAGGATCAAACCCCATACTCGCATATACTAAATCTATACTGTACAATATCGCATGCCACATGGGTTTAAATTAGACAATCATATTTAACCTCTGGTGGATGAGGTTGTTGTGTGTAAACCTAAGACAGATGACCATCATCTCAAATTAAGCTAAGAGATCAAGGAAATCTCAATCAAATTGAATCCATGCATGAAACTTCATCTTTCTTGCACATCATTATTTGAATACTTGTTTTGGCTAATGTCAATCCAAGTTTCACTTGAGTTCATCACATAAATGAATGATAAACACTAGTGGCATCATGTGATATTCCTTGGATTATGAAAATTAATCAAGTGATCATGAGATGTTGTCACATGAAAAATAATACAACTTTATTCACAAGAATATCCTTCATTTTGTAGTTATTATTACATGAAGGATTTGGTGATTTTCAAGCAACTATCCACAATAGAATCTCATGAAGACCTAACGATAATCATCTCTGCATCACGATAATCAATCATGCGAACAATTAACAATAAACAAAGATTCTACATGATCAATGAAGTGATAATGAGAAATTATCATGTGATCACATGATAATTCTAGTGATGCATGGAGAAGCTAAGGTTTTTATCAGTTTGAAATAAATGGGATCCCAAGATCCTCAAAAGCTTTGAATGGGCCCTCAGCATGACATAAAAAAGTAGAGCTTTTATAGTGGATCCTCCTCTATAAATACCATAGAATAGATGAATGAGAATGTTTCTACCATTAGGATAATTGACAAAACTCTTGAAACAGAGCCTCTCTCATGATTTATTCACATGAAGAAGGGGTCTATGTGATCCAATCATATAAAGGATATCTCATGAAGAACCTCTTTCTTACACAAAGACATTTGATCAGAACCTGCAGACAACCTGTGGAATGTGAAAGAGAAGGAGTTTATGTGATATGATCACATGAAAGACACATCACATATATATCTTTTCAAAAAAAGTAATATTTGGAAAAACCCTTGATATGAAAAGGAACCTACATAGAAACACCTCTTGCCTTGTGAAGCAAACTGCATTCAATGATTTGGTTATACGAAACACTTATAGGAAGGTAGTGAGACATCATGTTAACTCTTGATGTGAAGGAAGGAGTAGATCATAACTTGGATTATGTGAAGGTAGTGTGATTGAAGAAGGATAGTTTCTATGAACCCTCCCTACTCATGTGAAAGAAGTAGGATACAATCCTTTCATGCAATCTATGCATTACATGCACCCTACATACTACCCTTGATAAATATTAAGTGGTTGGAATAGAAAAGTTAAAAAATAATATTAAAATAGTGCTTGAAATATTTTGATATTAAAGGAATTTATTTGGGAAATCACATAAAATAATAATAATGTTAAATGGTATGTACAATGTTCATGCACTATGCATTATCACATGCATGCATGAATAAAGTTTATAATTCAAGAATGAAGACTGATTTTACTTTTCACAACATATTTCTTACATGAAATATTTTTGAATACATTGTGTTCACCCATTGAACACATTAATTGAGGCTGAGACTTCATCAGACAAAAGGAAGAATTGCCCAAACATAGTTTCACTAAGGTAACTAGTCAGATATAGGCGATCAAAGTTTATTGAGCAATACCAGGAGATTTTAAAAGGTACTTGAAGTGTACATGGGAAAGTGTGATCCAGAAAGATCATGGAGGAAGATCAATAGATCATCCTATAGTGGATCAAGCCTTGAATAAAGTTGGAAGTCTTTCATTTGGAGATGGGAGCAGAAAAGTCACTTGTGTGATTCAAGAGCATAAGTCTCTAGTGTAGATTCTAGAGTAGGCCAGTGTGGATTCGGGTAACACTATGGGATTCTATATAAATAACTTACTATGAGTATTTGGGAGAGGAATATTTTGTTTTTTTATCGACTGTTGTAATTGATAATAATATTATATTGTAGAATTCATGTTAGAGGGGAATAACCAACATGATAAGGAGTAGGTCTTTGTAATAAACCTAGTAAATATTGTGTGTCGTGGTCTCTCTTATTATTTTTGTATATGAAGTGAGACTATGAGATATCACTGAGTGGATTGAGAACCTTAAAAACTTCAAGTGGTTTAATTTAAAAGAAATAATTTGTAAAATTAAACCACTGATTCACCCCCCCTTAATGGTCAATGCGGCCTAGGGCTCTACAAGTGGTTTCAAAGCGCAGGTTCCCTATAAATATCCCAGAGAGTCTTTATGAATTTAATATTTTAGAAAATTATTGATCAATATCATATGGAGGAAAAGGAAGTTACTTCTAAGGATACTAATATGAAAATTTCTTCCATGACTCATAAGTATTTAAAGAAGTGACATGAAAGAAAGCTGAAGAATAATCTTGCAGTACAAGAAGAGACACCTCTAAGTAAAGGTAATAAAAATTATATACATTGTAATAATACCTTTTATTATTATTATTATGATGAATCCTAGTTTCAGTGACTGTGTTTTAGTTCTTGTGAGCCTTTGGAATATATTAAGGAATATTTTTGAATTCAAGTGCTAAGACAGTGTAAGATTCTAAGGCCTGGTGAACCTGAAATTGATATTATAAAAACATTAAATATATTAATATCATGCAGTTTTTAAAAAAATAATGTAATATATCATGTGAAGAGACTCAAATCATAAATTCAAGACCATGGTTAATTTTGGAACATGGGGTTTACCCTAGGCATGAACTAAAGTTGGTCGCCGTCAGACATTCAGATGAGGTAGTCGTTGGTGGATACATTAAGTGGATTAATCAATTAATTAATTCATTTAATACCCAAAAAAATAATTTTCCCTTTAAATAGACTATTATGTAAATTCTCTCAGGTTATCTTCATAACCATGGGAGATTGGAGAGGGGCCTATGACATTCTTTGTTAGCGGATCAACATTGGATGAAAAACGATGATCAGATCAAGGTGGATCGAGAGGTAGCGAACACAAAAGATCATCCTCATCAATGGAGAATGCATTCTTCACCAATGACCGATCCATAATCAAGGTAGGTCTCATCAATTGTGGTATTTACCAATTTTATTAAAATATTAAGCATGGATAATTAATCTTCTTTTGATCTATTATTTACCTGCCCTTCACATGAGATCAATTATGATAAATTAAATTGTTGATTTAATTTTATCTGTTATGCCATGTTTTACCCCTGGATATCCCATTATGTAATCGTTGGATAAGAATGATTGAACAATGATTGGTTTTAATCCATTATTATGCATTTATCCCCATGGTTCTTTACATCATTTATTGTTGGTCCATGGGGTAATAGTTTGACATTTTTAGGGAAGGTTCGAGCATGATTGAACCCCCTGATTCATGGTGGATTTTTAAATGATGACCATGATGATTATTTTTGGATGAATCATGATGTTTTGTGTGACGCAGGTGATAACTCTGTGTATTTAACATTTGGTGTAGCAGCGACCATGGTGTAGAGAAATGGGAAAGGTCATACAGGGTTAGGGTCATCAGAATCTCACCATCAATGATGGATCAAACGTGGATGACCCTAGATATAAGATCCCTAGAGTGATTCATGATGGAAATGATGGAGATGGTGTCACAATGAAAATTCATGAAGGAACTTGGGTTTCTTCATAAAACACGACTACATGACATATATTCCAAGAACACACAATGTGTTAGCCCTTGGCTATAATGATAGGGTTTCAATGAAGATAAGGATCACACAATATGTGACCCTCACTGGGTGGATAAACCATGTATTAGATGCACACATCTAGGACCCCATGCAGGAGGACACTCCATGTACTCCAGGAGTACTCGAGCACACCCGGAGGTACACATGCACATCCCAGTACCTGGGTATAACCAGGTACATGGTCACGGTCCAAAGTACATGAACATGGCTTGGTTCATATGGGTAGTCCCCAGGTGGACGAGATATGCCATGTTATAGGCTTACATATTGTGTACTACTATATGGTTATCCAAGCTATGTGATGGAAAGGGAACGATTATAAGGCTAGGTGAGTTCACACGCCATGTGACCCCTGGTGCACACTGTGCAGTTTTCTTGGTAACTTTTACCTCTTATATCATCATTTTATAGACTCATATTTTATCCTATGAGTATCCTATCTTGATCATTTTTTCATATAGAATGTAATGGTATCCTTCACAGTGGTTTTTGAGATATGACATGTAATGTTCTGAGAATGATTCTTATTTAGGAGATGCTTGATGATGGAAGTGATTAGGAAGGATCATGGGGTTAGCAACCCCCATGTCATACCAGGGTTTGGGTCCCCCATACTCCTTGAATTGGTTTGGGTGGAACCCCCTATGGAACTAGGGCATGGGTCCTCTACCCACCAAGTGGCACCCCTATTGTACTAGGGAGATGGTCCTCCTTGTATAGAGTGGAACCCCCCTATTGTACTAGGGTACATGTCTTCAATTTATATCTACATACCAAGTGGAACCCCCTAACATACCAGGGCATGTGTCCTCTACCCACTGAGTGGACCCCCCCTTGACGCACTAGGGTGCATTTCCTTTATCGATACCTACTTAGTAGAACCCCCTATCGTACTAGGGTGCATGTTCTTCATGATTTGAGTGAACCCCTAACACATTAAGGTGTGGGTCCTCTAACTATCTACTGAGTGGAATATCCTTGTTGCATTGGGGAGTGGGCACTCTATATTTTTATTGGAAACCTCTTATCATACTAGGGCACGAGTCCTCAATTGGAGATTGTTCCCACTTGAGATGTGATGTAGCGGTGAGGTGTGGGTACTCCACATGAATTTCTTAGATAGACACATGAGATATTTGGAATCAATGATTAAACTTTTAAGCTATATAAGACTAATCATCATGGGTTGGGATATGAGATGGATATTCTCTTTCTCTCTCATCTGGATTTGTTAATGAGTATATATATAATGTTGGGTTATATTTCCCTCTTTATTTGGGTTGAGATGAATACTTCTATCATACCTCTCTATTTCTTACTTTGTGGTTTTTGGGATTTCCTAGTGGGTTTGTATATACTCACCCTTGTATGGGCTTTTCTCTCATGTGTCATATCTTATACTGATGACAAATAGTTCGGTAGTGACATTGGTGAAGCATAGTCATACTCAGGTGAATAGGTCATGCATGGTGGTTAGGATTGGAGATTAGGAGTTGATATCTCTCAGATATTTTCTATTTCAGTTGTTTTCAGGTTAGGAATTTATTTCTAGTTGGGCATGTATTTTTTTTATTTACACTTTGGTTGTATTCTTTCATACTCTCATGTATTCCCTAAAGTTTTTTCATGAATAGTTTACTCTAAACATTGCTATATTTTATTATTATACCTATACACTTTTTCATGGATATGTTTGGGTGTGTGTATACAAGTACACTAGGAAAAGGCCTCCCATTTACATTATGCCTTCTTAGTACTTGTCACCAGCTCCTAGCCTATTAGAGGTGGACTTGGGGTTGTGGTGGCTTGACCTTATGCTAGCTAGGCAGGACTCGGTGTAAGGCCTCGAACTTAAACATTACATAATCTTGAATTAAGTTAATAATTCACATTGAGGATATTTTCAGATTTAGAGTTTTAGAGAATTAGGTCATAACTTATACAAAACAACTTGAATATTACAAGTAGACACTTCTACTCACTATCCATTTTTTTATAAAACAAAAACTCTTTAAAAAGAGACATGTTTAGATCTATAATTTAAACAGCATGACTTTTCCTTGATCCCATCCTTGACCCTATTCATCTTGAATTCCTGTGAAAAACATTTCAAAACTTTGGATGAGCATAAAAATCTTAGTAAGGGATACATAAAGAAGGAAAACTATTAGTTTTTCAAAACAACAAGTAAACCATGAATACTTTATCATAAAGTAATACCTTTCACCTTTAAGAAGTAGTAAAAACACTTCACCAAATATAAGATCATTGCTTACCCTTTTTATAACCGAAATATTACCATAAAGCCCATAGTAAGAAAAATATAGCATATAAAGGTAAACTTGGGACATAATCATACTTAAATGGAATAACCATACGGTTGACTTCCACAAATCATTCTTACAAATAGAATAACCATACGACTGACTTCCATACCTAATGCATTGGAGGTTATAACGTAACCAATCATCCTTGGTTTATCACAAAACCACATATCATTTGGGTTATAATGTAACCACCCATCATTGGTTTATCACGTAACCACCCGTCAAATGTCCAAGTACCATTATATAATCACAACACATAAAATATTACAAATACAAACATTTCACTAATAACATTTCATTTTAAATCACAAGAAATAATTTTAAGATATTTAAATACTCAATCTATTTCAAAAACCATTTTCAATACCAAAAATATGTAAAAAGGGTATATGGTATTTATTTTTCTTTTAAAAATATTACTGCTTGTTAAGGAATCCAAATATCAAATAATGCTCGTGGTGGCGGAAATGTCATTGTCACCGCATACATTAAAACATTCCTTTTGTCGTTTAGTAAAACAATTAGTAGAAAAAATATTCCCTTTTAATGATAGTAAAATTCAAAGGGGTTCATTATACACCATGTAAAAGAAGGAGGTGTATATTATCAAAACATGCCTCAATGAAAGGATATTGAGATGAAGTCCTTTACCTTGTGTCCGAATTGCCTTGTTCATTATTTATCACCCTAAACAATAAAATTAAGTTAATTTATACTTACTTAAGAACCTTTTTCAAGTTTATTATTCCTTTTATATCAATTATTACCTTGATATAACAATCCTATAATTATTCAAGTTCATATCGGTTGTTTTTTCGAGGTTCAGTACATGAGTCAAAAATGAACTTATTATAATTACAAATTGTCCATGTAGTCAAAAGTCCATTATCTCTAGAATTATATTCATGATTTATATATAATATATATCATATATATCCAATATATATGTATTTATAATATTCCATAACATTGGGAGATAAGAAATGAAATGCACCGTTCATGGAGACGGTAAACCGTATGTACACATGAACTCTACTTTCATTTATATTTCATATTTAAAGGAATAAAAACTTAATAATACATCAGTATAATATAATTTTTTATATATTTTACATAATTTAATTTATTCCATCCTTTATACATTCCATTTATAGCATGAACGAGTCATATCACTTTGAGGGGGCGGTAGTCCGCACTTCCTCAAATGAAATTATCGTATTTATACAACATGAAAAGAATAAAGGTATGTTATAAATTATAATTAAATAAGAATAGAGATAAAATAAATATAATATATATATATATCATATATAATTACATTTCCATTATAATGGACACCATAAGAGGTGGTAGGAGAATATTGAACAATCATTATTTCGTGAGGCAGTAGTTCGTCGTCCACAGAAACAATATGTTCTATACCTATTAGACAGAGGTGTGTGTATGTGTAGTTAAAATGATTATCATAAAAACAACTTAGTATATTTAGGATAATGGTTTTTTTATGTAAACAAAGAATAAGAAGATAATTGGGAGTGGATAAGGAAAATAATGGAAAGGAACTTGAGAGATGACGTTACCTCAAATCAGGTAACATCTTTTTATTTGAGCCAAAGGGAATTATTGAATTGCCTTTTTCATAGGGTAAGAATTCTAAGAGTAAGGGAGTAATGTTGAGAGATTATTGGAGCAGATTTTTGATGATCCAAGAGGCTTTAGAGGTGTGAGTAATGGGTTAGAGGTGGTGTCTTTTTATAAGAGGAAGGAGGGGCACTTTAGGAATGTCTTGAAAGATTATTTTATTATAAACTTAATTTAGATTTAAAAAGGGCCACAACTCATTTAATTTGAGGATAAATTGATTATTTTTCTAAACCCACTCAACCAATAGGTTTTAGACAAGTTTTTTTTTTCAAATTTAACCTTATCATTTAGCTTTAACCCTCAGTCAACTAATTTAACTCTTACCATGTCTTCTTGTATATTCATACTATATAGTTAATATAGTTACCATAAGATACCAATCAAACCACAAGGGGTTAATTAATGACATGATGAACATTATATAATTCATTTGGATGAATCTCATATATTTAGGACAATTATATCATTTAATAAAATAATATTTTTTTAAAAAACTCATTTATGTCAATTTTTATACTATTGATATCATGACTTTTTAAAAATCCATTACAACTTGATTCTTTAGAAAAAACTTCATTAATTAAAATATAACAAGTTAAAATCAACCCCAAAATTCTTGTATGACATAAAAAGTTTCAAAAACAATTTATTTTAATATTTATAATCTCATTTATTTAAATCATTCATTAATAAGGTAATCACTACATCATCATTGTGTCATAAATAAATTTATTTATTTGATGTTTAAAAATTATAAATAAAATACCATGATGTAGGAAATATTTTTAGCTTTATAATTAATATTTATAGTTGAACATATCACTTATATAACCCCATATAAATTTTTTTTTACTAAAAGATACATGTTTATGTTACATTTTTCTTTTCTTTAAATTAATTTTTTTTATAAAATGCCATTTTTACATCCAAGTGGCTCCATGGGGTCCCAAAATAGACCTAAGGATGAACATGGTCAGAAATATCTCATCCAATAGGATTAGGACACATGTTAGGGTAATTTAATAATATTATAATATTATTTTTTTACCCTTATTTACCAGATTTACCTTTCAACCATGGTAAATAAAATATTTAATGAAGTTACTATTCATAATGTCTAAAAATAAAAGTTACCTATTTATATAATTTGGAACTCCTTATTAAAAATATGGAATCCATTTTTCCAAATTCAAAATACAGATTTTTCATAAATTAATTTAAAATTAATTCCTGTTGTCAAAACCAAAAAGCATGTTTTTAAGAAGTAAAAACTACCAAAAGATTGACATGTGTTTATGTCCAATTTCAAATTGAAATTACTTACAATGACCAAAATTGTATTAAATGATAAAAATATAATCCAATTAAAATTTAAAACTAATTAAAAGTATAATCTAACTATATAAATAAATTAGATTAAAAGGAAATTTTGAATTAAAATGCAGTATTTTTCACTATTTATTAAAAAATGAACTTTATTATAATAATACCAAAATTTCATCCAAAGTAA
Source organism: Viscum album (assembly GCA_963277665.1). Lineage (NCBI taxonomy): Eukaryota > Viridiplantae > Streptophyta > Magnoliopsida > Santalales > Viscaceae > Viscum > Viscum album. Next base: position 1,214,875,312 of record OY728137.1, read on the forward strand.
ATTTTTATGTCCTGCTTCTAAAGAAAAATTTTATTTTGTCAAATAGAATATATAAAAGTGTCAAAAACTATATTTAAAAAGGGTTCTCCATAAAAATGAGAGAAATCGATCTTTTAAAGAATATTAAAGTATTTCATGCTTAAAATCAGATTCATTATTATTTTAAGCCTCTAAAATTTATTGGATAAATGTAAAACATTTAGCAAACATGTGTAATCATAATTTAGTTAGTTATGTTCATTCCGGAAAATACAATGAATATGCGTTAACTATCGTTTAAAAAAATATTATTATGATTTTATTTTTCAGTATAACCCAATGTTGTGTGAAACACAGGATTTCAAGGAAACCTATTGTTGTGTGTTGAGTATTCTATAAGACAAAGTGTCATATTTAACATAAAATTAATATCTTATTAATAAGTATTAATAGAAATCAAAAAGAATTATTCTATAAATACCTAAGTCATTATATCCTTCCCCCTTTTGGAAATTACATCCTCGCAATTTTAAAATTGGGATCGGAAAATTCATTGAAATTCCCACATCGGAAAAAGAGTCAATAAAAATATCACTTTAAAAGAAAGAAAGAGAAGTAAAAAGGTCACCCGAGATAACACATACTAGGATTCCATGTAAGAAAACAAGGATATGGAAGAGAAACAAACAATCAGGTTCTGATGGAGAGTGATATAAAATATGATCAAGAGAAAGTTAACCACCAAAAAACCACAAACTTGTGATGACTTAAACGGTCTTTGATTTCACAGTAGGAAAAGTAAATGAACAACGTTTTTGTTTTAATATCCTTTTCATAAAGTTGAGGAATTTATTTATGAGATTGACTAATAACATAAGGAAACTTACTTACTTTTCATGTATAATTTCATCCTTTACTAAATTTCTACCACAAAATCATCTTTTCTCCAAACGATGAGTATTCAAGATGACTTGGTCACATCAACAGTTCTAGAATAAACTTCTAGAGAATTACATAATCCAAAAAAGATGAATTATACATTTCCCCTATATTTAGACATTAACCAAAACTAAAATGGTTAGTATGAGATTAGATAATCCCCAAAAGGATAATCCTTTATAAAAAGAAATACTACTCTTAATATCCAAAATTCAACAAACAATACCCAAAGTTCAACAAAGACCATTCAATACACAATTGTCCTTAAAATTCTTCAATATAATCCAAACTAAGATTGAAACCCAAAACTCAGAAGAATTTAATCACATATTCTTCCATAGTAAATCTTAACATTTATCTCCAAATAACACAGACTACTCTTAAAGTCTTATACTAAAGTGTAATTAACCTAATCACATATTCCCTATGATAGGTTAATCATTTACATAAATAACCCAAATATTTATATGTCCACAATAAAAACATAGATTCTTCCAAAATAAAATTCCACCATTACTCCTCAAATTAAATCCCAAAGTATTCTATTTTTCTTAGGCATATAGTTTCCCAAAAGAGAAAACTTCTTCCAAAATAACATTTATCACTTAATCACCAAATCATTTTCCTATACTAAGGATATTCATTTGATAAAATATAAGTTCCTAAAATCAACTTATTCTTGATCCATAAATTAATTTAACTAAAAATAATAATTCATACTAACCAAGGACTTCACATAGTCCAGTGGTAGGCTATAAATCTCAGTCGTACTTTAATTGTGGGTTCAATTCCTGCAGCTTTGTCTGACATGACGGGCTGTCACACGGTCTACGTGTTGTACTTTTTCAAAAACCGTATAATTCTAATAACATTAAAAAAATGAGATAAAATCCTTAAAAATATCCATAACATGTTTTAACCTCAAAGGTTATTTCATACCTCACATTTTTCATCCCAAAAACTAATAACCCATAATTGCCTCAAAAAAAAAAAGATCAAATGGACCCCTAAGGTTATCCATTATGTCCACACAAGAAAAGATAATTATTCCTTGAATAACATTTTTACATATAAAACTTCAGGGTTACACATACTAGAAAATGTCTTCCAAATTAATCCTATCATTAATACATTTAAACATATAATAATCCATAGATCCAACATAACTCTTTAATTCATAGACATATTAATCATCGAACATTCTTCATGATCCTTTATCCATGTTTTTACATCTTATTATTTTATACTTATTTCCTACAAACAAAATCATTTATCATATCCTATGATTTTATTAATGTTAAAACATGAGCTAATAAATAATCCATACCTTTCATAGGTCATTTTCAGTTTCTTCATCTTCAATTGGAATGACATTAAAAATTGGTAAACATATATTTGTATGATTCTGCTGAGCCCATTCACGAACCTTCTTCCTCGGACATATATTTGTATAGTGACCATGCACACCACATTTAAAACATTCAATTGATCCTTTAGAAAGAACTTCTTTCCCTTTTCTAGATTCAACTGGATGCTTCCTTTTTCTATGGAAGGTTATTACTTTATGACCTTAATTACCATATCTAAAACATCTTTCCGTCCCTTTGAAGCATTTTCCTAGGTGTTTCTTTCCATATCCTTGACACATAGGTTTTTTAATATACTTACCTTTATGATTATTACCTTAACTTCCATTGGGGTTCTTTTCTCACATATATGATGCCTTAGAAAAATCACCAAGGTTCAAGTGGTAAATCATAACTCCAGATAGTTGGTTAAGAATAACCACAAGAGTTTTCATTGCATCTCCCATTTCATTCAGTTTCTCATTCAGAAAACCACCACAATTTTCTTCACATCCATTGTTATTTTAGTTCCTACTAGATCCATCCATTTACTAAAACCAAAAAGTTCAGTGTGAGTATATCAGTAACATCATCATATAATATCTTATGAGGAGTGTAAACACTAAGATATACTTATTCATGTTATCTTAAACTCATTAAATTTGTATAAAATAACTATTACTCTTTATAATATGCTAACCATTATGGTTGTGTCATTTATGCATAAATAACACCCTAACCTCTAAAGTTATCTAAACCGACCTCTGATACCAACTATAAGGCCCCAACCTTAAACATTACATAATCTTGAATTAATTTAATAATTCACATTGAGGATATTTTCAGGTTTATAGATTTAGATAATTAGGACATAGCATATACATAACAACTTGAATATTACAAATAAACACTTCTACTCACTATCCATTTTTTTTATAAAATAAAAACTCTTTAAAAAGAGACATGTTTAGTTCCATGATTTAAACAACATGACTTTTCCTTGATCCCATCCTTGAATCTATTCATCTTTAAGTCCTGTGAAAAACATTTCAAAACTTGGTATGAGCATAAAAATATCAGTAAGGGATACATAAAGAATGGAAACTATTAGTTTTTCAAAACAACAAGTAAACCATTAATACTTTATTATAAAATAATACCTTTTACCTTTAAGAAGTAGTAAAAACACTTCACTGAATATAATCTCAATGCTTACCCTTTTGTAACCAAAATATTACCATAAATCCTATAGTAAGCAATATATATCATATAAAGGTAAACTTGGGACATAATCATACTTAAACAGAATAACCATATGGTCAACTTCCACAAATCATTCTTACAAATAGAATATCCATACGACCCCGACTTCTATACCTAATGCATTGGAGGTTATAACATAACCACCTATCCTTGGTTTATCATATAACCAAACATCATTTGGTTTATCATGTAACCACCCATCATTGGTTTATCACGTAACCACCCATCAAATGTCTAAGTACCATTATATAATCATAACACATAAAATATTACAAATATCAACATTTCACTAATAACATTTCATTTTCAATCACAAGAAATCATTTCAAGATATTGAAATAATCAATCCATTTCAAAAACATTTTCAATACCAATAATATGTAAAAAGGGTATATGGTATTTATTTTCCTTTCAAAAACATTACGTCTTGTTAAGGAAGCCAAATATCAAATAATGCTCGCGACGACGGAAAGGTCATTATCACTGCATACGTTAGAACATTTTTTTTCATTTAGTAAAATGCTTAGTAGAAAAAATATTCCCTTTGAATGAAATTAAAATTAAAAGGGGTTTATTATACACTGTGTAAAAGAAGAAGGTGTATATTATCAAAACATTCCCCAATGAGTCAATGTTCATATCACTTATTATTCCTTTTATATCACTTATTACATTGCTATAACAATCATATAATTATTCAAGTTCATATCGGTCATTTTGTCAATGTTCGGTACATGAGTCAAAAATGAACTTGTTATAATTACAAATTGTTCATGTGGTCAAAATTACATTATCAATAGAATTATATTAATGATTTAGATATCATATATATCATATATATGTCCAATATATATATATATTTATAATAGTCCATAGCATTTTTAGATAAGAAATGAAATGCACCGTTCATGGAGACAGTAAGTCGTACGTATGCATGAACGCTAATTTCATTTCTATTTCATATTTAAAGGAATGAAAACTTAATGATACGTCATTATAATATAATTTTTTTATACATGTTACATAAGTTCATTAATTTCATCCTTTATACATTCCATGTATATCAAAAAACAAGTCATATCACTTTGAGGGGGTGGTAGTCCGCACTTCCTTAAATGAAATTATCTTATTTATACAACATGAAAAGCATAAAGGTATGTTCTAAATGATAATTACAGAAGAATAGAGATAAAATAAATATCATAAATATCATATATAATTATAGTTACATCATAATGGCCACCATAATAGGTGGTAGGAGAATATTGAACAATCATCATTTCGCGAGGAAATAACTCGCTGTCCACAAAAACAGTATGTTCTATACCCATTAGACAGAGGTGTATGTATGTGTAGTTAAAATAATTCTCATAAAAAAACATAGTATATTTATGATACTTGTTTTGTTATGTAAACAAATAATAATAAGATCATATATAGTGGATAAGGAAAATAATGGAAAGGAACTTGAGAGATAACGTTACCTCAAATCGGGCAACTTCTTTTTATTTGAGCCAAAGGGATTTCTTGAATTGCCTTATTCCTAGGGGAAGGATTCTAGGAGTAAGGTAGGAATTTTGGGATCTTATTGGAATAGATTTTGGGTGATCCAAGAGTTTTTAGAGGTGTGATTAGTGGGTTATAGGTGGTGTCTTTTTATAAGAGGAAGGAGGGGCACTTTAAGAATGTCTTGAAAGATTATTTTATTATAAACTTAATTTCGATTTAAAAAGGCCCCCAACTCATTTAATTCGAGGATAAGGTGATTATGTTTTGAAATACTCTCAAACAATAGGTTTTAGATAAGTTTTGTTTTCAAATTTAACCTTATCATTTAGCTTTAACCCTCAGTTAACTAATTTAACTCTTACCATGTCTTCATGTATATTCATACTATATGGTTAATATAGTTACCATAAAATGCCAATCGAACCACAAGGGGTTAATTAATGAAATGCTAAAAATTATATAAGTCATTTTTCTGAATATTATATTTTAGTACAATTATATCATTTAATAAAATAATATTTGTTTTAAAAACTCATTTATGTCAAATTTTATACAATTCATATCATGACTTTTTTAAAAATCCATTAAAACTTAAATATTTCTAAAAAACATTATTAATTCAAAAATAACAAGTCAAAAGTAACCAAAAAATTCATCGATGGAATAAAAAGTTTCAAAACAAATTTATTTTAATATTTATAATCTCATTTATTTAAATCATTCATTAATAAGGTAATCACTACATCATCATTATGTCATAAATAAATTTATTTATTTGATGTCTAAAAGTTATAAATAAAATAACATGATGTAGGAAATCTTTTTATCTTTATAATTACTATTTATAGTCAAATATATCACTTATATAACCCCATATAAAAATTGTTTTACTAAAAGATATATGTTTATGTTACATTTTTCTTTACTTCAAATTATTTTTTTTATAAAATGTCATTTTCACATTCAAGTGGCTCCATGGGGTCGCAAAATCGACCCAAGGATGACCATGGCTAGACATATATCATCCGATAGGATTAGGACACATGTTAGGGTAATTTATTATTATTATAATATTATTTTTTTACCCTTATTTACCAGATTTACCTTTTAACCATGGTAAATAAAATATTTACCGAAGTTACTATTCATAATGTCTAAAAATAAAAGTTATATATTTACACAATTTATAACTCCTGATTCCAAATATGGAATCCATTTTTCCAAATTCAAAATACAGAAGTTTTATAAATTAATTTAAAATTAATTCCCGTTGTCAAAACCAAAAAGCGTGTTTTTAAGAATTAAAAACTACCAAAATATTGACATGTGTTTATGTCTAATTTCAAAGTGAAATTAATTTAAATGACCAAAATTAGATTAAATTATAAAAATATAATCCAATTAAACTTTAAAACCAATTACAAATATAATCTAACTATATAAATAAATTAGATTAAAAGGCAGTTTTGAATTAAAATGCACTATTTTCACTATTCATTAAAAAATGAAGTTTATTAGAAAAATACCAAAATTTCATCCAAAGTAAATTTTTATGTCCTTATTCTAAATAAGAATTTTATTTTGTCAAATGGAACATATAAAAGCGTCAAAAAACTAGATTTAAAAAGGGTTTTCCATCAAAATGCAGTAAATCGGCCTTTTAAAGAATATTAAAGTATTTCATGCTTAAAATAAGATTTATTATTATTTTAAGCCCCTAAAATTTATTGGATAAATGTAAAAACATTTAACAAACACGTGCAATCATAATTTAGTTAGTTATGTTCATTCTCTACGATACAATGACTATGCATTAACTACCATTTAAAATAATAATATTATTATTTTATTTTTCGGTATAACTCAATGTTGTGTGCAACGTAAGATTTCAAGGAAACCCATTTTTTAATTTTGAGTATGATATCAGAAAAAGTTTCCTATTTAAGATAAAATTAATATTTTATTCATAAGTATTAATATAAATAAAAAAGTATTATTCTATAAATACCTGGGTCATTACACTCAGTGGGTCTACAGAATAGTATTAGAGTAGTTTATTCCTTAGGATGGTGTTTAGAGTTTTCCCCTTATGAGTAATTGGTTAGGATTTAGGGAAAAAATGTCAAAATGTATTGAGTGTAGGTTAGGGAACCCAGTGTTGGTGCAACGACCAATGTATCAATACACTAAGACTTTGGCTACCTACTTATCGACTCGTCATACTAAAAAACTGATTAAAAGGAAAAATGGTACATGAATCATATAGGATCAAGTCCTTTAACTATCCTTCTTGATTTAGGTTCCCATCTATATATTCTTATCTAACTATGGTATGCCTTGGATACTTCCAAGATACCTCCACGAAGACAGCCATCTAGGTTATTGATTCAGGATTGTGATAATGATCTCATGAGTGATGAGGCCTTAGTTTAGGGGATATACTATGAGGTCTTCCCTCCAAATAGGAAGGTATAATCACCCATTCCTATTGAGAGGTAGATAGTACCAGTAGGGAAATATGAGGATGATTGTAGGTTTAGTGTGATATACGAGTTCTAATGACAAAGCCTGCTAAGGTTCCATGGTTAGCTAGATCCCCAAGCAGTGGAGGATTGGATTGATTCGGTTATCCAAGTCTTTAGGATCATGTGAACATTGACCGGTCAAATGGTTGTTCTAGAAGTCAGTACTTTCCATGGAGCAGTTGGGTGCTGGCGGAGTTTGTTCACACAAACTCATGATAAGACAACACTATCATGGTCTAACTTCAGTAGATTTTTCATGAAGAGTATCACCTCTTGTGCTTGTGCTCTATTCATATTTATGAGATTCTGGATATATAGTAGGGTAGTATTCCAGTTTCTGAGTATGGTATGAGGTTCATTGATATTACTTGTTAATCCATTGACATGGTGCAAGATGGTTACTTATAGGTGAGGAAGTTTGAGCAAGTTCTCCATAGAGAAATTTGTGCTCGTTTGGTCCCCTTATACATTACCACCTATGATAGAGTGTTAGAGCATCCAATGATGACAAAAATATTCCTATTTGAGGGTTTCCATGAAGTTAGAGCTGGTAATGGGAATTATGGGGAAGATTCATCTGTAGTGGCTAGTAGTCTATGGTTGGTAGGATATTAGTGTAGGAGGCCTCCTATGAACAATCATAGATGCATGGTCATGCAAAATAGGGTTAGCGTAGATGAAGAATTCATCCTAGAGAGAATTGATGTTATTCATGTGACATGCAAGTTCACATAGAACATGATTGATGACCCAACGTGCTGAGGAGTAAAGGCAAGATGCATATGAACTACCGCAACAGAGGTAACACCATGATCAGGGTTCTCTCAAGCAAGTCCATGGTGGCCCCCATGGAGGCAGTGATGGTATTGGAGCAAGTGGATCTCTAGAGGGAGGAGTTTCTAGTGGAGGGTGATGCTTTGAGCTACTTACACCACCACCACCACCAATAATCCCATGCAAGGCTCATAGAGTTGGCAATTTGGTCCATGGTAAGCTACATGCCATGGAGTCTTAGGACCTGAAATCCCATGGGGTGATATGAGGTACGATCAATGTATTCTATACACTTTATCCAATACTTATAGACACAGGAGCGAGTAACTCCTTCATTTTTATATCCCTTGTGTGATATTTAGAGCTCCCTGTTGAGACCTTATCCCAAAAACTTTTTCCAAAGGTTCCAACTAGGTGTAATTATTTGATATCACTTATCTATTGGAAGTGCAAGCTAACACTCGATGGAGAGAGTTTTTAATGGGACATACTAGTCTTCACGATAAAACCTTATAATGTTATCTTGGATATAGACTGTTTTTCTACGATTCAATCCCAAATTAACTATCAACGTAGGTAGGTTACATGCCTTTATATAAATGGGATGATATTATCCATTGTTGGTGAGAGATATCTTGTGAATGAGTAAGAGGGCCTTGTGAGTAGGAGGCTGCAACCCATATCCCATCACTTGGAGAGAATAGCCCATGGTGTAGTGGGCTCTTCAGGCATCTGTATTCCTTCAGTAGTGGAGGGATTTATATAAGTCTTATCCAAGTATGTTTTGGGACTACCTCCATGGAAGGAGATAGATTTTTACATTACTTTCACCCTGGGACCACACTGATGTCTTCTGTGGCATATTAGTGGCCTCTAATGAGATTTGGGAGCTGAGGGTAAATTTAGAGGACCTTTGAGAGAATAGATTTATCGGAACAAGTGTGTCCCCTTGGGAAGATCTATTTTTTTCATGAAAAAGGTGTACATGATATTTTGGATTTGTGTTGATTATCATTGCCTAAACTAGGTAATGATAAAGAAAAAGTACCCCATGCTAAGGATTGACAACTTCTTTGACCAGTTGTGAGGCATGAGTTGGTTGTCGAAGATCAATCTTGGGTACTTCTACAACTAGTTGAGGGTTTACGAGTCTGATATTATAAATATGGTATCCTGATGTCATTATGGACACTATGAGTTCTTCATGATGACTTTCAGTTGAAAAAATTCCCCTGTTGTGTTTATGGATTTGATAAACTGGATCTTCGATCCAAACTTGGACTGATTTGTGTTTTTATTCATTAATGACATACTCATCTACTCTACGCATGAAAATCATATAAAGATGTTCCGAGACTTACTTTGGGAGTACCATATTTATGGTAATATTTCCACATGCTAGTTTTGGATCCATGGGATTTAATTTATGGGGAATTTTATTTATGATAATGGATTTGTTAGGGACCCAGTGAAGAGTAATGTAGTGATTTCTTAGGATCCACCCAAGAGTGTGTCATAGGTGCATAGTTTTCTTTGTTTGGAAGGTTAGTACAAGAGGTATGTACTTGATGCTTTCAGAGTCGAAACCACTTTGAACACCCTGATAAAAAAGGGAATCCATTTATCTGGATCGATCAGTGTTAGGGAGCCTTTAAGAAGTTGATGATGAGATTGACCAATTTTCCTATGTTGAGACTGTCAGAGGAGGGTGTAGAGAACATATTTTTCTTCAATTCATCTAGATTTGGGCTTAGATGTGTATTTATGTAGAGGTAGGTAGTGTTAAAATATGGGTCAATATATTTGATACCCCATGAGAAAAATTATATGAATCATGACCTGGAGTTGATAGTGATATTCTTTGCTCTGAAGATTTGGAGGCACTATCTTTTGGGAGAGTGTTTTGTTGTTTACTCATACCATTAGAGTATTAAGTATATCTTCATGTAGATATATCTAAACTTGACATAGCAATTCTGGTTATAGATCTTGTAGGACTATGACTTTGAGATAGTCTATACTCCTAGGAAGGGCAATGTGGTGGAAGACGCCATTAGTAAGAAGTCTCATTATCACTTGGTGGAGGAGGCATCTAGGTAGTTGGATTCTTTTTAACTGACCCTGATGGAGGATAAGGTTGTGTTTTTTCTTCATTTGATGGTGGTAACTCCTCTACTTATTTAACATTTTATAGAGGCTTAGTTGGGATACATCTACTATGAGGTTCTTCATGAACAGATATCCTCAAGAGTTTTACTAAATGGTTTGAAGGAGGAGATCATGTCATCCTTTTCTAGGGATGGACGGTGGTTCTGGTCACAATGTGAGTGGAGGTGCTGAGGGATTTTCACACTTCTCCTTTGGTTTTACATCCTAATGTGTAAAATATATACAAGGACCTTTAATGGTAATTTTGGTGGGCTTTCATGAGGCATAGCATAGTCAAGATCATCTCTTGATGTCTCACATATCAGTAGGTGAAGGCTGAGCACCAAGTTTTAGTAGTTTTTACATAGCCTCTTGAGATCCTAGAGTGGAAATGGGATGGCATATCCATGGAATTTGTGATGGGGATTTCAATGATAGTGATAGTCCATGATGCCATCTGGGTGATTTTTGATTGACTCACTAAGTTGGTGTACTTATTTACTATCAGGGAGTAGAGTTCGGTGGAGAGTTTGGGTTAGTTGTACATATAATAGATCATCCAAATTCATGGGGTACCCTCAATGATTATCTCGAAATATGATTCTCAGTTCACATCATGGTTGTGGAGAGTCCAAATAGAGGAATTTAGGTCCCATTTGTGGATGAGTATGGAATTACACCCCTAGGTGGATGAGAAGATCGAGATAATTATTCAAGTGTTGGAGGGTATGATGAAGGATTGTGTTCTAGAATTCAACCAGATCTAGGAGGATCAACTTCTATTGGTAGAGTTTACTTATAGTAATAGTTATCACTCTACTATCATTATGGCACCATTTTAGCACCTATATGGGAGACCATATAGTTTACCATTATGATATAATCATATTTGTGAGGTATCTCTTGTTAGGCTAGAGATGGTGTGAGCGATGACAGAGAAACCCATTTGATTCACGATCGTATAAGGAAATCCCAGATCTAATATAAATCTTATGCAGATTTACATCATAGGTCCTTGTAATTTGAGTAGGGAGACCGTGTTTTCCTAAGATTCTCCCCATGATGATGATTTCATAGTTTTGGATGGGGATGAAATCTATCCCTAAGGTTTATCCATACATTCTAGATCCTATGGAGGGATGGAGATGTTGCTTACCACCAAGACTTATCCCCAAAATTGGATTGGGTGCATGAAATCTTCCATGTTTCACCACTAAGATGATACGTGCATGATCTTAAAAATGTTATTGACTAGGGAGAGCTGGACATTAAGGATGGATCCACCTTTATGAAGTAACCAGTGGTAATCAAGGATTAATAGGAGAGGATATTGTGTGTATGGATCATTCCCTTAGTTTGTGTGAAATGGAAGTAAGATAACATATAGGAGATCTCCTAGGAGTGGGTGATCCAGTTAGATGCTCATTATCCCCATTTTTTTAGCTTGTTCTTTTTGAGGTGAAAATCCTTGAAGTAGGGGAGAATATAGTGACCTGATTTTTTCCTTGTAAGACTTTAGAATATATTAAAGAATATTTTCGAATCCAGGCGCTGAGAAAGTGATAAATTCTAAGGTTTGGTGAGCCTATAATTGATATTATAAAAATATTAAATATATTAATATTATGTGCACACAATTTTTCATAAATAATGGAATATATCCTGAGTGGAGCCTCAGATCAGAAATCTAAGACAATATTGATTCTAGAATGTGGGTTTTACCCTAGGCACAACCTAAAGTTGGTCAGTACTAGACATTTGGATGAGGGACCCATTGGCGAGTACGTTATGTGGATTAATAAACAAATTAAATTTATTCATTCATTTAATACCCAAAAAAATAATTTCCTCTTTAAATAGCCTATTATGGTAATTCTACAAGGTTAGTCGAATTACCCTAGGACATTAGAGAGGATCCTCTGACATTCTTTATTGGCGGATCAACATTGGACAATGAACATCAATATAATCAAGGTGGATCGAGAGGCAACAAATGAAAAAGATCATCCTCATCACTAACAGATGTATTTTTCACCAATGATCAATCCATAATCGAGATAGGGCTCATTAGTTATGGTTTTCACCCCTTTTATTAAAATATTTATCATAGATAATTAATCATATTTTGATATGTAATTTTTCTTCCCTTCACATGAGCCCAATTCTGATAAATTAAAATTTTGATTTAATTTTTTTGGTTATACCATATTTTACCCTTGGATATCCCATTTTATAATCATTGGATGGTAATTTTGGGATAAAAGTTGATTTTAATTGTTCTTGTGCATTTATCCCCACTGTTATTTTCATTCTTTTCCATTGGACCATGGGCTGTGGTTCAACATTTCCAGGGAATTTTTGAGCACGATTTAACCCCTAGATTCATGGTAGATTGGTGAACGATGACTGGGATGATGATTTATGTATTAATCATGATTTTTTGATAGATTTTGGCAATACCTACATGGATTTGACATCTAGAGTGGCAGTGACCATGGTGTGAAGCAATAGGAAATGCTGTGTGGGATTCGGGTGGTCAGAATTCAGCCATCGATGACTGATCAGGCACAAAAAACCTTGGATCTGAGACCCCTGGTGTTATTCATGGTGGAAACTATGGAGAAAAAGGCATGATGATGATGTGTGAAGGAACTTGTATTTCTATGGAAAACCCAACTGCACGGTGAGTAATCCAGGAACACACATCGTGTATCCCCACTAGATGTAGTGGTAGGGTTACGGGGAAGATGAGGATCATAGGATAGGTGGTAGGGTCCGCATTCCATGAGACCCTACCTAGGTATCTAATCCATTTACCTACAACACACAACCATGACCCCATTTGAGAGTAAATTTCGTGTACTCTGAGAGTACATGGGAATGCATAAAGATACACTAGAATGACCCAATACTTGAGCACATCCAGGAACAAAGCTAGGTAAATGGTTATGACCCGAAGTACACTTGCATGAAATGAAACACACAGGTAGACTGCAGGCGTCCAAGCCACGCCGTTTAGTAGGCTCACATGTCGTATACTACTAAATGTACAGCCAAGCCATGCATTGGAAGGGAAACAAACATGAGTCTAGGTGAGATCACACGTCGTGTGACCCATGGTGAATACCATATAGTTTTCTCAGTAACTTCATCCTCTTGTATCACCTTCATAGGGACTCATATTTTGGCCCATGAGTAGCCTATCTTGGGAACTTTTCCTCATAGAATGTGATAGTAGAATTCATAGTGGATTTTTTGATACGACATGAAATGTTAGGAGAATGAAAATTCCTTAGGTAATGCTTGAAGATGATAGTGATCAAGCATGATCATCAGAGAGAGAGGTAAGGGTTTGAAATCCCCTATCATACCAGGGTGAAAGTCCTCCATACTCTTTGTACTAGTTTGAGTGGCACCCCCTATGGAACTAGGGAATAGGTCCTCTACCTAATGAGTGTCACCCATATCATACTAAGGAACATGTCCACCTTCTATAGAGTGTAACTCCCTTATCGTATCAGGGAACAAGTCCTCTATTTATATCTACCTATCGAGTGCAACCCCCTAAAGTACCAGGGCATGGGTATTCTACCCATTGAGTGGCACCCCCTGAGCATTAGGGCATGGGTCCTCTATTGATACCTACTGAGTGGAACCACCTATCATAATAGGGCATGGGTCCTCAATGCTTTGAGTGGCACCCCTTAACACACTAGGGTGTGGGTCCTCTAACTATCTACTGAGTAACATCCCTCTGCCGCACCAGGGTGCAATTCCTCTATCTTTTGAGTGGATCCCCCTTATCATACTAGGGCATAACTTATTTATTGTTGATTGTTCCCCATCGGTATGTGGATTAGTGGCGAGGTGCGGGTCCTCCACACAACTTTCTCATACATACAAATGAGATGTTGAGTATTGATGGTAGACCTTTAGAGCTATAGGAAGACTCATTGTCATAGGCTAGGCTGTGAGATAGAGATCCAATTTCTCTCTCATCTAGGTTTCTTAATGAGCACATATATATTTTTGGGTTTCATTTCCATATTTCTTTGGGTTGAGCATATTACTTATATTATACCTATCTATTATTACCTTTATAATTTTTCTAGAATCCTACTAGGTATGCATATACTCACCCCTCCATGAGCTTTTCCCACATGTGTAATGTATTATGTAGATGACAGATAGTTAAATGGTGACATTGGTGGATCATAGTGATACTCTATTTCATAGGTCACATATGGTGGTTGGGATTGTAGATCAGGAGTCAGGCTCTCTCAACTATTTTCTATTCCAGTTGTTGTCAGGTTGGGACTTCATTTTTGGTTGGTTATGTATTTTTACCCTTTACACTTTGGTTGTATTATATCATACTCTAATATATTTCCAAGAGGTTTTGAATGCATTGTTTACTCTAGATGTTTCTTCCTTTTATTATTATACTTCTAAACTATTGCATGGAGGTGGTTGGGTATGTTCATAAAGGTGGACTATGAAAAGGCCACCCATTTATGTTATTTCTTCTCAATTCTTGTCACCAACCCCTATACTATTGGAGTTGGGCTTGGGGTTGTGGTGGCTTAGAATTATACCAACCAGGTAGGCCTCGATGGGCCAGTTTGTTACACTGTTCAATCTATGATGACGATGGATCACTTAGTGATCTTCATTCTATATTCAATGAAAATTTGAAGAACATTCCAAAATAAGTAGTAAAACATATTTTTGGGGCCTTCAATAAGAGAAACTATAGCTGGAAGAAGAGTCTAATGTTATGGAAGAGGCATTGGAAAAAATGGTTGACATATCCAACACTCTCACAAAACTTATGAAAGAAAATAAAGAAAAAATTTATCTTTACAATGAAATATATGATGAAGATATTGAATAATTACAAGTAAATATTTGTGAGAAATATTTCTTTGATATTTTATTTTTAGATTCATTCCATGTATTTTAAAAAATGAACAACGTTTATATGGTTGTCAAATCTATTCAACTAGATGATAAAGCTAATAGGTTAAAGGATCTTGAAAATTCTTTGAATACTAAAGAAACATGCATGAATAAAAAATGAATAATCTAAAGGAATATTGGTAAGACAAGATGCAATAATTAGAGGATAATAAGAACTCCATCAATATGAAGTGTTTAGAGTTGGAGGTAAGATTTAAGAATCATGAATCACCAAAAGATGAAAATTCCCAAATTCCTAGAAGAATCGATTCTACCAAACAAGTTTTTATTGAGGATTATTATTGAATAAAGAACATGAGATCATCCTCTAATAACATGGAAACATAATCTAAGAAGAAGGTATCCCATAACCTATAAACTATCTTGTGTACTAATGTTGTTTCAAGTGTTGACATAGATTTTAAATAAAACTCTAGGAAAGTATGGATGTTGAATAATGATGATAAACCCACCACATCAATGGTGGATGTGAAAGGAAATATGAATAAATTTTCCCTAATAAATGTCTAAAATAGTGGTGGTTCCACTAAAAAATATAAAGTTTCACAATTTGTGAAATCAAGACAAACTAAAATAGAAAAGAAGAGAATGATATTCATAGAATATTGTTGGTGTTTCTATAAGTTTAGGAACAAAGATTTAGAATGTTTTCATAACATGAAAACTCATGAAAATAATACGATTCATGCATTTAGGGGGAGAAAATATAAAGATAATATAATACTTGCACCAAAGAAGAAAAATCACATAAAATGAATTTTTATACAAAGAACATATTTGAATTCCTTTAATATGAATGTGAGTACTACAACATAAGAGGTTAATGTTATGATGAGTGATGATATATACCAAGAATGTAAAAATAATATGATAATGTAAAGATAATACCACAACAAAAAGGGATACATGTAAGATAAGAAGGTGATAAGTCAGTCTTGAAATGTGAATAAAAGAAGAACACTATTAAAAAACTATCACCAAGAGGAAAAATGATATTCCTTCCTACATCAAAAGGAGATATAAATGAGTCAATAAAATAATTACCACTAGTAAAAAGAAGGGTTATATTAAAGGAAGTATAGAAACAAAAAGTATTTGGACATGATACATATCAAAGTGAAAGATCTGGTTTTAGTGGTTTTTTCTAGTGCTGTGAAAGTTATGGGCGAAAATACTACTCTTACTGGTATAACATGTCATTTCTAGGAAATATTCATTAATAAAGGGGGATTAATGGTGAATATATGAGATTAAGTTCTCAGATAAATAATGGTGTGACCGTAAATTCATCCAAGCTTCCAAGACAAACATATATGAAGTCTTGAAAGAAGTTTGTGGAAGATGTAATCAAAAGGGTCACAAACATGAAAAATACATGAAAATATTTCTAGGTGATATTCCATATGCCAAGAAATGGAGTAGTCTTAAAAAGAAAAATATTGTCAATTAATGTGAAGATAATGAGAATATAGGAAATTTCATAAAAGAATACCTAATTGTTTGTCCAAGTCAACTGAAATTGGATAAGCAATTGGAGAAAGCTGAAAAACTTTCTAAATATAATGGAAAGACAGTCTATATAGAAACTAAGGTAGAAAACGTTATTCCACATAAAGTTGATGAGAAGTTTTATGAGATTGAGAGGAAGAATGTCCTAGGTTGATAGGTAATTCTCATCCTAAATGTTACTTCTAAATAACAAAAAGTTCCATCATTATTCCCTTATATATATGTGTGTGATTTATACTAATATATAGGTAATTAAAGGTGATGAATGCATCCCTTTAGGGGGATAATTAATTAGTTAAATCTATTAAATCTTCACTATATAGTGAATTTGGAACTTCTGAACAACTTTATAAAATTGGAATATAAGGTATGTGGATCACACTTTCATCATTTATTTTTAACTTTATTAATCATATCAATTAAGGGGGAGTGTGTGGTTAATGACAATATAATACAAAGGAGGAGATATATCTTTTTCATTGAACTTTATGGTGTGTTTGTAGTAGTGTGTGTAGTATTTATCATTTCATTGTTAATTATGATTATTTCAAACGCCTTAAATGAGAATTGAGAATTTTTTAGCATGATTTCACATGTATGTTTGTTTATAGATAATATATACCAAATTGGTTATATCTCAATTTTTTTCTACACGAGGTTATCCCACGTAGACTTATAGTTGATTAATTAATATATCTTTTATATGAAAATCATGTGAGATCTTCCCTCTCTTAGAATTGATCAAAAAAATTAAATAAGGGAGAAGAACATGTTTTCATAAGAAAAATGTGATGAGAAGACCCCCACCTACCCTTTTAATTTGATTTCCAATAATGGATAGAAAGTTTGAGCACACATATTTACTTTTAAAATATGTATAGATATATTGAAAAAAATACAAAGGGGGGGATTTTTGGGCCTATTATTGCATTTTTTTTAATGATGTTTCAATATATGTTTAGTGGGTTTGGATGAAGTGGTGATTCTTGGAAAATTTTTATGGATTCAATTGATAGAATTAGATATAATGCTCAAGCAATTTTCCATGTTAAG
Organism: Viscum album; assembly: GCA_963277665.1. Taxonomy (NCBI): domain Eukaryota; kingdom Viridiplantae; phylum Streptophyta; class Magnoliopsida; order Santalales; family Viscaceae; genus Viscum; species Viscum album. The sequence goes on from OY728137.1 coordinate 1,214,893,337, forward strand.
TTTGATTATTGTTTGAACTAATTTAAATGTCAGAGACTTATGTCAAATATGACACATTATTTACAGCAAGGTATAAGAAGTAAAGTACATGAAATATTTTATTATTACATGAGGATTTTTTATGAAACTGAAGATATGAACTTGAAGGGATTTTAAATTTATAATTTAATTCCAAAATTAAAAGAAGTGTTTTTATTTAAGGCCATGAAAAATTATATTTTTTATGATGAATGAAGGAGGTGTCCTTTCATGCACTTTAAATAGAAACTCATGCATTAAATTCATAAGAACTTATTTTTTTCATGTTTTTATTTTTTTGAGGTTAGAATATACTAAGGATATTTATTAAGTTGGGCATTAACCAAAAAATATGGGCCAAACACATGTACCCAAGGGACCAGGTCAAACACACACATGTGGGAGGAGGCCTCAACCATATAGGAGAGGCATCCCACAAGGTATCACATGGATCTAGGAGGGGAAAGTGGTGTAGGTCGTGTATATGCCTGCATGAGCATGCACCATGGGTGTTCTAAGGGAGAACTAGGTCATGTCGTAGAGGTGGAAGCACAATGAGGAAAGATTATTGAGAGTAAACCCCATACTCACATCTCAAGACTGAAGGAAATGAGTTTCCTTAGAAAGAGGAGTGAATCCACATGGTAATTTTGATGTGGGATGCAAAACCCATAACTAATATTCACCCACACTTTAATTATATAGACATAACTCTGGTTTTCAGATGAGTTTAATCTGCACCATCTGATTTCACATGCCACATGAGTTTAAATAATCTCGTCTTCTTCAAACTCTGGTGGATGAGGCTACTACATGTGAACCTGATACAAATGACCATCACCTGATATTAATCCATGAGATCAAGGAAATCTTGATCGAACTAAATCCATGCATACAAATTCATGTTACATGCATTCCATTATTCGAAGACTTGTTTCTATTCAATTTCAATCCAAGTTATGCATGAGTTTTTCACATGAACGAATGAAAAACACTAGTGGAATCATGTGATATTCGTTGGATTACATAAATAAATCAGGAAATCATGATATTTTTTCACATGAAAAAGAATTTAACTTCATTCGCAAGAAGATCCCGCCTTTTATAGTTATTACCACATGAAGGATTTGGTTATTTTCAAGTCACTATCCACAATAGTGTCACATGAAAACCAAATAAAAAATCATAACATCTCCAGAAGCTATCACGTAAACAACTAACAATCAATATAGGTGTATCATGATCAATTAAGTGATCATGCAAATTAATCATGCGATAGCTTGATCATTCCAACGATGCATGGAGAAGCTTAGTTTTTCAATAGTTTGAAATAAATGGGATCCTAATATCCTTGAGGGGATATAAATGAGTCCTTAAAATGAAATAAAAAGTATAGATTTTATAGTAGATCCTCCTCTATAAATATCGAATAATGGAAGGATGGAAATGTTGTTTTTGTCCAGATAATTGAGAGAACTCTTAAAACAAAGACACTCGCATGATTCATTCAAATTAAGAATGAGTCTATGTGATCCAATCACGTGAAGGACATCCCTTGAAGTACCTCTTGATTACATGAATACATTTGAGCTAAACCTGTGGACACCCCTTTTCATGTAAAAGAACCCATAGAAAAACACCTCTTGTCTCAGGAAGCAACCTGTGGATAATGCTTTGGTCACACAAATCACTTACACAAAGGTAATGAGACATCATGTGAACTCTTAATATAGAGGAAGGAGGAGATCCTAACTTGTATTATGCAAAGTCCATGTGATTTAAGAAGGATAGATCATGTGAACCCTCCCTGGTAACATGAAGGTAATAGTAGACAAGCCTTTCTTACAATCCAAGAAATCCATGAACCATACGTACCACCTTTTATTAACATCAAGTGGTTGGAAAAGAAAATTTAAAGGAGAATATTAAAAGGGTACTTAAAATATTTTTAAATTAACTAAATTTATTTTCAAAAGAGGGTAAAATATTGAAAATGATAAATGGTATGTGTGATGTTCATACACCATGCATTATCACAGACAAGCATGAATAATGTTGAGAATTTAAGAATGAATAAAGACTTGACTTTGTAAAAGAAAATTCATGCATAAAATATTGTTGAAGAAGTTTTTTACATCACTTAAACACATTAATTGAGGCTGGGAATTCATCAGACGTAAGGAAGAATTTCCCGATCATAGTTTCACTGAGGAAGCTGACCAGATACATGTGATCAGAGTTTATTGAGAAAGACCAACATCTTTGAAAAGGTAATTTAAGTGTACACAAGTAAGTGTTATCCAGAAATATATTGGTGGAAGATAAAAATATCATCCTATATTGGTTCAATCCTTGAATAATGGAGGAAGTATCTCAGTTGGTGCTTGTAGTAGGAGAATTCTTCTATGTAATTATGGAGCATAAGTCTCTAGTGAGGATTCTGAAGCAGGCCAGTGTGGATTCTGTTTACACTATGGGATGTAGTATAAAGAACCTCATTTTAGGATTCAAGATAGATATAGTGTGATTTTATATCAACTATTTTAATTGATAATAATATTATAGTATATAATATATTTTTGTGGGAATAACCAACATGATAAGGTGTAGGTATTTGTACTAAACCTTACAAATATCATGTGTTGTAGTCTCTATTATTATTTCTGTATATGAAGTGAGGCAGTTAGATATCACTAAGTGGATATAGAACCTTAAAAAGTTCAAGAGGTTTAATTCAAAAGAAATAATTTATCAAAATTAAACCTCTAATTCACCCCCCCTCACTGGTCAATTCATCCTAGGGATCTATAATTTACTTGAATTTTTTGATAAAACATATCACTTTGGGAACCTTGGGTGTGTTGGGTTATTGGAATATGAAAACCTTATTATGTCTGGAACCACTAGGGGTTATGATTGTGATATTGATAGACAATGGTAGGACTCAGTATCATAGGATTTACATTATGTCAGCTTAGTGTTCCTTTCATGTCCTAGTTACATTTTTCCATAGGCTATAGCCCATTTGTGCTTTTTTCTTGGTTTTATTCTTGATGGAATTTTTTATTCTTTAACTGATTACATGTTTATATTTTGAGATATGGATACTTTTTACTACTTCCCTCTATGTTATCATTCATATTTATTTCCATATTCTTTTGGATTTGATTATGGATTTTTTTAAAGTAAAACCAAATGATGTTTTATGAGAAATGTTTCTATATGAGATGCTTTATAAAACATGTTTTTCATAAATATAGAACTAATGATTCCATGGTTAAATTCATTATATAGATTCATTGTGGTATTTTACTAGGAATTTTTCTCACACACTACATATATTGTTGGGCGTATGAAAACTGGGTTTTGTAGGATACTGATAAAGGGAAGGATGTTATGAAGCTTGAAAACTTATCTTGGTTTATATCTCTTCACAGTGTTCTAAGATGGTGGTGATGTATGGTCACATGGAGACTTTGTTTTGGACTTGGAAATGGTATGTTTTTATGTTTATCCTTATGGATTATTTTGTCATGTCTCATGGATTTGTACATCTTCTTCCATGGTGTACTCTATTTTTATCCTTATCTTATTATACATGAGGAATAATCTGTTGTGTTTTCAGGGTGAAATCATTCCCATGTTTTTGTATGTTTATACTTAGGTTCTTATCTCTAGTTAATGGCGATCGGGAACATACTTTGGGCCTTGTGGTGGGATAGTTCAAGTGATGTTCCAAGTTTACTTGGGTATATTTGTCACATCATGAAACCATCATGATATGTTTCCATGTTTGTTTCATAACTTTTTATAATGAATTTAAATCCACTGAAAACATTTGTTTTACAATCACATGACACATTGTTCGGATCAAAATAAAATGTCCTTATTTTCTAAGATACATCTTCTTTTGATAAAATTTGAACCTAAAATATATCAATATAAAATATTAAATAAGTAACTATGATTAAATCATGTAAAAAATAAGTTTGTTTACTTTAAATTTAACCAATAATGAAATCAATTGTTGTGTACTTACTCCTTCCTCTGAATACATAAATAATGATGTATTATTTTTATAATTTCCATATGTTCTCTAAAAATATTAAAGTTATAAAATATAAAAAACTATGAAAAAATACACACAAAAATACATACCTATTAGTTTACTTAAATGATGTAATCATAAACCACACCACAGTTGAATAATACTGTATGATGATACATTTCCCACTATTCCTTATGCGAAGTACACAATGAGTATTGTCTAGATATCCATACTATTTGGGGAAGTGATGGAAATATAGGCCAAAGGGGATCATATTTCTTATATTTAATTATCATTGGACGATTAGATATCATAGTGACATTATCTAATTACATTGAATATAAATCCATGAATTCCCTAGTTAAATAACTTATCACAATACATAATATTTCAATGTATACATCATTATTTCTATCTAACACATTTATAAACTTGAAATAGGACCACTAAAAATAACTTATGTGGGAAGATTCCCTGGCTGAAGTAAAATACATGTGAAAAAATGGAGGGATTTTTTTTATAAATCATTAATAATAACCAACAAATTTTTCTATAGTTTCTTAACAGAACCTCTATTCATACTTTTATCATTAAGATCTCAATAAAATTGACACAACCTAATCACCATGACTCTCACATTATGTGAAAATAAAATCTAAATGGTAATGGGAATCAACTCATGAAACAAGATATGATATTCATGAGTTTTAAGGTATTTTAGTTTCACATATCATGTATTCACCCATTTTGAAATATTACTTGAATTTCAATTATGAACTTTAAAAAATTATAATACTTGAAGGAATTGTTATTTCTCTATATTTTTCATTGAAAAATATAAAAAGGGAATTTTAGACTTAGTTCTAATGGGATTTTGGGACAACAACTTTATATGAACACATACTTTTCATACTTAAATATTATATATTTTTAGATGAATATTAAATACATAACATTATGATCCATGCAAAAATTTTAAAGGTTTAGTGTATTTAGAGACTAGATACATATACACATTATTTAGGTACATTATTCATCATATATCATAATTTTTATCTCACTTTGTACCCTTCTTGACATACCCTACTTAAAACCTTTCTTTATAACATGGGGAAAAGAAACATAAGAAAGGGTAAGCTCAGATGCTTAGTAAAGGTAAACATAGAAGATATCAATTGATAATAATATGAAGGCATAATATAACCATAATATTATAATATCATTATTGTAACTCATAAAGTTCACACCCAATCTTTCATTGATCATAAACATGAGTCATGGCATAAAACATTATCATTTCAAAGGAAACGAATCATAAGAGTGTGGAATCATCATAAAAAAATCATGATCCATATGTTCAAATCATAATCATAAGAACATGTCATAAAAAGTGTGGTACTATCATTTTCATAAAATCCATTTCATATATCAAGGTGAACTACTGAGACCATCAAATCATAGTGGATCAAGTATCAATACATATTTCCTTTATCATTATAGATTAGGCGTCACCACCTGTTTTCGTAGTGGTTTAGAAATCCCTACCTATTTTCTATAGTGAATAAATTACATAAAATCATTTAGCATAATTATAACATGAGATATAAGGATTTACCTAATTTATTGGAGGAATATATAATTTTGGGCCCACCTTCCATTTAGTGAAAACCATACATATGTATGCCACAAGATCATAAAACATTCACCATCTTATCATAGCATAATCTATGGAAAAAATATGGGTTTCATAAACATTTCATAATCATAATAATAAAATATCCATAGAAATAATAAGTATGGTATCATTGGATCATATCCCCAGTAAATAATAAGTAACCTCAAAGGATGTTATCATAGATGAATAATTACTTCAAAATATCACTGGAATATTTCTTTAGGAAAATACCATTTTCATTTTGAAATCAGTTATTAAAAATAAAAATATTTCTAATTTATTAAGGAAGATATAGTCTTTTAAATGAACCATGGAAACTTTTAAAGGAATATTCAAATCATTTAGCAGTCCTAACGATGTGAAAATCCATTTATGTTGAGTATGTTAAAATAAATATTCCTTTTATATTTTTGGTAAAATGTCAAAAGCTCCTCATTCGAAAAATGGAAATAAAATTCATTTGAAACATTTAAAAAAATAAAACATGGGTAAAAATGAATTTAAAAATTCATATGGTAATTTTAAAACATTATTGAAAATATTTTAGAGAAAACATGGACATAAAAGAAAAATATTTCTGACCAAAGAGAAAATAAATTCTGTTTTTCTTAAAAACATTTTCCTGATTATTTTAAGTACCCAAGAGAGGGAAAATGTACTATTAATTGAAAATTACATGAATAACCACATTATAATAGAATTAAAGTGATTTATATCATAGGGGCCATATAATTTCCTCAATGAAAATTTAATCATAAACAATCCTTATTAAACTGGGATTGAAACATAAACCCCTTACCGCAAGTATTTTCTTTCTTCATACATGTTTGAACCTCCTTTATAATAAATATATATTTATTATATAATTATTATAAAACTTTACTAATATATATATATCATACCATATATTATTTACTTATAAAATCTTATCACTTATTTTTTTTAAAATTATTATTAAAATCATTGTTCTAGGTGATAACTGCTTCGTTTTTCATGCATATTTCGATTTGGAAGTACCGATAATTTTACTTTGATCATGGTTAGATAATATAAATGATTATAATAATTATATAAATATAATATATATTCATTATATATATTTTTATAGTAATTCATAAAAGGTAGATATAGAAAATTGAATTACACTGTTCATGGAGACGGTAGGTCGTGTGTGCGAATGAACACTGCTTTCACTTTTCGACAGATGAAACAAAAGAAAGGTAAATAATAATTCAACTTTAAAGAATAATTATTATATCATATATATATATATATATACTGAATATATCATTATTACCATCTAGGTAAACTGAAAATAAAAAATGAATCACATCGTTTCGTGGAGGTGGTAGTCTACACGTACACATGAGTGACATTATTGTTTTTTAAAGGATGGGAAGGTAAGAAGGTATATATGATATTATCATTATATAAGAATAATTAAATTATAAATATAATATATAAATATTAAAAATATCATCATAACCATCCAAGTAATATGGTGATGGAAAATGAATTGTATCTCTACGTGGAGGCGGTAGTCAACACATACGCATGAGCGATACTTTCACTTCCCGTTTGATGGAATAAAAGGTGGATAATGGTGGTTAAAAAATAATAATAACATTTTATTATATTTAATATATCTAATTTAGTATTTAATTATGAATACTAATGATTTATAGGAGGTATAATAAGAAATAATTTGAAAGAGATCAGGTAAGATGATTACCTCTCCTTCGATAGGCCTCCGTTATATCCCTTATTAAGGACCCTTGGAATGGTATTTTAAGAAGAAAAAAACTCTATTTAATGGAAAGTGGAGTTGAGAAGATATCTGGGTAGATTATGGTTGATATATTTGGCTCAAGGAGGTGTAAAGAAAAGAGATAAGGGGTGTCCTTTTATAGGGGAGTGAAATTACACACTTGGAATTACTTAAAAGATTTAAATATAATTAATGTATTTATCATGTATAATGCTTTATAATAGCCATGAATTTAAAGAAAAAGGGTAAATGGTCTAAATATAATTATAAAATGATATTTATACAAGTTTTTGTGTCATTTTAAACCTTATCATTTGGTTTAACCCTTTCATTAACCAATTTTAACTTTAACTACATTAATGACTTTTTCAATCTTAAAGGGTTATAATTTAACTTATAAGGTAAAAGTTGGATCATAAATGGAAAATGGGTGATATTTTAGACTATTTATAATCATAATTTTTATATCTAATATTTATATTATTTTTAAATAATTTAATAACATATTATTTTTCATAAAATATCATTAATGTCATTTTAGAAACTATTCACTTAATTTGACTTTACAAACATCAAGATAGCAATGAAATTCGAATAAAAAACTTTAAAAAATACCTAATATGTTTTATTCATATATTAAATTCGTGTTGAAGTGTAACTCAACCAAAAAATATTACTTTTTGAGTTTTTAAAATCATTTACATGATTTTTCTACTGCTTGCATAAACACCGTGTCGACGTTGTGTAAGCATTTAAAATAATTATTACATAATTAAAAATTAAAAATAAATTAACATGATAAAAAAATTAATTCATATTTAAAATAAATATTTATAAGTTAACTTATTATCTTTTTGTCTTTATGTAAAAAATTTAGAGATATTAAAGTTAAGAGAGTGACATTTTGGAGTTTTCTTTACTTAAAATAATATAAATGCCATTATCAAGGTAAAATGGAACCAAAATTCCATATATTATAATTTAGGATATATATGGTATAATTTTTCCCATAAAATGAAATAAATTCATGTTTTGGGTAGACTCTGAGACCTTATATCATTGTTTTAATGTTGTTTTACTTGTTTTACCCTTATAAATGTGACAAATATTTACCACAATTACTATTTATAATGGAAAAAAATAAAATTAAACTATTTAAATTTTTTGAAACTACTGATTCCAAATATGGAATCCATATTTAAATATTCAATTCACATAAGTTTAATAATTTAATTTAAAACTAAACCTACAAAATGTGATGAAAAATAGTTTTGTAGAAAAAATGCTTTCCGAAGTATAAAAAAGTTTTATACTAAAAGCCAAAATAATTTTTTTTAAAATTACCTTAATTATATTATTAATTATATGAATTAACTAATTTTACTTTTAAAAATATTTTAAAATAAAATGGAACTTTTTAAATTCTTGAAACAAAAAAGGAAGTTTTCAATAAAAATCATATTTTTTCATTATTCATTGAAAAATAAATCATTTTAGAAAGTTATAAAAAATTCACTCTAAGATAATTACGAAATTATAATTTATAAAATAAAGTTCTTTTTTTAATAAAATTTCTAAAATTGGAATAAATTAATTATATTATTTTCTCACAAAAATAAAAAAAAACCATTTTTGAGGACAGATGTATTTTTAAAGCATATAATGAGTTTACTAAAAATATATTGGCTTCTTCTAAAACCTTTATACATATTTTTTTAAAATTTGGGTTTTCCTCTTTATTCTTCCAATATAATATCTATGTTATAATGATATACTATGTTATAATGATATACTATGTTATGGGGCGACTTTTACGGAGGTCCCAGTGGAGATAGAGGATCGACAGGAGCGGGTCCTACGTGGGTGATCGATTCCTCTTGTGCGCATCAGATGGCAGCACGGGAATCTCTAGGAGAGCACATGGGAGCGGGAGGCTCAGATGCGTGCTCAGTACCCTCATTTGTTTCCCTAGTTTTTGATGTATCTTTACGGGGACGTAAAACCCTGAGGTGGGAGTAATGTAAAGACCCATAAAATTCAAGGGAAATTTTTTCTTAATTTTCTTTGGAATTTTACAAGAGCGCGGTTTCAGACGACACCTGATTCCGAGGCCCGGAGTGCCCGGAATCAATTTCCAAAGTTTGGCTCGGGTACGTTCAGTGAACGAACGAGCGGGAATTTCTAACTTTTGATCCGGTGCTCGGAATTGAAATCCGAGGACACCGATGAACTCGCAACGCCGATATTCGCTTAGGAAGACCTTTTCTGAAGTTGCGTTTATTGCGGGACGAAAGTTAGTTTTTGGGAGAATTATAAAAAAGTTGAATAAAAATGTGGAACACTTTTTATTTTACTTTTGTTGGTTAACTTCTCTCAAAGGAAGTTAGGGGTGGGACCCACACCCACTTAACCTCCCTTGAGAGGATTAAGTGTGGTGGGGCCCACACGAACCTAAACCTTCCATCTTCTCTCAAACTCCCTTTAACCCCTCTTTAAATGACATGACAACTTGTTATTTAATTTTGGAGTTATCTTATTTGAATTTCAAACCTTTGAAATTAAATTTGTTAAGTTTGTGAATAAAATAAGACTCTATCTTATTTTATTTGGTTAGAATTGTTTAGCCATCTTGAGAGCATTTTGGGTTCTTCTCCTTCTTCTTCAAACTTTGACGAAGAACGCTCAAGCTTGACGAAGAACGCTCAAGCTCCGACGAAGAACGCCGCTCCTCTCTTCTTCGTCTTCCGTGTCAACGAAAGGGAACACTGCTTCCTCCTCGGATTTCCTTCGTCGGCATACGAAGATTCTCCAAAGACGCACCTCTTCGGACGTACCTTTTCGTCATCGGATTTGACGAACGACTACCGCGACGCCCGACCTCCGCGACGTTGTCTTCCGCAGGTCGTTGACGATCTTCGAACTTGAACCCAAGGTAGAGGTTGTTATTATTTGTTTATTTATTTATCCTTGTTCGTGGTTCTAGCATGACTAACGTGAGGATTTTTATTATGTGTTATTGTTTAACGTGAGGGGGCCGGACCGCATGAACACGGCCGAACCCCCACTACGGGAAAAATGAGCAATTGCGACGGGTTATTTGCGACGAGATTTATTCCCGTCGCAAATAGTCATGTTAAAAACTTATTTGCGACGGGGGTATTTCCCCGTCGCAAATAAGGAGGCTTTTGCGACGGGATTGCTTTCCCCGTCGCAAATAGTTTTCCCGCGATGTGCGCCAAATCGCGGGAAACTTATTTGTGACGGGGAAATATTCCCGTCGCAAATAACCGGCGGCAGTAAAAGGTATTTGCGACGGGAATATTCCCCCGTCGCAAATAGTATGTCGGCAGGTGGTTATTTGCGACGGGACCCGTCGCAAATAACTATTTACCGGTTGACCGTAATAAATGTTGGCTAAGGTATTTGCGACGGGTACCGTCGCAAATAATACTATTTGCGACGGGAATCCCGTCGCAAATGGGCCCGTCGCAAATAATCTAACCTATAAATACCCCCATCCGTTTTTTTCATTTCATTCTCATTCCTTATCTTCTCTCTCTCTCAGAATTATATTTCTAGAGTTGAGTTTTTCTCCAGTTTAAGTTTTTTCTCCGGAGCTGATATTAAAGTTTTGAAGAACGATCAGAACAGATCAATTTTCAAGGTATTTATCTTCATTTTAATTTTTTATTTATTTTTAATTTCTTATTAGTTTCTATTATTATTAATTAGTTGTAATTTAATTATGTTCACATTGTTTTATTATTTAATAAATTTAAATTATAAGTATTGTTTATATGGTAATTAGGAATAATTAGTAATAATTTTTAGTAATTAAGAATAAATATTAATAACTAGTAATAAATACCAATAATTAAGAATAAGAACATTATTACATTATTAGTTTATTTTATTATTAATATTAAAATAATATAATTTTTTATATATATACAGTTCTTTTTTCATCTGTGTGTTTGCTGTCTTCACATGTATTATTTGTATGTGGAGATAGAAAACGCACAGATGAAAAAAGAACTGTATATAAATTAGAAAATTATATTATTTTAATATTAATAATAAAATATATTAATAATGTTATTATTTGTAATTATTGGTAATTATTTCTAATTATTGATAATTATTCATTTAATTACTAATAATTATCAATAATTAAGAATAATTAGTAATAATTACCAATAATTAACAATAATTAGTATTAATTACCTATAATTAGTATTAATTACCAATAATTAGTATTAATTACCAATAATTAGTATTAATTACCAATAATTCGTAATAATTAGGAATAATTAACAATAATTAGTAATAATTAGGAATAATTAACAATAATTACGAATAATTAACAATAATTAGTAATAATTAGGAATAATTAGGAATAATTAGTAATAATTAGGAATAATTAGGAATAATTAGTATTAATTAGGAATAATTAGTAATAATTACCAATAATTAGGAATAATTAGGAATAATTAGTATTAATTACAAATAATTAGTATTAATTAGGAATAATTAGTATTAATTACAAATAATTAGTATTAATTACAAATAATTAGTATTAATTACCAATAATTAGTCTTAATTACCAATAATTAGTATTAATTACAAATAATTCGTAATAATTAGTATTAATTACCAATAATTCGTAATAATTAGGAATAATTAACATTAATTAGTAATAATTAGGAATAATTAACAATAATTAGGAATAATTAGTAATAATTAGGAATAATTAGTAATAATTAGGAATAATTAGTAATAATTAGGAATAATTAGTAATAATTAGGAATAATTAGGAATAATTAGTATTAATTAGGAATAATTAGTATTAATTACCAATAATTAGTATTAATTAGGAATAATTAGTATTAATTACAAATAATTAGTATTAATTACAAATAATTAGTATTAATTACCAATAATTAGTCTTAATTACCAATAATTAGTCTTAATTACCAATAATTAGTATTAATTACCAATAATTAGTATTAATTACCAATAATTAGTATTAATTAGGAATAATTAACAATAATTAGTAATAATTAGGAATAATTAACAATAATTAGTAATAATTAGGAATAATTAGTATTAATTAGGAATAATTAGTAATAATTACCAATAATTAGTATTAATTAGGAATAATTAGTATTAATTAGGAATAATTAGTATTAATTACCAATAATTAGTATTAATTACCAATAATTAGTATTAATTACCAATAATTAGTAATAATTAGGAATAATTAGTATTAATTACAAATAATTCGTAATAATTAGTATTAATTACCAATAATTCGTAATAATTAGGAATAATTAACATTAATTAGTAATAATTAGGAATAATTAACAATAATTAGGAATAATTAGTAATAATTAGGAATAATTAGTAATAATTGGGAATAATTAGTAATAATTAGGAATAATTAGGAATAATTAGTATTAATTAGGAATAATTAGTATTAATTACCAATAATTAGTATTAATTAGGAATAATTAGTATTAATTACAAATAATTAGTATTAATTACAAATAATTAGTATTAATTACCAATAATTAGTCTTAATTACCAATAATTAGTATTAATTACCAATAATTAGTATTAATTACCAATAATTAGTATTAATTACCAATAATTAGTATTAATTAGGAATAATTAACAATAATTAGTAATAATTAGGAATAATTAACAATAATTAGTAATAATTAGGAATAATTAGTATTAATTAGGAATAATTAGTAATAATTACCAATAATTAGTATTAATTAGGAATAATTAGTATTAATTAGGAATAATTAGTATTAATTACCAATAATTAGTATTAATTACCAATAATTAGTATTAATTACCAATAATTAGTAATAATTAGGAATAATTAACAATAATTAGTAATAATTAGGAATAATTAACAATAATTAGTAATAATTAGGAATAATTAACAATAAGTAGGAATAATTACGAATAATTAGTATTAATTAGGAATAATTAGTAATAATTACCAATAATTAGTATTAATTAGGAATAATTAGTATTAATTACCAATAATTAGTATTAATTACCAATAATTAGTATTAATTACCAATAATTAGTATTAATTACCAATAATTAGTATTAATTAGGAATAATTAACGATAATTAGTAATAATTAGGAATAATTAACAATAATTAGTAATAATTAGGAATAATTAGTAATAATTAGGAATAATTAGTATTAATTAGGAATAATTAGTATTAATTAGGAATAATTAGTATTAATTAGGAATAATTAGTATTAATTAGGAATAATTAGTATTAATTAGGAATAATTAGTATTAATTACCAATAATTAGTATTAATTACCAATAATTAACAATAATTAGGAATAATTAGGAATAATTAACAATAATTAGTAATAATTAGGAATAATTAACAATAATTAGTAATAATTAGTATTAATTAGGAATAATTAGTAATAATTACCAATAATTAGTATTAATTAGGAATAATTAGTATTAATTACCAATAATTAGTATTAATTACCAATAATTAGAAATAATTACCAATAATTAGTATTAATTACCAATAATTAGTATTAATTAGGAATAATTAACAATAATTAGGAATAATTAGGAATAATTAACAATAATTAGGAATAATTAGGAATAATTAACAATAATTAGTAATAATTAGGAATAATTAACAATAATTAGGAATAATTAGTATTAATTAGGAATAATTAGTATTAATTAGGAATAATTAGTATTAATTACGAATAATTAGTAATAATTACCAATAATTAGTAATAATTACCAATAATTAGTATTAATTACCAATAATTAGTATTAATTACCAATAATTAGCAATAATTACCAATAATTAGCAATAATTACCAATAATTAGAAATAATTACCAATAATTAGCAATAATTACCAATAATTAGTATTAATTACCAATAATTAGTAATAATTACGAATAATTAGAAATAATTAGAAATAATTACCAATAATTAGCAATAATTAGCAATAATTAGAAATAATTAGCAATAATTAGAAATAATTAGCAATAATTAGAAATAATTAGCAATAATTAGAAATAATTAGCAATAATTAGTAATAATTAGCAATAATTAGGAATAATTAGTAATAATTAGGAATAATTAGGAATAAGTAGGATTAATTAGGATTAATTAGGATTAATTAGGAATAATTAGGATTAATTAGGAATAATTAGTAATAATTGCCAATAATGACCAATAATTGCCAATAATTACCAATAATTGCAAATAATTAGGAATAATTGCAAATAATCAGGAATAATTAGGAATAATCAGGAATACTCAGGAATACTCACGAATACTCACGAATACTCACGAATACTCACGAATAATCACGAATACTCACGAATAATCACGAATACTCACGAATACTCACAAATAATCAGGAATACTCAGGAATACTCAGGAATACTCAAGAACACTTAGCAAAAAAAAATTATATTGACGACCCTTTAAGATTTGAACATGTTAATAAAAGAACAAAGTTTGTTCTGAATATTGATAATTTTAATATTTTTTAATTTTTTTTATTATTTTAATAATATTAATATTGTTTTTTCGTAAATATTGATAATATTTTTTTTATTACTAATAATTAGTAAACGAAATCTGCTTGGATAATGAAGGGAAAATTTATAACCATCTCCACAACGATGATTATCAAATTTCCTTTCATTATTCAAGCAGTTTTCCTTTTGCTAAGTATTGCTAAATTAGTAATAAATAGTAATAATTAGCAATAAATTGTAATAATTAGTAATAAATTGTAATAATTAGTAATCCTTGCTTGAGTGTTTTTTCTAACAAATTATTCAAAACCAGTAATGCTTTTATATTTTATAGAAAAATATGGAACAGCGAGGTCGTCAACAGTCATTATTAGATGACCGCATATGGATAAATCAACGTAGAAATCCAAATGGTTCTGGTTTAAATCCAGTATATATAGAGGGTGTGGAGATTTTTTTATCATTTGCGGCATCAAATTCAGAATTTGTTTCAGAAGGAAAGATAAAATGCCCTTGCAGAAAATGTGCATTGAGAACGTTTGACACGTTTGACAAAGTGGGGGAACATCTCTTGCGTTTTGGTTTTCAAGCAGATTATGTTTTTTGGTATCAACACGGTGAACGCAGTTCCAGAGCAGATGATACCAACTTGATTCCGGATCCATCCCAGTTTCAAGATTTAGTACATGATGTTGCAGGTTCATCTGTTCAACATACAGAAACTCCGGCTGATATAGCTTCAAATCCTGAGTTGGGACCGTCTGAATTTTATGAGTTGTTGAAGTCTGCTGAGGATGCATTATATCCTGGCTGCAAGATGAGCAAATTAGAAGCAGTTGCAAAATTTATGGCTATCAAATCAGATAACGGAATGTCAAACACATGTTTTGACCAGATATTTTCTTTGCTGAAAACACTGTTACCCGAAGGAAATGTTTTACCTGCAAATTACTATGAAAGTAAGAGGTTGGTTCGAAATTTGGGACTTACTTGTCAGAAGATTCATGCATGTTCAAATGACTGCATTTTATATTCAGGGGAAAATGAGTCGTTGGATAGTTGTCCCACATGTGGGCAACAGAGATATAAAGAAGGACAACACGGGAAGTCTGGTTTGATTCCTGTAAAACAGTTGAGATATTTTCCGCTTACATCCAGACTTCAGCGTTTATTCATGTCTAAGAATACAGCGACAATGATGTCATGGCATAAAGAGAATATTTCAACCGATAAAAGCTTGAATCATCCAGCCGATGGTGATTCATGGAAACATTTTGATAGAGTGCATCCATCATTTGCTTTAGAAGCTAGAAATGTTCGACTGGGCCTTTCCACTGATGGTTTCTGTCCGTTTGGATCTTATGGTAGTCAATATTCATGTTGGCCTGTTTTTTTAACTCCGTATAATTTACCTCCATGGATGTTGATGAAGGAGCCATATATCTTTTTGACTTTACTAATTCCAGGACATCCGAAGAAAAATATTGATGTTTATTTGAAGCCATTGATTGATGAATTAAATTTATTGTGGAGTACTGGTGTCAGTACATATGATGTTGCAACGAAACAGAATTTCATACTGAGAGCAGCATTGATGTGGACAATAAGTGACTTCCCGGCTTATGGGATGTTATCTGGCTGGAGTACACATGGTCAGAAATCATGTCCTTACTGTATGGGAGAGAACAAAGCATTTATGCTCATTCATGGAAAGAAACCTTGTTATTTTGACTGTCATCGCAGATTTCTTCCAGCTGATCATCCTTTTCGCAGAAACAGATCTCATTTCAGAAAAGGAACAGTTGAAAGGGATGGACCTCCAAAAATGCTATCAGGTTCGGAGTTAAAATCGGTTGTATTTTCATTACCTCCCATCACTTTTGGTCCCACAATAAACCAACAGAAAATTTCTGGTTTTGGGAAAGAACACAATTGGATTAAACGTAGCATATTTTGGGATTTGCCATATTGGTCTGATTTGTTGGTCCGACACATGTTAGATGTCATGCATATTAAGAAGAACTGTTTTGATAATTTGTTTCATACAGTTTTGGATACGCCAGGAAAGAGCAAAGACAATGTAAATGCACGTTTAGATCTTGCCCAAATTTGCAGACGTCCAGAATTGGAACTATTTGAGAATGTCAGAACAGAAAGGTTACTGAAACCAAAAGCAGCTTATACACTGTCTAAAGAAAACCGTTTATTATTTTGTCAGTGGATTGCAGATTTGAGACTTCCAGATGGCTGTGCTTCCAATTTGGGTAGATGTGTAAAGAATGGTCATATTACTGGATTGAAAAGTCATGATTGTCATGTTATAATGGAGAGACTTCTACCAATTGGATTAAGAGGTCTGTTGAATTCTGTGATTTGGGATTCCATAACAGACATGTCTCATTTTTTTCGGGAAATTTGTGCGGCTACGGCAGATTATGATGCTCTAGGCAAACTTGAAAAAGATGTTGTTGTAATTATATGTAAACTGGAAAAAATATTCCCGCCGTCTTTCTTCGACTCAATGGAACATTTGATGTTACATTTGCCATATGAAGCCAAATGTGGAGGTCCGGTACAGTTTCGATGGATGTACCCATTTGAAAGATGCATGCAAAAATTGAAAAGAAAAGTACGCAACAAAGCATCTGTTGAAGGATCTATTGCAGAAGCTTATTTGCAAGAGGAAATATCTTTTTTCTGCTCCCATTATTTTGAATCTGAGTATCCTTCAAAACACAACCGAATGGGACGGAATGAGAGGAATATTGATGAAATCGACAATCAATTATCTGTTTTCAACCAGTCAGAGCTTGGTTTTGGTGGAGTTTCTGAACGCTGGCTTTCAGATGATGAACATCATAGAGCTCATACGTATGTTCTGCTCAACTGTGAAGAGATGACATCAGTTGTACTGTAAGTGTTTATATCACTTATTCTATCATTTATGTTACAGTAAGTAACTTTGGTTATTATAGGTTGTATGATAATCATATCAAGAAACAAATTCCACAAATTACAGCAGCTGCTCTCGAAGAACGGCGACTGAAAAATTTCTCTCAGTGGTTTCAAAAACTGGTAACATAAATTCTTTATCATTTAGCAACTCATTCAATGTATAGTTTACTATATTGATAATTATTTCACAAATCTTCAGGTGTCTCGACATGCTGATAAAATTGACAAACGGCTCTGTGTATTGAGTAACCCACCTTCCAAACTTGTTAAAACTTATAATGCATATGTGGTGAATGGATTTCGATTCCACACGCATGCATACGGGGAATCGAAAAAAACAATGAACAGTGGAGTTAGCTTGAGAGGATCTCATCATCGAGAAAATGAAGTTGACTTTTATGGCATGCTTGATGAAATCATTGAACTCTGTTATCTTGGACAACATTACATAACCATGTTCAAATGTCGGTGGTTGGATACAGAGAGAGGCGTGCGTGTTCATCCGACTCATGGAATCATCGATATTAAATGTAAAAGTGTTCTCGCAGTAAATGAACCATTCTTATTGGCTCAACAGGCATATCAAGTTTATTATGCAAAGTACTGTGCAACATCAAGAGACTTGACTGATTGGTGGAGTGTAATAAAAATCAAAATTCGAGACAATCAGTTTAGTCAAAGTGAATGTGCTTTCACTGATGTGCAAAGAATTGAAGTTTTTCAAGAGAGTACTCAAAATCAATCTTTTTTACAAAGAGATATGAGTATCGATGACGACACCCCACATTTAAGAGTCGGTGATGACGATGATGTTAATGATGTCACACATGAATTTGAAATGGTAAGAGATGAAGCAACTGCAACTCGAATGGATATCGATGATGTTGAGGAGGAATATGAAGATGACATTGACATATATGAAGATGATGATGAAGATGAACACTTATAGAATTCCATGGTATTTATATACAATCATAATATGTATATATATGTATATATAATAGTAATTATCAATTATTTGCTAATATTAACATTTTCTGTTTCAGATGGACGAGGCCACATTTCGTGAGTTGGCGGAGGCTGACCTGCCTTTCGATGCGGATGAGTTGCTGGCAGATGACCCTCAGCCTGCAGCCGCTCCAGGGAGTACGCGGAGGGGGCGCGGTCTTGCACGATTGATGATTCCTGACCCCGTCCCCGAGCGACGTCCACGTCTTGGGTTTGATCCGCGCACCCGGAGGTGTGATAACCTGTGTAATAACCTGTGAATTTGACTAAGATTTCATTAATCTATTCACATAATAAATGTTTATTATTTTTTCAGTTTTTCGCATATAGCAGTCGGACAGGGCAGCGCTATTTTGCGCAACTATTTCTCTCAGCCGTGGACCACATGGGAGCAGATTCCCATTGATGTGCAGCAGGCCATGTTCGGCCATTGGTTGGTACGTACGTAAATAAATAATTTTTATTTTGAAAATTATTTCATTTCTAACTTGATATTTTGATTTATTTGTAGGGTTTATGGTATCCGATCGAGGATACCATGCGTGACGCCATCCACGAGGCATGGGAGGTGGCCATGCGTGATCGCCTTCGTCAGTTTTTGCACAATTTAAGAAAAGCTGCGATGAAGAAAGCAGGAGTGTCAGATTTTGAGGAGTCATGTAGAGCACACCGACCAGAGTACATTTCATCCCATGTATGGGATGGATTATGTGCGCACTGGTTGAGTGGTGCCTTTCAGAGGAGATCATCGGTGGGGAGGCAGAATCGGGGGAGGCAGGAGGTGACTCATCGAGCTGGGAGTCGTTCTTTCAGTACTCATAGACAGCATCTGGTACGTACATTATTTATAAATATTTTATATAACTATAAATATTAACAGTTTATTTTTTATTCTTATAGGCTGTCGAGCACCCCGATATTACAGAGTACGACGTATATCGGAGGATGTATAGTGATCCTGCTACTGGGGAGCTCAGAGGTGATCGTCAGCATCACATCGTGGTCAGTATTATTTGTTTTCAAGTTTAAAAATTAACTGCATATAATATATTCACAATTTTAATTTTAAATTGCAACTATAGGAGTCATATGAGGCCGCAGCGGCACAGGCCCGGCCTGAGAGTCAGGCCGAGTCATCAGATCAGACCACTGCCCGTCAGTTTGATGAGGCGGCATGGATGCAGGCCACCCAGTATGCCTTCGAGAAGGGCCGGGTAGTTGGTATCGGCTCTCGACTGACTCCCGGAGATTATTATGGCAGTGCTGCGATGTCGGCGTCCAGCTCGAGGGGAGCTCGTGCATCTTCTTCTACACAGTATGAGGAGCAGTTGCGATCTCAGACTGCACAGATAGAGAGTCTCCGACAGGAGCAGGAGCAGATACGTCCGCAGCATGAGGAGGAGCGTCGACGCCAGCAGCAGCTGTACGAGGAGCAGACGAGTCGGTGGCAGCAGCAGCATCAGGAGCAGATGGAGTACATGCGCCGACTCACTCATGCTTTAGGGATGGAGTTTCCTCCACCACCATCTGCAGATCCCCCACCTCCCCCCCCTCCTACAGATTAGAGTTTGTATTTCTGTTATAAAATTTGTGAAATCAAAATATTTTTTTTTTCTATTCGTAGTTTCTGTCTCATTATAAAATATTAATAATATTATATTTTTAAATAACAATATTAATATGAATAATAATAATATTTATATTTTATAATATTAAATTTTATATATATATTAAAATTTTATATATATATTAAAATTTTATAATATTATAATTTAATTATTTTTTTGTAATACTTGAATTATTTTAATATTTGAATGTAAAATAATTCTATTATTTTTATATTAATTAAAATAACTTATTAATATTTTTTTATTTATGAATTATAATTATAATATTATTATATTAATTAAATTATTTATTAGTATTCTATTATTTTTATTTTTGAATTATAATTCTACTATTATTATAGTAATTAAAATAATTTATTATTTTCATTTGTAAATTATAATTCTATTATTATATTAATTAAAATAATTTATTAATAATTTATTTTTTTTATTTTTTTTATAGTATTTGCGACGGGATACTATGCCCGTCGCAAATACTAGTATTATTAATATTTTTTTATTTTTTTTAAAAAGAGTAATTGCGACGGGACCCGTCGCAATTACTATGAATAGTATTTGCGACGGGTCCCGGTTCCCGTCGCAAATACTAGTATTATTAATTTTTTTATTTTAAAAAAAAAAACGTTATTGCGACGGGCCCGTCGCAAATACCTTTTGCGCCGGGACCCGTCGCAAATAGTTTTTGCGACGGGACCGTCGCAATAACTGTTTAAAAAGTTTTTTACAAAAATACGGAATACTATTTGCGACGGGGAGAATGCCCGTCGCAAAAAAGGGCTTTAGCGACGGTCCCGTCGCAAATAAGTTTAGTTGCGACGGCGTTTTCCGCAACGGGCTATTTGCGACGGGACCCCGTCGCAAATGGCTATTTGCGACGGGATCCCGTCGCAAATAGCCCGTCGCAAATACCTGTTTTTTCAGTAGTGCCCCTCCTTTGTTCTTGATGATTTATCTTGCGATTGAAACAAGATGGCGTGGTGCCGTCGCACCACGCGGATATTCGCACGATTATATCGCGCCGCGCCATGGAAGGATCATCAAGAACGCGACACCGTCGCGCCGCGTTGAAGGGAATCAAAGGCGCGGCGGAGGGGCACGGTGCCGTCGCACCGCGCCGGACGAAGAACACCGCGGCCGGTTCCGGGCCGCGGCGGGACGAGAAGACCGGCGGCCGGGCCGCCGGCGTCAGAAGCCAGAAAGGGGACCGGTTTGCCGGTCCCGTTGGAGAAAAACCGGCCGGCCAGGTGGCCGGCCGGAAGGTCAAAGGCCGGGGGAATTTAATTCCCCCGGCCAGCGCTCAAAAGCCCCCCCCCATTTAATTGGGGGGGGGGGTTTCATTGAGGGGGGAAGGCGGCCCCCCGGTTTCCCTCAAGCAGGCCCCCTCAAAGGGGGGCCGGTTCACAAAATGGCGCGGCTAAAAGCCGCGCCGCCAGCAGGATGCGGGGGCCATGCCCCCCGCGCGTGACCCCAGCGGCGCCAGGCCGCGCCGCCGCCGGCCGGGCCGCGCCGGACCGCGCCGCCGTGCCGGTCCGCGCCGCCGCACCGGTCCGCCGCCGGCCAGGCCGGGTCGGACCCGGGTCGGGTCGACCCGGTTCAGGTCGACCCGGTTCGGGCCGACCCAGGGGGGGGGGGGGGGTCGGGCCGGGTCGGCCCGGACCCGGACCCCCCGTTTTCGTGTCGTCTTCGATCTTTTGGCCATAACTTGAGCCACGGACCTCCGATCGACGAACCGTCAGCGGCATTGCGATCCTTGGATCGAGACGGTCGATTCGGTATATCGCAATCAAAGTTTCGGAACACTTTGAGTTCGGCCGGGTTGGTTCGTTCACAAAACCAACCGGGCCTTCGGAGCGGAAACGCTCATATCTTGAGCTACGGACGTCCGATTGACGTGCCGTCAGCTTTGTTGTGTTCCTCTTAGTGAGACAGATATTTTGGCATACTCCGCCCGAGGTTTGGACGCAGGTGGAGTACGGTCGGGTTGGTTTTTCCTTAAAAACCAACCGGGCCCCGGGGACGAAAATGCCAATAACTCTCAGACCGGGCGTCCGATCGACGCGCCGTCTGTTGCGTTGAGTTCCTGTTGACGATATGGAACTTTTGGATACATCAACTCTGGACTTTGTGACAGTTGATGTATCAGCCTCTCGGCTCGTGGAGCGGACCCTCCTGTACGAGCTTGCTGTGTGCGGAAACCCTAGTGCTGGCTGCGACTGTGACTACTACTGCTACTGCTACTGCTACTGTGACTGCGACGACGACAGTTCAGAGATCCTGTGTGGATTCGACGACGACGACTACAGCACTCAGCGATCCTACGTGGATCAGTGCTACAGGTCCTGTGTGGGCCCGATCTTGTGTGGGTCTGATCCTGTGTGGGTCTTTGCGTTCAGCGGTCCTGTGTGAACCAGCGCCTACAGGTCCTATGTGGGCCCGATCCTGTGTGGGTCTTTTGCGGGGGTTAGTTACCTATCGATCCTTCGTGGGTCCGACGACTTAGATGGATCAGAGATCATCTTTATCGTCTTTCAAAGAAGTATACCTGTGTGAGCTGAATCCTGTTGCTTTCCTGTGTGGATTGTGTTGTGCTATCCTGTGAGGATTACATTTTTCTTTCCTGTGTGGAATACGTTTACTTTCCTGTGTGGACTGAGTTGTACTTGGGCTCGGAGGTTGGAGCGTATTTGAAATTGATGACTTAGGTATATGTATGGGCATATACCTAAGCAGTGTCAGTTGTTACTTCGTGATTGTACCTTTCTTTGTGGTTTATCCTTTGTGGATTTTGAGAGACCTTCAGGGGTCTCGGGGTCCCTACTGAGTAGCTTATACTCACCCCTGCACGGGCTTTGCCCGCACTATGTTGTGTTGGTTGCAGACGACGGATAACATTGATCTTAGCTGAGGCATGCAGAGCAGGACGGTACCTAGAGGTGGACCACTGGGCGGAACGTGCTCGGAGCGGACGGCGGGACCCGTGGAGCAGTGGAGCTATTTGTACCCACCCTTCAGGTGGGATTTCCAGTGGACAGCTCGGTGTAGCGGCTTTTACTTTTCAGTTGTTGTTTTCCCTTTCGAGTTGTACTTTACTTTCAGTTTGGGTTTGTATACTGGCCCATTTACTTTTCCGCACTTTCAGTTGTACTCTGCTTTTGCTTAGTGTTTACTTTCCACTTGCTTACTCTGTGGTGATTGTTAACTTTACAAAGGCAATGCCTTCCCTTTTTACTGGGATTTACACCTTGGTGCTAGTCGCCAGCCCCTGGCCTATGGAAGGCGGGATTGGGGTAGTCACGACACGGACCCCGAGGGCGGGTCGTGACATGATTCATTTAGACTCAGGGTTGCATGTATTGAAAGCTATCGAAGAAATAAAATTTATTTAAAGAGATATATATCATAAAATAATGGGATGTTACAAACTTTACTTGGGTTTTTCTTCTTATGGTCCTTATGAACATGTACTTTTTATCACTAGGCCTTTGAATTGTTTAGTGTTTTGGGCTCCTTTTTATGTAATGGGTGCCCTCTTAACCCAGCAGGGGGGTGTTTTTTTCTTAATAAAAGTGTTTGATCCTAACTTATTTTAATAATAAAAAGGGGATTTCCATTAATGTTTTCCAATTAACCCATGATAATGTCTGATTTTAATACCCCAATACATTAAATCTCAATGTGAGAGAAAATCAACTTTTGTTTTTCCCTTTACATTTAAAAAATTTTCAAGTAACATTTTACACTTTTTTCTCTCGATATGAAATACATCCAAGAAGTGACACAACAAATTCGATGAAAAATATGAAAACTAAAAGAATATAATTTTCTTTCTCCAATTTTTATTGGAATTAAAAATAATATTCCTTCACTTTCTCAATGCCGATTGAATCTTTCTAAGAATATAACTCAAACTATCAAGTTTTTTAAAAATGTCATCCCTTGACATTCATTGAGGTGCTTTGCCTATCTCTATAAAATTATCAAAGTGCCTATGATTTTTCATATAGGATGGTCCATCGGTAGAAATAAATAATACCTTATAAAGATAAAAGTTCACTGAAACTTTAATCTATTAAAGTATTTATTTTTTATTAAAATGGGGCACAATAATTTCCCCTTTGTACTCCAACCATACATCATTACTAAAAATGGGAATCAATTATCATCCATAATAATGATGCACCAAACATAAAGTAATCCTATGTAAAAGCATCATATTCCCACACAATGATAATAAAAGGCTCCTTCAACTCATTTATTAATGGTTTTAAGTATATGTCAATATCATTTCCAAGATCATTGGGTCAAGATATCAACTTACTCATGATAGTAAATGGATTATTCATACACAATCATGATGAAAATTTATAAATATAAATAAAAATATGCTAAGTTATTTGTGTAGTATGCATTGGGAGAAACTGGTTGAAACTATCCCATGATAATCCCAGTCTAACATTTTGTAGATTAACTTCAAAATAAAGTTGAAACCTATCAAATTCTTGTGAGGATAACCCAACTGTATGTAAAAGACCCCGACCTTAAACCTTACTTAATATTGAATTAAATGAATAATTCACATTGAGGATCTTTTCAGGTTTAGAGTTTTAGAGAATTAGGACATAACTATTACATCTCAAAAGAATACAAAGTAGACACTTCTATTATGTTTCCATAAAATAAAAACTCTTAAAAAGAAACATGTCTAGTTCCATGTTTTAGATAGCATGACTTTCCCTTGATACCATCCTTGACCCTAATCCACATTAAGTCCTATGAAAAACATTTCAAAAAAACTTGGGGTGAGCATAAAAAGCTCAGTAAGGGATACACAAAGAATGAAAACTGTTAGTTTTTAAAACAACAAGTAAACCATGTATACTTTATCAAAGTAATACCTTCCCCTTCATGAAGTAGTAAAAACTCTTCACTGAATAAAATATCATTACTTACCCTTTTGTAACCAAAAGATTACCATAAAACCCATATAAATAACACATAACATATAAAGGTAACTTGGGACATAAACATACTTAAGTGGAATAACCATACGGTCGACTTCCACACATATCACTTAATGGAATAGCCATTCGGCCAACTTCCATACATACTTAATGGAATAGCCATACGGCCGACTTCCATACCCAATGCATTGGAGGTTATAACATAACCACCCATCCTGGTATTCACGGCACCACCCGTTATATGGTTTATCACGTAACCACCCGTCAAATGTCCAAGTACCATTATAAAATCATAATACATAAAACAAATATAATGGAAAAGAAACATTTCCACACTTTGATCACAATATAACACTTAAATATATTGACATAATAAATCCATCATAAAAACCATTTTCAATACCAAAATACATAAAAGAGTATATGGTATTTATTTCATTTTAAAAACATTACGGCTTATTGAGGAAGCCAAAGACCAAATAATACTCATGGCGGCAGAAAAGGCCGTTGTCACCGCATACGTTAAAAGAAAAATTCCTTTTTGTCGTTTAGTAAAACGCTTCGTAGAAAAAGATTCCTTTTGTATAAAAGCAAATGTCAAAGGGGTTTATACACCGTATAAAAGAAATTTGTGTATAAAATGAAATATGCCTCAATGAAAGGAGATTGAGACGAAGTCCCTTACCTCGGGTCCGACTTGACTCGATTGTTCTTTAACGTCCTGAATAATAAAATTGAGTTAATTTCTACTTTCTTAAGAACCTTTTTCAAGTTCATTATTCCTTTTATATAACTTATTAACAGGTTATGAACACTATTTAATTATTTAAGTTAATAATGGTCGTTTTGTCGATCCTTGGTACTTGAGTCAAAAATAAACTCTTTATAATTACAAGTTGTTCATGTGGTAAAATATCCATTATATCAAGAATTATATTCATGATGTAGATATCATATATATCATATATATCCAGTATATACATGAATTTATAATATTACATAATTATTAAGAGGTAAGAAATGAAATGCACCGTTCATGGAGACGGTAAGCCGTACGTACGCATGAACGCTACTTTCATTTCTATGTCATATTAATGGAATTAAAACTAAATGATAGGTATGTATATTTTAATTCCAGAATTATATTCATCACTTATATTTAACATACATCATATATATCCATTATATATATGTACTTATAATTGTACATTACATTTGGGGATAAGAAATGAAATGCACCGTTCATGGAGACGGTAAGCCGTACGTACGCTTGAACGCTACTTTCATTCCTATCTCATAATTTAATGGAAAGAAAATAATAATGATATAAAGGTATATTATAATTCCAGTATAACATCATATATAATAACTTTAAATTCATCCTTTATAGGTCCCACATATGGAATTAATGAATCAGATCACTTTGAGGGGGCGATAGTCCGCACTTCCTAAAATGAAATTATCATGTTTACCCACAATGGAAACCATAAAGGTATGCCATAAATGAAAAATACATAAGCTTAAGTAAAACATAAAAATATTATATATCGTATATAAATATAGTGACATCTTAATGGCCACCTTTGAAGGTGTTATATGAGTGTTGAACAATCATCGTTTCGTGAGGCATAAATTTGCCATCCACAGAAACAGTATGTCCTTTAACCATTAGATGAAGGTGTGTGTATGTGTAGTTTGAATAATTATTATAACAAAATCCTATTATATTGAAGATACTGGAGTTTTTACAAAATAAAGGAATAAAAAGAGTTTATGGGGTTGGAGAAGCAAAATAAAACATAAGAACACAAGAGAAGACACTACCTTTAAAACGGGTAACTCCTTTTGATTTGAGCTCAAAGGCTTCATTGGGAAGAGTTATGCACAAAGTGAGGCTTCAAGGAGTAATATAGGAATGTGGAGAGACAAAATGGGTAGGTTTTGGCCGAGCCAAAGGCTTTGGAAGTGTGGTTAAGGAGGTAGTGGTGGGGGCCTTTTATAAGAGGAGAGGAGGGGCACTCTTGGAAAGTAAGGAAATGTTACTTTATTTTAGAATGTGTTTAAGATTTTAATGGTCCCAAATAGATGTGTTTCTAGAATAAGGTGATAAGGGTTATAAATAAACCCATAAAATAGGTTGTGGACATGTGTAGGTCTTAGATTTTACATTATCTTTCCATTTTATTTAAATCGTTAAATAATGAGGTAATCGCTGCATCATCATGGTGTCATAAATAATTTAATTTAGTTAATGTCTAAAATTTATGAAAAAAATAATATGATATAGGAAATCTTTTTATCTTTCCAATGAATATTTATAGTAAAAAATCTGACTTTTATAACCCCATGTAAAAATTGTTTTAGTAAAACATCTCATGTTTGTGTCATTTTTTACTTTAACATTAAATAAAAAGTTATTTATGTCATTTCTCAACCAAAGTGGCTCCATGGGGTCCCCAAGTTGACCCATGGATTTTATTGGTCGGCCATGACACATCCAATGAGGGTAGTACATGTGTCAATCTCATCTCTTATTATTAAAACATTATTTTTACCTCAAACTACACTAATTACCTCTAATCGCGATTAAAAACATAAAAGTTACTATTCACCAAAAAATTATTTTAATCCCATTGAACCACATTTTACTTCTTAATGATAACCATGCATGCCATATTTTTGAAATTCAAAACACAAAGGTGGTAAAATTTCATTTAAATGAAAAATCAGTTTTTTAAGTACCACTTAGTGGTTTCACTATTCATCAAAAATTGAAGTTTTTCTGAAAAATACCGAAAATTCACCCTAAGCTATATTTGATATTCCGAATTCAAAAATGATGTCTATTTTATAAAATTCAAAACATATAAGTTGAATTAATTAATTTAATAATTAATTCCCACTGTCAGAGCAAATAACGTGTTTTTATGAAACAATAAGTATCAAAAGATTGACACTAGTTTAAGTCCGATTTCAAAGTGAAATTAATTCCAACGACCACTATTGGATTAAATGGTAAAAATATATTCTAATTTCACTTTAAAACCACTTCAAAAGTTAATCTAATCATATTAAAAAATTAGATTAAAAAGAGGTTTTGAATTAAAATACAACATTTATCACTATTCATAAAAAAATGATCTTTATCGGAAAAATACAGAAAATTTACACAAATTAAATTTTGATGTCCCGATTCTAAAGAAGAATTTTATTTGGTCCAATAGAATGTATAAGAGTGACCAAAACTATATTTAATGACGATTCACCATTAAAAGTTGATAAGTGGACCTTTAGTGAAAATTAGAGTATATATGCCTAAAATTGAATTCTTTTCATATTTTAAGCCTTTATCCTTTATTGGATAAGTATAAAAACATTTAACAAACATATATAATAATATTTTAGTTATTTCAATTCATTCCCGCCAATACAACGGCTACGTGTTAACTAACATTTAAAATAATAATATTTTATTACTAGTGTGCAATGTAAGATTTCAAAGAAACTCTTTGTTGCGTATCAGGTATGCTATCGAACATAGCAACCCCTTTAAAGTAAAATTAATATTTAATTCACAAATATTAATAAATATGACAAGGTATTATTCTTTATTTACCTGGGATGTTACATCCTTCCCCCCTTTTGGGAATTGTGTCCTCGTAATTTTATTCACTTATCAAAATAAGTGGGGGTATTTATCCCTCATAGAATTTTCAGATTCCCACGTTGCCTCTTCAACCATATGGTTTTTCAACAAAACCTTTACCTGGTGAATTACCTTATTTTGTAACACTTTCTCTCTTCTGTCAATAATCTAAACTGGTTGTTCTTCATAAGAGAGATTCACTTCCAACTGAACTACCTCTGGGCTCAAAACATGAGATAGATCTGAGCTATACTTTCTCTGCATCGAAACTTGAAAAATATTGTGTACCTGAGATAAACTCGGAGGTAAATCCACTCGGTAAGCAACTGATCCAACTTTCTCCAGAATTTCATATGGTCCAATGAACCTTGGACTCAGATTTCCTTTCTTACCAAATCGTATCACACTCTTCCATGGTGGAACTTTGAGAAAAACATGATCACCTACCTCAAAAGATAGATCCTTCCTCCGGTTATCTGCATAACTTTTCTTTATGCTCTGAGCTGTTTTCATGTGTTTCTGAATCAACTGAACTTTTTCTGCCATCTCTTCTACCAATTCTTGTCCCATCACCTTCCTTTCACCCAGTTCATCCCAAAAAGCTGGAGTTCGACACCGTTTACCATATAATGCCTCAAATGAAGCCATCTGTATACTGGAATGAAAACTGTTATTATATGAAAACTCAACCAAAGAAAGATGTTGGTCCCAACTTCCCTGATAATCCATAGAGCAGGCACGTAGCATATCCTCCAAAGTATGAATTGTTCGTTCTTACTACCCATCTGATTGAGGATGAAAAGCTGTACTTAAATTTAATTCAATACCCAACAACTTCTGAAGGCCTTTCCAAAAGTTAGAAGTGAACCTGGGATCATGGTCAGATACAATGGAGAGAGGAACTCCATGTAACCTGACTATCTCTTTAAGATACAAATGAGAAAGTTGATCTAGGGAAAAAGTATATCGTATAGCAAGGAAATGAGCATATTTAGTCAAGCGATCAACAATAACCCAGATTGTATTATTACCTCGAGGTGTCTTCGGTAATCCCACAACAAAGTCCATGGATATATTCTCTCATTTCCACTCTGGCACTGTTAAAGGCTGAAGTATCCATTTCAGTAACTGTCACTCTGCTTTAACCTGCTGACATGTCAAACACTTCACAATAAAATCAGCAACATCTCTTTTCATTCCATCCCACCAGTAATACTCCCGAAGATCTCTATACATCTTAGTACTGCCAGGATGAACTGAAAACGGAGAATTATGAGCTTCACATAACAACTCTCTCTTCAACTGTGAATCACAAGGCACACACAATCTCTTCCCAAATCTCAAAACAAAATCATTATCAATGTTGAATTCAGACAACTTACCCTTCTGAACTAGCTCTACCTTTTTCTGTAACTCACTGTCTTGCTTCTGTGCTTGCTTGATTCTGTCTGATAGAGAAGATTTCACTGATACCTGAAACAAAACAGAAGAACTTCCTGCACTAACAACCTCTATGCCAAATTTCATCAAATCAAAAACCAAAGGATCTCGTTCCAAACGTAGCATGGTTAATGAAGCATTACTTTTTCGACTCAAAGCATCAGCCACTTTATTTTCTTTTCCCGAATGGTAATGAATTGTACAATCATAATACTTGATTAATTCTAGCCATCTCCTCTTTCACATGTTCAATTCTTTCTAAGTGAATATATACTTTAAACTTTTGTGATCAGTATATATTTCACACTTTACTCCATACAAATGATGCCTCCAAAATTTTAGAGCAAAAACAACAGCAGATAATTCCAAATCATGTGTGGGGTAATTTACCTCATGAGTTTTCAACTGATGTGAAGCATATGCAATTAACTGATCATTCTGTATAAGGACACATCCAAGTCCCTTCAACGAAGAATCAATGTATATAACAAACTCACCATTCCTGGAAGGAAGTGCCAAAACTAGAGCATTCACCAATCTTCTTTTCAACTACTGAAAACAATCATCACATTCTTTTGTCCAGATAAACTTAACACCCTTCCAAGTTAGCTTAGTGATTGGACTAGATAACCGTGAAAATTTTTCAACAAACCTTCGGTAGTAACCTGCCAAACCAAGGAAACTACGGATCTAGGTTACATTTGTGGGTCTCGTCCATTCTTCAACAACTTTTGTTTTATCAGGATCAACAGTTATGTCATCTTTTGAAACAATGTGACCAAGGAAAGAAATTTGTTGCAACCAAAACTCACACTTGCTGAATTTCCCATACAATTTTGTTTCTTTCAAGGTTTTCAAAATAACCATTAAATGACTTTCATTATCCTCTTTAATTTTATAAAACACCAAAATATCAACAATGAAAACAACCAATATTTTTCACCTGATTCAACTGAGCCATCACTACAACAAACTGTTTAGTTCTGATTCTGACCATCTCAGGATATTGTTTTGAAAGGTCATTTCCCTTTGTATGCCTTCCCAGAAAATCTGTTCTGTTTCCTCCAAGAAAAACCATTCTTAACACAGAAATATCTTAGGCGAAGCAACATGGTAATCCGTAAATGCTATATCATTTCAATCATACCATAAATTAATTTATAATTTAAAATTTTTCTAACTCCTAAAGTTGTCTAAACCGACCTCTGATACCAACTATAAGGCCCCAGCCTTAAACCTTACTTAATATTGAATTAAATGAATAATTCACATTGAGGATCTTTTCAGGTTTAGAGTTTTATAGAATTAGGACATAACTATTACATCCCAAAAGAATAAAAAGTAGACACTTCTACTATGTTTCCATAAAATAAAAACTCTTAAAAATAAACATGTCTAGTTCCATGTTTTAGATAGCATGACTTTCCCTTGATCCCATCCTTGACCCTAATCCACATTAAGTCCTGTGAAAAACATTTCAAAAAAACTTGGGGTGAGCATAAAAAGCTCAGTAAGGGATACACAAAGAATAAAAACTGTTAGTTTTTAAAACAACAAGTAAACCATGTATACTTTATCAAAGTAATACCTTCCCCTTCATGAAGTAGTAAAAACTCTTCACTAAATAAAATATCATTACTTACCCTTTTGTAACCAAAATATTACTATAAAACCCATATAAAGAACACTTAACATATAAAGGTAACTTGGGACATAAACATACTTAAGTGGAATAACCATACGGTCGACTTCCACACATATCACTTAATGGAATAGCCATTCGGCCAACTTCCATACATACTTAATGGAATAGCCATACGGCCGACTTCCATACCCAATGCATTGGAGGTTATAACATAACCACCCATCCTGGTATTCACGGCACCACCCGTTATATGGTTTATCACATAACCACCCGTCAAATGTCCAAGTACCATTATAAAATCATAATACATAAAACAAATATAATGGAAAAGAAACATTTCCACACTTTGATCACAATATAACACTTAAATATATTGACATAATAAATCCATCATAAAAACCATTTTCAATACCAAAATACATAAAAGAGTATATGGTATTTATTTCATTTTAAAAACATTACGTCTTATTGAGGAAGCCAAAGACCAAATAATACTCGTGGCGGCAGAAAAGGTCGTTGTCACCGCATACGTTAAAAGAAACATTCCTTTTTTTCGTTTAGTAAAACGCTTCGTAGAAAAAGATTCCTTTTGTATAAAAGCAAAAGTCAAAGGGGTTTATACACCGTATAAAAGAAATTTGTGTATAAAACGAAATATGCCTCAATGAAAGGAGATTGAGACGAAGTCCCTTACCTCGGGTCCGACTTGACTCGATTGTTCTTTAACGTCCTGAATAATAAAATTGAGTTAATTTCTACTTTCTTAAGAACCTTTTTCAAGTTCATTATTCCTTTTATATAACTTATTACCAGGTTATGAACACTATGTAATTATTTAAGTTAATAATGGTCATTTTGTCGATCCTTGGTACTTGAGTCAAAAATAAACTCTTTATAATTACAAGTTGTTCATGTGGTAAAATATCCATTATATCAAGAATTATATTCATGATGTAGATATCATATATATCATATATATCCAGTATATACATGAATTTATAATATTACATAATCATTTAGAGGTAAGAAATGAAATGCACCGTTCATGGAGACGGTAATCCGTACGTACGCATGAACGCTACTTTCATTTCTATGTCATATTAATGGAATTAAAACTAAATGAGAGGTATGTATATTTTAATTACAGAATTATATTCATCACTTATATGTAACATATATCATATATATCCATTATATATATGTACTTATAATTGTACATTACATTTGGGGATAATAAATGAAATGCACCGTTCATGGAGACGGTAAGCCGTACGTACGCATGAATGATACTTTCATTCATATCTCATAATTTAATGGAAAGAAAATAATAATGATATAAAGGTATATTATAATTCCAGTATAAAATAATATATAATAACTTTAAATCCATCCTTTATAGGTCCTACATATGGAATTAACGAATCAAATCACTTTGAGGGGGCGGTAGTCCGCACTTCCTAAAATGAAATTATCATGTTTACCCACAATGGAAACCATAAAGGTATGCCATAAATGAAAAGTACGGAACCTTAAGTAAAACATAAAAATATTATATATCATATATAAATATAGTGACATCTTAATGGCCACCTTTGAATGTGTTATATGAGTGTTGAACAATCATCGTTTCGTGAGGCAGAAATTCGCCATCCACAGAAACAGTATGTTCTTTTACCATTAGATGAAGGTGTGTGTATGTGTAGCTCAAATCCTTATTATAACAAAATCCTAGTATATTTAAGATACTGGAGTTTTTAAAAAATAAAGTAATAAAAAGAGTTTAGGGGGTTGGAGAAGCAAAATAAAACATAAGAACACAAGAGAAGACACTACCTTTAAAACGGGTAACTCCTTTTGATTTGAGCTCAAAGGCTTCCTTGGGAAGAATTCTACCCCAAGTGAGGCTTATAGGAGTAATAGAGGAATGTGGAGAGAAAAAATGGGTAGGGTTTGGCCGAGCCAAAGGCTTTGTAAGTGTGGGTAATGAGGTAGTGGTGGGGGCCTTTTATAAGAGGAGAGGAGGGGCACTCTTGGAAAGTAAGGAAATGTTACTTTATTTTAGAATGAGTTTCGGATTTTAATGGTCCCACATTGATGTGTTTCGAGGATAAGGTTATAAGGGTTCAAAATACACCCATAAAATAGGTTGTGGACATGTGTAGGTCTTAGATTTTACATTATCTTTCCATTTTATTTAAATCGTTAAATAATGAGGTAATCGCTGCATCATCATGGTGTCATAAATAATTTAATTTATTTAATGTCTAAAAATTATGAAAAAAATAATATGATATAGGAAATATATTTAGATTTCCAATGAATATTTATAGTCAAAAATCTTACTTGTATAACCCCATGTAAAAATTGTTTTAGTAAAACATCTCATGTTTGTATCATTTTTACTTTAACATTAAATAAAAAGTTATTTATGTCATTTCCCAACCAAAGTAGCTCCATGGGGTCCCCAAGTTGACCCATGGATTTTATTGGTCGGCCATGAAACATAAAATGAGGATAGGACATGTGTCAATCTCATCTCTTATTATTAAAACATTATTTTTACCTCAAACTACACTAATTACCTCTAATCGCGAATAAAAACATTAAAGTTACTATTCACCAAAAAAATTATTTTAATCCCATTGAACCACATTTTACTTATTAATGACAACCAAGTGTGTCGGATTTTTGAAATTCAGAACACAAAGGTGGTAAAATTTCATTTAAATGAAAAATCAGTTTTTTTTTAAGTACCACTTAGTGGTTTCACTATTCATCAAAAATTGAAGTTTTTCAGAAAAATACCGAAAATTCACCCTAAGCTATATTTGATATTACGAATTCAAAAATGATGTCTATTTTACAAAATTCAAAACATATAAGTTGAATTAATTAATTTAATAATTAATTCCCACTGTCAGAGCAAATAGCGTGTTTTTATGAAACAATAAGTATCAAAAGATTGACACTAGTTTAAGTCTGATTTCAAAGTGAAATTAATTCCAACGACCACTATTGGATTAAATGGTAAAAATATATTCTAATTTCAATTTAAAACCACTTCAAAAGATAATCTAATCATGTTAAAAAATTAGATTAAAAAGAGGTTTTGAATTAAAATACAACATTTTTCACTATTCATAAAAAATGATCTTTATCGGAAAAATACAGAAAATTTACACAAAGTAAATTTTGATGTCCCGATTCTAAAGAAGAATTTTATTTGGTCCAATAGAATGTATAAGAGTGACCAGAACTATATTTAATGACGGTTCGCCATTAAAAGTTGATAAGTGGACCTTTAGTGAAAATTAGAGTATATATGCCTAAAATTGAATTCTTTTCGTATTTTAAGCCTTTATCCTTTATTGGATAAGTATAAAAACATTTAACAAACATATATAATAATATTTTAGTTATTTCAATTCAGTCTCGCCAATACAACGGCTACGTGTTAACTAACATTTAAAATAATATTATTTTATTACTAGTGTGCAACATAAGATTTCAAAGAAACTCTTTGTTGCGTATCGGGTACGCTATCGAACATAGAAACCCCTTTAAAGTAAAATTAATATTTAATTCAAAAATATTAATAAATATAAAAATGTATTATTCTTTATTTACCTGGGATGTTACAGTATGATTCACTATTTCATCATTATACTTATTTCTTTCATCTTAATTCCATAAAATATTACTTTCAATTTGTTTTTTCATAAAATTTCATTTAATTTTATGAATCAAATGAAAGTACCACATCACTTTCTTAAGTACACAATATTGATTTCCATTTTTATTAGCCTTCTATATTGATGTACCACTTTGTTCTGACTCATTCAAGACTCATATCTACTTTGTATTCCTATTTTAAAATCTTCCATTTTTATCTACCTATAACCCTATCCCATGAATAAGAGCCCCTGGTCACTCATATTTATGTTAATCCCTTCAATTTCAAGGGACTTCCAAGAAAAAATCAAGTTTCCAACGTAAGTATTATCTCATTCTTAAGTTTTTCTTCTTAATCTTAATATTCCAAATATCTCACCTTCATAATAAAATGATGAATTCATTATCATTAGTATAATTATATTTTTTTCATATTAATGGTACAACCCTTATTTATTCATTTCCATCCACTAATAAAAACAAAGGAAAGTCAATCATGTGTGTGCACAGACTACCACCTCCACGAAGAATCATTTTTTTGTTTTTCTTCTGGATGTTCATTCATTGCCCAAAAAAATTAAATATGGTTTAACATAATTTAAAAATAATAATAATATCATTATGATTCTATTATAATGATATTAGTTTAAAATAAAAACCTCTTAAACTAAACTCACCGATCGAGTTAAAGCACGTTTAAGTTTGGATTGGTTGAACCACCTATATGAACAATGCTATAAAACCCTATTGTGGATGACTAAGGGAACATGAAAAATAATATTATTATAATATAATAAATAAATAATTATTTGTATATAGTTCTTGAAATATTATATTAAATATTTAACATATTATTAAATCATCATTTTTGTTCACTAAAAGCACTAAAATAATCCAACACTGATTCCATTTTCACACAACAGGGATAAACCACTTATATAATGATACGAGAGACTTAAAAAACCACATAATTTATATATTATAGTAAATTTAAATATATATTAATTATTAACTTGGTATAAAAGAATGGGTAATGATATTAATATTATAAAACATAAGAAAACAGTTAAAGTTATTAACACCATATAGTTGAAAATAAGTTATAACTAACCAATGTACCCAAAATAAATAATTATAAATGAGGGATATAAAAGGTAAAATATATGAATAAGGTTATTAAATATATGATTAAAGCATCTATCTTTGTTTTACAGGAATTTATAGTGACATAAACTAAGCAAGGAAATAAGGTAAGAGTTTTTTTTATCCCAACTTCTCTTAATTGATAAATGTTTTGATGTCATGCACCAATTTATTATTTTTATGATGTGTTGAATGATATGTTATTGACTAGCTAAAATTTAATTCCTAAAAAACTACTAAATAATAGTGAGATAGGGTGTTATATCCTCAAGTAATTAAATGGTGGGTGTGATCCTAGAAAATGACTAAAAATCAATAAAACAAAACAAAAACATGCATGAATTGACTACTGTGATGATCATAAAATTTTAAAAAGTAACAGATGTGGTTGGTTTAATATTCTTTAATAGATGAAGAAAAAGCGATAATGAAAATTGATTAAAGGATGAATTAATATGAAACATGAAGTATGTTTTAATTTCCCAATAAATGTATTTCCTCCCTATGAGGTTATAATTGAATCAATATTAAAAAACATAAAGTCAAAATTTGACTAGAAATTAGATGATTTTGTAGCTCATCTCACCTAAAAAACTCATTCAATTATAAAAAAAGAAGTTAATTTCAATTTAGAAGTGATCGCACAAACCAATATTAAAAAGATTAACCTAATTAAACTTACTTCCTCACTCAAAGAGTTTTATCCAAAAATAATTATGAAATAGAGAAATGAAAATTTGCAAATCAAGAAAGAATAAAGAAGAAGAAGAAGAGTAGTCTTCCATTAATTCTCTGCTCCTAAAACTGCTCCACCTCTTTTTTCCTATCCGTTGTGTATCTACTCAAAAAATCACTCCAGTAGTGTCTCTCTACCAATGATTTCAAATCCTCAGCATCTCCCACTTCAGTGTGATGCTCTGTTTTATAATATTTTTCTCTCATTTTCAACCTTTAAAGACAACTGGGTAACGATCTTCACTTCCACATCTACCATGTGACCTCCTTCACTATACACTATCACCTCCATGTGACACGAACCTTCCCTCATTATAGATGTGATATACCCAACTACATGTCACGGGACTTGGCCTTCTCCCAATCTCTCATGCAGCACTTGGATAGCTTCCTCACTCAAATCCTAGAAAATTTCAGCCTTGAACACTCACAACAGAAGTAAGATCGTAAGGGAAGTGCTTGACAAGCTCACAAGACACAATTTATTTGGAAGATCTCAATTTATCTCAACTTCCATGTGATTACAAATAAGGAGCCACTCCCTTTATATAGGGTTGGGTGGAAAATACTAAAACATTATAGAATATATACACTTCCACCAGATTCTAGAGTATTTTAGTCTATCCTACAAGAATATACATATATAATTATAGAACCCATTGAGATACACAACCTTCCATGGAGGTCTAGAATGTTCCAAATCCTTCAAGGCCTAAGGGGTGTTCCACAACACTCCAGAGAAGTCTAGAATATTCTGAAACTTAGTGTAGATGTAAAGAACTCTAGAGGATTCTAGAGAACCTCAACACTGGGTCTTCTCTCCATGTGGCGGGGCATGACATCCTCCCCCACCTATTCTAGTGACGTCCTCAGTGCATCCTGATGATCCTCCTCAATTCACTTCATGAACTGCCACAAGTTGTCCCTAGGTTCCCAGGTTTCCTTGTACTTTGGTAATCCCTTCCACTTGATCAAGTACTCCTTGCTTTGTGTCACTCCACGCTTCCAAACTATCCGATCGTCGAGTATGATATCCACCTGCTTGTCGTACAACTCGACAACCGCTGTAGGTTCCCTATTTGCACCCCTCTGCTCGAGTCCTCCATGTCTTCATGATATGGCTTGGGCATACTCACATGGAATATTGGATGAATATTCATCTTGGGAGGCAACTCTTAGTAGTATGATACCTCCCCAACTCAGTGCGCGACCTCATATGGTCCCTCATATCAGCGTATCAATCCCCTATACACCCTTCTGAATGCTTTGTGTTGCTGAGGAAAGAGTTTCACTATCACCTTGTCCCCAGGCTAAAAGCTCACTTCCCTTCTCCTTTTTTCGGACCACTTCTTCATCCTCTTAGAGACTTTGTGCAATTGGGTTCTCATCATGTCGACCTTCTTATGCCACCCCTTTTCCATAGAGTATCTGTTATAGTTTCTTCCATGATACTTCTCCCCAAGTACCACTATGTGAGGAGTGAGGGGATTTTTTTTGGTCACCACCTCAAATGGACTCTTCCCCATCGACTCACTCCTTTAAATATTGTAGGAGAATTGGGCCACATAAATCAACTTACCCCAATCTCACTGGTTGGCACTCAAAAAGTGCCTCAAATAAAGCTCCAATAAGGCATTCACCCTCTCTGTCTGCCCATCCTTCTGGGGGTGAAAGCTGGTATAATAGTAAAGCTTCGATCCCAACAATTTGAAGAGCTCAGTCCACAACTTAGCCATGAAGTGTGGATCAAAATCATTGATGATGTGTCATGGTATCCACCAATACTTCACCACATGCTTGAAGAGTATCCTTGTGATGAGTTCTACCATCACATCTGCTGGAGCAGGGATAAATGTGACATACTTTGAGAAATTTTCCACCGCCACGATGATTCTCTCATACCCTTAAGACTTCAGCAATACAGCTATGAAGTCCATAGTGGATGTATTCCATGGCCTCTCTACAATGGGAAATGGCTGAAATAATCCCCTACGAAACTGATTGTCCACCTTATCCTACTGGAAAACAAGACAAGTCTTCACATAAGACTCCACATCATCCTCCATCCTTAGCCAATAATATGATCCCTCTAGCAAGACCTTTGTGCAGTGATTCCCTAGATGTCCTGCCCATCTCGAGTCATGATACTCTTTGATGAGATCCCTCTGTAGGTTCCTACACTTTGGGACATATATCCTCCTCCCTATGATAAGAAGAGTGCCATACTCCTCCAAAAATCTCCTTGTCTTTCCCTCTTCTACAAGATCCAAGACGTTCTTGGATATAGGATCATGTGCCATGCCTTCCTTGATCCTACCCAAGATCCCATCATCCACACAAGACAAGTGGCTGAACACCATCTTACTACTGAGTGCATCAACCACCAAATTGGTTGTCCCAGGCTTGTACTCCAAATAATAATCAAACTCAGCCAATAATTCATGCTATCTTGCGTGCTTTGAAATTAGCTTCTTCTGGGTTTGGAAGTAGCTTGTGGAAATATTATCGGTCTTCACCACAAACCAATACCCTATGAGATAATGTCTCCAAGCCCGAAGACAATGTACTATGATTTTCTTCTCTTTATCTTGCACTGTGTACCTCCTTTCAGTGTCATTCAGCTTCTGGCTTTCAAAAGCTATGGGATGTGTTTCCTACAAGAGAACATCCCCAATAGCAAAGTTTGAGGCATCGATGTATACCTCATATGTCTTGGTTGGATCCACCGATTTCAATACCAGTTTCTCCATGATTGTATTCTTCAAGCCTTCAAATGACTCCTCACATTTTTCATCCCACTCCCACAACTTGTTCTTCTTTAGCAGGTCGGTGAGTGGAGCCTCCTTCTTTGAATAGCCACAAATGAACCGTTGATAATAGTTCACCAACCCAAAGAATGATCTCAACTCGGGAACCTTGGTTGGCCTCTCCCATTCATCAATAGCATGAATTTTCTCATGATCTATCATGGGCTTGCCTCCTTTGATCTTGTGCCCCAAGAAGAGAACTTCATCCCTCGTAAAGGAACACTTATCCTTCTTCATATATAACTCATTATCCATCAATACCTTGAACACTATTTGTAAGTGTTCCACATGGTTCACCATTGTATCACTATAGATAACAATTTCTTCCAAGTAGATTACCACAAACTTGTCCAAGTATTGGTGGACGACTTTGTTCATCAAGGTGAAAAATGTTGTTGGGGAATTGTTCAAACCAAATTTCATAACAAGGAACTCATAGGATTTATACCTTGTCACGTATGCGGTCTTCAACACATCTTCCATGGAAATGTAAACTTGACAGTATCCCGACCTCAAGTACAACTTTGTGAACACCCATGCCTTGCCCAACTGATCAAAGAGATCCTTTATCAATGGGATAGGGTACTTTTTCTTCACCATGACTTTATTCAAGTCCCGATAGTCCATGAACATTGTCAAGGATCCATCATGATTCTTTTGGAATAACACGGGAAATCCATATGGAGACTTTGATGGTTGGATTTGTCTAACATACAACATCTCCTTCAATTGCCTCTTCAACTCCTCCAACTCGAGTGGAGTCATGTGATAGGGTGACATGGAAGGTGGTTCAATCCTGAAACCTACTAAATTTGATGATCCACCTCCATCTTG
This sequence comes from Viscum album, assembly GCA_963277665.1. NCBI lineage: Eukaryota > Viridiplantae > Streptophyta > Magnoliopsida > Santalales > Viscaceae > Viscum > Viscum album. The sequence goes on from OY728137.1 coordinate 1,214,934,877, forward strand.
GGTGGAATATTCTTGGGAAACTCCAGTGGCATGACGTCGCTAAACTCCATTAGCACACCCTTCACCTCCTTCGACAACTCATAGTTATTGTCCACCATCCCATATTATTTCAAAGAAACCAAGAAGGTCTCCTCTCCCTTCTTGAAAACCTTATCCACTTGCAAGATAGAAAGTAAATAAAAGTCATGATTGCCATATAACTTCATTGTCACTATGCATGATCTTATCTCCTCCATGATCACCATTTGCTCCAAATGAGGTGTTGGTATGGACTTGGATTTCTTAAAGAACTCCATCCCCAACACTAGATTGAAGTCATCCATTGGAACCACCATGGGTTCAATAGATCCCCTCTATTCCCTAATACAAAGGGTAACTCCACGGACAATGACACTCACCGATTGAGGTGTGGCATTCACAAATTTCATGAAACTAGTTGTCTTAGATATAACTAGAACAAGTCTCCTCGCCTCATCTTCAGCCACAAAGTTGTGTGTGGATCCCATGTCAAGCATTGAAAAGGAATTATTCCCATTTAAATCAACCTTTGCATACATCAACCCATCCTTAGGCAGTGCCTTAGGTGGGTTCTTCACCTCCAATGCATTGAAGAGCCTTATAGTCCCCATTTTACACTTCTTGGGAACTTCCTCCTCTTCCAACATGGAGTTGAGTGCCTTCCTCTTGGGACACTCCCTCCATTGATGATTCCCATCACAAAATTAGCATCCTTAGGGCTTGTGTTCCCTTGAGAAGTCCTTGGTGTACTCCTTGTACTTCCCCTTGTCATGAGCATCTTGGTTCCACCTCTTCTCTTGGTATCCCCCACCTTTTCCCTTGTACTCCATCTTGGACTTAGGGGGTTCAACCTTCTTCTTATATTCCACCAAGGACTTGGCAATGAACACGAATTTAGTGAAGGTCTTAGGCCACCGACCTCACACCTCTTGTTGTTCCCATGGCTAAATACCCTTGATGAAACCATACATGTGATCATAGTCAGGATTTCCACGTACCAAGATATTTAGAGAGACATACTCCTGAACATACTCATGGATTCTCCCCGTATGCTTCAAATTCCTTAGCTTGTCCCTTGCTTCCCAGTCAGCTTCTACTACTAAAAATAAGGCTTTTAAAAGTGATAAAAAACACTTTTAATAGTGCTAGAAAAGCACTGTTAATCATGGCGAAGATAGGGGTCCCCTTTAAAAGTGCTATTTTGAGCACTGATAAAGGCCTAGTTTCCTGTGATGTTCTGTTTGTTTAACAGTACACCCATCACTTTCACACCTACACAAAACAGAACCTACACACGAACAAAGCACAGAAGAATGAAATAGGGCACATAAGAGTTTGGAAAACAATTCTATATACATTTACTTGACATCATGAATACAAAAAAAAACACAGTACTATATACATTTCAAACAATGTTTGATATGGTTATAATTACAATTATCCAACAAATAGTTAAAAACATTAATGTTTCATACTTTGGAATCCGTGATCCCCTCTCAAAAATTTTCATCCATGGTATCAGTTTCTGAATAAAGTATCCGAACTCTATAAAAAAATTCCACCTATATTTGAAAACAAATATTATGTTAGTAATACAATAATGAAATAAATTAAACATTAATATGAAAGAATACATTAATAAAATATATTTTTTTAATAAAAAAGATGCATTTAGAGTTATACCAGTCACATTGTGCATCTTATTGAGGTGGGGTTGATTAATACACATAAAAAATGAGTCATAGATCATTGTTTTAAAATATTAAAACAATCCGAATGGGTTTGTTCGGTTTTGATTATGTCACTTGTTCTTTTACTGAAATTAATATCAAATTTAAATGACACATTTGGATTTATATTTGTCACATAATTCATCGGATAGAGGTGAGGTTGATTCCTACATGTCACAAATTACTGATGGATCATTTTATTAAAGTATGAAAACAATCTGAATGTGTTTTCTCGGTTTTCAGTATGTCACTTGTGTTTTTTTCTAAAATTAATGTCAATTTTAAATAAAAAGAGACACTTTGAGTCATACCAATTTCATTGTGTGTTTAATTGAGGTTTGGTGGATTCTTACATTTCATAAATGAATTATTGATCATTTTTCTAAAGTATCAAAACAATCTAAATGTGTTTGCTCAGTTTTTAGTTTTTCAGTTTTGTTTTTTTACTAAAATGTCATTTCAAACTGGAAACACGCATTTTGAGTCATACCGGTTGTATCATGCATTGTTTTGATATGATAATACTTCATACATTTCACAAATAAATTATGAATTATTATCCCAAATTATGAATAAAATTGGAGTGGGTTTTCTTGGTTTTCAGTGAGTGACACATTTTGAGCTAAAATATCAATTTTAAATTGATAACAAATACTTTTAGCCATACCGGTCACACCGTGCATCAGATTGAGGTTCGGTTGATTCCTACACATCAAAAATGACTGATAGATCATTTTACTAAAGTATCAAAACAATCTGAATGTGTTTTCTCGATTTGTAGTATGTCACTTGTTTTTTTCTCTAAAATTAATGTCAATTTTAAATAAAAAGAGACACTTTGAGTCATACCAGTCACATTGTGCATTTAATTGAGTTGAGGCTGATTCCTACATGTCAAAAATGACTTATGTATCATTTTACTAATGTATCAAAACAATTTGAATGTTTTTTCTCATTTTTCAGCATGTCAATTGTGTTTTTTTACTAAATTGTCTTTTCAAACCGGAAACACGCATTTTGAGTCATAATGGTCACATCATGTATTGGTTTGATATGATAATACTTCATACACTTCACAAAGAAATTATGAATCATTATACTTAATTATTAAGACAATTTGAGTGGGTTTTCTTGGTTTTCAATGAGTGACACGTTTTGAGCTAAAAAATCAATTTTAAACTAATAACAGACACTTTTAGCCATACTGGTCACACCGTGCATCAGATTGAGGTGTGGTTAATTTTTACATGTCAAAAATGACTCATGGATCATTTTAATAAAGTATAAAAACAATACAAATGTGTTTTTTTGGTTTTCAGTATGTCACTTGTGTTTTTTTCTAAAATTAATGTCAATTTTAAATAAAAATAGACACTTTGAGTCATACCAGTCACATTGTGTGTTGAATTGAGGTTCAGTTGATTCCTACATGTCACAAATGACTTATGGATCATTTTATTAAAGAATCAAAACAATATTAATGTGTTTTATCAGTTTTTAGTATATCAGTTGTGTTTTTTTACTAAAATTTCATTTCAAACTGGAAACACACATTTTGAGTCATACCGGTCGCATCGTGCATTTCTTTGAAATGAGACTGCTTCATACATGTAAAAATGAACTTATGAATCATTTTCCTAAATTATAAATATAATTAGAGTGGGTTTTCTTAGTTTTTAGTGAGTGAAACATTTTGAGCTAAAATGTCAATTTTAAACTGATAACATGCACTTTTAGCCATACCGGTCACACCATGGGTCAAATTGAGGAATGGTTGATTCCTACATGTCACAAATGACTGATGGATCTTTTTCCCAAAGTATAAAAACAATCCAAATGTGTTTTCTTGGTTTGTAGTATGTCACTTGTGTTTTTTTTCTAAAATTAATGTCAATTTTAAATAAAAAGAGACACTTTGAGTCATACCGGTCGTATTGTGCATTTAATTGAGGTGATTTTGATTCATACATGTCAAAAATGACTTATGAGTAATTTTACTAAAGTTTCAAAACAATCCTAATGTGTTTTATCAGTTTGTAGTATGTTAGTTGTGTTTTTTTACTAAAATGTCATTTCAAACTGGAAACATGCATTTTGAGTCATATCGGTCGCATCATGCATTGGTTTGATATGAAACTTCTTTATACATGTCAAAAATCACTTATGAATCATTAACCTAAATTATGAAGAAAATTGGACCAGGTTTTCATGGTTTTCAGTGAGTGACATGTTTTGAGCTAAAATGTCAATTTTAAACTGATAACAGACACTTTTAGCTATACCGCTCACACCATGCATCAGATTTAGGTTTGGTTGATTCATACATGTCAAAAATGACTCATGGATCGCTTTCCTAAAGTATCAAAGGAATATGAATGCGTTTTCTCAGTTTTCAGTATGTCACTTGTGTTTTTTTCTAAAATTAATGTCAATTTTAAATAAAAAGGGGTACTTTGAGTCATACCAGTCGCATTGTGCATTGAATTGAGGTGAAGTTGATTCCTACATGTCACAAATGACTTATGAATCATTTTACTAAAGTATAAAAATAATTTGAACATGTTTGCTCAGTTTTTAGTATGTCAGTTGTGTTTTTTTACTAAAATGTCATTTCAAACTGGAAACACACATTTTGAGTCATACTGGTCGCATCATGTATTATTTTGATATTAGACTACTTAATGCATATCAAAAAAAACTTAGTAATTGTTATCCTAAATTATGAAGACAATTAGAGTGGGTTTTCTTGGTTTTCAGTGAGTGGCATGTTTTGAGCTAAAATGTCAATTTTAAACTGATAACAAACACTTTTATCCATACCGGTCAAACTGTGTGTCAGATTTAGGTGAGGTTGATTCCTACACATCACAAATGACTCATGGATCATTTTAATAAAGTATCAAAATAATCTGAATGCATTTTATCAGTTTTCAGTATGTCACTTGTGTTTTTTTTCTAAAATTAATGTCAATTTTAAATAAAAAGAGACACTTTTAGTCATACCAGTTGCATTTTGTGTTTAATTGAAGTGTATTCGATTCCTATAGGTCATAAATGACTTATGGATCATTTCCATAAAGTATCAAAACAATCGTAATGTGTTTGCTCAGTTTTCAATATGTCACTTGTACTTTTTACTAAAAATATTGTCAATTTTAAATAAAAAGAGACACTTTGAGTCATACCGATCGCATCATGTGTCGTATTGTGTTGGGGTTGATTCCTACACATTTCAAATTACTTATGGATCATCTTCCTAAATTATAAAAACAATTGAATGTTTTTTCTCTATTTTGAATAGGTCAGTTACTCTGATACCAACTATAATGACCTAAACATTTCATACCTTGATATCACATATTAATAGATTAATATTCCTTACATAAAAGAAATTAATTAAATATAAATATGAAATAATACATTAATTCTATGGAAAATGATTTTATTGTGCAAACATCAAGATTACCTCTATGATTGGGCATACACAACATTGTTTCTCTTCCTTTAAAGGCATGTCACATGGAACTAGCTATGAGAAGCCCTTGTACTATAATGTTTTAGTATCCCAAATGTGATCTATATGAATTGTTGTAAATTAGTTTTTTAGTGTTTCTCTAGAAACATAATGTCTCGAGTAAAGAACTATGATACTAAACTAATAGATGGTATGATTTTCCATAGAGTGCTTATAGGTGGAAGGATTCATTACATGTGTTGTTATGGTTATTTGACTTGGGTGTCCATAAAGTGTCCCATAGAGTCCTCTAGTGAAGTGGTTTTCTAAGATTCAGTGGAATTTCACTAGTAATAAAGTGGTGGTGCCATTGAAATGGGTAAGATTTGGATTGATATTCAATGGTGTAGAAACTACAACATGGAAAAGAAATGGCATACCAATCATTCCAACAACCGCAAAACCATACAAACACACAATCGTGTTCACAATCGCAACACCATACAAACCAAACAAACACAATTTAAAATTTTACAATGCATCCCTTATTCAATTTTTCTTGTTAATTCAGGGGTTATCATAGTAGTTTTATCATCCTGGGGAATTCATTTATTATCCAAGTATACATAAATTACCAATTTCTATATTCAAATGTTCAATAGGAACTAACCAACATGCAATTCATTTAGTGCGCAAACAAAGACCACTAATGGCCATGATTTTTAGCAGGGAATTTAGCCTGTACAATTCACAACATAACCATCAATATCAAAGATTAATAACATGAGAACAAGAGGAAACCAATGATTAAGAGGAGAAAACTCACCACGAAGGTGTGGTTCAGCATAAGGTGGAGGTGCGTTCGCGGTAGAGGAGAGACGCGCGACATAGGAGATTTCCAACTGAAAAGAAAACATAAAATGAAAAATCATATGTTATACCTATCCAAAATAGGTCAAATGATATTTAAGAATGGGGAATATTTGGTTAAATATTTTTATTGTTCAATAGTGGGATTTTATTTTCCATCTATGATATCTTCTTCCTGTTTACTTATTTTTTGTGTATCTACTATTTTCCTAGACATTCAACTTATGAATGGGAAATGTATGGTTTTCAAAATAAAGATCATTTTTAATTTACTCTAATTTATGGGTAAAATATTCCACATTAATTGTATCTTTTTCTTAGGGGATCATTTCTATCCCGTAGGGATCATGAACGCCTCTTAGGTTAGTGGAAAGTCAGGTCAGTTGTTGGTTATGATACCAGACTGGGCCGTATCATTATATTTCCAATTGTGTCTGACCCATGTCTATTTAAATATAGGATTGGGGGGGGGTCAGACACTAATATATTCCCAACTCCACTGGAGTTCCTATGGGGGTGGGTCCTGATAGTATCATATCTGATAAATCTTTTATAGTTTAGACATTAGAGTAGTCACTACTAAGGATTTCCTCATTTATATGGTAGTAATGTTTGTTGAACCTAGTGTGTGAAGTAGACATAAGAAACTAATAGGTGATTAAAACTTATGTGATGACTTCATAACCTATGGAAAAATATATAGGAAATATCTTACAAACCTCATAGAATCTTAATAGGTTTGGATTCATTCATCATATAGTTACAAGTGATGTGGAATGTGTAAATGATAAGCTTGGGGGGGGGGCTGAATGATGTGGAGATGTTGATGGAAATGATAATGTGGCAGTGTGTTTAAATATTCATTGTATATTTTTCATTGGAATGAGGTTGGTTTAAGTAATTATATTTAGTTCGGTTGTGTTATTCCATCACGAGGTTCAATAAGAAGAGGTACATTAAGCATCCAAGGATGTGCATCATACACTAAAACTAGAGGCTGTGAATGTAACGAAGCTATCCTTAAGGGGGTTATATATATAGAATTTATTGAATTATAATGGGTTTTTTGTAAGTAATGTGACTTAGTGATGGTTATATAAACTTGATATTGTATTTCATCTATTCTAAACTAGAGATCTACTTCACGTCCCTTTTGGGGTGAGTTTGTTTTGAGGCTCAACATGATAGATGTAGATTCATTTCTGGGGTGTGTATGAAGGACCTTAGAGTTTATAGAGATATTGAATATATATTGATGATTGTTGGGTTGTTTATGTTTGTATAAGTATCTCCTTATATGACTTGACAAAGGAGATTTTCAAGTTGATCTCAGTAGAGATAAGATTAATATGAAATTGTTTTTATATCAATAATTTGAGTTCTATAAAAATGAAATGTTATCCTATTGTGTGGTATATAGATTACATTCATAATTGATACATCATATGACTAGTTTCTTAATAAAAATCAATCATGGGTATTGGTATTGTTTTTTAGGTATTATTTGTATTAAAATACTCATGGATGAGTTGGATGCTCTATGGGGTTGAGGGATGTTTCAAAGTAAATGTGTTCTATCGAGTTAAAGTGAACCATGGTATGGAGAATATGATTTTTTCATGATGGTAATGAAAAAGTAGATGTGTTTACTCATACATATAGAATTCATGTATGTTCAGACCATGTTGAAAATGGTCACCTTGAGATGATAGGTGAATCTAGGTGTTGCATATTTAGAACTACTATCTTGATGATGTTAACCCCTTTTATAGGATATTTTTACCTCATTTAAAGGAACTCATTAAATCCTTCACTCTTAATGGTTCACTCACCAAAACAAACACAAATGAATAAATATAATGAAAAAAAGTATTTTACATGGTTTACTATAAAGGGATACATCTAAGGAGAACACATCATTGATGAGTCCATGTGAGAAAAATATAGTATACTCACCTTCAGTGGATTAAAATTTTAGTGACAGTCATTTCATAACAAGGTTATTGTGAGGCGCAATGAATAGCCACAATGAGATGGATTCTTTGAGACATAATGTAAAAAACACACAACCATGAGGCATACAAAACTAAGAAAAAAAAAATCTAAACCTGGAAGCACCCCCCCCAAATCCCTCTTGAAAAACCAAACACACGCCGAAACCATTTCTAAAACAACAAATACCACTTTTACATAAACATGGTCAAACAGACCTTTACACCAAGAATTTACCAAAAAGTGCCCAAGTGCCTTTTTAAGCTAAGTTAAAACACACAAAGCATATGAAAGTTCCAAATGGGCCCTTGAGTTTCAAACACACACACACCCAAACATTTCACAATTGCCAAAATGGCACTTATCCTTTCCAAACACACACCAAATCTTTTCCATAAAAAATCCATCAAAACTCTAAAATGATGACACCTTTATAAAACAAACCAAACAATTTATCAACAATTGTACAAAAAAGCCAAACAATTTATAAACAATTATATAAAAAACCCAACCAGTTTATAAACAATTTAATAACAAGCTAACCAATTTATGAACATTTTTTTTGCAGGTCAAACAAAGTATAAATAATTTTATAAGCAACCCAAACAGTTTACTAGCAATTCTATAAACAAATCAAACAATTTATAAACAATTTCATAAATGGGCCAAATAATTTATAAATAGTTTTTTATAAACAAACTAAACAGTTTATTAAAAATTTTATAAACAGATCAAACAAATTACACAAACTAGAAAACACCATAATAAACTATTCAAGATTAATACAAAGGTGCTTGTCATGTTGAAAACATTATCAAAACAACATTTGACATCCACTAAACAAAATTTCCATAAGCACACATAAACTTAACCGGGGAAAAATACTTCAAAACTATTTTTAACAAAACCAACTAACTTGAAAACACTATAGCTGATTAACCAAGTGTATTACGAAGTTGCAAATCAAGTCAGAGATTTAACTAAAAACATTCAAGCATCAAATGGACTTAATCGGAAAGAAAAACGCGGGTTCGCCTACCTCAGATGTGTGAAAATGCTACAACACATCAATAGAAGGGAGAACAAGACATCGCAGACCCTCCACACACCATAAAAACCAAAGGAAACACATCACACCTAAACCCTACCCATAAGGGTTCAGCCAAACCCTACGCACCCTATGGAAACCAGAGAAATCACAATAGAGACTCACAGGGGGGAATTCATGCGCCGTAGAGGAGGCTGCCGGGACGGTCGTCAGATGAGGAGGGCGCGCCAGAGCAGGTTAGGTGGACAAGGGGGCTGCGCAAGGAGGGGGAGGAGAAAGAGTCGGAGGAGGAGGAGGGGTCGCGATAGAGGAGGGCTCGACGACATAGGGGCCAGCTTCCGCAAAGGCTTGAAAGAGTGCGAGGGAGGAGGAGCCTGTTAGGGTTTTTTTATAAAACCCGTTGGAACTTTTATCAGTGCTAGTTAAAAGCGCCGATAAAGGTATGTTTTACCAGCACTAAAATAAAAAATGCTGATAAAGGTATAATTTTAATAATTTATTTATATTATAGTATATTGATTTAAAATGATATATAGGATAAATATATATATATTTATTAATAATTATAACTATAAATAAATAAATATTTATTTATACTTATAAAATTATAATTTAAGTAATTATAAAATTATAAGCAATATACTTATTATATTTATAATCATATAAATATATAAAATAAATAAAATAATTATATATATTTAAAAGATTATAGATATATATATATAACTATATTTCTTCTAATTTTATAAATATTTATATGAAATATATATTTATTTATAAATATAATTATAAATATTTATTTATTTATTTATTTAAATAATTATAAAATTATAACAAATTTATATATCTAATATTTATAATTTTTTTAATATATATAATTAATATATTTATTATAATTTTAAAATTATTTAAATATATCTGTATTTATTTATAACTATAAATAACATTTGTATTTATTTATCAATATTTGTATAAATATTTCAAAATATATTTATAAATATATATTTATTTAATTATATATAACATATTATATATGAGATAATAAATATTTTTTTATAAATTAATAATTATTTAAATAAATATAAATTTATTTGTATTTATTTATAAATATTTGTATATATTTATAAATATATCTATTTAATTATATATTTATAACTTTATAAGTAGTATAATAAATATATTTATTATAATTTTATAATTATTTACACACACACACACACATATATTTATTTATAGTTATAATTATAACTAAAAATAGTATATATTTATAAATATTTGTATATAATTGTTAATATCTATATATATATATATTAACAAAATTATAATATTATATGTATAATTTTATAATTATATATATATATAGTTATAATTATAATTACAAATGTATTTGAAAAGTATTTATATATATCATTAAAAATATAATAAAATATATTTAATGTAATTTTATAAGTACATTTTTTAAAACATGTATAGTTCATAGGTAACATTATGAATTATTTAATATACCACATCAATGGACAACGTGATGTAATGTATAAATGGACATTAATGCATGATACATAATATATATGCATGATCAATATATTCATCGACCAAATTCATTGGAAAACACACATATATTCAATAATTTTAATTAAAATATATATATATTAAAAAGTATTATATATTTATAAATAAAATAAAAATATTAAATATAAAAAATATAAAAAATATAATGAATTAATCTAATAAATCTAATAAATCTAATAAATATAAATCTAATAAATCTTTAATAAATCTAATAAATCTAATAAATCTAATAAATCTAATAAATATATTTATTATTTAATGTAATTTATTATAATCTTATAATTATTTAATTATATATATATATATAATTATAATCAGAGAAATGATTTTTTCAATTAAAACATTATATATATATTTTTGAATTATTAAAAAAATATATTAATTATAAACATGCGTTTTTATTTAATGTATACAAATAAACATTATTTTTTAATATAAATATGATAATTTTATATAAATTAATAATATTTTTTATTAAAAACTTTTATCAGCGCTAATAATAGCGCTGATAAATGTACCCTTTATTAGTGCTAACAAAAGCGCTGATAAAGGGTACATTTATCAGCGCTTTTAGCTAGCGCTGATAAAGGCTCACTCCTTTATCAACGCTTTCTACTTAGCGCTTATAAAAGACAGTGTTTCCCTTACCCTGTTTTGTGGTAGTATTCCTCGGGGTAGAACTGAGTATAGACCCATTGCTTGAACTCCTCCCATGATGGAAGTGTCTTCCCACCATCCTTGAGCTTTTGATGCTTCATCCTCCACCATAGAGATGCATCGTCACTAAAGTAAAGAACGACGGTCTTCACACGACCCATGTCTTCCATCAAGTCAATAACCTTGAAGTATTACTCCATTTTCCAAAAGAAGTTGTCTACCTCCTTGACATCTTGCTTGCCATTGAAGTGATTTGGATGAGGCACATCAATCTTTGGTGTGTCTCGCACAATCACCCCACTAGCCAACTCATCATGGTAGTTGGACCACTCCCTCTTAAATTGATCAAGAGTTTGGTTGTACCTGACCATCACATCCCCATGTTGTGCCAAGACCTCCTTTGTCCAATCCATGAAGGTATCCTTCTCGGCAACATTCTCCTTAGCATACCTCTCAACAAACGCCACTCGGTCTTGAAGATTGAAGAGCGCGTCAAGTAGGTCCACGATGCCTAGTGCCCTTCCTCATCGTCTCCTTTGACATAGTCGAGCCTTTCCTTCACGTTAGCAAGGCATTCCTCAGCCCTTAGGAGTCGCTCATCAAGAGTCGCCACGGTCTCACGGGACTTCCCACCATTCTTCTTACGAACGGGCGACAGAGTCTCCTTCTCGGTCACAAAGCTAGAATCTTCCACATTCAAACTTGTCATTACGAACACTTGCCTTGAACACCTCTAATACCAATTGTCACTAAACTTGACATTCTCCCAAGCTCTCGTACGACACTCGGCTAACTTCCTCACTCAAAGCCTAGACAAGTTTAGCCTTACACACTCATAACAGAAGTAAGATCGTAAGATAAGTGCTTGACAAGCTCACAAGACACAATTGTTTTGAAAACTCTCAATTGCTCTCAACTTCTGTGTGTTTACAAATGAGGAGTCACTCCCTTTATATAGGGTCGAGTGACAAAGTCTACAACATTCTAGAATATGTGCACTTTCACAAGATTCTAGAGTATTTTAGCCTAACCTACTAGAATATACATGGAGCATTCTAGAACCTGATGAGATCCACAACCTTCCATGATGGTCTAGAATGTTTCGGAGCCTTCAAGGTCTAAGAGGTGTTCCGCAACACTCCGGAGAAATCTGAAATATTCCGAAAGACACTAGAAATATTCCTGAAGCTTCTGCTACACTCAGCTTTGACCTTAGATACCTACTTCAAATTCTTCTTCAGTCTTGGTTCTAGCCTTCAACCACCAACAAAAAGTAGGGCTTAGTGATTTTCAATACTTTCAAACCAAACATAAATTTGGGCTTGTGAATATTTCATTTCGGAGGCCAAGTGCAGCGCGGTCTCAGTGTCAGCTAAACAAGTGAATACCAGAACACAAGCACAGTACCATCCACTTATCAAAGATCTTCACCACCCAACATGGTGACTTCAATTCCAAGCACACAAATCACCAAACATTTGGGGTGCATACTTGTATGAAGTTGCAGCCGCAATAATGGGGGATTCCAACACCCCCATCATCTTCTTCAATTAGTCCTGCAAACAATAACAAAGACAAACAACAATCAAAGTCATCACTCTATCAGGCATGACATCATCAGCTTCGAAATTCTCCATTCCGATTGGTATTGAGAACAAAATCTTTCGATGTGGTGAAACTCAACCCCATCTCAGCTTCGGATCACAATCAGTGAATTCGGCGTCTTTGATTCTCATATCAGGTCTCCATCACCAACTCAATCTGACATCAACAAGATTTCCAATCGTTCACCCATACCCTAAGCTCAGCGACAATGGTTCCCGGCAACATCATCATTGACGTTCGAGTGAAGCTCGTTTCAGCGCAAACACGACTCGATCATCTCAAGTAGGGAAACCCGAGCGAACCCTCCATCAACACTCAATGAGGCCAGACAGGGTCAAAGATCTCGGCACAACCCCTAACATTCATTTGCAAGCTTCAAAACTCAGTTGGATTTCTTCAGTCGGCGCATCTCATCCTTCGATCTGTCTTCGAATTGGCAACCAGAAAATTCAAGCCCCCTTTGGTTTAGTTTCAGTGTTCGGCTCACCCTGACGACTTTGGCCTCAGCTTGAGTTCAGTAGGGCTCGACCTCGGATCATTGTCTTATTCTTGAGCCAGCGAAACTCGAATCAGCTCCAACAGGAAACTACATCATGCGTTGTGAAACTCGACCCAGGCGCCTTCGATTCTTCGAATTTTTAACCTTGGTTTCCCTTCATCGTTGCATAAGATCCAGAGATCGGGTCTCAGTCTATATGCCTCTGATTCGCCTTCCACTTCCGAGACCCAAGGTTAGAACAATTCAATACATTTTATTTATTTACCAAAACTCTTAAAAGGCAAGTGGTTATATGCTCTTGTTGTAATTCACTTCAAAATCAAAGGAAATAAAAAATCCCTTCATTACTTGAATAATCATGTCTCCTAGGTGAATGTTAATCATCGGATCATTTCAAATTCAAATTCAACTTCCAAAATTAAGAGTGAAACATATTAGATAGAAATTGAATTTAAATTTTTTAACAAGAGACACATGAAAATATCACTCTCCTCTAGGTTCCACTAATCAAAGATCTGTTTTCACTCTATTTATTCAATTTAAATGATTATTTTGTAAATCAATTGTTCTCTTTTTCATTTGGGTTCAATATTCCCCTCAACTTAATCAATTCATTTTTGACTGTTGGACACTTTATTGATTTTTTTTTAAAATTTATAGTCATGTATGTGCAAAACACTACGCAAAAACACTTATTGGATATGTACAAAGGGCTTATTTACATACTAAGTGCCTAAAGTCTTAGAGATTTACCATGAGATCTCAATTGCCAATTTTACTGCAATTACAAAGGACTTATAATATTATCTTTTGAGTTGACTCACCGTGGCGCCTTATTTTCAAAAAGGGTGAGTCACCGAGGTTCAAGTTGAAACTCTGGTTTCTAAAGTTATAATCTCAATTCCATTGAAATCTCTCCCATTACACTCCCTTTCCTATTTACTAAAAAGAATGTCTGTAAAAACAGTGGGAAACATTCCCTCAACAATCATGGGATTCTTGTAATTTTAGACTTAGTGAAACACTTCAATTTAGTATGCAATCATCACTTAGGTAGGAAGCAATGCATTTTTATTTTTCCTGACCTAAGAACACATTAAAACAATGATTCTTTTTACAAACATCCCGACATGATGCTTGAAAGGGAAGCATTTTGAAAAAATTTGAGGGTTTTTTATGTGTACTGCATTAAAGCACAGTTAAAACATATTAAAAATGCCCCCATACACACTTAAAATCCAATAATGTCCCCATTGTTGAATCTCAAAGTGGGAGAAACATGTAAACAATTTGATTTAAATATATCCGATTATCAACGCAGGAAATGTTTTGTTTTAAGGGGTGACAAGGAAGCCCATAGAAGATTTTTCCACAATACTCATCATTCATACAAAATAAAAACATGCACAAAAGGTCCCTACTGACAACTTCTTAACAGGTTTAGCACAAAAACTAATCATGCAATGAAAACATTATTTCACACACAAACAACTCAAATTATTATAGTGACCAACAAGAAATTCAAAAATAAAGCATGCTAAACTAGAAACATCATTTAGAAAATGTAGGGTAGTATTAAAAGTACAAAAATTATGAACTTGAAGGGATTTGTAATTAATAATTGAATTCAAAAATTGAAAGAAGAGTTTATTTAAGGCCATGAAAAATTATATTTTTTATGATGAATGAAGGTGGTGGCTTCTCGTGCACTTTAAATAGAAACTCATGCATTAAATTCATAAGAACTTATGTTGTTCATGTTTTGATTTATTTGAGGTTGGAATATACGAAGTATATTTATTAAGTTGGGACTTAACCAAAAAATATGGGCCAACCACATATACCCAAGGGACTAAATCAAACACACACATGTGGGAGGAGGCCTCAACCATATGGGAAAGGCATCCCAAAAGGTCTCACATGGAGCTAGGAGGGGAAAGTGGATTGGGTCGTGTATAGGCCTACATGAGCATGCACCATGGGTGCACTAAGGGAGAACTAGGTTGTGTCGTAGGGGTGGCAGCGTGGTGAGGAAAGATTGTTGAGAGTGGAACCCATACCCACATATGTAGACTGAAGGAAATGAGTTTCCTTAGAAAGCCGAGTGAAGCCACATGGTAAGTTTGATGTGGGATGAAAAACCCATGACTACTATTCATCCACCCTTTAATTATACATACATAACTCTAGTTTTCAGATGTGTTTAATCTGCACTGTCTGATTTCACATGCCACATGAGTTTAAATCATCTTGTCTTCTTCAACCTTTGGTGGATGAGGCTACTACGTGCGAACCTGATACAAATGACCATCACCTGATATTAATCCATGAGATCAAGGAAAGCTTGATCGAACTAAATCTGTGCATGAAACATCATGTTGCATGCATTCCAGTATTCTAAGACTTGTTTCTATCCAATTTCAATCCAAGTTATGACTGAGTTTGTCCCATGAAGAAATGGAAAACACTAGCAGAATCATGTGATATTCCTTGGATTACATGAAGCAATCAAGAAATCATGATATTTTGTCACATGAAAAATAATGTAACTTCATTCACAAGAAGATCCCACCTTTTACAGTTATTAAAACATGAAGGATTTGGTTATTTTTAGGTCACTGTCCACAATGGTGTCACATTAAGACCTACTAAAAACCATATTAGCATTGAAAAAATCTATCATGTAAACAAATAAAAATCAACAGAGGTGTCTCATGATCAATGAAGTGATCAGGCAAAGTGATTGTGCGATAACATGATCATTCCAGCGATGCACGGAGAAGCTGAGTTTTTCAGCTGTTCGAAATAAATGGGATCCCAAGATCCTTGGGGGGATTTAAATGAGTCCTTAGCATGAAATAAAAATTATAGATTTTACAGTGGATCCTCCTCTATAAATACTGAAGAATGGAAGGACAGAAATGTTGTTGTCGTCCAGATAATTGAGAGAACTCTTGAAACAGAGCCTCTCACATGATTCATTCAAACGAAGAAGGAGTATATGTGATTCAGTCATGTGAAGTAAATCCCTTGAAGTACCTCTTGATTACATGAATACATTTGAGCAGAACCTATGGACACCCCTTTTTACGTGAAGGAACCCACAAACAAACTCCTCTTATCTCATGAAGCAACCTGCAGACAATGCTTTGGTCATGCAAATCACTTACACAAAGGTAGCGAGACATCATGTGAAATATTCATATGAAGAAAGGAGGATATCCTAACTTAAATTATGAAAAGGCCGTGTGATTGAAGAAGGATAGTTCATGTGAACCCTCCCCGGTCACATGAAGGTAGCAGGAGACAAGCCTTACTTACAATCCAAGAAAGCCATGCACCCTACATACCACCTTTGATTAGCATCAAGTAGTTGGAAAGGAAAAGTTAAATAAGAATATTAAAAGGGTACTTAAAATATTTTTACATTAAAGAAATTTATTTTCAAAAGTAGGTAAAATAATTAAAATGATAAATGTAATGTGTGATGTTCATACACCATGCATTATCACATGCATGCATGAATAATGTTGAGAATTCAAGAATGAATAAAGATTTAACTTTGTAAAAGATAACTCATGCATAAAATATTGTTGAAGAAGTTTTGTGCATCACTTAAACACATTTATTAAGGCTGGGACTTCATCAGATGTAAGGAAGAATTGCCCGAGCATAATTTCACTGAGGAAGCTGATCGGATATAGGTGATCAGATTTTATTGAGAAAGACCAACATCTTTTTAAAGGTACATGAAGTGTACATGAGTAAGTGTTATCCAAAAAGATCTTGGAGGAAGATCAACAGATCATCCTGTAGTGGGTCAATCCTTGAAGAATTGAGGAAGTCTCTCAATTGGTGCTTGGAGTAGGAGAAGTCTCCTATGTAATTATGGATCAGAATTCTCTAGTGAGGATTCAAGAGTAGGCTAGTGTGTATTCTATTTACACTATGGGATGTAGAATAAAGAACCTCATTTGAGGATTTAGGAGAGATATAGTGTGATTCTATATCAACCATTTTAATTGATAATAATATTATAGTGGAGAATCCATATTTGGGGGAATAACCAACATGATAAGGTGTAGGTCTTGGTACCGAACCTTGAAAATATCATGTGTTTTAGTCTTTATTATTATTTATATATATGAAGTGAGATTGTGAGATATCACTGAGTGGATTGAGAACCTTAAAAATTTCAATAGGTTGAATTCAAAAGAAAGAATTTGTAAAAATTAAACCTTTAATTCACCCCCTCAGTGGTCAATCCAGCCTGGGGATCTACAATTTACTTGAATGTTTTGATAAAACATAGCACTTTAAGAACCTTATGTGTGCTGGGTTATAGGAATATGAAAATTTTATTATGTGTGGAACCACTAGGGGTTATTATTGTGATATCGATAGACTATGGTAGGACTTGGTATCATAGAATTTACGTTATATCGACTTAGTGTTCCTTGCATGTCCTAATTACATTTTACCATAGGATATAACCCATTTGTTCTTTGTTCTTGGTTTTATTATTGATGGAATTTTTTATTCCTTGACTGCTTACATGTTTATATTTTGAGATATGGATACTTTTACTACTTACCTTTATATTATCCTTCATGTTTATTTTCATATTCTTGTGGCTTTGATTATGGATTTTTTTAATGGAAAAGCAAATGATGTTTTATGAGAAATGTTTCTATATGAACTGCTTTATAAAAAATGTTTTTTCATAAATCTAGAACTAATGATTTCAGGGTGAAATTCATTATATAGATTCATTGTGGTATCTTACCGAGCGTTTGTCTCACACCCTTCATATATTGTTGGGCATATGCAGACTTGGTTTTGTAGGATACTAATAAATGGAAGGATGTCATGAAGATTGAAAACTTCTCTTGGTTTATATCTTTTCACGGTGTTATGAGATGGTGGTGAGGTATGGCCACATAGAGACTTTGTTTTGGCCTTGGACATGGTATGCTTCTGAGTTTATCCTTATGTCTTGTTTTGTTATGTATTGTGGTTTTGTACCCCTTCTTCCATGGTGTACTCTATTTTTTATCCTTATCTTATTATGCATGAGGCATATTCTATTGTGTTTTTAGGGTGAAATCATTCCCATGTTTTTGTATGTTGATACCTAGGTGCTTGTCTCTAGCTAATGGAAATCAGAAACATGCTTCGGGCCTTGTGGTGGGCTAGCTCAGGTGACATTCCAAGTTGACTTGGGTGTATTTGTTACATCATGACACCATCATGCTATGTTTCTATGTTTGTTTCATAACTTTTTATAATGAATTTAAATCCACTGAAAACCTTTTCTTTATAATCACATGATACATTGTTCAGATGAAATGATAATGTTCTTATTTCCTTACATACATCTTCTTTTGATAAAATTTGAACCTAAAATATATCAATATCAAATATTAAATAAGTACATATGATTAAATCATGTAAAAAATAAGTTTGTTTACTTTAAATTTAACCAAGAAGGAAATCAGTTATTGTGTAATTACTCCTTCCTCTTAATACGTAAATAATGATGTATTCTTTTTATAATTTCCATATGTTCTTTGAAAATATTAAAGTTATAAAGTATAAAAATTTATGAAAAAATACACAAAAAAATACATAACTATTAGTTTACTTACATAATGTAATCATCAACCACACCATAGTTGAATACTATTGTATGATGATGCCCTTCCCACTATTCCCTATGAGAAGTACTCAATGAGTATGATCTAGATATACCCACTATTTGGGGAAATGATGGAAATACAGGTTCAATGGTATCATATTACTAATATTTAATTCTAATTTTCCAATTAGATCTCATAATGACATTATCTAATTACATTGAATATAAATCCATGCATTCCCTAGTTAAATAACTTATCACAATACATAATATTTCAATGTATACATCATTATTTCTATCGGGCACATTTAACAACTTGAAATAGGGCCACAAAAAAGAACTTATGTGGGAAGATTCCCCATCCGAAGTAACATACATGTGAAAAAAATGGAAGGAATTTTTTTATAAATTATTAAGAATAACCAACATATTTTTCTATAGTTTCTTAAAAAACCCTCTATTCATACTTTTTTTAAAAATTTGGAGCTGAAGACTCATTTTATTATTTAAAGCAAATACCTCTTTAGACTGGGTAGAGGGAGACCCATTACATAGCCCGAAGGCCCAAGGCCAAGTGACCTGAATACAAGGCTTGAAAGCCCATTTTTTTGGCCCAAAGGCCCCCTCAGTGAATAGTACTGCTACAGTAATAGGCCGCTACAGTACCTGCTACAGTACCGCCGCCGCTACAGTCTTGCTACAGGTCTCCGCCGCTCCAGTGCCGCCGCCACTACAGTGCCGTCGCCACTGTAGTGCCGCCACTGCTACAATCCACCACCGCTACAGTACTGCTACAGTGCCCTACTATAGTGATACTACAGTACCCCCGTAAATTAGTCCCTTCCCGGATTTGATCCTGGGTCTTTTGGATGCCAAGCAGAAGCCTGTACCACTAGGGTGCAAGCTCGTTGGATTTTTTTTAAAGGTTGGGGCCGAAGCCTCATTTATTATTTAAAGCAAAGAAAAGACCTCTTTTAACTGGGTAGAGGGAGACCCATTACATAGCCCGAAGGCCCACTGGGTATTTAGCCCATTACATGGACCATAGGCCCAAATTTTTGGCCCGAGACCCATTCTGTGAATAGTACTGCTACAGTACTCTGTCTGCTATAAAACTGCATAGTATCCGCCACTGCTACAGTACCCTGCCACCGCTACAGTGACCTACCATCGCTATAGTTCCCACCGTTGCAACAGTTCCACCACTACTATAGTACGCTACAGTACTACTACAGTACCTGTGCCCAATGTGTTTTGAATCCCCATTTTTCATGTAGGATTACGAGGTTCTTACCACTAAGCCAAACCCCAACTACACCTCTATTCATACTTTTAGCATTAAGATATCAATAAAAGTGACATAACCTAATCACCATAACTCTCACTTTATGTGAAAATAAAACATAAATGGTAATGGGAATAAACTCAAGAAACAATATATGGTAGTCATGGGTTTTAAGATATTTTAGTTTCACACATCATGTATTCACTGATTTTGAAATATTACTTGAATTACAATTGTGAACTTTAAAAAATTCTAATACTTAAAGGAATTATTCTTTCTCTATATTTTTCATTGAAAAATAATAAAAAAGGAATTTTAGACTTAGTTTTAATGGTATTTTGGGCCAACAGCTTTATAAAAACACATAATTTTCATACTTAAATATTATATATTTTTAGATGAATATTCAATACATAACATTATGATCCACGCCAAAACTATAAAGGTTTAGTATCTTTAGAGACTAGATACATAAAAACTTTATTTTGGTACATTCTTCATCATATATCATAACGTTTATCTCACTTTGTACCCTTCTTGACATACCCTACTTAAAACCTTTCTTCATAACATGGGGAAAAGAAACATAAGAAAGGGTGAGATCAGATTCTTAATAAGGGTAAACATGGGAGATATTAATCTATAATAATATGAAATCATAAGATAATCATAAGGGTATAATATCATGATCATAACTCACAAAGTTCATACCCAATCTTTCATTGATCATAAACATGAGTCATAGCATAAAACATTATCATTTCAAAGGAAACAAATCATAAGAGTGGGGAATCATCATAAAAAAAATCATGATCCATAAGTTCAAATCATAATCATAAGAACATGTCATAAAAATTTTGGTACTATCATAGGCATAAAAAACATTTCATATATAAAGGGTAACTGTTGAGACCATAAAATCATAGTGGACCAGGCATCAACACATATTTCCCATATCATAATAGATCAGGCATCACCACCTGTTTTCATAGTGGATTAGGAATCCCTACTTATTTTCCACAGTGGATCAATCACATAAACTAATTTACTATAATTATGTCATGAGATATAAGGATTTACCCAATGTATTGGAGGGATATATAATTTTTTTCCCACCTTCCATATAGTGAAAACCATACATATGTGTGTCACAAGATCATAAAACATTCACCATCTTATCATAACATAACATATGGAAAAAATACAGGTTTTATAAACATTTCATCATAATAATAATAGACCATCCATAGAAATAATAAGTATGGTATCATTATATTATATCCCTAGTAAATAATAAGTAACCTCAAAGGATATTATCATAGAAGAATAATTCCTTTAAAAGATCTCTGGAATATTTCTTAAGGAAAATACCCTTTTCATTTTTAAATCTGTTATTAAAAATAAAAATATTTATAAAATATTAAGGAAGATATATTATTTTAAATGAGACATGGAAACTTTTAAATGAATATTCAAATAATTTAGCAGTCTTGATGATGGGAAAATCTATTCATGTTGAGTATGTTAAAATAAATATTCCTTTTATATTTTTGGTAAAATGTCAAAAGTGCCTCATTTGGAAAATGACAAGAAGATTCATTTAAAACATTTTAAAAAAATAAAACATGGGTAAAAATGAATTTAAACATTCATATGGAAATTTTAAAAAATTCTTGAAAATATTTTAGAGAAAACATGGACATAGAAGAAAAATATTTCTGACCAAAGAGAAAATAAATTCAATTTTTATTAAAAATATTTTCCTGATCATTTTAAGTACCCAAGAGAGGAAAAATGTAATATTAATTAAAAATTACATGAATAAAAATATTATAATATAATTAAAGTTATTTATAATATAGGGATCATATAATTTCCTTAATGAAAATTCAAGCATAAACAATCCTAATTAAACCGGGATTGAAACATAAATCCCTTACCTTATATATTTTCTTTCTTCATATGTGTTTGAACCTCCTGTATAATAAATATAGATTTATTATATAATTATTATAGAACCATACTAATATATATATCATACCATATATTATTTACTTATAAAATATCATCATTTGTTTGTTAAAAAATTATTATTAAAATCATTGTTCTAGGTGATAACTGCTTCGTTTCTCATGCATATTTCGATTTGGATGTCCCAATCATTGTACTTTGATCATGGTTCTATAATATCTAGAATGATAATAATTATATAAATATTATATATATTCATTATATATATTTTTATAGTCATCCATAAAAGGTAGAGATAGAAAAATGAATTACACAGATCACGGAGACGGTAGGTCGTGCGTACGAATGAACATTGTTTTCACTTTTTGACAGACAGAATGAAAGAAAGGTAAATAATAATTCAACTTTAAAGAATAATTATTATATTATATATATCATATATATATATATATATTAAATCTATAATTATTACAATCTATGTAAATTGGAAATGAAAAACGAATCACATCGTTTCGTGGAGGCGACAGTCTACACGTACACATGAGTGACATTATTATTTTTCAAAGGATGGGAAGTTAAGAAAGTATATAAGATATTATCATTATATAAGATTAATTATATTATAAATATCATATATAAACATTAAAAATATCATAATAACCATCCAAGGAATATAGTGATGAAAAATGAATTGTATCGCTACATGGAAGTAGTAGTCCACACATATACACGAGCGATACTTTCACCTCCTATTTGATGGAATACAGGGTGGATAATGGTGGTTAAAAAATCATAATAAATTTTTAGTATATTTAATATAGTATTTTATGATGAATACTAATGATTTATAGGAGGTATAATAAGAAATAATTTGAAAGAGACCCGGTAAGATGATTACCTCTCATTCAATATGCCTCCATTATATCCCTTATTAAGGACCCTTGGAATGGTATTTTAAGAAGAAAAAAAACTCTATTTAATGGATAGTGGAGTTTATAAGATATGTGGATAGATTATGGTTGAGATATATGTCTCATGTAGGTGTAAATAAAAGATAGAAGGGGTGTCCTTTTATAAGGGAGTGAAATGACACACTTAGAATTACTTAAAAGATTTAAATATAATTAGTGTATTTCTCAAGTATAATGCTTTAAAATAGACATTAATTCAAATGAAAAGGTTAAATGGTCTAAATATCATCATAAAATGATATTTATACAAGTTTTTGTGTCATTTTAAACCTTATCATTTGGTTTAACCCTTTCATTAAAAAAATTTAACTTTAACTACATTAATGACTTTTTCAATCTTAAAGGGTTATAATTTAACTTATAAGGTAAAAATTGGATCATAAATGGAAAAGGAGTGATATTTTAGACTCTTTATCATCATAAATATCCTATTTAATATTTTTATTATTTTTAAATAATTTAATAAAATATAAATTTTCATAAAATATCATTAATGTCATTTTGGACACTATTCACTTAATTTGACTTTAAAGACATCAAGATAGTAATGTAATTCAAATATAAACCTTTAAAAAATCCATAATATGTTTTATTAATATATAAAATTCACATTTAAGTGTAAATCACCCAAGAAATATTACTTTTTGAGTTTTTAAAATCATTTACATGATTGTTATACTGCTTGCATAAGCACCGTGTCGGTGTTGTGTAAGCGTTTAAGATAATTATTACATCATTAAAAATTAAAAATAAATTAACATGATAAAAAAATTAATTCATATTTAAAATAAATATTTATAAGTTAACTTATTCTCCTTTTATCCTTATGTAAAAAATTTAACGATATTAAAGTCAAGAGAGTGACATTTTGGAGTTTTCTTTACTTAAAGTAATATAAATGTCATTATCAAGGTAAAATGGTACCAAAATTACATATATTAAAATTTGGGATAGATATGGTATAATTTCCCCCATAAAATTAAATAAAGGAATGTTTTGGGTTGACTCTGAGACCTTATATCATTGTTTTAACCCTAATTTACTTGTTTTACCCTAACAGAGGTGACAAATATTTAACATGATTACTATTTATAATAGAAAAAAATAATATTAAACTATTTAAAAAATTTGAACCTCCTGATTCCAAATATAGAATCTATTTTATCAAGATTCAATTCATATAAGTGTAATAATTTAATTTAAAACTAAACCTACAAAACAAGATGAAAAACTGTTTTGCAGAAAAAATGATTTCAGAAGTATAAAAAAGTTTTATACTAAAATCCAAAATAAAATTATTTACAATGACCTTAATTGGATTATTAATCATATAAATTAACTATTTTTTATTTTAAAAATATTTTAAAACAAAATGGAACTTTTTAAATTCTTGAAACAAAAAAGAAAATTTTCAATAAAAATCATATTTTTTCATTATTCATCAAAAAATAAACCATTTTAGAAAGTTATAAAAAATTCACTCTAAGATAATTATGAAATTATAATTTAAAAAATAAATTCCTTTATTTTCAAATAAAATTTCTAAAATTGGAAGAAATTAATTATATTATTTTCTCACAAAAATCAATAAAAACCATTTTTGAGGAAAGATGTATTTTTAAAGCATATAATGACTTTACTAAAAATATATTGGCTTCATCTATAACATTTTACATATTTTATTTTAAAATTTGGTTGTTACTATTCATTCTTCCAATTAAATATCTATGTTATAATGATATACTATGTTACAGTTCATTTAGACTCGGGGTTTCATGTATTGAAAGCTATCGAAGAAATCAAATTTATTTAAAGAGATATGTATCATAAAATCATGGGGGTGTTTCAAACTTTCCTTGGATTTTTATTCTTTTGGTCCTTCATAACATATACTATTTATCATTGGGCCTTTGAGTTATATAGTGTTTTGGGCTCCTTTCCATGTAATGGGCACCCTCTTAACCCAGTAGGGGGTGTTTTTCTTTTCTTAATAAAAGGGTGTAACCCTAACTTGTTTTAATAATAAAAGGGAATTTCCATTGATTTTTCAAATTAAATCATGATGATGTCTGAGTTTAATACCCCAATAATTTAAATCACAATGTGAGATAAAATCAATTTTTTCCCTTTATATTTAATTTTTTTAAGTAACATTTCATGCTTGTTTTTTTCGATATGAATTACATCCAAGAAGTGATGCAAAAAATTAGATGAATAATATGGAAACTCAAAGAATATACTTTTATTTATCCAATTTTTATTGAAATTAAAAGAAATATTCCTTCACTTTCTCAACACTGATCAACTCTTTCCAAGAACAAAATTCAAACCGTCAAGTTCTTTAAACATGTCATCCCTCAACATTCATTGAGGTTATTTGTCTGTCTCCATGAAATTATCAAAGTGCCTATGATTTTTTTATATAGGATGATCCATCGATAGAAATCATTAATACCATATAAATATAAAGGTTCAGTGAAACTTTAATCTCCTAAAGTGTATTTTTATTCAAATGGGGTATGATAATTTTCCCTTTGTACTCCAACCATACATCATTACTAAAAAGGGTAATCAATTATTGTCCATAATAATGATGCACCAAACATAAAGTAATCCTATGTAAATGCATCATATTCCCACACAATTATGATAAAAATCTCATTGAACTCATTTATTAATGGTTTTAAGTATATGTCAATATTATTTCTCGGATCATTAGGTCAAGATGTCAACTTACTCATGACAATAAATGGATTCTTCTTACACAATCATGAAAAAAAGATATAAATATGAATAAAAATAGGCTAAGTTATTTGTGTAGTATGTATTGGGAGAAACTAGTTGAAAATATCCCATAATAATCCCAATCTAACATTTTGTGGATCAACTTCAAAATCAAGTTATAACCTATCAAATTCTTGTGAGGATAACCCATCTGCATGATTCACTATTTCATCATTATCCTTATTTGTTTAATATTAATTCCATATCATATTCCTTACAATTGTTTTTTTCATAAAATTTCATTGATGTTTAGGAATCAAATGAAAGTACCACATCACTTTCTTAAGAACACAATATTGATTTCCATTTTTATTAGCCTTCTATCTTGATGAACCAATTTGTTTTCACTCATTCAATACTCATATCTACTTTGTATTCCTTATTTAAACTCCTCCATTTTACTCTCCCTATAACTCTATCCCATGAAACAAATCCCCTGGTCACTCACAGTTATCTTAATCCCTTTAATTTCAAGGGACTTCCAATAAAAAATCAAGTTTCCAACGTAAGTATTATCTCATTCTTAAGTTTTTCTTCTTAATCATAATCTTCCAAGTATCTCATTTCCATAATAATATGATGAATTAATTATCATTATTATAATTATATTTTTATATTAATTTTATAACTTTTATTTATTCATTTCCATCCATTAATAAAAATAAAGGAAAGTCAACCATGTGTGTGCACAGACTACCGCCTCCACGAAGAATCATTTTTTTTGTTTTTATTCTAGTTATTCATTCATTGCCCAAAAAAAATTAAATATGGTTCAAAATCATTTAAAAATAAGTATAACATCATTATTATTCTATTATAATGATATTCTTTCAAAATAAACACCTCATAAACCATACTCACCGATCGAGTTAAAGCATGTTTAAGTTTGGATTAGTTGAACCACCTATATGAATGATGCTATACAACTCTATTATTGATGAATATGGGAACATGAAAACTAATATTATTATAATATAATAACTAAATAATTATTGGTATTTGTTTCTTTAAATATTATATTAAGTATTTAATATATTATTAAAGTATCATTTTTGTTCACTAAAAGCACCGAAATAAGCCAACACTGATTCCATTTTCACGAAACGTGGCTAAAACACTTATATAAAATGATATGAGATACTTATAGAATGACACGAGACACTTAAAAAACAATACAATTTTTATATTATAGTAAATTTAAATATATATTAATTACGAACTTGGTATCAAATAATGGGTAATGAGATCAACATTATAGAACATGAGAAAACATTTAAAGTTATTAACACCAGATGGTTGAAAATAAGTTATAACTAACCAACATACCCAAAATAAATAAATATAAATGAGGTATATAAAATGAAACATATATGAATAAGGTTATGAAATAGATTATGAAATTAGCTATCTTTGTTTTAAAAAAATTTATAGCGTCATCAACTAAGGGAGGAAAAAAGGTAAGAGTTTTTTCCATATCAACTTCTCTTAATTGATACATGTTTTGATGTCATGCACCAATTTCTTATTTTTATGATGTATTTAATGATATGTTATTGACTAGATAAAATTTAATTCCTAAAAACTACAAAATAACAGTGAGATATGGTGTCATATCCGCATGTAATGCAATGGTGGGTGTGATCCTAGATAATGACTAAAAATCAATAAAAAAAACACAAACATGCATGAATTGACAACTGTGATGATCATGAAATCTTAATAAGTAACAGATGTGGTAGGTTGAAGATTCTTTAATAGATGAAGAAAAAGTGATAATGAAAATTAATGAAAGGATGAATTAAGATGAAATGTGAAGGATGTTTCAATTTCCCAGTAAATGTATTTCCTCTGTATGAAGTTATAATTGAATCAATATTTAAAAACATAAAGTCAAAATTTGACCAGAAATTAGATTATTTTTTAGCTCATCACCTAAAAAACTCATTCAATTATAAAAAAGAAGTTAATTTCAATTTATAAATGATCATACGAAAAAATATTAAAAAGATGAACCTGAGAAAACTAACTTTCTCACTCAAAGAGTTTTATCCAAAAATAATTATGAAATAGAGAAATGAAAATTTACAAATCAAGAAAGAATAAAGAAGAAGAATAGTATTCCATTAATTATCTACTCCTAAAATTTCTCCACCTCTTTTTTCCTCCCTTCTATGTCTCTACTACAAAAATGACTCTAGTAGTCTCTCTCTCCCAATGATTTCAAATCCTCATCATCCCCCGCTTCAGTGTGATTCTCTATTTTATAATATTTTTTTTCTCATTTACCACCTTGAATGACAACTGGGTAATGGTATTCACTTCAACATCTACCACATGAACTCCTTCACTGTACACTATCACCACCATGTGACACGAACCTTACCTCATTAAATATGTGATAGACCCAGCTGCATGTCACAAGACTTGACCTTCTCCCAAGCTCTCATGAGGCACTTAGATATATTCCTCACTCAATGCCTATACAAGTTCCTCCTTGCACACTCACAATAGAAGTAAGATCTTAAGGGAAGTGATTGAAAAGATCACAAGACACAATTGCTTTGGAAGCTCTCAATTTCTCTCAACTTCTGTGTGTTTACAAATAAGGATCCACTCCCTTTATATAAGGTTGGGTGGTAAAGTTTACAACATTCTAGAATATGTATACTTTCACAAGATTCTAGAGTATTCTAGCCCAGCCTAGTAGAATATACATGGAGAATTCTAGAACCCATTGAGATCCACAACCTTCCATGGAGGTCTAGAATGTTTCGAACCCTTCAAGTCCCAATGGGTGTTCTGCAACACTTCGAAGAAGTTTTGAATATTCTGAAACCTGTTGAAGATGTAGAGAACTCTAAAGGATTCTAGAGAACCTCATCACCAGATCTTCTCTCCATGTGGCGGGGTGTGACATCCTCCCCACCTATTCTAGCGACGTCCTCAGTGCGACTTGATGATACTCCTCGATTTCCTTCATGAACTGCCACAAGTTGTCTAAAGGTTCCCAGGTTTCCTCATACTATGGTAAGCCCTTCCACTTGATCAAGTACTCCTTGATTTGTGTCACTCCATTCCGCCAAACCATCCGATCATTGAGTATGAGATCCACCTGATTGTCGTACGACTCAACAACTGTTGTAGGTTCCCTTGTTGACACCCCTCTGCTTAGGTACTCCATGTTTTCATGATATGTCTTGAGCATACTCACATGGAATATTGGATGAATCTTCAGCTTGGGAGGCAACTTCAAACAGTATGATACCTCCCCAACTCGGTTCAAGACCTAATATGGTTCCTCATATCAGCATATCAAGCCCTTGTGCACCCTCTTGAATGCTTTGTGCTTCTGAGGCAAGAGTTTCACCATCACCTTGTCCCCAGTCTAGAATATCAAATCCCTTCACCTTTATTCGGCCCACTTATTCATCCTTTTGGAGACTTTGTGCAAGTGGGTTCTCGTCACGTTGGCCTTCTCATGCTACTCCTTTTCTATAGAGTAGGTGGTAGAGCTACTTCCTTGGTACTTATCCCTAAGTACCACTGTGTAAGGAGTGAGGGGATTTTGTCCATTCACCACCTCAAATGGAATCTTCCCCATCAACTCACTCCTTTGAAATTTTTAGGAGAATTGGGCCACATCAAGCAACTTAGACCAATCTCTCTGGTTGTCACTCACAAAGTACCTCAAGTAGATATCCAATAAGGCATTCACCCTCTCTGTCTTCCCATCCGTATGTGGGTGAAAATTGGTAGAATAGTGGAGTTTCTATCCCAAAAATCCAAAGAGATCGGTCCACAACTTACTCATAAAGCATGGTTCCCAATCACTGATGATGTGTTGTGGTATCCCCCAATACTTCACCACATGCTTGAAGAGCAGTGTTGTGATGAGTTCTTCTGTCACATCTACTGAAGAGGGGATAAATGTGTCATACTTTGAGAACTTTTCCACCAGCATGATAATGCTACCATACCCTTAAGACTTTGACAATGCAACTATGAAGTCCATGGTTACTGTCTCCCATGGCCTCTCTGTAATGGGAAATGGCTGTAATAATCCCCCGGACAACTGATTGTCCACCTTGTTCTGCTGGCACACAAGAAAAGTCTTCACATAAGACTCCGTATCATCCTCCATCCTCATCCAATAATATGATCCCTCTATCAAGACCTTTGTATGGTGTTTCCCAGGATATCCTTCCCATCTCGAGTCATGACACTCTTTGATGAGATCCCTCCGTAGGTTCACCCACTTTGGTACATATATCCTACTCCTTCTGGTAATAAGAGTTCCATCCTCCTCCCAAAATATCCTTTTATTTCCCTCTACCGTAAG
Source organism: Viscum album (assembly GCA_963277665.1). Lineage (NCBI taxonomy): Eukaryota > Viridiplantae > Streptophyta > Magnoliopsida > Santalales > Viscaceae > Viscum > Viscum album. The sequence goes on from OY728137.1 coordinate 1,214,965,307, forward strand.
AGACAATACGTTATTGGATATATAATCATGCTCCATGCCTTCCTTGATCCTACCTAAGATCCCATCGTCCATACAAGAGAAGTGGTTGAACACCATCTTTCTGCTGAGTGCATCGACCACCACATTAGCTATCCCAAGCTTATACTCCAAATAATAATCAACCTTGGCCAAGAATTCGTGCCATCCTACCTAATTTGGAGTTATATTATTCTGGGTTTGGAAGTATCTTGTGGAAACATTGTTAGTATTCACCATAAACCTGGACCCCAAGAGACAATGTCTCCATGCCCGAAGATAATGCACCATAGTTATCATATCTTTCTCTTTCACCATGTACCTCCTCTCAGTGTTATTCATATTTCGGCTTTCAAAAGCTATGGGATGTCTTTCCTACATGAGTACACCCCCAATAGAAAAGTCTAAGGCATCGATGTGTACCTCATATGGCTTGGTAGATCCGCTGAGCTCAAGACTAGTTCCTCCATGATTGTATTCTTTAAGCCTTAAAATGATTCCTCACATTTCTTATCCCACTCCCACGAATTGTTCTTCTTTAGAAAGTCAGTGAGTGGAGCCGCCTTCTTTGAATAGTCACAAATGAACTGTCGATAATAGTTCACTAACCCAAGGAATGATCTCAACTCTAGAACCTTGGTTGGCCTCTCCCATTCATCAATATCACAGATCTTCTCATGACCCATCATGAGCTTACCTCCTTTTATATTGTGCCCCAAGAAGATAACTTCATCCCTCACAAAGGAAACTTCTCCTTATTCACATATAACTCATTCTCCCTCAATACCTTGAACACTATTTGTAGGTGTTCCACATGGTTTTCAATTGTCTCACTGTAGATAACAATGCCATCTAAGTAGACTACCACAAAATTTTCCAAGTATTGGTGGAATACTTTGTTCATCAAGGTGAAAAATTTCACTGGGGTGTTAGTCAAACCAAATGGCATAACAAGGAAGTCATAGGATCTGTACCTTGTCACGTAATCAGTCTTTGGCATATCCTCCATGGTAATGAGAACTTGATACTATCCTAACCTCAAGTACAACATTGTGAACACCCATACCTTGCCCTACTGATAAAAAATAACCTCTATTAATGGGATAGGGTACTTTCTCTTCACCATGACTTTTTTCAATGCCCGATAGTCCATGAAAATCCTCAAGGAGCCATCATTATTATTTTGGAATAACACGGGTGATCTATATGGTGACTTTGATGGTTTGATTTGTCCAGCATCAAACATCTCCTTCAACTACCTCTTCAACTCCACCAACTCGGGTGGAGACATGCGATAGGGTTTCATTGAAGGTGGTTTCAATCCCAAAACCAAATCAATTTGATGATCCAACTCCATTTTGGGTGGAATTTTCTTGGGAAACTTCAGTGGTATGACGTCACTAAACCCTCTTAGCACGCCCTTTACCTTTTTTGGCAACTCATAGTTGTCATCCACCAGCCCATCTTCTTTCAAAGAAACCAAGAAGGTCTCCTCTCCCTTCTTAAAACTCTTCTTTACTTTCATGATATAAAGTAAATACAACTCATGATTGCCACATACCTTCTTCATCACCATGAATGGGCTTCTCTCCTCCATGATCACCATTTTCCCCAAGTGAGGTGTTGGTATGACCTTGGATTTCTTGAATAAATCCATCCCCAACACTATATTGAATTCATCCATGGGAACCACCATGATTTCAATAGATCCCCTCCATTCCACAATGCAAATGGTAACTCCATAGACAGTGCCTCTCACCGATTGGGGTGTGGTATTCATAGATTTCATGTGACTAGTTGTCTTAGCTATAACTAGCCCAAGTCTCATCGCCTCGTCTTATATCACAAAGTTTTGTGTGGCTCCCATGGCGAGCATCGCAAAGGTAGTATTCCCATTAAAATACAACTTTTCATACATCTACCCATCCTTAGGTAGTGCCTTAGGTGGGTTCTTCACCTCCAATGCATAGAAGATCCTTAGAATCTCCATTTGTTTCTCATTGGGAACTTCCTCCTTCCCTTCAAACATGGAGTTGAGTGCCTTTATCTTAGGAAACTCCCTCCATTAATGAGTTCCATCACAAAAGTATAATCCTCATGGATTGTTCTCCCTTGAAAAGTCCTTGGTGTACTCCTTAGATTTCCCTTTTTCATGGGCATCTCAGTTCCACCTCTTCTCTTGGTCTCCCCCACCTTTGTCCTTGTACCCCTTCTTGGGATTAGGGGGTTCAACCTTCTTCTTGTATTCCTCCAAGGACTTGAAAATGGACATGGATTCAATTAAGGTCTTAGGCCATCAACCTCACACCTCTTGTTGTGTCCATGGATGAAGAGCCTTGATGAAATCATACACGTGATCATAGTCTGGCTTGCCACATACCTAGAGATTTAGTGAGACATACTCCTTAACACTCATGGATTTTCCCTGTATGATTAAAAGTCCAAAACTTGTCCCCTGCTTCCTAATTAGCTTACTTGGGGTATAACTGAGCATATACCCATTTCTTGAACTCCTCCCATGATGTAAGTGCCTTCCTACCATCCTTTAGCTCTTGGTGCTTCATCATCCACCATATAGATGCATCGTCACCAAAATAAAGAAAGACGGTCTTCACACAGCCCATGTCTTCCATCAAGCCAATAGCCTCAAAGTATTTATCCACTTGCCAAAAGAAGTTGTCTACCTCCTTGGAAGCTCACTTTTCATTGAAGTGATTTGGACGAGGCACATCAATCTTTGGTGCGTCTCACACAATAACCACACTATCCAACTCGTCACGGTAGTTGGGACACTCCCTCTTAAGTTGATCAAGAGTTTGGTCGTACCTAGACATCGCATCCCCATGTTGTGCCAAGACCCTGTTTGTCCAATCCACGAATGTATCCTTCTCGGTACCATTCTACTTAGCATACCTCTCAACTGATGCCACTCAGTCTTAGAGATTGAAGAGTGCGTCACGTAGGCCCATGATGCCTAGTGACATTCCTCATCATCTCTCTTGGCTTACTCGATCCTTTCCTTCATGTCAGTAATAGATTCCTTATCCCTTAGGAGTCACTCATCAAAAGTCTCCATGGTTTCACGGGAATTCCCACCCTTCTTATTAGGAATGTGTGATATGGTCTCCTTCTCGATCAAAACTCTAGGATCTTCCACATTCTAGATTTCCATCATGAACACTTTCCTTGAACACCTCTCATACCAACTATCATGGGACTTGTCCTTCTCCCAAACTCTCATGCGACACTTGTCTAGATTCCTCACTCAAATCTAGACAAGTTCATACTTGCACACTCACAATGGAAGTAAGATCGTAAGAGAAGTTTTTGACAGGCTCACGAGATATAAGTGCTTTGAAATCTCTCAATTTCTCTCAACTTCTGTGTGTTTATAAATAAGGAGTCACTTTATTTATATAGGGTTGGGTGAAAAAATATACAAAATTCTAGAATATGTACATTTCCACAAGATTCAAGAGTATTCTAGTCTAGCCTACTAGAATATACATGAAGCATTTTAGAACCCGTTGAGATCTACAACCTTTCGTGGAGGTTTAAAATGTTCCAGAGTCTTCAATGATCAAGTGGTGTTCCGCAACACTCTAAAGAAGTCTAGAATATTCTGTAACCTAGTAGAGATGTAGAGAACTCTAGAAGATTCTATAGAATCTCATCACTGGATATTTTCTCCATATGGCAGGGCGTGACATGCAGTTAACTTTTTCTTCAGTAACAAACCTGGATGTTCTTTTAGAATAAAATAGATTTTTGAAAGAAAATAGAAAATTCTTGAAGATTATAATACCCTCAGATTTGACCTTATATACCTACTTAAAATTCTTATTCAGTCTCGGTTATGAGCCTTCAATCACCAACAAAAAAATAAGGCTTAGTGATTTTCTTTTACTTTCAAACCAAACATAAATTTGGGCCAGAAAATATTTCATTTCGGAGGACAAGTGCAACACAGTCCCAGTGTCAGCTAAACAAGTGAATACCATAACATAGGAATAATACCATCCACTTATCAAAGATCTTTACTAACCCACATGATGACTTCAATTCCTCACACACAAATCACCGATCATTTGGGGGTGCATACCTATATGAAGTTGTAGCCGCCATAATGGGGGATTCCAACACCCCCACCATATTCTTCATTTAGTCCTGCAAACAATAACAAAGATAAAAAACAAGTTAATCACTCTACCAGGCATGAAATCATTAGCTTGTAAATTATATATTCTGATCGGTATTGAGAACAAAATCTTTCGATGCGGTGAAACTCAACCTCATCTCAACTTTGGATCACAATCAGTGAATTTGGTATCTTTGATTCTCATATCAGGTCTCTATCACAATTTGAAATCAAAAAAATTTCCAATCGTTCATCCATACCCTAAGATCAACAACAATGTTTCCCAGAAACATCATCATTGACATTCGAGTGAAGCTTGTTTTAGAGAAAACATGATTCATTCATCTCAAGTAGAGAAACCCAAGCGTACCCTCCATCAACACTCAATGATGTCAGACAAGGTCAACAATCTTAGAACAACCACTAAGATTCATTTTCAAGCTTGTAAACTTAGTTGTATTTATTTAGTTTCCACATCTCATCCTTTGATCTATCTTTGAATTGGAAACCAGAAAATTTAAGCCCCCTTTGGTTTAGTTTCCGTGTTCGGATCACCCTAACAACTTTGGCCTCATCTTGAGTTCAGTAGGGATTGACCTTAGATCATTGTATTATTCTTGACCCAGAGAAACTCAAATCATCTCCAATATAAAAATACATGAGGCATTGTGAAACTCGAACCATGCGCCTTCGATTCTTCAAATTTTTACCCTTGGTTTCCCTTCACCATTGCATAAGATCCAGAGATCAGGTCTCAGTATCTACCTCTGATTCACCTTCTACATCAGAGAACCAATGTTAGAACAATTCAATAAATTTTATTTATTTAACAAAAATCTTAAATCCAAGTGGTTATATGCTCTTGTTGTAATTCACTTCAAAAGTAAAGGAAATCAAAAATCCCTTTATGACTTGAATAATCATGTATCCTAGGTGAATGTTAATCAGAGGATCATTTCAAATTCAAATTCAACATCCAAAATTAAGAGTGAAACATATTAGATAGAATTTGAATTTAAAATTTTTAATAAGATACACATGAAATATCACTCTCATCTAGGTTCCACTAATAAAAGATCTTTTTTCACTCCATTTATTCAATTTAAATGATTATATTGTAAATTAATTGTTCTCTTTTTCATCTGGGTTCAATATTCCCCTCAGCTCAATGAACTCATTTTTGACTATTGGACACTTTATTGATTTTTTTTAAAATTTATAGTCATGTATGTACAAAACACTATGTAAAAACACTTATTGGATATGTACAGAGGGATTATTCACATACTTAGTGGCTAAAGTCTTATATATTTACCATGAGATATTAATTGATAATTTTACTATAATTACAAAGGACTTATAATATTATATTTTTAGTTGACTCACTATGGAACCTTATTTTCAAAAAGGTGAGTCACTAAGGTTCATATTGAAACTCTGGTTTCTAAAGTTATAATCTTAATTCCATTGAAATCTCTCCGATCACACTCCCTTTATTATTTACTAAAAATAATGTCCATAAAAATAGTGGGAAACATTCCCTCAATAATCATGGAATTCTTGTAATTTTAGACTTAGTGAAACCCTTCAATTTAGTATGCAATTATCACTTAGGTAGAAAGTAATGATTTTTATTTTTCCTGACCTAAGAACACATTAAAACAATGATTCTTTTTAAAAACATCTTGACATGATGCTTGAAAGGGAAGCATTTTGAAATTTTTTGAGAGGTTTTTATGTGTACTACATTAAAGCACAGTTAAAACATATTAAAAATTCCCCCATACACACTTAAAATCCAATAATGTCCCCATTGTTGAATCTCAAAGTGGGAGAAACATGTAAACACTTTTATTTAAATAGATTCGATTATCAACACAGGAAATGTTTTGTTTTAAGGGGTGATAAGGAAGCTCATAAAATATTTTTCCACAATACTCATCATTCATATAAAATAAAAACATGCAAAAAAGGTCCCTACTAACAACTTCTTAACAGGTTTAGCACAAAAAAAAAAGAATTTCAAAAGGTTTTATGTTACTGATGAGTTAAAGAATAAATTTCAGAGAATCAAAAAAACTAATCATGCAATGACAACATTATTTTACACAAAAATAACTCAAATTATTATAGTGACCAATAATAAATTCAAAAATAAATCATGCTAAACTGGAAAAATCATTTATAAAATGTAGGGTGGTATTAAAAGTAAAAAAATTATAACATTTACTCCCCTATAATATAGAAGCTTTGACCATTGTTGTATACCAAATAGGTAACCTACCTTATGATCTTTTAATGAGTTATTTGGTTGAAATTTTAGGTACCTAAAAGATGAGCATATTATAATAAGTTTCCAAAAAAATAACTAGAGTTAAAGATTTGGAATGTTTTATCCATTTTTCTCTAACTATCAGCTTCTTCTCGCTTTGAAGTTCAAAATGAATGATGTTGGTAAGAAAATATCATAACCGACGATTCCTTATTCCAATGTAAACTTATCCTACTGCATGGATACTTATCACGGTAACTTTGCCTTAAAAAAACTAATTTTCCTCTTGGTTATTAGAGTTAGCCACATTCAAACAAAAGAAACAAAGCATGAGAGAGAGTATCCAGAAAAAACTACAGCAATTTTGGTTTAGCAACTCATTGAGACAGACAACTGAGAAAGAAGCATTTACATAAACAAAAAGTAAATAAGAAAAAATTGAAAATCATGGGTTGCCTCCCATGTAATTCTAGGTTTATAGTTCAAAACCAGACTCAATGCTTTCTCAATTTTCATGGAAAGAGATGGTAGAAAAACCCTTTGGCTACCCCTCAAAGTAATATTTGATTCTTTACCCATTCACTAGGAAAGGCCAATTCTTTTCTCCTACCAACTGAACAACTCCATTAAAAAGCACTCAAATAATGGTGTAAGGTATATAACACATGGATTTGAGCTTCCCAGAAAAAATTCTAAGCCTAGAATCATATAGAAGAACCTTTTTACTAGGTTTAAAATCCCTATTTTGGATGAAATAATATTAAAAATATTTATTCCTTTCCTTGTAAATTCTATAATTTTTATAGGACTCTCTCTTAATATCATCTAGCTTAGTAAAATCAAGTAATATTTTTTCTACAGCAGTCTTAAAATAAAAAATTTGGGCTTTCACACCCTAGAAAGTATTTTGTTGAATCTCTACAGCAAAATGAAAATGTTTCCAAAAAATAAGTCTATATAGAGATATCCCTATGGGAGTTTTAAAAGAAGTTCTGTATACCCATAATTCCTTATCATGTTTTAATTAACATTATTTCTTATAACATGAAACAATTTTCTCTAAGATTTATTTTAACTCCCTATTGGAGTTTTTTACCCTTCCACTCGATTTTGGATGGTAAGTAGTTCCTCTTATATGGGAACACCCATAATTTTCCATCAATGATTTGAATTTGAAATTCTTAAAATGTGTTCCATTATCTATTATGAAAGCCTTTGATACTCCAAATCTTTACAATATGTTCTTTTTAATGAATTTAATAACACTGTTAGATTGATTGTCAGGCAATGCCATTACCTCATTCCATTTGGAAACATAGTCTATAAAAACCAATATATACTAATTTCTATGTGAATATGGAAATGGTACCATAAAATGTAATCCCGAAACATCAAAAATTTCAACCACTAAAATACATTTCTGAGGCAGTTCCTACTTTATTCCAACATTTCTTAACCTCTGAAACCTATCAAAACCCAAAATTAAACTCCTAGAATCCATAAAAAATGTAGGCCAATAAAATCAAGACTGGAGTAATTTTTGGGTTGTTCTCTATCCTCCATTATAACCCCCATGGTGTTGATTGACAACTCTACAGAATATGCAACATTTATTCTTCCAGCGAACACCACCTTGGGATGCCATCAGAAAACCTCCTAAAAATAAAAGTATCATCACAAAAATAGTATTTAATTTTATAGATGAACTTATTCTTTTGATTATTTGAAAAATATTTAGGAATAAAACTTTCTACTAATAAATTAGTAAAATATGCATACCAAGTAGATTGCTTAACCAAAACAATGAGTAACTTTTCATCTAAAAAGGGAAAATTAATCTCCCTAAGATCTTCACACCAAGTACCAGTCAACCTAGACATGTGATATTAAAAAAAATTATCACCCCAAATTTATCTCTAATCTCTAAATAAAATTCCTACAACAAAAGTATCTAGCTAATAAGTCTAGTTTTTGCCTCTTTATTTGATAGATACTTCAAGGAAATATGGTCTGTAAAAACTACGACTTTGGAACCTAAAAGGTACCACCTAAAATTCTCTAGATCAAAAACAACAACAAAAAAATCCTTCTAAATAGTGGAATAGTTTCTTTAGGATCCATATAGAAGCTTTCTAGAATAATACATGAAATTTAATATTCTATCTCTCATTTATCCTAAAACACCTCCAACAATAACATCACTAGCATCACACAATATTTTAAAGACAATTTTTCAATAAGTTATAGTGATGATGGGTGATGAAGTGAGTTTCTCTTTAAGAATATTAAAAGATTTCAAATAATATTCTTCAAAGAAAAGGGGTGCATCTTTAACCAACAATGAACATAGGGGTTTTGTCATTTTAGAAAAAGCATGAATGTATGTCCAGTAAAAATCAACATTCCCTAGAATAATTATAACACCTTTTACATTAACTAGAGGGGGTAGATTTTGAATGACCTCAATATTAGAATTATCAAATTATAAACCCCTTTTATACACCTTATGTTCCAACATAATTCCTTCTATGAGCATAAACAGACCTTTATCTCAGTTAAGAACTAACTTGGTCTCTAAGAATATCTTTAAAAAAAATACTAGATTCTTTAAACTCTCAAAAGTGTCCCTAAAAATGAGAAATTCATCCATGAAAACCTCAATGATTCCCTCAATCATGTCTAAAAATATTCCCATCATTTTTGAATCTTAAAATGGCATGGGAAAATGATCTTTTCTAGTGGTAGAATTCATATTTATTTAATCTATAGACTCTTCATTTAGTTTCCTTTCTATCCTGGATTTTTTCATTATTTTCATTGGTGAAAACTATGAATCCTAATTTATTTGGGATTACTTGGACCAGACTGACCAAAGAACTATCTGAAATGAGATAAATGAATTCATTATCAAACAACTTGATAACCTATTCTCTCACAACCTCTTTCATGTTTGAATTCAATCTCCTTTGACTCTCAACTATCAGTTTGTGGATTGGTTCTATAGGAATATCATGCTTTCAGAATGAAAGTCTAACCCCATTGATGTCAGTTATGGACCAACCTATTACAGTTTTAAACTTTTTTAAAACACCCAAAAAAAATTTCCTCTTGATTATTATTCTATTAAATGGAGATTATAATAGGCAGTGTTAAATATTCTCCAAAGAATGAATATTTTAGGCGTGCTGGGTTGGTTTCAGCTTCAGACTAGGTGCTTGTTCACAAAAAGGGAGTCTATTGTGCCTGGGATATCTAATATCTTAAATATGTTTCTTAAAATGATTTTGAAAACTATATAGATTTTTGAGTTTATAAACCATATTTTTATTTTTCTTTACTGCTATCCAAAGTGGACATACCACCATCATGATTTTCCAGATTATATTTCAACATATTTATCAAAGAAAAATCCTAAAATTGTTTCAAAAAATCTCCCTCAACATTATCAAATTGTTTAATGTTGATTTTAGAAAGGAAATCGATATCAATTTATCTTATAAATTTCTTAAGATCTAAAACAGAAAATTCATCTTCATGAAATCTCTCCAAAGTTGGAACATAGATTTTGTGAAAATATATAAAATTACCAAGATTTTAATTTTTATCACTTTCAAAATATTGGGAAATATTATTTTCAATATTAACTGGAATTTCTTTAGATACAATTTGTTTTAGAAACTATTCTTCTTGTTTAAATGAGTCACCAAATTAAAACATCTCAACTCTATAACAGTCATCACCAAATGTTGGTTCTTTAAAATTTTTAAACACATGAAACATTTCTTATTGTTCACTGAAATGTTCTATCATGGGTTATCTCAGATGAAGTGTGATTTTTGGGTACTTAGGTGTAACATAGTGGCTGACCAAGGATGTCTCTCAAGGGAGGAAGCAATTTAAAAACTTATTAAAGGTATTTTGAAAATAACATAAAAGGAAAGAAACAAACTTAGAAGGAGGGGGGGGGGTTGATGTTTATAAAATAAGAAGAATAAATTTTCTAGAAGAATATTGTTTTTTTGTTCTTGTTTTTGAAATAAAATTTGATTAATAAAACATAATGAGAATATTTTTTTAGAAAACTATTTTAAAAATCATAACTGATCTAACTCGATCTCTTCACTTAATTATTAATAATTATCATTAAAATTAAAATCCATTTAATTATGATCCTCTAATTTTCTAACCCTGGAACCCTATGGGAGTTAACTTAACCAAAATTATGAAATGAATTGAACCCTAGGATATATTCTAAACATGTAATCGTAGCACCCTACGTTTATTGTTGTTCCGATACCAGATTATGGTCAGTGGTAAATTAGGGAACATATCCATTATGGAAATGAGGATGAATTAAGTTTAGAGAGTATATTTGAACTCTAAAAATTAATCTAGTGTGTTTTTGTATTTCTGATTAAGGTCACGCTCTCACAATTCACACAATTCTCAACCTCACATGTTTTTGCGTGAATTGTTCAATTGCTTGCTTAATTTATTTTAATTTAAAAACAAAATTCATAAATAATAATGTGTGAATTATAGTAGTTCGTTGATTCAAAATAATTAAGTGAATATGTTTAGAGTTAGATTGATTACTAAGAATAATTAATCTTCCATGGATAGATTAGTCATTGTAGAAACATTTTACATTTACAAAAGGTTGTTGAAAGGGTATAACCCAATAAAGTTTCTACTCTTGATTTTCAGACCAAAGAGGAAGATTAAGATAAGAATAAAATTGAAAATAATAGAATAAATTGAAGATAAACTAAGATTTTATTGAAAGAAGAAAAATATTACAATAAAGAATAGGAAAATAAGAGCATTTTGGAGTATATCCTAGATTGGTAGTTTCCATCCTCCAATTGTGAATTGAAATGGTATGGAACCAACTATTCTCTAATCCCAATCCTTATGGAATGTCAAACCCTCTCCAATTGTGAATTGAAATGGTATGGAACCAACTCTTCTCTGATCCCAATCCTTATTTCATGTCAAAACCTCTTCAAATGAAAAAAACACACATTTATAGAGTGGAGGGGAGGCTATGTTACAAGTGGTTTCAAGTGTAAATGAGGAAATTCATCTAAATATTTTATTCCAAGTTGAGAAGACTGTTTGGCCTTCAAAAAAAGTTAACCATTTGTCCTTCTAGCAATATTGTTTGTGATAAATTTTTTTCTAGAGCTCCTCTCCAAATTTGGGCCCAATCCAAGCATGGATGAAGAAGTTATGGCCAAAATACAGAACTGATATCCAATATGGGGAGTCCATCCCATCTTTGAATTCATGGCCATTTTACTCTAATCAAATGCACGATTTAGCTTCCATGTACTGAATGGAAGTTGCATCCCATTAATTCAGGAACACCTTTACAAAATTTTATGTTTAAATAATACACATAAAAATATTTATGTCTGAATTACTATAGTGCACTTTAAAGGGTAAAACTGGAATTTTCATCAAATTTTAAAATGAATGATCTAATCCCAAATATTTTATAAATGAAAATATTTAACATAATGTGAGAAAATTATATAAGTTATTATCACTAAAATACTCAATAAAATTATGTTTTATCAACCCCCCACACTTACCCTTTTTCACTCCTTGGCAAAGTCGCATTTCATGTATTCCAAAAAAAATTGTGATAAGATATGCATGTTCAAATTTCTCAATCCATAGTTCCAATATAGGAAAAATAAGATTCCTATTAGGAGTCAATATTTATAAATTTGAAAGTCATTGTCTTATAAATTGTATCAAAATAAAATCTAGTGATATTAATGACACTAATCATAGAAAAACAAGTTATGGGTCCACCATGACATTAATTCTCTACATGTGTGTGTGTCAACCATTTCAAGCTCACATCTCCACCCTCTATTCAGTATATTCAGGTAAAGTAAAATAATTATTCTTACCTGTTTTAATTCAACAAACCTGTTCTATATTCCTTTGCAATAAAATTTCAAGACCCACTCACTTAAACATTCCCAAAAGTCAAACCTTAATCTCCCAACCTAGATATCCCTTCGTTTTGTATATTTCATCACTCCCCTATTTATTAATAAATATATTTTTTGATTTGTTTTTTTGTTTTTTTTTGATTTTTTTGATTTTTTAGGGTGTACAACTATCGGATACTGGGTACCCACACACATGTCAATTTGGTACAATAATGAAATTGATCAAAAGAGAAATGAATGTATGAACAAACTATTAATATAAGATTAATTTTATTAGCTAACTTGGATATAACTTTAATTGATTAGGAAAAATTTCACAAGTAATGGTTGTGTGAAAATTTTTGTGGAGAAATCAATGAAAAAATTTACCATGAACAAATATCACAAATAATGGTTCCATAATCTAAAAGGTTTTATAATGACACAACCAATCATATCATATATGACTTAATTTTTTATAAAAAATCAACCCTTAATAATGAAATATTTCTCATTATATCATTCCACCTAATGAAAATCTTTTTTTTATTGTTTTATTGTTTTTTTTTGTTTTTTGAATTTTTTTACCAAAAACTTAACACAAAACACACAAAAAACACACAAATGAAAATCCTAAATATCTACCCCAAAATGTTGTCCCCTACCCCACACTTAAAATTTCACATTTTCCTCAATGTGAAACTATGAGATAATATGTGCACATGAAATGTGTAATTTTAAATTGGACAAGTAAAATAAAAGTGAAAGAGTTTGGAACAGTCTGATATTTTCAAGTAATGATGGGGTCATGTAGTGTGATGAAATCAACTGCATCGGTATAAATTCCCTCAATGTATTTCTTCAAAAATTTCCCATTGACTATAAATCTCCTTCATATGTCCTATTGTGTGATATCCACTACACCATAAGAAAAAAAATTAGACACAACATAAGAACCTAACCATATGGAATGCGACTTATCATGAATCATCTTCAGTCGTGAATTATAGAGTAGAATTTTCTCTCCTACATGAAACTATCTTTGTTGGATCATTATGTCATGAGATGATTTTGATCTTTCCTTTTAGATCCTTGAGTTCTCATATGATGACAATCGAATCTCCTAAATCTCTTGAATTTGTAGGTTCTATTGAATTCCAACTTGGTCCAAATCTATGTTTCATTCCTTTATAAGCCAATATTCCTGATGCTCGACTTTCACAAGAAGATGAAAAGCTTTCCAAAAAACAATCTAAAATAGGGACATACTGATAGGGGTATTGTATGATTTCTTATAAGCCCAAAACACATCATCCAAGTGCTTTATCCAATCCTTCATATTTGGATGCATGATTTTCTCCAAAATTTGTTTAAACTTTTGATTTGAAACCTCAGCCTGACCATTTTTTGGAGGTGGTATGGTGTTAATGTTTTGTGTGTCACCCCATACTTCCAAAGGAGGGAATCCAAATTCTAATTACAAAAGTGTGTCCCTTGGTCACTGATGATGGCCTTTGGAACTACAAACCTACAAAAAAACATTTGTCTTGAAAAAGTACACTAAACCATGAGAAACATCAGTCCTGGTGGTCTTAGCCTCCACCCATTTACTCACATAATCAAAAATAAACAAAATATAAAAAAATACAAATGAATTAGGAAAAAGACCCATACAATAAATGCCCCATACATAAAAAATCTCACAGAATAAAAAATCCCTCTATTTCTTTAATAATCATGTCTCCTAGATGAATGTTAATCACCAGATCATTTCAAATCCAAAATCAACTTCCAAAATTAAGAGTGAAACATATTAAATAGAATTTGAATTTAAAATTTTTAACAAGAGACACATGAAATATCACTCTCCTCTAGGTTCCACTAATCAAAGATCCGTTTTCACTCCATTTATTCAATTTAAATGATTATGTTGTAAATGAATTGTTTTCTTTTTAATCTAGGTTCAATATTTTCCTCACCTTAATGAAATAATTTTTGACTATTGGACACTTTATTGATTTTTTTAAAATTTATATTCATGTATGTGCAAATCACTATGAAAAACACTTATTAGATATTTATAGAGGGATTATTCACATACTCAGTTCCTAAAGTCTTAGAGATTTACCATGAGATCTCAATTACCAATTTTACTGTAATTAAAAAGGACTTATAATATTATCTTTTTAGTTAACTCACTGTGGCACCTTATTTTCAAAAAGGGTGAGTCACCGAGGTTCAAGTTGAAACTCTAGTTTCTAAAGTTATAATCTCAATTCCATTTAAATCTCTCCCATCACACTCCCATTCATATTTACTAAAAATAATATCCATAAAAACAGTGGAAAACATTCCCTCAGAAATCATGGAATTCTTGTAATTTTAGACTTAGTGAAACCCTTAAATTTAGTATGAAATTATCACTCTGGTAGGAATAAATGCATTTTTATTTTTTTTGACCTAAGAAAACATTAAAACAATGATACTTTTTACAAAAATCCTGACATGATGCTTAAAAGGGAATAATTTTGAAAAAAATTGAGGGTTTCTTATGTGTACTTCATTAAAGAAAAATTAAAACATATTAAAAATTCCCCCATACACACTTAAAATCCAATAATTTCCTAATTATTGAATCTCAAAGTGGGAGAAACATGTAAGCAATTTGATTTAAATAGATTCGATTATCAACATAGGAAATGTTTTATTTTAAGGGGTGATAAGGAAGCTCATAAAATATTTTCCCATAATACACATCATTAATAAAAAATAAAAACATGCAAAAAATTTCCCTACTGACAACTTCTTAATAGGTTTATCACAAAAAAAAAATTTCAAAAGGTTTTATGTTATTGATGAGATCAAGAATGAATTTCAGAGAAGCACAAAAACTAATCATGCAATGCAAACATTATTTCACACACAAACAACTCAAATTATTATAGTGACCAACAAGAAATTCAAAAATAAAATGTGATAAACTGGAAACATCATTTAGAAAATTTAGGGTAGTATTAAAAGTACAAAAATTATAACATTTACTCCCCTATAATATAAAATCTTTGAATATTGTTGTATACCAAATATGTAACCTCCCTTATGACCATTGAATGAGTTATTTGGTTTGAAAGTTCAGGTACCTAAAATATGATCATATTACAATAAGTTTCTAAAAAAAATAACTAGAGTAAAAGATTTGGAATGTTTTATCCATTTTTCTCTAACTACAAACTCCTTCTTGCTTTGAAGTTCAAAATAAATGATGATGGTAAGAAAATCTCACAACTGACGGTTCCTTCTTCCAATGGTAACTTAGCCTACTGCATGGATACTTATCATGGTAACTTTTCCTTCACAAAAATAATTTTTCTAGTGGTTAGTAGAGTTAGAAAAATTCAAATAAAAGAAACAAAGAATGATTGAGAGTATCCAGAAAAAACTGCAACAATCTTGGTTTAGCAACTCATTGAGACAGACAACCGAGAAAGAAGCATTTATATAAACAAAAAGTAAAAAAGAAAAACTTGAAAATCATGGGTTGACTCCCATGTAATTCTAGTTTTATAGTCCAAAAATAGACTCAATGATTTCTCAATTTTTATGGAAAGAGAAGGCAGCTACACCCTTTGGCTACCCTTCAAAGTAATATTTGATTCTTTATCCATTCACTAGGAAAGGACGATTATTTTCTCCTACCAACTCAACAAATCCATTAAAAATCACTCAAAGAATGATGTAAGGTATATACCACATATATTTGAGCTTCCCAGGAAAAATTCTAAGCCTAGAATCATAGATTAGAACCTTTTGACTAACTTTAAAATACCTATTTTGAATGAAATAATCTTGAAAATCTTTATTCCGTTCCTTTTAAATTCTAAAATTTTTATAGGACTCTCTCTTAATATCATCTATCTTACTCAACTCAAGTAATATTATTTCTCCAGTAGTCTTAAAATCAAAATTTTGGGCTTTAACACCCTAGAAAGTATTGTGTTGAATCTCTATAGGAAAATGAAAAGGTTTACCAAAAAGAGGTCTATATGGAGATATCCCTATGGGAGTTTTAAAAGAAGTTTTGTATACCCATAATTCCTCATCATGTTTTAATGAAAAATATTTCTTATAACTTGAAACAATTCTCTCTAAGATTTTTTAACTCCCTATTTGAGATTTTACCCATCCACTCGATTATGGATGGTAAGTAGTTCCTCTTATATGGGACACCCTTACTTTTACATCATTGATTTTAATTTTAAATTCATTATCTATTATAAAAGCCTTTTATACTCCAAATCTTGACAATATGTTATTTTTAATGAATTTAATAACACTGTTAGATTGATTGTTGGGAAGTGCCACTGCCTCATCCTATTTGGAAACATAGTCTATAATAACCAAGATATACTCATTTCTATGTGAATATAGAAATGGTCCCATAAAATGTAATCCCTAAACATCAAAAATATCAACCACTAAAATACATTTTTGAGGCAGTTCCTACTTTATTACAATATTTCTTAACCTATGAAACCTATCACAACCCACAATTAAACTCCTAGAATCCATAAAAAATGTAGGCCAATAAAATCCATCTTGGAGGAATTTTTGGGTTTTCTCTCTCCTCTATGATAACCTCCCCATGGTGTTGAGTGATAACTCTACAAAATATGAAACATTTCTTCTTCTAGTGAACACCACCTTAGGATGCCATCAGAAAACCTCCTAAATAGAAAATTATCATCAAAAAAATAGTATTTTAGTTTAGAGACGAACTTATTCATTTGAGTATTTGAAAAATATTTAGGAATGAAACTTTGTACTAATAAATTAGTAAAATCTACATACCAAGTAGACTGCTTAACCAAAATAGTGAGTAAATTTTCATCCAAAAAGGAAAAATTAATCTCCCTAATATCTTCACACCAAGTACCAGTAAACCTAGACATGTGATCTTCAACAACATTATCACCCCCTTTTTATCTCTAATCTCTAAATTAAAATACTATAACAAAAGTATCCAGCTAATAAGTCTAGTTTTGGCCTCTTTATTTGATAGATACTTCAAGGAAGTATGGTCTGTAAAAAATATGACTTTGGAACCTAAAAGGTACCGCCTAAACTTCTCTATAGAAAAAACAACAACCAACAACTCCTTCTAAATAGTGTCATAGTTTCTTTAGGAACCATCTAGAAGCTTTCTAGCATAATACATAAAATGTAATCTTCTATCTCTAATTTATCCTAAAACACCTCCAATAATAACATCACTAGAATCACACAATATTTTAAAGAGAAATTTCCAATAAGTTACAGTGATGATGAGTGATAAAGTGAGTTTCTATTTAAGAAGATTAAAATATTGTAAAAAATCTTCTTAAAAGAAAAAGGGTGTATCTTTAACCAACAGTTAACATAGGGGTTTTGTAATTTTAGAAAAATCATGTATGAATGTCCAGTAAAAATCAACATTCCCTAGAATGATTCTAACATCTTTGACATTAACTAGAGGGGGTATATTTTTAATGACTTCAATATTATAATTATTAACGTATAAAATCCTCTTATACACATTATGTTCCAACATAATTCCTTCTATGAGAATAAACATACATTTCTCTCAGTTAAGAACTAACTTGGTCTCTAAGAATCTCTTTAAAAAAATCCCAGATTCTTTAAACTCTCAAAAGTGTCCCTAATAATGGAAAATTCATCCATGAAAACCTCAATGATTACCTCAATCATGTATAAAAATATTCCCATAATTGTTGAATCTCAAAATGGCATGGGAAAATGATCTTTTCTATTGGTAGAGTTCATCTTTATTTAATCTAGAAATAATAATGAAAATAAGAGGCTTGCTCTGACCGTTAAGAGTATGTATGTGGATTTCCCCATCATTTTCAAAATTTCAAAGAAGAAGTCATGGCGCTTAGAGTCAATGGATTACCGATAAAATCCCGCCACGATGCATTTAATTGCTTGAGTTTGGTTAAAGAGCCTAACATAGCTAGATTAAGAGATAATTGAGCATGCCATGAAGTTTTTAGGATCTCATAAAGGCCTTTATGTCCCTGGCCTGTAAATGGACCTTTATGAGCCTCTAAAATATCTTTTAGGCTGTGACCAATGCCCCAGTTGGTCCTATACATATGACCTGCTATGAAGAAAAAAATAGGTATATCCAAATGATGGTGTGCAATATTGGTCATCCATAGAGAACTAGTGAATGGATCTAATCCTCCATGAAAAGTGAGAAATTCCGTATATTTTGACCAATGCAAGGTCAAAAATTCTCTCCATTTGGTTTCCTTCCTAACCTGGATTTTTCATTCTTTTCATTGGTGAAAACTATGAATCCTCCTTTATTTGGGATTACTTAGACCAGACTGAACAAAGAAATATCTGAAATATATGGGATAAATGATTCCATTATCAAACAACTTTTTAACCTATTCTATCATAACCTCTTTCACGTTTGAATTTAGTCTCCTTTGACTCTCAACTCTCAGTTTGTGGGATGGTTCTGTAGGAATATCATGCTTTCAGAATGAAGATTATAATTGCAAATGTAGAATATTTACCAAAAAATGAATATTTTAGGTTTGATGGGTTGGTTTTAGCTCTATACTAGGTGCTTGTTCACAGGAACGAAGACTATTGTGCCTAGGATATCCAATATCTTAATATGTTTCTTAAAATGATTTTGAAAACTATATAGTTTTTTGAGTTTCTAAACCATATTTTCATTTTTCTTCACTGCTATCCAAAGTGGACATACCACTATCATGAGATCATAAATTAGATTTAAATATATTTATCAAATAAAAACCATAAAATTGTTTCAAAAAATATCCCCCAACCTTATCAAATTGTTCAACATTGATTTCAGAAGGGAAATAAATATCAATTTCTCTTATAAATTTTATAAGCTCTAAAATAGGAAATTCATCTTCATGAAAGCTCTCCAAAGATGGAACATAACTTCTGTGAAAATATATAAAATTACCTAGATTTTAATTTTTAGCACTTTCAAAATATTGGGATATATTATTTTTAACATCCACTTGTATTTATTTAGCTAAATTTTTTTAAAAAAACTATTCTTCTTATTTAAATGAGTCCCCAACTTCAAACATCTCAACTCTAGAACAGTTATCACCAAATTTTGGTTCTTTCAAATTTTTAAACACATGAAACATTTCTTCTTATTCATTGAAAGGTTCTGTCATGGGTGCTCCCAAATGAAGTGTGATTTTTTTGTATTTAGGTGTAGTAGAGTGGCTGACCAATGTCGTCTCTCAAGGGAGGAAGTAATTTAAAAACTTATTAAAGGTATTTTGAAAATAAAATAAAAGGAAAGAAACTAAATTAAAAGGATGGGGGATTTATGTTTATAAAATAAGAAGAATAAGTTTACTGGGAGAAGATTTTATTTTTTTGTTCTTGTTTTTGAAATGAAATTTGTTTAATAAAACACAATGAGAAGATTTTAAAAAAACTATTTTAAAAATCATAACTGATATGACTATAAATATTCACTTACTTATTAATAATTATAATTAAAATTAAAATCCACTTAATTATGATCCCCTAATTTTCTAACCATCAAACCATATGGAAGTTAACTTAACCATAAGGATGAAATGAATTGAACCCTAGGATAGCTTCGAAACATGCAATCGTACCACCCTGTGTTGATTGTTGTTACAATACCAGCTTATGGTCAGTGGTAAATTTGAGAACATATCCATTATTTAAATGAGTATTAATTGAGTTTAGAGATTATATTTTAACTCTAAAAATTAATCTTATGTGGTTTTGTATTTCCGATTAAGGTCGCACTCTCACAATTCACACAATTCTCGACCTCGCATGTTTTTGCATGAATTATTCAATTAATTTCTTAGTTTATTTTAATTTTAAAAAATAATTCAAAAATAATAATATGTGAATTATATTAATTCATTGATTCAAAATAATTAGGTGAATATGGTTAGAGTTATATTGATTACTAAGAAGAATTACTCTTCCATGGGCGGCGTAGTCATCGTAGAAACATTTTGCATTTGAAAAATGTCATTGAAAGGGTATAACCCAATCATGTTTATACTCTTGATTTTCAGACCAAAGAGGAAGATTAAGATAAGAATAAAATTAAAAATAATAGAAGAAATGTAAGATAAACTAAGATTTTACTGAAAGAACAACAATATTACTACAAAGAAGTGGAAAAAGATCATTTTGGAGTAGATCCTAGATTGCTAGTTTCCATCCTCCAATTGTGAATTGAAATGGTATGGAACCAACTATTATCTGATCCCAATCCTTATAGAACGTCAAACCCTCTCCAAATGATAAAAACACACATTTATAGAGTGGAGGGGAGGCTTGGTTACAAGTGGTTTCAAGTGTAAATGAAGAAATTCGTCCAAATATTTTATTCAAAGTTGAGAAGAGTGTTTAGACTTTAAAACAAGTGAACCATATGTACTTCCATAAGGATTTTTTTGATAATTTTTTTTCTAGATATCTTCACCAAATTTGGGCCCAATCCAAGCATGGATGAAGAAGTTATGGCCAAAATACAGAACTGATATCCAATCTGGTGAGTCCAGACCATCTTTGAATTCATGGAACTTTTACTCTAATCAAATGCATGCTGTAACTCCCATGTACCAAATGAAAGTTTCATACCATTAATTGAGTAACACCTTTACATAATTTTAAGTTCAAATAATACACATAAAAATATTTATGTCTGAATTACTACAGTTCACTTTAAAGGGTAAAACTAGAATTTTTATCAAATTTTAAAATGAATGATATAATCCCAAATATTTTATAAATGAACATATTTAACACAAAGTGTCATATTTAACATAAAATTAATATCTTATTCATAAGTATTAATATAAATAAAAAAGTATTATTCTATAAATACCTGATTCATTACATCCTTCCCCCCTTTTGGAAATTACATCCTCATAATTTTAAAATTGGGATTGAAAAATTCATTGAAAGTCCCACATCAGAAAAAGAGTCAATAAAAATATCACTTTAAAAGAATGAAATAGAAGTACAAAGGTCACCTGAGATAACACACACTAGGATTACATGTAGGAAAACATATATATGGAAGAGAAAAAAACCATCAAGTTCTAATGGAGAGTGATAGAAAACATGATCAGTAAAAAGTTAAACAGCAAAAAACCACAAACTTGTGATGACTTAAACAATCTTTGATTTCACAGTCAGAAAAGTAAAAGAACAATCTTTTCATTTTAATATCCTTTTCATAAAGTTGAGTAATTTATTTATGATCTTGAATAATAACACAAAGAAACTAAATTTTCATGTAGACTTTCATACTTTACTAAATTTCTACCACAAAATCATCTTTTCTCCAAACGATGAGTATTCAAGATGACTTGGTCACATCAACAGTTCTAGAATCAACTTCTAGAGAATCACATAATCCAAAAAATATGAACTATAAATTTCCCCTATCTTTAGACATTAAACAAAACCAAAATGGTTAGTATGCGATTAGATAATTCCCAAAAGGACAATCCTTTATAAAAAGAAATACTACTCTTAATCTCCAAAATTCAACAAATAGTACCTAAAGTTCAACAAAGACCATTCAATACACAATTGTCCTTAAAATTATTCAATATAATCCAAACTAAGATTGAAACCCAAAACTCAGAAGAATTTAATCACATAGTCTTCCACAATAAATCTTAACATTTATCTCAAAATAACACTAACTACTCTTAAAGTCTTATACTAAAGTGTAATTACCCTAATCACATATTCCCTATTATAGTTTAATCATTTCCATAAATAACCCAAATATTTATAAGTCCACAATAAAAACTCAGATTCTTCCAAAACAAAATTCCACCATTACTCCTCAAATGAAATCCCAAAGTATTCTATTTTTCTTAGGCATATAGTTTCCCAAAAGAGAAAATGTCTTCCAAAATAACCTTTATCACTTAATCACCAAATCATTTTTCTATACTAAGGATATTCATTTGATAAAACATAAGTTCCCAAAAGCAACTTATTCTTGATCCATAAATTCATTTAACTAAAAATAAAAAGTCATACTAACCAGAGACTTCAAATAGTCCAGTGGTAGGCGATAAATATCAGTCGCACTTTAGTTGTGGGTTCAATTCCTACAGCTTTGTCTGACACGACGGGATATCACACGGTCTACGTGTTTTCCTTTTTCAAAAACTGTATAATTATAATAACATTAACAAAATGAGATAAAATCCTTAAAAATATCCATAACATGTTTTAACCTTAAAGGTTATTTCATACCTCACATTTTTCATACCAAAAACTAATAACCCATAATTGCCTCGAAAACAAAAGATCACATGGACCCATAATGTTATCCATAATGTCCACACAAAAAAAGATAATTCTTCCTTGAATAACATTTTCACATATCAAACTTCAGGGTTACACATACTAGAAAAATTCTTCCATATTAATCCTATCATTAATACATTTAAACATATCATCATCCATAGATCCAACATAAATATTCAATTCCTAGACATATTAATCATTGAAAATTCTTCATGATCCTTTATCCATGTTTTTACATCTTATTATTTTATACTTCTTTCCTACAAAAAAATCATTTATCATATCCTAAGATTTCAGTAATGTCAAAATATGAGCTAAGAAATAATCCATACCTTTCACAGGTCATTTTCAGTTTCCTCATCTTCAATTGGAATGGAATTAGAAATTGGTAAACATAAATTTGTATGATCCCGATGATCCCATTCCTGAACCTTCTTCGTAGGACATATATTTGTATAGTGACCATGCAAACCACATTTAAAAAATTCTATTGATCCTTTGGAAATAACTTCTTTCCCTTTCCTAGATTCAACTAGACGCTTCCTCTTTCTATGGTAGGTTATTGCTTTATGACCTTCATTACCACATATGAAACATCTTACCCTCCCTTTGAAGAATTATCCTGGGTGTTTCTTTCCACATCCTTGACACATAGGTTTTTTAATATACTTACCTTTATGATTATTACCTGAACTTCCATTGGGATTCAATTCTCATATGTATGATGCCTTAGAAAAATAACCAAGGTTCAAGTGGTAAATCATGACTCCAGATAGTTGGTTAAGAATAACTACAATAGTTTTCATTGCAGCTCCCATTTCATTTAGTTGATCATTCAGAAAACCACCACAATTTCATTCAAATCCATTGTTACTTTAGTTCCTTCTAGATCCATCCATTTACTAAAACCAAAAAGGCCAGTGTGAGTATATCAGTAAAATCATCATATAATATCTTATGAGGAGGGTAAACACTAAGATATACTTATTCATGTTATACTAAACTCATTCAATTTATCTAAAATAACTATTAATATTTATAATATTCTAACCATTATGGTTGTTTCATTTATGCATAAATAACACCCTAACCTCTAAAGTTATCTAAACTGACCTCTGATACAAACTGTAATAACCCAACCTTAAACATTACATAATCTTAATAATTCATATTGAGAATATTTTCAGGTTTAGATCTTTAGAGAATTAGTTCATAACATATACATAACAACTTGAATATTACAAATGGACACTTCTACTCACTATCCATTTTTTTTCATAAAATAAAAACTTTTTAAAAAGAGACATGTTTAGTTCCATGATTTAAACAACATGAATTTTCCTTGATCCCATCCTTGAACCTATTCATATTTAAGTCCCGTGAAAAAATTTCAAAACTTGGGATGAGCATAAAAATATCAGTAAGGGATACATAAAGAAAAAAACTATTAGTTTTTCAAAACAACAAGTAAACCATAAATACTTTATCATAAAATAATACCTTTCACATTTAAGAAGTAGTAAAAAAACTTCACTAAATATAAGCTCATTGCTTACCCTTTTTATAACCAAAAGATTACCATAAAGCCCATATTAATCAATATATATCATATAAAGGTAAACTTGGGACATAATCATACTTAAATGGAATAACCATATGGTCAACTTCTACAAATCATTCTTACAAATAGAATAGCCACATGACCCTGATTTCCATACCTAATGAATTGGAGGTTATAACATAACCACCCATCATTGGTTTATCACATAACCAACCATAATTTGGTTTATAATGTAACCACCCATCATTGGTTTATCACATAACCACCCGTTAAATGTCCAAGTACCATTATATAATCATAACACATAAAATATTACAAATATCAACATTTCACTAATAACATTTCATTTGAAATCACAAGAAATAATTTCAAGATATTAAAATACTCAATCCATTTCAAAAACCATTTTCAATACCAAAAAGACGTAAAAATGGTATATGGTATTTATTTTCCTTTTAAAAACATTACAACTTGTTAAGGAAGCCAAATATCAAATAATGCTCGTGGCGACGGAAAGGTCGTTGTCACTGCATATGTTAAAACATTCATTTTTTCCTTTAGTAAACCGCTTAGTAGAAAAAAGATTCCCTTTTAATTAAATTAAAATTTAAAGGGGTTTATTAT
This sequence comes from Viscum album, assembly GCA_963277665.1. Classification (NCBI taxonomy): domain Eukaryota; kingdom Viridiplantae; phylum Streptophyta; class Magnoliopsida; order Santalales; family Viscaceae; genus Viscum; species Viscum album. The sequence continues at coordinate 1,214,990,257 of OY728137.1, forward strand.
ACACTGTGTAAAAGAAGGAGATGTATATTATCAAAACATGCCCCAATGAAAGGAGATTGAGACAAAGTCCCTTACCTTGTGTCCGACTTGCCTTGTTCATTATTTATCTCCCTGAATAATAAACTTAAGTTAATATATACTTTATTAAGAAACTTTTTCAAGTTTATTAATCCTTTTATATCACTTATTACCTTGCTATAACAATCATATAATTATTCAAGTTCATATCGGTCGTTTTGTTGATGTTCGGTACATGAGTCAAAAATGAACTTGTTATAATTACAAATTATCCATGTGGTCAAAATTCTATTTTCTATAGAATTATATTAATGATTTAGATATAATATATATCATATGTATCCAATATATATGTATTTATAATAGTCCATAACATTTTTAGATAATAAATGAAATGCATTGTTCATGGAGACGGTAAGTCGTACATATGCATGAACACTACTTTCATCTCTATTTCATATTTAAATGAATGAAAACTTAATGATACATCATTATAATATATTTTTTTATATATGTTACATAAGTTCATTAATTTCATCCTTTATAAATTCCATTTATATCATAAACGAGTCATATCACTTTGAGGGGGTGGTAGTCCACACTTCCTTAAATGAAATTATCTTATTTATACAACATGAAAATCATAAAGGTATGTTATAAATGATAATTACAAAAGAATAGAGATAAAATAAATATCATATATATCATATATAATTATAGTTACATCATAATGGACACCATAATAAGTGGTAGGAGAATATTGAACAATCATCATTTCGCGAGGCAGTAGTTCACTGTCCACAGAAACAGTATGTTTTATACCCATTAGATGCAGGTGTGTGTATGTGTAGTTCAAATAATTCTCATAAAAACAAACTAGTATATTTATGATACTGGTTTTGTTATGTAAACAAAGAATAAGAAGATCATACGAAGTGGATAAGGAAAATAATGGAAAGGAACTTGATAGATGACGTTACCTCAAATCGGGTAACTTCTTTTTATTTGAGCCAAAGGGATTTCTTTAATTGCCTTATTCCTAGGGGAAAGATTATATAAGTAAGGGAGGAATGTTGGGATATTATTGGAGTAGATTTTGGGTGATACAATAGGATTGAGAGGTGTGATTAATGTGTTATAGGTGGCGTCCTTTTATAAGAGGAAGGAGGGGCACTTTAGGAATGTCTTGAAAGATTATTTTATTATAAAATTAATTTAGATTTCAAAAGGCCCCAAAATCATTAAATTGAAGGATAAGGTGATTATTATTCTAAATAATCTCAACCAATAGGTTTTAGATAAGTATTGGTTTCAAATTTAACCTTATCATTTAGCTTTAACCCTTAGTTAACTAATTTAACTCTTACCATGTCTTCTTGTATATTCATACTATATGGTTAATATAGTTACCATAAAATTCCAGTCGAACCACAAGGGGTTAATTAATGACATGTTAAACATTATATAAGTCATTTTTAGGAATCTTATATTTTAGGACTATTATATCATTTAATAAAATAATAATTTTTTTAAAAACTCATTTGTGTCAAATTTTATACAATTCATATCACGAATTTTTAAAAATCCATTACAACTTAAATATTTTGAAAAAACTTCATTAATTCGAAAATAAAAAGTCAAAAGAAACCCCAAAATTCTTGGATGGCATAAAAAGTTTCAAAACAAATTTATTTTAATATTTATAATCTCATTTATTTAAATCATTCATTAATAAGGTAATCACAACATCATCATTATATCATAAATAAATTTATTTATTTGATGTCTAAAAATTATAAATAAAATAACATGATGTATGAAATATTTTTATATTTCTAATTAGTATTTATAGTCAAATATATCACTTATATAACCCCATATAAAAATTGTTTTATTAAAAGATACTTGTTCATGTTACATTTTTCTTTACTTTAAATTATTTTAAATGTCATTTTCACATTCAAGTGGCTCCATGGGGTCCCAAAATCGACCTAAGGATGACCATGGTCAGAAATATCTCATCCAATAGGATTAGGACACATGTTAAGGTAATTTAATATTATTATAATATTATTTTTTACACTTATTTACCAGATTTACCCTTTAACCATGGTAAATAAAATATTTACTGAAGTTACTATTCACAAGGTCTAAAAATAAAAGTTACCTATTTACAAAATTTAGAAATTATGATTCCAAATATGGAATCCATTTTTCCAAATTCAAAATACAGAAGTTTTATAAATTAATTTAAAATTAATTCCCGTTGTCAAAACCAAAAAGCGTGTTTTTAAGAAGTAAAAACTACCAAAAGATTGACATGTGTTTATGTCTAATTTCAAAGTGAAATTAATTAAAATGACCAAAATTAGATTAAATTATAAAAATATAATTCAATTAAACTTTAAAAACAATTACAAGTATAATATAACTATATAAATAAATTAGATTAAAAGGTAGTTTTGAATTAAAATGCATTATTTTTCACTATTCATTAAAAAATGAAGTTTATTAGAAAAATACCAAAATTTCATCCAAAGTAAATTTTTGTAATGCCCTGACCCCAGAAGCCCAGATTCGGTGCAATATTACGTATCATTGGAATGATCATAAAATATCAAGTCTCAAAAGACCGATTAGTTTAGTAGCCTTGGAAGTACTAGATACATTCATAAGGTTTAGATTACATCATAAAATAGAAAAATTCAACAACATTGTCTCCGTAGACAACACTGAGATCCCATAGAATATCCCTGGAGGTTAGTCATAATATACTTCTTTTCATCTTAGGAAAATAAAACATAGAAAGGGGTGATCTCAAATGCTCAGTAAGGATAACATTATAGCGGAAACTTTCATAAATAAGCATAAACATTTAAGGCAGTGTATAAGACTAGAACAAAAGCTTTTTAAACTTTAACTTCACCATAATATGGAAAAGATAAAATAAAATAATTCCATTTACTTATTCACATTGATATTATACTAGTCTAATTATCACATTCAATATCAATAAACACTTTCATAATGATGGAATGCATAATGCCAAACTATCATAACCACATAGTCAAGGCCTTGTGCTAAGACTACAAATAAGATTTTGTCAAGGCCTTGTGCCAAGACACTAGTTTGTCTCATGATACCTACCGATGCATCGAGGAGCTATATCAGGCTCCACCCATTACTTACTAATTCCAATGCATTCCTCATATGAAAAGTTAAAACATAACATAAACATTCATATTAAAACTAGCCTACGAAATGTCAATACTTTATCCACAAACCATGAATGGTATAAAAATAGCACATCCACAGTCAAACATAACTCATTAATCACAACATGGAAGATTTTATTGTAACATATTAACCTCAATCAAGAGTAATTAAGGATATTGACATAGATGAAAATAACCATCAAAACTATTTGAGAGAAATATCCCCCTTTTTCTTAAAAACATTTCAAAGTCACACTATTTGTAAAGAAGCCATTTAAAAACAGATTTTTGAATCAAAGTGTCCCATACCACTTTGAAAATTTTAAAAGGAATTTTAATTTTAAAACTTTAATGTACATATAAATAAATCCTTAAAACCATTTTTAAAACATTGAAATTAATGAGAAAGATTTAGAATAATAAATATTTAAAACATTTAAAATGATATTTTAGTTAGAGTTCCTAACCAAAATAGAGACTCTTGAATACAAATAATTGAGGTAATAATTTTTTTTAATATCATGAGAATAAAGGGATTCATGATATACCATGTCAAAGTACATTATATACACCATATAAGAGTGATTTGATGTATAACAACAAAGAAGTCCCAGTGGAATGTAAATTGAGATGAAATCTCTTATAAAGACCGTATCCTTAGGTTAAGGATAAATCAAAGATATAATTACATGTAAAAAATATAAATACACTCAATATGATTGGATATACAGTGTAAATCAATCATATTACATTCACACATATTCTTGTAAAGACAACACCAATGAATTGGATATTTAACTCAACAAATGGAGATTGAGTAAAAATTAATCTTATCAAGTTCATATCGATGACTTGAGAAATTATCAATGGAGTGATTATGTGTATCAAAATTATATAAAAATAAAGGGGAGTGGGAATTATGACATAATAAAATGAATAGTGATTGCACACATAATCTTGGAGTAAAATAATCAATGAAGTATGCGTAAAGCCGAATGAGTGGAAATTGAAATTTGTAATTCCCTTACCAATTTGGTAACTTACGAAACATACATCCCATGAAATATGGATCATACAATGATGATGTAAATATCTATAAATTAATTTATATTACACAATGAATACAATCATGGGCAGTACACACACCACATGCAATAAATAAGCGGTGAACAATGGAAATAACACGAAATTAAAAGTGAGATAAGAAACCCATTACTTTGTACTCTTTCCTTGGTCGAGGGTAGGTTAACATCCTATATAATGGTTAAATAATTGTTATTTAATTATACAATAATTATATACATTAATATGATATCATATATGATCTTTTAACATTGATTTGTTAATAATATCTTAGTATTATCGTCGTTTCGGGTGTTAATGGATTCATTTTCCTTTATATTCTTTTCTATGTGAGCCATATTTGTTATGTATGAGATGTATATTATTCATATACATAATTATATCATGTCTCTAAGAATTATTTTTAATCATAAAATGAAATTTAGTCTTGAATGGATACGATGGGGAATGAATCTTATCGCATTCGTGGAGACGGTAATCCGTACGTACCTACGAGCGACAATATCACTCTTTTGATATTAAAATAATATATAATTGGATGGTATATCATATATAAAGAATAATTATCATGTTATATTTATTATTTAAATGAATTACCCATCATTATTATACCCATCCAAATAATAAAGTATTTAATAACAATTACACCAAGACGTGGAGATGGTAATCCGTACGTACGCACGTATGGTGACATGTCATTCAAAGGATGGATAGAATAATTAAGATGGTTGTACCATATTTATAATAACTTCATAGTATATAGATTATACTGGAGTTATTATTTTATAATTGAAATAACAAAAAAGAATAAGTGGAAGAAGAAAAGAACTTGAAAGAGGGTGGTGAAATTATTACCTCTTCTTCGAGTTCTTCCTTTTGATTTTATCAAAAGGAATCCTTAAGATGGATTTATGACCAAAGGAGAGCCTATAGGATGAATTTAGGGAAGTTGAGAGGATATTTGGGCAGGGTTTGGCCGAGCCAAAATGCTTTGAAGGTTTGAATTAGAGAGAAGGGGGAGTGCCCTTTTATAAGAGGGGTGAGGGGCACCTTAGGAAAATCTAGAAATAATATTTTATAATAAATTTATATTCGGATTCTAATGGATCCAAAGTGGATTATTTAAAGGTTAAGGTGGTAATAGGTCGAAAACCACTCAAAAAATAGGTTTTAGATAGGTTTAGTTCACTATATTAACTTTATCTTTTTGATTTAACTCTTAGTTAAATAGTTTGACATTTACCATGTCTCTTTGTATTTTTATATTATATAGTTAATAAACTTACTATATACTTCCAAGAGATCCCCAAGTGGTCCATTAATGATACAACTATCATTATATAAGTCCTTTTTCCGAAAATTATATTCTTAGGAATAGAATATCAATTAATAATATAATATTTGTTTTAAAAACTCATTTATGTCAATTTTGACACTATTTAAATTTTTTTAATGTCTTAAAAACTTTATTAATTAGAAAAAAATTCATTTAAGAAATCCTAACATGTAATATTAACCAATAAAATTCGTTTATGTCATCAAAACTTTCAAATTATATTTATTTTAACATTTATAATACCAATTATTTGATTCTTTTATTAATAAGGAAAATACTACGTCATTATTGTGTCATAAATAAATTTAATTATTCAATGTATAAAAATTATAAATAAAATAAAATTATGTAGGAAATGTTTTTAGCTTTCTAATTAATATTTATAGTTGAAAATATAAAATATATAACCCTCTATAAAAATTGTTTTTCTAAAAGATATATGCTTATGTCATTTTTGAATTTACTTTATCTTAATTGATATAAAGTGTCATTATCACTTACAAGTGGCTCCATGCGGTCCCAAAATTGACCCAAAGAAACCCATAGTCAGAAATGTATCAACCAACACATTTTAGGGTAATTTAATTTTGTTATAATATTATTTTTTACCCCTATTTACCGGATTTACCCTTTAACCATGGTAAATAAAATATTTACCGAAGTAATTATTCAAAATGTATAAAAATAAAAGTTACCTATTTACACAATTTGGACCTCCTGATTCTAAATATTTAATCTATTTTTCTAAATTCAAAACACAGAAGTGGCAGAAATTAATTTAAAATTAATTCCCATTGTCAAAACAAAGAGCGTGTTTTTTAAGAAATAATAACTATCAAAAGATTGACACTTGTTTATGTCTAGTTTAAATGTGAAATTTCATAAAATTACCGATATTGGATTAAATGGTAAAAATATATTCTAATTATACTTTAAAACCTCTCAATATTATAATTTATCACTATAAATTATTTGGATTAAAAAATTTGTTTTTAATTAATGTTTAGTATTTTTTCACTATTCATCAAAATTTGAATGTTTTCTAAAAAATACAAAAAATTAACCCTAGGATAATTTCAATATTCTGAATCCAAAAATGATGTCCATTTTTAAAGATAAAATTTATAAAATTTCAAAAAGTGAGTATTACTATTCATAAAGGCTAGTTTGATTGGTTGTGGTGTGTGTTAGAACTCGAAGTTGCGTACAACACACGCTACTGTATTATTCAAAGGGAAGCATACCGTGGAAGATTGGGGTGTTACATTCTTTCCTCCTTCAAATAATTTCATACTTGATTTTTTTTTAAAATTGGGCTTGGGAATATAATGGAAATTCCTGCATCGGAAAAAGAGTCAATAAAACTATCACTTTAAAAGAAAGAAAGAGAAGTACAAAGGTCACCCAAGATAACCCATACTAGGATTCCATGTAGGAAAACATGGATATGGATGATAAAATAAGTGTCAAGTTTTGATGTAAAGGGATAGAAAACATGATCAGGAAAAAGTTAACAAGAAAACCAAAAACTTGTGATGGGACAAACGGTCATTAGTCTCCCAGTAGGAAAATTAAACGAACAACATTTTTTTTTGTTTTAAGTTACATTACATAAATATGAGGAATAATTTATGATATTGACTAAGAACATAAAGATATATACTTAATTTTTAAGTAGAGTTTCATTCTTTAATAAATTTCTACCACTAACTCATTTTTTTAAACGATGAGTATTCAAGAAGAGATGGTCACATTAGAAGAGCTAGAATAAACTTCTATAGAATCACATGATACACGAAGGATAAACTATATATTTACCTTGTCTTTAGAGATTAATCAAAACCAAAACGGTTAGTAAAAGATCTGATGATCCACCAAAAGGATATTTCATTAGAGAAAGAAACACTAATATTAATTTCTAAAACTAAACCAACAATACCCCAAAGTTAAATAAATACCATTCAATAAAAAATTTCCCTTAAAACCATTCAATATAATCCAAACTAATATTAAAACCCAAAACTTTGAAAAATTTGGTTATGTAGTCTTCCACATTAAATTGTATCTCCAAATGAAATCAACTACTCTTAAAGTCACATACTTAAAAGTAATTAACCTAATCACATATTCTAATTATTGGTTAATCATTTCCATAAATAACCTAAATCACTATAAATCCAAAATAAAAAAATAGATAAAAATCCACCATTACTCCTCAAATTAAATCCCATAGTATTCTATTTTCCTTGGGTATATAGTGTTCCCAACAAAGTGAACATCTTCCAAAATAACATTTATCACTTAATCACCGAATAATTTTCCTATACTAAGGGTATTAATTTGATAAGACATAAGATCACAAATCAACTGATTATTGATAAATAAAATCATTTAACTAAAAATAATTAGTCACACTAACCAGGGACTTCACGTATTCCGGTGGTAGGCGATAAATCCCAATCGCACTTTGGTTGTGGGTTCGATTCCCACAACTTTGTCTGACGTGACGGGTTTTCACACGGTCTGTGTGTTGTCCTTTTTCAAAAACTATATTTTATAACATTGCCAAAATGAGATAAATTCCTCAAAATAACCATAACATAATTTAACCACAAATGTTATCTCATACCTTTCATTTTCATCCCAAAATATAATAACTTGTACTTTCCTCAAACCCAATGATCATATAAAACCAAATGGTTATTTATAACTATATTCACATGAGAAAAGATAAGTCTTCCTCAAATATCATTTTCACATGACAAACTACAGGGTTACAAATACAAGAGAAAATAATTCCAAATTAATCCCATCAACAAGGAGTACTAGTACATTTAAAAATTTCTCTGACCATTTATTTCCACATAGCTTCTTATTTGACCAATAAAATATCCTATAGAATAGGGCATTCAATCAGGTAATAGACAGGTCCCCTACATTTATGGAAAATGACTGTAAATGGATTCTTGGGACCATTTTTATTTTCTTTTATAGTACTCTTCATTTTTCCTCGGCGATTCTTCACTTTATGTACTTCTTTCCCACACGTAAAGCATTTCTTTGTTCCATTGAGACACTTTCCTGGGTGTCTCCTTCCACATTTCCTGTATGATGGAAATTGAGGATTCTTTTCTCCATGGTCTCCGCTGCTGGAGATCTTATTATTCATCACCTTTCTCTTCTTTGTTGAGTCTGAGAGTTGGTTAATATATATGTTATTTATCATATTTTTGGAAAACTGATTTGGCATAAACACAATATCTTTTACGCCTATCAACATTCCATTTTGTTTCTCATTTACACTACCGTTCCCACATTGTACATCATTCTCAAAGTTACTATGAATTCCTTGTAATACAGCCATTAACTAAAACTAGAAAGCGTTGTGTGAGTAACAGTAGTAATAAAATCATTTAGAGAATATCATGACACCATATTCTCAATTTGAAACACATTAAGATTAACCAAGGTCATTTATTCTCATCTTATATTAAAATAATTCAAATCAGTTTGTAAAGAAAATGTAAATTATCCTAAGCATATCCCCCGGGAGTGTCGTAACCAAGAGTGCAGCATGACCTGTTTTCGTGCACCAGTTCCCATTCAAGTATAGCTCAAAGTGGTTTTTTTGGGTTTTAACCTTAGGTACATCTGTGCAAGATCTGCCTCTACCTGCTCGTATCCAGACATGGATTTATTGCTCGGAAAACTCAAAAAATATCTACAATACCAAAATTCTAGGAATTTCTTCTATACTAACCATCAAATTCCATCTTAGGTCTATGTTCTCTAATCAGAGTTTATCTAAATCTACTTTCCAAGGTTTTTACTAAACTTCCTCTGATACCAACTGTAACGCCCTGACCCCAGAAGCCCAGATTCGGTGAATTATTACGTATCATTGGCATGATCATAAAATATCAAGTCTCAAAAGACCGATTAGTTTAATAGCCTTGGAAGTACTAGATACATTCATAAGGTTTAGATTATATCATAAAATGGAAAACTACAACAACATTGTCTCCATAGACAACATTGAGATCCCATAGACTATCCTTGGAGGTCAGTCATAATATAATTCTTTGCATCATGGGAAAATAAAACATAGAAAGGGGTGAGCTCAGATGCTCAGTAAGGATAACATTATAGCAAAAACTTTCATAAATAAGCATAAACATTTAAGGCAATGTATAATACTAGAACAAAAGCCTTTTAAACTTGAACTTAAGCATAATATGGAAAAGATAAAATCAAATAATTCCATTTACTTATTCATATGGATATTCTACTAGTCGAAGGATCACATGCAACATCAATAACCACTTTCATAATGATGGAATGCATAATGTCAGACTATAATAACCACATAGTCAAGGCCTTGTGCCAAGACTGCAAATAAGATTTTGTCAAGGCCTTGTTCCAAGACAATAGTTTGTCTCATGAGACCTACCGATGCATCGAGGAGCTATAGCGGGCTCCACCCATCACTTACTAAGTCCAATGCATTCCTCATATGAAAAGTTAAAACATAACATAAACATTCGTATTAAAACTAGCATAAGAAATGTCAATACTTTATCCAAAAACCATGAATGGTATAAAAATATCACATCCACAATCAAACATAACTCATTAAATGTAACACCCCAAGCTTCCACGATACGCTTCTCCTTCAACAATGCAATAGCTTGCATTATACGCAAGTTTGAGATTCTAACACACCGCGACCAATCAAAATAGCAATTATGAATAGTAATACCCACTTTTTGAAATTATATATATTTTATATTTTAAAATGGACTTCATTTTTGGATTCGGAATATCGAAATTAGCCTATGTTGAATTTTTGGTATTTTTCTAAGAACTTCCAATTTTTATGAATAGTGAAAAATACTTAAAAATAACTTTTTTAATAAAAATAATTTATAGTGATAAATTATACTATTGAGTGGTTTTAAAGTATAATTAGAATATATTTTTACCATTTTATCCAATGGTGGTCATTATAATTAATTTCACTTTGAAATCTGACATAAACAATTGTCAATCTTTTGATATATATTGTTTCTTAAAAACACGCTATTTGTTGTGACAGAGGAAATTAATTATAAAATTAATTAATGAAACTTATATGTTTGGAATTTTTTAAAATAGAAATCACTTTTTAATTTTGAATATCAATTATAGCTTAGGGTGAAATTTTGGCATTGTTCTGAAAAACTTCAATTTTGATGAATAGTGAAACCACTAAGTGGTAGTTAAAAAAACTGATTTTTAGTTTAAATGAAACATTACCACTTGTGTGATTTGATTTTCAAAAATATGACATACATGGTTGTCATTAGGAAGTAAAATGTTGTTCAATGGTATTAAAATAATTTTTTGGTGAATAGTAACTTTTAAGTTTAATTAATCACGATTAAAGGTAATTAGTGAAATTTAAGGTAAAAATGATATTATAAAAATATGAAAATATATTGACACTTGTCATTCCATTATTGGATGATTCATGGCCGACCAAGACAATCCATGGGTCAACTTGAGGACCCCATGGAGCCACTTGGGTAAGAAAATGACATTAATAACTTTTTATTTAAAGTAAAAATAAAATTGTCACAAACATGTGTTGTTTTACTAAAACAATTATTACATGGGGTTATATAAGTTAAATTTTTTTACTATAAATATTAATTGGAAATATAAAAAGATTTCCTACATCATGGTAATTTTTATATAATTTTTTGAATTTAAATAAATTAAATATTTTATGACACAATGATGATGCAGCGATTACCTCATTAATTAATGATTTAAATAAAATGAAAAGATAATGTAAAATCTAAGACTTACACTTGTCAAAAATCTATTGGATGAGTATATTTCGAACCCTTATAACCTTATACTCTAAATATATAAGTTTTGGACCTTTAAAATCCGAAACTCATTATATAATAAAGTAACATTTCATGACTTTCCAAGAGTGCCCCTCCTCTCCTCTTATAAAAGGCCCCCACCACTACCACCTTATTCACACCATCAAAGCCATTTGGCTCGGCCAACCTATGCCCAAATACTCTCTCAAATTCCCTCTATTACTCCTAGAAGCCTCACTTTGGGCAGAAGTCTTCCCAAGAAAGCCTTTGGCTCAAATCAAAAAGAGTTACCCGATTTTAAGGTAATGTCTTCCCTTATGTTCTTTTGTTTTATTTTGCTTCTCCAACCCCTTAAAATCTTTTTATTACTCTCTTTTGTAATAGAAATAGTATCTAAAATATACTAGGATGGTGTTATTATAAGTATTTGATTTACAATTACACACAAATTCTTCTAATGGTTAAAGAACATACTGTTTCTGTGGGTGGCGAAATACTGCCTCAGGAAACGATGATTGTTCAATATTCTTTTAACACCTCTAATGGTGGCCATTATGATGACACTATTTTTATATATGATATATATTATGTTTTTGTTTTCCTTATGATTATGTATTTTTCATTTATGTCATACCTTTATTATTTCCATTATGGGTAACACGATAATTTCATTTTAGGAAGTGCGGACTACCGCCCCCTCAAAGTGATTTGAATCGTTAATGCCATATGTTGGATGTATAAAGGATGGAGTAAATGGTATTATACATTATATTATACTGGAATTATAGTATACCTTTATATAATTATAATTTCATTCCATTAAATACAAAATAGAAATGAAATTAGCGTTAATGCGTACGTACGGCTTACCGTCTCCATGAACGGTGCATTTCATTTCTTACCTCTAAATGTTATGTAATATTATAAATTCATCTATATACTGGATATATATGATATATATGATATATAAATCATGAATATAATTCTGGATATAATGGATATTTCACCACATGAACAACTTGTAATTATAAGAAGTTTATTTTTGACTCAAGTACCAAAGATCGACAAAATGACCGTTATTAACTTAAATAATTACATAATGTTCATAACATGGTAATAAGTGATATAAAAGGAATAATGAACATGAAAAAGGTTCTTAAGCAAATAGAAATTAACTCTAGTTTATTATTCAGGAGATTAAAGAACGATCGAGTCAAGTCAGACACGAGGTAAGGGAACTTCTTAACCCAATTTCCGTTCTTTGGGTCAATCTCCTACTTTCAAATTATGTCATGATATTATTATGTCCTATCTTGTATTTGTACTTTTTTTATGTGTACTTATAGTGAATACACATAATGTATCTATTTTATTTAAAAAATGATCTTTGTAAAGGACTTCGTCTCAATCTCCATTCATTGAGGCATATTTTGTTTTATACTCAAATTTCTTTTATACGGTGTATAAACCCCTTTGACTTTTAAATTTATTAAAAATGAATCTTTTTATACGAAGAATTTTACTAAACGACAAAAAGGGAATGTTTTTCTTGTCGTACGTATGCGGCGACAACGAATTCTCTGCCGCTGTGACCATTATTTGAGTTTCAGCTTCCTCTACAATCCATAACTTTTTAAAATGAAAAGTAAATACAAAGTTTTAATTTTCTTTAATTTTGGTATTAAAACTGGTTTTGAAAGTGTTTTTATTATATCAATGTGTTGTATTGATATCTTGTGATTGAAATGTGGAAATGTTATGTTTACTTTATGCATGTTTTATGTGATACGATTATGTTATGGTTTATGATATTTTTAAACCTATTAATATGAGGAATTCATTGGACTTAATAAGTGACGGGTGGAGCCCACTATAGCTCCTTGATGCATCGACAGGTATCATGAGACAAACTAGTGTCTTGGCACGAGGCCTTGACAAAATATTATTTGTAGTCTTGTCACGAGGCCTTGGCTACGTGGTTATGATAGTCTGGCATTATGAATTCCATCATTATGAAAGTGGTTATTGATATTGCATGTGATTATTCTACCAGTAGAATATCCATGTGAATAAGTAAATGGAATTATCTCATTTTAATTTTTCCATATTATGCTGAATTTCAAGTTTAAAAGGCTTTTGTTTTAGTCATACATTGCCTTAAATGTTTATGTTTATTTATGAAAGCTTCCGCTATATTGTTATCCTTACTTAGCATCTGAGATCACCCCTTTCAATGTTTTATTTTTCCTAGGATGTGAAGAAATATTTTATGACTGACCTACAAGGATAGTCTGAAGAGGATAAATGTGTGGACTATGGAGACTATGTTATTTTGATTTTTCACTTTATGATGTAATGTAACATTTATGAATGTATCTAGTGTTTCCAAGGATACTAAACTAATCGGTCTTTAGAGACTTGATCTTTTGTGATCATGCCAATGTTACGCAATAATGCACCGACTCTGGGTAACTGGGGTCAGGGCATTTCATTCAATACAACATGGAAGATTGTATTGTAACATATTAACCTCAATCTAGAATAATGAAGGATATTTACATAGATGAAAATAATCATCAAAACTATTTGAGATAAATATCCCCCTTTTTCTTGAAAACATTTAAAAGTCACACTATTTTTCAAGAAGCCATTTAAAAATATATTTTTGAATAAAAGTGTCCCATACCACTTTGAAACTTTTATAAGGAATTTTAATTTTAAAACTTTAATGTCCATATAAATAAATCCTTAAAACCATTTTTAAAACATGGATATTAATGAGAAAGATTTAGAATAATAAATCTTTAAAACATTTAAAATGATATTTTAGTTAGAGTTCCTAACCAAAAGAGAGACACTTGAATACAAATTATTGAGGTAATAAAAAAATTTTCAATATCATGAGAATAAAGGGATTCATGATATACTATGTCAAAGTACATTATATACACCATATAAAAGTGATTTGATGTATAACAATAAAGAAGTCTCAATGGAATGTAAATTGAGATGAAATCTCTTATAAAGACCGTATCCTTAGGTTAAGGATAAATCAATGACATAATTATGTGTGAAAAATATAAATACACTCAATATGATTGGATATTCAGTGTAAATAAATCAGAGGACATTCAAGCATATTCTTGTAAAGACAACACCAATGAATTTGATATTTAACTCAACAAATGGAGATTGAGTTAAAATTACTCTTATCAAGTTCATATAGATGAATTGAGAAATTATCAATGGAATGATTATGTGTATCAAAATTATATACACATAAAGGGGATTGGGAATTATGACATAATAAAATGAATAGTTATTGCACACATAATCTTGGAGTAAAATAATCAATGAAGTATGTGTAAAGCCGAATGAGTGGAAATTGAAATTTGTAATTACCTTAAAAATTTGGTAACTTACGAAACATACATCCCATGAAAGATGAATCATACAATTATGATGTAAATATCCATAAATTAATTTATATTACACAATTAATACAATCATGGGCAGTACACACACCACATGCAATAAATAAGCGATGAACAATGGAAATCTCGCGGAATTAAAAGTGAGATAAGAAACCCCTTACTTTGTACTTTTTCCTTGGTCGAGGGTAGGTTAACCTCCTGTATAATGGTTAAATAATTTTTATTTAATTATAAAATAATTATATACATTAATATGATATCATATATGATCTTTTAACATTGATTTGTTAATAATATCTTAGTATTATCGTCGTTTCGGGTGTTAAAGGATTCATTTTCATTTATATTATTTGTTATGTGAGCCATATTTGTTATGGATGGGATGTATCTTATTCATATACAGAATGATATCATGTCTCTAAACATTATTTTTAATCATCAAATGAAATTTAGTCTTGAATGGATACGATGAGGAATGAATCTCATCGCGTTTGTGGAGACGGTAATCCGTACGTACGCACGAGTGACAATATCACTCTTTTGATATTAAAATAATATATAATTGGATGGTATATCATATATACAGAATCATTATCATGTTCTATTTATTATTTACGTGAATTACACATCATTATTATACCCATCCAAATAATAAAGTATTGAATAACAATTACACCACGACGTGGAGGCGATAATCCGTACGTACGCACGTATGGTGACATGTCATTCAAAGGATGTATATAATAATTAATACAGCTATACAATATTTATAATAACTTCATAGTATATAGATGATATTGGAATTATTATTTTATAATGGAAATAACAAAAAAAGGAAGAAGTGGAAGAAGAAAATAACTTGAAAGAGGGTGGTGAAATTATTACCCCTTCTTCGGGTTTTTCCTTTTGATTTGATCAAAAGGGATCCTTAAGTTGGATTTCTTACCAAAGGAGGGCCTTTAGGATTAATTAAGGAAAGTTTAGAGGATATTTGGTCATGGGTTGGCCGATCTAAAAGGTTTTTAAGGTGTGAATTAGAGAGAAGGGGGAGTGCCCTTTTATAAGAGGGGTGAGGGGAACCTTAGGAAAATCTAGAAATATTATTTTATAATAAATTCATATTCAGTTTATAATGGCTCAAAAGTGTATTATTTAAAGTTTAAGGTTATAATAGGTCGAAAACCACTCAAAAAATAGGTTTTAGATAGGTTTGGGTGACTATATTAACTTTATCTTTTTGATTTGACTCTTAGTTAAATAGTTTGACATTTACTATGTCTCTTTGTATTTTTATATTATATAGTTAATAAACTTACTATATACTTCCAAGAAACCCCAAAGTGGTCCATTAATGATACAACTATCATTATATAATTCCTTTTTCCGAACCTTAGATTTTTAGGAATAGAATATCATATAATAATATAATATTTGTTTTAAAAACTCATTTATGTCAATTTTGACACTATTTAATAATTGATTTTTGTTAAATTCTAATTTTTTTTATTAATTCGAAAAAAATTAATTTAAACAATCCTAACATGTCATATTAACCAATAAAATTCTTTTATGTCATCAAAACATTCAAATTATATTTATTTTAACATTTATAATACCAATTATTTGATTCTTTCATTAATAAAGAAAATACTGCATCATTATTGTGACATAAATAAATTTCATTATTAAATATATAAAAATTATAAATAAAATACCATTATGTAGAAAATAATTTTATCTTTATAATTAATATTTATAGTCGAAAGGATAACATATATAACCCTATGTAATTTTTTTTTCTTCTAAAAGATAGCTACTTATGTCATTTTTGAATTTACTTTAACTTAATTAATATAAAGTGCCATTATCACTTACAAGTGGTTCCATGGGGTCCCAAAATCAACCCAAAGATGCCCATGGTCGGACATGTATCAACCAATAGGGTTAGGACACGTTTTAGGGTAATTTAATATTATTATAATATAATTTTTTATCCTTATTTACCGGATTTACCTTTTAACCATGGTAAATAAAATATTTACCGAAGTAATTATTCAAAATGTCTAAAAATTAAAGTTACCTATTTAAACAATTTTTAACTCCTGATTCTAAATATGGAATAAATTTTTCTAAATTCAAAACACATAAGTGGAAAAAATTAATTTAAAATTAATTTCCCGTTGTCAAAATAAAGAGTGTGTTTTTAAGAAATAATAACTATCAAAAGTTTGACACTTGTTTATGTCTAGTTTAAATGTAAAATTACATCCAATTAACAATATTGGATTAAATGGTAAAAATATATTCTAATTATACTTTAAAACCTCTCAATAGTATAATTTATTACTATAAATTATTTGGATTAAAAAAGTTGTTTTTAATTAATGTTTAGTATTTTTTCACTATTCATAAAAATTTGAATGTTTTATAAAAAATACCAAAAATTCACCCTAGGATAATTTTGACATTTAGAATCCAAAAATTATGTCCATTTTGAAGGATAAAATTTATAAAATTTCAAAAAGTGGTCATTACTATTCATTACGGCTAGTTTGATTGGTTATGGTGTGTGTTAGAACTCGAAGTTGCGTACAACACACGCTACTGTATTATTCAAAGGGAAGCATACCGTGGAATCTTGGGGTGTTATAATTTTTATGTCCTTATTATAAATAAGAATTTTATTTTGTAAAATAGAATATATAAAAGTGTCAAAAACTAGATTTAAAAAGGGTTTTCCATCAAAAGGCAGTAAATCGACCTTTTAAAGAATATTAAAGTATTTCATGCTTAAAATCAAATTTATTATTATTTTAAGCCCCTAAAATTTATTTGATAAATATAAAAAACATTTAACAAACATATGCAATCATAATTTAGTTAGTTATGTTCATTCTCAAGGATACAATGATTATACGTTAACTACCATTTAAAATAATAATAATATTATTTTATTTTTCGGTATAAATCAATGTTGCTTGCAACGTAAGATTTCCAGGAAACCCATTGTTGCGTGTTGAGTATGCTATCGTAAAAAGTGTCCTATTTAATATAAAATTAATTTTTTATTCATAAGTATTAATAGAAATCAAAAAGTATTATTCTATAAATACCTGGGTCATTACACTCGGTGGGTCTATAGAATAGTATTAGACCAGTTTATTCCTTATTATGGTGTTTTGAGTTTTCTCCTTATAAGGAATTGGTTGGGATTTAGGAAAAAATGTTGAAATGTATCGAGTGTGGCTATTAGGTTAGGGAACCCACTATTGGTGCAATGACCAATGTATCAATACACTAAGACTTTGGCTGCCTGCTTATTGAATCATCATACTGAGACACTAATTGAATGAAAAAATGGTACATGAATCATATAGGATCAAGTCCTTTAACTATACTTCTTGATTTAGGTTCCCATATATATATTCTTATCTAATTGTGGTATGCCTTGAATACTTCCAAGATACCTCCATGAAGACAGCCATCTGGGTTATTGATTCAGGATCTTGATAATTATCTCATGAGTGATGAGCCTTAGTTTAGGGGACATACTATGAGGTCTTCCATCAAAATAGGAAGGTAGAAGAACCCCTTCTTATTGAGTAGTAGATAGTACCAGTAGGGAAATATGAGGATGAGTGTAGGATTAGTGTGATCTATGATTTCTATTGACAAAGGATGCTAAGGTTCCTTGGTTAGATAGATCCCCAAGCAGTGGAGGATTGGATTGAGTCAGTTATCCAAGTCTTTAGGCTCATGTGAACCTTGACTGATCAAATTGTTGTACTAAAAAACAGTACTTTCTATGGAGTAGTTGGGTGCTGTTGGAGTTTTTTCACACAGACTCATGACGAGACAACACTATTATGGTCTAACTTCAGTATATTTTTCATGAGGAGTATCACCTCTTATGCTTGTTCTCTATTCATATTTAGGAGATTATAGAGCTATAATAGAGTAGTATGCCAGTTGCTGAGTATGGTATGAGGTTAATTGATCTTACTTTTTAATCCATTAATATGGTTCAAGATGGTTACTTATAGGTGTGGAAGTTTGAGAAAGTTCTCCATAGAGAAATTTGTGTTAGTGTGGTCCCCTTATACATTACCACCTATGATAGAGTGTTAGAGAATCCATTGATGGCATAAATATTCCTATTTGAGGGATGCCATGAAGTTAGATCTGGTAATGGGAATTATGGGAAAGATTCATCTGTAGTGGCTAATAGTTATGGTTGGTAGGATATTAGCGTAGGAGGCCTCCTATGAAAAATCATAGACACATGGTCATACAAAACAGGGTTAGTGTAGATGTCCAATTCATCCTAGAGAGAATAGATGTTATTCATGTGACAGGAGAGGTCATATGGAACATGATTTCTGACCCAACATGCCTAGGAGTAAAGGCAAGATGTGTATGAACTACCACAACATAGGTAACACCATGATCAGGGTTCTCTCAGGCAAGTCCATGGTGGAACCCATGGAGGCAGTGCTAGTATTGGAGCAAGTGGATCTCTAGAGGGAGGAGTTTCTAGTGGAGGGTGATTATTTGAGCTACTTACACCACCACCACCACCAAGAATCCCATTCAAGGCTCATAGAGTAGGCAGTGTGGTCCATGGTAAGCTACATTCCATGGAGTCTTAGGACTTGAAAGCCCATGAGGTGATACGAGGTATGATCAATGTATTCTATACACTTTCTAAAATACTTATAGACACAATAGAGAGTAACTCCTTCATTTTTATATCCCTTGTGTGATATTTAGAGCTCACTATTGAGACCTTATCCCAACAACTTTTTCCAAAGGTTCCAACTGGGTACAATTCTTTGATATCACTTATCTATCAGTAGTGCAAGCTAACACTCGATGGAGAGAGTTTCTAATGGGACATACTAGTATTCACGATGAAATCTTATAACGTAATCTTAGGTATAGAATTTTTCTCCATGATTCAATCCAAAATTAACTATCAACGTAGGTAGGTTACATGCCTTTAGATATATGTAATGAGATTCTCCATTGTTGGTGAGAGATATCTCATGAATGAGAAAGAGGGCCTTGCGAGTAGGAGGCTGCAACCCATCTCCCATTACTTTGAGAGCATAGCCCATGGTGTAGTGGGCTCTTCAGGAATCTGTATTCATTCAGTAGTGGAGGGATTTATATAAGTCTTATCCAATTATGTTTTGGGACTACCTCTATGGAAGGAGATAGAGTTTTGTTGTACATCTCGTTCCCCTCGTTGTTTGATTTTCATGATCACAATCACCTTCTTATCTATCTAATATTGTGTTTCAAGTGTTGTGGATGATAGGCAAAATATTGCCAAAGGAATGGCCCAAGAAAGGACAAAGAGTGGACTGAAACTCAGTCCACCGGCCAACCGGTGTGATGGCACCGGCCAGCCGGTGGACCTGGCAGAGGCATTGCCCACTGCCAGGTTCCACCGGTCAGCCGGTGGTTCTGTCACCGGCCAGCCGGTGGCATCCTGGATTAAACAGTGTTTGCTACTGTCTTGCCACCGGCCAGCCAGTGGCTCCTCCACTGGTCAGCCGGTGGAGCCTGGACCAAGTTCCCTCTCCTCTGCCAAGGCACCGGCCAGCCGGTGGAGCTGTACCGGCCAGCCGGTAGGCCAGTCAAACTAGCCGTTGGCTTTGACCAGTCAACTCCAATTTGGCCTCCAACGGCTCTTTTAGCCTCTCCAACGGCTCCGAAGCCTCCCCAAGGGTTCCATGCCTATAAATAAAGGCCAAGGAAGCCCCGGACACCAACCGGAACTATTGTGAAGCCAACGGACACTTTTTCCATCATTCGGCAATCCTCCGGCGAGTCACTTCAAAGGATCCACCTAGCTCCATCCAATTCCACATCCAAGGAGCTCCTTCAAAGAAGCTTGGAAGCGGCCTTCAACATCTCCAATCAATCAAAGGCGCCCAAGTCTTCCCAAATACGGGTTTTATTGTTTTACTTTTTATTGAGCTTTAAATTTGGGTTTGTGCCTACAAACCCCAAACTCTTTCTTCATCCTCCTTTCTTTTGGGTTTCACACCACCACTAAGGTGTGAAGAGGTTTCTTCAAGCCTTTCCTTTTAAAAGGCTTGTGTTTCGGTGAGCTAGCCTTCACCCGTTAAAAAGGCTAGTGGGTTCTTGCTATTCCATTGAAAGCAAGTGGGTTCTTGCTAAACCACAAAAAGCAAGCTGTAATAGGTCCTAGTGCTACCTCAAAGCCTAGTGGGTTTCTTGCTAAAACCATTGAAAAGCAAGCGGTAGGAATCTCTCAACGGTTGAGTTGGGAGCGGAGACGTAGGCCGGGTTTTGGTCGAACTCCGTTATCAATTTTGTGTGTCTTGCCTTTTTATTTCCGCTGCACTTTACTTTGATTTTTTATTTGTTAATCAATTTTTTAAAAGGCAATTCACCCCCCCTCTTGCCATCATTCCGTGTTCTTCCGACCCAACATTTGGTATCAGAGGGGTAATTTGAGTAATTCCTTAAACGGTTTCAAATTCAAAGATCCATTGTGATGGCATCCACTTCTTTCGCCCCCGAAGGCTTTTCTTTGGGTCGGGCTCCATTTTTTGATGGGACCGACTATAATTATTGGAAAACCCGCATGACCACTTTTTTAAGAAGCATAGGATATCCTATTTACAAAATTGTCATGCAAGGTTACACTTTGTCTACCCCCGACGAATCCAAATGGACCCCCGCCGATATTAGAAACTTTGAGCTTGATGGCAAAGCCATGAACGCTCTACATTGCGGCCTTGACCGAAATGAGTTCAACCGAGTTTCCACTTGCACCACTTCACATGAGATTTGGAAACTATTGGAAGTGACCCATGAGGGCACTAATAAAGTGAAGGATACTCGGTTAGACATGTATAGACAAGATTTTGAGTCATTTTCAATGCATCCAAATGAGTCTATTTCCGATATGTTTACTCGCTTTACTGACGTGTGCAATGGAAGGAAATCTCTTGGTGATGATGTTTCAGCCGAGACGATGGTCAAGAAGATCTTATGGGTCCTTCCGAGCTCATGGGCACCTAAAGTGATGGCAATCCAAGAAGCTAAGGATGTCAAAAACATGCCGGTCGAGGAGCTCATCGGATCCCTTATGACGTATGAGATCACGATGAGGAGGCAAGCACAAAAGGAGGGCACACCAATCAAAACTCCAAAGAACATCGCCCTCAAGGTACAAAAGGAAGTAAGCTCCTCCTCATCTTCTTCCTCATCTCCTTCCTCATCTTCCTCATCATCAAGCGGCGACTCGGAAATGGAGAATCTCGCCCGCCAAATGCATAAAATTATGAAGAAGCACAAGAAGAAGAAATCCCGCAAGCATCGAAAGCAAGAACCCACCGCAAAAGTCGAGCCCAAGGTAAAATGCTACGGGTGCGGCAAAAAGGGCCATTACAAGCCCGATTTCCCACTCAACAAGAAACGGGCCACGCCAAAGGAAAAAGGAAAGAAGAAGGTCCTCAAGGCGACATGGAGTGACACCTCATCCTCCTCCTCCTCCTCGAGCGACAACGGTACGAAATGCCTAATGGAATTCCATGAGGTAACATCTTCCGATTCCTCTTCCTCATGTTCTTCAAATTCAAATTCTTTAAATCATTTATCTTATGAAGAACTCTCACACGCTAGAGATCAATTGGAAAAAGGTTTTCATACTTTATCGTCAAAATTTGTTGCTTTAAAAAAGTCTTTCAAAAAAATTTCCTCCGAAAAAGACCAACTTCTCAAAGAGAAGGAGGAACTCACCCTTAAAATCCAAAATTTTCCAAATGTTGATTCTATGGAATCAACCATCAAAGACCTAAGGGAGACCCTGGCTAAGTTCACCCAAGGGGAACAAAATTTGAACAATATCCTAGGTTCCCAACGCATATCCCGAACCACCCAAGGGCTTGGCTATTCCAAGCAAGCCTCCTCCTCCCATGCACCCACTATTTTTGTAAGGGGGAGCTCCGAATTTAAATTCTGTAATTATTGCAAAAAACCCGGGCACCTCATATATGAATGTAATTGTAAAAACGCTCGGTATGGAAGGCCCAAATCGATTTTTTATTCGGATGAATTTTATAGGAGAAGACCCGCCATGAGACAAGTTTGGATTGAAAAATCCCTTCTAGCGAGTCTCTCCGGGCCTAAATTCATCTCTTTTCAAAATCCCTCTCCCCGGTGATTTATTGTTTTTTATTTAGGGGGAGTTAGGATCTTTTAAGCTTTTTTGTAATTTCAAAATTTTCAATTCCAACTTTCAATTTCAACACTTGGTTTCAAAATTTTCATTTCAAAATATTCAATTTAAATTTTCAATTGGCTTTTGATTCAAAACTTTCAATTCAAACTGTTATTCAATTTTCATTTCAAAATTTCCAACAATTGGTGTTATTTTCAATTGGTTTAAAATCTTGTTTTTCAAAGTTATCCCTCAATCAAGTTTTATGCCCCGTGCTATTTTGATAATCACAAAGGGGGAGAAATTTCTTGATTGATTGGGGGAGAATCCTTTTCATCATGCTTAGCATTTCCTTTCAATTTCAGTTTTTTACTTTAATTGTTTTGGTGATTGTGATCATCAAAATAGGGGGAGATTGTTGTACATCTCGTTCCCCTCGTTGTTTGATTTTCATGATCACAATCACCTTCTTATCTATCTAATATTGTGTTTCAAGTGTTGTGGATGATAGGCAAAATATTGCCAAAGGAATGGCCCAAGAAAGGACAAAGAGTGGACTGAAACTCAGTCCACCGGCCAACCGGTGTGATGGCAGCGGCCAGCCGGTGGACCTGGCAGAGGCATTGCCCACTGCCAGGTTCCACCGGTCAGCCGGTGGCTCTGTCACCGGCCAGCCGGTGGCATCCTGGATCAAACAGTGTTTGCTACTGTCTTGCCACCGGCCAGCCGGTGGCTCCTCCACCGGTCAGCCGGTGGAGCCTGGACCAAGTTCCCTCTCCTCTGCCAAGGCACCGGCCAGCCGGTGGAGCTGTACCGGCCAGCCGGTAGGCCAGTCAAACTAGCCGTTGGCTTTGACCAGTCAACTCCAATTTGGCCTCCAACGGCTCTTTTAGCCTCTCCAACGGCTCCGAAGCCTCCCCAAGGGTTCCATGCCTATAAATAAAGGCCAAGGAAGCCCCGGACACCAACCGGAACTATTGTGAAGCCAACGGACACTTTTTCCATCATTCGGCAATCCTCCGGCGAGTCACTTTAAAGGATCCACCTAGCTCCATCCAATTCCACATCCAAGGAGCTCCTTCAAAGAAGCTTGGAAGCGGCCTTCAACATCTCCAATCAATCAAAGGCGCCCAAGTCTTCCCAAATACGGGTTTTATTGTTTTACTTTTTATTGAGCTTTAAATTTGGGTTTGTGCCTACAAACCCCAAACTCTTTCTTCATCCTCCTTTCTTTTGGGTTTCACACCACCACTAAGGTGTGAAGAGGTTTCTTCAAGCCTTTCCTTTTAAAAGGCTTGTGTTTCGGTGAGCTAGCCTTCACCCGTTAAAAAGGCTAGTGGGTTCTTGCTATTCCATTGAAAGCAAGTGGGTTCTTGCTAAACCACAAAAAGCAAGCTGTAATAGGTCCTAGTGCTACCTCAAAGCCTAGTGGGTTTCTTGCTAAAACCATTGAAAAGCAAGCGGTAGGAATCTCTCAACGGTTGAGTTGGGAGCGGAGACGTAGGTCGGGTTTTGGCCGAACTCCGTTATCAATTTTGTGTGTCTTGCCTTTTTATTTCCGCTGCACTTTACTTTGATTTTTTATTTGTTAATCAATTTTTTAAAAGGCAATTCACCCCCCCTCTTGCCATCATTCCGTGTTCTTCCGACCCAGCATCCTGGATCAAACAGTGTTTGCTACTGTCTTGCCACCGGCCAGCCGGTGGCTCCTCCACCGGTCAGCCGGTGGAGCCTGGACCAAGTTCCCTCTCCTCTGCCAAGGCACCGGCCAGCCGGTGGAGCTGTACCGGCCAGCCGGTAGGCCAGTCAAACTAGCCGTTGGCTTTGACCAGTCAACTCCAATTTGGCCTCCAACGGCTCTTTTAGCCTCTCCAACGGCTCCGAAGCCTCCCCAAGGGTTCCATGCCTATAAATAAAGGCCAAGGAAGCCCCGGACACCAACCGGAACTATTGTGAAGCCAACGGACACTTTTTCCATCATTCGGCAATCCTCCGGCGAGTCACTTCAAAGGATCCACCTAGCTCCATCCAATTCCACATCCAAGGAGCTCCTTCAAAGAAGCTTGGAAGCGGCCTTCAACATCTCCAATCAATCAAAGGCGCCCAAGTCTTCCCAAATACGGGTTTTATTGTTTTACTTTTTATTGAGCTTTAAATTTGGGTTTGTGCCTACAAACCCCAAACTCTTTCTTCATCCTCCTTTCTTTTGGGTTTCACACCACCACTAAGGTGTGAAGAGGTTTCTTCAAGCCTTTCCTTTTAAAAGGCTTGTGTTTCAGTGAGCTAGCCTTCACCCGTTAAAAAGGCTAGTGGGTTCTTGCTATTCCATTGAAAGCAAGTGGGTTCTTGCTAAACCACAAAAAGCAAGCTGTAATAGGTCCTAGTGCTACCTCAAATCCTAGTGGGTTTCTTGCTAAAACCATTGAAAAGCAAGCGGTAGGAATCTCTCAACGGTTGAGTTGGGAGCGGAGACATAGGCCGGGTTTTGGCCGAACTCCGTTATCAATTTTGTGTGTCTTGCCTTTTTATTTCCGCTGCACTTTACTTTGATTTTTTATTTGTTAATCAATTTTTTAAAAGGCAATTCACCCCCCCCTCTTGCCATCATTCCGTGTTCTTCCGACCCAACAAGTTTTACATTGAATTTCATCCCAGAACCACACTGATGTCTTCTGCGGAATATCAGTGGCCTCTAATGAGCTTTGGGAGCTGAAGGTAAATTTGGAGGACCTTTGAGATAAGAGATTTATCAGACCAAGCGTGTATCCTTAGGAATATCTATTTTTTTTCATGAAAAAGGCATACATGAGCTTTTGGATTTGTGTTAATTATCATTTCCTAAACCAGGTAATGATAAAGAAAAAGTACCCCATGCTGAGGATTGACAACTTCTTTGACCAGTTGTGAGGCATGAGTTTGTTATCAAAGATCAATATCGGGTCCTTATACAAACAGTTGAGGGTTTATGAGGCTGATATTATAAATATGGTATTCTGATGTCATTATGGACACTATGAGTTCTTCATGACGCCTTTCATTTGAAAAAATTCCCCTGTTGTGTTTTTGGATTTGATAAACTAGATCTTCGATCAAAACTTGGACTGATTTGTGTTTTTATTCATTAAAGACATACTCATCTACTCTACACATGTAAAATCATATGAGGATGTTCTGATACTTACTTCAGGAGTACCATATTTATGGTAATCTTTCCACGTGATAGTTTTGGATCCATGGGATTTAATTTATGGGGAATTTTATTTCTGATAATGGATTTGTTGGGGACCCAGTGAAGAGTAATTTAGTGCTTTCTTAGGATCCACCCAAGAGTGTGTCATATGTGCATAGTTTTCTTGGTTTGGAAGGGTAGTACAAGAGGTATGTACTTGATTCTTTCAGATTTTCAACCACTTTGACCACCCTGATACAAAAAGTAAGTCCATTTATCTAGATCGACCAGTGTTAGGGAGCCTTCGAGTAGTTGATGATGAGATTGACCAGTTTTCCTATGTTGATACTTTCAAAGGAGGTTGTAGAGAACGCAGTGTTTTTAAATTCATCTAGAGTTGGGATTAGATGCGTATTGATGTAGAGGTAGGTAGTGATCAAATATGGTTTAAGATATTTGATAACCCATGAGAAAAATTATATGAATCATGACTTGGAGTTGATAGTGGTAGTCTTCTCTCTGAAGATGTGGAGGAACTATCTTTTGGGTGAGTGTTTTTGTTGTTTACTCATACCATAGAGTATTAAGTATATCTTGATGTAGATATATATAAACCTAACATAAAAATTCTGGTTAGAGATCTTGTAGAACTATGACGTTGAGATAGTCTATACTCCTAGGAAGGGCAATGTGGTGGAAGACGCCCTTAGTAAAAAGTCTCATTCTCACTTGGTGGAGGAGGCATCTAGGTAGTTGGATTCTTTTTAGCTGACCCTGATGGAGGATAGGGTTTTAGTTTTTCTTCATTTGATGGTGGTAACTCCTCTACTTATTTAAAATTTGATAGAGGCTTAGTTGGGAGACATCTACTGTGAGGTTCTTCATGAACAGATATCCTCAGAAGTTTCACTAAATGGTTTGAAGGAGGAGATCATGTCATCCTTTTCTAGGAATGGATGGTGGTTCTGGTCTTAATTTGAGTGGAGGTACTGAGGGAGTTTCACACTTCTCCTTTGGTTTTAAATCATAGCGTGGAAATTATATACAAGGACATTTAATGGTAATTTTGTTGAGATTTTATGAGGTGGAGCATAGTCAAGCTCATCTCTTGATGTCTCACATACCAGCAGGTGAAGGCAGAGCCCCAAGTTTTAGTAGTTTTGACACAGCCTCTTGAGATCCTAGAGTGGAAATGAGATGGAATATCCATGAAATTTGTGATGGGGATTCTGATGATAATGATAGTCCATGATGCCATCTGGGTGATTGTTTATTGACTCACTAAGTTGGTGTACTTATTTACTATTAGGGAGTAGAGTTTTATAGAGAGTTTGGGTTAGTTGTACATATGATAGATCGTTTAAATTCATGGGGTACCCTCAATGATTATCTTCAAATATGATGCTCGGTTCACATAACTATTGTGGAGAGTCCAAATAGAGGAATTTAGGGCCCTTTTGTGGATGATTATGGAATTACAGCCCTAGGTGGATGAGAAGATTGAGAGGATTATTCAAGTGTTGGAGGGTATGATGAGGGATTGTGTTCTAGACTTCAACCAGATCTCAGAGGATCAATTTACATTGGTAGAGTTTACTTATAATAATATCTATCACTCTACTATCATCATGGCACCATTTTAGCACCTGTATGGGAGACCCTCTATGTTACCCTTATGCTAGAATCAGATTGGTGAGGTATCTCTTGTTAGGCTAGAGATGGTGTGAGCGATGACAGAGAAAGCCCAGGTGATTCACGATCGTATAAGGAAATCCCAGAGCTAATATAAATCATATGCATATTTACATCATAGGTCCTTTGAATTTGAGTAGGGAGATCATGTTTTCCTAATATTCTCCCCATGATGATGATTTCATAGTTTTGGATGGGGAGGAAATCTATCCCTGAGGTTTATCTAGACATTATAGATCCTATAGAGGGATGGTGATGTTGCTTACCACTAAGACTTATCCCCACAATTAGATTGGGTGCATGAAATCTTCCATGTTTCACCACTAAGGAGATACATGCATGATCCTATAAATGTTATTGACTAGGGAGAGATGTACATTAAGGATATATCCACCTTTATGAAGTAACCAGTGATAATAAAGGATTTACAGGAGAGGATTCTATGTGTATGGATCATTCCCTTAGTTTGTGTGAAATGGAAGCACAATAACATATATAAGATCTCCTAGGAGCGAGAGAGCCATTTTGATGCTCATTATCCCCACATTTTTTTAGCTTTTTCTTTTTGAGGTAAAAATCCTTGAAGTAGGGGAGAATATAGTGACCCGGTTTTTTCCTTGTAAGACTTTAGAATATATTAAAGAATATTTTCGAAGCCAGGTGCTGAGATAATGATAAATTCTAAGGTCCCTTGAGCCTATAATTGATATTATAAAAATATTAAATATATTAATATTAAGTGCACACAATTTTTCATAAATAATGGAATATATAATGAGTGGAGCCTCAGATCAGAAATCTAAGACAATATTGATTCTAGAATATGGGTTTTACCCTAGGCGTAACCTAAAGTTGGTCAGTACCAGACATTTGGATGAGGGATCCATTGGTGAGTAAATTATGTGGATTAATAAACAAATTAAATTCATTCATTCATTTAATACCCAAAAAATAATTTCCTTTTTAAATAGCCCATTATGGTAATTCTATAGGGTTAGACGAGTTACCCTAGGAGATTGGTGAGGAGACCCTGACATTCTTTATTGGCAGATCAACATTGGACGAAGAACATCAATATAATCGAGGTGGATCAAGAGGCAGTGAATGAAAAATTTCATCCTCATTTCTGAAAGATGTATTTTTCACCAATGATCAGTCCATAATCGAGATATGGCTCATTATTTATGGTTTTAACCCCTTTTATTAAAACATTTAGCATAGATAATTAATCATATTTTGATATGTAATTTTTTCCCCTTCACATGAACCCAATTATGATAAATTAAAATTTTGATTTAATTTTTTGGTTATACCATATTTCACCCTTGGATATCACATTGTATAATCATTGGATGGTAATTTTTGGCTAAAAGTTGATTTTAATTGTTCTTGGGCATTTACCCCCACTGTTATTTTCATTCTTTTTCATTGGACCATGGGTTGCGGTTCAACATTTCTAGGGAAGGTTTGAGCATGATTAAACCCCCATATTCATGGTAGATTGGTGAACGGTGACTAAGATGATGGTTTATGGATTAATCATGATTTTTTGAGAGATTTTGGTGATACCTCCATGGATTTGACATCCAGAGTGGCAGTGAGCATGGCGTAAAGCGATAGAAAATGACATGTGGGATTCAGGTGGTTAGAATTCGGCCACCGGTGACTGATCAGGCACAAAAAACCTTGGATCTGAGACCCCTAGTGTGATTCATGGTGGAAACTATGGAGACAAAGGCATGATGATGATGTGTGAGGGAACTTGGGTTTCTATGGAAAACCCAACTACACAGCGAGTAATCCAAAAACAAACATTGTGTAGCCCCACAAGATGTAGTGCTAGGGTTATGGGGAAGATGAGGATCATAGGCCATGTGGTCGGGTCCACATTCCATGTGACCCTACCTAGGTATCTAATCCATGTACCTACAACACACAACCATGACCTCGTTCAAGAGTAAATGTCGTGTACTCTGAGAGTACATGGGAAATGCATAAAGATACACTAGAATGACACAATACTCGAGCACATCCAGGAATAAATCTAGGTAAATGGTTATGACCCGAAGTACACTTGCATGAAATGGAACACTCCAGTAGACCACAGGTGTCCAAGACACACCATGTATTAGGATCACATGTCGTATACTACTAAATGTATATCCAATCTGTGCATTTGAAGGAAAAAAAACATGAGGCTAGGTGATCTCACACGCCCTGTGACCCATGTTGAATACCATATATTTTTCTCAGTAACTTTATCCTCTTTTATCACCTTCATTGGGACTCATATTTTGGCCAATGAGTAGCCTATCTTGGGAACTTATCCCCATAGAATGTGATGGTAGAATTCATAGTGGATTTTGTGATATGACATGAAATGTTATGAGCATGAAAATTCTTTAGGTGATGATTGACGATGATAGTGATCAAGCATGACCATCAGAGAGAGAGGTAAGGGTTGGAAACCCCCTATCGCACCAGGGTGAAAGTCCCCCACACTCTTTGTACTTGTTTGAGTGGCACCCCCTATGGAATTAGGGAACATGTCCTCTACCTAATGAGTGTCACCCCTATCATACAAAGTCACAGGTCTACCTTATATAGAGTGGCACTCCCTTATCGTATCAGGGAATAAGTCCTCTATTTATATCTACCTACTGAGTAGAACCCCCTAAAGTACCAGGGCATGGGTATTCTACCCACTGAGTGGCACCCCCTGATGCATTAGGGCATGGGTCCTCTATTGATACCTACCGAGTGGAACCACCTATCATACTAGTGAGTGGGTCCTCCATTCTTTGAGTGGAACCCCCTTGACATACTAGGGTGTGGGTCCTCTAACTACCTAATGATTAACATCCCTCTTTCACACCAGGGTGAAATTCCTCTATCTTTTGAGTGGATCCCCCTTATCATAATAGGTCACAAATTCTTTATTGGAGATTTTTCCCCCTTGGGATGTGGAGTAGTGGTGAGGTGCGGGTCCTCCACACAACATTCTCATACATACAAATGATATGTTGAGAATTAATGGTAGAACTTTAGATCTATAGGAAGACTCATTTTCCTAGGCTAGGTTGTGAGATAGAGATCCAATTTCTCTCTCATCTAGGTTTCTTAATGAGCACATATATATTTTTGGGTTTCATTTCCATATTTCTTTGGGTTGATCTTACTACTTATATTATACCTATCTACTGCTACCTTTATGATTTTTCAAGAATCTTACTAGGTATGCATATACTCACCCATGAATGAGCTTTTCCCACACGTGTAATGTCTTATGTAGATTATATATAGTTTAGTGGTGACATTGGTGGAGAATAGTGATACTCTATTTCATAGGTCACATATGGTGTTCGGGATTGCAGATCCACAATCAGACTCTCTCATCTATTTTCTATTACAGTTGTTGTCAAGTTGGGACTTCATTTTTGGTTGGGTATGTATTTTTCCCCTTTACACTTTGGTTGTATTATATCATACTCTAATATATTTCCAATAGGTTTTGAATTCATTGTTTACTCTATATGTTTTTTTCTTTTATTATTATACTTCTACACTATTGCATGGAGGTGGTTGGGTATGTTCATAAAGGTGAACTTGGAAAAGGCAACCCATTTATGTTATTTCTTCTCAGTGCTTGTCACCATAACCTATACTATTGGAGGTGGGTTTGGGGTTGTGGCAGCTTAGAATTCTACCAACTAGGTAGGACTCGACGGGTCAGTTTGTTACACTGTTCAAGCTATTATGATGATGGATCACTTAGTGATCTTCATTCTATATTCAATGAAAATTTGAAGAACATTCCCAAATAAGTTGTAAAACATATTTTTGGGGGATTTAAGAAGAGAAATTATAGTTTGAAGAAGAGTCTAATGTTATGGAAGAGGCATTGGAAAAAAGGGTTGACATATACAACACTCTTACAAAACTTATAAAAGAAAAGAAAGAAACAATTTCTCTTTACAGTGAAATATATGATGAAGATATTGAATAATTGCAAGTAAATATTTGTGAGAAATATTTCTTTGATATTTTATTTTTAGATTCATTCCATGTATTTTAAAAAATTAACAAAGTTTATATGGTTGGGAAATATATTCAACTAGATGATAAGGCTAATAGGTTAAAGGATCTTGAAAATTCTTTGAATAATGAAGAAACATGTATAAATAAAAAATGAAGAATCTAAAGGAATATTGGTAAGATAAGCTGCAATAATTAGAGGATAATAAGAACTCCCTCAAAATGAAGTGTTTAGAGTTGGAGGTAAGATTTAAGAATCACGAATCACCATAAGATGAAACTTCCCAAATTCCTAGATGAAGCGATTCTAACAAACAAGTTTTTATTGAGGATTATTATTGAATAAAGAACATGAGATCATCCTCTAATAAAATGGAAACATCATCCAAGAATAAGGTATCCCATAACCTAGAAAATATATTGTGTACTAATGTTATTTCAAGTGATGACATAGATTTTAAATAAAACTATAGGAAAGTATGGATGGTGAATAATTATTATAAACCCACCACATAAATGGTGGATGTGAAAATAAATATGAATAAATTTTCCCTAATAAATGTCTAAAAGAGTGGCGGTTCCACTCAAAAATAGAAAGTTTCACAATTTTTGAAATCGAGACAAACTAAAATATAAAATAAGAGAATGAGATTCATAGGATATTGTTGGTGTTTCTATAAGTTTAGGAATAAAGCTTTATAATGTTTTAATAACATGAAAATTCATGAAAAAAATATGATTCATGCATTTAGGGGGAGAAAATATAAAGATAAGATAATACTTTCACTAGAGAAGAAAACTCATAGAAAATGATTTTTTCTACAAAGAGCATATTTGAATTCCTTTAATATTAATGTGAGTACTACAACAGAAGTGGTTAATGTTATTATGAGTGATGATATGTACGAATAATTTACAAATAATATGATAATTTAAAGAGAATACCACGATAAAAAGGGATACATGTAAGAGAAGAAGGTGATAAGTCAGTCTTGAAATGTGAATAAAAGAAGAACACTTTTAAAAAAACTATCACCAAGAGGAAAAATTAGTGATCCCTTACTACATAAAAAGGAGAGAGAAATGAGTCAATAAAATAATTCCCCCTATTAAAAAGAAGGCTTATATTAAAGGAAGTATAAAAACAAAAAGTATCTGGAGATGATACATATCAAAGTGAAAGATCTGGGTTTAGTGGTTTTTTATAGTGCTATGAAAGTTATGGGTGCAAATACCACTCTTACTAGTATAACATGTCATTTAAAAGCTATCAAGTACACGGTTCGTTATGGCTGGCGCAGGTTATGGGTGGAGTCGGATTCCTCTATGGCTGTCCAGATTCTGAAAGACCGCTCTCGTAATGTTCCTTGGAGAATGGTGCCTGCCTGGATTTCTTGTCTTCACCTTGTGGATGGACTATGTCTTGAAGTGTCGCATGCCTAACAGGAGGTGAATCAGGTTGTGGATGCCCTGTCTAAAAGGGAAATTATAGAGGTCAACTCCAGTTGGTCTTTTGTTTTTCCCCCTTATTGTGACAATTCTGTCAGTAACAATAGATATGGTGTCTTGTATATGCGGCTTTGTAAAGCCCCTTGCTTTTGAGATACTTTGTAATGTTTAAATTTTTATTTTAATTTTAATGGAAGGAGGTTTCTTCCTGTCTTCGAAACCTTCTTGCTAAAAATAGTGGCAATTTATGTGAAGATTATGAGAATATAGGAAATTTCATAAAAGAATACCTAATTTTTTGGCCAAGTCAACTGAAATTGGCTAAGCAATTGGAGAAAGATGAAAAACTTTCTAAATATAAAGGAAATAATGTTTCTATAGAAACTGAGGCATAAAAAGTTATTCCACATAAAGTTTATGAGAAGTTTACTGAGATTGAGAGGAAATAATGTCCTAGGTTGATAGGTAGTTCTCATCCTAAATGTTACTCCTAAATAACAAAAAGGTCCCTCCTTATTACCTTATATATACATGTGTGTGATTTTATACTAATATATGGGGAATTTAAGGTGATTAATGCATCCCTTGAGGGGGAGAATTGATTAGTTAAATCTATTAAATCTTCACTACATAGAGAATGTGGAACTTCTAAACAACTTTATAAAATTGGAATATAAGGTATGTGAATCACACTTTCATCATTTATTTTTAACTTTATTAATCACATCAATTAAGGAGGAGTGTGTGGTTAATGATAATATAATACAAAGGGGAAGATATATCTTTTTCATTTAACTTTATGATGTGTTTTTTGTATTGTGTGTATTATTTATAATTTCATTGTTAATTCTGATTATTTCAAATGCCTTAAATGAGAATTGAGAATTTTTTAGCATGATTTCACATGTATGGTTTTTTATAGATAGTATAGACAAAATTGGTTATATCTCACTTCTTTTCTACACTAGGTTATCCCATGTAGACTTATAGTTGATTAATTAATGGATCTTTTCTATGAAAATCATGGGAGATCTTCCCTCTCTTATAAGTGATAAATAAAATTAAATAAGGGAGAAGAACATTTTTTTATAAGAAAAATGTGACTATAAGAACCCCACTTACCCTTTTCATTTGATTTAAAATAATGGGTATAAAGTTTGAGCACACATATTTAATTTTAAAATATTTATAGATATATTGAAAAAAATACAAAGGGGGGGATTTTTGGGCCTATTATTGCATTTGTTTTCAATGATTTTTCAATATATGTTTAGTGGGTTTTGATGAAGTGGTGATTCTTAGAAAATTTTTATGGATTCACTTGATAGAATTAGATATAATGCTCAAGAAATTTTCCATGTTAAGTTTGATTATTTTTTAAACTAATTTAAATTTCATAGACTTATGTCAAAGATGACACATTATTTTCAAAAAGGTATAAGAAGTAAAGTACATGCAATAGTTTATTATTACATGAGGATTTTTATGAAACTGAAGATATGAACTTGAAGTTATTTTGAATTTATAATTGAATTCCAAAATTGAAAGAAGAGTTTTTATTTAAGGCCATGAAAAATTATATTTTTTATGAAGAATGAAGGAGGTTTCCTTTCATGAACTTTAAATAGAAACTCATGCATTAAATTTATAAGAACTTATGTTTTTCATGTTTTTATTTATTTGAGGTTGGAATATACTAATGATATTTATTAATTTGGGCCTTAACCAAAAAATATGGGCCAAACACATGTACCCAAGGGACTATATCAAACACACACATTTGGGAAGAGGCCTCAACCATATAGGAGAGGCATCCAAAAAGGTATCACATGGATTCAGGAGGGGAAAGTGGTCTGGGTTGTGTATAGGCCTGCTTGAGAATGCACCATGGGTGTTCTAAGGGAGAACTAGGTCGTGTATTAGGGGTGACAACATGATGAGGAAAGATCATTGAGAGTGGACCCCATACACACATCTATAGATTGAAGGAAATGAGTTTACTTAGAAAGAGGAGTGAAGCCACATGGGAAGTTAGATGTTGGATGAAAAACCCATAACTATTGTTAACCCACCCTTTAATTATATAGACATAAATCTGGTTTTCAGATGAGTTTAATATGCACCATCTGATTTGACATGCCACATGAGTTTAAATCATCTCATCTTCTTCAAACTCTGGTGGATGAGCCTCCTACGTACGAACCTGATACAAATTAAAAGTAGCTGATATTAATCCATGAGATCAAGGAAATATTGATCGAACTAAATCCATACATAAAACCTCATGTTACATGAATTCCATTATTCGAAGACTTGTTTCTATCCAATTTCAATCCAAGTTATGCATGAGTTTTTCACATGAACAAATGAAAAACACTAGTGGAATCATGTGATATTACTTGGATTATATGAATCAATCAAGAAATCATGAGATTTTTTCCCATGAAAAAGAATGTCACTTTATTCTCAAGAAGATACCACCTTTTATAGTTATTACCACAAGAAGTATTTGGTTATTTTCAAGTCACTATCCACAATAGTTTCACATAAAGACCTAATAAAAATAATCTTATCATCACAAGAAGCTATCACGTAAACAACTAACAATCAATAGAGGTGCATCACGATAAATGAAGTGATCATGCAAAGTGATCATGCGATAGCATGATCATTCCAGCGATGCATGGAGAAGCTGAGTTTTTTAGCAGTTCGAAATAAATGGGATCCCAAGATCCTTGAGGGGATTTAAACGAGTCCTTAGAATAAAATAAAAAGTGTAGATTTTATAGTTTATCTTCCTCTATAAATACCGAATAATGGAAGGATGGAAATGTTTTTGTTGTCCATATATTTGAGATAACTTTTAAAACAAATCCACTCACATGATTAATTTAAATGAATAAGGAGTCTACGTGATCCAATCACATGAAGGAAATACCTTGAAGTACCTATTTATTACATGAATACAATTGAACAGAACCTATGGACACCCCTTTTCATGTGAATGAACCTATGGAAAAACACCTCTTGTCTCATGAAGCAACCTATTGACAATGCTTTGGTCACACAAATTACTTACAAAAAGGTAGTGAGACATCATGTGAACTCTTAATATAGAGGAAGGAGGAGATCCTAACTTGTATTATGCAAAGTCCATGTGATTGAAGAAGGATAGTTCATGTGAACCCTCCCAGGTCACATGAAGGTAACATGAGATAAACCTTTCCTACAATCTAAGAAATCCATGCACCCTATGTACCACCTTTCATTAACATCATGTGGTTGGAAAGGAAAATTTAAATAAGAATATTAAAAGGGTAATTAAAATATTTTTACATTAAATAAATTTATTTTCAAAAGAGGGTAAAATAATGAAAATGATAAATGGTATGTGTGATGTTTATACACCAAGCATTATCACATGTATGCATGAATAATGTTGAGAATTTAAGAATGAATAAATATTTGACTTTGTAAAATATAATTCATGCATAAAATATTGTTGAAGAAGTTTTTTACATCACTTAAACACATTAATTGAGGTTGTGAATTCATTATACGTAAGGAAGAATTTCCCGGGCATAGTTTCACTGAGGAAGCTGATCAGATACAGGTGATCAGAGTTTATTGAGCAAGACCAACATCTTTTCAAAGGTAATTTAAGTATAAACAAGTAAGTGTTATCTAGAAAGATTTTGGAGGAAGATAAAAATATCATCCTATATTGGTTCAATACTTGAATAATTGAGGAAGTCTCTCAGTTGGTTCTTGTAGTAGGAGAAGTCTCATGTGTAATTATGGATCAGAAGCCTCTAGTGAGGATTCTGAAGGAGGCCAGTGTGGATTCTATTTACACTATGGGATGTAGTATAAATAACCTCATTTGAGGATTCATAAGAGATATAGTGTGATTTTATATCAACCATTTTAATTGATAATAATATTATAGTGTAGAATATATGTTTGGGGGAATAACCAACATGATAAGGTGTAGATCTTTGTACTGAACCTTACAAATATCATTTATTGTAGTCTCTATTATTATTTCTGTATATGAAGTGAGATTGTGAGATATCACTGAGTGGATATAGAACCTTATAAATTTCAAGATGTTTAATTCAAAAAATAGAATTTATCAAAATTAAACATCTAATTCACCCCCCCTCAGTGGTCAATTCGTCCTGGGGCTCTATAATTTACTTGATTTTTTTGATAAAACATAGCAATTTGGAAACCTTGGGTGTGTTGGGTTATGGGAATATGAAACCCTTATTATTTCTGGAACCACTAGGGGTTATGATTGTGATATTGATAGACAATGGTAGGACTTGGTATCATAGGATTTTCATTATGTCAGCTTAGTGTTCCTTTCATGCCCTAGTTACATTTTTCCATAGGCTATAGCCCATTTGTGCTTTATTCATGGTTTTATTCTTGATGGAATTTTTTATTCCTTGACTGATTACATGTTTATATTTTGAGATATGGATGCTTTTTACTACTTCCCTCTATGTTATCATTCATGTTTATTTCCATATTCTTTTGGCTTTGATTATGGATTTTTAAAGGAAAACCAAATGATGTTTTATGAGAAATGTTTCTACATGAGCTGATTTATAAAAAGTATTTTTTCATCAATATATAACAAATTATTTCATGGTTAAATTCATTATATAGATTCATTTTGGTATCTTACTAGGAATTTGTCTCACACACTACATATATTGTTGGGCGTATGATGACTAGGTTTTGTAGGATATTGATAAAGGGAAGAATTCCATGAATCTTGAAAACTTATCTTGGTTTATATCTCTTAATGTTGTTCTGAGATAGTGGTGATGTATGGTCACATGGATAATTTGTTTTGGCCTTGGAAATGGTATGTTTCTGAGTTTATCCTTATGGATTATTTTTTCATGTCTCATGGTTTTTTACCTCTTCTTCCAAGGTGTACTCTATTTTTTTATCCTTATCTTATTATACATGAGGCATAACCTATTGTGTGTTCTGGGTGAAATCATTCCCATGTTTTTGTATGTTTATACCTAGGTGCTTGTCTCTAGTTAATGATGATCAGGAAAAAGCTTCAGGCCTTGTGGTGGGATAGTTCAGGTGATGTTCCAAGTTGAATTGGGTGTATTTGTTACATCATGAAACCATCATGATATGTTTCCATGTTTGTTTCATAACTTTTTATAATGAATTTAAATCCACTGAAAACCTTTGATTTACAATCACATGCCACATTGTTTGGATCAAAATACAATGTCCTTATTTACTTAGATACATCTTAATTTGATAAAATTTGAACCTAAAATATATCAATATCAAATATTAAATAAGTACCTATGATTAAATCATTTAAAAAATAAGTTTGTTTACTTTAAATTTAACCAAGAAGGAAATCAATTATTATATAATTACTCCTTTCTCTTAATACATAAATAATGATGTATTCTTTTTATAATTTCCATATGTTCTATGAAAATATTAAAGTTTTAAAATATAAAATTCTATGAAAAAATACACAAAAAAATACATACCTATTAGTTTACTTACATGATGTAGTCATCAACCACACCATAGTTGAATAATACTATATGATGATACATTTCCCACTATTCCTTATGCGAAGTACACAATGAGTATGATATAGATATCCCTACTATTTGGGGAAGTGATGGAAATATAGGCCAAAGGGGATCATATTGCTCATCTTTAATTCTCATTGGCCGATTATATTGTATAATGACGTTATCTAATTACATTGAATATAAATCCATGCATTCCCTAGTTAAATAACTTATCACAATACATAATATTTCAATGTATACATCATTATTTCTATCTAACACATTTAGCAACGTGAAATAGGACCACTAAATTAACTTATGTGGGAAGATTCCCTGGCTGAAGTAACATACATGTGAAAAAAATGGTGGTAATTTTTTTATAAATCATTAATAATAACCAACACATTTTTCTATAGTTTCTTAACAAAACCTCTATTCATACTTTTAGCATTAAAATCTCAATAAAATTGACACAACCTAATCACCATGACTCTCAAATTATGTGATAATAAAATCTAAATGGTAATGAGAATCAACTCATGAAACAATATATAATAGTCATGAGTTTTAAGATATTTTAGTTTCACATATCATGTATTCACCCATTTTGAAATATTACTTTAATTTCAATTATGAACTTTAAAAAATTATAATACTTGAAGGAATTGTTATGTCTCTATATTTTTCATTGAAAAATATGAAAAAGGGAATTTTAGACTTAGTTCTAATGGGATTTTGGGCCAACAACTTTATAGAAACACATACTTTTCATACTTAAATATTATATATTTTTAGATGAATATTCAATACATAACATTATTATCCATGAAAAAATTGTAAAGGTTTAGTATCTTTAGAGACTAGATACATAAACACATTATTTAGGTACATTATTCATTATATATCATAATTTTTATCTCACTTTATACCCTTCTTGACATACCCTACTTAAAACCTTTCTTCAAAACATGGGGAAAAGAAACATAAGAAAGGGTGAGCTCGGATGCTTATTAAGGGTAAACATAGGATATATCAATCGATAATAATATGAAACCATAATATAACCATAAGGGTATAATATCATTATAATAACTCATAAAGTTCATAACCAATCTTTCATTGATCATAAACACGAGTCATGGCATAAAACATTATCATTTCAAAGGAAACGAATCATAAGAGTGGGTAATCATAGTAAAAAAATCATGATCCATAAGTTCAAATCATAATCATAAGAACATGTCATAAAAGCATGGTACTATCATAGTCATAAAAACCATTTCATATATCACTGTTAACTTCTGAGACCGTCAAATCATAGTGGATCAGGAATCGACACATATTTCATTTATCACAATAGATCATGCATCATCACCTATTTTCGTAGTGGTTTAGGAATCCCAACCTATTTTACATAGTGGATCAATCACATAAACTCATTTAACATAATTATATCATTAGATATAAGGATTTAACTAATTTATTGGAGGACTATATAATTTTGGGCCCAAATTCCATATAGTGAAAACCATACATATGTGTGCCACAAGATCATAAAACATTCACCATATTGTCATAGAATAACCTATAGAAAAAATATGAATTTCATAAACATTTCATCATAATAATAATAAAACATCCATAGAAATAATAAGTATGGTATCATTGTATCATATCCCCAATAAATAATAATTAACCTCAAAGGATGTTATCATAGATGAATAATTACTTTAAAATATCACCGGAATATTTCTTTAGGAAAATACCCTTTCCATTTTGAAACCAGTTATTAAAAATAAAAATATTTCTAAATTATTAAGGAAGATATATTATTTTAAATGAACCATGGAAACTTTTAAATGAATATTCAAATCATTTAGCAGTCCTAATGATGGAAAAATCCATTCATGTTGAGTATGTTAAAATAAATATTCCTTTTATATTTTTGGTAAAATGTAAAAAGCACCTCATTCGAAAAATGACTAGAATATTCAATTTAAACATTTAAAAAAAATAAAACATGGGTAAAAATGAATTTAAAAATTCATATGGTAATTGTAAAACATTATTGAAAATATTTTAGAGAAAACATGGACACAGAAGAAAAATATTTCTGACCAAAGAGGAAAGAAA
Organism: Viscum album; assembly: GCA_963277665.1. Lineage (NCBI taxonomy): Eukaryota > Viridiplantae > Streptophyta > Magnoliopsida > Santalales > Viscaceae > Viscum > Viscum album. The sequence continues at coordinate 1,215,031,467 of OY728137.1, forward strand.
TTATGTTTTTCTTAAAAACATTTTCCTGATTGTTTTAAGTACCCAAGAGAGGGAAAAGGTATTATTAATTTAAAATTACATGAATAACAATATTAGAATAGAATGAAAGTTATTTATAAGATAGGGACCATATAATTTCATCAATGAAAATTCAATCATAAACAGTCATAATTAAACTGAGATTGAAACATAAATCCCTTACCACAAGTATCTTCTTTCTTCATACGTGTTTGAACCTATTGTATAATAAATATATATTTATTATATAATTATTATATAACCATACTAATATATATATTTATATATATATATAATACCATATATTATTTACTTACAAAATTTTATCACTTATTTGTTAACAAATTATTATTAAAATCATTATTCTAGGTGATAACTACTTCGTTTTTCATGCATATTTTGATTTGGAAGTACCAATAATTTTAATTTGATCATGTATTTATTATATAAATAATGATAATAATTATATAAATATCATATATATTCATTATATATATTTTTATAATCATTCATAAAAGGTATAAATAGAAAAATGAATTACACCGTTCATGGAGACGGTAGGTCGTGCGTACGAATGAACATTGTTTTCACTTTTAGACAGATGAAACAAAAGAAAGGTAAATAATAATTCAACTTTAAAGAATAATTATTATATCACAGATATATATATATATATATCATTATTACCATCTAGGTAAACTAGAAATAAAAAACGAATCACATCGTTTCGTGGAGGTGGTAGTCTACACGTACACATGAGTGACATTATTGTTTTTCAAAGGATGGGAAGGTAAGAAGGTATATATGATATTATAATTATAGAATAATAATTAAATTATAAATATCATATATAAATATTAAAAATATCATCATAACCATCCAAGGAATATGGTGATGGAAAATGAATTGCATCGCTATGTGGAGGCGGTAGTCCCCACATACGCATGAGCGAAACTTTCACTTCCCGTTTGATGGAATAAAAGGTGGATAATGGTGGTTAAAAAATAATAATAACATTTTACTATATTTAATATATTAAATTTAGTATTTAATGATGAATACTAATAATTCAGAGGAGGTAGAATAAGAAATAATTTGAAAGATATCGGGTAAGATGATTACCTCTCCTTCGATAGGCCTCCGTTATATCCCTTATTAAGGACCCTTGGAATGGTATTTTAAGAAGAAAAAAACTCTATTTAATTGAAAGTGGAGTTGAGAAGATATTTGGGTAGATTATGGTTGATATTTTTTTTTTCAAGGAGGTGTAAATAAAACAGATAAGGGGTGTCCTTTTATAGGAGAGTGAAATGACACACTTGGAATTACTTAAAATATTTAAATATAATTAATGAATTTCTCAAGTATAATGATTTAAAATAGCCATGAATTAAAATAAAAAGGGTAAATGGTCTAAATATCATTATAAAATGATATTTATATTAGTTTTTGTGTCATTTTAAACCTTATAATTTGGTTTAACCCTTTCATTAACCAATTTTAACTTTAACCGCATTAAGACTTTTTCAATCTTAAAGGGATATAATTTAACTTATAAGGTAAAAATTGGATCATAAATGGAAAAGGGATGATATTTTAGACTATTTATCATCATAATTTTCATATTTAATATTTATATTATTTTTAAATAATTAAATAAAATATTATTTTTCATAAAATATCATTAATGTCATTTTGGATTCTATTCACTTAATTTAACTTTAAAGACATCAAGATAGTAATGAAATTTGAATATAAACCTTCAAAAAATACCTAATATGTTTTATTCATATATAAAATTCGTGTGCACATGAGCCTCAACTCGGTTGGTGAGGACTTTTAAGTGCATCTAGATGACCCAGGATCAAATCCAGGGGGAGGCACAATTCCTGGTACTATAGCGGGAACTGTGCAGCACTGTAGCAGGTACTGTAGTAGAACTGTAGCAAGCACTGTTTGGTACTGTAGCAGTCAGGAATTTTCCCCCGTTTGGGCCTTCAGGCCACTGACTTGGTCCTTGAGTCCTTTAAGGCCTTTGGGCCACCCAAGCCTTCGGGACAGTAAGGACTTCAGGCCACCTCAAGGCCTTCAGGACACCTTTATTGTAGATGAAAACCAGACAACCTATAAGGAACAAGCTCTATAGAAAGATGAGAAAGGAGCTTTCAGCACAACAGAAGCTACACGAATTGCAGGAATGAGAGGGTATGACACCTGCCATCGGGACAAGTCTATGCATGCACGAGATAACCTAGTCGAACAACCATGCGAAGGTGGAGATCTGATTTCATGATGAAGATACTGGGAGGAGCAGTTCCAAGTAGTTATTCTGGGTTGTATGTAATGTTTGAAGCCTAAGTGCAATGAATTCCTCTAAGGCCTACAAGGCCATGTAATACTTACTCCTATGGGCATTGTAAGGGTTCCACCTCACCCCTTGAAAGGTGGATTATCAAAAATCAATAAAAAATGAAGGCCTTCGGGCCATTGGATGTGGATATATAAAATTCGTGTTGAAGTGTAACTCACCCAAAAAATATTACTTTTTGAGTTTTTAAAATCATTTACATGATTGTTCTACTGCTTGCATGAGCACCGTGTCGACGTTGTGTAAGCATTTAATATAATTATTACATAATTAAAAATTAAAAATAAATTAACATGATAAAATATTATTTCATATTTAAAATAAATATTTATAAGTTAACTTATTCTCTTTTTGTCTTTATGTAAAAAATTTAGAGATATTAAGGTCAAGAGAGTGACATTTTGGAGTTTTCTTTAATTAAAATAATATAAATGCCATTATCAAGGTAAAATGGAACCAAAATTCCATATATTATAATTTAGGATAGATACGGTATAATTTTTCCCATAAAATAAAATAAATGCATGTTTTGGGTTGACTCTGAGACCTTATATCATTGTTTTAATGCTGTTTTACTTGTTTTACCCTTATAGAGGTGACAAATATTTACCACGATTACTATTTATAATGAAAAAAATAAAAGTAAACTATTTAAAATTTTTAAAACTACTGATTATAAATATGGAATCCATCTTTAAATATTCAATTCACATAAGTGTAATAATTTAATTTAAACCTAAACCTACAAAATGTGATGAAAATCAGTTTTGTAGAATAAATGCTTTCAGAAGTATAAAAAAGTTTTATAGTAAAACCCAATATAATTTTTTTAAAAAATACCTTAATTATATTATTAATTATATGAATTAATTGATTTTACTTTTAAAACTATTTTAAAATAAAATGTAACTTTTTAAATTCTTGAAACAAAAAGAAAGATTTCAATAAAAACCATTTTTTTTCATTATTCATTGAAAAATAAATCATTTTAGAAAGTTATAAAAAATTCACTCTAAGATAATTATAATATTATAATTTATAAAGTAAAGTTCTTTTTTTAAATAAAATTTATAAAAGTGGAATAAATTAATTATATTATTTTATCACAAAAATCAAAAAAAACATTTTTGAGGACAGATGTATTTTTAAAACATATAATGAATTTATTAAAAAGATATTGGCTTCTTCTAAAACCTTTTTACATATTTTTTTAAAATTTGGGTTTTCCTCTTCATTCTTTGAATTTAATAGCTATGTTATAATGATATACTATGTTATGATTCATTTAGAATCAGGGTTGCATGTATTGAAAGCTATCAAATAAATCAAATTTATTTAAAGAGATATATATCATAAAATCACGAGATGTTACGAAATTTCCTTGGGTTTTTATTCTAATGGTTATTCAGAAATTGTACTTTTTTTCACTAAGCCTTTGAGTTGTATAGTGTTTTGGGATGCTTTCCATGTAATGGGTGCCCTCTTAACCCAGTAGGGGGTGTTTTTTTCTTAATAAAAGGGTGTGACCTTAAGTTGTTTTAATAATAAAAAGGGAATTTACATTAATTTTTTCCAATTAACCCATGATGATGTCTAAGTTTAATACCCCAATACATTAAATCTCAATGTGAGAGAAAATCAACATTTTTTTCCCTTTACATTTAAAAAATTTTCAAGTAACATTTTACAATTGTTTCTCTTGATATGCATTATATCCAAGAAGTGATACAACAAATTCGATGAACAATATGGAAACTCAAAGAATATAATTTTATTTTTCCAATTTTTATTGAATTTAAAAATAATATTCCTTCACTTTCTCAACACTGATTGACTATTTCCAAGAATATAACTCAAACTGTCAAGTTTTTTAAAGATGTTATCCCTCGACATTCATTAAGGTGCTTTTCCTATCTCTATGAAATTATCAAAGTGCCTCTAATTTTTCATATAGGATGATCCATCTTTATAAATAACTAATACCTTATAAAGATAAAATTTCACTGAAACTTTAATCTATTAAAGTCTCTATTTTTTATTTAAATGGGGCACAATAAATTCCCCTTTGTACTCCAACCATACATCATTACTAAAAAGGGGAATCAATTATCATCCATAATAATGATGCACCAAATCTAAATTAATCCTATGTAAATGCATCATATTCCCACACAATGATGATACAAATCTCCTTCAACTCATTTATTAATGGTTTCAAGTATATGTCAATATCATTTCCAAGATCATTGGGTTAAGATATCAACTTACTCATGATAGTAAATGGATTATTCATACAAAATCATGACGAAAATTTATAAATCTAAATAAAAATAGGCTAAGTTCTTTATGTAATATTCATTGGGAGAAATTGGTTGAAACTATCAAATGATAAACCCAATCTAACATTTTGTGGATTAACTTCAAAATCAAGTTGTAACCTGTCAAATTCTTGTGAGGATAACCTGCCTGTATGATTCAATATTTCATTATTATAATTATTTATTTCATATTAATTCCATATAATATTCCTTGAAAATTGTTTTTTCATAAAATTTCATTTAGGTTTCGGAATCAAATGAAAGTACCATATAAATTTCTTAAGTACACAAGATTTATTTCCATTTTTATTAGCCTTCTATCTTGATATAAAACTTTGTTTGCACTCATTAAAGACTCATATCTACTTTGTATTCCTTCTTTAAAATCTTAAATTTTACTCTCCCTATAACCCTAACCCATGAATAAAATACCCTGGTCACTCATATTTATATTAATTCCTTCAATTTCAAGGCACTTCCATGAAAAAATCATGTTTCCAACGTAAGTATTATCTCATTATTAAATTTTTCTTTTTAATCTTAATCTTCCAAATATCTCATCTTCATAATAATTTTATGAATTTATTATCATTATTATAATTATATTTTTTTATATTAATGGTACAACCCTTTGTTATTCATTTCCATCCACTAATAAAAACAAAGGAAAGTTAATAAAGTGTGTGCACAGACTACCACCTCCACAAAGAATTATTTTTTTGTTTTTCTTATAGTTGTTCATTCATTGCCCAAAAAATTTTAAATATGGTTCAAAATAATTAAAAAATAAGAATACTATCATTATGATTCTATTATAATTATATTAGTTTAAAATACACACCTCTTAAACCACTCACCGATCAAGTTAAAGCGTGTTTAAGTTTGGATCGATTGAACCACCTATATGAACGATGCTATAAAACCCTATTATGGATGACTACGGGAACATGAAAACTAATATTATTATAATATAATAAATAAATAATGATTTTTATATGGTTCTTTAAATATTATATTAAATATTTAACATATTATTAAATCATCATTTTTGTTCACTAAAAGCACTGAAATAATCTAACACTGATTCCATTTTCACGCAACAGGGATAAAACACTTATAGAATGACATGAGAGACTTAAAAAAAATATAATTTATATATTATAGTAAATTTAAATATATATTAATTATGAACTTGGTATCATTGAATGGGTAATGATATCAACATTATAGAACATGAGCAAATGGTTAAAGTTATTAACACCAGATGGTTGAAAATAAGTTATAACTAACCAATGTACCCAAAATAAATAATTATAAATGAGGGATATAAAAGGTAACGTATATGAATAAGGTTATTAAATAGATTATTAAATTATCTATCTTTGTTTTACAAGAATTTATAGTGGCATAAACTAAGCGAGGAAACTAGGTAAGAGTTTTTTTATCCCAACTTCTCTTAATTGATACATGTTTTGATGTCATACACCAATTTCTTATTTTTATGATATATTGAATTCTATGTTATTGACTAGCTCAAATTTAATTCCTAAAAACTACTAAATAATAGTTAGATAGGGTGCCATATTCTCAAGTAATGCAATGGTGGGTGTTATCCTAAAAAATGACTAAAAATCAATAAAAAAAACAAAAACATGCATGAATTGACTACTATGATGATCATGAAATTTTAAAAAGTAACAGATGTGATTGGTTTAAGATTCTTTAATAGATAAAGAAAAATCAATAATGAAAATTGATTAAAGGATGAATTAATATTAAACATGAAGTATGTTTCAATTTTCTAATAAATGTATTTATTCCCTATGAGGTTATAATCGAATCAATATTAAAAAACATAAAGTAAAAATTTGACTAGAAATTAGATGCTTTTGTAGCTCATCTCACCTACAAAACTCATTCAATTATAAAAAAAGAAGTTAATTTCAATTTAGAATCGATCACACAAATCAAGATTAAAAAGATAAACCTAAGTAAACTTACTTCCTCACTCAAAGAGTTTTATACAAAAATAATTATGAAATAGAGAAATGAAAAATTACAAATCAAGAAAGAATAAAGGAGAAGAAGAATATTAGTCTTCCATTAATTCTCTACTCCTAAAACTGCTCCACCTCTTTTTGCCTATCCGCTCTGTCTCTACTCCAAAAATCACTCCAGTAGTGTCTCTCTCCCAATGATTTTAAATCCTCATCATCACCCACTTCAGTGTGATACTTTGTTTTATAATATTTTTCTATCATTTCCCACCTTGAAATATGACGGGTAATGGTCTTCACTTCCACATATACCATGTGACCTCCTTCACTATACACTATCACCTCCATGTGACATGAACCTTCCCTTATTACAGATGTGATAGACCTAACTACTTTTCACGATACTTGGCCTTCTCCCAATATCTCGTGCGACACTTGGATATCTTCCTCACTCAAATCCTAGAAACTTTCAACCTTGAACACTCACAATGTAAGTAAGATCATAAGGGAAGTTCTTGACAGGCTCACAAGACCCAATTTCTTTGGAAGCTCTCAATTTATCTCAACTTCTATGTGTTTACAAATAACGAGCCACTCCCTTTATATAGGATTGGGTGGAAAAGTCTAAAAAATTATAGAATATATAAACTTACACAATATTCTAGAGTATTTCAGTCTATCCTACCTGAATATACATGGATAATTACAGAACCCATTGAGATCCACAACCTTCCATGGAGGTATAGAATGTTCCAAAGCCTTCAAGGCACAAGGGGTGTTCCAAAACACTCCAGAGAAGTCTATAATATTCTAAAACTTAGTGTAGATGTAGATAACTCTATAGGATTCTATAGAACCTTATAAATGGATCTTCTCTCCATGTGGCAAGGCATGAAATCCTTCCCCACCTATTCAAGCGACGTCCTCAAGGCATCCTGATGATTCTCCTCAATTCCCTTCGCAAACAACCACAATTTGTCTATAGGTTCCCAAGTTTCCTTGCACTCTGGTAAGCCCTTCCACTTGATCATGTACTCCTTGATTTATGTCACTCCACACTTCCAAACTATCCAATCATCGAGTATGATATCCACCTTCTTGTCGTACAACTCAACAACCACTATAGGTTCCCCATTGGTACCCCTCTGCTCAGGTCCTCCATGTCTTCTTGATATGGCTTGGGCATACTCACATGGAAGACTGGATGAATATTAATCTTAGGAGGAAACTCCAAGTAGTATGATACCTCCCCAACTTGGTACACAACCTAATATGGTCCCTCATATCGGTGTATCAATCCCCTGTACACCCTCCCGAATGCTTTGTGTTGCTAAGGTAAGAGTTTCACTATCACCTTGTCCCCAATATGAAAGATCACATCCCTTCTCCTTTTTCTGTCCCACTTCTTCATACTCTTGGAGACTTTGTGAAAGTGGGTTCTCATCATGTCAGCCGTCTTATGCCACCCCTTTCCATAGAGTAGCTGGTATAGTTTATTCCATGGTACTTCTCCCTAAGTATCGCTGTGTGAGGAGTGAGAGGATTTTTTCTGGTCACTACCTCAAATGGAATCTTCACCATCAACTCACTCCTTTAAAAATTTTAGGATAATTGGGCCACATCAAGAAACTTACCCCAATCTCACTGGCTTCCACTCTCAAAGTACCTCAAATAGAGCTCTAATAAGGTATTCACCCTCTCCGTCTGCCCATCTGTTTGGGGGTGAAAGCTGGTATAATAGTAAAGCTTTGATCCCAACAATATGAAGAGCTCAGTACACAACTTAGACTTGAATCGTGGATCCCAATCACTGATGATGTGTTTTGGTATCCCCCAATACTTCACCACATTCTTGAATAATATCCTTGTGATGAGTTCTACCATCACATCTGTTGGAGTAGGGATAAATGTGACATAGTTTGAGAGCTTTTCCACCACCATGATTATTATCCCATACCCTTAAGACATTAGCAATGAAACTATGAAGTCCATGGTGGCTGTCTCCCATGGCCCCTTCAAAATGGGAAATGGATACAATAATCCCCAGGGCAACTGATTGTCCACCTTATCCTGCTGGCACACAAGACAAGTTTTCACATAAGACGCCACATCGTCCTCCATCCTTATCCAATAATATAATCCCTCTAGCAAGGCCTTTGTGCGGTGATTCCCTAGATGTACTTCCCGTATCGATTCATGATACTATTTTATGATATCCCTCTGTAAGTTCCTCCACTTTGGGACATATATCCTCCTCCCTATGATAAGAAGAGTGTCATCATCCTCCCAAAATCTCCTTATCTTTTTCTCTTATGCAAGATCCAAGACGTTCTTGGATATAGGATCATGTGCCATGCCTTACTTGATCCTAACCAAGATCCCATCATCCACATAAGACAAGTGGCTGAACACCATATTAATACTGAGTGCATCAACCACCAGATTGCTTGTCCCAGGATTGTACTCCAAATAATAATCAAACTCAACCAATAATTCCTGCTACCTTGCCTACTTTGGAATCAGATTCTTCTAGGTTTGAAAGTAGCTTGTGGAAATATTTTCAGTCTTCACCACAAACCAATACCCCAAGAGATAATGTCTCCAAGCCTGAAGACAATGCACCATGATTGTCTTCTCTTTCTCTTTCACTGTGTACCTCCTTTCGGTGTCATTCAGCTTCTGGATTTCAAAAGCTATGGGATGTGTTTCCTACAAGAGAAAATCCCCAATAGAAAATTTTGAGACATCTATGTATACCTCGTATGTCTTGGTTGTATCCACCGAGTTCAATACCAGTTCCTCCATGATTGTCTTCTTCAAGCCTTCAAATTCCTCCTCGCATTTTTCATCCCACTCCCATGACTTGTTCTTATTTATCAAGTCGGTGAGTGGAGCCTCCTTCTTTGAATAGCCACAAATGAACCACTGATAGTAGTTCACCAACCCAAATAATGATTTCAACTCAGGAACCTTTGTTGGCCTCTCCCATTCATCAATAGCATGGATTTTCTCATGATACATCGTGAGCTTGACTCCTTTGATCTTGTGCCCCAGGAAGATAACTTCATCCCTCGCAAAGGAACACTTATCCTTATTCATATAAAACTCATTCTTCCTCAATACCTTGAACACTATTTGTAAGTGTTCCACATGGTTCTCCATTGTATCATTATAGATAGAAATGTTGTCCAAGTAGACTACCACAAACTTGTCCAAGTATTGGTGGAAGACTTTGTTCATCAAGATGAAAAATGTTTTTGGGGTGTTGTTCAAACCAAATTTCATAACAAGGAACTCATAGGATTCATACCTTGTCACATATGTGGTCTTCAGAACATATTCCATGTAAATGAAAACTTGATAGTATCCCAACCTCAAGTCTAGATTTGTGAACACCCATGCCTTGCCCAACTGATCAAAGAGATCCTTTATGAATGGGATATGGTACTTGTTCTTCACCATGTAGTTGTTAAAATCCTGATAGTCCATGCACATCCTCAAGGATCCATCATGATTATTTTGGAATAACACAGGAAATCCATATGGAGACTTTGATGGTTGGATTTGTCTAACATCCAACATCTCCTTCAACTGCCTCTTCAACTCCTCCAACTCGAGTGGAGCCATGTGATAGGGTGCCACAGAAGGTGGTTTCAATACCAAAACCAACTCAATTTGATGATCCACCTCCATATTGGGTGGAATATTCTTGGGAAACTCCAGTGGAACAATGTCGCTAATCTCCCTTAGCATGCCCTTCACCTCCTTCGACAAATCATAGTTATTGTCCAACATCCCATCTTCTTTCAAAGAAACCAAGAAGGTCTCCTATCCCTTATTGAAACCCTTCTCCACTTTCAAGATAGAAAGTAAAGAAAATTCATGATTGCCACATACCTTCATTGTCACTATGCATGAACTTCTCTTCTCCATGATCACCATTTTCTCTAAATGAGGTGTTGGTATGGCCTTGGCTTTATTAAAGAACTCTATCCTCAACACTAGATTGAAGTAATCCATGGGAACCACCATGAGGTCAATAGCTCCCCTCCATTCCCTAATTAAAAGGGTAAATACATGAACAATGACACTCACTAGTTGAGGTGTGGCATTCACAACTTTCATGCAACTAGTTTTCTTAGCTACAACTATCCTAAGTCTCCTTACCTCGTATTTGGCCACAGAGTTGTGTGTGGCTCCCATGTCGAGCATTTCAAAGGTATTCTTCCAATTTAACTCCACCTTTCATACATAAACCCATCCTTAGGCAGTGCCTTAGGTGGGTTCTTCACCTCCAATGCATTGAAGAGCCTTATAGTCCCCATTTTCCGCTTCTTGGGAACTTCCTCCTCTTCCAACATAGAGTTGAGTGCCTTCCTCTTGGGACACTCCCTCCATTGATGATTCCCATCACAAAATTAGCATCCTCAGGGCTTGTGTTCCCTTGAGAGGTCCATGGTGTACTCCTTAGACTTTCCTTTTTCATGAGCATCTTGGTTCCACCTCTTCTCTTGGTCTCCCCCACCTTTTACCTTGTACTTATTAGAGTTAGGGGGATCAAACTTCTTATTGTATTCCACCAAGGACTTGTCAATGGACACGACTTCAGTGAAGGTCTTAGGACATCAACCTCACACCTCTTGTTGTAACCATGGATAAAGACCCTTAATGAAACCATACATGTGATCATAGTCGAGATTTACACATACCTGGAGCTTTAGAGAGATATACTTTTGAACATACTCATGGATTTTCCCCATATGCTTCAAAGTCCGCAACTTTTCCCTTGCTTCCCACTCAGATTCCACTACTACAAATAAGGCTTTTAAAAGTGCTAAAAACCACTTTTAACAGTGCTAGAAAAGCACTATTAATCCCGATGAATATGGGGGGGGGGTTACCCTTTAACAGTTCTATTTTGAGCACTGATAAAGGACTATTTTCCTGTGATGTTCTGTTTATTTAACAGTACACCCAACACTTTCACACTTGCACAAAACAGAACCTACACACGAAAAAAGCACATAAGAATGAAACCGGGCACACAAGAGTTTGGAAAAAAATGCTATATACATTTAATTGACAACATGAATACAAAAACACACACTACTATATACATTTTAAACAATGTTTTATATGGTTACAATTATAATTATCCAACAAATAGTTAAAAGTATTAATGTTTCATCCTTTAGAATCTGTGATTCCCTCTCAAAAATTTCCATCCATGGTATTAGTTTCCGAATAAAGCATTCGAACTCTTGAAAAAACTCCACCTATATAAGAAAACAAATATTATGTTAGTAATACAATAATGAAATAAATTAAACATTAATATGAAAGAATACATTAATAAAATGTCAATTTTTAATAAAAAGGACACATTTGGAGTTATACCAGTCACATCGTGCATCGTATTGAGGTGGGGTTAATTAATACACATAAAAAATGATTCATAGATCATTGTTTTAAAATATTAAAACAATTCGAATGGGTTTTCTTAGTTTTGAGTATGTCACTTGTTCTTTTACTGAAATTAATATCAAATTTAAATGACACATTTGTATTTATATTTGTCACATAGTTCGTCAGATAAAGTTGAGGTTGATTACTACATGTCAAAAATGACTGATGGATCATTTTCCTAATGTATCAAAACAATCTGAATGTGTTTGCTTGGTTTTCAGTATGTCACTTGTGTTTTTTTCTAAAATTAATGTCAATTTTAAATAAAAAGAGACACTTTAAGTTAGACCAGTTTCATTGTGAATTTAATTGAGGCGTGGTGGATTATTACATGTTTGAAATGACTTATGGATAATTGTCCTAAAGTATCAAAACAATCCGAATGTATTTTCTCAGTTTGTAGTATTTTAGTTGTGTTTTTTTACTAAAATGTCATTTTAAACTGGAAACACGCATTTTGAGTCATACCGGTTGCATCGTGCATTGGTTTGATATGATACTACTTCATAAAAATCACAAATAACTTATGAATTTTTATCCTAATTATGAAGAAAATTATAGCGGGTTTGGTTGGTTTTTAGTGAGTGACACGTTTTGAGCTGAAATATCAATTTTAAACTGATAACAAACACTTTTAGCCATACCGGTCACACTGCGCGTCAGATTGAGGTGCGGTTGATTAATACATGTAAAAAATGACTGATGGATCATTTCCCTAAAGTATCAAAATAATATGAATGTGTTTTCTTGGTTTATAGTATGCCACTTGTGTTTTTTTCTAAAATTAACATCAATTTTAAATAAAAAGAGACACTTTGAGTCATACCAGTCACATTGTGCATTGAATTGAGGTGAGGTTGATTCCTACATATTAAAAATTACTTATGGATCATTTTACTAATGTATCAAAACAATATGAATGTGTTTTCTCAATTTTCAGTATGTCAACTGTGTTTTTTTTTACTAAAATGTCATTTCAAACCGAAAACACGCATTGTGAGTCATACCGGTCGCATCGTGAATTGGTTTGATATGAGACTACTTCATACACATAACAAAGAAAGTATGAATCATTATAAAAAATTATGAAGACAATTGGAGTGGGTTTTATTGGTTTTTAGTGAGTGACACTTTTTGAGCTAAAATTTTAATTTTAAACTAATAAGAGACACTTTTAGCCATACTGGTCACACCATGCATTAGATTGAGGTGTGGTTGATTTGTACATGTCACAAATGACTCATGGATCATTTTACTAAAGTATTAAAACAATCCAAATGTGTTTGTTCAGTTTTCAGTATGTCACTTGTGTTTTTTTCTAAAATCAATGAAAATTTTAAATAAAAAGAGAGACTTTGAGTCATAACAGTTGCATTGTGTGTTGAATTGAGGTTCAATTGATTATTACATGTCACAAATGACTTATGGATAATTTTAATAAAGTATCAAAACAATATGAATGTGTTTTATCAGTTTTTAGTATGTTAGTTGTGTTTTTTTTACTAAAATGTCATTTTAAACTTAGACACATGCATTTTGAGTCATACCAGTCGCATCGTGCATTTCTTTGAAATGAGACTACTTCATACAAGTCAAAATGAAATTATGAATCGTTATCCTAAATTATGAATACAATTGGAGCGGTTTTTCTTGGTTTTTAGTGTGTGGAACATTTTGAGCTAAAATGTCAATTTTAAACTGATAACATACACTTTTAGCCATACCAGTCACACCATGCGTCATATTGAGGTATGGTTGATTAATACATGTCAAAAATGACTGATGGATATTTTTCACAAAGTATCAAAACAATCCAAATGGGTTTTCTTGGTTTGTAGCATGTCACTTGTGTTTTTTTCTAAAATTAATGTCAATTTTAAATAAAAAGAGACACTTTGAGTCATACCAGTCCCATTGTGAATTGAATTGAGTTGAGTTTTATTCCTACATGTCGAAAATGAATTATGAATAATTCTTCTAAAGTATCAAAATAATCTGAATGTGTTTTCTCATTTTTTAGTATGTTATTTGTGTTTTTTACTAAAATGTCATTTCAAACTGGAAACAAGCATTTTGAGTCATACCGGTCGCATCGTACATTGGTTTGATATGGGACTAGTTTATATATGTCAAAAAGAACTTATGAATCATTACCATAAATTATGAAGACAATTGGATCAGGTTTTCATGGTTTTTAGTGGGTGACACGTTTTGAGCTAAAATGTCAATTTTAAACTGATAACAGACACTTTTAACCATACCGCTCACAATGTGCGTCATATTGAGGTGCGGTTGATTCATACACGTCAAAAATGACTCATGTATCATTTTACTAAAGTATAAAAATAATATGAATGCGTTTTATCAGTTTTCAGTATGTCACTTGTGTTTTTTTTCTAAAATTAATGTGAATTTTAAATAAAAAAGAACACTTTGAGTTATACCAGTCGCATTTATCATTGAATTGAGGTGAAGTAGATTTCTACATGTCACAAATGACTTATGGATAATTTTATTAAAGTATAAAAACAATTTTAATATGTTTTCTCTGTTTTTAGTATGTCAGTTGTGTTTTTTTACTAAAATGTCATTTCAAACTGGAAACACACATTTTGAGTCATACCGGGCGCATCATGTGTTAGTTTGATATGAGACTACTTCATGCACATCACAAATAACATAGGGATTGTTATCCTAAATTATAAAGACAATTAGAGTGGGTTTTCTTGGTTTTGAGCTATATTGTCAATTTTAAACTGATAATAGACACTTTTAGCCATACCGGTCACACCGTGCATCAGATTAAGGTGTGTTTGATTCATAAACATAAAAAATGACTCATGAATCATTTTTATAAAGTATAAAAATAATATTAACGTTTTTTATTAGTTTTTAGTATGTCACTTGTGTTTTTTTTTTCTAAAATTAATGTCAATTTTAAATAAAAAAAGAGACACTTTTAGTCATACCGGTTGCATTGTGTGTTTAATTGTAGTGCGGTCAATTCCTGCAGGTCAAAAATGACTTATGGATCATTTACATAAAGTATCAAAATAACCAGAATGTGTTTGCTCAGTTTTCAATATGCCACTTTTACTTTTTACTAAAAATATTGTCAATTTTAAATAAAAAGAGACACTTTGAGTCATACTGATCGCATCGTGTGTCGTGTTGAGGCAGGGTTGATTCCTACACATTTCAAATGACTTATGGATCATCTCCATAAATTATAAAAGTAATTGAATGTGTTTTCTTTATTTTGAATTGGTCAGTTACTCTGATCCCAACTATAATGACCTAAACATTTCATACATTGATATCACATATTAGTAGATTAATATTCCTTACATAAAAGAAATAAATTAAATATAAATATGAAATAATACATTAATTCTATGGAAAATGATTTTACTGTGCAAACATCATGATTAACTCTATGATTGGGCAGATATAATGTCGTTTCTCTTCCTGTAAAGGCATATCACATAGAACTATCTATGAGAAGACCTTGTACTAGAATGTTTTAGTATCCCACATGTGATCTATATACATTGTTGTAAATCGTTTTTTTAGTGTTTCTCTAGAAGCATAATGTATCGAGTCAAGAACTATGGTACTAAACTAATTGATGGTATGGTTTTCAATAGATTGCTTGCAGGTGGAAGGATTCATTACATGTTTTGTTATGGTTATTTGACTAGGGTGTCTATAAAGTGTCCCATAGAGTCCTCTAGTGAAGTGGTTTTCTAAGATTAAATGGAATTGCACTAGTAATAAAGTGGTGGTGCCATTGAAATGGGTAAGGTTTTTATTGATATTCAATGGTGGAGAAACTACAATATGGAAAACAAATGGCATGCCAATCATGCCAACAACTGCAAAACCATACAAACACACAATCGTTCTCACAATCGCAACACCATACAAACCAAACAAACACAATTTCAAATTTTACAAATCATCCCTTATTCAATCTTGATTGTTAATTCAAGGGTTATCATAGTAGTTTTATCATCCTGGGGCATTAATTTATTATCCAAGAATACGTAAATTACCAATTTCTATATTCAAATGTTCAACAGGAACCAACCAACATGAAATTCATTTAGTGCGTAAACAAGGACCACCATTGGACACAATTTTTAGCAGTGTGTTTAGACTGTAAAATTCACAACATAACCATCAATATCAAACAGTAATAACATGTGAACAAGAAGAAACCAATGAGTAAGAGGAAAAACTCACTATGAAGGTGTGGTTCAGTACACGGTGGAGGTGTGTTCACAGTAGAGGAGAGGCATGCGATATAGGAGATTTACAACTAAAAAGAAAACAGAAAATGAGAAAGCATATGTTATACCTATCCAAAATAGGTCAAATGAGATTTAAGAATTTGAAATCTCTGGTTAAATAGTTTTATTGGTCAATAGTGGTATTTTATTTTCCATATATGATATCTTCTTTCTGTTTATTTATTTGCTGTGTATCTACTATTTTCTTAGATGTTCAACTTATAAATGAGACATGTCTGGTTTTTAGGAGAAAGATAAGTTTTAATTTACTCTAATTTAGGGGTAAAATATTCCACATTAATTGTATCTTTTCCCAGGGGATCTTTGTTATCCCATAGGGTTCATGAATGCCTCTTAGGTTAGTGGAAAGTTAGGTCAGTTGTTGGTTATGATACCAGCCTGAGCCGTATCATTACATTTCCAATTGTAACTGATCCATGTCCATTTAAATATAGGGTTTGAGGGGGGGGGGGGGAGGTTAGACACTAATATATTCCCAACTCTACTAGATTTCCTATATGGGTGGGTCCTGATAGTATCATATCTGATAAATCTTTTATATTTTAGACATTAGAGTAGTCACTATTAAGGATTTCTTCATTTGTATGGTAGTAATGTTTGTTGAACCTAGTGTGTGAAGTAGACATCAGAAACTAATAGGTGATTAAAAATTATGTGATGAATTCAAAAACTATGGAAAAATATATAAGAAATATCTTACAAACCTCATTGAATCTTAATAGGTTTGGTTTCATTCATCATATAGTTACAAGTGATGTGGAATGTGTAAATGATAAGCTTGGGTGGTGGGGGGGGGGGGGCTGAATGATGTGGAGATGTTGATGGAAATGATGATGTGGAAGTGTGTTTAAATATTCATTGTATATTTTTCATTATAATGAGGTTAATTTAAGTAATTATATTTAGGTCAGTTGTGTTATTCCATCATAAGGTTCAATAAGAAGAGGTGCATTAAGCATCCAAGGATGTGCATCATAGACTAAAACTGGAGGCTGTGAATGTAACGAAGCTATCCTTAAGGGGGTTCTATATATAGAATTTATTGAATTATGATGGTTTTGTTGTAAGTAATGTGACTTAGTGATAGTTATATAAATTTGATAACGCACTTCATCTATTCTAAACTAGAGATCTACTTCATGTTCCTTTTGGGGGAGTTTGTTTTGAGGCACAACATGATAGATGTAGATTCATTTTTGGGGTGTGTATGAAGGACCTTAGAGTTTATATACATATTGAATATATATTGATGATTTTTGGGTTGTTTATGTTTGTATAAGTATCTCATTATATGACTTGACAAAAGATATTTTCAAGTTGATCTCAGTAGTGATAAGATTAATATGAAATTGTTTTTACATCAACAATTAGAGTTCTCTAAAAATGAAATTTTATCCTATTGTGTGGTATATAGATTACATTCATAATTGATACATCATATGACTAGTTTCTTAATAAAAATAAATCATGGGTATTGATATTGTTTTTATGTATTATTTGTATTAAAATACTCATGGATGAGTTGGATGCTCTATGGGGTTTAGGGATGTTTCAAAGTAAATGTGTTCTATCGATTTAAAGTGAATCATGGTATGAAGAATATGATTTTTTCATGATGGTAATGAAAAAGTGGATGAGTTTACTCATACATATAGAATTCATGTATGTTTAGACCATGTTGAAAATGATCACCCTGAGATGATAGGTGAATCTAGGTGTTGCATATTTAGAACTACTATCTTGATGATGTTAACCCCTTTTATAGGATATTTTTACCTCATTTAAAGAAACTCATAAATCCTTCACTCTTAATGGTTCACTCACCAAAACAAACACAAATGAATAAATATAATGAAAACAAGTATTTTACATGGATTACTATGAAGGGATACATCTAAGGAGAACACATCATTGATGAGTCAATGTGGAAAAAATATAGTATACTCACCTTCAGTGGATTAAAATTTTAGTGAAAGTCATTTCATAACAAGGTTATTGTGAGGCACAATGAATAGCCACAATGAGATGGATTATTTGAGACATATTGTAAAAAACACACAACTATGAGGCATACAAAACCAAGAAAAAAAAATCTAAACCTGGCAGTGCCCCCCCAAATCCCTCTTGAAAAACCAAACACACGTCGAAACCATTTCCAAAACAACAAATACCACTTTTACATAAACATGTACAAACAAACCTTTACACCAAGAATTTAACAAAAAGTTCCAAAGTGCCTTTTTAAGCTAAGTTAAAACACACAAAGCATATGAAAGTGCCAAATGGTCCCTTGAGTTTCAAACACACACACACCTAAACATTTCACAATTTACAAAAGGGCACTTATCCTTTACAAACACACACCAAATTATTTCCATAAAAAATCCATCAAAACTCTAAAATGACGACACCTTTATAAAACAAACCAAAAATTTTATGAACAATTGTACAAACAAACCAAACAATTTATAAACAATTATATAAATAACCCAACCAGTTTATAAACAATTTTATAATGAGCTAACCAATTTATGAACAATTGTTTTTGCAGGCCAAACAAAGTATAAATAATTTTATAAGCAACCCAAATAGTTTACTAGAAATTATATAAACAAATAAAACAATTTATAAACAATTTCATAAATAGGATAAATAATTTATAAATAATTTTTTATAAACAAACCAAATAGTTTATTAAAAATTTTATAAACTCATCAAATAAATTACACAAACTAGAAAACACCATAATAAACTATTCAAGTGTAATAGAAAGGTTCTTGTCATGTTGAAACCATTATAAAAACAACATTTGAAATCCATTGAACAAAATTTCCATAAGAACACATAAACATAACCAGGGAAAAATACTTCAAAACTATTTTTAACAAAACCAACTAACTTGAAAACACTATAACAGATTAACCAAGTGTATTAAGAAGTTAAAAATCAATTCAAAGATTTAAATAAAAAGATTCAACCATCAAATGGACTTAATCGGAAAAGAAAACATGGGTTCGCCTACCTCAGATGTGTGAAAATGCGATAATGCTTCAATAGATGGGAGAAAAAGACATCACAGACCCTCCACACACCATAAAAATCAAAGGAAACACATCACACCAATACCCTACCTATAAGGGTTCAACCAAACCCTACGCACCCTATAGAAACTAGGGAAACCACAATTGAGACTAACCAGGGGAATTTGTGCGCTGTAGAGGAGGCTGTCGGGATGGTAGTCAGATGAGGAGGGCGCGCCGGAGTAGGTCATGTGGACAAGGGGGTTGCGCAAGGAGGGGGAGGAGAAAGAGTCGGAGGAGGAGGAGAAGGAGGAGGCAACAACGACGGAGTAGGAGGAGGAGAAGGGGTCACAACAGAGGAGGGATCGACGACGTTGGGGTCAGCTTCCGAAAAGGCTTAAAAGAGTGCGAGGGAAGAGGAGCCTGTTAGGGTTCTTTTATAAAACCTGCTGAAACATTTATCAGTGCTAGTTAAAAGTGATGACAAATGTATGTTTTATCAGCACTAAAATAAAAAATGCTGATAAAGGTATAATTTTAATAATTTATTTATATTATAGTATATTTATTTAAAATGATATATAGGATAAATATATATATATATTTATTAATAATTATTACTATAAATAAATATATATTTATTTATACTTATAAAATTTTAATTTATGTAATTATAAAATTATAAGCAATATACTTATTATATTTATAATCATATAAATATATAAAATAAATATAATAATTATATATATTTAGAATATTATAGATATATATAACTACATTTCTTCTAATTTTATAAATATTTATAGGAAATATATATTTATTTATAAATATAATTATAAATATATATATTTATTTATAAATATAATTATAAATATATATATATTTATTTAAATAATTATAAAATTATAACAAATTTATATATCTAATATTTTTTTTTTAATATATATAATTAATATATTTATGATGATTTTAAAATTATTTAAATATATCTGTATTTATTTATAACTATAAGTAACGTTTGTATTTGTTTATCAATATTTGTATAAATATTTATAAATATATTTATAAATATATTTTTATTTAATTATATATAACATATTATATATGAGATAATAAATATATTTTCTTATAAATTAATAATTATTTAAATAGATATAAATTTATTTGTATTTATTTATAAATAATTGTATATATTTATAAATATATCTATTTAATTATATATTTATAACTTTATAAGTAGTATAATAAATATATTTATTATAATTTTATAATTATTTACATATATATATATATATATATATATTTATAGTTATAATTATAATTATAAATAGTATATATTTATAAATATTTGTATATAATTGTTAATTATCTATATATATATATTAATAAAATTATAAAATTATATGTATAATTTTATAATTATTTATATATATATAGTTATAATTATAATTACAAATGTATTTGAAAAGTATTTATATATATCATTAAAAATACAATAAAATATATTTATTATTTAAATATATTTAATGTAATTTTATAAGTACATTTTTTAGAACATATATAGTTTATATGGGTAACATTATGAATTAATTAATATACCACATCAATGGACAATGTGATGTAATGTATAAATGAACATTCATGCATGATACATAACATATACACATGATCAATATATTCATTGACCAAATTCATTGGAAACCACATATATATTCAATAATTTTATTTAAAATATATATATTAAAAAGTATTATATATTTATAAATAAAATAAAATAAATAAATAAAATAAATATATTAAAAATAAAAAATATAAAAAATATAATGAATTAATCCAATAAATCTAATAAATCAAATAAATCTAATAAATATAAATATAATAAATCTCTAATAAATCTAACAAATCTAATAAATATAATAAATATAATAAATATAATAAATATATTTATTATTTAATGCAATTTATTATAATCTTATAATTATTTAATTATATATATATATATAATTATAATCGCAGAAATTCCTTTTTTAATTAAAACATTGTATATATATTTTTGAATTATTAAAAAAAATATATTAATTATAAACATGCATTTTTATTTAATGTATACAAATAAAAATTAATTTTTAATATAAATATAATAATTTTATATAAATTAATAATATTTTTTATTAAAAACTTTTATCAGTGCTAATAATAGTGATGATAAATGTACCCTTTATTAGTGCTAAGAAAAGAATTGATAAAGGGTACATTTATGAGTGCTTTTAGCTAGTGCTGATAAAGGCTCACCCCTTTATCAGCGCTTTTTTCTTAGCGCTGATAGAAGACAACGCTTCCCTTACCCTATTTTGTGGTAGTATTCCTCACGGTAGAATTGAGAATAGACCCATTACTTGAACTCCTCCCATGATGGAAGTTCCTTCCCACCATCCTTGAGCTTTTGATGCTTCATCCTCCACCATAGAGATTCATCATCACCAAAGTAAAGAATGACGGTCTTTACACGACCCATGTTTTCCATGAAGTTACTAACCTTGAAGTATTACTCCATTTTCCAAAAGAAGTTGTCTAAATCCTTGACATCTCGCTTTCCATTGAAGTGTTTTAGATGAGGCACATCAATCTTTGGTGTGTCTCACACAATCACCCCACTAGCCAACTCACCATGGTAGTTGGACCACTCCCTCTTAAATTTATCAAGAGTTTGGTCGTACCTGACCATCACATCCCCATGTTGTGCCAAGACCTCCTTTGTCCAATCCATGAAGGCATCCTTCCCGACAACATTCTCCTTAGCATACATCTCAACTGACACCACTCAGTCTTGGAGATTGAAGAGCGTGTCAAGTAGGTCCATGATGCCTAGTGCCCTTCCTCATCATCGCCTTTGACATAGTCGACCCTTTCCTTCACGTCAGCAAGGCATTCCTCATCCCCTAGGAGTCTCTCATAAAGAGTCTCCATAGTCTCACGGGACTTCCCACCATTCTTCTTATGAACAGGCAGCATAGTCTCCTTCTCGGTCACAATGCTAGAATCTTACCCATTCGAACTTTCCATCACAAACACTTGCCTTGAACACCTCTAATACCAACTATCAATAGACCTATCTTTCTCCCAAGATCTTGTATGACACTTGGATAACTTCCTCACTCAAAGCCTAGACAAGTTAAGCCTTACACACTCACAACATAAGTAATACCCTAAGATAAGTTCTTGACTGACTCACAAGACACAATTGTTTTGGAATCTCTCAATTGATCTCAACTTCTGTGTGTTTACAAATGAAGAGTCACTCCCTTCGTATAGGGTTGAGTAGAAAAGTTTAGAACATTCTATAATATGTGCACTTTCATAAGATTCTAGATTATTTTGGTCTATCCTACTAGAATATACACGGAGCATTATAGAACCCGTTGAGATCCACAACCTTCCATGAAGGTCTAGAATGTTTCAGAGCCTTCAAGGTCAAAGAGGTGTTCCGCAACACTTCGGAGAAATCTGAAATATTCCAGAACTTGTTATAGATGTATAGAACTCTAGAAGATTCTAGAGACCCTAATCACTATATCTTCTCTCTATGTGGAGAGGTGTGACATGTAGCTAACTTTTTCTTCAGCAACAAACCTGAATGTTCTTTTAGAATAAAATAGATTTTTGAAAGACACTAGAAAATTCCAGAAGATTCTATTATACTCATCTTTGACCTTATATACCTACTTTAAATTCTTCTTCAGTATTGGTTCAAACCTTCAATCACCATAAAAAATTAGGGCTTTGTGATTTTCAATACTTTCAATCCAAACATAAATTTGGGACTGTTAATATTTCATTTCGGAGGCTAAGTGCAGTGCGGTCCCAGTGTCAGCTAAACACAAGCATAATACCATCCACTTATTAACGATCTTTACCACCCAACATGGTGACTTCAATTCCTAACACACAAATCACCGAACATTTGGGGTGCATACTTGTATGAATTTTCAACTATAATAATGGGGGATTCCAACGCCCCCATAATCTACTTCAATTATTCCTGCAAAAAATAACAAAGACAAACAACAATCAAAGTCATCACTCTATCATGCATGACATCATCAGCTTCGAAATTCTCCATTCTGATCGGTATTGAGAAAAAAATCTTTTGATGTGGTGAAACTCAACCCCATATCAGCTTCAGATAACAATCAGTGAATTCAACATCTTTGATTCTCATCTCAGGTCTCCATCACCAACTCAATCTGACATCAACAAGATTTCCAATTGTTCACCCATACCCTAAGCTCAGTGACAATGGTTCCCAACAACATCATCATTAGCATTCAAGTGAAGCTCATTTCAACACAAAAACGACTTAGTCATCTCAAGTAGGGAAACCCGAGTGAACCCTCCATCAACACTCGTTCTATCCTTTAATCATCGGATCATTTTAGATTCAAATTCAACTTCCAAAATTAAGAGTGAAACATATTAGATAGAAGTTGAATTTAAAATTTTTAACAAGAGACACATGAAATATCACTCTCCTCTAGGTTCCACTAATAAAAGATCTATTTTCACTCCATTTATTCAATTTAAATGATTATTTTGTAAATCAATTGTTCTCCTTTTCATCAGGGTTCAATATTCCCCTCAACTTAATGAATTCATTTTTGACTATTGGACACTTTATTGATTTTTTTTAAAATTATAGTCATGTATGTGAAAAACAATATGAAAAAACACTTATTAGATATGTACAGAGGTCTTATTCACATACTCAGTGCCTAAAGTCTTAGAGATTTACTATGAGATCTCAATGGCCAATTTTACTACAATGAAAAAGGACTTATAATATTATCTTTTTAGTTTACTACTGTGGCACCTTATTTTCAAAAAGGGTGAGTCATTGAGGTTCAAGTTGAAACTCTGGTTTCTAAATTTATAATCTCAATTCCATTGAAATATCTCCCATCACACTCCCTTTTCTATTTACTAAAAATAATGTCCATAAAAACAGTGGGAAAAATTATCTCAGAAATCATGGAATTCTTATAATTTTAGACTTAGTGAAACCCTTCAGTTTATTATGAAATTATTACTTAGGTAGGAAGAAATTCATTTTTATTTTTCTTAACCTAAGAACACATTAAAAAAATGATTCTTTTACAAAATTCCTGATATGATGCTTTAAAGGGAAGCATTTTGAAAACATTTGAGGGTTTTTTATGTGTACTATATTAAAGCACAGTTAAAACATATTAAAAATTCCCCCATACACACTTAAAATCCAATAATGTCTCCATTGTTGAATCTCAAAGTGGGAGAAACTTGTAAAAAATTTGATCTAAATAGATTCTATTATCAACATAAGAAATGTTTTGTTTTAAGGGGTGACAAGGTAGATCATAAAAGATTTTTCCACAATACTCATCATTCATACAAAATAAAAACATGCACAAAAGGTACCTACTGACAACTTCTTAGTAGGTTTAGCACAAAAAAAAAGAATTTCAAAAGTTTTTATGTTACTGATGAGTTCAAGAATGAATTTTAGAGAAGCACAAAAACTAATCATGCAATGAAAACATTTTTTCACATAGAAACAACTCAAATTATTATAGTGAACAACAAGAAATTTAAAAATAAAGCATTCTAAACTGGAAACATCATTTATAAAATATAGGGTAGTATTAAAAGTACAAAAATTATGAACTCGAAGGGATTTGTAATTTATAATTGAATTCCAAAATTAAAAGAAGAGTTTTTATTTAAGGCCATGAAAAATTATATTTTTTATGAAGAATGAAGGTGGTGGCCTATCATGCACTTTAAATAGAAACTCATGCATTAAATTCATAAGAACTTATGTTGTTCATGTTTTGATTTATTTGAGGTAGGAATATACTAAGGATATTTATTAAGTTGGGCCTTAACCAAAACAATATGGGCCAAAAACATATACCCAAGGGGCTAAATCAAACACAAACATGTGGGTGGAGGCCTCAACCATATGAGAGAGGCATCCCACAAGGTCTCACATGGATCTATGTGGGGAAAGTGGGTTGGGTCATGTATAAGCCTGCATGAGCATGCAGCATGGGTGTACTAAGGGAGAACTAGGTTATGTCGTAGGGGTGGCAGCGTGGCAAGGAAAGATTGTTAAGAGTGGAACCGATACCCACTTATGTAGACTGAATGAAATGAGTTTCCTTAGAAATCAGAGTGAATACACATGGAAGGTTTGATGTGGGATGAAAAAACCATGACTATTATTTATCCAACCTTTACTTATACATACATAACTCTAGTTTTTAGATGTGTTTAATCTGAACCATCTGATTTCACATGCCACATGAGTTTAAATCATATTGTCTTCTTCAAACTTTGGTGGATGAGACTGCTACCTGTGAACCTGATACAAATTATCGTCACCTGATATTAATCCATGAGATCAAGGAAAGGTTGATCAAACTAAATCCATGCATGCGACATCATGTTGCATGCATTCCATTATTCTAAGACTTGTTTCTATCCAATTTCAATCCAATTTAAGCCTGAGTTTGTCTGATGAAAAAATAGAAAAAATTAGTAGAATCATGTGATATTCCTTGGATTACAAGAAGAAATCAAGAAATCATGATATTTTGTCACATGAAAAGGAATGTAACTTCATTCACAAGAGTATCCAACCTTTTACAGTTATTACCACATGAAGGTTTTTTTTATTTTCAGGTCACTGTCCACAATGGTGTCACCTGAAGACCTAATAAAAATAATATTGGCATTGAAAAAATATATCATGTAAATAAATAAAAATTAACAGAGTTGTCTCATGATCAATGAATTGATCGGGAAAAGTGATTGTGTGATAACATGATCATTCCAGCGATGCATGGAGAAGCTGAGTTTTTCAGTAGTTTGAAATAAATGGGATCCCAAGATCCTTGGGGGGATTTAAATGAGTCATTAGCATGAAATAAAAAGTATAGATTTTACAGTATATCCTCCTATATAAATACTGAATAATGGAAGGAAAAAAATGTTTTTGTCATCCAGATAATTAAGATAACTCTTGAAACAAAGCCTCTCGTATGATTCATTCAAATGAAGAGGGAGTCTATGTGATCCAATCATGTGAAGAAAATCCCTTTAATTAACTCTTTATTACATGAATACATTTGAGAATAACCTATGGACACCCATTTTCATGTGAAGGAACCCACAGACAAACACCTCTTATCTCATAAAGCAACCTACAGACAATGATTTGGTTGTGCAAATCAATTACACAAAGGTAGTGAGATATCATGTGAAATATTCATATGAAGAATGGAGGATATCCTAACTTAGATTATGCAAAGGCCATGTGATTAAAGAAGGATAGTTCATGTGAACCCTCCTCAGTCACATGAAGGTAGCATGAGACAATCCTTACTTATAATCCAAGAAAGCTATGCACCCTACGTACCACCTTTGATTAAAATCGAGTAGTTGGAAAGGAAAAGTTAAAGAAGAATATTAAAAGGGTACTTAAAATTTTTTTACATTAAAGAAATTTATTTTCAAAATTAGGTAAAATAATTAAAATGATAAATGGTATGTGTGATGTTCATACACCATGCATTATCATATGCATGCATGAATAATGTTGATAATTTAAGAATGAATAAAGAGTTGACTTTGTAAAAGATAAATCATGCATAAAATATTGTTGAAGAAGTTTTTTGCATCACTTACACACATTAATTGAGGCTGGGACTTCATCAGACGTAAGGAATAATTGCCTGAGCATAGTTTCACTTAGGAATATGATCAGATAAAGGTGATCAAATTTTATTGAGAAAGACCAACATATTTTAAAAGGTAATTGAAGTGTAAATGAGTAAGTGTTATACAGAAAGATCTTGGAGGAAGATAAAAAACATCCTGTAGTGGATCAATCCTTGAATAATTGAGGAAGTCTCTCAGTTGGTGCTTGGAATAGGAGAAGTCTCCTATGTAATTATGGATCAGAATTCTCTATTGAGGATTCTAGAGTAGGCTAATGTGGATTCTGTTTACACTATGGGATGTAGAGTAAAGAACCTCATTTGAGGATTTAGGAGAGATATAGTGTGATTATATATCAACCATTTTAATTGATAACAATATTATAGTGGAGAATCCATGTTTGGGGGAATGACCAACATGATAAGGTGTAGGTCTTGGTACCGAACCTTGAAAATATCATGTGTGGTAGTCTCTATTATTATTATATATATATATGAATTGAGATTGTGAGATATCACTAAGTGGATATAGAACCTTAAAAATTTCAATAGGTTGAATTCAAAAGAAAGAATTTGTAAAAATTAAACCTCTAATTCACCCCCTCAGTGGTCAATCTGGCCTGGGGATCTAAAATTTAATTGAATGTTTTGATAAGACGCAATACTTTAAGAACATTATGTGTGTTGGGTTATAGGAATATGAAAACCTTATTATGTGTGGAACCACTAGGGGTTATGATTGTGATATCAATAGACTATGGTAGGACTTGGTATCATAGGATTTACGTTATATCAGATTAGTGTTCCTTGTATGTCTGAATTACATTTTCCCATAGGCTATAACCCATTTTTTATTTGTTCTTGGTTTCATTATTGATGGAATTTTTTATTCCTTGACTACTTACATGTTTTTATTTTGAGATATGGATAATTTTTACTACTTAACTCTATGTTATCCATCATGTTTATTTCCATATTATTGTGGCTTTGATTATGGAATTTTTTAAAGGAAAACCAAATGATGTTTTATGAGAAATGTTTCTACATGATCTGCTTTATAAAAAATGTTTTTTCATAAAGCTAGATCTAATGATTTCATGGTGAAATTCATTATATAGATTCATTGTGGTATCTTACTGAGCATTTGTCTCACACCCTGCATATATTGTTGGGTGTATACAGACATGGTTTTGTAGGATATTTATAAAGGGAAGGATGTCATGAAGCTTGACAACTTCTCTTGGTTTATATCTTTTCATGGTGTTATGAGATGGTGGTGAGGTACGGTTACATAGAGAATTTGTTTTGGACCTGGACATGGTATGTTTCTGAGTTTATCTTTATGTTTTGTTTTGTTATGTCTCATGGTTTTTTACCTCTTCTTCCGTGGTTTACTATATTTTTTTATCCTTATCTTATTATACATAAGGCATATTCTATTGTGTTTTTAGGGTGAAATAATTCCTAGGTTTTTGTATGTTGATACCTAGGTACTTTTCTCTAGCTAATGGCGATTATAAACATGCTTCGATGGGTTAGCTCAGGTGACGTTCCAAGTTGACTTGGGTGTATTTGTTACATCATGACACCATCATGCTATGTTTCTATGTTTGTTTCATAACTTTTTATAATGAATTAAAATCCATTGAAAACATTTTCTTTATAATCACATGCTACATTGTTCGGATCAAACAACAATGTCCTTATTTCCTTACATACATCTTCTTTTGATAAAATTTGAACCTAAAATATATCAATATCAAATATTAAATAAGTATATATGATTAAATCATGTAAAAAATAAGTTTGTTTACTTTAAATTTTAACCAAGAAGGAAATAAATTATTGTGTAATTACTCTTTCCTCTTAATACATAAATAATGATGTATTATTTTTATAATTTCCTTATGTTCATTGAAAATATTAAAGTTTTAAAATATAAAAATCTATGAAAGAATACAAAAAAAATACATAACTATTAGTTTATTTACCGAATGTAATCATCAACCACACCAGAGTTTAATAATATTGTATGATGATCCATTTCCCACTATTTCATAAGAGAAATACACAATGAGTATGATCTAGATATACCCACTATTTAGGGAAGTGATGGAAATATAGGCTCAATGAGATCATATTACTCACATTTAATTTTCATTGTCAAATTAGATCTCATAATGACATTATCTAATTACATTGAATATAAATCCATGGATTCCCTAGTTAAATAACTTATCACAATACATAATATTTCAATGTATACATAATTATTTCTATCAGGAACATTTAGCAACTTGAAATAGGACAAAAAAAATTATGTGGGAAGATTCCCCAGCTGAAGTAACATACAAGTGAAAAAATAGAGGGAATTTTTTTATAAATTATTATGAATTACCAACACATTTTTCTATAGTTTCTAAAAAAACCCCTCTATTCATACTTTCAGCATTAAGATCTCAATAAAAGTGACATAACCTAATCACCATGACTCTCAAATTATGTGAAAATAAAATCTAAATGGTAATGGGAATCAACTCATGATACACTATATGGCAGTCATGGGTTTTAAGATATTTTAGTTTCAAATATCATGTATTCACCAATTTTGAAATATTACTTGAATTACAATTGAAAAATTTAAAAAATTCTAACACTTGAAGGAATTATTCTTTCTCTATATTTTTCATTGAAAAATAAGAAAAAGGGAATTTTAGACTTAGTTTTAATGGTATTTTGGGCCAAAAAATTTATAGAAACACATACTTTTCATACTTAAATATTATATATTTTTAGATGAATATTCAATACATAACATTATGATCCACGCCAAAACTATAAAGGTTTAGTATCTTTAGAGACTATATACATAAACACCTTATTTAGGTACATTATTCATCATATATCATAAGGTTTATCTCACTTTGTAACCTTTTTGACATACCCTACTTAAAATCTTTTTTCATAACATGAGGAAAAGAAATATAAGAAAGGGTGATATCAGATGATTAATAAGGGTAAACCTGGGAGATATTAATTGATAATAATATGAAATCATAATATAATCATAAGGGTATAATATCATGATAATAACTCACAAAGTTCATACCCATTATTTCTTTGATCATAAACATGTGTCATAGTATAAAAAATTATCATTTCAAAGGAAAAAAATCATAAGAGTGAGGAATCATCATAAAAAAATCATGATCCATAAGTTGAAATCATAATCATAAGAACATGTCATAAAAATTTTGGCACTATGATAGGCATAAAAAAACATTTCATATATCAAGGGTAACTGTTGAGACCATCAAATCACAGTGGATCAGGAATCAACACCTATTTCCCATATCATAATAGATCAGGCATCACCACCTTTTTTCATAGTGTATTAGGAATCCCTACCTATTTTCCACAGTGGATCAATCACATAAACTCATTTACCATAATTATATCATGAGATATAAGGATTTACCCAATGTATTGGAGGGCTATATAATTTTTGTCCCACCTTCCATATAGTTAAAACTATACATATGTGTTCCACAAGATCATAAAACATTCACCATCTTATCATAGAATAACCTATGGAAAAAATACAGGTTTCATAAACATTTCATCATCATAATAATAAACCATATATATAAATAATATGTATGGTATCATTGGATAATATCCTCAGTAATTAATAAGTAACCTAAAAGTATATTATCATATATGAATAATTCTTTTAAAAGATTATTGGAATATTTCTTAAGGACAATTCCCTTTTCATTTTGAAATATTTTATTAAAAATAAAAATATTTCTAAAATATTAAAGAAGATATATTATTTTAAATGAGTCATGAAAACATTTAAATGAATATTCAAATCATTTAGCAGTCTTGACGATGGAAAAAATCCATTCATGTTGAGTATGTTAAAATAAAGATTCCTTTTATATTTTTGGTAAAATGTCAAAAGTGACTCATTTGGAAAATAAAAAGAAGATTCATTTGAAATAATTTTAAAAAGTAAAACATGGGTAAAAATGAATTTAAACATTCATATGGTAACTATAAAAAATTATTGAAAATATTTTATAGAAAACATGGACATAGAAGAAAAATATTTCTAACCAAAGAGGAAATAAATTCTGTTTTTCTTAAAAATATTTTCCTGATCATTTTAAGTACCCAAGAGAGGGAAAATGTACAATTAATTGAAAATTACATGAATAAACATATTATAATAGAATTAAAGTGATTTATAATATAGGGATTATATAATTTCCTCAATGAAAATTCAAGCATAAATAATCCTAATTAAACCGGGATTGAAACATAAATCCCTTACCTCATGTATTTTCTTTCTTCATATGTGTTTAAACCTCCTGTATAATAAATATAGATTTATTATATAATTATTATATAAAAATACTAATATATATATCATACCATATATTATTTACTTACAAAATATTATCACTTTTTTGTTAACAAATTATTATTAAAATCATTGTTCTAGGTGATAACTGCTTCATTTCTCATACATATTTCGATTGAGAAGTCCCAATCCTTGTACTTTTATCATGGTTACACAATATCCAGAATGATAATAATTATATAATTATTATATATATTCATTATATATATTTATATTCATCTATAAAAGGTAGATATTGAAAAATAAATTACATCGTTCATGGAGATGGTAGGTCATGCATACGAATGAGCATTGTTTTCACTTTTCAACAGACAGAACGAAAGAAAGGTAAATAATAATTAAACTTTAAAGAATAATTATTATATATTATAATATATATATATATATATATATATATATATATATATTAAATCTATAATTATTACCATCCAGGTAAACTGGAAATGAAAAATGAATCACATCGTTTCATGGAGGCGGTAGTCTACACTTACACATGAGTGACATTATTATTTTTCAAAGGATGAGAAGTTAAGAAGTTATATAAGATATTATGATTATATAATATTAATTATATTATAAATATAATATATAAACATTAAAAATATCTTAATAACCATCCAAGGAAGATAGTGATGAAAAATGAATTGTATCGCTACATGGAGGCAATAGTCAACACAAACACACGAGCGATACTTTCACTTCTTGTTTAACAGAATACACGGTGGATAATGGTGGTTAAAAAATCATAATAAAATTTTAGTATATTTAATATATTTAATTTATTATTTTATGATTAATACTAATGATTTATCGAAGGTATAAAAAGAAATAATTTGAAAGAGACCCGGTAAGATGATTACCTCTCCTTCGATAGGCCTCCATTATATCCCTTATTAAGGACCCTTGGAATGATATTTTAAGAATAAAAAAACTATATTTAATGGATAGTGGATTTTATAAGATATTTGGGTAGATTATGGTTGATATATATGTCTCATGGAGGTGTAAAGAAAAGAGAGAAGGGGTGTCCTTTTATAAGGGAGTAAAATGACACACTTGGAATTACTTAAAATATTTAAATATAATTAATGTATTTATCAAGTATAATGCTTTTAAATAGACGTTAATTTAAATAAAAAGGTTAAATTGTCTAAACACCATCACAAAATTATATTTATACAAGTTTTTGTGTCATTTTAAACCTTATCATTTGGTTTAACCCTTTCATTAACCAATTTTAACTTTAACTGCATTAACGGATTTTCCAATATTAAAGGGTTATAATTTAAATTATAAGGTAAAAATTGGATCATAAATGGAAAAAGGATGATATTTTAGACTATTTATCATCATAACTATCCTATTTAATATTTTTATTATTTTTAAATAATTTAATAAAAAATAAATTTTCATAAAATACCATTAATGTCATTTTGGACACTATTCACTTAATTTGACTTTAAAGACATGAATATAGTAATGTAATTAAAATATAAACCATTAAAAAAATACCTAATATGTTTTATTCATATATAAAATTCATTTTTAAGTGTAACTCACCCAAACAATATTATTTTTTGAGTTTTTAAAATCATTTACATGATTGTTATACTGCTTGCATAAGCACCGTGTCAGCGTTGTGTAAGCGTTTAAGATAATTATTACATCATTAAAAACTAAAAATAAATTAACATGATAAAAAAATTAATTCATATTTAAAATAAAAATTTATAAGTTAACTTATTCTCTTTTTAACCTTATGTAAAAAATTTAATGATATTAAAGTCAAGAGAGTGACATTTTGGAGTTTTCTTTACTTAAAATAATATAAATGTCATTATCAATGTAAAATGGCACAAAAATTCCATATATTATAATTTGGGATATATATGGTCTAATTACACCCATAAAATTAAATAAAGGCATGTTTTGGTATGACTCTGATACCTTATATCATTGTTTTAGCTCAATTTTACTTGTTTTACCCTAACAAAGGTGACAAATATTTACCATGATTACTATTTATAATAGAAAAAAATAAAATTAAACTATTTAAAAAATTTTAACTTCATAATTCCAAATATGGAATCCATTTTTTAATATTCAATTCATATACGTGTAAGAATTTAATTTAAAACTAAACCTACAAAACATGATGAAAAGCTATTTTGTAGAAAAAATGCTTTCAGAAGTATAAATAAGTTTTATACTAAAATCCAACATAAAATTATTTCCAATGACTTTAATTGGATTATTAATTATATAAATTAACTAATTTTTCTTTTAAAAATATTTAAAAAAATGGAACTTTATAAATTCTTGAAACAAAAAAGAAAGTTTTCAATAAAAATCATATTTTTTCATTATTCATTAAAAAATAAACCATTTTAGAAAGTTATAAAAAATTAACTCTAAGATAATTATGATATTATAATTTAAAAAATAACGTTCTTTTTTTTAAATAAAATTTCTAAAAGTGGAAGAAATTAATTATATTATTTTCTCAAAAAAATCAATAAAAATTATTTTTGAGGAAAGATGTATTTTTAAAGCATATAATGACTTTAATAAAAATATGTTGGATTAATATATAATATTTATACATATTTTTTTTAAAATTTCGTTGTTCCTATTCATTCATCCAATTCAATATCTATGTTATAATGATATACTATGTTACGGTTCATTTAGACTCGAGGTTGCACGTATTGTAAGCTATCGAAGAAGTCAAATTTATTTAAAGAGATATATATCATAAAATCATGGGGGTGTTACAAACTTTCCTTGGATTTTTATTATTTTGGTACTTCATAACATGTACTATTTATCATTGGGAATTTTAGTTATATAGTGTTTTGGGCTCCTTTCCACGTAATGGGCGCCCTCTTAACCCAGTAGGAGGGGGTGTGTTTTTCTTTTCTTAATAAAAGGGTGTGAACCTAACTTGTTTTAATAATAAGAAGGGTATTTCCATTGATTTTTTCCAATTAAACCATGATGATGTATGAGTTTAACACCCCAAGACATTAAATCACAATGTGAGATAAAATCAACTTTTTTCCCTTTACATTTAATTTTTTAAGTAACATTTCATGCTTGTTTTTTTTGATATGAATTACATCCAAGAAGTGATGAAAAAAATTCGATGAACAATATAGAAACTCAAAGAATATACTTTTCTTTATCCAATTTTTATTGAGATTTAAAGGAATATTCCTTCACTTTCTCAACACTGATCGACTATTTCCAAGAATATAACTCAAACTATCAAGTTCTTTAAAGATTTCATCCCTCGACATTCATTGAGGTGCTTTGTTTGTCTCCATGAAATTATCAAAGTTCCTTTAATTTTTCATATAGGATGATCCATTGGTAAAAATCATTAATACCCTATAAATATAAAAGTTCATTAAAACTTTAATATCTTAAAGTGTATTTTTTATTCAAATGTGGCATGATAATTTCCCCTTTGTACTCCAACGATACATCATTACTAAAAATGGGAATCAATTATCGTCCATAATAATGATGAACCAAAAATAAATCAATACTATGTAAATTCATAATATTACCACACAATGATGATACAAATCTCCTTTAACTCATTTATTAATGGTTTCAAGTATATGTCAATATTATTTCCAGGATCATTGGGTCAAGATATCAACTTACTCATGACAATAAATGGATTCTTCATACACAATCATAAAAAAAAGATATAAATATGAATAAAAATAGTATAAGTTATTTGTGTAGTATGAATTGGGAGAAACTAATTGAAACCATCCCATGATAATCCCAATCTAACATTTTGTGGATCAACTTCAAAATAAAGTTGTAACCTATCAAATTCTTGTGAGGATAACCCGTCTGTATGATTCACTATTTCATCATTATCCTTATTTCTTTAATACTAATTCCATCTCATATTCCTTAAAATTTGGTTTTTAATAAAATTTCATTGAAGTTTAGGAATTAAATTAAAGTACCACATAACTTTCTTAAGTACACAATATTGATTTCCATTTTTATTTTCCTTTTATCTTGATGTACCACTTTGTTTTCACTCATTCAAGACTCATATATACTTTGTATTACTCATTTAAACTCTTTAATTTTACTCTCCCTATAACCTTATCCTATGAAACAAAGCCCCTAGTCACTCATAGTTATCTTAATCCCTTTAATTTCAAGGGACTTCAAAAAAAATCAAGTTTCCAACGTAAGTATTATCTCATTATTATGTTTTTATTATTAATATTAATCTTACATGTATCTCATCTCCATAATAATATTATGAATTAATTATCATTATAATAATTATATTTTTCTATATTAATGTTACAATACTTAGTTATTCATTTCCATCCACTAATAAAAACAAAGGAAAGTCAATCATGTGTGTGCACATACTACCACCTCAATAAAGAATCATTTTTTTGTTTTTCTTATAGTTGTTCATTCATTGGCCAAAAAAATTTAAATATGGTTCAACATAATTTAAAAATAAGTATAATATCATTATTATTATATTATACTGATATTATTTCAAAATAAACACCTCATAAACCATACTCACCGATCGAGTTAAAACATGTTTAAGTTTGGATCAGTTGAACCATCTATATGAAAGATGCTATAAAACTCTATTATGGATGACTATGGGAACATGAAAAATAATGTTATTATAATATAATAACTAAATAATTATTGGTATAAGGTTCTTGAAAAATTATATTAAGTATTTAACATATTATTAAAGTATCATTTTTGTTCACTAAAAGCACCGAAATAATCCAACACTGATTCCATTTTCATGAAACATGGCTAAAATGCTTATATATAATGATATTATACACTTATAGAATGATACGAGACACTTAAAAAAACAATATAATTTTTATATTATAGTAAATTTAAATATATATCAATTACAAACTTGGTATCAAAGAATGGGTAATGAGATCAACATTATAAAACATGAGAAAACAGTTAAAGTTATTAACAACAGATAGTTGAAAATAAGTTATAACTAACCAATATACCCAAAATAAATAAATATAAATGATGGATATAAAAGGTAACATATATGAATAAGGTTATGAAATAGATTATTAAAGTATCTATCTTTGTTTTATAAAAATTTATAGTGTCATCAACTAAGCGAGGAAACAAGGTAAGAGTTTTTTCCATATCAACTTCTCTTAATTGATACATGTTTTGATGTCATGCACCAATTTATTATTTTATGATGTATTTAATGATATGTTATTGACTAGATCAAATTTAATCCCTAAAAACTAGTAAATAACAGTGATATAGGGTGTCCTATCCTCATGTAATGCAATGGTGGGTGTGATCCTATAAAATGACTAAAAATCATTAAAACAAAACAAAAACATGCATGAATTGACTACTGTGATGATCATGAAATTTTAAAAAGTAACAGATGTGGTAGGTTGAATATTCTTTAATAGATGAAGAAAAAGTGATAATGAAAATTGAATAA
Source organism: Viscum album (assembly GCA_963277665.1). NCBI lineage: Eukaryota > Viridiplantae > Streptophyta > Magnoliopsida > Santalales > Viscaceae > Viscum > Viscum album. The sequence continues at coordinate 1,215,068,659 of OY728137.1, forward strand.
AGGATGAATTAATATGAAATGCGAAGGATGTTTCAATTTCCCAGTAAATGTATTTCCTATGTATGAAGTTATAATTAAATCAATATTCAAAAACATAAAGTCAAGATTTGACTAGTAATTAGATGATTTTGTATCTCATCACCTACAAAACTCATTAAATTATAAAAAAGAAGTTAATTTCAATTTATAAACGACCATACGAACCAAGATGAAAAAGTTGAACTTGAGAAAACTAACTTCCTCACTCAAAGATTTTTATCAAAAAATAATTATGAAATAGAGAAATGAAAATTTAAAAATCAAGAAAGAATAAATAATAAGAAGAAGAGTAGTCTTCCATTAATTATCTACTCCTAAAATTTCCCCACCTCTTTTTTCCTCTTTGCTCTGTCTCTACTACAAAAATCACTCTAGTAGTCTCTCTCTCCTAATGATTTCAAATCCTCATCATCCCCTACTTCAGTGTGATGATATATTTTATAATATTTTTCTTTTATTTCCCACCTTGAATGCTAACTGGGTAATGGTCTTCACTTCCACATCTACCACATGACCTCCTTCACTGTACACCATCACCTCCATGTGACACGAACCTTCCCTCATTACAGATGTGATAGACCCAACTGCATGTCACAGGACTTGACCTTATCCCAAGATCTCATGTGAAACAGGTATATATTCCTCACTCAAAGACTAGACAAGTTCAACCTTGCACACTCACAACAAAAGTAAGATCGTAAGGGAAGTGATTTACAAGATCACAAGACACAATTGCTTTGGAAGCTCTCAATTTATCTCAAATTCTGTGTGTTTACAAATAAGGAGCCACTCCCTTTCTATAGGGTTGGGTGGTAAAGTTTACAACATTCTAGAATATGTATACTTCCACTATATTCTAGAGTATTCTAGCCTAGCCTACCAGAATATACATAAAGAATTCTAGAACCCATTGAAATCCACAACCTTCCATGGAGGTTTAGAATGTTTCAGAGCCTTCAAGGACCAATGGGTGTTTTGCAACACTCCGAAGAAGTATAGAATATTCTGAAAGCTAGTGGAGATGTAGAGAACTCTAAAGGATTATTGGGAACCTCATCACCAGATCTTCTCTCCATGTGGAGGGGCATGAAATCCTTCCCCACCTATTCTAGCGACGTCCTCAGCACATCCTGATGATACTCCTCGATTGCCTTCGTGAACTGATACAAGTTGTCAGAGGGTTCCTGGTTTACTCGTACTCTGGTAACCCCTTCCACTTGATCAATTACTCCTTGATTTGTGGCACTCCGTTCCACTAAACCATCCGATCATCGAGTATGAGATCCACCTGATTGTCATACGACTCAACAACCTCTGTAGGTGACCTTGTTGACACCCCTCTACTCAGGTCCTTCATGTCTTCATGATATGTCTTGAGCATAATCACATTTAATAGTAGATGAATCTTCATATTGGGAGGAAAATCCAAGTAGTATGATACCTCCCCAACTCGGTTCATGACCTCATATGGTCCCTCATATCAGCGTATCAAGCCCTTGTGCACCCTCTTTAATGCTTTGTGCTACTGAGTCAAGAGTTTCACCATCACCTTGTACCTAGGATAGAAGCTCACATACCTTCACCTTTTTTATCCCACTTATTCATCCTTTTGGCGGCTTTGTGTAAGTGGGTTCTTGTCATGTCGGCCTACTCATGCCACTCCTTTTCCATAGAGTAGGTGGTAGAGCTACTTACTTGGTACTTATCCCTAAGTAACGCTATGTGAGGAGTGAGGGGATTTTGTCCGATCACCACCTCAAATGGAATCTTCCCTTTCAAATCACTCATTTTTAAATTGTAGTAGAATTAGGACACATCAAGCAACTTAGCCCAATCTCGCTGGTTGTCACTCACAAAGTACCTCAAGTAGAGATCAAATAAGGAATTCAACCTATCTGTCTTCCCATCTATCTGGGGGTGAAAACTGGTATAATAGTGGAGTTTCGATCCCAAAAATACAAAGAGATCAGTCCAAAACTTACTCGTGAAGCGTGGATCCCGGTCGCAATGATGTGTCATGGTATCCCCCAATACTTCACCACATTCTTGAAGAGTAGCCTTGTGATGAGTTCTTCCATCACATCTACTGTAGAGGGGATAAATGTGGAATACTTTGAGAATTTTCCACCACCACGATGATGATCCCATACCCTTCAGACTTTAGAAATGCAACTATGAAGTCCATGGTGACTATCTCCCATGGCCTCTCTACAATGGGAAATGACTGTAATAATCCCCCAGACAACTGATTTTTCACCTTGTCCTACTAGAACACAAGACAAGTCTTCACATAAGACTTCACATAATCCTCCATCCTCAGCCAATAATATTCTACCTCTAGCAAGGACTTTATGCGGTGCTTCCCTGGATATCCTACCCATCTCGAGTCATGAAACTCTTTGATGAGATCACTCTACAGGTTTCCCCACTTTGGGACATATATCTTACTCTTTATGGTAAGAATAGTGCCATCCTCCTCCAAAAATATCCTTTTCTTGACCTCTACCATAAGATCCAAGATGTTATTGACTATAGGATCATGGTCCATGCCTTCCTTGATCCTACCCAAGATCCCATTATCCACACAAGACAAGTGGTTGAACACCATCTTCCTGCTGAGTGCATCGACCACCCCATTGGCTGTCCCAAGCTTGTACTCCAAATAATAATCAAACTTGGCCAAGAATTACTTCCATCTTGTCTACTTTGGAGTCAGCTTCTTCTGGGTTTGGAAGTAGCTTTTGGAAACATTGTCGGTATTCACCACAAACCTGGACCCCAAGAGATAATGTCTCCATGCCCGAAGATAATGCACCACGGTTTTCATCTCTTTCTCTTGCACCATTTACCTCCTATTAGTGTCATTTGGATTTCAGATTTTAAAATATATGGGATGTTTTTCCTTCATGAGAACACCCCCAATAGAAAAGTCTAAGGCATCTATGTGTACCTCATATGGCTTGGTTGGATATTCCAAGCTCAAGATCGGTTCCTCCATGATTGTCTTATTCAAGCCTTGAAATTACTCCTCGTATTTCTCTTCCCACTCCCATGAATTGTTCTTATTTATAAAGTAGGTGAGTAGAGCCACCTTCTTTGAATAGACACAAATGAACCGCTGATAATCGTTCACCAACCTAAGGAATGATCTCAACTCTAGAGCCTTGGTTAGCCTCTCCCATTCATCAATATCACAGATCTTCTCATGACCCATCAGGAGCTTGCCTCCTTTTATCTTAGTCCCCAAGAAGAGAACTTCATCCCTCACAAAGGAAAATTCTCCTTATTTACATACAACTCATTCTCCCTCAATACCTTGAACATGATTTGTAGGTGTTCCACATGGTTTACCATTGTCTCACTATAGATAACAATGTCGTCTAAGTAGACTACCAAAAACTTGTCCAAGTATTGGTGGAAGAATTTGTTCATAAAGGTGAATAATGTCACTAGGGCGTTAGTCAAACCAAATGGAATAACAAAGAAATCATAGGATCCATACCTTTTCATGTATGCGGTATTTGGCACATCCTCCATGGCAATGAGAACTTGATAATATCCCAAACTCAAGTCCAGCTTTGTGAACACCCATGCCTTGCCCTAATGATCAAAAAGACCCAATATCAATGGGATATGGTACTTTTTCTTCACCATGAATTTTTTCAATGCCTGATAGTCCATGAACATCCTCAAGGAACCATCATGATTATTTTGGAATAATACGGGTGATCCATATGGTGACTTTGATGGTTGGATTTGTCCAACATCCAACATCTCCTTCAACTGCCTCTTCAAATCCACCAACTCAGGTGGATCCATGCGATGGGGTTCCAAGGAAGGTGGTTTCTATCCCAAAACCAAATCAATTTGATGATCCACATCCATTTTGGGTGGAATATTCTTGGGAAACTTCGATGGCATGATGTTGCTAAACTCTCTTAGCACACCCTTCACCTCCTTCAGCAACTCATGGTTGTCGTCCACCAACCCATATTCTTTCAAAGAAAACAAGAAGGTATCCTATCCTTTCTTGAAACCCTTATTCACTTTCATGATAGAAATTATTGACAATTCATGATTTCCACACACCTTCGTCATCACCATGCATGGACTTATCTCCTCCATGATCACCATTTTCTCCAAGTGAGGTGTTGGTATGAACTTGGATTTCTTGAATAACTCCATTCTCAACACTAGATTGAATTCATCAATGGGAACCACCATGAGGTCAATAGATCCCCTCCATTCTCTAATGAAAAGGGAAACTCCATGGACAATTCCTCTCACCGGTCGAGGTGTGGTATTCATGGATTTCATGAGACTAGTTGTCTTAGCTACAACTAGCCCAAGTCTCCTTTCCTCATCTTCGATCACAAAGTTGTGTGTGGATCCTGTATCGAGCATCACAAAGGTAGAATTTTTATTCAACTCCACCTTTTCATACATCAACCCATCCTTAGGTGGTTTCTTCACCTCCAACGCATTTAAGAGCCTTAGAGTCCCCATTTGTTGCTCATTGGGAACTTCCTCCTTCTATTCAAACATGGAGTTGAGAGCCTTCCTCTTGAGACACTCCCTCCATTGATGAGATCCATCACAAAAGTAGAATCCTCAGGGCCTGTTCTACCTTGATAAGTCCTTGGTGTACTCCTTGTATTTCTCTTTTTCATGGGCATATCGATTCCAACTCTTCTCTTGGTCTCCCCCACCTTTGTCCTTGTATTAATTCCTGGGATTAGGGGGTTCAACCTTCTTCTTGTACTCCACCAAGGACTCAACAATGGACATGGCTTCAGTGAAGGTCTTATGCTATCGACCTCGCACCTCTTGTTGTGTCCATGGATGAAGACCCTTGATGAAATCATACATGTGATCATAGTTGGGATTGCCACATACCTGGACATTTAGAGAGACACACTCTTGAACATACTCATGGATTGTCCCCGTATTCTTAAAATTCCGCAGCTTGTCCCCTACTTCCAAATCATCTTATTTAGGGTAGAAATGAGAATAGAACCATTTCTTGAACTCCTCCCATGATGGAAGTGCCTTCCCACCATCCTTGAGATCTTGGTGATTAATCCTCCACCATAGAGATGCATCATCACCAAAGTAAAGAACGAAGGTCTTTACATGGACCATGTCTTACATTAAGAAAATAGCCTCTAAGTATTGCTCCACTTACCAAAAGAAGTTGTCTACCTCCTTGGAAGCTTACTTTTCATTGATGTGCTTTGGACGAGGCACATCAATATTTGGCGTGTCTCACAAAATCACCCCACTATCCAACTCATCACAGTATTTGGGCCACTCCCTCTTAAGTTGATCAAGAGTTTTGGTCATACCTGGCCATCACATCCCCATGTTGTGACAAGACCCCCTTTGTCTAATACATGAAGGTATACTTCTCGGTAGCATTATCCTTAGCATACCTCTCAACTAATGTGACTCGGTCTTGGAGATTGAAGAGCATGTCACGTAGGCCCACGATGCCTAGTTCCATTCCTCATCGTCGCTCTTGACATACTCGAGCCTTTCCATCACGTCAGGAAGAGATTCCTTAGCCCTTAGGAGTCACTCATCAAGAGTCTCCATGGTTTAATGGGACTTCCCACCCTTCTTCTTAGGAATGTGCGACATGGTCTCCTTCTTGATCACAACTCTAGGATCTTCCACATTCGAGCTTTCCATCATGAACACTTTCCATGAACATCTCTGATACCAACTGTTATGAGACTTATCCTTATACCAAACTCTCATGTGACACTTGGCTAGCTTCCTTACTCAAATCCTAGACAAGTTCATCCTTGCATACTCACAATAGAAGAAAAACTATAAGATAAGTGCTTGACAAGCTCACAAGACACAAGTGCTTTGGAATCTCTCAATTTATCTCAACTTATGTGTGTTTATAAATAAGGAGTCACTCTCTTTATATAGGGTCGGGAGAAAAAATCTACAAAATTATAGAATATGTACATTTCCATAAGATTATAGAGTATTATAGTATATCCTAATAGAATATACATGAAGAATTTTAGAACCAGTTGAGATCCACAACCTTTCAGGGAGGTTTAGAATGCTCCAGAGTCTTCAAGGATCAAGGGGTGTTCCGAAAAACTCTAAAGAAGTATAGAATATACTGGAACATAGTAGAGATGTAGAGAACTATAGAAGATTCTAGAGAATATCATCACTGGATCTTCTCTCCATATAGTGGGGTGTGAGATACAACTAACTTTTTCTTCAACAAAAAACCTAGATGTTCTTCTAGAATAAAATAGATTTTTGAAAGACACTAGAAAATTCCTAAATCTTCTACTACACTCATATTTGACCTTATACACCTAATTAAATTTTTTCTTTAGTCTTGGTTCTGAGCCTTAAATCACCAACAAAAAACAGGTCTTAGTGATTTTCTTTTACTTTTAAACCAAACATAAATTTGGGCCTGAAAATATTTCATTTCAGAGGCCAAGTGAAAAATCATTAGATATGGTGAAACTCAACCTCATCTCAGATTCAGATCACAATCAGTGAATTCAGCATCTTTGATTCTCATCTCAGGTTTGCATCACAATCTGAAATCAACAAGATTTCCAATTGTTCATCCATACCCTAAGCTCCTCGACAATGGTTCCCAACAGTATCATCATCGACATTCGAGTGAATCTCATTTCAGTGCAAATACAATCTAGTCATCTCAAGTAGAGAAACCTGAGCAAACCCTCCATCAACACTCAATGATGTCAAACAAGGTCAAAGATCTTGGAAAAACCCCTAATATTCATTTTCAATCTTTAAAACTCAATTTAATTTCTTCAGTTTTCACATCTCATCCTTTGATCTATCTTCGAATTGGAAACCAGAGAATTTAAGATCCCTTCGGTTTAGTATTAGTGGTTGGCTCACCCTGATGACTTTGGAATCAAATTGAGTTTAGTATGGATTTACCTTGAATCATTGTCTTATTCTTGACCCAGCAAAACTTGAATCAACTTCAACATGAAACTGCATCAGGCATTGTGAAACTCGACCCAGGTGCTTTTGATTCATCAAATTTTTAACCTTGGTTTCCCTACATCATTTCATAAGATCCAAAGATCAAGTATTAGTCTATTACTCTGATTCTCCTTCCAATTCGGAGAACCAAGGTTAGAACAATTTAATATATTTTATTTATTTAAAAAAACTCTTAAAGGAAAGTGGTTATATTCTCTTGTTGTAATTCACTTCAAAATAAAAGGAAATAGAAAATCCCTTCATTACTTGAATAATAATGTCTCCTTGGTGAATGTTAATCACCAGATCATTTCAAATTCAAATAAAACATCCAAAATTAAGAGTGAAAAAAATTAGATAGAAGTTGAATTTAAATTTTTTATCAAGAGACACATGAAATATCACTATCCTCTAGGTTCCACTAATCAAAGATCTGTTTTAACTATTTATTCAATTAAAATGATTATCTTGTAAATCAATTGTTCCCTTTTTCATCTGGTTTCAATATTTCCATCATCTTAATGAACTCATTTTTGACTATTGGACACTTTTTTTTTTAAATTTATAGTCATGTATGTGCAAAAAACTATGCAAAAACAGTTATTGGATATGTACAGAGGGCTTATTCACATACTCAGTTCCTAAAGTCTTAGAGATTTACCATTAGATCTCAATTACTAATTTTACTGCAATTACAAAAGGACTTGTAATATTATTTTTTGAGTTAACTCACCATGGTGCCTTATTTTCAAAAAGGGTGAGTCACCGAGGTTCAAGTTGAAACATTGGTTTCTAAAGTTACAATCTCAATTCCATTGAAATATCTCCCATAACACTCCCTTTTCTATTTACTAAAAAGAATTTCCATAAAAATAGTGAGAAACATTCCCTTAGAAATCATAGAATTCTTGTAATTTTAGACTTAGTGAAACCCGTCAATTCAGTATCCAATTATCACTTAGGTAGGAAGCAATGCACTTTTATTTTTCCTGACCTAAGAACACATTAAAACAATGATTATTTTTACAAAAATCCTAACATGATGCTTCAAAGGGAAGCATTTTTAAAAAAATTCTGGGTTTTTTATGTGTACTTCATTAAAGAACAGTTAAAACATATTAAAAATGCCCCCATACACACTTAAAATCCAATAATTTCCCAATTATTGAATCTCATAGTGGGAGAAACATGTAAACAATTTGATTTAAATAGATTCGATTATCAACATCGGAAATGTTTTTTTTAAGGGGTGACAAGGAATCTTATAAAAGATTTTTCCACAATACTCATCATTCATACAAAATAAAAACATGCACAAAAGGTCCCTACTGATAACTTCTTCATAGGTTTAGCACAAAAAAATAATTTCAAAAGGTTTTATGTTACTGATGAGTTCAATAATGAATTTCAGAGAAGCACAAAAACTAATCATTCCATGACAACATTATTTCACACACAAAAAACTCAAATTATTATAGTAACCAAAAATAAATTCACAAATAAAGCATGCTAAATTGGAAACATAATTTATAAAATGTAGGGTAGTATTAAGAGTACAAAAATTATAACATTTACTCCCCTATAATGTAGAATATTTGACCATTGTTTTATACCAAATATGTAACCTACCTTATGATATTTGAATGAGTTATTTGGTTTAAAGTTTAGGTACCTAAAAGATTAGAATATTATAACAAGTTTCCAAAAAAAATAACTAGAGTTAAAGATTTGGAATGTTTTATCCATTTTTCTCTAACTAGCAGCTCCTTCTCGCTTTAAAGTTCAAAATGAATGATGATGGTAAGAAAATATCACAACTGATGGTTCCTTCTTCCAATGGAAACTTAGAGTTATCCACATTCAAACAAAATAAACAAAGAATGAGTGAGAGTATCCAGAAAAAACTCTAGCAATTTTGGTTTAGACACTCATTGATACTGACAACCGAGAAAGAATCATTTACATAAACAAAAAGTAAACAAGAAAAATTGAAAATAATGGGTTTCCTCCCATGTAATTCTAGCTTTATAGTCCAAAATTGGACTCAATGATTTCTCAATTTTCATAGAAAGAGATGGCAAACAAACCATTTGTCTACCTCTCAATGTAATATTTGATTCTTTATCCATTCACTAGGAAAGGTCAGTTATTTTATCCTAAAAACTCAACAACTCTATTGAAAATTACCTAAATAATAGTGCAAGGAATATACCATATAGATTTGAGCTTCCTATAAAAAATTCAAAGCTTAGAATCATAGATTAGAACCTTTTGACCGACTTTAAAATCCCTATTTTGGATGAAATAATCTTTAAAATCTTTATTCTTTCCTTCTAAATTCTATAATTTTTATAGGACTCTCTCCTAATATCATATATCTCACTCAACTCAAGCAATCTTCTTTATCCAATAGTCTTAAAATAGAAATTTTGGGTTTTCACACCCTAGAAAGTATTGCATTAAATCTCTATAGTAAAATGAAAAGGTTTCCCAAAAATAAGTCTATATTGAGATATCCCTATGGGAGGTTTAAAAGAAGTTTTGTATACCTATAATTTCTCATCATGTTTTAATGAACAATATTTCTTATAACTTTAAATAGTTTTATCTAAGATTTGTTTTAACTCACTATTTGATATTTTTACCCATCCACTTAATTGTAGATGGTAAGTAGTTCCTCTTATATGGGCACACCAATAATTTTCCATCAACGATTTGAATTTGAAATTATTAAAATGTGTTCTGTTATCTATTATAAAAGCCTTTGATATTCCAAATCCTGAAAATATGTTCTTTTTAATGAATTTAACAACACTGTTAGATTGATTGTTGGGCAGTGCCACTACTTCATCCCATTTGGAAACATAGTCTATAGAAACCAATATATACTCATTTCTATGTGAATATAGAAATAGTCCCATAAAATGTAATCCCAAAACATCAAAAATCTCAACCACTAAAATACATTTCTGATGAAATTATTACTTTCTTCCAACATTTCTTAACCTCTGAAACCTATCACAACCCACAATTAAACTCTTAGAATCCATAAACAATGTAGGATAATAAAATCCAGCTTGGAGGAATTTTTGGGTTGTTCTCTCTCCTCCATGATAACCTCCCCATGGCGTTGATTGAAAACTCTACAAAATATCCAACATTTCTTCTTCCAGTGAACACCACCTCGGGATGCCATTAGAAAACCTACTAAATAGAAAAGTATCATCACAAAAATATTATTTAAGTTTATAGATGAACTTATTCATTTGATTATTTGAAAAATATTTAGGAATAAAACTTTGTACTAATAAATTAGTAAAATATGCATACCAAGTAGACTGCTTAACCAAAATAGTGAGTAACTTTTCATCTGAAAAGGGAAAATTAATCTCCCTAATATCTTCACACCAAGTACCAGTCAACCTAGAAATGTGATCTTCAACAACATTATCATCCCCCTATTTATCTCTAATCTATAAATTAAAATCCTATAACAAATGTATCTATCTAATAAGTCTAGTTTTGGCCACTTTATTTGATAGATACTTCAATGAAGTATGTTCTATAAAAACTATAACTTTGGAACCTAAAAGGTACCACCTAAACTTCTTTAGATAAAAAACAACAACAAAAAACTCCTTCTAAATAGTGGCATAGTTTCTTTAGGAACTATATAGAATCTTTCTAGAATAATACATAAATGTAATCTTCTATCTCTCATTTATCCTAAAAAACCTCCAACAATAACATCACTAGAATCACACAATATTTTAAAGATAAAATTCCAATAAGTTATAGTGATGATGGGTGATAAAGTGAGTTTCTATTTAAGAAGATTAAAATATTGTAGAAATTATTCTTCAAAGAAAAAGGGTGTATCTTTAACCAACAACAAACATAGGGTTTTTGTGACTTTAGGAAAATCATGAATGAATGTACAATAAAAATGAACATGCCCTAGAATGATTCTAACAACTTTGACATTAACTAGAGGGGGTATATTTTGAGTGACCTCAATATAAGAATTATCAACTTATAAAATCCTTTTATACACCTTATTTTCCAACATAATTACTTCTATTAGAATAAAAAAACATTTTTCTCAGTTAAGAACTAACTTGGTCTCTAAGAATCTCTTTAAAAAAAATCCCTGATTCTTTAAACTATCAAAAGTGTCCCTGAAAATGGAAAATTCATCCATGAAAACCTCAATGATTCCCTCAATCATGTCTAAAAATATTACCATCATTGTTGAATCTCAAAATGGCTTGGAAAAATGATATTTTCTAGTGGTATAATTCATCTTTATTTAATCTATAGACTCTCTATTTGGTTTCCTTCCTAACCTATATTTTTTCATTCTTTTCATTGGTAAAAACTATGAATCCTACTTTATTTGGGATTACTTGGACCAAGATGACCAAATAAATATATGATATGGGATAAATTATTCCATTATCAAACAACTTGATAACCTATTCTCTCACAACCTCTTTCACGTTTGAATTCAGTCTCCTTTGACTCTCAACTCTCAGTTTTTGGATTTGTTCTATAGGAATATCATTCTTTTAGAATGAAAGTCTAACCCCATTGATGTTAGTTATGGACCAAACTATTACATTTTTGAACTTTTTTAAAACACCCAAAAAAATTTCCTCTTGATTATTATTATGTTCAATAGAGATTATAATTGGCAGTGTGGAATATTTACCAAAAAATAAATATTTTTGGTTTTCTAGGTTGGTTTTAGATCCAGACTAGGTGCTTGTTCACAAGAAGGAAGAATATTATGCCTGGGTTATCCAATATCTTAAATATGTTTCTTAAAATGATTTTGAAAACTATATATATTTCTTAGTTTCTAAACCATATTTTCATTTTTCTTCACCGCTATACAAAGTGGACATACCACCATTATGAGTTTCCATATTATATTTCAATATATTTATCAAATAAAAATCATTAAATTGTTTAAAAAAATATCCCCCAACCTTATCAAATTGTTCAACATTGATTTTAGAAGGTAAATCAATATCAATTTCTCTTAGAAATTTCCTAAGCTCTAAAATAGAAAATTCATCTTCATGAAAGATCTCAAAAGTTGGAACATAGATTATATGAAAATATATAAAATTACCCAAATTTTAATTTTTTTTCACTTTCAAAATATTGGGAAATATTATTTTCAACATCCACTTGCACTTCTTTAGCTACAATTTTTTAAGAAACTATTCTTCTTATTTAAATGAGTCCCCAACTTCAATCATCTCAACTCTAGAACAGTTTTCACCAAATTTTGGTTCTTTTAAATTTTTAAACACCTGAAACATTTCTTATTGTTCACTGAAAGGTGCTATCATGGGTGCTCCTAAATGAAGTGTGATTTTTGTGTACTTAGGTGTAGTAGAGTGGCTGACCAATGTCGTCTCTCAAGGGAGGAAGTAATTTAAAAACTTATTAAAGGTATGTTGAAAATAAAAGAAAATGGAAGAAACAAAATTATAATGATAAGGGGGATTTATTTTTATAAAATAATAAGAATAAGTTTGTTGGAATAAGATTTTATTTTTTTGTTCTTGTTTTTGAAATGAAATTTGATTAATAAAACACAATAAGAATATTTTTTTTAGAAAATTATTTTAAAAATCATAACTGATATGACTTTATATCTTCACTTACTTATTAATAATTATGATTAAAATTAAAATACACTTAATTATGATATCCTAATTTTCTAACCCTCGAACCCTATAGTAGTTAACTTAACCATAACGATTAAATGAATTGAACCCTAGGCTAGCTTCGAAACATGCAATCATAGCACCCTACATTGATTATTGTTACAATACAAACTTATGGTTAGTGGTAAATTTGGGAACATATACATTATTTAAATGAGGATAAATTGATTTTAGATATTATATTTTAACTCTACAAATTAATCTCATGTGGTTTTGTATTGCCGATTAAGGTCATGCTCTCAGAATTCACACAATTCCCGACCTCACGTGTTTTTGTGTGAATTGTTCAATTTCTTGCTTAGTTTATTTTAATTTAAAAAAAAAATTCATAAATAATAATGTGAGAATTATATTAATTAATTTATTCAAAAATAATTAAGTGAATATGGTTAGAGTTATATTGATTACTAAGGACAATTACTCTTCCATGGGTGACATAGTCATTGTAGAAACATTTTTTATTTGAAAAAGGTCATTGAAAGGGTATAACCCATTCATGTTTATACTATTGATTTTAAGACCAAAGAGGAATATTAATAGAATAATATAATTTAAAATAACATAATAAATGGAAGATAAACTAATATTTTATTGAAAGAACAACAATATTACAACAAAGAAGAGGAAAAGAAGAGCATTTTGGAGTAGATCCTAGCTTGGTAGTTTCCATCCTCCAATTGTGAATTGAAATGGTATGTAACCAAATATTCTCTAATACCAATCCTTATATAACTTCAAAACCTCTCCAAATGATAAAAACACACATTTATAGAGTGGAGGGGAGGCTAGGTTATAAGTGGTTTCAAGTGTAAATGAGGAAATTCGTCCAAATATTTTATTCCAATTTGAGAAGACTATTTGGAATTAAAAAAAAGTTAACTAGTTGTACTTATAGAAGGATTATTTGTGAGAAATTGTTTCTAGAGCTCCTATCAAAATTTGGGCCCAATCCAAGAATGGATGGAGAAGTTATGGCCAAAATACAGAACTGATATCCAATCTGGCGAGTCCAGACCATATTTGAATTCATAGACCTTTTACTCTAATAAAATACATTCTTTAGCTCCCATGTTCCGGATGAAAGTTGCATCCCATTAATTCAGGAACACCTTTAAAAAATTTTAAGTTCATATAATACACATAAAATTATTTATGTCTTAATTACTACAGTGCACTTTAAAGGGTAAAACTGGAATTTTCATCAAATTTTCAAATGAATGATATAATCCCAAATATTTTATAAATGAACATATTTAACATAATGTGAGAAAATTATATAATTTATTATCACTAAAATACTCAATAAAATTATGTTTTATGAACTCCCCCACACTTACCCTTTTTCACTCCTTGGCAAAGTCACATATCATGTATTCCAAAAAAATTGTGATAAGATATGAATGTTCAAATTTCTCAATCCATATTTCCAATATAGGAAAAATAATATTCCTCTCAGGAGTAAATATTAATAAATTTGAAATTCATTATATCATAAATTGTATCAAAATAAAATCTAGTGAGATTAATGGAACTAATCATAGAAAAAAAAGTTATGGGTCCACCGTGCCATTAATTCCCCACATGTGTGCGTGCAAACCATTTCAAGCTCATATATCCACCCTATATTCATTATATTCAGATCAAGTAAAATAATTCTTCTTACCTAGTTTAATTCAATGAACCTGTTCTACATTCATTTTCAATCAAATTTTAAAACCCACTCACTTAATCATTTCTGAAAGTCAAACCTTAAGATCCCGACCTAGATATCCCCACGTGTTGTACATTTCATTACTCCCATATTTATTAATAAATATATTTTTGATTTTTTTTTTGATTTTTTGATTTTTAGGGCGTACAACTGTCTGATACCAGGCACACACACACATGTCAATTTGGTATTGTAATGTACTTGATTAGGAGAGAAACAAATGTATGAAAAAACTATTGATATAAGATTAATTTTATTACCTAACTTGGATATACCTTCAATTGAGTAGGAAAAATTTCACAATTCATGGTTGCGTGGAAAGTTGTGTGGAGAAATAAATGACACAATTTACCATGAAAAAATATCACAAATAATGGTGCCATAATCTAAAAGGTTTTATAATGACACAACCAATCATATCATATACGACTTAAATTTTTATAAAAAATCAACCCTTAATAATGAAATATTTCTCATTATTATCATTCCACCAAATGAAAATCCTTTTTTATTGTTTTTTATTGTTTTTTTTGAAAATTTTTACCCAAAACTTAACACAAAATGCACATAAAACACACAAATGAAAATCCTAAATATCTACCCCAAAATTTTGTCCCCTCCCCCACACTTAAAATGTTTCATTGTCCTCAATGTGAACTTATGATATGATATGTTCACATGAAATGTGTACTTTTAAATAGTAAAAGTAATATAAAAGTAAAAGAGTTAGGAACAACTAGATATTTTCAAGTAATGATGGGGTCATGCAATGTGATGAAATCAACTGCATCAGTATGAATTACATCAATATATTTCTTTAAACATTTCCCATTGACTGTAAATCTCTTTCCTATGTCCTATTGTGTGATATCCACTACACCATAATGAAAAAAATTAAAACACAACATAAGGACCTAACCATATAGAATGTAACTTATTAAGAATCATCTTCAGTTATGAACTGTAGAGTAGAACTTTATATCCTATATGAAACTCTATTTGTTGGATCATTACATCATGATATGATTTTGATATTTCTTTATAGAGCCTTTAGTTCTCATGTGATGAAAATTTAATCTCCTCAATCTCTTGAATTTGCAGCTTCTATTGAATTCTAGCTTGGGCCAAATCCATGTTGCATTTCTTTATAGCCCAATATGACTGATGCTCGACTTTCACAAGAAGTTGACAAGCTTTCCCAAAAACAATATGAAATGGGGACATACTGATAGGGGTCTTGTATGATGTCCTATAAGCCCAAAACGCATCATCCAATAACTTTCTCCAATCCTTCCTATTTGGCTGCACAGTTTTCTCCAAAATTTGTTTCAACTCCTGATTTGAAACCTCATCCTGACCATTTTTTTGGGGGTGGTATGGTGTTGATGTTTTGTGTGCCACCCCATACTTCCAAAGGATGGAATCCAAATTCCAATTACAAAAGTGTGTACCTTGGTCACTGATTATGTGATTTGTAATTCCAATCCTACAAAAAATATGTGTCTTGAGAAAGTCCACTACAACATGAGAATCATCAGTCCTGGTGGTTTTAACCTCCACCCATTTACTCACATAATAAACAAAAACCTAAATATGAAAAAAATACAAATGAACTAGGAAAAATACCCATAAAATAAATTCCACATACATAAAAAATCTCACAGAATAATATGGGTTTTTGAGGAATCTCGTGTCTCCTAGAAATGTTCCCAGTGTGTTAGAAATGTGACAATGACTTAAAAAACACATGAGCATCATGGAATAAGCTAGGCCAATACAATCTAGAGTTTAAGACTTTCATAGTTGTTCATTGGGGTCCAAAGTGTCCTCTACATGAACGTGTATGGTAGAAATGTAGAAAGACTAAAACTCATGATCAAGATCACACCTCCTAAAAACTCTATCACTACACATGTGACAGAGGTAGGGATCATCCCAAACATAAAATCTTGACCCACTATTTAACTTTTGGATTTGATTTTTCTTTAAAATTTTCATAATTTCAAAGGCAACAAGGTAGTTAAATAAATCATCATACCAAGGATGAGTACCTAAGATGAACTAAAGATGCTCATCTGGGAAAGTGTCCTGAAGTGGTACCTAGTCCAAGGTGTCAGACTCTAATGTGTGATTAATCCCACTCATGTGGTCTGCCACCAGGTTTTTTGATCCATTCTTGTCCTTTATCTCAATATCTAATTATTGAAGAAGGATAATCCATTATATGAGTCTGGGATTTGCATCTAGCTTCTTCAAGAGGTTCCTCAGAGCTACATGGTCAGAAAAAATAACTACTTTAGAACCTAATAAATTGGATCAGAATTTATCTAAAGAAAATATGATAGAAAGAAAATCATTTTCTATGATTTTGTAGTTTTATTGGGCTGAATCTAATTTCCTTTAATCATAGGCAATCACATGTGAACGTCCCTCCACCCTCTAGGATAAGGCTGTTCCAATTAATAAGTTTTAAGAATCACACATAAACTCAAATGGAATGTCCCACCATGGGGGATGTATGATCAGTGGAGTGGTCATACACTATTTTAGTTCATCAAAGGAAGTCCTGCAAGAATCATTAAACACAAAATCAGAATCCTTTTGAATTAATCACGACATAGGAAGAGCTATCTTACTAAAATATTTGATGAAGTGCCAGTAAAATCCTCCATGCCCTAGGAAAGATCTAACATCATGCACACATGAAGGATATGGTAAGGATAAAATAATATCTACCTTAGATATATCAACCTCTATTCTATGTTTTTACACTATTTGACTTAAGACAATCCAATGATCTACCATGAAATGACACTTTTCAAAGTTCAAGACCATATTTTTATCAATACAATGATTCAACACCTTTAAAAAATTAGAGATACAATCATCAAATGAAGACCTATAAACTATAAAATCATTCATAAATGCCTCCATTTAGGTCTCAATAAAATCATAAAAAATACTCACCATGCATATCTAGAAGGTACACGGGGCATTTCAAAGTCCAAATGGCATCCTCTGGTAGGAAAATGTTCCGAATGGACAAGTGAATATTGTCTTATCCTGATCCTCCAGGGCTATAAGAACCTAAAAATATCCATAAAATCCATAAAAGAAAATAATTTTTCTTCCTAGATAGTCTCTCAAGCATTTGATCAATAAATGGGAGGGGGAAATGTTTCTTGAGAGTGGATTGATTTAGTTTCCTATAATCAATACACACACACCAACTGTTTTTCACCCTCATTGGAACTAACTCCTTTATATCATTCCTAACTATAGTAACACCACTTTTATTAGGCACAACCTGAATAGGATTCACCCAATGGGAATATTAAATGGGATAAATTATACCTACATCGAGTAATTTTTCAACTTCCTTTTTAACAACTTCCAGAAGAGTCGGATTTAGTCTCCTTTTTGGCTACCTAATCGGTTTAGTCCCATCATCCCACAGAATCTTATGCATGAAAATAGAGGGGTCAATACTTGATATGTCATCCAAGGTACACTTGAATTCTTTTTTTTATCCCTCAAACGATTCAAAAGATTTTCTTCATTTTTAAAAGGGATATTGTCAGCAATTATAACAGGTAATCTCTCACCACTCAACAAG
This sequence comes from Viscum album, assembly GCA_963277665.1. Lineage (NCBI taxonomy): Eukaryota > Viridiplantae > Streptophyta > Magnoliopsida > Santalales > Viscaceae > Viscum > Viscum album. Next base: position 1,215,086,768 of record OY728137.1, read on the forward strand.
TATGAGTATTTTATATTTGATGGAAATGGCTTGAGTTCTATTGTAGGGCGTTCAGAAATATATAGAGACATTGAAGAAACTAAAATATATGCATAATGAACATAAATACCAGAATAGAAATCATAAAAATCAGATAATAATTCATCAAATCCATTAATATACTCAATATCCATGTTATAATCAGAACGAGCATAATCAAAATCAGAATATGAATCCATTTCAAAATAAAATATAAGAGAGTTTTCTTCATTATAAACATGTGTATAAGTGATCTTATAAATCAAATTAAAACCAATATTCATAATATCCATAAGTATAGGACAATCAAATTCTATGGGGTTTTTATTTGGTGGTTCAAAATGGGAGATAAAAAAAGTGGAATAGTCCTTTGAGGGGTACTTCATGGAGTCCATAACATTAAATATCACAACTTCATCTCCAGACTCCATTGAAATTTTACCCTCATAAACATTTATGATAGTTTTTTTAGTTTTAAGGAAGGGAATACCTAAGAAAATGAGAGCATGAGAACTTACCTGGTCATCCTCCATGTTAAGCATGTTGAAATCTGCTGGAAAGATCATGTATCTTACATGAACAAGTACATCCTCAAGGAATCCCACTAGATATTCCATAGCTCTATTCACCAAATTCACCACTACTCTCATTGTATTCAACTCACCAACCTATAAAGAAGAGAATATAGAGTGAGGCATCACATTTATGGAAGCTCCTAAATCACATAAAGCACCAAAAACATGTAAATCCCCTATGGTGTATGGGATGGTAAATGTCTTCGAATCCTTTCAATTTTTTGGCATTTCTATATTTGGTGTAATTAGTGATAAAAAATTCCTTCCAAGATTGATCCTATCATCTCCCTTGATCTCTATTCGATTGGTAAAAAGTTCTTCTAAGAATTTGGCATACCTTGGTATTTGTTTAATTAGTTCAAGTAGAGGGATGTAGATCTCAAAACACTTGAATGTATCCAAAACATATTTTTTGCATCACCTCTTCAGCTATCTTCTTAGTTTGTACAACTATATTTGAAAATGGAAGAGGTTTATGAGGACCATCATTAATCCTTTTCTTACCTTTTTCTTTCTTCTTAGGCTGCTCAGCAACCAGTGATAATGGAGGAATCTCCTCAGGTTGGGTGAATCCCGATGGAATGGTAGGTGTAGATTTATCATTCATTTTCTTCCCACTTCTCAATGTGATGGCACTGACATTTTCCTTGGGATTCGGAGTAGGCTGGGAAGGTAGATTTCCAGATTTCTTACTTACTAGTTCATAGAGAGCGGTGGAAATCTAGCTAATTTGTGTCTTCAACTCCCTTAACTTAGAACCTTGAATCTTCATCACATTCTATTTATTAAGAAAATTTTGTTTCAAAAGACCATCAATGTTAAAATATACCTTTGGTTGATAATTCCCTTGTTGTTGACTTGTTGATGATAGAGATTCAAATCTCCTTTGGGGTTATTGGAAACCCTATTTATAAGGCAGAGGCTTTTGGAAATTTTATTGAAAAGGGGGACTTTGTTGTTGTCGATAGCTATACCTCATGTTATATTGATCCTTTAACCCTTGGTTGTATGTTGGTGAAAAGGAATCATACTTCTTCTAGGGATGTGGTTGTTGTTACTGCTGATATGGTCTCCCAAGGAATACTATGGAACAATCCTCCGTCTCTTGTAGTTGGGGGAAACAATCGGCTGAGTGGTTTATTTCAGTGAAAATGCCACACGGCCTCATAGGAGTGTGTTGGGATATATTTTGATCTAAATCAATATACCTCACCATATTAGTCAATTATTCAAACTTAGTATCAATCAAATTATTTTTAAAAGAAGAAAGACTTACCTGATGTACTCCTCTAACATGTAGTGTTCCTCCATCGCTAAATTGTTGGGAGTTTTGTGCCATCTTGTCGATCAACACACATGCAAATGCTGGTGTTTTTTCGACCAATTCCTCTCTAGCTGTGACATCCACCATGCTCCCTTCCATAGGTGTGAGGCCTTATTAGAAGTACTGTATGAGGAGTTTCTCACTGATTTGGTGATATGGGTAGCTTTCACATTACTTATTGAATTGCTAATAGTACTCATATGTTGACTCACCTTGGGATTTCTTGATACCTAAGATCTCATTTCAAATGGAAGTGGTCCTCGATGATTGAAAAAATCTTTTCAAGAAAAGATGTTTCAAATCATTCCAACATATTTCATATTCAAGTTATAAATAATACATCCAATCCTTAGCAGTTCTATCAAATGAGAATGATAATTCCCTTAGTTTTATTTGATCATTAGATAAATTTCTTGGTTTAAGGGTTGAGAAAAACACATTAAATTATTTTAATATTTTTTTAGATCCTCACCAGATAATCCATGAAACTTTGTAAGAAGGTGAATTAACCTAGATTTCAATTCAAATTCCACTTCGATGTTTGGGTATGCAATATAATTTGGTTGATAATTAATGTCAGGTGTAGCCAATTATTGAATGGTTATATTAAGTTCACTATTTTTTTTCATACATTGTTTCTTGTTTTATGTTTGATTCAAAAGTTTTCCCATAATAGAGGAATTCTCCAACTGGTTGAATATTGAAACAACTCATAGAATGAGATTGTCTGATTTGAGATCGAAGGCTATGTTCAATCTTAGGGTCTAGATCTAAGATATCCTCGGGATCAGTTTGTGTCAAAAATAAAATAAAAATAAAAATTAAATGAATAAAAGTGGATCATAATAAAAAGAAAATAAGTTTGAGTTGCTCCAATAAAAATAAAAGAAGAGTGAAAAAACTTGAGAAAGGGAAAAGAAGAAAGAAAGAGGAGAAGAAAAGAATAAAATGAAAAATAAAAGAAATACATTTAATTTGTTGAATAAATTACTCGCCTCCTTAACAATGGTTCCAATTTAAAAGGTTCTGTCATGGCCACTCTCAAATTAAGTGTGATTTTTAGGTACTTAGGTGCAGTAGAGTGGATGACCAAGGTCATCTCTCAAAGGAGGAATTAGTTTAAAAAATTATTAAAGATATTTTTAAAATAAAACAAAAGTGAATAAATGAACTTAGAAGGATGGGGGGGGGGGTTTATGTTTATAAAATAAGAAGCATAAGTTTTTTGGAAGAATATTGTATTTTTTTTCTTGTTTTTTAAATGAAATTTTTTAATAAAACATAATGAGAAGATATTTTTAGAAAACTATATTAAAAATCATAACTGATATGACTATACCTCTTCACTTATTCATTATTATAATTTAAATTATAATCCACTTAATTATTATCCCCTAATTCTCTAACCCTTGAACCCTATAAGAGTTAACTTAACTACAATTATGAGATGAATTGAACCCTAGGCTAGCTTCGAAACATGCAATCATAGAACCCTACGTTGATTTTCATTCCAATACTAGCTTATGGTTAGTGGTAAATTAGGTATTATATAGATTTTGGAAATGTGTATGAATTGAGTTTAGAGATTATATTTTAACTCTACAAATTAATCTCGTGTGGTTTTGTATTATCGATTAAGGTCACACTCTCACAATTCACACAATTCTCGACCTTGCGTGTTTTTTTGTGAATTGTTCAATTTCTTGCATAGTTTATTTTAATTTAAAAAAAATCATAAATCATAATGTGTGAATTAAATTAGTTCATTGGTTCAAAATAATTAAGTAAATATGGTTAGAGTTAGATCGATTACTAAGAAGAATTACTCTTCCATGGGCGACATAGTTATTATAGAAACATTTTTCATTTGTAAAAGGTCGTTGAAAGGGTATAAACCAATAAAGTTTCTACTGTTGATTTAAATAAAAAATAGAAAGATTAAGAGAAGAATAAAATTGAAAATAATAGTATAAATGGAAGATAAACTAATATTTTATTGAAAGAACAACAATATTACAACAAAGAAGAGGAAATGAAGAGCATTTTGGAGGAGATCCTAGCTTTTTAGCTTCCCTCCAACAATTATGAATTGAAATGGTTTGGAACCAATTATTCTCTGATACCAATCATCTATATCATGTCCAACCTTCTCTAAATGATAAAAAAAACATTTTTAGAGTGGAGGGGAGGCTAGGTTACAAGTGGTTTCAAGTGTGAATGGGGAAATTTGGCCAAATATTTTATTCCAAGTTTCCCTACCTGTTTGACCTTCAAAACATGTGAAATAGCTATCCTTCTAAAAGTATGGTTTTTGAGAAATTTCTTTCTCGAGATCCTAACAAAATTTGGGCCCAATCCAAGCACGAATGAAGATGTTATGGCCCCAATATTGAATTGATGTCTAATATGGAGAGTCCAACCCATCTTTGAATTCATAGACCTTTTAGACCTTCAAAACATGTGAACTATCTATCAATATAGAAGGATGGTTTGTGAGAAATTTTTTTCTTGATCTCCTCTCTAAATTTAGGCCCAAACCAAGCATTAATGAAGAAGTTATGGCCCCAATATTGAATTTATGTCCAATCTAGAGTGTCCATCCCATATTTGACTTCATGTACCTTTTACTCTAATAAAATGCACACTTTAGCTCCCATGTCCTGAATGAGTGTTATATCCCATTAAGTTAGTAACACCTTTAAAAAAGTTTAAGTTCAAATAGTACATATATAAATATTTAAGTCTAAATTACTATAGTTCACTTTAAAAGGTAAAATTGGAATTTTTATCAAATTTTCAAATGAATGATCTAATCGCAAATATTTTATAAATAAACATATTTAACACAATGTGAGGAAATTATATCATTTATTATCATTAAAATACTCAATAATTTTTTGTTTTATCATTCACCAAAATTAAAAATCAATGTTCCATTTCCCATATTGATAAAAGATCCTCTTATGGCTAAGAAGGTACTATCTAGAATTATTGGAACCTCTTAGTCACAATCCATGTCTAGAACACAAAAATATGTAGGAAAAAAGAACTTACCAACTCTTATGTTCCAAAGGACTAAATAATCACTGAGAGGGGGGGGGGGGGTGAATCAGTGAATGTATTTTAAAAATTTCAAATTAAAAAAACTCAACCCTTGTAACATTTTAGAGTTTCTTCCTTAAGAACTTTTAGTAAAATACATTACTTGAAAAAATAAAAAAGTAAAAAAGGAACACATGATTTATAAGGTTCATCTTCAATGTGAGAACCAACATCCTTTCCATAGCCTCTTCTATGGTTCTATAGAAATTCAATATTATGAATAAGTGATTATAACTTGTGGAAAATCCCATTGTACACCTTCTATTTCCCGATAGGAAATATTATACCGAATATTGTCAGTTTACCCATTTTCTTACAAAATTTGATAAACAAAAAATATGAAACTTTTTTCAAACTACTCTTCCAAAGTTTTGCCTAGAAACTCTACCTGATGTATCTGAGTATGATCTTCTTAGTCTGGAAATCCTCTATCCAATAGTCTCTATCCATTGTACCTTTTCTCAATCTATACCTTTTACAAAACTACTGTTCAAACTATTTAAAAAAAATATGATTCTAAAATTTCTTCTCAAAACTCATATTGATCCCCTAAATCTAGTTCTCCATGTTTGATAATCCAAACCTTTCTCTATAAAATATTGTGATAAAAGACTCTACCTGAAAACATCGTCTAACATAAAACATTTAGCATTTCAACTTTTTTCTCCGTGAACAGTGTCAAGTAAAAATTCACTTTGCACTTCTATTTATTGATTCTCCAAGAAAGATAAGGGTGGGAAACCAATTTACTTTTCCTTCTCACTCAAATTTCATAGATCCAAATTTATCAAAAATTTGAACTTCATTTGAGAGATTCTCAAATCTTATCAACATTTATGGTGTCTTATAGAATCTTATTGAAATCTCTAGAACTTTAGAATTCTCAACCATAATTGAATAAGAAATTTAAAAAAATTGATCCAGTCCAATCTTGGTTTCTTAGTTAAAACTTGGAAACTTTACATGATTCAAAATTTATACATCCTTTTACAAAGCTCTGATATTCTAACTTAATACAAATTGTCTGTCTGAAAACTCATCTCTTTCCTCTATTCGTTCCTCCAAACTAATTGAAGATGGTTGAGTAAATTGTTAAAACTTATAAAGACTTCATATTCTTACAGTGACTATCCGATAACAAATTCAACACATATGAATTTTTCTCTATCTGATGACTATTTTTTATAAACATAAACAGGTCACTCAGTAAAACTACTTTTGATCTTGTTTTCTAGATAACAATGTATGATTATAAACTTGATCTCTTCTACTTATTTCTTTAAAAGACTTTTAGAAACTCACTTCAATCGATCAAATTATGTCTGATGAAGTATCTTCAAATTTTATCACACACATCTATCTAGAAAGGGTTTTCAGGTGGTCTTTGACTGAAGATATATGTCCAATTACAAATATGATCTCCCCCTTTGTCTTTTTTCAGATATTCAAATATAATTTCTTGAGTCACTTTGAATTTATTTGGCATTTTTAAAAACTACAAAAACTAAAAAACAAAAACTTCAAAGATTCTTAAAAATTATCTATATGATGATTTGTGTTATGTGTTTCTTCTCTATTCTATCCGATAGCCATCATATGGTTTAGTCAGTCTGCTAAGTCAGTCTGATAAAGTCTGTCTAATAAGAAATGTTAAAGAATCATATATTATTATAAAAACATTTGCCTTATCAACCTGACTAAAAACTAACAACTCCGGCTTCTCAAATTTTTCATGAAATAAACTACTTTCTCAAACTCAGAATTTATTACAAAAAATTCATTGGAAACTTCTATCTGGAAAGTGTGTCCAATCAGAAAAAATATTGTACATCATTTAACTTTAGTAACTTCAAGCTTCCATTTCTCTTATAATTTTTCAATCTAGAGAAATGTGTCTAGAAACATTAACACCTTACTTTATTATTTAAAACCCTTAGAACTTTATCTCTTTCAGACTTCCAAAATTTTGAAAATTTATTCATACAACACTTCACTGTCCGATAATCTATGTTTGGAAACTTTGTGTTCAGAAAAATTCAACTTCTTACTTTCATAAAAATATTTTATCATAAGGTTTTCCATGATGTTGAGAAATTTTAGATTAGAAAAACATCATATGACTTTATTTGTATTTTTTTACAACTTCCCAAATTTAATAACTTCCATAATTTACAACTTTATTTTTTTTATAAACTCAACAAACTCATTCAAGGATTTTCACCAGTTTTACAAAAACATTCTTTACAAAAAGTTTGTTGTCAACAAAAAAACATTGTTAAAAAAAAATCATAAATTATCTTCCATCCCCTCCTTTAAATTTATTGAAAACTCTCATTAAAAACTTTTTCAACTCATCATTTTTCAAAACTCATAATTTTTCACAACTCATTTTTATAACAACTCAATTTTTTAACTTTTACCAAAAAATACACTTTCTCAAATGAGAGTATCCTGACACCACACTACTAGATAAAGTAATGTTTTTGAATAAATTTCATCCCTCAATGATAAGAAAATTTTGTGTCCATGTTAAGATAAACTCCCTGGCCCACTTTTCATTTTATCTCACTTTTCTTTCTCTCCCCCATTTTAAGATAACCACAACTTTAGATTCATTAAAATAATAAAAGTACTTATCTCCCCACTACTGGAAAATATTTTAAAAAAAGTTGTACATTTTCTCCCCATTTATCAATATAAATCAAAGAACAGTGGGGGTTTCTTCCTTTAGATGTTTAGGAATTATTTGGTAGAGGCTAAACTTGAAGTTGCAGCCTTAATTTTTCAAATCTCTCCCTCGACATGGCTTTTTTTAAAATATAAATTTTTTGATATTTTGTTGAAATATATTACATAACATATCCACCATCAAATTTTTCTTTTATAAAGTGATAATTTATATAAATATGTTTTGGTCTTGAGTGTTGGACATGATTTTTTGTAAGATCAATGGAGCTATGATTATCAAAAAGCATATTTAGTGGTTTTTAAACTTTAACTTTCAAATATTCCAACTAAAATTTCGTCCACAAAATTTGAGTACAAGCCTATATAGAAACAACATATTCTGATTCTATTATGCTCAAAGTTACTAAACTCTATTTCTTACTATGATAACTCCCATAATATTATTCTAAGAAAAATATTCCTCCTCAAGTTGATTTTCTATCATTTCAATGTCTAGCCCAATCAACATCAGTATAACCATGAAAGTTCATATCACAACTTTTTTTTGTATATCATCCAATATGAAGATGTTATTTTAACATATCTCAGAATTATCTTTACTAAAAACATATGAGATTCTTTCAGATCACTCTAATATCTAGCACGCAAATTCACAACCGAAACAATATCAGGTATTGAAGTTATAAGGTAAAAAAACATCCTACCAACTTCCAAAAATATTTTTGATTCACACTTTTCTCAGATTTATATTTATTCATCTTCATCCCAACTAAGATATGAGTAGAAAATTCTCTAGATTACACTATACCAAAATTTTGTAACAATTACCTAACATGATTTTCTTGTGATAGGAAAATGTATCCTTTTTTTAAACTTGTAAACTAAGAAAGAAAGTTAATTATCCCAATATTGATAGCTAAAAAATTCTTTTTCATTTCCTCAGAAAATTATTTAAAAACCTTTTCTTCATATCCAAAAAAATTATATCATCCATATAAATAATTAAAATTAGGGTTCTGGGGTGAAATTCTTTCACATATAAGTTTATATCAACATTTTATTTAGAAAAAATCAAAATTATTAAATAATTATCAAGTTTATAATACCAAGCATGTGGGTATTGTTTCAACTCATACAAGTATTTCTTCAATTTAAAAACCTTTATTTCATATTAATCAAGTAAAAACCCACAAGGTTTCTCAATGTAAAATTCTTCTTTAATATCACTATTAAGAAAATATGACTTTACATCCATATTATAAACTTTGTAACTTTGATGTGAAACCAATGCGAGAAACATTATAATAATTTCTAATATTGCAATGGGGAAAAAGATTTCTTTAAAATATACACCTTGCACCTGTGCATAGCCTTTAAAAACAAGTCTTTCTTTGTTTATTTAAAATTATCCTTGTTTATTTAACTTGTTTCTATACACCCATTTTTTCCAATAAAATTTTTATATAATGTTCTTGGAAAAAGTTACCACATTTAATTTTTCTCAATTTGTTCCAACTATTAATTCATTGAATTCACCCATTATTTATGTTTTATTAATTTAAAAAATGATTTTGGTTTAATATGTGAAATGAGTGATGTCTAATTTTCTAATATCAACCTTTTTTAAGTCTAAATGGAAGATTTATGATTTCTAAGTTTATTTTTAGTTTCAACTTTTTTCTATAAAGTAGGAAATTTCAATGTTTCTCTTCTAGATTCACTTTCCTCATCACACAATTCTTCTGAGTCTTGATAAATCTGGTTTGACTCACTTTCACTATTATTGGAAAATTTCAGTTTGTCTTCTACATCATTTTCAAATTTTTTTTAAGGAATTTGAATTTTCAATAACTTTCACATCATAGGAATCCAACAACTTTTGTAAATGTTTTTTCCAATATTTTTAACTTCTTTTGTTGGATGAATATCCTATGAAAATTTTTTCCTCAAAATTTTCATCAAATTCTACAAGATTCATATTTTTGATTTTTAATAAACAGGGACTTCCAAAAACCTTGAAGTATTTCGATGAAGGTTTTTTGTTATACCACATTTCATAGGATTTTTTTTTGATTTCAACTATATAAAATATATATTTTTCACATGTAAAATAGTACTAATAACTTCTCTCCAGTTGAACTTTGAAAGTTTGTATTCTACTAACATGCTTCATCCTATTTCCCCCAAACTTTTATTTTTTCCTTTATACTACTTCATTTTGTTGTGGGGTGTATGGAGCACTATACTAATGTTTTATTCCATGATTTTTCAGATAAGATTCAAAATTATTGAATGTGTACTTTTTACCATTATCTATTCTCAACTTCTTTACATATACCCCATTTATCTCTCAATATATTTTCTAAAAAATCTAAACATTTCTAAAGCCCTTGACTTGTGTTTCATAAACATGATATTGATCATTCGAGTAAAATAATTAATTAAATGGATAAATTAGAAATATATTTTTTATGATTTATGTCTCATCGGTCCACAAATATCTAAATGAATAAGCTAAAGAGGTCTGGTAAACTGAATCTTAACTTTATTAAGGATTTTACTAACCATATTTCCTTTATGGAAAGTTATACAAACATCATCATATCTTCTTTTCAATACTGAAAAATTTCACACTTCATAAAATTTCAAAAGTTTGTTCATGATTTTCTACCCAAGATGACCAAGTCTATGATTCATTAATTTATTTTCATCTTTGGTAATTAGATAAAAGAATCCATAATGTTCACCTATCTGGGAAAGGTTTCCATTAGTTTTTTCTCCTTTAGTTATAATTTTTCTATATTTCACACTTTTAATGATACAAGAATATTTTCTAAAATTCACTTCTTTCCTATATTCCAAAATTTTACTTACACTAAGTAAGTTGTGTTTTATCCCATTAACAAGTAGAACTTCCTTAGATTTCAACTTTTCTACTTCAATATTAACCGTTCTAATTCCTCTAATTTTTAATAAACTATCATTACTGATGGTAAAAAATCCTCCATTATAAATTTCAAATTTTTTCAATATTTTAAAATAACCTATCATGTGTGATGAAAAAAAATTATCAAGTATCCATGGTTTTTACTTTCTAATTGATTTAAATGTTGTCACAACAAGAAAATATCTTTCCTCAACTTTCTTCTTTATATCTTTATTTTCTTTTCTGGAATAAAAACTTTTCCCTAAAAGATATATCATACATTCTTATACATGATGAATAACTTGGTCACATATTTCATATACTTCTTATAGAAATTCAATTTTTTATGTTGGAAGTTTTATAACATATTGAGACTTTAATTTTTTATCTTTTTATGTTTTAGAAAAGTTACCCATTATAATTCCATGATAGATTCCCCACTATTCATACCTTCTTCTAGGAAGTGAAAAATTATTCCAAAAATTATATGCCTTATGCCCATAGATTCCACAACACCAGAAAAAACCATTTGAGGTTGATGATTTATTTCTGCTCTAACATAATCTGGGTGTGTTCCATCTTTTCTATGAATGGTATTTTCAACTTTTGTGGATGTGGTGGGTTTATCATATCCATTATCAACCTAGGGTTTCCCCAAAATGTTTTTAATGCATGAAATTTTATAAAAATCAAATAAAATTTTTAGTTTAGTGGGTGTAAATTTCACATAATTCTTAGAGTGAGGGTTTCCTTCAACTTTAGAAGATTTAGATTTAACTTATGAAGCCTTGATGAAATTTTCATTAAAATTTATTAAGGAAATTTTATCCTTAATGATTTTTGATTGAGTTTTTTTAACTTTATCTTCCTTAGATTACAACTTCTTACTAAGGTCTTTAGCCATCTTTCCATGTCCAACAATTCTCAGTTTGCAACTTAAGATCTCTTGGATGTATTCTTCTTCCTAATTATAAATATATTTTATTCATTCAAAAACTTTTCCACCACATTTCTTCATTATTATAATTTATTTATTGGGAGTTCTATTTTTCTCAAGACATGAAACAAGTTCTAATATGAGATGATGCTATCTATAATATTTTTCACATCCTTCTTCACTATTTAAAAAATATTTCTTTTTCTCAACATTTGAAAAGAAGGTTCTGATTCTTTCTAAACTTTCATCTTCTGATGAATCAATATCATCTAAGTCATAATCAATTTTCTTACTTAGCATGATTCTTGCGTTTTCAGTAAACTTCTTCATTCCACCAGTGTAATTTATTTATTTCTTGAAAGATTTATTAAACTAGTTTTGTCAAGTTTTTTTTCTAGAATGATCTTCAAATTCCACAACTTTATTTTTTGTGTAATTCATAGAAAAATTCCTAATTCCACCACACTCAAAACATTTGAGAATAATTTTTCCTTCATAATTTCCTCTCCTCTCTGATAATTCTTGGAGATAAGAGAAATGTTTTTTTCATTCAACTCATCATCCTCTTTATCTTGAAAATTACAAGGATCAACATCTTTAGCATATTGAATTTTCATCTTTCTCATAGATTCAAAATCCATTTCATATTTGATATTTTTTTAATGATGGTTTTTTTCTCCCTTCATAAGCAATGATGAATTTATAAAATTCACAAGTGATAAATATTCTTTATCTCATAAAGTAGTTATTTTAGAATCAAACCTATATAAAAAGTTTCTCATGAGTTTATTAGCAATTGAAGAATCTTCCAAGATATCTTAAAAACCTTTGATGTTGCAAAAATCTTTATTCACTCTAGTTAAGTACTCATCATTAGTTTCTTTATATAACATTATTATGTCTTCAAAATTTCTATTCTAGATTTGTATCTTTGTTTCCTTTACTTTAGGATTCCATTCAAAAATAATTTCGAGATTTTATCAAACAATCTTTTTGGTTTTAAGACCCATCACCTTCATATAAAAAATTTCGGACAGTGAAATAATAATATAATTTCTAGATTTTTAATCAACATTAATATTTATATTATTATCAAAAGTTATAGGGGAATCATTTTTAATGGGTGAAAACCCAATTGTAGCAGCATCAACAACTTCCAAACCAAGTGACATGATATAGGGAATCATTCTGTTTTTCCAACCATAATAATATTTTCCAAAAAAATTAGGAATTCATATACTATTGACGGAATTGAGATGATCTATAATAAGGATTAAAATGGGGGAACTCACTATAATACCACTTTAAGTTCCAAAGGATCAATGAATCATTGAGAAGGGGGGGGGGGTGGGGGTTGGAATAGTGATTGTCTTTTAAAAATTTCAACTTATATGAAACTTAACCCCTGTAACTTGTTAGAGTTTCTTTCTTATTAACATTTAGTAAAATCAAGTGTATGAAGAAATAGAAAAGTAAACAAGGAACAAATTATTTACAAGGTTCAACCTAAGAGTGAGAACCTACATTATTTATATAGCCAATCCCATAGGTCTATGGAAATTACTATTATGAATAAGTGAATACAAGTTGTGTCAAATTTTATTGGGAACCTTCTACCTCCTGATAGGAAAAATTATAATTAATCATGCCAGTTTAAAAAAATTTCTTAAAAAATTTGAGCCAAAAAAATATGAAAATTTGTTTAAACTGATTCACTAAAGGTCTTCCCAAAAACCATGTCTGATGCACATAATTCTAATCTTTTCAGTTAAAAAATCTTATATCTAATAGTCTTTGTTTGTTGCACCTTTTCTCAATCATTTACTTTTATAAAACATTTTTTTGTCTGTTTAAAAAAACCACACCTCTCAAAATTTTTCTCAAAGATCAAACCAATCCCCTCAGTCCATTTCTCCATGTCCGGTAATCTAAAATTTTCTACGCCTGATCTTAGGATTAAAGACTCTTCATGGAAACCTCATATAACATAAAAATTTCATCATTTCATATTTTTTCTCCATGAATATTGTAAAGTACAAATGTATTTCACAATTCTATTTATAGGTGCTTCAGGAAAGATAAGGGTGGGAAACCATTTCTTTTTCCCTCTCACTCTAATTTCATAGTTTTGAATTTATTAGAAATTTTAACTTTATTTGAACTCTTATAAAATATTCTAAATTCTTATGGTGTCCTCTCAAATCTTATTGAATTATTAATAAATTCATATTTCTCAACCTAAATTGAATAAGAACTTTAAAAATTATCTATTCAAAAATTGATTGTCTTAAACATGTTAGTTCCGAACTCTATCCATATTTCTATTCATCACTATGGTTTTCTTGAACCATTGAAATATGAAAACATGATCCAGTCCGGTCTTTTTTTCTTAGTTAAAACTTGGTAACTTCACATGATTTTAAAATTTATAGAGTCTGTTAAAAAACTCTGACCATCAAACTTCATACAAATTATCTTTCTAAAAACTCATCTCCCACCCCTGTTCATTCCTCTAAACTAACTAAAGATGATTGAATAAATTGTTGCAACTTCTAAAGAATTTAGTTGCCTATATTGATTGTTTGATATAAACTTCAACACATCTGAATTTTTCTTTGTCTAGAGACTCTATTTTCTCAACTTCATCTGGCCACTTAGTAATACTGCTTTAGATCTTGTTTTTCCAGAGAACGATGTCTGATTACAAACTATATCTCTTCTACTTCTTTCGTCACAATACTTTTAGAAACTACATTTTATTGATAAAAATATATATTATGAATCATATTCAAACTTTCTCACACATATCTATTTGGAATGTTTTTTCAAGTGGTATATAACCAAATATATGTGTTCGATTACAAATATGATCTCCCCCTTTGTCTTTGCTCAGATATTCAAATATGATTTATTGAGTCACTTTGTATTTCTTCGGCATTTTTCAAAATTGTAAAAAATCAGTAACAACAACACTAGATATTATTAAAAAATATCTATCTAATGATCTTTTCTATGATTATTCTTTGTTCTATCCGATTTCCATCCTCCAGTACGGTCAGTCTACTATATCATTCTGATAAGGTCTATCCAATAAGAAATGTTTCAATGCCATATATTATTATAAAAAAATATAACTTATCACCATAACTAAAAACCAGTATCACAATCTTCTCACATTGTTCATGAACTCAGTAAATTTATTAATCTCATAATTTCTTACAAAAACTTCATCTGAAATTTATTTCCTAAAAGTGTACCTAATCAGTAGTAAGGTTGTACTTAATTTAACTTTAGCAACTTCAAGATTCTATTTTTCTTGAAATTTATTAGTTTGGAGAAATTTATACATAAATATGAGCTTGTAAACATCAACATATTCCTTTATTATTTAAAAAACTTATAACTTGATCCTTTTTAGACTTCTATAATTTTGAAAACTTCTTTGTTCGGTGCTTCTTTGTTTGATAATCTCCACCCAAAAACTCTATGTCCAGAAAAATTCAACCTCCTCCTTTCTTTGAAAGGTTTTATCATGAGGTTTTCCATGATGTTGAGAACTTTGAGATTAGAAAATCATTATATGACTTTATTTGGAATTTTCTACAACTTCCCAACTATCCTAACTTCCATACTTTAAAACTTTCTTCTTTTCCAGCAACTCAACAAACTAATTCAATAATTTTCACTTATTTTAGAAAAACATTCTTAAAAAAAAGTTAGTTGTAAAAAAAACCAAACTTTGTTAAAACAAAAACATCTAAAAGGATCTTCAAAATACAACCATCAAGTCACCAAATCTCCCCATGATATGTGTAAAAGATCTATCATCCAACTATAGACTAATAGTAGTGGTTTGCAAGTATCCTAATCCCAATTATTGAAATAGTGGTAAAATGAGAAGGTTGATTCTTAAACCAAGATCAAACAGAAAATTAAATTGACATCCATTCCCTAAGGTTTAGTAAATGAAAAAACCCCTAGATCTTTAAGTTTTAATGGATTTTTTGAAGGATAAAACTATACTCTTCATTGAGGGTGTAATCTGCAAAGTCTCCTAAAGTTTTCTTATTTGAATAAATTATCTTAAGTTATTTAAAGTATGGTGGAATATGAATTAAATATTGGATGAAAGGAATATTCAATTGGATCTTGTTGAAAAAACCAAGGAATTGAAGTAATTTATGATTGTTTTTTTGGATTTCAACCTTTGATGTAAAGGGATAGATGGGAAAAAATTCATAATAAATGAATGAATTTACCTAATTTCTCCCACAAAATTTTCTTTACCCTTATTATTTTTCATTTTGGAGTCTTTTTCTCATTGATTTTCATGTGTAAAAACTTGATTGTCTTGAGTTTCAATAGTTTTTTCCACAATTCCAAATTGAGTGTTTCTCAGATTTGGATGTTCAAATTCTTCATGTTTATTAGTTTATTCACTCATAAATCCAACTATAACCTCATATTGGGTTTTTTAAACCACTCATAGTAACCAAAACTAGGGAAATATACCTAGGATTCATATTATTGGTACTTGGTAGGTTACCATTATTACTTAAAGTAAAGTCACTAGCCAATTAACTAATTTACAACTTTATGTTATGCATTATAACATCAGTTTGGGACCTATCAAAATAAATTTGAGTCCTTTTTGAATCAAAATTTCTTAAAAACTATTGAAACATACCTTTTAAATAATATTGAGGATAAGAATTTTTTTCCTTAGTTTGATTCTGAAATTGAATTCTTTGCTGATTTTTAATACAAGAGGTAGCAGGTTACTCTCTAAGAATTCCTTTTTCTCTCTAAAAAAATTGGGATGATTCCTATAGCTAGGATTTCAATTTTTTGAAATTTATCATCTCTATATTGAATTATTTTACCATAACCCATATAATTGGAAACTTTTAGAGTTTGAGTTAGCATGTCAATGTTTTGAGAGAATTTACTTGAGTGTGTAAACTTACCATGCTTTTAACACTACTCTATATGTTTTTTATTATGGTTTTGATATCCAACTTGATTAGAATTATTTTTGAAATTTTGATTCATTATATATTATAATTGTTATTATTTTTTTAGACAATTGACCATTCATTTGTAGCCCTATACTAATGACATTTACTCATCTATTTACTGTTCTTCTTATTAAATATTTTTCTTGTAAATTAAGAGTTAAAGTGTTGAAAAATTATCTAATCTCTTCATCAGTTTTATCAATGTAATTACCTCCAGTAGATAGGTCAACCAAGTTATGACTAGAAGGTGAAAAACCATCATAAAATTCATCATTAAGTAGGTGAAAAAGAAGTCCATGATAAGGAAACTACCTAATAAGGTCCCACAACCTATCCTCAGATTCATGAAAAACATCTCTATCCTCTTGAAAAAAGATAATGATCTTCCTCCTCAATTATACCTTAAGTATCCTATGATAAAATTTCATAACAAAAGAGTTATAATTTTTTTGATGTTTCAAAGATGTTTTCATCAAGAGACAAAAACTAATTCCTTTCATTTCCCCTTAAATATAAAGGTAAAACTCCCATTTTCATCTTATTTTCACTCAACCCTTGTAGTGTAAGCTGATGGACTATATTGTAAAAATCCCAAATAAAGGATAAGAGTCCCCAATAGGCATTCTATTAAATGATGGAATCATTGAAAGTTATGAATGATTTAACTTCTAGTTTTGAGCCCTAGGTGTAAGTCTGATAGAGGAAGGATTACTTAACACTAGAGGGAGTTTATACTCCATTATCCCAGGACATTTGACATTTATTGGATTTTTTCTAGTTGAATATTTTGTATAATATTCTCAATAGATATCTCTCTCTCTATTTCTCAAATTTTCCATTTAAATTGTTACTTTTATAATATATCTTATATGTTTTTCAATTTTAGGTTCTATGGGATCTAGATTTTGAGACTTAGATCTTATGGGAATGCACTAATAAATTTTTTAGTAATACACAAGAGATTCAATTTTTTTAAAAAATGGATTGATATTTTTTTTGAATTGTTTTTTTGATTTTTTGTGTATATATATACATATATTTTTGATATATTTTTTAATTTCCTAGATTCATGAATCCTTTTCCAAAAATTTCTCAAGAAACTTGAATACTATGTCATTGAATAGCTTAAATTTAACTCCTAAAAACTACCATAAAACAGTGATGTAGGGAATAATATCTACATGGAGGGTAATGGTGGGTGAGATATAATAAAATGACTAAAAAAAATAAAACAAAACAACAAAAAAATGGATGAATTGAACACTGTTATGATCATGAACTTTTAAAAAGTTACAGATGAGTTAGGTTGAATATTATTTAAAAGATGAAGAAAAATAAAAAAGGAAAATTGAGTAGAGGATGAATTAAGGTAAAAAATGAAGGAAGTTTCAATTTTTTGGTTAATGTATTTCTTGTTTGTGAAATTATAATTTAATAAACATTAAAAAATATGAATACAAAATCACATTCAAGTAGATTGATTATAAATTTAATGATTTTGAAGTATTCCACTTACAAAACTTATTCATTTTAAAAAAAATAAGAATTTGAATTCAATTTGGAAATGGTCACACAAATCAATATTATAAAGATAAACTAGAGTAACCTAACTTCCCTTATCAAAGAGTTTTAGCCAAAAATCATTATGAAATTGAGCAATGAAAAATTATAGATCAATAATGAAGGAAAAAGAAAAAGAAAAGTAATAATTATTTAATTCAACACTCTTGAAATAACACCGAATTTTCTTTATATCCATTTTTGAAATATCTCTAGAAGTTTCTCTCTCCTAATGATTTCAAATCCTCATCATCCCCCAATTCAGTGTGATGATATTTTTAATAATATTTTCATCTAATTTCCTTCCTTGAATACCAACTTGGTAGTGGTATTCACTTATACATATTCTATATAGCCTCCTTCACTATACACCATCTCCTCCATGTGACACAAACCTTCCCTTATAACAGACATGACCGACCCACATGCAACTAACTTTAGATTCAGTAAAAAGCCTGGATGTTCTTCCAGAATAAAATAGATTTTTGAAATACATAAGAAAATTATTAATGTTTTTCATACAATAATATTTGACCTTAAACACCTTCTAATTATTCTTCATGATTGTTCTAATCCATATATCACCAATAAAAAACAGGGCTTAATATTTTTTTACTTCCAAACCTAACTTAATTTTGGGCCTGAGAATATTTAATTTCAGAGGCCCATTATAGCACGGTCCTTATGTTATCTCTCCCTAGGATCAACCAAATTCAATAAAATGAATTTAACTAAAAAAATTCACACCATAAAAATTCCACAGTTCTATCCACTTATCAAATATCTTAACTACCCAACATGGTTACTTCAACTCCTTAAACATAAATCGCCAATCATTTGGCATGTATACTTTCATAAATTTACAGCTACAACAATGGGGGATTACAATGACCTATCATCTTCTTCAATTAGTCTTGAAAAAAATAAATAAAACCAACAATAAAATTCATCACTCCATTAGGTGTGACATCATCTACTTGTAAATTCTCCAATCATCATATATTTTGATCAGTATTAAGAACAGAATCCTTTAATATGGTGAAACTCAACCCCAATTCGAGATATCCATAAGTGAATTCATTTTATTTAATTCCCATATTGGATCTCCATAACAAAATCAATATGACATTACCAATATTTACAATCATTCATTCAAACCATAAGATTAGGGACAATGGTTTTAGGAAACATCCTCATTAACGTTTGAGTGATTCCCGTTACAGTGAAAACACGATTTATCCATATCTAACAGGGAAACCTAGGTGAACCCTACTTCAACACTAAATGAGGTTGGACATGGTCAATGATATCATCACAAAACCTAAGCTTCATTTTCAAGATTCATAACTTACTCAGATTTCTTCCGTCGATGTATCTCATCCTTGATTTTTTTTAATTGAAAACCATAAAATTTGATCCCCCTTGGGTTTAGTTTCAGTGTTCATCTCACCATGATGACTTCAAACTTATCTTTAGTTTAATAGTTACCGAACATAGATCATTGTATTCTTTTCCATCAGAATAAACATGAATCTAATCCAAGAGGAAGCTAAATTAGGTGTGGTGAAACTCAACCCAGGCACCTTCGATTCTTTGAAATTTCAACATATGTTGCCCTTTATCGGTACATAAGATCCGTAGATTGGGTCTCGATCACTACCTATGATTTTCCTTTTAGTTTGGTGAACCAAGTTTTGAAACCTAGCTCAAATAAACTTATATTGGAAAAATATATATGCATTAATGGAAATTGGATCTTGGAAGTGTCCACACTTGGCTCCAATCTTCACCAGTTTGCATTATCATATTTCAAAATATAGGTCAGTAATCTTCCTTGAATGGTGAAAATATTTAGTGGTTAGCATGGGATTTATTCTTTATAAATTGTCTTCAATCATATAAGCCTAATCATCAGATTCATGTACCTCATCTTTAGTAGATCTTGGTTCATGTCGACTTCTTCATTAACCACAGCTGGGTTCAATGCCATCAAATTCTAGCTTGGATTTGTGTAGTAGTGTCAAGAATATCAAAATATGATAATGTCGATCTTCATTATTGTTTTACTTTGACCTATTTGTATCATGGTTTGATGAGGTTAAGGTTTTTATAGGTATTTGGTGTTCAGATCTATTTTAATATCAAATGACTTCCCAGTTCTGATAGGTTGATCTTCACTTCATGCGGTAGCTCAAGGTTCCTTTGTGTAGTAGGTTTAGTTATAGGCATGGTCAGTTCTCATTTCATTCATTAAGTTAGTTAGTTGATTCATGGTAGGTTCCATCCTCATGTAGTTAGTTAATTGGGAAGTCATAGTCACTTAAATCTTTAGGCATATAGTAGTTTGAAGTACGGTCACTTAAGTGACAGTGGATTCTCACAGTTAGTTGAAAATTTGGCATGCTGTGAGTTTTCACGGCCACTTAAGTGACCTTGGGTGCTTTAATATTTTTCATGTAGTCAATTGGTATGGTCACTTAAGTGAATATGGCCCTTTATGTGGCTAATATATTGACCGTACCTAAAAAATAAATACATAAAAACTGTGAATTAAAATAAAAACAAAAAATAGAAATTAAATTAAAATAAAAAAAATGATAAATAAATTATTTAAAAAATAAAATAAAAGAAATAATAAATTTATTTAAAAAAATATTAATTAAAATAATTAAAATTATCATTTTCAAATAAAATTGTTGATGAGATAAATAAATAAAAATAGATAATGAAATATGAAAATAGAAATAAGAATAAAAACCATGGTTACGATAATTTACTTATTTACTATAAATTAACTATAAGGAAATAAATAAAAAATTAAATAGATAATTTAATATAAAATTAATAGGTTTAATAATTTAATACTAAATTAAAAACAATGTTAAATTAATAAATAAAAAACATTATGTTGATAATAAAAAACAATTAATTATAACATAAGATGTGTAAAATAGCATGAAATAAAAGACACATTATGTATATAATACCCAGGAATGTATTTTGGAACAATAAATTATTTAATTTATGGGATTTAAATAACCATATGAATTTCAAGCTTCCAATGATTTTTTATTGAAAATTTACTGAAGCTGTAAGGGGTTTTCATGGCTCAATTCTCTTTCTTGGGTCTTAATCACTCTTCTTTATCTATTATCTTTTATGATTGACTTATTATATCCTATAATAATTTTATGATTAATTTACACATTTTTTTAGGTAAATAATGTTTCACACCATGCTCTTCTTCATTTATGCTTCTAATGTTTCATTAAAATTCATTTTTATTAAGAATAATTTACATTTATTTAAATGGAATTTTTCTCCATATCCATGTTTTTACTTCCTATAAATGTTCCAATTTCTCATATAGAAAATCAAATTGTTTTTATCTCCAATGATCTTTACCCATTTATTCATTTAAAAAAAATATTTCATCAAAATTTTAATTATGTGGATTTTAAACAAGATTATTTAAAAAATGTTTAAAAGGTTTTCCCATCCTTTTAAAATAAAAAGTTTTATCATCTACTCTAAATTTTCTTTTGATAAATTATGTCTTTTTCTAAGGGTCCATTATTAAAGATTTTTTTAAAAGATAAATTTTTAAAATTATTTTAACTTTCTTTTATTGAAAACGTTGTATCTTTTTCAATTATATATTATTAAATATTCTATTAAAAGTAAATGTTTTAAAAGTATTTTTACTTCCCATTTTTGAAAAATTTATGTCCTTTTCAAGTATCCATTATTAAAGATTATTTTAAAAGTAAATGTGTTCAAAGTATTTTCAATTCTAATTTTTGAAACCTTTATTTATTTTAAAATACCTTTTATTATGAACTATTTATAATAAGGTTTTCATAATTATTTTATTTCCCTTCATAAAAATGTTTTAGAAAGAAATTTGCACTTTAATGTTTTTAAAATGTTTTGAGATTTTTTTTATTTCACATATATTTACCTTATAAGGTTTATATTTCATTAAGTGATGTTTTTATCACCATATTTATGTTATTAGAATATGATTCATTTTAAAAAATGAGATTTTTTATATCTTATTATTTCTTAAGTTCATGGTATGTGATGTTTTTTGAAGGTTTAAGAAATTTATTCTTTTTTCCATGGGTTATTTAATATATTATGATGATTGATTTTAAGTGGCATATATATGTATGTATGATGATGGGTGGGGTCCATATCTCTCAATAATGCATTGTTTTAAGGTTATATATCAAGAGATATTCATACATGGACATAATATGTTTGTTCACACAGGTGTGGTGATGATGGTTTTTCTCACATTTTTGGGTGTGGACATAATTATTTTATTCATGTAAGAGTGATAATTCTGAGTTTTCTCACATAGGTTTTCCTATTAGTATGGTTTTTCTACATTTCCTAGTTGTTCATTAAATCATACTAAATTTTTAATGTGTATTTAATTTCCATGAAATGCCTTGTTTTCAATATTATACCTTATTTTTAATGTATGTCACACTTTTATGTCATGCTCACATGTTATATAACTATTGAGATGTTTTTTGATCCATTACTTAACTATTATGCATCATTAATATAATTTTTATGATCTTATGATGATCTAACATTTTCTATTATTATCATATATGGTCTTATGATCTTTTATTATTATATTTATTTCACCATTATGTTCTCCTTCATGTTATATTATTCCTTTTCCCTATTGAGAATATGAGATCACTCCTTTATCTTGTTTATAATCTCCAAGGTATGAATAAGATTATATCATGTGATATATCTATAAAAGGGTATATAGGATCATAATTATGAAACATTTTTTTTCAAGTGTTATAAAATAATATGTTTATATAGACAATATCTAAGTCACTATAGCTTTTAGTATTTGGGTTATGCGACTATTTATGAGATATATTATTTAAATAATGTGATTACTGAATTATTTCGGTTATGTTTAGATTGTGTTTTTATAGTTGTTATTTGAGTAGGTTTTAGTTATTTAGAATACTAGTTTAGTTATTTTTGGAGGTTAGTTTAGTTACCTTTGGTATTAGGGTTAGAGAACCTTCATAAAAACCCTAGAGTTGAGTCAAAGTATAGGATGATATCCTAAAATATTAGTAAATTCTTGATTATATGATTTTATTTAGTAATAAATCCCCATATGAAGACTATAAGTTGATGCATGATTTGGAATAGATGTACATAGGGGAAATAATCTTGAAAATGGCATGTTGGGTTTTAACTCAATCATCACCTGGTGCATAATAAATAGGCCTAACCACACACCTTATTTGAATATCCTGGGGGATATGATTTGGTTGATCATATGAACTTTACAAACCATTATAAAATATTTATTTCCCATTTACTTTGAGGAGTATAATATAACCAACTTAAAGTAACTAAGATAAATGTAAGATTGATATAGGTTAAACTATATGAATAATGGGACAATGAGAAAATGTAAAAGAAAAAGAATTTTTAAGGTTCAATTATTTTTTATTATTATGAAAATATACATATATTGTAAATGTTTGATCACTAATGTCAACCATTTTGGTTTTAGTAATGGATGGAACTAGAAGGAACCATGGTTGTGAGGGAAAATATACCTTAATGAACAACCCATCAGAATGAGAGTTGGAATGAGAAACCTTATGATTATTCCAACCCAAATATTGCATAATTTGATTAAAAATTTAAATATATTAGAAGTACTGGACACAATAATAAATATAAATATGGATTATCATGAAATATAAAGTGATGAAAACACTAAAGGAAAAAATGATCAATTTTCTGTATGTAAAAAATGTTTGAAAAATCAGTGAGGGAATTATCTTAAGGGGAATAAAATATTATTTAATTGTGGAATATGGGGTCAAAAAGCATAAAACTATCATAGAAAAATTAATAGTTTAGTTAGAATGATGGGAGTGAAAAATAGGAATCAAAAGACACCAATAACAGTCTGAAGCCTTGAGTGTCAAAATCTTGGAAATTACCCAAGTCAGTGTCATAAATATAAGGAGGACAATAATGATTGGTGTGAACAACCACCATATCCAAGGAAACAAGGTGTATTTGGTTCAATGACTTCCAATTAGGTGGATTTTGATAACTAAATCATCCACTTTAAAATTTCCGAATATGGTATATTTATTCTATCCACTCTATATACCCTATATTGTTTTCTAAGTGTACCATCCTAATATTTGTTTATCACATAAAATATTTAGTTTAATAAGATAGATTTATGAAATTTATGTTTATAATAATAAAAATATTAGTATGGGTCCTTTAGATATATTTGACATAATGTATTAACTATTTCAACATTAACTCTATATTCAATGATCATGGTTAGATTACCCAAAACATCCTCACTATTAAAAATGGATGGGGGAAAAATAATAACTAGTAGCCACCACATAGAGGTATTAATGTCACTGAAATAACAGTTGACACCAAAAATCATCTTCTTCCTCATTCATCAATGCACCAATTCCACATATAGGCCTCAATGTTTCCAAAGAAGTTAAAAGCACCATTATAATGGTGGATATAGAATACAATCCCCTTCCACCACCACTACTGACACAAGACATGGTGGTCAAGAAAAAAAGGAGTCCACATAGTGACCTCACACAATAAAAGGAATTTTTATTTTATTAAATTGATAAAGGGATGAATAGCCTGTAATGAGAAAATTAAGGGGGTCTGTAATAATGGATCCCAAGAGCTTTAGACCAAACAAAGATGGTACCCTTAGGAGAGAAGGAACCAAGGATAGAAAAGAAAAGGATTCGATCATTCTGATATGCTTTAGAAGCAATATAGTCCACCACAACATTACCCTCTCACCAAGTATGAATAATGGTTATTTAGTTATTTATTAGTCTCTTGTATTTTCTGATGGAGTATTCAATGGACCAAGGAATAGGTCCTTTACCTGACACTGCATTGTAGATTTCTAATGAATCAATCTCTATCTCCCTGATCAAGATGTTCCTCTAATTGTATAAGAACAAGCCTATGAAGATATCATGTGATTCCACTTAAAGAGAGTCACCACTCTCAAAGAAGGGTGATAAAGATACAACAACTTAACCCTTGGGGTCTCTAATGACTCCAACACCATGCATAGATCCCATGCATTAAGAACCACGTATATTTAATTTGTTTCCTAATAAGGGAGGATTACATTTAATCCATTTCCCTTTAACTGTAGTTTCATTGTTTATGGAGGATCCCGATGGAATCAGAGGCATGGAGGAAGGGGAATTATCTAAATCTTTTCACAACCTAGACATGTCCAAAATTAAGTTTCTAGTTTTGAAGATAATACATGTGATGGCCCCCAGTTAATACTAGTAGTGTTTATCATTCTTGGACGACCAAAGGATCCAACCGATGATAGTGAGGATCAAAGACCCGACCTTTCTCTTAGTACTGGGTCTTCCCACACCATGGAACCAATTTTGAAAGAAATAAGTGGTTGAAAAAACTTGGTCATACCACCTTTTTAACTAGATAAATGAACCATAAACCTTCTTTTCCCATTCACCATTAAAAAAATGTTTAGTGGACTCAGATATGAGCTCCCAATAGTAGAGGAATTTAGAGGAAAGGATGATCCCTCTTTGCTAGATACTCTTATCAGTTGGAAAGGTATTATTTCAAACATTCTAAACTAGAAAATTAAACTTCTAAGGGAGATAATTCCATTATAAAGTTTATCCCCAATGATCCTGAGAAAAGAAAACATCTTGAGTTTTATGAAAATCTCTAATAGTGAAAGTACCTACCGTAGAATTAGTGAAAAAACATTTTTTCGGGTTATTAGTCATCATGATGTTGTTAAAGATACCCCTATGATTATCATCCAAGGTGGAATAGATGAAGTTGGGATGCTCATTGGACTCCCTGAAGTTAATATTCAGAGTGGGGTAACTTGAGAATCCAAGATTTTTCCCTGTCTAGTTTTTGTGCCAATAAATAATATCATCCTTCCCAATTATCCATCGAGTATGTTGCTAGAGGATAGGTATATAAGGTTGGATCATCTTCTAAATTTTTAAGGATGTAATTCTGGTCAAGCTCCCTTCATTACCATAATTACTTTTCATGTTCTTACCCCACATGGTTTCCCCCTCAATTATCTCCCAGGCTAGTTTGGCATGAAGGCCATTCATGGTTCTAGAAACTCTCTTTAAGTTAATTCCCCCTTCTTTAATGGGTTTAGAAATCTTGTTCTAAGAATCCCAATGGATCTTACCTTCCAAGTGTTCATCCCATAAAAAGGATATTAGAGTGTTCTCTATGTTGGAAATCACCTTTCTCAGAACCTTTAGAGTAGAAAAGATATTCATAGGTATGGAAGAGAGAACATAATTGATCAGATTGATTCTCACTATAAATTATAAGAAAATATTTTTCCAGTTGAGTATGCAAAATAGGATTTTCTCAATAATCATATCAAAGTGTTTGATGAGAAGGGTATTAGGGGAAACTGGGGAACCCAATTAGTTCATTGAGAAGGAACCTTTGTGCATACCAACATGTGTTTTCCAAAGACCATATCCGCCTCTCCAAACATTTATTAGGAATAAAAAATTTACTCTACTCATGGTTGAAAACTTGGATGCTCCAAGCACAGTAAACCTCTAAATCTTTATTAACCCCCAAGATAGATCTTCTACTACCAGTAATGAAGAGAATGGTTTCATCTGTGAATGTGATATGGGAGATACCCCCAATCAACTTCTTGTTACGGTATGGGATAACCTTTCCCACAACTATACAATGATTAAAGTATCAACTGAGGACATCTTGATCAATAATAAAAAGGGAGTGTGAGAGGGGGTCTCCCTACCTTAATACTCTAATAGATTTTAAAAACACAAACTATTTACCCATAAATTAAGTTGACAACCATGGAGAACTAAAACAATGGAAGAGAAGGTCAATGACCCACATAGAAAACCCCATAGCTACAAGGACCCTGTTGATAAATATCCACTCAACTCTATCATAGGATTTTTTCATATCTAGTTTCATGGACATGTTTCTTCCAAAGATATTCAATTTTATGTCACTGATCACTTATTGGGCCAAGGAACTAACACCTTGGATTGATATGCCTTTCACAAAATCATGTTGTTCCGCAACTACCCAACTTGGAAGGAAGGGATAAATACTTTTGTTAAGAATTCCAACAATGAATTTATAAAGCACATGGCAGATGATAATAGGATGATAATGATTCAAATAATGAGGATCTTCGACCCTGGGTACTAAAACAATTTTAATTAAACAAGACACTCAAGGGAGATTTCCACCTTTTAAATAGTATTACACTGCACTGATCATACTCCTATTCACAATATCCCATAAGGCCTTGTAAAAAGAAAAAGGGAAATCATCTGGTCCAGGAACAATTTTAGGGTTTATAGAACAAACCACCTCATGAATTTCTTCCTCATCTGGTATATCCTCCATCCTTGCATTCAAATCTATAGACACAGTACAGGGAATTAAACCAAAAAGATCAGTAAATCCTCTCAGATAACCACCCACAATGCTCTGGTTAGAAGATACTAGTATTGAATTGAATTAGTTATACACCATATTTCCAGCAACATCCTTTTCATTAGTGTAGGATCCATCCTCCAGAAGTAAGTTGGGATTCATGTGTCTATGTTTTTCTTTGATACAAGCATGGATATACCCAGTGTTACTATCTCCTTCATGGATCCATTTTACTCTTGAATTTTCATGAGAAATGGGTTCCAAATTCAACAAAAAATCTACTAAGGAATATTTCTTTCATATCAAATCACAAAAAACAACATAATCTCATACATTCTCTAGGCTCAAATCTAACAGTTGGATGTCCCTGTTAATCACCTCTAGGTATTGATCACATATGGGAAGACTCTTTACCCAGAAGATAAGTTGTACTTTGAGATTCCTTATATTATTATGAAGAGAGAGCCAAGGGATAACTTTGGAGAAGTTTTCACAAGAATTAATCACAATATCTAGTAAATCTAGGATAATATCCCATGAGGAGGATAAGTGAAAAAAATTCTCATTGAAACTTCTAGACTTCAAGACGATGCAGAGAGGTGAGTAGTCTGAGAGACCTCGAACTAGGTGAGTGACTTTGATATTAGGGAAGGAATAAAGAGTCACTCCATTCACTAGACATAGTGAACTTGGTGTTGGGATTAGTTATAGAATTAGTTTTGATACCCCGTAACATTTGATCCCTTAAAATTTGTTTGGGAAAACATTTGGGTCTTGTAATGCCCTGTTTGGACACATGATATGCCACCCAAAGTGGGCTTGGTGAGGCATACATCCCCCACCAACCTTTAACTGAGATGGTTTTATGGAGTAGGCATCTCTAGGACTAGTGAGACATGTGGGAAAAGAGATGGGTGGTTATCTATTGAAACTGGTAATGCAGGTGAGAGATAAGACGAAATGAGTGAAAGCTGATGCATTGGAGATGATAACTCCAGAATGGGTCAGAAGGGGTATGAACATGGATCACAATGATCCTTATAAGGAGGATAATTTTTTATCTACTTCATATTTCAACCTCAACTTTCCCACAAAATTTCCATGTTGAGGAACCATGGGAGATGAGATATATGTGTGTGTGGAGTAGCTAATATAAAAATAGGGAATCACATTTATTTCCTTAATCCAATTTATGATAAATTTTCACTATAGGTCTAAACTATAAACTAAAAGGAAAATAAAATAGGTCTTAACTCTTAACGATAAGAGGAATTTAACCCAAATGGATTGGAAGAAACACAATATTTGGATTACTATTATTAAAAGTAAATAGATGTGATTGATACCTCATTATAAAATTAAATTTTGAGTCATCCTATAAATACCCTAAATTAACTTAGTTAGTAAGTAATAATTAAAATTATGAGGATGCAGTTTATTTATGTGGGATAATATAATGATATAAGATTTCACTGTATATGATTGTTAAATAAATATTTTTTTTCATACCATGTTTCACATGAAAAAACAATATAAAGAGGAAAAACATTGATATATTTTGAATATTAGATATGATTGTTAAAAAAACCATTAAATTAGTGGATAAAAATTGAAGTAATTGTATCACAAAACCAATAAATAAGGTAAGAATAAATAATATTTGGAAGTAGAAGTATTTCTTATGAAACCCATATATCTGAACTTTAAATGGTGGTAGATTGTATAGGTTTTTACCTTAACCAAGACAAATGCAAACTCAAGTAACTACATTTTTGAGAAAAACCATATATTGGAGAAGTTTAATATCAAGTATATTTCGACAAGATCCATGCTGACTGAACCACCACCCAAAACTATAACCATACCATATCTGATGCTTATGTATTACATGGATATTATAAGGTTTTATTTCAGTATAAATTAATATTATATAAAAATCTAATAAAAATGTTTTATATGTATAGATACCTCAAGAATTTATATACCTTTATAAAGTAATTTTTACTAAATTCACTTCATGATTAAAAAATGAATTTAGTTTCCAGAAAATATTTTTACTTTGATTAAATAATATAAAGATATATTAATAGTAGATTAGTTAGCAATTTATAAAAAAATATGGTTAATATACCGAAATTCATTTTTTCTATAAAAACAGTTTTTTTACATTTTATGTTTTTAATTAAAAATAAAATTTATAAATATTAGGACATGAATTTGTAAAAATTAATTTTTTTAGATTTATCATGGCTATATTATCTTAATATGAATTTTTTATCATTTTTTAAAAAGTATTATTTTTAGTTTAAAAATCTAGGATTTATAAAAATTATAATTTCCATGATTTATCACTATGTAAGTACAACATAAAAGATTTAAAAACCATTAAAGTAATAAAATATTAAATTAAGGAATAAATTTTTTTTATTTTGAAATATTATTTTCACATATAAAACCCATTAAAAACATATTTAAATCTAAAGAAAAATGTTTCTTTAATATTAAAAAAATAATTTTTGGTCTTTTATTTAAATCAAGTAATTTCAAGGTGAGGTTCATTTTTTTATTTCTTTTTAAGCCTCATAAATTTTATTCATTACATAATAAATCAATTTGTGTCTCTAAAATCAGTAACCATGATGAATTTATCACATATAAATTTGAAATCTAAGTAACATTATTTAAAAAAAAGGGTTTACGTGTTTAAGTGTTGTTATATTGAAATTGAACATTCATACCTATAGAAATTTTATTTGTTTTTTTAAAAATTTGAAATCATAAGATTCAAATTAGGTAATTAGGTCAATTTTAATTTTGTTCATTGAAATTAATTACTATGGTTAAAAATTATTTACCATGGTAAAAAGTAAAAATTATAAAAATTATTTTACTAAGGGGGAAAGGTAAAAACATGTTAAAAAAATGTTTCCAAAAGGGTGTTTGAGGCGTGGATCAACAAAAAATCACCCCATTTACTCATTTTTTTCATTTTAATCCATTAACCCTTTAATAGTGAAATTATTTTTTTGAAATTATTTGGGTATTTACAAAACTATCTTTCTCTTCACTTATAAAAAGGAAAAACTTTCACCACTAAAACACTCATATATCCTTTAATTTTCTACTTTAAACTATTATATTTTAATCTCCCTAGAAAAAATACCATTTAAATAATTTTGTGTACTCTCATAGTTATCCTAATCCCTTCAATTATATAGGGGACTTCCAAGGAAAAATCAAGTCTCCAACATAAGTATTATCTCCCTCTTATGTTATTCTTATTACTCTTACTCTTTAAAAGTGCTTATCACCATAATAATATGATGAATTATGTATCATTATTTTACTGAGATTTTTTTATATTAATTTTATAACCCTTATTTATTAATTTCATTCCACTTATAAAAACAAAGTAAAGTCAATCGTGCATGTGTGCGAACTACCACCTCCATGAAGAATCACTTTTTCATTTTTGTTACAGCTTTTCATTATTTATCCCAAAAAATTAAAATATTGTTCAATATCATAAAAAATAATAATATCATTATTATTATATTATATTGACATTATTTCAAAATAAATACCACCTTAACCATACTCACTAATTGAGTTAAAGCATGTTCAAGTTTGGGTCAGTTTAACCACTAAAACAAATGATGTTATAAAATTATATTATGGAGGACTATAGAAAGATGAAAATTAATATTATTATAATATAATAATAAAATAATTATTTTTATATGGTTATTCAAATATTATATTAAGTATTTTTCTTATTATTAAAGTAATATTTTCATTTACTAAAATCACCAAAAATAGCCCAGACCAATTCCATTTTCATGAAGCATAATTAAAACACTTATGGAATGGTGTATTAGACTGAAAAATAAATATAATTTATATATTATAGTGTATTTAAATATATATTAATTATTAACTTGTTATAAAATGATGGGCAATGATATCAACATTATAGAACATGCACGAATGGTTAATGTTATTAACAATTGATGGTTCAAAATAAGTTATAACTAACAAATATAACATAATAAATAATTATATATTATGGATATAAAAGGTAAAATATATAAATAAAATTATTAAATAAATTATTAATATATCTATGTTTTTTTTACTAGAAGTTATAGTTTCATCAACTAAGTAAGGAAATAAGGTAAGGGTTTTTTCAACTCAACTTCTCTTCATTAAGACATGATTTAATGTTATACAACAATTTCTTATTTATATGGTTTATATACTACCCAATAATTTATTTTAGAATAATAAATTATTTAATTCATATGATATATAGAACCATATTAATTATCAATCTTCTAATGATCTTTGATTCAAAATTATTAAATCCGTAAGGGTTTTTTATGACTCAATTCTCTTCCTTGGGTCTTAATCACTATTTTTTGTCTATTATATTTAAAATTTTTTCTATTATAACCTATGATGACTTTAGGATTTATTTTAACCTTATTTTATAGATAAATAATGTTTCAAACCAAAGTATTCTTCCTCCATGCTTCTAATATTTCGTTTAAATGCATTTTTGTTTAGAATAAATCCCATTTTTTAAATGCATTTCCCTTTATATCATTGTTTTTTATTCCCACAAATTATCTCATATCTCTTGTGGAAACTCAAATAGTTTTTATCTCCAATGATCATTTTCCCTCCCTTTATTAATTTTAAAACAAAGGTTTCATCATCCTTTTGATTATGTTGGGTTTCAACAGGGTTATTTTAAAATGTTCAAAAGGTTTTTCCATACTTTAAAAATAAAAAGTTTTATCATGCACTCTAAATTTTCTTTTGATAACATATATGTATTTTTTCAAGGTTTAATTATTAAATATTCTTTTCAAAATTAAAAGTTTTCAAATTATTTTCACTTCTTTTTTTGAAAACTTTATGTCCTTTTCAAGTATCTATTATTAAATATTATTTTATAAGTAAACATTATCAAAGTATTTTTACTTTGCTTTTTTGAAAACTATATGTCTTTTTAAAGTCACCATTATTAATGATTCATTTAAAAGTAAAAATTTTCAATGTATTTTCACTTTAAATTTTTTAAACCTTTATTTATTTTCATGTTCCTTTTATTTGGAACCTTTTTTTATAATTATTTTAAAATTATTCTCTTTCCTTTCATAAAAATATTTTTAAAAGTAATTTTTACTTCAATGTTTTAAAAGGTTTGGTGAAAACTTCTTTATTTTCACATATATTTAATTTATAGTGTCTATTTTTCATGAAGTGATGTTTATTATTCCTTTTAGAAAATTTGATTTTTGGTATCTTATTATTTCTTAAATTCTTGGTATGTGATGTTTTTGGAAGGTTTAAGAAACCCATTCATTTTCCATGGGTTATTTAAGATTTTATGATTATTTTTAAGTGGAACACATATGTATAGATGATGATGGGTGGGTTACTATATCACCCTGTAATACATTGTTTTAATCTTATATCTCATGAGATAGCTAGTCATGGACACAATGAGATTGTTTAAATAAGTGTGGGCATGATGGGTTTACTCACATTTTCAGGCATAGACATAATGAGTTTTATTCACACAAGAGTGGGAATAATGATTTTTCTCAAACATATTTTTCTATGATTATGTTTGTGCCACATTTACAAGATATTCATCAAGTTATGATAAAATTTTAATATGCATTACATTTCCATGAAATACTATTTTTTCAAGATCATTCTTTATTTTTAAAGTATTCCACACTTTTATTTCATACTCACATGTTATATGACTATTGATATGTGTTTTGATCCATGTCATATTTTTTATGCCTATTTAATGAAATTTTAATAATCTTATAATACTCTAGAATGTTTTATGATTCTAATTTATGGTCTTATAATCTTTTATTATTATATTTATGGAACACTCATGTTCTCCTTCATGCTATGATATTTTTTCCCTACTGATCATCTAAGATCCCCCATTTCTTATGTTTTCTATCCTTAAGTTATGAAGATGATTATATAACATGATAAAAGGGTCTAGATGAGAAAATTTATGGATCAATGTTTTCAAGTGTTATAAAATAACATGTTTATATAGAAAATATTCAAGACACTAAACTTTTAAAACTTTGGGTTATGTGACTGTTTGTGAGATGTATTATTTAAATCATGAAATTAATGTATTATTTATTTATTTTTTAGCTTGGGTCACTGCACTTTCTTGTTAAATATCTGCTTGGGCTTGGTCAAGGGAAACTACTAGTGAGAAAACCTCCCATATAAGTTCTAATAAATGCGATTTAAAAGGAATGATCCTACTGGTTGAGACAATAATTTATCCCTTATACCTAAATTATCTATTTTCATTACCCCTTATATATATTAATTCTAATGGTAATATTATTACCAATGGTCATAATTCCTAATGGTCATATTGACCAACTATTAGATCCCAATGGTCACATTTCCCTTTATACACCATATATAATCCACCATTCTCATACCCATCATTGACTAATTCAATTAAAATGGTTTTAAACTTCCTATGATAATTTATATCATACTATAAACTCTTATATTTCTTTTTTTTACTATTTTTATAGAAGGAATAATCTTTCTTAGATAAATCAAGCTAATGGAGTTTACATTAGTGTGCACATTGTTCTTTTCTATTTATATCGCTATATTATTTCTATCTATTATAGTCAATATTATTTCATGATGTATAATGTTCTTATGAAATGTAATAGTCTTTCTATGTGCTCATAATAAAATAGTCATTATAAAATAATATTTCCTCTATTAATAATATAAATAAATTTTTGGTATGTTACATTATCCCCCTTAAGAAATTTCATCTTCAAAATTTACATCCTTCCTAAAAAATGGGGGTATTTATCCTTAATAACTTCTTTAGTGTCCCAAGTTGTATCTTATAACTTTTGATTTCTCCACAAGTCTTTCATGAGTTAGTTTGTCTTGTTACTCAAATCTTGTTACCTTTTATCTAGAATATATATCAATTATTCTTCATATGAGAGTCTAGGTTCCAATTTCACACCATTTGTGTCTTGTACATGTATTAGGGATGACATATACTTTCTTAATAGGGACATGTAAAAGACACCATGGATATTGTGAAGATATGGATATAGTGCTAACAGGTAGGAAAATACTCTAACATGATCTTGAATATCCAATGGTCTAATATTCCTTAGACTTAGTTTTTCTTATTTCCAAACCTCATGACCCCTTTCTATAGTGATATTTTGGCAAATACATGATCCCTAACATGAAAATACAAGTCCTTATTTAATTTTTATCATAAATCTTTTGTGTACTTTGTGAATCCTTAATATGTTTCTAGATCACATGAATTTTATTAATAGTGTCTTTCAAGAAGTATAGTCCCAATAGTTTTCCTTCTCCAACTTCATCTCAGCATGTTGGAGTTGTACACCTCTTCCCATAGATTGATTCATAAGGAGCCATTTGAATAATCAAGTAAAAATTGTTATTATTATATAATTAAATAAGTGGTATATTTTGATCCCAACTCCCTTAAAAATAAAGTGATCTATCAATTAAAATGTCTTAATTTTTGTTGAATAATCCGCTCAGACTTCCTATCAGTTTAAGAATGGTAAGTTTTTATTAGGTTTACTTCTATATTCATTTCCTTTTAAAGAATCCTAAAAAACTTAAAAGTATAACTTGGATCATAATATGAAATTATAGACAATTATATGCAAATTAAGTCTCACTACTTATTGAATATATAATAGATATAATCACTCAAGGGAGAAGTCATATTGTATAACAAAAAAATGGGTATAATTTTTTAATAAATCAATAATTACCCATATAGAATTGTTTTATTTTGATATATTAGGAATTATAGTAACAAATTATATAATGGTTTTTCCACTCTTCCATATATGTAAGGGTTGTGGTTGAAAAACTCCTCTAAGTATTTTTTTCTCTTCCTTCTATTGATGACATTCCAAACATCTTTCAATATAATAAAATATTTCAGTTTTTATATTATCCCACCAATAATAGTCTCATAGATATATATAAATTTTGGTTCTTCTTGGATATATAGACAATGAAGAGTTTCTAGATTAATCCATAAACTCTTTATTTAACTTTTTAATAGATGGGTTACATATCATTATACAAAAATTCAATACTCAATCTTTATCAACATTGAACCCAGAAGACTTCCCATTTTTTATAGCTTCTATCTACTTTTGTAACTTAGGATCATATCTTTATGATTTCTTGATCTTCTATATTAATTATGTTTGATAATTAATTTGGGATAGGATTAATGATATCCCATACCTTATGAATTTCATGTCCATCATTACCAAGTATTTGATCAATAGATCTCTTTAAATCCTCATCATTGAAATAATTATAGGCTCTTTCCTACTCAATGCATTAAAAACTTTGTTTACATTTATATGATAATAATGGATAAAAAAATCATAGTCCTAAATAACTCTAACTATATCCTTTGTATCATATTTTGTTCCTTGTGTGTGAATATATACTTCATACTCTGGTGATTGGTGTATATATCAAACTCCCCCATAAATATAGTATCTTCATATCTTTAATAAAAAGATAACCACATCTAACTCCAAATAATTGGTAGGATAATTATATTCATGAGGATTTAATTTTCACCTTGTAATTTTTCATGAGTACACATCTAATTAATTTTAAGGATGAATAACTATAAATGGAAAAAACTTCTCCATTAGAGGGTAAAGTTAGCACCGATGCACTAATCAACCTCTTCTTCAATTCTTGGAAACTTTATTCACACTCCTTTTTCCAGATAAACATAAACCCCTTTTGATTTAACTTGGTTAGTGGATTATAAAGCTATGAAAAGTTTTTCACAATCCTTATATAGTATCATGATATACCAAGGAAACTATAAATCTCAGTCACTATTATAGGATGATTCCACTCCTCCATAACCTTTATCTTTGTTGGATCAACTTAGATTCTTTTAATAGTCATAATGTGTCCCAAGAATGAATGTTTTTGTAAATAGAACTCACATTTTCTAAATTTTCAAAAAATATTTCCTTTCCTCAGAGTTTGTAATATGACCCTTATATGATCTTCATGTTCCTCAAGACTTTTGAAATATATCAAAATATCATCAATAAAGACCACCACAAATTTATCAAGGTAGTCCCTATAGACAATATTCATTAAATCCATAAATATGATATAATTGTTAGTTAATATAAAGTGCATAACAACAAAATCATAATGTCCACACCTTGTTCAAAAGGTATAGTTTTTAGATATCTTCTTTCTTCACCCTCAGATAATGAGAACCCGATCAGAGTTCAATCTTAGAGAAGAATTGAGCTCTAAGATGATGGTTAAACAAATCATCAATCCTTAGAATATGGTATTTGTTCTTAAATATGATCTCATTAAGTTATCTATAAATAATGAATAAACACATTTATATATTGTTCTTATTTACAAAGAGAATAGGTACTCCCTAAGGAGATACACTTGGATAAATAAAACTATTTCCCAAAGGATATTGAAGTTTATTCTTCAATTTTTTTAACCACACATATTCCATTGTATACGAGGTCTTTGATATTGTCTTGGATCCATGTGTGAGTTCAACTGATAACTCTACCTCTCTTTCTAGGGGTGTTATAGGAAATTAATTTGAAAATAAATTAAAATATTCCTGAATAGTTGGTACATCTTCTATTTTAATACTATCAAATTATTCTTATTCTCTACCAATCATTTTCATAAAGAAGACAATAGGAGGTGGTTCTTGAAAAGGCTAGGGTTGGGATATCTCTCCTTTGAAGATAATTCACATGTTATCCCTTGAATAAAACTATAATTTCATTAATTTTATAGATTATCATGAAATTATACTTTAAAAGACAATCCATACCTAATATTAAGTCAAATTAAACCTTTGGAATGATCACCAGGTTTTAAGAGAGATTATACTCACCAAATCTAATAGTGGAATCCCTATATATCATTGATGCTTGAATAGTTCCTCCAAGTTTTATTATATGATGAGTGTACCTACCATAACATCATTTAGAGCCTCAAAATTATCCATCATGATTATAAAATCATGACCTTTATCATTTTTCATTTGCTGGGGTTAATGGTGGGTTTCATTCATTATCTTATTATTTAGACACTGATTTGAAAAATTTCCATGTTTATTACACTTGAAGATTTGTACCACTGGTTGTAATTGCATTATCTTATCTTTTTCATTAACATTCATATTTTGAGGATTTAAATATCCATAAAAGATTCACACTATAGGGATATATATTACACACTTGTAACACTTCCCACTTCCTTATATGAAATTCCTTGAATGATTCTTCCCACACTTATTGCATACATGTAGTTGTTTCCTTCCTTCTTTGTCATGGTTGAAATAATTTTCAAAATTTGGCTCCATCATCCTCTTCTTATCATTTATTCCATGATACTACTATTTATCTCCAATCTCCATTTCCATATTGAGATCATATTTCACTATCTTCTCATAACTCCCAAAGTCTTATATTTTAAGAGCTTTCCGTAGATGAGGTCTTATCACACCAAATAATTGATCGATTTTCCCATCAGAACCAATGAAAAGGCTTGAAGTTTATTATGTACGATTTGTAAATTTCATCTCATAACTCCCCACTAGTTTATTTTTTTTATATTCAATGAATTCCTTTTCCATTATCGTTCGAAGGGTTTGAAGAAATACTTATTGAAAAATAATTTTTTGAAGATTTACCATAAAATAGCTTCCACCTTATCTTTTGGATTCGTGTTCTTGATTAGTGTCAAAAAATTATTACATTCTAGGGAGACACTCTGGGTTTGGTGGATTATTCTTTGAATATTTCTATTTATATATCTATATTTATCCTTGGAGTCAGAATAGCATTTGAATGTCTTGGGACCCTATAAATAATATATCAGTGATATTAATATATTTTAATGAACATGTTCACATAGGTTGAGTGGTAATGGATTTTCCCATTATTTAAGATCTGAGATATTAAATCTAAGACCATTATTGATTCCAGAATGTAGGGTTTAACCTTCATGAAACCTAAGGTCGGTTGTCACTAAACATCCGGTTGAGCCAGCTGTTGGAGGGTATGTTTAATTAAAATAAATAATTAAATTTATTTATTTTATTTTAAATTAACCAAATTAAAAAATATATAAATATTTCATTATGAAAATTCTAAAGGGTTATTTGTATAACCCTAATATATTTTGAGAGGTGGCCAAAGAGTGTTCTTCACTGGTGGATCGAGATCAAATGATAAATAAAGATTAGATCGAGGTGGACCAGGAGGTAGCAAATGAAGAAGATCATACTCATCCCCATGAAACACATTCATCATAAAAAATCAATCCAAATTATGTAATGTCAGGTTATTTTTGTATTTATTCCATTATTTCATTTAATCAAGTATGAATCTTTAATCTTCTTTGATTTCTGGTGTTTTACAAATGGAACATGATCCCCACAATTTATTTGATAACAAATTATCCGATTTAATCCCTTATTACTTTTAATATCACCTCTTGGGAATCCCAATTATTTAATAGTTGGAAGAGAATGATTTCACAACAATTTTTCACCTTGTTTATGTGATTTTACCCCTCCTCTATTCTTATTCTTTACTGTTGGCCCATGAGATTGCGGTTAGGCATTGTCCAGGTGGGTTCGATGGTAATCGAACCCCTAAATCCATGGTAGATTCTTGAATTTTGAATAGATTAAAAATTATGGATATATTGGGATTATTTTAATGTTTTGGGTGGTACCTATATGGATTCAGGATCCAGAGCAACAACAAGAGATTACAGTGGTGATGGGAAGGAGCTTTGGTGGGGTTCAGGTAGCTAGAATCTGGCCATTGGTGATGGATCGGGCACATATGACCCAAGATCTAAGACCCTTGATGTTTTTTATGGTGGAAATGGAAGCAATGGTAGTTAAACAATGATAAGTGAAGAATAATATGTTTCTATAAAAAAGAAGACTACAAAATATGTAGTCCAGGGACACATATTGTTTACTCCCAATTGGCTATAACGCTAGGGTTTTATGTAAGATAAGGATCACACGTCATGTGGCCAGGACCACATGCCATGTGACCCTCACCAGGTGGTTATTTCATGTTTTAGATACACATGTCTAGGAACTTATGTAGAAGGAAATGATATATACTCTGAGATTACATGTTCACGACCCAGTACTTGGGCATAGGTAGGTTCATAGCCAGGTACATGGGAATGAATCAAAGTACACAAGCATGACTAAAAGCACACGAGTAGGCCTCAGGTGGTTAAGAAACACCATGTAGTACCCTTACACATCATTTAGTGCTATATGTCCATCCAAGATATGTGTTAGCAATGAAATGACCAGGAGGCTAGGTGAGGTCACATGTATTGTGACCCATTTTACACTCCCTATACTTTTCTCATGGACTTCTTCCTTGCATATCTTCCTTTTTTGTACTTATATTAAGGCTCGTGAGTATCCTATAATGAAATTTTTTCCACATAGGACATTATGGTATCCTTTATAGTGGATTTAAAGATAAAACATGAGGTATTGAAAGTGTGACTAATGAACCTTTGTGGTGTTTTATTTTAATAAAGATTTATATTTTTTGAAAACTAACCTTTTTTGTATAAGAATGTTTTTATTATCTAGGAATCATATTCAGTCCACTGAAATGAGATTTTTTTAGAAAGTAAAAAATTTATGAAAGAATCAGATCTATATATATTGTATTCAGATCATCTAATCCAAAATAATCAGAGGTAGAAATTATTGTTCACTGGAAGTTTTCCTTAGTCATAATCAAAGAAAGAAGTTGATGAGTGAAGAATTCATTTTGTTGCTAAAGTGTTTTGAAAAAATATAGTGAATTGAGGAGTTATAAAGTTTTCATACTTTCTAAACCAAATAAGAATATGCTTTGATGGTCTTAAATTTCTCAAAAATCATGGAAAAACTCATTATTAAAGATTTTGAAGAAATGATGGAGAGGTTTGAAGAAATTTAAAATTACAGAGTAAAAAATTACATCATAATGAGAAATTCTATCGTAATGAGGATTTCATCATAATTATGATTCCATAATTATGAAGAAATCCATCGAATGAAAAATGTTTTAGAAGATCAGATCTAGGATTCAGAATGTGTGAAGATGATAAAGTTTTAAGAATTTAAAAGTTGAAGTATGAATATTCTATCGTAATGGGAATTTCATTATAATGAGATTTCTATTGTAATGTGAAAATCCATCTTAATGGGAATTCCATCATAATTATAATTCAATAATTATGAGGTTTCCATCGGGATAAATCTAAAGGAATATCATAATGAGTTGAAGAGGAAACATAAATCATAATGACATGAGAAGGAAAAAGAATTCGTAATGAGCTGAAGAGGAAAAAATCATAATGAGCTATATAGAAAACAGAAATTGTAATTTGCTGATAAGGAATCAAAATTCATAATGAGATGAAGTGGAAATAGAGATCATAATAAGATGATTATGAATAATGTTCAAAAATAAAATTCCATAAGTTTTATGATGATTTGAAGAGGTCAAATTTTAAATTGAATTTTTCATAAATTTTAGAGAAATTTAAGGAGGTTAAAGAAGTTAAATTTGAAGTTTAAATGTAGGATATTTTTGGATATTTTGAAATTTGAGTAAGCAGGTTAAGTTTTAGAGTTTCCTTTTTTTGATTTCTGAGTCGCCTATAAATACTTACTCAGATCATTTATTCTAAGAGATTTTTTTCATGCAAGCAGAAAGGGAAGAGTGCTGAAGAAATCAAGTGAAAGTCATTTCTAGCTAGAGATCTCATGAGGAGGATTATTCATAAGAATTTTTGTTTACCAGATTGAGAAAGATTGTATTCAATAAATCAAATTGATTTAATTGTACTGAAGAAGATCATATTAAGCATTTGAGCAGAGTTTGAGTTTTGTATATTGAGAATGGGTTCATCGTATTGAGTCTATTATATTGAGAGAATCAGATCTAGGACCATCATATTGAGATAATCATATCCAGACTCATCATATTGAGAGAATCAGATCCAGACTCATCCGATTGAAAAAATTTGATCCATCCAAATTGGACTGAGTATTTAGACTGAGCAATTGTGGAGAAGTTTCAAAAACGTATTTATTTTTTCTAGCTCAATTATTTTATATGAAATCATTGTAAACTGACATGAGTCAGTATAATCTTTCCTATTGTGAGATAAAAGGTGTTTAATGTGATTTGGCACAAGTTTTATTCACTTCTTTATAATAGTTCATTTTC
The DNA here is from genome assembly GCA_963277665.1 of Viscum album. Taxonomy (NCBI): domain Eukaryota; kingdom Viridiplantae; phylum Streptophyta; class Magnoliopsida; order Santalales; family Viscaceae; genus Viscum; species Viscum album. Next base: position 1,215,128,843 of record OY728137.1, read on the forward strand.
ATAGACCCACAGGAGTGGCTATGAAAAGGATGTAGGTTCTCACATTGAATCCAAACCTTATAAAACCTTTTATTATTTACTTGCTTTCTTACCTTTTTGAGCATGATTATTTACTAAAATTTGATAAGGAAATAAATCTTAATAGGTCACAAGGGGTTATATTTCTAAAAGTTTTGAAACTTTTCAAAAAGTGGACAACTAATTCAACCCCCCCTTCTCAGTTGTTATTCGATCCTTTGAAACTTCAATTGGTATGAGAGGGAAGGTTCCCTTGTTTAATCGTTATCATGGATAATATCAATTCTTTCAGTAGTAGAGGAATTAATACATTTTAAGGGAAAATAAGATGATTCCTTATCTCCTATCACTTGGCTTGGAAGTTGTTTATGTTGCTTCTATTAGTTTTCCACCTATTAAGAAAGATTACCCTATGAAGTTTTCTGATAATATAAATATAGAAGTTGATGTAAAGGCTATAAATTCAATTCTCATGTCTTTATATGAAAATTTTTATTAAAAGGTTATGTCTTATAATAATAAAAAAAATGTGGGACAAGATGGAAATTTTTTTCGAAGGGAATACTAAAGTTAAGGAAGAAAAACTAAAAATCTAGAATAGTAAGTATAAAGACATCAGAATGAGAGATGAAGAAATCATTAATGAATACTTCACTAGAGTGAATGAAATTGTTTACAATATCATATTATTCAGATATGTCTTGGAATGTTATACAATTGTGAAGAAACTTATGAGAAACTTTCCAGACAAGTTTGATTCTCAAATTTATTCTTTAGAAGATAAGGATGATTTATCTCTTGATGAATTTCATAACTTTATTGTTACTTATGTAATGAGGAAATCTCCAATGTTTAAAATTAAGATGAACAATGACATGAATTATGAAGTTATGAGAAAGATAAAAATACAAAATGTTGAATAAGATGATCCTTATGAGTCTAAAGATAAAGAGGATGATGAGTTGAATGAAAAAATAATGCCTCTTATATCCAATAACTATCTAAGAGAAAGAGTAAAGTATGGAGGTAAACTTTCTCTCAACTGTTTTGAGTGTGGTGGAATCAGACAATTTTCTATGATTTCTCCAAGAAGAAAGTTGGATAATATCAAGATGATTCCAATGAAAACCATTAATGGAAGAAGTGAAACAAAAATGATAATAAAGAAAAGTATTCCAATAGATACAAGAATAAGTTTACTATAAACAAAAGAAGTATGTTTAGTAATAAAGTTTAATTAGAATCAACTAAAAAATTATTTTGAAGATAAAAGTTCAGAAAAATTTAGAACCTTCATTGCAAAAGCTAAGAAAAAAATATTTCTCAAGGAGTGAATAATGTGGTGAAGAATATTATTGAGAGTATCAGATCAGAACATAACATGTTGTATGACTTGAGAAAAATAAAACTCTCAAGAAAGAAATTAGAGTAATGTAGAAATATTTTGAAGAATTTGTTGATGTAATAAAAGATGTTATCAAGTAGGAGGATGAATAAATTCAAGATATTTTAAGCTAAAAACTTAGAATTGCTGAATAGGGAAATATAATTAAAGATCTTAGTAATAAGATAGAATATAAGGAAAGAAGAGTTTAACAAGTTTCAATTAAAACATGTTGAGTATTAAAGTACCTTGAGGATAATGAAGGCAAACTTCAACAATTCTTTGGAAGTAAAAGCTGACACTTCTAAAGATGTTGAGAAGGCTCAATATGAGAATCAGGTGAAATCTTATCTTACCAAAAAAAATGATTCATCTGATTCTTTTAACATTTCAGGTTCCAGAAAAAGTAATGAGAAATATTGGGTGTATAAAGGATGTGATAAACCTATCAAATCTACAAAATTAGATAAATCACTTAAAAGAAAATATGGTCGACATCCTAAGAATGTTAGAGTTGAAAGACGTTACCAACCTCTATGAAGTTTCAATAGATAAAGATATTATTTCAATAGAAAATCAATATTTGATAGATATTGTTAGTGTTGTGAAATCTATAGGCATAATTCTTATAATTGTTTTCACATCTTATCCTTAACTAGAAGAATGTTTGAGAAAAGTGGAAGAAATAGTGAAAGTAGAATGAGAAACATTCCTAAATTACAAAAAGTTGAAAAAGTAAATTATCAAGATGTTAGAAACTTTCCAATAAGAAATAAATTTGAATGTATAGAATAATTTTATTGAATATATGATCAGGCTGGTCATCATGCTGAAATATGTATGACACTTCTTCCAGAATAAGTTTCTTATGATAGAAAATAAAATAAATTTGAAAATAATAAAGTTGAGAAAAGATATTTTGTTGTTGAGATAGCTTTGAAATAAAGTAAAAGAAAAAAACATGGATACTTGATAGTGGTTGTTCTACACATGTTAAAGGTGATATAAAAATCTTGAAACATGTTTAAAGTCATTATGGAGGAGATTTTACCTTTGTTAATGATAGTTCCTTAAGAATCATATGAATTAGAACAGTTGAGATTGAAACTGAAAAGTTAAAATCTAAGAAAGTTTTATTTGTTTATGGGCTAAAAGATAACTTACTTATTGTAAGTCAAATTTGTGATGATGGAAAATAAGTTGATTTTAGAAAATATTTTTATATCATAAAATGTGTGAAAGATGAAAAAGTTATCATAAAAGGAGAAAAAACCAGTGGGAATCTCTTTAAAATAGGATAATTAAATAACTCATGTTACTTGAGTGCTGAAGATGAAAACAAATTGTGGCACCAAATACTTTTCTATATTGGGAAGAAAAATATGAATAAAATTTCTAAAGTTGATGCTATCTAGAATTTTCTTGAATTGAAAATAAGAGATGAAGATGTTTTTATTACTTTACATAAAGGAAATATGACTAAAAAAAGTCATAAGATAATTGAGATTCAATCTATCAGACCTCTTGAACTTATTCATTCTGATTTATGTGGGCCGATGAGACATTAATAAAAAAATGGAGATTTATAATTTATCATTTTTATTGATAATTTCACTCAGATGAAAAACATCATGTTTATGAAATGTAATTCATAGGTTGTGGAAATGTTTAAGTTTTTTAGAAGAGAGGTTGTGAAATAAATTGGGGATTATATAAAGAAGTTGAGAACAAATAATGGTATCAAATTCACAAGAAATTATTTTGAAACCTATTTGAGAAAACATGTTTTCAAAAATCAGTATAGTGATCTCTATACTCCATAAAAAATTATATTATAAGAAATAAATAATATAATCTTGGTGGAAATGGGATTAAGTATGTTACTAGAATACAAAATTTCAAAGTTTTATTGGGAAGAAGCTGTTAGTACTATAGTGCATGTTCAGAATAGATGTTTATTGAGACCATAATCCGACATGAATCTTTATGAAATGTGTTATAACAAAAAACCTTCATTAAAATACTTCAAAGTTTTGTAATTACATGTTTTCTGAAAAAAAAATTTATATTTAGGAAAGTTTTATGAGAAAGTTGAGGAAGGAACTTTTATGGGTTATTCACCAAAATGGAAGAAGTTACAAATTGTGGAACAAACATTTATAAACGTTAGAGGACTCACATGATGTGAAGGTAATTAAAAATATAAGTTACTTAAAAAAATTTGTTGAGAATACTAAGGAGAATAAAGTGGATAATTCCAAAAATAGTGAAAGCAATTCAAAACATCTTTTCCAAGATTCCGAAGAATCGTGTGATGAGGAAATTTCAGCTGGGAAAGAAACTTTGAAGTTTCCTACCTTACAAAAACATATTGAATCTAAAAACATTATTGAGAATCATAAGGATCTAGTTCATAGAATAATAATGTTGATATTAGATAATCAAACTTCACTTATCTAAAAAGTTAAACCAGAATCTATTTCAAAAGATATTCAACGCAAATAATGGGTGGATACTATGAATGAGGAGTTAGATCAGATTGAGAAGAATGAAATAGGGGAACTTGTTTAATAGAAATTAGATAAAAATGCTATCAGAACCAAGTGGGTTTATAGAAACAAGTTAAATTAACATGGAAAAGTTTCAATAAATAATTAAAGGCTTGTTTGTAAAGGATACACACAGGTGGGAGGTATGGATTTTGAAGAATCACTTTCCCTAGTTTTAAGATTAAAAACTATTAGAATGTTTTTTTAAGTAGTCACACATTGGAATTAAAAAGTTTATTAGATGGATGTAAAGTCAACTTTATTAAATGATTAGATTGAGGAAGAAGTTTACGTTGAAAAAATTTATGGGTTTCTACTTGATTAGGATGATTTTTTTTATAAATTGAATAAATATTTGTATGGTTTGAAACAAGATCTATGTGATTGGTATTCTAAACTTGAAAATTGTTTGATAATTATGAAATTTTCTAAAGGAAAATTCTATAAAAACTTATATGTGAAAGATTTTGACTATGGAGCTTTAATTGTAATTGTTTATGTGGATGATATATTTTTTTTATGGGGATAGAGAAGATGTTTGTAAAACATTTATGAAGAAATGAAGAAGAATTTTGAAATTTCAATGTTGGGGGAATTAACTTTCTTTCTTGGCTTAAAAGTTCAAAAAAAAAGGAAAAAAACATTTTCTTATCTTAGGAAAAGTATACCAGAGAATTTTTAAAGAAGTTTTGGATGATAGAATCCAAAGAAGTTTCAACTCCCATCTCAATGAGCACAAAGTTGAGTAAAGATGAATCCAGAACAAGTGTGAATCCAAAGGACTTTCAAAAGCTGATTGGAAGTCTTATTTACCTTACAACCTCAAGGACTGATATTGTTTATGCTATTAATTTTCATGCTAGGTATCAAAGTAATCCAAAAATAATCATATATGTTGGCATTAAAGATAATTCTGGGATATGTCAAAGGAACAATTTCACATGGGTTATTATAAAAAAGAAATAGTGAGATGAAGTTTCATGGTTATACTGATGTTGATTGAACTGGATATTATAATTATAGAAAATAAAACTCAGGAGGAAAATTTTTCTTGGGTGAATGTTGTGTGAGTTGTCATAGTAAGAAAAAAATGGTCATTAACTTTGAGCACAACTGAATCTGACTATGTTGTATCCACTCAATCTTGGACTCAAATGTCGTGGATGAAAGTTAAGCTAGAATATTTAAAAGTAAAAGTTTCTAAAACATTGAAAATACTTTGTAATAATAAAAGTAAAATTGATATTTCTAAGAATCATGTCCAACATTCAAGATCAAAACATATTAATATAAAATTTTACTTTATTAAAGAGAAAGTTGCTACTGGAGATGTTCTATTGGAATACATTTCAGTAAAGTATCAGATTACTGATATCTTTTCAAAATAAATTATGAAATAAATGTTTGTGGAATTTAGGATGAAACTTTATGTTCAGCCTCCTCCAATGTCCTCCTAATCCTCAAAAGAAGAACCCCCAGCATGATTTGGATTATGTTGAAAAAGGGGGATAGAAAGTAACATCTTTGAACTTTGTAAGAAGTTTTTACTTATCTTTATTTTAAGAATCTGAATCTGTGGTTATCATAAAACAAGGGAGAGAAAAAAAAGTGATAGAGGAGAAAATAAAAGAGAGGAAATCTTATCTTTACATTTCCAAAAAATTTCTTACTAACTAGGGATGTAATTCATTAAAAAATATTTCTTTATCCAGTAGTGTGGTGTCAGGACACTCTTTTGAGAAAGGTTATGATTTGATAAAATTAAAAAAGAAAAATTGAGTAGTGGAAAATTTATGAGAGTTAGAAATGTTGTTCACAAGTGTTGTCAACAAATCCAAAGGGTGATATTGAAGAACCTTTGTGGTGTTTTGTTGTAACAAAGTTTCTTATTTTTTGATAACTAACCTTTTTGTATAAGAATGTTTTTGTTATCTAAGAATAGGATCTAGTCCATCAAGATTTTCTTTTATAATAAAGTCAAAAGTTTATGAAAGAATTAGGTACATCTATATCATATTCAAATAATAGGATCCAAAATAATTGGAGGTAGAAGTTATTTTTCATTGTAAGTTTTACTTTGTCATAAAAAAAGAAAGAAAGAATTTTCTGAGTGAAGAAATTGTTTTTTGATGAAGTGTTTTGAAAGATGATTGTAAAATGAGGAGTTTGAATGTTTTTATACTTTCTAAACCAAATAATATGATTATTTTCTGGTCTTAATTTTTTAACAAATCATGAAAAATCTTATGATAAAATATTTTGAATAAATAATGGAGAGGTTTAAAGAAATTCAAAATTTTAGAGTGAAGAATTCCATCGTAAAGAGAAATTATATCGTAATGAGGATTTCATCATAATTGGGATTACATCATTATAAAGAAATACATCAAAGGTAGAGTGTTTCATAAGATTAGATCCAAAATCCAGAATGTGTGAAGATGATGAAGTTTAAAGAATTTCAAATTTGAATTATGGAGATTCCATTGTAATGGGAATTTGATCGTAATGGGATTTCCATCGTAATGGGAAAATCTATTGTAATGGGAATTCCATTATAATGAGAATTCCATAATAATGAGTATTCCATTATGATGAAGCTAAAGGTAGATCATAATAAGATGAAGAGGAAAAAAATCATAATGATATAAGAAGGAATCAAAATTCATAATGTGTTGAAGAGGAAACAGAAATCATAATGAGTTGAAGAGGAAACACAAATCGTAATGATCTAAGAAGGAAATAGAATTCATAGTGAGTTAAAGAAGAAAAATATATCGCAAGGATCTGATTATGAATAAGTCTTATAAGGAAAATTCCAAAAGTTTTATAATTATTTGAAGAGGTCAAACATGAAATTCAATTTTGAATAAATCTCATAGAAATTTAAGGAGGTTTGAAGAAGTCAAAGTTGAAGTTTAAATGTAATATATTTTTAGAGATTTTAAAATTTGAGGAAGTGGAGAATGTTTTCAATTTTTCTGCTTTTACAATCTAAGTCACCTATAAATAATTTCTCAAATCATTTTTTTGAGTGATTTTTTTCATGCAAGCGGAAAAGGCAGAGTGCTGAAGAAATAAAGTGAAAGTCATTGCCAGCCAGAGATCATGTGAGGAGGATTAGATAACTGAAAGTTTTGTTACTAGATTTAGAAAGATCCTATTGAGAAGATCTTATTCAGTCAATCAGATTGAGTCAATCGGACTGAAGAAGATCGTATTGAGAATTTGAGCAGATTTTTAGTTTTGCATATTAAGAATGGATTCATAGTATTGAGTCTATTATATCAAGAGAATCAGATCTAGGCTCATCGTATTGATATAATCATATTAAGACTCATCGTATTAATAGAATTAGATCCAGACTTGTCGGATTGATAAAATCAGATCCATCCAAATTAGAATGAGGATTTGGACTGAGCAATTGTGGAGTAGTTTCAAAAAAGTATTTATTATTTTTTTGGAACAATTGATTTATAATCAATCATTGTAAACTAATAGGATTCAGTATAATCATTCATATTGAGAGATAAAAGGTGTCTAATGGGAGTTGGCACAATTTTTATTCACTTCTTCATAATAGTATATTTCCATAAACCCACAGGATTGGTTATGGAAAGGTTGTAGGTTCTCACACTGAGGATGAACCTTGTAAATATTGTGTGATTTACTTTATTTCCTACGTTTTCATGTATGAGTATTTACTAAAAGTTGATAAGGAAATAAATATTAACAGGTTGTAGAGGTTAAGTTTCTAAAAGTTTTGAAACTTATAAAGAAGTGGAAAACTAATTCAACCCAACCTTCTCAGTTGTTATTTGATCATTTGAAACTTTAGTGACGCTTCCTCAGGAAAAACTGAACTAGTAGCAATGATTAGACTAGATCACAAGAGATATGCTGAGGCTAGAAACCCACTTATCATACCAGGTTGTGGGTCCCACATACTTATTATAATGGTTGAGTGGAACCCCCTATAATATTAGGGAATGGTTCCTCTACCCTTTGAGTGACACCCCCCTATGGTACTAGGGCATGGGTCCTTTACCCACTGAGTGGAACCCCTATGGTGAACTATGGTGCGGGTCCTCTATCAACACCTACTGAGTGGCACCCCATATCATTATAGGACATCAATACTCTATGATTTTAGTGGCACCCCTAACATAATAGGGCATGGGTCCATTGTCCATTTACTAAGTGGAACCACCCCTATCATTCTAAGGTTCATGTCCTTTTTCTACTAAGTGACATCCACTTATCACACCAGGGTGTAGGTCCTCTATTGGAGATTGTTCCCCCTTGGGATATTGATTAGTGGTGAGTTACATGTACTCTACTTGGATTTCTTAGACAAAAACATGAGATTCTAGACATTGACGATAGATCTTTGGAGATGCAGGAAGACTCACCATCTTGGGATGGGCTGTGAGATGAAGATCCCCTTTCTGTCTTATCTGGGGTTCTTTTAATAATATACACACACACACACACAAACACACACACACACATATATATATTTGGGTTTTATTTCCCTCTTTATTTAGGTTGAGTTGGATACTTCTATCATATCTTTATATTTCCCCCTTTATGGTTTTTGAGGCATTCTAATGGGTTTGTATATACTCACCCACACATGGGATTTTCCAGTATGCATCATGTATTATGAAAATGATGGATATTTTGATAGTGAAATAAGTGGAGAATTATTATAATTAGGTTTATAGGTTGCATACAGTGGTTGGTCTTGGAGATCCGGAGCTGGACTCTCTCCGCTATTTTTTATTCCGATTGTTGTCAGGTTGGGGATTCATTTATGGGTGGGTGTGTATTTTTCCCATTTACACTTCTATTGAATTCTATCATACTCTAATTTATTCTCTATAGGTATTTCATGCATGGTTTACTCTAGATATTACCATCTTTCATTATTATACCTCCTCAACATTTCATATAGATGGTGGGGTATGTTCACATTGGTACATTAGTTAAAGGAATCTCAATTACATTATATGGTCTCAACACTTGTTTCCATCCCCTATCCTATTAAAGGTAGACCTAATATTATGATGGTTTAGCCTTCCATCAGCTAGGTAGGATCTAGTGTGTGGTTTCCTTACATAGTTGTATACAAGTAGTTTATTCCTTGGGACAATGTTCAGAGTTTTCCCCATATGAGGATTGGTTGGGACTTATGGAAAAGGTGTCTAAGTGTCATGAGTGTGATTTTAAGGCTAGGGAACCTAGTGATGGTTTGAAAGATAATGTGTCCATACACTAGGAATTTGACTACCGACTTGTCAACATGGAATACTAAGACATTGGTTACATGGAATAATGGTACATGCATCATATAAGACTGAGTCCTTTGACTATCCTTATTGAGTCAGATATATATATATATATATATTATCATCTTAAAATGGTATATCTTGATTACTTTTAGGATGCCTCCATGAAGATATCTAGCTAGGTTAACATTTCAGGATCATGATGAAGATCCAATAAGTGATGAGGCCTCAGTTTAGGGTCTATCCTGTGAGGTATTTCCTCTAGGTAGGCAGGGAGCTGCGACCCCACCCATCAAGAAGAAAATTATACAAGTGGGTCAATTTGATGATGTGTAAAATATTAGAATGATTCATGATTTCCATATTCAGATACCATTGAGGTTTTACAGTGATCCAGATCCCCAGGTAGTGGAGGATTAGCTTGAGTTGGTGATCCATGTCTTTAGGCTTGTGCGGACCTTGGCTGATCATATGGTTGCATTATAAGCTAGTATTTTTCATAAAGTAGCAAGGAGCTAGAGGATTATAGTCATGAAAACTCATGATGATATGATTCTATCATGGTACTACTTATAATAGATGTTTTTTGAGGAGTATTAACCCTCTTTCTTGTGATTATTTTAGATCCAAGAGATTCTTGAGCTACAGTAGTGTATCATGATACTTTTTGTGTATACCACGAGGTTCACTAACCTTATGTGAGACTCCATCGACATAGTATGAGATGGTTACTTATTGGTACTGACATTATAGTAGGGTATATAGAGATACATCCATGATAGTGTGGTCCCTTTGTACATTAACACCTATTGGAGTGCTAGAGTGGGTGCTGGTGATGGAGAGTTTCATTTCAAAGGGATGCCTGATAACTATATTTGATAGTGGGTGTCATGGGATTGAGTTATTTTCATTATTTATCTAGAACTGGGCGATAGGGTCTCAGCATAAGAGACTTATATATAGATGATCTTAGTCACATATATCTACAGTTCCGGGTTCGAGCAGAGGCTTCGATCAGACCAATGAGGGGAGATACTATGCATGTGATGGGTGAAGTCACATTGATCATGAATGATTGAATCATCATTATGAGGAGGGAAGGAATATGGGATATGAACCACCAACATAGAGGCAACTCCTTGATCGGGGATCTCCCAAGTGCAGTCAGGGTGGCCCCCAGGGATGTGGTTCTAGTAGAGGAGTTGTTGAGGCTTTAAGGGGAGGAGCTACTGGTGGAGAGATATGCTATGAGATACTTACAACATCACCATTAGGTGACTGATTCTAGGCTCAGGGAGTTGGGAGTAAATGCCATGGACAACTACAATCTATATAGGCTTATGAATCAGAAACCCATTAGATGATATAAGACATGATATATATCTTTTTTACTCTTTCTCCAATATTGATAGAAACATGTGCGAATAATTCCTTTATATTATTATACCTAGTGTAAGAACTATAGAATACAATTGATACTTTATCCCAGTATCTATGGATAAAGGTTTCTACATAGAGTGATTCTTCAATATTTCTTATCTTCTAGTAGTGTGAGATAATTCATGGTGGAGAGAGTTTCTTGTGGGAACACATAGTCATCATGATGAAAACTTATGATTTCATCTTGGGTATGGATTGGTTTTCCATATTTTGGGACCATATTGACTATAATCATAGGTAATTTAGATGTATTCAGGCTGATGGGATCATATTATCCTTTGCGTATGAGAGAGAACTCATGGATAAGTGAGTGGGACTTGCGAGCAAGAAGATGCGACCCATCACACATTAGTTGTAAAGTTTTTCCCTTAGTGTAGTGGAGTATTTTGGATTCTATATTCCTTTATCAATGGAGGAATTTATGTACATCTTCCCCCAGAATGTTTTAGGAATAACTCTAAGGTGGGATATAGACATATGCATTGACTTACACCCCAGGACCACACTAATATCTTCAATGGAATATCCTATGGACCCTACTAATCTCTAGAAGCTGAGGGGGAAATTGGAGGACCTTTCATAGAAATAATCTATCACACCCAGTGAGTCCCCTAGGTAGATCTAGTTTTGATTGTGAAAAAGGTGATGAGATATTGAGGCTTTTCATTAATTATTATCCCATGAACTAGATAATGATAAAGAAAAAGTACCCCTTATCAAGGATTGATGACCTCTTTGACCAGTTGCGAGGTGTGATTTGGTTCTCAAAGATCGATATCAGGTCCTAATACTACCAGTTGAGGGTTCATGGGGCTGGTATTATAAAGATAACATTATGATGTTTCTATAGAGACTATTAGTTCCTAGTGATGCCTTTTGATGTAAAAAATTACACCACAATGTTTATGGATCTGATGAATTAAATATTCTATCCATACTTGGACCATTTTTTTGTTGCCTTTATTGATGACATACTCATTTAATTTACATAATAAGAGAAGCATATAGAGAATATTAGGATAGTCCTAGACTAACTCCAATATCACCAGCTTTATGGTAAACTGTCAAAGTGATAATTTTGGATTTGTGAGGTTCAATTTTTGGGATACTCCATTTTTCAGTATGGCTTACTTGTGGAACCAAAAAAGATTGATGAGATGCTTTATTGGGAGCCACCCAAGTGTTTGTTGTAGGTGCATATTTTTATTGGTTTGGTGAGGTACTACAGGAGGTTCTTGTCTAAATTTTCTAGAGTAGAAACCCCTTTAAATGCCTTGACATATAAAGGGTAGTATTTTAACCAGAACAAGAAATTTTAGGAAGCATTAAAGCATTTGATGCTGAGGTTTACCAGTGCTCCTGTATAGAGACTACCATATAAGGGCATGAAGTACATAGTGTTTTGCATTGCCTCTAGAGCTAGGCTCAGTTGCGTGTTGGTGCAGAGTTAAATAGTAGTCACATATGGGTTGATTTAGTTGATACCCCCTGAGCATAAATACACTACTCACAACCAAGTGTTAGAAACATTAGTCTTCACTTTGAATATGTTTATGCACTATCTTCTTTGAGAGCGTTTTGTTATATACTCAGACCATCAGAGTGTTAAATACATCTCCACTTAGAGAGATATAAACCTTAGAAAGAGTAACTGGTTAGAGTTACTATAGGATTATGAATCTTAGATAGTTCATAATCCTAGTATGGGAAACATTGTGGTATATTCTCTTAGTAGGAAGTATCATTCTCTATTGGTGGTGTAGGCGTCTGAGCAGTTGTCTTTTTTGTAGATGACCCTGATGAAGGAGAGGGGTGCAGTTTTTCTTTAGTTGATGGTAGTGACTCATTAGCTTCTCCATCTTATGAAAGAGTCCCAATTATGAGATATTGATTGTGAGGTTCTACATGACCAGATATACTTATAAGATTCACCACATGGATCCTCTGAAATAGGGGAGCATGTCATCCTTTTATAGGGATGGATAGTGGTTCCAGTCACACTGTGAGATGAGGTGATGAGGTAGTTTCAAAATTCACCTTGGATATACATATTTGTGAGATAAATATGTACAAGGGCCTTCAATGACAATTTTTGGTGGGATGGAATATGGAGGAGCATTGTTTATTTTATCTCTTAGTGTCTCATATGTCAGTAGGTGAAGGATGAGCACCAGGTTCCAGAAGGTTTGACACAACTTACTACGATCCTATGGTTGAAATGGGATGAAATATATATGGAATTAGGTATAAGTATTCCATGGAAATTAAGAGGAAATTATTCTATCTAGGTGATAATTTAACAACTTACTAAGTCGGCACACTTTCTTGCCATTAGGGAGCATAGTTTGGTGGAGAGTTTGGGATAGTTGTATGTGAGTGAGATCATCCGTCTTCATGGGGTACCCTCATATATTATCTTCGACTATGATGCATAGTTAATGTCATGGTTTTAGAGAGGCCTATAGGAGGAATGTAGGGCCTATTTGAGAATGAGTACAATGTTTTATCTCTAGATAGATAGGAATATTGAGTGTACTATCCAGGTGTTGGAGGATATACTGAGAGATTGTGTTTTGGACTTTTTATAGAGTTGGGAGGATAAATTTACATTGTTAGAGTTTTAATATAATAATATTTATCACTATATGATTGGTATATAACCTTTTTAGGCCATGTATGGGAGACACTTCAGGTCACCCATGTGATGGACTGAGATTGGAGAGACATCACTTGTTAGGATAGAGATGGTGCATGAAAAAAATAGAAGGTTCAAGTGATATGGGAGTGTATTAGGAAATCCTAGAGAAGACAAAAATATTATATAGATTGAAATTTTATTCTCTTGGATTTTTATTAAGGAGACCATATTTCCATGAGAGTCTCCTAATGATGAGGATTATAGTGGTTTGGCCAGGGAGGAAAGCTATCTCCAAGGTTCATCAGTCCATTTGAGATCCTATAGAGGGTTGGAGAGTTTGATAAATACCTATCCTTATGACAACAATAGAAGAAGGTGCATAAAATCTTATATGTGTCACAATTGAAGAGATATTTGTATGATCCAATGTATATTATTGACTAGGGTGAGCTAGACATCGAGGATGGAGCCACTTTCATGGAGTACCCGATGGAGATCAAGGATTGGCAGGAGAGGATCCTATAAGTATGAACCATTCCCTTGGTTCATGTGCTATGGTAGAATGAGATCATGTAGGAGATATCCTATGAGTGAGACAGTAAGATGCGAACTCAGTACCCCCACCTTTTTGTTTAGCTTGTACTTTTCTGGGTGAAAATCCATGAAGGAGGTGAGAATGTAGCAACTCTATTTTTAGTATATCATTCTTTGAATATTTCTCTATATGTATCTGTATTTATCTTTAAAGACAAAAAAATGTTTAGGTGTCTCAGGACCCCAGAAATAATATATTAAAAATATTAATATATGTTAATACACACATGTGTATCATTTTAGTGGAAATGTATTTTCCTATTATTTGGGACTTTGGATGGAAAATATGATACCATGATTGATTCAAAAATTTTGGGTTTACCCTAGGTGTAACATAAGGTTGGTTGAAGCCAAACATCCGATTGAGGTAGCTATTGATGGGTGTATTTAATTAAAATAAATAATTAAATTTAGTTATTTTATTTTAATGAACTAAATTAAAAATTATTTAAATATGTTGTTATAAAATTTCACTAGGGTTATCCACATAAACCTGATATCTTTTGAGAGGTGACCAAGGAGCATTATTCATTGGAAGATCGAGATCAAATGATGAACAATGATCAGATCATGGTGGATTGGGTGGTAGTGAACATGGTGGATCATCCTCATTACTGAAAAATGAATTATTCACCAATTATTGATCTAAGCTGTGGTAGGGAATGTTATTTGGGTATTTTTTTCCCTTATTTAATTTATTCAAATATGGATCTTTAATATGATTTTATTTATAGAATTTTCTTCGCATGGTTCCTACAATTTATTTGATAATATTTTATCAAATTTAATATCTTGATTCTTTTAATATCACACCCTGGACATCCTGATTATGTGATCACAGGATGAGAATTATTTACTAATGATTTTTAACCATGTTTATGTTCTTTCCCTCCTCCTCTCTTAGTTTTCTTCTCCATTTTCCCATGTGGTTGTGGCTTGACATTTTTGGGGAAGGTTCGAGCATGACCCAACCCCCAGATCAATGGCAGATTCATGAATGACAAAAATATTGGAATTTTTAAATGGATTAAAGAAAATAGTGGGTTTTAGGTGAGACCTACATGGATCTAAGATTCTAAGTGGTGACAGGTGATTATAATAGCAATGGGAAGGATCCATGTAAGTTTCGGGTAACTAGAATCCAACCACCGATGATAGATCAGGCACGAATAACCCCATAACTGAGACCCTCAGTGTGTTTTGCATTAGAAATGGTAGTGGCGGTGGTGTGATGATGATGCATGAATAAAATTAGGTTTATTTGGAAAAGGAGACCACATGACATTTAGTCTAGGAACACATGGAGTGTAATCCCCACTATCTACAATGCTAGGGTTTCCGAGAGGATAAGGATCATATGCTTTGTGGCCAGGCCCACATGACATGTGACCCTCCCCATGTTTCTAAGACATGTGCCAGCTACACATGTATAGGACCCCATATAGGAGGAAACTCCATGTACTCTAGGAGTACAAAAGAATAGTCTAGTACCCAGGCATGACTAGGTACACATCTAGGTACACGGACACAACCCAAAGTACATGGGCAAGGCCAGGAGCACATGGGCATGCCCTGGGTGGTTGAGACACTTTGTTTAGTACCCTTATATTACACATAATGCTAAATGGACATCCAATCCTTGTGATGGTGAGGAAATGACCTTGAGTCTAGGTGATGTCACACATTGTGTGACCCATGGTACACACTGTGTGCTTCTCTCAGGGACATACACCTTGAGTATGTCCTTCATTTGAACTCAAATTTGGTATATGAGTAGCCTATAAAAATAGTTTTTTTATGTAAAATGGGATGGTAGCATTAGTGGTGGATTTCAAGATATGATGTGAAGTGTTGAGATCATGGAACTTCTTTAGGAGAAAATTAACTAGCAACAATGATCACACATGATCATCAGAGAGAGTTTAGGGTTGGAAACCCCTTGTAACACCAGGGTATGGGTCCCTTATACTTATTACATGGTTGTATAGAACCCCCTAGCATACTTGGGTGTAGGTCCTCTTCCCTACGAGTGGAACCCCCTATGGTACTAGGGAATGGGTCCTCTATCCACTGAGTGGAACCCCCCTAACACACTAGGTCATGGGTCCTCTATCGATACTTACTAAGTGGAACTACACTATCGTGCTAGGGAATGGGTCCTATATGCTTTGAGTGGAACCCCCTAGCACACTAGGGTGCGAGTCCTATTTCCATATACTGAGTGGAAACCCCCTATCATTCTAGGGAGTGGGTCATCAATCTAATAAGTCGCATCCCCCTATCACACTAGGGTGTGGGTCCTTTATTGAAGATTATGACCCCTGGGATATAGAGTAGTAGCGAGGTGTGGGACCTCCACATGGATTTTTCATATAGACATGAAATAAGCTAGACATCGATGATGTACCTTAGAGCTGCAGGTAGACTCATCATCATAGGCAATGTTGTTAGATGGAGATCCTATTTCTCTCTCATATGGGTTTATTTTGATTGCACACACACACCCACATATATTATTGGGTTTTGTTTCCCTCTTACTTTGGGTTGAGCTGACTACTTATATCATATATTTATATTTATCCCTTTATGGTTTTCAAGGAATCCTACTAGGTATGTATATAATCACTACTTCATGGGATTTTACCACACATTTCATGTATTATGCAGATGACAGACAGTTTAGTGGTGACATCGGTGGGTGCATAAGTCATGTACAACGGTTGGGCTTAGAGATATGAAGTCAGGCTCTCTCAGATATTTTATATTCAAGTTGTTATCAGGTTGGGACTTTATTTCTAGTTGGGAATGTATTTTTTACCTTTATACTTTGGCAGTATTCTATCACACTATAATGTATTCCCTAGAGGTATTGTATGCATGGTTTAGTCTAGATGTTAATTTTTTTCATTATTATACCTATTCACTTTTTCATAGAGATGGTTGGGTGCATGTGTACATATACATTAGGAAAAGGCCTCCCAATTACATTATGCCTTCTTGGCACTTATCACCAGATCCTAGCCTATTTGTGGTGGGATTGGGGATGTGATGGCTTAGCCTTCTGCCATCCAGGTAGGTCTCGATGGGCTAAATCGTTACATTCTCACTATAAGTGATATACTACCAATGCAAATTTATCTTTCAAAATAATGGAGTATGAAAAATATACTTTCAATACTATTGATCTATTTTTATATGATAATTAGATCAATGGTTCCATTACAAAAATGTAGTCATTGATGCATGGAGGATTAAATTGTTAGTTTTTAATTTCTTAGTAAATCCAGATGCACAATATGGTTTAGGTTGTTATTCTTAACCTAAGATAACTTATTCAACAATACCATATAGTTTTTAACTCTAGGGACCCTAATATTGGGAAGTTTATCATCACATTATCTATTTAATATTTTATTTACACGAGTCCTTATATTTCATGTCATTTTTCTAGAATAAGAAAACTTAAGTGAGAATGTTTTTACTATTATAATGATTATAATAATAATTTTAAAATAATTTTTAAACCTAAAACATTGTAATTACATGTTTATAAGATGATATACTTCAATCTTTAAAAAAATTACATTATCTATATATCCTTCATAATGGATGGTAAAAATAACGTGATTAACCATAGCATATCCCATAAGAGTGTGAAATCATGTGTACAACAAGACCTCTTTGTCATGCACCGGTTATATGATAATTTAATACTAAAAAAAACCTTTCGGGGTTATTACCCCTAGGTATATATGTTTCAGAGCCAAATCCAATTACAGTATTCAGAAAATTATTTCATTGCTTAGAAACCACTCACTTTATACTTTACCAAAATTTTTGGATGTTTTACTATAATTTGACTTATCCTTAGGAATTTTATTAATTTTTTCTAATTATAATTTCCAAAAATAACTTAACATTGTATTTGATACCAACCATAGATACCCAACTTTTTAATATGTTATTTTTATCATTATTCTCTAACAAAATATTACATTAATAACTTCCAAGGACCTTTTGAGGTTTATTGTCTTAGAAAATCAGTACATAATACATGAATTATATAACAGAAACATAAGAATGAACTTTATTTAATAATATTTTAATATACCTTTATTATTTTATCCTATTTCACCTTACTGAAAGTGATTTATTATAGACATACATCAATTGAAAAGGGAGAACATAAATCCCAGTAAGGGATAAAAAAATAAATAAAACATGAGTATAACAACCCAAGACAAACATATCTTAATTTTTTACAGAAAATTTTATAATTTAGACATCAAATCTCACAAAAAAAATCTCACAATATCATAAAAAATGTTTAGTGTCTTTGAGGACCAGTTACATAGGCATATTATTCCACAATAATTATGAACATCTCTCCATAATTGAATTATTATAGAACCCCTTAAAGAATTCACATATATTATACTTATCTTCATATCCTAAGGAATGGAAAGATGATAAAGGGGTGATATTAAATGATAAGTAAGGGTAAGAATAAGTGATGTCAATCAAAGATAAAAAGAAAGAATAAGATAAGAGTATGGGTAAAATAATTAAAATAAGGAACATGAACATAAAATATAGAATTCACAACCAATAAAATAAATAGAATGATCATAAGAATGGAAACATGGAAAAAGGAAATGAAATCATAAGATCATGGAAACATGGGATATGTGGAAACAACATAAGGCATGATATCATAAAAATAAGTCAAGGGTCACTCCCAATACCACCATGATAAAGTAGAAAACATCCCATGGTGGATTGGGTTCAATCCCCATTCCCATAAACATAGTGGAAAAAGTCCCATGGTGTATTGAGTTCACTTCCTAATCACTTAAAAAAATCTAATGAGATATAAATATTTACTCAATGAATTATTGGGATATAAAATTATGGGACCACCCATCACATAACATATCATGACTAGGCTAGCCTCTCATGAAACATATATGGTATCTCATGAGATGAAAACATTACCCAATTCATTATAGGTCAATATAATTCTAGGCCCACCCATCACATAATGAAAATCATATATATGAATTCCACATAAGGAAAAGAAAACATACATAAATCCTAAGCATGATCAAACCCATGATAAGGAAGTGGGTTCCATAATTCAGATTTAGGGAAAATGGTTAGAGAAATGGGGAGGTGGTTGTCTCTTTTTATAAGTGATAAAAAGGACACTATTGTAATAACTCATTATTTACCAAAGATATCACTTAATTATTCATGAAAAAATGATCCAAAATGGACAATAATGGTGTGTAGAAATAGATAAGTTCTTGAATCTCTCTACCATCCAATGACAAACATTTTTTTACATGTTTTAGCCTTTTTCACTTTGTTAAACCACTTTTACCCAAATTTACCCTTATCATGGTAACTCCACTTTCACCATTGAAAACTGATTTTAATGAACAAAATTAAAATAAAAATTATTTAATAATTTGAACATGAATACTTTTAGTATTTAAATTATTTTATTAAATAAAACTTCTATGAGTTATAGAAATTAATTTTAGTATTAGCACATATAACATGAAAAACATTTTCTTAAAAAAAGTACATTTTAATCTTAAAATTTAAATGTGGAATAAAATTATCATTGTTTATGATTTTAAAGAAATAAATTGTTTTATAATATATAAAAAAATTATTTGGCTTTAAAATCAATCTAAAAACGAATTTACCAAAAAATTATTTTTTTATAAAATTAAAATATTCATTTTTTATAAGGTTAAAAATAGGTTTTATAATTTTAAAAAATTATATTTAAGTGAATAAAAATATTATTAAAATAAATATTTAATCAATTAAAACGTTTATAAAATTCTATGTCTCTCTTATGTATTTATAAAATAGTAAATGCCATTGTTTAGGTAAAAACTGCATTTTTTCACAATTCATCTAAAAATCAATTAATTTAAAAAAATCCCAAAAAATTATACTAATAATATATTAAAATAAAGACTAAAAAAATGGAATTAATTTTATTATATTAAACTTATATAAGTGATAAAAATTAATTTTAAAATACTAAATGTATAAGGTATTAAAAACAATTTTTTTTTGAAAAATATAACTTAAGTTCTAAAATGTAAAATATGAGTTTGAAAATTAAAATAAATATTATTAAAGTCATAAATTATCTTATAAAATGCATATTTATTAATATAAAAAGGGTTAATGACTTTATAATTTATAATTTTAGACTAATAATATCATAAAAGTTATGTTATTTTAAAAAAATAGTATTTTCATTATTCGCTTAAAAAAATATTTATTAGAAAAAATCCCAAAAATTTATATTAACTAATATTTAAATTATAAATCAAAAAATGAAGTTTATTTTTTGAAAATAACTTTCTATTTTTTTTATTTTGACTATTTATTAAAATGATAAAATACAATGAGAAAATGACTTTGTATTAAAATAAATTTTTAAAATATTGTTGTTATTATTATTAATTCCTATAAAATACTAATAAATCTATAATTAATCAATAAATATTATATTTTATTAAAATAATTATTTTGCAACGATATAATTATTTTTCATTAATAAAAATCACAGTGCATAAAAGATAGATTCTTAAACACAATAAAAAATTAAGTAAATTTATATAAAATTAAATTTTTATATATATAGATATATAAATTAATTTATTTTGTAATTTGGTTATCCTATTAATACCTACCAATTCAATGGATATGTTTTAATGGTATAAACATTTCACAATTTTGTTTTAGTTTAGTATTTCATGTTGAGAAATCTTTAAAAAATATTTGACATAATTAGAGGAAAACATATATTAAAGTATTAGGTCATTACATTAAACCCTTAATTAAACTATGTTCTCACAATTTTAAATATCATATGATGGGAGTAATTTTTATAGGTAGTTTCAAATTAACCATACATTGGTAGTTGATCATGGGAAAATTTAGGATATGAAGTGAGATTTCCATATAAGCAATTTTATATGAGACTATTATAAAAAGAGATATTCCATTCCTAATAGAATATTAATAAGTAAAAAAGAGATAAATATATATGGTGTAACTTTCCTAAACCCTTGAATAAGTTTCATATACCATGGTTATAATAATTATACCACCAAACATTTTTTATTTATAGATGATTAACTAATAAGTCAAATCTTACATGACATAAACATAAAAAATATAGTGAAAAATCACCATCTACCTCAATAACATTCATTGCATAGGATTTTACTTGTTCCCATAATCTTGGAGGTGGTTGGTGTTGGTTTTCCTCTTTAACCCTAAGAATGGTGAATTGGGTTGAAAAGTGGCCAAATTCCTCACATATAAAACATAGAATCATTAGTGGATCATAAGGATGAAAATTATCTTCCTTCATTGTATCCATTTTCCCTTAAAACATTGTTGCTTTATCCCCCCATTCATCATAAGTAAATAATCTTCTAGACCCTTGAGGAAATTCTTATGGCGCTTCTTCCGAGTGTAACAACCCGACCTAAATCACTAGGCTTGATCTTGAGTGTCACATGACCCATGCACTTCTCCCCATACATAAGAGTTCTCTAACTTGTAGTGAGGGTCTGAATTCCATCAGTGGGGAGATTATACCCACAATATCAAAAAATACAAGTACAAATAATAACACAGTGGAATAAATAAATAATACTAAAACATATGGCATGTCATGTATCTTAATTCATACAAAAAATAAACCAAGGACCCCCAATATGTTGGGCCAAAAAAAGATATGAGCAATAATTATAAGTAAATAAAAAAACAGAATCACTATGGAGTCCATCTCAGTACCACCTTTGATTACCATTATCTGTCTCCAAGATCCCTATCACTAGGGCCTTTCCCATACCAGTATCCCTAATCATGAAGTCTGCACATGCATCAAGATTCCCATGTAGGGTGTGAGTATAAACCTAGTGGGACCCCACCAATTCATCTTTAACATGATTAAACCTGTATAAGAGCGAATATCATGATAGTAAATAAACAATAAAGCAACAACATAAAATAATGTACAGAGAGGTCATTCACTAACCAAGCCTCCAAAACCCCCTAATTGTACCTGATTTAGTTCAATTCTAGAAAGAATGTCAACCTATCATCTGATACACCCCTTGATGGGATAGCCCAAAAACATGTCTAAAATATCCTTCTTGAAGGGATAGCTCATGTACATGATGAAAAAAAAATCTGACACATCCCCCTTAGGAGGGATAATCTATATGTATTAACCTACATTCTCAAATACAATAAACAAAGGAATAATACATGAAATATATAGGAACATGATGATAGATTAAATATCATGTCATGTCAAGTAGGTGACATAACCACCACAAATACATATGCAAGGAATCATCAAGCATAGATCTCATGGGGCTATAAACACATTTCACATGCGATGAAACACAAATCATAGTTCTCATTGGGCTACACATGCACATAAATGTGATTAGTATCAACACGAGTCTCATGGGACACAAACACACACAAATATTCAATAAAACTCAATAATGTTCTAAATCATAACAACACATAATGTCCTATCATTCCATTAATCATATACATGGCCTAAACATGGTAAGGAACTTCCTACATCAACTATATACATTAACTCTAAGGTTTTTCAATGGAATAGTCTTCTGAGCCATGTTCACACACCAATCAGAATAAGATATCATTCCAAGAACTCCTAGAACTGATTCCCACAAGGTGTCACAAAGGTTATAAAATGATATTCAAGAAGGAATCAATCCAAGGGGTAGATCCAACACACACAAAATGATCAACATCATCACGGGTAAAATTAATGTCCAATTGAGGAAGGAGAAATCTGTTACTCAAGAAACAACTAACAAACAATAATATACGAGGTATCTATAGTTCTGATTCAATAAGAATATCCTTAGCCTCCCAAGGTTATATTCTTCCAAAAAATCTATGAAAAGTGGAATACAAAGATCAATTTTCTACAAGACAATAACTCAATGAAATGAGGTTTTCCTAGGTTTATACAAGGTGCATTTGGAATTCATTTAAATCGAAGAAATCAAAAGGAGGAGGGATGAATCAATCAATTGGGAAAGAAAATAAATTAATTTCACATTAAATACCCCCAATAATGAATGAACATGTTTCCCATTTAAAATTTAAGAAATTTGTGAATAAATTTAACAATTTTGACCATTTCAATATATACTCAACCACCAAAATGGATTCAACCATGGTGTCACCATGAATGTGGTGTTCATGTACCCATTGAGTCCAACAAGGTTAATGCTAGGGTTTTTCCCCCTAATTATAATTATTTTTTCCTCACCATAGATATTGTGATGTATCTAAAGCCATGAACCATAAGAGAACTTACTGTGTTCCACTCCCATGATCACACTAAGACAAGTCATTTCCCCCTTTTCCTGTTTCACACAGGATCAACTAGAGACCACAATGACAATAACATGATAGTGGTGCGGCATGATTTGGACCAAAAACTCTAAATCCCAATTTAAGTATCTAAAAACCTCCAATAACCTCTAGAACCTTATTTTAGCCATCAAAAGTATCAAAAATAGCACTTAATACAAGTCAAAACTTATATTAACCTATCTATTAAAAACGTGGGTGTTATAATTCTCCCCTCTAGTGACTTCTTATCCTTGATAAGCATATTTAGAGGTCCTTTTTGAATAACTCATACTATTGTCCTCGAATATCTAAATCTTTCTCCAACATTTCCTCCTATATCTATCTATGATTCCATAATACATGGACATGTTGCATCATCTTCCCCCACAAAACCTTCTCGCTCTGATCTATGATCCATACTGGGCACTCTACAAAAACTAATCTAGTTCTAACTCAACAATCTCGTATTTGATCTCATGCACATGATTGGGAATGTACCTATGAAGTGGAGAAATATGGAACAAATCATGCATGGCTCGATAAAATGGAGGAAGGTCCAGTTAGTAATCCACTACTCTGATATGTTCGATGATCTCCCATAACACCACAAACTATGGTTCCATCTTTCCCTGGTTCTACAGACAATGATTCCCCAAATGAGGTAACACCCATAATAAAACCTGGTTACAAATAGAAAAATAAAAAGGTAATATACTGTAGTTGGAATATTATTTCTACCTACTCTAAGAGGTAACCAAACACTTCCTAATCATCTACAGCCTCTCATAGGTCTCCTAATACATACATAGCCTAATAACTATTACCTCACCCACCTTATGCCAACACAATGGTGAGTGGAACAACCTTCTATAGAGATCCTTAAAAGGTGAAATCAGGATAGAATAATAGAAACTATTATTGTATGTGAACTATAGCAAGGTTATTTTATCATCCTATGATCCATAGAATCAAGGATTCATGCCTTAATTATATACTTATAGATCTGAATTGTCCTCTCTAACTGTCAATTAGTTTGAGGATGATAAACCATACTCAGCTTCAATTAAGTTCCTAAATATTTATTCAAGACTTAGCTAAAATACAACATAAAAATCATTTCCTATAATAATACAATACTCTAAGTCACTCCATGTAGTCATACAATCTCCCAAACATACATCTTTCCTAACTCATCAACTGAGTGAGACTATTAAATCATAAAGAAACTTGATAATTCCATTAAATGATCAACTATAACCCAAATGACATAATGACTCCTCAAGGTCCTAGGTAACCCATTCATAAAGTCTATTGTCATATTATCCCACTTCTACTTAAGTACCAGAAGTGGCTAAAGCAAACCAATAGGATGTTGATTATTGACATTTACCCTTTGGAAGGTAAGGCAACATGAAACCAAATTAGTAATGTATCACTTAATAATTATCCATAAAACTAATATCAGATTTCATGGTACATATTCATTAGCCCTGGATGCACTCATCACTTCAAATACTGAGAGTCTCTCATCAGATCCTCTCTCAAGGAAGAAATAACTACAATCCCTTTATGAATATAAATCATTTCATAATCATCTGAGGACCATCCTAAAATATAATAATCCCCATTTATGTATTCCCACATCAAAAAAAAACTTAGGGTCTAAATCATACATCACTTTCAAATTATCCACCAAACAATACATGACCACTAAAGGTTCACAAGTCATAACACCATGACCCTCTGATTCACCCACAAATCAATTATCCATAAAACTCATTAGATTCCATTCCTTCCATGAAGTCCACTCAATAATATCCTTCATCTTCAACATCTTCATACTAAGATCATATATAATAAAATTATCTTTCCATGGAGTATAGGCCAACTCAAAGATGAATGTATTCAGATACTCCATCCAGCGCCTTTATCATAGATTAAGATCTCACACAAATAAGATATATCACAATCTCTCGTGGTTCGTGTATATGAGAAATCTCTCACTAAATAGATAGCGTCACTAACACTTAAGGGTGTAGACAATAGCTTCAAAATCTAAGCCTTGTTTCAAGTAGTTCTACTCATGGGTTCACAATTTTACAGAACTTAAATACACTTCCTGGTCACTCTACATCAGAATAGATACTAAACTAACACAAGTGGCATTATATTTAACTATATATTAAATCCCTGGCTTTGAAAATGTCATAATAGAGGATGTCATGAATCTTCTCTTTAGCTCTTCAAAAACCTTATCACACTTATCATTCCACCTAAAATTTACTCTCTTCTTAGTAATCCCTATAATAGGTGCTTTAAAATGAGATTATTCCTATATAATATGACTATGATATCCATCCAAACCAAGAAATCTCATGATCTTAAGCACATCACCAATACATTCCCAAGTCATCACCACCTCAACCTTATATAGGTCTATAGAAATTACTAACTTTGAGATCACATACCCAAGGAACTACACCTCCCATATCCAAAAGTGACACTTTTCTATTTAGAATAAATTTGATGTGCTTTAAGTGTAATCAATACAATTTCAAGGTGCCTATCATGAATATATAAAATCTTAGAGGATATCAGGATATCATCAATAAATACCATAATAAAGGAGCCAAGATATGGTTGAAAATCCTGTTCATAAGATCCATAAACCCTATTAATGCATTTTTTATCCCGAAATAACGAAAATATACTCATACATTAAGTATATAATCCTGAATACTACCTTAGGAATATCCTATCATCTAACCCAGATCTATTGGTTGTTTGATCACATTTCAATATTAAAGAACCATAGAGCTCCCCGTAACTATTCAAATAAGTAATCGATCCTTGGAAATGGGAATAAATTCATCATAGTCAATAGTTTCAACTTTATTTAGTCTAGAAACAATTTAAGACTAACATTTAACTTCTTTATGAACAATACCAGAGAACCATAGGGATATATTCCCATTTTGATAAAACATTTCACCTCTAAATCCTCTTAAAATAATTTGAGTTCTTTTAACTCAGTTAGAACCATATGATGTGGGATAATTTATATAGGTTATCCTATAATCCTAAGTATGATATCAAATTAAATTTCCCTCTTAGGAGGTTGTATTGAAAATTCATCTTGAAATACATCTTGATACAAGTCCACTACTAGAGGAAAGGAATGGGCTACTGTTGGCTCTATTGTAAGAACCATGAAAAACACCTACACTATAATAGCTCCAACATTAGTTAGGCCGGGTCCCATTATAGCTACTCAAACTTCCCATTTATTGGTAAAAATAACCATATCCCCGTTGGGTATAATAAATAATACACATCTCCATTAATAGTTAATGATTTCTTGATAACTTGTTATCTAGTCCATGTTGAAGATCACATTGAATCTAGTCATCTATAAGATCATGAATTCACATACACATACGTAGCTAGAAACTACTATAAGATACCCTGGTAATCACTGAATATAGTCAAATTTCACCCCCAAGGGTTTATCAGGAGATGGAAACTTAGAATATAACTTTAATGGTAAATCAATCCCACCATCAATTTTCATATTTATAAATGAATGAGAATTACTAGAAAAAAATAAAGTGGTATAAATAGTAAAGGTGATCAAAACCATACCTCATATAGTTGATGGTACCTCTCCATAGTTATCTGGAACCTGGTCCACTGCATGCACTAAACTTACCTCAGCTCTAAGACCATGTAACTGATATGCATGATTCTTTTGAGTTATCATCATTTGAGGGGTCTGAACCTACCGTTAAGGACCTCAAACTATACCATAGACTGACCTTGTTTCATGCACCCCCAAATCCTTAGAATAGAACTAATTAATATGACCAATCATTTTACACCGATGACAAGTCTTGAGAAGAACAAAATAGTCCCTGAGAAAGTGTCCTTTCCCCCCACATTTATAAAACCTTCATGAGTATTATCCTATAGAGGAATTTAAAGAACCTATGGTATACTATATATTTTTAACCCTAAACTAGTGTTCATCCTTGGACTTAATTTTCTTATTTATAGAATAATAAATTGGAACTAAAATGTATAAAACACTTGTCAATCCACTGGAAGCTGAAAAAAACCTATAACTCTACATTCCTTGATGTCTTTCTCTATCATTATATCCTTATAGATTAATGTAGAATAGGTTATAAGATAAAAGATCCTAACTTAGTGTTTCAGATTTGGATGAAACCTAATCTTAAACTTCCTTGATTTTTCATTATTATCAGTTAGAAGATGAGAAAAGTGAATCAACTTGATGAACCATGATGAATAGACAGACACTGAAATATTCCCCTGCTAAAGCTCTAGAAAATTCTAAGCATAGTCCAGCTTCAGTGCATTAGGGAAGAAATATTGAAATAAGAGGTCCTTGAAGGTCACCCACATCATCTGTTCACATCTACCAACCTAAATTATAATGTACCACCACAATCTAGTAACGCCCTGGTGCATAAAGGTCACAATAATTACATTTCAATACTCTAGGGTCTCCACTGGGTTTAATATCTTCTCGATGATTCATATCTAGTCTTATATATCATGAGGGCCTCTAGTGCCTTGGAAATATGGAGGATGCTAGAGATGAAAGTATCAATCATAATCAATTTTAGTCTTGGAAACACTACTGTCTTGAATAGAGATAATACATAAAAAGTTTTGATTAGGTTTAAATTCTATGTAAACCACTAGAGTAGGTGTAGGAGCATACTCCTCTGAAAATGGTGGTATAACTGGGATTCCCCCTTATAGGAGTGCCATGGCCCACTTTCCTAGGTGGTTCTATAATACGGTATTGAGGCGACATTGCCTGAAATGCTATAATATGATTATAATACTAATAGTAGATTACATAGATAACAAACTAATAGTTCATTGGAATGCCAAAGGTATTTTGGAGAACCTATCCTTGGTGGATATCAACAATAAGAAAAAAAATCCTTCATAGTAATCCTCAAGGATCAGTACTAGTTATCCGTACTTGAATGTTAGTCACAATAAGATATATATATATATATATATATAAAATAATGATCAATTTAAAATAAAAAATTTCATTAAAGATATATAAAACAAGTAGAGAAAAATATATATATCAAATATAAGCATATATCAAGGCATTAAATTAAATAACTACTATGCAACACTCAATAAGAATATATATATAACATGTGATCCTAAGTTCCTAGTCCTGATGCATTAATTCACCCAAATCCCATAAAATGATCAAAACATAATATACGTAGGATGAAAATGAATCCATAAAACCACAATTGTAATATCAGTCCCAACCATGGTAACTCATAGGTCCGTTACACATGTTTTGTCTAGGTGCACTTGAAACTCCCCTTTATGAGTCCCACACATACTAACTCCTTTATAGATTCCCCCAAAACATAATCAAGAGGAAATAAAGAGGGAAAACATCCTATGATACCACTTTGTAATTACCTAGACTGAATCATCATGTTCAATTCAAAATTCCAAATGGCCTCAAGCGCACCTCCCCATATGAAAGAGGTTTCCAACTAGCCATTATGGTCTAAATGACATCATTGGGGAGAATATAACCTCAATATCAACAAAGACAAGTATAAATAATAACATAGTATAATAAATAAACAATAATAAAATATATTTAATTTCATGTATCTCAAGTCATACAAAAAATAAACAAAGGACCCCCAATGTGGTAGGACAACAAAAGATATGAGAAAGACTAGTAAGTAAATAAACACCATGATATCACCCAAGATTATACCTCAGTACCACCGCCGATAACCATTCTCTATCTCATATCTCCCTATCATTGGTTCCTTTCCCTTACCTATATCCCAAATTTTGAATTCTTCATGCATATCGAGATTTCCTTAAAGGGTGTGAGTATAAACCAAGGAGGACACCACTAATGTGTCCATAAAAAAAGTTCACATGCATGAGAGTGTATGCCATGATAAGAAATAAACATGAAAGAAAAAAAATATAATAAATTATTGAGTGGTCATGTGCTAACCAATATTCCAAAAACCTCACTTGTACCTATTTTAGCTTCATGTAGGAAATAATTTCAACCCATCGTCTGACACATCCTTCCCCATCGATGGGATACCAAAAAAATATGTTTGAAAAATCCCCCTTGAAGGGATAACCCTTGTACATTCCGACCAAAAGTGTGAAACATCCACATTGGGAGGGAAAATCTAAATGGCACAACTTGCATACTCAACTATAGAAGATATAGGAACAACACATGAAATACATATGCACAAGATGACAAATAGAACATCATGTCATGTAAAGAAGGATTAATAAACACCATAAATCCACAAGTGATAAAACATCAAGAATAAGTCTCATGGGGATACACATTCATGCCACATATGATAAAACATCAGGAATAGGTCTCATGAGGCTACACACGTACACACATGTGATCAATATCAATATGAGTCTCGTGGGATACACAAGCACACACATGAGATCATACTCAAGCATGGACTAAATCATAGAAACAAACAATATCATATCACTCCATAAATAATTTATATTAACTCTATATGGTAATAAAATTCATAACTCAACTATATAAGTAAATGTTAATGTTCATTAAATGCCTCATCTTCCAAACCATGTTCACACACTAAATAGAACAATATCCCATGCTAAGAACTCCTAAAACCAATTCCAAAAAGTATTTACAAAGGTTATATAATTATATTTAAGAAGTAATAAATCTAAGGGGTATATCCAAAAATTATCCAATGATAAAAACCATTAATGGTAGAATTTGAGTATGATTGAGGAAGGATAAATCCATTTCTCAATGAATGGAAAACAAAGGAGAATATACAAGGATTCCAAGATTTTAATTCAATAAGAATATCATCTATATTCTAAAGTTTGTCTCTTCTAAAAAAGTTGTGAAAATCATGCTACAATGATCAAGTTTCTCCAAAGAAGAAACTCAATGTAAGGTGGGATTCCTAGGTTTGTCCAAGGAACATATGTAATTCATACTTATTAAAGGAATCAATAAGGGAGAGGGATGAATTGATTAATAGGGTAAGTAAATTGATTAGTTTCACATCAAATATCCCCATAAGGAATGAATGAATTTCACCTTTAGAATAGATGAGATATGAGAACAATGGTGACGGTTTTAGTTGTTTTAAAATACAATCGACCTCTAAAACAATTTCCACCATGAACTCACTATTACTGAGGAATTCATGAACCCACTAATCTTGTTATAGAAAATTCTTAGGAATATCCCCATGATTCTTCCCATTTTCCCTAACTAAGGCCTACACTATGATCATGGTGATGTTTCCCAATCCATGTCCCATAGGAGAACCTATAGGAAACCATTCCCAACCTGACCATTTTCCTATTTATAGTTTCACATAGAAGCACTGAGGGAAAACCATGACTAACACCATGGTTGTAGCATTGCATGTTTTAGGATAAAAACTTCAAAATCACACTTTAATTTTCTAATAACCTCTAAAACCCTCCGGACACAAGTGTTAACAATAAAAAGTCTCAAAAACATCACTTAAGTCATATTGTAACTTATATTAACCTATACACTAAAAACTAGTGTGTTACACCCACATTGCTAACATGTAGGATGTTGAATACTATTTCCCTCATCATATTCATCACCTGAGTTACCATAAGAATCCATACTTCTCTTATTTAGTGGGTTCATAATTTGAATTATTCTTATAAGGTTAATCATATTTCATAATAGTCATTTTAGAATAATCACTATATTTATTTTTGTAGATCCCATTCTAATGGGTTGATCATTGAGGTAATTATCACAATGTCCCTCACACTTATGGTTAAATTAGTTCCTTAGAGTTCCATCAATCACTAACACCAAAAATGGGTTAATGTGATTAATGAACAATTATCATTATAAGAGAAGTATCCTAGATAAACAAACATTACTTTAACTTGAAAATTTATCACATTATAATACAATATCGTTAGCATATAATTCTTTTAATTCAACCTGTATCACTCTTTATTTAACCTATATAATTGATATTTTACCCTATATCATTATTTAATAAAATTATATCATCCTTGGCTAAACCTATATAATTCGTGATTCATATTAGTTTAACTTAAATTTGGTTATCCTATACTTCTCAAACTAGCCCCTAAAAATAACTAGAAAATCAATCCTTTATTGTGGTTTATAAATAGAACATGATCAACTAAATAATATACCAAGGGAGTGTCAGATGTATAATTATTCCTCCTTGTCATGCACTAGGTGACAATTGAGTTAATACCCAACACACCCTTTTTGGGTTATTATACCTATGTACATCTATTCCAGAGCCTACATCTACTTGAGGTATCCAGATAGGGTTGTTATTTATTATAAAACCACATATTCAAAATGTTACCAAAACTTTAGGATGTTATACAATACTTAGTATTATCCCTTAAATTTATCCTTAGGGTTTTAAATAAAGTTATCTTATCAAATTATCTAAAAATAAATAAACTAATCCTAAAAAATTACTAAGAAAGGGGTGTTATCAAATGATAAGTAAGGGTTTGAATCAATTATTACAATCAAATATCAAAACTAATCATAATATAAGCATATGTGTATAATAATTTAAGAAAGTAACATGAACATAAAATATATAATCCATACCCAATAAAATAAATAGTATGATCATAAGTATGAAATCATGGAATGATGAAATGAAATCATAAGATCATGGAATAATATAATATGTGGCCATAATATAATACATGATATCATAACATAAGTCAAGGGTCATTCCCAAGAACATCATCATAAAGTGTAAAAAGTCTAATGGTAGATTGGGTTCACTCTGGAAGACGATCATCATCATAAATTGGAAAAATTACCACGGTGGATTGGGTTAACTCCATAATTCCTTAGATAACATATAATGAGAAATAAATCTTTAAAAAATTCATTGGAGTGATATATAATTTTGGGCCCACTCATCACATAACATAGTGTGCATAAGTTAACCATCCTTGTACAATATATGGAATCTCTTGAGATAAAAACATTACCTAATGAATTGGAGGGATATATAATTCTAGGACCACCCATCACATAATTAAAATCATAAATATGAATTCCACATGAGAAAAATAAAATCTATATAAATCATAAACATGATCAAACCCATTAGAAGGAAGTGGGTTTCATAATTATGATTCAAGGCATAACCAAATGATACATCATAAATATTACACAAAGAATAGGGAATTAAATCAATTTTAACTTTAATAATTGAAAAAGGGATATAGGTCTTGAACATGGGGTTCTAATTTAGAAAATTCATGAGAAGTATTTAGGATAATAAACAATAAAAACGAACCACTTGAGTGATGATTTATAAAATAGGGAAGGATCTTTTTAAAGAAGGAGAGTGCATATTATTTTTCCATGAAAATAGAATTGAAATAATAGGGTTATAAATAAATTAAATATCATTTTTATAAGCTATTAATTGTTTATATTATTTTGATAGTGGTGATTCCTGACATGAGACAAGGAATAGGCATTTTCCCTCAAATCGAGTTTACTTAGAAGTGGTAATTTCAATGGGAAATAAAAAAAATGTATAACCCAAGTAATTAAATGAATATTTAACTAATTAGATATGTGAGGGGAATATATAATAAAATATTATAATTCCATGAGAATAATATTTCATAAAATGGATAAAAATAAAGAGAACATGCAACCAATAAGTAATGAGGGTGGTACGGAAGATCCCTTACCTTCATGTCCGAAAGTTCTATGCACTTTTAATTAGCTTAATGAATGATTAAATTATGTTAATAAAAAACTTCAATAATAACATTATCTATATATTTTTTTATAAGGTCTATTTATAATCACGTGTCACCAATTTATTACACTATTTCTCCTAATGTCGGTTATTTAAAGTTCTTCAGTCAACTTCATATAAATTTTCAGGCTATGTTGACCAAGGTCAAAGTGTTGTATAATAGTTTCATATTGTCCAAAAATTTATAATATTTTGTCCTTTACTATTATATTATCTCATAATTTATATAGGTAAATAGGTATTCTTTGAACGAACTCAAATTAGAAAAGGTACTTTGATATTTACCTTTTAGTGGTCAAATTTATTATAACCATTTATTGTTAATATTAATCATGGATCATATAATATTATCATTTTAGAATATTAATAATTTATTAAATAGAATTTTTATACATTACATACATGTTTTATTCCACCCATGTTATTTGGTATGAAAAACAAAATAGAAACATCATCACGTGGAAGCAGTAGTCTGCACGTACACAAGTACGATGCTCTCGTATCCGCAGAAGATAAGGAAGGTAGAAAATAAAATATATTGTAATTTAAGAATAATTGACATGATATAAAAATCATATTATCTTATAAAATAACCTTTTTTTAACTATCCTTGAAAGGAGGTGATGAAAAATGGAACAAGTCGTGCATGGAAGCGGTAGTCTACACGTATTGATGACGATGTCTTTATTTTTTGAAATATTTTGGATAAAGGTATAAAATAGATGTTCAATTAGTATACCAACATACTAGAATATTAATAATAATGGTTTTATCATAAAATCATAAATATTGTTGGTTTTTGGTGGTATAAGTAGAAAATAATTAAGAAGGCACATTGGAAAATATTGCCTCTTTTTTTGGATGTACTCCTTTGGTCACCACCTTAAGGCACCTTAGCTTGATCTTTTTGTAATAAAAAATCTTCTAGGATGTGGGGAGATATTTTTGGTGAGAATATGGTAGATTTTTCGTTGATAAAAATATTTGGAATGGGTGTAGATATGGGGAGGATGTGGTCTCCATTTATAAGTGAAGAAAAGGGGACTTTTATAAAAAATCATTATTTCTCAAAAATTTAACTCCATTATTAAAGTCCAAAGGCTCAAAAAACTTCCAATAATGGTGTAAAAAATAGATAAGGATAATAATATCTCCAAAATCAAATATAAAACATGTTTTCCACATGTCTTAACCTTTTACACTTTGTTAAACAACTTTTACCCTAATTTACCCTTATCACGGTAACTCCACTTTCACCCTTGAAAACTAATTTTAGTGGAAAAAATTAAAATTGAAATTATTTGATAATTTAAAAAGTATTATTTTAAATATTTAAATCATTTTATAGAATAGAATTTCATGAATTATAGAAATTAATTTTAGTATTAGCACATATAACATGTAAAAACCATTTCTTAAAAAAAGTTCATTTTAAGCTTAAAATTTATGAATGGAATAAAATTATAAATATTTATTATTTTAAATACCTAAATTGGTTTATTATAAAATAAATAATTTTTATTTTTCTTTCAAATCAAGCTAAAACTAAATTTACTAAAATAATAATTTTTTTATTAGGATTAAAATATTATTTTTTATATGGTTAAACATAGGTTTTATAAATTTAAAAGTATATCTTTAAAATACATAAAATTATTCCTTAAATAAATATTTGATTAATTAAAATATTTTATAAAAGTTTATGTCTCGTATATATACTGATAAAGAAATAAAAGTTACCTTTTTGAAAAAAACTACATTTTCACTATTCATCTAAAATTCAATTATTTTAGGAAAATCACTAAAATTAATCCAATTATTTTTTTTAAATTATAAATAAAAAAGATTAATTTTATTGTATTCAACCTATATAAGTGGTACAAATTAATTTTAAAATACTTAATGTATAATTTATTAATATTTTTTTTTGAAAAATATAACTTAAGTTTTAAAATGTCAAATATGGATATATAAATTAAAAAAATATATTTTAAAATACTAAAGTCACTTATAAAATATATATTTAGTCTTAGAAAAAGGTTTCATGAGTTTCCAATCCATTATTTTATACTAATAATGTCATAAAAGTCATGTTATTTATAAAAACAATATTTTGCATTATTCACCTAATTTTTTTTATAAAAAATAATAATATTAAACTAATATTGAAATTATAAATAAAAAAATTAATTTTATTTAGTAAAATCCAATTTCTATAATTTTCTATTTTATCTTTTAATTAAAATTATAAAATACAATGAGAAACTATTTTTATAGTAAAATAAAATTTTAAAATACTAGTTATTCTTATTATTAGTTTATATAAAACACTAATGAAGATATAATTAATAAATTAATATTGTATTTTATTAAAATAATCATTTATCAATAATATAATTAGTTTTATATAATAAAAAGTACCGTAAATAAAAATATAGATTCTTAAACAAAATAATTATTTAAGTAATTTTGTATAAAATAACCTTTATATATAATTATATAAATTAATATATTTTATATTTATATTAATCATATTCAAACCTACCAATTAAATGGATAGTTTTTTATAGTCTAAAAATATCATGGTTTTGTTTAGTTTGGTGTTGTGTGTGGACCAAGCTATCGAACATACTTGACTTAATTAGAGAAAAACATATATTAAAATATTAGGTCATTTCCATGAGTGATTTTCATGGATAAAAAATGAGGTGTAACATGGGATAGTAATATTAAGTATATGATATATGACATTTAAATTTGGATACAAAATAAAAATGAGACATTCATAATAATATCACTAAGGTTTAATACCAAGGTGTCATAAAATATATTACCCACATTATTCACCAAGGAAACGTAAAACGCATCATCTCTAGAGATTAATTCTTTACCCAATGAATTTGAGTGCTATTAAGGTTCACCCTTAAAATGTATTAATTCATGTATTACATATATATCATAATGAATAATTTCATCAATAACCCATGTATGATAAACGATATGTTTCATATAAAATCATTAAGTACATAAGTTTTTAAAGACTTGAACTCTTCATCATTTTTAACCCAAGAGAAGGGAATGTGGGTTTAATAAATATAAATTTCAAATAAATTAATTATAATTTCACATAAATTAATACCCTTTAATAAAAAATATATATGGGTATTCATTACATAAAAAGGGAGGCATAAAAAATCAATGGATCATTTCGACAGTATAATGAGTACATAAAGTGGATTATTGAACAAGATTAATGAGAGATAAAGGAAGTATCTAATTGATATAAAAAATTTGTAAAGTGATATAATAATCATAATTTATTTATAATATAATAACTTTGAAATTAGAAGACTAACTGCAAAGGAAGTACTTGGATAAAAAGGACAAGAAGAGAATCCCCTACCTTGTGAGATAACTTCGTAATGATTGAGGAGAGTTACTTGGAACCTTAGAAACTCATTTTAAAAGATATAGGGAGGTTAATTTAGTGTAAATTAATGTTAAATGTATTGGGAGTGAATTAAATGAGGTGGATATGTGGGTATTTATAGCAAAGTGAGGGGAATTGTTTATTATTTTTAAAATATATCCTTTGAAATTATTGGTTTTGGAAAATAAATTCCCCATGGACCACCAATGGTTTTGAACCATGGTTAAAGAAATAAAGAAGGTTTATTTTGAGATTTTTGAGTTTGAGAACCGAAAATCATCTATTTTATATTACTCTTTTCACGGTAAAACAATTTTTTCAAAAAATAATGTTTTTAAAAGCTTAATTTTCCCTTTAGAATTTGAAATGTTTTTTATTGTTTTGTAAAGTCGTTTAAATTCATTAAAATACATTATATTATTAAAATAAATTATTTTTATTTGTTTATTCACTTATTTTAATCATTAAATTATTATTACATATTTATGAATTCATAAAACATACTGAAAACAGAAGTTTATATTTACTATTCACTTAAAAAATTATTTTAGATAATTCTAATTTTTCCTCTAAACTAATTTTGAAATGATGATTTCAAATATAATATATATTTTATCCAAATAATTTTATAAATATGATATTTTTAACTTTTAAATAATTTTTTTTATTTATGGAAAAAATAATAGTTTTTAAGACATAATCAACTTTCTTCCCCTTACAAAAATTTCCCAGGATATTATAAAATTATATCATCATTTATATTTAAATAAATAGTGTTTTATTATATAATTTCATGAAAATAAATTTTGTTTATAAATTTAATTGAAAATATATATTTTATTAAAACACAATTATGTTTTTTTATTCCTAGAAATCTATTTATCTTATTCATCTAACATTCAAGTGTATTTTTTTTAAATACAATAATAATGGAAATGGGGTTAAAGAAAACTCTATTTAATTTTTAATAATATAATTACACCTTTATAATAATAATTTATAGATATATAACCCCTTATTAAAATGACATATTCACTAAAGGTAAGGTCTATGATGGTGGTACTTTCATGGGGTGGATCAACCAACATTGATCTATTGGTGATCTACACTAACATGAAATTATCCTATAATCAATTATAATTGATCCTTACTTGTTGAATCTCTTCTTGTGGTTAGTAAAGGATGAAATCCAATTACTCTACCTCTCTCCCAAGTTCTAATAAATGGGATTTAAAAGGCATGATTTTATTGGTGGAGGTCATCATTTATTTCTTCAACATCAATTTTCTCTTGTCACTACCCTTTATATACAATAATTATAATGGTAAAATTATTACCAATAGTCATAATTCCCAATGTTCATATTAAATAGTTAGGTAATGGTCAGAACTAAATGGTCACATTACCCATTACACCCTATATATACTTCATAATTCTCATACCACATCATTCACTACTTCTCTTTTGAAGGTTCCACACTTCCCTTGATAATATCTATCATATTCATAAATATTATATTTATTTTTTATATTTTTATAGTATAAGTTATCTTCATTATAGAATTTAAATGTATGGAGTTTATATTAATGTGGAGATTGTTCTTTTTTGTTTATCTTCTTGTATTATTTCTAGATTTTATAGTCAATATTATTTCATTTTTTTCTATGTTCTCAAAAAATGTAAATTTTTTCTATGTTCTCATGATAAAAAAACATTTTAAAATAATATTTATTCTATTCATAATATAAAGTAATTTTTAGATCATTATATAACCATAATTATGGCATGAAGTTAATGTAATTTATGTTTATATCATCCTATTGACTTGTGACTGTGTAAGAGGAATTGTGGGTACGGTTGGAAAATGGTGGCATGCAGATATATGTTGTGGTATATGGGAACATGATTCTTTATTGGATAAAGAATGGATTCATATTCCTTTCATGTTACTATTTTTTGTATCTTTCTTTCATTTTTTATTAGTTAGTGAGGTGAGATCCCACTGGTTCACTTCTATTTTTAGTGATAGAATATTTTGAACTAATAGGAAGTAGATAAAAAGAGATGTTTGGGCCTAGATAAGAAATTGTTATGGTAATGGTTATAGAATTTTGGTTTTTTTGGTTATTTATAATGGAATTTTTTAAATTTCCATGATATGGTAGGCTTGGCTGAGGATGTTTTATAAGTACAAGGAGATTTGTGTCTTCTAAATTTTATTATTGTATTATTATGCTCCTTCTTTTATTATGGATTGGTTGTTTTCCTTTATGGGTTAAATCATGATTACTATTGAATATTTATTTCACAAGGATATTTATTTGAATTATAAGGACAATCCTACTGAGTACTCCTAAGGTCTCACCCCACTATAGTTTTTTAAGTGTTTGATATATAATATTATAGAGATTGGAGATTCAGTTTGGGTAACTTATATGGAGTTTGTAAATGAAATAGAGTTTAGATATCCTATTGAATATATATAATTGATATAATTTTTTTGATATATAATTAAAATCTAGGTTTAATATTTGTAGAATATAATTTTTTTAATGTTTATTGGTTGTTATCCTCTTATATCTTATCCTTAAATTATTTATTGAGAGTAATGGATCCCATTGTGTGTTTTATACCCTTAGTGCCAATCGCCAACCCATGATCTATTAGAGGAGGGATTTGGGAGTCACTCACTATATTCATTATTATCCAAGAAGGGGTACCATTGGATGGGGTGGGGAAGATTTCATGACATGTTTTCTTGATAAACAAATGTAAACTGATCAGAAATCAAATTTTCCATACTGGTACCTTTCGCTGAGTTAGTGTCAATCTCTAATTGAACATTTTCTCTATTGTGGTACCATAAATTTTTTTTTGGAAACGGTTTTAGTAATATAATAACTTACATACTCATGTTTTAACCAAGGTATCCCAACAAAATCCAAATATTTAATTGAATCAATCCTCCATACGAATCATTATAGAATGAAAACTTCAAAAAAATGCAACTATTTCTAAAACACATTGATGATCTGATCAATGTTGTACATACAACTTATATCCATTATAATATGAATAAATAGGTTGTTAGTAAAAATTATGATTTCCAATAGCAACATTTCAACTCATTTATTCTAAAGAAAAGTATTATGTAGACTCAGGGATTTATTATTCTAATTATTAATAAATTCATCAGTAAGATAGATTTATTTGAAAATAATATAAAACCTAAAAAATTATCATACTATTGATCTATTAGTATTAATTTTTCATAACATGATACAAATCATAAAATCTATGTAAATCAACTAGAATCTATAGTGGTATGTAAATGAATGACTACATCTTTATGTTTATCACATTTAAATTAAATAGTTCGTAATAATTTTCTTATAGATGGTTTTATAATTACTAAATTTTATTATAAAAGTATATATAAAAGAGTAGAAAATTTTCAAACCAGTAAATAAAACAAAAAATACAATTTTAATACATTTTAATATAATTTAGAAACCCAGAGTATAAGTAGTCAATGAAAAAAAACTAGAAATAAAATTTCTAATCCGAGTCATTAAAAACAAAGTGTGGAATGAAAATTCCTCCCAATATGATCCATTTTTAACTAATTCAATATAATTGAAACTAAAACATAATTTTAATTAATGGTATCTAATTTTAACCATGACATCAAATTTAAACCATACTATAAAAAATATAATTTAATTTATTTATGATATTCTTTAATTTTCATTTCCTTATACCGTTGATTATTT
Organism: Viscum album; assembly: GCA_963277665.1. Taxonomy (NCBI): domain Eukaryota; kingdom Viridiplantae; phylum Streptophyta; class Magnoliopsida; order Santalales; family Viscaceae; genus Viscum; species Viscum album. Next base: position 1,215,169,306 of record OY728137.1, read on the forward strand.
ATATATGAAAAATATTACCATTAAAATATTTTTTGGGTATATAATATACATAAAATGGAATAAAAAAATAATAAAAAAGAAAAAAATTAAACTAAGTGAGGAATTGGTGGAATAAAAAATAAATTGAATAAACTTGATATATTGAAATAGATTGAGGTTATCTGACCTAACATAAATTTAAAGTTAACTGAATTTGATAAGAATTTCAAAGGATTGGTAAAAAAACATTAAAAAACTTATAGATAAAACCTATGGAGAAAATAAATTGGTCATATAAATAAATATAATGAGGTAATAATTTAAGACATACTCATCTAAAACACACACTCATGTGAAAAATTAAAGAAATTCTTGACAAAGGGAACACAAACTTGCTTAAATAGAATAATCTGATACATGATCACATGTGGAACACATGTCCATATAAAAAATTTCTTAGTTTTAGTTTTAAATAGATAATAATTACGTTGTATTGCTATAAGGTATATCATAAAATTTGATGCGCCTTCAATGAATTTTGGGAGGAAAAATACCATCTGAGAAATTACATAAGGATAAATTTTAGTAGGGAGAATCCCTAGGGAACAACCAAATGGGGTGGAGGTTCAATTTTATATTTATATCCACAATCATAAATTCTAATGTTTATAGTTATATTATATCCATGGGGATAGAGTTCATAATGATTCACTATTATTTTCCACCCATAAACCACTATGTAAAATTGTTTTTATATTGTAAATTATAAATATAAGAATCACGTTCCCTTATAATTTTATTCAATTACTTAATTTTAATTACTATTAAAATTGTAAATTTTACTTTTTTTTTATGTTTTCATTGTGGGAGGAGGTGATTCAGAGAGTCTGGAATAATGTTGAAGTAAAATGGGCCAAACTATATGAATCCCAAGCACCATTTACATCCACATTATGAAGAATATGTCCATCCATTTGGGATGAATTTTTTTAATTGATACAAAACTAAGTGGGATACAATTATTTAAAATAAACCTAATCCAAATTTATCCATAAGTTGACCCAACTTAAGTGTCATTCACAAAAAAAAGAAACTACTAAAATCCATGAGAAGTATAATGTATTTTGGAAATTTATACCAATATAGAAGTCTAAATATCCTTCAAATTTTATAGGTATATATAAAATAGGCCTTCTAAAATCCCTTTATTTGTTTTTAAAATTATATATAAGTCTATTTATACATCCAAACCCAAACCACAAGTGGTTTTATAAAAACTGGGTGCCCAAAACCACCTTCAACATTTCCTATAAAAGGGAACCTTGGGAACCTCATTCCCAAATTCTACCAAGGAGAACAGTTCTATGATTTTGGATATTATTAGGGTTCTTCTCATATCTTTGTATTTTTTTTGGAGTTCTCTATATGCCTAGGGAGATCCAAGATGAATAAGGAGATCCACTTGAGCCTCCTCCCCTCAATGGTGAGCTAAACGGTGGAAGATCACTATGAGGGAGTTAAACTTTTTTCAAGGAAATTATAGAATGCATATTAGCTATTGGTTTGATTTATTTGGGTTTAAAACATTTTATATAATTGAATCATACATTATTTCAGATTGAAATCTTTTTTTATGCATGTGAATGAAATAATCTTTATTTATGAGTGATCGGTGTGATGTTTTGAGTGAGTTACTTATGTTGTTCCTATTGGGTAATATATAAATCCTTTAATTTTACGTAAATTTTATATTTAAATTTTATTTGGAAGCTCATATTATATTAATTATGGACATAACTTATCTATATGATTATTATGTCAAGGTGTTGTTCTACTTTCATTAATATTAAGTCATAGAGGGTAATCAGGATTATGGTTAACATCATCTAAATACTTACTAAAAACTTTAGTAATTTTTATAAACTATGAACCTGAGAAGTTGTGTAGAAAACTTTAAATGATCACACTCTTCTAAATATCTCTAAACCCACTTTTATTTTTCAAAAATTTAACTCTTTAATTTATGTTGTTTTATTTCAAAGCATCTTGTAACGACCCAATGTTTCATTAATGGAAATCCCTCTTGATCTAGTTAAATGTCTCTTTATGTTTATATAAAATGTCAACTTCATTGGTTTTATGTTAATAATTTTGACCGTTTCTAATATAGCCGTTGAACAGTGATCACATGATTAGTATAAATATAGGGCTTTAACAAATCCAAATTTACTCAGACAAAAGGAAGCGATGGACTCATCTAGTAGAATTGCCCCATACGAAGCCCATTTGTCAGAGCTCGGAAAAGATATGGAATCCTTGGGCTTCGATCTTGACCAAGCCCAAGCTAATATTCATCATGTCAAGCTCGAACGGGACCGTATATGGGAGAAGTGGAAGTTGATAGAAATTACCACTCGAGCGATGTTATCCGAGCCACCCCAAGAGTCTTTCACCATCGTAGACCATACCCTTAGGTCTTATGCGGCTGTTTTAAGGGGATGTGTAACTAATCGATAGTACTATATTCATGTACATTGTTTTTGTATATAATAATGAATATAATTTCTTATCATTATTGATACATTGTAAATAGTTTTTAAAGTAAAAATGGTGTTTTTTAGTTATTATTTAATTAAAAATTCTATTTTATTAAATTAAGGTATTTTTGAATTAAATAATATTTAATAAAATATTATTATTATTATTAAATTAATTTTTATTATATATAAATGATCATATAATTTTAGGAATGCTATTGTAATTTTTATTATGGTTTGGAATCCATTTTTGTCAAAACCTGTGAATTTTTGATAAATGTCAGTTTTTATTTTAAAAGTGAAAATTAACATATTTAGAAAATTATTTAGATAAAATAAATGTTATTTCTGGAATAAGGAGGTCAAAATTATCCCATGGTGTATTTTTCATAATTTTCTGAGACTGTCAAATTTTTGGATAAAAATTAAATACCATTTAAATATATAATGTGTTTTATGACATCATAATGACCCAATAGTGATGTAATAAAATAATATAATTTTTATGTTCGGCCTATAGATGTTTTACCATCAAAATAATGTGATTTTGGGTTTGTTTGACTTACTTTTCAAAGCATCAATGGACCCCTCAAGACTTATTAAACACCTTGTCTTTTTAAATTAATTTCCATGGGAGTGTGACTCACCTCCACATAAGAAACCCTATTATTTTAAGAATTTAGGACTTTGGCCTTATAAAATATTTTTTTCCTTTTCCCTTTTCCAAAAACCATGGGCAAAAACCATGGGATGGTTTGTGGTTTGGATTAATTTAATATAAGGGGTCCCAAACCTAAATAATAAAGAATTCACTCACCTTCCCTATATAAACCCACCCAAACTCCTACTTCCTCCTCACTCAAAGACTTTGGAGTTCTTCCAACTCTTCCCTACTCTCTCTAGAATCCTCCCAAGGTGACCCAATCTCCAAATAAGCCTCTCACAAGCCTCTCTCTAGCCTTTGAAAGTACACTTCCAAGTAAGGGTTTTTTCTTCCTTTCTCATTTTTGTCCAATTTTCTTTAAGTTGTTTTGCCCATTTATTTTCAATTATTAATGTTGGGGAATGGTTTCACACCTACCTCATACTTCCCTCTTTATGTTTTAATGATGGGATACCCTTTTCTCTCTCATTAAATTCCTCCCATGTACACCCGTTACTATACCGAAATTCTGAAAGGAACTTCTCTCTCCTCTTTTACATTCAAGCAATACTTTTGTATCATGAATATAAATTCCATTACAATTGTTGGGAAATATATCTATATGGCCTCCTTACTTTCCATTACATGTAAATATTATGAGGAACTCCTTTCTCTCTCATCAACTGTTTTTATGAATTCTTATGTCACGCCGTTACGCTGCCGAAATCACACCGATTTTCTAAACCAATGCCATTGTGTATTGAATACCATGCTCATTTCTACATCAAGGGTATTAAAATTTAAGCACATTTACTTATTGATTATAAAGTTTCATGTATGAATTCTACATTCCTTTATCTTGGAATAACTGATTATGTTTTATGAATCCATGTTTTATGATCCATGTGGCACACTTATGCATGAAATGAAATGTTTAAGAAGGGTGCTCCCTTATAGAGCTCCAATGCATTGGGTAAAGTATAGTATCATGATATTTCATGTGCAATGAGTGTTTAATCATGCTAATTCAAGTGCAATGAGGGTTTACTCGTGCTTCATGTGCAATGAGGATTTACTCATGCTCTATGTGCAATGAGCCTTGGCTCATGCTAATTCCATGTTAAGTGTTGTTGCCACATTTCCATGTTATGATTATCATGCTTTATTATGCCTTTATGTTCATGTTTTTTTTGTGCTCTGTTGATATTCCTAATGTCTAACATTTATTGTACTCCTCATGTTATTCCATGTGTATCCCCTTACTGGGATTTATAGCTCACCCTTTTCTTATGCATGTCCTCAGGTTATCCCATGCAATGCTAAGTACGAGGGAATATAGTGGTCATGTAAAGGAAGTTTTCAATAAAGATGTTGTATTTCATGTTTCAAGTTTTTATGTAATGATCCTAAGCCCCAAAGACACTAAACCTCTCGATCTTATTTGTTGTATCAAGTGAAGTTTTATGTAATGAATCATGTTTAAGTTTGTAATAAAAGCAGGGTTGTCATAGTTGGTATCAGAGGATAGGTTTAGTTATTTTTGGGATTAGGATTAGAAAAACCTAGTAAAGAATTAGAGACAAGACTAAGTACAATAAAAACATACCTATGTTTTGGTGAGTATTGAGTAAGTGGGTTATCAAGAAAATACATCCTTGTCTGGATATGAGCAGGTAGAGGCGGCTTTGGCATAGATGTATCCTAGGGGTAAAACCCGAAAACACCGCTTTGAGCTAAACTCGAACGGGAACTGGTGCATGACAACGGGCCTTGCTGCACTCTTGGTTACGACACTCCCGGGGGATATGTTTTGATAAATTCACAAGATTAGTATGAACCCTTATTAAGGGAATGAAAAAAAAATTCCCCTAAGAATATATGTTAGAAAGTAGATTATGAAAAGCCTAGATTGGAGCCTATAGACTCATGAGTTAAGGAAATACAAGTTTATTTATAAGTCATAAACTTTTTTCTTTGGATTACCCTTTATGTGTTACCCCTAACTTTCCTTTTATTCCATCCAATGGACGGTAATAGGAGGACTTGGGCTAACAAATGTTGTGATGATCAGTGTGATGAATGTACTAATGAGATGCCTAATCCAATGGGAGCGGGAATCACGAACTTTGTCACGCTTCTCTCTCAGCCAACTCAAGTTTTGAATAGAAACACGGGTCAAGAGGAATGTTCAACCCCCATAATAAAGAACAAGTCACTATCGAGAGCTTCATGATACAAAGGCCTCATACTTTTAGTGGATCATTCGATCCCATGATCGTTGAACAATGGATCAACTGCATTGAAAAGATCTTCTCCATCCTTCAATGTTCTGAACAAGAGAAGGTTCTCCTGGCATCTTATCGTATGGAGGGTGAAGCTGATCAGTGGTGGACGTTGATCAAAAATACGAAGCCTGAGGAGGAGATTGAGGCATTTGAATGGAAGGATTTCCATAGGATTTTTTTCGATAAATATTTTCCGCGCACCCTTCATCTTAAGATGTAAAGGGACTTCCTTTCCCTCAAGAAAAAAGATGAAGAATCTGTTGGAGTGTATGAGGAAAAATTCATAGGGCTTTCATGATATGCTTTCAGCTTTTTCGTTACCCCTGAATAAAAAGTTGACCTCTTCTTTGGTGGGATGAAGCCTAGCCTACAAAAAGAATTGGTGATCCGTGACTTCGACAGCTATGAGGAAATTGTCCGATGTTCCCTCAAGGTCGAAATGGAGATCGGAGAATCACAAGGGTGTCATGGGGATAAGAAGCGTAATGTGGAATTCAATGCTGGTGGTCTGATGGATAAATCCAATGGTGCTAAGAAGATCCAGCACCCCACTTTTCAAAAGTGCGGAAAGAAGCACCCTGGAAATTGCCTTAAGGGGATGAGGAAATGCTTCAGGTGTGGAAGAGAAGGGCATCTAGATAGTAACTGTCAGCAAGAAAGACCCGCGACTGCGATAGAGGAGAGGAACACTCCGTTAGAACCTCAACGCGTTGTTCAATGCTACAAATGAAAAGAAATAGGTCATTTTTCAAATCAGTGCCCTAATCCAAGGGTTTTCAGAGGCAACCAACAACCTCCAAGGCAGCAAGGAAGATCTTTTGCTATCACTTCTGCCGAAGTGAACCACGAAAACGAAGTGGTGAAAGGTACACTAGTTATTCAATAAAGAATAGTGAAAGTACTTTTTGATTCAGGTTTTACGCATTCTTTTATATCTTGAATGTTTAGTAGAACAATCCCAGCACCACCACAAATCATGGAAGTGAATATGTTAGTGAGTAAAGAAAATGGGGAAATCCTTGCATCCCATGAATATAAGTCCTCCCCTATTATAATCTATGGATTGAATTTCCCAGTGAGCCTCATCATACTCCCTCTGGTAGAATTTGATGCAATTCTTGGAATGGATTGGCTTTCCTTATATAGAGCAAATATAAATTGTCGGGAGAGGGAAATCACACTCCATATAGAGAATCGACCCCCGATTATTTACAAGTGTAAGGAGGAAGATGAATCTTATTTAGCTCCATCATCTCAAGCATGGATATTACTGCCCTATGAGCACGCGTATCTGGATCAGATGATTAAGTCCAAGGAAGAAACCATCCTTGTAGAAATGCCTATTGTGAGGGAATTCGCTGAAGTGTTTCTCGAGGAACTTCCTGGTCTTCCTCCTAGAAGGGATGTTTTATTCTCAATTGAACTTATACCTAGGGATTTACCAATATCCAAGACTCCATATAGAATGGATCTTGTAGAGCTTGAAGATCTGAAGAAACAACTACAAGAGAATCTGGATAAAGGGTTTATATGACCAAGTGCTTCACCATGGGGTGCACTAGTCCTCTTCGTCAAGTAGAAGGATGGTTCAATGCAGCTTTGCATCGATTATCGTGAACTTAACAAAATCACGATAAAGAAAAAGTATCCTCTCCCACGAATTTATGACTTGTTCGATCAGCTGTATGGAGCACTGTACTTATCCAAGGTGGACTTGCGGTCGGGATATTATCAAGGGTGAAGAAGGAAGATGCCCCCAAGACTGCTTTTCGCACAAGATACGGGCACTATGAATTCATAGTAATGACTTTCGGACTCACTAATGCTCCATAAATCTTCATGGACTTAATTAATAGATTATTTAGAGATTACCTCGACAAATTTGTGGTAGTCTTTATAGATTATATTCTAATATACTCTAAAACCAAGGAGGATCATGAGGAGCATTTAAGAACTGTACTAGAGACTTTGCACAAGGATAAGCTCTATGAAAAGTACAACAAGTGTGAGTTCTGGTTGAAGGAGGTTTCATTCTTGGTCCATATAATCACAAGCAATGGGATATATGTGGATCCCTCCAAAACAGATGCAATTGAGAGATGGCCGAGGCCGACATTGGTAATGGATATCCATATCTTCTTGGGGTTAGCTGGATATTATCGACTATTTGTGAGAAATTTCTCATGATTGTACAACCCTCTTACCAAGATAACTCGAAAGGGAGTAAAGTTTTCTTGGAGTGATGAATGCGAAGGAAGCTTCAAGGAGTTGAAAAAGAGGCTTATCACTGCGTCCATGCTCACTTTACCCACAAGTGGGGAAATTTTTGTGGTATTCAGTGATGCTTTGAAGAAGGGCTTAGGCTGTGTTCTAATGCAGAATGATAAAGTGATATCCTATGCCTCAAGGAAATTGAAAATCCATGACCGAAACTATCCAATGCATGATCTAGAGTTGGCGGCGGTGATCTTTGCCTTGAAAATCTGGCGGCATTATCTCTATGGAGAGAAATGTGATATATATACTGACCACAAGAGTCTTAAATATATATTCACACAGAAAGAGATTAATATGAGCCAGAGAAGATAGATAGATCTCATCAAGTATTATGACTGTTCAATCCATTACCACCATGGGAAAGCGAACAAGGCGGTATATGTCCTAAGTAGAAAGGATCCAGCGATTCTATCAATGATGTGAAATGAGAAGGATCCAATCTTCTTAGACTTGATGAAGATGGACATGGGAATCATAAAAAAGGGAACATCATAAATCCTTTCACAAATTATTACTCAACCGTCTCTTTTGGAAAGGTTAAAGGATGCTCAAAAGGATGATGTGGGAATTCCGGAAAAAGTGGAAGCTATCAAAAAAGGGAAATCCTCGGTGTTTAATGTTAATGAAGAAGGAATTGTGTGGTTTGGGAAAAGAATATGTGTTCCATAAAGTCTGAAGCTAAAGAAGAAACTTTTGGATGATGAACATAGTTCAAATTTCTCCATTCACCCAGAGAGCACAAAGATGTATCGAGATCTCCGAGTAAACTTTTGGTGGGATAATATGAAGAAGGAGATCGCTGAATATACATCAAAGTTCCTGGTGTGCCAGCAAGTGAAGGCAGAGAGGCAGAAGTCTAAGGGGATTATGCAACCATTTCCCATACCAAAATGAAAATGGGAGAACATCACCATGGAATTTTTCACCGGACATCCGAGGAAATCCAAAGAAAACAATGCAATCTGGGTTGTTGTGGATCTTCTTACAAATACTGAAAACTTCATTGTTATTCGGGGGGATTTCTCATTAGATCAAATGGCACAGATATATATCAGGAAAGTGGTAAGGTTTCATGGAGTACCATTATCTATTGTGTCTGACCAAGATCCAAGATTCACCTCTAAGTTTTGGAAAAGTCTTCAACATGCTCTGAATAATGAACTGAACTTCAGTATGGACTATCATCCTCAAAATGATGGACAATCCGAGCGGACTATCCAAACACTTGAGGATATGTTGAGAGCGTGCTCAATGGAATTTAAAGGAGGATGGGATCAACATATTCCTCTGGCTGAGTTCACTTATAATAATAGTTTCCACTCGAGAATCCAAATGGAACCATATGAAGCCCTGTATGGAAGGTGCAGAACACCAGCATGTTGGGATGAGGTCGGTGAACATAAGATGCTTGGACAAGAAATGGTCGAAGAAATGGTGGAGATGGTAAAAAACATTCAGCAGCATATCAAGGCAGCCCAAAGTCGATAGAAGAGTTATGCAGATAACCGTCGATGAGACCTTGAGTTTAAAATTGGAGACATGGTTTTTCTATGCATATCTCCTTAGAAGAAGGTCATGAGGTTTGGAAAGAAAGGGAAGTTAAGTCCAAGGTACATCAACCCCTTCTAGATTCTTGATCGTGTCGGGGCTGTGGCCTATCGACTAACACTTCCACCTACTATGGACAAAGTACATGATGTCTTTCATGTATCCCTATTAAGGAAGTACATATCGGACCCTTCACATGTACTCTCTTCTAAGGTGGTACAATTGGAAGATGATCTTTCTTATAAGGAGCAACTAGTGAATATCTTAGATCATAGAGAAAAAGTTCTACGATATAAGACAATGCCCCTCATCAAGGTGTTGTGGAGAAACCACAAGTTTGACGAAGCAACTTGGGAATTGGAGGAAATGATGAAGCGGAGTTACCCACATCTGTTTTAGTGTGGGAAAAGGAAAATTTTGAGGGAGAAATTTCTTAAGGGGGGAATATTGTAACGACCCAATGTTTCATTAATGGAAACCCCTCTTGATCTAGTTAAATGTATCTTTATGTTTATATAAAATGTCAACTTCATTGGTTTTATGTTATGAATTTTGACCATTGCTAATATAGCCGTTGAACAGTGATCACATGATTAGTATAAATATAGGGCTTTAACAAATCCAAATTTACCCAGAAAAAGGAAGCGATGGCCTTATCCAGTAGAATTTCCCCATACGAAGCCCATTTATCAGAGCTCGAAAAAGAGGTGGCGTCCTTGGGCTTTGCTCTTGACCAAGCCCAAGATGAGCTTCATCATTTCAAGCTCAAATGGGACCGTCTACGGGAGAAGTAGAAGTTGATAGAAATTACCACTCGGGCGATGTTATCCAAGCCACCCCAAGAGTCTGTCACCATCACACACCTTACCCTTAGGTCTTATGCGGCTGTTTTAAGGGGTTATGTAACTAATTGATAGTACTATGTTCATGTACATTATTTTTGTATATAATAATGAATATAATTTCTTGTCATTATTGATACATTTTAAATAGTTTTTAAAGTACAAATGGTGTTTTTTAGTTATTATTTAATTAATAATTCTATTTTATTAAATTAAGGTATTTTTGAATTAAAATACCTAAAAAACCAAATTAGTTCAACTCACCAACTCGATAGGTGAAATAAAAATTCATTAGTTAGGTAAACTACTTTATTAAACTCTATTCAACCTAAGGGTAAAAGGTAATTTAATTTCTATCACACTTAGAAGTGGTACACAAATTAAAATCCAAATTTACACTTCATTAAAGTCAGTACATCTCATATAAACCACCATTATAACAATCCCTAAAGATCTAAATAGGGAAAATACTTGTCTTGAGTGAAGTCATACCAAATAAAAGAGAGTTCCGATTTATGAAACCCATAAAATAGTAATTCCTCTTCCATTACCCAAAGTTTCACCTAATAAAGGAAACCAAAATAAAATACTTTTGATAAAGAAATCATGGAAATATTCAAAAAGGTATAGGTTAACTTTCCTTTGATTGATGTTGTGAATAAAATCACATGATACTATAAGTTCCTAAAGGAGATGTGTACACACTAAAGGTAAATTTGAGGTGTTGAAAAGGTGATCTTAGGGATGAACAAATCCACATTGATCCATCCACCACTTACCATCAAATGTAAGGACATTAGAACATTGTTGATTCCATATACTATATGGTATTATTTCTTTTCTAATAACGTGATTGATTTGGGTGCTTCTATAAATGTGATTCCTCATTCCATTTTCTCAACATTACAGGTTAGGGAGATAAATACCACAGGAATAGTAGCTCAGCTAGAAAATTAGAGCATCACACACCTCACTGGTTTTCTAAAGGATGTTCATGTGATAGTTTAAAACTTAATCTTTCCTTCTGATTTTTATATGATCAAAATGGAATATGATATGATGAATAGACATTACCCAATTATATTGGTAAGCGATTTATTGAAAACCACTAAAACTATAATTAATTAGAAAAATGGTACATTATCTATGGTTTTTGGTGGTGACATTGTCCACTTTAAATCATTGATTCCATGAAGAACCCCCCAAACGATCATTATTCTCCATTAATTAATTTTTATTTATGTACTACCTTTCTCTAAAAAATTATCTTTCTTATCCTAAAGCCATTTTTAAATTTTATTTATTTATAGATAGGCTGGGAAATGATTCATGTGTTGATTATTGTTATGGTCTTGAAAAATTTCATCTATGTTCATTAATTGAGGATTTCTTATACATTGAGGAAATAATAACCATTGATGATTCTACTCAACTTATATAATATTACTCTTCATATGTGGATGTTACCATTGAAAAGTTAGGTGAGATATGAGACCTCTATTTTTATCATTACATCATATCAATCCAAAGTTACCCATATTTGGAACTTAAACCACTACCTCAAACTTAAAATATTTATATCTTGATAATGATATAAATATTCCAATCATCCTTATTAGTTCACTACATCACGGTAATGAATTGAGATTGCAGGAATTTTTAGGTATTATAAAAAATAATTAGTATAGAAACTTGTTGACATTCCTAGAATTAGACCATAAATTTTCATGAACTATATTTTATTAAATAATGAGGATAAACTATTATGGTATCCATAATGTTGACTGAATCTAATCCTCTATGATATTTTCAAAAAATAGGTAAAAAAATTATTGGTTTTTTCAATCATTTATCTTATCTATGATAGCCAATGAGTAAGTATAGTGAATTTAGTTATTAAAAAAATTGTTTAATGATAATCCAAAACTAAAATAATGAATTGGTACCAACCACTATGAAGAATAACTAGCATAATTGTATAGAATATTATTGACTAAATTAATACACTATGATTGACCATTTACCATTTTCATTAATTGTCTAGAAACTATAGAAGTTTGTGGGAGAAGTACCACTACTATTTCCTATATGGATATTTTTGATATTTTCATATCCAAATTTCCCTTGAGTATCAGTAAAATACAGCCTTCACTTTCCCATTTGACACATTTTCATATAGGAAGATTACGTTTGGTTTGTGTAATGCTCTATGTATTTGAAAATGATACATGTTTAGTATTTTTTTGTATTATATGGATAATTTGATAAAAGTATTCATAGATGATTTCATTATATTTTGTTTCTTTTTAATGAATTTTTGGCTAGTCTTAGAGATTTACTTCATCACTAAAATGAACATAATATTGTATTAAATTATAATAAATTCCATTTCATGGTACAAAAAGGGATAGTAAATGGTCATTCTATTTCTAGGGATGGTATCCAAATTTATAAATCAAAAGTTGATGTCATTGCATCCATACCATTCCCTATAAATGTGTGGGTTGTGGGGTATTTCCTTGGTCTCATGGGATTTTATTGTCATTTAATTTTTGAGTTTGAAAAGATTGCACTCCCCCCTATTGATTAATCAAAAAAATATAAACAATTTATGTTTGATAAAAACTATAAGGATTATTTTAATAAATTCAAATGAATTATAAAGTAATAATTTATAATCCAACCACCTTAATGGTATTTTTCGTTCCCAGGTAGGATCAAGATCATTGATAGGAGGGGGGGGGGAGGGGGAGAATTAGTTGTTCCTTTTATTTTGTAAGAAAGTTTTTCTTAACTTAATTTAGTAAACTTTATTAACCTATTAAACTTTTTAAAGTTACAATACACTCAAATAAAACTTCTCAACCTTAACTTTCATATGCAAAAAACATAAAGATAAGGCAACACATGATATTTACAAGGTTTGATATAAAGACCTACTGCTTTCCATATTGGATATTCCCACCAACATGGATTCTTTCACTATCTCCTTTCTAGAATAAAAAGTAATAAGAAGTGGAAAATTATATAATCCTAGTTTCAATTTTCCCACTATAGTTGGTTATAACCCCCAATTATCCTTTTTCAGTATCCACTTCCCATAGCTGGTTATACACCCTAGAAAGATAATACTTTTTAGTAACTGATAAGTATCTATTGTTATAAGATTCACTTTCCTTCTTATTTTCTGATCTACTTTAGAAAGTCCCCACTTCCTCCATAATTAAGCTAAATCAAATTTTACCTTTTTAAAATATTCAATAACTTCAACAATTCTATAAGGAACTTATTTCTATTGAAACTTATTCTAGAAACCCAGTCTGGAAATCTTCCTTTGCAAAAGTTAGTCCAATATTACTGAATCTAGTACCCTCAGTCTGATGGGCTCTATCCGATTGGTCTCAACCCTATTATCCTTTTTATCTTGCTTCTTCAATTGATTAGGAACTCAATATTCATCTTGTACTTACTCAGTTCGATTAAACTTGGTTTGATGAACCTTTTTTTGATGGATGATTCTCTAATGGGATCACTTCGATGAAATTTCTCTAATGAAGCATTGTCTTGAAACTTGATTCAATGATCAAATTGAACCTCACTCTGATAGACTCATTTCGATGGAACTTGGTCCACTTCAACTTGAAAACAATGTCTGGTTGGGAACTCAATAATTGAAAAACTAAATGCTAGAGATCTTAGTTCATGTTATTACTTCAAGTTTCTCACTATGTACAAATGTACTCTGCTCTCATTTTATAGGAACCCTAAAATGGAAAAGGTGGGAAATTTTTTTTTTCACTTCCTACTCAATAAAATTCATAATCCTGAATTTCTATCTCATTTAAGTTTTTATCTTTGAATTCTTCAACTCTTCATAATACTTTTATGAATTTCTCAAAATTTCTCAAAACTTCAAACTTCTTGAAATTATTCTATCTGATTTCTATTTTTATTACGATCTATCTCATTATGATATAGATAGATATAGAACAATAATTTCTTCATTATGTTTCTCTACACCAAATTATAAGCTTATAGAAAATGCTTGTCTTCTTATTATGATTCACATTATGATTCTTTGTTATGATGAAAATTTTCAACTATAGTCTGATGAGTCTGCACCTTTTTTAATAAATATATTATTTTTATGTTGTCACAATTTTAAGAGAACAAAGTTTGAATTCTTGTTTTTCTTGACCCAATAAAATTCAACCTTTCTCAAACATTCTGCCTTCGATAAAAATTATGATTTGATATACAAACATACTGAAAAAATGAATCTATGTTAGAATCCATTATGATGGATCAGTGAAATATCGTGTTCGATGGATCGGTGTTGGTAGTGACTTCTTTTCTTCAGTACGATCAATATTCCAACCTTGTGATATTGTCACACTGATGATTATCATACTGATTGATCTTCATCCTTTAGTGTCCAATGTTCCTCCCACCGAAGAGTATGATTCAAAAAAATTATCATCATATTCTCCTCTCTCCCATAAACCTCTAATTGTATCATGAATTACTTCATGACTTTGAATACTTCGAATACCATATTTAACATCGTTTGACTTACATTGGGAAGTATTATAACCTCCCATCATTTTTAGAAACTTCCTTATTTCCCTGAAAATGATTAGTAGAACTTATTCTCTCCCTTTATTTTATAAGGATAACATTACAAGTTTTCCAAATAACTTATGATATAAGAAATATGAAATATAAAATCATCATTATATTCACATCATATCGAATCATACTCTGAGAAACTTCCCTATTATAATCACCACATTCATTCCAGATTGAATACGATTTCTAGTAGCTTATGAATTTTTATCAACATTCTAATATGATGGGTCGTATTGACTTATTCCTACGGTCTAAGTCTGATAGTCTGGATCCTATTATCATGTCGATGGTTCTAGGTCTGATTGACAACTTCAATATATATTTACATTAACTTTTTCAATATTCTTTATTCCTTAAACATAATCAACATATTGATATATTAACTAAAAATAAAACCAAAACTCAATGGGTGTCCAACATCATCCTCCTTTGTGTTTTTTGTCAATTCCCACTTCAACCACTTCAAAATAATAATACTTCCTTTATAAAAATAAGTGTTTTTTTTCTTTTATCACTTTTTATTCTCCCCATTCATTTATTAATACCTATATTTATTATCTATACCCTTTTCTATATCTCTCTCATTGTTGAAAATAAAATTCAAAGGGTCCATCATATTAGGTTTACCTCTTATTGACCAATTATCTTATTTCAGATGGCTGAAACTATTCATCTCAAAAACTTGAAAGTCTTCTTCAAGAGAACATATGTATCACATCAGTTTCTTAGAAAATATTCTTTAACTAAACAAATATAAGTCTACATTAGAGAACCTGGTGCATAAAACAATAGCGAATAATCAAGGTTGTAAATGTAGTCCATTTCAAAACATTCATGTAATAACCTTTTCATATTTCTTTCAACATTTTTATTTATTATGGAATCATGAAAAGATTTGTTTAAGATAAAAGTTACATACACCCATCTTATCAAAAATATCATAAAGTTTAGGTGTATAAACACAAATTTTAAAAACTCATATTTTGTAACCTCATTAATTTATTTTTCAATAATAGTAAGAGACTCAACAACATAAGCTTCCTTATTTAAACTCCTTAAATTCCCTATAAGTTAGTACAAATAAAAATATTTTTGGGAATAAGGAGGAGCCTCAATTGTTTCTTAGAAGCATATTTTGGACTGAGAGTCCTCTCTCATCCTTCCATTTTTCTTCTTCTTATTGTATTATTTATTGAATTCATTTTATTACTTCTTTTCATACTTATCATATTTTATAACAAGTTTCCTTTCATATGAATACTCTTCTGATAAGGATTTCAATTTATTTCCCCCCTTTTTGATCCTTTTTTCTATAGTGAGTTTGTAATAACTCTTTCATGACTTCCTTTTATTTCGACAGGATACTCAAAAAACTTTTATTAACTTGACCTTATTTCTCAAATCTATTTCATCTTTTTTAAATTTTCAAGAAACAATCTAATAATGCATTTTTATCAACTTTTCTCACATTTTCAGAAACAGTTTTCGTCCCTTTTTCTTTAGATTATTTTTGTGATTCTTCTATGTTTCTATCCATGTCTACTTGTTCTGGAAAAATAACTAAGAAATCCTTTTTTGACATAGCATGTTTGTTTTTATCTACTTTCTTAACATACTCAGCTTTCTTTATCTTCTGAGTTTCCTTTTTCAGTTACACATAAGTTTTAGAAAAATTTGTTCTTATTTTCTCACCATATCCACCCCTTAATTCATACCTACTTCTTAGTAGGGACATGTTATACCAGTATGAATAATCTATATGTCTAAAAACTTCACAACACTAATAGTGACCTCAGAATATTGATTTTTTAGACTGATAACAGACTTGTTCACAATTTTTTTGTTGGGTTTTCTTGATAAAGCATGGACCAATTTTATTTTGAGGATATATACTTGAAGAATTATTATCTTTCTTGATGAAATATATTTTCTCACCAACCTATTTTTATAAACCTTTCCATTCACCTTATTTAGAAGTTTCATCTTTAATATCAACTTCCATGGTGAATTTTTCTATAATATTTCTTAACTTACTTTTTGTTGTAAGAAACACTGATTGTGTTTAAAAACTCCTCTAATTTCTCATCCAACTTAAATTTTAGAACATCTATGATTTTTTCGAATTCAGGTGTCTTGAACATGTTCTGTTTACTTTCTTCCACAAGTGTAGATTCTATTTTATTGATATTATCATTTTCAAATAACCTTTATTCAATTTTTTTTAGTTTTCTTTCAAGTTCATCAATATTTTTATTTTGAGATCTGGTAAAATTGAGATTTTTCTCTTATTTTTTCATTCAGTCATTATTCTTAGAAGTTATTATTTAAATATCTTTCTTCATATTCATTCTTTATTTCTTGAGTTGAGGGTTCTAATAAATTTATTTTTCCAAATTATCTTTGAGAATACACTCCATTTTAGTAGTCTATTCATCATCATCATCATTTTTTAAATAATTAATTTAATTTATAACATGAGAAATAAAGTTGAGTTGATGACCATGTTCATCATTAGATGAGGAACCATCCTTCTTTATTTTTCATAGATAAATTTTTTTCTTCTTTTTATAAAGAAATGTTTCCTTATTATTCATCCATTTTTTCTTTTGAGACTAATCATCATCTTCCTCAGACTCATACTCATCATTTTTCTTTATAATAAAATTCTATAAAAAATGTCCCTTCCCTTTATAATTACAACATATCAGGGTATTTATTTTCCATTTTACCTTATTATATTTCTTAGAAAGTAAGGAAACAATATTTTCAAAATCTTCAGATTCTTCCTTTGCTTCAGAATCAATTGATTATTCTTTAACTTATTTATCTTTGTTTTTATATTTTAATAAAGATTTGAAGGCCATTTCTTGATCAACATTTTATTTTAATTTTCATAACCTTTTCTCTTCTCATTTCATAAGTAACAAGAATACTATGAATATCATCGAAAGGTAGAGTTCTAGGATCTCTATCTTCCAAAGATGAAAATTTGGAATCAAACTTATGAGAATAATTCTTAAGATATTTTCAACAAAAGTTGAGTCTTCCAATTTCTCACCAAGGCATATTATGTTTCTAACAATGTCGTTCATCCTTGTAATGAAGTCACCAAAAGATTCATTCTTATAAATTTTGAGATCGTGATACTTTAGCCTCTAGAGTTGTAAATTTTGATTCTTCACCTTTGTATTACCTTCATAAATGTTCTCAACTTATCCCAAATACCTTTGTTAGTTACAACTCCCTTTAATATAAGAAACTCACTTTTAGTAAGTGATGATAGTAAATCATTTTTATCTCTTCCATCATTCTCATGATTTTTCTTATCAGTAGTAGTAAGGGGATGATTCTCAATACGAGGAGGAAATACTTATGTGTTAGATTCCAAAACATCATATTTAAGGTACATAAGATTTGATAGCATTCTATATTTCTATATATGATATTTCTTTCCATTAAAAACATGAATCCACTTATAGTTCAAGAAATTTGGATTCTCCATTTGTAAGATTTATATTTTAGTGGAAACCTTGTCTCTAATACCAATTGTTGTTCCTAAGTAGGATCAAGACCACTGATTGGCAGGGTGAATCAATGGTTTATTTTCTTTTATAAGAATCTGTTCCTTAACTTATTTTAGTAAAATTGATTAACCTATGAAACCTATTAAATTTAATATCCACTAAAATAAAGTTTATTAACCTCAACCTTCATATGCAACAAATATAAAGATAAGGCATAACGTGATATTTACAAGGTTTGATACAAAGACCTACTTCTTTCCATGTTGGATAGTCCCTCCAACATGGATTCTTTCACTATCTTATTTTTTGAATACAAATTAAGAATCAGTAAATAATTATACAATCCTAGTAGCAACTTTCCTGCTATAGTTGGTTATACCCCCCAACTATTCTTTTTAGTATCCACTACCCACAGCTGGTTATTCAACGCAGTATGATAATCCTTTTTAGTAGCTAGTAAGTATATGTATTTAAAAGCTTCAATTTCCTTCTTCTTTTCTGATCCACTTCAGAAAGACTTCACTTCCTCAACAAGTAAGCTAAATCAAACTTTACCTACATACAATCTTCATGAACTTTAACAATTCTATAAGGAACTTATTAGTCTTGAAACTTATTATAGAAACTAAGTCTAGAAATATTTATTAGAAAAAGTTAGTATGATCTTACTCAGTCTAGTACCCTTAGTTTTATGGGATCCATCCGATTGGTCACAATATAATTCTCATTATTCTCTTATTTAATTGAGTAGGAACTAAATTGGTAGCTTGTACTTCCTTAGTCCGATGTAACTTGGTCCAATGTAACCTAGTCCGATGAACCTTTTTCTAATGGACGTCACTCAGATGGGATCACTCTAATGGACTTTCTTTGATGAAGTGTTGTCCTGGAACTTTCTTCAATGATGGGATTGAAAATCACTATGATGGACTCATTATGATGGAACTTGGTCTACTTCAACCTAAAAAAATGCCTGGTTAGGAACTCAATACGTAAAAAAACAAATGTTAGAGATCTCAGTGTATGTTATCACTTCAAGTTTCACACTACATACAAATGCACTATGCTCTCCATTTATAGGAACCCCAGAATAGAAAAGGTGGAAAAAATCACTTTATAATCAATGAAATTCATAATCTAGAATCTCTCACTCATTTAAGTCTTCATCCTTGACTTCTTCAAATCTTCATAATACTTCTGATTTTTTTCAAATATTCTAAAAAATTCAGACATCTTAACATTATTCATTATGATTCTGATTTTCATTACATTCTATCTCATTTTGATGAAGACAATTGTAAAATAATAGCTTCTTCATTATGTTTCTATACTCCTATTGATAATCATATGTAAAACACATATCTTCTCATTACGATTCTCATTACAATTCTTCATTATGATGAACATTATCAACTCTAGTTCGATGAGTCTGCACCTTTTCCAATTCATTTTTTCTATAGATCTTGACACAATTATAAGAGAATAAAGTATGACTTTTTTCTTGACCCAATAAAATTCAACCTTTCTCAAACATTCTACCTCTGATAAATTTTTTGATCTAATATACAAAGGATACCAAAAAAATGAATTAGTGTTAGAATCTATTACGATTAATCAGTGGCATACTGCATTCAATGGACTTGTGTTGGTAGTTACTTCTTTTATTCAGTACAATCAGTCTTCTATCCTTCTGCTATTTTCACATCGATGATTCTCATATCAATTGATCTTCATCCTTATATGTTTGATATTCCTCACACCTATGAGTAGGAATCAGAACACTTCTAATCATATTATTTTCTCTTCCACAAACCTATTCTTGTATCAGGACTTCCTTCATGACTTTTAATACATTGAAGATCAGCTTTAACATCATCTATCTTACATTGGGGAATTTTAAAACTTACCATCATGTTTAGAAACTTCTTTCTTTCCCAGAATATGATGGGAATCACTTGTTATCCCCCTTTCTTTCATAAGGCTAAAACCACAAGTTTTCCATATTACTTATGATATATGATATAAAAAAAATATAAAATCATCAAAAGATTCACATTTGATCCATTAAGACTCTGAAAAAATTCCTCAATATGATCACCAATTTCATTCTAGACTGAACATGATTTCCAACAACTTCAGAATTTTATCAACATTCCAATCTGATAGATTGTATTGACTTATGCCTATGGTTTGAGTTTGATAGTCTAGATCTGATTATCATGTAGATGGTTCTGGATCTGATTAACAACTTCATTATAGATTTATAGTTCCTTCTTTAATATTCTTTCTTCCTTCAACATAATCAATGTATTGATCTATTGACAATAAATACAACCAAAACTTAACTAAGGTCCAATAATCTCTCCCTTTATGTTTTTTGTCAATACCCACTTCAACTACATTAAAATAATGATAATTCCTTCAGAATAATAAGTGGTATTGTTTTATTTTATCACTTTTATTATCCCCATTCCTTTATTTCTCCCCCTATTTCTTATCTCTCACCTTTTCCTTATCTCTCCCCTTTATTGACAATCAAATTCAAATAGTCCATCATGTTAAGTTTCCCCCTTATTGACCAATGATCTTATTTCTAAGGGTTGAAACTATTCATCTCAAAAAATTGAAATTATTCTTTAGGAGAACATTAGTATCACATCAGTTTCTTAAAATGATCCTTTAACTAAAAAACTCTAAGTCTATGTAGGAAAACCCTGTGTATAAAACAAGAGTTAATAATCAAGGTTTTCAATGTTATCCATTTCACAACTTTCACGTAATACCCTTTTCATGTTTCTTTCAACATTCTCATTTATTAAGGAAATCTTGAAAATATTTGTAGATGATAAAAATAACATACATCCATTTTATCAAACATTTCATAAAGTACATGTATATAAACACAAATTTCAAAAATTCATATTTTGTAATCTCATTACTTTCTTTTTCAAGAATAGTAAGATACTCAACAACATTATCTTCCTTATTTTAACTCCTTCAATTCCTTACAAGTTATTACAAATAAAAATAGTTTTGGGAATTAGGAGGAACCTAAATTGTTTATTAAAATCATCTTTCGAGCTGGGAGTTCTCTCTCAGCCTTTCCGTTTTCTTCTTCTTCTTGGATTTTTCGTTGGATTTATTTTCTCACTTTAGTTCATTCTTCTTAGATTTGGTAACAAGTTTCCTTTCAGTTGAAGACTCTTCTAATAAGGATGTCAATTTATTTTCCCCTTTTGGATTATTTTTGATATAGTGAGTTTGTAACAAATCTTTCATGATATCCTCTTGTTTCGGTAAGATAGAAAAACAAATTTTAGTATCATTCCTTTATTCCACACATCTCTTACATCTTTTCTGAATTTTAATGCCATAATATGTTGATATCTTTTTATCAAATTTGCACAAATTTTCAAAAACCTTTTTATTCCCTTTTAATTCACCTGATTTTTGTGCTTATTATATCTTTCTAGGCTTGTCAACTTGTTATGGACACATAACTAATAACTTCGTATTTTCAGACTAAGCATATTTGTTTTTCTCTACTTCCTTATCATACTCATCATTATTTATCTTCTGAGTTTCCTTTTTCAATTCCACATAATTTTTAAAAATATTTTTCATCCTTTTCCCACCATAAATCCCCCTTGATTCATGCCTACTTCTTGGTAGATATATGTTATACCGGCATGGATAACCTCCATGTCTGAAAACTCTACAGCACCAACAATAACCTCTAAATATTTATTTTTGGTCTAATAGTAGGCTTGTTCAGAATTTTTTTGTTGTTGTTTCTTCAAAAATCATGTAACAACTTTATTAGGAGGATAATTCCTTGAATAATTCTTATCTTTCTTGATGAAATATGTTTTCTCACAAACCTGATTTTGTAAACTTTTTTTTCACCTTCTTTAAAAGTTTCACCTTTAACATCAACTACATTGGTGAAGTTTCCTACAATATTTCTTAAATCACTTTGTTCTGTAAGAAACATTGATTATGTTTCTAAAAACTCTTATTCTTTCTCACCCATATTACTTTTCATAACATTTATGATTTTTTCATATTCATATATCTTCAATTTTTTATATTTACTTTCTTCAACAAGTGTAGATTCTGTATTATTGCGATTCTCATTGACAACTGACCATTCTTCATATATTTTCAGTTTTATTTCAATATCATTAATATTTATATTATAATATTTGATAACATTGATATTTTTATCTTATTTATTCATCTGGTCATTTTTATTAGTAATTATTCTTTTAATATCTTTCTTCAGCTTCATTATTTCTTGATTTGAGTTAAGAGTTATGATCAATTTATTTTTCCAAATTATATTTGAGAATCCACTCCATTTCAGTAATCTCTTCATTATCATCATGACTTTCGGAATAATTACTTTCATTTATAATTTTATTAATAAAGTTTAGTTGATGATAATGTTTATCATTATTTGATGAATCATCCTTCCTTCTTCTTATTAGATAAATTTTAGTTTTATTGTTATAAGGAAATATTTACTTATTATTCTTCCATTTTTTCTTTTGAGACTTATCATCATCTTCCTCAGACTCAGACTCTTTAATTTTATTCCTAGTGAAAGTTTATGCAAAATGTACCTTACCTTCAAAATTCTAACCTCTAATAGTTTTGATTTTCCATTTCCCCTTATTGTATTTATTAGAAAAGAGGGAAATAATTATTTTGAAATATTTAGCTTCTTCTTCTACTACTGAATCACATAATTCTTCATTAACTTATTTATATTTGTTTTTCCCTTTTAACAAATATTTTAAGGCCATTTCTTGATCAACATTTTCTTTAATTTTTGTAACCTTTTTTATTCATATTTAATAAGTAATGAGAATAATGTATAGATTATACAAAGATAGAGTTTTAGGATCTCTATATTCCAATGATGAAACTTTAGAATAAAATTTTACAAAATAATTCTTAATATATTTTCAAAAAAATTTAAGACATAAAATTTCTTACCAATACATCTTATGGTGCTAAAAATTTCATTCATCCTTGTAAACAAGTCACCAAAAGATTCATGCTCATCTATTTTGAGATCATAATACTTTAGAATCCATATTTTTAACTTTTCCTTATTCACCTTTTTATTTCATTCATAATTTTTTTTGAATTATCCCAAAAAAATTTGATAGTTATAACTCCCTTTACTCTAAGAAACTCACTTTCTGTAAGTGATGAGAGTAAATCATTTTTAGCTCTTCCTTTATTATCAAGATTTTTCTTATCAGCTATAATAAGAGGAGAATTATCAATATGAGGAGAAAATCATTCTATAGTAGCTTCCAAAACATCAAACCCAAGGGACATAAGATATGGAAACATTCTATTTTTATAGATATGATATTCATTTCCATTGAAAACTAGAATCCCCTTACAGTTCATGGAATTGGAATTATCCATTTTCAAGATGGATATTTTAGAGGAAACCTATGATCTAATAACAATTGTTGTTCCCAGGTAGGATCAAGACCACTGAAGGGGGAGGGGTAAATCAATGGTTCCTTTTATTTTATAAGAAAACTTTCCTCAAATTCTTTTAGTAAAATTTCTTAACCTATGAAACCCGTTAAAGTTTTGATCCAATCAAATAAAACTTCTCAACCTCATCTCTTGTATGAAACAAACATAAATAGAAGGAAGCAGATGATATTTATAAGGTTTGGTATAAAGACCCACCCCTTACCATATTGGATAGTCCCACGTATATGGATTATTTCACTATATTCTTTATAGAATACAAAGTCACAAGCAGTGAAAAATTCTATAACCCCAATAGAAACTTTTCACTATAGTTGGTTATACCCCCAACTACCATTTTTATTATCCACTACCCAAAACTAGTTATACACCCCAGAAAGATAATCCTATTTAGTAATTGGTAAGTATCCACAGTTTCAAGCTTCAATTTCCCTTTTATTTTCTGATCTACTTCACAAAGTCTTCACTTCCTCAAAAAGTAAGATGGATCAAACTTTACCAGTATAAAATATTTAAGAAATTCAAAATTTTTTTGAGGAAATTTTTATTCTTGAAACTTATTCCATAAATTCAGTCTATAAATCTTCCTTAGAAAAAGTCAGTCCAATATTTCTCAGTCCGATACCCACAGTCCGATGGGCTCTGTCTGATTGGTCTCAGTCCAATTATACTTCCACTCTTCCTTCTTCAATTGAGTAGGAACTCAATCGGTAGCTCATACTTCCTTAGTATGATGTAACTTGGTCCGATGAACCTTGTTCATATGGATTTTACTCCGATGGGCTCACTCAAATGGAATTACTCTGATGAAGCATCATATTGGAACTTTCTATGATGATCAGATTATACCTCACTCCAATGGACTCCTTCCAATGAAACTTTGTCCACTTCAACCTAAAAAAAGTCTTGTTGGGAACTCAATACCTGACAAAACAAATTTTAGAGATCTCATTGAAATATATCACTTCAATTTATGAACTACATACAAATGTACTATGATCTCTTTTTATAGTCACCCCAGAATGGAAAAGGTGGGAAAAAGAATTCACTTCATGCTCAATGAAATCCGTAATCCTGAATTTATTACTCATTTATGTCTTCATATTTTACTTCTTAAATTATTCATAACACTTATAGGGATTTCTAAAATATTCTCAAAACTTCAAACTTCTTAACATTATTCAGTCTGATTCTGATTGTCATTGAAATCTATCTCATTTCGATGAGGAAAGATGTAAAACAATAGTTTTCTCACTATGTTTCTCTACACAAAATGATAAGTATATGGAAAACACATGTATTATCATTAAAATTATCATTTTTATTCTTTGTTACAATGAACATCAATAACTCTAGCTTGATGAGTCTGCACCTTTTCTAATACATTTTTTTTTCTATTGACATAATTGTAAGAGAAAAAAGTATGGCCTATTGTTTTTATTGACCCAATAAAATTAAAACTTTCTCAAACATTATTCCTAAAAAAACAATAATATGATATAAAAAAATACCAAAAAAAGTAATTAGTTTCAGAATCCATTATGATGGATCGGGGGCATACTACACCCGATGGACCGGTGTCAGTAGTGACTTCTTTTCTTTAGTACGATCTCTCTTTCAAAATTATGATATTGTTGTGCTAATGATTCTCATACCAATTGATCTTCAACATTATATTTCCAATGTTCCTCTCACTGATGAGTAGGAATCATAATACTTCTTATAATATTCTCCTCTCTTCCACAAACCTATGCTTGTATCACGACTTCCTTCATGAATTTGAAAATGTTTAAGATCATATTTAGCATCATTTTACATACATTTAGAAGTATTGTAACTTACCATAATTTTTAGAAACTCCTTTCTTCCCCTAAATATTATGTGAAGCACTTGTTCTCCCCCTTTATTTTATAAGTATGGAATCACATGTTTTCTATATTACTTATGATATATGAAATATGAAACAATAAAGAATAATCATATTCGCGTCAGATCCATTTTGACTACAAAACACTTATTGATTACGATCACTACTTTCAATCAAACTGAATAAGTTTTTCAATAGATTCTAACTTTTTATCAATATTCCAATATGATAGGTTGTATTGACTTATTCCTATGGTTTGATTTTGATATTTTGGATCCGATTTTCATGCAGATGGTTTTGGATCTGATTGATAACATCAATCCATATTTCCATTACCTTCTTCAATCTTCTTTCTTCTTTCAACATAATCAACATATTGATATATTGACAAAAAATAAAAACAAAACACATTTGGGGTCAAATAGGATTTACCATTTTAGGTCATGTGTGATGTTTATAACTATGTTGTTGGGGTAATCTTATCACGGCAAGTTGATCGAGCTCCATATGTCATTACATATGCCTAAAAACACTCAAAATTACCCAATTAAACTACATAAAAACTAAAAATTAATTCCTTGATATTGTATTTTAATTGGTTAAATTTAGGTTATAATTTTTAGGGTCCAAATTGACTGTGTTTTCTAACCATACAACACATCAATATTTCTTTAAGAAATTGAAATCAAAACTACATCTCATTAGTTGGATGCTCCTCCTTTAGGAGTTAAATTTAGAAATTAGAGATACAAAAGGTGCGTATAATGTGGTGGCTATCTATATACATTGACTCATCCCTTTATATTCCCATAAATGACATTTTTCTAGATGGGAAATTGTATGGAGTGAAAGATGTTATTCCATGGTATACTGGAATTATAAATAATTTGGTAGTAACTTTAATTACTTTTGTGGTCAATAAGAACCAACCCTAGAATCTTAAACATGAGTAACATTAGTAAACTTGGGTTGAACCTTACATTTGGAAGACATGTAGTGATTAAGTCCTAAGGTGTTGTGTTCCTAATAGTTATTTTCATTCTATTCTCAGGTTCAGTGTCATGCCCCAACCCACTGGGGTTTGATTGGCCAGTGATAAACTGAGTGTGACTACCCCAAGCCTACCTCCAATAGGCCATGTTCTGGTGACCAATGTTTAATAGGAATATCACACACATGGGAGGAATTATCCTAATGTACCTATATGCATGAACACATCTCCAAACCCATACAATTCTAAGAAAGTAAAATGAACTGACACCATGCATGCATAACCTCTATCCCACAATCAGAGTATGACAAAAGTATTAAAAGTGATAAAGGGACCAAATACAAGACCAACTAAAACTATAAAGGATTATAACCTTCCCAGAAGATGGGTACCACTGTCAAATGAAACACCCAATAAATAAATTATTCTATCTATCCTAATCTAAGCTCTGCCTACTCCTAGTCCTCCAAGGACACCATCAAATGGATTTTTGTCTGCATAAGACACAACATGTGTGGGAAAAGTCTATATAAGGGCGAGTATAATAATACCAATTAGGACAACCTAAAATGAATAAGAATCAAGAATCAAGAGTAGTTATCTCATCAAAAGATATGTCAATAAGAAAATAGAAAAAATAATAGGAAAAACCCAGATATAATTATTACATACAAATAGTCTCAAAAGATCTCAACCATTACTAACAACCATAGGATTCTGCTCGAGGATTCTAGTCAAATCTCATATGGGTGGGCTCCCTCCCCGCCAATATGTACTCACTTGATATTTGAAGATCTCATAATCCAAGTAGGGGATCACACCCAAGGATATTGGGGGACACCAAAAACCACATTGGATCGACCTTCTAGATTGGGGACTAACACTATATGTATGGTGGTTACATTGATACCACGAACCCCACCTAGGAATGATATAGGATTCAACCTTAGTCCCACATGGGGACACACTCAACTCCATATGATACTCAACCCATATAGGGGATCAAAATCATTTTTCAAGGATATAATTCCACACTATAACCTCATAGGAAGGGACCAAAGAATCAAATACAAGTGATCCTAGACTAAACTGAGGAAACATAGGGTTCAAAACACCCTTAGAGGGAGGAAATTACGTTTACTTATGGTACTAAACATGTATTTACAACCTATGGTTTTCCTGTGTCTTTCCGCCCTGCACGTCATGTAAACCTACCTATATATGGTGTGTCCCATAAGGGTAAACATACTGTAGAGGTCAAGTCGGCACTCATCATTCCACCTACCTATTCCCATGTACACTTGTATGTTCTTATATACTTCAGGGAATTCTTGTTTATTGTGGTTGTGCCCGAGTACCTAGTAGTGTCTGAGTACTATGATGTGCCTGTGTACTTTACCCGTGCTCATGTGCCTAGATGTTTCCATGAATAGTGATCCTAGAGTACACATTGTTCTTCCATCATCAAGTCACAAAACATGTGGTAGGGACAATATGATGTGTGATCCTTATCTTTTTCTTGGAAACCCTAACACCATAGCCAAGGCCTCACATGGTGTTTATCTCTAGATTACACACTGTATACCATGTAATTTTCTAAATTTTTTAGTTCCTTCATACTTAATTTTACGCCATAGTTTCCTTAAGATCCTCCACCGATTTTTCTTAGAGATCATGGATCTTATCCATTTAAGGCTTAACATTGCTATTGTCCAATATCTATCCATCAGATCTGTTTGGAAAACCAACTCATCACTCCACACCATCACCACACATCAACCAAGAAAAGGGTGATCTCAAATCCATCCATGTTCCATCACTGATCATCCGACATTACCATCACACCTAAATCTCACCTCGACCATGAAACCAACCTTTAGTATTTATCCTTTTCAATAAATAATGGTCACACAATGATCAAGTACTAGGTATTTATCAAATTGTGGGCTAAAAAAATTTCCCATGATGAACATGTAAAGAAGCGAGGGAGAAAACAAAAAAACAAAAAAAGGAGGAATGCACCTCAATAATTTCTAGGTTGGCCTTGATTCATTTCCATTAGAATGATGAATGATGAACCAAGGAATAATCAAATAAATCAACCATAAATCAACTGTTTATGCACAAATCAATTATTATTAATGGAATTAACCCATATTCAACACTTGATAAAAAAGCGGGATGAATCCAACAAACAAAAAATGTCCTACCTCAAATTTAGATCGGTCGCTAATGAAGAATTATCCAATATCACTATCATTGGTGAAATACAAAAACTCCATCGGTGTAGACAATCCCTACGGTATTGATATGATCTTCCGATCTATTGTCGCCTAACAATGCTCTACTCTAATGATCTCTCTCAATTTTAATGATTATACAGATGACCCAATGAATTATTCATAATAAATTATTTATATAGGGTGTATAGGTTTTGGATTTAATTAAACAATTAAATAAATAATTTATTTATTTAATCATTTATCCACTCATGATAGAATACAAGCCTAACACCTGACACAAATAAGGTTTATGTCATGCTTATGGTAAAACTCATGATTTGAACTCAATGGAGGCCCCATATTTCTAATATGATCCACCATTATGGATTTATTACTATTTTTTAGGAAAAACACATGCGTGTGATGTTAATATATTTAATAGTTTTAAAATATAAATTATAGGCTCACCAGGCCTCAGAATCTCATTCCATCTCATTTACTAGATCCAAAAACATTACTAGATATAATTTTAATGATTTACATGGAAAAATACATTACATTATCCTGAAACTGGGTATTTTCACCCCAAAAATAGAAAAGGTCTACTTAAAAGAGGTGTGGGTACTGAGCTCGCATCTGGGTCTCCCACTCCCAGTTTCTCACTCGAAGACTCCTGTAATTTTACCAAACACACACTAAGGGAATCCCTCACCCACAAAGGATCTTATCCTTCCAATTATTGATCTTAAATGGGTAATCCAAAAAGGTATCCCCATCATCAATGTCTAGATCTACCGAGTTAATATCATGTGATAGATCATGCACATACCATCTCATCTGTGACACATGGAAGACATCGTGTACCTTGTCTAACTACAATGATGTAGCCGAGCAGTATTCCATCTGGCCCACTCTAATTAGTATCTGGAAAGGTCTAATGAACCTTAGAGATAATTTTACACCCCATCTAAATATCCATAATCCACATCAAGGTGAGACATTCAAGCACACATAGTCCCCCTCTTAGAACTCTAAAGGCATTTATCATTGGTATTTATAAAAATTTAAATGGCTCTATGTATCCCTCAACCACTTCTGGATAATCTGCACCTTCTCTTTCATAGGTCACACCAACTGTGGGACCTGAGAGATGACTCACATGGATTAGTTAAATATAGCAGTGACCTATAGGGTCTCCTATACAAGGCCTAAAATGGTTCCATTCTGAGAGTGGAATGGTAATTTTTGTTGTATGGAAACTATACCAAGGGTAAGTGATCCTCCTAACTATGGCCAGATTCTAACATGGACACCCACAACATATCCTTTAAAACCTGAATGATCTTCTCTATTTTTACATCAGTCTAGATGTGAAACTCTATGATCAAATGTAAATGAGTCCAAAAGGTCTCCTATAATACTCTACAAAATCATTATGTGAAGTTAGAATCATAGTTTTAAACAATCATCAATGAAACTCCATGGATCCGAACTATATCATACACATAAATGTTTCCCAATATCTTAATTGAACTCTTCTCTCAGATAGATAAAAATTTGGTCGAATTGGTGATTCAGTCTACGATCACCTAGATGACATCATGTACTATAGAAGAACATGATAAACCCTTTATGTATTCCATAGGTATTCCATACCACTTCCACTTAAGATCCTAAATGGGTTTATCTAAACCCACTGGAACTTAGTTCTTAGCCTTCACTTATTGACAAGTGAGTCATTGAGAGACAAAATATACTACAACCTTCTTTATTCCTGGAAACTAAAATTATTGTTGGAGGTCCTAGTACATATTTTTTACACTGGGATGTACTTCCATGGGGGTTGTAAGAAACTGCCTCATCACCTCATCTCGTAACATCACTTGTACCATAGTTCATCCTATAATTTTTTGACATAATCCCCACCTTTAGAAAATCCATCAGGAGAACATCCAATGGATATCTAAGTACATAAGGTCTCATAATTGGTATCTCCCTATTGATTCTCCCTATCATGATGTATAAGAAGTGGCGTAATGAACATTGACTATATATATGATGTACCACCCATTTATACTAAATAAAAATGAATCTAGGATAACTACTCTAAATAATTGGTAAAAAAACTATGAGTAAGATCTCCCACTATGAGAATATTCTAGCATGATCCCCTTCCTAGGAGTATAGACTATTTTGAATACATAATCCTGGAGAAACTATAGCCATCACCTCTATCTCAAGTTATGAATCCTCTAAGAGAATATAAATTTGAGGCTCTTATGGTCACAGTAGATGATAAACCGCTCACCCATAAGGTAATCTATCCACATCTTTAGGGATAATAATACCACTACCAACTCAATATAATGGGTTTCATAGTTATTCTCATGAAATATTAGCTTTTGAGACCCATAGGTGATCATAGACTGAATATTCATCAGTATACAACTAAGTTTGGTCCCTGAGGAATCATAGAATACTATATACTCAATACCCACCTTATGTAATTTAAAGATAGGGGTGCTCATCAACCTACGCATCAACTACTGAAAATCCTACTGGTATCTCTTTTTCCAAATGAAAGGATCCCCATTTTAAATTAAATCAGTCAAAGGTGATAATATCCTAGAGAAATCCAGCATGAATCTCATGTAGTATCCCACCAATCCAATAAATATCCGCACCTCCATCACACTCTCATGTGGATCCCAATCTAACACTTCTTTCACTTTCACCAAGTCCACTACTACAACATAAATTGAGATAACATGTCTTATAAATTGGACCTCCTGAATCGAGAACCAACACTTAGAGAACTTAATATAAAGCTAACACTCTCAGTGTATATCCAGAAACACCCTCAATTTCCTTTTATGCTCCACCTCAGATATCGAGTACACTTGTATATCATCAATTAAGACCACCAAAAACTATTCTAAGAAAGGATTAATGACCTGGTTTATGAGTCATATGAATATTTATAGGGTTTTTTCACACCAAAATTCATCACCAAGTACTCATAGTGACTATAACGACATCATAATTTTATCTTTGGTACATCCTCATCCAATACTCACAGCTGGTGATAGCTTAATCTGAGGTCAATCTCTGAGAACCATCATGCCCCTCTAAACTAATCGTATTAGTCATCAATTCTCTATAGTGGATACTTATTCTTCATGGTCACCTAGTTTAGGTACTAAAAATCCACACACAACTTCAAGCTCTCATATTCCTTCTTGAAGAACAACACTAGGGATGCCAAGGGGGAAACACTGAGTGTCACAGAGCCCTTCCTCTCCACATCCTCTAACTGCACCCTTAGCTCTTGAAGATCTACAAGAACTATCCATTATACCGAAACAAATATGAAGGCTATTTTTGGGTGTAATTCAATGAATATGTGTATCTCTTGGAGGGAAGGTAAACATGGAATGTCCTTAGGAAAGATGTCCTCATACTCCACCATCATAGAAGGAAAATAAAATTCTATAACATCAACCAGTCCAAGGATAATACTATCCAACTAGTGAGAAATATTTTGTATCCTTTATTATATGATATCGTCCTACTCTACATGGGTTTCCTTCTCACCCACGAATGAAACCTCAATCTATATTTCTGGATACACCACATCTTCCACCTAAAACATTCAATCTAGGCATGAAATGTGGATTTCCAATTCATACCTAAGATAACGTCGTAATGCCTCATCACTAATATAAAGAGATCTCGTAAGAATATCTCAGATATAAGTGTTGGGTCACACTATCGACATAAGTGTGTTTTGTCACTGTGTCACCTCTGGTCAGAGTCTCAAAGTGCAAGGGTTGACCCAAGGGCTAAACCAAAATCTCTAAGTCTTGAACCAGATAAGTAGAAAGAAAATAGTGTCCTGAACATGTGTCTATTTTTACTAATGCTAATATAGAGATGACATAGATCATACATATAATCATCTTTAAATAAACAGGGTTTTAGGACTCTACTACCTGTATTTGTCCCCTTGCATGATAACCGGCTCCCTGAGCCTGGAATGGGCCACATGGGGGTGGTGGTGGAAATAAGTAAAATCTCCCACCACCTCTTACAACTCTACCTACTCCTCTACGACATTTTCCATCCTACATACCTCCTTTTTTCCCACTATCACTACCTAGGTTCTTTATCTATAGTCTCTATATTAGTTGTATGAAGGGTTAGAAAATCCTGAGCATGATATCCCCAACTATCACGTGAGAAGCACTTCCACCCCATTTTATGACTCGAGCCATCATGAGAACCATGTACTATCAATACTCTATCTTTGTATTTGACCATGAAGTGCTTGGCTTTCCTAGACCCCCTATGACTACCAACAGCTAGTTGCTGCCAATGTCCAATCTCTTGTATGCCCACTACCAACACCCTCTATCAGTATTTTCTATTCTAGAAATCTCTCTACTATTGTAGAACACTCAAGAAATCCAATATAGGTAGGAATGAAAAGAGATATCACTAAATCCATGACATATCAGCATCATACCTACTTTAAGGTCTTTTTCTAGATGAAAAAATCACACCATATCCAGGGAGTACCATGAGAGGTCAGTAAACCTCACTGAATACTCCACCATGATAATACTACCCTACTATAAATGAATAATCTTCTTGATGTGAATAGATCACAACATGGACATATATAACTAATCTTTGAAGAGATGATCAAAATATAATAAGGATAAAGTAGTCTCATCATGAGACTATGTAAACTAAATCCACCATCACCCAATGTATCCTTGAATAAGATTTTCCACTAGGAAAACATCTGATCTATATGTGTCCTCACAAGGTAGAAAACTCAATCCACCAACTCAAGACAGTCCTCAGCTACCTGTGGGTCTAGATCACCCCAAAAACTGGGAGTTCACTACCTCCAAAACTCTTAAAGTGAACTTATACTACATGCATCTTTAATCAGTACCACATATGCTAATTTAGGCCCAATGAGAAGTGGCATAAATAGAAAATCACTTAGAGGTACCAGCTCCTATAAAAGACACTGTACGAAAGCCTCATTATTTAGTTGATCATCCTCATGATCATACAGTGGAATTATGACTGACTGTCTTCATGAATAAATATAGAAATAAACAATACCCACCTTGGTCAATGATTATATCCAAGGAAATGACTCAAGAAGGACATGGAAACCACAACCCATTTCTATATGATGTATGTAACATTATTTTTTCCTATAAACAGTGTCTACATGAATCAAAAAAACAATAAGGTTATCATAGTCCTATTGTATGGATACATAATCTGCCACACCAACACCAGAGTCCCTATCCTGAAAGACGAAATTGAAACACTTTAACACCATTTCCATAAATAAAAAAAACCAACCACACAACTATAAAAAAAATCTATTTTATGGTCATAAGGTATAACCATGATTTGATACCACCCTATCATGCCCCGAACCACTGGGTTCCTCCTGGATGGTGATATTCCAAGTGTTACTAAACCAATACCACCTATAATAGGCTAGAAGCTAGAAACCAATGCCAAGTAGGAATATCACACACATGGGAGGAATTAGCCTAATGTATCTATACCCACACCCACATCTCAAACCCAATACAATTATGAAAAATTAAAAACCACTAATACCAATGCATGAATAACATCTATCCCACAATCATAGTATGAAAAAAGTATTAAAAGAGATAAAGGGTCCAAATACAAGACCAACCAAAATTATAAAGTACCCCTACCTACTCAGAAGCAGGGGACCATTTTCAAATGAAACACTTGGTAAACACCTCAGTCTTCCTAACCCAATATAAGATCTTCCTACTATCGATCCACATGGGACTCCATCAAATGGACTATCATCTATATAAGACATGAAATGTCTAAGAAAATCCTATGTAGGGGTGAGTATAGAAATACCCAGTAGGACACCCTGAAATCACTAAGCATAAAGCATCAAGAGTAGTCATCTCATCATAAGATATGTCAAAAAGATAAGATACACATAAGAATAAAAAACCTAGATACACTCATAACCGAAAAGATACCTCAAAATGTCTTAACCATCACTTCTAGCTATATGATTTTTCTCGAGTATTCTAGGAAATTCTCATCTAGGAGATCTCACTCCCTACCAAGAAGTACAAACTGAATATTTGAAGATCTCATCATCCAAGTAGAGGATTAAACCTAGGACCACTGGGGGACACCAAAAACCCTACTGGATTGACCTGTTAGATAGGGGATAAATTTGTTGTGTTTGATGGTCACATTGATACCAAAAACCCCACCTAGGAATGATAGAGGATTCTACCTTGTTCCCATAAGAGGAAACCCCAAACTCTATGTGATACTAAAATCATAATGGGAATCAAAATCCCATGTAAAGGACATAATGCCACACTATAACCTCATGGGAAGGGACTAATGAATCATAGTCAGCTGATCATGGGCTAAACTGAGGAAACAAAGTGTTCAAAACAACCTCAGAGGGAGTACACGATGTGTATTAGGTGTACACTGGGTGTCTTTCCAACATCTGGTCTTACCATGTATTACTATCTCATAGGACATATAAACCTCCCAATATACATCAGGTCTCATAAGGTTACACAATGTGTATATTTTGATCCAACACATGGCATGACACATTCCCTTGACCATGTGCACCTATCCATGCCTATGTAATTTAGGCTGTTCTCATGTACAATGTTTGTGCAAGTGTACTTGGTTGTGTACGAGTACTGGGTAATGCCCGTGTTTCTAGACATTTCCATGCTCATGTACTCTTGTAGTACATGCAGGGTTTCTAGCATCAGGTCACATGATGTGTGGTAGGGACCACATAGTGTGTGATCCTTATATTTTTCATGGAAACTCTAGTGCTACATCCAAGGACCCAGATAGTGTGTAGCTTTGAATCACATTCTGTGTATCATAAAATTTTCTAGATTCTATGGTTCCTTCATGTATACACTCATGTATCCTTCGCCTTCAGCTCCACCAATAATATCTCCTAGAGATCATTGATCTCATCCATATGAGCCTCATCATCACCATTGAACAAAATTAAGCCACCAAATCTGATTATAAAACCATATCATATTTATATATCATCTCCACACTATAATCATGAATATGAAGATCTCAAATCTATACCCAATCACCCTCTATAATCATCACACCTCAATCACACCTAAATCTTAAAACCCACCCATAGAATCAATCTTTTGTGATGAAGAATGATCACACAATAATCGAATACCAGGTATTCATTGAACCATGAGAAAAAGAAATTGCAAGCAATGAACATGTGAAGAAGTGGTAAAGAAAATTACCAAACTAAAAAATGAGGAACAAACCTTGTCCATGCCCATGTTGGCCTCAATTCATTGCTGTTAGAATGAGAAATGAAGAACTAAGGAATAATAAAATAAATCAACCACAAATCAACCATGGATATGTGGATAAATTATTTTCAGTGTAATTGACCCATATTCGAAATAGGATAAACAAATGATATGAATAAAAAAATACCAAAAACCTAGCTCAAGTTTGGATTGGTAACTGATTAAGATCAATCCTACGTCATAGTCATTAGTGAAATCCATGAAATATATTAGCGTAGACAATCCATGCATTATCGATCTGGTACTTCAAAATGTTGTCATCCACCAATGATCTCCTCCAATGCTCTCTCTTAATTCTTAGGTTTATGCATCTAACCTTGAAAATTATTCATAACCATGTATTTATAGAGGATTAATAGGTTTTGACTATAATTAAACAATTTATTAAATTATTTATTTATTTAATCATTTATTCTACCATGATGGTTCCCAAGAAAAACACTCGACACATAGAAGGTTTATGTCTTGACTAGGGTAAAATTCATGCTTTGATCTTAACAACAACCATAGATTTCCAATTCAACTATCCATTATAGAGTTATTCCAATTTTTTAAGAAAACTACACTCAATTGATATTAATATATTTATTATTTTTAAAATATCAATTTTGGTTTCAATGGGACTCAGAATATCATGATGTCTCATTGCCAAGATTTGAAAATATTACTAGATATATTTCAAATATTTACATGAAAATATAAATAATTTTCATTTTGTCACACTTAGGCATATGGGGGCCACTTTAGTCCCCAACAGGATACTCACAGGGTCCTAAATTCTTGTTTATTTTAGATAATATTTTTTTCATGATGCTGGTGATTATTTTAGATCTTTTACTCATTGTCAAAGGATGGGTAATGTATATAACAGAAATTAAATACCAAAACATCCCTTTATTTTCCATGAATTTTTCTTATATTAAGGCCAATGAATTTATGGGCATATTTCCTAATTTATTTGGAAACTTGTAAATTCTTATGGTGGTGAATTATGTGTCTAAATGGGTAGAAGCATGGGCCATAACGACTGATGACTCAAAGGTAGTTTTGTAATTTTTTAGAACCCAAATCTTATATAGATTTATATTTTTTAGGTTCATTATTGGTAACCAGGGTTCCCTATTTCTAAAACTGCACCATGAAATCACTTTTTCATTGGTATGAGGTCAGGTATCAAGATTATACATCTTATCACACCCAAACTAATGGGAAAGCTAAGGTGTATTATCGGTAAGTAAAAAGATTCTTGAAAAATGGACCAAACCAACATAAAATATTGGATAATAAGACTCAATGATGTATTGTGAGCTTACCGTTCTTCTTTCAAAACTCCCATTAGTGTGCCACCATATATGATTGTGTTTGAAAGAGTTGTAACCTCCCTATTGAGATAGATAACTAGAACTATTGGGTCATTAAATAATGAAATTATAATCTTCATGGTGAAAGTGATCAGAGGAAGTTTCATATTTAGGAGTTAGATGAAATAAATAAATATTCAAATGATAACTCTTGGATCTATAGTGAAATAACCATGGTTTACCTTGACTACCTCATCCTTCATCTTTATTTCCATGTTAGAAAAATTTTCTTCCTTTAAAATTAAAGGTTAATGTTTCTCCTAGGTGAGATTCATTATCACTAGTTTATCCCATACACTATCACTAATGTATATTATTTTAGAGTTATATAGGTTAAAATGAAGAAACCCAAACAAATTCATAATCAATGGGAAGTGACTACATCAGTTCAACGAAACACTTTTGGATTCCCCAGTAGAGAAACTCCACCTTCAAGAATCAATCTATTAGTAAAAACTACTATATTTTATCCTTTCTTCCTACCATTACTTTAATTATAGATAGGACACTATAAATTCTATGTGTGGGGGTGGATACAATCCCAATTTAGTTAGGGATCTCATAATCTTTCTTATTTTTCTCTTCTTTGATTGTTGTACGGTGTTTTTAACATTTTTTTCCTCTTATTTTTTTCCAATTTTGTTCAAAAATACTTATATTAAATTTAAATCTACTCATGGAATTCATTGAAAATTCATGGAAAATTTCCTATTTTCATGTTGTTGTAACACTTAAATATAATTTATTTCCCTGATTAAATGTGAGTTTTATCATAAAATTAACATTGAGTGGTATTTTAAGTTAAATATGTTGTTTATAAATGTTATAAATGATCAAATATCTATAAAAACATTGAAATGTTGATACTTTATATGTAAGTATTTTATGGGAAATTCATGTCATTTAATATCTCCACACCTCATTACACACAACTAGGAATGTGAACCTTATCTTCTTAATTGATGGTATATATAAGTTAGGTTAATGTTATTCAACTTTCCAAACTAATTTTTCTATATTTTCATTCCTTATTCAATCAATTTTACTACTATTCCATATTGACCTATGCATGTGTACCTATTATCTTACTATTTTACACCCTTAAAAAGAATAAATAAATAAATAAATAAATAATACATAATACGAGGAATGATGAAATGTAAAACATATGGGATATCTAGATTGAGAGTTTAAGGTTTGATTTTTTGGAATACATAAATGATTTGGTTTTGGAATTTATTTATAAAGTGTTTAGTGAAAGTTTTATGGAAAGAATCAGGTGTGTTTAAAAATATTAAAATGACCTATATTTATTGGATGGAAAGTAATAATATTATAATAAAATGTTTTTCATGAAAAAATATGGGTATTTAGTGGAATGGTTAACTCATGTATTTATTTATTGGGAATAATATCATACATCTCCTTGAATTTTGTTCTAATAAAATTTATGAGACACTCATTTCTATTATTTCTAAGATAAACTCTTTAGTGAAATTATTCCTTTTCTCAAAATACTATCATTAATTTAATTTCATTGAATATTAAATCTTAATTAATGAGATAATATCAACATGCATCATTTTTTAAATCTGAATTTTCCCAAGAGTGAAAATGTTCAGGTGTTAGGGTGTGATCGCACCATGATTCATTATTCTTTTCCACATTTAAACCATTATGTTAAACTGTTTATATATTGTAAATTAAAAATATAATAATCATTTTAAATTCAAATTTTATTCAATTAGTTAATTTTAATTAATATTATAATGGGTAATTTTATTTTTATTAATGTTTTCAATGTATAAAGAGGTGATTTTGAGATACTGGGTAGAAGTTAAAACAAAATGGGAAAAATTAAATGAAACCCAAGCAGACATGTCCACTTATATTAAAATTATGGAGAATATGTGCATATATTTGGGATAAAATTTTATGGGATGATCTAGAACTCAGTAGTCTCTTTAGAAGATACTTAAGCCTAGTTCATCCATTTGGTGTCCAAATCCTATCAATATTTCTAGAAAATAGAAATATCTCATAGTCAAGAGTAATGTTCGATATTTTAAAGATTCATCCCAAAATAAAAGTCCAATTTTATTTAAATTTTATAGGGATACAACCGAAGGTCAGCCAATAACTATTCAGTTTTTTCAAAGTTGAGATAAGACCTTTTACCCATCCAAATCTAAACCAAATTTGGTTTTAAAATAGGGTGCCCAAAAAATCCTTCCATGTCACCTATAAAAGAGAACCTTAGGTAACTTATTTTCAATTTTTACTAGGGGAAAGGTTCTTAAAATTTGGATAGGATTATAGTTTTTCATCATCCCTTTAGAGGCTTTAGATCTCTCTATATTCACAGGGAGATCAAGGATTAATAAAAAAATCCACTCGAACCTCCTCCTCCTCTTGTTGGTGAGATAAATGGTGGGAGATCATTTCAAGGGAGCTACACACTTCTCAAGGAATCTCCAAAACACATATTAGCTACTGGTTTGGAGTATTATGGGTTTAAAAACATTTCATCTAGTTGTATCTTACATTAATTCAAAATTCAATTCTTTGTTTTTATTCATGTGAATGAAATGATATTTATTTCTAACCAATCAATGTAATATTTTAAGCGAGTGACTTATGTTTTTCCAATTAGAAAACATAAGAATTATTTTTATTCCCAAAAATTTTATATTTAAATTTTCTTTATAATCTCTTAAAAATTTCATTAGGAATAGACCTTATCTATATGATTATTATGTTAAGGTTTTGTTATACATTAATTAATATCAAGTCTTAGAGAGTAATAAAGATTTTAGTTAACCTCAAAAAAATAATTACTAAAAAACTAATGAATTTATAATACCTATGAACATAACATATTTTTAGCGAACTTTCAATGATTACCATCTTCTAAATATTTCAAACATCACTTTTTTAACTATTCTTCTTCTTAAATTAAGTGTTTTTATTTTGAAACATCATTCAAACCCCCTATTTATAGTTTCCATTTTGAAAACAATATACATAATTCACACTTTAAACCTTCAACCCACCTTGAGAGACAAACTAGTGTCTTCCCTATACTATAAATCATTTTGTAAAACCTAGCTATTTTGATGCATCACAATAGCATATTCCAGAACCAAATACCATGGATATAGGATCATCCTATAGCTATGGGTATTGAGGGTTGTGGTTATATGTAACACCTATATCCATGATATTTGGTACCCATGGATATTGGAGGAGCCTATAACCACAAATAATGTTGGCTATGGATATAGGTTTTTGGATATAAGTGGAATTTCTAGTAGTGACTGACAATAATTAATATAACTCATAGTAACTATAGTTGCATATCATACCTTGAACCTATTCAATCATCGGGATCTTCATCATCACTAAAATTCAACACATATTGAATTAACTTATTATTGGAATATTTATAATAATACTACAATATTTATCAAAATACATGTTGACGCTTCTATATCCTCCTTTGTATTTGTTTTCAATACCCATTTAAATTATAAATTCAATATAATTCTCCCCTTGTTAATAATAAATACATAGGTGCAAGGATAAAGGAAAGTACCATATCATGCTTCTCCTATATTTTAAATATAATCTTCTCCCCTTTAGTAAAAGTAAAAGATAATTTACTCGACAGAAAGAAAAAAAATCATATTTCTCTAAGGAGTGATCCAATGAATCAATCAACTCTAATTCTAAATTAAAGAGATCATTATTAAAAATAAGTGAAAATAACTTAAAAATCAATGTTTCCAATAAAAATATTCATCATATTATATGAGCTCAAATTTATCTTTACTAGGGCTATCTAAGCACATTTTATAAGCTAAAACATGTACTAAACTCAAAAAGTTCATTAAAAACATTCAAGTAAAATCTGATTTCATCCCCAACAAATCTAACTATTTTCTTAGTAAACTAAATACATTTACAAATTAAAAAAATATTATTTTTTTGTTAAAATAGGGATGAGAAAATTTTGATTATCATATCTTAAAGTTGTATTTTTTTGAATTTTCTTTATTTCTAGATTTTTTTTCAAATAAGAACCTTCTGGTAGATATTCATATTCTCAAATCTCCCTCATGGGATACACTACATCATTTATTTATTATGTAAGATATACTTTAATGTAAACTCTAATAATATATTGTATGACTCCAATTAATTTTTTGTGAGGATACACGATGATATCAATCAATTCAATTCATGATTCAATTCTCATTTGGTTGTAACATGTTCACAATAATCATCATATCCCACCTATATAAATCAATTTAAATTCCTTAATCAAAGAAAACAAAAACAATATAAATATAGAGTAATTAGTTGGTTATTACTTTTCTTCTTATTGAGAGAAACATGGATGGCATTTACTTCTAAACCCAGAAACACTTTTCCTACCAGCTTTAGTTTGGTTAGAACTCTTCATTATTACTTGTAATTTGATTTTACATACTTGAGAATTTATGGGAATCATGGTATTCTTATTTCCAGAAATTATTGTCATGACCCGTCCTCGGGGCCTGTGCCATGACTACCCCAAGCCCACCTTCCATAGGCCAGGGGCTGACGACTAGCACCAAGGGTGTAAATCCAGATAATTGGGAAGGAATTTCCTTTATAAAAGTAAACAAAACACCACAGAGTACAAGTGGAAGTAAAACACTATGTAAAACTGAAACAAGCTGTGTTGAAAGTAAAGGGGCCGAAAATACAAGCCCAACTGTAAAGTACAAGGAAAAAGATAAAACAGCCAGAATGTGACAAGTATCTCCTGGATCGTCCACCAAGGATCCTACCTGAAGGGTAGGTACAGATAGACTCCACAACACTCTCGCCCGTCAACCTCCTCTGAGTGTCGTCTCGTCGTGAAGCCCACCACCGGATACTGTCTCGTCGTGAGGTCCACCTCCGGGTACCGTCCAGTCCTCGAACACTCGGCATCTGTCTGCGCTGCCCGTCATCTGCAACCAACACAACGAGGTGAGGGCATAGCCCGTGCAGGGGTGAGTATAAAGATACTCAGTAGGGACCCCGAGACCCTCAATGTCTCACTAAATCCAACAAGGATAACCACAAAGAAAGATCTCAATAGATAACCTCTACTTAGGTATATACCCACACATATACCTAAGTTATCAAGTAACCCATCTTAATCATGAGGAAACACAAAGATTATGAAATCAACGGATAACCACTACCCAGGTATATGCCCATATATATACCTAAGTTATCAAGTGACCCATCTCAATCATGATGTAAACACAAAGATGAAAGACTCAACTCAAACCAGGATTTTCATTATCGAAACCGTAACTGCTGAAGAGCCCCGTCTCTGGAGTGTACAGTGGTCCTGTCATGACTCTGAGGTACTGCTCACTAACCTAAGACTATGGAGGTACTCCTCCTATCGAGTATCGCGGGTCAGCCATCCAAACATAGTAGTGATTCCCTCCGGGGTATGCCACACAAACACAGTAGTGCACACCCCCTAATAGCTTGCAGAGGTAATCTCCGGAAGAGTATCGCGAGTCTGCACTATCACACAGGTAGTGCTCCGTCCACCATGGGTCTGCACCCAAACAAAGTAGTGCTCCATCCACTGGGCTAGTCGACTCACTCCAAGTCGAGTCAGTCAAGCAGTCGTCAGGTCTCAGTCGGCTACACGGTCTCCGTACTCCGTACGCTCATCTCTGGTAGGGTCCACTCCACGAGCTACTGGTAGATAATACAAGTATCTCAAAGTCCCATGAATAAGTATCTCAAAGGACCACCTCGTAATAGGGGTCTCAACGCAACAGACGGCGCATCAATCGGACGCCCGGCCTGTGAGTTACTAGCATTTTCGTCCCAGGGGCCCGATTGGTTTCGTGTGCGAACCAACCCGGATGTATCTCAACTGTACCCCGAACTCTCATAGGGTAAACTCATAGGTACCGTTTCTCAACATGATCACCAACACTGCTGACGGTTCATCAAACGGACGTTCGGTCTGAAAGTTATCAGCTTTTCCATTCCAGGGGGCCCGGTTGGATTTCGGGTACAATCCAACCCAACCAGTATCCAACTGCAACCAAAACTTAGGCGAAGTATGCCAAAAGTTCCGTCTCATCAAGAAGAATCCAACAAAGTCAACTACACATTAATTGGACGTCCGGAGCTCAAGATATAAGTGTT
The DNA here is from genome assembly GCA_963277665.1 of Viscum album. Lineage (NCBI taxonomy): Eukaryota > Viridiplantae > Streptophyta > Magnoliopsida > Santalales > Viscaceae > Viscum > Viscum album. Next base: position 1,215,213,174 of record OY728137.1, read on the forward strand.
TCTGCTCTGAGGGCCCATTTGGTTTCATATCCAAACCAACCCGGACGTACTCAAAGTTATCCAAAACCTTGAGTTTACTATACCGAAATGACCTTCTCAATCCAAGGATCGCATCGCAGCTGACGGTGCGTCGATCGAAGGTCTGTAGCCCAAGATATGAGGAAAAGACTGAAAGAGGTCCGGAAGTGGGGGTTGCGGGCCCGGACCAATCCGGCCCGAGACCCCCTGGGTCGGCCCGAACCGGGTTGGCCCGACCCAAGTCTGGGTCCGACCTACTTGGGCGTGGCCCGGCCCGGATGGCGCGGCCCGGCGCGCTGGCGCTGGCCAGGTGGCTCGGCCGAAACGACCGAGCGTTTGGGGTGCGGGGGGGCATGTTGCCCCCCACCAGTTCGTAACCGCAACCCCCATGTGGGGGGGCCGCTCTTGTCCGGCCAGCCGGGGGTCGTAACCTCCGGCTCCTCCTCTGACCGGCCGGCCCGCTCCGGCCAGCCGACTGCTACACCACGGGACCGGCACGGCCGGTCCCCCTACTCTGATGCCGGCGGCCCAGAACTGGCCACCGGTCCCTACTTCGCCGTGGCCTCAGCTGCGGCCTTGGTCCATCCGGCGCGGCGCGATGGCGCCGCGCCCCACCGCTGCGGCCCCGCTTTGGCCGCGGTGTTTTTCGTGATTCTCTAGCACGGCGCGACGACACCGTGACCTTGTTCGACTTCATCTGCATGGTGCAACGGCACGGCGCATCCTTGCCCATTCCCATTGTTTCTGTGCAGTGCAACGACACCACGCCACCTTTGCATGTGCCGCAATAAAATAAAACAAACAAGGGGGAGGAGGGTCAGCCATGTTCGTGCGGTCCGACCTCCTCCCGTTATTGTAGAAACAGGTGGCCCAATTTGAAACAAAGAAATGGCGACTGAAGTATTCATGAACAAACAAATAAATCCCCTACCTCGTCGAATTCATTGAGCGAAGGTTCATTGCGGAATTTATCGTTGCGGAAGAAGGCGTTGTGGAAGGAGAGGGTCATTGGTGTCATGGTATATGGCGTCGTGTAGTCGATCTCTGAGGATTCGGTGTTCTTCGTCGGAGATCGGTGCGTTCTTCGCGTTCTTCGTGTTCTTCGCGTTCTTCGACGAAGAAGAAGAACTTAAAGACTCCCCCTTTTCTCCCAATCCCCTCTCAACACAACAAGCTCCAACCAAAAATAAAATAAGTGATTCACTTATTTTATTACTCATGACTTAAGTTTGAAATTAAAAAATTGAATTAAACCACTTAATTAATTAAGTGAGTTGGCATGATTTAAGAAGTGAGAGAGGAGGTGAGTGGTCTCACATTAAAGGGGGGTTAGGGAGTTAAGGAATGTGAAGGGGTGGGGATCGTGTGAGCCCGACCTCATATTTAACCTCACTTAGGTAGTTAGGTTCACCCAACCTCCATCCTTAGGTTTTAACCACTTTAAAGAAATAAAATTAGTTGCACAAATTTTATTTCTCGGAAGTCTTTATCCACAAAACTAAACAACTCTTCCCGAGCAAACGCAACTCTGGAAAAGGTCTTTTTAAGTAATTTCCGGCACTGCGATTCCATTGGTACCCTCAGATTTCGATTCCGAGCACCGGTTCAAAAGTTAGGAAAACCCGCTCGTTCGTTTACTAAATGTACCCAAGCTAAGCTTCGGAAAATGATTCCGAGAACATCGGGCCTCAGAATCAGGTGCCTTCAGAAACTGCGTTCTTGTAAAATTCAAAAGAAAATTAAGAAAAAAAATTCATTGAAATTTCCGGGTCTTTACATTACTCCCACCTCAGGGATTTACATCCTCTTAAAGCTTTAACACAAACTAGGGTTACAAAAACAGTCTTGAGCACTCATATGACCCTTCCGCTCCCATGTGCTCACCTGGAGGTTCTCGTACTGCCAGTGAAAGCGCACCTGAGGAATCGACCATCCTCGTACGATCCGATCCTATTGATCCTCAACCTCTAATAGAACCCCGCAAAAGTCACCCCATCGCCAAAGTCCAGTTCCCCATGGTCAATGATATGCGAAGGGTCGTGCACGTATCTCCTTAGTTGAGATACGTGTAATTCATCGTACACCTGGTGCAACTGAGGTGGATGGGTCAAGTGGTAAACCACCTCGCCTACCCTGCTGAGGACCTGAAAAGGTCCGCTCAACCTCGGATATTACTTGCCGACTCTGCCACATCTCCATAGACCTCGTCGAGGTGAGACCCATAAGAAAACGTGGTCACCATCCTAAAATCCCAGTGGTTCTGTCTCCTATCAACATAAGACTTCTTGTCGGCTCGGATCTATCCTCATCCGCTCCTGGATGACCTGGACCTTCTCTTTCATGGCCTGGACCATCTCTTGTCCCACAAGAGCTGCTAATATTTCTTCTTTTCCGATAAGAGAAATCCAGTCTCATCCCCTGGATGAACCGTGTTCTTTGCCTAAAATAGTCAATCCTATCATGACTGGAACTAATCAATGCCATTGATGACATCGTAAGGCCTCGACGCTACTACCAAGAGATCCAACTATTACTCTCACCTCCAAGGGCTGAGTCACACTGTCGGCATCAGTGTGTGGTCACTGGGTCTCCTCCAGTATGAATCTCAAAAGTGAGGGTCAAGTCAATAGTTTTTAACCGGAACCTCTTAGTATCAATCAAACCAAAAAGGGCAGGTAAGTAAACGTCACAAAGATAAGTGACATTTATTACTGCAGCTCGTAGTACAAGACACACAACAACCACAAAAAACAACAACAACAACAACAACAAGGAAGCTAGTATCACCAAGATCAAAGTCCTCTATGCCTGGAACTAGTCCGCTCTTGATTAGAACTGAAACTCAAAACTCCTACTGCCACATGGGTGAAGTTGCCGATTCAAGAGTGATCAGCTACACCTTCCTATGAAAGAGTTAATCCTATGCTGCCTGGGGTTTCCTTTTTTCCGACCAAGGAAAACCCATCCCGATGTTTGCCTAATACCGTCAATTTGTGTATGAAATGTGGATCCAATCCATACTCAGATCAATGTCATAATGCCTCGACGCTGCCACCAAGAGATTCCAACCGAAACTCTCACCTCATGGGTCATATCACACTATCGGCATAAGTGTGATTATCGAGTCTCCTCCCAAGGTATCTCCAGACGTGAGGGTCAAGTCTACGGCTTACCAGAAACTCTAGGTTTGGGACAAGATTCGTGGAAGGAAGGAATGATTCATATCTATGTCTGTTACTACGACAACTAGTAGTGGACACAGACTATCCCTAGAATCATTCTTAGAGCCATTGGGTCACACTCCTTGACCGCATGTAGCTACTCTCTTCCCCTACCCTCCAGCTCCCTGAGCCTAGCGGGGACTACAAAGGCGGGTGATTGTAACATGTCTAAAAGTACACCACCCCATGATTCTCTCCTAGATCTGCTTCCATGTCTATTACTCTGTAGATTCATCCTTCATTGACACTTCCTCTTCTTGAAACATTTTACACGTCAAAGTCTCTGAGACTGATGCCATTTCACATATTCCCACTGTTAACATTCACTGGATAAAACCGATCAACCAAAGAACATTCAACCACAAAGGTTCTTTCTAGCACCCTAACATAAGTAGGAATGCATAGAGAAAAGAGTGCTTACTTGGATATCCTTTAAACAAACCACGCTCTGAGGTCCGAGCTCTAAAGCACTGATCATATCATAGTCATCAAGTACCAAGAACGATTGGTACGCCTCGATGATTACTCAGCTACTGAAACATCGTCCTTCCGAAGCTGTATAAGCTCAAGAAAAACTCTCAGCCACCACCTCAAGACAGTTATCAGCTTCCTGTACATCGGGCTTGCCTCGGAACTTGAGGGTATCTAATGTTGGAAAACGTGTATGGAAGTAAGCCTACATGTGTCACCTACCGGTACTGCTGGTTGTAACTGCAGACCAACAAGTAGTGATGTATAGATGACACACTACCCGAAGGCACTATCTCATGCATCGGTCCACGTACTGAAGCCTCATAACTATGAGAACCATCCTCATGGTCAATCACTGGAAAAAACTAGTAGCCAAGTCCACCATCCACTCTAATGATGTCTCAGCTAGGCGAAAAACTCTAGAAATCGCCTCCAGCCAGTGCTCTGCTGTCTAGGAATCTGCCTCGCCTCGTAACCTCGGAGGCCACTACTGTTGGAAATCGTGCAACGCGCTCTGCCAGCGTGCACAGTTCGCTAGTAAGGCTGGTGGCATCTGCTTCCCAATAGGTGGTGGTGCTGCTAGTACACCACCCAAGGGTGCCAACATAGTAAAATGGTCCCCGCACCGGAGCCTCGTCGCTCGGTGGGACGTCATCGAGTACTCTCTCGGAAACTCCAACTGACTGTCTGCGTGGAGACATCCTGAACAGATGAGACACAATCAACGATTTATACCTGGTGAGATGACCTGGTTTGAGATGACTTTAAAACTTTGGAAACACACACACAATCAGTGTTTTCGTGTACAAAGTCGGAAATCAGTAGTCAGGGTCTGGGTGTACGGATACGTCGGCCGCCGCACCAACACTGGACTCCCTGAACTGAAGACCACACTCGGTACCCTTAACAATATTGCTTCACATAGAAAAAGATCAGAGTCCTTAGTTCTGCGGTAGAGCCAAACTCCTCTGATACCAATTTGTCACGACCCGTCCTTGGGGCCCATTCCATGACTACCCCAAGCCCGCCTTCCATAGGCCAGGGGCTGGCGACTAGCACCAAAGGCGTACATCTCAATAATTTGGAAGGCATTTCCTTTATAAAAGTAAACAAAACACCACAGAGTACATGCGGAAGTAAAACACTAAGTAAAACTGAAACAAGATGTGCTGAAAGTAAAGGGGGCGGAAATACAAGCCCAACTGTAAAGTACAAGGAAAAAGATAAAACAACCAGAAGGTGACAAGAAGCTCCTGGATCGTCCACCAAGGATCCTACCTGAAGGGTAGGTACAGATAGCACAGCTCCTGGATCGTCCACCACGGATCCTACCTGAAGGGTAGGTACAAATATCCTCCAAAACACTCTCTCCCGTCAACCTCCTCCGAGTGTCGTCTCGTCGTGAAGCCCACCACCGGATACTGTCTCGTCGTGAGTTCCACCTCCGGGTACCGTCCAGTCCTCGAACACCCGGCCTCTGTCTTCGATGCCCGTCGTCTGCAACCAACACAATGTGGTGCGGGCATAGCCCGTGAAGGGGTGAGTATAATGATACTCAATAGGGACCCCGAGAACCTCAAGGTCTCACTAAATCCAACAAGGATAACCACAAAGAAAGATCTCAACAGATAACCTATACTTAGGTATATACCCATACATATACCTAAGTTATCAATTAACCCATCTCAATCACGAGGAAACAAAACGATTATGAAATCAACAGATAACCACTACCCAGGTATATGTCCATACATATACCTAAGTTATCAAGTGACCCATCTCAATCATGAGGTAAAAACAAAGATCAAAGACTCATCTCAAACCAGGATTTTCATTATCGAAACTGTAACTGCTGAAGAGCCCCGTCTCTGGAGTGTACAATGGTCCTGTCACGACTCCGAGGTACTTCTCACTAACCTAAGACTGCTGAGGTACTCCTCCTGTCGAGTACCACAGGTCAGCCACCCAAACACAGTAGTGCTTTCCGCCGGGGTATGCCACCCAAACACAGTAGTGCACACCCCCTAATAGCCTGCAGAGGTACTCTCCGGACGAGTACCGCAGGTCTGCACTGTCACACAGGTAGTGTTCCGTCCTCCATGGGTCTGCACCCAAACAAAGTAGTGCTCCGTCCACTGGGCTAGTCGACTCACTCCAAGTCGAGTCGGTCAAGCAGTCGTCAGGTCTCAGTCGGCTACACGGTCTCCGTACTCCGTACGCTTGTATCCGGGAGGGTCCGCTCCACGAGCTACTGGTTGATACTCCAAGTATCTCAAAGTCCCAAGAAGAAGTATCTCAAAGGACCACCTCGTCATAGGGGTCTCAATGCAATAGAAGGCGCATCAATCGGACGCCCGGTCTGTTAGTTACTAGCCTTTTCATCCTAGGGGCCCGGTTGGTTTTGTGTGCGAACCAACCCGACCATATCTCAACTGTACCCCGAACTCTCATAGGGCAAAATCATAGGGACCTTTTCTCAACATGATCACCAATGCCGCTGACGGTTCGTCAAACGGACGTTCGGTCTAAAAGTTATCAGCTTTTCCGTTCCAGGGGCCCGGTTGGATTTTGGGTACAATCCAACCCGGACACTATCCAACTACAACTAAAACTCAGGCGAAGTATGCCAAAATTTCCGTCTCATTAAGAGGAATCCAACAAAGTCGACGACACATCAAACGGACGTCCAGAGCTCAAGATATAAGTGTTTCCGCTCCGAGGCCCTGGTTGGTTTTGTATCCGAACCAACCCGGCCGTACTCAAAGTTCCTTGAAACCTTGAGTGTAATATACAGAAATGACCATCTCGATCCAAGGATCGCATCACAGCTAACGGTGTGTCGATCGGAGGTCTGTAGCCCAAGATATGGGCAAAAGACCGAAAGAGGTCCGGAAGTGGGGGTTTTGGGCCTGGACCGATCCGGCTCGAGACCCCCTGGGTCGGCCCGAACCGGGTCGGCCCGACCCGGGTCTGGGTCCGGCCCGCTTGGGTACAGCTCGACCCGGCTGGCGCGGCCCAGCACACTGGCGCGCCGGCATTGACCAAGTGGCTCGGCCGAAACGGCCGAGCGTTTGGGGTTCGGGGGGGGGGGGGGGGCGCTGCCCCCTGCCAGTTCGTAACTGCGGCCCCCATGTGGGGGGGCCGCTCTTGTCCGGCCAGCCGGGGGTCATAACCCCCGACTCCTACTCTGACCGGCCGACCCGCTCCGGCCGGCCGGCTGCTACACCACGGGATCGGCGTGACCGGTCCCCCTGCTCTGACACCGGCGGCCCGGAACCGGCCGGCGGTCCCTGCTTCACCGCGGCCTTCGTCCGTCCGGCGCGGCGCGACGGCGCCACGCCCCTCCGCCGCGGCCCCGCTCCAGCCGCAGTGTTTTTCATGATTCTCCGGCGCGGCGCGACGATGCCACGACCTTGTTCGACTTCATCGGCGCGGCGTGACAACGCCGCGCATCCTTGCCCATTCCCATTGTTTCTGCGTGGTGCAATGGCACCACGCCGCCTTTGCATGTGCCGCAATAAAATCAAACAAACAAGGGGGAGGAGGGTCGGCCGTGTTCGTGCGGTCCGACCTCCTCCCTTTATTGCAGAAATAGGTGGCCCAATTTGAAATGAAGAAATGGCGACTGAAGTATTCATGAACAAACAAATAAATCCCCTACCTCATTGAATTCTTTGAGCGAAGGTTCGTCACAGAATTTATCGTCACGGAAGAAGGCGTCGCGGAAGGAGAGGGTCGTTGGTGTCGGGGTACACGACGTCGCATAGTCGATCTCTGAGGATTCGGCGTTCTTCGTCGGAGATCGGTGCGTTCTTCGCGTTCTTCACGTTCTTCGATGAAGAAGAAGAACTTCAAGACTCCCCTTTTTCTCCCAATCCCCTCTCAACACAACAAGCTCCAACCAAAAATAAAATTAGTGCTTCGCTTATTTTATTACTCAGGACTTAAGTTTGAAATTCAAAAATTGAATTAAACCACATAATTAATTAAGTGAGTTGGCATGATTTAAGAAGTGAGAGAGGAGGTGAGTGGTCTCACATTAAAGGGGGGTTAAGGAGTTAAGGAATATGAATGGGTGGGTCTCGTGTGGGCCCCACCTAACATTTAACCTCACTTAGGTAGTTAGGTTCACCCAACCTCCATCCTTAGGTTTTAACCACTTTAAAGAAATAAAATTAGTTGCACAAATTTTATTTTTCGGAAGTCTTTATCCACAAAACTAAACAACTCTTCCCAAGAAAACGCAACTCTGGAAAAGGTCCTATTAAGCAATTACCGGTGCTGCGATTCCATCAGTACCCTTAGATTTCGATTCCAAGCCCCGGTTCAAAAGTAAGGAAAACCCGCTCGTTCGTTCACTAAACGTACCCGAGCTAAACTTCTGAAAATGATTCCTGGCACACCGGGCCTCGGAATTAGGTTCCGTCAGAAATTGCGTTCTTGTAAAATTCCAAAGAAAATTAAGAAAAAAATTGTCCTTGAAATTTAAGAGTATTGGAATTCCCATTTTCAAATTAGTTAGCAAGGAACATGAATTATTTCATGATTTCTAAGCCTTATTTTCAATCTATAGTACTTATATAAAAATGGTGATCAATTATTTTGGAGTATTTATAGCTTATTTGGATATTCCACATGAATTATAAAGAGTCATATAAATAAATTTTCCTAGAAACCTCTCATGAAATCTATATTTTTTTTTCATATATGTATTTTACCAAACCAATCATTTTATTCCATTCTTGGATTTATTTTTCTCATTTTTATAGCTTATGTATTCCAAATTTTACATTCAAGGCCTTATTATAAAGGCCCATGACTTGTACATTTCTTCCACAGTAGAAGAATCTACTCTTTATTGATGTATCATGTCTTTTAGTCTTGTTATTTTGTGTGTCTTGATTAAAATTCTTATTTTATTTACATCCTAGTGATATCTAACAATTTATTCTTTTATTTTTTTCCAGATTGTGTGGTCTTATTACACTTTCAGAACATGAATCATGCTTGGTAGTTTTATATCACCATTCATCATTATAGTGACTGTTCTTATTGCATTTTCTATAGAAATAATCTAAGATCTAAATTGTTTTCTTGATGAATAAATTCACCTAAGTCTAGGTATTGTTCCTCTACTCAACAGAGCCTCCCTTCATTTATGATATACCCCCATAATCTAGACCTTCTATAATCTTAAATAAATAACATAGTTTTAAAAAATTCAATAGCATTATGTCTAAATTTTATACAACACCAACGTTGACCAATAAAAGTTATTTTTATTCTTTGTACACGAATCTAGATAGTGTAAAAACCATCATGTTTTTTAGTAAAAAATATATTATTTTTGGAACCTTTTGAGGAATTAGTTTTCTTACAAATTATCACATCCACCAATTATGTAGTGGTGAATTTCTTATAATTTTTCCACCCATATTTTTCTATTTTATAGTTATAAACTACATTTTTCTGGTAAAAAATATTAGTGAAAATATATTTTTATGGAATAAAGGTTAAATATTTACTTGGGATTACAGTAGAAAGGTCTTTAGAAAATCTCAAGAGATTCCTACCACAAATTTCATACCTTGTAAAAAAAATCCCATTATAAAAACCTTTAATGAAAACACATGTTTTCTTAGTGGTTTGGGAAGATTCATCTTCAATCACTTATAGATTTATTATTTTTTACTTAATGCTTAAGAAAATTCATGTGGAGGGTATTTTTCATAGAATAAAAGGATCTCAATATTTATTATCATTATTTTCTAATACTCTCAACTTGATCTTCATGAAATATTAAAATTTTATTCTATTGAATTATCAATATTGTTTATCCTTTTTGTATTAATTTCTAACTGAGTATCTTTTACATCCATGGAATCACTTTTTGTTTCTTATAGTGCATGGATATTCTATTTACTAATTTTACAAACCTTTGTTCTCTCATGAATAATATTTTTCAATAATTATTTAGTTAGGGATTATTTTTCTTTATAGATCAATTAATATTGTTCTTTGGATTCAATAATTTTTATGAGTGAGTTTCAATTTTTCAGTTTTCCACCAATGATTCTTCCATTACATCATAGTTGTAATGACCCAAAGTTTTTCAATGGAAATTACCTTATTATAATTATGTCCTAAAATCACATGAAAACACAACATAATGAAATAATAAGTGCTAATTTACCTTTAAACATAAGTTTTTCACTTCTGTGTTTTGAATTTCGAAAATCCGACATACACGGTTGTGTTCAAGATGATTTTTGGAGTCTAATAAAACAAAAATAATTTGTGTTGAATAGTAATCTACCCTTATAAATAGTAACATACCCTTTTGAATAGTAATATTATTCTTATGAATATTAAATCATCCAATATAAGAGTAACCTTACCCATGAATAATTAAATAAAATTTAGACATCTTAGAAAGTGAAAATTTGACCTTAGTAAATTTTTTGGTATTTTGTAAGTCATAAATAAATAATTATAATTAATTAATTAATTTAAGAGAATATTTATTTCCTCTAAAATGTATTCATAAATTATTTAATCAATGTCTTATAGTTTTTAGACAATTTTATAAGACCCTACGTAATTTTTGAAAGCACAATAAAATCAGTTTTAATCTTAAAAACTGTTTTTAATTAAATTATGATTATAATTAAATATTAAATTAATAATATTTAGAAAATTATTTTTGAAAAATGGAATTCATTTTTTGATTCTACACATTGAAAAATTGCTGGGGTAAATTTTTGGGATTTTTCCGAGATACATGAATTTTTGAGGAATAATAGAATCTGATAATTTTCAATAAATGCTAAATAATGGATTAATTGAGTCATAGATGATTATTTGATGATGTAAGCCCACTTGTTTTGGGATCACATGATAAAATTACTATTCTTTTTAATTCAATACCCACTATTCCTTGTCTTATGGGAAATTAATAAACTAATGAATTTTATATTAAGGAAACCCCTCTCCCCTCCACTATAAAAGCCACCCTTCACACCCTAATTTCCTTACACCTATCAAGCTCAAATACTTATCTAAACTCTGCCCAAACACCTTCCCTATCCCCTCCCCCACGTCCAAGAGCTTATGGTCTCATCAAAATACAAATATTAGGCCCTTAAGGAGGTTCTCAAGAGGAGGATTCTAGAGGCAATTTCTCTCCCTCTTCTCCTTTAATTTCCTTTCAAGTTCAAGTTCATTTATTGATATCTCCACACCTATCATCATCTAAATTGTATTGTATCTCTATTATTATACATATATTGTAATTTTATTATGCTAATGGGATATTATATCATCCAAACCCCTTTCCCTCTTCCTTTTATTTTATTAAAGAGAATGTTGTTCGTGAGGGGTTAATTTTTCACCTTCAAGAACGACATGCTTTCTTCTTCCATTTATAACTTCATATCTGGTAATGAAACCATTTTTATGGTTTAAACAGAATATTTTATATGTATTATTTTCTATTTAAAGTTATGTAAATAACATATGGCCATATTACTAGGTGATAAAGTAAAACAAGTTCATTGTGATCGAAAAACCGCCTAAATGAACCCAAACAATCATCATTTAATTCTTATCTAATGATTCATCCACATGGATATAATATGATTCATTATAAGATCATACAAACTCCTTTAATATCACTAATAATATGTAATATTAGTTCTGGATGTTTACACATGTTCTACCCAAACTTCAATTTAAGAATACAAGTGTACCACTCAAGAAAACCATGAAAACAAACATTCTGGAGCAATGTTTTAAAACTATATAACTCATCCAAAGGCACATAAAATCACTTAATGAAACCATAATGAACCATATTAATGTAAAAAAGGTTCTGGATTTCTAATTAATTAATATAATGTCATTATACATACATTAAAGAGGAGGAAGCATTTGGATATAAGGTAAGGGGAAATCTCGAACCCAATTTTCTTCCTTCGGGTTCTCCCTCTTTCACTCTATTTTTGAGATGGTTACTCCTTAAAGATCATTTGATCATCATTGTCTTTCATTTTCTGGGATATACATGTTTACCACTACTGTTTATGTCAAAAAAAATGTTTTCCAAAAGAACTCCTCTTTTAAGAACTCACCTTTTACTTCTCATTCAAGGTTGACGGTTCTTGTATCAAGTATGTTATTCCCTATTTGTTTTGGGAACAAAAAGTTTATGAATGTTTTCTTATCATATGTAACCCATTCCTTTCCATGGGTTAGTTATGTTCACTTTTGATATATTTTCCATGTGGCAAGCATGATGATGATAATGTTATGATTTTATGGGTGGGCCCAAAATTATACATCGCAATATGAATGATTGAATGTGACGGGTGCGACTGGAATTATACAGTGCTCCAATGCATTGGGTAAAGTGATGAAAATCATGATTAAATGTGAAATGATGTGTGAAAAATATTCTAGCTTGGTTCATAAGTATGTGTGTTATTTAACCACTAAGACATGATGTTTCATTTGTTAGGCATTGCCACATTTCAAGTCTTATATTTATGCTTCCTCTCATGTTCATTATCTTTTTCCCATGTTACTATTATGCTCACCCCATGCTATATTGTTATTATCTATCCTCTTAACGGTCTTCTAGATCATCCCTTTTGATGTATACCCTTAGGTGGCTACATGTACTAAGGAGATGACAAGTTCCAATAAGAATCTAGAGAAGAAGAAATTAAATAAATGTTTATGCTTGATGTTGTAATTCTTATGTATGGTCAAAGTTTTCCCAAGACACTAAAACTTTTGATCCTCTATGTGTAATACTATTATGTTTTTTATCTTTAAAATGATGTAATATTAATGTAATAAAAGGCAGGGTCACTATAGTTGGTATCAGAGGGAAGGTTTAGTTAATTTGGGAATTAAGATTAGTGAACCCTAGTGAAAACCTCTAGCATGAGACTAAGTAAAAAAATGCACACAAAAATATTTACATATGGATCCCATATGTTATGATTTTAGTACAAATTGTTCAAATGAATAATTTGTGTATTCATGACTTGTTTACTTATGTTTTGTTCTAACCTTTTCTATTTTAGAAAATGGCGGGAACCAGGAGAAATCAGGCCAACAACTCATGCGAGGCCCAATGAAACAATTGACCGAACGACATCCCCAATGATTTAGGAAGAGAAGTTCAAAAATTCATGGTGATTCTTACCCAATTATATCAGATTATTAATAATAACCATAATAATATGGAACTTCCTCCTTCACCAAAGAGGGAGAAACTAGATATCAATTGTTTTATGTGGTAAAACCCACCGACATTTTGTGGATCTTCCGATCCACTAGTTGCGGAATAGTGGGTCAAATCCATGGAGAAGTTCTTTTATGTGCTTCACTTTTATGAGATGGAGAAGGTGAATCTATCCATTTATCATCTAGATGGAGAAGCTGATCAATGGTGGGATTTGATTAAGAACACCAAGACAAGGGAAAAAATTGAAGAGATGGAGTGGGAAGACTTTAAGACAATGTTTCTTAATAAGTATTTCCCAAGAACTATTCGCACAAATATGGAGAGAGAATTCATAGAGCTCAGGAAAAAAGAAGGAGAATCTGTCACAACCTATGAAGCAAATTTCACAAGGCTTTCAAGGTACGCTTCAGGTTTTGTTATCAACAATGATAGAAAAATTGATAGATTATTTAGTGGATTAAAAACACAACTTTGAAAGTCTCTTGCAATTCGAGACTTTGGGATTTATGAAGAATTTGTTCGATGTTCCCTCAAAGTGGAGATGGAGTTTTGAGAATGGTCCCATGACTATAGTGATAAGAAAAGAAAGATGGAGTTTCAAGCTGGTGTATCTAATGACAAAGGTGGGAAGAAAAATCAACGACCCAATGACAAAAATGTGGGAATTTTCACAATGGGAACTGCCTCAAAGGGACGGTAAAATGATTAAAGTGTGGGAAAGAAGGACACCATGATCAAGAGTGTCGTAAAGACATGAAAATGAAGGATAACGTAGCTGATGAAAGGAGGGATCCACTCATGGTCCAATGCTATAACTGTAAAGAGCTAGGGCACTATGAAAACCAGTGCACTAAACCTTGCGTTCTCGAGGGTAATCAGCATCAGCAGCCACCAAATCCAAAGGAACAAGGGAAGGCTTATGCCATCACTATTGCGGAAGTGGAGCAAGATAATGAAGTCGTACAAGGTACACTTCCTATTCACTCAAGAATGGAAAAAGTCTTGTTGGATTCTGGTTCTACGCATTTTTTTATATCTTTAATGTTTTCTAGAACTATAGAATCGAAGCCCCAAAACATTGAAGTAGAGATATCTGTAAAAACACCAAGTGGTGCAATCATTGCAACCCAAGTGTTTGAATATTCTCCTGTTGGCGTATGTGGGAAGATTCTTCTGACAAATCTCGTAATACTTACCTTGGTGGAATTCAACTCTATAATGGGAATGGATTGGCTCTCGTTATATAGAGCACATATCAACTATCAGGAAAAGTAAATATCTTTTCATATTCCGAACCATCCCTTGCTCCTCTACAAATGCAAGGAAGATCATGAATCTCCTTTGAAAAATCCTTCAATGGTGTGGGTGTTGATTCCCTATGAAGAATAATACCTTTCCCAAATGGTTGAGTTGAAGGAAAGTTCTAACCTTGAGGAAATGCCCATTATGAGGGAATACAGTGATGTATTTCCCGAAGAGTTACCCGGAATTCCCCCGCATCGTGAGGTAGAGTTCTCAATTGAACTCATACCTGGAGCTACTCCTATCTCTAAGTGCCCCTATAGGATGGCTCTTATCGAGCTGGAGGAGTTAAATAAGCAGCTGCAAGAGCATCTGGACAAAGGGTTCATATGCCCTAGTGCATCACCTTGGGGTGCGCCAACGCACTTTGTGAATAATAAGGATGGAACAATACGATTGTGTATCGATTATCAGGAACTCAACAAGATAACCATAAAGAAAAAGTATCCTCTCCCAAGGATTGATGACTTGTTTGACCAGTTAAGAGGAGCTCAATACTTCTCAACGGTGGATCTTTGTTCTGGATATAATCAGGTAAAGGTGAAGAAGGAAGATATTCAGAAGACCACCTTTTGTACAAGGTATGGGCACTATGAGTTTTTGGTGATGCCCTTTGGACTTACTAATTCCCCTGTAATCTTCATGGATTTTATGAATAGAGTCTTTAGACATTACCTCAACAAATTTGTGGTAGTGTTTATCGATGATATTCTCATCTACTCTAAGAGTAAGGAGGAACATAAAGAACATCTAAGACTTGTGTTGGAGACATTGAGAAAGGAGAAGTTTTATGCCAAGTTCAGCAAGTG
Source organism: Viscum album (assembly GCA_963277665.1). NCBI lineage: Eukaryota > Viridiplantae > Streptophyta > Magnoliopsida > Santalales > Viscaceae > Viscum > Viscum album. The sequence continues at coordinate 1,215,228,248 of OY728137.1, forward strand.
TGACTTTTGGATGAAGCAAGTCACGTTCTTGGGACATGTGATCACAAGTGAAGGAATTTCTGTGTATCCTTTAAAGAAAAGGGTGATTGAGGAATGTCCCAGGCCCTCTAGTGTCATAGAAATCTGTATTTTTCTTGGATTATCTGGGTAATACTGAAGTATTGTAAGAAACTTCTCAAGATTTTCAAGCCAGCTAACTAAGTTAACAAGGAAAGGGGTAAAGTATGCCTGGACAGAAGAATTTAAGGGAAGTTTCAAGGAGCTAAAGAGAAGGCTGATCAATGCACCTGTACTCACACTACCGAAAAGTGGAGAAAGTTTTGTGATATACAGTGATGCTTCAAATAAAGGCTTGGGTTGTGTACTCATGCAAAATGACAATGTGATAGCCTACGCCTCACGACAGTTGAAGATCCATGAGCAGAACCACCCGACACATGATCTAGAGTTGGCAGCCGTGATTTTTCCTTGAAAATATGGCGGCACTACCTTTATGGTGAGAAGTGTGACATATACACTGATCACAAGATCCTAAAGTATATATTCACACAAAATGATCTCAACATGCATCAAAGGAGATAGTTAGAGCTAATCAAGGATTACGATTTCTCTATTCACTATCATCCTGGAAAGGCGAACAAGGTAGCTGATGCTCTGAGTAGAAAAAACCTGGTACTCTATCCACGTTGCAGATTGAGAGAGACCCTATCTTCTTGGATATGCAAAGAATGGATTTGGAAATCATAAGGGCAGGGGATACATCCTACCTTGCCCAAATTATTGCGCAACCATCCATCTAAGGGAAGATTAAGGAATCTCAAAGGGATTATGTGGAGATACAAAAGAGGGTGAATGCAGTAAAGGAAGGGAAGCTGCAAGAGTTCCATATCGACGATGATGGTGTGATTCGGTTTTGAACGCAGCTTTGTGTGCCTTCATCACCCGGGATAAAGAAGGAGCTGTTGGAAAATGCATATAGATCAACTTTCTCTATAAATCCTGGGAATACCAAGATGTACCGTGATTTCCGAGAACACTTGTGGTGGGATAACATGAAGAAGGAGATTGAGGAATATATATCAAGGTGCTTGGTATGTCAGAAAGTTAAAGATGAGTGACAAAATTCCAAAGGTATGATGCGGCCATTGCCTATACCCATGTGGAAATGGGAAAATGTCACTATGGACTTTGTCATGGGTCTCTCGAAGACATCAAAGGGAAATAATGCGATATGGGTTATGGTTGACCGACTCACAAAGACTGCCCATTTTATCGCTATTCAAGAAGATCTCTCGCTTGAACAACTTGCAAAGATATATGTGAAGGAAGTGGTGAGACTGCACTGTGTTCCACTCTCAATTGTCTCTGACCATGATCCAAGTTTCACATCTAAATTCTGAAGGAGCCTTCAACATGCTTTGAGTACTGAATTAAATTTCAGCATGACCTATCACCCCCAAACTTATGGCCAATCTGAAAGGACTATTTGGATGCTTGAAGATATGATAAGAGCCTGCTATCTAGAATTCAAAGGTGGATGGGATCAACATCTCCCATTGGTTGAGTTTTCATACAAAAATAGCTTCCACTTGAGTATTCAAGTGACTCCATATGAAGCTCTGTATGGAAATCGATTTAGAACTCCAACCTATTGGGATGAAGTTGGAGAAAGAAAGCTACTTGGATCCGATCTTGTTCAAGAGATAACAGAGAAGGTTCAAGTCATCCAGAAGCACATCAAAGCTACTCAAAGTCGAAAAAAGAGCTATTCTGACAACCATCAAAGGGACTTGGAGTTCGACATTGGAGATAAAGTCTTCCTTAGAATATCCCCATGGAAGAGAGTCATGCGATTCGGGAAGAAAGGGAAGCTAAGCCCAAGGTATATTGGCCCCTTTGAGATCCTTGACCGCATAGGAGTTGTGGCCTATCGTCTTGACCTTCCACTGAATATGGATCAAGTTCATGATGGGTTTCATGTATCACTACTGATGAAGTACATACCAGACCCCTCACATGTACTAAACTCAGAGGTGGTGCACCTGGAAGATGATCTTGAAGGACCCCGGGACACCCTGAGAGGGGAGGGGTGAATCAAGGTGACAAATTTTTCTCTTTAAAGTGATAGATCTTGTTCCCACGTTGGTAGGAACTTGTTTAACCTGTATAATGAATATGATCAGAAAGTAAACATTCACATGCACAGAGAATACACAACAATTTTTACTTGGTTCACCATTAAGGGCTACATCCAAGGAGCATACGCCGACAGGTTGTCGGTCGTACCTAATTCCACTAAATTTCACTAGATGTGGATTACAAAGGTTCAGGAACAATCACTTTTTCCTAGGCTTACTGCCTTTACAATTGTTTAGGGATAGCTCACTGCTTCCCTTGGTTCACTCCCGTTGACTCCCCTGGCTCACTTCCCTTGGAGAAGTCACGCTCAGTTTATAGACGTGAAGGTCTCTTCAATAGATTCACATTGAAGTCTTTGTCCCTACTTAGCACAAGACTCTTCATGCATAAATGTATGTAATTGATTCACTAGAACGCACATAACCACTGAATCGGATAACCAGAATGTACTGACAAGCTTCACTGACAGTCGCGCGCAACACCAACCCTTGGCGCTCAAAACCTTCCAATTGGGCGCAAAATTTACTTTTTCGCGTGGAAAAATATTTTGCGCCACAACACCCTTTTTCACTCAACAAAATCTTTTACGTGCAACCCCAATTTTTACGCGCAGTTCTCCCTTTTTCGCGCATCCCGGAATTTTCTGCGCAGCCCATAGTATTTCGCGCAAGTCCCTTTACACGATCCTTTTTCGCGCATCATACCTCAGACCTTCTCTAAGTCTTCAAACCCCGATGAATGAGAAGGGTCACCTCTTATTTATAGGCGTCTGAAAACCCCGCGCGCAAAACCACAAATGAGGGGGGTCACCTCTTAAGATTACTAACAGCATCCTTAAGTTGCATCTCGGGATATGAAAATTTTTCAGATGTTTTTCTCCACCAGTATCTTTTGTCTTTTCAACAGTGGCCATCATGAAAGCATGGTTCCCAGTTTTGAATTCTGGTTCTTCTTCATCACAGAATTCATTATCATCTTCATCCTCTTCATAGACAAAACTCTTCCTTTGCATTTCATTTCTATATTTGAAGTCTCCCTTTTTGAATAACCTTTTCCGAGGCTTCTCTAAGCTTTCATCTTCACTATCTTCATCATTGATCCTTCTTAAACACTGAGAGGAAATGTTCCCAACTTTTCTGCAACGAAAACATACAAGAGGTAACTTACCTTTGAATCTACCTTTTCCCTTCTGAAACTTCTTTGCAATGAGGGAAAGAATTTATTTTTCTTCTTCATCTTCACCACTACTATATTTTGTAATTTTTAGTTTTTCCATGGCCTTAAATTACATTTCCTTGCTCACACAAGTCGTAGTATCTTCTGGGTTGATTCTCATTTCATATGCTACCAAGCTGCTTAGAAGGTCATCCAGAGAAAGTTTTGAAAGATCTCTTTCCTCAAGGGATGATAACTTTGCATTGTATCGGGGTGTAAGTCTTCTTAGTATTTTATTCACAATTTCAACGTCTTTGATTTATACTCCTAGGCCCTGAATTACTCCAACTACTTCAGTGATTCGATTAAAGATGGAGTTTTCATTCTCACCAGGATCCATCTTCAAATCATCGAAACTATTGTGCATAACTTGTAGTTTCGACTCCTTTACTTTGCTATCTCCTTCATAAATATTCCCATGTTTATCCCACATGAATTTTGCTGAGGTGAAATTCATCACCTTTAGGTAGATCTGATCATAAAGGGATGCGGTGAGTGAATTTTGTGCTTTAGCATCTACATCAAGAATTTTCTTGTCTATTTCAGTCATAGCCTGGCATGTTGGACCAGTGACTTGTATTCCTTGCATAGTAGAAAATAGAACTTTCATTCCAAGAGATCTTAGATGAGATCTCATTCTATTCTTCCAGATCTGGAAATTACTTCCATCAAAGTGAGGGACTCCCCTGACATTGACTGCATTCTCCATGACGACAAAGGATATATTCAACACCGATAACCTCCCTCTAATACCACTTGAAGGACCCCGGGACACCCTGAGAGGGGAGGGGTGAATTAGGGTGACAAATTTTTCTTTTAAAGTGATGGATCTTGTTCCCACGTTGGTAGGAACTTATTGAACCTGTATAATGAATATGATCAGAAAGTAAACATTCACATGCATAGAGAAGACACAACACTTTTTACTTGGTTCACCACTAAGGGCTACGTCCAAGGAGCATACATTGACAGGTTGTCAGTCATACCCAATTCCATTGAATTTCACTAGATGTGGATTACAAAGGTTCGGAAACAGTCACTCTGTCCTAGGATTACTGCCTTTACAATTGTTCAGGGATAGCTCACTGCTTCTCTCGGGTCACTCCCATTGACTCCCCTTGGCTCACTGCCCTTGGTGAAGTCACGCTCAGTTTATAGACGTGAAGGTCTCTTCAATAGATTCTCATTGAAGTATTTGTATCTTCTTATCACGAGACTCTACTTGCATCAAAGTTTGTAATTGATGCACTAGAACGCACAAAACCACTGAACCAGATAACGAGAATGTGTAGACAAGCTTCACTGATAGTCGCGCGCAACACCAACCCTTTGTGCGCAAAACCTTCCAATTGTGCGCAAAATTTACTTTTTCACAGGGAAAAGTATTTCGCGCCACAAAACACTTTTTCGCGCAACTGAATATTTTACGCGCAACCCCAATTTTTACGTGTAGTTCTACCTTTTTTGCGCATCCCAGAATTTTCCGCGCAACCCAGAGTATTTCACAAAAGTCCCTTTACGCGATCTTTTTTCTTACATCAGACCTCAGACCTTCTCTATGTCTTCAACCCCCAACGAATGTGGGGGGGGGGGGTCACCTCTTATTTATAGGCGTCTGAGACCCCCGCGTGAAAAACCACCTATGGCGCGTAAAACATCTCATCTGGCGCGTAATATTTCGCACCTGTAGCATTTTTTGCGCACATCTCCAGATTTTTCGCACAGCCCCTGCCTTTTCCACTTTTCGACGTTCTGATTCTGAAACATTATTTGCGCGAAAACCCTTGATCCTCTATTTTTCGCACCACGCTGTTTTGCGTGAAAATCCGCTGTTTTTCGTGAAAACTCGCTGTTTTTCGCACCCAACTCAAATATTTTGCACAAAGCCTTTATTTTTTATGCACCACTTCCTCTTTTCACCTGACTGCTTTTACCAACAACCCATGTCTTCATTTTCCGATTTTGAGGCCCAAAAATTTGGCAAACACTGAGAAATAGCGCCACCTTCAATACTGTTGTCTTCTTGAACCGTATGATCACTTTGCTGGCACACATTCTGAACTTCCACTGAGGATTGACAACAAACACAAACCAAACTCCAATTCCTGCATAAAATATCCATGGTTCCAACAGATCTCTCCTATGAGGAGCAGCCAGTAAAGATTCTGAATCAGAGAGATAAGGTTCTACGCAATAAGACAACCCATCTTGTCAAAGTGTTGTAGAGGAACTGTAAGTTTTAGGAAGCAACTTGGGAACCGGAAGGTAAATGAAGGAGAAATACCCTCACCTGTTTGTGTAAAGTGAAATTTCGGGGGCGAAATTTATTAAGGGGGGAAGAATGTAACAACCCAAAGTTTTTCAATGGAAATTACCTTCTTATAATTATGTCCTAAAATCACATGAAAACACAACATAATGAACTACTAAGTGATAGGTTACCTTTAAACATATTTTTTCACTTCTGTGTTTTGAATTTCAAAAATCTAACATACACGGTTGTGTTAAAAATGATTTTTGGAGTCTAATAAAACAAAAATAATTTTTTTGAATAGTAATCTACCCTTATGAATAGTAACATACCCTTATGAATAGTAATATGACCCTTATGAAAAGTAAATCATCCAACATAAGAGTAACCTTACCCATGAATAATTAAATAAAATTTAAACATCTTAGAAAGTGACAATTTGACCTTAGTAAATGTTTTGGTATTTTGTAAGTCATAAATAAATAATTATAATTAATTAATTAATTTAAAAGAATATTTATTTCTCTAAAATTTATTCATAAATTATTTAATCAATGTATTATAGTTTTTAGATAATTTTATAAGACCCTAAGTAATTTTTGAAAGCACTATAAAATCAGTTTTAATCTTAAAAATTGTTTTTTATGTAAATTATGATTTTAATTAAATATTAAATTAATAATATTTAGAAAATTATTTTTGAAAAATAGAATTCATTTTTGGATTGTACACATCAAAAAATGGTTGGGGTAAATTTTTGGGATTTTTCTAAGATACTTGAATTTTTTATGAATAGTAGAATCCGATAATTTTCAATAAATGCTAAATAATGGATTAATTGAGTCATTGATGATGCTCTGTTGATGTAAGCCCACTTTTTTCGGGACCACATGATAAAATTACTATTCTTGGTCATTCGAGACTCACTATTTCTTGTCTTAGGGGAAATTAATAAACTAATGAATTTTATATTAAGGAAACCCCTCTCCCCTCTACTATAAAATCCACCCTTCACACCCTCATTTCCTCACACCTCTCAAGCTCCAAGACTTCTCTAAACTCTGCCCAAACACCTTCCCTATCCCCTCCCCCACGTCCAAGAGCTACTGGTCTCATCAAAAGACCAAGCTTAGGCCCTTAAGGAGGTTCTCAGGAGGAGGATTCTAGAGGTAATTTTTCTCCCTCTTTCCTTTAATTTCCTTTCAAGTTCAAGTTCATTTCTTGATCTCTCCCCACCTATATTCATATAAATTGTATTGTAACTCCATTAGTATAAATCTAATGTAATGTTATTATGCTAATGGTATTTTATATCATCCAACCCCCTTTCCCTCTTCCCTTTATTTTATTAAAGAGAATGTCGTTTGTGAGGTGTTAATTTTTCACCTTCAAGAACGACATGATTTCTTCTTACATTTATACCTTCAGATCTGGTCATGAAACCATTTTATGGTTGAACCATAATATTTTATATGTATTATGTTCTATTTAAAGTTCTGGAAATAACCTATGGCCATATTACTAAGTGATAAACTAAAACAAGTTCATTGTGATCGATAAACCGCCCAAATGAACCCAATCAATCATCATTTAATTCTTATCTAATGATTCATACACATGGATATAATATGATTCATTATAATATCATCCAAAATCCTATAATATCACTAATAATATTTAATATCAGTTCTGGATGTTTACACATGTTCTACCCAAACTTCAATTTAAGAATACAAGTGAACCACTCAAGAAAACCATGAAAACAAACATTCTCGAGCAATGTTTTAAAACTATATAACTCATCCAAAGGCACATACAATCAGTTAATTGAACCATAATGAACCATATTAATGTACACAAGGTTCTGGATTTCTAATTAATGAATATAATGTCATTATACAGTACATTAAATAGAAGTAAGCATTCAGATACAATGTAAGGGGAAATCTCAAACCCAATTTTCTTCCTTCGGGTTCTCCCTCTTTCACTCCATTTTTGAGATGGTTACTCCTTAAAGATAATTTTTTCATCATTGTATTTACTTTTATGGGATATACATGTTTACCACTACTATTTAATTCAAACAAAATGTTTTCCAAAAGAACTCTTCTTTTAAGAACTCACCTTTTACTTCTCATTCAAGGTTGATGGTTCTTGTTTCAAGTATGTTATTCCCTATTTGTTTTGGGAACCCAAAGTTTATGAATGTGTTCTTATGATATGTAACCCATTCCTTTACATGGTTTAGTTATGTTCACTTTTTATATATGTTCCATGTGGCAAGCATGATGATGATAATGTTATGATGTGATGGGTGAGCCCGAAATTATATAGCGCCATATGAATGATTTAATGTGACGGGTGCGCCCAGAATTATACATCACTCCAATGCATTGGGTAAAGTGATGAACCTCATGAGTAAATGTGAAATAATGTGTGAACAAGATGATAGCTTGGTTCACAAGTATGTGTGGTATTTAACCACCAAGACATGATGTTTCATTTGTTATGCATTTCCACATTTCAAGTCTTATATTTATGCTTCCTCTCATGTTCATTATCTTTTTCCCATGTTACTATTATGATCACCCCATGATATATTGTTCTCATCTATCATCTTACTGGGCTTCTAGATCACCCCTTTTGATGTATATCCTTAGGTGTCTACATGTACTAAGGAGAGTACAAGTGCCAATAAGAAGCTATAGAAGAAGAAATTAAATATATGTTTATGGTTGATGTTGTAATTCTTATGTATGGTCCTAGTTTGCCGAAGACACTAAACCTTTGGATCCTCTATGTGTAATATTATTATGTTTTTTATCTTTAAAATGATGTAATAGTAATGTAATAAAAGGAAGTGTCTCTATAATAGTCCAGCTATAGTTTTGATTTATCATTATCTACGTCCTTGATAAACTTCAATATATGTGTGGTAAGTTTAATAGAGAAAATTTTCTAATAACAATTTATTTTAAATTAAATAACATTGAGTTATTAAATAGAAAAATTATCATCACAACATGAACTAGATTCTTTGAGAGTACAATTATGAATAGGTAACATGAAAAACCACCACTTTGATTACCTCTAATTAGATGTGTGTCCAATTTATCCTTTAAAATATTTCTCAAATTCTTCAGCTCTTTTTTCTGATTTTTATTTAACATTTTGGTTGAAACCTTAATGTTGGAATTGAGAGTGATTGTAACTGTGTTATCCATTTTAGGCAACTCAAAATATTCTTCAAATCTACACTTTCAAAATAGAAGATAAGTAAAATGGTAATGAATGTTAGATCCAATCATAGGTTGAACCCAAATTAGCTTTGATAACACATAATGTTCGCAATGATATATGTAGTAACACTGAGGGGGTAAATAAGTGTGAACCAATTTTATTGAATTATTTTATCTTTTAATTACCCCTATAAACATTAAAACCTCTACTACCATTAGGTCAAATGGATCTTTATATAAATTCATAGCACAACACACCATATGAAAAGTAGTAAATAATAAAGTGAAGTAACACATAATATTTTTAAAAGGTTTAATCAGGACATGGGTATCTACTCCTTGTTGTTCTTGGGTCAAGTCTAAGACATATATTTCCTTTTTTAATAGTGGTGTGGAAGGTTCCATCCCTTTCCCCAATGAAATATACCAAAAATCCTACATTGTCTTTAAAATGTTTTAAAATATCATAATTATTTATTTATAATAATTCCCTATAATTTACAATGATGTTCCTTCAAAACTATGAAGATAACCTTTAATTAAACTCCAAAATTTCATAATATCATCATATAAGATCTTATTCCTCATCTTATAGGACTTAAACTACTAGGATATAATAAAAACACTACATGCATGACAAACATCTTATAAAACATTCATAATGAACAAGACATGCATGAGAACATGAAAAAATAAATTATCTTCTTCCTCCCTAAACAAACCTTATATTAATAGGAACTTGAATTGTATTGCTTCAACATATATATAATCCCATAGTAATAGGTTCTCATTGGTCTCACTTATTATTAAATTTCTTCTTCAATATTCCTTTACTTTAGCCTTTACAACATAGGTATCATAGGCTAGTATCATATCCTCCTCTTTTATTCTTCTTATCATTTGACAGTAATATTATTTTTCTAGAGAGTGTTTCATTGAGTTCTCCCTATATTATTTTTATTTTTATTCAATGATAACAATAATATTCATGGATGGTAGATCTTGGGGAACACTCCCTTTTCCAAATCCGCTTCCCCATATTATACAATATAATAATAGAATGATATCACATGAAAATATCTCAAGTAATCAAATATAGGAATACTGAAATATAATAAATGTGATAAACTCATATGAAACAGGTCAAAAGATCTCATGATAAATATATAATTTTGATATTCAATAATTATTTCAAATATTCTATTTGAAAACACAGATTTATCACACAAAGATCCTTTAAAAAATCTATTTTATTTCTTCTTCTAACCAAAATTGAATCATGGATCAATCACAAGAATATTTATATTTAATCTTGAAGATAAACTCAACATTATATTATTTTATTATAAAAAATCCTCACATTTTTTCAAATTTATAAAATTTGTATAAGAAATGGAATTTACATATCACTTATATAAGCTAAAGTGTCCTATGAATTCTCTAGAATATCTTCCACATTCTCATGAGAATTTTATATATTCTCAATAGAAACTTATGCATTCTTTTTCATATATTGTCCTTACTTTTTTATAAAGGGCATAAATCTTTTTCAGGAAGAGGTAAAATCCAATGAATAAGGGATTTAATAGAATCCAAGTTTAAACAGTCACCCGTGACAATTCTACAAAGTTTGATCTATTACCTAAGTTAATTAACCAAAGTATGATCATTAAACTAGGTCAATTCACTCAAGTCTATTGGTGCAACCTGGTGACCACACATAGGTCAACCTGTTCTAGTGCATTGGAACACCTATCCTTTTATGCAACTCACTTTCATGAGTGCACCTAATCATTCCTATTCCATTCCCTTGTTCTTGTTTAATCCACCATCCATGATTGAGATTTGTGAATCCTTTTACCCATATGTTTTTATAAATAGACCCCATGGGTAATTATTTTGAAACACATGGAAAATACATGGAGAAGAAACAACATGTATGAGCTCTATATTCCCAATCCTTCCCTCTTTCCTTTAGGTGACTTTACAAGTAAAAAATATTAATAAAGTAACCTAAATTCATGGTAATTGAGTTACCTATAGGTTTAACAGAGTAAATCCTTCATGGAAGACCACTTATATCCTATTCGTCTAAAACTAAGGTGAAGGAACCCATCTCGGATGAACTACACTAGGGTTTTATGTTCCCAGCTCACATCAGGAGTGTAATACTAAGGCTCAGTGCACTCATGTCACCTTAGGAGGCCCATTAGAAAAAAAATTAAACTTACCCTATAACTTGAGAGATATTTCTCCCAAACCTATAATTAAAATGATACTTCTCCCAACCTTATAATTAGGGTGATACTTCTTCCTAGACTTTATAACTATGGTGGAACTTTTCCCTACATTATACTAGGGAAATACTTTTCTTAGGCCCCAACTAGGGTGCTAACTCACTTTACCCTTATGCCTGAGTGCACACTCTCCAAAACCTCCAACTAGTGAGCTAATTTAGCCTTCCATCATTCCTGAGTGCTCCCTCTCTGAGGTATCTTACTAGGGATTCATCCTCACCCAGGACCCTATTCCTGGGTGCCCATTCACCATGCCCTCATACTTAGGTGCCCATTCACCCATGTCCTCATGCTTGGGTTCAAACTTATCCCATGTAATCCACATAATATATCATACCTTTATGCCTCCATTATGTCCTCCTAAAATACATTATTGGTATATAAAAACTTATGTTCACCCCATCAATCATGTATTCCCTTTATAATGGTCATCTCCTTGGTTTTCCTCTGAGACTAATTGGTAACTTAGTGTAAAAAATCATGTATTCCATTGATAAAAAGGGTACTTGTCATGAGGATTTGGGTGAATCCTACCTTATATCATTATTTCCCGCTTGGATGACCGATATCCAACATCTGATCACCCAGGGCACCTAGTATACCCCTTTTTTCTACTCAATGAAAATGGATAGAATAACGCCTCCTTCTATGTGTAATCCAAACCTCTTAATGATTTCACATGAATAATAAACTATGTTAGGAACATCCAATAAGAATATGCATATTCCCCACACATATTATCCATACTCCCTTGGAAGTGAATGGGATTCAGGTTAGCTCTAAGACTCAGTCTTTCCTAATTGGTTTATTTTACACATGAGTCCAGTCTCCCTTCATTGTTTAATTAGAAAAAATTGGAAGTGGATGTTAACATATGGTTATCTTATAAATAATATTTAATTAACTAAGGATATATCAAAGGTATTACATGCATAAACCTTAACTCACTCCTCAAAAGATCATATTCCATGAAAGTAATCATCTTTAAAAGGGACACATTTTATGTTATTTATAATCCCTAAATAGGACATATTCTCTATTAATCATCATCCATAAAAGTACCATATTTACCATGATTAATTATCCCTTGCAATTAATCATCCCCCAAAGGGTAATATTCCCTATGGTCATCATCCCCCAATATTCCATATTCCCCCTTGTTTCTTCTAGAAATGGGGATGACCTTGTTTGGTTAAGGTTCAAACTTTCCAATCAGTTTCTAACGGGTTCATTCGTAGAACTAGAAAAATCCAATGATTCTATATCTATTTGGACCTACTTTCCAAAGTTAGGTGCTCATTAGTTGTGGAATGATTAGGCGTAATAATTTTCATTGGTTGAGAGGATGGGAGGTCAGGCTCATCACACCTTTTTGGGGGGAATTATTACCTACTCTGGGACTCTCTTATAGATTTAAGTTATGTTCAAAAATCCTTATTAATTCACCAAGAATGAAAATGAGTTTTCCTTTAGATTTCGAAATTAATGATTGATATTTATGGGATTTTGAGAATCTTTTATATGTATTTAAGGTTCTTCATCGATGGAGAGTCATCTGTATGTATTAGATATTCTTAGTCAATGGTATCCTTTAATACATTGTATAGAAATATCTTGGTCATTATAATAACCATACTGTTTTTAAATCCACTCAGTAGGGAACTTGAAGTTGATTGTTATTAAAAAATATAGGGATCATTTCAGAGTTGGGATCGTACCCATAGATGGGATACCAACGTATCCTTGTTAAAAAGGAATCAGAATCCATGTAGTTCAATAATAAGGATATAGTTTAACGTCATATGGGATAGAAAAGAATTAATTAATGATGGGCTTGAACTTTATAAAGGCTTCCTACGTACTCTATTTTTAAGGTAGAGATCAAAGTCCATGTAGTTTGGGTAAAGAAATATGGGGTTTATGTATAGTTAATGGTCCAAAAAGAGATGTCGTGATTACTTTTACACTCTAAGCTAATGTGAGTCATGCTCGGTGTGAGAAAAAAGAGGTATCAGTAAACTTGATGACGGTGCCATGAAATATGCAGTCATGAGAAATGATGTGGGGCTTACGTATGTATGACTGCCCAAATAGATAAAGACCATTACTTACTTCAGGAAAGAAGCCCATGAATAGGGTCCAAAAAAGGTATTTGTACTTTATGGAGATTTGGATTTTTAACATAGGGATTACTCTTGAAAAGGAAAACCAAATTAATAGGGACTTATGATTGGGGTTTATTAATGATAAGGAAGCCCAAATCAAAAGAAATTAATATTGGGGATTACTTCGGATAAGGAGGCCCAATATTTAAGGAAACTATGACTGGGGATTACTCCTGAGAAGGAGGCCCGGATTAAGGGAACTTGGAACTTGGGGCTTACTCCTGAAAAGGAGGCCTAGATTAAGGGAACTTGGAACTTGGGGATTACTCCTAAAAAGGATTCCCAAAACCATAATATATTCTCATCTTAAAGGATGAGGTTATATAGGAAACCTCTAACTATGGTGACATAAAGCTTGTAATCCGCAAGGTTTTGGGAGATGTTCTCACAGAATTCCTTTCAGATATGGAATCCAACAAAGGAACCATGCCATAAATGTCTTTGAAAAGGTGTTCGAGGGGTAATATATTTAAGAGGAGAGGTGAATGGGAGAGAGGAACATAAATAAAGTTGGCGCACAAGTATGGACACACAAATCATTTGGCGCGCAATTCTTGGCTGCACAAGTGTACTTGCACGGCATGGGTTCACCTGGGCGATGAAGAATATATAGGGTAATACTTGGGCGAGACTTAACTCAAGCCTTTAGTATTATCCTAAGATGTTTCAAAAAGGGAGGAACATAAGTTTCATTGAAAGGGTAGGGTGGCGCACAAGTGTTTCCACTTTTAAGGAGGTATGAACACTTAGGCGCGCAAGTGTTGATGAATTCTAAACACTTAGGCCTTATCCTACACCTTCAAGTCTACCATTCTTGGTAAAAATTTACCTTATAAGCTTTTAGAAGAGTTGAGTTGAAGACTTGGGTGACCAGAGCTTGAATCTAAGTTTTGGAAAATTTTTCCATGAAATGGGGGGCCCACAGGGGCTATTTATAGGCAACCGGTAACCTTAGGTGAAAAAAAGAATAGGGCACGCAAGCGACTTGCGCGAACCATAGGTGATGCTCAAGTGACTTGTGTGGCGCACATGTGACTTGCACGACGCACTCCAAAATGGGATTCTGGTCCATGCCTTTGTCAATTTTTGATGTTCTTCAAAGGGTGAATATCTTTTTGCTTAAAGTATTCCCCTTTTCCATTTGTTGGAATCTATGATAGAATGGAGCATCAACAAAAGTCCCCCCTCAGAGTTGGATCCGAAAATAAAAGAGGATCCGACTCTGAGGTAAAACCAGAGAACAAAGGGTTTGTGGTGTGCAAGTTCAGCGCGCAGATGCTAGGGTATGCAGGAAGGACACACACATGTTGGTGCATGCAGGAATGGCGGTCAGATGGCCTGGATTGCCTATATATACAGGCTCACTCCCGCAAAAACTCACTCGACTTCCAGAACTTGAGCTCTCGTCGTGCAAGTGCTTATGTTCATCGGAGAATCACCCTTCTTTTATTTTGTCACGCTTCTACAAGAGGTATTCGACTTGTGCGCCATGACTAAGGAAATAATACTTGCGCGACACATTTGACTTGTGCGACACATTTGACTTGCACGCGAAGTTCGGGACTTGCGCGCCTTAATGCCTTAGCCATTTTTTTGATTTCCATCATTAAGATTTCACAAAACAAACTTAACTAATGTTCTTATGTTTTATCTTTCTACGGATTTAATGAATCCTAGAAGAATTGGATTAGCTGATGAGTTGTCCAGCAATAGAATAAATGATATGATGATAATCGTCGGCCATGACTATTTTGATATCTGTGACAACACTCTCCCAGATTTGAATAAGTACTTGAAGAAATGTCATGCCAATTTTCCACAGAGCATCTACTTTCCTTTGTATGGACATGGTTATCTACAAGGAGTCAACGTTCTAGAGGCAAAGAATTATATTCCTCATTCCTGGTTTCAGACTTACACCAATTTCTCTTCGGAAAATGTCTCAGTTGCATGATCATTTTCCAATGCTGGGACATTGGAGAAGGCATACATAATGCATCATAGCCCATGTGCTCTAGATCTGAAGCCTCACAAGCCTGAGCTATAGCCTCATTGTTATCCCTCTATTTTCTGAACTTCTCAGATGGACCAATCTAAGGGATGGAAAATGAGTTGGGATTTACATCTTAGAGGAGGTGTGAAGACGACTTGGATGTGGGAATATTGGGTGTGAAAAAACTGTGCATATTTTGTCAATGATCTGAAGGGAGCTGCAATATATGAAGCCGTCTGGGCAGGGTAGACATATGTCTATAGAAATGACAATTTCGTGCCGGAGTTAATCAGTCTTTGGAGCTCGGAAACGAATTCTTTCCATCCGAATCGTGAAGAAGTATGCATCAATTTGTGGGATGTCTACAAGATTTCAGGGGCTCCAATTTTGGGAGATATGTATGATGAATTCATCCCCCCCAAGGTGACCTGTAATGATTTAGAGAAGACTCCGGCTTTGGCTCGAGAGTTAATGAAAATTTTCCACAAGCTTAAGAATACCTACACCATGAAAACCCACTCCAGAAAAGATATCCATCCAGAGTAGTGGATGGACATGTTTCTTATTAAGAAGAAAGAGGAGGGACCATCCTGCATTCATCCTAATAGTTTCCCTAGAGTAGTAAAGAGGGGTGCACCGGACACATTTTGGCCAATTTTGGAAGTAGGAGATTTTGATAGGTGGGGGTATGAAGTGTACCAGAAAATTCCAGTGAAGACCCGTCTGGCATGCTTTTTGGATTTGTGGCTCAGTGTCTACCTTTTACCAGTTTGGGATTCTAAAGGAGGTGTGAGGCCGGGGACCTTTGTCATTGCAGCCAAGCTGGCTGAAAGGAAGATGGTTGGGTTGGCCACCCCAGTTTTGGAAAAGATTCATAGGATCTTACTTCATGTTTATATGGGTAAGTATCCTCTAAGAATAGTGGGACCATTCCAAGTTTTATAGGGATGGATCGCCACTAACTTCAGGACATATGCTGTACAAAGTGGGACATAGGTTCCTTGAAGTTATTTTCAGCCATATTTTTAGGCCTTTTCTGGAATTTCTCCTTTATCCCACAACACTTATGAATCAAAATAATACTGAGAATGTTCAAAAAGATTCACTTATTTCCTTATGGAAATCCGACAACAGGGTGATTTGTTGATGATGGAACAACTAGCCTGGAGTTAAGAGCATACATGTTGGCATCTAGAGATGGTAAACTGGCCACAAGGATTGATGGAGAAATTATATGCGAGGCCTATGCTTCATAAAAATTCTCACGTCAATTCAAATGTCTTCAGCAAATTATCTTATCCCCTCCGGTGCATGTTAGGTTAGAGCAGCATCTGATGGTTTCTCATCAAATATGGTTGCTGACATCTATGGAGAAGATTGTGTTAGTATTTGACTGACCAGCTATTGGAGTGGCAAGTCGATTGACAAAATGGTATGCCGAGAGCTGGGTAGTATCATACCCTGAAGGAGTACCAAATCAGCCAATCCCTTGGGTGGGAATAAAGAATAGAACCATTAGGAAAGAAGCTCTTTATTTAGAAGGTGAATCTTCCTCATCTCCAGATTCCACACCCAGAGAAGATTCATCAGATTATCAGGATGGGGATGATGAGGCTTGAAATGCGTAAAAGTGGCCTCGTGCTAGATATAATCCACCTACTAGAGTCAAGATACCTACTCCATCGAATCCTGGTGAGTTACATCATTGAGGAAATTTAGTCTCCATTATTTTAAAGAGAAAAAAGTTTCATTTTCTCATCCTTTATCTATGATTGTAGGAGCAGAGAAGAAGTTAAAGTCCTAGATTGTAGGACCCTCCTCATGGCCTTCTGGTGCAAATTCTAAATATTTATGACTAGAGGCTGTCTGGACATGGGGGAGTTTATATTGTGATGCTGAAACCACCTGGATGGACTTATGCGACGAGCTGCATATCCCTGGAGTGGGGAATCTCTGGGCTTCTTCAGACATCCATTTTGAGGACAACCCTAATGAAGTGAGGGATTACATCATAGAGCTGGAAATGATCATATATTCCATTGATAAGTTAGTTCCTGTCACCAAGTGGGTGAAGGAAATGATGGAATGTAGTACCAATGAAAGGATTGGTCATTCATTAGATGAAGAGTGGAATGATTACGTGGCTCCTAAAGATGTAAGTCTCCTTTTTATCATATTTCTATTTGATTTGAAATTTGAATTTAGTCAAATATTTTTTATTCAGGGAAATAACCTTCTTCATCCTGTAGCTTGAAAAGGAAAGAACCACTGAAATATCTTCACCGTGGTATAGCCCTAGTGGCACTGCTCTTGGAGCCACTGAATCTCCTCGTGATCCGGGCGAAGTATCTCCAGGATAGAAAGACATGGACGAGGAGTTAGAAAGGGAGTTAGTGTCTTAGATACCTATTTTCGGAGGTGATGACACCATTCAAACCAAAAATCTCAAGAAGCAGAAGCATAGAAGAAAGAAGACCATATCCAAACGTTTTATCAGTAGTGGTAAGTCTTTCCGGTAGTCATGAATCTTAAATTATAAAAAAGTGCTCAAAATTTTTAGGATTGTAAGGGATTCTTCAGTTTCCCCTTTAAGGGAAAGGACTGATTATCCTCAATGTAAAAAAGAGGGTGCTGTATAACGGATGAAGGTTCCTATTGAAACGGATGTTTCTGAAGAAATATTGAGAGAAAATGAGGCGGCGTCTGTTCCTAGCACCGCTCCTGTTTCTGATGCCACGAGAGAAAAGACTTCTGGTAAATTAACTATACTTCATAGAACCTTAAATGAGACAACAAATGAATTCCATTTTGTGATGTTTTAGGTTCAACACATGCATCAGAACATTTGGAAACCACCGAAGCTGACCCCACAACTTTCTCTGAAGAAGCTATCCAGGGTCAGAGCTATCCAGATGAAAGTCACGAAGAAGTCATGCCGAGTGCTCCCACAGATGAGAATAACTTGGGATCTGGGACATCATTGGATAAAATTATGACTATTTTCATGTCCTTTAAAGAAAATTTAGACCATGTTAAATTACCATGTGATTTAGAAGATTTTGGTGAGATAGTTATAGAATCAACTGGACGTGAGTTTCATAATTTGTTCTATTAATATTCCCATGATTACACTTCTAACCATGTTTGGTTAAAAAATGTACAGTTCCATCTAAAGAAACTTCTGAACCAACAATGCTTGAAAAGGGTGTAGACATTGATGTCAACACTATTATTGCAGAAACACTAGCTCAGGAGGAACTTAACACGACATATCCTCCTAAAACCCATCTGAAAAATCCCGTTGAAGCTAGGAAAGATGGGGAGGAGTCTTCAAAAGTTACTAATCTACTGTTAGGTAAAAGATGATGATACTTGTAGCTTACCTAACATGCAATACAATCAATCAACATTTACTATCCTTTTAAACTAACCATACTTTCAATTGACCAAATATGGCTGTCATCTTCAATGGATAGGTCTAGAGGTGAAGCCTCAACCTCAGCCCAAATAGTAGCACAATTGGAAGCAATTATGGTTAGTGGAGGAGTAGAACATTTCACTTCCTTAAGTGCATTAATCCCTAACTATGTTATTACCAGTGATAGTGATGTTGAATCAGACTTAGAAGTGCAAAAAGCGCTCCAATTCTCACGTCACAAGGCATGAAAAAATATATGGAAGATAATATCTGAGGTTACTCTTGAAGAGATTCCTTCGAAAATTCCAAGACTCTCATACCTATTCATCATGATGGGACTTGGCAGTTTTGGATATTAAGAAATCCATGTCTCTATGAAACAAGTCATTCGAAGGAGGGAGCAAGAGAAAAACTGTCATCAGGACCTGATTAGAGCTAGATTACTGATCAATACTAGTGAATTTCAGGCTGTAGTGTCCCGAGATGAGGCTGATCATGTTGCAAAGCTAAAGGAGTTGAAGAAAAAGATCAAGGAGAAGATTGTCCAGCAGTTTCACCTTTAGAAAGAGCTATATGATGTTACTGGGGATCTTGACCATCTTCATAATTTATTGGAAGAAGTCAAAGCAGATAGTATAAAATCCATAAAAGATACCAAAGAAGCACTTCGTCGAGATGAAGAGAAAGAAGCTGGTCGAGTAAATGAACTTCAAGTGGCTGCTGATGAAGCTCTGGATTATGTGAAATAGATGAGAAGTCATGTTGAAAGTCTTCTGTAATTTCGGAAAATAAGAGAAGAGACTTCATTATGTGAATGTTATTCTAATCTAATTCATCAAATGAAAAATAGTTTATCTTCAATCATATGTACCTTCATAGTTTGATGTTTACTAGTGTTATATAAACAAACCCTACAAACTTTGTCTTTTAATTGCTCAATATTGCCTAAATCATACAAAATGTACGTTTAGCGAGTTGAGACTCGACTTTTGTTCAGAGTACTCTTTATAGGTTCCAAATTAATTGAGTACTATGTATTTTTTTATTGGCAGTTTAAATTCATGCATGTTGGACTATAAAAAGGCTAATATTTAAGGTCGAATAGGTTTGACCGAATGGATGATATTGACTCAATTCTTGATAATTTTTTTGGAAACATAGTACCATATTCAAGTATGGAGGGGGAAAATTGTAAACTGCGACTTAATAAATTTTGAATATGAGGAATGACATGGGAAAAGTGCTAAAAGGAATTAGAGGAAGTCTTTTCTAAGATGAAGTTACCACTACTTGAAAAACCAATTATGGGGGCTGAATTATGTAGGGCCAACTGGGGCATAAGCTGCATAGTCAAATAGTAGCATCTTTTGGATGATAGGTCCGTTTTGTAGACAACTTATGCAAGGACACCTAAGGGCACGTTCTGTATAGTAACGCAAAAGAACTCTCATAAATTTGACTTTCTATTGCTAAAATCCGAAGAAATTTATATGGGGATTCAAACTTTCCAAAGCATTGAGTCTACTTTATGGAGAAAGGTACTTGAATATGGATAGGATATTTCCAATTAGAATTGTCAATGAATTAGAGGAATGTGACTTCTATAAAGGTCTGACCCAAATGTAGGAAAAAAGGTATATGTGGTTTTAAATAATATGACTAAAACTAGAGATAGAAACATTATACGACATAATATTTTTAGATCATGGAAAAGAGTATGGAACAAGTATGTTAAGGACGAATTTTTTTTTAGATCCTTACATATCGTCGTTAAGACTAATATGGACAAAAGAGGATTCTCCTAAGAATGAAGTTACCGCTACTTGACAAACCCGTTATGGGGGCTGAATTATGCAGGGCCAACTAGGGCATAAGTTGCATAGTCAAATAGTAGCATCTTTTGGGATGAATTTTCCATTATGTAGACAACTTATTCAAGACCACCTAAGGGCACATGCTGCATAGTCAAGCAAACAAATTCTCAGTTATTATCCATTTTGCAACCAGAAGTCAAGAAAAGGGTTATGGAGACCATGAATATTATTTTTATAATGTTGTGGCTGGGTCCTGAATTGAGATTCTAGATGTCACTACGTATCTCATTAGGATGAGAATCAAGCCACAAGTAGTTCTTGAAATACATTTTAATGTCATGCTTGATGAAATCATGGAAGATATTAGTGTAGGTTTGTAGAGCTCAGACTATAGTGAGGGAGACAAATCATGCATTTGTTATAAATCTGATGCCAATAAAGACCAGGGTGTTCCATATCATATCATATGCTCCTAGGGGTACTTTTCAACCAAGGGACCAAAAGTGGAGTTTGGGGTTAGGCCAAAAGGCTCGAGGCTGGAATCGAGGAATGCTCGAATGTTCCTACGTATCCCATAAGGATGAGAATCAAGCCACACGTAGTTCTTGAAATACCCTTTTTATAGATTTGGTTCATACATGTGAGGGGGTAAAGAGGACTTTATTGCAATTATGGATGGACCCAAGATTAAAGACTTGGGTGTCACTACGTATCTCATTAGGATAAGAATCAAGCCACACGTAGTTCTTGAAATATGACATGATTGGAGACCATGTCGATGATGATTCCTCTCGAGTGAAGGTATTAGGGATTGTTGCAGTTTATTGTCATATAGGACAAAACTGAAAATAGTTTAAGGTCATATACATGGACCAGTTCTATGCAGTTTAATGTATTGCAGCAAGGATAATGGGGAACTGTATAGTTTAACATCATATAGTTTGGACAAAAGGACATACACAGTTTAACGTCATGTAGGACGAAAGTGAACAGATATGAATAAGATGGTTGATGAGGAATTCATGGATCAACATCATATGGGATGAAGGTGAATCGATGCGAAGAAAGTGGTTTCAGGCTTGAACCATAGGAGGTTTCCTATGTACCCGGCCTAGAAGGCAAGGATCAAAGTCTGTGTAGTTCAATTGAGAGGGATTTGGTGATCGGGGTGTACCTGAGGATAGAGACCCAAAGATGATGTTGGGACTTAAGCATGATTAGCGGCCCAGAGAAGATGTCATGGTCGAAGCTTACTCTAAGCTCACATGATTGATGCTCGATATGAGAAACAAGAAGCAGCAACAGACCTGATGATCGTGTCACGAAATATGCAATCACGGAGGATGGTGTGGGGCTTATGCATGATTAGCTACCTCGGGAATGCATGTAAACAGAGACAATTGTGCATGCGGTGATCACAGTTTAATGTCATGTATCAAATACTTGGGGTGCTTGGCAGTTTAATGTCCTGCAGCTCGGATGATGCACATTTTAATGTCATGTTATATGAAAGGGAGACACAGTTTAACATCATGTTGGATGACAGATAGGGGCTATGTAGTTTGATGTCTTGCAAAAAGGAAAATGGGTGTATTTGTGTTACACAAAATACTTCTTCAATAATCTTTCATTGGTTGGAGTTGTAATAAGTTCTCCATCCATTGAGATTAAATAATAAGCTCCATTGGAGTAGACCTTATGTATTGAGTAAGGTACTTCCCACTTTGGCTCAAGCTTTGGAGGCTTCTTTCTTGGTATCATTGGGGTTATGTTGACCAATACCAATTATCCTTGAATTAATGAATAAAGGCAAACTTTTTTATTGAAATCTCATGCTATTCGATTCTGATAGACTTGTAAATAGTGCGGTGTGCACAATCTTTTTTCATCTAGTCATTCTAATTCATCCAATCACTTTTTAGATTGTTCATCTGTAGATAACTGAACAAAAATGGCAACTCTAAGTGATGGTAATTGGACTTCAATAGGAAATACTTCTTCCATTCTATATACCAATGAATATGGAGTCGATCGTGTAGCAGTGCGGGTGGTATTCCGATAAGCCCATAGAGCAAGAAAAAGTTTATTAGGCCATGTCTTCTTATCTTTATCCACCATTTTGGAAGTATGTTTGAAAGAGTCTTATTGAAAGCCTCTAATTGACCATTGGCTACTGCATGATACCGAGATGAATGGTTGGATATGATATTGTATTCTAGATACAATTTTCTTACCTCAGATGAACAAAAATTGGTACCATTATCCGTCAATATGGTTTGAGGGACACCAAATCTGGTAATGATGTTGGACTTGAAAAAGCTAAAAATGCTTTTAGCACTGACTTATTTGAGAGGAATTGCCTCTTCCCATTTGGAAAAGAAGTCAGTAGTAGTAAGAATATACTAAACTGCTTAGCTATAGTTGGAGGATAAGGTCCTACTACATCCATTCCCCATGTAGCAAATGGCCAAGAGTATTTAGCCGTATGAACCAACTATGGGGGTTGATGAATGAAATTGGAACATACTTTGCAAGAATGACACTTCTTAGTGAAATCAACACAATCTTTCTTCATTGAAGGCCAAAAGTATCCAAACCTTAGAATTTGACCAGAAAGTCTATGTCTAGACTAGTGGTCACCACAAACTCTTGCATGTACTTCATTCATGAAAGCAATTGTCTCTTCACCATCAACACATTTGAAGATAATTCCATCAAAACCTCACTTGTAGAGAATTTTTTGGTGATCTGGGATATCATAAAGAGTAAAATTGACCACACGTCGCAAGACTTGTTCTTTCCCGGCTTTATTAGGTGGGAGTATTCTATTTTGAAGGTATTCCCTGATAGGTGTAATCCATCCTGTAGTATGATAATATGGTTAAGAAATGGGACTAATTTCATTGATTTCCTAAGTTCTGATTTGAACATAAGGTGAAACTATACGACGGTGGGCAATACTGATGATTATTTAGTCCCGATTTGGATCTGCCAGGTCTATGGCTATATTAGCCAGTGCATCAGCTTGGGCATTTTGTGATCGCGGGACATAATAAAATGTTGGTTCTGAGGTAAATTCTGCCATTAACTCTCTAACATAATCACACAAAGGGATTAAATCTTCTTTTTAGATGGCATAATCCCCATTGACTTGTTTGATTACCAAATCTGAATCACCTTTTACCTTAAAGTGATTCACCTGTGCCTGAAGCGCCAATTCCAAGCCTGCGATGAGAGCTTGATATTATTCTTCATTTTTTGTACTACCTTCCAACAATAAGAAAGAATAGGGTAGCACTTTCTTTTCTGGGGAAATAAGAACAATTACTAACCCAACTTTGTTGAATTTAGGATCTTCCATTTTCTCCCCTGTTGGACTTCTAGAGGCACCATCAAAGTACATTTCCCATGTTTCAGAATTATCTTGAATAGAGAAGACTTCCTCATTAGGAAGTTCAATATTTAAAGATATATCTTCTATAGATGGGTGTTCAATAAGGAAATCGGCCAGATCTTGGCCCTTTATTTCCTTTTGAGACACATATCAGATATCAAACTGCTGCAAAATAACTTCCCACCTTGCCAGATGTCTTTTAAGCATTGGACGACTAAAGATAAATTTGAGCGGGTTATTGAGAGCTACCAATTGGAATTCATGATGTTGCAGGTAGTGTCTCAATTTCTGTACCACAAAGATTAATGCTAGGAAGCACTTTTCAATACATGAATATCGAGTTTCTTCTTCAAGCATAGTCTGAATGAGATAGTAAAGGTTGTTTTCATTCCCATCATCATTCTTTTGGGAAAGGAAGGCACCCAATGATCGCTCGAAATATGTCACATAGAGAATAAGTGGTCTTAATTCAATGGGTGGAATTAATACTGATGGACTCAAGAGATATTTCTTGAGAATATCGAATGATTCTTAACATTATCCAGTCCACTGGTAGGTGACTCCCTTCTTCATTAATCTAGTGAAGGAAAAACACTTACCTACCAAATTAGAAATGAAACACCGAATATAGGATAAGTTTCCTTGAATTCCTCTTAATTCCTTCAAATTTATAGGAGGTGACATATCAAGGATTGATTTTTTCTTCTCAGGATCAACTTCGATACCATGATGGAATACAAAAAATCCAAGGAATTTTCCTGAGGTTACCTTGAAATCACATTTCAAGGGTTTCATCTTCAAATTAAGTTGTTGAAGTTTGTTGAATATGATTTCCAAATCGACCAAGTGATCAGAACGTTGTCTAGATGTAACCACCAAATCATCCACATAACATTCAAAAAATTTCCCTAAAAGGGTTTGAAGATATGGTGCATGGCATGCTGATACGTTGCACCTACATTCTCCAGGACAATGGGCATTACCTGATATCAAAACACAACTTGAGGAGATCTGAAGGCTGTAGAATCCTCATATTCTAGGGCCATTCAAATTTGATTATTCCCAGAGTAACCACCCATGAAGTAAAGAGCTTCATAGCCAGCTGTTGCGTCAATTAAGAGTTCTGTGATGGGAACTGGAAAATCATCCTTGGGACAATGTCGATTAAGATCTTTGAAGTCAATGAAAAATCTAATTTTCCCATTATTCTTTTTCACAAGGAAAATATTATCCAACCATTTGGGATACTGAACATCTCTGAATAAATTATCCTTGATAATCTTATCAACTTCAGCTTCAATTTTGGAGGCATAAGTTGGGTGTGTTATTCTTGCAGCTTTCATGAATCCTCTATGTTCTTCTAGAAAACCCAAATGATGAGTGGCAACATAAGGATCAAGACCTGGAATTTCTGTATAATTCCAAGAAAATAGAAAACAATTTTTATTTAGAAATGAAGTATACATTTCTTGCTCTTTAAGTGTCATGGATGCACTAATTAAAATGGGGTATGAATCTTCTTTTGTACCCAGATTTATTTCTCTGAGTTCATCCACAGTGGTAGAGATACCCTCTTCAAATGGTGGAGGAGCATCCCTGAGATCTTCCTCTTCTTCTTCAATATGTGTTACTTCTCTTGTTTCTACTTGCATAGTAGATGACGAAGCAGAATTTCCATGGTCAGGAGAGAAGTTAAAATTTGAATATCTTGAAGAAGAGGCTTCCATTTCTAACCCTATTGATAATGAAGAGTCTTCTTGGGGTGATAGAGAGGATATGATGGATTGAGAATCGATATCATTTTTTTCCTCTGACATTGCTATAACTTATTATAGCCTTGTTGATGAAGTATAGAATTGCTGGATTTCAGCGGATGAAATGAAGACATATCCATTTAATCTTTCATCACTGCTTGGAGAATAATCAATTTCTCCCATGCTGTCTAGATTGGTAGCCATAATTGACATTATGGAAGTTTCCATAAGAGTTTCTGGATTTAGGTCTATCTTGTCAATTTGACTGATAGGCAACACATAATCTGTACTCACATGTATGAACATGTTTATTAGAATCTTTTCCAAACCATTTGGAGCATTAATTTTGGTGACCTTATTTACTGTGGATTTTTCCTTTCCCTCCATGTGATAAAATTCTACATCAATGTATTGAGATTCACATGTTTTGAATGGGGATTTATCACCATACAATGTCCCAATTTTACCATTGAAACAATATTTGAGGCATTGATGGTATGATGAAGGTATGACCGCATGTTGATGTAGCCAAGGTCTTCTAAGAAAAATGATGAAGGTTGTATCCTGAGGAACAACCATGAAATCTGAATTAGACACAAGGTCTCCAAACTGAATTCTGAGTGTAATTTCGTCCATAGTTTCTTGTTCATTCTTATAATATCTTTTACAGATAGATACAAATGTATGATATGTCCATGTACAACATCATCTTCATCTTCATCTATAACATATATCACTGCAAGACATTCTGCAGGATCATTCTCTCTATGGTAGACCTCAACCGCATCAATTTCAGTTTCGAATTCTTGAGGGCTTGACAAAGCCTCAATAAGTGCCACCCGAAGATCTTTTGATAGATTCAAGGAATCTAGAATTGATAACTTAGCTGGTACTTGGGAAAAATGTTTCAAGACATCCTAATTTTGGTCCAAAGGTCTGTGTTTCCCATCATGAAAATGTGGTTTTTTAGGTGCCTTGAAAGTTGATGCATTGGCAGTAGATGCCTCCCGTATTGAGGTAGGAGTTGGAAACACTCCTAGATTCGGTAGATTATACCGACTAGGTCAATCTATTTGCTGAGAGGAAGAAGGTGTAACCTCCAACCGGTCCTCCAAAAAAATTGTGTCAGGACCAAATCTTCCATGTGTGGAAGAACTTTCTTTTTCCTGTTGATACCGCTGAAGGGCTTTGACACAAGTTTCTTCTGCATATACAGTTCTACCAGGGGTAGGATTGAAATAGTGGATTCTAGAACATCCACGTCTTCCCTTGTATCCTAGACCTTTGTCTCTTCCTCTAACTCCTCTATTAGATAAAGGGAACTTAGGCTCAACATGATCAAAGCTGTCTTTGGTATATGGATCCGTTAAATGAATCATATTAACTTAACCGAAGATCAATTATTCATCTGATGAAGATTCTTCCTGATGAACTAGTTCAAGCTATTCTGTTTGTTGGGGCGGTGCCTATGCTTTTGAAGCAGATGGCATAAAATCTACCAGAGTCAAAGACAACATAGGATTTGAAACGAGCTCGTCTTCTTATGACTGCTCTTCTTTCTCCAAATTACACTGCTTCTTTGAGGATTTTCCTTCTGATGAAGGGGGTTTTTCTATGGTAGAAATCTCAGAAGACACAATTGGTTGATTCAATTGTGTTTGTAAAATGGCATGAGTTCGGTTGATCATTTTCCTGACCATACATTCATCATATTTTTGTGAATTTTTACTTTTGACTTTGTTCCACTCACCCTCTTTCTCTGGATCAGTAGTAGTAACAGATGCTACCTGGGTTGAAGAACCTTTCAGTTTTACTTTTCTAGAGTCCACCATCTTTTGAAGGAGGTCTTTAAAGACAAAACACTCTTGAATGGGATGCCCCAACATCTGATGAAACGGGAAATAGTTGGGGAGTTCTTCATCTCCTTCCTTGTTCGGCCTTTTGGGCCTTAGCAACTGAACCAGATTGTTTTCTAGAGCTGAGATGAAGTAACCAGGAAATTGTTCATTCCGGAAAGAATAAACTTTGTTCTTTAAATCCTCAAACTATTTCCACATTTGATCTCTTTGATCATCTTGACGAGGCGACCATTTTTGTTGACACTCAGGAGGTGGATCCCTTCAATATGATGAATGTTTTGAAGTGGAAGCAGGTACATGTGCTTGTTTAAGAGTAACTGTAGCAGTCTCTTATTTCCCTATTCCCTTTCCTGGAACTGATGGAATTACATGAGTTTTAGCCTTAGTCTTTGTAAGAGAGTCTTCTATCTGCTGAGAAATTGAAATAAGATCTCAAAACCCTCTTGTGCATTTCACAGGGATCAATGATGTGCATAATTCATCACGTAGATTTGCCACACATATTGGCAGAAACTCTTCTTGAGGGAGTGCTAAGCTTAAGGAACATGTTAATCCCTTCCAGCGAGCAATGAAACCCGAAACTCTTTCATTTTCCCTTTTTTATAATGGGTAAGATAGAAAACTGTTGTCTTTGGTAATGTTGATCTAAATTAAAGAAGGAACCTTTGATGGAGATATTCCCACCTAGTAATTGACCGAGATTGAAAACTTGTATACCAGAGAAAAGAAAGTACTTGTGATGACTGTAAAAAACACCTGACCTTAACTGCTTCTTTTTGTTGAGGAGTTCCCATCATAGGATCACAACGAGAAACAAAATGTGTTAAGTGTTGTTCTAGATCTCCCAAACCATTAACAATTGGGAATGTGGTATTCACAAAATTTGATGGGAGAGGAATTTCATCCACCCATTCAGGGTAAGCTCTCTTTTCTGGTTGAACATGTGCACATTTTCCTTCCATATCTTCCAAAAGAGTTTTTAATGACTCAATGGTAGTCATTAATTTTTGAGAAACATCTGGTTGAGCTTGGACCTCAGCAGGTGCAATAACTGGAGTTTGGATGGGTGTGACGACCGATACTGCAACTGATGGTAGTATTAGTGATTTTTGTCACATATGACCCATAGGATTGGACCTGTGAGGGTGTAATTGTAAAGGGGGATATTCTTGATCCATCCCAGTAGCTGCAACAAATTCCCTTGATTGATTAACTCCAGCATGCTTAGGAAGAAGACTACCTTGAAGTGGTTCTGTATTTAACCTCCTCAACTCCTTCATTTCTTCTTCTTGTTGTGCAAACCTTTACTCTAATGAGAGTTATTGGCCTTATCTAGAGGTAGGGTGGGATGTAACCTGAATTTTACCCTTTTCCTTGGCATTTTCCTTTCTGGAGTATGGAAGGGCATTACCCGAAGGAATGTATTGCCTCTGGGAAACCCTATGGCTTCTGGTATGCACACCTCCTTCATTTGTTTCTATGTGTATCACCTCTTGAACAAGAACTTCTTCATCTGATCCCTCCGAGTGAGCCTCATGTTCTAGGGGATTAGTGTCAATGACATTGATGACATTTATCAATGCATAACGCATTGCATCCCTTTTGTCAATGTTTCTGCAATACTATCTTCTTCCATGTCATTTATGAGACATAGACTTTTGTTTTATTGATCCTTCAAGAACTTCTTGATGAGTAATTTGAAGGGAATTTACTGATAATTTAGCTCTACGTTCCTCTTGTGGCTTCTCCCCTAATCGAGAGAAGACTGACATTCGCTAAGAGAGAGATTGAGAATTTGAAAAAGTCACTAGTCCAGTAGACTGGGACTGTTCCTTTTTTTCCTACTCAACTCCTCAAATCTTTTCTGTTGATCCCGAGGGTTGGATTAAAAGAGTTCCCATAATGGTGAGCTAAGGCTTCTCTTGAGCTACTACATCTGAAACTTTCTTAAAAGCCCTCCTGATTTTGTGGATTTTAGTCTGGAAATTGGCCGGATGCATCATCCTACATCCACTCAAATCACCGGGCTCAGATGATTGTTGGATTATTTCTAACACCTCTATCACATGATGATGTGAATTCTCTAAATGAGAAGCCTCTTTGATATTCTCATTTTCTTGATGTAAGAGTAATTCGATAACTTGTTCTTTATATGCTTGACTTTGGTAAGAACTAGTTGAGGCCTGTTCTTGATCAAGCCTTTGATTACGCACAAAACCAGTAATATGTGGCCATCCATGGGAAATAAAATTGCATGAGACCACTTTTGGAGGGCTTTGTTGATTGGAGAGAACAATGAAATGCAATTATCCATGAACACCCCATCCCATGAGATAAATACCAGATGGGGCATTGATAATTAACTGGCACAACCTTTTTAATGCGCCAAGGCATGTACGCTGAAGGTATCTCTGCTACTTTTCAACCTTTGAATTTCGGGAAACTGAGAGATATGCCGACTCAATTTGGTGTTGCAACCCTTCTATTAACCTAACATGATTTTGATATTCATCATAAGGTAATATTTTCTCTTTTAAGTGACAAAGATTTTTCCACATGTTGAGACGAATATCGTGAATACAATCTTCTGTCAACGTTTCTGGAATATCATACTGAGAGTCAGCCAAAGGCCAAAACATGACTGGTATTTCACCTTTTTCCAATTGTTTTCTCATATTCAACACTTCCACTTTGTCATTTGATGAAGATTATTATACCTGATTGGAACAAAGATGGTGCTTGTTTGTTGCTTCATCAGATTCAACAAGATTGGTAAAGAATTCATTTGTCAAATTAGAAGATAAATGACTTAGGGGTGGTTCGGAGAATGAACTACACCCCAGGATATATTCTGATTGATAAAGTATTTCACCTATTAGCAGTAAGGCATCAGACATGACTGGCTTCACATTTTCAAGTGCCTCATGATAAGAGGGATTTCTCGTTATTGTATTGTCCATTGAAGAATTTTCTAGGTAATGATAATCACTACTATAGAGAGGAATTTCGCAACTAAATTAATCATCATGAGGAGGACCACCATGGTGGGTTACAAAAAAAGATGAAACCTCTTGCTCCTTGGTCTTCTGGAATCACAGAGGGTTATCGTGGCTCTCATCTAAAAATGATACTTCGAGATTGACTGACTTTTCATGAAGAAATCCTTCATGAGGAAGTGTCTGATGAAGACCTTCGAAATTATTGTTATTACTTCCGGAATCTGGAAATGAGAGAGTAGAATATTGAGTTGCAACAGACAATTGTATGAGGGCTTAAAGAACTCCAGCATTGAGAAAGACTTTATTGCAGATTAGATACTGATTTTTTAACTGTGCTGGATGGGCTTTTTTTAGAATCTTTCTTACTCACTTTGGAAACCACTTGTTGATGAAAGTGGTTATTATGGGCAGGTGTATGTGCCTGCTCAGGAGAAATGGTTAGGTTAGGCTGATTATCTCTATTTAAATCGAGTGCATGTGCCCGCCTTGATTGTCTGTATGACATGGGGGAGTATGCCCCACGAACCTCCTAGACTGGAACATAGGTGTGTATCTTTTCTGAGGTGACATGTTGATGAGTCACTCCAATGATAGGGATAAATTTATGCTTCTTTCCCTGTGATGTCGCTAAAGTTGTTATAATATTCTGATAGGTATCCAGAATATGGGATGGGATTTTTTATGCTCTTTCACCCTTGTCATAATGTGCTTGGTGACTTTATCTACTGGAATGGGAATATATGTCCATTACATGCATGGAGTAGGTGTGTGTTTATTCTCTTTTCCTCCTTTTCCTGTTAGTGAATTCTGACAATACTCATGTGTGGGGGCAGAAAGTTGTGTCTGCCTCTTGTTTGACATTGGAGCTTTCCAATTGACATCTCTGGGTGCTACCAAACAAGACTGTTGGTTATCTTGATGAATTGAAGGTGTACGTGCCTTCTGATTATTCTCCACCAAATATTATTGATGAAATTACTTCAATACTGACAGACACGACTGCTGACATAATTGATGAGTGTAAGCAGGTGTATGTTCCTATTTATAGGTGGTCACCATATTTGATTGGCAAGCTTATTTGGTTGCAGTCAGACGATCCTGCTGACTAGATGATGAATTATAAATAGGTGTATGTGCCTTCCTATATTACTCCACTATAATTTCTTGGTGGGATTAGTGTGTTACTTCCAGACGAGTCAGTTGGGTAGTGAAATTAGGATGAACGGGTGTATGTGCCCGCTCATTGTTTGCCATCAAGTTAGATTGATGGACTTCTCCGGAGGGGGAAGAGGTAAGATCCTGCTCCCTGTTGGCTGAGTTTCGTCTCTGACGGTTCGTCTTGTGTGCTTGGGTCTGAGGAACCTGATCCGAACACCTAGAGGCGATACCCTCATCATGTTGAGGGTGCACTACCGCACGAGTCTAGCAGATATTGTTAATGGGAGTCCTCAGGAAGAACTCCTATCTTCTTGAAATGAGGCCTTGAGTGACCTCTTCACTCACCTCCCTATCATATGGGAGGGATTGGTTGTTGTGTTCTAGGGATAACGACCCGAAATGGTTGGAGATGGTGGTTGGAACCACCTTCTTCCTAAACATTGGTCGTCGCTGTCTGGACAACCAGGGTGATTTGTTAACTTGGAGGTCTTGTCGAGCGGCCTCCAAAGTTAGGATGGTACCGTGTTGATGATATTCCCTCACCAATGCATTCGAGACCCATTGTTGAAGATACCGAGTAGGTGATTTCTTCCTCAGAGAAGAAGAGGATCTAGCATGAGTAGCGGCTGAGGCATTCACAGGTGTGAACTTTAAAGAATCCATTTTGTGTTACAGAGAGATATGGAAAAGAGTACATGTTTGATATAGAAGAAATAATCAATATAAGTTTGGCTAGACTACATCTTTTGGATGGGAACATATGTTATTGATTTCTTTGTTGGCCCTCATATTGAATTTAATATGGACCTAAAAAATACGTAAAACATCATTTAACTTGGTTAAGGATTCAAGTCGGGTTCACCGTTTTTTTTCTTCTAGAAATGGGGATGACCTTGTTTGTTTAAGGTTCAGACTTTCCAATTGGTTTCTAATGGGTTTAATCATAGAACCATAAACATAAAATGATTCTATATCCATTTGGACCTACTTTCCAAAGGTAGGTGCTCATTAGTTGTGGACTGATGAGGCTTAAGAATTTGCATTGGTTGAGAGGATGGGAGGTCAGGCTCATCACACATTTTTTGGGGGAATTATTACCTACTCCGAGACTCTCTTATAGATTTAAGTTATCTTCATGAATCGTTATTAATTCACCAAGCATGAAAATTAGTTTTCATTTAGATTTTGCAATCAATGATTGATATGTATGGGATTTAGAGAATCTTTTATATGTATTTGAGGTTCTTTATCGATGGAGAGTCATTCATATATATTAGATATTCTTAGTCAATGGTATCCTTAAATACATTTTATAGAAATCTATTGGTCATTATGATAACCATACTGGTTTTAAACCCACTTAGTAGGGCACTTTAAGTTTATTGTCATTCATAAAGAAAGGGATTATTTCAGAGTTGGGATCATACTTGCAGATGGGATACCTATGTATCCTTGTTAAAAATGAATCAGAACCCATGTAGTTCAATAAGAAGGATATATTTTAATGTCATATGGGATGGAAAATAATTAATGAAATATGGGCTTGACCCTTATAAAGGCTTCCTACATAATCTATTTTTAAGGCAGAGATCAAAGCCCATGTAGTTAAGGTAAATAAATATGGGGTTTATTCATGGTTAAGGGACCAAAAAGAGATGTCGTGATTACTTTTATACTCTAAGCTCACGTGAGTCATGCTCGATGTGAGAAACAATATATATCAATAAACTTGACAATGGTT
Organism: Viscum album; assembly: GCA_963277665.1. Lineage (NCBI taxonomy): Eukaryota > Viridiplantae > Streptophyta > Magnoliopsida > Santalales > Viscaceae > Viscum > Viscum album. Next base: position 1,215,261,684 of record OY728137.1, read on the forward strand.
CCATGAAAGATGCAGTCATGAAAAATGATGTAGGGCTTACGTATGTATGACTACCCAAATAGAAGAAGACCATGACTTACATCAGGAAAGAAGCCCAGGAACATGTTCTAAAAAGGTATTTGTACTTTATGGAGATTTGGAGTTTTAACCCGAGGCTTACTCCTGAAAAGGAATCCCAAATTATGAGGGACTTATGATTGGGGTTTATTCCTATGAAGGAAGCCAAAATAAAAAGAAATTAAGATTTGGGCTTACTCTAGAGAAGGAGGCACAATGTTTAAGGAAACTATGACTGGGGCTTACTCCTAAGAAGGAGGCCCAGATTAAGGGAACTTGTAACTTGGGGATTACTCCTGAAAAGGAGTCCCATATTAAGGGAACTTGGAACTTGGGGCTTACTACTGAAAAGGAGGCCCAGATTAAGGGAACTTGGAACTTGGGGCTTACTCCTGAAAAGGAGGCCCATATTAAGGGAACTTGGAACTTGGGGCTTACTCTTGAAGAGGATGCCCAAAATCAAAATATATTCTCATCTTAAAGGATGAAGTTATATAGGAATCCTCTAACCATGGTTACATAGAGCATGTAAGTCATGATGTTTTGCGAGAGATTCTCACAAAATTCATTTCAGATAAGAAATCCAACAAAGGAACCATGCCATAAATGTATTGGAAAAGGTGTTTGAGGGATAATATCTTGAAGAGGATAGGTGAACGGGATAGAGGCACACAAATAAAGTTGGTACGCAAGTATGGCCACACAAATAATTTGGCACGAAAGTCTTGGCCGCACAAGTGTACTTGTGTGGAATGGGTTCATCTGGGCAAAGAAGAATCTCTAGGGTAAAACTTGGGCGAGACTTAACTCAATCCTCTAGTATTATCCTAAGATGTTTTCAAAACGGAGGCATGAAAGTTTCATTGAAAGGGTAGGGAGGCGCGCAAGTGTTTCTACTTTTAAGGAGGTCTGGACACTTAGGCACACAATTGTTGATGAATTCTAAACACATAGGCCTTATCCTTCTCCTTCAAGTCTTCCATTCTAGGTAAAAATTTTCCTTAGAAACTTCTGGAAGAGTTGAGTTAAATACTTGGGTAACCAGAGCTTGAATCTGAGTTTTGGAAAATTCGTCCTTGAAATGGGGGGCCCACAGGGGCTATTTATAGGCCACCTTGCACCTTAGGCAAAAAAAAAGAATTGGGAATGTAAGTGACTTGCGCGGTGCGCAGGTGACTTGCACGGTGCACTCCAAAATGGGCTTCTGGTCCACACCTTTATCAATTTTTGATGTTCTAAAAAGGGTGACCCTCTTTGTGCTTAAGGTATTATCCTTTTCCATTCATTGGAATCTGTGATGAAAAGGAGCGTCAACACCCCTGAGTAGGTCATCATCCTCCTGTATCATTATCATTAGGTTGGAAGACATAAAAAGGGAGACCTCTGCACAAGCACCACTCAATCCCTTTTTTATCTTTCACTTTACAACATATAGAATCCTTACCACATGATATTAAAATGAATGGATTAATCATATCACATGAACTTAAGCTATGAAATATGAACTTAATGGGATTTGATTCCTATTAATTATAATTTCTATGATTCTTATTTTAGGTTCAATCCCAACATCCACAGGTCTTAGATGCATGAACCTAAAATTAAGTTCAATGGGTCCTTTATGCATAACATTAAAGGAATTTTACTTGGTCGTGACTACACGAAATTTAAAAGGCACCAAGTTGGTCCTCATCACTTGACTATAAAAGTTATAATGTGTCTCATTAGGTGGAACCAAACTACATAGTTTTTTATTCCTTTCAAAGGTATATATAAGAAGCCACTTTCATGGGACCAATCCAAACTCCACAACACCTACCACATCCCTAGATTGTGAACGTTATAGCAAACCCAACTATGTCGCTTTAAACTATAGTATAATCACTAACTAAGAATATAATGATAGAGAACTTATGATATATATATGTTCACATTGATTCATTTTTTCGATCAATGACTCACTTATTAGTAACTCGTCCTATATGAGGATTTAGGAAGGATTCATGAATATATCTCAAATCTATAAGAGATTCATAGATTAGGTAGTAATTCCCCCATTAAAGGACATAGGTGAACCTAGAATCCCATCATAATTACCAATACTCATCCTAAAGGATCAATATTAATATCTCAGTGATTGAATACCTTTGTAAAGAAGGTTTGTAAATGCGCCTTTTATAGTGTGGTATTAAAGCTACTAAATTTTTCCCAGTGTAACACAATGTATGACTAGGGTCATCTCACTTGAGGAGCTTCACAATTATCCACTTTATAATTATAAATTATATAAACTACTTATTTTTTTGTTTTTATTATTTTTTAAAACTATGAAAACATATTGTATAAAGAATGAAAATTCTAACCCAACATGCGATAAAAAATAGAATAAGGTTAGTGAAGAAATTACACGGCCCTAAACTTTGGTATTATAGGTTCATTCATTATTTATAATTTTTATTTGAAATTCATTTTGATAGTTCAATCATGAAATATCATTCACATAATACCATACTTAAATATATTGGGTGTGAAATCTTAAATTCCTAGGAAAAATAAATTCTACCTTCTCCTATAATCAAGTTTGATGTCACACCCCAATATAGAGTGTGAAATATTCTAGGTTCTGGATCCATTGTATTCCATTCCATCCTTTGGAAAACTAAAATCCATCATTTGAAGAGTTTTTGTTCAATATAAGGTAGGTAAAAATTGTAAATTTAAGAATAAAGTTAACTTGATATTCATGTCACGATGGATGATTTTCCACACACCTAAACATCACCCTCATTCACAACAAATAGAATAAAAATGTTTAATAATTTAATGTATATAATTTTGGATCACTGAGGTCCTCACACAAGGCCAATCCTTGGGTCAATCACTGATTATATAGTCTAAGAGTTCGTAGTTGAAATAAATAGAAAGAGAGAAAAATAATTAGAGAGAGTATTAGAGAGAATGAAATAGAGAAATAAGAAATAAGAAATAGAATGGATCACTTGAATTAAACAGAATCCAATCGTTAAAAAATAAATAAACTAAAACTTTAGAATTAGTAAACTAATGTAAATAGTGCAATATTAGTGGTCGACCAATCTCTAATCCAGTGGTATAACACCCTCCTATTTATCCTGGGAGGGGTCTCTTATTTATTATCTACTTTAATCTTAAATATCTCATTTTTTTCTTTTCCAGAATTTCATATTTTATTTTTGGATCCTGGACACATGAAATTATCCAAATATATTGGGTATTTAATATTTTAGAGAAACACTATATTTAAGTATATCTAGATCAATTGTGGCATAAACAATTTCTTTTTTTCATAGACACTACATGGCTATTATAGTGACCCATGCTTCTAATACATGGATATTGCATATTTTTATATGAATATTAATAACATTACAAAAAACATTCCTAGGGACTATAACATTTTAGTATCTTTGGAAACTTGGAACATAATTTTCTTAATTCATAAAATATCTTAAATGTATTCCATAAACATTTTTCCATCTAGTAATCCTACTTAAAACCTTTCTTTTTAACCTAGGCAAAGGAAACATAAGAAAAATGTGAACTTAGATTCTTATTAAGGGTAAAAATTGAGATATGTGATCATAATATGAGCATAATGGTATGAGAACATGAGAATAACATTTAAAAACCATAACCTATATATAAAAGATCATAATATTGAGTCATGGAATAAAGACTGGAAGCTTATAAGACATGAATCAAAAGAAAATAAATTAACATGAGCCATGAGATCATAACATTGGCGTAATAAATATATTCTTGACATGAACATAAGAATAGAAAATATTTTGTCAAGGCTAACCGCCAAGAAATTCAAAACGTGTTAGGCCTTGGATAACCACCTATGTACCTGCTTTGGGCTTGGGATAACCTCCCATGTACCCTTTTTTGGGCATGAGATAACTTCTCATGTACCCTATTTTAGGATTGGTATAACCACCCTTGTACCAACTTTTGAGATTGGTATAATCTCCCATGTACCTTTTGATCTTATATAACATTAATCATCACCCAATTAATTGGAGAGAGTTATAGGTCCCACTCATCTCATAATGAAAATCATATATATGTGTGCCACAAGATCATAAAAAAATAATCACATCCCATGAAAAGAAATGGGTTTTATAAAAATTTCATCATATCACAACTTGTGGAAAAATATAGGTTACATAATCATTTCATCATTTCATTATAGCACAACCCATGGAAAATATGGGTTTCATAATAATTTTATCATGGTATAATCTGTGGAAGAGAAACGAATTTCATAAATATCTTGTCACTATAAAACATTCATATAACAAATAAGAATGACATCCTTAGTTTAAATCCCCATTAATGTATAAGTTATATCAAATGATATCATCTTAGACGGGGAATGATTTTGAAAGATCACTTGGAACATTTTTTGAGGAAAATAAATTTTCTTTTAAAATCACTCTTTAAAACTAAAAATCATAAAACATTTTGAAAATATTATTATTTGACAATAACCTTGAAAAATTATAAATTAATATTCAAAGAAAATAATTTTTATGATTATATAATTTTTTTTATGTTCTATACGGTAAAACAAATATTTCTTTAACATTTTTAGTAAATTACAAATGGACATTGTTTGGTAAAAGACATGAAGATTTATTTAAATTTTTTTAAAAGTAAAAAATGGGTAAAAATGAATTTAATAAATAATTTTATTAATGTTAAAAACATTTTTGAAAACATTTTTAGAAAACCAAGTTTTTGGAGAAGAGGTTTTTCAACTGAAAGAGTGAAATAAAGAAGATTCTTCTTAAAAAAACTTATTTGAACTCTTGAGTACTTAAAGAGAGGAAAATGATGGGAAACATGTATTATCATGAAATAAACATAGGAGAAAAAAATAAATGAGTTTATTGAGAAATATATCATAATATTTTATCATTGGAAGCATAATAATAAATAGTCCCGATAAATGATTAGATTGTATCAAAAAACCATTACCCCTTTGGTAACATGAAATCGTAAGCCTCGTGATAGAATAACATTAAATGAAACATATAGTATCACAAGAATAAATAATTTCATGATATTAAATGATAAATATCCTATATATAAACATTATAAAATAATAAAGGTACATAACATAACATATGTCTCAAATAAGGATAATTGAGATAAAAATCTATTACCTCTTTGATACCATTTGAACCATACAGCTCTTGAAAGAGCGGTCCTAAAATAGATATGTAAATAAGAAAACTTTAAAAAATAATAATAATTAAAATTAATTCATGAGAAGTATAGACACCACATAAAAAAAACACGTGTTGAATATGGATTTTGTCTCACAAAAAATAAAAGTGAGACTAAAATCATTTAACGCTTTATAAATCTTTTGAATCGTAAGCCCCAATAAAGAATAAAATCATGTGAAATATTAAATGTAATTAAAATAGGTATATTCATAATATAACATGACAATTTGGTAGTATATACAACACATAAAATAAATGAGTGGTGAATTTTCATATGTCTCCCAAAAATAAAAGAGAGACTAGAAATCCCATACCGTAAGTATTGAATTTTTTTGTACGTGTTAACAACTCTTATATAAGAAATTTAAGTTTATTATAAATCTATTAAAGAAACAAAATTAAATATATCATACCATATATAATTTATTTATGTCCTTTTATTTATTTTTTATTAAAAATTCCATGTAAAAGTTATGTTTTGGTTAATAACTGCTCTGTTTTTTCATATATGTTTTGATTTGTTATCTTCGGTCCTCTCACATCGATCATGGTTTCATAATATATAGAATAATAATCATGAACTAATTATCATATTTATACATGAATTATAATTTTAAGACCAATCATTAATGTTTGTTTTGATAAATGAATTATGTTATGATCATGGAGACAATATGCCATATGTACGCATGTGTAATGTTTCTATTTTTCAATGAACATTATGGAAAATAGGTAAGTAATATTTTTTCTTCCCAAAATGATAATAATATCATAAATACCATATTATTTCTTTAAATATACTTATAAATACCATCTTTTTGGTGTGGTGAGTAAAATAGAGGCACATCACTTTGTTAAGGTATTAGTCCACATGTAAACGAACGACGTTATCATATTTCAGTGAGTGAAATGGTAAGAAATGAAAAAATATATTATCATTTAATAATGACAAATATGTCATGAATATCATAATTATGTAATTTATATCAAATAGTTTTATTTACATTATCATTATTATCTTCCATGTGAACCTTATAAAAAAAATTATCTTCTATATAAAACATTAGTGAAAATGAATCACATCTCTTCATAAGGCAGTAGTCCGTTATACACATGAATGACATTATCATATCCTCTAAGGAATGGGTAGTAAAAAGGTATATATGATATAATGAATCCATAGGTATAATTATGTTATAAATATCATGTATATACTTTATATATCCATCATTATACCCAACCCTGAGAGGTGTAATGGAAAAATGAATAGCATCAGTTCATGAGGTGGCAGTCCACCGTACACAAAAATAATGATTTCATAACCCGTTTGGTGAAAGTAGAGATGGTTTTAAGTCATTACCATAACATAAAAAAATCTAATAATATGGAATATACTATGTTTATTATATCATAATGGTTTAATAAGAATTGAAGGAGGTGGGGGAAGTAATAAAATAAATATGCTCATTGAAGAATGTTACTGCTTCTTTGGGTATCCTCCTTAGGCTTGCACCAAAGCATTACTAGGTTGAATTTATTCCCAAAATAAGGATTATAGGATGAGAAGAAGAAATTTGGGAAGGAATTTTGGCTGATATCTTCTAAACCAAAAGGGTTTGAATATGTGAATAAAAGAGGAGTGGGGGTGACCTTTTATAAGTGAGGCGAGTGGTGCACTTGTAAGTTTTGAAAAGAAAAAAGTGAACTCACGTTTTTCACATTCTACAAGGTTAAAAATGGATTATTATATAGAATTAAACATGAAATGGCATATAAATGTCAAGAAAATAGATTTATAAAAGATTTTAAGGTCATTTTAACCCTTATACTTTTATTTTAACCACTCGGTAAACCCATTTTTACCTTAACCATGGTAATTAATTTTTAATGTTTCACTATTCATTTTGGTAAAAAATTAAATTGAAATTGTTAGATAATATAATTTATTCTGGTTATAAATATTTAATCCTTTTTTAAAAATTTAATTCATATAATTTTCCAAATTTAATTTAAAATTAATTCTGTAGATATGACAATAAAGTGGGTTTTCGAAGAGAAAATGTTCAAAAGTTTAAAAACTTTTTATATCCAATTTCAATATGGAATTGATTCCAATAACATAAATTTTATTAATAGATATAAAATTTCAATAATTTTAATTTAAAATATATTTAAAATACAATATAATTTTATAAATAATTTAAACAAAATGGCAATTTTCAATTAAAATTCAATATATTTCACTATTCATCAAAAAATTAATCTATTCAGCAAATTATAAAAAATTAACCCTAAGATAATTTTTGATATGGCGATTTCAAAAATAAAGTTTATTTCATCAAATCAATTTTCTAAAAGTGTCACAAATTAATTTTATTATTTTTCAAAAAATAAATAAAAAACTTTTTTTTAGAAAATATCATTTTTGAAATATATAACGACATTATAAAAAGTTAAGTAAATTTTTATCAATATTTTTTATTTATATAAAAAATTATATTTCATATTTATAAATTCATTATTAATATTCATAATGTTATTTTTAAGGTCCAGGTTATATAGTTTTTTCTTGAATAATATTAATAATATATTATGATTTTGTTAAAACTCAGTGTTGCTAGATAACCCAGTGTTGTGTGTAACGAAATATTAACTTTGTGTTGCTTGTAATGAATGAATAAATTGGGGTCAAATGTAATTAAATATATCCAGAAATTTTATTTATTAAGAAAAGACATAAAAACCCAAGGTGTAACATTCTACCCCCCAAAAAATGAATTTCTCCCTTGAAATTTTTCACTATGATATAAAAAAATGAGGATAATTCTGCCTAATCATTTTCTTATGTTCCCATGTAGCTTCCTCAAAATGGTGGTTTCTCTAAAAAAAATTTTCCAGGTGAGTGTTCTTATTTCATATAACGTTCTCTATATGATCCAAAAATCTCTAATGGTTATTCCTCATAAGAAAGATCTCTCTCCAGTGGTTTGATCTCTGAGTGTAGTACATGTGAAGGGTCAGGTATGTACTTCCTAAGGAGAGATACATGGAGCACATCGTGAACCTATGATAGGTTCAGTGTCAGAAGAAAACAATAATCTATTATCTCTATACAATCAAGTATTTTTAAGGGATTGATATACCTAGGGCTTAGTTTTCCCTTCATTATTCCACAGATAAGTTCATAGAAAGAAACTCTCACCAATATCATATACTATATCACATCAATGATTATCTTCATAAAATTTATGTCAACTTTGTTTTTTTACTTATGAGTTTGTAAATGAATCTAAACTTCTCTTTGATATCATCAGCTTACTTAGGTCCCAATAGATTTCTTTCTACCACTTTATTCTAGTGCATGGGAACTTTACACTTATTTTAATAAAGGGTTCATAAGGAGATAACTGAATGCTCGATTTAAAGTTATTTCTATAGAAAATTTCAACTAGAGGAAGGTGTTGATCCCAACCAACTTTTAAATAAAAATAACAAGATCTCAACATATCCCCTAGGGTTTAAATTGTTTACTCAGACTAACTATCTATTTGAGTATGATAAGAAGTGATGAAACTTAACTCAGTGTCAAGATGTTTATGAATACTTCTAAAAAACTTCAAGGTAAAATCCAGATCTAAATCAAATACAAGTTAATGAAGTAATCTATTAAACTTTACCACTTAATTAATGTATATTCTAGAAAATAGATCCAAAGTGAAAACTTATCTAATATTAATTAAGTGTGTTGACTTCATAAGGTGATCAACTATAACACATAATTAACTCAACATCAAAGATATGATAAACCCTAAAGGTTACCGGTACCTTTAATCATATATATAAAAAGTATAAAGGCATTCCTCCTCAAATACCTTTGTCACTATATACAAAACTAAAGGGTTTCATTTCCATAGATGTCTCTTAAAATATCCATAATTTTGATAAACTCCCATCACATAAAACCACAAAATGGGTGTTAATGATTTTGACCTTTACGATCAACCTTAAACTTTTAAACCCATGATGGTATCCACAACTCTTAAGTTAATCTTACATGGATACATATACTCTTCCAAAATTTAATTCACACTTTATTCCTTATATAATCTCTTATCTTATACAAAAACATTTTCATTGGAATATTGGGTTCATACTTGTACCAATAGAATATCAAATGTGATTTCATTATTCTAGAATTCATGTATAGGGAGATAATCACATGAAATTTCACTAAAGGATAAAAAATAATATTTTTACAGGGTTTATTCATAAAAAATCATACATGGAATTCCCAATTAATACGGGGGTGATAAGTGTTCCCTAATTATCATGATTCACTTCATCAATTTTGATTGAAAAAGATTTACCTTCATACTTTTTCATCAGAGGTTGTTGTGTATTATCGTCAATATTAGCCCTTATATTGGGGCATTGATTCAAATAATTCCTAAACTCCTTACACTTGAAACAATGGGGTTTGGGTGGTACATTCTAGGGAAATTTATCATTATTTTAATCAATAAATAACTTCTTCCCATCACTTAATAATTCTATTTACCGATGACCATCCCTTTCACACTTAAAAAATTTACTAGTTCCCTTAAGAAAATTTCCTCCATGCTTCTTCCCACACATTTTGTGACAATTAGGTCCTGGTGACAGCACATACACCTTGACTTTAACATAGCCATCGAGTTCTGGCCCACCTAGTACTACCAGTTTCCCCAAAGACATGTGGTCCCCACCATGGGGCCCACCCACATGTCTGAATGGATCATCCGACTAATGAAAATACCCACAAGACAACACATATCCTTTCTAGTGTGCTTTGTCCATACTCACACACACCTAGGGAAACTTCCCATAAGGTCACCCATCTTAATCACTACTCCATTCCAATAACACTTAACTATAGAGTTCTAATCATGTAGGCTCTCTAAAATACAGGTTCACCTTGTTGACATGAGTAATATCATTTAGTCATTTAACCCTTTATCATTCAGGGGTGTTACAATCCCCCCCTTTTAGAGCACAACGTCCTCGTTGTGGGCCCTAAATCTCAACCCAAGTAGTGCACCACACTTAAGGTTGGGTACCACCTATGATACCAAACATGACAATTGGGTACTGGTGACAGCACAAACACCCCACCTTTAACATGGTCGTCGGGTCCTGACCTGCTAGGTACCACCAGTTGCCCCGCAGACACGTGGTCCCCACCCTGGGGTCCACCCACATGCCCGAACAGGTCATCTGACTAATGATAGTCCCCACAAGACAACACATGTCCTTTCTAATGTTCTTTGTCCTCACTCACACAAACCTTGGGAAACTTCTCAAAAGGTCACCCATCCTGATCACTACTCCATACTAAGCACGCTTAACTGTAGAGTTCTAATCAGGTAGGCTCTCGAAAAGGAAGGTTCACCTTATTTACATAAGTCACATCATTTATACATTTAACCCTTTATCATTTGGGGTGTTACAATTTTAGCATAATGTAAATCTCATCTTCTTCTTTCCATGGTTTTTATATTTTCCTTCAAATTAAATTTTTCTCTTATTATCAAAAATGTGATATGGATACATAAATACAACCTCCATTTCAACCTTGATAGAATATAGAACAATATATTCATAGATATTGAAGTCTATTATAGCTAAAAACCTTAAAATACTTGGTTTTAATCCACTAAATAATCGATCAACATTTTTTTTCAGGGTGGATGATAATAGAAGATGTGTACCTCGTAAGCCTTATAAAATGTTCCTCATAGGTACCCATTGATTTATCATTTTTTTATTTATCAGAAGGAAATTCTTCTCCATATTCATATGACAAAATTACTTATTTAAAAATAAGTTTTTAAACTCATCCTAATCCAATGAGTCAATTTCATATTGTTGCCTCATATTCTTGATAATATTCCACCATTGATCTACTTCACCCTCCAAATGGTAGACAACCAAAACAACTTTCTCAGGCTAAAAATACTAGAGAATGGAAAATATATTTTTAGTTGTGTTGATCCATTGATCAGCTACTAGTGAATCAAAATACCCATTTAAATAAGGTGGACATTGTCTCATGAAGGACTCAACAAAATGTTGTTCCCTCCTTTTCTCAATTGTATGTCCATCATGATTCATAGCTTGAGAAAATTGTGTGAGTATATAAATGATTTTTTTCATTCCATCTCCCATATAATTCAATTTCTAAGTACTAGAATCATTTCATTTTACATCACATTCAATATTAAAATGATTTTTTAGGTCTTGTCCATTATCTAAAACCAAAATCATAGTGTAAGAAACACTAATCATAGAGGGGAACCACATAATCATGAAAAATCAATTATATGATATCTAAAACATGAAACTCTCTTTTTTAATCTATGAAACCTTAGGATTATCCCATGTAATTCATAGTCATTATTCATTTAAATATTTCATGATGGTTCATAAGGATTTTGTGAATTTATAAAGCATATCCCATAGGGGTGTCAAACCAGGTGTGTAGTTAGACCCATTTTCATGCACCAGGTGATGATCAGATCTATCTCAATGCACCTTTTTTAGAGTTATTACTTGTAAGTAAATTTGTTCTAGATACACATCCACTTATAATATACCTACAAGGATGAAATTTCATTGAAACCACTAGCTCAATCATTTACCAAATCCCAATACATTTAACAACACTTTGGATCACCCTTAGACTTATCCTTAGAGACATTCCTAGACATATCCTTATAAATATCCCCACAGATATCACAACAGTTTTCTCATTCTAGTTTCTAAAGTTGAACAAAACATTCATTTGATACTGTAACATCGTGACCTGGATGCCACTAAATCGGTGCTCTGAGCTGGTGGGTCTCTAGGCCTCAAGAGTGCCTCCCTATACGCGAGAGGCTACCAACTAGTAGCGAGGGTGTAAAGTTGTTATGGTGGGGAGACTATACCCTTAGATCAGATCAAGTAATAGAAAAGTAACTAAGTAAACACACAATGAAAAGTAAACATAGTGCAGAAGTAGTAAACAACTGAAATAGAACAAGCTGTAATAATAAATGAAATGATGTAAAATCCTGAATAGCTATGAAATAAAATACAAAACTATTCACCCACTAGGCATACCATACATATACAAGAGTAAAAAATAACTAAAAGTAAAAGTACAAGGCTTTGCTACTAAATTTGAGCCAACCCACATACCTGATCTCTAGACATTGTCGAACTGAACCAACCCGATCAATAGAACCACTCAGGTAGCTCCGATTTATCATGAAACAGTAGGCCTTAGCAATATCCACCATGAAACTTATGCTCAACCTAAAACGCATACATAAGGTCTACACATACACCGATGTGTACATGAAAGGGTGAGAAATAATCTCAGTAGTCCACCCCAATAAGCAACTTATAAATGTACCGCTAAAGTGTATGAAAAAGCAGTGTGCTCAACCTAGCTGAAGCACAACCAAAAATGTAGTAAACCCAATGTGAAGCCATAGTCGAACCCAGGGTATGTAATACCTACCATTTTGGAAAGTTCCACCAAGAATTTCCATAAATATATATGTATACATGTATAGTCACATACCTAGACATATATACATATATTTGAATATTCATTGGTATGTGAATCAAATAACAAGAAAACACATCATAAGTTGATCCTTGGGTCTATAATCTTGATTGCTTGGACATCATGTGCAAGGGAATTGATCTAGACATCATGCCACTCAAGTTTTGTATCATTAAGTCGATCTCCAGGTCCGTAATCCCATCGACATGTACCTGCTTCTACCAGTGTAAAAATTATATCTCTGAGAAATATACTTCACCGCAGGGGGATACTCATCCTACACATGGGTTCACACACACTCACCCCTAATCACTGGAAAAAAGATTCTATATACCAATGGTAAATCCTATAAACAAGGATATCTTATACTAACAGTCAATCTCATAAGGAAGGATACCATATACCGACATTCAATCTTTTAAAGAAGGATACTGTATACCTATTGGAAATCCTATAAAGAAGGATTATAGGGAGTACGTCTGGTCATTATGTAAAAGGTAACTGAGTTAGTCTCCATGCTTCCCATGTCTGTAAATCCAGTCCAATTTCTAAGACCTAGGTCTCAATTTGTAGGCGGTCATGACATTCAGAACTCAGATAATCCCTAAGGGCTTACCCTTAGGTGATTTGTGAAGAGATAAATCATCGGTGAGACACCATGATATATCCCTCGAGTCTCATAACTGATAATAAAGAGCATAATCATTATGATCAAAGGTCGAGAAGATCTTAATCATACCCAACACTTAGGAGTTCATAATCTACCATGAGTCTTGGGTATTCATGCCCATATAAAGAGAGAACTCACTGGTGAGTCATCATGCTACACCCCTCAAGTCTTGTAACTGATGCGGAAGATTGTAATCATTTTGATCAAAGGCAAAGGAAATTATAATCCTCCCCACCACTCAGGAGTAATAATCTTCCACGATTCTTGGGTCACCATTCCCAAAATCGAGGATAGCGTAATCATCCTCATCATATATCATTCAGCCTATGAGTCCATACAATAAATTCCTACTATAGGAATCCAAGTATCACTCAAGTTTTACTATAAAAATCAAGTAAGGCTCAACAGTTTAATATTAGGAAGAACCTATAGTCATACCAACAAAATATATTTCACAATATATACATCTAGGCTCAACATACAAGTCCCAGGTAGAACCTATGGGTATACCACTAAATATTTGAAATAACATGGATCTAGAGCCGGATCTCAGGCAAGCACATATAAGAATCCTAATAAACAATATGGATCCCAGGAAGAATATTCAGGAATCCCAATAGAAAGGAAGACACCTTGCATCAGGATCAATAGACACCAACCAGGAAGCACCTTTGGTAAACAATGCTGAATTAACAAAAACAATTTAGATATAAACAAATCGGTGAGGGTGGACAGAACACCCAACCCAACACTCCATTCACATCCTCATGAGCTTACCAGTTCTGAAGAGGTTCTAGGTGACACACAAACACTATCTCTACCCAAAACCGATGTAAAAACTCAGGGTCACTCAAGAAACGAGCACCCACTAAGTCCCTCAATTAAATCAATAAGAGGAATCCTACTCGGGATCCTCCAGGTAAACACATAGGTAATGGGTCCTAAAAGGGTTTCCCTAGATCAACATGTAAGAAAAATAATCCCTTAGTGGATCCTTAGAAGTAATAGATCTCACAACGTCATAGACCAGAAGGGTATGTATCAAAAGGGTAATGTCCTCAAAATCATAGATCATGGGAGATAACTAACAACTCATCATAGATCAATGGTCTCAACTAGGTTGGTTCGAACACCAAACCTATAATTTACATTCATTTTCCTCCCTCAGAAGATGTCTAGAAATGATAACTAGAGGAAGAACCACTCCATTTATATAGAAGACCCAAAACACACACACTAGGATTCCTCAGAATGCTCCATGGGTTTCACCATTAAAATCTACATGGAAAACTACTCAGAATGGACTACTTGCGGGTCCAATTTTGACATCAAGAAAAAAATACACAAAAAACCCTCAAAGGGTTGAAAAAGGGGCAGTACACAACATGAATCCTCGGTATATGGTGTGTACTCCCACCACGCCACATGAGTGTGTACCTTCACCGTCCTAGGTGTGTAAATACCCCAGGTACACAGCATGTACCCAAAACGAGGTACATGACCATGTACCTTAATCATCCTGGCTGGATTCTTGGCCAGACCGTGTACTTCTACACGGTGTGCTACCCATCACAGGGTCAGGCCATGTACTCCTACACGGCCTTGTACCCTTACACGGGTAGACATGCCCGGGTACTCATCCACATGACCGAGTACCAGTACACTATGTGTAATCTAAAAAAACCATCTTCCCTAAATAGAAATAACAAAAAACGTGCCCCCCTAAACCACACACCGTGTAAACTAGGTTTACTAGTAGGAAAACCCTCAGATTGCCCGAAAACCCTGTTTTCATCCCCTAAACAACAGATGAGGCCTCTAGGGGCCGTTAGCAAGTATAATAGGGCTATAAAAACTTGAAACAACGTGTTTAAATGGTATTTTCATCAAATCTTAAAAACAACCTACCTCTGGGAGGAAACACCAAAGCTTGGGTTGATTTCACCATCCACGAATGTCGCACAATGAACCAATGCGTCGAGGGCTTCACAACGACACCTTGTTTCCATTCTCTCTCTCTCTCTATAACTTTACCTCTTCTACCTTAGGTTGCGATGCATGAGGAGATGCACAGGAGGTTTTCATGAGTAGGATGAGGAAAAAAGAGAAAATAAAGGGAAAGAAAGAAAAGAAAATGAAAAGGAAAGAAGAAAAAAAGGTCTAGGCTAGCCCCGATGCCCGACTCATGTTTATGGATTTCCTAGGATAAACTCCTCATTCCAGAATCAACAAAGAAGAAAAAATATCAATAAAACACTCCATTTAAAATTTATTTCTAAACGAACCAGTATAAATAATTTAATATTTAATTTAATAAATATTAAATATTAATTATTCTTCAAAAATTTGAACGGCTCAGATTTACACCAAACTCTTATCCTAGGGTAAAAACCATATTCTAGGACCAACAGAGTGGTCAGTAAAATTATACGAGATCATCTAATAGATAAAAAAGACCATTTCACCCCCTTAGGAGCGTCTGAATGCAAAAATTCAATTTTTTGTTCAAAACTACAGTATGAAAAAGCACAGTTCCTTACAAAATCCCTACCATAAACATTCTCATCCCTAAGAATACCAGTGAAAGGACTAGTAGCCATGCTCCCAACCTGAGCATTTACAAAACCAAGGTATTTGGACTATCCAACATCCATCCTTATAGCGTTAACATTTTCCTTCTATACAAAAGGCATTTTACTACGAATGATATGGTTCTTCCCACCATAAGAATACCCTTATCGTCCTCTTAAACAAAACCAAACACTGAGCACAACGACTAATGGGAAATGCCAAAGGTCAACTAAAAATGAAGGTCACCTCCCTCAAACTGCCAATGGTTTACTCCCCACTATATGGCTTACCTTACACCGCTCCTAAAGTGAAACCAAAACATGTTCCTTCTTCAATAGGGATTAATATTAAGAAAGAAAAAGGATCTCGGTGTAGGAATAAAGCTCTATTAGTATAATCAAGATGAAGTCAAGGTGGAGAATGACTGTCTCTAACAGGAGTGCACTGAGATTTCACTGAAGGCGTGTCCATATCTCTTCAATCCACACTCACCATCTTGTCAAAACCAGACCAAGATTCAGACATGGGTCAACTGTCTCATGGTAACCCGACATTTCATGATGTACTATCTACCATAGAGGGACTTTTCAACATAACTTCCAGGGTCCAAACCCATAGAGAGTCTTAAAACATTGGTCCTTGTATCATACCCATCCACTCACCGATTTAGATTTAAATGATACCACACGCAACCAATGTGTATCTTTATCACCCGACCCGTATACAAAACAACATTCCTTTCACGAGCATCTACCCATGTCCCAACTACATCAGCAATAGTGGAAACACTAGTCGACCAGTCTAGGAACCCGAAAGGTCCTTTCCGTTGAATCCAGTCTCGAAAAACAAGCGTGCTAGGTGCTTCATTAAAAGTTGAAGGAATCAAAATGACTAACAAAAAACTTGAGCACCTACCGTTACTTGATCAAAAAATGAGCATAAAACTAAGATCACTATCCAAAAAGGAATCTGAATTAAGGGGCCAAAATTTCAAGCAGGTTTCCCTAAAACAAAACAAATGTCGAACTACAAGGGTCCAAGTCTAAAGAAGGGGTCTCTAGGTCTCCCACCTATCACTACAGAAAAAGTCTCCCAATAGGGTCACATGGTACAACCTCTAAAAAATAGGTAAATACCACAATGAACACAAAGGTAAAAAATGAAAACATACCCTACTAGGGACCTGATCCTCTCTGAGCATCCCTATAAAAAACTGAACCCTGAAGGTCACAACCAAATCAGAATAGAAAAGATGAACTGTCACTCATTAGGTATCCAGATATAGAAATACCCCAGGGAGGTCTAGTTCATAAGAAAATCCTTGGTATCAATCAACATCATAATAAGTGATCCAACTATATAACCACAGACCTGTGAAACAACACCCAACAAGGGGTTAAAAAGAAAGGAATCATGTGCCATATTGACCTACTAGGGTCACTGCATAGGAGGTACATGAGGAATGAGTCATCAACCTCTAAAAATATTACCCAATGTAGATCAACATAACCCTCCATCAGAGTAAAATGTATGTGTAAGTAGACCCAAGGTCCTAGTCATCAATACAAACACACAATAATAGGATTATATGCTGTGAATCCTACATGCCTTGTATGATGCATGAGAAGCCTCTTTCCTTTGTCGGCTAAGAGTAAAAAACTATACCTGGCATCTTAATAATGGTCATGATCAATAGATCCATAGTAAATCATAACAACCACATAACATGTGAATCACTCAAGGAGAAATCATGTACAACTATAACATCACAAATTAGAAAAAAATACAAAACCCTTGGCAACCAGGAATTCCTACTGGAACAAGTGTTCTCGATGCAATAGTATGATATCCATCACATGTTACAACACATTAATAATACTCATGTCTACCATATCACAAAATATTAAAGACTCGGAGAAGAAAAATCCTATAATACCACTTTGTAACGTCCCAACCTGGATGCTACTAAACTGGTGCTCCAAGCCGGTGGGTCACTAGGCCTCAAGTGCACTCCCCATACACCAGAGGCTGCCAACTAGTAGTGAGGGTGTAAACATGGTATGATGGGGATAATATACCCTAATATCAGAGAAAGCAGTGGAAATGTAACTATGTAAACACACAATGAAAAGTAAAAAGAGTGGAGAAGTAGTAAACAACTGAAATAGAACAAGCTATAATAATGAATGAAATGTTGTAAAATCCCAAACAACTATACAATAAAATACAACATTGGTAACCCACTGGAATGACCATATAGATACCATATTACAAAATAATTGAAAGTAAAAGTACAGGGATCTGCTACTAACTCAGATACAACCCACGTACCCGATATCTCAACACTGTCAAACTGCACCAGCCCGATTAGTAGAACAACTCGAGCATCTCCACTCGATCATGAAACACTAGGCCTCAACCCTATCCACCATTCAACTCATACTGAACCTGAAAATTATACATAAGGTCTACACATACAATGAGGTGCACATGTAGGGGTGAGAAAAAATCTCATTAGGACACTCTAAAAGCAACCTATAAATGTGATGCTAAATTATATACAAAAGAAGTGTTCTCATCCTAGATGAAGTACAACAAAAAATGTAGTAAAACCAATGTGAAGCCACAGTCAAACCCCAAGTCTGTAATCCCTTTCATCTTGTCAAGTTTCACCATGGATGTCCATAACTATATACAAACACATGTATAGTCCCATACCTATACATATATATATTGTTATGAATATTCATTAGTATGTAAATCAAATAACATGAAACCAAATCAGTAGTCAATCCTTGGGTCCGTAATCCTGATCGCCTAGGCATCCTGTGCAAGGAAATTAAGTTGGACATCATGGCACTCAACCCGTGTATCATCAATTCGATCTCTAGGTCTGTAATCCCATCAACATGTACCTTCTTAGGCCAATGCTAGAATTATATCTCTAATCAAGCTACATCACCATAGAGGTATACTCATCTTACAGTTGGGTTCACCCGTACTTGCCTCTAATCACTAGAATAAGGATGTTGTATACCAACAGTCAAGACTGTAAAGAAGGATACCATATACTGACGATCAATCTTGTAAGAAAGGATATCATATACTGATGGTCAATATTGCAAAGAAGGATACGATATACTAATGGTCAATCCTATAAATAAGGATTCCAGGGAGTACGTTTGGTCATCTTATAAAAAGTCACTGAGTCAGTCACCATGCTGACCAGTCCTGTAAATCTAGTCTAATGTCTGAGCCCAAGGTCATAGTCTGTAGGCGGTCAGGACATTCATAACTCAGATAATAAATAAGGGGCTTACCCTTAGGTGATCTATAAAGAGAGAAATCATTAGTGAGACACCATGATACACTCCTCGAGTCCCATAACTGATATGGAAGAGCATAATCATTCTGATCAAAGGTCAAAGAGATCATAATCATCCCCACCACTTGGGACCGTGTAATCTACCAGGAATATCAGGTCATCATGTCTATATAAAGAGAAAAATCCCTGATGAGTCATCATGATACACCCCTTGAGTCTCATAACTGACACAGAAGAGCATAATCATTCCGATCAAAGGCCTAGGATATCGCAATCATCCCCACCACTCAGGAGTAATAATCTACCATGAATCTTGGGTCACCATGACCGAAATTGGGGAGAGATTAATCATCCACATTATATATCATCTAGCCTATGAGTTCGTCTAAGGCATTCCTACCACGAGAATCCAAGTATCACTCAAGGATTACTGTAAACATCATGTGAAGCTCAACATCTAGATACCAAGAAGTACCTATGGTCATCCCAACAAAATATATATCATAATATATACATCCAATATCAACAACCAAGTCCCAAGTAGTACCTACGAGTATACCAATAAATATCAGAAATAACATGGATCTGAAGATGGATCTTAGTTAAGCACGTATGAGCATCCTAATAAGTAATACAGATCCTAGGAAGAACATCTAAGCATCCCAATAGAAAGGAAGATGTCTCATGTCAGGCTCAATAGCCACCAACCAGGAAGAACTTATGGTAAACACTACTTCATTATAAAAACCAATTCATATATGAACAAATGGGTGAGGGTGGCTTGAACTCCCAACCCAACACTCCAGCCACAACCTCATGGGCTTACCAGTTCAACATGGGTTCTGGGTGACACCCGAACACCATCTCTACCAAAACTCAACATAAAAACTCAGGATCGGTCAAGAAAAGAGCACCCTATGGGTCCCTAAAGTCAAGCACTAAGATAAATCCTACTTGGGATCATCTAGGTAAACACATAAGTAAGGGGGTTATTCAAGGGTCTCCCTAGTTTGACATGTATGAAAAGTCACCCCTCAGAGGATCCTTAGAAGCAGCAGGTCTCACTACCTCATAGACCAGAAGGGTACATCTCATAAGGGTAAGATACTCAAAAGCATAGATCATGGGAGATAGCTCATATCTTATCTCAGATCAAAGGTCTCAACTAGGTTGGTTGGAACACACAAAATATCATTTACATTCATTTCTATTACTCATAAGATGACTAGAAATGATAACTAGAGGTAGAACCTATCCATTTATATAGAATCCACAAAACACTCCCTAGGAGTCTTCAGAACAGTCCACAGGTTTCACCATCATGATCTATGTGAAAAACTACTTATAATTGACTACTTGTAGGTCCAATTCTGACACCGATGTGAAAAGACAGGAAAAACCCTCAAAGGGTTGAAAAAGGAGCAGTACACAACATATAGCCTCATTACACATCATGTACTCACACCACACCACATTGGCATGTACCCTCACCGACCTAGGTGTGTAAACACCCTAGGTACATGGAGTGTAAAGAGGGTACACAATGTGTACCCAACACGAGGTACATGCCTGTGTCCCTTAACTGTCCTGGCTGGATACTTGGCTAGGCTGTGTACTTCTACATGGCATGCTACCCTGCACAGAGGTCAGGCTGTGTACTCTTACATGACCATGTTCCCATACACGGGTAGACATGCCTAGGTACTCGGCTACACGACTGAGTACCAGTACACAACATGTACACCACTGTACATGGTGTGTACTCTCAAAAATTCATCTTCCCTGAACAGGAAGAACACACAATGTCCCCCCTAAAGCTCATTCCATGAAAAATGGGTTTCCTGTAATGCCCCAAGCTTGATGAACTTGAATAATACTATATATTGGTGATTCACCCTATATCCCCTGTTTTAAGACGTTTTATTTATAGTACTTGGTAAAAAAAGTAATAGATAAGGTCTTGTATTCATTAAAATATTACTTTATAACAGATAAAGCCTTATAAGGAAATGAGAAATCACCACTAACCTAAAATACCCACCAAAAACCCTATTATGATTACTGGGAGACCGCTCAAAACAACAAGAACCCCGAGTAGATGATAGGGGTCCTTAGCATCCGCCATAAAAAACATAAGAATGGACAACGCCACTGCGGCCACACTAAGCATCAAAGGTATGACGCGTACCATTTTCTTCTCCTTCAATCACTTTGAGTGTAAGAAACCCCGAGACCAGGTTTTATATGGCGCCAATTGGACCGTTACCTCAAGTAACCATTGGAAACTCAATGGCTATAATTATATCCATTAGCCATATGGTGTTTAATAAAATAACAATTAAGTACGCATGGATGTGGTAAAATTAATAATAATAAGAGAGTATTTTATATATGTAAATCTTTTATATATTAAGTTTTGAATGAATATCATTATAAAATTATGATTCGATTATTTAGTTATAAATTATTAATAAAACTAATGTTACTATAAAATCATAATACATATCATTTTGAAATTATGTAGTGAAATACATAATTTATGCAAACAAATGAGTAATTATTATGGGTATTATACATTTTAAAAAAAATGACACACATAAATATATATGAAATTATAATGATTGTTTTTGGATTAATGTTTTATAAATTTTTTAATAATATGTATTTTTGTTGTAACAATTTAATTTAACCAACTTTCTTATAAAAATAGATCCTTACTTGTTTTATAACTTTTAAATTTAGATGATATGATATATATTGGATAAATTTTTATTATAAAAATTATTTCTTTATAAATAATTAATAGTAATTTTAAATAATGAAATTAATAATAGTAATATGTAAATATTTTATAATTAATAATAAATACATGTTGTTTCAAATTAATTGGAATGTTATTTATTAAGATTTATAATATGAATTATAAATATATATATATAATTTATAAATGTATATATATATATATATTTATATATAATTGTTATCTTTTTAATAAAATTATTTATGTTATGATTTATATAAAAATATACATGTTTATTTACAAGATTAAATAAAATTCGTTTATAGTAAGATATATGTTTATAATAGTAAAGGTATTAAGTAAAATTTACTTTTCTAAAGTAATGTTTAAATAAAATTAACTTTTGAATTTT
The DNA here is from genome assembly GCA_963277665.1 of Viscum album. Lineage (NCBI taxonomy): Eukaryota > Viridiplantae > Streptophyta > Magnoliopsida > Santalales > Viscaceae > Viscum > Viscum album. The sequence goes on from OY728137.1 coordinate 1,215,284,326, forward strand.
TAATGTTATTAATAATATAAGATAATAGAATAAAAGATAGTGGAAATAATGTTAATATAATAGAATGATTGAAGAAAAAAGGGGGTAAATCCGGTTTGGGTAGCCGCCAAGTGGATCAAAACAAAAGGGTAAAAAAATATAATAGTAAATAAAAATAAAATCCGAAAAAAGAAGGTTAAAAAAAAAAAAAAATAGGAAGGAGGTCCGACTCCCTCCTCGTGCACCAGACCAGGCCGACGACGGCACCAACCCGCACGCCACCGTCGCCTCGCCATCGGCCGCCCGAGCGCCACCCCACCTTGCTGACGCCACACCGAAGCCTCGCCGTCAGCCACACGACACCTTGATGTCGTCGACCATCACCTCGCCACTTCGGGAGCAGCATTTAAAGGTGACCGAGACCCCTCCGGACCAGCACCGACTGACCCCATGCTCCCTCTCCATTATACATGATGTCCGTGACCCTCAGAGGGTCCCTTGGGCCTCACCTTTCCACAAACCTACCCTACTAATGTCTCAAAACTTAACCATCTGAAGATCAATATATATATATATATATATCTGCATTAATTGTATCATTGGAGTTTCTCCAACTCGGAGGTTTGTCATTTCCTTCAGTAGTCAAACGTGGGGTCCCTGTTTTGAACTGAGGCCTTTTGATCCTTTTAAACCCTCTTCTAAGAAAATGAACCCGACGGGTTCAACCTCTCCACCTCTCCCTCAAGCTTCTCAGGATCTCCAGCAAGCTTCCCTCCCCTCTCTGCAAACCCAACTCTTCCGCCTCCATCTAGGTAAGGGTGCTTTTTCATTCTAGTCTACATTGCACTAGTTTTATATAAGTTTATAAAATTATACAGATTATATATATATGGGCGTACAACCTTGTTTTAGGTTTTTAAAACCCTAAAAACCCTCTACACACCCTTTACATTTAAGGTTTCAAGCTTTTCAAAGAAGATTTCTTATTATTTGGAGGGAAAATGAGTTTTTATATAAGTATATATATGTTTATACAGTTTGTATATATATAAACGTTTTGATCCATGTTGAACCCTGGAATTCCTTTCTTATATACAGTTTTGAGGATCTTAGGTTTGGTTTATGATGTTTTCAGTTTTTATTCCTCATGAAAATCAAAGTTTACATTTATGTTTATATATATATATATATATTATAGTACGTGCCATGCATGAACTTGTTGGGACAGTATCACCTTCCATTTTTTTCAGGGAGATTTTTCATTGATTGTAAACTCAAGTAGTTTATGTAAATTTAGTTGTGAAAAACTTCTATCATATATCTTATAAATACACATATATAATTTCGGGTGTGTACACATATATATACATAATCTCAATTCATGTCAATTTTTAAGTTTTCAAAATAATCGAGTATGATATACTAAGAATTATAAAGATTGTTTTTGAATCTACTTTTAATATGAAAAATCCCTTTTTTGCGAACTTTGTATATATATATATATATGTGTGTGTGTGTTTAGTTATATAATCATATATATATGTTTTCCAATACAATTCAATTATGATTTTTAAGAGATAAATACTAATATTAAAATAATATTTTAGATGCGAACTAGGTTTTGGGTTTAAGTGTAATTATGTTTACAGTACAAAACAACATTAGTTTTTATATATTTATGTGCATATAGTTAATTATATAATAGACCTTATATGGGTTTGGTTTTCAGTTAAGTAATTAATTAATGGTTAGAAATATTTAGATCTTAAGGAATTTAATGGACTTTGATTAAATTGTGTAAAAACCCATATATATATACTTTGCGTATATATGGTTATGTAACATGTATTTATTGGTTTACTTTCCAAAACCCTATTTTCAATTACTAATTATCAGGACTTAGTTTATACTTTGAAACATGTAAGATTTTAGTAATTTTGGTGGCTGCTAAGACAATTTGTTTGTTGCACTAATGAGCTTGTTTAATTGAATTTCACCCTTGTTGTACTCATATATAGTCTTATTACTTAATAAACCCCTACAGATATGGTCATTGGTTAATCAAGTTGTGATTTGGTCTAAATGCATGCTCACTATAAATTTTATCAGCATGTATATAATTAAATGTGCATGAAATATGGACTTTAAACTAATAATTTATCATTTCATGTGGAAAACCCCATTCATTCATCATTTTATGTACTTTTATTATTACTACATGTGCAAAAGATATTTTGCTTATCCATGCCTGCCTTGGGAATTGGTTATCATCAAACTTTATATCTTCATTTTCATATCATGTATTTCTACCATAAATGTACAATAGTTTCATTATCCATTTTATTTATTGTTATATTCGATAATTCGTGCATATGAAAAATAATGGGAAATGAAATTAAATTACCCAAAGTAGAATGGGACACCTTGGGTAATATCTAATAAAATTAAATTAAATAAATCAAAGTTGTATGTGCACTTTGATTTATGAGGTATGAGGAATGAATTGGACTTATTATGTGATGGGTGGGCCTCGATATAGCCCCTCGATGCATCGGTAGGTCTCATGAGACAAAACAGAGTCACGACACAAGGCCTTACAACAGTAGACAGTTCATTTGAAATTCTTGGACATAAACGGTTCAGGTGAAATTCTTGTACATTGATGATTATGGTCTTGGCATGAGGCCTTGACACAGTCCAGCATATTCATTTTCCTAATTATGAATATGTAATTTAATTAACTAGAAAAATATTTGATTAGTAGAATATTGGTTAAAGAGCTAATGGATTAAGGTCGAGGCCTTAATCAATAGATGTCTTGGCTAAGGCCTCGACAATATGTTTACAGAAGGTTCTGCATTATAATCCCTCATTATGTGTATGTTAATCAAGAACCATTACTTATGAGTATGAGTTTAAGTGCATATGACATATAATGCATGATCAGTTTTCCTTCCCATATTATTAATGAAAATTCTAGAATTACATTTATTATGTCATCATGTGCATTTAAATAAGTTGTAGTGAGATTAATTATGCGCAACTCTGATAATATTCTTGTTTAGAAGTATTGGAACACCTTTCATGATATGTTATTCTTACTTAGTAGTTTTTATGTACCCCCATGCAAGCATGCTTATTTTGATAGTTCTGTAATTTTCAGTGGTATGTTCAAATACTTGTGCATGTCTTGCTCTAAATGTTTTATAGCCACCTTTGAGGTGTTGAGTTGTTTTCTTAAAGGAATTATTTTAAGTACACGAAATAATTTTCAAAGGTATTTTTCAAAAACTATATTTAAATAATTTCAAAACCCCTTACTGATTATTTCAATGATCACCCTACGTTTTTGATTAAAAAATTTCAGGTTACAGTTTTCAGCAGTTGAAATATTTCAGAATGCAGCTGGTTGTCCCAGAACATTAACCTCGCGAGCCTCTGTAATTTTGGGAAATGATGTATTATTTGTAAATGTTTTTAATGAATTTTTAGTACATCATGTCTCATGGGAACCGACTCTGGGGTGTTCAGAGGACGAAACCTTCCTCTGGGCAGTTCTGGGGCTGGATCCTTACAGTTGGTATCAGAGGGTCGGCTCAGACAACTCTGGAAAACCAGGTAGTATGAATATATAACTATGATTGAATAAGTAATTATGTTGTAATTTTCAGATGGCTGATGGAAAAGTACCTACCAACCTACTGTCACTTCCTATTGAGGCCATAGAGACCATTGTATCTCTAGCTAGCCGAGAGGAATTTTTTAATTACTCCCATATTCGCATGTCATGAAATCACCTGTATAATGTCTCAAACTCTCCTAGGGTGCTTAGTCTACACCGGGTGTTTGGAATGGATTACCTCCTTATGAAGATGACCCAATTCCCCTCATATGAACGCCAGGGAAGGTACTATGAGGTACTTTTCCAAGTGTTAATGGCTGGTGAAGAATTTGGCACTATGATCGTTAACCCTTTTCAAGAAGCTTTTGCTGTCGGAGACCTCCGAGCGGCCTACCTTTGTCAAATTTTTCACTACATCTTTTGGGGACAGTTGATGGACTTTGGTATGTTAGAAGATTAATCCACCTGATTATCTTATAGGCAACAAGTGTATGTCGATGTCTCCCAACTTCATACCCCTCATTCTAAACTCAGGAGACGTCACAAGTGTTCCCATGAGTTTAACCCCGTCTGCTTAGCCTGTGTTTGGTTTGAGGAATTAGGGAGTTTTGCTTATCTATGTGGAGTTCATGAAATAAATCATTAAGGAACTCAGGTACCTATATATAAAATTTTGTGTTATTAAAATATTACCTATTATCTTTCCTGTCTCTACCTATTCTGTACTTTTAAATTAATTCTCATAAATGTTTTTTTAGATGGATGGTCAAGCAAACATCTCGTCTCTACCTGATGATATAGTGGAGGATATTTTAATCAGAACATACACTGTGGACTATCCATATTTCCTCAATATGCAAGGACATTGTCAACGCCTTCTTCACTTGTCAAACATCCCTGAAATTATTTGTTCATGTCAGGAGAATGACCATGTTTTCCATCTCATTGTCACTGCCCAACTCCCCTGCTATAGGCGAAGGGGGAGATACTACGAAGTCCTTTTTCAATATTTTACTCTAGCACAAAACTTCTCTGCCAGAGCATGCTTCCTTATAGCTACCCAATATGGACACCTCAGGGAAAACTTTTTGTTCCGAATCTTAAATCTTAGTATACTAAATCACATTATCCCCCTTTAATATCTCGATCGTGATGTAGTCCGACGGGTCATCAGGGAATTTGTCTATTCGGACATTTTTGAGCCTTTTACCACACGGGCCTCCCTATGGAAGCCTGTGTGCAGAAAATATGAGCAGGAGTTCAAGACTTATTTCCCAAGGTGTATTTGGGCTAGTGAAGCTGAGGAACTAAGAACCAACTTGGTATTCCACTGACTGAACCAAATCTTCCATTTTGGTGATGTTGACCGCCTGGGGTTTTCCTTTTCCAGTTTATGAGTCGAATTGTGAGGACGCAATTATGTTAAGGGGGGAATAATGTAACGCCCCAAGCTTGATGAACATGAATAATACTATATATTGATGCTTCACCCTGTATCCCCTTGTTTTAAGACGTTTTATTTACAGTACTTGGTAAACAAAAAGAATATAGAATGTCTTGTATTCATTAAAATATTAATTTAAAATAGATAAAGCCTTACAAAGAAATAAGAAATCACCACTAACCTAAAATACCCACCAACAACCCTATTATGATTACTGGGAGATCGCTGAAAATAATGAGAACCCCGAGTTGACGATAGGGGTCCTTAGAATCAGCTATAACAAACATAAGATTGGACAAGGCCACTGCGGCCACACTGAGCATCAAAGGTATGACACGTACCATCTTCTTCTCCGTTAATCACCTTGAGTGTAAGACACCCCGAGACCAGGTTTTATATGGCACCAATCTGACTGTTACCTCGAGTAACCGTTGGAAACTCAACGACTATAATTATATCCATTAGCCATATGGTGTTTAATTAAAGAAAAATTAAGTACTCATCGACGTGGTAAAATTAATAATAATAAGTGAGTATTTTATATATTTAATTGATTTATATATTATGTTTTGAATGAATATCATTATAAAATTATGATTAGATTATTTAGTTATAAATTATTAATAAAACTAATGTTACTATAAAATCAGAATACATGTCATTTTGAAATTATTTAGTGAAATACAAAATTTATGCAAAAAAATGCGTAATTATTATGGGTATTGTACATTTTTAAAAAAATTACATATATATATATATATATGCAATTATAATGATTATTTCAGGATTAATGTTTTATGAAATTATTAATAATACGTATTTTTGTTGTAGCAATTTAATTTAACCAACTTTGTTATAAAAATAGATCCTTATTTGTTTTATAACTTTTAAATTTAGATGATATGATATATATTGGATAAATTATTATTATAAAAATTATTACTTTATAAATAATTAAAAATAATTTTAAATAATGAAATTAATAATAGTAATATGTAAAGGTTTTATAATTAATAATAAATACATGTTGTTTCAAATTAATTGGAATGTTATTTATTAAGATTTATAATATGAATTATAAATATATATATAATTTATAAATGTAAATATATATATATTTATATATAATTGGTCTGTTTTTAATAAAATTATTTATGTTATGATTTGTATAAAAATATACATGTTTATTTATATGTTTAATTAGAATTTGTTTATAGTAAGATATATGTTTATAATAGATAAGGTATTAAGTAAACTTTACTTTTCTAAAGTAATGTTTAAATAAAATTAACTTTTGACTTTTTAATGTTATTAATAATATAAGATAATAGAATAAAATATAAAGTGGTAATAATGTTAATATAATATATTTATTGAAGAAAAAAGGGGGGGGGGAATCCGGTTTGGGTAGCCGTCAAGCGGACAAAAAAAGGGTAAAAAAATATAATTGTAAATAAAAATAAAATTGGGCAAAAGAAGGTTTAAAAAAAACAAAAAACAAAATAGGAAGGAGGTCCGCCTCCCTCCTCATGCACCAGACCAGGCCGATAGTGACACCAACCAGCGCGCCACCGTCGCCTCACCATCAGTCGCCCGAGCGCCACCCCACCTTGCCGACGCCACACCGACGCCTCTCCGTCGGCCACACGACGCCTCGCTGTCGTCAACCATCACCTCGCCACTTCGAGAGCAGTGTTTCAAGGTGACTGAGACCCCATCGGACCAGCAACGGCTGACCTCATGCTCCCTCTCCATTATACACGACGTCTGTGACCCTCGGAGGGTCCCTTTGGCCTCACGTTTCCACAAACCTACCCACTAATGTCGAAAAACTTAACAATCTGAATATCAATATATATATATATATTTCTGCATTAATTGTATCATTGGAGTATCTCCCACTCGGAGGTTCGTCATTTCCTTCAGTAGTCAAACATGGGGTCCCTTTTTTGAACCGAGGCATGTTGATCCTTTTAAACCCTCTTCCAAGCAAATGAACCTGACGGGTTCAACCTCTCTACCTCTCCCTCAAGATTCTCAGGATCTCCAGTAAACTTCCCCCCCCTCTCTTCCAACCCAACTCTTCCTCCTCCATCTAGGTAAGGGTGGTTTTTAATTATAGTTTACATTGAACTAGTTTTATATATGTTTATAAAATTATACAGATTATATATATACGGGCATACAACCTTGTTTTAGGTTTTTAAAACCCTAAAAACCCTCTACACACCCTTTACATTTAAGGTTTCAAGATTTTTAAAGGAGAGTTTTTATTATTTGGAGTGAAAATGAGTTTTTATATAAGTATATATATGTTTATATAGTTTTTATATATATAAAAGTTTTGATCCATGTTGAACCCTGAAATTCCTTTCTTATATACTGTTTTGAGGATCTTAGGTTTGGTTTATGATGTTTGCAGTTTTTATTCCTCATGCAAATCAAAGTTTACATTTATGTATATATATATATATACACATACATATATACACATACATATATATATATATATTATAGTACGTCCCATGCATGAACTTGTTGGGACAGTATCACCTTCCATTTTTTAAGGGAGTTTGTTCATGGTTTGTAAACACAAGTAGTTTATGTAAATTTAGTTGTGAAAAACTTCTATCATATATCATATAAATACACATATATAATTTTGGGTGTATACACATATACATACATAATCTAAATCCATGTCAATTTTTAAGGTTTCCAAATAATCCAGTATGATATACTATGAATTATAAAGGTTGTTTTTGAGTCTACTTTTAATATGAAAAATCCATTTTTTGCAAACTTTGTATATATATATATGTGTGTGTGTGTGTGTGTATAATTATATAATCATATATATATGTTTTCCAATATAATTCAATTATGATTTTTAAGAGATAAATATTAATATTAAAATAATATTTTAGATGCGAACTAGGTTTTGGGTTTAAATCTAATTATGTTTATAGTACAAAAAAACCTTAGTTTTTGTATATTTATGTGCATATGGTTACTTATATAATAGACCTTATATGGGTTTGGTTTTCAGTCAAGTAATTAATTAATGGTTAGAAATATTTAGATCTTAAGGAATTTAATGGACTTTGATTAAATTGTGTAAAAACCCATATATATATAATTTGCGTATATATGGTTATGTAACATGTATTTATAGGATTACTTTCCAAACCCTATTTTCAATTACTAATTATCAGGACTTAGTTTATACTTTGAAACATGTAATATTCTAGTAATTTTTGTGGCTGCTAATCTAATTTGTATGTTGCACTAATGAGCTTGTTTAATTGACTTTCACCCTTGTTGTACTCATATATAGTCTTATTACATAATAAACCCCTGCAGATATGGTCATTGGTTAATCAAGTTGTGATTTGGTCTAAATGCATGCTCACTAGAACTTTTATCAGCATGCACATAATTAAATGTTCATGAAATAGGGACTTTAAACTAACAAGTTATCATTTCATGTGGCAAACCCCATTTATTCATCATTTTATGTACTTTTATTATTACTACATGTGTAAAAGATATTTCACTTATCCATGCTTGGCTTGGGAAATGGTTATCATCAAACATTATATGCTCATTGTCATATCATGTATTTATATCGTAAATGTACAATAGTTTCATTATCCATTTTATGTATTATTATATTTTATAATGTATGCATATGAAAAATAATGGGAAATGAAATTAAATTACCCAAAGTAGAATGGGACACCTTGGGTAATATCTAATAAAATTAAATTAAATAAATCAAAGTGGTATGTGCACTTTAATTTATGAGGTATGAGGAATGAATTGGACTTATTATGTGATGGGTGGGGACCTTTATAGCCTATCGATGAATCAGTAGGTCTCATGAGACAAAATAGAGTCACGACACAAGGCCTGACAACAGTAGAGGGTTCAGGTGAAATTCCTGGACATAGATGGTTCAGGTGAAATTTCTGGAAATAGATGATTATGGTCTTGGCATGAGGCCTTGACACAGTCCGACATATGCATTTTCCTCATTATGACTATGAAATTTAATTAACCAGAAAAATATTTTATTAGTAGAATATTGGTTAAAGAGATTATGGATTAAGGCAAAGGCCTTAATTAATAGATGTCTTGGCCGAGGCCTCGACAATATGTTTAAAGAAGGTTCTGCATTATAATCCCTCATTATGTGTATGTTAATCAATAACCATTACTTATGAGTATGAGTTTAAGTGCATATGACATATAATGCATGATTAGTTTTCCTTCCTAGATTATTAATGCAAATGCTAGCATTACATTTATTATGTCATCATGTGCATTTAAAAAATTTGTAGTGATATTAATTATGCACAACTTTGATAATATTCTTGTCTAGTAGTATTGGAACACCTTTCATGATATGTTATTCTTACTTAGTAGTTTTTATGTACCTCCATACAAGAATTCTTATTTTGATAGTTCAGTAATTTTCAGTGGTATGTTCAAATACTTTTGCATGTCTTGTTGTAAATGTTTTATAGCCACCTTTGAGGTGTTGAGATGTTTTCTTAAAAGGAATTATTTTAAGTACACAAAAGAATTTTAAAATTTAGTTTTCAAAAAATATATTTAAATAATTTAAAAACCCCTTACTGAGTATTTTAAGGATCACCCTATGTTTTTGATTAAAATTTATTAGGTTACAATTTTCAGCAGTTGAAATATTTCAGAATGCAGCTGGTTTTCCCAGAACCTAAACCTCGCGAGCCTCTGTAATTTTGGGACATGATGTACTATTTGTAAATGTTTTTAATGTATTTTTAGTACATCATGTATCATGGGAACCGACTCCTGGGTGTTCGGAGGAAGAAACCTTCCTCTGGGAAGTTCTGGGGCCGAGTCCTTACATTTCCTGACAGGAAAACCCTCCGATCGACCAAAAACCCCATTTTGTCCCCAAAATAACAGATTAGTCCACTAGGGGCTGTTAGCAAGAATAATTAGGATATAAAAACATGAAACAAAGTTTTTAAATGGGATTTTTAGTGAATCTTAAAAACAACCTACCTTTGGGAAGAAATCGCTAAAGCTTGGGTTGATTTCATCATCCACGAACGCCGCATGATGAACCAGCGCATCGAGAGATTCACAGAGACATCTCATTTCCCTTAACTCTTTCTTTATTTTCATATTTCCCTATTCTACCTTAGGTTTTGATATAGGAGAATACCCATAGGAGGCATACGTGAGAAGGAGGAGGAAAATAGAGAAAATAAAGTAAAAGAAAGAAACAAAAGAGAAAAGAAAAAGAAGAAAAAGGGGTTTAGGCTAACCATGATGCCCGAATCAAGTTTATGCCATTACTAGGATAAGATACACGTTCCTGACTCAAAGGAGGATACATAATCTCAATATGATGCTCCATTTAAAATTTATGGCTGAACGAACCTATGTGAATAAAATAATATTTAATTTAATAATTAATAATTATTAATTATTCTACCAAAATTCAAACAAATTGAATTTCTACCAAACTCCTACAATAGGGTAAATAATGTATTCTGAGACCAATGGAGTGGTCATAAAAAATATCCAAGATCATATACTAGGGGAAAAGACCATTTCACCCCATTACGGGCATCTGAATGCAAAAATTCAAATTTCTGCTCAAAACTGCAGTCCGTAAAAGCATGGGTCCTTACAGATACCAACAATAGTAACCCATGATTATCATATATGGATATTAAATAATTTTATATAAATATTAATTTCATTATATAAAAACATGCCTGATGGTCATAATAATTTACTATCATTGGAAACTTGGAACATAATCATTCTAATTCATGAATGATCTTCAATGTCTCCCATAAATATATTCCCCTTTAGTAATCCTTCTTAAAACCTTTCCTCATAACCTGGGGAAAAGAAAAATAAGAAAGGGTGAGATTAACTTCTCATTAAGGGTAAACAAGAGATATACATAGTCATAACATGAGTATAAGGGTATGAGAACATGATTATAACATTTGAAAACCATACCATGTATATAAAAGATTATAATATTGTTTCATGGAATAAAGATTAATCGTTCATAAGACATGAATCATAAGGGAATAAAATAACATGATCCATGACAGTATAACATTGGTGTAAGACATATATTTGTGTTATACACATAAGCATATAAAATATTATGTTAATAATACCCTCCAATACATTCATAACATTTAGGCTTTGGCTAACCACTAGTGTACCTACTTCGATCTTGGGATGAACTCCTATATAACCTCTTTTTGGCATGGAATAACCTCTTGTGTACCCTATTTTAGGCTTAAGATAACCTACCATGTACCCTTTTTCAGTCTTGGGATAAACTCCCATGTAATCTATGAGATCATATAACATTAATCATTACCCAATGCATTTGAGGGAGATATAGGTCCCACCGATCTCATAATGAAAATCATACAAATGTGTTACACAAGATCATAAAACATTCATCATATCATAACCTGTGAAATAAAATGGGTTTCAAAATCATTTATTCGTATCATAACTTTTGAAAAAGTGATAGGTTTGATAATAATTTCATCATTTCATCATAGCATAACTCATAGAAAAAGAAATGGATTTCATAATAATTTTATCATGGTATAACCCATGGAATAGAAATGGGTTTCATAAACATATGTTCATCATAAACCATTAATATAAAAAATTATAATGGTATCCATTGTTCATATCCCCATTAAATTATAAGTTACATCAAAGTATATCATCTTATATGGAGAATGATTTTGAAAGATCACTTGAAACATTTCTTGAGGAAAATAATTTTTCTTTGAAGATCACTTTTTAAAAATAAAAATTTATAAAAAAATTTGAAAATCATTTTCTTTGAAAATAACCTTGAAAAATTATAACGATTAAAATAAAATAATGGTCATTATGGAGGAAAATTCCATTCAGGCCGTACATGTTAAAATAAATATTCCATTCACATTTTCGGCAATATCTAAATGGGAATTATTTGGAGAACGACATGAAGATTCATTTATTTTTTTTGTAAAAATTAAAACATAGCTAAAAATTTATTTAATAAATAATTTTAGCAATTTTAAAATCATTTTTTATTTTTTTTATAAAACATGGTTTTGGAAGAAAAAAGATTTTCGACTGAAAAGTGAAATACAGATGAATCTTTTTAGAAACATTATTTTGAACTCTTAAGAACATAAATAGAGAAAAATTAATGGAAAACATGTATTATATTGACATAAACATAAGATAAGAAAATTCACGAGTTTATTTAGATATAGATAATAAGATTTCATCATTTAGAGCATAATGATAAACAATCCCAATAAATGATGATATTCTATCATAAAACCATTACCACTTTGATAACATTGAATTGTAATCCCCATGAAATAATAACTTTAAATTAAACATAGAGTATCATTAATATAAATATATAAATGATATTAAATTTAAAAGGTGTTTCATATACACATAATTGAATAATCTAGGTACATAACATAACATATGCCTCAACAAGAAAAATTGAGAAAAAAATCTATTACTGCTTTAGTAACTTTTGAACCCTAAACCCATTGAAAGATAGGTCCTCAAATAGTTATGTAAATAAAATTAATTTTCAATAGAATAATCATAAAAATACACAAATTAATAGTATATACACCACATAAAAGAAACAAATGGTGAATATGGATTGTGTATCATAGAAAATAAAATGAAGACATAAATCCCTTGCCGCTTTTGAAATATTTTTAATTGTAAGACCTAATAAATAATCACATAAAAAAACGTTAAATTTAATTAAATTATGAATATTTATTATATAAATTGTAAAAGGGGTAGTATATACACCACAAAAAATAATTGAGTGGTGAATTTTCATATGTCTCCCAGAAATAAAAGAGAGACTAGAATTCCTTTACCATATGTATTAAATTTCTTCATACTCATTCAAACATACCATATAATAAATATATGTTTATCATAGATATATTAAATAACCCTGAATAAAAATATCATACCATATAATATTTACCTATTTCATTTTATTTCTCGTTTATTAACAATTCCATGTAAAAGTCACATTTCAAGTAATAACCACTTTGTTTATCATATATGTTTTGATTTGATATTTTTGGTCCTCTTATTTTGGTCATGGTTAAATCATATATAGAATAAAAATCATGAAATAATTAAAATATTTATACATAAATTATACTTTTAATACCAATCATTAAATATGGTTTTGAGAAATGAAGTATGTTATAATCATGGATATGGTATGTCATATTTATGCATGAGAAACATTTCCATTTTTTAATGATCATTATGAAAAGGATTTGAATAATATATTATATTTAAATAATAATAATAATATAATAAATATAATATTATTTATTTTAAATATACTTATACATATTATCCATGTGGTGTGGTTATGAAAATAGATCCACATTTCTTCACGAAGGTGGTAGTCCACACATACACGAACAATGTTATCATCTTTCAGTTAGTGAAAAGGTAAGAAAGAAAATGATATATTATCTTTTCAAAATGATGAATATTTAATTAATATAATAATTAAGTAATTTATATCATATATATTTATGTAATTTATCATTATTATCTTCCACACAAAGCCTTAGGGAAAATTAATCCCATCGCTTTGTGAGGCGGTGGTCCGTCGTACAGACGAATGACATTATCATATCCCCTGTGAAATGAAATGTAAAAATGTTATATATGATATAATGAATGAAGGCATAATTATTTTATAAATATAATATATATATATATACTTTATACCCATCATCATACCCAACCATGATAGTTTTTAATGGAAAAATGAATGAAAAAGGTTCTCTAGATAATAGTTCGTTGTACACACAAATAATGATTTATTAATCCATTTGATGAATATGGATATGGTTGTAGGTAATTAACTTAACATAACAACATATTATTATATTAAATATAATTTTGTTATTATATTATAATGGTTTAATAAGAATTTAATTAGGTGGAGGAAGAAATAATATATAAATGCTCATTGAAGAACATTACCTCTTCTTAAGGTATCCTCCTTAGGCTTGCACTAAAATCCTTCTTAGGATGGATTTATGTCCAAAATAATGATTCTAAGATGAGACAATGGAATTTGGGAAGGTATTTGGGTAGGTATTTTCTAAAAAAAAATTGTTTGAAGGTGTGAAGAATAGAGGGGATGGTGTGGCCTTTTATAAGTGAGGTGAGTGACACACTTGTAATTTTTGAAAAGTAAAAGGTGTACCCATACTTTTCACATTTTAAAAGGGTCCAAAATGGAGTATTATAGATCATTATACATTATAGTATCTAAATATTTCTATGAAATATATTTTATACATGTATTTAGGTCATTTAAACCCTTATCTTTTTAGTTTGACCCTCGGTATACCCATTTTTACTATAACCACGGTAATTAATTTTTATTGTTTTCATTATTAATTTTGGTAAAAAATTAAGTTAAAATTATTATATAATATAAATTATTTTTATTAAATATATATTATCCACTTTTCCAAATTTAATTCACATAATTGGTAAAATTTAATTTAAAATTAATCCCACAGACACAACGAGAAAACGATTTTTTAAAGAGAAAATGTTCAAAAGTTAACAAATTTTTTATATCAAATTGCAATATGGAATTTATTACAGTGACATAAATTGGATATATATATATATATATTAACTAATTTTATATTTAAACATATTTAAATATAATATAAATGTATAAATAATTTAAACAAAAGACATTTTTTAATTAAAATTCAGTATTTTTCACTGTTCATCAAAAAATTAATATTTTAAGGAAATTATCAAGAATTAAACCTAATAAAATTTTGGTTGGATTATTTTAAAATTTAATTTAACTTTAAAAAATTAATTTCATAAAAGTGTAAAAAATAAATTTTATTATTTTTCACAAAATAAATAAAAAACATTTTTGTAAGAAAATAGTATTTTTAAAACATAAAAAGAATTTATCAAAAAATTAATTACTTTTTTTAATATTTTTTATTTATATAAAACCATTATAATTAATATTTTAAAATCATTTATCACCATTCATAATTGTATATTTAATGACTAGGTTATAACAGTCTCATTTAAATAATATTATTAATATATCATGGTTTTATTAAAACTCATTGTCATAAGTTAACCCAATGTTACATGTAACAAAAAATTAAATTGGTTTTTTTAATATAATCTATCCATGAAATTTAATTTATAAAAAAAACATAAAAACTTAGGGTGTTACAACTATAGTGCATCAAAATCCTCTATGGGAACAAACTCCATTCTCTTTATCTCTTAAAAAATTGGTCCCTACCAATATGGATACCTACATGTTGTATGAATAATACTAAAAAATCATCATTAAGTCCATTTATTGTAAAAACGCATCTCTTTTATATTGAGAACCTCTATGGTGCAATGTAAAATCAATTCTGAAACCTCATTTTTATTTGATTATCTTCTTCATGGATACAGTATAACCATAATTATCATGAAAAATGACTCATATACTTCATTTTATTTTTTATTTCAATATTTTAAATTTACAAGGGGGTTATAAATACACCACAGTGCAATCAACCCTTCCTTGGTGATCTCAAAATAAAGTCATTGTGGTACAAGCATATGGCTTCTCATCAATGCCATCTAACCTTCACAGTGGAATGATGAATCTCTATTCCATGTTGGTATTTATTTTATCTTAATAAAGGGATTCACTAAGGTATATCAAGGTTTTAGAGATGATCCATTTTGATCCAAAGCTTCAAAAATGATCTTTTTCTTAAGTTCGAGCTACCCATGTGGAAATAATGGTGTTTCTAATGAGTTACAGACGACCGTCTGATGACATTGAATGATTGAGGTGATTGATTGTAAATTTATTTTATGGGTGAGAAGAGATAAAGTATAATAACACCATATTTATAAGTGATGAATATTATCCACATGAATCTTGTCCCACATCAGAGATTCAGGTGGGCTAGCACTCACATATAAGAAATTATGTGACAACCATGGATTAGAATATTACTATGGGGATGTTCTCCCACAACACTTATCACACAAAAAATGGGAATTTTTATCGCACACATACTACTATGGGTTTTGTTCCACTCTTTAGTATTTCTCACCAATGCATGAACCGACCTCCTGCTACCACTTGGCGGGGTCTCCCATTGAAATTTCTTGGTTGGATGTCCCTTATTGGGAATTCTAAGAGGTTTTTAGGCCCTTTGATTGAGGGATATCTAAGATGGACTATTTTTCTCAAATAAATTTCAAAACATATAGTAAATTTAAACTATAATTTCTTATGTAAAATTCAAAATTTTATATTAATCATTTTTATCCAGTTTCATATATACTATTTCATCTATTGTAATTTCCCACATTTTAAATGAAAAATTAATTACCTGTGAAAAATTGATCAACAACCATTAAAAACCATTAATTGTTTTAGAAATGTTCTTGAATAATGAATGCATCAAATACCCCACACTTGAACTATAATTTTTACAAATAATTGAACCTCACTAATAAATTAAAGATGGAAACAATGCTACCAATATTTTAATTTCAAAGTAATTAAATAAAATTAATATCAATATTAATCTAAATTTTAAATTTACAAGAAAAACCTAAAATCAAAATCACATTTTTGTAAAATATATATCAATCCAAGTATTTTACTTTCTACCATTAAAAAATATCATAAATTCTTCTTTTATATATTAAATATTATCAATTCATTAATATCAAGAATACCAAGTCATGATCTACCTAACATTGAATAATTTTTTCTCATTACTTATGATAAAAATTCATGTATATTTATGCTCTACCATGAGTACATGATCCTTTTTCATTGTCTTGAAAAGGATCTACCTTATCAACTTTGTAAAGATAAAAATCAAATAAAATTATGAGGTCTTTGTGATAGGTTCTAATTATTACAAAGATTATGTTTGGTAGGTAGTAATGTTAAAATCATCAATTATCAAATAGTAGGTTTATATCTAATCATAATACATGATATCTAAATTAAAATATCAATGAAAATATCCCCTTAGAAATGAAAAATCACACTTACCAAGACTCAAATTAAGGTTATGATCATGTAATCACAATGAAATCAAGTACACCCTCTTGATTTTTTTTCAAACAAAAATTTTCATATCTGTTTTTACTTTTTTGAATGTGATGATTACAAAAAATCTCACATCTACCACCTAAAACCATATGATAAAAATTATAGGTTTAACAATGATAATTTTTTATTTTTCAACGCAACAACCCATTCCCTTTATTTATTTATTTATTTTTTCAATAAGGAGAAATAATTATAGTATATTGGATAAATCAAAATCCTATACCAATACCCAAAATATCACAAAAATATTTTTCTTTAATTTTTTTTCTTTCCTTCCACCATGACATCCATCACCCACACACTTCAATATTAAAATATCATTAAAAATACTATGAGGACATAAGAATGGATATAAATGGATTAAAATGTGGCTCATTTCTAAGAAGAAGATTCATGGTCTCTATGGGATAAACCAATGTTGATTTAAAAGCTTCTATTAAGGATAATGTATTATCAAAAAATATTCATCGATTACATTAAATTTGTTTTTGCACATTAACATATTTGAAAAGTTACAATGCAAGTTATATAAGGTGACATGCCCTGAGATAACTCAAGAAATACGATCAAGATAGAATGGAAAGTATTTTTTTTAGAAATTATATTGGGTAATAAATCATATAAATTTAGACAATCACTCATAGCATGAAATAATAATAACAATTCAATACACATGAATTTTATAAATTCATAGTTTGAAAAGTTGGAGGAAAATTTCATCTATACAAATCAACCAATTCCCTGAAATGATGGTTCATAAAATTAACATCCATGCTTCACCATAATCATTAAATTATCCATCTTAGTCATTTAATATCATTATCTTTAATATATAAAACATGTTATCATAGGGTTACTAATAAACCCATGTCTCCTAGATAAGTCAAGTAAATAAAAAATCCTAAGTGTTGTATGAAATGTCCAGTTTAACATATCTACTATAATTTCTAGTTTAAAATAGTTTTTTACAAAAAATAGGGAGTTAAATAATAAAGGACATAATAATGAAATAACCTTTAAAATGAAGATTCAATACTCATTTTTACTATTTGGGGACTATATTATGCCATCATGGATGTACAAAATAAAGTCACTCATCTAAATTTATGGACCATGTCAAAGTAAACTAAAAAATATTGAGATTAAGATGCATCCTAAACTAATTACTGAGAATAAATATAAAGTTACTAGAAATTAAATAAATTTATAAGTATTGGTTTGATCCACAAAGTGGCCCTTGTATTTTTAGTTATGAGTAGTGCCAACTATCATCCATAGTTTCTTGGTTGGTGGAGTTTCATGAATTTGAACCACGAAATGTTGCTTCTTCTATCTTTAATATCTCTTTATTAAGGATTTTATAGAAAAAGTAAACTAAATAAACCCCCTTCACAGTATGGAACATATTTTATGGTGGGGTAGGATGAAGTATGGATCTTCTTTCTTCTTGGTTTCTACTTGTGAAACATCTTCTTTATTGTAAAGTGATTTCTCAATGTGGACTTAATCACATGAATATTCAAAGGGATATTTAAAATTTAATTTTACTTAAATATAAATTAAACATGAATAATCAATATGAAAATATTCCATTTTAATGTGAGAATCTTAGGTCCTTAGGAAAGAAAAGTTTGATCTCCTTAGGGGATTACTTTAAAAAATATGCAATTTGTTTGATAAGATCAATTTTATCCTTATAAGTTGCATGGTTTTATTCATATTCCTCAAATAAAATACAAGATTTATCCAAATCTAAAAAATTTAAATAGTAGGGATTGATACTCAAGTTAGTGTATTCAAAATTAGATGAGATAGAGTTTAAGATAAAATTACTTCCCTATATTTGTCTAACTTAAATCTATTTTTTAGTGGAAAGCGACTCTTGAATTTGGATTTCACTACATAGAGGAAGGTAGTCAAACTTCTCCATCCTTTCTTCAAATTACACCCATTTGGTGGATTCTTCCTCTTCCAAAACTAGATACAAGTAGATTGGTGTTATATTTTGTATTTTATAAGGGATGAGGAGATCATGATTCATTTCCTCACATTTAGAATCACTCCAAAATTGATCTATGAATTTTTGATCTCTTAAATTTACATCAACATGTGATTCTTCCTCAATACTCTCTAGATCTTCATGGCAGGTCTAAATCTGTAACTCCAGATAGTTGGATTATAGATATTCCTCAAGTAAGCTCTCAACATTCTATATATATTTAGAAAAATTGGGAAGATACAATGGTACCTACCTCATGGACATCCGTATTTGATAATAATATTGGACTTCACTGACCATGTCCATCAATTCTTAAAATTAGAGTCCAATATCCTAGACATTTTTCATTTTTTGAACATATAAATGAGATTCTCCACCCTTATTTGTAAGTCCTCCCTATTAGTTTCAACCTAATTTTCTTACACCTAGGAGTGATTGTTATATTTATAATTTTAATCATTTGAAAACATCATGGTAAAATATGTTTATAGTTTTTTATGAAAATAATGAAAATATATTTATAGTGTGAAAAAGAAAAACTATTTAAAAAAATGATTGGCTCCCCAGAAATGGTTCAATGTTTTGAAACGCACCTATCATAGGGCGGTAAAAAAATACCAAATTTTTCCACGTATAAAACAATGACTAAAAAAAGTCATATCACTTGAAGAGATTTATAATTATTCGCTCAACAATTCTAATTAACCTAAACTACTTATTTTTTTGTTTTTATTATTTTATAAAACTATGAAATGATATGGGATAAGGAATTGAAATTATAACCCATCATGAAATGAAAAATATAAGGAGGTTATAGAAGAAATAACTTGGGGGCCTAAGTTTTAGTATTTTAGGTTCCTTAATAATTCATATTTGTTATTTCAAATTTAGTTTGATAGTTCAATCATGAAATCTCACTCATGAACTACTATCCTTCAATTTATTTGGTGTAAAATATTGAATTAATAAGAAAAATAAATTGAAAATACTCTTATAAATAAGGTTGATGACATGGCTCAACTAAGAATGTGACATGTTCTAGGATATAACTCCTTCATAGGTCATTTCATCCATTGAACAAATTTAATCCATTGTGTAAAGAGTTTTTATTCAATAGAAGGGAGTGAATGTTTGTAAATTAAAGAATAGAAGTGAAGTTGAGATTCATTTCATGGTGGATGATCACCACACCCATACACTTCACCTTTATTCACCATAAATAAAATCAAAATAATTAATAATTTAAAGTACATAATTCAAAAACACCGTGATCCTCCCCCAAGGCCAAGCATCGAGCTAGTCACTCATTATTGAGTGTAGGAGTTCATGATGGAAAAGAAGAAAAATAGATAAGAATAATGTGAGTTATAGAGAATTAAATAGGGAAAGAAGAAACATATTGTATCACTTTAATTAAAAAAAATGTATTACTTAAAAAATAAATAAACTAAAACTACAAAAGCAGTAAGCTATGGAAAATAGAGCAGCAGCAGTAGTTAACTGATCTCTGATCTAGTTGTGCAGAACCATCATATTTATAGAGGTGGAATCCCATCTTTATTCTTTGTTTGAATATTTAATATCTCCATTTATCTTATTCAATTTTGATCTTTTAGTTTTAGATCATGGTATTGTGGAATTCTAGAAAGATATCAAGTATTTAATATTTTAGTGAAACACCCTACTGTGGCATAGATAGATCAATTATGGAATAATTAATTTCTTTCTTGCATGGCCACTACATGGATATGGTGAAACCAACTCCTCCACAAGTGAAACATACATTATATTTATTAATTAAAAAATTGGATACTTTCAATATGGATACCTCTAAACCACATGAATAAAATTACAATGTAGTATCCTAAAGTCCATTTTTCCTTTAAAAATTGGTTATGCCATATCGATCAACTCCATATTAAAATATAAAATTAATGTCACAACCTCATTTCCATGTGTTTATCTTCTTCACGAATACGGTAAAACTGAAATTCTCACAGAATATGTATCATTTAATTAATTATCTTCCTCACTATGATATTTAGAATTTCTATAGGGAAATATTGTAATACATGGTGTAAGTGACCCTTCCATGGTGAGCTCATGAAAAAATCATGGTGGTAGTAGCACCAGGATCTTTTGGAACCATGGTCGTTATTTGCATGAATTGGAGTATGGTTTGTGTTTGTTGTCAATACTCAGTGGAAGTTCAAAATGTGTTCCAGCAAAGTGATCATACAGAACAAGCATATAATAGTATTGAAGGTGGCACCGTTTTTCAGTGTTTGCCAAATTTTTGGGCCTGAAAATCGACAAATCGAGAAAAGTGATTTTGGAAAAGAGACTTGTGCGCCGTTGTCCTGAAGGAAAAGAAGCTTGAGCTCCATTTTTTTCAAGACCAGAACATGAAAATATAGAAAAGGGAGAAGGGCGCCCAAGTTTTATGTTTGGCCGCACAAGTGAATTACGAGGAAGAGACTTGCATGCCGAAACTTGCGCACCGATGGAAGACTTGTGCATCGTCGTACATGGTATCCAAATTCCTATAAATAGAGGTCAACCCTTCCTCATTTGGTATGAAGTTCAGACTTAGATAAAATCAGAGCTCCCATCATGCAAGTGTAGTGGTCGCACAAGTGGTTGTGGTTCGCGCAAGTAGAATTTGTGCGACAGTTGTTTACTGCACGTCCAAGGTGTTTTGGGAGAGAAAGGGGTTGAGTTTCCCAAGTTTGGATTTGGTGAAGGAGGTGTCATGTAGGTGGTTTTGTGGCACTTGTGCGCCAGGATTTGAAGAAGCGCGACAGTTTATAGTTGCGTGCCAAAATCGGTTTGGGTGTAAAAGGATGTGAGTCGCGCAAGTTTGAAGTTGAAGAAGTGAGTGTCGCGAAAGTGGGAGAGGTGAACTTGTGCACTATCTTGAAACTTGTGCGCCGGTCTTGGAGAAGCGCGCTAGGTGTGGTTGAAGTATGCCAGTCTTTCTAGGGCTGCGCGAAAGCTGAATGTTTGCCCGATAACTTGGGTGTAAAGTGAGATACGTCTATGGGAGGAATTTGGACTTAAACAGAGCATTTACATACAACAGAGGATGTATTCATTAGCGATGATGAAGATACCTTCATGTCTATAAACTAAGTGGGACTTCAACAAAGGCAGTGAGCCAGAGGGAGTCATCAGGAGTGACCCAAGGGATGCAATAGGCTATCCCTAAAAAGTTGTAAAGGCAATGAGCCTGGGATAGAGTGACTATTCCCAAACCTTTGTAATCCACAATGAGTGAAGAATAGTGGAATTTGGTATGACCGACAACCTGTCGGTGTATGATCCTTGGACGTATCCCTTAGTGGTGAACCAAGTAAAAAGTGATGTGTCATATCTTTGCATGTGAATTTTTTATTTATTCTCATATCCATCATACAAGTAAATCTAGTTTCTATCAACATGGGAACAAGATCTGCCAGTTTAAAAGAAATAGTTGAGACCATGATTCACCCGTCCCCTCTCAGGGTGTCCCGAGGTCCTTCAGGATCATCATCAATATCATCCAAACTTCGTAGTTTCCACATAGAAATCTATTCCATTCAGGGATTCATTTTCTATTCATAAATGCATTTACTAAGGTCACCCAAGGTTCCAAAAAACAATCCATGGTTATCCCAAGCTTTGAAATTTCTCTGTTTCTTAATCTTGAGCTACTATGGTGGAAAAAATGGCGTTTCTAGTGAGTTTTAGATAGTGGTCTAGTGATGTCAAGTGGTGGAGGTGATGAGATATAAATTTATGAGGTGTGAGGCTGTAGTTGAAGTGGAATGACACCAATTTTATAAGTGATGATCTGTAGTCATGTGAATTTTTTCCCAAATTAGAGATTTTGAAATTTTGGAACTCACATTTAAGAAATACAATGATAACTATGACTTATAATATTTCCACTAGTTTGGGATCCGGAAATACCACTCACACATACAAATGGGCTATGCTGACATGCAAGACTTATTGCGAGCTTTATCCCACTCTCTACATGCACTCACCTATGTGTGACCCAATCTACTCATACTACTTGGTGGGATATCCCATTAGTATTTCTTGACCAACTGGATAGCCATTATTGGTCTTTCTAAGAGGCTTTCACGCCCTTTGGTTTAGGGATAGCTGGGATAGACAATGTTTTTCACATATATGTCAAAACACTTAGTAAATTTAAACATAATTTCATAAGTAAAATTAAAACTTTTAATTTTATAATTTTTATCCAGTTTCATATATATAATTTAATTAATTTTAATTTTCCAAATTTTAAATAAACAATTAATTACATGATAAATAATTATTAATAACAATTAAAAATAATTTAAAAATGTTTAAAAATTTGTATGAAAAATGAGTGAATCAGTATGCGTCAAACACAAACCATGTGGGAATAATGTTGTGTAAAAAACTAAATGGTGAAAACTATGTGAATTAAATTAACCATGATTATTTGAGTCACATTATGTGTTGATAAATATATCCCTCTATACCATTTATTTTACATGGGAAACAAAATGTTGAGCCCAATATGGATACTTTACCCATAAAAGTGATCAGTTGAACACACAATCTTACTTGGGATGCTTCATTAACAGGTCTTCTTATTTATTATTGTCTCCTTTATTATTTGAATTAGAAATACTTTCAATACAAAGGTTGGAATAATATTAGGTACAAACTAATATTCAATATCCTTTCCATACATATGTTTCCAACACTACAAAGAATATAGCCTATAAACTAAGAAGATGTTGTCACCTACTAAAGGACTCTAATAGAATCTGGTTAACACCCTTAAAAAGGATATATCCAAACTTTGGAAGTATATCATAAAATATTCTAAGATATGAGGCCATGCCAACCATTTTATTAGTTAAAATCCACCAAGAATAATATAGTCTCTACTTCCACATCTAATCACTAGGGGAGACTATCCTTGGAGTGTAACAACACCCTGAGGTTTTATGATTTTTTTAGTTATATTTATTTTTCTAATACTTTAAATTACATGAAACAATGATTTTATCTTGTTTTATGCACAATACTAATTTTTTATTGTGTTACAAAAAATTCTATGTTTATCTTTCATTACACGCAACACCGAGTCTAAACCAAAAATGATATACTATTTAAACATTATTATTTAATATGATAGTTATAAACGATCAATTAGAAATAAATGTATGAATATGATTAAATAAATTATGAAAATATTTTTTACATGTATTTTTGTAAGGAATTTATTGGTGACCAATTAATTAGAAATGAAAATAAAACCATTTTGAAAATAAAAGGAAATATTTTTTTTAAATCTATTTTTATGCACACAAGTGTGTTTTATATAAATAAATTTTAAAAAAAGTGATTTTGGTTATTTTTTTAAATAAAATTTATATATTATATAAAAATTTTAACATTATCTTATATGTTTTCTAGATAAGTGATAAGAATAAATCCAATTTTATGCTTAAAAACTGTGTTTTTTCTAAAAAGAAGTTTTGGAACCTTTTTATGGTGTAATTAATTTAAATAATTTTTTTGGTAATTTTATAAAATTAATTTGATAAAATAAATATCATTTTTGAAATTTATATATCAAAATTATATAAGGTTTCATTTTTGAGATGTTTCTAAAAAGTTTCATTTTTTGATGAATAGTGAAAAATACTGAATTTTAATTGAAAATGCCTTTTTTTAAATTTTTATAAAGTTTAATTATATTTAAAATTGGGTTTAAACTATAATTAGTTCAATTATACCTATATTAATCCGATTTATGTTATTTTAATCAATTATATATAGAAATTAAATATAAAAAACTTTATAAGATTTTGATCATCTTCTCTTTAAAACCCCACTTTCTCATCACATATGCGAGATTAATTTTAAATTTTTTTTTTCCACTTATGTGAATGGAATTTGGAGAAATTTATTATATATTTGGAATCATAATAATTTTTAATGTATAATACGGTGTGCTTAATTTTTGACAAAAAAATGAATAGTGAATGTAGTAAAAATTAATTATCTTGCTTAAAGTAAAAAATGAATTTATTGGGGGGGGGGATTAAACTAAAATTAAAAGAGTGAAAATGACCTAAAATTTTAGTTTAATTTTATCTAATTAATTTATTTTTATCTTGGACAAAAAATAATCTTAATTATGACATTTTATTTTCACTTCCCTTTGAATATGACTCATATAATAAGTTAAGTAAAGAAAAAGAAAAAAGATAATTTTT
The DNA here is from genome assembly GCA_963277665.1 of Viscum album. Lineage (NCBI taxonomy): Eukaryota > Viridiplantae > Streptophyta > Magnoliopsida > Santalales > Viscaceae > Viscum > Viscum album. Next base: position 1,215,309,883 of record OY728137.1, read on the forward strand.
ATTAATTTTATTTTCTATAAAGCCTTTGATAAAATCAATTTTTATAATGGGATAATAACTTAAAGTTATTATTGAATTAGGTTTTTTGTAAATCAATATTTAAGGTGTTGATGTTTGGGTATGAGATTCTGATTTATTATGAAATAATGATTATTAAGAGGTTCTTAAAAGAATTTTTTTATGTTTACCCTTATATTTAATAGTATGTTTAGTCATTATTATTGTTATTATAGTGTAATTTGTTGGTTTTTGTGGATGGTTGAAAACAATGAGGAGTATATTGGTTGCACGGGTGGTGGATGTGTAGTTGTGTGATTATGGTGGTTGTGGCATGGATGGTTGTGTGGAGGTAAGATGGTTTTATGGCTATTTTAATGGCTATTATCATGGGATATATTATATTATATATGGTTATGGATTATATTCTTGTGGGATCATGTTTTAGTTTCTTGATGATATGGAATATAGTTATATTTAATGAAATTGGTAGTGTGTAACGAGATATAATTGATAACTAATGGGATGTAAATTGAAAATTGTCAACGAATAGAGTGGTTGTGACAAATAAATAATATATGATAGAATATGTTTGAATAATAAATGATGATGGTTGGAATCATGAAGTATCTTATTGAATTATTTGACACTAAATTTTTATAATTGAATGTAACTTGCCTTGTAACATAATTTTGTGATTTTAATTACCAAAAATGAAATGTAAAGTTAAGAATGTCATTATGGATATTTTTTTTGGAAAATGTTGGGTTTTTAAGGATCAATTAACACTTAATAAATTCATTGGAAATAATTAGAAACCTCAAATCCCAAGATCAACCCTTTATGAAATAAAAAACCATTCAATTTTCAAATAAAGAATGTTTTTTACATTTCACTAATGTCAACATATACTCCTTGTTCTTCAATCATTGTGGTTGATGAAAATCACTAAGTAGAAATCAAAAGAATCCTACTTATATGTTGTATCCATGAGTTAAAAACTAAATAACCTAATTCTTAGGTATGATTATATGCCTTCCCATAATATTATAGTAACCCATATATTAAAGAGAGGAGGAGATAGACAGATATATGTATAAGATAATCATGATAGATTGAATAAATATTATCTCATTGAAACTAACCCTTTATAAAAGCTTCAAGGATGCTTCTCGAGTTCTATTTATTTACTCATGTGTTACAATGCATAAGTAAATTTCTTTTGGCAATCTATGTTTTCATCACATGCACGTATCAATTCTCCTATAAATTTATCTTATAAAAAAATTATTATTAATATCCAATGGAGGTGATTCAAAATATATACATTTAATTTTTTTGGATCAAATGAATTTTATATTAAAATACATGGTATATGATATATTCCAATCATATTGTATGATTGGTTAAGGTAATGACAAGAAATCTCTACTTCATGACTTACGATATACCAAAACCGCACCTTATGATATAGCTAAATATACATGAAATGTATATGGATTTGGGGAATATCTCTATCAATATCACACTTATACCAACACCTCACAAACTTAGTGTCATTTCAACTTATATTGTATAATACACAATAATTTGTTAAAATATATCCAAAAATACCTTTATATATCTTTTAAAACACTTTTTAAAATCTATCAATAGATTGACCTTGTATCACATCATATGAAATACCATTGTGAATACCCATTTAAAAATAATTTTGGATTAACATTAAAACACGTTTTGAGTGTCTATATAAGTGAAACTCAATCCATATTTAGTAAACTACAGTGTTTTACCACCCGAGATTTTGTATCATTGAAAAAATATGAATTCTTAAATTTATTAATGTACGTAAAGATATTTCTCTTAGAAAGTATCAATTCTACTAAAGATATAAAGGGATCTAGTGTGATATACATCAAATGATTTTATCTTTATACTTGTGTCAACTAGCTTCATTGTATATAATCATACATTTTCATATGATATATTTATCCATTATATCAAGTAACCACATGAAAAAGCGTATGAAAATCTCGTATAACTATCCACATATTCTTTATTATTTAAGTATATACTGACCAAGTTGATGAATACATCTCATGTAATTCATCATAGTGGATAATCACATATTATTCCCCTCATCTAAATAGATAAGCACATCATATATACTATCTAGGTATGGCTATACACTGACTTATTCTATCTCATTCAAGGGATTAGATTTCATATTCATCATATGAGAGGAAAATTCCTATATTGGTTAATCTTCAAGTGATGAAATAATAATTAACATACCCCACCACCCCTAATTATTTATACCTCAAGGATTTTATAAGAAAAGTGTCAAAGTATTAAGGTTATCATTCTAGGTATCCATCCATCCTTAGCTATGGGGAAATAAAAATATGAACCATACACACCTAGTATACCTAAAACATAGTGTATACACTCCATGTTGTATACTTCGTGGGTCATCCTATTCACAAAACTCATTTTATGCCTCATGATCATATCTCATATCCTGATAAATTCTATATTGAATTTAAAATAAAATGATACATTTTTATTATAGAGCTCATTTAATAATTTTAACAAAACCATACATAAGAGCATGTAAAATCATATCACATATGATATAATTCTATATGAACCTTATATTTACCTCAAATTAAGGTTTTTTGACTCATTAAATATCTATATAACTACTTCCACATATATATGTGATCACATAATAAAACCATCCCATAAAAATACTTAGTTATTAAAACCTTTAAGGAAATCCAAGTTGAATAATTGTGAGATTTAGGAATCATACTCTCAATGTTCAACTCCTTGAAAAAAGTATTAAAGCTCCTTAACTTCACAAAATCAAATATTATGATGTTAACATCTATATTTTAAACTTAGAAATATTTCCAAGTTCATTATCATTATCATACATGGAACCTTTTTCATCAATCTATGTCTTTGAAAACTTATGGAAACTAATGTAACTCATTACATTAATCTTGTAATGACTTAACCTAAAAATTGTAGGATATTTAAGTGAAATTCACTTTGATTGTAATAATATTTCAGTAGTTTATTTTAAAATTCAAAAAGTCTAAACATACTCGCACTAGTCTTTTGGATATTATATTCCCTTCATAATATCATTTAAAGTTACACAAAATCCCTTATGTTAAGAAATATCTCTTATTTTCATTAATTAGGAATATTTTAAAAACAAATTATTATATTTTATATCATATATGGTATTATATGTGTTTGGTGAATTATTCTAAAAATAATAGTTTATTCATTAAAATATTCAACTGATGGGAAGTGGGATAAGATCCCTCATATTTTAAAAAATTTCTATATAAATACAATTATTTTTGATAAAATTGTTTTATCCTTTTCTTATTTTTAAAACATGTTATAGAATCTGATTAATCAAAAACCATGTGTAACATCTCTTATTTTTCATAAAATATCCTTATTAATAAAATAATTATATTATAAAATAAGATGAATGAGATAAATATACATATACTTTATATTATAACCATATGATATTGATATATTCAACACCATGATTCAACAAACCTTATCTTTATTATTTGAAAAAGAAATACAATCTCAATTAATCCTTAACTTTATTGTTAACTTATCTATACTTAATTTTTTTAAAATTATACATTTGGTATTATATACCCTTAAAAAAACAAAGAACTGATTTCTATAATACTGATAACTGAGATGTAATTCCCCTGGAGTTTCTCAAACCCCTTTAGAGATCTAGGGAAATTCCATCATAAGGAACAATGTCCTCCCCTTCCAAAAACTATTTCAGGTTTCAATGACCTCGGCTGTATACTTGAAGAAACATTTTTGTATTTTACAACTCACTTTTCTTCTTCTAGTTTGAACTTTTACCTACTTATACTATCTATAGACCACTATAGTCTAGACATCTTAGGCCCAGTTCATCAATCCTCAACACTTTGTGAAAATAGGGTAAACAATTAAAATTATAATTATAGAATGGATTCCATATCCAAAACAATACTAATTAATCATTGAGTTAAAAATTCTATGATTCTCATAAGCATCAAGATTCAATTGTTAAACAAATTCAACATTTGGTTATTCAAGAATGTATTTCCCTAACACAAAGAATTTTCTTTAAGAATGATACATAAGTTCTTTTACAAGTTTATGAATTTTCTTATCTTAGGATTCTACTTTATAATGATTTAACTTTAAGTCAAGTTAGATTATGATGATTCTATTTATCTACAAGAGATTATTTTTTCAAATGAGTATAATGTTTTACATTCATTTAATATGGATTTTTATTAATTATAATCCCACTAAAATAATGAACCCTTTTAGAATCTATAATATACTTTATTAGACTAAGATACATATTAATGGGTCACTATATCCCTACCCCCATCACTTAGTTATACAATTTTATAATTATTTCAATCATATAAGATAGTAATCTTGGATAGTTGAGTGGATAACTCTTTATCCTAATCTATCATATATATTCACTAAATTTTATTTATCTGGGAAGTTAGTTATAATATGGTTCCCTAGGTAAGTGTAACAAAAATAAAATTCTATTAATGGGAACCTAATCAAATTAGGTTCACCCATTACTTTCTTTCCTTACAAAAGATAACCACAACTAAAAAACTGGGTTTATTCAGTGTTAGGGATTTAACAACGCTAACTAAATGTGTTGTTAAATACCACCTTTGGAAGCACTAAAAAAGTGATATTAAAGGGGGTCTTTAACAGTGCATTTTTAGCATTATTAGGGGGTGGGGGGGGGGGGGTCTTTAGTAGTTCTAAAAAAGATCTATTTAAGGTGTCCCTTTATCAGTGCTTGTAAAAAAGAATTAATAAATCCCCCCCTTTATCAGTGCTAGTAAAAAAGAACTGATAAAGGGGGTATCTATCAGCACTTCTAAAAAAGATCTGATAATGTTGGGCCTTTATAAGAACATTGTAAAAAAGTGATGATGGGGGGGGGGGTCTATATTAGCTCTTTTTTACAAGTGCTGAAAAAGAGCCCCATTTATCAGTTCTTTTTTGCGAGCTCTAATAAATGGTATATTTCAAAAATTATATTTCATTAAAAACAATTTATTAATATATAAATATATTTATATTGACATAAATATAATATATATTTTTTAAATATGTTTTAGATAAGTCTAAATAATAATTTACACCTAATATATAATATATTTAGTGAAAACTTCTTATGAAATAATGAAAAATTTATTTTTAATTATTTATTTGAGAATTACTATGGAGTAATAGTCATTTAATAATAATTTGAATAAAATTTAAAAAAAAATAAAAGATCTAATATAATTTGAAAACAAAATTAAAACTTCAAATGACTATATATTTTGATCTGGATGTCTGTTTGGGCTCTATCACATATCAAATTGAAGATTGCGATGAGATCTATGCTATTTTGACTAGGGGAACCTTGGTAACTATTTTTTCAAGGTCAAAAAATTCCTAGAATGTAACACCCCAAGATATTTCAAATAAATTTAATATTGAATTCCTGGCACACTGAGTCTCTAAAGAACACCAATTTTTTATAACCTAGCTAGTAAACATAAATTTTCTACCTCTGTGATTTTAATTTCAAAAAACTGATATACACGGTTGCGTTCAGTAAGATATTTAGAGTCTAATAAGACAAACTTATTTTTTTGGTGAATAGTACATAGCCTTATGAATAGAAATATGAATAGTAATATGACCCTTATGAATAGTAAATCATATAATTATTTTATTTTCTTAAGGTTATAAGATAATGAGAACTAGATTAAATATTCAAGGTGATATAAAATGAATTATAGTTTTCAAATTGTTATTTTGCGAATAAATTATGATTTTATTTAAAAATTAAATTAATAATTTTTAGAAAATTATTTTCAAATAATGGAGTTTATCTTTTAATTCTACACATCATAAAATGGTTAGGGTGAATTTTTGGGATTTTCTATGATACTTGAATTTTTGATGAATAACAAAATATGACAATTTACGATAAATACTAAATACATGATTTATTGAGTCATAGGTGATGTAAGGATAATTTAAGACCACTTAATTAGAAATTACATGAAAATATTAGTATTCTTGGTCACAAGAATAAATACTATTGGTTGTATTTGGAAAAATAATAAAATAATGATTAAGATATTCAAAAATTACTCCTCTCCTCCACTATAAACTCCCCTCACTCCCTCTTCTATTCACTCCTATCAAGCTTTTTTCCTTGTATAAATTCTACCCAAATCTGCTTCGAATACCCCCCACCAAGTCCATAAGCCCTTGGTCTCATATAAAGACAAAAAACATTCCCCTAAAGAGGCTCTCAAGGAAGATTACTTCAAGAGATAAATTCCTCTTTTCATTTATTTTATTTCAGGTTCCTTTCTTTTCATTTTCTTTACTCTCCTCCTTTCATCAAAATATTGTGATGAATCCAGTAACTTACATGTAATTTAATTTTTTTATGATAAAGGAATAATTCTTCATCATCTCTCTTTCCCCTTATTTTATGCTAGTAGTAAAAAAACAACATCTGAGATGTGCTAATTTAACACATTCAAGGATGATGGGTTTTCAATTTCTATTAACATATTAAACTATGGTTATGAAACCATTTTTATGGTTTAAAAAGACTATAATATATGCATTATAACTTATTTAAGGTTCTTTAATCTTTTTTTACATATGATAAAAATTTATAAATCAAAATGAGTTCATTGTGATAAAAAACCGCTAATTAACGCAAATAATTATCATTAAAGTTTTATATAATGATTCATATTCACTCCCCAAAACCAATTTTTTTTAACCATGTAATATTATGGTTTTTAAAAAATATAATAAAAATTCTATTCTTAACAACCATTCTCATTCTACATGTTTATTCATACATGAATATAAGTTAACCGATCATGAAAACCAAGGAAGAAAACACTCCCAAACAATAAAATTGAATCTCTTAACCCATCAAAAGGCCACGAATGAACCTAAATAGTATATAATATATAAATTAAATTAATAGGAGGTTCTATAATCATTAATTCACAAACCTAAATTTTATTATTCGGGTCATTAAGATCAAGTGAGGATCACCTTTGGACTTAAGGTAAGGGTTTTCCACCCGAATCTCCATTTTCATTCGGGTTACTCTTATTGTCTACTTACCTAAATTAAATTCTTATTTATTCATATATAATCCTCATATATTCTGTGATAATGTTATATATATGCTAAAAAACTATAATCCCACTTTCATTTGTGGGGATTTATATGTTTTAAAAGGATCTTTCAAAAATCCTTCTCGATAAACAATCCCGTTTCAAGGGAAATTCTCAAATTCATTCTAATTTTCAAGGGCACTATATAATATGTTTTTATCAAATGTTATCTTTATAAAATGAATTATTTTATTATGGAAATAAAATTTAACTTCAATTATGGTTTTATACAAATATTTTCCCAAAATAACTCTTCTTTTCAAAGTAAAAGTGTACTTATCTAAAGAATTACTCGATAATTTCATAAGAGTATCTTCATCTATTTCAACACTCCTATTGATTATTATGTATTATTGGGATTAATATTTATGATATAGTCTACCATATTTTATTGAATGGTTTATGATTAGTTTGACTATGGGTGTGATATCTTAAAACCATTCACAATTTTACTCAGAATGGTTAGTGTTTATGCTTAATGTCCAGGGAAAGTTATTTAACTTTCAAGTGTTAGTTTGAATATGAAAGCATATATTTTTTATGTTTATCCCTATTAATATGAGGAATGAATTGGAATTATTATGTGATGAGTGGGTCCCGTTATATCCCCTATATTCATCAGTAGGTCTCATGAGACAAATAAATATGGACTTGGCCGAGGCCTTGCCCATTTTAAGATATGGTTTTGGTTGAGACCTTAATCATTTTTAGATGTCTTGGTCGAGGACTTGACGGTATGTTTCAGATTGTCCGACATATGTATTTTACAAATTATGAAGCTATAAATTCAAATTTCATGAGGTTATTAGACTAGTAGAATACCCATGATGATGTTATATTATGGAAATATTTACTCATCTCATATTCTTATCATATTATGTTCACCTTTTTTAAAGGAATGTGTTTTCAATTATTTACCATGTATAATGTTTATGTTATCTTATGATATATTTATTACTCTTATTGAGTGTTTGATCTCACCCCATTATTATGTTTAATTTTATCAGGATATGAATAAGTTTATTATGAATGACCTATAGGGATAAACTTATAGTTGTGGATGTTCTCAATAAAACTTATATGTTGTATTTCATTTCAAGTTGCACTGTTGAGATTATGTATGTATCTTGTTTCCAAATCTACTAAAATACTTAGTCCTTTAGGATGAATATTCCTTGCTTATATGAAAATGTAATAAAACAAGGCACCGAATCTAGGAATCTGGGGATGGGTCCTTACATAGAAGCCCTCTAAAACTGAGTTTTTAGTCGAGGTACCCTGATTTTTTAACATTATATGGATTTTAAGCCTCTTTAAAGGGGTATTATTGCCATTTTTTGATGGGGAATAAATTTATTCCCATGTATTAAATTCATATTGATATCATGTTTTTAAAATTTTATCATTTTTCACAATGTTGTTTAAATTATAATTATATATCTGTATATTTTCATATATTTACTGATAATAAATTGCTTTTATAAATACATATATCAATATATTTACATAAAAAATTTATTTTTAAATATAAAAAAAAAATTTATCCTTAATTTTATTTAAAGTAAATAATTATCCTTTTCATTTACCTTATAAAAATGCAATAATATGTAGATATAGTTTTTATATATACATATGTGTGCATATTAATAAATGCACACACACACACATATTCCAATATATATAAATGAATATTAATATGTAATATATTTGAATAAATATAACTGTATATATATATATATATCATGAATTTAACAATATATACAAATGCATAGGAATGTCATTAAATATATAACAAAATACGCATGACATAGTGGTAAACAACATTTAGTCACATAAGGGAGTCTTAGGATTAAATCCAGGTGCGTGCAGGTATTCATAGTAGCCTTTATGTTCCATGAAAGGGGGTGTGGTGCGTGAAGGAGGATGGGATAGTCCAAATAATTGAGAAAGGGTTTGTATGCACTGAGAAAGGGGGTTTCAGTGGTGTGTGAAAAAAATTCATATTATTTTTTTCATATTTTTAATAGTGTTTTAAGTGATGTTAAAAGACAACCTTTAATAGTGATAAAAAAGAATTGTTAAAATCACCCATTAAAGTGATAAAAAAAGCCCTGTTAAACTCACCCTTTAATAGTGTTGTTAAAACTACCCTTTAACATCTCTTGCAATATTAGTGCTTTCAAAGAGCTGATAAAACCTAAAAAATAGCACTATTAAAGACCCAATTTCTAGTAGTGAATCTTGGGGAACCCAAATTTAGTATGACCCACCAAATTGGATGATTGATGTCTTAACAAGTATTTGATTTGAAATGAATATGACACTTAGTTTTTAAAAGGGTACATAATCTCACCATATTATCTCATATATTCCCTTCATATATATACATTATCCTAATGATATAGTTTAGAATCTCATTCATTCCACTAAATCAATATGTTAAAACCATATTGAAGTACAACTCTATACAAAACTCATGGATTATGTTACTAACCCATATTAAAATACAAATATATTCATACATATCCAAATGCATCTCATTCATAAGGTGTATTAAATTATTTAATGTACAGGATTAGAATCATATAAAAACAACAATCACCACAATAATAAGCTTGGAGCTATAGATACCAACCCCCACTTTTCTGGATAAGGGACATGCCTCTAGGAAAATAAATAGTCTGACCCAAAGTACATCTACCTAAAGATACATTACTCAAGAGATACCTAAATTATAGCATAATTAGAATACTTAATATGTATAAATCATAATTAACATTTAAATTAAATCTCATAAATCAATAAAGTCCAAAGACAAGGTAAAAGAAATATGAATCAATCATCATACCTAGCATGTAACTCCAAACATGGATGTATTCTCGTTTATAGAAGTAGTTTAACTATTTAAACTAAAGCATGCATCCATATATAAAATAATCAATTTATAGTTATGAATCTGTTGATGTGGAATAGATTAAATAAATGAACAATTCATATATTTAAACATGAGGTAAACTATTTATGAACAATTTTTCAATAAATAATTTAAAAATACTTTATAATTTATGTTATGTATTATAGATAATCCATAATTAATAAATAAATATAATCCATTAATTTTTCTTTCAATGAACTCCTTCATAGTATCCATTTTATATGTCATTTAATTAAATATATTATATTTAATAAAATATAAAGAATTTATATTCAAATCCTATTATGTAAACAGTTTAAGTAGTCTAAATATCACAAATTTAATTTTATTTAAACCATGATTAAATAAATATTCAAAACTATTTTAACATGGTTTAAATAAATTTCTTAAATAGTTATATTTGGGTTGAACTATTTAAATTAATAATTATAAATAATTCATAATTAAATATAAATTATTTTATATTTTTTCTTCAATTTCTTATTTAAAAATCCTTTATAAACTACACTTATAATTTCTATATAAACATTTTATATCTAAATTATAAGTCATGTGATATAATTTGAAAAATATATTTAACATTAACAATAAATATTTATGGATTATTTATTTAATAAATATTTATCAAAAATTTAATTTATTAATTATTAAAAATTTATAATTAATTAATTTATAAAAAAATTATAAATTAATTTAATATCTCAAATTTTATTTTCCACAATTTATAAATATTTATAAGTTATCTAAATTAATTCCAAATTAAAATATAAAAAAATCTAAATTTTTTTCTTTATTATATTCAGTTGTATGAGTTGAATCATATCATATGATTGATTGAGTTGTGACACTAAAAATGTTTTAACTTTATATATTGTAAATAATGATAGATAATGTGGTTTGTGATAACCAAGGTGGTCTATATAAGATTAAAAAAGGGAATATGCAACCATGACTTATGATATGGACTCTATGTAATATAATTAAAGAACACAATGGGTTTTTTGATACTAACTTAGATAAAATGGCATGTATAATGGTAACTCAACACCTAGATATCATCACTTATGATAAACTACAATATAGGAGTAACCCTTCAACATGAAGAACCATATCTTACGATGAATATTGATATCACTATTATAATATGATAGACTTTCTTTAAACAAAAAACAATAACTTCATACAATTTGAAATCCCCATATAATAACTTATGATTTTCTAAAAACTAAGGGATTATATTATCTTTCCACCTATGAAATTTTATATCATAAGACACTACCAGATCATATCATATGATATCAAATATCATTTATCCATTCATAGTTCAAATTATAAATCATTTTTAACAAAAAACAATATGAAATAAAAAATGATATATAAATTCTTCATTTTAAAAAATATTTAATTAATAAAAAATCATGATAAGTCTTTAACATCATTTTTGGGTTTCTAATGATCTATTAACACTTAATAAATGTAGTGGAAATAATTAAAAACCTCAAATTCCAATATTAGCTCTGTATTAAATGTGGAACCATGAAACACTAAAATAAATAACATTGTGTACCTTACATCAATGATAACATCTTATTTTTATTATTAAATCATTATGGTTGATGAAAATCACTAAGAAGAAATAAAAATAATCCTCCCTTCATTGTGTATCCATGGGATGAAATAGAATCATCAGGTGCTTAAGTTGGATCTTCCATCATCTTATGATATACTAGAATCTATGTAATAAATGGCAGAGGTGGTAGAGAGTTAAGGGTATTGAATAATCACAATAGATCTAACACACACCATCTCATAAAAAATTCCCCTTTATAAATACTAAGTGGATTATTCGTGAGTGTTGTGATTTAGTAATACATTACAACACATAAGTAAATATTTTTCTGTAGTTCACGCATTCATCACATAAATGTTTTGATTCTCCAATGAATTTTGTATTATAAAATTTTAATTAATGATATAATATTGAAGTTTTTCAAATATTAACACTTTTAATGTTTTACCACCTCAACTAAATTATACATTACACTAAATGTTATATAATTTAACCTAACCATATTATATAATTTTTAAGGTAGTGGCATGAAATCACTATTTAATGCCTTACAATATATCCAAACCATAACATATGATATATCCAAATATACAACAAATGTATATGTATTTACTGAATATCTCAAGGGAACACATGGTTTGTGATCCATAATAAACTAAAGCGTCTCAAGACTCACCTACATGAGTGGGGGAAAGACTTTTCAAGCTCTCATGCTTGCATCATTGAGAGAAAGCGACCAATTAATCCTAACATCCTCTTGGATGATGGCACCTACATGGATGACATGGATGTGGTGGGGTGCCTAACATACCGCTTCTTCAAGAATCTTCTTGCAGGTCCCAACACCTAGAGGCCTAATGGGTATCCGAGGGAGGAAAAAAGTATATTTGAGGTGATTCTTATCCTTTTGTCGAATTAGGGAAATGAGGGTCTTAGTTCTATAACCATTGAAAATGAGATTCAGGATACTATACTAAGCCTTAATCCAGACAGTGCCTCAGGACCAAATGGCTTTCTAGGTTCTTTCTATAGGGCCTCATGGGATGCAGTGAAGGAGGAAACCATCTCAACAATTCAAGATTTCTTATAGGGAGGGAGCCTATTCTGGATTGCTTGTGCCACCACCATGGTTCTTCTACCTAAAACCAGTAACCCTTCCTCCATCATGCATTATAGACTGGTAAGTATGTGTAACTTCCCTTAAAAAATTTTGGCATGTACCATCAATACAAGATTGACCCTTTATTTCCCTCGGTGGGTCTCCATGGAGAAACATGGGTTCATGAAGGAGTGATCAATCTAAGGTGCAATAGCACTTTCTCAAGAGATGATCAAAGATATTGACTTTAAGACACATGGGTCAAACATGTCCATCAAGTTGGATATGAACAAATATTATTATCATATAGAGTGGGGATTCATAAATAAGGTGCTTGCAGGTATGGGCCTCTCAACCTGGAATATTGATCTCATTTTTAGTTGTTTTAGATCATCATGGATGACAGTTTCATTTATGGGGAAGTCCTATGGGTTTTTCAAGGCCATTCATGGACTAAGGTAAGGTGATCCAATTTATCCAAGGATTTTCATCCTCTCATAGGACATACTCAACCAAATACTTGATAGGAGCATTAACAATGGTGAAATTATGCCCTATCAAAGGAGTTTGAGAGCTCACTCTATTAATCAATTGATGTTCGTGGATCATACTCTCATCTTCATGAATGTTGGAAGATGATTGATCAGAGGTATGAACAAGGTGGTGGAGGAATATTTCCACTAGAGTGGTCAGACCATCAACAAAGATAAGAGCTATTCATACATTTCTAACAGATGTATGCCCATTCAAATATCCATGGTTTAGGTCAGCCTCAACATGAAAAGAAGGGTCTTTCCCATGGAGTACCTCAGGACCCTTATCTCTCTAGTAAGACTCCTCGTATGTGATTTTTAATCCCTCGTCAGCAAGATTGAGGACATAATCCCCAACTACAAAAATCATTACATATATTTTAGTGGCTGTATAGCTCTCATTAATAGCGTACTCCTAGATACTTCCATCCATGGCCTATCTGCTATTAAAACCCTAAAGGGTTTCATCAACAATATCGATAAGATCTTGTCCAGATTTATATGGGATCCAATATCAGAAGGGAGACATTGATGGGTATCCTAGAGGATAATGGAAAGGCCTTCTTCGGAGGGAAAGATCAATGTGCATAGCCTGAAAGATACCCTCCTCTGCATTCACACAATGCTGGTGTATGAAGTCCTCGAGCAGCACACCCTATGGGGAAAAACCATGTACAACTATCAACATGGGAATCTGAATGAGATAAAGGGGCACCGTTCTCTATTTTGGTCTACCATCACCCCTATTATCGCTAAACATCAACCATATGGGTGATTGGACATCAGGAGGGGTGAGTTATCCTTCTGGTATAACAATTGGGCTTAGGAGGTTTTGAGATTACCAGGTTGTCCTGCTCCCAACATTTCTTTTCTATAATATAGGCTCTACCCAGTTTTCATTAAGGTCGTGCTAGATGAAAATTAGCGAATCTCCTTCAACCTCAGCAACCTGTCCCCAGAACCTAATACCTACATTTTTACTCCTTCCTCGGGTGCCTTCACCTCTAGGGACTTCCGCCACACCCGAGTCATGTAGGAGAGTGCTAATAATTGGACCTAAACCCTATGGTCCGAAGTAAATCCCTCAAAATACAACTTTCTATCCTAGAAAATTAGAAATAGATCTATCCTAATGGATTAAAACATTAAACGGTGTGGGATCCCAATGGTGTCGCGTTGTTCCTGCTGTAAAAACTGTAAAGAAAATATGGAAGATCACATGTTCTTTAGGGGTGACTGGGTGACTATAGTATAGAGTTACTTTCATGATTTTACTAATATTCTTGACCCCAACATGGATACACCTCCATTTCTCAATAGGTGGTATCATGGTGTGGGTGACATGGGTCCTGAGAAGTTAGCACGTACCATGATCTTACATGAAAGGTGATGGTGTATCTGGTAGTCTAGGAACAAGGTGAGGTTTGATGGGGTCCTTTTATATAGTAGATCCATCATCATTAGGACCAGGAATCTTCTTCTTGATATAGCTGGTCTCACCAACAACTGATGGGAAGCCCCCTCCCTTGGCTGCCTCCAAGGGAGTTCTCCCCTCTCCCAGTCCAGTTCCAGCAGAATCAACAACAAATGGGTAAGATGAAATCCTCCCATGAGGGTCCTCAATATCAATACAGATAAGTCGTACAACATGGGGGTGATATGTGGATGTGTGGTTGTTCATGACTCCCACAGTTCGGTTATTTAGGCATTCTCCTCCTACCCGAGACACAGTTTGTCTCTACAGGCTAAGGCAATGGCCATGCATCTAGGTTTAATCATGTGTCTCCAGAAGAAAAATCTATTGATGGAGGTTGAAACAGACTCAAATATTCTCTATGACTTACTTAATGGCTTATTTACCTCCCCTTGGATGATTTCCTATATCATCAGAAAGTGCAGAGGCACTAACAACAATAACACCAAAGTGATTCACTCCTGGAGGGAGGGGAACCAAGTTGCAGACTATCTTGAAGTCTCTTTATGTCATTGGATCTAAAACTATATTACTTAATAATTTTAACACCTTGAAACCTGAGGGGGTGAACTTGGTTATAGGTGATTCCCTTGTCCTTCATTTTTTCCATCCTCCTTAGGTGAGTTGCTATGGTTGGTGGCCCCTTTCGTTTTCTTTCATTTATAATAATAATAAAAAATCTCCATGATGATTATATAACTACTATATTCATAATATTTTATTTTTATTTCTTACACACCACTATCCAAGTAAGATATCCTTAATGACTCCCATATTTTTTTGTGTTATGAGTGTTTTCCCTAACATCCAATTTGTAGATGGAATAAACTGTTGAAGGTTTCCTCTTCCTTTCTCTTCATTCAGAAATAACATGATCTATGATGGACCAGATACTTATATATATAAATATATTTGTGTGTGTGAGTGTATATGATATAATGGATAGTGGTTATAATATATATATATGTATATATATATATATAATGGATGAAATGGTTTGTGGTTGTGATGTGGATACATGGTGGGGGTTGTGTATGGTAGGAGGAGGACACAAGGTTGATGTCCTTCCTGTTCATGGTAGTATACTATATTAAGGTTTTGATGGGTGATGTGTTATATTGATGTGAACATGTGGTTGTTTATACAATGTGTTATGAGTCTATGATATTGTGTAAATATTGAAGGGATTAAAGAAAATAAAATATTTCATTGGATTGTGAGAGAGACTAAACCGATGAAGAAGTTGATACATGGTACCTATTTTATGTCTCTTATTTTAATATATCGTAACTATACTTGGACATGATATTTGGGTAAGTGAGCCTTAGTGAGGATATGTGATCATTTTACTAGCATTAGTGTGAGTTATTTCCTCTATTTTTTACTTAATCATTAGTATGATTCTTCCATGTTTTCATGAGAGGTTCTGCGAATGATCCTATTAAGTATAATTTTATGCTCACCCCTATATATATATTTATGTATGTATGTATGCATATATATATTTTATAGTTTTATAGGATGTAATTAGTAATTATGTTGGAAATTACTAGCTTGAGGCTTGGAGTTTTTGTTGGAGTTACTTCCACAAGAGTTGCATTTTAATATTAAATTTAGGGACCTAAGTTATGTATTAAATTTAAATTTACATCATCATCATTTATTTTTTATTTGAAAAGGAATATCCAAAGTACATAGAAAAAAACTATGAAAATTACAGGGGCCTAAAATATTGTAGACCAAGAGCATCACCCTGAACTATGAGAACACATTCAGAAAGAAAAGTACCCAAACTAGAAAAACAAGTGACCGTAACACTTTGGGGAACTAGAGGCTATAAAATCTGCAACCTTGTTGCCTTATCACCATGTTTGAAGGATGTAGACACCATTGGTGATGAGAATGATACACTTTAAGATGTAGTAAGTAACAGTACATAGGGTATTACCTTTCCCCAACAAAGCATTTTGAAGAATTTTAGAGTCAGTTTCCACCATAGCTAGATGAATTTTTTTGTCAGTATAAAGCTTCAGGACGATTGTCATGGATCTAGATTCAGATAGGAAAGAATATCCATGAATGATGGATGAAAATAAGTAAAATACCACATAACCCTGACCATTTCAAACCACTCCTCCCCCATGCATGAAACCGTTTGCAGAAGAGTCGTCAGTATTGAGTTTGAAGCCTCACCTTGGGGGATTCCAGCTGATCCATCAACCTGAGGGAGAAATTTATTAAGGAGAGAAAATTATGGAGATTGATAGAGGACTGAGAGAAGGAACCTTAGACCAGTTGGGATTTAAGTTCATAATATCAAGCAACAAACATCTGGTTTTAAAGACCATAGACAGTTTGGAGACTGTAATTCCCTCATATCTAGCTTTGTTATGGGTATTCCAAATATTCCAGCAACCCACTGCTATAATATAGGCTCTTTCCATTCTTTACAAGCTAATATTATCATCTATTTGAAACCATCAGATGAGGAAAGGGGAGTATGAAGATCCTTGGGAATGGAGACCTATAAAATGCCCAAAAGTGGACCAAACCTCATGAGCCCAAACATCACCAAAGAACAAGTGAGTATCCATTTCTTCCTGAGGTGAAATACAACACACACATTTTAAATCCACATTGAATACCAGCTATCTAACCTTGATGTCAAATGGTATTGCCACATGCCATATGATCCAAACCAGAAAATTGATTTTGGCTTGAAGTTCACTGCACCATAGAATGTCCCCCCCCCCTAGAATCTTGAATGGGATGAGGATAATGAATTCTTCTGTAGAACTAGGAGAGGTTCTAAGTGGGGTTGGGTCTTGAAAACCAATGCAAACATGATAAACCAATAGGTACCCACACCATTAATTATATATTATGTTAAATTGCAACAATTGTTATTGATTATACCAATCAAGGAATATGCATTTTCATTACACATGAAACATGGAAATATAAAAATTAAATTCATAAATGATCCATAATTTTTTTTTAATTTAATAAATTTGATTCCTTGGATATTTTTGATAAAATTATTAACATCTATTGATATTTTAATGATTTATTTTATGTCTCACAAATATTTATAGTATATAAGGGATAAGGTATTTTTTGATGACATTCAAAAAAGTTCTTATGAAACTTTATTGAATTTTTAAAATAAGTTTTTTTGTCATTTCAAAAAACACTTCTACGAAAATATTTTAGAAAAATTATCTAATTTAGATACCTCATTAAGTATGTTTATAAAGGGAGAGATTTAGAATCCTTTAGAGATAATTGATCAATATAGTAATTTTCATTAGGTTAGGAGTTGATGTTATCTCAAAAACCATTATTTGGTAATATAGTGTTTAGATAACTCTCATATTGAGTTAATAGTATGAATAGTTTTTTGGTTAGTGATTCATGAGATTTGAACGTATTTTTTAGGTTTTATTTATTGTAAATATGCACATAAATTGATGAGAGATCAATTGAAGATGAAAATACTACAAATGAATGATGATATTCATGGATAGAGAAACCATTCCATTGTAGGAGGAAGAATTCATCACTATTATAATACATTTTTAAATAAATATCACATATGTAAAAAACAATGTATATAGGAATTAAAACATTTCATGACCATTTTTGAGAGAAAATATCTTATGAAGAAAGAAAAAAAACTAATCATGGTGCTCACCAAGGCTTCTAGAGAGTTTTTCAAAAATCATTAAATTCTATAAGAAAGAAAAATATATCATGGTTTAATTAATTACTTAATGGTTTTGGTAGAAAATTATCATGGTGAATGTTTCTATAACAACCTTAAAATTTTTAGTGATATTTTTTCTTAAATAATGTGTCTTATATTATATAGAACTATACTCATGCAACACATAGAAAAATGAAAAACACATTATTTCATTAATAAAGAAAAATAAATTAGTTAATAATTGAACCGATGAAAATGCCAAAAATTTAAATGGGACAAAAATATAAAATAATAAAATAATAATAGAAAAATTTGGATATTTTCAATCTGCCAGAATCATCACTCCCACAAACAACACTATATGAAAGTGACAAACCATTAGTAAACCAATTGAAATCTTAAAAAAAGAAAAATATAGAACCCTGGGGGGAATTTTAGTGAATATTTATTTAAGGAATGAATTGTTATTTATAGGAGGTAATATTACCATTGGAATAGAAATGTGATCGTGGAAATATGACTATTGGAATAGTAACCTGACCATTGTAAATAGTAACCCGACCATTGGGAATAGTAATGTGACCATTAGAGTAGTAATTTGACCTCAAAATAGTAAAATTAAATATTTATCATGTAATATAATTATTATAGTTCCAAAAAATAAACATTATGATTAAAAACTCAAATAAAACAAAAGTACATTTTTAATAAACTGGATTTTAATATATTTTGTAAAAAACATATTTTTATATTAAAATTTTATATTACCTATGTGATAAAATTATTCTGATTAAATCAATGCAATTTTTTTTGAATCATCATGTTAAAATTTTCCAAGGGCTATGTTTTGGTAATTTTACAAAATACTTTAATTTTTAGGAAAATAGTAAAAATACAGTTTTTTCGTAATCGATGTATTTTAAATTAAATAATTCATGATATAATAATGAAATAATTGATTATTGAAATTTAGGACTGACCAAAAACATTTTTAATAAGTTAAATAATCCATAAAATTAAAATTACAAAATTAAAAACTATTTTCCAAAGTCTATAGTCAAAAGTATCCCATTAAAATAATATTTTTTCATTTTTTTCACTTTCCTTTTAATAAACTAGTGATTTCGGTTTATAAAGGGTTTAAATAGAAAAATATATTTTATTTTATTTATATATGATTTATAATGTCAAAAAATAAAAATTACAACGTTTTCCTTGAATAGAGTATTTTATTCAATATTTTATCCTAAAAATACCCCTCTCTTCAATTATAAATAACCCCGCTCAATCCCCTTATAAAACCACTCCTCCCTAACTTAAAGAAGCAAAAAATCAACCAAAATAATCTCTATTAATACCCTTATAATCCTCAGGGACATTCTAGAGTAAACCAACTCCAAACATCAAAGGATTTTAGTGACATAAAAAATAAGCAATAATGAGAGAAGAATATGTTTTCATCAAATCTTCTCTCATTTTACTCTTCTCTTCCTCTTATTCAAAATTCATTTCAAACATAGATATTATAAGATAAATTATGTATTATTTCATCATTATATTAATTATGTTAAGCTACTAAAATAATCATATTAAGATCATATTCATATTTCATAATTCTCTTCCTCCTCTCTTGATGATGTCCCGAAAATAATCAGTTAACCACCCTCAAGAAAACTGTAAATTATTTTCTTATCACCACCCTAGCAGAAGATTATAATAAATTATTTATAATATATAAAAATATAATTATAATTATTTATAATCTTATGTATTTAACCTTAATAATTTATAAATAGCAATTATGAAGGATCATTAAATCGAAGAAATATTGGAAATTTTAAGAAAAGTATTATATCAATATTTTTCCCCTTTAACAATTGAAATTAAGAAATATAATGAAATGATTATAATTGATAAATATTGTAAAAATTTATCATAATTCAATTATGGTTCTATGTTTTAATAAACCTAAGTATATTATTAGTAGGTGGAAAATAAATAAAACAAAGCAGGATTTAAGGTAAGGGAATTCTCCTCCTTTTATTTTCCATTCAAGTAACTCCTTGTTTTAAGACTTATAAATGTTGAATTACTTTATTTATATACTCTTTTATTTGTACCATTACTACACAAATTATTTTTTATAAATGGGAGACCTTTTTTACTTCTCATTATTCATTTTTCTTAATCCATTTTGTATACCATCATGCAGTTGAATAAATTTCTCGATTTTTCCTATTTTACATGAAATACTCTTATATGGTGAATATACAAACCCCTTACGTATACATGGGTATTCTCCTAGATTTAAATATAATTTTTTTAATTAACATTTATTAAACCAATATTCTATTTTTTAGGATAAAAATATTGTATTGTTCATGTGTTTAAAAACTTATATACTCAATAAATTTATATGAAACCCATTATTTATTTTATATAGGTTATTGATGAAATGTTTTATTATGAACTTTATGGAACTCATGAAATAAGACATATGAAGGGTTCCCCATTATAACACTCCAATGAATTTGTAAAAGAATTAATCTCCAGAGATGACATGTATTATGATACCTTGGTAAATAACCTTGTTAATTATTATTTATGACACCTTCGTGATAATCATTGGTGATATGATTATAAATGTATCAATTTTATCTTATATTCAAATTTCATTGTTATGTTTCGTGAACTTATGAATATTATATCATGTTATTTATCATTTATAATCCATGATGATCATTCATGTTAAATTTCCTTTATTTATTCCTTATTGGGCTTCATTCTCACCTCTTTCTTTTGATGTATGTCCCCATGATATGAGATGTAGTAAAAAGTAACATAGGATAAACCTATAGGTAATACTTTCGAGTGTATTAGAAGTTTATCTATGTTATTTATGTATTATGTTTCTAATTACCAATAAACCAATCATTAAATGATTATGTGTGACACTAATTGTTGTATCATCTAATGATATTTTTATTTTTTAAAAAGGTAGGATGCCATAGTTGGTATCATAGAATAGTTTAATTAGTTGTGGAAATTAGGATTATAAAACTTTTTTAAGAAACCTAGGGATAATTATAAATATAAGAAACCTTATTAGAATTTTTTGTGAAGTATTATTTGATTGGTTTCCATGAAATGAAATCCCCATCCAAATATTACATGTTAATGTGGATTTGGAACAGTTATACCTAGGGGTAATTACCCCAGAAAGGGAACTTTGGGCTTTTAATTGATCATCACTTGGTGAATAACAATAGGTATTACTACACACCTAGTTTGAAACTCCCAAGGGAATATGTTTGGTTAATCACACGATTTTAATGAACCATTATTAATGATATATAAAACATTTAATTTTTATTAGATGAGATTAATGAATAACATCATTAAGCATGTTTTTTTTGAACTTAAACTCCTTTTAGAATTATAAAATTCCTAAAAGTAACATATTTATCACAAGGATTTTATTATTTTAAAAAAATGGAGGGAAATAGGAGGAAACAACTAAATGATAAGTGTAATAGATGATACATATATGAAAACCATATCATAATTGAATATGTAATAAAAAACTTCTTGAGGATGATGAATCAAAGATATTAGATTATTAATAATAACCCAAATCATATTCAGCAGCTATATCCACTTCAAAGGGAACAACATGTAGTTTATTCTTTAATATGTCAATAACCACATTTCATTAGTGGATCAATTTATCCATAATTTTTTTAACAATGTACTACCTCTATAGAAAATATATTTTCAATATTTTGTTGTTTAGATCTAGAGAAAGTCACCTTGGTAGTATACTACTTAGAAGAAGAAGTTGACCAGTGGTAGAAACTGATTGAAAACATGAATCCAATAGTGGATATTGATGCTATAGAGTGGGAAGATTTTAGGAGAATATTTTTCAAAAAATTTTTTTTTTATTTGAAGAGAACAAACATGGAGAATAAATTATTATAATTGAAGTAAAATGAATATTAATCAGTGGGATGATATGAAATGAACTTTACTAGAATATCTTGATATACATATAGCTTTGTTATGAATCCTAAAGGAAATGTTGATAATTTATTTAGAAGGTTGAGACCCCATCTATAGAGGAATCTAGAAAATAAAGACTATGAAATCTATGAGGAGATAGTGATGAGTTCTTTTAAGGTTAAAATTGTGTTTAGAGATATGCATTTGTCACATAGGACAAATGAAAAGATGAGAGAAATGGATCCAAAATCAGGGAACAATTTTGATTATTGAAGACGAGGAAAGAAACTTTAACTTCCCATGTGTAACAAATATGAGAATAAATATTCAGGGAACTGTTTTATTAGGAATGAAAGGTGATACAAGTGTATAATAGATGAATATATATCTCAAAATTTTCATAGTGAGGTGAAGCATCAAAATATCAATGTACACTACAAAGGGAAGATGATGAAAAAATATCATAATGTTTAATGATTCAAGTGTGCATAGATTGGACACTTTGAAAATAAATGTCCAAATAAAAAGATAATAGAGGGTAACCACCCTCAAACTCATCATAGGGAAAGGTAGTAAGGTCATTATTTCACAATCACAACTAATATTGTAGAGGATCTAAACAATGTGGTGGCAGGTACGCTCTATGTTCTCTCAAACCCAAAACTTCTATAAGTAGAGTTATCAGTTAGAAATATTGGGGGAATTATCTAAGAATAAAATGTGTATAGAAACTCTAGTATCAACTTTTTTGAGAATATTATAATCATAAATATAGTAGTCATTCCCATAGTAGAATTTGAAACTATACAAGGGAGAGAATGGATCTCAAAGTATAATGCTCAGATAAACTATATAAGTAAGGAAATTTCAGTAATATTAAATAGAAAACCTATAAATATTTTCAAAGGAGAGATATACCAGCCCAAAAACTATCTAAAATCACCTCCAATAAAATTCATTATGGAAATTATTGGTGAAGAAAAAAAATAAAGAGAATTTATAATGATAGGAAACATTACCATTATTCAGGAATACATTAATGTATTTCCTATATATTTACATGGACCTCCCCCAGAAAGAGAGATTGAGTTCTCTATTAAAATCATTCCCGGATCCAAGATAATATCAAAGACCCCATATTGAATGGATTATGTAGAGTTATAAGAATTAAATAATAATATTCAAGATGTTTTTGGGAAAGGTTTTATTCAACCAAATGTGTCTCATTAGGGATAACTTGTTCCCTTTATAATAAATTGAAATGAATCAATGAAGTTATGTGTTGATTATAGAAATATTAATGGGATAAGAGTGAAGAAAAAATGATCTTTATAAAGGATTGATTATTTTTTTTATTAGTTTCATGGGGGTCAGTTATTTTTAATGATTGACCTATGATCAAGTTATTATAAGTTAAGGGTGATGAAAGATGATATCCCAAATATTTCCTTCCAAATAAGATATAGACATTATTAGTTTATTTTTATTCCCTTAAACTCAACTAATCCTCCTTATATATTTATGGAATTGATAAATAGTATTTAAAGATTACATTGATAAATTTGTTTTGGTCTTTATTCAAAATATTATGAAATATTGAAAAAGTCATGAGGTGGATGAGGATTATATAAGGGTTATTTTTCAAACTCTGAGAATAAGTATATGTTTCCTTATATCAATGATTGTTTTGATCAGTTGTAGGAAGATATGTATTTTTTGAAGTATTAATTTAGATCTGGGTACTTTTAGTTGATGGTGAAGTAGTATGACATTCTTAAGTGAACATTCCAGATTAGATACAGGAATTTTGAGTTTGTAGTTATACCATTTCATTTGAAAAATTCCCCTGATATATTTATGGATCCTATGAATATAGTAATCTATGAATATTTGGATAAGATCATGGTTGTTTTTATCGATGATATATTGGATGATTCAAAAATTAATTAGGATCATGAAAAACATTTATGGATTATTCTACCAACACATAAAGAAAATATGTTACAAAGAAAATTAAAAAATTGGGTTTTTTGTTTACAATAGGTTTCATTCCTTATGAAAATTATAATTAAATATAGCATTATATTTGCTTCATCTAAAACAAAATCAGTGGATAAATGTACAAGGACTATAAATTTTATTTAGTTTCAATGTTATCTTGGATTAACATGCCATTTTCTAAAATTTGGTGAAAATGTTTCATGGTTATCTAGTCCAGTAACTATATTAACAAAAAAGGAGTTAAATTTATCGATATAAAAGGATGGGTTAGTTGTTTTCAGGAATTAAAAGTAATATTGGTGAATAATCCAGTTATGTCCATGCCCTCAAGAAATAGAGTTTTATTCAATTATAGTGATGCTTTAATAAAGGAATCCAATGTATTATAATGAAGAATGATGAGGTAATTTCTTATGATTCATTACAACTGAATCCTTATGAGTTAAATTATCCTAAACCAATTTTGGAATTAGATACTATAGTTTTTCATTAAAGATTTGGAGGCATAATTTATATGGATCCTTGTATGAAGTATATAATGATAATGAAAGATTTAAGTGTATATTCAATCAGAAATAGTTTAAGATGAGGAAGAGAATATAGATATAAGTAATCTAGGTTTATGATTTAATGATTCATTCCCATATTAGAAAATCCGCTAAAGTGGCTGATGCTTTGAGTATGAAAAAAATGAAACATTAACGATTATATGTTTAGAATATGAACATTTTTTTAATCATTTAATGAATAATGTCATGGAAGTTGTGTGTGTTGGAACTTCCTTTATTTTATTTTATGTGTCTGTGCAGTCATCTCTATAAAATAAAATTATGAAAAATCATAAGGAAGACCATGAGTTATAGAAAAATGTAAATTGGAAAAGAAGGGAAAGTTTTATGAATTTAATTTTGGTAAACAATGTTTTTTCAGATTTGGAAAGACATTATGTGTGGCTTGTGATTCCTAGATGAAGAGGGATTTGTTATTTGAAGCTTATAGTTCCCCATTTTCAATTCATCCTAGTAGCACTAAGATGTGTATAGAGCTTCATTATTTTTTTCTGGTGGGTTGGAATGAAAATATATATTGCTTACATTACTATGAAATGTATAAGTTGTAAATAGGTTAAATAAAAATGATAATTTCTAAATGGGAAGCTTCTACCTTTTGCGGTTCTAGAGTGGAAATATTAAAATATATCCATAGATTTTGTGGTTGTACTACCAAATAATTTCTGAGTTGATAAAAAAATTTGGGTTATTGTTGATCGACTAACAAAATAGGAAAATTTACATACCATTCAAGATACTATGTCATTAAATCAACTATATTAAAATAATCATAAGGATATAGTCAGGTTACATGGAGTTACTTTCTCTATTGTATCTGACTGTTATCCCAGGTTCACATTTAATTTTTATAATGCCATACAGAAGTCAATTGAAATAAAATTAAATTTTAGCACAACCTTTCATCCTTAGTATCGTGGAAAACCAGACTGAAAAATTTAAAACATGGACGACATTATTCGTCCTTGTTCAATGGATTATTAGGGAAGTTGGGATAAACATCATTATTTAGTTGAGTATTATAATAATAATAGTTTTTATTCTAGTATACAAATGGAACCTTTTGAGGCATTGTAGGTAAAGTGGTTTCAGACTCCATCATTGTGGGATGAATTAGGTGAAATGAAATTAATTAGACCATAATTATTATAGGAAGTTGATATAAAAGTAAAAAAGATTAGTAATATATGAGGATAACTCAGAGCATAAAGAAAATTATTTCAGATAATATGAAAAAATACCTTTGATTTGAGTTAGGCGATTATGTTCTTCTCAAAATATATCCAGGGAATAATGTTACATATTTTTGTAAAGGGGGGGGGATTTAAGTCCAAAGTTCATTATAAAATATGAAATATTGGAGAAAGTTGTATCATTTTCCTACCAAGTGGCCTTACCTATGATTTTATCCAAGGTACACAATTTTTTTTCATGTTTTGATGTTAATAAAGCATGTTGTAGATTCATCTCATGTTCTGATACCCAATGTAGTTCAGTTGGAAGAGAACCTTTCATATAAGGAAAATTCTTTTCAGATTCCTAACCATGGAGAGAACATATTTTAAAACAAGGTAATTCACCTAGTTATGGTTTTGTATGGAAACCATACAGTTGAAAAAGAAACATGTGCATCAAAAAATGATTTCTGGGAAAGGTATCCACACATGATTATTAATTTAATAAATTTAAGAGGACATAATTGAAAAAATTTGGGACAATGTAACATGCTTGGAACTGATAGAATAATTCTTTTTAATTTTTTTGTATTGTTGAATTAAATAATTATATTCATTATAAAAATGTCATTAAATTTTTGAAATAAAATAGGAGATAGTTTTTATAAACTCATTTCTTATAAGGTTATATCTAACAGATTGATTATAGAATTATATAATTTTATTTGATAAAATTAATATCAATTTTAAATAAACTTATTCAAAATTATCTTAGTATGCATTTTTTATAATTTTCAGAAAATACTGATTTTTCATGGAATAATGAAAAATATAGATTTATATTAAAGAATGTTTTTTATTTTAAAGTATTTATATTTTAAAATAATATTTTTAATTACTTTTACATTTTTCATAGTCACTTATGATTTAAAATAATCAAATTATGGTTTTTAAGTATATTTTATACTTGAAACAGTATAAAAATATTTTATATTTAAAAAGGGATTTTTTATGAAAAACTATTTTTTATTATGTTTTTATGAATTAATTTAAATTAAAGTTGGAATCCTTTGTTTTTTTGAATTTTGAAAGACTAAAACATATTTTGAATCAGTGGGTCCAAATTTTGTAAAAAGGTCAGTTTTATTTTTTTTCAATATGAATAGAAACATTGGAAATTTTTGTTAGCACAATAAAGG
This sequence comes from Viscum album, assembly GCA_963277665.1. Taxonomy (NCBI): domain Eukaryota; kingdom Viridiplantae; phylum Streptophyta; class Magnoliopsida; order Santalales; family Viscaceae; genus Viscum; species Viscum album. The sequence continues at coordinate 1,215,337,435 of OY728137.1, forward strand.
GTAAATAAAAATATTAACGGTTAAATATAAAATGGTAAGAACTATAAAATTGTCTTAACACATGATAAAAAATTATTGTATGGGTACATCTCAGCCATAATCATCAAAGGGTCGAATTTATGACCTTTCAGTGTAACTTGTATTATATTATGAATTTTATAGTATTTTATTTAAGAGAAGTCAAACAAGCCACATTCTTGTTTTTAATAAGTGTAATATTTCTAATAGGTGTTATGTAGAGAATAATTTTAACTATAAATATAAATTTTAAATAAAAATATTTATACTCACCATGGTAATTCATTTTTAATTTTTAGTGAAGAAATATTTTACTTAAATGCTCATACAACGTTGATGCAGTAATTATTCAATTATTTGAAGAATGAAATAAATAATATTAAAAATATTAAAATTAATATAATTTGTGATAGAAAACGTGATATAATTACTTTTTAATGATATTTATATTATAATTTTTTTCTAATTATAATTGATATTTTGATATTATTAAAGTCAAAGTAATGAATAGTTTTACAAATTAACATTATTAATATTTTATAATAAATTTTGATTTAATTAATGATATAAAATTTATAAAATATTTTTTTTCCACGTGATTAGGTAATTGTTTAAGATAAAAACCATGTTCCATTTATGGATCTTTTTTCATTTTATATTTACTATATTAACCCTCAAAACATAAAAATCCATGTTTTCATGATAAGAGTAAAAGGAGTTAAATAAGAGTTTAAACAAAAATATAAGGGTATAAATGTGGTTAAAACATATATATTCATTAATGAATTTATTTATACACAAATTAATATTATCTTATAAATAAATGCCTTTGTATCTAATTTAAATTTATAATTAATTTATATTAATTCAATATTTTGTGAAACAATAAGAGTTCCCCTACCCTCTCTTATGAAAGGGAACCATATGTTCTCATTTCTTCACACATAAAACCATTTTGGTTCATACAATACCTACCCATATAACTTCCTATAATCCATACCCCCATTTTATATGCCTTATTTTAGATGTAATAACAATCTAAGAGGTATTAAGGCGTTAGGAAAAGGAGGTTTTCCAAAGAAGATGTATAGTTTTTTATCTATAAGTTTTAATATTTTTTCTTCTTCCACATCCCTCAAAATTTATTCAAATATAAAAATATAATAACTTGTGTATAATAAATATAAATTGATTTAATTATGTTATTTTCTTGAAATATATCCATATCCACTTTCATCAAATGGGAAAATAATTCATCATTCATGTGTACGACTGGGAAATGCCTCATGAACTTATTTAATTCATTTTCCACCCCAATCTCTAGATACTTGTAATAATTATTGAAATAATTTTATATATAATATTAATGAAATATTAATCATTATAAAAAATAATATATCACTTACATTTTTACCTTTTGATGAACAGAAAAATGATAATATCGTTCATGCGTACATGTAGACTACCACCTCAACGTGGTGATGCGATTCATTTTTAATCACTACATCAAATTGATGATATATGTAAGTGTATTTAAATAATTAATATGTTATATGTTATATTTTTATAATTTTTTAAAGATAAAATAAAACTCACCTTCTACTCATAATTATTGTTGAAAAATGGAAACATTACTCATGCGTATGTATGACCTACCACCTCCATGATAACACCATAACTCATTTTTCATAAACATATTTAATGGTTGAAATTAAAAATATAATTTATGTAAAAAATTAAAATTATCTCATTATTATTATTATGGATATGATGGATTAATTTCCATATTTATTATCGTCAATGGAATGAAGTAATTTGGGACTTAAGTAACAAATATCATCAAAACATATTACGTGAACATATGTAATAAAGTAATTGTATAAAAAATGGTAAGAAGTGTTATAAAATGAAAAAAATTAAAAATGTTCTTAAGATATTATGATATCAATATAAGTTTATTATTCAGATATGCATATAATATAAGTTTCATGTTATACTCAAGGTAGCATGCTTTCTTTTAAAACATGTATTTTAAAGTTTCACTTTCAGTTTTTACAAAAGTTAAATAGATTTTTTTACTTATAAGGAATGAGAATAATTTCCTTCCATCATGATGCCTTATTTATTTTAATCTTCCTTTACAATCTTACATGTTTCTTTAAAAATAATTTTTTTTCCATTGTATGTGCATTTTTTTCTTTTAAAATAAATGATTTTCCTTAAGGAATGTTTTTTTTGAAGTAATAATTAATATTTTATGATTATCATATAGTTATTTTGGAATTTTATATTATGATGTGAGGTTATATTATAAAAAAATACTTGTGGGTCCTTGATATCCCTATAATGCATTGGTTATGTTGGAATTTGACAATGATCGTTATTCCAAGTGCAACTGTGAAGGTTATATTAAAGTATAATTATGAGGGTTAATTCATGTATAACAAAGAGGGTTATTTCATGGTAGTTGTGATGGTTCAATCATATGTATGTATTATATGAAAATGATTCCCCATGTTACCTGCATGATTTATTTATGCATTCTATGTTTTACAGAAATCTCATGCTTTCACAAGGAAATTTATTTTGTTTATTTTCAAAGGAAAGTATATGTTAATTTTTAAGGATGAAAAGTATAATCTTGTGAAACTTTTTCATGGGTTTATCATGTTTTCAAAGAAACCTAGGTGGATTTTATTTTCTATTTATGATTTATTATAAATTGTTTTATATAAATATTTATTTAGGTAATGTGGTTTATTGATTAAGAAAATGTTTTATTTTGATCCCAAAGATTATTTTTAAAAAGAAAAATTTTTATAAGTATCATAGACTAATAGTTTATTTATTTATTTTTATTTCCCTTACTGAAAATTGTGTTCTCATCCAAAGTTTGAATTTTTTTCACAGGGTTTATGGATAGTTAATTGAAATTAATAGGTAAATTTGAATATTGTAAATATATTTCAAAAAAAAAAATCATGTTTTGTTTTAAATGTTTTATATAGTGAAAAAATGGATACTGATCATAGGTTTATTCCTTGTATTATATAGTATTTTTATCTATGAGTTATGACCTAATTATCTAAAAATGTTAACCTAAAAATATAATCAAATATTAGTGAATTAATTCATGACATAAAACTCATGATTATTTAATTTTTAAGGTACATCCCTTAAACTCATTCTATAATATTGATGTGGTACCTAGAAGTAATTACAATATCACATTATATTTTGATAATACTATAATGGTGTATCTTAAAATAGAGACAATATCTCACCAACATAAAAAGTATATACTTAATATATATCATCTCGTGGGGGATTTTTCTCATAGGAGATAATTTTGAGTAATAATAGTTTCCACAAAATATTAAATGGTTAACCGATTAACTAAATAATTTTCTTAACAGAAGAATGAGAATCATGTATGATCCAGCAAAAAAAGGTTGTTAGTAGTTGGGTCTAGTTAAAGTGGGAGTCTGTTGATGTTGGTACCCTAGAACCAACTAATGTGTAATTTATGATTACTAATATATATATTTTTTAATATTAATAAACTACTTATCACATCATGATTGTTTGTAACATCCCCGAACCAGCACTCTCAGATCCGGTACAGAGATCAGAAAACATTAAATTTCTATTTTCATTACTCATAATTGTGATCCAATTTATTTTCCATCAAAAACTAACAAAATAAAAAAAATAGTATAAATTAAATTATCAATGGTATTTTAGGTTTATAGTTTTATAAAATTATGAAAAACTTTTATATAAACACTACCCATGTCATTAAGTGAGAATTTCTCCCACATAACCTTGATTTTCTTATTTCCCATTATGTCATCAGTATCATCCATATGAAATCCCATCTATACATAATTCATTAAACCTCATTATTTATAACTCATGGAAAAGGAAACATAATAATTGTGAGATCAAATTCTCAGTAAGGATAAACATAAGAATTAAAAATTGAATTTCATTATTAATCATAATATGTTCATAAGGGCATGATGGCCTAATCGAAGTAAATTATCAAATCATAAAATAAATCTTATCCATAATTACTTGATTCATAAATTATGAAACATGGGATAAGGATTTATAGATGGAAATAGTCATAAGAATAAATAATAATGAGTTATATAAAATAAATCCTTATTAAAGGAATATTATAAACTCATGAAAATAATAGACCAAATGTGTAGGTATCATGGAACATCATCATCATAGAAAACTTTTAAAACTGTTACAGAACCATTAAAAATAGAGAAAACCATACAACCAAATTCAAATATATATATCTAGAGAATAAAATAATTACCCAATGAATTAGAGAACTATCTGGGCACAACCATATTATAAGATATAATAGGATTTGTTGATGCTATGTAGGTGCACCCATGAAATATAATTTCCAAGAACCACAACATGAATAAAGTATATAGATATTTCATTTCATTGTAAAACTCATAAAAATTCATTTTTCATTAATAATTTGACTAATATATAAAAAATAAATGGGTTTTAGGTCAATATCATTGAAACATGATTATCCTAGGGAAAATAAATGGGTTATATAACAATATCTTAGAAACATGATTATCCTAAGAGATAGAAACAAGTTCCATAAAAATCTCATTGGAAAAATATTAATCCATCCAATGAAATTATGAGGATTATATTATTAAAAATAAAATTATTTGATAATAATAAATAATAAATTTTGTTGATTTTTTTAATATAAATACCATTAAAAGATCATTAAATACATTTTTATGAAAATAATCTTTTCATTTTTAAAATCAATTTTTTAAAAACTAAAAATTCAAAAAATATTGATAAAATACTTTTTATTAAAATCAACATTGGAAACATATAAAATATGATTTTAAAAAATTAATTTAAAAAATTTCTCGAGGAAACTATACTTTTCACTTTTTAAAACATAAAACATATTGAAAATTCAATTCTTTGAATTTTCTTTAAAAAAACAAGAATTTCAATAATATTACGACAAACATTAGATTTTAAAAATATCCATGTAAAATTTAAAAGGAAGATTAAATAAAATTTTGGTCATTATGGAGGGTAATTCCTTACATTCCATTCAATTTAAAATGAACATCCCCATTTCACTTAAAAAAGGTTAGAGAGGTTCCTTTTTCAGAAAATGATAAGAAGGAACCTTTCAATTTTTCAGTAAAAGACAAAAAATAATTGTTCGAAAGATGATATAAAGACTTCTTTTAAATTTTTTAAAAAATAAAAGGATATTAAAAAAAATATTTAAACCATTTCTAGAAAATAATGTTTTGGAATAAAACCTATTTTTGACCTATGCAAAATATATTTTTAGATTTTATTAAAACATTTTATCAATTATTTTAAACAGAAAATAGTAATAAAAACAGTACTATTATATTTAATTATCCGGAATGACCATAGGATAAGAAAATTTATCTGTTTCTTGAGATATGGATCATAATAACTCATCATTAGAAGAATAATTATAAACAATCCTAATAAATGTTGAGATTGTATCCTAATAACCCAACAACTTTGGTAACATTGAATCATATTGACCAAGAAATAATATGAATATATTAAATTTATAATATCCATAAAATAATTATATTTATGATATATCATGTCAATTTTTTTGTATATATACCTCATAAAATAAGATAGGTGTATAACATAACATACATCACAATGAAGGAAAATTGAGACAAAAATGCCATAATGATCTATTAAATTTGAAACCGTAAAACCCATGAAAGGGATATACTAAAATGGAAATCTGAATAACCATAATTTTAAATAAATTAATCATAAAATACATTCATATGATTTATATACACCACAAAAAATATGGTGAATATGGTATATATCTCACATAAATAAAAGTGAAACAAGAAAACCCTTACATCACAATTAATTTTTGTTGATCATGCATTAAACTCAATTAGATTGTTTTGAAACATGTTATTAAATTATTAAAGAACCATATTAATATTTATAATAACATAAATTATCCTTTTATGACATCTTATCAGCAGTTTGATAATAATATTTCATTTTTTCATTATTTTAAGTGTTAATTTCCTCGTTTTCTCTTTCATGTTTTGTAATGAAATTTTAAGTTCTTGTGGAAATTTAATAGTTTTATAATATACATAATACTAAAAATTAAAAAATTATAATATTTATACATCAATTATAATTTTATGTCCAATCAAAATGATGGTTTTAAACAATGAACTATGTTACAATCATGGAGAAGGTAAGCCGTACGTACACATGTGTAATGTTTCCATTTTTTAATAAAAATTTTGGAATGAAGGTAAGAAATATTTTATAATTAAAAATTATAATTATATCATATATAACATATTATTTATTTAAATATAACTATATATATAATCTATGTGTTGTGGTGATGAAAAGAGAGTCACATCGCTTCGTGATGGCGGTTGACCATATGTACACGAATGATGTTATCATATTATTAGTGTAAAAGATGAAAATGATATATTATATTTTTCAAATGAAAAATATGTCATCAATATCAGGATTATATCATATATATCACATATATTAATAAATCTTATCTTTATTTCATTCTATGTAAATCATTAATAAAAGAGGAATCACATTGCTTCACAAGGCGGTAGTCTGCTGTACACACAAGCATCGTTAACTTATACCATACAGAATGGAAAGTAAAAAAATTTACATATGATATAATGAATAAAAAGGTATAATTATTTTATAAAGATAATATATATATAGTTTAGTTCCATCATCATACCCATCCGTGATTGGCGATGATGGAAAAACAAATGGCATCACTTAGCAAGGTGGTAGTCGACCGTACACACAAATAATGATTTCAAAACCCATTTTATGGAAGTGGAGGAGGTTTTAGGTCATGAAATTATTATAAAAACATAATAGTATATCAGTTACACATACTTTATTATAATATCATAGTTTAATAATAATTTAATGAGGTGGAAAAATAAATAAAATAAAAACACTTGTTGACAAACGTTACCTCTTCTTCGGGTATCCACTTTAGGTTTACACCAAAATCCTTCATATGTTTGATTTACGCACAAAATAAGGATTATATTATTAGATGAGATAATTTTAGAATATATTTTGGTAGGTATTAGATGAGACAAATAAGTTTGAAGGTGTGAATAAGAGAGGATATGTGTTGACCTTTTATAATTGAGGTGAGTGGCACACTTGTAAATTTTGGAAAAGATTTAATCATTCCCATAGTTTTATCATGGAAAATGCATAAAAAAGGGTTAATTATTAAAAATAAAACATTTAAGATCTATATATTTCTACTAAATGGGTTTTAAAAAAATGGTTATGTCATTTTAACCCTTATCATTTTAGTTTTTACCCCAATAAACCCATTTTTTACTTTAACTGCGATATATAATTTAAATGTTTTCACAAATCATTTGGGTCAGAAATTATGTTGATATTATTTTAAATTATATATTTTTATTATTCCAAATAATTAATACATTTTTCAAAATTCAATTCACCTAAGTGTAAAAATTAAATTTAAAATCAATACTCTAGACGTGATAAGAAATCATTTTTCTATCAAAATTTTGTATTTACCACTTATTCGTCAAAAAAATTAATCTTTCCATAAAATTATAAAAAATTCATCCTAATATATTTTTACATTATTATTAAAAAATAAAGTTAATTTTATCAAATAATTTTTCTAATATTTCCAAAAATTAATTAGAATAATATTTTTATGAACATAAAAAAATTATATTTGATGAAAACATATTTTTTAAGTAGAAAATCACATTACAAAAAATGTATAATATTTAATAAACATTTATAAATAAATCATATTGAGTAACACAGACACACACACACACATATAAATATATATTTCATAAAGTATTTGACACTATTTATACCCAAAAATTTAACACTCAGGTAATAACTGTTATATATATCCTAGGTTGATTAATCTTGGTGTTTCTTGATGAATATGATAGAAAACATGAAGGTATAGGGTTTTCATTTATATAAAGATATTTAAGAGATTATATTTATTTAAAAATAAATATATCATAAAGTCTCTAGGTGTTACATTCTCATCCAGGGTATGTTTTGTGTGTCATTTATGCTTTCGAATATAATTTTTTTCCTTTTAAAATCATAGGGTGTTACATCATCCCCCTTTTATAAATTAAATCCTCAGAATTTTGACAATACCTTTATAATAAAAGGACATAAATTTGAAAATAATTTTGTTAAAATCCCACATATTAACAAGATATAGTAAAACATTATCTTAATAATAGATAAGGTAAATTACAAATGTCAAATAAAATAACACAAAACTAGGTTTCCATATAGGAGAACATAGATAAGAATGTAAGAAAATATAAATAATTATAGATAGTGGTTGAGGTTATCTATCAAATGTAGTTAAAGAGTCAATCAAAATTTATAGACCTCAAAACCATAAATCTTTGACGATCTAAAAGACTATAGAATTAATAAGACATGAATATCACATGATAATATTTTTTTCAATATCCTTTTCCTAATGTTGAGAAATCTTTTCACTATCTAGACTAAATACGTAGTAAAATATAGTTTGTTGATGAGTATTATTTATTCATTTTTTCAATTTCACCAAAATCTCATATTTATCTCCAAATTATGAGTATTCAAGATAAATTCTTCATGGATGAAGTAATAAGATCAAATTTTAAATACCACATAACTTCAAATGATATGAAAATTTATTCCTCATCTCATTAGACATTAACTCAAACCCAAAATGGTTAAAACATGGTAATATTTTTTCCAAAATGAATACAAATTTATATGATGCATTAATATTAAAATTTCAATAGTAATACCCAAATATCAAACCCAATAATTTCCTAAATAAATAATTTTAAAATTCTTCAAGCATTTCAGTCTAAGTTTGAAACCTAAAATTTAGAAGGATTAGATCTTATATTATTCAAAGATAAATTAACCTTTATTCTTAAAATAAAATACCATATGTTTCCAAAATGAAAATAATATATACCGATAAATATATTATACTAACCAGGACATCATTAAGTCCAGTTGTAGGTGTTATTCCTTTGTTGGACTTCTGTAGTGGGTTCAAGCCCTAGGGCCTTGTCAAATGCGATAGAATGTCACCCAACCTTCAGGGTGTCATTTTTTCTCATTTAAACATGAAAAAATAATTCCTCTATAAATTATACTTAATGTTGATAATTTGGGATATAGATACTCCAACCTAATAAAATGTCTCCAAATATTTCATTAATAACCTCAAAAATTTCACAACTTAAAACCCTCAAAAGGGGTTTCTAAGAAGTTGAAATTCTGATCACCTTAATATTATTGACCTATGATGGCGTCCTTAACTCTTAAGGTAACCCCACATTACAACATAAGAATTTATAAAGTTATATAAAAATTTCATTTGATACCAACTATAATATCCCTGAACCCCCACTCTAGGATCCAGTACTGAAATCATAAACTTTACATTTCCATATTTGATAGTGATAATTGTAACCAAATTTTTTTCTATCAAAACATTACAAAATACAATAGAATAACTATATCAATTATATTATCAAGGTTCTTTTTTGGTTTATAGTTCTATAGAATTAGGAAAAACCCATATATAAACAATACCCTTGTCGTTAAGTGAGAATTTCTTTAACATAACCCATATTTTTATTATTTCATATTAAGTTATCATAATCAACCATATGAAATCCAATATAGATATATTTAAATGAACATATTTTTTATAGCCTACTTATAAGGAATCATAAGAAGGGTGACCTCAAATTCTCTGTAAGGGTAAACCTAAGCATTAACAAATAAAAGTCATTAATGAGAATATGATGTGTATAAGCGTATGAAGACATAATCAGAATGCATGAGTGAATCATAAAATAACTAATATCTATAAAAACCTAAATCATTAATCATTAAACATTTTATAAGGCTTTTTGAAAGGAAAAATTCATCAGAACAAATAATCATGAGACATTTGACATCAATATTTAACAAAGGAAACAATATAAAATCAAAGAATCATAGATAAAATGTGTTTGTATATTGTAACATAATCATCATATAACACATAAAAAACCCTTACATAACCCTTAAAATTAAAATAACCAGACATCCAACCTCCAATATAATATTATAGATAATATAATACTTATCCAATGAATTATAGAACTATCTAGGAAAACCCATCATACAATCTATAACAGGCCCACTCTGCACTATCTAGATTCTCCCATCATATAAAATGTAAAAGAACCATAACATTAGTAAAATTCAAAGGGATTTCATTTCATTAAAAAACTCATCAAAACAATCATTATTCTTTCATAACCTGATTAACCCATGAAAATTAAATAGGTTTCATGTCAATATCGTTGAAACATGATTCACTCCTGGAAACGAAACAAGTTCTATAATCATAATTAATCCAAAGAAGGAATGAGGATGGTATCATTACAATATATCATCATTGGATCATAAGTAACAACAACAATTTTTTACACTATTGAATAGAAATATCTTAAAAATATCATTAATTTTTTTTGTGGAGAATGAGATTTTCATTTTGAAAATGTTTTTTTTTTCAAAAAATAGAAATTAATAAAATATTTTAAAAATAATTTTCATTTAAAGTAAAATTCGAAACTTATAACGTATGAATTAAAAAATCATTTAAAAAATCATTTAGAAAATATCTTGTTATTTTTGAAAAAAAAAACCTTTTAAAAAAAATATTTCGACAAACATTTTATTTTAAAATAACTTTAATTAAATAATTTATAGAATGTTAGGATAAAAATTTTATTGTAAAAATATTTTATTAATCATGAAAATGAATATTAAAATAAATTTTGGTTAGGATGGAGGGTAATTCCATTCAATTCTTAAAAGTTAAAAATAATATTCCCTTTGTACCATAAAAATGATAAAAAGGTTCCATGTATGGAAAAATACAAGACCATTGTTTTCAAATTTTCCATAATATCCAAACATAAATTGTGTGGAAAATGACATGAAGGTTCCTTTTAATTTTTCTTAAAAAAATAATATGGTAGTAAAAAAACATTTTTTAAAACATTTTTAGAAAACATTGTTTTTGAATAAAATTTCCTTCCAACAAAAGCAATATATAAAATCGGATTTCAATAAAATAATTCTCAATTATTTGAAGTAATAAATAGTAGAGAAATGGTAATATTACTATAAATATCCTGAATAACTATTGGAGTAGAAAATTCTTGAGTTTATTGAGAGATGGATCATATGATCTCATAGTTAGAAGCATAACTATAAATAATTCTAATAAATTATGAGATTGTAACATAAGGCTATTACTACTTTAGTAACATTGAATCATAATCCCCATGACGGAATATAATTAAATGAAACATATAATATCATTAAAATAATATGATTCATGATATTACTTGTCATAGGGTTAGTATAAACATATCATAAAAGAAGATATATTTATAACATAACAAACGTCTTAAAGAAGACCAATTGAGACAAAAATCCCTGACAGATTTGGTAACATTGAAATTATAAACCCCATAAAAGAGAGATAATAAAATGGATATATAAATCTAAATAAATTTAAAGAAAATATTCATACTATAAATTCATGTATAATATATATGTCACCTAAAAAAATTAATTTTGAATATAACATATATCTCAAAAAAATTAAAGTGAGACGAGAAAACCCATACCCCACATTTCCTTTTGGTTTTTCATGATTTAACCTATTGTATATTTTTTTCAAACATTATTTTAACTTATTAAAAGAAAATAATAATATTTATAATATCTTATATGATTCTTTTATAACATCTTATCACTCATTCAATAATAATCTTTCATTATTTTCACTGTTTCAGGTGTTAGTTGTCTGGTTTTCTCTTTTATGCTTTATTATGAAAGTTAAAATTATTGTTCATATTATATAGTTACAAAATATATATAATTATAATCCTGAAATAATAAAAACATTATATATAAATTATAATTTTATTTCCAATCATGAATTACTTTTATGAAAAATGGGCTACGTTATAATCATTAAGAGGGCAGACTGTACGTACGCATGAGAGACATTTCCATTTTTTATTGATCATTTTGGAAATGAGGTAAGAAATATTTGATATTTAATGAAATATAATTATATAATATATTATAAATTATTTATTTAAATATAATTATATATATAATTTATGTGGTGTGGTGATGAAAAGAGAGTCACATCGCTTCATGAAGGTGGTATTCCACATGTACATGAATGATGTTATCATGTTTTTAGTGTAAAAAACAAAACAATACATTAAAACTTAATAAGGATAACTATTTCAGGAATATAATAATTATTTAATGTATATAACATGTATTAATTAACATTATCCTCATTACATTCCATATAAAATGTTATTGAAATATGAATCACATTGCTTCATGAGGCGGTAGTCCATCGTACCCATGAGTGACGTTATTATATCCCCTAAAAAATTGAAACTAAAGAATAATATTTAATATATTGACTAATTTTTTTAACCATGTCAAATATATAATATAGATACTTTAGATACATTATCATACCCAACCGTGATAGGTTGTAATGAAAAAATAAATTGTTTTAGTTCATGAGTCGATAGTCCAGTGTATACACAAACAATGATTTCATAACCCATCTGTGGTTAGTGGAAAAGGTTTTAATTCATTAAATTTTTATAAAAAAATAATTTAATATGTAATATAATAATTTAAACATATCATAATGATTTAATAAGTATTTAAGGAGGGGATGAAAGAAATAAAATAAAAGCGCTTCTGAAGAATGTTACCTATTCGTCAGGTATACTCCATAGGTTTGCACCAAATTGTTTCCTAGGTTAAATTTATTCCCAAAATAAGGATTATAGTATGAGGGGAGGAAATTTTTTAAGTTATATGTGCTATTATATTACAAAATAAATAGGTTTTTTGGTGTGAAAAAGAGAGGTTGGTGGTGGCCTTTTATAAGTGAGGTGAGTGATAGACTTGTAATTTTTGAAAAGATTCAATCATAATCATGTTTTTTATCATGAAAAAAGATTCCAAAATGGTATGTTCTAAATTATATAAAATATATAGTATAAATATTTCCAAAAAATTGTTTTTGGACAATATTTTAGGTAATTTTAACCATTATCTTTTTAGTTTACCCTCTGTAATTCCATTTTTACCTTAGTTGTGGTAAATAAATTTTACTATTTTTATTAGTCATTAAGGTCAAAAATTAAGTTCAAATTATAGTAAATTAGAAATTATCATTATTAAAAATATGGAATACATTTTTAAAAATTCAATTAATATATGTGGGAAATTTCAATTAAGGATTAATCCTCCATATGTGATAAGAATGTGAGGTTTTAAATGTCCAAAAATTTACAATGTTTTTATATCCAAATACAACATTAAAAATGGTATAGTGACATAAATTGGATATATAGATACATATTTAAAGTAAATTTAATTTGAAACTAATTTAAAATATATTTTAACATTATTAATAATTTAAACAAAAAGTAAATTTTCAATTAAAATTCAGTATTCTTCACTCATCCATTAAGAAAATTAATATTTTCAGTAAATTTTCAAAAATTTACCCTAAGATAATTTTCACATGATTATTTAAAAATTTAATTTAATTTTATAAAAAAAAATCTTCTAAATGCTCCAAAAATATATTAAAATATTCCTTTCATGAAAATACGTAAAAAACTGTTTTTGAAGAATCCTTTTTTTTATAGAATAAAATCACTTTATAAGATATTTTTGGATTATTTACTAAACATTTATCAATAATATATATTATGTAATATATATATATATCATAAATTAGTTAATTCTTCTCATAACCACTAATTTAATGGCCTGGTTATAATAGTCATATATATCATGGGTTGTTTAAGAATTGGTGTTACATGTTGAATTCGTTGTCAAAAATAATAATCTAGGGGTTGTGTGTACCTCAAGATTTTGCAGAGATTAAATTTATTTATAAATAAATTTATCATAATTTCTTGAGTTGTTATAATCTCATATAATATCATTGTTTCATGTTCATTATGATATCAAATATAAATTTATTCTTTTAAAATCTCAGGGTGTTACATTTTTCTTCTATGTAATATAATATTGATAATTTTCCATAAGTAGCTATATCACTGAAAGTTAATAGTAGTTATCTACCATGATAAGAACCTAGAAGTTCCATGAATTTCTTATAAAATATATTTTTTATTTCAAGATGAAATTATTTGAGGGACACGAATGACATATTATGTCTTGGGAGGAGACTTATAGGACTTTGATCCACTTTCCCATGGTGTATGCCCTTAGTGATTAACAATGTATGAGATTATAAGAATGATAAAATCCAATAAGAAATCCACATATATACATGTCATTGGATGTTCATATCTACAGATATGTGTATTGGTCCATAGACTTTAAGATTATTATTAATGGATGTCACAAGTAACATACTCTAATATACTGTTGAAAATCGTGACAATATATGTTTAAGGTGAAATATGTTATGTAGGCTGCATCACACCTAATATTTCATTAATGAATAATTAAATAATGTATTTTAACCTTATTTAATAGATGTTTACATCTCAACATATTTGATATAAATGATATAACATTAATAAATCCATGGTAAAAGTTTTATGTAGGAATGTTTAATTTCTATAAAGTCAATGAAAATTACATTGAGAACATAAGTTGATGGAACCATATTGTGACCCACATGAATAGAGACATCACATTAAAGGGATTATATTATACCGTTAGAATTGTTATGTTGTTTTATTCCATTGTGATATTAAATTATTTATTTATGGGTTCTTTGGTGTGTTTTTATATTATATCCATAGACATTGGGATCTTTCACCACATTTCACTTTGAAAGAGGCCTAGAGGGTAACAAACTAAGTGTACCTATTATCTTAGTTAAATAATAATAATAATACTTATTAAACATGTTGAATAAATATTTTTTACTCTTTGGTTTACTAACTTTTAAGATTTAGTATATCACAGATATTCTATTACTAGATTTTGGGGAAAATATTTTGTGAGAAGAATATTTGATAAATATTTACTTTCAATTTATTAAGAATAATATATTTTTAATTATTTTAATATAATGTAGTAATATTTATTTATTAAATAAATAATCATTATTCACAGTCTAATAAATATTTGTTTTGGAATGGTGGACTCAGTTTAGTGGTTCTGTGAGAAGTAATATATATTAAAAAGTATTTGAATAAATAATATTTAAATTAAAACCCCAGATTTACACATTTTATAAATAATAATAATAATATTATTTTAATTTTTATTAACCTACAGTTATATATATATTAATGAAATAATAAAAGAAACATTAGAAAATATTCTTTTATAACCATAACATTATATAAACACAATTACATAATTTCTTAAAAGAGTTTCGAGTTGTTTTGTTGTGAAAAACAACATCCAGAGAGTCCTCTAAAGGCCATAAAGAGCTCCTTTCTCCAAGAAAACTCTCAAGAGTAGAGAATAGTCCTCATTTACCACTACTCTTGACTATATAGATATCCAAAATAATCTTTCTTAATGCTATTATTGGGGTGATAAAATTTTAACAATACAAGTGTTAGGATATGTCGTGATAGAATCCAGAGATTCCAAAAAGGAAGTTTAGAGGTTTGTGGGGGATGTGTGAATCACCACTATAGGGAATAAATTCTCAAAACCTATCATACAAAGACAGTATTACATAGAGAAATTGTCAGATTCATCAACGATGATGTAATTTATCATAAAGTAACCCTTTAATTATTTAAAATAATTATAAAAAATATGTGATGATCCATTTTTGGATTCATTTTTCAATAATCAATTAATATTTGATTCAATTACATCAATAAAAATGTTTATTTTGTTATACATCTAATATTTATCATCAATTATGAAAAAATATGAGTTTATAATGCCCCATATGACACCTTATCTATGCCCAAAACCTACATAGACAACAGTGGATGGAATAAGTTTCAATAATTCTACCTATGATTCTGGTTCTATTTGAAATACTCATGGGATTACGTGATCCATTCATGAGGCTAGATAGAAATAGCTACTGAAAGTATATACAATGTGCTCTATTAAACATGTAAAAAATCAAGGAGCTAATTGGTACCCATATGGAGTAGTTTGGTGGGTAATGAGTATTGAGAGGAAATTATATTGGGAAAGAGACTAGGTCTATATACTTGGAATAATGACATGAATGTTCATATTAGATAAATAAGTCATTGGTAGAATATTTATTTCAACAAATTGAAATATTATGTAAGCATGAAACCAGAATCTTGTTGTTTTTTGTGAATGTAAGGAAATCAAATTTTGTTCAAGTGACAAAAGGTTTATTTGAACAGGATACACAATCACTAGAAATTCAGTTTTGGGATTCCAATGTAGTAGTGGATTATTTTAATAATGAGAAAGTTAGAGCATTCATTTTAAAATGGTTGAATGTCTTACCTGCTAATATAGTGTGAAAAATACTCAAAAATGGTAATATTTATTATTTTCCAAGGCCACCTCCAGAGCCCCCACCATTGATATGTCTATATTCTTGACACATTGGTTTAGAAAATATGTCCCCAGAGGACAAGCTGAGTGAGTAGGTCAAGATTAAAGTGAGAGTTCCAAATAATTTTATCTTCTCACATTGAGGATATGTTGGTTTTAAGAGGGTGAAATTTATAGTAACACATTCCTTTGATTTTATGTGAAATAAATTCATGGGGATATTTTATATTGTGAGGGTTTTAGGGTATGTGTGTTATTGAAAATATGGATAGGAGTAATAAGAATCTATCAGTGTAACATGTGTATGTACCATATTTGGTTATAAGTGTGGTTGTTAGTTGTCATTAATTATGTTTCAAACTATTTTGAAGGGTATATATAGAAGGATCTAGTCGAGTTATTAAATAATTAGAGTTATAGGTTGTGGTGGTGGTGGGGGGTATAGAGAAAATTTTAATTGCTTCAGTGGCAGCTGGATGGTGGGTTAGGCCATGACCTCAAGGTTACCGCGTCTCTCAAAGGTTATTCTTCTACTTCTACTTTTCCTATAATTACTATCCTCTATATTCCAATTCTTCATTCTATAGTTCTATTGTTGTTATTTTTAAAAGATTTACCTATTGTTTTTTATATCAAGACAATTTTATCCTTAAGTGGTTTAAATGTGCAAGTGGGGATGGATAATTTGGCATGAACAATGAAAAAGGATAAAAAAACTATAATATGAGAGTAGATTTTACTATGTGTGATAAGATTTTGATGTGTCACTTAAGTATAGGGTGGTCTGAAAAAGATAAATTGAGTGACTATAGTTTATGGGAGGGAGAGTTTTATTAGTGAAAATATATATTTGTCTGTTATATAATGTGATACTCTGTTATTTCTTGTAATGGAATAATTTACCAATTTTATTATAATATAACCATACTCAATTGGAGGGTAATTTTTCATCACTAGTTGTTATTTATTATATATATATATATATATATTAAAATTATGAGTTTTTTGTCATAGGAAACCCATGATTTGTGTTGATATTTGAAATAATTTGAAAATAATTTATTTTTATCTGTGTATTATTTGGGTTATATGTTTTGATTGAAAAAGTATTCTAAATATTTATTAATATATCTAATTATAAGAAGAATATATTGTTATTATTTTGGGGTCCCCTCTTAAAAATATTTTTTCCCTAAAATATATTTTTTATATAATAAAATAACACTAAAAAACACCCTATAAATATATAGGATATAAAAAAATCTAATATGATGTGATGATACTTTACTCGTAATATGTAATGGGAATAATTGTACTTTCAATCAACCATTCATCCTTATTCATTATTAAAATATGAGGCCTTAATCAGACCATTTATTTCATATATTGTTAAAAAATGTAATAGTTATTATATTAGATATTTTCTTCACTTTAACAATAATTATTTCAATTGAATTCCTATAGGGATATCTTTTTTTAGAACTTATTAATTAATCCATTATCACCATTAAGTGTTTTTAAGGTTAATAAATGGTCTTAGAACCATCTTCAAGTTGATACGACTTTAGGAATCCACTATTTGGGACATCAAATCATTCCTAAAAGTGTATGTCCTATTGTCTATCAATAATAAACCACCATTAAAAAGTACTAATATAACCTATGGGTCAAGTATTAAAATTTATTTTTTTAATTATCTCTCAAATTTATATTTATTAGATCATCTCTCATATGTAAGGTCATTTTTAACCCCTAAAATTATTTGGTTTCAGGGTTAACTTAGTAATAATAGTCAATTTTGAGCCCCCTTAAAACATATAGGTCAAAATTTTAAAATAACGATTCCTCATATTTTAAAAAAAGAAATGAGAAATTAAAATTGTTTTTTATTTTAATTTAAAAAAACACACCATACCACATTAAACAGTCAAAATTTTATTCCAAATCGCAATAATATTTAGTTTGAATTTATATATGGATGATTTTTTTCATTTATGTTACCATGAAACATCATGTCTTTCATGTCGTATATATGTTTAACATGATTCATTTCATTTTTCATGTGTATTATTACTTTACATATTCAAAAAACAACTTTATGTGGATCCACTTCTCATTTTCAGACAAAGGAGTCCCCAAAAACACAATATAATAAATATGGATATCTTTTATATATTATTAGCTACCTATGTTCATTTGAAGATAAAAATAGTTTTTAGTAATAAAAGTTTAGCTACAAATATATGTCACATAAATTGGTGTTTGATAAACATGAAAAAAATTAACAACATTACAATCCATTTTTAATAAAAGTATACAATGACTAATAAATTAATTTTTTCTATTTAATTTACCAAAAACTATGAATTATCAATGACTATCATGTGTTGATTTTTTAGTTTTTTATATAATTTATGATCACAAAAATCCTTTTTTGTTTATTCTTATCATAATGTTCTTAGTGTCTCTCAGTGTATCACCTCTCATATTATTAGTTTGATGCATTTATATAATAATGAACTGTCATGTTTTTTTAATTTATGTTCTATATTACTCAATAACATATTTTATTTTTATTTATATAAATTAATTGAATCATTAATTCCAATAGTTATTTTTTAATGAATATTTTTTATTTGAATTTTTAGGTCTTCTTAATTTTAATTTTCTTATTCAGAATTTCTTATTTTTTATATTCAATATATTTAATTATAGTCATTATTAAATCAAATATATGAAATTATATATTTTGGGATGTGAGGAAATCCTTTCTTCTGCTACTGTTGAATATTTATTATCTATTTTTCAATAGATTATTTGAACTTTGGTTCCAATATAGTAAATTAATAATAAATTCATTACATAAACATATGAAACCCAATATTTCTAATGAATTTTTAATTATTAAATATGGATCCATTAATCTATTAGAATATAATTTTAATTTATTCTATATTTGATCTATTGATATTTTTTTCTAATTTATCCAGGGAAAAAACATTTCTTCCAAAAAATAATTTTCATTATATATAGAACATGAAATTTGATTTAACTATAAATTATTTAAAATATTTATTTTATAACATATAAATAACATAAAAAATAAATTTATATATAAAATAAAATTGAAAACATATTATAGATAATAAAAAATGTTATTTTAAAATATTAAACACATGTTTTATTTAAATAATAAAATAAAAAAATTATTTATAATAATAATACTAGTCCTACTCTAAAAAAATAATAAAAAAATAAAAAATATTCATTATATTTTATTTTTATAAGATAAATTTAATTGTAAAAAGTCATAATAAATGTAACTTTATAAAAAATAGAAAAAAATTGTATATCTTATTGATTGAGTATGGAATATAATACATGTGCTCGATATAATATTATATTTCAAAATTCAAATATAAAAATTCATAAAAAAAATCTACTAAATTTCAATAATTTAAAAGAACACAAAACAAATAATATAGAATTTAAAAAATAAAACTAAAAGTATATTTTAAAACACTTGTTTTCATATATGAAAATGAAATTATAACTGAAAAATTTAATATATATAAAATTAAATACCCATAATAATACATGTTTTATTCAAGAAATGAATCATAACTAAAAACCACAACATTTGTTATGTATGTTGTTATGTAATAAATAGAATAATAAAAAAAATCATAAAAGTTATATAATGAAAAGTTAAATAAATAAAAAAATTTAAAACCATGTTTCAGGTCATATAAGTTTGGTAAATAACATAAAAATGTATTTTTTAAGATATTTTATTTAAAAAAATATAAAAATGGTTAAAATTATATTTTTATAAATGAATAAATGAAAACATAATGAAACCCATGTTCTATGACTAATAATACTTAAAAATTAGATAAAATGATACACTATAGGGAAATATAAGTTATATTTAATATAATATGTATTCAACGATAAATAGAAAATATGTTAAAGAACCCATGGAAAACATTTTAAATTCTGATAAAAAATAACAAGTAAAAACCAAAAAATAGTTTTATAAGAGTTTTTATGCAACAAATAAATTAATTGTTTTATCTATAGAGCTCTAAACAAATAAGGCATAAATCGATGTCTGTAATGTAATTCCCAAGTAATATTCAAAAATCTTTAATCCAATTTTTTTTGATATTTTTTAAAATGGAACATTGAATATACTTGTAAAATTAGTTGTTATTTTTTACTCCATTGAAGGTTGATTTTGAACCCATTTCATAATTTTTTGAGAATTTTCATGTTTAAATCATACAAATATGACTTATTGGGTGTTTTATTATGTATAAATTAATTAATTAGGTATGTTTCAACATCATTTTATCTTTCATATTTTATTGCATGTTTTGGAAATATTTAAATATGATTTTTTAATTTCTATATTTTCACGAGATGAAGAATTACATACAAAAATCACGGATTCAAGGTTTATATCTAGATGGAGAAAGAATGAATTCATTGATATATTTCAAAATTTGTATAACAAATCATGAATTCCTACATATTAGGTCAATGCATTTTTTTGTGACTTTAAAATGGGGATCCATCATTTTAATTTTTAATTCCCTTAACTCAATATATAATAAAAATAATGTATCATAGTCACCTATAGAAGATTTAAATATATTAAAAATTTTCATATGAGGAATAGAAAATTTTGGATCAAGGAATCCTTGTTGAAATTTCATTGGTTTCAATTTTTCTGTATTATCTTATAAAATTTTCATATCTCTACCAATATTCTTTTTTTATTGTTTACTTTTTGTTTGTTATGATCCTTATATGAGATAAATTATAATTATCGAAAAAATATTAGTTATTTTCTTATACCATGTTTCTTGTTAACTTTTATCATGATAAATTTGGTATTTATATCTATTTTATTTATTAGATCAAGAGGCTCAAGTTGAGTGAATATCAATATAATCTCAAATCAAAAACACATGGGGTATTTTTTACCCTTTCTATATATCATTTTCAATACATATATACCTAGTTATATTTAATATCACGTTGGAGGATTTGTTTAGTTATAGTGATTGTATAAATTTTAAATCATGGAATTAATGTTATGATTAAATAATATAATAACCACATTAGGAATTTTGTTAAATTTAATGATCTAAATATGAAGAAATATCTATAATTGAGGTAAAATAATAATTTAATCTATATTAACAATTTCTCTAATATCACTAATGCAAGATTGTTTTGTTTCATTATTTTCATCATTTGGTTTTTTATATGTAGTAAATAATTTATAAATGTTTAATTTATATCACTTACCATATTTCTCCTTGGGGTATCCCCTAATTACAAGATCTAAGTAGTTAATTTATTTATATTAAACTTATAAATTTTCAAAGTGGCTGATTTTTTTGATAACCCCTGTTATGATTTTATGTCATTTGTGGGGATTAATGATATAGACATATGAATAAACAGGGTTTATATATTTAATAATTTATTTTTTCTCTATGTATATTTAAATAATTTCTATGAATTATATTAATGATTCATGTATAATTTAGTTGGTGAAATGTATTTTTGGGGTTAAAAGGTTTGATAGTTGAGAACCCACTACTATTAGAAAATTATTAAACAAATACATTACTAACCATAACCAATTGTGGGAGGAGTATCTCATATATTATCATGATTAACGTTAAAATTTATATGATTTTATCGATAATATATGAGTACTATTAATGTTTCCATATAGTGATTATAATGATTATAGGCGGGAACTATAGAATGGAATAAACTCATTTACACCATCATTACAAGTGGAACTTCCAAATAATATGGATGAGAAATTTTATTTATGAATTTTTTTATCAATGATTGAATCCCTTATCAACCATAAATTAAACCAAACATACTAATTTAAATTATAGTATTCTCTATAGGGTATATAGTTAAGGATAATAAATAATTTAGATGACTTATATTTGTGAAGAGATAAATGTTTAGTTGGTTTTTTGATTGAAGAAAATACTTCTTCACCCCCAAAAAGTTTGGAGATGAATATCTAATACCATCGTCCCACCTATATAACAAAATTTCGTAAAAAATAATTTTAAAAATGATTTGGAGGATGGATTAAATTCTAAAAAGAAATATTATATATTTTTTATCAAATGGGATATCATATATTAATTTTAATCTATTTCAGAATATTATTTCTTAAATAAATATATTTATTTTTTTAAAGTGTAAAATATGGTTACATCATTCCTTTTTATACTAAATTAAAACATATTTTTAACTTTAAATTTTAACTAATTTTTTTCTACTCTAAAAAATTTGAATGTTTAAATTTAGATTTATGTTAATGAAGAGGCTGTATCAACTCATATGGAACTATATATTTTATATTGAAATTTCATAAAAATTAGGTAACACTATATTTAAAGTAATAATTGTATGAAATGAGGACTATGCTAAAGATATAAATTATTCTTTTGTTCCTTTTTACCACAATCAAAGTAGTTTAAAACCCCTACATAGTCATCAAGATAAAAATTTAATTATATCAATGGGTGAGTGATTTTAAAAATATTATGTTTTATTGAAATGAAGATCCATCCCACACTATATTATATTTGAGTATAGGGATACATAGTCATGATAATCACTATTAATAGAGTTCCTCACTTTGAGGCCACCAAATTGTTTTTCGAGTATTTTCTTTTATCTTTTTTTATTTATTTTTACATCCCATCAAACAATATCCTTCATTCCATTGACATCCATTTTTATCCCCTCAATCTATAAATTTTGATACTATTAGGGTGATATCACACATTTATTTATTTATAAAATAATTATTTTTTTGTCATATTTAACATTATTGAATTTGGTATTCCATTTATGGATTCTCATTTATTTTTATGGTGTCCTTAAAATTCTAGTTTTAGAGTATGTTAATTTCCAAGGTTGTTTTGGTAATTTATGAATCAAAGGAAAAATATTAATTTTAATATAGTAAATGAACATAGATAAATTTTATTTGGTTATAACTGATCACATAAAATAGTTTTTACTATAGGGTAGAATTGTGACATGAAATTGAGGTGTTTTTGTTTTCAACACATTTTAATAAAATGGTTATTTAATTAAACAAATTTCACATGCATCCTTCTCTAGTTTTTAGTAGAAAATAGTGATATATTGTAAACTATAACTCATATTAATGTTTCATCAGTTTAGTATTCTCTTGGATTTTAAATTTCATTTAATGATGGCATAAAATGACAATACAATTTAGGCACATCACATGAATATAATTCTATAAATAATTTTTATACCTATTAATAATTATTTTTAATTTGAATCAAGGAAAAGAATTTAGATTTAAATTATGAGGAAGGATATTATGGTTCCCTAATGTAGAATAATAATCCTTCACTAATCCCATTTGTGTATGTTAATCCATCAATGTCTAATTATATGATATGTTTGACTTATAATATAGAATTTAATAAATTATGAATTTTTTATTCATTATTATTATGATAGAGGATTAATGTTTTTCATGAGAAGAAACCTTGAAAAATGTTTTCCCAACCTCAACCCCCTCAAAATTAGGATTAAATTTTTACCATTGTAAATAACCACCATGGTACAATGGGTCATGATTTTACTCATGTAAGAACTCAATGATACAACTAGAATGTCTATTTTGATTGATGACATAAAATATTTTACAATTTTTTTGAGAGGGGAAGAGTAAAGGCTGCCTTATTCATACTATCTGGTTAGTCTGATATATTTGAGAATAGGGTAGAAATAATTATGGTTAAAGCAATTAATTTTTTTGAATGATGGTGGATATCAAACAAGTAGTGATGGTTCGATCTTAACAAATAGTGAATCCAATATTTGGCCTCGTTCTTTGTGGGGTGGAATGGTGGATTGTTAAAGGGAGGGTGATGAAAAAAATGTTGATGGTTTAATAAGATCTAAAAAAATAAAGGTTCATAGGTTTTGGTAGAAAAATTTTATAATAAATAAATAAGATAAGTAGTTTTTAAATCTCATACAGTAGTAGAAAAAGTTACTATAAAATAACATGTTTTCCTTTATTCCGGGTTTTTCAGGGGAGTAAGGACCACCCTATTAAATATTGTATATATATATATATTAATAATTAAAATATATAAAATAATTATAAGGAGGGGGTGTAAATTTATGGTGTTCCAAATATTAGAGTTTTTTAATAAAATAAATATATATTTAAAAGTATAATTTTTTATGATATTTTAAATTAAATATAAATTTCATTATTATTCATTAATATTTTTTTAAAAAAAAAATTTTGACATAAAAATTATGATTTTTCTATGAAAATGAGATTGTGATATGAAGAAAATTAATTTAAAATGCATATGTAGAAGGTAATTTTGATCCATGACCTTGTCAGTGGGATTTTTATGCGGATCAATATGTCCACATTTAAAAATAATGGCATAATTTTGGTGTGGTATTCATCTTTTTCAAGTGAATATTTTTTCTCCCATGTTTTTATATATAGACCAGTATTAATAAATTTTTATGATAATTTAGATCATTTATGTTGTGTTTTTGATTCATTTAAATATTGGACAAAATTATTAAAAATTATGAAACTTGGGAAAATTTCATAGAGTTCATATTTACTTTGTTCATGAGTAGATAAAAATGTTTCCATCTCTTACGTGATTTTCATATTTTAAGATAATAAAAATTATAAAATAATTTTTTGGATACATGGGTTAATATTGGTGACTCGAGATGTATTATGATGATTTCAATACCCTAAAATACTATGGTGGGGATCTGGGTAATGAGAATTATTATAATGACTCATATTGATCATTGATTAAACATGATGTAAATATTTGGTAATGATAGTTGTGACAAAGAGTAGTGAAAACCCAACTATATTTTTTATGGGAAGAGATATGATTGTATAGAATTTGAGATGGTTAATGATACTACATAAGTAAAATGATAGAGTTATAGTTTTATTTTACTTTTATTAACAAATATTAATTTCCATATAAGGAATTTGGAATTGAAAAAGTGATAATTTGTCATTCATTTATCAATGATGAGTACCGGATGTATGTTGGAGTTTGACATGAACACTATACTTAGGTGTTATGATATAATAAAATTATTGATATTAAAATATATGTATCTCTCTCTCTATATTTGTGTTGTAGGTGGGTAGTGTACTTAGAGTGTTGTTCTATAATATGTCAGAAAATTAGGAAATGGTTTTCTTGGTAAATATTATAGAATGATTTACTTGTGAGTGAAATTATATTTCTGAATCATTGATCATGTTTCTTAACTATAGATGATTAACACTAAGAGTTATATCCACTAAAAAATGTGTTTCAATAAAAAAATTGGATTATAGTAAATGATGGCATGAAGATATATCTTCCAATATATGACTACCTAGGTGGATGACTATGTCTTGATGGAATTATCAGAGAGTTTTATAGACTAGTTTTACTAGTACACTATATTAAGAATCTTATAGCATGAGTATCTTGACATTATGATATATATGAGTTGGATGACCTTGATGATATGGATAATAGAATGATGACTTTGATGGAATAGATAATATGGTAGTAGATAATGAATACATGGATTTTAGAATGACAACTTATGTTAGTGACATGATTATGGTTTTGGAATTCTATGAGTTATTTTTTATTTTACTTAAGATATTACCACAATTATGGGATTACTATTATAAAAAGACCCAAAATTTTATAAATAAAATTTCCTTTTTTGTTCAATTAAATGCACTATTGTGCATTATGGTTTTAGAAAACACATGAACTTGTTTGGAATTATTATTCCCTATTATATTTTAAATACACTTATTTATCATAACCCCTGATAATATAACTATCAATAGTGATCATAAGTTTAGTATAAATTTAGGGTTTTGATAAATCCAATTGACTAAGTCAAAGAATGTGATGGACTTTAATAGTAGAATTGTATCCTAAGAAGCCCATTTATTATAGATTTTAATTAATATAGAATCAATGTGATTCTCCCATAACCAATACCAATATCAGATCCAAAAAATAAATCCTTAGTAAACCCAATTATGGAATATGTTCAAGCTCATCAAGATCATGAACAAAACCATATATGCCAATCCACCCATGAAATTTTCAACATTGCACACCTTACACTTAGAGCCCTTTCTAGTGTAATAAAGGGCTATGTTTCATCACTGTAATAATATGAGAATTTATGTTTCATTTCAAATATAATAATGGTAAAATTTACATCTTATTGTTATTATAATATAAATGATTTTTACGATAAAATAGAAATCATATTTTTGTGTAATATAGAATTTTAATTAAAACATTCCTTTTTGATGAATTCATGAAATATAAAAATAAATTATAATTTATTTAAATAATAAAAGTAGACTATTTTTGTTAAATATAAATGGTAATATAATTATTATGAATTCAAATTTAATTTTTATAAAGGTTCAAAAAATGTTATTGCCAAACCCCAAAATTTCTCAATTAATATCGAATATTGTTTTAAAAATGAAAATTAAAAAATATATAATTTTTATAAACAAATTCTTATTTTTTATCATTAATTTTAAATTATCTAACAATTAATTTTTTAGAAATTTATGAGATAGTCAATTTTTTTGGTAAAAATAAACTACCGTATAAATATAAAGTGTGTATTATGACATCAATATGGCCCAAAAATGATGTATTAAATTTGATAAAGGTAAAAAATGACTAAATAAATTTTATCCATTTAAAATAATGTTTTATTGTGGTTATTTTATTAATTTCATAAAATTATTATGAATCCTTCAAAACCTATATTATATTTTTAGGTTTTTAAATCAATTCCTTATGAACATGACTCACTTCCACATCACCAAGGGTAATATTTTTATAAGTTCAGAACATAGAATTATAAAATAATTATTAACACTCTTATTTAGAGAAAACATTGGAAAAATCATTGTATGGTTTTTATCTTGGTTACCATATTATATAGAGTCTTAAACCTAGGTTTTAGAAGTAATAGATATCACCCCTCTCTTTTCCCTCTTAACTCATAAACCTTTTATATTGTCTTTAATATTCCTTAACATATCTATTGTCCTCCCAAGGTTCCCAAAAACTCTCTAGAATCTTATCCTAAGATTTTGGAAGCACCCACTCAAGGTAAGGGACCCTAACTTTCTCTTATATATTCAAGAACCTTATTTATGTAATTAACTTAGTATTATAATTAATATTTATGGGATATTATTTTAAACATTCCTATTACTTAAATTATGAATCCCATATGTTGAGTTACCCCTTTTATTCTCATTAATCCCTATCATAATCTATTATTTACCCCTGACATGCTACGGAAATTATCCTTAGATATTTCCATGCTAGGTTTTTAGTCAAGAACCCTCCTTGTATTATGCCTATTGAGTCCATTATTTTTTTTGGGTTTTGTTTTTACATATTCATAATACATTAATTTTGAAATCCAAGTGATTATAGACCCCTTTCTCTCTCATTAAAACATTTTATGATTCTCTATGTACTGTTGTTACGCTGCTGGAATGCCACTACAATTTTCCATGATAAACATTTGTGAGGTGTATACCTATACCCATTTATAATCAAAGGGTATTAACCTAGATTTACACATAATTATTTGATTGGGGACCACCATGTATTTAACCTATAATCCTTGATCATGTTATTAAATGTGATTAAATATCTTCTTATGTTATTTGATCTTTGTATCCCACTTATGCATGTACATGATATGATAATGATTGGTATGTACAGATAGTTCTTCAATGCACTAGGTAATGTTTTAGTCCCACGAGATTAGATTTATAGTGCACAAGAGGTTATACTAAGAACATTATGTTATTTTTCATTGGTATTTAACCTTGAATTTTTCTTATTATTTCATGTTTAATGGGGTTTCCACATTCCCATTTCGCTTTTATGTAATCATGGTATATCATTTATCATTGTTCATTTTTATGATTCTCACCCCTTTTATATCCCATTGAAATTCCTTTTTTTATCACTTAATACTTTTTTCATGTTACTCCTTATTTATTACCTTATGGGGATTTATTTCTCACCCCTTTAATATGTATGTCCCAAGGCTATACCATGAATTTTTATGAATGGTGGTATAATATGATCATGTTAATGAAATTTTCAGTAATGAAAAAGTACACACTATTTTAAGTTGTTATGTAATGTACCAAATTACCCAAAGACAATATAAATATCTATCTATGGGTTGTATTATGTGTATTCTTATGGAATAAATCACGAATTAACATGTAATAAAGACAAGGGTTTTAATATATTCACTATTAAACTATCACATGATAGTAATTTAGTAGGTGTGACCCAAAATATGAATTTGTGAGAAGATCGACCAAGTGGACATCTTTGTATGCCCGCTCTCACCTCGTTGGTTAGTATGAATAATATATTTAAATGATTAATTATAAATATGGATGAGGATGTTATATAGAAATGTGGGTGTGGTGTCTATATAAAATGAGTTTTGTTGAATAATGTTAGATTTTATGTATGTGGGAATTATCTAGTTAGTGTTAGTTTATATGGTCAATTTAGATATTTTTATGGTGTGTATTTTATATTAAGTACTATGTTATTTTGGGGGTGATGTTTATAAATAGAATAAAAATTTAATACTATGATTAGTAAAAAATATAAGGTATAGTGTGTGTAGTACTGAAATTTAAAAAAATTGTGCATAGTATTTTATGCATATTTAGGGATAAAATTTTTATACAATTGATTTCTGACCAAAATCACCCTTCAATGGTTTTAGTTAGTCATACTGTGGCCATATAATATGTTCTTTTAGTTTGATTATTATTCATTCATGATAATGACTTGTTTACCCATCCGTAGTGTAAGACCTACTAAGTATATAGTCATGGACGACCTTTCTTTTTTTATACAAGATTATATGATTCTATTGGTGAAGTATTTAGGTGGAGTTATCTTATAAAACCCCATGTTTTTATGACTGTTCATAAATTTGAGGTAGTTAGATTTTATTAAAGAGTAAGGGGTTGTATTTTAAGATAGAATTTTGAATGGAGTTCAAGAGGTCATAACCAATCAATAGAGCTGTTTTGAACATTTTATAGTGTTTGGGAGATAATGCAGAGGAACTGAAGAGCCTCAAAAGGTCTTAGAGTTTATAATATATCTATTACCATATAAAACCACCAAAAAACTGGTATACATCATTGGCTATCCGATGGACTTTAAAAAGGAAAATTTACTTCACCCTAGGATTTTTAAAGGGGTTTAACCCTATTCCATTATCCTAATAGTTTTAATGACCATGTTTCCTTCCACTTTCCTTCTCTATTCACCATTGATGCAGGTGGGGTTCTTCAGAATTTTTCATGATGATTTAGGGTATGCTGTTCCATTCTTATATCTCCATCCAACTCCTCCCATTTCCATGTTAATTTTACTTTTTCAGGGTATATGTTTTCATTTGTAATATATTAGAGAATGGCTGAATCCACCGAATATCACGGGACATTCATGTGGCTTCCATAGAGGAGATACTATGATGACATCTACCCAATATCACACATTGTTTTAATAGAGGTAAGTAACCACCTTTATTTTTATTATTCTTTTAATTTTTATTAAATTAAATTAATAATTTAATTTTTAATTGTTAAATATTTGGACAAAAATATAGTTGAGACTACATCGTGGGCTGTCGACAACCATTTGGGTAGGGTTCCATTATGATGATGTCAACCAGTGAGCTTCTTGAAATTTACACCTTTTTAAATTATAATGTGAAATTGTTTTGGATTTTTTAGGTAATTACTAAATAATAACTTCAATATAATTATTTAATTTTTTGGTTTGGATATGAGACAAGGGATCAGTTTATTGGATGCTGGTGAGGTGGTTTTGTGAGCATCAATGAGAGTTTTTGAGCTGCTTTAAAAGGGGGATTACTTTAGTATAAGGTATGTGATTCTTATTAACATTCCACATAGAACTATGCATTTACTTATATTATTGTGGTACGCATGGACACAACAACTTCGGTGGAAGGAATATTTAATGTTTTTATGATATTTAATAAAAATTGAATCCTATGATTGAATTTTACAAATTACCAAGGTCCCTAACGGACCCCCATATACTGGATCAACATATCGAACCCTGATGTTCATAGATATATTTTAAATTATGTTAATTATGATATAATAACACCATAAGGGTTATATTTTAATGAAATTTAATTTTATATGGTGTATTGTTCATAGTGATATGGGACTATAGGACCATTAGGTGTAAGAGTGAAGAATTTGGATGCATGGACAAGGGGTTTTCCATGAGAGAAACCCTAGAGTCATCAAGATCATTGATATAACCATGGGGAAAGTGTTCCTCCCCCATTATGATGTGATAAAATGGGTGGTTAGACCCTATAAGGACTTTTTGGGGGGTTGGGTGTTCATGTAAACTTAGGAAACTTGGGAAATTTGATGGTCTTAAGGCAATATCCCTTACATGACATTTTTAAGAGGCTAGGGAGGCCTCGATATGACCTAGGGGACCCCAGTAGGTTTCTTAGTGAATGGTGACCCTAATAAAAGGGATAATTTGTGGATAGGAGGAGATAATATCATGTGTCACCTTATAACCCATACCAATAATGTGACCCTGAGGGGTCATGAATTAGAAAGATAGGTTTATCCTTTCAACCACCCAGTAACACGTATTTACACATTCAATTATTTAATTTTGATGTTTCTATAGATGACCAAATGTGATCTTTGGTACTTGGTCTATGTGCCCGGTGAGTTGTAATGGTGATGTCTTGTATTTCCATAAGTAATTCCTGGGATCCAACTTTTTCTCATCATGTTACACTCTTTTTATATTACTTTTATGTGCTAAAATAATTATGGAAGCATTGTTCGTATTCTTGGATTCAACTATTGAGCCATGTGATGGTTTATTGGGATGTTGATATTTGAACTCATGTATACAAGGGATTCCCTAGATTCCAAAGGTCCCTAGAATACATACCTTGTATAGGATCAAGTTGTGCAGGCTTAGGGATTATGGTCACTATTATTATGATGGGAAGCCTCAGTCACCCCTAGGATCTAGCTAGTTGAGATTAAATATATTACACATACCTGATGTGGATTCCCATAAATCTTGGTATTTGGTCTATTAGAATGGGGATATAGAATATTTATTTGTGTCAATGACTTCCTAGGATACTCATGAATCATTTTTTATCCATTTATTATATTAGGGGTTGGATAGATTCTAGGGATTCATAGGATCTATTTATTGAGCCATTCATGTTGATAGGTTCTGATGTTTCCACTTGAGCATTTGGGATACCTGGGTATCACCACATTATCTAATATTTATATAGTAATCATGATTATGCGATGTGTCCAAAGAAACCAAAACACAATATGAAGTAGGTAATGTATATTAGGTTCATTGTACACATTGTTTTAGAGTGGTATATTTATTTATTATTTCAATAGTTCTTGATTTATTTATAGAATGTTACATGAACATACACTTAATTTACTGGTTATTTAAGGTATATCCTTGGAATATCCTTACTAATTTATGTACTCATACTTTATATAGGTGTCCATGGTACTTAGGTACCTGAGAAGACCTCTCACGTGTCATAGTCATTGATTCGGAAAACGCCCAATGTAACATTGTTGATTGAGCTGAGCAACATGAGTAGGATTAATGACATATATTGAGTGGAGGCCTAGTTATGTTATTTATTTTATAATACTTATATTTAATCTACCTTTATTTTTTATGTGATTATTTGGGTGATATATTTTAATTGTATGACATTATGGCTTCCACGTTTTATATTATTATTGTTTTGATGTTTCATTCCTCTTTTGTATAAAGATGCCTATTTTTTTATGATATTTGGTTATCTTATCCATTATTGTGCACCCTAATTAATGGCTAAAACCTCTCCATGGTACCTCCATAGACCTCTTCATCTAGTCAAAGGCCTCTAGAATTTGGGGAGGCTCACCTGAGGTCATGTGGTGAACAAATGTGGGAAACCAGTCGAGGGTCCTAGGACTAGAGTTGTTAAAAATCTATTTCATAGAATTGTTTTCTGTCTTTTACATAATATTTCATGATTTGGTTGATTGGATATATATTAATGTCTTAGACCATGTGATGGAACTTTAAATCATGATTCGATAACACCTATTTTGATAAGAATTCATGATTACCAAGGTTTGGGATTGTTGTTCATAGTGTTCAATGTTATAGTTGAATATAATTTTTTCATCGTGCGAACACATGAAGTTTGAGTTTTATGATTTATTATTAGTATATATATCTTTTCCAATAAAAATGAGACTGATTTTCATGTATTATGATATCATGTAGTATTTACCTGAAATTCACATTCCTATGTGTGATTTTTATCAATATAAATAAGATAATTTTTTTAAGGTGCCAAAAATAACCTACCCATCTGTTTCCCATATAAGTTCTTAGTTGAATTCCACTTAGCTAATCCACCAAATATTTCATTCCGATGACATGTCATGTAGATATATGATGAGTTGGTCAATGGCGATGACTGCACAATCCATCTGAAAATGGGATGCATAGTGACCCTAGTAGGTCGGTATAGGAATATGATGCATTATAGATAAACCCTATAGTGTAATTATAATGTGGGTTTCAAAAATAAAAATAGTTTCAACTATTTAAAGTTTCAAAAAACCTATATTGTTTTTTCTATATAGATTCTGGGTTTTTTACTACTTAATTATAACTCTATTGGGATTTTTTTGATATAGATTGAGATAAATTAATTCCATTATTTATGTGGAAGACAAAGAGAACATTATCCTCGAGGGGTGACTCCTGTATGTGGAGGCCTATTAGGGATTAATATGTGATTTTGGATTCTAGGGGGGATATTACAATATGTATACATATAGTGAGGATCAATGGACTCATAGTTAGTTAGTTTTCATGTGGGTTTTCAGAATTTTATAGTAGACAAGACCTATGGGTTAGGCATGAGAGCCCAGTTCTTTGAGATATGAATTAGTGTGTTAATGTACTGGGATTTATGAATGATATGGAATGGTATTGATAAGGTAATTTGCATAAGGGGTTATCCAGATCTTTTGGATTCTGTAGAAATAGTAATCATGGGTATATACTTTGTCTTAATCATGGTTCTAGTGTGCTAGTACCAGGTATGTGACATTTAAATTGTGATTCTTTTTTGGGGGGGGGGGTTGGGTGATAAGAACCTTGATTTATAGTTCATTGGGTATCAATGAATTGTTTTGAGAGTAGTACCAATGTTTCTCTTGGACCTAGTTTGTTTGGATAATATTTCTTTAATGTGTTAGAGCATGAATATACCCAGATGATTTTGGGTAAGATATCACAATGGAGTTGATCATGTGATAGGAAAAGATTCTCATAAAGTCCCTAATTTTGAGTAGTAGTATGACGAGATATCATGATTTTTTAGGGATGAAATGTTGAGTGGCATGGTCAATTTAATGACACATGGGACTATGAGCATAAGTTTTTTAGTGTATTTGGTGGTACTGGATTGTACACCTGCTATGTTGGATGGGATAGGAATTGTTTGTGCTGGTTGTGCACAATACCTTTATAAATTATAAATCGATGAGTGATTGGGTGTGATATTAGGATCGATGATGTTGATGATAAACATGTGGTTAGGGAGGCTGGTGGTTTGGATGAAATCAGATATGTCCCTCTATATTATATGATACATCATAGTTGGATCAGGTTTGGGGACACAAATGATTGGAGTAAATCATGGCCAGGTTTAAATGGGTTTATTTGAGAATGGATCAGGAGGACCAAAATGCTTTTTTTGGATAGAACCCATTGAGGTTATTCCCAAGGAGTATTTTGAGGTATGTCTTATGGTGGGGAGGCCACCATATTCTATTGAGGGTGTGAAAATTGTCTCAGATGAATATTGGTGGGTACCGATGTTAATGTTTATATGAGACCAAAACATGTAATGGTTGATGGTTAACAATTAGCAATTAGGTTTGAGCAAGAAAACTATGTCCATTTATTATGTGTAGTAAAGGATTATGCACATGTTGTGGAAGAAAAACCATCATTATTCAAGGGTCATTGTTATAATAGGTCTTGAATTTGGATGTTCGTTAAGGAATTTGGATGTTAGTGAGTAAATGTGTATGGTTTCTTCTGGATTACATAGTGAATTCCATGTATCCAATAGTTTATGCGATTAGATGGAGTTGATATAATGTAATTAGGATCAGGTTGGGTTTAACAGGACCTGATCATGTGTTAGATCAATGGTGTTCTAGTTCTTGGGGGGTGAGAATGATGGTTTTTTTGGTTGGTTGAGGACAGAAATAGGTAATTACACTGGTAGATAGCTCAATCATTGGTGAGAATGTTAAAATGAATACATAATTCCTTTGATGTATAAGAAATCAAAATTGAGTGTTCAATATTTCGTCAATGAGTGTGCCTAAGATTTTTTATGAATGGTTTGACAATTTAGGTTTACTATTTTTTATCACATATAAATGGTTGTGGTGGGTTAGTAAATGTATTTTGAAAATTGTACTAGGTATGAAATGTATTTTTGGGAAATTATCCAAGGATTTCAAGGAATAACTAGTTTTTCTAAGCCTTGCTCAGGGGTGGTAGATATTGATTTGATTTGGTTTGGAATAAAGACAATGAGTGATATTAGTTTTAAAATTAATTCTTATAGTATGATTGAGTGTGGTAATTTTTTAACTACACTGGGCACATCAATAGAATATTATATGAGTGTTCTAGTAGGTGTTTTCGATGGTGGGAAGCATCATGACTCATAATCATCTATTATAAAATATTACCTATGGTGGGGATCATCATGGGTGTAACACCCCAATATTTTAGGAGATAAATTACTTTTAATTTCTTTGATGTCTTCTATTGTAAAGTACACCAAGATTAGCTTGTACTACACGCAACACCGTAATATCTTGCAGTATACACAACACTATTCTTGGCTCGTGTTACACACAATTTCAAGTTCGTTTTGTAGAAATTATTCTACGCAACATTAAGTATATATTTTGTTTAATTTATAAATGAAATAAGTTTTGATTATGTTATAAGCAACACCAAAG
Source organism: Viscum album (assembly GCA_963277665.1). Classification (NCBI taxonomy): domain Eukaryota; kingdom Viridiplantae; phylum Streptophyta; class Magnoliopsida; order Santalales; family Viscaceae; genus Viscum; species Viscum album. The sequence continues at coordinate 1,215,373,526 of OY728137.1, forward strand.
GGAGTTTCCACTACATGCATCCCTAACTTGGCTTGCATTACACGCAATCGCGACCTTCTTCGATAGCGTGTGTAGTACGCAATACCGGGTTTCTCTAAACAATGATATATTGTTATATTATTACTATGAACTAGCCGTTATGAATACTATTAACTATATTTTGAATTTTTTAACATTATTATTAATCTTAAACATTTTCTAGAACATGGTATGAGAACAAAATAATTTTTTCGGGTAAAATAAGTATTTTTCAAATAATGTAGTTTTGTCGCCTTTTAATGGCGCACCCACTTAAAATATAGTTTTTGACATGTTTATAAGTTCAATTTGACAAAATAAAATTCTTCATTTGGAATCAGGATATAAAAATTTACTTTGGATAAAATTTTCATTTTCTTCTGATAACATTCATATTTTAATAAATAGTAAAAACACGCTATATTTTAATTAAAAATAACTTTTTTCATCATAATAATTTATATGGTTTAATTATAATATTTAATGGTTTGAAAGTACAAATATAATATATTTTTACCATTCAATATAATGTATGACATTAGCATTGATTTTACATTGAATTCATAGGTAAAATCATTTAAATCTTTTGAAATGTTTTAACTTTTAAAACTCATTTTCTTAAAAATGGGATTAATTTTAAGTTAATTTATGAAACTTCTATTTGGAATCAGTAGGTCAAAATTATGTTAATAGGCTACTTTTTTTGGGAACTATGAATAGTATCTACGGTAAATTTTATTTACTATAGTTAAAGGTAAATCAGGTAATTAAGGGTAAATATAATATTATAAAATTATCCTAACACTTGTATTAATATAATTGGATGATTATATTTCGTCATAAGGTATATTGTGGTCGAAATGGAATCCATTGGAACCCACCTGGATGTGATCAAGACCTTTAATTTATTTTATTTTAAAGAAAGTGAAATATGTCTCACTCAAACTTTAATAATTATAGTATTATTAATATAAGTTTATACCCAATATAAATTTGATTATAAATAATTATTTGAAAGCTAAAATGTTTTTATTTGTTATGGTAATTTATTTGTAATTTTTAAGTGATATTTAATTACCTTAATAGCTTATACATTAATGATGCAGAAATTAATTACTTAGTGAAAACCAATAATATTGTTTTTATTAAAGTAATAATACCCATCAAAAGCCCCAAAACTTGACCAAAACATGTTGGTAGAGTATATATATACCATATTCATCCAAGGTTCGACTTTGGGACCATTTTGATCCGTATAAAAGATATTATGGCATTTATATTGTTTTATTTTTAATAATGTCAATGTTTTCACCTTCATAAATTAATAAATATAACAATTTAAATGTTTTGATTTTAAGATGATAAATTAGAGTAGAAGTATTATTAATAAATTTAATAAATTTATCTTCATCATAGGATTTTATTTTTAATTTTTATGCAACAAATAAGTATATTAAATAATTATACAAAAATGTTATAGTAATTATTTTATTAAGATAAATATCAAAACAATGGTTTTAAAAATATTAAAATAAATATTATATGAACTATTTAATGTGATCAAATAATTTTATAGATTCATATGACATTTTAGGTATCTATTAAATATTATTTATAGAATATATCTTCTCTGTGGATTTTATTTAAATTCAAATAATTGAATAGTGTTGAAATTGACACAATTGATATTTTATAAAAATAACATATTGTTAAATTATTTTAAAATCACAAAAATATTTAACAATTATAATTTGAACATTATATGTTCTAAAAATTAATAATTTATCTAATTATCGAAAATTCCCAACAAATAAGTAAGTATTTATATTATTTTAAAAATTATAATTTTATTACCACAAATAAATTTAAATATATTAAATAAAGATAAATCAAATTGATAAGGTTTAAAATAAATTCCAAACATGTATAAATTTTCTTTTTTGATGATATTACAACCCTATCTCATCTCATATTCTAATTTGAGTCATTTTGGATGTTTATAAGTGGGTTTTGAATTTATTATAAATTAATATTTCTTATGTTTCTAAAGGTTCCCCTCTTCTCCCTTATAAAAGGTCTCCTCCTCCCTCTCATCCACACACCACTTTGAGCCTTAAATATAGGCCAAAACCTGACCATTTATCTTCTCCACTTACCTAGAAACATACTAGAGGTCCTTGTATTCTTCAATGACCAACTTTAGAGCCCTAAGAGGAGGTTTAGAAGAGGCGCATCGAAGAAGAGGTAATATCCTTTACCGATTGTTTCTAGTTCATTTCTTCTTATAATTCCTATTATTTTTTTGTTTAATAATAAATTAATAACAAAAATATCACTCATATAATGATATTTTATTATAAATATGAACCAATCTTATTTCACCTTTTATCCATCCTACGGAAAATGAAATCACCGCGCATGTGTACGTACGGAATACCATCTCCACGTCGTGGTGTAATCTGTTTCTACACCACCACCTTACTTGGATTGGTATAATGGTGTAAAGAATAAATATATATGGTTATTATAACATGATACTAATTCTAAGATATTATATCATCCACTCTAATTTCATTCAATAATTATGCGAACGATATCATCGCTTGTGCATATGTACGGATTACCGTCTCCACGACGCGATGAGAATCATTCTCCAAGTTAACCATTCAAAAATGACTATAAAGTATATATATTAAATAATCATGAAATATATGAGATATTAATGATACTGAATATATGTATATATTATTTACTTACTTCCATTAAATTTAATAAGGAAACGAAAACAACGTTCATGCGTACGTACGGCCTACCGTCTCCATGAATGGTGTATTTCATTCCATTTATCGATATTTTATATGATGAATATATATTATATATAAATAAATTTTTAAATTCTTGAAATATGTAATAATGATCTAAGTAATCATATTAATAATTAAAAGTCAAAACATGTACGATAAATGAATCAATTTTACCCAAAACACTGTTTTAACATGGAATTGATAAAAGAACGAGTAATATAAAGTCATAAGTGAATCATGTATGATATCATAAATATTTTTTATGGTTATGTTAGAAGTTAATAATATGTTTAAACCCACTATACAGGAGTCTTGTACACATATAGAAGAAATTTGACATAATGTAAGGGATAATTTTTCAAATCTCATTTTTATCCGAGATTGCTTATACGTAAGTATTTACTGGGGTTATATTTATCATCCATGTCCATGTTTTTTAAAAATGTTTTAATAAAATGTTTACTATTATTCCATGTATGTTTAAAGTCATTTTTATCATTTTTTTACTTTTTATCACATTGTATGGAAGGAATCTTTCTTTTAGTTACCATATATGGTACTTTTTGACTTTTCCGACAAAAGTACTAGAAGAATGTTTTTTTTAACTTATACAGAGTGAATGGATTTTTATGGTTTCATAATGAATTATTTCAATGAAAATTCATCTACAAAATTTCATGATTATTTTCAACAAAATCATTTTCTTTTAAAATTTCATGGCATTTTGGGAAAAGAAAATGATTTTGAAGAAGAAAGGATATTTTCATCAAGAATTCATTTCAAGTGTTTTATCAAAACTATTTTCCATCTAAGATGACATTATTTAGTATGTTTTTGTTTCAAGTAAAATGCCTCTATTATTTTCATGGTTTGATTTTTCTTATGATAAAATTATATCCATTTCTTTTTTATGGATTATGTTTTGATGGGATGATGTTTATGAAACCCATTTTATTCGTTGGGTTGTTATGAATGATGTATGTTTATTTTGTGGAATATGAAAGAATGATTTCATTATGAGATTGGTGGGACCTATATCTCCCTACAATTCATTGGGTAAAGATTTATATCTCATGAGATAGACATGGATGGAATGAAAAGTTAATCCGGTTCAGTGATATAGGACTGGAACAAGGAGTGAACTCGATTCAGTAAGGGACTTTGTCCACTATGATGGTCATGGTAGAAATTCCTTGGCTACTATGGAAATAATATCATGTGCTTAATGGTTTTCCAAAATTACATGTCATATTCCCATGCTATTTTAGCATGATTGATGTTCCATTATGATCTATGCCTTACGTACTACCATGTTTTATGTCCTTGCTCAAGATTTTGATGTTTAAACATTATGTTCATGTTTTGAAATTCAAATGTATATGGTTTTTTTTTATTTTCTCCATGCTTACCCTTACTGAGTATTTGAGATCACCCTTTATATGTTTTCTTTTACCCAGGATATAAAGAAAGGTTTTAGGTAAGAAAACAAAAGGGGGAGATCTTTATGGGAGATGTTGAAGATCTTTCACCATGATTAGAAGATTATATTCCGAGTTTCCAAAGACACTAAACTAATACGGTCGTTGGGTGCCTATTTTTGTCATGTATTAAGTATTCCACAAAAGTAATGTAATGTCTATGTACGTTAAACTATGGGTATCTAAAGTTGGTACCAGAGTGAAGGTTTAGTTAACCTTTGGAAACTCGGATGCAAAAACTTTAGATCCCAAGAGATATTTCTATGGTATGTCTAGTGATGTCACTACTAGAAAATAGGGCATTTGAGCCCTGTTACCTATGGCGACTGCCATTGGCAGTCTCTATTGGTTACCAATAGCGACCACCAATGGCGGTCGCTAAGCCTCCTTAAAAAAAATAAGGGGCTTTGGCGCCCCCCCCCCCTCTCCACTCGATCGTGCCCCCCCCCCGAACCCTTCCCCCCCGTTGCCCCCCCCCCCCCCCCCCGTCGCCGCGCGCCCTCCCCGCCGCCCCGTCCTCCACCGGCCCACCATCTGCCGGCCCGCCCTCCGCCGGCCCACCCTCCGCCGACCCGCCCTCCGCCGCCCCACCCTCCGATGGCCCGCCCTCCGGCCGGCCACCCTCCGCCCTCCGGCCACCCTCCGTCGGACCGCCCTCCTTCGGACGTCCTCCGCCCTCCGGCTCCGGCCGCCCTACGCCCTGCGGCCGCCCTGCGGCCTCGTTCTGCCCTCGAGCCTCCCGCCACCCGCCTCCGGCATCCCGACAGCCCTCCGGAAGCCCTCCGGCCGCCCTCCGCCGGCCCCTCCCTCCCCGGACGCCCTCCACCCTCCGGCTCCGGCCGCCTTCCGCCCTACGGCCTCCCTGCGGCCTCCCGCCACCCGCCTCCGGTAGCCTGGAAGCCCTCGGGAGCCCTCCGGCCTTCGGCCTCCAGCCCCTCCGTCCTCCGACCTCCGCCCTCGTCCCTCCGCCCCCTCGTCCCTCCCCCCATCACCCCAAACACCCCCCCCCCCGCACCCCGCCAACCCCCGTCCCATTCGTCTTCGTCCCCTCCCTCGCCACACCACCGCCACACGTCCCCTCCTTCACCGTCCCCTCCCTCGCCGCACCAGCTCCGGCTCCGGCTCCCCACCGCTCCTCTCCCTCAAAGCACCGTCGTCGGCTCCCCTCCCTTGTAGCGCAATCAGGTATGACATGGGCTTTCACTTACATTATTATTTTATAAATGGTTCACAAACAATTAGTTAGTATTTATTTTAAATATATTTGATATCAAAAATGAAAATGTAATAAGTCTTCTGTAAATGTTTGTTATAGGGATCTTATTATGGATAAGAGTTGGATTGATCTTTCAAATCGAACGTCTAGAGAGTATTTCAATGGAATTATGCAGTTTATGGACATCACGAGAGGATTTGGAAGTGACTATATTAGTTGTCCATGTAGAAAATGTGCTAAAAGATATCAATTCACACGAGATACTGTGAGGGAACACCTTTTCTTTAATGGATTTCTGAAAAATTATAAGTGTTGGACTCGTCATGGAGAAGAATATGTTCGTTGTCAAAATACAGATGCAGCTCAGATGGATGTTGATGCAAGGATGACTGATCCAATGCATGAAATGCTTACTGAAATGGTATGTGGGTTTGATCCGGAAGGCATTGACATCCAGAATCTTGAGACCGGTGAGATAAATCTTCGCTCTGGTGCAGATCGTGATTCGAGGAGGTTTTATGAAGCACTTGATGATGCGAAAACAGAATTATATCCTGGATGTACTTCTTACAATAAACTGTCGTTTATCGTGGAGTTGTTTCATTTGAAGACTTTGAATAATTGGTCAGACACATCATTCGACATGATTTTGGTTTTATTGAAAAATGTTCTTCCTGTCAACGCTATGATTCCTGAGTCGTATTACTATGCTCGTAAGTTGACAGAGAACTTAGGTTTTACATATGAGACCATAGATGAATGTGCAAACAACTGTATGTTGTTTAGAAAAGAAACTACCCATTTGGATATTTGTACGGTTTGTGGTGCTTCAAGGTGGAAAGAGAACAGGGGAAATAATACTCATCAAAGTCAGATTGCAATACAGGGGAAACCGATTGCCGTAAAGCAAATGTGTTACTTTCCCCTTAAACCCAGGTTGAAAAGATTTTTTATGTCATCTAAAGTTTCTAATTTAATGAGATGGCATGCAGAAAGAGTTCATGAAAGTGATATGTTAACCCACTGGGAAGACTCTCATGCATGGAAGGAATTTGATAAGAGACATCCCGACTTTTCTAAAGATGTTCGTAATGTCCGATTGGGATTGGCAGCAGATGGTTTCAATCCATTCAATTATATCGTTGGTGCAACTCATAGCACATGGCCCATGGTGTTGGTTCCATATAATCTTCCTCCATGGATTTGTATGAAGCAACAATTTATATTACTTTCCACTCTTATTGATGGACCTAAAAGTCCAGGGGATAAGATTGATGTTTACCTTCAGCCATTGATTGATGAGTTGAATGAATTTTGGGGCGATGGTGTGATAACTTATGACTGCGAAACGAATGAAATGTTCAAACTGCATGCTGCTTTATTGTGGACAATCAATGACTTCCCAGCTTATGCAAATTTATCAGGCTGGAGTACGAAAGAGGAATTTGCTTGCACTTGTTGCAATAAAATTAAAAAATCTGTATGGCTTAAACATTCCAAAAAATGGGCATACATGGGTCACATGCGTTTTCTCCCTCCTCAGCACAGATTTAGAAAGGACAGAGTGACATTTGATGGTTCCAGAGAGTTCAACCCAGCACCAAAGATCATGACAGGAGTCGAAATGTTATCGTAGATTGAGTAAGAAAACATCTGCACGGTATATGAAATTCAGGATTTGGTGGCTCCTCCAGTACGTAATATTCGTGCTGCGGGTAGGCAGCGCAGTCACAATTGGAAAAAGAAAAGTATTTTTTATAGTCTTCCGTATTGGAAAACTAACATGTTGAGGCATAATTTGGATGTCATGCACATTGAAAAAAATGTTTGTGATAACATATTGTGGACCATTTTAGGTGTCAGTGGAAAATCAAAGGACCATGTTAATTCATGCCATGATTTGGAAGAAATGGGTTTAAGGACACAATTTCATTTACAGTTAGCTGAGGGAAACAAGGCATATATGCCTGCTGCACAGTATACAATGACTACAGAGGAGAAAGAAACATTTCTTTCCATTTTGAAGATGGTCAAGGTGCCTGATGGTTATTCTTCTAATATTTCAAAGTGTGTGAATCTGACGATCAAGACATTGCAAGGGTTGAAAAGTCATGACAATCACATATTACTTCAGCAGTTGATTCCAATCACAATTTGTGATTGTTTATCCCCAAATGTTGTTCATCCATTGATTGAGATGAGTAATTTTTTTAGACATCTTTGTTTAAGAAATCAACGAATGAGTGATTTAAAAAGTTTGCAGGACCGAATTGTACTTACGCTTTGTCACTTTGAGAAACTTCCCCCCCCCCCTCTTTTTTCAATGTTATGGTCCACTTGACAGTGCACCTAACTGATGAAGTAATGGCTGCTGGTCCAGTGCAATTCAAGTGGATGTATCCTATTGAACGGTATTTGAGTACATTGAAAAGATTTGTACGCAACAGAGCTCGTCCAGAGGCATCAATAGCCAATGGTTATTTGATGGATGAGTGTACTACCTTTTGTGAAGAATATCTTATGGATGTTGAAACAAAATTAGATAATACCTCTCGGATTCATGATGGTCCAGTTGGATAAGGAACCACATTTGATATGGACAACATCGAGTGGATACAAGCACATCGATATATCTTGTTCAATACTCCATCAGTTGCACCATTAATGCAGTAAGTATCTTATCAATGTGCTTGTATAACTTTTACATGTTTTGTTTTCATAAGATGATCTTTTAAACATCGCGTTATCATTTTCAGGAAACACATTAATGAGATAAAAGAAGCGATGCATCGTGCGACTGAGTTGCAAATTCAAAAATCTCATTATAGGTCATTTCATGATTGGTTCAAGGATTATGTTTGTATAAATTGATTTTCATTATGAGTGATGTATTATACTAATTATTTCTGCATATATCAGTATTGATTTTTATAAATTATGTAGGTTCGTAAGATGAGGGAGTTAGGGGACCCCACGCTACCTGAAGTATTTATCCAACTGGCTGAGGGTCCATCTATAACGGCTCATCGTTATAAAGCTATTGATGCTAATGGTTTTCGATTTCGCATTAAAGATGTTGACGACAAACGAGCAACACAAAACAGTGGCATCAGTTGTCCCTTTGTCGATTCTAGTTATTAATATGGTCAATTGATAGACATCATTGAAGTTGTATACACACACGGTTTGAAGTACATATTGTTAAAGTGTAATTGGGTTGATCCAGTGTGTGGATGTAAAGTCGATCAATATCAGTTTTCATTGGTGAATTTTAACTATATGTTATATAGAAATAATGAATGAGTTGAGAATGAACCTTTCATTTTGACATCACAAGCGGAACAAGTATTCTTCGTTACTTTGCCTTCAGATCCAAGTTGGCAAGTTGTTGTCAAAATGTCTTGGTGAGGAGTGTTTTTATTTGAAGAAGATGAACCCGAGACTATTCCGTTTGTTTACCAACAACTTGATCAACATACTGTAGTTAAACGTGAAGAAGATATTTATTGGGTCAGAGCGGCTGTTGAAGAAGAAACGGTCGATTTGCATGCTTAATGAAAGGTATAATTGTTTTCCCGCTATTCAGTAGAATGTCCTAGGATATCATAAATTATCTAATCATTTTATAAATCTTTATAAGTTTTAATCCTCACTTTTGTAAGTTTTAATTCAATCATAAATATTTAGGTTGTTTTTAATCTTGATTTATTGATGTTATGGTCAGTGTATCATACCTTTGAGGTATTATTCATCTGATTCATGTGCTGCTTGAATTTTTATTAGTTCTATCTAAAATTTGGCTATGCATTGACTGGTTTTGTACATAATTTGTATATCTGTTTTGTTAACTTTCTAATTTTTTAAAATTCATTCACAACTAATTATTCAATCCATTTTTTGTTTGATTAACAGTTGTACAAGTTTTATTTTTTAAGAACAATCCAATTTATCTTTTAAACACTTTGGACTCATTACTGATGTTTTCTATGACTGCAGACATGTCAGGGGAAGAGGCAGAAGATCCACATCATCTATCTGAGGCATCTACGTCTCAGGGTTGAGGTATGTTTGAATGTCATTGTCTATATTTTTTATGTAATTGACATACATATATATATATATATATAAAACATTTGTCAATTTATATATAAAATTGTTTTCAACAGGATCAGACTCGGCTGCTTCTTCCTCTCGCAGGAGAGGCCCTGGTCGCGGCATATTATCATGGAATTCCGACACGACGATAGATGTTTCATTTGATGAGGTTTTTCGTCCTGTGGGACCGAATGACCCAGCATTTATTCGTTAGCTGGGTCATATCATATGTGACCCACATCGATTTCCATTGATCACGCGTGACTGAGCTTCTATCCCTCAGGACACATTAGATCGTCTATGGAGGGAGTTTCAGGTAAGAAAATCATTTTACTTTATTTTCCATGTATAAAGAATAGTAATATGTTTGATTATTTTCTTTATAGAAAAATTTGAAAGTATGCCCTGAAGAGTTTCGGCTCGTGTGTATGAGAAAATGCCGTAAGATGTGGAAAGATTATAAAGTCAAAGTGAAGAGGGACCACTGGGTACCAAATGTGGGTGCCCTAGACATTTTGGAAAAAGTCCCGAGAGGTGTCCTCCCTGCTCAGTGGCGTGACTTGGTTGCATATTGGTCTACTGAGGGTGTTGCGGTTTGTATAATAATTATATTGGTGTATATATATTTTCAAGAATATGTGATTTGTTTCAAATTTGAATGAATTGAATGTAGGAGGTGTCAACACGCCATTCTGAGAATCGAGCGTTGCAGGGACCACCTCACAGGCTCGGGACTCGTCACGTGTCTCAGATCCGACATGAGGTATATATTATTCATTTTTTAATTTATTAATTAATATGGTTTTTTGTTTATATTCTTTTAATATACAGTTGCGAGAGCAAGGTGCAGCAACTGATAAAATGTCGGTGTGGATGAGGACTCGTGATCGCAATGATCCAGAGGTTGCAGCATTGATAGTAAGTGTCTGTACTTAACAATAAGTACAAAAATCTATATATTAACATATATATATTTATATATATTTAAATATTTCACAGGCTCAATTTGAAGCTGAGTTAGAACATCTGCCAGAGGACCAGCGACAGCTTCCCATGCGACGGGATGAGATCTTTCATCGCATTGTCGGTCGGGACGGGCATGGCTATAGTTTGACCTATGGAGCAGGGATTCCTCATTCTGTAGTGTTACGCGCTACGGTTGTCGGTCCTACTGTTGCTCATATGACACAGCAGATGTCAGATTTTGAGGCACGGCTGCGCGCTTCCGAGGAGGCAAATGCGCAATTGACAGCTGAGGTTAGAGCACTGCGGGAATATGTGCATCGAGCTGATGGTGCAGGGGATCATACGATGCAGGTATATACTATATTTATTTATTTAATTTAAATTATTTTTGTTATTAAAATATTTATAATGTTTATTTGTTGTAGGCCCCTGGCCCACCAGAAGGAGGTAGCATTGATGACAACGCGTGACACATCATATATTCACGAGATATGTTTTTTGTTTTTACTGGTGGGGTTGACATTGATGTACTGTATGTATTCATTTAATTTAAAATAGAAGGTTGTGTACTTATAATTTCTTTCTTTTCATGTTTATTATATGATAGCTATTATTATCTAAGGCGTGCATTTAAAAACTCTAACCCCCCGCACCCCCGTACAGTCCCCGCACCCCTGTACAGCCCCCATGCACCCCCGTACAGCCCCCCACACCCCCGTACAGCCCCCCCCCCCCCCCCCCGCATCCCCGTACAGCCCCCCGCACACCCGTACAGCCCCCCGCACCCCCGGACAGCCCCCCCCCCCCCCGCACCCCCGTACAGCCCCCCGCACCCCCGGACAGCCCCCCCGCACCCCCGTACAGCCCCCCGCACCCCCGTACAGCCCCCCGGCACCCCCGTACAGCCCCCCGCACCCCCGGACAGCCCCCCCGCACCCCCGGACAGCTCCCCCACACCCCCCAGATAGCCCCCCCACGCACCCCCGTACAGCCCCCCGCACCCCCGTACATCCCCCCACACCCTCGTACAGCCCCCCGCACCCCCGTACAGCCCCCCCCCCCGCACCCCCATACAGTCCCCCGCATCCCCCGTACAGCCCCCCGCACCCCCGTACAGCCTCCCCGCACCCCCCGAACAGCCCCCCCGCACCCCCGTACAGCCCCCCCCCCCCCCCCCCCCGCACCCCCGTACAGCCCCCCCCCCCCCACACCCCCGTACAGCCCCCCGCACCCCCGTACAGCCCCCCGCACCCCCCGGACAGCCCCCCCCCCCCCCCCCCCCCGCACCCCCGGACAGCCCCCCCCCCCCCCCCCCGCACCCCCGTACAGCCCCCCGCACCCCCGTACAGCCCCCCGCACACCCGTACAGCTTCCCCGCACCCCTGTACAGCCCCCCCGCACCCCCGTACAGCCCCCCCGCATCCCCGGCGCGCGCTGAAATGGCGCGTTGGGGGGTCAAAACCACCCGAACGACCTCCGAATGCCACGAAACCACACGACAACATCCGTTGCATGAATTCTGAAATGGTCGGGTAGACGGCACGTCAATCGGAGGTGCCGTTTGACCGCGCCGGCCAGAAACGCGTTTCCGGTGCCATAAAACACCAAAACGGCGTGCGGCGGTTGAATTCAGAGAAAACGTGCTCCAAACGACCTGAAATCGCACAAGAAGGATAGAAATATTATTCTTGAGATGCAGGAGGAGGCGGCACGTCCATCGGACGTGCGGTGCGCGCGGCACGACCGAATGCGTCGTTTTCAGCAGCTCGGCGTGCACTGAAATGGCGCGTTGGGGGGTCAAAACCACCCGAACGACCTTCGAATGCCATGAAACTGCTCGAAAACATCCGTTGCGTGAATTGTGAAATGTTCGGGCAGACGGCACGTCAATCGGAGGTGTTGTTTGACCGCGGCGGCCGGAAACACGTTTCCGGAGCCATAAAACACCAAAACTGCGTGCGGCGGTCGAATTCGAAGAAAACGTGATTCGAACGACCTGAAACTACACAAGAACGATAGGAATATTATTCCTGAGATTCAAGAGGAGGCGGCATGTCCATCGGACGTGCGGTGCGCGCGGCACAACCGAATGCGTCGTTTTCAGCAGCTCGGCGCACGCCGAAATGGCGCGTTGGGGGGTCAAAACCACCCGAACGACCTCCGAATGCCACGAAACCGCACGACAACATCCGTTGCATGAATTGTAAAATGGTCGGGTAGACGGCACGTCAATCGGAGGTTCCGTTTGACCGCGGCGGCCGAAAACGCGTTTCCGGAGCCACAAAACACCAAAACGGCGTGCGGTGGTCGAATTCGGAGAAAACGTGCTTCGAACGACCTGAAACCGCACGAGAATGATAAGAATATTATTACTGAGATGCAGGAGGAGGCGGCACATCCATCGGACATGCGGTGCGTGCGGCACGACCGAATACGTCATTTTCAGCAGCGCGGCGCGCGCTGAAATGACGCGTTGGGGGGTCAAAACCACCCGAACGACCTCCGAATGCCACGAAACCGCACGACAACAGCCGGTGCGTCAATTGTGAAATGTTTGGGTAGAAGACACGTCATTCGGATGTTCCGTTTGAGCGCGGCGGCCGGAAACACGTTCCCGACGCCATAGAACACCAAAACGGCGTGCGACGGTCGAATTCGGAGCAAACGTGCTTCGAACGACCTGAAACCACACGAGAACGATATGAATATTATTCCTGAGATGCAGGAGGAGGCGACACGTCCATCGGATGTGCGGTGCACTCGGCACGACCGAATACGTCGTTTTCAGCAGCGCGGCGCGCGCTGAAATGGCGCGTTGGGGGGTCAAAACCACCCGAACGACCTCCGAATGCCACGAAACCGGACAACAACAGCCGGTGCATGAATTGTGAAATGGTCGGGTAGACGACACATCATTCAGAGGTTCCGTTTGACCGCAGCGGCCGGAAACGTGTTTTCGGCGCCATAGAACACCAAAACGGCGTGCGGCGGTCGAATTCGGAGCAAACGTGCTTCGAACGACTTGAAACCGCACGAGAACAATAGGAATATTATTCCTGAGATGTAGGAGGAGGCGGAACATCCATCGGACGTGCGGTGCGCTCGGCACGACCAAATGTGTCGTTTTCAGCAGCGCGGCGCTCTGAAATGGCGCGTTGGGGGGTCAAAACCAGCCGAACGACCTCCGAATGCCACGAAACCGTACAACAATAGCCGGTGCATGAATTATGAAATGGTCGGGTAGACGACTCGTCATTCGGAGGTGCCGTTTGACCACGGCAGCCGGAAACGCGTTTCCGGCGCCATAGAACACCAAAACGGTGTGCGGCGGTCCAATTCAGAGCAAACGTGCTCCAAAAAACCTGAAACTGCACGAGAACGATAGGAATATTATTCCTGAGATGCAGAAGGAGGCGGCACGTCCATCGGACGTGCGGTGTGCACTGCACGACCGAATGCGTCATTTTCAGCAGTTCGACGCGCGATGAAATGGCGCATTAGGGGGTCAAAACCACCCGAACGACCTCCAAATGCCACTAAACCGCATGAAAACAGCCGTTGCGTGAATTTTGAAATGGTCGGGCAGACGTCATGTGAATCGGAAGTGTCGTTTGACCGTGGCGGCCATAAACGCGTTTCCGGAGCCATAAAACACCAAAACGGCGTGCGGCGGTCGAATTCGGAGCAAACGTGCTTCGAACGACCTGAAACCGCACGAGAACGATAGGAATATTTTTCCTGAGATTCAAGAGGAGGCGGCACGTCCATCAGACGTGTGGTGCGCGCGGCATGACCGAATGCGTCGTTTTCAGCAGCTCGGCGCGCACTGAAATGGCGCGTTGGGGGGTCAAAACCACCCGAACGGCCTCCGAATGCCACGAAACCGCACGAAAACATCCGTTGCATGAATTGTGAAATGGTCGGGCAGACGGAACGTCAATCGGAGGTGCCGTTTGACCGCGGCGGCCAGAAATGCGTTTCCGGAGCCATAAAACACCAAAACGGCGTGCGGCGGTCAAATTCGAAGCAAACATGCTTCGAACGACCTGAAACCGCACGAGAACGATAGGAATATTATTCCTGAGATGTAGGAGGAGGCGGCACGTCCATAGGACGTGCGGTGCGCGCGGCACGACCGAATACGTCGTTTTCAGCAGCTCGGCGCGCGCTGAAATGGGCGTTTGGGGGTCAAAACCACCCGAACACCCTCCAAATGCCATGAAACCGCACAACAACATCAGTTTCATGAATTGTGAAATGGTCGGGCAGACGGCACATCAATCGGAGGTGCCGTTTGACCGCGGCGGCCGGAAACGCGTTTTCGGAGCCATAAAACACCAAAACGGCGTGCGGCGGTCGAATTCAGAGCAAACGTGCTTCGAACGACTTGAAACCGCACAAGAACGATAGGAATATTATTCCTAAGATGCAGGAAGAGGCGGTATGTCCATCGGATGTGCGGTGCGCGCGACACGACCGAATACGTCGTTTTCAGCAGCTCGGCGCGCGCTGAAATGGCGCGTTGGGGGGTCAAAACCACCCGAACGAACTCCGAAGGTCACGAAACCGCACGACAACATCCGTTGCGTGAATTGTGAAATGTTCAGGCATACGGCACGTTAATCGGAGGTTCCGTTTGACCGCGGCGGCCGGAAACGCGTTTTCGGAGCCATAAAACACCAAGACGGCGTGCGACGGTCGAATTCGGAGAAAACGTGCTTCGAACGACCTGAAACCGCACGAGAATGATAGGAATATTATTCCTGAGATGTAGGAGGAGGCGGCACGTCCATCGGACGTGCGGTGCGCTCGGCACGACTGAGTGTGTCGTATTTAGCAGCGCGGCGTGCGCTGAAATGACGCGTTGGGGGGTCAAAACCACCCGAACGACCTCCGAATGCCACGAAACCGCACGACAACAGCCGGTGCGTGAATTGTGAAATGGTCGGGTAGACGGTACGTCATTTGGAGGTTCCATTTGACCGCGGTAGCCGGAAACGCGTTTCCGGCGCCATAAAACACCAAAACGGCGTGCGGCGGTCCAATTCAGAGTAAACGTGCTCCGAAAAACCTGAAACCACATGAGATCGATAGGAATATTATTCCTGAGATTTAGGAGGAGGCGGCACGTCCATCGGACGTACGGTGCGCGCGACACGACCGAATATGTCGTTTCAGCAGCTCGGTGCGCGCTAAAATGGCGCGTTGGGGGGTCAAAACCACCCGAACGACCTCCGAATGCCACGAAACTGCATGAAAACATCCGTTGCATGAATTGTGAAATGGTCGGATAGACGGAACATCAATCGAAAGTGCCGTTTGACCGCAGAGGCCAGAAATGCGTTTCCGGAGTCATAAAACACCAAAACGGCGTGCGGTGGTCGAATTCGGAGCAAACGTGCTCCGAAAGACCTGAAACCGCTCGAGAACGATAGGAATATTATTAATGAGATGCAGGAGGAGGAGGCACATCCATCGGACGTGCGGTGCTCGTGGCACGACCGAATGCGTCGTTTTCAGCAGCTCGACGCGCGCTGAAATGGCGCGTTGGGGGGTCAAAATGGGACGAACGAGTTCCGAATGGCCTGAAATCAGACGATATCAAAGGGTGAGTGAATTGTGACGTGTTCGAGAAGACGGAACATCAATCGGATGTGTCGTTTGACCGTGGTGACCAGAAACGCGTTTCCGGTGTCATAAATGGCCAAAACGGGCGTCTGACGGTCAAAGTCATAGCGGATGACATCGGATTGACCTGAAATCACAGGGAAACAATCTAATTATTATTCGTGACGTGTACGCGCAGACGACACGTCAATCAGACGTGCGGTCTGCGCGGTAGGGCTCATTATGCGTTCTTTAAGTGTTGCGCGCGCTTGATAAACGCGCGTGGGGGGTCCAAACGGGCCGAACGAGGTCCGAATGACCTGAAATCAGACGACATCAAAGGGTGAGTAAATTGTGACATGTTCGAGCAGACGGCACGTCAATCAGCCGCACCGTGTGCCCGCGGTGACTGGGAACGCCGTTCCGGTGTCATAAACGGCCAAAACGGGCGTCTCACGCTCAAAATCATAGAGGACCACATCGGATTGACCTGAAATCACAGGGAAACAATCTAATTATTATTCCTGATGTGTACGCGTAGAAGGAACGCCAATCGGATGTGCGGTCTGCGCGGTAGGGCTCATTATGCGTTCTTTAAGTGTTGCGCGCGCTTAATTGTTTTCCATTTTTTATGATTGTTACCTTTGTTTTATGTCTTCTTTTCCCCCGTGAAGAAAAAAACACAATTTGTACATTTTATTTAAAAAATGAAAAATATTTTATTTAATATTATATATATAAATATTTTCATTAATATATATATATATATATTATTTAATAAATAAATATACATACTTTATTTAATATTATATATATCAATATTTTCATTATTTTTATATATATATATTTGATTTAATATATATATATATATATATATTTATTATGGTATGAATTTTTAAATTTTTTTTTTCAAGTTTAGCGACCGCCTCTGGCGGTCACTATAGCCTGCCTGGCAGACAGCATTAGCGACCGCCATTGGCGGTCGCTCTAGCCTGCCGTCTGGGCAGTATTAGCGACCGCCAATGGAGGTCGCTAATGGTGCCCGCGAGTCAGCCTACAACGACCGCCAGGCGGTCGCTTACGGTGGCATTTGGGCCACCTATAGCGACGGCGTAGAAGCGACCGCCAATGGCAGTCGCTAATGGCCTTTTTTTAGTAGTGTGTCCATAAGGTTAAGTATAAGTATAGGTTATAGACCTAGAATTACTGTAAAGATCATTGAATTAAACCTAATATATTAGATATTTAAAGTACTCCATTTTATTATGTTGTTTTCCTAGCATGATTTTTTCCTCTCACACTATTCTTTTTGGGTTTTATAAAATGGCTGGAAAGAGGAATATTCATGTTAATGGAGAATATGATGGAAAATGGAATGATATTCATCCTGAGCATCCAAATGAAATGGGATTTGGAAGGTGAAACATCGTTATTATGCCTAATCAACAATCTCATAATATGATCAATAATATCGGCTTTGGTAAGTTTCCTGACTTGTCTAATCAGATAAAGATGGAGTTTCATGATGATTATAGAGGAAAGAAAGTTCAATTTCCCTCATGTAAATCATGTGGGAAGAGGCATCAAGGAGAATTTTTCAAAGGAACTAGAAGATGCTTTGGGTGTGGAAAATAAGGACACAAATCCAGTAATGGAAAAGGAAAAGGTGCAGTTAACACAATGGACAAAGATAATGGTATTTATAAAACATCAACCAAGGTTAAATTTGTTAAATGTGGAATGTACATGCATTATGAAAACCAATTACCTAAGGGAAAATCTCATGAAGAGAATCAGCATGGACGTATTGGTAGTATTTATGTCGATGATGATGAAGAGACTACAAATGATATATGAGATGAAAGAAGTGTTGAGGAGTAAAATGAAGAAGCTTAGTCAATGGTTTAAGAATATAGTGGGGTGATTTCATTTTATCAAGAATAATGTATGGTACTACGGAATAAAGAAAAATATAAAGATTGTTACACTATTGTTTTTCCTTGAGTATTTGAATGTTTATGTTGAATGGTACCAGTAACCATGAAAAGTGATTGAAATATTTTTGGAAAGAACCTAATATGCGCATAATGAAGGGATAAGAAGATAATGAAATGTTTGATGGTATTAATGATCTCATGACTGATATAAGGACAAAGTGATATCATGGTTTGAGTATATAGAATTTTTGAGATTTTGGTATGTGGAAGGAGTTACCTTTTGACAACATTCATGTTTTTACTAAGGTTATATGGTAATTTATGTTTCTAGATAATACATGATTAAGGTATTAACATGTTTGGAATGAGATCAATAAGATATATGTTATGATATATGGGGGATAAACGATGGTATTCACGTGCTTGTTATGTGACCTTTCCAGTAATCATTTTCTTTATACTATGAGATTGGACATATGTATTTTGGATAATTCTAAAGATTGGAATGGATTATCTCGGACATCAGATATTATTGTTTAAGGCTAGAAATTTTTTTGATATTATTTATGTGATGTTATAATAGTGTAGATTTAGAAAAAGGACAAACTGTAGGAAGGGAGACAACCCATCGAGTCAGACAAGGTATTGGAAATCGAACCCACAACCAAAGTACGACTGGACTTTATCACCTACCAATGGCCTATAAGAAGTCCTCGTTTAGTAAAAATTAGTTTTATTTTATTAAGCAGTGTGATAGTTGAAGTATAAGTCCATTTTTGGAATCATATACGGTTAATCTCACCATAAGATAGACTTATGTATATAAATTTTTCTAACCTTATGTTTAAGACAGATGGAATGACCTATCATTCTATCACATGATCGGTTAAAACATCACGGAAGACAAATTCAACTTCATTTATTTAAGAGATGAAGTGGAAATTTTTCAAGGCATAAACTACAGTGATATTGTACCAAAATCAAGTAAGTATTTATTTTAATTCATTAACATTAGGGAAATGATCTTGAAAACCAAAAAAGTTGTCCCAGTACCCTCATATTCGATGAATCAGATGTTACCTTAGATCATCACAAATTTATGACTTTGTGATTGTTGGCTTTTTCATAGCTATGTTCTCTACCACTCCTCATTAGAACATGATGGTCAGATTTCTCTTCCATATCCATATTTTCACCTATGTTCTACTATGTGGAAACCCGGCGATGAGTTAATTTGGGTAACCATTAAGTTTCATACTTCACCTTTTAAAATTACGTTTTAGTATTCTTTTTATGATGTGGGTTTCTATGAATGAAACTTTCAAGTAGTAAATGATTTATAACTCTGACGAATTTTGAGGGAGAAATTTATTTTAAGGTGGGTAGAATGTAACACCCCGAGATTTTAGGAGATAAATTATTTTTAATTTCTTTTATTTCATCTTTTGTACACTACAGCAAGATTAGCTTGTACTATACGTAACACCGTATTATCTTGCAGTATACGCAACACTATTCTTGCCTCGTGTTACACACAATTTCAAGTTTGTTTTGTATAAATTATTCTATGAAAATTGAAGTATAGATTTTGTTTGATGTATAAATGAAATAAGTTTTGATTATTTTATACGCAACACCAATGCGAGCTTCCACTACATGCATCCTTGACTTGGCTTTCATTACACGCAATTGCGACCTTCCTCGATAGCGTGTGTAGTACGCAATACCGGGTTTCACTAAACAACAATATATTGTTATAATATTTTTATGAACTATCCTTTATGAATAGTATTAACTAATTTCTTAATTTTATAACATTATTATTCATCTTACAAATTTTCTAGAACATGGTATGAGAACAAAATAATTTTTTCGGGTAAAATAAGAAATTTTCAAAAAATGTAGTTTTGTCGCCTTTTGATAGAGCACCCACTTTAAATCTAGTTTTTGACATGTTTAAAAGTTCAATTTGACAAAATAAAATTATTTTTTGGAATCAGGATATAAAAATTTACTTTGGATAAATTTTTCATTTTATTCTGATAACATTCATATTTAAAGGAATAGTAAAAACATGCTATATTTTAATTAAAAACAATTTTTTTCATCGTAATAATTTATATGGTAAATTATAATTTTTAATGGTTTTAAAGTATAAATAGAATATATTTTTACCATTTAATATAATTTATATCATTATCATTGATTTTACATTGAATTCATAGGTAAAATCATTTCAATCTTTTGCAATGTTTTAACTTTTAAAACTCTTTTTCTTAACAATGAGATTACTTTTAAATTAATTTCTGCAACTTCTGTGATTTGAATTTGAAAAAATTTATTCCATATTTGGAATCATTAAGTCTAAATTATTTTAATATGCTACTTTTTATTTTTGGGAACTATGAATAGTAACTACAGTAAATTTTATTTACCATAGTTAAAGGTAAATCGGGTAATTAAGGGTAAATATAATATTATAAAATTATCCCAAAACTTGTATTAATATAATTGGATGATTATATTTCGTCCTAAGTCATATTTGGATCAAAATCGAATCCATTGGAACCAACTTGTAAGTGATTAAGACCTTTAATTTATTTTATTTTAAAGAAAGTGAAATATGTCTCACTCAAACTTTAATAATTAAAGTATTTTTAATATAAGGTTATACCAAATATAAATTAGATTATAAATAAAAAATTTAAATCGAAAATGTTTTTATTTGTTATGGTAATTTATTTGTAATTTTTAAGTGATATTTAACTACCTTAATAGCCTATACATTAATG
Source organism: Viscum album (assembly GCA_963277665.1). Classification (NCBI taxonomy): domain Eukaryota; kingdom Viridiplantae; phylum Streptophyta; class Magnoliopsida; order Santalales; family Viscaceae; genus Viscum; species Viscum album. Next base: position 1,215,394,439 of record OY728137.1, read on the forward strand.
ATGCATAAATTATTTACTTAGTGAAAAATCAATAATATAGTTTTTATTAAAGTAATAATACCCATAAAAAGGACAAAAAACTTTACCAAAACCTATTGGTCGAGTATATATATAACATAATCATACACGGGTTGACTTTGGGACCATTTGGAGCCTTATAAAAGATATTATGACATTTATATTATATTATTTTTAATAATGTTAAAGTTGCCACCATCATAACTTAATAAATATAACAATTTAAATATTATGATTTTAAGATGATAAATATGAGTAAAAGTATTATAATTAAATTTAATATATTTATCTTCATCATAGGATTTTATTTTTAATTTTTATGCAAAAAATAAGTATATTAAATAATTATACAAAATTGTTATAGTAATTATTTTATTAAGAGAAATATCAAATTTATTGGTTTTAAAAATATTAAAATAAATATTATATGAACTATTTAATGTGATCCAATAATTTTATAGATGAATATGACATTTTAGGAATATATTAAATATTTTTTATTGAATATATATTCTCTATTAATCTTATTTAAATTCAAATAATTGAATAATGTCAAAATTAACACAATTGATTTTTTATAACAATAACATATTGTTAAATTGTTTAAAAATCACAAAAATATTTTAAAATTACCAATTAAAAATAATGTGGTCTAAAATGTAATAATTTATCTAATTATGTAAAATTAATAACACATAATTAAGTATTTATAACAATTTAAAAATTAGAAGTTTATTACGACAAATAAATTTAAATAGATTAAATAAGGATAAATCAAATTGATAAGGTTTAAAATAAATTAAAAACATGTCTAAATTTTATTGTTTAATAAGATTACAACCCTATATCAACTCATATTCTAATTTGAGTCATTCTTGATGTTTTTAATTGGGGTTTTAATTTATTATAAATTAATATTTCTGTTGTTTCCAAAGGTGCCCCTCTCCTCCCTTATAAAAGGGAACCTCCTCCCTCTCCTCCTCACACCACATTGATCCTTCAATATCGGCCAAACCCTACCCATTTATCTTCTCCACTTACCTAGAAACATTATAAAGGTCCTGGTCTTCTTCAAAGACCATCTTTAGAGCCCTAAGTGGAGGTTTAGAAGAGGCGCTTCAAAGAAGAGGTAATATCCTTTACCGATTCTTTCAAGTTAATTTATTATTCTACTTCCTCTTCATTTGTTGTTTAATAATAAAGTAATAACACCAGTATCACTCATATACTGATATGTTATTATAAATTTTAACCAACCCTATTTCACCTTCTATACATCATACGGAAAACGAAATCACCGCATGTGCGTAAATACAAAATACCGTCTCCACGCCGTGGTGTAATCTGTTTTTCCACCACCACCTTACTTGGATGGGTATAATGGTGTAAATAATAACTATATATGGTTATTATAACATGATACTAAATATGAGATATTATATCATCTACTCTAATTCTATTTAATAATTATCGGAACGATATCATCGCTCATGCGTACGTATGGATTACCGTCTCCACGACACGATGAGATTCATTCTCCAAGTTAACCATTCAAGAATGATTATAAAGTATATATATTAAATAACCATGAAATATATGATGTATTAATGATACTGGATTTATGTATATATTTTTCACTTACTTCAATTCAATTTAACAAGGAAACGAAAACAGCGTTCATGCCTACATACGACCTACCATCTCCATGAACGGTGTATTTCATTCCATTTATCGATCTATTATATGATAAATATATATTATATATAAATAATGTTTTACATTTTGGAAATTTTTAATCATGATCTATGTAATCATATGAAAAATTTAAATTCAAAACACATTCTATAAATGAAACAAATTACCCAAAACGCTACCTTAATATGGAATTGACAAAAGAACGATTAATATAAAGTCATAAGTGAATCAAATATGATATCATAAATATTTTTATGGTTCTGTTATAAGTTAATAATATTATAAAACCAACTATATAGGAGTCTCGGACACATACGGATGAAATTGGACATAAGGTAAGGGATAATTTTTCAAATCTCATTTTTATCCAAGATAGCTTATACGTAAGTATCTACGGGGGTTATGTTTATCATCCATGTTCATGTTTTCTAAAAATGTTTTCATAAAATGTTTATTATTCTTCCATGTATGTTTAAAGTCATTTTTACCCTTTTTTAACTTTTTACCACATTGTATTAATGGAATCTTTCCTTTGGTTACCATATAAGGTACTTTTTGACTTTTCTAGAAAAAGTACGAGAAGAATATTTTTTTATCTTATACGGCTTCAATGGATTTTTACGTTTTCATAATGACTTATTTAAATGAAACTTCCTCTAAAATATTTCATGATTATTTTCAAAAAAATCTTTTTCTTTTACAATTTAATGGAGTTTTTAGAAAATAAAATGATTTTGAAGAAGAAAGGATACTTTCGTCAAGAATTCATTTCAAGTTTTTTATCAAAACTATTTTCCATCTTAAATGAAATTATTTAGTATGTTTATGTTTCAAGTATAATGTCTTTATTGTTTACATGGTTTGATTTTTGTTATGATAAAATGATATCCATTTCATTAATATGGATTATGTTATGATGGGATGATGTTTATGAAACCCATTTTATTCGTTGGGTTATTATGAATGATGTATATTTATTTTGTGGCACACAAAAGAATGATTTCATTATGAGATGGGTGGGACCTATATCTCCCTCTAATGAATTTTGTAAAGATTTTTATCTTATGAGATAGATATGGCTGGAATGACAAGTTAATTCGGTTCATTGATATAGGACTGGAATGAAGAGTGAACTTCATTTTGTAAGGGAATTTGTCCACTATGATGGTCTTGGAAGAAATGCCTTGGCTACTATAGAAATTATATCATGGGCTTAATGGTTTTCCACAATTACATGTTTTATTCCCATGCTATTTTAGCATGATTAACGTTCCATTATGATCTAGGTCTTACGTACTGCCATGTTTTATGTAATTTCTCAAGATTTTGATGTTTAAACATTATGTACATGTTTTTAAATTAAAATGTATATAGTTTATTTTATTTTCTCCATGAATACCCTGACTGAGCATTTGAGCTCACCCTTTATATGTTTTATTTTCCCTAGGATATAAAGAAAGGTTTTAGGTAAGAAAACAAAAGGGGGAGACCTTTATGGGAGATATTGAAGATCTTTCAACATGATTAGAAGATTATGTTTCATGTTTTCAAAGACACAAATTTAATATGGTCTTTGGGTGTCTATTTTTGTCATATATTAAGTATTTTGAAAAAGTAATATAATGTCTATGTACGTCAAGCTATGGGTCTCTACAGTGGGATCGATTTTTAAATTGTATGTTGGAATGTATGTGCCTCAGGTTATACATGCACTGTGTAGTGCTGTCAAGATTTCTAGAGAGGATAGAAGAATAGGATCACAAATCTGAGAATTAAATTGCCTATGTTCAAAATTGTGTTACAAGATCACATTGGTAGATTATTATTGGTGCACGAGACATAGAATTGGTAATCGATATAGGTTCCGATTTATATTTGGATTTATATAAAGACATATCAAGGATGAGAAGCATTATAGTATATATATTATAAAACCATATGTCGGTTGAGGGTGTTTGATTTTTTTGAAATGGTAGGGGTCCTAGTTTTAAAGAATCATTTTTAAAAATAGTTCCAAGGGTTTTAATACCTCAAAATAGAAATTATAGACATGGATTACAGTTTAAGAGATGATGTGGGGCGTCAAGAGATCCTGATAAGTGTTCTTGTATATTTTTGTATCTAAGGTGATAGAAAACCACTACCTCTTTGGGGGCCTTTAATGGGTAAATATTAATATTTTTACCACATATTTTTTTATAGGGGTAGCTTTTATTATCTTTTAATTCTAGGTGTAGTAACTGAGAGGCCTACCCCCTTTCACCTCTCTTCACCCATGATAGAGGTGGGGTTATTAGGGGTTATTATCTTTGATTTATGGGATTGAATTCCCTATGACCATATCTATTCATATCCTCCTATCAAGATCATAATTTTTCTTTCAACTTGGTCAGAGTTTCACTTCTATTCCACTTAAGATTGGTGGAATTAGATGACTGTCATAGGGATTTCTTGTGGATTTCTTAATGAAGATCTAGTGATGATTTCATCCAATAGTAACACATTGTTTTGATGAAGGTTATATATCGATTTAATTTTTTTAGGTTTTAAATTTTAATTAAGTTATATTTTTAATTAAATTTGGATCATGTGTTAGGTATTTCGGTCCAAAACATGCCTAGGAGTACTTTGTGGGTTTCTAGGGAGCATTTGGTCATGATTCTGGTGAGATGTGGTCCAGTGGGATTCTAGTCACATATTCAATATTAAGTTAAAAGTTGAAATGGTTTAAAATAAATTATAGTTATTTAATTAAATTAAATTTGATTATAATTAATTGATTTCATGGTTTGGATATTATATAAGTCCTCTATAACATCCCGGATTCGGAAGCCACTCAACAGGTGCCCCGAACCTGGTTGGTCACATGACCTCAAACACATTTTCCAAAACACCTGAGGCTATCGACTAGTAGCGAGGGCCCAGGTCTGATAGTGGGAAAACTATGCCCTCATTTGTCAAAGTTCAATGCAACAAAAAAGATATATAACATACAACAATGGAAGTCGTAAACAATATACAATTGAAATGAACAATTGTCGTAAAAGAGAAACAGAAGTCATATATATAAAGATGCAGCATGTCACTATTCTATGAAATCATCCAGAACAGGATACACTGCAATACAATACAATATAACTCAATGTACAAGGTATAACCAAATGAAACAAAGCAGAGTAAATAGAACACATCAGCATCACAAGCCTAAGCTCGATCTCATGCTCTCTTACTCCTCTACTACAATCATGTACATGTATAGGGACCCTTTCCCCTATCGACACCTGAAACAATATAGTCTATTTGAGTCGAAGACATGACCCAAATAGGGTGTGAGAAATAAATCCCAATAGGTACCCACCAAAGGCACGTGCCCAACTGTCAGAGAATATGTGCAACAACAATGTGCAAAAGTAAATGCGGTAAAATAGTAAGTACTCAAAAGTAACTATCACTACCAGTTTCATTTCCATTTTGATTATTACTGATCACCTCCAAGATTGTGCTTCATCTTGGAAGGTACAACATAGAAAATCACTATAGTGAATATTCTAAATAGTCGTGTCCTCAGACATACCATCCTTACCCTCAGGTAATATAATCAAATACCTGAAGGTGATTTCCCTCAGGCATAAATATCATTGCCCTCAGGCATACATGATATTTACCTCACGCATAGAATCTACTGCCCATAGGCATAAACCAAACACTGCCCTCAGGATAAATAGAACACTGCCCTCAGGCTAGTAGAACACTGCCCTCAGGCTAATAGAACACTGCCCTCAAGCTAATAGAATTGGGCCAAGCCCAAAGAATAAACAAGGAATTTATATACATTTTCTCTCAAGAAAATGAAAAACACAACATAATCATGGCATACCCTCGGGCATCCTGGCCAAATTGCTAAACAGAGGAACACACCCCCGAGGTGGTCCTGGATCCAAGCAGTGATCCCAAACAACAGTTTAAACTTATCATTAGATTATCTATACAATTCTTGATATCCTTTCTACAAAGGCCTCATCCATATGACACCCCAACCATGGGTGCGTATCATAATGGTACACAATTTCAACAAAAAAATTGAAAATAAACATCAGACCACCTCCCAAATCATCCAAGAACAACATAGATCTAGGATAAAATAATTCCTGTTTAAACTTAAATAACTTCCATTAGAAGAATAATTGGTAAGAACAATGCAAGGAGAGGGGAGGGCTTACCCGTACGGTCCCAATGTGATCGACGAAGGCAGAATCGGATTCCCGGTTCATGTTCGGGTGATCCTCCAAGGTTCGACCGTCCTCCTGAGCTCCAAATGGCGGTTCTGGCTCCTCTCTCGAATGAGGAGGCTACTGCCTATTTTAAGAGAAAAAAAGAAACTACACGGTGTGTACTCTCAAGTACACGACATTTACTTTTCATTTTTTAAAACTATTCCTCTGGCAGATTCTTTCCACCACAACACTGTTCATCCATTGATATCAGTACACGGTGTGTATTACTGATTACATGACATGTATTGTCACTCCGCTGGTTGCTGCCTCCATTGCCTTACTGTTCACCTGTCGACTGATTACATGACATGTAAGTAAAAAGTACACGATGTGTAGTCAGTTTTTACACCCTTCATCGCCGACAGGCCTACACACCCTATGTACTCATCCCACATGGCCAAAGTACACGGTGTGTACCCATAAAATTTGGGATTTTCCCCCATTTTCTTTATTTTCTCAAAAACACTTATGGAAATGGGAAAATAAGAAACCCGTACCTCAAAAATAAGAACCGGGTTCTTATAAAATTCTCCCCTTATAATAATCCATCCCTGAATTTTCCTTCCAAGGGTGGTGAAGATACAGCTGTGAACAAATCTGGCCACTGAGAATGTACATCAGTCTCCTGCTCCCAGGTTTCATCTTGCACTCGGCCATGCTGCCATAACACCTGAATGAGAGAAACTGACCGGCCTCAGAGAACCTTTGTGCTCCTATCAGCAATACGAATAATATGCTTATAGAAGGATGTATCGACCTGTAGCTCAACCTCCTCGGGTTGAATAATATGAGATGTGTCTGAATGATAGTGGTGTGACTTAGATACATAGAAGACATCGTGCATGGACTGGTACCTCTGAGGTAATTAGAACTGGTAGGCAACCGACCCGAATCTCTCCAGAATCTCAAATGGACCCACATACCTCAGTGAAAGTTCACCCTGTCTCCTGATCCGCCTGTGTTCCATCCTCGGAGAAACACGCAAGAAAACCCGATCCCTAACCACAAACTCCAAGGGTCGTCTGTGACGATCAGTATAAGATTTCTGATGAGTGTGTGTAGTATCCATCCACTTCTGAATCAACTGGACCTTCTCAGAAGTCTCCTGCATGATACGTGGTCCCAATAAAGCTGCCTCACATACCTCCATCTAGCACAAAGTTGATCAGCATAACCTATCATATAAATCCTCGTGAGGTGTCATCTCAATAGTTTCCTGAAAACTGTTATTGTAAGAAAACTCGAACAGGGGTATGTCAATCTCCCAAGCGCTCCCAAAGTCCAGGACACGTGCATGAAACCAGTCCTCAAGCACTTGTATCGTACGCTCTGATTGGACATCGGTCTGAGGGTGGTAATCTGTGATCATAAGCACTTGTGTACCTAGTTCCCTCTAAAAACATTGCAAGAAACGAGATGTTAAGAGGGCGTCCCTATCTGAAATGATAGAATGAGGGACCCCATGAAGGCATACTACCTATCAGATATACATATTCCTGATCTTTTAAAAACTGAAGGTATCCTTGATCGGGAAAAATTGAGCTACCTTCATAAGTCTGTCTACAACAACCCACACTGCATCACTGCGTTAAGGTGACCTCGACAACCCAGTCACAAAGTCCATCGCGACATCATCCCATTTCCACTCCGGAATGGGTAACTACTGTAATAGTCCAACTGGCCTCTGATGATCCGCCTTCAACTGCTGATAGGTGGAATATCTCGTAACAAAACCAGCTACCTCCATTTTTCTACCCGACCACCAATACTGACGTCTCAAGTCACGATACATTTTTGGTAACTCCGAGATGCACTGCCCAAGATAAAGCATGAAACTCCCGCATCATATCCTCGCGTATATCCCATAGAACCCACACTCGTCCATGGAAACACAATACCTCATCATCGTCTATCGTCCATCCAGGGGGAGGGTCCTCACTTGCCACCGACTCCCGTAGAACTAGTCCTTCTGAATCTGATAGCTATCTCATCCTCAATCTATCCAAGAGGGTAGAAGTCACAGCTAAGGAAGAAAGATATGCTTCCCCCTGACTATCATGCACCTCCAATTGCAACTGAGAGAACAAATCCATAAGCTGCCACTCACCACTGGCCTCGTGAACTGCCTGTGTTTGAGTCTTCCTACTCAGTGCATCAACTACAGCATTACCCTTACCAGGTGTATATGCAAGCTCAAAGTCGAAGGACTAAAGGTATTCGACCCACCTTTGTTGTCCCAGGTTCAAGTCATGCTGAGTAAATATGTATTTGAGACTTTTGTGGTCGGTGAAAACCACAAAATGCTCTCCCAAGAGATAATGTCTCCAACATCGCAACATATGAACAACTGCAGCCAACTCGAGGTCATGTGTCAGGAAATTCCTCTCATGTGGTCTCAACTGCCAAGACTCGTACTCAACAACTCGATCACCCCACATCAACACTACACCCATCCCCATACCCGATGCATCACAGTAAACTATATAGCTCTTCCCCTTGCTATGGATGTATCAGGATTGGTGCTGATGTCAACCTACACTTCAGCTCTTGAAAGGCTGTCTCAAAAGCTTCTGACCAAATGAACTTCACACCGTTCCCAGTAAAACCCATCAACAACGCTGCTAAGTGGGAGAAGTCCTATATAAAATTCCTATAGTAACCAACCAGCCCCAAGAAATTCTGTATCTCAAACATGTTCTTAGGATACTCCCAAGAAACTACTACTCTCACCTTCTCTGGGTCTACTGCAACTCATGCCTCTGAGATAATATGACCCTGGAAGTGAATATGGTCCATCCAAAAGTATAACTTTGAGATATTACCATATAAATGATGCTCTCTCAGTGTACTCAAGATGATCTCAAGATGGTTAGCATGGTCGTGTAGTGTGTGATATTACACCAAGATATCATCCACGAAGACTACCACAAAAGAATCCAGATAAGGGTGGAACACACGATTCATCAGAGCCATGAAAACTGCTGGTGTGTTCGTGAGTCCAAATGGCATAACCATGTACTCGTATAGACCATATATGCTCCCAAAAGCTGTAAGCGGTATGTCCGATGTTCTAATGCGTAACTGTTGATATCATGATCTCAAGTCAATCTTCGAGAACACTCATGGTCCCCAAAGTTGATCAAAAAAACCAACAATCCTTGTTAAGGGATACCGGTTCTTGACCGTCAGCTAGTTCAACTTTCGATAATCCACACAGAGTCTGAGGGTACCATCTTCCTTCTTCGCAAAAAGGACCGGCGAACCCCAAGGAGAAGTACTGGGTCGGATGAAAACATTTTTCCTATAACTCCTCTAACTGCCTCTTGAGCTCCTGCAAATTAGGTGTAGCCATCCTATATGGAGGAATGGACACCGATGATGCTCAAGGAAAAAGCTCAATAGATAAATCTACCTCTCGCTCCGGAGGAAGACCTAAAAAGTTGTCCGGGAAGACATCCATGAAATGATCAAATACTAGAGGGAAGTACTTCTGACAAGTCTCCTGATCATTCAGATATAAGCTCACAATCTGGGCTATCAAACCACCTCACCTAGGATGCTCGGGTCTAGCACAGTTTTCCTGGACATCCCATTCGACCTTGTATAGAAACTCTCCGCCCTCTAGTGACGTGAAACTCACCCTGCAACGGTAGCAGTCTAAAAAGGCTAAAAAAGGTACCATCCAGTCCATCCCGAGAATGACATCATAGGTCGTCATTTATAAGACATAGAGTTCCCATAGAAAGTGACACACACCAACCTCTAAGGGGAAATCCCTGCACTGACACACACCTGCCGTTCAAGTCCCCAACAGAGTATCTAGAGCCATAACATCAGAATAAGAATAAACACAGAGTCCAAGGCCCTCAAAAATGGGTACATATATAAAGCTATGAGTAGCACCTGTATCTAAAAGTACAAGAGATAAAACAAAAGCTACTATAGTAGTACCTCTGATAGTGGAAGGTCCGGGATCCTGCTCCGGTTGGGTCTGTTGCACTGCATATGCTTGCCTAGTGCAGCAACCTTATGACACATCCTGGCTACCCTGAGCTGACCCGCCCTACTGCCTCTGAGATCCTGGTGTCTAGATACCATGGTCACGACCACCATCTCTGCCTGCACGCCCTGACGTACCCCAATTTCTCAACTGGTAAGAAGCTGCTGGTCCTTCTCCCACACACGAAGTCTACACAGAACCCATATCACTAGCCACTAGTAGGAACACCCTGTAGAAATGCTATAGATGACCCATCTTGCCGCAAGCTCGACACTCCACTGGGTCTTGTGGACATTGAGGTCTCTTGTGCCCCTCTCTACCACACTCGTAGAAAAATACCTGTCCACCTGAAGTATTTTTCTGGCTAGTACTACCACTGTAGGAGAAGTTCATCTACATATTCCTCTTACCCATAGAAAAATTACCAGAAATTGGTGTTGAACTGCCCTGGCCCACACCACTAGCTTCCCGCAGGTTCCGCTCTGTAATCAATGCCTGGTTCACAATAGAATGCACAATAGGAAACTTAAAAATGTTCACCAATGCTTGGATGTCACATAAAATACCATACTCAAAGATTCTAGCCCTTAATGTATCCTCACCCACCAAAACGAGTGCAAAAAGATGAAGATCAATGAAGCGAGAAAAATAATCCATCACTAACATGGATTCTTGCTGCAGATTCCTAAACTCTCAAGCTCGATCTTCCCGCAACGTCTCTGGGAAGAAGAAGTAAAAGAAGGCTGCCTGAAAATCGTCCCATTCCATGTATCGGTGATGCTCAGACTGGTTGGTAAAATACCACCACCTCTTGGAGGAATCACGCAGTATGTATGTAGCGATCTTGACCCTCCTCCCAAGAGGCGTATCCAGATGCTCGAATATCATCTGCATCGAATCTAGCCATGACTCTACAGCCTGTGTTCTACCATCCTTTGAAAACATAGGTGGATACTACTGCTAGAATATACACGTTAGATCTGCCATAGATGTGGCGGCCTGAGGTGCTCCCTGGAAGGTCTCCACGAACCACATGAAGCCTTCACGGAACTGCGCATCCGTACATGTGTCCAGTATAATGGCTGTCACCGCATCTGGCACTGCTGGAGGATCCAATAGTAGCTCATGGCTTACTATCCTAGAAGTATAATCATCACCGCTCTCCTGGAGAACAACCGGTGGTCGTCTTAGTTGCATGACTCTACAAGGTCAAACAAACACCTTAGATCAAGATTTATCAGAGACAGAAACTAGGAGACAAAGAAGGGAACAAGAGAAAGAAAGCATTAAAGATTCAAAAAACTTGACTACACAACATTTATAAATACTACACGATGTGTTCTTACAAGACATCTGTATGGGTGTGTACTCTAGCTTAAACTGGCCGTGTAACACCCCAAATACACGACGTGTATTTCGGACTACACGACATGTACTTGAATCCTCTTTCCCTGTCCGAGTCCTTCTACACGGCTAAGCCACACGGCTCGCCCTAAAAAAAACTACATGGCATGTCCCATAGGTAAACGGTGTGTAATCTACAAAAATTCACCATCCCCACACGACCGACTACTCGGCTGACTCTACACAACATGTTACACCCGCACACGACGTGTACACCACCCCATTTTTACTAGCCACACAGTCAAGTCTACATGGTCTTTCACCAGTCAAGACTACATGGTCTGTCCCTCAGGTACACGAAATGTGTAAGAAGGGGTAACACTGACCCCTTTTTGTTAGTTACACAGCTGGATCCCCAGGTCAAACTACACGGTGTGTTCGTCATTAACACAACGTGTATAAGCTCAGTTTTTTCTCCACCCGTGTTTGTTAGTTACACGGTAGAAACATGGTCAACACAACACAGCGTGTGCAATCATTACACAGTATGGGATTTTAATTTTCTATTACCGTGTGTTTCTTCCCACACGGCCTATGACACAGGTAACAACTACACGGCGTGTACATACGGTACACAACGCGTACATAGAAATTTTCCTTTTCTTCCCGATCAGAAGATTAAATGGTGTGTAATCATAATTACATGGTGTGTATTCTGGTTTTCTCTAGATAGTAAGCCTCAAAAACTACTCTGAATCCCAGAAAAACACTAAAACCAACACCAAAGTGCCAAATTCCAATCCGTGAGGGCCCATACTCCCCGCGAATCAAAGCTTGGCATCTTATACATGTTATACCAAGTTGATGATCCACCAAATTCCAGTTAATGAGGGACCATACTCTTCAATATCCAAAGATTGGTGTTCATTATATCAAAATATCACATAAAAATACTCTATAAAATAGCAGGTATTTATCAAAGAAGCTATCACAACAGTAGGCCTTTGTAGAACATCTCCTATCACAACAACATGAAATTTCTAATGAACCTACATGGCATGGAAGGAATGCATGACATGTGATTTCTAGCATGTGCCTAAATGATGTATGAGATGGAACACCTTCATCTCACCAGGTTGCAACTAAATAGAACCCATGTATTACATATAAACAGCACAATCACAAGTGCATCACCCAACGGTGAAAATAAAATCAACTGTAAAATTTCAAAACCAGTAATAATTTCAATAATGAAGTAGATTGGATTTTCCCTGTACACGAGTTAGCTACTCCCGGGTATAGATTATTACCAACTACCATGTCCGTCCTATCCCTGAATAAGGCTCCAAACATTAAGTCAAAGAAAATAACTCCTCTGATACCACTTTGTAACGTCCCGGATCCGGAAGCCACTCAACAGGTGCCCCGAACCCGGTTGGTTACATGTACTCAAGATAATTTCCCCAAACGCCAGAGGCTACCAACTAGCAGTGAGGGCTGAGGTCTAATTGTGGGGAAACTATGCCCTCATTTTTCAAAGTGTAGCGCAGTGGAAAAGATATATAACATACAACAGCGGAAGCAGTAAACAATATACAACTGAAATGGAAAATTGTAGTAAAAGAGAACCAGCAGTCATATATATAAATATGCAGCATGTAACTATTCTATGAAAGCATCCAGAACAAGATACACAACAATACAATAAAATACAACTCAAAGTACAAGGTACAGAAAAAAGAAACAAAGCAGAGTAAACATAACACAATAGCATCGCCAGCCGAAGCTCGGTCCCATGCTCTCCTAATCCTTTGCTACAATCATGTACCTGTATAGGGACCCTTTCCCTTGTCGACACATGTAGTAATATATACTGTTTGGGCCTAAGACATGACCCAAATAGGGTGTGAGAAATAAATCCTAGTAGGCACCCACCAAAGGCACGTGCCCAACTATCAGTGAAAATGTGCAACACCAGTGTGAAAAAGTAAATGCGGTAAACAAATAAGTACTCAAAAGTAACTATAACTACCAGTTTCATTTACATTATGATTATTACTTATCACTTCCAAGATTGTGGTTTGGCTTGTCAGGTACAACATAAAAAATCACCACAGTGAATATTCTAAATATCCATGTCCTCAGACATACTATCCTTACCCTTAGGTAATAGAATCAAATACCCACTGGTGATTTCCCTCAAGCATAATAATAATTGCCCTTAGGAATACATGATATTGTACTCAGGCATAGAAACTACTTCCCACAGGCATAAAACAAACACTTCCCTCAGGCTAAATAGAACACTACCCTCAGGCTAGTAGAACACTGCCCTCAGGCTATTAGAACACTACCCTTAGGCTAATAGAACTGGGCCGAGCCCAAAGCATAAAAAATCAATTTATATAAATTTTCTCTCAATAAAATTCAATACACAACATAATCATGGAATACCCTTGGGAATCATGGCCAAATGGATAAATAGAGGAGCGCACCCCCAGGGTGGTCCTGGATCCAAGTAGTGATCCCAAACAACAGTTTAAACTTATCATTAGATTATCTATAGAATTCTTGATATCCTTTCAGCAAAGGCCTCATCCATACGACACCCCAACCATGGGTACGTAGCACAAAAATACACAATTTCAATACAACAGTTGAAAATAAACATCAGACAACCTACCTCGATCGTCTCTTATTGGTATACGTGAATGAAGCCTCCCAAATCGTCCAAGAACGATGTAGATCTGGGATAAAATAATTCCCATTTAAACGTAAATAACTTCCCTTAGAGGAATAATTGGTAAGAATAGCGCAAGGAGAGGAGAGGGCTTACCTGTACGGTCCCAACGTGATCAACAGAGGCGGAATCAGATTCTCGGTGCACGTTCGGGTGATCCTCCAATGTTCGACCATCCTCCCGAGCTCCAAATGGCAGTTTTCCTCCTCTCTCGAATGAGAAGGCTACTTCCTGTTTTAACCGAAAAAAACTACATGGCGTGTACTTTTCATTTTTTTAAACTGTTCCTCTGGTGGATTCTTTCCACTACGGCACAGTTCATCCATCGACATCAGCACATAGCATGTATTCCTGATTACACGGCGTGTATTGTCGCTCCACTGGAGGCTACCTCCACCACCTTACTATTCACATGCTGACTGATTACACGATGTGTAAGTACAAAGTACATGTCAAGTAGTCAGTTTTTACACACTTCATCACTGATAGGCCTACACGCCTTGTTCACTCATCCCACACGACCAAAGTACACGATGAGTACCCACAAAATTTTGGATTTTTCTGCATTTTCCTTATTTTCTCAAAAACACTTAAGGAAAAGGGAAAATAAGAAACCCGTACCTCAAAAGTAAGAACCGAGTTCTTACATCCTCAGTGTCTGGGTTGAAGGTCAGATGGTCTTAGAGAGTCTCTGTGAGATTTTTTGAGCTGTATTAAAAAATGGGGTTTTGTTCGGTTTGAGGTAGGTGTTCCTTATTAATTTCCCCTATTAAACTATGAATTTACTTTTATTAAAGTGGTTTTTGTATCCTCACAACCTTAGGTGGGAGATTTATTTAAAATTTTATTGTTTTTTAACAAACAATAAAGCCTGCGATTGAATTGTGGATAGTATTTCTATCTTTAATAGACCCTAATGTACTGATTAAACATATTGGTCACCGATGAACATCGATATAGACTGAACCATGTGCCTTGGGAAACATGAACCCCCTAATGATAATGAGTTAACCAAATGGAAAAGGATGTCGATTCCCAAGAATCCTTAGATCTTACCAATTGAAAGGGTGAATTGGGGGATGACTTTTGGTTATTGATTTTTAGGGACACTTGTGAATTTTCTTTGTGTTGTTTATTATATTGAGGTTTGGGTAAACACATAGGATGCCTTGGATGTGGTCCTTAAGATAATCATGATGAGATTCTTCACCATTTATGCATGATACATTGAAATTTCTTGGTTTCACCCAAGTATCTCATATTTATATGGTTGGCATGGCTATGTGATGTTCCCAGAGACACCTAATACTAGGAAAATAAAGTATGGTCAATCATGGTCATTAGACCCAGATATTGATAGTGGTTTTTTATTTCTTATTTCAATGCCTCTTTATTTATTAATTGAATGTCACATGCACAAAAAGTGATTTTAATGGATTTTTTTGATACTTATTTAGTGTTTCCCTACTAATTTATATACTTAAACTTGATCAGGTGGTTATAGTACTTGGGTACCTGAGCTGGCTTCCCACTTTTCAAAAGAACATATTGGGAAGTGTTCTAATGTGACATTGATGATTGAGCTGAGAAAATCAATCCGGATTAGTGATTGGGATTGAGGTGAAATTGAGGAATATATTTGATCCTTCTATACTTTTATTTTACTACTTTTATTTTATATATGTTAACAACCTATTAGGGAATCTTTATTATATTACTTTGCAGATTCTGCATTACCTATTATTATGGATTGGAGGTTTTATTTATCCAACATACTCTAATGATTTGTGTCAATGTACGATACCCATTTGTTGAATCTAATACTACACACCACGATTAATGGGCATAATTATAACACATCACCTCTTTAGACCCTCACTTATAGTCAATAACCCCTATTGTTTGAGAAGGCACACCTGAGGTCATGTGGTGCACTAGGCCTTCGCACCAGTCAGGTGGCCTACAACCAAGCATGTTAAATATCACATGGACCAAGGATTATCAAAGGATCTCAATTTTTATTTTATTCTTAATGTACCATTATATTATACATGTTGTTTGGGTACTTTTTATGTTGTGGGTTGGTAATTTTTTCCAATATTGTTGCAGTCATGCATATTTGTTGTCTTGTATAAAATTCATTCATTCATTATATTAATGATTATAGTTTTTTTTGATTAACTTTATTTTTGGATTCCATTTTCATTTATAATCATAATTTTTTTTATCTACAGGTTAGTGCCTCTCATTGGTAAGATTATACACTCGATGCTAGTCTTTAACAGATGGTTATTTGAGGTAGGATTCAAGGGTCACACTAAATCATATCATCGATCTAGAGTGGGGTGCCCATGGATTTGGTTAATGAAATAATTGTATTATAATAATTTATTTATATCTTGGTTGTGGTTTAGAATTAGAAAAATGTTTGATTTTTTATGTTATAGGAAAACTAAGGAAAAAATCTTATATATATTAGATTTCAATCAGTCATTCCATGAAACCCAACTCTGGTGTGGTAAATAATATATTCCAATATAAGGAATTTTATTTTCTATTAAACTACTAATGTTCATATATAATTTATTACACAACTCAGATGATATATGAATCATATAGTGGTAAGGAAATGATATTTATACATGAATTCTAGTGACATGGTAACTATTCTAAGATGGATAGTTATGAAATTTTGGTGGTATATTCCAATTTTTTTCTTAATTACACTATTTACATGTTATAGTTTTTATATTTTTTGAATACAATATTATATCAAGAAGGTGAGACTCCTCATGATAGGTTCTCATTAGAGTTGGATCTATCTACTCATGAGACTATTTATAAACTATATGTGGGGGCCTATTTGATTTTATGTTGGTGGTTATAGATCAACCTATTACATTAATAGAAGTATAACCTCACCTTAATAGTGATCCCTCTTCCCTATGGTTACTGTTTCATCTATACCACTATCATCACTTCCCGGTGCTCTGGATAACACTATTGGAATAATGTTCATAGAGTGTTCAATGGAAATTCGATTGTTGGGACTATAACATTAGTGTTATAAGGGGCATTTGTGCACTTGAATTCTACTCTATCCACTTGCTTTGGTCATCAATATCAATATGTACATGATTTTTGTAATACAATAAACAATTATTTTGTGTTTCAACATATAGTTTTTTTTGGTCTTCTAAATAGACACCATATTTGGAACAAATTTTATTGGAGGTTGTAAAGACCCGTAAATTTCAAGGAAATTTTTTTTATTAATTTTCTTTGGAATTTTACAAGAGCGCAGTTTCTGACGGAACCTGATTCCGAGGCCCGGTGTGCCTGGAATCATTTTCCGAAGATTGGCTCAGGTACGTTCAGTGAACGGGCGAGTGAGTTTTTCTAACTTTTGAACCAGTGTCCGGAATCGAATTCTGAGGGCACTAATGAAATCACAGCGATGGTTTTCGCTTAGAAACACCTCTTCCGGAGTTGCGTTTGCTCGGGTGTGGTTTTTAATTTTCGGGCTTAAAGTTAAGAAATAAAATAATTTTGCGACAACTTTATTTTATTTCAGCCACTTGGAAGCCACTTGATGCCACTTAAAGGCGGCTTGAACTGAGTTGAACTGGATAGGATGCTATCCAGAAATATCCTACCCCCTTGGTAGGATATTTGTGAGGTGGGGCCCGCACGAGCCCCGCCGTTTCTTTCCGCTAAGAAACGCACCCGTGAAAAACAGTCTTAATGAAAGTCAACTGACGCATTTTCTAAATTCTTAACAGACCATTTAATTGGGCGGTTTATTTCGTGAATTAAATGGACTGTTTCTTTCGTTGAATTAATTCAACGAATTAATTCAATCGTTTCTTAACCTGTTTTCGTGTGTTGGCATATTAATAAAATAAGACCAACCCAAAATCTTTTGAGAAGAATTGAGAGGATCCTTGTTTCTTCTTCTCCCTCGCGAAGAACGCGAAGAACGCGAAGAATGCGAAGAACGCCGAACCTGAAAATCGACGACGCTTCTGTCCGAGACGTCCTTCTCCGCCCCGATCTCCGATCACCGACCGTTGAGGTGAGTGATTTCGGATTTCCTCAAAAGGTTCCTTCCTTTTTGGTTTTAAACACAGATTTAATTATTTATAATTTAAATCTGTTGTTCTTGGTCCGTTGAGCTCACCGACTCAACGCCGGATTCCGCGACGACGCGACGCCTCCCCACGACGACGAGACGATCCCTATCTTCCGCGACGAGCTTTTCCGCGAAGAACGCCCGCGCGCGACGATCAACGAGGTAGGGATTTTATAATTTTGGAATACCCCTCTTATATTACCATGAACGTTCTTTGAAAATTAAAGAGCCGGTTTCAAATGAACAATTTTATTTTATTAAAATTGTCGGTTCATTTGTTGAACAATTTATCCCGTTGTTTTTTTATCTAACGCGGAGGGTGCGGGTCAAACAAACACGGCCCGGAAACCCTCCGTCGTTCTTCGTGTTTTGCATATTTGGCGGGTGACGATGGAACGTGCCGCAACGGGTGTTTGATGATCCCGCAGTAAAGAACGGAACCCGGGAGGAACAACGGCGCAGACGGGAAGGAAAACGGGCCACCGGAGCGACTCCGGCGGCCCGTGGAAGCCGGTGGTGGCGCGGGTCGCCGGCGCGGTGGCCGGAGGCGGTGGCACCCCGCGGGTGTCCAGCGCGACACCCCGCGGGTGCCACGGGGTTGTCACGCGGCACCCCGCGGGTGCCGCGGGGTTGTCACGCGGCACCCCGCGGGTGTCTGGCCGACACCCCGCGGGTGCCGCGGGAGTGTCACGCGGGGCGGCGGCTTTCCCCCGTGTTGGCCGCTCGGCCGCTCGGCCGAGCCGAGCCAGACCGGCCCTGGCCAGGCCGGGCCGGGCCAACCGGGTCGGACCCGACCCAGTTCGGGCCAACCAGGGGGGGTCGGCCCGGGTCGGCCCGGGCCCGGACCCCCCGTCTTCGGACAGACTTCGTTCAAATGGCCGTATCTTGAACTACAGGCCTCCAAACGACCCGCCGTCAGCGGCAACACGATCCTTGGATCGAGACGGTCGTTTCGGTATATCGCATTCAATGTTTCGGAATACTTTGAGTTCAGACGGTTGGTTCGTACACGAAACCAACCGGGCCCTCGGAGCGGAAACGCTCATATCTTGAGCCACGGACGTCCGATTGACGTGCCGTCAGCTTTGTTGAGTTCCTCTTTGTGAGACGGATCTTTTGGCACCCTCCGCCCGAGGTTTGGACGGAGGTGGAGTACGGTTGGGTTGGTTTGTCCATAAAAACAAACCGGGCCCCTGGGAAGAAAAAGCCAATAACTCTCAGACCGGGCGTCCGATCGACGCGCCGTCTGTTGCGTTGAGTTCCTGTTGACGATGCAGAACTTTTGGATACATCAACTCTGGACTTCGTGACAGTTGATGTATCAGCCTCTCGGCTCGTGGAGCGGACCCTCCCGAACGAGCTTGCTGTGTGCGGGGACCCTAGTGCTGGCTGCGACTGCTTCCTCAACGGCGACGACTGTGCAGAGATCCTCCGTGGACTCCGACGACGACCGTGCAGAGATCCTCAGTGGACTACGACGACGACTGTGCAGAGATCCTCAGCGGACTGCGACGACTACTGCACTCAGCGATCCTACGTGGATCATTGCTACAGGTCCTGCATGGGCCAGGTCCTGTGTGGGCCTGATCCTGTACGGATCCGATCCTGTGTTGGTCAACACTCAGCGGTTCTGTGTGAGCCAACTCCTACAGGTCCTGCGTGGGCCCGATCCTGTGTGGGTCCGATCCTATGTGGGTCACTGCAGAGATTAGTTACCTATCGATCCTTCGTGGGTCCGACGACTTATATGGATGAGAGATCATCTTTTCGTCATCCGAAGAAGTATACCTGTGTGAGCTGAATCTTGTGTTTACTCTCCTTTGTGGATTGTGTTGTTCTATCCTGCATGGGTATGCATTTTGCTTTCCTGTGTGGACTGGGTTGTGCTAGGGCTCGGACGTTGGAGTCGATCGAGGAATTGATGACCTAGGTATATGTACGGGCATATACCTAAGCCGTGTCAGATGTTACTTCATGATTGTATCTCTTCTTCGTGGCTTATCCTTTGTGGATTTCGGGAGACCTTCGGGGGTCTCGGGGTCCCTAATGAGTAGCTTATACTCACCCCTGCACGGGCTATGCCTGCACTTCGTGGTGTTGGTTGCAGACGACGGACAGCGCTGATCGTGGAGGAGGCGTGCAGAGCAGGACAGTACCTGGAGGTGGACCACTGGGCGGGACGTACTCGGAGCGGTTAGGTGGACCTGAGGAGCAGTGGAGGCTATCTGTACCCACCCTTCAGGTGAGACTTCCAGAGGATGGCTCGACGCTGCAGTTTTTCCTTTCAGTTGCTGTTTTTCCTTTCAGTTGTACTTTACAGTTGGGCTTGTATTTCCGGCCCCTTTTACTTTCAGCACAGCTTGTACAGTTTTTACTTAGTGTTTACTTTTCCACTTGCTTACTCTGTGGTGATTGTTTACTTTTCAAAGGCAATGCCTTCCCTTTTTGTTGGGATTTACACCTTGGTGCTAGTCGCCAGCCCCTGGCCTATGGAAGGCGGGCTTGGGGTAGTCACGGCACGGGCCCCGAGGACGGGTCGTGACAAATTGGTATCAGAGGCGGTCAGTTCTACCGCAGACTCTGATCTTTCTTCTATGTGAAGCAATAGTGTTTAGCATATTAAGTGTGGTTATCAGTCCAGGGAGTCCAGTGTTGGTGCGGCGGCCGACGTATCCATACACCAGGACCCTAACTTCTGGTTTCCGACTTAATGCATGAAAACATTGATTGCATGTGTGTTTCAAGTTTTCTTTGTGATTAATTGTGTCAGCTCACCAGGTATACTATTCTGACCATGGTGCACTTGTTTCCTTTTCAGGATGGCACGATGACAGCAGCCAGCTAGGGTTCCTAGAGTAGTGCGCGACGACAGCCCGCCGAGCGACGAGGCCTCGGTACAGGGCCCATTGACAGCAGAGGCACCGGCGGTACCTTTACCCGCCGAGCTCCCGATGCTTCCAGCACTGGAAGCTGACGACGCACGACACCTCGGAGCTCTGCACGAGTTCCAGCGCCAGCGACCACCCAGGTTCCGTGGGGAGTCGGACCCCCAGGCATCCGAGGACTGGCTGGAGGCGGTCTTCCGAGTTTTCAGGCTAGTGAGGACACCAACAGACCTCATGGTGATCCTCGCGGCGAGCCTACTGCACGCAGCAGCCAGACGATGGTGGAGCCTGATGCTCTAGGTACACGATGAGGCCACCCTCATCTGGACGGACTTCGAGAGCCTCTTCCGCTCAGAGTTCGTCCCGGCCACCCTCCGTGCGGTGCACATCCAGGAGCTTCTTCAGCTGCGGCAGGGCAGTTTGACGGTCGCTCAGTACGCGATGAGGTTCACCGACCTTTCTCGTACTCGACAGACATGGTACGGGACCCATTATTCCAGGCCCGGACCTTCGAGCAGGGTTTGAGACACGAGATCAGGGCATCACTGATCTCCCTCAGCATCCCGACCCAGGCAGGAGTACTGGAGCGAGCCCTCCTGATCGAGAGCTTCCTGGCTGAGTCCACAGCGAGACCTACCGCATGGCGGCATATAGCGGAGTCTTCGGCAGCTGGTAGCTGGAGGATGACTCAGGGTTCCAGGCCGACCAGACCTTCCGGCAGGAGACCTCGGGACACTGGATCAGCAGTGCAGGGCACCCAGCCCGGAGCCAATCTTCCGAGAGGCAGGCAGTGCTACGAGTGCGGCGGGCGGGGCCACATGGCTCGTGACTGCCCGACCCGTCGTACCGAGGGTCAGCAGACGGTGGAGGGACCACCCAAGCAGAGGCAGAGGGTCGACCGTGGCGGTCCGCAGGGAGGAGGCGGACGAGGCAGAGGAGCTGGCCGAGCAGCAGGTGGTGGGCGACGCTTTGAGGCTCTGCCACCACCACCACCAGGAGGCCCTCCCCGACCATAGGGAGCTGGCGGGCAGAGACAGGCTCAGCTCCAGGCAGTGGAGGCCTACGACCACGGTGCGCCAGAGATGATTCGAGGTACGATCTGTGTCTATTCCAACCTTGATGCAGTTCTGATAGACACAGGAGCGAGTCACTCTTTCATAGCCACTGCCCTTGTTCGGAGCTCGGAGATTCCGACAGAGCCGTTGGCTCGATCCTTACGGCTAGAGACTCCTACGGGAGCAGACTCGACGATTACGCACTGGTGCCGGCAGTGTGAGCTTACTCTAGGAGGCGAGAGCTTCGGCTGGGATCTTCTTGTAGCGGCGTCGAGGCCTTACGACGTCATCTTGGGCATGGATTGGTTATCTACGGTCCATGCTCAGATTGACTGCATTAGGCACAAGGTGCGATGTGTGCGCACCGATGGGAGCAGGTTCACCTTCACCGGCGAGAAGGGAGCCTTAGCAGCACAGGATAGACTCACGCAGAGGAGAGGTCAGCCCATCACTAATCAGTTGGCTAGCCTCATCCTGGGAGCAGTTGACGTGCGGAGTCCCAATTTTCCTGCAGTGGTGGATCAGTACGCGGACGTCTTTCCCGACGAAGTTCCAGGACTACCTCCTCGCAGAGAGGTAGACTTTTATATTGACCTGTACCCCAGGATAGCCCCGATATCCACTCCAGCATATCGGATGGCCCCCGCTGAGCTTTGAGAGCTGCGGGTACAGTTGGAGGACTTGCAGGGCAAGGGGTTCATCCGACCCAGTGTTTCGCCCTGGGCTTCCCCGATTTTGTTCGCCAAGAAGGAGGACGGGAGCTTGCGACTGTGTGTCGATTATCGTCACCTGAATCAGGTGACAGTGAGGAACAAGTATCCGCTACCCAGGATTGATGACCTCTTCGACCAGCTCAATGGAGCACGGTGGTTCTCGAAGATAGACCTCAGGTCAGGCTATCATCAGCTTAGAGTTCGAGACGAGGATGTGCAGAAGACGGCCTTCAGGTGTCGGTATGGCCACTATGAGTTCTTGGTTATGACTTTCGGCGTGACCAACGCTCCAGCAGTGTTCATGAGCCTCATGAACAGGATCTTCCAGCCATACCTCGATCGATTTGTCGTGGTCTTCATCGACGGCATTTTGGTGTACTCGACGACGGAGGAGGAGCACACCTACCACCTGCGTGTTGTACTAGACACACTCCGAGAGCACCAGCTTTATGGAAAGATCTCGAAGTGTCAGTTCTGCTTACATGAGGTCCACTTCTTGGGGCACGTCATTTCTGAGGCAGGAGTTGCAGTGGATCCCGCGAAGATCGAGGCAGTGCTAGCTTGGGAGCCACCCAAGAGCGTGACAGAGGTGCGGAGTTTCTTGGGCCTAGCCGGATACTATCGGAGATTTTTGCCGGACTTCTCTAGAGTTGTGGCCCCACTCTCAGCATTGAAGAAGAAGGGGAAACCCTTCGTGTGGTCAGACAGATGTCAGCAGAGCTTCCAGGAGCTGAGGCAGAGGTTGACCAGCGCACCTATCTTGAGGTTGCATGAGGAGGGAGTTGGATACGTAGTCTACTGTGATGCATCAGGGACCGGACTCGGGTGTGTCCTGATGCAGGAGCGGGCCGTGATTGCCTACAGATCACGTCAGTTGAGGCCTCATGAGCAGAACTACACTACCCATGACTTGGAGTTGGCAGCAGTGGTCTTTGCCCTGAAGACATGGCGACACTATCTGATGGACGAGCGCTTCACAGTCTTTTCTGACCACCAGAGTCTCAGGTACATCTTCTCTCAGAAGGACCTGAACCTGAGACAGCGGGGATGGCTCGAGTTCCTCCAGGACTATGACTTTGAGATAGTCTATACTCCTGGGAAGGGGAACGTGGTGGCTGATGCCCTCAGCAGGAGGACGGGCATCCAGCTACTTGAGGAGGCGATAGAGCAGCTAGCCGCTTTGCAGATATCCTTCGTGGATAGAGACGGAACAGCCTTCCTTCAGTCTCTCACAGTCTCTCCTCCACTTCTTCAGCGGGTCAGAGAGGCACAGCGTGGGGACGTTGACTGTGAGACACGGCGTGCACAGATATCCTCGGGACAGGCACCTGATGGTTTCTCCCTTGGAGTAGAGCACGATGTCCTTTTCAGAGGACGTACCTTGGTACCAGTCGCTTTACGAGAGGAGGTGCTGAGATAGTATCACACTTCTCCATTGGCGGTACATCCTAGAGTGGCGAAGATGTACCAGGATCTCAGACGACAGCACTGGTGGCCGGGCATGAAGAAGGCTGTGGCAGAGTTCGTTTCACGGTGCCTCACCTGCTAGCAGGTGAAGGCAGAGCATCAGGTACCAGTAGGCTTGGTACAGCCCTTGGAGGTCCCAGAGTGGAAGTGGGATGGGATATCTATGGACTTTGTGACTGGACTTCCACGCACTTCCAGAGGTCATGACTCCATTTGGGTGATTATTGACCGACTCACCAAGTCGGCACACTTCTTACCCATCCGAGAGCAGGGCTCAGTGGAGAGCTTGGGGCGTCTCTACGTTCAAGAGATTGTACGACTTCACGGTTTTCCATCGAATATGGTCTCCGATCGGGACGCTCGTTTTACTTCCCGGATTTGGGAGGGGTTGCAGGAGGCGTTCGGGACGCGACTACGTCTGAGCACCGCCTTTCACCCTCAGACGGATGGTCAGACGGAGAGGACTATTCAGACTCTCGAGGAAATGCTTCGCGCATGTGTCCTCGACTTTGGTCGCAGCTGGGAGGACCACCTACCATTGGTAGAGTTTGCATACAACAACAGATACCACTCCACCATCGGGATGGCACCCTACGAGGCGTTGTACGGCAGGCCTTGAAGATCCCCTTTGTGCTGGACAGACCCTGGGGAGTCAGCACTTGTGGGACCAGAGATGGTCCGGGCCACGACAGAGAATGTCTAGGTCATCCAGGAGCAGATGAGGACAGCAAAGAGCCGGAAGAATTCATATGCTGACAGGAGGCGGAGGCCACTAGAGTTAGAGGATGGCGACCACGTCTTCTTGCGGGTCTCACCTCGACGTGGTTTGAGGAGATTTGGCCGAGGCGGCAAGTTGTCTCCACGCTTCATCGGACCCTTCCAGGTCCTCAACAGGGTTGGCGAGGTGGCTTATCGTCTGGCTCTGCCACCTCAGTTGCACCGGGTGCACGAAGTCTTCCACATATCCCAGCTGAGGAGATACGTGCACGACCCGACACACATCATTGACTATGGGGAGCTAGACGTGGATGATGGAGCGACTTTTGCGGAGGTCCCAGTGGAGATAGAGGATCGACAGGAGCGGGTCCTACGTGGGCGATCGATTCCTCTTGTGCGCATCATATGGTAGCATGGGAACCTCCAGGAGAGCACTTGGGAGCGGGAGGCTCAGATGCGTGCTCAGTACCCACATTTGTTTCCCTAGTTTTTGATGTATCTTTATGGGGACGTAAAGTCCTGAGGTGGGAGTAATGTAAAGACCCGTCAATTTCAAGGAAATTTTTTTTCTTAATTTTCTTTGAAATTTTACAAGAGCGCAGTTTCTGACGGAACCTGATTCCGAGGCCCGGTGTGCCCGGAATCATTTTCCGAAGATTGGCTCGGGTACGTTCAGTGAACGGGCGAGCGAGTTTTTCTAACTTTTGAACCGGTGCCCGGAATCGAATTCTGAGGTCACCAATGAAATCGCAGTGCCGGTTTTCTCTTAGAAACGCCTCTTCCGGAGTTGCTTTTGCTCGGGTGTTGTTTTTAATTTTCGGGCTTAAAGATAAGAAATAAAATAATTTTGCGACAACTTTATTTTATTTCAGCCACTTGGAAGCCACTTGAAGCCACTTAAAGGCGGCTTGAACTGAGTTGAACTGGATAGGATGCTATCCAGAAATATCCTACCCCCTTGGTAGGATATTTGTGAGGTGGGGCCCGCACGAGCCCCGCCGTTTCTTTCCGCTAAGAAACGCACCCGTGAAAACCCGTCTTAATGAAAGTCAACTGAGGCGTTTTCTAAATTCTTAACAGACCATTTAATTGGGCAGTTTATTTCATGAATTAAATGGCCTATTTCTTTCGTTGAATTAATTCAATCGTTTCTTAACCTGTTTTCGTGTGTTGGAATATTAATAAAATAAGACCAACCCAAAATCTTTTGAGAAGATTTGAGAGGATCCTTGTTTCTTCTTCTCCCTCGCGAAGAACGCGAAGAACGCGAAGAACGCGAAGAACGCGAAGAACGCCGAACCCGGAAATCGACGACGCTTCCGTCCGAGACGTCCTTCTCCACCCCGATCTCCGATCACCGACCGTTGAGGTGAGTGATTTCGGATTTCCTCACAAGGTTCCTTCCTTTTTTGTTTTAAACACAGATTTAATTATTTATAATTTAAATCTGTTGTTCTTGGTCCGTTGAGCTCGCCGACTCAACGCCGGATTCCGCGATGACGCGACGCCTCCCCGCGACGACGCGACGATCCCTCTCTTCCGCGACGAGCTTTTCCGCGAAGAACGCCCGCGCGCGACGATCAACGAGGTAGGGATTTTATAATTTTGGAATACCCCTCTTATATTCCCGTGAACCTTCTTTGAAAATTAAAGAACCGGTTTCAAATGAACAATTTTATTTTATTAAAATTGTCGGTTCATGTGTTGAACAATTTATCCCGTTGTTTTTTTTATCTAACGCGGAGGGTGCGGGTCAAACAAACACGGCCCGACAACCCTCCGTCGTTCTTCGTGTTTTACGGATTTTGCGGGCGACGACGGAACGTGCCGCAACGGGTGTTTGATGATCCCGCAGTAAAGAACGGAACCCGGGAGGAACAACAGCGTAGACGGGAAGGAAAACGGGCCACCGGAGCGACTCCGGCGGCCCGCGGAAGCCGGTGGTGGCGCGGGTCGCCGGCGCGGCGGCGCCGGCGGCCGGAGGTGGCGGCACCCCGCGGGTGTCGAGCGCGACACCCCGCGGGTGCCGCGGGTGTCCAGCGCGTCACCCCGCGGGTGCCGCGGGTGTCCAGCGCGACACCCCGCGGGTGCCGCGGGTGTCTATTGCGACACCCCGCGGGTGCCGCGGGGTTGTCACGCGGCACCCCGCTGGTGTCCAGGGCGACACCCCGCGGGTGTCTGGCCGACACCCCGCGGGTGCCGCGGGAGTGTCACGCGGGGCGGCGGCTTTCCCCCGCGTCGGCCGCTCGGCCGAGCCGAGCCGGACCGGCCCTGGCCGGGCCAGGTCGGGCCAACCGGGTCGGACCCGACCCGGTTCGGGCCAACCAGGGGGGGGTCGGGCCGGGTTGGCCCGGGCCCGGACCCCCCGTCTTCGGACAGACTTCGTTCAAATGGCCGTATCTTGAACTACGGGCCTCCAAACGACCCGCCGTCAGCGGTAACGCGATCCTTGGATCGAGATAGTCGTTTCGGTATATCGCACTCAAAGTTTCGGAATACTTTGAGTTCGGCCGGGTTGGTTCGTACACGAAACCAACCGGGCCCTCGGAGCGGAAACGCTCATATCTTGAGCCACGGACGTCCGATTGACGTGCCGTCAGCTTTGTTGAGTTCCTCTTTGTGAGACGGATCTTTTGGCACCCTCCGCCCGAGGTTTGGACGCAGGTGGAGTACGGTTGGGTTGGTTTGTCCTTAAAAACCAACCGGGCCCCTGGGACGAAAAAGCCAATAACTCTCAGACCGGGCGTCCGATCGACGCACCGTCTGTTGCGTTGAGTTCCGGTTGACGATGTGGAACTTTTGGATACATCAACTCTGGACTTCGTGACAGTTGATGTATCAGACTCTCGGCTCGTGGAGCGGACCCTCCCGAACGAGCTTTCTGTGTGCGGGAACCCTAGTGCTGGCTGCGACTGCTTCCTCGACGGCGACGACTGTGCAGAGATCCTCCGTGGACTCCGACGACGACCGTGCAGAGATCCTCAGTGGACTGCGACGACGACTGTGCAGAGATCCTCAACGGACTACGACGACTACTGCACTCAGCGATCCTACGTGGATCAGTGCTACAGGTCCTGCGTGGGCCCAGTCCTGTGTGGGCCCGATCCTGTACGGATCCGATCCTGTGTGGGTCAACACTCAGCGGTTCTGTTTGAGCCAACTCCTACAGGTCCTGCATGGGCCCGATCCTGTGTGGGTCCGATCCTGTGTGGGTCACTGCAGAGATTAGTTACCTATCGATCCTTCGTGGGTCCGATGACTTATATGGATCAGAGATCATCTTTTCGTCATCTGAAGAATTATACCTGTGTGAGCTGAATCTTGTGTTTACTCTCCTTTGTGGATTGTGTTGTTCTATCCTGCGTGGGTATGCGTTTTTCTTTCCTGTGTGGACTGGGTTGTGCTAGGGCTCGGACGTTGGTGCCGATCGGGGAATTGATGACTTAGGTATATGTATGGGCATATACCTAAGCCGTGTCAGATGTTACTTCGTGATTGTATCTCTCCTTCGTGGCTTATCCTTTTTGGATTTCGGGAGACCTTCGGGGGTCTCGGGGTCCCTACTGAGTATCTTATACTCACCCCTGCACGGGCTATGCCCGCACTTCGTGGTGTTGGTTGCAGACGACGGAATCGCTGATCGTGGAGGAGGCGTGCGGAGCAGGACAGTACCTGGAGGTGGACCACTAGGCGGGACGTACTCGGAGCGGTTAGGTGGACCCGAGGAGCAGTGGAGGCTATCTATACCCACCCTTCAGGTGGGACTTCCAGAGGACGGCTCGACGCTGCAGTTTTTCCTTTCAGTTGCTGTTTTTCCTTTCAGTTGTACTTTACAGTTGGGCTTGTATTTCCGGCCCCTTTTAGTTTCAGCACAGCTTGTACAGTTTTTACTTAGTGTTTACTTTTCCGCTTGCTTACTCTGTGGTGCTTGTTTACTTTTCAAAGGCAATGCCTTCCCTTTTTGTTGGGATTTACGCCTTGGTGCTAGTCGCCAGCCCCTGGCCTATGGAAGGCGGGCTTGGGGTAGTCACGACACGGGCCCCGAGGACGGGTCGTGACAGAGGTAGTGTAATACCCGAGACTATACTATAGTAGGTAAACACTATATCCCAAAACTATTACATAATGTGAACTCTAAAGAGACGTATTTAATTAATTTAATTAAAGGATAAATATTTATTTTAATTTTTACAAAATTAAATTCATTTTTGGGCATATAATTGCAATACTATCCTAAGATTATTTTTTTCATATTTTTCAGAAATAGTTGATTTTTTTGTGATTACTAAAAAATATTGATATTGCTGAAGCCGTTTCTTTTATGGGATTATCATAATACAAGAAAAAATTAACAGTTTTTGAAAAATTTTATTATATATATAAATATATATATATATTTATAAGTAAAATAAATCATTCAAAATCACTATGTTATTTTTATAAAACACATGTATATCATTTTAAAAACATTAGTAACATTTTAATCTAAAAACAAATTTATTTTCTTATATAACTTTTTTTTATATTTTATCACTTATAGAAGTTAAATATAATGAAGTTAATTTCATATTATAGATCAATATGGTAATAATATTTAATAAGTTAAATGTCATTTTCAGGAGTAAAATAATGATCACTGAGATTAATGTAAATTACCATAATAATGGTAAAATTGTTATTTTCAAAGAGTTATGTTATTAATATTATGTAATTTTCATTTAATAAAATAAATTACATTGATGTAAAAAGTTAATTTAGTGTATTTCTATATTATTATATTTAAATAAATCATCAACCATTCAATTTTTAATCAATTTTAAATAATATTATGAACACTTTACGGTGATAATTTATTTTTCTAAAAAATTGTTTTTCAATATATATAATGTTTTAAATTTTAAATTTTATTTTATATTAGTTAGAAATAGAATAATATTAAATTTATATTAAATTTTGGTTCATCACACCAATGTTAAAAAATATTTGTTATTATATATATTTTTTTAAAACATAAGTTACATGGGTAAATCTAGTTACCCCTGTAAAAAAAAGGTAAACCTGAAAATATAAGAACAAATGATATAAACATGTTTAAAATTGTTTTTAAATACTTTATTGAATAATTAATAACCCAAGATCACAAAACACTAAATTTTTCTGAGATTTTGGAACCATTGACCCTTTAATAATTTCATTTCAATATTGAATGTTAAGGGGTGTTCAAAAAAGTTCAATTTTCCTCAATTATAAAATATGATCACTTCCACCCTTTAAATAATACAATTTATCATAAAAATATCCTTGGAACACAACCCAATTTTCCTTTACATTAAGTAAATTTATTTCCTATATAACCTATTCACCAAAAGTTATCCTATATCTTTCAATTCCATGTTTTTCATCAAAATGATCTTCAAGGTCTCGATGAAAGTGTTACTTTATCCTAAATCATCGCTTCTTGCTCATTCCCTTCCAAATCATTCCAAATAATAGTTATATAATTACCTTATTATATTTTATATATTAATTAATTAATATATTAATGGGAAATCAATAATTAATCCTTTCTAAACACTTAAAAAAATAATACAATGTTGATCATGGGTTTTATGTGCAATCACCTCCATGAAGTGACATCTTTGGGATTTCACCATCGGATCTCTTCAATGGTTATAAAAATAGAATTGAAAAAAATGTAAAATATTTAATTTAATTATTAATATAATGAAAAAAAAATTAATTAAAATTCATTTCCAATCATTCTTTGGGAATTTAAATTGTTAATCGTGCGTTCTATGAACTTTCACCTCCATGAAGTAACATTTTTTAAATTTTCATCTTTTTTTTAAATATTTATAAAAAATACATAAATCCTAATTAAAAACATTAATAAATATAAATATTAAATTTATTAATATTTTATAATTATATTACCTAAATAAAAATAATTACTTAACCATACTCACCCATCGATTTCTACTATGTTCATGTTTGGGTCGATCTACCACCTACATGAATAATGCTATAAAATTATACCAGGGTTAGTTATGAGAACATAAATACAATTATTATTATAATTTAATAAAAAAATAATTATTATTTTCGATTCTATAAATTTTATATTGCTTATTTAACTTATTATTCATATATCATATTTTACTGTTTAAATTCTAAAATAAGCCAACATTAATTCCACTTTTACGAAACAAAAAAAAAATATGGAATGAGAAAAAGTATTAATAAATATAAATATGGAATATATTAATGTATATTAAATTTTATAGGAATTTTGAACATTAAGATATAATGAATAATGGTATCTCTATTATGAAACTTGTTCAAAACGATCAAGATAACTCACACCTAATATTAAAAATAGATAATAACTAATTGATATAAATATTGATAATTATTATAAATGAAGTTTATAAATGTTTATTGATAGGAAAAAGGTTTTAAAATTAGTTATTAGGGTAGTTATTTTTTAAAAAGGAGATTCTTGTGCCATAGTGGAATTCATTAATTAAGGTAAGCATTTCGTTTCTCAAAATTTCTCCCCTTGACATATATTTCATATTATAAACCATTTTTATTTTATATGGTGCATCTACTAACCCTTTAATATTTTTTATCACGATCCTCTCATTATTCATGCTATTTAATAATATATTCTGAATTCTTCCATTTATTTAGTTTCGACTCAAATTTTTCTAATGTTCTATGGGACCATTCATCTCAAATTCCATTTCTTGATAGATGTGTTGTATTATGCACCTAATTTAAATTATAGTGTTTAAAAAACATATTTGATATGTTATATCATGAATTTTATCTTTTTCATGGTATTTTATGTTTAATTAAAATATTAATATTTCAAATGGGGTTTGATTGATATTTTACAATGTTTTTATAATTACTTATAATCCTAAATTTTAGAAAGTAAAGTGTGTTACCTTTTCAATAAATTAAATCCCTTTATAGATAATGAAAAGTGTATGTGGTTGTGTAATAGATTAATTTAGGTTAAATCACCATAAAAAGGGATGTTTGAGAAAACTATAAATATTAACTTAGTACAAAATGAGTTGGCTAAAGAAAGAATACCTAGCTAAAAACACCTGAAGTATATGCTTTAAATGATTCACAACATATTTGGAAATAATAATGAATTATTTTACTACCATTTTTGTAGTCACCTAAAAAAAGAAAGTAGTAAAATAAATTAATATATTCTATTGATAACCAAACATATTTAAATTACCCTCAACCCCACCTCGTCATTATTTCATTGAAAAGGTAACTTCCTATTACACAGGGAATTCCCCATAGTTTAAATGATTATTAATCAGGATATTCTCTCAAATAGACACATTATTCAATTGAATGGGGAAATATTTACTTTTCATATTTTAATTAGAAAGATATCCATTATTATATTTTCCTATGATTAAGTAATAGGTTCCTTATATAATTTTAAAAAATATCTCGATACCTCATATGATGAATACACTCAACTTAATTAGGGACAGGTGTGGCTGAGTATAAATAATCTATTGATACATCAATAAGTCTCATGAGACAAACTACCTAGGGTATTTCTATATTCTTTACCCTCTTTTGTATGATGTCTTAGAATAAGTCCTTGATAATATGTATATGATGTATAAAATTATTCCTTAAATTAATATATGATCAATAATTATGATCTATATTTTTATTTAATATTATGTAAATAATATTCCATCAGTTTAATTTTATTATGTAATTATTTTGATCATTTGTTTTTTACATACTATTTATTCCATGGTTATTTTTTGATAACTTCTGATGTAAAATTATCCTTAATGAGCATAAAAGGTGTCCCTTATTTTATTTTCCCTTTATTAAGATCGACTAGAAAGGATAATAATGTTTTTTTTTATTTTTATTATTTATTTTATTTTCTCAATTGTAGTGTAAAAAATGTATGTATCTAGTGTTATAAGAATACTATCTTCTTAGATCAATTAGGAACTCTTCTATTATTTAACAATAATGTAATATAACTAAAAGAATTTGGGTTCTACATAATG
Source organism: Viscum album (assembly GCA_963277665.1). NCBI lineage: Eukaryota > Viridiplantae > Streptophyta > Magnoliopsida > Santalales > Viscaceae > Viscum > Viscum album. The sequence goes on from OY728137.1 coordinate 1,215,427,551, forward strand.
GGTTGTTAATTATGGTATTTAAGATAGTTTAGAAGAATCCTTTGGTACTAGATTTAGAGTAACCCAATTATATATCAAAAATATTATGAAAAACCCTTATGATTTTACATAATTTTTCTTTGAAAACCTAATAGGAATTTTATTTTTCAATTTAATATCATTCATTAATTATATACATTCCATTATTTTGAGATGATGATTGATAAAAAATTAGGATAAAAATCAATACCCATAGTAAATTTAGGAATTTTCCTCATAATAATGATAATGATGATAGAGTTGGTGATAATTAGAAAGTAACCATATTAGAAAAGTTAATCCAAGTAATGCATAATAAGCTCACCCCTATAGATAAATTTTTCGATCTATAATGTGGTGTAACTATGTTAGACCCCTTAATGTGATAACATATTCCAGCATTCAATAGATATACCATTACATGGGTAGGTGAGAAATGAATCAAGTCCCATAGAAATGACATTTCTTGCTTTGAGATGTGGTGAAAGGGAAAAGTTCGTTATGGTTTTATATCATCTGAAGGTAGATGTGGATCAACGGTCATTACTAATTAGAACACTAAAGTGGATGTAGTGATAGAGGACATTGAATATATATATTTTTCCATTATATTCAATGAAAAATACTTTCCTCATGATAAAAGTGATGAAATGGAAAGGAAATTGTTCAATCTCAGAAAAAAGGTGAAGAAAAACATTTTTTAGATGAGTCTAACACTATGACGTTTACTAGAAATTCTATGAACTATGTACATATTCTAGAAAAAAATATTGGATGTTTCTTTGGAGGGTTAAATCCAATACTTAAAAGGTGTTTTCCTCTATATCTTTTTCTTCATATGAGGATATGATCTCAAATGTCATTAAGATATAAAATGAGTTTAAAAATAATTATATCTTCAATGTAGGTTTATATAGTAAGAGTTTTGATAAGAACTACAAAAAGAAATTATGTCAAAGGGAAATAAAGGAATAATGAAATTTCACACATGTAATAACTAAGTAAAGAAACACATGAGGACTTTTTTGAATGGAAATGGACTTTTTTTCAATTACGGAGAAAATGGCCTTTTAGATTTTGAATACAATTAAAAGGGAGAACTTTTTGATGTTAAATTATTTAAATATATGGAGATGGGAAACTATGAAATGTAATTCCTCAAACATCAAGGGTATTTACCTCTAAAAAGTATGAGGTATAAAGTAAAAGATTATATGATAACTAAATCTTAGGATAAATTATAAAATGGTGGGATAATAGGTACATTGTTCCAAAACTCAATGTTAGTGAATGATTTATTTTATTTCTTATCTATATACTATTTTATATCATGGGGTTTCAATGTGAAATTTAAATTATCCCCTAATATTCTACTAATTTAGTTGTTAGTTAACACACCTAATGGGAATCTTATTGCAATGGGAGTTTGATAAGAAACTCTATTAATATGAATAGATATTACCTTATATAAAACAAGATTGTTATACCTATGGTACATTTTAGCATAATTAGTGATATATACTAGATCAAAATGTATTAATAAAAAATTTATTATTGAGATAATAATATTTTTATTTTTGAATAGGCTACAGAATCCCTTGTTTTCAAGGGAGAGACTTTACCTCCTGAGTCTTTTCTATACCCACCTCGAATTTCTCAAAGCAATGAAGTTATATGATAAGTTGAAGATAAAAGACTTTCTATAAATGGTAAGGACATACTAATGATATATTATGTACCCATTATAATAAAATAAATTGATTTATTTCTAGAGTAATTATCTCCTCATCCACCTGATCTCAAGGTTTTGTTTTCTAATGAATTCATTCATGATTCAAGACCCACATCAAAAAGAAACAATTGAATGAAACTAGTAGAGTTGTTAGTGTTTATGAAACAAATATAGGATTAATGTGATAATTTATTTATATTATCTAGTGTTTCACTATGGGTAAACATTATTTTATTAATGAAAAATACATATGAATCTCTGATATTGTACATTGATTATAGGGAAATAATTTCCATTCCCCTAAAGAATAAGTATATGTTACCACAAACTGATATTTATTCGATCAAATTTAAAGAGATCATTATTTTTTAATGACCAATATTCACTATGGTTATCATTAGTTAATGATGAAGAAAGAATATATAATAAATATGAAATTTTATATGAGACATGTATATTATGATTTTATAGTAACTACTTTTGGATTCCTGAATGCACCTTCTATTTGTTGGATCAGATGAATAGAGTATTCAAGGATTATCTTGGTATAATCCAAAATATTTAACAAAAATGATAACCACCTACAAATAATTATTTATATTCTTGGAGAAAAGGAATTATACATGGAATGAAATAAGTGTGAGTTTTGGATCATTAATGTTTCCTTTCTTGGATTTTTTTTCTCCATGTATGGAATATATAGTTATCATTAAAATAAAAAAATTAAAATAATGGACTAAATTGGTGAATATAACTAATATATTTTGTTTATTTATTTTATCCATATACTATAAATAGTTTGTTAAAAAAAATTCCCCATTGATGATCTTGTTAACCGAGTTTGCATGTTAAGTTGTTAAATTCACATGGTCTTGAGAATGCAAAAAAAAATTTCAAGATGTAAAGAGGATATTTATAAGGGAACCAATATTGTATTTACCATCAGGAAATGAATTATTTTTATTACATATTGATTCATCGATGAATGGACTTGATTATATCCTTTTATAGAATTATAGGGTGGTTTCTTAAAATGAATGAAATTAATGATTCATGAACATAATTTTATAATATTTTTACGTTTCTTTGGAAGATTCAATAATTTACTTAAAGACATATAGGAACTATATCAATGGATAAATATGTGACATATATAAAGACCACAAAAATTAAAAGTATATTTTCACTCAAAAAAAGATCAAAATGAAGAAAGGATGATGTTTGGAACTACTCAAGTACTATGACTACTCAACAAACCACCACCCTGAGAAGGAAAAAAATGGGCATATAAATTGATAGGGAGATAATTTAGAATTCTAAAAATGATGATGATTAACAAGGATACTATAATCTTGAATTTAATAAATATCGATATTGTAATTTTTTTGAAATGGGAGCCATCGTTGATTTTATAAGAAATCACAAAACCGTAATTACTATAAAATAAAGAGAATTACCAATATAATTATAATGATTTTAAAAGGGGTATTAAAGTATAAAATTATGTTAAATTGATATAAACTATCTTTAATGATGTATTGTTAATGTTTATAAAGTGGTTATTTGTTACATTAATACATGAACATAAGAGAGTGCTACCAGATGAAGACCCCATAAAAAATTTCTCTATAAACCATGGTATCCCAACGATATATTAGGATTTTAGAGAACATATCTAGTGGGATATTATAAAGTGTAAAATGTTGGGAAATATGAGATGATTATTTGTGTGAAAGTTGGTAAAGGATGAATGGAAATATACTAATGGAGTCATGCCACCTCTTCCTCTAACTGTATAGAAGTTGGAAAACATTATAATAGAATTTTTTAATAGAACTCTAAAGAGTCAAAGAAAGAATGATACTATATGGTCTATTATTGATCACCTTAACAATACTGCACATTTATTTCCTGTAAGGGAATATCTACCCCTTGAACTTATTTCTTGACTATATATTAGTGAAATCATGAGGATTCCTGGGGAACCTCTATCAATTCAATATGACCGTGAACCTAAGTTCACATAAAAATTCTATATGTGTATTAAAAAGGATCTCAACACCAAGGTAAATTTAAGCATCACCTATCATCCCCAAATTGAGGGGTAGTATAGAAGGACTATTCATAAAACAAAGGATATGATGAGAACATGTTCTCTTGACTTACAAGGATCTTGGGATCAATATCTACCTCTAGAATAATTTTCATATAATAAAAGTTTCCATTTGAGAATATAGATGGAACCGTGTGAGGATTTTTATGGAAATAGATATCTCACACTAACTTTTTGGAAAGAAGTTAGAGAAATGAAACTAGAAATATTGTAACTTGTGGAGGAGACAACTAAGAAAGTATGAACTATTTATAATCATATCAAAGAAACTCAAAGCATAAAAAAGAGTTATATAAATAGTTAGAGGAAAGAATTTAAATTCTATGTGGAGGGGGGGGGGTCATAAAATATTTAAGGTGTCCCCAAGGAAGGTATTTTTAAGACATGTTAAAAAATGGTGTAGTAATCCCTATGTAAATTGGTCCTTATGAAATTATATATAGAATTAGATCATTAGATTAATAATTTCCTATTCCACCCAATAATTATAAATTATATAAAACATTCCATGTATTATTATTGAGAAAATATATTCTAGACCTAATGAAAATTAATACATCTAATGGAATAGAGTTGGAACATGAATTATCTTATAATGAAGAGATCGTCCAGTTTTTTGACACTATAGAGAATGTATTGAGAAATTGAATAACTCAGTTTGTGAAAGTACATTGAATAAATGAAAAAATAGAAGTGAAAAAATGGGATCCTGATGAAACTATGATGAATAAATACCCACGTATATTTAGTATCTGACATGATTCCAATTTTGATAATGAATTTTTTTAACATGGTAGAATGTAAAACCCATGACCCTACTATAATAGGTAAACATAATATCCCAAAAAATATTTTATATTGAAAACTTTAAATTACCTTTATTCGTGAATTTATTTAAAAGTTTAATTTTATTTTTTATTTAACCAAATTAACATTATTTTTTAATTTATAATGCCAATATTAGCTTAAGATGATAATTTTCTATTATTTATGAATTGGGTGACTTTTAAATGAATAACAAAGAATACCAATATTGTTAAAACCATCACTTTCATGAAAATATCATAGTAAAAGAGTTAATTAAATGTTTCTGAACCACCTTTGGCCCTCGTTTGGAAGCGACACGTCGAACCGAGTGACGACGCTGAGAACGGGAGCCGGGGAACCACCAGATGCCGATGCACACCCCCGATGCCAAGCCACACCTACGACGAGCCGAGGCCAGATGGAGCGGCGAGTCGATCCAAGCCGGAGGGGGAAGAAGACGGAGAAACGATGGGAAACCCTAGCTTCCGCGAAGGTGAAGGAAGACGCCGCTCAGAGGCTCCTTGTGTTGCTCGGCGTCGATTCCGTGTTCCTGGAGGGGGAGTATTTGGGCTTCGGATTTGATGAGCTTTTGCCAGTTCTTCGTTTTGGTTGTTTTGGATATTTCTGGTGATTTGGGTTTTCGTCGATTGGTTTTGAATCTGGTGGATTTTTGCTGATTTATGTCGCTGGTCCCTCTATTTTCATGCTGATTTTATCAACATCGCGAATGGCCTGCTTCAGAACCCGGTTAGGGTTCATCCATGGTCTGATTGGAACACATCTATGCCCTTGGTGTCGTTTCTGGTTCATGACGACTCAGATCCTCCCATCGGTGGCTTTCCTTTGGTATAATGTTGGACTATCCATTCTTGGTGATGATGGCGTTATCACGTGTCCCTTGGAATGTCTTCTGAGCTTATGCACTGGTGATGGTGTGATTTCTCATGGAGTACGGTGGTACTCTCCCATGATGGTGGTAATGTGTTGTTTAAAGTTGGATGCAATGGTGACTTTTTGATGAAGCGGGAGAGCTGTTGGTTGAATGTCTTGACTCTGTTGAATGGTTTTTGTTGAATGTGTTGACTCACTTGAATGGTTTTTTGGTTTTGTGGTAATATGGTGGGGACTCTTGATTGGGTTTGGGCAAGATGTTCGCCCTCATCCATTTCCTTGTTTACTGCACTTTTTATTTCTATTTAATAAATGGTCAGAGGTTTTCCTCTGACTGAACTTTCCTGGTAAATGTTTCTGAAATTTTTTTATTTAATATATTTATATATAATTAAAATGAATTATTTAAAATTATGATGTTTAATTTATAAAAATCATGTATATAATTTTGGAAACAAAAGTTATATTTTTCTAAAAAATTTATTTTTTATCTTATATTTAAAAAAAATATTTTCATCACCTATATGAATTAAATACAAAAATTTGAATATATATTTTAGATCAAAATTATTATATTTTATAACATATAGTATTTAATTTTTGTACATAAAGGAATGATTACAAAGATCAATGTTAATGAACATGGTAATAGTAAAATTTTAATTTTTTTTAAAACTTTTATTGTTGCATAATTTTTATCTAATAAAACACATTAATATATATTAAAAGTGACTTTTATATAATTCTAAAAACTATATTTAAATAAATTATCACTCATTTAATTGGTCGTCAATACGAAATAATATTAATAACACTTAGTGTTAAAAAACATTTTTCTACAGAACCGTTTTTATGTATACAAATTATTTAGATTAAAACTATAATTTCAGATTAATTGAAAACTTTATTATGTTAAATAGAGATACAATTTAGTTACATAAACCCCAAATTAGGCAAGAGGTGTTATTTTATATTTTTAGAAAATCATAGGTTACTTGGTTAAAACATATTATCCTTATAAAAAATGTAAAAGTAACATATATAAAAATATTACTACCAACATCTATGAACAATGTGTGGAAATAATGGGTTGAGGATTTTTTGAACCAATATCATCCCAAAATCCATTATTTTGAGATTTTTAACCATTTAACCATGAATAGTGTCATTCGATTTCTGAAAAATAATGGGTGCTCATAAAACTTCCATTTTCTTCACTTATAAAAGGGGATCACTTCCACCCTTTAAATGATCCACGTTCTAATTGGAATATCCTATAAACCCAACTCAGTTTTCCTATACTAGAATTAAATTTCATTTACTAAATCCAATGGTCACTATAAGTTATCCCAATTCATTCAATTATATGAATTCCATCAAGAAGAAGTTCAAGGTCTCTACGTAAACATTAATTAATATTTAACCATTTCTTTTTATTAATTACATGGAAAACCTATCTTAATCATTTATATATAATTAAATAAAAATAATTAATATGTTGAAGTGTTATTATATTTATTGAAAAAACATTATTTATTCCTTCTCAAACACATAAAAAATAAAATAATGTTGATCATGCATTATACGGACTACAACCTCCACGATGTGACATCTTTAGGTTTTCACCACTACCTCTCCTCACATGTTATAAGGATGAAATTAAATAATAAAAGTGAAATATATATTATAATTATGAATATTAAGAGATAAAATATAATCCATCTTCATTTCCTTTCATTCTTTGTGAAATGTAAATCGTAACTAAGAGTTGTGAGGACTACCTTCTCCATGAAGTGACATTTTCATTTATCATATTGATTCTGAATATTTATAAAAAAAATAAAATTTTATAAATTTTTTTAAAATCTATTAATAATATAATTATTGTTATATTATAACAAAAAATTAACAAAAATGAAAATTTTCTGCACCATACTATCCCATTGAATTATACTAATTTCATGTTTATATTTGACTTACCACCTACATGAATAATGATATAAACTCTATCAATAATTAATAAGAGATCCTAAATTATAATATTTTTTATATTTAATAGTAATATGATTAAATTTTCAGGTTATATAATGTTTATATTTATAATTTTAGAAATTTTTAAAGTATCGTCTTTAATCACTTAAATTATTAAAATTAGTAGATAATGATTCCACTTTCACACAGCCTAACTGATACAATTATAGAATGAGGTAAGAAATTTATAAATCAGAACATGTATTATATTAAAGTTCCTTAAATTATATTGTAATTTTGAAAATTTAGATAATAATAAATAATAACACGAAAATTATTAAACAAGTTCAAAAAGATCAAGATAACTAACACCAAATACTGAAAATATATATTAGAAACTAATATATATATAGAGAATAAATATAAATGAAAATTTGAAAATTTTATATAAATGAACAATGTTTTAAAATAGGTTCATTGAGATCTTTATTTTTTATGTGAAATTTATGCTATTTATTGGAATTCATGAAATAATATAAGGTTTTTGTTGTCACAAATTTCAACTAATTGAGACAAATTTCATATTATACACCATTTTCCATTTATATGGTGTATCTACTACCCATTTAATATTTTTAATCCTAATACTATCATTATTAATGGTTATTAATGTTCTATTTAAAATTATATCCTTTATGATTTTTTAACCAGATTTTCTTAAGTTTTGAGGGACATTTCATATGAAATTTCTTTTCTTGAGGTATGTTTATTATTATGCACAAAATTTAAATTATATAGTTTTTATACAGAATATTTGATATATAATATCATGAACTATATTATATTCATGGTTTTTGATGTTCAATTACATGATCTACATTTCAAATGGGTTTTGATTCAAATGTTACCAAAGTTGTCATAATGCCCAAAAATCATAAAATTTTGAAACCAAAGTTTGTGTGGCTTTCCAAGAAATTTCATATCTATATGGATACAAGATGGTGGATATGGTCATTCCATATCAATAGCTTGGTGTAATCACCCTGAAAAAGGATGGTATAGTATCAAATCAATCTTCACTGGGTGAATGATGTGTGGGATTATAGATTTACACCTAGATACACACTCATGGGTGTTATAATTCAGATGGTCTATATGATATTTATTAACCTTAATAAAGGATTTTAATAAAATTTATTTGGTTTCCTACCATTTTAGACTACAAAAATATATTATATTTTTTTGTTGATAACCCTACACTTTTAATGTACCCTCTCTACAACATTATCTTTATTTCATTTAAAATAATACTTTGTGTTGCATTGAGAATATACCATTGTTCCAGAGTTTAATTTTTTATATTATCTTATATATCCACAGTAGTCTATTCGATGGGGATATATTTGTTTTTAAAATTTCTATCATACTTATAACCACTATTATATTTTCCATGAATATGTAATAAGTTACCTAATTAATACTATGAAATGGATTGTTAAATCATATAATGGATGAATTAGACTTAATTAAAAATAGGTGGGGCCTAGTATTGATAGCCTCCAATGCATCAATATGTCTCATTAAATAAACTATTTTTAATATTGGAATATCTATTACCCATTAATTTATGATGTCCTGGCAGAAGGCCTTGATGATATATTTTTTATTTCTATTAATATACATTCCATAAACATGGGATTAGAAATTATTATCAATGTTTTTTATTTTTTTTATGGATATATAATGCCAAAATTTTGATTTTATTATAGAATAATTCTGATTATTTTTTCCCATTCTATTTATTCCATTATTCTATTAAGATATATTCCTCTATACGATATTCTTATTAAGCATCTGAGCTCACCCTTATTTTTTTCCTTTCCTCAAGAAATCTGGGAGAGTGATATTTTTTATTTTCAAGGATAAATTAAAAGGTAAAATAATGTTCTCATAGTTTTTTTATGATGTATTTTATTTTCTCTTTTGTAATGTAAAAAATATTCATATATCCATAATTCCAAGACCACTGAGATGTTGGATCATTTGATAAATCTAGTATTCTAACCAATAATGTAGTATAACTACCAGTCTAGGTTTTGGGGGACTGGATTATTACATGAATATTTTCAGAAGGCTTAGTCTAGAGATTCGTGTTTCTTCACTTCCAAACAGATTATTCTATTTAGATGAATCATCGATTTTCACTTGTGTTTTGATCCTAATTCATTAAGGGTTAATATTCATTTCCAAGGTCTTTTCTAGTCTTATGATAACACCTATATTAATGCATTTGGGAATCCCTCATCATCACTTTATTTGATCACAAAGACACCCTAAAACATTAACGAATTCCATTTTTTCTTTTTTATTAATATTGATCTATAGAACCCTTCATAAAAGTAGATTTTTATTAATATTTCTAGAGACAAAAGGTTTAAAAAATAGGTTTCTATAAAAATAAAGTTACATTATACAATCATTGTAATATTCAAGTCCATAAATATAATCACCACCATTGGTTTGATCCTTCCGAATAAACCTCCATTCTTCTTTGAGGGTGTACAATTTAGTAAATGAAATTGAAGTAGCACTTCAGGAGGAAAACATTCATATCTAATAAATTCAATACTTTATACATCAATTACCAACCTCAATTTAATGTTTTTGTTACTCCGAAATTAAAATATCATGATCGAGAGGTGGAATTTTTTATAGGGTAACAATGTAACATACCTCCCTATGATTGTATTTGAACTGAAAAACAAATATAATCTATAATGTAATGAAGGGAATTATTTATCCCCATTGGTAGAAAAATCCTACTTGGGAATCATTGGAACACATTTGGAAATGATTTTTCTCTGTAATCAAAGTTAAAACACTACATATTTTCATTTAAAAATTAGGCATAATGAATCCATAAGATGGAAATACATTTTAAAATTAAATAGAAAAAATAAAAATACAATAGATAATAAATTTAGAGAATAAACTCTTTGTTTTCCCTCTAAACACCCTCCCCTACAAAACTAATGTCTGACATTGCTTATCCATTAGCATCAGAATATCAATACAAGTCCAATCATAGAAATAATTAATATCCCACATAGAAAAAGTAAATCATTTAAAGTGAAACATTGCAGAAATTTTATGAAAATAAAGTCAAGTTCTACAAAATCAATTAATAGGAACCAAAATTTGATTATGATAAAATGAAAAACTAACCTCAATGAACCATATTTAATCAATGATCCCAAGAGAATGCATTTACTAAAAAAGAACCTAAAAATGAAACAATATTGGTGTGATCATAAAAATGATCAAAAGGTCACCACCTGTTAAACTATGAAAATAATTTAGTAAAATAGTTTATAAAATTATACTCTAAAAATAAGGTAAAAAATAGTTTTTCACATACTTTATATAAAAAAAATCCAAACAACATGCCACATGATCATTTTAAAACAAACACCATTATTTCGAAAAAAAAAACAATTATAGGATGATTTAAAATATCAAGGTAAAATTTTAAATGAAGTAAATGTTCATTTTAATAGTAGAAAACTCCCCATTTTCTATTTTTCAAGTATCTCATGAAAAATATTTTTTCATAAAAAAATTCATGTAAACAAATTTATTATAAATCAATTTCTTGAAAAACCAAACAATTTTACTTTTTAAAAAACTATTTCAAACCATGTAAAAATAACTTATTTAAATATAATGTAAAAATCACAAATAATGTGATACAAAAATAACACAAAGACGCTAGGGCATCAAGGAAACACAATTTTGAAAAATAACCACACAAGGGTTATAATATTTAAATAAAATTGGGGAATGAAAATGAAAAATATAATAGAATACAAAAAATAATCCAAACAAAGACTAAACCATCATGGGAAACATCCCTTGGGATCTTGTAATAATTTTCTTGAACTGGAGATAAGGAACCTAGGGCAACACTACTGAACCTGTCAAGTACCCAAAATCCCGGTTGAACTCTCTAAAAATGAACATCCCTAAAGATTCATCATCTCCATGAGAATCAAATAATGTTCCTTTCTAAAAATTCCAACTACCCATTCTGGTCATCCCATCTCATAGTATCTAAACACATTCCCTATACAACCCACTATTCATACCAGGGTTTTCCCTCAAATAGTAAACCTACTATATTCCTAAGGCTCCCAGGAAAATTCAATGAAAGGTGATTAATCAATAATAACATATAAAAATTATATATTTTTTCAATGTGATAAAACAGTACATCCAACACCCTCACATGCAATACCTCCAATAAAAGAAACCAAGAATACGTATCATAAAATGCATTCCATTATTAAGAATCCCACTACAGTGTTACAAGACACAATATGAAAAGTTAAAAATAGGTGATAAAAAAGGGACTCAAATATTAATAAAACAATTATAATAAAGGGGGGATTGGGCATTCAAAATGGTTCTTATAAGGCTAATCCATTTCAAACTATTTAAAACCCATTTTTTAAATATATATGAAAACTAGTTTTGAAATCCCATGTGAATTCTTTCCAAAATCATAATTGAAAACCCATTTTTTCTATAAACCCTCATCTTAAATAAGGTATCTGATTTCAAAAGAATTAGAATGGTACCAAAAACCCATTTCTCAAAACAAAAAATTCATTTTAAAGGACGTTTTAAACTAACCCAAGAGACCCAGAAGCACAAAATAATTTAAAGATAAAGAAAAATAAATTAATTTTATAAACAATCCTTTAAAAACCACCTAACCATTTCAAAAAGTAAACCACAATCAAATTATATTTTAGAAAATTTGAATCTCTTTAGTAAAAAATGGACATTTCAAGAATATATTATATGAATCTGTAGTCCATGCAATGTAAATAAAATATTTGAAATCCAGTAAAAAAACCATAAGGGCATTCTGAATACATGAATTCCACTATAATATTTTTAAAACACATTAAAAATTTTAAAATATCAACTCATGAACATTTCAAAGAACATGAATGTTTTGTAAGATTATTCCAAGTGGTAAATCTATTTAAAAAATGATTCATTCCTACTTTGATCATATAATATATTTCCAAATTCAGAAAAAATTATTTAATACACACTATAAAATTAATAACATGAAATACAACAGAGTTAAATATAAATCTACCTCAAATATATGAAAATAAAAATGGAATGCATTTCCTCTAATGGAGGATGCACAATCATGCCTAATAGGATACACATAAACCCTAAAAAAGAGCCAGTGTCAAAATTGAAAAATTTGGAAACTGTGACAAATTTTCAAAACTAATGTTTTAGCATGGGATGAAGAAATCCTGGGTAATAAGGGGGAGATAATGAATAATATTACTCAACATGAAGAATCATCCATGAATAATTGAAAAATTTGGAGGAAAAAACATCAGGACAAGAGTCCTAATGGAGGGATGACTAAACGCCAAGGGTGTTTGTCTAGGTTGGTGCGATGTTAGGGAGGGAGGGGAATGAGATAACAAGACGTAAAATATGACAAAATAAAAAAAGAAAAATAATTTTTAAAAAACTTTTTTGGGAATCCTATAAGGTTTACCCACGTGGTTTTCCAAACAGTGTGGAATCTGTGATGCCTGCACTATAACCCTAAACCCACTATTCACAACATTCCCTAGGACAAAACATAATTTTAATAACCATAAAGTTTCTATAAATAATTGAACTTCAATATTAACAACCCCTACACATGGTTTTCACATTGATACTCTTAACCATCAACAAAACAAATTTTTTAAAAATTTATTAATATTAGTCTTGGGACATTGAAAATATTTTATTAGAAAAAAATAATTCAAATAATACAAATTAAATATATATATATAACATTGGGTTTCATAATTATCCCAACTATTACAATTTATACTCCTAGAAGGGACATATTTATTATATCGGTAACAGATATAGGGAATAATTGTTACTCCTCTTAAGAAGTGAAAAGGGTCAGATACAACTTTAAGGGTCTTAAGATCACAAAAAAAAAACACAATCCACTTCCACATAAACACTAAAATTAATTAAGTGTGATTATAACCATAAATAGGCATCAACCAAGATAATATAATAAGAAACATCAAATGATGTGAGACTGAACTCAGGTTCTCCTACAATTTTAAATTGATCTAAATATTGAAGCATAAAAAAACCAATCTGATAATAGAAGCCTCACCAAGATAACCATAATTTCCTCATAAAAAATGATGAAATTAAAGACTCCAATAACCATAGACAACAAAAAAGGGAAAATATACAAAAGGTATCATAATCCAAGAAATTACTATAGGACCAGAAATAGAAAGAATATCCAACATCCTATGACTGGTTCTCCAAAACAAACAACATCCAAAAAAACAAAAACAACTAAAGGCCATGTGACTTTATTATCAAAATTATTATATCTCAAAGACCCCTAAAAAATTATTGATTAAAAATGTAACTCAATAAAATAAATTATAGGAGCTTTAACCTTGGACAATAACTGATATAAAATGTGGTAAATCAGAAAGTCACCAACGTGATACACTATCACGATAAACACAAAAAAAAATTATCTCACACCAGTTAGTGAATAATATCAACTGGTTCCATATAGGTACTATCCACTTGAGTCACTAAACCAATGATATCGCACATCAAATAAATTAGTTCGAAACTCTTGTAAGGTCACTATATAAGGATAAAATCTGCAAAATATTCCAAAAAATGAACAAAGAGAAAGGGGCATGAAAAAATTGAAACAAACTCTTCTTACAAAATACCATAGTCAGAAACACTAATCAAAGATCCTAAAACACTTACAAAATAGAAAATGTGAAAAAATCCATCCCAAGAATATAAGGATATAAACTTATTGAATAGGAATCCTAAAAAATCCATAATCCCATGATAAAATATGCACCCAAATGATCAAGTATATTGATCCTCATAAATTCACCCAAGTGTTTAACTAGGGATCAACTAATCTAGTTCCTAAAAAAAATTTGATAGCCAACACACTACTATGTAACTAAAAGTTAAAAAAACATTCTAGTAAACTTAGAATCTAATAATTTTTAATAAATAAGGATGAAAAACCCCTAAATATAAACACTCCAACTTCACATAGACCTTTTACAGAGGTATAACTTATCACTAATTGAAAAAGAACTAAACCCAATCATGTTCCCCATATCAAATAAACTAGTCCCAACCCACATGGGGATAAAAATGTAAAAATATTATCAAATATAATTTATATCTCAAAAAAATCCTTATAAAAACATTCACATCACCAAAGGAATAAAAATAAATTTTAAAAAAATGATAAAGATTTTAAAATCACCCAAACACTTTAAAAATATCTTATTCCTTTTAAAACTCTATTTACTAAAGGGAATTTGAAAATAATTTTACACAATTATCAAAAACAAAAATTCATTAATAAAATCAGGATCTAACTTGAACAACTCAGAATAAATTCATTTAAATGTTTCAAAAAAATATTCCACTTCATTTTCATTAAATTAAAATAATCACATTGTCAAAAATCACCAAAAGGTTCCAAATTATTTAAAATTTAAAAACCATCACGTTTTAAAACCAATTTGTTTTATTAAAATATAGATCAAATGATTTAGAACAAAAGTTCACAAATATTACGGAAAACAATAATTGTTTTTATAAATTAACATGAAGGATTAACCCCCAAACCGCAATGCTTTCTTGCAATTCAAACCCATTTTATAAAAAATCCCATGTAATTCCTCTCAAAGAGTTATAATTTTTATTAAAGACCATCATTTTTACTAAAACCAATTTTCACAATAATAAAACCAAAAAGGAGGCACTCCATAATTTTTTATCCACATCATCAACATATCACAAGAACCACATTGACACATCCTTAACCATTACTTATCCCTCAAGGATGGTCTAAATAATAATCTAAATAGGATTAATAATCATTCTTGATTCAACCACATGGTTCGATGTGACATGATATAGTAAAAAAATTCCTTATAATTCTCATAATATTAGTTAATTGGTCACCGCACTGAGTTATCAGGTGATACAAACAAAAATCCTTCCATAGATCAATTTTCAATCCCCATACAAAAATACAACTCAACCCCAAGGAAAAGAACACTAAACCAATGATGATCAACACATAAGAAATGGTAAATCTGAAATAATATCAAATTCTAAATTCAAATTCCACTACCCATGGAAAATCAGGAATCGTCATTAAGAGTGGTGATCTAGTACCACTCATGACCAACCTACCAAATCCAGACAACCAAATATAACTCAATTATACCATGACACCCAAAATTACAAGATGGGTACTCCTAAAAGTGAATATTTACACACTATTATACCTAAAAACAAATAGAATTTATAATGAACTAGCATTGTCTACCATCATAATCATAAAACCAAACTAATCTTCTACTTGATCAAAGGGCGTTATTGATCTTCACAATCTTACAACTAGTTTCTAATCATCCAAAGAAAAAAACCTGGGAATGATTTTCACCAATAATAAAAATCATAGAAAAATAAATTTTCTCCTAATTTTTTTTCATGATCCATTTCTAAATTAGACATATATGCCAAAATTAAATAGGTAGAAATAAATTAACATCATATAATAAATATAGAAAATACACCTTTGGCACAACCACAAAAAACCCTCCCTACAGAAATGACTTACAATAGTTCCTATCATCAGCCACTGTAATATCACTCCACCTCCAACTATAGAAATAAATAAATTCCAACATATCAAAAGTATATATTTTTAAGGGTCGTACGCAATGAATTTTATGAAAATAATGAAATGTCTAAAAAATCATTTAATAGTCCCCACTGGTTGAATTTGATAAAATAAACAACTAACCTCAATCCCAAAAAGTTAACCAAGGATCTAAAGATAATCCATGAACTAATCCAGGAACCTACAACCATGATAATTTAAGTGTGAGCAAAAATATTACTAGTAGGTCACCACCCACTAAAAGTATTGAAATATCATTGTAAAATTTGTTATAAAATGCTATTTTGAATATACGGTATATGATAGTTTTTCACATTCTTTATAAAAAAATTCAAAGAACCTGACACATACACATTTTCAAATAATAATACTTATTATAAAATAAAAAATAATAAATTATTTAACATTATAAGTTAAAATTAAAAACCATTGAATGTGGACTTTCAACAATGTAAAACTCACAATTTATCCTCTTATCTAGTGTCTTATAAAAACTCATTTTTCATTAAAAAATTTAAAGACTACAATTTTTTAAAATGTTATTCAATGAAAATACAAACCAAATGAGTTTTAGACAATAATTTTAGACTATATAAAAACAACCCATTTGAATGTAAACCAAAACAAACACACAAAGTGATATAGAAATCTCACAAAGACACTAGGACATAAAGGAAATAATAACTAGGAATACAACTAAACAAGGGAACCAATAATCAAAAGAATCATTGGATTGAAAATAAACCATTTGATTGAATCCCATAATGTGTCCTTTGAAAGTCCTATGTGTCATGGGAAACATCACCAATGATTTAGTAATAAAGGACCTAAACTATTGAAAAAGAACCTAGGAATACACTACTAAAATTATGACATCCTAGTGAGTCACATCAAACCTTCCAATAATAAAAATCACCAGAGATCATTTGACACCAAGAGAATAAAATGAAGTTGGTAGCTCAAAAGTCCCACTATCACTTCTATTCAAACCATCTCAGAGTATCCAGGGATATAAACTAGACAACCAAATGTTGTATACTAGGGGGTTCTGACATTAAATCGACTTACTATATTCTATAGACTCCTATGAAAATTTAAATTGATATTATCCATCAATAATAACAGAAAATAAATATAATTGTTTTAATGATATTACACCCCACCTCCTACACCCTCACGAAAAACAAGCTACATAAGGAAACCAATCATACACATCACAAAATACATGTCATTACAAAAAATACCCCTATAGGGTCACAAGATAAAAAATCAAAAGTAAATTCATTAGGGATTAATGAGGATCTATCAAATTTATAAAACCATTTCTTATAAATTTCAAACTAGGCCTTAAAAATGCGGTCAGGTGGCCAGGAGTTTTTCACACCATTTGAAAATAAATTTACAAAAAAACTTCTAAACTATAATCAAAACCCCACAAGAAATCCATTTCTAAAAAATCATTTTATAATAAATTTTTTCCAAATAAACCCTTTATAAATACGGTAATAGATTTGAAATGAAACCAAATAGTTCCCAGAATCCTTTTCACAAAAAAATGAATTCCTTTAAAAGTCTATGTTCAAATATACCATTAGGCCCAAGGTCTCAAAATCATTTCAAAAATGAAAAACACGTTATTTTTATAAATCAAGGCTTAAAAACTACAAAACCATTTAAAAAATGGAACTATAATAAAATTCATATTTTAATTATTAAAACACCTTTAAAAAAACTAAAATGGAATTTAAATACAACTTACCATGAAACATAAGTCTCTAGAAATTCATTAAACCATTCTAAAGTCAATGAAAAATTAACAAGGGAATGACACATACATATATTACTCTGTAATCATTTTTAAAAAACATGAATCATTTTGAAACATCCATTATGGAAATTTTACATTCAATTTTCATGAAACCTAATCCCATTCCAAGAACTAAAGCCATTCAAATAGTTATTCAATCCTACAATGATTAAATAATATATTTATAAATTTATATAAAAGAACTTAAATTACAAAATAAATTTATTAACATGAAATATGAGGATGTTCTAAGAAACAACTACCTTAAATCAACAACAATCAAGATTGAACATGTATAATCTATTGGTAGATTCCCAATCGAGCAAGAAAATTCCCATATAAACCCTAAAAATAAAATCTAAATTAAAAATCAGATAACTTGGATGCTCGTATAGTATAGAAAAATTAAAATCTTCACGGGGGTGAATAAATCATAGTGAGGATGGGAGATATGGGATGAATATGAGTCCTCAGCTAAAATAATTATCAAGAACCCAAAAATAAATAAAGAAAAAATGTATCAGGAGATGAGGTTTAGTGGAGGGAGGAGCATGATCTAAGGGGGGCTTAGTCAGAGAGTTGAGATATGAAGGTGGGGGAGGAATGATAGAAAAACACTGAAATATTAAGAATAAAAACATGGAAAAAGTTTTAGATAATTTTTATGGTAAAACAATTTGGATTACTTGAATAGTTTTTTGAAGCATGCGGATGTCAGGTTACGCACATTAGAACCCCAAAACCACTATTCATGGTTTCCAATAATACACTACATGGTTTAACTAATGGTTCACTAACCATGTAGAATGAAACTATCCGATTAATTGACCCCCAAAAAATGTAATTCTTAATAATTCTCAACCAATTCAGTGAATAGAAATGATTAATATTTAAAACATTTAATCCCTATATGTAAGAAAATTTTAATTTTCCAAAAATTAATTAAAATAAAACAAAATAAAAATATCAATGATAGGTGGGTGTCATACACAACCTAGTGTTTCAATGGAATATTAATGATTCGAAATATATATTGATGTGATTAAAGAAGCATGTCATTACATTACAAGTCTAATAAAATATTATTTTTTATAGGTTTGAGGTTGGTTTTTGAAGGTAGGTCATTCTCCACTAAATTGACTTTAAAGGACCTTGGTTAATTTTTTACTGATCAAAAGGACGTATAAACATTTTTTAAAATTAAGGAATGTGTATCTATAAGAGGGTAACCCAATTTCGTGATGGATAATGCAACTATATCAAATAAGGATAACCATGTGATGAATAAAACACATGTAAATTTGAATTAAATAAAAATAGATTAATAAATAAATGAAAAATTAGTTTGAGAACATTAGGGATGTAAAGCTATCCCTACACAATTATTTATAATGTATAAAATAATGTATAGATTCATAAAAAGTAAATAAATAATATTTTATAGGAAACATTGAATTAAGGGCGTAAATTGGTGGTGTGGTATAAATTTTGATATTAAAAATAACACATATATAAATAAAATATAATATATTTTTAAGTTTTTTAAATTAAATATAATGTTTTCTATTATTCTATAATCATCTTATATCAATATTATTTTTAATAAGACATCTAATTTATAATCCATATGTATTGGTGTGATCATGAAATCAAGGAAAATAATTTAAAAAACATATATGACAGTTAATTTACATATGAGGTATGATCCTCGAGTTTTCCATGTAGATTAATTTGTTAAAATATAAATATCAATTCATCATTATATACTGATGTTGATTTATGATAAGTAAATACTTGAGTATCATGACCTAACATGGTAGGGATCTTCTGGCTAGAATGAAGATGAGTGTGACACCTGAAGCCTACCTCAAATAAGAAAAGTGTTGTCGACATGGACTAAGTAGGTATACCTCACACTATGGAGGGATTAGCCAATGGTTCTAATACACATGCACAAATCTCAAAACACCAATACAATACAGAAGGAAAGATAGAACTGATACAAAGATGAATTTATAAAACTAAATCCTACATCAGTTAATGTCACACGTATGGGAATGGGAAATTGAAAAATACAATCCCATAAATATTTTAAAAGAGACCAACCTGATAGTAAAGAAGGGAGTATTATCAAGAAGTATCTCATAGAACCCACTATGGAATATCTAGATAAACTATGCTCTACCTTCTACTAGTCCTTCTAGATCATTATCAACATAGATATTGTCTGTATAAGACAAAACAAGTGTGGGCAGATCCCATGGAGTGGTGAGTATAACATACACAATAATACACACCATATCACCAAATATAAAGCATTAATGAGAGTCAAATCATATAAAGGAATAATATTTTGACATATATAAATAATATGGACACAAATTATTAAAGTAAGGTCACAACCATACTAGAAACCTCAGATTCTACTCAAGGATAAATGGTAATTTCCATCAGAGTTAACTGAATCCTTGGGTCATACTGACACTAATGGCACTCATCTAATAGGTCACACCAATCAAACCTCTCCATGAATAATTACACATTATAACTCAACATATTTTAATACATAGTTACAATATCACATATAGGGAAATGAGGGATACATAACCCTACCTAGAGTATTCCTCTAGGATGGGGATCACGCACAGGGTAATTCAGTTACGGGATATCTGAAACAACCTAAGGAAGAATGATAGAGGATAACATCTTTGGCCACATGGTCTGATACCAAACTATTTTAGAATTAATAAATAGATGATATCACTAATCATATTCTCAGGACATGATTTCTCACAATACCATCAAAGGGATGGACCAATGGAACATACCATACTAATAAACTTCTAAAATGAAGAGATATAGGGCCTTAAGTATACCTAGAATAAGTAAAATATGTGTATATGGATTCAATGAAATGTTCCGTCTAGTCTCAAATTTCCCATTTTGGTGCCGGTTTCAGTGTCCTCTAGTTTATTCTCATGTACTTTTTTCATGCTTGTATACATTGGATGTGACCATGTACACTAGTTGTGCTCTCGTACAGTAGTTGTGCCCATGTACATTGGTGATTCCCATTTTTCCCTTGTAATTTCCATGCTTCGATACCCATGTGATGTACACCAAGTAACAAATAAAGGGTTTCAAAGTGTTTGATATGTCACACAACACATTATATTTTATTATGAATTTATACCTGAAATTCCATGAAAGGGGATCCACACGATATGTGTTCATCTGAACTGCAAGCCATGTAACATAGTTTTTCCAAAAAATCTAGAGTTTATTTAATGAATCACCCTTAAACAACATTTCCATCAATTCCATTAAGTTTCAAACTTTAAGGCCTCATATTTAGGGTTGACTATGTGTGACCCATCATCAGTGGAAAAATTTTATCCACCCATTAATTTGAAATTCAATTACCATCGTAGAACATAGCTGAAATGCTGACCCATGAATGAAAAAATAGATCCAAACTCCCGATGTTCCATCATTATCATCACACATTCATCTTTCTTTCAATCCTAAATTCAAATCTACAAAAACAATTCATTTCACCAATGATCGATTACGCAATGATCGATTTCTGTGTATTTTAAAACCATAGGTAAAACAGAACACCAACGATGAATTCTCAAAGAATGAGTGAAGAAAATTCCAAATTACAATAGTATGAAATATACATCCACCAATGTTCAGGATGTCCTTGATCCATTGACTGAGGAAACAAATATTATAGAATAATAAAAGTGGATTAAAAAATTTCTAAGAAAATCTTAATTCCATGAAGAAGTAAATAACCAAAAAACAATCATCGCTCAATGAATCAATTTTCTAATGGATTAATTCAGGTTAAATATTAAATAATATCAATTGTGATTAATCCAAAAAAAATCCAACAATGAGGTTGGATCGATCATCGATGAAGAAAACATTTATCTTCATTGTTATTGGTGAGATCCAAGAACTACTTTATTGAAAACAATCTTTTTGAAAAAATGATCATTAATCCACGTTCCCATCATCACCACCAATGGTCTCCTCAATTTACCTCTAAAATATCTATGGTTACACAACATATACTAGTATTTTTCCAAATCAAGGATTAAATATTAGAGGATTTAGGTAATCCAATTATCAACTACCACATTAATTAATTAATTAATTCTCTTATTGATAAACCAATGACTTCCCTTAATAAAATGACTAACAAGGATAAATGATATTTCATTCCTAGGGTAAAATCCAAGTTCTATTTTTAATCATGATGTTATATTTTCCATATGAACCATCAATTAAGAAATATTCCATTATTTCAAAAAACTTGTTTTCACGTGATATAATATATTTATTAATATTTTTATATCAATACCAGTGCTCCAAGGGACCCTTAATCCTATGATTAATTTTTTTATTACTCTAAAAATATTCTTAATAATAGTTTGAAGTTCTATAATGTAAAAAACCGTAGTTTAATTATTTATGCCATGGTGTTTTCATCTCAAAAAAGAAAAACCTACTCAAAAATTTGAGGGTAATTAGATCACATCTAGTTCTTTCACTACAAGGAGATATCATGTGGGTTCCCATAATACAATAAAACACAAAACATGGGAATAAATCTTCTATGAAGGATCTTATACCTTCAAAACTCAATATCTAATAGGTACTCTATGAATGTATATCCATCCTCAATTTCTGTCTCTCTCTAGTTGATAACATGGGATGGGTCATGTACATACCTCCTCAGCTACGACACAGGGAAGAAATTATGTACTCAGTCTAAGAAAAGTGGTATGGATAACTAATATACCACCTTTCTAACCATAAAAGATATCTGAAAAGGGACAATGAATCTCAAAGATAAATTTTTTCCCTAGACTAATCACTACAATCTTGTCTTAGGTGACACCATCAATAACACATGTTCTCCCTCATTGAAATACAAAGGCCTCCATCAATATTCATAAAGCTTTTTTATATAGGTTTTCACATCACCTCTTATATGATCTCACATTTTTTCATCACTCACACAACCACCAATCCCATGTGTTCTAACTCCCTTTTATT
This sequence comes from Viscum album, assembly GCA_963277665.1. Lineage (NCBI taxonomy): Eukaryota > Viridiplantae > Streptophyta > Magnoliopsida > Santalales > Viscaceae > Viscum > Viscum album. The sequence continues at coordinate 1,215,450,769 of OY728137.1, forward strand.
AACCTAAAAAAGTATTGACATGAAAAGTATCTCATATATGGACTCAAATTATACCATATTTATGGTGGAGTGGTATCTATTGCTATACATATTTTATTATGAGGTTAAATGATCCCCCTAATTATAGATAATGTTAAACTTGAAAGCTCAAAGAATGTCCTCCAGAACCTAAATGATCCTCTCAATCAAGCCATTTATCTAAGGGCGGAATGTTGTGCTCAAGTTTAATTGAGTCCCAAAGGCCTCCTATAATCCACTCTATAATCCTGATTTAATGAAAAAATAATGATATAAAATGACCATTGAAGAGTCTCTATGAAACCCGACTCTCTTCTACACATAATGGCATTCCAATCTCTATACTGAACTCTACCCTCTGATGAATAAAAAGTTTACCGACTTGGTCAATTGATGTATGATAAACCATATGACATCATGTAATATAGCTAATATTAGAGGACCTCTAATAAATTACATATATATAACATCCCAATTAAACTCTAACACCTCAGGGGGATGAGGAAAGCCCATTAGATTTTATTTCTCATCCTTAACCTATATGCATATGATGTGTTGAGAGATAAAATAATTTACCCACATCTTTATCCCTAGCCACCAGGACTAAAATAGAATGTTCTAGTACGTATTTGACACTCTTGTATGTACTTATAAGGAGGTAATTTGAAACTCACTAAAAAACTCATCTTTTTGGAACAAAAGTAACATCACACTCCCTTAGAAAAGGATGACGTGATCCCAAAATTTAGGAAATCCATTAGGAGCATGTCTAGGGAATATCTATCCATGTAGGTGATAACATTAGATATATCTAAATTGAGAGTCCATAACACACTAAATAATACAAGGGATAACCACCATCAACTAGAGGTATGTTGCAGCATCCTCGTCCACTAAGGAAAACAACAACGTGTCTACATACTTTGATGCATTTCTAAAAAACTATGAATAATGTCTCTTACTGAAAGAATCTACCAAAACATTAAGCTTTTTATTAGTATATATAATATCATAGACATAATATTATATTATATGTTTCCATCACCTATATCTCATTTTAAAAATTTTTTATGAAAATATTTACATAAGACTCTTTTGGTCAAAATAGATGGAAAACCGATCACCTATAAGGTAGTGCCACCTCTTCATATAGGTGAAGTCCACTCTTGCAAGATATAGATCATTGTTTGTGTAGTTATCCTCATGGGGTATTAGCCACTAGAACCCATAATCCATAAATCCCAACCTATACATCAGAATACATCTATTTCAAGTTCTACCTCAATCATAGAACACCACATACTCAACACCCTCTTCAAGTAGTCTCAATATAGAGGTTCTCTCCAACCTCTGCTGTAACTTTGGAGAAGCTTGATGGAATTTCTCTATCCACATGAAAGCCTGTCTCTTTCAGGTCAAATATGTAATAGAAACTAAAATCCTAGATAAATTAGGCATGAATCTCCAATTGTATCCTCTTAACCCAATGATGATAAACACATCAACTCTACTCTTGGGTGTGTACTATGCTAGTATAACCTCATGGATTATTGGGTCCATAGTTACTCCTTCTTCTAAGATGACATGTAATAGGAAGTGGAATACGTGAACCCATAAATGGAACCTTGAAAGATTGCCCTATTTTTGGTTCTATTGGAGTATATTGAGTACCATCATAAAATTTCTCACATGTTCCTCCTATAATTCTAAGTACACAAGGATGTCATCGATGAAGGATTATCTTAAAAATATAGTTTTTAAGACCCATGAATATTTTTGGGGAATTTCACACACCAGAAGTCAACAAAAAATACTATGAGTTCCCATACGAACATTATAATGTCACCCTTGATGTATCCTTGTCACTCACTCAGAGATGGGGATAGTCTGACCTAAGGTCAATCTTTGAGAAACAACTATCCCCTTTCAACCGGTCAAAGAGTTAATCGATTCTTGTGAGTGAATCGTTATTATTAATGGTTTCCTAAATTAGGTGTTGATAATCAACAAAAATTCTCAAGATCCCATAAACTTATGGGGACAACAATAGCGGGGATTTCCAAGGGGATACATAGGGTCTGAAAAATAATTTTATTTATAAATCCTCCAATTTCATCTTCAACTCTCAAAGGGCTATGAGGGCCATTTTTTACACAAGAATATATATTATGTTTGTAGCATCACGTATTTAAGAAAGGTACGGACCACATAATTTTTTTCCAATTCCTTGAAGTGACCCAAGGCACATGCTCGCATAGCATGTTGCGGGTCCCGAGCAGCAATTAATTTACAAAATATTTGTGGGGGATTTATGTAAAATAATACATATCTCCTAGTGATTTATTTTGGGTTAAAAAAAATTGAAAAGAATTAAAATATATAAAAACAAATTTAAAGAAATCAATAGAGAATAAAAATGAATTAAAATAAATAATAAAATAAAAAATTTGACATTAGAAGAAAAAAATAATTCAAAATGGGTTTATCCCAATTTTTTATTTTTTTTCTCTTCCCTTTTATTTTATTTTATATTATTATTCATTTTTTTATTTTTTTATTATTTTTTCCCTCCTTTATTTCTGTCATTTTTCTATTTTTCTCTTTTATCCTCTCCTCCCCCCTCTCTTTTGCATCATGCCCAAACATGCCTAGGTGGTGAACCACCCCATCCTCCTTCGAAAGACCATTCCACCTACTATTCTTCACTGTTTCCAACACCATTGGAAGCACATTGAAGCTATCAGTAATGATAAACATCCACACCAAGAATTTTGGAGTTTCATCCACTATCCATCATACAATATTCTACGGGTTTTTAACCCAAAATTGGGTTTTTTCCTAAATCCTATGATTTCTTCTATTTTAGGTAATATAAAAGGTTTTCAAATAACTAATAATATTCTTTGACTATAAGGTAGTTTTCCCTTGATCTTTCCTATCCTTTCATCTCTTTATTTAAATCACACCATTATGCCACTCATTGGTGCCTGCTAGAGAAGAGTAAATAATGTTTTTACTTTTATTAAACTATTTATTCATGATCCTTATGTCTCCTGTTTAAGTAAAACCACTTCAAATGTTGTTTTCTGTCCATTAGATACCCCTTTGGGTGTGCTGATAAAGTTGGCCTATTTATCTTTGATCGTGAACCATTAGTTCATTATTACATGTCAATGTTCAATAACTAGGGTTCATATTTTAAATTAATTAAATTATTTAGGATGAATTTTAAACCATCTATTTGGTTATACATTAATTTTTTTATTCCTATATAATTTCCGTTTTATGTCTTGATGTTACTTGATATGTAATAAATTCAATGCCTTTGACTATAATGATAAATTAACAAATCTATTTATTATTTTCCTATTATTATTAGTTGTGATTGTTGGATGAAATTAATAGTAAACATGGCATAAAATTGGTTAATTAAAAAGAGTAAATAAAAAATTCTTGCTCTGTTATATATATAAATATTAATAGATTATTTCCTTGTTGTATTAAATTTATCATGCTAAGGAGAGAACTTGGGTTTCCTATTAGGTACTCACATTTGGACTCTTCGTACTCGATGGGTTACCATACTGTGTGCTGGGAAATCGATGTTTTAGGCTCACTAGTCAAGGGATTCCCACATGATTTTTCTATACTATTGGCTGAAACCTGTTCCCTAAGGGGTAACCAAGGAAATATCTATTAGAAAATTGGCTTGGCCTAGCTCAGTCGATACACTATCCCTTATGTGTGATACCTGTGATATACTCGTAGTTACTATACCACAAGTGATAATTGGAATAACGCAAGTATTTCTTTGGATAGGATCATGGCATTAGATTTCATTGATTGGATGCTCTTAAGCCAACCTTAGGGATGATCTTAGGATCCACCTATAAATTTATTTGTTTTAATATGAATGCTTGAGATGTTTTATTTATATTGAATATTTTTTTTAGGATTTGTGTTACCTATATTCTCCCTTTATTGAACCTAGTGTGACACATTTACTAGACCCCAAGACAATGCACAAGATTGGGGGTGTGCCCTTTTTTGTGTGTTGTGTTACTTAGGCCATTATATATATATATATATATCATTATACTTTACCAGGTACTTTTTCCAATTCCCAGCGTAGGCTATAGTAGGTTGTATGGAACATGTGTCTACTTTGGAACCCGAACCATGTTACTTTCTTTTTAAATTGTTTAAATGATTTCATTTATTATATATGAAAAAATGAAATTTGTTTACATCATGAAATGGAAAGGCCTAGACACCGTGAGTGCTGGTCTAATGAGTGTATATCTCAAACCTTTCTAGGGTACCTTTTGGTACCCGAGTACACATTATGTACATAGGTATGAAGACAAGGAAGTGTGGAAATCCAAATTCTTCATTACTTTGATATTTTGGTTAGAGATTGGGTGCAGAGGACCAAGCCAATGTATGGGATATTGTGTGGATGTTTTTGGTATTTTTATATTTTTTGTAATCACACCATCTATTATTATACCATATACCCCTTCAATTTTACTATTTATATTTCTAATCTTACATTGACATTATCCTGATATTGTAATGATTTTTCATCTTCTGGAGTTTTTTTATTTGATGTGCCATTTATCTGCTTCTGTGGGTGTTTATTTTCTATTCTATATTTCATTTTATACTTGTTTGAATATTATCATCCACTATGAAATACCTTTTCTTATGATGTCATAATATCCCCATATAATTACCCAAGGCCCTCACTGCTAGTCAGTGTCCTCTGGAATTTGGGGATATGTGGTTGAGGCCTTTTGGCCCACCGACTCGGGGACTATTTTAGAGGCACTCGGGGTGGGACGCTACAAAGTGGTATTAAAGGTAGGTTTTTTTCATTTTGTCTTACTGTTTTGGTTAGATATGATACTAGGATATGGGGATTTGAAACTTACCATGTGCTTGGACGTAGCATTCCCATGTAATGGGAAAACCCAATTTTCATAGGTTGGGATTTCAGTTATTTATTATACCATTTATTGTTGATATGACTTCACCGTCGAGTGACACACTTGTTTTATGTTTTTTTTGGTATTGGTATGATTGAGATGAAATTTTTTACTATTGAAACCCAATGAAATCCGAGATATACATTTACATCCATCATATTAGGAACCATAGGGATTAAAATGACATGAATATTTCCATACCATATCTACAATCTTTGTTCATCTTCCTTTTTTCATTTGTGTGATTTTATATTAGTGGTAATATCTTACAATACTTATTTGTTAAATATAAATCATGTACCATATATCAATATAAAATTTACATCGTAAGTGTAATTGTTAGAATTTGGATTGACCTTACTTGGGAGGCCTTGTACCTTCCCTTTTTTTATTAATATTTCACCTGTTTACCTCTTCTACTATAGAATCATGTCTAAGGTGTGTGTTTTAAAATTGTAGAGCAATGTCCCCATGAAGTCTCTGTATAGTACACTAGAAGAGTAGTGATGAGAACATTCCAGTTTTGGGGGGGTTCCAAAATACTTATAGTGATTCCTATAGAACAAACCATAGTGCCTCCTATAGTTCCTCTTATGGAACCATGTCTCGATCTTCCAATGGGCACAAATTCTCAGTTAATGTACAGTCTTATAAGGCTCATGAAATTAGTTTAGAGTGTTCTCAGGACTTCCTTGAATATGGAAGATCTTATGTGGTATTTTATGTGAAAAAATCATCCCTCCTTTTTAGGGGAAAGTGGCCCCAATGCTGCAAAGTCACAAATAGATTCTATGAAATCCATCATCGAACATCAGGAGACACTTCCTGAGATTTGGGTCATACTTTCTATCTTTATGCATCATGACTCCACCAAGAATTGGTGGGATGTCATTTCTCAATTTGAGAAACCCAGAGACATGGTCTGGGTATACTTCCAAACATCTTTATTTGATCACTTATTCCCACTGACTATGAGAGAATATTGCACCCGATAGTTCTTACATCTTTAGTAGAGAAGCACTATATACATAAGGGGGAATGGGATCTCTAGGAATATCGAGCTGGACCAAAGTGTTATGGACTAGGCAAAGTGATGTATAAGATAGAAAATGTCTTTATGAGGGACGATGGATTGCATTAAGTGGATTTCACTCCTATTGTGGATCATTTCATGGACGTATTCGCTATATAATTTTCTGTATTACCTTCTAGGAGGTATGTTGACTTCACTATCAAGTTAGTGCTAGGTGGGGAACCAGTGTCCATTTATCCTTATAGGATGGTGCCGATATAGCCAAATGAACTAAAAAAAGTAGCTTTAGGATCTTGAGGTGATGGGTTTCATCAAACGTAGTACATCGCAGTAGGGTTTACCTGTCATTTTCACCGATAAGGTGAAATATACCCTCATATTATTCATGGATTACCATCATCTCAACTAGAATATAGTAAAGAATCAATATATGTTTCCTCTTATAGATGGAATCTTTGACCAAATATAAGGGGAAACCATTTTATTCAATAATGAATTGAGGTCATGATATAATCAGGTGCATGTAAGAACATTAGATATACTACATACATATTATCTAAGCAGGTAGGACTTGTATGAGTTCTTGGTTTTAATTTTTGGTTTGATAAACATTCCATCAATTTTCATGGCTCTGAAGAATTGGGATTTCCACCCGTACCTTGATTCCATTGTGTTATTATTTATTGATGAAATCTTGGTGTATTCACACTCCAAACCCGACCATGAAACCCAAATTGAGATCATGTTGGGACACTGAGATAGCACTATCTATTTACAAATATTAGTAAATACCAATTTTGGATTGATAAGGTTTACTTATTGGGTCACATATTATATGAAGTAGCTGTATCTGTTGACCTAGAAAAAGTGAGCGGAGTATTTTCATCAGAGAATCCCAAGATGTATTTGATATACGCATCTTATTAGGGATGGATGAATATTATAGACATTTCATCTTGGATTTCTATCGCTTCGCAGTGCCTCTCATGACCCTGACTAACAAGGGAGTAAATTTAATTTGGAAAGAGGTTTGTGAGAAATCTTTTCAAAAGTTAAAGGTAAGACTCATGATAGATCCAATACTGATTCTACCTAAGCCAAGAAGAAGTCACACTATTTACTATGATTCTTTAGAAGTCTGGATGGGGGATGTTCTGATGTCTGGTGGTTGAGTTTTGGTTTATGTATCACCCTAGATAAAGTCTCACGAGCAGAACTATCCTACACATGATCTTGAATTAGTAGATGTGGTAATGATCTATTTTGTTTGAGACTCTATTTTTTTGGAGAAAGGTTTGTTGTTTACACAGATCATAAAAGATTGGAATATATCTCTACATAGTGGGACATAAATTTGAGGCAGCTCAGGTGGGTCGAATAATTTCAGTCATTTGAATTTGAGATTTCTTATACCCCTAGAATGGGTAATGACATGGCTGACACTTTGAGGCACAATACAGTGATACAAGAAATCTAGGTATCCAAAAGTGGGTGATAGATTATGGTTTGTTTTCTGAGATGCATCTATAGGCTCCAGAATAGAACAAACAAACTATTTTAGCAGCTCTTGCAGTGACATACTCTCTTTTGGAGTGAGTTCACATGTGACAGTTATCTGATATAGAGGTGGTCATTTTGGGGGAAATCATCACTAGAGATAACCCACCCCTTTTTTGGGTTGTTGATAGAAGTGAATATCTTCTCTACCGTGGTGGTTATGGGTCCCTTCTGATATTCAGGAAGAGTTGATGAGGAAATTTCATGCCTCTATTTGGGAATTTTATCCTAGGATTACCAATATGTACAAATATATAAATCGTCCATACTGTTTTATAGGTATGAAGAAACAAATAGAAAGTTTCATTACCCAGTGCTCCACCCGTCAGTAAGTGAAGGTAGAGCTCCAACTAATTACTGGTCTCGTACATCCTCTTTCCATTCATTAATGTAAATGAAATGATGTCCCCATGGATTTTTTTTATAGTCTTACTGAGATCTTCTTGAGGTAGTGATGTAGTATGGGTGATATTCCATAGGTTAACCAATGTCACACACATCCTACCTATCCAAGAGGCCTTATTTATTGATGATTTTGGGATGATTTATATTCAAGAGATAGTTTGAATTTATAGAATTCCCTATTCTATCATGTTAGATTGAGATGACCATTTCACATCACGTTTCTTGAAAGGGTTGTAGAAGGCACTTGGTTCACAGGTGCTTCTGAGTAGTACATATCACCCCCAGATAGATGGGTAGTCCGAGCACACCATTTAGGTGTTAAAGGATATATTGTGATCCTATATCCTTGATTTTTGTGGTTATTGGGAGAAACATATTCCTCTTATTGAGTTTTCATATAATAATTGATTTCATGCAACAATTCAAATAGCTCCATATGAGGTCCTCTATGGTAGAATGTGAATTTCACTTCTATGCTCGCTCGAAGTAGGTGAGGAAGATCTTATGGGCCCTTATCTCATTCAGGAGACTTCTGGGAATGTCTAGATGATTCAAAATAATATTGATATAGCTTAGTCTAGACATAAATCTTATATTGATCATCATCATAGACCCCTAGAATTTGTGGAGGGGCATCGTGTATTTCTACATGTTTCATTGAGGTTGGGTCATAAGAGAATCAAGATACATGGAATGTTATTGCTAAGATAAGTCATTACATTCGAGATAGTGGAGGGAATTAGGCTGATGACCTATTGATTGCTATTACCTCAGAGGTATTGTGGTAATAATGACATCTTCCAGATCTTTTATCTTTTATATTATCATCCAGACCCATCTCATTCGTTTGACCCGGACGACATCGAGCCTGAGGTGGATGCAACCTTCGAGGAGCATCCAATTCATGTCATCAACTGTATAATGAAAGTTTTTTGAGGTAGCTTAGTTCCCCTGGTTTTAGTTTTATGGAAACCCAGATTCATTTAGGATGGTCCATGGGATCGAGATACTGATGTATGTGCTTAGTGGCCAGAACTTTTCTCAAATGACGTTCCACTACCATCGGAAAGGCAAAATGGGGATGAGTTGTCTTAGGTTAGGGAGATTGTAACATCCCAACTTTAACCAAGGTACTGAGTATTTAATTTTTAGTCCAATTATTTAATGTTACCCAAGGTGTGCGACCGCATAGCCTGTTGCTGATCCCGAGTAGCAATTAAATTTTTAAATGGTTGTGTGGGATTAATATAAAATAATTCATCGCACCCTAGTGCTATGTTTCTATTTAAAAATATTTAAAAATGATTAAAATAATAAAAATAAATTTAAATCAATAAAAAGAGATGAAAATGGAATTAAAATAAAAATAAAGTAAGAAGGGGACACGAGAAGAATAAAGGAAATTGAAAACTTTTTTAACCCATTTTTAATATTTATTATCATCCTTTATCTTCTTTTTTTAAAATTTTTCCTTTTTATTTAGTTACTTTTTTTTTCTACTTCCCTTATTTATTGAATTTTTCTTTTTTTTTCTCCTTCCTCCTCTCTTATCCCCCCTCTCTCATGTGTTATGCCCCCCTTTGCCCAGTTGGTACACCAACGCCTCCCCCTCCTTTGGAAGACCACTGCACCTCCAATTCATCTCCATTTCCAATGTCGGTGGAATGTCATTAAATATATAGGTTAAGGTAATCATCTACACCAATAATCATTGATTTTTATCCAATTTTAGTTGTATAATCATCTCCAGAATGTTTTTAACCAAATTTTGGGGTTTTCCTAAATCCCCCAATTTATTCCATTTTTGGTCAAATAAATGGTTTTTGTGAAAATGTGGGATACAATACAACTATGCGATTGAGTACCATTGATATTTCTCGTGGTTTTGTCACTTTAATTAAATCGTACCGTTGTGAAACTCATCAGTTCCTACTGATGAAGCCTAAAACATATGTTTAATTTATTAAATTGCTTCCCCTTGAACTGTGTAACTCTTGTTTAGGGCCAAACCCTTCCTAGGTTGTTTTAATGTTATCGGATTCCCCTTTGTGTGTTCCAAAATAGTTGTTCTATTTGACTTTGGCCTTAAACCACTAGCTTATCATTATGTGCTAGTGTGTGATAACATGGGTTGAGGTTTTAAATTGATTAAATTATTAATGAAGAATCTTAAACCATGTATTTGGATTTCTATAAATTTTTTATGCCAAAGTAATTTTTTTTATAAGTTTTTCCATTCATTTCTAAATGATAAATGCAGTTAGTCTACTTACCCTAATAATGTGAAACTTTTTTTTAATATTGTGCTATTATTATTAGGTGTGATGGATAACTGTAATAGTGATATTGGAATTAAATTGGTTAATAAAAAAGTAGGAATCACAAATTCTTACTCTTTATATATATATATATATATATTCTTTCCTTGATGTTTTTAATATATTGGGTCGGGGATAGATTGTGGGTTCTATATTAAGAACCAAATTTGGACTCTCCACACTCGATGGGTTACCATACTATGCACTGGAAAAATGATGTCTTAGGCTCACCATGAAAAATATTTCCCTTGTAAGTTTCTATACTATTGGGTTATATTGGTTCCCTATAGGGAAACCGAGGATGGATATGTTGGAAAATTGGATACGCCCGACCTCAGTTGATACTCAATCCCCTTACATGTGATACTTGCAACATACTCACAGCTAGCAAACCATGTCTGATACTTGGACTCTTACAAAGATTTACCTAGATATGTTCATGGAATTGAATTTAATTTATTTTATGATTCTAAAAAAACCTCATGGATGGGCTCAGACTTTGACCCTTAATTTTTCAGTTTTAATATGAATTCTTGAGATATTTTATTTATACTGCATAGAGTTATTTTTCATGCTTCGTGATAACTCTCTTGTGAGTTTATTGTACCTAGATTGATATATGGATTAGACCCCAAGAAAAAGAACAATCTTGGGGGTATTCCCTTCTGGTGTGTTGTGTTACTTAGGCATTGGTATATATATATATATATATATATATATATATATATATTTATGCTTTACCAAGTACCCTTTCAGACTCCTGACATTGGCCAAAGCAGGTGGTATGGGGTATGGAATAGGTTTCCACATAGGAACTCAGACCATATTACAATATTTTTCAATTATTTAAATGATTTCATTAATTATATATGGTACACTGCTATTTTTAGAGAATGAAATGGAAATGTCTAGACACATTGGGTGCCTTCCTTCAGAGAGTAAATCTCATACCCTAATTAGGAATTTTTTGTAATCGAGTAAAGTTTATGTCTATATATATTGATACAAGGATGTGGGCCAATCATTATTCTTGATTATTTTTCTATTTTTGATGGAGGTTGAGGAAGATGACCAAGCCGATTCTCGGGATGCCGTGTGGTAGTTTTTGGCCTTTTGGTTGTTTTTTGTTAGTATGCATCTATTCTAGTACTCTATACCCCTAAAAATTTAATATTTACATTTTAAATCATACATTTTAATCTTCTTAGTATTTTTATGATTATTTATCTTCCATGTTTTATTTATTTTTAGGGTCATTTACCTGCTTCTCCTGCTCTCTATTTTCTTTTCTATTTGCTTCCACTACTTGTTTGAATGTTATCTTCTACTGTGAAATACCTTTTCCTATAAGGGAATAATCTCTTCCAATAATTACGCATATCCCTTAATACTATTCGACAACCTCTGTCATTTTGGGAGATGCTCTTTAGGTCTTGTGGCCCACCATTTTGGGGACCATTTTAGAGGCACATTAGGTGGGACACTACAATGTTTGTACTTTGATGTATGTACAAGTAAATATTGATCTATAAGTGGGGAGGTATGCCTAGAACATCCTTAGTTAAGAGGTTTTCATACTCCTCCACCACTACATGAAGATGAAATATTATATCATCTAATGCTCCAAGGGTAATACCATCAAACAGATGAGTAATTGGTTGTATCCTCTTAAAAATGATTCCACCTTTCTCAACCTGAAGTTCCTTCCCACCAATAAAGGAAAACCACATCATATTGAATCAGAGGCACCACATCCTCATTCAGAAATAGATAATCTTTATATGAACTAAGAATCTACATTCCATACTTAGAATTACTTCATAAGGAATCATCGCTACTATGGAAATATCTCATAGAATTATCCGTAGAAGTGTGTGATCATTGAATGTCCCCTTGTAGAAGTCTATAAACACAAGTGTAGATCCAATGTCTCCAATATAAGATCTAGATATTGAATAGGGGGTGTGGTAAGAAAAATAGGCTCGTTCAAATGTCTATCAATAATGAAACTAAATAAGAGAAGACCCAGATCATACCTCAAATCATACCTAGAGACTCTTTGCAGAAAACCTCTACTTATTGCATCTTTCGTTTCCCATGACCACCAACTCCATTATCCTTATGTGGACAAACTAAGGGTGGTGGTGGAAAAAGATGAAATAATTATCTATATCCCAATACTCTCCCACCACCTCTATCAATTCCTCCACTAAGTGGACATACCTTATTTAGATGTTGTCTCTTCTTAATAAGTCCATACACCTCTCCCTATCTATTGTTCTGTGGGTTAGATGATACAACATGATATTTGATCACCCATAATAGTAATAACATTGTTTCTCCCTCAGAATAATGGAACAATCTTATGAGTTGTGACCTATATACCATCTATGTTAATACTATCTCCATAATCACCTCACATGCCTAGATCATCGAGTCTATCATTGAATACTAGCTATCGAATCCTCAGGTATAGGGTTCCCACTTCCAAAAAAATACCAAATCCTACTTAGAATAAAATATCTCCTCCATCCATGAATTATCTAACACTCCAACATAAGAAGGTATGTATAGAGATACCACACAAGTATAGATATCACAGAAACTTCCAAACTCAATAATATGTGATTAAAAGTATACATCACGAACCATATCCGTAGAGTACCAAGAGTGGTTTTTGAACCTTTATTCATACTTTGAAACTGTCATGCTTCCCTATTATATTTATAGAAAATACTGTATATGTACTTCCCATAGTGTTGCTAATTTTAAATCCTCACTGAAGATGTGATTAGACTCTTTATAGGTGAGAGTCGCCTCACCATGTGGCTGAATCACCAGACTCCACCATCTCTCCATGGATCCATGGATAATGATCTATTATAAGACTATAAAATCATATGAAGGGGTCATAATAAAGTGAAAAACTCACACAACTACCTTAATTCAGTCCTCTCTTAGCTGTGGGTCTGACTCAATATGAAACATTAGGGCTATCTAACTCTAAAACTTTTAAAATTCACCCATCATACGAGCATCATCTTCTGATACTATCAGGACATCCATCTACTCAGTGGGCGGGGGTAGGACTAGTGTACCACCCATAGGTACCAAATCCTATATAGGACACTAAACTAACTACTTATCCCTAATAATATCATCACCATGATCCGGATATGGAATCTTATCTTGATTCCATAACAAAGGAATCCATATAAATCATGATGAAACATGGTAAAATTATATATTTGGGGAGTTTACGAGAGAAGGGAATGGAAATAACAACCTATTATTACATGATACAAGTGCCAATGTTTTATCTATTAACACTCCCTACTTGTACCAAGAAAACAAGTATATTGTCATAGTCCTAGTGGATAGATATTTTAGCCACTACACCATCCCTAGGTTCCCTGTCCAAATATATGAAATTGAAACACTTTAAGATTATTTCTGTACTTCCCAAACAAAAACTCATAGCTATACTATATCCAAACTCTAGTCCTAAGTTAAAATTTCCTCTAATACAATTGTTTCATGACCTAACTAACTAGGTCATACATGGATGGTGTAAATATGAGTGTAACACCGCAAGCCTGCCTCCAATATGTTAGTGGATGGAAAAAGAACTGAGTAGGAATATCATAGACACATGAGGCATTAGAATAGGGTACCTATACACACACATAGACACACACACACATCTCCAAAAACTAATATAATGTATAAGTAATGATACAAATGACACCAAAATTCATTAATATAATTAAATCCCATATCATAAAATGTCACATATATAGGAAAAAAGAGACAAATACAAGACACCACAAAAGGTAAAAGATTCCAACCTACTAGTAAGGTGTGTAATACTATAAAAAAGAAAATCCTAAAACTATCTACAGATTTTCTAAATCAACTATATCACTCATATTATTGCTCCTCCATGATCTTCATCAAGAATGGTTTAATAATTATAAGACATGAATCATATGGGTAGATACCTTGCAGTAGTGAGTATAACATATATATTAGGACACCCCAAAAACACCAAACATAAAGCATTAAAGTGGGTCATATCTTAGGAAGGGATAAAAAAAAGCCAGATATACGTAAGATACACACACAATCTCAATGTACAGTCACAACCACACTTCTTGTCTATTATTCCATTTAAGGATTCAAGGAAACATTTGACTGACAGTAGTCACTCCTTAGTTCATACTAACGCTAATGACTATAACTTCAGATGTTGAGTTCGTCGGGCCTCACTAGGAATAATTTCATCAGAAAACTCATAATATATCCATATAATGTTAGGGGATCACACCCAAGGCCTATGGAAGATACCTAACCCTACCTACCGTGTTCCACTAGGATGAGGATCACACTCATTGAAAGTTGGTAATTGGATACTTGATCCAACCTAGGGAATAATGATATAGGATCACACCCCAAGACACACATAGTGATACTTACCTCAGTCTAGACTAATCTTTGTAGGGTATGACTCATCTTATGGTTAGTATGGGTTGCATCATTGTACCCTTATAGTGGTGGACCAAGGAAATAAACACCACTAAAAACCTTCTAGTCTGAAGTGAACAGGGTATTCAACTTTCCCTTGAAGAAGTAAATGGTGTGTATATGGATTAAATGTCATTTAATAACTAGCCTAAACATTCTTGAATCCATGCATGCGCCTTTGTCCTTCATCCCATGCCTATGTTATCTAGCTATACCTGTGTACACTAGTCATGCCCATGTATGATGGGCATGCACTTGTATGCTGGTCATGACTATGTACACTATCCATTACTATATACAATGTCCCTTCTAGTGTACAGTGGTTGTTCCCATATATAATTTATATGCCCTTGTATAATAATTATTCCCATGTACACTGGTCATGCCTATTTATATTTTTTGTGCTCGTGCGGACGGGTCATCCCATGTATTTTGGTTATTCCACTGTACTCTGGTCATTCCCATGTATCCTAGTTGTGATTGTGGCCAGGTACCCCTGAGGTACACAAAATTGTACTAATCAAGTGTCACCAAACATGGTATAAGTCACACGATATGTGATAATTTATTCTATGTGTAAACCCAAATTGCTGCGTAAAATGTTCCACAAAACATGTGTTCATCCAAACAACACATCGTGTGACTCGAGTTTTCATTAAATCTCTGTTTTATTCTATGTGTATTTAAAAAACAACCACCATATCTAATTGCACTTAGAGTCATTCTTGTGGATCTTAGATCTGGGGTGTATCACGCTTGATCCATATCTGGTTATTGGATTCATTCCATCAATTTGTTTATAAGTTGATTTATATCACACTACATTATCGAAATGTTATCCTGAAAATAAAAAACACATGATCTTAACTAGTAATGTGATTTAATCATTATCATAGCTCAATAATTATATCTATCATGATTTTAAACATTTACAAATAATCTATTTCACTAAATACTGATTGTATAATGACCAAATTGCATGTATTTTTGAATAACTACTCAAATTGAAAATTGATAATGAAATCTTTAAGAAAGTGGTGGGAAAAGAAAAAAACTGAAGAAAGATAAATGAAATTGGAAAATTTTCATATTATTCTTGATCCATTTATGTATGAAATGATTATTGTAGAATAATAAACTAGGATCAATAAATTTCCAAACAAATCCTTTTTTAGGGAAAAAGCAACCTCAAAACAAACATCAACATACAAATCAATATTCTAAAGGTATTAGTTAAAATATGAGATTAGATAATAAAAATGGGAATTTATGTAGAATAAATCATCCCTTCTACATATTGGATCGATCACTAATGAAGAATAAATATTATATCATTATCATTGGTGAGATGTAAGATCTAAATTATTATAAATGATATCCTTGGTTGATTGGTCATCAAACCAAGATCTCATTATCACCGCCAAAGATCTCCATAATGACCCTCTCAAATATCTAAATTTATGAGAGTATCCATAGAAATTTTACATAATTGGGTTTAAATTGAAGATGAATTAGGTCATCCAATTAACAACATAAAAATAAATAATCAAATTCATTTTCTGTTTTATCCACACATGACTGGAATTAAAAATGATCATTGAGCACAAAGGTTATGTTGATCCTATAGTAAAACAAAAATTATGGATTAAATGGTGGTAATTGATTGTAGGACCCCGAGGCACCCTGAGAGGGGAGGGTTGAATCAGGCTGAAAACTTTTTCTCTTAAACTGAGGATATTTTCCCCACGTTGGTAGGAACTAGTTAAAACTATATGAAGAATATGATCTGTAATGAAACATTCACATGCAAAGAGATGACACAAAAAAATTTACTTGGTTCACCACTAAGGGCTACGTCCAAGGAGCATACGCCGAAAAGTTTTCGGGCGTACCAAATTCCACTATTCTTCACTAGTTGTGGATTAAAAAGGTTCGAGCATAGTCACTCTGTCCAAGGCTAACTGCCTTTATAATTGTTCAGGGATAGCTCAATGCGTCCCTCAGGTCACTCCCATTGACTCCCCCTGGCTCACTGCTGTTGGTGAAGTCCCACTCAGTTTATAGACGTGAAGGTCTCTTCATCATTGCTCAATGAATGCATCATCTGCATTATGGGGATTCTCTGTTGAAGTAAAACTATCACCCGTGAACTGATCTACAACTTTCGTGCAGCACCAAGACAACTGGCAAGCCTCAACAACACCTGGAGCGCAACTCCAAGGTGGCACGCAACTTTCAAGGACGATGCACAAGTTATAACTGTCGCGCAAGTCCACCTTCAACACTTGCGCGATTCAGTCTTCTTTAAATCCAAACATACACGACTCAACTTATTTTCAACTCAAGATGATTTTGAAACCTAATGGAAACCTATCGCGCAACTTCAATTCTGGCATGAAACTTTCACTAAATCACTCGCGCGACTACTAGACGGGCAGCAAACAACTGTCGCGCTGCTCCACCTTGCGCGACCCACCAACAGTTGCGTGACTTCAACACCTACATGACAGGAGCTCTGAATTTATTCAATTTCAAATTTTGTGTTGAATGAGGAGGGGTGGTCCTCTATTTATAGGCATTCAAATACCCTGCGCGGCGGCGCGCAAGTCTTCCCTCGACGTGCAAGTCTCGGCGCGCAACCCTTCTGTCCCCCTAGACACTTGCGCGACCAACTTCCATTATTGGGAACTCCTATTTTCATTTCCATATTTTGATGATCAAAACATGATGGTCAAATGGTGCACAACATTCCAATCCTCTAAGGTATCGGTGGACAAGTCCTTTCACCGCGCGCAAGTCACTTGCACGACCAAACTAATACTTGCGCGACCCTCTTTTCTTTTCCATATTTTCATGTTCTCATTCTAAAAAACATCAGGCACTCAAGTTTCCAAGCCTCTAAGGCCTCGGCGCGGAAGTATCTTTTCCAAAAACACATTTCTCCATATTTCAAGTTTTGAAGCCCAAAAATTTGGCAAAAACTGGGAAATAATGCCATCTTCAATACTGTTGTCTGGTTGAACTGTATGATCACTTTGCTGATACACATTCTGAAATTCCACTGAGGATAGACAAAAAACACAAACCATACTCCAATTCATTCACAGAACATCCATGGTTCCAACATTGATATCCCATTTGAAACACCATTTAATAGATATTCCATTATTTTAGAAAAAATTCATTCATGCAACATGATATATTTAATATTTATATTATATCAACACTTAGGCTCATCATATAAGTCCCCATCCTTAATCATTACATAATATTGAGTTTTAGTCAAGAATTTAATTTCTCTCAAATTGATGATATTTTTATGTTTATAGTTTTAGAGAATTATTCCATACCTATTACATAAAAAACTATAGGAAAGAAATGTAGTCACTTCCAAATAGTATCCATTTTTTTTCACCAAAGGAAAACCTTTTAAAATAAATATGGATTTCTTTTTGAGACATATCTTCAATTATTTCATCATGAAATATTTGTTTTCCTTAAAAATAATAAGAACTGTATTTTTTTTAAACCAGGGATTATCATAAAAATCTTAGTACGGTATATAAATATGGTATGAAACTGTTAGTCTATGAATATTTTAAACTCCTGAAAACATTTTCACAAAATCATAATTTTCACCCATAAAAAATAATCTCTTTATCATACCTCAAGAAATCATAAGATTCCAAAAAATAGGTTAGAAATAAAAAATAACAAAGGTAATTTTTTTAATCCATATCATACTTACATTATATCTTTCACAACTATATAGTGAGTAACCTTCATGGTTATGTTTCAAATACCCATCATTGTATGTTCCTTAAATCTCATAGGAGAAAACTTATTATTTAATCATGTATCATTACCTAATGAATTGGAGAGCTATCATGAGCTCACCCAACCTTGTTTTGTCATGTATCCACTCATATACATAAGCAAGTCCCAAGACCCATAACATAATCATAACACATAAAATAAGAATAAAATAAAAATAACATTTCCATATTGAAATCACATTTCATTTTTACAAATCCAAACACTCATAAATGAAAAAAGTTTATTTGAAAATAAATGTGTAAAATTGTAAAATATACATCAAAACATTAAAGTGACATGAAAGTGAAAAATTTGGTTCATGGAGTATATGTTAAGAAAACATTCAATTTGGATTTTGTTACAATAGTTTAAAGTGTAACTTTGAAATTGGTTTTTAAAAGAAAGTCCATTACCACTTGAGGAACACTTGAATAAAAATAATTAAAGGATAATATTAAAAAAACGTTAAATATCAAGAGAATATAGAAATTCATGATATAATGTGTCAAATGGGTTTTATATACACTTTATTGGATAATAAATTTGCATGAAATCAAGATATACCTCAACTAAAAGAGATTGAGACAAAGTCCCATACCGTAAGTCTGACTCGTCACATAAAATATTTATATTACATAATAATAAACATAGGTTAATTTATAATTTCTTGATAACATTATTCAATTTAAATATTTATTTTATATCTCTTATTAAAATGTTATAAAAATTACTTGATTTTTAAGTTAATATCAGATGTTTTGACGATATTCGATACTTGAGTGGAAAATGAACATGGTTTGATGTCACTAGTCCAAGTGGTAAAAATTCATTAATCACCAAAATAATATTCATGAAATTATTATAATTTTTATACGTAAATTATAATTTTAAATCAATATATTAAATGCAATTATGAAAAATAAACAATGTTATAATCATGGAGATGGTAAGTTGTATGTACAGATGAGTAACATTTTCAATTTTTCCTTGATCATTATAGAAAGTATGTAAGTATTATTTAAACTTTACATAATTTTAATAACATCATAAATGTCATATTAATCATTTAAACATAATTATATATATATATATATATATCATACATTTGATATAATGAATAAAAACGAGTCACATCTCTTCGTGGAGGTGACATTTCACATGTACGCATGAATGACATTATCATTTTTATGCACATGGAAATTAAGAACCTAATTGATATATTATTATCTTATAATGATTAATATGTCATGAATATTACATATGTACATTAATTCTATTATTATAACTGGTCATGGGAGACGGTTATGGAAGATGAATTATATCAGTTCATGGTGGTTATAATTCTCACGTACGCACGAACAATTAATTCCTTTCCCCTTAAATGGAAGTGGATATGGATTTAGGTGATGATATTAACATAATAAAATATAAAAATATTAATGATACTAAATTTATTATTGAATCATGTATTATTAATATTTTAAGTAAATGTAAGAAGAAATAAAATAGAAATACTTAAATAAAAAAATTACCTTTCCTTCGAATAATCACCTTTTATAACACCTTAACACCACAAATAAGGCTGTTATGGAAAAAATAAGGCCTTAATAATGATAGAAGGGATTATAGGAAGGGTTCTGGGCAGATCATGGATGAACCAAATGGTTTTATAAGTGTTATTAATAGAGAGGAATGGGTTCCTTTTTATAGGAGGTGGGAGGGGCACCCACATAATTATTAAAAGTATTAAATTAATATAAATTCAATATCAATTAAAAAATTTTACAAGTTTATTTAGATATAATATTGGATTATTATGAGTCTAAATATAATCATATAATGAGAATTATACATGTTTTTAAAAACTTTTAATACTTATCTCTTTGTTTTAACATTTTTAACTCTTACCATTTTATGAAGTAATTTACATTTGAGCATTAAAATAATTACAAAATCACGAAAGTAGAGAAATAAATGAGTCATTAATGAAATTATTATATTTATATAATCTTTTTCATCTAATAATGTATTTTTTTAAATTTTATATCATTTAAATATATAATTTATAATGTATGTTATGAATTACATTAATGTTGACACTATTCATTACATGACTGTTTAAAAAGTCATGACATATTTATTCCTCAAAAAACAACATTAAATAAATAATAAAATGTCATGTTAATCCAAAAATTTTCAGGAAGGCATCAAATATTTCAAATTATATTTATTCTCATATTAGTAATATCATTTATTTTATTCATTCTTTAAAAAATATATTATTTCATCATCATTGTCACACTATTTAATTTAATTATTTATTTCCAAAAAAGTACAAATAAATTACCATGATGTAGCTAAGATTTTATTATTTATAATTAATATTCATAGTTGATAATATAATTTATATTACCTCATATAAAAATTGTTTTAGTAAGGAGAGACATATTTATAAAATATTTGCCTTTATTTTAAATTAAAGTATATAAATGTCATAATCACACCCAAGTGGCTTAAAAAATTCAAAATTATGTCACAAGGACGATAATGGTTAACAATAAGTCATCCAAAAAAGTTTATTAAAAGTTTTATCATAATTTTATAATATTATAATACTATGTTTACAAGTAATTATGTTATTTAACTTTAACCATGGTAAACAAAATACTAAAGTTACTATTCATCAAAAAACATATTTTGATCCTATTAGACAAAATTTTTCATACTAAGTAAAAACATCTATGAATATTTTTGAAAATTAAATTCATTGATGTTGTTAAATTAGTTTTAACACTAATCTCATTGAAGGATCGATAAAACAGTTTTTTAAGTAAAACATCCAAAAGTTCACATATAATTTCTATTTATTCATAATTTTAAATTAAATCCAATGATATACATTGGATTAAATGATAAAATATTCATATAATTATACCTTAAAATCATGTAAATCTATAATATAACAATATAGATAAATTAGACAAAAAAGCAGTTTTTAAATTAAAATGCAGTATTTTTTACTATTCATTAAAATATGAAAGTTATTAGAAAAATTTAAAAAATTATCCAAACTAAATTTTGACATCCCTCTTCCAAATAATAACTCTATTTTATCAAATAGAAAATATTTATTTGATAAAATTATATTTAAGATGGGATCTTTATCAAATGGTGGTAACAATGCTTTTTCAAAAAATTCTCCTTTTATTCATAAAATTGAATTTATTCTTATATCATGTATAGAAAACATATAAGAATAATTTTAAACATCATATTTAATTTATATTTCATAAATATAATCCGAAAAGGGTGATTTTAATATTTAATAAACACAATTATCCCCACTTAAATAGTTTTTCATAAAAACACATCCTTTATATGAAATTGATTTTTATTTTTATTTATAATTTATTTTCTGACCAATTAATCATTATATTAACTTTTATAAATACGATTTTCCTAAGTTAGTTAATATAATTAATTCCCTCTATTCTAATGGTTATGCGATAACTAAAACATTAAATAATATTATTAATAATATATTATTTTTTAGTTTAGTTAAATCTTGTGTGCAATGCAAGATTTTAGAGAAACTTATTATTGCATTTCGGGTACTCTATCAGACATAGCTTTATTTTTAGTGTAAAATTACTACATAATTCATAATTATTAATAAATACTAATAAATATTAAAATATATTTACCTGAGCTATTACATCTTTCCCCACTTTTTGAAATTGTGACCTCACAATTTTCAATTTGGTCTCAATAACTAAGGATTCCCTTTTCAAAATAAATTCATTGAAATACAATATTGAAAAAAGTGTCGATAAACCTTCCACTTTTAATAATGAAATTAAAGCACAAAAGTCACTTGAGATAACACAAACTAAGATTCTGTGTTGGAAACCATGGATATATAAGAAAAACTAACCATCTTGTTCTAAAGAATACTGACGGAAAATATGATCAGGAGAAAGTTAAAAATGAGAAAACCAAAATCATGTGATGGGTCATACATTATTAGATTTTCTAGTTGTAAAATTAAATAGAAAACAATTTTGTTATAAGATATTTTTCATAAAATTTAGAGGTTTATTTACTAAATTGAATAAGAACATAAGGAAGTATACTTACATGACAAATAATGTTTCATCCTTTAATCAAATTCCACCATAAACTCATATTTTTCTCTAAATGATAAGTATTTAAGAGGATTTTTTGCATGTCTGAAACACTAGAATCAACTTCTAAAGAATAACATTATCCACAACTGATTAACTATATACTCATCCTTTCTTGAATCATTAACCAAAACCAAAATGTTAGGATAAAATAATATAATTCACCAAATATAAAAAACATTAAAAAAAATATTGACTAATTTTAATCTCCAAAATTTGAAAGTAATACCCAAAGAACAATATGGACCATTCAAAAAATAACTTTCCTTAAAATTACTCAAATAATCCAAAATAATTTTTAAACCCAAAATTAATAAGTATTTGGTCACATAGTCTTCGAGAAGAAGTTTTAACCTTAATCTCTAAATAACTCAATTCACTCTTAATGTCTCTTACCAAAAATTAATTTCCTAATCACTTATTATCCATGATAGGTTATTAATTTCCATAAATAACCTAATTCCCCATAATTCTACAATTAAAAATAATATAGTCTTTTAAACTATAATCCAAACATTACTCCTCAAATAAATTTTCATATTATTTTATTTACCATAATCATATAAGGATCATATAATAGTGAACAACTTCCAAAATAACTTTTATCACTTAATCCCCAAATCATTTTCCAATACCTATGATATTCATAAGCTACCAAAATCAACTTATTCTTATTTAATCAACTATTTAACTAAGAATAAAAAGTATTACTTACCAGGGAATTCATATAGGTAAGTGGTAGGCGATAAATCCTAATCTCCCATTGAGTGTGGGTTCAATCCCCATGGCCTTACCCGATGCGATAGGTTGTCACCCATCATGAAGGTTTTCCATTTTTATAAACTCAAAAATAACCTTAACATGTTTTAACCTAAAAGGAATTATTATACCTCTCTTTTACATCCCAATACCTAATGAAATCAAAATCTTAATTTCTGAAGTCTTATATATATTTATCTCTATATGATTTAATAAAACTATTCCTTAAATAATGAACATATTACCTTGATCACAGTGTCTATTGGGTTTCATCATCATTTTGTTCATTTATATAAATGGTCTATGCATTAAAAAATTATTTAGATATTCTTTAAAATCATTTTCTTCCTTCATCCAAATAGAATTTGTACAACGTGGGTTATATGGGTGTTCACATAAAAATAGTTTTTGAAAATAATCTTGTATGACATATAAATTTCAAAACATCTGATAAAATATTATTTTTACATACCATTTGTATCGAGTTTGACGTAAATGTTTCTATCAATGGTCCTCTTAAAAAACCATATGTATGTGATGAAGGAGTATATTTTGAAAGGAAGTATAAATAGGGTCTAAAAGGGTCTTCTTCTTTAACAAAATTATTAAATTCATAATATTATTCAAAATACAGTGATAAGGTAAAATCTCATGAAATTCCTTAATAATATTTATCTGTTTTAAAAATATGAGAATATTTAGAAAATATTATTTAATTAAAAACATCCCTTTATCCTCAACAATATCAATGTATAGATGAGGTGTTTTCGATCTCATAAAATTGTTTCCAAGTGAGTTTTATGTCAGAAAAAGTTTCAAAATCATTCAGAAATGTCTTTTCAATAATTAATGAACAAAAGTAGTTAAGAAGAGAAATGAATGTTGTTTTACATCCTCCAACTTCCATTTGTAACTAAATTTCCTCAGTCCAAAAATGTTATAGAACATGGTTCTAACTAAAATAATATACACAAAATCATACCTATGTTTAACCAAAACTCTTAATTTGTAATGTTTTATAAGCCTTTCCTCTGATACAAAATATAAGTCAGCGGTCTTAATAATTACATAATAGTGATTTTTAGTCACAAATTTAATTCCTTTCACATTGAGGATTTTTATTGTTTAGTGTTTTAGAGAATTAGGACATAACTATTACATAACAAAAAAAAAGGAAACTTCCAAATAGTATCCATTTATCACCAAAGGAAACCCTATTAAAATAAAACATAATTTATTTTTCAGGAACATCCTCATTTATTTCATCATGAAATATTATTTGTCCTTACCAATCTTAAGATATGTGATAAATATTTAAAAAATGGGATGAGAATAAAAAATCACTAAGGGATATAAATAAGGAATGAAACCTTTGGTCCATGAATATTTTAAAATAATGAAAACATTTTCACATAATCATACTCCTCACCCATAAAACAAATATTTATTAACATACCTCATAAAATCACAATTTTCATGAAAATGTTCTTATAAATCATAAATAAAAAAGGTAACATGTAGCATCCATATCTTACTTATATTTTAGATTTCATAGCAACATAAGGAGTAACCTTCATGGTTATATTTGGAATACAAATTATAGTATATTCCCCAAATCTATTAGGAGAAGCCTTATCATTTATATCTATATCATTACACAATTAATTAGAGATCTATCACTGGAATACCCACCCTATGTTTTTCAGAGAACCACTGTATACATAATCAACTCTCATGATCCATAACATAATCATAAAAAATAAACCAAGCATTAATTAAAAATAACATTTCCACATTAAAATCACATTTCATTTTTTAAAAAGTCGTACAATCATAAATGAAAACAAGTTATTTGAATATAAAAGAGTAAAATGTAGACCAAAAATTTAAACATTAATGTGATTTAAAAAAAATAAATTTATTTCGTGACATATATGTTAAAAAACATTCATTTTAGATTTTATAAAAACAGTTGAAAGTGTATCTTTAAAAGTGGGTTTTAAAAGATAGTTACTTACCACACGAGAAAAACATGAATAAAAATAATTAAATTAAAACATTAAAAAAACATTAAATATGATGATAATATATAAATTCACTATATAATGTGTAATATTAATTTTATATACACTTAATTGTATAATAAATGTCTATAACATCAAGATATTCCTCAATGAAAGAAGATTGAGATGAAGTCCCATACCGCGAGTCTGAATCCTCACATAAAAGAATTATATTCCCAAATAATAAACATAGGGTAATTTATACTTATTTCAGAACCTTTTCCATGTTTATTATTTTTTATATCATTTATTACTATGTTATAAAAATTACATAATTATTTAAGATCATGTCAGATGTTTGGTCGATATTCGATACTTGAGTAGAAAATGAACATGGTTTGACGTCACTAGTCCGTGTGGTCATATTTTATTCATCAAGAAAATATTATTAATGATTTTTTTGAATTTTTATACCTAAATTATACTTTTAAATCAATCGATTAATTTTGGTTATTTAAAATGAGCGAAATTATAATCATAGAGAAGGTAAGATATACGTATGCATGAGTAACATTTTCCATTTCCCATTGATAGTTATAGATAAAAGGTAACTATTATTTTATCTTCACAGAATGAATGTAACATCATTAAAATCATATTAATAAAATAAATATACTTATATATAACATACAAGTTATATAATGAATAAAATTGAGTTATATTGCTTCGTAGAGGTGATAGTTCACAAGTACGCACGAACGACATTATCATTTTTATGAATATGGAAAGTAAGAACATAATTGATATTTTTTATATTATAATGATTAATATGTCATGAATATCAATATTAAAATTAATCTCATTATTATAAATAGGAATTATAAATATTTATGGAAAAAAAATTACATTAGTTCAAGGAGGTGATAGATCACACATACGCACGAATGATTAATTCATTTCCCATTTAACGGTAGTGTAAATGGATTTAGGTGATGCTATTAACATAATAAAATATCATTATATTTAGGATACTTGAGTTATTATTTAATCATGGATGAAGGATATTTTAAGGAAAGGTAAGATGAAATAAAATTTAAATACTTAAACAAAAACATTACCTTTCCTTCAGATGATCACATTTCAAAACACCATAACTCTTCTAGAAAGGGTGTTCTTCCGAAAATAAGGCCTCAAGTATGTGGTTATGGATTCTAGGAAGGGGTTTTGGTATATATTTTTCAAAAAAATTGTTTTTATATATGATTAATAGAGAGTAATGGGTTCCTTTTTATAGAAGAGGGGTGGGACACCCTTGGAATTATAAAAAGTAATAAATTAATATAAATTCAATATCGATTCAAAATGAGTCCAAGTTGATTTAGTTAAAATATAATATGGGGATGGGAATAAAAATAATCTTCAAATTATAATTATACATGTTTTGAATTAATGATAACCCTTATCATTTGGTTTTAACCCTTTTAACTCTTACCGTTTTATCAAGTAATTTAAACTTTGAGAGTTAAAATAATTACCAAATCATGCCAAATGAGCAATTAAATTGTAATTATATAAATTTTTAGAGTTAAAGATGTCGGATTAATATAGTATTTTTACAAATTTTATATCATTTAATTTTATATTTTATAATTTAATTTATGAATTTTGTCAATTTTGACCATATTCATTACATGACATTATATAAAATCATAGATAACTAGATTCCTTTGAAAAAATACATTAAATCAATAATAACATGTCATAGTCAACCAAAATATTTTTTTATGACATAAAATATTTCAAATTATATTTATTTTAATATTTTTAATATCATTTATTTAATTCATTCTTTAATAAATCTATTACGACATTATCTTTGTGTCACAATTTAATTTAATTATTTATTTCCTAAAAATTATAAAAAATTATGTAATAGCAGAATATTTTGTTTTATAATTTTAAACAAATAAATTTATGAAAAATAATATATTAAAATTATGTGTTTTAATTAATAATACTTATATGTCAAATTTATAGATTTCAAATTAATTATAAATTAATGTTCTAAAAACAGATACTATTTCACAGTATTATATTTTGTAAAAGAATATTTTAATATAAATATATATAATTAATTATTTTTATAAATATATTGTTGAAATAAATATTTTAAGAATAATATATATTCACTATTATAATAATTTTGAAATATACTAAATTATGTTACGAATATGTTCACTATGACACCACAAGATTTTATGGTATGTTTATTCATAAATAATTTTAATTTATTTGATAGATTATATGAAAAAACACTGAGCCTGTGCAAAAAAAAACTTTTTTATAGTTATAAAATAGCCTTTAAACATAATTTTCCCTCTTTGGTGTTTTTAATTTCAAAAAATAGACATACACAGTTATGTTCAGTAAGATATTTCGATTCTAATAGCAACAGCTTATTTTTTTGTGAATAACAACATGAACCATATGACTATTAATGTTCACTTATGAATTATAACATGGAACTTATGAATAGTGATTTACCCTTATGAATAGTAACCTCATCCATGTAGGTATAAATAAAATTGAGTCACCTTATAAATGATAGTGAATATTTATAAAATAAATAATTAAGTGTTGGTATTTTTGTGAGAAATAATTATTTAATTAAAACTTCATAATTAAAAAATTAATTTAAAGATAATTTATTATCTTAAAATTTATTCCTAAATATATATATTTTTCCTATAATTTTGGGAGAATTTAATTAGACTATTGTTAGTATTTAAGGGTATTATAAAAGCAGTAATAATTTTAAAAATTGTATTTTTCAAGTAAATGGAAATTTTAATTTATAATTAAATTTCTCAACCATATAAAATTATTATCATAAAATGAATATCATTTTTTGATTCTACACATCCATAAATATATAGGGTAAATTTTTGATATTTTTATGAAATACATGAATTTTTGGTGAATAGTGAAATTTGATAATTTCTGAAATATTCAAAATAAATTAATTTTTTCATCATTATTTAGTAATTGCTGATGTAAATGGAAATTTTCTATAACTCACATGTAATTATTACTGTTTTTATTCACAATAATCATGACTATTCATTTTCTTGATCCAAAATAATAAAATATTGATTAAAATAATGGAAAACCCTTTTCTCCTACACTATAAAAACCACCCCTCACTCCCTCTTCTATTCACTATTTTAAGCCTTAGAGCTTCTAAAACATTTTCCCAAATACTCTTCCCCAGTATCTACCCATTTAAAAGAGCTCTTGGTCTTTCCAAAAGACCCAAACACATTCCATTAAGGAGGTTCTCAAGGAGGATATTTCGAGAGGTAAAATTCTATTCCTTTCTCCATTTACTTTATTTTTAGGTTCATTATTTAATTATTATCTCTTAACACACTATTCCCAATTTATTTTGGTAACTAAAGTATAATATATATACAATAGTTATATCATGTTAATTTAATTACCATTATCAATATTTCAACTTTCTCTCTTCTATTTTATAAATGAAATCATCATCTGAGAGGTGCCAATTTATAACCTTTATGGACGATGAAGTATCATTATTCAATTTACTCATCAATTATGGTCATGAAACAGTTTTTTTGTTTGCACTAGATTCTATAATATGTAGGATTTTTTATATAATTATTCTTAAACCATCAATTATACATGATATTAAGTAATATAACAAAAATAGTTCATTGTGATCGAAAAACCGTCATAAAAATATAAATGATTATCACTAAATGTATTGTATATTTATTCATCATAATACCATGAAATATAATGGTATATTTAAACATTGAAACCATTTTATTTTCATTAATAATATATAAGATCATTTGAGGTGAATTATATTCATTCCACATGAACTCTATTACTTATAATCAAGGGAACCGATATTGAAATCTAGGAAACAAACACTCCAGAAAAACAAAATAAAATATTATAACTTATCAATAAGGACATAAATTAAATTAATAGAACTTTAATGACTCAAATACATGTAGATAATGTTATTAAATAATCAATCAATTAATTATTTTTATAATCCAATACATTAAGGTCAATTAGAAAATACATTGGGACATAAGGTAAGGGTTTTCTCAACTAACTTTCATTTCACTGTGATATTCCTTACTCACCACTAATTATTATGTGTGGTGTATTTATACTTACCATTGATGTATCATATAATTAGTCTCTTTATTTTTAATGTATTAAATTTATCATTTTATTATTATTAATTTTGAGGAATATGATTCGATTGATTACAATTTGGTAAGGGATTCCTCCCGAATGTTCATTTTCCCTCGGGTTATTATGTCACTATCCTCACTCAAAAATAATGTTTATTTTTTTGTACATATTATATATTATGTTTGTATGTTCCAAAATTTTAAACTCGTATTATTTCATCTTTCTGGGGGATTATATTTTTTAAAATGGTTCCCTTTTAATTTCTTCACGATAAACAAGCCAAAAGCAAGTGAACTTCTCGAATTCCTATCCATTTTCAAGTGCACTTTGTAATCTTTTTAAGACCTCATTATTTTTTGAATATAATTTTTTTTATAATGTAAAACTATCTATGTTAATTTTTGGATTTATGAAAATATAAATTCCTTTTCTCTAAGAAATCTCTTTAATATTTTACTTTAATCGCAAAAAACATTTTATTTCTAAAGCTTATTGAAAACTATTTTTTAACCGATTCCACATCAATGGAACATTATTTATTCCTAAAATATAATTTAAATGTTAATTTAATTTTTTATGGGATGTACCTGTTTAAAATCTAATTTTATGAAAAATATAAATGATCTCTCAAAAGAAATCTTTTTTCCAAAGTAAAAAATGGTTTTTTTTCAATCTCACTTTTACTTCTATGAGATATATGCCTTGTTCACTATGTATTATTTGAATTTGGTTTATGTATTTCCCTTTGGTATATCATATCAATTGTCTCCTTATTATCATAAAATTATAAGGGACTACTATTTGAATGTTTCAAGGAGGTGTGAGACCCATTTGAATGTTTAAGGATTATTTCCTCAAGAATTTTTCAAGTATCTCACTTAAAATTATATTCATCTACGTTAAAGTCTATTATTTAATATTTTAACTAATTTAAGTTTATATATTATGATATAATCTAAAATATTTTGTTGAAGGATTTCTGATTATTTTGACTGTGGATGTGTTATCCTGATACCATTCACCATATTACTTCAAATGATTAGTGTTTATGTTTAATAACTAGGGAATGTTATTTACATTTAATATGTTAGTTACAATAAGAATGTATATGTTTATTATGTTCACTAATTTCATATGAGTAATGCATTAAACCTATTAAGTGTTTTTTGGGGCCCTCTATAGCCCCTCTGTGCATAGGTAGGTCTGATGAGACAAACTAGTTTGGGTTTTTATCTATTTATGTATGGTATAGGCATGAGGCCATAATATTATGGTTATGATGTCCTCCATTTTAAATTAGCTAATTATATATCTAGTAATAGATAGTCCATGTGATTATTCTTCTAGAAAAATATCCATGGTTATATTTTTTTATGGAATTATTCATTCACCTTTTATTCTTACCATATTATGCACAAGATTATGTTAAAATGGAATGTATAATTTTATTTATTCAACATGCCATATTATTTATGATTATTATTTATTACATAACATTACCAAGAATATAAGATCAACCCTTTCTTATGTTTCATTTCCCCAGGTTATGGAGAAGAAAACATGTATAAGATTTCAAGGATACAGTTTATTTCATTTTATATTGTGTCAGGTTTTATTCTATTTTCCCAATGTATTATGGTTGTCATGCATGTAATCTCATTTTTCAAGACTACTAAACTGATTTTCCTTCATTATTTTATTCCTTTAAATCATGACAATTTAATAATAAAATACACTAGCTTCAAGCTTCTGGGGTTGGGGTATTGTAGTTGGTATCAAAGGATGTTTAGAAGAAAAACTTCAAAACTCAATTTAGAAAACCTAAATTTGAGAATGTAACACTTAAAAATAATTTGAGGATAGGTATAAAATAACATAATCGAATTTCGGTAAGGTATAGATTATGTGTATCTTTCTATAAAATGAATCTCTATCTAGACACTATAAGTGGATGTGGTTCTTGCACTGATGTACCTAGGAGTAACAACTCTAACAAGGTGTTCTAGGCCGGAATCGGGTTAACCTGGTACAAAAAAATGGGCCTTAATATGCACCTCATTTTAACCTCTTGAATGATATCCTTAGGATAATTAACATATTATTTATAAAATAGTATGAAGGATTTAAATTTAAACATGTTATCAAAGAATCCATGTTAATGATTATGAGATTAGCTATGTTTAAATTTTTTAATTTTTGTTTATTATTCCACTTGTATTGGGATTATACATTATGTTTTATAATGATATGATATAATATAGTGTATTAATTTTTTTATAAATGTCACATAGTGGTAGGATTGGGAACCACATCAGTTCACATAATCCAAAGAGTAATAATGGCCATTCCTTCGATGGGTTTGATCTCGTATTTTGAAAGGAAATAGTCTCTCAAATATACTCCTCATATGAAGAGATGGTATCATGTCAAAAAAATAAGGAAAAAGTTTTCTATATATTTTGTCTTTAGAAAGAGTAGTTGAAAAATCATACAAACAGAAAAAATATTGATAAAGGGAATAACGAAAGAAGTATTCTTCTACATGTGATAATTGCGGAAGGAGACACCTTGGTATATGCTTAAGATGAAAATGATTTTTCTTCTTGTGTAAATTAAAAGGCCACCATAATCATTATTTCAATATAAGGAAAGAATTTAAAAATATTCAATGCTTCAACTGTAAGGATATGGGGATGTACGAAAATGAATATCCCAAGCGTTAGGGAAATATAGATCCAAAAAAGTATTGGGATCATGGTCAAGCTTATGATGTTTCTGCGGTCAAACTAGAATAACTAATGTATTTATGAATTCAAGAACTATGTTATGTTATTATTGGAATAATAATTATAAAATATACCATGATTGTACTATAAAACTATTTTATTAAATATTTGAGTTTGTATGTTGAATGGTACCAAGGAAAAGATACTGAGTAACAAGTTAAAATTTTGGGAAAATATATGCATGATGGAAATGAAACCCCTAAAATGTTCTTGATAATAAGATATCAATTTGAGAATAAATATATGATTGATTTGGATAACATAAATTGGGTATAACTGACTTTATTGGACCTAAATAATGGATTTTCGATAAAGCGGTAGAGTTTACAACATTCTGGACTTGAGAAATATATTTGAATTCCAATGTTTTACCTAAAGAATAAAGAAACATTAACAGGTTCGATAAATTTTATTGGTAAATCAAGTTATCACAATTATTCAAGATAATACATTGAAAATGTACTCGCATGTTTTTATGTGATTATTAAGAGACACTTCATGTTGATTAAAAAAATTCAATATAGAAATTCCGTGAACATCTTTCTAAAAAATTGGATCATAATGTTTTTGGAAATTTTTTAACCAATTATGAAATGGTTGAATTTAATCTTTAGACAAGGTTTTAGATATTATTTTACCATACTATAAAACTTTTTCCATGAAATAAAGTAGGAATAGTTAAAGGCATTACCGAATGATAAGATTGTGTATCAAGTACTTATATATTTTTTACATTATTGACTGTAAGAATTTCTCAAATTTTGGGAAAGGATATTGAAACTAAATTTTTTTATCCCAGTAACTTCTTTTTTATTGAATCAAATGGTCCCTTATATGATCATAGATTTATGTCTTTGTAAATGTGAACTTCCTCAAGACCATGTCCTCTATCACATTTCATTATAACATGCTAGTTAGATTATTCTTCCATGTCCATATTTTCACATAACACTAATTTTATACTATATGAATTCATTTTTTCGTGGTAACCTATTCATTTCACCTTCCCCATCATTTTGAGAATATTTTATTAACCCTATTTCTTATGTGGGTTTCCTATAAGGGAATTTTCAATTATCAACCTTTAACTTTTGAAGTGAAATTTTGAATTGTGAGGATGCAATTCTCTTGAGGTGGGAATAATGTAACATCCAATTTATTTATTTTATAATTATAAATACATTATGTTATGAAAAATAATAATTTAAAATTATGTGATTAAATTAATAATACATATATGTCAAATCTATAGATTTCAAATTAATTATTAATTAATATTTTTAATAAATACTATTTTACAGTATTATTTTGTTGAAAAATAATATTTTAATATGAATATATGTATTTGATTATTTTTATCAATATATTATTTAATTAAATATTTCACATATAATATATATATATTCACAATTATAATTATTTTGAAAAATAATAAACAATGATAAGAATATATTCACTCTTAATATGACACCCCAATATTTTATGGTAAGTCTTCTCATAAATAATCTAAATTCATTAGATATATTATATGAAAACAACACAGATTCTCTGGGAAAAAAAATTTGTTATAGTTATAACGTATCCATTAAACTTAATTTTTTCACATTTTTATTTTTGAATTTCAAAAAATGGACAAACATTATTTCTCTAAGTAAGATATTTTGAGTATGATAGAATCAACATAATTTTTAGTGAATAGAATCCTGAACCTTATGAATGGTAATGTATACCTAGGAATTGTCACTTGAAACTAATGAAAATTAATATACCCTTATTAATATTAACCTCATCCATTTAAGTATAATTAAAATTTATGCACCGTATAAATGAGAGTGAATATTTTAAAAATTAATAATTATGTGTTGCTATATTTGTGAGAAATAAATATTTAATTGAAATATTATAATAAATAAAATAATTTAAAAGATAATTCATTATCATACAATTTATTCATAAAGTAATATTTTTTTCATATGATTTTTTTATTATTTAATGAGACCTTGGTTAATATTATAGGGCATTATAAAATCAGTTATAATTTAAAAATTTGTATTTTTGGAGTAAATAGTAATTTTATTTAAAAATTAAATTTCTTATATTGAGGAAATTATTTTCATAAAATGGAGTTCATATTTTTATTCTACATATCCAAAAAATTTTGGGGTAAATTTTTGGGATTTATCTAAAATAATTGAATTTTTGTTGAATAGCGAAATTTGGTAATTTATGAAATTTGCTAAATAAGTGAATTTATGCATCATTCCTGAGTCCTAGATGATGTAAATGGACATTGGTATGAAATAAAATTCACTTAATACTATTATTAGTCACAAAAATAATGAATATTAAAATTATTGAGAAAAATAATATAATAATGATCAAAATAATGGGAAACCCTCCTCTCCTCCACTATAAAAACCACCCTCACCCCCTTTTATCCTCTATCCTCTAAGGATCTAAGCATATAAAATTTCAACCAAAATACTATTTCCTAGTCTCTACTCATGTGAACGAGCTCTTGGTCTTTCCAAAAGACCAAAACCCCTTCCATTAAGGACATTCTCAAGGAGGATATTTCAAGAGGTAAAATCATATTCGTTTCTTCCATTTAGTTTCTTTTTAAGTTTTTTCTTTCATTATTATCACCTAACCTCCTATATCCAATTGATAATGATAAATCTAGTATAATATTTATACTGAAATAATATCATGTTAATATAAGAACCATTATCAATCTCCTCACTCTCTCTCTTTCAATTTATAAACAAAATCATCGTCTAAGAGATGTCAATTTACAACCTTCATGGACGATGATGTTTTGTTCTTCAATTTAATCTTCATTTAGGTTCATGAAACCATTATTATGGTTGAAAAAATTCTAAAATATTTATTATATCTTATTTAATGATTATGGAATCATCATATTTACATGGTATTAAATAACATAACAAAACTTGTTTGTTATGATCGAAAACCCATTGTAAAAATTTAAATGATTATTACTAAATGTCTTATCTATTTATTCATCCTCATAACATGTAACCCAATGATATATAGAAAATTTTAGATTTTTTTATGATCATTAAAAATATATAAGATCAATTCTGGGGAATTATATCCATTCCACATGAACTCCATTACTTAAAATCATGCAAACCGGTCATGAAATCAAGGAAATGAACACTCTTGAATGACAAAATTCAATCATATGACTTATAAATAATGAAATAATAGAAATTAATAGAACTATAATGAATAAAATGTGTTTTTATAATGGTATGAATTAATTAATTAATTGATTTAATTTGATTATCCAGGGCATTAAGGTCAAGCACAGAATACATTGGGACATAAGGTAAGGGTTTTGTCAACTCACATTCATTTATGTGAGATTTTCCTTAGTCACCAATAATTATTGTGTGTGTTGTATTTATACTTACCATTGATATATAATATAATTAGTCTTTTTATTTTCATCGTATTTAATGTATCATTCTATTATTATTAATTTTGGGGTATATGATTCGATTGATTATAAAGGGTTAAGGGATTTCACCTAAACCTTATTTTTTTCTTTTGATGTATTATTTAAATATACTTACCCAAATGTAATGATGATTTATTTTTGTGTCCACATTATATATTATATTTTTATGTTCCAAAATCATATATTAAGATCATTTCATCTTTCTTTGGGATTATTTGTTTTATAATGGTTCCCTTCTAATTTCATCCCGATAAACAAACCTAATTCTAGGGAACTTCTCGAATTTGTATCCATTTTAAAATGAATTATATTATTTTTTAAAGCTGTTATTATTATCTAAAATCAAAATTTTATCATGTAAAACAATCTTGGTTCATTTATTGATTTATGAAAACAAATATTCCTTTCCACTTTAAAATCTCTTTAATATTTTTCTTAAACCCAAAAAAATGTATTATTTATAAAGCTCCTTAAATTGTTTTACATGATTTAATTTCAATGAGATAATTTTTTTGCCCAAAATAAAATTTAAATGTCCTTAAATTTTATTTTATTTGATATACATGTTTATAATATGATTTTATGACAAATATTAATTATTTTTCAAAAGAACTCTTATTTTCAAAGTAAAAATGGATTTTTCTCATCTCACTTTTACTTTTGTGAGATATATGACTTGTTTACCACTTATTCCATAAATCTGGTGTATTTAAATCTCTCTACTGTATCATATTAATAGTCTTCTTATAATCATGATATTCTAATTGATTATGATTTTAATGTTTCAGGGTGGTATGGGACACTTTGGAATGTTTAAGGACTGTTTCCTCACAAATTTTTCGATAGTCTCTCTCAAAAGTATCTTCATCTATTTCAATATCAATTTTTAAATAATATAAGGCATTTATGTTTATATCTTATGATATCAACTATATTATATCATTTTAGGGTACCCGATTAGTTTTAATGTTAGTGTGTTATCCTGACACTATTTAGCATGTCACTCTGAATGGTTAGTGTTTATGTTTAATGATTAGGAAGAGTTATTTACATTTTATTTGTTATTTTATATATCAATTTATATGTTGATTATGTTCAACCCATTCAAATGATGAATTCATTGGACTTAGTAAGTGTCATTTGGGTCTTGTTATTGCCCCTCAGTGCATCATCATGTATAATGAGACAAACTAGTTTTGGTTTTTACCCATTTATGTATGGTCTTGTCATGAGTCCTTGATAGTATGATTATCATGTCCCAAATTATGAGTTCCTTCATTATAAAGCTAGTAATTGATAGTCAATTTTATTATTCAACTATTAGAATATACATGGTTATGTTTTATTATGTCATTATTCATTTATCTTTTATTCCTTTCACATTATGCTCAAGATTTTTTTAATGTCACGTGTACTATTATTTATTAACCTTGCCTTATTATTTATGCTTACACTGTATTACCTAACCTTACGGAGCATCTGCGCTCACCCCTTTCTAATGTTTCCTTCCCTTGAGTTATAAAGAAGAAAACATGTATAAGATTTCAAGGATGTATATTATTTCATTTTATAATATATCTTGTTTTATTTTCATTTCCCAATATATTATGGGTATCGTGTATGAATTTGGTTTTCCAAGGCTGCTAAATTGGTCATTTCTTCTGGATTTGATTCCTTGTAATCATGCCAATTTAATATAATAATGCACCAGCTACAAGCTTCTGGGATCAAGGCATTACAAATTTCCATGATGTATGTAAATTTTTTATATTTTTAAGAACTATTCATAGTTGAATATATCACTTATATATCCCCATATTAAAATTGTTTTTGTAAGGAGAGACATATTTATGACATATTTTCCTTTACATTAAATTAAATGTTATAAATGTCATTATCACACCCAAGTGGCTTCAAAAGGTCACCATTTCAGGCCAAGGATGATCATTGTTGATAATATATTATCCAATAAGACTAGGAAAAGTGTTTGGTTAATTTTATAATATTATAATATTAATTTTAGCTTTAATTACCCTAATTACCTTTAATTATGGTAAATAAAATACTAAAGTTACTAATCATCAAAAATTATTTGGATCCTATTAAACCAAATATTTTATACTAAGTACAACCATGTATGTTTATTTTTGAAAATTCACTTTAAAAAAGTTTTTAAATCAGGTTTAACACTAATCTCGATGATGGCTCGATAAAACATGTTTTTTAAGTAAAACATTCGAAAATTCACGTAGTTTTTATATTTAATTTCAATTTAAAAAGGAATTCAATGAACTAAACTGGATTAACTGATAAAAAACATATAATTATACCGTAAAACCATATAAAAGGATAATCTAACAATATAAACAAATCAGATGAAAAAGCATTTTTGAATTAAAATGTAGTATTCTTCACTATTCATTAAAATGTGAAAGTTACCATAAAAATACAAAAAATTTATCCAAAATAGATTTTGATGTCTTGATTCTAAATAATATTGTAATTTTATCAAATAGAACACATAATTGTGAAAAAAACTATATTTATAAAGGGTTCTCCATCAAAATGTGGTAAAAATAATTTTTTTGAAAAAATAATCAATATATTCGTAAAATTGGATTTATTCTTATGTCATGCCTAGAAAACATATAATATGAATTTAGAACATCATATTTTTTTATATTTCATTAATATATTTCAACAAGATTGATTTTATTATTTTGTAAACCCAATTATTCACACTAAAATAGTTTTAAATAAAAACACATTCTTTACATTCAATTGGTTTTTATTTTCATTACTAATTAATATTATAACCAATGAATCATTATATAAAAATGTGTAAACCCTATTTTCATAATTTAGTTAATATCATTCATTCTCAGAATTCTAATTTCTATGCAATTACTACAACTTAAAATAATAATAATATATATTTTTTTTGTCATATAACTCAATCTTGTGTGAAATGTACGATTTTTGAGAAACCCATTGTTGCATGTTAGGTAAGATATTAGACGTAGAATCCCTTTTTAAGAAAAATTACTATCCAATTCATAATTATTAATAAATTTAAAAAAGTGATATTCTATTATTACTTGGGATGTTACACATTAGGCCCTAGAATCCTTTACTGACTCTTTTATGATATCTAAAAATAATTTTTAAAATATTCTAAAGAGTTATAAGGGGAAAATAGATTTATTACATTGAACTCAAAATATTTTCAATGTATATGGTAATGAATTTATTTACATGGATAAAAAAGTTCATTTAATGGTTGTATTTAATATTTTAAAATATTACACACTCTGATTAGAAGTGAAAATAACAGATAATATTTCAATGAGTAACCATTTACTAATCATTTCTTGTTGATCATAATGTGTAAAATAATGACCTAGAATCCACTAAACTAGTGCTCTATGCCGATTTTACACAAGGCCTCAAGTGCACCTCCCCGTACGCCAAAGGCTGCCGACTAGCAGTGATGACCTAGGGTGTGATTGTTGGGAGACTATGCCCACACAACAGAGTAAGAAAACACCATAAATAACTAAGTACCATACACAGCAGAGAGTAAATAGAGTGTAAAAGAAATAAAAAACTGAAATAGAAGATGTTGTAATAGTAAAATGCAGAAAAATCCCGAACAAATATGAAATACAATACAATATTGGTCACCCACTTGGCTGACCATAGAAATACAAGTAAAAAAGATACTGAAAGTAAAAGTATAGAGCACAACTACTTTCTCCGAGCCAATCCACATACCAGATATTCATATGCTGTCAAACTACACCAGACTGATTTGTAGAACCACTCGAGCAGGTCCGCTCAATCACGAAACACTGGGATTCAACTCTATCCCTCATGAAAATTGTGCTTAACTAGAAAATCATACATAAGGTATAAACATACACTAAGGTGCATGTGTAGGGGTGAGAAATAATCTCAGCAGGGAACCCTGATAAGCAACCTATAACTGTGATGCAAAAATTGTATTCAACCGCAACGTGCTCAGTCTAGCTGGAGCACAAAACTAAAATATGTAGACCAAACTTGCAACCATAGTCGAACCTAGGGTCTATGATCTCTATCAACTGGACAAGTACCACCATGGATGTCCATATCTATATACATATACATATAAAATCCCATATCTCTACACATATACATAAATATAAATATTCATGAGTATGTGAATCAAATAACA
The DNA here is from genome assembly GCA_963277665.1 of Viscum album. Taxonomy (NCBI): domain Eukaryota; kingdom Viridiplantae; phylum Streptophyta; class Magnoliopsida; order Santalales; family Viscaceae; genus Viscum; species Viscum album. Next base: position 1,215,491,099 of record OY728137.1, read on the forward strand.
AGAAACCACACCAGTAGTTGATTCATGGGTACATAAGCCCAATCACCTCAACACCTTATGCAACGAAATTGAGTTGGACATATTTCCACTAAAGCCATGTGAAATTAAGTATATCTTTGATTCCATAATCCCAACTACATGTACCTAAATTACCTAATTCCAGAATTATGTCTCTGAGAAAGCTACATCACTATAGGGAAAACTGATCATACAACTTGGTTCACTCGTACTCACCTCAAATCACTACTAGATTGTGATATACCCACTATAAACCCTATAAAGAAGGATTCCATATACCGAAAGTCAATCTTGTAAAGATATTGAAGAGCGTAATCATTCTGATTATATAACATCCAGCCTATGAGCCCGTTTAAGGAATTCCAACATGGGAATCCAAATATCACTCAAGGCATAGGGGTCATCAACCCACTAAGCCCATATAAGGCATCCCTCAACTAGATCCATGTATCACTCAGGGTACATAAGTCTATTACCCACTGAGTCCATCCAAGGAATCCCATAGCTGGGTCCAGGTATCACTTAATTTATAACCATATCTAACCAATGAGTCTATTTATGGCATCCCTAAATTGGATCCATAACTCACTCAAGGTTTAATTACATTCAACAGTCTACTAAGCCCATTCAAGGATTTCCTACAACAGGAATCCATGTGTTAGTCAGGGTATGTAAATAATCATCCCAATGAGTTCGTCTAAGGCATTCCTACAATGGGAATCCATGTATCACTCAGGGTACGTAAATAATTAGTCCAATGATTCCATCCAAGTCATTACTACAATGGGAATCCATGTATCACTCAGGGTACATAAATAATCACATAACGCTCAACAGTTGGATACTTGGAAGCACCTCTGGATATACCAACAAAATATATATCACAGTATATATATATATATATATACACATTCAAGCTCAATATCCAATTCCCAGGTAATACCTCTGGGTAACAATAAAATATCAAAAATAACATGGCTCAGAAGCCAGATCCTAGGATAGGATGTTCGGGAATCCCAACAAGCAAGAAAGATGCATTGCGTCAGGCTCAACAACCACCAACCAGGAAGCACCTCTGGTGAACATCCCTACATCAGAAATAAATAAGTGAAACATAACAAAGAATGAGGGTAGCCCAAATTCCTAACCTAACACTATATTAATGGCCCCATGGTATTAGTAGTTTGGAACATGTTCTTGGTGACACCCAAACCCCATCTCTAGCCAAACCCGATGTATAACTCAGGTTTGGTCAAACCACTGGCACCCACTAGGTCCCTCATGTCAAACCCTGAGGATGAATCCTACCCAGGATCCTCAAGGTAAACACGAGCAAAGGCATCCCACATGGTATCCTTAGTGAAATGTAAGGGAGAAAACCTACACAGGATCCTTGAACAAAGAACAATAGAGGCATCCATTAATTGGGATCTACTAAATAGAACATATGATAGATATCCTACAAGGGACTCCCAAGGTTAGCACATAAGCAAAGGCATCCCTCAAGGGATCCTTGGAAGGATCCAGTATCATCGACTCACAATATAGAAGGTCACGTCTCATAAGGGTAACATCCTCAAAATCATAGGTCATGAGACATATCTCACAACTCATCCTAGAACAACGTTCTCAGCTAGGTTGGTCTGAACACCCAACCTATCATATATGCCAAGTCTCAATACCAGGTGAAAAATGAACTCGATAACTAGAGGATGATCCTATTCATTTTGGTAGAACCCACAAAACATAATTTTTGTGACCTCTAAATGTCAATAGGATTCCATCGTTGTGATCTACACAGAATAATGCTCAGAATGGACTACTCACATGCCCAAAACGGTCAACCGATAAAAAAGGAACATTTCACCATAATGAAACCATGTGGGGACCACAACTGATTTAGAATTTATCACCTAAAATTAGTCTATAAAGGTCCAAAGTTAACTCAGGTTCCCAACAACACTAACGGAATGTCAAACAAACATCAGACGCAGAAGATAAGTCTGATTCAATAATCACCAAATAATAATAATAAAGATATTATTACTATTTTATTGGATGTTTTGTACCATTGAGTAGTGTAACTAAACCAAAAATTTTTCCAAATAAAATAAAAGGGTCTTCCTCAATGAAATGGTCATGTGGCCGTAGATGACATGTAAAACAGACCCCTATATTGCAACATACAGGGGTTTAAAGAACCCCCGGACGAAACTGACAGGATATAGTACATGGTATGTACTCTGGAGTACATGGGGTCTGCCCATGTCAACGTACATAGGTGTGTATGTTACTGTACATGGCGTTTACTATTCTCAAAACTCTACCCCATGTGCATTTTCACTCGAACACATGCGCCATGTGCCACTACAAAACGTGTACTCCTAGTACACGACGTGTAATTTTTAAAAACCATTCTTCCGTGTATCTTTTTCACACGGCTAAACACCACATGGAGTGTACTCAGAGTACATGGAGTTTACATAATAAAAACTTCTTCTTCACCATACGGGATGAACTCATGGCATGCACCCCTAGAAGACAAGTTGTGTAACCATGGTTTCCCAATGGGAAATCCCTCAGATCGCTCGAAACACCTGTTTTCTCTCCTAAAACAATAGATAGAACCTCAAGGAGAAACAAGAATGTAATATAATGATTTTAAAACATAAAAAAAATCTTTATATGGAATATATGGTGAAAACATAAACGACTCTACCCTTGGGTGAAGACCACCAAAGGTTCAGTTGATTTCACCGTCAACGGATGCCATATGACGTCTCCCCACATCAAGGGATTCATAACAGTACCAATATTATTTTCCATATATATCTATTTCACAATCCCCATTTTCTCCAATGGGACATGTAAAAGTAGGAGAAACACATAGATCAGGTTCTAGAAGGAGGTGAAAGGATGTCAAAAGAAAGAAACAAAAAGAAAAAGGGGCCCCGACCTGGCCCCAGTGCCCAACTCAAGTTTATTACTCGCCTAAGATAAACTCCCCATTCCATACACAACTAAGAAGAAAGAATCTCAATATAACACTCCATTTAAATGTTATCACTGAATGAACCTATATGAATAATTTAATATTTAATATAATAATAGTAAATAATAAATATTTTTCTAAAATTTGAATAGCTAAAATTTCCACCAAACTCGTGTCCTAGGGTAAAAACTCTATTCCGAGACCAACAGAGTTTTTAGAAAAATTATTTGAGGTCATATGATTAGGAAAAAAGACAATTTTACACCTTACGAGTATCAAACCACAAAAATTCAAATTTCTCTTCAAAACGACATTCTAGAAAAAAACAGGTCCTTACAAACTCCCCACCATAAACCTTCTCATCCCCAAGAAGCTCGAAGAAAGAACCAAAATCCATCCTCCCAACCCTATTATCTACGAAACCAAGTTATTTGGACTATATAACAACCAAACTTATAACGTTAGCAACCACCTTTTACATAAATTATATTTAATTGTGACTGATCTGGAACTCCCCACCATAGGAATACCCATATCATCATCTTAAAAGAAAACTATGAGATCAAAATCTCATGGTAACACTAATGTTTAACAGAAATGAATAAAACCACCATCAAATGGCCAAAGGTGTACTGGTCACCATATATCTGACCTTACACCTCCCCTAGAGCGTGACTACAACATGTTACCTCCTAAACAAGGAAGAACATTATGTAAGAAAAGGATCTTGGCATAGGTTCGAATATCTCTCAGCATACTCAAGAAAAATTATGATAGCGTATGAACATCTCTTACATTAGTACACTAAGATTTTAGTAAAGGCATATCCAGCTCCCTGCTAAAAAGGAATCATTAAAACATAGTCCAACCTCTCTCACACAATTTGCCCTAAAGCCAAGAAGAGGTCAACCTACAAAGGTACGAGTCAAAATGATGGGTCTCTATGTCTTCCACCTATACCTACAGAAAAATTCTCACAACTGGGTCACAAGGTATAACCACCCAGCACAAGAAATCTAAAACCTCTCAGAAGAAGGTAAATATCACAATGACTAGCAAAGGTCAAACCTACAAACACAACCTATGAGGGTCCTGATCCTCTCTAAGCATCCTCAGAAGGAACTACTCCCTAGAGTTCACAACCTAAGTAGAAGAGAAAATTTGAACTAAAACTCATTGGGTATCCGTATATAGAAATACCCCAAGGAGGTCAGGTTCACAAGAAAATCCTTAATATCTATTAGAATCATACTCTATAATCTGACTAGATAATATTAGAACTGAGAAGAAACACCCAAAAGGGGCTAAATAGAAAGGCATCACATGCCTTATTGACCTATTAGGGTCACCGCACTACCTGTGCATGAGAACTGAGTCATTATCCTCACAACAATGCACCTCAACTTAGATCCACATAACCTATCATCAAAGTAAAAATGTATGTCTAAGTAGACCAAAAGGTCTCATTCCTCAGTAAAAACACACAGTAGAAGGCCTATATGATGTGAATCCTATGTTCCTAGTATGATGCATGAGATGGCTCTTTCCTTTTCTATCCAAGAGTCAAAATAAATATATTTCCTCTTACTGATAGCCAAGAGAAAGAGATCCATTGTAAATCAAAACATCCAAACAACATATGCATTGATCAAGGAGAAATTATATACAACTATAACATTACAATATCCGAACAACAATCCCATTCCCGGAAAACTAGGAAATCCTACCAGAACAAGTGTTCTCGATGCACCAGTCTGAAAACCATCATAGGTTCCAACACATTCCTAATACTCCTGTCTAACATATCCCAAATAGTAAAGACTAGGAAAATAAACTCATCTGATAGCACTTTGTATTGTCCCGGCCCAGAAGCCTACAAACTAGTGCTTTGATCTAGTTCTCCTCAAGGCCTCAAGCGCACCTCCCCATACGTTAGAGGCTACTGACTAGCAATGAGGGCCTTAAGTGTGATAGTGGGAAGACTATGCACTCATACCGGAGTAAGAAATCAATGGAAATAACTAATTACCATACACAACGGAAATTAAATAGAGTGCATAAGCAATAAACAACTGAAAAAGAACAAGTTGTGATAGTAAAATGTTGTAAAAGACCGGAAAGCTACGCAATAGAATACAACACTTGTCACCCACTAGGCCAACCGTACAGATAAAAGTGAAAAAGAAACTGAAAGTATAAGTATAGGTCTTAACTACTAACTCCGAGCCAATCCACCTACTTGATCTCTTGAAACTGTCGAACTGCACCAACCTGATTAGTAGAAACACTTGACTAGCTCCGCTCGATAATGCAACACTGGGCTTTAACCCTGTCCACCATGAAACTCATGCTCATCTTGAAAAGAAGACATAATGTCTAAACGTACACTGAGGTTAATGTGCAGGGGTGAGAAATAATCTCAGTAGGGAACCCTGACAAGAAACATATAATTGTGCTGTTAAAAGTGAATGAAATTGCAACATCCTTAGTCTAGCTGGAGCACACAACAAAAATAAGTAACGAAAACGTGCAACCATAGTCGAACCTAGGGTCTATAATCCCTATCAACTAGGAAAGTGTCACCATGGATGTCCATATCTATATACGTATACATGTACAGTTTCGTACCTATACACATATACATAAATATGAATATTCATGAGTATGTGAATCAAATAATAAGAAACTACATCAATAGTCAATCCTTAGGTCCATTAGTCCGATCGCCTGGACTTTTGTCCAAGGGAATTGTGTTGGACATCGTGCCACTCAAGTTGTGGGTCATTAAGTTGATCTCTGGGTCTGGACTCCCAACAACATTTACTATCTTTGGCTAAATCCATAAAAATATCTTTGGTCAAGCTACATCACCATAGGAGGAAACTGATCCTATACATGGGATCACTCGTACTCACCTCCAATCACAACTAGATTTTCATATACTGGCAGTCAACCCTTGTAAAGACCTGTAAATTTCAAGGAAATTTTTTTCTTAATTTCTTTGGGATTTTACGAGTACGCAGTTTCTAACGGAACCTGATTCCGAGGCCCAGTGTTCCCAGAATTAATTTCCGAAGTTTAACTCGGGTACGTTTAGTGAACGAACAAGCGGGATTTCCTAACTTTTGAACTGGTGCTCGGAATCGAAATCTGAGGGAATCGATGGAACCGCAGCGCCGGTAATTGATTAAGAGGACTTTTACTGAAGGTGCGTTTGCTTGGGAGTTGTAAAAAATGTGGATTAATTAATAAGTAAAATAAAATTGTGAACAATTTTATTTTATCCATGGAAGTTAAACTCTCTCATAGGAAGTTGTTGGTGGGGCCCACGACCACCCAACTTCCCATGTGTGGTTATAAGGGAGGTGGGGCCCACACGATCCCCAACATTTTCACATTACTTAACTCCATAACTTCCCCTTGTTTTTGTTAACTCCCCTTTAATGTGAGACCACTCACCTCCCCCTCTCTCCTCTAAAATCATGCCAACACACTTAATTAATTATGTGAGTTATGTGTTTGATTTTTTAAATTGAAATTCTTGGCTTGATGTAATAAAATAAGATAAGTCTTATTTTATTTTGGGGGGGGGGGTTAGATGTTGTGTGAGGAGATTGGGGAGATAGAACTATTTTCTCCTGGGAAGAACTTAATCCTCCCGTGAAGAGCATAAATCCTTCCGCGAAGAATGTCATCTCTTCAATGAAGAATGACTCAACGACTCCGGTATCTCCATTCCCTTTCCCCTCCGCGATAAGGGAAGAGACAACGATGCAGGAGTTCTCCAACGATGCACAATCATCTTCTTCTCTCCGTGATAAAGAGAAGACGAAGTCTCCTCAGACGCTCTTCGTCGACGTCTACAGAACCACGCCCCGCGACGCCATATTTTGCGGCGCTTAACAATCGCGAATTACTTTACGAGGTAGGGGTTTGAGTTAAAATATTACGGATTAAATTTTCTCTTTCTTGACAATGATATTTATTCTTTTTGGGCCGCCTGTTATCATTATAACGAGAGGAGGTCGGACCACATGAACACGACCGACCCTCCTCCCTCTTTGTTGTTGTTCTTGTTGCGGAACGAACAAAGGCAGCGCGGTGCAACGACACCGTGCGGGAACATAGAGAATCACGAAGAAGAAGCGCGGCGCTGTCACGCCATGCCGTTGAGGCCGAACGAACCCGGGGCCGGAGTCGGGCCGCAGCGAAGGGGCGCGGCGCCGTTGCGCTGCACCAGAGAACCACGAAGACACCACGGCCGGAGTGGGGCCGCGGTGGAGTAGTGAGCGACGGCCGGAAACACCGGCCGCCGGCGCGTCGGAGGGGCAGGACCGCGGGGTCTTGCGGTGGTAGCACGACCAGCCAGCCGGGCTAGCCTCTCGAAGAAGTCCGGGGTTCATAACCCCCGGCTGGCCAAAGGAGCGGCCCCCCACGTGGGGCTGCCGTTTCAAAACAGGGGGGTAGTGCGCCCCCCCCCCCTTCCGCGATAGCTCGGCCAGCGCCGAGCTGGCCATGGGGGTCGGGCCGTGCCGACTGAGCCGGGCCGCACCCACCAGGTCGGGCCGCGCCCTATTGGTCCGGACCCGGACCCGGGTGGGTCGACCCGGTTCGGGTCGACCAAGGGGGTCTTGGGATGGGTCGGTCCGGGGCCAAAACCCCCTAAAAACCGTACAGTTCGTTTAAATGCTCGTAACTTGGGCTACGGACCTTCGATCAATGCACCATTAGTTGAGATGCGATCCTTGGATCGAGACAGTCGTTTCAATATATTACTCTCAAGGTTTTAGAGAAATTTGGGTACGGCCGGGTTGGTTCGAACACGAAACCAACCGGGCCCTCGGAGGGGAAACACTTATAACTTGAGCTCCGGACGTCCGATTGACGTGTCGTCGACTTTGTTGCATTCCTCTGAGTGAGACAGACCTTTTGGATTACTCCGCTCGAGGTTTGTACGCAGTTGGAGTACAGTCGGGTTGGTTTTGACTTAAAAACCAACCGGGCCCCTAGAACGAAAAAGCCAATAACTCTCAGACCAGGCATCCGATTGACGCGCCGTCTGTTGTGTTGAGTTCCCTATGTTGAGACGGAACTTTGGGATACATCAAATCCGGAATACATGTCAGTTGATGTATCGACCCCCCTTGGATCGTGGAGTGGGCCCTCCCGGAAACAAGAAAGTTGTGTGCTGAACCCTAGAGCTAGCTGCGACTGCGACGACGATGAAAACTGCACTGAAATCCTCTGTGGGTTCGGCAGCGACGTCGACTGCACTGAAATCCTCCATGGGTTCGCAGGCGATGAAGACCATACTGAAATCCTCCGTGGGTTCGACGACAATGACTACTGTTCCTGTATCCTACGTGGGTCTAGCAGTATTACTGTTCTTGTATCCTACGTGGGTCTGGCAGTATTTGACCTCTGTTGTAGTATCCTACGTGGGTCCGACAGAGTAGATGGACCTGTATCCTATGTGGATCCGACAGCATAGCTACTTTAGTATCCTATGTGGGTCCCATATTAGATTAATCGGTGGCTACATTTGATCATCTCTATCACCTTACGAAGAAGTATACATGTGTGAGCTAAGTCTTGACTTTCAATCGTTATCTTCGATATGATTGACTTGCTTTCCTATGTGGATTGTGTTGTTCTTTCCTGTGTGGATTGGGTTGTACTATCTTGTGTGGACGTGATCGAACTTGGGCACAGATGTTGGATCCAAACTGGAATTGATGACTTAGGTATATGTATGGGCATATACCTAAGTAGTGTTGGATGTTATTTCGTGATTGTATCTTTCCTTTGTAAATTATCCTTTGTGGATTCTGGGAGACCTTCGGGGGTATCGGGGTCCCTACGGAGTAGCGTATACTCACCCCTGCATGGGCTATACCCGCACTACATTGTGTTGGATGCAGACGATGGACAACGATGATCGTGGTTGAGGCTTATGGAGCAGGTCGGTACCTGGAGGTGGACCACTGGGCGGGACATACACGGAGCGGACGGATGGACCCGAGGAGCTGAAGAGGATATCTGTACCCACCCTTCAGGTGGGAATTCCAGTGGACGGCTTGATGTTGCTGCTTTACTTTCAGTTGTTGTACTTTCTTTCTAGTTGTACTTTACTTTCATTTTGGGTTTTTATTCTGGCCTATTTACTTTCCGCACATACTATTGTAACCAGTTTTACTTAGTGTTTACTTATGTTGGCTTAATCTCTGGTGTTTGTTTACTTTATAAGGAAATGAATTCCCCTTTTTATTAGGATTTGTGCCTTTGGTGCTAGTGTCCAGCCCCTGGCCTATGTAAGGTGGGCTTGGGGTTGTCATGGCACGGGTCCCGGGGACGGGTCGTGACAAATTGGTATAAGAGGAGTTCGGTTCTACCACAGAACTCAGGACTCTGATCTTTTATCTATGTGAAGCAATAGTGTTAAGGGTATTGAGTGTGGTTATTAGTCCCGAGAGTCCAGTGTTGGTGCGGTGGCCGACATATCCGTACACTAGGACCCTGACTTCTAATTTCCGACTCAATGCACGAAAACATTGATTGCATGTGTGTTTCAAAAGTTTTCTTTGTGATTACTTTGTGTCAGCTCACCAGGTATACTGTTTGACCATGTAACACCTGTTTCTTTTCAGGATGAACCCATGATGGGAGCCAGCTAGGGTCTTGAGCTTTGTGCGAGACGACAGCCCACCGAGCGACGAGGCCTCGGTGCATGGCCCTTTTTCAGTGGAGGCACCGGCGGTACCACTACACGCCGAGCCACCAATTCCACCAGCCCCAGCCGCTGAGAGTGCACATCGCCTTAGTGAACTGCACGAGTTCCAACATCAGAGACCACCTAGGTTCCGCATGGAGACAGACCCTCAGGAAGCCGAGGATTGGCTGGAGGCGGTTGTTCGAGTTTTCAGGTTAGTGGGGACACCCGCTGACCTCATGGTGATCCTTGCAGTGAGGCTCTTGCACGCGGCAGCAGGCAGATGGTGGAGCTTGATGCTCTAGGTGCACGACGAGGCATCTCTCCTCTAGAAGGACTTTGAGAGCCTCTTTCGCTCGGAGTTCATCCCAGCCACCCTTCGTGCGGTGCACATTCAGGAGCTTCTACAGCTGCGGCAGGGCACCATGATGGTCACCCAGTACTCGGCGAGATTTACCGATCTCTCGCGCTATTCAACGGATATGGTGTCTGACCCATTCTTCCAGGCCCGGACCTTTGAACAGGGACTGAGGCATGAGATCAGGGAATCAATGATCTCCCTCAGCATTCCAACATAGGCAGGAGTACTGGAGCGATCCCTTCTCATAGAGAGATTTCTTGATGAGTCTACACCAGCAGCGAGACCTACAACAGGGCGGCACGTAGAAGAGTCGTCTGCAAATGGTAGTCTACGGACGTCACAGGGGTCCAGGAAGACCAGAACATCAGTCGGACGACCTCAGGACACTGGCTCAGAGGTGCGGGGCACACGGCGCAGAGCCAGCCTTCCGAGGAGCAGACAGTGCTACGCATATGGTGGTCAGGGCCACATGGATCGTGACTGCCCAAACCGCCGTGCAGAGGAGCAGAAGATGGTTGAAGGGCCATCCAGGAAGAGGCAGAGGGTCGACTGTGGAAGTCCACAGGGATCAGGCAGATGAGGCAGTGGAGCCGGCCGAACAGTACGTGCTGGGTGACGCTTTGAGGCTTTACCACCACCACCACCACCAGGAGGTCCACCCAGACCACAGAGAGCTGGCGGGCAGAGGAAGGCTCAGCTTCAGGCAGTGGAGGCCTATGACCACGGTGCACCAGAGATGATTCAAGGTACTATCTGTGTCTACTTCATCCTTGCTGCAGTTCTTATAGACATAGGATCGAGTCATTCTTTTATTGTCGCTACCCTTGTTCAGATCTCGGAGATTCCGATGGAGCCGTTGGCTCGATCCTTATGGCTAGAGACTTCTACAGGAGCAGACTCGATGATTACGCACTGGTGCCAGTAGTGTGAGCTTACTATAGGAGGTGAGAGCTTAGGCTGAGATCTTCTTGTAGCGGCGTTGAGGCCTTACGACATCATCTTGGGCATGGATTGGTTATCTATAGTCCATGCTCAGATTTACTGTATTAGGCGCAAGGTGCGATGTGTTCGCACCGATGAGAGCAGTTTCACCTTCACCGGTGAGAAGGGAACCTTAGCAGCGCAGGATGGACTCAAGTAGAGGAGAGGACAGCTGATCACTCATCAGTTAGCTAGCCTCATCCTAGGAGCAGTTGACGTGCGGAGTCCCAGTTTTCCTGCAGCGGTGGATCAGTATGCAGAGGTTTTCCCTGATGACGTTTCAGGACTACCTCCTCACAGAGAGGTAGAATTCTATATTGACCTGTACCCTGGGACAACCCCGATATCCACTCCAGCATATCAGATGGCCCCTGCTGAGCTTCAAGAGATACGAGTACAGTTGGAAGACTTGCAGGGAATGAGATTCATCCAACCTAGTGTTTCAACCTAGGCTTCCCCGATATTGTTCTCCAAGAAGGAGGATGGGAGCTTGCGACTGTGTGTCAATTATCATCACCTGAACCAGGTGACCATGAAGAACAAGTATCCTCTACTTAGGATTGACGACCTATTCGACCAACTCAAGGGAGCACGGTGGTTCTCGAAGATAAACCTCAGATCAGGCTATCATCATCTCAGAGTGCGGGACGAGGACGTACAAAAGATGGCCTTTAGATGTCGGTATGGCCACTATTAGTTCTTGGTTATGCCATTCGGCATAACCAATGATCTAGCAGTGTTCATGGGTCTTATGAACAGGATCTTTCAGCCATACCTCGATCAATTTTTCGTGGTCTTTATTGATGATATATTGATATACTCGACCACTGAGGAGGAGCATGCCTATCACTTGTGGGTTGTACTGGACACACTCCATGAGCACCAACTTTATGGTATGCTCTCAAAGTGTCAGTTCTGGTTACGTGAGGTCCACTTCTTGGGACATGTCATCTCTATGGTGGGAGTTCTGGTGGACCCTGTGAAGATCGAGGCAGTGCTAGGTTGGGAGCCACCCAGGAGCCTAACGGAGGTGCGAAGTTTCTTGGTTCTAGATGGGTACTACCAGAGATTTGTGCCAGAATTCTCCAGAGTTGCGGCACCGCTCTCAGTTTTGACGAAGAAGGGGAAACCCTTCGTGTGTTCAGATAGATGTCAGCAGAGATTCCAGGAGCTGAGACAGAGGTTGACCAGCTCACCTATCTTGAGGGTACCAGAGGAGGGCGTAGGGTACATAGTCTACTGCGATGCATCAGGGACCGGGCTCGGATGTGTCCTGATGCAGGAGTGAGTAGTGATCGCCTATGGATCACGACAATTGCAGCAGAATGAGAAGAACTACGCTACCCATGACCTGGAGTTAGCAGCAATGGTCTTCGCTCTGAAGATGTGGCGACACTATCTGATGGGCGAGCGCTTTACAGTCTACTCTGACCCCCAGAGTCTCAGGTACATCTTCTAACTGAAGGACCTGAACCTGAGACAGCGGTGATGGCTCAAGTTCCTCCAGGAATATGACTTTGAGATAGTCTATACTCCTAGAAAGGGGAACGTAGTAGCTGATGCTCTCAACAGGAGGACATGCATTCAGCTACTTGGAGAGGCGATGAAGCAGCTAGCCACTTTGCAGATATCCTTAGTGGATAGAGATGGAGCATCCTTTCTTCAGTCACTCATAGTCACTCCTCCACAACTACAACGGGTCAAAGAGGAACAGCATTGGGACGTTGACTGTGAGATGTGGTGTGCACAGATATCCTTAGGACAAGCACCTGATGGATTCTCTATAGGAGGAGAGGATGATGTCCTTTTCAGAGGACGTACCATGGTACTAGCTGCTTTATGGGAGGAGGTGCTGAGGGAGTTCCACACTTCCCCTTTAGGGGTACATCTAGGAGTGGCAAAGATGTACCAGGATCTCAGACAATAGCACTAGTGGCCGGGTATGAAGAAGGCTCTAGCAGAGTTTGTTTTTTCGATGCCTCACCTACCAGCAGGTGAAGGCGGAGCACCGAGTACCAGCAGGCTTGGTACAGCCCTTGGAGGTCCTGGAGTGGAAGTGGGATGGGATATCGTGGGATTTCATGATTGAACTTCCACATACTTCCAGAGGTCATGACTCCATTTGGGTGATTGTCGACCAACTCACCAAGTTAGCTCACTTCTTACCCATCAGAGAGCAGGGCTCAGTAGAGAGTTTGGGACATCTCTACGTTCAGTAGATTGCATGGCTTCATGGTGTGCCATCATCTACATTTCCGATCGAGATTCTCGCTTTACTTCCCGGCTTTGGAAGGGGTTGCAGGAGGCATTCGGGGCGCAGCTACGTCTGAGCACCGCCTTTCACCCAAAGACAGATGGTCATATGGAGAGGACCATTCAGACTCTCTAGGACATGCTTCGTGCATGTGTCCTCGACCTTGGTCGCAGTTGGGAGGACCACTTACCCTTTTTGGAGTTTGCGTACAACAACAGCTACGACTCCATCATCAGGATGACACCATACGAGGCATTGTATGACCAACCTTGCAGATCACCTCAGTGCTGAACAGACCCTGGGGAGTCAGCACTTGTGGGACCGGAGATGGTCCAGGCCATGACAGAGAAGGTCCAGGTCATCCAAGATTGGATGAGGACAGCTCATAGCCAGCATAAGTCTTATGCTGACAGGAGGCGGAGACTGCTAGAGTTCGAGGATGGTGACCACATTTTTTTACGGGTCTCAACTCGACGTGGATTACGGAGATTTTGTCGGGGTGGAAAGTTATCTTTCCACTTCATCGGACCGTTTCAGATTCTCAGCAGGATAGACGAGGTGTCTTATCGCCTGGCTCTACCACCTTAGTTGCACCGGGTGCATGACATCTTCCACGTATCTCAGCTGAGGAGATATGTGCACGACCCAACACATATCATCGACCATGGGGAGCTGGACATCGATGACGGGGCGACTTTTGCGGAGGTCCCGGTGGAGATCGAGGATCGATAAGAGCGAGTCCTATGTGGGCGGTTGATTCATTTAGTGTGCATCAGGTGGTAGCAGGGGAACCTCAAAGAGAGCACTTGGGAGCAGGAGGCTCAGATACGTGATCAGTACTCTCATTTGTTTCCCTAGTTGTGATGTATCTTTATGGGGACGTAAATCCCTGAGGTGAGAGTAATGTAAAGCCCCATAAATTTCAATGAATTTTTTTTCTTAATTTCTTTGGGATTTTACGAGTACGCAGTTTCTAAAGACACCTGATTCTGAGGCCCGGTGTGCCCGTAATCAATTTCCGAAGTTTAGCTCAGCTACGTCCAGTGAACGAATGAGCGGGATTTCCTAACTTTTGAACCAGTGCTCGGAATCGAAATCTGAGGGCACCGATGGAACCATAGCGCCAGTAATTTCTTAAGAGGACTTTTACCGAAGGTGTGTTTTCTTGGGGGGAGTTGTAAAAAAATGTGGATTAATTAATAAGCAAAATAAAATTGAGAACAATTTTATTTTATCCATGGAAGTTAAACTCTCTCATGGGAAGTTGTTGGTGGGGCTCATGACCACCCAACTTCACATGTGTGGTTATGAGGGAGGTGGGGCCCACAAGATCCACCACCTTTTCACATTCCTTAACTCCATAACTTCCCCTTGTTTTTGTTAAATCCCCTTTAATGTGAGACCACTCACCTCCCCCTCTCTCCTCTTTAATCATGGAAACAGACTTAATTAATTAAGTGAGTTATGTGTTTGATTTTTAAAATTGAAATGCTTGGCTTGATGTAATAAAATAAGATAATTCTTATTTTATTTTGGGGGGGTTAGTTGTTGTGTGAGGAGATTGGGGAGATATAACTCTTTTCCCTTAGGAAGGAATTCATCCTCCCGCAAAGAGCTTCAATACTTCCGTGAAGAACGTCATCTCTTCAACGAAGAATGACTCAACGACTCCGGTATCTTCATTCCCTTTCCCCTCCGCGACAAGGGAAGAGACACCGATACGGGAGTTCTCCAATGACGCGCAATCATCTTCTTCTCTCCGTGATAAATAGAAGATGACGTCTCCTCTGACGCTCTCTGTCGACGTCTACGGAACCACGCCCCGCGATGCCATATTTTGCGGTGCTTGACAACCGCAAATTACTTTGCGAGGTAGGGGTTTGAGTTCAAATATTATGGATTAAATTTTCTCTTGCTTGAAGAGGATATTTATTCTTTTTGGGCTGCCTATTATCATTATAACTGGAGGAGGTCGGACCGCACGAACACGGCCGACCCTCCTCCCACTTTGTTGTTATTCTTGTTGCGGCACGAACAAAGGCAGCATGGTGCAACGGCACCGTGCGAGACCATGGAGAATCACAGCGAAGAAGCGCGGCGCCGTCGCGCTGCGCTGTTGTGGCCGAACGAACCCGTGGCCAGAGTCGGGCAGCAGAGAAGGGGGGCGGCGCCATCGCAGCACGCCAGAGAAGCACGAAGACACCGCGGCTGGATATGGGCCACGACGGAGGGGCCCGGTGCCTTTGCGCCGCGCTTGTCGGACCAAGGTCGCGGCCTTGGCCGCGGCGGAGCAGGGAGCGGCGGACGGAACCACTGGCCGCCGGTGCGTCGGAGGGGCGGCACCGCGGGGTCCCGCGGCGGCAGCACGACCGGCCAGCCGGGCCGACCGATCAAAGAAGGCTGGGGGCCCTAACCCCCGGCTGGCCAAAGGAGCGGCCCCCTACGTGGGGCCGCCATTTCAAAACAGGGGGGCAGCACCCCCCCTTCTGCGACAGCTCGGCCAGCGTCGAGCTGGCCATACGGGCCGCGCCCACGCTAAGCCAACTGGCCACCCAGGCTTGGCCGCGCCGGCTGGGTCGGGCCATGCCCACCAGGGCGGGCCGCGTTTTGTTGGGTCGGGTCGGTCCGGGCCCAAAACCCCCTAAAAACCGAACAGTTCGTTTAAATGCCTGTAACTTGGACTACAGACCTATGATCGATGCACCGTCAGTTGAGATGAGATCTTTGGATTGAGACGGTCATTTCGGTATATTACACTCAAGGTTTAGGAGAACTTTGGGTATGGTCAGGTTGGTTTGAACACAAAACTAACCAGGCCCTCTGAGCGGAAACACTTATAACTTGAGTTCCGGACGTCCGATTGATGTGCCATCGACTTTGTTGGATTCCTCTTAGTGAGACAAACCTTTTGGCTTAATCCGCTCGAGGTTTGGACGCAGTTGGAGTATGGTCGGGTTGGTTTTGACTTAAAAACCAACAAGACCCCTAGAACGAAAAAGCCAATAAATCTCAGACCGAGCGTCCGATTGACACGTCATCTGTCGTGTTGAGTTCCCTATGTCGAGAATAAAAATTGGGATACATCAACTCTGGAATACGTGTCAGTTGATGTATCGACCCCCTTGGCTCGTGGAGCAGACCCTCCCAGAAACGAGCAAGCTGTGTGCGGGAACCCTAGAGCTGGCTGCGACTACGACGACGATAACGACTGCACTGAAATCCTCCGTGGGTTCGGCAGTGACAACCACTGCATTGAAATCCTCCATGGGTTCAGCAATGATGGAGACCGTACTGAAATTCTTCGTGGGTTCGACGGTGATTACTACTGTTCTTGTATCCTACATGGGTCTGGCTGTATTTGACCTCTGTTGTAATATCCTACGTGGGTCCAACAGAGTAGATGTACTTGTATCCCACGTGGGTCCGACAGCTTAGCTAGTTTAGTATCCTACGCGGGTCCCAGCTTAGATGAATCAGTGGCTACATCTGATCATCTCTATCACCTTATGATGAAGTATACCTCTGTGAGTTGAGTCTTTTCTTTCAATCATTATCTTCGATATGATTGACTTGCTTTCCTATGTCGATTGTGTTGTGATTTCCTATGTGGATTGGGTTATACTATCCTGTGTGGATGTGATCGAACTTTGCTCGGATATTGGAGCTGAACTGGAATTGATGACTTAAGTATATGTATAGGAATATACCTATGTAGTGTTAGATGTTATTTCATGATTGTATCTTTACTTTGTGGATTATCCTTTGTGGATTCTGGAAGACCTTTGGGGGTATCGAGGTCCCTACTGAGTAGCGTATACTCACCCCTACACGGGCTATACCCACACTACGTTGTGTTGGATGCAGACGACGGACAATGCTGATCGTGGTTGAGGCTTGTGGAGATGGTCGGTACCTGGAGGTGGGCCACTGGGCGGGACGTAAATGGAGCGTACGGCTGGACCCAAGGAGCTGAGGAGGCTATCTATACCCACCCTTCAGGTGGGACTTCCAGTGGACGGCTCGACATTGCTGCTTTACTTTCATTTGATGTACTTTCTTTCCAGTTGTACTTTACTTTTAGTTTGGGTTTGTATTCTGGCCCATTTACTTTCCGCACTTACTATTGTACCCAGTTTTACTTAGTGTTTACTTATGTTGGCTTACTATGTGGTGTTTGTTTACTTTATAAGGCAATGCCTTCCCCTTTTTATCGGGATTTACACCTTTGGTGCTAGTCGCCAGCCCCTGGCCTATGGAAGGCGGGCTTGGGGTAGTCACAACACGGGTCCCGAGGATGGGTCGTGACAACCCTGTAAAAGGGATTCCATATACCGATAGTAAATCCTATAAATATCTATAATATAATAATCATTAAGTTCATATAACATCTATCCTATGAGATCATACAATGAATTATTATATGGGAATCCAAATATCACTCACGGTGTAAGATTCATTAACCCACTGAGCCCATACAATGCATCCCTCAATTGGATCCAAGTATCAATCGGGGTACATAAGTATATTACCCACCGACTCCATAAAATGCATCCCATAACTAGATCAAGGTAACACTCATGGTATAAACATATTCAAACAACGATATCATTCGTGGCATCCCTCAACTAGATCCCGGACTCACTCAAGGTTTAATTAAATTAAACAGCCCACTAAGCCCATCAAAGGCATTCCTACAATGAGAATCAATGTGTCACCCAGGTTACGTAAATAATCATCCCAATCAGTCTGTACAAGGAATTCCTACAAATGGAATCCATGTATTACTCAGGGTATGTAATTAATTTTCCCAATGAGTCCGTCCAAGGAATTCCTATAATGGAAATCCATGTAACACTCAGGGTATATAAAAAATAATATAAGGCTCAATAGCCGGATACTAGGATTCACCTCTGGTTATCCCAAAAAAATATATATCACAGTATATGTATATATATATATTAAAGATCAATAGCCATTCCTGAGGTAATACCTCTGGGTAACTGTAAAATATCAACAATAACATATCTCAGAATCTAGATCCCAGGAGAGCACATTTGGGAATCCCAAAAAATAAGAAAGACACCTCGCGTAAGTATGGACAACCACCAACCTGGAAGCACCTATCATGAACATATCTGCATCTGAAATAAATAAGTGTAACAAAACAAAGAGTGAGAGTGACATGAACACCCAACCCAACACTACATTCAAATCCCCATGGGATTACGAGTTCAGAAAATATTCAAGGTGACAACCGAACACCATATGAACCAAAACCCAATGTACAACTCATGGTTTGTCAAACCACGAGAACCCACTAGGTCCCTCAAGTAAAACACTAAGGAGGAATCCTACTCAGGATCCTCGGGGTAAAAATGAGTGAAGGCATCATACATGGGATCCTTAGTGAAGAGTAAGGGTGAAATATTACATAGGATCCTCGAACAAAGAACAACAGAGACATCCTTTAATAGGGATTCTTTAAAAGGAAAACAGAAGAGAGATCCTATAAGGGACTCCCTAGTTTAGCACCTAAAAAAGGCTTCCCTTAGGGGATACTTGGAAGCATCTGGTCTCATGGACTCACAATCTATAAGGGAACTTCTCACAAGGGTAAATTCCTCAAAATCATAGATCAAGAGATATACCTCACAACTGATCTCCGGTCAAAGGTCCAACTAGGTTGGTCGGAATACCAAACCTAACATATAGGCCATGTCTTGCGCCTAGGGGAAAGCTGAACTCGATAACAAGAGGAAGATCCTATCCATTTAGCTAGAACCCCCAAAACATAATTTATATGACCTATAAATGTTAATAGAATTATACTATTGTGAACTATTCATAAAAACACTCATAATGGACTACTCGCACACCCAAAATGGTCAATCGGTTAAAAAGGAACTATTCACCATAATGATTCAATGTGGGTCCCACATATGATTTTGGTTTTAGAACCTGAAATTAGTCTCTAAACGTACACCTTTAATTCAGGTTCCCAATTCCATAGATGGTACCTCAAACAGAAAGTAGACGCAAAAGATACGTTTGATTCAATAATCGCCAACTAATAATAATTAAGATATTATTAATATTTTATTCAACGTTTTGTACTACCAAGAATTGTGACTGACACAGAAAGTTATACAAATAACTTCAAAATTTCCACCTCAAATCATGTGTCTTGTGGCCATAGACACCTCACAAAACGGTACCTTGAATTGTAACTTACAAGCATTTAAAATCCCTCGGACGACATAGTCTGGACAAAGTACATGGCATGTACTCTAGAGTTCATGGGGTCTTCCCATTGAAAGTACATGGCATGTATGTTACTTTACATGGTGTGTAATATTCACAAAACTCCATCCTATGTTCTTTTTTACCCAGAAACATGCCCATGTGCCACTACATTGTGTGTACTCCAAATACACAACGTGTACTCTTTAAAAAACACTATCCCGTGTTTCTTTTTCACATGGTCGGACACACAGCCAAACACCACACACCATGTAATCAGAGTACATGGAGTGTACTTAAGAAAATCTTCTTCTTCCCTGAATAGAAAGAAATCATGATGTATTCCCCTGGAACACACGCCGTGTTACCTGGGTCTCAGATGGGAAATCCCTTAGAACGTCCGAAACACCCATTTTCGCCCCCAAGACACCTGATAGAACCCCAAGGGGCCACAAGAAATAAATATAAGGAATTAAAAACCTAAAAAAAATGTTTAAAGGTAATCAATGAAATAAACTAAATGGACCTAACTTCGGCCGGAAACTGTCAAAGCTTCGGTTGATTTCACCGTCAATAGATGCCATATACTGACTCTATGTGTTGAGGGCTTCACAATGGTATCAATCTTCTCTTCCATCTATCTCTCTCTCTCTCTTTCACAAACCCCTTATTCACTAATGAAACATGGAAAAGAAGAACCTACACATGGATATTTCCTAATAATGACGAGGATGGAAGAGAAAACAAAGAAAAGAAATGAAAAATGAAAAGAAGAAAATGGGGCCCGACTCAGCCCTGGTTCCCGACTCGAGTTTATGCCTCGCCTATGATAAACTGCACATTATAGACTCAACAGTGAATACAAAATCTCAATGCGATATTCCATTTAAAATTTATCATCGAATGAACCTACGTGAATAATTTAATATTTAATTTAATAATATTATATATTAAATATTCCACTAAAATTCAAACAACTCAGATTTCCACCAAACTCATGTCCTAGGGTAAAAACCCTATCCTAGGACCCAAAGAGTTTTCAGAAAAATTAGTTGAGGTAATATGATTAGGAAAAAAGATCATTTTACCCATCATGAGCATCCAATAACCAAATTTTAATTTCTAATCAAAATGAAAGTCTGGAAGAACATAGGTCCTTACATTATGAAACACTTAATTAAGTGATTTTATTTCTCTTAAGCTTATAAAATTGTAAAAATTAATTTTTTAGTTTAGTTTTTACAATAGTTAACCACCATGGTATGTAATTTTATTTCTACTTAGGGAGACTTTTTAGGACTCAAAATTGTTTTATAATTATAAAAAATCATATAAATTATTAATATTTGATGGTGATATTCATGATATAGAGTACAAATAAACACTATGTGTCTGTTATGGGATTAGAAATGGTTATCTACAAATTGAGATGGTTAACGTAATTAAATATAAAATTTATTCAATGATACTACCATTATCTCTGTATTGATAATTTGTACATTTGATAGAAGCTATGTGGACTTTACATATTGGTGAATTAGACAATGAAATATTGATAATGTATGATATATATGTGATATTTTTTTAACACAAACTATTAGTATATGTTTTTTTATGTGATGTTTTAGTGGATTATATGATATAAATATCATGTTATTAGTCCATTTTATAGGATTATAGTGTACTTGAGGTCATTTTCAATGATATGTGGGAGAATTATCTAGTGGTCTTCCACTTAATCATGACATTATAATTGAAATTTGAGTGAAATTAGATTGAAGTTCCGTTGAAAAGTTTTCCTGATAGTATATTATTTACCTATAAATCTATATCTTCTGATATATTTATTATAATTATGATGTGAATAACTTTTAAAAATAATTTATAGATTGATATTTCTAGAAATGTCTGCTTAGGTGAAGGGTAGTGTTGTGGTAGAATGATTGAGGTATTGTGTGTAATATTACCCCATTACTCTATCATGAGACACTATTTGAATGATTACCTAAAAAATTTGACTATGATACTATAAAATTATACTATGGTTTGGATAATAGGATGACAAAACTAAATGATCTGGATGTATAGATTCTCTATACATTGCCCAAGGAAAATAAGGTGTTAGATCTTTTAGCTTTTAATGGTCATCCTAATGACACTCTCTTGCAATTTTCTAGATAATGTGATTGTTAGTGATGATTACATAGATTTTGTGATGATTACATATGTTTGTGGGTTGATCATGGTTGTAGTATTGCGTTAAATATACCATATTATATCTATGATACAATTTTGGTGATTGGGGTAGCCTTAATTATGAAACAAACACCTAGGGGTGTTATCTAGTGTGGTACCCAACAACAAAATTGAAGAGAATACCAACCAAATGGCGAACATAGTATGCTAAATGTCACTAAATTATTATATATATTTAATATATATGAGATTGAATGAATACAGATATGGATATTTTTATTTGGTGTTCCTATAACCATGCATAAATGATAAGATAATAGATTTTAGAGATATTTGTACTGATTGGTGGGAGTTCATTTGTGGGGTAATTTTTTATATTTTTAACAATGTATGTTTTATTATATAGATATTTTATTCTTGGGGTGAAATTTGTTGTTATATTTGTAATGGAATAATTTTAAGAGTAATAGAAATGATTCATCACTTGTAGACTACTAGAATTGAATAGAGTTATGAATATATTCTAATGTGGCTATGAAGATGATATAGATCACTAACTGATGTTTGACCAAGAATATCTATAATTAGTTTTATTTAGTGAGTAAATTAATACATATTATGATTTAAATTATTTTATTACCATTATTTCATTCTATTAAATTGGTTAATCTTTTTTAGAGTATGTAAAACTAATTGTTTGGAAATAATCACCTATAATTTTACTTATATGATTTTAGGATTATATTGGTGTAGTTTTTATACTACATTAAATGAGTGAATGAGGATTATATTAGGATTATATTCATATAGGATTGATTCATATACCCCAGAGGTTTCATGAATGTTTAGGTTCTTCCATGTGTCTGTGGTTAATAATCTTTTTCCATAGCTATTTCCACATTTTATTTCAGTTATGTTTTTTGAAAACAGTTAATTTATTAACTTTATCTTTGTTAATTAAGGTTGGATTGTTATCCCTAGTTGTGGTTTAAATTTTCATTTATGATATTTTGGTGTGTTCTTCAGAGGGAAATGCCTCTTAATTATGGTATTTAAACCATAATTCTAGTCACAAACATGTGTACAATAAGTGAATTCTTTGGGAGACATACTTGATCACAATTTCAATATGAGGACTGGTCTTGATGGGTTTTAGTCCATACATTTTTCATGAACTACATGGAATATGAGATTTGAATAGTGGTTTTTAATTAATATTGGTAATTATAAGGGACATAAATAGATTAGGAAATATTATTATTCTCATAATCCATTTTTTACATTCTTTTTTTTTGAATTTATATTCTTACTACATTATAAAATTAATTTATATACCCACCCTGAAAATGAATATTGTAATTTGTGTTCAATTATATTTATAGAGGAGAGTCTCATATATACCACACTTTAATTGTGTATATTATTGTGGTAAATGAGGGAATTCATAAATATTATACATTTAAATTAGTGTTATATGCATCAAATATACATGTTTGTTAATTAAGAGAGGGATCTATTTAATTATCTTAATATTTTTTAGATTCTTCTATTGATGGGTCCCCCAATATAACTTAATTTTATTTAATAATATTCAAGTAATATTTTATAATTCTTAATTTAAATGTTTAATTTATATATATAGTTCTAATGTAGTAGCATAATATATGGTAACACATGATATAAAAATATTTATTATGTACCTTTTTAACAAATTCTGTATTTTTTTCATCAACGATCATGTTGTTATTTCATTGTCTTAAATTTAGAAATTGTTCATTTATTTTACAATTTAATGATGTGATTCATTTAAAATGTGGTTAAAAATATGAAGTAAAAAATGTTATATAATGAAAAAATTTAGGCCGAAAAACATTAAAAAAAATGATTAGATCCCATTATTCAATTCAATGCTTCCATTAAATGATATTTAGCAACCAATAATATTGGTAACCGATCAGTTGGTGTTGAATAATTATTATTTTATCTTACTTGTGTGTACATGATGATTAATATTGGTTGTGGTAATTCCTTTTAAATAATTAATGAGAATATAAAATTTAGACAACCATTATTTTAACATTGGGAATGTGGAAAATTTAATTGAATCTATGTTACCATCAATTTGACCCATAATACTACATACAAATATTCTACTAGTAGTAAAGAACCATGAAAAAGGTATTTAAATGGTCAAATAAAGAGGAAGGGATGTCGATTTATCCCATAAATAAGATAATTTACCAATTTAGGAATCTCTAGCGGAGTTAGGATTATTAATGAAATCTTTCATGAAGACATTATTATTAACATCGATCAATTATATCGCTTTCTAATAATGCAGTACTAATTAACATTATTAAGGTAATAAGGGTATTCAGGCCCTGTGAATGCTACTAATAATTAAATATTACCATGATTGTCACATGAGGTATATTATGCTGTTTGTATAAGGGAAATTAAATATTTTTTAGTTTACTACCATGTAAGAAGTAACAAATTTACTTAAAGCCCCTTAGGGATTTGATGTATGATTTTATGTCATGAGAAGTAAATCTACTGTTTTTAGTCATATTGTAAGTAAAAAATATAGTTTAAATCCATGTAAAAGTAACTCTATGATTTAATATCTAACAGTAGGATTGTGAAGGAAATTTTGGGTTCCAATCCATCTAAAGAATATTAAGATCACCTTAGATTGAAAAACTATGAAAATAATATGTAAATTAATATAAATTGGAAATATATTAAAAGCTTATATATTTTATTTTAGAGTTTAAATCATTACAAAAAGAAGATTTATGAATTTATGTTCGATAAAAGAAGTTGAAAGAAACATTGGAATTTATATAAATCCATGTAGGGACCCTATTATTTAAAAACCCCCCAAAAATTAAAAATGTTATTTTGGAGTCTATGGAATTAATATATGAGTTAAATAGTCTAAACTAAAACCAAAATTTACAATGTTTATTTATTGTTTTCATAGAAAGTACTTTGTGATTAAATTCCCACTAAAAAACTTTTAGGCCACAATTAAGTTTAAATTCAATAAATAAGGAATTTAGGTTTCCTTTAAAGAGCATAAGAGAAAATGAAAACTTTTAGGGATTGTCATGGGAAAAATAAAATCCTTTTATAAAATATTTTTAAAAGAATAGGATAAGGAATAAGTGATGACTATGATATTGGTATTGAACCTTCACAGGACTCCCTATATATCATGGTTAGTGGAATCAAAACCCACAATGTTTTAAGGGGAAGTGTATATAGTATAAATCCATGTATAAAGGAACAAACCCATCTATAAAAGAAACATTCCTTATTTTTTTATGCCATAAAAAAT
Source organism: Viscum album (assembly GCA_963277665.1). Lineage (NCBI taxonomy): Eukaryota > Viridiplantae > Streptophyta > Magnoliopsida > Santalales > Viscaceae > Viscum > Viscum album. The sequence goes on from OY728137.1 coordinate 1,215,516,193, forward strand.
AGAATATTTTTTTAATGTTGTGTGAATGGTGAACTATATCCATCATTTAAATAATGTTATTTTAGTTTAAATATATGTAAATAAGTATACTATAAAATTTAGCATTGTATAAGAAAGACCGTTACTATATAGTTTAAGGTCATATAGAAAGGAACCATAGTATAGAATAATGGGTAGGGATGATTTTCTAAAATGGAATTTTTCATATATAACAGTGATTTTTAGGCCTATAAATGAACTTTGTGAATGTAGGAACTCCTCAAAAATTCTAGTTTGAAAATAATAAAACTTACATAATGATGGACCATTGAGGCTAGATAGGCTAGTATATGAAATGGATATTGAAGAAGGTCCCACAAAAGTCCATCTCCAAATATTTATGAATCCATATGAAAAAAAACATTTGGATATAGATAAGAAGATGAATATTATGAGCTTAGAAGAGATTAAAGATAAATGTATCAGGGAACATGTATAGGTATATACACAGTGAGACCTTTTCAATGAATGATTTTTTTACTAATACTTGAGTAAATTAGAATCAATGAAATCAGAGTAGTATCTTTTTAACAGGAGGCAAGAAATCATGAATATTTATGGTTACATGAATATCGAATATTTTAATAAAGTATGATAACTATAGAAAAGTGATTCCAAGATAAGCAGGGTCATGCAATATTTTTTATCATTTAATCCAATTTTAGAATTTTAAACCTTTAGAAAACATTCATGAGTGTTTAGACTTTTATCTTTTGTAGAGGGGTCACTATAATGAGTTCAAGGGATGACACTTTCATAAAGGAATTGTCCAAAAAATTTCCACTATTTTTGATTTGGTAATTCAACTATGGATGTGCATATTTACTTATATAGTGTAAAAAAATTAATACATCAAATTCCCTTTTGAATGAATAGATTCATTTTTGAACCATGATAAATTATACCATATCTATACTTTCAAAAAAAAAAACATTTTCAAGCATAACAATAATTATTATCACATACTTTCTAAAATTACCGATATCATTAGTATATATTTAGGATTAAATTAATATCTAATTGAAACTGAATGAAGAAGTGATGGAATTAACCAGTGGGATCATACCCAATGGGCCCATTTATCAGAGCTTATTATGTATATGGAATCATTGGGTATTTCCATTGACCAATCCTATCACAAGAGGAAACAACTAAAACCGGAGAAACCCCATTTACCATTTATGTTCAAGATTATCAGGATCACCACCCAAGCCATGTTCACCGAACCACCTCGAGAATGATCCACCATCACATGCCTTATCTGTTGGTAACGCAGTTCTATAATAAATTTCTATGTATCTAGAAACTAGTATTATGAATTTTTATAATTTCATTTTAAATAAAATAATTATTTTATTTATCCCAGTTCTTTATTACTTCATACAAGAGATTCTATAATGAGTTTAATAAAAACATGTTTTTTATATAAAGAATAAAAAATTTTATTATTGTAAAATATATAGTTCCTATTAGAATAATATTTTTGTTTGATTCATGAATTTTGAAATAAATAATATTTTCATGAAATATTCTTATTAAATATTATTTATTTAAACTCAATTGATTATATAATGCAATGACGTTTAGTGTAATTTATAAGGGTCATAATGTTTTTAGTGTCATAAAACTATTAGTTTCCAGTAAATAAAAAATTTTATTTTAAGGTAAAAAATATCATATTTGAAAAATTATTTCATAAAAATAAAAATTATTTTTAATTCATTAGGTCAAAACTATCCAATGTTCAATTTTTCATAACATTCTGATAATTTGAAAATATTGGTAAATAATTAAATATTGTATAAATATATAGTATGCATTGTGACATCATAATTTCCTAAAGGTGATGTTATAAATAATATAAAATCAATACCAGACCAAAAATAGACTTCAAAATTAATTTGACTTATTCTTTATGTAATTTTATTAATTTTATGAACCTATAATGAATCCCTCAAAACCAATATTATATTATGGATGTTTTAAAAAACATTTCCTGAACATCACTCACATCTAAATAATGAATGCTATTATTTTAAGTATTATGGTTCATATTCTTATAAAATATTGAAATACACTCTTCTTTGGGAGAAACTATTAGAAAAAACCATGGTAAGGTTTGTGGTTTTGATTATTTTATCACTTAGTAAAAAACCTATGTTTTGAAATTAGTAATGAATTCCACTCTCCATTTCTATAAATACCCTCCCATCATTAAAATTATTCTTCACTCAAAACCCATTAACTATAATTTTCCTCTCTCTATCCCTCTATAAATCTCTCTTAATGTGTTTCTATGATTTTAGGAAGCTCCTCCTAGGATTTTAGAATCCCCACCTCAAGGTAAGTGATCTTTCTATCCCATATTTACCATTACATCACATTCTTTTTATTTATCCTTTGAATATAAATTTATTTATTTTTCATATTTTTATAAATATAACTTTATGATCCAATCAATTGTTTCTGATTAAGAGATTATTTATCCACTTTCATTATAAACTGTACCAAATTCATTACTATAATGAAGTAAGAGAATCTTTTTTTATTCTTTTTATTCAACTACATTCACTATACTGAGCCGTTTTATTTTTAATTCCTCATGTTTTATTGTTTTTTTACAAATATCTATAATATATTTATAATTCTCAAGTAAGTAGAGACCAATTTTCTCTCTCATAAAAACCATCCCTAATATTTTATGTACACCCATTATGATGCTGAAATTATCCCATGATTTTCCAATACATTTATTTGTGTTGGAAATACCCATCCCCATTTCTACTCAAGGGTATTCACCATGATAAAAATATACCTCATTTAGTGGGTAAATACATATATGTCACCAAAAATCCTTATTCATGGTGTTAAATTTGATTAAATACATTCTTATATTGTATGATCTATGTGACACACAAATTCATATAAATATTATGAATGTAATTGGAGTGACCATAATTATATATACCTCTAATGCATTGGGTAATGTGCTTATCTATTGAGATATCATGTATGGTGAATAGTAAATTAGACTAAGAACACAATATTATGATGTATCGATGGTAATCCTTGACTTATTTTTATGATGTCAAGTATTATGTTGTTTCCACATTCCCATGATGCATTGATGTTATCTTCTTATATCGTGCTTTGATATTCATTATTATGATTCTCACCTTTCTATGTAATCATGATATTCCACTTGAATAAAATGTATTGTTATACAATATACCATGATATTATTATTCACTTAGTAGGATTTAAAAATCACCCCTTTCTTATCTATTTCCCTAGGTTATCCCATGCAATATTAGAAAATCAATGGAATTAAAGTGAATTTTATAAAGTTTTCAACACTGTCATTTTTTCTTGGTTTCATGTTATTGTGATATGTATCTAATTACTTAATTAAACTAGGAATATTAATCTTTTTGGATTTTATTATGAGAATATTTATGTAATGACATGAACATTATTCTTATTTTATTAATGGATCTCTTACCTACTAATTTTTTTATGATTTAAAATAGAAGCACATAAAAAGACCATTTCATTACATGATAACATAATATATCATATATAAATTTAGACAAGTAAAACTATGAATAACAGTGGTATATACACATTAAAGAACAATATATTCACTATAACAACTCCTAAGGCTGAAAATCACCCAAGAAGATCACCCCTGCCATAATGATTGTAAAAAGGAAAACAAGTGTTAGGAAAATAATAGTCATTATAGAAATATGTGTAAAAACCATTATAAGAGAAGTATTGATTAATGTTGATATTATTATAGGATATATATAGGAATATATTACTATTCATAATGTGGGGAATTTGATAATATGAAGAGTGGGAATTAGGATAATTAATCCAGAAGTTGGGGTGTTAATATTATTTTTGTGTTCATAATAAAGTGACCATTGGTATTATTTTTTGGAACATATATAAACATTTAATTTCCATTAAAAGTATGAAATATCATAAGTTTATATGTTTTAAATAATTTTTATATTCAATAAATTATCTTATAAAACACTTTTAGATGATGATATACATTAGAGAAGTCCTAAGTAGTTTTTATTATGGTAAAAAAAGATTTTTATGTGATAACTATGGTTAAAATTAAATAAATAAGTATTTTTATATAAAATAGAATATTATAATATTTAGATTACAATTTTTATAAAATAATTTTTATTTTCTAAAATTATCACATCATAAATATATTTGGTTGAATTTATGGTAATTTTATAAAAAGTGGATTTTTGGGATAAAAAGTAAAAATACTATTTTTATGAAATATAATAAATCTTATGATATAATTTTGATATGTAAAATATTTGAAATTATTTTATCCGTATTATTAATAAAAAAATATCAGAGTAATAACTCTGTATATAATGTGTTACATTTAGAAACACATGCTAGCATTATTGAAAACCACGACTATAACCTTTAAAAAAACAATTTTTATGTGTTTTTTTATATAAAATTATAATTTTATTTTACCAATTTTATAAATAGAAATAAATAAATTTATTGAATTTTTAGAATTGGAAGTTCCATATTAGGTAACAATTTTAATTTTATTTTTAGACGTAAAAGTGTTACTATGGAAAAAAGAGTTACCGTAGTATAGGTAAAATAATGTAGCAGGTTAGAGCTAACATGTAAAAGCTTAAAATAGATAAAAACTAAAACATTAAATGGGTGGTTGATTTTTTCCATAAACTAAAAAATAATTCACATCATTAATTTTCGACCAAATAATTGTAATTAATTCCACCCAATATTGGTTATCCTTAAATACAATTTAATCATATTTTATTCGCTTCCTCGAGTATAAATACCCCTTCGCACCCCGACACTCCACTCAAAATAAAAAATAAATGAAATTATTAACTTTAAACCTCTAAAAGTGTTCTTAAACTGTTTCCCCATTTTTCATCTGAGGTCCTATGGTTTCTTCCTCTATGTTTTAGGAATAAACTCTTCAAAGAAAGGGAATTATCCTCATCTCCTTTTTCATTCAGCTACATCCCTATTATGGGTATTCTATGTGTCATTATTCTTTATTTTTATTAATTTTATTTTTATCCTTCATATAAATCCTATATTTTTTTACAAATGAGATAACTCTTATCTATTTCATTAATCTTTTCCATTAATCCATGGTTTATACAATCACCCTGTCAAAATCATTCATAATTTTTTTTCATTATCATAAAATATTTTCATATTGTGAATACCCAAACCTCATTTATTTCCAAGCGAATTCACCTATTTTTTTAAAAAATATTTTTTATGTAATATACATATATAAATCCCATATTATTTTTCCATGGTTCAAAAATGATGTTTTATGAAGACTTTTAATCACTTTATATGAGATGATTTTTATAGGAAACCCATTATTTATTTCCATTTGTTATTGTTGAAATGATTTCTTTTATGATAAATATAGGTCATAGGATTTATGACATATTAATGGTTCTCCATTATATAAATCCAATGCATTGGGTAAATAATTAATCTTTAAATATCAAATTTTTTATGATACCATAGTGAATTACTTTTGTAATTATGAAATATGACACCTTGGTGATATGATTGGGAATGTCATATTATCTGTTGTAGCCACATTTACATTTTATGATTCATGAAATTATTTTATGATGTTCCTAATATTCATATAATCAGACCTTACTTACATTCATTTTTCTGACATGCTAATTGTTTCCTTTGTTTATTCACTTTCTTATCTTCATGATAACCCCTTTATTTGATGTATGTACTTATGATATGAGATATAGTATGAGTAAGCTAAGTAGAACCCATGAAGATGTAAAGAAAATAAGATTAGGGTATTTTTTTTGTTTAGGTTATCATTATTTAATTCATGTAATATGAACTTAATTTCCAAGACATTAAACCTAAACAGATCCTTTATGTTCATTAGTTTAATATTTTGTTAATGATTTATGTAAATTCATGTATTTAAAAGGAGGGTAACCAAATTTATGTGTTAAATCATGAAATAAAGTGTAAAAAAATATGTGTTATCATAATTGCTATCAGATAATGGACTAATTATTTTTGGGGATTATGATTATGGAACCTTACTAAAAACCATTCAGATTAGAATAAACATATAAAAACATCCCTAAAATTGGTTAAATTATAGAGCGAGGGGTTTCCAAAAAAAAAAATCCATATCAATATATTAAAATTGGATATGGATACAACACATTTGTACTTAGGGGTAATAACCTTGAAAAGGGGTGAATGTGTCCCAATCATCACATAATGCATGAAAAAGTGGCCTTTCTACACTCATACCGTTCAATTCATCTAGTTTGACACTCTCAGGGGATATACATTGGCAAATTTCTATATCTTTAGAAACCACTATGAATAGAACAAAAATACCTATGAAATCTTATGTTAGTAAATAGCCCATGGATAACACTAACTAAAACCAATAAATTCATAGGTTAAGGAATATATGTAATATAAGAGTTATCATTTAAATGTTCATAGATTCCCTTTTATATGTTTCATAGATTTAAAATTATAAACCATAATATTATCTTTATTTTAGTCAATGGAAAAAAATTAGAGGAACAAAGTCAACAATAAATGGTATAGGCAATGTGATGTCTTCTCACATGAGATTCCAAACCCAATGGGAGAAGGACTTGATAAATTCATGAAAATATATATTCAATTATCTCATGATTTTAATAAAAAATGAATTATGAGTAACAAACACACTCCCCTAAAAATGCAAAAGTCACAATTGTGAGATTTTTGAAAAAGGTAAACAAAATTCAGTGACTCTTATAACCCCTTAATCATAAAACAATTGACCAACACCATTGAAAATATTTTATTGATCCTGAAATTAATTTAGAGAGAGAATGTAATGGTGTTTATTTTTCACATGTATAGAGAAACTAATCAATGATGGATGTTGATCAAGAATATAAATCCCAAGGAAATGATCAATGTGATCGAGGTAAAAGAGTCCTCGAAAGTGTTTTTAAAAAATATTATCTTCACACTCTCTCATAAAAAATGGAGTTTTAGTTTCATTTCCTTTATGAAAAGGATAAAAACTCAATCATGGAATATGATTAAAACATCACATGAATAAAATGATATACCTGGGGCTTTATCATTGAACCCAAAAGAAAATTTTACCACATCTTTAGTGGGATGAATCCAAATCTATGAAATTATTTGGTGATTTGAGGCTTTGATTTCTATAATGAAATTGTTTGATGTACCATCAATGTTGAAAATGAGATTACTGAGTCTCATGTGTCTCATGGTTCTAGAGATAGGAAATGAAGATTAATTTTGGAAAATAAATAATGAAATATCATAGGGGTATAAAAGTACAACATTCTACTTGTAAAAAGTGTGGGAAGAGGCATCCTTTAAAATTTCATAAAGGGAATAATGAAATTATTTTTTTTGATAAGGATGTGCACCAAGCTAGTGAATTCTAAACGGAGGAACCCCTTAATGTAATTTATGAATGTAATGTTCCATTAAAACCTCAACTGGTTGTCAAATGTTTTAAATAAAATGAATAAGTAAACTATGTAAACCTCTGAACTAAGCCCGAGGTTGTTGAAGATAACCAGTGAGAACAACCTACAAGGCCTTGAGATAAAGGTAGAACATATACCATCACAAATTCTATTGAAGATACCATAATTATGTTGTGATAGATATGATATTTATTTATTAAAAAATAGTGAACATATTATTTTATTCTAGTTCTATGTAATCCTTAAAATCAAACATGTTCTTTAGAAATATTAAAAAGCCAAATAAAAATATATATTTTGAGTTATATGTGAAAAAATAAAATTGGTAAATTATTATATCCCAAGTATTTAACTTATACCCTGTAAATATTTTCATGATGAATTTACCTATGAACCTTGTGATACTTACTTTAGTAGAATTCAATGCTATTCTAGGTATGGGTTGGATTTCTTTGTACGGACATAAATTGAATTTTTGGGAGAAAGATATTACTATTAGTATCAGGAATCTTTTTATGACTCTAAAAAAATTTAAGTAGTTGGAATGATCTAATTTTGAATCATGATCTAAACCATGTCTATTATTGACTTACCAAAAGTAATACTAAGATAAATTGATTAATAATAGGGAAAATATCATCCTTGATGACCTTCCCAGTGTAGAGGAATATGCTGATGTGTTAAATAATGGATTTTATAAACATCATCATAGTCAAGTGGTTGGGTTCAAAATTGAACTCATGCCAAATATTTTCCAATATCTAATACACCATGTATATTGAAAACTATTGAAATAGAAGAGTTGAATAATAAATTAAAAGACAAAATAGATAATGGTTTTATACATTCATGTGATTAACTATGGGGTTCCCTAGTCTTATTAATCATGAAGAGGGATGAGTCAATTTGCATTATCATTGATTATAATCGAATCTAGAAGATCCCAAAAATTACATTTATATTATTCCATAGATTGATGAATTTTTTTATCAATTATATATATCATAGTACTTATATAAGGTGTATATTTAGTAATAATATTATCATGTAAAAAACAACTTTTCTTACAAGGTATGAGAACTACAAGTTTATTGTGACTCCATTTGGACTCACTAATGTTGAATCTATCTTCATGGAAATAATGAATTGAGACATTAGGTATTTCTTCAAAAAAATTATGGTAGTATTTAAAAATGATATTATTGTCTACTCTAAAATAAAGTAGGAACATGATGAGTATTTAGATGTTGAAATAAAAAAATTATGAAAGAAAAATTTATATGTGTTGTATAGTAAATTAATGGTTTTGATAGAGTAAGTTAAATTCCATGGGCATGTTGTCACTAAAAAATGAATATTTTTGGAGCATTCAAAGATAATGGTAATTAAAGGATTCCCAAGAAAAATATTTTTGATAGAGATCCACAATTTCCATGGATTAGTTGGGTACCATCATCAATTTGTAAGAAATTTCTCATGATTTTCAAGCCCACTAACCTTATTAACTCAAATGGAAGTGAAGCAATACGAGGATAACATTAAAGAGTTAAATAAAAGTCCAATAACTATACTTGTGCTAAAATTACCCAGTAGTGGTGAAGAATATATGATATAAATAAACCAAAAAGGTATTGGGTTATATACTCCTGAAAAATAATAATGTGATAACCTATGCCTCCCACAAATTAATGATCAATGAGAAAAACTACCTGACATATGACCTAGAATATGATACCACGATCTATATTTTGATAATTTAGTGAAATTATCTTCATTTGGTGAAGTGTGACATTTACATGGATCATAAAATTCTCATGTATATATAAAAATAAATTGAGCTCCATATGAACCAATCAAGGTGGTTAGAGATGATAATAGATTATTACTATTCAATCTATTATCAACCAAGTATGGAAAACAAAGGTGTAGATTCTTTGAGTAGAAAGGATCATGCAACCCTAGCCATAATGACGATTCAAAGGGATCTAATCATCATTAACATGAAAGGTTTGGAAATTAGAATCATAGAAACAACTTAATACTAATTTATAAAATAACTACAGAACCATCCATTCTTGAGAGGATCATAGAGTCCCAAAAAAATTGAAAATGATCTACGGGAATAGGAAAAAAAATTATGAAGTCCAAATTTGATAAATATGAAGTTATAAGGTTTAAAAAATATATATGTGACCCAATAAAACCAAAAATTAATAGGAAAAAAATAGAAGATTTTTATATATCATCTTTTTATATTCATCAAGACAGAAAAAATATGTATAAGGATATAAAGAAATAAATATAGTGAGAAAACATAAAGAGAGATATTGTAGAATTTATTTCTTATTTCATGGTATTAAAACAAGCCAAGGTTGAATGATATACATCTATGTTTTTTATGAAACCATTTCCCATACTAGTAATGAAATGGGAAAAAACAACCATGGATTTTTTCATAGGACTCCCAAGGACATCTAAATACTATAACACCATTTGGGTGGTAGTTTATTTTCCTATAAATTCAAAATATTTCACTACTATCGAGGAAAATATATCTCATGAACATATCACTATGAAATACAGAAGAGAGGTGGTATGACTTTATGGATTAACAATATCTATTATGCCTACTTGAGATATGAGGATTACCATGAGGTTTTGGAGAATCATTTTGTAAGCATTGTATTTAGAGATGAGTTTTAATACTACTAATGACCCTTAGATGGATAGTGAATCTAAGGGAACCATACAAAATCTAAAAGATATGTTGATATATTTTTTAATGGATTTCTATGTATGGTGATATCATCACCTTCCCCTAGAGGAGTTCTCATATAACAATAGTTTCAATTATAGAATGAAAATTACACCTTATGAGACAATTTATGGGAAGGGGTGTTAGACTCCAATAATTTAGGATGATGTTGGAGAGTGAAATCTAATGGAACTTTATTGTATCCAAAAGATAATAGAGAAGTTTCAAACCATTCAGTTTCATATGAAATATATAAAATTTTGATAGAAAATTTATGTAGACAATTGTTAATGATTACTGGTTTTTGTGGTTGGAGATAAGGTGTTCCTTCACGGATCACCATGGATAAAATTCACGAGGTTTGGGACAAAGTGAATGATTAGTCCTAGATAAATCAATCCCTTTTATATCCTTGGTCACATCAAATCTGTGGCCTATTGAAAATCACTTTCATCTATGATATCTTAAGTACAAGATGTGTTCCAGGTATCCCAGTTAAGGAAGTACATACCATACCCCTCACATGTACTGACTCTTGAGGTGGTACCTTTGAAGAATGCACTTTCTTATGAGGGAAACCTAGTGAAGGTATTATATCATAGAGAAAAAATTATTTGAAAAACAAAACTATACAGGTAAAAGTACATTGGTGGAACCACATTTTTTAAGAGGAAACATGGGAACCAAAAGTGGTGATGAAATAGAAATACCCTTTTCTATTTTTGTGTAAAAAAAATCAACGTTGAAATTTCTGAAGGGGGAAATAATATAACAACCAAAACTTTTATAAAAAAAATTCCCTTCTGAATAAATAAATTCCTTATTGGAAACACATGCACTATATTTAATTTATTATTTTAGACCATTATCAAAAGTACACATAATTATATTTTGGGACTTAAAAGGACATTAAGAGTCATAACCATATATAATATATCTATTCTATAGTTACCATTATGATTAATATATATTAAGGGTTATAATAATATATAATTGACATATAAGGAAGAAGATTTGGGATCAAATAGTAGGAACATATCTAATAAAGCCAATTTATTAATGCTTTCAAAGGAGATGGAAACATTGGGATTTTCCCTTTACCAAGACCAAGCTATGATTCAAAAACTGATACTTGAAAAAAACCATTCATGGGATAAGTTCAAGCTTATCATGATCAATTCCCAAAACATATTCACCTAACCACCCCATTAAAGTACAATTGTTTAACATCTTTCCCTTAGGTCATACGCTGGTGTAAAAAGGGGTTATGTTTCTAGACACCAATAGTGTGAATTTGATTTTTAAAATAAAATAATGAATATATATATCCCTTTAATTATTAATTTATATACCTTATTATATAAAGTGTTAAATAAAAACTATATTTTTATATTAAGAAACCAAAATTATATTTTAGGGAAATATATAGTTTCAATTGAAACATTTTTTTTAAATTGAAGAATTTCTGAAAAAAATTATTTTTTTGAAATATTTTTATTAAATAATATTTATTTAAATATATATTATAACATAATTAAATGAATTATAATCTAATTTTACAAGGGTTATAAATTTTTCAGTGTCATAAAAAAAGTAATTTATAGTAAATAATGATTTTATTTAATAATGTAAACTATCATAGTCAGAAAATTATTTTAGAAAAATTAATATTATATTTAAAATTAACACATATTAATTAGCCAATGGTAAATTTTTCAAAAAAATTGAGAGAGTTAATTTTGGGGGTAAAAAATAAATATAATATACATATACTGTACACATTATGAAATCATAATATTCCAATTGTGCGGTAATAAAAAATATTAAAATTTTACATGATAACAAATATATTTCAAATTTATAAAATGAAAATTTTTAGTAGTTTGATTTTTTTAAAAGGTTGGGGTTGAAGCCACAATTTATTATTAAAGCTAATAAAATATCTCTTTTAACTGGGTAGAGGGAGAACCATTTCACAGCCTGATGGCCTAGTGGGCATGTAGCCCGTTATATAGCCCATAGGCCCAAATTTTTGGCCAAAGGCCCATTCTGTGAATAGTAACCCGGCTGATACAGTACCATCCACTGCTACAGTGCCCTGCTGCTACTACAGTGACCTACCGCTGCTACAGTACCCACTGATGAACAATATCACCACTTCTACAGTACCGCTACAGTACCCGCGAACAATGGGTTTTAAACCCCCATTTTTCATGTAGGATTATGGGGTGATTACCACTAAACCAAACCCAAACTACATAGATTTATTAATATCACAAAACTATAATGAATCCATGTAAGCATATATTATGTTTTATGGTAATAAAAATATTTTTTTATAACCATGAATCACTTACACATTAGAAATGATATTATTTTAAAGAGTTTGTTTCTAAGCATAATAAAATATTGAAAACCATTCCTATTTAATAGAAACTATGGGAGAAAATCAGGGGATGGTTTTTGGTTTAGATTATTTTATCACTTAGAATATAAAACCTAATTTTATAAATTAAAAAATAATTCCCCTCTCTACTACTATAAATACCCACCCAACCTCCCATTCCTTATAGTGACCTAAAAAATTCATACATAATTAGTTTATCTTATTAGAAGAATATTCAATAAATAACATTATGATTAATTCCATAATTGTAATGGTTTAGTGTATTTGTAGGGATGGACACATAATAACCTAGAACATAAATTATATACATCATCTCCAACTAAATAATTCAAAACTAGAACCCTTATTAGAAACGCCATACATAAAACCATTCTTTATATCCTAGATAAAATAAAACATAATAAAGGGTGAGCTAAAATTCTTTGTATGGGTTAAAATAGTAGATATAAATCAATGATCATATATAAACATATGATAATCATAATGGTTCGATATCATAAACATCACATAAGTATGTCAAACCCAATTAATTAATTATCTTTAATCAAGGGTCATGGAATAATTCTTTATCATAACAAAAAAATATTCATAAGAGTGTAGAATAATAAAAAATCAATCATGATCCATGATTAAATATCATAATCATAGGAATGTGGAAAAAACATATTCTTATCCCATTGTGAACATGTATGGATAATAACTAGTTCACTCATTAAGTTAATTACATGAAATAAGGTACGCAGATTAACTTATGGACATGAATCGAGGTCCAAACATAAACTTCCAAGCATAAACATATGGCATGAAAACCGCACCCATGTATAAATTTGTGAACATGAAATCAGTTTCGTGTATAACAAAGTTTTTTCATGAGTTTTACAACTTTACACAATGCATTAGAGGTATATAATAGAAAAAACCATCAAACAATTTTAATACATTAATATGAATGCCACAAGATCCTGAAACCATTTAACTTTTCATCATAAGGTAACATGTGTAAAAAATAGTTTTCATCAATATTTCATCCTTATAACCACAATACATCTTGATAAATAATAAAGACAATATCATAGATTCATATTCCAAATGAAACTTAAGTAACATCAATGGATGACATTATATATGAAAATTTTCATTAAAAGAATAATGGGAACATTTTTTGGGGAAAATACCTTTTTAATTTTGAAATCACATATTTAAAATATACATTTCTAAAAAATAATATAATTTTTTAAAATAAACATGAACTTTTTAATGTAATAATCTAATAATTGAGAACTCATGATGGAGGTAAATTTTTTTCATGTCTTAATCCTTAAAAAAGATTATGTTTACACCTTTAGTAAAAGTACATTAATAAGGAAATAATAAGAAGATTATTTTTTAAACTATTTTTTTAAAATTAAAACATTAGTAAATATGAATTTTAACCATAATTTATTAATAGTGGAAAAACTTATTGATTTTTTTATAAAAAATTGAAATGGAAGAAAAAGTATTTCTTACTATAAGTGGAAAAATAAGGCTGAAATTTCTTAAAAACATTTTTGGATCCATTTTGAGTAACAAGAAGAGGTAAATAGTACAAAAAATTATACAAATAACTAGAGGATAATAAAAATTAATGGGTTTTATCAGATAAGGATGACATAATTTACCTCAATGTAAATTTGAGAATTATCAATCCCAATTTAAATGAGATTAAAACATAAATCTCTTACCTCATTGGTACCATTTGAATTATAAGACCCTTGAAATAATAACTTCAAATGAAAATTTAAATATTATTAACTTAATTATATTCATGATATAACATTTAAAATAAGATTTATATACACCATATAAATATAATTAGGTTTATAACATCAAACATGTTTCAATGAAATAATATTGAGATGAAGAAACCTTACCTAATATGTGTCATTATTCATAAACTCTTTAACCACCTGGGTAATAAATTTAAAATTATTATAATTATATAACAATACATAATTATAATATCATATATGATCCACTTATAACATTTCAACAACAATTTATTAATATTTACTAATCATAATAATCATTTTTCACTTGTTAACTATTTCTATTCTCAAGAAAGTTTTAGTTTAGATGTTATGAACCTTGTGAATTGATCATGTTTCAAAAATATTCTGAATCCTATTCATTTTCTAAATATAATATTTAATCATTATGAATTGTTTTATAAATATTCAAATTATGTGGCGATGAAAAATGGATTACATCACTTCGTGGAGATGGTAGTTCATACATATACATGAGTGATGTGTCCAATTTTCAGTGGATGGATTGAAATAAAGGTAAAAATAATTTAACTTTATAGAATCATTATTGTATCATTAATATAATATATATTCATTAAATATATTATAATTACTATCCATGTATATTTGAAATGAAAAAAAACAATCACATAACTTTGTGGAGGTGTTTTTCCACACGAACACATGAGCCACATAATTATTTTCTAACGAATGAGATAGTAAGAATGTAGAAAAGATATGATAATTTATAAATAATAATGATTTCAAAAAATTCATATATGAATTCAAATCTACTGTAATAACCAAAAATAAATTATGGTGATGGAAAATGATCCATATCGCTTTGTGAAAGTGATAGTCCACACGTACGCATGGGTGATATTTTCACGTCCCATTTGAAAAAATAATATGGTGAGAAAAGGTGGATACATAATCATAATAAAATTTATATATATTAAGGATACTAAATTTAATATTTTGAGATGAATAAAAAAATCTTGAGAATTTAGAATAATGAATTAATTGAAATAGGTTGAGTAGAAAATTAAATATTCTTTGATAGATGTTTATTATATCTCTTATTAAGGACTCTTATAATAATATTTTAAGAATAATGGTGACTCTAAATCATGTATATATATTTTTAAAGGACAAATGGGAAGGTTTTTTATCTTTCTACGTGGGACAAGATGCTGTTAATAAGTGAGGGGAGTGGTGTCCATTTATAAAGGAGGAATGGTAAACTCTTGAATTTTTTAAAAACATTAAAATATTATACATTAACATTCATGAATAAATGATTTAAAATTAATTAAATATAGATTTAAATATGATATATGATAAAAAAAATACTTTAATAGGATTTAGTTATGTTTTTAGGTCATTTTGACCCTTATATCATTTGATTAACCCCTTTAAACCATTTTTTTCCTTTATCATGGTGACACATTTTTCAATCATCAAGGGTTATAAATTTACATATATGGAAATAATCTATGAAAAAAGGTCAGGGGATTAAATTTGAGACCACATACCATCCTTGATATCCTATTTCGATAATTTTAATATTTTTAAATCAGTTAATAAAATATCATATAATACAAAATATCATTAATGTCAATTTTGGAACTATAAATTTAAATTGACTTTAATGCTAGGAAGATAGAAATGCATTTCTAACATATAGTCTTTAAACAGATATAATACATTATAATTACATATAAAATTCTTGTGACATCAAATATGATCCAAAATGTATTTATATTAAGGGTTTTAAATTTATTTAATAATTTTTTTACTTTATGCACAAGTAATGTGTCGAGGTTGCGTAAGAATTTCTAGTAAATTTACCAACACTTAAAATTATAAAAAATTACTATCACGAAAATAATTTATTTATATTAAAAATTATATTTTACAACTTACCATAACCTCTTTTTATTCCCAAGAAAAGCAATTATAGGTATTAAAACAAAATAGAGTGATATTTTATATTTTTCTTTACATAAAAAAATATTAAAGTCATTTTCAATGAAAAATGAAACAAAATTTCTATAAATTCAAATAATGGACGAGTATTGTAAGGAAAAACTCATAAAATAGATTCAGTTCTTGTTTTAGGGTTATTTTAATGTATAATCTATATTTTGAACCCTATTTTATTCATTTTACCCTTATCTAGGTGAAATATATTTACCATCGTTAATATTCATAATGACAAGAAATAAAAGGGAAATATTTTCAAAATTTTAATCTATTGATTAAAAATAGATATTCAATTTTTTTAGATTAAATTTTATGATGTAGAAAAATTAATTCTAATATCAATTCATGAAACAAAATGACAAAATAGTTTTTTAAAAAATGAATTTTTACGACAAAAAATTTACATGTATCAAAATCATCAATATTAATGATTTATATCTAATTAATTTGATTATTATAACTATAATGTATCATATATATATATATATATTTAATATCAAATAAAAAATATAATAATATTTATAAATTACTTGATTTAATGAAATTAAACTATAATATCTGAAAAATCAGTATTTATCACAATTCACTGAAAAATCAATCATTTTAAAATAAATCAAAACTTCTACCTAATTTAATTTTAATATTATTATTTGAAAAATTATGACCATTTTTTAAAAAGAAAATTTCAAAATTTTTAAGATACTTATTATAAAATTTTCTAATAAAAACAAATGTTGACATTTTTTTAAGAAAAATCATTTTTGATACATAAAAGAACTCTAATAATAATTCAATGCTTATTTAATAATAATTAATTAATAAATTTGTATTGAGTACGATTATTATAGATATATTTCATAATTTAGGTACTCATATTCGAAAACAAAAATTCAACATCAAGGTTATGATGGTTACATTTAAGTAGTATGTTTTTAGTATGTCACAAAATTCATAAAGCTCAGTGTTGCATGTTAAGTAAGATATCAATATTATTCTTATTTTAAATAAATTTTTTAGGTGTTACATCTCCACAAAAATGTAAATAAATTTCATCATCACAAATTTATTATTTTCATCACTGGTTCAATATTTGAAAATACTTTTATAGAAAACTAACATCATAAAATGAAATATTAATACTTCGTTTCAAAAAGGGTAGTAGGAAACATAAAGGTAACATAAAATAACACATAAAATTATTTAAAAATACAGATTTCATTAGTGTGAAGTGAAAATATATACATAGAGGAGAAAAATAATTTCAAAGAACTGATAAAGGGTGATAGAGAACATGGTTCTGAGAAAGTTAATGAGAATAAAACAGTAAACAAATGAGAGTTGAAATACCACCAATTAATTAGAAATCAATTTAAATGAATATAAATTTTATCCCTATATCCCTTTACAATTATTGATATATTCTTTCACATTCATGATATAGATAACGATTAAATATCTTTAATTGATATCTTTTCATTTCAAGTGAAATATTTCATCTTTTGGTTGTGCATTGATGAATTTCCATTTAATCCCTTACTCCAAGAAATATATATTCAAGATGAATTTTACATACCTATGGAAACAAAATAATATTTTTATGGATAATAATATCTATAAAAAAATAATCCTTCAGTCCTTCTATATCAAGATATTAAATAGAAAATCCCAATATCTAACACAAGTAATCCAATATGCATTATATTCATTTGATAAAATAATACCTTGATCTATAAAACCTCATAAATAATACCCAATGCTCAACATAAACTATTATGAAAATCGTTACCATTGAGGATTCTCCAAAATATGTCTCACAAAATTCAAAACCCAAAAAACTGATATATTTGATCACATTTTTTTCTTTTATGACTATAAATATTATCTCAAAATAATATCAACCACTCATAAGTTCATATAAAAAATGAATATAGGATGATCATATAGTCCATTTTTTTAATAAGTCCCATAAATATCCTAAATTACCATAACACTACAATAAAATTATATATTCATTTACAAAATAAATAAATCTTTATTACTAAAATTATGTTTACAATAGTAATATAATATCCCCAATATAGTAAAATTGAAATGAATTACTTAGTCACTAAATCACTTTTCAATCCCAGGGTAATCTATCCGATATATTCTCAAAAGGTACTAACTCATTTATCCCAATCAACTATAATTACATCATCCTCAATGATCATATTAACGCTAAAGGTTATCAAAAAAATGTAATCTTATGTCCACAAAATATAAAAGAATTATTCCCCAAAAAACATTTTCACCAAAACTCATAGTTAACCAAAGGGTTGTATTGTCATAAATGTCTCCCAAAATATCCTTAATCATCAAAAACTCCAGTCACATAAAACCTGAAAAGGGGTATATATTCCTTTAAAATTATTATAAACCATACAATTCTCAACCCAAGACACATTATATTAATCCCATATCACTATAGAATATCATAGGTTTCTATAGGTTCAATTATATCATTCATCATAATGGTTCAAAAAGAAATTATGAATTAACTGAAGAATATACCCTATGGAAATCTATACAGGTGTGTTGTATTTGGAATAAGAATCAAGCATAAGTAATTACTATTTTAATTCCAAATCTTCCCCATTAATATTTATTACCCTAGTTAAATCTAAAACACAACCACATTGACATGTTAATATCCAGATAATGACATATTTCTTAATAAAACTACACTCCTTTATTTATCATAATAATTCAGATATTACTTTATACATAGAATTATCCTATGTTTAAACTCAAATTCTTTCTCACGAGATTTTACAAATTGTTTTTAACCGTACTCTAATACCAACTATATTTACCCAAACCATTCATACATGAATACTATATCTTGTTAGATAAATATTCAATACATAACATTACGATCCACATAATAATCACAATGGTTTAGTGTATTTGGAAACATTGATCCATAAACTATTGGCATGTAACATAATTACATCACCCCCACTAGATTCTCCACAAATTTCACCCCTATTATATTCATCACACTTAAAAACTATGTTAATATAATGGAAAAAAGGAAACATAATAAAGGATGATCTTAGATGCTGAGTATGGGTAAACATAAGAGATATCAAAATATGATCATATAATATAATAAGATAATAATAAGAGTATGATATCATAAAAATTACGTAAGGATTCCACACTTAATCAACTAAATATCATTAATCATGAGTAATGGCCTAAGAATTCTTCCTAATAAAAAGTAAAAGTTTTACATGTGTGGAATAATCAAAAATAAATCATGATCCATAAGATAATTTTATAAACACATGACTGTGGGAATAAAATAATGTTATAAAATTGTTAAAATGTATAAATAGAATCGGGAACACTAATTACTTTAAGGATGTGAAATTTGGTTCATGCATAAACTTATGCTCTAGAAACTAGATTCATGCAGAAAATCATGGGCATGAAAATAGAAAGATGAATAACCTTGTAGACTTAATATTATGGTCCATGATTAATGTTTTCAATAAGAAATATCTTTCATACATAAAATATGTATCTCATATTTTTTTATATTTACCCAGTAAATTTGAGTTCTATAGTGGACCCACCCATAAAATGATCATAATCCAATCATAAGTATTCCACAAGATCAATAAAACATTTAATACTACACCATAACTTCACTCAAGGAAATGAAAATGGGTTTAATATATATTTCATCATCATAAACATAGAACATATAGATAAGGAATAAGAATTTTATTATAGAATCATATCCTACGTAAATAATAATTAACCTCAATAGATTAAATCATTGAACAAAAATACCTTTATAAGATCACATGAATTTTTTTAAGGGAAATACCCTTCTTATTTTGAAATAACATATCAAAAATAAAAATATTTCCAAAATATTAAATAAAATATTTTGTTTAAAAATTTACATGGAAAATTATAGAGAGATCCTTAAATATTTTAATTTTTACGGGGATAGTAAATTTCATGCATATTGTTATCATTAAAACAAAGATTACATTCACACCTTCAGTAAAAGTACTTTTTTTAGAAAAAGTCAAATTAATTATTTTTTAAAACTTTTTTAGAAAATAATAACATGTATAAAAATGACATAAAACAATTATTTAAGAATATTCAACAAAATTCTTGATTTTTTGATAAAACATGGATATGATGAGAAATTATTCTTGATAAAAATATGAGATATATGGTAGGTTTTTATTAAATGAAATTTATGAACTATTTTGAATACCAATGGGAAGAAAATGGTACTAAAATTTTAAAAATACAAAAATAACCATTGTGTAATAAAAATGAATTGGGTTTATTAGATAATAATCATAACATTTCCTTAAACATAAATTCATGTATAATTAACCATGATTTAAATGATATTAAAACAAAAATCCCATAAATATTTGGTAGATTTTGAATCATAAGTCCCATGAAATAATAAATTAAAATTAAAGTTTATATATTATGAAAATATATATTTATTATATAAAATTTTAAATTATAAATATTTACTCCTCATAAACATAATTAGGTGTGTAACATTAAACATATATCAATGAAATAATATTGAGATGGAGAACCCTTACCTTAAGTCCGACATTCTTTGTAAGCATTGTAATATCCTAAATAATGAATCTAATTTTACTATAATTATATATATGAACCATTAAAATACTTATAATATCTTATATTTTCCACTAATAACATTTCAATACAAATATATTAATAATTGTTTATTAAAACCATCATTTTTGGTGCTAATTGTTTTAATTCTCATTAAATTTTATGTTTTTTAGTTCCTATCCTTGTAGTTTGAATATGGTTCCATCATATCAAGAATATTAATAATATTTTAAGTATCATATTTAATAATAACATATATATTTATAACCATTCATTTAAAGTGTTTAGGAAAGATCAGTTACATCACTCTATGGAGGTGGTAGTTTTTGGTAGACATGAGTGATGGTTCCTATTTTCGATGAATGAAATGAAAGAGAGGTAAATTTTAATTCACATTTAAATTTAAAATATTATATATAAAATATTATAAATATTCATTAAATATACCATTATTACCATTAATTTAAAGTGGAAATGAAAAATAAATAATATAACTTCATGGAGGTGTTTGTCCACGTGTACACATGAGCTACATTATCATTTTATAACATTGGTGTTGAAAAAAAGTTAGATAATATATTATAATAATATAAAAATAATTATTTCATAAATATAATATATAAATATAAAATATTTCATAAAAACCATTCATGAATTCTAGTGATGTAAAAGGAGTCATAGCTCTTCGTGGAGACGATAGTCCACACGTATGCATGAACGCCACATTCATTTCCCATTTGATAGAAATGAAAGTGGATAATGGTGTTTCCATAATAAAAAATTAAATTTAATTAAATTTATAATGTCACGAACCATCCCTTGGGGCCCGTGTCATGACTACCCCAAGCCTGCCTCTGGATGGCCACAGGCTGGTGACTAGCACCGAATGTGTCAACCTACAAGTGGGAGGCATTTTTTTAAGTACCTATATGAAAAAACATGTCCATAAAAAT
The DNA here is from genome assembly GCA_963277665.1 of Viscum album. Taxonomy (NCBI): domain Eukaryota; kingdom Viridiplantae; phylum Streptophyta; class Magnoliopsida; order Santalales; family Viscaceae; genus Viscum; species Viscum album. Next base: position 1,215,538,356 of record OY728137.1, read on the forward strand.
CCCACACACTAAAAAGGAAACAAGTATCACTAAAACAAAGTTGAGTACAAGTACAACTAAAACATGTGTGCGAGAATAAAAACCCAACAAAAAAATGAAAACTACAATGTACAAAATGAAATCTAATGGTCATCTTCCAAAAGCCCCGCCAGATCATAAGAGTAGTGTAGCTACGTGAATCTGAAGTAGTGTGTCCTATCCCCCTAGTTCTATTGTGTCCCTCAGGTTCCAAGGCCACCCAGTCCGCCATCGCATCATCCGTCGGTTTCGTCTCCCTGGGCGCCTTTGGGTCCCGATCCACCGAAGTCTCTGTCGAAATACCGATCTCTTGCACAAGACATGACATGAGTGGGTGGAGCTCGTGTAGGGATGAGTAATGTGATAATCAGTAGGGAACCCAAATCCAAAATTAAATAACACAAAAAAATCCTCAAAGTAATGAATGAAACAAAATACACCTCACAACTGGTATACATTTAGGGTAGCGATAGGAGAGTAATCAGTCACATTATCGAACTCCTTGGCTTCTGGAGAACTCCTTCTCTATCGATTGTAGTGGGTCTGTTAGGTCACACAGAATCCACTTCCCAATAACCTTGGACTATTGTGGTACTCATCTATGATGTTTACCATGGGTATGCAAGGTCACACAGAGCCGCCCCCACCATGGTTCTGTCGGGTCACACAAAGCCGCTTCCCACCTTGGCCATATGGAGATAATCCTCCTGTCGAGTATCATGGGTATACCAGGTCACATAGAGCTGCTTACTACCATGGGCCTTCTGGGTCACAGAGATACACTTCTTAATAAGCTATCGTTGAGTCACATAGAGTCGATAATCAACAGTCTTCAGGTCTCAGCCGACCAGAGGGTTCTATACATAGTGTTCTTGGGAGAACCATTTATCAAGTCATTATTCACATCTTAAATTCCATTAAATCCTCATCAATTCATTCCAAAATATCCAAATTGTCAAGAGGGTCCCAAAGCCACAAACAACTCGTCAATCAGAAGCACGATTTTCATGATATGAGTGTTTTCGTAAATAAGGGTTGTTTGCATATAGGCCCTGTCTAACCCGGTCAAACCAAGCTGACCAACCCGGCTTGGGGCTTCCACATAGCCTAGATTAAATTCGACCAACTCAACCTTACAAGGTTCTAGTATGGGTCAGTTCATTCCGGACTGGCTAGTGGGCTAGGCCCAATGGGCCTTGAGGGACCCGACCTAGTTTGTCTGAGGGTCCATCTCGTTGGGTCACTCGGCGACCCTGTCTAGTCTAGCTTAGCACGAAGGTGGTGAGTCTGGCCTGCCAGCATGGGTCCAATCTACTGAGTGTGGGTCCGGCCCACTGGTGCGGGTATGACCTTCCAGCACGAGTCCAACCCCCTAGGCTTCAGGACCAGCCCGCTAGACTGCGGGTCTAGCTCGGTGGCTAGGGGTGGCCCTCAAACCCCCATCCTAGCCACATGGGTGGCTAGAGGTGCATTTTACAACCTAGATGTGACATAATTCCTCATCCGACCTCATCTTCCCAGCGGACATGCGGCTCGCTAGCTGCCTGGATGGCCCAGATGCCGGCGGTCCCTCCACACGATGCCTGGGGGGTGCCACATCTCCCTACAATCGTCATGGGGATCTAACAAGTGTGCCCCCACCTCTACTCCTAGCTGTCGCCGCGAGCACCGATGTGCTGGAAGATTGTTCGGCGGACCACTAGATGTGCTCTGGTGGTCCGTTCTTTGTGCCACCTGTGCATGCGCTCTCCGAGGAATGTCCTCTTCATCGCAAAAGGTCCCAGAATCACCTTTCCACAACTTTGAGTGTGCAACCACAAATAATGCACCTAGAGGAGGTGGTTAGGCCTTGTTCATGTCATCTTACGCCCTCCGTATTATAGGTTTTTAGAAGGTAAAGGTTTGGGGGTTTTAGTTCAATCAATACAATTATGTTTGAATCTCAGATAGAGAACTCCCAAATAAAGTGACCCGCCCACTAGAACACACGATCCACATATCTACATGTTCGTGGTTTGATCCACACTCATCATTTTCAGAAAAAAATAACGGGGAAGAACATTAAAATCAAATAACCCCTACCACTTTGATATTCGATGCCACAATGTTTTATCCTCAGGGGTTCAAGACGTCGATGTCGTTCATTTATTCTATCTTCATTCTTCAAGGTGCGTTGAAGATATTTGACGTTCCTTAGAGTTTGTTTTTATTTGTTGGATATTTAGTTCATGAGAGGTTTTTTATAGAATACTCGTAGTTTAATTACACGTTCCACCAATGTGTCAACCAAAAAAAATTGAAAACACATCACCACATTTATGTTACGCTGTGACATCACATCGTTACGCTGTTTCATTTATGAAAGAGCATCACTATTATGCAGCATTAAAGTGTCATTACACATCGAGTTAATGAGATATTAAAGGGCCTCATCAATGCACCTCATCATTACACCACAACGTCTTCTTCCACTGTTAAACAGATGAGAAAAGAAAAGAAAAGAAAATTTTAATGTTGTTTTATTACTTTTTGAAATATATGAAAATTAAATTTTCCATTCCACTTTCTGGATGAAGTTAAGTCCTTTATAGGATAATATTGAGGTTCTAAATTCAACGGTGCCCTTGAATTTTCAATCTGAACACTGGTTCAAATGTTATAGAATCCTACTCCCACATTTACATAAGCATACTTAATTTTTTTTTAAAAATTCTGTTCTAGGATCACCAAGTCTCAAAATCACATGCCGTCAGAGCATGGGGTCTTAGAATAATTTCATGTAATTTTAAAAAACATTACATGTAATTTCTGAGAGAATAAATTCTCCCCACCTTAGATAATTATGACCCTATAATCCAAAAAAAACTAATTAAAAAAATGGGGGTACTGAGCACGAATCTAAGCCTCCCGCACCCATGTTCTCTTCTAGAGATTCCCATGATACCACCTAACTCACATCATAGGAATCAAACTCCCATGTGGGACATGCTCTGGTCAATCCTCTATCTCCACTAGGAACTCTTCAAAAAATTTCCCCATCATCAATGTCTAACTCACCCTAGTCAATGATGTGTAATGGATCATGAAAGTAACTCCTCATCTGTGACCCATGGAAAAAATCATACACCCAGTGAATCTATGGTGGAAGATCTAGGTGGTACACCACCTCACCATCTCTTCTTAGGATCTGAAAAGGTTTGATGAAACTCGAAGATAGATTGCCGCCCCTGCCAAATCTCTGTAATCCTAATCGGGGTGAGACTCGATGGAATACATGATCTCCCTACTCAAACTCCAAGGGTCTACATATATTTTTGTAATAAGACTTATACATGCTCTGTGCAGTCCTCATCCACTTCTGGATAATCTGCACCTTCTTAGTGGTAGCCCATACCGACTCCAGACCCCTGAGTGTCGACTCCCCTAGGTCTGTTCAACATAGGGGTGACCTGCAAGGATGCCCGTACAAGGCCTCAAATGGTTCCATGAGAATGGTGGAGTGATATTTCCTATTTTATGAAAATTATAGTAGTGGAAGGTGGTCCTACCAACTGTGACCAAAATCTTGGACACAAACACATAGCAAGTCCTCCAACGTTTGTATAGTCTGCTCCATCTGACCATCTATCTAGGTATGAAAAGCTATGATCAAGTGAAGCTGCACCCTGAATGCCTCATGTAATCCCCTCTATAGCTGGGATGTAAAGTGAGAATCACGATATGATACAATAGTTGAAGGAACCCTTTTGAAGCCGCAAAATCTCCTAGATGTAGAGGATTCCCAAGACCTCTACTGGTCCCTAATCTCAGATGGGTAGGAAGTGAGCTGACATGATGAGTCGGTCAATGATCACATAGATAGAGTCATGGCCCATGGATGTATGTGGCAACCCCATCACAATGTCCATCAACATACAATCCCATTTCTACTCAGGTACCTCGGGCTGCTGGACCAATCCTACCAGAACAAGATGCTCAGCCTTCACTTGCTGACAAGTGAGGCATCAAAAAATTAACTAATCCACCACTTTTATCATCCCTAGCCACAAGTACTGATGTCGGAGGTCCTATTACATCTTCTACACTCCAGGATGTACCACCAATGGGGATGTATGTAGCTTCTTCAACACTTATTCCCACAAGATCACTGGCACTACGGTGTTCCCTCTAAAAAGGATGAAACACTCCCCACCTATCAAAAATAATTCAAGATCCCATCCTGAGGATATTAGAGAACATCGTGCCTCGCATTCAACATCCACAAGTTGTACCTCCCTAACTCTCTATAAGAGTGGGGGTTAATAGTCATCAACTAAAGGTAAGAAACTCCACCATCATCCATGAAGGATAGGTGCATTTAAGCCAACTTCTCTATAGCATCCCGCCTTTTTATCACATAAACTTTCATTACATTTTACAAAACCGAGGATCTTTAAGGTTTAGTGTCTTGGAAACTGAGAACTTAAAACATGAAAACATAAAACATTATTCCTAAAAACTTTCAAGGCTTCTCCTCATGTTCATCCTAGGTTCATTACTGTATCTCATAACTTGGGGACATACATCAAAAAAAAAGGGTGATCAGAAGGCCCAGTAAGGGAAACAAGAGAAACATTTTACAAGTGAACTTGAGATACTTCAATAAGGTCATGAAAAGAACATTAAGGCATGAGAAATAAATCATGAGATATATCATAATAAAAATAACATTTTTCATAACTTGAAGATGTGGCTGCAACATTTAATATTGACAATCCTTTCGTTTCACCAAGGTCCATCCCCAAGGTGTCATTAAAAATTACCAAGGTTATTCACCAAGGGATTAGTCTAAAAGGACATCTCTAGAGATTAAGTCTTTACCCAATGCATTGGAGATCTATCTGGGAACACCCTTGACATGTCTTTATTATCATGTGATCCACATATATCATCATAAATCATTTCATAAACAACCCATATAACATAAAATAAATGGGTTTCATTTCATAATCATAACGTTTTAAAAACTGCTTTAATAACATGATCTTTATGTCACTTTAAACCCACGGGAAGGGAAAGCGGGTTTCATGTATGTAAATAACATAATTTAAAATAGAACATTTTGATATATATGTGAATACCCTTGTAGAAATAATAGCTTTGAGTATTCACTTAATAACATAAAATAATTTTGATAAAAAGAGAGAGACATTTTGAGACGAAAATTCTGCAACATAACGGCTATGTTACAAGGTTTTAGAAAACATTGAAAAGAGAGGGGACATGGGTCACCCACTCATAAATGATCCATAAAACAGTAGGGGGACAGAATATAAGGGATTTAAGAACATGGTAATGAAATTTTAAAGATATACCATATGAAATTAAGAGCATGAAAGGAAGACAAAAATAAGATTTCTCTTATGAAAATTCGGTAGCCTAACGGCGTCACTTAAACTTGAAAAAAATGAATTGAAGAGATCAAATAGGGTCTCTCGTAATATGAAAATAAAAGTTCAGTATGATAGATATAGAGATCATACCCCAACATAATTAAAAGGAACTTGAAAGGCTTGAAATGAAAGTAGAACTTTGAAAAATGAGAAGGGTGAAAGAATCCCTTAAAAATTTGGCAGCCTAACGGCGCCACTTAAACTTCAACAAAAATCAATTGATGAGATCAAATAGGGCCTCTCATCATATGAACATAAAATATCAGTATGATATATTTATAGATCAAACCCCAACATAATAAAAAGGATCTTGAAAGACTTGACATGAAAGTAGAACTTGAAAATGAGAAGGGTGAAAGAATCCCTTAAAAATTTGGTAGCCTAACGGCGCCACTTAAACATTCTTAAAACAAATTGATGAGAGAAAGAGGGGGTATCTCATCATATGAACATGAAAAGGGAATTAAGATTAATATAAATAAACATCCTCCCACATTAGAACATGGAGAATAAAAGAAATGACATGAAATAGATTACTTGAAAGGAAAGATAGAGGTCGGATCCCTTACCTTAAAACGTAACTCTTAAAACTCAAAGGTTGGGACTTTGAGGGCCTGGGGGAACCTTGGGAGGACTACTTGGGAGGTAATGAGACCATAAATACGTTGTGGGAGGGTGGGGAGTCTAAATTGATTATAGGATGGCTTGGTATTTAAAGGGAAAGTGAGGGGACAAGGCATTAATGGCCAAGGGACACCTCAAAAGTGGTTTTCTCAAAACCATGTGCTCTCCCATGGTATTTCCCATGGAGTTAGGACACATGGGGCCACACATACAATAATGAATCACCTTTGGTTGACCATCCCTTAAAATATCTCATGGAATCATCATGACACAGTTATGATGTCATTAAACATACTGAAACCCTAAAACTGTATTTATACTATTCACTGAAAATTCAACTTTCTCAGAAAAATCCCAAAATTTCACATTAACCAAATATCAATGATCTGATTTCAAAAATGAACTCCAATTTATAAAAATAATTTTCTAAATATTTTTAATTTAATTTTTAAATAAATACACTATTCACCGAAAATTCATTTTTTCAGAAAAAACCCCAAAAATTACCTTAACATAATATCGATGCTATGAGTTCAAAAATGAAATACATTTTATAAAAATAATTTTCTAAATATTTTTAATTTAATTTTTAATTAAAAAACACTATTCTCCTGAAAAAACTAAAACATGAATAATAATTTATGAAACCGTTATTTAACCATTTTATTGAATCACATTACTTAATCAAGGTGACTAGATTATATTAATACTTTCTTTAAGTGAGATTACTAATCCATTTGGTCACATTACTAATCCTAAGCATAAAATCACTATTCATAATTTACTATTCATCAAAAATCAAGTTGATTATATTAGACTCTAAATTTAGTACTGAACATAATTGTAGAAGACCATTTTTTGAATATCATTACAGATTTTTAATTATTTAAGGTTTACATAAACATTTTTAAAATATAATTTTTCTAAAATTTATAAAAAATATGCATACTATATTTATCCGGTCATTTAAAAATTCATAAACTTCATTATAAGAAGAAATGCCAATTTTTATTTAAAACAAAGGATTGCACAAGGCAGTTACGGTCTCCTTACATAGCCCCTTATCACACCAGCATAGGACCTAAGTGTCAGGTGTGCTAAGGTGAGAGAATCTGAGGGAGGCTCAGCTAACATCGCACGAGTAGTAATTTCTATCAGTTTGAACTTATCGCAAAGGTGATTCCGTTCTAGCTTCACACGATGAAGTTCGGCTTGGGTTTGGTCCAGAGTAAAGCCCAGTGGTGCTACCTCCTTCCCATGTTCTGTTAGATGGGCTTCGATCGGTCCAAGACTACTGGGTGAGGCCATTGATTCTTCTTTCTATAATAATTATCAAAGATTACTTGTATTTAGAGACAATAATCAAAACATTTAGTTTCCAGGGGTCATATTGACCAATGGTCATATAACAGTCAAAACCCAACGATCTCATTTTAATTATACTCATGTTATCAAATGAAAATTTTTTGTTGAGTATAAAAATAAAATAAAATAACACATAAAATTAGGAAACAAGATTTATTCAAAATTTCGGGTCGTTACAATCTTCCCTCCTTAAGAAATTGCATCCTCACAATTTTTAAAATTGGGTTTTGAAATTTCATTGAAAGTCCCACATCAGAAAAGGGGTCAGTAAAACTATTACTTTAAAAGAAATAAAGGGAATTACAAAGGCCACCCGATTTAGCCCACACTAGGATTCCATGTAGGAAAACATGGATATGGAGGAGAAAAGAAAGGGTCAAGTTCTGAGGGAGAGTGATAGAAAACATGATTAGGAGAAAGTTAACCATAAGAAAATCCCAAACTTATGATTTGTGTAAATGGTCTTTGATTACGTAGTAGGAAACATAAACAAAAAACGTTTTTGTTTTACATTCCATTTCATAATTTTGAGGGATTCATTTACTACATAGAACAAAAACATAAGAAAATATACCTACCTTCATGTAGAGTTTCAACCTTCAATAAGTTTCAACCATAACTAATCTTTTCTCCAAACGATGAGCATTCAAAACTACTTGATCTCATCAAAACACAAGAATCATCTTCTTGAGAATCACATAATCCACAAAAGATTAACTATCTATTTCATCTATCTTTAAACATTATCCCAAAAACAGAAAGGGTAAGGTAAAACAACTCTTCAAAAAGAAATAATCCCATAGGAATGGAAACTACTTTTCAATATTTAAAGTTCCATGGTACTACCCAAAGTTCATCATAGACCATTCCATAAATAACGGTCCTTAAAATTCCTCAAAATAAACCAAACTAAGATTGAAACCCAAATACAAGAGGGATTTGATAACATAGTCTTCCAAAATAAACTTCATTGTTTATATCTAAACAACATCAACCACTCCTAACATCTTATAACAAAAGTAGCTAACCTAAACATATTTTACCAAATATAGGTTAATCATTACCATAAGTAACCTAAATTACTATAAGTCCACCTTAAATTCATTGATTCTTCAAAATATAATTCAACCTTACTCCTCAATGAAAATACCGTAGTAATCTATTTACGTCGATCATATAGAGTCCCCAAAATAGTGAACGTCTTCCAAAATAATAATAATCTTTTAATACCCTAATCATCTCTGTCATATTAATACGACAATCATCGCATTTCCTATCACTTTTGTTGTTGGGACATGTTCTTCCATTTCCCGCCATTAACTATGAAAAAAAACTATAATTAGGGGCTTAAATACTTAGACAATAATCACGAAAAGGAAACTTTAAGCATAAAAGGATGAAATTGTAGAATAAAAGTATATCCTAACTTATGATCCCCTAGGTTCCAATCTAGGTTATCCATGATTATATATTCTTATGTGAATCTTTATTTTATTTTATCATTGTTCCTATAATAATGGTTCATACTAAGCTTATGAATTTACCAAAGCATATCCCATGGGCGTGTCGTAACCAAGAGTGAATCAAGGCCCGTTGTCGTGTACCAGTTCCAGTTTGAGTCTAGCTTAAAGCGGTGTTTTCGGGTTTTACCCCTATGTACATCTGTGCCCGAGCCACCTCTACCTGCTCGTATCCAGACAGGGATGTATTTTTTTGGCAACCCATTACTCAATACTCACCAAAATACCAGGAAGATTTCCTATATATAAACTTTTCTATAGGATTCTTCCTAAAGTTTTCATATCCTAATTTACAAAAATAACTAAACCAACCATTGATACCAACTATAGCATCCCTCCTTTTTATCACATAAACATTCATTACATTTTACAAAACCGAGGATCTTTAAGGTTTAGTGTCTTGGAAACCGGGAACTTAAAACATGAAAACATAAAACATTCTTCTTAAGCACTTGAAAGGATTCTCCTCATGTTCATCCTAGGTTCATTACTACATCTCATAACCTGGGGACATACATCAAAATAAAGGTTGAGCAGAAGGCCCAGTAAGGGAAACAAGAGAAACATTTAACATGTGAACTTGAGATACTTCAATAAGGCCATGAAAAAAACTATAAGGCATGAGAAATAAATCATGAGATATATCATAATAAAAATAACATTTTCATAACTTGAAGATGTGGCTGCAACATTTAATATTGAAAATCATTTCGTTTCACCATGGTCCATCCCTAAGGTGTCATTAAAAACTACCAAGGTTATTCACCAAGGTATCAGTCTAAAAGGTCATCTCTAGAGATTAAGTCTTTACCCAATGCATTGGAGCGCTATCTGGGCGCACCCTTGACATGTCTTTATTATCATGTGAGCCACATATATCATCATCAATCATTTCATAAACAACCCATATAGCATAAAATAAATGGGTTTCATTTCATAATCATAAAGTTTTAAAAACTGCTTTAATAACATGATCTTTATGTCACTTTAAACCCACGGGAAGGGAAAGAGGGTTTCATGTATGTAAGTCCCAGAATTTAAAATAGAACATTTTTATATATATGTGAATACCCCTGTAGAAATAAGTGCTTTGAGTATTCAATTAATAACATAAAATAATTTTGTAAAAAAGAGAGAGACATTTTGAGACGAAAATTCTGCAGCATAACAGCTATGTTACAAGGTTTTAGAAAACATTGAAAAGAGAGGGGACATGGGTCACCCACTCATAAATGATCCATAAAACAGTAGGGGGACAAAATATAAGGGATTTAAGAACATGGTAATTAAATTTGAAAGATATAACATATTAAATGAAGAACATGAAAGGAAGACAAAAATAAGATTTCTCTTATGAAAATTCGGTAGCCTAACGGCGTCAATTAAACTTGAAAAAAATGAATTGACGAGATCAAATAGGGTATCTCATCATATGAACATAAAATTTCAGTATGTTAGATATAGATATCATACCCCAACATAATAAAAAGTAACTTTAAAGACTTGACATGAAAGTAGAACTTTGAAAAATGAGAAGGGTGAAAGAATCCCTTAAAAATTCAGCAGCCTAACGGCACCACTTAAACATCAACAAAAATGAATTGATGAGATAAAATAGAGTATCTAATCATATGAAAATAAAATATCAGTATTATATATTTAGAGATCATACCCCAACATAATAAAATGTAACTTGAAAGACTTGACATGGAAGTAGAACTTGAAAATGAGAAGGGTGAAAGAATCACTTAAAAATTCGGCAGCCTAACGGCGCCACATAAACATTCTTAAAACAAATTGATTAGAGAAAGAGGGGGTCTCTCATAATATGAAAATTAAATTGGAATTAAGATTAATATAAAAGAACATACTCCAACATAAGAACATGGAGCATAAAATAAATGACATGAAGGAGATTACTTGAAATGAAAGAGAGAGGTCGGATCCCTTACCTTAAAACGCAACTCTTAAAACTCAAAGGTTGGGACCTTGAGGGATTGGGGGAAACTTGGGAGGACTCCTTGGGAGGTAATGAGACCCGAAATTCGTTGGGGGAGAGTGGGGAGTCGAAATGGATGAGAGGATGACTTGGTATTTGTAGGGAAAGTGAGGGGACAAGGCATTAATGGCCATGAGACACCTCAAAAGTGGTTTTCTCAAAACCATGTGCTCTTCCATGGTATTTCCCTTGGAGTTAGGCCACATGGGGCCCCAAATAAAATAATTCATCACCTTTGGTCTAACATCCCTTAAAATATCTAATGGAATCATTATGACACAGTTATGATGTCATTAAACATACCGAAACCCTAAAATGTATTTTTACTATTCACTGAAAATTCTACTTTCTCAGAAAAATCCCAAAATTTCACATTAACCAAATATCAATTCTCTGATTTCAAAAATGAACTCCATTTTATAAAAATAATTTTCTAAATATTTTTAATTTAATTTTTAAATAAATACACTATTCTCCGAAAATTCATTTTTTCAGAAAAAACCCCAAAAATTACCTTAAAATAATATCGATGCTCTGAGTTCAAAAATGAAATCCATTTTATAAAAATAATTTTCTAAATAATTTTAATTTAATTTTTAATTAAAAAACACTATTCACATGAAAAAACTAATACTTGGATAATAATTTATGAAACCATTATTTAACCATTTTTTTGAATCACATTACTTAATCAAGGTGCCTAGATTATATTAATACATTCTTTACGTGAGATTACTAATCCATTTGGTCACATTACTAATCCTAAGCATAAAATCACTATTCATAATTTACTATTCATCAAAAATCAAGTTGATCATATTAGACTCTAAATTTCATACTGAACATAATTGTAGAAGACCATTTTTTGAATATAGTTACAAATTTTTAATTATTTAAGGTTTACATAAACATTTTTAAAATATCATTTTTCTAAAATTCATCAAAAATATGCATACTATATTTATTCAGTCATTTCAAAATTCATAAACATCATCATAAGAAGAAATTCCAATTTTTATTTAAAACAAAGGATTATACAAGGCAGTTATGGTCTCCTTACATAGCCCCTTATCACACCAGCATAGGACCTAAGTGTAAGGTGTGCTAAGGTGGGAGAATCTGAGGGAGGCTCGGCTAACATCGCACGAGTAGTAATTTCTATCAGTTTTAACTTCTCGCAAAGGCGATTTCGTTCTAGCTTCACATGATGAAGTTCGTCTTGGGTTTGGTCCAGAGGAAAGCCCAGTGGTGCTACCTCCTTCCCAAGTTCTGTTAGATGGGATTCGATCGGTCCAAGACTACTGGGTGAGGCCATCGATTCTTCTTTCTATAATAATTAACCCAGATTACTTGTATTTAGAGAAAATAATCAAAACGTTTAGTTTCCAGGGGTCATATTGACCAACGGTCATATAACAGTCAAAACCCAATGATCTCATTTTAATTATACTCATGCTATCAAATGAAACATTTTTGTTGAGTATAAAAATAAAATAAAATAACACATAAAATTAGGAAAAAAGATTTATTCAAAATTTCAGGTCGTTACAATCTTCCCCCCTTAAGAAATTGCATCCTCACAATTTTTAAAATTTGGTTTTGAAATTTCATTGAATGTCCCACATCAGAAAACGAGTCAGTAAAACTATTACTTTAAAAGAAAGAAAGGGAAGTACAAAGGCCACCCGAGTTAGCCCACAATAGGATTCCATGTAGGAAAACATGGATATGGAGGAGAAAAAAAAGGTTCAAGTTCTGAGGGAGAGTGATAGAAAACATGATTAGGATAAAGTTAACCATAAGAAAATCCCAAAGTTATGATGTGTGTAAACGGTCTTTGATTACCTAGTAGGAAACATAAACCAAAAACGTTTTTGTTTTACGTTCCATTTCATAATTTTGAGGAATTCATTTACAACATAGAACAAAAACATAATAAAATATACCTACCTTCATGTAGAGTTTCATCCATTAATAAGTTTCTACCAAAAATAATCTTTTCTCCAAACGATGAGCATTCAAAACTACTTGGTCTCATCAAAACACAAGAATCATCTTCTAGAGAATCACATAATCCACAAAAGAATAACTATCTATTTCATTTATCTTTAAACATTATCCCAATAACAGAAAGGGTGAGGTAAAACAACTCTTCAAAAAGAAATAATCCCATAGGAATTGAAACTAATTTTAAATCTTCAAAGTTCCATGGTACTACCACTACTGGAAATAAAGGATATACCAACGGTTTAGAACCGTTGGTATAGGCTGGAGAACCGTTGGTATATTCTATACCAACGGTTGTCCAAACCGTAGGGAAGTAAGGCGTGGGGAAAGATATATACCAACGGTTTGAAGTAAACCGTTGGGGTAGCCCACTGGAGGTGTGGATTTGCCAACGGTTCTTGCTGAACCGTTGGTATAGGTTTACCCAACGGTTTGGGAATACTATATTCTCATCTTATACCAACGGTTTACAACCGTTGGTATAGTATTTTTCCCAACGGTTTTCATGAAACCGTTGGGAATTCAATGGTTTTTATTTTATACCAACGGTTGTAAACCGTTGGTATAGATTTTTTCCCAACGGTTTCATGGAAACCGTTGGCATATGTTTAAGTATGGAAAAGTATACCAACGGTTTACAACCGTTGGTATTCAGTATTTTCAGAATTGTCAGCAGCTCCTCCAGTGGCCCCTCCAGTGCACCTGCATAAAAAACAACACTGAAAAAAACACCACCTCTTTGAATAGAATCATTCTGAATAATTCCCCATTTGAATCTTCATATGACAAAAACACTGACACACTTAAAACAACAAAAAAGAACACCACCTCTTTGAATAGAGTCATGGTGAATAATTCCCCATTTTAATCTTCATATGACAAAAATCATCCAGTATAGTTGAATCAGAGTTTCAATAAGTCAAATATTATTTACACCCATTTCAATCTTCATACGACAACCACTTTTATAATATATAGTGAAAAGGTATTTTCATAGGAGTCTCATCACTTTTAACTCAGTAAGTGCCACACCATGCCTCAAATTGAGGCTGGGTTGACTGGTACACATCAAATATGATCCATGGATCATTGTCCTTATGTTTCAACACAATCAAAATCCGTTTGATCGGTTTGGCATATGTACGTAAAATATTAATCCATTTTGAACAAATGAGAGGTAGTTTGGGTGGTCCCCGCCCCACGGTGACTCGTATTGAGGTGGGATTGACTCGTACATGTCACATATGACCCATGGATTGTTTTACTAAAGTGTCAAAAGAATTAGAAGGTATTTGGTCTGTTTCTCGTATGTCAGTTGTTGATATCACTTACAATTTAGTCCCTTTTCAAGAAAAGAGAGACAATTTGAGTGGTCCTGGCCACACCGTGGCTTGGATTGAAGTAGGTTTGATTCGTAAAAGTCAAATATGACCCATGGATCGTTTTTCTAAAGTTTCAATAGAATCCTAATGCGTTTGGTTGGTTTGGCGTTTGTCAACAGTTGTTTTCACTTAAAGTTATGTCCATTTTAAACAAAAGAGAGACACTTGGAGTGGTGTCGGCCCCAACGGACCTCGGATTGAGGCGGCGTTGACTCGTACATGTCACATATGAGCCATGGATTGTTATCCTAATGTTTCAACACAATCAGAATTTGTTTGATCATTTTGGCGTATGTATGTAAAATGTTGTCCATTTTTAACATATGAGAGACGGTTTGGGTGGTGTCGGCCTCACCATGCCTCGGATTGAGGTGGTATTGACTCTTACACATCAAATATGACCCATGGATTGTTTTCCTAAAGTGTAAATAGATTACGAAGGCGTTTGGTCGGTTTCCCGTATGACAGTTGTTGATTTCACTTACAATTTAGTCCATTTTCAACAAAAGAGAGAACGTTTTAGTGGTCCCAGCCACACCGTGGCTCGGATTGAGTGCCAAGAAGTGAGTGTAGTTGATGTAGAGGCAGCCCAAGCTTCAAGGATTGCAATTGGATCTCAAGTGGCCTTTGAGAATTGTCGTAGGAGGCTCAAATGAAAAATAGCTTTGGTATGCTTCGGTATATCATCGGTAGTCTTCCCGGCATCCATGGACGTCTATTTATAGGAGAAATACTCCCAAATACTTCAATATGGCCGTTGGAGGGCTTTCGGAGCCGTTGGGGATAAAGTGGGCAAGTCTGGTCAAGCTCTAACGGCTAGTTTGACTTTGCTTACCGGCTGACCGGTGCTTGTCCACCGGCTGGCCGGTGCCTTGGAAGGTGGAGAGAGCTTCTGCCCAGGAGCCACCGGCTGGCCGGTGAGAATCACACCGGCTGGCCGGTGGTGAGACAGTAGGTCTCACTATTCCAAGGAGTCCCACCGGCTGGCCGGTGAGGAGGCCACCGGCTGGCCGGTGGTCTGGACAGAAGGCTTCCCATTCTGTCTGGACCCACCGGTTGGCCGGTGTCCAGACACCGGCTGACCGGTGGCACCTGGCAGAGGGCAAGCCCTTCTGCCTTGTCCACCGGCTGGCCGATGGGCTGGATCCGGCTGGCCGGTGCCCTTACCGGCCGGCCGGTGGTCTCACACCGGCTGGCCGGTGGACTTAAACAGTCCACTTTGAATACTTCTTGGGCCAGCTTCTAGGCACCCTATTTCCTACCATCAAAAACACTTGAAACAATATTAGATCACGATGAGAGTGATTGTGATCATTAAAATCCAAGAGAGTGGGGTACAACAGTGTCGGCCACACCGCGTCTCCGGATTGAGCTGAAACCACCGTGAGACATTCTAATTATTATTCGTGACGTGTACGCGCATAGGTCACGTCAATCGGACGTGCGGTTTGCGCGGTACGGCTCAATATTCGTGTATTAAGTGATGAGCGTGCTTCGTAAACGCGCGCGAGGGGGTCCAAACAGGCCGAACGAAGTCAGAATGGCCTGAAATCAGACAAAAAATACGGGTGAGTGATTTATGAAGTGGTCGAGCAGACGGCACGTCAATCGGCCGTGCCGTGTGCCCGCGGTGACCGGTAACGCCGTTCTGGTGTCATAAACGGCCAAAATGGGCGTCTAACGTTCAAACTCATAGCGGACGACATCAGATTGACTTGAAATCACAGGACAACAATCCCATTATTATTCGCGACGTGCACACACAGACGGAACGTCAATCGGACGTGCGGTCTGCGCGGGAGGTCTCATTATGCGTTCTTTAAGCGTTGCGCGCGCTTGATAAACGCGCGTGGGGGGGTCCAAACTGACCGAATGACAAAACCAAATAGGAACACACCCTCATGTTATCATATTAATAACTCTTCTTGAATCATTGAGAGTCACATCCCAATGATCATAGGATCATTAGCCTAATTGATCACTAACCATGAAACACATGTATGTTGGTCATGTCACCACATGCATCATCACTCATGCCACCATATCAATATATCACAAGGAATTCTCCAGGATAAGACAATATTTGATCACACATCATTCACATTTAGTTATCATAATACAAATTATATTTACATGCTTATGATATAGAATGAATCCACATTAGTAAGACCCACCCCTCTCATATGTTACCATCACATCACTACAACCCATCCTAGAAAGCACCCTACCGCATACAAATTCACCCAATCTAGGGTCTAATACCCAACAAGATCTTACATACTAGGATACACATCATGGATCACTATCAAAAACATAAAAACATTGAAAGATCTCAAAAAATTAGTGCATGCCATCATTAGCTCATAGAATTGAAAAAAGGTAAGTAACAAGCAATATATCTCACTACTCCATACTCACCCAACAACATAAGGGTCTCACATTACTAGGGAATAATTCTATCCAATACTAAATGATCTTGATCTATTTTTCATATACATATATGATTCACCTCACCAATTACTAAATATTAATAACATAAAAAATTATGATTCCATTTAACTAGAATTAAACCATCAGGTTTTACAAGGAAATTCTATATAAGTATTTGTTTACACTTTAAATAATCTTACCCCATACCATAAATAAGGTGTTCAACAAAAATCAAGAACATGAATTTCATGTTAACACCCAACATTGATTCATTAATAAATTGTATTCGAATTTTATGGAAATACCAAAATAAATTAGTGAATCAATGTACCTATAGTGGTGCACATGACCACCATGAAACAATCATAAATTTTTACAAAAACCCTAATAATTGGGAATAACAAAATCAAGAATAGAAGTATATGATTTATAAGAGCTGAACTATATCGTTGATAAAATATAGGAGTCTAACCTGGTAGGTGCTGATCTGATGGACGATGTGGGGATTGGGAGGTCCTTCCGCAAGAAATCGCTCCAGGAGGACACGAGGTGAATGCTTCTGTAATGTGGGGAGGCCGCTGGCTCGATTTGGTATTTGGGGCTTTTTTTTCCCAACGGTTTTTAATAACCGTTGGGAAAGACCAACCTTTCCCAATTTCTTCACCACTTTTCCCAACGGTTCTAAGAACCGTTGGGAAAAACCATCTTTCCCAACGGTTTCCATATAACCGTTGGGAAAACAAGGGTCCTTCACCACTTTTCCCAACGGTTCTTGGAAAAACCTATCTTTCCCAACGGTTTCATACAACCGTTGGGAAAACTATGCATTGAGGGGTTTTTCCCAACGGTTTATAGAAACCGTTGGGAAAGATATGATATGCCAACGGTTCTTTGAACCGTTGGTACACAACTGTTGGGAAAGATCCCTTTTCCAGTAGTGTACCCAAAGATCATCATAGACCATTCCATAAATAACGGTCCTTAAAATTCCTCAAAATAAACCAAACTAAGATTGAAACCCAAATACAAGAAGGATTTGATAACATAGTCTTCCAAAATAAACATCATTGTTCATCTCCAAACAACATCAACCACTCCTAACATCTTATAACAAAAGCAGCTAATCTAAACATATTTTACCCAAGATAGGTTAATCATTCCCATAAGTAACCTAAATTACTATAAGTCCACCTTAAATTCATTGATTCTTCAAAATATATGTCAACCTTACTCCTCAATTAAAATACTGTAGTAATCTATTTACGTTGATCATGTAGAGTCCCCAAAATAGTGAACGTCTTCCAAAATAATAATCATCTTTTAATACCCTAATCATCTCTGTCATATTAATACGACAATCATCGCATTTCCTATCACTTTGGTTGTTGGGACATGTTCTTCCATTTCCCGCCATTAACTAAGAAAAGAAACTATAATTAGGGGCTTAAATACTTAGCCAATAATCATGAAAAGGAAACTTTAAGAATAAAAGGATAAACTTGTAGAATAAAAGTATATCCTAACTTGTGATCCCCTAGGTTCCAATCTAGGTTATCCATGATTATATATTCTTATGTGAATCTTTATTTTATTTTATCTTTGTTCCTATAATAATTGTTCATACTAAGCATATGAATTTACCAAAGCATATCCCCCAGGAGTGTTGTAACCAAGAGTACATCAAGGCCCGTTGTCGTGTACCAGGTCCCGTTTGAGTCTAGCTCAAAGCGGTGTTTTCGGGTTTTACCCCTATGTACATCTGTGCCAGAGCCACCTCTACCTGCTCGTATCCAGATAGGGATGAATTTGCTTGGTAACCCATTACTCAATATTCACCAAAATACCAGGAAGATTTCATATATACAAACTTTTATATAGGATTCTTCCTAATGTTTTCATATCCTAATTTCCAAAAATAACTAAACCATCATTTGATACCAACTATAGCATCCCGCCTTTTTATCACATAAACTTTCATTACATTTTACAAAACTGAGGATCTTTAAGGTTTAGTGTCTTGGAAACCGGGAACTTAAAACATGAAAACATAAAACATTATTCTTAAACACTTGAAAGGATTCTCCTCATTTTCATCCTAGGTTCATTACTGCATCTCATAACCTGGGGACATACATCAAAATAAAGGTTGAGCAGAAGACCCAGTAATGGAAACAAGAGATACATTTTACATGTGAACTTGAGATACTTCAATAAGGTCATGAAAAGAACTTTAAGGTATGAGAAATAAATCATGAGATATATCATAATAAAAATAACATTTTTCATAACTTGAATATGTGGCTGCAACATTTAATATTGACAATCATTTCGTTTCACCAAGGTCCATCCCCAAGGTGCCATTAAAAATTACCAAGGTTATTCACCAAGGTATCAGTTTAAAAGGTCATCTCTAGAGATTAACTCTTTACCCAATGCATTAGAGCGCTATCTGGGCACACCCATGAAATTTCTTTATTATCATGTGAGCCACATATATTATCAACAATAATTTCATAAAAAACCCATATAGAATGAAATAAATGGGTTTCATTTCATAATCATAACGTTTTAAAAACTGCTTTAATAACATGATATTTATGTCACTTTAAACCCACAGGAAGGGAAAGCAGGTTTCATGTATGTAAATCCCAGAATTTAAAATAGAAAATTTTGATATATATGTGAAAACCCCTATAGAAATAAGAGATTTGAGTCTTTACTTAATAACATAAAATAATTTTGATAAAAAGAGAGAGACATTTTGAGCTGAAAATTCTGCAACATAACAGCTATGTTACAAGGTTTTAGAAAACATTGAAAAGAGAGGGGACATGGGTCACCCACTCATAAATGATACATTAAATAGTATGGGGACAGAATATAAGGGATTTAATAAAATGGAAATGAAATTTGAAAGATATACCATATGAAATGAAGAACATGAAAGGAAGACAAAAATAAGATTTCTCTTATGAAAATCCGGCAGCCTAACGACGTCACTTAAACTTGAAAAAAATGAATTGATGAGATAAAATAGGGTCTCTCATCATATGAACATAAAATTTCAGTATGATAGATATAGAGATAATACCCCAACATAATAAAAAGGAACTTCAAAGACTTGACATGAAAGTAGAACTTTGAAAAATGAGAAGGGTGAAAGAATCCCTTAAAAATTTGGTAGCCTAACGACGCCACTTAAACTTCAAAAAAAATGAATTGATGAGATCAAATAGGGTCTCTAATCATATGAACATAAAATATCAGTATGATATATTTAAATATCATACCCCAAAATAATAAAAAGGGTCTTGAAAGACTTGACATGAAAGTTGAACTTGAAAATGAGAAGGGTGAAAGAATCCCTTAAAAATTCGCCAGCCTAACGGCGCCACTTAAACATTCTTAAAACAAATTGATTAGAGAAATAGGGGGTATATCATCATATGAACATGAAAAGAGAATTAAGATTAATATAAAAGAACATCCTCCAACATAAGAACATGAAGCATAAAAGAAATGACATGAAAGAGATTACTTGAAAAGAAAGAGAGAGGTCAGATCCCTTACCTTAAAACGCAACTCTTAAAACTCAATGGTTGGGACCTTGAGGGATTGGGGGCACCTTGGGAGGACTCCTTGGGAGGTAATGAAACCATAAATTTGTTGGGGGAGAGTGGGGAGTCAAAATGGATGAGAGTATGACTTGGTATTTGTAGGGAAAGTGAGGGGACAAGGCATTAATGGCCAAGGGACACCTCAAAAGTGGTTTTCTCAAAACCATGTGCTCTCCCATGGTATTTCCCATGGAGTTAGGCCACATGGGGCCCCACATACAATAATTAATCACCTTTTGTCGACCATCCCTTAAAATATCTCATGGAATCATCATGACACAGTTATGATGTCATTAAACATACCGAAACCATAAAACTGTATTTTTACTATTCACTAAAAATTCAACTTTCTTAGAAAAATCCAAAATTTCACATTAAACAAATATCAATGCTCCGATTTCAAAAATGAACTCCATTTTATAAAAATAATTTTCTAAATATTTTTAATTTAATTTTTAAATAAATACACTATTCACCGAAAATTCATTTTTTCAGAAAAAAACCCCAAAAATTACCTTAAAATAATATCGATGCTCTGAGTTCAGAAATGAAATCAATTTTATAAAAATAATTTTCTAAATATTTTTAATTTAATTTTTAATTAAAAAGCACTATTCACCTGAAAAAACTAATACTTGAATAATAATTTATGAAACCGTTATTTAACCATTTTATTGAATCACATTACTTAATCAAGGTGCCTATATTATATTAATACTTTCTTTAAGTGAGATTACTAATCTATTTGGTCACATTACTAATCCTAAGCATAAAATCACTATTTATAATTTACTATTCATCAAAAATCAAGTTGATCATATTAGACTCTAAATTTTGTACTGAACATAATTGTAGAAGACCATTTGTTGAATATCATTACACATTTTAAATTATTTAAGGTTTACATAAACATTTTTAAAATATCTTTTTTCTAAAATTCATAAAAAATATGCATACTATATTTATCCGGTCATTTGAAAATTCATAAACATCATCATAAGATGAAATGCTAATTTTTATTTAAAATAAAGGATTACACAAGGCAGTTATGGTCTCCTTACATAGCCCATTATCACACCAGCATAGGACCTAAGTGTAAGGTGTGCTAAGGTGAGAGAATCTGAGGGAGGTTTGGCTAACATCGCACAAGTAGTAATTTCTATCAGTTTGAACTTCTCACAAAGGAGATTCCGTTCTAGATTCACACGATGAAGTTTGGCTTGGGTTTGGTCCAGAGAAAATCCCAGTGGTGCTACATCCTTCCCAAGTTCTGTTAGATAGGCTTCGATCGGTCCAAGACTACTGGGTGAGGCCATCGATTCTTCTTTCTATAATAACTAACCAATATTACTTGTATTTAGAGACAATAATCAAAACGTTTAGTTTCTAGGGGTCATATTGACCAATGGTCATATAACAATCAAAACCCAACTATCTTATTTTAATTATACTCATGATATCAAATGAAATATTTTTGTTGAGTATAAAAATAAAATAAAATAACACATAAAATTAGGAAACAAGATTTATTCAAAATTTCGGGTCGTTACAGCTCTATCGCCTCACTTATCAGCTGCAAACCAATCCTCTTGTTGAGTGTGTCTGCCACAAAATTCATTTTATTGAAGTATATACTATCTCAATTTCATTTTCCTAGAGGAACTCTATCCATATCTGTTGTCTTAGGTTCAGGTCCTTCTAGGGGAAGATATACCTAATACTCTTGTGGTTGGAGTAAACCATAAACCGTTAACCCATCAAGTAGTACCACCACATATTCATGAAAAAGTCAAATTTTTCTAACTCTAGGTAATGGGTTGCGTAGTTTTTCTCATGATTCTTCAACTATCATGAGCTGTAGGCGATCTCTACTCAATAATGCCTCAGGACACAACCCAGTTGGGTCTCTGATGCATCACATTAATCTACGTACCCAACTCCATCCTCTGATAGTTTCAATATGGGGGTACTACCCAGTCTCTACCTCAGCTTCTATAAACTCTACTGACATTTCCCCATCCACATTATTGGTTATCCCTTCCATGTCATTATCGATAAGGGTGCTTCTACTCTATAAATGTTGGGCATGAACCTACAATAGTAACCATCTAACCCTAAGTAGATCTACAACACATTTATGCTCTTGGGTGGATCCTAAGAGAGAAATGCCTCTATCTTCACCAGATCTACTTCAACTCTAGCATCAAAGATAATGTTTCCAAGAAAGTGGACCTCCCATATCCAAAACTGACACTTAGAGATCTTACCATAAAGTTGGTTCTCTCGGAGTATATACCAAAATATTTATAGGTGTTTAGCGTGTTCCTCCTATGACGTTGAGTTCACCAAGATGTCATCGATGGAGACCACGAAGAACCGGTCGAGGTAATACTAGAAGATCCAGTTTATGAGGCCCATGAACACTAGTGGGGAATTGGTCACACCAAAAGGCATCACTATGAACTCATAGTTGCCGTATCAACACCTAAAGGCTATCTTTCGTACATCCCCATCTTGTACCCGAATCTGGTGATAGACTGATCTGGGGTATATCTTTGAGAACCACCTCTCTCCCTTCAATTGGTTGAATAA
The DNA here is from genome assembly GCA_963277665.1 of Viscum album. Lineage (NCBI taxonomy): Eukaryota > Viridiplantae > Streptophyta > Magnoliopsida > Santalales > Viscaceae > Viscum > Viscum album. The sequence goes on from OY728137.1 coordinate 1,215,561,342, forward strand.
GAAATCGATCCTCGACAATGTGTTTGTTTTATTCATGGTCAGTAGGTTTAGGAACCAAAATTCCTTACAGAACTTCAAACTCCCAGCTGACTTCTTGAAAAAAGCATGAGTGCTTCCCCTAGTGAAACATAGGGCCTTAAGAACCCGTTCTCCTACAAGTCCACCATATGTACCCTCATCTCGAGAATCTCCACGGGAGACATACGATATTCCATTGTGGATATTGATGCCGTTCTAGGATAAAGATCGATGCATATGTCTACCTCTCTATGAAGAGGTAGTCCCGAAACATTCTTAGGAGAAAAATCCTTGTACTCGTCCACCACTACTGGAATACTTGGACTCCTCTCATCCAATGCACTGAGAGTGACGCTAGCCAACTGGTGAGTGATTGGATAAACCCTCCTTTGAAAAAGTCGAACCTGTGATGCAAGGTATTCCTTATTTCTGGTGAAGGAAATCCTTGCCCCATCTCTGCAGACACACCGCACTGTATGCATAAAATAGTCGATATGCGAATGGAATGTGGATAACCCTTCCATATCTAAGATGACATCATAAGGCCTCTACGCCACAACTCATTGTTCCCAGCCGAAGCTATTGTCCCCTAGAGGGAGGTCACACTGTTAGAACCAGTGTGTAATCCTCGAATCCCCTCCCATAAGATTCTCTAGCCATAAGGGTCGAGCCAACGACTCCATCAGAATATCCAATATCCGAATGAGCTTCATGGAAAAGAAGGAGTGACTAGCACCTGTGTCTATAAAAATTGAAGCTACAGTGGAGAAGACACCAATCAAACCACAGATTATCTATGGAGCACCATAGTCATAAGCCTCTGCTGCCTGAATCTATGTTCACCCCTATTCACTCACTCCCTGAGGTCAAGGTGGACCACCTAGTGGTGGTGGTAGGAACACCTCACACCATCGCCCACCTCCTGCTATTCGGACTGCTCTTCTGCCACATCTTCCACCCTAAAGACCTCCTCGCTTGAACCGTTACCTCTATCTCGGCTACCAATTGACCATCTACTGGTCATATATATGACGAGTCTGGAATTCATGAGCCATGTGTCCATGCCCGCCGCATGCAATGCATTTCCTGGCTCCCTTCAGACTCCCTATAGACTGGGAGCTCTACACTACTGACCTCAAGTCCTAGGGTTGTCCTCTAAAAGACCTAGCCTGCATGGGCCCTCATGTTTGCTGTCTGCTACCTACCAAAGAATCTATCACCCAGGGATTGCTATTATCTCTAGCTGCTAGAACCTTCTCCACCAATAATCTCTCTACTAGAAGGGATTGTTCCAGCACCCTAGCCTGAGTAGGGATTCTAAGAGACAACACCGACACCCTGATCACCTGCCTGAGTCCCTGCTCAAAGTCTCAAGCCCTGAATTAAGGGTCTCGCAGCATATCTGTCAAGTTGTGAGATATCTAGGTTATCCTCTCTGAGTACACAACTACCATCATGTTTACCTACTTTAGGTGAAGCACCCCTAAATTATCACATAGCACAAGGTCATAGAGAAAAATTCCTCCAAGAAAAGCCTCTCGAATTCTACCCAGGTGAGGGTCTCCTCATCATGCATCTACGTGGTCAAGATTATCCATCTGCCTGCTGATCCCTGTATAAGGCTTTCTACTAAGATTTCCATATAGTCAGGTAGTGTTCTCACTAAGAGAAAGACCTGGTTCACTGAATCAAGACAGTCCTCAGTGATATGAGGATCTATCTCTCCCCTGAACCTATGAGGTCTTTGTCTCTAAAAACCATGCAGGGCACTGCATCTGCACACATCTTCTACCAAAACTTCCAGCAGTAGATGTTGACCATCATGTGGTTGTAGCAGAAGTGCATCACCCGGTGGGGCCATCTCTAGAACTGGTCCATGAATGGACACCATGTCTCTTGGAGGGCTATCCTCACGACCTCATATTGGGATCCTGGCAGGTCATCCACGTAATGGCATCCTAAGATAGATCGTGATGTACCACGTTCAGAAGGTTATATCGGGTGAGATTAATTTTTTTCAAAAGAACATACATAGACACTTATGAAATATGTGTTTTCATGTATAATTCCAAAAACAATAATTCAATTTCCTAGTTCATGGATACGTTAGCCACCACATCAACACTGGACCGCCCCAAATCTAGAAGTTGGACTTGAAACGCTTAACACTATTGCCCCAAAACAAAACACATACTCCCAGTCTTTGTTGTAGGACCGAATGCCCATTAATACAACTTTGTCATGACCCATCCCCTGAGGCCCATGCCGTGACGACTCCATGACCATCTACCGAACTCCAGGGGATGACGACTAGCACCAAATGCGTCAACCTGTAAGAGGGAGGCATTTTCCTAAGTACCTGTACGTATACACGCATAAAACCAAGTCCCACAATCTAAAAAGGAAAAAATTATCACTAAAAGAATTCTGAGTACAAGAACAACTAATACAAGTGGTCCAAAATACAAACCAAACAAAATAACAGAAAACTAAAAAGTAAAAATGGAAATATGATGGACATCCACAAAAAACCACACCTAATTGTAAGAGTAGTGTAGATACTAGAAGTACAAGTAGTATGTCTTATCTACATGGTCCTAATGGGTCCTGTCTGGTCCATGGCCACCAAGTCCCCCGTCATAGTGTTCGTCGATCTCGTCTCCCTGAGCACCTCTGGGTCCCCATCCACCAAAGTCTCTATCGAAACGCTGATCTCTTGCATGGGACAAGGCACGAGTGGATAGATACCATTTAGGGGTGAGTAATGTGATACTCAGTAGGGACCCCCAAAAAAAAAAGAAAAACCACATAGTAATCCTAAATGTAATGAATGAAGCACCAGAAAACTCACAACAGGTACACATTTAGGGTAGTGATAGAATAATAATCAGTCACATTATCGAACTCCTATAGTGCTGCAGAACTCCTCTTCTATCAAGTAAATTGGTTCTGTCGAGTCACACAGAAGCTACATCCCACTAAAATTAGACTGTTGTGGTACTCATCTCTGATGAATACTGTGGGTATGTTGGGTCATAGAGAGTTTCTATCCACTGTGGGCCTGTCGGGTCACTTAGATCCACCTCCCACTTTAGCCAATTTGAGATACTCCTCCTATAGAGTATCTTGGGTCATCTGAGTCACACAGAGCCGATACCCAATTTTCTCCTTCCATCTCATAGAGATCCGCTTCCCACTAGGCTATTTTTGAGTAACACGGAGTTGATTGTCAGCAATCATCAGGTCTTAGCCAACTACAGGGTACCATATGTAGCGTGATTGAGAGAAATTATCCTCAATACATTAGTCACATATCAAAAACCATGAATGTATCCTTAGGGAATTCCAAAATATCTACCTCATTGAGTGGGACCCAATGCTGAAAATGTCTGGTCAATCAGATGTGTGTTTTGCAAGATACTGGCATTTTGGTAAATAAGGGCTGGTTGCATCTGGGCCCGGTCCGACTCGGTCGGACCGACCCAACCAACCCAGCCTAGGGGTCCCAAAAACCCTGGTTTAAATTCAATATACTTGACCTGACCCAGTTCGGGTCTGGTTTGGTCTAGTCTAGTTTGGACAGTGGGAAAGGCCCAATGGGCCTCACTGGACCCAGTCTGGTTTTGCCGAGGGTCCAGCATACCGTGTCGCCCGACGACCCGGTCTAGTTCGGCATAGCCCGAAGGGCACGAGTTATGCCTACCGGTGTCGTTCCGACCTACTGGGTGTGGTTCCATCCCCTAGAACAGGTCCGACCACAATGGTGTTGGTCCCACACATTGGACGCGAGACTGGATCACCGATGCAGGTATGATATGCTAGGCGAGGGATCGGCATGTTGGGCCATGGGTCCGACCTGATGGGCATGGGTCCAGCCCAATGGCTGGGGGTGTGGACCCCCAGCTTGAAGCCCGACCACATGGGTAGTCGATGGTGCGCCATCAAGCTGGGACGCGGTTGGCTACTGTGTCCGCCCTCAGCTTCCCTGCAGACGCTCTGGGACCTCCTACCGCAGTCGAGGGACCGTGGCTCACCAATCGCTCAGATGGCCATGATGCGGGTCATCCCTCCAGGTGCCTTTAGGCAGGTGTTGCATCTCGATACTACCGTCGCAGCCTCCTGCCATCACGTCACACCGACAAGCGCGTCACCACCTCTACCTGCTGCCATGTTGAGGGCACACTGCTTCCATCGGTAGATTTTTTTGGTGGACTATCAGAGGTGATTCAGTGGTCTTTTCCTTATGACGCTTTCACATGCGCTCTTTTGGGAATGTCATATGTAAAGACCCAGAAATTCTGTTGATTTTTTTTTCTTAAATTCATGGTATTTTTTTAAGAGTCCACGACAATTTACGACGCTTGATTCCGAAGCCCGGTTTGCCCGGAATCAAGTTCTGAAGTTTTGTTCAGGTAGGTTCTGTAAACGTACGAGCGGTATTTTATAACTTTTGAACCGGTGATCAGAACTAAAATTTGAGGGCACCATTGAACTCGCAGCGTCAGTGATTTCTTAGTGAGACCTTCACCGTAGTTGTGTTCTAACGAGAATGGATGTTAGATTTTGGGGTTTCTAATTTAATTAAATAAAAATAATGTGTTAACTTTATTTTTATTTCCTGGTGGTTCAAATCTCCAAGAGGAGGTTAGTGGTGAGGCCCACCCGCAAATAACCTCCCTTGGGAGGAAATCTTGGTGGGGACCACCCGGGGGTTGTAACTCACTAGAACCCCCAATTAAGTGGTGAAACCCATGAACTTACCCCACCATTTAATTACAAAAACCCTCTCTATTAATTAATTTAATTTAATCACTCAATTAATTAAACTCCATTTTTTTGAATTCCATTCCAACAAATTAAAAGGATGTCTTAATCTATTGATTTTTTGGGCGTTGGTATTTTCAGGAGATCTTGGAAAGAAGAATTGAGGAGGAGAAGAGTTCTCCGCCAAAGAATGATGAACACCTACATCGATCTTCAACCATGCCAAAAGAGAAAGATTCGACAACAAAGAATGACATTCTCAACATTGTCACCACTGAAAGCTCATTCTCCAACGAAAGATATCCTCTTCCTTTTTCGACATTGATGAATCGACACCGCCTTTCCATGACTTCATCAACGATCATCATCATACGAGGTAGGGGATTTGAGTAGAATTTATTCTCTTTCTTCATCGTTCAATTTATGGTTTGAGAATTGTTGATTGATATAACCATAAGAAGGAGGGATCAGTCTATACGAACATGGCCTGACCCTTCCCCTTCGTACTATCTCGTTTTTTGATGATGGCGGTGGTGCAACGACGCCACCAGAAGGGAGGACCGCGGTGAAGAATCGGTAGCCAGCGATGGGCCGACCGCGAGAGGAACCGGCGGTGCAGGGGATGCCGGATCGCCGGAGGAGTGCGGAACCGTCGGGCCACGGCCAGGCGGGCCACGGCGGTGCCAGAGGGGCGTGCTTCCATTACACTGTATAGGAGGAAGGAGCGGTGACCACCTAGTCCACGACGGTCGGACGGGCTGGGTGCGGCACCGTCGCACCGTGCCAGAGAAGAACCGTGGCCAAAGGTCACAGTGGACAGAGGAGGGAGGCTAGCTGAGGCAGCCGCCGATGGGTGCACCACAGGCGGGACCCTTCTGGTCCAGCAGTCACCATGCCGGTTCCACACGCCGGACGTTATAGGGAGACGGGGGGCACTGACCACCTCCCCTCGCTCAGTCAAGGTGGGACCCGTGAGGCGCGACCACCGCGCGGGCCGGGCTGCCTGTAGTGGGATGTGCCAGTTTCTGGTGGGTCGGGCTGGTTTCCAGGGGCCGGGTCGAACCCCATTCTGGATCCGGACCTGGTTCAGGTCGGGGCGGTCCGGCTGGGCGGGACCGGACCCAGACCCAGTTTGACCCATTTCACTTTTTCGCCCATATCTTGGGATATAGGTGTCCGATCAATGAACCGTCTGCGGAGACGAAAATCATAGAGAAAGAAGGTTCTTTGGAAATAACCAAATTGTGGTTTGGATGCATTTGGGGTACGACTGGGTTGGATTGAACCTAAATCCAACCGGGCCCTTGGAGCAGAAACGCCTATAACTCACAGATCGGGCGTCCGATTTACGCACTGTCCATCACGTTTGGTTCCCTATGATGAGACAGAACTATTGGATACATAAAATTAAGACTTCATGGTAGTTGATATATCAACACTTGGCTCGAGGATCGGACCCTCCCAAAATTGATCATACTTTGTGCGGGAACCCTATGGATGGCTGCGACGAAGATGATAGGATCCTACGTGGACCTACTACTGTACCAGGATCCTCCATGGGTTCGATAGTGATGATAATGTACTAGTATCCTCCGTGGGTTCGATAGCAATGGTACTGGACCGGGATCCTCCATGGGTTCGACAGTGATGACTTCTGTACTGAGATCCTCTGTGGGTTCGACAACACTGATATTGTTCCAGGATCCTCTGTGGGTTCGATAGAGGAGATGATTCATTGGCTACAAATAATCATCTCTACCCCTCTACATGATTGTATACATGTGTGAGCTGATTCTTGACTTTCAGTTTTTATCATCGAGATGATTGACTTTACTTTATTTGTGTAATGGGTTGTTCTTGGGATCAATAGTTGGAGTCAGACTGTGATTGGTAACTTAGGTATATGTATGGGAATATACATAAGTAGGGATGGTTGATACTTCATGATTGTATATTACTACTCTAGTTTATACTTAGTGGATCATGGGAGACCTTTGGGGGTATTGGGGTCCCTTAATGAGTATTGTTATATTCACCTCTACATGGGTTTCACCCGCACCTTGTTGTGTTCTGTGCAAGACGATGGTCAACAATGATCGAGGATAAGGGTGATAGACGGGAGGTTTATCGGAGATGGACTAGATGGGACATACCTTAGGGACGAGTTGTTTGAGATCTGTACCTCCCCTTCAGGTAGGATTCCCCAGTGGACGATCCAGGAGCTTTTTTCCCTATTTTATTATACTTGTTGTTCAGTTAGTTTTGTATACTAGCCCACTTACTTTGAGCACACCTTTCTTTTCTATATTAGTACTTGTTACTTCTACTGCTTGTGTTCAGATTATGTGTGTTACAGGTTTAAAGGCAATGTCTTCCCTTTTTATCAGGGATTCTCCTTTGGTGCTAGTCGCCAGCCCCTGGCCTATGGAAGGCAGGATTGGGGTAGTCACAGCACGGGCCCCGAGGAGGGGTCGGGACATCATATTCACCGAAAAAGGTCTCTGAATCATTTTTCTACCAATTTGAGGGTATTTCCACAAAGAATTCACATGGAGGAGCTGCTTAGGCCTTGTTACTGTCATCATACACCCTCTACATTAGAGGTTTTAGGAAGGGAATGGTCCGGGGGATTTTAGTTCAATCAAGATAAGTGATGTTTGAATCCCTGATAGAGAAATATCAAATAAAGTAATACTTACATTAGAACGCATGATCTATAGATCAACATGTTTGTGGGTTGATCTGTATTCACCGTTTAAAAAAAAGAATGGAAAATAAATTTAAAATAAAATAACCACTACCTCTTTGACGTTCGATGACACAACGTTTTGTCCTCGTTGTTTGAACACATCGACATTGTTCGTCACTTTTAGATTAGTTCTTTGAGGTGCACCGAAGATGATTAACGTTCTTAGACATTTGTTATTGTTTTTCAGAGAGGATGTTTGTCATAGGTTCATTAGATAATCCTCAGAGTTTAATTCTTCATTCCACCGAAACGTTAACCAAAATAAAAAAGAAAACACATAACACCATTTCTGTTACACTGCGATGTTGCGTCATTACGTTGTTTCATTTATTAAATAGCATTTCCGTTACGCATCATTAATCTATCATTACGTTGTGAGTTAATAGGCCATTAATGAACCTCATTAATTCACCTTATTATTTCACCACAATGTCTCTGTCCACCTTTCAATGGATGAGAAAAGAAAATAAAACAACCTTTTAATGATATTTTATTATTTTTTGTAAAGGCTGAAATTTTACTTTTCCATCCTGCCCATGTCGGCCGAAGATAAGTCCTTTCCAGGTGAATCCCATAATTATGAATTCAACGGTGCCCTAGGATGTTCAATCTGAGCTATGGTTCAAAAGATAAAAAAAACCCACTCGCACGTTTACTTAAGTATAGTTAAAAAAGTTCAAAATCACATTCCAGGAACACTGGGCCTTGGAATCACATACCATCAAAGCATGTGGCCTCAAAATAAATCCATATAATTTTAATTTTTTTTTTCTGGGACATTAAATATAATACTGAATTTATTATTTTATTATTAATAGCTTAGATTTATAAGATGTATAAGAATGAGTAAATTGAAATATGTCAGGAATAATGATTACCTATTCTTCTATAGACCTCCTTTAGTTACCTTCATAAGTACCATTGTAATGGTCTTTTAATATTGAATAAACCTATAGTTCATGTATAGGTAAGTTTATAAGATAATTTGTCACTATTTTTTCAAGCTAGGTGGTTGAAAGTGGTGTAAATAAGAGATGGAATTGGTGTCCTTTTATATGGGAGGGAAGGGGAACTCTTTAAATTATTCAAAAAATTAAAATATTAAAAATTCAAATTTATAGTAATGTGGTTCCTAAATATATTAATATTTATATAATGATGATATCAGATTTAAATAAATTCAGGAAATAAGATTTACATATGTTTGTATGTCATTTTAACCCTTATCTTTTTAGTTTAACCCACATTAACCCTTTGTATCCTTAACCATAGAAACACAACTTTCAATCATTAAGCGTTATGAATTTAAATCTACAGTACAAATTGGAACAAAAAAAGTAAACTTATGAAATTTTAAACCGTATACCACCCCTAGTACAATATCATTATTTTTATGATTTTTAAATCTTTTAATATAATATTATATAACATAAAATACCATTAATGTCGCTTTTGGAATTGTTCATTTAATTTGAGTTTAATAACATGAATAAAATAATGTATTTAGAATCTAGGTTCTTTTACAGTAAATGAAACATTATAATTACCTAAATAATTATTTTAAAAACACAATTCATCAATGTATTATTTATTTAAATGTTTTTATTAGTATTTAGTAAATTTTTCTAATGCTTTCACAAGAATTGTGTTAGCATTGCATAAAAATTTAAGTTAATTATAATATAATTAATAATTATAAATAAATTCAAATAATGAAAAATTATTAATATATAAAATTTACATTTATAACTGACCATAATCACTTTCTATCTCTGCGAAAAAGTAATATTGTTTTCAATAGAAAAGAGAATGATATTTTGTATTTTTCTTTACATAGAAGAATAAATAATTCATTATCATAGAGAAATTGCAAAAAATTTAGTTAACCATGAATATTGGATTAGGATGGATAAACCCAGACATAAAATAGATTAAATACATGTTTTAGGGTAATTTTGAAGTCTTATCTCAATGATTTAACTAGAATTTATTCTTTTTAAACTTAAAGAGGTGACAAATTTTTATAATGGTTATTATTCGTAATGATAAAAAAAGGATGTATATTTACCAAATATTAACTAATTGATTCCATATATGGAATCCATTTTTCATGTTTCAATTTCTATAAGTTTTATAAAATAATTTTTATACAAATTCATAAAATACAACAAAAATACAATCTTTTGAAAAAATGTGCTTTAAGCAAACAAAATAACTTATAACAAAATCATGAATATTTATGATTGAAATGAAATTAATTATACTATTATAAATAAAAATAATCACCTGTAACATAAATAACAAATTTAAAATTTAATTTTCAATTTAAATTAATTGTTTTAATAATAATAAATGATAGTATTTGTAAATCGGTATTTTTAACTATTCACTGAAAAATTATTCATTTTAGAAAAATCCCAATATTTCACTCTACAGGAATTTTTTTGACAATGTTTTAATTTTTTTTTCATTTTATAAAATAAATTATCTAAAATATTTATAAGTGTAGTATAATATTTACTAATATTATGAAATAAAAACCATTTTTTTGAGGAAAACGTTTTTCGCATTCATAAAATGACAACTAAAAATTGAGTTCTTATTTCGTAAATATTAATCAATAAATTTCTATTGAATGTGAATATTATAAATATTTTATAAAATATAATTACTTTCAATAACACACTCCAATTTAGTGTCTATTGTATTATAGTAACAAATAAATAGTTATATTTTTATTCTATATCATAATTCACTTAAAGCATGGTGTTTCAGTTTATGAATGCTAACACAATTATTATTCTTCGAAACTAAATTTTTGATGTGTTACATTAATATTAAATCACAAATAAATTGTAATTAATTTACTCTCCCTCTCTAAATCCCTCTATCGATGTTCCCATGTTTATAAGAAGTACCTCCCAAGTTATTATAATTATCGTCTCAAGGTAAGGTATCTCACTCTCCCTTCTTTTCCATTAATGAAAATTATTTGTATTTTTCCATTGAATCTAAATTTATTATATTTCCATGTGTTTATTAATATCCATTTAATAACCAATATATTTTATATGAATTATATAGTATATATCCCTTCTCATTATATCCTTTATCTAAGATACTTCTATTTCAATTTATGAAATTATTTTACTCTTCAATTTATTCAAGTACATTAATTGAACTATGCCTTTTGATTTAAAATTATTCATGTTGTAATGTGTTTTTAAACATTTATTTACTAACCTTCGGATTTTCATGTAATTAGATACAACATTTCACTCTTATTAAACCCTTCTATGACACTTTATGTACACTCATTATACCACCATAATTTTGCTATGATTTTTTAGGCCCAAATTTTTTATTGGGAATACCCATACCCATTTTCAATCAAGTGTATTCATATAGATCCATCTATACTATATTTATTGGGTATTTCCATATATATAAACCAAACTCCATAATCAAGAGATTAAAGGTGATTAAATACTTTCTTATGTTGTATGATCTATGTGGAATACAAATTAATGTACATAATATGAATGTGATAGATGTGACCAAAATTATATAGAACTCTATTAGGTTAGGGGATGTTTTTATCTCATGATATATGGTTCCTGGGTGATTATTTTATGCACACTATGTTATGATCTCTTGGTGGATATCCTTGGATCATTCTTATGATTTCATCTTTTGTATTACTTCCATATTATTATTATTCCTTGATGTTATCATCTTATATAATGTTTTCATGTTCATGATTAGTATTATAAACATTATATTTCATCATTTTGTGCCTCTTGATTCATATTAATTTCTTTACTTTATGATATTCCTTTATTATTCTTTTACTGTGATTTATATCTCACTCCTTTCTAATCAACATCCCTTGGTTATCACATGTAGTATTAAAAATAAATGAAATATAAGGGCATCCAATGGAGTTCTAAATAATGTCGTTGTATCCATGTTTCATGTTATTTTGTTATGTATCTAATTACCCAAAGGCACCAAACCTCTTCATATTTTGGGATTGTATTCTGAGTATCATTATATATTAAATCATGAAATAAATTTAGCAAAAAACATGGATTGTTTATATTATAAAATGCTATAGTTTTTTATTAAATACGATAGAGTATCTATAGATTCATCAAGTGATTATATATTTTATTTTAAAAATTGGTCTATTTCTTAGAAAAAATTAATCGAATGTGCCTTAGAATTTAGGGAAAATTTTTGATGAATAACCTTGTTTGGGATGTCTGTAATTACAAAACTTCATGGATTTACATGTGTTTTTAATGTTAATAAATATGTGAAAAACAAAATTTCTTCTAATCATCACCAAACTTCTTCTCACTCTTTGTAATGACGTATTAGAAAATTTTTTAGTTTCAAAATGTGGAACAATTATTATACTTTGATTCATTTAGAATTAAAAAGGGAATATTTTGGGAAAATTAAGTTTTTCAATTCATTATCTTGGGTTTTCATTCATAAGATAACAAAAGTTCAACTTTTTCCCTTATATATTACGAGATCAAGCACAAAGGATGGGATTTTGAATCATTATGAATAAGGAGGTAAACAATCTATTTTTCATATTAGTATTACGTTTTTGTTCCCATTATTCATAGGATTATTACTCTTGAACACATGGGTGAAAATGATTCATATTATTTCAAACATATACATGTTAACTCTATACTGAATGTTTAAATGACAGACATGATTGCATTAAACTTAAAAAATATACTTTACTATATTTCAATACTTTTTTCACTATTTCACTTATTTAATATAATTATGATAATAATTTTTGTCTATTATTAAAATAATGGTTATTAAGTCATCCCATAACAAGATTCATTATATTATTGAAAGGTGTACGTCAAAAGTTAAGAACATTGATTATATCTTGTCCTAATAGATCTCTCAATACTACTGATAATTTGGAATCCCTATTGGATAAAATAATTGAATCTTATACCTAATAGAAAAACTTCTATAATATATCTCTAGTATCATTAATGATTCCCCAAATCCAATATCAGACTACTACCTACTGATATAGTGGTTTATATTATCCTTATATTATATGCGAGTTGATTCGCCTTTCACTAGAAAATTCATTGGAAAAAATAATAGGTTAGCCTAAAATTTATGGAACACTCCCATTAATATATAAAATGTTCCCCATATTTATGATGAAACTATCCATAACAACCCACCAATTCTAAAATCAATGATAGTTACTTAACAAAATAACATGAATTCATGATAGGATAATTTTCCCTTAAGAATTTTTTTTTTGTGAAATGGGTCTAGAAATACCAGTGCCATGAAAGTATCATTTTTTAATAATAACACAATGTTTTCAGTTCATATTGAGTTTACCATACTATATATTTCTTTCACTACTAATACATAGATATAGCACCTAACCTCATCATCCATTTAATATTAAAGGATAACATTGCTCCCTTACTTCATAGGGAAGTGCAGATTTTCTTATATGATTTATATAAAATTTGATGAATCTATGTACTAAGATATATAAATGATTATTTTCTCCCAATATTTATCCCTTGTTATGATGATTAATAAATCCCCTTCTTGGAATATTCACTACTAGTTACAAAAAAGGAAAAAATAAATAAGGAATCATATCTACGTCTTAACTTACCATTTGATATGTGGAATGATAATTTGTTAGAGCACCCTAAATAAATTTTTTTCTTGGATAGACTGAATGTATTACAAGCATGATATACCCATAGAATCAAGTGTTCTTAAAGATGAACCCATTGTGAGAGAAATTATATAGGGTAAAATTAAGAACACATCCTAGTGAATTTTTTTCATTTGGTTGACTTCCTCACCGTGTTTCTGATTGTGTGGTTTGTACAAATGTAAGAATAAAAAATTTGAATAAGTATAAGTACTTATATAATAGTGGAAATATAAGAAATATGGAATCTGTTCAACTTCACGATGTCATTACTTGGAAGGATTTACAATATGTTTCATAAAATTCATAAAGGAAAATATATATATCAAATTTTCATCATATTTGAAATTAAATGAGGATAGGTATAAATTCATCTCATAAAGCATGAATTCCAAATTATTAGATTCATTTTATTCATGCAGATAAAGATAATGTTTCTGATCATTGTTATGGTTCAAACAGTTTCTAAGGATAAGTGGTGCATCATTAACTATATTAGACCCTACTCTAGGTTTACCTTTATCCCATACAAGGAACCCTCCACAAAAAAAATCAATGATGATAGTAGTGATTATAAATAATAATACTCCCTAAAGTTTTTCCAAAGTATATTTTTGGTGGAACACATCAATGCTGATTTTATATGAATCCAATACATCATTTTGGTGCACATCCCCATTACACTATCAAAAAAGGATTTTCTGAATGCATTAATTTGGAGTCCATAATGAGATATATTTGATAATAATGTATTAATTCAAACATAATTACTTGTTAAGACACACATTTATGAATAATGTTTCTATCAAATGATGATTTAAATAGATTATTTGATTCCTATAATGGGAAAATATTATGATCACACCCTAATGGGTTGTTAATGTAGTCAGTTATCTAACTAAATTGGTTTCCAGATATTGATGTATAGTAGACTAACAAGTGTCAGATAGTGAAAGGGGAAGATAAAACTCACATAATTATGAGGATATAAAATATGAATCACAAAAAATATATCCATATTTGTGTAGTTTTCCTGGTCTGGTAGAGGAATTTGGACACTTTAAGATATTTATACTATAAAAGGACTATGGAACATCCTTGGTATTGTGGTTTATCAACCCTAGATCCAATATTCCATATATCATAAGAATGTAATGTACAATTCCAATATCGGTATTTTGAGAGAATATAATCTAAATTTGGAATCTCTACACTACATAAAAAACCAGAAAAATATCTAACAATATGTTTCCTGAACTCCTTTGGAATGACCCAAATGATCGTGAATTTTTTAATGAAGTTGAAGATGTTGAGGAATAAAAATATAACTGTATTCATAGAAAAATGTCTTCCACACACTTTTCTATGTAGCACCAGATGTAATCCTCCCTAAAATGAAATGAGTTGAGCTTTTCCAAAAAATTATTCATAGAAATTAGATTAAAATACGTTATCCATATTAATCATTATTGTGAATATAAAAATGATATAAATTATTTAAGAAATTCTAAATACAATACTATTGTGTTGATAGCCTATTATTAAATGTGGGCCATGCATTTTTTCTATAAATTTTAGAATCATTTTTAAAGATATTGTTGATATATTTTAGGTAAAAAAAATATATTTCAGGGTTATAAATCATAGCTTATGGGTAAATAATTTTAAAAGCTTTGATTTGATAGATAATAGATAAAAAATGGACTCATATCTGAATAATTATATTTATTTGATGATTTTATTTTATAAAGGAGTTTAAAAACTTCAAAGGGTAAAAATGTTCCAATATAAAGGCTTGGTGCACTATACTCCTAGTGTCACACACTACCTACTCTAACTATAACAATAAAACTACTCTATATATGTTCCCAACCCTACTCAATTCTTGTGCGCTCACCATACTCAATGTTAATGACACACCCTACCAAAATCCCATTCATGTTGACTTATCCAATATTGTGTGCATGCGTAGGGCCCATGTTATGTGTTCTAGATAATTTCCATAATGGCTGGGTTATTAGATATACCTTAACTATAAATGGAACCCCAAAAATTCAAACTATATTAAAGTATGGATACAAAAAACAAATGTTATAATAGTAGATCATACAAGTGAATTAGTTTGTGAACATTCCTCATATATAAATAACCATAAGTTGTTTTTGAATCAAAACCATAGGGAACAAGAGGTAAAATTGGGATATTTGTATCATCTTATAGCTTCATACATAAAAATATTACAAAAGACCAATTTATCCAAGTATCATATTAGATTATAATTATATACCCCCATAATAAAGGTCTTCAAAAAAGAATGGTTAAATGTCCAGATACCAATGTCCATCAAATTTAGGCATTCCATGCCTAGCATAGAAGGGATAACATGGTTTCCCCACTCACATAAATCACCTAACAAGGTAAAAAATATTATTTTACCCTTGTGTATTACTGGACATTATAGGAATTAATTTACCCATTTCCCCCCATAAAGTGATTACTTTTTTAGATTTAAACCATGGCCACCTGATGTGAATTTTTTGTTAACTTTCCACAATCATATAAATATTAAAATCATTTATTAATTTGATAATAAGAATTTTAAATCTTATAAGAGATCACCTAAATGTAATTCTTCCTCATATCATGAATTCTCTAAATTCTATTAATAATTTACTCCTTTGGAAATGAGGAGTTACCATCTTGATAAAACTAGGTACATGTCTCCTTGAATATGTTTCTCAACATGGTTCCTCATAATTGTAAAATATACCCCCCGTTTTTATAATAAAATTATAGAATAAAAATGGGAACTATACCATTATATGTCTCTCATATCTTCACCTAGTTCATATACTAGTGTAAACTATAAAAGAGTGTGTTTTTTTTATTTCCCACACTAAACCATTTCTTCGAACATTTTTAGAAAATATCATAGTCATGTGAACATAATGTAACAGAAAAAATGGTTTTAGATTCATGATTATAAAAGGTCTATCAATGGTCCAAGATGCATGAATTTAAAAGACGCAACATTATACCTTCTCACACTACCTCAAAAGTTAAAACATTAATTTTTAAAAAATATTTAAACTGTGATATAAAACTATATATGTTTTTATTACCAAAAAAATTATATTGTGTAATCCACATGCATGGGCCTATTACCTCCACCATAAAAACATCCACATTCCCCTTGTCCTTTATTCCTTCCTAGATGGAATCAAATTCTGTAGTTCCTTCTTACATAGATTTAGATAGTAGAGTGGTTAATTATTTCAATCAAATATAAAAATAATAATTCCCCTGTGCGTTATTCTTTTAAATTAATTAGTGTTAATAGATATATTTTTTCAAAGGGTAATAAGATTTATTAATAGATAGTATTTAAAAATAATTACTAAATCTTTGTGGGTGTATTGGACAAGACCACAAGATTCCTTATGGTATTTTTAATCCTCTGATCCTATATATTTTGTCACCTGCACCCAAGGAACCGAAGAAAAAAATTAATATAAAGGAAAACAACTTGAAAGATTGATGAAAGTTGAAAAACTGAGGGAGAATATGAGGATGACATCTCTAAAGTGGTTTAATAGAGGCATTTTGGTGAGGTAATATATGTTGATTAATAATTTCATTGATTAATATAAATTTTATCTCAACTTTTTTTCTCTATTTTAATAAGAAATATTTGATATACCTCAACTTTAAAAATATAAAAAATTCATATTGGTGAAGGAGGAGGCTCAGGAAACAATCATAATATTGTATTATAATAGGGAAAACTCTTTCGTTGTATCATTATTGAAGATATTTTTCTCGTGAGACCCTAATATATCTTGATTAGAAAAATGAATTTAGTGATAGCAATCACTAGGAGTGTGAAAATGTGTTAATCATTTACCATGTGAGCTATATTTCTATAATGGTGAAAATATTATATTTTACTCATGCTTCCTTTAAGATTTTATCTTATAATATTTAGTTATGGATAACAAATTAAACTAGATTAGTTGGAGAGTGTTTCTTTTCTCAAAAAAATCCCTCATTAACTAGAAGAATCCCACATCCATTGAGTCTACAGTTGAAGAAAATACATAAGAGGAAGGTAGGTAATCAAGAACATAATAATTTATCCTGTAGTCACTCCATAAAACTCGTTCTAAAAATATACCAATTAAAATAAATTCATTATATATATAGAGATATATTTTGCAATGGAACATATAGAAAATCTCATAGGTTAGGAAAATCCATCAATAATTTAATATGATTCTTGTATAGATTATATAGAATAGGGATAACAGCAAGGTAACTAATTAAGGTCTTTATCTAAATATACTATAGTATTTTATCATGTTTCAAATGTTGGGTTGAACATAACTTATAAATAAAAATTATCATGATCCAAAAAAATTATATAATCAACATAAGAAATTTGATATCTGAGAAACGAATAACTAAGATCATTACTCACATAGAAGAGGGATGGAAGTGTCATGTGGGATTGAACATATTACTTACTAAGTGTACAAAGTAACATCATTTGTGTTATTAAAGGATAATAAACTACAATTATTAGTCCAAGGGTTTTAATAAAAGACAAATCACTACCATGATAATTAATAACTCTAGAAATTAAGGGTAGACCAAGGTGGTAGATCCCAATATCAAATAGAATGATGGAAAATCTTAACATAATTCCAATTCAAAAATAATATATTCATTTAAATAATAATTATTTCATTATTGTTTTTTATAAAAAAAACCAATCATGCTTTTAGATAATGATTTATTAATGTGATTAATGAATAAATAATTCAAACCATCTACCAAAATAGCTAATCAACCAATATCACATGATCTCATATTAAAGAAAACTAATTATTAGAGTGTGTATATTCTAGAGTATGAGTCAATTATAGAGAATGAGAAAGATTGCAAAGAAAAAGGTGTTCATATAAAACATTGTATTAGGTGTATATAAATTACGAATATCTATATTATCATAACATGAATGGATTTTAATAATATTGGACCCCAGATAAGTAACATATACTAAAAAAATTTATCACTAGAAATTTTTGGGTTTGATTAGAATACCCTAAAAACTACAGTCATAGAGAGAATTTTTTTGAAGTATTGGTGGAAGTAAAAATATTGAACCATATCAAAGAAAAATCTAAGACATGATATAAAAAATCACTAAATCTAGTTATACAAGTGATTGGTTAGGAGGAAACAGAGATTTCATAACTTTAGGATTAGAATATTGATAAGAATGTCTTTGAAGATAAAATTTGCCAATAATTAGTGTCACGACCCGATCCAATGGGGCTCGAGCCGCGACTCCCCAAGCCCGCCTCCAATAGTCCAGGGGCTGGCGACTAGCACCGAGTTGGCTATCACACACATGTGAGACATTAGCCTAAGGTACCTGTAAACACGCACCCACATAAACCTCCATGCAACAGTGCAGAGATATATAAAACTGAAAAGAAAATGCATAAATACATCTATCCCAAACCAGAGTATAGAAGAAGTACAAAAAGGGAAAAACAGGGCCCACCAAAAGAAAACTACAAAAGCACGTCCAACCTGCTCTGAAGAAGGGGAATGCTACCACAAACACTTCCAGAAAGCTCCCTCGGCACCGCACCGGCAAGAACCCCGGTCAGTCTCGCTCACTCAGCATTGCCCGCTCCGGGTCCTCCTAGGACTTCGTCGAATAGCCTGTGGTCTGCACAAGACACCAACATGTGTGGGCAAAGCCCGTTCAGGGGTGAGTATAAACATACTCAGTAGGCACACAAAAAACCCAAAACCAAAGAGAGCAATTGAAAGGAAACCGTCCACTCATCCCAGCCAGAGGGAACCCAGAAGAGAGAGAAACTCCATCTCGTGACCATCATCGTCTAAACACCACTAGTCAGCTCAGCTCAGGTGTATGCCCATACATTCACCTTGAACAACCCAGATATACTTAGCTCACGCACCAAGACACAAGAGGTACTGACCTCATCGGCAGCAACTATCCACAACCAGAAGAGTACACCCCATGATCACTGCCATCCCAGATGACACTCATCCGAGAGATACACTCCATTAGGTTTCTCACAAACCTCTCAGATGCTCACCCGAGAGATCACGCTCTTCGGTTGGCATCACTGAGGATAACTCACCGAAACAAAATAACCACCAAAATCCTTGGATAGGGGATCGTCGCTAGGGTCCAGATAGGGGATCACTCCCAGGGTCTGCTTGGGGATACCACGACCCGATCTGGAATACGTAGTTCTCACAGATAGGGGATCACACCCTGGATCTACAGGGGGATACCACAACCTGATCTGGAATTCGACAGAAGAACATCACTCAGATAGAGGATCATCGCCCATATAAATGTGGTCATGACGATACCAGAACCCTATCTGGTATAACTTGTGATGTAGGGGATCAAACCGATGATGCCGCAACCCTACTAAAACCACGCGCTGAGTAGGGGATCACATAACCAGCGATACCGCAACCCTACCAACACCAAGCACTGAGTAGGGGATCGTATAGCCAATGATACTACAACCCTACTATAAACCTCATGCAGAGTATGCGATCGTACACCCGACGATGCCACAACCCTACTGAGCACGACCCACCGTGTAGGGGATCATATTCCTGATGATGCCACAAACCCTACGGGGTTAACCTGCTAGGTAGGGGATCGCCGCCCATGAATAAGTGGTCACAGCGATACCAAGAACCCGATCTAAGGTAAAGATGCTAGAGGATCCCGCTCCGGCCCACCGAAGGGATGCCACAACTCTAACAGTTTTAACATCCCATCGAGAGGATCACAAACCCATACGAAGGTTGTGATGCCACACGAACCCTTGTGGGAATGAATCAAGGGAGTACCCTCAACCACTGCTGGTCCAAAACGTCTCTATCCCGAGTGACCTACAACAATGCCACACTACGCATCTCCAAGGCCAAAACTGAGGCCACTATCGCGATCTACGAGGAAAAACACGCAGGATAGGCTGCTTACTCGCCCGAAACGGAGCACCGGTGAAAAAGACATTATTCACCGTAGCTAGATCTTGCGGGGCCCACACAAAGATCTCGAAACCCATCGAGCGGATCATACCACGGCGATCCCCTCGAAAAAACAAACGGAATCGACTACTCGTTCGTCGAAAACGGACACCCGGTGAAAAAGGCACTATTCAATGAAGGCCAGCTTTGGTGGGGCCCATTCCTGGATTCCGAAACTAATTGAACGGATCGAACCATTGCAATCCTCTCGAAAAAACGCCCAGGATTGACTATTCATCTGCCAAAATCGGACTCCTGGTGCAAAAGCTGTGTTTCTCCGCAAACGCCAAAACACAGCCTCGTTGGGCCCGCACCCTGTTCTCAGTCCCAACACCCGGAAACCAACCCAAAAATTCCGCCGTACAATCAGGGTCTCAACGCCACTGACGTCACGTTAAATGAACACTCCAGGAAAAAGTTACGGCCGGTCAAAGTCGAATAATAATTAAAATATTATTGTTATTCGACGTTTTGTGACCCCGGGTCACAGACCCAGCCCAAAAAAACCCTAACCAATCCCAATAGGTCCATCTCAATCCTAGGGTCGCGTCGCCGCAGACGGAGCGCGAATCAGACCTCTCAGTTACACAGAACATGGGTTTTTAGAACCCCCAGTAGAATTTGGACCGGACTGGCCCCACCTGGCCGGTCCGGCCGGTCCGGCCGCCGCCGCCGGCCCGCACCGGCCGGCGGTCCTCCGCCGCGCAGCACATAGCGCCGCCGCACTTCCCGGCGCGCCGCCGCGCTGAGCGGCCGGCCGCCGGGGCACCCCGATGGTCCGTTTTACGATCCAGAAGAGTCTACATGACCCTTGGGACCCGATCTACACTGCTACGGCTTCAATTTGCAGAATAACGCAACCAAAATGGGATTAGGGGTTAAAACTCAAATCCGGCTACCTCACGGGTGGAACGCCGACGCTCTGCCTTAAATCCGCGCTCCAGAGCTTCCGCTGCATGCTCCTGGAACATCCTCCGTCGAATTCCGATATCGTGGGTGATTCGTTTTCTCGATTCGGCAGAGCGGCGGTGAAGAACGTCAAGAGGAACGATAAAGGGGGGGGGGGGGTGATATTTATATCAGCCGCCCCCCGGCGCCAAACCCGACTCGGACCCGACGCCCGATGCAAACAAAAGTAAGGTCACCCCTAGGGTAAATGCGCCGTTCTGAACGCAACGACAGACTCATATTTTCCATCTGAGACTCCGTTCAGAAGTTATTTGTGCCGACACATGCACACTAACTTCTCCATTTAATTACGAAAACGCCCCTGGTGGCGTTTCTCACCGCAGGCCCGCGCCCGCAATGTTTACACCTCTCCTAGGGTAAACGACACGTTCCGAACGCAACTGTGCCCTCAGATTTCTATTATGAGCTACCGTTTAGGAGATATCACACCCCCTCCACGTGCATAGTATAAAAATACTTAATATTTTTATAAAATTAATTCCTGGCACACTGGGCCTCGAAATATTACACCGTCTTCGCGCCTAGCTCTGAAATTATACATAGAAATATTCCAAAATCTGACCGGACCAAAAACCCGAGTCGCTACAACCTACCCCCCTTAGAACTTTTCGTCCCCGAAAAGCCCTAAGCACAAGGAAAGCGACTGGAATCTCAACTGGGTCTCCCATGCCAACGAGGTCACCAAACAAAACCCAAGCCCGAACACATAAGTTAGAGGGACTCATCCACCACACCTCAATACTATCCGCTTTGGGTGGCACTGACTCACCCACACGGTTTTAAGCGCGTCACAAAAATGCCTCTCGGAGGGGGAAGGATCCCTCTTCCTCACGCATTCAAAGCATGTCGAACAACACCCACACAAGGTCTTACCAACGACCTGAACAAAACTTGATCAAGCAATGGAAAGGAAAGGGTACCGCTAAACAGTGTCTATCAAACTACTGCAGAAAGTAGAAAAGACACAAGGTGTACCTCTATCCATCCGCAGTGCCTCTGGGTCAACAGCCTCCAGAGCATGCAGCTGTCCTTGCCCTCAGCCACCAGCTCCCTGAGCTTGGCGTGGACCACCTGGGGGTGGGGGTGGTGGAAACTGGTACTTCCTATCACCACCTCCAGCTGCACCCGCTCTGCCGCCATGCCCGCCGCCCTACGGACCTCCTTGCTCGATATGCTGCCTCTGCCAAGGCGGTCCATCGACCGACTCCCTCTCAACAGCACGACAAGTCGGAAAATCTCTAGAAAGATGTCCCCGACCATCGCAAGCATAAAACCGCCTCTCCTACGGCTGACCAAAATTGGCCTGCGAGCCCGTGAGCCCTTAGCCTCAGATCCTCCATCCTGGGGTCGCCTCTTGAAACGGTGCCCACACCCAGTCCCCTACGTCTGCCGTCGGCTACCAGATGTAGACGTCTCCACTCTTGCATACCCAGCACTAACAGGGGGAAACTGCTCAGCCAGAAAGCTATCCACCACCGAAGCTCTCTCCAGCACTCCATCATAGGTGGGAAGGCACAAGGAAACCACACCTTCTCGAATGTCCCTGCGTAAGACCTGCTCAAAGGTCCGAGGCCTAAAGAATGGGTCTCGAACCATATCCCGAGAGTAGTGCGACAGGTCTGTAAACCTCGCTGAGTACTCTGACACAGTCAGGCCCTCCTGTCGAAGCTGTAGAAGCTCCTAAATCCGCACTGACCTCAGCGTCACGGGATAGAACTCCTCCCTGAAGATCCACTCAAACTCTGCCCACATGAGCATCTCCTCATCATGGGACTACGTCACCAAACTCCACCATCTCCTGACCGAACCATGCAGAAGGCTCACCGCTAGGACCACCATCTGATCAGGAGGTGTCCTCACTAGGCGGAAAACTCGGGTGACTGCCTCAAGCCAGTCATCAGCTGCCTGGGGGTCTGGATCACCCCGGAACCTCAGAGGTCGCTGCCTGTAGAACTTGTGCAGTGCACTCAGCCTATGCACAACCTCATCCTGCACTGCCAGCACAACCAGCTGCTCGAAAGGTGGTGGCTCAACTGGCGGACCACCTGGAGGTCCAGCCTCAGAACCTACGCCCTGGTCCACAGCCTCTGCACGGGGCTGATCATCACCACAATCCTGCTGCGGAACCCTCGCTGGGTGTCGTCGTGGAGGCATCCTGAAATACATTCACGACACACCACAGTCAAAACGTATATCTGGAGAGTTGACTCAAGAAGGACAAGGAAAACCCAAAAACCCAGTCCTATATGATGCATGTACCATTATGTCCTTGCGACCAGTGTACGAATGTCCCAAGTTGAAAGGAAGGTTATCAGAGTCATGGTGTATGGATACGTCGGCCGCCGCACCAACATTGGAGTCCCGGGCCTGAAATCCGAACTCAAAACATCCTAACACTGCCACTATGAAACCCAAACCAAACTCACAGCTAGCCCAGCTACGCTCTGAGATCCCAAAGGTGGAACCTCCTCTGATACCACTCTGTCATGACCCGACCCAACAGGGCTTGAGCCGCGACTCCCCAAGCCCGCCTCCAATAGGACAGGGGCTGGCGACCAGCGCCGAGTAGGATATCACACACATGGGAGGAATTAGCCTAAGGTACCTGTACAAACGTACCCACATACACCCCATGCAATAGTGCAGAGATATATAAAACTGAAAAGAAAATTCATGCATACATCTATCCCAAACCAGAGTACAACAGAAGTACAAAAAGGGAAAAACAGGCCCCACCAAAAGAAAACTACAAAAGCGTGTCCAACCTGCTCTGAAGAAGGGGAACGCCGCCGAAAATCTCCCTCGGCACCGCACCAGCAAACACCCCGGTCAGTCTCTCTCACTCAGCACCGCCCACTCCGGGTCCTCCTGGGACTCCGTCGAAAGGCCTGTGGTCTGCACAAGACACAAACATGTGCGGGAAAAGCCCATGCAGGGGTGAGTATAAATATACTCAGTAGGCACCCCAAAAACCCAAAACCAAAGAGAGCAACTGAAAGACAACAATCCAATCATCCCAGCCAGAGGGAACCCAGACGAGAGAGAAACTCCATATCGTGACCATCCTCGGCTAAACACAACTAGTCAGCTCAGCTCAGGTGTATGCCTATACATACACCTTGAACAACCCAGATATACTCATCTCACGCACCAAGCAATAAGAGGTACCGACCTCATCGCCAACAACTGTCCACAACCAAAAGAGTACACCCCATGATCACCGCCATCCCAGATGACAGTCATCCAAGAAATACACTCCATCGAGTTTCTCACAAAACCTCTCAGAAGCTCACCCGAGAGATCACGCTTGTCGGTTGTGAATAATGAGGATAACTCACCGAAACAACATAACCACCGAACTCCTCGGATAGGGGATCGCCTCAAGGGTCCGCTAGGGGATACCAAAACCCACTCCGGTATACGTAGCTCACAGATAGGGGATCACTCCCAGGGTATGCTGGGGGATAACACGACCCGATCTGACATACATAGTTCTCATAGATAGGGTATCACACCCTGGATCTGTAGGGGGATACCACAACCAGATATGGCACTCGACAGAATCACATCACTCAGATAGAGGATCATCGCCCATATAAAGGTGGTCATGATGATACCGAAACCCTATCTGGTATAACTTGTGATGTAGGGGATCGAACTAACGATGCCACAACCCTACCGAAACCACGAGCTGAGTAGGGGATCACATAACCAGCGATACCTCAACCCTACCAACACCAAGCGCTGAGTAGGGGATCTTATAACCAATGATACCGCAACCCTACTATAAACCTCATGCTGAGTAGGGGATCGTACACCCGACGATGCCACAACTCTACTGATCACAACCCACCGTGTAGGGGATCATATTCCGGATGATGCCACAAACCCTACAGGGTTAACCTACTAGGTAGGGGATCGCCGCCCATGAATAAGAGGTCTCAGTGATACCAAGAACCCGATCTAGGGTAAAGATGCTAGAGGATCCCGCTCCGGCCCACCGGAGGGATGCCACAACTCTAACAGTTTTAACATCCCATCGAGAGGATCACAAACCCATACGAAGGTTGTGATGCCACATGAACCCTCGTGGGAATGAACCAAGGGAGTACCCTCAACCACTGCTGGTCCAAAACATCGCTAACCCGAGCGAACAGCAACAACGCCACACTGCGCATCTCAAAGGAAAAAACCGAGGCCATCGTCGCAATCTACACGAAAAAACACGCAGGATAGGCTGCTTACTCGCCCGAAATGGAGCATCGGTGAAAAAGGCACTATTCCCCGTAGCTAGCTCGTGCGGGGCCCACACAACGATCCCGAAACCCATCGAGCAGATCATACCACAGCGATCCCCTCAAGAAAAACAAGCTGAATCGACTACTCGTTCGTCCAAAACGGACACCCTGTGAAAATGGAACTATTCACCGAAGGCCAGTTCGGGTGGGGCCCATGCCTAGATTCTGAAACTCATTGAACGGATTGCACCATTGCGATCCTCTCGGAAAAACACCCAGGATCGACTATTCATCCGTCAAAATCGGACTCTTGGTGCAAAAGCTGCGTTTCTCCACAAACGCCAAAACACGACCTCATGGGGCCTGCACCCCGTTCTCTGTCCCAACACCTGGAAACCAACCCAAAAAGTCGGCCGTACCCTCAGGGTCTCAATGCCACTGACGGAACGTCAAATGGACACTCCAGACAAAAGTTACGGCCGGTCAAAGTCGAATAATAATTAAAATATTATTATTATTTGACGTTTCGTGACCCCGGGTCACGGACCCAGCCCAAAAAACCCGAACCTATCCCAATAGTTCTATCTCAATCCAAGGGTCGCGTCGCCGCAGACGGCGCATGAATCGGACCTCTAGGTTACACAGAACGGGGTTTTTTAGAACCCCCGGTCGAATTTGGATCGGACCGGCCCCACCTGGCCGGTCCGGCCGCCGCCGCCGCCGGCCCGCGTCGGCCGGTGGTCCTCTGCCGCGCGGTGCACAGCGCCACCACGCTTCCCGGTGTGCCGCCGCGCTGGGCGGCCGGCCGCCGCGGCTCCGCCGCGGGCCGTCGCGCTGGGGCCGCGCCGGCGGATCTTCCGCGGACTGCCGGGGGCACCCCGGTGGTCCATTTTACGATTTGAAAGAGTCTACACGACCCTCGGGACCCAATCTACACTGCTACGGCTTCAATTTGCAGAATAAAGCGGAAAAAACGGGATCAGGGGTTAAAACTCAAATCCGCCTACGTTGCGGGCGGAACGCCGACGTTCTGCCTTAGATCCGCGCTCCAGAGCTTCCGCTGCACGCTCCTGGAACGTCCGCCGTCGAATTCCGAGCTCCTGGGCGCTTCGTTTGCTCGATTCGGCGGAGCGGTGGCGAATAATGGTGAAGAATGTCGAGAGGAACGATAAATGGGGGGGGGGACTGATATTTATATCAGCCGCCCGCCGACGCCAAACTCGTCTCGGACCCGACGCCCGATGCGAACAAAAGTAAGGTCACCCCTAGGGTAAACGCGCCATTCTGAATGCAACGACGAACTCAGATTTTCCATCCGAGACTCCGTTCAGAAGTTATTTGAGCCGACACATGCACACTAAATTCTCCATTTAATTACGAAAACGCCCCCGGTGGCATTTCTCACCGCAGGCCCGCGCCCGCAAAGTTTACACCTCTCTTAGGGTAAACGGCACGTTCC
Organism: Viscum album; assembly: GCA_963277665.1. NCBI lineage: Eukaryota > Viridiplantae > Streptophyta > Magnoliopsida > Santalales > Viscaceae > Viscum > Viscum album. Next base: position 1,215,588,368 of record OY728137.1, read on the forward strand.
GGATGCAACCGTGCTCTCAGATTTCCATTCTGATCTACCGTTTAGAAGATATCACAACCCCACCACGTGCATAGTATAAAAATACTTAATATTTTTATAAAATTAATTCCGGGCACACCGGGCCTTGGAATCGCACGCCGTCTTTGCGCCTAGCTCTGGAATTATTCATAGAAATATTCCAAAGTCTGACAGGACCAAAAACCCGAGTCGCTACAATTAGTGTCAATTGAATATGAGGTAGTGTTGGATTTTGAAATTATAAAGGATTTATAAAATAAGGATCATGACGTATTTATAGAGGACTAGAATAATATGATGTTATGTTTTTAAAATAAATATAATTCGTGATCGACTCTTCCCATATATATTTTAGTACATTGGATCATTCAGTGAAAAACTTATAATCATTGTGATACAATCCTTGTATTTATACTTTTCCTACCATGTATAAATTTCTTATAAAGGCTCTAAGTTAAGGATGAACCTCCTTATTTATTGATCAATAAATTAACCACCATTTTCAACATACATTTTTAAAATATTCTAAATAAACAAAAAATGTGAAAAAATATTGCACTAAATGGGTGTAAAAATATATATATGATACCCTGATGTGAAGTCATGTATTTATTATGGGCATTATATTTACATATATTGGGATTAATTTTACAAAATCATAAATGGGAAGTAAATATTTTCTCTAATATTTTCTCATATATTTCGACCTAGAAATTTAATGTTATCTTTTTTCAAGACCAAAATATAGATACATGATATTTGTGACTCTTTTATTTTACGATATTAATTTTTTCTAAATGATGTTGAGGATGATTAGTGATTATTTTCTTTAAAAAGGTTCTATAATATTAATGGGAATTCAGTAGTAGTGAATTAATAAAGACACCACATTTTGTGTTTTTCTTTAAAACAACTTTCAACCCTTATTAAATTGAATGATAAGATTATTTTTCAAGATCTACACTCTAACCGATATACAATCTTAGTAGGCATAATATAATTTTTATAAGGTTCACTACTTTAAGTGAATTCATACTACCTTAGAATGATCTATAATTTCACATGATTAAACAATCCAATAAATTGAACATATTGGGTATAATGGGTTTGGAGTTTCATAAAACATGTGATTCATAATGTGTCTTACGATTTGTGTAATATTCTCCCACACAAAAAATTGATAGATAGTATAATTTATAATAACAAGAGAGTATTCAACCAATGTATAATTCCATCACAAGGTTGTTTCACTTATTATTAATTAAAATCTTCTACATCTCTTACTTTCCCTATTATCAATCTTATCCCTCTTATACCTCTTATATTTTTCATTCTATACCTACAACAAAAAACCACTCTCTTTCTTCCTCTTATATTAATATTTTATTTCCCATCAGAAATTGAATCATCTTTCCCTATTTATTAAAATATGAATTCCAAAATTATATTTCATTTTAATAACTTCTATTTAAATAATTTTACATATTTTTAATACTTTAGATCACTCAATACCATCTAGTCACTATTAGATTGGTTTAGAGTACTTAAATATTTTATTTTTAGAAGTAACGTTTGGTTTAAATTTTTACACATCATAAAATTACATGAATATTAGAAATACCCAGTAACCAAGGCACATTGGAAAATACCATGATGTGTAACATTCTGTTTTAGTTCAACTGCTATAATATATTATGAAACCTTTCTCAAAATGGCCACATGAATTGAACTGAGACATATAATATGGTGTTAAATTCCATAATCTAGTGTGATGATACTTGTTCCATGACATATCCATCATGTTGTTGTTTTATAAAATCACTGATCACTTCTAGTAGACCATTTGAACACCCTATGCATGAGCATCTTAAGATCTAACTATTATCTAAAGGGTTATTTACATGGTTAATGGAATAATCTATGTTTCTTTGGTACCAAATAATATATAATAAATAATTGAATACATCATATATATATATATATATATATTAGGACTTCGTTTTATCTAATATACTCTAAAAACCATTTATTTTGTTTTTTATTGATGTTTTTGGTGTTGGTGTATAACGAACCAACTTTTCTTAAATGATTATTATATCATTTTAAAGATAAAAAATAATATTTCCACAAAACCAAGTTCTAAAGGATTAGTTTCTTGAGAAAACTAAGACCGTACATTACATATACATCATATAAAATAATTATCATTTATTTCCTTCTTCTCTATCTACCTAGTGGACCTCATGTTCCCCTTAGTAGAAGTAATCACCTAAGGATATTAATCATTGAAAGGTGTGATGTAAAATCTATATAATTGGATTGATAAGAACATTAATCAATATATCATTGGTGAGAATAATCATCATCATCATAGAATAATATGGGATAATCATCCTAATCATGATAGGAAGCCTTAGATAAAGGCATGAAATGTGGAAATTCATAAAAATGATACATCGTGTATCAGCGGTCAAATACCACACATAGTTGTGAACAAAGCTACCATCATGTTCACACATAAAATATGTGCGTAATCATAACATCAAAATTATTGTTAAGAAATATAGCATAATATTCACAAATATTTCACATTATCTCATGAGATACATATCATTACCTAATGCACTAGAATTCTATATATTTATTGGCACAACCATCACATCATAAAATATATATAATCACGCATGACACATAGAACATATACCAATCAAGGACATAAAATAACCCTTGGAATATAATGGATTTCATTCTAGACAACATTAATTAATGAATAAACTTAAGGGTTATCAACTCAGAAATGGTAAAACATATTTTTCATAAGATTCTGTCATACCTAGGAAAAGAAGAAACAACTATAGAGTATTAATAATGTTTTTTTGGAAAGAAGTGTACTTTTGGAAACTATGTCTATTTGTCATAGAAATAGATTATAGTAATTTATGTCATAAAATATAAAAGGTTAGAGTTACTTAACTATATTTTAGTAATATTAAAGTAACATCCACAAAAAAATTGGCACTAAATAGGAATAACTCAAATAAATGAAATTGGGTTCGTGAGTCCCCTAACCATATGTTTGAATGATTTCCTCACATTGATATCCTAGTTAATAAATTAAAAATAATTGATTACTAAATGAAAAAAATATTATACATTTTTTTATTAATTATAATTTTGTTAAGTTAATTTATGGACATTTTGATGTGTTATAGGGTTCAATGTAATCGTTCGAGAGTGTTCTTTTTCTTGGTTTTCACGATCATTTCACTTATATACATGTTTGGAAGATCATGTAAAATGGGATTAATTATCCGAAATTCAAATTATATGTTTTCCATAAACATATAGGTATTTCAATGGTCTTATATATATATTTTATATATTTTAATATGATTCATTTGATAAAATGTTAATGATAACAATTTAGATTAATTTGGTGGGTTTTCTATCTTCATGAACTAGTTTTGTTTATTATTTAATATTATGTATAAATATTAGTTACATAATAAGAAAAATGTTTAAAATATTATTTTTCAATCTTTTTTTACCATTATTATGTTTTTATGACCATACGTGAAGGTGATAAAGGAAAATGAAAACTTCTCATCCTCGAAGGTGATAACTCAACACCTAAGAGGCGATGTTTTCATTTTTAGAATAAAAGGGATAGAATAAAAGGTTTGATAATTGATTATTACATTTACATAATAACATTAAAAAATATAAAATATAATTTATATGTCATTCCACATGGAGTAGGGGAGGTGAAGAGAGAATAAGAAAATAAAATAAAATGAAAAGAAATAAAAAAATGAAAGAGATTTTACCTCTTGAATTATTCTCTTTGAGAACCTCCTTAAAGAAATTGGATTTTTCATTTTGAGAAGTCCAAGGGATCCTAGATGTATGGAAGAGGCTTGGGAATAGAATTGGGTATAATTTGGACAATCTTAAATTCTTGTAAGCTGTAACGAGATGATGTGGTGTGGGTTGATATTTATAGGGAATGAGAGCAGTGTTTTTTTGAATATTTTATTAATGAATTTATTATTTGGGATAAATACTATCAATAGTTTTAAAAATATCACAATGTATATTAAATAATGAATTAGAGTTTTATATTATAGTCTTAAATTATCCATACATCATCTATGATTCAAGAATTCATGTATTTGTTAAATATCATAAATTCCTTTATTTCACTATTTAAAAAAACTCAACCTTTTTTAGAAAAATCCAAATAATTCACCCTTACCATTTTTCGACACTTAAAATTAAAAAATGAACTCAATTTTATGAAAATAGTTTTCTAAATATGGAAAATATATGTTTTATTTAAAATAATTATTTATTAAAAAAATATCGATTTTAAAATAATAACAGATTTTATGACAATTTTGAAAAATTAATTAAGGTGTCTTAAAGTTATATTAAAATCATAAGAAATATAATATTCATTTATGAATAAATTTTATGAAAATATTTTTTTTAAAATCATTATATTAAATATAAAATTATAAATAAAAAATATGTTTTATAAGAATACTAAAAATTAATTTATTATGATTAAAACCATTATTTACTTATACTATGATTTAATTATATCATATTTTAATTTATAAGATGGGTAAATATTAATTATAATTTCATAGGTCAGGTTACAATTCAATTGTCTAGACTACTATTCCAAATGGCCATGCTACTATTTCAAGGGTCAAGTTACAATTCCATCAGTATAAGAACCTTAATTTCTACTAATACCACTTATTCCATTCTAAATTTTTGAATATAATGTTTTTATTATGAAATAAATTATATGTATGTGTTTTGTACCATATAAAAAATTATAATAATGGAAAATTTACATTGATAAAATTATGCGTCATTACATTCTTCCCCCAATTTGAACTTTCTACCTCAAAATTTCATTTTACATAAAAATGTGAGGGTATTTATTCTTTATTTATTACTATGGTTCCAATTTTTCCTCTTTGGACATATAGTTTCTTCAATGTAATTTATCATGGTGAGTATTCTAGTTACATATAACATTATCTCTATGGTCTAGGATCTTCACTAGTTTTTTTTCATAAGAGAGATCATTTTCCAACTGTTCCTCCTATAAATTCAATACAGTTTATGAATATGGATTTTATTTCTTCAAGATGGAAATGTGGAATACATCATATACTTGAGAAATGGTGGGTGAAAGTGCTAGTCAAGAGGCCACATCTACAATATAATAAATAATCTTGCACATGTCAATGTACTTGGGACATATATTTCCATTATTCCCAAATATCATGATCCTATTTCATAGATATATACATAATAATAACATATCTCTAACATTAAACTCTCGGTCTCGTCGACAATTGTATGCATAGATATTCTATCGACATTTTGATTCCTTATTGTTTTATTGAATAGTTTTCACTTGTTCCACCATTTCATCAAATATTTTAGGTCCTAGCAGCTTATGTTCACCAACATCATCCAAACATGCAGGTGTTCTGCATATTTTACTATAATCATCTTCCTATGGAGTCATTTGGATGATCAAGTGGAATGTTTTGTTGGAAGAGAACTAAGATATAGTTAGATATTAGTCCCATCCTCCTTTAAGGTTCATTGAACATGATATCAACATATCATCTAATTTATGAATAGTCCACTTAGAGTGGCCATTGGTTTGAGGATGATATAATGTACAAAATTTTGGTTCAGTGTTTAGAGAATGTCGGAGAATTTTCCAGAACATGGTGGTAAATCACTGATCTCGATCAGATACAATCAATAGTGGTACTCAATTCTACCTTACAACATATCTGATGTATGTCAATGAAATTTGATCCAATTAAAAGTCCACTAAAATTGTGATAAAGTGAGATTCATTTGTAAGAAGATCAACAACAACCTATATGTAATTGTTTTTTTATGGATGTGTTCAAAAGTCTAGTGACAAATTCCATGGCGATTTTCTCCAATTTTCATTTTGGTATAGGTAATTTTTTTATCATCCCATTATAGTTTTACAACTCAACCTTAAATTGTGATATACCAAACAATTTGATGTATATATAGAGATCCACTTCCTTATATTTTCACAACTATAGTTCTGAAGGATACCTCAAAACATCTTAATTTTACATAGGTGAATAGAGAAGGTTGAGCTATGTGCATCACTCAGAAGATATTTCTTTATCATTGGATTGGATGGTACATATAGTCCTTACCCAAATCATACAAATCCTTCATCATCATTATTGAACTCTAAGGATATCCAATTTCTCATAGCATCCACCTTCTTTTGAATTTACACATCATTTCATTGATCATTATTTATTTTATTTATGAGGGATAGTTGAGAAATAATTTGAGAAAGGATTGATGATGTTCATCCCTTAATGATTTCAATGTCCATCCTTTTCAAATGTAAGAATATTGGATCCTTCTCAATTCTCATTGTTGATGATGTTGAATTATCCTTTCTACATAGAGAATATTCAACTTTATTCACTTTTCTAGGATTATAGTGGATTGAACAGTCATAATCCTTGATGAGCTCTAACCATATTCATTGGTGCATATTGAGCTCTTTCTATACGAATATATATTTTAGTATATTTGGAGTTGTATATATTTCACACTTATCCACATAGAGATGATGTCGTAAGATTTTCAACAAGAAGATAATATCCACCAACTCCATATGATGCTTGTTTTCTCATTAATTTTAAACTACCTAGAGTTGTAGGATATCATTTTATAATTTTTCATCAGTATAGATCATTATAACTTTTTTTATGAATAATTTTATATCACAGATAGTTCCCCACTTATTGGAAGTGTGAATTCTAGTGTGGTGATAATCATGTTTTTAACTGTTTGAAGAAGTGTTCACATTCATTGGTATCAGGAAAATTTTCTCTCTTTTTGATCCAACTTGGTTAATGGGTTTGAAAATTAAGAGAATTTATTCATAAATAAATGATAATACTCTGTTAGGACATGGAAAATACAGATTTCCGTTATAGATATTTTCCATATAAATTCTTCAATTACCTTTATCTTGAAGGGCTCCATAGATATTCCATTACAAGTGAAACAATTCCAAAAGAATGATATTTCCTCTATAAAAATATCACATTTCCTATGATTTTCATAATCCTTATCCCTTCTCAACTTCATAAGAATATTATTCATATAATCCTAATATTCCCCCTTTCTCTTGGAGTATATTATAATATCATCTATAAATACTACAAAAAAAATTATGAAGTAATATCTAATACTATATTCATTATCTCTATGATTTTATTTATAAAATTAGTGATTTTTAAGGGCATCACTATAAACTCATAGTGTCCATACCTTGTTCAAAAGGAAATATTGGGAGTATATTTATTCTTCACTATTAATTTGTGATATCCTGATTGAAGGTCAACCTTCGAGAAAAACATGCACCACATAGTTGATCGAACAAGACATATTTCCATGGAAGGGGATACTTATTCTTTTATCACTATTTTTTTGATCTATAGAAAATAAATGAATATGTTCAATGATCTGTCCTTCGTCATGGAAAAGAGGAATGACACACCCCATGGTGAAGAACTCAGGTGTATGACCCTTGTCCAGATTCTCTGGTAATTGCTTCATCAGTTCATCCTACTCAATGGTGTAAATTCTATAAGGTGTATTTGATATAGGAAGAGATCCACAAATCAGTTCAATTGTGAACTCAACCTATCAATCAAGATGAATACTAGAAAATTCTTTGAATAACACATCATTGTTGTCTCTCACAATGGGAATGTCCTAAAGAATGATTCGCTCCTTTATCTCAATTATTTTAGCTATATATTCTTACTCATAAGGAAAAAATATCCACAATTGTGATGATAAATTTGATGGAAATTCATTCTACTCCTTAAACCTGTATAGAATTAATAGATGCATTGGGAAGTGAAGAGTGATCTCCCATTCCCAACAATTTCTATTGAATTTAGCCTATCCAAGACCAAGATAGATTCACGCTCTTCCAAATGAAGTAAGAAAATATTTTATTAGAGGATAGGTACACAAACATTTATTGAGGAAAATATATATACTTCGTATAGAATAATTTCCCATTTTCTATTATAAAAAACAAATCAACCTCTATATTTAGAGGTGGTGTTTGAATAATTATTCTAAACATGTAACATATAAAACACTAAATATGACCAAAATGAAATAAATCATCCACTATTCTGGAATGAATAACTAGCATAACTATCAGCACATAATTTTTAGGATCCACTTCAACAGTAGTGATGGGATAAGCTTTCCCATTCTTCTTTGTCTTTGGTGGCTGTTTACGATGATTACCCCTAAGGATTCAAGGTTTAGTGCACTAGCCTGCATAGTGAACTTACTGCCTATAGTTGAACCATTGAACCATGTGCGGTGATCACTTTTCCTCCACTACATTTTTCATCTTCCATATGTATCTTAGACATTCATGATCTTGGTGGCCTTGTCTCCCACACTTGAATCATTTCCCCATCCCTTTTAGGGAACTCCAATGATGGTTCTTCCCATAACATGGAAATGTAAGTGGTTGAGTATTCATTCCACCTTTTTCGGTAGATCCTTAGATTGAAACTCCATATTTTTTTCTTATATCTATCACAATGTTCCCATTATCCAAACTCTATCTCCACTTTGAGAGAAGATCAAAAAAATTCTTCATAAATCCCAATGTCTTGAATAGATAAAGAATTTATAAGTTTTAGTTTTAAACCACTAAAGAATATATCTATTTTTATATCATTGTTGATAATAAAACTAGATTCTTACCTTGAAAGTCTTGTGAATTTTTTTTATATTCTGTGAAAAAATCACTTTTTTTTGTTTAATATCACTAATTTATTTCTCCAAATTCATTCTAAGAGTTAGATGAAAATACTTGTTAAGAAATATTTTCTTACATTAATCCCAATCAATATATTCAACTTCATCCTTTTTTTCAGTGTTCTTAATTAACACCCACCATTGATTGACCTCTATACCTTAATGATATACAACAGGAGTGACCTTCAGCATCTCAAAATAGTGAATCATAGAAAATATCTTCCCCATTGAGTTGACGCACTATTCCAAACAAATGGATCAAAAGATTCACTAAATATCGGTGGCCATTACCATATAAAATAATCGATATATTGTTTAACACTCTTTAGTAAAGGAGGAAGTTTCACATTATTGAGGTTATTTTTTCTCACCTAAGAAAAATGGGTAAGAATCACCATGAAATTTTCAACTCCACAAAACAAGGCATTAGGGATGTCATTTGTAAATTTGCTGAATTTTCTATCACACGGATTGTTTTCTTTATTTCTAATAGTTCCCATATTCTTATAAAACATAAAAGTTTTTAAGAAAACATAATTAAACAAGTCATGAATAACTAATTTAGTCATTTGTTTAATTAACTATAAGGACATGTTTTTCAAGATCATTATGTTTATATTTTTGGTAAAAAAAGATTATTGCGTGATTTCATATACTTAGTCTCATTATAAGGGTTCACCATAATGTTCTCTAATAATAATTATCAAATTAACTAAAAAATGATCTTATACCAACTATAATAAATTAACTTTTCATAAATTACTATAACATCATTTAAAAAAATAGCATCAGAAAACTAGTATCCAAAGGTTTTATGTCATAGGAAAATTTAGATCACAAATTAAATTTACATGAAAAACATAATAACTAATTAATTCATTCTTCCCTAGCTTCTTAGTGGCCCTGATGTACTAGTTAATATAAGTAATCAACAAAGGATGCACATCAAAGAAAAAGGTGAGCTAAATTCCCAATAAAAAGATAGAAAATAACATGAATAGATATAAAATGGGTGATAATATTCATGATCATCATAACATAAGTATGTGATCATAATCATAATCATGAGATGAAACATTATATAATGGTATGGAATTTGGAATGTCATATAAATAAAACATCACGACTTAGTGGTCAAATACCACACATAGTTGTGAGTGAAACTGGCATCATGTTCACATATAACATATGTGAATAATCATAACATTATCATCATTGTGAAAAAATGTAGAATAATTTCCATTCATATTTCACATTATCTCATGAGATACATCACATATTACAATTCATTGGAGATCTATATAATTCTGGGTGCACCCATCACATCATAACATTTACAAAATCACACAATCCACTTAGAATGTAGATAAATCATAGACATAAAATAACCCATGGAAAGTAATGTGTTTCATTTAGTACATGATAAATTCATGATTAATCTTGTGGGTTATCAAATGAGAATGGGTAAAAAATATTATGCATATGATTCATCATTCTTTATCAAATATAAAACAATTCAAGAGGATTCAAAATGTTTTTTTGGAAAGAATAGGTCCTTTGGAAAATAATTGTATTTAAAAAAAATAGATTATAAATACGTATATCCAAGAATAGAAAAGGTTGGAACAATGAAACTATATTTAAGGATTATTAAAAGAACATCCACACTGAAATTTTTCATGAAATAGGAATAACCCAAATAAGGGAAATTGGTTTTGAGAATCCCATTACCTTATATCTGAATGATTTCATAGTTTAAGATCTGAGATAATAAAATTATATCAATTAATTAGTAAATATATAACACATATTAAATTTATTTTACTCATTATAATTTTATTATATTAATTTATGTAATTTTTTATGAGTTATAGAGTTTAATTTCCTCATTCAGGATTGTTTGTTTTCTTGGTTTTCATGATGGATTCAATTGTAAACATGTATGGAATATCAAGTAAAATGAGAAAAATTATCCATAATTTAAATTATATGTTTTAAATGAAAATAAATATTTTTAAATGGTCTCATATATATATATATATTCAATATTTGAATATGATTCCTTAGATAAAATGTAAATAATAATCCATTAGATTAATTGGGATGGTCTTCAATCATCAAAAACAAGTTTTGTTTTATTATTTAATATTATCTATAAATGTTAGTTAAAATAATATAATGGTTATAAAATAAATTTTATAATATGTATAAACCATTATAATGGTCTTATGACCAACCTTGAATATTGTAATGGAAAATGAAAACTTTTCATCCTTGAAGGTTAAAAATCAACAAATCACAGACAACATTTTCATTTTTAGAATAAAAGGGAGAGGAGAATAGGTTTCATGAGGAATTATTCAATTAACATAATAAAATTATACTAAATATAAGATTATTGATTTATTATTACACTAGTATAATGGTAGGTGGGTATAGAATAAGAAAATAAAATAAATTGAAAATATATTAAATGAAAATGAAAGAGTATTTTGCCTCTTGAAATGTTCTCCTTGAGAAGATCCTTATAGCATTTCTATTTTTTACTTTTTTGAGACAAAAGTTTAATGGATGCAGGGAAGATTATTAATAATAGTGTTTGGTAGAATTTTTAAATTCTTAAAATATTTGAATATGAGAAAAGAAGAGGTGGTGAGAGTTAGTATCTATTGTGAAAGATGTGTGTGTTTTTTATTATTTTATTCATTAGTTTATTATTTTGGATCAAGAATATGAATTGTTTGAAACTCATCACTAAATATATTAAATAATGAATGTTGTTTCGAGATTATGGTCTTAAATCAATCATACATCATCTATGATTCAATAATTCATGTATTTGTTAAGTATAATAAATTATAGTATTTAACTATTCACTAAAAAATAATCCATTTTAGAGAATTATCAGAAACTAACCATAAACATTTTTTTTCAACGTTTAGAATTCCAAAATGAACCATATTTTATTATAATAATTTACTAAATATTATAAATTTTATTTCTAATTAAAATCCTTATTTATTCAAAAAATACAAATTTTGTAACTATAACACGTTTTATCACACTTTAAAAAATTAATTAAGGACTCATAAAATTATATTATAATCATAAGGAAAAAAATATTAGTTTAGGAATAAATTTTATGAAAATTTATTTTAATTTATGTCATTATATTAATTATAAAATGTTAAATAAACTTTTATGTTTTATAAAAATACTAACACATTATTTATCATTTTTAAAACATTTATTTACTTATAATATGATATAATTATATCCAATTTTAATTTATAAGATGGATTAATTTTATGTATACTTTTATAGGTGAGTTTTATACTCTATTAATAGGATTACTATTCATAATGGTCATATTACTATTCCAAGGGTAAAGTTACTATTCCATCGCTATAGGATCCAGAATTTCTATGAATACAACTTATATCATTCTTAATTTATGAAAATATTTTTTCTTGGGATATTTATAATATGTATATGTTTTATAACATATAACATAATTATAATAAATTAAAAATTCCCTTGATAAAAGTTTGGGTCATTACATGGTGGGGGATCAAGGGTCAATTTCATGAAAAAATATGTTTCCAATAAATCTTCCATGGTAACAAAATACACTAGTTAACTAAATGTTTTGTAAAAGGTATGTGGTTTGACCACATGGAGGGGATAGATTTATTTTGTTTATCATCCAACTAGTGGACCTGAATCAGGTACCAGGTTGGTTACTAGGTACCTAGTAAATTATCATCATGTACTATATATGCTATGTTATTTTCTTCAAAATTTTATATTAAATTAATTAATTGTAATGAATTTTAATTAAAATTATGGATTACCCTCATTCTCCCTACAATAGTGACTCAAGCTTCAAATTATTTCCCCCCTTTCCCATTCCCCATTACCAGATTACCTTATTAAGGTCTTTTATTCAAGTATTCTATATCCTAGGTGACAACTTAAGAATATCCTATGACTCATATTCTTTCTATTAATCATATATTCCACTATGTAAACATATTCTATTAGTTACAAACTAATTTTGGAGATTCTTATAGATTCCATTATTTTTACTTCTTTAAGTAAAATCGTCTTAGGATATTCAATGGGAGTGACTTTGTAAGACCCATGTTTTTGATCCCTTGGATTTCTATTAGTTTTTATCAATTTCGCATGTGTCATATGAAATATGATAATTTATACTATTTGTGCATGCATTATAAATTGATTTAAATAGATTTACATTAATTTTATGGTTTAAATAGAATATGATAATCCCATTATAAGTCCCTTGAGTTATAGGCATTGAGAACATGGTTAGTTTGACCTTTGGTCTCTGGAGACCTATTATAGAACCTTGAATTTGGAAAATAAATGGGACACTTATGCCTGATATATGACCTTAGGATCCACATTTTATTTCATATATATTTCCATAGTGATGTATAACCTGAGAATCTGATAGGCTAGTTGTGTGCTATCATCAACATGAGAATTTACATGTGTCTTATGAAAATTACATTTTATGCATTCTTAATGATATGTATTGTTTATATTTAATGAATCATTAACGTTAATTACTATGATTAAAATAGTCATTCGATGGCTTATAATAATTTTATATCCATACAATTCCTTTTTTACTAATAAATATCTTAAGATAGTGATAAAAATTATTATCATATTTATAAAGACATAAAAATATGGCAATGATAAAAATACGTGGAAGAAACAATCAAATTTTTTTATGTTTTGATAATGACGATATCATTAGATAAAACATAACATTGATGTGACTAATATTGAAAAAAATATTTGTTCCAGTATTATTGGAACATGATTAGATATTAATAGAACTACAAAGAATGGTTTGAATGCATGATTAGATTTACTATTAATAGGAATACATTTAGAGTTATCCCCTACTCTTTATTGAAAATTAAAATACTTACCTCTTTATATTCATAAATTATCCAATAGGGATAAAATTAAATTTTTATTCCCTCCATTGTATCAAATTGCCTCACAATAATCCTTAAAATGTAAAAAAAACTGTTTCACAATAAGATTTTTTGAAATTAGGCTTGAAATTTTCTTGATCCCATGTTATTATGAAACAAATTATAATAGTTTCATTTCATAAAATACTACCCATTTGTGTCAGAATGAACATTATAAAGGTGTGTTATTTTTTCAATTCCATTTTAAATAGAATGTTGGATCTTAATTCATTGAAACCTTTGGATAACTATGATGTCTATGTACATTAATACCATGAAATTTATTTTCCAGCATCTTTTGTTGATATCATGGTGCATTTAATGGTTCATTTGGTGAAGGAAATATTTTTTTTGGGTATGATATATTTACATTAGATGATTTATTTTGAAAGGTATATGAAGATTTTTAAGGGTTATGTTAAGAGTATATATTGACTGGAAACCTCATTTCCTAATAAGTTTATTTCCAAGAAGGATTCATATTTTTTTTACAAAGTACTTATCTACATTGGAATATATCATTTTTCCTATATCATTCATGACTTTTTAGGTTTTGGGGGGAAAATAGATATGTAGATTGAATGTAAAATCAAGGACAGGTTATAAAATAATGTAGCCCCATTTATAATTCATGAATAACATAGATTATTCTCATTTTTATATAACATCGCATATTAAGGTGTTAAAATTATATTATACAAAGAAGAATGATAAGAGGGTGTTGAATAATTTTTTTTTCTAATGAGAGTATTAATGATAGATCAAATTATTCAGAAACATTGATATGGTTAGTTGGTGGACCAAGAATAAATGTGATAACATGGTAAGGGTATGACATTATCATCAATAGATGTTATACCAATGATCAATACAATGGATGTAAAATTCAAAATAATAGGGAATTAATTGTCTCTAAATACATATTTCAAGTGAAAAAGACAAAACCACAATATTCAAGTCAAGTGTATAATATGGATTTATTGAAAAAAACACGGGATATTGATAATAATAAATTTCTTTATTCGAGTGTTCAAATGTAAATGGGTTATTAGTAAAAAAAGTGTTAAAAAAGTAGAATTCAGTATTACACTTGAAAATCTGAATATATTTGAATGTAAAGATGAAATTTTTTCACGAAAACTCTTGAGAAACAAATTTTCAATGTTCATTAAAAATTTATTATGTTTTAGTATATCATTTTTCAAGGGAAAACAATATTTTGGTGATTAAAAAAATATTATAAAGGTGATGAAATGTGTAATATCTCTAATTTTATGCAAATGTTATCATAGGATATTGATAACCACGTTGTAGATATAGTTAATTCCATTAAAACGATCAAGAGGAATGAATATGAGAAAAAAATACCTTAGTAATCTCTAAATATTACAGGTAAGAAATATGAATTCCACATTTAATTTTAAAAAAATTGAAAAATATTAAATATACTTCATCTAATTTTATTTTATTTAGTTCTGTGACATATTTTAATATATATTATAAATAGTATATTTAGTTTAATTTATGGTTTTTATATCATTTTACAATTATTAAATTATTTATGTAATTATTAGATTTCTATAAATTTTAAATTAAAATTTTCTTCTTTTATTTATCTCAGTTCATGTTTTATAAAATTTGTTAGTAATTTTCAGCATTGTTTTTAACTACACTGATCAGTATGCAAAAAAATTTTGTTTAGTGTAATTTTTGTGTGTAATTTTCTAATTATTAATTTAATTTTTATATAACGGTTTAATTTCTATAATATTTTACATATGTTTATTATTTTTTTGAATCATTTCATGTATCATGAAAATTTCAGTATTTCTTTTTGGTTTTTAGTTATCCACATCAAGGAATAATAATAATTGTTTTTGGTTTAGTCTAGTTTTTTTGGATAATTTTTAAATTTTTATTAAATTCAATATGTAAAATTGAATTTTTATAATGTTTACGTATTTTTTTAAATTTTATTTCTAGGATATTTTTATAAAAAATACCTCATTCCCCTTTATCTTCTCCAGAGGACCCTATACATACTTCTACTAAGGAGCCTCTTCATCCTTCTACACGTGAGCCTTCCACTTCCAAATAGATTAGAAAGTCTTCTAGGGTTAGTAAATGTGGTGTCATACAATTACCTATATTATCAATTTCTTATAGCTAGTACTAGAGGATATCTATTGATTTTGATGATAATATAAAACTATGGTATAAATTCAAAATATTTTAGGACTTTTATGGAAATGTAATCTTGAGAGATACTAAGCATTTTGTTTTCTGGTGGAGAGGTTTCGATAAAATGAAACTATTTAGCTTTGGGAAAAGATTTTGGTATTTTCATTTATTATTATTTTATTCATCATAACATGTTTTTACTAATATATGTAAATTTTACCTTCTCATTAGATGATATATGATATATATGACACGAAATAATTAAGAAATAAATGTTTACCTTTTTCTTATATGTGATATATGTATTTTAAATTGAAAATAACACCATATTTAATTATTGGTGAAAGACAAAATTATAATTCAGGTGATATATATACCTTTCTATATGAAGATACAGAGAATAAATGTATTAAAAGTAGATGACAAGAATCATTTATGTTAAGTTAAATTTCAATTTTTTGATGTTTTTAAATAATCACTAAAAATGGTCATCTTAATGATTTTTTGTCCTTAATTAACAAGAAGAGGGGAGATATCATTAGTAGATCCAATACAAAACATATAACCTCATACATTTTTTTCTCAGGGTATCCATTATTAGAGGTTAAAATAATCGTTCAAAATTTCTAAAAATGTGAGTCAAGTATTTAAGAATGGAAGATATTCACCCTCTTTTTCATAGCTAGACATGAAAAATGGAAGTGGGGTTATATGTCAAAAAAGGGAAAATATCAATCAAAATATTCAAGGGATATATCATAGTATATTTTAAGGAGATATATAAGTAATTTTTAAACTCTTTATATTTTTTAATTCACTATTTTTTTTCAAATATTATATAAAAGAACCCCTTAAAAAGTAGAGCACATAAAAGACATTAATAGTTGAGTATGTTATGGATATTTTAGCTACTATATTATAAAATACATAACATTGTAGCCATGTAAAAGGATATAATATGGTTGTGTCTATTAATTTTTTTTGATAATTCTTGAACCTATTTAAGGGATGCTCTATATAAAGGAAAAATATATGCTTTTGAAGATAATGTTTAGGATATGGGTGAAATGATGGAGGAAAGGGTTATAAAATTATTAAAGCTGATGATTTAATAACATACAAAGATAGTTTTGGGTTTCATATCCCACTTTTATCTTCTATTTTTTCCATGTAAAGCCTTGAAATATATCTAGTAATTTTTTTTGAGTTAGGTGCTAATAAGTCATGAGATTATGAGGCCCAGTGATCCCAGTATCAATGCTATAAAATATATTAAATATATTAATATATAGTGAACATTTATTTTCAAAAAATAGTATAATCAATTTCTAATAATGACTCGAATGAGAAATATGTGTATGACATTGAGCCCAAAATGTGGGTTTTACCCTAGGCACAACATAACCTTTGTAGGTGTCATGAATTTTGTTAAAATGTTATCACGAGAACAAATAATAATATAAATTTAATAAATATGTTATTTATTAATATTTTTTCATAGAGATTTAACCCTTTACATATTTAAAAATTCTTATGTACAATTATTAGTACTAGAAACATAACCCTGAGGATTGAGAGAGAGCATTGGAGGAAGTATTAGTGAATAATGAAGAAGAGTCCAATATCATTTTCTTTAATGTTTTTCGAGGATATCACCAACAAAGATGATATAGATTCATTCTTCATCAGTGATTGATCCAAAAAAAGGTCATGTATTTTTTCTGTGGTTTATTTCACTATGTTATTAACCCATGACAAAATAAAATCCTATCAATTAACATGTCAACTCATGGGTTGATCGTGTTGCAGGTATGAGTGTTTTACCTTATATTTGGGGAATTATTATTTTATTATTTTCAGAATCTATTCATTCATCATTTTGAAAATAGTTCATCAAGGATTGAAAAAAAATTATTGTTCATTCCTCATTTTTAATTTTCTCATCCCCCATTTCATCACACGTTCATCACCATTGATTTAATTCGATGATAGTATAACAAATAGCCAAAATTCGATCATTACGTGATTATTTTTTATCAAAAAAGATAGATACCATGGTCATGATTCATGATCGATGGTGAGATCGAGGTGTGATGATAGAGGTGGATGATCGGAGGTAGATAAAACTAAATTAATGGTTCACTGGTTCATGACTTTTCATCATTCCGACAATGTGGTGAAACATAAGTCTCCCCCAATCAAATTTGATAGAAATATTCAAACAATAAATGAGAGAAATAACCAGTAAATCTAGATCCTTGATCGGTGGTGAGAATGATATAGGATTAATGTTTTCATGTGTGGGTTAAGAAATGTATAAAAAACTTGAATTTCTAGTAAATTCATTAATTCACAGCATGTAGTCTGAAGAAAACATGCCATGTAGACCATATTTTGGAGTTGAAGGGTTTAAAATTTAGAAAAGTATCACATGCTATGTGACAAGTGTCCCACACCATGTGACGTAGTGCTAGAAATTTTGCATGTACCCCGAGGGGAAGAAGGGGCATGTGAATGGACCCCGAAAGACACATGTTCATGTCCAGAGTAAATATTCATGACTATATACATTAACATTCCCAAGCATATAAAAAAGGACATGTATACATATATGGAAAGGTACATGGGTATGGCTTGAAGTACATGGCCACATTTAGAGGAAGATAGAAACTAACATGGAAAGGTATAGATTTAGAGTTATATGTCATTTAATCTATATACAGACTTATTTCTCTCTCAAATATGTCTTAGAGTCCTTCATCTTTTCAGTAGAGACAATTTTTAGTTGAGTGTTATTCCTCGGTCCATACCTATGAGGGTACATTGTGGAATTATGTCTTGAGTATAGGATTATCATCCCATCTATATGTTTTTTTTGGAATAGTGTTTTTTGTATCCCTTCTTGAGGCTTGGTGTGGGATCCACTATCACATCATCCACCATGGGTAGGGTTCATGGTACTTGCATTAACACCATGCAAAAGGTTTCGATCTCCATTTTAGTTTAGTCCATTAGGGTTTGTTTCATACCCAAGTAGTCTTGGGGGGGGATCCCCTATCTAGATGTTGATAACATGACTAGTGTCGATAACACTCTTTGAATGAACATTACCTCGAATCCTTCAAAAGAATCATTTCCCAGGAAGTATAGTTGAGTCCTCTTTGAGAGTTTGATTATAGTATGAGTATGTCTTGGTAAATTTTTATTAACATTTTGTATCATATATTGATTGTCATTCCAAGATGTTAATGAGATGAAAAATATTGAAGAATTATGTTTAATGATTTTGATGGGTCTAATTGGGTATCGCTATACTCATCCCTACAGAGGATCTTCCTACACATGTCATGTATTATGTAGATGACATGAATTTTGATGAAGTTTGAGAGTAATGGGAGCAGGCATAGCATAGTGTTGGGATAGAAAGATAGAGGTTCTTACTGGTGTTTCATTTGGAAGAATTCCCCTCATGAGTATGTTGGAAATTATTTAAATTTTTGGTGAGATTATACTCAGACTGCGTATTCCTTTTAGTAATATTATCATACTATTTTTTTGATTTTATATATGTTTTCCTTCATTATTATTAGTTGTAAGTTAATATTAAAATTTTTATGATCCTAGAGAAGTTTTTTTTTCATATAGGTAATTAGCATAATTCCTCCCATGTATGGGATATTCCCACTTGGTAGGGGTTACTAGCCTATGGCCTATTGGAGGAAGACATGTGGTCATCACATTCAACTTATTACTGAACAGGTGTTACCTAGTGGGTTGAGTCATGGAAATGTGTTAAGAGAAGATTTCATCCTGCCTTAGGACCATAGTTTGGAGTTTTGTCTAGCTATGTGGTTTTGTTTGGAATTTATGGAAACAATCTTAAGTGGTTCTAGTATGTATTTCAATATATATACTCTTGTGTTTTTGTGGTAGCTGATATATCCGTTCACTTAATCTATGATAACATTCTTATGACTTAGTATACATAGAAACTAGTTATAGGGAAAAACATTGGTACATGCATCATGTCGGAATGGGTTATGGGTTCCATGAAATTCTCCAATCCACTCCCATGATATACTCATTGACCATGGTACATCTTTCTTATTTTAAGATGCATCTATGATTTTTTCCATATTGGATTCTTTTACGTGATTACAAGTATGATCTGTTGAGTGATGAGGCTTCAGTACATGGTCGTATAAATAAGGTTATTCCTCTATGTGGGTTTCTAGTCCTTCCACCACCCACTAAGAATAAGGTTGAATTTTTAGTACTATATGATGATTTTCATAGGGATTATGACACTCAAAAAGTATGATAGGAAGAAAACTACTAGGTTTCGGTCCAAGAGACATCCCCATGAAACTGTGGTCTAAATTGATGTCGTTACATGGGTTTTTTTCCTTATGAAAAAACCTATTTATTGGATGGTGGTCCAAGAAGAAAATATTATTTAGTAACACATTGGGTGATGGTGGAGTATGGTGACTCAGTCACACGATGAGATAAATATATACTTGTTAAAATTTTAGTCTCTCTTTATAGATTATTTTTATCCAGACCCATTTTGATATGTGTGCATTCAAGAGATTCTGCATTTGAAGTAGGGTAGCATGGTCATGGAAGAGTATTCAACGATGTCCAGAGACCTCTAATGACACTCTCAAGATATTTTTATTGATCCATTTATTTGATCAAAAACTATTGAGAATGGATTATGTCGGGAGATCATAGCTTCTGTGGGATCTCATTCCCATCCAACCTATGATTGAGTTCTTTAGAAATCGTTGTATTTGGGAGAATTTTGGGTGAAAAGATACAAAAAAATAGTGTTGGTAATGGGAAAGTAAGAGATTTGATGTTATAAATTGGTATCCTATGGTATTCATAGAGATCTAGGTGAGTGAAACACTTCAAGAGGTGATCCTAGGATATAGGTTCTTCAGTACAGGGCTATCAGGACTGTTTTAGTTAGCCTGGGGAGTGACGATGTTTCTCTTATGATAGATGCAGGAATCTTATTTGGGATTGTCCGAACACCTAAATAGATGATAGAGAGATAGCTGATGGAACACATAGATAAATACATAAATATGATCAAGTAGGTCTGTAGGGTGAAATACATGGTAAATGATCAGATATAGTAGCCATAGGTGGAAGGCGGTTTGACCTATTGCTACCCACATACAAGGTGGTCCATGCCACACTTAGTGTGATGATGGTCAGGGATGAGGGAAATTGTACGTAGTGGAGTCCTATGACATAGAATCTCCAAGGATGATTAAACATTAAAACTATATGTTGTCTACTTTATCCATATTATCCACAAACACTGGTGAGATCCACTCCTTCTTTTTCACTTTTCTTGTATGAGACTTTGAGATTCCAGTTGAACCCTTAGATTAACCCTTAAACATTGATACTTTTTTTGTGGGTGACTCATTGATCACAAACCTCATCAAAAAGTGTTAAATGTATCTTCGAGGAAAGGCACATGAGCCTTAGCCCAGTTGGTAAGGACTCCATAAGTGCATCCAATTGACCAGGGATCAAATCCAGGCAGAGGTAGAATTTCAAGGTACTGTAGCAGTACTATAGCAGTTACTGTTGCATCACTATAGCTGGTACTGTAGCGGGAACTGTGTAGTATTGTAGCGAGAACTGTAGAAGGAACATTTTGGCACTGTAGCATCCGAGAATATGCCCCCGTTTGGGCCTTCGGGCCACCGATTTGGTCCCTGAGTCCTATAAGGCCTTCGGACCACCCAGGCCTTCAGGTCAGTAAGGCCTTCGGGCCACCTCAAGGCCTTCAGACCACCTTATGAGGAGATGCAAAACCAGACAACCTGCAAGGAATGATCTCTACAAGGAGGACGAGTAAGGAGCGTTCACCACATCAGAAGCTAAACAGATTGCAATAATGAGAGGGTATGACACCTGCCATCGAGACAAGCCTGTGAATTCATGGGAATGCCTAGCTGAACAGCCATGCGAAGGTGGAGAGATGATTCACGATGAACATGCTGGGGATGAGCAGTTCCAAGTAGTTAGTCTGGGTTATATGTAATGTTTGAAGCCTATGGGCAATGAATTCCTCTAAGGCCTACAGGCCATGTAATACTTATGCCTACAGGCCTTGTAAGGGTTCCACCTCACCCCTTAAAAGGTGGATTATCAAAATCAATAAAAAAAATGAAGGCATTCAGGCCATTGGAGGTATCTTGGAGGAGAGTGTTTATTTTGGGATCTATTTGTAGGAATGGCGAAGCCATATAGAAGCATCTTAGGTATGAAATGGATATCAATAATTTATGACCAGATTTACTACTTTAGCCAGAGGATGCAGTGTGTCCTTTGTGATGTGATGAGTTTTTTTATTCGTGAGGAGTAAATATAAGAATATTATAATGGGATCCTATATAAGAGGATACAACAGATTGCACCCATGTGGGATAGTATTATTCTTGGAGAAGTGGATGCTATGTGATTTCAGTTTTCTGTATTGGTGGTGGATTATGTGAATGTATTTCCTAAGGACATTCCGAACATTCCTCTACACCGTGAGATAGAATTATAAAAGTAATATGTCCTTTAACCAACCCCAATATCCATGTGAGAATATCATATGCCTCCCACTGAGCTATGAGAGTTAATGGTGAGTTTTGAGGACTTGAAGAGGAAGGGATTTGTTTAATATAATGTGCCACCTTGAGAATCCCAAGTGTTTTTCACCAAGAAGGTGTATGAGAGAATATGGGTTTTTGTGTATTAATATCACCTAAGATAAGTTTCCATAAATATAAGTATACACTACATATTATTGATGATCTCTTCGAACTATTGAGATGGGTGAGGTGATTCTCAATGATTGACCTCAGATCAAGCTATCACCAACTTCATGTATGAGAAGAGGATAAACTAAAGATGACATTATAATATCTCTTTGATCAATATGAGTACTCTAAGATGCCTTTTTTCATGATTAATTACCCTATAGTGTTAATGGGACTCATGAAAAAGATCTTTTACCCTTTATTAGACCATTTTGTGGTGGTATTCATTGATTCCATTCTAGTGTACTTGATATCCAAGGAGTATTACATCAGACAAATGAGTATGGTCCTCGATAGAATTTTATATTAGAATATATATAGGAATATCTCTATGTGATAGTTCTTGATTCAGGAGGTCCACCTTTTGGGACATTTCATCTCAGTTGGTGGTGTAGGAGTGGACCCAGTGAAGGTAGAGGTAGTGATAGCTTGAGAGACACCTAAGAGTGTGATGGTTGTGTAGAGTTCACTTGTTTTTTCTAGCTACTCTATGATATTTTTACCCTATTTATCTAGGTTATAAGAACATTTTACTTCCTTATCCAATAAGTATTAGCCACTCATGTGGATGAAGAGGTGCCCATGGGATTATTTTGGAGCTGTGGTAAAGAATGATGATTTCTCCCATTTTGATATTTCAAGAGGAGGGTGTCAAGTACACTGGGTTTTTTGATGCTTCAAGGATCGTTCTTGTTGTCGGTTTAATTCAGTTGTAGACAGTGATTGAATGGGGTTCATAATAGTTGATACCACATGATTATAAATATATGATCCAAAATATAAAGTTGGCAATGGTTTTCCTCACCCAAAATATTTGGTGACACTACCTTTTGGGTGAGGGGTTTATTTTGTATTCCAATCATAAGAATCTCATGTATATCTTCTCTTATAAGGATATTAAAATGAGACATTGGTGACTGTTAGAGTCCCTACAGTATTATGACTTCAAGATAGTATATACTCTAGGGAAGGAGGACTTAGTGATAGATTTGTTTAGTAGGATATCTTGTTCACGGTAGTGGAATGAGGCATCAAATAAGTTAGCCTCTTTGTAGTTTTCCATAGTGGATGTGGATGATTCAACTTAAATAAAGTCAATGGTTGTTACCCCAATGGTTCTTCAACATGTTAGGAAGGCTCTGTATGGAGATACAAACTGTGAGAAACTACATTCTCATATATCTATTGTATTTTCTATTGATAGACTTTTCGAATGTGGGGAGCACATTATCATTTTTATTGGATGGGTAGTGGTTCGATTGTCTTTGTGTGATGAGGTGTTATAGTGGTTTTATATATCACATTTAGTAGTACATTCAGGTTTGGAAAAGATATATCAGAACATCCGGTATTTGTTCTGGCAGCCAAGTATGATGTTGTGTGTAGTTAAGTTTATCTCTCGATACCTCACTTGTCTACAGGTGACAGTTGAGCAATAAGTTATTAGGATTTATATCAGATCCTTTAGGTTCCATAGTGAATGTGGGATGATATATCTATAGAATTTAATATGGGTCTTAAATAAACATCTATATGTTATGATGCCATTTGGGTGATCATAGTCTAACTCACTATATTATCCCACATCGTAGTTATATGAGAGAAGAGTTAGGTAATGATCTAGGAATGACATTATATGTAGGTGATAGTCCAGATCCATGGAGTTACCTTGAAAATAATTTCCAATAACGATGATTTCATAACATCATGATTATGGGGAATATTAGAGGATTCCTTAGGGACTCTATTTCATTTGAGAAAGGTGTTTTACCATAAGACCGATGGTCAGATTGAGTAAACCATTCAAGTTCTAGAGGAATGGCTTCAGGTCTATGTGTTGGACATTGTTCATAGTTGTTAGGATCACATAACCATGGTGGTGTATTATTCATACAACAACATATACTTTTACACCAGTGGTATGACACCATTTGAGGCTTTGTATAGGCAACCCTCAAGGTCACCACTAATGTTAGACTAATCTAGAAAAGTCATCACTCATAGGCCATGAGTTTTTGAGAGAAATGATAG
The DNA here is from genome assembly GCA_963277665.1 of Viscum album. NCBI lineage: Eukaryota > Viridiplantae > Streptophyta > Magnoliopsida > Santalales > Viscaceae > Viscum > Viscum album. The sequence goes on from OY728137.1 coordinate 1,215,613,347, forward strand.
TGGTGGTTTAAATAATCATGTAAATGATGATGACTCTATAGCGTCATCGAAAAATTTATACAGACCAATGATAAAGGCCTTTGACATTTTAGGAGAGAGATTGTGTGTTCTAGAGGGCCTCACCTTGGCGTGGATTGCAATGATTTAGCCGGGTGGAAAGCTATCTATCAGATTAATTGGCCCTATGTAGATACTTTTTAGGGTTAGTGAGGTGAAATACCTCTTGAACCAACCACCATAGTTAGTCCAAGAATATTAAATCATCCATGCGCCACAACCAAAGAGGTATGTACATAACCCATTGCAAGTTATTGAGTAGGGTGAGCTGGAAATACAGGATGGAGATACCATTGAAATGTATTCAGTGGAGTTCGAGGATATTCAAGAGATTATTATCCAAGGGGGAGTGGTTCAAATGGTGTGTGTCTGATTATAGGTTGAGAATATTTAGGAGAAAACCTAGGAGTGGGATCCTATGACGTGATCTTGGTATTTCATAACTTTCGGGATGAAAATCCCTATGTAGGGTATAATTTAGCACTATTTTTTCCTTTTAACAATTTTAATATATGTAGTATTATTTTTGGAGATAGGAATTGGTACAACATGATGTTTATAGTCTATAATGTGGGTTTTATCATAGGCAGTACCTAACCTATTTCAACATCATACATTAAAAAAAAGGAATCAGCCAAATCCAGACCCTCGATTAGGTTAAGAATCATAGTGGATTGATGGTTGGAGGTGTGAGAGAAGATGTGTAGAACAAAAAATGAATTTATATGAAATTATGGACTACATGAAATTTACTACAAAAGAACACACCATGTAGTTCATCTTCTAGGACTCCTAGGTTTATGCATTCAGAAAAGTATTACATGCCACACAACACCCATCACACACTATATGACCCGATATATGTGGATTGACAAGTACCCCAGGGAAGTACATGGGAACAAACCTAGATAGACACATGGGAACGACTAGATTATACATGTAGTGCAATGCACAAAGACATGACCAGGTACAAAAACACAAGTAGGTTCACAAACATGGAGAGGTACATGGGAATGGACCTAAGTACATGTGTATGAGTATATAAACATGGGCATGGACCAAGGTTGTTCTGGGTTTACTGGTACACATTTTGTAGAATATATACATTTCATGTAGTCCCTAAAAGATGGATTCGATCCTTTTTCAATTTCGTATGAACCATATTTTGTTCAGTGTTATTCTTTGGTTTATCCCTATAAGAGTATAGTGTGTAATTACACCCTAATATTAGGATTGGGATCCCATCTATCGGTTTTTTCTTATATAGAGCTCATGGTATCTCTCTGTGAGGACTAGGGTGGGATCCTCAATCATACCATCCTTCAAATGTAGGGTTTGTGGTATCATCATGACCATAATTTATAATGAATCAATCCCTTATCTAGTATATTAGTATAGTGGGGTTTTTGGAATCCCCCAATAGTATTAAGTAGATCCTTTATCTATATGTTGACTTCTTTGGAGTTCTTGTGAGTACTAATTTGGTGAAGTCTAATGATAATTACCTCTTATATAAGAACCATTGGTGAAAACATGGAATATAGAGTGATGACTCCTAGAATGAGCATTACCTTTTGACCTCAAGTAGAATCATGTACTTGGAAGTATGAACGAGACTTATTCAATACTTGGAGTCTGTTATGAGTATATCCAAGTTATTTTTTATTTTATTTACATCTCATATCTTTATTGAAATACCTACGTATTGATAAAATGACTACTATTAATTATTTATATTATGTAATTTGAGTATGTCATACTGGGTATTGCTATACTCAACCTTGTATGGTCTTTTCTCGCACATATCATGTCTTATGAAGATGACACGACATTTGATGTAATCATAGGAGGACCCATAGTAATTAGAGAATTGTATTGGTCTATATGTACTAAGGTTCCTTAAATTGTATAATTTGATATAAATCCCCTCCTTATGAGTATGTTTGAGTTTATTACTTGTTTTGTAGGGATTGTATTTGGTCCCATTAACACTTTGAATATTTTTTGATACTCTAGTTGTTGGATAATAGATGTATGCGTGCATTAGTATCAGTTGTACTTTACTATAAACATTGTATAATCTTGGATATGTTTTCATGCATACATGTACTAAGGATAATTCATCCCATGTGTGGATTATACTTACTCAGAGTAAGTATCTAGCCCCTGTCCTATTGGAGGAGAGCTTGGTTTTTCAAACTCAACTTACTATTGGCAAGGCTAGACCTTGTAGGTCAGGTCATGAAACCACTCTTCAACCATCAACTCCATATACCAATCCTCTACCTCCACCTTCAAATCTCACTCAATCTCTTGACCCTCCATTACATCTCATATAGTACTATTTATATATTGGTGATCTGTAGTATCATATTATAGCATATCAGATCCTATATAATATTATGGATACACAACATCATTAGGAAATGGAGATGGATCATTTTTGGGTGATGATATATGATATCATAAATGAATTATCTACATTACCATTCTCTATAGACAAGGTTACAATAATTTCACAAAGTGTAAGAATTTTTTTTCTTTGTCCATCTATAATTGTCCAAAAGCATACCATGGAGGTATTTAAAGATTATCTTCTTTATTCCATATCAGTGTCATATTTGTTTTAATATTTTAATATATATATAAGACATCATTAATGGTAAATAAATGTTTTATATACGTCAAAAACTTCTTTGGTCTCCTTCAAATTTAGATACTAGTTTTCTGAATTAATTTCTAAATTTTTAAAATATTGACTTCTATTGTCTGATTTTTATAAGATTCTAATTGATGTTGAAATTTGTGGGTGGTATATAATTGTGATGATATGTAAGAGAGATATATGGGAGATTATAAATACATAAATCTTGGGCTTAATCATGATACAAATATTATCTATATTAGTAGATTATCATATTTCATTCAATTACATGAATTTCAATACTCTATCGAAATATGAATATTTTTTTAGGTATATTTATACACCTTGTAGTTAGTGTGATAAAATAACAATGCATGGATTCTTGGAAAATCAATTTATTTATCTAGTAATTAAAGTAATAAAGGATGATGAAAGAGAAAAATATATTTTGGAATGATTTCAAAATGATGAAATTCTGTGTTGGGTTATTCCTTATCATGAAAGGTATTGAGAAAATATCTGCTAAAGTGTTTTTTATAAATTAAATAACCAACCATATTATATTTCAACATATTAGTAGTCACTTAATGATATGTTTTTTTTTCAAAAGTAAAAACTTCTTAATGGTTATTCTTCATACATGGTGACACACTATAAAATTTTAATTATGTTTTAGATATGTCTAATTTATTTTTTGAAAAATTATATATTGTAAAAAATTTTATTTTTACTTCATATATATCAATTTTAAAAAGCCCATGAGATTACTAAATGGAGTAAATAATAATAGTGGAATGATTAGATCAATTATTTGTGCATAAATTTGACTTAATTTACCATTTCTACAACTTAAAAGATATTTACTATGTTATTTTCAATTTTAATCTTTTTTGAAAATAGAATTTTCATCATCAAGGAGAAATATAATGTGGATATTATGTTATAATATTTATGTTTGAAATAATTCAAACCGGGAAATTTAAAAATTTATTAAATGATATATTTTATTATAAGATTTTTGTATATTGATATTTTCATTATATTAAGAATACATGTTTAATACTTCCCTTTTAACTTGTGTCATTTCTATGATTCCCACCCTTATACTAGAAAAAAATTATATCACATACATGAATCATGAAAAGATGATTTTTGATTTTTAGTTCAAATTTAATTTTTCTCTATCTGTAATATGGATTTTGACATTTAAATTTCAAATATTAATCATTTTATAATTTGAAAAAATTTTAGTAAATTTTTTAATAACTTTTTAACGGTGTTGTTTCTTCCAGCTAGTTTTCTCCTATTTATATGTTCGGTGTACTGTATTTTGAAAATAATTATTTTAAAACCATTTTTTGTTGGTTATTTAAAAACTAAGGTAAAATAATTTTTTATGTTAGTTATATTAAATAATAAATGTAAAATATGTTCTTTTACATAAACTTTTTAATAATTTATTTAATAACCCTTTGAATTTACAATTCTTAAAGGTTTTCTATAACTGTTTTTCAATAATCGATGTGAAAGATAGTTGTTATGTTGGTTAAAGTAATAGTAAGAAAAAACCAAATAGCAACATATCTTATGAAGACATATTTAATTAATTGAATTAAAAAATTAAAAATAAAATACATGGAAATACCTTTTTTAGATAAGGGATGTAGTGACCTTCTTCACTCATAATGGAGTTGAATTAGGCTATAGATGTTACAATAACCTCATAACTTCAACTCATAATTTTAAATATTCAAGATATTTTTCACTTATCATTTCACCATTATTCAATGTATTACTTCTCATTACATGATGAATATCCATGAATTATAGGGATTTTCCACATTACCTTTGAAAATTTTCAATAAAAAATACCATTTGTAATACCCGTTAATGAGATGAAATTATCATTTTTTTCCTGACATGAAATATGTTGTGGTATACACTTCATCATGGCATAATAGAGACTTATTCTAGAGACCATGACATTCCAAAAATAATATTTTCTATGAAAACATGCTACATTTCTTCCCAAACCCATAAAAAACATTTATTGTATTGTTCCAAAGATTAGTAAGTCCACCTTTACTTCATTATTGTAAAAAACACTTAATTACATACAATCATATTCAACTCTCTTTCAATCAATAAAAATTACAATAACTCTGTTGAAACAAAATAAATATATTGATATTGAAAGTGATTCATAAATTAATAAATATGTTGATCATAAAAGAAAAATAAAAATCCATTAAATTGTATCAACATGATATTTTAGATGTCCCAGGCCCGGTTCATAGAAAAGGGACCAGTTTAGTTAGCCACAAGGCCTCCAGAGCACCTCACAATATTTCAGAGGCTGCCTACTAGTTATGAGGGTTTATGACGAAACCATGTCATTATTGTACAATATTATTCAGATTAAAAAATAATTTAATAATAAATAAGAACATCAGAAATATAAAGTAAACATATAATCCATACATATAATATATTAAAGGCATAAAATATTAAAAAGTTTCTTATGCATATGATGTGATAGAGATGTAATATATAATGTAGGAAAACATGGTATCATGCATAAAAAGAGGGATATTTTAAACAAAAAAGCAAAAGACAAATATCCACTATCACCATGAGCATCCTAATTGTCATCGAGAACATCTTCTCCCATGATCACATCCTAAAAGGAAATAAATCATTCATAGTTGGGTGCTTCCATTTATACTTACATGTATCCATGAAATCATTCATGGTACTAAAAAATGACTTGTACATGGTAACATTACAACTTTTTAGGCCACAGTCAATGATTTCTAGTGAATATACATTCTAGGAATATAATAGGTAATAGTGTGAAGGTATTACAAACAAAAGTTGTGAAAATAAATTGAACCAATGTCAGGCATGATAACATTAAGAGGTTCATGAGAGACCCAAAATACTTCCTACTAAGATTTATGTATATGAGAATATGAAATTTGAATCCATCCTCAGACCTGAGGAATATAGACACTGAATCCACGCAGAAGAACCAAATGGAATCTAGGGTGACCCTTGGCATCCATAACATCTAGAAGTCAATCCCCCTCATAGTGATCAACTATGATGATGGGAATTTCAGTTTTCAATATAATCTATGGGATAAACCATTCTAATTCCAATCATAAATGATTCTAATGGATCCATGGAAAACTATCTGTGCGAGATAGGTACACCTGATTATAATCCAAGAAGCTAAACTGAGGTAATCATAGTTTGAAGACATCATTCGGAGCCTAGGGAGATCATCCCAATAATTATAAATATTCTAATTAGTGGGACTAATTCATTATTTCAATTTAGTGAATTCATAGAATTAACAATATTTTTAAATCCAAGATAGGTGTACCACTTGGAATTCACATAATTTAATGAGGTGGTATCCTATGAGGTTTCTCAAGGAATTCACAAAGGAATCAAAGGCTTTATCAAGGTAGTACACATTTATAAAAGTGAGATAAAGTTATATAATAGTTTTCAAGTATAAATAATTAATTGATGAAATGTTAAAATGAAATATACATACCATTTTACTATTCAATTAATTCATTTTTGACATTACTTTTATAAGTGAAAAACCAAACACACCCAATATGTATTTTGGTTAAAATAAATGAATGGTTGTCTTGGGAATTATATTAAAAAAAATAAGAGGTGGTTTGGGTTGAAGTTTTTAACATCCAATGGAGTCTATGGTTGTCACATAACATCTTAGTCATTGTCTAGGTGAAAAATTAAAGGAGGTACAGATTTTATAGAAAACACATGAACCGTATGGAAAGAAACATAATGAAACAAGTTATAAACATCATGAAATTTAGGTAAATGTAATAGAACACCTACCCAGGACACATAGAAGAGTCCATTTCTTATAACAAGAAAACTCCCTAAGAGTAAGGTGAATGATGATGATACTATCATGGTGTGGTTCGATATACATGGTTTGGGTCCTAATCTTGATGGTCTAGAAATTATCCTATAAATAGTTTCTATCAAGCTTATATTTTTTGATCTCATCTTGGGCTTGGTTAAGGGAAAATACAAGCGAAGTTATCTCTTTTAGAATCTCTCATAAATGGGCTTCATAGGGTAAAATCCTACTGGTTGAGACCCTAACTTCATTTTTCCATCTCAATTAGATTGGTTAAAACCTTATATTTATACAAATCATTCGTTCACTATTTGATGGATATATTATTCATGGAAATGATACTTAATGTTATTTTAAATCCAATTGGATATAATAAAACAAAATAAGTGAATTTGTTTTTTATAACCATACAATATAATAAGATTTTTAATTAAATCAAAATGGTAATTTTATTTATAACAGCATGGGTCATTAAAATATTCCACCATTAAGAAATTTCACCCTTGAAATTTTGATTTCCCACAATAAAATAGAGGAGGGTAACTCTGTTTCACCACTTCCTCTAGTTCACACATCACTTGTTCAAACATTATGTTTCTCTATAGCACTTTGACATGGTGAATTGTCTTATTTCATAGAACTTTTTCTCTACGATCTAAGATCTTATCAGATTCTCCTCATATGAACGATCATTCTCTAATGGTACCACCTTTGGATTTAGTACATGTGAGGGGTCTAGTATTTACATTATCAAGAGGGATACATGGAACACATAATGTAATTGATATAGGTTAAGATGGAGTGCAAAATAGTAGGCCACTGATTCAATCCAATCAAGGATCTCAAAAGAGATGATATATCTTGGACTAGGCTTTCCCTTCTTCCCAAATATCATCACTTTCCTCCAGGGATATATAAATAGGAATACCATGTCTTGAACATCAAATTATAGGTCACATTTAGGATTTTCAACATAGCTCATATGTGGTCTATAAGCAGCCTTTATGTGCTTTTGAATGGTCTTAAACTTTTCTAGCATTCCCTCAACCATTTCCGGACCTAAATGTTTGTGTTCCCCATATTCAACCCAACATACATGTTTCTTGAACCACTTCCCATAAAGGTCTTTGTAGGGATCCATTTAGATACTTGAGTTAAAAGTAAATTTATAAGATAAATCGACTATAGGTAGTTATTGGTCCCATCCTATTTTGAAGTCCATAGAACATGATTGCAACATGTTTTCTAGTGTCTCAATAGACCACTCAGATTGCCCATCAGTTTTAGGAAGATTCGTATAAATGAAGTTTATCATAGAGTTTAAATCATATTGGAGGTTTTGTCAAAACATAGAGGTGAATCTCATATAAGGATAAATTACAATCAATAGTGGTACTCCCTACCGCATTACCTCTTCTACAATGTATATCTATGAAAGATGATCTAGTGGGAAGTCCTCTCAAATTGAGATAAAGTGAGATGAATTTATAATACAATACAAAACAAACCATATTGAATTATTTCCCCCAAATGTCTATGAAAGTCTAATGATAATGTCCATGGTGATGCTTTCACATTTACATGTTGGTACGGGTAATGGTTTAATTATCCTCGTAGACTTATACATTCTAGAATTTACATATTTACATACTAAGAACTTTGATGTAAATTCAGTGATCTCCGCCTTTATAATGTGACAAAAATAGTGATCTCAGAGATCTTAATAAATCATTTTTCTTCATGGGTGAAAGGAGAAAGTAGAATGATGTGCATCATTGATAAAAGACCCCTATTTAACTCAGAATTTTATGGTAAACATATTATTCTCCAAAATCTCACAACTCCTTCTTCTTTAACATTTAACTCCTTATATTTTCCTTCCTTTATAGTTACCACATTCTTTTGAATTCCCACACAATCTCTGTAACGCCCCGACCCCAGCTACCCAGAGTCGGTGCATTACTTCGTAACATTGGAATGATCACAAGAAAGATCAAATCTCGAAAGACCGATTGGTTTAGTAGCCTTGGAAACACTAGATATATTCATAGGTTTTACATTACATCATAAAATGAGAAACTACTACAACAACATATTGTCTCCATAATCCACACTCATATCCCCACATAATATCCCTGAAGGTCATTCATAACTTACTTCTTCACTTCCTGGGAAAAATAAAACATAGAAAAGGGGTGAGCTCAAATGCCCAGTAAGGATAACAATATAGCGGAAACTTTCATAAATAAGAATAAACTTTTAAGGAAATGTATAACTAAAACAAAAACCTTTCAAACATGAACTTTCAACATGGTATGGCATAAATAAAATGAAATAATGCCATTTACTTATTCACATGGATATTCTACTAATCGAATAATCACATGCAAAAATCAATAACCACTTTCATAATGTTGGAATGCATAATGCCAGACTATCATAACCACATAGCCAAGGACTCGTGCCAAGACTACAAATAAGATTTTTTCAAGGTCGTGTGCCAAGACACTAGTTTGTCTCATGATACCTACCGATGCATCGAGGAGCTATAGCGGGCTCCACCCGTCACTTATTAAGTCCAATGCATTCCCATATGAAAAGGTTTAAACATAACATAAACATTCGTATTAAATCTAGCATACGAAATGTCAATAATTTCACCATAAACTATGAATGCTATAAAAATAGCACATCCATAGTCAAACATATCACAAAACATTCAATACAATATATAAGTTTTGTATCATAGTAAATCAACTTCAAATAATCTTAAAATCCATCAAAGGATGTTGACATAGATGAAATCAAAATTCTTTTTAAAGAAATATCTCCTTTTATTTTGAAATCATTTAAGATCCATATAAAATAAAACATTTTCTTTGAAAATTTTCTTATAAGCTTGTAAGGAAAGCTTTGAAGATTTTATAACGGCGTAAAATAACCGCACCCGCCGTATAAGTTAAAAAAAACATTCTTACCTCAATTCTGTCGAAAAGGTTAAAAAGGACCTTGTTTTAAAAACGACGGAAAGATTCCTTTATAAACCTCTTATAAAAAGTCAAACAAGGGTATAAATGACTTTAACCCATATTCTTGTAAATAGTAAAAATGTTTTGAAATACATTTTTAAGAAACATGGATGTGGATGATAAAGATATCCCAGTAGATTATTACGTATAAACAACCTCGGATAATGAAGAGATTGTGAAATAAACCCTTACCAATTTGGTAAATTATGAAACATACAACCCATAAAAGAGGTATCATACAATTAATATGTAAATACACATAAATTAGAGTGTATTACACAAATAATATAATTATGGGCAGTACATACACCACACAAAAGGTGATGGTGGCAATATGGCATGAATCTCACGGAAATAAGGAGTGAGATGAAAACCCCTTACCTTGTACTTTTCCTTGGTTGGGGTAGGTTAACCTACTGTATAATGGTGAAATAGTTGTTATTAAATTATACAAGAATCATATATATTAATATGATATCATATATGATCTTTTAACATTGATTTGTTAATAATATCTTAGAATTATCGTCGTTTCGGGAGTTAACTTACTCATTTTCTTTTATATGTTTTGTTACATAAGACATGGTTGTTGTATATTATTCATATCCAGAATTATATCTAGTCCTTAAACATCATTTTTAAATCATCAAATGATAATTATACTTGAATGGATATGATGGAGAATGAATCTCATCGCGTTCGTGGAGACGGTAGTCCGTACGTATGCACGAGCGACAATATCATTCTTTTGATATTAAAATAATATTTAAATGGATGGTATATCATATATACAGAATCATTAACATTTTATATTTATTATTTACATGAGTTACACATCATTATTATACCCATCCAAATAATATTATATTGAATAACAATTACACCACGACGTGGAGACGGTAAGCCGTACGTACGCACGTATGGTGACATGTTATTCAAAGGGTGGATAGAATACTGAATATGGTTGTACCATATTTATAATAACATCACAGTATATGTGAGATACTGGAGTTATTATTTTATAATGGTAAGAACAAAGGAAGAAGAAGTGGAAGAAGAAATGAACTTGGAGAAGGGTGGTGAAATCATTACCTCTTCTTCAGGTTCTTCCTTTTGATTTGATCAAAAGGGCTCCTTAGGTTGGCTTTCTGATCAAACTAAGGACTCTAGGTTGTAGTGAGGGATGTTGGGAGAGTATTTGGGCAGAGTTTGGCCGAACCAAAAGGCTTTAGAGGTGTGAAGAAATGAGAAGGAGGAGTTCCCTTTTATAAGAGGGGTGAGGGGCACCTTTGGAAAAGCTAGAAATATTAATTTATAATAAATTCATATTCGGTTTATAATGGCTCAAAAGTTGATTATTTAAATATTAAAGTGGGGATAGGTCGAAAACAACTCAACCAATATAAGTTAGATAGGTTTGGGTACTTATATTAACCTTATCTTTAAGTATTAACTCTATGTTAATTAGTTTCACTTTTACAATGTCTCTTTGTATTTTTATATAATATGGTTAATAAACTTACTATATACATCCAAGAGACCCCCAAGTGGTACATTAATGATGAACCTATCATGATATAAGTCTCTTGGAAGAACCTTAGATTTTTAGGAATTTAATATCAATTAATAATATAATATTTGTTTTAAGAACTCTTTTATGTCAATTTTGACACTATTCAATAGTTGATTTTTGTGAAACTCATAACAGATTGATTACTTAGAAAAAAGTCAATTAAATCAATCCTAATATATCATATTATCCTAGAAAATTAGTTTAATTCATTAAAAGTTTCATATTATATTTATTTGGTTATTTATAATATCAATTATTTTAATTTTTCACTATTATAGTAATTACTGCATCATCATTGTGTCATAAATAAAATAAATTATTTAATGTCTAAAAATTATAAATAAAATATAATTATGTAGGAAATCTTTTTATCTTTCTAATGAATATTTATAATCTAAAATCCAACTTATATAACCCTATGAAACAATTGTTTTTCTAAAATATATATGCTTGTGTCATTTTTGTATTCATTTTGACTTAATTAAAATAAAGTGTCATTATCACTTACAAGTGGATCCATGGGGTCCCAAAATAGACCAAAAGATTCCCATGGTCGACCATGTATCAACCAATAGGGTTAAGACACGTTTTAGGGTAATTTAGTATTATTATAATATTATTTTTTAACCCTTATTTACCGGATTTACCCTTAACCATGGTAAATAAAATATTTACCGCAGTAATTATTCAAAATGTCTAAAAATAAAAGTTACCTATTTACACAATTTGTACATCCTGATTCCAAATATGGAATCCATTTTCCTAAATTCAAAACACAGAAGTGGAAGAAATTAATTTAAAATTAATTCCCGCTGTCAAAACAAAAAGCGTGTTTTTAAGAGATAATAACTATCAAAAGATTGACACTCGTTTATGTTTGGTTTAATTGTAAAATTATGTCCAATGACCAACATTATATTAAATGGTAAAAATATATTCTAAATATACTTTAAAACCACTCAAATTCATAATTTATCACTATTAATTATTTTGATTAAAAAAGTTGTTTTTAATTAAAATTTAGTAATTTTCACTATTCATCAAAATATGAAAGTTATCCGAAATGTACCAAAATTTCACCTTAGGCTAAATTTGATATTCCGAATCCAAAAATGAAGTCCATTTTCAAATATAAAATATATATAATTTCAAAAAGTAGGTATTACTATTCATAGCGGCTAGTTTGATTGGTTACGGTGTGTTAGAACTCGGTGTTGCGTACAACACACGCTAGCGTACCGTGGAAGCTTGGGATGTTTCATTTTAAATTTTTGATGTCCCCATTTAGTCAAAAAGTTTAAAATATAGTATCTAAAAAGGGTTCACTATTAAAATTTGGTAAGAGTGAAATACTGAAAATGAATTTGTTCTTACATTATGTCTAAGAAACTCATAATATGGATTCTAAAATTATAAGGATTATATAAAGTTTAAAATTTAGTTAACACTATTCATAACCTCTTTTGAACAGCTTGTTTGGTAAGTCATGGTGCGATTGAACTTGGTGTTGCGTGTAGTGAAAGTTATTGAATTGTTTTGAAGAAATAACACACTATAAAATCTTGGGGTGTTACATTCTCCCCTCCTTCAATAAATTGCGTCCTCGCAATTTGAAATTGTTATTCGAAAATAAAAGGTTGAAAATAGAAAATATATTTGTGGGAAAACCCACATCGGAAATTGGGTTACTAGAATTTAGTATTAATATGAGGAAAAGAGAAATCAAAGGGTCACCACCAAATTATGATCTCGATTAGGAGAACATTGGTGGAAATTGGAGACATATAATCGGAGAAAAAACGTAAGTATTTATAGGTAGTGATTGAGGTCATCAATCACAAACAAGTATAAAATTAAGGTCCTTAAATTCATCAATCTATGATGAATTGAAATACCATCGGTTCAACAAAACATAGGGTATTAGGATAACACATTTTTGACGTTTCAAAATATCCTAGTTGAAATCCCACATCGAAAAATGAATTAACGAGGCCTCTATTTAAAATAAAGAGTGAAAAGTATGAAGATTACCAAAAATAACACATACTAGGGTTCCATGTAGGAAAATATGGATGTGGAAGAGAAATATAACCATCAATTATCTGATGGAGAGTGGAAGAGAACATGGCTATGAAAAGGCCAACAATCCCATAGCCATAAATTAGTGATGATTTAAGGTACCGTCTAGGAAAACATTTTTGTTCTAAGTTCGTTTTCTTAATGATGAGGAATTTATTTATGAGATTGGCTAAGATCATAAGGAGATATACTTACTTTAAAATTATAGTTTTATCCCTTAATAAATTTCTACCAAAAACTCATCATTCACTCGTAAAAAAAAATTCTATTTATACTATTCATAGAGGGTTCCAAAATAAATAAATTTATAATTCATCTACCAGATCTTTTAAAAAAACTACTTTATTTAATCTAGGACATCTCGTGGGATAGTGGTAGGTGATACACCCTTGTCGCCCTTCGGTTGCGGGTTCAAGTCTTGCGGCCTTGCCGGACGCGACGGGTTGTCACCCGACCTCCGGGTTGTCCTTTTATGGAAATCCAAAATATTACAAACTGGAACTATCCAAAATACTTCTATCCAAACTCACAGTCCAACATTTATAAGAAAGGTAAACATAATGTAGATCCTTTTTACCCCGTAATAGCATATGAATACCTTCATCTTGTATTCTTCTAATATACTGAAACAACCTGAATTACCATATTCCTTATTGATTACATTCATGCTCCCTTATTCCATATAGAAAGCTGGATATACTTCATTAATCCAAAAATGTTTTAAACCCCAAAAAATGATGGAATATACAAATCATTAATCAGTTCGAATGTAGTCAAGAATATCCAATATAATTTATCCAAAACAATCATGCATTATTCCAAAATCACTACTTCGGTATCAGAACTATATTATGGTTTATCATTCTCTCAACCATATATTTTCCAAAAATTTATCCTGCTATTGAGTCACTTTTCTTTGTTCCACACAATCTCAAGTCCTTAATGAAATAGTACTGCAGTACAATCCTTATATACTCCATGATTATTGTAACAAGTACATTGTTGATACAACACTCAATTGACATAATCAACATAAGAACTCTAATCATCCCTCTTCATCTGTGGTAGTATCATAACATGATTATTATCCAATAACATCATTTGCGGCATAGTCTGATGACTGGGACATAGGTTCGCGTAGTGTCCAAACTCCTTGCAAATGAAGCATTGTACATTTGAAACCATTTTCTTACCCTTGCAGTCACGTACTTTGTGCCCTTTTCCTCCACACTTATAACAAACTCCCATTCCTTTCAGGCAAGTTCCAGGGTGTTTCTTTCCACAGTTACCACATATGGGAAAATTCTTCTTTTCCCTCTTCCCTTTATCCATATTTCTCTCTTCCATCCTTTTCTTCTCTTGCTTCCCTTCAAATCCATAGGACTCAGTAAACTCTTTACTTATCTTATCAACACATGATATTATTTCTTCATATGATGATAATACATGGGAGACTATTTCTCTTATAAATTCTAGCTTAAGACCATGAGAGATATGATCCTTCCTTCTCTTTGAATCATGTGCATTTCTAGAGTTATCATTCCTTCTACTGGGCGCCATTTCTAAACAATGGAATAAACTAGATTAGTTTATGAGTCAAAATACATAATCCCATACTTATAAAACACTTAACATAAATTTAACTATTTATGGATATAATCCATAATCATAAAAATGCCTCCTTTGAGGAAGTATATACTCATAAACCCTTCATAATGATTTGTAAAGAAAATGAGAGTTATCCTAAGCATATCCCCCGGGAGTGTCGTAACCAAGAGTGCAGCAAGGCCCGTTGTCGTGCACCAGTTCCCGTTCGAGTCTAGCTCAAAGCGGTGTTTTCGGGTTTTACCCCTAGGTACATCTGTGCCAGAGCCGCCTCTACCTGCTCGTATCCAGACAGGGATGTATTGCTCGGAAAACTCACAAAATCTATACAATACCAAAATTCTAGGAAGTTCTTCTACACTAATCCTCAAAGCTCATCTTAGGTCTACGTGCTCTAATCAGAGTTTATCTAAATCTAGCTTCCAAGGTTTGTACTAAACTTCCTCTGATACCAACTGTAACGCCCCGACCCCAGCTACCCAGAGTCGGTGCATTACTTCGTAACATTGGAATGATCACAAGAAAGATCAAATCTCGAAAGACCGATTGGTTTAGTAGCCTTGGAAACACTAGATATATTCATAGGTTTTACATTACATCATAAAATGAGAAACTACTACAACAACATATTGTCTCCATAATCCACACTCATATCCCCACATAATATCCCTGCAGGTCATTCATAACTTACTTCTTCACCTCCTGGGAAAAATAAAACATAGAAAAGGGGTGAGCTCAAATGCCCAGTAAGGATAACAATATAGCGGAAACTTTCATAAATAAGAATAAACTTTTAAGGAAATGTATAACTAAAACAAAAACCTTTCAAACATGAACTTTCAACATGGTATGGCATAAATAAAATGAAATAATTCCATTTACTTATTCACATGGATATTCTACTAATCGAATAATCACATGCAAAAATCAATAACCACTTTCATAATGTTGGAATGCATAATGCCAGACTATCATAACCACATATCCAAGGCCTCGTGCCAAGACTACAAATAAGATTTTTTCAAGGCCTTGTGACAAGACACTAGTTTGTCTCATGAGACCTAACGATGCATCGAGGAGCTATAGCGGGCTCCACCCGTCACTTATTAAGTCCAATGCATTCCCATATGAAAAGGTTTAAACATAACATAAACATTCGTATTAAATCTAGCATACGAAATGTCAATAATTTCACCGTAAACTATGAATGGTATAAAAATAGCACATCCATAGTCAAACATATCACAAAACATTCAATACAATATATAAGTTTTGTATCATAATAAATCAACTTCAAATAATCTTAAAATCCGTCAAAGGATGTTGACATAGATGAAATCAAAATTCTTTTTAAAGAAATATCTCCTTTTATTTTGAAATCATTTAAGATCCATATAAAATAAAACATTTTCTTTGAAAATATTCTTATAAGCTTGTAAGGAAATCTTTGAAGATTTTATAACGGCGTAAAATAACCGCACCCGCCGTATAAGTTAAAAAAAACATTCTTACCTCAATTCTGTCGAAAAGGTTAAAAAGGACCTTGTTTTGAAAACGACGGAAAGATTCCTTTATAAACCTCTTATAAAAAGTCAAACAAGGGTATAAATGACTTTAACCCATATTCTTGTAAATAGTAAAAATGTTTTGAAATACATTTTTAAGAAACATAGATGTGGATGATAAAGATATCCCAGTAGATTATTACGTATAAACAACCTCGGATAATGAAGAGATTGTGAAATAAACCCTTACCAATTTGGTAAATTATGAAACATACAACCCATAAAAGAGGTATCATACAATTAATATGTAAATACACATAAATTAGAGTGTATTACACAAAGAATATAATTATGGGCAGTACATACACCACACAAAAGGTGATGGTGGCAATATGGCATGAATCTCACGGAAATAAGGAGTGAGATGAAAACCCCTTACCTTGTACTTTTCCTTGGTTGGGGTAGGTTAAACTCATGTATAATGGTGAAATAGTTGTTATTAAATTATACAAGAATCATATATATTAATATGATATCATATATGATCTTTTAACATTGATTTGTTAATAATATCTTAGAATTATCGTCGTTTCGGGAGTTAACTTACTCATTTTCTTTTATATGTTTTGTTACATAAGCCATGGTTATTGTATCTTATTCATATCCATAATGATATCTAGTCCTTAAACATCATTTTTAAATCATCAAATGATAATTATACTTGAATGTATATGATGAAGAATGAATCTCATCGCGTTCGTGGAGACGGTAGTCCGTACGTACGCACGAGCGACAATATCATTCTTTTGATATTAAAATAATATTTAAATGGATGGTATATCATATATACAGAATAATTAACATTTTATATTTATTATTTACATGAGTTACACATCATTATTATACCCATCCAAATAATATTATATTGAATAACAATTACACCACGACGTGGAGACGGTAAGCCGTACGTACGCACGTATGGTGACATGTTATTCAAAGGGTGGATAGAATACTGAATATGGTTGTACCATATTTATAATAACATCACAGTATATGTGAGATACTGGAATTATTATTTTAGAATGGTAAGAACAAAGGAAGAAGAAGTGGAAGAAGAAATGAACTTGGAGAAGGGTGGTGAAATCATTACCTCTTCTTCGGGTTCTTCCTTTTGATTTGATCAAAAGGGCTCCTTAGGTTGGATTTCTGATCAAAATAAGGCCTCTAGGTTGTAGTGAGGAATGTTGGGAGAGTATTTGGGCTGAGTTTGGCCGAACCAAAAGGCTTTAGAGGTGTGAAGAAATGAGAAGGAGGAGTGCCCTTTTATAAGAGGGGTGAGGGGCACATTTGGAAAAGCTAGAAATATTAATTTATAATAAATTAATATTCGGTTTCTAATGGCTCCAAAGATGATTATTTAAATGTTAAGGTGGGGATAGGTCGAAAACAACTCAACCAGTAGAAGTTAGACAGGTTTGGGTACTTATATTAACCTTATCTTTAAGTATTAACTCTAAGTTAATTAGTTTCACTTTTACAATGTCTCTTTGTATTTTTATATAATATGGTTAATAAACTTACTATATACATCCAAGAGACCCCCAAGTGGTACATTAATTATGAACCTATCATGATATAAGTCTCTTGGCCGAACCTTAGATTTTTAGGAATTTAATATCAATTAATAATATAATATTTGTTTTAAGAACTCTTTTATGTCAATTTTGACACTATTCAATAGTTGATTGTTTTGAAACTCATAACAGATTGATTACTTCGAACAAAGTCAATTAAATCAATCCTAATATATAATATTATCCTAGAAAATTATTTTAAGTCATTAAAAGTTTCATATTATATTTATTTGAGTATTTATAATATCAATTATTTTAATTTTTCACTATTATAGTAATTACTGCATCATCATTGTGTCATAAATAAAGTAAATTATTTAATGTCTAAAAATTATAAATAAAATATCATTATGTAGAAAATCTTTTTATATTTCTAATGAATATTTATAATCTAAACTCCAACTTATATAACCCTATGTAACAATTGTTTTTCTAAAAGATATATGCTTGTGTCATTTTTGTATTCATTTTGACTTAATTAAAATAAAGTGTCATTATCACTTACAAGTGGATCCATGGGGTCCCAAAATAGACCAAAAGATTCCCATGGTCGACCATGTATCAACCAATAGGGTTAAGACACGTTTTAGGGTAATTTAGTATTATTATAATATTATTTTTTAACCCTTATTTACCGGATTTACCCTTAACCATGGTAAATAAAATATTTACCGCAGTAATTATTCAAAATGTCTAAAAATAAAAGTTACCTATTTACACAATTTGAACATCCTGATTCCAAATATGGAATCCATTTTCCTAAATTCAAAACACATAAGTGGCAGAAATTAATTTAAAATTAATTCCCGCTGTCAAAACAAAAAGCGTGTTTTTAAGAGATAATAACTATCAAAAGATTGACACTCGTTTATGTTTGGTTTAATTGTAAAATTATGTCCAATGACCAACATTATATTAAATGGTAAAAATATATTCTAAATATACTTTAAAACCACTCAAATTCATAATTTATCACTATTAATTATTTTGATTAAAAAAGTTGTTTTTAATTAAAATTTAGTAATTTTTACTATTCATCAAAATATGAAAGTTATCCGAAATGTACCAAAATTTCACCTTAGGCTAAATTCGATATTCCGAATCCAAAAATGAATTCCATTTTCAAATATAAAATATATATAATTTCAAAAAGTAGGTATTACTATTCATAGCGGCTAGTTTGATTGGTTACGGTGTGTTAGAACTCGGTGTTGCGTACAACACACGCTAGCGTACCGTGGAAGCTTGGGATGTTTCATTTTAAATTTTTGATGTCCCCATTTAGTCAAAAAGTTTAAAATATAGTATCTAAAAAGGGTTCACTATTAAAATTTGGTAAGAGTGAAATACTGAAAATGAATTTGTTCTTACATTATGTCTAAGAAACTCATAATATGGATTCTAAAATTATAAGGATTATATAAAGTTTAAAATTTAGTTAACACTATTCATAACCTCTTTTGAACAGCTTGTTTGGTAAGTCATGGTGCGATTGAACTTGGTGTTGCGTGTAGTGAAAGTTATTGAATTGTTTTGAAGAAATAACACACTATAAAATCTTGGGGTGTTACAATCTCTTTCAGAATCACTTACCTTCTCTAGAAGGAATTCTTTAGAAATAATATTTTAAAGGATTATTGATGTTCCTTCCTTTATGATTCCAAAGTCCATGGTTTCCAAATGTAAGAAGATCATATCACTCTCAATTATCATTAATGATATAATTGATGTATCCTTTCAATGTAGAGAATATTCTAATTTCATCTCTTTCCTAATATGGTAGTGAATTGATCAGTCATAGTCCTTGATCATATCGAAATATTTTTGTTGGTTCATATTTATCACTTTTTCTGTGAATATATGCTTGAGGATTTATTGATCCGTATATATTTCACAATTCTCCCCAATGAGATAATGCTACCATAATTTTTAGGTGAAGATCATTACATCTAACTTCAGATCATGTATTGGGTAGTTTTGATTATGAACATTCAACTGCCATGAAGCATAAGCTATGAATTTTTCATTTTACATTAAAACATATACCATTACCTTCTTCAAAGAATCACAGAACACTACAAATAGTTCAAATACTGTGGGTAGTGTAATCACAAGTTTTGTGATGAGACACTATTTTAGTTCCTTGAATATATCTTAAAATTAATCATTCTAATCAAACTTAACACCCTTCAAATTTATCTTGGTTATAGGATTTCACAATCATGGGAAATTTCTCATAAATTTATTATAATACCCAGCTAATCCAAGGAAACTATAGATATCTATCATAGATTCTTACATCAACTATCATTTAATTTATTATGTTTTTGAAGGGTCCACAAATATCCCATTAATTGTGATGATATTCCCCAAAAATGATACATCCAACAACAAGAACTCATATTTATTGATATTTAAATACCGTACCTACCTTTTTAAGGAATTTAGCATAGTTCTTAGTTTATCATCATGCTCCTCCTTTAATTTGGAGTATATTATAAAATCATATATAAAGACTACCAATTTTTTGAGGTAATATCTGAAGATTTATTCGTCATGTATTTAATGATTTATGGGGAATTAGTGAGTCTGAATGGAATTACTATGAACTCATAGTGCCTATATGTTGTACAAGAAGTATTCTTTGGGATATCCTACTTCTCCAACCAAACATGGTAATTTCATGAACAAAGATCCACCTTAGAGAAGTATTGTTCTCTACAAAGCTGATCAAATAATTTTTCAATCCATGGCATATGACACTTGTTCATTAATATGATCTTGTTGATCAGACTATAATCTATGAAAATAAAAATTGACACATCCTTCTTCTTAGTGAAGGGGAATCGTGCACCCCATGGTGAAGGAGATGGGCATATTAAACCTTTATATAGATTATCCTATACTTGTTCCTTAATATCTTCATGTTTAACAACATCCATTCTATACAGATTCTTGGATAATGGAATGTCTCGAAGTATAAGAACATTTGAAAATTCATCCTACAGGCTAGGAGGAATACCAGACAAGTCATTGAGAAATATATCATCACATTACCTCACAATATGAATGTCTTCATGGATGGTTATTTCCTTAAACTCAATAATTTTACCTAAATATAGTTTATCATAGGGAATAATATCCATGATTGATATATTAGTGCTAATTATGATTCAACATCCTCTATGAAGTTATATATAATCAGATGTTTATTCATAATACTTAGAGTGGTTTTCTTTTCACAGGTATTTATGATGGATTTTTAAAGGAAATTCCAATCCATACCCAAAAGTTTATAAAATTCCACCAAAGGGAGTATGAAAAAGTTCATTGGGAACTTCATCCCATTAATCATGATAGGGGAGGAGTTTTATAGATGAAATTAAATAATTATCCACTTTTTCATTTCGACCAATTAATCCACTTCTATTGTTTTGTTTGTGGTATTTTCATACATATACTCTAATTTCATGATATTAAAGAATGCATAGAACAAAAATAAAAAAGTATGTTCACTCTCGTAGAATGAATAACTAGCATAAATATCACTACTTCATTTTTAAGATCCACCTCGGTCGTTGGGATGGAAAATCTCTCCCTTTCAACCATGGGGTTTTTTGATGTCTCTAAAATCCATTTTCTTCATGAGTTGATTTGAGAATTCCCCTTATTCCTTACAGTTGAAGAAATGAACAATCCGCCAAGGGTTGACCGGAGAATTTCCTTCCACCACCGCATTTGTGGGTTTCTTCCACCATCAATCACTAGATTGGTACCCTTCCTTCCCACCACTAAATAATTTCCTCTATAATGAATATCAATTTACATACATTCACATTGCACCACTTTTAATAATACTTAGTACACTAAAAAAATAGACACCCAGACACTGTGTTAGTTTTTCACCTTTGGAAACATGAAAACATAAATTCTGGTAAATGAGTCAGATACATTATCTCTCATTAGGCTCTCCAAGACTATAACCCATCTAATAAATAACATACCTAGAATATATATTCATAAACTAGGGATATAAACATAAAACAGGGTGAGGGAAGATTATATGTAAGGGAAAATAAGGGACATATGTAAGAACATAACTGGGAATAATGGTTTTGGAATGAGATAATAACATTAGAAATCATACCTTCTATATCATAAACCAGAATTATGACATGAAGGTTATAAGTTCATAAGGCATGAGTCACAATGAAATAAAGATTATAAACTATGAATGCATAACATTGGAGTAAGAAATAGAATTGTGGATGATACATAAGAATAAAAACATGTTTCTATAAGAGTCAAGGTATTTATCCCAAGGCCATCTTATTAGTATAGGTTCTCTCCCCATACAAACTTGGTAGTAATAATTCACTAACATAACCATCTTGGAAGTCATGGATCACTCCCATGTCTATATTAGTAGTCTTGGATCACTCCCAACACTATATTATCGGACATGCGGCCTTATGTTTATCTCTTGAGATATAAATCATTAACCAACACATTGTAGGGAGATATTGGTCCCACCCATCTCATAATGAAATCATACATAAGTTTTTCAAGAGATCATGGGAATTAATCATATAAAAACCCATTAAATGGAATATATTTCATAAACATGTAATCTTATCCTCACCTACGGAAAAGAGATTGGTTTCATAATCATTTCATCAAAGAATAATCAGTGAAAATAAATGGGTTTCTTAGAAATACAATCCATGAAATAAAAATAGATTTTTTAAACATTGAACCCATGAAAGACAAATGGATATCGGAAACATATATCCTATGAAAGACAAATATATTTCATAAACACATAAACTATGAAAGATGAATGGATTTTATAAACATATATCCCTGAAAAAGAAACAGATTTCATATAAAAATAACCCAAAAAAGATAATAAAATTTCATGAACATATAATCCATAAATGAAAAATAAATTTCAAAAACATATAACCTGTAAAGGTGGAACTCGTGTCAAAATTATAATTCTATATAAACATAAACCATTCAACAAATAATATGAATGAAATTTTTTTACCATATTCTAGACGGGCATGAATATTATCCACATATGTCATATTAGATGGAAAATATTTTTGAAATATTTTTTAAAACAATTTCACAAGGAAAATATCCTTAATTATTTAAAATTTTCTTTTAAAACATGAAACATTTTGAAAACCATTTTTATTGTAAATAAACTTGAAAACATATAATGGATTCTTGAAAAAATAATGAAAAACATTTTCCATAAAAGAATATAAAAAGAGATTGAAAATATTTTGAATTTTTTTTAATTAAAAAAAACTTAAAAAAAAGAATTTCATGAATACTAATAATTTTTTTTAATCTTTTAATGGAAATTGAAATGTAATGTTAGACTCGGAGGCATGTAAATCAATAAAATAAGAACATTCCTTTTGCACCATAAAAAGGTTAAAAAAGTGTCTCGACTAGAAAATAAAATAAAGATTCCTTTTTAAGAAAAATATTTATTTTAAAATGGAAAAGATGAGTAAATATATATTTTTAATATAAAAAGAGTTTTGAAGTACATTTTTAGAAACTTTTTAGAAAACCTGGTTTTTATGGAATACTGATTTCCGACCAAAAAGAGAAGTCAGTTCAGAATTTATTAAAAACATTTTATTGATCAATTTATGTACCAAAGTGTAGAATAAGGGTACCATTACTTGGATATGACATGAGTAACCAGAGGTTAAGATAACGCATGAGTGTTCTTGAGATATGGATCATAATATTTCATCAGTTAGAGCATAAACATAAACAATCTTGATGAATGGTTAGACTGTGGCTATAAACTGTTACTAATTTGGTAACATTGATTTATAAGACAATGGAAAAAAATACATGAAGCATAAAATATCCTAAAAATAATTATATTCAATATATAAATTTTCAAATATAGTATATATACCTCATAAAAAATATAGGTGCATAACATGACAAGTGTCTAAAAGAAGGAAAATCAAGAATTTTTTTTAGCGATTTGGTAACTTTTGAAACATATAGGCCATGAATGGAAGATCATAAAATGAATAAATTATGATAAATTCAAGTATAAGAATCATATAATACATTCATTGTTAGTATAAAGGCCACATAGAATGATTTATTGGTGAATAATACAAGTATCACATGAAAATAAAAAGTGAGATGAAATTCCCTTACCTTATGTCTTGATTCTCTTCATACTTATACAAAGCTGTCATATATTAAATATATGTTTATTATACATCTTTTAGAGAACCATATTATAGTTTATAATACCATATATTTTTTTATTATTACTTTATATTACCCTCTTATTATGGATTCAATGTTATAGTTTTGCTTTAGGTAATATCTGATTTGTATTTTTCATGTGTCTTAATTTGTTATATTTTTGATTCTCATATATATATCATGATTTATAGAATGAAAAACATGATATAAATTTAATTTTTATTCATTATATATTTATTTATAATGATATATATTATATAGAAATATGAAATGGAATACACTATTGTTGGATACGGTAGGCCGTACATACAAATGAACGATGTTTCTGTTTTTCTTTTTAATATTGAAAGAATGAATGTAAAGAAAATATATGTATATATATATAATATCATTAAATTAGAATCAATATATTGTATATATCATATAATATTACTAATCCCAACCTTAATATGTTCCATGTAGTGTGTGAATTAATCACATCACATAGGAAAGGCGGTAATCCCCACTTACCCAAACGAAATTATCCTATTTACACAAAATTAAAATAACGAAGGTTGGATTTATATGGTATCTAAAGAATTATAAATTAATCATAAATAAAATATATATCATATAAAAATAGGTTTACCATCATAATTATAAACCATGAGAGGTGGTAAAGGTAAAATGAACAGCATCATTTCATGAGGCTCTAGTTTGCCGTACACAAGAACTGTACGTTCGTTACCAATTAGATGGAATTGTTTATAAGTAAGGTTGAAAACAATAGATTAAAATAAATTTAGTATATTTATGATTATTTTTTTATTATATTATCACTGAATAATAATAATTGAGGTGGTGGAGAAAGAAAATAAATGAAAGGATCTTTTGGAAGGATGTTACATGTTCTTTGGGAAACTTCTATTGCTTGGCACAAAAAGTATTCCTTGGATGTATTTATCTAGGAAGGGAGTATTCAAGGAGTAAGTAGGTATGTTGGGAAGTGATTTGGTAAGATAATTTCTGAAGTTATGTTACATGAGATATGTGAATAAGGGGGAGGGTTGGAGGCCTTTTTCGGGGGAGGGAGGGGACACACTTGTCATTTTTGAAAACAAGTTAGGTGTAACAACATTTTTACCTAAAAAATTCATCAAAAACCAAAAAAATAAAGAATTAAAGGTTTTTGGATTAAATATTAACATCCAAAGAGTTTTGAAAATGTTTATAGTTCTTTCGGAACCTTAAATTTAAGGGTTTGTCCCATGTCAAGCTTAATTTTACCTTAACCGCTGTTATTGATTTTAATCAATTTCACTAATATTTTTTGTAAAAAATTAAGTTTAAATTATTATAATAAAAATATAATACTTATTAAAACCTTGTATGTCCATTTTTAGAATTTAAATTCAAACAAATTCAAAAATTACGTTTAATTCTAATCTCACAGAAGTAGCGAGACAACGTGTTTTAAAAGAGAGAATGTTCAAAAGATCATTAAGATTTTATATCTTAGTCCAAGATAAAAATATTCCAATTACGTAAATTGAATTAATATAATTATAATTTATAAAATAGGAATTTGAAACATATATAAAATATAATTTTATTATAGAAATAAATTACATGAAAATAAGTACTGAATTGAAATTCAATATTTTTCAATATTCATTCACAAATGAAGTTTATCAAAAAGATATAAAAAATATGCCCTAAAATAATTTATAAATTATGAATTGAAAATTTATAATTATTTTATGATATTAAATTTCAAAATGTGTGTAAATTTAATTTAATTTTTTTTTCATAAATGGATATTAAAAGCTATTCTTTTAAGAAAATAGTTCTTTCAAGTATTAAAAACCCTTACCGAAAACATTGTATGTATTAATATAAATATGATATATATATATTACCATTATAAATAATAATTGAAAATATGATATTTATATTCATATTATTATGTCGAATGGCTATGTTATGACTATCCTGTTTAAATAATGACAATAATAAAATTTTTCTTCACAAAAATTCATTATTGCGTATATTGAAAGATAAAATAGCTATTTTGTGTAGTGTAGGAAAGCTAAAAAAGTTATTTAACAAATATATATATATATATATATAAAGAAACTATATTTAGTGTTTCTTGGAATGCCAAATATCGACAATATTAATTTAATTTGAAAAAAATATTTCACCAATTCTCGAGGTGTAATATTATACCCCCCATAAAATGAATTCCACCGTTGAAATCCATCCATGTTATTAAAAGATTATTACTTCAAAGATACATCCATAGAAACCAATAACAAAAAAATGATTATAAAAGCATATATTAAAATTGGAATTTTTGAACCATAACGGTTTCCATGAGTAACACATTTCAAAGATTCCATGTAGGGGAAAATAATATGGAAGTGAAAACATGGACATGGAAAAAAAGTATAAATATCATGTTCTAGAGGAGAGTGAAATAGAACATGGTAAGGATAGTGAAAAAAATCACAAATCCAAAAATCTGCAATGATCTAATCGACCTTTTAGATAACCTTTCTAGTTTCAAGATCCTTTCCATAGAGTTGAATAATTTTCAAGAGTTTTTATACATAATTGATTTTTTCCATTTCAAAAGTAAAATCTTACCATTTGGTTGTGTCTTGAAAAGTCTACAAATAACCTATTTTTCTAAAAATGGGGTATAATCATTCATTCTTAAAGAAATAACAGATCATGAGATCCATGAAAATCCATCCCGTATGTCTTAGGTTACCATCAACACACAGTGGTTGAATAGGTTATCCAATATGTATAAATCTTCATTTGGTGAGATAATAATTTAATCTGACAACATCCATCCAATGTTTAACAATAAATTCCTCAAAATAATTAACCTTATAATCCTAGAAAATAATTAAATTCTAATTTTTTTGACATTAGATAATGAAATAAACATAACATTGATCCACGATACATCACAAAGTAGCTATTGATAGTCACCACCCAAACATATAAACACCCTAATTGTACATGTTTTTGAAAATTTGTAGAAACATGAATTATCATAAATATTTTTGTAAGACATTAATTCTTCCTTATTCAAAAGTATATTGGATGTATTCTTCAAGTCCAGAAATGTAGTAAACTTCACTAATTATATCATCACCACTTGACAACAATTAGTTAATTAGTTCCAAGGAAATCAATACCTTACAATTTTCTTATGCATATACAACTTATCTTTATCCAAACAATATTATCTTAACATAAGAATCATATTAAGGGTTATCATCCCTTCGAAAAAATATAACCCTTCCATTAAATCACTTTTCATGTTTATCAAAAACATTCATCATAAAATTTTTAATCTAGAGCTAAGAAGATAAACTAAAAAATACTTGTGTATTTCCCCATTCACATAACATAATTATTGAATCCAAATATATATAAAAAATTTATTCCACTTCATCCATAATCTATAATAAGGAATCCTCATCCTACTACATAATACATCTTTCCTTTCACATGTCATATATGGGCCCATCATCATCGGCAATATAACCATTACCTCTACCACCTTACTGATCCTCTTCATGAGATTTCCATTTGGGACATTTATTTTCATAAGGACCATTCATTCCATCATTGAATTAAACCTCTGATGATTTACTAGGAAGTCCAAAACTCACATCCATTTTATTAACAAAACCCTTCATTTTTCCTTTATAGTTACTTTCTTCATGTTCTTATTTTCTCCAGTCAAAACATCTTCTTGTTCCACTAAAAAAAATATCTTACATATTTCTTTCCAAATTATTGTACTTAAGTGCAACAACCGTATAATATTTGGGATAGATTCTTATTAATTTCATTGATGTCTTGTGTTGTACTATACACCAAGATTAGCTTGTAGTATACGCAACATCGTATTAGCTTGTAGTATACGCAATGTATTTATTGAATTTTTTTCTTCACAATTTTATGTTTTTTTAAAGAATTAATTTCATTAATGATATATTATATGTGATAAATAAATATTATAACCTAGTCATTATAATAGAGGTTATGAATAATATTAACTTCCTTCAAAAAAGCTATTTAAATGAAAATAAGTGAGTCTATAAAATAATAAAATCACTCTTTATGGATTTTATTCATGAAATATATATATGTAATATATTAAATGTAATGTTTTAAATTAATCTTATATGTTTTTATATTTGATATAATAATAAATTCATTTTTAGGAAAAAAGAATTATTTTTCAAAAAAATATAGTTTTACCTCCTTTCGATGGAGAACCATTTTTAAATCTTGGTTTTGACAATTTTATAAGTTCTATCTAATATAAAAAACTTATTATTTGCAAAAGGTATATAAAAATTGAAATTGGAAGAAATTTTGGTATTTTTTTTTAATTAAATTTATATTTTAATGAATATATAAAAATACTGCATTTTAATTCAAAACTACCATTTTATCTAATTTATTTATATAGTTTTATTTTATTTTAAAATCAGTTTTAAAGTGTAATTGGATTATTTTTTAATCATTTAATAAAACTTTGGTCATTGGAAGTATTTTCATATTTAAATTGGACATAAACACAAGTCATTATTTCGATAAGTTTTTTACTTCTTAAAACCCCACATTCTAGTCTTGACAAAGAGAAAAAATTTTAAATTAAATTTTGAAAATTCTATGTTATGAATTTAGAAAAATGGATTCCATATTTGGAATTAGAATAAGATAATTGTAAAAATATATAACTTTTATTTTAGGACATTATGTATAGTAATTTCAGTAATTATTTTTATTTACCATGGTTAAAGGGTAAATATGGTAAATAAGGGTAAAAAATAATATTATAAAATTAAATATTACCCTAAAAAATGTCCTAATCCTATCTGATGAGATATAGAATACATGGGAATATTTGGGACGATTTTAGGACCCCATGGAGTATCTTCATTATGATAATGACCTTTTATAATTTTTAATTTAAATAGAAGGGAAAAACAACATAAATATGTATTTTTAACAGAGTTTTTTTTATTTTGGGTTATATACATGATATTTTAGACTATAAATATTCATTATAAATATAATCATATTTCTTAAATCATGGTATTTTATTTATAATTTGTACACAGTAAGTAAAAAAATTCATTTATGACACAATGATGATGCAATGATTACTTTATAATGAAATATTCAAATAAATTATATTATAAATATTAAAATAAATGTAATTTGAAAATTTTGATTCCATGCATGAATTTTATATATGAAACAAAATCTTTGTGTTAATGCTTTTGGTTTGAAAGAATCATGTTATTGTGACTAAAAAAATAATTTCTAAATAGTATAAAAATTGACATAAATTAGTTTTTATAAAAAACAAAATTTTATTAAATGATTTAATAGTAAAAAAAAAATATTATTCAGCCAAAAGACTTATATAATGTTAAAAAATGTAATTAACAATCCACTTGTGTTTCTCCTGAAATTTTATAGTAAATATAGTAACCATATATTATGAAAATACCAGAAGACATGGTAAGAGTTAATGTTTTTATCTAAGAGTTAAAGCTATAAGATAAGTTTAATTTTGTGGAATAAACATGTATAAATCCTATTTTTTGATAGGATTAAGACCCATACTAATATTATCCTAAACATTATCACTTTGGAAGTATTATAATTCAAAAATAATTTTATAATAGAATACTATTTCAAGACATTTCTAATGTGCCCCTCTTCCCTCTTATAAAAGGTCACCACCTCTATCCACTTACTCACACCTCACAAGCCCCTTTTAACATCCAAATTGTAATCAAATAAGATCACAACATCCCTATCTACCTCTTATATACCACACTTTTTGATTAAATCAATCAAAGGGAGACCTTTTGTGAAAATCAAAATGAGATACTTGAAAAAGAGGTAATTGTTCTATCTCATGTTTCAATTTTTTTCTTCTACATCCTATAATTATGTTGTTTCCATACTAAAGTAACAAATATAGTTCCTTATAAATTCTTAAATGTTATTATAATTATTTTATAACATTATAAATCCTTTATATACCATATGAATAACAATATCACTGTGCATGCATACGTACGACTTACCGTCTCCACATCATGGTGTAAATTGTTATTCAACCATAATTAATTTGGAATGGTATAATGTTGAGTATAATGGATTTAATATACCATCCAATTCAATACCATTTAACCATTATTTGAATGATATCCTTGATCATGAGTATGTGTAGCATATCATCTCTACGATGCAATGCAGTTTATTCTACATGATCTTCATTAAACCATGATTATTTACATGAATGAAATGAATAAATATGATATATATTATAATAATATAATAATATAAATGATATAACTATAACTAAAGAAGTGTAACATTAACTTATTTGATAAAACATGCATAACAACATAATGCTGTTAATATCCGATTAACACATCATAGTGAAATGTTACTAATAAACAGATAATAATATGATTAAATATGATATCATAAAAATGAATATGATTTTAGAATAAGTAAATAACATTATTAGAATAATTATATAAGATTTTTGGATACATATGAATCATATCTTACCTATGGTAAGGGATAATTTTATAATCTCATTATTATCCGAGATTGTTTATATGGAAGTATTTATTTTGGTATATTTAACATCCACCTCAATGTTTCCTAAATATATAATATTATTTATATGACTATACTATTACTTAAAGTCAAATTTAACCATTGAAATTTTTTTATTGAATGCTATGAAAGGAATATTTTGGAATTTTTTTGATATAAGGTACTTTTTGACCTTTCCTGTAAAAGATTGAGGAGAATGTTTTTTTAACATACCCGTAATGAATGGATTTTTATGTCTTCATAATTAATTATTTACATGAAGATTTATTTACATGATTTCAAGTTTATTTTAAACTAAATTCTTTTCTTACAAAATTATGGGTAAATATTATAAAAGAAAATATTTTTTAAGGAGAAAATATATCTTCCTCACAAATTAAATTCGAGTGTTTTGTCAAAATTATTTTCCATCTAAGATGATACATGTAAAATAAGGATATGTTTAAATCCCTATTATTACTATTAATTTATTGTTTTAATGATGAGATTTATATTTTATATTGATTATGATATGATTAAATAATTTTCAAGAAACCAATTTTATTATGTGGGTTATGCTATGGTGATTGATTTATGTTTTTATGGCACATGTAAGAATAAAATCATTATGAGATGGGTGTGACCTATATCTCCATATAATGCATTACCTAAAGATTTATATATCATGAGATATACATTACTATAAATGAAAGTAAATATGGTTTGGTAATACATGGCTGAAATAGTAAGTAAATCTTGCTCAGTAATACATGGTTAGAACTATAAGTAAACCTGGTTTAGTAATGGAATTTTTCCACAATGATGATCTTGGTAGGAATGTCTTGGCTACTGTGGAAATCATTTTATGCGCTGGACTATTTCCATAATTCCATGTTTTATGTCAATGCTATTTTATCATGGTTTTTGATTCCATTATGATTAATGTCTCATGAACTTCCTTGATTTATTTTCTGACACAAGATTTTGTTAAATGTTAAATGTGGTATGTTTTATTAAAAAGTTATGTTCATGTTTTTACATATTTATGTTTATGTTTTTTAAGATATTTTCCATGATTACCCTTACTGACCATATGATCTCATCCATTTTCATGTTTTTTTCTCCTAGGATTCGAAGAAGTTAATTATGTAAGTGTGTCAAAAGGGGATCTAGTTATGAAGTATAAAGCAAGAGACTATGTAGTTGTTTTAGGAACCAGTTGTTTACATTTTCTTTTTTCCTAAGGCACTAAAATAATAAGATCATTAAGAATATATTTATATAATGTGTTATGTATTATAAAAAATTAATTTAATTTCCATGTACATCAAGCTTGGTTCATTAAAGTTGGTATCAGAGTAATGGTTTAGTTATCCTTTGGAATCTTGGATCTGAAGACTTTAGTGATATCAGTTGATATACTTCTAAGGTATGTATCAGGATGCCCCTATGGCTAAGTCTAACTATAGGATAGAGTCCTAGAATTATGGTTACAGTCATGAATATCCTAGGATTAAACCTAAGATGCTATAGATTAAATGTACTCCCCCTAGATTATGTTGTTATCCAAGTATGGTTTTTCCTCACACTATTTTTTTAGGGTTTAAACAATGGATGGAAACCTAAAGAACCACATTAATGTTCAATTCATTGGGAAATGCAATTATTTTCCTCCTAAGAATCCAATGTTGTAGGATATGGAATGAAAAATCTTATTTCTGTTTTTACACAAGTTATTAATCATTCAGGACATCCAAATGAGAAGAGAAGGGAACAACATTCTGTTGAGTCCTTCATGAGGCAACATCCACCTTCTATCACTGGGTATTCTGATCCAATTTTTACTGAACAATGGATTAATACCATTGAAATGATATTTTCCATCCTTAATTATTTGGAACATGAGAAATTTCATTTTGTCTTTTTATCATTTATAAGGTGAATTAGACCAGTGGTGGACTCTAATAAAAAATTCAAGGCAGTAAGATAAAGTTGAATCCATGGAATGGGATGAGTTCAAGAACCTATTTTTCAATATCAAATTTCCACATATTCATTGAAAATTGGAAAAGGAGTTCCTTGATCTTAATAAAAAGTATGATTAATTTATCGATACATATACGGAAAAGTTTACAAGACTTGCAAGGTATTTTTCTGGCTTTATCATCCAACCTGAAAGTAAAGTTAATCGATTTAGAGTGGCTTAAAACCCAGTTTTCAAAGGGCATGTGTTATAATAGAATTTATATCTTTGAAGAGATTATGCGTTGTGCTATAAAGGTAGAAATGGAATTTAATGGTACATATCAATCTCATGGTTTTTACAAGAAACAAAATATGGAGTTCAATGGAAAATCACAAAGCGATGGTGAAAATAAGATGATTGTTTCCTCATGGTCAAAGTCTAGAAATAAGAATGGTGTAGATTGTTTTAATAGGACTAGAAAATGTCATAAGTGTGGATATAAGGTAATCGAGTAGTTAAGTACAAATGTAATGATAAAATGTTGCTAATGATGTGAATAGATAAAATACTATAAATAATTCACCACCCACACTTCAATGCTACAAGTGCTAGGAAATGGGGAATGATGTTAACCAATGCCCTAATCCAAGGGTTATGAGTGATTATCGATGTCAAAAACCTCTTAAGGCTAAAGATAGAAGAAAACCACATGTAATCTATATTGGCGATGTTGATTATGACAATAAAGTGGTTCAATGATTAAGTGTTTATGTAATGGGATTCCAAAATAGTGTTGTAGAATATCTTTTATAGTATTATAGAATACTGAAATATCTATTTATTGGTCCATTTGGGTTTTTTATAAGTATATAGTACTAGTAACCATGAAAAGTGATTGAAATATTTTTGGAAAGCACATGATATGCACATAAGTAAGGTATAAGTAGATAATGAGATGTTTGATAGTATTAATGACCTCATGACTGATATAAGGACAAAGTGATATTATGGTTTGAGTATATAGAATTTCTGGTATTTTTGGTGTGTGGAAAGAGTTAATTTTGATAGAATGCATGTTTTCTCTAAGGTTTTATAGTAATTAATATTATTATAATGTCTCAAGAGAATACATGATAAAGGTATCCACATGTTTGGAATGTGACAACCAAGAAATACCTTATGAGGTATAGAAGAGAAATGTTAAGTAGATTTTATTCACCTATTTCTAATGTTTTATATTTTCAGTTTTTTGATAGATTGTAATGTTATACATTTATGGATAGTAGTAGTTACATTCTAGTTTATGTTTTTTAGATTAACATACTTTATCACTATAGGTGGACTTATGCATATTTGATAACAAGTGATAACCTTTTTGTTGTGGTAGATGGAATGACATATCATTATATCACATGATCTGGTAACACTTCAACAATGAAAAGTTCAACTACATTTCCTTAAATAAGATATGAAGTAGGAATTTTTCAAGGAATGAAAAATGGTGAGATTGTACCAAAATCATGTAAGAATTTATTCACATGATAAATTATTTAATTTTAGGGAAAGGATCTTGAAAACCAAAAATGGTATCATAGTACCTTCTTATCCAATGAATCAGATGGTCCCTTAAATCATTGCAGATTTATGGCTTTATGGTTATTAACTTTCTCTAAAAGTTATTCTCTATCAATATACAACATAACATGATGGTTAGATTTTTTCATCCATATCCATGTTTTCACTTCCCACCTATGTTTTCTTATGTGGAAACCCAGTTATGAGTTATTTTCGACAACCATTATGTTTCTAACTTTATTTTTTAAAATGTAGATTTAGTATTCCTTTTTATAATGTGGGTTTCTATGAAAAAAACATTCATGTTGTAAACCTTTTATAACCCCGATGGATTTCAAGGTATAAATTAATTTTAAAGGGGATAGAATGTAAGACCTCTAAATTTTTGTAAATATATTAATTTTAATTTCATTGATGTATTTTGTTGTACACTAAACTAAGATTATCTAGCGCAATACACAGCACCGTATTAGCTTACAGTATATGTAACACTATTCATGGATTGTGATTCACACAATTTTAAGTTCTTTTGATTGAATTAATTTTACACAAGAACAAGTGTATATGATAACTAAACATTATAACTTAGTCATTATAATGATGGTTATGAATAATATTAACTTCTTTCTAAAAAAACTATTTAAATGAAAATATGTGAGTCTATAAAATAATAAATTAACTATTTATAGATTTTATTAGTGGAATATATTTTCAATATATAAAATTTAATGTTCTAAATTCATCTTATATGTTTTATAGACATGATATAAAAATAGATTCAATTTTTTAGATAAAAGAAGCATTTTTCCAAAAAATACACTTTTTCCACCTTCTAATGGAGAACCCTTTCTAAATCTAGTGTTTTACAATTTTATAAGTTCAATTTGAGATAATAAATATATACATTGAAATAAGAACATAAATTTTTTCCTTGGTTTAAATTTTGGTATATTTTTTCTGTGGAAATTCATATTTTAAATAATTGTGAAAAATACTACATTTTAATTCAAAAATACTATTTGTCTAATATATTTATATAGGTAGATTATCTTTTTAATTGGGTTTAAAGCTTAATTGGATCATTTTTTTATAATTTAATCCAATTTGGTTAATTAGATGTAATTTCACATTTAAATTGGGAATAAACACATGCCAATATTTGGATAAGTTTTTACTTCTTTAAAACCCGCTTTCTAGTTTTTATAACAGGAATTAATATTAAAGTAATTTCAAATAATTACATGTTTTGAATTTAGAAAAATTAATTCCATATTTGTAATCATAATTTCCAGATTTTTAAAATATCAACCTTTTATTTTTGGACATTATGAATAGTTTCATCAGTAATTTTTTTATTAACCATGGTTAAAGGGAAAATATGGTAAATAAGGTTAAAAATAATATAATAATAATATAAAACTACCCTAAAACATGTACTAGTACTATTTTATATGATATGAATGACCATGTGTATACTGGGGTCTATTTGGAGACCCCATGGAGCCACTTCGGTGTGATAATGACCTTTTATATTTTTTAATTTAATGAAAAGTGAAATATAACAAAAACATGTATCTCCTAACAAATTTTTTTTAATTTGGTTCATTTAAATGATATATTATACGATAAAAATTCATTATAAATATAAAAATATTTCCTTAATCATGGTATTTTATTTATTATTTTCAGACATTATATAAATAAATTTATTTATTACACAATGTTGATGCAATTGTTTCTTTATTAATGAAATAATCAAATACATGATATTATTAATATTTAAGTTAATGTAATATGAACATTTTGATTCGAAAAATGAGTTTTATGGATGAATATGACATATTATATTAGATTTAATTATTTTGTTTTGATGTAATCAAGTTGTTATCACTTTATGAAAAATCAATTTCTAAATTGTGTCAAAATTTCCATAAACGAGTTGATAATTTTTTTATATTAAATGATACAATTGTCCTAAAAATATAGTATTCTAAAAAACGACTTATATAATGTTAAAAATTTCATTAGTGGACTAATTTTTATTCTCTTGGCATTTTATTGTAAGTATAATAACCATATATTAGGAAAAATACAAGAAGATATGGTAAGAGTTAATGTTTTTAACTAAGGATTGAAGCTAAATGTTAAGGATTATTTTGTGAAGTAAACTTGTCTAAATACAATTGGTTGAGATTATTTGGACCCATAATCATATAAACACGAAAATTTATAACTTTTTAACAATTATTATTCAAAATTAATTTTACAATAAAATAATATTTCTAGACTTTCTTAAAGTGCCCCTCTCCCTCTTTTAAAAGGCCACCAACACTACCCACTTACTCACACCTCTCCAGCCCCTTGGATCATATAAATTCTACTCAAATAATCTCATAACATTCATACCTTCTTCCTAGAGTCCACAAAATGGGAATAAATCTATCCTTTAGAGACCTTTTGTGCAAATCAAAATGAGATTCTTGAAAAAGGGGTAATTGTTTTATCACCTATTTCAAAATTCTTTTCTTTATATACTTCCTATTCTTATATTGTTTCCATAATAAAGTAAAAAATCCAGTATCTTATACATTATGATATGTTATTATAATTATAGTAAAACCTTATATCTTCTTTTATCTATCCTATTAATAACAATATCACCATTCGTGCATACGTACAACTACTGTGTCCACGTCGTGATGTAATTTGTTATTCAACAATAATTAATTTGGATGGGTATAATGATGAGTAAAATATATTTAAATAAATAAAATAACATGTTAATTAATCTATTTAATTAATATATCATCCAATTCTATACCATTTAACCATTAAGTGAATGATATCATCGCTTGTGCATACATACGGCCTACCATCTCCACGATGTGATGTGATTCATTCTACATTATCTTCACTACACCATAATTATATACATGAATGGAATGAATAAATATGATATATATTATACTAATATAATTTTTTAAATTATATAACTATAACCAAATAAGTTTAACATGAACTTATTTGATAAAACATTAAAAAACATAAATCAGTTAATATCCGAATAATGGGTGACAATGAAATGTTATTAACAAAAAGATGATAATATGATCAAATATAATGTCATAAAAATGTCTATGATTCTAGAATAAGTCAATAATATTAGTTAAATCATTATAAATGAGGTTTGGATACATACAAATCATATTAGACCTAAGGTAAAGGATAATTTCAAAATCTCATTTTTTCTGAGATTGTTTATACATAAGTATTCATGGTGGTATTTTAGTAATCCACATCCATGTTTCCAAAATATTTAATATTATTTCTATTCTTATACCATTTTTTAAGTCAGTTTTACTGATTGTAAATTTTTTATTAAATGGTATGTAAGTAGTCTTTTAGTGTTTTTTGATACGAGGTACTTTTTAACTTTTCTCGTAAAAGTGTGAGGATAATGGTTTTTTTAACTTACATGACATGAACGGATTTTTAAGACCTCATAATTCCTTTTTTTCCCCTGAATCCTATTTTACATGATTTCAGGTTTATTTATAAATATATTCATCTATTTTATTATTTAATTTCATTTTGAGAAAAGAAAATGTCTTTGAAGAATAACAAATATTTTCCTCAAGAATTAAGCTCGAGTGTTTTATCAAAATTATTTTCCATCAAAGAGGATGATATTTAAATAGGGTTATGTTTATATCCCTATTATTACATAGATTCTATTATTTTAATGATGGAATTATATTTTATATGGATTATATTAAGATAGAATGATGTTCAAGAAACCCATTTTATTTCTTAGGTTATGATATGATGAATGATTTATGTTTTTGTGGAACATGTAATAATGATTTAATTATGAGATGGGTGGGAACTACAACTCCCTCCAACACATTGGGTAAAGATTTATATCTCCTGAGATTGACATGAATGGAATGGAATGTTAATCCAATTTAGTATTATGGGGACAAAACAACAAGTAAATATGGTTCAGTAATATATGGCTGGAACAACATGTAATCTCGATTCAGTAATGGACTTTGTCTAATATAATGGTCTTGGAATAAATTCCATGGATACTATATAAATCATATTATGTTCTTATTTATTTCCATAATTCAATGTTTTATGTCAATGTTATTTTCTCATGCTTTATGATTCCATTATGATTTACAACTTATGAACTACAATGATTTATTTCATGACTCAAGATTTTGGTAAATGATAAATGTGGTATGTTTTTAATAGTTATATTCATGTTTTTAAATTCTTATGTTTATGTTTAGTAAGATATTTTTCATGCTTACCCTTACCAAGAATTTGAGCCAACCCATTTTCATGTTTCTTTTCCCCCAAGATTTGAATAAGGGTATTTAGTAAGATGTATCAAAAAGGGGTTGTAGTTATGAAGTATAATGTAGGGGACGATTTAGATATTTTATGAACACATTTTTTATGTTTTATAGTTTACAAATCACTAAACTAATACGGTATTCGGGTGTCTGTTTGTGTCATGTATTAAGTATTCTGAAAAAGTAATGTAATTTCCATGTATGTAAAGCTTGGGTCATTATACCAAGGAAACTAAATATTATTTCCTCCATGGTTTCCACTTCCATAACTCTCAGAAAACTCGTTACTTCTCTTCCATAGTGAGTCTGATATTTTGTTAAGGTACAAGTTGTTATTCGTGTTCCATGAAAAATTATTAGGCATGATCACAACTTCATTGACTCTAGTGATCATCCAATTTGACTTCTAATCAGAAAAGTTTCCATCACATTAAACATTAATCTAGTTCAATCTGGTTCCCTCTATTGGATAAAACTAGAAATTATAGTGTGAGCATTACTTATTAGAGAAGAAAACCCAACAATCACAAAGATTAATTACATATAGGATTTCTAAATCATGACACATACTTCTTTAATCTATGAAAACTTAGGTTTATACATGGATATTTGTAATCATATTCTACTTAAATCCCTTATGATGGTACATGAGGATTTTGTGAATTTCCAAATGGTATCCCATGAGTGTATCAAACCCAATGCATAGTTAGGAATGTTTTCATGTACAAGGTTACCCCAAGTTAGGCCCGAAACACATTGTTGGAGTTGTTACTCCTAGGTACATTAGTGCCAAAATAACACCCACTTGCAGTATATAGACATGGATGTATTTTAGGAAACCAATCAATAATTCCTTTACCAAAATGTAAGGATATTTTTTTAAACATCATGTTATACATATCCTTAGTGACATACCATGAAATATTCTTAGTAATATACCTAAGGATACCAATATTGTTTTCTAAACCTAGTTTATAATGGTTGACTAAACCTTCACTCTGATACCAAATATAATGAACCTCTCTTTACATATATTAAAATTATGTCACTTTTTCATAATTCTTAGTACATTTCAAAAAATTATTCCCAAAGAATGGGTCAGTTTAGTTTTTATGAAAATTTGGAAACATAAAATTTGGTACAATAGTGAGATACATTATCTCACCCCAGGTTCTTCATGACTAGAAACCCTCTTATACATATATTTATTAGAATATATCATCATAACCAGGTTAAGTAAACATAAAAAGGGGTGAACTTAGATGCTTAGTATGGGTAAATAAAGAAGATTTGAAAGCATTAACATGAGAATAATGGTATGATAAGGTGATCATAACATTAAAAAATCATACCTTAAATATCATAAACATGAATGATAAAAAAAATTCACATTTAATAAGTCATGAATCAAAATGAGATCAAGATTATAATCCATGAAATAATAACATAGGATTATGATATTGAATTGTGGAAGGCAGAAAATCATACAAAATTCATTTCCATAATAGTCACAGAATCATTTCTAATGTAATCTTAGTAATATGGGTTAAGTCCCCATAACATCTTTGTAGTCATGGTTCACTCCCATAACCATCGTGGAAGTCATGTTTCACTTCCATGACTATCTTAGTATTCAAGGATAACTCCCAAGACCATATTAGTGGATAAGGTCATTTAATTATAGATCATGAGATATAAATCTGTATGCAATGCACTAGAGGGAGATATATATACCACCCATCTCATAATTAAATCATACATATGTGTGCCACAAG
Source organism: Viscum album (assembly GCA_963277665.1). Lineage (NCBI taxonomy): Eukaryota > Viridiplantae > Streptophyta > Magnoliopsida > Santalales > Viscaceae > Viscum > Viscum album. The sequence goes on from OY728137.1 coordinate 1,215,653,960, forward strand.
ATAATGAACAATGAATATAACATAACCCATAAAATGAAACTTGTATCATAAACATGTAATATTTTAATAATATAAAATTTTAATCTTGTAAAGGAAGCTTCAAGGTAATGTTTTTCATGACGGTTGGAAAATTTGTACATTCCAAACAATCTTTTTCACTATATAAAGGTAAGAAAAGTTCCTCGATAGAAAAATAACATGAATATTACTTTTGATAAAAATTTTGTTTCAAAGGAAAACCATGGGGTGAAATATAATTTAAATATCATAGGATAAAAGTATAATATTTTAGGAATCCATTTAGAAAACATTGTTTATATGAAACACATATTTCCAACAGAAACATGAGGTAATGTAATATTATCTTAAAAAAATATTCTTTAGCATCATAGATACAAAATAGTGAAAAAACAGTACCATTACTTGGATATAACATGATTAACCAATGGTTTATAAAACTCAAGATATTTATTGAGATATGGATCCTAATATTTCATTATTGGGAGCAGAATCATAAATAATCTTGATAAATGGTGAGATTGTATCTATAAAACATTACAAATTTGGTAACTTTGAATCTTAACAGAATGGAAATAATAACATTAAATGAAGAATAATATATTATTAAAATAATATATTCATGATATAACATTTAAAAGGTAGTATATATACCTCATGCAAAAATATAGGGGCATAACATGACATGTCTCAAATAATGGAAATTGAGACAAAATGGATTTCCTAATTTGGTAGCTTTTCAAACATAAAAACTATGAAAGGAAGATCATAAAATTGAAACTTAAAAACCCATTTATTTATTTATATTAATCATATAATAAATACAATGAAATTTTATAAAAAAAAAATTGACTATTGAATAAGACATGTATCTCATGGAAATAAAAACTGAGACAAAATTCCCATACCTTATGTCTTGACTCTCTTCATACACATAAAAAACACTTTACAATAAATATAAATTTATTATACATATTTTAAAAAAATATTCTAATATTTAAAATTATATAAGGTTTTAGTATTACTTTATGTTACCTTCTTATTAACGATTCCATGTTAATGTTTCGATGCAGGTAATATTGGCTTGGTTTTTCACATGTGTCATAATTTGTTATATTTTTGGTCCCCATACTTATATCTTGATTTCCATAATGTAAATAGTGATATAAATATAATTTAAATTCATTATAAATGTATTTTAAAAAATATATAGTATATTGAATTATGAAATGGAATACATTGTTCATGGATATGGTAGGTTGTACTTACACATGAAATCTGTTTCCATTTTTCTTTGTAATACTAAAAGAAAGAAATAAAATATAACATAAATATATATATATATATATTATGATTATTGAAGAATTATTATTTCATATATATCATATAATTTCACTAAAACCATCTTTAATATGTTTCATTTATTGTGTGAACGATTCACGTTGCTTTGAGGAAGAGGTAGTCCACACTTCCCCAAATAGAATTATCATAATAAAAAAAATGAAATGGATGAAAGTATGATTTATGTAATGAATAATGAAGTATAAATAAATAATAAATATCATATATATCAAATAAAAATAGATTTAATATCAAAATTCCAAACTATGATTGGTGGTAAAGGTAAAACGAACAACATCGTTTCATGAGGTGGTAGTTCATCGTACACAAGAACGATAAGTTCATTACCCATTAGATAGAAGTGTGAGTAACTGTAGGTAGAACCTATAGAATAAAAACATATAATTATTTTAATTATAATTTTTAGGTTATATGAGCATATAATATGAATAATTTATGTGGTGGAGAAATAAATATAAATGAATGGAGCTTGAGGAAGGATGTTACCTCTTATTTGGGTTACACCTTTTGCATTGCAAAAAAGGGATTCGTTGGTTGGATTTTTTCCAAAAAGGGTTCTTCTAGAATTAAGTGAGGGATGTTAGGAAGTGAATTTAGTAGATCTTGGATGAACTAAATTCTTTTGAGAGGTGTGAAAAAGGGTGGGAGTTGGTGGTCTATTATAAGAGGGGGAGGCGACATAGTTGGAATTTTTGAAAACACATTAGGTGCACCTTCATATTTTTATAAAAAAAGTAATAATAATTAAAAAACACAATAATGGATGGATTATGGACCATTTAAGGCTATAAAGTGGGTTTTTTACAAGTTTTTATGTCATCTGGACCCCTAAGTTTAATGTTTAGTCCCTTGTTAGGATTAATTTTACCTTAATCGTTGTAATTAATTTTAATCACATTCCCAAATAGTTTTGGTTAAAAATATGTTGATATAATTATAATTACAATACCATACTGATTAAAACCATGCATATCCATTTTTAAAAATTCAATTCACATAAGTGAAAAAATTATGTTTAATACTAATTACACAGATGTTGTGAGAAAGAGGGTTTTAAAGTGAGAATGTTCAATAGACCATTAATATTTTATATCTAAATTCAATATGAAGAGATTTAAATTACCTAAATTGGATTAATAGATGTATAATTCATCTAGTGTGACTTTAAAACCAACATGAAATATAATTTTACTATATTAATACATTTGATGAAAAAGTAGTTTTGAATAATAAGTCAGTATTTTTTACTATTCATCAAAAAATGTAGTTTCTCAGAAAAATCCAAAAAAATCACCCAAAGATAATTTTAACAATATATATTTAAAAATGAAATTTATTTTATGAAATTAAATTTATAAAAGTGTCTGAAATTAATTTTATTATTTTTTATAGTAGGACATAAAAAGTTGTTATTTTATGAAAATACTACTAGAAAAAATATAATGTCATTATAGAAAAATGCATTTATTAATATCAATAAGATGTATATTATAAGAACCCAGTTCTTATTCTAGAGGTACAGGTTTCTCATTTTCCTCTTTCCATAAGTGTTTTCGAGAAAACAATGAAAATGGGGAAAATACCAAATTTAGTGGGCATACACCGTTTACTTTTCCACACGATGTGTAAGTTGGACATGTGGGATGAGTACACATGGCATGTAGCCCTATTAGTGATGAAAGGTGTAAAAATGACTACACACCGTGTAATGGGTATTTAAACACCAGGTAGTCAGTCGGAAGGTGAATAGTAAGGTGGCGAAGGCAGCCTCCGGCTGAGAAATAGTACACGTCATGTACTCATGTTGACAGATGAACAGTGCCACAATGGCGAGGGGCTTCCAAAGGAATAGTTAAAAAAATGAAAAGTATATGCCTTGTACTTGAGATTACATGCCGTGTAGTTTGTTTGTTTTTTCACTTAAAATGGACAGTAGCCTCCTCTGTTCATAGAGGAAGCTTAGAATGCCGGAGGAGAGAGGGAGAGACGACCGGAGCATGGAGAATCTCCCAACCACACACTGAGAACCCAATTCCATATCCATTGATCACATTAGGACTGTACAGGAAATCCATCCCTTATCCTTAAGCCATTATTACCAATTCTATCTCGAGGGGAACTTATTTGATATTGAGATTGTAGTTTTATGTCTCATATCTACACCCTTCTCATGTATTTTAGGAGGTGACGTTCACATATACCGATCAGTGGAGATTGAGGTAGGTGGTCTGGTGTTTATTTCCAACTGTTGAGTTGAATTTCTGTATCGGTGTGCTATGCGCCCATGTTTGGGTTGTTTTATGGCAGAGGCCTACGTTGAAAGGATATCTAGAATTGTATAGATAACCTAATAATAAGTTTAAACTACTAATTGAGATCACTGCTAGGATCCAGGACCACGATGTGTTCCTCTATTTAGCCATTTGTCCAGGATAACCAATGGTATGCCATGATTTATCCTTCTTGAGTTTTCTTAAGAGAAAATATATATAATTGCTTTCTTATGTGTTAGGATCGGCCCAGTTACTTGTTTAGCCAGAGGGAAAGTGCTTGTTTATCCTAAGGGAAAATTTTCATATGCCTGAGGGTAGTTTCTTTGGTGACTGAGAGCATTATCTCGTACGCCTGAGGACAATATTTTTATGGATGAGGGAAATCTCTTGAGGGAGCGATTTTGATTAGCCTTACAGCATTGTTCTGTTAGCTTGAGGGCAAGATTGTGATTACCTGAGGGTAAGGATTGTTTTTCTGAGAACAGTGTATCATGAATATTAACCATTGTGATTTTCATATGTTTCACCTGTCAAGTTAAAGCACAGTCTTGGAATGGTTAAATGAATAATACAAATTGCAATATAACTGGTAAAGTTAGTTACTTTTTAGTACTTCTTAGTTTATTGCATTTATTACTACACACTGATGTTGCACATCTTTCACAAATAGTTGGGCATGGGCCATTGGTGGTTTCCTACTGAGATTTATTTCTCACACCCTATTTGCATCATGTCTTCTTCCTAAACAGAATATATTGCTGGAGGTGTCGATAGGGGCACGAGTCCCTATACAGGTACATGATTGTTCCGGAGGAGTAGGAGAGCATGAGACCAAGTTTAGGCTCGCGATGTTGCTGAGTTCATGTTGCACTATTCTATTTTGTTTTTATGTACCTTATACTTTGAGCTGGATTGTATTTCATTGTAGTGTATCCTATTCTAGCTGTTTTCATAGAATTTGTGACATGCTGCATCTCTATATATATGACTGCTGGTTCTCCTTTACTTCAATTGTATGTTGTTTACTACTTCGATTGTTGCATGTTTATGATATTTATCATTTCTGCTACGTTACACTTTAAAAAATGAGGGCATAGTTTCCACACTATCATACCTGGGCCCTCGCTGCTAGTCGGCAGCCTCTGGCATTTGGGGGAATTCAATTGAGGTCATGTGACCAACCGGGTTCGGGGCACCTGTGGTGTGGCACCTAGATCCGGGACGTTACAAAGGGGTATCAGAGGATTTATTTTCATTGACTTGTTGTTTGGAGCCTATAGTCAGGGATAAGATGGAAATGGTAGTTGGTAATGAGTTGTGCCTAGGAGTAGCTAACCCGTGTACATGGAAAATCCAATCTACCTTGTCATTACAATTATTACTGGTTTTTCAATTTTACAGTTGATTTGATTTTCACTGTTCGGTGACGCACTTGTGATTGTGCTATTTATTTATTATACATGGGTTCTATTTGGTTGCAACCCGATGAGGTGAGGGTATGCCATCTCATGCATCATTGAGGAACATGCTAGAATCAGATGTCATGCATTCCTTCTATGCCATGTAGGTGAATTAGAAATTGCATGCTGTTGTGATAGTTGATGTGTTAGAAAAGAATCCTATTGTGATAGATTCTTTGATAAAAAACCTTCAATTAGGAAGGGTATTATTGTGTGAGGTTATTGATATAATGAACACCAAACTTCAGTTTTTAAGGAGTATGGGCCCTCAATAACCGAAATTTGGGAGATCATTGATGAGTTTACTTTGTCATAACATGTGTAAGATGCCAAGATTTGATTCACTGGGAGTATGGTCCCTCACAGATCAGAATTTTTCACCTAGGTGTTAGTTCCATGTTTTTCTGGGTTCCAGAGTAGTTTCTGAGGCTTATTGTCCAGAAAACCCAGGATACACGCCATGTAGTTATATGGACACACGCTGTGAATTCTTCTATTCAGGAAGAAATGAAAACTTTTTCAGTACACGCCGTGTACCCTAAGAACACGCCGTGTAGTCTCTTCCCATGTCGTAGATCATGTAGGCAGGGAAACAAGGTATGGAATGGCTTGGAGGAACATGACGTGTACCTATTGTACACGCCGTGTACTGTTGACTGATTGTCCGCCCGTGTAACTAACAACACAGACTGAGGAAACCTTAAGACATACACGTTGTGTCTACCTTGAACACGCCGTGTAGTCTATCCTAGGTACCCGACCATGTCACAAACAACATGGGTCGGTGTTATCTTTCCTAGTACATGCCGTGTCCGCCTGGAAAATGTCGTCTAGTGTCAGCCATGTAGCCGTTCGTGTATCAAGAAACACGGGTCGGTCTAGGGCCTTTTTGAACATGCCATGTCTTTTGGAAACACTCCGTGTAGTGTGACCTGGGTGCACAGGCCGTGTCACGACCAACATAGGCCTATGAGATCTTGCCGAGTAACCGCCGTGTGCCAGTGAGACACACCATGTAGTTTTGTTTTATGAGAGCCATGTGGCCTAGCTGTGTAGAAGGACTTGGGCAGGGAAGGGGGATTCAAGTACATTCCGTGTCGTCCAAGGACACACACCATGTGTTTTGGGTGTTACAAAACTAGTTTTAGCTGGAGTACATGACCATGTGGATGGACTATGAGAGCATGCCGGGTAGTCAAGTTTTGTGAATCATGAATGATTTCATTCTTCTATTCCCTTCTTGGTCTCCTTGTTTTCAGTCTTCGATAAATATTGATATGAGGTGTGTGTTTGACCTTGTGGAGTCATGCCGCTGAGACAACCACGAGTTGTTCACTAAGAGAGCAGCAACAATTATACTTCTGAGATGGTTGGCCATGGGCTACCAGTGGATCCTCCAGTAGTGCCAGATGTGGCGACAACCGTTATACCGGACACATGTGAAGATGCACAATTCCGTGATGGTTTCATGAGGTTCATGCAGACTTTCCAGGGAGCACCGTAGGCTGCCACATCTATTGTAGAGTTTATGTGTATCTTCTAGCACCCGTATATGCCTATGTTTTTAGGGGATGGAAGACCACAAGCTGCAGAGTCATGGCTGGATTCGATGCAGATGATATTCAAGCATCTGGAGACACCTCTTGGGAGGAGTGTCAAGCTCTCTACATATATGTTGTGTGATTCCGCTAAAAGGTGGTGGGATGTTACCAACTAGTCTGAGCATCACTATGACATGACATGGGAATATTTTCAGGTATCCTTCTATGACTTCTTCTTTTCTGAGATGTTGAGGGCAGATTGAGCTCGAGAGTTCATGAATTTGTAGCAGGGCGCCATGTCAGTGATGGATTATTCTTCTCTCTTCACCGAGCTTCATCATTTTCCCCCATTCTGGTGGGTGATGAGATGTTGAGGGCCAGATGCATTGAGGATGGTATTCAATATGACATCCGAGCACTGGTGAATGTTTTCAAGTTGCCTACAGTTCATTCTATTGTGAACCAGGCACTGATTACTGAATAGAACCTGTGGGAAGCTAGTGGTGTGGGCCAGGGTGGTTCAACACCAGTTTCTGGTAATATTTCTACTGTCAAGAGGAAGAGGCAGATTAGTTCATCTCATGGTGGCAGTGCTAGACAACAGATTTATTCAAGTGGAAAGTTCATTTGCTACCAGTGTGGTAGAGAGGGGAACAAGAGACCTCAGTGTCCCCGTAACCCAATGGAGTGTCGATATTGTGGAAAGATGGGTCATCTGCAGCGTTTTTGTAGGGATTTTATACCAGTGGTTAGTGAGAGGGGTTCTGTGCAGACTCCACATGCGGGAGTAGGACCTCCAGCTTCTTACCAATCAGGAAATTGGTATACGTTAGGACGTGATGGCCGAGATGGTGGTCGTGGTTGTGGTAGCCAGACACTGGGATCTCAGAGGAAACATGGTGGGATAGCTCAGGGTATCTAGGCTGTGTCGCAGGGCCACAACACTGGGCATGCATATGCTGTGCAACGGGCCAAACAGGAGCAGGATCCCAGACCATCTTCTGTCAGACGTACTATTCTAGTATCTTCGGTTTTATCTTAAGTACTTTTCGATACAGGTGCTACACATAGCTTTATATCTGTGCCCGTTTTGGAGAGCCTTGGGATCTGTGTTTCTTCTTCTTCGAATGTTATGACGCTATACAATCCACTGGGAACTAGAACGGGTGGTGTGTATCAGTGCAGGGAGTGCCCCCTAGAGGTTGGTGGGTGTCACTTTCTATTGGACCTCTATATCTTGGAGAATAAGAGCTATGATTTCATTCTTGGGATGGACTAGTTGGTACACTTTTGAGTTATTGTGGATTGCTATCGTCGTAGGGTGAGTTTCACATCACCCGAGGGAGGAGAGTTTCTGTACAAGGGAGAATGAGATGTCCAGGCGAGCCGAGCTAGAACCGAGCATCATGGGTGAGGTGGAATGACATACCATATTGCGAGTTTATATTTGGATGATCAAGGGACTTTTCAGAAGGATTTCCCTCCAGTAGTTGATTGTTTCAGGTATGTATTCCCAGATGACTTTTCAGGTCTACCTCCGAAGCGAGAGGTGTATTTCTCTATTGATCTTGTTCCATGAGTGGTACTAGTGTCCATTCCTCTTTATAGGATGGCTACACCCGAGTTTCAGGAGCACAAGAGATAGTTAGAGGAGTTGCAGTCAAAGGGTTTCATCTGACCCAAAACATCTCCTTGGGGTTCCCCGGTCCTTTTTGTGAAGAAGGTGGATGGTACCCTCATAATTTGTGTGGATTATCAGAATCTGAACAAGTTGATGGTTAAGAACCGGTATCCCTTACCAATGATTGATGATCTTCTTGATCAACATCAGGGAGCATGAGTGTTCTCAAAGATTGAATTGAGATCCAGATATCATCATTTATGTGTTAGACCATCAGATATACCACTTACAACTTTTCTGAGTAGATATGGTCTATACAAATACTTGGTTATTCCGTTTGGACTCACGAATGTGCCATAAATTTCCATGGGTCTTATGAATAATGTTTTCCATCCTTATCATGATTATTTTGTAGTAGTCTTTATGGACAACATCTTGATGTACTGTCACACTCGACATGACCATGATACCTATCTTGAGATCTTATTAAGTACACCGATAGAGAACTGACTATATGCTAAGCTCTCAAAGTTACACTTTTGGATGGACCAGATACACTTCTTGGGTCATATTATCTCATATGCAGGAGTTGTCTTGGACCTAGAGAAAGTGAGAGTCGTAGTGTATTGAGATCGGCCTTAGAACATGTTTGAGATACAGAGTTTCTTGGGGTTGGAAGGTTGCTACAATAGTTTTATACAGGACTTCTCCCGCTTAGAAGCATTGTTGACGGGTTTGACTAAGAAAGGTGTGAGGTCCGTTTGGTCAGAAGCTTGCAAGACATCCTTTCAGGAGCTGAAGGGTAGGTTGAAATTAGCACCAATCCTGATACTTCCAGAGCAAGGGAATAACTATACCATTTACTGTGATGCATCAAGTATTGGGATGGGTGTTGTATTGATGCAGGGAAATTGAGTTGTTGCATATGGGACTCTGCAGTTGAGGCCACATGAGAGAAATTACCCGATGGATGACCTCGAGTTGGCTGCAGTTGTTCATGCATTGCGCTATTAGAGACATTATCTCTTGGGAGAGAATTTTGTAGTTTTCACCAACCACAAAAGTCTCAAGTATATATTTACTCATCATGACCTGAATCTGAGATAGTGAAGGTTGGTTGAGTACCTTCAGTCCTTCGATTTTGATATTGCCTATACACCTGGTAAGGGTAATGTAGTTGTTGATGCACTGAGTAGGAAGACTCAGACACAGGAAGTTCATGAGGCCAGTGGTGAGTGGCATCTTATGGCCTTGTTCTCTGAGATGCATGTGGAGGTTCACAATAGTTAGGGTAAAAACTATCTTTCATCCTTAGCTGTGACTTCTAACCTCCTGGACAGAGTGAGGATGAGACAACTATCAGATTCCAAAGGTCGGGAGTCGGTGGCCAGTGAGGACCCTTCTCCTGGTTGGGCGATAGGGCATGGTGAGGTACTACGTTTCCATGGACGTGTATGGGTTCCACGAGATATACGTGAAGAGCTGATGTGGGAGTTTCATGCTTCATCTGGGGAAGTGCATCCTAGAGTTACCAAGATGTACCATGGTTTGAGACATCAGTACTGGTGGCTGGGTATGAATAATTAAGTAGCTAGTATTGTTACGAGATGCTCCACCTGTCAGCAGGTGAAGGTGGAGCATCAGTGGCCAGTTAGACTATTACAGCAATTACCCATTCCAAAATGGAAATGGGATGATGTCGGGATGGATTTCTTGATTGTGTTTCCGAGGTCACCTCGAGGCAATAATTCCATGTGGGTCGTTGTGGACAGACTTATGAAGGTATCTCACGTTTTTCCGATCAAGGAGACCTTTGGTATTGACGAGCTTTGGGAGCTGTATATTCGAGAGGTCGTACATCTTCATGGGGTCCCTCGTTCTATAGTTTTAGATAGGGATGCATTTTTCAAGTTTCGTTTCTGGAAGGGTTTTTAGAGGGCACTGTGAACATAATTGCTTCTGAGCACAGCTTATCACTCTCAGACCAATGTCCAATCAGAGATTATGATACAAGTGCTTAAGGAAATGCTGTGTGCATGCGTCCTAGACTATGGGGGCTCTTTGGAGAGGCATATACCCATGGTTGAGTTTTCCTATAATAATAGTTTTCAGGGAACTATTGAGATGGAATCTTACGAGGATTTATATGGTAGGCCATGCCGATCACCCTTGTTTCGGATGGAGGCAGGTGAGGTAGCTTTAATAGGACAACATCTCGTGTAGGATACTTCTGAGCAGGTCCAGTTGATTCAGAAGCGGATGGCTACTACATAGTATCATTAGAAATCTTATGCTAATTGACACAGATGACCCTTAGAGTTCGTGGTAGGGGATCATGTTTTCTTGCGTGTTTCACCGAGGTTGGGACACAGGAGGATCAAGAGACAGGGTAAACTTTATCCAAGGTATGTGGGGCTGTTTCAGATTCTGGAGAGAGTCGGGTCGGTTGCCTATCAGTTGCAATTACCGTAGAGGTACCAGGCTATGCACGACGTCTTCCATGTATCTCAGCTATGCCGTTATCACTCAGACCCGTATCACATCTTTCAGCCTGAGGAGGATGAACTACCAGTCGATGAATACTTTAAGGAGAATCCAATTCGTATTTTTGATAGGAGCATGAAAGTTCTTCATGGCCGGTCAGTTCCTCTCATATGAGTGCTATGGCATCATGGCTGAGTGCAGGATGAAACCTGGGAGCGGGAGACCGATGTACGTGCTCAGTGGCTAGAGTTGTTCATAGCTTTATCTTCACCACCCTTGGAAGGGAAATTCGGGGACGAATTTCTTTAAGGGGGGAAGTTTGTAATAACCCAGTTCTTATTCTTGAGGTACTGGTTTCTTCTTTTATTCTTTCCTTAAGTGTTTTTGAGAAAACAAAGAAAATGGGAGAAAATCCCAAAATTTGTGGGTACATGCCGTGTACTTTTCCAGACGCCGTGTACATTGGCCCTGTGGGATGAGTACACAGGGCGTGTAGCCCTGTCGGCAATGAAAGGTTTAAAAACCGACTACACACCATGTAGTGGGTATTTACATGCAGTGTAGTTAGTTGACAGGTGAATAGTAAGGCAGTGAAGGTAGCTGCCAGCTGAGCGAAAGTACATGCCATGTACTCAGGTATTACATACTGTGTAATCATGTCGATATATGAACAGTGCCACACTGGAGAGGGGCCACCAGAGGAATAGTTTAAAAAATGAAAAGTACACGCGGTGTACTTTAGAATACACACCGTGTAGTTTGGTTTTTTCACTTAAAACGGGCAGTATCCTCCTCTATTCACAGAGGAAGATTAAAATGATGGAGAAGATCGGGAGAGGCGACAAGAGCATGGAGGATCTCCTGAACGCACACTGGGAACCTGATTCTGTATCTGTAGATCACGTTGGGACCGCACGGGTAATCCCTCCCTTCTATTTAAGCTATTCATACCAATTCGTTCCCGAGGGGAAGTTATTTGAGGTTGAACATGTAGTTTTTTGCCTCAGATATACACCCTTCTCATGCATTTTGGGAGTCGACGTTCACATTTACCGATCAGTGGAGATTGAGGTAGGTGGTCTGGTGTTTATTTCCAACTGTTGAGTTGAATTTGTGTACCTTTGTGCTACGCGCCCATGTTTTGGGTGTCGTATGGATGGGGAATTTTCTGAAAGGATATATATAATTGTATAGATAACCTAATAATAAGTTTAAACTGCAATTTGGGATCACTTCTTGGATCTAGGACCACCCTGGGGGTGTGTTCCTTTGTTTTGGTGTTTGGAAAGGATGCCCGAGTGTATGCCGTGATTTTTCATGCATTATTTTTCTTGAGAGAAAATGTATATAATTGCTTACTTATGTGTTGGGCTAGGCCTGACTACTTGTTTAGCTTGAGGGAAAGTGCTTGTTTATCCTGAGGGAAATGTATCATATTCTTGAGGGCAGTTTCATTCATGCCTGATGGAATTATCTCATATGCATAAGGGCAATATTCGTTATGGTTATGGGCAATTGCCTGAGGCAGTGATTCTGATTAGCCTGAGGGTGTGGTTCTGTTAGCATGAGGGAAAGATTCTGATTAACTGAGGGTAATGATTGTTTGTCTGAGGACAGTGTATCATGAATATTCACCATGGTGATTTTCATATATTGTACCTATAATGTTAAAGCACAATCTTGGCATGGTTAAATGAATATTAAAAATGGAAATATAACTGGGAAAGTTAGTTACTTTTTAGTACTACTTTGTTTATTTCATTTTCTACTGCACACTACTATTGCACATCTTTCACTGACAGTTGGGCATGGGCCTTTGGTGGTTGCTAACTAGGATTTATTTCTCACACTCTGTTTGGGTCATGTCTTCTGCCCAAACAGACTACATTGCTGCATGTGTCAATAGGGGAAGGGTCCTTATACAGGTAAATGATTGTTACAGAGGAGTAGGAGAGCATGTGACCGAGTTTAGGCTCGCAATGCAGCTGAGTTCCTATTGCACTATTCTATTTTCTTTTAATGTACCTTGTAATTTGAGTTGGATTGTATTTTATTGTAGTGTATCCTATTATGGATGTTTTTGTAGAATTTGTGACATGCTTTATCTCTATATATATGACTGCTAGTTCTCTTCTACTATAGTTATATGTTTTTTTACTACTTCCATTGTTTCTTGTTTATGCTATTTATCTTTTCTGCTGCGTTACACTTTGAAAAACGAGGGCATAGTTTTCCCACTATTAGACCCGGGCCCTCGCTGCAAGTCGGCAGCCTCTGGCATTTGGAGAAATGTGCTTGTGTTCATGTGACCAACTGGGTTCGGGGAACCCCTGCTGTAGCACCCGGATCCAGGACGTTACATATATATAAACACATATATATATATTTAAATTCTAAATAATACATAAAAATTGTTCACTACAATTGATATTATTAATTATACATAAATATTATAACTATCTCATTTAAACTATTATAATATTAAAATATTACCATGCATAAATTCCATGTCGCGTGTAACAAAAGATGATCAAAGTGTTTTGTGTAGTGAACATTATGCAAATGTAGTAATTTAACACACACACAAACACACACACACACACACACACATATATATATATATAAGAAACTATATTCAATGTTGTGTGAAATGAAGAATATAAAAAATAAAAAATTAATTTGAATAAATATATTTGAAAAAATATAGGGGTGTTACGTCCTCATCCCCCTTAGAAAATTTCTAGGGTGCTTCTTTATACACCATTTACAAATGGGATGTGAAATATTATTAACAAAATAAAATTTATCCATTTGATTTCCATAATTAAACTTCACTTTCCACTTCTTAACTCCCTAAAACCCCTGATATTCACCGATCACCATTTTGAATTTGAGAGAACATCAGACAATTTTCTCATAGCTATCAAAGTCATGAATCACTATGGATTTTCATAAACAAGGTTTTATCTGACCAAATAAATGTTCAACCATGTATTTAAGGGGTAACAAAAAAAGAGAAGGTGTATCATGAAAGTATTCTGACATTTTTCTCATATTCCTTGATAGATTCATCATCAATTTGTTCAAGGTAATGGAAATCCATTTACATTTTAAGATGGAGAGTGTAAGGAAAATAATAATTGAATTTTCCTTTACAAAACTCTTTCCACCCCATAGATTCAATCTATTAGGAATATTATTAATGATTAATTTCTACCACTGATCAGATTCTACCTTCATATGTAATAAAACCTGTAGAACCTTCTCTTAAACAGAACATTAATGGATGTATAATATTATCTCAATGGAGTTAGTCCATTGTTCCACAATTAAGGGATCAGATGATCCATTTAATGTTAGAGGGATTTTTCAGATAAAGGTATCCATAATATATTGTACAATATTAATGGGAATTCAAATATACTCTTGATCCATGTATTTATTTAGAACATGAGTTAACTGAGAGACTATCGTCATGGAGTTTGTGATTCCTACTCTCATCAGGTTGGGCATCTCTTTGGGATAGTCATCAAATTTCCCACAAAATTGATTGTTAACCTAATTCCTCCAATTTCATTACATTAGTTAGACTAAAAGGAAAATTATGGATGAGTAATTTTAAAGTATCAAACACATAAATTCCATTTTAATAAAAGTAAAATGATAACATATAAATTAAATATTTTTACTTAAATTTTAAAATTTTGGGCTTCAATCTATTTTATCCATGATCTATTTCTAAACATACAGTCTTAAAATTATTAATTGGTTCTAATAATGATAGTCCATAACAAGCCTATGATTTTTCCAAAACCTATCAACTGATATTTTCAAACTATGTGCACGGTAAGGCCTATTGTTTTGTACTAGGCTACATTAATTAAGGCCCAAAACACCTTGTCGTAGTTGTTACTTGTATATAAATCTGTTCTAAAACCACATCCACCTGTAGTATCCCAACATGGATTTATATTATTGATTAATCACTTAATCTATACTTTCCAAAATTTAGTGATGTTTTATTATGCTTATTGTATTCCCCAAGGCTTACACAAGAGTTTTCTAATCATAATACCCCAAATAGCTATATTTTTCTTTTGATACCTACTATAAGAACCATTTTCATTATTACACATTAATACATGATTCATTAAATTTGATTAAATATAATTCAAACCATAATATAAATAAGTCTAGTGTATTTGTGAGTTAAGTGCATATGATAAAATATCAAACATGGGATACAAAAAATTTATTGGAAACTTTGCTAACATGCTTCTAAAATTCCATGGATTTTAAAACTTCATGGGATATCTTTGGGAAAATCATAAGAAATGGGTGATATATAAATCCAATTAAGGTAATAAACATGGAATATAGTGATACATTTTATAAAATAGTCATATAAATGGGGAATAAAAATGTTAGGAGTCATAAACATGAACAATGATCATGATATTGCATGATAATCTTAACATGGGAAATATGGATACAATTAAAACACTACATCATAAAACATAGATCAATGATTAAAACACCCATAAAACATGGTGGAAAAGTCCCAAAAAAGAATTAGGTTCACTCTTAATCCCATTGTGACATCTAATGTGACTAAACATTATGTAATGCATTGGAGAATTATATAATTCCAGGCACACCAATCACATTCATTTCATTATCATGCACAAGTGTTTCACATAGAATATACAACATGGATTCATTATTAATCATATTTTATTCCAAGATAATAGTTTTTGGAATAAATATATGTATGTACCATGTAAAATAGGTATATATGTATATTGGTCAATACCCTTGATTGGATATGATTATGGTATTCACTACACGATTGTTTTCGATTGGAAAATCGATGTTATATATTAGCAACATAACGACTCGACAAATAAAATTAAAAAATAGTTTTGATGAGAGATACAAGAGTATATAATGATTATAAAATTAATTTCATATTTATTGGGATATGTAATAATATATCCCATCATAATGAAATGAAGATAACATAAATATGGTAAAAAATATACTTGAATAAAGAGGAGGAAGGAAAAGATCCCATACTTGAGTGTGTGAATAGAAATTATTGGGAGGGTTTTTTTGAGATATTTATGGAACCTTGGGAGGAATATAGAGAATAGAGGTAAAATTATGGATGTGATGTAATGAGTATTAGTGAAGAGAAATGGGAGTTTGGGATGGTTTATATAGTTAAAGTGATGGATTTCATTATTATTTATGTTTCAGAATGTACATGATAAAATAAAAATACCCACAAAATATCCGTTGGTTTCTTCCCAATATAATTGGATCTCATTATTTTATAAGGAAAGGTATGAAAATAATAAAATAATACACTTGATTATGTATTGGTGAGTCATACTCATAATGAAATGTTTTCTAAAACATAAAATATATTAATGGTTTTGGAGGATACATAAGGGATTTATAAAATTAGTAAAATAAATATAAAATGAATTTTTTTTAAAGGTAAATAATATATTTGGTCATTTATAACATTTATATTATTTATTACATTTATTTTGGGTTATTATGATGTGATAATACGCAATTCTTATTTATAAGGTACTTAATTTTTACCTGAAAACATGATTGTCTCATAAAATTATGAAAAATTAACCATTGGAAACTTTTGATGTTCTAATTACAAAAAAAATATACTCATTTTTTTAAATAATTCTCTAAATATGTTAATTTTAACTTTTAATATAAAATTTACATTTATCAAGAAATGATGAGTTTTTTAAAATAACTATTTTCGAAAACATATAAAAATTACATTTTAATTCATAAAAATAATATGAAAATTTATATTTAATAAAAATTATTTAATAATAATATTTAATTAAAATATTTAAAATATTAATATATCCATTAATAAATAAAATTAAATTCATTAATTGAATTTGAATATTTGAAAAAAAAATACTATTTGTGTTTTATTGTATCAAAAAATTAATCATTTATAAAGTATCTATAATAGGATGAAAATATATTAATTATTATATAAAAAATTATATAAATACATGTAATTCATAGGTCACAATACATATCCATTATATACACAAGAAAACTCTCTAAGAGTAAGGTGCACAATATTGAGACTTTCATGGGGTGGTTCGACGTACATGGTTTGGTCCATGAGTTTGATGAGCTTGAACGAATTTTTTAAATGGTTTGGCTCATGATTATGTTGTTGGATCATACATTCGGATGGGTTAGGGGAAAATCATAGTGATTCGGTCACCCTTAGAAGCTCTGATAACTATGATTCAGAAGGTGTAATCTTACTGGTTGAGGTCACTACTTACTTTTTCTCTGAAAATTTAGTTTATTAAAAAAATATATTTCTACTTATCATTTGATCATTGTTTAGTGGATATATTATCAATGGTAATGATACTTCACGGTATTTTAAATCCAATGAGATATAATAAAAAAAATTCATGTGTTTTTTGTAACCATATTATATAATAAAACATTTAATTGAATTACAAGGGGGATTTTATTGATAACAGTTTGGGTCATTACACATATAGTGCCACATTATCCCGTTAAAGAATATACAATGGGTTCACTAAGATAGTGATCCAATGAAATAGGTACTGATTATTTTATTTAGGTAATTATTTTGGAGGTTGGTCATATGGTTATTCCATTTTTAAGGGGTTTTACGGGTTTTGTATGGGTTCTATGAGATAATGTTCCTAATAAAAATATGTTTAATATATTATTTATATGGGTTTATGATGTTTCCTTCGATCAATATTGAAATCAAATGTATCATCATTATTTATCATTATGAATATTTTCCTTTTTTAATGTCTTATTCCAATTTTTATTGTTCGATGATCCCAGTATTAATGGGTATGCGTATTCTTATTTTGTACATATGAACTTTGATTATGACATCATCCCCTTATGCTAATTATATAATCATTGATGAAATAAATTTGTGAATGATTATGTTTTTTATTAACAATTTTATCTCACCCTTCATATCTTTCCATTTTCCAAAAATATAATGAATGATATTTAATTTATTTTTTCATGAAGGTATTATATATATATATAATGATGATGAATAAATGTAGAATAATAAATTCTAGGTCATGTTGGAGAAATATTCATTTGATGAAAAATATATTATTTATGTAAGAGTTTGTCATAAATTTAAAAAACTCTAAATATAAAATGTCATTCATAATATAACTGATCCTTGTTTTCTTTTCGATTTTGTAAGGTTTGGATGGAAAAAATTAGGCCACAATTATCAGTATCAAAGTTGGAAATGTAATGTCTACGATTTCAGAACCTGATCTAGGAGTGTAGGTTTTGGGATTCTATAGTTTCTATCAATGGCCATTTTAGATTAATTTTTACAATAATATTATTTAATGTGAGGACATATTAAGAGTTATGGATATCATTCTTGGTCCATATGAATATGTATGATAATTTTTCCAAAGTCTTAAATACATAATTTTAGGGTTTTAAATAATTAACATTATGAGGGTAATAATCAAATTTTTGTGGTTGTATATTATGTTGGTGTATTTTTAACCCAAAGGATAAACATGAAATATTTTTTGGGAGGAATTATTTTTCATCTATAAAGAAAAAAGGCTAACCTGTATGATGGGTGAAAAACCATCACAATAAACATGGTGGTGGGTCTTGATTTAGTGGATAATGAAAGATAATGGTTTTTCAACTAACAATAGTCTATGTGATGTCCTGGTTAGTCTAACATTTTATAGCTAAATATAAATTTTATTATGAAGGCATAAGATATTTTATTAGAGGAATAAATATTGATTTATCTTGGAAAAATATAAGAAAAAATAAATCTAATCATTGGGTTTCAAACTTAGTCAAAATTTTTTTGAAGAATTTTAATGATATTGATTTTTAGTGATATAGTTTCAACTTCGGGTTTTACTATTGAATTTTTAATTTTAGTGTATCATAAGAAGATTATTTTTATTTTGGGAATTAGCATACAATGTGTTATCCATTTAGGTTTTTGTTAAAATATTATTATAGGGGAGATATATTGTTATACCTTTTATGGTTTTGTGGTGTTTAAAATATTCTTTTAGTGCTCCTTGTATGAAAAAATAATTGTGAATACTTATATTTTAAAAAAAATATGATATTCTAGTAGAATTGCTGCTAATGGATGAAATTATACTCGGCAGGTAAGTATATTTAACTATGTTTTCAATATAGACAGTGAATGACTTACAGAACTCTAGGAGAATAATTCTTAAAAACAATTATTATCCTATAATCTCCAATAATGATGATAATATAGTCTTTTCAATCATCATAGTTTTATGGTTTTTAAGCCATTAACATTCTATTAATCATTCACTTTCTTATGATCAATGACATCAATCACATTCTATATTTTTTTAAGTTTTTATTTCATTCCCACATATGTTATCCTATTTAGAAACCAAGTTATGTGTAATTATATATGACATTTTTTAATTCCTATTCTCTCTTATTAAGGGAGTGTTTTATTAATCTTTTTTATGATGTTAATTTACAATAAAATACTTTTCAAATATCCATCCTTTTATTTCTGAGATAATGTTCAAATTCTGAGGATAAAATTTATTGTGGGGGGGGGGGGGTGTAACAAATCAAGATTTAAAAAATAATGAAAATTATATTACATAGTATAAATGACAAGTAACACTGATTTAGGTTGAATTACACCCAACAATGAGTTTTTTTATAGATTGGTTACACGTAAGAAAGTGTTTTACAGAACTTAAATGACCCATTTTATATTTTACCATTATAAAATAGACATAAAATTGTTGGGTAAGAATAGTATTAAATTATTTATTTAATATATATATATATATATTTATAACTCAATATATATTATTTATAAATTTTTAGTAAATAATCAATCAATTATTATAATAGTGATTTTATTCTTCAAAAATATGTTTTTTTGAAAAAAAAATTATTGAATTTCATGAAAAAAAATTTGTAATAAATTTTCAAAACCACTAGAAATTTATTTTATAAAATTATCATCATTTTTTTAATTTAAATATTAAAATTTACTTTTTATTTTTTTTATTTTTTGAAAAATATTTATCTTTTCATTGAAGAGTAAAAAATACCCATTTTTTTTCTAAAAATTGTTTTATTTTCTGTAAATTTTAAAAAATGAAAGTGCCAAAATGTTTTGAATATTTTGTCAAGTAATTTATTTTTTATTTAATCTTATTAATTAAATTGATTCAACTTTATACTAGTTTTCAGTATACGTATTTTTGGGCTTAATATCGGGTTTTTTTATAAAAAATATTCTAAAATGCATAATGTTTCTCAATATTAATTAATTAAAATAATAACAAATAGAGAATTTTTTAAATGAAAATTTTATATTAAATATCAATAATTATTAATTAAATTTAATAAAATGATTATTATTTCTCATAAATTTATCATATAACCATCCATTTTGAAAATAAATACTCTTCTTGAAATGCTTTTGTCTCACCGAATTTAAATGAATAATGTTAAATTAAATTTTTTCACTTAGAGCAATTAAATTTAAAAAATTGATTCTATATTAATAATAATAATAATTTTTAATTTTTAATAAGGTAAACTAAACTTTAGACCAAAATGAATAGTGAATATAGTTCAAATTAATTATTACAGTTAAGGTAAAAAAAAATTATTATGGGATTAAACTAGATTAATACGAGTGATAATGACACAAAATATTATATTAATATTATTTATTTTTTTTATTTTCAAATTTTTCCTAAAATTATTTGAAATATATAAATAACTTGGTAGTTTCCTTTGAATATGACCAATATAATAAGTTGTGTAATGAAAAGGAAAAATGAACTTTCCTTCCATTTAATTTATATAATGATTTTGGATTAAAAAAACATAGGATAGTTTATTGATATTTTTTTTGAATGGTAAATCAGTTATTTTTATCATAATAATTTATCTTTAATTTTTATAGAAGATATTATTACTTTTAATTCTTAAGAAATGCCAACAGAGTAATTATT
The DNA here is from genome assembly GCA_963277665.1 of Viscum album. Classification (NCBI taxonomy): domain Eukaryota; kingdom Viridiplantae; phylum Streptophyta; class Magnoliopsida; order Santalales; family Viscaceae; genus Viscum; species Viscum album. Next base: position 1,215,674,813 of record OY728137.1, read on the forward strand.
TATCTAGAAATTAAATGAAATTAATGATACTAAAAAAATTAAAAGTGAAGTATATTTATTGATTTATTGTGTTCAATTTATTTTTTAGAATTATATATCATGTTTCAGAGGTTTTTTAATAAGATATTTTAATAATATATTTTTATTGATGTTTTTAAATTAATTGAAATTATAAATATCAAAATTGGCATTAATGTTATTTTATAATAAATGGAATTTTAATAAATGATTTAAAATTATAGAAAATAATATATTTTTACAAGTGATTATTAAATGTTAATAAATATCCAATATGTGATATTAATGAAAAAAATATTATTTTATAATGATTATTTTGACTACTAAATTGAAAAAAAATCCATTAGTGTGGTTAAAGTTAAAAGATTGTTCTTTCCCTATACAAGTGAATTTGTTAAAATTTGTTTTCAACACACAAAGATTTTCATTTGATGAATTGAATTTTATAATTATTATTATTGGGTAAAAATTATATAATAATTCTTATTTTAATTTAATATTAATTGATAAATTACTTAGGTCAGAAAACTAGTTACCATAATGAAAACCCAAATTAAGAAAAATACGAACACTTAGGAATTAATGAATAAATTATCTAAAAAAAGGTATTTTATTATGTGGTTGAGGTGTAAATAGACTATATAATCCCTCAAAAACTATAATTATAAATATTCGATCCACTTTATGTATGATTGACTTGTCAATAATGAATAATTTTGGGTATTTTTATAAAAGCCACTACTCCACAACTATAAAAGGGAACACACTACCCTCAATTCTTTAAACATATCAGGACATTTGGATCATCCAAAACTGAACAAAATAACATCCCAACTTATCCCCACTATTACTATATGAATTAAATTTGTAAAAATTCCATCCTTTAAGGATTTAGTGTACATCGATGGAGGATACTTGATGAAGAGGTAATGTTATTCAACAATGGTCTTTGTTTTAATTCTTTCTAAAACACCCAAAATTCATAATATACAATGATGATATAATAACCTATGAATCATAAATATACATAGTTTTTAATTTCATAATTTTACAACCTACAAATTTACACACTTCCATCAAATGGGTTATGAAATCATTATTGGTGTGTATGAAAGACTACCACCTCACAAAACATTGTTATTCAATTTTCTATTACCACCTCTTATAGTTGGGTATAATGATGGTTAAAAAGATTATATATTATATTTATAATATAATTATTCCTATTGATTTATTATATAACATATACCATTTTTAAGTTCCATTCTGAAAGGGATTCGACAAAATCATTGGTGTGCATGGCGGACTACCGCCTCATGAAGTGATGTGATTCGTTATTCACTAATGCACTACATGAAAGGAAATAAAGGAATATATATATATATATGATATAAATAAAATATTTATGATAATATAAACATATTTACCATTATGGAAATATAATATATCAATATTTTTTTCCTTTTTTACTCACTGAAAAAATGATAACATCATTCATGGATGTTTGGACTACCTTTTCCTGAATGAGATGTGATGTCTTTTTTTACCACAACCTAATAATAATGAAATATATAAGTATATATGATGAAGTAATATGTTATCTATGATATAATTATCATTCTATAATGTTAAAATATTCTTTACCTTCTTTCGATAATGATTATTGAAAAATGGAAACGTTACTCATGCATACGTACGACCTACCGTCTCTATGATAGTAAATTTTGTTAATTTTTTATAACCATAAAAATAATAATTTATGTATAAATATTATAATTATTTCACAATTTTTTCGCTGAATATGTCAAAATAATGACATATTTGACCACAATGAACCTACAAAAGCCATTTTTGACACATTAGCCAAATATGGTAATAACATCCAACGTAAACGTAATAGGTTATTTAATTGTATATAAAATGTGTATAAATAAAATAAAATTAATAATAAGCTTGAATTTTTTTATAAATAAATTAAATATTTAATACAAGTTTATTATTTAGTAACAAAAAAGACACATGTGGCATTTCAGACTCAATGTAAGGATTTTTCTATTCTTACTTTTATTTCTATGAGATATATGCCATATCAACCACTTATTTTTATTGTTTGGTGTATATAATGAACATGAATGTATTTTATTATTATTATAATTAAATAAATTGGGATTTACAGATCCATTTGAGGACTTATTTTATGGGGTTTATAGTTTCAATGTTACCAAACTGGTAATGGATTTTGGTAACAATTTTTTCTCTTTGAGACTTATGTCATGTTATACACCTATGTTCTTTTTTGAGGTGTATATATATAAAATTTGATATTAAATATAATAATTTTTTTATTATAATGGTAATTAATTGTCATTTAATGTAATCCTTTAATGGGGCTTACAATTTAATGATTCCAAAGTGGAATAGATTTATGTCACAATCTCATCCTTTTTCGGGATTGTTTAGTATTATGTTTCCAATAATGAGAAATTTTTATAAAAATATCAATAAATTATTGAATTTTATTATCCTATATATATTAATTATATTTAAAAGTAATAGTATAATTTTCATACTCTTTATTACTTAAATTTTTTGAGAAAATGTTTTTAATAAAATCATACATTATTTCTCTCTTCGGACGAAAATATGTTTTCTTCCAAAAACCTATTTTCTAAAAATCATATAATTTTTTTTCAAAATTTAAATTTAATTTTGGATTTTCATTTTTACCCATTAATAATTTTTCAAAGGAATCGTCTTGTCACTTTATGTTTAGGGAAATTTTCTAACCTCTTAATAGTGAAAAATGAATGATCTTTTAATGTGTACAACATGTATGGATTTAATGACAACCATAAACATCATTTCTTTGAATCTTTCATTCAATGTAAACAAAGTTATTTTTTTATAAATTTTTAATATTCTAGAAATAATTAGTTTTAAAGTCATTTTTCAAAAAAAATGTATTTTCAAACTTTTTTAAGTTTTAAAAATTGCTTTACAAAATTAGAAGGATATTTTACTCAGGAGTGGTTTTTTTGACTTTTTAATGGGATTTACATTCACAAATATTTAAAAACATTGTTTTTACTTATCCTATAATGGTGATATTTTTATTGATACCATCCTCATTCTTTATATGGATGAATTATCATTGTTTCAAAGAGATTGTTATGGAACCCAATGTTTCATTGGAAAATCATGTTTTGAAAATAATAAAGGTTGTTTCATTGAGTTTTGATGAACTTAATTTTCAATTTTAATTATTCATTATTTGGTTCGTAGAAAATTTAAATCATTACTATTTCCAGATAGCTCCATGTGATCCCATTATAGATTATATGATGGGTGTTCCTAGATAGAACCCCAATGCATAGTGTAATGATTATGTTCTATAGAAAATTATATTTGAATTTGGTCATATAGTAATTCTAATATGTATGGGTTCTCTAAGGGTTCTATGAGATGATGTTTCAAGATAACAATATGTTTTATCTATAAATAATATGGGTTTATGATGTTTAATTAAATAAAGTTAGAATTTACATTGATTATCATTATCGATTCAATGAAATTTTTCATCTGTTAAATCCTTATACCATGTTTTAATGATTTATGTTCTAGGTTTTGCGGGTTATGAAAATTCTTATGTTATAATCATGTAGTTTGAGCATATCATCAGACCCTTATATTATTTTTATACTCATGGATGAAATTAATTTTTTAATACTTACATTTTTACTTACCTAGATTTTAGATCACCCTTATTATCTTTCCTTTTCCCCAGGTTATGTTAAATAAGGGTGAATGAATTATCTATAAAAATGATTTTATATAGACGATGATGATGACTTGATTTGAATTAAGATAAGATGGGTTAACTGGAAAAATAATATTTTAATGATAACCAATATTGTATATGTAGTAGTTTTTTATAATTCTATAAAACTCTAAATGTAAAAGGTCCTCCAAAATTTAAGTGATCCATGTTTTCCATTTTCTGTTTTATGGGTTGGATGGAATAAAAAAAGGTCAAAATTATTGACATCAAATATGATAATGTACAATTTATGATTTTTTCATTGTATCCTAGAGTGAATGTTACTGACTTTCATAGTTGGTATCAAATGTAACCACCCATCCCAGTTGGGCCCATCCAACAAAACCCCAAGCCCGCCTCCAATAGGCTAGGGGTTAGTGACCTGCTCTGAGTAGGTATATCAATAACATGGGAGGCATTGACTATGTACTTTTTCAAACACACATATCTCCAAGCCCACAAATACTAAAATGTAAAAAATCCACTAGGAGATAAAAATTCATGTTTACACTAAATGAAACCAACAGAGTACAACAGAAAGTACGGTGTGGAATGTAAACTAGGCCAGAATACAAGTAGACCAAAATGTAGAGTATGCAAACTAAAAAGTTAAACATGTAAGAAAAATAATCATTACTAGGACTGCTTCCCATAGCTGTAGGAACACCTAGGACTATAAGAAATATTATAAAGCTCGATCCAATCCTAGTCCACCCTAGAATCCATCAAAAGGCCACTCGTCTGCACAAGAAATGAAATGTGTGGGAAAATCCCGTGCATGTATGAGTATAAAAATACTCAGTAGAGGACCCTAAAAACCACAAAACAATACACAGGTAAAGGTATAATAATCTTATAAAATATATGTTTAAATAATATATAATAATAGAAACACATCTAGATAAAATCGAAACCCTAACCCGTAGTCCATTGGTAAGTCATAACAACTGCATACCACTTCATGGGATTTAGTTTGAAGGTTACACAAAGCACTTGTCAGAGAGAACTCACTCCATGAGTCCAATAGATCTGTTGATGTCTATTCAAGAAGTACATTCATTGGGAAGTGTCACGAGATATAGAGAGAGATAGTGGGAGAGTGAGAGATGAATTGTTAGATTTGGAGAGATAATAGATACACTAATTCAAGGAGAACATACACTTGAGTGGGAAAATATCATGATACATGGATGAGGATGATAGACAGTACCTTGGAGGATACCAAAAATTAACTGTATTCTCCCACTAAGTAGAGGATCGACATCTTGTAGGATTGGTCACATCGACGCCTGACTCTACCTAGGGTAAATAATGGGTAGAGGATCTCACTTTGATCCTCTCAGAGGGATTCTAACTCTATCCTGAAAATCTATCTGAAGGGATCATAGTCTTATTGAAGGAAATGATACATGAACTTCAGGGGAACATACAAAAAGTGGAACTAACCCAAATAGATTTTTTCAAGAGATGGAGGACGGAATGATTAAGACATGTACATAAAAGTATACAGAATGTAGAAAGGTCACACGCCATGTCCTACGACCCCTGGCACTGCCCGTGAACAACAACCTGTATCAAAGGGATGTCATGTAAAAGGATGTATACATGGAGTTTAAGAGCATGAAACACCATGTTCCATTAATCATAGTGGAATCCATATATTCTGGCCATGTGCCCGTACACAGTTTCAACCCATTTGATCCATACCGTGTACTAGTATATAGAACAACCCGCGTATTATGCTAACTCTGGATGTGTGGTGGAGTACATGTCATGTATTCCAACCTGTGTCTGTGTTTTTAGAGATACACACCATATTTGTAGAATGTCACACACACCATGTGAAAATGTTCACAGACTATGTATATACATAGTGCATCATGAAACCCAAGCCTCCAATGAGTCAACCCCACACGACATGTTCTTCGGGATTCACATCATGTGTATCATGATTTTTTACAATATTTGTTCTTCGTCACAATGCTCTGAGTGATCCTCTATTCATCTATCCAGTTATCTAATAATCACAATACTCCATGTTTGAGGTTGTATCATGATCCCATTGATATTTCTGTTGGATTTAGGCCTTTGATTGGCCCAACAAACGAGCCCTGCTCCACCTGCACGAAGAATTATTGAAGAACGATCCAAGAAGATTTGTCATCCACCATCACCTTATCACCTCCACTAGGTCTTTGTGATGTTTGATCTCTGGTTTAAAATCATTGCATTGTGAAATAGACTCGAAACAATTAGTTGTTCATCATTCCATAATGAATGTGAAGAATTCTGGGAAAAAGTGGGAAGATGTTCAATAAAAAAATTTAGGAATGAACCTCCTCCATCATTTTCCATTGTGTGAATCTGCTTTTTTTAGTATTTTTAACAAGTAAAATCAAAATAAAATATTTTAATCATCTTGAATTAATTCCCAGAATCAAAATTCCTAAGGAAAATGAAAACAAACACCCTCCTACAAGAACACACAATCTGTGGATCAACATATTTTTGGTTTCATCCACATTCTTCATTTAGTCAATGAATGGGGGAAAAATAATGATAAAAAACCCCTACCTCAATTTAGTTGAAGAATAATCACCGCATCGTGTTCATTGGCGAGGTTCATCGAATCCGTGATGCATCGATCTATTGGTCCATCATCATCTGCCAAAGAGTTATCCTCCAAAGTTCCAATGGAAATCATCAATATATAAGGTTATATGAAAAAACTTTTGGATTTTCCATAAGCATATATTTTTAGAGTCAAATTAGTTTATTTAATAGTTAAAAAGTTTTAAATAAAACAAATTATTAATTTATTTCATTTCCTTAAAAATCCAAAAAACTAACTTTTGGAGTCGACCCACGTCAGTCGATGTTAGGCCTTACCTAAGGTAAAGTCACTACTTTGAACACAACGGTGCCCTCAAGTTTTCTATCTAGGAACCTATTTATAATTTTTTTCACATCTAATAGAGAATCACCCATGCATGCTATATAACGGTTTAAATTATTTCAAACATTTATTCTAGGAATCTTGGGCCCTAGAATCGAAATTCGTCGCAAAGAATACTCTCATAATAATTCCATATAATATTTAAAAATAATACTCAAAAAATATAAGACATTATATTACCCCTACCTTAAGGATTTTTCATCCTACAAAATCCAAAACTAAAAGGATACTAAAATAGATGTGGGTATTGTGCATGAATCTGAGCCTCTCACTCCACATGCTATCCTAAAGATTCCTATGATGCCATGGGAGACACACAACAATGGAATCAATCACCCACAAAGTGTCCTCTCTTGTCGAGCCTCGATCTCCACTAGGTACTCTAAAAAGGTATCTTGATCCTCGATGTCTAGCTCGCCCTAGTTGATGATGTGTGATGTGTCAAGCACGTACCTCCTTAGCTGTGACATGTGGAAGACATCATGTACATGGTGGAATAGTGATGGTAGACATAGGTGGTACACCACCTCACCAACACTACACATTATCTCAAAAGGGCCGATGAACATTGGAGACAACATGCTACCCCAGCCAAACCTCCACAACCCTCATCGATGTGAGACACGAAGGAAGACATGATCTCTCTATTCGAAATATAGAGGTATCCACCATCGGTTAGCATAATACTTATTCCAGATTTGTGCTATCTCCATCTTCTCCTGGTTGATCTAGACCTTCTCGAGGGGTATCTTATACCAAATCTGGACCCATGAGTGCTGACTCATCGGGGTCAATCCAACAATGTGGTGACCAGAAGGTTCTCACATATAAATCCTCAAACGGTGCCATATCAATGGTGGAGTGGTACTTTTTTTGTACTTGTACTCTACCTGTGGTAGGTGGTCTTCCCAACTATTACTAAAATCCATGATATAGTCCCACAATATATACTCTATAACATGAATAGTTCTCTCCATCTAACCATCTATCTGGGGATGGAATGATGTTCACAAGAATATCCATGTCCCAAAGGCCTCCGGAAATCACATCCCGAAATGGGATGTGAAACAAGCATCACGATCTAAGACTATCATTGAAGGGAAACCAGGAAGCTGAACTATCTCCTACATGTAAGGGTATCCCAATCTCTTGATGTTACTCTTCTCCATGATATCTATGAAGTGGGAATACATGGTCAGTCGTTCAACAATAATCTAGATGGAATTTTGTCCCCTAGATGTTCATGGTATGATCGTCACAAAGTCCATCGATATTTCATCCAACTTCCACTCGAACACTTCCATGGGTGAGCTAACCCTACTTGATCCTAGTGCTCATCCTTCACATGTTAGCACGTAAGGCATCAAGAAACAAAATATGTTACTTCTTCTTTATACACACCCATAAAAACCGATGTTGGTGGTCCTGGTACATTTTTTCACTCGAGGATGTACTACTAAAGGAGATGTATGAAACTCCCCAGAACCTCCTCCCGAAATGCCACTGGTACAACTGTTCATAATATGAAAATAAAATCATGTTCCCCACCTTGATAATATCCACCAGGATAATTTCTTATAGATAACTAATCATGTAAAGTCTCACAATCGACATCCCCTAGTTGTACTTCCTGACTTTCCCTAAGAGTGAAGGGGTAAAGAACATCTACTGGAGATAAGATGCATTGTATCCATACATGAAGGAAAATTGTGGTGAGGCCAACTGCTCTGACACCCTAGTCAGCAATTGTGAACTTGATCTTATACTGAGAGAATTTTCCACAACATTCCCCTTCCAAGGAGTATAGATGATCTCAATGTTATAATCCTGGTGGAACTCTAGGAATCATCTCTACCTCAAGTTTATTTCCTTTTGTGAGAAGATGTAATTGAGTCTCTTGTGGATAGAGTAGAAGATTAAACATTCACCCATCAGGTAGTGTGGCAACATATTCAATGTAAAGAATACAGTTTCTAACTCAAGATCATGGGTTGTGTAGTTCTTCTCATGCGTCCTTAGCCGGTACGAACTATAAGAAATCACTACCTGCCTATCCATCAGGACACAACCAATCCTGATCCCTAATTTGTCGCAAAAAAAAAACATACTCAATAACTTATTCTAGAAAGATCAAGATAGATATTCTTATCAAACACTTCTTCAACTACTAGAAATCCTACTGGGAATTCTCTATCCATACAAAAGGATAATTCTTTTGGGTCAAGGCTATCATCAGTGATGATATCTGAGAGAAAACAGGGATAAATCTCTGGTAGTATCCTACTAGCTGAAGGAAGCTTCGCACCTCTATCACACTCCAGGGTGGATCCCATGATAACACCGCCTCAACCATATCTAGGTCCACTATTTCCACATATTCTAAGATAACATTTCCAAGAAAGTGGACCTCCTATATCAAAAACTAGCACTTCAAGAGATTCCCATAAAGATTGTGCTCTATGAGTACCTATAGAACCATCCAAAAGTGTCTCACATGCTTATCCTCTTAAGAAATGTACACAAGGATGTTGTTGATGAAGACCAATTTGAACCGATCTAAATACGATTGGATGATCTGGTCCCTAAGTACCATGAAAACTACAAGTGGGTTTTGTCATGAAAAAACGCATCACCAAGTAATCATTTTGCCCAAAGCGGCATCTGATAAACGCCTTCAGTATATCCTCATCCCATACTCGTATCTGGTCATAAAAAAATTGAATTTCAACCTTTGAGAACCATTTCACCTCTCTAATATGATAGAAGAGGTCGTCAATCCTCGGTAGTGGATAATTTTCTTCAATGCTACCTGATTCATGCACTAGTAATCCACACACAACCTCAAACTCCCATCCGAATTCTTGGAAAACAAACCTGGGACTACCAAGACTAAAATAATGAGTATTACAAATCCCATACTCTGAAAATCCTCTAACATAACCCTCATCCTACAAATATATATGATTTCTATATGATAGAATGATGAAGATATCGGCGCCGTCCCGAGGAGCCGTTCGATGCAGAATTTGATCTCTTGGTGGGGAGGTAATACCGAAACAACTTTTGAAAAGATGTCGTCATACTCCACCACTACTATTGGGAACTAGAAACTCATAATATCTGCCACTCCAAGGGTAAGGCTAGCCAACACATTAGTGATCGGTTGTACCCTCCATTACATGAGTCAATCCTGTTCTACATAGGTCTCTTTTTCACTAATAAAGAAAACCCTCATCCCATTGTTGAAGACACACTACACTCTTCTCCTAAATAACTAAATATGGGAATGAACTGAAGATAACCAATCCATATCAAGGATGAATTTTTAAGGCCTCAACACTTCCACCATGTGGGTCCAACTAAAACTATCTCCTCCAAGGGAAAGATCACACTGTCTCCAAAGATATGTGATCATCAAGTCTCGTCCCGTAGGTGTCTCTATGAATAATCGTGAAGTCTATAGCTCTACCCGAATCTCAAGGATTCTCACAAGATATTTGGGGAGGAAGATATGTCTAGAACCATTGTTTATAAGTATGGAAGATAAGTAAGAAAAGACATAGATCATACCTTGAATCATCTGTGGAGTCCCTGGGTCATATGCCTTGACCACATGCAGATGTACCAGCCCTATCTCCCCACCTCGCTGATCCTTGTATGGACCTCTAGGGGGTAGTGGTGGAAATAGATCAAAGTGTATGCCACCACCTATAGCTATCCCTATACATCGGCCACCTCCACAACCTGGAGGTTCTTCCTGCTCCATTTTCTACCTCTGCATCAGTGGTCCATCCACCACCTCCCTATCAGTGCCTCGACGGGTTGGACAATCTCTAGTGAGATGTCCTCTACTATCACACGAGTAGAATCACATCTCCCTAGACTTCCTAGATCAATAATGAGATCCCTATAATTAAAATACCCTATCTTGAGTCCCCCTACAATGTCTCCCATGTCCCAATCCATGTGGCTGATATCAGATCTCAGCTGCCAAGGTCTCTGCACCTGTCTTCATAATACTGATTGCAACTAGCTGTCTCTGATCAGCCAAGAATCTATCGACCACCAAAGCTCACTAAATCACTCATGCATAAGTTTAAATTCAATGAATCATGAATGTACCATGGAGGTCTCATCATAGAAATCTATTTAAGGTTAGAGCTTTGATGAACTGATCCCTGACCATGTCCATCAAGTACCTCGTGAGGTTGGTGAACCTTATTGAATAGTCATCCACTTTAAAACCGCCTTGATGGAGCTGAATAATCTTCTGAAAACATACTACTCTCAGTGTAACCAGATATAACTCCTCCACAAAGAGTTTCTAGAACTCTTTCCACGAAAGTGTCTCCTTGTCATGAGTCTATGTGGCCAAACTCCACCATCTTCCCACTGAACCTCGAAGAAGGATTTCTCCTAGGACTACAATCTGGTCTATTGGTGTCCTCACTAGATGGAAAACTCTGGTCACCACCTCAAGCAAGTCCTTAATCTCTTGAGGGTTGGGCTCACCTCAGAACCCAAGGGGCCTCTGTCTTGGAAACTCATGGAGAACTCTCAGCCTATGGTCCTTTTCTGTTGGTAATATAGGTACCACATGATGCTCTACTGGCAGTGGTATAACAGGTGCACCACTTGAAGGTAATGCCTGTGAATATTCTCCCGGAATCTATGGCTCATTACTTAGGGGGTCATCCTCGTGATTGAGTTGTTGAATCCTTGCATGTATGAATCATAGGGGAATCCTGTAAAGAAAAAAGATGTACCATAGTCAAGAGTATTTTTAGATATATGACACAAGAGGACATGGAAAACAAAACCCATTATTATATGTTTTATGTACCATTTTTTTGTTTCCTTACAACTACTATTTTCATGTACTGTGTCGAAAAGAAGGTAATAAGAGTCCTAATGAATGGATACGTAGGTCGCCCACAACAACACTAGGGTCCCTATCCTAAAAGACAAGTTGAAACCATTTAACAATTTTTCCAAAAACCAATATCATAGACTCTTGGTCCTAAGGTAGAACCGACCACCCTTGATACCACTCTTTCACGACCCATCCCAGTGAGGCCCGTGCCGCGACTCCCCACTCTTGCCTCTAATTTTCTAGTGGTTGGTGACTAGAACCAAGTAAGAATATCACTGACACGGGAGGAATTTCTTATGTACATGTACACATGCTCATATCTCAAAGCCCACAAATGCTAAAATGTAAAAAACCAACTATGAGACAAAAATTCATTCATACACTAAGCCCAACCAATAGAGTATAATAGAAAGTATAGTGGGGAAAGTAAAATAGGCCAAAATACAAGCCCACCAAAAGAAAGAGTCTTGAAACTACAAATTCAAGCCTTTAAACAAGAAAATAGGTACTCAGACTGCTTCCCATAACTATAGAAACACCTCGGCCAATAAAAAAACTCAGAAATCTCATTCCGATTAAGGTCTGCCCTAGACTCCATCAAAAGGTCGCTCGTCTGCACAAGATAGGACATGGGAATGCAAATCCCGTGCAAGGGTGAGTATAATAATAATAAGTAAATGACTCTGAAAACCACAAAGAAATATAAAATTAAAGGTACAGTTATCTCTATAAATTATATGTCTACTAAATATATAACAATAAAAACAAATCCTAATATACTAAAAACCTAGACCCGTAGTCTATAGGTAAGTCAAAAAAACTGTATACCACTCTATAGGATTCAGTTTGAAGGTTACACAAAGTACTCATCCAAGATAAATCACTCCACGAGTCTGATATCTATGATTATGTATTCTCGATAACTACATTCATCGGGAAGTGTCACAAGAGAGAGACAGAGAGATATATATAGAGAGAGATGCACTAATAGATCTTAAGAGATAACATATACAATCATTCTAGGAGAACACATTCCTGATTAGAAAAATATCCTGATACATAGATGAGGATCACTACCAGAGACTTGGAGGAAACCACGACTCATTTGGATTATCCTGCTAAGTAGGTGATCAACATCATATAGGATTAGTCACGTCGATACTTGACTATATCAAAGGTCAATAATGGGTAGAGGATCTTGCTCAAGGCCTCTCAGAGGGATTTTGACGATATCCTAAAAGTCATGTTGAAGGGATCATAATCTTGTGGATGGAAATGATAATAGACCTTCAGGGGAATGAGAAAAAGGTGCACTAACCCAAAAATACTTTTCCAAGTGATGGTGGACAGAAAGATCAATCTGTGTATAGAAAAGTACACTTCATTTAGAAAGGTCGCACGCCATGTCCTATAACCCTGGGTACTTCCTGGGTACAACGACCCATGTCAAGGGAATGTCATTTAAAAGGAGGAATAAATGCCGCGTAAGAGAATGACATGCTGTGTTCCATTATCTGGGGAAGACTATATGTATGCTGGCTATTTTCCTATACATGGCTTCAACCCGTGTGTTCCAGACTCTGCATCGGTACATGGGATAGCCCACATATTTGGTAAGTTCTAGTTTTTTGGGGGAGTATATGTCATGTACTCCACCCCGTGTCTTTGAATCACCTAAGATACATGCTGAGTATGCAGAAGGACCCACACTCTATGTGATAATGGCCACATGCCATGTTTACACTTCAAGAATAGAGAAACCCAAGCCACGTTCTTCGGTATATAGGCCGTGTGTATTTCGATTTTTCATAATCATTATTATTCATCACCGCACCTTTGGTGCTCCTTTGATCTTCGATACAACCATCTAATCGATGCAATACTATAGGTTTGAGGTCATCCTTACATCCCATAGATATTTCTGTTGGTTTTGGGCCTCCAATCAACCCTATAAATGAGTCTTGATCCACTTATATGAAGAATGATTAAAGAATGATCCTCCTCAATCTTAGCTGATTCGTCATTCGCTATCACCGCCACAACTCTACTAGGTCATCAAGATGTTCGATCTTTGGGTTGACATCGTTGCATTTCAAGATGGACTCTCAATGATCTTTTGTTCTTCACCTTACAAAGAACATGAATAATGCATGGAAAAATGGGAAGAGATTCAATAAAAAATTGCAGAAACAAGCCTCTGCCATCATTCATTATGGGGTCGATTTGCTTCAATTATCAGGTTTAATAGGGTAAATCAAAATCCACTATTCTAAGAATCATGAATTAATTTCCAGAATCAAAATCACTAAATGAAATGAAAATAAACACCCTCACACAAGAACACTTGATCCACAAATCAACCTTTTCATGGGTTGATTCACGTTCATCATTTAATCGAAGAACGGGGAAAACCAATCGAAAAAACAAAACCCTTACCTCGACTAGGTTGAGGAATGATCATTGTGTCACATTTTTTGGCAAGGTTTATCGAATCTGGGATGCACCGATTGATCACTCCATCATCATCTTCCAATGGGTTATCCTCAAATGCTCCAATAGAAATCATAAATTTGAATGGTTATGTAGAAAGGCCGATGGATGTTTCATAAGTATATATTTATAGAGGAAAATTATGACTTTTAATAATTAAAAGTATTTAAATAAAAAAATTATTAATTTATTTCATTTCCTTTAGAACACTAAAAAATAAATTTTGTAGTTGACCCGCACTGGTCACTGATAGGCCCTGCCTAAGGTAAAGTCACTACTCAGAACGAAACTGTGCCCTCAGATTTTTGATCCAGTAACCCATTTAGATGTTATTACACTTTTTAGTAGAACCCTTGTGCATACTTTTTAAATGTTTAAATTATTTTGATCATTTATTCCAGGCACCTCGGGACCCAAAATTGCACACCGTCAGAAAGCATGGTCTCATAATAAATCCATATAATATTTAAAAACAATACACAGAATATCCAAGACATTATATCAAATGTCATTTTAGATAAATATGGATAATATGATGTTTTAATGTGAGTTTATCTTAAGTGTTATGGGTAAAATACTAGGTATATAAGATTAATGATGATAATAAGTTCAAATTGATAGACACATCATTTGAGGGTTTTATGTAGTAAAAAGGTTGAGGTTATTAATGAAATGATTGGAGTTGTTTTATTAAGTTTGTGTATTTGTAACACCTTGGATCAAAATGATGTGTTATTTATGGAGTAATTATTTATCACATATAAATAAAAAATAGCGACCCATATACTGGGTGAAAAAAGGGCACATATATGAAGGATGTGGGGCCTGAACCTATGATCAATGGATGATTTGGAGTTTTCACCAACCACTATCCTATGTGATGTCTAGTTAGTGTGACCTTTAAAAATTTAAAAATTATTTTTATTTCATAGATATATGGGATTTTATTTTAGGAATAATAGTTGATCTATGTTGGAAGAATAAAAGAAAAAATACTTATAATCATTGGGTTTCTATCATAGTTTGGATATATTTTGAGAAATTTAAGGGTAATTATTTATAATTATTTATTTTCACCTTTGGGTATTCAAATTTAATTTTGTGTATTAATGTATCATATAAAGGTTTATACATTTTGAGAATTATCTTAAATTGTGTTAACCATTTTGGTTTTGGTTAATGTATAACGAAAATAAAAATAGACTTTTAGAAAAAGTATTTTATTAAAATAAATTAATTTTGGGAATTTTAATCCCAAAATTTACTTTGGGTGAAATTCATGGGTTTTTATGAAAATATTGATTTTTTAGTGAATAGTAAAAATATTAAATTTTTTATAATGACCCATATTTTCAATAAATAAATTAATTTAAAATTCCTAAGGTTTTATATTTTTTTTTCAAGAATCCTTTTTTTAATGCAATTAATTTGAACAAAATTTTAATATTTTTTATTATAAGTTTTTTTTAGTTTAAAAATAAGTTAGTCCAAAAACTGTTTAAGAATGAAAAATGTTTCTGCAATTTAATTAATTAAAATAATCTATAATGTGGAATGTTTTAAATTATATTTATATATTATTTATCATTAAATATTAAATTAATTTCATAAAATGATTATATTTATTTATATAGTTAATATAGAATATTCTTTTAAAAAAATACACTTCATTAAAACTTGTTGTCGCTCTATGTATATAAGATTAATATTAAATTTTTATTTTCAACTTATTTGAATTTAATTTTTAAAAATGAATTAAAAATTTAAAATCATAATAATTTCCAATTTCTAATAAGATCAACTTAATTTTATATTAAAATTAATAGTGAATACAGTAAATATTAATTACTCCATTTAACATAAAAATTGATTTACCTAGGATTTAAATTGGAATGATAAGAGTGAAAATGGCATAAAATATTATCTTATTTTTAGTTAATGTGTTTATTTCTAACGTTTACATAAAATTCACTGAAATATAGAAACTACATTCCACATCCGATTGAATACGACCCATATAATAAGTTAATTGAAGTAAAATACAAAAAAGACTCTTTTATTTCTTTAAATTTATATAAAGATTTGTGATAGGGAAAGCATAATAGGATAAGTTATAAATATTATTTTGAAATAAAATTTAGTTTTTTATCATAATAATTTATATTTAATTTTTAGAGATGAAATAATAACTTATAATGCTTATGAAACCCCAATACATAAATTATTTAGTTAGAAATTGAAAAAAATAAATGACACTAAAAATATTATAAGTGAAGTAAATTGAGTGAATTATTTTGTTAAATTGATAAATTAGATGAATATATCATGTTACAAAGGTATTATAAAATATATTATAATTCCATTAATATCTTGATATTTTTAAATTGAAATTAAATGAATAATGTCAAAATTGACATTAATGTTATTTTATAGTAAATGATATTTTGTTAAATGATTTTAATTATCTAAAAACATATAATAAACAAAGCTATTGATAAATTTTAAAAAATATCAAATATATTATACTCATGGAACAATTAGTATTTTATAATGACTATATCGACTAATAAATTGTAAAAAACTATATTAGCATGGTTAAGGTTAAAACGGTGTTTTTGCACGTTACCTGCGCTTCTGTTAAAATTATTTTTCAACCATCTTAATATTCAAATTTTATGAATCATATTTAACACTTATAATAATTGATTAAAAATTTTATAAAAAATATCAATTTAATTTAATTTTAATGGAAAATTTACATAGGTAAGAAAGCTATTTTCCATAATAAAAATCTAAAATGAGAAAAATAAGTATACGTAGAAGTTAAAGAAAAAAATGATACAAAAATGTGTTTTGTTATGTGGTGGAGGTGATGATAGACCATATAATCCATAAAAATTATTAATTATCAATCTTGGATCCACTTTATGTATTATTAACCACCCAATAGTGAATACTTTTGGGTATTTACAAAAATGATAGTCCTCCTAATCTATAAAAGTGAACTCACTCCCCTCACTTATTCACACATCTCAACACGTTTTCCCACAACAAACCTACCCATATAACATACCAAATTCCATAGATCTATCCTAGAAACATTATTTTATATAAATCCAACCTTCTATGAATTTAGTGGAAACCTAAAAAGGATAACCAAAGAAGAGGTATTGTTCTCCAACTAGCGTATTTATTTTAATATGTTATATACCTCCTTAAATTGTTCTCATAAAATAATTATATAATTATATAAGTATATTAAATATAATTATATGTTGTTATTTTATGTTTATTACCTAAAACTACATATAATTTCATCAAATGGGTGATTAAATCTTTATTTGTGGGTCTCATGAACTACCACCTTGCGAAACGATGTCCTTCATTTTTCCATTACCAACTATCAAAGTAGAGTATGAAGATGTATATAAAGTTTATATATGATATTTATTGAATTTTTATACCTTGTGTGTAATTATATAATATATATAGTTTTATGTAATATTCTATAATGGATATGATATCATCCCTCGTGTGTATGAAAGACTATTCCATCGTGAAACAATGAGATTCATTTTTCACTAACGAGTTACATGGATGTTAATAAGGGTAAATATAAAAAATATATGTTATATAAATGTAATATTTTATATATTAATGAAATATTTATAATTTATAATTATAATATAATTTTTTTACCTTTTTTACTAACTGAAAAAATGATACTATCATTCGTGGACGTGTGGACTACCACCTCCTCGAAGCGATGCGATTCCTTTTATCACCACCACATCATGAAAATTGTATATATATAAGTATATATAATGATTTAATATTGTTTTTATGATATAATGATCATTATAGAAATAAAAATATTAAATACCTTCTATCCGAAATGATCATTGAAAAAATGGAATTGTTACTCTTGTATATGTACGACATACGGTCTCCACGATCATAATGTTAGACTATTTATCAAAATAACCTTTAATGATGTGTTTAAAAATTTTAATTTATGTATAAATATGATTATTATTTTCGGATTACTATTTTTTATATGTTTAAATAATTTTAACTATGACCATAATCAACCTACAATCCTCATCTTTAACACATAAACCGAATACAGTCAATACATCAGATATAATCATAATCAATTATGTAATTGTATATAACATGTTAATAATTGAAATAAAATAAACAATAATAATTAAAAAATTATATAAGTAGAATTATTTTATTATTCAAGAAGAATAAGACAAACATGGTATGTCATACTCAAGGTAAGTGTTTTTCTCTTCTCACTTTTATCTCTGTTAGACATATTTCATATTCACCACTTATTTTTTCCTCATGGTGTGTATATATCCCATGAATGTATTTTAAAATTATTATTCTTTAATTTATTATTCTTTACATATAAATTTTATGATATATATTTCATGGGGTTTATGGTTTTAATGTTACCAAAGAGGTAATGGATTGTTTTTAGAATTCTTATTCTTTGAGACTTATTTCATGTAATGCTCCTATATTATTTTATGAGGTATATATACATTCCATTTGACATGTAATACTGTAATTTTCTTTATTTTCATGGTATTTTATGTTTTATTTAATTTCATATTTTCATGGGGAATATGATTATAAGATAGGAATGTGGAAAAAGTTTAATGTTATAATCTCATAATTTATTGGGAATGTTTATGATTACTCTTCTAAAGATGATATTTTTTATCCATATCTCAAAAAAATATTTAATTTTTATATAATATGTTTATTAATCATATTTAAAAGTAATTTTACAGTTTTTACATTCTTTGGTACTTAAAAATGTTGAGAATTGTTTTAAATAAAATTTGACTATATTTATCTCTTTGGATGAAAATATATCTTCTTTCAAAAACCAATTATTAAAAAAAATAAAATTTGTTATTAAAATTTTTTAAAATGATTTATTAAATAAATTTTTACCGCTAATTTTTTTCCAATGTAATCCTCTTGTTTCAATATGATTTAGGAAATTTTAAATCTTTTTGTAGTGACAATGAAATATTCTTATTACATGTTTGGAATTGATAGATTTACTCACCATCATGACTGTCATTCATTTAAATATTTCTTTAGATTTTTATAAAGTTATTTTTAAAGAAATCGTTTTCTAATTATTCTATAAATTCTTAGTTTTAAAAGTGGGTTTTAAAGAGATTGATTTCTAAAATGTTCTATGTTTTATAAAGTGATTTTCAAAATAAAAAGGATATTTTCCTCATGAATGTTTTCAATGGTATTTAAATTCATAAATTTAAAAATCCGTTGGAATTACATATCCTCTATTGGATAAATATTTTATGGATACCATTATTATTTATTCTCCTGATGTATTATGATCATTTGAAAGATATTGTCATGGAACCCAATTATTTTTCTACAAGTTTGTCGTGTTATGAAAATAATAAATGAGGTTTCAATGTGTTAAGATGAATTGAATTATTTATCTGATTTATTAATTATTCGTTTATTAGATATTATAAATTACGGGTGTACCCAAATAGTACAGGGTGAGCCAGTTATAGTTTATATGGTTAGTGTGCCTAAATATTTCTCTAACTTATTGGGTAATTATTATTTTATCTAGAGAATTATATTAAAAGTTGGACATAAAATTATTATAATCTATAAGTATTCTATGAGGGTTATTAAGTGGTTCTAAAAGGGTCATATGAGATTATGTTCCCAGATACCAATATATTTTATATATGATTTCTATGGGTTTATAAGGTTTCATTTGATCAAGATTGACATCACATGGATTACGATTAATGATTCTAATAAATATTTTCCTTTTTAAAATAATTATACCATGTTTTCCTGTTTGATGATCTAGGTATTGATGGGTATGAGTATAATTATGTAATACTCATGGAATTTTATTCTGTCATCATAACCTTATGCTATTATTATGATCACTAATGAAATTAATTTGTTACAACTTACATTTCCTCTTAAAAATAACCTGAGGTCACCTTTATTATGCTTCATTTAACCCAGTTTATAAAGAATGAGGTAGAAAATATTTTGTCTATAAGGGTTTTCATTTGGATGGTGATGATGAATTAATGGGAGATTAGGAAATAAGGGTTATGTTAGAGAAATTATATCTTGAAGACTTGGATATTATTTCTGTATAGGTTTTCTAATTCTATAAAACTCTAAATGTAAAAGGTCCTCCAAATTGTAAGTGATCCAAGTACTCAATTTTATTTTTTTAATTCTTTGATTGAAAAAAATTGGGTCAAAATTATTAACATAAAAACCAAAAATGTAATGTTTACGATTTCAACACCAGAATTGGGAGTGTACGTTCTGGGGTGTTATATTATTGGTATTGATAAAATTCAAGGTTAATATTTTTTTTGATGCTATTTTAATTATATTTAATTTGATAAAATAGATATTATAGTTTTGGATCATACATTCTATCATCTAGATAACCTTGGGATTAAAAAATGTTTTTTGACTTAGTGTGTAATATTATTTTTCAATAAGTTCACTATATTTGGAATATAATATTATAAAGGTTAATAGAAATAGTATTGGCTCAGAAGGGAGTTTTTTTAATAATGATGGACGGGTTATCTTTTGGATGCATATATTATTTTATTTCGAATTTATGGTGACTCAAATTATTTATGAGAAAGATTAAAATATTTTAGTGTTTATATGATTAATGCATATAAATTTTTGTTGTGTGACTATATGACTAATTGATACTATTTTGAGATAAATTTTAAATTAGTCTTAAAATAATACGTGATCAAAGCATTCTATTTTTAGTGATTTCAATTTTATGAGAAATATTTATAATATTTTTATGTTTAGTTACTACAGGAATGATTCAAATTAAAAATTTGATGTTATTGTTGATGCTTTAGAGATTAATGTTTTATTTATAATGAATATTATCAAAACATGCGCTAACCATTTTTTATTTTGATTTATATATTGGAATGTAATAAATAACTCTTAATCCTTTTGGTGATCATGTGATTTGTTATAGGTTTATGCCAATGTGCCAGTACCCAAGTGGTAAAGTCTTCTACTTGGCATCATAAAGACCTAGGATCGAATCTGAGTAGGGATGAATTTACAAGGTACTGTAGCTTCATTGTAGTAGTGATTACAGTAAGGTGTAAGAGGTACTATAGTAGGAACTGTAGCGGTAGTGGTACTGTACTAGTCTGAGTACTGCAAGAGTAGTATTCACCGAAGGGAATTTTAGGGAAAAAATGGGCTTTCAGCCTTGTATTTTTGCCACTTTTCCTTCGGAACTTGGGCTATGTAATTGGTATCCCTCTTCCAAGACAAAAAATAGGTCTTTGATTTAATAATAAAATGATGCTTTATCCACAAACATTTCTAAAAAATAGGTTTACTTTGGTGATTATGAAATTAAAAATTCATTACGATCATTATGATATGTATCAAAGGATGAAATAATCATCATAGAATGAGAAGTAGTAATGAAATCAAATTTTATCGTATTTTATATCTCAATGGTAAAAGATATTATCAAACTCATAAAAAATGAAGATTAATATACTCAATATTATATATAAGGCCACATTTGAAACATCACATGTAATTATGGAATAAGGAATTTTCAAATTTAATCATAATTATAAATTAGATAGTAATTTTAATTTCAAAATGATTCTCTGTCTAGTATAATACCTAACACACAATAATGGATTTCTCAGAAATCTTATGTTACACACAATATTGAGTTATACTAAAAAATAATATATTATTAATATTATTATTTTAAGTTTTAGTTATTTTATATATGATAGAATGGAAAGAATTAATGATATTAAATAAATTATTAAAATATGGTTCACACATGTTTATATAATTATGCATTTGTTAAAAAATTAAATTGATATGAAAATAATAACCAATTGAATATAAAGGTTTTTTTTATGAAAACTATTTAAGTGAGAATAATTATGTTTATAAAATACTATAATCAACTTTTTTGGAATATATTAATGAAAAATTAATTAAATATGATGTTTAAAATTAATCTTATATGTTTTATAGAAATTATTTAAGAAGAAATTCAATTTTCTGAATAAAAGGAGTATTTAAAAAAAAAAATTACCACCTTTTGATGGAGAACCATTTTAAAATATATTATTTACACTATTATATGTTCTATATATATAAATAAACTTCTTATTTTGAAGGGTTTCATAAAAATTTAGATTGGATATATTATTGGTATTTTTCAAATAACATTCATATTTTAATGAATAGTGAAAAATATTTCATTTTAATTCAAATTTTTTTTTTCAAGTAATATCTTTATACCTATAGATTATAATTTTACATGGTTCTAAGGTATAATTAGATGAATTTTTTATCAGTTAAACCAATTTAGATCATTCGATTCAATTTCAAATTAAAATTGAATATAAAACTATGTGAACATTTAAATGTTTTACATATTAAATCTATTTCTCTATCCCTCAATAAGAATAGTGTCAAACCCAATTTAACCACATATGTGAATTGAATTTTTAAAAACTGTCATACATGGTTATACTCATTATAATTTTTTTTTCCAATATGATGAAAATATTTTTTTGTGAATAGTATATTTATTGTTTTATTTACCATAGTTAAAGGTAAATAGAGCAATTAAAGGTAAAATTAATATTATAATATTATAAAATCACCCCAACACTTGTGATAATAATCTTGGATGATATATCATCTACCATTACCATCCTTGAGACTAAACTATGACTTTTGGAAGAAACATGGGTGTAATTATGAGATTTATAACATTTAATTTAAAGTAAGGGAAAATATATCATAAATCAGTTTCTCCATAATAAAAAAATTAATATGGGGTAATATATGTGATATCATTGAATAATAATATTACATATAAATATAAGAATATTATAAAAATCATTGTAATTTATTTATAATTTTTATGAAGTAAATTATTAAATGAAATAGGGATAGAAAGATGATGTGGTTATACATTTATAAAAGAATGAATCTAATAAATTATATTAATAACATCAAAATAAATATAATTTAAAATATTTTATTCCATAATGATATTTTAGGATAAAAATTACTTTTTTATATTAAGGTAATGTAGTGTTTTTCAAGGAATCAAGATGTTATGATTTTTTAAAAACTCATGTAATGAATAGTGTCAAAATTGACACAATTCATTACTTAAATTATAAAATATCTTAATAATTGAAATAAAAAATAAAAAAAAATCCATCGTTTGACCAAAAAGTATATATTAGTCTAAAAATTTCATTAATGACTCATAATTGGTCATTTAACATGATTTGGAAATTATTTTAACTATCAAAGTGTTGATTACTTAATAAAACGGTATGATTTAAAGAGTAAAAATGATAAGGATTAAAAATTATCCAAAACATGTATAATTATCATTGTATGATAATATTTTTAACCCTAATCATCCTATATTATACGTAAATAAATTTTGATCTATCTGATAATGAAATTTAATATATATTAATTAAATAATTTTAATAATTCCAAGGATGCCCTTCCCCTCTCCTATAAAAAGGCACCCATACCTCTCTATTACTCACACATTAAAAACATTTTTTATTATACAATATCTACAAAAAAACCTACCTGGAATACCACACTACATTTATGAGGACATATTTTAGGCAAAAAACCCTTCCAAGAGGCGTTAAGATGTTAAGAATGGTGATTATCTGAAAGAAAAGTAATGTTTTTATTTAAGTACTACTATTCCACTTCTATTTCCATTTCATTCAAATATTCTTGATCCATGATGAACTAATAACTCTAGTATCATAAAAATACTTAGATTTTATTATGATAACATCATCACTTAAATCCATCTGCATGTCCACTCAATGGGAAATGAATTAACTATTTGTGCATACATGTCAACTATCACCTCCACAAACTGATCAAATTCATTTTTCATAACCATATCTCAAGACTATTTATAATAGTGTAATTATTTTTTATATGTGTTATTAATGATATATTAATCATAATAAGATAATAATATATCAATTATGATTTTACTTTCCATACGCATAAAAATGATAATTTCGTTCATGTGTATGTTTGAACTATCACCTCCACAAAATGATGCGACCCAATTTTATTCATTATAAAACTTCTATGATATATATAAGTATATTTAAATGACTAATATGATATTAATTATGTTATTATCATTATTTATTTGTAAAATAATACTTTCCTTCTTTGCATAACAATCAATGAAAAATGGAAAATTTTACTCATACGTATATATGACTTATCATCTTCAGGACTATAACATTGTTCATTTTTATAACCATACACAATGAATTAATTTAAAACTATAAATTCTATTAAAAAATATAATAGTTTCATTAATATTATTCTGGATATTAGGGAATTAAGACCACACAGACTAGTGACATCAAACTGTGTTCATTTTCGACTCAAGTACCAGATATTGACAAAACATCCAATACGAACATTAATAATTGTGTAATTATTAAAAAATTGTAATAAGTGATAAAAATAAACAATAAACATTAAAAATGTTCTAAATATTGTATGAATTTAATTAATTTTATTATTCATGAATTTAAATATTGTACATGACTAGTCGGACTCACGATAAGAATCTCCTTTTATTGAGGAATTTTTTGATGAAATGGAACATTATTATTTTATAAGGTGTATATATATTCCCATTTAAATTCCATATCCATATTATATCTATGTAAATATTAAAAAATTTGTTAAAAAATTATACTTTCATTAGGATTATAATTTAAATGTTCAAATTGTTATGGGATTCATTAATTAAAGAATTATTTTAAATTATTTAATGATTTATTCTTATAAATAGTTCTCATTAATGTCCATTCTTTCAAAATGGTTTTAAGAATTTTTTATATGGAAATTAATTTTATAAAATATTAATTACATTCAAAAGTTTAAATATGGTATAAGTAACTTTGATTAGAAATATTCATTTTAAAAGTATTATTTCTGTTTTAAAAATGAATTGATTATTTCAATAACATGGAGTGATTTTCTAATATATACATCATGAATTGAAATTCATCCTTTTATTTCACATTAATGTTTTGAGGTTTATTTTACAAGTTCACACTTTTATTTTCAAATAATTTTTCCCTTTATTAGTGCATGACTTTTACAAATCAAATGGGATTTCAATGTACAAATGTTATTTTTTACTTTGGGAATGTTTTATCTATTATGATTATGTTATGGTTATTTTGAATTGTTTAGATATATGGGTGGTTCTGTGATAAAATGAGGGTGGTTGAGGCCATGATAACTCTCTAATTACTTGCGTAATAATATAGAGTTAAAGGTTAAGGTTCATCTTAAAATATTTAGGGAATATACTATGATGGGTATTCCAAATGTAACCTTGAAGGATACACCCAATGTAGATGTAAAATATACAATGTAAGTATTATATGTATGAAACAATTTAACTCTATGATTTATTAATTTTTGAAAAGTTTTCAGGAATTTTATTATTTATAACTAATGTTTTATGGGTAAAAATTATGATTTTATGAATATGTTTTCATGAGTTTAAAATATTAATGAACTAATAGTGTCGTTTTTTATTTATATCCCTTACTAAGAATTTTATTCTCATACAATGTTTTAAAATATTTTCCATAGTTAATAACATTTTAAGTACATAGAAGATATCATGATGAATCAATCGAGTATGTTTATTGAAAATAAATCATGTTTTATTTTAAAAAGGTTTCCTTTTGGGGTAAAAAATCGGTATTGTTTGGAAGTGTCCACTTTTCTTTCTTATGGTATTTTGTATGTAATAGTTATGGCCTAATTACCTAAAAAAATTTCCCTGAAAATATCTTGAATGTGAATGAAATTAAATTCTTGACTAAAACTCTTAATTGTTAATGATTATGGTCGATGCCTTATAGTTTTTATCAAAGGAAAGGTTTAGACAACATTAGGTATTATGAGTTTTGGTTAAAAATATGGTATATTTCTATGTATATTATTTTAGTTAAATCCTTGTGTAGAGACCCAAATCTTGACATATATAGACATTACATTACTTTTGAGGAATATCTAATACATAACAAAAACCAACACCAAAGGACCGCAATAGTTTAGTGTCTTTGGAAACTCGAAATATAATATTCTAATATTGGTGAAAGATCTTCAACATCTCCCATAAATATCTCCCTTTTTTTCTTATTTAAAACCTTTCTTTATATCATGGGGAAAAGAAAACATAGAAAGGGTGAGCTCAAATGCTCAGTAAGGGTATGCATGGAGAAAATAAAACAAACCATATACATTTTAACTTTAAAACATGAACATAGTATTTAAACATCAAAATCATGAGCAATGACATAAAACATGGCAGTATGTATGGACTAGAACATAAAGAAACATTAATCACGATAAAATATCATGGGAATAAAACATTTAATTGTGGATACCATTAATCACATGTTATGACTTCTATAGTAGCCAAGGCATTGTTGTCAAGACCATCTTAGTGGAAAAAGTCCCTTTCTGAATCGAGTTCAGTCTTCGTTCCAGTCCTGTATCACTAAACTGGATTAACTTTCCATTCCAACCATGTCTATCTCATGAGATATAAATCTTTACCCAATGCATTGGAGGGAGATATAGGTCCCAACCATGTTATAATGAAACCATTCTTATGTGCGCCACAAAATCATAAATTATAGCATAACCCATCTAATAAAAATGGGATTCATAACCATTATGACATCATAACATAATCCATTTAAAATTAATTCCATCATAACATAATGAAATCAATGTAAAAATAGGGATAGAAACATAACCCTATATTATATTGGATGGAAAATAATTTTGATAAAACACTTGATCTTCATTCTTGAGGAAAATATCCTTTCTACTTAAAAAACATTTTTCCTTTCATAACATGTCATAAAATATTAAAATAAAAGAATTTAATTAAAAATAAACTTAAAAACTTGTAAAGGAAGCATCATGTAAATAATGTTCTAAGAAATCATAAAAATCCATTCATGCCGTATAAGTTAAAAAAACATTCTTCTCATACTTTGGCCAGAAAAGTCAAAAAGTACCTCGTACTAAAAATGACAAAAGATTCCTTTCATATATTTTTCTAATAAACTCAACAGTGGGTAAAATTTGATTTATGAAATTGTAGGATGATAGAAATAATATTACATATTTAGAAAACATGGATGTGGATGATAAATATTCCCCAGTAAATTCTGAAGTATAGACAATCTCGGATAACAATGAGATTATGCTATTTTCCCTTTCCTTATGTTCGATATGCTTCGTACATATCCAAACCTCCTGTATAATGATTTGAATAATGTAATTGACTTATTACAGAATCATATTCATTGTTATGATATCATATATGGCTCACTTATGACTTTATATTACCCGTTCTTTTGTAAATTCCATGTTAAAGCAGCGTTTTGGGTAAAATCGTTTTATTTATCGTACGTGTTTGGACACGTTTTTCTTGATATTATTATTAATTATATATTGATTTACTTAATTCCATAATTTAAATCATGATTTATATATCATATATATATTGAGTAAATATATATATATATATAATAGATAGATAAATGAAATGAAATACACTGTTCATAGAGACGGTATGCCGTACGTATGCATGAACGCTATTTTCTTTTCATTATTGACTTGAATGGAAGTAAGTATATTATATATATATATATATATATCCAGTAGATTTATCATTTCATATATTTCATTAATATTAATTATATATACTTTATAATCATTCTTGAATTGTTATCATGGAGAATGAATCTCATCGCGTCATGGAGACGGTAATCCGTACGTACGCACAAGCGATGATATCATTACCATACTTATTGAATTGAATTGGAGTGGATAATATAATATCACAGAATCATTATGATGCTATAATAACTATGTATAGTTATTATTCACACAATTATACCCATCCAAGTAAGGTGGTGGTGGAAAAACAGATTACACCACGGCGTGGAGATGGTATTCCGTACGTATGCACGTGCAGGGATTTCATTTTCCACAGGATGGATAGAAGATGAAATGGGGTTGTTTCATATTTATAATAAAATATCAGTATATTAGTGATACTGATGTAATTACTTTATAATAAAACAAATAAATAAGAGTAAGTTGAAGAAGAAAGAAAACTTGAAAGAATCGGTCGAAGAGATTACCTCTTCTTCGACACACCTCTTTTAAACTTCTTCTTAGGGCACTGGATTTGGACTTTTGAGAAGACCAGAACCTCTATGATATAACTAAAGTGGGTCATAAGAGTAATTTTCAGGGTTTTTCTTAGCTTCAATGCTCAAAAGGGTGTGAAGAGAAGAAGGAAGAGGTGCCCTTTTTATATGGGAGGAGAGGGGCACCTTAGAAAAAAGTTAAAATATTATTTTATAATAAATTCATATTCGGTTTTTAATAGCTCCAAATTGATTTATTTCAAAGCTAAGGTGGGGATGGGTCTAAATCCTCTCAACCAATAGCGTTTATAAAAGTTTAGGTTACTATTATAACCTTATCATTTGGATTTAACCCTAAGTTAAATAATTTAAGTTTTACCGTGTCTCTTTGTTACTTAAAATATATGGTTAATAAACATACTATAACAAGACAAAAGAACAGAAATTGGTTCATTATTAATATAGATAACCTTATCTAAGCCATTTGGCGGATCCTTAGATTCTTAGGAATAAAATAACAATTAATAATATAATATTTTTTTAAAAAAGTATTTTATGTCAATTTTGACACTATTTCGTACTTTATTTTTGTGAAAATCATAACAGAATTATAAGTTCTAAAAAAGTTAATTAAATCAATAATAACATGTCATATTAACTTATAAAATAGGTTTAATTCATGAAAAGTCTAAAATTACATTTATTTGGGTATTTATAACATCAATCATGTAAATATTTCATTAATAAGGTAATTACTACATCATCATTGTGTCATAAATAAATTGAATTATTTAAGGTATTAAAATTATAAATAAAATACCATTATATAGGAAATATGTTTTTCTTTATAATGAATATTTATAGTCGAATTTAACTTTTTAATAACCCTATATTAAAAATGTTTTAGTTATTAAACTTTGATTTTAACTCTTTTAACTCTTCTTTAAATAAAATAATAATAAATGTCCTAATCTAATCCAAGTGGACCTAAAGGTTAATATTTTATTACTAAGGTCGTTTTTGTTCTAATTACACTTATCCAATAGAATTAGTACATGTGTTAGGGTAATAGTAATATCATTTTTACCCATAATTACCCTATTTACTTTTAACCGTGGTAAATAAAAGTAAAAAGTTACTATTGACCAAAAAAATTTTTTATCTTATTGAACCACATTTTAATACTTGATATTAACCGTGTCTCTCGTATTTTCAAAATTAAACTCACAGAAGCGGTAAAATTAAGTTTTATGTACGATTAAAAATGCTCCTAGGAGGTGGGTAAAAGACGGTCAAAAGTTCAATAAAATGTTTATATATCTAAAATTATTATAAAATGACTCCAATGAATTACATTGAACATATATAGGTATTATGTATCAATTTTTAAGTAATGTAAATTTAGATAAAATAAATAATTATTTAAATAAAAAGTCAGTTTATACATAGTAACCTAGTGTTTTCACTATTCATAAAAAATTGAAAGTTTTCAGAAAAATACCAAAAATTCACTGTAGGCTAATTTAGATATTCCAAATCCAAAAATGAAGTCCATTTCAAAAGATAAAATTTATAAAATTTCAAAAAGTGGGTATTACTATTCATAATGGCTAGTTTATATAACATATCGTTGTTTAGTGAAACTCGGTATTGCGTACAACACACGCTATTGTGGAAGGTCGCGATTTTGTGTAATGCAATCCAAGTAAGGGATGCATGTAGGGAAATCTAATTTTGGTGTAGCATACAACACAATCCATCAATGAAATTAAGAATAATTTTTTTCATAAAATCTAAGGGTGTTACATTCTACCCCCTTAAAATGAAGTTCGCCCTCGAAATTCGTTGGGGGTTATAAATGGTTTACTACTCGAAAGTTTCTTTAATAGAAACCCACATCGTAAACTGGAATACTAAAACTTCATTTTAAAAAAGGAAAGTTAGTAATGTAACGGTTACCTAGATTAACTCATGACTGAGTTTCCACATAGGAGAACATAGGTGGAAATATGGATATGGAAGAAAAATCTTACCATCAAGTTCTTATGGAGAGTGATAGAAGACATGACAATGAAAAACCCAACAATCACAAAGCCATAAATTTGTGATGATCTATGGTACCATATAATTCATTGGATATGAGGACACTAGGACAACATTTTTGGTTTTCATGATCATTTCCCTAAAGTTGAAGTATTTTTGAATTAAAAGAAATACTTAATTGATTTTGGTATAATCTTACTGTTGTTTGTGCCTTGAACAATTTCTACTTCATATCTTAAATAAATGAAGTGGAATTTGTCTTCCGTGAAGTGTTAGAAGATCATGTGATAGAAAGGCGGGTCATTCCATCTTTCTCAAATGAAAGGTTAGAAAAAGTTATTCAATATACATAAGTCCATATATGGCAATATTAACGTATATGGCTCCAAGAATATACTTATACTTCATATATCATACTGAATAATATAATAAAACTAGTTTCTACTATCCAAGGACTTATTGTAGTCCAGTGGTGGGAGATAAAGGCCTGTCGTGCTTCAGTTGTGGGTTCGATTCCACAACCATGTCTGACACAATGGGTTGTCGCCCGTCCTGCAGGTTGTCCTTTTTCTAAAACTACATTATTATAACATTCCATCAATAATATCGAAAAAGTTCTATCCTTAAACAATAATAACTTATGTCCAACATAATCCACTCCAATCTTTAGGCTTATCCAAAATACTTCGGTCCATGCTCATAGTATAAAGAAAACAATTACTAGAAATGTCATCTGCTGAGCATGTGAATACCATAATTTATCCCCCATATATCATACGATATATCTTTTTGGTCACATTACAAACATTTGAATACCTTAATCATGTATTCTTTTGAAACATGAATTACCATAGAGCCTTAGTGAAAACATGAATGTTGTTAAAAGTTAACTCTTTCCACATACCAAAATCCCAAAAATTCTATGTACTCAAACCATGATATCACTTAGTCCTTATATCAATCACGAGCTCATGAATACTATAAAAAATTTATTTTCTCATTATTCATTAATTATGTGAATATCATTTACTTACCAAAAATATTTTAATAACCTTTCATGGTTATTAGTACCATTCAACATACACTTTGAAATACTTTAGAAAAAATAATAGTGTAACAATCCTTAGATATTTATCTATTCCATAGTACCATTAAATTACTTATACAATATAACTCTTGATAAACATAAATCATTCCACTAATTTCTTAAAACATTGACCGAGATTCAACAATTATTTCATCTCATATATCATTTGTAGTCTCTTCATCATCATCAACATAAATACTACCCATACGACCATGCTGATTCTCTTCATGAGACTTTACCTTAGGGAATTTGTTTGCATAATTCCCATACATTCCACATTGAAAAAATTTAATCATTGTTTATGTCATAGAAATACCATTATCCTTGTCCATGGTGTTAACTGAACCTTTTCCATTGAACTTACTAGCTTTGTGTCCTTCTTTTCCACACCCAAAGTATCTTCTAGTTCTTTTCAAACCTTCTCCTTGATTCTTCTTCCCACATGATTTACATGAGGGAAATTGAACTTTCTTTCCTATATGATCATCATGAAACTCCATATTTCTCTTATTAGATGAGTCAGGATAGTTACCAAAGTTGAGATTATTGATCATATTATGAGATTGATGATTAGATATAATAACGATGGTTTGAATTCCAAATCCCGTTTCATTTGGTTTCTCAAGAAGAATATCATTCCATTTTCCATCATATCCTCCATTATCATGAATCTTCCTATTTCCAGCCGTTTTCTAAAACCCAAAAAGAATAGTGTGAGAGGAAAAAATCATTATCAAGGGGGGGGGGTACCTTCAATATCTTACATATTATGTTTAATTCTAATATCGTTCCCATAATTCTAGGACTATAACCTATACTTATACTTAACCTTAAGGACATCCCTATATATACCATAGAAATATCTGTAAGGATGTCACTAAAGTTTTCACATCCTAGTTTTCAAAGATTAACTAAACCAAATTATGATACCAACTGTAGAGACCCAAAGCATGACGTACATAGACATTGCATTACTTTTTCAGAATATCTAATACATAACAAAAACAGACACCAAAAGACCCTAACAGTTTAGTGTCTTTGGAATCTTGGAATATAATATTCTAATCTTAGTGAATGATCATCCACATCTCCCATAAAGATCTTCCATTTTTTCTTACCTAAAACCTTTATTTATATCTTGGGGAAAAGAAAAAATATAAAGGGTGAGCTCAAATTCTCAGTAAGGGTAAGCATGGAGAAAATAAAACAAACCATATACATTTTAACTTCAAAACATTAACATAATATTTAAACATCAGAATCTTGAGAAATGACATAAAACATGGCAATACGTAAGGCATAGATCATAAATAAAAATTAATCATGATAAAATATCATGGGAATAAAACATGTAATTGTGGGAACCATTAAGTACATGTTATGATTTCCATAGTAGACAAGGCATTGCTGCGAATACCATCTTAGTGGAAAAAGACCATTTCTGAATCGTGTTCACTCCTCGTTCCAGTGATGTATCACAGAACCAGATTAACTTTCCATTCCATCCATGTCTATCTCATGAGATATAAATCTTTACCCAATGAATTGGAGGGAGATATAGGTCCCAACCATCTCATAATAAAACCATTCTTATGTGTGCCACAAAATCATAAATCATAGCATAACCCATGTAATAAAAATGAGATTATTAAACATCATTCCATCATAACATAATCCATATATAATTAATTACATCATAACATAATCAAATCATTGTAAAAATAAGGATTGAAATAGAACCCCATATTATCTTAGATGGAAAATAATTTTGATAAAACACTTGAACTTAATTCTTGAGGAAAATATCTTTTCTACTTCAATTTTTTTCCTTTATTAACATGTCATACAATTTTAAACTAAAAGAAGTTGATTAAAAATAAACTTGAAAACTTGTAAATGAAGCTTCATGGAAATAATTTTCTAACAAATCATAAAAATCCATTCTTGCTGCATAAGTTAAAAAAACATTTTTCTCGTACTTTGGCCGGAAAACTGAAAAAGTACCTCTTACTAAAAATGAAAAAAGAATCCTTTCATATATTTACTAAAAAACTCACCGATGGGTAAAATTTTATTTAAATAAATTTATGAGGATAGAAATAATATTACATATTGAGTAAAAATGGATGTGGATGATAAATATTCCCCATTAAATTCTGAAGTATAAACAATCTCGTATAAAAATGAGATTGTGAGATTTTCCCTTAACTTAGGTTAGATATGTTTCGTACGTATCTGAATCTCCAGTATAATTTTTTAAATAATGTCATTTAATTATTAAATAATCATATTCATTGTTATGATATCATATATGGTTCACTTATGACTTTATAATACCCGTTCTTTTGTAAATTTAATGTTAAAGTAGCGTTTTGGGTAAAATCGTTTTATTTATCGTACGTGTTTGGAATTGTTGTTCTTGATATTATTATTACTTATATCATGATTTAATTACTTCCAGAATGTAACTCATGATTTATATATCATATATATATTAAGTATATATATATATATATATAATATATAGATAAATGAAATGAAATACACCGTTCATGGAGACGGTAGGCCGTACGTACGCATGAACACTGTTTTCTTTTCCTTATTAACTTGAATGGATGTAAGTAGATGACATATATATATATATACATAAATACATTATATTTATAATGTAATATATTTCATTAATATTTATTATATATACTTTATAATCATTGTTGAATTATCAACATGGAGAATGAATCTCATTACGTCGTGGAGACGGTAATCCGTACGTACGCACGAGCGATGATATCATTCCCATAATTATTGAATTGAATTAGAGAGGGTAATATAATATCATAGAATCATTATGATGTTATAATAACCATATATAGTTATTCTTTACACCATTATACCCATCCAAGTACGGTGGTGGTGGAAAAACAGATTACACCACGGAGTGGAGACGGTATTCTGTACGTACACAAGCGCAGTGATTTAATTTTCCATACGATGGATAGAAGGTGAAATGGGGTTGTTTAATATTTATAATAACATATTAGTATACAATTGATACTGATGTTTTCAATTAATAATGAAACAAATAAATAAGAAGAAGTTGAAGAAGAAAGAAAACTTGAAAGAATAGGTAGAAGAGATTACCTCTTCTTCAACGCACCTCTTTTAAACTTATTTTTAGGGCACTAGGGTTAAAATTTTGAGAAGAAAAGAACCTATATGATATAAATATAGAGGTTTATAAGTGGATTTTTCAGGTATTGGACGAGATTCAAGGATCAAAAGGGTGTGAAGATAAGATGGAAGGGGTGCCCTTTTTATAAGGGAGGAGAGGGGCAGCTTAGAAAAAACATAAAATATTTTTTTATAATAAAGTGGTATTAAATTTTTAATAGCTCAAAATTGATTTATTTCTAAGATAAGGTTGGTATGGGTCTAAATACTCTCAAATAATAGGTTTTAGACAATTTTAGGTTACTATTTTCACCTTATCATTTAGATTTAACTCTAAGTTAAATAATTAAACTTTTACCGTGTCTTTTTGTTTTCTTACACTATATGGTTAATAAAATTACTATAACAATCCAAAAGAACACAAAGTGGTTCCTTATTAATATATATAGCCTTATATAATCCATTTTTACAAACCGCTGATTTTTAGAAATAAATTATCAATTAATAATATAATATTTGTTTTAAAAACTATTTTATGTCAATTTTGACACTATTTGGTACTAGATTTTTGTGAAAATTATAACAGAATTATTAGTTCTAAAAAATTAATTAAATAAATACTAACATGTCAAATTAACCTATAAAAATATTTTAATTTATAAAAATACTAATATTAAATTTATTTTTGTATTTATAACATGAATCATGTTAATATTCCATTAATAAGATAATTACTGCATCATCATTGTGTCATAAATAAATTAAAATTTTCAATTTCTAAAAATAATAAATAAAATACCATTATGTAGGAAATATTTTTATATTTCTAATTAATATTTATAGTATAATTTCTATTCTGTATAATCTTATATTTAAAATGTTTTACTTATT
Organism: Viscum album; assembly: GCA_963277665.1. Lineage (NCBI taxonomy): Eukaryota > Viridiplantae > Streptophyta > Magnoliopsida > Santalales > Viscaceae > Viscum > Viscum album. Next base: position 1,215,710,513 of record OY728137.1, read on the forward strand.
AAACTTTGATTTTAACTCTTTTAACTCTTCTTTAAATAAAATATTAATAAATGTCCTAATATAATCCAAGTGGACCTAAAGGGTAATATTTTATTCCTAAGGTTGTTTTTGGTCGAATTACACTTATCCAATAGAATTAGGACATGTGTTAGGGTAATAGTAATATCATTTTTACCCTTAATTACCCTGTTTACTTTTAACCGTGGTAAATAAAAGTAAAAAGTTACTATTGACCAAAAATTATTTTTATCTTATTGAACCACATTTTACAAATTTATATTAACCATGTATCTAGGATTTTTGAAATTATACTCACAGAAGAGGTAAAATTAAGTTTTATGTTCAATTACAAATGCTCCTAAGAGGCGGGTAAAAGACGGTCAAAAGTTTAATAAAATTTTTATATATCTAAAATTTTTATAAAATGACTCTATTGAATTACATTGAATTTATATATGTATTATGTATCAATTTTTAACTAAAGTAAATTTAAATAAAATAAATAAATATTTAAATAAAAAGTTAGTTTTTAAATAGTATCCTAGTGTTTTCACTATTCATCAAAAATTGAAAGTTTTCAGAAAACTACCAAAAATTCACCCTAGGCCGATTTCGATATTCCGAATCCAAAAATGAAGTCCATTTCAAAAGATAAAATTTATAAAATTTCAAAAAGTGGGTATTACTATTCACAACGGCTTGTTTATATAGCATATCGTTGTTTAATGAAACTCAGTATTGCGTACAACACATGCTATCATGGAAGGTCGTCACTGCATGTAATGAAAGACAAGTCAGGGATGCGTGTAGTGAAAGCTCATTTTGATGTATCTTACAACACAATACATCAATGAAATTAAAGAGAATATTTTTCATAAAATTTTGGGGTGTTACACCTTTCTCTATAAAATTTTTAGATCATGGAATTTCAAAGAAAAATGGAAGGACGATGTTCTCAAACAAAATTCATATATCTTTTTGATGTCTTTAATTCAATAATTATTCCAATGTAATGTCCATATGATTTTAAATTTTTTTAACATACAACTCACCTGCTAACAATTGTTTGAGATCTCAAAAATATCATCTATACCTCAATACCATTGAGGATCATGGATGTTTTTAATCAAATATTATTTTATCAATATTACTGTATATTTTTTAATGGTAAATATTACCATGGTATTTTCAAATATTTTTCCTTATTATATGATTTTTAAGAATATTATGATTTTTCACAATATTTTAAATAATGAAAACTTTGAGCAGCAAATTTAAAATTTCATTTAAAATAGATTCCTTTAGCACATAATTATGATATTTTAAAAGGACCATTGATTGAAATTTTCAAGTCAAACATAGTCTTAGTGGTTTATAAAAATCATTTTATATTAGATGTTTTGAAATTATATATCATACATGATTATTTTCCTAAACTATTTTATTTGAACACCCATATTACCGTAGTTTTAAAAGCTGTATTTGGATAATGGAAGAAAGTGATTTTGAAGAATCTATAAATCATTTTTTCAAAGTCTGAGACATATATCTTTGTGAAAAAAATGAGGATGATACCCAGTGGACACCATGATCAAAGTACGATGTTCTTTTTTTTGGAATAGTTTTATTAAATCTTATAGAGGTAAGTATATATTAGACCTCATGAATTAATATGTTGATGTCATTATAATTTGGGATGAAAATGAGAGGTATAACAAAATATTTGAGGTTAAAATGTGTAATGGATATTTTTTCTAGTTTTATAAAATTAGACAACCCATAAGATGAGTGACAACCCATCACATTTGGAACGGTTAATGGGATTGAACCCACAACAGATGGGTTTCAAGGATTAATCTACTACCACTGGCCTGTGGGAAGTCCCTTCATAGTAATTCTTTTATTTCCAGTCAAAAAATTGATGAAATAAGAATAATTTGATTTTGGTAACTTATGGATATCCATGTTATTATAAAATGATTTTAGGATTAAGTGATAAATGTTATTTTGGAATACTTTCACATTTTTTGAGTATATTTTATTATTAAGGTATATAGAATACCAAGGGGATTTATTTTATGAGTGATGGTTGAATTATATTTTGGAACAATCTAGGATTTTCAATATTGGACTTTTGGATAATTTGATTATTTATTGAAATTATTAACCTATCATGGAAAATATGTGATTAAGAAATTACTTTTTTGTACGATGCATTTAGTGTGAATTATATTATTTGGAGATAAATATTAAATCTTATCATAGAATACCGTGTGATAAAATCCTTTTGAATTTAGGGTTTCAGTATTAGTTTCAATTAATTTAGGAATTTTAAGGAATGTTATTTTTTAATTATCTATATTGGACTTTGGGAATTACATTTGAATTTTAATGATTAAAATAATTAATTTTTTCTTTTAATGATTTGTATATTTGCGGAATTCTATTATTTTGTCCAAACTTTTTGGTTTGGGTTAATATTTAAAGGAAGGATAAAAAATTGTTTATATTTTTTGGATTATTTGATTCTCTAGAATTTCATTCTAGTACTTTAGGCATGAAAAAAATATCTCTTAAATACTCTTCATTTGGAGAAAAAGGTGAGTTTGTGGTTAAATTTGATTAAAGGATGAAACTCTACTTTTCATGTAAGTATATTTCCTTATATTATTATTTTATGTAGTAAAATAACTCATTAAATTAATGAAAGAAATATTGAAAAAGTGTTTTCTATTAAGTTTTCCTACTAAAAAATAAAATACTATTTAACCACTCAAATGTTTTTGGTTTTCTAATTATTAATTTTCTCTAGATCGTCTTTTCTATAAATCTCCATCAAAACATAATGCTTAGTTTTTCTTTCATATCCATGATTTACTATAAGTAATCCTTGTATGTGTTTTCTTAGGAGACCTTTCTACTTCAAAATTTTTTATGTTGAAGTTTTATTGACTCTTTTTCTAATGTTGGATTTAAATGTAGTAATTTCAAAAAGTGAAACCAAAGTTACTGATCCCACCATTAAAATTGAAAGGAAGAAATTTCCAAAAGGGTATAAGGATTTAACATCAAAATTAATTAAAGGATAAGTATTTTTCTTATTTAATAATAATAATAAATTATATTGTATTTTTACTTTAATTAATATGCTATGTTTGATGTCGTACCGAGCACGCAACAATGAGTTTCTCTGAAATCATACAATGCATAGAAGATTGAGTTATACTAAAAATAACATATTATTAATATTATTATTTTATGTTTTTTGTTATCACATAACCATTAGAATGAATGGAGTGAAAAATATTAACTAAATTATGAAATTATAATTTATACATTTTTATATAATGATTCATTGGTTAGAAAATTAATTAGAGATGAAAATATTAACCAATTGAATAAAAAGGATATGTTTTTATAAAAAACTAATTTTGTGTGAATAATTATGTTTATAAAATAATTAAATAACTCTTGTTTAATTATATTAATAATATATAAATTAAATATGAAGTTTAAAATTCATATTATATGTTTTCTAGTCATGATATTAGAAGAAATTATATATTATGAATAAAAGGATTATTTTTTTTAAAAGGAATTTTTACCAATTTTTTAGGGAGAAACGTTTTAAATATAGTTTTTGTGACTTTTATATGTTTTTTTAAAAGAAACTTTTTATTTGTAATCATTTTTTAAAAATTTTGTTTGGATTAATTGTTGGTATTTTTCTAATAACTTTAATATTTTAATGAAAACTGAAAAATACTACATTTTTTGTTCGAAACTTATTTTTTGTATAGTTTATATATATTGATAGATTATACTTTTACATGGTGTTAAGGTGTTATTGGATGGAATTTTTATCATTTAATAAAATATAGTTCATTTCATGAAATTTTGGATCAAAAATTAAATAGAAAAACTATGTAAACATTTGAACATTTTACATAAAAAAACCATTCTCTAGATCTATCAACGAGATTAGTGTTAAAAATAATTTAATCACATTTATTAATTATTTTAAGTATAAACTGTTGGTCCAATTGGATCAAAATATTTTTTGATGAATTATTAATTTCGTATTTTATTCAAAACGATCAATGGTAAAGAGGGTAAATAAAATTAAAATATATATTATAATATTATAAAATTACTATAACACTTTTCCTTGTTTTATCTAATGAGTTATTATCTACCATTACCATCCTTGGTCCTAAATTGTGACTTTGGGAAGCCACTTGGGTGTGATTATGACATATATAACATTTAATTTAATGCAATGGAAAATATTTCATAAATTTGTCTCTCCTTAATGGAAATTTTTTTATATGGGATTATATAATTTATATCATTGAATATGAATATTACATAGAAATATAAATTGATTACCTACATAATGGTAATTTATATATAATTTATACGAAATAAATAATTAAATTAAGTAGTGATGCAATGATGATGTTGTAATATATTTATTAAAAAATGTATGAAATATATAATATTAATAATACTAAAATAAATATAATATTAAATATTTGACACCATATATAATTTTTTGGAATGAATATGAGATGAAAGGACTGATTTATTGTAGTGTTTTAAAAGGAATCAAGTTGGTGTGACTTTTTTAAAAGTCATGTAATGAATATTATCAAACTTTACAATAATAATAACTTAAATTATAAAATATATAATTAAATGATATAAAATTTATAAAAATCCAATAGTTAACCAATTTTTTTTATAACTCTCAAATTTTAATTAATTACTCAATAATTTGTATTATTTAATTATTTGATAATTATTTTAACTCTCAAAGTGTAAATTATTTGATAAAATGACAACTGTTAAAAAGGTTAACAAAATAAGGATTATAAATTATTCAAAACATGTCTAATTATAATTGTATGATTATATTTCCACCCATAATTATCCTATATTATAACTAAATATACTTGGATCTATTTTAAATATCAATCAAATTAATATTAATTTAATACTTTTCATAATTCCAAGGGTGCCCCTCCCCCCTCATATAAAAAAAACCCATTCCACTCAATTACTCACACTTCAAAAACCTTCCAGTTAAGACAATAAATTCCAAATAACATTCCTATAATCCTTACCCACATTTTTGGGGGATTATTATTTGGGGGAACACCCTTCATAGAGGTGTTAAGGTGTTAAGAATGTGATCATCTGAATGAAAGGTAATATTTTTATTTAAATATTCTCATTTTATTTATTATTCCATTTCATGGAAATATTATTCATCCATGATGAAATTTAATTAAAATTTCCAAAATATATTTTGATTTTCTTATGTTTATATCATCACCTAAATCCATCTCCAATTGTATTAAATTGGAATGGAATCAATCATTATTGCCTACGTGTGATCTATCACCTCCACGAACCTATCTTATTTGTTTTCCACAAATATCTATAATGAATGGTTATAATAAGTAAATTAATGATCATATATGATATTTTTTAAATATTAAACTTTATAATATAATTATACATTCATTACATTCTTATTTTCCATATTCATGAAAATGATAATTTTATTTGTGCGTATGTGTAAACTATCACCTCCACGAAGCAATGCGACTCATTTTTATTCATTATAAAACATATAATATATATAAGAATATTTAAATTATTAATATGATATTAATTATTTTATAATCATTTTGGAATTTGAAAATAATATTTACCTTCTTTTTATAAGTATCAATAAAAAATGGAAAATGTTACGCATGCATACGTACAACTTGCAGTCTCTATGATTATATGGTTGATAATTTTTCATAAACTTTCATAATGAATTTATTTTAAAGTATAAATTATATATATAAATGATAATAATTTAATGAATATTATTCTATAGATAAAGGACTTATGACCACATGGACTAGTGACATCAAACCATGTTCATTTTTAACACAAGTACTGAATATCTAATTTTTTTTTGATATGAGCTTAAATAATCATATAATTTTTATAACATGGTAATAGGTGAAACAAAATAAATAATAAAATTGGAATATTTTATCACTAAATAATATATTAAACTTTGTTTATTATTCTGGAAAATAATGATTGTACGTGATGATTCAGACTCACATTTAGGGATTTGGTCTCAACCTCATTTCATTGAGGAATTTCTTAATAATATGAAAATTTATTATTTTATAAGGTGTATATATAGAAACATTGAAAATGGTATTCTTATTATATCAATAATGATGTAATTTAATTTTTTTCAAAAAATTATACTTTAATGCCACATATAATTAAAATGTTCAAAATGGTAAGGGATTCATTAATTAAAACATTATCTTAATTTTTTAATGATTTTTTCTTATAAATATTTGTCAATAATTTTCATAATTTAAAAATGGATCAAATGATCTTATATTTATATGTTAAGGTTATATAATTTTAATTCATTTCAAAAAATTAAAGTGGTATTGGGCACTATCATTCAATAAATTTTTTTTTAAATCTTTTAATTGTGTTTTAGAAATGGATTGAATATTTCAATAACATGGAATGTTTTTTTAACACATACATCATAAACTCAATTTTTAACTTTAATGTGACTTTAATGGATTGATGTTTATTTTACATGTTTACACTGTAATTTTCAGATAAAGTGTTTTCATTTATGAGTACACAAATTTGTAAAAATGAAATTTGATTTCAATATGGAAATGTTATTTTTCAATTATGCATGTTTTATGTGTTAGGATTATGTTATGGTTATTGGGAATTTTTTTATGTATATGGGTGGTTCTGAGATAAATCGATAGTTGATGAGACCATGATAGAACTCAAATTAATTGGGTAATGAGATAGAGTTAAACGATGTGTTTCTCTTAATAGATTTATGTAATATTCTATGATAGGTATTCCAAATGTAACCATGAAGGTTAATCCATATGTATCTATGAAGGATACAATGTAATTATGATATAGATGACAAAAATTAGATTTATGATTTATGATTTACATCATTTTTATGGAATATTATGATTTCATGAGGTTTGGTAAAGAACTTAAGATTTGTGGGTGAAAATCATTATTTTGTGAAAATATTTTAATGGGTATAAAATATTCAAGGAACAATGGTTTTGATTATTTATTTATATCACTTAATGATATATTTAGGATTATCCCATGTTTTAAATTATTTTTCATTAGTCTTAAGATTTGTAAAATGAAAGAATATGTCACGATGAAAGAATTGGGCCCGTGTCTCAAAAAGAAATCATGTTTTATTTGAAAATGGTTTACTTTGGTGAAAAAATGGATACTTTTTGGGTGTGTTCACATTGATTTTTTATAGTTTTTATGCAATATTTATGGCTTAATTTTGTAAAACTATAAATATGAAAAGATCCTCAATGTGAAAGAAATTAAATTCCGGACTAAAACCCAATATTATGTAATGATTATGGAGGAGGCCTTATAAAATTTCTCATTTAAGGAACATTTTTGAAACTTATTTTTAGGTATGATTACAATATAGATATATGTATAATAAGTTTCCTCATATTGGTTAATAAATTAAAGTTCATGGTGAAATATTTAACCAATTTTGATAGAATAAAATTAAAATTACGAGGTTGTAATTTTTTTAGAGGGGATGAATATGAAAACCCAAAATTTTAAAATTTAATTCTCCCTTAAATAATGTAATTTTTGATCATGTGTACCATATGAAACATTTAACTTAAACAAACTGCTATATACTATATAAATATAATTATTTAATTATAACAATGATAACCTAGTTACTGATTTGGAAATTAAGAATATGAACAAACATATTTTGAAATATATTTAGAGAATATTTCATAATGAAATTTTACCGATCAATGATGTGGAATTAAGAAATAAATTTTAAATTAAACCATAAAAAATTAATTGAGAAATATTTTTTAAAAACCATTTTATAGGTAAAAAATAATTTTATAAATATAAATTATGTAACTCACTATAGATAAATAATTTCAATTAAATTTATATATCATATATTTTTTAAAATTATATAATATTCATATAATTTCAGTTACATGTTACAGAATGAGTATAAATTCATTTTGAATATAAAAAAACATTCCTTAAAAATTTTATTTATTTCATTTTATGTGGGAATATTTGGATAAATTTATAAAAAATTTGGAAATTTTATTTTATAAAATTGGTTTATATTTAAAAACCGAAATTATACGATAATTGAAGAATATTTTTTTGAATTTTTCTAAAAATTATGTTTTTTGGATGAATACAGAAACATACTAATTTGGAAAAAAATTTATTTATTATATTTTAATCAATGTAATTTTAATTTTCCATTTATTTATTTTTCTAAATGTTATAGTGTATTAATTTTATTAATAATAATCCAAAAAAATTTCATAAGAATCAATGTTATAATTGATTTTGGTATAAAATCATATTTATGATTAAAACGATTATTTTTATGAATTTTTTTTTCATTGCACTTCATGAAATTATATTAAAATTAATTTTAACAATAACTAGAAATTAAAAATTAAAAAATTAATTACATTTTTTATCAAAATATTCATTTCATTTTTAGTCATAACAAATAGAAACCACTGTAAAATATTATCACTGTAGTTAAGGGTAAAATGAGTTAATTATGGTCGAAACCACACGATATGGTCACACAATCATTCTAAAACATGAGATTATTTAATTTTATGAGTCTAATTATACCAAAGTAATAATACCATAAAAAATATGTCAATTTTATGCATCGTTCATATGATTATGACATTTACATTATTTTAAGGATGGTAAATAAGAGATATTACTCTCTATAACTTATTATGTTGTCATGATTTTGATGAACATACAAATTATATATGATTGAATATTTATATTAGACATTATTATTAAAATGAAAGTAGTAGAAAATGAAAGAAAATTATTACAAAAACATTAAAAGTTATATATTTTGAATGAATTATGGTATTAAAATAACTTATTAAATAATTATAATTTATAAGTTATTATAAAAGATTTTATTAATTTAATTTTTTTCCCTTCATTTATTTAAGGTCATATTTTGTGAATATATTAGCTTAAAAGGTATTTAATGTTTTAAAATTATTTTTAAATCATTTAAAATTCATAAAAAAAATCATATACATAAAAAATAAATTGGGAAATTTTTTATAATTTAATAAATCGTTCATGAATTTTCCTATTTTTATTTTAAAAATTACTTTTATGACCCTAATTATTTAAAAATATTATACAATGATTAAGGTTAAATTAGGATAATAAGTGGAAAAATTAAAGATATAAGCATTTAAATAACATAAAAAAATCTAAAAATTTAATTAATTGAATATAAACAGACCTTATAAAATACCACCTTCTAAATGGCTCTAAATTTGAGATTATTTTACATAACGGTAACCTTATATTATTTTAATGTTTATAATAATTATAATTGTGAAACCCAACTAATTTATAAAATTAAAAAACCTGTCCCCTCTTCCTCTCACTTCATGCACTATTTAATTTATAAAATATATTTCCAAATATCTTCTGATACTACTTCTATAAAAATAATAGGTACTATATTTTTCCTAAGACCATCCTCAAAAGGCTTAAGGTGTATGGCATAAGTATATTTCCAAAATAGAGGTATAACTCTTAACTAAATTAATTCATTTAATTTCTTTATATAAATCCTTCAATTATATCCTATACATTCTCGTATAATGACCTAATTATCTTTAAAATATTGAAAATTTATTATGATGATTGAAAAAACCATATTAATCTCTTCTTCCATCCTCTGGGAAATTAAAACATCGCTCGTGTGTACATGTGGACTACCTCATGTAAAGTGTTACGTTTTTTGTTCTTCATCACAACCACAAAAGGCTGGTTATTATTATTTATTTAATGAATATTTAGGATATTTTTAATAAAATTATAATTATTTAATGATATTTTTTACTTAAATACTTACCCTTACACCTATGAAAAAACGATATCACCCGTCATGCATATGTGTGGACTACCACCTCTATAAAGTGACATGATTATTATTTCAGGTCAAAATTTCCTAAAAATACTATAAATATGTATTTATTGTGTAAAAATGGTTATTATGTCATTACTAATATTTAATATATTATGAAATATTATCCTATTTAATAATGGTTAACATAACAACTTTTTTGGGATTATGACCTAAATGTTCTCAAAAAAACCAAAATAAACCAAAACGAGTTAGTAAATTAATAAAAATAGTAATATATAAAATGATGGAAATAATGAAAATTTAATGAACTTGAAATAGTTTCTTATTAAATTAAATTATTAATTTAAATCTATTATTTAAGAGTTAGTGAACATAAAAAGTTATATGTGATTTAAGGTTTCATACATTCCATTAAAACCTTATTTTTATGTTTTTATTTCAAAATTATTATTCACCTTGTCCATGTTCTTAAAATGTTTCAAAACCAGTTTTATTAATTATTAAATGATTGAAAAATTTCATTTTCAAGTAATTTTAATTTTATTTACAAATTATTAAAAATAACCTTTCTATATTTTGAATGTACGACTCATATTTGACATTTCACAAAAGAATGAAAGGAATGTTCTATTTTAAAGTATATGGAATGAATAGATTTTCACACTATAATGATTATTAATTTCATTGATTTTACTTTATATTTTTTCCTTTATATTTTTAAATAAAAGTTATTCATAAATAATATGATTTTTTTTATTAGAATTGTTATAAAAAGAAAATTATATTTTTTCTTGTTTGCAAAGATAGGTTCAAATTTTATTTTGAAGAAATTTCCATCCCTGTCAAAATCCATTGATGATTATTATCCATTAATAGGATATACTCTAATTATACCATCCACCATATTAAAATTTATGGATTATGATCCTATGGTTCTATTTTTATACTAGGTAAAATTTTAACAATTCATATACATGTATTCAAAAGGAATTTCTATGACGTACTGAATTTCAATTCATTTATTTCATATGATGAATGTATTGGACTTAGTATGTAACTATAAGGTACCATTATAACCCATTTATGCATCAATATATATCATGAGATAATGTATAACAGTTATTTAGGATATTTATACTTTCTTATTTATGGTTTATTGAAACGAGGCCTTTATAATTTGATTATAATGTTTTGGAACAAAACCTTGATGGTATAATTATGATGCATTAAATTTTATATAATATCATTATAAAACTAGTCATTTTTATCCAAGTGAATATTTATATTTTATTACCAAGATATAATTCATCTTCTAGTTCTTAACAACATTTATGAACATCTTTTGATATCATAAGATAAGAAGAAGAATATAGATTTAAAATATTTGTTTATGATCCCATATGGGTAAAATGTTTTTTCTAAGGAAATATATTCATGTTTTTTAATAAATCCTAAGGGATTATAATTTTTCCTATATTCCTTCTTATTAAATGTTCAATAAAAAATGTTGTGAGAAAATTTCATTTCATGTGTATGTGAAATTTTTTAAATCAATGTTTTTATGGGAAAATAATAACATTTTTTTTTCAATATTCATGAATTTAAAATGGATTAGTTAGTTTTAATTCATTTTATATCTATTATAGAGCTTTGTTTTTTAAATCCCTTATTTCAAAATGTTTTTACACATGGCTTGAGGATGAGTCAGGGTCTATATCTGGGTCTATTTTTCCATTTTGGGGGTTTTTATTAAAATAACATAATGCGTTTTGAATGAAACATGAGATTAAATTTATGAATACTATCTTTGTGGAAAAATTTACATTTATTGTAGGTGTTAACATTTTATTATAAGGGTTCTACATATATTATTTTTTCTTAGTTCTCTAAAACTATAATTAAAAATACCATCCAATTGTATAAAAGTGAAAACGTTGTTATAAATAATGTAATTAGGTGAATATTAATTTATTTAAATTTCGTATATGATTTCGAATATGAAATCCGGAGATTATTTAGTCAATGTGTACTTTAATCAAGTTTTTATTTTTTATCATTCTATTCATCTTGCACTTATTCTCTTCTTCTTCGTATTATTATTCATCTATTTTCTCTATGTATACAAAATGCACACACATTATATATTTCTTCCACTTCTATACATATTCATTTCTATTTTATTTATAGAGTCCCATATTCCTATTAATTAAAATATGAATATCAAATTTTAATTTCAAATGAATAACAACCATTCCACAAATTTATATTCTTTTTAAGATTTTGGATCACTAAAGACCTTCTAATCACCTAAGTATGTGTTTAGGAATGAATATCCATAAATTTTACAATTTATTATAGGAAGTAATACATAGGGATACTCATAATATAATCCAAAAAGATTGAGAGGGAAAATTTATTTGAGTATTTATATACATATTGCAATAACATGAAGTAGGGAGACAATATCATTATTTAAAACTCTATGACATCCCCTAAAATTCAATTTATCTTTTAATACAATGCAAGATAACATGTAGATGTAGGTAATAAAGGGGTGATATATAAATGATAATAATGGAAAAATCAAATAATAAAATAAAGTAGAGTAGTACATGTGAGTGAAGTGATATAACAAGATGTCATAGAAAGGTGATAATCATAATCATTAACATTAATAAATGATATTAGAGGAAAACATCAAGTCATTATATGAACATTGAAACAACATAGGACATGAGATAATAATAATAAGTAATTTATAACCATTGAGACATCCTAAAATAGTGTTATCAAGTTAACCACCCATCCATAATACTCGGTATATCATGAGATAAAAACATTATATAATGAATTTGAGGGATATATTGCATTGATTCCACCTATTATTTTCAAATTTTGTACATACATTTGTGTGCCTTATAGATCATACAATATAAGAACATATTTAATCATCATTAATGCAATGACAATGTAGCATATATTAAAAACATAGATCTCAGAGATAAAATAAATACAATTACATCTATGATAATACCCATGAGTGGAAATGGATTTGTGTATTCATAATAAAAAATAATAGAAAATCCTAAGATAATTTCAACAGCATAATTGGAGTACATAAAGGTTCAAGTAAGGGTTAAATGGTAGTGAAATATGGTCTCCCATTACTTGAGAATCATAATTATAGTTAAGGTTTGTATAAAAGTACATTTCAACATGAATAATTGGAAATCAACAAGATTAATAAAAAGAATGTACTTGAATATAATGAATATAAATAGAATCAATTACCTTGATATGGTGCCTCTAAAAGAATGGTAGGATCTTCTTAAGATCATGGAAACACCTTAAGAGTGATTTAGATTGAGTGAGGGAGAAAACCCTCATGCTAAATGTGTGTTTTTAGAAGAATGAGAAGTTGGATGGGTATTTGTATTGTCCCAAACTTTTTTCAATGTAATTTCTCTATTTGTATAAGGGTTTCATATTTTATAAATCACATAAAATTACATAGATATCACAATAAAACCCCTAAAAGGAATAAATAACGAAATAATAGGCTTTTAATGAAATTAAAGAACCCATACTGGAGGAACTGTAACTTGACGTTTGAAATAATATCATGACCCTTGGGAATAGTAATTAATCCATTGTAATAGTAACTTCACCTATTAGAGTTTAAATAAAATTAGGGCATATTATGAAATAAAATATATTATATTTATATCATGAAATAAGTAAATAAATATTTTAGAAATAATAAATAATGTATTGATATATTTATAATTTACAAATGTTTATTGACAATTTACTAAATAATATAATGATTAAAAGAAAAATTATTTTCATAAAATTAACTCATAAATATTTTTTTTTTCTTTTTTTGGATTATAATATAATTTTATGATACCATAGTTAATTTTTAAATGTGTCATAAAATCAGTTATAATTTTAAAATTGGTATTACTCAAATAAATGATTATTTTAAATATAAATTAAATTTATCATATTTAGGAAGTTATTTTTTAAAAAATTATTTCATTTTTTATTCCACACATCAAAATATGGTAAGGTTTATTTTTTTGGTTTTTCTAAAATAGTTGAATTTTTGGTGAATAGTAAAATACAGTAATTTGCGGTATGTATACATTATAAGTTATATTAACTATTACATGGGTCATTACTGATGTAATCACAATAATCCAGAACCTAGGTTAATTATTTTATCATATTTAGTGAAAATTATCAAACTATTCATAGTCTTGAGCTAAATAATAAAATAATAAATAAAATATTGGAAATACACACCTCTCATACCCTATAAATACCACCCTTCACGACCTCTTCTCCTCACAAATTCCATGATTTATGAAAAATATGAATTTAAACCTTATTCCAAAATCCATCCCCCGTGTCTAGAAGTATTGGTCTCATTAAAATACTGAATTCATTTCCCTAAGGATGTTCTCAATGAGGAAAAATTCAAGAGGTAAAATCCTTTTTCTTTTCCTTTTAATCTCTTTTTATTTTTTTTAATTCCTAATTACAACCTCAACTCATCTATACAAATGTGCATGATATATCTATAATATTATATAGATTATATTTCAATCATGTTAATGGAATATCCATCATCAAATTCTTTTTTATCTCTAACTTTTATTGTGAAAATGAAGTCAATGCCCCGGATGTGCCCATTTACCTACACCATTGATGATATATTTTTATTTGCCTTTGAAGTTGTCATGTATGCTCATAATTCCATTATAATTACTGGTATATATTTAAATATTATTTAATAAATTTTTTAAGGTTTTTTGACTAACATAGATACATAATAATATATAATGGAATAAAACTAGTTTGTGATGTTTGAAAAACCAATACAAAATCTGAACGATTATCACTAATGATTTACTTAATGATTATTCCTCATACCATTTATACAAATTATATATATATATATATATCGGAATATATAACTATTTAAGCCTATTTTTGTTCATTAATAGTATGTAATTTCTATTTTTGATAATTATATCAATTCTACATAAACTTCTATACTCATATTCAAGTGAAATGACTATGAAAACCATGAAAATGAACACTATCAAGTGACAAAATTGAACTCTATAACTCATCTAAAAGTATATATCTGAACTGGATAAATCTATAGTAAATAAAATACATTTAAAATAGGTTTTTTATTTGTTAATTAATGAATTTAATTTCAATATCTAGTATATTATAGTGAAGATAGTACTCGGACCGAAGGTAAGGGGATTCTTGAACTGAACTCTCTTCCTTTGGGTTTTCCATCTTTAACTCCCTTTTCAGTATGAATGTTCCATTTATGTTACATAAAAATAATTTATTTTTCATTTATTTGTTTCCATGTACCTATTTCTAATATTAATTTGTGAAAAATGTAAATATTTTCCAAATGAACTATTCATTTTGAAAACATAATTTTACTTTTTCAAGATTGTTTCATCCTCACTAAAGATTAATAATTATTATTCCAAATATGTTTGTCCATATTTATTTTGGGAACCCAAAATTATTTTCATGTAATTATTCCTTACAAAATGAAACCCATTCCTTTATATGGGATATTTTATGTTCAGGATTGACATACATTCTATGTGGCATTCATAATAATGTAAATATTATTATGTGATGAGTGAACCTAGAAAAATATAGCACATGTAAATATTATGTTGTTATAGGTGCTCCTATAATTCTATAACACTCAAATTCATTGGCTAATTTGACGAATCTCATGATATAATGTGAAATATTCATGAACCCTATGCTAGATCTGTTCACAACTATGTGTGGTACATGACCACTAAGACATGTTATTTAATTTTTATGGATCACCATATTCTATTCCAACATCTAATGATTTCTCTCAAGATTATGATGACGATTCCATTCTTATTTTATGTTAATGATGATTAGTATCACCCCATTTTAGGTTGATCCATGTTATTATCTATCCTCTTATTTGGATTTTTTCTCACCCCTTTCTTTGATATATACCCTATGTTGATTACATGTACTAAAGTGAACATAAATAAGACAATGAGGGAAGAGAAGAAGGAATTAAATAAATTTTTGTGTTTTATTTTTTAAATTTCACGTATGGTCTTAATTTTACCATGACAATAGACCTTTGAATCATAGTTTTGTAACAATTTTATGTCATTTATTTTTAAAATGATGTGATAATCATATAAGAGAAAATGGGGTTTATATAGTTGGTATCAGAGAAATGATTCTTTAATATGGGAATCAGTATTAGATATCCTTAGTGAAAACCCTTAGTACGAGACTACGCATACGTAATCACAAAAGAATATTTTCTAAACATAGGTATCCAAAAGGATATTACTTTATATTTAATTTCACAAAGGGACAAATTATTCATCACTTGTTGAGTTATATTGTTATTCTAATCTTTTCTTTTTTATAAAATAGTAGGAACCAAGAGAAACTTGGCAAAAAACCCATGTAATGGACAATGTGGTGATTCTCTAAATGAAATCCCCAATGCATTGGGAGATAGAGTTCAAAATTTCATGGTGATGCCTACCCAATTGTTAATGTTGAGAAAGAAAATGATTTCATACCTGGTAAACATAATATTAACTAAATGAAGGAAAAAAAATATTATTTAATTATTCTTCTACATATTCCATTATATCATGTAAGTTTTCTAGAACTAGTGAATCAAATACTTAAAAAAATAAAATACCAATATCCATAAAAAAACATAGTGTTTTGGTCATTTCAACCCATGTGTTGGACTCTTCTTCAGTTGAAGTATATATGAATATTCTCCCTTCAAATATCTTGATACGTACCATGGTGGAATTTGATGTTTTACTTTGGAAGGATTGGTTTTAATTATATAAATCACACATCAATTACTAGGAAAATGAAATATATTTTCATATTATGAACCATCATATGAACCTTTACAAATGAAAGGAAGATCATGAATCACCTTTGGGAAATCCTTCAATGGTGTCGGTGTTGATTCCCTGTGATGAAGCATACCTCGCTCAAATGGTTGAGTCAAAAGAAGGAATTAACCTAGTGGAACATTTTCATGGAATACATTGATGTAATTTTGAAGAGTTAAACAAACTTCCCCTGATGTTTAGAAACAATTCAAAATAGAAATCATACTTGAAACTACTTCTATTTCAAAATTCCCCTACAGAATGTCCCTGATCTAACTAGAGGAGTTAAAGAATCAGTTTCAAGAGAATTTTCACTAATAGTTCATACACCCTAGTGCATCACCTTGGAGTGTACTAGTGATTTTTTCAAGAATACAGGTGGATCAATGTGGCTACGTATCGATTATGAGGATTTCAAGAAGATCATAATAAAAAATAATTATCGTCTTATATGGATTTATTACATGTTCGATCAACTATGAAGAGGTTAGTACTTCTTATAGGGGAATCATATTTCTAGATATATACAGATAAAGGTGAAGAATGAATATATTTAGAATAATTCCATCCATACATGGTATGGGCTCAATGAGTTTCTAGTAATATCCATCAAATATAATAATGCCCCATTGATCATTAGGTATTTGATGAATTGAGTCTTTAGAAACTACATTAATAGATTTGTGGCATTGTTTATTGATGATATTAACATTTACTCCAAGAAAGAGGAGGAAAATGAAGAACATCTAAGGATTGTACTGGTGACATTAAGAAAGGAGAAATTGTATCTTATGGTCATCATTTGTGATTTATGGATGTACAAAGTCACAATCGTGGGACACATGATCAGATGTGAGGGAATTTCAGTGGACCCATCATAATCAATGGAAATTGAGTAATGGAGTAGACCAATCTGTATTTTTATGGATTAGTTGGGAACTATCGATAAATTTTGAGAAATTTATCATGATATTCGAAATCGATAACTAAGTTTTCAAAGAATGGGTTATAGTATTTTTCGACAAAAGAACATGGGGAAGGCTTCATTAAACAAAAGAAGAGGTTGATCACTGAACCTATACTCACATTACCGATAAGTGGAGAAATATTTATGATATATAGTAATGATTAAATGAAAGGGCTGGGTTGTGCACTCATAAATAATGTTAATGTGATAAAACTTGACTCACGTTTGATGAGGATACTTGAGAAGAACTACCCAACACATGATCTAAATAAACTAGTTGTGATTTGTTTCTTGAAAAACTAGAAGAAAAACATCTATGGTGGGAAGTGTGACATATATATTGATCAGAACAGTCTGAAGTATATATTCATATAAAATGATCTCAACATGATTCAAATGGGATGGTCAAAGTTAATTAAGGACTATAATTTCTCTATACAGTATTATCCAAGTAATGTGATCAAGGTAGTTCATGCAATTACTAGAAAAGAAGAAACTACTCTATCCATGTGGCTGATTGAGACACAACCAATTTTCATGGATGTGAAAAGGATGGATTTGGAAACCATGAGAGTGAGGAATACATCCTACCTCTCCAAAATGATTTCACAATTTTCTATCCAAGAGAAGATTAAGGAGGCACAAAAGAATGATCTAGAGTTACAAAATAAGGTGAATGCAGTAAACGATAAGAAGCTATAATAGTATCATATCAATGATAATGGTGTGATTCAATTTAGATTGAGGCTTTATGTGTCTTCATCATATAAGATAAATAAGGATCTTTTGCGAAATGAAAATAGGTCAAAATTCTAAATCTATATTGGGAGCATCAAAAAGTACAGTGATCTTCAAGAACCCTTTAGGTGAGATAATATGAAGAAGGAGATTGTAGAGTATATCTCAAAGTGTTTGATTTGTCAGGAAGTTAATAAAGATAAATTGAAGTCCAATGGGATGATGTAGTCATTATATATAGCCATGCGGAAAAAGAGATACTATGACTATAGACTTTGACACTAGTATCCTAAAGACATCCAAAAGATATAATACGATATGGGATATGGTGGAACATCTCTCCAAGAATACCCACTTTGTCGCTATTTGGGAAGAACTCTCACTCGATTGATATAATAAGATATATTTAAATGAAATCTCAATACAATATAGATTTCAAATCTTGATTGCCTCCGGTATTATTCCAAATATTAAACCTAAATTATGGATGATTCTTAAAGATGCTTTGAGTACAAAATTTAATTTCCACAAAGCCTATCACCCCCAAACTGATGGACAACCTGAAAGGAATATTCAGACACTCGAGGCCATACTAAGAGACTGATAAATGGAATTTAAAGGTGTATGGAATCAGAATCTACCCTTGGTTGAGTTATCATAAAACAATAGCTTCCATTCGAGTATTTAGAAGGATGCATATGAAGAATAATATATAATGTGATGTAGAACATAAACCTTTTGGGATAAATTTGGTGAATAAAATCTGCATATAATTGATCATGTTTAAGATATGGTAGAGATGGTCCAAGACATCTAGAAACATATAAATGATTCTCAATGTTATCCATAGAGGTATTCATTAAATAGTAGAAGGGTCTTGGAGTTCGATTCCAGAGATATAGTCTTCCATAAAATATCATCATTGAAGAGAGCCATGCTGTTTTGAAAGAAAGGGATGCTCATCCCAGAGTACATTGGGACCATTGTGATCTGGAATCACAAAGGAGCAGTTTCTAGTCATATTTCACTTACAAAAATTATTGATCTGATTCATAAGGTTTTCTATGTGTCTCTCCGATGAATGTACATAACATATCCCTCAGATGTACTCAACATAGAGGTGGTACAACTGGAAGATGGTCTCTCTTATGAGGAGAAAAAAATAAAGATTCTAGACTAGAGAGATAAGGTTTTACTCAATAAGGCAACCCCACATTATAATAATGTTTTGGATGAACCATAATTATTAATAAGAAAATTGGGAACTATAGGGGGAAATGAATGAGAAGTACCCTCAGCAGTTTATGTAAAATGAGATTTCAAGGGCTAAATTTCAAAAGTAGGGAAGAATTTAATGAACCAAACCTTTATCAATGTAACATATACTTTTTTATAATTAGTTTATATAGTATAAAACACATAAAATCCCATAGATAACTAAATAAAAACCTTATAAATTAAGAATTAATTAAATAAGTGGATTTTTCAAGAATTTAAGGAACCGATACTGGTGGAATAGTAACTTGTTCTTTGGATTAATAATTTTACCCTTAAGAGTAGAAATTAATCCAATAAAATATTATATTTTCATTTGAAATGATAAAAAATATTTTGGGGTAATATGAATGAAAATATAATATATTTATTTTAAAAAATAAGTAAATAAATGTTTTAAAAATGATAAATTAAGTATTGGTATTTTTTAAGTCATAAATATTTAATTATTATTTTTTAATTAATTTAATTATTTAAATGAAATTTAATTTTCATATAATTCAATAAAAAATCTATATTTTTTTAATTTTATGATTATAAGTTAATTTTATTAGCCTTTAGTAATGTTTGTATTGTGTCATAATGCCAGTTATAATTATAAAACCAATATTTTTTGAATAAATAATGATTTTAATCTAGAATTAAATATCACATATTTATTTAAAAAATCATAAAATAGACATGATTTTTGATTCTACACATTTATAAAATGTTCACGGTTAATTTTTTTGGATTTTTCTGAAATAGTTGAATTTTTGTTCAATAGTAAAATAGTGTAATTTCTGGTATATGTACTTTATAAGAAAAATAAAATATTCATTGGGTCATTTCTGATGTAATGAAAATAATTTATAAACACACTTTACTATTTTAATATATTTAGTTATGATAATCAAACATTTTATAGACTCAATCTATAGAAATAAAATAATGTATAAAATAATTAAAAAACACCCCGCTCCACCCATATAAATACCACCCATAATCACATATTCTCCTCACATATTCAAATCATTTATAATTGTCAAAATTCTTCCCAAATCACTTCTCAAGACCCTCCCCCAAGTCCAATATCCCTCTGTCTCCTCAAAAGTGCAAATATTTTTTCCTATGGAGGTTCTCAAGGAAGCGAAATCCACGTTGTAATATCTTCTTTCTTTTACTTTGATTTTTTTAATTTATTTTTCTTTTCTTATTTTATACACACATTCTTTATAAAACTATGCCTGATAAATAATATATATATTATATACTATTATTATATCATGTTAATGTAATATCTATAATTAAATTACTCTCTAGGTGTCTCTTTTATCCTAAAAATTAAATCATCGCTAGTGATGTGTAAATTTACCAACATCTTGGATGATGCATTTTCATTTTATTTTACCACCATAATTTTTTTTCATAAAACCACTATAAGGGTTGTAAAATACTATAATATTTAGGTAATAACCATTTTTATATTTTTAAACGTAATTATATTCACAATAAAAAATAATGTTAGAAAATAAGTTTGTGATGTTTGAAAAACCGCCAAAAAATCTAAATGATCATCAGTAAAATTTTATCTAATGATTCATCGTCATTATATTTAAAAAATTGATAGATATAATCATTTAATACTATGTACATTAATTAATAATATATAATTTCAGTTATAGAGAATAATTCTATTCTATAGAAAAACCATACTCATATTCAAGTGAACCGATCATGAAAACCATGGATATGAACAATCCCGAATGATTGATGGAAACTATATAACTCATATAAAATGGTATAAATGAGATTATTAGAAATATATTAAATTAAATAAATGTAAAATATTTTATTTAGTTTTCAATTAATGAATTTAATTTCCTTTTTAGGACATTAAAGTTAATAAAGCACTCAGACAGAAGGTAAGGGGATTTTTGAACCCAACCCTCTTCCATTGGGTTTCCCTGTTTCACTCCATTATCCATATAAATATTCCATTTATGTTCCATAAATAAAATTTACTTTTTACCTAACTTATATTTTATGGATATACATATTTCCAATATGATTTTTTGAAAAATGAAATGATTTTCTAAATGAACCCTTCTTTCAAAAAACACAACATTTACTTATTCTAATATTGTTTCTCCATCACTCAAAATTAATGATTATTATACAAATTATTTTATTCCCAATTTATTTTGGGTACCCCAATTTGTATTCAATAATGTATTCTTTTTTAAATGATACTCATTCCTTTCTATGGGTTATTTTATGTCCAAGAGTAATATAAGTTCTACGTGGCTGGAATGATTGTGTAAATGTTATGATGTGATGGGTGCACCCAGAATTATATAGCGCATTTAAGTGTTATGATGTGATTTGTTTAAATGGAATTATATATAACTAAAATTCATTGAATAATATAAGGATCTATCCTTAAAAAAAATATAATATTGTGTTTTATAGAGGAAAATAAATTCTTACACATTGAGGATCTTTTTAGGTTTAGAGGTTTAGAGAAATCGGGACATAAAACATACCTAACAACCCATAATCATACATGAGGATACTACTAAAACAATATCCACTTTTTACAAAATAATAAATTCAAATTAAGCAAAATTTCATTGAAAAATATTTATTACATTTAAATTTCCTTCCTTCTTTCTCTTACATTTCCTTATAACCTTTGAAAAACATTCAATAACTTGGGATGATAACAAAATATTTTGTAAGGGATATAAAGAAATAAATTGTTTTTCAAGTGATAACAATGAAACCAATATAACCCATTTTATAAAAACTCATTATCATGCGTGGAAACATCATGTAGTTTTCTTTGGGACCAATTTACCATATCAGTCTTATAATCAACCATACACATGGAATACCCATTTGGTCAAATTCCATCTCTGTAGTACTCAATGCTTTAGAGAGCTATAATGTGGCTCACCTATCATATCTTGAGCTATAATGAGCTCAACCCAACAGATATTGACCTATAATGGGCTCAAAACAACATAACTATGTCCAAGAAACATATCATGGTAATAAAATATCATTAAATCAAGAGAACACACTCATACTATATATATAAAAAATAGTCTTTTTGAATTTCATTGAACATACTTTTAAAAGGATCTTAAAAGGAAAGGCTGTTGAAAATATAATTGGAGGGAGAATTAATAGAATGGAATGTATATGTTCTGGAATTCTAAATAAAATTAATTAAAAATAATATAAATAGAAATTCATTACATAAATGTTTTTAAAACCAAAAAATTAATGATGTAGAATGTTTACCCAATGAATGGAAATTGGGATAAAGAATCCATTACCTCATGTTCGTCTAACTTAAAACATGTTTAAACCTCCTATATAATGATTAAAAGAGTGTTATTAATATCTTAACAAAAAATATTCATATTTATAACAACAAATTTTATTATTTCATAACATCATTTCACCCGTTAATTATTAGTATTTTGTTCCTTATATTGTTTAGGGTGCGTTGTTTAGATGATTTCCATAGACGATTTGTACATGATTTTCATGGAATATGGAAATGAAATTACAGAATTTGAATAACATGGTACCCATGTATTTCCAGAATAATGAATGATTCCATAACACATTTTTGTTATATTGTATGAGGTTGAATCATTAGATAAATCTTAGTGATATCTGTTTATATCTTTTCTTGGAGTTCATTGATAATCACAAACTAGATTCATTATATAACATGATATTATGTATAGATGATAAATATAGAACATTTAAGAGGATATTTCATAAAATTTAATTTTTTTTTTGACAATTTTGATGGTTTTATAAACATTTTTTAAGGAATTAATGGAAACTGTAAACACATCGTCCATGATTTTGGTAAATAGACACATCACAGACGATGTTTTTTTAGAATTAGAGGAATTAAAGGGGAATATTGATGAAAAATCATTCCATAAACATTCTAATTATCCAAAAATATATAACATACTCAATATTTCATGCCTCTTGGATGGCGGGGGGGGGGGGGGGGGGTGAAGAGATTATAAGAAAAGAAAAGAATTGAAAAGAATATTCAAGAAAGTGT
Source organism: Viscum album (assembly GCA_963277665.1). Lineage (NCBI taxonomy): Eukaryota > Viridiplantae > Streptophyta > Magnoliopsida > Santalales > Viscaceae > Viscum > Viscum album. The sequence goes on from OY728137.1 coordinate 1,215,734,581, forward strand.
ACGAGGATTCTTACATCTTGATATCTTTTCATTGAGATCCTCCATAGGGCCTTTGGTTTTGGCCTTTTGGTGAGACCAGTAGATATTGTAAGTGGAGAAGATAATTGGAGGGGGTATTTTTTTGAACTTAGATAATGCTCAAGGATTGAGAGGTGTGAGAGGAAGAGGGGAATTAGAGTGGTAATTATAGTGGAGGAGAGGATGGATTTTACATTATTTTAATAATTTTTTTAATATTTTTGTCTATTACTATGAATTTTTATCATTATTGTGATAAAAATAGTAAAGAGTTCATGTGATATTGAATATATTGGTCTTAGATTAGCCATGACGTAAACAATATTGTCTTTTACTACTAATTTGTATATATGAAATTTTACACTATTTCACAATTCATCAAAAATTTATGAATTTCAAAAAACTATCAAAAAATCACCCTAACCATTTTTCAACATATAGATTTTAAAAATGAAATCCATTTTTCAAAAAAATATTCTAAATATGATTAATTTTATTTTTAAATAAAATCATTCTTTATTTAAAAATTAAAAATTTTAAAACTATAAATCATTTTATCTCATCCTGAAAAATTAGTCGATATGTAATTATCATAAATCCTTATGAAAATAAAATAATAATAAAATTTAATATTTATTAAGTTCATATTAGTATTTTTAATAATATTCATAAGGGTATGTTACTGTTCAATAGAAAACAATTTGGTTCTATTAGAATCCAAATAACTTGTTGATCACAATTGCAAATGATGATTTTTCAAAATTAAATACACAGAGGTCGATAAATTGTATTTTGGGGACTACTTTATAACTATCTATTTAAAAAAATGTTTTTTAATATCATATTAGTATTTCATGCATTTTAATTTATTTTTAAATCGTTCGGGTGTTACATTATCCCCACTTTCTGGAAATTACATCCTCGTAATTTTATTTACATATAAAAAAAGTGAGGGTACTTTTCCCTCATAGCATTTTTAGATTTCCATGTTGCTTCTTCTGCCATGTGTTTTATCCAAAAAAAAATTTCCCAGGGGATTTACTTATTCCACAATAATTTCTCTCTACAATCAAGAATCTGAACTAGTCACTCTTCATAAGTAACGTTCTCTTCTAATTGAATTGCCTCTGGACTCAGAACATGAGATGAATCTGGAACATACTTTCTGCACATTGAAACATAAAAAAAATTGTGTATCAGGGATAAAATCAAGGGAAATTATACCCAATCAGAAAATAGTACAACTTTCTATAGGATTTCGTAAGGTCTAATGAACCACAAACTCATCTTCCCTTTCTTACCAAAATGCATAACACTTTTCCTTGGTGAGATTATATGAAAAAAATGATCACCTACCTCGAAAGGAAAATCTTTCCTACTATAGAATGCATAAATTTTCTTCCTGATCTAATCTATCCTCATGTGTTCCTAGATCATCTTCACTTTCTCAACCACTTCCTCTACTTATTCTGGTCCCAACAAAATTCTTTCCCTTACTTTATCCCAAAAATCTATAGTTTGACACCACATCCCAAAAAATTCCTCAAAAGGTTCCATATATATAATATAATGAAAAAAATTATTATAAAAAAAAATCAACAAAAGAATTATATTGATCCCAACATCCCTAGTTATCCATTGGACATGCTCGAAGCATATCCTCTAAATTATGAATCATTTGTTCTCACTGCCTATATGATTGAGGATGAAAACCTGGACCGAAACTTAATTCTATACCCAACAACTTCTGAAGGCCCTTCCAAAAGATATGTGTGATCTTGGTATCCTAGTTAGATACAACTGAAATAGGCACTCCATGTAAGCTGAAGATCTCTTTGAGGTATTGTCAAGAAAGATGTTCCAAATACATTTTGTCTCGAATGGAATGGAAATGCGCAAATTTAGTCAGCAAATCATCAATAACCTAGATTTCATTGTTACCTCAAGAAGTATTTGGTAGTCCCCCAATGAATTTCAGGGATATATTCTCTTATTTCCAATCTGGTACTGGTAAAGGATAAAGCATTCATTTCGGCAGCTACAACTCTTCTTTATCTTATTCAAATGTCTAACCTTTCACAGTAATTTCTTCTATATCTATTTTCATTCCATCCCACTAGTAACACTCTTGAAGGTCTCTATACATCTTTTTACCACCAAAATAAACATAAAATGAAAAAATTTGAGCCCTGTTCAATAAATATTTCTTCAATTGAGTGTCACAAGGCACAAAAAAGATTTTTTCAAATCTCAATACACAATATTTATCATGGTTATATTGTAGAAATAGAACCATTTTAACCAATTCTATCTTTTTCTGTGGCTCACAATATTTCTTCTTTAATTGATTAATTATAGATGATAATACCAACTACACTAAATCTAGAAACAAAACAGATGTATTTCTTATAAAAACAACATATATGCCAAAATTCATCAAATCATTAATCAATGGATCATGTTCTAAACATGACATGGTTAATGATGCATGATGTTTTCTACTCCATGAATCCACCACCTTGATTTCTTTTCCTAGTTGGAAATTGATCATGCAATTATAATCATTTATCAGTCTAAGAAATCATCTCTGCATCATTTTTATTTACTTTTGAGTGAATATATACTTCATACAGTTATGGCCAGTATATATTTGACAATATTCTCTATATAAATAATGACTCAAATTTTTCCAAGAAAAAAAGCACAACTACTAATTCAAAACCACACGTTGGATTATTTAACTCATGAGGTTTCATCTAAAGTGAAGAATAATCAATTAAATGATCATTCTGCATCAGAACACAACCAAGTCCCTTCGAATAAGAATCACTATAAATGAAAAATTCACCACTTTTGGAAGGTAGGGTCCAAACTAGAGCATTCACCAATCTTCATTCCAATTCTAAAAAAAATCATCGCATTCTTTTGTCTCGATGAATTTAACTCCTTTTCGAGTTAACTTAGTCAGTGTAATAGATAACCATGCAATGTTGTCAACAAACCTCTAGTAATAGCCTTCTAATCCAAGAAAAACTAAGAATATCAGATATATTTATAGGACTTATCCATTCATAAAAAACCATAATTTCTGTAGGACCAATAGTTATGAAATATTTAATAACAATGTGAAAATGGAATGAAATTTTTTTCAACCAAAATATACACTTTCTAAATTTTCCATACAATTTATTATCTTTTATGCTTTACAAAACAGCCCTTAGATATTTTTTCATGCTCCACTTTACTTATAGAATATTCCAAAATTTCATCAATAAACACAACCACAAACTTATCCAAGAACTCATGAAATATTCTATTCATAAGATCCATGAATACATCAAGTGAATTAGTTAATCCAAAAGTCATATCTTTAAATTCATAATGACTATATCTATTAAAGAATGTAGTCTTTAGGATGTCTGCATTCTTTTCATTCAAATAATGGTACCCCAACCTCAGGTCATCCTTTGAAAAATAATGTGCTCCCTAGAGCTGATAAAAGATATCATCTATATGATGTAAATGATAATTGTTTTTAATAGTGATGTAATTAAATAATATATAATAAATGAAAATTAATATTGAACTATAACAATTTTTAACAATAAAGACAGGATCACCAAATAATTATGTTCTAGGTCGGATGAAGAATTTATCAAATAATTCTTGCAACTTCTTTTTTAATTCCAGAAGATCCATTTGACCCATTCAATAAGGGGGTTTAGAAATTGTCTTAGCATTAAGAACTAAGTCAATAATAAACATAACCTCTCGATTGTGAATAACACTTGAAAAATCATCAAGAAAAACATCTAGGTATTCATTTACCACTAGTAAATCATTAATCTGGATAGTTCCTTTATTTTAAAAATTATGGGAAAGATAACATTCATTTCCATGTTTTATCAGTTTCATAGATTCTTGATATGATATAAATGGTATGGTTCCATTCTTGTATAAAAACTGAAACTCTTTCTGAAGAAAACATATTTTTCTCTGGAATCTATTTTATCATGATAAAAAGAAGTCCATTCCATATCCAAAATAAAATCAAAATCAACTAGAGACAATAAAACTAGGTTTGTTGGTAAAAACATTCCATAGAAAAAGATAGGTTGATTCATATAATTTATTATTCAAACAATATTTCATACAGGAGTTTTACTATTAGTTTGTGTTTCATTTCATGTAGTGGAATTGTCAATTTTTCTGAAAATTTCTAAAAAATAATGTAATGTGTAGGCCCCAAATCAAACAACACATTTGTGAAATAAATAAAAAAATCATTGTACTTGATACCACCTAATTTGATGACTCAAAATCTACCGATTTAGTTGCAAAGGATTTTACCACATCCTTTTACTTCTGGTCTTGCTAATTCTCTACCATAGTAACTAGCTTCAGCCAAACATTAGAAAAATGACCATATTATTTATAGTCATATCATCTCAACGTTGGATTCTCATTAATTTTCGAATCATTTTTGTTGAACTCACCAGACATGTGTCAAAAATTTCCACATCATTATCATTTCCTAGATTTTACAAGATATTCACCAAATGCTTTTGACCACACTTTTCACAACAAGGGAGATTGATTTTATTACCTTCATATTCTTTGATAAATTATTTGCCAATTAATTCCAACCTAACCACTTCTTATTCTTTCCATCACATGGAAAAAACATGTCAAAAACTCCATATCAACTTTTTCAGCACAACAAAAAAGTTTCTCATAGATTTTAAACTCTTTTGAAACCAAATCTCTTCATAAATATGGTTTCAAAACTGGGTAAAACTTATTAATTTAAATAAAAAAATACCGAGTAAAATTCGGTACGTACCTATCTAGTCTTATAAAACTGGATTCATATGCTACCACAAAATCATTATCTTTCTGCTGCAGTTCTACCTACTGTTTATCCATTTTGAGTCAAACAATTTTTGGAAAATATTTATCTAGAAAAAGTATCTTAAAATCATCCGATTGTTTACTGTCAAGATCATCATTTTCACCTATATTCTTAACCAGATACCAACATTGATTAGTTTCACCTTACAAAAGATAAATGGCGAGAATTAAATTTTGACATTCTGAACATCCCATGACATCAAATTTCTTTTCTGTAGAATTGATCCATACTTCGTATATTAATGGATTTATGGTTCCACTTAATGATAGAAGATGTTTCATCATAAAATGGTCCTCATGAGATATGTTTCTTCATTTTAGATCATGTTACTCTATATCATGGATTCCACAACCATTTATTTCTTGAGTTAATTCATCCACTGCTATCACAAACTACTGAGTTCTGATTCCCACCATTCTAGGCTATAGATTCTGACAGACATAAGCATCTTGTTGACTTCCGACTTTAGCTTCCGTATTTCTTCTGCTGATTTTTTTTGAATATCTATATGTTTGATAAAGAAACAATTTAATAATTAAATTCTATAAAATTTCAAATAAACGATAGATTAAAAAACATTTATGGTATTATTTTAACATCATACTAAACCACAAATTTATTTGAACCATCCACTGAAACCAAATATAACGACCCATCCTTAAAAAATTTCATAATATTGAGTTTTATAAAAGAAAATACATTCTTAATCATTAAGGATCTTTTCAATTTTAGAGTTTTAGATAATTGAGGATATAAAACATAAATAACCTCCCATAATCATACATGAGGATACTAATAAAATAGTATCCACGTCTTCCAGAATATATAATGTAAATAAATCATAATTTATTTGAAAAATATTAATTAAATTTAAATTTTCTTCCTTCATTCTCTTAGACATCCTTATGACATGTGATTTTTTTAAAACATGGGATGAGGAAAAAAATCTCAGTAAGGTATATAATGAATTAAATCATTAGTCATGTGATAACATAAAAACCAATAACACACATTTAATAAATACTCATTATCAGGCATGAAAACATCATATAGTTTTCTTGGGAAATATTTACCAAATAACTCTTAAAATCTCCCTTAAACATGGTATAACCATTTATTAAAAATTAATATTCCTTGTACACAATGCATTGGAGAGATATAATGGGGATCATCCATAATATCTTGAGCTATAATAGGCTAAACCCACATACCATGATCTATAATGGGCTCAACCAAACATAAATACTTCTAAGGAACATATCATGGTAATAAATTATCATGAAATCAGGATAATCCAATCATACTATATATATATATATAACAATATTTTTTAATTTAATTGAAGAGACTTTTCAAAGTATCATAAAAGGAAAGTCCCTTGAAAATATAATTGGAATGATAATTAATAGATTGAAATGGATATTTGTATACATTTTCATTACATATAATACAAAATAATATCATAGAATATTAATCACACAAATGATCTTAATACCACACAATTAATGAAGAATAAGGTTAACCCAAATAATGGAAATTGGGGTAAACAATCCATTACATCGGGGTCATATTACTTAAAAAATGTTTAAAAATATTGTATAATGGTTAAAATAGTGTTAGTAATGTCATAAGGCAACAAAATAATGTTTATAACACCTTATATGATCATTTCAAAACATCATTTCACCCATTAAGTATTATTATTTTGTTCCTTCCTTTGTTTAGGGTGCGTTTTTTACATGTTTTCTATGGCCTGTTTGTATTTGATTTTCTTGTCATATAGAAATGAAATTCGAAAGGTGGAATGAAATTGTACAAATGTGTTTATAGAATATTGAATTATTCCATAACTAATTTTGGATATATGGTATGAGGATGAATCATTAGATAAATCTTAGTGATATCTGTTTAGATCATTTTTTGGAGTTCTTTGATCATCATGAACTAGTTTCATTATATAACATAATATTATATATATATGTTACCTCCAGAACATTAAATAGGGTATATCATAAATGTTATTTTCTTTTCAACCATTAAAATGGTTATATAATTATTTTTTAGTAATTAATTGAAATTGTAAACACATCATCCATGATTTTTGTAAATCCGCACATCACAGCTGATGTTTTCATTTTTAGTATAAGAGGAAGAATAGATGAAGAATGATGATTAACAATTAAATAAACATGTTAAAAATCATTCCAATAAATCATAATTTATCATTCACTCCTCTTTGATGGGGGGGGGGGGGGTGAAGAGAGTACAAGAAAATAAATTAATTGGAAAGAAAACACAAGAAAATGCAAGGGGAGTCTTACATCTTGATCTTTTCTCCTTGAGATCCTCATTAGGGTCTTTAGTTTTGGAATTTTTGTTAGACCAAGTAGTCTTAGACTTTGGGAAGAGCCTTGGGGAGGGGATTTGGAAGAACTTAGACAATTACCAAGGCTTGAGAGGTGTGAGGGGAAGAGGGGAATGATGGTGGTATTCATAGGGGAGGAGAGGAGGGATTTTACATTAATTTAATATTTTTTGTCCAAGAAAATTAATAGACTTAATTATTTTGATCAAAATTGTAAATATATCATGTGAGTTTGGAAAAAGTGGGTTTACATAAGTAATGATGTAAAAAATTGTATATTTAACTAATAATCTGTATAAATTGTATTTTACAATATTTCACTATTCATAAAAAATTATTGAATTTCAAAAATATACCAAAAATTCACCCTAACAAATTTTCAACCTGTAGAATGAAAAAATGAACACCATTTTTTGAAAATTATTTCCTAAATATGATTAATTTAATTTTTAAATAAAATCACACATTATTTAAAAATTAATAATTTTAAAATAATAGCTCATTTTATCTCACCTTTAAAAAATAATCAATATGTCATTATATTAAATCCTTAAGAAAATAAAATAATAATAAAATTTACTAATCATTAGGGTCATATTACTATTCATATAGGTTTGTTACTATTCACAAAAAAACATGTCGGTTCTCTTAGAATTCAAATAACTTACTAATCACAATTGTATATGACAATTTTTTAAAATTCAAAAGACAAAAGCGGAAAATTATTGTCTAAAGAATAATTTATAACTATCTACTTAATTTTTTTTTAAAAAAATTCTTAGTATTTCATGCATTACAATTTATTTTAAAAATCCTATGGTGTTACAAATAATTTGATGAATCTCATGAGATAATTTGCAATATGCACCAATATGATGCTTGCTTTGTTCACAACTATATGTGGTAGTTAAACACTAAGGAATGATGTTTCATTTTTATGAATTCCCACATTTATTGCCTTTATCTAATTCTTCTTCTCATGATTATGATGATGATACCATGGTTATGTTATAATGATGAAGATTATTATCACCCCATTTTCTATTGATACATGTTCTTATCTATCATCTTATTGGGATTTTATCTCTCCCTGTTCCTTGATGTATATTATATGTCGATTAATTATACTTAGGAGAACAGAAGGACCACTAGGATTCTAGATAATAAGGAATTAAATAAATGTATACTTTTTGGTAAATATTTTATATATTACAAATTTTACCAAGACACAAAACCTTTTTGATCTTGGTTGAGTAATTCTTTTATGTTATTTACCTTTAAAATTATTTAATAATAATTTATGAAAAAGCAGTATCTCTATAGTAATTATAGAAAAAGAAAGTGTAGTACATTATTAATTTCTAAAATTAGGTTTTGGACTCTGAGTGATAAAATAATCAAAATTACAAAACCTCATGTGGTTTTGACCTAATTTTATAATAAATAGGATTTTTTCAATAATTTGTTAGGATACAAACTAAATAAATTAAATCCATATCATTCATGATGTTGATGTGAGTGACATTAATAGAGAATTATTTTTAAAACCATTAAATATAACATATGTTTTTGAAGATTTATTATAGGTCTATAGAATGAAAAAAAATCTATAAAATGAACAATTATTTTTTGGTCGTTCATAAATTTATAGTATTTTAGACTTCACTTTTGGGATTCTATTATTTTATAATAAAAACAACTTATTTATATTGTATTTTATTTTTATCCAAAAAATAAATTTTCTTATAAAATAAGGAAAAAATACCCATTATCTGATTTCAAAATAATAATCCCTAAATTTATATTTATTTTATGAAAGTAATTTTCTAGATACGTGCATTTATAAATTTAAATAGAAATATTTATTTATTAGAAAATACTATTTTTTACGATTCTAATTACTTTTTGAACTTTATAAAATTCACACTGGACTACATTAAATTATACTATCACTTTTATTTAAGTAAATATTATTTAATATGATTATTTAATAAAAAAATTTGTTTCAAAATTCTTAAAATTATGAAAAAAGTGTTTTAATTGAAATTTTATATTTCCCAATTTTTTTTTTGTATCTTCATATAAAAATATAGTTTTTATTAATCAAATTATATAATCATGTCTATAATTTAACAATGAATGGGGTTAACCAAAATAATTATTTTATTAAAAACGAAAATATAAAAATTCACAATACTATGGTCTATGTATAAAACGCATCATCAAACAAGTGCACTCTCCAAGGGTAAAGTGTGTGACGATGGTACATTCTTGGGGCGGTTAGATGAAAATTGTTTTCCTGGTGATATTGATATGATTTAAATTATCTCATAAATAGTTTTTCTCTATTTTTATTTATTGAATATTATCTTGGTATTAGTCAAGGTAAAATCCCAGCGATTCCATCTCCCTTGGAGGCTCCGATATTTGGGTTTTATAGGGTACAATCCCACCGGTCAATGCCATCACTTATTCCTTCATTATCAATTAGATATTACTATGAACCTTAATTTATACTAATTCTAATGGTCACTATAAAATGGTTATATTATCAACAATTATGATACTAAAGTAACTTTCAAGTCCAAAAGGATAATTATGGATTTTTTTTATAATGGTCTAAAATAACAAATGAAATATAGTACATGTGTTTTTTATAAATAATTTATTCATTTGGAAAGTGAATTTTATTAATAAAATTTTGGGTCATTATATTCTCCCTCCTTCAGAAATTTCCCCCTCTAAATTTAATTCAATACCCTAAAAAATGATGTTATATATGATCCATCGCCACTTATAATTACCAATTATCCTCCAATTTTTTTCCTACCATAAAACCTTGACCAAGTGATTTTTATTGTTTTTTAGAACATTAACTCCATAATCTAATATCTTTACCAACTACTCATAATATAAAATATCATTCTCTAATAGAATCACCGTTGGATTCAGTACATGTGATGGGTCTGGTGCGTAATTACTGAATATGGATAAATAGAACACATCATGTAATTTAGATAGTTTAGGTGGTTGTGTTAGTTTATAGGACCCAAATATTGTGTGATCAAGGATTTTAAATGGGATTATATATCAAGGACGAATATTTCCCCTATTTGTAAATCTCATGAATTTCATCTTGGGTGATATAAAAATAAACACTTTATCTTTATCCTAAATCATCATGTCTCATCGATTTTTATATGCATAAATTTTATGACAAATTATCAATGTTTTCCTATGAAGTCTAATGGTTTGAAACTTATATGTCATATCTTGGATATAATTATGTTCCATAAACTTACTCTACCCATATTCCTTCCAAATCATTGAAGCCAAAACCTCTTCCCATACCTAACCTCCAAAGGATCCATTTTAATTTGTAAATAGAAACTATTTTTATATGAGAAATCTACTATTGGAAGGTTCTAATACTAAAACTGTTTTAAATCAATTGAATAATAACCTAGAATATCGCCAAGATTTTGAATTATCTTCTCTTATAGTCTAACCATTTATGGGTGATAATAATTACTAAAACTTATCTCTTTGTCCAATGGTTACTAAATTATTATCTAGAACCTTAAGGTAAAACTGAAGATCTTAATTAGAAGTAATAAATAATTTTATGCCGTGATTTCTAAAAACTTCTATTATATATCATGGGTAGTTGGTCAAGAGATAAAGATTCATTTATAGAAATGAAATGTGTTGACTCTGTATGGTGATAAACTACCACCAAGATGGGGTTATTACCTTGATATATCATATGGAGTCTTATTATAAAATACATTCTTATTTTTTCCCATTTCCACAGTGGTGTGTATAGCAGTTTTCTCATACATTTACAATTATTTTATTCAACCAATCAAATTTGGAACACCAATCATCTGAAGAAATTTTTTAAATCTTTCTTTTAATGTTATCTCAAATAAGTTTTACATTAGATCTTTATATATCTTTGTGATTCGTGGATTAATAGAGAAGGATAATCTATGCACATCATCAATGATTTACCTTTTTTAGTTATGGTTTCCAAGGGATAAATATCCCTGTTCCAAACCTTATAACTCTATATTTAGAAAATTTTAATTTAAAAATATTTTCTTTATTTATCTGCATATATGTGTCATCTTATTGTCCATCATTGATCTTCTTAAGAATGGATGGTTAACATGTTATTTGGTAATAGTAGGATTTATTTCAATTTATTATTCATATTTTTAACCTTTTTATTTCCAAGAATATTTTTTCCCTTTCAATCCTCATCATGGACAGGGTTGTGGGATCTTTTCAACTAAGAGAATCTCCTACATTGTTTTCCATTCTAGGATGGTAATGGGAATTAATAGTTATAAGCCTTGATCAGATCTAACAAATTTATTTGGTTCATATTGTAATCCTTTTGCTTAAATATATACTTGAGATATTTATCATCTGTATATATGTAACACTTATCCCCGTAGAGATAATTTTTTAAAATCATCATTGAAATGACCACTACATCCAATTCCTGATCATGAATTGGGATATTGTACTCAAAGATATTTAAATATGTGGTGGCATAATATATCACCTTTTCATATTTCATGAGTAAAAATAAAATGAGTTTTTTGAGTACATTTCGATAGATTTCAAATCATTCCCCATTAGTGGGTAATGTGAGCACAAGAGGAGTGAATATCTTATTTTTAAGTCATTAATTATAACCTAAAATTTATTACCCCACAAAAACATTACTCCCATTTGAGTTATCTTAGTTAGTTGGTTAGAAAATCATGATATTTTTCTCAAATATCAATGATACTACCCATATTATTCATGTAAATGGGGCTCAACCTCCATCTTTTAAAAAATACCATATAATTCATTTAATCAATATGTATCTAAAAATTTTGGTGTGGGCCATTATTCAATTGCCTCTATATTAAATGGAAACAAATATATTCTATTTCTAGTGATATAATTCCTCGGTAATGTAAATTTACCCATATAAAACTCACATTTACTATACATAAAGTTTAACTTTTCTTTTCACAAGTTCCTCTATAGAACTTTATAATGCTCCTCAGCTTTTTTCCTTTGTTATTGAGTAGAGAATAATACCGTCAATAGTGACAACAATTTTTTGAGGTAATCCAAAAAGGAATCACTCATTAAGTCTATATATATAGATGGAGAAATTTTGAGTCCAAAAAAGAATCACTATGAAATTGTAGTCACTGTAACCTATATGAAATGTAGTCTTTGGGATATCCTCCATTTTCACCTATAAAAGACAATAACACATCTAAATATAGAAAAGTATTGGGTCACACATTACAGACAGAACAAGTATTCATTCACTAGAAGAGGATACATATTATTTATTGTGATCATATCGAGCTCAATAAAATCAATGTAGAGGTTAATTGAATCGTCATTTATCCTGATTAAAAGGATTGGTGAACCCTATGGTGAATAACTTGGCTGTATAAACCTTTTATCAAGATTCTCATATGGTTTATTCATTGTCTCTTCAAGTTCCATAGCGGAAATTATATATATCTTATTGAATATTTACACTTGCTCATAAATACATATAGGTTAAGGGAAACTAGACCATGGAATTAATGATCAAATAATGGATTAGAAAAATTGTCTCACAATCCAAAATATTATTTTTTATAATCAGTTTCATTGAAAGAAAAAAATGAAATTTAAAATACTTCAAAATTAGGGTGAAGTAAGAAGATTAGACCTATTCAAAATTTATAATGAAGGACACGATTATATAAAATGTGAAAATTAAAAAATGACATGTTATCATTATAGACTGGTAAATGGGGGGAAAATAAATATTTTTATTTGTGAGATAGAAGTATCATGCATTAATACATATCCTATAACAATAATAGTCTTGGAAGATGTAATTCTATACGAGAAATAAATGTGGTGATTGTAAACCTATAAAAATAATAAAATTAATTAAGGGCCCCCTAGCCTCAAATGGAAGGGGAAAATTAAAATTTAATTGGTAAGAAATAAAATAGTAATGTAAAATGGGAGAAAATAGAGATAATAAACATGGTTATTCTTTAGAAAACAAGTATGGTTGTTACTATATAGACTATGAAAACAATTATTAAAGTAATTTTATTTCTAAATGATGAGATATTTTCATTATAGGTTAGATGAAACAATATATTTATAGGTTAGAAAGATAAATTTTAGCACTCCACACTACACATGGCTTAATATTGGAATGAACTAAATATAAACTGAAATATGTAAGAAATCAGATATAACGGTAAAGAATACAATTTCTTACATGTTTAGGTTCATTTTGTGTAGATTTCAGGTTTTTTCATCCTTTTGGGTGGATGGTAAGGGTGATAATAATAGGAAAATTAATTGGAACAATTGAAATTAATGGGTCTGTAGGTATATCAAATGATTTTTTATTTTGATATATACTGTTGTTATGAAAATTCCATTTTGTTGCCTTGTCAAAAATATTATCTTTTAGTGAGCCCTTCGTATGTAGTAGATTCTATGTTCTAAGACCCTTAGTTTATTTTTGTGGGATCCCACCATAAATAAAAGAATAAATAGTGTATATGTGGTCAATGAATTGGTTTCCAATGTAATATTGTTTGAGTAATAAGAATAAGGATAAAAAAAGAAAAAATGAAATGAAATTTCTTGAATAAATATGAAGGATGAGATGTGTGTTGATTATTGTTCTTGTGCTTGATGTGTTTTCCTTCATGGTTTGGGATGTTCTATAGTGATGAAGGAGAAAACCTGGAATGTTTTATGTGGGGGCCTAGTATGTAGTGGTTGTTTTCTATGGACGAGACATGGAATGTTGAGTGATGTGGTGGGAGGTGGTTGTACTGTGAAGTAGTGTTTGTGCATTAATGTTGTGGGGTGTAGTGTTTGAGTCACATAATTGTGAGGATGTGTAGTTCTGATGAGTATTATTTTGGGTAGAAAACATGTTGTGAGATGTGGTTAGGTTTTTTGGATTGTGGTTGATATGGTTAGATGGTCTTGTTGGTGTGGAATGATAATAATATTTGGTGTGAGATGGGTGACATATTGTATGGAGGTTATCCTGGTTACCCAATTATCCATGGAATTAATTAAGATTATAGAATTTAATAAAATAATCTAGTAAATACAAAATTTGGGATGGAAATGGTTGTGTGGTAAATTGATTAGATGAATAAAATATTAAATGAATGGGATTTATAAATGTGAAGGAAGCGTCATAGTAATGAAAATTAGTCGAACATTTTATATCAGTAAGTGATGAACCCATAAATGAAAGTGAAACATCTGGTGAAGCTTGTGTGGTGGTAGTGTCATGTGTAGCTTATAGTAGTGGCAATAGTTGTGGTGGTTGTTGTGTGGCGTAGTGTTGGTGGCAATATATGTTACTGCAGTTTTTTTGAACCCATAGGTTGGGTATTGTGTGTTATCTATATATCATTATTTTATGTTATTTCAATATGAACATAATTGAGTTGGATAAACTTACAAATATCAGATGGTTCTAGGGTCAATTTATTTCACCAACATCCCGCATGGAGGTGATACATATAGGTGGATACCCCTATTCCTCAGTCATCTTTTAGAAATTATGGCCCATGATTCTTTAGGTGAGATGTGATATGACAGACCATGTATTTTTTGGTGTGAATAGATGTGATGAGGAAGTGATGAGATTTGATATATTGTTGGTGTCATGCATGGTAGGATGATGGAATGAGGCTTTTATACTTCAAGTTCATAATACCCCACTACTCTGGTTTTGTAGTGAGATGTGTTATGATAAGCCAAGTGTTTTCAAGTGATATGTGTTGCGATAGAACAAGTGTCTTCAGTAAAGATGATATTTTATGATTCTTGCTTTTAGTACAAAATACTAGAGCTTTTTAGGGTGGGGTAGGTAGTGATGCATTCTTATCGACAACAAAAACATGGATGGGGGGTAGTGAAGTAATGTGATGTGATATTTATGAAAGGTATGGGAGAAAAAATTGTTTTATATTGCTCTATGGTAGAGGAATATTTTTGGGGGGAAGATATAATGGGGAAAATTACATTATTACTATCTAAATGCAATATTAATATATTGGTTGTGTTATTTGGTGAGTGATTCTTGGTGGGTTTGGGTTTGGTTAGTTTAACTATCAAGGTACTTGTTGGTTTCACTATTTGTTCATAGGATTTTTAACATTATATTCCCACATGTGAACATGAGATCTTTCTAATGAATCTTATGAGTATAAAAGTTATTCATACCATAGGTATATAAACTATTTTGAGGTTTCTAGGAGGACATTGGGTATTGATCTTTACATTTCTAGATTGGGGTTTAGATCTTTTTTTGAGTCACTGCTACAAGATTTGTCTTTTGGTATATATTGGATAATTTTATTATATTGGTTTATTTTTTTCAACCATTATGGGGGATTTTGGGTTACTTTTATATTATATGATAGATTTTATTGGTGGTTGTTATCATATATCCCAATAATATTATATTCATAGAGTTTAATACCTCCCATATATTAGATTTTTATACCCCAAGTTCATGTTTCCATCCTAAGACCTACTGGTGGCAGGACACATGGGTCAATACATCTATTATTTCATTGAAAAATATTTGGAGTTAGGGGGTCATGAATGTGTGGTATCAATGATTTTTATGGGAGATTAGGATGATTTTAGATTTAGGCAGTGTGAGGATTACATGGGTTGGTTGGGAAACGATTCTAGTTGAGCTTGGCATCTTACATAAGTCGGAAAGACTAGCTATTACATGGTATTTTAGTGCCCCATATGATTCATTGCATACAATATGATATCATCGAATGAACATGCTTTGTGGAACATTTTATATGGCAGAGACATATGGGAGGTACAAGAATGATGATTTATTTTGTTCATTTTGAGTTGGGTGACCTCGAAAATGTTAGAATTATTTATTTAAATAATATTTAATGAAATTCCATGTTACCAGATTAGAATGTTCTTCATGAATTTCATGAATGGATCATGGATTTCACTTGTGATTTTATTAGGAAATTGTGTTTCAAGAGGATGATCTTGCTGATCATAAAATGGTTGGACTGATAAAGAAGGGTGAGGTTTCGTAGAGGGATTTTTTTTTCTTTCAGTGATAGAGTCTAAGAAAATCTGAGGGGAGTGTCTTTGATCTGGCGACAAAGTTCTAACCAGAGGATCTTGAGATCATCTTCGTTATGATCTGATCAAGGACTAAATTTTGGGTTTCACTGGGAGTTAGTTAGTTTTGGGGATATATATTGTAGTTTTTTATTCCATTTATTGGTGACATTAAGGAGAAAACTTTTATGTGGTTTAACTTTTAGAGGGAGTTCAATTAAGTTTACTTTCATCGATGTTGAATAAAAAAAAGTGTCACAAGTTTAATTCACTTCATCAGGGGATATTTAGTGTTTGAGATCTTGGATTAAGGTTCAATAACTATTTTATTTTTCCAATTATATTTTTCTATATGAGGTTTCCAGAGTGCAGCATCTATAGGGGGATTTGTTCACAATGATTAGATATACAGTAACTCGATTTATGATCCCAATATACCTTAAGGGGTAAAAGAATGAATATAATATCAAGAGTATGTTTCTCTTGGGGGTTTAGGCTTATAATGGTGGCTGGAAGGGTCCCCAAGGAGCATATAATCAAGTAGTGGGTAATAGATGTTATTATAGTCAATGATTCAATTAGTGGGTAGCCATCCATGGAAAATGTATTCACATCCTTTTGGGAAAGGTGGATCTTTAGAACCTTCTAAAGGCCTTCCATTTTTGTGTTATGTCTATAGAGGACATGTGAACCATAAAGATCAATTTCTGACTACTACAGAAGGCTAGTACCAGGTTGGTGTTCATAAACCTTTTTCATAGAAACAACAGTTTCCTCTGAGGTAGTTTAGGTACAAATGAATTCCTAAAATTGTTCAATTGTTGAGGGTAGATGTTGTTAATAGAGGGAAAACGAATGATAGTCCCTATCTATATTGACCCATGATATAGTGTCTGCATAAAGGATGGTAGAAATGAAGTAAATGAGATGATTTTTGGTTTGATGCACACATTGAATAATATATTCTAGAATATACATGAATTTTTTGAGGTATGATCATTTTATCATATACCCTTGATACTTCATTGCTTGATTTTGGAAACTCATTCTTTATTTTTTTCTATTGATTTTTTTTGAACATTGGGATTGGATGTAGGAAGAAATCCAATTCCCCAAGTGTAATCCACTCTGATTTGAGTTCATAATACTATATTTGATGTGTGCATATAGATTCAAATGTTGATGGGGTATCAATAGTTTGTGGATGATTTGCTATTATTATATATAAAAACATATGATATTTTCTTTTTCATATAATGGTTTTATTACATGCATGAAATCATATAATATATCTAGAGAAGGTATTTTTTTCAATGTGGAGATCTAGAAAGTAGAATTCATTTGTGAGTGAGGTTATCAAATGGGTGACAGGAAAGTTGAGCCACATTTGTTTTTATTTGTGAATATTTTGGTGGAATATTTAGTAAGAGATATCAATAGATTTATGGGCGAGTTCAAAGATTTTTCCCCATATGAGATTATAACAATAACCCCATGGCACATTTTCATGTTGGAGATATAGCTTAAACTAGGTGTGTTTCTGGATTTAATGTCTCCATATCAAATAGTATTTATAAAGCTTCATGAGTTGAGGTTATAGTTTGACAAAACAATTCATAAGTGTTTCATCCAACCCAGTGTGTCTTCATAGGGTTCTATAGTGTTATTCTATGAGACTGAAGATGATATTTTGGGGTTTTTATAGACTACTAGAGGATGAATTTTGTAATGGTCCAAAACCTTTACATTTTTCCAAGAATCAGTGATCTGTTATATTTTTTAGAGGATATAGTTTGTATTAAAATCTTTATTTATGGTATTAATATTACCTTTTGAGGGTGATTAATGAGGATATTAAGAACAATTATTTTAGATATAAGTATGGTAACTTTGAGATCATGGTCAGGTTATTCAGTTTCATGAACACACTAGAATTTTTCATGAGGATAGTGAACTATATGTTCAATTAGTTCATCGACTAGTTTATAATTGTTTTCATCAATTATATCATTATCAAATCATGTTCATATTAGTATAATTTCAATATAATCGTAGTTTAATGGCATGTTATTAGAGAACACTAGATATAAAAAAATATTAAAAAAGTGATAGTTCTCAATGTTAGAATTGAATTTTCTTGGAAATTCTATATATCGATGCGGTTTTGTAGTAGTCATGTCGAATTTTGAGCCTATTATTTCTTAGGTAATACCCATGATTGTGTTTGTGGTTTAGAGTTTCCGTGGTTTTTATAGCTATTATTGTAGTCATGTTCATGATTTATCTCATTTTGCATCCCCACTAACAACATTAACATGGAATGACTAGGATTTTGTGTGGACTAGTTATTGCCTGAGAGAATTCATTTTCCTAAAAGAAATGATGGTTATTGCTCTAGGGCATTGGTTTTTCTAAGGAGGGAGTTTTTTTTCAAGGTTTTTTATGATAATTCATATGTTGTATTGGGCTACATGTTGATTCCGAATAGAAAAGTGATATTTTAATGGTATAGAAAGTTATGTTCCAGTGAGAATAATTATTTCACAGATGATATAAATTTAGTGGATGTTACCCTTTTTTTCTGAGTCCGTGGAGTCATTTTATCATCGGTGATTTCATTTTGGTTTTCATGGACCACAAGATCCAGAAATAAGTTTTCTCCCAATGAGAACTAATTATTTGATAGTGGAGGAGGATGGATTTACGTCATGATTATGATATTTAGATTTATTAAATAATGGTAAAGGGGAATGTTGTTGTTGCTAAGTTCATTCAGATGTACTAAGGAGTTGTGGCTTGGGTGTTAGTAGATGTTTGGAAAGGGACATGAGATCTTGTAGTGATGTATCTTGTTGTAGGAGAGAGAAGTATTCATGTTTTTCTTTATCATAAAATTGTTTAGTAATCCATGATATAGTATGTGGAGGAGTGTTAGTGGGGTTACTATGATGTTGAGGTGATACACGACCATATTGTCCATGGGGATACTCAAGAGGTATGTATGGAGGATTGTTTTAACTAGATGTTTTCCTAGGGGATGTTTATTATTTCATAGGAAATTATAGAGGTATTTATTTATGTGTTTTTAGCTCAAATTTATATAAAAATCATACTGAGAAAAATATATATCCAGGTTTGGGGAGATTATGTTGGTGTCCAGGGATGAAAATGAGATTGGAAAATTTCATATTGAGGTTCCTGGATTATCTACAAGAGAAAAAAATACTATTGACTTAGAGGTTTACTATATTCCATGGATGTTCCTGATTGGAAATGGGAAAAATAATAATTTATCTAACCACAAGGTTACCCCAATCATTTGGAGTAAACTTTACAATTTTTGGTTGGAGTAGACTGTTTGATGAAGACAGATACATTTCTGGTGATATGTGAGTCGTGTGTCATGGATGTTTTGGTGAGGTGGTATATGTATGATTCCAATAGGCATCATTGGGTATTGAGGAATATCATATTATATTGGTATCCTCATATTAACTCATGGGTATGGGGGTTTAATTTGGTTTTATACTCTCAGGTGCACCATAGAACTAATTTACACCGTCACATAAATGGGAAAATTTAGTGAACCATTCATAAACTACATGATATGTTGATATCTTATGTACTATGTTTGGATGGATCATGGGTAAGGAATATACCTCTGCTAGAGTTTTCATAAAATAATACCTATCACTCACCAATTGGAATAACCCCATTTGATATGTTGTATTAGAAACCATGTCATTCTCTATTGTTCTTGATGGATGTTGGAGAGTCAATAGTCATTGGCCCTACTATGGTGTAGAGAATGACCATGAAAATCTTGTTAGTTTGAGATAGGATGTGGGTGGTGTAGGTTCATCAGAAGGAATTTTTTGATAAAAGGTTTACACCCCTAGATAAAGATATTAGAGGTATTTTGTTCTTGAGAGTCTCGCGTTGACGTAGAATGTATAGGCTTGGAAGGAGGAGTAATATTTATCCTAAATCTGTTCGGACCTTTGAGGTATTGGGAATTTTTAGAGAGGTGGTGTATTAGTTTACATTGTCACCATTGTGGAAAAGTATCCATGAAACAATCAATATGTCTGAACATCATATGTTTCTCAAGGATGGCTCTCACATCATTGATTGGGGGAAGTTGAATATCATGGATGACATGACATTCATGATGTGTCCATTATATATACAAGATAGCTAAGAGAAGGTGGGGCATAGATGAACTATTCCCTTGGTTCAAGTGTTGTTGAGGCATGGTGGACTAGTAAAAAGTACTTGGATTTGTGCGGTGTAGATATGTTCCTAGTACCTAGAGTTTTTTTAGATTTCCATGTTTTTTTACTTTTGGTGTGATGTTTTGATATTCTTGATTAATTATATATGTTTTTTACTTTTTTTAGGATGTGTTATTAAGATTTTGAAATATTGAAGGAGGGAAATAATAAACTCCTAATTATGGCATGGTATACCTTAACACTGTTAAAATTTTGTGCAAGAGTTAGTGACACCCACAATTTATAATATAATTACATATAAGATGGAATTTCCAAATTAGTGTGCATGAGGCATTTTATAGTGTGGTTGTACGGTTATTCGGTTTCATGAGATGTTTCAAGGGAATTGTTTGTATGGGGTTATATTGAGGTGTAATAATATCCTTAAGATGTATCTTGAGGGGTGTTTGTATAAAATCATGTCCTTTCATAATGGGTTTGGTTTGATTCTCAAAGCTGATAATAATTTGATATGTTTTTAATGTAACGTTTTATTCCTTATTATCCCTTTTTTTTCTTACTAGTTTTTTTTGTTTTAAATACATTAGAGGAGTTACTTTATGGTTTTTTGGAGGTGGAGAAATAGTTGTGCAGCAGTAGGGAGGTTTATGACATAAAACAGGGGTTTACACAATTATTTTTTCTTTAAAAATTATATGGATTGTAAATTTATGGATTATATGAGGCATAGGGGTATCCAGGAAATCTTTTCACATAGTATAATAGGAATATATGGAATAATTAAATTTCATTTCAAATTGCCTTGTTTTTCAGTTAGAAATTAATTTATGGCCTAAATGTTGGTTTTACAGTGTAACTTTTATGGTGTCATGGAATTTTCAGTGTAAGATTGTATTTCATACCATAAATTGGGCGAGTTTTAGGATATTTATAAACCTATTTCATCAAATTATCCAATCATTGGGCCGCAAATCACTCTCCCTTTATATAATGACACTAAGCTATTTTAGGAGACATTCCAACCCATCCTCATTCTCATTGGTCTTTGGGTTCTTATGGTTTCTCATTGACGACTGGTTATGATATAATTACTCTTTACACATGTTTTCCTATCTATTATTCTACTAAGAATCCATTGTACTAATGTTGATTTTCTTTGGGGTGAGTTGGGCTACATTTGTTTATAACCCTTTGGTGTGGTTCTGAGTGATCATGGTTTTCCATGTGCAATTGTGAGTTTTAATTTGTTCCTTTTTTACCCTGTGGTGTGTCATGAGATTAGAAAGATTATGTGAGGTATAGAATCCTCATTCTACCCTATTTATGTGAAAAGTGTGGGGATTGAATTCTTTTTATTTCATTTTTGTTGATGGTAAGGGAAAATATAACAATATATTCAATTGTAATAATTGAAAATGATGGTTATAGGGAGATATTTCATGATTTTTTACATTGATATATGTTGTTTTATTATTATTATAAGTTGTTTTATTGATGAAAATAATGTTTTTTGAAACCCATTATTTTCGACTAAATGATAAGTGTTGAGTCCCTTGTTATTCTATTGTGTGATCAAACTCTAAATAAAAGGCCTAGAAGCATATATATAGTTATTAAATTGGTTGTCGATGGAATCTAGTTTTTTTAATATTAACCATGATAAATAAGGAAACAATTCAATGAAATATATTTAATAAATGTGTATGTCAGGTTTTTTACATTTTTTTCTTATTCTTATTTTGTTTCCTAGCATGGTTTGGGTTGTTGTGCATTGATGGAGGTGACCATCTAGGTTGTGTGATTTGTGGGGCTATGATATAGTGGTTGGTTGGAATTGATAGAATGCGGGTAGTTGTGTGGTGTGGGTAATGGTGGTTGTGGTTCATAGTGGTTGGGTTGAAAAGACGTTGGGTTGTGTAGTGGTTGAGTTTCACGGTGGAAATGTTGTGTGGTGGTGATGTGTAGTTGTTATGTGTGACAACTGTATTCTGAGATGTGTTTTGGTTTTATGATGTGTGGTTTTTATCTAAAGATGTTGTGGATGGTTTTTAACAATAATGATGTTTGACATTAGATGTCTGAGTTATAGTGAAAATATTTTTGTAGTTTCCCAGTTAGCATTGGAATAAACTGAGTGATAAAATGAAGCAAAATAGCAGTTAAAATAAAGAGACAAGCAAGAAACGGTTGTGTGGTAAATATATTTAATGAACTGAACATTTAATGAATGGGTTGTGTAAATGATAATGAATTTTCTTAGTAATGATTATTAGTCGATCTTGTTATATCATGAAGTGGTTAACACATAAACGAGTGTAAAAATGTATTGTAGCTTATGTGGGGGTAGTGTGGTGTTTTTCATATAGCAGTGACATCAATTGTGATGGTTGATGTGTTGTGTAGTAGTGGTGTCCATATACCCTAGTGAAATTATTATAGACCTAGAATTTTGTTATTGTGTGTTATATATATGTCAGGTATTTTTTGGTATTTTTATACATACCCCACCTATATTGGATAACCTTACCAACTCTAGAAGGTTTTGTGTTCCATGTGTTTTACCCAACATACATGATAGTGGACATACAGATTCCCAGATACCCCTATTCCCGACTATTCTTTCAATAATGATGGCCCAATCCTCTTTATCTAAGATGGGATGTTATAGACTAAATGTTTTTGGGAGAGATGAGAAGTGATAAGGTAGAAATATGGTGTGGTATATGGTGGGGAGTTGCATGGAATGATGATGGAATGAATTTAAAGTACTTGACATTCATGATTACTTACTTCTCCTGATTTGTGATAAGATGTGGTGTGACAACCAATATTTCATCAAGAATGACATGTTTTGTTGAATTAGTAGTCTTTGGGTGGGAATTTATGTGATAATTCCAAGTACTAGCACCAGATGATAGACCTTATAAGGGAGGGGTATGTAGGGATACTTCTTGAACCACATCATATATATCTGGTTGTGATGTGAAGTGATGTAATATGTATGGAAGGTATATGAGAACATGATGTTCATCTTTGGGGAAAGAGACCTGCAAATCAGCCATGAAGTAGTAGCGTGTAACATATATTTGTTACAATCATGATGCTATATAATTATAATAGATTATTTATTTAGTGAGTGAGACATGGTGATGTTGGGTTGGGTTAATTGACCAATATATGTTCTTGTTGGTTCTATCATTCGTTCACTGGAACATTGACATGCTCCTTCCACAAGTTTACTTGCGACCCTGGTTATTTTTCTACTAATTATATATGTTATGATAACCCTAATTAAATAAAACATTTTTTAGGTTTCCAGGATACATTAGGAACCAATAATTACATTAAAAACTAGGGATATGAAGCTTCTATTGATTCAGTTATACTAGAATTATATTTTTTGTATATATTGGAGACTTTAATAGTATTGGAATATTTTAGTTCATAAATCATGGTATATTTTTTGGTTTAATTTTATATTATATACTAATATTTTTTTATGGTTGTTATCCTATCCCCAAATCCTATTTTATATATAGAAGGTAATTCCACCCATATGTGATATTTTTATATGCTTAGTTCTAGTCACAAAAATTGGTCATACTAGAGGTTGGACTTAGGGATCATTATCTCTCTTCCTATATTGGAACATATTTAGAGGGATAAAGTCATGGAAAACATATTTAATTGGAATAACTATACCACATTATGAAAGATATTTGTTTTAAGTAAGTAGTACCTCTCCAGTGCATTCACACGATACTATAAATCAACTCTTATTTTCAATATGGATTCATATTTTTAAAAGTTAATACTGAGATGTAATTAAAAACAAGTTAAAAAAACAATATAGTGGTAGGAAATATATAAATAGTTATAGAACCATCTATGAAATCATAATAATAGTAGAAAACATAGATGAATAATTGAAATGGAATGAAAATATATTTTAACTGTGTTGAAAAAAGATAAGAATTAACTTACATTTGAAATAAGAAAAATTAATAATGAATATACCAATATTAGAATTTAAACGGTGAATTTCAACGTAAAAGAAAAATATTCAAACTGATAAAACATAACAATATGTTTACAATGAAATATTTCAATCTGAAAAAGAAGATGAGTGTTGTAATAGTAGATTTTGGTTTTTAATTGTTATTCTTGTGTTCTATAGAGAGAGACTGTCAGCATATAACCATGTTAGTAAAATCTCCCCAGTAGTGGTGTGGCTATTTTTTTTATAGTGGAAAAACTATCCTGGATTTTTGGCTCACTATATTGTATAACCATGTAGTAGAAAATATAGATGAGAAAAAATATTGGGGAATATGATATACATAAAAATGGAATAGTAAAATACCTCCATCATTGTATCATCATCTAGATCAAATGATCTTCTAGAAAAAAAATCATCATCTGAAGGATTGTGTCATTTGAAAAAAGATAGTGGAGTAATATATGTGGAGACATTGATTTTAATAGTTTTAGATTATGAGTGAAGGTGGTGGGAGGGAGAGATAATATTATCCAGTGGTGTGTATATCCCTTTCTCCAGCTATTCTAGGTATACACCCCACCCCTCTCATGAATTTATTTTTCATTGTACAAAATAGATAATAATTTAAAGCCCAAAAGAATCCTAAAACATAACTACACATGATCATATTATACATCAAATAGATGGACATGTGAGTGTGGGAATTGGTGTTAACATGGTGAAAATACTAGAAAACCAGTTATATTTTTTATTTATATTGGTTGGAATGTTTTGGTGTCAAAATTATTGCATATCAGAGAGTGAAAATTATATATTTGATAAAATGTGACTCTGAACTCTATGTTTTTGGGGCATCCAGCATGTAAGTACTCTTTGTTAAAAATACAAAACATTAGAAAATTATAACTCAAATCTATGACATAAAATAAAGTAGATTGTAATTAATAAAGTTCAATGATTATAAATTTAAAAAGTATAAATAGATTTCAATTCATTATGGACACATAATAAATTAACCATGAATACAGTTTAGACCATCTACATTACCTTGATAACATACCATTACCATGACCTCAGTATCAGACCTACAATAGGTTAATAGAAATAAGTTAAAGTGATTTCATAATACTTTAATAATAATAACCTGGTATGATTTCTTTAAATCTCATTGGAAACATAAATAAATAAAAAGGACTAGAGACGTAATAATATTTAACACGGATTGAATACATTGAATACTAGAAAGATATGTACTTACTGTGCCACGGATGCATGTTTTCATTCATTCACAATATCTATATAATTCCTCAAAGAAAGTGTGAGTAATAAAGAATAATTCAATGGGTGTATACAATCCTTACACATTAATCAAAGGGTTCATTATAATAATGTAATATTATAATTACAATTTAATAGAATATACATTTTAAATAAGAAAAAATTATAATGAAATTTGAAACATGATAACTGGAATTCTAAATTTCAATATAATAGAGATTGTTAAGAAACCATGAAAAAATAACAAAAAAATTACACAGAAGTTTTTTTTGAAAATAAGGGCGAGTGATGTAATAAAAAAGAGAATCTCTATAACAATATCTGTTGTGACTTGTGGCAGCAAGGGAGCCCCACTTCTGGTTGTTGGGATAATAGTAATGTCAGTCCATGAAGTGGTAAATTTATGTGAGAAAAAATAAACAGGGAAATATTTTTACTATATAGGTTATATGAAGCATAAAGGAAGAAATTGTGACTTAAACATGTTGCTATAATTTTTAGTATACTTTAATAAAAGTTGTGTTAAAAGTTGAAATAATAATGTAAAAGTTAATTTGAAAATAACAGAATCATTAAGATTTTTCCAATACCATGAAATTTCATCATAAAATATCAGTGAATGTAGTCATCCATTTTTATTATGTTTTCCTTTATAGGGGGATTCCCTTCATTATCATGGATTGTTTCTTCCGAAGAGTCCCAAGACACTGTAACATTTCAGTAGACCACATCATCAGTATCAAACTCAGTCAATCGATTTTTATACACGACATAATAAATTTGATGAATAAGTTGAAAAAAATACTAACCCATGTAATAAATGAAGGAAAAATATGATGTTTAACAATTTTTAATTGATAATAAAAAATATAGGGTGTTATAATCCTAAAAAATTGTAAATGCAATAAAAGAAAATCAATATTCCCTACTCCAATACTATAATTTTAATAACATAAAATGAAGATAAAAAAATATACCTGACTAGATAATGTATTTGTAGTTGTTGTAACAAATATAATGTCAGTGTTGTAGCTAAATACTAAAGATCAAGTGAATTGATATTCCTATACTAGAAGGGTAAAATGAAAATTACAGTAATGTGGTCTATGTGTTATAATAAATTAAAATTTACAAAGAAATAAATAGTAGTACCAGGAAATGGTCAAAGCTAATACGTGTGAAGATCCACTAATATGATAATCCTTTATAATAAGTTTAAAAAGAATAGTCTTATGTGAAATTTATATAGTTATTAATAAAAATTATGATTTTTTAATATCTATTTACCTGGCTGTCTTCAAATCATTGATGAAAATTTCTGATAATATAGATATTATTATCAAATTTTCACTAGAATAGAGATGAGATCATAGGTTTAGACATGAAAGAAAAAAATAAATATAACAATTTTAATTAAAAGTTCCTTAACTAATGAACTTGTAAGACTATTAATGTACTAACCAATCCAGGATTCAGTCCATAAGTTAACATTTGTAACATATATTTGGGATAAATTTAACATAGTGAAAACCATTATAAGAGTTAATTTGTTGTCACATAAAAAAATAGGAAACTACCCAATATAAAACACATTGGTCATTGAATTAAATAGAACTGGAAAACCTTTACACAATATATAATATAATTTTTAATGGCATGTAGAAGTTACATTATGAATGTAATGAAACACCTTTATACAAATCAGTAATATAGAGTACATATAATCTAATGGAGAGAAAAAGAAATATATTTTCCATTGAATTAAGTATGTTAGGAATACCTAAAATGTAACTTTTTTTTTGATATGGTGGAAAAAAGTGTAAACCGTAAAAAATGAATAGATGAATAAATAATTTTCATACTAAATAAATTTTTTTTTTGGAAATAATATATTGGAAGAACATATTTATTGTAATGATATAAAAAATCATATTCAAATAGAAGAAATTAAAATTAATAGTTTAGATAAAATAACTAAATCTTTCATACAAATGTTTTTTTAGTGTATATAATTAAGAATTGTGTTATAACATAGAAATAATATGAAAGTTAAATGAAAACTATTGCATAAAATAGGTTTTCATAAATCATTGATTCTATAGTAAGAATTAAATTAACATTTTTATAATGAAATACAATCCTTGAAACATGATTACATAGATAAACTGACAATTTCTATTGATCTAAAATCACAAAAACTGAGCATTATTAATGGTCTAAGATGATATAATGATTGAAGGAATTAATAATTTTATTGGAAAAACTAATGAAACCAAAAAATTACAAATAAAATATAAATAAATAAAATTTAATAGAATAGATAAAATAACTAAATCTATGATATCAACATTATAAAGAATGATGATATCAATATAGAAATCATAATAAAATAGGTTTTTATATTTAATTAATTTTACTAAAAATATTAAATTAACCCTTTGATCCACTGAAATACTATCATTAAAACAAGATTACATAAATAAACTGATAACACCTATCACATGAAATCACAAAAACTAAGGAGAATCAATGAAATAAGAAGATACAATACTAGAATGCAGTAATCATTTACTTAAAAAACTGAAGAAAGTCCTAAATTGATGATTAGAGTTCATAGATTTTTTATAATAGAAAACCTAAATTAAATTACACCTATAATGAACTACTATTATAAAAATCAGTAATAAAAAATATGTACAATATAGAAGGGAGGAATAGAAATATTTTTGTACATACAGTCTAGTGAATAATGTCATCTATGCATACTTAAGTTGAAACATTTTTTATATGATTGAACAAAAAGTTTGAAACCTGTAAAAAATAATATGTGAATAAATATTCTCATGGACTGAAATAGTTGTTTTAATTAATGAATTGGAAGAACAGTTTTACTATTGAGACATAATAAAAATTCTTAATCAAATGGGATTACTAGAAATTTAATAGAAGATTTAAAAATCTACAGAATGCTTGAAGATGTATAGACCATATGCGGAGGAATGGGGAAGGGAGATCAGAAATGTGAATGGTGATAGTGAGCCAAATTGTAGTAGATGGAAGTAGAGTGGTAGGAGTAACAGAGGAAGTAGCAGTCAATGAAGAGTTGAAGTGATGGTCAGAAGTTCCAGAGATGGGGAGTCAGATTGATGTGAATAGAGACAGAGACAAGGAGATATGGAGATGAGGATTTCTAGAGATGGGGATCATGAGGAGACAGAGATTAGGGTCCAATAGTTTCATATATTGGTAGCCGAAGAGTGGTGTCGGTAGAAGGAGTGATGAATGTGGGAGCATAGATGATGCAAAAACCTGAGGACATAGAGAGGGAAATCATGAGCTGGAGAGGATGGATATCGAGGGAGTGAAATTAGGTGGATAGGGAATATGGAGATGAGGAAACGAGGAATTCCAGATATGGGGAGCTACAGGAGATAGATATGAGGATCTAAGAGTTCTAGATATGGGGTGCCGAAGGGTGGTGTCCATAGATGAAGTACTAGAGACAGGAGTAGAGACGAGGTGCAAACCCTAGGATAAGAAGAGGGAAATCGTGATATAGAGTGGATAGATGGCGAGGGATTGAAATCTGGTGCAGAGGAAATAATTAAGAGAATCACTGAGAAGGTGACACGTGGAGGAGAAAAGGACAACTTTAGTAAATATATAGATATTTAATTTGAATGATAAAAATGAATAAATATGGTATGATCTTATGAAATCAATCACCCATAAAGAAAATAAAATAAATTATTTAATTGAATTGAATAACTCTATCGACTAATGATTGAATATAGAATGAAACTAGAAAGCATGAAATTTATTTTTAAACAAAATACACTTCTTTATTATAGATTTATTTTAGTAACAAAATAATTAATTTGAGACAATAGTTTAGTGTTTTCTTTATATATATTTCATGTTTTGTGGTAATGAACTGGTCTATGTTGACCTGACCTATTACCCAACACGTATTACTAAAAATCATGAAGTACATTCTCGATCACCATAGACTAGTGATGGTCTTGAAGGTATTAACATGTAACCTTCATGAATTCTTTTACACTTAGAATATAATAATAAAAAACATATATATTCTACCACGAATCCAATATGAATTGTCTAGATATTGAGCACCCATTCCTTCAAATAAGTAATCCTAAACCTAATGATATATAATTAGTCTACAAGAATCATCAACAGTAAACTATAACTCATTAATATCTCATCATAAAAATTTAAAATTGATAACCAATGTTTATATAAAGAATTGGAAAAATGATTTCAAAGTCAATGAATCCAATAAAAAACATGAAACATCTCAAGGACCCCAATACAATCCACATGATCCCAATTAATCATGACCTGAATTTTAAAATATGAAGACATCTGTGAAGGATAATGAAAATTATGAATTTATAGTAAACTACACCATTCCTTTTCCTTCAACATTATCTGAAAAAATACGTGTTAATATTATCATTGATATATATAGGGTCGGACGAAAATCTATATTGGATACCACCATTAATATACAAAATATATTTTAAAATGGGATCCATTTATTCTTGTTTGATTAAAATTTTTAAATACATATTTTTTTGAAAACATTTTCAAAATTCAATTAATTTTATAAAAAAATTACCAACATATATAAAAAACTATTAACCATACAGAATGAATGTTGGAAATATCCATAATCAAATCATTATAAATGTAATAAGAGTGGTATATAATGGCCAACATCATCTCAATCATAACATAAGAGACATTTGAATATAAATTTCCTATAGTTTCCAAAGGAAGCAATGACTTGTTTAGGGAAAACTAGATATACTATATAATCCTTAACAACTAAGTTGACATTTGGCCTCACAAGGGAACACTATGAATAACCCAGAGCTAGTATACACATAAATATTGAGAAACACTTTTCTAGTAACCTAGCTATTTAAGGTTTCGCATATTCCATTAAAATAAAAAATTACTCAAAATATATACCCAAGATAAAAAATGATACCCCTTAATCAAGAATACATCTTGTAATCTCATTTTATTTCAATAAACTCATTGAATAATCACATTCAATGGAATAATCCCTTTTGATAATTTTTAAAAATTCATTGAATCAATAAAATAGTTTTAAATGGAAAAAACAATAGAAACCACCATTTCTAAAAACACACACCTACATATAGAATAAATCAAAAAGAAAATAGAAAAATAATTTATTCCAAAACCATTTCATCAATAAGACCAAATTAAAATACTAGACCATTTGGTACTCCAAATTAAAATTTATGTTATCTAAAGACACATACCTTATATGCAACAGAATCTCATCATAGTTTCATATTAAAATCATTTATAAAGTGAAAAGAAACTAAAGAACCAAAATACTAATAAAATTTATCAAAAACCAACCTACACCCAAGGTTCAGCCATTTATTTCCACTAATAATATATTATTGAGATGAAAATTAATAAAAAGGAAGGAAACTGGGCATGATGAAAGTAATCAAGGTAAATTTTATTTTTCCTCAAGTGCATCACGAACAAAGTAGGGAATATCACAAAAGATTCAAGGGAAATGTACCTTCAATGGATATAGTGGTTGGTATACATTTAATTTCCAAGGAGTTGGAGGAGTAGGTTGAGGAAAAATTATTAAAATCAATAAATTAATTTTAGTAATTTTTGAATTTTAGGTTTCATGGGAAGATTTTGTAGTTTTGATGCATGATTTCCCAAACTGTGTGTTAATCGTGCAGGTTACCAGACATTTTAAAAATATTACAAATTATTTTCATTGAGAGATACAACAATTTTAAAAATGATGCAGTATCCTTGTAATATTTATTAAATCTCAAAAACACCATCTCTCATAGTTAGGCACATTATTACTACTAACCATGTCCTTATTGTGTCCACTGTCTTGTTTTCCCCAAAATAAATATTTTTATCCTGAAACACTCAAAATATACAATGTAAATGAAATTAAAAAAACTAAAAATAAAAAACAACCATGACACAAAGGATTTCCTAATTCTCCCCTCCATGAAACTATCTCTGTAACACCCTGAAATTAAAACATTTAATTCTCCATTAAATGAATACTATATTGAATAGTGCTTTCACATGCAATACCAAATTAAATGAAACGAAATTAGTATTTATTTATAAAATATTATAAATATTAAGAAACACCATTATAATATATTCATCGATTTATAAGGTATAAATAAAAGCAATTTTTTTTTAAATATATATAGAAAGAAAAGTTTAGGGCATATATAAATATATTAATAAATGAATAATTTTAAGCATAAAAATATTTTTTCGATTATCTTTAGATATATTAAATTAAATAACCTTTATATATTTATTTTAATAAAATAGACATAATTTTGTTAATAGAATAAAAATAATATTTTTTGGATATTTTTTGATTTTTTTCTAAAATAGTTGTTTTTTAGCTGAATAATGGAAAATAATGTTTATAACTATGCTGTAGATTTTATGACATTATCATAAACTACGTCTGACTATAAAACATATAAATCATTTCTTGTGACCAAATATTTATGTATTGAGAAAAATTATTCATTTCGAATTTCAAGTTTAGAAAATATATGTTTAAAAATCTAAAAACATAAGTAATATTTTCTAATAAACAAATTTTCTTTATTCATTCCATTTAATTAATAATTCCGATGGTAAAATTAAATTTGTGATTTCATTTAAATTTAAATAAAAATTATTATATTTTAAAATAAACTAAATAATATAATGGTAATAAATTATAATTTCATCTACAACCTATATTTAATACATAGAAATACAATTTTTCCAAAACCACGTTTTAGTATGTAATGTGTGATAATATTTAAATTAATTTTTTAACCCGTAGATATTTTACATGTGATAATTAATTTCATAATATTAAAAACTAGGTCTAAATTATGTAATTTTTCCATACTATTTTTAATAATTAAAATTAAATTAATTAGGTAATAATTAATTCCCATGGTAAAAAATGGTAAAAGTAAAAAATCCAAGAGAAAAATATGTAAGAAAAGTTACAATTTTTTTTGAAAATTTATTGATGAGGCTGGATCAACCATTCCCCTTTATTCAAACCATTATTTTAATTTTTTGTATCCCTTTAACCCTTGAATAAAAACATTTATTTTTATATTATTACAAAAATTTGACTCCCTTTACTTATAAAAGGTCCATTCATCGCCAAAATTCTAATCAGAGACAATCTAATTTGTTCTACAAATACATAACCCAAATTACTACAAAGAATTTATATTCACATTTTAGTGGTTTATGTTTTCTCAATAGGCCAACCATCAATGATTTAATCCTTTTTTAGTGGAGTTTTACAAGGAATAGTGTAAAAATGCATAAACACACATCTATTTAGATTATTTTCATTCTTATTCCACAACCTTTAGATATATTTTATACATTATATTATAATAAGATAATAATTATAAATATAATGAAATTTAATTTTGATTATGGAATAATCATTTACTACCCTTTCCCATTGACAAATAAAAACAAAAAACTCTATTATGTATATGTGTGGACTACCACCTCTAGGAATGATGAGTTTTATTTTTCATCACCACATTGCATAAAGAGATAAAAATTTGTATTTATTGGATTATTATTATATTTATACCCTTATTAAGATTCTATAATTAAAAACCATTACCAATCTTACTTTTTTCAATTGAGATTTAACGGGTTACTCATATCAATTTGTAATCCAGCACCTCTAAGAAAGTGGTGTTTTTCAATTTTCATCATGTATTTTATTCATTATAAATATATATTATAATATTATTTGAACCTTAAAAAATATTAAAAATATCAATTTTTTATATAATAATCATAATATTCTTGAAAGATCACTTTCATAAACATACTCACCCATATATTATACATTAATTTTTTGGTTCGTTTTAACCACCTACATGAACAATGCCATAAATTTAAATCATGGATGAATATAGAAAAATAAATAATCATTTTATTAGAAACTAATGAGAAAATATTGAATTATTTATGCTTGTAGAAATTTTATATTAACATTTAAATGTTTATTAATAAACCACCATTGTATTTATTAAAAACTACTGAAATAAGCTCATAATATACTTCATCGTCATGAATCATAACTAAAATTCTTATGATATTAAATTATAAAGTTATAAGTCATTATAAAAAACTACTCCATTACCTATAATTATATTTTAATGATGAAATTTCAGTGTATGAACACGAATTGATATAACCTTAACAAAACAAGTACTAAAAAAATAATCTAAAGTAATAACATATGGGGATAAAATAAAAAATAATAATTTATTTATTTGTATTAAACAATTATAAATTAAATTTATAAAAGGTTATAGTTATTAAAAATGTTATAAAATAGGTTATTAATATGGATATACTTATTATATAAGAGGGTTGATCATGCTCGACAATGAAATATTATAAGTGTGGGGTTTTTCACA
This sequence comes from Viscum album, assembly GCA_963277665.1. NCBI lineage: Eukaryota > Viridiplantae > Streptophyta > Magnoliopsida > Santalales > Viscaceae > Viscum > Viscum album. The sequence continues at coordinate 1,215,769,097 of OY728137.1, forward strand.
ACTCATTGTCCATTTTTTCAATTATATAGATTATTAATGAACTTCATTCATATAAGCTTAATTAATTTATAATATTATTTAAAAAAAATATTATTTTCAATTTAATTTTTATGAACCTAAAATTATTTATCATGAACTCACTTCAAAAAAGATTTTTTTCTTTAATGATTATGATATTTGTAGGAGTCATGTAAAGTCAATATTCATTTCTATGTTTTATATTGTTACTTCATGTGCTTCATTATTCTAAGTCACGTATATATATATATATGTGTGTGTATTTATTTTATATTTCTTATGATATTACCCCTTCCTTATCCGGGTAATTTGATATTTGTAATTCAATACCCATTTTAAGATAAATGTTTTCTCAGAAATGTTTAACATTGTTTAGAATAATACTTATTATTGGAAAAGGTTTTTTCACACCCTTATCTATATTATATATTACCAAAAGTGTTATCTAAATTTCGAAACCTAATAATATGTTATCTAATAGTTTCTTCATATCCACATTTCTTATTTTGAAATGGATGTTTAATTATGCATTTTAAGATGTGGGTTTCATTAAGTTATTTGGAAAATATTAAAAATGGAATCCTCATTAATTTACATATTTTTATATTCCACGCTACATTTCCTCAACATAACCAATATATCTTTTTCAAGGATCTATAATTGATGAATATTTTGGAAATTAAAATTTTCCAAATATTTTCTCTTTATCTTTTTTGAGAATGAATTGGACTGGGACACATGACATTAACTTTTAATACTATGATACACAGTTATTCTAAAAATAAATTTAGGATATGGATTAACTTTTCCTATATATATATATATATATATATATATATATATCTTTTATTGTAATTCTACATGAATCACATTCTAAATTCCATTTTGAAATATTCATTTCAGTGATTGAATTTTGGGTTTTAAACAATATATTTCATGAAGCATTCTTGTATGATATTGTTCAAAGTGTTGTTATTAAGACATTTTTTCATATATTTAAACATCCTTCAATTATTTTATGTTTCACTTGTGATATTACCTAGTGATACCATTAAAATTATTTCTATAGATAGTTTAGGATCATGTAATACATTTATTGATAAGGGGAAGTATATAAATCCTATATGTTTATTATATTCTAATATAGATACTTATTTATTATTAAAAAAATATTATTAAATGTTATTTAAAAATACACATTATTTTTCTACATGGATTATGATTATGTTATTTTATATATTGACTCAATAATGTATTGACATCTTGTATGCCAGTGTTTCCACAGTGATGATTATTAATTTATAAAGAATGTTGACAATGCATTGTACTATTATTAATTTCTTTTATATGGTGAATTTATAGGAATTTTCATGTTATGTATGAGACCTTATATTTAATGTCCCCTTGATGCATCATTAGGTATCATAAAGCAATCTAGACAATTATTCATGATGTCTTGGAACAAGGAATTGATGGTATGTATGGTTTCACAGATTTGGCCTTGATAGTAACATTAATATGTCCAAAATTATGAATTATATCACAATAAAAGTTATTACTCTACATGTGATTATTTTTTTATTTTTTTCATAAATGGATATATTTCTCTTTCATGATATCAGTTATGTAGATTATTGATTATTATTTATCTCAATCATATTAATCATTCATAATTTATTTTTTGATTGTAGCTATTTTATATTTTACAACATTGAGAATATATGCTCATTTTTAGTATGTTCCTTGTTTTATAGGATAATGAGAAATACATTTCACGTGGTATATTTAGAATAATTTCATGTGTGAAGAATTTATGGGATATTTTGATGAATTATTATGGATTAATTTATTATAAATTTTTTGAGAAAAATTTATATTCGATGAAAAATAAATGGAATATATTAGCTTATGATGTGTCCAAATTATCTAAAACTCTAAACCTAACTGTTTTTTTGGAATTTATATTCAATTAAATTTTTTTATTAATCATTTAATTATAAAATAGTTACATCTAGAATATCATGGTAATTATTAGATTTAGGATTTTAAAATTTTATATATTTTTATGGAATTGGTTGAGGATAATTTTAGAGTTATAATTTTCATCAAGGATCAATAACTTATGGGTGATCCTAATTGAAAAAAGAATAGACAAGCATTTAGTTTAGTTGATGTCATATTCGAGACTCTATGTTGTTTGGATATTAGGATTAGATAATTTTATTAAAAACCATAAGAATAATTATATTTTATGGAAATAAACCTAAAATTATGGTAAATTAGATAATTTTTTATTATCCTTGAAATCATATCCCGGTCCTGATAATGATAAATGGATACAGTTGTAAAATATATGCACCTATGGGTAATCACCCTGAAAAAGGAATGTGGCGTATCAAATTGAACTTCACTCGATATAACATGGTGGAGGCTAAGAGTGAATGCATGGATAGAAATTATTTAGGGACATTATTGTTGGATCAAATATGTAGATGTAGATGTATATTAGATGGAACAATACAAGAGGGGGGGGGGGGTGAATTTTAGGTTTAAAAACATTGAGTTTAAACACTTAAGAGATTAGTTTAAAAGATCTTAAACTAATACAATTCATACAACCACAATTGTATTGAATATAAAGGTATGATGTCATGTAATACAATTAGAAAATTATAGTAATTGTATTCAAGATGAATACAATAATCAGAGTAATATAAGTGCGAGAGATTCTACCATAAAGCGTATAGTATCTATTAATACAAAAATGTAATAGAATAATTGTAATTGAAACAATTACGATTGAAAGTGTAAAGAAGAAAGGAAACAATATAAATTCCTTTCTCATACAAGCAGCAGTGGAAATGTAAAAGTATTACAATTCTTTTGATCCAAAGAGAAGGGTTATCCTTTCACCTATGACAAGAGGTCTGTCTTACCACCACCTTGGTATGCCCTCGATTCAATGATCGGTTCGTCTGTCTGCCTATCCCTGGAAGCCCTCGATATGATGATCAGACCGTCTATCTGCCTATCCCCGGAAGCCCACGATTTTGTAGGTAATCGGAACCTCTGTCTTTCAATTACTTGAATGCCCTCGATACGATGATCGGACGCACAAAGCACAAAGCAGAGAGAAGTCACATCATCTATCTTTAGAACTTGATAGAAGCAAAGTATCACAGTTGTATCACTGTTGTTCACTATCATCTTCTCTCGGCTTCAAATAAACTTATATTTATAGGCCTCAGGTTCCAACAATCACATTTCCTTCAACGGTCATATTTCTCCGAAAAACTCGGAGGGACTTGGACACCTGGCATTATAGCGGTCACATTGAAACAGAAATCACAACATCGTTTTGATTAGTTTGTAACTAACTCAACGACATCGTATTGGTTAAAACAATACATATGAAGATGATAAACAAGAGTAAGATTAATACGAAACATGTGTTTTTTAACGAAGTACCCAAACAAGAAAGTATGTAATGTATGAGTATTATAAGTATTACTAAATGTAATGTATTGATATCATACAAAGTAAGATGCACAAGAGTGAGTACGATTGACAGAGTTAGTACGATACGATTGAATGAGTCATTTCGATGCGATTTATATAGTCAGTACGATACGTTTGATTGAGTCTGTACGATACGATTAACAGATTCAGTACGATACAATTGATAGAGTCAGTACAATACAATTGACAGAGTCAGTACGAAACAAGATAAAAGACATTTGTGATTTCCAAAAGATGATATAGAAGTCAAAGGAAAAACTTTTGACTCAACAATCTCCCCCTTTTTGGAAAGCACAAAACACAATGTAAAGACTACAAGAAATACTTATCTCCCCCGGAGTTATTGGAAACTCTTCTGAATATGAATTTGAATACAACTATCTTTCCCTTAGTTGTAAACTCTCCTAAGGATTGTATTCGCAGATTTTCCTTGGTTTCGAAGTATTTGATTAAATCATTCTCCCTTTGTAAAACATTCTCCCCCTTATAAAAAATTCTCCCCCTTTGTGAAACCTTCTCCCCCTTTGTGAAACCTTCTCCCACTTTGTGATTTACAAAAACAATGGGTTAATCTTGGGTTTCCTGAAAAAGTTAGATAAAAGAAATGCAGAACAAAAGGAAGAGTAACAGAAATGTCATTACAAATCAAAGACATGTTCTAGTAGAAAAGAAAAACATATAAAATAGTCATTTGTTTTCTCTTTACTTTTCCTTCTTTATGAGCTCATGAAGAACAACTTTAGTCTTCTTGATTTCTTTCTTGTCTTCAGAGATTGAATCACTCTGAGATCTGAGAACCTCTTCTTGGTCGGCAAAAAGTTGATCTTTATTTCTGATAGTCTCCTCTTGGACTCTGAATACTTCCTCAAGGGTATCAATTTTGTCTTGCAGATTCTTGTTATCTTTGGATAACGTAGAATTTTGTTTCTTCAACAAAACCATTTCATCTTTGAAAGATTAAAACTTTGAGAATTCAGACTGAAAAGTATTCATTCTCTCTTGCAATTCTCTTACTGAAGGAATATCGGCTCTGTGAGTTACCTAATTCATCCTTTCAATAGTTTCTTTGTCCAGCTTGTTGAAAGCAATCACAAGATCATTTGACAACCTACTTATATCTTCTATTGATATCTCATGGTCATTCACCGAGCTTCTTATTTTATATGACCACTTGTTCATCCTGTTGCAAGCCTTCTTATGAGCAGTAGGAGTTTCAGATAGAACATTCAAATCAGCTTCAACTGACAAAACTTTCTTTATCAATTCTATTACAGAACAAAACTTGTTTTTCTGATTGTCATTAATAAAATCAATTTTCCCTTCCAGCTTGGGAAAGTAGGGAATAGTCTTTTAAACCCTTCTTAAAACATGAACAATGTAATCACTTCTCTTGAGGGTAATTGTTTGTTCTGAATCAGTGTCTTCATTGTACGAAAGAAGTTCATTTGATCGGCTCAAGTCTACGACTTGCTGTTCTCCTTTTTCTTTTTCTTTCTCCCTTATTTTTTCTTCTACATTGTCACTAATTACAATAACTTTTTCCCTATGAGACAATTGATCACATTGCTTTGCTTGAGGGGGTGTTTTATCTAGAGTTTCAGAAGATATAATAGGTGCTTGATCGGCATGAGGAACTTGTTTAATACCTTCACTATACTTCTGAACCGATTCTTCTCTATATTTTTTTGAACTCTGAAGGAATTCCAGAAGAAAATATCATTCCTCTTCTTCAACTTCCTCTATCTCTTCCAAAATCGATTTTCCTTTTTCTTTCTCGGGAATACTCTGTACGATTGGTTCTTGATATAATTATGCGGTTAGTTGAGCACTAGCATCCTCAACTACTTTCAAGATATTTAAAACATCAAATTCATGTGCTTTTCTTTTCAAAAGAACCTTCTTCTTATTTTCAGCCTGAAGGGTATCCTCAACCCTTAATATCTCAGCAAAGTATTCGGCTGGATCAAGTCCAAACTTTGGATCAACTTTATTTCTCTGTTCTTTATCCTTTCTCCATTTACCTAAAACCTCTTTAATATACTTTGGCTTCTTCTTTGGCTTTGAGCTGGTTTGCAGTTCATACTTTTGAGGGACACCAATAGAAGGATTGTCTTTGGATGGCATAGGTGCCGATTGATTCTGATCCAATTCTGCTTCTAAATCTCTTATAAAAAGTTTTAAATTTGGGTCAAAACAAATATTCAAATTTATCAAAGTACTTTTTCTAATCTAGGAGGGCTTCAAATCTATCATATTTCCTTTCAAAGGAATATTAAAAAACTTCATACTGTCGAGAATGAATTTTGAAAGAATAACTGGATACATAATCATTTAGGACTAAATTCCTCCTGTCTTGAAATTATTGATAGTTTCAAAAACATATCCCCTGAGATTTACTTTTCTCATATTTACAAGATAGTCAAGCAAAAAAAATCAGAAACTTTCATAGTTTCTCTATCTCCTTTCCTTGGGATAATAAAACCTTACTTACAAAGAGTCACAAACCTATTGTCTGAAGAAAAATGAGCCACTATTCTCTTCTCTTCATTTATAACAAACAAAGACTTCTCGGCACATTGACTATTAAACATACTGACCTCCTCTGGTAGTTTATAAGATGGACAGAAATAATCACCTTCTATTGGGACATTCAGAAAATGAGCCGCTTGTTTCACAGACATAGACAACTTTCTATCGTACACAGAAAATTGAAAGTCATGTCTTTGTCAAATGATACGGTTTTATAGAACTGAGTGACTTCATCAAAGAGAACCGGATCTTGAGAAATAGGTCTTTCAACACATAAATGCTCCCATCCTTGAAAAAAATGATTCTTCTTATTGTGGAATCATACGAATTAACAAAGTCTCGAGAAGCTAGCCTTTCTATGAAAAAGTATTTCTCTATAAAAGTCTTTGAAAACATTTCGGTGGGGGTATTAGTAGAGGACTGAGACATATAGGTGAAGCCACTTGAAAGATAGTATGATGCCTTAAATTGGTGGAGCAGAGCTCACCACAAAATCTGAAAAACCAATGTGGGTTTGGGGAGGGGGGCTATTTATAGGAAGAAAAAGGGTGACTGTTGATCTTATACGGTTAAAATTAGAAGAAATAAGATCAACGGATAGGATTGAAACAAAAAAAATGAAGAAATTATGTACCTGCTGGAGATCGTAAGGTAATTGTTGGTTTTAGATAGTATTAACGAAAAAAAAGCATACAAAGTAAAAGAATACAATAAACTATCATACCGATGGAAAATAATCTTGTTACCATGAACTGACAAGATGATGGAAAACAAAGACATTACCATTAACTGACGATCCAATGGAAAACAAACTCGTTACCATTAACTGATGAGCCGATGAAAAACAAATTCATTACTATGATCGGTCGATACGATGGGAAATAAATTCATTACCATGATCTGACGATATGATGGGAAAGAAATTCATTACCATGATCGATCGATACAATGGAAAAGAAATTCATTACCATGATCTGACGATATGATGGAAAATTAATTCATTACCATGATATGACGATACGATAAACTGAAAGGTAAATGATATGATAAAATTTTCAATACGATGAACAAAAAAACAAAAACACATACCAGGAGAGTAAATAATTAAAGATCATAAGATAAAAAGAAACATATTAAGAAATGTTCTCCCCCTTTCTAAGAGAATTATTGTTTAATGTAAGGAGAAATATGAAAACAAGAAGTAGATTTGAATGATTATTTTAATATAATCATTCCTAGCTTATGTTTTATAAACTCAAATATATCGGAAGGTAATGGTTTTGTGAAAATGTCAGCATGTTGTTCTTGGGTTCCAATAAATTTTAAAATAATATCTCCTTTTTGTGTGTGATCCCTAAGAATGTGATGCCTAACATCTATGTGTTTTGCATGAGAGTGATGTGTTGGGTTCTTACTAAGAGCTATGGAACTAGTATTATCACATAGAATTCGAGTTTTGGAAAAACCCAATCCATAGTCAGTGAGTGTGTGTTGCATCCATAACACTTGAGCACATTAACTTCCAGCTGCTACATATTCAGCTTCAGCAGTGGAAAGTGCTACCGAGAGTTGTTTCTTGAAGGACCAAGAAACTAGATAATCTCCTAAGAAATGACATGTTCCAGATGTACTTTTTCTATCTATTTGACAACCGCCAAAGTCAGCATCTGAAAAAATTTTGAAATCAAAATCATTTCCAGAACAATAAAAGAGACCTAGATCCATATTCCCTTTTAAATACCGAAATATTCTCTTTACGGATTTTAAATGAGACACTTTTGGATTAGATTGGTATCTCGCACATAAGCATACAAAAAACATTAAGTCTGGTCGACTAGCTGTTAATTATAGAAAACATCATATCATACCTCTAAAAATTGTTTGATATACTGGTTTCCCAATTTCATCAAGATCAAGTGTATTTGAGGTACCATTTAAAGTGCTGATACTTTTAGTTTTTTCATAACCATACTTTTTGAGTAAATATTTAATATAATTATGTGGGATATATATGTTACTTCTGGTTTTTGAGAAATTTGGAAACCTAAAAATAATGTTAATTCACCCATCATACTCATTTCAAACTCATACTTCATTAAATTAGCGAATGTATCAGTTAAAGATTGCTGAGTTGATCCAAATATGATGTCATCAACATAGATTTGAACAATCAAGACATTTTTATTTTCCATTTTTATAAAAAGGGTTGGATCTTCTGTACCTTTTGTATAATTTTTTTGTAAAATAAATCATGTAAGTCTATCATACCATGCTCTAGGGGCTTGTTTAAGACCATATAGGGCTTTGGTAAGTTTAAAAACATGATTAGGATGTTTTGGGTCATTAAAACCAAGAGGATGTTTAAAAAAACATCTTCTTGAACAAAACCATTTAGAAAAGCACATTTTACATCCATTTGAAAATGATTGAAATTAAATTATGCTGTAAAGGCTAATAGAATATGAATAGATTCATATCTAGCTACAGGAGAATATGTTTCTTCATAGTCTATTCCCTCTTTTTGATTATATCCCTTAGCAACAAGTCTTTCTTTATTTCGTACAATGATTCCATTTTCATCACATTTGTTTCTGAAAACCCATTTTATACCAATTACAGTTGTTTCTTTAGGTCTTTCAACTAAAGTCCATAATTGATTCCTCTCAAATTCTTTTAGTTCATCTTGCATTTATTTGATCCAATCTTCATCACCTAAGGCCTCACTTGGACTTTTAGGTTCAAATTGGGAAAGAAAAGCAAGATGTTCTATTTGATTTCTTAAGGAATTTATGGTCCTTACAGGTTGATTTACATCACCAATGATGTTATCAATGGGATGATTTCTGAGAAACAATTGATTTGGGTTTTATAAAACCTGTTCATCAACATATGGTAGAAAATATTTTGTGGTAAATGTTTCAGAAGTATCTTCTTGAAAATTTTCCTTATCAGAAGGATCTCCTATCAAAGGTCGATAATCAGTTTTTGAAAACATATTTGAGGACGTAGTTTGGGATGGTTTAAAAACAAAAGGATTAGTTTCATCAAATTTTACATGAACTATTTCCTCAACAGTACAAGTGTTTTTATTGAGAACTCTATAAGCCTTAGAAGTTGTGGAGTAACCTAGAAATATTCCTTCATCATATTTTGGGGTGAATTTGTGTAGATTATCATTTTTATTCAGAATGAATACTTTTCACCCAAAAACTTTGAAGTATAAAACATTAGGTTTTTGGCCAGTCCATAACTCATAAGTTGTTTTATTAAGAATAGTTCTGATTAAAACACGATTTATAGTATAACAGGCAGTACTAACAACTTCATCCCATAAGTTCTTAGCAATTGAGTACTCACTCAACATGGATCTAGTCATTTCCTGAAGAATACGATTCTTTCTCTCAACAACACCATTTTGTTGAGGAGTTCTTGTAGTAGAGAAATTGTGAGTAATACTTTTCTTACTACAAAAATTTTCAAATTCAGAATTTTGAAATTCACCCCCATGATCACTATGAATAGTCATCAATGGTAGGTTTTGCTCATTTTTAACTTGGGATCTAAAAGTTTTGAAATAGGAAAAGGCTTCATATTTCTTTGTTAGAAAATAGACCCATGTGAATCTAGTAAAGTCATAAACTAAAACAAATACATAGTATTTGCCTCCAATTCTTCCAGTTTTTGAAGGACCAAAAATATCCATGTGCCCTAGCTGTAATGCATTAGAATTTGAAACTTCATTAATTGATTTAAAGCTAGTTTTATGTTTCTTTCCAAATTGACAAGGATCACAGACTTTTGAAGAATCATATCTAAGATCTGGTAGTCCCTTTACAATTTTTTTCTTTGAGAGTTTACAAGGGTTTCTTAGATTACAGTGTCCTAGTCTTCTATTCCATAGCCATGAATGGTCTTCTATTGCACTTAAGAAGGGTAATTTTTGGATTCTAATGTCTTTTAAGTTAATAGTGTATACATTCTCTTGCCTATGGCTAGATAGAATGAACTCATCCTTGGAATTGTGAACTAGACACTTATCATTTCGAAAATTCAGAAGGTAACCTTCATCACATAATTGACTTATGCTGATGAGATTGTGCCTAAGACCTTTAACAAACGAAACAATTGAGATAAGAAATTTTCCAAGAAAGACAATATTACCTATACCAACAATCTTTCTTTGAGAATTATCTCTAAAGTTAACCATTCCTCCTTTTATTTTGATAATATTTTCAAAGAGATATTTGTTTCCGGTTATGTGTCGAGAACAACCACTATCCATGTACCAAATATTTTTGTTGATACACTTATCATTTTACTAAAAAAGAAACAATTAGTTTTTCGGAATCCAAACTTATTTGGATCCAGATGGGTTAGATAAGAGAATTTTAGGAATCCACATTTGTTTTACAAAATGAGCTTTATGAAATCCCAAAGATTGAGTTTTATTAATAGAACACTCTCTTTTCCAGTGTCCACCACATTGGCACATAGAACAAAAAGAGGTTTTTTGTGGAAAAAAATAGTTATTACTAAAAACAGGATTGTAATGAGTATAACCAAGCCCAGAACGGTTTCTCAGAGGCCATATTTGGGAATACATTTTGTCAAAATTTTCCTTTCCATGAGTAAAGTTTGAAAAACATTTCTTTAAAGAGAAAATTTCTGAGTTTACTTTTGAAACTATGTTTTTATCTTCCAAAACATTTTATTTTAAACTAGTGGTAGGCTCTAAAACATTTTTCTTTGAAATAACATTTTCTAGATACTTAGAAAGTTTATCCTTATCAGATTTGACTTTCTCAAGGGTATTTAAAATACTTTCAAAATCAGAAGGTTTCATATTAAGATCATTAGAAACATCCAATAATTTTTTAGTTAAAACTAAAATTCTAGAGTTTTCTTTCTCACACTTCTTCTTGAGTTTAGAATTTTCATTTTCGAGTAATTTAGAAAATCTAGATAATTCCTCAAAAGAATGTAATGAATAATCTTCTAATGATGAAGAATCATCGTTCGAAGATTTATAATATTTATTATCAATATAATTTTCATTTAAAGAGACATTTGTAATAGATTCAGCATTATGTACCTTGGCCATAAGACAATGATCCTCAATTAGTAGTATGGCTATAAGTCCAATATTTCTCTGTCCTGAGGACTTATATTCTGAATAACTGTCTGAAGAATCACTACCACTTGCACTCCAAGTGTCATTTGATTTCATGAAATTCTTTGTCTTATAATACCTTTTCCTATTTCTTTCAAAAAAATTCTCCTTTCTATCTTTTCTATTCAGTAAAGGATAGTCAGGCCTTATATGTCTTACTTTCTTACATTTGTAACATGTTACCTCTGAGTCTTTCTTATCCTTCCTATATTTCTTTTTGAATCTGTATTGGAAGTCTTTCTTTCCCAAAATCTTGTTCATAATTCGAGCAATATTGGCTAGCTCATAATCAGAAAGATCACAATCACTTGAATAAGATATAACAACTTTCTTGGCTTTGGATCTTGTTATCCTTTCAGGTGTTTTAGATTTAGATGTAAATGCTACACTACCATTTCCATTCTTCTTCTTGTTAAAATCAGCATCTCTTTTCATCTTTGTTTCATGCTGTAAAAGAGTTCCAAATAATTCATCAAGAGTAATCTGGGAAACTTTTCTATTTTCATCAATAACTGTCCTTTTTGACTCCCATTAATTCGGCATTATATCTATAATCTTATCTACTAGAGCTTCATCATCAAGGCCTTTTTCTCCCAGGGATTTTAAGCTATTGAAAATTGTCAGAAACCTTTGTTGCACTTTACATAATGGCTCTTCATATAGAAAAACAAATCCATGATACTCTGCTCGAAGCATTTGTCTTCTTGTTTCTATAACCTTGGATGTACCAAAATGAGTGACTTCTAATTTCTTCCAAATACAGTTGGATGCTTCACATGAAGATATCTGACTGTATATATTCCTGGACATAGAGAATAATAAATTATTGTGTACCTTGTAATTCAGTTAATATTCTTGCTTCTCTTGATTAGTGAAAGTACTGACTTCTTTGTCAGGAATTTTGTAACCTCCAGTAAGCATTATAAAATTGTCTACACCAGTATTGATCACGAAAGTCTTCATTCGATCTCTCCAGTACTCATAATCATTCTCATAAAATATTTGTGGTCTAGAAGGATTTAGTTTGTCAATTGACCCAATATTCATTCCTTCCATCTAATAAAACAAAGACCTTTTCCACTCCACACGTTATTGTAGTAAATAGTTAAAATAGTAGTATGAAAGAAATAGAACAAGTAATACAAATTAGTGTAAAACCTCCTTTGATACCAATTGTTGGATCGAATATATAGATGTATATGTATATTAGATGGAACAATACAAGAGGGCGGGTGAATTGTAGGTTTAAAAACTTTGAGTTTAAACACTTAAGAGATTAGTTTAAAATATCTTAAACTAATACAATTCCTACAACCACAATTGTATTTAATATAAAGGTATGATGTAATGTAATACTATTAGAAAAGTAATGTAATTGTATTCCAGATGAATACAATAATCAGAGTAATACAAGTGTGAGAGATTCTACTATAAAGTGTATAGAATCTATTAATACAAAATGTAATAGAATAATTGTAATTGAAACAATTACGATTGAAAGTGTAAAGAAGAAAGGAAACAATACAAATTCCTTTCTGATACAAGCAGTAGAGGAAATTTAAAAGTATTACAATTCTTTTGACCCAAGGAGAAGGGCTATCCTTTCACCTAGGATAAGAGGTCTGTTTTACCACCTCCTTGGTAAGCCCTCGATACGAGGATCGGTTTGTCTGTCTTCCTATCCCCGGAATCCCTCGATACGATGATTGGAAAGTCTGTCTGCCTATCCCCGATAGCCCTCGATTTTTTAGGTAATCGACAACTCTGTCTTTCAACTACTTGAAATTCCTCGATACGATGATCAGAAGCACAAAGAACAAAGCATGAGAGAAGTCACAACATATCTCTCTAGAACTTGATAGAAGCAAAGTATCATAGTTGTATCATCGTTGTTCACTATCATCTTATTTCGGCTTCAAATGACCTCCTATTTATAGGCCTCAGGTTCCAACGGTCACATTTCCTCGAACGGTCATATTTCTCTGAAAAAAGCGGAGGGACTTGGACACCTAGCATTATAACGGTCACATTGAAACAGAAAGCATGACATCGTTTTGATTAGTTTGTAACTAACTCAACTACATCGTATTGGTTAAAATAAGACATATGAAGATGATAAACAAGAGTATGATTAATATGAAACATGTGTTTTTTTAACGAAGTACAAAAACAAGCAAGTATGTAATGTATGAGTATTATAAGTATTACTAAATGTAATGTATTGATATGATACAAAGTAAGATACACAAGAGTGAGTACAATTGACAGAGTTAGTACGATACGATTTACAGAGTCATTTCGAAGCAATTGATATAGTTAGTATGATACGATTGACAGAGTCAGTGCGATATGATTAACAGAGTCAGTACGATACAATTGACAGAGTCAGTACGATACGAGTGACAGAGTCTGTACGAAACAGGATAAAAGACATTTGTGATTTCAAAAACATGATATATAAGTAAAAGTAAAAACTTTTGACTCAACAATTATTTGGGAATTCACATGATCTTTATGAACCATCATAAGATATTGGGATATTATTTGGTTAGATAATGTAATTATAAAATAAAAATTCATAACCTAGATATAAAAATGGAGATTCACATATTAGGTTATTCATGAAATTTATGAATTACATATTCTTATATTATATTCTATTTATTGGGGAATTATTAATTTTATTATTATTTAACATTACTTTCTCAATTATTTGATGGAGGAATAAGAAGCCAAGTTAAAAATTATTGGGGTAGGAAATATGTCGATATCCCCAAGGAGTACCCAAATGATATAAGGGTCAGAGTGAGGAAAATTATTATTATTACAAATAATAAATAATGAATTATGATTAATGACATAGACATAGAAGATTTCCAAAACAGACCTATGAAGAGAAGGATGATGTTTCATTGAACATTAATTAACAATGATGATAAATGAATAAAAATTCAAATTATAACTTGTTAGGAATCTCGGAAGAACCACCAAGGGATATTTATTAAAGTAATTTGAATAAAGTTATTATTTCAGAAGGAGAAAATATAATAAATAATTATGGAGGAAAATTAAATAGGTTGGTTTACATGATGAAGATAAATAATATTCAACCTAAGGAACCGCAAATAATACAATGTATTAAAATTTGAAAATTTGGAATTATCCAAAAAATTATCTATTATATGGGAAAAAAGGATGATAAGAATAAAAACCTCATAGAATAAGTGAAAACGGTGTATCTTGACCAATAACTACCACTTATGTGGATCATGGTAATTTGAGTATACTTATTCTCTACTAGGGAGTTTTGAATGTCTTGTTGGAGTTTGATTCTAGAAAATATATTATATATATGATGTGTTTTAAGAACCTTAAATCACCATACAATTGATTTAATGTTATGATATATATCTAGGTTTTATAATTAATGTATCATAAATTGATATTAGTTAGGATTTTCCTAAAAAAATATTATTAATCTTTATTTAGATTAATTTAATGGGATTTTAGAAATTGATTAGTTTTCCTTACCTAGATGTAAAATTAATTTTTTTGGAAAAAGAAAATAACATTTTATATGAATATATTATATTTTATCAATAAAAGGATAATTTTGAACTTACTTTAAAATAAAATTTTATAATATGGGTCCTCATACAGAATAATAGGGGTCTTATTTCTCAAATGAAAGAAAAAGGTCAATATTACGATTTTACAATTATGAAGGATTAAAAAATTATTATTTTAAGATATTACCTAAGACACTAGGATTTTTTTTCCTAATGGATATTGCATAAATTTTTATATTATGTTACATGTTTCACCAGATTCAAAATTATAGATAATGATTTAAAATCCATGCTATTATTCATAAATAAATAATATGTGTTTTATTTTTTTGAAATATCACCTAGAATAAGATGAAGAGGTAATTTTAAAAAGTTTTAAAATGAGATAAATGGGTTTAGAAATAGAATATAAGAAGTAATAATATATATCTAGAGTTGAAAAGTTTTTCAATTTCATGGTGATTTGTGTTATTTTTATAAAATTATATATAAATTTTTCAGTATTTATAATTAAAGAATTTTTGACTAATATGATATTTAAAATTTTATAGAGGTGAAAGTTATATTTATTTTTAGGATAATAAGTTTCCCAGAGTTTAGGTTTAGAATATTAAAAGACCTTGGTAAATTAGGGTTAGTTATTTTGTCAAAATATTTTATTGAAATTAAGACAATTAAAGATAAGTTAAACTAAAATAGTTGAAATGATTATATTTTCAGTTAATAATAAGGATAAGAGAGTTAGTGTTGGATTTTCATGTTAATTTGTTATATAATTATTATCACTAAAATTTCGGTTTTCATATTTGGTTGATAACTAGATCATTTAAATGAATATATGAGAGGCATGTCACTATAATATTTTATACCCAATTAATGATTTATATCTCAGGCACAAGGTTATGAAGAAATAAATTTTAAACACAATTCAATTATGAAGTAAATGATACTTTTCCTTTTCTTTACTAAGATAATGTGGTTGATATCTAATTATAAATTATATCTTGATTATTGTTCATCTTATATATATCCTTTGACATTTTAATAATTATCTATCAATTGAAATTATGAGGATGTAATTTATTTACATGGGGGTGAAACACCTTGATATTCTAATATGTAGTTCCCCAATAAAAAACAATGATTAATATGTTATTTTATAATAATAATTGAAAAAAACCACGATATATTTTTAAGATAGTAATTTAAGTATTAAGTGATATTATTATAATGCGATAACTGGATTGGCATGTATAAATATAAGTAACTAAAGGTTTACATCTATTTAGAATGAAAAAAGGATATATATATATATATATATCTTAGAAATATTTTATTCTTAAAAATACATTTTATATGATTAAATATTATATAAATTTAAATTAATTTTAGTGATTAAATTTGAAAAAATGAAATTTAATTTTTAAATATCATCATTATATTATCTGAATATTTGTTTGATATTTTTTTGAAACACATTATTTTTAGTTGAATAGAGAAAAATGATTATAACTATACCATATCTTTTATGAAATTATCATAAAATAAGTATGAATATAAAAATTATTAAACATTTTTAATGAGAAAATATATATTTAAGGAGGAAAATTACTCATTTTCCAATAGTATATTGATTTTATAAAACTCGTATTTAAAAATTTTAAATCCCTAGTAATATTTTACATTAAAAAATAATATTGGTCTTTCTTTTTAACTAAAAATGATTTTGTTAAAATTATATTTTATATTTCTTCTAAATTCGTATCAAATTAATAATATTTAATAATAAATCAATTAAAATTATTGAAATTGAATATATTTTTTCCCTAAACATAAATTTTATTCTTAAAAATATACTTGTTCCAAAAGTTGTCTTTTATGCATAATGAATCATAATATTAAAATTAATATGTCTTAGTATTGGAAATATTATTTAAAAAAAATTACTTAGTAATCTTTATTATTAGATCCAAATTATGTAATTAGGTCTATCTTTATTTTAGTTACTAAAAGTAAATTACTCAAAAAAACTAGTTAGGTGTATAAAAACCAAAAATCATAAAATTAAAAAAAATATAAGAGTAAAAGCATAAAAACATATTAATAACTGGTGTAAAAATATATTACCGAGTATTTATCAATCTTACCCCTTCCCCAAAATACATTATTTGCTATTATTTTATCCATTTTAGCCTTGAATTGTTATCTTACCTGTTATATTACTACAAAATTTCTAGACCCTTCACTTATAAAAAAAAGAATTCACCACCCCACATCACCTCAAAAAAAATCCAAATAGTTTCGAAATAATAGTAAAAAAACATAAAAAATGCCAAAAAATTTTATAATGGTTTTGGTATTTTCATAAAATTTCCCTTTAACATCTTAACCCTTTTTTCAAAGGATTTTTCATTGGAGTAATTTAAAAATTCACAATAAATTTTTTCTTTTTTAGTTATTTTCATTCTTATTCTACATACATGAAATAAATTTTACCCATTATATTATAATGAAATATATATAAATAATATGCTGATACCTTATTATTATTATCTAAGTATCATTAACTACATTTTCACATTTTACTTAGAAAAACAAAAACACTACTATCCGAACATTCATATTATTATCTCTATGAATGGAATGTCTAATTTTTCATGACAAACATGGATAGTTTGTTCAAAATGGGTATGTAATATATTAATATGATATTTATATCAGTATTAGGAATCATAAATTATAAATAATTCCTTATATTCCAACTATTAAAGGAAAAAAGAACTCTTTTCACATGCGTATGTGAGGACTACTTCCTCCACGATTGTGGCATATTTGAATTTTCATCTAATATTGTATAAATTATAAATATCTCATAAAAATAAGATTCAACCCATTAAAAACCTATAAAAAATAATAATTCATTTGAAGTGATGTTATTATGAAAAAATGTCACTTTCATAACCCTAATCAATTAACTATTATAACATATTCCAATTTAGGTTGTTTTAACCCCCGCAAAAACAATGATATAAATTATTATCATGGAGGAATATCAAAAATTAAATAATGATACTATTAAAAAATAATGAGAAAATAAGTTTTGGTATATGATTCTTAAATAGTTATATTAATATTTTATTTATTTTTAACATACCACCCTTTTATTCATTTAAAATCACCGAAAAATGCTTGTCACTAACTTAGTCAACACGATTCTTAAAAAAAAATACACATAAAATTAAATTATAAAATTAAAATTAAATTTTAAACTTCAATTAAATTACCTATAATAATATTTTGATGATTAAAATTTAATTTATAAATATGATTCGATATCACCAATTTGGAACTGATGATTAAAAAATCAAAACTAATAACATTCAATGAAAAAAATAAAATATTACTAAATTATTTTTAACAAATGATTTTAAAGGAAGTTTATAAAATATTATTGTTATGAATAAGGTTATTAATTATGTCATTAAGTTTTTTATTTTTCAGATAGGTTTTTAGAGACTGGTTTATTAATAAGGAATAAAGATGATGTTTTTTTTTTCAAAACTTAGTTTCTATTCTTCGAATTATAATTAAATTTTAAACCACATTCTTCTAAGAATCAATATTTAATACTATGATTGTATAAAATTTTATTTCAAATTTTATTTATTTTGATTTTTAAATATTTTTCATAATTTATTTTTCAAAGGATTATTAATTCATTGATTATGATAATTATAAGGCATTTTATTAACTCTAACTTTTTTTATTTGGGTTATATGTTTACTTATTTAAATTCATTCCTCCATATCACATATATTTTTTCCAATTTCTAATTCATATGATATTCCAACTTATATCTCTAGCTAATTCGACATTTATAATTCCAAACCACATCCCTAATGAATTATAGGCTCATAAAATTATAATAATTTCAAGAATAATTCACATTATTTATAAAGGTTCTTTATATTACATGTCCATATTTTATCTCTTAGATAATGGTTTTATTTATATTTGGAAACCTAATTATATACTATTTCATTTGATTAAAATATTTCCCCTTTTCTATTTTCAAATAGAATTTGGATACTACTTTTTATGATTTATGTTTCAAAATATAAAATTTTGATTCAACTTTAATTTTAATATTTTCATATCCAATTTAAAATTTACTAATGGAAAAGATTATATCTTTTTCATGTATCCATAAATTATTATTATTTTAAAAATATAAAAAAATTATTTCTAGTACTCCTGTACAATTTGATTCCCATTTTCCACTTCATCACTAAAATTTTTCTATCCTTTCGAGTATTTTTTTCAAGAATCACCCTCTAAATTCACCTGAGGAATATATCATTTATTTATTAAATTTTTAGTACTAACCAATCCAATTATTGATTATTTATTATGTGATACCATTCAGTGTATTATTCTTGCATAAGTGTTTTTCATCTATGTCAACTTGTTTCATATATTTTATGTTTCATTAGTGATATTACCTAATGATAACATCCATTTTATTTCTCTATATGAATAATTATCTGGTTAGACTATTTATTTAATTGAAAAGTATTGAATCCATTTATATTTACTTTTTTACAAAACATATTTTTGTTGATTACTAAGGTGATTTTATTTTTTATTATTTAACCATAAAACATTTTCACTAGATAACTTATGATTGTGTTATTCCATTTAATTATTGGAAAATGTATTGACATATGATATGTTATTTTTCTAATAAATATTTAATTGATTACTAATGAATGTTGATTACTTATTATATTAGTATTCATTTAATAAATATTGTAAATATATTTGACATAATAAGTTATTAGTGGGACCTGTTATTAGATATCCCATCAATGTGCATGTAGTTATCATGAGAAAAACTATTCTAGGTGTTCAGTTTATTCCTGGTCAATTATTTATGATGTATTTACATGAGGAATTAATGTTATGTATGGTATCATACAAGAGGCCTTAACGATAAGATTATGATGTTCAACATTATACATTCAATCACCATGAAACAATTCTGGTCTAGCATTTGATTATTTGTATTATTATATGATTCACCAATATATTCATATTTCATGATATTAGTAATGTGGTATATTTTATTATTTTTATTCTCATCAACATTATTTATGGAATATTTATTCTATTATATATTATTCTATACATTTTAAATTATCGAGCATATGATGTCTTCTTTATTATTTTATCCATAGTCTATGATGAAATGTACTACACATGATATATCTAGAAGAATTTCATTTGGGGATAATTTATGGGATGTTTCTAAGACTTATTGTTGATTAATGTTTTCCTAATATAGTGGGGGAAGTATCCATCTGATGAGAAATACATGGACTATATTAGTAAATGATGTGTCACAAATCTCTAAAACAAAAAACCTAAAATTTGGTTGCATTGTATATAATTAAACAATTTCAATAAGTAATGTAAGTGAGGGGATATTATGTATATTAATTTTCATTATATCCATAGAAATCCTAAAGTTTCTAAATTTAGAAAATGGTGATGACATTTCTCCCTCACTGACAGTTTTTGTTCAAAAATTTTATGATTATCCCGACTATACTTTTATAATACAGAGACATAAAGTATTAATTTACCGCACATCACTTTTTTTAAAATAATATATTATATGACTAGACTATAAAAAATATTCATTTGGTTCCACTTACATATCATTCCATTTATTCAAGTTGGATGGGTCAATGTGGTATTTCATCTAATGGGAGACATGATGAAAATCATGAATATAAATCAGTCGAGATGTTAAATGCATCCAACATTACACCCCCTAAGATTCTCCATAAATTTTAATTGTCATGAAAAACATGGTTATAAAATCTTTATCTTACCGGATAACAGTTCCTTAACTTATGTGATATTCTAAAAAACATCTGATAAGCGAACACAAACTCTAAAGTATGATTGAAATGATCAACAAATGATTTTATTTTACAATAAAATATCTCCAATATATTCATGATAATCTTCACATTTTCTTTTATCTCTTGGATGAGAATCATACCCAATAAGGATCTCTCACCAAATTTCATCCACCAAAGAGGTAATTAGAACAGTTATACATAGAGATCCTCAAAAGGCTCCATCTCAATCAAGTTATAATAACTTTTTTATTGGAAAAATAAACCAATAAAAGTTAATTATCCAAATAAAAAAGGAAAGAATGAATTCTTTTAGAATATACTTGATAATTTTGATGATACGTGTAGTCTAACCAAATTTCGGATGGTGATACAATATTATCAATGTTAGTTGAGAACCCATCACCTCCTGAAGAATACTCCAAAAATATAAAATAATGATAGGGTCTTGATCATTGATAATGGATAAATGAAAATAATGAGTTCTTACTATCTATAAAATATAAAGTTATCTAAGATCCTCCACTTTTTCAACTCTTTTATAAGAAGGAAATTTGTTAACAAAGTTAACATGTTGATTTCAAACCAGATATATTCTTTCCCACATGGAGTCTGAAGTAATCTGATCAAAATGTATACCTGAATCTAATACCACTATATATAAAGATATAGAGGGGTTATTATAATCTATGTGGCCTCTGATGCACAACTTTTTTCATTACATAGGTTAAACACATACATATAGAATCAACAACTAATTATTTCATCCTAGAACACTAATATCGACATCTAAAATCATAGAACAATTGGGAGTCCCTAGGGGGAACAAATATAACAAATTTAGTAATTGAGTTTGGAGCCCTTACATATTTCTACATTTTATTCTTTATTTCCTTTTGGATTCAGTGTAGTGTTTGGGGAGATACAGTCCCTCTATATTGATATATTAAATATATCAACCCACACATATTCATATTCTAAGAAATAATGGTTTCCCTCTTGAACGGAGACCCAAATGGTGAAAATAAGACCATTATTGAATTCATATTGATGGATGTACCCTATATATAGTATTAAATCAATTATCCATTGGTATCATAATAGTTATTTATAATGGGAATATTATTGATATAAATTGAATAATTAATTAATTATGTGATTAATTTATATATTAATTTATTCTAATTTTCTAATCTAGTGAACCACCTTATTTAAACCCTATTATGGATATAATACAGGGTTACCCATATAACCCTAAGAATTGAGAGAATAATAGTGAGGAGATAATTTGATGAGGGATCATGGTGAATCCATAGATATGTAAATGTAATCGATGAGGTTTTACAACGACACCAACATGTAACTTTTCTTTATTGAAAATTGATCCTTTGATGGTGTAAGTATTTTTTATTTTCCCATTCATTCCCTATGAACAATTATTTCTTGAATCGATTATTAATCTACTTTCAATTTATAATTATAAATCATTTATTGTATGAAACTATTAAATTATCTCTTTTACACCATAAATTTACTTGTTGCACTAATTATCTATATAACCTTGACATCTATTATTTCAATATGAAGATGGGTTCTCAAATTTCACTAGTGATATCACTATTTTTTATATAGATTTCTCCCCTAATAATTCATCTATAAATCCTTGGACAACGATAGAAAAGTAATTTAAACATCGTACATAAAATTTTTATGTGATTTTTTATGGAGGTGAAATCTTAATGGGACATTTCTCGGGATCAATGAACCATTGATGGGAAAAAAATTAATAGTCATAGGTTATGGTGTGTGGTATGATAATGGCATTAATGTCGATTGAGGTTTTTGAATTTGGAAGATCAGAGGTCATAAATTGGCATTGTGAATTGTTTACGTCTATATCTCATATTTGGAAAAAGATTTGGGTTAGACTGAGGGTAAAATGAAGGTAAAAAAGAAGATATGATGAAAAAGATACACATGGTTCAAGATTTCCAACTGCACACCATGTATTCCGAAGGAAAACACTATTTACATTATATTTGTTATATATTATAAGGATTTATTCCAACATAAAAATCACAGACCATGTGGGATGTCCCACATGCCATGTAATACTAGTAAACCATCTTAGAGCGTATAGATTGTACATGTCTGGGACACCAGGTGGTCCCACATGTCCCTTGTATCAGAGCACATTTTATGTATATGGACATTCAAAAACCATATGGGATAGTTGGGTTGGGAAAGAGACATAATTTAGAGTAAACCCTATCTACTCTAAACAAAAATACATATTCTTTTTCCCAAGATAAAAAAACTTCCATAACTCCTTTCGGACCAGAATTAGACCTAAGAGTAGTCCTTCATGAGTATAGTTCCATATTGATTTTCATGGTGACCTTTTCTTATATTAATGATATAACATGAGGTATATCATCACATATTTTAGCACATTTTGTAGACATTAATTCATGAGAGTGATATTCAGAGGTACATTGTCATTGGTACCCTCTGACTATATGTATTTTCCATTGAATGGTTCACACAATTCTTCTGTACATACATGGTAGGTACCCCCTATATCCACTTGGGGGAGGTTTATTATTATTTTTTATTTACTACCCCTCAATGATTAGATCATATGAGGTGTGTGTCCTCCACTTGGGGTCAATACCCCTTTGACCATGATGTTCCATTGACAAGGTTTGGATCACCCACAATATTTCTTGAATGGTTATATTGTGATACTAGCTTCAAGTCATCACTGAATATTGGTGTTGTGTGAATGATCATTATACCTATCAGGATTTAATGAACAAGATCTCTCTCCACCTGTCTCTCACTAAAGTGGTTTGTATTATGAGAATATCATTTTGTTGGGTTTCTTCCTCCCCTCTTTGCCTTTTGGGATTAGATAACTAGTTTAGTTCACTACATAAATTTATATTTGGGGAGTCCTATTGGTTTTTTATATACAAAAACTGCATTGAATTCTCCCACATATGTTAGGTCTTAAGTAGAATATATATATTTATACTATCATCATTGTTTTATAGGTGTTGGTAAAGATTACTAGTATTAGGAGATGATTATTACATGATTTGACTGGGTTTAGGGGTGATGAGTATATATCTACCACATAATATGTCATTAGGTTGGTAAGCCCTTAATTTTTATTAGAAATTCATCCTTTCCATTCTTAAATGGTATATATATATATATATATATTCACTCTGTTTATTCTTAAATGTTTTTACATGAAATTTTCCCCTTAAACCAATACATTTTTTTCCTTCCTATGTTATTGTAGTGTAATTGGAGGTTTGTGTGTATATAGTTTTATTAGCCTAAATTATCCCATTTTATTGATATGACTACTCGACTTTGGGCGTAATCCATTGCAATATTGGAGGCATCCTTTGGGTGTCACACTAGGCTAATCACTAGTCCTGGTAAGACACCGTAATGTTAGGATATGTCAGAGTTTTATAAAATATTTTTATTACTATGGACATTTATTAGAGATATATGTGTTATGAGGACTGGTTAGGGATGTTTGGATATTGATGTCAATGTTTCTTCAGTGAATATATAATATCAAGGGACTCAATGATGGTTCAGTGGCCAATGTCTCGCTACACCAAGAATATGATATCCTTTTTATGACTCAATGCATTGAGTCATCATTTACAAGGATAATAACAGGTATATTGTTAATTTAATAATGGGTTATTAATTTCCAAGTACATCATGAGTCAACTACCAAAATATTTTAATCTAATCATGGTAAAACTTATTGAATTTCATATTTCCTCTGTGATGATAACTAGCTAGGATACTGAGACATGGTCCAGAGGATGAACAATTGAGTGATGTGGAATTTATATTGGGAATTATTGTTAGACCAACTAGGTCAAATCCCCAAAGAGGAGGGGGAAGGAATTAGTGAATGAAAGATTAAAAAAAACCCTTCATATCTTTCTTCCCCATAAAAACCCACTCTTTTATCCCTTTCCCAATGCAATTTATAAATAAAAATGAATTCATGTATGTGACAAACAATTTTTACTTGGTTCATACTCACTAAGATGCATCTAAGGAGAATACAAAAGAAATGTTCCAAAATACCAAATCTAAAAAATCAAATTATTGTTACAATGTATATAGTTGAATGACTATCCTTATTATTTTATAACCAATCACAATTTGAAATCTCACTACTCTCTCACCTAATTTTTTCTCCATACTCCTTCATAATATTATTATTTTGATCACTTGAATAAAATGTTTTATGCCTAATTTTGGGAATCATTAAGTTATTCTTTTGAAAACTATATGAATAACACATTAGAAAATAATTTTAAATAAAATACTTATGGGTTTGTACGAAATTGGATTTTTAGAACCCTTTGCATAACTTACACAAAACCCTACTAATATTCATAAAACTATTTGCATTTTTTCATGAATATTTACCTTTTTTATAACTATTTAGTTTGTCATGAAACTCTC
The DNA here is from genome assembly GCA_963277665.1 of Viscum album. Lineage (NCBI taxonomy): Eukaryota > Viridiplantae > Streptophyta > Magnoliopsida > Santalales > Viscaceae > Viscum > Viscum album. Next base: position 1,215,794,341 of record OY728137.1, read on the forward strand.
ATCTATCACAAAACAGTTGGAGTGTTTCCATAAGTAACTTGTTCATAGAGACACATATACTTTCATTCATTCAAATAATCGGTGATTTATTGATACACATAAGAAATAGTGTCAATAAAATATTACATTATTCTGATCCATTATATTCTCTAACGCTAAAGGTAATAAAATTATGAGGGTCGCTTCATATTTATAGATATTGTTGACCCTTCATACAAAATTTTTTCATTCGTTTGACTATGTTCACAAATTTATATGCATTTTAAACATCAATGATTTAGTGCTTCTATTACTGCAATACTCACCACATTCATCCAACTACATCTCAATTTTGTGGAATCACATAATTTTCCAGGTGTTTTGAATGCTTAAAATTCACAAATATTCATAACATTAATGAAACAATATCCTTATTTATATTTTTGGTTTTATTCCCCAAATATCCTCCTAGGATCAACATTTGTAAAAACCTTTACCCCTTTTTTATCGTTGATATTTATGTGAAATTCCTCTTGTTCCAAAAAACAATGTTTTTTTCTTCATCCAAATTTGGGACCAAAAAACATGGGAAACACAAGGATATGAAACCACCATGTACATGCAACATTCATTACCAATTACAATGCTTCTATAACTACTTCATAAAGCTTTGTCAGCCTACAAAATCAAAAATCTTTTTGGAACACCACAATTGACCTTATCAACCTTATTTATTAACAAACACATTCTACTCAAAAATTCTATAATGTTACCTTGAGGGATTTTCCCCAAAAAATAAACCCCTTCAGTTTGCTAACAACTCCGAACCATTTTATACTTCTTTATAAAATCTATTTCAATTTTTTTCATGATACATTTAAATATTTAATCTTCTACAAAAATTATCTTCTTCTAATTATACATAGCAATAACACACACTCTAAGACTATCTGATCCGTGATTAGTGTGAGATACCAAAGTAGCATGTAATGTTCATCATAAAATCACATCATTCTCAATTCTACTTACCAATTGTAACACAACATGTGAAACATGAGAATATACTATTCTATATTAACATATAGTAAACATCTATAATTATTAACTAATCTCATGATTTATCATCATTAAAATAACTTCTTCGAAATCATAAAATTTAAAACTCCCCATAGTTTACCACTCACTCAATAACATTATCCCCTTATCTTGAACATGATATTTTTTCCCTTTTTCAATAAACAAATGGATCACTCTATTGTAGTTGTAACATTGAAAAGAACACATATGAACACATAAGGGAAAAAATAAATATTCCATGGGGAGAGGGGGCCCCATATCGACACTTATTCAAGTGATGGGAGTTGAATAAAATCCAAGAGCTACTATATGATTATCAAAAACTTTTTTATATAAGGCTTGATCAAAATACTTACAACCTGTAGTTTTGTGGAAACATTCTCCAACTTCTCAAGCCCTTGTTCCACCTTCTCCTTGATAAAATGTTACTTTATTTCAATTTTTTGTCTATGTGGGATTGAATGGATTTTATATATTATTTATTAAACATTAATTATCAATGTGACTTCTAATAGGAGACATCACATCAAATCTCATATCATCAAGATGCAACTTCTTCCACTACAACATCATGCAATAATGTGTAGCCACAAAATATCTTGCTTCTATGATGCTAAAAAAAGTGAAATATTGTTTCATTATTATCTAGTAAATAAAGAATCCATAGATATAGAGTTCAGAAAATGACATTGATTTTCTATCTTCTTATGGACCATCCCGATCTATATTTGTATAGACCAATAACCATTTATAAGATTTTTCATTGTACATCAAACCAAAATCCACCATTCCACTGATATAATGAATTATTATATTATAATATAAGAAAGTGGATTTTTTTAGGATTCCATTGATACCTGGATACTTGGAATCTGTAAAATATAATATTGGTTCATGTCATATTTAAGTACAACATACAGTTTATGATCTGTATGTTTTCTGTGACATTAATCACTTATCATTCATTATCATATGATAATTTCATCTAGGTAGGCACTAGAGTAATCATATACCTGGATGTATCCTTTCCAAATATTCACATGACATCCTTGGAGAAATTTTATAAATTAACGTGGGGTTTCATAATTTTTTTCACCTATAAAAAATTAAAAATGATGCAAAACAATCGTTGACATTTCAAACTCATTTTTCATGAATTTATTTGAACTGTAATCACTATAAATCGGTTGAACTACCAAATATTTTTTAATTGAAAACACTATCCCAATTATCCATTTCATACTTTCATTATTTACATAGAGATTCTAATCAACTTTAGCTTGCTGAAATCAGAGCTTCTTCATAATTTGATCAAGCATTGAATGAAATTATCTTAATGCTTACTTAAACCCATGTAATACCTTCCATAATTAATATAAATTGATCCCATATTCATGAATTAGAAAACTATATGGATACTCTATATAAAATTATTCTTCCAAAAATCCATTATGAAACATGTACATAACGTCCATGTGGAAAATTCTGAACATTCATTTCACTGTTATGATTATGAATAGATGAATAGTCTCAAGCCTTGATGTTGATTCAAATGTCACATCAACATCGATGCTATAGATCTTGGAGTACCTGTTTCATGATAATAATTATTTTTTTTGAATTACCTATCTATCTTTATTTTTTATTATGAAAAACCCATATGATCACAATAAATTTCTTATTTTCCGATCTCGAAACAATCTCCCATGTTTTATTCTTCTTAATTTTGTCAAGGTCTTCATTCATAGAATAAAACTATTATAATATTCAAATTATTCATCAAAAAAATTAAGCTCTACCTAAGATTGGAAGTATTCCTAGAGTACTGACATCAATCTACGTATTTGAACAAGCATTATCCTGATAAAAAATGATGTTTTCAATATCAATTTCAGCTCGACTCTTTGAATTGTATAATGAAAACTATTTGAATTCAAAATTTTCATCTTCAGAATCTTATTTTGAATTATAATTTTACACGTCTACACCCCCTGATAGTCTTATGTACTTATCACTATCAATAGGGAACTATTCACCATGTTGTTGAATATTATATTCATTTTCCACTATAGGGACATCGTTGGTCCATCAAATTTTCCTAGCCTCTTATTGATGCATTTATTTACCTTTATCCAACCGAAGTTTCGAAGGAATATCCCATGATCTCTATGAGACTAAAACATTGTATGATTCACCTTATTGAAAATAAAAAACATCCAAAGATTTTCATGTATTTAAATATTGGATTCTTTCCCTACCATTTCTTGTATATATACTTTTCTACTTATGGACACACAAAAATCCTATTAGATATATATAAATCTCTCAAGAATGCTTCCTTATAAAATTTATATTGAAGGTACATTTCAATAATCAATGTTATATCCATGTTTTTATGATCAAATTTCACATCCCAACTACTCCATTTTGTTAAGGATTTCCCATTTCTAAAACATGATTCACCATATTGTGCTTCCCAAGATAATCCTATACATGGATATTTTTGAATTATTTACCATTATCAATTTAAAATTTTAGAATAATCTATCCAATCATATTTTCATCATCCCTTGGATATTGTTAAATTCTACTAATCAAATCATACTTGAGTGAAATAAAAAATATAACTGTCATGCTACTGAAAAAGTAAATGAAAAGAACAGAATACCTATTCCAATAAATGTCTCTTGGGGAGATAGGTGAACACACATATGCATGCACCAATTCAAGAAAACTAGTTGACTTTTTTTCTTATTCCTTATAAGAATTTTTTATAATATTACTTTATTGAAAAGAATCGCATGTTCGAGTATGATCAAATGACATATTGGGTAAATATTGAGCTACATCACATTTGACCAAATCTTACAAGGAATGTTGGAATAGAGGGGAAAGCTATTTATTCCATAACATGTTTTATTACACTATGGATTGAAATCAGATATCCTTTTATTCACTCACATGGTAGATATTCCACGTCATGCACTTATCTAGTAAAAACACGCTATCATATTCTTCATTCATTATACACAATGTTTTCATAAATCATATTACATGACCCAAGTCCAAAAATTGACTAACACATACCATGTTCTAACTGATACCTTTAACAACCAAGATATATGTTTGTCTCATATCTTTTCCACTAGATTTATACTTTTCCGATCCATTAACCCCTAGGCCTTCCTCACTTCTAAATTTCACAACACCTTCCATGAAATATGTTATTCCTATAAAAATATAATTATTTCTCATTACATGGTTTGAAAATGAACTATTAAGGACCAATACACCATCAAAATATGATTATTTAAAGGAAATATATGCAACCACTTCCAACCCAACTATATTTTTCCATGTCATTAACTTCATACATATCATGGACTGATATTCTTAGTCTTCCATAATGGGTAAAGGACCAAAATTATCTTAACTTGCTACAAATTGATATTATGTTTTCATATCACTTAGTAATTCTTCGAGATTATAATTTCAACCAATTTTATTCTACATTAGCACATCCCCCTACATTGTTGATGAGGAATATATTGTTATGTTTTAGAATCCTCCAAATAAAATATGGGCATTTAAATCATTCCTGAAATATTGAAATCTATGTGTCTACTTATAATTATCTTATTCCCTTTGATACCTTTTGTACATGGAAAATATATTTTTGGAGTTTCACATATTTCTATAAAACAATCACCAAATATTTCATATATTCCAATACAGCATTGATGCACTACTAGTAGTCCATTGGGATATATGAATTATCTAATTTTGATTCATTGTAAATGTAACATACCAGGTAAATGAAGAATATGATATTTTAATATTTATTAATATTTGTAAATTAATTATTAATTTTACTTTAAAAGGGATGATATTTTTTGTGGCATACCCGATACATAACAACATGTTTCTCTGAAATCTTACGTTGCACCCAATGTAGAGTTGTACTGAAAAATAATATAACAATATAAATATTCTAAATGGTAGTTAACACCTAGACATTGTAATGGAGCGAATAAACAGAACTATCCAAAAAATGATTATAAATGTTTGTTAAATATTTTTACATTTATCCAATAAAATTTAGCGGCTTAAAATGTGAATGAATCAAATTTACTTTAAAATGTTGATTTACCGCCTTTTAATGGAAAACCCACATTAAATACTGTTTTAGTCACTTTTATATGTTTTTTTTGACAAAATAAAATTCTTCTTTATACTTGGGACATAAAAATTCAATTTGGGTAAAATTTTGGTATTTTTCTAATAAAAATCATTTTTTGATGAATAGTAAAATACTATATTTTAATTCAAAACAAACTTTTAATACAATTTATTTATATGTTTAGATTATCTTTTTAATTAGTTTTAAAGTGTAATTAGATTATATTTATACCATTTAATCCAATTTTGGTCATTTATCAAATTTCACTTTTAAATTGGACATAAACAGGTGTCAATCTTTTGATAGGTAATTTTTCTAAAAAACAGACTTTTCGTTTTGACAGTGAAAATTCATTTTAAAATAATTTCTGCCACTTCTATGTATTTAATTTGTAAAAATATATTTAATATTTTGAATCAGGAGGTAAATTTTTTGTAAATAGGTAACTTTTATTTTTACACATTATGAATATTTACTTTAGTAAAAATTTTATTTACTATGGTTAAAGGGTAAATCTGGTAAATAAATGTAAACAAATATTATAATAATTATAGATAGTTATTCTAAAATGGGTACTAATCGAATTGGTTCATACATATCCTACCCTGGGCATCTTTGGGTCATTTTTGGGACCCCATGGAGCTACATGGGAGTGATAATGACCCTTTATTTTAATTAACATCATGTAAAGACAAAAATGACATAAACAAATATCTTTTAGTAAATTCATTTTTACACAGGCTTATATAAGTTATTATTTAGACTATAAATATGATTTAGAAATATAATAATATTTCCTACATCATGGTAATTTTCTTAGAATTTTTTGACACAATATAAATTAAATTATTTAGGAAACAATAATGATGTAGTGTTTACCTCATTAATAAAAGGTTTAAATAAATAATATTATAAAGATTAAAATAATGTCTAAAACTAGTCAAATTAATATGGGATGATTTTATTTCTATCATGAGTCATTTTATCTTTGTCTTTAATGAGTTATGGACCTTTAAAAACCGAAAATAATTATATAATAAAATAATAGTTTCCCGCTTTCATAAAGAGCCCCTCCTCCCTTATAAAAATACCTCAACTCTAACCCATTAATCGCACCTCTCATGCCCTTTGGCTCATACAAATCCGTCAAAAATAAGCTTTCGAGATACCTATCATCAACCTACAATCCTTAACTTAGGTAGAAGGAACACGAAGAAATCCTTTTGGTTCAAACCAAAGGGAGTTACCCGATTTAAACGTAATGTCTTCTGTTAAGATCTTTTTTTTTTACTTCTCCAACCCCTAAAATCTTTTTATTAATTTAATTTATAATAATAATAGTATCCTAAATATAATAGGATGTTGTTATGAGAATTATTCTACCTACAATTTCACACACCTCTATATAATGGGTAAAGAAAATAATGTTTCTGTGGATAGCAAACTAACGCCTCACGAAATGATGATTGTTCAATTATCACTTACCGTCTCTCATGGTGGTCAATATGATGGAGCTGTATTTATATATGATATATATTATGTTTATGTTTTATTTATTCTTTTGTATTTTCCATTTATATCATACCTTTATGGTTTCAATTATGGGTAAACACGATAATTTCATTTGAGGAAGTGCGGACTATCACCCCCTCAAAATGATATGACTCATTAATTCCATATGTGGGACATATAAATGATGGATTTAATGATATTATATATGATATTACACTGGAATTATAATATACTAATGTATCATTATGTTTTAATTTCCTTAAATATGAAATAGAAATGAATGTAGTGTTCATGTGTACGTACAGCTTACCGTCTCCATGAATGGTGCATTTCATTTCTTACCTCCAAATGTTATGTACTGTTACAAATACATATATATAGTGGATATATAAGATATATAAGATATTTAAATCATTATTATCATTATTGAGACAATGTAAATATGACCACAGAGACAACATGGAAATATAAGAAGTTCATTTTTGACTCAAGTACCAAATATCGACAAAACGGCCGTTATTAATTTAAATGATTACATAATGTTTATAATATGGTAATATGTGATATAAATTGAATAATACACATGAAAAAGGATTTTAAAATAGTATAAATCAACATAATTTTATTATTTCTTAAGAACAAGGAACAAACAAGTCATGTCAGACACGAGGTAAGGGGTTTCTTATCTCACTTTTAATTCTGTGAGATCTCCACTGTTCGACACTAATTTATTTCATGTGATGTACTTTTTACTGCCATATGATATATATTTTTATTATTCTCATTATATTCATGTTATTATATGAATCATTTGGTAGTTATTAACTTTTAGTCATACGGAATGATTGATTACAACATGGTAAGGGATTTTCATCTCAGTTTTTATTCCCGTAAGATTCAGGCTATATTTTCCACTATTTAATTTTGTGTGGTGTATGTACTAAAAAAAACTGTATTCATTGTGTAATATACTTAAATTTTTGGTTATTTACATCTTCATTTTATGATCCTTCTTTCATGGGTTGTATGTTTCGTAAGTTACCAAATCAGTAAGGGAACCTTTTAACCCAATTACTATTCCTAGGGTTATTCTTCTAGTTCTTAATTATGTCATGCTATGATTATGTGTTGAATCACTATTTATTTATTTATGTTATAATTTACACTCACCATTTTGTGGATATACCATTGACACACAGAATCACTCCATTGATAAATTCTTAAGTCATCGATATGAACTTGATAATAGTAATTTTAACTCAATTTCCATTCATTGAGTTAAACATTCATGTCATTGGTTTTATATTAAAAACAATATGTATGAATGTTATCTTATTGGTTTAAACTAAATATCCAATCACATTGTGTGTATTTATATTTGTCACATATTATTATGTAATTGATTTATCCTTAATCTAATGATACAATTTTTATAAGGGACATCATCTCAATCTCCTTTCATTGTGGCATATTTTGTTTTAATACATGAATTTATTTTATACAATGTATAAAAACATTTGAATTTTCAATTCATTAAAATGGATGATTTTTCTATAAATATTTTTACTAAAACAAGGAATGTTTCTTTTTAACGTAAGCGGTGACAATGACCTTTTCTACCGCTGCGAGTTTTATTTGATCTATGGATTCCTTAACTAGCCGTAATGTTTTTAAAAGGAAAATAAATACCATATAATCATTTTTTATTTTGGTATTGAAAATGGTATTGAAAATGGTTTTGTTATGTCAATATATTTAAATGACATATTTTGATAGCAATGTAGAAATGTTATCTTTTCATTATGTTTGTTTTATGTGTTATGAATATGTTATGGTTCTTGGGCATTGTTTATGTATATGAGTGGTTCCATGATAAACCTAGGGAAGGTGAGCCTGAGATATCTCTCAAATTCATTGGTTAACATGACAGAGGTAAAATTGAATGTTTCTCCTATGAGATTTAGGGAATATACTGTAATGGGTATTCCAAATGTAACCTCCTACATAGCTGTGATAGATATAATGTAAGTATGATATGGATGCCACAAGTTACCTTTATGATATATTTTTTATATGTGTGATTCAAAAACATGATTATTTCATGAGGTATGTTAATGATATTATGTTATGTATGTATCGATTAACTATTGTTTTCTTTCTTTTTTTTATAATACCTTACTGATTTTTTTATGCTCATCCCATTTTTTGAAATGTTTTTTCACATGACTTAAAGTTGAATTGTGTCAATGATGGGATTATGGAAAATTCATGTTGTCTAAAACATGGAACTAGACATGACTCTTTTTTTCAAGAGTTTTTATTTTTTGAAAAAATGGAAACTGAGTAGAAGTGTCTACTTTGTAATTCTTGAGATGTAATGCAATATTTATGGCCTAATTCTCTAAAAAACATGACCTGAAAAGATCGTCAATGTAAATTATTCATTTAATTAAAGATTATATAATGTTATAAGTCCAAGTCATTATAGTTGGTATCAGTGGTTAGTTTAGATAACATTTGAGGTTAGGGTGTTCTTTAAGAATAAGTTACCATAATTATTATGATTTTAGAAAGAGTCATAGTTATTTTAGACAAAGTGAATAAGTTTAAGATAACATGAATAAGTTTATATTTGTATTTACCTCCTCATAAGATAATATATAATGATTTTACTGATATACTCACACTTAGATTTTTGGTTTTAATAAATGGCTGGATCTAGAATACACCAAAGTAATAGTGGATGTGAAGAATTCTATGATGGTTTTCTGAATGAGCAACTTAATAAAATGGGAGATGCAATGAGAACTCTTGTGGTTATTCTCAACCAACTATCTAGAGTCATGACTAACGTCTTAAACCATGGTGATTTCTATAAGGCATCGTATATGCGAGAAACAAATCCCCACAGAAAATCAGGTAATAATCATAAAGGTAAGTATAGTAAAAAACTTATGTGTCAAGGATGTGGAAAGAAACACATAAATTTTTTTTTGAATTAGATAGGAAGATGCTGTAGATGTGGAAGTGAAGGTCATAAATCAAGAATCTTCCATGGAAAAAAGAAAGCATCCAGTTGACTCTAAGAAAGGAAATAAGTTCATTCTGTGGGATCAATTGAATGTTTTATATGTGTTGTGCATGGTCATTATACAAACAAATGTCCTACGAAGAAGGTTCAGGAATGGGATCACCAAGATCAAACAAATATATATTTAGAAATACCTAATTCCATTCTAATTGAGGATAATAAAACATACAATGACCAAAGAAAGGTAGGTATTATTTCTTAACTGATGTTTAGAAAATATTTTATCTTAGGATATGATTCATGATTGTGTTTGTAGCAAAGAAGTATTTCAGAATAAGTGGGATGGGAATAGTTAATGGATCATAAAGAATGTTTAATGAGTAAGAAGTCAAAATATAAGGGATTCATGTGGTATGGTAGATTTTAGGATGGTGAAATGCTTAAAAGTATTATGGCTCTTTTGATGATGGGATTACATTAGAAGATTTTTTATAGTAAGTGTAACCCTAATGTTTGATATATTAAAATTCTATTAAAGGAATAATTATCTTTTCTTTTGTGGATATAGTTATAAAGAACCATTTGGGTTTATATGATCCTTGAATTTGAGGCAATTATAGATTAATACATTTTGGGATGAAAAATAAGAGTTATTAGATAACATTTGTGGTTAAAATATGTTATGGTTATTTTTGATGAATATATCTATTTTTGGTAATGTTATAAAATTATATAGTTTTTGAAAAAGGAAAACATACAAACCACATGACAACCCATCGCGTTGGACAAAGCTGTGGGAATTGAACCCACACCCAAAGTGCAATTGGGATTTTACACCTACCACTGGACTATATGAAGTACATGGTAAGTATAACTAATTTTTTTTCAGTTATATGATTTTATGAATCAATAATAATTTTATTTTGAGTTATCTCTAGAAATGATTATCCTATCATCGAAAATATGTGATTAGGTTAATTACTTTTCAATACGAGACTTTAAAAGTAACATAAGTTATTTAGAGATAAATGTTAAGATTTATCTTGAAGGATATGTGATTGAATCCTTCTATGATTTGGGTTTCAGTATTTATTTTTATTACTTTTATTATTTTTATGGAAAATTGTTTATTGAATGGTATTTGTCTAGCTTTGGATATTTTTTGACAAATTTTGGAGATTATGAGTAGTTTTTATTTTTGTAAAAGATTATCTTTTTTGGGGATTGTCTGATCTTCAAATAACAATTTTTGGTTTTGGTTAATGTCTAAAGACATAGGAAAAATATAATTCATCTTTTTTGGATTAAGTGATTCTTTAGAAGTTGATATATTTATTGACTCTTTTCCGGATGTGGGACTTTCAATGAATTTTCTGAGCCCAATTTTAAAACTACGAGGATGCAATTCCCAAAAAGGGGAAGGATATAACATCCCAGGTAAATAAATAATATGAAATTTTCATATTTATTAATATTTTTAAATTAATTATTAATTTTACTTGAAAAGGGATGCTATGTTTTATGGCATATGTGATACACAACAATGTGTTTCTTTGAAATATTACATTTCACACAAGGTAGAGTTTTCCTGAAAAATAATATAATAAAATTATTATTTTAATTGTTAGTTAACTTCTAGCCATTATAATGGCAGGAATAAATAGAAATCACTAATAAACGATTATAAATGTTTGTTAAATATTTTAACATTTATCTAATAAAAGTTAGCGGCTTAAAAGGTGAATGAATCTAATTTACTTTAAAATGTTGATTTAAGTCCATTTAATGGATAACCCTCTTTAAATATACTTTTGGTCACTTTTATATGTTATTCTTTACAAAATAAAATTATTCTTTAGATTTGGGAACCCATAATTAAATTTGGGAATTTTTTTTGTATTTTTCTGATAAAATTCATTTTTTGATGAATAATGAGAGATACTGTATTTTAATTCAAAGATGCCTTTTAATCTAATCTATTTATATGATTATATTACCTTTTTAATTAGTTTTAAATTTTAATTAGATTTTATTTTTACCATTTAATCCAATGTTGTTCATTGGATTTAATTTCACTTTTAAATTGGACATAAACAAGTGTCAATCTTTTGAAAGTTAATATTTCCAAAAAACACACTTTTCATTTTGACAGTGGAAATTAATTTTAAATTAATTTCTGCCACTTATTTTATCTGAATTTTGAAAAATGGATTTAATATTTGGAATTATGAGGTTCCAATTGTGTAAATAGGTAATTATTATTTTTATACAATGTTAATATTAACTTTAGTAAAAAATTTATTTACCATGGTTAAAGGGTAAATATGGTAAATAAGGGTAAAACAATTTTATAATAATAATATAAAACTACCCTAAAACGTATCCTAATCATATTGGTTGATACATATCCGACCATGGGCTTCTTTGTGTTGATTTTCGGACCCCATGGCGCCACATGGAATGATAATGACACTTTATTTTAATTAACTGAAAGTAAAGACAAAAATGACCTAAACAAATATCTTTTAGTAAAGTAATTTTTACATAGGTCTATATAAGTTATTTTTTAACTATAAATATTATTTGGATATATAAAAATATTTCCTACATCACGGTAATTTTTTTATAATTTCTATAAATTAAATATATTAAATTATTTATGACACAATAATGAGGCAGTGTTTACCACATTAATAATAGAATTAAATAAATAAGATTATAAAGATTAAAATAATTTCGAAAACCAGTCCAATGTTTATTTGATGATTTTATTTCAACCATGAGTCATATTATGTTTGATTTTAATATGTTTTTTACCTTTAGAAACTGAAAACCATTATATAATAAAATAATAGTTTCACTCTTTTCTAATGAGCCCATCCTCCCCCTTATAAAAAGCCCTCACCTCTAACCCGTTACTCACACCTCTAAATCCCCTTTTATCATCCAAAACCTAACCAAATAAGCTCTCAAGATCGCTATATTCCTCCTAGATATCATAAATTAGGCTTAAGGCACATCAAGAAACCCATTTGGTTCAAATCAAAGGGAGTTACCTGATTTATAGGTAACGTCTTCTGTTATGTTATTTTCTTTTATTTTATTTCTCTAACCCATAAAATCTTTTTATTATTTTCTTTAATATCAAAAGCAGTATCCTAAATATACTAGGATGTTTTTGTGAGAAGTATTCTAACTTCACATTCACACACGTCCGTATAATGGGTAAAGATCTTACTGTTTATGTGGATGGCAAACTAACGCCTCACGAAACGATGATTGTTCAATTATCTCTTACCACCTATCATGGTGAAAATTATGATGAAACTATATTTATATATGATATATATTATGTTTATGTTTTCTTTATGCTTCTATATTTTCTATTTATATAATACCTTTATGGTTTCCATTATGGGTAAACGCGATAATTTAATTTGAGAAAGTGCGGACTACCACCCCCTCAAAGTTATATGACTCATTAATGCCATATGTGGGATGTATAAAGGATGGATTTAATGATATTATATATGATATTACACATAAATTATAATATACCTATTTATAATTATGTTTTTATTCTATTAAAACTGAAATATAAATGAAATTAGCATTTATGCGTATGTACGACATACCGTCTCCATGAACGGTGCATTTCATTTCTTACTTTTAAATGATAAGTACTATTATAAATACATATATATACTAGATATATAAGATATATATGATATCTAAATAATTAATATCATCTTGGATACAATTTACCTTTGACCATATATACAACTTGTAAATATAAGAAGTTCATTTTTGACTCACATACCAAATATCGACCAAAAGGCCGTTATTAATTTAAATGATTAAATAATGTTTATAACATGGTAATATGTGATATAAAAGGAATAATAAACTTTAAAAAGCTTATTAAACAATTTTAAATGAACTTAAGTTTTTTATTCATGAAAAACAAGGAACAAACGAGTCATGTTGGACATGAGGTAAGGAGTTTCTTATCTAAGTTTTAATTATGTGAGATTTCCACTATTCAACACTAATTTTTTGAATGTGGTTTATTGTGTAGTTACATTTGATATATATTAACATGATTATCATTATATTCATTTTATTCTGTGAATAATTTGGTGGTTATTAACTTTTTTTCATATGACTCTACTGATTACAACGTGGTAAGGGATTTTCATCTCACTTTTTATTCCTATGAGATTCAAGCTATATTTAACTCTATTTACTTTTGTGTGATTTATATAATTCCAATGATTGTATTTATTGTGTAATATAATTCAATTTATTTTTATTTACGTCTTCATTTAATGATCTTTATTTCATGGGTTGTATGTTTCGTAAGTTACCAAATCTGTAAGGGAACCTTTTACCCCAATTTCCATTCCTTGGGTTAATCTTCTCATTCATAACTATGTCATGCTAGGATTATGTGTGGAATCACTATTTATTTATTAATGTTTTAATTTACACCCCCCTTGTGTGTATATACTTTTGATACACATAATCACTTCATTGATAAATTCTCAAGTCATCGATAATAACTTGATAAGAGTAATTTTAACTCAATTTACATTCATTGAGTTAAACATCCAAGTCATTGGTTTTGTCTTAAAAATAATATTTGTGAATTTTTTCTGATTTATTTACATAGAATATACAATCATATTTAGTGTATTTATATTTTTCACACATTATTATGTAATTTATGTATCCTTAATGTAAGGATACAGTTTTTATAAGGGACTTCATCCCAATATTCTTTCATTGAGGCATATTTTGTTTTAATAGATGAATTTTTTATACATTTTATAAACACCTTTTAATTTTTATTTCATTCAAAGGGAATATTTTTCTATGAAGTGTTTTACTAAATGACAAAAAAAGATAATGTTTCTTTTTAACCTAAATTGTGACAATGACCTTTTCTGCCACCACGACTATTATATGATCTATGTATTCCTTAACAAGATGTATTGTTTTTAAAAGGAAAATAAATACCAAATAATCTTTTATGTATTTTGGTATTGAAAATGGTTTTAATAATGATTTTTTTGCCAATATATTTAAATAAATCTTGTGATTTCAATGTGGAAATGTTATATTTTATTTATGTTTTTTTATGTGCTATGAATATGTTATGGTTCTTGGGAATTGTTTATGTATATAGGTGGTTACATGATAATCCTATGGTGGGTGATCCCCAGATAGTTCTCCAATGCATTGGGTAACATGACGGAGGTAAACGTGAATGTTTCTCCTAAAAGATTTAGGGAATATACTGTGATGGGTATTCCAAATGTAACTCCCCACGTATCTATGATAGCTACAATGTAAGTATGATATGGATCCCACAAGTTACCTTTATGATTTATGTTTT
Source organism: Viscum album (assembly GCA_963277665.1). Lineage (NCBI taxonomy): Eukaryota > Viridiplantae > Streptophyta > Magnoliopsida > Santalales > Viscaceae > Viscum > Viscum album. Next base: position 1,215,809,518 of record OY728137.1, read on the forward strand.
CTATGTGTGATTCATAAATCTTATGATTTCATGATGTTTGTTAAAGAGCTTATGTTATGCATCTATTGATGAACTAATGTTTTATTTACTTGTTTTATAATCCCTTATGATGCTTTTTATGCTCATCCCATGGTTTGAAATGTTTTTTCACAAGACATAAAGATGAATAGGGTCAAGGATGGGATCAATGAAAATTCATGTTGTCTAAAACATGGAAGTAGACATGACCCTTTTTTTCAAGAGTTATTATTTTGTTAAAATATGAAACTAAGTAGAAGTGTCTACTTTGTAATTCTTGAGTTTTAATGTAATAGTTATAGACCAATTCCTTAAAACTCTAAACCTAAAAAGATCTTAATTATGAATTATTCATTTAATTCAAGATTATATAATGTTATAATGTTGAGTCCTTATAGTAAAATTGATCATTTACCATGGAGTGAGAGCCTGTAGTCTGACATCAATCATCACTGATTTTTACTTGTGATCAACTGCCATGCCACCCCTTTGATTTTGATATAACTGTTTCTTATATTTTATAGACCTATATTCTGTAATTTCCTATTCATTTTATCATATATGGTCTTCTTTCCCAATTTCATATAGGTAGTGAAGAGTCCCTCCCAATATTATATTTTTCTCCAATGGTTGACAACCTCCTCTTCATGTTCATTGAAACATGTAATTTGATATTATTTCTGATAGTAAAAACATCAATCACTCTTTTCTATTCATCAAATTTAAGCTTCTACTCAATTACCTATTTGGATTTCCCTAGAATTGAAGACTCAATCATTTAAATTTCTTCATATATATTTGAATTATATTCTTCCTACTTCTACTTACAATGTTTGGTATCATGAAACACTATATTTTATTTTGTCATTTTTTCTCTCGAAACATTTATGTCCTCAAGATATGATTTTAATTCAACATGGACATAAACTCTCCATTTCACTTATTATTCATTAGTGTTTCTTTCATACCTTGTCTAGGAGATACCTAAAATATCTATCATATCATTCTCTCTATGATCCTTGAAGTTTTCCATCTATTTATCTATAGATTCTTCAGAACTATCATTTTTTATGAAATAAGAATATTTTTTTGAAGATATTTCTCTTAAATTAATTCTTACAATTAACAAAGGTTTAAATATTATTCAAGGGATTTATGAATTCATTATCATCAGAATCTTGAAAGTTATTGGGCCACCTTGTGTAATGAAACCCCATAATTCCACATTAAAATCAAATTAGTGGGGGTTTACATTGAAAATTTCATTTTCCACTTTGGATATTTGATTAAAGGAATTACATGGACTCATTCATCTCTTAATCTTCCAATCCATACTAAATATTGAGCTTATTCATGGAGTATAATTACACTTCTTTGAACTTACCATTCTCCACAGACTCAATATATTCATTTCTCATATTGTATGTGACAAGATTAGTATTTAATATATCCAATGTCAGATCCCTTAGATCATTATATTTCATTATATTTAATTTTTTATTGATCCAATGTGTAAATATTCTCAATATGTGTTTAACGGTCTTTAAATCTTCAATAGATCATTAGACACCACGCATTTATTGCACAAAAACATTAACCCTGTCAAAAAATCATTGACAGATTTATTGCGGGTGAATTATAAAATCCTCATATTTGTTCCATAGAACCTATTATTTAGATTCTATAACTTTTGATTCACCCTCATGGATATTTAGAAACTTTTTTCTAGAAGCAATGTGAAGACTTACATTACATTAAATTTTTGTGAATTTCTTGGGTAAATACTCCCTCTAATGCCTTTATTCATTTAGAATCTAGTATCTAATTCAATTTGATCTTCATAGAAGAAATATTCACTGTCTACACTTGTAGAAACAATGTTCTTCACAGCTATAAGGACATCCATTCTTAATTATCAGAAGTTGTGATGCATTCTATTCTTCAACAACTGTAAATTATTTTCATATAAGATTAGAATAATTTTATTATTGACAACATCTATTAATTATAATGATGGAGAACCTATTATTTTAACCATTAACTATTATACCAATTTTTAGATTAACTATGTTAAATATCGTAATTGAGGAGTGGGTGAATCATGGTACGATAGATTAACAAAAATGCCTCTTCAGATATTTTTTCATCAAACAAAACACTATTATCTCTCTTTGACATATTAATTTATAAAAAAATTTTATGCATGCATGAGACATAGAAATTTTACTTGGTTCACCCACACTGGTCTATGTCCAAGGAATATACAAAGGGAATGTGCCTATGTAAAAAATCCACTAAATCACTCAACTATTAAAAATTCCCAAGGAGACTCACAATCCCTCTTAATTCACAACCAATAACTTCTTGAAATTTCACCACTCTTTAAACTAATGTGTTCTAATTTCTCTTTAATAAGATTCTTATTTTGACCACTTGAATCAATATAATTTATGCCTTATTTGATACTTTATTTAGATACACTCTCATCCACTTAATTAATAACACTTTAACATGCAATTAATAGGTAAATCATTATTGGTTGCCACAAATTTGGATTTTTCAAACACTTTTCATGACATACACACAACTATACCAACTTTTTCATAACTATATATTATTTTCCATTGAGATCTTACTTTCTCAAAACTATTCAGATTGTTTTGAAATTCTCTACATTCACACAACTTTCATAGTTTCTATAAAATCACTTGCTCTTGAAGACACAATTCCATTTCTATTTGCAACAAATGTTAGAGTAGTTTCTTCACAAAAGAAATATATTTTCTCAAATATTATGTGATTTAGAGCCCTGATATTATCTAAGGGCTGGGATACTCAAATGAGGGTGGTAAAGGCCAATTTAAGACATAGATGACCCTCCATGAAACTATATTGTGTGCCTGAAATGGTTCATGCAACTTTACATGTGTGATAAAAATTAATTATTTGATGTCACAATTAGTATAAAACTCACCACCTTCATGAAACTTCAACTACTTTTCATATGCTCATGCAACTGTCCCTGTGTCACACAACTCTGAATTTCATGATGTTTCATAACTGGAAAGAAACACTTTCCTTGGTTGTATTTTTATTTTACTACCCTGAATCATAACACTCAAAAAAATTTAGAAAACCCTTATCCTTTTCTCATAAAATTATCAATTACGTGAAAACCCTTCCTTTTCCCAAAACATATTTTTTGTTCCTTAAAATTTTTAACCCAAAAATTAGTAAAACAATTTGAAACGATGCCACATTGTGCATATAACATTATTTTCCACTTCAAATGCTTTCATACCACTTTTGTGAACCTTTTTCAACATAAAAAGTAAAAAATCATGTTGGAACTCCAAAAATGGCAGTTTCACCCTTTTTTTCAACAATCACAATTTATCTAAAAAACTACAAAGTTACCTTGTTGGATTTTTCGCAACTATTATTTATATGGTGTTCCATTAGGGTGGGAATAGAGTGGTTTCCATTCCCATTGACTGATTAAAATACCTACCTCTATTAGTTCATGCTGATGTTTCCTTTCATGTCATGAAATTTATTGATTTGGAAGCCAATGATGAGGAAACACTTATGTAGATTGTGATACATATGTTTCAATGAAAATTCCTACTTAGGTTCCACTATGGAATAAAACCCATGTGGAATATAATTGTCTTGAGTCAGTGGTATGATTATTCAGATTCATGTGTACTCTGACTAATCAAAATATTATACTCATGACCACTCTTCATCATGGCGTAGTAGGGCACTAATGGGTTTTGGTCACCCTTATCTATGATGAGATAACATATATATATAAAAACATTGACAACGTTTTCTATGATGTGTACTAATAATATAACTTATACTACAAGAAGATTCTAGAGCCTCACATATTACAGTTTGGTGAAATGACTATTGTGGGAGTATAAATTAAGGTTCAATTACCTCACATGGTACTCTCTCTATATGTTCTGAGTTAGATACTTTAGGTCATCTATGTTTGAGAAGGGATATATTGTATATATATAAGAAATCATTGTATGTTTATAAATTCTAAATTAATTTTGGGTTCTAATGAAATCCTTGAAGATATAGAGTTCCTTTTTCAGTGTAGCATCATTAAGGTAGAGCTGGTAGTCAACAACATGGATTAGAGTCGTCTTCATTAACCAATAAATGTCAGACATAATGTTCTTGGAAGATAAGGTATTTACAGAATCATGTTCTATATGATGGATCAAAAATAAAGGATTTCACTATAGATATAGTCATCCAATGGATGGAATAGTTTATTCTTATAATGGGAGGGTCACATGGATCATGAAATCCCAATCTGATGTGTTTTAACTAGTTGATATACATTGGAAGGACCTCAATGGAAGAGGTAGTGTCATGATCTGAGATCTCATATAGATGGTTTGGAAGGTCCCCAAGGAGGTAGTTCTCCTTGAGTGGATATATGAGATTTATGAGAAGGATACCTAGGTGGGGGATTTCTCTATGACCCACTTCCAACATCACCACTCTGAGGTGTTCCACACCCAACTTAAAGGCATTATGGATGAGGGTGTGGTTAGTTTCATGTTATGAAGCAACATTATTAGGGTGTGAATGAGAAAATTTTAGGAATTATTTGTGTCTTATATAGCATATAATTGGTATTTATAGAAACATGTGTGATACAATCATTGATTTCCTTACCCCTTTTATGGGTGATTGATATTTTGGTGTAGCCTTTGGTCTGAAATTTGTGTCCAAATACTAATACTGGGTGTGATACAACTATTTCCCAAATATATTGGAACTGATAACTAGTTTTTAGTAGAGGTAAATACATGTGGGATATATTGGTAGTTACGAAGAGGATATATGACACCATCTAATTATATGATGGCTATAAATGATTCATTCCCGGATAGATTAACATCATAAGAGAGTTAGGTTCCTTTTGGAATAAGGGATGAAATTCTCTTTAAATGGAGAGAAGGACCTAATGGAAGAATGAGTATGTAACATATATAGAAAATTGTAACCCATCACTCATTAGATAGAGAGTTTGTCCCATGGTTCAACTGGCTATTCAAACACATGGCTTCTAAAAGTAATGTATGAATACAAGGGTGTCTACTATAAAGATGATATTGGACTACCATCATGTTGAGAAATTGTATTTTGTATTTAATTTCATCAAGTGAAAATATTTATATCATATGTAGAATATTGGATGACCCCTAATGATTTTTAGGAGCTAAGGGTGAAGTTAGTGTACATTAAAGAGAAATAATTTTTCATACCCAATTAGCACCCCTGAGTATATCTATTGTTGTTCAATATGAAGGAGGATATGTGATTGATGCTTTGAATTTAGTACCACCACCTAAATATTTTAGCGATCTAGAATAAATACCCACAACTAAGGGTCAATGAACTATTTGACTAACTAAAAGCCATGAGATCATTCTCAAAGATTGAACATGGGTCTGACTATCACTAATTATTGGTCCAATATGAGGACATTGCAAAAAAAAATATTTTGATGCCACTATAAGAATGATGATTTCCAAATGATTTACATTATAGTGAATAATTCCCCAACTATTACCATGTGACACATGAACTAAATCATTCATTCATTCATGGATCTATTCTCTATTTCCTTTATTAATGAAATTCGAATTTATTATGTATTGGAACATCATCATGTAATGAATGTTAGGATGTTCATGGAATTACTCTAGATGAACTAGTTATATATTAATATCATGAAGTTTTTTCTATCAAATAGGGAGGTTCACTTTCTTGTGTATGTTATAATAGAACATCATGTGGTTGTGGACCTAGAAATGATAGAGAGTGTGCTAGCATGTGAACCACTAAAGATAATATTAGATGTTTTGAGATTTCTTTGTTTGGTTGTGTACTATCGAATGATTATAGTATAATTTTCCAAAAAAACTGACCCTATTACTACACTAATGGTAAATTGATAACCATTATCTTTAAATGATATCTGTTAGAAATTCTTTGAGGATCCAAGGAAGTTGTTTACTAGTTATCCTATATGATCGACTCAAGAGGTGCGTATTTGAGTAAATGGTGTACTGTGATGCCTCTAGAGTTAGGCATATATGATTTTTGATTCTAAGGAATTAGGTGATTGAATACAGTCCCATGTATTTGATACTACATGATAATAAATACAAAACCCATAGAATGTGATTGGAACAAGTTGTCTACACCATGAAGATGTGGAGGAATTATCATCTGGGATATTAGTTACTTAGACCACTATAATTCTAGGTACATATTTTCCCAAAGACCTAAACCTAAGATAAAGACATTGGATGGAGCTCTTGTTGGAGTAGCATGATAATATTGTGTATACTCCAGGATATAGAAATTTGTTGGCACATTCCCAAAATAATATATCATATTCTCAATTAATGGCGTATGAATTATAGAATTTGGACTCAAATCATCTGATCCTAGTTGATTAAAGAATGGACTATTATATCTAGTTGATAATAATTACTCTACACCTTCTCTATCATGTAAGATGGTATTTTTTTGGTGACATAAATTGATATGTTTTGTGCGACCACACATCATCATGAGATACACCAGATATATTTTCTAAGGGAGGGGAGTATACCATATATTTACAAGTATGGACAATTGTTCTTTTCAAATTGTGTGAGTCGATGATGAGGTTGTTCATATACCCCTTAGTGTTATATCCTATGGTGGGGAAGATGTACCAGGATCTCTGATCTTAGCTCTCTGTTCTAGGAATGAGGGTTGTATTACCTGGTCTTTTTCATTGCCACACCTATCAACTATTGAAGGGAGAGGATCATGTTTCAAAAGGATTGACTCAACCTCTCAATATCCTAGTGTGTTAGTGGGATGAAATATTCATATATATTTTATATGTATTTTTGTATAAAAAAGGACTCAAAACTATATGGGGTTTTATTCATCAACCTACCAAGTCAGGTCACATTTTTTTAACTTGAGTGTAGTGTTAGGTGGATTGGGGTTCTTCTATATATGTGAAATCATCCAACTTCAAGGGGGTAACCTTTTTGATTGTATCTATCCAAAATTATTATTCTGAACCATTTTTTAGATAGTTTTAAAAAGGCTTTTAGGGTTGAATTACAAAAGATCATGATGTTCCACCATAATAAAATGTCATGAAAAAATTGACCATTCAGGTTTTGGAGAGAATTTAAATATATTTGACATTGGACTTTAGATAGAGTTATAAAGATAAAAATAATTGGTGGAGTTTTCATACAGTAATTTATTTCACTCAACTATCAGTATGGAACCATTTAAGGACTCACATTGGAGACCCTATATGCCACTGATATACTAGATAGAGATTTGTGAGTCATCATTCATGAGGCCAAATATAGAGTAGGAGATGATAAAGAATGATTAGGTGATCTGTGAGTGAATGAGGATTACATAGATTAAATATAAATATTACATGGAATGATATCACAAGACCATGTATTTAATCATAGTGACTATGTTTTCATTATATTATCTATATGAAAATATTTTGTGAAGTTCATTAGGTCCCGAATGGGTGATGGAAATGTATATAAAGGGGGATCATTATATTTATTTTAAAAATTAATTAGACTTTAATCATTATGAGATGAAAGTGACTAGTTAAAATATTAAACAATGCAACTACACTAATTTAAGAAAATAGAGTTAAATTAAAATGAAATAATGTAAAATCTAAACTCATTAATTTTATAGTAGTATAGAAATGAATGATAATACATCTAATATTAGCACACCAAAATTATTATGTGGAACCCATTACAGTATATCACTTTTGATAGAGAGTGATAACTCTTTAAATCCACCTTTTTTAGGTATACTATTGATCCAATTACCTTTTATTTTACACATTCCAAAAAATACAATCCTTTTATAGGATAATATCTAAACTAGACTTTTATAGGATCAATTATAACATATAAAAATTTTCAAGTTTAGAAGGAACTCTGTATTTTATGGGTGGAAACATAACCACATCTTTCACATGTGTAGTACCAACATAGACATTAAAAGGAATCATCCATACCTCTTATATGATATGAGTTAAGAGGATTCCAGTATTCTATGGGGAAAAAATAAAACTATACTTGTATATGAGATTTCATTTCTTATAATATTCTACGTGTTAACCGAAAAATGGATATCTATGGTGACAAATTTAACATAGTATTATAAGGTGTAGACTTAACCAAAACATACCATTTTTAGGGTAGTATAAACCATGAAAGACACAATATGTGTGATGATATAACATAACTAGTAATATAATAATGAATGAATAAAAAATTTTAACTAGTGAATGTTGTCGAAGATGATTCTAGTGTTTGGATCTGGTAGATCTCAAGCCCTTCAAGATGGTGAAACAATAAATATTTAGAATCCAGTAGTTTACTGCATCATGTTGTTAATAAATAAAGCTATAGGACTTGGTTTTGTACTATTCAAAACGTATGAGTAATTAATATTTACACTTATATCTCTTACCAGTATGCCTCGTTATTTTTTATACAGAAAAATCACAATGAATATTTTCTTGACTTTGAACTCCATGATTCTCCTTCATAAATTCCAAAAAATTAATTTTATAAGGAATGTGATTTTAATTAGCTTTGATATACAGTAAAAACAGAAACTATTCTATAAACAAAAATTTATTAGATTAATAAAAATATAATTAATATTGCAGTAAATACATCCATAAAATTTGATCATAAATTATCTTGAACACTCCCATAATTCATTAGATAATAAGACTTTATATTCCAAAAAAATCTAATTTGAACATTTATCATTCAATAAATTCATACAATTGATAATTATTACCCAAAAAATTATCATATATGAAAAAGAGGGATAATTAATGTCCAAGTGATTTTTCTCTTGATATTCTATAAAACAAACTGCATAGTGGAAATTTCTACACATTTAATAGTAGAGTAAATACATTGAAAATAATGAGTATTAATGTTATTTTAAAAAATTCAAAAAATATAAATAAATATTTATTCATATTTCTATCAGTATAAAAATTAATATCACATGTTACAAAATTTAATAGTGAATATCTATACACATTTAATATCATGTGAGTCTCATTTAATACATTATAAAAGAAATCTAAAAACCATTCAAACACTTTTAAATAATTAATGACTAATTTTAGAACAAATATAAATAATTAAAAATAAGGAAAATACACTTGAAACATATAGAAATATGAAATAATATTCAAAAGAACATAATTATTAGTATATAACATCATGTGGAAACCAGTATAACCAATTAGGACATTTTGAATAATTTGGTGATTTTCAAGTATGTTAATTGATCTCATTGGTGAAATATCCAAGTAATTGGATTCACATAAGAAAATTAACATGGGATAATTGATATAGGATAATTACATAGGTAATTTCACTTAGTTGAATACAATTTGGTGAATCTAAAAATTATAGTTCACATAGTAGAATTTTTATAAAAGAATTTACATATCCAAAATTCTGGATTCTTCAAACTTTTTGAAATATTGAATTTTAAACTTAAATAAGGCCTTTTAAATGATGTAATCATATTTATGTAAAGTTGGATTATATTTATAAAATTTTATTATTTTTAAACATAATTGTAAATCACTTTAATAGGAGTCATATTACTAAATTTATCAATGAAATATAGTCCCAAAATAGTTCTTAAAAACTACAAAATTCCAAATAAAAGAATGTAGTGATATCAACCCCACTTTTAGAAAATATAATGATTGATTCAAAATTTTAAGGAATCTAATGAAATGTAGATAATTTTTTTTATTTCAAATGCATCAATAATTAGCCAATTTAGATTTTTATATTATATTATGAATATGTGGTAAAAGATAAAATTATCTTGAAATTTCGGTATGTGGTTAAAATTTTGGATACATAGATTTTCATTTTTCAATGTTGATTTTAAATTTTGATATGTTGGAACAAAACTATGGCTAAGTAGGAATTATGAAAATCATGTATAAATGACATTTGAAGGTCCCAAGTGACATTTTTATCCTATTAACACTTTTTGAAACATTTAAAACATGTTATAAACAATCAAAACATAAAATATCAAGAGAAATTAATTAAATAATATAAATATATTTCCAATGTGATGCATTATTTAAAAAATACACAAGATTTAAATTATAGTGGCATAATAAAAATTATTAATAGTTTAAAAAAATTTTTTAAGTAAATGAAACAAATACATCATAGTAATTATCAAAACATAAAGTGGTTCAAGGAGTCACTAAACATTATACAAATTTTTGAAAATTAAAAAACCCAAATAAAATTTCAAACCGACTCCCCATTTTAGAAATTATCAAAAAAAAATTTAATAGAAAACCCCTCTTTTTGATATGATAATATTTTTCTGCATTTTTTTAACAAAGTCTTACACTCCCTTTGGATGAATGAAAAATGTTAAATACCCATAAATTTATGAATGTTTGAAAATTAAAAACAAATTTTATTTTATAAGATTATATTTCATGATAAAATTAGATATGAAATAAACAAAATCGTATAAAACTCTCTTAAATATTAATATTTCAAAACAAGTGTTAAGGAGGCACTACAATTAATTCTTTGTTAAAATACAGAGTTGTATATAATTAGAATTTTTTATATATAAATGTAAAAATTAATGAGAGAAATTAATAAAAAACATCTAATGTAATGTTAATGTTTTTAAAAACAAGAAGGCATCAAGTAGTATTCATGAGAAGTATTAAACCAATAAAACTATAATAAAATATATGCATTAATAAATAAACATTAAACTAAAAAATAGATTCTAGATTACTAAATAATTCATGTAAATATAGAAATGTAAATATATAATCTCACTCAATATCCCCCTAATTTTGAGAATTAAACATGATTCTTTATGATTCAAAAAATAATGAAAATGTTTATATAATGAAGAACATAATTGTATTAATATTTTAAAATCATGGATTTTTATTTTTTGTACTGTTTAAAACAAGTTTTAGCAATTTAAAACTAAGTATGTTAATCATGAATAACTGATTCTATATAAAATTAAACACTTATACTTCCCATTAATTTATCATGCTATGAACTGAAGTAAATACATAAGAATTTAACATTTCCAAATAAAAATACCAATTAGATTCCCACTTTATTGATATAGTTTTAAAATAAATATTACATTATAAGATAATTTATAACAGAAATAAGGCTAGAGCCCCCTTAATTGATTCATTCAATATACCAATTAATATAATATGATTTTCAATTCAAAAGCTCCATATCAAATCATCTAAGAATATCATGAATAAAAAAAATTATATAGAAATTAAATTCTTACATAGATATATTAGTAAAAGATCCTTTAAAGAACAAATATTTTACATTATAGATCAGATTTAAATTTAAAAATTGTACATAATTGAATGATGAATATTAAATCCACAAATCAAAAAACGTCACAATTAAACCAAAAATATTAAAAAACGAATTATAAATATATATATTCAATATTTATAATAGTATATAGAATATTATAATAAATTAAATATCTTAGATGAATTAATAATTAATAATAAGAGTATATCCCCATAAATTGTTGTTTTTATTTCCAAATTAAAATATCAAAATAGTACATAAATAATTGTATTTATAGTATTTAATAATCCCTTCAAAACATATTTTAATATCACAAGGATCTGTATAACAAGTTATTGGATAATCAATGAATTTTGATAATTAATAATATTATAACTGGATAAAAGTAAACGATAATATATAACAAAATTAACATATTCCATAACTATGTGAAAAATGAAAATAAAAGAGCATGAAATATAAACAAAATCATACTCATTTTTACCGAACAAAAAATATTTTTATTTACATCATATCATCCTAAATGATACAATGTATTCATGCAAAGAAAAAAATAAATTATAATGCTCTTAATTTTCATTCCAATATTAAATAGATAGAACTATATTGGCATGCATGATGGACATTTGAATTAGAAATTAAATATATATTACCTTGGTATAAATAATGGTTTAATTTCACTTGAATTTGAATACATTCCTTTAGGTACCCAAGAAATTGTGAGTTTAGATTGTTTGGACTTGCATTCAGATGTAGATATAAATTTCCATTTTGATTAATAGATTTAGTGAACTTTAAAGAATTTAAACAAGTATAATGACCATATTATACAGATTTAAAATAATTAACATATGGATTTAAATTATATTTTCCTTCACTAATTTATTTTAAACACAACTGGGATAAATAAATCACAACGAAGCCTATTTTATTAATCATCACATTTCTTGAAATAACAAATGTTTCCAATATTCACATGTGAATCATGTAACGTCTCATGTTTTGAACCGAATGAAAAATTTTAGGGGATTTTAATTTTTTTTTTCATTTATTAGTTGGGAAGTTTATAAAACCAAGAATCATTAAATATATTTTTCTGGTCTTTAAAACACCGTGATGTGTATATTTTAAGAGATCAAATTATTTAAATTAAAATAAATATGGATATAAATTAAATTTTATTAAATGGAAAATAATAATAATAGTAAAGAAACATCCTAATTATAGTATTAGTAATAATAATAATAATGTTATTATTATTATTATTATTTTTATTGTTATTGTTATTATTATTATCATTAGTTAGATTATTATTTTTAGATCCAGAAGGGTTCTCCCTCTCCTCTCTATAAATTGTGTGTGAAACCCCCTCCCTTCTTCCCTCATGCATGAGATCCCTTGGCTAAACCCCCTATGGTACGACCTCCATCCTCATGAATCACTTATTTCATGACCTCCCTCCTCACGACCCCCTATACGACCCAACCCCCCTCCTCGTAACCTCCATCTGCATGACACCCCAAGTGTCATTCGGTCATCAGGGTACATCAAAATCTCTACATCCCTATTCGATCACTGATCTCAGAAGATCTCTTTATGTTTCTCAATCGATTCGTCGAGGTATGGTCCTTAGATCCCTTATCATCCCTCACTTTATCCTATTTATTATTTTCTATCAACTGATTTGTGTTCAAACAGACATAGTATTTGGCTATCCTAATCATTTAATTTTCTATTTAAATGATAAGGCTTGAAATGGGTTTAATGATTCATTGTTTTTTGACAACCACTACCAATGGGAAGGCTATTGGGCTCAATTTTAGTTCATCAGTCACAGTTGGAGGTATGTTTTATCCACTTTATTGGGTTTCCTATTTTATTTGTGGTTGTTCAGATATTTTAAAGCCCCTAGAAATTTTATTATTGTGTTTTGATCATCCTTGAGGTTGTTTTGAGGCGTTAGAGTCAACGTTGACTTAGTATGTATGCATAGGTACGTATAAGTATAAGATGTTCTCCTGTTATATGTACATAATCCCATGGAAGTGTGATTATATATAATGGGATAGTTATCATTATGTATATATATAGAAAATGCTTATGTATGTGTGTAATAAAGGGGTTATGCATGTGATCACATATATTTAACTATCTTATTATGCATGTTCAAGCCCATTCATACACATATATAGGGGTTAGGGAGTCCTTATGTATATGTAATGGTGAATATTCATGGAGGATGGATGGTGTGTCTTAGAGTTGTCACTGATAAAAGTGTCAAGGGAAAAGTCTTCGACTTAGTTCTTCTTTTGAGGTAGGTTTCTCTTCTCCTATCATTTTTTATTAAATAAATCCTTAAAGTGATTCTTTAAATTAATTTTAATTATTTTATGCTTTTCGTAAGTTGAGATTCCAACATCCAATAAAATGTTTAAAGGGGAAGCATGAATTTTCTAAAGAACAAGCCATGTTTTCAAATAAAACTCCTCCAATTGAGGTGATATGCCTTAAAGATAAAATGTATTTATAGACATTCATACTTACTTTTATTATTATATTTGTATTCTTCTACAGTTAATGTAAATGTTCATCATGGTATGTTTTTCATTTTTTCCTCTATGGTTATTCCGAACTGATGTTTCCCCTTTGTATATAAGTGTTAAATAAATCCATTCTCATTCTTGGTGTTATTTCCTCTTATGGTTAGAATTGAACAAGTAAGAAATTACCTTGTTTCCCATTTCAGTTAAATTAAACATAATCCTTTTGAGTTGGCCAATTCCTTGAGTTACCATCTAAGGTGAGATGTTTTGGAATGGTTCTTGGTGTTGACATTGACTTGTTAAATCAATTTTATTAAATTTTTTGAATATAGTTGTACAACCGCACCTCTAAACATAAATGAATAGGAATGTACATGTAAAATGGTGGAAAATGGAATGGAATGGTCATAATGATATTAATTTCCTTAAATTAATTGAACTCCCTGTTTTTAATAAAATTTATGCAAGATTTTAAATTTCATAAGAGGTACCACTTTATGAATTTTATATTAAATGTAATGACTTGTTTACAATGGTTTATAATGGTGGTAAGACCACACCTTTTTATTGTGTTTTTCAACAAATTACGTGAATAGATATCTTCCTTACATGTGTGGATCACTTTATACAAGTTAGGGAGCGAACATAGGTTCTATATCAAGGACTCATGGATGTACTCTCCATGCTCAATGGGTTAGAACCTGATGTTCCAAGGAAGTAGTATTTTTTTCTAGTAAAGGGATTCCTCGAGCAATTTATTACAGCATTGTGTGATACTGGTTCCTTGTGGGGAAATCAAGGATAGACCCATTAGAAAAATAGCTACACCATACCATGGGTGATACTCGGTCCGTTATGTGTGACATCGGGACGCACTCAGGGTTACAATACCTCAAGAAATACATGGTATTGTGAAATGATTGCATTGGATGTGTTCGATGTCATTGGAATTTAAATGGATGTACCGTAGCAATACATCTAGGACAGGATCAAACTCCACCTTTAGAATTTACTATTTTAATATAAATTCATGAGTTAATTTTACAAATATGTCATAGATTTATCTTATGTATTGTGATACCCCTATTATGCTTCTAGAAAACTTAATTTGTGACACAAGAATTAGACCCCAAGTCGAAGGACAATATTGGGTGTATGACTTTTTAGGTTTCCATGTTAACTTTGGCCCCTGTATACATATTATGTCTTACATAGGTACCTATTTTGGGCACCTAACTTAGGCCGAAGAAGGTGGCATTGGATGGGTGCTTGTATTGGATCCAAGATCAAGGTGTTTTATTTTTATCAATTATTTGTTCGGTGCATTCTATATATATAACACAATATTTATTTTATAATCACTGCTACATTAGATTAGACAACAGTGGTTTCAACCATTTGAGATTTATATCTCACACACTGATCATGTTGAAATTACATTGGGTTGCCCATGTAGACCTTATATTTATAGGTCCGAGTTTCAATTATTTTTTTGTTATCTTGTACATAAAGATTTAGGAGCATAAGACTGAGCTGAAGCCCAAGATTCTCTTGGAGATTACCTTCAGGCATGAGAATTTTCTTTACTTGAGACCTATATTAGTTCGAAAATGAAAATCATGTTATATGCTACTGATTTTAGATATCTATCATCATTTATACATACATGTATGGTTATATTTTCCATTGGATATATTTTATATACATTTAATATTATTCTTTTTCTCCCTTGTATTCAATTATTTACTACTTATGGAACAATATAGTGCTTATATTCTATTATACCATTGTGTAACTCTATTATGAGTGTATAATATCTCCACAATAATCTATTTAGACCCTCACTACTTTTCAAAAGCCTCTATAATATATGGAGGTGCTCTGAGGTCATGTGACCCACTGGTTTGTCAATAGATTTAGTGGGAAGATAGGTTGGGACGTTACAAAGTTGTATCAGTGGTCATTTGACCATTGTATTACTATTCTGGATTGGTAGAATGGAGACTTGGAATTTTTTAGCTCTTGGATAATAGTCTTTATTGGTACTGATCAACCCATGTATAGGAAATGACCAAGTGGCCATCACCGGGATGGTTGTTCATGATTTTGTGGTTACTGTTGATATGACATCTTCTAGATTGATTGATATATTTTTTCACTGCTTATTGATTTTTGGGATTTATGGTATTATACCCTTTGTTTAGTATAATAGGAATAAATAATTACATGTATCATATTATATTCATAGAGATCCCACATGCCATTTATATTCTATGCAACATACATTCCTCTGTAGGCTTCTTGTTGATTTGGATTTTGTGCCTTGAGTAATACGCCCTGTTTTTATTTTATTTTTCATGATTTCTTTCATAAAATGATAACCTATTAATATTCTATGATTTTTCCATTAACATCTCTTCTCTTTATTAGGTGCTTATTGTGAAATGTTTCACATGGATTTAAATATGCAATTGATGGCCTGAGAAAAAATTACTTGGTTTTAACTAATGGGATCCAATATTCAAATTTTGGTGTGTATGAGAGCTTTATAAATTGTGAAATGGAAACCCATATTAACTGTAATGACAATGTTATGATAGAAATGGTTATATATGTAAAATTATATTAGTTTTAATCTAAAATAAATTGGTTAAATGCCTAGATTCTCAATTAGACCCAAGTAGGTTAGTTGGGTCATAATTTTTTATTTGATAACCCCATACCGTTGTTTCACATATAAATAATTAAAAAATTCTATTGGGTTTCATTATGACAAACCCAAGTTGGATGAGTGGGACCTTCATAGGTTTCTTTATCAATTACAACTTAAAGCGAAATTTATTTGCTAAATTTTAGAGTAAATATAGGATGTATAATAAATATTTAATGTTTGAAAATGATGTTTTGGGAAACCTGCATGTTTTTACATAGGGGTGTCAGCATAATCAAGTATCTTTTGTTTTTGTTTTGAAAAAATGGTACCTGATGTTTTGATCAAATATTCTAATGATTAGTTATTATATGTGAATTAATGTAATTTTCTTGGAAATGGAACTTGTAGATATGTACGCTATTTAAATATGTCATGTATGGGTATTTTGGGTTTCTCCCTTGAGTTTATTGGGAATGGAATCTAGTGTGTTTTCCATAGGTGTTCTTTTCTAAAGAAATGACTAAGATTGTCATATTTTAAGATAATGAAATCATTTCTGTGTGACCTCATTATGGGTCGATGCATTGGGCTCACAAGTGGCTCACTCATGGTAGAAGACACCCATAGAATGAAAATTCCTTTCATGTGATGTGGGTTTTCATACGTTTGGAATAGTTTGGGTTCATTGTACCCTTTGGAAACTTGAATTATAAATGACATGTTTTTTAGATGGGTTACCATGATACACTTTGATTTTGTTCCAGGATTGAGCATCGGGATACGTTCAGTTATCGTCGGTTAGAAATTCATCGGGCATTATCAGATGCTTCATAGGTCATTTAAAACTTTCTTATTCTTAGTGATGGATGACTAGTTATGGTATCATCCAATTAAATGGTTTTATGAGGCATTAAGACTCTGAAATTAATCTCTTGTGCTGTTGATTATGGTCTCGAGCCATCTACATGTTGGGTGACCTGATATTTAAGGAATAATTTTTATCTTAATTCTTGGTATAGAGTTCTAGAGACTTGACAATTTTGACACATTGGTCTTTTTATTTTTCGTTCTAGCTAGGTTTTGACTTTATTTTTATTCTTTATGTTGTGATTTTGGCTTCGAGGAGCATCACATGTTCATTAAAGGTTTTTTTGTTCTATAACACTCGTGAGAATCAAGTTTTCTTTAACATTTCAACAAGGAAACATCAATGGTGGGGAGAATCATGTCGGTTCTGGTGAATGTTCCCTTCCACGTAGTAGGAACTCAATCGAGAGTTATATTTATAAATGGTCAATTATCTTGTCAGCCCTTGTGGCTATTGGTTATTCTAAATGTGGGTGCTTGCATGGAATTATGATATTGATGTTGTTGGATTTTTATGAAACCCCTGTGTAAAACCATTGGTATTGGATAGACATGATTGGTTAGTCTTGAATGATCACATAATTCCGTTGGTGGAAACAAGAATTGTGATTAGTTTTAATGGTGCATCTACAGGTGAATCTGAGTTTCCTCTTTAAAGTCAACTAGTTGTGGTTTGACTGATCTCATTTCTAGTATTTGGGTACTTTTTTCTGGGGTCCATGGAAATTGTTTTAGTGTATTATGATTATGTGAAGGGAATTTACCCTATATTTACATCATCTGATATGCATTAAGAGAGCATCTATCTTATTCCACATTAAATATTTAAAGGCTATTGATCCAGTTGGGTGGTTCTATTTCATTGTCACATGCTTGATGTGTGGTTTACATAGTGGTTTGTTCAATATAATCACTTGAATTTGCCTATGTACCTTGGTGGATGTTTTGTGTTGAATGTGATATTCCTTGGGAAGAGGCATCACAGTTCTGCTTGTAAAACAATAGTCATCTAAAATGAGCATCATTTTGAATGGTCAGCCATTGTGGCTCTACTTTTATTCATTTTTCTTAATGTAATGGTCTATTTAGAATTATTTAAAATCATGTTGGTAGTTGAAGATCTGTAAGGTATGCTTCATCCCGGGCCTTTCATTAAAAGTTATCTCGACCCATCAAAATACAGTTGATGGGAGTTCAAAATTTTGATAATTTCAAAATCACACTAGGCGCATCGTTAAAACACATATAAGCATTCTTGTAAGAAAATTATGACTGGGGTTGAACCATGGTTTTTAATTGGATAATTAACATTAAGGCCTATGTTGGGATGTTTATCTAGACAATTTCTTAATGAGAAGATGATGTGATCATGTCTCTATATAAATGGGTTTGGGTGAGAGTCTTCTTGGTGTTTTCGTTAGAGAACGAGTGCTGGTTTAATTTTTTACATCTTAAGTTTCAGTGTGATTGAAGGAATTATTGAAGGTGTACATGGAATTTGGAAATACAACGTCCCCATTTGAAGGTAGAATCAGAACCCTTGTAGGTTGGGTGATGTTTAGGTTGTTGATAAAGGCTTCTCAAGTTGACAATTTCTATAGTGGGAAGGTTTTAACATCCCATATTTTTAATTGGTTTTAAAATTCCATCGATTTTTAAATGTTTTTCACTTTTACATGGCTGGACAATTATAAACCTAAGAATCAAAACATATTTTCTTCTGATATTTAGAACACTAAGATGTGTATATTTTGAGAAATAAATTTATTTATATTAAAAGTGAAATGGATATAAATTAAATGGGGGTAAATTCAAAATAATAATAATAAATAAATTTTTTCATAATAGTAATAGTAATAATAATAATAATATTATTATTATTATTAGTTTAGTTTTCTTATACCCACAATTTGTCCCCCTCCACCCTATAACCTGTGCGCTACAGCTCCCTCTTTCCTTCCCTCTTGCATGAGATTCCTCTGTTGAACCCCCTACAACGTGACCAACCTCTTTGTGAACCCCCTATACTGAATCATCCCTCCTCAAAACCCCCAATAGAGTGAATTCCATCATCATGTTCTGCCTCTATGTGACACCCCTCCAAGATACATTGTTTGTAGTGTGCACACCCCTCTTGGCCTCCCTCTTCGATCGGTGATATCACTGGATCTCTTCACATTTGGCATTTGATTTGACACGGTATGGTCCATAGATCGCTTCTCCTCCCTTGGATTAAACAATTTATCATATCCCATCACATTATTTGAGTTATTATAAATTGAGGGTTTGGAAAACCTGAGTTTTTTATTTCTTTTTATTTTGATGTTAAGTCTTGAAATGGGTTTCTCAGGTCACATTCATTGTATTCTAACAACCCCTACCGAAGACAAGGTGGTTAGGCTCAATTTCAGTTAATTGGCTCCAAATGGAGGTGTGTTTTATCTATTTCCTTGGGTTTCATTATTTTATTTGGGGTTGTAGAGTGATTTTAGAGCCCCTGGAAATTTTATTATAGTGTGTTGATCATATTTAAGGTGGTTTCAAGGCGTCAGAGTCAAAGACGGCTCACCACATATGCATAGGTAAGAAAATATATAATATTTTCTCCTATTATATGTATATCCACCCATAGTAGCATGACTTCATATAAGGTGCAAGGTGTGATTTTTTATGAATATAGAAAATGTATACATGTGTGGGTGATAAATGTCATTTGCATGTGATCATTTATATAAGGACCATGTTGTGCATGTTTAAGGCCATGCAGACATATACATAAGGGTTATAGTGTCCTTATATATATTAAAAGGTGTATATTCCATGGAGGATGGATATAATATCTTTGAGTGGTAATTGATAAAAGTTTCAAGTGTTGAGTGTTTGACTTGGTTCATCTTTTTAGGTTGGTGTATCTTCATATGCCCTTTCTAATTATAAAAACTATATAAATGTTTATTTAAATTAATGTGAGTTATGTTATTATTTTGATAAATTATCTTCATTATTTTAATAAAATTTTTAAAGATGAAAAAGAATTTTTTTTAAGAAAATGTCATGTTTTCTAATAAATCTCATCTAATGGAGGTGAGCTTTTGTCTATCTAAAAATTAACTATAGACTTTCATACTTTCTTGTCTTATTTAACGGGTATTCATCTTCACTTGATGTTAATGTTAGATATTGAATGTTTTTCATTTATAACACTTTTTTTATTCTAAAATGATGTTTTCCCTTTGTATATAAGTGTTAAATGAATCAGGACTCATTTTAGTTCTTAATTACTCATATAGATGAAATTTCCCAAGATGAAAATTACTTTACATCCCATGTGATTTAAATTAAAGGCAATTCTTATGGGTTGGAAAATTCCTTGAGTTACTGTCTAAGGTGAGATGGTTTGAACTTTTTATTGGTGTTTACCTTCAAATTTTTAAATTAGTTGCATTAAATATTTTGAATAAGCTGGTACAACTAGGACTCTAAATATAATTTAACAGGGGTGGTTAAGATAAATTATAACAAATGGAAAGGAATGGCCATAATGATATGATTTTCCAAAAATGAATTGAATAATTTGGCTGTAATGGAATTGAACCGAGATTTTCAATTCCATAAGCGGTACTACCTCATTCATTGTATATTAAATGTAATGACTCGTTTAAATGGGTTTTAAGGGTGGTAAGACCACACCATTTTTTATGTTTTGAAACTGCATATATGAATTATTGTGTGCATTAATTCTATAAAAAATGATACAGATTGGGGATAGAACATGGGTTGCATATTAAGAACTCATGGATGAATTCTCTATGGTTGATGGGTTACATCCCAATGCGTCGGGGAATATTTTTTCCTTTCTATACAAGGGATTCCATGGGAAATTTATTATACCACTATGTAATAGTGGTTCCCTATGGGGAAACCAAGTTTAGACCCGTTGGAAGGACGACTACACCATGAATCAGTCGATACTCAATTTCTAGCATGTGATATTGGGATATACTTAGGGTTAGCATAAAACATGATATACTTGGTATTCGGAAAGGTTCACCTTGGATGGGCTCAGAGGCATTTGAAATTAAATAGATGTAATTTAGTGATACCTTAGGGACTAGCTCAAACTGAACGTTTGGAATTGGAGGTATTGATATAAATTATTTAAATACTTTTATTGATATTTCTTACAGTTTACTTATGCATTATGATACATCTATTGTTATTCTATCACACTTTGTTTCTCACACATGAATTAGACTGCAAGATGAAAAATAAACTTGAGGGTTTTCCTGTTTAGGTCTTCATGTATTCCTTGGCCCATGTATACATATTATGTCTTTAATAAGTACCTATTTCAGACACCTATCTTAGGCCAAAGTAGGTGGTATGGGATAAGTTTCCATTTAGGAACCCATACCACGGTGATGTATTTTTATCCAACTATTTGTTCCAGGCTTTCTATATATGTAACACTGTTTTAATTTTATAATCACTACTGCCTTGGGTAAGACACTAATGGTGCCGAACTACTGATATTTATGTA
The DNA here is from genome assembly GCA_963277665.1 of Viscum album. NCBI lineage: Eukaryota > Viridiplantae > Streptophyta > Magnoliopsida > Santalales > Viscaceae > Viscum > Viscum album. Next base: position 1,215,831,622 of record OY728137.1, read on the forward strand.
TCACACCATACTCAGGCCCCCATTGCACTAGGGTACCTAAGTAGATCTTATATTTTGAGGGTCTAGTTTGAATACTTATGTTGTTTTCTTGTACCTGAGAAGTTTGGAACATAGGACTGAGATAGAGCTCTGGATGCTTGTGGAGATCCCCTTTGGGCTTGAGTATTATTTTTAATAGAGTATTTTATTTTTTCTAAAATGATAATCATCCTCTATGTTACTGAATTTAGCTATCTATAATCATATGTACATACATGTACTATTATTATTGGCATTTACCATCTTTTATATAATTATAATACTATTCTTCTGCTTATTTTCCATTAAATTATTTACTACTTCTAGTACTATTTGTGGGTTACATTCTATTATACCATTGTGAAACTCTAATATGAGGGTATAGTCTCCCCACTGTCACCTATTTTGAACCTCATTTCTTATCACCGGCCTCTAGTGTAAAGGGAGGCATGCTTGAGGTATTGGGACCCAACGGTCAAGCTACTAGTTTAGTGGTAAGCTAGGTCGAGATTTTACAATGCACATTTATTATAAAATTTCCTTTTCAAGAAATAATTATTAATTTATAATTTTATCCAATTAATTTTTCCACATTTAATTTTCTCTTTAAAAAATTCCAAAAAATAAAAAATATTTTCATGTGTAGAATAATCTTTGTTTTTTCAATTTTCATTCAATATCTCATTTTCTTTATTTGGATTTAATTTTTTCGTATCTATATTATTTAATTTAACAGATAAAATATTTTTCATTACAAGAATCTTTTATATATTTTTATGGGTGAGAAATGTATAGAATTCATTTGTTTTTTTGTCTTTATATGAATCAGGAATTTCTTTTTATTTTTTTGGGAATTGATAGAAGCCTAAAAAAATTAAATTCACAACTTTTAGTTACACTTGTAACACATATATTTCCACATTTTAACATATGAACCAAGATCTATTGAAAATTAATATGAAGGTGAATATGTTACCTTAAAATATATTTCAATTTACAATAAAATATATGTTTTCTTGACTTTTATCCAAATTTCATGATCATTCATAATCACTTCACGAAGTTATAAATTTTTTTTATTGACCTTAAAAATATTTTCTTGCTTTACGAATTATTTAATATAACCTTTATCCCTAAATCCATTAAAAATATATATAAACCATATAATTTCAAATATAAATTTCCTAGATTGAAATATCCATCAAGAAAATGGTGTTTTTTCATTTTTATTGGATGGAATCTCCATTCTAATGTTTCTAGACATTCTATAATTAAAGAAAATATGATTCCTAGAATCTCCTTCCTCAAAGGTATTTGTTTATAATTGTTTTCAGATTTTATGGGTAACGTTGATTTTTTTTCCAAATTATGTATAGAAAAACAATAATAATGAATATTCTAGAAAATATTATTAAAATAATATTTAATATAATATTCTCTTTTCAAATAAATTTTATTATATTTATGTAAAACATATGTTTTAATCATAGTATAACTAATATTATTGTCCATAATATTTAGATACACATCCATCTAGATCTTCTACTGAGTATACTTACTAGCATTTAAATGTGGTGAAAATTTTGTATTACAACCATTTTTTCCTTATGTTGACCATTAGTGAAAAAGGTATTTATCTTATCCTTGTTATGGTGTAGGATAAAATGTTAGAATAATTAATATAAACAATAAAATAAATAAAAATATATCTTAAATGATCTAACCCAAAATACCAATAGTGTGGTATAAATGAAACTTATGAACAAAATTATCCTTATAGGGCCAGGAACTGATACAAATTAGTAGGGTTTGAAGAGGTTCTATAAATGAATATGAAGGGGTGAATTGGATTTATTTTAAAAAATAGACTTCAAACTATATGATAAAAAAGCGATTGATTCAAATATTAAACAATTCACCACATCAACATAAAAAAGAGAGACAATGGAAAATAACAAAAATAAATATAAACATAAGAATTTAGTAGTAGTAAAGACCTAAATGATCCAACATATACTCTTCACATACCACCATATTTCATGTCACCCACTACGGTATATGAATTTTAAAGGGGATTAATTACTATTTACATATTCCATTTTTAACTGGATTCTTATTTTAATTCAATTTTTATTTATGTATAAGAACAAAACATAGTATTTTATAGGGTAATTACAAAAAAATAATTTTATAGCTTCAATCATAACTTCTTTAATTTTATTGGTTTATATGAAAATAAATTTTATGAGTAGAAACCAAACAAGAACTTTATAGGTTAGAGCCAAACTAGATTTTCAAAGTCAATGTTCAAACCACTTATGTGTTACAGGTCAAGATGAACATTGTCATCTAATGGGATATAATAAAACTAGACTCTTAAAAGTGAAATCCCTTCCTCTCCCTTTTTACCATTTTGTCCAAACCTATTATTCTAATAGGATAAACCAATCCTTGTCTTCTACTGGGATAGACTAAGGCAGGACACACCTTTTTTTAAGGGTTATATATCATGATCCAGGATCAAAAAAGTTTGGGGATAAAACCAAAATGGATACAAGACAATGAAAGAATAAAAAATATAATCATTTAATGATTGTTGTTCAATATTCTCACATTTGATTTAGGTATCTCTCTTTCCCTTCAGGTGGTTGAAATAGTGAATCTCAAGCAACCAAAAAATTAATTCAGCTATCAGTTGAATGATTTATTTCTAGGACTCAGTTTTAATGTATGAAATATGTAAGAGTAAATAATAGTCAAATATAGGTATCTTCACTACATGCCTCTATCTTTATATACACGAAAAATGGAAACAACCAATTTCATCACTTTAAACAATTTGATTCTTATTCATAAACTCTAATAATAAAAAATCCATAAGGAATCATCCATTAATTAGGTTTGACGTCCTATAAAAATGAAAACCATTCTATACAAAAAAAATCAATAGAACAATAAATATACAATTAATATAGCAGGAAATTCATCCATAAAAGATCATCATAAATTCCATAGAATATATTATAATTCATTAAATACAAATTATTTATCTTCTAAAACAATTATAATTTGAAAATTCCTATATAAATACATTAATACCACTCAATCTTATTTTCTAGTAAAATGTTTAATGTGTATATAAAAGGGAGATAATTTATATCCATGTGATATTTCTCTTGATATTTTTCAAGAAAAATATTACCATGAAAATTTTTAGAAATTTAATACAATGTTAATACATTCATAATAATGTGTATTTATATTACTGAAAAAATCTATAAAAATACATTACACTTGATATTCATATTTTAACAAATTTGAATTTGATTTTCTGAAGTTCAAATAAATTAGTTTTAATATCCATACATGCATAATCCAATGTGAATATCATAATTCATCATAAAATAATATAAAACCAATAATAATTTTTTTAAAATATTTAATTACTAATATTTTAACAAATAAAAATTAAAAATATTCATAATAAACTTTTAGGATTTATGAATGTGATACAACATGAAAAAAAGCATTATTCAAGGTTTAGAACAACCTATACAAACAAGTATAACAACATAGGTGAATTTGATCACATTAGATATTTTCATTTAGATGAATTTATCACATAGGAAAAATATCAATGAAACAATGTTGATTAGGCAAATTAATATAGATTAATTCTTGTAGGTGATTTTACACAGGGAAATTCACATAGCTGAATTCACATATCTAAAATTATAAAATATATAAGAATATTGAATTATTTAAATTTATAAATAAATAATACCTTATAAATGATATAATCCTCTTTGTTTCAAGTTTATATATATTTATAAAATTTATTTAAGTTTCCAAATAATCAATAATCCCCTTAATTTTAACTATGTAGCTCTTGTTATCATTTAAATACAGAGGAAAATAATTAATAAAAACTACAAAATTAATATTGAAAAGATTCATTTATTTATAACCAAATTTTAGACACTATAATGATCTATGAATAATTTTATGTATTCTAATAAAATTTATATAATTTTCTTATATTCCCATATTAATAAGAATCACTCATTTTAGTGTTTTATAGAAGATATTATGACTGAAAAAATTGAAATAAAAATTGAAATTTGTATACATTATTAACAATATGGATACATGGTTTTTTATTTTCCTACATGGATATTAATGTTTTATATATTGTAATAGTTAATTGGCTTTGTGGGAATAGTGAAAATCATGTATTAATGATATTTAAAGGTCCTAAATGAATTTTTTATCCAAGAAACAATGTATGAAACTTATTGAACAAGTAATAATTAATAAAAATATGAAATACCATGATAAATTAAGTAAATAATAAAAGGATATAACCAATTTTATGTATTCTATAAACAATATGCATGATATTAGTTTTAGTGAAATGATAAAAAGTTAAAAAAACATTTAAATACTTATTTCAAATGAAATAATAAAATAATGTTTTCAACTATAAAAACATGAATTTGTTCTAGGACCCACTGATCAGAAGTTTAGTTGGGGTAGCAAGCTATCCCCAATGATCATTAGGACAACCAAGATACTGTGTAGGGTTTGAGGGGTGGATTATAAATTGAAATTACACCCATATTTAGATGTATTACTTGAATTCAGCCACATGTATTTGTGGAGGTGATAGATCCACAACCTGTTACACATTATTGTCTACGCTTAGCGAAATATTGAGGTTGGAACCACATTTTCAGAGTACCAAGTAGAAATCATGGATAAGTGTGATATGATACTTCATGGGTGGACCATACCACTAGTGTGAGTTATTTTTTTGTATGGGAAAATATATGTGAACTCATGGGAGAGAGAGTGAATGATGCGATCTAACTACCCTCACCTTTTAATTTATGATCTGTTTTATAGGAATGAAATACAAGATGGTGGGAATAATGAAACTACTCTGGTTTTTTAGTTTAGAGCTATAAAATGTTTTGACATATTATTCATGGTTTCATTTTAGAGTTGGTGTGGAGTTTTGGGTGTTGTAGAGCCCTATGAATTATATAATAATAATATTATATATATTAACCCGAACACAAATATTTTAATACATAATTGATTTCCTCTATAATAGTGTCTCATTTGGGGAAACTCATATAACTATGAAATCTAAGAAATGTGTAAACCTTACGAATTATTAATAAAAATTACATAGGGTCCCATAGTAGTTCATATCCATTGTTGAATTATATAGATAAATTGAATAATTTACTAATTGAGTAACTAAATAAATTACTAATTTATTAATTTATTCTAATTATATAACCTAGTGACCTGGATTACTTATCAATTCAATATAGATTATCTAGGTTTATATGTTTAACCTTGAGAATTGAGAGATACCATAGATAGATAATGCGATGAGTGGTTGAGGTGAATTCATGGATCAATGAATTAAACTGATTTCGATTCAAAATGACATAAATAATGAACTATTCTGCACCAATGATCTCTCCTTCAATGAGGTCTGAATTTTCTATTTATGTATTTTTACCCTGTTAATTTTGATTTTAAGGGTGTATTACCAATTAAATTTTCATTTGTTCCTGAAAATTATTTATTGTAGGTCTCTTTTAATTTATTTTTACACGAACCTAATTTTTTTTCATTGGATGTTTATTAATTATTATTTTCTATGATTTTAAAAGGTGGGTTTGTTTGTAATAGCTATCGATAAACTGAATTTGATTAGTGTGGAATCTACCCTAATTATTCATGTATTTTGTTATGATCCTATTATTTTTTCGTGATTCAACCTTAAATATTGTTAATATAGTGACCAAACCATATACCTAAGTTTTGTTTGTGATTATTAATAGATGAAAAGGCATATGGGGATATTTCCATGGATCGAATAACCACATATGGAAAAGGAGTTAAAATATTCTGGGATGGGAATGTGGTAAGACATAGTTGCAGAGGAAGACAACTGTTTCTATCCTTTCATAATCAATGGATGGAAATACATGTTTTGTAGTGTTTCATTTGGTATTAGGGCCTTAGAATAATATTTGGGTGATACTAATGGAGGAATCAAAAAAAAAATAGAAGATTTGGAAAAAGAGATGATCCTCGATTGAGATTACCCACTACACACTATGTATTATCATGGAACAAACACCATTTAGTTTTTTTAGGTAGCTATGGTTTTAGGATGAGATAACTTTCACTCACCATGTGGGTTGGATGACACATTGTGTGACTCTAGTTGACCAGAAGATCATGTATAGGATGTACATACTTGAGTCCCCATGTGGTCCCATAGTTCATGTGCCTTGGAAACACACACCATTTATATATATTTTCACAAATAATGTGGGATATTAAGACTTGATCGAAGATTGAATTTGGAGTACACCCTATGTACCATAAAGTACACACCATGTAATTTTTGTAGGATGAACTGCCTCATGTATCTCTTTCCATGGGCTCAAAATTGTAAGCATGAATATTCCACACTGGGTAGAATTCCATATGGGGTAGAGTGTAATCATTTTATTTGAAATCATATAAATGAATTGAGGTGATTGAACACTAATTTATGGATGGTCGACCAATATTGAGACTCGACAGTGATCTCAAGAGAAAAATAAGGGTTAGTACCCCCTGAAAACATGTATATGTCTAGGATTAGGTCCCCCACATATTTGGTGGATATGGGTTTAGTACCCCTTATACCCACATGGGACATGGGTACTATAAATTTGGATTTGATTCCTCATTATCAATGAGCTCATACGTGGCATGATTCCACTATTAGTGGTCGGTACACCCTCAACAATGAAATGAGATTACCATGTCATGGACCCTAATAATAGACATGGGGAGGTTATGTTGGGATACTTAATAAGGAAAATACTTACTCTTGGAGTTGTATGAAGAATCATCATCCATATATGGTTGTGAATATCGAAAACACCCTTCATATCACCCTATAATCAAATTTTTTTATATTATGATAATATATATTTATCGGGTTTCTTCATCCCCTCTTTGTTATTTTGATTTATATGTCTATTTTCTATATTAATTCCTTTTATATTCATGGAATACTATAGGCTATGTATATAATTATCTATTAATAGGATTTTCCAACACATGTTATGTCTTTTACCTATGACAGACAAACGGATGATGTCCTTATCGGGAAGATATTGGTGGAGCTTAGCGACACATGGTGATGGTGATCACATACAATTTTAAATTTTGGGGTTGAAGAGAAGGAATCTATTTACTCATCTATTATTGATTTGAATTCCCTTTATATTCTTACTGGGTGTATCCTTTTCTCTATCCTACCAAGGGTATAAATTTATATTACTGTATATTGGTTATTCGTAAAATATTTTACCTGAAGTTGTTTCCTCTTAGAAAATTATATCTTAATTTATCATTCATAGTTGTTGTGTAGTTGTAGGTGTGTGTGTGTGTGTTTTAATTAGGATAATTCAATCCATTTGAGACATATTATTAGATGGGACAAGTTTTTAGCCTCTTACAAATTGGGTGTAGACTTGGGGTGTCACACATGGATTACCACTAATCAAGGTGGGGATCCAGTGGGTTGGGTCATGAAAATGACCCAACTATACTACTATACACCCTCCATATACCTTTAACTCATTAAAAATTAAAAAATATAAATTTTCAAAATAAAAATCCACCATCGGGAGACTAATCCCAATCTATTTAAGTCTCCAAACCATTTAGAATGCTTCTAATATTTTGGAAATTTGAATCCATCGCATGACCAATATGAATCCAATCTTCTATGGAAGGCATGTCATAGAAACTAGTCATAAGACCCTGTTCCCCATCATTATACACATCCAACAACATCTTAGAGAAAAAACCCAATCACATGTTATTTCTCCTAGGGTTCCTCTACTATTTATGTAAACAATAACCTATACAAGGGGTTAGATAACATATTCTATATTCCCAGGGTATATTCTAAATTGATATCAAAAGACTATAGATACTCCAAATGAAACCTCTACCAATGATTTGTATATATTATAGAGAAAATATTCTTTAAAATATTATTATATGAATATATTGTAAGCAAATCTCCAAAAAGGTAGTTACACCACATATTTTAGGTATACATTAGGACTAATTATTTGAGGATATGAGTAGGGAAATTATTATCACAAGGGAGTTACTGGTGAGATCAACACACAACAAAATAATAATGTTGTATTAGTATTCACTTAAAAATTGAACCCAAAGAATCATATTTAACACCCAAACCTTGACCCATATCACAGAGAATCAAAATCAGAGCTAAATTCAACCTCAATCAAGCTCCCCAAATGACATATGACACTTCTTGACACACCCAAAACTCCATACCATTCTAGTAAAAGCTATCAATTTTTTACACATCCAAAACTATTCATGTATGAATTAAATATAATATCATGATAGAAATATGATTGTTTTAATATAAAATAAATTATTAGGATCCTCCTAATAAATTGCTTCTTCTATTTTCTAATAATAGACTCAGATATTATTTGGTATCACATAACCGAAACACTATAGTTCCAAAATCAAGAAATAGAATTTAGATAACTTAGTTTATATAAGATTATATAATAGGTGTTCCATTAAAATGACTAGATGATCCTCATGTACCATCGATAACATGGAGTATGGGATTTCATCCAAAAACACTACCATGAATGAATTTTAATTATGAAGGAATATAAGGCTCATCAAAACCATGAAAACTAGAGGTTCAATAGTAAGGCTGAATGGATTAACTAGATACTCATGGATATTATACCATTATAGAATGATGTCTTAAGAATATTTTATTTCTAAACCATGAAATTATTATACCCCTCTCTCAATTAAATTGTTTTCAACCATTAGGATTCCCTATGATGGTAATAGAGAAGAATAATACAAGGTAATGAGTTTTTACTCTTCATGTTCATCTAGTTGACATTATAATAATCAATACAAATTTAGAGACTTCAATCTCCCTGTTTTTCAAAGAGGATTAATGATTCCCATGGTGATATACCTGGATTAAAAATCCAATTCCTTTATGATCCTCTAACAAAATATCAATTCCTTTAGCTTGAAAATATTCATCTAGTTTATATTAAAATAATATGGGGAATATCCTATGACATAATTAAATAGAGAACTATACCTCCCACATGGCCACAAAATGCAAAAAATAATATGGGAATAACTAGAGATATATATTTTCCACAATTGGAAACTAAAAAAGTTAACCTTGCTCAACGACATTGAAGGGAAACCATGAAAAATAACATGAAATGAAGACATCATTTCATAAAAATGGTTATACCTTCATTTACACAGGATCCCACTTATATGAAAATAAACACAAGTCTTCCCATTATGGGGTATGAACTAAAACCTATGATTATAGCATTCGATATGTTCATTTAAATAGATCATCGAAGTCATACCAATAATGAGATAAAAAATTTCTCTGCCAAGGAATCTGAAATCCCACAAAATCTCAAAATAAAAAATCACTATCTAACACTATGAATACATGTTTTCCTTCTCCTAATTCATTTATAATGGGGTAGGAATATCAATTACCTAAGACATAAAATCTACCCAAATCTATAAATCACCAGTAAATTTGGATTAATGGAATGAATGAGATGCATCTATGAATAACAAATCTATAATTATTGAAGAAATTAAAATCATTGTTTATAAAATAGTAACATTCCCAACATATAACTCCTATAGTACCTCTTGATATGTGAAAAAACCACAATTAATGTCTCTATTAATATTTATTAGTTGAATGGGAGTCCGATTTTTCTTAACTGAGAGACCCCACTACCTTTTATGAATCTAGTTACACCTTCAATCTCCTAGTATGAGAAGAAACCACCCTACCACCTAAAGGTGGGAACAAAAAATAATTTTGATGATGACCTAGACATCGACAGAGATGGAAAGTGAATTGATCCTTTAGGAAGGATTTATTTGTATGTCATATCCCCCCATACTGATAACACAGAAAATATGTTTTTCAATAATATTTCATAGATGCATATTCAGGATTCTTCACACTACCACTCAACCCCTTTTACTAAACTTCTTTTTCTTCCTCTAACCTTTGAAAGTGGGATATATTCCCCCTGATCAATAGGAATACCACTGATATAACTAAAACAGACTATTTAATTCCTGGAAATTATTTCAATATATACCACTTTTTCATCAGTATTTAGATAATGAAGGAAAATCCTAAACTATATTTATAGTATTAAAAAAATTCAAAAATATAAGATTTTTTATAATCATTTGTGATAATCTCAGGTGAAATAAGAACTAACATAGCTATACAAGGGGAATAATTCAAGATTAGAAAACCTTTCTATAGATGATTCATGACCTTTTATTCAATATACACTCTTAATTTCATAACAAAAGACTAATGATTGAGAAAGTACATAAACATGGCTCAAGAAAGACCATCATGTTTCTTGGCCAATGAGATCGATTCTCAGCACCACCAAATTGGGGAATATATCATATAGGTGGAAAACCAACCTTGGATGTTTCAAGATTCTAGAAAAAATAAAAGATACATCAAAAATATTAACTATTATATTATTTATTTAGTCCCTTAATCGAATTATAATTATGGTGAATTATGCTTCATGAACTCCTAATAAAGATCGACTGTATGTGCTTTCAAATGATAAAGAACTCTCTTTGGGGATTGAATGATTTAGATAACTGATTCAATAAGATGACAGTCCATGGGAGGATAAGCATACATTGTAATCACAGTAACATCCATTATAATATTCTTATGATTCCTTTTAGATGGAATGTTCTATAAAATCGAAGTCATTAAACAAAATGAATACCAACTTAAATTAAAAAAACATCATTCTAATCCTTAATAACCTATATACTTACTCTTAATCAAGTAAAAACTAAAATCTAAGAGTCAATAATTATTTATAGAGTTGAAAAATTCAATTTTTTTTGAATTTTATCACTTTGTATAGTGTGGATTTTTTTTTAAAATTTCATGAAAACATGATTAGTGGAATATGACGAATGATAGAATTGGTCACATGAGTTACACACAACTTATAATAACCACACACGTCTATCATCCTCCATTATTTCAACCTAAAAAAAATTCCAAAAATAATAATATGTTCATGAAACCAATAATAAAAAACAAACAAAATAATCATATAAAACAAAATAAAAGTATATTAAATGTTAAAAAAAATCCTTGACCACCCCTAATGAATTGATGTTCAACACAAAAATGAGCAATAAAAGAACTCCACCAAAATACCTATCAAGATCTGATGGTCCAATATACATATTTATGTTACTCTACAAAATGTAATAGGGTGTGGAAATCTATTTTGTAATGATTTGTATGAGGTCAACCTAACTTGTCACCCATCCCATCTATCCAAAAATCATGAAGTGTGTTCCTGGTCTATACATTCTTATAACAAGGACCATAGTATCATCATGTAATCCTTGGAAAAAATTTCAACCATTTAATTCAATAATCATGACACACCAATTCTAGTAAGATGATGGTATGACCCATATGTAAGTTGGACAATCACTCCATCAGATAATCATTCCAATCATATGTAAGGATAAACAGAGTTTAAAAAGTACTAACAATGAATAATCACTCATAAACAATACATAAATAACCTAAAAAAAATAATAACTAATATCGATATATGTCAATACCTTAATTATTTCAACAATTTAGACGTTGATATGATACAACATAAAACCATTAAGAATCCAAAAATACTTTACAAGTCCCCAAATCCACTTACCCAATGGTTATCACCACAAAATCCATTGTAATGGATTATTAGAATCAAGAATAGCCAAAAAAAATGACATAGAATAAATTCTTATAGATATATCTTCAAAAAACAATTCATCATACACCTAATGACACATAATGTGTTTGAGGAAAACACGAATATGATACTACCATGAATATAAACAAATCATTTAATAATGTAAATTTTTTATTCTACTTTGAAAAAAATATTAAAATATTTATTTATTATTCATAGATTGAAGGTATGGGGTTATTGTTTAGATCTAGGGTTTGGTATGATAGGGTCTGTAGTGTTTTGGAAGGTTAGTGCTCCTCAGGTATGGTTTTACATCATTTTATTAGATCAGTTCCATACAATTGTGATATTATCAGTAATGTCGGTACCACATCAACTTTGATGTGATTTAGTGGACCTTGAAATAGGGTGTCAGACCTCCTAAGGCCATCATATCTCAATATCCCATGATGGAGGATCTAGGAGATGTTTCATGAAGAATATGGACGGTTGTTTCATGCAATGAGAATGAACAACCCGTGGTGGTGTTAGTTCTCGATCTAGATTCCTATAGTGCGAAGCATACCTTTATGGGGAAAAATGAGGTGGGAGGTGAAGATAGATCTTATTTTGAGAACATAGCGATTAAGGTTTAGACTTTTTTGTTTGGATCTCATCCGGAGGAAAAGAATATCAGGCCTACATTGGTGCCCGTGGTTGGTTAATATGGTGTTATGGTAGGTGTGGTATGGGTGGTTCACTCTAATGTTAAACCTAATACCACAGCATGTTTTTTTGGTCTTGAAAAATATGTAAGGGATTCAAAGATAAGTTATTTTACAAATTTTAAGGATGTAACTCTAAACTGTATAGCAAGGAAGGGTTATACAGCTCGGGTGGTTTCTAATAAGCATGTTATATTTGATTGGTTTAAAATTTAAAATTACTATATTATTCATAGGTTGGTTCTCCCTATCAGTGCAATTTTTTGGAAATATGAGTACTTGGTTCAAAATTTATCCACTTTTTGATATACTTATTGATTTTCTCTACTTACATTTGGGTAGGGTTTTTTCCATATCATCTCCCCTTCAGAGGAAATTATGTTTAGAGCTTGGGGGATTGGGTCCATTGCCTTAAATCTTCCAATTATGAATTTTTTCAAGGGTACGATTTTTGGTTTCACCCATTTTCTTTAAAATTTACTAGTGGTCCGGTATGGATTAAAAATGTTCTTCTAAATTGGATCTTATTGCATCCCATGATCTTATTTGATATTTATTCTACTATTTCATTTCAAATTAAAATGGTCATATCCATAGAGACTAGTATATTCAGATATTTTTCTAGTATCCTAATGGGGGTTGATTTAAGATTGTGCATGATTAATAATATTCTCTTAGGCTTGGATAATTACATCTATCTATAGGTATAATATGAAATACTTCCTTATTTTTGTCACATTTTTAAAATATTTGTCATATTATAAGAAACATACCATAGAAAAGTGGTCTTCTCCATGTGAACTGTACAAGAGAACCATGAGACACTTTGTATATTGAAATTGAAGAGGTAGACAGTGCGGAATAATGTGGAACCTATTGGTGAAAGGCATGCATCTGGTAAGAAATATGTGTCTAAGTTGAAGGGGTATAATTCATCCTTGAAGATGAGGATTAGTATAATGTTTATTGATGGTCCATGAAGTCCAATTATTATGATGAATGTTAGTACTCAGGACATTTTTTTACCAAGGTATGATGTAGAAGGCATGTTATTTTCCTATCTTGGATGGTAACATGTAGGTGGATTCATATGCGCTCGATTGGAGTGATGTTGTTATATAGAAGGAAATGAATGTTGCAGATGATTGGTTGACAAGACAGGGTGTTTCAGTGGATACCCCAACTCTGTCTATTTTGTGGAAGGGACACATATAACTGACGACATTTTTCCATTAAACCCATATAGAGGATATTCTCAATTCGGATGACTCTCATCAGCATATCCATAAAATAATTAAATCCTATAAATTATCTTAGTAATCAGGAAAAATCTCCGATGATGAAGTTGTAAGTGGTGACATCTATCCTAAAGAATTAGGTAGTGGTGGGCATGCCTCTTTTAAGGATATAATCATAAATGGAAAGGAAACAATTGTTGAAAGATAGTGTTTTAACTCTATCCCATCAATGATAATCCCCCAAAAATATTACTCTAATGTTCAATGGAATGTGTCAACCAGATCATCCTCTATGTTGTCAAATAAGAAAAGTAAAAAAATCCTTCAGATCCTCAATCTGGGTAAGTCTCAATCTAAATGGGAATCTGATGATGAATCTGAATATGGGAATGACATGTCTTATTATGATCATTAGATATATTTTCTGAAGGGTAGGGGAAAATACCTTTATTTTACCCCATCCCTTTCCTTTGTACTTTTTTAACTTTTTAATAAATTATCAAAATTTTACATCTTTCTAGAATTGTCGGGTAGATTAGTATTTTTAAAATATTTCCATAATACCATTGGGTTTACAAATAAAAAATTGCACAACATTTACAAACATTTAGAAGAAATATGATATTAATAATCAAAGAACCCATAATCACATAATTATTAATGTAAAATATATTGGTAAATAATATCATGCATCATGTGATGTATAATAGATGAAATATGGGTAGATATTTGACTTATAAGTTCTAAATATATCTAATACTCGCCCATTGAATACTATAAAAACTATGTGATCTTAAAAAATTAAGTTGTATTATGGTTTTTAGATGTTCCACATAAAATGACCTCAAGATAGTTTAAACATAAAGATTATGTAGTGACCATACAGTCTCCCACATTTTTAAGGTGTTCCATGTGCCATTATAATAAATACTCATACCAAATGAAATAACCAAGATAAACAAAAATAAACAAAAATAATTAATAAAACATAATATCATATTTTATTTCAAAACATATTTAAAATATTGTATTAAAGGAAATTATTACATTTTATCATTTTGAAAAATGCATTGATTATATAAACTAATATTCAATGGAAATACCATGTGAAACCACCATTTATTAAAATAAACACAAGGATAGCAAGGAAATAACATGAAAAACAATCTATAATAAATTTTGAACTCTTTATATTATTAGATGAAAAGGAAATCACAAGAAAATTAGTTATTCCAAAGGTAAATTCTTGTTATGTAGATACACCTACATTAATCCCAACTAAATTCTGTAACCTTCACAAAATAACACCATGGATGAAGAGGTTGGACCTTCATAAAACTAAATCCGAATAAAATTCATAAAATCCACAAATATACACTATGTTTATCCCTCTATATCCATTAAGGTATGTAGAATAAGAGAAAATTGATGAATAAGGGGAGTGGATGAAAAATCAAGGGGAAAAAAATTTTAATACATGATAATTCATAAAGAAATAATAATGTATCACTGAAGATGTAAAATTAAAGAAACTTCTATGATTATATAGGCTGATATTCTTGAAATAGAGGTTGAGTAAGGGAAAAATAGATAAAATTGATAATTTAACTGGAGAAATTTCACAAATGTAAGTGACCATGGTAGAATGAAAGGGTTGGATAAAGGGTTTTTAATCCATGAACAAATCATTTAGATCACCTCCCCTAAAGAAAACATGTGAAACCATTTTTCTCAAGATCCCACAAAATTAGAAAAACCATAATGTAACTAAGAAAAATTAATCTACTCTCCATAAACCCCATCTCACAAGGCTTGGTTCATAGTTACTTCAAATCATGTTCAAACCAAGGGAAATGGATAGTTTCCCCAGATATCCATTTATTGAACCCATAACTCCCAAAAACAACAATGCAAATTAAAGAAAAAAAATTAAATAATATATAATATTGACATTACTAGTGTCACAAATGATACGTACATACTTTATCACTATATAAATTTCTTTTTATTTAAACGCACTGCCGATAAAACAAACAATATCCCCTTATAAAGGGCCTGTGAATACTTTTGATCACCATAAAGGGAAAATATTTTTCATATATGTAAATTTGATCCTCAATAGATCAATCTTATAGAAGTGACCATTTTATATGTTTTTAAATTATTGGGGACTTTTGAAAAAATGTTTATTTAACTAAGGATGGTAATGACTTCACCAATGTTAATGTGAAATAATTTCTACCTAACATATTATGATGTTTTTTAAGAAAAGGGAATATCAAAATCTATTGTGAAACATTGATAATGAAATCATCTATTTATGGATTTATAATAGATAAATACTCGTTTCTCAAATTATCTGATTCAGCATCATAAATGTTTCAATATAAGACTAATTTAGAGAAATGGGGAATTGTTTCATAATGTATAAGGTATAATAGATTGGTGGTACTACTTCTTCCATTTTGATAACATAATCATTGTTTTCTTTTTTTTATAAACTCTACATCACTATTTACATGAAAATATGAAATCAAACGTTTGTAGCATTGAATAAGGCCCATTATAAGGCCTTTGTATTTTGTTGTATTATTCATAAAAACCATTATATTTAGGAATGTATATGGTCTCAATCCTTTTATAGGAGTCAGTAATATAATATTTATACTAAAATTATTAAGATTACGTTTATTGTTTTTTTTTTCAACTGGCCTATGATAAGAAACATCAGATTATATTTTACATAGTTGGGGTGATTTGATGAGATTGAATAATTTTTCATCTATAAAATCTATTTCCAAAATGATATTATTAGACCATGTATGGTTTGTCTAGAAAATATTCCTTACCTAACCATTCATTTCGTTTTTATTGATATATAAAAAATCTGGCTACAAAAATTTTATTTTCATTTATGCTATTTTTTTAATAAATATTTTACCATTCATGATATAATTTAGTATATCCTCATGGGAAATCGACCAAACATCATTTATTCATAATTAATATGGAATCAATTGAATTTAAAATACTAGTTTATGGTTGATATTTTAAATAGGGTTATATTTTGATTCAAATAATATGATTTTACAATAATGTGAGTAATTTTTTCAATTCACTATTATTTTTTATATAAGAGAAATCTGGGATTATTCCTAGTATTCAACATGGATAATAATTTATTTTCATTTTATGATAGACATTAATATTATATGGAACAAAATTAAGTACCAAATATTTTATATAATTTTCTTCATTCATCAACCCACAAGAACTCTGTTCCCTTCTTCATCAATCTAATTAATGTATGACATTAATTAGAGTGTTCTTTAGTGAATATACTTTTATTGATGAGGTTTACATAGAATCCAGTCAACAGCTCGAATTTATGAAGAGTTGAAAAAGTAAAAATTTGTGTGATTTTTTTGAGTATAACCTTGATACATCAATATTATTCCACAAATCCAAAGAATTTTCATTTGGTGAAGAAGAATATACATTTCATGGGATTCAACTTTACATTGTTTTATTGGATCATCAACTATACGTCCTTGAGATTGGTGAATTTAGAAAAAAAATGTTGGGATTTTAATTCCATATTATCCACATAATGTGCCACTATTTTAACAAATAATGATTTGATGATATGATACATGGACCATTGGTTGTTTTCACTAGTGTTATTTTGATAATAGGACATCACTGTGTAATCATTCAGTTCCTTGGGGTCCTGGAATTCCATAACATCCTTAACTGTACGGGCTATCTATATTAGATTATTCCTAAAATAAAAAACTATGAAGGCATTTTTCAAAACCCCATTATTACATCAATAGAAAAATATTCATTAAGGAAAGAAAACAATTCTTTAAAAAATGAATATTAAGTCCCTCAATACTGATAAAAACCATAATTTATTAATTATTATGGTTTATTGGGATAATTTTGGCCAACGATTTATGATATTAGACATCCTTGATAAATTCATATTTGTTAAATTTATTTATATATGCAACTATAATTTCATTTTTATTTTGTTATTTCCATCATAAAGGATTATTATAACCAAAATAATTAACAATTTGAACTAAGTGAAGGATATACTACATTGGATCTAGTCATAGTTTCTATATATTGTTCATTGTTTCTCTATTAATCAGGAGGTTGTACTACATGCATTTACATGTGTTTTGGATCATTTTGAGCCCCTAAGTTTACCTTTTTTTCTTCTACCATGGAAGAGTGGTGTTCTTTAATAGTACTAGGTCCATCACATAGGTAATATACATATAAATCATTAAAATTTGAAGACTAATATATCTTCCCATCTGTAGATTATTTTTTAATCAAACTATCTACATATTTAAAGAGAGTGTGGTAATATAGATGGATTATAATAACCACTAGATTAAAGTAAACCATATTTATAGATGAATTGGTTTCTATGCTTTGTTATGATTTCATGTAATGAAATTTAATTATATAAAATACACATTATTGGATTGAAAAACTATTGCCCAACCCATCAATTCAATATATTCATTCCAAGTGAGGATTAGATTGAGTGGGGTGAACCCTTTTTCCTTAAATAGGTGGAATAAGTTAAATATTAAAATCATTTTTTCCATGATAAGATAATAAATTATTCAAATGATTCATTATTTTATTATTAGTAGGAGGATATTATTTTGAAATTCATGAGTAGTTTCCTAAATTTGAGGAATTACAAATATGAATCTCTTAATCAAAATATTTAAATTGTTCATTTTTGTAGTATTTAAACCATTACTGTATCCCACATATGAAATATACTCTATTACGAGTTAATTTTATTCTCTCTTTTAACACCCAATATCAATGTACTTGGTCTCACAAGAATAAAAATGAGTGGTATCACATTGCAGTAATCATACCCAATTATATGAAACATATTTTTAACAAAAGTTTTATGAAGAAAAAATATGATCATATAAATGAAACTTAATTCATATAAAATAATCCTTTATTGTGGTACCCTAATTGATCACACTTAATTTACTATCAAATAAAATATCCCCAATATAGTTGTTTAATTCATTCTTCCCCAATGATCTATATCATTTTTATTATAATCTTGAACTGTTATATTTTTTTATTATATTTTTATGTTTATTTATAATAGTCTATATAGTTTTTTAATAAAGATAAGATTTAATTTGAAGCTATTGTACCCTAGGGTGAAATACATTTTCATATAATTTAATTGCATCGAAATATAAATACAATAAATGTATCCTTTTCAATGGTCTACATCATCTTATTCTTATAAAGAAATGATTATATATTATTTCATAATTCAATATTCTTCATTATGAAAATCCTTTCTGGATGCCACTTTAGTTTAAATTTCTTGAGGAATAGTAAAATATTTAATAAGGTATTCTTTGACTTCTTTTAAAAAATTTAGAGATTTTAGCACCAAAATCCTTGATGGAATGGTAAAAAATATTTTTCCACAATATATTTTTATGTTAATAGAAACCCCCTTCTTCTATAAGGTATACTATTAATTTAATATTCTAAAGCCTTATGTAACATAAATGAGTTTCCCTTTAAATAATACTATGGTGATGTTACTAATATTTATAGAATAAAATGATAACCAATTGAATAAGTGGACATTCATGAAAATGAAAATCATTAGTGGGCCTCAATAAATAAAATTACCCCCCCTAGGCTCTCAAAATTTTCTTTATTGTTTTTAGTGACAAGAATAATTTGATTTGTGAAAACCCCTTAACTATGATAAGTACTTGAAATATGACCTCCTTTTCATCAAGATCGCATGTGAGAAGTTCGACATTGTATTGAATAATACACCTAGTATCATATCACTATATAAATATTTATTGATTGGATAATGTAAACAGAAAAAAGTAGTTTTTCTTTATGAGAAGAGTGATATAGTTCTAGTTTATGCATCAACCACCTCTTTAATGTGATGGGAATAACCTAGAACCCAATACTTCGTTTGATATGTATATTAATGATCTTTGTAACATATGAAATCATAATACCATATGAATAAAATTCATCAGAACTGAAATTGCCAATTCCATAGAAAATATTGAATTTAATGAACCGTTAGATTATTCCCCCTTATTGGAAAATTAGCCCTTAATATGACACATGAAAATATTATACACACAAAAAATTAATGGAAAACCTTGGAATTGAGTCTTTTCCAAGATTTTTATATCCACTAAATCATACTAAATATGATTAAAAAATATTTTTATTTATTGTATAACATTAATTGATCTCGGGTAGGCAACACCAACCATTATTATAGGTACGAGACCATTTTCTAGATTATTATTTCCACCAAATCACTCGTATCTGTTGTGTGTCACATTGAATGGAGTAACAATATTGTGAATAACCTGGTTTCTAGGTTTTCCATTGACATTGAGTATGTATATAGTATTCATATGTATTGTGCTATGTGGGATTTTATAATAATGGGGAATCTTCCCATTGATCATTACATACATTATATTCTATTTCATCAGTTGTATCAGTTGTGGTGACATTTATTGATATGGTATCTTCAGGTCCAATGCTATTAAAATTTTTAATATTGGGAAACTATAATTTTTTTCATTTATTTTTAAAATATTAATCATAAATATTTATGTGGAAGACCCTATGGAAGGTTTTAAAACCTATTTACTATAGTGAGGGCTCATATGATTGAATCTCCCAATTGGTCGGTGTCTAAAAGTTATTAAATTGAACTTATATCTATGTTGTAGGGGATTAAGAGATTAACCATGCCTTTTCACAATCCAACTTTAAGAATGATATGAATAATGAATAATTATACAATATAATACACATTTTCTAGAAAATTTTGATTATCCTAATGATCATGTTGAGGTTTATGGGGCTTATTCTGGTTAAAAATGTAACATATATAGTGTTGATTAATATATGAAACCCAATTTCCATTATAATAGGGTCACCCCTTGTATAATTACATAGTGATTTCTTCAAAATTTTGTATGCTAGAAGGTATAATATATTCATATGATCAAGATTAAAAATACCTAACTCTGCAAACTAGATTTTCCCTATAGATGGTTCATTGATTATAACCATACTGACCATTTATCAAAATCTATTAACTAATCAACTATAAAAATCACATATCTATTTATAATTGAAAATTGGGTGGGATTTATGGCCATTTTGAAAATTTTAATCATCCTCACCACTGCAAACCATTCTAGAAGTGACAAAAAATATTGGTGTCATAGAATATGGGATTCTGAAATCCGTTTTTCCTCATGATAGAAGATCCATGTTTAATATTGGGTAGTTTAATCAATATAATATTTTAATATATGTTGAATAATCCTTATAGATCATCCATAGTTCATAAATACGATCTATAATTTTGTATCTTAATCGTTCATTGTAATTTCTAGTTCATTTTTTAAATGTAATGGGAAACACCATAAGGTCAACTTTCTAAAATTATTCCTCAAGTATATTTATAATTTTTAAATATTTTATGTACTTAATAAACTGGAATTTGTGGTAGTTAAATTTATCCCATATATTTTAGCATACATATTATAAGAATTAGATACCATGTAACAGAGAAATGTGGTACCGATGAGTGTTATATATATAATATACCATGGGTATTTTATTTTTGAACAGAAAATACCATATGTTATCTTTGTATAATTTTCCATCATCGTATAGTGATGTTATATGTGATGAAATGATCGGTTAACTCCGTGAGGTCATTTTGGATTGGGATTGTTCATATCTGATATAATTTTATTACATCTGGGCTTGAGCATGGAATATTCATATGAGGGACTAATGATAATATATCCCATTTTGATCCAAAATATTGATAAATTCCAACATAAAATAATAATATATAATATGATGTTATTAGATATAATTTTATGATCACCACTTAGTAAGAGGGTACATTGAATTTAACTCAGATATTTTAAGACACTATAGTATATGCCTCCACTTGTTCCAATGATGGTAACCGATGTAGTATTTACTTGGGAAGTTTTGTACTTGATGAAAGTAACATAGTTATCAATTTCTTGGGAAAAGGGGATTATATGGTGAATGATAAAGGTCTTACCTTCTTATAAATATAGTTATTGAAGGATATGGGGACTGCATGTATCTCTATCATTTTTATCATAAAACCCATTAAAATTGTGGTCCTTTATCCAAAACAAATGGTAAAAAAGAATTATTTTCCTTTATATAGATCTCATTCATTAGGGATGTTAAAGAATATTATATAGTTTATATTTTGAATACACTATGAGTAGACCCATGGTTGGTAATTAATGGTTCTTTTTTAGGATATTCTTCAACACAATGGAGACATATGTGGTAGTGGATTTTTGTAACTCTTTAGAGAGTAACTCTATAATAAAGGAATGGTAAATAACTATAGAGAGTACGTCCTTAAAATTTGACTATTTTTTCATATATAAGACCATAATATATATTGGTTTCATTTTAATAGGTGGAAGATAAACTATAGTTTATGAAAACATCACATGGGATATTTTTACGACAAATTAATATTTTTTTCATATAAAAAATCTGTAATTTTGGCTTCACATGTGTGGGAGAGTTAATTGGGGGAGGCACCAATTCATGGTCAAGGGTGAGACTGGGGATTTTAAAAAAATACCCTGAAACCACCCTATGTGACCTTTTGAATGAGGAGATAAATTTTAGGGGTATCATAATATGGAGGGGATCATACTCATTTAATATGGTGAAATATTTTTCCCAAAGTGGGATCTCCATCGAGGACCCTAGTCTTGAATACCATTGGTAGGATCATCTAGAAGAATTTAGTAAACAATCATGGACATATGTCCATGGAGATCACTATAAGTTATAGGATCCTTTCATAATGACACCCAAAAATAAATAAAGATATACTATAACACCCACATAGATATGGGAGTATTTCACTATCACCATTGGGAGAGAGTCTACAAAAATATTTTTAGAAAGCTATGGGGGTCTTTAACATCCTTAATGTCATTAGAAACATATATATACTTATTATATTGAGTTTCTCTCTTGAGTGATCCACCATTTAAAAACGATTTGTTTCACTCATATCTAAAGGCTATGGTTTTAACTATTCAACTTTGGAATATTTGAATTATGAAAATTGGGCGAGGGAGTTTAAAATTATTGAACAATTCCACAATGGAGGTTTAACTATGTGGGATAATATTATGAATGATTTTAACTATAGTGGTAACTTTATGATCATTTACATTATCCCTACACTAGTTGGGGGATCATAAAACATGTCTCATCACAAAACTATTATTTCATATTTGTTTTTTATAGGGGAGAAATAAAAATAAATGCTAATAGAAGTATATGAAATAGTTTTTCCCATGGCCACTCTATCAAATTGATAGAAGGAAAGAAGTTATTATCATGTGTACAATTTTATTATTCCAAAAATTAAAAATGGTGGTGGGTAGAAACATAAAAAAACATACTTGTTTTTTATTCTATGAATTAGTATGTTTTCAATGCTGAATGCACATTTATAATATTATTTACTGAACGAATGTTTCATTTGGATGATATGTGTGATTTGGTTAATTTTTTATCCTTTTCCCTAATAATTATTTACTCGGTGTTTTCATGAGGGAAAAAATGTTATAGTGTGGGTTATTTTATTGAATTCTTCCTTTCGATTAATATATTTTTTTGATTTTCATGTTAAAGATGTTCATATACAATAAATTATTTTTTTATTAGGTATAAATTTTTTAATTTATTTTTTATAACATCATTTTATCTTTTATGGAAGATTATAAAACTAAGGGGTGTTTTGGTGTTAATTTTCAAACTCATAATATAACATAAGTTTATTAAAAACCTAAAAAACTATGAAAAAAAATTATTTATTTGAAAATCCTTATCTTAAAAGATTGAATTTACATTTCATGAATTAATATATCCATTTATGAAATTGATCCAACATATTGTTTTTATGGATTTTAAGGGGAGTAAAAAATAGTTTTAAGGGTGTCTCATTATTAAATTTATAACCCTATAAGAATATTCAATCTAACAATGGATATAATGTATAGTGGAGAATGTTTTTTACGTAGTAATACATTAAGCATTATATAATAATCTCTATATCTATATTTATTAATATTTATTGTGTATTATTGTTAAAATAATGTTTCCCTTCCACAGATCTAGGTTACATAGTTAATTTTAATTTTTAGGGGTTTAATATAAGATAGATATGATTTTTGTCCAAATATTTATTATTTTATTTTTTATTAATGGTTTATTTTGAATTTTTTTATAGAAAATATCGTATAAATTTCCCATTGTTCACTGTAGTTATGTTTTGATGGGTGAGGAAAAAAAGTTAATGGAATGGATAAAACCATGACAATTAATATTTCAAAACATTGAATTTGGGATTCAGGGTTTATGAAATCCTAGTTAATAGTAGTATCATACAAAGGATTGTATTTAAGTTGTATATTTTTTGAGTGGTAGAACTATAACCCACATATGTCATTGAATCTCAAATAATAAAACATTTAATATTGATTAATTATATTATTACAATATAAATATATAAAATTTAGTTACACCGTTGAAATTTATCCAAATTTGACACTTTATTCCATAACACTAGCATATTACAGTTCAATTAAATTTTGGTCATCATTGTATTTTATGTCTCATAAATAAATGTTAAAAATAATTAACAAAATATCCACTTTTTTCTCCATGGGGTTAATTCATACAATCACTATCATCAAAGTTAGTTTTCTATGTTTGAAAATATAAATTTTTTAATTTTTTGATGCCCATAAAGGATCAGTTTTTTTTAAATTGGTTAATTTGTAAATATAAAATATTTTAAGACATATTGACCTGAATAATTCTTTTAATGTCACATATTCTCCTTCTTTAACTAAATAAACATTTTTTTTAATTTTATATTTATTACTTGTGATTAATATTGTTTTCTATTTTAAAAAATATCTAATTATCAATAAATATATAAAATAATTTATTTAAAATGTCAACTGGTAGAAATATTTCTACTCTTTACAAGATTATGTTAGGATAATTGGATATTTTATATGAAAGAAAAATAAATTCTAAACATTAAATAAAAAATTTAATTAGTAATATGGATATTCGATCATATAGATTTTTAATATTATTATTGAATTAATAGATTATAAACACCTCATTGGAATATTATTTTTTAATGGATATTTTATATAAAATAAATTAAAATTGTATTCTATAAAAGGTTAAATGAGAAAACAATCTAATGATATCAACCTAAAAATATGTGATATTTATCTACTCTTAAGATGTTGTTATCATAACTATTCATTTTATATTAAAAATTGAAACTTATTTATTTTTCAGGGAGGATGCCTAAATTATAACATTTTATTTTATATCTTATAAATAATATTAATTTTCATAACACATAATTGGAAAATATATATTCATAAAAAAGACACACATATTGACAATGTTTTAGATAAAATAATATTAGTTATTTTATTTTAAAATGAAGAATGATATCCTAAAAACAATATCTACTTTTCATAGATAAAATCAACGTATACCTTTATATTACTAGATCATTACTATGGGAATTCACCTATATATAATTTATTCATGATGAGATTTATTTTATAGTTAATAATAGTAACCTAAGAATATATGATAAAAATAAAATTAAAGATAATTAAATATTTATTTGAAGGAAAATAATAGTCAAATATGCACTCAAATTCATAAACAGACACCCACACACTAATTAAAAATTATCAGATGATGGGAGTTCTCAGTATAAGATGAATGTTTAGAAAACATAATGCACTTGGGCAACCTTAGTTCAAATGAAATAAAGATTAAAGAATTAATATTTATTTCTTGAAGGACTCAAATAGTGTACAAACATTATTTTCGTATATTATTTCTAAAGAATCCATTCCAAGGCCTTATTTTTGTGAGAATTCGCAAATGATGAAATGTTTCTATAAAATATAAAATATTTTTAACTAATTGAATAAGAGAAATTAAAAAACTACCAATCATTAAACATTTGAATACATCCCTGAATCAGTAAGTGATGATCAAGAACCAAAGAATGGAAAAAATGTGATCATACTATAATGGTCCAGAGGAGAGAAATAAGTTGGGTGACCTTATCATTAGATTACTTGAATAACCAACTGTCAATAATTTAAAATTTTATCCACATACTATGTATGTTGGGTATCTTATATAATATCCTTCAATTATAATCTTGTTAAAATAATGTAATTTTCTTAATTGTGATATATAAAGGAAAACAATCGAATTGATATAAAATCACAACTCCAATAACATTATGACGATATGATTCCACATGTTCCTTTACACTATCTAAATATACTCTAATTTAGAAATCAAACATTCTCAAGGTTCAAAATTCTCAATTATAAATGATTAATGACTGTTAGAATAAATTTCATAGTGTTAGGAAAATTAATTTTTAATACATGGATAATCGAAGAGATTAACTAGTAAAAGATTATTGATTTACATGAAGAAATTTTTATACTCGCATATTAACAAAGATGTGATAAAAATGTTTAAAAAATGAGGTTAATTTTATCAAGGACCAACAATATTACTTCCAAACATAACCATAACATAATCCAAATTCATATCCTTTATCATTATCACTAGCAAATAATTATTTTTTCTCATATAGACATATCTGTTATTGAAATTACATTTTCAGTTGGATGATCATCTATCAAAATTATATATCATTTCCCCAAATTATTTTGATAAAAACTATGTTTCTAAAAGATTGTTTGACTGATAAGAATGTACTATTATAATTATAAAAATGTGATTCCTTCCCACAGTACCTTCAAGCCATCAGTAGAAAATAAATAAGCCACGATTGGTGGTTTATCACCTTGGGTGGGGCTATGTCCTTCCATGCCAGCAAATGTTTGAGGTGTGTGTGTGTTTGGCGTAAATGTATCCCTAATAATTTAACAAATATATATATAATAATAATATTTTAGTGGATATTTTCTGTAAAAATGTTGATTTTTTTCATTATAATAAATACTGATAATGATATATATATTAATAATTAATTTATTAAATAAAAAATTTGAATGCATTACCATATTGTTTGGTTAAAATAAGTATTATATCTATTAAAAAATTTATATATAATATAACTATTATAATTATTATTTCATTAAATGTTATTATAATCATTTAAATTATTAATTTAATCATATATTTATATTTTTATACTAATAAAATTTAATAACATGTTATTCAGAATCCTTAAAATAAAAAAAAAATTATATTTCAACCAACCATGGAATAAAAATATATATATAATCGTCACATGAGAAAAAAATAAATTAAAAAAAAATAAATTATCAGAAATAACAACATTAGTATAAATACATAAAAATAAAAAATGGGATATTTTACTAGATATTTCCAAATAAATGATTATGTCCCCAAATACATATAAATCTAAAATATAAATTTCATATAAAATTAAAAAAACAAAAACATCATCATTGTTTTCTCCATGTTAATCCCAAAAGATATTAAGCATTTAAAAAATCCTGTATAATTGAATAGAATTCAAAAAAACCCGTTAATTAGATGAATTACATTTTTTTAAATATAAATTTTAAACTCAATATCATAAAAGTAATCTCAGGGATTTATAATGTGTAGAATGGTCATTCAATTACTTAAAATATAAAACAAATGAACTAGATTTATAATTTGCAAATATAAATTATTGTAATTAAAATTTAATTTTTCCCTTGAATCAAATGGACTTAAGAATTAAAAAAATTAAAATAGGATTAATTCAATTTATTTAATAATGTACTATGTGAAATAACGATAAATTAAAAAAACACATATTTGATCCCAACCAAATATTTTCTTTTACTTCACATGAAATTTGCAGATATTCAATAAAAATGAAAAAAATGAAAAAAAAACTCAATTATTAAAAATTTATTGATGTGGAAAAATTAAAATATATTCATTTATTACTGATAGATTATCTTATCAAACTCCAGAAGATATTTATTCATATTTTCAATGATTAATCCATGTTTGATTTACCCATTCACTTATAAAACACATAATTTATAAAGTAAAAAATGATGTTGCTTTTTAATTATTTAATTTAAATGAAAAAAATAAAGAATAATAATAATGATAATTATAATAACAATAACAAGTAATTATGATTTATATAAAATATACATTATATGTATTTTTTATATCACTTAATTAAAATAGATTAAAACACATGATACTTTTTTTTAAACAATCATATTTATGATAAGATGTCCAAAGTCACTTTTCATCAATGAGAATTATTCATTCAACTAAACATACATTTGATCAGTGGTATTCTCATATTTTTTTATGTATTTTGATTATTAAGTGTATATATGAATCATCATTGTTAATGTGGTTACATTCTACACCATAAATTAACCTCAAATTAAAATAATAAATTCAAACCTAGAAATGTCACCTCATTCTAGTGTGCAAGATATTTTTTAAAAATGTAATTATCTAGAAATTTCATACTAAATCCACTAAAATAAACTCCTAAAAATATTTAATCATCCAAAAGGTGTATCAATATATTTTTAACAAATATAATGGTGTGTTTAAAAATTAACATCCCTCTTGAAATGTATATTGTGCCAATGGTTTGAATCCAATTCATTTTCTTACCCTACGTATTAGTTATGGAATATAAGAACTGTGTAAAAACGATATGAAATAATTTTCAAATTAATAAACTTGTCATTAAATCCCAAAGAAACATTACCTAAAAACTATCTATTGACACAAACATTGGTCCAATATTAAGAAAAATTTCATTGAAAAATGAGATAAGTTTTTCTTGAAGAAGTTGTTAGTCTTGGAACGTTGGTTATCATGATAGATTAATTACTTATACAATTTCTATAAATACTAGTCAGTAGAGAAATGTAACACATATCAGTAAAATATAAAATATCAATATTGGGGAAAATACCATGTTGAGAAGAACTGAGAATTTTTTTATCAATTTGGAAATGGATTTTTCAGTTTTTAATAATTATTTAATGGTTTGACCTTGAGTATATCATGATATAAATGTCTTGACCCATCCTTGGGGGGATCGTTCCATGAAACCCCATGCCCACCTCTAATATGAGAGGGGCTAGTGACTAGTATAGAGTCCACATATCATGAACATGGGAGGAATTATTGATGTACCTGTATGCACACACACATCTCCAAGACCACAAAATGCTAAAATGTTAAAAACTGGAAAGAAAACAAACCATGCATACCAATATATCCCAAAAAATAGTTTACGACAGGAAAGTGACGTAAAGTGAAATTTTTCAAATATAATCCCTCCAAAAGAAGTTAGTAACCGTAAGTCCATCCTATAAGAAAAGGTACTGGGATTGTTGTTTGTAGTTTTAGGAATAGACATTAGCTTGCCTGATCTTACAAAGCTTTGTTTGGTCCTAGTGTACCTAGGAATCTACCAAAAGGTCACTCATATACACCAAACATGACATGTTTATGTAAAGCTTGTGCATGGGTGAGTTTAACAATACTTAGTAGGACACCCCAATACAAAAAAAAGTACACAAAGGAAAGATACTATCATATCCAGACAATAATTTTTCTACATCACATATAATAATATCAAGATATACTCAATCAAAGACACATGGTCAATAGCTAAGTCACAACTACCACATACCAACACTAGGGATCTAGCTAAATGATTCCATGAAGCACTAATCTAGGGGAAAAACTCATAAAAATAATAGAATTGATGAAATCCATCCCAGAAGTACAATTTTCTAGGAACCATCATGAGATAGAGACACACGGATAGATCTGAAGAGAGTGATATGATATACATATGATGATTATAGCCAATACTATGTGGTGATACCAACAACTCAATATAGATCAACATGATAAGTAGAGGATCGAGACCTTGTAATGTTGGTCAAGGAAATATTGATGTGTCTACCTGGGACATGAAGAATGAATATGGTATCCTACTATAGGACTCTTAGGGGATTCCAACAATTGTATCTAGGAATTCATGCTCACGGGATCATACACTTATGAGTAGGAAACGATTCACATCCACCTTTCGGGAAACGATCAAGGTAACAATCCATAATGAAAATGTGTCCATGATATGGATGATATGGGAATCATTCCATGTAGAAAGGGGTATATAGAGTCTATTAGGGTAATATGTATTTTCCCTTGACCTTGTGTACTACCCTTATTTAGTGGCCTCTATCGTTAGAACATGTAATGTAGAAGATGGGTACACACTGTGTCCTTGAATACGGGGTCCACTCATGTACTATGGCCATCTTATAGTACACAGTTTCATCTAGTGTGTCTCTACCCATGTACGAGCACATGGGGTAGTCAGCGTACTTGGTCTAGGACAAGTTGTGTGGTGGGGTACATACCATGTAGGAAACCCGTTTACTCTAACCCATGGCTTTGTATCTCTATAGATATACACCAAGTCTCATGGATGTACCTACACACTATGTTATAGGGTCACACTCCATTTGAAATTTTTCTATCTGTCAAAATTCTAGTCATCACTCTGTGGGGTCCACACACTATGTAACCTCGGGTTACATGCCGTGTACATCAGGGTTTTCTAGAAAACTTATTTCTTCCTCTACTCTCCTCATTTGATCTTATAGATTCCGATTCTATGGATTTTTTACATTGAAAATCCAAATCAAGTCTCATTTCATAACCCAAACATAGAATCACGGTGTTTCCAGCATTCAATCAGCTCATAAAAATGATTAAATCGATTCTGATACAAACATCTCGATGAATGGATTCCTTCAATTTGCATTTATTTGTCATTTTTCATTGTTTAAACACCACTTTTTGGTTGTCCCAAGGTCATAACTTCAATTTCAAATACTTGTGCCATGAAAAGAATGTGCAATAATCATTCACTCAAAAACATGATGATCAACGAAGAAAACATGTAGAAAACGAGGTAGAGAAAAAAAGGAAAAAATATGAGGAATGAATCTCGACTGTTAATCATTCTAGAATTGATCAATTCCCATAGTAATTATTTTAAAGAAAAATAAATTATAAAATATTCAACCACCATATATCCTGAAATTAAACCCATCACGCAATGTTATGATCAAACTGTGTATCAACCTATTCATTGGTTAGTCTATGTTCATCATTGAATCATGGAACGGGGAAGTAAATCCAATATAATTCAACCTACCTAGGAAATTGATCATTCTCTATCAAGGATCGATTTCCACAGGATATATCAGTCATGAACGATCTGTTATCCAAGTCTATATCACTATTACTGAGCGAATTATCCAAGGTTTCTCTCCAGTTCCTCCTATGAATTTACAAGGTTATGAACCTAAACCAGGATCCCTAACTAATTTATGACATAAATTAACAAAAATCACTTCATTGATCAATCACGGAAATAAAATAAATCTTCAATTTAATTTATTTCACTAAAAATACCATAAAACAATTTTCATAGTTGACGTGCACCGACCAATGTTAGATCACGCCTAAGGTAAATTCAGATCTCTAAATGAAATGGTTCCCTCATATTTTATATCTAGGAACCTATTTATATGTTAGTCCACTTTTTTAAGAAAACCATTTTCACGTGCTATTTAATATTTTAATATTTTTTATTCATTTATTCCAAGATCATCGGGCCTCAAAATGTTATGGAATGTTAGTGATGAGTATTAAAATTAATCCATATAATATTTAAAAATGATGCTCAAATAATATGAGACATTAAACTCTCTCCACCATGGGGATTTACATCTTTGAAAATCCAAAATAAAGGACACTAAAAAAGATAGGTGTACAGAGCATGAATCTGAGCCTCCCACTCCCATGATCTCTCAAGGAGAATCCTATGCAACCATCAGACATCAACCAAAGGAATCGATCACCCATGAAGGCTCCTCTCCTGAAGATCCTTGATCAACACTAGGTACTCTACCAAATTTTTTGTATCATCGATATCCAGCTTAACCTAGTCGATGACTGTGATGGTTCATGAACGTACCTCCACTACTGTAACACATGAAAGACAATATGCACCCGATCTATCATTGAAGGTTAAAATAATTGGTATTCCACCTTTCAAACTATAATAATTATCTGTAAAGGCTAATAAACCTAAAATATTACCTTTTACCTGGTCAAATCAATGTAATTATTATTGAGGTGAAACCCATAGAAATACATAGTCTCCTTCCTCAAACTACAAATTCCTCTATCGCCTATCAGTATAAGAATTATAATAGCTCTGGGAACCCTTAATCCACTTAGGTATGATTTTCAACTTCTTTGTATTTTGTCACACCAACTCTAGTCCCATGAGTGCTGAATCTCTTGGGCCATTATCACAAAGTGGTCACCTGTAGAGTCATTTGTACAAAACCTAGAATGGTTCCATACCAATAGTGGAATGTTTGTTGTTGTTGTATATAAACTCCAATACTGGTAAGAAATAATCCTAACTAAGGTAGAAGTCAAAAATTCAAGTTACCAACATGTACTCCAAGACCTGAATGGTCAACTCCATCTGGCCATCTGTCACGAACTAGACCGTGTTGTCGAAAAATAGCCAGTTTCAGATCCTTATGAAAATGGTAATGTTTTTAATATTTAACCTGAATGTTTTAAGGGATTTATGAATTCGTTTTTATGTTATAAATAGTGTTTATACACCTCTTTAATAAAAGTTACATTCATACCTTGATCAAAGGATTGTTTTGAGAAAGTATTAAAGGCCTGTTTGGCATTTGTTTTTTTGTAAAAATGCCTTCAATGTGTATTTCATTATCAATCTTTTGGGGAAATTTTTTGGTCCATGAAAATGATTTATTAATTGGTTTTGGGGCTGAAAAATCTTGGTTTTTATTTAATTGATGTGTTTCCGGCCTTAAAAGTGCATTTTTCAATGGATTTTATGTGCAAGGTCTTGTTATACTCCTTGAAATTGATTTACAAATCATTTAAGTGGTTTATATATTCATGAAATAAATGTGATGCATATTTTTGGGTGGTTTGTGTGTTTATGGATTGGTAATGGAATTTTGATGTGGAAAGTGTATTTGATTATATGAGTATATTTATTGATCAGTAAAGTGAATCCCAGGTATCTAGGTGGGTGAACATATACTAGTATGTTAGTGATTCTGTGGGGTTTGGCCCCTGTTTCACATAGCAAGTTTGATGAAAAAACACTAAATGAAATATTATGATGATTTTGTTGGGAGGCAACTAGGTTATGTGTATGCTCCCTAATAGTGGCTCAGGTTCATGAGAAAGGATATTTATTATAGTTACTTTTACAGAGATAAGAGGTACCTTGGGCTCAGAAGTAACTAGTGCCTAGGGGTGTTCTCGTGACTAGTGCTCATTGGCTAATTTGTACTCACCGTCAGTATACGATGTGTTTGGTTGGTATATTCAGTAGTGTGTGTGATTTATTTAAAATTTTAAATTCTTTAAATCAACCCTCTTTAAAATTATTATCATTTTGAAGTTTCACCTCTTTGAAAATTTTTACTAGCATTCTTGTTTATAAAACATTCAAGTTTTTGTCTGTTAAATTTTTTATATAGCATTGGACCTCATTTGGAAAAAAATTCATTATATCTTGTATTTAGAACTTTAAATTTATGTTTCTTTTATTTTAAAGGATGTGTAATGAAAATAGAATATCAATCCAACATACTAAGTTTTAATACTCATGCCTATAGTCTTCGTCTGTTTTTAGACCTTCTGCGGGTTTCCGCTAGAGTTCGATCACCATGGGAGACGTGTGATGATTATGTTGGAGTCTGACCAGAAGGGTCACATGGAGTTATTTGGTTATTAGGTTTTTCTAGATTAGTTGTTCTTTTGTTTTACTTTTAGTTTCTTGTTCAAATAATTACCAGTTCAGTTTTTATATAAATGTAATTTGGCATGTCCTTTTTGTTCCATTGTTTGTTTGATTGTTTATATATAGGAGAAGTCAATCCATTGTGAACTCTATTTATTCTCATGGTGCTTGTCTCTATCCTAGGAGGATTGGGAATACCTCTCATGACTTATCTCGGACTGGCCCTTGTGACCGGTTCAGGGTCCACTTGAGATGGTTCGTGAAAAAATGTTATCAGAGGAGGTCGAAACTTAGCAGACCTTTCTTTTTAGACCGCCCTTATTATTTGGGGGTATGTAATGGTATATTTATTAGGATTTTTGGGACTTTAGGGGTATGTTAGGGAAGAGTGTTGGGAACATGTGATCATTCTGATCCTAGAGTTTACACGGGATGTCATGTTTTATTACTTACCTTTGTTCTTGTTGATTGTTTGTTGTTGGGATGTGACAAGGGGAATCTAACTAATGGACTATGTGATCACACAAGGCCTAGAAATCCATGTGGAGTTGGGGCATGGTCCTAATAAGTCTCTCTGTGTTGGTGTTGTGTTTGACATATGGACGCCTACCATATGGTCAAGTCACCCTCCGACACTTGTTTCTTTTTGTGGCTTTCTGGGACCTTTCTTGATTTATGAATTTTGGTTTTGAAAATACTTGTATGAGAATTGTAAAAATGGATTTTAAAAGAAGGATTTGATTTTTAAAAGTAGAAAATTGGGTTTTCAAAAATTAAATATAATAATGGTTTTGGAGGGTTGTGTTTTTGGGAAAAAAAGAGGAAGTGGAAATGATTTAATGGGATTAGATTATCCATAAAATAACCTTTTGTTTTATTGGAATAAAATGTTTTGAAAGTGTGAATAATTTTTAGGTTATTAATAATCTTTGTTTTAAATGGGGTGTTTTGGGATGTTGATAAGTGTTTTAATATAATTAACTGGTATTGGAAATTAGTTTTGAGAGTTTCGTATTTTCCTAGAAATGGTATTGGTCTCAATGACCATCAGATTATGAAAAGACACCTTGCTAAATTTTAGAAAATGGGAAGGGGTTGTTTGGGGTAGCTTGGTTTTTTTAAATGTTTTTAAAAATGAAATGGGGTAGGTTTTTAAGAAAATGGTTCATGATGAAGTGTGGTTGGTTTTGTGTAATATGAAAATGGTTTTGACTTGTTGGTTCATGTTCCTTTTTAATGTATATGATTTTTTGGATTGATGTTGTTTTGTGTTGGCCTTTGGTGTTTTCATGGGTGCTCACATGCATGGTTTTATTGATATCTAGAATAATGGCCTATATGGAATGGTGGTTGGGTGCCTGGGGTGGCATGGAAATGTGCAAGTGTGTGATACTTGATGAAACACCATTGGTGAATGTGGAAGACCACACAGTTTGTTTGTTTTTCAAAAGTGTTTTGAGCTGAAACATTGTGGCCTTTGTTTATAAAAAAATGGTTATGTGACTAGTTTTTTCTATGTCTTAGAATAGTTGTTTATTCATTGAGCATACTTGTGATCAATAATTTCATAATCTGGTTGTATCTTGAGATGAGATCTTGTTAGTGTCTCGGTTTGGGAAAAATGTTCATTGGGTTTCTAAATATGTGTTTGATGTTGTGATGAAACCATGGATAGTTCTCTGTTTGAAATCATTCCTATTTATCAACCAAATTATTCATTTAAAATGTTAAATCCTCCTCTCCAGGTGATGGCTCAGCCTGGTTTTAGTAATAGAGAGCTGTTTGGGATCAATTTAAAGTGCTTCCAGGTCGTGATAATTCTTTTGGACATAACAGTTTCATTGAGTGATGTTGATGTGTATCACTGTATTCCTTGTCCATTTTTCTTCCCGTACATAGTGAGATAGAATTTTGATATATATATATATATATGAGTTCCTATTTATATGAAGGTGTTTTTTAGCATGTTATTCTTTTGAGTGATGTGATCCTTAGCACCCAGACGGCGGTGCAACAGATGTTTCAAGAATTAGGGCTCCAACCATAGGCCTCAGAGTGAATCTTTTCACGCAGTCAGGTAATCTCCAGAGGTGTTGGGGATCTTGACCATGCTCCTGCCTCCACCATTGTGGTATGGTAGTTTCTAAGTCTCTATTATGGTTTCTCATTTATGTGATTTTTTATTTTTCGATATAATCATGGTGGACTTACCCCTCACAAAGTGTCTATGGTATGCCTTCAGGGATGTGGGTTTTCGATCAATGTCCCTATGTTGACCGCTTGTGAAAATAGGGTGCAGTCATAGGGTTACCTGTTCATAGGTGGAGAGTGTTGGGTAGTTCCTTTGTTTCTTTTTTGGTATCAATGGCTTAATAATTGGGTCCCCTTCTCTCCCATCCCTGAGTGGTGGGGTTCTGGATCAGTGTCGACTGTGTTGGCCCTGTTCTTGTCCCCTTAATTTGGGAGTGGGTGGTTTAGATGTTCATGTTGTAACCATATTAACTTTGGTTTGAAGGTTGTAGTGGGACAGTTTTGGTGGTCTTGTATAAGTGATTCCCAATTCTATATAAGGTGGAATTATTGTTTGTTTGTTATAGGTTGGGTTCTAATGGTGGGGAGACCCACCACGTGTCTCATTGGTTTTTTCTTCCTAAAAACTTATATAGTCCTAGGTATATCTTAATGGTGGGGATTCCATTCCATAATCATCTAGAATCATTTGTTTCTTTGAGATATATTTCGTTTGGGTGATTGTCGGGTTCATTGGTAGAAGGCCCAACAACCGGGTTCTTGGTTTGGTTGTGGAGGTAGTGACTCGATCTTTCGGTTGATTCTTAGAAAATAGTTGAGAGTTGGTGTGTTTATTGAGTTAAGAGTATTAATATCCATTAATGTTTGATATTTTTTCATTGTATTATTATTCTGGGACATATATTTAAATAATCCTATGGTGTTGATCAATCTATTGGAATGTGCTATCTCTTTTCGGGGGCAGAAAGCTTTAATGGTGGGGATAATTGTCACACCAGGTTTTTCATGTCTTTGTTTTGATCTGGTTCATTGGAAATACCGATCCTTTTCATGGGTATTGGGTGAGATGAAAGTTGATTTTTTTAAGTTTCATCTCTGTCTAATCAATATAATTTGGGTTCCTCATTGCTTGTTTATGAGTTTTTTGGAGAAAGGGTGGTTATTTAATGATTTGGGCCAACCGTGAGCCCATTTTCAAATATAAAAACATATTTTGTTTCCTTTATAACTCATTAAATTTTTATCATTTTTGAATCATTCTACTTCCCACTTATCCTGAAAATATATATTGAAACTACCATATCCCTTTTGATCCCTTATAAATTCATAATCATGGTGAATTGGGGTTACTTATTTTGGTATTAGGACAACCCATGGGCCCATTTCTAGTTTTAAAAAACTAATTTCTTTATTCTATATTTAATATAATTTTAATTGTTTTGGATATTCCATCTCCCACTCTAAGACAATACCCCTACCCTCACCCCCATTATCAATTTCACATTTTTGGAGCTCATATGTGTAGTGAATTAGGGAAAACTTCTCAATGTCTCTGAAATCGTCCAATATCACAATAATAA
Source organism: Viscum album (assembly GCA_963277665.1). Taxonomy (NCBI): domain Eukaryota; kingdom Viridiplantae; phylum Streptophyta; class Magnoliopsida; order Santalales; family Viscaceae; genus Viscum; species Viscum album. The sequence goes on from OY728137.1 coordinate 1,215,869,197, forward strand.
ATTATTTCATTCACAAATAATTCCATTTTTACTCTTATTCCAAAAATTCATCTTTCCCTGGTTCGTATACACGATAGGAGACTCTCCAAGATGTTTCAAATCATTCCCTTTCCTCTATGGGTGAAGATCTAATGGAAGATGAAGAGTTTTCTACTTGGCAAGGTGAGATTCCTACTTTTTTATCCTCCCTCATACTCATCCTTTCATTATTTATTGGGTTTATATTCTACCCTAGTATTTCCAGATCTATGGTTTGGTTATAACATGGTTTTTGATGGAGGTAATATTCATTTAGGTATGGTATTCATATTTTTAGTGTTTATAAACCTGCCATGGGTGATTTCGGGTGTGCGTTTCCATTACGCCAAGGATTTGAGGTAGGATATCCCTTGTACCTACCTCTATCATTTAAGAATATTCATTTTCATATATTTTTCATCTGATATATTTGTTTATTATTATTTTTCATCATTTGTATAATTTTCTTGGTGTGAAAAACGGCTTTTTAATCCTTATTTTGTGAAAGGTAGTGTTGTTTTGTCATAAAAGTGTACCCAAAGGGTTTGTTTAAATGCTAAAGTATCTATAAAAACTATTTTGAAGGTTTAGAACCCGGTTGTTGTTATTTTTATTATGTTACAGTTTATTATATAAAATATGGCATGCAATTTGTGTTTTATTCTTTGTCAAGTTATTTAAATAAATTGTTTTCTTTAAAAAGGGCATGTCATGTGTTCGGTAAATTTCCCGGTTTGATTTTATGCGTTATATTTGATTTAAAACATAACTATTTGGATTTATAAATGAATTTAAAGAAGTATATATGATATTTTGGGTCCTTGTATGGCCTTACAATTTTTATTTTGTTTTACAAACAAATGGGTTTTGGTTTACAACATTTTTTGGACCGAGTTGTCTTAAAATGACCTGTTTCACATCCGTATGAAAATGGTTGTGGTTTGAATATGTAAATTGAATGTTTTAATGAATTTATGAATGTTTTTAGCTACTATAAATGGTGTGTATACACCTCCTAAATAAAATTGAAATATATACCTTGTTCAAAGGATAGTTTTGAGGAATGGCTTAAAGGCCCATTAGGCATTTTTTTTTGTAAAAATGTATTCACTGTGTATTTCATGTTATATCTTTTGGGGAAAATTTATGGTCAATGAAAAAGATTTATTAATTGGTTTTGTGGGTGCCTAATCTGGGTTTTTTTGTTATTGATGGGGGTTTGGCATTAAAAGATCATTTTTGAATGGTTTTTATGTGCAAGGCCTCGTTATACTACATGAAATTGTTTTATGAATTTTTTTAGTGGTTTCATGATTTGTGAAATAAATGTGAAGCATGTTTGCAGGATGTTTGTGTTTATGGTATGGTAATATAATTTTGATTTGGAAAGTGTATTTTATAATATGAGTAACTTGATTGAGCACTAAAAGGAGTCTTGGGTATCTAGGTGGGAGGACGTGTACTAGTATGCTAGTGATTCCTTGGGGATTGGCCCCTGTTTCATGTTGCATGTTTGACGATGACAACACTAACTAAACAATGATAACGATGTTGTTAGGGGACCACTAGGTTTTGGGTATTCTCCCTAATAGTGTCTCGTGTGTACGACAATAGATATTTATTGTGGTTACTTTCACCAAGATATGAGGTACCTAGGGCTCAGAACTAACTAGATCCTAGGGGTGTTCCCGTGACTTGTGCTCATTGGCTATTTTGTACTCACCGTCGACATATGGTGTTTTTTTGGTAAATTCAGTAGTGTGTTTTATTTATTTGAAAGTGTAATTTATTTAAATCATCCCTCTCCAAAACTATTATTATTTTGAAGTTTCACCTCTTTGAAAATTGTTACTAGAATTTTTGTTTATGAAACATGCAAGTTTTTGTATAGTAATTTTTTTATATATCATGGGACATGTTTTGGAAAACATAACATTATATATTGTATTTAAAACATAAAAATGATGTTTCATTTATTTTAATGGATGTGCAATTGGAATAGAATATCAGGCAAACCTACTATGTTCTAATACTAACGCCTATATTCTTCTTTGGTTTTTATCCCATACGAATGTTCCATATTGAGTTTGATAAACTTAGGAAAATTGTGATCATTACGTTGGAGAGTGACCAAAAGTGTCACATGGAGTTAGTTGGTTATCGGGTTTGGTCATATGGGTTGTTTTTTATTTGTACTTTCAGTTTCTTGTAAAAAATGTTCAGTTAAGTTTTTATATAAATTTATTTTGGGCTGTCATTTCTTTCTGCTATTTGTTTTATTGATTATATAAGGGAGATATCATTCCCTTGAGAACTCTATTGATTCCCTTGGTTCTTGACGCCATCTTGGGAGGACCAGGAACGCCTCTCGGGACTTGTTGCAGGCTGGCCCTTGTGACCAGTTTAGGGTTGACTCGGGATGGTTCGTGACACCATCAACCTGTGGGTGAAATTCTAGGATCAAGATTAATTGGGTCACAAATTAATCCTACAATACCTTCAATAATAGGGATTTAAAATGAAAATCATGATTTGAAACTATCATCAATGGGACTCCTTGGAGTCAAACTCTCTCCTCAATGTAGAGGCATCCCAAGCTCAATACTAAACTCTAGTCTTAGATAGCTTAGAAGTGGGCTGACATGGTGAGTCGATCAATGATAACCTACATGGCATCATGCTCTATGGACATATGTGGAAAACCTTTCATGAAGTCCATTGATATCCCATCAAACATGTTTTTCGTCACATCAAGGGGTTAAGCTAAACCTGTTGGAACCTGGTGCTCCGCCTTCACTTGTTGACAACTAATACATCGTTAAACAAACTCATCAACACCTTTATTCATCCCTAGCTACCAAAAATATGTTTTAGGTTCTTGTACATCTTCTCCACAACTATATGTACTTCCCAAAGGGATGTATGAAACTCCTCCAAAACCTCCTCACAAAATTCCACTAGTACTATTGTGCATTCTCTGAAAAGAACAACGTGCTCCCCACCTTCTGAATATCCATTAGGAGCATGCCCTATGGACATCTGATCATGTAGGGTCTCAAAGTCAATATAAGAATTTTTTTTCCTACCTAACTTGTTGTAAAAGTGGGGGGATAAAAACTATCGACTAGAGGTAAGCTATTCTATCCCCATCCACAAAGGAAAACTATAACGAGGCCAACTGATCCAATGCATGGTTCAGAAAATGAAAACTAGATCTACTACTGGGAGCATATACCACAATGTTAGACTTCTTAGGAGTATATAAAATCTCAAAGTCATAGTCCTGGGGGAACTCTAGTTATCTACTCTATCTCAAGTTCATATCCTTTGGAGATAATATTTAATTGGGAATCATCTGATCGGAGTAGAAGATAAACTACTAACCCATCAGGTAGTATCTCCACATCATCAACGCAAAGTCTACAACTACTTACTAAAAATCATGGGTTGAATAGTTATTCTTATGTTGTCTCAATTGTAATGTACCATAGGCAATCACTGTTTCACTCTACATCCATACAAAACTATTCCAAGTCCCTGATGCATCGCAGAACACTACTTACTCAAAACCCTCATCTAAAAATCTCATGATCAAAGCACTCTTAAAACTCTACCTCAACTATTGATAACACTATTAGAACTTCTCTTTCCACAAAAAAGGTTATCTCTTTCAAGTCAAACATGTCATAGGTGTTGATATACAATATAAATCAGATATGAATATCTGATAATAGTTTTCTATCTGAATAAAGTTCTACCCCTCCGACATGTTATTAGGTGGATCTCATGCAAACAATACCTAAACCATGGCTGGGTCCACTTAAACTCCATCCACTGAGATAACACTCCCCATAAAGTGGACTAAGTGAACCCATAACAGTCCCTCCAAGATATTCTCATCCATTTAGTGATCTCAGAGTATGTCCAGAACAATATTAAAGTATATCACATGATCCACCTTTGATGATGAGTACAAAAGGATATCTTCGATGAAGACTACCATGAACTGGTCTAAATATGGCTAAAATATCCAGTTAATGACTTCCATGAAAACATCTGGGGAATTCATCTTGCCATTGGAATTCATTAAGTACTCTTAGTGATGGTAAGGTCATCTAAAGTCTAGATTTGGTATATCGTCATCTCGTATGCATTATTGGTGGTATCCTGATCGAATGTCAAACATCAAGAACCATCATTCCACTCTCAACTGATCAAAGAGTTCATCGATCCTTGGTAGTTTAAAATCATTCCTCATGGTAACATTTTCAGGTATTGGTACTCCACACACAACCTCAAGCAATTGTCTACCTTTGTGGCTAATAAAATTGGGGTTGACTCGGGTGACACACTGGATCTCACAAAGCCCTTACTTTTCAAGTCCTCAAACTACACCCTCAGGTCGTGAATATCTGGGGATACATATGATATAATGGTGCAGATATGGATGGTGTCTCACGGTGTAAATAATTAGATAATTTTATTTCCTAGTGGGGAGGTAATATTGGAACAATTTTAAGAAATACATCTTCATACTCTACCACCACCGTAAGAAAAATGGAAACTCATTACATCTATTGCACTAAGGGTCAAGATAGACAATAGATGAGGTATAAAATTCACCATCCTAGGAATGATTCTATCCTATGCTTGAAGTGTTTTCTCTTCACCACAAAATGAAATCCTTATTCCATCTCTGCAGACACATCACACCCTTCACATAAAGTAGTCAATCAGGTCATAAACTGTAGATAGCCAATCCATACTCATAATTTCATCATGAGGACGTAATGCTACCACCATGAAGTTACAACAAAAACTCTCTCTTAAAAGGTTCAGGTCACACTATCGGTACAATTGTGTGATCATTGTGTCCTCTCTATATGTGTCGCTAAGCATTAGGATCAATTAAATAGTTAAAATAGAATCTCCAGGTCTTAAACAAGATATGTGGAGAAAAATGAATGACTAGCATCTATGTCTATCAGTACAAAAAAAATGTTTAAATGACACATATCATACCTTACATGATTCCTAGATCCCCGAGGTCATAAAAATTGATTTCATGCATCTCTCCCCCATGTCCTCTAGCTCCATGTGGCTAGCATGGACATTCTAGAGTTGGTGGTAGTAATAAGTTGAAACATTGACCACCACATTCTACTCTTTAAGATCCTCTTACACATCTTCCACCCTATAAATATGCCTTCTCCTATCAATCTCTATATATTATTGGTCCTTCCATGGTCTCCCTATTAGGATCATTGTGGGTTGGAAAATCTCGATTAAGATGTTCCCTACCATCACAATAATAGAACATCCTCTCCTTTTCCTATCTGGACCCACCCTATGAGATTTGAACTATAGATACTCTATCATTGGAGCCCCTCCCAAAACATCTCTCGCATATAGGTCCCTAGGACTGACATCATCTCCCATATGCTGAGGTCAATCATCCTTCATGTCCACTGCTGACTGTCTCAGGCTATATCTGCACTTCCAAGAAGCTTTCAACCACCAAAACTTTCTCAATCACCTCTGCATAAGAAGGAATGCATTGAGGTATAAGTCTATCTAGGATTTCTCTACATAGACCTCAATAGAAGTTTTAATCCATGATGTACTAATAACAAACCATATCTTTCAAGTAATAGGAATGGTTGGTAAACCAAAATGAATAATCAACCACTATCATGATACCTTGATGGAGCTAAAGAAGATATTGTATACGCATAGCTCTTAGTGTAACTGGGGATAACTCCTTTATAAATATATGGTCAAAATAATTCCTTGAATGTGTCCCCTCTTAATGAGTAAAGATATCCAAACTCCGCCATCACCATGTTGAGCCATGTAGAAGGCTCAATACTAGAACTTCCATTTAATTTTATAGTGTCCAGAATAGGCGGAAAACTCCGGCCACTGCATCAAGAAATTTCTCATATGCCTGAGGGCCAGACAAACTTATGAACATAATGGGTCTCTATCTAGGAAACTCGTGGAGGGTTCTCAGCCTATGCTCCACATTTAATGGTACGAGGGGTACCACATGTTTTTCAATAGGTTCCGGTATAGCTGGTTCACCGCCTTGAGGTGACATATGGGGAACATGTCCCTCTATCAAATCCTCATCATCGAGGGGGGTCATCCTCAAGATCAAGTTGATGAATTCAAACTAGAATTTTTCGTAGAGGGATCCTATATGAAAAAAATATGTACCACAATTAGTGAGTTTATTTGTCGAGCTAAATCATAAAGCACATGGAAACACAACCAATCCATATATGATGCTTGTACAATTATTTTCCATACAAAAAGTTTTCTCATGTGTCGAGTTGAGAAGCAGGTTGTTAGAGTCCTGGTGTATGGATACATCGGTCAGCCACACCAACACAGGAGTCCCTTTATTCAAGGATGAACTCAAAAAACATAACACTATTTTATTAAACAAATCTCATAGAATCTTGGTCCTAACATAGAATCGACCAGCTTTGATACCACTTTGTCATGACATGTCCTAGTGGGGATTGTTTCATGACACCCTATGCCTACCTCAAAAATGATAGGGGCTAGTGACTAGCACTGAGTAGTTATATAAATAAAATGGGAGGCATTGCCTATATACCTATATGCACACAAACATATCCAAGACTAACAAATGGGGAAATATAGAAACCACTAAGAAAACAATGCAGGAATAACTCTATATCCCAACCAACCGAGTATAAAAGGGAACTAAAGTATTGTGAAACTAGGCCAAATACAATCCCACTAAATTATTTTTTTAACCACATGTCCAACCTCTATGAAAAGGAATTGGGGATACTATCTATATTCATAGGAACAACCTAAACTTACATGATCTCACAATGCTCAATCCAGGTCCAGTCTACCTACAACTATATCAAAATGTCAATCGTCTGCACAAGAAAAGACACATGTGGGAAAATCCCAAGCATGAGTTAGTATAAAAATATTCAGTAGGACACTCCAAACCAACAAATAAATACACAAAGGATTGATACAATCATATCCACACAAATATATATCTACAACACATATAAGAATATCCAAATATAATCAATCATATACTTGTAGTCTAGAGGTAAGTCACAACTACCACAAATAAACACTAGGGATACAACTCAAAGATTCTATAAAGAACACATTCAGGAGAACACACTCTTGAGTATAATAGCATTGATGACATCCATTTGACATGTACTATTAATCGGGAACCATCATGAGAGAGAGATACATTGATATACCTAAAGAGGGAGATACACTACACATATGAGGATCACACCCAAGTCCATTGGGTGATAAAAATAACTAAATCCGGATTAATATTCTAAATATAGGATCAACACAATATAAAATTGGTTGAATTAATACCAAAGAATCTACATAAGGAATGAATAATGAATAAAGGATCTTCATCTTGGTGTCTTGGGTAATTCCAATAACTCTATATAGGATGTCCTGCTGAACGAATCATACTCCTATGAGTAGGATACGGTTTTCACCAACCATCAGGGAAACAATCAAGGAAATTAACCATAATGAAATTTTTTTCTAAGATATTGTGGAAAAGAGATTCAAGACATGTAGAAATGGGTACACAATGTGTAGTAGGATCAAAGGTTTTTCCCCTTGACCCATGGTAATACCTGTGTACAATGGAAAATGTCATTAGAACATGTTGGGTATAAGATAGTTACATTCCGTGTTAAAGGAGTAACACACCATGTCCTTCCATTTGTAGTCCACCCATGTAATCTGGAAATATTCCTGTACACGGTGTCAACTCATGTGTCTTCTGCCATGTACCAGTACATGGGGTAGTCCATGTACTTGGACCAGGATAAGTTGTGTTGTGGGGTACATACCATGTAGGCAACCTGTGTGCTCCACACCACATATGTGTATCTCCCAAGATACACACCAAGTATCCAGAAAGGGTGTACAATACGTTTGATAGAGTAATACACCATGTGAAATTTAACCATATCCCAAAACCATAGTTTCCAATCATTTGGGGCCACACACAATGTAACCCTAGGTCACACTCCATATTCATCAGGGTTTTCTATAATGCATGGTTCTTCCTCCGCTTATCGCGGGAGATCTTCCAAAATCCAATTTTGTTTTTCATTCACCTAGAAACTATGGATCTATGCTTTCTTCATCACCCAAAGACCGAATCGAGGTGGTTTTGGACATTAATTAGCTCATATAAACATTTTTATTAATTACGACCCAAACATCTCAAAAAATAGTTTCTTCAGATTCACTCTAATTCATCTGTCGTTGTTGCCACTTCACCTCCATTAGGATGTCCCAAAGATAGATATATAATTCAATATCATTGAATCATGAAACAAAGGTGAAACAGTCATTGATTAATAAAAATGAAAATAATCAAAAAACACACATAGAAAATAGAGGAGAGAAAATCACAATGAACTAATTTTTTGAATGAACCTTGACCGTTGTCCATTCCGTTCTTGATCTATTCCTATAGGAATGATCAAAAAGTTAAATCAATACTGAAAATAATCATACCCCATAAATCCCACAATTAAACCCATTCCACAAGGTTACAATCGAACCACTAATCAAATTGTTTATTTGTTGGTCCACGTTCATCGTTATATCTAACAACAGGGAATGAAATCTAAAATTACCCATCCCACCATGGAATTGGATCATTTTATTTTGAATATCGATTCTTGCTGGTGAGATATGTTAAGAATGATCTCCGATCCAATTATCTATCATCATCACACAGATAATTCTCTATGGATTCTCTCCAAATCTTATAGGGAATTTCCAAGGTTTTGAGCCTAACCTTGGATCTCTTCCTAAAGAATTACATAGAATAATAAGTTCCATAACATTTCTACATCAACGAAATGAATAAATAAATTAAATATTCAATTTATTTATTTTTTTAAATTCCCAAAACTATTTTTCACTGAAGACCCACGTAATATAATGTTAGGTCTCACCTAAGGTAAAGTCAATTCTCTGAATGCAGCGGTGCCCTCATATTTCTGATCTGGAAATCTATTTAGAAGATATTCCACTTTTTCAAGAAAAATGTGCACACATTCAATTTAAAATTTAAATATATTTCAAATATTTATTCCAAGAATATTGTGTTTTAGAATCACACACTGTCTCAATACCCAGTCTCAAAATAAATCCAAATAATATTTAAAAATGATACACAGAAATTTCATGATGTTACAATAAATCTCAAACTTGGGATTTTATTTTGAATTATTTTTCTGCTTATTTTATTATATCTATTATTCCTTTTAGTCCTTTTGAGTACCCTAAGAATAATGGAAAATTTGGAATTCAAAGTAGGTAGAACATGGTCAGTCCCAGGTTATGTGAAACTGTGTGATTTTCCCAGGAAACCGTGCTTCAACGTTTCATTTTTAGACAGAGCCTTATCACACAATTAGCACATGGTTTTTAAACTGTGCAGGCTAACCATATGATATATCCCTAGTGGATAGTTGTGAATTCATTATTACCACATGGTTTGACAAACTATGAATACTAACCATGCAGTGCGTCTATGTCATTACAAATGTGGATTTTATCCATTTTACCCTATCCAGATTTAACCCCAAATCACCCATCTCTCCCCACAATAGATTTATAACCCCTAGTATTCCTCTCCCATCCTTTAAACTCCATTGGGATCCATTCTGGGGGGGGGGGGTTCCCTTCATATTCATCAAGAAAACTACAATTAAGTGTCTTCTTGGCTATTTCTCCCTCTATTCCAGGGTTTCCTTCCCTTTTATTTGGGGTTATTCTTCTCCAATGGGTTGGCTGTAGATTTTAGGGTATGATCATGGTTATTGGGGTTTATTATTGATGATATAGGTTCTATCTTTCATCTTTAAGGCATGGTTCAGGTATGGTTGGAGATTCAAACATGATTACAGATGTTTCAACCCCCAAGGTGGGTGATTATGTTCTTAAACATTATTTGAAAAATTTATGTTAAATCCTTGAGTATTGTCGAATGTTCTATGATTTATTTTTGTTGGAAAATGTGTTGTTTAAAGGATTTTATTTGAATTGGGGTTGAAAATGGTCTTTCTATATGAAATTGTGTTTAATTCATATGTAAAGACTTTTTGGTCCTCTTTTGGATTCTTTTTAACTTGTGCCAAGGATTTATTAAATTATAAAACTGATGAAAACCAAAATTTGAAATATTTGTCATTTGTACTTGATTTTAAAAGGGGATTTTGGGTGTTCATGTTATGTCATGTTGTGTGTGTTTCGTGTTTTACTAGAATAATGTGAGGACGGAGGGTTATGTGTAACATGGAGGATACTCGAGAAAAATGGGAATCATAGCTAACTAGGTGGGTATACTAGGACTAGTATGCTAGTGATTTAGAATTTTCTTTAGCCTAGATTCACTAAGCAGGATCAGTGATGACAATAGTAACTAAATACTTCCGATGATTGGTGATCAATATAATCATAAATTTGTCTCCTTTTAGTGGCACATGCTTGATAATGTGGATGGTTGTGGTTTTATACAAATTTTCACCAAGTTAATATGGCTCTAGGTTTCCACTATTTTCTATTTCCTATAGGGATCCACTGTGATGTGGTTCTATATGGTGATATTGTACTTATTGTCTATATGTGGTATATTTTTCAGTTATTTCAATATAAAGGATGGGTTTCTCTAAGAAAATTTATAAGATTTTATCTAAAATTTCCTTTATAAAACATGATATATTATTTATCTTATAATGTGTGCAGCATGGAATATTTTATTAGGTGGCAGCCTACTAGGCCTTGGAACACATTGTAAATACACCCTTTGGTATGAATAAACTTTGTTTTTTTGATGTAGGTAACAGAATGGTTGTTTGAGATGGTGGATCAGGTTTCCAGTGACCTTCAATGAAGATGTTTTTTGTTGGTGGATTTATGATAAAAATTAACTCTTCATATCATATATTTTGAGATAGCCTTGTTTATCCTTTTGTAATATCTTTTTTGTGTTTTTTGTGTAATCATTGTGACATATATCTTGAAAATTGTTAATTCCTTGTTTGTTTGGGATTTTCAGTTTTGGTCTACCTATATTGATGTTTGTTTAATGTTTAAAAATTTGGGAAAATCATTCCCATGATTTCATTATGATATGAGGGAATTTATTACCAGATTGGGGGGGATCTGGAACACCCATCTAGCCTTGCCTTGGATTGGTTCGAGAATCAGTTTGAATGACGACCCGGCTTGGTTCATGAGAAAATTTATCAGATACGAGTTTTCTATTTTGTTCTTGTTACATGGGTTGATTATAAATATACTATATGTATGATTATCGAGGATTAATGATCTGATTTCGAGTATGGTTCTTGGGTAGCACACCATGTTAAAGACCTTAAATCACTATGGGATATTGTGATTTCTGTTTGACATCTCCTCTATGTGGGTTGTATCTGATGCATAATGTACATGGAAACTGGTTGAGGGGAAAGTGGTTTTGTAGTTTCATTATCGTGGAATGTTTAATTTATTCATATTTGATGTTATTGCTGAAATTTTTCAGAATCTTTGTATTAATAGTTTTTCATGTGAGTATTTATTTTTTGTTGGGACATGCCTCTTCATACAATTCCCTAACAACTGTGAGAAGAATCTTGAGAGAGTTCCCCCTCACCACTTGATCACATGTTGGTAGAATATGTTATCCAGGCTATTGAGGCAATACGACAAGGATCATGTCTTACTCCTTCCCCCATGGGGGAAGCTGAACCTGGTACTAGGAAATACAACATCCAAGAGTTTCTCAAGAAAAAACATCCATGTTTTTGAGGTCACACGTAACCTCAGTATGTGGAGGAATGGATTGATAATATGGAACACATGTTTGAATTATTGGACACTCATAAAGAGTTCAAGGTGAAATACACCTCATTCCTACTAGAAATTCATAGTCGAATGTGGTGGGACTTAGTGGTCCAAAAGTGGATGTATGAGCAGATGAGTTATAAGGACAACAAATATGTCTTTAAAATCTATTATTTCCCCAAATACTCAGATTATTATAATTCATAAAAGTTTACAAATGTTGTTCATGGGAATCAGTTAGTGATAGATTATACCAATAGTTTTCTAGAGATAGTTTGGTATGCACCTAATGTAGTCTCCAATGTGAAGATGAAGGCTCATAGGTTCAAAAGGGGTTACAGCCTAAGAAATATTCTTAGGTCTTTCTATTCATGCTAGATACCTATACTATTATGGATGATTAGGATTTTAGGGTGGAGATTGACCACAAGGGATTGTATGGTTCCTCTTGGGCTATGTTAGTGATGGGAAATGGTAGTTCTTCTAAGAAGAAGAGGAAACTAGTTGTCCAAGGGAAGAAGGGAGGTCGTAGTTAAGGCATTCCTTCCAAGAATCCTTCATTTATGGATTCTGATGTATAGTCTGTTATGATGCACCATTGTGGGAACGTGGGACACATTCAACAAAATAGTAACTATCCTCCCCAATCATGTCATCAATGTGGAGATATGGGGAACATATAACAACTTTACAGATCCACACATTCATATAGGAGTGGACAAGGATCAGTAGCTTTCATTGGGATAAAATCCCAATCAGAGCCATCCCTGAAGGTGGGATATCTTTTTTGTGGTCATGGTGGTAGGACCAGATCTTCTTCTAGTTAGAGTCAGTTCAAAGATGAGCCACAGGTCAATGGTCATGTTCAAACATAGGTAGAGACCATACATCTTCATGTGGTGGATCAATCAACAATGAGATCAGATATATGACCCTTTATAGATTGAGGTTCCATTTTAATCACATTTTATTTATCAAACATTTTATTTGACATGAGTTTTTCTATTTATTTTATCTCGTCTAGTATCTTGAATCTGTTTAATTTTTCAACTGATCTCATGTCTTATGTGATGGAGTTGGTAACACCACAGGGTAATGAAGTGAAGGGTCTCAGGTGTCTATCTTGTACACTATTCGTGTAAGTGGTTGAGCTAGAATGGGATTTACTAGACTTAGATATGGATCTATTTGATGTAATCCTTAGCATGGAATGGATAGTGCACTTCCATGTGCACATTAATTGACATAGGAGTTGGGTTAGTTTCATGTCACGTTATGTGAGTGACCATGTTTTCCATGGGGAAAGGGATCCTCAGTCGGGTCGTTATGGACCTCCACTCCCAAAATTGGGTAATCTTGTTTTTTTAATTATCATCATTCATGACGGAAGATGATGTCACTGCCCTTGATGGCGGATTACCTCCTATAGTGGATGTGTTCCCATATGTATTTCTAGATAAATTTTCTGGTTTACCCTAGAGCGGTATGTAGATTTCTAAATTGATTCGGCACCAATGACACAACCAATATATTTTCCCTCATATCATTTGGCCCCCACCGAGTAGGGGGATTTAATGATAAAACCAGAATATTTGGAATCCAAAGTGTTCATTCTCCCGAGCGTCACTCTTTTGGTTAGCTAAATGTTGTTCGTGAATAATGCTAATAGATCTCTCCAGTTGTGTATCTATTAACAAAATATAAATAAATAAACCATTAAGAACAAGTATATTTCCCCCCAAATTGATGACCTGTCTGATCAGATTAAAGGGGCATAGTGGTCATCCATTATAAAATTTCATTTGGTTAACCACCAGGTTAGGTAAAAAGTGGTTGATATTCTGAAAACAGATTTCTGAAGTATGTATTACCACTTCGAGTACTTGGTCATGCATTCCATATTGACTAATTATCCATCGGTCTTCATGGAACCCGTTAAAAATCTTGATTCCTTCATTGTGGAATTTACGGAAGGCATCCTTTTTATTATGGATCCAAAGAAGAGAATGAGAATCATCTATGGATAATTCTAAGAACAATTTGGGATTATCATCTCAATGAAAAGTTTTCAAGATGCAATTTTTAGATTAGGGAATTGAATTTTATGGGCCACGACATCTAAGATCAATGGGATTGAGTGGGCCTTGAAAAAATTAGTGTAGTTATGTCTTAGGATCTGTTGAAGAATGTGTTCGTGATCAAGAGTTTCATTAGCCTCACAAGTGATTACGAGTAGTTTGTTTGGGATTTCACTCTATAGGATTCACTTATGTATACACTCACTAAAAAAGGGGTTATGCTTGATGGGAGCCTTGAAAATTAGTATTCCAGTGTGGATATGAAGTGTTGGTTGACTACTGCCCCTTTATAGATCATTTTGGAATATGGGAAGGGGTATAAGGTTTATTATGATGCCTTAGGTATGGGTCTTAGGGGTGTGATCATTCAAGATGATCATGTGGTGTCATATGGCTCTCTCCAAATCCAACCACATCAAATGAATTACCTAACCCCTGACTTGGAGTTGGTAGAGGTGATTCATGGCCCAAATCCATTGCATAATTATCTTCAGGGGATAAATTTATTTTCTATTATTATCATAATATCCTAGACTACATATTCTATCAAAATGTTTTTAATTTGTGGTTGTTTCATTGGATCGATTATCTATTGGGGTTTGACTTTGATAACTTATAAACCTTATAAATGGTAATGTGGTGGTTGTCTCCTTGAGAAGAAAAGTGTAAGTGTAGGTATTGAGGTAGTCTAGTGACGAGAGGACCCTGATGGGGCTCTTTGTCCTGATGCTCTTGGAGACCAAAGAGCACTGTGGAGGTGCATTATTGGATAGCGTTTAGTTGGATCCTTCTCTTCTCAAACTAATTAAGTGGGAGAATCTTTGTGGTGTACTATACTAGAATTCAATCAATTCCTTCATGGTGGGGAGGCATCTCAAGATTCTTTATTATCTCCCATGTGAGTTCTTTGTTTCAAAGGTTATTTATTGATATTTTTTGTCTGAAAAAAGGTGGTGATACAGGATACATACCAGTCTTAGTGGGATGTTCTTCTAGGGACAACCAAGATGTAATATGATTTTCTTCAGTAGTCTTTGTGTCTAAGTATGAGGCGTGACATGGTTGAATTCATGTTAATATTCTATATATGCAAGCAGGTAGATGCAGATCATCAAAGGTCCTCAGGTTTTCTCAAACCAATACCAATTCCTACCTGGAAGTTAGTCAAGATCCCCAAGGATTTTATTATTGTCTTTCCTCTTACACCCTATAGGATTCATTCTATTTGGGTGGTGGTTTATCATCTTACCATGTCATCCCACTTCATTCCAATCAATGAATTTGAAAAAATGGATGAGCTTGGTCAGTTATATGTTCAAGAGGTAGTGAGGCTTCATGGTGTGCTATCAATAATCATATCTGATAGGGATAAATGTTTCTCCTCCCAGTTTTGGGAAGTACTTCAAAAGAAATTGGGGCAAAACTCAAGATGATTACATCAACCATCCTCAAACAAATGGTGAAATAGGGCAGACAAATCAGGTTATGGAAGGTATTATTCGTTCATGTGCATTGGATTTCAAATATTCATGGGATAGCCACAAGGGATTGGTTATGTTTTATTAAAATAATATTTACCAATACTCTATTAGAAAGGATACTTTTGAAGCTCTCTATGGTCAGTTGTGTTGGTATCCTTTTTGTTGGGTAGAGGTAGGCAATACCTCAATGTCCTGTCCAAGCCTTGTGCAAGTGACATATGAGAAATTCAAGTTAATCAGAAAGTGATTATTAATATCTGAAAGTTTTCACAAAACATATTATTATCAAAGGTGATTATATATTGAGTTTTCTATGGGTGATCGAGTGTTCATGAATGTAGCACCTCATTTAGGTCCTCATCATTTTGGAAAGCAGGGAAATATAATGTCGATGTATGTTGGCCCTTTTGAAATCATTGAGAAAATTGGAAAGGTGGAATATAGGTTAGATTTTCATTCATAGATGACATCAATACACAACGTGATTCATGTTCCCCAATTGAAAATTATTAATCTGAATCCATATCATGTTTTTAATTGTGAAGAGTTAGAGATAGAAGATTATTTTTATGTGCTGGAATGGCCAGTGTGGATAGATGATTCCCAAGAGAATGTGATTTATGGGAAGCCTATTCCATTGGTATGTGTTCTTTTACATCATGTTAAAGATATAAAAGACTTGGGAGAAGATGTTCTAGGTTGAGAAAACGTAACCATTTTTATTTTCTGATCATGTTCTGAAATCACTTTCCAAGGATGGAAATTTCACGTGATAAAGAGAATTTTCCCACTCGTGATTTTATTTTGAGGTATTTTTCTATTTATTATTGATATATATTTTCATCCTTAGATTCCAATTGAGTTTCGTATGAAAAATTTAAAAACAATTCCTTAATTGAAGGTGGCTCACAATTTGCGCATGGTTAAAGGAGATCATTTTCTTATCTTAGGAAACTGTGCACCAAAGTGTCATTTTTGGGAAGAGGCTTATCACATGATTAGTTAATGGTTTGTAACCCATGGAGATAGACCATACAACATATCCCTAGTGGAAAACTACAACTTCACGGCTGCCCAAGGGTTTGAATAACTATATGGACTAACCGTGAGGCCCGTTATGGTCATTAAAAATGTTGATTTTACAATTTTTCTCCGGTCTATATTTATCGCCAAATAACCCCATATATCCCCCACTCAGTATTTCAAACCCTAGGTGCACCATCCCCTTCCTCCAGCCTCACTTGGGATCCATTTTGGTGGGTGTTTTACCTTGGATTCTTCAAAGAAACCCCAAGTGTCTTCTTTATTTTTATGTCTAATCTATAGGGCTCCCTTCCCTTTTCATTGGGGGTATTCTTCTCTAGTAGATTGGATGCCTATTTTTGGGTTATATCTCGGTTCATAGGGATTATTCTTGATGTTATAGGTCACGTCCTATATAATTAAGGAGTGATTCATTTGTAGTTGGCGTTTTGTATCAAATTCTAGATGTTTCTACACCCAAATCATGTGATTATGTGCTCAAACGTTATTTGAAAAAAAATAAAATTTCGTGATTAATTATTTTTGGATGGTTTGTTGTGATGTGTGTGGTGGAAATGGTTTTCTAGAATTATTTTATGTGAATTGGGTTTGAAAATGGGTTTTCTAATGAAACCGGGTTTAATTATTATATAAACCCTTGTTGTCCCTCTTATAGAAGCTTTATCAGTTTTCAAAGGATTTTTTAAAATATAAAAGTGATGAGAACCATATTTTGAAATTTTCATAGGATGTGATTAATTTTAAATATGGATTTCTGGTGTGAAAGATATTACATGTTGTGTGTGTTTCATGTTTGAATTGAATAATGTGAGGACGGTGTGTTATGTGTAACATGGAACATATTTGAGCACAAAGGGAATCCTAGTTGACTAAGAGGGTGGATATAGACTAGTATTCTTGTGATATAGAAGTGGAGTAAACCCAGATTCACTTAGTGAGATTGACGATGGAAACACTAACAAAATACTTATGATGATTGGAGATCACTAAAATCAAGGATGTTTCTCCTCTCCAATGGATTTTTCTTGAGAAAATTGATGGATTTGGTTTCAATGCCACCTTTCACAGAGATATAATGTTTATAGGATTCTAGTATTAGCAAGTGACTATAGGGATCTCATGTGAGATGGTTCTCTTTGGTGGTATCACACTTACCATCTCCATATAGTATATTTTGTGGTTATTTCCAAAGTAAGCATGACTTTCAATAAAATTGTTTTCCAGAATATTGAATTCACCATTTTCTTTTATAAAAAATGCCTGTTTATATATCTTATAAGGTTTATTACATGGAATATTTTATAGGGTGGAAATATACTAACTCTTGGATCACACGCTTCTTACACCCATTGGTGTGAGTGGAGTTGGATATGTTTGACAGAGGTAAAGGATATGTTTATGAGATAGTGGGTTGGGTTTCTAGTGGTATTATTTGGTGAGGTTTCTTGGTGGTGGCTTGAGGATGATGCTCCTCTCATCCAATAGCCTCATTATTCATTGGGTTGTAGCATTTTTGGGTTTTATTTATAAAAACACTACAAATTAAATTTCAAAAATTTCTAATGATTGGTTTGTTTGGGATTTTATTTTTTGGGTTTCTTAAATTTTTGTTTTTTATGTTTATAAATTTAGGTAAATTCTTCTCATGCTAACATTATGGTACCCGGGAACTTGTTTTCATTTTGGGAATGCCCTTCAAGTCATGCCATAGACTAGGTCAGGCATTAGTTTGGATGACAACTTGGCTTGGTTCGGCATAAGAAAACTCCCATTATATATAATTAAATGGTTCAAAAACAACATACTAACTCCATCATTAAAAAAAGTTAAATCGGTGTACTTATCTTATAAATATTATTTATTTTAAAAAAAATATTTAAATAGATGATGGAAATAACAGTAAATACAAAATAAATTTATAAATGATGAATTCTTTGTATATTAGAGAAATTATAACATAAATATTTATATGATGACTAATAATGTGTAAAAAATAATTTAATTTAATGAGTTTGGTGGGAAATTCATCATAAATTTTTTCACTACAAAAAATATAGTATTTATAATGATTGATTGTGGTAGATTAATAAATATATCATTATTTATTCTAAATAATCAAAAAATTTATATTTAAATAATATTAATAATATATTCCTCAATATTTATACAAATTTTTGGTCAATATAAAAAATTTCAACATTAAAAGTTTCATTTAATTGGACTTGTTTTTACACTCCATAATTCTAGATTAATAACCCATTAACATTATGTTTAGGTGATCCTATAAGATGACCCAAGGTCTTAAAAAAATGAAATATATTTGAAATAATGTAACATGGATCCATATATTTAATAATATTAATTTTTTCAAAATATAAAGTTAATTGAATATAAACCATTAAAAAAATCACCTTATGTCCTTATTGTATCATTTTAGATTATAACCTTGATAAAAATAATTGTGGATCATATCACAATTTGTGAATATAACTATATTCAAGGGTAAAATTATAGGGAGTTCATCTATCATTTGATAAATTTTAATATTAATTTTTATTCCCATGGTCAAATACTTCATGATCTAATAGATAAATTTTCATCTATTGTGTTTTTATTTAAAATAACCAATAATTTCATTAATATTCTACTAATGTAAATAAATTTATACAAAAAATAAAAAATAATTCTCAAAATGTAATTTTAATATAAAGGAAATTAATGAGATGGTTTTTACTAATTTAAACAAAGAAATGAAACCATTTTTTTTATAAAAATAAAAAATTATTGGTTATTATTAAAAAAATATAATATTATTATGTCTCTGTTGGGATCAGAAAATATACGTTACATAGGTTTCCATGAATTCCCAAATATGGTCCTAATATTGTACAAATTAGTTGAGTATTATAAAAATGAAATTTAATTTAATGACTATAATGTAAATGTTTTCTCCATGTGTTTTTTGAGTCCTCATACACTACAAGATTTATATTCCTCTTAAACATTTTTTTAATGTGGTGGTATGGTGGTGAGAACTAGTTATCAGGAATGTACCATAGATTCCATCAAAATATATGGATTCATTTGTGATATAATTTTTTTTAAACACATTCCCAAAAAAATTATTCATGGAATTCTCAATAACCATTAAGATAAATCATTATGTTAACTTCAATTTTACAGATCACAGAACCAAAATAAGAAATCAGGTAAAAATTTATTGTTTTTTAGTTATAATTTTTATGAAGTATTTTTTTCTAAATACTAGTTGTGCTATCAACTAATGTACACAACCATGACCTATTTAATTCAACTCTTGTTCCTTATAGATGTCCCATGAATATTCTATGCTATTTCCACATGCATGCCTTGATTCATAAATGGGTTTATAAGAAGTTCCATGTAGTTACCTAGACTAGAAAAGAGATTAACATTAAATTGATTATAAAAAAAGAACTGTATCAACATATTTCAACAATTTGGTACACACAAGGCTAGAACAAGAGCCACGAGAGAGCATAAATCTCTATCCTACTATACTGTTATTTCAAAAACGTTCTCACAAGTGTTTTTTTAATTAAAACGAGGACATGTAATAGATATTAATTTTCATATACCTCTATATAGAATAGAGTAAATGTCCCCTTTCAAGGATAATATTTAAGAACAATGTGATAATTATGATCGATCCTATGATCCATCCATTAATGGTTTTACCCATCCCAAAAGGGATCACTAGGTAACCCTATTACCACATGATACTTATATTAGGAGTGGAACCCCACCCTCAAGGTATCAATAGGGCGCCTCATTCTACTTGGTCTCCTATAATGGTCAATATACTAATTTATACTAAGTGTATCTTAATACCTTAGTGGACCTTTTCCCTTATACTTACCTTAAATTGTGGTTTTTTCCTCACCCTCATACGTGGGATCAATGTTAACCCAAGTAACTAAGAATTTATCATATTGGGTGATATATTAGGAATAATCTCCATACCATCCCTGAGTTCATCCAGTGAATTTCAATCGATGGGAATCCAATCTAGTATAATTCCCTTCCATTCTATTTCTTGTCTCACTAACCTTACTAATCTAGAAATGACTAAAACTTCAAAAGTCACACATTAATCAATTTCTTTGAAAACAAAACTTGATGTCTATGTCATATAAAATTAACCTACATGATACAATGGTTATTGATTCATAAACTTAAATGTGACAACTTTAGTAATTTCTACATGAAATTAAAAGGAATTTTGGTCCACATCATATATTACTAAAATATGTTGGTTTCTTTCACACGCTGACTTTTTCAATTAATTTTTATTTTATTATTTCTTATTTTCAGGTTCTCTCGCCAAGGTTTGGGATGGGTCCCGATTTAATTTTTTTGATGTTTAATGACTTTGGTAGGATTCAAACTTGTGCGTGGGAACCACATGGTTAGTAGTAACAGTGCGGTCTCCCCCGGTGCTTGCACGGGTGCCCAAGTGGACTAGAATGAGGCATATAGCATGCACATGATTTATTAAGCCATGCAGCGAGCGTGCGGTTACCCAGGTTTTAGAATAAGATAAATAAATGGATTAAAACATAAAATAATGTTCGATGGTAAATATAATGTTTTTATTTTTATTATTATTATGATTATTATTAATAATATTAATATCATTAATTATATTATTATTATATTTATTCTTATTGTTTTTAAGAAAAGTAATTACTTTTTTATTAAACATAAAATTGTTATAGTAATGGTATTATTATTACTATTGTAATATTATTATTATAGTCAATATTTTTATTTTTGTTTTTATTATTAATTATTATTATTGTAATTATTATAATTATTATAATTATAATAATTTTAATAAAAAAAGAAAGCTTACCCTAGACTACCCGCACAGTGCCCCCTCCCCCTTCGTTTCCTTTTCAACGCACCAAGGCCCTGCACCCTAGCCCTAGCTGCTCCACCATCATTCCCCTTACCTCACGCCGTACAACCATGCTCTAGTAGAAGCGTCACCCTCACACTCGTCCCTCTTTCCCTAGCCACCTCAAGCGCCTTCTCTCTCCGCCCTCGGTCTCACCCCCTAAGTACACTTGGCCCTATCTACACCCATCACTCTACATCGCCCAACACCCCCATCACTCTACCTCTCTCTCCCCTTGCATGACCTTACCCTAGGCCTCACCTTATCCCAGCACCGTTTCCATTGCCTCACTCCGGCTAGCCGCCTCAACCCTCGTCCCCTCGCACCTCCAGCCTCCGACCAGCCTCATGACCTAGCAGCACCAGCGCCGCTCTCCTAGTATGCAACCAGCCAATGACACCTCTGAACTCTTGCACTCCAGTTTGGATGTATCCATCTAGGCCACACTCCAGCCTCCACCCCCAACCTGCTCTCCTTTTCTCTGGCCAGCAGCACATCAAAACCCTCCTCACTTTGGTTGTGTTTTATTATTATAAATTTTATCTTTGGTGTTATTTTTTTTAGAAAAATAATAATACAATGAATAGGGATTCATGTGTTTTTTTCATTATTTTAGGTGTGCGGTTAATCTGTAGGGTGTTGTTATTCCTCCCGTTGAAGTGTCGTTGCATCCTCTCTTGACTTGAGGTAGGAAAATTGATAAATATTCTTTTACAATGCATTTATTTAGTGCTTGGATCTTCCAATTATTTTTATTTTATATTATTATATAGTTTTCATCACCGCCATAAATTTTATTAGTCTATGCATTTATTTGTTTTTGGAATTTTTCAAAAAATGGCTTTTGATGAAATTTTTCACCTATGTTCTTGTATTTTTACATTTATTATGTTTGATTAAAATTCATATATATTTCCATTCTGAATTTTTATATTAAAGTACAAAATCAAGTTTAAAATTTTTTTAAAATATGATTCACACCTTCACAATGCACGGAATTAGTTTGTTATGGTGTTTTCTAGATGATTTAATTTATTAAAAGTATGTTTAAATGATTTTCATAAATAATGATTAGTATTTTGGAACATATTCTGTTTATTCAAATTGAAAGGTTTTCTTTTTAACAGGATTATGGGTTCTTATGAAATTCTTACTACACACATTGTTATGGAAATGTTTATTTAGCTGTAAAAATGATCTGAAGTGTATAGTTTTGGAATGGTGTGGTTTTTTAAACATTTTAATTTTTAGGGAATGTTAATGATTACTAAGGTTATTTTTTTGTGTTTCCTAAATAAGGTTAGTGGTTAGACATGGTTCTTAATCAAATGGTTGTTTTTATATAAATCATTTAAAGGGTCTTATTGGTTGTTGGTGTATGACTAAATGTTGGTGCATCCATGGGTGAACTAAGTTAACACATGGATGTTTCAACAAATAATGGTGATTCCTTATGTTGGGGTTGTCAAGAATGTTCAGTTTTATAAATGGTTATTATTTTTCTAAATAAGGTTGGGTCATTTGTGTGGGTTATAAAAATGGATTTTAAAGGTGTTCCTCAAGTTTGGCCCATTTGGCCTTAAAACATAATTTGGAATGAGTTAAAATAGTATTGGTCATTTGGCTCTTGGTTTGAGTTTTGGTGAATGTTTTCTTAATGGGATATTTGGTATTGAAAATATGAAAATGGTGTTTGGTGTTTTTTTGGAAATGGTTCATAAAATTTTTTTGGTCTTGGAAACCATTGTACCATTTGGAATTTTAAACCTATGAATTTAAGGGCCTGTTTAGAACTTTTAACCCAAGGGTAATGTTTGAAATAACTTTTCAAGGATATTGGGAATTGGAAAAAGTGTATTCTCCATTAGACACTATGAACATTTTATAAAATGGATTTAATGATTTCATGCCATGACGGCACGGTTGGCACCTTTTATGATATGATGTATATATATTTTTAGGGCATCTCTATAGGGGGATATCCATTTATGGGTTATCATATAGAGTTTATGTGTTTGGGGTAGAAAATTGTTGTGAGATGAGTCATGCGTGAGAGAGCCTTCTTTCTTACACAATATTATTATAACCACCATGGGTTCATGAGAATATTTTAGATGATCGGGTGACAGTTTCTGATCAACCCAAATTAGACGAGTTGGTACCCCCTGGATTGGTGGTTTGGATAGGTGGTATTTTCCACTGGATTGGTCAATTAGAGGATGACCAATTTGTTATAGACTTATGAGTTTCACTATATGTCGATAGGTGGTTCCGAAACCAAGTATGTCCTGGGGTCTTTGAGGGATGTTTAGAATCACCCATGATTACTTGATTATTTAAATTGTTTGTTTTCTTTCTATCATTCTGATTATTTCTAAATTTCCTTGTTTACCTGTATTATTTTATCCATCTTGAATTTCTTTTGTCTCAGAGTTTGTTTATAAAATTATAAAGGATTATATTGAAATAGCATGTAGAAACAGTTGGATTTCAAAATGGAAAAAATCATGTATCTTCTTTTAAAATGTGAAAACCCTATTTTTATAATTGCATTTCAAACCTATGTCATTGGATTGTTTTGGTAAGTGAGATTCTTGCCTCAAGTGGCTTACCTTGGCCACCCAAATGATCATTATTAATTATCATGCCTATTTTATCATTTTAGTTTCAGGTTTCATTTTCTCAGGTTTGTCTTGGATGAGATTCTGATTATTGGATAATGGTAGGCCTTTGGTTGGGAGGTGACCAGGAAAGTCACATAGAGGTATGTTAAGTTGTTCTATTTTTTTTTTCAATACTTGAGATTAGTTTTATTATTTTGTTTATTAATTTTCATTTATTTATCTTTTATGGCCCAAATTATTTTTAGCGATTAATTTTTTGATTCCATACATTGGTTGCTAGCCCGTGGGGATCAGGAAAGACCCTTGAGAAAAGTCCTAGACCAGCTCGGGTGACTAGTTCAGGGTCGGCCCGGGTTGGTTCATGAAAAAAGTTATCAGAAGAATGACCATGTTATTTGGGTCTCTGGTAGGTGGAGATTAGGACTTCATGCCCCGAGTGGTAGGTATGAGAAGGACTTCATGAACCCTCGCCCGTTCCAAACCTTGATTCTCTATGGGGTGTCTAGGAATTGAGTCTTTATCTCATTCTGGTTTTTTTAGATTGAGGGATGACAACAGAGGGAATCCGATGTCACATCAAGATTTCACATGGAGTAGTGACCCATGTGGAATCCGAGTACATGGATTAAGATCCTCAAAGTTGATGACACTTGCTTGTGGCACGGCCCACTACCATGTTTTCAGGTTAAGCATGACTACTAGTCCCTTACTCCAATAGATTGATACAAGTCAAGTGTTGTATTTTTTCTAGTTGAGGTTAGTGATCTTTTGAAAATGAAAAAGGGGGTTTGAAATGATAATGATTTATTTTAAATGGATTTAAATTCATGAAATGTGTTTTAAAATTGAAATCTATTAGTTTACAAATTAGGTGTTTGCTTGGAATTTGTATAGAAATGGTTTGGGTGAAACCTTGGGGACTCCTTATGAACATTTTCTCATGTGAGGCAATGAATGGGAAGTGAATTTTAGTGCATATGGATGGAATTTAACAAATACATGTACAACGGTTAATGGGATTACTAGGGCATGTACATGGAATTAAAGTATTGACCTTATTTTTCTAAAGTGATTTGTTTTTAAAAAAAGAAATGGTTTTGGAAATTGAATTTGGATTGAAAAGTGGGTATGGTTTTTGTAATTTTTTGTTTAAAGTAGTTGGTTTTGAAATAAAAAATGAAAAATTAATTTTGGGTTGTGTTTGTATTTATTTAGATATTTAGATTGTCCTTTTTGGATGAAGGTGCTTTTAATGATGTTGCTTCGGGTTGATATTGGTTTTGGCTCTATGTTTTATATGTTGTTCAGAAAATTCCACCGTCAAAGGTCACTAAGGTTTTTGATAAGTCATTCCCAATTATTGGTCCTTATCGGACATTGTTTATCCTTCATGGTGATCGGGGTCCATTAGAGGCATCATAGTGGCTTGAAGAGGTCAAGCACGTCTTTAGGGTATTGGGAACTGCCAAAGATATCAGTGTGTGTGTTGTTTTCAGTCTGTTCAAAGGTCCATATTTGGATGAATGGGAGTTGTTTGACCCAAAATCAATGCATGTTAGGATGAAATTGTATTTCTTTATATCTTTATTTTTTTGATGGTTTATAATTGAAGAGCTGAAGATGAAGAAAATGGAAGAGTTCATGCATATTCAACAATCCCAACAGACGGTGAAAGCATATGTTGACCATTTCTAGGAACCTGTTTCCTTTTTTACAAAAGTATCATCATAATATTTGATGAAGAATTATCTCTTCCTTAGGGGTCTTCATAAAAAGATCAAAAATTAGTTTCTTCCTTCTATGGACCATCATTTCGAGAAGCGGGTGGATGCGGCTTTTTTAGCTGAGTTGTTCTATGAAGTGCAGATGGTCAGAAATCCAGCGTATCCAGTTTCTTGGGAAGGTTCCCCATTTGGAGAGCAGAGTGTTCTAGAGGGACCTACTTCAAAAGAGTCCTTTAATGTGATTCTGACTTCCAGTTTGTTGGACTATTTTGTGGTGTGCCACCATTGTGGCCGGTTCGGGCACATGAAGCGATCATGTTACACCCTCCAAAGATGTGCCATCATTACAGGTGTCTGGGATATCTAGATAATTTTGGCAGGATGAGACACCTAAAGAAGAAACTGTGACTTGAGGAATTCTAGTTCCAGACAGGGAGGTAGGGGATGCTTCACCCATTAGATCCTCAACTATAGGACTTCAAATGAACCTCTCACACAATCTGAAGATGCCGGGGGTGGGAATCCTCAATTTGGGTGTTGTGATCTGTGTTGGTAGTAGAACATTTAATGTCTCTTCATTCTCATTTTTCTATTGTTAATGTTTAGACGCTGTTGTGTGTTCATTGTTTTGTCGTGACGTTTTGATGGACTCATCCTATTTTAATACAAGAATTCATGGTTGTGTGAATTTAGTTTTCTAAATCATGCATTTTTATTAAAAGTGTGTTTGGCCCCTATATGGGTTGATCATGGTTTAGTGGTGTTCATTTAGAAATGTATGTTTCTATGAAGGATTCAAGGTTTATAGTAATGTTTGGGTATACATTAGTGATTATGTTCTGTTTAGAGGTTTTTCTCAAATATTGGTGGGGCAGGGTTGGTTTGGGTCGAGAGTTCTGAGTTCCAGTGGTGGTATTGTTCGCTCATGCTATAGAAGTTTTTTTAATCAGTTGGGAGTTCCCGTGTCGGCCCCCATTCCAAGGGTGATACTTTTTGGTGTTAAATTTCATCACTAGATGAATTCTTAGGGTGTGGAGAACCCTCTCGTGTTCTCACATTTGCTTGTATTGGGGTTTCATTCGATTTCAACCGTGCATGGTCTCTTGTTTTTTCTATTGTTCAGTCAGGTGACTTTATGGGGGAAAAAAGTGTATGTGGTGGGGAGAATTATCACACCACAACTTTTTAAATTAATTTTTATTTTATTATTTCATAGTTTTTGGTTCTCGCACTGAGTTTCAAGTTGGGTCCCAATTTAATATTTTTTATTTTTAATGATTCTGGGGGGGGGTTTATACCAGTTCATAGGAACCACATGGTTAGTAGTAACCACGAGGTCTTCCCCGGTGCTTGCATGGGTGCCCAAGTGGTATGGAATGAGGCGTGCAGCTAGCACGTGGTTTATTAAGCCATGCGGCGAGGGGCGGTTACCCGGTTTTCAGAATAAGATAAATAAAGCGATTAAAATGTAAAATAATGTTCGAGAGTAATTAAAATATTAGGTTGTTATTTTTATTAATATTATGATTATTATTAAGAATATTAATATCATTAATGATATTATTGTTATTGTTTTTGAGATATGTAATTAAATGTTTTTATTAAACATAAAATTATTATAGTAATGGTATTATAATTATTATTGTATTATTTTTATTATTGTTATTATTTTCATTAATAATAATAATATTATTATTATTGTAATTAAAAAAATATAAAGCTAACACTAGACTACCCACGCTGTGAACCCCTCCTCCATTGTTTCCTGTTCGGCGCACACAAACCCTATACCCAAGCTCCCAGCTGCTCCGCCCTCATTCCCCTTGACTCGTGTCGCACCACCATGCTAGCCCCAGCCACCTTGGATGTCTTTTCCCTCTACCCTCGGGCTCACCCACTCAGTGCACCTGGCCCTCCCTGCGCCCAGCACCTCGCATCACTCAGCGCCCCATCCCTCTGCCTCTCTCACCCCCTTGCATGACCTAACCATGGGCCTCGCCTTCACTCAGCACCTCTTCCCTCAACTCACTCCAGCCATCCACATCAACCATCGTCTCCTCAAACCTCCAATCGAAGACCAGTCTCGTGACCCACCAGCACCGGCCCCACTCTCCTGGTCCGCAATTGGCCGACAACGCCTCCGGCCTCCCTCGCTTTGGTCAGGCCGTCTCCAGCCATGCGATGCTCCGACCTCCACCCTCCAACATAATCCCCTTTGCTCCATCCAATAGGGCACCAAACCCCTCCTCACTCAGGTTTTGTTTTATTATTATTATTATTATTCCATCATTAGTTTTATTTGTTTTTTATAAATTCAAATATCATGATTTCGGTTCCACATATTTTTTTCATTATTTTAGCTGTGTGGTTAATCCGCGGGGCATTGTTGTTCTACCCGCTGAAGTGTCATTGCATCTGATCTTGTCTTGAGGTCGGAAAATCCATAAATCTTCTATTTAAATGCATTTATTTGGTTCTTGGTTCTTCTAATAATAATTATTTTATTTCATTATCATATTTCATCATCACAATATATATAAATAGTCTATTACGCATTTATATGTTTTTGGAATTTGTAAAAAAAATGGTTTTGATGTAATTCTTTAGCTACGTCCTTATATTGAGACATTTAGTATGTTTTATTTAAATTCATATATGTGTCCATGATTAATTCTTTTATTAAGGTACCATATATTGATTTGAAAATTTTTAAAATATGACTCGCACCTTCACAATGAACGTAATGAGTTTTTTGTTGTGTTTTCTAGATGATTGAATTTATTAAAAGTTTGATTTAATGATTTTCATACATATTGTTTAGTATTTTTCAACCTTGGTTGTTCTTTATAATTGATTTTGATTATTTAAAGCAGGATTATGGGTTCTTAAGAATAGCTTAGCAGTCACGTTGTTGTCGAAATGTTTATTTCAGTGTAAATTTGGTCCTGAGTGTATAATTTTGAAATGGAGTGGTTTGTTAAACATGTTAACATGTTTTGGGAAAATTATAGTGATTCCTAAAGAGATGATTTTATGTTTCCTAAATAAGTTGTGTGTATGTACATGGTTTATAATGAAATGGGTGTTTTTATGGAAATGGATTAAAGGGTATTATTGGATGTTGGTGTATCACTAGATGTTGGCACACCCATGGGTGTACTAGGTGTACAAAGGGATGTGTCAATAAATGAAGGTGATTCCTTAAGTTGGGGTGGTCTTGAATGTTCATTTTTATAAATGTTTCTTATTATTCTAAATTTGGTTGGGTCTTTTGTTTGGGTTCTAAATATGGATTTTAATGTTTTTCCTCAAGTTTGGCCCATTTGGTCTTAAAGAATAATTTATCATGAGTTAAAAGAGTAAAGGTTGTTTGGATCTTCATATGAGTTTTGGTGAATTTTATCTTAAGGGCCCATTTGGTATTGAAAATATGAAAATGGTGTTTAGTGTTGTTTTGGAAATGGTTTGTTAATTGTTTTGG
Source organism: Viscum album (assembly GCA_963277665.1). NCBI lineage: Eukaryota > Viridiplantae > Streptophyta > Magnoliopsida > Santalales > Viscaceae > Viscum > Viscum album. The sequence goes on from OY728137.1 coordinate 1,215,898,493, forward strand.
TCTTGGAATCCACTTTCCATTTGGTATTTTAAACCTATCGAGTTAAAGGCATGTTTGGAACTTTTAACCAAAGGGTAATATTTGTACTAACTTTTAAAGGAGACTGTGTATTGGAAAAAGTTTATGCCCAGTTGGAAGATTTGAATGTTTTATAAAATGGTTTTAATGATTTCACGGCATGATGGCCCAGTTGGCACCTTTGATGATTTAATGTATATAAATTTTTGGGGAAACTCTAAAGGGGGATATACTGTTATGGTTTATCGTATAGATTGTACATGTTTGGGGTTGAAAAGTGTGGTGAGATGAGTCATGCATACAAGGGAATTCCTACTTACAGAGTTTTATTATAACCACCATGGGTTCTTGGGCATATTTTAGATGATCAAGTGACGGTTGTTGATCAACCCCGATTACACTAGTTGGTATACCCTAGATTGTTTGTTAGGTCAGGCAAGATTTGACACTGGATTGGTTAGATATATGGTGTCCAGTTGGTTTTATAATTTCATGCTTCACCATACTCTAATAGGTGGTTCTAAAACCGAGTAGGTCCAGTGGTCTGCTAAGGATTTTTAGGATCACCAATTTTTACTTGATTATTTACATTGTTTGATAAATTTCTATCATTCTGATTTTTTGTAACTTTCCATGTTTAGTTATATTATTTTAGCCGACATTTCTTTCTTTTTCCTCTTATTTGGTTTATAAAATGAAAACTGGTTTAATTGAAATAGAATGTAGTGCCTATTGAATTTCTAAATTTAAAAAATCATGTTTCTTATTTTAAAATTTAAAAACCTTATTTTTTATAATAGTATTTCAAACATGTGTCATTTTATTGTTTTGGTAAGTGAGACTCTTGGGTTTTGTGGCTTACCTTGGAAACCATACTGAGTATTTTTAATGGTCATGCCTATTTTATCATTTTAGATGAACATTTCCTTTGCTCAGGTTTTTCTTGTCCGAGTTTCACATTATACGAGCATGGTTGGACTTTGGTTGGGAGGTGACCTGGAAGGTCACATTGAGGTATGTTGTCTTGTTCTGGTTTTTTCTTTTTCCACTGCTCGAGTTTAGTTTTATTATTTTTTATTCATGTTTTTTTATTTATCTTTTATGGTCCAAATCATTCCCAGCAAGTAATTTTTAATGCATGACACTGGTTTTCATCCCTTGGGGATCGAGAACACCCCTCGGGACAAGTCATAGATCGGCTCAGCTGACTAGTTTAGGGTCGACTCTGGTTGGTTCGTGACAGTTTTTTTGAATTCCTAGAGATACATAAGAATCCCATTTCATAGGCCATATCCATTCATCTAATACCTTCCACCTCTTTATAGAATAGAAAAATAAAGTGTACCTTTCTATAAACCATTAACATATAATGTGATTAAAGGATATAGATTCAATGCGAGGAAATATAATTCCTTTATATAGTTTCCTTTTAAATATATTTTTGTTAATGAATTTTAACATATAATTTTAACTAGTATTTTATTGAGATGTATTTCACAACCATGTCATTAATATACAAGTAAGACCTAGATTAGAAAAAATATGCCATGTGGGATCACTCATCATTCCTTCCAATTGATTTTAACACAAGTCACCAAGGGAAAATATACAAATAGGCATATGAAAATAAAATATAAAAAATAGGCTCACTAGAACAAACAAAAATTAAAATAAAACATGAATTATTTTTTACATAAATTAAAAAATATATCTAAAAAATTAATTTACTCCTAAAATAAAACTATCTTAAGAAATCACTTATATTAGCTCATATGGTAAAATAAATCCATCCTAGGAAAAAAAACTATACTAATAATAGGTTTGGTCACCCAAATTTCAATAATTATTCAAATGTTTCATATATATGAGTTAGTGTTTGAACGAAAACTATATTTTTAACTCAATAGTTCCCCATTTAAGAAATTATAATATGTTATTCATATTATTCCGTAAAAATGTAAAAAATATCAAACCATGATTTTTAGTGGAGACTTTATATTACATTATATTTCATGTATATATTAAAAAATTCTATCCTATTACTAATTATGATTTTAGTGGTATAATTACACTAAATCAATCACAAAAATCATGTTAGTAAGAAAAATTATTCATTATAATGCCAACCCAAAATTAAAATTCCATTATTATAAAACAATGAATCATATCACCATAAAAAATACCTTTATTTTATATTTGTAGACTATATCACACACAAACAAGTAGTTATAACAACATTAATACCTGTAGAACAATTTTATTAAATGAACACCATACTAGAAGAACTAATCAGTTCATCTATATAGTCTAGGGAAGATTGGTGATGGTGGGTGTGAATATTCCACATTATAGGGAAAGTAGCGAGGTTGAATGTAATTAAATATGGGTAAATAATGATATATTGGATAAATTAGGGAATATCATTGTAAGTTTGTGACTTTTAAAAGATTACTAGTGAACCGAAGGAGATCAATAATGACTCATATGTGATAGTTAATAAAGTTTTAAGAGACTAGGAGGGTGATGAGGAAAGAAAGGAATACATGGGAGGAAGGGATGCATACTTGAGACATTAAAGAGGTGGCTTCCATTTGGGATAGAGGATTCAAAATTAAGATTAGCAGATAAGGATAATATTTAAACAAAGATTTAGTGATGAAAAAAGTGGAAAGAATGTCATTTGATGGAGTGGTAGTTGGTCTATGTTGCGTTTGAAAACAAATTATCTTTTCATTGTCACTGATTTAACCCTCATAAAATAATTATTGTAAATTTTTTATATTTGAAAGATAAATAATTATATATATATATTCAAGAAATATTAATAGATAATGAATATTTTAAAATCTATATTGGAATATCTTTTAATTGAAAAATGATATTTTTGTCCTCAATAACTAATAATTATATATTTAGATATTTACATAATATTCTTTGTAATTAAATAATTTATTATAAAATTGGTTTAGTGTTATAGTATTTATTATTAATAATAATTAATTAAACTAGATTCATCTATTCAAATAACAATTATTTTTCATAGTTTGATAAATTAATAATTTTAATAGAAAATGAAATATTTATTTTGTATTAATAAATTAATATGAACTAAAATATGTATGTATAAATAAATTATGGAACCTATAAACAATACTAATAAATATTATATTTTTTGGAATAAGTATTTTTATAGAAAAATATATCATTTTAATAAAATATTATGTCGGTGCACATCACTTTTTATTGTTCTATCATGACTCATATCCAATGATGTTTCCTATAATACCAATAATTTACACTTTTTATCTAAAACTGAACTCAATAATTTCAATAATATTTCATTCATATAATATTTATAACATTATTTATATGAAATTAAAGATATATCATGACAGATTATACAGAGGTTTGAAAAAATTTATTCTCCTCCACCAAGTGAATTCCTATTATCATAATTTTGATCACCACTTTTTTCACTACAAAAAAGGTAATTGATCCCATAAATGGGATTCTTTAAAACCATTATTTTTATATGATAATTAATAGTAAAATAATCCCAAATAAAAAAATGCATCCATATATTTATATTAAAATAATTCCAATAACCTTGATAATTATATTGAATGACTCATATGAAATGAGTATAAAGGAAGAAGAAAATAAAATATTAATGAAAAAATTTATAGATATACCAATTAATTATAACCATGATGAAAAGTATCTAAAGGAATATATATATATATATATAGTGATTTCAACTCCTCTTTACATATTCCTAAAATATATCCATAGAAATAAATTGTTTTTTCTATTTATGTATGTTGTATTAATGACGATTTAAATCCAAAGGAAACATTTTACTTAATTATCAACAAACTTATAATATAGTTACCTACCAATATTTGATCATGATGGATATCAATATGTAAATATTTTTAATTAATGCAAGATTATGAATAAATTCATCACAATAAAGAGTTATACGTTTGTATGGTAGGAAATATGAATTTATTATGTTAAAATGTCTAAAATTTATTATTTTATATAAATAAGTGATGATTTAAATATAATAAATATTCCCAAAATATAATTTTATATATATTAGTCACAAAAATTGGGAATTTAATTTAATAATCCATAATTTTTGGACGTGTCTCTTGATGATATTTTCTTACATTATATTTTAATTTTGGATGAGTTTTTTAACCAATACAATTATCCAAAAATAGTTAACATAATAAAAGACCCTTGATTTAGGTTTATGAAGGATCATAATTAAAAATAAAATATAGAAAATGGAAATCATAGATAGAGTTTGACATAACGCAAATGATATCCCATGAGGTAGTGGATTGAGGTATGACATGTTTCATCAATTTTAATTTCATTCCTTATTTTGATATTATATAAATGATTATATGATGTTATTTCTATTGATATGACTTACACTTTACATTAAAATAAATTAAAATTGTTTTTAATGAATTATATATGTTACCACTAATGTGGGGGATAATTTTATGAGAAATAATGAGTCACTTTTCATATCAATATAATTTCTAAACACACTACATTAAATTGATTTCATATTAATCTCAATAACTATAGGTTTGTAAAATTATTTTTTTCTCACGTATCACAAACAGTTAGTCAGATGAACATTACAATATTTTCAAAAATAACTAATAAAGAGTATACAATCAATGTACCAGTAAAAAAATGGTCATCATTTAAATGTTTTTTATGTTGGATAATAGAATAATATTAATAATGTTTTTTCCACCTTCACGCCAAATTTGGAAACTTTTCATCGCATTCCATTTTCGAGAGATTATTTCTATTAATTCTTAGATTCAAATATGTTTTATCCAGACCCGAAATATTCATTAGTTTTTATATGGTATCTCTATATCATATCATAAAATATTCACTGATATCCACCTTATATATTTTCATTAATTTCTTATTCTAATACACATTGAAATTATTTCTTAATTATGAATGGGATTACCCAATTTGACTATACAAGTTTCAATATATGAGGGAAATATGAAAATTAAATATACATGATAGATATTCTAAAACAATTATGTAGTTTCCATAATAATAATTTAATTTTTTTAAGATAATATGAAATCCATTAAATTATATATAACTCTTATATTTCCCAAATAATTTTTTGTGCCCTCTTTCTTTATAACTAAAATGTCATACTATACTAAATCCTTCTACATGGAAGTCATATCTCTAATAGTTCTTTCTTATTCTTGTGTAAAACAACATATGTAATATAACTTGATCATTTTCTTAGAATTTATTTTAATTAGTTTTAAATGAAGTGAATATCACACTATTTTTTGGTTTTATTCTCATGTCAATTTTATAAAAGGATAACTCATCTAACATCCTCAACAATAAAGGAAACCATGAAATGTTACTATCCTTCTTCCAATTTCATACAGGCTTTAATATCCTAGAAATCATAACTTTGAAAATGATGAAAAAATGTTCATCTAATGTAATCTATTTTCGAAATCCAGTTCTATTCATAGTTTCCCTAAAATGATTAATTCCAACGACTTTTATTATGAAATGACTTCAAAAAATTTGAATTATGACCGTTTAATTATAAAAAGGCATCTTTTTCAAGGATTTATTTGAAAAAACTAATTTTTTTATAGTGTATTATCATACCATGACATTATTCTTCACTAACCTTAATATAGTTTTTATGTTATAATTAACACTTCTTCTAGTTTTCTTCAAATTCATACATCCTCCACTAAATATTCATCCTCAAAATTATATCAATTCAAATATAAAATTGTTACATTAAATATATCCTAAAAAGAAAAATAGTTTTTTTACAATAATCAATCCCATTATGTATGTTGAAAAAAAAATCATTACCATTTACAACACATTAAACTAATTCAAACATTTTTATAAGAAATAGATTATTTATTGATAAGAAGATAATTAATCATATTTATTAGTAAGAATGTAATTTAAAATAAATTTTATAAATATAAATGAATAAATTGATAAAAATATCATTCATGAATAATATCATTTTTACATCAATTATTGCGACACATATTTTTATATTTCATATAAATTGGTTCATGGTGAATAAAAACATCTACTAACGTATTCATGATATATATAGTTTCTTATAAAACAATTTCACAATAAGTTAACTATCCATCCTATCAAAGTTTCAATATAATGTCCCCAAATTTAATTACCGACACTTTTTACCATTAACAATAAACCAAATGAAATATAAAAATATTATATACTTTATTTATTTTAACCTTTATATGTAAATAAATTTTATTCGAATTAATATTTTAGGAAATGGTTTTTTTATTTAATGATTTATTTGAATGTAAATGACTAAACAACAGGAAAAACATATTATTTAAAAAACATCTTTTTGGAGTGTCTTTGACATCACATTATCCACTTGATCCACATTGTGTAGGTGATCAAACATTATGAATCCTTGGTGAAACTTTTTAAAAAAAAATACACTTAATCTAAATGTGATTAATATTTTACAGATGTAATAGATATTTATTAAAATTAATTACACTAGTATTACCATAGAAAATAGATATAGGTATGAAAATATTTCGAGTACCACACTCGAGTTGTTACTTCATCCAAAAAAATTAATGTGTCTTCGAGTCTGAAATATATAATCTAAATCAATTATTATTAGTGGTATAAACAATTGATTCTTGATAATATGTAAAATATTATTGTTTATAGATAGATATAATATACTTATTTATATAAATGATCATCTATTAATTCAAACCAATCTATTTTGGTTAAGGCAATTTAGATCCTATCATCTGCTACAATATGATATCACCCATAATCCACCATACATTTGATATAATGGAGTGTCATCTCAACCAAAAAAACCCGATCTTAATATGGACACTTCTGTAAATATTTAATCAAACAAGTCATACACAATAATAAGCCATTTAATCATCAAATTAAATAGATTGATAATTTTTTTTCTATATTTGGTGGCATGCAATGACTTTTAGCCTTCGTCATTTATGAGACTAACCCATTTAGAAATTAAATTGGACACAATTTTACAATAATATATATAAAACATCATCCAAAAAATACATGTATTTGTTTTTTTATTAATTAATTTGTCAATCGTTCATTGAACAACCATTATATTAAGAAAAATAATGTGTTCAAAAATCAATGACAATTCAATTTTTTTTTTCTAACACCTTTCAACTCAATTATTTTGAACCACCAAACATGTTACTTTATACATATAAAAATACAAAAAATGAATTTTCATAGATTTTCATCCCACAATGATTCAATTAAATTCAAAAATGTTAGAATCCTTTCTTTTTCAATAACAAATAATGTCAAGAATATTAGTCTAGTTTTTCCTAATTCAAATTATAAACTTCCTTCCATAGATTCTATAGATTTACTACTTCATTAATAATATAAAATCCATTACATTTATCTATATAAACATATTATTCCGTAATAAAATTTAAAAATTCTAAATTGACATCCATTTATAATATTTTAATTTTTTTTGAAACAATGTGTTAGATGTATCCTTACTACATATAATTTTATAAAGGCTAAAAAACACTATCAGGGCCCACCGTTTAATTTATAAATATCATTTATATATCAATTATTTTTTTGGTGCACCTTGATATGTTGAATTTTTTAACACAATCCTATTTATTACATTATATTACTATCTTTAGACATCAAATTGGATGTTATATCAGATTAATTAGGATTTATCCAATCTATTCATTATTTTAATTGAAAAAGTATCCTATATTTTTTTCTTCAGATATTATAGGATTAATGAGTTATTATATTAAAATTTTATGCACATTATTCATTTAAACTAGTTTTAATGGTGTTTATTTTTCACAAAATGTACTTTCTTATTTAATTATATGTCTTATATATGGTTAAAAAAATTACTATAACCACTTCTTATTTTATCCTTTACATATCAATAATATTATGATTCAATATCACTAAACTTTAAATTCAATGTATAATAACTTCATTATTATATTTTTTCAATTTTTTATTCATTAAGATCAACCACCCTTATTATAGCATCATTTCCTGTCATAGGTGCATCATCTTATAACATGTCCACTTTTACTATACACATTTTTATAGTGGGGTGTCGTGATTTATAAAAACAAACTTTTTATTATATACATAAACATTGTGGAGGTACAACAGTTCATACCACTATCCTTTACCTCAGAGTTATAAGAGGCCTCATGAATAGTCATCATACACCTACATGTTATAGAAAAAATTGGGATATTTATTAAATAGATAAAAGCACATAGAATAATATGACATGTATCATAGACATGGGGTATAAAAATGAATTTCTAGTACAAAACATATCATAACTCACTATACTCAAATCCCATATATCCTCAACACAAATAACTATTCCTAAAATCATAAATAAGATAAATATAAGTCCATTTTTGTATAACAGATAATCTCTGCCACACAAATTAAATTTTCAATAAATTTAAATAAATAGTTAATAACATTATACTAGACTGGTCATAATTCCTATTCATAATAGAAAACCCATTGTTTCAATTAATATATTCCAAATATTAGTACTCTATACAAATTAAATCATTATTTAGTTATCCAAAAATAATACCCTTGGATGAATAATTTTTATATAGACACTAATCTTCCGAAGACTTACCACACTCTAACCATTGAATATATAAAAAACGCCACTTTGGAAATTTATTGAGTTTTATAGACCATACTAACTCATTTACTAGTAGAAAATCACTGAAAAACATATCAGCATACCAAAAATTAATTGAAAAACTATTTATATACCCTCATACATCATAAAATATTGTAGTAATAATTTATCTCACCACTATAAATCCATTAGAGGTTTACCATAGGAATCTAAAACACATATCTCAATACTAAATAGTCATAGAGTGATCATAAAATCGCCCAAATACATAATAATTTTTTGTTATAATCATAAATGGGTATTTCTATTCTATTCAAAAAATTATAAACACTATCGGTTCTTGTTTAGGCTATAAAAACACATGTTTTTGGGTATTGGTGAATAGATATAATGATCAAACTATAGGAGAATTACATTTGGTGTGGATTTTTATTTTTTTAACTCATCTCTCATAAATGGGATTATAAATTTTTTTCAATATGTAATTAGAGGTTTTAAATATGTTAAGGTAGATGAAAAATACATATATTGAGTTTTTTATTCATGAGAAATTAAATAGAGTTTTAAGGGTGGATATTTAATCCATTAATTTCATAGTGACATGCCACAAGTAAACAATTTAAGATACTACCGTGGAAGCTCTAATAGTATTTACATCACATGGATTGTGAGTTATAACTAGAAATTTGGTTGGCCACTAGGTCATTGATGCAACAATACATAGTTCTCAGTGATCCCCAAGCCTTTTTATAAATAAAATGGAAATGTGGTATTCAATATTATTCTACAATAAAATAATTGAAATGATCCTTCATGTATAGATACATGATAGGGTATTTCTATATCTTCATTTCTATTCTCCATTATATTCTTCTTCCATTAATCTGAATAGTTTTAGTTTGATTTATCTTTTTAAATTGGTTTTTGATCCTCCTTTTCCCACCCTTTTCCCCTAATCAATATTTTATAAAAATTTCATGTTATAGGATTAGGGTTTCATGATGGTGATTTAACTGAATAATGTAATAATCAAGCCCATATAATATAAATTACATGTTAAATAGGTAGATAATTCATGTGATTTCAGATTTATCATTATCACAGGTTACATTAAATAATGTATTTACCCTAATTATTTGTTATTGGAATTATGTTCTAATTGTGTAAAACCGATAGTAGACTTGAGTTTAAAAAGATGGTAAATGTTTATACTATTTTTCAGGAGCATGGAAATGTTTTCTCATGCCTCATTGATAATGGGTTAGGCATTATAAAACATTATAATTTGTTTTACCTCAGTTTTATCAGTTATTAAAATTTAGTATAAATGGTTCAATGTTTGATAGATTGTTTATTCTCAATAAAATAAATGATCATATATTTAGGGACCACAATAATAGGATTTAATTACGAAATGGTCATGTAAATGAGGTTAGTGGACTTTATTCATTCAGAAAATTTATTTCATATATTGTGTAGGGTATCCTTCTAGTTAATTTATGTTTATTTGATTATATTATTAATGAAATAATGATGGTGAAAAATTATATCATATCATAAGTGGGATAGAATAATGTTAGTATAATAAGTTTAAAAAGGACCGCAATGATTTTTAAATGGATCATTTTGTAAATCATTAATTTTATAAATACCATAGACCAATTTCAGGGTTTTAATGGTATTGTGAGTTTATTTTTTAGAATATTATACTTATTGAATTTCTATGAACATTTTTCCTGAGATTTAAAAATAACATGATATGAAATCATATTTCAATGGAATGGTTTTATTTAAAATGGAAATGTTTGGAAAATGTATTTCAAAAAAGAGAAATTAATTTCCAAAGTGGTTCCCAATAATAATAATAGGAATATGGACTTGGGAATGTATGATAAAATTATTTTCCACATTAAAATATTTATATGTGATGTACTTGAAACCATGATTTCATGTAATCAAAATAATATAAATTTTGACACATTATTTGGTCTAATTTATATCCAAAGGTAATTTCCTAGTTTCCAAGTAAGGTTTTTACTTGTTTTAACCTTTACATTCAATGGTTTCTTTCTATGATTTTTCAATTTAATTGGTATTCATTATATAATTGGAATCATGTTTAAAAAAATCCTTTGTGTGATGGTTTGGTAAAATTGGATTGATATATATTATAGGTTAATTATTGGTGAATTTTTATGGAAAAATTAAGATTACATGTGGGGAAAAATATAGTTTATGCCTCTTTTGTTTTGGGATACATGGAGTTGAGTTATAGAACCTTGTTCATATATTGATGAAAGAACACAATTGGGTGAATATAAGGCAATATAATAACCTTCAGATGACATGGGTTTCCATCTATTGATTTATTTTTTAGTAGGAATATTCATCGTATTCATCTTTCTGTGTTTTATATTATTAACATGTGGTTAGCCTCCTATGTTACTTATATAAGAATCATCTTAATTAGAATTAGTTATTGAGTAGGGACATATTTCCATCTTTTTGATGATGCTCTATAGGGTTATATTATCTTTAATGTTAGTCCTAAAATTATAATAAATTCTTGAAGTTGGTCATAATTTGGGGATATGAGAAGTATTAACTCTTTGTTTAGGGTTTTTCTTCTAGAGGAGAGAGTGTTCCCATGTTATTGATGTTGGATTATTTACTAGTGTTAGATAGAGTGATTGGACATTTATAAAATGGGGAACTTATTATTTCATGGAGAACTTATTTAATTAGAGACAATACATGGGAGGTATTGTATAAAAACACAATAGATCTAGATTCAGTTTTAAAAGATGATTTTATATTTACTTACGAGTTTATGTGAACTAATTTATTTTTTTATATGGCAGTTATACTACAAGTAATTATGATCTTAATCATGGGTGTCTAGACACTGAGTGATGACAAATGAAGATCTATGTAAGATGATTGAATATACTTTGGAGGAGTCACCATCTATTAATAATACATACAATATTTTCCATATATATTTCACCTATAGTAAGATCATTTCAGTATAAAAAATTTATGATAATGATTTTGATTGTGTATCCTTGATATTAGAGTGTTGTGACTACACTAAAAGGTCACATGGATGGTTTCATCGCTTGTGATGATGTGTAATATTTTGGACACTTCACGAGCTTCTCATGGTTCTTCTAACTGATTTTATTATGTTTAATGATGATATTAAATAAAATATAATATAATATATGGTATTATAATATCAGTATATTTATCCCAAATATTTTACATCTCCATTAGTTCTATCATATTTTTATGGTTAAGTCTATATTTAACTTTTTATTCCCACATTTACTGTACATTTATTCAATATTGTTTATTAATTCATATTTTTTATTGGACATTATTTGGTAAATTATTTATATATTAATAATATGATTGTAATTTAAAATGATATTTTGTGTTTTATTTATTTTATATGAAGTGAGATGATAACTGTAGTGTATTATATATGATAAATAAAGGTATTATATATATTATACATCTTGTAGACATGAGGTTATATGAGTTATCTGTTATAGGTAAGTGGGACATGAACATAATTGGGTAGCAATATTATGATTCTTTAGGCTATGAATGTCTTATTTGAAATGAGGAAATGTAGGTATGATCTTGGATTAGTATACATGAATTATGTTTATTGATGTACTTAGTGAAACAAAAAATATGCTTGCATGTGTATGAACTTGATCACTAGCACTAATGATCTTGAAAATAGTGGGAGAATAATACATAGTCTTGGATTCACCCCTACCTTTATAAATGGTATGGGGTCAAATTTATGTGTGTAGAAATTATATTTCAATTATAAATATATATATTAGTTTTGGTATAGAAATATGGATTGGGATTAGCTATGTCATAAAGGCGGATGTTTTAATAGTATATAAACTACTGAGTTAGGATATATAATATTTTGTATATCTATTTTTAGTTTCTATTTAAATTTATTAAAAAGAAACTAACTATTTTTATATTATGATCCTTTTTATGTATATTGTTATGATGATACTCTATTGTATGTATTTTAACCATATAATATATTTAAAATTATAAATTAGACCATGAGATGGAACATATATATCCCAAATTTATAATTACAGGTATTGGATTTAACTCAGACATTACCCTTTAGAGTATTATTTTATGGAATTGTCTACCAATGAATTTTTAATACAATACCTCTTATTGGGAGAATTTGACCAATATATAGTAATTTGTGAGATCACATGGGTCTATGAATCTGGATACAGTTTGGTAAACCATGTCATGAAATAAAAAATGGTATCTACGTGTGCATTTATTTGGGAAATAAATAATTATATAAAGTGATAAAATGTTGGGTCTTTGGAGTTTTATCATGATCATTCTTATCAAAATGGATTCAATTAAAAAACACATTTACATATAGAGGATTGAATTGGTGATAAAAACTCTCGGTTAATCGGGGCCTTTGTATTGGAATTCCACTATGTTTAGGATTTTGAAAGTGTTTTAGGGTAACAAAAGAAGGTGGAATTATAATTTAACATTAATAATGATATTGTAAAATCAATGGAATTGTACACTTTTTATATAAAATGTTTTTTGAAATAATACAATTGAAAATGGAATTATTATTAAAATAAAATAATAAAATATTTAATTTTTCCTTAAATATATTATTAGGGATGACTGGATTAATATGGATTAAGTGGATTCTTGATTATTAGGTGATTTATTGTTGTTCTTTTTCAACCACAATATATAATATTTTGTTATTTTTAAAAATTGGAGTTTTGAAAAAGAAAGCTTCTATGGTGGTATGTCATGCATAATTTATTTTAAACATCAGTTTTACTAGAAATGGATAATGGGGAAATTGGATTTCAAAATAACATGTATTTATGTTTTTATAAAAATATTGTTTTTGAAAAATGGTTTTATGTGATTATAAAGTATGGCTAAAATAGTTTTATATAGGTGTTTTTTACAAAAAATTGCTATCAAGGTTGGGGATATTGATAATTTATAGGATTTAAAAATATAAATAAAATTATTGTCATTAGTAATTAAAAATGGGTTTATTAAATATATATGAGGATCAGTAAAAGAACTAGTGAGGTGGTAAATTATGGGATTTTTTATATTTATATAATACCCTTTTACCCCATGGTGAAATTACTAAAATTTGTATTTTTTAGAGTTGATAATGTGAACATATTATTCTAAAAAATAAGTAATTTGTTGGTGTGTTATGGTTTTATTTACTTTAATAAATATACTTATAATGGTTGAGACAGTTTTTAGACCAAGTATCTTCATTTGTGCTAGGTGATCCCTGAATGAATTGTTTAATGTGACTGATTTCGGTGAATAACATAACATAGAATATAAGTACATTTATATATAGTAAAGATTCAAAGGTTTGTTATGTGAATTTATTGTTTTCAAACTAGACCATGTGAGTTCTATTTGATATTTTATTTTTATAGTGGGGAGAACTATAATGTGATATTGTGTTAATATATAAGGTTTTTATAGTAGAATCACCATATGAACAAGAATTTTTTAACTATTAGTTTTTAGTATAAAATTTTTAATTTTTTAATTTTATCTATGTGTTATAATTAGAATGATAAGGGTACTCATATGATTGAAATTATATCAGGAAGGAAAATATTTTTAATGTGATGGTAAATTATTTCATTGTAATAAAAGGGATTGTGGAGAAATACTATTAATTCTAGTTGAATAAATAATGTGTATTATATATTATATTGTGTTGTGGTGTTAGAATCATGAACTAAGTGTGTGATGAGATTTTTGGGATATAAAATATAGAGTTATTGATTAATTGATATCTGATATAATATGTGTTTTTTGAAAAACAAATATTGGTTAGTATTTTTGAGTTTGAGAATTATTATGGTGGTCGTTATTTAATGACCTATGATAATGGGTTTCATTGAATCTAAATTAGGGTTAGACTCAACGGTAATTGGATCTCATATAAATTTGAACATTTAGATTTATAAATATTAAAATGGATTATGAATATGTTTTATATGTGGGAAAAGTGGTTTTAGATATTTAAAATGGTTTAAAATTCATCCATCATGTATAAGGTTTCGTTTAATTGAGTAGAGTTTAGAGGGTTGGTACTAAAGCCATTAGGTGGCCATAGAGATTCCACCATCTACCCATTAATTATTTTAATGGTTCTTCCACATAGATATATCCATTAATGGGATAGTGGGATAATGATTGGTACCTGATGGGTCACTAGCATTCCAGTATTGGGTTGTCAGATACCAATTTTTCCATAAGATTTTTATTTAAAAATATGAGTAAAAAATGATTTCTTATTTTAAAATAGGAATCTTTATTTGGGATTCCTCCTTATGAAAATTCATTATATGGGGAAGGAAATTTATCCCACTTCTTCCACCCTTTTCCCCTTAATATGGGTGGATTGAGTTGGATCTATCAGACCAATTTGAGGTAGAGAATTTTCTTATATTTCCCAATCCCATACTAATTCTATCATAATTATTTCTTTGTAGTTTTTTATAAATTTGTGATGAAGAATATAAACAACCATGGTACAATCCCAATTATATCATGATAATTTCATTTATTTTTCATATAGGGGGTTTGGGATTTGTGATTTATTACTCTCATGTCATTTAACTTGAGGTATCATACCATGTGACTATTTCATGGTATTTTTATGGATTTGAATGAAATGGTTGAAGAATTCATCTTTAATAATCAGGGGATTCGGGATTATTAGGATTCATTTTATATTGGATGTGATCAACCCCATAGTGATAATGATCTGGACTCATGTAACTTGTAGTAGTGTTTTGAACTGGTTATATTGATTATAAAAATTTAATAAAAATCATTTAGTGTATGATTAATTTGTCATTATTGATGAGATATTTTCTTAGAGAGTGTAATAATTATAGTTTAGTTTTTTATAAATAAACTTCCTTATTAATTTTCTATGTGTTATTTATTCATATAAATATTCATAACATGTCTTTCTATATATTCATACTTGAGTTTTATGCATATTATATTATTATTGTTATCAGGATTGTGATTTTGTGATCAAATAAGTGTTTTTGGGTCATTTTATTGTTGTTATGGTGGTGTAAGTGAGTGTGGGATTATTTTTTCCTAAAATAAATGCTTCAACTTATAAAATCAAATTTTAAAGAAAATTATATGAATTATTTTCTAAATTTAAATATGATTTTTAATGTGATAGTTTTGATAAGGAATTTCAAAACAATGAAAAAGGTTTTATAAAGATGTTCTAAAATACAGTTATTCAAGGTTATTGGGTATCTTACTTGTCACATGATTCCCATTAAGTATATTTTTAAGAGATATATTTTGAAGCACATTTTCATGATTTCCAAAGAACATTAATTTTTTATAAATGACAAGGTCTGATTGATCTCATTATGGATTTTCCTATCTTACATTTTTTTTGTTTTTTTGTGAGCTATTTTATTTATTTTTTTCTTTTTTATTATCTTTATTGTATATGTATTCTTTTATTCAAAGGAAACATGTTTAAAACTGTTCCTTGGATGATGGTTTAGTTATAATGAATTATAAATATAGAAGGATCCTAATTTTTTCATATCTATAAGATCTTTAAGATACTTAATAATGTTTGAATAGATTCTTGGACTATTTATATTAAAAAATAGTGTTTTCTCATGGATCCTTATTGATTTTTTTATTGGTTAGTATAGTTATGTTGTGGCTATGTCATGGGATAAACGTGCAAGGATATAAGTTTATGTGTATTAATTAAATGAGGAGTGAAATAATTCACCATTATACTTGAAGTATATTTACTTATTATTGACCAGTGTTTTTCTTTTTTTCTTATATTTATGTATTTTATCATGATTTATGTCTATAATAGAGGGGAAGCGAATCCCAATATTGTAAAGATACATAACAGTTGTTTGGATATTGGGCATTAAACATATATTTATAATAAATCAATTTTTTGGTATATGATTTGGGAAAAGTGGAGATTGAGTTCTATCATTAGTATTAATGTTAATTAGAGAGTGGGGTTAATTATTAATTATGTTTTATTTTCGATAACATGTGATATAGTGACTACAGAAGTGGAATATGATTTAGTGATGCCAGTACAAAAAAAAAATTCATTAATTTTAATTATTATAATCTATATTAATGATATATATTTTCAAACTTGTTTAAATATGGTTACTAAAAAACATCAAACAAGTATATAAGAGAGAGGGTGGTTGATGATTTAGAATAGTTTGTTACTGTATGTTCTAAATCATACTATCTTTCTCTAATGTCACACTTATGGTATGTCCATAACCATGAATAAAACATTAATTATAACAAAGATAGAAAAATATATAGTATCTGTGAGTGGAGACTATGATAAATGATACTATAAATAGAGACAACCCGTCTAATGATGATTAGAATATGGGATAGACCAGAAGATTCAACTAGCCAGTCCTACTGATTTTTTAGTATAGTCTAGAGAGATGAGATTGGGTATGGAATGGGAGATGTGATTATTGTTGTAGATTTTTGGGACTATTCTTTACCTTACACATTTATTTTATCATATCAGTTTTGTTAATTTGTTATGTGTTTATTTTTTCCCAAGTAAACTCTGCTTATTTTTATTTTTATCTCCTATTGTTTTTTATTTGGACCTATTTAACTAATTATTTTTTTATTCTTGATACAATTTATATTTCACATAATATTTATGGTGTCGTTTATTTTTTGTATAGTGATCTGATGTAATGCCCCAACCCTAGAATCCTTGAGCTGGTGAATTATTTTAATACATTGTCATGATTATAAGGAATAAAATCCAATAGGACTGAGTAGTTTAGTAGTTTTGGAAAACTTTATTCATACATATGTTCAATATTAAAACTTAAGAAGAAATAAAATATATACATTTTATTGAGAACATCTACAACTCTATGTTTATTCCTTTAGGTCATTCATAACAAACTTCTTCATGTCCTGGAAAAATGAAATATCATAAGATGGAGAGCTCAGATTCATAGAAAGGGTAAGAAATATAGTGGTACATATCATAAACATAAACACTAGGCATGTTGTATAACTAAAAACAAATGCCTTGAAAAAGAGAACTTTAACACGTTATGGATGGAATTAGAGTTGAATAAATAACATCATAATAAAGCATAATCATGGGTATTATACTAGTTGAATAACCACATGGATTTTCAATACTATTTTCATAATGAGGGAAATATATATTCTAGAAATTATGAACCATAACGCCAAGTCCTCATCTAAGATATCTAAAAATTATTAAGGCCTTTTACAAAACCATGTCTACAACTGGGAAAGGCCTTGTCCATGTCCATATCAATTTGTCTCATAAGACATAATGATACATTGAGAGGCTATAGGGGGAACTACCCACCACATACTATGTCCAATTCATTCCTCATATGAAAGGGGTGAAAATATTCAACATATATATTCATATTGAAACTAACATTTTAAATGTAAATATAATTCCCCAATAATTTAACATAAACACAAACCATTCAGAGTAATGTGGTGAATGGTGTCAAGATAGAAAATCCACAGTCAAAATAATTAGAAACCCTTCAACACAATATTGTAGAAGATATCATATGAGATAAATCTCAATGATGTAAAAGATTAAATAAGAGATTTTTTCTTATTGGAAGATAGTTTTAAATGTGACGATTGAAAAATTCATATGGAAATAATCCTGAAACATTCCAAAGTGTCCCATACCACCATGAAAAATTCAAATCATAATCCCTTATAATATTATAAGAATAATGAGACTCATGATATTGTATAATAAAGGTAATTATATACACATCATTTATGGAATAAGTGGTGAACATTATATATACATAATTAAAGTCAATGTGAGAGGAGAAAAATCCATTTTACTTTTGAAAGAGTCGTTCTTTTGGAAAATATTTTATATTTCCCATGAAATAATATTTATAAAATTTATATCCCAGAAAATAAAATTGATGAATATTGAAATCAAATTTTAGGTATAAAAGTTTTCATACTAATGTGAAAACACGTAAAAAAATTTCTTAATAATCTTTAGAAATGAAACATTTTAGATAATAATGATGAAAAAAATAAAGATAATTTTAATATGGAATGGAATGTTTGTTTTCATAAAACCAAAAAAGAACCAAGATAAATTATCCCGAAAAAATTAGTGATTTTATAAAAATAATGGTGGATTGAAAAAGATTCAGGAGTGCACTTCAAAATGTGTAAAAATTCAAGAAATTCACTTAAATGCAGCTTGTATTTCAGGGAGATTTTTTTGAAAGATCATTTTAAAACATGTAACTCCAAATAAAATCCAGAATTATTATGATTCGTAATCATATATAGAACATTCCAAAAATATGGTTTATGAGTGAATAAAAATAAATAAAAATTTCATTGAGGTAAGTAGATAATAAGAGTAACCCAAATGAAAATAGGGTTTCTGGTAGAAATCCCTAACAAATTTTTAATCAATCGGTTCATATGCCCCAAAATTAATAATCATCAAATGATGCATTGAGTACCATGAAAATAAATATATTCATAATACTAAAAATCAATGGGTATTATGCATGAACCATACACAAGTAATAATAGTGAATAAGGAATGTCTTACAAAAATGGAAGTGAGATGAAAAAACCCTTACCTTATGTCTGATGGTGTTATTCACTTGATAATTATGTCTAGGATAACCTAATTAAATTAATTAATTAATATTTCTTAAATATATTATTAATTTAATTGATTTATTATATCCTAACAATGTTCATTCATGTCCATCTTAAGGGGTTTAAGAGGTTAAATTTTATTGATTGAGAGTGTTTTCTTCCTTGGTATGCTTGGCCAGTTTATTTATATACATGTAAGGATAAACTTGTAATATGAGAATGGTTGTCCAGATTTAGGTTATGCGTTATTTTTTAACATTCAATATATTAAATATTTATAAAATTCCCTTGTTTATTGGGAGTTAATATGAATCATTATATAAATATTTAATGACAACTATTTGGGTTAATTGTTGGGTTTTGATCACAACAAACTTATTTTGATTTAAAAATTAATATCTTGTTTAAAAAAATATTCAAAAACCTTATATAAGTTATATTATATTTATTATATTTTGGTTCAACCGTAAAAATAGTTTCATAACAAGAATTGAGAAAGGTAAAAGGAATTGAAAACTCGAGGGACTTGAATGTGATAAATGAACACATGTTGGATGGTGTTTTCATTTACAGTATAAAAGAAGGGGAGATGAGATATGATGAAAAAATATTATATTATCACAAAAAAATAATAGTACATGTTATGTACTGAATTTATCATAACATATGAATGAAAGGAGATGAGGAAAGAAAATTAAAAGAAAGGAACTTGAAATAAAAGAAAAGTTGGGAAAAACATTACAAAAATTCATCAGCCTAATGGCATCGCTTAAAAATTCATAAAATATTTTGATGAGAGAAAAAGGTTCCTCTCATAATTCTTACATAATAAAAAATGAAAGGAGGATATGGAATGACATATCCTAGAATGATCCAATTGAAATTAAATGAAAATAAAAAAAAAGAGTGCTTGAAAAAGTGAGATATTTTTAGATAAAAATTAAGTATTATAATGGCTATTGAACATGGGTTTAGAAAACATTAAAAAAAATAGAGGGTGGGGTAACCCCTACATAAAAGACTCGCAATAGAGTAGAGGTACATAATAAAATGGATCTAAGAACATGGTATGGAATTTTCAAAGGCATACCACAATGAAGTGAACTTGAATGGAAAAAAGAGAGGTAAAATTACCAAATATTCTCAATGTCTATTTTTCCATTCAAGTTATCTTCTTTGTGGTATTCCTTTAAAAATTCTAGATCTTTGAGGCTGATGTATTGGTAATAAATAATATGAAGAAATGAGTGGGTATTTATAGTAGACGAGATGGGTTTTTTTTTAATTTCAATGGACAACTCATTAGTGGTTTTTGAAAATACATGGTACCACAAATGGTTTTTTCCCATGGTATTAGACACAAGGGACACCTAAAATCATAGTTTAATATAAAAAAGTCTAAAATAATTTTCTATTAATTATTATATCATTATCATGTCTTTAAACATACCAAAAACTCAAAACTATATTATTACTATTCAAAATAAAATAAGGTATGTTAGAAAAGTGCAAAAATTCAACACATCCATTTGTGAATGTGTAGAATTAAAAAGTGAAATCCATTTTCTGAAAATAATTTTCTTAATATTTTTAATTTAATTTATAATAACAACATAATATTTTCCAAAAAAAAAACAACTTTAAGACTATAAATCCTTTTATAACACCATTAAAAAGTAATCAAGATTCTATAAAATTATCACATAACCATAAGAAAATATAGTGAAAATTTATTATTACATTTTATGAAATTAAATATTCACTTGAAATTATTAAATTAATCATAAAATTTTATTACAAATATTTATGACATAAAAATACCAGTACTTATTCTATGATCATTTTTTACTTATAAGATATCTAAATTGTATTTATTCACTCATGGCTGATGTTTTTTTTGAAGATTTTATTTTCATTATCATTAATTAAAAATCATAAATGTAAGTTACTATTCATTAGGGGATGTTACTTTTTATCAAAAATTATGTTTGTCTTATCACACTCTAAATATCTTACTGAACGCAACCGTGTATGTTTGTTTTTCAAAATTCAAATTAGTGATGTGGAAAAATTTTGTTTACTGGATATATGGAATCAAATTAGTTCTTTGTAGAGACTGATTGATTCATGAAATCAATATTAAATTTATTTGAAAAATCATTGGATGTTACATTATCCCCTCCTTAAAAAAATTCATCCTCAAAATTACCAGAATTTTACCTCACAAAGAGATTTGGGTAGTTCTTCACCCTAAGCTCCTTAGGCTCCCATGTTTCCTATTTGACTTTATGATTTTTCCAAAGTATATTTACTAGTCGAGTCATCCTATTTCTCATCACTAGTTATTTAGTTTCTAGAATTTGGATAGTCTATTTACATTAAGATAGGTCAGGTTCCAATTCAATACCTTCATATGTAAGGACATGCATATGGTCTGGCTAGTAGTTTCTCAGTAATGAGTCATGAAACACATTGTGTACATTATATAGGCTAGGTGAAATAGCCAAATGATAAGAAACTAATCTAATTCCCTGTAGAATTTCTAAAGGTCATATATACCTAGTTATTAGTTTCCCTTTCTCCCCAAATCATATAATTCCCTTCTATAGAGTTACGTTCAAGAAAATGTGATCTCCACTTGAAATTACTAATCCTTCATTCTATTTTCAGTATTTATATTTTGTCTATTTTGAGATTCATTGAAATTTACTTGAATAGTCTTTAACTTTTTATTTTATTCCTCCACAAGGTTGGGAACCCCCATGTTTCCTTTCACCAACTTCATCCCAACATGTTGGGGTATGGCATCTCTTTCCATACCATGCTTCATATGGTTCCATTTGAATGATTGAATGGAAACTGTTATTGTACGAAAATTCCACCGAAGGTATATAATGATCCCACATACCTTTAAAATAAATTCAGTATGATCTCAACATGTCTTATAATGTTTGGATCATCCTATATGATTACCCATCAATTTGAGGGTGATAAGAAGTACTCAAATGAAGCTCAGTGTTCAATGCTTTCTAAATAATTTTCCAAAATTTTGATGTAAATTTAGGATCATGATCAGATACTATTGAATGAGGTTCTCTATCAAGTCTTAAAAATTAAATTATATAGATTCATTCAAGGAACTCCACTGGAAAATCATCCCTTATAGCAAGGAAATATGAAGATTTTGTAATTCGTTCAAAAACTACCCATATTGCATCATTCATTCTTTGAGTGTTGATTAATCCTATTACAAAATACATAGTTATGTCATCCAAAAAAGTAATATCCCATAATTAACTACAATTAATATAAACCCTAATTGTAACGTATACATTTATATTTATATCCACACAAAAAAATATAATGTATTTCTTAAATATCACTTTCACATAAAAAATATCAAGGTTACACAAACTAAAGACAATATTCCAAAAGAATTCCATAATTAAAAGACCATTAATACTTTTAAACATTTCATCATGAAGTTATTTACTTATAGTTTTTTCCTTATCTTTGTGGTTATCCTATCTAAAAGGACATTGAATCGGGTAATTCCTAGGTCTCCTACATTTACGAAAATTGACTGTAAATGTATTATTAGTATCAGTTTTATATTCTACCATTGTACTCTTAATTTTTCCTCATAAATAATTTTCTTTATGTCATTCTTTACCACACATAAAGAATTTATATATTTTGATGAGACATTTTCTTGGGGGTATCCTTCCACATTTCTTGCTTGATTGAAATTGGGATTTCTTTTCTTCATTGTATCCACCACTAGAGCTCTTAGAATGCACCAATTTTCTCATCTTTGGTGAGTCTGGGGATTGTTTAATTTATATGTTGTTAATCATATTTTTGTAAAATTTATTAGGCATAAAAACAATATCATTCATGCCTATCAATATTTCATTTTTTTCTTATTGCCACCACCTTATCCAGGTTTTCCATCTTGTTTGATCTTGATATGTCTTATATGGGTTCCAGTCATCGACTAAAAGAAAAAATTAGATTGTGAGTAACAATATTCATAAAATAAATTCATGAATATAATGACACATTATTTTGAATCTAAAAATCTTTAGGTCTTAAAAATTTTATTCATTTGCCTCTTATATTTTAATCCTTCAAATTTGTTTTTAGAGAAAATTTAAATTACCCTAAGAATACCCCATGGAGGGTCAAATCAAGTGCATAGTAAGGCATGTTGTCCTATATCAGGATACCCCGGGCCAAGATTGAAACTCCATGTTGATGTTTTCACTTCAAGGTATATATTTCCCATAACCACATCTACTTTTTGTATCCATAAATTGATTTATTTTCTAGAAATATACACATAATATATTCCTTACCAAAAGTATAGGATGTTCTTATATGTTTATCTTCAATTAATATCTTAGGGGTTTGTTCCCCAATCTGTGTATTATAAATATAGTTTCATATTTTTCTATTGAACATCCTTTGATACCAAATGTAAATCCCCCACCCTAGAATCCTAGAGTTGGTACATTATTTTAATACATTGTCATGACTACAAGGAATCAAATATAAAATAAATAAGTATTTTAGTAGTTTTGGAAAACCAGATACATACATTGGTTGAACATTACTACTTGAAGTTAAATACAACATATATGTTTTATTCGGAGCATCTACCACTCTAAGTTTGTCCCTGTAGGTCTTTCATAACAAACATATTCGTATAATAAAAAAATGAAGTATAAGAAATTGGTGAGGTCAAATTCTTAACAAGGATAAGAAATAAAGTGGACGATATCATAAACATAAGCATTAGTCACGTTGAATAACTAAAAACATGTTCCATTAAAAAGATAAATTGAACATATTATGGTAGGAATAAGAGTTAAATAAATAATTCCATAATAGTGATTAATAATGGGTATTATAACTGTAGAATAAACACATAAACTGTTAATAATATTTTCATAATGAGGGAAATTCAAATGAAGATGAATATGAAACATACCGTCAATTCATCAGCCAATACATCTAAAAATTATTAAGGACTTATCAAAAACCATATCTAATAATGGGGAAGGCCTCGACAAAGTCCATATCTATTTGTCTCATGAGACCTACCGATGCATCAACGGAATATAGAGGGCCCCACCCAACACTTAGTATAATTAATTCTTCATATGAAAGGGTTAATCATAACCAAAATATTCAATCATATTGAAACTAACACGTGAAATGTAAATAACTTTACCCAATCATGTAACACAAATATTAACCATTCAGAGTAATATGGTGAATGGTATCAAGATAGAAGATCCATATTGAAACTAATTAGAAAAACTTCACCAACATATTATATATGATATAATAAGAGATTAATCTCATTGAAGTGAAGTATTCATCAAGGGATTTGGTCTTATATGAAGATACTTTTAAATGATACTTTTAGAAATTTACTGAGGAAATAACCCTTAAGCATTCCAAAGTGTTCTATACCACCTTGAAACATTCAAATCATAATCACTTATAATATGATGAGAATAATTATACTCTTGATATGATATAAAAAATGGATGTGCATACACCACATGAATGGAATAAGTGGAAAACAAGGTATATACATCATAAAAGTTATTGAGAGACAAGAAAAATCGTTTTTCCTTTTAAAAGATTAGTTATTTAGGAAAATAATTTATATCTTGCATGAAATAAGATTGTAAACATTTATATGCCTGAAAATAAGAGGGAAGAATACTGTAATTATATTTGAGTCATTAATTATGTCCCTATGAAGTGAAATCATGTAAAAATAGTTCTTAAGAATATTTAGAATGAAACATTTTAGATTATTTTAAGGAAAATATTAAACTAAATTTTAATGTGGAAAGGCATGTTTGTTTTCATAAAACCAGATTTGAACCAAGATATTTTTTCATGATAAAATGAGTGATTTTATAAAAAAAATGTTGTATTGAAAAAGATTATGGAATTCACTTGAAATTATGTAAGAAATCGAGAAGTTCCCTTGTATCGATCTTGTATTTCATGAACAATTTTTTTTGAAATATCCTTTTAAAACATGTAAATCCAAATAAAATAAATAAATATTCTTATTCATAAACTTATATATAAAATTAACATATTATTTTTATGAGTAAATAAGAAGAATTAATAATTTCATTGATGTAAGGAGAGAGTAAGAGTAAACCGGATGAAAATAAAGTTTAAGGTAGAAATTCCGATCCACTTTGTAATTAATCAGTTTTTATGACCCAAAATTAATAATCATAAAATGATACATTTAATAACATTAAAATGAATATATTTATCATATGATACATTAATGGGAAGTATAAATGCACCATACACAAGTAATAGTAGTGAATAAAGAATGTCTCACAAAAATAGAAGTTAGATGATGAAACATGTACCTTAAGCCAGATGGTGCTATTCACTTGATATTAGTGTCATGAATAACAAAATTAAATTCATTAATTAATATTTCCATAACCTATTTTTTATTTAATTTATTTTTTATTTCCTTATTAAATTCATTCATGGCCTTCTTGATGGGTTTAAGAGGTTCAATTTTATCATTTGGAGTGTTTTCTTCGTTGGTATCCATGGTTAATTTACTTATATACATGTATGTATAAACATATAATTTGAGAATGGTTTTCTAGAATTGATGTTTTGTGTTATTATTGAGAATTAATAAGATTACATAGTAATAAAATTTACTTGGTTTTTGAGAGTGAATAGGAATCATTATATAAATCATTAATGATAATTGTTTGGGTTAATTGGTGGTTTTTGATCACAATGAACTCATTCTGATCTATAAATTAATATCATGGGTACAAAAAATTTCATAACATTATTTAAGTTATATTATATGTATTATAGTATTTTTAAACAATTAACATTTTTTAATAATAATAATTGAATATTCTATAAGAAATTGAAAACACGTCGTCCATGAATGTGATAAATCAACACATTTCAGATGGTGTATTCATTTGTAGTATAAAATAAGGGGAAAGGAAAGATGATGGTTAATTATTCCATTATCAATAAAAAATTCTAGTATATATAATTTAATTTATTTCTAATACCATTTTGATGAAAGTAATAGATTAAATAAAAAAATAAAGGAACTCGAAATAAAAGAAATGTTTAGAAATCCCTTACAAAAATTTGGTAGCGTAATGGCTATTGAACACGGTATTAGAAAAATTTAAAAAGAGAGGGTATATGGGTCAACCAATAATAAATGTCTTATAATATCTTATATGAACAAAATAAAATTAAAATAATAACATGGTATTTATAATTGAAATACATACCACAAAGAATGGAACTTGTGTGGAAAAAGAGACATTGAGAATTCGCTTACCTTGTAGATTAACTCCTAAGACATGAAGGGTGGGACCTTGGGGGAATGAGGAAAATTTTAGAGGACTCATAGGGAGGTAAAAATACCATACCATTGAGTATTATGAGTTTTTAAGAAATGAAAACGAAGGATTGAGTGGGTATTTATAGTAAATGAGTGGGAGTTTTTTTTATTAATTTCAAAGGACACCTTATTAGTGGTTTTTGAAAAACCATGGGCTTTCCCATGGTATTTTATTATTATATTGTCCACTTAGGACACCTCATATCATATGTTACTGTATAAAAGTCTACCAACATTTTATATTAATTATTACATCATTAAGATTTCATTAAACATTTTGAAAAATCAATACTGTATTCTTACTATTCACGAAAAATTCATGTATTATAAAAAAATATATAAAAATAACCAAAATATTTTTCAACATGTAGAATTAAAAAATGAAATAAATTTCTTAAATATAAATTTCTGAATATTTTTAATTTAATTATTTTTTAAAATCATAATTTATTCCAAAGAAGCAACTTTAAAACTATAATTCATTTTAAAACACCTAGAGAAATTAATTGAGGTCCCATAAAAATATTTTATAACCATAATACAACAAATAAAAAATTTATGATTATATTTTATGGAAATAAATTTCCATTTTAAATTATTAAATTAATAATAAAATTTTAATTAAAATATTTATGACATAAAAAAATACCATGACTTATTCTATGATGGTTTTTTCACTTATAAGATGTCTAAATTGTATTTATACACTCATGGGTGAAGTTTATTTTTTTTATTGATTTACTATTGAATTATATTCATCTCAAATCAAAAAGGTATGTTATGTCACGACCTGTCCTCAAGGCCTGTGCTGTGACTACCCCAAAACCACATTCCATAGGCCAGGGGCTGGAGACTAGCACCAAAGGCGAAAATCCCTAAGTTGGGAAGGCATTGCCTTTATGAAAGTAAACAAACACAATAGTGTATGCAACATGAAGTAAAAACTAAGTAAATAATATATAAAAAAGTAGTGCTGAAAGTAAAGGGGATAGAAATACAAGCCCAACAGTAGAGTACAGGTACAACAGAAAGCAAGTACAACTGAAAAAGGGACAATAGCTAAAAAGGGAAGCTCCTAGAACATCCGCCGATCATCCTACCTGAAGGGTAGGTACATATGTCCACCTCAGCACTCCATGTCTATCGGTCCGCACTATGTACCGTCTCGCCGTGTGGTCCACCTCCGGGTATCTTCCTGTCATGGCTCGCTCTCTGCCTCCGTCAACGCTGTCCGTCGTTTGCATCCAACACAACAAGGTGCGGGCGTAGCCCGTGCAGGGGTGCATATAATAATACTCAGTAGGGACCCCGAGACCCATAATGGTCTCCCAAAATCCAAAAAGGATAAACCACAGAAGAAATACACAACCACGAAGTATCAACCAACACTACTTATTTATATTCCCATACATATACCTAAGTTATCAATCTCAGTTCATCTTCAACTCTCGAGCCCAAACACAACCTAGTTCACACATAAAGTAATTCAATCACATCAATGATAATGTTTTAAAGTTAAGACTCATCTCACACAGGTATATATATTTCTTATAGCGATAGAGATGATCAGATGTAGTCACTGATTCATCTAAGATGTCAGACCCACACGTGATACTAGACCAGATAAGCTGTCGGACCCACACATGATACAATGTTGAGTCAATAAGGGTTTCCTTATGTCTATTACATTCCTTCATTAAAGGGGAGATTGTTAATTCATTAAGTCTTTATTTATTACTTTACCATTACTCTTGTTTTGAAAATCACAAACACCTTTTCTTATGTAAAATTTCACTTTACCCTTGTTTTACTTCTATAGAAAAAATTTCCTTCCCCAAGGAAATTTACCCTTACCTTGATTTCATTGATCATATAATTTTTTTCTAGGTGTAAAATTAAGATTAAAACCAAAAACTCAGAATAATATAATACTTAGATATGAGGAATTTTATTTATGACTCTAAAGTCTGGATAAGAACCCTTATGAAGTTCAACTCCAAATTCTGGATACGATATCTGCTAATGTTCAACTCCGAATTCTGGATACGAACTCTGGTAAAGTTCAACTCTGAATTCTGGATACGTACATTCATGAAGTTTGACTCCAAATTCTGATTACAAACTTATGAAAATTTCTACTCTGAATTCTGATTACGAACTTATGAAAATTTCATCTATGAATTTAGATTACGAATTCTAGATACGAACTCTTATGTGTTCTGTATCCGAATTCGGAATACGAATTCTGGTTACGAACTTATCCAAGTTCTGACTCCAAGTTCTCTAAATACAGACTTTAAACTCTTAAAGAGTTCGGACTCCTAATTCTCAATAACTCTGACTCCAAACTTTGTAAGTTCAGGTTCCAAAATCTTGTGAATCTAGACTCCGAATTTCATTGAAATTCAGCCTCTGAAATTATACATAATTCAGGATCCGAACTCCTAGAAAACAGAATCCGAATTTCCTTGTATTTTAGACTCCGAATTCATTCTTGTTTAGACTCCGAACATTCATTTACTTACATTCCAAATATCAGATTTTAGTTATACTAACACTCATTTTACTATAAAACGATGTCGTTATTTCAGTTATCAACTAACCATTGTTTG
This sequence comes from Viscum album, assembly GCA_963277665.1. NCBI lineage: Eukaryota > Viridiplantae > Streptophyta > Magnoliopsida > Santalales > Viscaceae > Viscum > Viscum album. The sequence goes on from OY728137.1 coordinate 1,215,928,155, forward strand.
AGTGACATGTTTATGGGTACCTCTGAAATTCAAGGAAAAATATTTCCATTGGAAGATAGAGCCGACCGTTGGAACCATGCCTATAAATAGGATCTCATTTGAAAAGAGCTGATAACTTTTGGACTGAACTTTGACAACTGTTCTTATATGCTGTTGAAGTGACTTCTAAAGAGTGAGACTCTTATAAACTCTCAGGAATCACAAATTTTTTTGAACTGCTCGTTCAAACATTGTTTTGTACAGATTTGCTTAGTGCAAAGGTTCGAATTACTTGAAATCAGAGACTTCGGGTTGTGAAGTCAGAAGTGCTGATTTGATTACAAATCAAGGGCTTGCGGAGAGAGCAAGAAAGATACCGATCTTAAGATTGAGGGATTACCTAGCATTGGGTAAGGTATACTTTCATGAAAGTATAAATCAAGGGACGTTTTATCCAGGGTTGTTGGATACCCTCTTATTTGGGTTAAAATAGTTATTACTTGTTACTTGTAATATTTTCTTTTCCATTGTGTATTTTTGTTATTCTGGAAAGTATAAATTTCATATACTTGCTTAAACTTGTACTCTGATTTAGTAAGAATCTGTACTCTTTAAGGTATAATCTTATTTTTTGAAAACTTTTGTTATGTTTCATTTTTTGAATCACTTTTCCGAAATCAAGAATGTTATTAGTTCTTAGAGGTTGTGTGAATTTTGGGTATACAAAATTTCTTTATGGATTTTTTTATGAATACAATTCACCCCCCTCCTCATGTATTTGAGCATCTCATTTTACATATTCAATCCTAAATTTGGTATTATAGAGTATATCATACTCATACATACCATCAAACAGTTGGTATTAAAGGATTGGTTCAATCAGAATTAATCTCATGATTAGATTCAGAAGGGCATTCTCGGAATTGAACTTCCAGATTCAAAATTTTTCAGAATCTGTTTTTCGGACTCATATAGTTCATATTCATTTTTTCTTATAGATAAAATATCTAGTTCCTTTATTAAGATATTTTCTCTTGTTTACAAACCCTTAGTTCTAAAAAGTTTGTGTTCCAAAGATTTTCTTAAGAATATAAGGTTTAATTGTTGTTTCTATGGATAATAGGAATCCTACCAGACCTCCTATTTTCGATGGAAATGAATATGAGTAATGGAGAGATGGGATGAAGACATTTTTTATCAATACTAGAGTTGATACCTATCTAATGTTTACTGGAGATTATTAAATTCCAAATAAGGAATTGAGAACTTTTACGAACCAGGAGAAATCAGAATACCAAGTAAACTTCAGAGTCATAAATAATTTGTTATATTCCATGAATAGAAACATATATAGTAAAATATCATCATGTGAAGCTACAAATAGTATCTAGAAGAAAATCAAAGTTACAAATTTTGGTACATCTAGAGTCATAGAGACTAGAAGAGCTCTGTTGAGAGATGAATACCATAGTTTTAACATTCGTTATAGAGAACCTGTAAGCAAAGTACAGTAAAGGTTTATGATTATCGTGAATAGATTACAATATATGGGAGAAAGAGGTTTGGATGATGAGTCACTTGTTGATAATATCATAGATATCATTCCAAATGAATTGTTTTCCAAGAGGAAAACTATTGACGAGAACAGGAAAGTCACTTAGATATCCATAGATGAGTTTTTTGGAACTCTTTTTCAGCATGAAACGGGAATGAAGAGAGATGATGAAACTTTTGAGAAGAAAAATAGGAATGGGGGAGTTTCTTTTACAACCACTTATAAACATATGAATTCCAAGACCCCATAAAGGTTAACTAGATCAAAGTCAAAGAATGTCATTATTCAGTCAGAATATAGTGATACAGAAAAGTCAGAGAATGAATTAGCTAATCTTGCACGGAGCATGAACAAGATTTTAGCTCAGTAGAATCATCAGAATAAGCACAAGAAGAAAGAATACAGAGATATGAAAGATGAAGAAGTCACTTGTTTTGAATGTAGAAGAACAAGTCACATCATACCTGATTGTACCTTGTTGAAAAATAAGGATAATAAGGAATGGAATTCAGAAAGCAACAAGAAGAAATTGTATCGGTCAAAGCACAATAAAATTCTTAAAGCTAATGATACTTGGAGTGATAGCTATGGAGACTCCTGAGAAAGTGAATTTCTGAATATGATTCATCAGCACAGAAGAATATGGGATTCATTGCTACTACTTCTTTCCCTAATACATGTCTTATGGACAAGGAATGCTCTACCGAGGCATTAACAAATTTATCTCTTGATAATAATTACTATTATAAAAACAATACTTCTAATAAAGATAATTCATATTTAGAAAATTAAGATATAACTTTATATGAAGAAGTATCTAGATTTGACAAGTTACATGAATAAAAAAATTGTATAATTTTAATAAAACTAGACAAGGCAAATACTAGAGAAGAAATTATTACAAAAGAGATTTAAGATCTTTCTAGAGATCTTGGAGATAAAGATGAGCTTTTAGAAAAACTTTCTAAAGACCTTGAGAAAGAAGATTATATTTAGGAAGAACATTTTAAAGGTCTTAAGAATTCTATTTTAAAGATAAAATATTTTAAGGAAAAATCTAACTCTATAGGAATGATTCTTTAGGATAGGAATTTAGTCATCAGATTGAAATTTGAAATATTTTCTCTTAAGAAGCTTCTTGAAAACATTTCTTTATGGATGGAAATTTTTTAAAAGATGTATTATCATATTAGACCTCAAGAAAACACTACTTGTGTAGGTTATACTAACTAAAATCCAGTTTTCAAAAACAACTATTTTTTTCCTTCTAAAGCCCCTTTTTTCACTAAATGTAAAAGCGGTGGGAATTGGAAGAAATTATTTTTCCTTGAATAATGTTCAATCACTAGGGTTTCATACTTCTTATTTTTCTAAACAAATGTGGATACCCAAAATTTTGTTGTCTAAATATTCCGGATCCCAGAATGTTTGAATTCTGAAAGTCTAACTCTCCTATTTTCTTGGAAATAGAGAAGGTACCAACAAAAATACGTGGTACATGGATAATGGATGTTCCCAGCATATGACTGGTAACAAAAAATATTTTGAAAAGATTATCTAGGCGAAAGGAGGAAAAGTAACTTTCCAAGATAATGCTCTGGGAGAAACTATTGGTATAAGTAACATTGTTCTTCTTGTAAAAACATTAATTTCAAATGTTTTATTGGTTAAGGGTCCTAAGCACAACCTCATTAGCAGAATTTAGTTATGTGATAAAGGTTAACTTGTGAATTTTAGGAATGAAAAGTTCTTAGTACACAATTCCAAGGAAGAGTCTTTTCTTTCTGCCCATAGGCAAGAGAATGTATACAAACTAAACTTAAAATATCTTAGGAGACAAGATTTAACTTGTCTTAGTGAAATGGATGCTCATTCTTGGTTATGGCATAGAAGTATAGAATATTGTAACATTAATAACATATGTAAACTTTATATGAAATGACTAGTTAAGGATTTACCAGAGCATAGATTTGATTCTTCAAAAGTCTATGACCCTTGTAAATATGGAAAGCAATATAAATCAAGTTTTAAATTAGTTGGTGAAGTCTCAACTACTGATGCATTATAGCTAGTGCATATTGATCATTTTGGTCCCACACAAACTAGAAGCATTGGGGGATAATATTATGTATTTTTCTTGGTTGATGATTACACTAGATTTATATGGGTCTATTTTCAAGAAATAAGTCCAAAGATTTTCTTTATTTCAAAAGTTTTGGAGCCCATGTTAAAAATGAGGAAAACCTTCCATTGAAAACTATTCATAGTCATCATGGTGGAGAATTTCAAAATTCTGATTTTGAAACATTTTGTAGTTGAGAAGGAATTACTCATAACTTTTTAGACCCAAAACACCTCAACAAATTGGATTTGTTGAAAGAAGAAATAAAATTCTTCAAGAGATAACTAAAACCATGTTGAGTGAGTATTCTGTTGCCAAACTTTTTTGAGCTAAAGCTGTAAGTACTTATTTTTATACTATAAAACATGTTTTGATTAAAACATTTCTTAATAAAACTCTTTATGAGTTTTGGAATGGTAGAAAACCTAGACATTCCTACTTAAATGTTTTTGGTTTCAAGGTATTCATTATGAATACTAAAGATAATCTTTATAAATTTGCACCAAAATTCGATGAAAGAATTTTCTTAGGCTACTCCACAAATGATAAGGCATATATAGTTTATAATAAAACACATGTAATGTTGAAGAGACAGTGCTTGTGAAATTTGATGAAACTGATCCTTTTATTTTGAAGCAACCCCAACCTAAATATTCAGATGTGTTTTCAAAAACTAATTATCAACATTTGATAGAAGATTCTTCTGATAAAGAAAATGTTCAAGAAGATACTTATGAAACATTTACCTTATAATATTTCCTACCTTATGTTGATGAAAAAATTTTAAAAAACCCATATTAGTTGTTTCTAAGGAATTATACTAGTGATAGTATCATTGGCGATTTGAATCAACCTGTAAGGACTAGAAGTTCCTTAAGAAATGAAGTAGAACATCTAGCATTCTTTTCCCAATTAGAACCAAAAACCACTAATGAAGCTTTAGGTGATGATGATTGGATCAAATCTATGCAAGATGAAAAAAATAAATTCAAAAGGCATAATGTATGGACCATGGTTGAAAGACATAAGGAAACCTCTGTTATTGGAGTAAAATGGGTCTTCAGAAATAAGTGTGATGAAAATGGAATCATTTTAAGAAATAAAGCTAGATTAGTTACTAAAGGCTATAATCAATAAGAAGGGATAGACTATGAAGAAACTTATGCTCCAGTAGCTAGACTTTAATCTATTTGTATTTTATTTTCCTTTGTAGTATTCTTCAATTTCAAACTTTTTCAAATGGATGTGAAATGTGCTTCCCATAATGTTTATGTTCAAGAGGAATATTATGTTGAAAAACCACTTGGATTTGAAGATACAAAACATCCTGATCATGTTTTTAGACTTACCAAAGATTTATATGGCCTTAACCAAGAACCTAGATCTTGGTAAGATAGACTTACAAGATTTTTGCTTCAAAATTACTATGTTAAGGGAAATTCAGATCCAACTCTTTTTATAAAGAATGATAAGAAAAATGTTTTGATTTTTTAAATTTATGTTAATGAAATTATATTTTGTTCAACTTAGCAATCTTTAAGTGATTCCTTTGCGGATTTATGAAATTTGAGTTTGAAATGAAAATGATGGGTGAGTTAACATTTTTCCTTGGATTTCAAATTTCTCAAAAACCAGAAGATATTTACATATCCCAACATAATTATATTAAATATATTCTAAAAAATATGGATATGACAACACTAAGAGTATAAGTACTCCCGTCAATACCTCAAACACACTTGATCTTGATGAAGCTGGGAAACCAGTAGATCAAACATCATTTAGAGGTATGATAAGAAGTCTACTTTACTTGACAGCTAGTCATCCAGACATAATGTTTTTAGTATGATTATGAGAAAGATATAAATCCAATCCTACGGAATCTCACTTAAAGGTAGTGAAGATATTTTTTCGCTACTTGAAGGGAACTATGGATTTAGGACTATTTTATAATTCTGGAAATGATTTTGTCTTAAGAATATCTTCAGATGCTAATTTTGGTGGATGTATAATGGATAGAAAAAGTACATCCAGAACCATTCATTTCTTAGGAGATTCATTAGTATCTTGGTCCTGTGAAAAGACACACTCAGTAGCACTTTCCAATACTGAAGTTTAATATGTAGTAGCTAGAAGTTTTTGTGATCAAGTGTTGTGGATGCAACACACACTCAAAGACTATGGAATATCTTTTACTAAAACACAAATTTTGTGTGATAACACAAGTTCCATTGCTCTTAGTAAAAATCCAGCACATCACTCTCGTGAAAAGCACATAGATATTATGCATCAATTTCTTAGGGATCACACACTAAAAAGAGATATCATTCTTCAATTTATTAGAACGCAAGATCTACTTGCTTATATTTTCACAAAATATTTACCCTCTGATAGATTTGAATACATTAAACAGAATTTAAGAATGATAACCATAAGGTAATCTTCCTTGATTAACTTCTAGTTGAATCAATCTCCATACAGTAATAAACTCCTTTTCATAGGTGGAGTACATTTGTTATTGAATGTTTTTCAAAAAAATTTGTAATGAAACTTTTTGTAGTTGTTTTTTTAAAATGTTTTGTAATGAAAATTTTTGTAGTTGGTTTTTTAATGTTTTTCATAATGAAAATATATGTAGTTGGTTTTTCAAATTTTTCGTAAAGAAAATTTTCGTAGTTTGTTTTTCAAAATTTTTCTTAATAGAAATTTTCGTAGTTGGTTTTTCAAATTTTACATAATGAAAATTTTTTTAGTTGGTTTTTCAAAAGTGTTCATAATGGAAATCTTCGGACCTGAAGATTTCATAATGAAAATCATCAGACCTAATGTTTTCGTAATGAAAATCCTTGGACCTAAAATTTTTGTTATGAAAATCTTCGGACCTGAAATTTTCGTAATAGGAACTCTTGGATTTGAAAATTTGCGTAGTGAAGTTTTTTTTTGTATTCAAGTTTTTTTTAATTCAAAGTTATTCAAGAAGAATATTCCTCAGTATGAATAATCTTCCTAGAAACCCAAAAGGTATGTTTTTTTCTTGTGTTTTTTGTAATTACCTTTTACTTGCTGTTAGTTTCATTTGTTTTTAAAATTTCCCAGATTCTAGTTTCCTTAAATCTGAATTTTTTCCATTCAAAACTTCACAAAATTGGATTCAACCAATTTTTTCTTTGCGGATATCATATCAACTGTCAGATCAAGTCCGAAGAATTATCAGCCATTGGATTCAAATAGGAAGTTCAATTGTCACTTCATCTCCTATATAAAGGGGACCCCTGATGGTTGTCCCACATCAGATTTCAAGCTTGTGCGTGTTGAAGATCTACCCCTCTACAAAATCCCATTCCAAATTCATCAGAAGTCCTGAAGTCCGAATGTTTGTAGAAGTCCCTTCTCAATATATATCAACCGTCAAGCCGATTACGGAATGGAAAATTTACAGGGATATGTTAGTGCATCCGAACTTCTTCAATAATTATGACTCTATTATTTCCAAGAACATCATGCTCAATGGATGGGAAAGTATAGATATTTCAAAGACAGGTGCTCAGGATGTGGTCTATCTGGATTTTCTTATTGAATTCTATGAAACAGTTTTCTTCTTTAAAGAAGATGGAAGGGAATAGTTTTCCTTTAAATGTTGTGGAAAGAATTACACACTCTCTTACACCAAGGCTGTGTGCTTGGTGGGGTTGGAATATGAAGGAGAAACAAAATTTTTCTCCCACAATCTGCCAGAGTTTCCAAGAAATTATGTTAAGGAAAAATCTATGGAATGCCTTGGGCTCAAAGATATATAGACACAAAGATTTATCATCTATCTACAAAAAATAGGATTCTACAGTTATGGATTCAGGGCCTTATCGTACAGAGAAAGGGTGACAAGGACACCCTGAAGAAAAGTGACATGTACATCTTGGACTTTTTGGTAATCCTAAGGAAGCTCAACCGCATGAAGAACATTCTAATTACATTTGAGAATATCAAGAATGGTAATCTGAGAGATCAGATTATTATGTATCCTGCCTTGCTTTCTATGCTCATTTTTTGGTTTCGAGATTCATTCAAGATCCCCTGTAGTTATAAGTTGAGAAATTACAAGGGGATGCTGATCAGTGATGATAGCCTTAAGATGATGAAGGTCGGTTTTTCAAGGGAGTCAGGTGAGTTTTATGATTTACCTGAGCATGAGGCAGAGGTCGTTCTGAATATTGTTGAAGAAGCCAAACCATCAATGAAAAATGGGAAGAAAAGAATGTTGAAGAAAGTGGAAGTAGAATAAAAATACCCCTAAGTCTAAGGAAGTCCAATCCGCACCTCCTAAACCCTATAAGCAAAAAACATACCGGGATGAGGTGGTAGAAAAGTGGATGGAGGATGAGAAGAATAGAAAAAAGGGGATCCATAATTTGGTTTGGATTCTGCTGAGGCTAAGGATTTGAAGGAGAAAGAAGCTGATGAGCTAGAAAACCAGGCCAAAAAGAAGATGCTCAAGAAAAATATGTCAAAGGATGAAATTTTTCAATCCCTTATGAGGTATACTGAAATTTCATCTGAGAATATTCCAGTGCCGAAATCATTCCTTGTAGAACAATTGAATGAGACTCCGGGAAAGAAATTCTTGTCTTCGGAAAAATCCAAAGAGATGGAAGCTATGGAGGAAGTTCAGGAAGATGTAAATGAGGTTCAGCAAGCTCAAAGCACTGAAGTGATAGCCGATTAGTTAATGAAAGTAGAATAATTTCACAAAAAGGAAAGTGCTTCCAAGAAGTTTTCAATCCGGACTTCTCAAGTCAGATACTAAAAACATGCTACTCCTGGATCTGATGAGAAAGGTGAAGAAGAGGATGTAAATAAGTTTTCAGAGGAAGAGAGTCAAAATCATGACTTCGTTCTTCCAGAAGAAGTTGAGGCTAGTGCTGAAAAAGAGAAAATTTAAGAAGATAAGATTGTGCAGTTATCCGGAAGTGAGCATGAATCTCCTGACGAGGAAGCAGTCCCAAAAACAAGTAAGGGTAAACAAATAGTTGTTGACACCACAACGAATGATATTTTGAGGAAGAAAGAAGCTAGAGGAACCTCTATGAAGAAGTAGGGTGAGTTAAAGGAAGAACCATCTCCATGTAAAATGTCAGATTCAGAGTGATCTGCCTTATGACACGATTTTGTTGTTCAATCTCTGAAAAAGCTAGTTGACACCATTCCGATCTTTCCAGTAATTGATTCAAGATTCCAGATGATCAAGCACAATATGAATCAAAATTCAGACCCCGTATCCACGGATATGGATAGATGTGTTAAGATTGAGGCTGATCACAAAAATTTCTTGATCAACTATGATGCCAACAGAAAATCCTGCAAGAATATGACCAAATGTTCTGAGAAAATCATTGTAGAATTGGAAGAGCATGATCAGTTTCAAGAAGATTTCAATGCGGCCATTGATACCGAAGATACCAAAATCATGAATCTTACAAACAACATTCTGTAAAAGCTAAATCTTGAACAAAATACTCGGATTCAAGTGGTGAAAAATATGAATGGAAAGCAAAATTATTTTATTCAAAGCTGGAAAACTGAAAAGGATCTTCGGATTGAGATGAAAGAAAAGCTTGTAAAGAATGATGACTTGAAAAAGGCTCAGGCAGAGGCCCTGAAGGATCAAGAGGATAGGATCATAGCCGTAGAAAAGAAAGCTGAGGAATATCACAAAGAGCTGAATAAGTTGAAGACAATCGTGAAGAAGCTCATGCCCAAGGAAAAACAAACAAAATAGACCCAAATCCGATCATTTGTTGTATTTGTTTTTCCTTGTACTAATTCTTACAATCTTAATGAAATTAAGGTTGCTTGTTTTGTTTGGATGTCTATACTTATATATCAGGTACTATATTTTTTTCCATTACCTCAAAATCATTTTGAAAATCATAAAGGGGGAGAAGGAAAAATAATTCTAATGGGGAGAAAGAAAAATATTTCGATGTAAAGAAGAACTATCCCTAAGTAAGGGGGATTCCTCATTACAAAGATTTACATACCCAAGATAAGGAAAATTCTATTCTGGAAATCTTTAATACGATCATTAGTGTTTCAAAGCCTAAGGGGGAGTTAGTCGTATTCACCATTATCCATATGTAAAGGGAGATAAATTTTATTTTCAAAGTCTAGAAAATCCTTTGATAATTCCTTATATTCTTTTTCGTAAGGATGTCTGTGCTTTCCAAAAAGTGGGACATTGTTGAGTCAATAAGGTTTTCCTTATGACTTTTCCATTCCTTCATTCAAGGTGGTGATTGTTAAGTTATCAAGGCTGTCCTTATGACTTTACCATTCCTCTTGTTTTGAAAATCACAAACCCATTTTCTTAAGGAAAATTTTATTTTACCCTAGTTTTACTTCTCTAAGGAAAATTTCCCCCCCCCCAAGGAAATTTACCCTTACCTTGTTTTCATTTTTCATATCATTTTTTTATAATTGTAAAATTCAAATTGAATCCAATACCTCGGAATCATATAATACTTAGATATGAGGCATTCTGTTTAAGACTCCAAATTCTACATATGAACTCTCATGATGTTCAAATCCGAATTCTGAATATGAACTCTCATGAAGTTCAACTCCAAATTTTTGATATGAACTCTCATCATGTTCAACATCGAATTATGGATACGAACATTCATGAATTTGGACTCCGAATTCTGATTACAAACTAATGAAAATTTCAACTCCTAATTCTGATTAAGAACTTATGAAAAGTTCGAATATGAATTCAGATTATGAATTCTAGATACACACTCTACTGAGCTCTGACTCTGAATTATGATTACGAATTCCGGTTAAGGACTTATCCAAGTTCTAACTCCGAGTTCTCTGAATACAAACTCCAAACTATTAATGAGTTCTGACTTTGAATTCTCATGAACTCTGACTCCGATATTTGTACGTTCAGGTTCCGAATTCCTAGAAAACAGAATCCCAATATCCTTGTATTTTAGAATTCTAATTCATTCATTCTTAGACTACAAACTTTCATTTACAAACATTCCAAATATCAGATTTTAGTTATACTTAGACTCATTTTGTTATAAAATGATTTCGTTCTTTTAGTTATCAACTATCCATATTTTGAGTGACACATGTACAAGTCCCTCTGAAATTCAAGGAAAAATATGACCATTAGAAGAAGGAGCCCACCGTTGGAACCATTACTATAAATAGGATCTCATTTGAAAAGAGCTCACAAATTTTGGATAGAACTCTGACAACTGTTCTTACATGTTGTTGAAGTGGTTTCTAGAGAGAGAGACTCTTATAAACTCTCTGGCTTCATGCATAATGTTTTGAACTACTCGTTCAAACTTTGATTTGTGTAGAATTTCTTAGTGTAGAGGTTCGATTTCATTGAAATCAGAGAATTCAGGTTGTGAAGTCATAGATGCCGATTTCCTTACAAATAAATGGATTGTAGGGATAACAAGATAGATACCAATCTTCAAATTGAGGTATTACCTAGGTTTGGGTAAGATAGAATTTCTTGAAAGTACAAATCAAGGGACCTTTTATACAGGGTTGTTGGATACCCTCCTTTTTGGGTTAAAAGAGTTATTACATGTTACTTGTAATATTTGGTTTTCTGCTGTGTATTTTAGTTATTGAGTAAAGTATAAATTTCATATACTTCCTTAAACTTGTACATGGATTTAGTTAGATTCTATACGCTTTAATGTAGAATCCTATTTGTTGTAAACTTTTGTTAAGTTTCATTTCTGGAATCACATTTTCGGAATCAAGAAAGTTATTAGAGCTTAGAGGTTGTGGGGATTTTTGGTACGCAAAATTTCCTTAGGGATTTTTTTATGAATAAAATTCACACCCCCTCTTGTATTTGAGCATCTCATTTTACATATTCGATCCTACATTTGGTATTATAGAGTATATCATAATCAGACATACCATCTAACATACAAGACCAACTACTCTGTCAGACCCAAAACGATACAAGTATGGAGGTCAATACTATCCGACCCACACAGGATAAAAGTACAGTACTCATCATCGTCGAACCCAAAGAGGATCCCAGTACAGTATTCATTGATGTCGAACCCATGGAGGATTACACTATAGTAGTCGACGCAATCGCAACCATCTCTAGGGTTCCTGCACACAGCACACTCGATTCCGGGAGGGTACACTACTCAAGAAAAGGGGTTGATAAATAAACTATCACGAAGTCCAGAGTATATGTATCCCGAAGTTCTGTCTCATCAAAAGGAACCCAACGTGACATACGGCGTGTCAATCAGATGCTCGGTCTGAGAGTTATTGGCTTTTCTGTTCCAGGGGCCTGATTGGAATTACACTCGTTCCAAACTCAGCCATTTTCCAAAATTGTCCAACATTCACTTAGAGTATCGCAAAGGGACTGTATCACCATGAAGATTCCAGTGCTGTAGATGGCGCATCGAATGGAAGCGTGGCCTAGAAGATATTTTCATTTAAGAAAAACAGGTCCGACCCGTCACGCCCGGTGGGCGGGTGGGTCGGCCCGTCCTGGCTCAGCAATTACGACCCAGATTGGGGGTCGGCCCGGCCCGGCGGTAGGCGGCCCTACCCGTGGCTGGCCGCAACTCGGCCAGCAGGCCGAACAGAGTGGGGGGGGGGGCAGCCCCCCTGTTTTCTGAAACGGCGGCACTGAGCGGTGCCGCCCCTCCTGTCCAGCCAGCCGAAGATGGCCTGTCTTCTTCGGCGTGAGTGGCACACGGATTACGGGCTGCTGTTCCTCCGCACGTGGCACCAACGGGTTCCACGACTCCCTCCAGCTCGGCCAGCAGGCGGCCGGCCAGTTCGCCGCTGAAGCGGCCCACCCAGCGCGGGCCGCGGTTCTCCACAACGCGGCGCCAAGGGGGAGTTGTGGTTCCCCATCTCAGGTGGCTAAAGTCGAACGCTTCTTCCTGCCTGTAAGTTCATGAGTCCGGCCTGTTCTTCATCGACCAAGCGGCCCAGTTTTGGGCCGCGGTCTTCCCCTCTCCACACGGCACCCGGTGCTGCGGTCCTCTAAAGGGCCGGTGCGCGACCGCTGTTGCCGCTGCCGCCTTCGGTCGTCGCCGCCCTCGATCGTTGTCAACTCCAGTCACCGCCACCTATTCCATCTCCACGTCTATTGCGAATAAAAACAAGGATCAACAGAGGGTCATCACGCCATTTTCGATCGGCCTGCGCCCTCCATGTTAGGTGATAACAATAGGCCGAAGACAATCCAAGATTTTCAATGAATAATGAGGTTCAGTTTTATACAATTAAAATTGATCATAACCCCTAGCTCGAAACATTTCATTGAATGTTGTCGAGTCACAGAAAGAGGGAAGACATCGATTTCATTGACGTCGAGTAGCGTCTAAGGATGAAGCGTTGTCGACGTTCCTCGTGGGAGACTCCTACTAATTTCATGCAGAGGATGGTCGTTGAACAAGTTCTTCATGTTCTTCGTAGGACGAACACCTCCTCTCAATTCCTCCAAAGGATTACCAATGATTATGCCAATACCCAAATAAAAGAAAGGATTCACTTATTTAAATTTGATATAATGCTTTCAAAAATTCAAACACTTAAATTAATTAATTAATTATGGAGTTCAATTAAACAAGTAACGGTGTTGGCATATTAATGACAACAATTTAGAGGTGGAGAGTTCAACAATTAAAGAGGGGAGTCAGAAGCTTAAGAGTTTAAGGGGGGTTTCATTGGGAGTTGAAGGGATAGGGTTCGTGTGGGCCCCAGACACATTATTCTCCCATGGGAGGTTATGTGGGTTGTGGGACCCACCTCCAACTCTTCCTTGGAGGAAATAACCACCCCTTAATAATAAAATTTTGTACACAAAAATTTTATATAATTTAGTATGAAACCCCAAAACAAAACTTCTACTCTTGACCAAGAGCAAATGCGGTAATGGTCCCCTTAAGTGAATACCAGTGATACGTGTTAATCTGTTTCCTCATATTTCAATTCCGAGTACCGGTTCAAAATATAGAAAAACCCACACGTACGTTTACTGAACATACCTGAACAAAACTTCATAATTCGATTCTGAGCACATAAGGCCTTAGAATCAGGCGCCGTCAGAAACTACAGACTCTTAAAATTCAAAAGAATTTAAGAAAAAAAAATTCCTTGAAATTTCCAGGTCTTTACATTACCCCCACCTCAGGGATTTACGTCCCCGTAAAGCTACAACACACACTTTGGAAATAATGGGGGTACTTAGCATGCATCTGAGCCTCCCACTCCCAAGTGCTCTAATGGAGGTTCCCGTGTTGCTCGTGAATACACACCAGAGGAATCGACCGTCCATGTAGGACCTTCTCCTGTCGATCCTCGATCTCCATCAGGACCTCTGTGAATGTCCCCCCGTCATCGATGTCCAGCTCCCCATGGTCAATGATGTGGTACGGGTCGTGCACGTATCTCATTAGCTGAGATACATGGAAGATGTCGTGCACCCAGTGCAACTGAGGTGGAAGGGCCAGGTGGTAAGCCACCTCACCTACTCTACTGAGGACCTGGAATGGTCCAATGAAACACGTAGATAACCTGCTGCCTCGTCCAAATATCGGTATACCTCGTCAAGGTGAGACCCGTAGGAAGAATTGGTTACCATCCTCAAACTCTAGTGGTCTCCATCTTCTATCACCATATGACTTCTGTCTGCTCTGTGCAGTATTCATCCGCTCCTGAATGATGTGAACCTTCTCCGTTATAGGCTGCACCATCTTTGGTCCTACATGTGCTGACTCCCCTGGGTATTTCTAGCATAGAGGCAATCTGCAAGTTCAGTCGTACAGTGCCTCGTATGGTTCTATCCTGATGGTGGAGTGGTAGATGTTTTTGTACGCAAACTCCACCAAGGGTAAGTGATCCTCCCAGCTATGACCAATGTCAAGGACACAGGCATGGAGCATGTCCTCGAGAGTCTGAATGGTCCTCTCAGTCTGACCATCCGTATGAGGATGGAATGTGGTGCTCAAATGAAGTTACGTCCCAAAACCCTCATGTAATCCCTTCCATAGCCAGGAAATGAAACAAGCATCTCGATCATATATGATATTCGATGGAACACCATGAAGTCGTATGATCTCCTGAATGTTGAGGCATCCCAAGCTATCTATTGAGTCCTCCTCTCTGATCGGTATGAAGTGGGCCAATTTGGGGAGTCAGTCTACGATCACCCAGATAGAGTCGTGTCCTCTGGATGTACGTCGATGTCCGGTCATAAAATCCATCGATATCCCATCCCACATACACTCTAGGACATCCAAGGGTTGTACCAAGCCTGCTGGTACCTGGTGCTCTGCCTTCACATGCTGTAAAGTGAGGCATCAAGAGAAAAACTCTACCACTGCTTTCTTTATACATGGCCACCACTGCTGTCGTCTGAGGTCCTGATACATCTTCGCCACTCCTGGATGTACCTCTTGAGGGGAAGAGTGAAACTCTCTCATCACTTCCTCCTATAGTTCAACTGGTACCATTTTACATCCTATGAAGATGATGACATGCTCCCCACATTCATAAAACCCGTCAGGTGCCTACCCTAAGGATATCTGAGCACGTCACGTCTCACAGTCAATGTCTCCATGATGTACCTATCTGAAATGATGAATAAGTGGAGGAGTGACTGTGAGAGACTGAAGAAAGTCTGATCCATCACTATCTACAATAGATATTTTCAACACGGATAGCTACTCCATCGCCTCTCCTAGAAGCTGAATTCACGATCTCCTACTGAGAGAATCCGCTACCACAATCCCTTTTCTAGGAGTATAGAATATCTCGAAGTCATAGTCCTGGAGTAACTCGAGCCATCATCACTGTCTCATGTTCAGGTCCTTCTACAAAAAGATGTACCCGAGACACTGGTTATCCGAGTAAACTATAAAGCGATTTCCCATTAGATAGTGCCATCAACTCTTCAAGGTGAAGACCACTGCTGCTAACTCTAGGTCATGGGTAGCGTAGTTCTGCTCATGCTGCCTCAACTGCAATGAACCGTACATGATCATCGCTCTCTCCTGCATCAGGATGCGCCTGAGTCCGGTCCCTGATGCATTGCAGTAAACTACATACCCTATGCCCTCCTCTGGTAGCCTCAATATGGGCGCACTGGTCAGCCTCTAACTCGGCTCTTGAAAGCTCTGCTAGTATCTATCTGACCACATGAAGGGTTTACCCTTCTTCGTCAAAGATGAAAGTGGTGCTGCAACTCTGTAGAAGTATGGAAAAAATCTCTGATAGTGCCCAGCTATACCCAGGAAACTCCGAACCACCTTCACACTCCTAGGTGGCTCCCAAGCAAGTATGGGCATGATTTTTGCTGGATCCAATGCTACCCCAGCCTCTGAGATTACGTGTCCCAAAAAGTGAACCTCTCGAATCTAGAACTAGAACATCGAGAGATTACCATAAAGATGGTGCTCTCAGAGAGTGTCCATTACTACCTGAAAATGGTATGCATGCTCCTCCTTAGTAGTCGTGTAAATCAATATGTCGTCGATGAAGAACACAAAAAATCGATCGAGGTAAGGCTGGAAGATCCTGTTTATGAGAATCATGAGCACTGTTAGAGAATTTGTTATGCCGAAGGGCATATCCAAGAACTCGTAGTGGCCATACCGACACCTTAAGGCTGTCTCCTCCACTTCCTCATCTCAAACACTGAGCTGGTGATAGCCTGACCTGAGTTCTATCTTCGAGAACCATCGTACTCTCCTGAGCTGATCAAAGAGGTCGCCAATCCTCGGTAGTGGGTACTTGTTCTACACGGTCACCTGATTCATGCGACGGTAGTCGACACACAGTCGCAAGCTCCCATCCACCTTCTTGGAGAATAAAATCAGAGATACCTAGGGTGAAACACTAGGTCAGATAGATCCCTTCCCCTACAAGTCCTCCAGCTATACCCACAGCTCACGAAGCTTGGCGGGAGCCATCCAATATGATGGAGTAGATATCAGTGCTCTCCCAGGGTACAAGACGATGTATAACTCTACCTCTCTGTGAAGAGGTAGTCCTGGAACATCATCAGGAAAAGCGTCCGCGTACTGATCCACCACAACAGGAAAACTCGGACTTCGAACATGAACCGCTCCGAGGATGAGACTAGCCAAATGATGTGTGATTGGATGCCCCCTCTTTTGTGTAAGTCCATCCTATGCTGAAAATGTTCCCTTCTCGCTGGTGACGTTGAACCTGGTCCCATCCATGCGGAGACACCGCACTTTGAGCCTAATACAGTCAATATGAGCAGGAACCGTGGATAACCAGTCCATACCCAATATGACGTTGTAAGGACACGACGCCGCTATAAGAAGATCCCAGCCAAAGCTCTCTCCTCCTATAGTAAGCTCACACTACCGACACCAGTATGAAATCATCAAGTCTACTCCCTTAGGAGTTTCTATCTGTAAGGATCGAGCTAACGAATCCGTCAGAATCTCTGAGCTCTGAACAAGGGAAGCGACAATAAAATAATGACTCGTACCTATGTCTATAAGTACTTCAAAAGGGTGTAGTAGACACAGATAGTACCTCGAATCACCTTAGGTGCTCCGTGGTCATAGGCGTTGACTTCTTGGAGCTAAGCCTGCCTGTGTCTGCCAGCTCGTTATGGTCGGTGTGGACCTCAGGATGTTGGCAGTGGTAGAGCCTTGAAACGTCATCCACCACCTGCTGCTCGGCCAGCTCCTCTTCCACGTTCTCCTGCTCCTGGCGGACCAACATGGTCAAACATCTGCCTCTGCCTAGGAGGTCCCTCTACTGTCTGATACTCATCTGCATGGCGGGTAGGGCAGTCACGAGCCATGTGGCCCTGCCTGCTGCATGCATAGCACTGCCTGCTTTTCGTAAGGCTGACTATGTTTCATGTTCCCCGCACAACTGAACCTGTATCCTGAGATCACCCACCTGATGTCCTGGTCCTCTTGGACCTCTGTGACATCTATCTACTACTGGCTGCAGAATACTCCTATATGTGTCTCCATGTGGTGGGTCTCGCCGCTGGTGACTGCTCACCAAGAAAACACTCCACTAGAAGATCTCGCTCTTGCACCCCCACCTACGTCGGGATGCTGAGGGGTATCGTGGAAACCCTGATCTCATGCCTGAGTCTCTACTCCAAGGTCAGGGATTTGAAAAAATAGGTCATGTACCATATTCAAGGAGTAGCGTGAGAGGTCGGTGAACCTCGCTGAGTACTGAGCTACTGTCATGATGCCCTACTAAAGATGAATTAACTCCTGAATCTGCACTGCATGAAGGGTGGATAGAACAAACTCTGAGCAGAAGAGACTCTCGAAGTCTGTCCATAGTAAAGATGCCTCGTCATTAACCTGAAGCATTAGGCTCCACCGTCTACCAGCTTCTGCATGTAGGAGACTCCCGAAAAGGATCACTATAAGGTCGGCTGGTGTCCCTACCAATCTAAAAACTATCACGATAGCCGACAACCAATCCTCATCTACCTGTGTGTTCGTCTCTCCATGGAACCTGGGTGGCCTCTGTCGCTGGAACTCGTGAAATGAACTCAGGAGGCGTGCAATCTCTGCTGCTGGGGATGGTGGTATCGGTGGTCCAGCAGGTAGTGGTACCGCTGGTGCCTCCGCTGTGATGGGGCCCTGCACCGAGGCCTCGTCGCTCGATGGGATACCATCTCCTACGTAACTTGGAACCCTAGCTGGCTGCCTTCGTGGGTCCATCCTGAAAAAAATAGGTGCTCCATGGTCAAACATTATACCTGGTGAGATGACACAAAGTAATCACAAGAAAACATTTCAAAGGAAACACACTCGCAATCAATGTTTTCATGCATTGAGTCAGAAATCATAGGTTAGGGTCCTAGTGTATGGATACATTTGCCGCCGCACCAACACTGGACTCCCTGGATTGAAAACCACACTCAATACTCTTAACAATATTGCTTCACATAAAATAATCAGAGTCTATGTTCTGTGGTAGAACCGACTCCTCTGATACCAATTTTTCATGACCCATCCTCTGGGCCCATGCCGTGACTACCCCAAGCCCACCATCCATAGACCAGGGGCTAGCGACTATCACCAAAGGTGAAAATCACTATGTTAGGAAGTCATTTACTTTATGAATATAAACAACAACAATAGAGTAAACAACAGTAAGTAAAAACTAAGTGAATAATGTATTAAAAAAGTAGTGTTGAATGTTAAGGGGCCGGAAATTTCAGCCCAACAGTAGAGACCAGGTACAACGGAAATCAAGTACAACTGAAAAATGGACAACAGCTAAAAAGGGAATCTCCTGGAACGTCCTCCAAGTATCATACCAAATGGGTAGGTGCAAGTGTCCACCTCAGCACTCCACATCTATCGGTCTGCTCTGTGTACCGTCTCGCTGTGTGGTCTGCCTCTAGGTATCGTCCAGTCCAGGATCGCTCTCTGCCTCTGTCAATGTTGTCCGTCGTCTGCATCCAACACAATGATGTGCAGACATAACCCATGCAGGGGTGAGTATAACGATACTCAATAGGGACCCCATGACCCTTCAAAGGTAGCCCAGAATCCAAAAAGGATAAACCACAAAAGAAATATACAACCACAAAGTATCAACCAACCCTACTTAAGTATATTCCCATACATATACCAAAGTTATCATTCTTAGTTCGGCTCCAACTCTCGAGCCCAAACCTAACCTATTTCACAAAGGAAGTAAGTGAAGCACATCAATGATAATGTTTGAAAGTCAAGACTCAACTCACACTTAATACATCTATAATATAACAATTGAGATGATCAGATATAGTCACTGATTCATCTAATATATTAGACCCACATAGGATACTCGACCAGCTTAGCTGTCGGACCCATACAAGATACAAGACCAGCTACTCTGTCAGACCCACACATGATACAAGTTCAGAGGTCAATACTGTCAGACCCACAAAGGATACAAGTATAGTAGTCATCATCTTCGAACCCACAGAGGATCCCAATACAGTAGTCGTCACTGTCGAACCCACGGAGGATTCCCGTATAGTAGTCGACGTAGTTGCAGCCAACTCAAGTGTTCTCGCACACAACACACTCGATTCCAGGAGGGTCCGCTCCTCAAGCAAAGGGGTTGATACATAAACAATCATGAATTCTAGAGTTTATGTATCCTGAAGTTCTGTCTCATCAAAATGGACCCAAATGCGACAGATGACGCGTCAATCGGACGCCTGATCTGAGAGTTATTGGATTTTCCGTTCCTGGGTCCCGGTTAGAATTATGCTCATTACAGACCCAACCATTTTCCAAATATTTTCAAAACTCAAATAGAGTATTGAAAAAGGACCGCCTCATCACGAGGATCCTAGTGTCCTAGACGGTGTGTCGAATGGACATGCGGTCTAGAAGTTATTCGCATATAAGAGAAACTGGCATGGCCCATCAAGCTCGGTGGGCTAGCAGGTCGGCCGGTCCTAGCATGGTGGGTCTGACCTGGCTGGGGGGTCGGCTCAGCCCGTCGCGGTGCGGAATGTCCCGGCGGAAGGTGACCTGGTCCGCGCAAGGGCGGCCTGGCCCGCGGCTGGCCGCGGCTCGACCAGCTGGCTGAGCGGAGCGGGGGGGGGGGGGGTGGTGGTTCTAAAATAGAGGCATCGAGATGCGCCGCCCCTCCTGCCCAGATTGCTGAAGGCAACCAATCTTCTCTGGCATGAGAGGCTCGTATATTGCAGGCCATGGTTCCTCTACACGCGGCACCAGTGGGTGCTGCAGCTCTTTCGGCCGGTGGCCGACCGGTTCACTGCCGAAGCGGCCCACCCAGCACGGGCCGCGTTTCTCCACAACGTGGTGCCAAAGGGGTGCTGCGGTTCTCCAGCTCGGCCAGTCATGAGTCTGGCCGGTTCTTCTTCGGCCAAGCAGCCCTTGCGGGATGCAGTCTTCCCCTCTCCGTGCGGCACCTGATGTCACGATCCTCTAACAGGCCGGCACACGGCTGTCGTTGCCACCGCTGCCTTCGGTCGTCACCTCCCCTGATCATCATCCACTTCGGTCACCACCACCTCTTCCATCTCCACCTCCATCGTGAATAAAATCAAGGATAAATGGAGGGTTTTTGGGCCATGTTCGTTCGGACCGTGCCCTCCACGTTAGGAGATAAAAATAGGCCAAATAAAATCCAAGATTTTCAACGAAGAATGAGGTTCAATTTTATTCAACTAAAATCGATCATAACCCCCTACCTCGAAACTTGTTGTTGAATGTTTTCATGTTGCGAAAAGAGGGCAGACGTCGATTTCATTGACATCAAGTTGTGTCCGAGGATGAAGTGTTGTCGACGTTCCTCGTGGGAGGCTCATACTCCTTTCACGTGGAGGAAGGTTGTTGAAGAAGTTCTTCCTGTTCTTCATGGGAAAAACACCTCTAATAAATTCCTCCAAAGGCTTCCCAACAATTATTCCAATCCCCAAATAAAGGAAATTATTCACTTATTTAAAGTTGGCATAATGTTTTAAAAAATTCAAACACTTAAATTTAATTAATTAATTGTGGAGTTCAATTAATTAATTAATGGTGTTGGCATATTAATGAAAACAAGAGGGAGGTGGAGTGTTCAGCAATTAAAGATAGGAGTTGGAAGCTTAAGAGTTTAAGGGGGGTTTCATTGTGAGATTAAGGGTTAGGGTTTGTGTGGGCCCCACACACATTATTCTCCCATGAGAGGTTATGTGGGTTGTGGGACCCACCTCTAACTCCTCCTTGGATGAAATAAGCACCTCTTAACAATAAAACTGTGTACACGACAATTTTTTATAATTTAGTATGAAACCCTAAAATAAAACTTCTACTCTCGACCAAACGCAACTACTGTAAAGGTCCCCTTAATAGAATACTGGCAGTTCGAGTTCATCAGTATCCTCAGATTTCAATTCGGAGCACTAGTTCAAAAGATAAAAAATCTTGCATGTATGTTTATTAAACGTACCCGAACAGAACATCAGAAATTGATTTCAGGCACACAGGGGCTCGGAATCAGGTGCCATCATAAACCGTGAACTCATAAAATTCCAATGAATTTAAAAAAAATTCGCTTGAAATTTACGGGTCATTAAATGTTACAATTCATAAGGCTATGTTACTATTCATCAATAATTATGTTTGTCTATTCAGACTCTTAATATCTTATGGAATGCAACTTTGTATGTTATTTTTTCCAAATTCAAATCACAGAGGTGGAACATTTATGATTACTGGATAGGTTATAACAATGTGGTGTTTTTCAGATACTCAATGTCTCATGAATTCAATATTATATTTATTTTTAAAATCTTGGGGTGTTACATTCGATACCTCTTAAAGATTATAAATTTTAATTCGAGCGTAAAAATGTGGTTTATTTTATTTTGACCTAAGCGTATATTAGTCATTAGATACATGTAGGTGATTTGTGACCGGAGTTCGATTGTACTAATATGGGACATTACAGTGTGTGTGAAGTTATCTATATTATAACTTGTTTGTATTATATTAAATTGGCATGCATGGTTATGTTTCTAGATCAGTTGAATGATAGTCATCATTGACAAAGAAATTCATCCTCTTGATTTCTAGCTCTCAATTACTTAAGGAAAGTGGGGGAATCTTATCAAATCATTGGACTCACCCCTACCTACACATAAAAAAATTGTATTTATGTAAATGAGTTGTACTTATCTATAATTAAATTTATATGTATCAATTTATAGATTTAGATAGGGATCAAGATGAGCTCATCTATACATATTGGTGTTTTAATGTTATATCAACTTATTAGTTTGGTCGGAGTGCATTTTATATTGATATTTATTTTTTACGAATATGCATAGGCTAAGGGGATACATATTTCTATTATAAATATATATATATTTTATAATAATTATCCATTACTTGTTGTTTAATCATTAATACTATTAATAGTTATTAATAGAACTATAATATTCGACTCTTGAATCTTCTTTTTATGTCTACAGGTTTTATGTATGTATGTTATATAGATGGGGTGTGATAAATTTTTAAAAAGACTAGGAATGAATGTTTTTCATTATTTTGAGGACATAGTCTCACCACATTTTTTGTTTATTTTCACAGTATAATAACAATTTTATAATAGAGATTCAAACATGGGGTTACATGACACTTCATCCTATGAAACATTTATATTGACCAGTATATGAACTTACATGATTCTGAAAATCCCCAATAACCATGTTCTCATCATAAATCATTCATGAAATTTATAAAAATTTTATTTAATCTTTAGGGTATAAGAACTATGTATTGATATAATTTATCCCACTAAAAATAATTTCTTAATTCATACTCAATTAAGTTATATTTCAAAACTATTCCAAATGCACCAATTTTTTGATTTTGGGGAATACAATAAAAAAATTTGGAGAGTATTTTGTTAAATGACATGAGAAATTATAATTTCCCCTCGGATCCATGATTATTTAATTCCTTATTGATCCAATATTTCATGATATTTTGGGATTTTATGAACCAACCCGGGTCGACCCGAAATCGGTCACCCGAGCCGGTCTGTGACATGGCCCGAGAGGCATTTCCAATCCTTTAGGGCTGGTAACAAGCGCCTGGGCATCAACAGATGTTGTGGGAACGATTTCTCCTAATAAAAATAAATAAAGTATCGTAAATAATATAGAGTAGTTCAAAATAAATAAACCATATAAAATGACTAAACTGAAACAAAATAAAATATTTCAATCCAAATTCGATGTATGAACTAACTCCATGTAACCTCGTAGGTTACTCTCCAATGCAACAATCAAGCATCCCCCAAGGTGAGCACACTCAAGCTGTAGCATGTCCAAACACTATAAAACATAAAAAAAACTATAGGCATGATTATTAAAATGTAGTAGGCTAGCCAGATATCTATTCCCAATGCACTAACATTAAAATAAATGAAAACCCATTTCAAGTTTGAACTATAATTTATAAAAGTATATTTTTCTAAATATTTTACTCAAAAGAAAAGTACAAACCATTGACCTTAACCATTTTAAAATCTAGATTCATTTCATTAGTGTCAAAGAAATTTCAGAAAGGGAATGTGATGTTTATATTTTCAAATTTTTACAAAGAGGATTAAACACATTCATTTGAAAACCATTTTTAGAAACCTAATCAAAAATATTTTTATGATTTTCAAAGGGAAATAATGTACAAAAATTCAAAAAATAACTCACACAGCTAGGGCAATGCAGGTATACATGTATTAATCATTATCACTTCTGCAAGCAACAAAAGCCGAATAGACATGGGTGAACCTAGGGGATCAAGAATAAACCAGAAGACACCAATACATGAGACCTCATCCCCATTGACATGTCGTGCACGATGAAATAAAAATTGTCAAATTCTCAGCCATCCTTTTTATGGATGGATGAGGTCAAAATCCCATAGTAATAATCCCAATATATCCACCTACTAAGGTCATTGGTTAGTACCATAAACTACCAGTGCAGCACTCATTCTCGGAATATTCTATCAGTATACCAAATTACCATGTCTCAAGTATTTATAAAAGGGGTGATCCAATAAATTCCAGTCGAGCATCCAATAAAATACACACACACACACACACACACACACACACACACACACACACATATATAATAATGCACAATAGGCATCACCACGAGTCACTCCAAGGAATGATCTCAATCTATTTATCAAAGAACATATGGAGTCCAACATTAGACACTATCATAATGGATCATGAAAATTACACAATTAGGGAATCCCATCCATTATACACACGCAATTATGTCATGGGAAACATACATAATGGTTTTTATAAAAAATAAAATTTCACTAATTTTCACAATGATGACAAATGATCCTTAAACCATATCTTTTTCATAAACCGAAATTTATCATTAGCACAAAATCCATATCATTTAAAAAGGGAACACCTTTTTTTAAAAGTTTCAAATGATTTATAATCGATAATGCATTTTTAAAACACCCTAAAACTCAACACCTATTTATTTATAAAACCAAAACCCACATTTGAAACCAAATACACACTTCTTTTAAATATAAAACTACATGAAAAACATTCACAAAACTCAAGATCACTATTTCCTAAGTAAAATAATTATTAACAACTCCAAACCAAAATTTTCATGATAAACAATGAAACCAAGGATTATAATTAAATATTTATAAATTAAAAAAGGTGTGGAAAGCATGAAATAAAGGAATCTTGAATTAAAAGGGAAGTGCCAAGGGAAAACCTACCTCTGATACATGGCGCGACGAAAAAAACACACGTTCAGAACCACACAGTATGGACTAACTTATTGAAAAATATATATCAAGGACATAAACACATATGAAAAAAAACCCAACTAGAGTATGTGAAACCATGTTGTGGGGAGAAAACCACACCTCGAAACTTATGTGCGACAACAGAAAAAAAACCCGAGACTGCTTCGTGAGGGTTTTAAAAATCATAAACCTACAAAAATAACCACTACCAATAAAGCCTCTAAACTAACTAAAATAAGAAAAAGAGAGAAGATGATTATACCGAAGGAGAGGGTTGAAACACGCCAGAATGGGTGGTGCACCGAGAGGGGTTCGACGGGGTTGTGCGCACTGAAGGAGGGCTGTAGGGGAGCC
The DNA here is from genome assembly GCA_963277665.1 of Viscum album. Classification (NCBI taxonomy): domain Eukaryota; kingdom Viridiplantae; phylum Streptophyta; class Magnoliopsida; order Santalales; family Viscaceae; genus Viscum; species Viscum album. The sequence goes on from OY728137.1 coordinate 1,215,953,509, forward strand.
AGGGGTAAGGGGACCCGAAGGAGGGAGATTGCGACAATTACGCTAGTTGTGTAGGGAGGGTTCCGAAACTGGTGTTGTGCATAGGGGATGAGGCCTGACCGGGGGTGGGGGGTTGCATCACTAGTGAGAAGGTGGAGAGACTGAGGTAGGTCGGGGGTTGTGGGGCGCCGGGCAGCGGCGGTGCGAGCAGGAGGGCGATGGGATTTTGTTGTGATAGTGGAGACCAGACGAGAGCTATGGTGTTGGGGGAGGCTATTGCTACAATGGAGGAGGTGTCTAGGAGGTGAGGGAGCTACGCTAGCTGGGACAGCTAGAGGAATTAGCAGCAGAAATAGGAGAGGGCTGAGCTAGTGTGGTTCGTCCCTGTAGGGAAGAAGGGACCAATGCGGGGAGGCACTATAGGGGCGGTGCAAGTGGGAGGCTGAGGTGAGGCCTTGGTTGAAAAGGTGGAGTCGTTTTCCAGAGTAGCAGCAGGGATGGGATGCACAAGAATGGAGTGGCGCTACAAGGGTGGGAGGCGGCTTCCATGGAGTAGGACGCACCGCACAGACACATAATAAAAATGGGGGAATATAATTAAAGAGAGAATAAGGGAAAAAACCCAAGAAGGAAAGAAATAATAATAATGATAATAATAATAATAATAATAATAATAATAATAAAGAAATTGAAAGTAATAATTAATATAGAAGTTATTCTACAGAACTAATAAAAATAATTCTATAAAGAATAATAAAATAAATAATCATAATCATAAACATAATAAATAAAATCAAAATAATAAAAGTATTCATATTATTTCAATAGTAAAAAAATTATTAACACAACAAAAAATTAAAAAACACTCTAATTATTGTGAATTTAAATATAAAATATTTTTATTACAATTTTCTGAAGACGAAAAGGATGTGTAGTTACTCGGGTGGAGCCACATAGGGTTTCCAAAATGTGCTCCACTCGTGCTCCCAATGATGTTGACTCAAAAGGCGTAATTTTTAACCTAAACTCAAAAACATTGTTTCAGACTCACCCCAGACCACAAAAAATGATTTGAAGGTGTAAGAATAATTAAAATAAAATAGTATCACAGGTCGGGGTGTGATAAGGGATCTCTATGATTGAAGAAGATGAAAGGGAGGAAAGACGGGGGAGGACTGGTGAATTGTCCAACTAAGGAATAAGATGAGGATTTTTTTTAAAAAAAATATGTATAACATTTGTCCACATAAATGAATGTATTGGGGAATTTGATGATTATCTAATGGATCCCTTTTAGGACTCCAGTGATCTACCATTTTTCTACAGGTAGGGGAAATTGTATAAATTTTATTCCCAAATACTAAATTTTCAATGGTCTTCCACCAATAATTTTGTTCGTTTTTTCAGAGACCAAAAAATTACCTTTAATTATTTAAATATTATTATATTAGTCTATTCCTTAAGAAAAAAATATTATTTTCTCTAAAACTCTATTTTAAATATTTGAAATCCACAATAAAATTTATTCCTCTAATTCAAATGTCTAAATTAAAATTCACTAATTTCTCTCTCTATTGAGATTTTATATCTTCTATGATTCCACCTATAACCAACAATATAGGCTATAAAAACTACCTAGAATGTGTATTCTCATACTTGGGAAGATTCTTTATACACCTGTAATGAACATCCCTATCCATTAATATCTTATGATTATATTGTGTTCAGACCTCTCTAATGGATATAGTTATTCTGTCATCAGACACAAATAGATAAAACTGTATTTTATCATAATGTATCTCAATCCAATCTGTCATACTCACCAGTAATTTACACAATTATACAATCATACCCAATTTCTCATCATTAATATTGATCATGTGATCAATGTGAAGTCCACTACTCAATTTCCCCAATATTCCATAGAGTTCTAATAGTTCCATGTATAGTGGTATTAACCTTCTCAGCCTCATAAAATGGAGATGTTATTTAATTGAAATATTTTATCGATGATTATTTCTAAAATCATGTTTTCAAACTTACCTCGAGTTCAAAAATCATGTTAATTATCAATCATAGTAGTTTAGGAATTATGTATGAATTAAATAAATTATAATGGTGAGACTCTTTTGATCAACGAGGAGCATTGATTATAATTTTCTTCAATAATGGTAGAATTTAGTGAATAAATTCATGATATAAATATTATATACTTATGGTGATTAATATATATTGAATGATATATATTAAAGACATAAAATAGTTTTAACGAATATACTATTCACTAAATGAAATATTAATGAATTTTGTTTATGTTTTATTGCATTTAAGTTTATTAAAGTGTATGGAAATGGTTTGAAACACTACTGAGAAGTTATATACTCATTATGGCTATGTTAGGGATTTTATAAATTGGTTAAATTGATTTACAAATTTTGGAATATTTTTTTTATAAATTATGATATTTCTAAATAACATTGAAATATAAATTTCTTTGTTTGTTAAATCGTAAAAATTATTTTTAAAATATTATATATGAATGGATTTTGTACTCTAAAATTAATTCATAATTATAATTTTTCAGAAATATAAAACATAATAATTCTTATGTAACTCAAATATTGATTTTAAAATACCTAAAAATTTTGAATATATAAAATTGTGTTTTTAATATGTGACTTTGTATTCTTTAACATGTTTATTTTCTAGAGTTTCAATATCAATATTTTATATTTATAAATATATTTTATCAAATATCACATTTATAGGATTTATAGATACATAACAATAAATCAATATTATACAAGTTATATTTTCATAAAATTTTTTGAATTAATTTCAATATATATTCATTGAACTTAATTTTATAACTCATGGAGAGAGTTAGTGGATATTTTGAAAAATAATTAAAAAAGTTTCATGTGACTGGAAAATGGAATGTTTTCCCTTATTTAAGATTCAATGATAGGAATTTTTTTAGGAGTATTTTAAGCTAAAAAAATTAATTATAATATATATTATTTTTTATTATATTCCTCAAACAATAATAGACTTATAATAGAATTTATAAAAATGGGATAAGACTCATACAATATATATATATATTTAAAGAATAAAGGAGTTTATATTTTTCTTATATATCATTGATATATTTGGAATTGAATAATATGTGAGATAAATAAAATCAATAGTTAAGAATTTAATTTCAATAATGTATCTCAAGTTGTGAGATCTTCACTGTAGAGTTTTTATGTGCATAAAAATACATATGAACAAAGAAGTGAATGAATGACTTACTGAAAAAGTTACATCTATTATTAGAAATTCTTTGGGAAATGAATTTAACATTAGTTCTCTTAATGTATACATATTATATTGTGGTTTTTGATTGATAAAAAAGGCCAAGGTACTGCAAGTATTCATAGAAGATAATAAAATAACACATTTATGAACGTTAGTTCATTTTTTCTTTAATGTAAAAATTAAAAAGGTCAATTTCATTGTATCAATATATATTATGTTTTTGTGTCATATATATTAATTTATTTATATTAATTTAACTAATGGGTTCATATCAATAGATCATTAAAGACCCTCTATAAAGCATTGAGCAGAGGGAGAGGGAAATGGGTGAACATTGGATTGTAGTAAAAAATACCTGAATGTTATTATTTGTTTTTTATAATTGACCGAGAACCCCTAATATTTGTATTCATTAGTGTCATTGATTTAATTTTCTTACTTTTATACATTTTTCATTTTACACTCCTTGGATTTAAACCAATTAGGGTGAAAATTTGAAATTAATGTTTCATTAGGTTTTTATGCTTTAAATTATATTGATATTGAAGTGTAGGATATTACAAAATATTAAATCCATTTTCTCACTAACATTGAAAGAAGATATAAATGACTATTTTAATTGAAGAAAAAAATAAATTAAAACTACACCTTAATTCACCCCATCATCATGGTGTAAGAGGCATTGTGGGAACATGGTACTATTAAGTAACACTATAACCTAAATGTTTTTATATATATTATTTTTGATACATACCCTATTTTGAAATTTAATGTTTTATGTTATGTTCAATTATTGAAACATTGAAATATCTATTTGTTTCATTTTTTATATCGAAGGATAATTACATGGCATAATTTTATAATTATAATAATATTACTCATGTGACATTATTATATAGTTTATTTAAAATTATATATGTGTAGTTATATAATAAAATAAATTGGAATTAGTTTTTCATGATATTTCTATGAGTATTCTAATGGAAGGATGGATTGATATAGTATACAAATAGATTTCTCAATGTGAGTCCTTAATTCAAATTATTTAGAAGATGTGAAAATACTTTGGAGGAGGATATACATCAAAATGATAATTTTTACCTACATGAATAATTTTTTTCGTAATATATATATTTGGATTATTTTAATATGTATTACAGAAATGAAGGGTGATTTGTCTTTAAAAAATAAAAATAAAAATACCATGAAATATATTTTAAATAAGACCTCAAAGAATTATCTCTCTAAATAAATGGTTTTTGATGATGTTATTCAAAATATTGAGTCTAATAAAACAATTAAATAACCCTATAGATCAAAAATCAAAACAATTCGCACTCATTGATTAGTGTAGAGATGAATGGTTATAAAATAACAATCTAAATGTTTCAATTTAAAGAATGTACATGAAATAAAAATTATTTTATCTATCTTTTTGTAATGAAAATATTTTTTATGAATAAATAAGTTTAATATAATATATTTATAGTTGAACATATTTATTATAATAAAAGGTTGAATGCAAAAGGACCAGCCAAAAAAGCGTTTATTAGTGATATAAAGATACACATATTTTGGTTTACCTTGATGAATTATAATGGTAAAAAGTATTAATTTTGGATGATTTTTAAATATATGTGTCCATATTAACGAAGTTTTATTTTAATTGTTGCTATATTTTGGGAATTTAATGTGATAAATTATGGGATCATTTGATTTTTTGTCTCTAATTGAATGGTCCTTCATTTGATTATTTATGTTTGATTTGATGAATGTGAGGATGAATTATAAAGAATTTTCATATGATTTTTAGGCTTGATATATGTTTTATATTTTTTTACATATAAGGAGGACCCAAATGTAATTTACAATTATAAGGGACCTCTGATACTATATTGTAGGACTCCTGGTACATACTATCCTGACCAAAGGCAAAGGTTGCCTTAGGCTGCATGTAGGTACCAGGTTGAACCAGAACTGTTAACTGATATTCATTTCCATGTTTTAAGTGGTTTGTATTCTATAAAATTTGTTAAATTGTGATAGGATTTGAATTTTTGACTGTGGAGATGTGGTTGTTTTGAGAACTCATATTCTAATTGAGAATTAAATAGTTGGGGTTTCTCGAGGAATGTTTTCGGATATGGTTTGTATCTTGGGTGGCGGATATAGTTCATGGGAGTAATTTCGTATATTGAGTGGAGATTCAGAGTATTTTAAATAGAAAACACCTATATCGGTAGTTGATTTACATGGATAATAATTTTATAATATTTGAAAAATTCTAGCAATTGGGAATGCACTTACATGGGAAAGGGTTTTAGAAAATCCGTAAATGAAAGGGGTTTTGGAAACCCTTATAAGGTGAATCTCTATATAGGGTACACTTAAGTATACCCAGACATAGTTAATTAAGATATATGTACCTATACAAGGTTTATTCCGGTACTTGGTACCCTTACATAGAACCATGTGTAAAATACACCTTATGTAAGAATCTACCTATGTGAATGAACCACTACAAGGATCCTCTTACAACATGAATGACCCTATATTCCTATTCCCTTTATTAAATTCACTAAAATGAATCCTTTTTAGGTCACCCAATGAGAAATACCCACATAGTGGGTTGAAACATCCCACCCCTCCTCATTGTATTTATATGTGATGAGTATGCTACTTGCCTTATGTGGCGTCCCAAAGAAACCTAAGGGTAGAAATATATGATAAGGGCCTCATAATATTTTTGGGAACGAGTTTTCATTTGAAAATAAAAAAATAATCCACAATATATTAACTGAACAAACCACTATATGATTCATGATTTCTAATAATACAATAAAATTCAAAACCAACCGAAAAGACAATTTTAAAGTACCAACAGAAATAATAAGACATAACAAAAGAAACCAATGGAAAAAATCAAAATAGCCCAACTAGAAAATTCACATCCACTCCAATATCTAAATCTACATAACCTTGCTAATATACCTAGAACCATCACTAATGAAGTGAGATACCTTGCATTTACCTACGTATCGATATAGAACATCTGTAAATTCACTATAGTGACCATGTAGGGAGTGAGTATAAAACTCAGTATGATTTACACAATGAATTTCTAACTCCTAAAAATATGATATAACATGCTAGAACATTTAAATAAAATAGTTAAAAGCAACTTAAATTAGTTTATATCAATGCAGAATTAGTTATCCAAACCAAATATCTTTTCCATGGAAACTAATAAACCTAGTTATAGAAAATTCACACTCCTATTTGGCATATCCAATACATGGTTCCACATATCCACACTACCACCCATAAGTTCTTATGAGATAGTTAAATACTCCCGATCAATCTCCCATCATTCTATAATGTCATAAAATTTTAACGAATACCTAGTACCCCAATGACACACATGCTTATATAGTATCATGGCTAATGAAAATGAACCCACCAGAAACATATATGCCAAATTCCATGTAATAGAATCAATGAAAATCCATTTCAATATAAAATTTATTTTATTTTATATTTTTATAATTTTTTCTCCATGTATAAAAACAAAAGAAAAATTATAAAAACATCATTTGAAAATTCTGAACCAGAATAAACTTCCACAAAACTAACCAATTTACAAAATTTCCAAGAAAACATCACTAAAGAGTTTTCAATAAAAAAAACACAATAGTTTAAAAGAAATAAATAAATTCATTAAATTATCATCTAATCCTTAATTTTTTAACCAAGATGAGTCAATATATAATTGAAATTCCTCTCTAACTATGAAACAAATGATGAATGGTCCACTGATTTGAAAAACCCAACCAAAATCGTCAAAATTTGGCTTTAGATATTGTTATTTTAAAACAAAACAATCATACATCATTGTTATTGAAATAAAAATTCATATATATATCCCCAATAGATTACATCCATAATTCCAATATTGGGAAGAAGATGATATCTTGGGAAAATGATGATGAAGAAAATCTTACTGATGAATCCAGGACACCAACACAGTTTGAATAACCTAGGAATCACACTTGAATCCAAAGAAATTTGTTCCTATATAATTAAAAAAAATTAACTCATGTCATGGGATAATTAGTGAAAAACTAAGAAGTGAATAGTCTAATTCTGAGTAGATCCACAATTTATGGAGGGCTACCTTTATACCCCAAATTTGGTTGCATGATTTGACAAACTAGGCCCCAACCATGTGTGTGATAATTTATTACTCCACCCTCACATGGATGGATCACACAATATGGAAAACCCTAAACCAAACATGCCTTGTCCACTATCTCATATTATAGTAGGATCACATAGTTTATTTAAGGAATCTTCATGGTTTGGCTAAAACATGAACTAACTATGTACATTCTCAGTGACCTCTGTTTTCCATTACACGGTTTCCAAGATGTGTTTCATGGTTTCTTCTAATCGTGATCAAACCATGCACCACTAAAAATTTCTCTACCATGTTCCAAACCCATCAAAACATCATGAATGTTTTCCCAATCATTATATACAATTGAAATACATAATTAGAGGTTTAAAAACCTGAAACTAGGGGTGGTACATTCTCCCTACCAGGGATGTTCCCATTCTAGGAAAGTAAAAAACGATAGTTGTATTAGATAAGTTCTGACCAGTAGTCCAACATTTCATTTTCACAGTTCCATGTTTCCCCTTAAATAAAACCATTTTTTTAAAAAACACACATAGTAAAATAATTTTTTCTACAAAATATAATTTATCTATCCTATCCAGAATTCGTAAAATCCCATTAAACAACTTTGAATCCAAATCTAGGTCATTGTGATCCTATATAATCACATAGTCCACATAATTATGATGCTTTATTAACTAAGATAGTTGAAACTTGTTATGCATTGAACTGATCTATGGTGGATAATAAAACTGATATTCCACCTCCCTAACATGCTTAAGTATCTCAAAAGTGCCTATGTATAGAGGAGATAACTTCCTTTATTCTGAAAACAATAATTACAATGCATTTGAAGGTTTTTAAATAACACATTATCAATCATCTATAACAACAACAACCATTGACAATGATCCTCAAATGATTTATAGCATCTCTGAGTGACCTTTATCCTCTTTCTAGTAATCTAAATCTCCTAAGTTGTCTTTTATATGTTGTATTGTACAAATTGTGAAGTCATGCCTATTTGCACCCAAAAAGTGAAGAACGATAAGGATTACTGTACAATTATTCCAAAGGATCCATATGTATTGATTCATGAAAGATGTTATTGTACGATAACTCCACTAACGGTGTGTTCTCCTCCAATGTGAAAAGAAAATTCATTACAATGGTACAAATAATATCCTCCAATGTTTGCATCATACTCTCAAATCATTCATTCATTTAAGGATGGTACACCATGATCATAGTTAATTGTGTCCGAAGGGATTTCTATATGGATTCACAAAAATGAGATGCATGACTGGGGTCTCAGTCTAATACTATCGAGACTGAAATTCCATGCACCTTTATAACGTATTGGATATTGATTTTGGAAAATTCCTCCAACGTATGAGATTCATAAATGGGGATAAAATGGGATCACATTTGAATTAGATCTATAATTAACCATATGAAATCAAATTTTTGAACCATCATTGAGACAGTTATCAAAAAATCCATAGATCCCTATTTCAGTTTCCACATATGAATAGGTAAAGACTGCAACATGAATTAAAGTCATTATTTTTCATCCTATACATACTAATATGTGGTGAATCTTGAAAAAAAACTCTATCATATCCCAATTCATGATAACCCACCAACACTATTCAATAAATTATTTACACATCTTTTGAATTGATGGATTAACAACCTATTTTAGATGGTGGTAGATATTAATAATTTGTTCTCGATAAGACAATGGTAATATAATCCACTCTATTAACTAAAAAAACAATTCCAGTCCTACTTCCTTCCATTAATTGTCTCCCCAATTTTTTTTGATGTAATAACAACACATTTAGTGTAATATATCAGATCCTTTCTAACTATATCCACACAATCTATAAAAAATACACTAGGAAGAAAAATTAAACAATTCCTTGGTAGGTGAAATCCAGGTGAATGCCTTTTATGAATGACATCAGTTTTCACTAAACCTATGATTTTGTAGCAAATTGATTATACAACTTACATATTAATTAATCTTCTACTAAATTTTTTTCCTATTGTATAAATAAAATCAATGTCAAGGATTTTAAGGTATTCCATCTATCTTATTTTCCTTAGACTCAATTTTCTTTGTGATAAAATGTGTTTTACTCCATTACATTCCTTAAAAACCTTTAATTTATAGCCAAATATATAATGACACAAGGTATTTAATTAATTTATGATAATAAAAAATTCCAAATCAATTGTTGGGAAGTTCATCTAATGAACCACGATTCATATGCAACAAGATGATCACCGTACATGAGAACACATCCCAACCCAGATCTTGATGAATCATAATAGACTACATATCATTATATAGGACCTAGAAACATAAGGATATGTTCCAATGTAAATATATCCCTAAACTCATAAATGTATTTCTACCATTCATATTTCAAATAGAAAGGAACACAATTCCTTATAAAATATGGAATTGGTGATTCCAAATGGGGAAATTCAAATAAAAAATAATTTTACTATCCAATCAAGACAATGAAACAATTTATTTCAAATTCACTCATCAATGGTTTCCAATATATATAATATTATACCTTTTTTGGATCTATATAAATTCATATTTCTAAAATGGCGAGGCCAAGGTAACATACCTCATGTATCCAGAAATCAAAAATTATTATCATTCCATACAAACAATACATCAATAATATACCCCAAACAATATCCATATATATCACATTATACTCATTTGTTCTTGCATACACCATAAAATCATCAACATAAACTACTAAAATGAAATCTAGATATATTTAAAATATATGATTCATCAATTCCATAAGAATAGATTTAAATTTTGAATGGAAAAATGGCATTACAATGAATTCATATTTACCATATCTTCTTTTGAAAAATATTTTAAAAATATCCTCCTTCTGAACCCATAATTTATGTTATCTAGAATGAAATTCAATTTTAGTGAACCACTAAACTCCCCTAAATTGATAGAATAATTGTTCGATACATGGAAGCTGACACTAATTCTTTATCATAACATTATTAAGCTTATTATAATCTACAAAATCCTAATAGTTCCATTCCCCTTTTTTAAAAAGAATTTGTGATTCCCATTGAGATGTACTCATTAAGATGAACCCTTTACATTATAACTCTTTCAAATGATCCATTAATTACCTTAAGATATTTTTCCCATCTGATAAGATGGAAAGAAAATAAGACTAGTCCCTAGAAAGTGATCAATCCTAAATTCCACATCACTTTTAGGTGGAATCCCTGATAAATTTTTAGGAAAAACAACATGAAATTGTTCCTCTTTGATTGTAAAATATATATTTCCAATCCAATTTACAGATTTCAAACCAAATTCTATCAACTAGTAAGAGATATTTCCAACCACTGGTATTAAGGGTTCTCCTCTTATTTTATCCACTCCCTAAACCTTTTTAAAGATATTTATAACACCATCAAAATATTATAAACTCACATACTATGCATAAAAATTGATACAGAACTAAATGATAAACATCCAATCCTGTTATAGAATCAATTCATAAGAATCCATTTCTATCATATAGAAATATCATACCAACTCAGCCCAATCGATTGTTATCAAACAATCTACATGGTTCAAGTCCTGACATTACCAATTCCCTAATGGTTTTTAGAGTATCAAAATATAAGGTTTCATATCAACATGTAAACCTAGAAGATCAACAACATATGGGGAAATAAAATAACCGGACATGCTCATATAAAACCAATCTTGCATAAGGTTATAATTCAAATTAATTTTATATATCATCATCAAAGGTCACAATTTATCATTGATGTTCACATGCTTAACTGCATATGATTTTTTACTCGGTGAAAATTTTCATTATTACCATGTTGAGGTTACACCGGTTGAGGAGTTTTGGTATTCTTAGAATCATCACGGATTTTAGATTTCTGTTCATAATAGATATTCTATTTCACTTATTCCATTGATGAAAATAATTATTGAGAAACTTGAGATGTGTCCTTAGAACCTGACCTTTGAGTACTACATTAATAGCACTAATGGTGTCCCATATTGTTTCAATTGTGACATTTTCTATGTGGTTCTATACAATCTCACTTCGTATCCATAGATGAACCACATTGAAAAATTCATGACTTATGCTTCTATCTATGAAGTAAGATGACAGACCCCATATTCTAGTTATAAGATATACCACCCCCTTAATAATAGATTTCCTCCTCCTCTAGTCCCCAAAATTCGAGTTCCCACTAGTTTTTATTGGAATAAAAATGATTTATCAAAATTTTTTTCTTAAAATGTCTCTTTATTCCACCATCACTCTATTAACCATAACTGTATAATACATTTTTCAAAACACAATAATCATTGAGTGGATTTATGGTTTGAACCTAGATTCGAAAATGTGTTTCTTAAATGGTGTACATGCTATAGAATTTGATGAAAATTTGACTCAATTCATAAATTTACCCACATACACTATTATTAAGTTATTATTCTTCTAAATGATGAAGAATTCTATTGTTCTAGAAATTCTGAACATGTGATGATTGAAATGTTTTTTGATAAATTCATTAAAATACTCCCCTTCCATACCCTGGTCTAATTTAGCATTAACATCTAAATCCTACAACTAAAATCCAAAATCTTACAATATATATGTTTCAAACATCGCATCCATCTCAAAAGGTGTTCCAATGTAAATCAAAGATTAGATTCATCTTATTTATACACACATTATCTTTTTTCAGCTCTGAATCACCTTGAAATATGGCTGAATTCATCTTTTGGAACTGAAATGAATAATCTTAATTCCACGGTTCATCCTTTTTGTTCCCTCTATCCATGGTCTAAAAATCATGGATGGAAATCTGAATTAGTTTTTGGTTAAACTATGGCTTCGGTTTAGCCACATTATTAGAAGTCTATTCTTATTGGTTTTTAAGATTCAAACCCAGTGACACTAGTTATAACCGAAGGAAAAAACCACTTAATTCACATTCTAGCCATTCAAGTAATAGAAATTTCAAATTTACCACATCAATTTTTTTTAAATAAATTTATTTCTAAATTTTAACAATTTTCATGTTCAAACTATTTTTGAAAATTCCAGAATTATTTTTAAAAATCAAATTATTTTTTGCTATTTCGAAAAATTAACATTTTTTCACCAAATAAAGAAATAATTATTCAAAATAAATTATACACTCCTATTGGAAATTCATTACTATCAATACATGTCATTATTTAATCATCAGCTAAACCCATGAGGATGAGGTGACAACTCCTAGAAGTGTTGTGAAACACTCATATAACCAAACATCTTGGTAACATCAAGTTAAACATAAATAAGTTATATTTTCCTTTTTTATGATCTAGCTTCAATGTTATAACAATCCTACACCTTACTACCAACCAAACTAAAGGAATAAAAAACCAATACCATTTCTAACTAAAGGACTGAACAAACTGATCCAATTTGCAACATACCACCTGTAGAGACCCGAAGCCTGATGTACATGAACATTACATTACTTTTGCGGAATACTTAGTACATAACAAAAAATACACACACAAGGATCATAATAGTTTAGTGTCTTTGGAAACTCGAAATGTAATCTTCTAATCGTGGTGAAATATCTCCAATATCTCCCATAATTATCTTCCCTTTTTTTTACCTAAAACATTTCTTTATATATTGGGTAAAAGAAAACATAAATGGGTGAGCTAAAATGCTCAGTAAGGGTAAACAAAAGAAATATAAATCTCATCGTATACACAAGCACATAACTTTTGGAAATCTTAACCTGCAAAAGAGATCATAATTTCATAACATGGGATAAATCATGGCAGTGAAATGTAATCACAATAATCATAACTTAAAACATGAAACTTTGTGGCATACACACATAATCATAGAGAATCATTTCTTGTTAGACAAGACTCATTGCCAGGACTATCTTAGTGGACAAAGTCCCTTTCTGAACCGAGTCACCCTCGTTTCAGTCCTGTTTCACTGAACCGGTATAACCTACCGTTCCAGCCATGTCTATCTCATGAGATATAAAATCTTTACCTAATGCATTGGAGGGAGATATAGGTCCCACCCGTCTCATAATGATACCATTCTTATGTGTTCCATAAAATCATAAATCATACATCGTTGCATAACCCATGTAATACAAATGGGAATCTTGAACATCATGACATCATAAAACAAATCATATAAGATAAAGGAATTCAGAAAAATAATTCCATCACAACATAATCAAATCAATGTAATAATAGGGATCAAAACATAACCCTTTATTATCTTAGATGGAAAATAATTTTGATAAAACACTTGAACTTCATTCTTGAGGAAAATATCCTTTCTACTTCAAAAACATTTTTTCCTTTCTTAATATGTCATACAACTTTAAACTAAAATAAGTTGATTAAAAATAAACTTGAAAACTTTTAAAGGAAGCTTCTTGGAAATAATGTTTTAAAATTCCATTCATGCCGTATAAGTTAAAAAAACATTCTTCTCGTACTTTTGTCGGAAAAGTCAAAAAAGTACCTCGTACGAAAAACGACAAAAGATTACTTTCATATATTTTAATAAAAACTCACCGAAGGGTAAAATTGGATTTAAACAATTGTAGGTGGATGGAAATAATATTTCATATTGAGGAAACATGGATGTGTCTGATAAAATACACCCTAGTAAATACCAAAGTATAAACAATCTCAGATAAAAATGAGATTGTGATATTTCCCTTACCTTAGGTCCGATTTTCTTTATACGTGTCTGAAGCTCCTGTATAATGGATTAAATAATGTTATTGACTTATTCCAGAATCATACATATTGATATGATATCATATATGGTCATATTCTTAGCTTCTTATTAGTAATATTTCATTGTTACTTGTTACTCGGGTCTTTATTGCCTTTTGTTCTTATGCGTGTTTTGCCGAATAAATTCTTATTCTTCTTTTAAGGTTATAGATACCTTATATCCAGAATGGTATTAGTGTAACATATATCATATTTATTCATACAATTCATTTATATTAGTACTATGTAATGATGATCATGTAGAACGAGTCGCATCACATCGTGGAGACGGTATTCCGTACGTACGCACGAGCGGCGATATTGTTCCCAAGATCGTGGAATTGTATTTAAGTGTATTTATACTATTTCAGTATCAATAAAACATTATAATAATAATATATAGTTACTCATTACACCATTATACCCATCCTTGTAAGGTGATGGTGGAAAATAGAGTCCACCACTGCGTGGAGACGGTATTCCGTACGTACGCACGCGCGGTGATTTCATATTTCCGTAGGATGGATAGAAGGTGAATTAGGGTTGTTTCATATTTATAATAACATATCAGTATGTAAGTAATACTGATGTTATTACTTTGTCATGAAACAACAAAATAATAAGAAGTTGAAGAAGAAAGAAATTGAAAAGATCGGTAATGGATATTACCTCTTCTTTGAAACGCCTCTTTGAATCCTCCACTTAGGGAACTAAGATTGGTCTTTGAAGAAGACCAGGACCTCTAGGATTATTTTAGGGAAGTGGAGAAGGGATTTTGGCAGGGGTTCGCAGAGCTTGAATTCTCAAATTGGTGCGAGGAGGAGGGGGAGGAGGTGTCCTTTTATAAGGGAGGAGAGGGGCACCTTAGGAATATCTCAAAATATTATTTTATATTAAAGTCAAAATCGGTTTATAATGGTTCAAAAGGGTCTTATTTCGAATATAAAGTGGGGATTGGTCGAAAGCTTATCATCCAATAGGATTTAGACAAGTTTAGGTTATTATTTTAACCTTATCAATTAGATTTAACTCTAAGTTAAATAATTTAACTTTTACCGTGTCTTTTTGTTTTCTTACACTATATGGTTAATACACTTACTATAACATGCCAAACGAACCCCAAGTTGTTTATTATTAATATATATATCCTTATCTAAGTCATTTGGCCGAACCTTAGATTTTTAGGAATAAAATAACAATTAATAATATAATATTTGATTTAAAAACTATTTTGTGTCAATTTTGATACTATTTGATATATGATATTTGTGAAAGTCATAACAGAATTATATGTTCAAAACAAGTTGATTAAATCAACACTAATATATCATAGTAACCTATAAAATTAGTCTAATTCATAAAAAGTCTCAAATTACATTTATTTGAGCATTTATAACATCAATTATGTTAACATTTCCTTAAAAGGGTAATTACTGCATCATCGTTGTCTCATAAATAAATTAATTTATTTAAAGTCTAAAAATTATAAATAAAATATCATTATGTATTAAATCGTTTTAGCTTTCTAATGACTATTTATAGTCGAATTTATCTTATGTATAACCCCATATTAAAAATATTTTAGTTATTAAACTTTGATTTTAACTATTTTAACTATTCATTAAATAAAATAATATTAAATGTCATAATCTAATCCAAGTGGACCTAAATGGTCATATTATATTCATAAGGTTGTTTTTGGTCGAATTACACTTATCTAATAGAATTAGGACATGTGTTAGGGTAATAGTAATATCATATTTACCCTTAGTTACCCTATTTACTATTAACCGGGGTAAAAAAAAGTAAAAAGTTACTATTCACCAAAAATTATTTTCATCTCATTGAACCACATTTTAGTCCTTGATATTAACCGTGTCTGTCGGATTTTCGAAATTTCATTCACAGAAGCTGTAAAATTAAGTTTTATGCAAAATTCAGTTTTTATCCCACCACTTAGTGGTTTCACTATTCATCAAAAAATGAAAGTTTTCAGAAAAGTACCAAAATTTCACCCTAGGATATAATTGATATTCCGAATTAAAAAATGATTTATATTTTACAAAATTCCCAACATATAAGTTACATTAATTAATTTTATAATTAATTTCCGCTGTCACAACAAATAGCGTGTTTTTAAGAGATAATAACTATCAAAAGATTGACACTTGTTTATAACTGGTTTAAATGTGAAATTACATCCAATGTCCAACATTGTATTAAATTGTAAAAATATATTCTAAATATACTTTAAAACCACTCCAATTAATAATTTATCACTATTAATTATTTCAATTAAAAAAGTTGTTTTTAATTAAAATATAGTAATTTTCACTATTCATCAGAATATGAAAGTTATCCGAAAAGTACCAAAATTTCACCTTAGGCTAAATTTGTTACTCTGAATCCATAAATGAAGTCCATTTTGAAAAATAAAATTTACAAAATTTCAAAAAGTGGTTATTACTATTCATAACGGCTAGTTTTAATAATATCTTAATAGCATATCGTTGTTTAGCGAAACTTGGTGTTGCGTACAACACACGCTATCGTGGAAGGTTGCGATTGCGTGTAATTCAAGCCAGGTCAGAGATGTGTGTTGTGAAAGCTCCTTTTGGTGTAGCGTATAACACAAGACATTAATGAAATTAAAAAGAATATTTTTCATAAAATCTCGGGGTGTTACATTCTACCCCCCTTAAAATGAATTTTGCCCCCGAAATTCGTCGGGGTTATAAATGGTTTACTATTCGAAAGTTTCTTTAATCGAAACTCACATCGTAAAAAGTAATACCAAAACCAATCTTTAAAAACAAAAGTATGAAACGTAATGGTTACCCAAATAAACTAATCACTGGGTTTCCACATAGGTGAAAATATGGATATGGAAGAGAAATCTAACCATCATGTTCTGATGGAGAGTGGTAGAGTACATGGCTATGGAAAAGCTAGCAATCACAAATCCATAAATTTGTGATGATCTAAGGTACCATCTGATTAATCATATATAAGAGCACTAGGACAACATTTTTGGTTTTCAAGATCATTTCCCTAAAGTTGATGAAATTGGAATTAGAAGAAATACTTTCGTGATTTTGGTATAGTCTCACTGTTTGTCGTTCTTTGGACAATTTGTACTTCATCTCTTAAAGAAATGAAGTTGAATCTGTCATTCGTGATGTGTTAGCAGATCATGTGATAGAATTATGGGTCATTCCATCTGTCGTAAAAGGTTAGAAAAGTTATCAAAAAATACATAAGTCCATCTATAGTGAGATTAATGATATATGGTTCCTAAAATGAACTTATACTTCATATATCATACTGCTTAATATAATAAAACTAGTTTCTACTAAATAGTGACTTCCTATAGGCCAGTGGTAGGTGATAAAGGCCAGTGGCACTTTGGTTGTGGGTTCGATTCTCATAGCCTTGTCCGACGCGATGGGTTGTCGCCCATCCTGTAGGTTGTCATTTTTCTAAAACTATATAATATAAAAAGTTCTATCCTTAAATAATACTAACTTATGTCCAACATAATCCATTCCAATCTTTAGGCTTATCTAAAATAATTCGATCCAAACTCATTGTATAATGAAAATGATCATGTGAATGCCACCATTTATCCCCCATATATCATAAGATATATCTTGTTGGTCAAATTACAAACATGTGAATACCTTAATCATGTATTCTCATGAAGAATGAATATCCATTTAACCTTAGTGGAAACCTGAATGAAGTTAAAAGTTAACACTTTCAACATACAAAAATCCTCAAAATTATATATCCTCAAACCATGATATCACTTAGTCCTTATATCAATCATGAGCTCATGAATACTGTTGAACATTTCATTTTCTTGTTTTACCTTCATTATGCGCATATCATCTTATTTACAAAAATATCTCAATCACTTTGAATACCACATTATACCAATACATAAATATTCCAATACTCCATGATACAACATTATTTTGGAATCCCATTACATAAACACTTAATCATTCCACCATGTCGTTGTCATATTCAACATCGCCAATTGTGATCGCATGTGACTTCCCTTTGTCCTTTTCCTTAAGTGGTTGCTCATGTTGATCATCACTAACCCTTGGATTAGGGCATTTATTAGCATAATGCCCCATTTCCTTGCACTTGAAGCATTGAAGTGTTGGTGGTGCGTTCTCTGCAGTGTTTGCTTTATTCACATCATTAGAAACCCTTTTTCCATTACCTTGACAATTAGCTGCTCGATGACCTTCTTTTCCACACATAAAAAATTTTGTAGTCCCTTTAAGACAATCTCCACCATGATTCTTTCCACACTTTGAGCATGAGGAAACATTCATCTTCTTTTCACCATTATTCTGAGATTTCTCCTTGAACTCCATCTTTCGTTTCATGTCAAAACCATGAGATAGATATGTAACACCAACTTCCATTTCTACCTTGATAGCACAACACACAATTTCTTCATAGCTACTGAAGTCTCTTATAGCTAATTCCCTTCGAATACTTGGTTTTAAGCCACTGAAAAATCGATCAACCTTACTTTCAGGTTGGATGATAATGCCAGATGCATACCTTGAAAGTCTTGTAAAATTTACTTCGTATATACCAACAGATTCATCATCCTATTGCTTTAATTCAAGAAACTCCTTCTCCATATTTGTTCGAAGAATACGAGGGAAGTACTTATTGAAAAATAAGTTCTTGAACTCGTCCCATTCCATGGACTCAATTTCATCTCTTAGCCTCGTATTCTTGATAAGATTCCACCATTGATCAGCTTCACCTTCCAAACGATATACTACTACGATGACATTATCATGTTCAAGACATTGAAGAACTGAAAATATCTTTTCAGTGGTACTGATCCATTGTTCAGCAACAAGTGGATCAGAAGTCCCACTGAAAGAAGGTGGATGTTGCCTCATGAAGGACTCAATAGAATATTGTTCCCTTCTCTGCTCATTTGGAAGTCCAGAATGATTCATATCTTGTGTAAGTATAGAAATAATATTTTGCACTCCATATCCCATAACATTTGTTTGTTCAGGAGGGCAATCATTCCATTGTCCATTGCATTGATCAACACGGTTCCTTCGTGTTCCAGCCATCGTCTAAAACCCAAAAAGAATAGTGTGAGAGGCAAAAATCATGCTAGGGAAAACAACATAATAAAGGGGTAGTATCCTCAATATCTAACTTCTTAGGTTAAATTCTAAGATTGTTACCGTAGATATAGGACTGTATCCTATACGTATACTTATCCTTAGGGACATCCCTAGACAAACCTTATAAATATCTCTAGGGATCTCACTAAAGTTCTCTCATCCTAGTTTCCAAAGGTTGACTAAACCTTTCCTCTGATACCAACTGTAGAGACCCGAAGCCTGACGTACATGAACATTACATTACTTTTGCGGAATACTTAGTACATAACAAAAAATACACACAGAAGGATCTTAATACTTTAGTGTCTTTGGAAACTCGGAACGTAATCTTCTAATCGTGGTGAAAGATCTCCAATATCTCCCATAAATATCTTCCCTTTTATTAACCTAAAACATTTCTTTATATCCTGGGGAAAAGAAAACATAAAAGGGTGAGGTCAAATGCTCAGTAAGGGTAAACAAAAGAAATATAAATCTCATTGTATACACAAGGACATAACTTTTGGAAATCTTAACCTGCAAAAGAGATCATAATTTCATAACATGGGATAAATCATGGCAGTGAAATGTAATCACAATAATCATAACTTAAAACATGAAACTTTGTGGCATACACACATAATCATAGATAATCATTTCTTGTTATTCAAGACTCATTGCGAAGACTATCTTAGTGGAAAAAGTCCCTTTCTGAACCGAGTCACCCTCGTTTCAGTCCTGTTTCACTGAACTGGTATAACCTACAGTTCTAGCCATGTCTATCTCATGAGATATAAAATCCTTACCCAATGCATTGGAGGGAGATATAGGTCCCACCCATCTCTTAATGAAACCATTCTTATGTGTTCCACAAAATCATAAATCATACATCATTGCATAACCCATGTAATACAAATGGGAATCTTGAACATCATGACATCATAAAACAAATCATATAAGATAATGGAATTCAGAAAAATAATTCCATCACAACATAATCAAATCAATGTAATAATAGGGATAAAAACAGAACCCTTTATTATCTTAGATGGAAAATAATTTTGATAAAACACTTGAACTTCATTCATGAGGAAAATATCCTTTCTACTTCAAAAACATTTTTTCCTTTCTTAATATGTCATAAAACTTTAAACTAAAATAAGTTGATTAAAAATAAACCTGAAAACTTGAAAAGGAAGCTTCTTGGAAATAATGTTTTAAAAATCCATTCATGCCGTATAAGTTAAAAAAAGCATTCTTCTCGTACTTTTGTCAGAAAAGTAAAAAAAGTACCTCATACGAAAAACGAAAAAAGATTCCTTTCATATCTTTTAATAAAAACTCACCGAAGGGTAAAATTGGATTTAAAAAAATTTAGGTGGATGGAAATAATATTACATATTGAGGAAACATGGATGTGGATGATAAAATACACCCTAGTAAATACGAAAGTTTAAACAATCTCAGATAAAAATGAGATTGTGATATTTCCCCTACCTTAGGTCCGATTTACTTTGTACGTGTCTGAAGCTCCTGTATAATGGTTTAAATAATGTTATTGACTTATTCCAGAATCATACATATTGATATGATATCATATATGGTCATATTCTTAGCTTCTTATTAGTAATATTTCATTGTTACTTGTTACTCGGGTCTTTATTGCCTTTTGTTCTTATGCGTGTTTTGCCAAATAAATTCTTATTATTCTTTTAAGGTTATAGATTCCTTATATCCAGAATGGTATTAGTGTAACATATATCATATTTATTCATTCAATTCATTTATATTAGTACTATGTAATGATGATCATGTAGAACGAGTCGCATCACATTGTGGAGACGGTATTCCGTACGTACGCACGAGCGACGATATTGTTCCCATGATCGTGGAATTGTATTTAAGTGTATTTATACTATTTAAGTATCAATATAAATTTATAATAATAATATATAGTTACTCATTACACCATTATACCCATCCTTGTAAGGTGATGGTGGAAAATAGAGTACACCACGGCGTGGAGACGGTATTCCGTACGTACGCACGCGCGGTGATTTCATTTTTCCGTAGGATGGATAGAAGGTGAATTAGGGTTGTTTCATATTTATAATAACATATCAGTATGTAAGTAATACTGATGTTATTACTTTGTCATGAAACAACAAAATAAGAAGAAGTTGAAGAAGAAAGAAATTGAAAAGATCGGTAATGGATATTACCTCTTCTTTGAAACGCCTCTTTGAATCCTCCACTTAGGGAACTATGATTTGTCTTTGAAGAAGACCAGGACATCTAGGATTATTTTAGGGAAGTGTAGAAGGGATTTTGGCAGGAGTTGTCCGAGCTTGAATGCTCAAATTGGTGTGAGGAGGAGGGGGAGGAGGTGTCCTTTTATAAGGGAGGAGAGGGGCACCTTAGGAATATCTCAAAATATTATTTTATATTAAAGTCAAAATCAGTTTATAATGGTTCCAAAGGGTCTTATTTCGAAGATAAAGTGGATATGGGTCGAAATAATATCAACCAATAGGATTTATACAAGTTTAGGTTATTATTTTAACCTTATCAATTAGATTTAACTCTAAGTTAAATAATTTAACTTTTACCGCGTCTTTTTGTTTTCTTACACTATATGGTTAATACACTTACTATAACATGCCAAACGAACCCCAAGTTGTTTATTATTAATATATATCCTTATCTAATTCGTTTGGACGAACCTTAGATTTTTAGGAATAAAATAACAATTAATAATATAATATTTGATTTAAAAACTATTTTGTGTCAATTTTGACACTATTTGATATATGATTTTTGTGAAAGTCATAACAGAATTATATGTTCAAACCAAGTTGATTAAATCAACACTAATATATCATAGTAACCTAGAAAATTAGTGTAATTCATAAAAAGTATCAAATTAAGTTTATTTGAGCATTTATAATATCAATTAAGTTAACATTTCCTTAAAAGGGTAATTACTGCATCATCGTTGTGTCATAAATAAATTAATTTATTTAAAGTCTAAAAATTATAAATAAAATATCATTATGTAGTAAATAGTTTTAGCTTTCTAATTAATATTTATAGTCTAATTTATCTTATGTATAACCCCATATTAAAAATGTTTTAGTTATTAAACTTTGATTTTAACTATTTTAACTATTCATTAAATAAAATAATATTAAATGTCATAATCTAATCCAAGTGGACCTAAATGGTCATATTATATTCATATGGTTGTTTTTGTTCTAATTACACTTATCTAATATAATTAGGACTTGTTTTATGGTAATAGTAATATCATATTTACCCTTAGTTACGCTATTTACTATTAATCGGGGTAAAAAAAGTAAAAAGTTACTATTCACCAAAAATTATTTTCATCTCATTGAACCACATTTTAGTCCTTGATATTAACCGTGTCTGTCGGATTTTCGATATTCCATTCACAAAATCGGTAAAATTAGGTTTTATGCAAAATTCAGTTTTTAACCCACCACTTAGTGGTTTCACTATTCATAAAAAATTGAAAGTTTTCAGAAAAGTACCAAAATTTCACCCTAGGCTATAATTGATATTCCGAATTCAAAAATGAATTCTATTTTACAAAATTCCCAACATATAAGTTACATTAATTAATTTTATAATTAATTTCCGCTGTCACAACAAATAGCGTGTTTTTAAGAGATAATAACTTTCAAAAGATTGACACTTGTTTATAACTGGTTTAAATGTGAAATTACATCCAACGTCCAACATTGTATTAAATTGTAAAAATATATTCTAAATATACTTTAAAACCACTCAAATTAATAATTTATCACTATTAATTATTTCGATTAAAAAAGTTGTTTTTAATTAAAATTTAGTAATTTTCACTATTTATCAGAATATGAAAGTTATCCGAAATGTACCAAAATTTCACCTTAGGCTAAATTCGATACTCCGAATCCATAAATGAAGTCCATTTTGAAAAATAAAATTTACAAAATTTCAAAAAGTGGTTATTACTATTCATAACGGCTAGTTTTAATAATATCTTAATAGCATATCGTTGTTTAGCGAACCTTGGTGTTGCGTACAACACACGCTATCGTGGAAGGTCGCGATTGCGTGTAATTCAAGCCAGGTCAGAGATGTGTGTTGTGAAAGCTCCTTTTGGTGTAGCGTATAACACAAGACATTAATGAAATTAAAAAGAATATTTTTCATAAAATCTCAGGGTGTTACACCACCCCTCTTTATTGGCACGAGAAGTG
Organism: Viscum album; assembly: GCA_963277665.1. NCBI lineage: Eukaryota > Viridiplantae > Streptophyta > Magnoliopsida > Santalales > Viscaceae > Viscum > Viscum album. The sequence continues at coordinate 1,215,977,245 of OY728137.1, forward strand.
ACATGTCTGAAACTACCCTTTGGTGACATCCCCAAGACACCGAAGGCTTGCAATAAATTAAAAGGGCCTCATTAAAATTTGGCGGAATTTTTTCCCATTTGAGAATAAATCAACTAAACCACACTAAAATAACTAAAGAATTAACTGTATAATGAATGTGTTCCTAGATTAAAATACAATTTAAAACCAAACCAAAAGACAATATCATAGTACATTTGAGAAAAAAATAACATATGAAAATAAAAGAACGAATAAAAACCCAAATACACTAACAACCAAATACCAATGTACTACAAGTTCTAATTCAGCATGCCCAAACCTTATTATTCAAAGCATCACTTAAGAAGTGTGACAAAAATCATTTAGCTATGTCTTAGAATGTATCATCTGTAAGCCCACATTAGTTCCCAAGTAGAGGGTGAGTATAAAACACATTTGGATTTCACCAATGACTTCCCACCTCACTCTACTATTATTGATAATGTTATCATATTTATAAAAAATATTTTAAAATAGTATAAATAATATTATATCAAAGATAAAGATGTTATCTAAAGAAAAACAATTTTACATTGAATTAAAAAAAACAAGTCTTAGAAACATTTCACATTTCCATTTAACATACCCAATACATGGTTCCACAAATCCACACAACCACGCATTCATCATTAGGTGAAAATTCCCTACTAATGAGTGACCACTCGTTAATCTACCAAGTCGTCAAAAGGTAACCAATACCAGGTTTCCTCAATTGAATACACCCTACCGAATGGTTATTTGTAATGGAAATAAGCTCACACCAACCATTATTGATAAATACCATGCCAAACCAAAAAATCAATGAAATCTCAATAATATGTATATTTCATTGAAAAAACATGTAAAAGAATTTTTCAATGTATCAAAATCAATCCATAATTTAAAAACAGTCATAATAAAATTGTGAAACAGAATAACCTTCCACAATACCAACCAATTTCTAAAATTTCCACGAAAACATAACTAAATAGGCATCCATAAAATCAAAAAAATGATTCCCCATAGTTATGTGAAATTCAATAAATTTGGATCTAAGTCTTAAATTTATAATCAATATGATTTTATTGAGAACCAAAATATCGCTAAAAAAATTTCATAAACAAATAAAATTCCAATGACTACCAAAACCCAACATATATCTTATAATTCTAACTATAAATATTATTCCCTTGATCAAAAATATCCTATATCAACATTATTGACATAACATAACGTAGATATTTACAAAACTAATTTTATATTTGATTACAATAGAGGGAAGACAAAGTGATCTAAAAAATTATGAATAAAGTGCACTTACTAATGAATATGGGACTGCAGTACACTTTGATTCACTTACTAATGAAATCTCATATAGAAAGGAATTATCTCTAATCCCTTAGGAGAAAAAGGAATTTATGTTATGAGAGAATTAGTGGAAAATGATAGGTTATGTATCTAATTCCTATTAGATCCACAATGTAATGTGGTCCACCTATACGTTGAATGGTTATCTCTCATGGATTAGAAAACCATATGCCAATCATCCAGGTGCTACTAACGTAATCCAATGTTCACATGGTTCACTTGCATAGTTAGACAAAACATGTTCCAACCATTAATTTACTACTATATCAAATTATCGTAGGATCACATAGTTTCTCTTAGTCATCCATATGGTTTGGAAAAAATAAGCACCAATAATGCACTTGACTAGTGACATGTATTTTTTGTCATGGTTTTCTAGAGGTGTTACATGGTTTCTACAAACCATTCTCAAATTGTGAACATGAAAAAATCATCAAATCAGAAAAAAACCAACCTCAACCACCAAAACATAACCAAATCATTATATATACATATTAAATACACAATTAAAGGTTCATATACCTAAAACTGGGGAGTATATATAGGTAGTGTTGAAATATAAAAATAAAATAAAATGGAATGGTGAAAATGATTTTTAAGGTATTTATGTAATTTTTTATAGTCAATACATAAGAGGGTTGAAAATAATGAATATCTCCCACCTTCCACTTTAATTTTGAGGGTGTTTTCCATTAATTATTGTAAAAATAAAGTGTCTTTTGATCTAGAGGGATTATTGAGTGAATCAAATCCCTCAGTATTGATTAATCCCCAGTTTATTCCCTGCTTTATCACTATTGTGTTGTGTTACCTAAAACATGGATTCACTAATAATACCACATGTTCATGGTGGAATAAATTCATTTTTTCTATATTTTTCATGGACTATGTAAATGAAATTCTTATAGGATGATAGAATTTCGTTTCACTTCATTTCATTAAAGGTATGTTGCTCTATTATTTTATTATTATCTTTTTGTTAAATTAAATTAATTTGAAATTTAACTTCGTGTAGTACATTTTTTAGTATTCCTAATATGGTTTTAGTTGTAAATCATAGACCCCCCCATGAGTTGTTTGTCATGGTTTTATCATGATTTAATTTATCAATGAGTTTTAAGATATAATTCCAATATAAACTAGTTAGGTTAATTAATACTTAATTTTTATAAATAATTAATCTAAATTATTTGTCTTGTTTTAGGGACTCATGTATATAGATGATGGATGGCTGATATTATAGATATTGGGAGAATTTTTTTGGGTTCAAGTTAAAGAGATAAACTATATGAATGTGGTATTTAGTCATTAAATATTCCAATCATAGTATTATTTATATATAATATTTTGTGTGAAAACTGGTGTCGCCCCTGCAAGTGATTAACACATCTAAATAAAATGGACTGGATGAATTATTTATTAACTTAAAGAAAATGTTTTATAAATTTATATGAATAAAAAGTGCTAAAGGATGTGGTGGGCCCTTATCCACTTTCGTGATGACTGATCCACCGATGATTGAGGGATGTAAGTATAAATGTGTATACCTTGAGACACATAACCAAATAAAGGGATAGATGTGAATTTTATAAGCATAGTTTCCCTCAAATAGAATCCCTTTATCACCTCATTGTAAAGGAGTGTGTTGTAAATGGATCATTATCTTGTGTAGGCTATGGTAGGACCTAAAAAATCATTTAATTCCTTTGGATAATTGAGATGAGCATAGGGTGAGTGCTCCTCCCCATTAAGACGTGAGTAACTTTTTTGGGTATGCCCATGGATGATTAGGGATAAGATGGGTGTGTAAAGACCGAAATATGATTAAATTCAGAAATATAATGTGAATTATGTTATCCCTTAAAAGAAATCAACATAGGGCCTATCATATGAGGATATTTAGGATCAAATATTATCATGATTATAGTGAAGAAAACTATACCATCCGAGTGATGGAATTTTCCCAAGATATCAGACTGAGAAAAGGAACAAATATAGGGTATCTATGTCAGGATGAGGCCTAGGGGGCATGGTGAGTACCATGTGAACTATATTATTCCTTTAGAGTGTTTGTGTGGGAATGAGTACTGATGATTTTAGGTTTCAACTTAAATCCAAGATCGGTGGTTTGATCCATGTATTGTTATAGTGATAGGTACTCATTATTAAAAAGATGCAATCCTTGGTAATGTGGGATTGGTTAGATAGGGGAATAAACCATGTTGTTGTAAATGATACATCTATATAATGTTTTTGTCCCATAGTGATTTTTATTGATAGTTTTTTTTATATTCAAAACCCCAAACATCCAGTTATATTAATATGGATGGATACTACCCCCTGAAATCCCATTTTCAATTATTATGGGTGGATGGTTTCCCTTGATGAGTTATGTGATTACTCATGTATATGATGGCCCTATTTGATCGATTATTATGATATATAAATGGTTTATGTTTTATGTGACTTCTTGTTTTTAATTCATAATGATGAAAGTTACCCCTGATGACTTATGGCATGACCTGGGAAGATATTGGCCCATAATGATCAATTTTTATTAGGTAATATGGGTGTATTTTATCCCCCAATATCTTTATTACTTTTTTTATAAAGTAAATGATGTCACCACTATTTGTGTTACATTTCTCTGTGGATGGTGGACCTTACAGTTTATATGATACTATTAGCTGGATGATATCCACATACCATAATACTAGAGATAATCCAGCTGGAATGATATTCCCATACATGGTCAATTACATTTATGAGATACTAGAAAATCACCTATATCACCCCATTGTATTATATATTTATCATTCTTAGATACACTCTGACCTTGGACGAACCAGGTATCGTTGATCTTTTCTGTTACATTAGAACCTTATGATCAACAATGGTAATTTATTTATACTTTAATATTTTACTATATTATTTATTCTAGTCATATAACCCATGCATAAATTGTACTTGATGGTTATGTTTGGGACCCTGTTGGTAGTTCCCTTCCAATTTTTACTCACTCACTTCTCAGGTGAACTTGACACTTAGGCACTAAAGAAGACTTCCCCAATCATAGGTTGAAGTATGAAAAAGGACTAGATCTTCCTAATCGGATAGGATAGATCAAGTTGACCACATATTATGATAGTACAAGGATTATGGGTGGTAGTATAGGCTACTAATATTATACTTCATTGATTATATTTGTATATTTGGTAAGATATGTCAATGTCTAGTTGTCCTATGATAGTATGACCATGTGTCTGTATGGATTTATGCTTCAACATTTTAGTTGATATTGTATTTTTATTTTATTATCTATAGTGTTCAATGTTTATTTTTTATGGATGTTGCTTTGTTTCTTTAAGATGTGTTTTACTCAGATATAAGGGTATAGTATCCCCATTATTACACCCTATATCATCATTTATAGTCAGAATCCACTCTCATATGGGGAGGCATGCCTTACGTGGCATGGATATTATCATTCTGGGAACTAGTGGAGTGTTTTGTGGTTATATTACATTACAAAGTAGTGTTAGAGATTTTATTTTCCATTACTTTTTGGGGATATGGTTGAACAATGAAAAATGAATCTATCTGAAACTATGATGGACCATTATATAGTGTTTCATTAACACATTTCTTATATGGAATTCCAAGTTACCAAGTATATGTGATTGTATTTATTGGTTCTTATTATAAAAGAACAGTTTATTTTTCATGAAATTGATGATAGTGTTGTTTATTCTGGATATATTCTTTATTTAATTATCTTAGATCATTGGAAAGAGGCTTGGGTATAAGAATTAATTTTTTCACATAGGATTCACAAGAAATATGTGTTCATGTGTGTGATTGATATTACTAAAAACTAGGTTGATCTATTTAATGTTCCAATAAAAAAAATATAGTGTTTTCCCATATATATTTTTAATGGATTTATATTCATATAAACTGTAGTAAATTATATATAATAAAATGTCATGTGGATCTTATGAAATGTTGTTTCCTAATTAAAATGATGAATTCTATCTTGTTAGAAATTTGTATTGACCCTTACTTGGTCAATGTTGGCATTATATTATTCATTGAAAACCCCATTTTGGTAATAATGATACTGGTTGTAAAAGTAAAATGGGTTTGTTTATTTATATTGTGAACAAAAAATTATACGGTCATTTTTGATATAGATTCTTGGTAAGGTTCAACAAAAAACCATAATTATATGATTTTACATCACAAAACCATTATAGAAAGATGTCATTATGTACAAAGTTAATGATATACATATCCTAAAGAGTGTAGTCTCATATATAAATTCCTAGTGAGGGTGTCTACACACAAGTAGGCTAATGAAATGGAATGTGATTCTTGATGTGTAAATGTATATAATATCCCAAGAGTGACTGTCTTGGAAGATGAGTTTACATGAGTTATTTTAGTCATGAACATGAAAGTTACCCTATGTATTGTGACGTTTTTGAACCAAATTTTGGGATGTGTGGGAGGTCATAGTTTCCTTGTGATTCGGGATCAAGATATTTATGATCTTAGTGCTTTGAATGTCAAATATAAAGCTTACTTTTTTGTTGTGGTATGATATATGATATAAGAGGGTGGATTGAGAGAGGGGTTAAAAATGTTTATAAGTTATCATAGAGATGTGAATAATGGGATGATATTTCATGAAATTTTTATAGAGAAAGATAAGTTGTACTGAGTATGTTTTATATTTATTTTTATACCATAGGCCATTTACATGAAAACCACTAAGGTGTTTATTGTATCAAGGCTGGTTTCATATGAAAGGATAGATTTTATTATTAAACCTATTAATTCTAGATGATATTTTTATGGTTTAGTGATATATGAAAGATTATTTTGGTTTAGTGATGATTTAGGATGGTAGGTGATTATAAGGTATAATTTGTAATGAGAGATACTCCTTGATTTTAATGAAAATGATATATGCACTTCCAATTAGATACGATTGACATATAGTAGGGAATAGTTTATGGTTTAGGTGTGTTATCCTTGAATGGATGAGTTTCATATTGATATTTTCTGAGTCACATGGTATGAAAGGGTTAGACCATTGTGCATGTTGGATTGGGTAATCTTTATTTTGGTAATGGGGATTTTTTAGCTACATTATATAAGAGGAACGTTATGGTCGAATGAGACACTACCAATTAGCTTTATAGGTTTTTTTCACATGAAATAGGTCATATATATAATGTTTTGAGACATTTTTAGATTATTTGTGACTCATGAGAACAAGAGTTGGGTTGTGTGAATGGGTGGTATGGGAGAATACACCCCCATTGTTTTAGATGTTATAAAGGTGTTATGTAATTGTAACATATTTTTTCCATTGATTTTGGATTTTTGAGTGGTCATTTGAGGGATTAGGACTAATTATTTGATGATATTTATGTACAAATGGCGACCGATAAGTTTGATGAGAATGTAAAATATTCCTCTATAGCGGGAGGTGACATGGAGATATGTCCAAGTTTTATAGTATAAGAAACCCTAGGGCGTCCTGACATATATTTTTAGGGAATATATTATTGGAACCTATTTTGGTTTTTCATAGGGAGTGTTAATTTATGTTTCATGTTAGAAATATGGTATATGTAGGATATTCACATTAATTCATTATGTGTGATAATGTACAAAGTGTGGGTTGTGAAGAATATGAACCTCATCCTATAGTTTTCATTGGGATCATGAGACCAGCTACTATATAGTCGAGGTGCTACATGGTTGGTAATGTTTCGATGAATAAAATTATATATGGTTTATTGTAAAATAATATACTTCTAATTTGGATTAAATATTAGATTTAGTTTATGCAGTGACATTGATCTTGAGATAAATTTAATGTGATCTAAGGATGGGTCAGATTAGAGTTGCATTAATGCTTGTTTGTTGAGTATGATGGTGGATTATTTCATTCGGAGAATAAACCATTGAGTTATATTTAATTTTAGGTTTATGATTCAATAAGGGTGTTTATATTTTATTGGGATACCATTGATAGTTAAGGAATTGAGATCGGGTGATGTGAAAAAGTTTCGATAGATATGGCTAATATTTTTTGATAAATGTCTTCTTGAGACAGTCATATCATTATTTTCAGATGTAATAGGATATAATGAGATGGAAACCATATATATTGGGTAATTATACAACTGATAATACATTTTATTAGGTGACTCCCATGCAGGGGATCATTAGGGCTTAGAATAATCACTTATAAGTTATGTAATGTGGTGGGGAGAACCATAGACACTGGGACGAATCGATTAATGATATTGTGATTTCATATGATTAGAAATAAAAATTTACTTCTATATATTTATTTTAGTGGTGGAAATGTGTTTTGGTTCAGTTTATTATGAATAGTGACCCCATTTTGGTGTTGCACAATTGAAGCTTAGTTTCCATTATGGAGTTCTGCATGCCGATTTGGTTATTAATTAACAACCTGTTTAGGTTGATCTTTTTTTGATAAAGAATGTATGGGATTATTTGTGATGATAAGTGTTATATTGGGTAGGTTTTAATAAACTATTTCTAAATGTGTTGATAAATTCAAGTGGAATTCGAATTTCAGGCTATGAATTTGGGTTTGTTTTGATAAGTAGGATCTGGGTAAAAAATGTAAGAGTTGGAAAAAGCACAAGTAATGTTTTGGGATATGGTTTGAGGCTTGGTAGGTGAGTTAGGTTCTTGAGATCTATATTTTATCCCAATTGGTGTCATTACATGTTGTTAATGGAAAACCCCTACATGTGTACTCTCTATATATGGATGGGGATTTACCAAAATTTGGATAATTTACACTCTTATGAGTCCCCTAGAATGGGTGAGCGTTTTGGAAAATGTAATGATTTTTAGGAAACAATTACATAGTGAATCCCCATATGTGGGACCCATATATTCACCTATACATGGTGAAATCACATACATGGTATCGTTATGTAGACCCATACAAGGTGAATTCCCATATGTGGTACCCTTACATTAATTGATATAAAAAAATACCCTTACATGGGAATCCTATTATATGGGAAGAACCCTTTGTAGAATTCACTTCTGTTGTTGATCCCCCTATATAAAAACCCCTCTTATCACCAATCCTCCTATGTGGAATTAAATTATGTAGACCCTTATATAGGCCATGTAATTCGGAATCCCCTATGTCTAGAAAAATGTTACCAACAAAATATAATATTAAATAATAATGTAAAAAAATTATTTTAGGGGTATTTTGGGATTTTTCCATGTCCTGTGCAATGGGGATGCACCACTGAGAAGGGACACATGCCTACCACTTCATTTCCTTGGATTTTATCCATGATTATTTTCAATATAACGTGTCATTAGATTTTGAGAAAATACTTATGCAAATCTTACTCTCTATGAGATTCTTTCTTGATATCTTCCCCACATTCTAACTACTATGATGTGTCACCTAAAATAAGGATTTAGTAAAGATTATAATAGATCATTGTTGAATTGACTCATTTTGGTATGGATTTTACTCAGTGTGTTAAAAAAATTTCTAGAGGGGACATTACACACCATTTTGCATTATTTTTTTGAAGTTATTTTTCATTAATAAACTATTTCAGTTTTTTTTCATTAATTAAATTACACCAGTGTTTGAACAAGTGTTAGATGTTTGAGATTTTACCAGGGATGGTATCATGGTCCCCCACAGACTTCCTAAAATTTTTTGTTTATGGTTTCTATTTGAAAATATTGCTCAGTTCTATTTAAGTGATGATTACATTTTAAATATTATTTTATAATTAATAATAAATTGTTATAATTAATTTATTGAGCTCTTATGGCTTGAGTAATCGAGTCATGTTGATAGAAAAAAATCGAAAAGACATGGTTGAGAATTTGTGTGAGTGACCAGGATTACTTTAAAGGTAATAACTCTATTAATGGTGTAGTTGGTCCCTTTAATTCCAATCATAGTACTATGAATATTATTTATTGCTTTAAAAATGTGTTCTCCCCACTAGAATTGATTTTCTTTTTTAAATTAAATGAATTATTTTACATAGTAAATTACTTGTTATTTAAATTAAATTCAATTTTTTATAAATTCCAGTTAATTATAATGGTTCCAAAGTCCATGATGGAACCCTGTGCACTTAAAGGATGACTCATCCATTGATGCTTGAGGGATTTAAATATAAATTTGTATCTATTGAGATTTATTACCACTAGATGGGAAGAAATTGAATTATGTAAATATAGTTCTCTAGTATAATATCACATAACCACCTCATTGTATTGGGGGGGGGGGGTGTGTTGTACCAATATTATTAGCATTGGTAAGAATTTATGGAATATAAAGATATATTTATACCGCCGAGCTAGTCAAGATGAGAATGGGGTCAGTGTTCTACCCCCACTGAGCTTCTATTATGTGGGTGGATTTTCCATGTGTAGATTATGTATAGGTATTGTACATGAGGAATGACATATTATAACCTTTGTAAGTGGGATAGTAATTATACATTCCCTGAACAGAAAAACTAATGGGTGATTATCCTATTATGTATGTGAGGCTAAAAGTTAATAATCATGATATTTAGGCATGCGAAATCCTAAGTGTGATGGGATTTTAATGATTGATTAAATTAATATAAATTAACCCATTTAGGGTGTTTTTGTCTTGATGAAACTGAGGGGACCCTTATGGGCACCCTAAAAATATTTTAACCCTTGAGAGGTTGGAAACATGAAGTAATGATTGTAATTGTAAACATAGAACTCACATCCATGATATGATACTGATATGGTTGTGGTTATAGGGATGAGTAATGCAGTGAGTGGATGACCATCGTTATGTGAGATGGGTTTGATAAGGGACCAAAAAAATCATTACATATGATAGATCACTAGGAATATGTTTTACATAAGTGATTTTCATTAATAGTTTCTGATGGATAATGAACTTAACATCCTCTTATGTTACTACAGGTGGGTGTTAGACCCTAGATACTCTATTTACTATTAATGTGGGTGGATATTATACATAAATTACAAAGGAGATGACATGGGTAGATAATGGCCCCAATTTACAAATTGTTAAGATATACTATGGGTGGATACCTTCCATCTTCTTGATTATTAATATTATAGGTTGATTCTAGTATTTGATGACTTATGAGATGAATTGTGTGGATACCATACCTTAGTGATCAATTATTATGAGGTACTAAATGTGGATTATAGCCCCTAACATCATATTTACTATTACTACCATGTGGATTTTGGAACCTACCATTTATGGGATATTATTAAGTTGATGTGTTCACCTTATATATATATATGATACAATGAAGTGGATTCTAACCCTACCTATAATTCTCATAATTATATGGGTGGGATTAATTTCTCCTAAGTAGATGATTACATTAAAGAGTTACCAATGTATGACTTGTATGCCCCCATTATTATATATATATAAATAATGGTCATAGGCACTCCAGAACTAGACAAAGTAAGCATGACCTATCCCATGTTTCACATTAGAACAAGAGTGTGGACTATAGTTAATTATTTATGATTTTATAGCATACAATTTTTTTTATTTTGTGAAAATCGCATATGAATACAATAGATTTACTTTTTATTTAAGAACCCTTTGGTAGTACCATACTGGGTTTTACTCACACCCTACTTGGGCAGCTGTGGAACTTCTCTAACTATGTAAACTTCTTTAATTATAGGTTTAGGAATGAAAGTGGCATGAAGCTACATGATTGGGTAGGATATCTTGGATATACTGGTGACTAGGATGAGATGAGGATTGAGGAAGTTATTATCGAGTGCCTCCTATTTCATTTAATTTATATCATTTTTCTATGTGATTGACCTAGTGGGTGGTCAGTATTTTTATTTTAGCTTGATTTTTTGTCGATATGACCATATACTTATATATTTCATTTGATATAGCATTGTTTTTTAATTTTCCTCTACATAACTCAATTATTTCTATAGATATTGTTTGATTAGTTACAATTATTTTTTACAAAAATTTGAGTGTATAGTCTCCCCATGGTAACAACATAAACCCTCACAACTAGTCAGTATCCTTTAATATATAGATAGTGATGTGTGAGGTCACACGATGGCCACACGTCTAGGAACTAATCAAATTGTAAGGGAAATAAATATATTTGAACCACATCATTTTATTCCGTTCTCCATTTTCCCTTGAACTCTATGTATTCATAGAAAATGGGTACCCATATTAGGCTTATTCTTAATATTTTCTTACTAACAGTTTTTACATTCTACTTCTAAGTGAAACCACATGAGTTCATCATGACAGAAAAATGTGAAATTATTTAAATTAGACTTATCTTCCCTCACATGATATATTATTTTAACTCCTTATGATAACTAGAGATTCAATGATGAATTCCATTGGAGAATGGTAGAATTCATCTTAAACCATAGGTCTTTCTTTACTTCTTCTTCATCGAGTTTCTTGTGGGTTGGTTTATTATTAGCCTTCACAATTTATATTAATAAAATTTTTGATTTGTTTTTTGTTAGGGAATTTCAAATTTTAGATTGTATTTTTAAGAATTTTTTTATGTAAATTGGGTATTTTGGTTTCCATATATTTTTGATTATTTCTAGTGGTTGGATTTCTTTTTTTATATTGATATTTGTTATCCTTTAGTTATAGAAGTTTTTAATTGGGATATATAGTGATGGAATTCTATTTTATAATTTTTAGTAACTACTTAAAGATGGTTAGAAATAATAAATATTGGATTTTTTATTACTAGGTGGTTCAGACTTACTGAGTGATTCTCAAAATAATGATATAACATTTCTAGTTTCGTTTTTATTTATTAATAAGAATATTAATTATATTTTTAATATAATAATAATTATTTTTTAACAATATTTTAAAATTATGTTTTAGATGTTTTTAATATGGTTTGTTTTTATTGATTTAATGACAATTAATTTCCTCCAACTCATGATAAAATAATTATTAATATAGTTTGTAATTATTAATCTCATTCATTCATGAATCTATATTTTTAGGCTTCCATTGATATTGATTTTGGGTGTATCATATTTAATTCATGTTATTAACTTCTATTTTGGTGATGTTTTGGAAACTTTCATTTATTTTAATCATATGATGAAATATAAAATCCTTCATGTGTCATAGGTGTCAGTCTATCTTGATGATAGATTGAAAGCTATCAAAAATTACTTTTCCAAAACATTATTTATTTGTAAATATATACTTAGATTCATTTACTTTATTCCTAACTATTTTATATTATAGGAACCAAATATTCCTACAAAAACTTTAATGAGATATAAATTAATGAAACACTCTAAACATATGGTTATGAGAGTTCATCGATGGCAATGTGGTGGATGGGTTTACAAGAAAAGAATATGTAATTTATTTTGTAAAAGCCTAATGGTTTTAATACTTACCTAACATTTAATCTTTATGGATACAATGGTTTTTATAATGGGTTAATTTATGTTAAATTTTACGAAAAAACTATTTTTAATATGGATTATTTTAAAAATATTTGTTGAATTATATTGAAATCATTATTCCTTTTCTTTTTTTCATTCAATTTTTTACTAGAATATGTAATCTTAGGAACTCAACACTCTTTGTAAAATCTATCACTAAAATAGAATAAAATTAAATCATGTGTGAAATATAGACCACTATGTGTGGAATGAGTTAAAAATTTGAGACATGAACCCATTCAATAGAGATAAATTGTATTTTATAATTATACACCTATAGTTATAGGACATTACTTTTCAATGTTATCCCAAGAATTACTATTGGTTTGATTTGGGTTAGTACCATATTTTTTCTATGAATACCATGTTGAAATTACTATTATAACATAATTTAATCCTTATTTAAGGTTTTACTAGTGATTATTGAGAGTTATGCATCTCAGACCCATATTTATATATTATGATTCTCTGAACATGTTTCATTCTTTAATTATTGAGTGTTATTTCGTGAATAATTTTTTTTAAATCTTTGATTGCATACCATGTTAGTTTCTATCATGATTGAATTAAATTATGGTTGCTTATATCCTGATCATGGATAAATATCTATTATAACATGCATTTTATTTTCCTCGATATACAAGATGTATACTATCACATATATTTTATTGTTATTGTCATGATCATGGGCATGTGACTTGCTTGGATATAGTATAATGATGTTATTGATTTATTTAGTAAGTCAATTAGACAATGAAGCCTAGTTAAATCTCATTAAAAGGGTTGTTTTACCATCACTATGTATATAGGTCAATAGTGTGGGATTATCTTACAAAACCCTGATTAGTTATAAACATTACCCTATTCTTTGGGATGGGTTGTATCACTTCCCCTATTAGATAAAACTATTTCCCCTAAGATTGGACACTTAGAATCTGAATTATGTTACCCACATCTATCCATATCTATTTTGAATATGTGTACACGTGTGTGATATTTATATGTCATTTTATTTACTCAAATAGATAATATCCCCTAATGACCGTCTTAAAATTAAATATACTACTAGAAGAAGGTATGAATTTTATTTATCCTTCTGGTATAAGGAGTTACTAGTTGTAATTGATATAGTGACATGTGATGCCTCATTACTGATATGTTTCTATACTTGAATGTTGAAATCCAGATACTTTTTTACACATATAAAAATATGGAGACATTTTTATACATACAATGAATCACTCAATATTTTTTTGAGAAACCATTAGTGGTCCCCTACATAATATTTATACTCACACCTTTTATGGACACTATGGTTGATACTAAACTCAGTTTGTAAAATACCCAGAACCTAAAGTTATAATGTTATATATATTCCTATTTTAACATCATGTTTTACTTTCCTTGTGGATGGATTCTTTTCCATATTAGATTTGGATTTGAAGGGGTGATGGTTTGATGTCACATTTAAAATTTTTTCAATCTTTCCATGTCTATCATTTATCGTTGGATCTATTTTTTTATTCAAGTCTATTTTTATACTGGGTTGAACAAATGTTTTATTGATTATATTCATATAGAGAGATATGACATATAATTCATTCTTATCTACAATCTTATGTCATGACTTTAATCAGTTTATGAATTAGAAATTTCCAACTTATAGGTTTTTCATGAATCATTTTTGGTATGTTCAAATAATTAATTTCAATTTAAACCAATGTTTAAAAGTCGTTCCTAAACTATCCATCGAGAATCACAATGCTATTCTCCGTCATATAGGTATATTGGTGAAATGAATGGGTAGTATCACTTTTATTTGTGTTCTATATGACACTTTAAGTGAATTTTAATAAAATGGGTTATGAAATATGTTTTATGATTATGGAATTTTTATTTTTCATAAATATGATATTTCATAATTAGGACTTAAGAATTAACCCATCAAACATAATCACGAACCTCTATATAGTAGAATCTCAAGATACCAAGTTATTTATGGGTGCTTAGAAGGATCATTAGTACAAGTTATGTATTTAATTATTTTGTCTTGGAAATAGTGGAATGAATGACAACTAATGACAATGTTTTATAGTCTATTATGTATCTACGGGATTTTTTGATTTTTTAGTTATTGGGGGATTTTTGGTTGTTTTAGAGTTGTATACCTCCATATATAATAATTCACACCGTGACATTGGATGGGAATGATGCAATGAGTGTGTTAAGTAACCTAGATCCATAAACTAAAATTATTTAGAACACAATGGATGGGTCACACTGTTATGCGTTGTTTTTCATTTATATTTATTTTCAACTAAGATAGGGGTCACACAATGATAGGGTTTGTTAATCTGTAACTCTACCTAAACAATAAGATTATTTTCTAAAAAAACTTCAAGTCTTGTTTTCAGGACATGATGTTTTTACCATAATTGGGGCATCCAAATTGGAAAGAATGAAATCAGCTAATGGAATCATGGGTAGTGACCCCATGATTCTTTATCTAATGAGGGCATGACACAATAATTAGGTCATGAGATATTCTATATTTGAATTATTTATTATTTTTATGATATTATGGTTTTAACATTATTCTATTTGAAGGGGGGGTTTCCCCTTTTCTCCTATTTCACATTTTTTTTGAAAAAGGGAAGTACTAAAGCAATTCACCTTTTCTCTACAGGGTTTTTATGCTCATCCTCTTTAATTTCAAATTTATTTTAATGGGAATTCTTTCTTTTCTAACCTATATCATTTTCCCTCTTACATTCCACCCATATTTTCATTACCCCATCAACTCTAAAAATTATGTGGGTCAAATTTGGATTTTAAAAAGATATAATCAAGTGTATTTAGTCATTTATGGTTGGTGGATGTCATTTCTATTTAACTTAGTTCTTCTACTATTACAATCAGTGATATATTATTGAATTTGGTTAGTTTTGTTTTGAAATTATAGTACTTAATATTTCATTAAATAATTGATATTTCCAATAAGAAATATTATTAAGTAACATTAATCAGTGAGGCCATTGAGGGATCTATTAAATATTTTCTATGTCATTCATTTTTGGAAAAAATTATATATTTAATATATTTTAATATACCATTTTAAAACTATAATTTATTCCTTCCAAGTTTTTTTTTGAAATGGTTATGAGGTTTCCCTAAAATGATTATGATGAAAATCAAAGGGGTTTTGTACCATTTTGGTTCATAAATAATATAATAAATATTTAATCCTTTTTTATATTTAATCAAAGTTTGATTGTAAATTGACTTAGGAGGTAGAAAACCATGTTTTAAATAATTTATTCAAATATGGTCATTAAATAATGTTGGAATCCTATGTTTTAAAATTTTATTATGTATTATTTTTTGTACTTTATAAAAAAGAACATATATGATGATGATGCAACCTTATTGCGAGCCCTCAATTATTTTTTATTGAATGAAATATCTCCCATATATAGGATTTCATGGAATATTATATAAATTTTTTTTATTGAAATGTAAAACTGGGTTGTTTCATTTGATGGTGTTGGAGATGCGATATGTTATATGTTATATTTTTTATTTTATATCCATGTTATTATAATAGGTATATATTTTTCTCACATCAACATTAACATTTCATGGGGTAAACTACGGTGAATAAGTGAGAGATATGTATTTTGGCATACTAGTATTGTTTGTGTGCTAAATAGTACCCTAGTTTAAATTTTGTAATGGATATGGGATCTCCCTTGATGAGAGTGATTTAAGTGTATATAATACTGGAATTCTGTAATAGATTATATTGTTCCATGACTTGTGGATTAGTTTTGATTATTCTATTGGCATGGGAAGGCCCCTATTGAGAGTGATTTTAGTGTCAATATTTTTAGGAAGAAAACATAAGCCTAATTATTTTTTCTATGTATATGAGTAGATTTTCCCACATCAGGACCAATGGCGTTTTACATGTCACATACTCTTTGGATATGATGATATGATATTTTTTATTTCTTTTTTATACATTGTATGAATCCATTTATACCCTTCACTACTTTAAGGAACTAATTTTTATTGTATTTTAACATTAATTACGCCTCTTTAGGTTATGGTAGTAGATAATTTTATTCCTTATTTATTATAGTTTGGTATAGTTTTCAATTTGATTTGGAAATTAGTTTTGTGAATAGTTTTTAATGAATGAATTTAATGTGGGTTTTATTATAGAAACATGGAAGTTCATTTATTAAAATTCATATCTATATTTTTTGTTTAAATTTTATTACCACCTCCTGGTAAAAAGGTAATTTTGAAACTGAATTTAATATAATGTTTGATTTATTTTCATGGGTTCAAAATTATTGTTTTATAAAAGAAATGATTCATTTACCAAATGTTTTTACACTGAGTATTATAAAAATGATATAAATATATGATACTTGTTTTTTAATTTTCATATAGAAAACCATACATTATATATATGGTGAAACTACATTAATGAACCATTTTATAAAACTATTATATAAACACTTTAGTGAAATCCTACTATGCTTGATTATCTCACACCTGTAAAACACAAAGGTGTAAGTGTGTAAATGTCCCATTTTGTTTTCTTTTATTTCTCTAAATTTTTAGATCATTTGTGAAGTTTTTTGGGTCAGTTGATGGATGTTGTTTGTTGTTATGAGTGACTATGAATCACATAGATATATATGACTTATTTTTGTAGGTTTGGAGTTTTGTTTTGGTAAGTTTCTTTTTTAAACAATCATGTCATGTGTAATTATTAAGTTTATTCCAATGTGTTTTTTTGAAACAATGTTGGTTTTTATCTATTTTACACACTAAAAGGTAATAGTAATCACTTTTATTTACTATATACCATTTTATTTCTTATTTTTGTTTATTTTATGTATGATTTCTCTAATAAATGTATTGAATTGTTTAATTTGCATTTATTACTAATGAATAGAAACACCATTCTTAATTCTATATAGTTTTTTTCACTTCTGTATTAGAATTTAAGGATGAAACTATTCCCATATGTTGTCTTATCTGATACCTCAACACTAATTTTTATCCATTGGTTATTGGGAATGTGCTTCAAGCATTATGGAGGATTTTTTAGGGGGATGTATTTGATTTTCCCAATCAAATTCATTACAAAATAGTTTTCATTGCAATCTCTATGATTTTATAAGGAACAAGACTACCATTACTCAGTAGGTATACCATGAGTATGTTTTTAAACAGCACATTTCATGATATGACTAGAGTTTACTTAGGTATTTTAGGTTTCAGTTTTGAATTCATATTCAAATTTTATTATTCTGAAGATGATTATATACCCATTGAGTTATGGTGAATACTATATGGGTTTCATTGATTTTTGATATAATATTAATGGAGGATCAAGATGAAATTGGTAAGCTCACATTACCTTTCAAATAATATATAACATGTGTTTCTAGTTCTATAATATTTTTAGTGGTTTTTATATGGTTGGTGCATGGTCTAATAAACCATGAAACAAAACTATATATAGCTTTGTATCCCTCTTAGAAATTTTCATCATATTTCTATTCATTATAAATTTCTCATAATGTGGTTTCAACATATTTAAAATTTATTATAGGGGGTTTGATGATTTTTTGATGTTGTAAAATAATGTGTTTTAACGTTTGGTTTTGTTTGGAAATTTCTTAGATTTTTATTTTTATATATTTTTCTATCTATGATATGAATTTCATGAAATGTATTGATTTTGATGTTAATTTTTTACTAACTTAAAATGGGAATTTCATTTAATATTTTGTTTTTAAAATAATGTCTGATTGTTTATCA
Organism: Viscum album; assembly: GCA_963277665.1. Classification (NCBI taxonomy): domain Eukaryota; kingdom Viridiplantae; phylum Streptophyta; class Magnoliopsida; order Santalales; family Viscaceae; genus Viscum; species Viscum album. The sequence goes on from OY728137.1 coordinate 1,215,996,031, forward strand.
TAAGGTTCTTTAATTTCTAAGAAATATTTTCAATGGTGTTTGATTTTATTATTGAATTTAAAATTTATTGCTTAAATTGAAGTGGATTATTATTGAAATATTGTTGAATAAAATTTGATTTTATATAATTTTTTAGAAAATATTCTATTATGGATGTTGTTATTTTAATTTGTGCAATGTATTTACTTTTTTATAAAGAATGAAATATATTATCAAAACATTTGTGCTTTTGTAGTTTGTTCATTTAGAATAATTTTCAAATGTTAATGATCTTAAATAAATAAATATTATAGTGTGTTTTTATAAGATTTTGATATTGGGTTTTTCCTTCAGATTATATTGTAATTGTTTAAATTATAATTATAATCAATGAATTGATTAGGATTATGTCTTATGTTATTTAGAGTATGCATAATATAAGGTATTGATGAAATATTAATTTTTTTTTTCTGGAATGATTCTTACGGTTATTACCCATATCATATTAGTGTAATTAATATAGTTTTTAGCCCTCCCCAAACACATAATAGAGTGGTAATGGTAGAGAATTCATATTTATATAACCTTTTCATCAAAATACATTCAACTTATATAGATATCAAGGTCTTCTTGGGGTAAAATTGATTGTGGTATTTTTTCTTAATCATATAAATATTTCATTCAATCTAGTATTTAGTGACATTAAGATAGATCATTTTAGGATGGATGTATTTATTTTGATCAAAGATATAATATTCTTGGGTTTAGGCTAGTATCATTTTATGAGGTGACTGGGAGGGAGTCTAAGATGTTGGTGGGACTTGGGTGATCATCAATTTTGTGATTTATTCTCAAGTAGATTGGATAAGGTTATTCTTTGATGTGAATTTGGATTGATAGATTATTTCTGGTTTCCCTCTATCCTTACATAAAGAGTTATTGATTACTTAAATTTTTAGTGATTATTCTATAATATAATATGAATTTTGATGGATATGTTATGAGATTGGGTTTTTATGGCCACAATATGGGAAAACCAAGGGTATGTTTTAAGGTTACTAGGATGAGTGTTACACCAGTTAATTTGAGAATAATATGTTTCTTAGTTGAATTTTATCAGGTTCAGAGAGTGGTTCCCCTAGGATAGGGTCCTGAGTTTGCCACATTTTTATTTCATTGACCTGTGGTTATGGCGCATGTTATTCATTTTTAGTCATGTTTTTATTGAAACATATTTTTCCTTTACTATGTTATGGGATGTTAATGGATGTTGTGAACTTTTTATCATGTCAGGTATTCCATTGGTTGGTATTCAATATTTAGAGTTTTGAATTTTCTCAATGATGTTTGTTATAATTGAGGGAATTTTTTTTATTCCATCAATGTATTTTATGGAATCATGTTGTTATGATGGAATAAATATTATATAAGTTCTCATTTATTATCTAACCATTTTTAAAGAATTATAAATTATTGGGAGATCTAAATTTGGTCGCCTTGATCATTAATATTTTTATATATTGTAGTGGGGTAAATTATGTTTGGAGAAATATTATTTGGGATGATTAATTGTTTCATTAGATATAGGGAAGTTCTATTATTGTTTAGGAATGTTTTTTATTTATAGTATCTAGACTTCTTCTAGTCCCTCCGACCTATTACATATAGATGTTAAAGATTCATATTTCATATTGATTTCTAATTTTATAATTAATTTTTAGGGGAAGATTCATAGCGGGGATAATTGTGATACTCATTTCCATTCTAGTATATTATATTAATTAATTATGTTTTTATTTAATTTTTGGTTTTTTGGAGTGTTTTGGTTTTTTTAGAGATCATTAGATTTATCTATAGTGAGTTACATCAAGATATATGTTGTTCGTGCCACAATTAGTGTAATGTGAGCCCTACAGTTCAGAACAACAGTTGGTCAAGACATGATGGGTGGGTCACTCTACGAAGAGTAGTTTTTCATTTGTTTGATTTAATGTGATAAACGGGTTTACCCATGATTGTTAAGTTCAACTATGGCCAAACCTGGGTTGTAGTTCTTTTTATTGGATGGATTCCTATTCAACTTTGATGCCCCAGGTAGTAACCTACATAGGTTTCATCACTCATCAATAGAAAATTCATGTTATGATAATGTCTTGGGTATTGGTACCATGATTATTTATGTATTTAAGGTTATTATTTAATGGGTGGGTTTTTATAAAATTTCTATTTGCCTTATTTTTTGGAATTTCTTATTAAAACCCCATTTAGTTTTTAAGGTATTTGGTCCCATTTTTTTCTATTTATCATGACATTCAATCAGAAGGAACCGTAGGATATTTCTATTTGTTCCCCAAGGATTATTATCCCAACCTACTTAATTTCAAGTGGTTTTATATGTTAAATCCTTCCATTATTCTTCGCTTATCATTACCTATTTCAGTTACCTAAGGCTTCATTTCTCCTGTGAACCCCAACTGTCACATGGGTAGAATTTGGTGTTAATGATAAATCTATAAAAATGGATTTGCAGTTTTACGGTTGGTATAGGCTATCAACATTTAAATTTTAACTTCCATCATTTAAGGTAAGTTGTTTCCTCTTATAATAGGTAGGTATTTCTATGAAATTAAACTACATAACTTGTCATGGAATGATTATTCTTTAAAAATTTCCATATCATTAAATTATATTAATATATGGGACCTGTGAGTGGAATAGAAAATTTTTTCCAAATTAATAAATTTTGGAAGAAATGTTATTATTAATAAATATTTTATACCAATTTGAAACTAATTTTTTTTTCATTACAAGTGTTTTTTCTAATAGTTATGAATTTCATATCTCAAACGAGTTTGATGGAAAATTAAGTGTTTTACTTGTTTTAGTTTCTAAATAATATAAACCATGTTTTTCATTTTTGCTAAATTTTAATGGAATTTTTTTTTGTAATTGACTACCGAGGGAGGAAATCCATGTTATAATGAATTGATTTCTTTGATATTCACAAACAATATTTGAAACATTGCCTTGTTTTTACATTTTTTAAAAATTATTCTTACAAAATTAAAAAAAGATTATTTTATTAAATTTCATTCTTATTGTGAGACCCATTTACTTTTTTATTGAATAAAAAATTTTCCTTATTGAATATATTAAATTGTTTTATGATTCTTATATAGAAATTTGAATAGGGCTTCATTCCTGAGAGGGTATTGGAGATGAGAATACGATTATTTATTATATATTATAATTGATATATTTTATAATTGTTTTGTTTATTGTTTTCTTAAATCATATTTAATATATCCTAGGAAAACCTATGTTTTATAAGGGAGAGATCCATTTTTTGTAGTACTATATAGATTCGTTGTTGACTAGTAAATTTTTTTAGATTGATATGTGACTAATGGAAGTCCCATGATGAGATTGATTTAGGTTTATATCATTTGGAAATTCAATATTAGTTTTAATTGTTCTCTAACTAATGACCATGTAATGTATTTCCTCTAGACATGGTAAGGCCCTTAATGACATTAATTCATGGGTTTATATTTTTAGAATGAAAACATAATACTAATAGTTGATTCCACATGTATATTCGAAAGTCATATCATATTAGGACCTAGGTAGTTTTCAATGACACATACTCATTTGATATGATGATGTGTTCTTTTGAATTTCGATTATATACCTTTTTTATATCACACTTTCTTATTCTTGAATTTATTCTACCACTATTTAGTATTGTTTAATTTTATTATTACTTTTGATGTGATGGTTTTTTTTGTCTGTATGAATTATCCATGATGGTTTGGTTTAATTTTCAATATGGTATAACAAAAGTATTTTTCAATATTTTATATAGATGGAAATTGGGTTGGATTACATAATATACATGTAAAAGAAAATTTGAATAAATGTTTTAATGTATAATCAACATAAAATGTTGATACCACCTATTACTAAGGAAGTTATTTTCAAATAATTTTTAATGGAAATATTGATATATTTTGTCAGGTAAAAAATTATGGGTTTATGTTGGAATTATTTTGTTTTATTGAATTGGTATAACCGAAGGATTATATAAAGGATTTATAAAATGTAACATTTTATGATTTTCATGTGGAAAACTATAAATTATGTATATGTTCAGAACTAAAATTATGAAGTATTTTATGAATTAAATTTCATAGACTGTTTGGAGAAATCATATTGGCTTTGTTCAAATCGCACCAAACATACACACAACCTTTCATCTGTCTTTATAACCCATTTTTTATTCTTCTATGTTCCCATTTTCTATTTTATTGGAGGTGTTTGTTTTGGCACTATTAATTGATGCCTTGTATATTGTAAGTGACCACGGGACACCTAGTGATCTACGAGTAGTGGATTATGTTTCTGGTTTTCTTCATTGATGGTTATATACTATACAATTTACTGAGGTGTATTTTATTATTCTAATTAAACTGTATATTAAAAAATCTTAATGGTAGATTGTTCACTGTGCATATTACTAGATAATAGTAATAAATTTTACTAACTATGAATCGTTGGATTTTTTATTTTGGTTTATTTTATGTTTGGATTCTCTAGTGCAAGTATCTGCATATTTGATTTTCATGAATATCCAATGCATTGGAGAATAATGATATATTTTTAGTATTTGATGAAAATTTAGTAATTTAGTCTAAGGGTGGAATAATTTTCACCAGTTTTTATAATTTGATTCATCAACACTAGTATATATCTTATTATAATCATGAATGTGCTTCAGGAAATGTGGCAGATTAGTCAGGGTGATGTGTTAGGTCATACCAGACCAGTTTCTTATAAAATGTTTCCCAAGATGTTTTTATAATACTTGAATAGTGTCAACATTTTTGGTTCAAGAATCATTTTGGAAACATATTTTTAGGAATACATAAAGTGTTACTCCGTATGGAATGTTTATCCACATTTAATATATTATAGTTATAAGTAACTAATGTATGTATTAATTTAAACATCAGTAATATATATAAATATACTATTTTCCTATTTATATATTGGTTACATATAGTATATTATGAACCAATAGTTGACTCATTTTATTGATGTAGTGTATCTAGTTTAATGTGTCTTTACTAATCACAGTCATGGTTTTCGGATTTTAAATATAATTATGTCAGTCACTTCTTTATTATTGTTATTTGTTGAGCATGTTTTTATTTTCTGCCAATTCTATTTAGAAGAATGAAACACATTTTGATTTAATAGAAGTTCGTATTGATTATCGTGAACATTATGCTATGATTTCATTATAATTCCGAGATTATTGACTTCATTCTAGTAAAGATGTTTATTTTTAATTGGGAATCAATTTAAAATAATAAATATTTTTAAAATGATGTAGTCAAACATGAATGTTACTATTTATTATCATATTTATGTGGAATTTGTGACATATCATATTAGTGAATATGATGATTATTTTAGTACCATTGAGTAAAGGAAACTCTTTTACAATTTTATATTTGAAGAGGTTTAAAATGTGATTAAATTTAAATGTGTTTACTAACATATTTTTAGTAGGGGGTTATTTTTTAAAGGTCTATATGTGCAATACTAGTTGTAAAATGAAATTTTAATTAATATATATATAACTACTATTATATTTTTAAAGAAAAATATAATTTACATTAAAAATAAAGTTGGATGAGGTGATTTCATAATATAATGGTTCATAGAGATGTGGTTGTGTTAGAGGTGGTTTTCTCATAAATGAGACAATATGTGATTTTGAAATATATATTGGTTTTATATAATCCTATAACAATTGAATCTTTTTAATAAATTGAAACATAATTATAGGTCATACATTAACTAAACTAGTAAAATCACATGGTGGGAGAGCTTCTTAGATTTTATTTTAACTGGTCGATAGAATTTGACATGTTATAAATATGATGGTATATCCATTAATTGTACTTTCTATTATTGGTGTAGACTTTTTTTGGTTTTAGGAGTCATAAATCTGAAGCGGGTAGAGTAATTGAGTCGTGTTCTAGTGAGATAGGATTATATAATGGATTATTGGAATTTTTATTGATTTAGATTATATTTTGATTCTATGAATTATAAGTGGGTTGTATGGTTCGTAATATAATTCGTTGAAGGTTCAAGGATATGTATAGAAAATATGATCATGGTTTAGTGATTTGTAATGATGGATTAATTGGAATTATTGTATTAGGAGGATTCAAGAATTTATTATCATGAATTGAATTAATGTTTCAAAGATTATATTTGAGATTTATGGGTACTGAGTGTTTTGGTAATCATCTAATGGGGATTATCAGGGATGAGAACTCATATGGTGGCGAGTTTATAATGACATGTATTTGAATTATGATATTTATAGAATAATTTTTTTTCATATGTGTGGAATTTGTATGGATAAAATTGGGTTCTTTTAAATTTATGTCATCTATTGAAAGGTTGTTTTCATTTAAGGATTCAATTTTAATTTCAGTTAATTCATGATGAATGTATATCCATTTTTGGATGAATATTGAAGATCATTTGAGGTATCGGAGTTTGAGGTACTTTTGAAGAGGTTTCACCAAAATTTTATAACTCTCAGTGACCCCAAATAACCATTTTATTGGTCATATGCTACAATGTCATATGTGTGCTATTGAGTACACGATGGTCCTAGGAAAAGTACAAGAAAGTCCTGTAAATCATTTTTTAGTAGCTTATTTTTTATTTTTACCATTATCTCCTTTTATATCCATCACCTTTTCCATATTACCCTTAATTCTTTCTAGTTGATTGGATATCCTTTTTATCCTCATTTTGGTTATTTATTCTTCCCTCTTCTCTTATACCACTTCTATGTTAATATATAGGTGTTATTAATGTCAACTCAAAGGAAAAGTATTTATTTCCCTCTCATCCTAACACAACCATCATAAATTTTGATTATTTTTAATGTATAGGGAATCTTGGATGAATTACACTAGATAATTCTTGAATTCATATAATTCTATGGGTGATAATCATTAGTTGATTCAAGGAGGATCATGTGGGTATGTTTCTCACCATTCATCAGTATTTTAACTGATATTTATTGAGTTATTATTTTAGATTGGTATATTTAAATTTTAACATGTTTTTGTGGATATTTTCTTAGAGAAATTTTGTGTATTAGGTTGTCAATTTTTATTGGTTAATTATAATTGTTCAATTTATTTATTATGTCTAAAACATTTTTATCCTTCCGATATAGTGTTTATATAATTTGGTTCATATTTTATGGAATTAGGATAGATAATTTCTAGGTTATTATTATATATTTTTCTAATAACAATCAGGAATATTGTATAAGTATGTTGTCTTGACTCACAGAGTTATTCGTAATCAATGAAGATTATATGCATTCATTTGTTTTTATATATTAATAAAGAATATTATTTACATTCTAATAATATAGATGAATTATTTTCAAGAATATTTTTAAATGAATGGTTGGATTTTTTACTTGGTGATGTTTTTATTTATACAGTGGATATTTGTTCCTGTTATTTTATGTTTTAATTCATATTAAACATGTTTGTAGTTTTAGATCCCTTGCAGACCTTTATCTATGTTCTTCAATTTCAATTGAATTACAATTTTAGAAACTCATGCTTAAATCATTTCACCAAATACTATTATCATAGTGTATTGGAATCAGTGCTAAATATTAATCATGGACTAAAAAGGAAAATACATACTTTTTCAATTATCTCAAAGAATCTCTGTACATCGTGTAAAGAGTCATTTATTTCAAGACCTAAACCATCTTGGGTTCTCAATATATTCTAAGTTTCACGTAATTGAATTCTAGCCACATTAAAAATTGGTATCCACACATTAACACTTAAATATTAATGAGATATATGTTAATAAACCACACTTAACCTATGTCTACGATAGTTATTCATTACTTATGTGGTGGTTGGGTTTATGAGGTTGAATGAAGTGGTTCAGTGTAAAAGGAATAATGATTTAAATACGTAGCTAAACATGAAACATATTCACTACCATGTTTTATATATGGGTTTAACATATGATAATTTTTTTGAAAATAATTTTTTGAAAAATTATAGTTGGAAATACTTCTATACCACCTTTTGTTTTTAAAAAGAAGACTATGTCTGATAGTGTGTGTAAAACACACCATAAAGCTTAAAAGAAACAAGAAATATAATTATGACCATTATAAAAGATTAGTTTATTTGTATGGAATGAAAATGATCAACCAAATTATGAAATATATATAAATTTAATAACTGATTCATATTTATTGATTATTTTTTTGAAAATAAAAACCCAATTTTCATTAATGTTATTTTATACATCCAAAATATTTTTTCATAAAAAATGATATTAGTTGTTTTTTAGGGGTGGATATTATAATTAATTTATAAAAATTATAATAATTTTATTTTATAAAAATTATATCTTCTTTTAAATTATCGTTTCATGATTATATTAGTGTAAAATATTTGGGATTTTGCTTAATAGCATGATTTTTAGTGAATAGTGAAAATATGGTTTTTGGTAAAACTATCTATTTTTTTCATTAAAAATACTAATTATGATTAAATTTAATATTAATGTAATATAATAATCAATTATTAATAAATAAACTAAATAATTTTATAATATTCATCTTTATATGTCATTTTTTGAATAAATTCAATTTTGGGATTCAAAATGATTTTTTCTAAAAACTGTTTACCATTCTATTTTACAAATTTATATTTAATTTACTTCCTATAACATAAATTAATTGATTTTTTTAAAAAATAATTGAATTTATTTTTAATCCATTAAAATATATATTATGATTAATTATTGCAATTTTATTAAGAAGCTGAATTTTTGGTGAACATTAAAATATAAAGTTTTTTTAAAATAAGACATTTTTTAGGATATCACTAAGGCATAAATATGATATATAAATTTATTAAAAATATTTAAAGAATAATTTACAAAAAAATAATAAAATTATAATAAGAAAATTAATAATAAATTAATTATACTTTATTTGAAGATAAATATGAAAATCATTTTCAGTGTGAATACAGTGCTTGCACAACACTGGATAAGTCAAATTTATTGTTTTAATGATAATATATTAAATAAATGAGTATTTAATAAATGTTTGAAATAAAAATTAATTATTATTTTTAGTTTTTGTGAATATATTATAATTTTTTATTTATATTAAAATTGAATTATAGAAATTCTTATGGAATTCATGTGCAAGGCTAAAAACTCCAATAAAAATATTAAATAAGTTATCATGAAATAGATGTTGGTATATATAAATATTATTTGAATATAAATTTTTATATTCAAATAACTTTACTTATTTATATGATGGAAATTTATTTATAATATTTAGTGATAAAATAATTTCCTTAAATGCTTACGTGATGTTGACAAAATCTTTGAGCAAGTAGTAGAAAAATCACATAAATGATTTTAAAAACTATAAATATAAATTTTTAGGGGTGATTTATAGTGTCCATAAAATGTTGTAGATAAATATAACATATTATGTATGTTTTAATGGTATATATTCAAATTAATTTACTTTTCATGTTGTTATAAATGTTAAATTAGTTGAATAGTTACAAAAATGACATCAATGATCTTTTGTAATTGAAAGTATTAGACTAAATGATGTAAAATTCATATGTAAATTAACATTTTAAGTAAATTTTAAATTGTTTAGATTATCAACCATGGTATACGTATAGGTAATTTTACCTTTTATTGTAACATCATTGACACATAATGATTAAAAATCATTGATATCTTTATATTTATCAAAATGGTTAATGTGGGTTAAAAGAATGAGAAAAATGTAAAAACAAAAAAAAATTAAAATTTTAATTTTTGAGATATTTTATTGAAACAATTATCATTTATTATAAATATATCAATTTGGATCCATTTATCCAATAAATTAAATTTAAATTAGTTTAATAATTTACAAAATTTTAAGAGTTTCCCTCCCCACACTTGTAAAAAGGAACCTCCTATCCTATTTTCCTCACACATCAAGAAATATTTGGTTCAACAAATATCTAAAAAATAATTACCATTCTAAAATCCATTAACACTATTAAGGTCTTATTCTAGTTTGAATTCAAACAATAGATGGATTGAGGTGTAAGGAAAATAATGTGGTTCAAATAATATATATATTTTTCCCAAATGTTTTTATTATTATTAATTCTTCTACCACCTATAAAATATTCACCATAATAGATGAAATAATTAAATTATTTTATTTCATATAGTTATAGGTCATTATTTTAATGGAATAACCAATTTTTATATCCTCTTCTATAAAATGGAAAATGAAACCATAATTCGTGTATAAGACGACTACCTGCCTCAAAAACCGGTGTAGTTCATTTTCCATGAACGCACATGGATTTTAGTTTTAATGTTGGATTTAAAGTATATATTTGACATTATTTACATATTTTACATTCTTACCACATAATTTTTCACTTATTTTCATAACATTAAATCTATTTAATGTTAATAATATCATTCATATGCATGGGTGGATGATAGCCTCCACAAATCAATGTGATTAATTTTCAATATAACTGCATCACATAGTGGTTATAAATAACTATATTAAAATTCACAATATTATATTTATCATATAATAGTATTTATTTAAGTATAAAATAATTCTTACCTTATTTCCACCATGTTCATTGAAAATAAAAATGTCACTAATTTATATGTATGAACTACCGTCTTAATGATTGTAAGGTAATTATTTTTTCATTACCATATTGAATGGGTATTTTTAAATGTATTATTGATTTATAGAAAATATAATTATTTTATGATTATTATTATTTATGTAATGGAATGATTACCACATTGAAAACAGTGAACATACCACATTCAATTTGGTCAAATGAGCCAAATATCACCTAAGAATTTATTTCGGAAAAAATTAAATTTGTAGTTTTATATAACATGGAAATAAATGAAATAAATTATATAATAATATTTTTAATGGTTATTATGAAAGTAAATATTTAAACAAAATATTATTATGAAATATAAAGAATGTAGATGATGAGTCATACTTGAGGTAGGGGACAATTTATTTTCAAAACCTCATTTGAATATTTTTAATGTTTTATTATCTAAATTATTTTATTCTAGGTTCATATTATGAAAATTATTTTATTTATATATTTATTAAAAACGAATAAATTATACTGGAAATTTTATGCACTTTTAATGTTCATTCTGTGGTTTTTGAAAGGAATGTTTTTATGAATTTTATATGCAATATTTTGAAAAAAATGGAATATTTGATGTTCTATTTCAACAAATGCCTTAAAATGATTTTAAAAACCACCATAAATGTTATTTATTATATTTATTCTTTTAAATTTTTCATTTTTATTAAAATAAAAACACATTTTCCCTTTTTTCAGTGTATTTTCAAAAAGGTTTTAAAATGGAATAGATATTTGGATATATTGAAATGTTTTTCTTATGGGTGTAAAGAATATTTTCATAGAAATAAAATATTTTATATGTTAAAAATCTGTTATTGTTGTTGGGGATTTTTTTCTTGTTGGGTTATTTTGTTATAAACCATGTATAGGTCATTTCATTATATACCTATAAAAAGTGATCCAGATATATCTCTATAATGCATTGAGTAATTATTATAGTTATTGTATTAGTGATGTGAAAATGATATACCAAGTTACCTCAATTAATTTTCTACGCTTTCTAATGAGTTTTCATAGAATTAAATTTATTTCAAATTTTAAGATATTTATATAATAGTTTAAATAAATAATTATGACCTTTTGAGAAAATTGGTATGTTTTTAATAATTACGTTTTAAGGATTCTAATGTTCGAAAAATAATCCTTAATGATTAGGATTTTTCCATTAGGTTTTCTTAATAAGTGTTTTATGGAAAAAAATTGGGCATTAATTTTGCTTTCTTTTATAAGTAAAAAATTATTTTATCTCAGAGTTTATTATATTAAATTAAAACATTATTTTATGATATCATGGTTTTAAAAAATAATCACGAGTTTCTTTCTTATTTTTTATGTCCCCTACATAGTGTTTTTTCTTATAAAATGTTATAAAATGATTTATCAATGGGATTGAGGATGATTATACATATTAAAAATGTTATAGTTCCATTTATGGATTTTACCTTTGACAAATCAACCATGTATTTAGAAAGAACCTATTTTAAAAAAAAATTGGATACGGCTTTGAAATGCCCACTTTGAAAGAGTTTTTCCAAGTTCAATAAAACGGCGAAAATAAATTATCCTCTGGTATATAAGTAATCACATTTTTTGTTGTATTTTTTGAAGGTTTCAAATTGGGTTGTGTTTATTGGTATCACACCATAAATAAAAAGTTCATATTTTTAGCATCAGATTTGGGAGTGAAGGTTTTTGAGCCATTATAGATTGTATTATGGATTGATTTAGACAAAATTGAATATGAGGATGTTATAATGTGTGTTTATATTATGTTTTACAAGTACCATAATGATACTATATGTTTATTTATTTATTATAAGATCAAAGGTATATAATTATTTTAAGAAGATTATTATAATGAGATTTTAAGGTGATCAGGAGTATTTTGGGAGTCATTTATATTAATAAAACACATTTGTTTAGTTTTTGTTTTATTTTAGATGAGTAATATAGATTTTATATTATATAAACATAAGTTTTAATTTATTAATAAACTTTTAGGGTTGATACGGTTTTTTGTATTAATGAAATTATGGGATATAAAAACATGGGACCATATTTTTATCATATAGTTAATCATAGGATTGGAAAGTTATTTTGTGATTAAGTGATTGTTATTTTTTTCAATAATTTCACTATTTTATAATATTTTTAAATTTATGTAAAATTGATATAAATTTTTTTTGATGGTATTTTACTAGATAAATAAAAGTTGAATTATTTTTTATATATATATTTGACATTATTTAGTTATTATGAAAAAGATTAGTATATTTTGGAGATCGTATGATTAAAAGATATAAAATTTTGGTATGTGACATTCTGAGTGACTAATTTTATTTATAAACGCATGTGAATATTATATTGGAAGACTATATGATGTAATAATTTTAATATTCACGTTTTAGGAATATTTTTATATGTTTTATGTTTATGAATTTTTTGAATGATAAAAGTTTTACTTTTTGTGTCATTATTGAATTTGGGAGATTATATATTTATATGAAGGTTTACTAATTTTGGGAATTATTTTTCCTTGTGGTTAAATTTTTGGTTATTTTAATTTCATAAAATTAAAGGAGTATCTTGTTATATTTTTTAGATTATGCTATCTGTTAGAAGTTTATTTTTGTACTCGTGGTTGGAAAAATTCATCTTCAATACTTACCATTTCAAGAAAAATAAGAAATTGTTGTGAAAATTGATCAAAGGATGAAATTTTGTTTATAGATTCAATGAAAATAAAGTAAATATATTTCTTTATGTTCTTATTATATATGGTAAATTAATTTCGCAACACTAGGAAAATGATCTTGAATAAGAAATTTTACCCCATTACCTTTATTTTTGATGAATTTTGATTCTTCTAAATCCGATAAATATTTATGGATTTATGTTCATTAACTTTCTGATATCCATATTATATTACAATTTCTATTTTTTGGGAAATAATTTTTCATCAATGTAAATATTTTAACTTGCCACTGTTGTTCTCCTATTTAGGTACGCAGTTATGTTTAATTCAATAGGACTAATGTATTTTCTTTTCCCCTTTTCAACGGGATGTTTTATTATCCATTTTAAGTTTTTGGTTTTCAGAAAAATTATATTAAAATGTAAAACTCTTGATTAATATTCATATGTATTAATTGTGAGGATGAAAATTAATATAATGGCGGAGGAAAATATAACACATTTAGATTTTCAAAAGAAGAATATGTTTAATAGCTTATAGGACATAAAACACAGAGCTTAAAAGAACCAATAAACATTATTTTGACCATCATAATCTATATTATGATTTGTACATTATTAATAGGAATAAATAATGACAATATATATATATATATAAATTTTATAGTTAATAATTATTTATTTATTAATTCTTAAGAAATAAGTGCTTAAGGTTTTATAATGTTAATTTGTGCTTCAAAAATACATTTTATTCCATAATTTTTTTATTTCACACTGTGAGTGAATATTATAATTAATTTTGGGAAAATTTTTAAATTTTTTTTTATAATATTTATATAAATTTTCAAATTAGAATATCAATGTTATATTAGAATGAATTTTATGGATTTTTTGAAAAGATTTGTTTTTCTATGGATAGTGAAAAATATTGTGTTCACTAAAATTCTCTTTTCTATTAATTAAGAAGTAAAATTATGATGTAAATTAAATATTAAAGTTATATATGTTCCCTTTAGTTATAAATAATATAATTAAATATACAAAAATTAGTATTAATGTTTAATTTTTATATATGTTCATTTTTTTGGGATTCAAAACACATTTTTCTCTAAAATGGTTATCATTGTGCTTTACACATTTTTATTAAAAGTAATTTATATATCATATAGGAATTTAATTTGATGAAATTTTTTTCTTTATTTCATCATGTTAAAATGTTCATAAGATTAATTTATATATATTTTTCTAAGGAATTTTATTTTTTATTGAATAGTAAAAAATATAGTTTTATTAAAGTCAAAATATTTTAGGAATTCACCAAGAGGTAAATATGATATAAAAATTTATTGAAAATATAGAATGAATAGTTGTTGAAAATTTAATATAAATATAACCCAGTAATTCAAAACTCATATATTGTAATTTATTTCAAATTTAATATGAAAATAAAATTCAGTTCCAACGAAGTACTTGCATGACATTACAAAATCCATATTTAGTGTCCTCAATATAATTTTTGATAGCTTATAAATTTTCTATTGGTGTTTATAATAAATATTATTTATCAATTTCAATTATAACATATATATTTAAATTTTTTATTATTATTACAGGTAAATTATCAAAATGATTCCTCAATTCTTGTGCAAGGATAAAAATATCAAAATAACATATTAAATATATTTTAATGACATAGATGTGAATAAATATACATATTTGAATAGTGTAATGGTTTAAATTGAAATAAATTTAATTAATGTTGTGATGTTATTTATTATTATTTTTTAGTGATGAAATAGTTATATAAAACTCATACGTAATACCAACATATTGCTTGTGAAAGTAGTAGTAAAATCAATTAATTGATTTTAAAAACAATAAAAGTAATTTTTTTTGATTGAGTTAGAGTGTACCATGATTTTTTAGATAAATAAAATATTGTTTTTTTGAAATGGGTATATTCAAATTAATATCATTTATTTTTTTCTCAGTCAAATTAAATAAATAAGTTTTGAAATGACATTTATAATTTTATTAATACACACAACATTAATAAATTAGTTATAATTGTTAAAAAATTTAAATTTTGAGACATTATTGTGATATGGTTGGAAATATAAACTATAATTACCAGCTAATTTTCATTGGATTGAAAATAAAATAAATCATTACTTGATCTTAATTGATATCCCCCAGACGCCAATGGATGACAATAAATGTTGAAGGGTTTAAAATACATGTGGGGATGATTTAACCTCTAAGTAAAAAAACCATTATCCAACAAAACAAAACAAAAAAAAAACTCACTATGAGATTCATGAATAAAATAAACACAACTCAACCACTTCCTTTTATATCAAAACCTCACCAAAGTGTACCCCAATGGAAGACAAAGAAACTATAAATGTTAATAGTAGAAAAAAAAATAATCAATTCAAAGATGAAAATAATAAATTATTCTTCACCAGCTCTATGATCTGATCACGAAACAAACCTAGTATCACGAGGAGGAGCTAAATATTTTTGATAATTTACCTTTTCTCATATCTTGGTAGATATCTTCCTAAACAGAACCAAAGTTCCTAAGAATGGGTGAGTATAAAACTTAGTAGGTTTTCACCAATGACTTCCCTAATCACACCAATTAGATGGAATGGTTAAAAATATGTATATAATATAGTTTAGATAAATAAAATTCAAAAAATATTTTTTTATCCAAATATAAAATAAATTCATATAAAACAACTTTCCAAGGAAACCACATAAAAAAATTTAAATTATTTAGCATTCTATTTTGTGTACGCATTCCCCATATCCACACAACTGAGTATTCATAAAACATATATGAGGGGGGAATTCCCTAACCATTATCCATCCAAATAATGTTGGGGGAGACTTGTTACCCTTATCTGATCCAAATCCACAAGAATTTTTGACGGGGGATATCCCAAAAAATTATCCAACCTAGAAATTATGGGGTTGACTCTTGACCATTTTCCGTCCTAAATTCCATATGAACACACACAACCATTATTCCATTACACCTTTGGCTCCAAAAACATGGGAATATTTTAACAAAGCATTAAAAATTTTATATAAACACAGATGACCATTATTCCATTAACCAATGTCAAAAAAAATTCATCCATTTCAAAAAAAAATATTCTTTTATTAAAAACCATTAAAAAAACAATTTCAACCAACCAATTAATTTAAATAAAACCATTTATTTTGTATATAACACATTAATTAAATCCAATTACCACAATTACATAAATTCCTCATTTTAATATCCATATCTTAAAATTAATAACCAAAGCACATCATCGAGAACACCAATTTTCCATATTTCTACATCATACTAAACTGTCACAAAAGAGGGCTTCCAACAATTCCTAAATAACAAAATCACAACAAATTCATCAAAAATAAATAAATATGAATTTTTTCTAGTCAATTATATCAAATACAGTCAAGAGTGAATCCACCTACCACAATGGTTTTGACAAAAAAAAATGGATGAAGAGCGGTAAAGAAAAAGGGTTGACTGTAAACGAAACTGCCTTATATATATATTCCTATCAAGACAAAGATCAAATCTCAAATTATTTGGATTCATAATTCATAGATATACCCATAATAGTAATAGATATTAAAATCCTTGATGTCAAGTGGAGTAGATCTAAGTAGATCTTTGATAACGTGACAAGAAATATGAAGAACACCACTTACCATAATAACAGGGCTTGAAAAAACCAATGTACAACTCCAGTTTGGTTCAAAAATTCATGGTAGAGGTTCTAATACCTTCAATGGAGAGGAATATTTAATTAGGGGAACATACAAGAAAAAATGAGCATGTTATGTTAAAAATTATTGAGATCCTATTTTTAAGGATCAAGATTTGACCATGTGCATGGTTAGACCATAGAGTTATATAAACTGTTCACTAAGCGTGTGTTAGCTAAGACCATCCACATAACCCTGCATGACCTCCTAACATGCTCTAATTATGCACTCAAAAAAGGTGATGATGATACTATCTAGAATATACAGCTACTCATGGATTATACTGGGCTTTCAGTATGGTTTGGATAAACTGTGTATAGCTCGAGCACCTCTCACTTGGCCCAAAAAATCATTTTGAAATTTCACCGAACTGTCCCTTCCTTCACCCTTATACTTTACAAACATAAAATAGTAAGGGTTACATACTAGAAATCAGGGGTATTACATTCTCCCAACTATTGGTATTTCAATCCTCATAAAGTAGAAAACACTCACTACCCTGGATGTGTTCTATCAATTTCCCTTTTATTTACTTCTCATGTTCCCAAGTCTCTTCCAAAATATTATCATGTTTCCATAAAACTTTCACTAAACTTATGCGTTTTCCACATAATACTTTCTATTTCCTATCCACAATCCATATTGTAATATATAACAATGAAGCATCTGAATCTAGGTCAACGTGATCCCATCTGATCACCTGATCAAGATCAGGCTGATACTTTTTTAATTGTGATACATGGAACACTTTATGCAATGCACTAAACTATGGTGGAAATTCCACATGATATTTCAACTCTCTAACTTTTTCTAGTATATCTAAGTAGAAAATGTATCATGAAGATAAATTTCCCTACTTCCTAAAATGATAATGTCCAAGCCTTGGAGAGATCCATAAGAACACATGATTACCCACCATGAATTACTGTTGTCCTCTATGACAATCCACATATGATTTATGAAAATTATGAGTTGTATCCATCCTCTTTTTGATCAATTAAATCTTCACATTTATTTCTTTTACAAGGCATATCCTGACTAGTGAAGTCTCACCTGTTTCCACCCAATATAGTGGAGGATGATAAGGACACCGATACAATGCTTCAAAAAGATCCATATATATCGAGGCCTGATTTCGGTTATTATATGATAATTCTACTAAGGATATATTCTTTTTCCATGAGCCATCAAAATCAATTACACAATCCCAAAACATGTCTTCCAATATCAGTATAATATTTTCAAATTTCCCATCTATCTGAGGATGATACATCGTACTCATATTCAACTGAGTCCCAAGGTCTTCCTATAAGTATTTCTAGAAATTAGATGTAAACCTCATATCTCTATTTGACACAATCAAAACTTGTATTCCATGTCTCTTTATCACCTCATGGGTATAAATTTGGGATAGATTATAAGGCCCCATACTTAAACATTACTTAATATTGAGTTATTACAAGATTACACATTGAGGATCTTTTCAGGTATAGAGTTTTAGAAAATTAGATCATAAATCATGCATTACATTCCACATTTAAACAAGGAGGTCACATTAAAGACAATATTAACTTTTCCCATCAAAGAAAACATATTTAAAACAAAACATGGATTATTTCATGACACTTCGTTGACACGATCATCACATCATGTTCCTTTCCCTTGACCTGTGAAAAATATTTCAAAAACTTGGGATGAGCGTAAAAAGCTCAGTAAGGGATGTAAAAGTATGAAATGAAAACATTAGTCCATGTATTCATATGAATTAATGAAATAATACTTTACTCATAAAACATAATCATTTTAACATACCTCATAAAATCATGAAAAATCATAGAAATCATAATACATAAAGGTACTTGGGGCATTTATAACATTCTTACGTAGGGAGTAACCCTCATGGTTACGTTTGGAATACCCATCACAGTATATTCCCTGAATATCTTCGTAGAAACCTTAGCATTTAACCCCTTTACATTACCCAATGCATTGGAGAGATATCACTGGCTCACCCGCCCTTAGTTTATCACGGAACCACCTGTCTTCATAAACAATGCCCAAGAACCATAATATAATCGTATCACATAAAACAATCATAAAGGAAACATAACATTTCCACATTTCATTCAAAAGATATCAAAAACACATTGATATTATAAAAACATTATCAAAACCATTTTAAATACCAAAATAGAAGAAAATTAGAACATGGTATTTATTTTTCATTAAAAAAAGTTATGGCTTGTAGAGGAAGCTGAAACTCAAATAATGGTCACGGTGGTGGAGAAGTCGTTGCCGCCGCATACGTACGACAAAAACATTCTATTTTGTCGTTTAGTAAAACAATTCATATAAAAAATATTTCATTTGAATAAATGTAAAATTCTAAGGGGTTTATACACCTTATAAAAAAAAGTTTTGTATAAAAAAAAATATGCCTCAATGAAAAGAGATTGTGACGAAGTCCCATACCTCGTGTCCGACTTGACTCGGCCGTTCTTTATTCTCCTGCATAATAAACTTTAGTTAATTTCTACTTGATTAAGAAATTTTTTCAATTTCATTATTCCTTTTATATCACTTATGACCATGTTATGAACACTATGTAATTATTTAAGTTAATAAAATTCATTTTTTCAATCATTGGTACTTGAGTCAAAAATAAACACCTCATAATTTCAAGTTGTTCATGTGGTAAAATATCCATTTTATACAAAATTATATTTAAGATATAGATATCATATATATCATATATATCCAGTATATACATGCCTTTATAATATTACATAACATTTAGAGGTAATAAACGAAATGCACCGTTCATGGAGACGGTAAGTCGTACATACGCATGAATGCTACCTTCATTTCTATTTCGTATTTAATGGAATGAATTCATAATGATATAAAGGTATATTATAATTCTAGTATAATATCATATATATTATCATTAACTCTATCCTTTATACGTCCCACATATGGCATTAATGAATCAAATCGCTTTGAGGGGGCGGTAGTCCGCACTTCCTAAATTGAAGATATCATGTTTACACATAATAAAAACCATAAAGGTATGCCATAAATGAAAAATACAGAAGCATAAGGAAATCATAAACATAATATATATCATATATAAATAGAGTGACATCTTAATGGACACCATTAAGGGTGTTAAAATAAGATTGAACAATCATCTTTTCGTGAGGCAGATATTCGCTATCCACAGAAATAGTATGTTCTTTAACCATTAGATGGAGGTGTGTGAAAGTGTAGCTCGAATCCTTTTCATACCAACATCCTAGTATATTTATGATACTGGTGTATTTACAAAATAAATGAATGAAAATAGTTTAGGGGGTTTGAGAAGCAAAATAGAACAAAAGAACATAAGTGAAGGCATTACCTTTAAATCGGGTAACTCCTCATGGTTTGAACCAAAAGGGTTTCTTGAAGAGAATTCATCCTAAGGTAAGACATATAAGATTAAGAGAGGGATTTGGAGAGATAAAATGAGTAGATATTGGCCGAGCCAATGGCTTGAGCGGTGTGGTTAAGGAGTTAGAGGTTGGGGCCTTTAATAAGAGGGAGGAGGGGCACTCTTGGAATGTCAAGAAATGTTACTTTATATTAAAATGAGTTTCAGATTTTAAAGGTCCCACAATGATATATTTAGATGATAAGGTGATAAGGGTTCTAAATATACTCATATAAAATATTTTTTAAAAGTGTTAATTTTAGATTTTACATTATCTTTTCATTTTATTTGAATCGTTCATTAATGAGGTAATTGCTGCATAATCATGGTGTCATAGAAAATTTATATTATTTAATGTATAAAAATTATATAAAAATACTATGATTTAGGAAATATTTTTATATTTCCAATGACTATTTATAGTCCAAGATATCATTTATGTATACTAAATTATTGTTTCTTTACTTAGGTGTTACATACTTTGTTATATTTAACTTTCTTTAAAAAATAAAAAGATAAAAAGTCAGTATCACACAAACGTGATTCCATGGGGTCCCAAAGATTGGAACAAGGCAACCCATGGTCGGACATGACACAACCAGTATCAATAGGACACATTTTGGGGTCATTTTTTATTATTATGATATTATTTTATTACCCTTAACTACCCGATTACTAATTAATCACGATAATTAAAGATAATTACCGTCATTACTATTCATAATGTCCAAAAATAAAAGAGTCTTAATTACATAATTTGGACCTTCTGATTCCAAATATGGAATCTATTATACCAAATTCCAAACACACCGATATTTCAATAATTAATTTAAAAATAATTGTCATTTTCAATACAAATAGATGGTTTTTTTGAAACAATATCTATGAAAAGTTTGGCACTTGTTTATGCCCAATTTCAAAGTGAAGTCAATTCTAATGACCACCATTGGATTAAATGGTAAAAATATATTCTAATTAAACTTTATAGCCAATTATAAAGATAATCTAACCATATAATTTAATTAGATGAAAAATCAGTTTTGAAGTAAAATGCAGTATTTTTTCACTATTCATTAAAAAATGAACATTGTTAAAAAAATACTAAAAATTTATCCAAAGTAAATTTCAATGTACCAATTCTAAGGAATAAGTTTATTTTGACAAATAGAGATTATAAAATTGTCAAAATTTTGATTTAAAAATGTTTTTCCATCAAAAGGCGGTAACATAATCTTTTAAAAATATTAGAGAATTCTATGCTTAAGAATGAATTTTGTCTCATTTTAAGCCTCCTAAAACAATATATAATTCATAAATTGACATAGATATGAAAATCCATAATTCTATACTTAATTGGGATGTTACATCCTTCCCCCCTTTTGAAAATTTCATCCCCTCAATTTATTTACTTATTGAATAAGTGGAGGTATTTACCCCTCATTGCATTTTCCGATAACCATTTTGCCTCTTCAATCATGTGGTTTTTTCCTAAAACCTTTACTTGATGAATCACCTTATTCCATAACACCTTCTCCCTATGGTCAATAATCTAGATAGGTTGTACCTCATTAGATAGGTTATCATCCAACTAAACTACCTCTGGACTCAAAACATGAGATGGATCTGGCATGTACTTCATTAATATTGAAACATGAAAAACATTGTGTACCTAAGATAAACTCGGAGGTAAAACCACTCGGTATGCAAATGATCCAACTCTATCTAGAATTTCATATGGTCCAATGAACGTTGGACTCAGCTTTCCTTTCTTACCAAATCGCATCACACTTTTCAATGGTGAAACTTTGAGGAAGACATGATCACCTACCTCAAAAGAGAGATCCTTCCTCCTGTTGTCCGCATAAATTTTCTGCCTGCTCTGAGCTGTTCTCATGTGTCCTTGTATCAGTTGAACTTTTTCATCCAAATATTCTACCAATTGTGGTCCCATCAACTTCATTTCATCCACTTCATCCCAAAAAGCTAGAATTCGACACCGCTTCCCATATAATGCCTCAAATGGTGCCATCTATATACTAGAATGAAAACTGTTATTATAAGAAAAATCAACCATAGAAAGATGTTGGTTCCAACAACCCTGATAATCCCTAAAATAGGCACATAGAATATCCTCCAAATTCATAATTGTTTGTTCTGACTACCCATCTAATTGATGATGAAAAGCTGTACTAAAATTTAATTCAGAACCCAATGACTTCTTAAGGCCTTTCCAAAAGTTAGAAGGAATCCTGGGATCATGATCAGATACAATGGAGAGGGGAACTCCATGTAACCTAACTATCTCTTTAAGATACAAACGAGAAAGTTGGTCTAGGTAAAATGTATCTCATATAGCAAGGAAATGAGCAGATTTAGTCAAGCGATCAACAATAACCCATATTGCATTATTACGTCGAGGTGTCTTCGGCAATCCAAAAACGAAGTCCATGGATATATTCTCCCATTTACACTATGGTAATGGTAAAGGTTAAAGCATCCCTTTCAGTAACATCCTCTCTACTTTAACTTGTTGATAATTCAAACACTTCACAGTAAAATCAGCAATATCTCTTTTCATTCCATCCCACCAGTAGTACTCCTGAAGATCACTATACATCTTAGTACTGCCTGGATGAACTAAAAACGGAGAACTACGAGCTTCACATAACAACTCTCTCTTCAAATTTAAATCACACAACACACACAAACTCTTCCCAAATCTCAAAAAAAAATCATTATCAATGTTGAATTCAGGCAACTTACCCCTCTGAACTAGCTCTCCCTTTTTCTGCAACTCACTGTCTTGCTTCTGTGATTGATTAATTCCGTCTGATAGAGAAGATTTCAATGATACCTGAAACAAAACAAAAGAATATCCTGCACCAACAAATTATATGCCAAAGTTCATCAAATCCTTGACCAAAGGACCACGTTCCAAATGTAACATGGTTAATGAATTATTACTTTTTCGACTCAAAGCATCATCCACTTTATTTTCTTTTCCCAGATGGTAGTGAATTGTACAATAATAATCCTTGATTAATTTTAGCCATCTCCTCTATCCCATGTTCAATTATTTCTGAGTGAATATATACTTTTAACTTTTGTGATCAGTATATAATTCACACTTTACACCATACAAATGATGCCTCCATATTTTTAAAGCAAAAACAACAGCAGCTAATTCCAAATCATGTGTAAGGTAATTTACCTCATGAGTTTTCAACTGATGTGAAGCATAAGCAATTAACTGATCATTCTGCATTAGGACGCAACCAAGTCCTTTCAATGAAGAATCATTGTAGATAACAAACTCACAATTCTTGAAAGGTAGTACCAAAACTGGAGCATTCACCAATCTTCTTTTCAATTCCTAAAAGTAATCATCACATTCTTTTGTCTAGATAGACTTAACACCCTTCTGAGTTAGCTTAGTCATTGGACTAGATAACCGTGAAAAATTTCTAACAAACCGACGTTAATAGCCTGCCAAACCAAGAAAACTACGAATCTTAGTTACATTTTTGGGTCTTGTCCATTCTTCAACAACCTTTGTTTTTGCAAGATCAAAAATTATTCCATCTTTAGAAACAATGTGACCAAGGAAAGAAATTTGTTGCAACCAAAACTCACACTTTCTGAATTTCACATACAATTTCTTTTCTTTTAATGTTTTCAAAATAACCCTTAAATAACTCTCATGCTCCTCTTTAATTTTAGAAAACACCAAAATATCATCAATGAAAAAACAACAAACTTATCCAAGATCTAATGGAAAATTATATTCATAAGGTCCATGAATACAGAAGGTGCATTGGTTAGCCCAAAAGGCATTACTACAAATTCATAATGGCCATATCTTGTATGAAACACGGTCTTCGGAATAGCTACTTCCTTTACCTTCAACCAATGGTACCCCAATCTCGGGTCAATATTTGAAAAATACTGAGCTCCCTGGAGGTGATCAAACAAATCATCGATATGAGGCAAATGATATTTTTTCTTAACAGTGACATTATTCAGGGCTCTAAAATCAATTCAATGTCTCATAAAACCATATTTCTTTTTAACAAATCCGATAGAAGCACCCCATGGTGATGTTCTAGGTTGAATGAAACCTTTCTATAATAAATCATGAAATTTCTATTTCAACTCTAAAAGTTCAATTTGAGCCATTCGATAAGGGGGATTTGAAATTGGCTTAGCATCAGGAACTAAGTCAACAGTAAATTCAACAGTAAATTCAACTTCCCGATCTGGTATAATTCCAGGAAACTCATCAGGAAAAACATCAGGATACTGATTTACCACCGCCAAATCATTAATCTGAACGGTTCATTTGTTTTCAACAATATGTGCAAGGTAACATTCATTTCCATCTTTTACAAGTTTCTCAGCCTCTTGATATGTTATTAACAGTAAGGTTTCATTCTTGTACACAATCTAAAAGTCTTTCTAAAAAGAAATTTCTTTAGCTCTACAATAAATCTTAGTATGGTAAACAGAGAGCAAATCCATACCCAGGATAACATCAAACTCCACTAGAGGTAAAACAATAAAGTTTGCAAGTAGGTTCCTTCCATGGATAAGGATAGGAAGACTCTTATAAATTATTTTTGCCTCAACATTTCCCCTAAGTGTTTTTACCACAAGTTCTGGAGTCATTTCTGGAGATGGAATTACCAATTTACTAGAAAAGTATTCAGAAATGAAGGAATGTGTAGACACCGAATTAAACAACACATTAGCATAATTTGAGAAAACAAACAATGTACCTTATACCACTTCACTTGCTGGCCCAACCTTTGCTGAAGTAGTTACAAAGCGTTTCAACACTCCTTTTTGCTTATACACTGACTGCATCCCATCATTTGAGCTCTTTTTTGAACACTCGTTTGCATAATGACCCATCTCATTTCACTTGAATCATTTCACTAACTATAAATCAAATTAGGTCATACCATCACCCTGATATTTTTCAGTGCAATCATGAGCCTTATGTCCCATCTTACCACATCGGTAGCACATTCTAGAATTCATAAGAAATTCCCCAGTATTCCTTTTATAACATTTATCATAAACTAGAAACTTAGTTTTCATATCATCATACCGTTTTGAAGAATTATTCCATTTCTCATGCCACCTCAGTCACTTCTTCTGTTGGTTGTTATAAAACACTTGATCATAAGAAAAATTCATTTCCACCTTCTCAGCACATCTAACAAGCTTCTCATAACTCTTGAACTCATGAGAAGCTAAAACCCTTCGATATTTTGGCTTTAATACTGAGTAAAAATGATTGATTTTACTATCAAGGTCTCAGATAAAATTTGGAGCATACCTTTCCAATTGAGTGAACCTCTCTTCATAAGCAGCCACTGAGTCGTCCTCTTGCCTCAATTCCAAGAATTGTTTTCCCATCCTAGGTTGAACAGCCTTAGGAAAATACTTATCATAAAACAAACCTTTGAATTAATCCCAGTCCAGAGCATCAATCTCATCGTTGTCCCCGATATTTTTAACCATCGACCACCACTGATATGCTTTACCCTACAAACGGTAAATTGTAAGACTATCCTTTAGATTGTCTGAACACCCCATGACATCAAAAATATTCTACAGTTCTTTAATCCACCCTTCAACTAGCACAAGGTCATGTGATCATCTGAATGATGGGGGATGTTGCCTCATTAAAATGTTCCACCACTGACATGTTCCACTGCAGTTGATCTGGATGATCTCGTGCATGGATACCACCACCATTTATCGATTAAGTCAACTGTTCCATTACTGCAACAAACTGTTCAGTCCGAATTCCGACCATCTCACGATGCTGATTAGGAAGGTCATTTCATTCTGTATGCCTTCCTAGCACTTCTTCCCTGTTTCCTCTGCAGAAAACCATTCTGAACAAACATGTCTTAGATGAAGCAACATGGTAATCTTCAAATGCTATAGCATTTCAATTTGACCATAAAAAAATATTTTTGGATAATAATTTAATAGAATTCTAACTCCTAAAGTTATCTAAACTGACAATTTCTACCAACTATAAGGCCCCATCCTTAATCATTACTTAATCATGAGTTATTACAAGATTACACATTGAGTATCTTTTCAGGTTTATATTTTTAGAGAATTAGATCATAAATCATGCATTACATTCCATATTTATACAAGGTGGTTACATTAAAGACAATATTCACTTTTACCATCAATGGAATCAAATTTAAAACAAAACTTGGATTCTTTTATGACACTTATTTGACACTATCATCACAACATTTACCTTTCCCTTGATAGGTGAAAGTCATTACAAAAACTTTTGATGAGCATAAAAATCTCAGTAAAAGATATAAAAGTATGAAATGAAAACATTAGTACATGTATACATAAAAATTAATGAAATCATACTTTACTCATAAAACATAAGAACTTTAACATACCTCATCAAATCAGGAATAAATCAAAGAAATAATAATACATAAAGGTAACTTGAGGCATTCATAACATTATTACATAGGGAGTAACACTCATGGTTACGTTTTGAATACCCATTATAGTATATTCCATAAATCTCTTTGGAGAAACCTTAGAGTTTAACCCCTTCGTGTTACCCAATTCATTGGAGAGATATCACTGGCTCACCCTCCCTTAGTTTATCACGGAACCAACCGTCTTCATAAACAATGCCCAAGAACCACAACATAATCGTATCAAATAAAACATGCATAAATGAAACATAACATCTCCACATTTCAATCACAAGATATAAAAAACACATTGATATAATAAAAAAATTATCAAAACCATTTTCAATACCAAAATAAAAGAAAAGTAAAACATGGTATTTATTATTCATTAAAAAAAGTTATGTCATGTAGAGGAAGCCGAAACTCAAATAATGGTCACGGTAGTGGAGAAGTCGTTGTCGCCGCATATGTATGACAAAAACATTCTCTTTTTTCATTTAGTAAAATTCTTTGTATAAAAAATATTTTTTTTAATAAACGTAAAAGTGCAAGGGGTTTATACATCGTATAAAATATAGTTGTGTATAAAACAAAATATTCCTCAATGAAAGGAGATTGAGACGAAATCCCATACCTCATGTCCGACTTGACACGATCATTATTTAATCTTCTAAATAATAAACTTGAGTTAATATCTACTTCCTTAAGAACCTTTTTAAAGTTAATTATCCATTTTATATCACTTATTACCATTTCATGAACACAATGTAATTATTTAAGTTAATAACGGTCATTTGTCGATCATTGGTACTTGAGTAAAAAATAAACTCCTTATAATTAAAAGTTGTTCATGTGGTAAAATATCCATTATATCCAGAATTATATTCATTATGTAGATATCATATATATCATATATATCCAGTATATACATTCATTTATAATATTACATAACATTTAGAGGTAAGAAATGAAATGCACCGTTCATGGAGATGGTAAGCTGTACGTACAGATGAATGCTACCTTCATTTCTATTTCGTATTTAATGGAATTAATTCATAATGATAAAAAGGTATATTATAGTTCCAGTATAATATCATATATAATATCATTAAATCCATCCTTTATACGTCCCACATATGTCATTAACGAATCAAATGACTTTGAGGGGGCGGTAGTCCGCACTTCCTAAAATGAAGATATCACAATTACCCATAATGGAAACCATAAAGGTATGCCATAAATGAAAAATAAAAAAGCATAAGGAAAACTTAAAAATAATATTTATCATATATATATTGAGTGATATCTTAATGGCCACCCCAAAAGGTGTTAAAAAGAGATTGAACAATCATTGTTTCGTGAGGCAGAAATTCGCCATCCACAGAAATAGTATGTTATTTAACCATTAGACGGTGGTGTGTGTAATTTTAGCTCAAATCCATCTCATAAAAACGTCTTAGTATACTTAAGATACTGATGTTGTTACAAAATAATGGAATAAAAAGAGTTTAGGGGGTTGGAGAAGAAAAATAAAACAATATAACACAAGTGAAGACATTACCTTTAAATCGGGTAACTCTTCTTGAATTGAACCAAAAGGGTATTTTGAAAAGCTTTTAGCCAAAAGTAAGGAATCTAGGATAAATAGATGGATGTGGAGAGATAAAATGAGAAGATCTTGGTAGATTTAATGGCTTGAGAGGTGTGGGTAAGGAGGTAGAGGTGGGGGAATTTTATAAGAGGGAGGAGGGGCACTCTTGGAAAGTCAGGAAATGTAAATTTATATTAAAATGAGTTTCAGATTTCAAATGTCCCACATTGATATATTTTTAGGATAAGGTGATAATGGTTCAAAATATACTCATCCAATAGGTTTTTGAAAAGTTTAAGTCTTATATTTTACATTATCTTTAAATTTTATTGAAATCGTTCATTAATAAGGTAATCGTTGCATCATCATGGTGTCATAAAAAAGTTAATTTATTTAATGTCTAAAAATTATAAAAAAATACTATGATGTAGGAATGATTTTTAGCTTTCCAATTAATATTTATAGTCTAACAGAACATTTATGTAGACAAAATAAAAATTGTTTTACTTAGGTGTTACATACTTTGTTATATTTAACATTCTTTAAAAAAGAAAAAGAAAAAATGTCACTATCACAAAAAAGTGATTCCACGGGGTCCAAAAGTTTGGCACAAGGAATCCCACGGTAGGCCATGACACAACCAGTATCATTAGGACACATGTTTGGGCAATTTTTTGTTATTATAATATTATTTTATTACTCTTAACTACCTGATTACTAATTAGTCATGATAATTAAAGATAATTACCATCGTTACTATTCATAATGTCAAAAAAAAAGAGTCTTAATTACATAATTTGGACCTTATGATTCCAAATATGGAATCCATTTTACCAACTTCCAAACTCCAAAATTGAAATAATTAATTTAAAAATAATTCTCATTGTCAAAACAAATAGCGGGTTTTTTGAAACAATATCTACGAAAAGTTTGGCAATTGTTTATGCCCAATTCCAAAGTGAAATCAATTATAATGACCAAAATTGAATTAAATGGTAAAAATATATTCTAATTACACTTTAAATCCCATTATAAAGATAATATAACCATATAACTAAATTATATGAAAAAACAGTTTTGAAATAAAATGCAGTATTTTTTCACTATTCATTAAAAAATGAACATTGTCAGAAAAATATCAAAAATTTATCCAATGTAAATTTCAATGTACCAATTATAATGAATAATTGTATTCTGACTAATGGAGCTTATAAAATTTTCAACAGTTTTATTTAAAAATGGGTTTCCATCAAAAGGCGGAAAAACAATCATTTAAAAATATTAGAGAATTCTATGCATAAGATTGGATTTAGTCTCATTTTAAGCCTCTTAAAACACTATCTAATTCATAAATAGACAGAGATATGAAAATCCATAATTATTTACTTACATGGGATGTTACATCCTTCCCCCTTTAGAAAATTTCTTCGCCGCAATTTATTTACTTATTGAATAAGTGGGGGTACTTATCCCCCATTGCATTTTCATATCCCATGTTGCCTCTTCAATCATGTGGTTTTTTCAAAAAACCTTTAATTGATGAATCACCTTATTATGTAACAGCTACTCCTAGTGGTAAAGAATCTGGATAGTTGTTCCTCATAATATAGGTTCTCTTCCAACTGAACTACCTCTGGACTCAAAACATGAGACGGATCTAGCATGTACTTCCTTAACATTGAAACATGAAAAAAATTGTGTACCTGAGATAAACTCAGAGATAAAGCCACTCGGTATGAAACTGATCCAACTCTCTCTAGAATTTCATATGGTTCAATGAAACTTGGACTCAGCTTTCCATTCTTACCAAATCACATCACACTTTTCCATGGTGAAACTTCAAGGAAGACATGATCACCTACCTCAAAAGAGATATCTTTCCTCTTATTGTCCGCATAACTTTTCTGCCTACTCTGAGCTGTTCTCATGTGTCTCTGTATCAGCTAAACTTTTTATGCCAACTCTTCTACCAATTATAGTCCCATCAACTTCTTTCACCCACTTCATCCTAAAAATATAGAGTTCGACACCGCTTCCCATATAATGCCTCAAATGGTGCCATTTGTATACTAGAATGAAAACTGTCATTATACGAAAACTCAACCAAAGAATGATGATGGTCCCAAATTCCCTAATAATTCATCGAACAAGCACGTAGAATACCCTCCAAAGTCTGAATTGTTTGTTCTGACTGACCATCTGATTGAGGATGAAAAGCTGTACTAAAATTTAATTCAGTACCCAACGACTCCTGAAGGCCTTTCCAAAAGTTAGAAGTAATTCTGGGATCACGATCAGATACAATGGAGAAGGGAACCCCATGTAACATGACTATCTATTTAAGATACAAATGAGAAAGTTGATCTAGGGAAAACGTATCTCATATAGCAAGGAAATGATCAGATTTAGTCAAGCGATCAATAATAACCCAGATTACATTATTACCTCGAGGTGCATTCTGCAATCCAACAATGAAGTCAATGGATATATTATACAATTTATACTCTAGTACTGGTAAAGGTTAAAGAATTCCTTTCGATAACTTCCACTCTGCTTTAAAATTTTGACAAGTCAGACACTTCACAGTAAAATCAGCAATATCTCTTTTCATTCCATCCCACTAGTAGTACTTTCAAAGATCTATATACATCTTAGTACTGCCTGGATGAACTGAAAATAGATAACTATGAGCTTCACATACCAACTCTCTCTTCAACTTTGAATCACACGGCACACACAATCTCTTCCCAAATCTTAAGTCACAATCATTATCAATGTTGAATTCTGGAAACTTACCCTTCTGAACTAACTGTACCTCTTCCTGTAACTCACTGTCTTGCTTCTTGTGCTTCCTTAATTCTGTCTGATAGAGAAGATTTCACTGATACCTGAAACAAAACAGAAGAACATCTCGCACCAACAACTTCTATGCCAAATTTCATCAAATCCTTGACCAAAGGATCATGTTCGAAACGTAACATAGTGAATGAAGCATTACTTTTTCGACTCAAATCATCATCCACTTTATTTTCTTTTCCTGTATGGTAGTGAATTGTACAATCATAATCCTTGATTAATTCTAGCCATCTCCTCTGTCTCATGTTCAATTATTTTTGAGTGAATATATACTTTAAACTTTTGGGATCAGTATATATTTCAGACTTTACACCATACAAATGATGCCTCCAAATTTTTAAAGTTAAAACAACTGCAACTAATTACAAATAATGTGTAGTGTAATTTAACTCATGAGTTTTCAACTGACGTGAAGTATAAGAAATTACTTCATCATTCTGCATTAGGATGCAACCAGGTCCTTTCAATTAAGCATCAATGTAGATAACAAACTCACTATTAATGAAAGGTAGTTCCAAAACTGGAGCATTCACCAATCTTCATTTCAATTCCTGAAAACAATCATCACATTATTTTTTCCAGATAAACTAAAAAACCTTCCGAGTTAGCTTATTCATTGGACTAGATAATAGTGAAAAATTTCTAACAAACCATCGGTAATAGCCTGTGAAACCACGAAAATGATGAATCTCAGTTACATTTGTGGGTCTTGGCCATTCTTCAACAAACAATGTTTTTGCAGGATCAATAGTTATTCCATCTTTAGAAATGTTGTGACCAATGAAAGAAATTTGTTACAACCAAAACCAACACTTGCTGAATTTCCCATACAATTTCTTTTCTTTTATGGTTTTCAAAATAACCCATAAATGACTCTCATGCTCCTCTTTACTTTTAGAAAACAAAAAAATATAATCAATGAAATCAACCACAAACATATCCAATAACTCATGGAAAATTCTATTCATAAGGTCCATGAATACAGCAGGTGCATTGGTTATCACAAAAGGCATTAAAACAAATTCATAATGTCCATATCATGTACGAAACGCGGCCTTAGGAATATATGATTCCTTTACCTTCAACTGATGGTACCCCAATCTCAGGTCAATCTTTGAAAACTACTGAGCTCCCTAGATCTGATCAAACAAATCATCGATATGAGGCAATGGATATTTTTTCCTAACAGTGATGTTATTCAAGGCTCTATAATCAATTCAAATTCTCATAGAACCATTTTTATTTTTAACAAATAGGGAAGGAGCACCCCATGGTGATGTTCTAGGTCGAATGGAACCTTTCTCTAATAAATCTTGCAATTTCTCCTTCAACTCTAAAAGTTTAATTTGAGCCATTAGATAAGGGGGTTTTGAAATTAGCTTAGCATTAAGAACGAATTCAATAGTAAATTCAACTTCCCAATCTGGTATTACTCTAGGAAACTCATTAGGAAAAACATCAGGATACTCATTTACCACTGGAACATCATTAATCTGAACGGTTCCTTTGTTTTCAACAATATGTGAAAGGTAACATTCATTTCCATCTTTTACAAGTTTCTCAGCCTCTTGATATGTTATCAATAGTAAGGGTTAATTCTTGTGCACAAACTAAAAGTCTTTTTGAAAAGAAACTTTTTTAGATCTACAATCAATCATAGGATGATAAATAGAGAGCCAATCCATACCCAGAATAACATCAAACTCCACTAGAGGTAAAACAATAAGGTTTGAAAGTGGGTTCTTTCCACGGATAAGGATAGGAAGACTCTTATGAATTATTTTTGCCTCATCATTTCCCTCTGTTGTTTTTACCACAAGTTTAGGAGTCATTTATTGAGATGGAATTACCAATTTACTAGAAAAGTTTTTAGAGATGAAAGAATATGTAGACCCCTAATCAAACAACACATAAGCATCATCTGAGAAAACAAACAAAGAACCTGATACCACTTCATTTTCTAGCCCAACAACTGCTGATGTAGTTGCAAAGGATTTCACCACTCCTTTTTGCATGTAGTCTGACTGCATCCCATCATTTGAGATCTTTGTCGAACACTCATTTGAATAATGTCCAATCTCATTACACTTGAAACATTTCACTAACTGTAAATAAAATTTGGTCTTACCATCACCCTGATCTTTTTCAGTGAAATGACGAGCCTTATGTCCCATCTTCCCACATCATTAGCACTTTCCAGAATTCAGAAGACATTCCCCAGCATTCCTTTTACTACATTTATCACAAACTAGAAACTTAGTTTTCTTACCATCAGAACATTTTTAAGAATTCTTTCTTTTCTCATGCTACCTTAGTCTCTTCTTCCGTTGGTTGTTATAGAACACTTGATCATCAGAAAACTCCATTTCCACCTTCTCAGCACATCGAACAATATTCTCCTAACTCTTGAACTCACGAAAAGCTGAAGCCCTTCGATATTTTGGCTTTAATCTTGAGTAAAAACGATTTATTTTACTATCACGGTCTCAGATAAAATTTGGAGCATACATTTCCAATAGAGTGAACCTCTCTTCATAAGCATCCACTGAGTCGTCCTCTTGCCTCAATTCCAAAAATTGTTTTTCCATCCTATGTCGAACAGCCATAGGAAAATACTTCTCAGAAACATACCTTTTAATTCATCCCCATTGAGAGCATCAATCTCATTAGCATCCTTGATATTTTTAACCATCGACCACCACTGATCTGCTTCACCCCCCAAATGTTAAATTGTAAGACTAAACATTTGATTGTCTGAGCACCCCATGACATCGAAAATCTTCTACAATGCTTTAATACACCCTTAAAATAGCACAAGGTTAGATGATCCTTTGAACGATGTGGGATGTTTCCTCATGAAATGTTCCACCACTGACATGTTTCTCTACGGTTGATCTGGATGTTCTCATGCATGGATACCACCAACATTTATCACTTGAGTCAACTGCGCCATTACTGCAAAAAATTGTTCAGTTCCAATTCCAACCATCTCAGGATGCTGATTCCGAAGGTCATTTCCTTTTGTATGCCTTCCTAGCACTGCTTCCCTATTTCCTCTGTGGAAAACCATTTTGAACAAACATGTCTTAGATGAAGCAACATGGTAATCTTTCAATGATATATCATTTCAATTTTACCATAAAAAAATATTTCTGGACAATGATTTAAAAGAATTATTACTCTTAAAGTTATCTAAACCGACCTTTGATACCAACTATAAGGCCCCGGCCTTAAACATTACTTAATATTGAGTTATTACAGGATTACACAATGAGGATCTTTTCAGGTTTAGAGTTTTAGATAATTAGATCATAAATCATGCATTACATTCCACATATAAACAAGGCGGTTACATTAAAGACAATATTTACTTTTCCCATCAAAGTAAAGTTTTTTAAAACAAAACATGGATTCTTTCATGACAATTCCTTGACACTATCATCACATCATGTACCTTTCCATTGACCTATAAAAAACATTTTAAAAACATCGAATGATCATAAAAAGATCAGTAAGGGATATAAAAGTACGAAATAAAAACATTAGTCCATGTATACATAAGAATTCATAAAATCATACTTTACTCATAAAACAGAAGCACTTTAACATACCTCATCAAATCATGAATAAATAATAGAAATCATAAGACATAAAGGTAACTTGATGCATTCATAACATTATTACATTGGGAGTAACCCTCATTGCTACGTTTGGTATACCCATCACAATATATTCCCTAAATCTCTTCGGAGAAACCTTATCTTTTAACCAATTCGCGTTACCCAATGCATTGGAGACCTATCACGGGCTCACCCGCCCATAGTTTATCACGGAACGACCCGTCTTCATAAACAATGCCAAAGAACCATACCATAATCGTATCAAACAAAACATGCATAAAGGAAACATAACATTTGCACATTTTAATCACAAGATATCAAAAAAATTAATATAATAAAAACATTATCAAAACCATTTTAAATACTAAAATAAAATAAAATTAAAACATGGTATTTATTTTTCATTAAAAAACAGTTATGGCTTGTTGAGGAAGGCAGAACTCAAATAATGGTCACAGCGGTGGAAAATTCGTTGTCGCCGCATACGTACGACAAAAACATTCCCTTTTGTCATTTAGTAAAACGCTTCATATAAAAAATATTCCTTTTGAATAAATGTAAAAGTCAAAGGGGTTTATACATCGTATAAAACAAAGTTGTGTATAAAACAAAATATTCTTCAAAGAAAGGAGATTTAGACGAAGTCCCATACCTTGTGTCTGACTTGACTCGATCATTCTTTAATCTCCTGAATAATAAACTTGAGTTAATTTATACTTGCTTAAGAACCTTTTTCAAGGTCATTATTGTTTTTATATCACTTATTACCTTGTTATGAACACTATGTAATTATTTAAGTTAATATTGACCGTTTTGTCAATCATTGGTACTTGAGTCAAAATAAACACCTTATAATTACTAGTTGTTCTTTAGTTAAAATATCCATTATATATAGAATTAAATTAATTATGTAGATATCATATATATCATATATATCCAGTATATACTAGAATTTATAATATTACATAACCTTTAGAGGTAATAAATGAAATGCTCTGTTCATGGAGACGGTAAGCCGTACGTACGCATGAACGCTACCTTCATTTCTATTTCATATTTAATGGAATGAATTCATAATGATATAAAGGTATATTATAATTCCAGTATAATATCATATATTATATCATTAACTCCATACTTTATACGTCCCACATATGGCATTAACGAATCAAATCACTTTGAGGTGGTAGTAGTCCGCACTTCCTAAAATGAAGGTATTGCATTTACCCATAATGGAAACCATAAAGGTATGCCATAAATGAAAAATACAGAAGCATAATGAAAACATAGAAATAATATATATCATATATAAATATAGTGACATCTTAATGGCCACCATGAAAGGTGTTAAAATAATATTGAACAATCATCGTTTCGTGAGGCAGAAATTCGCCATCCATAGAAACAGTATGTTCTTTAACCATTAGATAGAGGTGTGTGTATGTGTAGCTCAAATAATTCTCATAAAAACGTCCTAGTATATGTAAGATACTGGTTTTGTTATAAAATAAAGGTATAAAAATTGTTTTGGTGGTTGGAGAAGAAAAATAAAACAAAAGAACACAAGTGAAGACATTATCTTTAAATCGGGTAACTCCTCTTGGTTTGAACCAAAAGGGTTTCTTGAAGAGCATTCTACCTAAGGTAATAATTCTAGGATGAAGATAAAGATGTGTAGAGATAAAATAAGCAACTATTGGCCGAGACAAAGTCTTGAGAGGTGTGGGTAAGGAGGTAGAGGTGGGAGCCTTTTATAAGAGGGGGGAGGGGAACTCTTGGAAAGTCAAGAAATGTTACTTTAT
Source organism: Viscum album (assembly GCA_963277665.1). Classification (NCBI taxonomy): domain Eukaryota; kingdom Viridiplantae; phylum Streptophyta; class Magnoliopsida; order Santalales; family Viscaceae; genus Viscum; species Viscum album. The sequence continues at coordinate 1,216,033,127 of OY728137.1, forward strand.
ATTAAAATGGGTTCTAGATTTTTATGGTACTGCATTGATATAGTTCTAGGATATGGTGATAAGGGTTATAAATATACACATAAAATATGTTTTTGACAAGTTTAAGTCTTAGATTATACATTATCTTTTCATTTTATTTAAATCGTTCATTAATGAGGTAATCATTCCATCATCAGGGTGTCATAAAAAAATTAATTTATTTAATGTCTGAAAATTATTAAACAAATACTATGATGTAGGAAATATTTTTAGCTTTATATTGACTATTTATAGTGCAAGATATCATTTATTTAAACAAAAATAAAATTGTTTTACTTAGGTGTTACATACTTTGTTATATTCAACTTTCTTTAAAAAAAGATAAAAAGTCACTATCACACAAAAGTGATTCCATGTGGTCGCAAAGTTTGCCAAAAGGCATACCATGGTCGGAAATGACACATCCAGTAGCATTAGGACACATTTTTGGGTCATTTGTTATTATTATCATATAATTTTATTACCCTTGACTACCAGATTACTAATTAATCACGATAATTAAAGATAATTACAGTCGTTACTATTCATAATGTCCAAAATCAAAAGAGTATTAATTACATAATTTGGACCTTCTGATTCCAAATATGTAACCCATTTTACCAAATTCCAGACATAGAAATTTCCATAATTAATTTTAAAATAATTTCCATTGTCAAAACAAATAGCGGGTTTTTTTTGAAACAATATCTAGGAAAGGTTGGTCACTTGTTTATGCCTAATTCCAAAGTGAAATCAATTCTAATGAACACTATTGGATTAAATTTTAAGCATATATTCTAATTAAAATTAAAATACAATTATAAATATAATATAACCATGTAATTAAATTAGATGAAAAAGTAGTTTTGAAGTAAAATGCAGTATTTTTTCACTATTAATTAAAAAATGAACATTTTCAGAAAAATACAAAAAAATTATTCAATGTAAATTTCAATGTACCAATTCTAATGAATAAGTTTATTTTGACAAAGAGAGCTTATAAAATTATCTAAATTTTGATTTAAAAATGGTTTTCCATTAAAAGGCGGTAAAACAATCTTTTAAAAATATTAGAGAATTCTATGCTTAAGATTGGATTTAGTCTCATTTTAAGCCTCTTAAAACACTATATAATTCATAAATATACATAGATATGAAAATAAATAATTCTTTACTTACTTGGGATGTTACATAGATCCTCTACCATATGAGTTTCTGGAATAAGAATAAAATGGGTCGACTTGGTATGTCGATCCACTATCACCCAGATGGAATCGTGTTTCAAGACTATTCCTCAGAGGCCTATAACATAATTCATCGCTACCTTCTCCAATTTCCACATTTGAATTGGTAAAGACTATAACATACCCTTCAAACATTCAGGCTCTTCCTAAATATGCTAACAAGTTATGCACCTAGTAAAAACTCTGGCACTTTCTGTTTCATGCTTCTCAATAAAAGGTGCCTTCAACACCTTATACATCTTATGTATACCTAGAATTATAGCCCATATATAATGGTGGTACACATGTAGAAGTTGTTTCTAACAATCCATTGATACAACCATTTGATTTATGAACCACAAACCTAATGTCCAATCATGTTTTTATCCCTTAATGGTTTCCCCACCATTGAGTTCTGAACACTTAACCAATCCTTCTACATTGAATGTTTGTGCCTCTTTGATCATCATTACGAAATCAGGAACCATGGAAAATAAAAAAATAACTACAACACCTCCTTAATATTCACATTTCTAATGCATGTAATCTAGGTCAACCATTAAATGACACTCATCATAAGATTTTTTGGCCAACTACGCATATTATTTTCTACTTTATTAATCTTCTACTGTATTACCTTTAACTTCTGTATTCATCGATTCACATTTATATTTCTGGAGATACTCCATCCATATCATGATCGTTAGATTAAAATATTATTATGAGAAAATATGTTACATGGTTTTGTTGTCCGTGAACATAGTAAATTTCTCACCAAAGTGATACCAATGCCAAGTCTTCAACGCATGGATGACTACAGCTAACTCCAAATAATGTGTTGGTTAATTCAACTCATGGACTCTCAATTTCCTTGAACTATAAGAAATAATATAGTTTCTATTCTTGAGAACACATCCCAACCCAGATCTCGAATAATCACAATAGATCAAATACCATTGTCTTGATTCTACAAAAATTTATATAGGTGTGAATGTAAGTCAAACATCCAACTCTTGAAAAATAATTATTCCATTCTTATGTCCATCGTAATAGATCATTAGTCTTTTTCAATGTTATCATAGGTGAAGCTAGTCGTTATAAGTCATGCAAAAAATTTCAATAACAACTAGCTAGACCAATAAAAAATGATATCTCAATGACTTTCTTGGTGGTTTCCATGATATAATAGATACTATCATTTCATGATCTGCTGAAACACCTTTTTTTAAAAATCACATAGCCATGAAAGTGTACCTATTGTATCCAAAAATAAAATTTTTATGGGGTTTCATACGAACTGTGGACTCTTGTGATTTCAATCACTTTCACTAAGTGTTTCTCTTACTGAACCATTGTCATTGAATACCCCAATATGTCACCAAAAAATACCACAAAAAAGGAATGTAGATATCTATGAAATATCCGATTAATCAAATCCATAAAGAACACTAGTTCATTCATAGGAAGAAAATTCCAGAATACATATTCATAGAGTTCATATCTACATTTGAGAACTGTTTATGGAATATCCTCCTTCCAAACTCACAATTGATGATATTCTAGTCACAACAAAATTTTATATAACCAATAATATCACTTCAATTTATCTAACATGTAATCAATTCATTGAAGTGTTTTACTATTAGTTATCATAACTTGGTTACGCTTACAATAATCTACACACAACATTAGTGTTCCATCAACATTCTTTACGAACAAGACTGGTGGTACCAATATTGAAATACTTAGCTAATTGAAACATTTACTTTCTTGATCATCCAATTGAACCTTCAATTCTCATAATTATATTAGTCCATACTATAGGTCGAAAGGGAAATATGACTGGTCCCCAGAAATAGATCAATCATAAACTCCACTTCCCTTATAGGTGGTAACCCTAAGAAATTCTTGAGAAATACATCTAGAAAATTATCCAAAACTACTAAAAAATTGGTATCATCAAACTCTTACATCGATCCTAATGTCAACGCCACCAAATAATAAGAGATATTTCCCACTATCGATGCCAATATGCCCGTTTCACTAGTGTTTACAACCCTTTTTCCTTTGAAGAGATGTTTGATGCCATCCTCAGTTGTGACTCGGATTGTTCTAGTATAACAATAGATTTGATCATTGAATGTTTTTAACTAATCCATTCCTAGGATTAAATCATAGAAATCCATGTGCAACACTGAGAAGTACCATCTGACCTCAGCTCCATCTAGAGTTATAGAACATTATCTACACACAATGGTTTGATATTATCCTTTAACAAGAAGATTTTTATATTTTAACAAAAAAGGCATCATATCAAGATTTAAATGATTGAAAATTAATAGTTTGAGAAGCAATGAAGTAATGTGATTCACCAGTATCAAAAATAATTTTTATAGGGGTATAATTGATAATAATCACACCTCTCACCATAGCTGGTTTATCATGATCATTTACAATCAACTTCTAATCTCCATACAAGAGCTTCATTATGGCATTGTACTCCATATTTCATTGCAATTATTTCCCTTGTTGAGGGGTTAGGGTGTTCCTAGAGTCACCATGGCTTAAACTATTCTACAAATGAGTCTGATTCTGTTGGCCTCATCCTATCGAATCATATGATGCTTGAAACACATAAGAAGTGTCTCGAGAACCTGACCTCAGAGTGTTGTGAAAATATCGCCTAAGATGTACCTTCTTTTTGAAATTGTGGCATGTTGTCGGTTGTGCTTTACAATATCTATTGACGTGACTCACAGAACCACACTAAAAGCATTTAATATTTATCTTTGTTCATGGAGTAAGGTTAATTACTCATATAGAGTGATTCCAATGTTTTACTCAATATTTAAAATCTGTGTCTCTCTTTGTTTTTCTCTTATTGTTAGATTTCTCACCTCCTCTTGTGAAGACAATTGTGCTTCCTCAATTTTCATTTCCAAAAGTGACAGATATCATCAAAATATTATCTTGTAGCAAATATGACTCTGTGGTTTGAAAATCAAGCATGTTGCTTTGGAGAAACTATTGGTTCACCTGTAAGTTGGGTGAAACCGAATTATCAATTGCTTCTTCCTACTAGTTTATAATATTCCTACCAGGTGACATTTTCTAAAAAAACAAAAAACTTTTTATGTGTCACTCAATAGAAACAGATCTATAATCATTTAAAATTCTATCATATCATCTACAAAAACTTTTCTTTTCAAAAAAAATATTTTCAATTCTTATGCATTTTAAAAAAATACGCTATTACATTTAAAAATCAACCCATTTTCAAAATACAACAACCATTCCCTTTTCAAAATATATCATTTGAAAAAAAATTCTACATTTTTAAAAAATTTACACTTTTTCCAAAAATCATAAATGAGTACTCCAAATGAAATTTTCTAACCTAGTGGGATGTCAATTCTATAATGCATTTCATTCTCATCTCATTGGATAAACCCATGAAAATGATATTACAAAAATCCTATAAGTGTTTTCCAAACACACATGTACCAAAATCATTATTAACTTGTTTTTTAGTATAAAAAGGTTTGCTATGTATTTTTTGATCTAAATTACATGTCCATAAAATACAACTCCTTTAGAATATCACAACCCAAGGAATATACTAGAAAAAATTTCAACTCCAAGACTTTTAAAACTAATGACTACTTGATCCACAACGTAAAGACCACACAGATACCATTTATCTCAAATAAAAAAATTTGGTAGAACAAATTGATACCATTTGTAATGAACCATTTATTATCATTGGATTGAGAGTACAATGAATCATTAAATGGCCTTAAGTGACATCCCCAAGATACTAATGGCAGAAAATAAATTCTGAAGGGTTTCAAATACATGTGGCGGATGATTTACACATTATGAAATAAAATAGTTACCAAAAGACCATAACCAAGCCAATCACTATGTGAAGTATGGATAATTTAAATTCAACAAAAAAATTTCTTTTATATAAAAACCACACCAAAGTGTACCATAGCGCAAGATAATGAAAATATCTATATAAATAGTGCAAAGACAACTAATAAACTCAATGATGACAACAAGACTCCATGCTCCAATAGATCAATGATACAATCACCAAATATCCCAAATAACATGAGGTGGAGGTAAATACATGTGATACTTTACCTTCCCATGTCTTAGAATATTTCTTCTATAAATCCACCTATGTGCCAAAGTAGGTTTGAGTATAAAACTTAGTAGGTTTTCCCCAATGACTTCTCTAATCCTAGGAATATGATAAAAAGGCTCGAAATATTTATATAAAGTAGTTTATATAAAAAAATTATAAAAATATTTCATATAAAAATGTAAAATGAATCCATAATTGACAATTTTGCATGGAAATAATATAAACAATCATTTAAATTATTTAACATTCTATTTTGGATAACCATTCCACATATCCACACAACCTACCATGCATAAAAAATATAGTATTAGGAAATCCCCAGCCCTCATCCATCCCTACAATGATGAGGGAGATTTATTACCATTATATGTCTCAAATGAAGATGAATATTTGATGGGGGATAACCCCGACCTCTATCTATCTTAGAAATTATGGGGGAGACTCATGACCCTTATTTATCCTGAATGCCATATGTACACACACAGTCATTAGCCATTACACCTTTGGCACTGAGAACAAGGTCATAGTTCAACCCAAAATTATAAAATTCAATATGAAAACACATAACCATTATTCCAATTTCCAAGGCCAAAACAAAAATTTCATCCATTTTAATAAAAACATTATTTTATTGAAAAACATTAAAATAACCAATTCTAACCATCCATTTCATTTCATTAAAACCATTCCTTTTTCTAAAAATTCATTAATTAAACCCAATTAAAACAATTATATAAATTTCCAATTTTAAAATACACATTTTTTAATCAATAGCCAATGTACATTATCAATAACACTAAATTTCATGATTTCCAAAATTTTCCAGACCATCATAAAAGAGGTCATCCAATAGTTCTTAAATAGAAAAATCATAATCAATTAATCACAAAGAAATCAATTTTAAATAATGATAATTAGTTATAGAAATCAGAGTCAAGATTGAAGACACTGAATTCAATGGTTTTGACAAATCATAAAATAGACGATGAATGCTCGAGAAACCAGTTTGATTCTCCATGAAACTACCTTAGATCTCTTCTCCTATCAAGATAAATATCAAATTTCAACTTATTTTTTATACAAAACTATAGATCTACCGATAATATACATATATATGAAAAAATAGATAGTAGAATTAGATCTATGTGGATCTTAGATAATGTGTCAATAACGATGATGAATATCACTTACTATAAGAATAATGCTTGAAAACTCCAAAGAAGGGATCTAGATTAGTTTTAAAATGAATTGGAGAATCTCTACCATAGTCAATAAAGAGGAATATCAAATTAAGGGAGAATAAGAGAAAAAAAATGAGCATGTTATGTCAAAAATGAGTGAGAACCTTTTTTAAGGATATATATTTGACTGTATGCATGGTTAGACTATACGGTCGGACAAAGAGTGTGCCAACTGTGCATTAGCTACTACCTTCTAGATCACCCCATATGGCCTCCTCACATAGTCTCCATAACCATGTGCACACCGTACCAAATCTGCTATCTAGAATCTGTATCTTCACAAGATTTCTATTAGTCTATCTACAAGGTTTGGAAAAACCATGTGTAGCTCATGCACAACTCCTTTAACCCCAATAACATAATTAATGGTCACCAAACTCCCCCATATTTCACCCTTACACTTTATATACAAAAAATAACAAAGTAATGGTTAAATACTGGAAACTAGTGGTACTACATAAACCATGCTTCAATTATAGTTCATTTTACCTTTATTTTAACTATATTTAACCATATATAGTAAATAACATTGATATTATCACAATTCAAAAATGTCCTAAAAGGGGTTATAATAGTGACATATGGGTAAAAACATAATTTAAACTTGTAAAAATTTTATTTTATTTTATTATTTCTAAAAATAATCATTTTTTGTTATAAATATATGAATTCGGATAGATTTTTCATTAAAAAGTAATTTAAACTAATTTTAAACTATAAGAAAATCATATAGTGCCCCTTTGATAACTTATAAAAGGGAAACCCATATCCTATTTTCATCACAATTAATGAAATATTTGGTTCAGATAATAACTATAGAAATACCGTACTAAAATATCTTCATATGTTATAGAGGTATTAGTTTTCGAATAATACCGACAATATAGGGATTAATATGTAAAGAAACCATTCTATTTGAAAAGGAGGTGTAACCCCTAACTAATTTTTTTAGTTTATTTTTTATCAAGCTCAATAAAATATTAATTGAAAATTCTTAAATAACAATATAATCATCTTTCGTGTACTGATTTATTATTATGTTAATTTCACGACCTATATCCAAGTACACTCCCATCAAATGGGAAACAAAACCGTCATTTGTGTGTATAATGGACTATCGCCTCATGAACCGATGTAATTAGTTTTCCATAAAAAACTATCCTTAATGTTTATAAAAATGAATTAAAATTATATATATAATATTAATTAAATATTTATTATTCATTAAATTTAAAATTTAATCAATTTTCTTACCTTTACATCCCAAGAAAAATGATATCGTCATTCGTGCGTAGGTGTGGATTACCACTTGCATGATGTGATGAGATTCATTTTTCATCATTGCATCACATGGCCATTATATATAAGTGTATTTAAAAAAATAATATAATATTTTTTAAGTAATTGTCATTATTTAATTATAAAGCAATACTTATATTCTTTCTATCATGTTTTTTAAAAAATGGAATCGTTTTCTTAATCATCTGTATTCACTATTGTCTCTGTGATAGTAACATAATTTTTTTCACAACAATATCTCAAGTATGGATTTAGAAGTATAATTTATATATAAAAATATGACTTATTTCTTTTTTATTATTAGGTGTATAATATAATAAGGAACTATTTGACCATAATCAACATACCAAAGTCCATTTGGACCTATGAGTTGAATATCATTTAAATATTTAATTTCAATTTAATGAATTAAATAATTGTATATCAGATGGTATTAAATAAAAAAACGAATAATAATCATGAAAATATTTCTTAACAAATTGAATAGTTAACATCAATGTATTATTCAAGAATATATATAATTTATGTGATGATTAAGACTTGAGGTAAGAGATACTTTACTTTAGAAACCAAATTTTAAATGTTTGAAGTGTTTATTATCTAAATATTTTCATCTCGTGTTAATATTATTAAAATTATTTAGTTTCTATATTTATTTAGAAATTAATGAAATTTAGATGATTTTTTATACTTTTTTATTTATTTTAAATTAATCTTATCTATCTATTTTTTACATAACGTTTTGAAAAAAAGAAAAAACAATGAATATTCCATTTTAATATATTTGACATGAAATTTTTTTATCCACTTCATAATTGTTATTTTAGGTTTTGAATACATAAAAATATTTCATGTTTTATTTATCATAAAAATATATATATCTTTATTCTGATTATGTCTGAAAAATTGATAAAATATAGTGAATAATTTGATAACCATAAATTTTTTCGTAAAATGTGCAGGGAATATTTTTATGGTAATGAATGATTTGAAATTATATAATTATGTTATTGTTATTTTTAATTGTTTGTGATGAAATTTGGTTCTATTATTAACCAAGGGTATGTGTTTCCTTTATAAAACAAGAACACGTGGGACCAATATAGATCTATAATACATTTGTTATTTATAGTATTAACCTGAAATTGATGTCCATGATACCTACATGATTTTTTCATTCTTAATAATAAATTTTCAGGGAAAGAATTTTATTTCACAAGATTTTTTAATGATATTTTGTTTTAAATGAATGATTATTCCCTTTTTGGTACAAAGGATGGGTTTTATGAATTTTTTTCCATCTCCTCACATTTACTAAAGAAATCATCATGAATATGATTTTTCATTTATGTTATTTAATAAGTGTTTTTTAGATTAATTTTTTATTAAATATAATTTCATGTGTTAGTAAATGATTATTTTAAATCAATGTTTATTATAATAAAAATACATTTTTTTGAATCGCATGGTTTTAAAACAGTGTAAGAGTTTTTTTATGTCTATTGATATATTTTTCTCATCCCACAATTTTTAATGATTTCTCATAGGAGATAAGGAAGAATATAATAGTTAATAAATTAAGATATCTAGATATAATTTTTTTGTATACAAAACATGTATTTATATATAAATAACTTTTTTGTGGGAAAAAATTGATACTATTTGGAAATTTCTAGTTTTTACTGACTTTTTCATAATTCTATAAATCTCTTAACATAAAATGACCTTGAGTATGTTAGTGATCCAAAAATTCATATTGATATTATAGGTTTTGAAAGGTTGAAATTGGTTCTCTTTTATTTGTAACAACATAGAAATAAAAAGTATCTATTCGTAGAACCATATTTTGGAGTGTGGGTTTCAAGGTCATTAAAACTTATTTAAGCATATTTTTCTATTTCACCCATTTATTTTTATATAAATTTTTTTAACATAACCTGTCTTTAAAGGAACATATTTGTCAACTTTTTCAACTATATAAAAAATTCAAATTATATTTACAAGTGTGAATTTTATGTCTTTAAATTTGGGATGTGTTATACTTTTTATCACTGACCATGTGCAATAGTTACAAATAGTCTATTTCATACTTAGGGTCCATCTTATAGTCTATGAATTTCCCATTTTATCTCGAGCATTAACAACTATATTCTCTAGGTTAATGACATGTTTTTTCTTATTCATACCATATCAAAATTATCGTAATTACTGAATTACTATTATATTTCTCATCATCCTGATATTTCATTAGATCCAAGTAAATATTTTATGTGTGTCTCTATTAGGATTAAACTTTCATGTTTTACTACATTATTTTCTCTTATTTCTCAAAATAATTTATGTATTAAATACACAATTACTTCTCATGTTGGATAATATCATTACTGAATGGTATTGTAGATTTTTATATTACTAGAATGGATTCCAATATCTTATAATAATATTTTTATTTTCCTTTATATAGAGTATTCCAACTATTACATGTCTAATAGGTAATGAAAATGGTCATGCGAATTTGACTTTCATAGAAATTGAATATTTTTGTTAGATATTTCTTGAGAATGTTTATTGGAAAACTACGTATAAGTGAAATATAAGTAAATGGTCATTATAATATTATTTATTATATTTAATGATGGTGTGGAATTGACTTGTTGTGACTTAAATAATTTTACCCATTCCCCTATTCACTATGATATGCCACAAGATTAGACTAATTTTTCATGCCCATATTCCTTAAGATGGGCCTCTTTTACCCTAATTTCATTTTCAAACATATACTCATACGTTTTGGTAAATACTTGTACATGTATTCGAAATTAACATGTACATTTATTTCTCATATATAGATGTCGATGGAATATCATATCACATCATTAATTAAATAATAATATTTCTCCAAAAAGTCCCATGTAACTTTTGTTTTTATAATCTAAAATACCCCTCATACATTACTAATAATTTTTCTTCTGTTTTTTCATTAGGTTGTATTTATATATCAGTTGATTCTACTATTAATGTAAATATTTTACAAAATTTTGGATGTTTTTTATTAAATTATACAAAGTCTCTAAAATTTTCTATGTGAGGAATTTTTATTTATGATGAATGAAATATGCGATAATTGATATAAGTCAATATATTATGTGATGGAATCACCGATGTAAATTTTCTATGTCATAAAAATGGCTCCGTGGAAATTGGATAAATATATCAATTAGATACGTGAATTAGTTACACAGAGTAATCGACTATGTGAATCAGATATATGGTAAAATTTATACATGGTTCCAAATTAATGCATAAAATTTAAATACATGAGTAAAAAGGATACATGAATCAATTTATCTATATGAATTCAGCTACATTTAAAAATTGTCTATGTGGATGAAAATTGAATACATGGATCAATTTAGATACATGAATTCCAATATGAAATTTGGATTTGCGATGATGTGAAATCAACTTAATTCTAGTATAATATATATTTATTAATATTGAAGCATGTAAGTGATATTTTAATGATGTCATGAAATCATTAATTTCTTGATTACCACTTTTGGGTAAAAATATTTATATCAAAAGGAATGTACCTAGAAAGGAAACAAGTACTAGGATAATTTATTTGTATTTACTATTTATGAGGTATTTCAAAAAAAGAATGTATCTCAAATCCTAGATTTTATAGATTACGTGATGTGCCTTTAAGTGAAAATATTTTTCATGAATTTTCATTAGTTTATACAGAATGATATCACAAGTGTAAAACAAAGACATGCATAAAAGTATAGAACTATCAACTAAATATAAAATAATTCTTTCTTTCTTGAAGCTCACATACACTTCATTATTTAAAAAAATAGGAACAATTATTTTGATCTATAGTTCTAAGACATCTATTATTTGTGATATTATATTTGAATACTCTCCCAAATATACTATATATTCTTATCATCTCCCGTAAAGATTAATTTATTCTGTTAGTTGTATCTCAAAACTATATTTTCAACCAATAATCTCTTTGTTTTGTTATAAATTATTGTAAATGGATTCTCATAAAATACCCTTGAACACAGCTATTTGTAAATCCTTGTTGGATCCTAGTTCATTGCTCAAAAATTATTTTAACAAGTGCCAACTACTTTCAATTAATCATGATGTACTATGGAAAATGACAAGAAATCCCTGAAAAAGGGACAAGTCTAGTAAAAATCACCAAACTCATAGAGAAGGGGGTCGCTGGAGTTTACTAGGGGACATCTATTCCCAAAAACTCATAAAATATATTTGTTAGATTGTTTTATTTTCTATTATTTTATTTTCTTTCAAACTTTTGTTTATAAAAATATCACTTGTGAGTCAAATCAAAAACAGGGTTTCCAAATGCATAAAATTTTAAGAACTCAATTCACCCCTATTGATTATTTGTGTATTCTATCAATGACAATAATTTGTATCAAAGGGTTAGTCAATTTAGTTCTTATTTATTAAATTTATAATTATAATGATCTTATTTCATATGGTTTATACAACTAATATCAGGGATGATATGTCAATGATTAAAGATCCCAATTGTAAAAGTGAAAACTATGGAGGTTTGAAGAAACATATGATTATCTATTAAAAGAACATTGGTCTAAATAATTATCATAAAGCCTTTAAGCATTTTTAAATTGTAGTGACACAACCATAAATTGAATATGATAACAAAAAATCTAGTTATGATTCAAATTCCAAATCAAAAAAATGATATTATTTGTGGAAAAGGTCCAGATGATTTTATGATTATTTCTCAATGTTATACATCCTATGACTTTTGGACTACTATAACAGTTTCATATGATGTTATATATAATGTGATATCTCATAGATATATTAATTCCAAGATAAATTTTGATACTCTATAAATGATATAAAGATAGAGCATCTTTTAGTTAAATAGAAGTCTTATTAAAGTGGTAAATAATGTTTCTTATTTAGGATCATGCATTACTAAACCAGATCAAGCATAAAAATTAACCAGATTCTACAACTAATGTGAATTGGGACCTTAAGTACGATTAGAAAATCTAAAAAATTCTATAATTTTAGAAATCAAATATCTTATTGAAAAAATAATGATTTATGAGGTAGGGATGTATAATTAAGTTGTAAAACAAAGTTTATTTAAGAAGGATAATACTAAATTAATGTTATCATATTCAAAAGATAACAATATGTTTTAAAAAATAATAATATTCAATTAAACTACTGATGATACATAAAATATATTTTCATCCGGTAGTGATATTTCTCTCTTTTTAATAACATTCATAATGTCCAATAATAACATATCAATTTGTATGAATTAATTAAGAATGTTTAATAATTTTGATAGAAATTATAAATAAGTAAAAATCTAGGAAATAAAAAATATTGGACATAAAAAGACATAGTTTCCAAGACGATGAAAAAATATAGGGAAAACGAATTTCAATAATATAGGCTACATAAATTAAATAAATCCTTAAGTCAGCATGGAGTTCTTCAGAATATTATTGCGATGTCACATCCTTCATATTAGAAGCATAAAATTATAATCATAAGGGAAATGTTTTCATTATAGAGCCCTCTAATAAGGTGCATTTATATTATTATCCCAAAAATTAGTTTTAATTTTAAATTGAAAGAAGCTAATATGAGTAATTAAATCAATATTGTAAATTTATTGAACATAATATTGAATCATTGAAAAAGTAAAAAATATATTAAAATCTACTATGATGTTATTGCTAATGAAAAATTCTATTTAAATAAACAAATATCATATTTAAAATTCAGGATTTAAAATTTTTATAAATCTCTTATTTAACATGGAAACATGATTGAAAGTTTTCAAAAATAATCTATATATTTCAAATATTCAACAAGTGTTTTCACAAAATGTGAAAATTATTAAAATAAATTTTTTCAAAACAATATTACTCATAACTAATAATTTGGACTATGAATCCCTGGTGAGAAACAAAAATATAATAAAACTTAGTTTGTCCCTAGTTTTAAGAATAATAAACTATCTAAAATTCCTTTTTTAAATATTGAGAGTTAGGAAACTATGGCCATAGTTTTAGTTTTAGAAACCATTAATCTTATGAAGTCAAAAATTAAGTTGTTTCCAAAAGATTTTTAAAACTATGTTCAGGATTTTATATATAGAATAAATTGACTTGGGTTCCCAAATCATTATTTTTTTAACATTTCTAATCCCAAGATAATATTGGTACCAAACCAATTACCAATTTTATTTACCCATTGAGGGAACGTTTTCTAAAGGAATTAATGGAAATTAGTTTATGGACATTTGATACTCACTAAATATGAGTGGGTAATTTTTTAATTTTCAATTCTTACCAATATTTGAAAGAGGCTATATGAATATTTTTTGTATTACAAAAATAAAAAGCTTGATAGTTGGATCAATTGGCAATTCATGATAATTCCTCACCAAAAAATTTATTTCTAAGGGAGGATTGAAAAATGTTCAGGTAAATATTCATCAACATAGTGATAATGGTTTTTTATATAATTTTAAAACAATACAATTCCTTTTTAAAGTAGAAATTCTGAAATTTAAGGTACCGAATACAAAGAGTATCATTAGAAAAAATCTTAATTTTTTGATTTAGAAAAATGTAAACTATTTAAATGATGAAACTATTGAATCTTATATATGGAATAGAATATTTGGAAATTTTAATATTTTTTCCATGACAACATTTTAGAAATGCATTCTTTTTAGATTTACCTAAAACAATGTTAAAAAAACAACCCATTTGGAGTATTCTAAATAGAAACAATACAAAAGGATTCATTTAAATCAATTAAATATAATTCTACTTATATACTCCTAGAACTAATTACTATGAATCTTTTGGTCTATATAGAGATGTAAGCCTAAGGGGGAAATAATTATTTATGTATTGGTCGATGATTTCTCTATTTTTACTTTCATATTCATTTAAATAATTTAATATGAAGCCCGTTCTATTATAAATATATTTTTTCAAATTGCTTCTAAAAGGGAATGTTTCGAAAATAAATTAAGAAGTGACTAGGATTGGTAATTTAGAACCATTATTTCAATCACTATTTTAAAATTCATGGTATGAAACATAATTTTTACACCCCCGAGTACACCTCAACCAAATGGAGTTTTTTAGAGGAAAAATATAAAGATATATAAAATTTGTATATTTTTATTCAATATAATGTACGTGATATTTTTTTTGATGAAGCTATTAATACAAAAAAAATTTCGTTAAAAGAGTTATAAAATAATTTATTTTAATGAAAAAACCTTATGATCTATGAAAAAATACAATTTTTTTTTACTTTAATGTGTTTAGATTCATGGTTTATATTCTAAACATAAAGGATAGTATATAAACTTTAATCCAATGTATTATGATTTATTCTTTCATGGATTCCCAACCACATAAAAGAAATTTTGAGTTTTTTTATTAAAAGTAAATGATTGTTGAATAATCAACTCATGTAAAATTTGTTGAAGGTGGTCGTTTTGATAAAAAATTAACTCAAATTGACGAACTAAGTGATTAATTTATAGACATGAGACCTAAAAATATATTTGAATGTATAAATGATGAAGGGTTCGAACAATATTTTATTGAAAAAAATCCTGAAATTAAGGATAACAATGAACAAGAATGTGTAATTCCTAGAAAACCTAGAACCCTAAAGAACCATCCCATAAAAATAGTTATAGGAAGCTTAGAATATGTAATTAGTACTATAAAGAGTGTAAGAAACCATCTATATTTTTATTCCTTTTTATCTTCACTAGATTCTAAGATATATATTATTCCATAGAAGATGAGAGATAGGTTTTTGTAATGAAAGAAGAGTTAAACAAGTTTAAAACAAATAGTGTTTTGGAATTAGTTAATGGACACCATGACTATCATATTATACAAAAATAATGGGGTTTTTGGAATAAACAAGAAGATCATGGTGTGATCACTAAGAATACGACTATATTATTAGTTAAAGGTTATGATCAAGAAGAAGGTATAGATTATGAATAAACATTTTCAGTTATAGATTGACTAGAAGAAATCAGGGTTCTAGAAGACTATACATCACATATGAATTTAAAATTACATCAAATGAATGTAAAATATACTTTCCAATTTTTTATTATAGAGGATGTTTATATTGGTAAACCACCTAGTTTGTTAATTTCTCATTTTCTAAATTTAGTTTTAAACTCACCAAATATCTTTATAGATATAATCAAATGACTAGATATTGTAATAAATGTATATGTTATTTTCTTCAATAATATAGTTTTTTAATAGGTAACTATGATCCTAATTTGTTTAAGAAAACATCATCTTCAGATAATTTTTTAATTCTGATTTATGTTGATGACGTGATTTTTTATTATATAAGAATAAAATTGTTTAATGATTTTTCAGTATTCATAAAAACAGAATTTTAAATTAGAATAATGGGTGATTTTGTCAATTTTCATGGAATTAATATTTTTATAAATTAAATTGGTAATTTGAAAAATCAAATAAAATATATTCTTTATTTATATAAATGGTTTTCACGTGAATATGTTAAATTACATACAAATTGTAGAGACCCAAAGCCTTACATACATGAACATTACATTACTTTTGCAGAATACTTAGTACATAACAAAAAATACACAGACAAGGATCGTAATAGTTTAGTGTCTTTGGAAACTTGGAACGTAATCTTCTAATCATGGTGAAAGATCTCCAATATCTCCCATAAAGATCTTCCCTTTTTTTACCTAAAACCTTTCTTTATATCCTGGGGAAAAGAAAACATAAAAGGGTGAGCTCAAATTCTCAGTATGGGTAAACAAAAGAAATATAAATCTCATCGTATACACAAGCACATATCTTTTGGAAATCTTAACCTGAAAAAGAGATCATAATTTCATAACATGGGATAAATCATGGCAGTGAAATGTAATCACAATAATCATAACTTAAAACATGAAACTTTGTGGCATACACACATAATCATAGAGAATCATTTCTTGTTAGTCAAGACTCATTGCCAAGACTATCTCAGTGGACAAAGTCCCTTTCTGAACCGAGTCACCCTCGTTTCAGTCCTGTTTCACTGAACCGGTATAACCTACCGTTCCAGCCATGTCTATCTCATGAGATATAAAATCTTTACCCAATGCATTGGAGGGAGATATAGGTTCCACCCATCACATAATGATACCATTCTTATGTGTGCCACAAAATCATAAACCATACATCATTGCATAACCCATGTAATAAAAATGGGAATCTTAAACATCGTGACATCATAATACAATTCATAGAAGATAAAGGAATTCATAAATATAATTCCATCACCACATAATCAAATCAATGTAATAATAGGGATAGAAACAGAACCCTTTATTATCGTAGATGGGAAATAATTTTGATAAAACACTTGAACTCCATTCTTGAGGAAAATATCCTTTCTACTTCAAAAACACTTTTCCTTTCATAAAATGTCATAAAATATTAAACTAAAAGAATTTGATTAAAAATAAACTTGAAAAATTGTAAAGGAAGCTTCTTGTAAATAATGTTTTAAAAATCCATTCATGCCGTATAAGTTAAAAAAAACATTCTTCGTACTTTTGTCGGAAAAGTCAAAAAGTACCTTGTATGAAAAACGACAAAAGATTCATTTCATATCTTTTACTAAAAACTCACCGAAGGGTAAAATTGGATTCAAAAAATTTTAGGTGGATGGAAATAATATTATATATTGAGGAAACATGGATGTGGATGATAAAATACACCCTAGTAAATACCAAAGTTTAAACAATCTCGGATAAAAATGAGATTGTGATAGTTTCTCTTACCTTAGGTCCGATTTGCTTTGTACGTGTCCGAAGCTCCTGTATAATGGTTTAAATAATGTTAT
This sequence comes from Viscum album, assembly GCA_963277665.1. Lineage (NCBI taxonomy): Eukaryota > Viridiplantae > Streptophyta > Magnoliopsida > Santalales > Viscaceae > Viscum > Viscum album. The sequence continues at coordinate 1,216,051,033 of OY728137.1, forward strand.
TTACTTATTCCAGAATCATACATATTGATATGATATCATATATGGTCATATTCTTAGCTTCTTATTAGTAATATTTCATTGTTACTTGTTACTCGGGTCTTTATTGCCTTTTGTTCTTATGCGTGTTTTGCCGAATAAATTCTTATTCTTCTTTTAAGGTTATAGATACCTTATATCCATAATGGTATTAGTGTAACATATATCATATTTATTCATTCAATTCATTTATATTAGTACTATGTAATGATGATCATGTAGAACGAGTCGCATCACATCGTGGAGACGGTATTCCATACGTACGCACGAGCGACGATATTGTTCCCATGATCGTGGAATTGTATTTAAGTGTATTTATACTATTTCAGTATCAATAAAACTTTATAATAATAATATATAGTTACTCATTACAACATTATACCCATCCTTGTAAGGTGATGGTGGAAAATAGAGTACAGCACAGCGTGGAGACGGTATTCCGTACGTACGCACTCGCGGTGATTTCATTTTTCCGTAGGATGGATAGAAGGTGAATTAGGGTTGTTTCATATTTATAATAACATATCAGTATGTAATTAATACTGATGTTATTACTTTTTCATGAAACAACAAAATATGAAGAAGTTGAAGAAGAAAGAAATTGAAAAGATCGGTAATGGATATTACCTCTTCTTTGAAACGCCTCTTTGAATCCTCCACTTAGGGAACTAAGATTGGTCTTTGAAGAAGACCAGGACCTCTAGGATTATTTTAGGGAAGTGGAGAAGGGATTTTGGCAGGGGTTTTCCGAGCTTGAATGCTCAAATTGGTGTGAGGAGGAGGGGGAGGAGGTGTCCTTTTATAAGGGAGGAGAGGGGCACCTTAGGAATATCTCAAAATATTATTTTATATTAAAGTCAAAATCGGTTTATTATGGTTCCAAAGGGTCTTATTTCGAAGCTAAAGTAGGGATGGGTCTAAATCCTATCAACCAATATGATTTAGACAAGTTTAGGTTATTATTTTAACCTTATCAATTAGATTTAACTCTAAGTTAAATAACTTAACTTTTACCGTGTCTTTTTGTTTTCTTACACTATATGGTTAATACACTTACTATAACATGCCAAACGAACCCCAAGTTGTTTATTATTAATATATATATCCTTATCTAAGTCATTTTTCCGAACCATAGATTTTTAGGAATAAAATAACAATTAATAATATAATATTTGATTTAAAAACTATTTTGTGTCAATTTTGACACTATTTGATATATGATTTTTTTCAAAGTCATAACAAAATTATATGTTCAAACCAAGTTGACTAAATCAACAATAATATATCATAGTAACCTATAAAATTAGTGTAATTCATAAAAAGTCTCAAATTACATTTATTTGAGCATTTATAACATCAATTTTGTTAACATTTCCTTAAAAGGGTAATTACTGCATCATCGTTGTGTCATAAATAAATTAATTTATTTAAAGTCTAAAAATTATAAATAAAATATCATTATGTGTTAAATCGTTTTAGCTTTCTAATTAATATTTATAGTCGAATTTATCTTATGTATAACCCCATATTAAAAATGTTTTAGTTATTACACTTTGATTTTAACTATTTTAACTATTCATTAAATAAAATAATATTAAATGTCATAATCTAATCCAAGTGGACCTAAATGGTCATATTATATTCATAAGGTTGTTTTTGGTCGAATTACACTTATCTAATAGAATTAGTACATGTGTTAGGGTAATAGTAATATTATATTTACCCTTAGTTACCCTATTTACTATTAACCGGGGTAAAAAAAAGTAAAAAGTTACTATTCACCAAAAATTATTTTCATCTCATTGAACCACATTTTAGTCCTTGATATTAACCGTGTCTGTCGGATTTTCTAAATTCCATTCACAGAAGCGGTAAAATTAAGTTTTATGCAAAATTCAGTTTTTAACCCACCACTTAGTGGTTTCACTATTCATCAAAAATTGAAAGTTTTCAGAAAAGTACCAAAACTTCACCCTAGGCTATAATTGATATTCCGAATTCAAAAATGATTTCTATTTTACAAAATTCCCAACATATAAGTTACATTAATTAATTTTATAATTAATTTCCATTGTCACAACAAATAGAGTGTTTTTAAGAGATAATAACTATCAAAAGATTGACACTTGTTTATAACTGGTTTAGATGTGAAATTACATCCAATGTCCAACATTGTATTAAATTGTAAAAATATATTCTAAATATACTTTAAAACCACTCAAATTAATAATTTATCACTATTAATTATTTCGATTAAAAATGTTGTTTTTAATTAAAATTTAGTAATTTTCACTATTCATCAGAATATGAAAGTTATCCGAAAAGTACCAAAATTTCACCTTAGGCTAAATTCGATACTCCGAATCCATAAATGAAGTCCATTTTGAAAAATAAAATTTACAAAATTTCAAAAAGTGGTTATTACTATTCATAACGGCTAGTTTTAATAATATCTTAATAGCATATCGTTGTTTAGCGAAACTTGGTGTTGCGTACAACACACGCTATCGTGGAAGGTCGCGATTGCATGTAATTCAAGCCAGGTCAGAGATGTGTGTTGTGAAAGCTCCTTTTGGTGTAGCGTATAACACAATACATTAATGAAATTAAAAAGAATATTTTTCATAAAATCTCGGGGTGTTACATTCTACCCCCCTTAAAATGAATTTCGCCCCCGAAATTCGTCGGGGTTATAAATGGTTTACTATATGAAAGTTTCTTTAATCGAAACCCACATCGTAAAAAGGAATACCAAAACCAATATTTAAAAACAAAAGTATGAAACGTAACGGTTACCCAAATAAACTAATCACTGGGTTTCCACATAGGTGAAAATATGGATATGGAAAAGAAATCTAACCATCATGTTCTGATGGAGAGTGGTAGAGAACATGGCTATGGAAAAGCTAGCAATCACAAATCCATAAATTTGTGACGATCTAAGGTACCATCTGATTAATCAGATATAAGAGCACTAGGACAAAATTTTTGGTTTTCAAGATCATTTCCCTAAAGTTGATGAAATTGGAATTAGAAGAAATACTTTCGTGACTTTGGTATAGTCTCACTGTTTGTCGTTCTTTGGACAATTTTTACTTCATCTCTTAAAGAAATGAAGTTGAATTTCTCATTCGTGATGTGTTAGCAGATCATGTGATAGAATAATGGGTCATTCCATCTGTCTTAAAAGGTTAGAAAAGTTATCAAAAAATACATTAGTCCATCTATAGTGAGATTAATGATATATGGTTCCTAAAATGAACTTATACTTCATATATCATACTTCTTAATATAATAAAACTAGTTTCTACTAAACAGGGAATTCCTGTAGGCCAGTGGTAGGCGATAAAGGCCAGTCGCACTTTGGTTGTGGGTTCGATTCCCAAATGCTTGTCCGACGCGATGGGCTGTCGCTCGTCCTGTAGGTTGTCCTTTTTCTAAAACTATATAATATCAAAAGTTCTATCCTTAAATAATACTAACTTATGTCAAACATAATCCATTACAATCTTTAGGATTATCTAAAATAATTCGGTCCAAGCTCATTGTATAAAGAAAATGATCATGTCAATCCCATCATTTATCCCCCATATATCATAAGATATATCTTATTGGTCAAATTACAAACATGTGAATACCTTAATCATGTATTCTCTTGAAGAATGAATATCCATTGAACCTTAGTGGAAACCTTAATTAAGTTAAAAGTTAACACATTCAACATAAAAAAATCGTCAAAATTATATATCCTCAAACCATGATATCACTTAGTCCTTATATCAATCATGAGCTCATGAATACTGGTGAACATTTCATTTTCTTGTTTTACCTTCATTATGCGCATATCATCTTATTTCCAAAAATATCTCAATCACTTTTAATACCACATTATACCAATACATAAATATTCCAATACTCCATGATACAACATTATTTTGGAATCCCATTACATAAACACTTAATCATTCCACCACGTCGTTGTCATTTTCAACATCGCCAATAGTGATCGCATGTGACTTCCCTTTGTCCTTTTCCTTAAGTGGTTGCTCATGTTGATCATCACTAACCCTTGGATTAGGGCATTTATTAGCATAATTCCCCATTTCCTTACACTTGAAGAATTGAAGTGTTGGTGGTGCGTTCTCTGCAGTGTTTGCTTTATTCACATCATTAGAAACCCTTTTTCCATTACCTCGACACTCAGCTGCTCGATGACCTTCTTTTCCACACTTAAAACATTTTCTAGTACCTTTAAGACAATCTACACCATGCTTCTTTCCACACTTTGAGCATAAGGAAACATTCATCTTCTTTTCACCATTATTCTGATATTTCTCCTTGAACTCCATCTTTCGTTTCTTGTTAAAACCATTAGATAGATATGTAACACCAACTTCCATTTCTACCTTGATAGCACAACGCACAATTTCTTCATAGCTACTGAAGTCTCTTATAGCTAATGCCCATCGAAGACTTGGTTTTAAGCCACTGAAAAATCGATCAACCTTACTTTCAGGTTGGATGATAATGCCAGATGCATACCTTGCAAGTCTTGTAAAATTCGCTTCGTATATACCAACAGATTCATCATCCTTTTGCTTTAATTCAAGAAACTCATTCTCCATCTTTGTTCGAAGAATACGAGGGAAGTACTTATTGAAAAATAAGTTCTTGAACTCGTCCCATTACATGGACTCAATTTCATCTCATGGCCTTGTATTCTTGATAAGATTCCACCATTGATCAGCTTCACCTTCCAAATGATATACTGCTAAGATGACTTTATCATGTTCAAGACATTGAAGAACTGAAAATATCTTTTCAGTGGTACTGATCCATTGTTCAGCAACAAGTGGATCAAAAGTCCCACTGAAAGAAGGTGGACGTTGCCTCATGAAGGACTCAATAGAATATTGTTACCTTCTCTGCTCATTTGGAAGTCCAAGATGATTCATAGCTTGTGTAAGTATAGCAATAAGATTTTGCACTCCATCTCCCATAACATTTTTTTGTTCAGGAGGGCAATCATTGCATTGTCCATTGCATTGATCAACACGGTTCCTTCGGGTTCCATCCATCGTCTAAAACCCAAAAAGAATAGTGCGAGAGGCAAAAATCATGCTAGGGAAAACAACATAATAAAGGGGGAGTATCCTCAATATCTAACTTCTTAGGTTAAATTCTAAGATCGTTACCGTAGTTATAGGACTGTATCCTATACGTATACTTATCCTTAGGGACATCCCTACACAAACCTTATAAATATATCTAGGGATCTCACTAAAGTTCTCGCATCCTAGTTTCCAAAGGTTGACTAAACCTTTCCTCTGATACCAACTGTAGAGACCCGAAGCCTGACGTACATGAACATTACATTACTTTTGCGGAATACTTAGTACATAACAAAAAATACACACACAAGGATCGTAATAGTTTAGTGTCTTTGGAAACTGGGAACGTAATCTTCTAATCGTGGTGAAAGATCTCCAATATCTCCCATAAAGATCTTCCCTTTTTTTACCTAAAACCTTTCTTTATATCCTGGGGAAAAGAAAACATAAAAGGGTGAGCCCAAATACTCAGTAAGGGTAAACAAAAGAAATATAAATCTCATCGTATACACAAGCACATAACTTTTGGAAATCTTAACCTGCAAAAGAGATCATAATTTCATAACATGGGATAAATCTTGGTAGTGAAATGTAATCACAATAATCATAACTTAAAACAGGAAAATTTGTGGAATACACACATAATCATAGAGAATCATTTCTTGTTAGTCAAGACTCATTGCCAAGACTATCTTAGTAGACAAAGTCCCTTTCTGAACCGAGTCACCCTCGTTTCAGTCCTATTTCAATGAACCGGTATAACCTACCGTTCCAGAAATGTCTATCTCATGAGATATAAAATCTTTACCCAATTCATTGGAGGGAGATATAGGTCCCACCCATCTCATAATGATACCATTCTTATGTGTGCCACAAAATCATAAACCATACATCATTGCATAACCCATGTAATAAAAATGGGAATATTAAACATCATGACATCATAATACAATTCATAGAAGATAAAGGAATTAATAAATATAATTCTATCACCACATAATCAAATCAATGTAATAATAGGGATAGAAACAGAACCCTTTATTATCTTAGATGGGAAATAATTTTGATAAAACACTTGAACTCCATTCTTGAGGAAAATATCCTTTCTACTTCAAAAAAACTTTTCCTTTCTTAAAATGTCATTAAATTTTAAACTAAAAGAAGTTGATTAAAAATAAACTTGAAAACTTATAAAGGAAGCTTCTTGGAAATAATGTTTTAAAAATACATTCATGCCGTATAAGTTAAAAAAACATTCTTCGTACTTTTGTCGGAAAAGTCAAAAAGTACCTCGTATAAAAAACGACAAAAGATTCCTTTCACATCATTTACTAAAAACTCACCGAAGGGTAAAATTGGATTAAAACAATTGTAGGTGGATGGAAATAATATTACATATTGAGGAAACATGGATGTGGATGATAAAATACACCCTAGTAAATACCAAAGTTTAAACAATCTCGGATAAAAATGAGATTGTGATAATTTCCCTTACCTTAGGTCCGATTTTCTTTGTACGTGTCTGAAGCTCCTGTATAATGGTTTAAATAATGTTATTGACTTATTCCATAATCATACTTATTGACATGATATCATATATGGTCATATTCTTAGCTTCTTATTAGTAATATTTCATTGTTACTTGTTACTCGGGTCTTTATTGCCTTTTGTTCTTATGCGTGTTTTGCCGAATAAATTCTTATTCTTCTTTTAAGGTTATAGATACCTTATATCCAGAATGGTATTAGTGTAACATATATCATATTTATTCATTCAATTCATTTATATTAGTACTATGTAATGATGATCATGTAGAACGAGTCGCATCACATCGTGGAGATGGTATTCCGTACGTACGCACGAGCGACGATATTGTTCCCATGATCATGGAATTGTATTTAAGTGTATTTATACTATTTCAGTATCAATAAAACTTTATAATAATAATATATAGTTACTCATTACACCATTATACCCATCCTTGTAAGGTGATGGTGGAAAATAGAGTACACCACGGCGTGGAGATGGTATTTCGTACGTACGCACGCGCGGTGATTTCATTTTTCCGTAGGATGTATAGAAGGTGAATTAGGGTTGTTTCATATTTATAATAACATATCAGTATGTAAGTAATACTGATGTTATTACTTTGTCATGAAACAACAAAATAAGAAGAAGTTGAAGAAGAAAGAAATTGAAAAGATCGGTAATGGATATTACCTCTTCTTTGAAACGCCTCTTTGAATACTCCACTTAGGGAACTAAGATTGGTCTTTGAAGAAGACCAGTACCTCTAGGATTATTTTAGGGAAGTGTAGAAGGGATTTTGGAAGGGGTTGGCCGAGCTTGAATGCTCAAATTGGTGTGAGGAGGAGGGGGAGGAGGTGTCCTTTTATAAGGGAGGAGAGGAGCACCTTAGGAATATCTCAAAATATTATTTTATATTAAAGTCAAAATCGGTTTATAATGGTTCCAAAGGGTCTTATTTAGAAGATAAAGTGGGGATGGGTCGAAATCATGTCAACCAATAGGATTTAGACAAGTTTAGGTTATTATTTTAACCTTATCAATTAGATTTAACTCTAAGTTAAATAATTTAACTTTTACTGTGTCTTTTTGTTTTCTTACACTATATGGTTAATACACTTACTATAACATGCCAAAAGAACCCCAAGTTGTTTATTATTAATATATATATCCTTATCTATGTCATTTGGCCGAACATTAGATTTTTAGGAATAAAATAACAATTAATAATATAATATTTGATTTAAAAACTATTTTGTCTCAATTTTGACATTATTTGATATATGATTTTTGTGAAAGTAATAACAGAATTATATGTTCAAAACAAGTTGATTAAATCAACAATAATATATCATAGTAACCTATAAAATTAGTGTAATTCATAAAAAGTCTCAAATTACATTTATTTGAACATTTATAACATCAATTATGTTAACATTTCCTTAAAAGGGTAATTAGTGCATCATCGTTGTGTCATAAATAAATTAATTTATTTAGAGTCTAAAATTTATAAATAAAATATAATTATGTAGTAAATAGTTTTATCTTTCTAATAAATATTTATAGTCGAATTTATCTTATGTATAACCCCATATTAAAAATGTTTTAGTTATTAAACTATGATTTTAACTATTTTAACTATTCATTAAATAAAATAATATTAAATGTCATAATCTAATCCAAGTGGACCTAAATGGTCATATTATATTCATAAGGTTGTTTTTGGTCGAATTACACTTATCTAATAGAATTATGACATGTGTTATGGTAATAGTAATATCATATTTACCCTTAGTTACCCTATTTACTATTAACCGGGGTAAAAAAAAGTAAAAAGTTACTATTCACCAAAAATTATTTTCATCTCATTGAACCACATTTTAGTCCTTGATATTAACCGTGTCTGTCGGATTTTCGAAATTTAATTCACAGAAGCGGTAAAATTATGTTTTATGCAAAATTCAGTTTTTAACCCACCACTTAGTGGTTTCACTATTCATCAAAAATTGAAAGTTTTCAGAAAAGTACCAAAATTTCACCCTAGGATATAATTGATATTCTGAATTCAAAAATGATTTCTATTTTACAAAATTCCCAACATATAAGTTACATTAATTAATTGTATAATTAATTTCCGCTGTCACAACAAATAGCGTGTTTTTAAGAGATAATAACTATCAAAAGATTGACACTTGTTTATAACTGGTTTAAATGTGAAATTACATCCAATGTCCAACATTGTATTAAATTGTAAAAATATATTATAAATATAATTTAAAACCACTAAAATTAATAATTTATCACTATTAATTATTTCGATTAAAAAAGTTGTTTTTAATTAAAATTTAGTAATTTTCACTATTCATCAGAATATGAAAGTTATCCGAAAAGTACCAAAATTTCACCTTAGGCTAAATTCGATACTCCGAATCCATAAATGAAGTCCATTTTAAAAAATAAAATTTACAAAATTTCAAAAAGTGGTTATTACTATTCATAACGGCTATTTTTAATAATATCTTAATAGCATATCGTTGTTTAGCGAAACTTGGTGTTGCGTACAACACACGCTATCGTGGAAGGTCACGATTGCGTGTAATTCAAGCCAGGTCAGAGATGTGTGTTGTGAAAGCTCTTTTTGGTGTAGCGTATAACACAAGACATTAAAGAAATTAAAAAGAATATTTTTCATAAAATCTCGGGGTGTTACACAAATACTATGATTTATAATGAAAATGTAGAGTTGGATGAATCAAGGAAATGTGTTAAAAAATCATTTTTGTGGAAAAATAATATGTTTATTGAATTTGAATTATAATAGACAAGATTGTGTTTTTATGTATTTCTTCTAGATTTGATAATAATCTTATGGATTGTTGTTTATAATATGGAAATATAATTATAATTCTTTTAAAAAGAATAAATTCTCTTTCCATACATTTTCCAAAGACTTAATAGTTTAATTTTAATTCATATTTAGATGCCTACATTGGTGGTTGTAGAAAAAATATAAAGAATATCTTAGGAACCTAATATTATCTAGGTAAATCATTGGTATCCATTCTAGAAGGAAACAATACTTTATTGCATTATCTACAACTGAATCATAATATATTTTTATTAGTCAAAGTTGTTCCCAAGAATTGTGAATGAAACACACATTAAAGAATTATGTATTAAATTATAATCATGTATTAAACAAATGTGATAAAACTAGTTCTATCATAGTTTCAAATAATCAAATAAATAGACATATAACAAATCATATGGACCTAAGGCATCATTATTTAGGATAACACACTCAAAAATGTGATATAACTTGTGAGTTAATCTCTTATAAGAATAAAGAGGCATATATTTCTATTAAACCCCGTTCTCGTGAATTTTTTAATTTTATTAATATATAATTATTTTTATTTTTATTTTAAAAGAATTTATCTTCTCTAATTTAGAATAATTTTAAATTGTAAAATTTCATTTATTAATGTTTTATATTAATTAAAATTAATTTTGTATATTATATATTTTAAATAATGATATTTAAAAAATATAACTATTTTCTTTTAGTGTATTTTTATATCATTTATTAATATTTATAATAAAAAACAATTTATGTATGTAAACAGTTTTTGATTTGGGTTTGTGACCTAAAATCTAATAATACCTTGACCCTTTTTCCTTTCACATAAATATCTCCTTCTATAAGCTAAACGATTACCCCAAAATTGTCGATCATTGGTTGAACTCCATTCGTCCATGAATTCTATAGGAAATTCAATGTGATGTGATAAGGTATAATATGGTTCTTCAATTAAATCCAAAGGTTTTTTTCTATAAAGAGTTATTTATAGGAATGACATCGATATGTCTTGGATAAAGAGAAATGAGATGTTTCAGAAGAAAATGATTCATTCTCAATTATGGGATTTTATCATTGATGAGAATAAATATTTTTTCCTTTTTGAGTAATGGGTAAATGAGTTCATGAGAATCTTTGAGTTCCAGTACTATTAAATAGAGGATGTTATATCTTAAAATAGCTATAGTAATGAAATGTTGTTTTCACATACTGAGTTAGTTGAGTTCATTCATTATCCCCAAGAGGGAGAGTTCAATTTTAGTTAGAATCATTTTGAAACAAGTTCATTTTAATCAATAGAGGTATTCAAGTTCTAGTCATGTGTCTCTTATTTTGAGAAGAAATGTGTAAATGATATTCCAGAAAAGTGGAACGTTTTTTGTATCTTTATAAAGGCTAGAAAAACATATAGATCTGGTGAGTTAGATAATGTTTTATTTTAGGACATGTTCTTACCATATGTTCTGATAAATAATCTAAATCTCAAATTACCTAGGTACAAGATTCATTTTATTCATCATTAATGAAAATGGAAATGAAAGAAAAACTATAATCATTAAGGTTGACTAATCTATCTAGTTTTGATGAAAAAATAAGTTGATCTTAATGAAGGATATGTAGTGAATTGTAAAAAAAGTAACACTCTATACATAATTTTATTAATGATCATTATTTATTTTTGGGGCAATATTTTAATTTCCTTGAAACAAATTGGTCAAGAAGGCGTGGCTCAGGGGGATCTATCCCAAACCTCACCACCCAGGGATGTAGCACTGAAAAAGATGGTGTCTTCTATGGATGTGAAGGAAACAATGTCTTCTAGAATATATCCGTAGTTTTCATTAGTATATCCTACTATAGTTGATCAGGATCTGATTAAGGAAGCATAGTTGTTTACAACCTTTTTGATGAATCAGTTGAATTTTGTAAGTGTATTGAACTAATTATTCAATAAATAGTTTTTGATCCAATGGAATGTCTACTTGAGGCTTTTCCACATTATTCAGAAAATAAAGATATACTAGAAGAAATATTAAATCATTAGAAAACTCCACCAATTATTCATGGATCAAATTTTATTGGAGAGAGAATTATTGATTTGGATATGGAGACTATTGAGCATTATCACACACCACATGTACCACCACCACAACTAGTGTTTCATGAGGTAACACACATAGTTAATAAAAGATGAAATATTTTAGAAAAAAATATTTTTCATTTATTTTATGATAGATTTTAACAATATTAGAGTATATTAATATGATTTAATGGTGGGGAGTGTTTTTTATTAAGGTGATATTAGAGAAATTCTGGGGTCCTATATTTACGAAACTGATTTTGATAAGATTTTAGGGTTGTTGGATATCTAAAAAATGTTGATAATAACAATCCAATCTTCCACTAATGTTCATCAAGATACTTTTGAGGTAATTTATAATGATCCTAATGAATGAAATGATTTAATAATGGTTTTAAATATGTTAATCCAACCAAGTTAAATTTCAATGAAAATCGTGTTATGGTTTCATCTCCAAGACACTCCCTCCAAAATATTCTAGTGGTGAATTCATTCATGTTTCAAGAAGTTCATGATGAGATTAAGTCTTTTAAGAAATAAATTTAATAAATATTTCTCATTGTATTAATTATTGATTAAAACATATTTTAATTCATAAAAAAGATTTATCCCTCTATATCTTTCACATAATAACCTTCAGTTATTCCATATTTTCATAGATAAGATGATTGAAATTTATTAGAATTTAATTTTGTGCCTTCTCAGATTTAGTGTCTTTTGTGGAATTTTCTCACATTAGTTCAGTTGTATGAGTTAAATAAGAACCTGATAAGTGAGTTCCAAGATTAAAAGTAAGCTATAAGGAATCTTGGTATTGGAAGAAAATGGTCTTGAATTACCATGTTGGACTTATTCAAAATTTTCTTGGTACAATGGGGGAAAAATGTGGGAGTACATAAGAGAAAAAGGGATATGGCCTCATGTTCCATTTGAACAATCAATGAAAACACTCAAATTATTTTTATTTTAAATAATGGGATCTATCTTGTAATTATAGATTTATATTGTGAATCATCAAAATAGGAATCAATTTTTAAATAAAATGGAGATCTAGTTGTGTGAGTGTATCCTGGAGTTAAATATTAGGTTTTTTATAGACCTCTAATAATTGCTCCACTTATAACATAAGATGAAAATGCTTTTGTGGATTAATTTGTGTAAATATGAAAATTCTATTAGGAGTTCTCAAATTATCTAATATTATATTATTATTGTTAAGGATGTAATTAAATGTTTTTTAGAAAAGGTGGAATGTATTAATAGAATATTTCATCTATGAATTGATGAATGATCGGTATCCAAGGTTCATTGATACAAATTGTGAAGAATATCTTAGTATAAATTTATCCAGGTATATCTTCTTTTAAAATTGATCCTTTTCCCTGTCCTATGATAATTTATTCTTCAATATTTCTTAAAAAAATATTTTATCCTTTAAAGTAACTCTCAAAAATGTTTGATATCATTTTTATCAAATATATACACATACAACTTTCATTCTTTTTGAGTTTATGAATTCAGAAAGTTTTACTAGGAATACAATGTGTGTTGAAACCTTATTTTATATGAGAAGAACTAGGATTGTAGGTCTTGATCTTCTCGATAATTATAGTGGTACATGGTAGAATATTGAATATGTTTATAATCCATCCATTGTGACCAAACAAGGTTTGATACACCCTTGTCTTCTATATATTCCAAGAAGGACCATCATCGTCTAAAACTATCAATAAATCCCCATTCTTGTCTACTAGTGCATAAGATTTTAGTAAAGCTTGAGGTCATCTTGTAAACAGTAACAATGGTCCTTCCCAACATTTGCAAGTAAAATATTTTCTTTGATTAGAAATTGGATCTGTTACAATTCAATGCAAGGGAATTCTTACATTAACAATGGAGACTCTAATTACCACAAAAACCAAAACTACTTTCAAAATACCTCCACCCAAACAACCTACATATTTTGACCCTATTCACATACCCAGGTTTATAGTTGATATATTTTATTTGTTTCTTGTGGGTGTTCAGTATATGTAGGTGTGTAATCAACTGAAAGATTAATGAATTCTGTATTTATTAATTTTTGATATTTCTATTGGTGACTTTTTTCATTTAATGTGTTTAATCTCTATTTTCTTTTTTCATAATTAATTTTTTACAAAATTCCACATCTAGTATAAGAACTATAATTGAATATTCCCTTTCACTACATCAATATTAACTTTTTTAATTCAATAAATACCCTAGACTTTTAATGTCACAAAATGGGGTATTTTTCACCCCAAATATTAATAAACAAAGGGGAAGACCTTTACTAAAATGTTATATTTTTTGGGAGATCATAAAATTTTCTATTAGAGGGAAAAAGTTTATCCCTACCATAAAAATGGAATAGTTTCATATTAAAGGGAATAATTAATAAAGAAACACTAAATTTTTAAGTCAATATATATCATATATATTTTTGTGAAATATTTTTAATCCATTCTAAATATTAATTTTTTATATATTACGATTTTTCTGATCATAAAAAATGTGGAGACTATTGGACTATTAATGTTTTTCTAGCATATCCTATGATTGTTTTTGGATATTATGGTCCCAAATTCCATTAATACATTAATAATTATTTTAATATTATATTTTTTAAGAAATATCTATTTGTATTTAAAGTTATTAAACAATAATATCATTATGTGTTCAATTCAGTACATTTTTTATGGAAGTTTTCTTAGCTTGGACATGGTGATTTGTGATAAACATAGCTATGTGAGGAATATAATACATGATAGTTATCATATGTCAATCACCAGATGATCTATTAACATTTTTTAGTTGGCTACATCATAGAAATAACTATGTATAAATTGTATATGTTGATCAATTCATTAAATGAATTGGTTTTATGTATTATTCAACTATAAGGATTTTAAAAGTGGTGAAATTTGAAACAAGGTTCAAAAAGAATACATAAAATTTGGTACATTATAGAAAATCTTCTATGAATCAATTTCGATATGTGAAATAATATATGGATAAAATATTTCTATGAATAAATACTAGCTACATGGATCATTTTAACTACATGAATTCTAATTTGAAATATGGTTATGTGATGATTTTTATTATGATATGTTGTGTTGTAATCAATATTTATTACTATAAAATCACATGAGTTAGAATTTAATATTTTTATATAATATTTAATTAATGGATCACCTCTTTATAGTAAAAATTATTATAATTAGAGGAAATTATTGGGTCGGGAAATAAGTACAATGATAATTTATTTTTCATTACTATTGTAGAGGTATTTCCAAGAAAAGGATATATATCTAATCTTATATTTTAAAGATCATGTGTTTTATGTTTATGTGAGAAGATTATTCAATGTATGTTCAATAATATATTTATCATGATATCTTAAGTGTAATATATATATATATATATTGAGTAGAAGAGAAGTGTCTCCTCAGTTTACAAATAATTATTTCTTTCATGAGTCTCCTGTATACTACTCTATTTTTTTTAAAAAAAGAGGCATTATATTCTGTAATTGTGTGATATTGATAATCTATTATGTTATTATAGAATAAAATAATAAGGATTCTATATATTTTTATCATCTCTCTAAGGTATTTATTTTATCTATTAGCTATATATTACAACTATGTGAGGAACCTATAAGCAATATTTTTTCTAATCGCATGTTGTAAAAGGTTATTGGTAAAAGTACCTAGAAGGTTATTGTTTTTAAAGACATTATGGATCCTAGATTAAAGTACTATTTCTATTGTAATAGGTGACTTCTAATTAAACTCAGTTATATTTCCAATGGTAAAAGAACTTGTAGTCCCCAAAAAGGACTAGTCTAGTAAAAATCACTAGACACATGTAGAATAAGGATTGTAGAGTTTACTAGGGAACTTATATTCCCCAAAGCACTATAAATAATTCTTTAGATTCTTTTCTTATATTTGATATTATTCCATCAACATATTGTATTTATGAAAATATCATAAGCTGGTCATATCCACAAGAGGGTGGTTTTCATTGAAATAAAAATTGCATGAACTTAAGTCACCATGTGGAGAATCATTGTAGAGTCTATTGAAAATAAAAAAATGATATAAGGATTAATGGTAGTATGATGAGTATGGATCCACCTTGTATAGGGATTTAGTAGTAGTAGTTGATATAGTGACTAGTTATTCCTTACTTATAATATGTTTAAATATATGAATATTGACTTTTAGATCTAATTTATAATACATATATAAATGTGTTGACATGTTTATACATACAAATAATTATTCATTCTTTTTTTGAGACACCTTTAGGGGTTTGGAATAGAGTTATTCTTCACAAACCATTTATAGACACTTCAATAGTTATGAATATCCACATATAATATTCTAGGTAACTACATGTGTGATGGTAGTTATAGAACTCTTTGATTTTATCATTTCAATTTTTCTAGAATGGAATTAGTTCCTACATTGGAGTTGGAGTTTGTGATGCATTGTTCAGAGGCCATATTTTCACATTAGTAATGCCTACTTATCTTACCTTTGTATTAGTTCATATTTTGACTGAATTTTATGATGGGTTGTTCTCATATTATATGTTTTTGGTTTTGTGGAATAATGTTCATTAATAGAGAGAATTATTTCATATTATATATTCTTATTTTCTCCGTTATTCTGTGTTTTTTGTAATTTTTCTAGAATTTATATATTATAGGATGGTCATGATGAGTTTCTACTAGAATACATCTATTAATTTACATTTTAATTGATGTGGGTAAATTATTCCTAAAATTTTCATTGAGTCAGTTGTTGTCAGTCTCTGTCCAATAGGGATAGATAATTACTTATCGGTTTGTATTAATTTGATATAATGTTTTTTAAAAAATTTAGAAAATGGTTACTACATGCTTATAAAGAAAATCTTAAGAGATAATATTTTTCCATGAAGAGACTTACTGAATAGAAATTAATTTTTGGAAGTGAAGATCATTCTATTTTGGAATGTAATGCTTCTCTAATAGTAGAGGATTACGTTTATATATAATAAGTTGAGGGGGAATTAGTTATGTTAAAATAATATGTATAATTAAAAATCATTATTATTAATATTTATAAAATTACAAGAATACTTTGTATAACCAATTTTAAAAAAATATTCAAGAATAATATCAATAAAGGACATATGTAGGACCGTTAAAAAATATGTTTGAGTGTATCATGAGATAAAAAACAAGTAATATATGAAATGATGGACTTGGATAAAGTGGATATTATCCTATAGATAATAAAACTCTTTTTAAAAAATGCATAGATCTAGAATATTCAATGATAATTGTGTGTCTAAAAAACAAAAACTGAGAATTCCCAATTAACAGTTATAAATATGTTCTATTAATGATGAGACATGGGATGAATAAATAATGTCTTTACAGAGTCTATAGAGCTCACTAGTAAACGGAAACCCACAAGATTATTTCAACTTGAAGAAGAATACATGAGTAATTATTTATTTATTAGCTACTTAATTTTTACATGAATTTGACATATGGAATGGTATTGTAACATAAATGATGGTAAAATAGTAATAATTAAATCACTATGGAACAAATCCCTTTTAAAACATAATATATTCATTATATAGACAACATATAGTAACATATATAATATTTTAAGGTTTAGTTTCATGAAAATATGAAATGTAATTCTTGAATAAAATAAAAAATGATATAATGTACTTAAAAGGATTATTCATATGTTCATCAAATGTACTCTTGACTACATATCATATCATTGGTACATATATAAAAAAGGGCGAGTATAAATCTCAATAAGGGTAAAACAAAGGAAATTGAAAATATATAATCATCATGGAAAATAAATGAGTTATAACATGATGGAATAATCATAATTACATAATACATTACATGTGAATGTGAATATAACTTAAAATTTAAACATTCATAATCATATCATAATAGATTATCATAAATGTTTCACAAACCATAATTAACAATGTTATTCACTATGTTATCATAATATGTGTCATCTATAGGGATTATTTCTTTACCAAATTAATTAGTGTGATCCGAGGGTACAAAAAACATTTTTTGTAATTTTTGTGAGCTAAAAAAATCATAATAAAAACATTTCATTAATAACATGTGAAAAATAAATCATGGATTTCATATAAAATAACCTAGTATATAAATACTTAAAAAATAATGATTCTATCATTTTTAAAACATGTAAATGGAATGTGGATTTCATACATGTAAATACACAAAATATCAAATTCATTTTTCATCTAGGTGTATACCCATGGGGATAGAATGGGATTTTCTATTTACTATATAAGATAATTTCATTTAAAAGAGGTAAATTTATGAAATGAATTTTCCTGTATGATGGTATACAAAATGAACTAATGAAAAAAAAATGAGAGTGGTAAAAGGTATTCCATAGATTAATCATTATTTTAGAAGAAATGCGATAAATAAAATTGTAGGTAAATGAACTATTTAAACTTTAAGAAGGCATGGTGAAAAGAAGTAATTTAATGGAAAAGAAGTGAAGGATAATTCTATTACATTAATTCCTTCATCATTTCACACATTTTCCACCTCCTAAATAATATACACATTTTTATTAAATCATGGAACTAAAATTTAATTATTTTTATCTTTTCTCATTAATTATCAACTAAAATCATTGGATTATATTTCTTAATTTTGAACATTGAAATCCAAATGTTTTGATATGTTACATTCCTTAAAATTTACCATCAATATTCAATTTAATGATCTTTATTAATTTTAATTTATAAATTATTATCTTTAACTCCATAATCCTATAAATAATTATATTTCTATAATTATTAATATGTAATGATTTTTAACAATTCATTAATATGGGAATAAGAATATAATTTACAACCTCCTCATGGTCATTTAATTAACCATAATTAGGAAAATATCAAAAGAAGAAGTAGAGAATTATGAAATAAGAATAAATTTTAAATATGATTTATTTAGTATGTTACCATAACTAATATAATTATAACATACTTCACAATTTTTCATTGAATAAATCTATTTTAATTTATTTAGTAATAAGAAAAACCAAAGAGGAAAATGTGGGAAGAGATGATGAAAGTTTACTCTTTCCTCATTATTGCTTCTTCTATACAACACTAAACTCACTTGATGTTTTAAGTTCATTTACACTATAATACCATTAAGGGTTATGTAGGGAATAATAGATAGGATTTTTTAGAGATATATCTTTAGTAATTGAGGAAGGAATGGTTTTCCTTGGGGAGGGATAGGGGTTAATCATACTTAAGGAAATGTGTGTTTTTTGGAAAAAATATTGAATAAAATAGTATATCTATGGAAACCCAGATAATATTTATTTTTTTCAAATTATGGATTATATATAAATATAGTAAAATATTCTAAATTTATACATCACTATAAACCAAATTCACTAGTTTATTAAAATGAATGTGGAAAAAATGATAAAATGTTAGTTTTAGTGATTTTTTTTTGACATTAGGCTTTGAAAAATAATTTTTGGACATAGAATATAAATTTAATGAATTATTCAACTGATTAAACATTTTTTTGGTAATTTTTAAATTTATATATTTAATGAGATAGTTATTAAATTGATAATGAAGTAATTTAAAATACATCAATTATGAAAAACTATAAATTAACTTTTCACCTAAAATTGATGTATTTAATAAAATTACCAAAACAATAACCCTCTAAAATTTTGATGTCATAATTATGGTTATGAAATTTATTTTCTAAATAAAATAATTTAAGATAGGTAATTTTAAAATTTTAATGTTAAAAATATTCTTTTTCTGAAATACATTAAAATAGGGGTTATAAAAAATGTTCTTGTATTTTAATTGAGTTTTATATTTTTGTATTTATTTTATGGAATAATAATACTTCTATTTCATGATAAATATTATTATTTATTATTTTTGAGATAAAATACTATTAAAATGGTTGATTTACTCTCCCCAGTGATCAAGATACAATTCCCAATTGTCTTGTTACTATTTCAACTATCACATGACCACCTATAAATACCATTTTATTCCACAATTCAAATTCTCTAAAATTGTTAAAATGATTCAAAATTTTCTGTTAAAAATATATAAATTTATTTACTATTATTATTCCACATTTATATAGTGTTTTTAATAGGAGTAATGATTTTTTATGATTGGAATGTTCTAAAATTTTCAGTTATACATTTCTTATTTTATATTTTTTGTCCCATTATATTATTTTAAATTTCCATGGGTTTAGTTTTCAGTGAATGTATTTTACATAATTATGGGATAATGATTTCTTTCGTTTTTTTGGGATTTTCTTATGTGTTATTAAATATAATATAATACATATTATTCACGAAATAAGTATTAATAATTAATTATGGGTCATTACATTCTTACCCCTTTATAAAGTTCATCCCCAAAATATCAACTCATATTATTGGTTGATAATATATGATCATACTATTATTTAATAGTTTCTTCTAATTCCCTTATTCCCTATTCATATTTATGGATCTACTCTAAATTATTTACATGTTTACTTCTCATGTTGCATAGAAATTTGTCGTTATGTTCCAAGATATTCACTAACTGCTCCTCCTAAGAGAGGTAATTCCCTAATTATGCCACATCTAGATTTAGTAAATGTGAGGGGTCAAGTATATAATTCCTTAGGATAGCTACAAGGAATACATTATTAACACATGTTATATTTAATATAAGTGTTAGATGACAAGTTACTTCTCCTATGTGATCAAGGTTCTCAAAGGGGTCAATATATGTAGGGTTATGACTTCATTTCTTTCAAAACATAATCACTATCTTCCATGGTGATATTTTAAGGGATATATTTTCTCAAAAATAAAAATATAATTCCCTTAGATGGTTGTTAGCATAGATATTATAACGATTTTGAGAATAATTTAAATGTTTTGTAAGTATTAAAAATTTTATATCATTTCGTGCAAAATATTGATTCCATGTAGATTTTTTAGCAATAAACTCACTAAAAGTAAAAGTTATACATCACATCTCATATAGTTATTTAGAAGGATCCATTTCTAATTTTTATTAAATTCTTTTGTTGTATAAGAACTCAACTATTGTGATATATTGATCCCATGTATATTTTAAACCTATTTAGAATGCTATAATAATGTGTTATAATGTATAAAAAGTACTTTTAGATTGTCCATAATATTTGGGATGATAGGTCATGAAAAAATTCAATTCAATTTCTAGATCATGTTGAGGACTTCTCTTGAATTTAGAGTATAAACATGGATCACAATAAGAAACAATTTGATGAAGTACCCCATGAATCCTGACCACTTTATATATATATTAGAAATTTTTTCATAAGCAAAATCTTAAAAAAATAAATTATGTGGGTAGTATTAGTGTGTTGATCCTCTATTAGCCATATCACATTGTTTCCTTTGGATTCCTTCATGATACTAGTGGAAATTCCCATGGTGTTGTTCCCTTATTGACATTTAGGAATAAGAATTGTTTCATTATCCACTTGACCTTCTATAAACCTTATTCCTTGGTCTTCTATAGATTAGATTTAAATTTATAATAAAATAATGACATTGAGGAATACTGAGAAATATCTTTTGTTATGTTTACCCACCAAAAGTGCTCTCAAAGATCATAGAGAATCTTTTTACTCCTAGGATGGATGAATATAGATATACTATGTGTACCATCCAAATTTTCATTCTTTTTATCCAGAGATGAAGGAATTGAAAGTATATATATAACCCCATGAAATCTTATTTATCTATGTTTAATTCATGATGATTCCCCTCTTTTACCGATTTATCTTTCATTTGAGATGGAATATCATCCATTTGTGCCAATTTGATCCTATATTGTATAGATGGTAGAGAAATAATTTGTCAATGGTAGTATGTATTCCCTAACATTAAAATTTTTATTCCCATAATTTCCATTTCAAAGAAGATTTGGTCTATCTCAATCCACATCAATGATATAGTAGATGTTTCTTTTCTGTTAACAGTAGAAGCTACCTTATTTTCACTTCCAGGATTGTAGTGAAGAGAGAAATCACTATCTTTGACTAGTTCTTACAATATTCACTGGCACACATTGAGATCCTTTTTTGTGAATCTATACATAATACATTGGTGGTGTATGTATATATCATATTTCCCCCATAAATATTCTGCATCAAAATCTTCATAGAAAACATAATTGTAGTTAACTGTAAGCCATGTGAAGGATAGTTCTATTCATGAGGCATTAAATATCATTATACAAAGAAATCACTTTGTCATTTTGAATGGGAAATAATCCATGAATTTATATGGATGCATCACTAAAAATAAAAAGTAATTACCCATAAGTGGATAATGCTAGCACGGGTTCACTAACTAATCTCTTTATCAATTCATGGAAACATTATTCACACTCCTTCATCTAGATAAACTTTAATCCCTTTCAAGTTAACATGGTTAATGGACTAGAAAGACATTAATTTTTTTTCGGAATCCTTATATAATGTCCTTCATGAAATAGGAAACTATGAATATGTATTATAGTACATGGATATATGTAATCCTCCATAATCTTTTTCATAGTAGTAGAAATAATGATTCATTCATTCGTCACGATGTTCCCCAAAAAATACTAGTTATTGTGAAATTTTTTTCATTTTATGAATTTACCAAAAAGTTTCACCTTATTTATTGTTTGTAATAAAAATTATTACATGATCATAATGATCCATGTGAATGTTTGGATATATCATAATAAAATCAATAATTTCTAACAGAAACATATCATGGAAATATTTAAAGACTCTATTCATAAAATCTATAAATATATAATGAGTATTAATCAATCTAAAGGGTTTAAAGCTAACTTATAATTCCCATATCATATTCAGATACTAGCCTTTTGGACATTTTCTTTCTTCACCAATAACTAATGATACATCAATCAGAGTTCAAAATTAAAAAGTAATTGAGCCCTATAAAGGTGGTTCAATAAATAATCAATCTGTGGAAGAAGGAATTTATTCTTCGTTGGGATCCCATTATCCTCTCTATAATCAATACATAACCACAATGATCCATCATTGATCATTGTACAGAAAATATGTGCTCTCCAAGGATAAAGACATGGTCAAATAAAAACCCTCCCCAAAATATATTGACCACAATTCATTAACACTTCTAACTCCATATATTCCATTCTATACAGGGTTTTTTATATTTTCTTGGATCCAAGTATATGATAAATGAAAAAATCCATATCTATATCAAGGGAAAGTCTAGGTAACTCTTTAAGAAATAAATCAAAATGTTCCCAAGGAAATTGTACATTTTATATCACTAGACATTACCTTTCGTTTTTTATAAATAATTTCCATAAACATGTCTATAAGAGGTGATTATAGATACATTTAAGGATGGTTTATCTCTCCTTTGAAAATAACATCACACTCTCTATTTAGGACCACTGATATTTCCTTGTTTTAGCAATTATACATAGAATCATGATTTTAGATCTAGTCCATACCTACTATTATATTGACTTCCAACATGGGAGTGAAAAATATATTTATGATGAGATTGCACTCACCAATGTTGAAACTAAAATTTCAATATTTGACTGATGCGGAATAACTCATATTGTTGTTTTTACTGATAACACTACTTCTGCTATTCTGGGTTTTATTATACAATATTTTTATACTTGGATGAAATAAGAGAATATGTACATATAAAAAAAACCAAATTATTTAATAGATTTTAGAGAATAAAAAGTTTTCCTACCACACACTACTTGGAGCCACTACTTCAGCAATTTTTAGTATGAAAGCATAAAATTTATCAATTTTTATATGTGGAGGTTGATTGCGGTTACCCTAAAATTATATTTAATTTATAAATTGATTTAGAAGGTGCCTTTGATTTTAATACATGAAACATTAAAATTATTAATTTCCATATAACATATTCCAATTTTTTAATTTCTGTTATGATATTGAGTCTTCACCTCAATATAATTATTTTGAGCTACATTTTCATATCTTATAGTCATTTAACACAATCCACTCATAAGAAAGCAGTTCCATGAATTTTTCTTCCCACATTTGTTGCACATGGGTAGTTGTAGCTTCTTCCCTCCTCTACCATGATCAAAATTATTCCATGAGTTTGACTCCATTACTATCTTATTTTATTTTTCCTATGTGACTACACCATCTCTCCAATATTATATTAAACCATTAAATTACCCAATATCACTCAATTGTTTTAATTTTCTACATTTGCAAGATCTATAAATAGACAAGGTCTCATCCAAATAAATAACGTATCAACCATTACTTTAAGATCAATAAAAATGATGAATGTGTATTAAGAAATTATTTTATTGTTAATTTTGTACCAACCCACATATTCATTTTCCTTCTTCTTTATCTATGAGAACTCCTTGTCTATTTTTTTCTAATCGAATGTGGAAAATATCTATTTAAAAAGAATATAATGAACTCTTCTCACTCTATAACATAAATTTTTCCTCTATGAATTGTGTTCCAGATTAGTGTCCAACAATGATAAGACTATCCTTTTAGATGTGTACTTAGAAAGTGAATTTCTCTATATTTAAAGAATGGAGTATAAGAAATATATTTTTTGTAGATTAAATCCATTATTCAGAAATTAATGGATCCATATATCAACTAAAGGATGGTGTTCGTTGAATCTTGAAGGTCTCAGGTACATTTTCCCCTCCCAGGTGAAAATGGATGATCGCCATCATTCATGTTATTATTCATAACCACATATAGTTGATTCATCATTATCATACAATTTTCCATTCTATCATCCATCGTATTAATATGTTTTCTTAGTTCATCATCCATTTCACCCCCTCATTAATGTAGTTATCCCTATTTCCTAAAATTTTTATATATGAATAAAACCTTAGTATGAAATATGATATTTTTATTAATATTATAATTATAATGAGATTTTATATCCTAAAACAACATGTTTAATGACATTATTTATTAATCTTATCTAATAAAAATTCCATTTTATAAATATCCTTCATAATGGTACATATAAATCATGTGATTAACTAAAAAAACCTTGAGAGTTTCAAACCAGGTGTGTAGAATGGCATGTTTTTATGCAACATATAATGATTAACTCAAATACTAATTCACCCTTTTCAGGGTGGTTACCACTTGGTAGAATTGTACTAAAGATACATCCACTTATATAATCCATAAATGGATTTAATTCCGTGGAATTAAAATACCTAATACACCACTAAAATTCAAGTATATTTTCATATATTTTGTATTATCTATAGGTATCATCAAATTGATTTCTAATAATAAAATTCACAATTAATTGAACTATGTTATGATACCAACTATGTCATCTCACCTTTTTAAAAATTAAAAAACTTAAAAGGTACAACACATAGTAACTCAAAAGAAACTATAAGGTTTAATATCTTTTGAAATTATAAAATTAATACATTAATAAAAAATATTCTAATCAATTGGGATGGATTCTCCATGGGTTTACATGAAGTGACGTTTTACTGCATCTCATATCATGGGGAAATACTTCATGTCAAAGGCATAAGAATGATTCTAATTATGGGATAAAAAACATAATGCAATATGATAGATCATCATTGAAAATAATCAAGCTGTAAAATGTTATAATAATAAAAATTTCTTGATAAAAATTTGATAATGTGGCAATAAAATAAAATATATACATTCATAATCATATCACTAATGTTTATCACTATGGTATTATATAAAGTAATTACCGAGATTATCCACCAAGGGTTCGTAATACGTTTCATCTCTTGAGATTAATTAATAAACTAATGAATTTTTGTTCTATAGTTGCGCACCGTTCATATGAAATAACTCTTATGTTACATAATAATTATAACAAAACATTTTATCCACAACTCATGAAAAATAAATTCCATGTTTAATATAATTTCATTCAGTATATATGTTCTCAAATACTTTAATGTTACATAATATTTAACCCACAAAAATGGAATGTGGGTTTTGTAAAAGTAATTCAAAAAATTAATTTTTTTATTTTTTCAAATAGGTAAATTTAAATGAGTAAGGATGGGTTTTGGGTATTCACTATACAATTGTATTACATGTTAAGGTTGGAAATTCTATAAATGAATTTGTTCTCATGATGGTGCACAACATTGATTGAATAAAGTGAATAATGAGAGTTAATGAAAGTATACCATAGATAAAAAAATATTTTGGATGTTTTTGGATTAATAAAATTAAATTTAAATAAATTAATTCATCATTTAGAAGGCTTACTAGAAATAGTTACTTTAATGGAAAAAAGAAGAGGAGAATTCCATTTCCCTAAATCCCAATATATTTCATCACTTATCCAAAACCTATCTAAAGGACATGGGAATACATAAACATGGAAATAGAAGTGAATTATAGTAATTTTTAAATATTTATAAATTATAATCACAATATTATATTTCTTAATCCCCAATGTTAACTATGAATAATTTTGATATGATACCTTCTTTAAAATTTCACATATTCCTTTGATTTAATGTCATTGATTAATTTCTATTTTTTAATTATTAAGGTAAATTATATAATCTTATAAATAATTATATTTATAAATTTATATATAATAAATTATTTATTATAATTATTTGTTAGCATGGTGATAAAAAAAATAATTTGAGCCATATTCATGGCCAGTTAACAGACACTTACCGGGAAGATATCAAAATAATAAGAAACGAAATGTGAAATATCGATATATTCTAAATGTAATTATTAATAAAGGTTAAAATATTAAATATAATTCTAAAATACTCTATAATTTATATTATAAAATTAGGGTTTAATGTAATTGTGTTGAATATGAATAGATGAGTAAAATGGGAGAAGTTTTAATGTAGTCTTACTAATTTATTATTGTTTCTTATTTTTTAGAATAGTAATTTTTCTCACATTTGGAGTTTTTTATAATATAAAAAATCCATAATTATATAATGGGATTAAGATATATTATTTGGGTAATGGTTTGGATTCTGTAATTGGGGTGTGAAGTGTTTTTCCAAGGGGAGGGAGAGGGGTGATTTATTCATGAAGAGAGGGTTATTTTTATGATAAAATCTGGAATAAGATAATATATCCTAGATGGAAATTTTAATAGTCATTTTTGGTAGTTTAGAACATAAAAGAATAAATTCAAAATATTTATTATTTTAAAATCCTTTACAAACCAAATTGAATTGTTTATTGAAAGTAAATTTTAAAAAATGAAAAAAATTTATCTCAAGGGAACACTTTTGACTTTAATATTCTGAAAATAATTTTTCGATTCTGAATTTTATTTTTATTTATTATTTAAATTATTAAACATGTTTTTGATTGAGACTCATGAAATATAATTGATTAATTAATTTTTATATCATGAAGGACGCAATTTAAATTACAGGGGTTATAAAATTTTTTATTTCTTACTATACAGCTATGAATAAAATTATTTTTGAAAAAAAAATAACCCATAGAAAATTATGATATTATTATTAAAAAATTGATATTCATTTTTTTAAAATAAATTTTTACATTTTTAATTGAATATTTTAATATAAAATATAACATTTTTATGAAATACAATAAAATACAATTTATTAAAAAAATTCATTAATTTTCATTTTGTTTTTTATATTGGTATTTATTTTATTTCACTACAGTGCTCATATATATTGATAAATATTACATTTTATTATTTTTTTGTCAAATTTCTATTCTATCGACAATGTTACTATTTCTAATAGTCATGTTACAATACCTAACTACTAAGTTACAATTACGATGGTCATATTACAATGTTCACAATAATATTCCTATGATCATATTACCTCCAATAAACAACTCTTCATTAATTCAATCAAAAATCAATTAAATTTATCTCAAGGTTCTATATTTGACTTTTATAGGATATTTATAGGTTTACTAATGTGTTTTCAATTTTTATAGTGTTATTTATAAGAGAAATGATGATATCATTTAATAAGAATACAAATATTCCCATTACACCCTTTCTATTTTATGTTTTATTCCCATTGTAATATTTTCCATTTTTATGGTTTTAGTTGATACATATTTTATAATTATTCATTAATGAAATAATTTCTTGCCTATTTGTTTTGTAATTATAATTCTATATAATATAAGAAACAATATTCAAGAAACAATTACTGCTAATAATTTTTTGGTCGTTACATCTACCATACCAATGGTAAATGTAATTTTGTTAGGTCTACAAGGTTGAATACCCTGAGAGGGGGGGTGAATCAGGGTATGACTAATTTATAATTAACGCCTGTTCTGATCTTGTTTCACTATTAATCCAAACACTCTTCTCTCTCTTTCCTGTTGCACAAAGTAAACAGAAAGTAAAGCAAACACAGGACACACCAATTTTACTTGGTTCACCGCAAAGGGATACGTCCAAAGAGTATACGCCAACAAGTTGTCAGTCGTACCAATTCCACTAAACTTAACTAGCTGTGGATACAAAGTCCAGGCTAGATCACTTCTATGCCCAGGCTCACTGCCTTTACAATGTTTAGGGTCAGTCCACTACTTTACCAAGGGTCACTCCCTGTTTCTCTCTCTCTGGCTCACTACCGGTGGAGAGGATCACCTTCTTCCTATTCCTATGCTCACTGCTCTGTGAAGGGAATCAACTCACAGTTTATAGACCTATAGGTCTTTTCATTTGCATGAATGCACACATCCTTAACTGTTGATAGATTCTATTTTAAAGTCCAACTTTCATCCACTGATGAATACCTCTTTGACTCTGACCACTGGGCAACTACCTTTGGAAAGTACCTTCGCAAAGCACCCTACTTCGCGAAGCTCCCAATTTCGCGAAACTCAAACAAGCCTTCGCGAAGCTCCTGCCTTTTCGCGAAGCTCTCTCGCGAAGCACCCTCGCGAAGCACTCTCGTGATTCTCATGCCATCACAAAGAAACGACTCTCGCGAAGCTTAGTAAGAAAACACAGAGCTCGCATGTTTCGCGGAGCTATAATAGCCGCCATGAAGCACCTCTTTTACGAAGCACACTGGCTCCGCGATCCACCTTCACAAATCGAGAGAAAAGTATTTTCTCTGAAAATTCTCTCTATTCTTCTCTCGAGGGGGTCGGCCTCTATTTATAGGCGATTTCACCGACCCTCGAGTTTTCCGCGCAAAGTAAATGCCACGTCATCACAAATCGCGAAGCTCCAAAGTTTCAGCTGCAATTCTGTCCAAATCGCGAAGCACCACGACAATTTTCCGTTCGCGGAGCTTGACATAGTCACGAAGAATCACTGTCAACATACCTTCGCGGCATCGCCGAGAACCTCCCTTGCAAAGCCCTTCACCGTCGCGATGCACTTCAGTCTCTGCTGCATGAATCTCCCTCGCGAATCCCTTCTCCGCCGTGATGCGCTTCAGCCTCTACTGTTCACGAAGCTTGACGTAATCGCGAAGACTCACCGCCTCCATTCTCCTGGTCTTCGCGATTTCCAAACCATGAATCATATCTTCACGAAATTCATGCCTTTGCCATATTAAATTATACTCTTCATGGAAATCCACTGTTCGCGATTCTCACCAAATTCCAAATTTTGGACCCCAAAAATTTGGCAAAGACTGGGAAACGGCGCCACCATGTACTGCTCTTTTGTACCGCCCCCAGATCTTCCTTTCCTTTTTCATCGTTCTTTGTCAACAAGTATTGTCAACAACTTCTTGGGAACTCAACAATTCTCCATGGAAACCTGCTTTGTCAAGAAACACAGTCAACCCAAAAATACTACAATGTTACCTTGAGGGATTTTTTCCCAACAATCCCCCCCTTTGGGTTTGTTGACAACTCTTCACAACTCTGCTCAGAAAGATTTTATACACTCTGATACCTCACTGAGTCTTCTTCCAGTTGCTACCACCATTCGCCTCTTGCGATTCTGATAGCATTCAAGGATTCACTTAACACGTACTCTAAGCCCACATGAGCAATGCTCGGAGTGAGAAACAAGAGTAGTATGAAAAGTTCATCAAGGAATCACTTCATGTCAAACACCAATTTGTCGATTCCAAACTGATACCAATTCATAAATTGATACCAATTGTTGAACCACACTGATCCCAATTGGTGAAAGCGGGACACCTTATCAGACCATTCCAACACCACTGTTACGCTTTTATCACGATCCTCAGTTGTCGTGATATCTATTCTTTGATCGATCACTTCTAGCATCGCCAGATTTAATACTCTCCCCCTTTCTCATTTCTCCCCCTATCTGGCGGCTCCACTGGTCAGCTTCTCCCCGTATCATTCATGATTTGTCAAATCCCCACACTGTCTCCCCCTTCAACAATCACTATTTTCTCCCCCTTTGTCAATTAACCCAAAGGTCTTTAATTTGAAGCCTGTAACATAGTAGGAAACACATATCATCACATTAGGTAAAAACACATCAAACTCGGGGAGAGGGGGGGGGGGTCCCACATCCACACTATTTCAAGTGCGGGGAATCGACTGAACTCCCAGAGCCAGTCAATGCCTCTCAAAGGATTCCTTGGGTAAGGCCTTTGTCAGAATGTATGCAACCTGTAGCTCTGTAGGCACGTACTTCAACTTCACGATTCCCTGCTCAACCTTCTCCTTGATAAAATGATACTTTATCTCAATGTGATTTGTCCTTGAATGATGGACGGGATTTTTGGTAAGATTTATAGCACTTGAGTTGTCGCACTGGATTCTGATCGGAGACTTCACTTCAACTCCCATGTCTTCAAGCTCCTGCTTCATCCACAATAACTGTGTGCATGCTTGAGTGGCCGCAATATACTCAGCTTCCGCGGTGCTGAATGAAATGCAATCTTGCTTCTTGCTTAGCCATGAAATACACAATCCACAAAGATAGAAAGCACCACCTGACGTTGATTTCCTATAATTCGATGAACCAGCCCAGTCTGCATCAGTATATCCCAATAACTCTGTCTGAGATTTATCAGTATATGCCAAGCCAAAATCCACTCTGCCCTGAATATACCGAAGTATTCTTTTTTACTGCAAGCATGTGTATTTCATTGGGATTGCTCTGATATCTCGCTGCTTGGCATGTGGTGAAAACAATATCATGCCTTGTTCCAGTCAAGTACAACAAACTTCCAATAATTTGCCTATATTCTGTGATATTAACTGCCTTGGCATCTACATCTTTCGATAATTTCATCCGGGTGGAAACCAGAGTCTTCATCTCCTTGGAATTTTCCATTCCAAACATTCTCAAGACCTCCTTGGCATATTTAGATTGAGAAATGAATGTTCCATTCCTTCCTTGTGTCACATGTCGACCAAGGAAAAACATTATCTCTCCAATCATTAACATTTCAAACTCATTTTTCATGAATTCAGAAAACTGTCTGCACTGAGCTTCATCTGATCCGCCAAATATTATGTCATCGACATAAACCAACACCATCATCCTTTGATTACTGTCATTACTGAAATAGATATTGTAATCAACTCCTCCATACTGAAAACCAAGCTTCTTCAAGTACTGATCAAGCCTTGAGTACCAAGCCCTTGGTTCTTGTTTCAGCCCATATAATGCCTTCTTCAGCCTGCAAACTTTGTTCTCATCCTCATGAATGAGAAAACCATCTGGCTGCTCAATATACACCTCCTATTCTAGAACACCATTCAAGAATGCAGATTTGACATCCATCTGGAACACTTTGAACTTTCTTTGCACTGCTATGGCTAAAAATAATCTGATTGTCTCCAGCCTTGAAACTGGTGCAAATGTCTTATCAACATCTATTCCCTCTATCTGGGAGTATCCCTTGCACACTAGTCGTGCTTTTTTCCGAATCACTGTGCCATCTTCATTCATCATGTTGTGATAAACCCATTTAGTCCCGATGACATTCTTGTCTGCTGGTCTCGAAACAATCTCCCATGTCTGATTTTTCTCAATCTGATCAATCTCTTCATTCATAGCCTGAACCCAGTTTTCATCTTCAGCTGCATCGGAAAAACATTTCGGCTCCACATGAGACAAAAACGATGTTTGCTGTAATGATATCAATCTTTGAGTCTGAACTGGAGCTGTTTGATCACCAATGATATTCTGCCTATCAATTTCTGCTCGGCTCTTTGGCTTCCTCTCAGACACAGACTTGATACTTTCTTCTTCATCATCAGTATCTTCTTCTGAGTCAGCTTCTGCCATTTATGCTCCCCCTGGGTTGCTTACCTCATCATCACTTTCATCTAGGAACTATTCACTGGATCGTTGAGTATTCTGTTCATTTTCAACTATAGTGACATCATTGCTCTCAATGATTTTTCCCAGCCTTTTGTTGAAACATTTATATGCTTTGCTTTTCCCTGAGTTGCCAAGGAATATCCCCTCATCTCCTTGTCCCTCAAACTTCCTATGATTTTCTTTATTGAGAATGAAACACTTACTCCAAAAGATTCGAAAGTATTTCAGCGTTGGCTTCTTTCCGTACCACAGTTCATACAGATTCTTCCCTTGCTTCGGACACAACAGAGACCTGTTCAAAACATAGACCGATGTCAAAACTGCTTCCTTCAAAAATTTCTCTGGCAGGTCTTTTTCAATAAGCATTGTTCTATCCATGTTGTTGATGATCAGATTTCTCCTTTCAACCACTCCATTCTGTTGGGGAGTTCTTACCGATGAAACTTGATGCCTTATCCCATGTTTCTTGAGATAGTTTTCAACTTTACTATTTATGAATTCTGTACCGTTATCAGTACGAAACTTCATAATCTTCTGCCCAAGCATCTTTTCTGATTCCCTCATATACTGCTTTATGCAACTGAACACCTCTATCTTATGGGTAATGATGAATACCCAGGTCATTCTGCTATAGTCATCAATGAAAAGGACATAGTACCTTTGCCCATTTACAGCTCGTAGTGAGATAGGTCCACATAGATCAGCATGAATCATCTCGAGCACTCTAGTTGATTTCTGTTCCTTTGGCCTGTATGTCTTTCTGATGATTTTCCCTTGTTGGCAAGCATCACACGTATGAGTGTGATCAAGTTATAGCTTGGGTAGGTCTCTAGCAGCATCACACTTTATGAGATCCTCCTTAGATGGTTGGCATAGATGACCAAGTCGCTTATGCCACAACTGGTTTTCTTCCTCTCTGGATAAAAGACATGTATCTTCTTCCCCACCTGCAAGGTAGAGATTTCCCTTTGACCTTTTTCCCTGCAGAACAGTTTCTCCATCTTTTCCTTTCACAACACATATCATCTCAGTAAATCGGATAGAGTGTCCAGAGTCACATAGCTGACTGACACTGAGTAAGTTATGACTAAGACCTTATACTACCAAGACATCAGAACATCTCCTCTCTTTGCCCCCAAACTTGGATTTCCCTGAGCCAACAATCTTCAGTCCTTCATCATTTCTAAATTTGACAACTCCTTCTTTGTCATATTTTATGCCTGTAACAAGATCCTTATTACCCGTCATGTGGTATGTGCAACCACTGTCAAGGATCCAAACACCCGAACGATCTGATGATTTAAGGGAAATATCCTCCACCACGACCTTCTCATTTTTCTTCCTTTTCGTCCATACTTTTTCTTTCACACTCGGAATGGATTGAGACATCTGTTCTTTCTCAGAGTATGATGGAACAACCTCATCTTGCAAAGTGGAAAATCTATTCCACATTTTTAACTCACCTGTGGGTTTATTGACATGCTGCTTGCGAACGTTTTGATTCTGCTTTGGCACATTTCTCTGAAAGGTCGAAGTACAGTACCTATCCATGTGCCCAAATCCTCTGCACCAAAAATAGTGTCCATCAAAATATGTTCTAGAAAACCGTTCTCTGTTTGGTTGCCATCTATGTTCTTGTTCCCTTCTATATCTCTTGGCTATGGAACACACATACTGTGAATGTACCATTTTCCCACAGCAATAACACCTGATATAGGATACATTCCTTCATGATACTTCAGCACTACGATTTTCCCTTTGGGATCTATGAATATTCTGATTTTGTTTTGTGCCCAAATCAACCTTCAATTTTGGGACGGGTGCTTGCGGTCTGACATTAACTGCCACCGATTTTTGTTTCTTATCAAGCCCTGAATTAACCTTAGCATTTGAGCTTTCTTGCTGCTTCACTCCATCTGAACTATGAACCTCCTCTATCATCTTCTCTGTCTTCTGAATGGCCTGCTTTTCTGATATAACATTGGGGGTCAAGAGTTTTTCTTGATCCTTCATTTTTCGTCGCAGAATCACCACTTCTTCTTCAAGATCTTTGATACGTCTGACCTGCTCCTTTCCTGTGTTAGTCAAACAATCAATTTCCTTCTTTTGTTCCTCAATTTTAAGCTTATGCTCAAAAAAAATTTCTGAGCTCTCTGGTGTTGAGGATTTTAGTCTTTCAATTTCTTCTAACAGTTCTGGCTTTTCTTCATCCTATTGTTGCATATAGAGTTTGGCATCATGAACCACTTTATTAGCTTTTTTCTTTTTGGCTCTCCAAACATCTATCTCTTCATGAGATGCTTCCAATTAGGCTTCCATATCAAATATTCCTTCAACTTCTTCTTCCTATTCTCCAATGTTAGTTTCTTTGTTTTCCTGAGAACTACCGATGACCGCTACCATAGCATTTTGTCTATGATCTTTAAAATTTTCAAACTCCTCAACCTCTTCATCCTCAGACTCATCTGAACTGTCTATTTCTTGTGAAAGAAGATTCTTCCTCTTGAAGAAATTTCTCTTGAACTGCTTCTTCCATTTCACATAGGCTGAAGATTTCTTCCTGGGAATTTCAACTACATCCTCATCATCATCGTTATCTTGAAATTTCTTGGGGAATCTTTCCGTAAGATGACCAACCTTTCCACATCAAAATCATGCTAGTGAAAGCTTACCTTTAAACTTTCCTCTTCCTCTTTGCAGATTTGAAGAAAGGAATGACATCACCACATCTGTCTCTTCTTCTTCATTAGAATCTTCAATGGTGAGTCTCTTCATGGCCTTAAATGCCACCTCTTTGGATTTACCCTTTTCCATAGCATCGTTTTCATCATTTCTCATTTCATATGCAACAAGAGTTCTATGTAGGTTATCCAATGTCAGCTCTTTCGGATCTTTATCTTCCAAAACAGAAACTTTCGGATTGAACCGAGGTGGAAGCTTTCTCAAGATGCGCTTTAAGATTTTAATGTCTTCGATAATTTCTCCAAGACCCCGCATGTCTTCTACCACATCATTTACCCTATCAAAGAATGCATCAAGAGACTCATTCGGGTTCATTCTCAGATCTTCATACTTGTTCCAGAACACTTGTAGCTTTGCCTCTCTGACTTTTGTATCCCCTTCATAAATATTCAAAAGATTTTCCCACATGGCATGTGACATTTTTCCTGACATCACCTTTGTATATATAGTATTGAAGAGGGATCCCCCTAAGGCATTGAGTGCTTTGGAATCAGCATCCAACTCTTTGTGCTCAGCTTCTGATAATGCACCACTTGTAATATTAGCTGTAATACCATGCATAGCTGCTGAAAACACATCCATTCCTAAAGATCGGAAATAGTGTTGCATTCGATTCTTCCATATCTGAAAATTACATCCGTCGAAGATCAGAATCCCTCTATGATTAGTGAACTCCATTTGAGAGAAGAACAACGGTGAACCTTCCCTCTGATACCATTTTTTAGGTCCACAAGGCTGAATACCCTGAGAGGGGGGTGAATCAGGGTATGACTAATTTAAAATTAATGCCCGTTCTGATCTTGTTTCGCTGTTAAGAAAAACACTCTTCTCTCTCATTCCTGTTGCACAATGTAAACAGAATGTAAAGCAAGAACAGGACACACCAATTTTACTTGGTTCACCGCAAAGGGCTACATCCAAAGAGTATACGCCGACAAGTTGCTGGTCGTACCAATTTCACTAAACTTCACTAGCTGTGGATACAATGTTCGAGCTAGATCACTTCTATGCCCAGGCTCACTACCTTTACAATGTTTAGGGCCAGCTCACTGATTTCCCAAGGGTCACTCCCTGTTTCTCTCTCTCTGGCTCACGGCTGGTGGAGAGGATCACCTTCTTCCTCTTCCTAAGCTCACTGCTCTATGAAGGGAATCAACTCACAGTTTATAGACCTGTAGGTCTTTTCATTTTCATGAATGCACGCATCCTTAACTGTTGATAGATACTCTGTTAAAGTCCAACTTTCATCGACTGATGAATACCTCTTTGCCTCTGACCACTAGGCAACTACCTTTGGAATGTACCTTCGCAAAGCACCATACTTCGCGAAGCTCCCAATTTCGCGAAGCTCAAACAAGCCTTCGCGAAGCTCCTGCCTTTTCGCAAATCTCTCTCGCGAAGCACCCTCACGAAGCACTCTTGCGATGCTCAATCCATCACAAAGCAACGACCCTCGCGAAGATTAGTAAGCCAACGCGGAGCTCACAGGTTTCGTGGAGCTATAATAGCCACCGCGAAGCACCTCTTTCGCGAAGCACACTGGCTCCGCAAACCACCTTCGCAAATCGAGAGCAAAGTATTTTCTATTAAAATTCACTCTCTTCTTCTCTCGAGGGGGTCAGCCTTTATTTATAGGCGATTCCACCGACCCTCAAGCTTTTCGCGTGAAGTCAACGCCACGTCATCTCAAATAGTGAAGCTCCAAAGTTTCAGCCGAAATTCTGTCCAAATCGCGAAGCACCACGACAATTTTCCAGTCGCGGAGCATGACTTAGTCGTGAAGAATCACCATCCAAATAGCTTCGCGGCTTCACCGCGAAGCTACCTTGCAAAGCCCTTAACCTTCATGATGCACTTCAGACTCTGCTGCGCGATGCTCCCTCGCGAAGCCCTTCTCCTCCGCGATGCGCTTCAGCCTCTGCTGTTCGCGATGCTTGACGTAATCGCGAAGACTCACCGTCTCCATTCTTCTGGTCTTCGCTATTTCCAAACCATGAATCCTATATTCTCGAAATTCATGCCTTTTCCATATTAAATTATTCTCTTCATGGAAATCCACTTTTCACGATGCTCACCAAATTCCAAATTTTGGACCCCAAAAATTTGGCAAACACTGGGAAACATTGCCACCTTGTACTGCTCTTTTGTACCGCCTCCAGATCGTCCTTTCCTTTGTCATCATTCTTTGTCAACAAGAATTGTCTGCAACTTCTTGGGAACTCGACAATTCTCCATGGAAACCTACGTTGTCAACAAACACAATCAACCCAAAAATAGTGCAATGTTACCTTGAGGGATTTTTTCCCAACAAATTTAAATAGGAAAGGAAAAAAAATCAATTTTTAAGGAAAATATATTCACGACTTTGGGAGAAACTATTATTAAAAGTATTACAAGTGTGTATAAAGTTGATTCTTTTGAAGAATAATTATTGAAAATGAAAAATTATAGATAATTTAGATAGTGGAAAAAATATTCAAGGATAAATAAAAACATATTGGGGTAATTCCATCTAATAAAAATATCAAGAAGGATTAATATAGAGGTAAATGTATCATTTTTATAAGATAAATTATCTAGATGAATATGGAGTATTGCATAAGTGTGGTCAATATCAAATTGAATGGGAGAGATATGAAAAATAAGTTGAATGAAACAATCACTCAAAGATGAAAATAGATTTGTAAAAGTGGTTTCTTCTCAAAGAAAAATCTCTAAGAATAGAGAAGGGGAAGAAAATTATAGAATTAAAAGAATACGTTTTGAATAATAATTCTGACTATATTGCTTAAAATAAGTATGACTAGAATTTTCCCGTGTTCCTATTTTTTTATTGAATCAAAATTTGGCCAAATTATTTTATTGGTTTAAGGAGAGAATGAATCATAATATTTTCCTATAAAAAAGATATAGGAAATTATTAAATCTTGGTTTACTTATGGAAATAAAATATTAACACACACTTGTAAACAATTATTCATGAAACATATTTTAAGGTAATATCTAATATAATGGATAGGAAATTTTAATTATAATTGGTTTATTATATATATATATATATAGGTAATTTAAAATATTTTAAATTGTTCGAAATTAGTTCAAATATTTAAATAATATATTTTTCTATAAGGGGATTCATTTTAAAAATGTATATTTTGAAAATATAATATTCTTTTGAATCATTGTTTTTATAATCTCATGAAGTATATTTAAAAATTCACATTTATATTGTGTTAAATATTAATGAATATGATGATTTTTATTATTGTAAATTTATATAAAAAGGGGAACAAAACAATGTTTCATTCCTCCTCTTGGGTGCATGATCAGGAATGGGGTTGGGGTGGGGGAGTTCGTCCCCATATTCTTCCTCCCCATTATTCTTCTTCATTCTTTCATGGAGGTATTCATATAAGAGATACGATAGCTTTCCTTATCTATTTATAACCAACCATCATTATTCAACATTCACCCTTATATTTATTTCTAATATTCCACATAATTTGATGTAGTGTTTTCTCCTTAGGATGTCGAATGTTACACTGCATGATTTTATAATATATTTCGCTTCAATTAATTTTAATTTCATTGATGGGTTGTGAAAAATGGAACCCTAAGTATAAATGAACCATAATATATTATATAGTAATAACCTACATGTTAAGTTTATGTTCTGTGTAGTAATAACCACATATTTAAAATAATAATACAATGGTTTTAGATAAAACAAATATATTGGTAAAAAAGTACATAATTTTTAGTAATGATATCATGTAGTTGAATTACATTTTTACTAAAAATTAGTTTTCATTATTAATGAGATACAAATGAAATTAAATAATACAAATTTTTGAAAATTTAATTGTAAATGTTAAATTTATTTTTAAATCATCATTTCAATGTTATATTCATTTGATGTTTTATGAATTTTCAGAAAAGATTTAATTTTTTGTTAAATAAAAAAAATAATTTTTTTAAATCAATGTCCTCATTTAATGAATTTATAAATTTTTATTATGATTTAAAAATATATTTAATTTAGTTTTTTAAATAATCCAATTAATCTCATTTAAGACAATTTTAATTTCAATTTTGGATTATATTATTTTACTACATTGAAAACATTTTTTCTATAAAACATTTTTTCCTAAAATTTCATGAGATTGATTTTAAATTAAATAATTATATATATGTGAATTAAATATTATAAATTAATTCCATATTTTTAATTATCATTTAAAAATGTGTTGATGAGTCCACTTTGATTTTTAGTCAAAATGAATACTAAAAATAGTAAAAGTTTGTCATTGTAATTAACATTAAAACTTTTTTACTGGGGGAGATAAACCAATACATAATGAATTGTTTTCCAATTAAACTAATCTATATAAATTTTAATATACACATTTTGACCTCAAGAGTTCCCACCTTATAATATATGGAGACTTAAATTAATTTTGATTGAGTGTCTATCTATTACTTTCAAATCTTTTAAGAAATTCAAAATTAGTTCTCTCACCCACTTATAAAAGGAAACCCCCTATTTTTATTATTTACCCCATATTGATCCATGTAGAATAAAAAAACATAAAAAATATTCTTTTTATGCCCCCCATGTATTAGATATTTGTTCTGGTATTCTTAAGGGATGATTCTAAGGGTTCTTAATAAAGGATCTGAAGGAGGCCAGCTAAAGAAGATGTAATCATCATACCCGAACACTTTCAAATTATTTCTTCTTCTAACACCTATAAATTTCTTTTATTAATCATAAAATAATAAATATATTACATTAAATATAAATAAATGTTATTATAATAATGAAAAAGACAATATTCACCCTCTTTTCAATCGAATTAGAAGTGGAAGTATCGCTTGTGTGTATGTTTTCACTACCACCTCCATGTAACCATATAATTAATTTTCCATAACCATATCTTATGGATGTTTATTATGATGGGTTTAATAATTATAAATGATATATATAATAATTAGCCTTATATAATTATGATATCATATATATGTTATTACCTTCTAATCCGGTGTAAAATGATAATGTCACTCTTGCATATGCGTGGACCATCAAATCCACGAAGAAATGTGATTTTTTTTTCATTTCCAATTTAAATGGATTGTATTTATGATATATTTACTTAATATATATATATATATATTATATGTATTATATATTTAATATAATAATTATTCTATAATGGTGAATTATTTTTTACAATTCTTTTATTCCATTCATCAAAACGTGAAATCAGCATTCATCTATACATATAACCTATCGTCTTTATGAACAATGAAATTCATTTCTCTATATATACATACTATTAATGAAAAAATATATATATATATATATATTAAATATTATACTTATATAATTATAAATATTATGAATATGATAGAACCATGATCAAATCACTTGTATCAGAACTACCAAACTAAAGTCCTTATAAAAAACAAAACTATTAACACCCTAAAACGAAACATTTAAAAATTAAATATAAATAAATGGGTGATAAAATGACATAGTTGGATTATATATGATATAGAGAGTATTTTAATAATTCTATTAATTAATTTTAATAAATTATAACTTTTTATATAGGATGATATATCACTTTTAAAGCAATTCATACAGGAGATATGAGATTTTTTCCTCGCTTATAATTTTAGGAGACGTATACCATATTAACCACCTTTTTATTTTATATAATGTATAAAATTCTGATTAATTTATTTAAGGATTATTTTCATGAATAATATGTGGATATAAATATCTATATAAGGTTCTCACTTTCATGAGGTTTTATTTGAATGCTACCACGGAGGAAAGAGATTTATGTTACAATGTCATTATTTATCAAGAATGACTATGATAATGTTTCCGATGAAAATATTTTATGACCTATTTCAGAATAATCACATACATTTTAACAATTTTTCGATATTTATTTATATTGTATGTTTTATTTTCATTTCATCAATTTTGGAACATACGAGATCAAAAAAATAGTTTTAAGGAAAAAAACCTTATTTCGTTCTTCGATAAAAATCAGTTTTTTTCCATAATTTTTTATAATAATGTCTTCATGAATGTAATATTTATATTATCATATGAATGTTTAAATACAGTTTTACATAGGATGGATTAAAAAAACACTTGAAAATGAATCTTTTCATTTTTTGATTGAGGTACATTGGACTTTTTATCAAAAATGAAAACATAATCACTACTATAACATAGATACCATGTAAACAATTTAATTCCATCATGACCACTAAATACATTAATCTTATTTAAAACTTATCTGAGTATATTTTTGCATTAATTTTTTTTCATAATATTTGGAAAAAATTATAATTTAAATAATTAAATTTTAATTGAAAAAGGTTTTTTCACCAACAAATATTCTAGTGATATTTTAAAGGGATTATTCATCTTTGATGACATTCTTTGATGTTACTTATTCTATACTAGGAATATTATCCAATGATACCATCCACATTAATTATTTGGATGGTTTATAATGATGATGATTTAATAATTATTCTATTAAACTCATTTCTTAAACATGATTAATTTAAGTTATGATGAAACCTTTATGAAACCCATTTCATTTTCATGAGTTTTTCATTGATTAAATGATTAAATGTTTATGAAACACATTTAATTCACATGGGATATTCTATGATAAATATTTTTTGATTTTTGGAAGACAGACATATATATATATATTACATTCATTATGTGGTGGGACTAGAATTATATATCCATACAATTCATTAGGTTATGATAGATATCTCATGAGATAATAAAGGCTGGAATGGGGACTGAAACTAGATTTTCAAGGGAATCTATCCACTTTGATATTGTTGGGAGTGAACCATCACTATGGGTAAGAGATAATGGGGAATGAACCCAATGTAATACGATACACATCATAGTGTGCCTTGAATTTGAAAATCAATTTCCATACTTATATTTATTCAAAAAACATATATCTTGCAGAAATTATATGAAATCATAACTTCTATTATTTGATTCCGTTTTGATTCATGTCTTATAAACTTCCATAAATTATGTCATCACACAAGAGTATGATCTATAATATTTTGGGTATGGTATTAACATGTAAATATACCTTTCTAATACCATTATGAACATGTGATATTTATGTGAACATCAATACCTCCCTTGATTCCCATACTATGAATCTACACTCACCATTTATTATATTTTGGTTCACCAGTTTTGAAGAATGGTTTTAATTACTATATGTATAAAAACGCTTCATGTTATGCAAAAATTAGTGGGAGATGATGTAGATTTATTTTGGACAGGTTTATATGTATATAATGTTACAAAGACAAAAAACCTATATAATTATATTATTGATCATTATTTTATGTATAGATTATTCATATAATAGTATTTAATATTTATATATGAAATGTATGGGTCATTTTTGTTGGTACCAAAGTGGGGTTTTGAAACATTAGGAAACTAACATGAGTAAACATAGTTGGTAACTCGTATGATATCATTAAGTATTAACAAACTCCATATGTTATGGTAAATAAATGTGTATAGTTTTCCTAGGATAATATATACCTATCAGGATACTAATAATGGAGGTGTTTTTGGAAAATACTCATCTATGTATAATAACCCTAAAAAATTCATGTTGAGTAAATGTCATCCATCATTCTGGTGCACAGTGAGTGTGACCTTATTAAGAAAGTGGGTTGACCGTCATGGGGTATATTCTTTGGTTCGCCCATGAACCACTGTGTAGGATTCAAATTGATGATGTTCATGGATGACCTATGTTAAACATAAGTTTTGGTAGATTTAAAATAATGTTCCATGATTTATACATCATATAATTGATTTTCTTAATCATATGATTTTATATTAGAAGGAGTCATGTAAGTGCCGAATACAATGGAAAAAGTGGGGATTGGGAGTAACCATGTGGGATTATGACTAGAATGAAAGATTCTGTGATTATTTCTAATAATTTATTGTGATATATGATTAACAAACTACACATTAAACAACACTAAATATCCAAAAGAATAAAAGAATAGTTTTCAGTAATAGATCGGGTGGAAGATACTATATTTGAAAGAATGCATAATTTCATTCATATTAGAAATGTGGAAAAAAACCTAGAAAAATATATTGATCAAATAATTAAATGTTATATGATTGGAAAATAAGGTAACAGAGTAATAATACTCCATGAATGAATGAAGAGTTTTATGGAGGGAAATAATTTTCTTCTCAATTATATATTTATAGTCCACAGTATTAAATTTGGTAAACCTAGGAATTATCCAATGTAATTACCAATTTTAAAGGATAAATCCTATATTATTTAAGGGCATATTTAATGTAGAATGTTTTCATTATGTGACTTATGATAATCCTATAAATGTTGAATTTGATCTGATTTTCGGAATGTATTGGATCTCTCTATATATAACCCTTATCAATTTCCAATGAAGGAAATTCAAATTTGATATTATCAACAAAAAAATAACTATCAATAAGTGTTATGATAAATATGAATTTATAATGGAAATTTCATCCATTATATAGTTCTTGATTTCTATTTAAAAGGGGTGTTTATAATATTGGGTTTCTTAGAAATTCAACATCAATGACATTACTATTTTCCGAAAGTCTCTTAAGTTTTTCCAAATGTGTTTTATAGTATTTATCCAAATCATGAAGTTGAGTTTTCAATAGAAATAATACATAATGCTAACCATATTTCAATGACTACATATATAATGGACACTATTCAGTTAAAGGAATTGAATAAGAAAATCCATGATAATAATGATAAGGGATTAATTCATCCAAGGTCATCACCATGGGGTGAACTTATTATTTTTCTTAATAAGAAATATGGATCAATTCAACTATGCATTTATTTTTATGATCTTAATAGGTTCGTAATCAAGAATAAGTGTCATCTACCCAGTATTGATGTTTAGTTCAATCAATTACAAGAAGATATATATTTTTATATGAATGATCATATGTCTTGATACTATCAGTTGTGGAATAAAAGTTAATTTATACCCCATAAATCCATTAATATGATGTATGCAGACTATGATATTATACTAATTGC
This sequence comes from Viscum album, assembly GCA_963277665.1. NCBI lineage: Eukaryota > Viridiplantae > Streptophyta > Magnoliopsida > Santalales > Viscaceae > Viscum > Viscum album. The sequence continues at coordinate 1,216,095,003 of OY728137.1, forward strand.
ATTTGGTCTTTCTAATTCCCAGACTATTTTCAGGGATTTAATTAACACAGTCAATAGAGATTACATTGATCATTTAGTGTTAGACTTTATAAATGATATTATTACAAATTTTATGTGTAAATAAGGTCATTAAGATCACTTGATTATTGTACTAAAGACCCTAAATATTGATAAATTATATGGAAATTTTATAAAAAGTTAATTATGGATACTAAGAGATTTACTTTTCGGTAATATAATATCAATCGATTGTATATCAATGGATAGATCAAAGAATAAAGTTATTAAAAGTTTTACTAGGACAAACACTATGAATGAGATATATATTTATCTTTTTTATGTAAATTATTGATTCCTTTTAGATAAGTTATCATGTCTATCAAATCTGCTGACCATGATTAATCAAAACAGAGAAATGTTACATTAGAGAAACGAATGTGAACAAAATTTCCAGGAACTGAAGAGAAGTTTAATAATCACAGTATTGATTAAACATACGATAAGTAGAAAAGGTTTCTTTATACCACCTCTATAATTTATAATAAATTTCTTTTGGAATAAATTTAATTTTTTTAATTTCTTTGAGTATACACAACACCGAGTTCAAACCAAACACAATAAATTATTAAATTATTATTATTTAAACATGAACATTATGTACTATCAATTAATTTTTTCGGTATGAATATGACTAAGTAAATTATATAAAATTTAGGGTTTACACATGTTTATTGTCTTGTGATTTTTTTGAAAAACATAATTTTTTTAGGAATAGGGATAAATACAGATTTGTATTAAAAATTATTTTTTTTAAAAAAATTTAATATTTCATTTTAAAAAATTGTTTTAAAAGAAAAATTAATTAAATATATAATAATAAATCCAATTTATTTCAGTGGAATCTATTATATATATATATATATATATATCTAATATTGTTATAAAATCATTTCATACTTTTGAAAATTTATCCTTTAGAAAACCTTTTTTCGTTGCATTTTCATGATTAATTTTAAATAAAATTATTCCCCATTAATGAGTTGAATAATTTTTTTTACATATTTGGAATAATAATAAATTATATTATCTTATAAGGTTTACCTAGTTTTTTTATATAATGAATAATAAAACAAATTCAAATTAATTAACATGCTTAAAGTAAAAACAAGTTTTCTAGGGGTTAAACCATGTAGATAAAGTTTGAAATGGTTCAAAAAACCCCAATTATTATTTTATGGAAATAAATGGAAATATATGGACCATATAACATCCTATTATTGATAATGTTCCATTTTATATACTTGTGTCTTTTAAAAAACAAGTTTGTAATTCTTTATTTTCAAAAACTCAATGTGTGCCCTCTCCCTTACTTATAAAAGTAATCTCCCCCTACTCTCATTTTATACTTCCAAATCCATTTGTTTAGGTAAATATATACCAAAATAACATACTTAATTCAACCACAATATACTACATTCCTTGGATATATCATTAATCCATACTAGAATGTATTTTGATGAAAATCTAAAGAGGTCGTTCGAAGAAGAGGTATCATTCTAAAACGAGCTTTTTGATTATATTATTATACCTAATTCAAATATTTCTAAATAAAGAAAATATATTAACAAATTTATTTACCATATAATTATATTTTAATATGTCAATGAAAAACTATATCCATATTATCTTAAATCAAATGAAAAAGGAAAAATGTTCATCCTATGTATGGAGGATTACCGACCTGTGACATAATGTAACTAATTTTCCATTAACAATTATAATGGTTGGATATAATGACCCATTTAATGCATATATATTATATTTATAATATATCTAAACTTATGGTATCATAATATAACATATACCTTAATAATTTTCACTTTTTAATCAAATATCATAATGTTGCTCGTGTGTACATCGGACAACCACCTCACGAAGCAACATGATTCATTTTTTATTTAGGTTTTACATAGATTGTAATAATGATAAATTTAATGAATATATTTTATTTATATTCACGATATTTACTATTTAAAATTAATCTATCACTAAATTCCATACCAATTCAACAACTAAGAAATGATATTTTTATATAGGTATACATATGGGTTACCATTTCCATGAAGTGATGTGATTCATTTTTGGTATTATTTAATTGAATGTTACTAATATGTATCTAATGAAAAAAATTTATTATTAAAATTTTGAAACTATATCTTATTTTCAAGATCTACAACATTCATAAAAAACTTGTATAAAAAAACAAGGCATTTAACACGCAAAACAATGGTGATAATGAATGATTGTTATCGAAAAAGTGATAAGATTTTATAAAATGATAATGTATGACATTTTAAATATTAATATGGTTCATGTATAATACATTAACATTTTTTGACCACTATATATGATGTTAATGAGTTCTCAACTAAATATATGTGTGAGGTAAGGTATTTCGTCTCAATTTCAATTTCATTGAGTCATATTTTTTAATATGAACCTATTCATGTTTTTTTGTGTAAATACTATCCACTATATGTTTTTAACATGAATAACTAAATATTAATGATATAATATTTTTAAATACTTGGTTATTATTTTAGGGGGTTTCAATTTTTATGTTACTAAAGCGGTAAGAATATATTTTACAATCACACTTTCCTTTGGAATTATATTTACTATTGTTAAAAGAATAATATCAATTATCCATCATAAGATTTTATAATCTTGTTATCCAATATAAATTTATTTATTTTATATATTTTATTGCTACTTTTCCCCTCTTTGGTAATTTTTTCAAGAAAATAAAAATTTAATATATAAATTGATTTTATTCCCCTTTAAATAATATTTAGATTTCTCTCATATCAATGTTTTTTTTAAAAAAATTACAAATTTTATTTAATGAAATATTTTTTCATATTATTTTTATATTATCCTTTAATTTTAAAAATATTTTGAACATATTATTTCTACTATTTTTCAAAAATGTATGTTAAAAAAAGTCAAAATAATTGTTTTTATGAATAAATAATTAATAGACTTCCATAAAACTGTAACCATTTTTCAATATGTAACATACTATAAATGTTTTAAATGGTTTTATAAAGACAATTTTATTTTGAAATATTATTTTAATATCGCAATTATATTCCATTTATTTTTCAAAGGGACATGATTTTATTATAAAAACCTATATTTAGGAGGAACAAGTATACACATGTCATATCTAATTTCATTTTGAGATTATTACCATTCTCTTGAGACAATAACAGTCTTATGATCTATTTTCATTCGAATTTAAATTTTTCTTAATTACACAAAATATAATTATCATGGATTTTTTTATTTCCAAAATCATCTACCATTTATACATATGTTGTTTGATTAAAGATTTATTTCATTAAAATGGGAAATTATTGATAAATCGATATTCATTACTCTATAAAATTTTTTGATTATAAGACATTATGTTCATGAATTGAATTTATTATTTGATATATGAGTATTTCTTTGGAAATGAAGTTATGGGTGGGGGATAGAATTATATACCCCTTGATTCATCAATATATATTTTTAGACAAATTATTTGGCCAGATTAAATGGGGTTTTACTATTGTTTTAAACTATCTTATGAATGGTCTTGATAGTATAGGTATCATGAAGCCTGAGTACATCAAGTCAAATATTTAATCACTTCTTCATTAAGAAATCAATTATTATTTTTATTGAATACATTTTTACATAAATATTATTTATGTATGCATATAATTAACAATTCATTTATTAAATGACATCTGTTTTCAGTTATTTACCATTACATATTCATTATTCTATATCAAATCACGGTAGTGAAGATATTAATTGGCATTCTGTTTCATTATTTAACTTCCATATTGACTATATTGTATCTAATAATGATATTCAATTTATTAAATGGAATATGGGTCTAGTTAATTAACATTACATATTAATTAGGACTTATTGATTCATAATAGATTCCATTGTAATAAACCCTTAATGATAATTTGACCTCATGCTTATATTTTTTCCTTTCCATAGGTTATGAAGATGAACCATTTAAATGAGGTTTAATGATATTAATGATTATATTTCATTGTGTTTTATTTTATTTTTTTCAATGTAAAATGTTTATTATGTTTATATCCAGTTCTATGATACAATTAAAAATAACTATTATTTTTTATTTTTCCTTTGTATCAATGCTAATATAATAAAAGAAACATTGGATTCGGTTTACTAGAGTTGGATTCATTAAAGTTGGGTTTTATAGAATGTTAAGTATAATTTCATTGAAAAGTAAATGAAGGAAAATATAGATTAGAGAGAATAACCCTATAGATGTCTTTGTGGAAAAGTGAAGAACAACTTTATAATGTTTTGGTAAGGAAGAGATTATGAGGTTTTCCTTAAAAATATATTCATGTATGTATATGAAAAGATGGTGTAGTTCTTGATCAGATGTACCTATGGGTAACAACTCCAAAAAAGTGCATTGGGATTGAATTGAACATTACCAAATATTTGTATGAATTTCCAACTACACACATGGTTTGACACTCTTAGGGCATACAAATAGGATAATTAAAATTTTCTAAGAAAATCATTATAATGGATTTAAAAATAAATATATCCCAAAATAACACATGTTTCAAATTCTAAGATAAAAAAATCAAAATTTTTCAATTTAGGATAAGTGTTACACTATATATTGAATTATAATTTAAGATTTTAAATTCAAAATATTATAATATAATCCAGTATATTCCATTTTCTTGTAATAGAGTCTAGAATAATGATTAGAATCAATGCTTGTTTCAAATATAGATATTTCCCCAATGATAATGCCAACATAGATAGTATTTTAAATGATCCAATCGTGTCTATATTATGGTTTTGACCCATTTTATTCCAAATAGACTTTATTTAATGGAATAATATGTTTTTCTAAAATTATATTCTCCTATATTAGATCATTTCATGGGATAGAATCCCCCTATAATTTAATGTGACTATTAATCCTATGGTAGATGATAAATGGGTTATGTCCCTTTAAAAGGTATTTAAATCATTAAGATATTTGAAAAAAAATTTAAACATAAAATTTTTTCTCTAAATTTTTATTCAGATAAATTTTTTGCATTGATCAAGAATACTAGGGTGTAAGAGGAAATAGAACACATATAATGGATATCCTTTAAGTATAATTTCTTCAACTAATATTTCCCTTGTTAGAAATGAATTAAAATGAAGAAATTTTATTTATATGAATGAAAAGGATTATGAAAGGGCTTTAAAGTATAAGGATTCCATTGAAACCTACCTTGGTATACTATTTATTATATAAGGAACATCGAATGAATGATTGAAAATTTAATTGAGGGGATTAATACAATATTTCTAAAGGACATGGTATCTCAAAGATATTTTTCATATGATGAAATTATATAATATTACTTCTAAATAAAGAATAAATTTTCAAGATTCTATATATTCAAGGGAAATGTTAAAAATAAGAGGTCAATTTAGCTCCTAAAAAATAAGAATACATCCAATAATAATTAGAAAACTATAAAATTTACATATTGTGAAAACAGTAGAAATAATCACCATTTAAAATGATTAAAGGGAATTATAATTTGTTATAACTGCAGAGGTAAAGGTCATTTGGAGAAAAATATGAAAATGGAAGAAATAAAACATTGTTATCTAGTTCTTAAACTTCAATTAAGGTAAGAATTATTCAAAATAATGTCCCAAACATCAAGGGAATCTACCACAAAAGAAGCTTATAAGAGAAGGCCATTCTTATGTGATCACTATAGGGGAGGTGAAAGTACATAATTATATTATAGTATGTACTTTAATCATAGAATAAAATTTACCAAAATCTCTTTTTATTATGTATCTTTTCACAATTTTATATATTCTATATTTTCTAAGAAAATTAGTCATTTCCCAAGTACCCTAAGAAAAGAGTTTTTAGTAAAAACTAATAGTTCCCCATTATACAAATAATTGTTATCTATTTGAATATTTTACTATTATCCAATATATAATTTTTTTATAATCCTTGGTATGGACTAGATCTTAAAATTTGATGAAAATATTTAGTAGAAGGAGATGAAAATTATGACTCGTGATAAAGATGTTGAACTCTATATCTTTTGAGGGAAGTCTTCATCATCTGAGTCATGTCCAGTTCCATCCCCAGTAGCTCTTATAATTGATATTCTTAGGGGAAAAGAGAAAAGTAAATATATATATATATATTGAAGGAGATCTTAAAATTAAGGGTTTAAATATTGTAAATAATTACATTGATTAATTTCATTAGGAATTACTTACACATCCACCATAGTGTGATGTTGATTTTTTTCATTTAGTTAATATGTGGTAAAATAACAATTTCAAATGCACACAATAAAATATACACTGTGGAAATAATAATGATAATGAAAAAACTTTTGGTGTTGTGTGATAACAGATTTATTCTCAAATGTGTTTCACCTTTGGAATACCTACTCTATCTATTAATTATAATGATGGATCCATTATTTTATGCATTGATTACAGGTATATATATATATGTTCTTTTACGATAATAAAAAAGTATCCACTTACTCATATTTATGACTAATTAGTACAACTTCACAAAGATAAATGATTTTCAATGATTATCCTTGATTTTGGGTATCATCAATTAAGAGTAATATGAAAAAATTTCTAATACAATATTTTGAATGTGGTTTAGACATTATAGGTTCACAATAATCCCATTTGTACAGACTAATGCACTAGCTATTTTTATTGACCTAATGAATAGAGTATTCAAGGAATATCTTTACTATTTTGTCGTGGTATTCATTAATGATATATTTTTTGTATTATAAATGTCATGAGGACCATGATAATCAAATTATAACTTATTATTAAACATAGATGAAAATAGTTATTTGGGAAATTTAATATGTGTGATTACTAGATTTGAGAAGTACATTTTATTTACATTATTATCTATAATGATAGAGTATCATCTGATCTTGTGGAGAAAAAGGTTTTTAGATAATGTTCTACACCCATTTACATAAATGAGGTACATAGTTCAATTTGTTTTGGATGGTTACTATCATCGGTTCATAAATAATTTTTCCTAATTGGAAAACAAATTAACTATGAACACATGTAAATGTCTTATGTTCATATGGAAAATGGATTGTTTGGAATATTTTGAATAATTGAATAGGTGATTTCTCAATTATCTAACCTTCAAATTACCATTAAGAAAGTATGAGACTTTGATATATAGTGATTTATTGAAGAATATTCTGTGTTGTTTCCTTAGACAAAATGAAAATGTTGCTATATATGCATCAATGCAGTTGAATACTCATATATAGAACTATACCACCCATGATACTAAATTGGTAGTTGTAATATTTTCTTTGCAGATATAGATAAATAATATCAATGTGGAAATATGTGACATATACACAAACAATAAGATCCTAAAAATATATTTCCATATAAATATATCAACATGACGCAATGGTTATTTCTTGAGCAACAATATGATTATGTTTTATCAATACACTCCCACCCACAAAAAGTGAATAAGGTAGATGATTCATTGAGTAGGAATGATAATAGAGTTTTGACCCAATTGTGGATTGATATTTATCCTATGTTCATGGATTTAGTAAAGAGAGGAATGTGAGTTATTAAGAAGGTTGATACTTCACCAATATTTAAAATTTTTATAAAACCATATTTATTATAAAACATATATTATTTTTATTCTAATGATGTGAATTTTTAGAGGAAAAAATTAAAGCTGTTAATGATGGGAACTTAACAGACTTTATTTGGGATGACATAACTCTGATTTCAGAAATTAAATTATGTGTTCCACATATACCTCAAATAAAATGGAATTATTGGATGACATAGATTGATAAAATTAATGTATACACACAAGTATCACCATGAAGTATAAATATTTGAGAAAAATTTTTTAGTTGGGTAACATGGAGAATAAAATCATTGATTATGTTTCTAGATGTTTTTTTTCAATAATATAACAATGAGAGACAATGTCAAATAATATTAACATTCCCTCCTCCTCCAATATGTAAATGATATTAAATTACTATGTAATTTTTCAAAAAGATATTAAAAGGGTCTTAGAAATATTCGTGCAATACGGATTATTGTTGATTTTATAACCACATCTTCAAATTTCCTTTCGGTAAGAGAATATATACCTGTTGAGAACCTCATAAAGATATATATTAATGAAGTTGAAAGGTCTCATGGAAGACATCATTTATTTATTTTTGACTATGATTTCTCTTATACATTAAATAATTTGATGATTTTATTGAAGGATCTTGATATTAGGATTCAATTGAGATCCTCATACATTCCTCATACTTTCGGACTGTCCCAAAGGACCAATAAATCATTAAGAGATATGTTTATATCATGATCACAATATTTTCATGAAATGTGATTTTTGTATTATCATTTTTAGAGTTTACCAATTATAATTGATTCTATTTAAGTATTCAAATTGTACCATATGAAGAAGTATAGAGAAAAATACTTATTTCTTCAACTTGTTGGTATAAATTTGGTGAATAAAATTATTAGAATATATCTATTTATATAAATAGTAATAAATTTAATGACTATTTAGGCCTATATTATTGTAGTTCAACATATAAAAACTAATTTTGACGATACTCAGAGGCTAGATTTGAAATTCCAAGTGGGAGATCATGTTTTCTTGAAATTAATTCCATGGAAGGGATTTATATGGTTCAGTTTGAATATAAATATGAACACAACAAACATTAGACCATTTGAAATTTTGGAAAGGTTTAGAGTTTAGGATTAGGGGTTGGAAATTCTATTAAGCTTCTCTAAATTACAAGATGTGTTCAACATATCATTATTAGTGAAGAAAATGACATACCAAAAATATTTTATTACCTCTACTGAGATAGAATTTGAACTTTGCCTATCATATTATAAAGATCCCATATAGAATCTTATTACTTAGGAGAACAGATTTATTAATCAGATGACTTTATTGGTAAATTTATTTTAGAGAAATAAAAAAATAGGGGAAGAAACATGGGAACCATAAGATGTAATAGAGAAAATATATCCATGTTTTTTAGAATTATTTATAATAAAAATAAATAGTAATAAAAATAATGAGTGAAAAATGTAAACCCCAAATTCATTAAAATATATTTCTTTTAGAATAAATTTAATTTCTTTTATTACAAGCGATATGCACAAAAACATGATTAATGGAAACAAAAAACTCTATGAAATTATTAATATTTATATTTGACCATTATACAGTATCCATTAAAATGGTGGGTGTGAATAAGAAAAACAAAATTATGTAACATATATTATTATACCATTTTCTTTGGGAATCTATTGATTTAAAATAAAAATAAAAATAAGTTGAGGAAAAAAGAAATATTTTATGAAAAACTATTTCATTATGGCTTTCACCCTTATGTTGAAATTAATATTTCCGACTTTTATAAAAATTATATGATAAAATAGTATTAATTTTAGGAAATATTCGTATCAAAATAATTTTAGTGTTATGTTTTGGTATTTTTATAAAAAGTTTCATTTTCTGATGAAGAGTGAAAATTTTAAATTTTTACTAAAATCTCCCTTTTTATTAAAGCATTTTAAAATTACATTTTTGTTTTCAAAAAGTTTTCAAAGAATATTTAGTCAAATTATATCAAAATTAAATAAATTTAGGTCATTGGAGTAAATTATATGATAAATTTTTTAAAAAAAGAATTTTAAACTTTTGAAGACTTTTCCATTAGAAGACTGTTTTTTAATCCTTTTGATTGTTTTTTAAAATTAAATTATTCCACATTAGTTACTAAAATGTATTCCATATTTTTATTCATAATAATTTATATCATATAAAATGTTCACTTTAATTTTGACCATAATGAATAATAAAAAAATTAAAATTATTTACCTCGGTTAAGGTGAAACTGGGTTTTCAAGGGGTTTAATCTAAGAATATAATGATTAGAAATGACCTATTTTATTTATGTTTTTATAAAATTTAAATCATTTTCAATATATCGTACAAGGTTTTTTAATACTTCATTTTTTATCCCTTTTCATGAGAAAAAAATTGTTAAAATCATACATTTCAAGAAATCCAAGTGTGTAGTCTCTGCATATATAAAATAACACCCATTATATGAAACATCCCAAGTAAGTAAGGAATAATATATATTCTTATATATGTCTATTTATGAATTAGATAGTGTTTTAGAGGCTTAAAACGAGAATAAATCCAAACTTAAGCATGGAATACACTAATATTTTTAAAAGATTGTTTTACTGACTTTTGATGGAAAACCTTTTTAAATAAAAAATTTGACTATTTTTAAGCTCTATTTGTCAAAATAAAATTATTATTTATGATTGGGACATTGAAATTTACTTTGGATAAATTTTTGATATTTTTCTGACAATGTTCATTTTGTAATGAATAGTGAAAAATACTGCATTTTACATCAAAGCTGCATATTCATTTAATTTAATTATATGGTTAGATTATATTTTTAATTGGGTTTAAAGTGTAAATTGAATATATTTTTACCTTGTAATCCAATTGTGGTTATTGGGATTAATTTCAATTTGGAATTGGGAATAAACAAGTGCCAAACTTTTCATAGATATTGTTTCTAAAAAACCCACTATTTGTTTTGACAACGGTAATTATTTTTAAATTAATTATTGAAATTTAGGTGTTTGGAATTTGGTAAAATGGATTATATATTTGGAATCAGAAGGTCCATATTATTTAACCAATACTCTTTTGTTTTTGGACATTATAAATAGTAACGACGGTAATTATCTTTAATTATCTTGATTAATTAGTATTCGTGTAGTTAAGGATAAGAAAATAATATCATAATAATAAAAAATCACAAAAATATGTGTCATAATGCTACTGTATGTGTCATGGCCGACCCTGGGATACCATTTTCCAAACATGGGGACCCCATGGAATCACTTTTGTGTGATAATGACATTTTTATCTTTTTATTTTTGAAGAAAGTTAAATATAACAAAGAATGTATCACCTGAGTAAAACATTTTTTATTTTGTCTACATAAATTATCTTTTGGAATATAAATAGTCATTGGAAATATAAAAATATTTCCTACATCAGAGTATTTTATTTATAATTTTTAGCCATTAAATAAATTAAATTATTTATGACATCATGATGATGTAGTGATTAGCTCCTTAGTGAAGGATTTAAATAAAATTAAAAGATAATGTAAAATTTAAGAAATAAACTTTTCAAAGACATATTCTATGAGTATATTTCGAACCCTAATAACCTTATCCTCGAAATATATAAATTTCGGTCCTTTTTAAGCTGAAACACATTTCAATATAAAGTAACATTTTATAACATTCCAAGAGTGCCCCTCCTTTCCTCTTATAAAAGGCCCCCAACTCTACCTCCTTACACACACTTCTAAAGGAATTATCTCAGCCAAGCTCTGCACAGTTTATCTCTCTTCATCCTAGAAGCCTTACCTTTGGCAGAAATCTCATCAAGAAACCCTTTTGGTACAAACCAAGAGGGGTAACCCGATTTAAAGGTAAAGTCTTCTCTAATGTTCTTTTGTTTTATTTTGCTTCTCCAACCCCCTTGACACTTTTTATTAATTTATTTTGTAACAAAATCAGTATTTTCAATATACTAGGATGTTTTTATATGAATTATTTGAGCTAAACTTACACACACTTACATCTGATGGTTAAAGAACATACTGTTTTTGTGGATGGAAAATTTCTGCCTCACGAAACGATGATTGTTCAATATTCTTATAACACCTTCAAAGGTGGCCATTAAGATGTCACTATATTTATATATTATATATAATATGTTTATTTTTTTCCTTAATCTTTTGTATTTTTCATTTATGGCATACCTTTATGGATTTCATTATGGGTAAATGTGATATCTTCATTTTAGGAAGCGCGGACTACCGCCCCCTCAAAGTGATTTGATTCATTAATTCCATATGTGGGATGTATAAAGGATGGATTTAATGATATTATATAAGATATTATACAGGAATTATAATATACCTTTATATCATTATGATTCAATTCCATAAAATATGAAATAGAAATGAAAGTAACGTTCATGTGTACGTACGGCTTACCATCTCCGTGAACGGTGAATTTCATTTATTTCCTCTAAATGTTATTAAATATTATAAATACATGTATATACTGGATATATATGATATATATGATATCTACATCATGAATATTATTCTGGATATGGAGGATATTTTTCCACATGATCAACTTGTAATTATAAAGATTTTATTTTTGACTCAAGTACCAATGATCGACAAAATGACTATTATTAACTTAAATAATTACATAGTGTTCATAACTTGGTAATAAGTGATATAAAAGGAATAATGAACTTGAAAAAGGTTCTTAAGAAAGTAGAAATTAACTCAAGTTAATTATTTATGATGTTAAAGAACGATCAAGTCAAGTCGGACCCGAGGTATGGGACTTCATCTCAATATCCTTTCATTGAGGCATATTTTGTTTTATACACAACTTTATTTTATATAGTGTATAAACCCCTATGACTTTTACATTTATTCAAAAGAAATATTTTTTTATACGAAGCGTTTAGTAAATGACAAAAGGGAATGTTTTTTTGTCATACGTATGCAGCGACAACGACTTCTCCACCGCCGTGACCATTATTTGAGTTTCGGCTTCCTCTACAAGCCATAACTTTTTAAAAAAAATCAATACCATGTTTTACTTTTCTTTTATTTTGATATTGAAAATGGTTTTCATAATGTGTTTATTATATCAATGTGTTTTATTGATATCTTGTGATTAAAATGTGGAAATTTTATGTTTCATTTATGCATGTTTTATGTGATATGATTATGTTATGGTTCTTGGGCATTGTTATGAAGACGGGTGGTTATGTGATTAACTAAGGGCAGGTGAGCCCGATATGGATCTCCAATGCATTGGGTAACGCGACTGGGTTAAACGTTAAAGTTTCTCCAAAGATATTTCGGGAATATACTATGATGGGTATTCCAAACGTAACCATGAGGGTTACGCCCTACGTAATAATTTTATGAATGCCTCAAGTTACCTTTATGTATTATGATTTTTATGATTTATCCATTATTTGAGGAGGTATGTTAAAATGCTTATGTTTTATGAGTAAAGTATGATTTCATACATGGACTAATGTTTTCATTTCATAATTTTATATCCCTTACTGAAATTTTTATGATCATCCCAAGTTTTTGAAATGTTATTCACAGGTCAAGGGAAAGGTACATGATGTGATGATAGTGTCAAGGAAGTGTCAAGAAAGAATCCATGTTTTATTTTAAACATGTATCCATTGATGTAAAAAATGAGTACTATCTTTTATGTAACCACTTTGTTTAAATGTGGAATGTAATGCATGATTTATGTTCTAATTTCTAAAACTATAAACCTGAAAAGATCCTCAATGGGTATTCTTGAAGTAACTCAAGATTAAGTAATGTTTAAGGTTGGGGCCTTATAGTTGGTATCAAAGGTTTGTTTAGATAAATTTAGGAGTTATAATTCTATTAATTGATTATCCAAAAATATTTTTTTATGGTCAAATTGAAATGGAATTTGAAGATTACCATGTTTCTTCATCTAAGACATGTTTGTTCAAAATGGTTTTCCGCAGAGGAAATAGGGAAGCAGTGCTAGGAAGGCAAACAAAATGAAATGACCTTCCGAATCAGCATTCTGAGATGGTCGGAATTGGAACTGAACAATTTGTTGTAGTAATGGCGTAGTTGACTCAGGCGATAAATGGTGGTGGTATCCATGCACAAGATCAGCCAGATCAACCGTAGAGGAACATGTCAGTGGTGGAACATTTCATGAGGAAACATCCCCCATCATTCAGAGGATCATCTGACCCTTTGCTAGCTAAAGGGTGGATTAAATCACTGGAAAAGATTTCCTATGTCATGGGGTGTTCAGACAATCAAAAGGTTAGTCTTGCTATTTACCGTTTGGAGGGTGAAGCTGATCAGTGGTGGTCGATGGTTAAAAATATTAGGGATGCTGATGAGATTGATGCTATCTACTAGGATGAATTAAAAGGTATGTTTATTGAGAAGTATTTTGCCAAGGCATTTCGACATAGGATGGAAAAACAATTCATGTAATTGAGGCAAGAGGACAACCCAATGTTTTCTTATGAAGAGAGGTTCACTCGATTGGCAAGGTATGCTCAAAATTTTATCCGATAACTTGATAGTAAAATCAATCATTTGTACTCAAGATTAAAGCCAAAATATCGAAGGGAATTGGATTCTCATGAGTTCAAAAGTTCTGAAAAGCTTTTTCGATGTGCTGAGAAGGTGGAAATGGACTTTTCTGATGATCAAGTGTTCTATAACAAACAACAGAAGAGGAGACCGAGGTTGCAAGAGAAAGAGAAGAATTCTTCAAAAAGGTCTAATGGTAAGAAAAATAAGTTTCTAGTTTGTGATAAATGTGGTAAAATCCATGCCGGGGAATGTCTTCTGAATTCTGGAAAGTTCTTCCAATGTGGTATGATAGGACATAAGGCTTGTGATTACACTGAAAACGATCAGGGTGATGGTAAGACCAAATTTGATTTACAGTTAGTGAAATGTTTTAAGTGCAATGAGATGGGTCACTATGCAAACGAGTGTCCAAAAAAGAGCTCGAGTGATGGGATGCAGTTTGACTACAAGTAGAAAGGGGTGGTGAAATCATTTGCAACTACATTAGCAGATGTTGGGCCATCAAATGAAGTGGTATCTGGTACTTTGATTGTTTTTTCAGATTATGCCAGTGTGTTGTTTGATTCAGTTTCTACACATTCTTCCATATCTGAAAAATTTTCTAGTAAAATGGGAATCTCATCTCAAGAAATGACTCCTGAACTTGTGGTAAAAACACTTGGGGGAAATGTGGAGGAAAAAATAATTTATAATAATCTTACAATCCTTATCCGTGTAAGGAACCTACTTGAAAACCGTATTGTTTTACCTCTAGTAGAGTTTGATGTTATCCTGGGTATGGATTGGCTCTCTATTTACCATGTTAAGATTAACTGTAGAGCTAAAGAAGTTTCTTTTCAGAAAGACTTTCAGTTTGTCTATAAGAATGAACCGTTACTGTCGATAACATATCAAGAGGCTGAGAAACTTGTAAAAGATGGAAATGAATGTTACCTTGCACATATTATTGAAAACAAGGAACTGTTCAGATTAATGATGTGCTAGTGGTAAATGAGTATCCTGATGTTTTCCTGATGATTTTCCTGGAATAATATCAGATCGGGAAGTTGAGTTTACTGTTGACTTAGTTCATGATGCTAAGCCAATTTCAAAACACCCTTATCTAATGGCTCAAATTGAACTTTTAGATTTGTTGGTGAAATTGCAAGATTTATTAGAGAAATGTTTCATTTGACCTAGCACATCACCATGGGGTGCTCCTATTTTATTTGTTAAAAAGAAGGATGGTTCAATTATACTTTTCATTGATTATAGAGCCTTGAATAACATCACTGTGAAGAACAAATATCCTTTGCCTCATATCAATGATTTATTTGATCAGCTCCAGGGAGCTCAGTATTTTTTAAAGATTGACTTGACGTCGGGGTACCATCAGTTGAAGGTAAGGGAAGAAGATATTCTGAAGACCCCGTTTTGTACAAGATATGGCCATTATGAATTTGTAGTTATGCCTTTTGGGCTAACCAATGCACCTGCTTTATTCATGGACCTTATGGATAGAAATTTCCATGAGTTCTTGGATAAGTTTTTGGTTGTTTTCATTGATGATATTTTGGTGTTTTCTAAAAGTAAAGAGGAGCATGAAAGGCATTTAAGGGTTATTTTTCAAACTTTAAAAGAAATGAAATTGTATGGGAAATTCAGAAAGTGTGATTTTTGGTTGCAACAAATTTTTTTCCTTGGTCATATTGTTCTTAAAGATGGGATAACTGCTGATCCTTCAAAAACAAACATTTTTGAAGAATGTCCAAGACCCACAAATGTAACTGAGATTCGTAGATTCCTCAGTTTGGAAGGCTATTACCGAAGGTTTGTTATAAATTTTTCCTAGTTATCTAGTACAATGACTAAGCTAACTTGGAAGGGTGTTAATTTTATCTGGACAATATAATATGATGATTATTTTCAGGAATTGAAAAGAAGATTGGTGAATTCTCCAGTTTTGGAACTACCTTCCAGGAATGGGGAGTTTGTTATCTACAATGATGCTTCATTGAAAGGACTTGGTTACGTCCTAATGCAGAATGATCAGGTAATTGCTTATGATTCACGTCAGTTGGAAACTCATGAGGAAAATTACCCTACACATGATTTGGAATTAGCTGTTGTTGTTTTCGTTTTAAAAATTTGGAGGCATCATTTGTATGGAGTAAAGTGTGAAATATATAACGATCAGAAAAGTTTAAAGTATATATTCACCCAGAAATAATTGAACATGAGACAAAGGAGATGTCTAGAATTAATCAAGGATTGTGATTATACAATTCATTACCATCTAGGAAAAGCAAATAACGTGGCTGATGCTTTGAGTTGAAAAAGTAATTCTTCATAACAATGATGTGTTTAGAACATGATCCTTTGGTTAAGGATTTGATTAAAATTGGCATAGAATTTGTGGGTTCAAGATGTCCTTATGTTTTGTTTCAGGTATCAATGAAATCTCCTCTATTAGACAGAATTAAGCAAGCATAGAAGCAAGACAACGAGTTCCAGAAAAAGGTAGAGCGGGTTCAGATGGATAAGTTTCCTGAATTCAACATTGATAATGATTGTGTTTTGAGATTTTGGAAGAGATTTTGTGTGCCTTGTGTTTCATATTGGAAGAGAGAGTTGTTATGTGAAGCTCATAGTTCTCCGTTTTCAGTTCATCCAGGCAGTAATGAGATGTATAGAGATCAACGAAGGTATTACTGGTGGGACGGAATGAATAGGGATATTTCTGATTTTAATGTGAAGTGTTTGACTTGTCAACAGGTAAAAGCAGAGAAACATTTACAGAACAGGATGCTTCAACCTTTACGAATTCCAGAGTGGAAATGGAAGGATATATCCATGGACTTCGTTGTGGGATTGCCGAAGACACCTCGAGGTAATAATGCAATCTAGGTTATAGTTGATCGCTTGAATAAATCTGGTAATTTCCTTTCTATACAAGATACTTTTTCCCTAGATCAACTTTCCCGTTTGTATCTTAATGAGATAGTCAGGTTACATGGAGTTCCTCTCTCCATTGTATCTGATCGTGATCCCAGGTTCACTTATAACTTTTGGAAAGGCCTTCAAAAGTCATTTGGTACTGAATTAAATTTTAGTACAGCTTTTCATCCTCAATCAGATGGGCAGTCAGAATGAACAATTCAGACTTTGGAGGATATGCTACATGCTTGTTCGATGGATTATCAGGGATGTTGGGACCAACATATTTCTTTGGTTGAGTTTCTTATAATAACAGTTTTCATTCCAGTATATAGATGGAAACATTTGAGGCATTATATGGGAACCTGTGTCGAACTCCAGCTTTCTAGGATGAAGTGGGTGAAAGGAAGATGATGGGACCAAAATTGGTAGTAGAGTTGGAAGAAAAAGTTCATCTGATATAGAAACATATAAGAACAGCTCAGAGCGGGCAGAAGAGTTTTACGGAAAACAGGAGAAAGGATATCTCTTTTGAGGTAGGTGATCATGTTTTTCTCAAAGTTTCATCATGGAAAGTGTGATGCGATTTGGTAAGAAGGGAAAGCTGAGTCCAAGGTTCATTGGACCATATGAAATTCTGGAGAGAGTTGGATCAGTTTCAAACCTAGTGGCTTTACCTCCGAGTTTATCTCAGGTACACAATGTTTTTCATGTTTCAATATTATGGAAGTACATGCCAGATCCATCTCATGTTTTGAGTCTATAGGTAGTTTAGCTGAAAGAGAATCTATCTTATGAGGAACAATCGGTCCATATTCTTGACCACAGGAAGCATGTTTTTCAGAACAAGGTGATTCATAATGTGAAGGTTTTGTGGAAAGACAACATGAGTGAAGAGGCAACATGGGAATCTAAAAATACAATGAGGGATAAATACCCCCACTTATTCGATAAGTAAATAAATTGTGGGGACACAATTTTATAAATGTGGAATGTATGTAACATCCCAAGTAAGAAATGAATAATATATATTCTTATATATGTCTATTTATGAATTAGATAGTGTTTTAGAGGCTTAAAATGAGAATAAATCCAATCTTAAGCATGGAAGACACTAATAATTTTAAAAGATTATTTTACTGCCTTTTGATGGAAAACCTTTTTTAAAACAATCTTTTGACATGTTTATAAGCTCAATTTGTCAAAATAAACTTATTCTTTATGATTAGGACAATGAAATTTACTTTGGATAAATTTTTTGTATTTTTCTTATAATGTTCATTTTTAATGAATAGTGAAAAATACTACATTTTACATCAAAACTACATTTTCATCTAATTTAATTATATGGTTAGATTATCTTTTTAATTGGTCTTAAAGTGTAAATAGAATATATTTTTACCATATAATCTAATGGTGGTCATTGAGATTAATTTCCCTTTGTAATTGTGCATAAACAAGTTCCAAACTTTTCGTAGATATTGTTTCTAAAAAACCCCGCTATTTGTTTTGACAACGGGAATTATTTTTAAATTAATTATTGATATTTATATAATACCACATCTAGGCTGTTGTGTGATCCCAGTCTTTTTATATGATTATATTCTTAGACAAGACAAAGCATCCTATATTGGAAACCTGACTTGCTTTCATTGTGATGGAAGCTGGGAAGCAGATGATCGATTCAGTTATTAGGATGCTTGGATAGTTGTATGACTTTTGATTATTTTATATAGAATGTATTGTACTAAATTTTTGATTCCATGTATTACTATTTGTTTTGTAGAGTCATGACATTATATCATAAATTTTTATATGATTCTGATTCAGCTCTGAACTGGTTATTTATTAATTCCATAGATGTTTTTGCTTATTTGCACCACAATCCTTATGATTTATATAATTCCGGAATTGTTTTCATCAATTTAATCATTTTTATTCACTCTAAAGATATATTATAGTTTCCCCAATATCACATCATATTCCCTCAATACTAGTCCAAACCCTCTAAGGTATGGGAAGACACATTTGAGGCCATATAAAAGACCGAGTTTGGTTACTTGAGAGTGAACTGGGCATGTGAAGTCATAAATTGGTATCAGTTGTGTTTATTTTATTTTGTTTTATTATTTGGTAAATTTAGATAACAGATTAAGAATGTCTTGGAACATGGTTATAATCCATTCATGGGGTAGATAACCTACATTTGGGGTAAACACCGAGTTACCAAGGAATACATAAATTTTTATCTATATTTCACTTATTACAATTGATATATTATTATTGTTGGGTGATTCACATGAATTGTGGTAAATGCTATGATTTAATAATATTAGTCCTTGCCTCCTTATTTAAAGGACCATTGTTACATGAATAATTATCAGCAACTAGGATTTACATTTTATGCATATTTCATGTCATATAGATGAATTTCATTACTTTCATTTCCTATGATTATTTTGATTGTTGAGTGTGACAAGGTTTTTAAATATGCATGTTTCCCAAACTACTTTGGTATTATAGAAAATTCTATTGTTTATAATGTTAGCATCAACCTAAATAGTTTATTTCTATATAGATTGGTGGTGTAATCTTAAATACCTAGTTTTGATCCATATAACCAGTGCAACCCTAGTTACATGTGTTGGTCCATGAATATGATTACATGACTAACAATTTCAATTTATATTTTGTATGGCCAATTATTAATTATAATGGTTAATTCATTGAAATTGATTCAACTTATCTTACATATTACATTTTGGGACTAGATTTAAGGGACAAGTTGCAATTATATGGGTTTCTATCTAAGATTATAAAGTGTATGGGCCTTTATGGACTGGGAATGAAAATACATTTAGGTGAAAAATTTATTATATATAAAATTAAATTAATGGTATAATTATAATTTATAAATTATAAAAAAGATGATAATCTATAAATGGGAATCCCAAGTGAAATTTTAGGAGTTTTTTACTTTTTAAATTGCAATTAAACCTCTGTATACTGGAAACCATGAACATAAAAATTTGAACACTTACCTATACCCAGGAATTATAAGCATGTATTTGGAGAGTATACCTCTAATTGTGTACCGTTGTATTCTATTTATGATCCTAACCGCATTGATATCACGTTCGGAGGCTTCTTCTTGTTATTTCTATTGTTATTAGGACAAAAATTACTCTAGTCATGTGCCAAGAAGATGAAAAATAATCATGAGTTAGATGTTGTGGGACCTAATCTAGCAGTTATATAATCAGTAGTGCCACATGAGGAACATCATTCCGTTCATGAATTGGGAAATCACACTCATTTTTGAGTTTTTTTCTCTATTTTATTATGTCCATTCATGTTACTCCATATCCTACACTTACATTGTATGATCAAAATCATGAGTTCAAGCATTAACATCCTCCCATATTTTTGGGGGACAGTGGTCCATAGGTTTCTATGTCATTTCTAGAAGAAATATTGCCTATCTTCAAGTATTTGGTTATGCCTCGAGAGAGGAAGGTCAATATCACCCCTACAAGATGTGAGATTTTTTCACTCAGTAGTGGGGCATAGTTACATTGGCAGGTATTCATCAAGTAATGGTATGGTAAGACTTTTAGACTACCTTATATTATTATTATTTCCATCATACATTAAGAACAAATCTAAACATATATTTATACACCTAGTGATTAGTGTTATGTCTGTCATAGACTATTCATCACATTTCACTCAGTTACAATGCTTTTCACCACGTATTCCTGGTGACGAGTTATTGCAAGTGAGGAACATCAACTATAGGATCATGTTTTTCATCCACTCAAAATTGAATTTACTCTTCATGTCAATAATTTTGGAGATCATTATGTATGCTATTATCATCGAGAAAAAAATAAGGGTATATGATTATGGTGGGAAAAGTTTTCTGTGTCAAGATAAGCCTATGTTTCTTCTTGTATAAGGAAGTGTATCCTTGAGGTTTCTCATTAAAACATTGAGAAATAGAGTATAAACACTGAAAATTCTATTATATTCCATCAGTTTGGCCATCAGATGAATGCTATGACACAATGTGATAGAGACCCACTTGAGTACCATTCTTTTGGCTAGATTGGTCATATTCACTTGTTTTTATAGACCTTTTCACCTGTTTAAAGTGGAATAGGGACCAAACCATATACTCCGTCAAGAAAAAGATAAATTACGACATGTCAGGTAGAAAAATGGGAACCAGCAATGATCATTCCATATAGATTTTCATGGCTGAGGTATCCACACATCTGAATATCTGTTCTTATAGAGAAGACATGCTCAGTGTATTCCAACTCTAGTTTAGTGTCATGGATTATGAAATATGGATGCATTATAGTCGATTCCCAAGGAGTAGAGTGCTAAACTATCTACAATATGAGTTACTATTATAGTATCTCCTACTATCATGTTTTCTTTATTCGATATAGGTGCATCTCACACCATTATATCATTGTTGAATTTAAAATTTTTCACGATAGAAATTGAATACTTATATGGGGTAATGACCTTGGATAAAATGTTGGGTGTATAGTATGAGTGTGTATTACAATAGAAATACACCCCCCTGATGTTGGAAGTTATAATTTTTTTTATTGTATCTCTTTATCTATGAGATGATGAAATTCGATGTTATTTCTTAATATGGACTTGTTATTCCTCTATCATTACTATGTGGAAGGATATCATTGTAGGGAATTTACTCCATCACTAGAGGGATATAGTTATCTTCACAAGGGTGAGTTAAGTATACATGCATATATTGATGAACCTAAGAATCATGGGTTGAGGGAAATGATTTCCTAAATTTCTATCCTCTATCCAGTGGACCCGAGTTACATCTGGATGATTTTCCTCCTATAGTGTATCGTCTTAGGGATTTATTTCCTGATGATTTTTCTTGATTATCTTTAGAGAGATAGGTGGAGTTCTCTATCTAGATCAATCCATAATTAGTTTTAATATCTATTCATGTGTACAGGATTACACCTACTAAGCTCAAGGATTTCAAAAGATAGTTGGAGGATTTATAATATAAGGGTTTTACTCAAACCAGTACTTCATCATGGGGTTCACCCATGATTTTCTCCAAGAAGGTATATGGGAACCATATATACTCTTGTTGTACAAGTGATTGAACAATATTATAGTTAAAAATTTGTATGCTTAGTCTCAAATAGATGATCTCTTCAACAAGCTCCAAGGAGCCAGTATGTTCTCAATGATCGAACTGAAATCATCCTATCTTTAGGTGCAAGTCAAGTAGTTAGATATACCATGTACAAATTCAAAAATTATGTATGGTATATATGTTTATCTAGTTATTCTGTTTAGTCTTATGATCATGCTCAACATTTTCATGGCCTTGATGAATAGGGATTTCCCCTATCTGGATTCTATTTTCTGAGTTTCTTATAGATAGAATCTTAGTATATTTTTATAGTCAATGATACTATGATAAAATCATGAAATGATTTTGAATACAGTAAATGGGTATCAGGTATATACTAAACTCTCAAATTGGAACTTCTAGAATGAAAATGTTCACTTATTAGGTCATATCATCACATTTTTATGACTATCAGTTGACTATGAGAAGGTGAGTGTTTTAGTTTACTAGGTCCATACTAAGAATACGAGTGATATAAATAGTTTCTTGGTAATTGATGAATATTACTTAAATTTCAAATAGTTATTATCATTCCATGTTTCACCTTTTATCAGTATGACTAAGAAGGTCGTGATGTTATTATTGTATGAAGTGTGTGAGAAGGTATTTAAAGAGATGAAATGAAGGATTAATTTGGCACCAATTCTGATTCATCTAGATCCCATAAGAGGGTACACAATATTCTATGATACATCAAGAATTATCCTGGGTGTATTACTGATGTATGAGGATAGATTCAATACATATTTTTTCTTTCTATTTGAGACCACACAAGCATAATCACCCAACGAATCACCACATGTTTTTATCCACCATTCATGCCTTTCATTATTAGAGGCATTATCTAATGGCAGATATATTTTTTGTGTATACAGACAACAATATCCCCTAAACAATATTTTTGTAGTGTGACTTGAATCTCAAATATCGAATATGGGTCAAATACCTATAGTATTTTGACTTTAGGATTTTCAATATGGCTGGTAAGGGAAATAAAATAGATGATGAGATGAGACAAAAAACATAGGAACAAGCCATTCAAGAAGCCAGTGATGAATATATATTGATAGTACATTTTTATAATATGCATCTAGAGTCTTACCAACGTCACAAGTTTCCGTTTATTATATCTTTATCAGCTACCACTTCACCCTTGGATAGGGTGAAGAGAAGAAATTTCTCAAACTATATAGGTTTGGTCGTGTTAGAAGGTGTTTCAGGTGAGGAGCCGCCTCCATATTGGTTTGTTGATAGAGATGTATTTCTATGTATACATGTGTATATCTGTGTTCCTACAAATATATGAGATGAGTTGATAAATGAAACCCATGGTTCTCATTGGGTAGTTCATCTCGGTATCTCTAAGATGTATTGTGATATGCATCTCATGTATTTGGGGATAGAATGATACGTTATATTGTGGGTTTTATCACTAGGCGTTCCCCTGTTTAGAAGGTGTATGTGTAATACTAGTGGCCTACTAGTTTATTACATATATTTCATGTTTCATAATGAAAATGGGACGATGTCACCACTGATGTGTTTTTTTTGTTCACCATGGTCTCCATGAGGTAATGATTTTGTCTGGGTAGTCTTAGATAGACTTAGAAACGTTTTTCACTTCATTCATATTCAGGAGAGTTTCCCAATTGATGAGTTGGGAGGTCCATATTTCCATGAGATTGTAGGACTACACGAGTTCCATCATACTATCATTTTATACAGGGGAACACATTTTATATTGATGTTCTAGATGGTTTATAGACTTCTTTGGGTACAAATGAGATTTTGAGCCTAGATTTTTACCCTCAAACCGATGTACAGTCAGAACAGACTATACACGTGTTAGAGGAAATGATCTGAGCATGAACCCTTTATGTCAAGAGTTCATGGGAGAATAATAACCCTCTCTTTGAGTTTTTTCTAAAACAATAGATTTCTAGAAAAATATTCATATGTATCTAAATTATTCCTTATATGGTATGCCATGTATTCCATCCCTATACTGGTAAGAGGCAGGAGAGGCAGTGATACTAGGTCCTCATGTCATATAAGAGACTTCAGATTAGGTGCATTTGATCAAAAAGAATATTTGTACATCTTAGTTGATGAAAAAATATGGTGTCTATCTCTATAATAGTACTTTTGATTTTGAGGAAAGGTATCATGTTATCTTGTGGGTATCACCCAGAATATTTCATAGGCAAATACAAAGGAATTGAAATTTATCAACGTATAGTGTTTGGAATTTTGAAATATTGGATTGATTCAGGATGATATCCTATCAGTATGTTTTAACTCATCTGTACCATGCCATTAAATATGTCTTCCACATTTGACAAAAGTTTTGTTATCGTGATATCCCATCTCATACATTTGATCCCGAGGACATTGATTTGGATGCATATGATTATTTTGCGGAGTATCCCACATATATCATTGAACAGAGAACGAAGGCTCTCTAAGGCTTGTCTGTTCCTTTATATTGGGTGCTATTATAGAAAAGAAATTTATATGATGCGACATGGGAGTGGGAGTCCGACATATATGCTTAGGAGTCATAGTTGTCTTCAGACATAGTTTTACAATAGTTAAAAGGGTATATCAATGATGATTTACTTTATGGATGAAATATTTTTAGATCACCATTTTCATTAAGGTATGGATCCATTAAATTTTGGTTTAATTCATTTGTTTTGAACCAATATGAATTCCTTTAGATGTTTTGGGAGAAATGATGGTGTCCAGGGCTTTATAAGTGTTTGAATATATGGCTAGTGGACGAAGCAACTATGAGTAATGATTAGTAGAAACCATGTATCCTAATATATATATTTTCTCCTAACAATGCAGGGAATTTCATTTCCCAGCAGTGAGCGTCATGGTTTTCCCAAACTAGGAGACATGTGACACATGACCCTATGTAGGATTTGAAGATTTTAATAGGTCTAAAGAGTATTTTTTGAGGCATGGTTTCCCAAACTATTTTCAAGAACCATGTGAGCTCCCTAGATGGATAGTAGGTAATGCATTGTTGGAACTTTTTTTAGCCAACAATGCTCCAAAACCCTGAAACCTATTTAAAAAGGGTGATGTATAATTTTTTTCAAAAGTTAATATATATTTAAAACCCTTAATTATTTTCATCTATAGATGAAAATAGCTATTACTCTCCTCCCCTAAGAGCTTCTCAACCTACAAATGATGGGTTCTCAGATAATTCTTCAATATAAACTCTTATTTTACTTTTGATCATTTAATTAGATTCTTAAACGTATGTTCATTAATAATTTGAATCCTTTATTTTTTTCATCTTTCAGTCGATGATGCAATTTTTGGTGTGAGACCATATGCATTATTTTAGGGAATTCCATCATTTTGCCAGTTTATTCCAATCAATGAAAAACTTGGGGTTCTAATTTACTCCATGGAGCCCAATATTAAGATTAGTCAAGACACAATTTGTGTGAATCTAACTTGACCTATAGTAAGGTAAGTGTTCCATAATAATTAATAAAAACATAAATTCTTGTTAAGGAATGTATATATTTAAAGGTATAAATTTGAATAGTAAGATAAACAATTGAAATGAAACTAGTTTCATGTTATAAACTAACCCTTGCTTTCCTAATGAATGGTAATCTAATGAACCAATTAAATGCATATATAATTGAATTGACATTGGTTTCATACCAATGGTTTACCTTATCATGTTACATGAAAGGTAAATAAATAAACCTAACTAAGGATTCATATCCTTGTGTATTGATAGGTCCATGAATACATATAATATAAATATAATTAATAAAGGATACTACTGCTTTTGGAACTCCTTTGTATTTATAGAATATTTAGACTTATGGTAGCCTTGGATTCAAGATGGAATTATTTGAGCACTATGTGAAAGCCATTCTGATTTATTAAGATGATTTACATGGGATATACCACAATGATATCTGGTATTTTTCATATTAGTTTAATTCCTTGATGTTGTAATGATGATTCACTCCACATATTTTTCAATATGTTAGAATGACTTGGATATACTCCTTGTATTCATCTTGATTTCTTCAGTCATGTAGCACCACAGATTCACCTGATTGGTCCTAGACATGCCTAGCATTAGATTTCCATGGATGAGCTCCATCAGCTTGATTAAAATCTTTTATAGTGGAATGCCTTGGGTGTACCCCTTAGATTACAGTCATACCCCTTATTTTCATACTACCTGAGTTACAACGATGAGTTGGCCCAAAACATGAGGTCATGGAATCATTGGTTTTACCCTTTATCCTCACTTATTATTATTATGTTTCATTTAATTATTACATAAACCTTAATTCTTTCCAATCATATAAAATAAATCATAAATTAATTAATTTAATGGTTACATATTCATAATCCATTCGAGGTTGAAATAGTTATGCGTAATTTATTTTAGAACTAATTAACATTTATATATACCTAAACATATAATATTTTATATTCACATAATATAATTGTATATATGTCACTGTTAGTGGCCTACTGAGACTTATCTCACACCATATTTGATCTACCATTGGCACTAGGTAATATTATATGATCTTAGGTGTGGACGAGGGGTAGAGTCCCACTTTGGCTATCAGATATGATTGTTTCAGGATAAGAGAAGGGTCTTTAATGGCCAATTCAATGATTTGCATTCTTGGATTGGTTTTTTCCTTCTTATTATTCTATATCACATTTAATCTACTAACTTTCTGCTACCATGTTTTCATGATTTTCCTTTTGTAGATACATGACATTATATCATCAATTTTCATAGGATTTTGATTTAGTATTGACTTTATTATTAATTTTTCTTTTATATAAATATTCTTATTTCCCCTTTAAATATTATTTTTTATTATTATTATAGTAATTTTTAATTTATTTTACTATTTTTCTCGACTCTAAATAGATGGAATAGTCTCCCAAAAAAGTCACTATAGGCCCTTTCTTTAAGTCTCCGACCTTTGGCATATAGAGAAGCACACCTATGGACATAGGTCTGAAAATGTTTGTTTTCATATGAGTTAACTTTTTATAAGACATCAAACAAGAGATTAAAAAAATTCACAATTCATATAATAAAAAAATGTTTTTGAAAATGTTATATATCAATGGTTTATCATTTCATAATTATGTTATGAAAATTTTACTATAATGTATGTAGCATTTTAAAAATACACTACTTCAATAAGTGTTAATGGAATGTCAGAGATATTATGTAAGTGGGAGCATGGACACTTAATAGGTATGTATGGATTAATGTGATAACCCAAAATAGTCATCACCATTGAATATTTCATTGATGATAATTCACTATTAATCTTACTCTATGAACAACTCATCACATTTTTGTACCTCTAATCCTCTCTCCCCCATGTCTCATATAAAATCAGTCCATGATACCAAAACAATTTTCACCATATGAATTATATATCCCCCCAAAGATAGTATACTATTTATTAGAAATTATGTTCAATATTTCAACAATGGTTATATCTGCATTCAAATACACCACTTCATATATAAGAACCTAATATTGATCTGGTTAGTATTTTTTAAAACATGAAACATGAAGCATAAAATGAATTTCAACATATTTTGGTCGAAATTAAAAATGATAAACTATATCATTTAATATTTAAACAACCATGAATAGACCGATGAACCATGGTGATAATTTTTTTTCATTACAAGACATTGATGACCCACCACCACAACACACTCAATAAGTCTTGATATGTTACTATAAACTCCAACAGTCATCTTTGATGATCAATATAATACTTATTGAAAGTCCAAGATACCATTAACTAATTATGTAATAAATAAACTCATTCTACCATCTCCTAGACCTAATAAGGTCCCAAATTAGATTTCTCATCTACTTTATCACATCAAAAAAATGATTGACAGGTGCCTGAATACAACTCTTCAAATGAGTCCATCTAAATTGATGCTTTATAATGATTATTTTTAAAAATTTAACAAAATAAATGTGGTCCTCACATTATTTAAGGAAATCTAACACCACAACCAAAAATATATCCTCCAAAGTATGTGTGGTAGTTTTGATTACCTATCTATTTCAGAGTGATATAACAGAATAATATTATATTGAGTACCCATTAATCTTTATGGCCATATCTAAAATTTCTTGTTAAACAATGATACTATATATAACATGATAGATAATGGAGTCCCATATAGATTAACCATGTTTCCTACATTAATATATCCCATTTATTCTATTTGTAATGTATCATTAATAGTAAATAATAAAGATTAATTTATGAGGTGATCCATATTAACCATTATCACATCATGATTTCATAGGTATTTAGTTAAACTAGTTATAAAATCCAGTGAAATTTCATTACATTTCTATGTAATCACAAGGAATTGTTGGAAAATTACAAATGGATATTAATGATCTACATTCACTAGTTGATAAGTTAAATTGATATTGACATAATAATCTACATACCACTTTATCCAATCAGAATTAAACTACCATATGATGTCAAAGTATATTAAATTTTTCACATGATGTAATTCCCAAAAAAAAAGTTCTGAGACCAAATAATAAATTATTTATAATTTATAGAGTGAACACTATTTATGATAACAAGAGGACCATATTTGGAGATAAATACCACCCCTCAAGGGTCTACCCACAATATAAGGAATCAATAATCTTATTTCATTTATCATTGATACCATTCTATTTTTTTCTTGGCCTATAGAAATTTTACTGACATTGATATAATGTACCATTATAGATTTATCCTATTCTTGAGCATCTATATTAAATATAAATAACCAATCCCATTAGTTTCCAATGATCATTTGATTCCTTCTCTATATAATCATTCTCAATCAAGTAAAATAAACAATTTATTACTATTATTAAATGTTTACCATTTCATAACCAGTTGCACATTTTCTCTGAGAACTAGTTCCCACCACTTATTAGTTTCACTATCAAGCATGTATGTATTGAATTCCACCTTTAGTGTCTTATCACTACTAGAAAATTTGAATATTCTATTGATTATACTTAACTAGTCCCCAAATTATTATACACAACCATCACCCCTAATAATAGAGGCACTATTCTTCTTAAATTTTGAAGTCCAATCCACTACCTTAGGTTATTCTTAATACATTCCCTTTCTAAGAACATAGATCACATGGAAAAAAATTCAATAGTTTTCGATTATACTTCCCTTTTATAGATTCTTCATCAAATACATGATCCTTGTAAAGAGTAACATGTACAATTATATTAAACTATAAAAAAATCAGACAAGGAACCAAGAAAAAAATCCTTCATACTTGATCAAAATTTACAAAAACTCAATTGTGGCATCTTAATTCCATTTCTTAGTGGATATATTAACATTTTGATTATTCATTTTGCTATAATAAAATTAATTTCAAAAGTTTCATAATGAGTTAAATAAATAAAAATAAAAATATTAACAAAACCAATTGAAATTACTATTAAATAACTTATTGTTAAAACTATTTTTCCCAAAAAAAACCATTTCATATATATTTTATATTTAAACATACCCTAAATTATTCATAAGCACACTTCCTATACAAAAACATCATGGGTGTAGAAATATATTTGGTTCCACTCATTAAAATTCTATAAGGATTCCTTAGATTAATCTTTTTAACCCAGAATATCTACAAATTACTCTCTCAATATAAAGAGTTTATCAATAAATTTTTTTGAAAACATATTTTCTTATGATCTTTTATATCTCAACACTGACTGGAAAATCCATAATTTAATTTCAAAACCTATCTCTAATAAAATTTTATAATAATCCCTACCTAGGAGACCTAATGTTTATGTTTGATTCAATATTTTAACATGGTACCAAACAAAATCTCTCATCATTATAGCATAGAAACTAGTTTTATGGGATAATAAAGTTTTCCTAGTAATATTTTACCCTCAATGAAAATCCTGATATATGTGATAGAAACTAATATTTTATTTAATATAAAAACCAAACACATATATAAAAATATTTAACATAAAAACCCAAATAGTGTGTAGTTAAAAGAAGACAATAAAGATATTAATAGAATGTGATAAAATAAGGTGTATTGTGCCCAAATAATGTGTATATTCCTACTACTCTAGAAATGAAAAATCAAACACCATCATGTCTCCAAAGACCACAACTCCAATGATCAATCTTAGGTAAACATTAGGACTATTAGCATACATATATCATGACACAATACATTTTAACACACATATATGAGTGGGTAAGAATGGGTGCATGAATACATAGTAATATTTCTTGATAGGACTCCCACGTAATCCCATAAAGGACCTAATATAAATCATTTTTTCGATGAAACTTAAATTAGTTAATCATAATTTTGAAAAAATGTAGTTATGATATAAATTGAATTAATTTTTAATAGAATATAAAAGTAACTCATTTCATTATTTCCATGAAAATATCAAATCTTAAGGTCATACATAACCATCATGGAAATATGTTTAATGAGAAAAATTTAACATTGAAACTTTTCTATGATCAAGATATACATCCACAATAGATATTCACTAACCAAAGTGTTAAAACAAATCCACAACAAACCCCATATAAATTACTTGAATAATAAAATGTCCCATAAAATATAATTACTTTGTCCATTTATCCATATATCATGTTTCCAAGTGAAATTAATTCTAAATTAATTTAATTTCAAAAACTGTTTTACTTCAA
Source organism: Viscum album (assembly GCA_963277665.1). Classification (NCBI taxonomy): domain Eukaryota; kingdom Viridiplantae; phylum Streptophyta; class Magnoliopsida; order Santalales; family Viscaceae; genus Viscum; species Viscum album. The sequence continues at coordinate 1,216,126,334 of OY728137.1, forward strand.
TAAAAAAATTTCTATAACAAATATTTTGAAATAAAATATCATATATTCACTCAATTTATGACACAAAAATAAATATTTTATTGGGATTTAAATTTTAAAAACAAAATGAAGTTATTTTTTTAGAAATACCGAAAAATTTAAATAAATCAATTTTGTAAAATATCAATTTACTTATAAATTATCAAAAATTATTGGATAAATAAAATGTATGATAAAAAATCCAAAAAACACATCAATCATTCAATATGGAATAACAATTAATAGAGGAATGAATAAGGTACATCTTCCTTATTTGAAGACTACCTAAAATCATTAAAAACTCATGTCCACATTAAACAATCAAGTTCTATTCCTATGACCCCAGGAAATAATGAATTAATATCTTTATTAAATTAGTCATGATTTAAATTCTAGGATTCCATCAGTCTAGATATATTCTAAAAACACATATATCTCTATATAAATAAATATAAAATTATGGAAAGATAAAAATAATAAAACAAAGGACATCGTTGAGATATAACCATTAATCCAACATAAATTCAACAAAAACTATAGAGAAACATGTTTTTCCTTGATGGGGATGCCTTAAATTTCTTTAACAGGGCTATTTGGTTTCCCATTCCCATAATAAAGTGTTAATAGGGTTTAAAAAAGGTAAATATAGATATTTTAATGTAAAAATACAAAAACTAAACCAAATTATATGGTCAGACTATATAGTTCTTGTGATCTTATATAAGACCATGTTTTAACCTATTCCCACAAAACCTTTAATTTATGGATTCATTTCATAGTTTCTAACAATATGTTTCTGAATTTTCATTTCATGTTTTCCTGGAATTATTATATGTGTTGTGTTTAAGATCTACATTCAATAATATATTCTTCTATATACTTGAAAAAAATATGTTTTGAACTAATAATTAATAAAAATCAATGAGGGGAATACCTACCAAATTTCGGGTATCATAACAATGATATAGAAGTATGGTTGTGTATGTGAGACTAAATTTTATTTTAGTCATATTTTTAGTGGATAAGAATTTGTGATGATGTATGAGAGTAAACTAGGACTTCAAAAGTTCATGTGTAGAAGATTTGGTTCTATGTAACAAAAACCCAATGAAATGTATGTGATTTTGTCTATGAATTCGGCCACATTATTCAAATATTTCAGGAATAATTTTTATTTGTAGAATTAACATTCAAAATCATCAATGATTAAATTAAATATTTTAATGATTCTTATAGAACATTTTATAAGAATATTTCTTTTTATAATTTAAAAATAAATTATTTTGTATATATTAAATGATAATAAAAAATTAAATTTAGTTTGATTATTATGGTGATTTATAACATATATTTTGTAATAATTATTAAGATGATAACATGATTTTTAAAGGAGGATAATAATACGATTATTGTGGATTTATTGTATTTAATTGATATATCTATATAATGGGAATTCTTTATATAAATATTGTGCATATATAAAGTTATATTTGACTTATGAAGTAGAAGGAAGATTTTCTTATATAATTATAGTTATTAAAATGTATTGTTGTTGTAATGATTTGAAGAGGTGTTTTCAATATATAAAAGCAATCTATTTAGGTTTTTTATGGATGAAAATATTAAACTACAACAATGATTCATGGAATGAATGAAAATAACACATTAAACAATGTTATTTGAACCTAAAACATAATTATAGATGATAAAAAGAAAATTTCATTATAGTTATATATCTATTATTTTTCAATAATATATATTTGATTTGTTATATTGATCTGAAGAAGGCTTTCAATACTATATACTATTGATGTTCTCCCCAATATAGTGTATGGAGAGAGAGGTAGTAAGCGTAACCCTTAAGTGACATTGGGGAATCCTTGAAACTTTTAGTTACAAGTGATCCTTAACATGGAGTGACCAGATCCTAATCATTATATTCCGAATAATGAGTTAGTAAATTTATTTATATTGATACAATATCAGTTATATACAATTAGAATGTATCATTATGAGGGGGAACCATTATAAATCAATGTATCCATTTTATTTCTATTTTTTATGAGTTATATATATATTTTCTTGATATTATTGATTTAATGAATTCATATTCCTATTAAAATTATAAAAATATAAAATTGAATGTTTTACATTAATCCTGATATTTTAATTGGAACTAAACCTTGATCTTCCCCTCTCATGGTGTGGGTAACCTTATGGGAACATGGAATAGACATATGTACCCACCAAGTCAATATGAATATAATAATATGATTTCCAATGTTATAGTTGGTGGTCGATGAATCTGGTCTATGAGAGACCATTTTTTAATTGATTTATACCCATGAATCTCTCATTCATCTACACTAAATTCATAGATTCCTTATTATGGTTTAATTTATTGTATAGAAGAAAAATTTCGCGAATCCCCAATTATATCATTCTCATGATTATGAATATTATCTAATTTTATGATTACCGATACCATCCACAAAATTTCACACCTCTTCACTTATTAAAAACCCGACTCGACTTGAATAAAACAATTTTACTTCTAAATATAGTGTTTCTTGTAAACTATATACCAATTATCCGTCAATAATTTATTATTAAAATGAAATTTTACTATTTCTAACTAATGAATTTCATTATACCAATAAACCAATAATTTTTCTATAATCTTACACTTGAACATGTTATTATCATCAAGAAATCCCCTCCATATGATTAATACATCGTTATCATATAAAAACTAACTCACCCCAAATATAAACTTCCGCCAAAGATTGTTTATCATATTACCAACTAAAAAATAAAACCTCGTATTATGATCCATAATATGGGAATTCAACATTGAATGATCATCTACAATTCCATTTCCCAAAATTATAGACAACATTAAATCAAATTCATCATCCATCAATAACTTATATCTTCATGAAAACCTCACATCCCATTAACATATAAAAAAAATTATTAGTCAAACAACCATAAAATTACCTCATTATATATATATAAATACCTTATCATATATGACCTCTACTTACTACAATGTGATACATATTTTTCAATGTTATTGCAAATATAATACTTTTCTAGATAAATTCATACAATTTTGTCCTTATATTCTCCAAAACACCATAAGAATGTTAAAAAAACTTTTTATATTTACATTTAGATTTCATATAACACATACTTTTAAATAGTAATTACTCAATTAAAGTATTTATCTTGGGCCATGGAGCTTTAGAACAAACCTCCCATCTTACGGTTTATCCTCTTTTAGTGGATTCAAGATGTATCATAATATATAGTTATATTTTCATTAATTTCATGTCTACCATTATTTATTTTCATGGGAAAAAGTTACCACTCACACTCATAGTGAATAATTGAGTATATTCATTAAATATCACACATTTATGTATGAATTCCCATTAAAGACCTGTATAAAACCTAAAAATCTATTTAATTAGACAACATATTCTCTCTTAGACTCCCAAAGTTAGTAGTGTTCCACAGAGTCCCATAATAATTAAGTGTATAACATCTCTGGGTAGATTCTCTCCAAAAATACTCAGAATAATATTTTCCTTGATGTTTTACCACTATAGCTTTTCATCACTATTGTATTCCAAAACTATCACGCTACAACATAAAATATAGATACTATTATCTCAAGTAGTATTAGCCTTATATTTCATAACCATTAGAATGAGAACAAAAATTTATAATTCCAATTCTTATCATGAAATAACTCCTTATCATATCCATATGACTTGTAAGACTAAAATACACTAGAAATATTACCATTTCTGAAGTATTTTTTTATCTAATCAAAATCCTTAGACTAATTAAAATCATACATCATTAAATATGAACAAGGATATTCATTAGATGATTATTTCCCAATAATATATCAACATAATTATTTATATGTAATATAAAATCCAAGCATGTATACTTTATCCTAATAACATGTAACATGCTTCCACAGTCATAAGATTCCTTAGCACACATGCTCTTTTCATGAATGGATGAGAGAGTCTTAAAAATATAATCATTATACCCTATACCATTCCCTCGATTTATGATCTCATAGTTCTCATCTCACTATAATAAGGCTTTCACACCGAGTTTGAGAGGATACGAATCTAACTGACCCTATCACTATTACCCATTAAACAAACCTCACAGGGAACTATCTATTATTTCCATAAAAGTAATGGTAATTTATATGTGATCTATACCAAAAATATATTTATTAATCCACCAAAGCATAATTCCCCAGATAATAAAAAACTAAGGCATCTAATTCTCACAATTCCACTATTGGGATATCATAATACCATATGATTAAATCAATGGTATATTAATAATAAATAAGGAATGAAATAGAACAATTATCTCAATTGGTTTCTTCTAATAAATTACATATAATTTGTTTTTACCATAATATTAAAAAATTTCTTCTAAACATTTCATTTAATCAAAACATTTTTTCTAAATAATATTCCAAGATTTCCCCCTTAAAATTATTCTTTTCTTGTCATGTGAATCCTTGAACATGTTTTTAGAACTTATATACTATATATGATTCTTTAAAACACACCATATTGTCACACCAAGAAAGAGTAAACCAAAAAAATAACTTATAAAAAATATAACTTAATAAATCATGAAAATTAGATAACAAAACTAATAACAACATTCCTATTTCAGGGTAACATAATAATTAACCATGTGTGTGATGTTTATGCACATTAATAATTTTCACATATTTTTTTTGATAAACTTATAATCATATATCATGACTAATTAAATCATTCTACCAATGAAATTTTCATTGATATATTATTTTAATATCCCATAGTTAATGTGTTACCAAGGGATCGATTTTGGGAACACCATTTAACCATATGAACTACTATATATATACTATAGGCTAGTGACTAGAGATTATGGGTGGACCTATATTGTGGGAAGACTAAACCCTTAATAAAATAACAATAAAGAATAATAAATAAATAAACATAAATAAAACATTGATATCAAAGAACATATGTGGAATTTTAATAGTATTTGAAATACTAAAAATAATATTTCATGATGATGTAGTAAATTCGTCCTATATCATGTCATGTAGATCATATATAAAAATATTTTCTCTTAGTCATCTCAACATATATGTGGGAAGTTGAAAAAATAAACCAATTAAAAATGTAAAAATCTTATTTACCAAAAGATAATTGACCTCACTATATAACTATCACTCATTCCCATCATGATACACTATCCTAACAACCTTTTTAAGGATATTTCTATGAATTCTCTTTAAATCATATTGTATGCATATCCATTAGTAAGATTATTCAATATGTAATTATTAAACATATAAGGGAACCATCAATGGGACCCCAAAGATATTTCATTATGTGTATATAAGTAAATATATCTACATTTTTCTGTGTATAAGAGAGAGATATTTAGAGAGAGTTTGTTATGTATGTGTGTGTACCAATGCACAATCTGGTAAATAGATCATTAAAACTAAACTCATAGAATTTAATAAAACACTCTATACTTCAACAAATATTATTTATTCATACCAATTAAAATCCATGTTTTGAGCTTCTATAGAATAATTTTCTACACAATAATCTTAAAACATCATAATACAAAAATCCACAACACATTTTCAACATTTTCATATTTTTCATACACATTATGGGGCTAAGCGACTTAAAATTACCGCATTTAATAGTATCCATTAATGTAAAACGAAAATTTATCTTATAGAAACCATTATCATAGTATCACTTCATGTTGTGTGGGTTTGTTGGTTTGTACTATTCTCCCTTTCCATTATGTTATTGGAGACCTTGAGAATAGTCACTACATGACTATAATATATAACAACATATTAGGGATATGTGGTTAAAGTTAATATCAAATTTCATTAAACAACATATATAATATCCTTTAATTATAAAATGATATATATATATATATAATATGAAACATATCTCAAATCACTATGATTGTATCACTGTAATTATAAACATATCCCTTATTCTCACAATAATTCTTAAATAAATATATTTCCTTTTCTCTACACTATAGAATCTATAAAAACCGAATCTAATGTTAACTAAATCCAATACATTAATTGAACCATTATACTAAACATGTAATATCTTTCGGTCACATATATATATGAATGGTCCTTATAAATATAATCCATACATTAATACTCGAAGGTGAAATACCCATTGAGAATCCAACCCATTAATCTACCCATGGTAGAAAAATTCCTTTACACACACTAAACCTATCGAGGATTTTCTCACTAATAACCATGAAAATCATAGAATTACCTATTTCATAAATTTATACGGTCCATATAACAAACATATACATTTAACATATCATCTCAAAAGGAAAAAGTGTCATATAATAGTATGAATATATCCCCATTATACCCTAAAATGCATGTCAAAAAACTGATGTTCACTCCAGATTTAGATAGTCTAGTAAATGTGGAAAGTGAAATATACAATGATATGGGAAAAATTTACACTGTAAATAACATTAAAAATAATCAAATTATTTAAAGAGGATATCATACATGATATCTGGATAATTTTTACAAGAAACATTATATGGAAAATATCTTAAAAAATGAAAAATAAATCCAAACATAGTATGAGAAAAATAAATATCATTCATTCATTAATGAAGATAGAAAAAATCCTTACAATGTATAAAATATGTATGATCAAATAAGAGAAAAAATACAACATAGACTTTATATTCGAATAAATATACATAAAAAATACACCACTATTTCATTATAGAACACACAAACTTTTTATTCCACCACCTCCATAGCCTACAATCATAGTCCATGGTCTAATACCTATTAATAAAAATTAACTTTAAACAAAATAAATCATTAAATTTAATATGTATGCATAGTAACAGTATACAAATAGATATTGAGAGAAAACCCCTATATATTACTATAAATATTATTTACATTTAATTACATTATAAGAACACGAAATTATTATCTAATAAAATATTTAAAATACATTTATTAGGTAATTTCATGTAAATAAAAATCATATCTCTTATTTAACACTTAAATAATATGAGTAACCAAATAATTTACAAATAAATATATTTTAATTAAAATATAAATTTAAAAATATATAATAAAGTGTATAACATTATCAAGTATGAGAAGATTACTGCATATGGATCAAATAAATTAATTTCGGATCATCGTAACTTAATAGTCACTGATTTCATTCGAGATTCTAAAAAGAATAGACCCTAAACTAGAACAAAATAAAATCCCATTCAAATGTATAACCATAAACTAGTGAAAATTTTATGATATAACTATCAAGAGTAGAATACTAAACTATTTCAAACTATAATGAGTAGAATCATAACTATTTTAAGTATAGCCAGTCATAGTGGCGTCATGGACAATGATTTCACTTTTCACTATAACCCCTCTTAAAAACCATTGTATTCCTATGAATATTCCTAAATCTAATATCTTAAACAATTTCAATATAATGATTTAAAAAATAACTTATCACATATAAAAAAATTCATTCAAATAAACAACCTATTTGATATCAATATCAATTTCCTTCCATAATAAAATATTCAACAATAACACAAACCTTCATAATATGAATACTAATTTTGGGAATAAAAAATAAACACACATTAATAACATATAAAAAAGACATTATTTCATTAAAAACTATAAAAACCTTTATATTTACTATTTATAGAATAATGTGAAATTATGTCATCTAATATTAACTCATTTATTTTACAATAAAATTTTATTTCATTTCATCAAAAAACACACCATATTCCTTTATAAAGGAACGTCAAATAATGATTTTATTCCAATAAAACACATAAAGAAAAAATTTCAAAAATATAATTTTTTTATATTTAAGAATAAAAAAACATTCCATTCCATCTAACACATGTTTTCCATCATTATCACAATGAATAATTTTAATAAATTTATATTAAAATTCACATTTTATTAAAAACAATTAAATTCAATGTAATGACATAATATACATAAATAGATCATTAATACTAACTATAGATTTAATTTTATTAAAATATTAAATTATAAAACCAATGTATATATGGTTGTGTCAACAAATTGAAAAAATATATAACTAAAAGCATTGGTTATTTCCATGAAATTAAATGGGCATCATCAATATAATAAACTTCATTTAGACTTTTAAATGATAGAAATTTTATTATAACAACTCATAAATCCATCATGAAATAGTCTTATGAGGTCCTAATTATGGATCCAATTATTAATAATTGACATGGTGGAGAAAAAATATTAAATAGAGTGTAGGAAAATAGTTCAATACTTCCCAATAATAAATTGGGGAAAACCACATGGTCTCTGGTAATTTCACCTTGACCTGAAGAAACTCTCATTCCCAAGAACTGTAGATAACAAGCAATTATCAAGAAAAAAAACTTCTAAGAAAGAAGATATAGAGAGGAAGAAGAATAAGAGAAGAGAAAAGTGAAGGAGAAATATACCTTCAATAATATATGGAATAATGATTAATGATAATGAATGACCTAGTAAAAGGAAAGGATCACCCCTATATAGATGTGAGACTCAACTTAATGGGGGGAAAAGTGAATTTTACCCTCCTAATATCAAACCCCTTCATCTGTACTCACTAACCTATTTGATATTTTTAATTAAATTATGATAATTATAATGTCATAATAATAATATATTATGAGAATGATTTTATCATTTAGAATTTCATTTTATATTCATTCAATAATTTTATCTCCAAATACTATGTATATTAAAAATTAATATAATATTAAATGTTATAATATTAATTATCTATGATACACATTAAACCAAACAAAAAATATATTTTATAAATATAAATATATATATATATATAATATTATAAAAACCTTTTTGAAATTAGATAACTTAAAAGAGTTTTCAAAAAAATAATATAATAACTGATATATCAATTAGTAATGGTATTGGGTATACTATAAATGATAATTATTGTTTGGGTAGCCTTTAAGAGAGGTATAATTAACATGCATTTGATTAATACTTCTCCTAACATTGTGTATCCCATAATCCTTCTAAATACCACAATATGCAGTGACTTTTAGGGTTTCCGTTATTTATTTTCAAACAAAACATCCCTTTAATTATTTTTCTAGTAAAAATACAAAATTATTAAAATATATTTTTTAAAATGAAGTATGTCACAATTCTCACCACCATAAAACGTTCTACCCTAAAAATATCTATAAACTTTACATCTAGAAAATTATTTTATATTTAAAATAGATATTTATCATTTACATTTTAAAATTAAAAAATAAATTTATAACTAAACATACTTTACAATAAAACACATTTAATTTAATTTCACACTATTGGAATTTCCCATATTTTCTCTTATGTTCACTCTCTACCAAAATGATCATCCAAATATAAACTAATTTGGTATTATAATTACGTCATATAATTTACATTTTATTTCATTCTCCATAATGATAATGTTTGAGGTACCTTTTTCTATAAAAAACATATATACATGAGAGGAAATATACATAATTTTAATAACCCCATGTAAAAAAATCATTTAAATTATAATTTTAAGATAATTTTTTAATTAAGGTTTGAATATAAAAAAAAATTTAAATAGAAAAAAAGTGTTCTGTTCAAACACCTCGAATTTTCCACAATATAAAGAAACATATTTTATATAACATAAATTCACATTTTTACGTTTCATTTAGACATATTTTTTGTAGGAATAAAATTTCAATGTTGTTCTCTCAATATATGATGTCATATATCATTTCATTATTTTTGATTTGAAATCCTAGAACAATCTAAAAAGATAGTCCTATCATATGTAATTTTCATTTAATGTTTTTTCCTTTTTTTAACATTCTTAATGACATAAATCATGTTTATGGATAACATTAATATTATTTAGATGAATTTTCATGAAAAAATTAATGAATTTTATTGAATTATTTTTTTGTGTCATTCTATTCAGATCCTGTCTCATACTATGATTTCTATCCTAGCATAAACAATAAGGATAATTTTTACAAATGGTTTCAGAGATCACACTAAAATCACAAAATCTATAAAAAATGTTCATAATTTCAATTAAAAATATTTTTAAGACACAGTAAACATTAAAAATCACTTATAAAGGGTGAAATCTACCTTATGGATAAATGAATGAATAATTTTTTAATTTAATAATTCAAATTTTCAATATATAAATACAAAATTATCATGTAAACATAATAATTTAATATTTTATTTTCCAAGTTAATAATAGAAATCAATTAAACACATTCTGAATAAACTAATTTAATTATATAATATATTCAATAAACATGTATTATCAATTTGGAATCCATATGAAACCCAAACAAATTAATACCACATAAATATCAATAAAATATCATTATAAGAAACATCATAAATTTTTGTTTCTACACATATATCATATTAAAATTTGATAATATAAAATAAATAAAAAATTCGTTTTAAAATTATTTCATAATAAATCATTAAAATGAATTGTAAATTTCTAATAAATCAAAAATCACTTTATTAGTCATCAATAGAAAAGGATTCCAAATAGCAACAATATATTAATGACTTTTCAAAATTACTGATTCATAAAAAAATTCATTCTCACTATAAATAGGTTATGGTTTATTAAATAAAAATTACAAAAGACACCATGAAGTTGAAACATTTAAAATTAACATGTAACTGACCAATTTTAAATTTTTTTATATAAACAAAATTATATGGAAAATAATTTATAATTTAAAACAATACTAATAAAAAATTAATACCCAATTTTAAAAAATATAGATTGATTTATATTTCTTAAATAATAAGTTCATACATATTAACTATTATAAATTACATAGATAACCCACTAAAAAAATAAACACACATATAACCATATGAGTCAATTTAACCCAAATAAACAATAAATTATTCAAATAAATGTATATTACCAAAATTTTAAAATAACATTATAATTTTATTAGAATTATATAAAATGTCAACCTCCTTCTTAAAATTTTTATTTCTAGTTTAAAATAATTATTTGTAAGAACATAATGATATTTTACTTTGAAAGGTTTTATATTTTTAAAACACACATTATAAAAAATAATATTTAAAAAAAACACATGAAAATAAAAAAATTACTCTCAATAAAACACTTATAATTATTTATAGGTGAATATAAATATAATAATTAACATAGTTAACTTATTATATTAAAATTATAACATCATTAAAAAACTAATATAATCCAAAACTTATTTTTATTAGATCACAACATGATAGTTCAAAATCATTTCATGTGAATGATACAATATTATATACAAGTGTCAAACTATATAAATTATCCCCATTAAAAAATTATTAACTAAAACTAAAACGACTATTACCAAAATTATGAACGAAATATTTTTATAACACATCTCTAAAATAAGAACACTAATACTTTAAAACACCATCCATTTAAATAAAACAGTACTCAATGGTTTATGAAAAGGCTTAATTAAAATAATATTATATATAGATCAAATTTAAAAATCCAAATAACCACAAAAACATAATAAGTGTAATAATTAATTATTTGAAATAAAATTTATTTTATAGGTACATTTCAATAAACCCATCAAAAATCATAATTTTCAATAAAATTATTTCAATATATATTTTATGTTAAAAATTACATGCCTTTTATAAAAAAAATATAATTTAAATAATAGTTCATATTACCATGAAATCAAAAATATATAAAAATTATTCAAAAACATCCCACTAATCTACCAAGAATTAATTTATCTATAGAAAATTTATTTAATTTACATTTATAATGGAAATACAATAACCTTAAAACAGACTTTTAAATTTATATTAAAGCTAGTTTTCATTGAAACAACAATATAACCAAAGTTGTGTTAAAAATAATTTGACATATCCACCAAAATAAATTCAATGTTAAACCCTACCAATAATTTAATATATAAATGAAAACTATTCAATAGAGTCAAGGTAACAATCAATATTCCCATAATATCAATTACATAATGTAATAACACTTGTTTAATTTATTCAGTTTAATGAATCTTATTTCCAAATATTTTCATTATATCATTTTAAATCAATATTTTTATCACATTTCAAAATTCCATAACCAAAAATAGTAGATTTCAAATAAAAAATTCCAGATATTATTGAAATTATAAAAAATTATGAAAAATTGACCATAAAATCGTTTATTCTTAAAAAATTTTAAATAGAACACTTAAATATTTATTTCATATTATATAATGAAAATAAATTTATTTTTAATTATTAGGAAGACACCATTAATAAATATATTAAATTAAAATATTTTAAAATTACCTTTGATAAATTATTTATTATAATCATAATTTCAATAAATAAATATATATACCAAGAATTAATCAATCACTATTGATATCATTGAACCAATAAATTAAAATATCAAAAAATTCAAAACTAATTTCTATAAATTAGAATATCATTAATACCAATTCTATTAAAATTTGAATGTTTATAAAAGGCATCTGATGAATTAAAACAATTCAAAAAAATATATTATTTTTAAATCAATAAATACTATTGAATATATATTATGAAGATGCCACACCAAATAAAAATAAAATTAACAAAAACCCACTAAAGGGTAAACTCAAATTACTCAATCCCAAACATTCATATCAACATAAGAATAAATCATATAGAAATTGTTTGGGATGTTTTATGGGTTACATCCTATGATTAAAAAATCCTAACATATTTCTACCATATCCTAACTTCCTTAATATGCATTGACCCTCTTTTATAATATACTAGTCTGAATATGGATCCTTATTTCCCAAATCGACAAACCACAAACCTATGTTCTATACCCAATCACCATTGGAAAACACTAGTGTTAAATAGATCATATGTGAAAATGGGACTTATTTTACCTTTAAATGTAATAAATAATAAATAATAAATTTATTTTGAAATCATATATAATTTATCCATACTTTTAATATGATATAATATATGAAAAATAGCATTTTATATATAAAAAATTAATCCAAAAATGGTATTATAAGAAAAATAAACATCCACACATTCAAGAAGATACACAAAATCCATATAATTAATGAAATATGGACAAAATATTTTGAGATGAATCATATATTGACTTTACAAAATAGTAAATTTACCAAAAAAATACACCACTATCTCTCTATATTATAAAATAAATTTGAGTGGAACCCCTTTATAACATCCAATTTGAGTCCATAGTCAAATAAATATTTTTATAAAATATATTATAAGAAAATGAAAAAAAATAAATATTAAAAAACTACATGAACACCATAGGTGTGAATGTTGGATGTGATCACAAATCCTATAAATTTACCTTAATGGTTATATACATTTTCTTTCATTGGATAAACAAATAAATTATGTTTGAAAAAAAATTAAACGTTATTTTATTATGTATTAGTGACTGAATAAAATAAATAATATCTCCAAAACATATTTAAAATAATATGTGTAAACAAATAATTAATAAAAAATCCATTTCAATTAGAATATAAATTTAGATATTTACTATAAATTGCATGACATTTTTATAAATCTTAGGAAAATTAGATTGAGATTAAAACAATAAATATACAGACCACATACATAACCAATAACTAATGACATACATGATTCAAGATACATCGTAATCATAAACTAGTAGAAAATAAATCACTATCCAAAGAGGTAAAAATTTATTATTAATTAAATGAATAAAATATCTATATAAAAATTTTAAACATTCCCATTGATTCCATATTCTATAGAACCCTAATCCATATTGACAACTCAGAGGCAGGGGTGAAACAATGTTTTACATTTTAAAAATTATGTAGTTTGAATTAAACCACACTAACTTGTTATAGTTCTTGATCCAGTTAGTGATATTTCATAGTATTACATAATCATATAAATAATAAGTGAGAGAAAATAATTCAATATTTATATGGTTCACAAAAATTACCTACTCTTTTTCATGTTTGCTATTCCCCCCAACAAAGATTATCTTATATAATATTATTATCAATTTTGATGGTTTAAGAAGAATCTGGTCATACAACCCCAAAATCAATATTCTAAATGATCCTCATTGTACTACCAACAACCAACTCTTATGGATAATTTTTTTAGACACCACAATTTTATTTTTTCATCCTTTACATAGATGGGTTAGACACACCAACCTTATTCCTCTTCAAAAACTGGTTAGAATCCATAGTCACAAGCTCTTACTTCATCTCATTGGTGTTGATACATAGATAAAAATATGTCTCTCCTCTCCAAGTTTCTTATGAAACACTTGAATGTTCATCCACATATATACTAGATCTTTTCGTTATGTTTACAACTTCAATATCTTAAATTTCTTGTCGGAATAGGCCTATCTTCCACGGAAGTAATTCTTACCAGATCATTAATGATCTAATTCTTCTCAGTTTTCAAAATTATCAAACTAGAAAGTATTCTTATATAGGATTATTCCGGCTCAATCTCTTCAAATTCTAATCTTGTTTTGAATGATCACATATTCCTCATGAAAAAATGCTTGAAAAATAATTATTCTATATTCTAATTATGTCCCTAACTAAATAAATGTGTGTAATTATCCACGTAATTTATTCAATATTATTTTACAGAATATTAAACTTTCATAACCACAGTTTAATTTCATTCAATCAACTAATATTTACCTCATGCAAGCATTACATTGGATCCCTAGACTATTTCTCTATGAAGCTGTTTTTTTATCTTTTATACTATGAGATCAGATATGGTATTTTAAATTATTCTAAATAATATTTGTTATGATGATTCCCCAAGTAATATAAATGTGTGAATGCGATGTTCTTAATTTTATAAATATTAGTTTATGAAACAATAAACACTTAAAACCTCATTCTTACAACAATCAATCAACTTAGATGTACCTCTACAAAAATTGTATGGGTCCCCACAAATGGTTCTCTATGAACACATTTTTTATTTTATAATATATACACCACACATAGCATGATAAATTGTTCCAATTCACATCACATGAACATAAAGTAGTATATATTTCAAATAGTAAAAAAATTATATATTTTTCATATAATAGTCAGTATGAATCACTTTACGAAATTATAGAAAACTGTAATTCACAAAGCACTTCATCTACATTCCAGTAATCATGTAACATGACATCATATAATATTCTCCTTATAGAAATACAAAACTTGTTTTTCAATACTCAATCAAAGAAAAATGTGATATTCTTATCTCTATGAAAAACTACTCTAACAATTCTTGGTCATAATAACCCAATAGTTTACATGATATTTAAATTCTACTCTTTATGTGGTTATAATGGGATAATCCTTCAAATTATTATATCTTATTAAAATGTATGTGATGCTAAAAAAATACATCACCTGTCTCTGTAAATGACATGGCCATCATATAATGTAATCTCCATACGACTTTCTCATTCATGTATAAAGTATTGATAAATTATATTCATTTGCTACATAAGTCACATGCTACTTTCCAGGGCACACTAAAATATATACATATCGAAATTTTAAATTTTTTTATCTTCTTAAAATATTACATGTCATATAATTTTCTTTCCAAAACAAGAATTCTCAATTTTATACTTCTCTTATAGTATGATTACTTATTTTATTTTTCAAATTTTGTACAGTAAATTATCATCATGAACATTATCTGAATACTTTATTGTATTTGTGTCATGTTTCATACTATTACTACACATGTTTTTTGATTTATGAATTATTACATAAAAATTCAAATAATTATATTTTTCATCTTGATAAAACATTTCATATATAATCAATATATGATTTATATAATTTGTAAATTTTCATTTTGTTTTCACATTGGTTTTCATGCTCCATACTTCATCCCATAATATATTCTTTTTACTCAACATCAAAACCAAATATTTGCACAAAAAATATCAACATTAAATAAGGATATCTTATAACAATTCATCCAATTTGTGGAAATCCATACATACTAGATTTCTATAATCCTATCAATATTTGGACGATCATCAATAGAACCAGAAATTATACATGATAGTTCGGCCTAAAAATACATCATTAATTCATTACAAAAATATATGTATATTAAATATCCATCAAATAAAATCCTTACACAACAATTGTTATTGGAAGGAACTATTTTTAAATTTTTTTTAGTAAATTATGGGATTAATTTCTTGTAATAGACAATGTTCTACTTAAAACATCATCATCACATGTATTAGAAATTAATGTGTCTTCAACAATCATCCCAACTATATGTTGAATTTTCCAAGCATACCATATTATTTCATTAAATGAATCCATATCAAATCTCTAAGAATCAACACTTTATCTATAGTTATTTAATCAAATATTGATGCATCATCCTCAAAAAATAAAACACTTGGTCTTAATGGATTAGAATAGTAGAATGTTTAAAAATGTTTATTTTTGGTGAGGTTATGACCAAAGAATGCACTTTTAACTATAATATCTCTTTTAAAACCACTAATTAAAACATTTGTAACTAAATCCAATTTCATTAATCAATTAAACATAATATTTATTAAAATAATACATTTTACCTCCCAAAACCTATTAAAGGAACAATCTCATTGATATCAATATCTATATAATTCCAAAACAAACATTCAACCGCAATAAAAACCATAATAAAGAGAATACAAATTTGGGTGTATGAAATCCATAATCAATATGATCTCATAGCCAAAAAATAATGTATATATATAAATAAATTATTTTATATTTTAGATATTTTCTCATTAAAATCAAATATGAATGTCTAATTTTTTACAATAAAATCTTGTATTTTGAAATAAATGTTCACATTCCCTTGACGATGAATATCCAATTTTCTATTTTAATTTTTTTAACATAATCATATCCTTTATTTATAATTCATAAAAAAACATTTTATAAATATAATTTATGGTATTCTATATAAAAAATATACTTAATTTTTTTAAATGCATGGAATTCATCAATTTCAAAAGTAATACTTATAAAAATTTTACAATAAAAATTACTTTTTATAAAGTGAACTTTATGGTGATGAAATGAAATAACATTCATAACCACTACATATATAAATAAATTAATTAAAAACACTAATCAAAATACCCATGCAAACATGGTTTTTTATAAAATGAAAACAAATATAGTCACTAATAAATAGTTATTTAAATTATATAATGTCAGTATAATAAATATATTTTCCTATTTTTATACCAAAAAAAATTAAAAATTATTATAATAAATCATAAATCCATTTAACATAATATCATCATTCCCTAATTTTGGAATCATGTGTCATAAATTAAAATTTTAGTAAAAAAATTATTAGAGTGTAAAATATTAGTAAAATATATCATTCGAATTATGTAGAAATAGTTTAATTTTTTTTGATTTTTTGGGATGATAGAAAACCCCTATCTCAATGAACCCTAGATATTGAAATTTTATTAGTAGTAATTAATAGGGAGATAGAAATTGAGGAAATAAAGAATTATAGAATCAATAAATTAAGTACAAACATTCCTTACATCCTATAGGGAATAAATAATATGATTGATGAATGAAAAAGAAACAATAAAATATCACTCCTCAATTGAGATGATACTCAATCCAAATGGGTTAAAAGGGTCCCTTACCATCCTTATATTTATCTATTTATTATTTAATAATTATGAAATATAATTAAAATAACTTAGTTTCAATAAATCATACATAAAAATTAAAATTTATGATAAAAATTTGTTATCACTTATAATTTTATTTAATAATCATATAATATTGTGACCATTTATTCACATGTTAATTAAAAATTGAAATAATTTTATATTTAAAAATATTAATTATCCAAAATACACATAACAAATAATTACATATATATTTTAAAATATATATATAATCTATTTAAACACCATTTATAAATTAAGTAACCAAATATGTTTCTAAAAACTATATTTTGTAGAATCATGAATCAATTATCAAATTACTTGGAACGTCAGGAAATTATAATTAATGTTTTAATTTGTTTTTAATAAATACATCGTTAAGAAAAAGGATCTATAGTCGCCAATTTAAACCATGTGTCTCTCAATACCTCTGATAACCACCATTAATGGATAATATACATGGGATTGATGACCAATTTCTAGATGGATTGGACTAATTGAAATTTAAAAAAATGATTTCTTTATGAAAAATACATAATTAATGAAACATAATTAAAATAATCCAATATCGGGCACTAAAAAAATTTAATTCAACTATATACCTAATGACCAAGTCATTGTTTAGCCTCTCATATAATAAAAAAGGATTATCCAAGGAACCCCGTAATTTATCTCACTCCTAGACACCCATTTGGGGTTTAACATATGAAACTAAGCTACAAATTTCAAGGTAACTCATTCACCAAAAATTATTAAAATAAACCATGATATTTGGGAAGTTTCTATTCATATTATAATATGATATACTAATTATATCACATAAATAATAACACTCTCATTAACAATTAAGGCCTCTCTAGCTCAACTACCACTACTTGAGAATAATGTCATAAATGATAGAGAGATTATAAAATAATAAATCAGGGACTCATTACATTATGATAATATCATTCAACAAATCAAAATACATGAATTGAATTTTCCTTAATCAAGAGATAGAACAGAACATATTAAATATTCCTTGTTTTGGGATTTTGAGTTACATTACACAAACATCAAAGATAAGAAAAAATTAAATTGAGAATGTCATTAGTAATACCTTTATTAGTGCATTGTAGACAATAAAAAGTTTATTTGATATATAATATGATTTTATAATCTCTACGATTGAATATGTATGTTTAAATAAAAGATGGTGGATTTTACTCATTCATTCAATGGGATATGAGAAGTGTTTTAATAAAAATATTCTTCCAAATGTTCTAAAATCCCCCCACATAAAATTTATTTTTGGTGCCTCTTGATTTAATGAACTATATTTTTTTCTAGAACCATTTATAAATTTTTTACTTGAGATATTTATTTTGGATTGGTTTTATGCATTGTGTTATGATTGATTCCATTATGTTATGGTGTAGGTGGTTGTATCTTGGAGAGTTGTGGCATCTTATGAGTGATCTTACATATGAGGTTTAGCTTCGTTATGGTGGGAATTTTTTAATTGTCATAAATTCAATATTTCAAATTTTTATAACCTAATAGACTTTATACAATTATACTATTTTTCATTCCATAATAGAGTTTATTCTATGTTATATTCTATGAGTTGACCATTTTTTATGGGGATTCAATTATGGTTTTGGTCACATCGTAAATTTTAGATCATGAATAGACTGAGGGTTATTATAGTGTGGTGGTAGGAAATGAAATATAATTTTTTTCTAGATGTAAATAGTTTCACCAGAACCATTAATATTTAATTGTTAACGGGGAAGTTCAGGGTCTCTTTATAAATAGTTGTTCATCCCCCCCTCTTCCACTTTCCTTTTTCCCAATGTATTCTCAAAATATAATGGTGTGTTTCTATGTCATTGGACCATATAAAGGAATCTATAACTAAGATCATTTTGTTATCCCTTGGTACATTCATAAGAATACATTTGAGTTAGTGGGATGAATTGGATCAATGGTAGGACTCATTATACTTACCTTGATTCATGGTTACATGAATCAGATTTAGAATCTATCTATTTGTGTTCATAATTTCCCTAATGATATTTTTATTGTGAAGAAATTTCAACCACATGTGTGTTTCCTAAATTAAAACTAACAATATTTGATTTGTTCTATTGTATTCAATATCAAATTGATTATCATTTAATATGAATTACCCTTTTTTTATTCTCATGGTTTGACTGCTTGGAGTCCATTGGTACATTAATTATTTGAGTGTGGGGTTTGTGTATAATAGTGTATAAATTACATGGATCTAATGAAATGAGAATTAATTAATGGAAACAATAATCCCTTTCTATACAGGATCTCATTATATCTTGATAATTCTTCTCATGTCATGAAACATGGGGTATTTAAATCACTACTAACAATTTATTGGATGTATTACATTAGAAAAATCTATGTTATATAACCACCACCCATTACATCCATGGTTCTTCTCTTTAGAGTTAATCTTATAAAGTGGTTGTGGGGTTTTTGTTAATCATATATGATAAAATCTATGATATAAATTTTTATTTATGTATAAGGAGGTGGCTAAGCCATGAATGTGTGGATTTCGATGTAGAAAGGATGAAAACTACTTTCAAATACAATGTGTGAAGCATAAATTGTGGTGCAGAACCAACAGGTCTGGAACTCAAGGAATGATAGTATAGCTTATGATGAGGACATGTTATTCCCTAGAGAGAATGCCTCAATGATATATATTCATGGAATATATATATATTTTTATCCATATATCATATTAGGGAAAATAGATTGCCTAAAATGATATTTTTACCAAGTAGAGTGTGGTGGTGTGATCCTTTTGGCTACATGGAGGAATTTACGTAGTGTTTTAGCTATGTTTAGAATTTTTCATGTAGGTTTGATGATGGGGTTTAGGTAAGGTAATCAATGTGGGAATGGGTTCATGGAATCCCAAGGAAACATGTGAGTGATAGGCCCGGAGTGCACCATATTATTCCTAAATTTGGCAATCTGACTACTTAGGGATTGGTTCTCCCAGATTGGTCATGATTTTGGTACTCCATTTTCCCCTAAAAATTTTTTCCCCCTTAAATATTTTGGATGCATTTCATGCTACTCTATATACATGGGGTGTAATTCATGTTTTCATAGATTTAGGTACTACCTCATTTGAAAGATAATGATTAATGATGTAAATTTCTTCAATTGAGTATCTATACTCCCTGGATTGATAGGTTTTCATTTATGGGTCATAATTCTAAATTCATGTAATCTTAGAGGTGACAAGAGGATTGTTTCAGCTAGGTAGATTGAATTATTAGGTTGATTAGAGTGAAATATTTAGTTATGAGGGTAGTTGTAGATTCTTAGGTCTTTTTATTCTCATTATTTAATTTTGTACCAAATATTAGTGCCTTTATATCATTATATTCATCTTACTTTAGTGGGTTAAACATTAGAATTGTCTATCAGTGTTGAATGGACCTTATTTTATTGTATTTGAGGTATATTATTGGGTTTTTATATACATACCCCATGCATAAAAATTTCATACACATATTTCATATTTTATATATATAAATGATACTTTGATAGAGTATTTTATTGTCATGGTTTGGTGGAATTAGATATTACTGGGTCCTATAAGGGATAGTAGCATACGTTTACTATTACTAGGGCCTTGTTTTTTTAAGAATATTTCACCTCATTTAGTCTAGGTGTGTTTCCATTTGGGTTGGTTGGGTGTGTATTTTTTGATATCTTTAATTTGTTGTTTTACAATTGACACCCCTCTTTAGATCATAGAATGTTCAATGTAATATTATTTATTCTAGTTGGTTAATTATCTACTACAACATTATTGTTTCTCTATGTGGATATTAGGTTTTATAATGCGTATAAAAGTCTATGGCCACTTATCTTGTATAATATTACTACTTAGTACTAGTAACCAACCCTAAGACTAGTAGAGGTGGGCATAAGGAGGAACACATGGATTACAACTTATGAAGTCTGGACCATGATGGGATTAGTTGGGTAAGATTTTTATTGGAGTGGGTTTTTCTTAGGTATATTGTTTAGATTTAGGATCCTATGATGATTAGTTTTATAACATAAGGAATCATTGTCAATGTATCTTGAATTTTTTATTAATTACATGAGACCCAATATTATTATAGTTAACAATATATCCATTGAATATATATTTTATAACTTTATTTACGAATTAGATATCTAAAAAACTATTTAAATTAAAAAAATCAATGGTACATGCATCATATATGTCTCATTTAATTTTTTTATCATTATTGAGTATATTATCAAGATATTATTTAATTAACATGGTTCAACTTATTTATTTATAGTATTTTTCCATGTAGAGATCTAATAGGATCTTGAGGATGGGTCATAACATACCTGTAATGATGTTATAGGCCCGTATCATGGATCAAATATGAAACAATTATTATATTCATGGGTCGGAGCATGAGATGATTACATTGAGTGAGTAGGGAATAATTCAGTTACCCTTAGTATAGTGACCAGACCCAGTACCCACTACTATAGAGGAAAATACCTCTACCTATTTATTAGTAAAAAATTATAATGGATAGGATGAGGATACATATTGGCTGAGTGCATGTCAAAAGTTTTATTCATAGTGTCTAACAATGTTTTTAGGTGATCCAAAATGTCAAATAGTGTAAGATTTTTATGATGTGGTGATTCATTTGTTCTTCTATTATAAACCATAAATTAGATAGTGGAACATAAATATATACTTATCTAATAAAATTTGATTTTTTGGACGAATTTGATCTTCTAGACCCATGATTAGGTAACTCTCCATGGACAGATTTAGAGAACAACATTTACAAGGAGTAAAAACTGAACATGTTGAGGTCGATTCACATCAAGTAGCTATTCAAGATACAAAATGGTAACATTCTAGATTCTGAGTGTGTGTTATGATTAAATGATCACAGAATGATATCCCATGACAAGAATCATGATTGATTCTTATATTCATGGAAGATCATGTGTTATCTTCACAGAGATATTAATGGTGGAATAATTCCACTATATTTCCCCACATATATTGGACCTCTAGGTAGGGATTTTGTGGTAATGATATTTTTATAATGGGATCACATGTTATCTAGATATAGTTATGAATTACCATTAATAGTGTCATCAACTATGGTTATTCATCGATAAATGTTAGGGTCACATCATTTGAGGAAAGTACATGTCTAGATCATGAATTGATGTTTAGCAGTACAAACATCCTGGGGATGTTTAATCTATCTAGAATATAGGGGTTACTATGCTAGTAGAAGAAAAGGTATCATGGAGTATGACTACCCAACACAAAATAATATTGTTGGTAGTTTATAAGTAGTTGGATATCTATATTTGGGGCATCAATACAATATAATACCTCTCCATAGTAGAAATGGTGTTTCTTCCAGATGTGGATATGGTATAGTAACAAATGGCGCACCGACAGGTGGATCAGTATATGGATTCCAATTATGATCATTATCCACCATAACAGGACCTAGGTTTTCTATTCTACACATTGGTGTTTTGTAGGTGGGGATGTTGTAACATCCCAGGTAAAAAAAGAATAATACATTTTAATATTTATTAATATTTTCAATAAATATTACTTTTACTTTAAAGGGTTTTCTACGTTCGATAGCGTACCTGATTTGCAACAACGAGTTTCTTTGAAATCTTATGTTGCACACTAGTAATATAATAATATTATTTTAAATAGTAGTTAACACGTAGCCATTGTATTGGCGGTAATGATTATAAATAACTAAAATATGATTATATTTTTTGGTTAGATGTTTTTACATTTATCCAATAATAGATAAGAACTTAAAATAAGAAAAGAATTCAATTTTAAGCATAAATACTCTAATATTCACTAAAAGAACGATTTGTCGCCTTTTGATGGTGAACCTTCTTTAAATATAGTTTTGGTCACTCTAATACATTATATTGGACCAAATAAAATTCTTCTTTAGAATTGGGACATCAAAATTTACTTTGTGTAAATTTTTGGTATTTTTCCGATAAAGTTAATTTTTTTAATGAATAGTGAAAAATGTTGTATTTTAATTCAAAACCTATTTTTAATATAATTTATTTATAATATTAGATTATATTTTGAATTGGTTTTAAGGTGAAATTAGAATATACTTTTACCGTTTAATCCAATTGTGGTCATTGGAATTAATTTCACTTTGAAATTAGACATAAACTAGTGTCAATCTTTTGATATATATTATTTCATAAAAACACGCTATTTGTTTTGACAATGGAAATTAATTATTAATTTAATTAATGAAACATATATGTTTTAAATTTTGTAAAATAGGCATCATTTTTGAATTTGTGATATCAAATATATCTTTGGTTGAATTTTTTGTATTTTTTTCAAAAACTTGAATTTTTGATGAATAGTGAAACCACTAAGTGGTAGTTAAAAAACTGATTTTCCAATTAAATGAAACTTTACCACTTTTTTGAATTGAATTTCAAAAATCTGAAATACATGGTTGTCATTAGTGTGTAAAATTTTGTTCAATGGGATGAAAATAATTTTTTGGTGAATAGTATCTTTTATGTTTTATTTATCGTTATTAGAGGTAATTAGTTTAATTTAAGGTAGAAATAATGTTATAATAATATGAAATTACCTTGAAACATTTCTTACCCTTATTATATGTGTCATGTCCGACCAATACAATCCATTGGTTATCTTTGGGACCCCATGGAGCCCCTTGGCTAAGAAAATGACATTATTAACTTTTTATTTAAAGTTAAAATAAAAATGTCACAAACATGTATTATTTTACTAAAACAATTTATACATGGTGTTATTAAAGTCATATTTTTTACTATAAATATTCATTATAAAGGTAAAAATATTTCCTACATCATGATATTAATTTTATAATTTTTATACATTAAATAAATTAAATTATTTATGACATCATGATGATGCAGTTATTACCAAATTATTTAATGATTTAAATAAAATTAAAAGATAATGTAAAATATAAGACCTACACTTTTCAAAAACCTATTGTATGGGTGGATTTCGAACTCTTATCACCTTATCCTCAAAATATATAATTGTGGGACCTTTAAAACCTGAAACTCATTATATAATAAAGTAACATTTTATAACATTCCAAGAGTGTCCCTCCCCACTTTTATAAAACGCCCCCACCTCTACCACCTTACACACACCTCTCAAGCCTTTGGATCAGACAAGCTATGCTCATTTTATCTCTCCATATCCCTATCCTCATTCTATAAGCCTTTCCTTAGGCCGAATTCTTTTCAAGAAACTCCTTCTGTTCAAACCAAGAGGAGGTACCCGATTTAAAGGAGATTAAAGAGCAATTGAGTCACGTCGGACATGAGGTAAGGGACTTCGTCTCAATCTCCTTTCATTGAGGCATATTTTGTTTTATACACAACTTTAATTAATATGGTGTATAAACCCTTTTTCTTTTAATTTTTATACAATGGAATCTTTTTCTATGAAGCGTTTTACTAAACGACAAAAAGAAATGTTTCTTTTAATGTACACATTGACAACGACCTTTTCCGCTGCCACAAGTATTATTTGGTCTTTGGATTCCTCCACAAGCCATAATGTTTTTAAAATTAAATAAATACAATATACTCTTTTATGTATTTTGGTATTGAAAATGGTTTTTATAATGGATTTTTATGTTAATATATTTAAGTGATATATTGTGATCTAAACGTGTCAATGTTTTCTTTCAATTATATTTGTTTTATTTCTTATGATTTTATTATGGTACTTGGACATTTGACGGGTGGTTACATGATAAAACATATGACGGGTGGTTCCATGATTACCATGATGGGTTTTTATGTTATAACCTCTAATGGATTTGGTATGGAAGTCGGCCGTATGACTATTCCATTTATTGATATGTGTAGAAGTCGACCGTATGGTTATTCCATTTATGTATGTTTATGTCCCAAGTTACCCTTATGTGTTATGTGTTCTTTATATGGATTTTATGGTAATATTTTCGTTACAAAAAAGGTAAGCAATGATATTTTATTCAGTGAAGAGTATTTACTACTTCTTAAAGGTTAAAATTATTACTTTGATAAAGTATTCATGCTTTAATTAATGTTTTGAAAAACTAACAGTTTTCCTTCATTGTGTATCCCTTACAGAGCTTTTTATGCTCTCCCCAATTTTTTTTGAAAGTTTTTTCACATGACATAATGTGGAATAGGGTCAAGGATGGGATCAAGGAAAATTCATGTTGTCTTAAACATGGAACTAGACATGACACTTTTTTTAAGAGTTCATGTTTTGTAAAAAAGGGAAACATTGTAGAAGTGTCTACTTTGTAATATTTTGATATGTAATAGTTATGATCTAATTTTCTAAAACTCTAAACCTGAAAAGTTCCTCAATGTGAATTATTCATTTAATTCTATATTAGATAATGTTTAACTTTGGGGCCTTATAGTTGGCATCAAAGGTCGGTTTAGAAAACATTAGGAGTTAGAAAATTGTTAAATTTATAATTTAATTTATGGAATGATTTAAATGATATAGAATTTAAAGACTTCCATGTTGCTTCGCCAATGATATTTCTATATTCAAAATGGTTTTCCGTAGAGGAAACAAGGAAGCTATGTTGGGACGACATCAGGAGGAAGACAACCTTCCAAATCAGCAACCTGAGATTTTCAGAATTTGAAATGAACAATTTTATGCAGTGATGACACAGTTGACTCAGGATATAAATGGTGGTGGTATCTATGCACGAGATCAGCCAGATCAGACGTAGAGGAACATGTCCATGGTGGATCATTTCAAGAGGCAACATCCCCCATCATTCATAGAATTATCTGACCATGTGCTAGCTGAAGGGTGGATTAAATCACTGGAGAAGATTTTTGATGTCATGGGGTGTTCAAAACATCAAAAGGTTAGTCATGTTGTTTACCGTTTTTGTAGGTGAAGCTAATCAGTGGTGGTTGATGATGAAAAATATCAGGGATAGTGATGAGATTGATGAACTTCACTGGGAATAATTCAAAGGTATGTTTCTTGAGAAATATTTTCCTAAGGTGGTTCGTCTTAGGATGGAAAACAATTCCTGGAATTGAGGAAGGAGGATGACTAAATGGCTGCTTATGAAGCAAAGTTCACTCGACTGGCAAGGTATGCTCCAAATTTCATACTAGATCTTGATAGTAAAATCAATCGTTTTTACTCAGGGTTAAATCCAACGTATCTAAGGACTTTAGCTTCTCAAGAGTTCAAAATTTATGAAAAACTTGTTCGATGTGCGGTGAAGTTGGAAGTGGAGTTTTCCGATGATCATGTGTTCTTTGAAAAACAACAGAATAAGAGGTCCAGTTGGCAGGAAAAGGGGGAGAATTCATCAAAGAAGCAAGGAGGTAGGATAACAAAATATCTATCCTATGAGAAGTGTGGTAAAATGAATCCTGGAGAATGTTTATCCAAGTCTGTAAGGTGCATTCGGTGTGGTAAGTCTGGTCATATTGCTCGTAACTGTAAGGAAGATGATCAAGAAGGTAATGAAAAGCCAGCGGTAAGATGTTATAAGTGTAAAGAAATGGGTCATTATGAAAATGAGTGTCTAACGAAGAACTAAACTGGGGGAAAGCAGCCAGACTACAAGCAGAAATGGTTGGTGAAATCCTTTGCAACTACTTCATCATATGTTGAGCCATCGAATGAAGTAGTATCATGTACACTGTTTGTTTTTTAAGATTATGCCAATGTGTTGTTTGATTCAGGGTCTGCACATTCATTCATTTCTGAGAATTTTTCTAGTAAATTGGGAATTCCATCTCAAGATATGAATCCTAAACTTATGGTAAAAACACCCGAAGGAAACGTTGAGACAAAAATAAATTTTAAGAACCTTCCTATCCTTGTGTGCAGAAAGAATCTACCTGAAAACCTTATTTTTTTGCCTCTAGTAGAGTTTGATGTTAATTTGGGAATGGATTGGCTATCTATTTATCAAGATAATATTGACTGCAGATGTAAAATGGTTTCTTTTCAGAAAGATTTTTAGTTTGTGTACAAGAATTAACCCTTTGTTTTGATAACATATCAGGAAGTTGAGAAACTAGTAAAAGATGGAAATGAATGTTACCTTACACATATTTTTGAAAATAGAGGAACAGTTCAGATTAATGATGTTCCCGTGGTAAATGAGTATCTTGAGGTTTTTCTAGATGATTTTCCTGGTATTATTCATGATCGGGAAGTTGGATTTACTGTTGACTTAGTTCCTGATTCTAAGCCAATTTCAAAACCCCCTTATCGAATGGCTCAAGTTGAACTTTTTGAGTTAAATAAGAAATTACAGGAGTTATTTGATAAAGGTTTCATTCGACATAGCACATCACCATGTGGTGATCTTGTCTAGTTTGTTAAAAATAATGATGTTTCAATGAGACTTTGCATTGATTATAGAGCCTTAAATAACATCACTGTTAAGAACAAGTAAACTTTGCCTCAGATCGATGAATTGTTTGATCATCTCCAGGGAGCTCAGTATTTTTCAAAGATTGACTTGAGGTCGGGGTACCATCAGTTGCATGTA
Organism: Viscum album; assembly: GCA_963277665.1. Taxonomy (NCBI): domain Eukaryota; kingdom Viridiplantae; phylum Streptophyta; class Magnoliopsida; order Santalales; family Viscaceae; genus Viscum; species Viscum album. Next base: position 1,216,154,964 of record OY728137.1, read on the forward strand.
AAATAAGTAGATGTTCTGAAGACTGTGTTTAGTACTAGATATGGTTATTATGAATTTGTAGTTATGCCTTTTGGGTTAACCAATGAACTTGCTGTCTTCATGGACCTTATGAATAGAATTTTTCATGAGTTCTTGGATAAGTTTGTGGTTGTTTTCATTGATGATATTTTGGTGTTTTCTAAAAGTAAAGAGGAGCATGAAAGACATTTAATGGTTATATTGAAAACATTAAAATAAAATAAACTGTATGGAAAATTCAGCAAGTGTGTGTTTTGGTTACAAGAAATTTCTTTCCTTGGTCACATTGTTTCAAAAAATAGCATAACTTTTGATCCTACTTGAAAAAAAGTTATTGAAGAATGTCCAAGACCCCCAAATGTAATGGATATCCATAGTTTTCTTGGTTTGGCAGGTTAATAACAAAGGTTTGTTGAAACTGTTTCACAGATATCTGGTCCAATGACTAAGCTAACTCGGAAGGGTGTTAAGTTTATCTGGACAAAAGAATGTGATGATTGTTTTCAGGAGTTGAAAAGAAGATTGGTGAATGCTCTAGTTTTTGCACATCCTTCCAGGAATGGTGAGTTTTTTTTCTACAGTGACGGTTCGTTGAAGGGACTTGGTTGTGTCCTTATGAAGAATGATTAGGTAATTGCTTATGCTTTACGTCAGCTGAAAATTCTTGAGGTAAATTACCCTACAAATGATTTGGAATTAGCTGCTGTTGTTTTTGCTCTAAAAATTTGGAGGCATCATTTGTATGGAGTAGAGTGCGAAATATATACATATAACAAAATATTAATTATATATTCACTCAGAAATAATTGAACATGAGACAGACGAGATGGCTGGAATTAATCAAGGAATATGATTGTAAAATTAATTACCATCCGGGAGAAGAAAATAAATCGGATGATTCTTTGAGTTGAAAAAGTAATGCTTCATTAACCATGCTACGTTTGGAACGAGATCCTTTTGTTTTTGATTTGATGAAATTTGGCATAGAAATTGTTAGTGCAGGAAGTTATTCTGTTTTGTTTCAGGTATTAGTGAGATCATCTCTTTCAGACAGAATTAAGTAAGCACAGAAGAAAGACAGTGGGTTACAGAAAAAGGTAGAGATGGTTTAGAAGGGTAAGTTTCCTGAATTTAACATTGATAATTATAGTTTTTTTAGGTTTGGGAAGAGATTATGTGTGCCTTGTGATTCACAGTTGAAGAATGAGTTGTTATGTGAGGCTCGTAGTTCCCCTTTTTCAGTTCATCCTGGCAGTACTAAGATGTACAGAGATCTGCGGGAGTATTACTAGTGGGATGGAATGAAAAAAGATATTTCTAATTTTACTATTAGGTGTTTGACTTGTCAACATGTTAAAACAGAGTGGCAGTTAACGAAAGGGATGATTCACCCTTTATCGGTGCCATAGTAGAAATGGGAAAATATATCCATGGGCTTTGTTTTGGGATTACCGAAGACATCTCGAGGTAATTATGCAATCTGGGTTATTGTTGATCGACTGACTAAATCTGCTAATTTCCTTCCAATTCAAGATACCTTGTCCCTAGATCAACTTGCTTGGTTGTATGTTAAAGATATAATCAGGTTGCATGGAGTTCCCCCCTCCATTGTATCTGATCGTGATCCTAGGATTACTTCTAACTTTTGGAAAGGCCTTCAGAATTCATTGGGTACTGAATTATATTTTAGTACAACTTTTCATCCTCAGTCAGATGGGAAGTTAGAACGAACAATTCAGACCTTGGAAGATATGTTATGTGCTTGCTCGATGGATTATCAGTGAAGTTGGGACAAACATCTTTCTTTGGTTGAATTTTAATATAATAACATTCTTCATTCTTGTATACAGATGGATCCGTTTGAAGCATTATATGGGAAGCGGTGTCGAACTCTGGATTTTTGGGATGAAGTAGGTGAAAGGAATTTGATGGGACAAGAATTGGTAGAATAGATGGCCGACAAAGTTCAGTTGATTCAGAAACACATGAGAACAACTCAGAGCAGGCAGAAAAGTTATGCGGATAACCGGAGGAAGGATATATCTTTCGAGGTAGGTGATCATGTTTTTCTCAAAGTTTCACCATGGAAAAGTGTGATATTATTTGGTAATAAAGGAATGTTGAGTCCAAGGTTCATTGGACCATATGAAATTCTGGAGAGAGTTGGATCAGTTGCTTACCGAGTGGCTTTACCTCCGACTTTATCTCAGGTACACAATGTTTTTCATGTTACGATGTTGAGAAAGTATATGCCAGATCCATCTCGTGTTTTGAGCCCAGAGGTAGATCAGTTGGAAGAGAATCATTCTAATGAAGAACAACCAATACAGATTCTTGACCAAAGAGAGAAAGTGTTGCGGAATAAGGTAATTCACCAGGTAAAGGTTTTTTTGGAAAAAAAATATGGTTGAAGAGGCAACATGGGAATCTGAAAATGCTATGAGGGATAAATACCCCCAATTATTTTGATAAGTGAATAAAATTGCGAGGACGTAATTCCCAAAAAGGGGGGAGTGATGTAACATCCCAGATAAATAAAGAATAATACATTTTCATATTTATTAATATTTGAAAATTATATATTACTTTTACTTTAAAGGGGTTGCTATTTTCGATAGCGTACCCGATACGCAACAACAAGTTTTTTTTCGAAATCTTGCGTTGCACACTAGTAATATAATAATATTATTTTAAATAGTAATTAACATGTAGCCATTGTATTAGAAGAAATTAATATAAATAACTAAAATATGATTATATATGTTTGTTAAATGTTTTTTCATTTATCCAATAAAATATAAAGGCTTAAAATAAGAAAATAATTCAATTTTAAGAATAAATACTCTAATATTCACTAAAAGGTGGATTTTTTGCCTTTTGATAGAAAAACCTCTTTAAATATAGTTTTTCTCACTCTTATACATTATATTAGACCAAATAAAATTCTTCTTTAGAATTAGGACATCAAAATTTACTTTGTGTAAATTTTTGGTATTTTTCCGATAAAGTTCATTTTTTAATGAATTGTGAAAAAAGTTTTATTTTAATCCAAAATTTCTTTTTAATATAATTTATTTATATGATTAGATTATCTTTTGAATTGGTGTTAAGGTGCAATTAGAATATACATTTACCATTTAATCCAATGGTGGTCATTTGATTAATTTCACTTTGAAATTGGGCTTAAACTCGTGTCAATCTTTTGATATATATTGTTTCATAAAAACACGCTATTTTTTTTGACAAAGGGAATTATTTATTAAATTAATTAATGCAACTTATATGTTCTGAATTTTGTAAAATAGACATCATTTTTGAATTTGTAATATCAAATATAGCTTAGGGTGAATTTTTGGTATTTTTCTGAAAAACTTCAATTTTTGATAAATAGTGAAACCACAAAGTGGTAGTTAAAAAACTAATTTTCCATTTAAATGAAACTTTACAACTTTTGTGAATTGAATTCCAAAAATCAGACATACGTGGTTATCATTAGTGTGTAAAATGTGTTTCAATGGAATGAAAATATTTTTTGGTGAATAATAACTTTTGAGTTTTATTAATCGTGATTAGAGGTAATTAGTTTAATTTAAGGTAGAAATAATGTTATAATAATATGAAATTACATTGACACATGTCCTACCCTTATTAGATGTGTCATGTCCGACCCAAACAATCCATGGGTCAAATTGGGGACCCCATGGAGCCCCTTGGGTAAGAAAATGACATTAACATATTTTTATTTAATGTTAAAATCTGAATTTCACAAACATGTATTGTTTTACTAAAATAATTTTTACATGGGGTTATACAAGTCATATTTTTTACTATAAATATTCATTACAAAGGTAAAAATATTTCCTACATCATTATATTATTTTTATAATTTTTAGAAATTAAATAAATTAAATTATTTATGACACCATGATGATGCAATGATTACCTCATTATTTAACGATTTAAATAAAATGAAAAGATAATGTCAAATATAAGACCTATACTTTTCAAAACCTTATTGGATGGGTGGATTTAGAACTCTTATCACTTTATCCTCTAAATATATAATTTTGGGACCATTAAAATCCGAAACTCATTATATAATAAAGTATCATTTTATAAAGTTCCAAGAGTGCCCATCCTCCCTCTTATAAAAGGCCCCCACCTCTACCACCTTACACACACCTCTCATGCCTATGGCTCGGCCATGATCTACTCATTTTATCTCTCCACATAAATATCCTCATCCTAGATGCCTTTACTTAGGTAGAAATCTCTACAAGAAACCCCTTTTGTTCAATCCAAGAGGAGTTAACCGATTTAAAGGAGATTAAAGAGAAATCGAGTCACATTGGACATGGGGTAAGGGACTTTGTCTTAATCTTCTTTCATTGAGTCATATTTTGTATTATACACAACTTTATTTTATACGGTGTATAAAACCCTTTGAATTTTAATTTTTATACAAAGTAATCTTTTTCTACGAATAATTTTACTAATTGACAAAAAGGAATGTTTCTTTTAACGTACGCGGTGACAACGACCGTTTCCACCACCATGAGTATTATTTGGACATTGGATTCCTCAACAAGCCATAATGTTTTTAAAATGAAATAAGTACCATATACTCTTTTATGTATTTTGGTATTGAAAATTGATTTTACAATGGATTTGTTATGTCAATATATTTAAGTGATATATTATGATCGAAATATTGAAATGTTTTCTTTCCATTATATTTGTTTTATGTATTATGATTTTATAATGGTACTTGGACATTTGATGGGTGGTTACATGATAAACAATATGAAAGGTGGTGTCGTGAATACCAGTATGGGTGGTTACGTTATAACCTCCAATGCATTGGGTATGGAAGTGGTCCATATGGCTATTCTATTTAGTGATATGCGTGGAAGTCGACCGTATGGTTATTCCATTTAAGTATGTTAATGCCCCAAGTTACCCTTATATGTTATGTGATCTTTATATAGGGTTTATGGTAATATTTTTGTTACAAAAAGGGTGTGTAATGATCTTTTATTCACTGAAGAGTATTTACTACTTCTTAAAGGTGAAAAGTATTATTTTGATAAAGTATTCATGGATTAGTTAATGTTTTAAAAAACTAACAGTTTTACTTCTTTGTGTATCCCTTACTGAGCTTTTTATTCTCACCCCAAGTTTTTTTGAAATGTTTCTCATAGTACATAATGTGTAATAGATTCAAGGATGGGATCAAGGAAAATTCATTTTGTCTTAAACATGGAACTGGAAATGACTTATTTTTTTAAGAGTTCACGTTTTGTAAAAAAAGGGGAAACTTTGTAGAAGTGTCTACTGTGTAATCATTTGAGATGTAATAGTTATGATCTAAATCTCTAAAACTCTAAACCTGAAAAGATCGTCAATGTGAATTATTCATTTAATTCAATATTAAGTAAATTTTAAGGTCGGGGCCTTATAGATGTGACTAGAGACAAGGAATGGAGGATTATGTAAAAGGTATTTCCCATTATGATCTAAGTTATGATCTTTGACATCAGTACACTAGAACCACTAAATTTAGATACCAAATTCAGTTTTTTTACTATATCCCTTTTTTGAGACTATTCATCATGTTTCATACCATATCCCGACCCATACAGTTAGATATTGGTAATATAATTGATCTCGTTATAACCCATATTTTTTGGACAATGTGAGATAATTCTTAGTGAAGAGAGGTTTTCAAGGGACCTCATTGTTTTTGGGATTAATCCATACAACCTTATTATTGTTAAGAAAGTTTTATCCTTTTTTTTCTTGATATAATTCTACCAACAGAGAGTGATGAGTTTTCAATGTGATGGATTATGTTTTTCCTTGATGGTTAATAAAGACCATTATTTTAGATGATTTGGGCTTGTTCATGGTAATTTTTATCCAAACACCCATTAGTTTTAATTTTTTAGCTATGTTAGATAAATCATTTACAAGACTAACTTCATATAATAATTAATAAGTATATGAACATTTTCCTATAATTTATTTTTCAAACTACCTTCTTAAGATGAGATTGAAATATATATTGATCTTAACGATGTGATCACTCTAATATATTATAAACTATATAATATTACCCTCATTGAGTTAAAAATGATAAATTTGAAGCTTTGTGACCTCAAGAAAACGCATTTCACAAGACCTAGTGTTCTCCCTAGGTAGCTCTGATGTTATTCACCATGATGTAGGATGAAATATGAATATTATAAAGAGTATCAAAACTTAAAAAATAATCATGAAGAAAAAAACCCTATAAAAATAAAAGTCTACATAAACTAGATGAAGGGGGGATGTGGTTCTTAATGATAATCTTTTATCCTGATGATCAATAGCAATGGGTTCATAAGAACTATGTTTGGATGGTGAAATTTTAATGTTGTAATGGAAATTATGATTTTCTAGTGATTTCCCTCAGTGTGATGAATTCCCAAGAGGTATTCATGATCCTAATGAACTGGATATTTTTACCCTTATCAGATTTTTTTATAGTGGTATCCATTTAAAATATCCCAGTGTATTAAACAATAGAAGATGACAATTCTATGTGTCTCGTTGCTTTCTTGGAATATCTTCATCAGCACAATATATATGGTAATATGTCAAAGTGTATCTTCAATAATTGACAGGTCCACATCTTGGGGAATTTAATATAATAAGGTGGATTATTTGTGGACATAATGAAGATTAAGGTAGTTTTTACTTAGGTCCACCAAGAGGATGTTTGATTTGAAGAGCATCATTGGTCTAGAGAGATACTACTGAAGGTTTATGGTAAAATTATTTAGTATTGAAGCTAATATGACTAACCTTTAATTACAAGTAAATACCTTATTTTGGTATGGTTTTTAGAGATATATTTTAGGAGAGTATATAAAAATAGGTGGGATTATATGTTCTAAGGATTTTAAAGGAATGAGTTGAGTATATGGTGTTATATGACATCACTGGATTGTGGCTTAATTTTGTTTTTATGAATAGATTGGGAGTGATTTATTAGGGTTCTAGATAGTTGATAAAATAAAAAAATAACTATTTGATGCATGATTTGTATATTACTTCTATACTTTTCCTCTTTATGAATTAAAGGCATTACATTTTTTTTGAGTGGTTCATAGTCTATATTGACCACAAGAGTTGTATATACATTTTATTACACATTGATCCTAACACAAGATAAGGTGTTGGTTAGAGTTACTATAAAAAATGACATCTTGATATTTTATAATATAGTAATGTCAAATGTGGTGGTATAATTCCTTAATAAGAAATCCTTATCTCAGTTGATAGAGGAGGTGTAGGAGTATTTTGTAGTAATGTAATTATTCTTAACAGACAATAGATAATTTGTTTATTCTATATTGATAGAAATTATCCTGAAAATTATTCAATTCATGTTAGGAAACATCAATTAAATTTTATTTCATGGCTAGTTACCAGTATTTTGTGAGTTATATGGACATTTTGTAGTTGGGAAGATATCCATTCTCATACAATGAAAAAGAGTGGTAAACATAATGTTTTAAGAGGTCGTGAAAAGGGAATTTCATACTCCCCACATAGTGCGACAGAAATGGGTGATGATGTTATACAATGCCCATATAAATATATTTTAGTGTATGTGTATGAAGAGGAGTGCTTTTGAGTTTATTTCATAACACATCACCTACCATTATGTGAGGTATATGCACTAGGTTTCTAATAGTTGGATAAAATCATAAAGGCATTAAAATGGATGTGTTATGTTATATCGATGGACATCATGATAGGTATTCCATGATCGATAAAGGTTCATGATGTTTTCTAGGTTACCAGTTTCCAACTCACTAATTTATCCCACATTTTTCAATTTCGTAGTAGATTTTTGTGGAAATAATGTGTCACTTGTACATAGATGAGATCATCTAACTGCAATAAATAAATTCAATGATAATTTACAATGGAGATTCCCATTTCTGGTCTGTATTATGTAATATTGTATATTTTTATATTTTTACTCCACTAAAATTGATTATAGTATTCCACCATGAGAATAAATGGAAGCTATGCTAAACTATTATTGTTTTGGTGGATATTTTGTGATCTTGGGTGTAGGATTTTGGTTATAAGTGAGATGAAAACATACCCATAGTGGAGTTCAGGTACAAAAATAATCATCTCTGCACTATTTTCATGAAACCTGTTGATGTATTTTATAGGTGTCCTAGTAGGTCACCCTTATAATGGGAAGATATTGGAGAGTCGTCGCTAATGGTACTTGAGTTGGTGTGGTTGAAAACATTGAATGAAAGTGACCAGAGGGAAGATGAGGATAGATAAGAGCTATAAAAAGTCCAATATAGACTGAAAAAATAATACTACAGAGTTTTAGGATATAAACCATGTGTTCATGAAGGTGTCACCATGGTCTATTTTAAGGATATTTTTTCATGGGATGTGTGTTTTCCTCTAGATTCTTCGAGTCGTTATAGATTCTATATGGGGTTGTTGATATTTCTTATCACATGGTGTTGCAAAAAATATTATAATTAGTTTCGCTTTTTTAATTATGTTTTAAATAAGAATATATATGAATGAAATATGAAAAATAATTGATTTGGGTGATGTAACCATTGAGGACAATTTTACATTCTCGGACTACATAGCGTCAATCTGATATTGATAAGAGATAATGATTTGATGTTAGTAAATACATATGGTGTGAATTTTGTGGAAGTATATAAATATCTTTGAGATCTCATGGGAGAATTATGATTTTATGTGGAATAAATACCATAACCTTTTTAGTGACTATCACTTTTAAAATAACAAAATACTTCAATTTCTTAGGGTGTAAGACCTTATATGTTTTTATCTTGAACTGTTTGTAAAATATTGAGTTGTGAGACTCGCTGTGGATTGGTTTTTTACACAATTCATTATATTATATCATTATGTTTTTGGTTGTATTGTGAATAGTTGTGGAGCCATCAAATTTTTTTTACATATGAGGTGTTGCATTGTGATGGTGGGAACTACATAATGACCATCATTTAAAAATTTTGCGTTATTCAGATGTATGAAACATTGTGATCTAATAACCATTGATGATACCCAATGAGTGTTAGACCAAATATTAATATGAGTGTTGACTAAGCTTCTTGATGAAAAAAGGATGGAATTGAACACCATGCTTTTTGGATCTATAATTATCCGCGGGACATTTTAGTATTATGGAACCTATTGTGACATAGTTTTTGGCATGCATTAAGACGTTTTCCCTAGTGGTTAAAAAACTATCTCTATATCTAAAATTTTACTTTTCACCCCTAAACAAATAATTTTTTTAGTTTTTTTTAAATTTATATATTCCTCTTGTAGGATCCTTCAACTATCGGTGATCCTATATTGATCCCTTAAAGCATCTGGGAAATGGATTCAAGAAGTAGTAAAAAATGAGATCTGTGGTTGGATTTTTTTTCTCATTACTTGTGTTTTTTTTATTAAATTGGATTTTGAATATATATATATATATTGGTTTTTCATTTACCTTATCATATTAACATTGTAAACCATTCTATATAAATTCTCATTCCATTAGGGGTTATCAAATTAAAATGCGTTTTGAATTTTCATCCAAAAATTGGGAAAATTGTAAAAATGTCGATTTAGATCTGAATATTGATAGTTTTTATATATTTGTTAGAGGTTATTATAATTTTTTAAATACCAAAAGGTTTTTTTACCTAGATTAATGTTTGAGTAGGGTGAGGGTGATCCATCTTTGTAGAAATTGTCTCGAGGAGGCCCACTTCACCATAATAAGTGATGGTTATTTTGGAAAAATTGTTTAGAGGGAAAAGATCATTCCATGACTAGGTAATTTATTTAATGTTATATTTTTTTTTGTATTTTAACTAAGATAAAATACCATATTTTAATGGAAACTTAAAAAAACATGAAGATGATACATCCTGATTATAGATCTTTTAGAAACCAAAATTATGTGTATATTTATATTCACATTTCATTGATTGTAAGTGTTTTTTCATGATAAAATATAGGTATTTTAATGATTTATTAAGTAAGGGGTAATTTTAATGAAAAATATCTAATATTAGAAAATTTATTAATTTTGGAATTTTGAAATCTTTTAATCACTTTTTTTCATAACTATCTAGATTGTGATCTAATTTGAGTGTTTCTATTTTTGAATGATTACTTTATTTATGGGATTAAACATCCTATTATAGACTAATAGCATACTAAAAAATTTAAAGGACCTAAAAAATTAATCAAGTTGAAATATTGTTCTAGATAATAGCATGGACCCCACCATAGTAATTGAGTAATAACTCAAGACACAAACCTCCAATTAAAGAGATACAAATAGATTTGAAAGATAATTTAATGCATTAATCGACCATTAATGATGTGGAGATATTCCCATCATTAATGTGTCCATTGGAAACTCATAATTGAGGAAAATTTTAGAAAACATTTTCCATGAAAGAGTATGACTCATTAATAATGACATAATATCCTATATAGGCATCCAATTACATTAAATTTTTTGGGGTAAATGGAAATATTAATTTTGAGAATCTTTTAAGAAGAAACCTTCCCAAAATTCATTCATTAAAGGGATAGAACATGAGCACTATAATGGTGGAAAGAATATGGAGGAGATCATAAAGGGAAATTTGGATGATCTTGATTTCCAATACGGATGTATGGAACCCCCTTCACCTATATATGTATTATTCACCCCTGATGAATAAGATATCTCGATGACCCAAGGAGGGAACTATAACGCCCCAACCCTAGTTACTGAGATTTAGTGCATTATTACATAACATTGGAATGATACAAGGAATAATTTCCTAAATGACCGATATGTTTAGTAGCCTTGTAAGTACTAGATACATTCATAAGATTTATATTACAACTTGAAATAAAAACATCAACAACATTTTGTCCCCTTTTTAACACACTTATATCCTTATCCTATCATTGAAGGTCAACCATAATATACTTTTTCACATCCTAGGAAAAATAAAACATAGAAAGTGGTGAGATCAGATGCTCAGTAAGGATAACAATATTGCAGAAATTTTCATAAATATGCATAAACATTTAAGGAAATGTATAAGACTAAGACAAAATCATTTTATACTTAATATATAGAATAATATGGAAAAGATAAAATAAAATAATACCATTTACTTAATCATATGGATATTCTTATAGTCGAATAATCACATGTAATATCAATAGATACTTTCATAAGGATGGAATGCATTATGCCAGAATTCATAACCACATAGTCAAGTCCTTATGGGAAGACTACAAATAAGATTTTGTCACATCCTAATGCCAAGACACTAGTTTGTCTCATGAGACCTACTCATGCGTTGAAGAGCTATAGCGGTCTCCACCCATCACATACTAATTCCAACACATTCCTCATATGAAAAGTCTTATACATAACATAAACATTCATATTAATACTAACATACGAAATGTAAACACTTTATACATAAACCAAGAATGGGATAAAAATAACACATACACAATCAAACATATCACAAAAATTTCAATACAATATGGATGATTGGTATCATAATAAAACAACCTTGATCAATAATAATATCCCGTAAAAGATGATGACAAAGATGAAAATCATCTGTAAAAAATATTGAGAGAAATAACTATTTTTCATGAAATCCATTAAAAGTAACATTATTTTTAAAGTAAGTCAGTTAAATGATAATTTTGAATCAAATTGTCTCATATAACATTAAAACATTTGAAATTAATTAACAATTTAAAACCTTCATGTCCATATAAATAAATCCATAAAACCATTTTGAAAATATTGACGTTAATAAGAAAGGTTTAGAAGAATAAATCTTTAAAAATTTAATATGATGTTTTAGAAAACAATTCCATTAATAATAATCCCTTAGAAAACTCTTTTATTAAACAAGGACATGGATAATAAATATGTCCTAGCAGATACTTATGTAAAAACAACCTCGGATAATAAAGAGGTTGTCAAATTAACCCTTACCTTGTACTTTTCCTTAGTCGATGGTATTTTAACCTCCTATATAATAGTTAAAAAATTGTAAATAAATTATAAAATAACTATATATATAAATATTATATCATATATTATCCTCAAATATTTCTTTGTTCATAATATTTCATTAGTATCATCATTTTGGGTGTTAACAGGTCTCTTTTCTTTTATATGTTCAGTTATATAAGCCATGTTTGTTATGGATAGGATGTATTTTATTCATATACCGAATTATATTAAGTTTATAATCATTATTTTTAATCATAAAATATAAATTATTCTTGAATGATTACGATGGATAATGAATATCATCGAGTTCTTGGAGATAGTAATCTGTACATACGTATGAGCGACAATATCATTATATTGATGGTAAAATCATATTTAATTGGATGGTATATAATATATAAAGATTCATTATCATTTTTGATTTATTATTTACATCATTTATAAGTATTATTATACTCATCCAAATAATGGAGATTTTGAATAACAAACTACACCATGACGTGGAGACGGTTAGTCGTACGTATGCACGTATGGTGACTTTGTCATTCATATGATGGATAGAATACTGAATATGGTTGTACAATTTTTATAATAACATCACAGTATATAGAAGATACTAGATTTATTATATTATAATGTAAACACCAAATAATGAGTAAGTGGAAGAAGAAAATATCTTGAAAGAGGGTGGTGAAATTATTACCACTTCTTCGGGTGTTTCCTTTTGAGTTGATCAAAAGGGATCCATAGGTTGTCTTTTTGCTCAAAATATGGCCTCTAGGATGAATTTAGGGAAATTGGGAGGCTATTTGGGAAGGGGTAGGATAAGAAAAACGGATTTGGAGGTGTGAAATTAAGAGAAGGGGAAGTACCCTTTTATAAGAGAGGTGATGGTCACTTTAGGAAAAGCTAGACATATTATTTTATAATAAAATAATTTTCGGTTTCTAATGGCTCCAAAATAATTTATTTCTAGGATAAGGTGGGTATGGGTCAAAAACCTCTAATCCAAGAGGTTTTATACAGGTTTTTATCACCATACTAACCTTATCTTTTAGATTTAACTCTTAGTTTAATTGTTTAACTTTTACAATGTATTCTTGTAATATTATAATAATTGGTTAATAAACATACTATATAATTCAAAGAAAACCTAAAGTGTTTTAATATTAATATAACTGTCATTATATAAGTTCTTTCCCAGAACATTAGATTTTTATGAATATTATATATTTTAATAATATAGTATTTGTTTTAAAAACTCATTTTTGTCAATTTTGACACTATTTAGTTTTTGGTTTTTGTTAAAGTAATCACAACTTGATTACATCAAAATAAATTAATTTAATCAACCCTAACATGTCATATTCACCTAGAAGATTCTGGGATTTCATAAAAACTTTGAAATTATATTTATTTTAATATTTATAATACAATTTATTTGATTCTTTCTATAATAAGGTAATTAATGCATCACCATTGTTTCAAAAATAATTCTAATTATTTAAAGTATAAAAATTGTAAATAAAATAAAATAATTTAGTAACTATTTTTAGATTTCAAATAATTATTTATAGTTGAAAATATAACTTATATAACCCCATTTAAAAATTATTTTACTAAAAGATATACGTTTGTGTAATGTTTTTCTTTACATTAAATTAATTATTATAAAGTGTCATTATCATGCTCAAGTGGCTCGATGGGGTCCCAAAATAGAGCCAAGGATTACCATGGTCCGACATGTATCATACAATAGGAATAGACCACATGTTTGGGTAATTTAATATTTTTATTATTTTATTTTTTACCCATATTTCCCGGATTTACCATTTAACAGTGGTAAATAAAATATTTATCGAAGTAATTATTCATAATGTCTAAAAATAAAAGATACCTATTTACACAATTTGAACCTCCTAATTCCAAATATGGAATCAATTTTTTCAAATTCACAACACAGAATTAGCAGAAATTAATTTAAAAATAATTCACGTTGTCAAAACAAAAAACATGTTTTTAAGAAATAATATCTATCAAAAGATTGACACTTGTTTATGTCCAGATTAAATGTGAAATTACATGCAATGACCTAAATTATATTAAATGATAAATATATAATATAATGATACTTTAAAACCAGTAAAATTTAAAATTTTATAATATATATTATTTTTATTAGAAAAGTTGTTTTTAATTAAAATTTAGTATTTTTCATTATTCATCAAAAATTGAATGTTTTCTGAAAAGTACCAAAAATTCACCCTAAGATAACTTCAATATTATGAATTCAAAAATAATGTCCAATTTTTAAAATAAAATTTATAAAAGTTCAAAAAGTGGTTATTACTATTTATTAATGCTTTTTTTATAGTGTGTGGTGTGCTAAAATTTCAATTTGTGTAAAACGCAAGATACAAAATTATTCAAAGGGAAACATACCACATAAACTTGGGGTGTTACATTATTTCCTCTTTAAAATAATTTTGTTCTCTATATTTCTAGAATATTACTGCATAAAAAGATTCGGGTGGTTCTTCATCATAATTTCATTGGTTTCTCATGTTGCCACTACCATCTTATGGTTTCTCCATAGAACTTTTACTAGATGAGCCATCCGGTTTTTCAACACTTGTTCTCTGGTATCAAGAATTTTGATAGGCTCTTCACAATTAGACAGATCGTGTTTCAGTTAAATTTCCTCATAGGTGAGAATATGTGTTTGGTTAGGCATGTATTTTCTCAACAGTGAATCATGGAACACATCATGACCTTTGGAGAGACTTGGAGGTATTTCCAACAATAAGATACAACACTAATTCGTTCTAGAATTTCTAAAGGTCTGATGTACCTAGGACTCAATTTACCCTGCTTACCAAAATGTATAACACCCATCCATGAAGATACATTATAGAAAACATGATCTCCTACTTGAAAATCCAAATCCTTCCTTCGGTTATTAGCATAGCTCTTTTGCCTTATTTGGGAAGCTTTGATGTGGGTTTGGATAATCTTCACTTTTTCCATTGTTTCCTCAACAAGTTCTGGGCCTATGAGTTTTCTTTCACCAACATCATCCGAACAAGTTGTTGTGCGACATCTCTTTCTGTATAATGATTTATATGGTGCCATATGAATACTTCAATGGAAGCTATTGTTATAGGAAAATTCTACCAGAGGTAAATATTGATCCCGGATACCTGGAAAGTCTAGTGAGAATGATCTAAACACCCATTCTATGTTTTGAATAGTCCATTCTGATTGTCCATAGGTCTGAGGGTGGTAGGAAGTGGTCAAATACAGTTCAGTATCCAGGGCTTTCTGAAGACTTTTCCAGAATCTTGATGTAAAATGGGGATCACGATCATAAACAATCGATAGGGGTACTCCATGAATTCTTACAAATTCATTAATATACAATATTTTAATATATTGAAGTGGTAAATCTTCTCTTATTGAAACAAAATTTGCTGACTTGGTAAGACGATCAACAATGACCAATATTGGATCATTCCTTATAGGAGTATTTGGTAGCCCCATGAAAAATTATGTCGTAATATTACCCCTTTTCTACTCAGGTATGGGAAGATGATGCATGAATCCTCTAGGCCATTCCCTTCCATATTTCACTTCTTGACAAATCATACATATTGACACAAAATCAGCAATCTCTATCTTCATGTTGTCCCACCAAAAATGTTCATTGAAATCTCTATACATCTTGGTGCTCCCAGAATGTATAGAGAAATTAGAGCTATAAGCATCATCCAACAATTACCTTTCAGGATTAGGTATGTTCATAACACAAAATCTCTTCCCAAATTTCGAAATTCCATATTCATATATGAATTCACTCAATCTCACATCATTGAAACCATTAATCTTCTTTTGAAACTCCTCATCATCAATCTTAGAACTCTTTATCCATTCTAGTAATGAATGTTTGGAAACCATTTGAAAAAATATTGTTGTTTCACCTTCCATGGTTATTCCAATGTCTATATTTACTAGATCCATGGAAATTGGATCCTTTTAAACTCTCATCTTATTCAAAACTCCATTATGATTTCTTCTAAAAACATATTCCACCTTATTTACCTTCCTCGAGTGGTAGTGTATAGTGAATTAATAATCCTTGATTAGTTCAAGCCATCATCGTTACCTCATGTTGAGTTATTTTTGTGATAAAATATACTTCAAACTGTTGTGATCAGTATAAATCTCACATTTTTCACCATAGATTTAGTGTCTCTATATCTTCAGTGAAACGATTACAACTGCTAACTCTAGATCATGAGTTGGATTGTTTTTCGCATGAATTTTTAGCTTTCATGATGCATAGGAAATAACTATATCATTATGCATAAGGACACAACCAGTTCCTTTCTTTGAAGCATCACTATAAATAAAAAACCCATCAATCACCGATGGTAGAGTCATGATAAGAGAATTAACTAATCTTATCTTCATTTATTCAAAACATTCTTCACACTATTTTGTCCAAACAAATTTAACCCTTTTACGAGTGAGATTGGTTATTGGGTTAGCCAATCCAACAAAATTCTGGGGAAAAGGCCGATAATAACCTGCTAATGAAATAAAATTGCGTACCTCAGTCATACTCATCGGTGCTAGACATTATTGGATTTCCTTGGTCTTTGAAAGATCAATAGAGACTCCATCCATAGATCCAATATGGATATGAAAATAAATCTCTTAAATCCAGAATTCACACTTACTAAATTTCAAAATATAATTCATTTCTTCTAAGTATCCTTAGGTTAATTCTTAAGTTATTTTCATGAAATTAGTATATTTTTGAGTATACCAAAATATCATCAACAAATACCTCTACAAAGTCATCTTTATATTCTTTAGAAACTCTATTAATTAGATCCATGAAGATAGAGTGTGCATTAATCAATCTAAAAGGAATTATTGTAAACTCATAATGCCCATGCTTGGTTCGAAATACTGTTTTCGGAATGTCTTCCTTTTTCACATAAAACTGGTGATACCCAGATCGAAGGAAAATCTTTGAAAAATATTACGCTTCATGATTTTGATCGAATAAATCATCAATGCGAGGTAGTGGATACTTGTAATTTATTATTATAGCATTGATATCCTTGTAGTTAGTGCACAACCTCATAGATCCATCTTTCTTCTTAAAAAAAGAACAGGGCTCCCCATGGAGAAACACTAGGGAAAATAAATCCATTATTACTCAATTCCTCTAGTTGTTTCTTTAATTCCACTAATTCCATAGTGGCAATTCTCTAAGTGGTCCTTGATATGGGGTGTGAATTAGGAATTAAATCAATGGAAAACTCAATTTCTCACTCTGGAGGACGTCAAGGTAAATCCTCAGTAAACACATAAACATATTCTTGCACAATAGGTACATCCTCTATTTGATCATTTTTTTCCTCACCCATAGTTATTTCATTCTCTTTCTCCCCAATAACTGAATTTAGTAGAGCTACTGGGGGTGGATCTTGATAAAATCAGGTGGTGATGTTTCTGCTCTAAAGATAAGGTACACCTTATCATCATCAAAAATTGTAAGCTCCTTCTTCTTACAATAATTTTTTGCATCATGGTCTGAAATCCAGTCCATACCAAGGATTATATTAAATTCAATATTGGGTATGACGATGATATCAGTAGATATGAACATTTTTATGGCCTAATGGGAACTGGTTCACAAAACTTGGTTGTGATGATACTTCCCTTAGGTGTTTTGACTAACAACTCCCTTGTTAAGTCAAGTTGAAAATATCTAATTTTCATAGCAAACTAGGAATATATGAAACAATTTGATGATCTAGAATCAAATAAATCATTGTATAAACTTGAGGAAATCATTACATTTCATGCCACCATGTCTTTCAGTTATTCAACCTTATAATTAGTGATCACATATGTTTGGCCTTGCCCCCTTATCTTTATCTGAGGTAAGTTCCATTGGATATTAGGAACATTATTTTCATAATTCTTCCTTTTTGTACAATTGTAGAATTCAACATTGACAGCCTATTTCGTCCCCTTGCAATCATCATCACGGTGGCATTTTTTCACTACACTTGTAATAGACTCTCATTACCTTTAGACAAGTACCTTGAGGTTTCATACTACATTTACCACAGGATGGATATTCCACTTTTCCCTTCTTCCCCTTATTTCTATTTCTAGAGTGTTTAGAAGATCTCTTCTTCACTTCATTTTCTTTGAAGTCATAAGGCAAAGAGAATTCATTTTCTGCCTTCATAGTGCATGAGATAATATCTTCCTACAGTGAGAAGGATTTTGAGACTAATACTCGGTGGAGAAATGGCTTTAACCCATCAATGAATTGATCAATCTTACTCCTTTGGTTATATATATAATCTGTTGCATTCCTTGATAACCTTGTAAATTTATCCTCATACTTTGCGACATTCTCATCCCCCTTTTGCCTCAGACTCAGAAATTGTATTTCCATATCAGCTTGATGGTCACGAGGAAAGTATTTTTCTAAGAAAATATCTTTAAAATCCATCCATTACATGTTTGATACTTATTAATATTTCTTTGTGTGCTGGATTAATTACCACCATTGATCTGTATCTCCCGTGAGATGATAAACTGCAATGACAACCTTTTCCCATTCGCTACTCCCCAAGGCATGAAATATTTTCTCTAATGAACTCATCTATTTATTTGATACTAATGGATTTGTAATCCCATTCAATGTTGGTGGTTGTTTCCTCATTAATTAGTCTAACATTCATCCTCTGTGTGGTCGATTAGGGTGATCTATACAGGTAAGGTTATTATTCATAGCCTGAGTGAATTGTTCTAATTGGGTAATAAGATGATCAGCCCTAGTTTCATAAAAAAATCGACTAAAATTATCTTGAGTAGGATGGAAATTCCTACATGGATGATGTGGGTTGATATGATATCCATTCCTTCTACTAAAAAGCATTTCTAAATAATGGCATACAGTAGATTAGTTTATAAATCGCAATACATAATTCCAAACTTTTAAAACTGTTATCATAAATTGAATAGTTTATGGATATAATCCATAATCATAAAAATGTTTTATTTGAGGAAGTATATACTCATAAACCCTTTATAATGGTTTATAAATAAAATTTAAATTATCTTATTCATATCCCTCAGAGGTGTCATAACCAAGAGTGCAGCAAAGCCCGTTGTCATGCACCAGTTCTCATAAGAGTCTAGCTCAAAGTAGTGTTTTTGGGTTTTACCCCTAGACACATATGTGCCATAGTCACCTCTAGCTGCTCATATCCATACAGGGATGTATTTCGTAGAAAAATCACAAAATCTCTACATTACAATTTTTTTTGGAAGTTCTTCTATACAAATCCTCAAAGTATATCTTAGGGTAACATTCTCTAACCAGTGTTTTTCTAAATCTAGCTTCCAAGGTTTGTACTACACTTCTTCTGATACCAACTGTAACGCCCTGACCCCAGTTACCTAGAGTCGGTGCATTATTACATAACATTGGCCTGATACAAGGAATCATGTCCCGGAAGACCGAGCAGTTTAGTATCCTTAGATGTGCTAGATACATACATATTTTTTTCATTACATCATGAAATAAAAATATCATAAACATTTTGTCTCCTTTTTAACACACTTATATCCTTATTCTATCCTTGCAGGTCAACCAAAATATACTTCTTGACATCCTAGGAAAAATGAAACATAGAAAGGGGTTGGCCCAAATCCATAGTAAGGATAACAATAAAGTAAAAACTTTAATAAATATGCCTAAGCATTTAAAGAAATTTATAAGACGAAAAAATACTTTTAAACATAAACTTCATCAAAATATGGAAAGGATTATATCAAATAATTCCATTTACTTAATCACAAGGCTATTCTACTTGTCGAATAATCATATTCAATATCAATAGTCACTTTTATTATGATGGAATGCATAATGACTGACTTCATACCCACATAGTCTAGGCCTTGTGACAAGACTACAAATATGATTTTTTCAAGGCCTTATGTCAAGACACTACTTTGTCTCATGAGACCTACCGATTCATTAAGGAGCTATATAGGGCTCCACTCATCACTTACTAAGTCCAATTAATTCCTCATATGAAAAGGTTTAAACATAACATAAACAGTCAAATTAAAACTAGCATACAAAATGTCAATACTTTATCCAGAAACCATGAATGGTATAAAACTAACACATCCACAGTCAAACATATCACTGAACCTTCAATACAATACGGAATATTTTTATCGTAATAAATCAACCTCGATCAAGAATAACATATCATAAAGGATGTTAACATAGTTGTAAATGATCAGTATAAATATTTGAGATAAGTATCCATTTTTCGTGAAATCATATAAAATAACATAATTTATAAAGGAATTCATTTAAAATATATTTTTCAATCAAAGTGTCGCATACCACATTGAAACTGTTGAATGGAATTAACATTTAAATACATTAATATCCATATATATAAATCCATAAAACCATTTTGAAAACAAATACATTAATGAGAAAGGTTTTGAAGAATAAATATTTAAAACATTTAGAATGATGTTTTAGTACAAAAGTCCCAAAAAAATAATCAGCATGAAAACACTTTTATTAAACATTGACATGGAGTATAAATATGTCCCAGTAGATATTTACATAAAAACAACCTCAGATAATTAAGAGGTTTTAAAATTAATACATACCTTGTACTTTTCAATAGAAGATGGTATGTTAACCTCCTGTATAATAGTTACAACATTGTTAGTCAATTATACAATAACTATATACACAAATATGATATCATATATGATCCTTTAATTATGCTATGTTAATAATATTTCAGTAGTATAATCATTTCGAGTTTTAACTGATCTATTTTACTTTATATGCTCAGCTACGTAAGCCATGTTTGATATCGATAGGATGTATTTTATTCATACACATAATTAAATTATGTTCTGAAACATTATTTTTATTCCTAAAATGAAAATAATTATTTTATGATTACGATGGGAAATGAATCTCATCACGTTCGTGGAAACGGTAATATGTACGTACGCACGAGGGACAATATCATTATATTGATGGTTAAATATTATGTAATTGGATGGTATATCATATATATAGAATCATTAACATGTTATATTTATTATTTACATCATTTATAATCATTATTATACCCATCCAAATATCGAAGTGTTTGAATAAAAAATAACACCACGACGTGGAGACGGTAAGTCGTACGTACACATGTATGGTGAATTTTTCATTCTTATGATGGATAGAATAATGAATATGGCGATAACATTTTTATAATAACATCACTGTATATAGATGTTTCTGGAGTTATTTTTTTATTATACAAACAATAATGAAATAGTATGTGGTAGAAGAAAAGAACTTGAAAGTGGGTGGTGAAATTATTACCTCTTCT
The DNA here is from genome assembly GCA_963277665.1 of Viscum album. Classification (NCBI taxonomy): domain Eukaryota; kingdom Viridiplantae; phylum Streptophyta; class Magnoliopsida; order Santalales; family Viscaceae; genus Viscum; species Viscum album. The sequence goes on from OY728137.1 coordinate 1,216,176,555, forward strand.
TCGGGTGTTTCCTTTTGAGTTGATCAAAAGGGCTCCGTAGGTTAGCTTTCTGATCAAAATAATGCCTCTAGTATGAATTTAGGGAAATTTATTGGATATTTGGGCAGGTTTTGGGGGATACAAATGGCTTTGGAGCTGTGAAATTAAGAGAAGGGGAAGTACCTTTTATAAGAGAGGTGAGGGTGACATTAAGAAAAACTTGAAATATTATTTTATAATAAAATAATTTTAGGTTTATAATGGCTCATTAATAATTTATTTAGAGGATAAAGTGGGAATGGTTCAAAAAAATCTCAAACAATAGGTTTTTGATAGGGTTGGGACACCATATTAACCTTATTTTTTAGATTTAACTCTTAGTTAAATAGTTTAACTTTTACCATGTATTCTTGTATTATTATATTAATTAGTCAATATAATAAATATCAAATGATAAGTTAACCTAAAGTGGTTCATTAATGATATACCTATAATTATATAAGTTATTTGTAAGAACCATATATTTTTAGGAAAATTATATTTTTTAATAATATAATTTTTGTTTTGAAAACTCATTTATGTCAATTTTGACAGGATTTTGTATTTGGTTTTTGTGAATGTCATCAAAACATGAATACATCGAACCAAATACATTGAATGAACCCTAACATTCCATATTCACAAAAAAAGTCATGTATGTCATAAAAACGTTGAAATTATATTTATTTTAATATTTATAATACCATTTATTTGATTCTTTCCTTAAAAAGTTAATTACTACCTCACCATTGTTTCATAAATAAATTTAATTATTTAATGTATAAAAATTATAAATAAATAAAAATATGTATTAACTTTTCTTATAATTATAATTAGTATTTATATTCGAAAAAATAACTTAAATAACCCAAATTAAAATTGTTTTACTAAAAGATATATGTTTATGTCATTTTTTCCTTAACTTTAAACAAATTAATATAAAGTGTCATTATCACTTTCAAGTGTCTCCATGGGGTCCCAAAATGGAGCAAAAAATGAACATGGATGGACATGTATCAACCAATAGGAATGGGTAAAATGTTAGGGTAGTTTAATATTATTATATTATTATTTTTGTTAACCTTATTTACTAGATTTACCCTTCAACCATGGTAAATAAAATATTTTCTGAAGTAATAATTCATAATGTCAAAAAATAAAATTTATCAATTTACATAATTTACACCTCCTAATTCCAAATATTAAATCCATTCCTACAAATGAAAAACACAGAAGGGGCAGAATCTAATTAAAAAAAATTCCCGTGGTCAAAAAAACGCATGTTTTTAAGAAATAATAACTATCAAAAGATTGACACTTGTTTTTATCCAGTTTAAAGGTGAAATTACATAAAATTACCTATATTATATTAAATGATAAAAATATAATCTAATGATACTTTAAAACCACTCAAATGTATTATTTAGCAGTATAAATTATTTTGATTAAAAAGTTGTTTTTAATTAAAATTTAGCATCTTTCACTATTCATCAAAAATTGAATGTTTTCAGAAAAGTTCCCAAAATTCACCCTAAGTTAATTTCAATATTATGAATACAAAAAGTATGTCTATTTTAAAAAATAAAATTTATAATATTTTAAAAAGTGGTTATTACTATTTATAATGGCTAGTTTGATTGGTTATGGTGTGTTAAATCTCCATGTTGCGTTCAATGCAAGCGACTGCATTATTCAAAAGGAAACGTATAATGGAATCGTGGAGTGTTATAGGAACCCACCATGGAAGAGGTAGAGAAACTGTATTTGTATTTTCTTTTTCTTTTTATTAAATTATATTTATTTCATTTATTTTAGTTTTCTTTTAATTGTAATATTAATTAATTATTTAGTTGAATAAATTATTTCATGCATGTTTTTAATTTTGATTCCACCATCATAATATATCTTATATTCCTCTCCAAATTATTCTTCTCTTATTGTTATTATTATTTTTATAACATTCTTATTATTTATTATCCCTTTTTTCTCATATTTTATTTTTATTCTATTTTATGTCCTATTTTGTTTCTCTCTATATCATTATTCCTAATTCTATTTTACTTTCTTCCTTTTCTTTTATTTTTCTCACCCTCATTTTTTAATTTTATTTTTATCATAATTTGGATTTTTATTTAATATCATCATCTTCACTTCCACGATGCCACCAAGTGATATTTTTCTATTAGAAATGATAGGTTGAATGCAAGGATTGGAAATGGGGGAGGTCAAGGTGTTCTTGAATATTTATTAAGGTTATATTTTATTTTTTCAGGAATATTTGAGTAGTAACCATGGGTGTGGGGAATGTCCCATATATGGATTACTCCTAATTATGTGTGACTCAATCTATCTCTATTATTTTATTTACTAAGATTTACCTATATCTATTGCTTAGTTATTAAAATTATGGATTTGAACTAATTAAATGATGAATCAATTTCAATATAGCTTGGTCTTGGAAGATGGAACATCATAAACAAGGTTTTTCATCAACCATGATTTAATAAGAAGGTAAAATTTAGATTTATTAGGTATTAAATGACATTACCCAATATCTATATAAAATATTTTAGTTAAAAAATGATATTTCATGTTTGGATTATAAAACAATAATCAAAAAAAATAAAAGGGAATAATGATTTAATATTAAAAAAACCCCAAAACCATGTTCTTTATTCTTAACTCATCATGTTTGTATTTTCTTGTATGTTTAAATTTTTATTTTTTATTTCATTGGAATGTAATAAAAAACACAAAAATATTATCATCGTTTTCCCGTAAGATATAAAACAAATAAAATATTAAGTTTATTTAGAAGAATTATGAGATAAAAATTATAATCTTCTCAACTGAGACGACCCTAGTCAACCTCTATGTTGTACTAAGAAAAAATAATTTTCTTTTTTCGCACACCAGGATACATGTGGGTCAAAATTGGCACTCTTTCCAGTGAGCTAATCACTAGTTCATTTTATTTTATTTTTTCATTTAAGATATATTTTTAATGATATAAAAAAACAAAAACCATTAAAAAATATATTTCTATAATTTTTCCAAACTATGATTACTCTACCTAGAATAAATACTCACAAGTGTAACATTAATAATATGATGCTCATTTAGAGTAAAAAACATCACATGTAAAGAATCATATTGATTTTATTGAAGGATTACAATAAAAAATTGAAAGGCAAAATGAAAATGTCCATGTTTCCCAAGAGAAACCAGGGCCTAAGATCTATGTGGGAGAGAAACATGCTCTAGATGACTTCGATAACAATTATTAAGAACAAATTGATCTACCCATTACATCCAAATAACCTTTGATCGAACCATAACCTGATCTAGTGGTGGAATAAATTCCAGTAGTGATATTTTAAATTAATCAAATACTAGAGGATCACACCTAACTACCTCCATCCACTGAGAATCTACTTCAAGAGGCTCATACTAGTGAGGTAGTGATTGAACAAGAACCAACTGAGGAAGATGATATATTTTTTGAACTCTTGATTTTCTAATTTTAGTCGATATAAATTGACCATCACTCCATATTTATATGAATTTTTTTATTTGGATAATTATTCTTATTCTTTATAGGAGGATGAATAATTTGAACCTAAACTTACTAAAGAAGACATAGAGACCCCATACATTGATGAACATTCATCTGAGGATCCCCATCAGAAGATACAAATATCTGAGACCAAGGAAACTAGAAAATAGTTTAATCATATTGAATGTGGCAAATTATATATTAATGAAATTCAATTAAAATTTTATTCAAGTAAAAATACATGTGTATTCTTCCTCTGATCATTCAATCGATGTAGCCCATGATAATCTAGAACGAAAGGAGGAGGTTGAAAAAGTATAAATAAATATAGAAGATGTTATATACTTCATCCTACCCCCTCCATGTAATTTGTACCTTAAATTTAGGGGTGATGATATAATATACACTATCCCTTGATTATTCCTTATGAAAAAGTATGAAGAAAAAGCTGGTAAAAGTCACTTGTTATGGTTAAAAATTGAGAAACATCATCCACTAGATAATTTTTGATAATAGTTGGTATTTCCCACTAAGGGTAGTAAAAATTAAAATCCCTCATGGGGGAATAAAAACAATAATTATCCCTTTTTTACTTTCTTTCTAATTAATTTATATTTAAATTAAATTTATAAGGAAGTATTCCAGCATAAAACTGATCCCTCTTATCAAATTTTTATCTGAAATTAGAAGATCATGGTGTTTAATTTAGTAATTATATTTTGTAGGATAATAAATGGAAACAAAGAATACTCAAACCGTGTAATAGAAGGACTATGCTTCATGGTAAATGGAGTTTGATTTTATTTATTTTTTTTCTTTTTACATACCTACATTTTTTTTCCAAAACATGTTCTGAGCATTAAACTCAAATTACATTCCCATGATTGAATTATTCTTGACATGACTAATCTTGTAAGCATGAGTTTCTTATGAACCCTTTGATTCTATTTTTTATATTTCACTATTAATGAAATTGAATAATTCAAATGGATATTTTAAGGATTACAGTGATGAAATAATATTAAAATAATGATTCGTCATTCGAAAGAATTGATTAATTTATGTAAGTTAAATTTCCCAAACATTTTTTATGTATTAATTTTATGAACATTATGAGAATTTATTTGTCTTTATTAATAATTCGTTGATTTATTTTAGAGAATTATATTCCAATTAGTTATAGAAATTTTGGACAAAGTACATCCTATTTATTCTTGAAAATATTTCTTGAGTGATATTGTGACATGTCATTAACCATTACTTTCTATTTAAATTGTCTAAATAATGAATGTGAACAAAAAAATTTAAAATTATTGATTCATATTTTAATAAACCTATTAATCTTAAATTAACAACTTTTAATCAATCCATTGTTAGCCTATAAAGACCATGAATGAGCTTTATTGATATGATAAATGTTTCGATCAATTTTTATCCATTTTTATACAACACTTTTTATTTTCATGATATATTAATGTTGATGTGTGTGGGTGTGGTAAATCATGGTGTATGGGATGAATTTAATTGTAAAGAGGATGTTTGGGGGTGATTTTTTGGGAATAAATAGTGATATTAGATTCATTCAATGTACTTAATAGCTTCCATTCATGAAAAAGAATATTTAGAAAAAAGAATGGGTTGTATCTTAGAAGAATACATAATCACCATAAATGGATTGATTTTTTTTTCATATGTAGTTTAGTGGTGGATGTGATGTCTATTCTAAGAATAAATTTCCAAAAATGGGTAAGAAATTTAAAAATTATACATTTTAAAAAAATAGTATAAAAAGTAGAGTAAAAATAAAGAAGGTGAAAATTATTCATTTTGGGTTCATTACTCGCGACCATTTCATTGAATGTTGGTGGGAATTGGGAGTTAGTACTTTAAGGGGGTAATTTCATCTAACATTTATTTTTGAAATCATGAATTGTACTTAATATATAAATAACTTCTTTGATTATGAATTTTTAAAACATCATATCCTACCAACCTTAAGCCTAAGAGTCATTTAAAACATTATTGAATGTATTTATGGTTTTATGTTCCTTTTGTCTTTACAATGTGGGTGAATTAGTTTCATTCGAAGTCTATAAATTATTTGAATGTGTTCTGAAATGAGAATAGATATAATTAAATTTTATCATGATTGACGATAGAAAACAATCCGTTGATATATAGATCATGATTCTTTTTGTTTATTATTTATGAAATGTGGAACTTGAATGAATGAGAGGATAAGATCCATCATCTTTAAAATGGGAAAAATAAAATTCATGGATTGGTTGTTTCATTGAAAAATGAGAAATTTAATTCATATTTTAATTGGATTTTAATGATTTTATTTATCATTGATAATTTTTGATTTTATTGCACTGAAATTTGAATATTGATTAAATTAGTTCTCTCATTGATGGATTGCCGAAAATTTATACATCAGGAAAATTTTGGTTTAAGTGTGGGAGTATTTGACAGAACAATGTTATTTTTATATTTCTATTTAAATTTAATTTTTTTTTAAAAATCAATTATAAAACCCTTGTATTTTAGTGTTTTATTAAATAATCTACAGTATAAATGAAAATGGGAGAAAATTTGAAAATTGTATAATTCTATATTTTTAACATATTTTAATCACATTGGGTTTTTGATAATAACTATTCAAATATCGATCTAATTTGAGTGATTATTATTTTTGTAGTATTACATGATTTGGTTGATTAATATTTTTATGATGGACTATGAGAAGATTAGAACATCCAAAGGACCTAAAAATGATTCAATTCAAAATATTGTACAAGATGACATCATGGAACCACCTTAGTAATTCATTAATAACTTCAGATACACACATCCAATTAAAGACATTCCAATTGTACTTGAAGGATAATGAAAAGGATCATTAGAACAGTAATGATCATGGAGACATTCAAGCATTAATATGTCTATTTGAGGATATAAATTGTGAGATGGTTTAGGAAACATTCAACCAGATATATTGTAACTCAATTATTATGGAATAAATCATCTATGGGATTCCAATTACTTCAAAATTTTACAGTTTAAATGAAAAACATAATTTCAAAAAATGTTCATGAAGAATCATTCACAAAATTCATACATTAAAGTGGTATACCATAATTAATCTTTTGGTGAACAGAATCTAGATGATATTTTAAAGGGAGATTCGGAAGATCGTGATTTTCAATGTTGATGGATGGAACCACATTAATATATATAAGGATGAATTCTCCGATGATTAATTTGATCTACCGATAACTTGAGTACGAAACAAAAAAAATGGATAAAATGACTTCAATAGATATGCGTCCAAGAAGATGAAAAATCATAAAAAAATGTTTGTTTCCAACCTTTATTAAAGGATGAGGTCGAATTTCGCGTACTTAGGAATTCAATGACATTACACACTTTCTAAAAAAATAATAGTTATTAAAACATGATATTTTATGTTTTTATTATCAAACTAAAATCAAGAATACTAAGAAAAATAATGATTGAACCATAAACGAAACCTCAAAACCAAGTGCTTTCTTCTTAACTCAATCTATTTATATTTTCATGTTAGTATAAATTTTGATTTTTCGTGTCATTATAAAAGAAATAAAAAATCCCAAAAACATTTTGATTAATTTAAATTAAAACATAAATGAAAAAAAAGAAATAATTTATTGATAATAGCTAAGAGAACAAATTAAGAAGTTCTATAAGTGAGATAACCCTAGACAACCTCTTTGTTACACTAGGAAAAAATATAAATTTCCACTTCAATATCCCATAATAGGCATATGTCAAAATAAAAACCATTATCTTGGATATAATAAATAGTTCATTTTCATTTTTCTATTTCCATAGTAGATAGTTTTTAATTGTCTAAAAAACAAACCATCATGAAATCTTATTTCCATGACGTATCCAAATAGTAATTAATATACATGGAATGACTCCTCATAAGTGAAACATCTACAAGATGATTCTATTTTAGAATACAACATATCTCGTGTAAAAGTCCTTAAATATGAAACATAAGTACTTCAAGGAAAAAATGGAAGGCTAACAGAATATTTTTATGCTACACAAGAGAAACTGAAGCCTGGGTTGTATATAGAACATAAAAAAGATCTGGATGATTTCTAAAATTATTGTGAAGAACAACATGATCTCCCAATTACTTCCAAAAAATCAAATCTTAAACTAGAACCTGATCGAATGGTGTAAAAATTTCAACAGCTGTCATTAAAATTGAAGAAAAACTAATTGACCCTAACTACCTTCCTTTATCCACTAATAATATACCTCTGGAGTCACACACCACTGAGGCATTGATTAAACCAAAACCAACTTAGATAGGTGAAATTTCATTGAAATATTTATTTTATAATTTTATTCAATATTAAAAGATTATCACTCATTATTGTTATGAATTTTTATATTTGTAATATTGGATGCATTCCATTGAGGAAAACGAAGAAACTGGACCTGCACCGACTGATGAAGACATGAAGGTCCCTGAAATTGATAGAAATTCATTTGAGGCTCCCCATCAAGAGATCTATGTAAAAGATCCTATCTGAATCAAAAAAATTATGATCATATTGAAAGGGATAATTACTTATTGAAAACCCAAATTTAAATTTTATTTTATTACTAATACATGTTTATTCCATCTTTGATCATTCAAGTCATGCATCCCATGACAAGCTGGAACTGGAAGAGGAGGTTTCACAAGTAGACACCAAGGATGATGATGGTCTATACTTCATCCTACCTACTCTATGAATGAAATACCTGATTGTGATGGGGGAGGATCTAGTATAATCTTTCAATGGATCATTACTCAAGAACAAGGAAGAAACAAAAGATAGGAAAAGAAAAATGTGGTGGTTAAAAAAATATAAACACAATTCACCATATGACTTGGGGTAATAGATGGTACTCCCCTATGGTGATTGTAATAATTAAGGTCCCTCATGGGGAATCATACCAAGTCTTATCCCTTTTAAATTTTTTTCTATAAATTTTACATTTCAATTTTATGTCGTAAAATGTTGTTCAGGAATAAACCCCCTCCATATTTTCTATTTTTGAGATTTAATATCATGATACATGTGGTTAATTGAGTAATTATATTTTTTATGTTTATAAATTGTAAAATGAATCATGAAACAATGGAGCATAATGACTAATATTCACGGGATTGGTAGTTTTTTTATTTTTATCTTTTAAATTGCGTATTCTTTTTCCCAAACCATGTTCTATGCTTCAGTATTAATTTTACAAGCCCAATCTTGAATTATTCTTTACACAACTAATATAGAAGATATAAGATTCTTAGAAATCTGATGATGTCATATTTTGGATTTCATTTTTATTGAGAATGAATGAGTAAAACGGAGAGTTAGATGATTAATATGATGCTTGTATATTAATGTAAGGACTTTTGATTTGAAGGAATTAGTTGATTTATGTAAATGAAATTTCTCAATTATTGTTCCTGATTTTCATTAATGAAATTTATGTGAATCTAATTTTCATTTTAAATTACTCTTTTATTTATTTTAAAATATTATATACCCATTCCCTAGTGGATTTATAGACCATGTAATTCCTATTTATTATTGGGAATATTTCTGGAGTGATCTCAGGACATGCCCCCTGACCATAACTTGCATTTGAACTTGTAAAAATTATGACTATAAGTGTACAAATTTTGAAGGATTTGTGAATATTTTGATAAAATAATATCTTTAAAATACCAAATTTACAACAATCTTCATTTATCTTATATGTACAATAAATGACCTTTATAGAGATGATCCACGTTTCCTGCCATTTTTATCAATTTATACCCTAAAATTCGTATTTACCTAATATTATAATATTGATGTAAGGGGATGAAGGTAATCACGGTGTATGGGATTAAATTAATTGTAATAAAATATTGATTCTTATTATAGGAAACAATAATGGTTTTTATTTATTCAATGTACTCAATTGTTTTCCATTCTTGGAAAAAAATGAAAAATGGAATGGTTTCTGACTTAGAAGAATAATAAATTACCATCAATGGACTGATGATTTTCCTAATATGTTGTCAGGTTGTAGATTTGAGTTTTATTCAACAAATGTAAATTGAAAATATTGGAAAAAATGAATCATTGTAAATGAGAAAAATAATAATAAAATAATAGAAAAATTCAAGAAGCTGGACATCATTCATTATGTTTTCATTATTCATGACCTTTTCATTGATTGTTTGGGGGATGTGAGAGTTTCTATATTGAGGGGGGATAATTTCATTACGCAATTCTTTTAGATATCATAAATTTTACTTAAGAGATAAATATCCTCCTTGAACCATAATTTTTAAAGCATCAAATACCACCAACATTAAAAATCATAGTAATTTTAACCATTATGGCATGTCCTCATGATTTTGTGTGCCTCTGGTCATTACATATTGTAGAAAATAGTTCTTTTACAAGTCTATGGGTATGTATAATATATTCATGGCATGAGAATGACTCTACTTTAATTGTCTCATGAGTGAGTAGATAAAGGAATCCATTTTGGGGAGATCATGAGTTGGAATGTTTAATAATAATGAATTGAGGAACTTGAATGAATGAGTGGATAAGTTCGATCATTTTTCAATGGGAAAAAGTAAAATAAATGGATTGGATGATTCATTAAATAATGAGAAATTGAATTTTCATTTGAAGACTAATTAGAACGTCTCATTTGAAATTGATAATTATTTGATTTTTTTTTCATTAAAATGTATATATTAATAACATTGGTTCCCTCTTAAAATACTTGTTGAGATTTTATAATGGAGGACAAGCGTGGTTTATGTGTGGAAAAATTTTCAGACCAAAATAATGTGCATATTTATATTAAAATTTTAATGTTTTTATGTATTTATTAATGATAAAACCCATGGAGTTCAATATTTTATTAAATAATGTGTAACACAAATGAAAATGGGCTAAATTGTTAAAATTTATTAGTTATGTAAATGAAAAAAAAATTATTCACATTAATGTTTTGATGATAAAATTTAAAATATTGATCCATTTTGATGATTAAATTTTTTTTGGATTCCCAGATCTAAAGGATTAAACATCTTCTTCTGAACTAGGTGTTGATTCAAACATCTAAAGACCCTAAAAATCAATCATGTTGAAACATTATTCTGGACGATCGTGTGGGAACCTCCTTAGTAATTGAGTCAAAAAACATGCTACACACATCTAATTAATGTGATTTAAATTAGATTTGAAATATAATTTAAGAGATCATTCAAACAATAATGATCCTGGATATATTACCTTATCAATGGTGACATTGGATGATGTCAATTGGGGGAAATTTTAGGAAACATTGACCTATAAAATGTTTGACTCATTAATTATACCATAACATCCATTATAAACATCCAAATACTTTTTATTTTTGAGAAAAATTATAAAACATAAATTGATAAACTTTATACACGAAACCGTCCAACAATTTAGTCATTAAAGGGGTTAATAATGGGAAATATTTTGGTGCACAAGAATATAGAGGTGATCTTAATGAGAGATTTGGAAGATCTCGGTTTTCAATACCAAATTATAGATCCCCCTTCTACTATATAAGGAGGAGTTCACCTATGATGAAAGAAATCGGCTAACTCCTCAAGGAGGTAACCCACCAAGGATGAGGCTAAGCTGCTAGATTTGGGTTTTCTTTTGATTGTTTATTATTTTAATTAATTTTTTTATTTAGTTTTCTTTTAATTGTAATTTAAATCATTAATTTAGTTAAATAAAATAATTTATGAATGATTTTTTTTTTCTTCCACCATCCTTGTCTATCCTCTCTTTGTATTTTTATTATTCTCCTATTATTGTTATTATTATTGTTATTATTACTATTCTAACATTATTATTCTTTCATATAACCCTTCTTACTCAATTTTCTTCTTATATAATTTATTTATCTATCTTTGTACCCAATTATATTTTAATTTATTCCTTTTATGTTATATTTATCACCCAAATTATTTTTATTTTATTGTTATTATTATTTCCATTTTTTATTTAATTATTTCTTATTCTCTTTCTCCACTCCACCAAGTGATATCCTACTCTAAAAAATGAGAGGCTAACCAAACAGTTTGGACCTGGGAGAGGTCAAGGTGTTCTTCAATTTTCATTGATGATTAATTTTATGTATGTAATACGATTTCAGTAGAATTCATGGTTGGGGAGAAGATCCTTGATGTAAACTGACCCAATGAAATTCTACTAAAACTATCTATATTTTTTATTTTATATATTTTCCCTCTCTCCTTTGGTTAGTTATTCAAATGATAGAGTTGAGAAAAGTAATGGATGAAACACTTATAATGGAAACAGTTCCTGGAAGATTGAAAATACTAGACCAAGGAGCGTGATAAACCATTGTCTAAGGAGGTAGTGTAACTGAGAGTGATTAGGATTCTGATGATAATCTATACTTTATCAATAAAAATAATTTTCCAAACATGAGACTTCATGTTTTGATTATCAATATAAAATCAATAACTAAATAGAATCATAAAAAAGGAGAATAGTGATTCAACCTTATTCCAAATCCGAAAACCAAGTGCTTTCTTCTTAACTCATACTTCTTATATTTTCTTGTTAGTTTAAATTTCATTATTTTATGGAATTAGATACATAATCAAAAACCCAAAAACATTTTCATTGATTTATTTTAAAACATAAAAAAACAAAAATAAATAGTTTTTTCAGAATATGTTGGAGAACAAATTGAGAATCTCATCAAGTGATAAGACCCTAATAAGCCTCTATGCTACACTAAGAAAATATTGATTTGATTTTACCACACCCTGTGATAGGCTTGCATAAAAATGGAATAGATTCTGGGTAGAAAGATAATAATTAATTTTATTTTTCTATTTTCATAGTATATATTTTTAAATTTCATTATGAAAAACAAGAAAACATAAAAAATTTCACCTTCCATGAAATATCCAAAATGTCGATACTCTGCATGGAATGACTACATGATGGTGAATCATCAACAATATTATGTCATTTTATTGTACACCAGAGCTCAATAAAAGGAAATTAATGATACCATATAAGTACTATAAGAAAAATTAGTAAGGCTAACAAAATTTTTTCATTCTACCTAAGAGAAAATAGAGACAGAGATGTATGTGGGATATCAACAAGATCTAGATAACTTCTGGAAGAATTGTGAAGAACAACTTGATCTCCCCATTCCTTCTAATTTACATCATCTATAACCAGAACATGAGATAGGGGGGAAGAAATTTCAACAGTCATATTTCGAATTAAAGAAACACTAGAGGATCCAAAATACCTACCTCTATCTACTGATAATATACTTCAAGAGTCACTTACCACAATGGTCATGATTTAATAAAAAAACAACTAAATGAGTTTATATTTATTTGAACTATTTCTTTTTTAATTTTATTAAATATAAATGGATTATAGATGCTTATTGTAATGAATTTTAGGAATTTTAAAATTTCTTCCACACCCTAGTGGAATATGAAGAATCTAGACTTGCACCTGACGTGGAAAACCTAGAGCTCCGTAACATTGATGAACAATCATTTGAGGAGCCCAATTTGGAAATACAAATAACTAAGCCCATGAAGATTAGAAACAAGGCTGAACATATTGAATGCTATAAATTAGTTATTAGAAAATCAAATTTAAATTTTTTTCAAGTAAAAATACATGTTCAATTTCCCTTTTATCATTCAATTAATACAACCAATGATGAGACACACTGGAGGAGGAGGTTGAGTAAGTAAAATACAAGGATGGGTATGGTCCACAGTTTATCCTAAATCGCACCATGAAATGTACAACTAGTTTTAATGTGGGGGATATGTAATACTATATCCATGGAACATTCCTAAATAATAATGATAAATAAAAAACTGGGAAAAAACACAAGTTTAGGTTCCAAAAACATAAACTTCATACACCAAAAGAATTTGGATAATAGTCTTTGTAACGACTCGGACCCAAACAGAAACTCTAACAGTGCTAAACAGGTCGGGTGCTACTACCATAGACGCACCTCCCTGAAGGACAAAGGCTTCCGACTAGCTGTGAGGGTCTTATAGGTATAGTGGGGATGATATACACTCTCGGAGGATAATAATAATGATACTGGCCCATGTATAAAAATAAAGATGTTGCAAAATAAATGACTCAGTAGACTCCAACCAGACATGCAGAGCGGAAGCACATTCAATATCAATAAACAGAGAAAGTAATAAATGTAAACAACAGTAGTAGAAATAAACACAACAACATGCTGATCACTTGTAACTACTAATGAACAGTACAACATGCATCCAAAATAGGTCATACATATATAAATATAAAAAGGGATACAATGGCTAACCTACTATAGCTACAAAACATGCAATCATGCTGATACAAGAATAAAGAAAAAACATGGTAACTCCTGCTAGGCAAGACCTCAAGGTCCATACCATCTCTATGCAATAGCTAATACAGGCCAGCTCTGGAAACTCGCCTCTTTCCTGCACATAAATCCATAAAGTCTGCATGCGTCCCAAAGGGCTCATGCTGGGTGTGAGACTAATCTCAGTAGGATACCACCCGATGGTGCATAGCTAATATAAGTGTTTAAGTAGGCATGAATTTATAAATAAAGGATTAAACAGAATGATGAACAAATAAAAACAAACCCCACTCGTTCTCAACAGCCACAATATAGTGTCACCTACTTTGGCCAACATCGGAATATCTGTCATGTAACCAGACACCATGTGCCCCCCTAACACCGCATGTCTCAAGTGCCGACTTCCTGAAGGAACACCTGAGAAATAGTAACCCGGAGGAACAGCGATGCCTATCCTCAATAAGTAAATGGAGGGATAACGATGCTTTCCCACAAATAAAGTATACAGTGGAACCACGATATCTTCCCTCAAATAACGAAGAGCCTCTTCCCCCAACATGATATCGTCAATGCTATCCCCTGAAGGCTCCTCACCACCCACTTGGCTTCTTATGGAAATCACCCCCAAACTGATAGTACCTAAACAACAACTAATAGAGGCCTCTACCCACACGAGTGGTCAAAACCACCTCATCACGGAGTCTCTATATGTGCACACTACTCGAAGTTTCCGAGTGATCGGTAATCACCAAAATAGTTCCTAAGACACAACACCTCTAACACCTCATGTCCATATGACCATGCCGCTCATGTCTGATGGCCTTTCCATCCCAATACCTCGGGCCATGCCCAACCTGATAGTAATCCTGCCTCAAACCGACACCCATGCTGCCCAATCCCGTGGTTAGCACCACCAAACGTAACCCAGGCCAAACCCAACCTGTGATCAACATCACTCAACAATATCTGGGCCATGCCCAACACCACCAAAAAGTTACGAGCATATACAATTCAATAATTACATATATAACACATTTAATAGAACACATGAATAGGAAAAACAATCCAAACAGTTGAATTTCACTAACCCAACAATTATCAAACAATAGCCTTGATGTCTTGAATGCCTCTAATAGTTCCTATCATGATTTAATAATTAATCTCAACAGTTTAAAACCATTTAATTCAAATATAACCATTTTGGAATACCCCATCCAAAATTCCCCAATGAGCAACGACCCCTCACCCGGACCCGCTAAATACAAACTGGTAACAGGGCATTCAGAAAGGCATCCCATAGGTCAAAAAATCAATTCAATATGTAATGGCAGATAAAATGGCTCCCGCTCAAAATACCGGAAAAGACACCGAAGGCCATGTCACCCAAATGACCACGAAAACACAAAAATTGGTATGAACCACCTACCTGAGACTTTTTCGATGCTACTCCTCTGGTGGCATCCTCCAATTAAGTCTAAAACGTGGTAGACCTATAAAAGAATCAAAACTGATCAAACCCCAATAACCCATTCTAGAACATAAATTAACAAAAACAACTCAAGATGAATCAAGTCCTCACTGAGGGGGTTCCAACCGATTAATCGTTGTTTGAATCCATCCTCGGACGAAGGAACATGAGGGATTTGATGTCCCGACCAACTTGGTTCATGATACCCGGTGGGAAAAATGAGGTTTTTCCTAAAAAACGATGCTACTACCCATTTTAGCGAAAAAATAAAGTACACAGTGTGTACTTCATGACTACACTCCATGTATACCATATTATTGTTCATATGGTGGTTGGAATTCCATCGACTTACTTTCTCGAACTAGCCGACATGAGGATATGGAGTGTACCTAGGGGTACAAGGTGTGTACTTTGTTTTTTCTTCTCTTCCTTGCCGACTTACCCACATTCTAGGTATATCCCTCATACACAGCAAGACTACACAGCCTGTCAAAGGGGGAGACGACGTGTACTTGGTTAAACGATTCTACTTGGACAACAAAACTATACGCCATATATGGCCTCCACACGCTCAAGGGTACATGGCTTGTCGAACACTACATTCCTTTTTGTAATAAATTTATACACAGTCATCACCTATGCACCTCATTGGTGCTCTTGTGTCATTCCCAACAGCCAACGTATCTTGCACTGCATCAGTGTCCGCCTCTACAAGGTCCAACATCCCATGGACGCTCGAAAATGCACCTGGTTCATAGCAACTCAAGTAACATGCATCCTCGATGCCCTGATGCCTATGGCACCTCAACTAACCCGCATCCTCGATTCCCCTGATGCTACACATCACGTACATATATTTAAATATATCATGCAACAGATATGGTACCAATCCCACTAACTATCATCTAGTCATCCCGCATAGACCATGTGCATCATGTGCACTCAAAACAAACATGCCTTTACAGGTCATGCCATAAAGGAAACATGGAGATCACGTCCACACCCGTGGTGTACCTCTAACCATCATTGGCTCACCATCCTTCTCAGCCTCTGGCAGCTCCAAGGCGTGCTCTAGGCCTGAAGTATGGCTGCCTGATGCCTAACCTATCTGCGATGCTACTCCATCCACCAGCCACTGACCCCTCAGCTATATATCATTGTCATTGTCATGTCCTCCGCGTTACGATTAACCTCAGCAAACCTCTCCTGGTACCGAAACTGAACCAAAGTCAGATGCCACCATCTATCCTAGTCCCTACATGCCGGCTGTCTGAGAAGGCTGACTGCAAAACCTCTCAAGATGCCTGACCTTTCCACATGACCAGCACTTCTTTGAATGCATATCGCACTGAGTCTGGATATGCCCTGGCAATCCACACTAAAATAAAACCACTGAAGAACTACTACGAGGTGGACTAGATGATTCCATGGCCCGATTTCCCTACTAGAAGCCATCATTTCCCTGATTCCTACTGTCTGAACTCTCATCTGAAGTCATCGTCCGGCCAACATGAGGCTTATCCTTCTGGTTGACTTCTGCTATGAGCACCTGGTTCACCACCTTTGAAAAAGATCCCAGCCTGAAAATATTCACCTGGACCCGAATGGCGTGTCAGAATCCATCCTCGAAGCGCTTCACCATAGTCACGTCATCGCTTACCATACCAGGTGTAAAGCGAGACAACTCAGTGAAAGTA
Organism: Viscum album; assembly: GCA_963277665.1. Classification (NCBI taxonomy): domain Eukaryota; kingdom Viridiplantae; phylum Streptophyta; class Magnoliopsida; order Santalales; family Viscaceae; genus Viscum; species Viscum album. The sequence goes on from OY728137.1 coordinate 1,216,193,779, forward strand.
GCTACATAGTCCATGAAAGACCTGTATCCCTGCTAAAGACTCAAGATCTATTATTCTCCCTCATCTCTCAGTGTCTCTAGGTAGAAGTGCTCAAAGAACCTGTCCTCGAATTCCTTTTATGCCAGTCCGTTGTGCTTGTGAGCCTGAACCTGCACATACCACAAACTCTTTGTCATTCCTCAAATCATGTATGTCTCCATCTTGACCCTTCACCCCAGAGGCATCTCATGCTACTCGAAAATCATCTGCATTCTCTCTATCCAGTTCTCAGCCGCCTCCGGACCACCTTCACCTAGAAAAAAGTGGCGAGTACTAAAATTGGAACTCCTACAAAATATATTCCATATATGGCTATGTACCTTGAACACCTCTATCGATCCCCTATAAGACACATACTAGGCTAGCTTAGAGCTGCTAGTCGAGCCATGTCCCGAACACTGCCAAACCTGACTATTGTCCTACCTGCATTGGATCCTGAACCTGATCTTATCCCTAAGCCTGTACATGTCACTCTAGCTCTTCCTACACCAGATCCTGAACATGATCCTGATCCTTCAGCACTGTACCATCACTTTCCTAACACTCCATTGAAACGTATAGGAGTAACCCTCTAATTACCATAAATGGTCAGACAACTCATATATATATATATAACAACATATATTCAATGTAGATATGGAAAGAAGTAAAAGGAAGTGCATAACTACTACCCTTACTCTCCCCCACCGCAACTATGCCCCACGACATCCTGTCCTTGTGGCCTCCTTACCTGCCCTTCACAGAGCAAAGTATCAAAAGTACCTTGGGCCATCCCCATCCTAAAAAGAAATGTTTCCTCAAACAGATGACTCAGTCACCCAATCATGGTGATCAAAATCACCTCAACCGATATTACTTATCTGCTCGTACAAGATCCAGACCCAAATACCATGTCACATGCAATTCTACATATATATAAAGCATGGCATACACAATGAAACAACAAGAAATTCTATCATAAATTTCACCTATTCACATTCTAGAGAATACAATGTATGGAAATTGATTTTATTTACAAGGAATTATCACTTCACAAAGCATACGTGCAGTGTAACACCCCGAGATTTTATGAAAAATATTCTTTTTAATTTCATTAATGTCTTGTGTTGTACGCTACACCAAAAGGAGCTTGCACAACACACATCCTTGACTTGCCTTGCATTACACGCAATCTCAAACTTCCTTGATAGCGTGTGTAGTACGCAATACCGAGTTTCACTAAATAACGATATGCTATTAAAATATTATTAAAACTAGCCGTTATGAATAGTAATAACCACATTTTGAAATTCTGTAAATTTTTTTTTTCAAAATGGACTTCATTTTTGGAGTAGGAATATCGAAATTAGCTTAGGGTGAAATTTTTGTCATTTTCGGATAACTTTCATATTTTGATGAATAGTGAAAATTACTAAATTTTAATTAAATACAACTTTTTCCATCGAAAAAATTAATAGTGATAAATTATTAGTTTGAGTGGTTTTAAAGTATATTTATAATATATTTTTACAATTTAATACAATGTTGGTCATTGGATGTAATTTCACATTTAAACCAGACATAAACAAGTGTCAATCTTTTGATAGTTATTATCTCTTACGAACACACTATTTGTTTTGACGACGAGAATTAATTTTTAAATTAATTAATGCAACTGATATGTTTTGAATTTAGTAAAACAGAAATCATTTTTGAGTTCATAATATCAAATATAGATTAGGCCTAATTTTTGGTATTTTTCTGAAAACTTTCAATTTTTGATAAATAGTGAAACCACTAAGTGGTAGTTAAAAAAAATGAATTTTTTATAAAACATAATTTTACCACTTCTGTGAGTGGAATTTCAAAAATCCGAGAGACACGGTTGATGTCAGTAAGTAAAATGTGGTTCAATGAGATGAAAATAATTTTTGGTGAATAGTAACTTTTTACTTTTATTTACCACGGTTAAAAGTAAATAGGGTAATTAAGGGTAGAAATGATATTATTATTATCCTAAAACATGTCCTAATTCTACTGGACAAGTGTAATTCGACCAAAAACAAACTTAGGAATAAAATATGACCATTTAGGCCCACATGGATTAGATTAGGACATTTATTATTAATTTATTTAAAGAAGGGTTAAAAGAGTTAAAATCAAAGTTTATTTACTAAAACATTTTTCATATATGGTTATACATAAGATAAATTAGACTATAAATATTCATTAGAAATATAAAAAGCTTTCCTACATAATTGTATTTTATTTGTAATTTTAAGACATTAAATAAGTTAATTTATTTATCACACAACGATGATACAGTAATTATCTTATTAATGAAATATTGACATAATTGATGTTATAAATACCAAAATAAATGTAATTTAAGACTTTTTATGAATTCAACAAATTTTTTAGGTTAATATGACATGTTAGTATTGATTTAATTAGCTTTTTTCGAACTTATCATTCTGTTATGATTTTCAACCAAATCAATTACTAAATAGTGTCAAAATTGACATAAAATAGTTTTTAAAACAAATATTATATTATTAATTGTTATTTTATTCCTAAAAATCTATGGATCGGCCAAATGTCTTAGATACGATTATATATATTAATAATAAACAACTTGGGGTTCTTTTGTCTTGATATAGTAAGTTTATTAACCATATAGTGTAAGAAAACAAAAAGGCACGGTAAAAGTTAAATTATTTAACTTAGAGTTAAATCTAATTGATAAGGTTAAAATAATAACCTAAACTTGTATAAATCCTATTAGATGAGTGGATTTCGACCCATACCCACCTTAGCCTCGAAATAAATAAATTTGGAGCTATTTAAAACCTAACTTGACTTTATAATAAAAAAATATTTTTAGTTATTCCAAAGGTGCCCCTCTCCTCCCTTATAAAAGGGCACCTCCTCCCTCTCTTCCTCACACAACTTTGAGCCTTCAAGCTCGGCCAAACCCTGCCAAATTATCTTTTCCAATTCCCTAGAAACATCCTAGAGGTTCTGGTCTTCCTCAAAGACCAATTTTAGTTCCCTAAGAGGAGGTCTCAAAGAGGCGCTTCAAAGAAGAGGTAATTTCCGTTACCGATTCTTTCACCTTTATTTCTTCTTCCACTTCTTCTTCTTAGGTTTTTTCATTATGAAGTAATAACATAAGTATCACTAATATACTGATATGTTATTATAAGTATTAAAAAATCCTATTTCACCATATATCCATCCTACGGAAAATGAAATCACCGCGCGTGCGTACGTACGGAATACCGTCTCCACGCCGTGGTGAAATCTACTTTCCACCACCACCTTACTTGGATGGGTATAATGGTGTAAATAATAACTATATATTATTATTTTAAAGTGATATTGATTCTGAAATAGTATACATACACTCCAATACAGTCCAACGATGATGAGAACGATATCATCGCTCGTGCGTACGTACGGACTACCGTCTCCACGACGCGATGAGATTCATTATACATTTTAACCATTCATGAATGATTATAAAGTATATATAATAATTAATAATGAAATTTATTACATAATAATGATACTGGATTTATGTGTATATATATGTATGTCATCTACTTAATTCAGTTCAACTCAATAAGGAAACTAAAACAGCATTCATGCGTACGTACGGCCTACCGTCTCCATGAACGGTGTATTTCTTTCCATTTACTGATTTATAATATATATGTAAATTCTGAATATATATATATATATATATATAAATCATGTTTTATATTCTGTAATTAAGTAATCATGATCTATGTAATCATATAAATAATTACAAGTCAAAACACGAACGACAAATGAAACAATTTTACCCAAAACGCTCTTTGACAAGGAATTTACAAAAGAACGTGTAATATAAAGTCATAAGTGAACCATATATGATATAATAACAATAAATATGACTCTGTAATAAGTCAATGACATTATTTAAATCATTATACATGAGGTTCAGACACTTACAAAGCAAATCAGACCTAAGGTAAGGGAAATATCACAATCTCATTTTTATCCGAGATTGTTTATACTTTGGTATTTATTGGGGTGTATTTTATCATCCACATAAATGTTCCCTAAATATGTAATATTATTTCCATCCACATACAATTGTTTAAATCCAATTTTACACTTCGTTGAGTTTTAGTAAAAGATTTGAAAGGAATCTTTTGTCGTTTTTCGTACGAGGTACTTTTTGAATTTTCTGACAAAAGTACGAGAAGAATGTTTTTTTAACTTATACGACATGAATGGATTTTTAAAAAATTATTTCCAAGAATATTCCTTTACAAGTTTTCATGTTTATTTTTAATAAATTTATTTTATTTTAAAATTGTATGACATGTTAAGAAAAGAAAATGTTTTTGAAGTAGAAAGGATATTTTACTCAAGAATGGAGTTCAAGTGTTTTATCAAAATTATTTTCCATATAAGATAATAAAGGGACCTGTTTTTATACCTATTATTAAATTGATTTGATTATGTTGTGATGGAATTATTTTTATGAATTCCTTTATCTTATATGAATTGTTTTATGATGTCACAATGTTTAAGAATCCCATTTTTATTACATGGGTTATGCTATGATGTATGGTTTATGATTTTGTGGCACACATAAGAATGGTATCATTATGAGATGGGTGGGACCTATATCTCCCTCCAATGCATTGGGTAAAGATTTTATATCTCATGAGATAGACATGGCTGGAATGGTAGGTTATACCGGTTCAGTGAAACAGGACGGAAACGAGGGTGACTTGATTCAGAAAGGGACTTTGTCCACTAAGATAGTCTTGGAAATGAGTCTTGACTAACAAGAAATGATTCTCTATGATTATGTGTTTATGCCACAATGTTTCATGTTTTAAGTTATGATTATTGTGATTACATTTCACTGCCATGATTTATCCCATGTTATGAAATTATGATCTCTTTTGCAGGTTAAGATTTCCAAAAGATATGTTCTTATGAATATGATGTGATTGATATTTATTTTGTTTACGCTTACTGAGAATTTGAGCTCACCCTTTTATGGTTTCTTTTCCCCAGGATATAAAGAAAGGTTTTAGGTAAAAAAAGGGATATCTTTATGGGAGATGATGAAGATCTTTCAACATGATTAGAAGATTACGTTCCGAGTTTTCAAAGGCACTAAACTATTTCGGTCCTTGTGTGTGTGTTTTTGTTATGTAATAAGTATTCTGCAAAAGTAATGTAATGTCTATGTACGTCAGGCTTTGGGTCTCTACAGTTGGTATCAGAGGGAAGGTTTAGTCAACCTTTGGAAACTAGGATGCGAAAACGTTAGTGAGATCCCTAGAGATATTTCTAAGGTATGTCTAGGGATGTCCCTAAGGATAAATATACGTATAGGATATAGTCCTAGAACTACGGTAACGATCTTAGAATTTAACCTAAGATGTTAGATATTGAGGGTGCTCCCCCTTTACTATGTTATCTTCCCTAGCATGATTTCGCCTCTCAAAAAATTCTGTTTGTGTTTTAGTTAATGGAGGGAACCAAAAGGAATTTGGTTAACATTGAAACCAATGGACAAATTGGTGACTATGAGCAACAAAATTGTGTAATGACTAGAGATAAAGATATTGTGATTATGCTGAATCAGTCATCGCGATATATGATCAACAAAGTGAAATTTAGTGGAATGACTAATTCATCAAAGAAGAGGAAGATAAACTATTATGCATGTTCTCATGTTAAGGAGCATAAAGAAAGGAAGATTGAGATTTCTAAAGAAGGGAAGAAGAACCTTGAGAATACCTCAAATGGAGGGACTGATGTTATCTGTGGGGAGAAAAGGGTCATAGAGTGACAGGTTGTTATGGACTTCAATGTATTATTTGTGGAGAACAGGGGCATTACCAAACTCAATGCCCTGACCTAAAAAGTTACTTCTAAATCAAGGAAGGACTTATCCAGGACAATCATTGAAGTGGATGGACTGAAGTGTTTATGTATTGGTATCCAAGAATAATGTTGTTGAGGTACTTTTATGGTGTACTGAAATATTTATGTATTGGTCTATTGTTGTTTTCAATAACTTTAAGGTACCGGTAACCATGAAAATTGATTCAAATATTTTGGAAAGTAGATGATATGCGCATAATTAAGGGATAAGGAGAAAATGAAATATTTGACAGTATTCATGAGCTCATTATTGATATAAGGACTAAGTGATATCATGGTTTGAGTATATAAAATTTTGAGGATTTTGGTATGTGGGAAGTGTTAACTTTTAATTGCATTAATTTTTTAACTAAGGTTCAATGGGTATTCAAGAGAGTACATGATTAAGGCCTTTGAATGTTTGTAATGTGACCAACAAGATATATCTTATGATATATGGGGATCAACGATGGTATTAAATCTCTGAGAGTGGACTGCAGTATTATGGATAAGTCTAAAGATTGGAATGGATTATGATGGACATAAGTTAGTATTGTTTGTTTTTGATATTATTGATGGGATGTTATAGTAATATAGTTTTAGAAAAAGGAAAACCTGTAGGACGGGCGACAGCCCATCGCGTCGGACAAGGCTGTGGGAATCGAACCCACAACCGAAGTGAAACTGGCCTTTATCGCCTACCACTGGCCTACAGGAAGTCCCTGTTTAGTAGAAACTAGTTTTATTATATTAAGAAGTATGATATATGAAGTATAAGTCCATTTTAGGAACCATATATGATTAATCTCACTATAGAATGACTTATGTATATTTAATAACATTTCCTAACCTTTTGTTTGAGACAGATGGAATGACCCGTCATTCTATCACATTATCTGCTAACACTTCACGAATAAAAAATTCAACTTCATTTATTTAAGAGATGAAGTGGAAATTGTTCAAGGCACGAACAACAGTAAGATTGTACCAAAATAAAGTAAGTATTTAATTCTAATTCAAATTCTTCAACTTTAGGGAAACGATCTTGAAAACCAAAAATGTTGTCCTAGTGCTCTTATATCTGATTAATCAAATGGTACCTTAGATCGTCACAAATTTATGGATTTGTGATTGTTGGCTTTTTCCATAGCCATGTTCTCTACCACTCTCCATCAGAACATGATGGTTAGATTTTTCTTCCATATCCATATTTTCACCTATGTGGAAACTCGGTGATTAGTTTATTTGGGTAACCGTTACGTTTCATACTTTTGTTTTTAAAGATTGGTTTTGGTATTTCTTTTTACGATGTGGATTTCTATTAAAGAAACTTTCGAATAGTAAACCATTTATAACCCCGATGAATTTCGAGGGCGAAATTCATTTTAAGGGGGGTAGAATGTAACACCCCGAGATTTTATGAAAAATATTCTTTTCAATTTCATTAATGTCATGTGTTGTACGATAAACCAAAAGGAGCTTGCACAACACGCATCCTTGGCTTGCCTTGCATTACACGCAATCGCAACCTTCCTTGATAGTGTGTGTAGTACGCAATACCGAGTTTCACTAAACAACGATATGTTATTAAAATATTATTAAAACTAGCCATTATGAATAGTAATAACCACTTTTTGAAATTTTGTAAATTTCATTTTTCAAAATTGACTTCATTTTTGGGTTCGGAATATCGAAATTAGCTTAGGGTGAAATTTTGGTGATTTTCGGATAACTTTCATATTTGGATGAATAGTGAAAATTACTAAATTTTAATTAAAAACAACTTTTTCAATCAAAAAAATTTATAGTGATAAATTTTAATTTGAGTGGTTTTAGAGTATATAGAGAATATATTTTTACAATTTAATACAATTTTGGTCATTGGATGTAATTTCACATTTAAACCAGACATAAACAAGTGTCAATCTTTTGATAGTTATTATCTCTTAAGAACACGCTATTTGTTTTGACGACGGGAATTAATTTTTAAATTAATTAATGCAACTGATATGTTTTGAATTTGGTAAAATAGAAGTCATTTTTGATTTCATAATATCAAATATATCTTAGGCCTAATTTTTGGTATTTTTCTGAAAACATTCAATTTTTGATGAATAGTGAAACCACTAAGTGGTAGTTAAAAAAAACTGAATTTTTCATAAAACATAATTTTACCGCTTCTGTGAGTGGAATTTCAAAAACACAAGAGACACGGTTGATGTCTGTAAGTAAAATGTGGTTCAATGAGAGAAAATAATTTTTGGTGAATAATAACTTTTTACTTTTATTTACCATGGTCAAAAGTAAATAGGGTAGTTAAGGGTAGAAATGATATTATTATTACCCTAACACATGTCCTAATTCTATTGTACAAGTGTAATTCGACCAAAAAAAACGTAGTAATAAAATATGACCATTTAGGCCCACTTGGATTAGATTAGGACATTTATTATTAATTTATTTAAAGAAGGGTTAAAAGAGTTAAAATCAAAGTTTATTTACTAAAACATTTTTAATATAGGGTTATACATAAGATAAATTCGACTATAAATATTCATTATAAGGATAAAAAGATTTCCTACATAATGGTATTTTATTTGTAATTTTCAGACATTAAAGAATTGAATTTATTTATGACACAACGATGATACAGAAATTATCTGATTAATGAAATATTGACATAATTGATGTTACAAATACCAAAATAAATGTAATTTAAGACTTTTTATGAATTAAACTAATTTTATAGGTTAATATGACATGTTAGTATTGATTTAATTAACCTTTTTCGAACTTATCATTCTGTTATGATTTTCACAAAAATCAATTACTAAATAGTGTCAAAATTGACATAAAATAGTTTTTAAAACAAATATTATATTATTAATTGTTATTTTATTCCTAAAAATCTAAGGATCGGCCAAATGTCTTATATAAGATTATATATATTAATAATAAACAACTTGGGGTTCTTTTGTCTTGCTATATTATATTTATTAACCATATAGTGTAAGAAAACAAAAAGACACGGTAAATGTTAAATTATTTAACATAGAGTTAAATCTAATTGATAAGGCTAAAATAATAACCTAAACTTGTCTAAATCCTATTGGATGAGAGTATTTCGACCCATACCCACCTTATCCTCGAAATAAATCAATTTGGAGCTATTTAAAACCGAACTTGACTTTATAATAAAATAATATTTTTAGTTATTCCAAAGGTGCCCCTCTCCTCCCTTATAAAAGGGCACCTCCTCCCTCTCTTCCTCACACAACTTTGAGACTTAAAGCTCAGCCAACGCCTGCCAAATTATCTTCTCCACTTCCATAGAAACATCCTAGAGGTTCTGGTCTTCCTCAAAGACCAATTTTAGTTCCCTAAGAGGAGGTCACAAAGAGGTTCTTCAAAGAAGAGGTAATTTTCTTTACCGATTCTTTCACCTTTATTTCTTCTTCCACTTCTTCATCTTAGGTTGTTTCATTATTAATTAATAACATCAGTATCACTCATATAATTATATGTTATTATAAGTATGAAACAATCCTATTTCACCAGTTATCCATTCTACGGAAAATGAAATCACCGCGCGTGCGTACGTACGGAATACCGTCTCCACGCCGTGGTGAAATCTATTTTCCACCACCACCTTACTTGGATGGGTATAATGGTGTAAATAATAACTATATATTATTATTTTAAAGTGATATTTATTCTGAAATAGTATACATAAACTCCAATACAGTCCCACGATCATGAGAACGATATCATCGCTCGTGCGTACGTACGGACTACCGTCTCCACGACGCGATGAGATTCATTCTACACTTTAACCATTCATGAGTAATTATAAAGTATATATAATAATTAATCATGAAATTTAGGACATAATAATGATACTGGATTTATGTGTATATATATGTATGTCATCTACTTAATTCCGTTCAACTCAATAAGGAAACGAAATCATCGATCATGCGTACGTACGACCTACCGTCTCCATGAACGGTGTATTTCTTTCTATTTACTGATTTATTATATATATATATATTCTGAATATATATATATATAAATCATGTTTTATATTCTGGAATTAAGTAATCATGATCTAAGTAATCATATGAATAATTACAAGTCAAAACACGGACGACAAATGAAACAATTTTACCCAAAATGCTCTTTAACATGGAATTTACAAAAGAACGGGTAATATAAAGTCATAAGTGAACCATATATGATATCATAACAATGAATATGATTCTGTAATAAGTAAATGACATTATTTAAATCATTATACAGGAGGTTCGGACACTTACAAATCAAATCAGACCTAAGGTAAGGGAAATATCACAATCTCATTTTTATCCGAGATTGTTTATACTTTGGTATTTACTGGGGTGTATTTTATCATCCACATCCTTGTTCCCTAAATATGTAATATTATTTCCATCCACCTACAATTTTTTAAATCCAATTTTACCCTTCGGTGAGTTTTTAGTAAAAGATATGAAAGGAATCTTTTGTCATTTTTCGTACGAGGCACTTTTTGACTTTTCCGACAAAAGTACGAGAAGAATGTTTTTTTAACTTATACGGCATGAATGGATTTTTAAAAAATTATTTCCAAGAAGCTTCCTTTACAAGTTTTCAAGTTTAATCTTAATAAACCTCTTTTATTTTAAAATTTTATGACATGTTAAGAAAAAAAATGTTTTTGAAGTAGAAAGGATATTTTCCTCAAGAATGGAGTTCAAGTGTTTTATCAAAATTATTTTCCATATAAGATAATAAATGGTTTGGTTTTTATACCAATTATTAAATTGATTTGATTATTTTGTGATGGAATTATTTTTAAGAATTCCTTTATCTTATATGAATTGTTTTATGATGTCACAATGTTTAAGAATCTCATTTTTATTACATGGGTTATGCTATGATGTATGGTTTATGATTTTGTGGCACACATAAGAATGGTATCATTATGATATGGATGGGACCTATAACTCCCTCCAATGCATTGGTTAATGATTTTATATCTCATGAGATAGACATGGCTGGAATGGTAGGTTATACTGGTTCAGTGAAACAGGACTGAAATGAGGGTGACTCGGTTCAGAAAGGGACTTTGTCCACTAAGATAGTCTTGGCAATGAGTCTTGACTAACAAGAAATGATTCTCTATTATTATGTGTATATGCCAAAAAGTTTTAGGTTTTAAGTTATGATTATTGTGATTACATTTCACTGCCATGATTTATCCCATGTTATGAAATTATGATCTTTTTTTCAGGTTAAGATTTGCAAAAGATATGTTCTTATGAATATGATGTGATTGATATTTATTTTGTTTACCCTTAATGAGCATTTGAGCTCACCCTTTTATGTGTTCTTTTCCCCAGGATATAAAAAAGGTTTTAGGTAAAAAAAGGGAGATCTTTATGGGAGATATTGAAGATCTTTCACCATGATTAGAAGATTACGTTCCGAGTTTCCAAAGACACTAAACTATTACGGTCCTTGTGTGTGTGTTTTTTTTATGTAATAAGTATTCCAAAAAAGTAATGTAAAGTCTATGTATGTGAGGCTTTGGGTCTCTACATGCAGTTATGAAATTGAAATACCCTAAAAATGTGCCTATCAAAAGCCAAAAAAAACAAGCCATGCCATACTCGGCCAAGGTCTAATTATGGATTACCACACCGGGTCAAGGGTTACGTATCACAATCAATAAAATAACACACCAGGTCATCCAAAAAGTTAGAAATAGTATAAAATATAATGTAAGAAAAAAGAAAACAACAATCCTCACCCATGGAAACTTGGTCCATCCCTTGTACGTGGTGCTGCAGGAACCCAATCACAAGCTAGAAACCCAGTTCTAATAACAAACTTTCTCCAATCTACCATATCTCAAATAGTAAAACCAGAAATAATAAAATAGAAGCCTCGATATCATTAGTATCTATTAAAAATATGCTACTAAATCCCTGTCCAGAAATCCTCAGATACCACTTTTTAATGACCCAGACCCGGAGAGCAACCTGAATAGTGCTAAACGGGTCGGGTTCTACTACCTTAGGCACACCTACCCAAAATACAAAGGTTTATGACTAGAAGTGAGGGTCTTATAGGTATAGTGGAGATGGTATACACTCTAATAGAATAATAATAGTAATGGTACTTGTCCAAGTATTACAATAAAGATACAACTGAGTAAATAACTCAGCAGACTCGAACCAGACCTGCAGAGCAGAAGCACATTCAATATCAATAAATAGTGGAGGCAATAAATATAAACAACCATAGTGTAAATAAACACAACAGCATGAAGATCACATGTCTCTACTACTGAACAATAAAACATGAATCTAAATAAGGTCATATATATATATATATATATATATATATATAAACTGTGCCAATGGCTAACCAACTGTAGCTACAAAACAGGTAATCATTATGATACAAGAATAAAGAAAAAAATGGTAACTCCAGAAGGCAAGACCTTGAAGTCTATACCATCTCTATGAAATAGCTAATATAGCCCAGCTCCTAAAGATGTCCTCTTTCATTCACATAAATCCATAAATTCTGCTCACGTCCCGAAGGGCCCGTGCAGGGTGTGAGACGAATCTCAGTAGGAGACCACCCAATAGTGCATATCTAATATTAGTGTTAAAGAAGGCATGTATTTATAAGGAAATAAGTAAAAAACGATACACAAATAAACAAAAACCCCATTGGTGCTCAAAAGCCACCATGGAGTGTCACCTGCTTCGGCCAACACCAGAATCTCTATCTGTAACCAGGCACCATGTGCCCCCTAACACCGCATGTCTCATGTACTGATTTCCTGTAGGAACACCCGATAAAAAGTAACCCCGAGGAACAATGAAGCATGTCCTCAATAAGTAACCCGAGGTAAAATGATGTCTCGCTCCAAAATAAGTAGCTGGAAGGACAAAAATTTCTATCCGGAAATAATGTATTTGTAGGAAGATCGATATCTAACCTCAAATAACGGCGAGCCTCTACCCCCAACCCAATATCCTCAATGCTATCCCCTGAAGGCTCCTCACCTCCCACATGGATTCGTACATCAAGCACCCCCAAACCAGTACTACCTAAACCATAACTAATGGGGGCCTCTACCCACACGAGTAATGAAAACCATCTCATCATGAAGTCTCTCTGTGTGCACACTACTCAAAGATTCCGGGTGAGCATTAATCACTAAAATAGTTCCCATGCCACAACACCATTGGCACCTCCTGTCCCTACGACCATGCTTGTAACGACCTAAAGTTTCATTAATGGAAAATCCCTCTTGAACCAGTTAAATTTTTCTTTATGAAAAATGTTTTTATAAGATGTCAACTTCTTTAGTTTTACGTTAATATTTGTGACCGTTACTTTTATAGCCATTGAAAAGTGATCATCTGAGTATTATAAATATAAGGCTTTAACGAACCCATTTCTACTCAGACAAAGGAAGCGATGGCCTCATCTAGTAGAATTGTCCCTTACGAAGCCCATTTGTCAGAGCTTGGAAAAGAGGTGGTGTCTTTGGGCTTTTCCCATGACCAAGCCCAAGCTGAGCTTCATCAAGTCAAGCTCGAACGTGATCGTCTACGGGAAAAGTGGAAGTTGATTGAAATTACCACTCGAGTGATGTTATCCGAGCCGCCCCAAGAGTCTGTCACCATCGCACACCTTACCCTTAGGTCATATGCGGATTTTTTAAGGGGTTATGTAACAAATAAGTAGCACCATGTTCATGTACATTATTTCTGTATATAATAATGAATATAATTTCTAGTCATTTTTGATACATTTTATTTAGTTTTTAAAGTACAAAATGGTGTTATTAGTTATTATTTAATAAAGAATTATATTTTATTAAATTAAAGGATTTTTGAATTAAATAATATTTTAATAAAATATTATTATTAATATTAAATTAATTTTTATTAAATATAAATGATCCTATAATTTTATTAATGCAATTAAAATTTTTATTAAGGTTTGAAAGCCATTTCTGTCAAAACCCGTGAATTTTTTATAAATGTCTGTTTTTATTTTAAAAGTGAAAATTCACATATTTAGAAAATTATTTATATAAAATAAATATTATTTTTGGAATCAGGACGTCGAAATTATCCAACAGTGATTTTTTCATAATTTTTTGAGACATTCAAATTTTTGGGTAAAATTTAAATACCATTTAAATATATAATGTGTTTTATGACATCATAATGACCCAATGGTTATGTAATAAAATACCATAATCCTTATGTTCGGCCAATATGTGTTTTATCATTAAAATAATGAGGTTTTGGGTTTGTTTTACTTACATTTCAAAGCATTAATGGAGCCCTCAAGACTTATTCAACACTTTGCCTTTTTAAATTAATTTCCTTGGGAGTGTGACTCACCTCCACATAAGAAACCCTGATTTTTTAACAAGTTCGGACCTTGGACTTGTAAAATATTGTTTTCCTCTTTCCTTTTCCAGAAACAATGGGCAAATACCATGGGATGGTTTGTGGTTTGGATTATTTTCATATAAGGGGTCCCAAACCTAAATAATAAAGAATTCCCTCATCTTTCCTATATAAACCCACCCAAGCTCCCACTTCCTCCTCACTAAAAGCCCTTGGAGATCGTCCAACCTCTGCCCTACTCTCTCTATAATCCTCTCAAGGTGCCCCAAGCTCCCAAGAAGCCTCTCGCAAGCCTCTCTCTAGCCTTTGGAAGCACACTTCCAAGTAAGGGTTTTTTCTTCCTTTCTCATATTTTGTCAATTTTCTTTAAGTTGTATTGCCCTTTTAATTTCAATTATGATTGTTGGGGTATGGTTTTTCACCTCTCCCATACTTCCCTCTTATTTTTTGAATGATGAGAGACCCCTTTCTCTCTCATTAAATGCATCCCATGTACACCCGTTACTATGCCGAAATTCCAAAAGGAACCTGTTTCTCCCCTTCTATATTCAAGCAATACTTTTGTATCATGAATCCAAATTCCTTTTCAATTGTTGGTACATGTATCTATATGACCTCTTTACTGTCCATTACATGTAAATATGATGAGGAACCCCTTTATCTCTCATAAACCATTTTTATGAATTCTTATGTCACGCCGTTACGCTGCCGAAATCACACCGATTTTCTAAGCCAATATCATTGTGTAGTGAATACCATGCACATTTCTCCATCAAGGGTATTAACATTTATGCACATTTAATAATTGATTATAATGTTTCATGTATGAATTCCACATTCCTTTATCGTGGAATAAATGATTATGTTTTATGAATCCATGTTTTATGATCCATGTGGCACAATTATGCATGAAATGAAATGTTTAAGAAGGGTGTGCCCTTTATAGAGCTCCAATGCATTGGGTAAAGTATAGTATCATGATACGTCATCTGCAATGAGTGTTGACTCATGCTAATTCAAGTGCAAAGAGGGTTTACTCTTGCTTCAAGTGCAATGAGGGTTTACTCATGCTCCATGTGCAATGAGCCTTGGCTCATGCTAATTCAATGTTAAGTGTTGTTGCCACATTTCCATGTTATGATTATCATGCTTTATCATGCTTTTATGTTCATGTTACTCTTATTCTCTATTGATGTTACTATTGCCTAACATGTATTGTACTCCTCATTTTATTCATTGTGTACTCCCTTACTGGGCTTTATAGCTCACCCTTTTCTTATGCATGTCCTCAGGTTATCCCATGCAATGCTAAGTACGAAGGAATGTAGTGGTAATGTAAAGGAAGTTTTCATTAAAGATGTTGTATTTCAAGTTTAAAGATTTTATTTAATGATCCTAAGCCCTAAATACACTAAACCTCTCGATCTTCTTTGTTGGATCAAGTGAAGTTTTATGTAATAAAGCATGTTTAATTTGTAATAAAAAGCAGGGTTGTCATAGTTGGTATCAGAGGATAGGTTTAGTTATTTTTGGGATTAAAAAACCCTAGTAAATCCTTATATACAAGACTAAGTATAATAAAAACATCCCTAAGTTTTGGTAAATACTAAGTATGTGGTTTATCAAACAAATACATCCTTGTCTGGATACGAGCAGGTAGAGGCGGCTCTGGAACAGATGTATCCTAGGGGTAAAACCCGAAAACACCGCTTTGAGCTAGACTCGAACGAGAACTGGTGCACGACAACGGGCCTTACTGCACTCTTGGTTACGACACTCCCGGGGGATATGTTTTGATAAATTCAGAATCTTAGTATGAACCCTTATTAAGGGAAAAAATTCCCCTAAGAATATATGTTAGAAGGAAGATCATGAAAAGCCTGGATTGAATCCTATAGACTCATGAGTTAAAGAGATTAAAGTTTATTTATAAGTCATAATCTTTTGTCTTTGGATTACCCTTTATGTGTTACCCCTAACTTTCCTTTTATTCCAGCCAATGGCCGGTAATAGGAGAACTCGGGCTAACAACCGTTGTGAAGATCAGTGTGATGATTGTACTTATGAGATGCCCAATCCAATGGGAGCGGGAATCACGAACTTTGTCACGCTTCTCTCTCAGCTAACTCAAGTTTTGAATAGAAACACTGGTCAAGAGGAACGTTCAACCCCCCCTAAGAAAGAACAAGTCGCTATCGAGAGCTTTATGAGACAAAGGCCTCCTACTTTTAGTGGATCATCCGATCCCACGATCGCTGAACAATGGATCAACTCCATTGAAAAGATATTCTCTATCCTCCAATGCTCTGAAAAAGAGAAGGTTCTCCTGGTGGCTTATCGTATGGAGGGTGAAGCTGATCAATGGTGGACGTTGATCAATAATACGAAGCCTGAGGAGGAGATCGAGGCTTTGGAATGGAAGGAATTCCGGAAGATGTGTTTCGATAAATATTTTCCACGCACCCTCCGTCTTAAGATGGAAATGGACTTCCTTTCCCTCAAACAGAAAGATGAAGAATCTGTGGGAGCTTACGAGGAAAACATCAAAATGCTTGCATGATACGCTTCCGGATTTGTTGTTACCCCCGAATGCAAGGTTGACCGCTTCTTTGGTGGGCTGAAGCCTAGCTTGCGGAAAGCATTAGCGATCCGTGACTTCGACAGCTATGAGGAAATTGTCCGATGTTCCCTCAATGTTGAAATGGAGATCGGAGAATCACAAGGGTATCATGGGGACAAGAAACGTAAGGTGGACTTCAATGCTGGTGGTCCGATAGATAAATCCCACGGCGCTAAGAAGTTCCAGCACCCCACTTGCCAAAAGTGTGGAAAGAAGCACCCTGGAAATTGCCTTAGGGGGACAAGAAAATGCTTCAAGTGTGGAAGAGAAGGTCACCCAGTTGTTAACTGTCAGCAATAAGGACCCGCGGCTACTACAGAGGAGAGGAACGCTCCGTTCGAACCTCAATGCGTTGTTCAATGCTAGAAATGCAAAGAACCGAGTCATTTTGCAAATCAGTGCCCTAATCCAAGGGTTATCGGAGGCAACCAACAACCTCCAAGACAGCAAGGAAGAATTTTTTCCATCACTTCTGCCGAAGTGAACCTCAACAATGAAGTGGTGACAGGTACGCTAGTTATTCATTCAAGAATCGCGAACTTACTTTTTGATTCAGGTTATACGCATTCTTTTATATCTCAAAAGTTTAGTAGAACAATCCCCGCACCACCACAAATCATGGAAGTAAAGATGTCGGTGAGTACGGCAAATGGGGAAATCATTGCATACCATGAGTATAAGTCCTCCCCTGTTATAATCTTTGGATTGAATTTCCCGGCGAACCTCATTATACTCCCACTGGTGGAATTTGATGCAATTCTTGGCATGGATTGGCTTTCCTTATATAGAGCCAACATAAATTGTTGAGAGAGGGAAATCACACTCCATATTTAGAATCGACCCCCGATTCTTTACAAGTGTCAGGAGGAAGATGAATCTCCTTTAGCTCCATCATCTCAAGCATGGATATTACTTCCTTTTGAGCACGCATATCTGGCTCATATGATTGAGTCCAAGGAA
Source organism: Viscum album (assembly GCA_963277665.1). Taxonomy (NCBI): domain Eukaryota; kingdom Viridiplantae; phylum Streptophyta; class Magnoliopsida; order Santalales; family Viscaceae; genus Viscum; species Viscum album. The sequence continues at coordinate 1,216,211,758 of OY728137.1, forward strand.
GAAACCACCCTTGAAGAAATGCCTATTGTGAGGGAATTCGCTGAAGTATTTCCCGAGGAACTTCCTGGTCTTCCTCTAAGAAGAGATGTTGAGTTCTCAATTGAACTTATACCTGGGGCGCTACCAATATCCAAGACTCCATATAGAATGGCTGTTGTTGATCTTGAAGAGCTGAAGAAACAACTACAGGAGAATCTGGATAAAGGGTTTATACGCCCAAGTGCATCACCATGGGGTGCACCAGTCCTCTTCGTCAAGAAGAAGGATGAGTCAATGCGGCTTTGCATCGATTATCGCGAACTTAACAAAATCACGATAAATAACAAGTATCCTCTCCCAATAATCGATGACTTGTTTGATCAGCTGCGTGGATCACAATACTTCTCCAAGGTGGACTTGCGTTCGGGATATTATCAAGTAAGGGTGAAGAAGGAAGATATCCCCAAGACTGCTTTTCGTACAAGGTACGGGCACTATGAATTCATAGTAATGCCTTTTGGACTCACCAATGCTCCAGAAATATTCATGGACTTGATGAATAGAGTCTTTAGAGATTACCTAGACAAATTTGTGGTAGTCTTTATAGATGATATTCTAATATACTCCAAAACCAAGGAGGAACATGAGGAGCCTTTAAGAACTGTACTAGAGACTTTGCGCAAGGAGAAGCTCTATTCCAAGTACAGAAAATGTGAGTTCTGGTTGAAGGAGGTCTCATTCTTAGGGCATATCATCACAAGCAATGGGATATCTGTGGACCCCTCCAAAACAGATGCAATTGAGGGATGGACGAGGCCAACATCGGTAACTGATATCCACAGATTCTTGGGGTTAGCTGGATATTATGAACGATTTGTGAGAAATTTCTCATGATTGTCCAACCCACTTACCAAAATAACTCGAAAGGGAGTAAAATTTTCTTGGAGTGATGAATGCGAAGAAAGCTTCAAGGAGTTGAAAAGGAGCCTTATCACTGCACCCGTGCTCACTTTACCCACAAGTGGGGAGATTTTTGTGGTATTCAGTGATGCTTCGAAGAAGGGCTTAGGATGTGTGCTGATGCAGAATGATAAAGTGATATCCTATGCCTCAAGGCAGTTGAAAATCCATGAGAGAAACTATCCAACCCATGATCTGGAGTTGGCGGCGGTGATCTTTGCCATGAAAATCTGGTGGCATTATCTCTATGGAGAGAAATGTGAGATATATACTGACCACAAGAGTCTTAAATATATATTCACACAGAAAGAGCTTAATATGCGCCAGAGAAGATGGATAGAGCTCATCAAGGATTATGACTGTTCAATACATTACCACCCTGGGAAGGCGAACAAGGTGGCAGATGCCCTAAGTAGAAAGGATCCAGCGATTCTATCAATGATGAGAATTGAGAAAGATCAAATCTTCTTAGACTTGATGAAGATGGACGTGGGAATCATAAAGAAGGGAACATCATCAATCCTTTCACAAATTATTGCTCAACCATCTCTTTTGGAAAGGTTAAATGATGCTCAAAAGGATGATGTGGGAATCCAAGAAAAAGTGGAAGCTATCAAAAAGGGAAAATCCTCAGAGTTTAATTTTAATGAAGAAGTAATTGTGCGGTTTGGAAAAAGACTATGTGTTCCATCATGTTCGGAGCTGAAGAAGGAACTTTTGGATGATGCACATAGTTCAAATTTCTCTATTCACCCAGGGAGCACAAAGATGTATCGAGATATCCGAGAAAACCTTTGGTGGGATAATATGAAGAAGGAGATCGCTAAATATACATCAATGTGCCTGGTGTGTCAGCAAGTGAAGGAAGATAGGCAGAAGTCTAAGGGGATGATGCAACCATTGCCCATACCAGAATGGAAATGGGAGAACATCACCATGGACATTGTCACCGGACTTCCAAGGACATACAAAGGAACCAATGCAATCTGGGTTGTTGTGGATTGTCTTACAAATACTGGACACTTCATTGCTATTTGAGAGGATTTCTCTTTGGATCAACTGGCACGGATATATATCAGGGAAGTGGTACGGTTGCATGGAGTACCACTATCTATTGTGTCTGACCGAGATCCAAGATTTACCTCTATGTTTTGGAAGAGTCTTCAACATGATCTGAATACTGAACTGAACTTCAGTATGGCCTATCACCCTCAAACTGATGGCCAATCTGAGTGGACTATCCAAACACTTGAGGATATTTTGAGAGCGTGATCAATGGACTTTAAAGGAGGATGGGATCAACATCTTCCTCTGGTTGAGTTCTCTTATAATAATAGTTTCCACTCGAGCATCCAAATGGAACCATATGAAGCCCTGTATGGGAAAAGGTGTAGAACATCAGCATGTTGGGATGAGGTCAGTGAACGTAGGCTTCTTGGACCAGAAATGGTCGAAGAAATGGTGGAGAAGGTGAAAACCATTCAGCAGCATATCAAGGCATCCCAAAGTCGACAGAAGAGTTAGGCAGATAATCGTCGACGAGACCTTGAGTTTAAAGTCAGAGACATGGAGTTTTTATGCATATCTCCTTGGAAGAAGGTCATGAGGTTTGGAAAGAAAGGTAAGTTAAGTCCAAGGTACATCGGCCCCTTCGAGATTCTTGATCGTGTTGGGGCTATGGCCTATCGACTAGCACTTCCACCTACTATGGCCAAGGTGCATGCTGTCATTCATGTATCCCTCTTAAGGAAGTACATACCGGACCCTTCACATGTACTCTCTTCCGAGGTGGTACAATTGGAAGATGATCATTCTTATGAGGAGCAACCAGTGAAGATCATAGATCGTAGAGAAAAGGTTCTACGAAATAAGACAATTCCCCTCGTCAAAGTTTTGTGGAGAAACCACAAGATTGAAGAAGCAACTTGGGAGTCAGAGGATATGATGAAGCTGAGTTACCCACATTTTTTTTAGTGTGGGAAAAGGAAAATTTCGAGGGCGAAATTTCTTAAGGGGGGAATATTGTAATGACCCATAGTTTCATTAATGGAAAATACCTCTTGATCTAGTTAAATGTTTATTTATGAAAAATGTTTTTATAAGATGTCAACATCTTTAGTTTTACGTTAATATTTGTGACCGTTACTTTTATAGCCGTTGAACAGTGATCATCTGTGTAGTATAAATATAAGGCTTTAACGAACCCATTTCTACTCAGACAAAGGAAGGGATGGCCTCATCCAGTAGAATTGCCCCTTATGAAGCCCATTTGTCAGAGCTCAGAAAAGAGGTGGCGTCTTTGGGATTTTCCCTTGACCAAGCCCAAGCTGAGCTTCATCAAGTCAAGCTCGAACGTGATCGTCTACGGGAAAAGTGGAAGTTGATTGAAATTACCACTCGAGCGATGTTATCCGAGCTACCCCAAGAGTCTGTCACCATTGCACACCTTACCCTTAGGTCTTATGCGGCTATTTTAAGGGGTTATGTAACAAATAAGTAGCACCATGTTCATGTACATTATTTCTGTATATAATAATGAATATAATTTCTAGTCATTTTTGATACATTGTAATTAGTTTTTAAAGTACAAATGGTGTTTTTAGTTATTATTTAATTAAGAATTATATTTTATTAAATTAAAGGATTTTTGAATTAAATAATATTTTATTAAAATATTATTATTAATATTAAATTAATTTTTATTAAATATAAATGATCTTATAATTTTATGAATGCAATTAAAATTTTTATTAAGGTTTGAAAGCCATTTCTGTCAAAACCTGTGAATTTTTTATAAATGTCGGTTTTTATTTTAAAAGTGAAAATTCACATATTTAGAAAATTATTTAGATAAAATAAATATTATTTTTGGAATCAGGACGGCGAAATTATCCAATGGTGAATTTATCATAATTTTCTGAGACAGTCAAATTTTTGGGTAAAAATTAAATACTATTTAAATATATAATGTGTTTTATGACATTATAATGACCCATTGGTGATGTAATAAAATACCATAATCCTTATGTTCGGACAATATGTGTTTTATCATTAAAATAATGAGGTTTTGGATTTTTTTTACTTACTTTTCAAAGCATTAATGGAGCCCTCAAGACTTATTCAACACTTTGCCTTTTTAAATTAATTTCCATGGGAGTGTGACTCACCTCCACATAAGCAACCCTAATTTTTTAATAAGTTCGTACCTTGGATTTGTAAAATATTGTTTTCCTATTTCCTTTTCCAGAAACCATGGGCAAATACCATGGGACGGTTTGTGGTTTGGATTATTTTAATATAAGGGGTCCCAAACCTAAATAATAAAGAATTCCCTCACCTTTCGTATATAAACCCACCCAAGCTCCCACTTCCTCCTCACTCAAAGCCCTTGGAGATAATACAACCTCTGCCCTACTCTATCTAGAATCCTCTCAAGGTGCCCCAAGCTCCCAAGAAGCCTCTCGCAATCCTCTCTCTAGCCTTTGGAAGCACACTTCCATGTAAGGGTTTTTTCTTCTTTTCTCATTTTTTGTCAATTTTCTTTAAGTTGTATTTCCCTTTTAATTTCAATTATGAGTGTTGGTGTCATGACCCGTCCACGGGGCCCGTGCCTTGACTACCCTAAGCCCGCCTTCCATAGGCCAGGGGATGACGACTAGCACCAAAGGCATAAATCCCGATAACTGGGATGGCATTGCCTTTATAAAAGTAACAAAACACCACAGAGTACAAGCAGAAGTAAAACACTAAGTACAAAAAGAAGTGCTGGAAAGTAAATGGGCCAGAATACAAACCCAAAAGAAAGTACAACTACAACTGAACAAAGTACAACAGAAAAAGACAACAGCTGGAGGGACGAAAGCGGCTCCTGGGTCGTCCTCCTCGGATCCTACCTGAAGGGTAGGTATAGATGGCACAACTCCTGGATCGTCCACCACAAATCCTACCTGAAGGGTAGGTACAGATAGCCTCCACAGTTCTCTCGTCCGTCAACCTTCTCCGAGTGTCGTCTCACCTTCAAGTCCACCTCCGGAAAATGAATTGTCGTGTAGTCCACCTCCGGGTACCGTCCAGTCCTCGAACACTCGGCCTCCATCAGCACTGCCTGTCGTCTGTAACCAACACAATGAGGTGCGGGCATAGCCCGTGCAGGGGTGAGTATAACGATACTCAGTAGGGACCCCGAGACCCTCAAGGTCTCACTAAATCCAACAAGGATAACCACAAAGAAGATCTCAACAGATAACCTCTACTTAGGTATATGCCCATACATATACCTAAGTTATCAAGTAACCCATCTCAATCATGAGGAAACACAATGATCATGAGATCAGCGGATAACCACTACCCAGGTATATTCCCATACATATACCTAAGTTATCAAGTAACCCATCTCAATCATGAGGAAACACAAAGGTCAAAGGTCTCAGCTCAAACCAGGATTTTCATTATCGAAACCGTAACTACTGAAGAGCTCCATCTCTAGAGTGTACAGTGGTCCTGTCACGACTCCGAGGTACTTCTCACTAACCTAAGACTGCTGAGGTACTCCTCCTGTCGAGTACCGCGGGCTAGCCACCCAAACACAGTAGTGCTTCCCGCCGATGTATGTCACTCAAACACAGTAGTGCACACCCCCTAGTAGCCTGCAGAGGTACTCTCCGGAAGAGTACCGCGAGTCTGCACTATCACACCGGTAGTGCTCCGTCCTCCATGGGTCTGCACCCAAACAATGTAGTGCTCCGTCCACTGGGCTAGTCGACTCACTCCAAGTCGAGTCGGTCAAGCAGTCGTCAGGTCTCAGTCGGTTACACGGTCTCCGTACTCCGCACGCTCGTATCTGGGAGGGTCCGCTCCACGATCTTCATGTTGATACTCCAATTATCTCAAGGTCCCACGAAGAAGTATCTTAAAGGACCACCTCGTCACAGGGGTCTCAACGCAACAGACGACGCGTCGATCGGACGCCCGATCTGTGAGTTATTAGCCTTTTTGTCCCAGGGGCCCGGTTGGTTTCGTGAGCGAACCAAACCCAGCTGTATCTCAATTGTACCCCGATCTCTCATAGGGTATACTCATAGGGACCGTTTCTCAACGTGATCGTCAACGCCGCTGACGGTTCGTCAAACGGACGTCCTATCTGAAAGTTATCGGCTTTTCCGTTCTAGGGGCCCGGTTGGATTTCGGGTGCGATCCAACACGGCCACTACCAACTGTATCCAAAACTCAGGCGAAGGATGCCAAATGTTCTGTATCGTCAACAGGAACTCAACGCAACAGATGGCGCGTCAATCGGACGCCCGGTCTGAGAGTTATTGGCTTTTTCGTCCTAGGGCCCGGTTGGGTTTTAAGGCAAAACCAACCCGACCGTACTCCACCTGCGCCCAAACCCCGGGCGGAGTGAGCCAAAAGATCCGTCTCACTAAGAGGAAACTAACAAAGCTGACGGTAAGTCAATCGGACGTCCGTAGCTCAAGATATGAGTGTTTCTGCTCCGAGGGCCCGGTTGGTTTCGTGTACGAACCAAACCGGCCGAATCCAAAGTATTCCAAAACCTTGAGTACGATAAACTGAAACGTCCGACTTGCTCCAAGGATTGTGTTGCCGCTGACGGCGAGTCGTTTGGAGGCCCGTAGCTCATGTTACGGGCGTTTGAACGAATGTCGTCCGAAGACGGGGGGTCCGGGCCCGGGCCGATCCGACCCGACCCCCCCTGGTTGGCCCGGCCCGGCCCGGCCAGGGCCGGTCCGGCTCGGCTCGGCCGAGCGGCCGACGCGGGGGAAAGCCGCCGCCACGCGTGACACCCCCCCGCGGCACCCGCAGGGTGTCGGCCAGACAGCCGGACGTGCCATGTGACAACCCCGCGACACCCGCGGGGTGCCACCCTGGACACCAGCGGGGTGCCGCGTGACAACCCCGCGGCACCCGCGGGGTGCCGCGCTGGACACCCGCGGGGTGCCGCGCTGGACACCCGCGGGGTGCCGCCTGACAACCCCGCGGCACCCGCGGGGTGTCACGCTGGACACCCGCGGCACCCGCGGGGTGTCGCGCTGGACACCCGCGGCACCCGCGGGGTGCCGCAGCCTCCGGCCGCCGGAGCCGCCGCGCCGGCGACGCGCGCCGCCACCGGCTTCTGCGGGTCACCGTAGTCGCTCCGGTGGCCCGTTTTCCTTCTCGTCTGCGCAGTTGTTCCTCCCGGGTTCCGTTCTTTACTGCGGGATCATCAAACATCCGTTGCGGCACGTTCTGTCGTTGCCCGTCAAATCCGCACAAGAACGAAGAATGGAAGAGGGTTGTCGGGCCGTGTTCGTTTGGCCCGCACCCTCCGCGTTAGATATAAACAATGGGAGAAATTAAAGTTCAACACATGAACGCATATCCGAAACAATTTTTTAATGAAATAAAATTGTTTCATAAAAACGGGTTCCTTATTTGAACGGAAACAAAAATTTTAATAATTTTAAAATTGTTCACAAATCCAGTTCTTTAACTTTTTAAAGAAACAATTACGGGAATATAAAAAGAAAAGGGGGGTAATTCCCAAAAATAAATCCCTACCTCGCCGTCGCTGTCGGATGTGAGGTCGTCGCAGAATTGACCGTCGCGGAAGGAGGTGATCGTCACACCGCGAAAGGGCGTCGCGTCGACGATCTCCGAGGACCAAGAACATACAGATTTAATTAATAATAATTAAATCCCTGTTGTTGTTAAAATCCAAAAAGAAAATAAAAATAAGCGCAACCCCCTACCTTGGTTGTTGTCGATCGAAGGCTGTCGCGGGGTTGGATCGTCGCGGAAGAAGCGTCGTGAAGGGAGATCCGTTGGCGTCGCGGTACAAGGCTTCGCGTCGTCGATCTCCGCAGGTTTGGCGTTCTTCGCGTTCTTCGCGTTCTTCGCTTTCTTCGTCGAAGAAGAACGCTTTCCTCCAAATCCTCTCCACGCCACAAGTTTTAACCCAAAATAAAATAAGCTTAAGCCTTATTTGGTCGATGATATGCGAAGGGGTCGAGCACGTATCTCCTCAGTTGGGATACGTGGAAAACGTCGTGCACCTAGTGCAACTAAAGTGGATGGGCCAAGTGGTAAACCACCTCGCCTACCCAGCTGAGGACCTAGAAAGGTCTGTTGAACCTCGGAGATAACTTGCCTCCCAGGCCACATCTCCGTAAACCTCGTCGAGGTGAGACCCGTAAGAAGACGTGGTCTTCATCCTCAAACTCCAGAGGTCTCCATTTCTGTTAGAACTGAAACTCAAAACGACTGCTGCTATGAGGGTAAGGTTGAACGACTCAAGAGTGATCGGTCGCACCCTCCTGTGCAAGAGTTACCCTGCACTGCCTGGGTTTTCCTTTTCCGCCGACCAAGGAAAACCCATCCCAACGTTTGCCTAAAACCGCCAATTTGAGTATGAACAGTTATTGCCCTTTCCATACTCAAACTAACGTCGTAAGGCCTCGATGCTGCCACCAAGAGATTCCAACCAGAACTCTTGCCTAGAGGTTCTGACCACACCATCAGCGTAAGTGTGATTATCGAGTCTCCTCCCAAGGTATCTCCATATGTGAGGGTCAAGTCCACGGCTTACCGGAAACTCTAGGTCTGGAACAAGATTTGTGGAAGCGAGGAATGATTCATATCGACGTCTGTTACTACAGCAGCTAGTAGTGGACACAGACTGTCCCTTGAATCATTTCTAGAGACATTGGGTCACACTCCTTGACCACATGCAACTTCACTCTTCCTCCGCCCTCCAGCTCCCTGAGCCTGGAGGGAATAACTAAGGCGGGTGGTTGTAGCATGTTAAGATGTACACCACCTCATGATGCTCTCCTAGCTTTGCCTCCATGTCTGCTGCTTCGCAGACTCATCTCTATTTAAAGCTACCTCTTCTTGAAACATTTATCACGCCCGAGTCTCTAAGACTGGCACCGGTTCCTTGTTTCTTACTGCACTGTGCAGTCTTCATCCGCTCCTGGATGAACTGCACCTCCTTTAGTCTTACAAGAGCTTCTATGATTTTTTCTTTGCCGATAAGAGAAATCTGGTCTCATCCACTGGATGGACCACATTCGTTACCTAATACAGTCAATCCTGACATAAATGATGCATTAATGCCATGGATGACGTCGTAAGGCCTCGACGCAACTACTAATTGATCCATCTGTCACTCTCACCTCCAAGGGTCGAGTCACACTGTCGGCATCAGTGTGAGGTCACTGGGTCTCCTCCAGTAGGAATTTCGAAAGTGAGGGTCAAGTCAACAGTCTTATCCAGGACCACTTAGTAACATCACAAAAGAGGACAGGAAAGCAAACATCACAAGATAAGTGTCTTTATTTTATTGCAGCTCATGGTACAAAGACACAAAAACAACATCAACATGGAACTAGAAGTACAAGAGACGTATCCACTAGTTCCCCTCCTGTCCACCTTCTCCAGGAGCTCTACTGCCTTGTCCACTGCTCTACTATTGCTCAAGAATTCGTCGCTGCCTCTGCCTCGGTGGATCCTCAAAAGCCTATGGATCAACTGTAAGAGGAGTCGGACAGTCACGTGCCAGGTGCCCCTTTCCACCGCACGAGTAACACAGTCTGCTTCTGGCACGCCTGGCTCTGACCCCACCCCGGGTTCCCCGCACCACCGGTACTAAAACCCGAGATCGCCCAACTGCTAGTCTGGTCCTCCTGGACCTCTGCATCATCTGTCTACTGCCCAAAGATGACTCGGCTTCTGATCGAAAAACACGCGGCAAAGGCAGCAGCTCTTGAACACGCTCGGGGTGTAGAGCTACTGGCACAAACTCCACCCCGAAGAATGTCTCGAAGTCTTCCCATGTGAAAGCCATCCCATCGCAAAAGTGGAACAAGTGGCTCCACCACCTGCCTGCTGCTGCCTGAAGAAGGCTGGCAGCAAAGGTCACCATGAAGTCCGATGGCGTCCCCACTAGCCTGAAGACTCCCACCACTGCCTCCAGCCAATCCTCAGACGCCTGCGGGTCCGTCTCTCCCCCGAACCTGGGTGGCCTCTGGCGCTGGAACTCATGCAGTGCGCTAAAGTAGCGGGCATCGCCTACTGATGGGGCTGGTGGCATCGGTGGCCCAACGTATGGTAGTACCGCTGGCGCCTCCGCTGGTGCCTCAATTGCAAGAGGGCCCTGTACCGAAGCCTCGTCACTCGATTGGCTGTCAGCACGCACATCCCTATGGGCTCTAGTTGGTCGTCCGAGAAAAGGCATACTGAAAGAATCAACGTAACACGGTCAAACGATTATACCTGGTGAGCTGACCTGGTTTGAGCTGTTTTAAGGGGGGAAACCTTTGAAAACACACATGCAATCAGTGTTTTCGTGCACAAAGTCAGAAATCAGTTTCCAGGGTCCTGGTGTATGGATACGTCGCCGCCCGCACCAACACTGGACTCCCTGAACTGAAAACCATACTCGGTACCCTTAACACTATTTCTTCACAGAAAGAAAGATCAGAGTCTGCGGTTGAACCAACCACCTCTGATACCAATTTGTCACGACCCGTCCATGGGGCCCGTGCCGTGACTACCCCAAGCCCGCCTTCCATAGGCCAAGGGCTGGCGACTAGCACCAAAGGCGTAAATCCCGATAACTGGGAAGGCATTGCCTTTATAAAAGTAACAAAACACCATAGAGTACAAGCGGAAGTAAAACACTATGTACAAAAAGAAGTGCTGGAAAGTAAATGGGCCAGAATACAAACCCAAAAAAAAGTACAACTACAACTGAACAAAGTACAATAGAAAAAGACAACAGCTGGAGGGACAGAAGCGGCTCCTGGGTCGTCCTCCTCGGATCCTACCTGAAGGGTAGGTACAGATGGCGCAACTCCTGGATCGTCCACCACGAATCCTACCTGAAGGGTAGGTACAGATAGCCTCCACAGTGCTCTCTTCCTTCAACCTTCTCTGAGTGTCGTCTCGCCGTGAAGTCCACCTCCGGACAATGACTTGTCGTGTAGTCCACCTCCGGGTACCGTCCAGTCCTCGAACACTCGGCCTCCGTCAGCACTGCATGTCGTCTGCAGCCAACACAACGAGGTGCGGGCATAGCCCGTACAGGGGTGAGTATTACGATACTCAGTAGGGACCCCGAGTACCTCAAGGTCTCACTAAATCCAACAAGGATAACCACAAAGAAGATCTCAACAGATAACCTCTACTTAGGTATATGCCCATACATATACCTAAGTTATCAAGTAACCCATCTCAATCATGAGGAAACACAAGGATCATGAGATCAGCGGATAACCACTACCTAGGTATATGCCCATACATATACCTAAGTTATCAAGTAACCCATCTCAATCATGAGGAAACACAAAGGTCAAAGGTCTCAGCTCAAACCAGAATTTTTATTATCGAAACCGTAACTACTGAAGAGCTCCGTCTCTAGAGTGTACAGTGGTCCTGTCACGACTCCGAGGTACTACTCACTAACCTAAGACTGCTGAGATACTCCTCCTGTCGAGTACCGCGGGCCAGCCACCCAAACACAGTAGTGCTTCCCGCCGATGTATGTCACTCAAACACAGTAGTGCACACCCCCTAGTAGCCTGCAGAGGTACTCTCCGGATGAGTACCGCAGGTCTGCACTATCACACAGGTAGTGCTCCTTCCGCCATGGGTCTGCACCCAAACAAAGTAGTGCTCCGTCCACTGGGCTAGTCGACTCACTCCAAGTCGAGTCGGTCAAGCAGTCGTCAGGTCTCAGTCGGTTACACGGTCTCCGTACTCCGCACGCTCGTATCTGGGAGGGTCCGCTCCACGAGCTGCAAGTCGATTCTCCATGTATCTCAAGGTCCCACGAAGAAGTATCTCAAAGGACCACCTCGTCACATGGGTCTCAACGCAACAGACGGCACGTCGATCGGACGCCCGGTCTGTGAGTTATTAGCCTTTTTGTCCCAGGGGCCCGGTTGGTTTCGTGAGCGAACCAAACCCAGCCGTATCTCAACTGTACCCCGATCTCTCATAGGGTATACTCATAGGGACCGTTTCTCAACGCGATCGTCAACGCCGCTGACGGTTCGTCAAATGGACGTCATGTCTGAAAGTTATCATCTTTTCCGTTCCAGGGGCCCGGTTGGATTTCGGGTGCGATCCAACCCGACCACTATCAACTGTATCTAAAACTCGGGCGAAGGATGCCAAAAGTTCCGTATCGTCAAAAGGAACTCAACGCAACAGACGGCGCGTCAATCGGACGCCCGGTCTGAGAGTTATTGGCTTTTTCGTCCCAGGGGCCCGGTTGGTTTTTAAGACAAAACCAACCCGACCGTACTCCACCTGCGCCCAAACCCCGGGCGGAGTGAGCCAAAAGATCCGTCTCACTAAGAGGAAACTAACAAAGCTGACGGTACGTCAATCGGACGTCCGTAGCTCAAGATATGAGCGTTTCCGCTCCGAGGGCCCGGTTGGTTTCGTGTACGAACCAACCCGGCCGAACCCAAAGTATTCCGAAACATTGAGTGCGATAAACCGAAACGTCTGACTCGCTCCAAGGATTGCGTTTCCACTGACGGCGAGTAGTTTGGAGGCCCGTAGCTCAAGTTACGGGCGTTTGAACGAAAGTTGTCCGAAGACGGGGGGTCCGGGCCCGGGCCGACCCGGCCCGACCCCCCCTTGTTGGCCCGAACCGGGTCGGGTCCGACCCGGTGGGCCCGGCCCGGCCAGGCTCGGCTCGGCCGAGCGGCCGAGCGGCCGACGCGGGGGGAAAGACGCCGCCACGCGTGACACCCCCCCGCGGCACCCGCGGGGTGTCGGCCAGACAGCCGGACGTGCCGCGTGACAACCCCGCGACACCCGCGGGGTGCCGCCCTGGACACCCGTGGGGTGCCGCGTGACAACCCCGCGGCACCCGCAGGGTGTCGCCCTGGACACCCGCGGGGTGCCGCGTGACAACCCCGCGCCACCCGCGGGGTGCCGCGCTGGACACCCGCTGGGTGCCGCGTGACAACCCCGCGGCACCCGCGGGGTGCCGCGCTGGACACCCGCGGGGTGCCGCCTGACAACCCCGCGGCACCCGCGGGGTGTCGCGCTGGACACCCGCGGGGTGTCGCGCTGGACACCCGCGGGGTGCCGCCACCTCCGGCCGCCGGCGCTGCCGCGCCGGCGACCCGCGCCGCCCCCGGCTTCCGCGGGTCCCCGGAGTCGCTCCAGTGGCCCGTTTTCCTTCCCGTCTACGCCGTTGTTCCTCCCGGGTTCCGTTCTTTACTGCGGGATCATCAAACATCCGTTGCGGCACGTTCCGTCGTTTCCCGTCAAATCCGCACAAGAACGAAGAACGGCGGAGGGTTGTTGGGCCGTGTTCGTTTGGCCCGCACCCTCCGCGTTAGATATAAACAATGGGAGAAATTAAAGTTCAACACATGAACGCATATCCGAAACAATTTTTTAATGAAATAAAATTGTTTCATAAAAACGGGTTCCTTATTTGAACGGAAACAAAAATTTTAATAATTTTAAAATTGTTCACAAATCCAGTTCTTTAACTTTTTAAAGAAACAATTACGGGAATATAAAAAGAAAAGGGGGGTAATTCCCAAAAATAAATCCCTACCTCGCCGTCGCTGTCGGATGCGAGGTCGTCGCGGAATTGACCGTCGCGGAAGGAGGTGATCGTCACACCGCAGAAGGGCATCGCGTCGACGATCTCCGAGGACCAAGAACATACGGATTTAATTAATAATAATTAAATCCATGTTGTTGTTGAAATCCAAAAATAAAATAAAAAGAAGCACAACCCCCTACCTTGGTTGTTGTCGATCGAAGGCTGTCGCGGGGTTGGATCGTCGCGGAAGAAGCGTCGCGAAGGGAGATCCGTTGGCGTCGCGGTACAAGGCTTCACGTCGTCGATCTCCGCAGGTTTGGCGTTCTTCGCATTCTTCGCGTTCTTCGTCGAAGAAAACTCTTTCCTCCAAATCCTACAAATTTATTTTATTTCTTAACTATAAGCCCGAAAATTAAAAACCACACCCGAGCAAACGAAACTCCGGAAGAGGCGTTTCTAATCAAATACCGGCGCTGCGATTCCATCGGTGCCCTCAGAATTCGATTCCGAGCACCGGTTAAAAATTTAGAAAAACCCGCTCGTCCGTTCACTGAACGTACCCGAGCCAAACTTCGGAAATTGATTCCGGGCACACCGGGCCTCGGAATCAGGCGCCGTCAGAAACTGCATTCTTGTAAAATTCCAAAGAAAATTAAGAAAAAAAATTTCCTTGGAATTTACGGGTCTTTACAGTTGTGGTATGGTTTCAAACCTCTCCCATACTTCCCTCTTATTGTTTTAATGATGAGAGACCCCTTTCTATCTCATTAAATGCCTCCCATGTACACCCGTTACTATGCAGAAATTCCGAACGAAACCTTTTTCTCCCCTTCTATATTCAAGCAATACTTTTGTATCATGAATCTAAATTCCTTTTCAATTGTTGGGACATGTATCTATATGACCTCCTTACTGTCCATTACATGTAAATATGATTAGGAACCCCTTTCTCTCTCATCAACCATTTTTATGAATTCTTATGTCACACCGTTACGCTGCCGAAATCACACCGATTTTCTAAGCCAATATCATTGTGTAGTGAATACCATGCCCATTTCTCCATCAAGGGTATTCACCTTTATGCACGTTTAATAATTGATTATAATGTTTCATGTATGAATTCCACATTCCTTTATCGTGGAATAAATGATTATGTTTTATGAATCCATGTTTTATGATCCATGTGGCACACTTATACATGAAATGAAATGTTTCAGAAGGGTGCGCCCTTTATAGCGCTCTAATGCATTGGGTAAAGTATAGTATCATGATACGTCATGTGCAATGAGTGTTGACTCATGCTAATTCAAGTGCAACGAGGGTTTACTCATGCTTCAAGTGCAATGAGGGTTTACTCATGCTCCAAGTGCAATGAGCCTTGGCTCATGCTAATTCAATGTTAAGTGTCGTTGCCACATTTCCATGTTATGATTATCATGCTTTATCATGCCTTTATGTTCATGTTACTCTTATGCTCTATTGATGTTCCTATTTCATAACATGTATTGTACTCCTCATGTTATTCATTGTGTACTCCCTTACTGGGATTTATAGCTCACCCTTTTCTTATGCATGTCCTCAGGTTATCCCATGCAATGCTAAGTACGAAGGAATGTAGTGGTCATGTAAAGGAAGTTTTCAATAAAGATGCTGTATTTCAAGTTTAATGTTTTTATGTAATGATCCTAAGCCCCAAAGACACTAAACCTCTCGATCTTCTTTGTTCGATCAAGTGAAGTTTTATGTAATAAAGCATGTTTAAGTTGTAATAAAAAGCAGGGTTGTCATAATACAGCTCAAGTTTGATGGGACAACCATCCCAATAACCAGGGCCATGCCCAACCTGATATTTATCCTACCTCAAACTGACGCCCATGACGCCCAATCCCATGGTCAGCACCACCCAATGTAACTCAGGCAAAGCTCTACCTATGATCAAAATCACTAAAAATTATTCAGGCCATTCCCAAAACAACCAAAAGGGTTCCATCATATGCAATTTAGAAATTACATCTATAACACATTTAAGAGAACACATAAATAGGAAAAATAGTCCAAATAGTTGAATCGCACTAACCCGACAGTTATCAAACAATAGCACTGAGTTATTGAATACCTCTAATAATTCATTTCAATGTTTAATAACTAAAGGACACAGTTTATGATAATTTAATTTAAATATAACCGTTTTGGCATCCTCCGGCCAAAATGCCCCGATGAGAGACGACCCCTCAGCCGGCCCCGCTTAAGAAAAACTGGTAACAGGGCATACTACAAGGCATCCCATAGGTCAAAAAATCAATTCAATATGTAATATAATATAAAACATTTCCTGCTCAAAATACCTGAAAATGCACCGATGGCCACATCACCTAAATGACCACAAAAAAAAGAGGTATGCACCACCTACCTAAGATTCGTACGATGCTACTCCTCCGGTGGCATCCTCCAATTAGGTCTAAAGCATAGAAGATCTACAAAAGAATCAAAACCACTAAAACCCCAAAAACTCATTCTAGAATATAAATTATAAAAAATGGCTGAAGGTGAATCAAGGCCTAACCAAGGGGGTTATAATGGAGAAATCGTTGTTCGAATCCGACCTTGGAAGAAGGAACGAGAGGGATTTAATGTCCCTGCTGGCTTGGTTCACCAAACTCAGGGACACAAATGAGGTTCTGCCTAAAAAACGAGGCTAATTACCATTTTAGCGAAACAAGTAAAGTACACGGCATGCTCTTCATGACTAAACACCATGTATATCATTTAACTATTAATATGGCGGTTGGAATTCCTTCGAAATAATTTCCAAAACCTGCCGACATCAGTATATAGTGTGTACCTAGGGGTACATGGAGTGTACTTTGTTTTTATTCTCTTCCTTGCTAACTTACCCACACGCCCAGTATATCCCCCACACATGGCCAAACTACACGGCATGTTCAAGGGGTACATGGAGTGTACTTGGTTATGTGATTCTACCTGGACAATAGGCCAACACGCCATGTATGGCCTCCACACGGTCAAGGGTACAATGCGTGTCGAACACTACATGTTGTGTAGTATGAAATTTCTACCTAGTCATCACACAGCATGTACTTGGCGAGCACACGACCAGAACATGAATAACCTATACATGGATTGTACTTAAAAGTACACAGTGTGTAGTCTTTAAATATCTAGAAACTGCCCATATTCTTGAGTTTTTTTAGTGACAAGTCTAAAAATCAAACAGGGTCGGGATTTTTCACCCATTCTAAAATCCCATGTTCTTATAGTTTATACTTCCCCCTAGAGGAAGTAAAAATGAAAGGCTCACTTGGATGATCATAAAATAAATTATCCCTTTCGACATTATTTTTAGAGAATTTAGATTTGAATTTCATTTCTACAAAAGTAGTATAGCATGCATACCACTCCCTCTTACCCATTTTTGAGCATTAATTGTATGAACCATGTTCATTATTATGTAATTATATTTTATAGGTTAGAAATGGAAAAATTAATCCTAAAAAAGTAGATATAAGGAAAAATATTCTTGTTAACTAGATTTCAATTCTATTTTTTATCTTTTAAATTACATATTTTTATTTCCAAAACATGTTCTGAACTTTAAACTGGAATTGATTGCATATGCAAGAATTTTGTTTTAGATGATTAATATGGAGACATGAGTTTCTTAGTATTCAAGGGATTCCATGTTTTTTATTTTAATGTTATAAATATTTAATGGGTAAAATTTTTATTTATATGATTAATGTGATGTAAGGATATTAAAATAAGGACTCATGATTTGAATGAATTGATAAATTCATGTAAATTAAATTTCCAAACCATTTTTTATGATTTGAATTTCTAAAATTTATATGAATTCAACTATAATTTGTAATCAATCCTTGAGTTATTTAACAATATTATATTCCCATTACATATGGTATTTATAAACTAAGTACTTATCATTGATTCTTAAGAATATTTGTTGAGTGATATTAGGACATGTCAATGACCAGAACTTGTATGTGAACATTTGAAAACTATGACTGTCAAAAAATAAATTTTCATTTATCTTCAAAGACTTTATTAAACAAAATATCCTAAAATTAAAACCATTTAACAAATGATTATTTACCCAATATAGTCCATGAATTTCCTTTATATATATGGGCCATGGTTCAATCCATTTTTATCCATTCCTACCATAATCTTGGTATTTTCATGATATATTAATGTTGATTTGTGGGGGTGAAGGGAATCATTATGGATGAAATGAAATTTATTTTGAGGAAGAAGTGTGAGGGTGAATATTGTGGGAATAAATATTGGTTTTTGATTCAATCAATTTAATTAATGTTATTACATTCATGAAAACATTGATCAAATGAATGGTTTGTGACTTAGAAGAATAAACAATAACCATCACTAGACCTATGATTTTTTTCATATGTGGTTAGGTGGTGGATGCGAGGATTATTCTAAGAGTATTGATATAAAAAAGGAAAAAAATTACATACTTTGAAATTGAAAAAATATAAAAGTAGAGAAAATTTTAAGAAAGTGTACAACATTCATTATACATTCATTATTCATGATATTTTCTTTGAAATTTGGGGGAAGTAGGAGTTGCTACATTCTGGTGGATAATTTCATTATAATTTTAGTTTTTATATCATGAATTGTACTTAAGATAGGATCCTCGTCCTTACGACTTAATTTTTAAAAAAGAAAATCCTACCAACCTTAAACCTCAGATTCATTTCAAAATTTATGGAAAGTCCCCATAATTTGATGTGCCTTTTATCTTTAAAATATTGAAAAATTAGATCCATTAGAAGTTTATGGATAAGGATCATGTATTCATGATATGATAATAACACTACTTAAAATTTACAATGAGTAATGAGATAAAATACTCTATTTTTAGGTTGATAATGATTCATCATGTTTAATAAAAATAAATTGATGAAGAAGAATGAATAAGAGGAGAAGTTCCATCAATTTTGAAAGGGTAAAAGTAAAATACAAAAATATGTTATTTTATTGAAAAATGTGAAATTGAATTGATATTTTATGTATAATTTGAGAGTTATATTTGAAGTTATAATCGTTTGATTTTGTTTCATTTAAATATAAATATTGATAAAAGCGGTGCCCTATTTAACACTTTGTTGAGATTTTATGCTTGAGGAAAAGTATAATTTAAGTGTGGGTGTAGTTAATAGGGTGAAATTATGTGCGTATCTATATTCAGTTTTAAATGTTTTCTAGGTTTTTAAATTATGAAATTTATGGATTTCTAGTTACACACCTCTAATGAAGAATATTATTTCTAGATTTGAAATATAATTCAATGACACATTAGATTATTAATGATCATAGAGACATTCCACTAATAATGTAGATATTGTATGCTCTAATATTTTGACATGTTTAGGAAACATTCGGCATGAAAGAGCATGACTCATTAATTATTCAATAACAACCAATATAATCATGTTGTTAATTTTAAATTTAAATGGAAAATGGAATACTTAATTGAGAGAAACATTATAGAAGAAACCTTCCCAAAATTAGGCAATTCACTGAGAAACACTTGGGACATATTTTAGTTGATATAATTTAGAGGAGATCCTAAATGGAAATTTACAAGATATTGATTGTGAATAACGATAGATGGAACCCCATGTGCCTATATAAAGGTGATTTCTCCCATGATCAAGTTGATTTATTGAGACACATAAGAGGGAACCCATTAGATAGGACGCCCAACCATTGAATTTGGGTTTTCTTTTTATTTTTCTTTCGATTCATTTATTTTGTTTCTTAGTTTCTTTTACTTATGATTTTACTTCTTCAATTAGTGAAATAAATTAATTAATGCATGTTTTTAATTTTTATTCCACCATCCTGATCTATCTTGTATTAATATTATAATTATTCTTATCTTATTAATAATTTTATTAATAATATTATTATTGTAACATTATTATTCTTTCACATCCATATTCTTCTTCAATTTTATTTTTATTCTTTTTTATTTTTGATTTTATTTCTCTCTATCTTAATTATTTTATATTAAATTATTCCTTTTTTATTTTTCTCACCCTCATTATTTTTATTAAATTTTTTTATTCCATTTTTTATATAATTTATTTATTTGGTTTTACACCAATCCGCCATGTGATCCTTTACTATAGAAAGTCATAGGCTGACCCCAAGGCTTGGCCCCAGGGGGATGTCAATGTGTTATTGAATTAACATTAAAGACAAATTTTATGTTTTAGATGTATTTGACTAAAAGTCAAGATTTAGGGTAATTTATTTGATGTGTATTTCAACCAATGACGGGAAACTCAATATATATGTATTCTTTTATTTAATCACCTTTTTCCATCAATTAGTTAGATTTTTACATTTTGTAGTTGAGTTTATCAATTGATGAAATATATTTGACAGAGATGAGTCCTATAAAATGAAACATCCACGAATAATGTGTTTTATCAACCATGATTAATTGAGAAGGGGGAATTCAGAGTCTGTAGGAATTAAATGATATTACAAAATTTCTAAATAAATAATAGTAGTTCAAATATGATATAACTTGTATGGATTACCAAATAAAATAAACAATTAATAGGATAATAATTAGTGAAACATATAACAAACCCCAAAACCATGATCTTTCTTCATAACTCTTTATGTTTTTATTTACATGTTTTTTTAAATTTACATATTCCTTGTTATTATAAATGTAAGGAAAAACCAGAAAACATTTTTGTTTTTTTATATTAAAATATTTAACAATAGAAATAAATATACTATTTAGAATATATAGGTAAACTAGATGAGAATATCCTCATTTGAGACAACCTTGTTTAACCTATGTGTTACACGAAGAAAAAATAATTTTCTTTTTCAACGACCTATAAAATGAGTGATCCATTTTTTACTATAAGAGTCTAGAATACTTATGATTTTCCTTCGGTTTTTTAGACTAGTGGGATTGTTGTGAAGGTACCACTAATACATGCCAATCTAGATAACTGTGAGTAATTTCATGGTTGGGAGACTTTGGTGTTGTGCTATATAGAAGGGAATCTATGACTTTGAGGTTCGGGCCGATCCTTGGAATAGGGTATTCCAATACCTCCAAGAGGGAATTTTCCAAGATAATGTTTGGTTTATGGTCAATTATTATTCCTCGGGTAGTCAAATCATGACCCATTTGTGTCTCACCATGATAAAAGTAGGTATTTTTTGTTAGCCCTATGCCTTCGAGTAACTTCACCATGACCCAATAGGTTCATTAAATGACCTAAAATCTTTTTTGCGTTTTTATTAGTGAAAACTATAATTTATTGGTCATTCACACTTTTTTTTGTCAAGAGTAACATAGGTGAATCCATTTATATTAGATATCCTATTTTCATTCCTTCCCATCAATATAATCAGTGACAGAACTTTTTGGTAATAATATCATGATCATTTAGGGGGATATTTACCACTTAAATTAATTTAAATTTTCATACATTTTATGTCTTGGAATTTTTTAATTTCACAATAGGGGTTTTCATTGATTCCATTTATGAATGTTGGAACCAGATCGATACAATGGATACCTCACATGAAATGGACCTGGGAGGCCTCATAATTATGAACACTCACTATCCCCTACTAGTTGGTTCTATTTATTCCACACATAAATTATTTATATAATTTTATTTTAAATTATAGGAAATCAGTGAGTAATTAGTGGTTGTGTAAATGGGATTTTGTTCACTGTTTTACCAAGAGCACGATGTTGGAGTTCATCATGAATTTTTAGGAATTTTCAGTGATTGGACTCCACTCATTGAGTTTTTGGAAACTTTTCACAAAATGAATTAAATTGAATTATTATTTATAATGGTTTATAATTACTTATTTTGGGTTTATGGATTCAGATATAAATCCATGATATGAGAAAAGAACTAACAAGTCTTGGATGAGGTTCAGATAGGGTTGATGACCTTTATTATATGGAGTAACATAGAATTATTTAGGTGGTCCCTAAACAAATCCCTAAAATTATATAACTTATGTGATATAGAATGTGATATGAGGTCTCTCCAATCATATTTGATTTACCTTAAATTTGAAATGACCTTTTTTCATGGACACCCTATAGTAGAAATAGTGTCATATGTCACAAAGGAAACATGAAAACTAGATTCATTAGTTTCTAATGCCCATGGGATTTATCATAACTATGATCCCTGAGATACATTCTCTTATAAACTGTATAAATGAAATGAATTGAAGAAAAATATCATACCAATATATAGGTACCCTTACTCATATCTATGTTAGGAAGAGTGAAGAATGGTATAGTTGGAATATATGTTGGATTTATATAACCTTAATATATCTTGTATCTTTTAGTCTATTTGAATGAAGAGTGTAATGTGTGTTACTTCTTCATTGTTAAGTGATTACATGAGGGGGTATACTCTGGGTGGGATTACCAAAAGATTGAGTGTAAGAAGACCGACCCATCTTTACATTAGATGTGATATGGGATTCATTCCATCTCTCTAATATAATGATTTTATAGAATTTTTATGTGGATGATGAATCCAGGATGTAATCACATTCATATTGATGGGTTTTATTCTCTATGAGTGACACATTTTGATCATAGAGATATGTAATTGAGGTAGTGGTACCATATGTGGTATATGTAAATTCATGTTATTTAGGGAACTAATGTTTATTCCATAATTTCATATTATACACATAATGGGTTGGTGTAGTGTGGTTATAATATTGTAATACTAGTGTGGATATAGTAATGAGTCTATATTGTGTGTTCTAGAGGCCAACCTTTAGGATTTGTGCGAGGTTCGACCATATGACCATCCCATTTTTATAACATATGTTGATATATGGGAAGAAATTACCCTTATTAAATTTTATATGTATTTATAAATATATAAATATATATGATATATGAGGTTTTAGTTTAATTTTGGACACCTCAGTGTTTGTATTAATTTGAACTGATGTGGGACTCAACCCCCATGTAATGATGACCTGATAACTACTCTATGTTGGGGATACAACACTTAGGATGTATTATATGTGATTATTTAGGGTAGGTAACATGAATCCTCATGTGTATAGTATATGTTTGTTCTAGTTATAGTATATGAATCCATGGGTTTATTGGTTTTCTAGCCCTAGAGTGGAATGCAACCCCTTGTGTAATGACAAACTGGGAAAAATTTCAAATAAGGGATGAGACCCTCTAGGTTATGATATAAGAAGTCTTGGGGAGATTTTTTGACCGTTTGTATTCTAGATGTGATTATATAGTCATTTTCACTTAAAATGTAGGTTTTAGGATTTTATAAATATATTTCACGCTAGATATATATGATATGTGGTTTTGGGGACTGTTTTCCATATGTTGATATTATAAACTAGATTAGTGGAAGGAATTGGGTCTCACTGGGTAATGATACTTTCATATTAAATGAATGACATGGTCCCCCCTGGGTAAAATTATAATGTTTTTCTAGGTAAAGATAAGTTTCACCCTGGGTGGTGATACTTCTTATTCTGATAATGGACATGATTCACCCCAACTGGTATGAATTTTCTCATTGAAATCTATTATCGGACGAAGCTGCAATGGTCAATCCTAGGTGTAACCTAAGAACCCAGTGATCCATAGTTGTTATTTTATTATGTATAAAAAATTATTTATTATAATAATAATAATATGATATAAATATATAATATATTTAATGTTCATGTAAATGAAATCCTTGGTTGTGGAATTGGATTTTTACTCTCATTCCATTGTAGTTTCCATGACAATTTGTACGCATGAAGATATCATGATCATAAGTTCATGTATGGTTGTGGCCCATTATCTGTTGATTGAGATGGATATCAAGGATAGGTATTGGAAATATTTTATTACTGAGGATATTGTAATATCAGTTTCTATAGTTTTTTATTTTATTTTTATTAGGTTTTCCATGGTCTTAATGGGATGTATTTTGGGATTTACAACTATATGCTTCAATATAAATTTTATATTAAATAATTTTTTTATACTTCATACTATATTTTTTATTCGTTTTTAGTTACATACAATATTTTTTAATGTTTTATGACCATATAGTCCCCATACAACAACACCATTGATGCTCACTTATAGTCAGAAGCCTCTGTTGTGAGGGATAGTGTAACTAATGTCTTATAACATTCCTAATGAGACACTAGTTTGAGGTATATAAGAGTGGGGTTTTGTATTTTAATATAATAGTGTCTTTTTATTTATCATTATATTTGGTATATAGTATACATGTAACATAGTAATTTCATAGGATGGGTTGGAACTCAGACTAGTGTAACTCAACCAATTTTTTAGTGGGATGTCTTGGTTATTACTGATATGAGATTCATGTTCTTCATTTATTCTATTAAAAATGTGATAGTTTTCCAAGTATGATATGTGTATTAAGGATTAATATTTATCATTATGTATCTTCCCCATTACTATAAAGAGGTCTGGGTTTATGCATTACTTTTTTGGCATGTATTTTTCACATTCCGATTATGAGATTTTCATTGATTAATATCACAATGATAAGAACTTTTTTATTTTAAGTGTTAATAAAAACTAATATAGTGTTTGTATCATACCATGTTTCACAATAGACACATTTTTTTGTTAAATTAATTAATTTTTAGTGCAAATTATATCTGTTTATGTTTTTAATTTCATTTTTTACTTTTTCATCAAATCTTGTTTTGGAACACAGTATTGGGTGTATTTATTAATAGAAACCATATGGGTACCCATACATGGGAATGTTTTAAGTTCATTATGTGTGTACACATTTTATCTAATATGGATAGATCATGATTTGTTTTAGCCTTTGGATTTATCATGAAACCCATCATTCTAATGGGATTCTCCATCATATGGGTTGCACACGATTAGGATAAAACATGATAAAATTATGGGATATGGTTTATGTTTAAAAAATAACATTGGTACCATTGGTGCATAGTAGGTTCATGGACTATACATCATATTTTCGTAATGTGACACCTCAAGATTTTATTTATATAAAACAATACTCAATAGTGTATTCGACATAAATCATTGAGACTAAATGAACAATGAAATGTTTCAATTTAAATATGATAGTTATAACCTAGATTGTAAATTAGAAGGTGCACATAAGATTAACAAATTTATGAATCATATATATATATAGTTACTTATAAATATAATATTATTTACAAATTATTAGTAAATAATCACTCCATTTTTAGTACAATAATTTTACTCTTCCAAAAATATATTTTCTTTAAAAATGGATTTTACAACTTTTCATGAAAAAGTATTATATTTAATTTATTTAACATTTAAAAGTTTCATTTTATAAAGAGTATATAATTATTTAATCTATCATATAAAAACTATCTTATGATGAAAATATTACATTTTTTCGAAAATATTTATTTATTAATGATTAGTGAAAAAATATTTACTTTTATTGAAAACGGTACATTTATTTAATGTGTTTAGAATGTAATATTCAATTTCAAATTATAATAAAAATGTAATTAGTTCCTTATTATAAATAATAATCCAATTATAGTCCTATTAATTAATTTAATTCTATAAATGGATATTAAAACATATTAATACTCAAATATGCATTTGTCAGGAAAACAGTTTTCATCATGTTTTGAGGGTTTAATTTTAAATTCAATTCATCCACATCAAATAATTAAATAATGAATAAAGTATTAAAAATTTAGAATTAGGGGTTTAATTTTTTTAAAATTAATACATTTTAGTATTATTCATTTTTAATAGTATATATGTTAAATATTTTTCATGGCATTGCACTAAGTCAAAATGATATTTTAGGGCCTAAAGGGGACTTCTATTGATATATTTTAAAAATAAATAAATCATATTGTGTATGTCACGACCCGCCCTCGGGGCCCGTGCCGTGACTACCGCAAGCCCGCCTTCCATAGGCCAGGGGATGGCGACTAACACCAAGGCGTAATTCCCAGTAAAAAGGGAAGGCATTTCCTTTGAAAAGTAAACAAACACCACAGAGTAAGCAAGTGGAAAGTAAACACTAAGTAAAAACAGAGTACAACAGAAAGTGCGGAAAAGTAAATGGGCCAGTATACAAACCGAAACTGAAAGTAAAGTACAACTTGAAAGGGAAAACAACAACTGTAAAGTAAAAGCCGCTACACCGAGCTGTCCACTAGAATTCCCACCTGAAGGGTGGGTACAAATAGCTCCACTGCTCCACGGGTCCCACCGTCCTCTCCGAGTACGTCCCGCCCAGTGGTCCACCTCCAGTTACCGTCCTTCTCTGCAAGCCTCAACCACGATCAACGCTGTCCGTCGTCTGCAACCAACAAAACGTAGTGCGGGCATAGCCCGTGTAGGGGTGAGTATAAGCTACTCAGTAGGGACCCCGATACCCCCGAAGGTCTCCCAAAATTTACAAAGGATAAACTACAAAGTAAAGATACAAACACGAAGTAACAACCGACACAGATTAGGTATATTCTCATAAATATACCCATGTAATCAATTCCAATACGCTCCAACCTCCGAGCCCAAGTACAACTCAGTCCACACAGGAAAGTATACGTATTCCACACAGGAAAGCAAACGAAATCCACACAGGATAGCACAACACAATCCACACAGTAAAACAACAGGATTCAGCTCACACAGGTATACTTCTTCAGATGACGATAAAGATGATCACTGATCCATCTAAGTCATCGGACCCACCAAGGATCGATAGGTAACTAACCCCCGCAATGACCCACACAGGATCGGGCCCACACAGGACCTGTAGGCGCAGGCTCACACAGAACCGCTGAGCGCTGACCCACACAGGATCGGACCCACACAGGATCGGGCCCACACAGGACCTGTAGCACTGATCCACGTAGGATCGCTGAGTGCTGGAGTTGTCACAGTCCACTGAGGATCTCTGCACAGTCGTCGTCGCAGTCCACTGAGGATCTCTGCACGGTCTTCGCCGCAGTCCACTGAGGATCTCTACACGGTCGTCGCTGTCGAAGAAGCAGTCACAGCCAGCACCAGGGTTCCCGCACACAGCAAGCTCGTTCGGGAGGGTCCGCTCCACGAGCCGAGAGGCTGATACATCAACTGACACAAAGTCCGAAGTTGATGTATCCAAAAGTTCTGTATCGTCAACAGGAACTCAACGTCGCAGACAACGCGTTAATCGGACACCCAGTCTGAGAGTTATTGGCTTTTTTGTCCCAGGGGCCCGGTTGGTTTTTAAGGAAAAACCAACCCGACCGTACTCCACCTGCATCCAAACCTCGGGTGGAGTATTCCAAAAGATCCGTCTCACTAAGAGGAACACAACAAAGCTGACGGCACGTCAATCGGACGTCTGTAGCTCAATATATGAGTGTTTCCGCTCCGAGGGCCCGGTTGGTTTCGTACACGAACCAACCCGGATGAAATCAAAGTATTCCGAAACTTTGAGTGCGATATACCGAATCGACCGCCTCAATCCAAGGATCACATCTCCGCTAACGGTTCGTCAATCGGAGGTCTGTAGCTTAGGTTATGAGCAAACCACCGAAGTCGATTCGAAAATGGGGGGTCCGGGTCCGGGCCGACCCGACCCGACCCCCCTGGGTCGGCCCGAACCGGGTCGACCCTGTAGAGACCCGAAGCTTAACGTACATGGACATTACATTACATTTGCGGAATACTTAGTACATAACAAAAACACACACACAAGGATCGTAATAGTTTAGTGTCTTTGGAAACGCGGAATGTAATCTTCTAATCATGGTGAAAGATCTCCAATATCTCCCATAAAGATCTTCCCTTTTTTTTACCTAAAACCATTCTTTATATCCTGGGGAAAAGAAAACATAAAAGGGTGAGCTCAAATGCTCAGTAAGGGTAAAAAAAATAAATATCAATCACATCATATACATAAGAACATAGCTTTTGTAAATCTTAACCTGCAAAAGAGTTCATAATATCATAACATGGGATAAATCATAGAAGTGAAATGTAATCCCAATAATCATAACTTAAAACATGAAACTTTGTGGCATATACACATAATCATATATAATCATTTCTTGTTAGTCAAGACTCATTTCCAAGACTATCTTAGTGGACAAAGTCCCTTTCTGAATCGAGTCACACTCGTTCCAGTCCTGTTTCACTGAACCGGTATAACCTACCGTTCCATCCACGTCTATCTCATGAGATATAAAATCTTTACCCAATGCATTGGAGGGATATATAGGTCCCACCCATCTCATAATGATACCATTCTTATGTGTGCCACAAAATCATAAATCATACATCATTGCATAACCCATGTAATAAACATGGGATTCTTAAACAACATGACATCATAAAACCATTAATATAAGATTAAGGAATCCATAAAAATAATTCCATCACAACATAGTCCAATAAATGTAATAATAGGGATATAAACAGAACCCTTTATTATCTTAGATGGAAAATAATTTTGATAAAACAATTGAACTCCATTCTTGAGGAAAATATCCTTTCTACTTCAAAAACACTTTTCCTTTCTTAACATGTAATACAATTTTAAACTAAAAGAAGTTGATTAAAAATAAACTTGAAAACTTGCAAAGGAAGATTCTTGGAAATAATGTTTTAAAAATCCATTCATGTCGTATAAGTTAAAAAAAACATTCTTTGTACTTTTGTCGGAAAAGTCAAAAAGTACCTCGTACGCAAAACGACAAAAGATTCCTTTCATATTCTTTACTAAAAACTCACCGAAGGGTAAAATTGGATTTAAAAAATTGTAGGTGGATGGAAATAATAATACATATTCAGGAAACATGGATGTGGATGATAAAATAAACCCCAGTAAATACTAAAGTATAAACAATCCCGGATAAAAATGATATTGTGATATTTCCCTTACCTTAGGTCCGACTTGATTTGTAAGTGTCCGAACCTCCTGTATAATTATTTAAATCATGTTATTGACTTATTCTAGAATCATATTAATTGTTATTATATCATATATGGTCCACTTATGACTTTATATTACCCGTTCTTTTGTAAATTCATGTTAAAGTAACGTTTTGGGTAAAATCGTCTCATTTGTCTTTCGTGTTTTTAACTTGTAATTATTCATATGATTACTTAGATCATGATTACTTAATTCCAGATTATTAAACATAAATTATTTATAAATATTCAGAATATACATATA
This sequence comes from Viscum album, assembly GCA_963277665.1. Classification (NCBI taxonomy): domain Eukaryota; kingdom Viridiplantae; phylum Streptophyta; class Magnoliopsida; order Santalales; family Viscaceae; genus Viscum; species Viscum album. The sequence continues at coordinate 1,216,240,579 of OY728137.1, forward strand.
TAATAAATCAGTAAATGGAAAGAAATAAACCGTTCATGGAGATGGTAGTCCGTACGTACGCATGAACGCTGTTTTCGTTTCCTTATTGAATTGAATGGAATTAAGTTGATGACATACATATAAATATAAATAATTCCAGTATCATTATTAGGTCATATATTTCATTAGTACTTATTATATATACTTTATAATCATTCATGAATGGTTAATCATTGAGAATGAATCTCATCGAGTCGTGGAGACGGTAGTCCGTACATACGCACGAGCGATGATATCGTTCCCATGGTCGTGGAATTGTGTTGAAGTGTATGTATACTATTTCAGTATCAATATCACTTTATATTAATCATATATAGTTACTCATTAAACCATTATACCCATCCAATTAAGGTGGTGGTGGAAAATAGATTACACCACGGCGTGGAGACGGTATTCCGTACGTACGCACGCGCGGTGATTTTCTTTTTCCGTAGGATGGATAGAAGGTTAATTAGAGTTGTTTCATATTTATAATAACATATCAGTATGTAAGTAATACTGATGTTATTACTTTATCATTAAACAACTAAAGAAGAAGAAGTTGAAGAAGAAAGAAATTGAAAAGATCGGTAATGGATATTACATCTTCTTTGGAACGCCTCTTTGAATCCTCCACTTAGGGAACTAAGATTGGTCTTTGAAGAAGACCAGGACCTCTAGGATTATTCTAGGGAAGTTTAGAGGAGATAATGGCAGGGGTTGGCCGAGCTTGAGTACTCAAATTGGTGTGAGGAGGAGGGGGAGGAGGTGTCCTTTTAAAGTGAGGAGAAGGGCACCTTAGGAATATCTCAAAATATTATTTTATATTAAAGTCAAAATCGGTTTATAATGGTTCCAAAGGGTCTTATTTCGAAGCTAAAGTGGGGATGGGTCGAAATCCTATTAACCAATAGGATTTAGACAAGTTTAGGTTATTATTTTAACCTTATCATTTAGAGTTAACTCTAAGTTAAATAATTTAACTTTTACCGTGTCTTTTTGTTTTCTTACACTATATGGTTAATACACTTACTATAACATGCCAAACGAACCCCAAATTGTTTATTATTAATATATATATCCTTATCTAAGTCATTTGGACGAACCTTATATTTTTAGGTATAAAATAACAATTAATAATATAATATTTGATTTAAAAACTATTTTGTGTCAATTTTGACACTATTTGATATATGATTTTTGTGAAAGTCATAACAGAATTATATATTCGAAACAGGTTTATTAAATCAACACTAATATATGATAGTTACCTATAAAATTAGTTTAATTCATAAAAAGTCTTAAATTATATTTATTTTGGTATTTATAATATCAATTATGTCAATATTTCATTAATAAGATAATTACTGCATCATCTTTGTGTCATAAATAAATTAACTTATTTGGTGTCTAAAAATTACAAATAAAATACCATTATGTAGAAAATATTTTTAAGCTTTCTAATGAATTTTTACAATCGAATTTATCTTATGTATAACCCTATATTAAAAATGTTTTAGTAAATAAACTTTGATTTTAACTCTTTTAACTCTTCTTTGAATTAAATAATAATAAATGTCCTACTCTAATCCAAGTGGGCCTAAATGATAATATTTTACACTTAAGGTTGTTTTTGGTCGAGATACACTTGTCCAATAGGATTAGTACATGTGTTAGGGTAATATTAATATCATTGTTACCCTTAATTACTCTATTTACTTTTAACCGTGGTAAATAAAAGTAAAAAGTTACTATTCACCAAAAATTATTTTTATCTCATTGAACCACATTTTACTTAATGACATAAACCGTGTCTCTCGGATTTTTGAAATTCAATTCACAGAAGCGGTAAAATTAAGTTTTATGAAAAATTCAGTTTTTTTAACTACCACTTAGTAGTTTCACTATTCCTCAAAAATTGATGTTTTTCAGAACAATGCCAAAATTTCATCCTAAGCTATATTTCATATTCCGAATTCCAAAATGAATTCTATTTTACCAAATTCATAACATAGAAGTTGCATTAATTAATTTTATAATTAAATCCCGCTGTTAAAACAAATAGCGTGTTTTTAAGAAACAATATATATCAAAAGATTGCCACTTGTTTATGTCTGGTTTAAATGTGAAATTACATCCAATGACCAAAATTGTATTAAATTGTAAAAATATATTCTAAATATACTTTAAAACCACTCAAATTAATAATTTTTCACTATTAATTATTTTGATTAAAAAATTTGTTTTTAATTATAATTTAGTAATTTTCACTATTCATCAGAATATGAAAGTTATCCAAATAGTACCAAAATTTCACCTTAGGCTAAATTCGATACTCCGAATCCAAAAGTCAAGTCCATTTTGAAAAATAAAATTTATAAAATTTCAAAAAGTGGTTATTACTATTCATAACGGCTAGTTTTAATAATATTTTAATTGCATATCGTTGTTTAGTGAAACTCGGTATTGCGTACAACACACACTATCGTGGAAGGTCGCGATTGCGTGTAATTCAAGCCAGGTCAGAGATGTGTGTTGTGAAAGCTCCTTTTGGTGTAGCGTATAACACAAGACATGAAATTAAAAAGAATATTTTTCATAAAATCACGGGGTGTTACATTCTACCCCCCTTAAAATGAATTTCCCCCTCGAAATTCGTCGGGGTTATAAATGGTTTACTATTCGAAAGTTTCTTTAATCGAAACCCACATTGTAAAAAGGAATACCAAATTTAATCTTTAAAAACAAATGTATGAAACGTAACGGTTACCCAAATAAACTAATCACTGGGTTTCCACATAGGTGAAAATATGGATATGGAAGAGAAATCTAACCATCATGTTCTGATGGAGAGTGGTAGAGAACATGGCTATGGAAAAGCTAGCAATCACAAATCCATAAATTTGTGACGATATAAGGTACCATCTGATTAATCAGATATAAGATCACTAGGACAACATTTTTGGTTTTCAAGATCATTTCCCTAAAGTTGATGAAATTGGAATTAGAAGAAATACTTTCGTGATTTTGGTATAGTCTCACTGTTTGTCGTTCTTTGGACAATTTATACTTCATCTCTTAAATAAATGAAGTTGAATTTGTCATTCGTGATGTGTTAGCAGATCATGTGATAGAATGATGGGTCATTCCATCTGTCTCAAAAGGTTAGAAAAGTTATCAAAAAATAAATAAGTCCATCAATAGTGAGATTAATGATATACGGTTCCTAAAATGAACTTATAATTCATATATCATACTGCTTAATATAATAAAAACTAGTTTCTACTAAACAGGGACTTCCTGTAGGCCAATGGTAGGCGATAAAGGCCAGTCGCACTTCGGTTGTGGGTTCGATTCCCACATCCTTGTCCGACGTGTTGGGCTATCGCTCGTCCAGCAGGTTTTCCTTTTTCTAAAACTATATTACTATAACATCCCATGAATAATATCGAAAAAACCTCTATCCTTAAACAATACTAACTTATGTCCAACAATCTTTAGGCTTATCCATAATACTTCAGTCCACTCTCATAATATAGTGAAAACGATTACCAGAGATTTAATACCATCGTTGATCCCCATATATCATAAGATATGTCTTGTTGGTCACATTCTAAACATTCAAAGGCATTAATCATGTATTCTATTGAATACCCATTGAACCTTATTGAAAACATGAATGCAGTTAAACGTTAACACTTTCCACATACCAAAATCCTCAAAATTATATATACTCAAACCATGATATCACTTAGTCCTTATAACAATCATGAGCTCATGAATACTGTTAAACATTTAATTTTTTCCTTATCCCTTCATTATGCGCATATCATCTAAATTCCAAAAATATCTGAATAACCTTTCATGGATAGTGGTACCATTAATCATACACTTTCATAACTCAAGGAAAGACAACAGTGTAACAATCCTTAGATGTCTCTTTATTCCATAGTACCATGAGATTTCTTATACAACATTACACATGATAAACATGTAATCATTCCACTACATTCTTAAACCATTGACCGAGCTTCAACAATTCTTTCATCTCACATATCATTTGTAGTCTCTTCATCATCATCAACATAAATACTTCCCATATGACCATACTGATTCTCTTTGTGAGACTTTCCCTTAGGGCATTGGTTTGCATAATGCTCGTACATTCCACATTTAAAACATTTAACCATTGTTGATGTCGTAGCAATACCATTATCCTCATCCATGGTGTTAACTGACCATTTTCCTTTTCACTTACTTGCTTTGTGTCCTTCTTTTCCACACCCAAATCATCTTCCAGTTCCTTTGAAACATTCTCCTTGATGCCTCTTCCCACATGATTTACATAGGGGAAATTGAACTTTCTTTCCTCTATGATCATCATGAAACTCCATATTTCTCTTATTAGCTGAGTCAAGAAACTTACCAAATTTTACTTTATTGATCATATTATGAGATTTCTGATTCGGCATAATAATGATGTTTGGACTTCCAAATCCCATTTCATTTGATTGCTTATGAAGAATATCATTCCACTTGTTGTACCTCTCGTTCCCCTCGTTGTTTGATTTTCATGATCACAATCACCTTATTATTTGTCTAACCTTGTTTCAAGTGTTTTTGTTGATAGGCGAAATATTGCCAAAGGATTGGCCCAAGAAAGCTGGCAAATGGACTGAAATTCAGTCCACCGGCCAACCGGTGTGATTGCACCGGCCAGCCGGTGGACCTGGCAGAGGCATTGCCCACTGCCAGGCTCCACCGGCCAGCCGGTGGCACCCAGACTCAAGGGGTAGCTACTGCCTCCCCACCGGCCAACTGGTGGCCTCAGCACCGGCCAGCCGGTGGAACCCTCTCCCAACAGTGCCAGCTACTGTCTTGCCACCGGCCAGCCGGTGGCTCCTCCACCGGTCAGCCGGTGGCCCCTGGACAGGAATCCTATGCCTTTTTGCACACACCGGCCAACCGGTGGACCTGTACCGGCCAGCCGGTGGAGCCAGTCAAACTAGCCGTTGCAGTTTGACCAGGCTGGCCCACTTGGCTCCCAACGGCTCTTTTAGCCTCTCCAACGGCTCCGAAGCCTCCCCAAGGGTTCCATGCCTATAAATAAAGGCCAAGTAAGCCCCAGACATCTACCGGAACACTTGTGAAGCCAACGTACACAATTCTCATCATTTGGCCAACCTCCGGCGACTTCCTCCAAAGGAACCCACCTCGCTCCAACAACTTCCACATCCAAGGAGCTCCTCCAAAGAAGATTGGAAGCGGCCTTCAACATCTCCATCCAATCAAAGGCGCCCAAGGCTTCTCAAAATACGGTTTTATTGTTTATTTTATTTTGAGCTTAAAAATTGGGTTTGTACCTACAAACCCCAAACCCTTTTCTCATCCCCCTTTCTTTTGGGTTTCACACCACCATTAAGGTGTGAAGAGGTTTCTTCAAGCCTTTCCTTTTAAAAGGCTTGAGTTTTCGGTGAGCTAGCCTTCACCCGTTAAAAAGGCTAGTGGGTTCTTGCTAAACCATTAAAAGCAAGTGGGTTCTTGCTTAACCACCAAAAGCAAGCTGTAATAGGTCCTAGTGCTACCTCAAAGCCTAGTGGGTTTCTTGCTAAAACCATTGAAAAGCAAGCGGTAGGAATATCTCAACGGTTGAGTTGGGAGCGGAGACGTAGGCCGGGTTTTTGCCGAACTCCGTTATCAATTTCTTGTGTGATTGCCTCTTTATTTCCGCTGCACCTTTAACTTTGATTTTAATTTGTTTATCATTTTTTAAAAGGCAATTCACCCCCCCCCCCTCTTGCCATCATTCCCGTTTTGTTCCGACCCAACACCACTATCCATCATATCCTCCATTATCGTGAATCATCTTATTTCCAGCCATTTTCTAAAACCCAAAAAGAATAGTGTGAGAGGAAAAAATCATAATAAAGGGGGAGTAACTTCAATATCTAACATCTTAGGTTAAATTCTAAGATCGTTACCATAGTGCTAGGACTATATCCTATATGTATACCTATCCTTAGGGACATCCCTATACATACCTTAGAAATATCTCTAGGGTCTCACTAACGTTTTCGCATCCTAGTTCCCAAAGGTTGACTAAACCTTTCCTCTGATACCAACTGTAGAGACCCGAAGCTTAACGTACATGGACAATACATTACATTTGCAAAAATACTTAGTACATAACAAAAACACACACACAAGGATCGTAATAGTTTAGTGTCTTTTGAAACTCGGAATGTAATCATCTAATCATGGTGAAAGATCTCCAATATCTCCCATAAAGATCTTCCCTTTTTATTACCTAAAACCATTCTTTATATCCTGGGGAAAAGAAAACATAAAAGGGTGATCTCAAATGCTCACTAAGGGTAAACAAAAGAAATATCAATCACATCGTATACATAAGAACATAGCTTTTGTAAATCATAACCTGAAAAAGAGTTCATAATATCATAACATGGGATAAATCATAGAAGTGAAATGTAATCCCAATAATCATAACTTAAAACATGAAACTTTGTGGCATACACACATAATCATAGTTAATAATTTCTTGTTAGTCAAGACTCATTGACAAGACTATCTTAGTGGACAAAGTCCCTTTCTGAATCGAGTCACCCTCATTCCAGTCCTGTTTCACTGAACTGGTATAACCTACCGTTCCAGCCATTTCTATCTCATGAGATATAAAATCTTTACCCAATGCATTGGAGGGAGATATAGGTCCCACCCATCTCATAATGATACCATTATTATGTGTGCCACAAAATCATAAATCATACATCATTGCATAACCCATGTAATAAAAATGGGATTCATAAACAACATGACATCATAAAACCATTCATATAAGATAAAGGAATCCATAGAAATAATTCCATCACAACATAGTCCAATAAATGTAATAATAGGGATATAAACAGAACCCTTTATTATCTTAGATGGAAAATAATTTTGATAAAACATTTGAACTCCATTCTTGAGGAAAATATCCTTTCTACTTCAAAAACACATTTCCGTTCTTAACATGTAATACAATTTTAAACTAAAAGAAGTTGATTAAAAATAAACTTGAAAACTTGTAAAGGAAGCTTCTTGGAAATAATGTTTTAAAAATCCATTCATTCCATATAAGTTTAAAAAAACATTCTTTGTACTTTTGTTGGAAAAGTCAAAAATACATCGTATGAAAAACGACAAAAGATTCCTTTCATATTCTTTACTAAAAACTCACCGAAGGGTAAAATTGGATTTAAACAATTGTAGGTGGATGGAAATAATATTACATATTCTGGAAACATGGATGGGGATGATAAAATAAACCCCAGTAAATACTAAAGTATAAACAATCTCAGATAAAAATGAGATTGTGATATTTCCCTTACCTTAGGTCCGACTTGCTTTGTAAGTGTCTGAACCTCCTGTATAATGATTTAAATCATGTTATTGAATTATTCCAGAAACATATTCATTGTTATTATATCATATATGGTCCACTTATGACTTTATATTACCCGTTCTTTTGTAAATTCATGTTAAAGTAGCGTTTTGGGCAAAATCGTCTCATTTGTCGTTCGTGTTTTTAACTTGTAATTATTCATATTATTACTTAATTACAGAATATTAAACATGATTTATATATATATATTCAGAATATACATATATAATAAATCAGTAAATGGAAAGAAATACAACGTTCATGGAGACGGTAGTCCGTACGTACGCATGAACGCTGTTTTTGTTTCCTTATTGAATTGAATGGAATTAAGTAGATGACATACATATAAATATAAATAATTATAGTATCATTATTTGGTCATATATTTCATTAGTACTTATTATATATACTTTATAATCATTCATGAATGGTTAATCATTGAGAATGAATCTCATCGCGTCGTGGAGACGGTAGTCCGTACGTACGCACGAGCGATGATATCGTTCCCATGGTCGTGGAATTGTGTTGAAGTGTATGTATAATATTTCAGTATCAATATCACTTTATATTAATCATATATAGTTACTCATTAAACCATTATACCCATCCAATTAAGGTGGGGGCGGAAAATAGATTACACCACAGCGTGGAGACGGTATTCCGTACGTACGCACGCGCGGCGATTTCCTTTTTCTGTAGGATGGATAGAAGGTTAATTAGAGTTGTTTAATATTTATAATAACATATCAGTATTTAATTAATACTGATGTTATTAATTTATCATGAAACAACTAAAGAAGAAGAATTTGAAGAAGAAAGAAATTGAAAAGATCGGTAATGGATATTACCTCTTCTTTGGAACGCCTCTTTGAATCCTCCACTTAGGGAACGAAGATTGGTCTTTGAAGAAGACAAGGACCTCTAGGATTATTCTAGGGAAGTGGAGAGGAGAAAATGGCAGGGGTTTGCCGAGCTTGAGTGCTCAAATTGGTGTGAGGAGGAGGGGGAGGAGGTGACCTTTTATAAGTGAGGAGAGGGGCACCTTAGGAATATCTCAAAATATTATTTTATATTAAAGTCAAAATCGGTTTATAATGGTTCCAAAGGGTCTTATTTCGAATCTAAAGTGGGTATGGGTCGAAATCCTATCATCCAATAGGATTTAGACAAGTTTAGGTTATTATTTTAACCTTATCAATTAGATTTAACTCTAAGTAAAATAATTTAACATTTACCGTGTCTTTTTGTTTTCTTACAATATATGGTTAATACACTTACTATAACATGCCAAACGAACCAATAATTGTTTATTATTAATATATATATACTTATCTAAGTCATTTGGCCGAACCTTAGCTTTTTACGAATAAAATAACAATTAATAATATAATATTTGATATAAAAACTATTTTGTGTCAATTTTGACACTATTTGATATATGATTTTTGTGAAAGTCATAACAGAATTATATATTCGAAAAAAGTTGATTAAATCAACACTAATATATCATAGTAACCTATAAAATTAGTGGAATTCATAAAAAGTCTTAAATTACATTTATTTTGGTATTTATAATATCAATTATGTCAATATTTCATTAATAAGATAATTACTGCATCATCTTTGTGTCATAAATAAATTAACTTATTTGATGTCTAAAAATTACAAATAAAATACCATTATGTAGGAAATATTTTAAATCATTCTAATGAATATTGACAATCGAATTTATTCTATGTATATCCCTATATTAAAAATGTTTTAGTAAATAAACTTTGATTTTAACTCTTTTAACTCTTCTTTGAATTAAATAATAATAAATGTCCTAATCTAATCCAAGTGGGCCTAAATGATAATATGTTACACTTAAGGTTGTTTTTGGTCGAGATACACTTGTCCAATAGGATTAGGACATGTGTTAGGGTAATATTAATATCATTGTTACCCTTAATTACCCTATTTAGTTTTAACCGTGGTAAATAAAAGTAAAAAGTTACTATTCACCAAAAATTATTTTTATATCATTGAACCACATTTTACTTACTGACATAAACAGTGTCTCTTGGATTTTTGAAATTCCATTCACAGAAGCGGTAAAATTATGTTTTATGAAAAATTCAGTTTTTTTTTAACTACCACTTAGTAGTTTCACTATTCATCAAAAATTGATGTTTTTCAGAACAATGCCAAAATTTCATCCGAAGCTATATTTCATATTCCGAATTCAAAAATGAATTTTATTTTACCAAATTCATAACATAGAAGTTGCATTAATTAATTTTATAATTAAATCCCGCTGTTAAAACAAATAGCGTGTTTTTAAGAAACAATATATATCAAAAGATTGACACTTGTTTATGTCTGGTTTAAATGTGAAATTACATCCAATGACCAACATTGTATTAAATTGTAAAAATATATTCTAAATATACTTTAAAACCAATTAAATTTATAATTTATCACTATTAATTAATTTGATTAAAAAGGGTGTTTTTAATTATAATTTAGTAATTTTCACTATTCATCAGAATATGAAAGTTATCCGAAAAGTACCAAAATTTCACCTCAGCCTAAATTCGATACTCCGAATCCAAAAATGAAGTCCATTTTGAAAAATAAAATTTATAAAATTTCAAAAAGTGGTTATTACTATTCATAACGACTAGTTTTAATAATATTTTAATAGCATATCGTTGTTTAGTGAAACTCGGTATTACGTACAACACACGCTATCGTGGAAGGTCGCTATTGCGTGTAATTCAAGCCAGGTCAGAGATGTGTGTTGTGAAATCTCCTTTTGGTGTAGCGTATAACACAAGACATGAAATTAAAAAGAATATTTTTCATAAAATCTCGGGGTGTTACAGACCCGACCCGGGTCCGACCCGGCCCGGACGGCGGCGCGGTCTGGCACGGTGGCGCGGCCCGGCCGGCGGCGGCGCGGCCTGGGCGCCGCTCAGGTGCCACGCGCGGGGGGCAAAGCCCCCGCTTTCCTGCTGGCGGCGCGGCTGAAAGCCGCGCCTTTGTCCAACGGCCTCCCCACGTGGGGGCCTGCTTTTGATAAAAAACGGGGGGGCGCTGCCCCCCCCCCCCTTGGTGTAACCGCGGCCCCCCCATTATGGGGGGCCGATTTTGGCCAGCCAGGGGAATTAATTCCCCCGGTACTTCTCCCTTCCGGCAGGCCCAACATGGCCGGCCGGTTCTTCCTCATAGGGACCGGCAAGGCCGGTCCCCCTTCCGGCTTCCGACACCGGCGGCCCGGCTGGCCGCCGGTCTTCCTGTTCCGCCGCGGCCCGGAACCGGCCGCGGCCTTCGTCGTCTGGCGCGATGCGATGGAATCGCGCCCCTCCGCCGCGGCCCCGCTCCGGCCGCGGCGCCTTTGGTTTCCTTCGACGCGGCGCGACGACGTCGCGTTCAAGATAATCTTTCAACGGCGCGGCGCGACGGCGCCGCACAATATTTTTCGTGTGATTCCCGCGTGGTGCGATGGCACCACGCCATCTCGTTCATCCTCAAGAAAAAATAATAATAATCAAGAACAAAGGAGGGGGAATTCGGCCGTGTTTGTGCGGTCCGACCCCCCTCTCATTTGATGATAACCCTTAAATATTTATCCACAAGATTATCATGCTAGAACCAAGAACGAGAGTAAATAGATAATCAACAACAAACCCCTACCTCGGTTTCAAGAACGATGATCGTCAACGACCCGCGGAAGACGCGTCGCGGGGGTCGGTGTCACGGAAGAAAGACGTCGATGTCGTGAAGCGAGGATTCAAAGTTCTTTGACGACAATTTCGTCACGGGAAATCATCGCGGAAGAGATGAAGCGGAAGAAGACGTCGTCGGTGTCGCGGGTATGGCGTCACGGAAGACAATTCCCGAGAATGTGGTGTTCTTCGTCGATGTTCGAAGGTTCTTCGCGTTCTTCGTCAAAGTTTGAAGAAGAAGAAGAAGAAAGCTCCAAATTCTCTCAAGGTGGCTAGAGAATTCTAACCAAATAAAATAAGCTAAGGCCTTATTTTATTTACTCAACCAAACCATTTTGAAATTCAAAGGTTTGAAATTAAACAACTCCACCCATTTAATAACCCAACTTGTCAAGTTAATTAAAGAGGGGTTATTGGGAGTTTAAAAAGATAAGATGAAGAGTTGTGCTTCGTGTGGGACCCACCACACTTAATCCTCCCAAGGGAGGTTAAGTGGATGTGGGTCCCACCTCTAACTCCCTTTGGGAGAAGTTAACCAACAAGTTAAAATAAAAAATTTTATTCCACAATTTTAATTTAACTTATTCTAAATTCCCAAAAACTAACTCTCAACCCGCAATAAACGCAACCTCGGAAAAGGTCTCCTTAAGCGAATATCGGCGATGCGAGTTTATCGGTGCCCTCGGAATTTGATTCCAGGCACCGGTTCAAAAGTTAGAAATTCCTTCTCGTTCGTTCACTGAACGTACCTGAGCCAAACTTCGGAAATTGATTTTGGCACTCCGGGCCTCGGAATCAGGTGCCGTCAGAAACCGCGCTCTTGTAAAATTCCATAGAAAATTAAGAAAAAAATTACCTTAAATTTTACGGGTCTTTACATTACTCCCACCACAGGGCTTTACGTCCCCGTAAAGATACATAAAAAACTAGGGAAACAAATGAGGGTACTGATCACGCATCTGAGCCTCCGGCTCCCATGTGCTCTCCTGGAGGTTCTCGTGCTTCCATCTGATGCGCACAAGAGGAATCGATCGCCCACGTAGGACCCGCTCCTGTCGATCCTCTATCTTCACCGGGACCTCTGTAAAAGTTGCCCCATCATCAACATCAAGCTCCCCATGGTCAATGATGTGAGTCGGGTCGTGCACGTTTCTCCTCAGCTGAGACACGTGGAAGACGTCGTGCACCCGGTGCAACTGAGGTTGTAGAGCCAGGTGATAAGCCACCTCGCCAATCCTACTGAGGACCTGGAAGGGTCCGATTTAGCGCGGAGATAACTTTCCGCCTCGACCAAATCTCCGTATACCACGTTGAGTTGAGACCCGCAAGAAGACGTGGTCGCCATCCTCGAACTCTAGTGGCCTCCGCCTCCTGTAAGCGTTTGACTTCTGCCGGCTCTGAGCTGTCCTCATCCGCTCCTGGATGACCTGGACCTTCTCTGTCGTGGCCTGGACCATCTCCGGTCCCACAAGTGCTGACTCCCCAGGGTCTGTCCAGCACAAAGGAGATCTAAAAGGTCAGTCGTACAATGCCTCGTATGGTGCCATCCCAATGGTGGAGTGGTAGCTGTTGTTGTACGCAAACTCCACCAAGGGTAGGTGGTCCTCCCAGCTACGACCAAAGTCGAGGACACATGCGCGGAGCATGTCCTCGAGAGTCTGAATGGTCCTCTCCGTCTGACCATCCGTCTGAGGGTGAAAAGCTATGCTCAGACGTAGCTGCATCCGGAACGCCTCCTGTAACCCCTTCCAAAGCCGGGAAGTAAAGTGTGCATCTCGATCAGAGACGATAGATTATTGCACACCGTGGAGCCGCACAATCTCCTGAACGTAGAGACGCCCCAAGCTCTCCACTGAGCCATTCTCTCTGATGGGTAAGAAGTGTACCGACTTGGTGAGTCGGTCAACAATCACTCAGATGGAGTCGTGACCTCTGGAAGTGCGTGGAAGTCCAGTCACGAAGTCCATAGATATCCCTTCCCACTTCCACTCTGGAACCTCCAAGGGTTGTACCAAGCCTTCTAGTACCTGATGATCTGCCTTCACCTACTGGCAGGTGAGGCATCGAGAAACGAACTCAGCTACAGCCTTCTTCATGCCCGGCCACCAGTGCTGTCGTCTGAGATCCTGGTACATCTTTGCCACTCCAGGATGTACCGCCAAAGGGGAAGTGTGAAACTCTCTCAGCACCTCCTCTCACAAAGCGACTGGTACCATGGTACGTCTTCTGAAAAGGATGTCGTGCTCTGCTCCAAGGGAGAAACCATCAGGTGCCTGTCCCAAGTAAATCTGTGCACGCCGTGTCTCACAGTCAGCATCCTCACGCTGTGCCTCTCTGACCCGCTGCAGTAGTGGAGGGGTGACTGTGAGAGACTGAAGGAAGGCTGCTCCATCTCTATCCCTGAAGGATATCTGCAAAGAGGCTAGCTGCTCCGTCGCCTCCTCAAGTTGATGAATTCACATCCTCCTGCTGAGGGCATCGGCTACTACGTTCCCCTTCCCAGGAGTATAGACTATCTCAAAGTCATAGTACTGGAGGAACTCGAGCCATCGCCGCTGTCTCAGGTTCAGGTCCTTCTGTGAGAAGATATACCTGAGACTCTGATGACCAGAAAAGACTGTAAAGCGCTCTCCCATCAGGTAATGTCACCATGTCTTCAGAGCGAAGACCACTGCTGCTAACTCCAGGTCATGGGTGGCGTAGTTTTGCTCATGAGGCCTCAACTGACGTGATCCATAGGTGATCACTGCCCGTTCCAGCATCAGAACACATCCGAGTCCGGTCCCTAATGCATCGCAGTAGAATACGTACCCTACTCCCTCCTCAGGAAACCTCAAGATAGGTGCGCTGGTCAATCTCTGTCTCAGCTCCTGGAAGCTCTGCTAACAACTTTCTGACCACACGAAGGGTTTCCCCTTCCTCCTTAACGTACGGCAAAGCTGCAAAGATTTCTCCTTTGCTGAAAAGTGAAATCCGGTCTCATCCCCTGGATGAACCATGTTCCTTGCCTAATACAGTCAATCCCGGCATGATTAGTTAATTCATGGCATGGATGATGTCGTAAGGCCTCGACACTGCTACCAAGAGATCCAACCGTTACTCTCGCCTCCAAGGGTTGAGTCACACTGTCGGCATCAGTGTGTGGTCACTGGGTCTCCTCCAGTAAGAATCTCGCAAGTGAGGGTCAAGTCAATGGTTTTTTTAACCGGCACCTCTTAGTAAAAACAAACAAAAGACGAGAAAGAAAAAGTCACCAAAGCAAGTGTCATTTAATACTTCTACTCAAAGTACAAGGACACAAGGCAACACAAACTACGAAGCTAGAGGCATTATGGGCAAAGGCCTCTATGACTGGAGCTAGTCCCGCACTAGTCCACCTGCTTCCGGAGCTCCATGATCATAAGCTTCAACCTCCTAAAGATGTGATCTCCCCTGAGGTTGGGGTGGACATCCTGGTGGTGGTGGTGGTAGAGCCTCAAAGCGTCACCCACCACCTGCTGCTCGGCCAGCTCCTCTGCCTCGCCTGCCTGCTCCCTGCGGACCGCCACGGTCGAACCTCTGCCTCTGCCTAGGTGGTTCCTCAACCGTCTGCTGCTCCTCTGCATGGCGGGTCAGGCAATCACGAGCCATGTGGCCCTGCCCGCCGCACGAGTAGCACTGTCTGCCTCTCGAAAGACTGGCTCCTCGCTGTGTGCCCTGCACTGTTGAGCCAGTGTCCTGAGGTCGTCTTCCTGAAGGTCTGGTCTGCCTGAACCCCTGAGTCATCCGTAGACTACCTACTGCAGATGACTCTGCCACGTGCCGCCCTGCGGTGGGTCTCGGCGCTGGTGTAGACTCAGCAAGGTAGCTCTCGATCAAATGGGCCTGATCCAGTACTCCTGTCTGAGTCAGTATGGTGAGGGAGATCAGCGATGGCCTGATCTCGTGTCTCAAACCCTGCTCGAAGGTCCGGGCCCGGAAGAATGGGTCCCGTACCATGTCGGTCGAGTAGCGCGAGAGATCAGTAAATCTCGCCGAGTACTGAGCGACCGTCATACTGCCCTGACGCAGCTAAAGAAGCTCCTGGATACACACCGCACGAAGGGTGACTGGGACGAACTCCGAGAGGAAGAGGATCTCAAAGTCCGTCCAAAGTAGAGATGCCTCATCGTGAACCTGGAGCATCAAGCTCCACCATCGTCCTGCTGCTGCGTGCAGTAGGCTCGCAACGAGGATCACCATGAGGTCTGCAGGTGTCCTCACTAGCCTAAAAACTCGTACCACTGCCTCCAGCCAGTCCTCGGCTGCCTGGGGGTCCGTCTCCCCACGAAACCTGGGTGGTCACTGGCGCTGAAACTCATGCAGTGCGCTGAGGCGACGTGCATCGTCAGCGGTTGGTGCTGGAAGCATCGGTGGCTCGACGGGTAGAGCTACCACCGGTGCCACGGCTGAAAAAGGGCCCTGCACTGAGGCCTCGTCGCTCGGTGGGCTGTCATCACGCTCGACTCTCGGAACCCTAGCTGGCTGCCGTCGTGGGCCCATCCTGAAAAGGAATCAGGTGCACCACGGTCAGAACAGTATACCTGGTGAGCTGATATAAAGTAATCACAAAGAAAACTTTGAAACACACACGCAATCAATGTTTTCGTGCATTAAGTCGGAAATCAGTTGTCAGGGTCCTGGTGTACGGATACGTCGGTCGCCGCACCAACACTGGACTCCCTGGACTGAATACCACACTCAATACGCTAAACATTATTGCTTCTCATAGAAAAGATCAGAGTTCGTGGTAGAACAGAACTCATTTGATACCAATTTGTCACGACCCGCCCTCGGGGCCCGTGCCATGACTACCCCAACCCCGCCTTCCATAGGCCAGGGGCTGGCGACTAGCACCAAGGTGTAATTCCCAGTAAAAAGGGAAGGCATTGCCTTTGAAAAGTAAACAAACACCACAGAGTAAGCAAGTGGAAAAGTAAACACTAAGTAAAAACAGAGTACAACAGAAAGTGCAGAAAAGTAAATGGGCCAGCATACAAACCCAAACTGAATGTAAAGTACAACTCAAAAGGGAAAACAACAACTGTAAAGTAAAAGCCGCTACACCGAGCTGTCCACTGGAAGTCCCACCTGATGGGTGGGTACAAATAGCTCCACTGCTCCACGGGTCCCACCATCCTCTCCGAGTACGTCCCGCCCAGTGGTCCACCTCCAGGTACCGTACTGCTCTACAAGCCTCAACCACAATCAACGTTGTCCGTACTCTGCAACCAACACAACGTAGTGCGGGCATAGCCCGTGCATGGGTGAGTATAAGCTACTCAGTAGGGACCCTGAGACCCCCGAAGGTCTCCCAAAATCCACAAAGGATAAACCATAATGGAAAGATACATACACTAAGTAACAACCGGCGCAGCATAGGTATATGCACATACATATACTTAAGTCATCAATTCCAATACGCTCCAACCTCTGAGCCCAAGTACAACTCAGTCCACACAGGAAAGTATACGTATTCCACACAGGAAAGGAAACGAATTCCACACAGGATAGCACACCACAATCCACACAGGAAAACAACAGGATTCAGCTCACACATGTATACTTCTTCGGATGACGATAAAGATGATCATTGATCCATCTAAGTCGTCGGAACCATGAAAGATCGATAGGTAACTAACCCCCGCAATGACCCACACAGGATCGGGCCCACACAGGACCTGTAGGCGTTGGCTCACACAGAACCACTGAGCGCTGGCCCACATAGGATCAGACCCACACCGGATCAGGCCCACACAGGACCTGTAGCACTGATCCACATAGGATTTCTGAGTGCTGGAGTCGTCGCAGTCCACTGAGGATCTCTGCACAGTCGTCGTCGCAGTCCACTGGGGATCTCTGCACAGTCGTCGCCGCAGTCCACTGAGGATCTCTACACGGTCGTCGCTGTCGAAGAAGCAGTCGCAGCCAACACTAGGGTTCCCGCACACAGCAAGCTCGTTCGGGAGGGTCCGCTCCACGAGCTGAGAGGCTGATACATCAACCGACACAAAGTCCGAAGTTTATGTATCCAAAAGTTCCGTATCATCAACAGGAACTCAACGTCGCAGAAGGCGCATCAATCGGACGCCCGGTCTGAGAGTTATTGGCTTTTTCGTCCGAGGGGCCCGGTTGGTTTTTAAGGAAAAACCAACCCGACCGTACTCCACCTGCGTCCAAACATCGGGCGGAGTATGCCAAACGATCCGTCTCACTATGAGAAACACAACAAAGCTTACAGCACGTCAATCGGGCGTCCCTAGCTCAAGATATGAGCGTTTCCGCTCCGAGGGCCCGGTTGGTTTCGTGCACGAACCAACCCGGCCGAACACAAAGTATTCCGAAACATTGAGTGCGATATACCGAATCGACTGTCTCGATCCAAGGATCACATCGCCGCTAACGGTTCGTCAATCGGAGGTCCGTAGCTCAAGTAATGGGCAAAAGACCGAAGTCGATTCGAAAACGGGGGGCCCGGGTCCGGGCCGACCCGGCCTGGCCGGCGGCGCGGCGGCGCGGCCCGGCATGGCGGCGCAGTCCAGCACGGCAGCGACACAGCCGGGCGCCACTCGGGTGCCACGCGCGGGGGGAAAATCCCCCGCTTTCCTGCTGGCGGCGCGGCTGAAAGCCACACCTTTGTCCAACGGCCCCCCCACGTGGGGGCCTGCTTTTGAAAAAAAACGGGGGGCGCTGCCCCCCCTTGGTGTAACCGCGGACCCCCATTATGGATGGCCGGTTTTGGCCATCTGGGGGAATTAATTCCCCTGGTCCTTCTCCCTTCCGGCGGGCCCAACATGGCCGGCCGGTTCTTCCTCAACGGGACCGACAAGGCCGGTCCCCCTTCCGGCTTCCGACACCTACGGCCCGGCTGGCCGCTGGTCTTCCCATTCCACTGCGGCCCGGAACCGGCTGCGGCCTTCATCGTCTGGCGCGATGCGATGGCATCGCGCCCCTCCGCCGCAGCCCCACTCTGGCCGCGGCGCCTTTGGTTTCCTTCGACGTGGGCGACGGTGTCGCGTTCAAGATAATCTTTCCACGGCGCGGCGCGACGGCGCAGCACAATATTTGCCGTGTGATTCCCACGTGGTGCGACGGCACCACGCCATCTCGTTCATCCTCAAGAAAAAATAATAATAATCAAGAACAAAGGAGGGGGAATTCGGCCGTGTTTGTGCGGTCCGACCCTCCTCTCGTTAGATGATAACCCTTAAATATTTATCCGCAAGATTATCATGCTAGAACCAAGAACGAGAGTAAATAAATAATCAACCACAATCCCCTACCTCGGTTTCAAGAACGATGATCTTCAACGACCCGCGGAAGACGCGTCGCGGTGGTCGGCATCACGGAAGAAGGACGTCGATGTCGTGAAGCGAGGATTCGAAGTTCATTGACGACGATTTCCTCGCTAGAAATCATCGCGGATGAGATGACGCAGAAGAAGTCGTCGTCGGTGTCGCGGGGATGGCGTCGCGGAAGACGATTCCCGAGAACGTGGCGTTCTTCATCGATGTTCGAAGGTTCTTCGCGTTCTTCGTCAAAGTTTGAAGAAGAAGAAGAAAGATCCAAATTCTCTCAGGGTGGCTAGAGAATTCTAACCAAATAAAATAAGCTAAGGTATTATTTTATTTACTCAACCAAACCATTTTGAAATTCAAAGGTTTGAAATTAAACAACTCCACCCATTTAATAACCCAACTTGTCAAGTTAATTAAAGAGGGGTTATTGGGATTTTAAAAAGAGAAGATGAAGAGTTATGCTTCGTGTGGGCCCCACCACACTTAATCCTCCCAAGGGAGGTTAAGTGGATGTGGGTCCCACCTCTAACTCCCTTTGGGAGAAGTTAACCAACAAGTTAAAATAAAAATTTGTATTCCACAATTTTTATTTAAATTATTCTAAATTCCCAAAAACTAACTCTCAACCCGCAATAAACGCAACCTCGGAAAAGGTATCCTTAAGCGAATATCGGCGTTGCGAGTTCATCGGTGCCCTCAAGAATTTGATTCCAGGCACCGGTTCAAAAGTAAGAAATTCCCGCTCGTTCGTTCACTGAACGTACCTGAGCCAATCTTTGGAAATTGATTCTGGGCACTCCGGGCCTCAGAATCAGGTGCCGTCAGAAACCTCACTCTTGTAAAATTCCAAAGAAAATTAAGAAAAAAATTCCCTTGAATTTTACGGGTCTTTACAGTGTATGGGTATATTTGTAAAATAATTAATTTTTTTGTCATTTAGGACCTTGAATGAGATATCTGGGACAATGGTTTTCTCCATAATATGAGGTTTAACCTCAGTATAAAAAATGTTCATTAGTGTAGAACATTCCATAGAAGATGACTGTTAGAGTGTACATTAATAAAATTAATTAAAAAATTTCAAATTATAAAAAAATAACTACCTATTTAAATAAAATGATTTGGAAAATTTATAGGGTTATCCACATAAACCATAGAGATTAGAGAGGGGTGGAGAATGCATTCTTCATTGATGATCCACAATCAAATATTGATTATGAGATGATTGAGGTGAATAATGATATGGATGATTAATGAAACATGTCTTATTCATCATCCCTAGGGGATAAATTCTTCACTAATGATCAATCAAATATGGTGGTAGTGAGAAATATTATTTTTTATTTCTTCCATATCTGATTTGATAAGAATGTATTTTCTATGTTATTTATTATTCATTGTATCTTATATCCTTCGTATGATCCCTACAAAATTTGTGATATTATTGAGCTTATTATTATACTTTTCACATTTTTCCCTAGTTACCTAAAATGTTTATTTTTTGGATGATATCATATCACCCAACAATGGATTATCATGGTTCTTATGTTTTCCCCATCCATTATTTTTATTTTTCACTATTTGGTGAATGGGATTAAATTTATAGGAAAGATTAGAGGGTGATCAAACCCCTATAATCATGGATAATAATATATTGACATGTGGATCATTTTTTTATGTATGGATCATGGTGGGATTTGATTTGTGGTTGTTAGTGACATAGATTAAAGGATAGTTCTAACAAATTCATCCATGTTAGAGGTGCGGTGTGATAGGATGAACTACTCAGGGTTTGGGTGGCCGAAATCAAGACATCGGTGATTATACCTGCACGGTCTGTCCTAGGTTTGATTTCTCTAGAATGAATTCAGGCTGGAATGGTAGTTATAGAATCATAGTGTGATGAAGGTAGAGTTATTGAATTTCTATAAAAATCCAACAGAAACATTCTATAGTCTTTGGAAACATGTTCTGTAGTTTCTAAGATGTGATAGCTATGGTTTTGAGTAAAGATAAATATCACACAACATGAATGAATCATGCATTCCATGTGATTCGAGGCTGGTGCTTTTGTGTATTCCTCAATGGTATATAGGCAGGTACATGGCCAGAAACACAAGCATGATGAGTACATAGGTTTGTTCGTGTACCCATAAATGACTAAGGAACCTAGACACAATCCGTGTACACATACAATTCCATTGTCACAGACATAGGCTGATGAAAATAAGAATAAGCTAGAAGGACATTGGTAGCCCTGGGTGGAAAAGACACACCATGTACCACCTATAAACACCATGTATTACCACATGGATAAAAAAGATATTTCTAGTAAATGACACACCCAGGTGTCCAAATGAGGTTACACATCTTGTGAACCTAGGTACATGTCAGGTACCTTCCTCTAGGAACTCCACCTTGCATATTCCATTCTATTGAGCTAACTTTTGGGCCCACGAGTAACCTCTCCTCTATATGTTTCTTGCATAGAACATGATGAGGGACTTAATTTTGGTATTATAGATGTGAAACAAGTTGATATGATCATTATTCTTGTTTTAATGGTGATTGGATAATGGTAGTGATCATGTTGTGTAATTAAGAAGATGTTGGTGTTGTAAACTCCCATGTCACAAAAGGAAGTGGGTTCCCCATACTCTTTGTGGAGTTAGAGTCAGTACATCCCCACATTATTAAAGGGAATTGGACCTCTATCTACTAAGTGTTACTCCTAATTTTTTGATCTCTAGAACTGAGATGGTCCACCATGAGAATTAGTTCTTCATTTGATGTGGAGTACCATAACGAGGAGAATACCACTCCACTCAGATTCTAGTGAACTTTTATGTGATATTTGGCATTGAAGCTATAACATTAGATTTATATGGAGAATCATTGTTTTTGGTATGTCTATAGGGATGGCTATCATATTTCTATCTCATCTGGGTTCGATTATGAGAATATACGTTGGGATTTCATTTCTCGGTGGCAATTAGTTGAGTTGACTACTATTGTATATTTCCCTTTCTCCCTTCATGGTTTTCAAATCGTCTTATTAATTATGTATATACTCACCCCTTAATGGGATTTAACCGTATGATTTTTTAATTCTTCGATGATAGGAATATTCATGGAAATATTAGTGGATCATATAAGTACATGGGTGCATTGTCCAAGTTATGTTGTTAGACATGGAAATCAGGAGCCAAGACCTCTTGAATTTTCTCTTTTCATAAAATTTTTAGTATGGGACTTCATTTATATTTGAGAATTTATTTTTTTACTTTATGATATGGTTATATATATTACTATTCTATGATGTATTCCCAAGAGATTATTTCATGGATTATTATACTCCAAATATTTTTATCTTTATTTATTCATCTGCACCTTATCAGGGATATGGTTGTGTGCTTATGTAAAGGTATATTTCTATAAGGCCTCCAATATTGATATATTACTTTTCAATTATTACCTCCATCCACTAGCCTATATGGTGGCTATCATGGGGAGGCACACAAGGATTGTCACTAGCTAGGAGGGCCCTGGTGATTTGGTTTATAACATAGTTTGATCAGATCATTTATTCCTCAAGTTAGTGTTTAAATTTAGACCCATGGTAAGGATTGGTATAATAATTTGTGAAGTGGTTTTAGAGTGACATGATTCTAGATTCTTGTTAAGAAAAATTATTGTTGATGCGGTGACCAACCTATCTACACAATAGGACTATGTATACCTTCTTGTCTACTCATCATTATAATACATAGGTTATAGATAAAAAATGTTACATACCTTATATAGGATTGGGGATTTATAATTTTATGTCCTTCTTGAGCCATGTCCCCATATATTCTCATTTAATTGTGTTACATATTGATAACTATAAGGATGAAATTTTGATGACAACCGACTTATATTCTGATACAAAATCATAATTATGATATGTAGTGTTACTGCCTCATTTTATTGAACATATCATGATGTGTATCCTTCCATTAGGCATAGATCACTGACAATGCCTATCATGTAGTAGATGGTTCTAGCAAGTTAAAATAAGGATGCACCTAATATGAGTGCAAAATACTATTCTTAATGATAGAGAATGTTAATGACTCAGGGTGATAAAGACCCCTAGGTTGTTAAGTGTTGTCTTGATCGAGTGATTTCAGTCTTCAATATTGTTTTGTCCCGACTAATCAGATATGTGAACTCATAGCTAGTATTCTTTATGGATCAGTAGGGCACATGTAGAGTCTGATAACGTAGAATCATAATGATATGACACACTCATGAATAGAAACCTAGGAATATTTTTTCAATGAGTATTACTATTTTTTTATCACACTCTACATGGATTCAGGAGCTTCTAGAGAAGTAGTAGGGTGATATAATAGTTGTTATGTGATTCGAGTGTTTTATCGACCTCATGTGTTAGTCCATTGATATTTTTTGTGTTGTTTTTTCTGATCACAGACGCTTTATTAGGTCCATTACAATTAAATCCATTCCATCATAGTCTTCATGTGCATTCATGAAAATTTAAGAGTTATGGATTGGTCTCTAGTTACCGAGAGCATCAGATATATAGATTCTAGGAAGTTAGATCCAACAGTATTCATTATATGGTTGAATAATCTGAAACAAATATAAAATTATAGACATTAGGGTCTTAGTGTTGGAGGCATACCCCTTATCACACCTAAACATGTTTATCTATACGGAATAGGTCTTGTAAAAGATCCAATCATCTACAATAGGGGTAATTTTAATTATCTGTTAGGATATGTCACATGGTTTTTAATTTCCCAACCCATAATGATGAGTATGATAGGTTTGCAACGGATGAACCACCATGGTTGAGGTAATTTCATGATTTGGGATCTCCTGGGGGTGGACAGGGAAGACCATAGAGTAGAATTTTCCATAGAATAGAAGGTGGATTGATTGAGGTAAACGATGCTCACGTTTGATGACACTAAAAGATACTCCAACCACAACCACCATCTATCCTATTATAGGATGAGGGAGTTGGTGGTCTTGGTGGTGGGATATTACAAGCATAATGGCTATGACTAGGTTGTATATGATATGGTTCAAGGTATGATAAATATCATTTATACTCTTTCACAAATACTTGTATAAATATTTTTGAGTTATATCTATATCCATGGTAAAATATATAGTGCTTCATGTTGATACCTTAGCCAAACTTCTATGGATAAAGGTTCTTACATGGATTGATTATTTGATATCACACAGCTATTTTTAGTTCAAGTAGGCACATAGTAGGCACAGTTTCTTTCGGTACCTCTTCATAATTATGATAAAATCTTATTCCATAGTATTTGATATATATTAGTTATCCTTGAAGCATGACCATATATAATATCAAAACAAGAGAGTAATATTCATTCAGATAGATGGGGAAAGGTTATCCTTTATTTGTGGGAGAGTACTCATGGTTGAGTAATCCTGGCATGTGACCATGAAACTGAAACCCACCCCCAATAGTTAGTGATATGAGATATTATTGTAGTGGTATATTCAGATTTATATAATTCAATGGTTGTAGATTATTATATAGATATATTTCATGAAGATGTATCAATATTTCCTATGAGGCCATACATTGACTTCTACATCATCTTGGAGCCCAACACCATATCGATATATTTTTCAGAATATCAGATTACCCTAACTAAGCTCTTGGAGTTGAGAGTATTTTTGGGAAAACTTTTATAGAAATGTTTTATTATACCTATTGTGTCCCCCTAGGTGGAACAATTAAGTTCATAAAAAATTTGGATGGGAGTTTGAGGCTTTATGTTGACTATCACCATCTAAATACGGTATTGATAATAATAAATTACCCCTTAAAACATAATATTGAACTCTTTATCCAATTGAGATATATTATTTGGTTCTCAAAGATGAATCTAAATTCTAACTACAACTATTTTAGGGTTCATAATGGTGATATTTCAAAGATGTAATTCTGATGTCACTGCTGACAATATGAGTTAATGATGATACCTTTGGGTGTGAATAATGACCCTTATATGTTCATGGATATTATGAATTAGATCTTCCATCAAAAATTGGAACGATTCATAGCTATATTCATTATTGACATACACATGTATTGTGCGTTAGAGGAAAAATGTACAGAGCATTTGAGGATAGTCCTTGACTTTTTCCACAAGCACTAGCTTTATGGTAAGATCTAGTAGATACATTTATGGATATGTGAGGTTCAATATCTAGGTAATTTCATCCCTAATAATGGTTTAGTGGTGAGAAAATTTACTATTGATATATGTCTTTCTTGAGTGTTACCCAACAATATGATCGAAGTGTAGTAGTTTCCCAGTTTTTGAAGGGTACTACAAAAGGATTGTGGTATACTTCTCTAGGATAGCAGAATCTTTAAATTCCCTAAGACATGAAGTCTATAAATTTACCTAGATTGAGTTTTTTTATAATACCATTGGGGATTTGAGGAAGATATTATACAGTGGTACTATTTTGAGGCAACCAGAAAAGTTCATTGAGTATTTTGGGTTTGTTTGTTCTCTAGAAATGAGATTATTTTCATGTTGATGCAGTGGAAAATTTTGATTGCTTATGGGTTGAGGTAGTTGAGACCCTACGAGCTCGAAAACGTGACTCATAACCTAAAGTTGGTAGTGGTAGTATACACTTTGATGTTATGGAGGAAATATATTTTTGGTGATATTTTTTTACTCAAACCATCATAGTATTAGGTAAATATTTACTTGGATATATCTTAATAGGAGACATAGATTCCCATTGGAGTTCCTATAGGACTAAAAATTTGAGATAGTTGATACTCCTTGGAAGGGAAATGTGGTAGAATATTCTCTTTGATGTATGTCTCATTATCACTTGCTAGATAATGATTCTGAATAGTTATCTTTCTTTCACCTTAACCTAGTGGTGGTGTGATGGGTATAGTTATTAATCAGTCGATGGTGGTGACTCCTCTACTAATTTAGTGTTTGAGAGAGGCACAATTGGGATAGATAAATTGTGAGCTTCAACATGACAATACAACCTCAAGAGATGCACAATATAAAATTTCTAATAGAGGGAAGGACATCATAATTTAGTATAGATGAATGAAGATTCTTCTTATGATTGGAGAGGATTCTATGGGAGATTTTTACACATTCTTTTATAGTTTTACATTTGGTTGTGGAAAAGATGTGCAAGCATCATCAGCGGTAATTTTTTTGGGTTGGAATGAGGAAGAATGTCTTTGAGTTTGTATCTTCTTGTCCTACATGTCAACAAGTAAATGATAAGCATCAGGGACTGGAGGGGTTCTATATTTGTATATTAAAAATATTAAATATATTATAATACAATATAAATTCTATTGATCCTTTATGATAAATGACTATGGTAATATTCTTCCTATAAATCTTTTTATTCTTCTTCATGTGGAATTTGTTGTAATCATGGATATGGATTGGCTCTCTCAGAATAGATCTCGTATCAATTGTTAAAGAAGGTAAGTTACATTTTATATTCAAAATCAACCATCAATAGTTTATTAATGATAGAATGAAATTGAATGGTCGATGTAAACTACTTCAATCAAATGGGTCTTCTATATACTTATGTGGTATATTTGTTGAAATTTTTTGAGAAGAAACTCAAAATTGAAAATGATCATATTGTTTAGTAATAACAATTTAATTTCCTACGGACATACTTTGTATGCCCCTAAATCAAGACGTTTAGTTTTAAAATGATCTTATACATATTTTATAATTATTTTATTGACACATTATATAATTCGACCGATTTAGTTATAGAAAATGATGATTAAACTTCATGGGAATCATGATAAAAAATTTATCCGTCATAATTGTTTTCCATGAGGTGAACCTATTATTTTTTTAAGAATAATAATGGGTCAATGCATCATTACATTGATAATGTGTAATTCTACATGAAGAGGGTCAAGAATAAGTATCTTTGTCCCCATATAGATAATCTATATAATCAATTACAAGGAGCTCTATATGCTTTCATGAATGAACATTGATCTATATATCATCATCTAAGCTCTAGAAAATAATTAATTCCTAAGATAGATTTTGGGATATGGTATAATAGTTATGAATTCATAGTAATGTTATTTTGACTTACGAATGATATTGTAAAATTCATATACTTATTGAACAACATATTTAACGATTACCATGATCAGTTTTCGGTAGTCCTTATAGATGATATTTTTATACATTTAAAGGGAAAGGAGTAGAATTAAGAATATTTTTGAATTGTGTTGAAGGCCTTGGGAGGATAATTTTAATGAAAAATATACCATGTGTGAACTTTGTCTTCAGAATGTTTCATTCAGGGGAAATAGAATCACAAGTGAGGATATATTGGTTATTCATTTAATGATTGAAGTTATTAACGAATGGTTTAAAACAATCCTGATAAATAAAATATATAGTTTTGATTGGCAAGATAGATACTAAAAATGTTTTATGAGAGAATTATCATGACTATAAAATATTCTCACCATGTTCAGTTGAAAGAGGGTTATGTTTTTATTTATAGATGAATGAGATGAGTGTTTCAAATAATTAAAGAGATGGTTGGTCAGTGTGCATATTCTTACACTATCCTCTAATGAATAATGGGTTTTTCTATATTGATGTAGAAATAAGGTGATGGGGATTTTTCCTCATAATGAATTATTATACTAACTACTTATTAAACATTAATAGTTATGGTCCTCAGGGAAATTACCTGAATAATGATTTAGAGTTGGAAGCATTAATTTTTACATTTAAATTGTCAAGTAAGTTTCTGTATCGTGAAATTTTTGAATATATATTGAACATAAAATTTTGATTTATATATATTTACCTAGGAATAGTTGAATATGATCAAGATAATATGTTCCAATTTATCAAAAATTGTGATTTTTCGATACATTAAAACACTTTTAAGGAGAAAAATGTGGTCGATGCTCTATGAAAGAAAGAACATGATAGTTTTTCAATGATAATGATTTAAATAGATCGAATATTTATTGATTTATAAAATATGTATTAGGAAATAATAGGTAAATTGGAAGAAGATATCTTACTAAGATGAATGTTCATCCAACCATATATTGGAAGATTAATAAGGAAAAAAATGGGAGATTAAAATTACAGAATAATGAGAGGAATGTTCCTAACTTAAACCATGATAATTTAGGAAAGATAAGGTTTAGTAATTGAGTAATTGTCACATCTATATCATATATGATGAAGGAGTTATTAGATGAATCTCATGTAACAACAATATCTACTAATGAATGAATTTGGATGATTTATAGATATTTGAAAGAGTATTAATATTGGGGTAGTATAAAAAGGTATATTGAAAATTATGTATCATAATTCCATGTATTTCATCATGTTAAGTATGAGAGACATAATTTAAAGTGGTTTTTATAACCATTACCCTTACAAGAATGGAAATGGGAAAAATCACCCTAGATTTCAACATCAGACTCCCAAAAACATCAAAAGTGATCAGTGACATATGGTTTATAGATGATTTCCTTATAAAGTCATAATAATTTATTTCTATTAGTGAATATTTCCCTCATCATTAACTGGTGAGAATATAGACTACGAAAGTTTTAATGGTTTAAAGAGTACCATATTCTATTATATTTAAAAAAATATAAGGTTTAACTCAATGTTATGGAAAAGCCTTCAAATATATATGGATATAGAGTAGTGTTTTATTAATATTTATAATCCTTATATATATATTCAGAATAATATTTCCAATCAAACTCTATAATACATGTTATGATATTTACCTATAAAATTAATAGGTTTCTTTGATTTAAAACATTCTTCAGTGAAATATTCTTTTACAATAACTTAAAGTCCAGAATACATTGGGATCCCTATGAAGTCTTATATTGTCAGAAATTCATAACTCAAACATGTTGTGATGAAGTGGGAGAAAGAAAAAAGTTGGGGCCTGATCTAGTAGAGTAAATGTAAGATAAGGTTAAAACTATTCGATAGAACATAAGGATTGCTTAGAGACTTCAGTAAATTCATAACAATGATGGTCGATGATATATAGGTATTGAAGATAGAGACAACATATTCCTATGAATATCATCATAGATGAATGTTATGAGATTTGGAATGAAGGGGAAACTAACATCTAGATTTATCGACCCCATTGAAATTATTGATCATATCGAGATGGTACATTATCACATGGTGATTCCTTAAAATTTCTCCCATGTTAATGATGTGTTCCCTATACATCTCTTGTAGTAGTGCATACATGATCCTTATTATGTGATAAACTCAGAGGCCATACAATAAAAGAAATATCACTATAAGGATTAACAACAAATGGATATTTTGGATCATAGAGAAAAAATTCTATGAAACAATACCACTCACCCAATAAATGTTTTCCATGACAATATAAAATTTAAGAAGTTATGTATGAAATTGAATATGCGATGAGGTAGATGTATAGTCAGTTTTTTATGTTGGAGTGGAAAATTTTTTAGGGAGTAATTGATTTATGGTGGTAGAATGTTACATACTAATATTTTATGGTATATTTATTTTTTTAATATATTTTACTTCTTTGAATTATGATGTTATAATGAACATTGATGTTAAAGGAACTTCTACCAAATATTAAAATTATTTTCATATGTGACCATTATGATCATTCTATTAAAATTGAGTAATATTAATAATAATAATTAATTGTCAAAAATTTATGTTTTATACATGTATTAAATAATTTCATTGGTTAATAATTGATTTTAAATGAAAATTAAAAACATTTGAAGTCAAAATAGTTGTTTTTATGAAAAAATTATTTTTTTACATGAAATGTGTGTTTATCCTAATAAATAAACATTATCACTATTTTTGAGTTATTTTAAAGAAATTTATATATTATATATTCTATAAAATGTTTTAAAATTCATCTATTTTTATTATTAGGAATGATATAGGAATAAATCTATTTTTATACAAAATATAGTATTTCTCTAAAAAGATGTTTTCATCATATTTTACATAATTATTATAATATTAATATTATAAAACTTATAGAAATTAAATCAATAAAAATTATAATATATTATTAATTAGGAGGATAGTTTTTTTAAATAGTATATTTTTTTATCTTTGGTCATTATGAATAGTAACTATGGTAAAATTTAAACCCACGATAAAGGATAAAATGAGATAACCTAGGTTAAAACATAGTGTTAAGGTCAGTATTTTCATTTTAATTGTTATGGTATGAATGGAATTTGACTCTTAACACCTTTGAATTTATATATAGACATTTAAGGTACATATGTCCAAGAAAATGACCCATATAATCTTTATAACAATGAATAATACAAAATGTCACTTGCTTACTTCAAAATATCTCTTATGTGTTCACATTAGGATAAAATAAAGTTTTCAATAAATTTTAATATTTATTTTGAGCATAATGAAATTATTTTAATTGTACTAATTTATTTAAATTTTTTTACGATTACATATTAAACATAAATGTTTATATAACTCTAATACTATATTTATTCAATTAATAGAAAAATAAAATAAATGATTTTAAATATATTCAATGTAATATAGTTTGAATGAATTATTGTGTTCAACAAATTTATTAGATAGATATAAAATATTTATGAATTTTATAAGTATGATATTAAAATTTAATAATTTTATTGATTTATATCTTGTCAAATTAAATTATTTGTGTCAAAATTTAAAATAATATTTTATGAAAATAATATTTTATTAAATCATTAAAAATAAATAAAAAAAATATTTAATTAGGAAAATGGGGATATGAAATTATCTAAAATTTCATACCTTTTCCATTCATGTGATACTTTTTACCTTATAATTTAAATTGTGTCCCATTAATATTAAGAATGTCATTTTTACATCTAATATTAAATTAGTTAACCAAAGGGATAATGTAATAAATATCGATTAAAATAGAAACAAAACATATATTTTTTTTATGTGGATATTTGAATCTTATAATCTTTTTATACAAATAACTATCCATTTTGAAGAATATTTATTGATAATTACATAGATATATTTTAATATTTTACATAATAACATGTGTTCTATTTCCCTCCCTTATAAAAGGACACCAATTCCATATCTTCTTTACACCACATTGAGAATCCTAGATAGTTCATATACTAAAACATTATCTTTTAAAAATAATTATCTATATTCTAGTGGTTCTATTAATATTAATGGATCAACCTTAAATTTCATAAGAAAGGAACCAAAAGAGGTATCTTAAAGAATAGGTAATCGTCTTACTCAACGTCTTTAAAATTATATTTTCATTATCCTCTTCTAATTATATGGAATTTATTATAGATTAATATAGTATGTGTCCCAAATATTGATAAATATTATTATTATTATTATTGAACAATAATTTTCCACCATCTTTTTAAACAAATGGGAAATGAAACATATCTCTTAGGCAAACGTACAACCTATTATCTCCACATAGTGATAAAATTCATTTTTCATAATCATATATTATTAGTGGGTATTATGATGGATTTAATGTTCATATATGTTATTGATTATATTATTACACTTCTATAATTATATTACCATATCCACATTCTTACCATTCAATCTATTGGAAAACAATAATGTCTCTCATGGGTACGTGTGGATTACCATCTCCATGAAGTGATGTGATTCATTTATTTATTTAAACATTAATTGGATTGTAATATATATGAATTTAATGAATATATGTGATATATATGATATAAAAATTATTTTACAAAGGTGAATTATTTTTTACCTTTCTTTTTTCATTAATTGAAAACAGAAAACAACATTCATGGGTTAGTAAGACTTTTCATCTCTATAAACGATGAATTTTTTTTCTATCACTATTTTTTATAAATAAATATATAATGAATATATAATGAATATATATATAATTACATCATGATTAAAATTATGTATATTATGGATAAATGATCAATATATACTAATTGAAACCTCCAAACAAAAAATACATAAAAATTGAAGTAGTTATCTCCCGATACTCAGATTTTAACGAAGAATTATAAATATACAGGAAAAAAATGATTGTGAGTAAATAATATATTTTACGATATATGTGAAAATGGTTTCTAAGTAGATGTTTAATAAATTTATATTTAGCATACCATATGTTGTATAACATAAGAATGAAGTCATTCCTTAGTTAAGGGTTTATTTTAATCTCATCATTATTCGATATTGTATATGTTTAAGTACCCACAGTCGGAAATATTTGATATTTTATCATAAATGAAATATATTATCTTATTCACTGGTTATATATACAAATTGAATGTTTTTATTTTCATTTATCTCACATTAAATACTCATGATAGTGAAATAATATTTATAAATAAAATAGTCTTTTTTTCTACTCGGTTGGGAATATTTTTCTTCCATGTACTTATTTTCTGAATTTTTTTTAAAAGAATAATTTTATAATTATAAAAAATGTTTTTAAATAATTTTTTACCCATGTTTTACTTTTTATTTCATAAAATGGATCTCTTTATCATTTCCCGAATGAGGTTTTTATTGTCTTTTTTACAATAGTGTGAAAGGATTATTTTTTACCAAAATGAGATAAAAAAAATCCCCCCTAACCTGATATTTTAATTATTAATAGTTTTCATTAAATTATGACAATATTATTTTCAAATAAATGTTTTTCGGTAAATTTTTTCAAATTATTGGATTAGTAATTTCAAAGTGAATATGTATTTTTCCGTAAGAAATTTTCTTATGATTATTTTAATGTATATTTATATATGTTGACATCCTTTATTTTATATTATTCTTTAATGAATATATAACATAATTATAGAAGAAAAATTATTAATTTTTTGGTTTATGATATGATGGACCAGGGATATTATCGAAATTTCTTATACTAGTTGTTCAATTGTAGATATTTTTGAATTCTACGACATATTGAGTAGGTAGTATTGTTTACTCATGTAATAAATGAATTTTACATATTAAGTTATAGTTTGGGACTCTAATTTCATAACCCCTTGAGTAATAGGTTTGTATCATTAGAAAAAATAGTTTGGTTATTTGGATATGAACTTGACTATTTATATACATATCTCAACATAAACCCTTGATTTTTGGATTTCATACCACAAGATGTCAGTGGTATACATCAGATGCCTAACATTATGAATTCTATCAATGTAAAATAATTTATTTATGTTCATATGATTATTATATTGATATACATGTATAATTATTAGGATTTTTTTATTATTTAAATTTCATTTTCTGATCACTATTTATTCATTCCACACTTCTAAAGTCCTATTTAGCTTTCATTATATGAATACACCTGTTTAACATCTGAGATCAACACCTTTATTTTTTCCTTCCCACATGATCCTAGAATGTGTAATATGATTGATATATAGGGTTATGATAAGGTTTATGATTATTTTCTCAATAAAAATAAATTCTTTAATTTTTTCAAAAAATAATTTTGTATTCAAGTATTTATCTAGTTTCCCAATACTACAAAACAATTCAGTACATCGGGATGTGATTTTTTTTATACAGTACCAATTTAAGATATAAAACACCAGTTATTAGATGCAATTTAGGTGTATTTATTAGAAATATTTTATCAAAATATTTAATCCACCTCATACTAATAATTAGGTAAAAAGATCCTCTAAATTCGGGAGGTTTATTTTTCACGACATTCAACCCTGTAGACATATTTCTCTATGGTGAATGTGGTTTCTCTCTAAAAAGGTTGAATAAAATATTAATATCATTCCTCGATAGATATATAATTGAAAAAAAATCATAGTTCCCAAACAAACCATTTTATGATTCATTTTTGGAAGGATTTTTTCCACATTGTTCGATTCTAGTTTAGATATTGTATTTCTTATGTGGTAAAAATTATAAGTAGAGATAGATTATATATATAATCATGGATATATTCAAAATATATCTCATCATATCAATAAATAATAATATATTAATCATAATTTCATATATTATAACAATAATTAAAATTAACTAAATCCTACTCATATACCAACTACAAGGATCACATTATATTTCAATATATAAATTAATTATTCAATATGAATCGATTTAATTTAAATAATGATTCCCTTTCAATGTTTAGAATTTTAATTAATTTTTTCATAACTCATCTATAAAAAAATGTTCACATAAAAAATTAGATAAATCCATTCGCTATTTATTTTTTTCACAATAAAATACCTGTAATATTTGAAAAAATCATGGAAAATAATAATTATTTTCAACTTGATATTGTAATTTTTTTTACACATACATAAATCCTACAAAAAAATTTAAAAATTTGTATGATAAAAAAGGATGAGAAACTTTTATATGCATTGAATAAAAGAAACTAGTTATCCCAATTCAAAACTATTTGATCATATAAGAGTCTTTGAATTTTACATAATAAATATTGAGTTAAAATGATCATTTAATTTCACATGAAATCTGGTTTGCTGATAAATTTTTTTCATAATAAAATATAAAAAATATAATGGATATATCATATTAATGAAGGTCTATTATAAAACTTGAGAACCCATGATAATAATTTTCATAAAAACATACCTTTTACCCTTAATGGTCATAATTATTCATAACAAAAACACCGTTATCATACCTTATGAAATAAAAATATTTCTATGGAAATTCCTTTGAATGAATAGAAAATTCATGTAGGTTACTTGGAACATAATCTTTAAGGAACCCCTACTATAACCCTTGGAAATAGAATAACCAACTCAGTTAATTCCAACATAATTATATAGAGAACATAACTATTTCATAATGCATCATATATATACTTATATATTAAGATCACCCATCATTATAATAAATTTTCATATACCAAATAATACATATAAAAAATTAAATATTTCATTTCCATTATAAAAAAAATACATTGAACCAATAACTAATACATTTTCAAATATTGATATATTATTTCACTCTAAAACTCCTTTTTCTAAACAAATTTACCCCAAAAAAGTGAAGAAGGGTTTTTATTTTAATAATAGACAGATTGTTGTATGGGAATATAAATATCTAATAGTAGATGAAATTACCGTAACATTTAAAAATGAAATAACATTTTTGATTGAATAGATACATTTTCAAGTAATATAGTGATAGAAAACACATGCAGTACTTTTTTTATATTGGACCATTATAATTTATATACTCTCATATTTAAAAAACCATTATGAATCATAATCTTTGATAATATAGTCATATTATATTGACCATTTAGAATAATATATAATAGGGTATGATAAATTCCAATTGACATTGTTGAAAGAAGAGTCGACATCAACCATTAGGATCATACCATACAAATCCCATTTTTTGGCGCCTCTAAGGGAGTTAACGTCACTGGGATATTCCCTTGACCAAGACCAATATTGGATTCAGAAAATGAATAATGACTAAAAAATTATAGGTGGATTCAATTATCATTATTATATCAGCCCCAAACATGATTGTCGAACCAGCACATGAAAATCTCACCATTACACACATTACCATTAGAGAGTTCATTATTGTAATAAAGTAATATGCATCTAGAACATAAACATATGAAATTATAAATATCAATTTTAATAATACAATGATTATATTTATCTTATTTAATTTTAATTATTAGGTGATTAAATAATTTGTTTGACAAAAACAATGTTTTGATACAATGAAAAAATGTATATTAGTGAAATATATATTTTTAATCAAGTCTCTATTTTTTATTATTTCAATAAATATTGAAATAAAAAATAATTAAATATTATAAAATAATTAAATATTAAATATTAAATAAAAATAGAAATATAATGTTAGGAAATAAATTTTTTTATAAGGAACAAAAAAAGTTATTTTTAAAAAATAAATTTTTCAATAAAATGGGATTTTTTAAAAGTTAAAATTATTATATATAAATATTTATTTTGGAAAAATAAATATAATTATTAAAATAATCACATTTAAATTATTAAATATTGAAGTTTTCATAATTTATATAGATAGTTGAATTTTTGGGTAAAATAAAAATATATTATAAATATACTATTTGTATTATGACATGATAAAACCAAAAAAGGGATGTAATAAATACTAATTAGAGTATTAAAGACCAAAATTATCTTCCAAGTTAATCATAATGTGTTTTTAAGCTATTATATTAATTTTATAATCCATTAATGAAATAGCCAAAACATGTACTTTCTTTTATGGTTTTAAAATCAATTCATTTGAATCATGACACACATCCACATCACTGAGATAATTATTTTAAAAAATTTGGAGCATAACCATATAATATAATTACAACCACTTTTATTTTTGATTATATTGTTTTAAAACTCAAAATTGTTTTTGGTATTGATTAATTTATCACGTAGATTCCAGAACTTATGTTTGGATATTAATAAAGAATGTCCCTTTATTTTTCTCTGTAAACCCACCCAACCATCAATTCCTTCTCTCCAAAAACACTATGACCATGATTTTACTCTACCCTACCCTCTTTATGTCCCTCCCAATGTTTATATGGTATCATATGAAGCTGTCTCAATCATTTAGATGCTCTCTCTAATTGTATGGGATCCTCTCCTTCTCTATACTCAAGCTTCTTATTGAAAATATTCCTTTTGAAAAATGATCATATTAGGATTTGTTATAACATGTAGCTTTTAATTTATTCATTATTTACATTTGATAAGGTACCCATTTCACTCCCATTTAACCCTCCCATGAATCTTTATGTATCCCTGTTATGCAGACGAAATCATCGGGTGATTTTCCATGCCAGACAATTTATACTAAATACCCATTTCCATTTACGGTCATTGGATTATAATATTTTTACCTGTCCTTAATGTACTGGGTATTTACATATATTTAACCCTCAACAATTAATTTTGGGGGTCAAAAGTGATGAAATGAATCTTTATATTATATGATCAATGTGGAACAGTTATGTATGTGCATAATATGAAAGTGACGGGTGTGCCCAAAATTATATCTGGATATAATGAATTGGGTAATGTTATTATCTCATGAGATTACTTGTATGGTTAATAGGAGGATCTTTTATGAACAAAATAATTTTATGTTTTGGATTATAACCATGAAATATGATTATGATGTCATGTTTTCCATTGTTTCCTCATTATCTATTTTCTATTATTCTATAATGTTATATCATGCATCATTATTCAGTATTACGATTAATACCCCTATTATGTTACATTGATATTCCTCATAGATCAGATGTACTAATTTATCTTATGTTATTCTTTGCTTATTCCTTTAATGGGATATATTGGTATCCCCTTTCATATGTAAGTTCTAAGGTTATCCCATGAAGTTTTAAAAAAGATAAATGTATTTTTAAGAACTTGTTACTGAGTTTGAGTTTATATATTTGTATTTCAATATCATTTTTATATGATATGTGCCTAATTACCCAAAGAAACTAGTCCTTATTAACTTTTTGGGTTGTTTTATGTGTACCTTTATGTAACAAAATCATGTAATAAGTTGTAATATAATGTGTGTTTTTATAATGGTTGAACTAATGGGGAAAAATCAATATAATATAAGTTTAAAAATCATTTTGATGTATGAATGTAGAGGACTAAAAAATAATAAATAATATAGGATTTAATCAATGAAATTGTAATGATTGTGTTTTGAAGGGTCATGTTTCATTGTGACAATTCATATCGCCTTATGATACTGGTGACCCATAAATATTCCCTATTCCTAGATAGAAAAGATAATATCATAACACTCAATATTATGTCGTGACCAACATTTTCTCTAATATTATGTATTCATAAAATGAATATTACAATTCGTATATGACATATATAGTTAATCCTACATGAGTCAATCCATGAAATTTTAGTTACGGTTGTGGTATAAAGAAGTTAGATACGACATTGATATACGGATTGAAGTGCATAGAGGATGCTAAAAGACCACAAGTAATGGCATGTATATTATTAATTTTCATGTGGAACCAAAGGTTAAGGAGCTTATGATATTACAGTATATATCATTCCATTAATTGGTTCATCCCTTGAGATAATGGACCAATGAGATAACCTCGTGGATGTATATACATCTCTTCATCTGTATATTTTATTATGGATAATGAATATCCTATGATACAGCTTTAATAATGTAGTATATGGTGTCATAATCCATTATACCACCCCTTATTTCTTTTTTTTATTGTTTTAGTAGGATTATGAATTATCTTCGTATGAAATATGATAGAGTTTGACTATAATGACCATAGTAGATTTGGAGACCATATTCTATCCGGGAATTGGTTCCAAATTCATGGATTCTAGAACTCCCTCTAAAAATTCATACTTCTTGATGAGGCATGTATCCTCTAGCAGGTCTTAGTACACTCTAGACTGATATGTTTACCTTAGGGGGGAATTATCACCCTATTATATAATATTATATGAGATTTTGGTTTGGGGAATCTTGGTAAAGTGGATTCTTGGGATGCTTGGGGTGATAGATTTTCTTGTTAGTCTATCTTAATTGGTGGGACATCGTGTACATAGTTATCTAACATGTAACAATATTTGGGAATGCTTATGTATTCATGTTTTTATTCCCAGAGTAGGATATCAATTACCTATATTTTTCATGAGTTGACTAGACCTTTTATTCATTGTACCTTTTTACTATTTTAGGAATCCTACTTGGAATACATACATTATCACACCTTCCAAGGGATTTTTACTGACACAGTTTGAGTCATAAAAATATTGTGTATAGTTTTGTCGTGAAATTATAGGAAATAATGTTTTTAGTATGAGAGAATTGTGGTTCCCAGAGGTGAAAATAGCTAATGATATTTTTCTATGAGGCCTAGTTCACTATAGAGATCCCTAAACCATAGTTTCTCTAGGTTGGTTTTCACTTTAGTTTTTTATGAGTGTATTTTTTATCCTTTTTTATTTTCTGTTTATATATTTGATACTCATTTATATGTCATAGCATGTCTCATGAACATTTAATTACCCTGCATTATTAAATATCATGTATTCTATTATTGATTTCCTATGTAATGTTTTATGTATTATTAGTGGTAAATCTGGATATTGTTTCCCATATTGTGTGATTTTCATACTTGGTGTAGTCACCAACCCAGACCTATTGGAGTGGGGCCTATGGTGGCACAATTAGCATACTAAAAATCTAGGTTGGATCAAAATGTGTTGGGGAGTGACACTATAAGACTTATTGAAGACCCCTACATAGTCTCCGATTCTCTACTTGGTTATTAGTGTTAAGTGTAGTGGTAATGAAACACTTCATAGCCCATTATATTTGGATAGACTGCCAAAATGAGTCCATTGGTTTCCATAAGTGGTCACTAAATACACTTCAATTATAAGAAATGTTAATTCTCACATTAATTGTTTTCTAATAATATTTATCTTATGAAATTATCCTTTTAAATACTATTAAAATATCAAAAAAAACTCCCCAAATTTGAACTCTTAAAAACAAATTCACCCTAATCTTCCACAATAATGAATAATTTGTTTCTTACATTTTTAAAACACCTGATAACATGGGTCTTTATAATTTAAAATGATTATACATTCTTAATTAATATTAATTAGTATAATACCTTAACTAAAAACACAATGTAATAAAATCTAGTACGCAATTTGGTAATATATCTATTACACACAAGTATCTTTATACAAATGTTCCCACAACCACACAAAAACACACACAAAAACAGACATATATATCCCTATATAACATATATTTTCACAAAATTCTTAATCTATTACATCAATTATAACAATGAGGCAAGAAAAATAAAAATCCATATAGAATAACTCATTTAGCTTCAAATAATTTTGTTATATTTACCAAATGAAATATATAAATCATATATAATTCATCTATGGAGAAAACCACATCACATGACATTTAACAAATAAAAAGTGTGCATTTAACCATTCTTATTCAATAAAATATCTATATTTTTTTAAAAGGCTTACATGATAAAAAACCAATTTTTATGAAATCCAACATAATATGAACAAAATTCCTTTTCAATCATTGATTACAATAGTTTCTTTATTATAATAAAATGGATATAAAATTATGAAGGCCTACTTTCAGTCATCATTAGTAACATAAATCATTAGATAATAATACCAACTATACACCCCAAGTCTACCAATAGAATGAATGCATAAAAAATACGAGTTATAATTATGTAAATAAATTCATCAAATAATTTACACTTATATCCCTTAAGTTAGTTCCAAATCTAAATACTGGACCTTACTCTGTTAATATTAAAAATCATTATAATCCATGACATATCTTTATTATTAGATGTTATAGACAACTCATAGTTTAATTATTAGGTCCAATCTATCATATCCATTTTTTATACACACAAAAAATCAATAAATGAAAATACGGTAATAAAATTTATTTGTTAATTAATAATATAATATATCAACATTTTATTTAATATAATCACTTGCATATAAAAATAGAAAGAACCATATCCCTTAAACTAGTTTTATCTTGACCTTTAACGTATCCTATGTGTTTTTCTCACTAGTGACATTATGAAATAATTTACTAAATTATCGAATAATAACATGAAAAATCCTTACACCACCAGTAATAATGAGCTCTTTAAAAACATGAAGATAGCATGGGCTATTTGATGGGGACTATATTTTCATTTATTATTAGATTATAGAGATTTAATGGTTTTTTATTTATTCACAATCATGTATTAAAAAATTCATTTTTATCCATGTAGAAAACATCATAAATATATTTTAATCAGATGCCTAAAATAATTATAGTGTTTTTTCTCAAATGGCTATGAATTATGAGTTGTTTATTGGAAATTTTATGTTGGGTTGTTTAGGTGGTACATGGTAATCAAGAAGGTATTTGGGAGTTCTAAAAATTAATATAGGAATTATAGTTTAAATTTATCAATTTTTTATTATTATATGCCTTATCCTATATTATAAAATATTTGATAGTTTTTATACTGAACAAGATATGCTATAAATGTTCATAGTATGGTAATATGATATGATGGTTTCATCATAGTATAATTTAGTTACTCATTATAGAGATTTTGAATTCATTCTCATGAGACTTATGATTTTATATTTGTTTCCCAATGCTTATAATTATTATTCTATGTGGATATTGAGTACCTTTTTAGGAGAAGAGTTATATAGAGACTATTTAATAAATGATTATACATTATTATTTTTAATTAATATGACCCCATTCAATTTTCATTCTTATAATTATTTCCTATAGTTTATAGTGGTTGATTATTTTATGAAATGTTCTATATATCAAACATGAGGTCAATATAAGATATGATTTGGTTTGTAGGAACAATTTTTTTCCTTTTTTATCTCTATGAATTTATAGGTTTTAAAGTTCTATTAACATATTATTTCAATATTTTTTTATTCATTGAAATATTTCATTATATTATAAAAATATTTTCTAGGAATATTTTGATTAAATTTCCTTTTCCATTCTCAATTTGAATAACCATATTATTATTGATTTCCTTTGGAAATTCCATAATATTTTTGTAAATAACCAAAGATGTCTGTTTTTATTATTCTAGATTTTTTTACCCAAAATGATTTATTTTCTGATTTTTTATTATTGAAAAATTTATTTATTTCCTATATTTGAGTAATTTTTATTCCTTGGGATTTATGAGAATTTTTTGTATCTTAAAATTTTTTGAATATTAAAGGGTTCACATATATGATTATATTCTAGAAGGATTCATGTATATGATGGAGTATATATTTTTAGTGTATTTATTCTTTTATGTTATTCAATTTTTAAAGGTTTTATGATATCACAGTTCTGATGGACCAATTATATATAAGTTCAAATAGTTTATATATTAAATTATATTGAATTTTTCTTGGATTGATCTGGGGGAAATTTGATAGGTGGAGGTTTAGTAAATTAGGTGTTTTTTGTATATGTGAATATTTTTCAATATTTTGTTAGATATGGAGCAAAATGTGTTAATATAGACAGAAAAAATGAGAATTTATTCCTATTGGTGATGTACTTGACTGGTGGGGGGAATGTTATATTAGTTTTATGTTTCAATATCCATTTATAGTCATTAAAATGGAATTCGTAGAGTCTATTATATGATTAATTCATGTTTTTTCTCTTAAAATATAAAAATATTAATGATGACTATGAGAAGATTTATGATGATGGTGGAAATGATTGTGGGTTTTTTATTTCTCATGGTTGTGTTTTTTTAGAATTTTATTATTATTTTTCTTTCTTGAGAGAATTATCGGAACCTATAATTATTCTATGAGAAAATAACTTGTGTTAAGGGGATGTGTATGACCCAAAAATATAAGATATAAGTGGGATAATATGTGTTTTATATATTACAATTCATATTCCTTTCCACAAATTTAGTTATAAATGATATAAATATTGTATTAATTGTTTTGGAATATGATTCTATAATATATAAATATACTATACACTAGATGGTATACATGGATTTATAGCTGATGTATAAAATTAAGAGTTAAGAGCTTTGGAGACTATTTGTAGTGTGAGTTTATTTAAATCGGAATTTCATTATTTACATTTTTATTAGTATGAGTTATATTATTTTAATATTGATCATGTGATTTCTCTATCATTTTTATAGTTAGTTATGGGATAAAACTATTGTACTTGGATATTATCTTTTTATGTTTTATATTGCGTTTATTAGTTTTTTAACTCAAAGATATGTTATCATGTTATATTAATATTTATTATTTTTGGATTATAGAGGAAGAAAATAGTATGTATTTTATACTCTCTCCCACTAAAAAACACAAAGAACATTATTTTTTCATTATAGATTTATAAGGTTTAGTTGATGATTGTGTCAATCATCCTAGCTCATATATATGAGTAGATAACATGAGGACTATTTATTTAATGACTATATTATCAAGAATTGTATAGATGAGGGTTTTATTTGTATTTACATTTTAACATGATTGTATGCATTTTCCAATTATAATATATTTTATGTAATTTAAATTTTTTGGACATTAATTCATATTATTTATTTTTTAATATTTTTATCGATAAATTATATTTATATTTATGATATTATTGGCTATAATTATTAGTATTTTAGTTAATTAGGGAATTGTATCACATATTTTTCTGATTATACCCTCATTTTTGTTTTCAATCCATGGGCCCATTAATGGTGGGCTTGAGGTAGAACATGTGTATCACTTTTTTCGACACTAGGTAAGGGTCCTACGTGTCAACATGAAATATGAACATAGTTTAGTATACATTTTTTATTAGAAACATAAAATTATTTAATTAACTGTGGGGTAAAATAATAATCATTAAACAAGTCTGGATATAAGGCATATGAAATTAAATAAATAGATAAAAAGAATATATAATAATATGTGTGGACCCTCATCAATTATAGATTATTTCTAAGGAAAAGTGTATTGACTAAAGGCTATTATCATAAATATGGCACATGCATCATCTCGAATAATATAGTTTATGATTTTTATATGTCAGGATCATTGTAAAACAATATACAAATGGTTGAGAAAGGGATAAACTTTTTTTTATTTCTTAGTATTAAAATCCTTTAATTGAGTGTGAATTAATCTTGTATTATTTTTTTATTATGTCATCATTTCATATGTAGAAAGATTAGTAGTAGGAATAAATAACTATTTTTGAATTTTTTGAATCTTTTTCATAGTAATTGAAATTTCTTATGATTAACATCATAATATATATAGGTATAAAATTTTTCTAAATATGAGGGATTGGGTTCTTATTATGTAAATACACTATCCATAGGAGGCAGAGATATCATGTTGGTTGGTTTTTCCACCAAAAGATCATATAATGACTTTGGTAATGAGTTTTTTTTGAAATAAATCATTTTATATTGAATAATTTAAATATAAGATCAAATTGAGTTATAAATCTAGTAGAAAATATTTTGAAAACAAATTTTTAAAATTTCAAATTTAGTGTTCCCTTGAGATAGGAATCAGAATGAGTTTTTGAACCTATATCCTGATTTTTTAAAAACATCACTGATGATCGACATAACTATACTGTCATCGCTGAATCACTGATTGGTATAAGAACATGGATCTTCACATGAATTATTTAAGCATAATAATAAACAGATGAAGTACCTGGATCAATTGGAATCCATTAATGATGTACGCTCTATGTCAAAAATAATTACACAATGGATCCTAATTTAAATCCCTATTGATCATACACACATTTATTGAAATCATGTGGGAATTTTGATCATCTGACTCTGGGCGTTAGCACAATGTTCTGATGACTCCTTCGATGTCTCGTTGATTATCACTTCTCTATTCCATAGATCCAGGAAGAAACACTGTGATCGAACCCCTAGAACTAGATAA
The DNA here is from genome assembly GCA_963277665.1 of Viscum album. NCBI lineage: Eukaryota > Viridiplantae > Streptophyta > Magnoliopsida > Santalales > Viscaceae > Viscum > Viscum album. The sequence goes on from OY728137.1 coordinate 1,216,284,763, forward strand.
TCTCTCTCCATGAATAGAGGGAGATAGAAGAGATAGAATCTCAAAACCATTTTAGAAGTGATTAGTATATGCTGAGATCTTCATTTCATCTATTTATAGTGAATATATTATTATCTTAAATAAACACCTGATACCCAAATATTTATTTCTCACTAAATAATATATATATATATTATGAATATTGAACTTAGTCATTAATATCATTTATATTTTTATAGTTTATATATAATATAATAAATATATTATGTGATTAAACCTGAACCAAAAACTCAGCTCATCACTCCCACAAATATTAAATGAACCATGAATAGTTTAAACAAATATTCATTCAAATATTATATTTCATAATAATTAAATTCAATACCAATTATTCCTAACATTAATAATATGAATTTATTAATTATTATGGTGACCATATATACTTAGAAAAGCCATGAACCTCAGTGGTGGGGTCCACTATGCCTAAATCATATATTCATCATAATAGAGAAAAATTATGAATACGCTATTATGTGTAATCCTCCAAGCCCTTCTCCTGATAGTAATGGAAACTATTAAAATACCATTAGTGGGATCTAGTAACCAATAATGGAAACTAAAAATATTAGTATAATCATAACAATCACAACCAACATATGAGAATGAACTATCAAATACTATCTCTTCGTCTTTAGTTATCTTATATAGTAGGATACACATTCTTGTCATTGTCCTTTTTCATGCTTTATTATTTGATGATATAACTGGTTGAATCTACCCACAACTAAAAAAGAACATGGATATATCAAGAGTATATCATCTTGGTCAATATGGTTGAAGATATATTATTTTTGTAACCTAGAAGAGAAAAATACTTTCTTGACCATTCAACCAATATCATACCACCAATAACGCGCCAAACACAATCCACCTCACCATGATTTAATTGTTAGGGTTTTTTACACACATCAAAGTACATAATAAAATTGTATATAGTGGTAATGATATCATTCCTGGAGACTATTAAACATTTCAATAAATAGTAACAACTAATGACACCCAAAACATGTTGTTTTCCAATAAGTTTGTCCATCCTCATGATCTCTCTACAAGAGATCACCTAGTGTAATCTTAATGAGAAGAAGTCACAATGATTTTGAGCCCCCAACACCTTATAGTCAAACATATACTATTTCCATTCAATAATTATTATCTAGACCATAGAAAAGTTGTTTATGATTAATATCAAACTATCTCTAGGTTCTCATTAGATACTAATAACTGATATAACCTTTGGATATAATAATTAATCTATGGACATTACTGTTAAATAACGGATGTTGAAATATCTACACTATAATTATAAGAATAAATCATGTTTATATAACTGTACATATGATATAGTAAAGAAAATTACTGAATAATTTTTTCTTGAGAACACAATATTAAAAACTCCCTCTTACACTAGAGACTACTTTCTAGCTAAAAATCTCAACTCTCACATGATTAAGATAATGTTTTTTCCAAGTAATATCATTAGCTGTTGGGCCTTCTGTGATTTTATCCTTTAGAACTTCTACTAAAGGATACCTCACCTCCTTAAGTAAAAAATCTCAAGATATGATATATATGAGTATATTTCTTTTTTCCACATTCATAACTTGACGTCTTGGATAGGAAAAATATCATAGTTTACATGATGATAATACGTTACATACTAGGTGTGATTCCAAGAATTGGAACAATTTTTTGTTTATAATAACTACTTCTTAACTACATTGGAATCTTCTAACATAGTTGGTATTTATATGTATGGATACCACAAGATTTTATGAGCTTGTCTCGCTCATTAAATGTATCCTAACTACGATAGAAGTTCACATGGATCTAAGGAAGACTAGTTTATGTCTCCTAAAAAATCTTATCCTTTATTCTTCATTTATTAGGTATATGTTCTTCTTGAACATTCCATAGTAGAATAAGATAGTTCTGACTTCTTTAATTGAAGTTCTCCTATATATAACATATTTTTTTGTAATAAAATATATCCTTTAATATCTATTCTTGTATATATCATGGAATATGTGATTGATGCATCACTAAAATTTATGGATTTAAAAACACCATGTTAATATTCTTCTATGTCCTAAACAATTAATCCTGGAGAGATTATCCATGTGACACTTGAAACAATTATTCTATCAAATTTTTCCAACATGTAGTTCAAAATACCATGTCACCATATATACAATTGACTAGTTCTATGAAACTGTTAGATCTACAAAATTTAATCCTCTTCCCTAGAGCATAGATTTCAAATTTATTTCATTTAGTAGAGAATATATTTTATTCTAGTCATAATTAACTATTCAACCAACTATTGTTTCCATACATTTAAAAAAACATTTAACTTTGAAAACATTGGAATTCCCTCTAACCTCTAATGGACACATGGAAAAAATATATTTAAAAATGAATACTCTAAGATATTGTATCTTACTGCATTCCTAAATAGTATTTCAATAACATGAAACCATTATTATAATTTTGTGACATGTCCATACCATTCTATTTATGTCATATAGGTACCTTCCACAATTGGTGGTCATGAAATTAGAATCTCAATAAAATTACTATAGAATGCATCCATTATAAGTAAAATTGAAATGTATTTAGGCATCCTGAAATGGTATAAACAAATGACCCTTATTATTACCAAAAAATAACTATCCATGTATAATCTATTCTGAATAATGATGGTAGTGTTCAAAATTTGTAATCCACATTACATTTTGATACATGGAATCTGTTATTGAATTTTATTTGATCTTGAAAATCTTAGATAATTTCTATTTACTATCTATTTGTATGAAATATTATTCATATTGAATAATAGATCACTGAACATAGTGAATTAAAAACCGTCACTATTTATTTTCCTTCTTACTTATTATGTGTCTCTGGAACATTTAGAAATAGTTCCTATTCTAACTAGTTTCTAATTTTATGCATTGACTAAACCCATGTTAGTGTGGAACCCACAATCCCTAAAATAGATGTACTACCTTTATAGAAATTTATTTTATCACATTGTTACCACTATTATATCTTATTTATTTATTTAAAATCATAATAAACCATTAGAATAGTTAATTTTTATGCACATAATGATTTCTTGATGCATGTCTGTTTATGTTCTAACAAACTCTATGCATCCAAAAACATGTCCTTATGACATAATGGATGTTCCATCATAATAAAATAGTTATTCTATCCATTATTCATTATAGTTGTTAGGATATCACCATTAGTTTAAGAACATTTCATGAAATATAATGATTATTTATGTAAGTAGCAACATTGAAACTCTGTATATCATAAATGTATTTTATAGAATTTGAATTTATGAATTTCTCTAAAATACATTTTGTTAATCAATGTTAAAATGTAAGAATTATTCATCAATCCTTCTAATTAACATCAATGTGATAATGTAGATAAGGTAATGTTCATTTTTGAATTACTCCATGGTACATTATATTGACTGATGAATTTTTGGTGAAGATATTATTCAATATGCTAATCTATTGAAACTCTACGGTCGTGTCATTATTCAATTTTACATACCTTTATTACATAAAAGAATCCTATAAAGTATATATACCTCTATATTTCCCTTGGAAGCAGTCATGCTCATCATATGAACTAATTTTGAATGTTTTGTGACGTAAAATTATTTCTAATGGTTTATTTTTGAAACTAAATAATTTGATAATAAAAAAGTTGTTTAGATTTACCTATCCTAAATAAATAATTGGGTATAAACTCGATGATGACTTTTTTTTACTTCAAAAATAATTATCTTACCGTAACTAGATATAAAAGTCTTAAATTTTATAATCCCAATGCATTTCTGATGACTCATGTATTACTTAACTATTATTTGGGTATTCGACACCAAAAAAAATTTATTCCAGTACAAAGAATAATTTCTACTTGTTTCTAAAGGGAATATAAGATATATGTTTTGATTATAATCAATATTAGTTTTACAAGAAAAATTTAATTGTAAATAGAGAAGTTGTTTAATTATCATCGTTTACTAAAGATTCGCCCTTTCTAAACCGCTTGGAGTATACACCTAACTTCTAATAACATTTCTATATTTACATGGTTAATGTTTTTAAATCTATATATGTGATAGGAATACATTATTTAATACCCAATAAGTAAAACCAAAACAATTTTTTGATGAATATACATAAAAATAAAGCAGTAACAATATTCTTTAATTTAGTTTATGGAAATAAAAGTCTAAAATATTATATTCTAAATTTGATCTGAAAATAACCTCATATTAATACATGATTCATTAAAGGAAATTGAGAATATGATTTTGTAGTGATTTTCCATAGGCCTTTTGTCCTTGTCTTTAATTTTTTTTTATAATAATTAATGATCAAACTTTCTATTGTATTCTTTTTTTACTTTGGGATACATACCTTAAAAGGTAAGGAGGGTTTCACTCAATACTGTATATTTTGTAACCTAAAATGAGACATTAGTAAAAGGTTGAAAATGATATGTGAAAAGGATACATGGAAATATTTTGATTCATCTTTCAATTTTCACATTCTGGTGTAATCATCACCTTATTTGTATCAAGGATAACATTATTTATACAACTTCTCAAGGATGAGACTACAAGTTTTATCATCGATTTATAATGTAATGACCACAACTAGCATCAGACATTGATGATTTCATAATTAAATAACAATCATATGCACTCAACATTAGTCTTTTTTTAGAATTTTTTACATGATCACTTCTTGAGTTAGTTTAACATGTATTGAGGACACTAGAGCCTAGTATTTCAAATATTGCAGAATTTTGACCAAGGACAAATACTAATCATAAAAACATATGATGATTTTGATATTTACATGGTCCATTTTTAAATAATAGTATTATTTGTGATATAACATTTCATTTTTCTACAAAATTAAATTTTTAGAAGACTAGTTCTTGTTATCACGACTACTGATTTAGACATTTTGAATAATTAATTTTGTCATTAGATGTATCACACAATTTTATCAATTTCTAGGAACCCTGTATGTTAAAATTAGAATACTATAATTATTAAGTATTCTACTAGAAAGGATCCCTAAACTCCCCCACATAGTCTGCAATAATTATCTATGACACTACTCAGAGGGTTCTAGGTAGGCATTTGGCTGGACAAGCACACTAATTAATGATTCCTTGTTATGTTGAGGGAAATCCCATCTTCTAAAATCATAAACTCATTTACTCAACACATCACTCTAAAATTAGAGAAAGTTATCATGAATAACCCTTACTACCACTTTATTTATGTCAAGCCACACTTTCATAAAAACTCTCCTCTATTAAGAGGCACCCTCGCTTTTGGCGTGACATGCACTCGAAAAAACCCAGTTTTAATAAATTTGAATGATGGAAGGTAGTTAAGTCATAATATTTCATTGGGGGAATTTGTGTTTTTAATGTGATGAAGGCTACCATTCTCTATTTTATAAGCATGTCCTATTTGATCACAATGATAATAGAATATGTAATTAATAGAAAAATGTATCACATCACCGGTTTATTTTATCTATGAATTCTTTTTTATAATTCTATGTATTCGCATGTTAACTACACATACAGAAATATATAAACCATGAAAAAATAAAATGATGACCATATCATGATCCGATTATAATGGTTGATCCATTGAGTGAATAATGGATCACGAAAGACCCAATGGGATATACCTTGAGTTTTTTCACTTGCAACATTAGTTGTGTCACCACATATCCAACACCTTATACTCCTATCTAGTGTGTCACCATAGCATGGTGAAAAATGTATCATTTACCATCTCATTATTATACAAAAATAATCTCTCCCAGTTGAGGGGAACCGGGGAGTTAGTATGAAACTATGAATTAGACATGCAGGCCCTTATATATATAAATACATTGAGACAATAAATAGATATACTTTTATTAAATTAATTATTACATAATATGTTTTCAATTAATAAATTCAAAAAATGATTAAACATGCACTGGACATACATTGGTCTATCCAAGGGCACTTGATCAGTCCAGTATCCTTTAAACATGTATATGAAAACAAAATGAAATCATTAAAATTTAACATTCAATAAAAAAAATTGAGGGAGTTTAATTGAGTAAAAAAATCATGCAAATTTTTAATTTAGTAATTTTTTTTCCTTTGGTAACAATAATTAATTTCATTTTACAGCAGCTTGAAATTCCAAATCTTACCCTACATTGATTTTCTCAGGTAGGGGGCGATGTTCAGATAGGAACGATAGTGAAGGCGTGACCCACAATAGGAGTTGTGGTGCTTTAGGGAGGAGCTACGGTGGGCAGAGACTAATGGATGATCAACGGATGGATGGGGTGGTCGCGGGAGGCTAGATCCATGACGACCACTACTAGTCGGATCCTAGATAGCTGATTAAAGGATCTTTCAAATCCAAATTCTGGCGATAGAGCGGGCGACCCATAGAGACGATGGTGCATATGAGCCATGGGATGGAGGTCAGAGGTAGAAGGCTGGTTCATAGGGATCAGAATCTAGTGGGGCTCTTACGCATGGGGACTAGGGTGACCAAATAGAAGGAAAACCATGAAGTGGTGGTATATGAGACAGTGTCCACCACGAGTGGCTACAGGAGTCCCACTGGTTCAAGGGAGAGACGGTGGAGGAAGGGAGCCAACAAATACTGGTCATTCGACTCAGATTAGGTAGAGGAGGGGATCATGGGATCCTGATTCACTCAACATGAGGAAATTTTGTAGACCATATAAGGAAGAGGATCTGGAGTGTGTTGGGAGCTAGTAGGTTTATGGTTTGCCAATGGTAGGGGGCCACAATGACCAACTTCTTTTCATAATGCCCTTTTTAATGAAAAATTTCCAGAACTCTTTTTTTGTTCTATTCTCCAAGACAACCTCTCCATCCCCACCACTTTATGTCTTTTTATTTTCATAAAAAAAAATACAGCGCCAAAAAATTTGTGATATAAAATAATAATAATAATTTAATGTAATTACATCATAGGTGTTAGAATATATGATTCCGGGAAGTAGATTTCAGGAAGGTGATTAGGTTCACCAGAAAAATGCCTTTGTCATTGTTTTGTGAAAATAGAAAATAAAAATAAAAATATGTCTTTATTTTATTCAAAAAATAGAAAAAATAACCATTTTTTAAAATTTAATTTGAATTCAAAACATCTGATGGCTGTAGACATGTCATGCAATGTCGAATTGAAAATCCTTATACGACATCAAGATTGTAATGACTTCCTCCTCATATTTTTATGCAAGTTTAATTTTTGTATTGATAGAATAATTTCATGCGTTGATATAATACTAGTTGTTGTTATTGTTCGTGCAGTGGAGGTCCTAAAAATGTGGGATTCAAAAAAATCATTGATGATCGACATGACAATATAATTATCAGTGAATTACCACCTGACATAAACCTTTGGATCATTACATGAATAATTTAATAACATAAGTAAACCTAATAATTACATTGATTGATCTAAAGCTACACTCGATGACGTCTTGCTGTTAGTGATTGTTGATTTAAGGATCTAAATATGAATTCATCTATATCATCCAAATGAACTTTGATATCTTTTTGGAAAGCCGATTTTTTTGAATCCAGATGCTAGCGCGGAGTTCCAATAACTCCTTAGATATCACATCGATCGCTACTACTTTTTTCCATTTATTTATGAAGAAATACTATGGAAAATATCTCAAAAATAGCACATCTATCTCTAATAATAAGGGGCAAGAGAATAGAATGAAGCTCTCACCATTTGAGAAGTGAATAGTATATAGCGAGAGGTTATTTTATTCTATTTATAGAGAAAAAATAAATATCTGGCGTAATCACCTCATACCTGAATATTCATTTCTCAGTAAATAAATAATATATACTATGACTATTTAAATATGTTATTAATATAATTAATATTTTTATAATTTCTTTGTAATATAATAATAACATTACGTGACAAAACTCAAGCCCATAATTCAAGTCATCATTACCACAAATATTAAATGTACATTTAATATTTTAAACTGATATTCATTTGAATAAAATATTTTCTAATAAATAAATTCAATACAAATTATTTTTAATATTAATAATAGGAATAAATTTATTCATTTGGTGATAGTATATCATTAGAAAAACCAAGAAAATAGGGGTGGGTCCCACCATGTCCGAAACTTATATTCACATGAATATGACATAATTTTGAATAAGTTATTGTTTGTAACCCTCAAGGACCTTATCTCGATAGTGGTGGATACTATTCATATACCAATAGAGGGATCTAGAAACCCATCATGGAACCTAAAAATATAAGAATATTTATATAAATAAAAACATCTTCTGAACTCACAATGCATAATATAATCACATTTTCATTAAATATCTCATAATGCAGGACACACACATGTGTCATAGTAATTTTTATTGATCTTTTAATTACTGATCTAACTAGATGGATTTTCACTTGACTACCAGGGCCATGGATTTATTAATCTACTATCACCCTGATCAATGTGCCCCGAGATATACTACTTTCTTAACCAGGAAGTGACAATTCCTTTATTTACCATTAAACTAATGTCATAACACCCACAATGAACCCAACACAAGACACCTTTCCACACTTTCATTAACATGGTTTATACATTTATTATTGAAGAAAATAAAATATAACTCATTGGTAATGATATTAATTCATGAGACCATTACACATGTATATAGATAAGTACAACCAATGAAACCCAAAACATGGGGTTTTCCTATTGGCGGGTCAATTCTCATGATCTCATTACTAAAGATCACCAAGTGAAAAAATAATGTGAAGAAGTATCAATGTTTATGATCCCCATCACCTGAAAGTAAAAAATCTACTGTGTCTAGTATTTAAGATGTTTTTAGACCATAGTACAATTTTTTATGATTAATTTCATAGTATATAGAAGTCATTATTATAGCCTGAGATATTCTATAACCTTTTTATATTACAATTAATCTATGTAAATTACCATTAAATAGTCGACAGAAAAATATATTCACTATAATGGTTTGAATAAATCAAGTATATATTACTGTAAAAATGATAGGGTAATCAACATCTCTTCATAGTTCATTTCAGGGAACCCACAATTACAACATATCCAAAATTAATTATATTTATATTTATGATATTATTGGCTATAATTATTAGTATTTTAGTTAATTAGGGAATTGTATCACATATTTTTCTGATTATACCCTCATTTTTGTTTTCAATCCATGGGCCCATTAATGGTGGGCTTGAGGTAGAACATGTGTATCACTTTTTTCGACACTAGGTAAGGGTCCTACGTGTCAACATGAAATATGAACATAGTTTAGGATACATTTTTTATTAGAAACATAAAATTATTTAATTAACTGTGGGGTAAAATAATAATCATTAAACAAGTCTGGATATAAGGCATATGAAATTAAATAAATAGATAAAAAGAATATATAATAATATGTGTGGACCCTCATCAATTATAGATTATTTCTAAGGAAAAGTGTATTGACTAAAGGCTATTATCATAAATATGGCACATGCATCATCTCGAATAATATAGTTTATGATTTTTATATGTCAGGATCATTGTAAAACAATATACAAATGGTTGAGAAAGGGATAAACTTTTTTTTATTTCTTAGTATTAAAATCCTTTAATTGAGTGTGAATTAATCTTGTATTATTTTTTTATTATGTCATCATTTCATATGTAGAAAGATTAGTAGTAGGAATAAATAACTATTTTTGAATTTTTTGAATCTTTTTCATAGTAATTGAAATTTCTTATGATTAACATCATAATATATATAGGTATAAAATTTTTCTAAATATGAGGGATTGGGTTCTTATTATGTAAATACACTATCCATAGGAGGCAGAGATATCATGTTGGTTGGTTTTTCCACCAAAAGATCATATAATGACTTTGGTAATGAGTTTTTTTTGAAATAAATCATTTTATATTGAATAATTTAAATATAAGATCAAATTGAGTTATAAATCTAGTAGAAAATATTTTGAAAACAAATTTTTAAAATTTCAAATTTAGTGTTCCCTTGAGATAGGAATCAGAATGAGTTTTTGAACCTATATCCTGATTTTTTAAAAACATCACTGATGATCGACATAACTATACTGTCATCGCTGAATCACTGATTGGTATAAGAACATGGATCTTCACATGAATTATTTAAGCATAATAATAAACAGATGAAGTACCTGGATCAATTGGAATCCATTAATGATGTACGCTCTATGTCAAAAATAATTACACAATGGATCCTAATTTAAATCCCTATTGATCATACACACATTTATTGAAATCATGTGGGAATTTTGATCATCTGACTCTGGGCGTTAGCACAATGTTCTGATGACTCCTTCGATGTCTCGTTGATTATCACTTCTCTATTCCATAGATCCAGGAAGAAACACTGTGATCGAACCCCTAGAACTAGATAATCTCTCTCCATGAATAGAGGGAGATAGAAGAGATAGAATCTCAAACCATTTTAGAAGTGATTAGTATATGCTGAGATCTTCATTTCATCTATTTATAGTGAATATATTATTATCTTAAATAAACACCTGATACCCAAATATTTATTTCTCACTAAATAATATATATATATTATGAATATTGAACTTAGTCATTAATATCATTTATATTTTTATAGTTTATATATAATATAATAAATATATTATGTGATTAAACCTGAACCAAAAACTCAGCTCATCACTCCCACAAATATTAAATGAACCATGAATAGTTTAAACAAATATTCATTCAAATATTATATTTCATAATAATTAAATTCAATACCAATTATTCCTAACATTAATAATATGAATTTATTAATTATTATGGTGACCATATATACTTAGAAAAGCCATGAACCTCAGTGGTGGGGTCCACTATGCCTAAATCATATATTCATCATAATAGAGAAAAATTATGAATACGCTATTATGTGTAATCCTCCAAGCCCTTCTCCTGATAGTAATGGAAACTATTAAAATACCATTAGTGGGATCTAGTAACCAATAATGGAAACTAAAAATATTAGTATAATCATAACAATCACAACCAACATATGAGAATGAACTATCAAATACTATCTCTTCGTCTTTAGTTATCTTATATAGTAGGATACACATTCTTGTCATTGTCCTTTTTCATGCTTTATTATTTGATGATATAACTGGTTGAATCTACCCACAACTAAAAAAGAACATGGATATATCAAGAGTATATCATCTTGGTCAATATGGTTGAAGATATATTATTTTTGTAACCTAGAAGAGAAAAATACTTTCTTGACCATTCAACCAATATCATACCACCAATAACGCGCCAAACACAATCCACCTCACCATGATTTAATTGTTAGGGTTTTTTACACACATCAAAGTACATAATAAAATTGTATATAGTGGTAATGATATCATTCCTGGAGACTATTAAACATTTCAATAAATAGTAACAACTAATGACACCCAAAACATGTTGTTTTCCAATAAGTTTGTCCATCCTCATGATCTCTCTACAAGAGATCACCTAGTGTAATCTTAATGAGAAGAAGTCACAATGATTTTGAGCCCCCAACACCTTATAGTCAAACATATACTATTTCCATTCAATAATTATTATCTAGACCATAGAAAAGTTGTTTATGATTAATATCAAACTATCTCTAGGTTCTCATTAGATACTAATAACTGATATAACCTTTGGATATAATAATTAATCTATGGACATTACTGTTAAATAACGGATGTTGAAATATCTACACTATAATTATAAGAATAAATCATGTTTATATAACTGTACATATGATATAGTAAAGAAAATTACTGAATAATTTTTTCTTGAGAACACAATATTAAAAACTCCCTCTTACACTAGAGACTACTTTCTAGCTAAAAATCTCAACTCTCACATGATTAAGATAATGTTTTTTCCAAGTAATATCATTAGCTGTTGGGCCTTCTGTGATTTTATCCTTTAGAACTTCTACTAAAGGATACCTCACCTCCTTAAGTAAAAAATCTCAAGATATGATATATATGAGTATATTTCTTTTTTCCACATTCATAACTTGACGTCTTGGATAGGAAAAATATCATAGTTTACATGATGATAATACGTTACATACTAGGTGTGATTCCAAGAATTGGAACAATTTTTTGTTTATAATAACTACTTCTTAACTACATTGGAATCTTCTAACATAGTTGGTATTTATATGTATGGATACCACAAGATTTTATGAGCTTGTCTCGCTCATTAAATGTATCCTAACTACGATAGAAGTTCACATGGATCTAAGGAAGACTAGTTTATGTCTCCTAAAAAATCTTATCCTTTATTCTTCATTTATTAGGTATATGTTCTTCTTGAACATTCCATAGTAGAATAAGATAGTTCTGACTTCTTTAATTGAAGTTCTCCTATATATAACATATTTTTTTGTAATAAAATATATCCTTTAATATCTATTCTTGTATATATCATGGAATATGTGATTGATGCATCACTAAAATTTATGGATTTAAAAACACCATGTTAATATTCTTCTATGTCCTAAACAATTAATCCTGGAGAGATTATCCATGTGACACTTGAAACAATTATTCTATCAAATTTTTCCAACATGTAGTTCAAAATACCATGTCACCATATATACAATTGACTAGTTCTATGAAACTGTTAGATCTACAAAATTTAATCCTCTTCCCTAGAGCATAGATTTCAAATTTATTTCATTTAGTAGAGAATATATTTTATTCTAGTCATAATTAACTATTCAACCAACATATTGTTTCCATACATTTAAAAAAACATTTAACTTTGAAAACATTGGAATTCCCTCTAACCTCTAATGGACACATGGAAAAAATATATTTAAAAATGAATACTCTAAGATATTGTATCTTACTGCATTCCTAAATAGTATTTCAATAACATGAAACCATTATTAGAATTTTGTGACATGTCCATACCATTCTATTTATGTCATATAGGTACCTTCCACAATTGGTGGTCATGAAATTAGAATCTCAATAAAATTACTATAGAATGCATCCATTATAAGTAAAATTGAAATGTATTTAGGCATCCTGAAATGGTATAAACAAATGACCCTTATTATTACCAAAAAATAACTATCCATGTATAATCTATTCTGAATAATGATGGTAGTGTTCAAAATTTGTAATCCACATTACATTTTGATACATGGAATCTGTTATTGAATTTTATTTGATCTTGAAAATCTTAGATAATTTCTATTTACTATCTATTTGTATGAAATATTATTCATATTGAATAATAGATCACTGAACATAGTGAATTAAAAACCGTCACTATTTATTTTCCTTCTTACTTATTATGTGTCTCTGGAACATTTAGAAATAGTTCCTATTCTAACTAGTTTCTAATTTTATGCATTGACTAAACCCATGTTAGTGTGGAACCCACAATCCCTAAAATAGATGTACTACCTTTATAGAAATTTATTTTATCACATTGTTACCACTATTATATCTTATTTATTTATTTAAAATCATAATAAACCATTAGAATAGTTAATTTTTATGCACATAATGATTTCTTGATGCATGTCTGTTTATGTTCTAACAAACTCTATGCATCCAAAAACATGTCCTTATGACATAATGGATGTTCCATCATAATAAAATAGTTATTCTATCCATTATTCATTATAGTTGTTAGGATATCACCATTAGTTTAAGAACATTTCATGAAATATAATGATTATTTATGTAAGTAGCAACATTGAAACTCTGTATATCATAAATGTATTTTATAGAATTTGAATTTATGAATTTCTCTAAAATACATTTTGTTAATCAATGTTAAAATGTAAGAATTATTCATCAATCCTTCTAATTAACATCAATGTGATAATGTAGATAAGGTAATGTTCATTTTTGAATTACTCCATGGTACATTATATTGACTGATGAATTTTTGGTGAAGATATTATTCAATATGCTAATCTATTGAAACTCTACGGTCGTGTCATTATTCAATTTTACATACCTTTATTACATAAAAGAATCCTATAAAGTATATATACCTCTATATTTCCCTTGGAAGCAGTCATGCTCATCATATGAACTAATTTTGAATGTTTTGTGACGTAAAATTATTTCTAATGGTTTATTTTTGAAACTAAATAATTTGATAATAAAAAAGTTGTTTAGATTTACCTATCCTAAATAAATAATTGGGTATAAACTCGATGATGACTTTTTTTTACTTCAAAAATAATTATCTTACCGTAACTAGATATAAAAGTCTTAAATTTTATAATCCCAATGCATTTCTGATGACTCATGTATTACTTAACTATTATTTGGGTATTCGACACCAAAAAAAATTTATTCCAGTACAAAGAATAATTTCTACTTGTTTCTAAAGGGAATATAAGATATATGTTTTGATTATAATCAATATTAGTTTTACAAGAAAAATTTAATTGTAAATAGAGAAGTTGTTTAATTATCATCGTTTACTAAAGATTCGCCCTTTCTAAACCGCTTGGAGTATACACCTAACTTCTAATAACATTTCTATATTTACATGGTTAATGTTTTTAAATCTATATATGTGATAGGAATACATTATTTAATACCCAATAAGTAAAACCAAAACAATTTTTTGATGAATATACATAAAAATAAAGCAGTAACAATATTCTTTAATTTAGTTTATGGAAATAAAAGTCTAAAATATTATATTCTAAATTTGATCTGAAAATAACCTCATATTAATACATGATTCATTAAAGGAAATTGAGAATATGATTTTGTAGTGATTTTCCATAGGCCTTTTGTCCTTGTCTTTAATTTTTTTTATAATAATTAATGATCAAACTTTCTATTGTATTCTTTTTTTACTTTGGGATACATACCTTAAAAGGTAAGGAGGGTTTCACTCAATACTGTATATTTTGTAACCTAAAATGAGACATTAGTAAAAGGTTGAAAATGATATGTGAAAAGGATACATGGAAATATTTTGATTCATCTTTCAATTTTCACATTCTGGTGTAATCATCACCTTATTTGTATCAAGGATAACATTATTTATACAACTTCTCAAGGATGAGACTACAAGTTTTATCATCGATTTATAATGTAATGACCACAACTAGCATCAGACATTGATGATTTCATAATTAAATAACAATCATATGCACTCAACATTAGTCTTTTTTTAGAATTTTTTACATGATCACTTCTTGAGTTAGTTTAACATGTATTGAGGACACTAGAGCCTAGTATTTCAAATATTGCAGAATTTTGACCAAGGACAAATACTAATCATAAAAACATATGATGATTTTGATATTTACATGGTCCATTTTTAAATAATAGTATTATTTGTGATATAACATTCCATTTTTCTACAAAATTAAATTTTTAGAAGACTAGTTCTTGTTATCACGACTACTGATTTAGACATTTTGAATAATTAATTTTGTCATTAGATGTATCACACAATTTTATCAATTTCTAGGAACCCTGTATGTTAAAATTAGAATACTATAATTATTAAGTATTCTACTAGAAAGGATCCCTAAACTCCCCCACATAGTCTGCAATAATTATCTATGACACTACTCAGAGGGTTCTAGGTAGGCATTTGGCTGGACAAGCACACTAATTAATGATTCCTTGTTATGTTGAGGGAAATCCCATCTTCTAAAATCATAAACTCATTTACTCAACACATCACTCTAAAATTAGAGAAAGTTATCATGAATAACCCTTACTACCACTTTATTTATGTCAAGCCACACTTTCATAAAAACTCTCCTCTATTAAGAGGCACCCTCGCTTTTGGCGTGACATGCACTCGAAAAAACCCAGTTTTAATAAATTTGAATGATGGAAGGTAGTTAAGTCATAATATTTTATTGGGGGAATTTGTGTTTTTAATGTGATGAAGGCTACCATTCTCTATTTTATAAGCATGTCCTATTTGATCACAATGATAATAGAATATGTAATTAATAGAAAAATGTATCACATCACCGGTTTATTTTATCTATGAATTCTTTTTTATAATTCTATGTATTCGCATGTTAACTACACATACAGAAATATATAAACCATGAAAAAATAAAATGATGACCATATCATGATCCGATTATAATGGTTGATCCATTGAGTGAATAATGGATCACGAAAGACCCAATGGGATATACCTTGAGTTTTTTCACTTGCAACATTAGTTGTGTCACCACATATCCAACACCTTATACTCCTATCTAGTGTGTCACCATAGCATGGTGAAAAATGTATCATTTACCATCTCATTATTATACAAAAATAATCTCTCCCAGTTGAGGGGAACCGGGGAGTTAGTATGAAACTATGAATTAGACATGCAGGCCCTTATATATATAAATACATTGAGACAATAAATAGATATACTTTTATTAAATTAATTATTACATAATATGTTTTCAATTAATAAATTCAAAAAATGATTAAACATGCACTGGACATACATTGGTCTATCCAAGGGCACTTGATCAGTCCAGTATCCTTTAAACATGTATATGAAAACAAAATGAAATCATTAAAATTTAACATTCAATAAAAAAAATTGAGGGAGTTTAATTGAGTAAAAAAATCATGCAAATTTTTAATTTAGTAATTTTTTTTCCTTTGGTAACAATAATTAATTTCATTTTACAGCAGCTTGAAATTCCAAATCTTACCCTACATTGCTTTTCTCAGGTAGGGGGCGATGTTCAGATAGGAACGATAGTGAAGGCGTGACCCACAATAGGAGTTGTGGTGCTTTAGGGAGGAGCTACGGTGGGCAGAGACTAATGGATGATCAACGGATGGATGGGGTGGTCGCGGGAGGCTAGATCCATGACGACCACTACTAGTCGGATCATAGATAGCTGATTAAAGGATCTTTCAAATCCAAATTCTGGCGATAGAGCGGGCGACCCATAGAGACGATGGTGCATATGAGCCATGGGATGGAGGTCAGAGGTAGAAGGCTGGTTCATAGGGATCAGAATCTAGTGGGGCTCTTACGCATGGGGACTAGGGTGACCAAATAGAAGGAAAACCATGAAGTGGTGGTATATGAGACAGTGTCCACCACGAGTGGCTACAGGAGTCCCACTGGTTCAAGGGAGAGACGGTGGAGGAAGGGAGCCAACAAATACTGGTCATTCGACTCAGATTAGGTAGAGGAGGGGATCATGGGATCCTGATTCACTCAACATGAGGAAATTTTGTAGACCATATAAGGAAGAGGATCTGGAGTGTGTTGGGAGCTAGTAGGTTTATGGTTTGCCAATGGTAGGGGGCCACAATGACCAACTTCTTTTCATAATGCCCTTTTTAATGAAAAATTTCCAGAACTCTTTTTTTGTTCTATTCTCCAAGACAACCTCTCCATCCCCACCACTTTATGTCTTTTTATTTTCATAAAAAAAAAATAAAGCGCCAAAAAATTTGTGATATAAAATAATAATAATAATTTAATGTAATTGCATCATAGGTGTTAGAATATATGATTCCGGGAAGTAGATTTCAGGAAGGTGATTAGGTTCACCAGAAAAATGCCTTTGTCATTGTTTTGTGAAAATAGAAAATAAAAATAAAAATATGTCTTTATTTTATTCAAAAAATAGAAAAAATAACCATTTTTTAAAATTTAATTTGAATTCAAAACATCTGATGGCTGTAGACATGTCATGCAATGTCGAATTGAAAATCCTTATACGACATCAAGATTGTAATGACTTCCTCCTCATATTTTTATGCAAGTTTAATTTTTGTATTGATAGAATAATTTCATGCGTTGATATAATACTAGTTGTTGTTATTGTTCGTGCAGTGGAGGTCCTAAAAATGTGGGATTCAAAAAAATCATTGATGATCGACATGACAATATAATTATCAGTGAATTACCACCTGACATAAACCTTTGGATCATTACATGAATAATTTAATAACATAAGTAAACCTAATAATTACATTGATTGATCTAAAGCTACACTCGATGACGTCTTGCTGTTAGTGATTGTTGATTTAAGGATCTAAATATGAATTCATCTATATCATCCAAATGAACTTTGATATCTTTTTGGAAAGCCGATTTTTTTGAATCCAGATGCTAGCGCGGAGTTCCAATAACTCCTTAGATATCACATCGATCGCTACTACTTTTTTCCATTTATTTATGAAGAAATACTATGGAAAATATCTCAAAAATAGCACATCTATCTCTAATAATAAGGGGCAAGAGAATAGAATGAAGCTCTCACCATTTGAGAAGTGAATAGTATATAGCGAGAGGTTATTTTATTCTATTTATAGAGAAAAAATAAATATCTGGCGTAATCACCTCATACCTGAATATTCATTTCTCAGTAAATAAATAATATATACTATGACTATTTAAATATGTTATTAATATAATTAATATTTTTATAATTTCTTTGTAATATAATAATAACATTACGTGACAAAACTCAAGCCCATAATTCAAGTCATCATTACCACAAATATTAAATGTACATTTAATATTTTAAACTGATATTCATTTGAATAAAATATTTTCTAATAAATAAATTCAATACAAATTATTTTTAATATTAATAATAGGAATAAATTTATTCATTTGGTGATAGTATATCATTAGAAAAACCAAGAAAATAGGGGTGGGTCCCACCATGTCCGAAACTTATATTCACATGAATATGACATAATTTTGAATAAGTTATTGTTTGTAACCCTCAAGGACCTTATCTCGATAGTGGTGGATACTATTCATATACCAATAGAGGGATCTAGAAACCCATCATGGAACCTAAAAATATAAGAATATTTATATAAATAAAAACATCTTCTGAACTCACAATGCATAATATAATCACATTTTCATTAAATATCTCATAATGCAGGACACACACATGTGTCATAGTAATTTTTATTGATCTTTTAATTACTGATCTAACTAGATGGATTTTCACTTGACTACCAGGGCCATGGATTTATTAATCTACTATCACCCTGATCAATGTGCCCCGAGATATACTACTTTCTTAACCAGGAAGTGACAATTCCTTTATTTACCATTAAACTAATGTCATAACACCCACAATGAACCCAACACAAGACACCTTTCCACACTTTCATTAACATGGTTTATACATTTATTATTGAAGAAAATAAAATATAACTCATTGGTAATGATATTAATTCATGAGACCATTACACATGTATATAGATAAGTACAACCAATGAAACCCAAAACATGGGGTTTTCCTATTGGCGGGTCAATTCTCATGATCTCATTACTAAAGATCACCAAGTGAAAAAATAATGTGAAGAAGTATCAATGTTTATGATCCCCATCACCTGAAAGTAAAAAATCTACTGTGTCTAGTATTTAAGATGTTTTTAGACCATAGTACAATTTTTTATGATTAATTTCATAGTATATAGAAGTCATTATTATAGCCTGAGATATTCTATAACCTTTTTATATTACAATTAATCTATGTAAATTACCATTAAATAGTCGACAGAAAAATATATTCACTATAATGGTTTGAATAAATCAAGTATATATTACTGTAAAAATGATAGGGTAATCAACATCTCTTCATAGTTCATTTCAGGGAACCCACAATTACAACATATCCAAAATGAGAATGTTAAATAAATATTTTATACTGTTAGTGAAATATTCACCTAATAGATTTCTTAATAAAGATCCAAGGATCATATCTTCCATGTTATAAATTTATTTAAAGATCCATTTACATATATATTTATTTTGAGGCTGAGTTCTAATGTAGAGGTGATTGACAAAATAGATAATTTAAAATAGTATTATTTGATTTTCAAGGCTACTCTATAAGGATAAATATTACTATAGAGATGATTCATTATATAAATGTTTCCATTCACTCTAACAGTTTAGTTTTTGGCATGAATGTAGGCATTAATTTTCAACACCAACTTATTCATATAGATTGGATTTCCATAATAATTTCATAACAAACTATTTTTTTATCATATTTAATTAGGTATGATAAATGTTATATATGCCAATGTTTTTAGGAAAAATATGTCATAAGGGAAATTAATTTCATATCCCACTTAATATCAAATTTTTATTAATAAATTTAAATAGAAATGGTAACCAAATTTTTATTGAAACAATTTTCCCATAGTAATTTAAATTCGTTCCATAATAGAAAGAGAAAACAAATTAAAATCCATAAGAGAAATTATTTCAATGTTGATTTGTTTGAGGGAAAAAACATTTCTATATTGTAAATCCACCACATTTATAGATTTATTAAAGGATAATGGTATTTTAAATACTTTGGAATGTGTATTTTTCTAATTAGTTCCATTATTTTATTTTGTATTTCCCTCTTGACGATATGGTTTCAATATTTTGGATAATTTGAATGAATAATATAATATATGATTTTCTATTTGCTTCATTTTTTGGTAATGTTTTCTCTTGATTTGAATATGATCAATGAATTAAATTGTAATTTTATAATGTTCTTTACTTTACTTTAGAGAGTTTTAATGATTTTATATTAGGGTTAGAGTGTTCTACTTTTTAGTTGTGGGGTTTATTTGGGTTTGGTAATTATTTATTTTCATGTCATAATTGTGATCTTATTATCATATTGGTGTTAATGTATTTCAAATTTTTTTTAAGTGAAACTGATTATTATTTCATGTGGGTTAGGTTATAATAATTTTATGTGTGATTTTTTAGTTAATGTTACCAATATTGGAACTAAAATGTATTCTATTTGGAGAAAATTAATTCATAGTGTTAATATCCCTAATTGGTTTCATCATTGGGGAAAGACTATTATGAATATTTATTAATTATCATTTGAGAATTCCTTTCATGGTGGATTGTTTAATGGTGGATCCACTTAATGCCATATGGTTGGTTATATCTCAATTAGGTAATAGCTAATAGTACAAGGGTATTCAAACCTTACTATTGTGTCCATTGTGTGATGGTGACACTATAGGAGCATTAGTGTATGAATCACTAACCTGTGTCTAT
This sequence comes from Viscum album, assembly GCA_963277665.1. Taxonomy (NCBI): domain Eukaryota; kingdom Viridiplantae; phylum Streptophyta; class Magnoliopsida; order Santalales; family Viscaceae; genus Viscum; species Viscum album. The sequence goes on from OY728137.1 coordinate 1,216,306,017, forward strand.
GTCCTATTTTGTTTTATTGAATGAATCCCTAATTTATATATAGATTGAATCGGTAGTACAATCTCTTATGGTAGTATTCCTCTTTTTGTGGTTCATTATGCCATTCCAAATTCATCATTGTCTCGATGACTCCCAAATCGCTAGTTCATGATGATTTTCTTACATTCAATGTGAGGGTGATGGAGGTGATATAAATCGTCAATGTTTTATGTAATTTTTCATAGAGATGTGTCATTCTATTATGAAGTTTATGCGAATCAACTAGAATTCATTATAGGGTTATATAGGTGAGGCATAATTTGTGGGATCATGATTTTATGACATGATGGGGGCTTCGTGAACTACTTTAGTCTGGTTTCTACGGTTCCTCTATTTTGTTCAATTGTATTTAAATTTTCCTGGTGTTGTCTATGGCTGGAGTGTTGTCACAAGGACATTTATTAAGAAGATATGTAGGTGGGACTTTGAAAATTAGTCACCTACATCTCATAGATGCACTTACATTCTCATACGACAAAACACACCTCATCCCCTACATGTCAGGTTCCAATCTACCTTTTATATATGGTAGTAAATAACAATGGGTTTTCCAAAACAATTTTAAAAATATAGTTATCATGTGTATATCCCTATGTCAATGGCCCCACTTAACCAAAAAAAATCAATTGAATATTCAAAAGGAAAAATACTATTTTTGGTTTTGATCTTTTATCTTCACATTTTAAATTTTATTAAATATTTTATAGAATGAGTATTTTATGTCTAAAATAGGGTTTATTGATCCTTATGATTTTTTATTTGTTTAGTATTTTAGAGGATGAATGTTTTAAAAACATAGGATTTTTTATAAACATCTATTTCAATTTTTTTGGGAAAATGTAGAACTGAAAGGCATTTTTGATTAATTTGAAACATGATGATAATTTAATAATATAAACATCGTAAATGCTAATTGATTGGAATTATAAGTCTGTTATTAATTAAAAATATGGTTTTAACTAAAATTTTGATTCTATTTTCATTTTATGACAAATGGATTTTAAAACCTTTTGGGGCTAAGATAGTTATAAATGTAGTAAGGGGTTATTTTAATTAGTAATAGACGTTTTGTATATTTTAATAACAATTTTTATGAATTCCCTCCCATCTCATGGTCATGAAAATATACAATGACATGTCATATAAGGAATGATAAAGCAATATTTTAGAAGATATTCAGGTGTTGGTGATTGATTATTACTATTTTTTAGTTGATCCTACCAATATTTTTGTGAAATTTCATCTATACATTGGTATTTAAGACAAGTAGAATTGAATTTATCAGTTTAATTAAGAATTATAAAAGTTTTTGGATTTAATTTTCTTTTTTTAGAGTTAAACAATAATTTTCTAATTGTTGGTTATCATTTTTTGAATTCATTTTATTAAATATTCCATTAATTCCAAATTAATTTATCTTATTTTCAATAAATCATTCATGATGTTATATTTTTTAAGGTAATTTCCTATATATCTAATTTGAAAAGTAGGTTGTACAGTTACTCTAATAGGGGATGGTTTGAATCAATATTTCAATTTTTACGAAGTCCTAGTCACTTTTAATTACCCCTATATATTGTAACATTTATCTAGTATATTATTTATGGATATTTTTTTTAATTTATAACACTACCCACCCCATTCATTAAAATTAATAAACAAGTGATACCAATATGTATAATTTTTACAAGGTTCAAAACCATTGTGTGGTTCAACTCCACATGGTGTATTGATCGATTCAGAGACACACATATATCTATATCAATTATAGTTATTTCAATAGAGTGAAATGTCATCATCCCTAACAAGTCACATATACAAGGAGAAAAATTATAATCCTAAACCCATGGGAATGTATCACGCTTGAGATGATGTTATATGTCAATAATAAGAAATCTCCTGAACATTTTTTTTAAGATTATACATTATCACACAAGTAGTGAATGGTTAGGAAACTTCAACCATTTACCATGATATTTAGTATACTCATGTATTCCATTGATATAATAATTAATGATCTTATTAATCATGAATAGGTCTTTTAGCACCAATGTTCCTTTTGGTATAGTATAATGTATGTTAGCTGAGGTGACCAAGAATAAACAATAAAAATATTAAATAACCTTACAATATTATTCCTTACAGATAATAATAAATCACACCCAATAACCTAGATTTTAAATATTAGATATATAACCAACATTTTATAAAATACTTTCAAAATATATGAATAATAGTTTTCTATCGTGATAAAATTTCAGTAAAATTATACATGATTACTTTATTCATAACCTATAAAGTAGAATTATAACAACGTAATGTTTTAAAATAATATTTTTTTTCTAGAGGGTACGTGACATGAAACAATGATCTTAAACAAGAAACAGAATACATTTCTTTAAATGTTATCTTGTTGGTTGCTTGTGAAACACACAACACCAAGTTGAAATGAACCATAATATAATATACCAATATATAACAATTATTAAATTTAATGCTATGAATTCTACATAAAAAATTATAAAAATTATGGTTATATATTTTTTATAAATAAAACATGAATCATTTAAAATAAAAAGTAGCGTATTCTAAAACAGAATAATTTTTTTCTTCATCAAGACCATTTAGTCACCATTTGTGCACATAATTACAAAATATTTCTTACCAATTATAATAAATTTATTTTTTAAAATTAAATTTATTTTTTAAATAAAAACATCTAAATTATCATTGGTTTTTTATTTTTTTCCGAAAAGCATCATTTTTTGAGAAAAGGTGAGAATATACTGCTTTTTACTGAAAATTTCCACTTCATTTAAAATATTTAAAAAGAAAAATAATTTTTTTAAATTTGTTTTAAATTAAAATCAGTACAATTAAATATATATTAATACAATTTTTACCATTTTCATCATTTTCATATATAATATTGATATAAAAACATTGTATCATTTTGTATCTTTGTCTATGAAAACACATTTTCATGTCATGTCTAAGAGATTAATTTTAAATTAATGATTACCAAATCACTGAATGTAATTTTTAAATAGGTATTAAATATTTTTAATAATATATATTTATATTATATAAAAAGATAAAATTAATTTTTTACCAAAATTAATAGTGAAAACAGTAAAAATTAATTATCACGGTGAATGTAAAAACCTATTTACATAGGGGTGTTAAATTAATAAAATTTTGTAAAAAATTACTTAAAAACTTCTATAAACCATATTTTATAGACATATTTATACCTTATCATATTCTATGATACATAATAATCAATTTTTACTCCTTTTCATGTGATTAACGTGGGTATAATATTTTATTTTTAAATGTTATAAGTGTCCAACTCCCATCACATATATAAGGCCTCCACCTCCACTCACTTATTCAGACCATAAAAACCTTTTGTTTTACCCATGAATTGTCAAAATCACTTACTATATTCCATAACCTCATCCTAGAATCCATTTTTTGGGAATTATTACAACCTAGTAAGGCATTTGGTGTGAACCTAAGGAGGTTTCTAGAAGAAGAGGTAATGTTCCTCAATGTGTGTTATTAATTTTATTTATCCTCCACATCCTTTAATTATTTTTATAATAGATTGATTAAAAAACTATATATCTAAAATAAAATAATATATTGTTGTGTTAATGAAATTACCTAAAACCATAAAAATTTACATCAAATGGGAAATGAAATCCTTATTTTTGTGTACGGTAGACTACCACCTCGCAAACCGATGTCATTAATGTTTCAATTACCACCTCTAATGGTGGGGTTTGTTGATATATATAACGTTTATATATTATATTTATAACATTTTTGTTCATATGGGTTCACTGTAATATATATATATATATATATATATATATATATATATATATAATTTTCCCTCCATATGGGATACAATATCATCGCTCATGTGTACAACAAAGTAACGCCTCATGAAGCGATGTAATTTTTTTTCACTAACGCATTACAAGGAAGTAAATAATAGATAATGAAAATGAATATATGCGATATAAATTATATATTTTTTATATTAATGGAATATTTATCATTCGGAAATGATGACACATGATTTTATCTTTTAACCTTTAGAATAACTGAAATATGATAACATCATTTGCCAACGTGTGGACAATCGCCTTCACGAAGTGATGTGGCAATCATTTCATCAACAAAACTCATGAATGATATATATAAGTATATTAAAATAATTAAAGTTCTATTTATTGTATTTTTATAATTCTACGAGGATAATATATTACATACCTTCTTTACATTATGGTCATTGAAAATGGAAATGTTACTCTTGCATATGTATGACCTACCGTCTCAATGATCGTAACATATATCATTCCTCATAACCATCATTCATGAATGGTTTTAAAATTATAATTGATGTATAAATATGATAATTATTTCATGATTATTATTCTAGACATTTTTAAATAATGACATATTTGACCATAGTCAACATACCAAATTAGTTTTTGACAGAAAATCCTAATATCTTCATACAGATGATGTAAATATAATTAATTAATAATAAAATATATCACAGAAAATAGGGGAAATAAATGAAATAATAAGAATTATTTTTGTAAAATTAAATATTTATTATATGGTTTTAATTCAAGAAGATAAAGAGTGTTCAAGATTAGTTAGACTCAATAAATGGTTATCTCATCTCACATTTACTTCCATGAGATGTACACCATGTCCAAAACTTATTTTTTTATGTCATGTATATACTTCAATTTTTAATATGTTATATCATGACTAAATTTATATAAGTTTTATTTTAATGTTTAAATTAAATTTATTTATTAAATGAGGCTTAAGATTCAAAATTTACCAATGTGGTACGTTTTTATTTCACAATATCGTTATTATTTAGATTTTTTTTATTCCTCCCTTGGGAGAATTATTTAATATGTATTTTTAAAATAAATATAATTTTTTTATCCTATGGGGTTTCATTAGATATTTCATGTAATTGATCCATTTTTCCTTTCCATGCTACTTAAAATTATTAAAAAATAATTTTTTATAAGATTTGACTAAATTTTCTTCTTCAGTCAAAAATAATTTTTCTTCTAAAACCTTATTTTCTAAAAAAAATTCAAAAAACATTCCACATTATCCAAATGATTTATAGAAAATATTGTTAACAGTTTTTTCCTTTTTTAAAAACATTTTCAATGCATTATTCTTTTTATTTTCCAAAAAATACAATTTTCCAACATTTTACATTGTAAATGAAATGATTATTTTAACATATATAACATGTACAAAATTACTCGGTGTTATTAATGTAATTTCATAGATATTTAGATTTATTATTTATAAATAATTTTCAATGAAAATACTTTTTTAATATTATGTAAAATCTTAGTTTTTAAAATTTACATTCAAATAATTTATTTAGAGAATAATATTTCAATTTTATAGTTTTAAACTAAAAAGGATGATTTTCCAAGAAAGGTTATTTTATTCAAGGGATGTTCCAAGTGATCATTAAAAATAATTTCTATATATTAACTCATCATTTGATGTTTCTTATTTATTTTTAGATAAGAATGTAGGGATAATGGGACCACTGATATAAATAATTTAAATTGGATGCTACCAAATAACTCAGAAATGTTTAATGATTTGATGAAAAAGTGATGTATGTAGTCATTTATGGAGTTAACAACATTTTTCTAAATTTAAGGAATATAAAAAATAATATTTTTTTAGTAAATTAATATAGAAGATTGCATGTTTAAATAATTTTTAATGAAATTCCGGTTATTACCATGTTTCAAAAGAATACATGATAATGGTATTCACTTGTTTGGTATGTAATGGTTAAGATTACATAATTTTGTTCAGGGGATTAATGATATGTTCATTTTGTAAATTTTGTTACCTTATTTCTAATGTTTTAGATCATATTCCATTGGATGGATTTTAGGGTTAACATTTACTGTTTAGGATTAACTTTTTATGAGGTTTTATAGATTAATGTATTATATTGGTTAAATTGTGCTAACCATATTAGAAAATTGATAGAGACTGAAAAAATATTTTCACTCTTTTATGGAACTTATGATATGTTAAATGTAAATTTTTGTGATTAAAAATACAATTATTTTTATTGAAATTTACATTTTATTTTAAATTATTTACAATGATAAATTATGTATTAAATTGGTTTTTAAGAAAAATTAGTTCAATTGCGTATCGCCCCATGATCATGTGAAATATGGTTTTTTAAAATTAATTTAGTCTTTTAAATATTCCACATTTCATGCATTGGTAAATACAAATTCTATTATATGTAATCACTAAGTTTGTCTTGAATTTCACAGAACACAAATTTATAGGTTCACTAAATTAAACAATTATATTAGATTTATTTCTGTAACAATTTTTCTATCTTGTTTCACACACAATTCCCAGTTCCATTGATTGCTTGTTTTACACACATGACCGAGTTATACCAAATGACAATATTCTATTAATATATCATTAAAATATTATTATAGTTACTACTAACCTATTTAAATGTTTTTTACAATTAATATTAACTAAATATTGAAAATATGATTTAAAAATGTATATAAAATGAATAATTTGGTTATCAATTAATTATAAATGAATGTAAGAACTACTTGAAAATAAAGAAATTACTTTTCTAAGAAAACAATTTTTCTATGTACAAACTCAATTTTATACCAATAAATTATAAAAACCACTTATGATGAATTATTCCAATAAAATTCATATTCATATATTAAATCAATAATTTTTACTAATTCAGTAGATTATATCAGTATATGATATGATTAAATCAATTTTATGAATTAGAAGATAAATCTTTCTAAAAGGTTATTTTACCACATTTTAAATAAGAATCCATTTTACATATAATATTGTAACTTTTATAATTTTTATTTGAAAAAATAAATTTCATTTATTAAATTAGGATATCAAAATTTACTATGGATAATTTGATGGTCTTTTCATAGATGTTTCATATTTAGATGAATAATGAAAAATCAATTAATTTTAATTTAAAACTTACTTTTCATATTATTTATATATTCAATTAAAATAAATTTATTTTTTTTCAAAGTATAAAGTTTTCAATAATATATGAATAAATAAAATAAATTTCATTGGAATCAATTTCACAATTAAAATAGACATAGATATATTGTGATATTTTGAACAATTTTTATTTAAAAACTTGTTGATTCATCTTGTATTTATGATTAACTTTAAATTGATTCCTGAATCTTATGCATTTATAATTTTTAATTTTTTTTATATTTCTAAAAATAATAATTTATAATTTATATAAATGTTATATTATTTTTTGAGCAAAAAATATAGTGAATGTAATTAAATTTACTTATAGTGATTAAGGTACAAATGAGTTTACATATAGGTGAAACATTAAATTAAGGAGGAAAATAACCCAAAAACATGTTAAAAAATACATATTATTGAAATATTTTTACCATATCCAACATTTTTTTAAAACATTTACATTTATTAGAGGCACATGATGTAAGTGATACATCTCAATAATGTTTACCTTTTTATATTTATAAGAATACATCTCATCCTCCACTACAGAAGGTAATTCACACACTCACTTACTAACACCACTTAGTAAAATTTGTATCATATGAATCATTCCAAGAAAATATCCCTAATTTAATTCTCTAAAAATATAATTGTAAATTTTGGCAGAAATCTAATCAAGGAAGACGTTTTGTCCAATCCTAATGGACTTTCCTTAAAAAATTGGTAACGTTCTTTAACACCCATTGATGCTTTATTTATTTTTACACTAATAATGTACTACTTATTCGATAATTATATAATAATATATGCATCATAAATACACATATATGTTTTTTCTATAGGTTTGACCTACACCAACACAAATTTCTATTAAATTGGTAATGAACTTATTATTCATGTTTATGGAAGACATCCACCTCGTGAAACAATATCATTTGTATTTCCATTACCACATATCATGGGATAATATTATTATGTACACAATATATTATTATTATATATATTATATTTTGGATTTACTTATTCTTATTTAATTTTTATATTAAAGATTATTTTATGACTTCCATTTTTTGTAAATATAATCACTTTGTTTTTGGACGTGTGGACTACCACCTCCTAAAACCGATGTGATTCGTTCACCCTATTCATGGATTATATTAAGTTTTGGATTAGTATGTTTATATTAAATTTATGATTTAATAATATAAATTTAATTATATACCTATATACATATATTTAATTCACTTTCATTGTTTCAAAACAACAAGAAAATGGAAACAAACTTCATGCATACATACATCCTACAGTATGCATGATCATTGTATTCCATTTCATATTTCTATCTTTTATAAATTAATTTAAATATTTATATAGTTAATATATATGATATTTATATAATTAATTACATATTTTATATATGTAAATCATTATTTAAGTAACAATATCAATAATAACAAGTCAAATCGTATACAAAAAAACAAATGGATATTACATAAAACGTAACAATAACATGGAATATTAAAAACATGGGTAATATAAAGTCAAAATAATATATCATATGTTATTTTATATAATATGGTTATTAGAAGGATTTATAATTATCTTATATTTATTATATAATAGTTTTGAACGTGTACATGGAAAGTCAAGACATGATGTAAGCGAATTTCCTCTGAACTTTTATTTCTGTGCGACACAATCCATATTCACCATTCGCTTAATTTTTGTGGTGTATATACTACCACATGACATGTGATATCATGAATATAATTTGATTATTGATCTTAAAATTTTAAATTAATGTTATTATTACCCATACCAGATAATTTAAAATCTAATCAAGTAGTAAAGGTATTTCTAGTCTCACTTTTATTTCTTTGGGGATGTGCCTTATTCACCACTCATTTTTTGTGCAGTATATATAATTCCCCTGAATGTACTATCTGATTATTATCCTAACATTTATTGTAATTTAAATTACAAATTTATTTTCTATATTTCATGGGGTTTTATGGTTTAAAAGATACCAAATTAGAAAGGTAGTTTTGTCTCAATTTTCATTCTTTGAAACAAATGGTATGTTGTGAACCCATATTCTTTTACAAGGTTTGAATACTAACCATTAACATGTTTTATCAGTAATGAAATTAATTTCATGATATATTATGATTTATGTAATGTTATTTTTATTATTATTATAACACAATGTTAGCAAATTGGAAATCGTTTATCACTCTAATCTCATCATTTATCATAATTGTTTATGCTTATTCTCCCATTAATGAAATTATATAAAAAATATCACAATAACCCCCGTGAATTTTATTATAATATAGTTATTCATTATATCATAATATAATTCTACCATTTTCCCACTCAATGGATCTTATGATTATTAAAAAAATGATTTCAAAAAATATGACCATATTTTTCTCTTTGACTTGGAAACTATTTTATTAAAAAACCATTTTTTCAAAAATGTTTTCAAATATTTTTTATTAAGAAAATTTCAGATGAAATGGATTTTAAAAATTTTGTAATTTATAAGAAGTATTTAATTTTTTTAATATTACTTTATATATTTATTCATGGTTATTTTCAATGGAAAATGTTTTAAAATGATTTCTATTTTTAAAGGATTTTTTCAAAGAAGAAAGAATATTTTTTTAATGAAATTATTTAAATGATTTTTAATGATTCATTTATATGTTTAAAACTTGATTTAATGTACAATTATTCAGTCAATTTTATGTGTTTTAAAAAATTATTTTCAAAGAAAAGTCATGTTCCATGTGATCTTTCAAAATACGTCTTCGTATAAGATAGATCCCTTTTATATAGTTTATTATTTACTATGGATACGATCCAAGGATAAATTCAAAAAAATTCTTTGAATGGATTATGTTTTAATTTCCTAATGTTTTTGGAATATATTTCATTTCCATGGGTGAAACAAGTTTTAAATATATTTTTTAGATACTCATTTATTTTCCACAGTCTAATCATGTTTCAAGGAGATTATCATGAAACCTATTTGTTTTCCTTATCTTAATAATTTTATTATATATTAAATTTTTAATGTGTTTTTTAGATGATATGAAACCTCTTTATGTTTTATTCATTTTTTGTTTTATAGAAATGTCTTATACGATGGTGTGACCTATATATCATAGGGTAATCCCATTAAAACATATATGATGTGGTGCCTTAGATAGAGCCTGGTTATCCCGTTATAGCTTATTTGATGGGGGTGGACCTTATATGACCAGATAACCTTGTTATAAAACATATTATGGGGATGGCCCTTATGTCACCGGTAAGACCATTATATCTTATATTATGGGGTTTACTCAACACCAAAAGGAAACCTCATTACAGCTTATATGATGGGGTGTGACACATTGAAATAGGTGAGATTGTTATAACTTAAATGATGGTTGGGACCTATATCTCCCACAAATGCATTGGGTGAATATTGTTATATCATAAGACAAGGATGGTAAAAATTTTATAGGCATGATCCATTATGAGAAGAAGTGGAAACTGAAACCATTATAAATAATGGACTGTGATTAGGGATGGTGGTGTGTCCCACCCAGTAGGTGTTGTCCACAAGATGTTCCCATATTAGTATTTGAAATGATCCCTATCTTAAGGAATGTTTTTACCTGTTTAAGTGTCTGCGAAAAATATCATGTTTTACTCCTATGTTTTTCTATCATAGATTATGCTATTGATTACATTATATTTCATGTCTTATAAACTGAAAATCATTATACCATGGCACATGTATATGATATTTTATTTTCAATGTATGATCTTCAAATGTTATTATCATCTTATCATACACTTATGAGAATGTTATAATTACATATTTCCTTCACATACCCTTATTTAGTATATAATTTATCCCTTTATTATGTTTCTATTCTAAAAGTGATAATTAAATGTTTTAAGTAGATTTACTAAAGGGTATGATATTTAAAGGATATGTTAAAGAACTTTTATAAAATATGGAAAATTTTTTCCATGTTAAAAAATGAAGTAAACTATAATGGTCCTGTAAAAATTAATTTTTTAATGTTCTGAATATTAATCTAAAATGAAATAATATCCATGATTGTTAAGAATGGGTTACTGTTATAGGTATCAATGGAACATTCTAGTCATCCATTGGAAACTATAATGGGAAAACATTATTGAGATCCCTAGGGATATTTATATGGATGTTTATAGTGATTTTTCTAATTATAATACTAAGGTGTAAAATATTTAAAAGTAAGTGTCTTGATTTTAGAATATTATATGTAATTTTTTATGATAATTTGGTTTTATTGTATAGTAAGTGTTTATCATACAAGGATTTCTGGTCTTAGTAAATAACATAATCTATAAGAAACTATGTTAAAATTTGATGTGTTAGATTTTCAATTTATGGAAATTAGAGAATATATTTTCAAAGTGGAAATCTCATGAAGAAGATAAAGAAAGTTGAGTGATCATTTTTTATATGAATAAGGTTAAAGAGACTGAAAATTACATGTGAAAGGTGTTGGATGTTCTTAGAGTATTATTTTCATTAAACATAAGAAGAATGATATGACTGAGTGTGAGAAAAAATAAGACATGATTCATATTTCAGATTCTCAGAAATGGTTATTAAGGAATAATTTTATGAATCAAAAGTAATAGTATAAGAATAAATTTGGTTGATTGAAGTGTATATGTATTGGAATTCAAGAATTATTTGATATTAATCATGAAGTATATAAGGATTATTTGTATAAGTTTTTCTTTAATTATTTTTTATAATATATCAAACGATACTACTGAAGTTGAAAATTGATCTAATTGGAACATAATATTTGTGGAAAACATGATTAATGGAAATATAACCCATAATATTTTTTTGATGTTGATATAATTATTTTTGTATAATGATATGGTAGATATGAATAGGTAAATTAGATGGTACTGATTACATTTAAACTGATTAAGAATTTAATGATAATGTGGTTTATGCTATCATGGATAGATTTTACAACATTTCTTGATTTATTTAATATATCCAATAATTTGTTTTATTTAAAGAATGATGAAGTATGTATTTTTTTAATATGGATTTAAGGTAACAAAGGTTATAAACATGTTTTAAGAGAATACAAGATGAAGGTTTCCATATGTTTGGTATGTGCAAACCAAGACCAAATTTATGATATATGGGGGATAAATGAAAAGATAATTTTGATAAATTTAGTTAACTTATTTCGAATGTTAAGGATTTTCATCTTTTAGAAGGGTTATAAGGTTAACTATTAGAGAAATATTATGCTGCAATTCAGATGATGTTTGTGAGATTAAACAATTATATTACGAGATGAGGATTTAAGTATGTTGGATGACCTATGATATGAAACTTTCTATGATGTTAACTAAATATATATGGAATAAATTATCATTTTACCTCATGATCTATTAGAAATTTTGGAATTAACAATACACCATCATTTCATGGAGTAAGAGGTGAAGCAGAAATAGAGCAAGGAACAATCTAATGGTGATGTTGTGCATATGAAAAGGGATAAAATCTTGTATGTATATTTCGATATTCTCTAAGAGAGTGAAATAATTCTACAACACTTGTAAGAGGATATTGAAAAAGATTAATCCTAATACTTTTAATTCTATTGAACTAGTGTTCTTATAAATCATTAATGAATTATGGTGTTGAGTCCCTTAACATTCTATTGATCATTCAATTTTTGGTGGTCGATGATCTTTATCACTCTCTATAAATATTTATGATTTTTTTCATGTCCAATATCAACTACAAATATATGATCTCCTATGAAGAATCATAGTTATGTGTTACTATGGGTATCCAATATGTTTCCAACATCCCTTTTTTAATATTTCAAATATTAATCATTTTACACAACACTGAATACAACTTCTCTTATATGAAAGAACTATTGTTGTCTTACATTATAGGAAAATAGATATTCTTTCCCTATACACAACACATAGAAAAGATTTCATTACACACAACAAGATATTTTAATTTTTGGCACATAATTCTAAGTTCTTTATATAACATGTGTTACATGTAAGGATGAGTTTTACAGAACTACAATATAATATAAATATTTTTATTAAAATATTATTATTGTTACAAAATATCTATTACAATGGAAGATAAAAATAAGATAAAATATATTTCGAAAATATTGTTTACACACACACACACATATATATAATTAATAATTTGGTTAAAAATTAGTTATAAATGAATGCAACAACTATTTGAAAATAATAAAATTTCTTGTCTAAGAAAATTAATTTTCTACGTAGAGGAAAAATTTTAACTCAATAAATTAAACAAACCAATTTTGATGAATATATTAGATTATATATATATATTTATTATATTCAAAAAATATTGTTAGCAATCATCTAATATATTTGATAGGTATATGATAAAAATAAATACAATTTCTTGAATAAAACTATGTATTATTGAACAAGGTAATTTTACCACCTATTAATTGTAAACCCGTATTAAATAAATATTTTCTAACTTTTAAAATTTATATTTGATAAAATAAACATAGTTTCATAAATTAGGATATCGAAATTCACATTGGGTGACTTTTGGGTATTTTTAAGAGAAGATTCATATTTTTATGAATAGTGGAAAAACACCGAATTTTTTTTACGACTCTATTTTCATAAAATTTATTAATAAATAGATATTATATATTAGATTGGATTCAAAATATAATTTGTTAAATTATAAAAAAATAAATCCAATATAGTTTATTTCGATCAATTTCACACTGATATTGGATGTAATAATATTTCAAAAATTTGAACATTTTCATTATAAAAATATGTTGCCTCATATCATCCTTATAATCAATTTAAAGTTAATTTCTTACAAGTATGGGTTTAGAATTTTCAAAAATGGATTTACTATTTGGAATCAGAATAAGTTTAATTTCATGTATATTCAACATAGTATTTTCCTGAAATATTAGTGAAAGTAATTTAAACTAATTACAACACTTAGAGTAAATAATTAGTTTAATCAAAGGTTATGCTTCCTCATATTGGGCCATATACCATATAAAAATGTAAAAAGGTGTTTTAGGTACATATTTAGACCATATACTAACTTTTATCAATAATGAGAAATTATTTTATGCATATGATTTAATAGAGGCATCTCAATAGTGTTTTCATTTTTATATTCCTAGCAACACCACTCCTCATACACTACAAAAGGGTACTCACCCCGTCACATCCTAACACCGCTCAAGAAACCTTTTATCATAAAAATAATTCCACGATAATCTCCTTAATTATCCATCCTAAATATAGAATCCTAAAATTGGTGTGAACTAAAACAAGGTATCCCTTTGGTACAACCCAAAAGGAGTTGCATGAATAAAAGAGGTAATATTATGCCTTATGTATTTCTATTTTGTTTAATTCTCCAACAGTTCAATTATTTATATTGCAGGATTAAATAATAAAATTAGATTCCTCAATATACATATATGTCTTTATTATAAGTGATAAAATTAAAAATATTGAAACGTTCATCAAATGGGTAATGAACTTACCATTCATGTTTACGGTGGACTACCGCACCGCGAATGGATGTCCTTCGTTTCTACTTTACCACCTCACATGGATGGGAATTATGATGGAAATATTTTTTTATAGGATATATATGGTTTATAAGATTTACTTATGCTTATGAAATTATTATATAATACATACCTTCAAGCATACCATTTGTAAAAAATATGATAACTTCATTCATGGTCATGTGGATTAGCACCTCCTCAAAGTAATATGATTCATTCATAATTTACATGGAATGAGTTAAGGGTGGGTTTAATAACTATATATGAAATTTATTAAATAATTATGATATTGGAATGAAAATATATTTATATTGATATATATATATATTGTAAAAAAATTAATGCATACGTACAACCTACTGTCCTCATGAATGTTGCATTCCATTTCATATTTGTATACTTTATAGATTATTATAAATATATGTACTCAGGAAATATATTATATTTATATAATTTTTTACATTCATAAAATAATTAAATCATGATATATGTAGTAGGATCCAGAATAATAATTCAAAACATATAAGAAAACAATGTGGATATTGCCCAAAACATAGAATTAACATAGAATTGTTAATTAATGTGTAATATAAAGGGATAATTAGAAAATATATTGTATTAGATATAATAATATGGTTATTTTTTAGATTTATAATAAAATTATATTTACTTTACATGAATTTTGGATGCGCATGAATAAAGTAAAGACTTATGGTAAAGTAATTTTATCTCACCTTTTAATTTCATTAGATAGATGTCATATTCACCAATCTCTTCTTTTATGTGGTGTATATAATATGCCATGAAATATTATAGAATTAATTTTATTTATTTCATGACAATAAAATTTTCAATAGATATAATTGTTTCATGAAACTCATGATGAAAAAGATACTCATATAGTAAGGGTATTTCTAGTCTAATGTTTATTTTTACAAAACATATGCATTATTCACCAACTATTTATTTTTTGTGGTTTACATACATAGCATGAATTTATAATATTATTATAAAACTTAAAATTATGGGTTTTTAAAAACCCATTTTATTATTACAATTTCATTAGGGTTTTATGGTTCATAAATATACCAAATTAGTATGGTATTTTTTCCCCAATTTTCCTTCTTAGAGACACATGTTAAGTTATGCGCCTATATTATTTTATAAGGGCTATTTACTACCCACTAACATGTTTTATAATGAATTTAATTAATATTCATGATATTAAAATATTAATTTTATTTTATTAATTAGTGTGGATTATGATTAAATGTCACCAAAGTGGTAAAAGTTTATTTCTACAATCTCATCATTTATAAACATTATTTATGAATATATTCCCATTGTTGAAATATTATGATCCCTATATAAAGAAATATAAATATAAATATTATATTATGATTATTAATGATATTTTCTTGTAATTGTATCATTTTCCTACTCATTATTAAATAATATGATTAATAAAAGGTTCTTAAGATAATCAGACCATATGTTTCACTTCATTCAGGAATAAGTTTTACTAAAAAAAAGTCATTCAAAAATATTTTTCTAATTAAAATTTAAAGGTAATTTCTAAGTAAAAAAGTTTTTAATATTATTTAGGATTTGAAAAAATAATAAAAATCATTTCAAATCATCCTTTAAATTTTTTCATGGTTATTTTTAAAGGAAAATGTTTTTAAAATGATTTATGTTTTATAGAGTGTTTATTTCTTAGTGGAAATTTTATTTTCCTCAAGAAAGGATATAAATTATTTTTAATTATTCCTTTATATTTTTTTCAATTCTGTATTCAAATTAAATGATTTTGGAAATTTTATATGTTTTAAAAGGATATTTTAAAAGGAATATTGTATTCTATGTTATGATTAAAAATTCTTCTCCATAAAAGATAAAAAATTTTGATATAGTTTATTCATTACTAGGGACATGATCCAAGGATATCATTCATACTCAATCATTGAATTGCTTATCATTTTATGGAATACAATTTATAGAACCCATTTAATTTCCCATGTAAAAAAATGTTTCAAAGATGTTGTTATGAAACATGTTTCTCTTTCATGGGATAATCATGATTTATGTAGATTTATATGAAACTAATTTATTTTCCATTGGATAATGAAGTTATGAATGAATAATTTTTTGATGTGTTTTTATGATTATATGAAATCTCTTTGCGATTTATTCATGTTGTGGTTCATGGAAATGAATTATATAATGGGTGTCCCAAAAAATGTCAGGTAATACCATTTGATATTATAATATAGGGTAGCCCAGATAATGATGGGTAATCTTATTATGGCTTATAAAATAGAGTGTCCTTGATAACACTATCTGAACCTGTTATAGATTATATTATGGTGTGGACCGGATTGTACCGGGTTTGCGCAGTACAAGCTATACAATCCTGTGGCCCAGAGAGCATTAGTTAATACCATTAAAACTTATAAAATGGGGTGGATCATATAGATCCATGTAAGCCCTTTCTAGTTTATACAATGGGGATTCCTAGACAATATTGGGTAAGATCATTATAACGTACATGATGGGAGGGACCTATACCTACATCAAATTCATTGGTTGAGGATTTATATCAAATAATATATGGATGATAACGTGTTTATGGGATTGATCCAAAAGGGGATGAATGGGAAACATGATCAATTATAAGGAAAGGACTATGACTGGGGATCAAGTTCTATCCTTACTAGAAGGTGTAGTGCCAATGAAGTGACCATATATTTTCTTGGAAATGATCCTTGTCTGAGAGAATATTTGTACATGTTTATGGTTCTGAAAAAAATTCCATGTCTTAATTATATGTTGTGATCTTATGTATTATATTCATGATCCCCTTATGATTCATGTCTTTTCAAATTACAATATTTTCTCAATGACACAATTATATGATTATTGATATGAAAGTTCTAATTTTCAATTTCTATTTTCATGTTATCATACTCTTATGATCATGTTATGCTTATGTATATCCTTTATTTTACCTTAATCAACATTTGTGGTCGCACTTTCTTATGTGTCATATAAACTAGTTAGGAGTAATGGCTTTAATAAGATGTACAACATGAGAATATATTTAAGAGAGATGTTTAATATCCATCACTAAATTAGAATAATCTGTTACATGTTTACAAAGACACTAACTGTTATGATCACCGTTCATGTAATTTTTTAATGTTCATTAAAATGATTTAATATTCATGTATTATTCACCTTGTTCAATATAAATTTTATATTTATTAAAACATTTTTTTTCATTTTAATCATTTCAATATTAATTTTCGGTATAAGAATCTTCTAAACATTTCGACATTTTCTCCACGAAAACACACTTTCTATTTTTGACTATAAGATTAATTTTAAATTAAATATTTCCAATTGTATGAATGGAATTTAGAAAAATGGATTAAATATTTTGAATCATCATTATTTATATCATCAAATAATCTCATAATAATTTTTTACCTAAATGAATAGTGAAAATACTAAAAATTAATTACCTCGATTAAGTGAAATACTAATTTACATGGAGGTTAAACTATGAATATAATGGTAAAATGACCTAAAAATTGTATAAATTCTAATGTATTAAACTATTGAGTCCTTATAATTACTGATTCTGGTTAATAATATTTTTTGGACCCTTTTACCATGTGAAAAGCATGAGTAATCCTTTTTCTTTTAAAAAATTATAAGTGTTCCACTAACCTCGCTTATAAAAGGCCACCCCATATCCTTCCTTTTCTAAAATTCCAACACTTTTCCTTTCTCCATTAATAATAAAAATAATTCTTGAAATTCAAAACCGAATAATTGAATGCTTATTTTTGGTAGAAGTAATTCTGATGAAGGCTTTTGGTGTGAACCTAAGGATACTACTTGAAGAAGAGGTAACATTATTAAACGTTTTTCTTTGTTAAATTATTCCTCCACGACGTTATTTTTTAAGACAAATTATATAATAAATTATTTTATTATATATAAGTTTATGTTTTAATATTAATTTCATGACCAACAACTATTCCATCTTCTGTCAAGTGGGTTATGAATTCATCATTGACGTGTAATACATAGTACCACCTCACGAACCAATATTATTAATGTTTCTATATCAACTCCAAAAGTAGGGTATTATGCAGGATATAAAGCATATATACGCTATTAATAAAATAATTATAACTATGGATTCACTATTTTACATTAAAAAATATAATTTCCATTATGTAGGGGATATGATAACACCACTCATGAGTATGGAGGAGTACCACCTCATGAAGCGATGCGATACATTTTTCATTAATGATATACATGGAAGGTAAATGGGATAATTACAATGATTTTATGTGATATAAATTAAATAATTTTTATATTCATGAAATATGTTTCATTCTTACAAGACAATATTTCATCTTCTTTTTTCCATTTCACTCACAAAAATACAACAATGTCATTCATGAAAATATGGACTACTACCTTCATGAAGTGATGTGAGTCAGTTTTCGTAACCACCCCACATGGAAGATATATATAATTATTTTTGAAGAAATAATATAATATTTATGATATTAATATATATTTTAATGAAAAAATATTACCTAAATATTTTCTATAATGATGGTTGAAAAATAGAAATGTTACTCATACAGACGTATGACTTACCATCACTATGATCATAACACAATTCATTTCGCGTAACCATATATCATGAGTGGTTCTAAATGTATAATTTTTTTATATTTATATTAATTATATGTATATTATTTATCTTTATATGTTTAAATAAAGAAAATATTTACTATCTTTAACCAATCAATGTCATTTTTGACACATAAGCCAAATATTGCTGAAATATCTAACGTAAACATAATTAATGATGTAATCATATGTACCATGGTATCAACTGAAATAAAATAAATAAATAACCCTGAAATATTTTCTTTAGATATTTTCTTTTAACATAAGTTTGTTATTCAAGAGGATAAAGAATGCATGTGATGATTTATACTCACAAAAAGTGTTTCTAGCGTCGTTTTTCCTTTTGTGATCCGTACACCATAGTCACAACTTATTTACATTATGTTGTGTGTTTACTATAATTTATGTGTGTTATATCATGAATTAATTTATATTATTGTTATTTAAATTTTAATTTAATTTTCTTTATTTCAAGGTGATTATGATATAAAAGCTACCAATATAGTAAGGTATTATATCACAATCACATAATTATTTTGGATTATTTTTTTTATGTAACCCTGAGATGAATTATATAGTATTTATATCATAAAATAAAATATATTTTATTCTATTATTTTTATTTATGAAAATTTTCAGGTAATAGTAAAATTTCTCATCTATTTGTTACATAAAATGATTAATAATAGAATTTTAAGAAAATATGTATTTATTTATCTCTTCTGTCAATAATTAATTTTCTTCCTAACTCCTTTTTCATAAAAAATATTAAAAAGAGTTAACATTATAGAATTTATATATTAAATTTTTTATAGATGATTGACCTTTTCAAATTTTTTTTAAGGAATCCTCTTTTTTATTCTGAAAAAGGAACTTTTATAACCTTTTAATGTGAAAAAGGAATGTTATTTCTATCTTCTAAGACATGTGTATAATTATTTTCTTGTTAGGATCATCACTTTTCTAAAATATAATTTTCCTCATTATATGTTTCTTTTTAAAGAATATTTGACTCCTAATATTTTTGAAATTATTATTTTTTATATTTGACCTTCAATTTAATGGATATTCACAATTTTTTTGAATTTTACTATTTTAAACTAAAAAGGGTGATTCTTAAAAAAGGATTAGTATCCTAATGTATTGTGCCAAGTGATCTTTCAAAATAGTATTCCTTATAATAAGTAATAACTTAATTTTTATTATGATTTAATTACGATATAATTTAATAATACCTCCCTTATTATTTCTGTAGAGGCCCGAAGCTTAACGTACATGGACATTACATTACTTTTGCGGAATAATAAAAACACACACACAAGGATCGTATTAGTTTAGTGTCTTTGGAAACTCGGAATAAAATCTTCTAATCGTGGTGAAAGATCTTCCATATCTCCCATAGAGATCTTCCCTTTTTTTACCTAAAACCTTTCTTTATATCCTGGGGAAAAGAAAACATAAAAGGGTGAGCTCAAATGCTCAGTAAGGGTATACAAAAGAAAAAAAATCAATCACATCATATTCATAAGAACAAAACTTTTGGAAATCTTAACCTGCAAAAGAGAGCATAATTTCATAACATGGGATAAATCATAGTAGTGAAATGAAATCCCAATAATCATAACTTAAAACATGAAACTTTTTGGCATACACACATAATCATAGGGAATCATTTCTTGTTAGTCAAGACTCATTGCCAAGACTATCTTAGTGGATAAAGTCTCTTTCTGAATCGAGTAACCCTCGTTTCAGTCCTGTTTCACTGAACCGGTATAACCTACCATTTTAGCCATGTCTATCTCATGAGATATAAAAGATTTACCCAATGCATTGGAGGGAGATATAGGTCCCACCCATCTTATAATGAATCCTTTCTTATGTGTGCCACATAATCATAAACCATACATCATAGCGTAACCCATGTAATAAAAATGGAATTCTTAAACAACATGACATCATAAAACAATTCATATAAGATAAAAGAATTCATAAAAATATTTCCATTACAACATAATCAAACCAATGTAATAATAGGGATAAAAACAGAACCCTTTTATTATCTTAGATGGAAAATAATTTTGATAAAATACTTGAACTCCATTCTTGAGGAAAATATCCTTTCTACTTCAAAAACACTTTTCCTTTAATAACATGTCATACGACATTAAAATAAAAGATGTTGATGAAAAATAAACTTGAAAAATTGTAAAGGAAGTTTCTTGGAAATAATGTTTTAAAAATCCATTCATGCCGTATAAGTTAAAAAAACATTCTTCGCACTTTTGTCAGAAAAGTCAAAAAGTACCTCGTACGAAAAACGACAAAAGATTCCTTTCATTTCTTTTACTAAAAACTCAACGAAGGGTAAAAATGGATTTAAAAAATTGTAGGTGGATGGAAATAATATTACTTATTGATGAAACATGGATGTGGATGATAAAATACACCCCAGTAAATACTTACGAATAAACAATCTCGGATAAAAATGAGATTGTGATATTTCCCTTACCTTAGGTCCGATTTGCTTCGTATGTGTCCGAACCTCCTGTATAATGATTTAAATAATGTCATTGACTTATTAAAGAATCATATTCATTGTTATTATATCATATATGGTCCACTTATGACTTTATATTACCCGTTCTTTTGTAAATTCATTTTAAAGTAGTGTTTTGGTTAAAATCGTCTCATTTGTCGTTCGTGTTATTAACTTGTAATTATTCATATTATTACTTAGATCATGATTACATAATTCCAGAATATAAAACATGATATATATATATATATATACATATATAATAAATCAGTAAATGGAAAGAAATACACCGTTCATGGAGACGGTAGTCCGTACGTACGCATGAACGCTGTTTTCGTTTCCTTATTGAATTGAATGGAATTAAGTAGATGACATACATATAAATATAAATAATTCCAGTATCATTATTAGGTCATATATTTAATTAGTACTTATTATATATACTTTATAATCATTCATGAATGGCTAATCATTGAGAATGAATCTCATCGCGTCGTGGAGATGGTAGTCCGTACGTACGCACGAGCGATGATATCGTTCCCATGGTCGTGGAATTGTGTTGAAGTGTATGTATACTATTTAAGTATCAATATCACTTTATAATAATCATATATAGTTACTCATTACACCTTTATACCCATCCTTGTAAGGTGATGGTGGAAAATAGATTACACCACGGCGTGGAGACGGTATTCCGTACGTACGCACACGCGGTGATTTCCTTTTTCCGTAGGATGGATAGAAGGTTAATTAGAGTTGTTTCATATTTATAATAACATATAAGTATATAAGAAATACTGATGTTATTACTTTATCATGAAACAACTAAAGAAGATGAAGTTTAAGAAGAAGGAAATTGAAAAGATCGGTAATGGATATTACCTCTTCTTTGGAACGCTTCTTTGAATCCTCTACTTAGGGAACTAAGATTGGTCTTTTAAGAAGACCAGGACCTCTAGGATTATTCTAGGTAAGTGGAGAAGGGATTTTGGCAGGGGTTGGCCGAGCTTGAGTTCTCAAATCGGTGTGAGGAGGAGGGGGAGGAGGTGTCCTTTTATAAGGGAGGAGAGGGGAACCTTAGGAATATCTCAAAATATTATTTTATTATAAAGTCACGTTCAGTTTTAAATAGCTCCAAATTGATTTATTTCGAGTCTAAGGTGGGGATGGGTCGAAATCCTCTCATCCAATAGAATTTAGACAAGTTTAGGTTCCAATTTTAACCTTATCATTTAGATTTAACATTAAGTTAAATAATTTTACTTTTACCGTGTCTTCTTGTGTTCTTATACTATAAGGTTAATAAACTTACTATATCAAGCCAAACGAACCCCAAATTGTTTATTATTAATATATATATCCGTATCTAAGTCATTTGGCCGAACCTTAGATTTTTAGGAATAAAATAACAATTAATAATATAATATTTGATTTAAAAACTATTTTGTGTCAATTTTGACACTATTTGATATATGATTTTTGTGAAAGTCATAACAGAATTATATGTTCGAAACAAGTTGATTAAATCAACACTAATATATCATAGTAACCTAGAAAATTAGTTTAATTCATAAAAAGTCTCAAATTACATTCATTTGAGCATTTATAACATCAATTATGTTAATATTTCATAAATAAGATAATTACTGCATCATCTTTGTGTCATAAATAAATTAAATTATTTGATGTCTAAAAATTACAAATAAAATATAATTATGTAGGAAATATTTTTATCTTTCTAATGAATATTTACAATCGAATTTATCTTATGTACAACCCTATATTAAAAATGTTTTAGTAAATAAACTTTGATTTTAACTCTTTTAACTCTTCTTTGAATTAAATAATAATAAATGTCCTAATCTAATCCAAGTGGGCCTAAATGATAATATTTTACACTTAAGGTTGTTTTTGGTCGAGATAAACTTGTCCAATAGAATTAGGACATGTGTTAGGGTAATATTAATATCATTCTTACCCTTAATTACCCTATTTACTTTTAACCGTGGTAAATAAAAGTAAATAGTTACTATTCACCAAAAATTATTTTCATCTCATTGAACCACATTTTACTTACTGACATCAACCATGTCTCTCGGATTTTTGAAATTCCATTCACAGAAGCGGTAAAATTAAGTTTTATGAAAAATTCAGTTTTTTAACTACCACTTAGTAGTTTCACTATTAATCAAAAATTGATGTTTTTCAGAACAATGCCAAAATTTCATCCTAAGCTACATTTCATATTCCGAATTCAAAAATTAAGTCTATTTTACCAAATTCATAACATAGAATTTGCATTAATTAATTTTATAATTAAATCCCGCTGTTAAAACAAATAGCGTGTTTTTAAGAAACAATATATATCAAAAGATTGACACTTGATTATGTCTGGTTTAAATGTGAAATTACATCCAATGACCAACATTGTATTAAATTGTAAAAATATATTCTAAATATACATTAAAACCACTCAAATTAATGATTTATCACTATTAATTATTTCGATTAAAAAATTTGTTTTTAATTATAATTTAGTAATTTTCACTATTCATCAGAATATGAAAGTTATCCGAAAAGTACCAAAATTTCACCTTAGGCTAAATTCGATACTCCAAATCCAAAAATGAAGTCTATTTTGAGAGCTAAAATTTCTAAAATTTAAAAAGTGGTTATTACTATTCATAACAGCTAGTTTTAATAATATTTTAATAGCATATCGTTGTTTCGTGAAACTCAGTATTATGTACTACACACGCTATCGAGGAAGGTTGCGATTGCGTGTAATGCAAGGCAAGTCAAGGATGCATGATGTGCAAGCTCCTTTTTGTGTTGCGTACAACACAAGACATTAGGGAAATTAAAAAGAATATTTTTCATAAAATCTCGGGCTGTTACAATTTCTATTGACAGTTTATGATTAGTTTGACTGGGGATGTAATATATTGATACCCTAAATTTTTCTTTGTATGATTTTTTATTTGGATTCTTGATTGTGGAAATTTTTAAAATGTTCCTATTCTGGTAATTCAACATTCATATCTATGCGGACTTTTTTTCACCCCCTTCACGTGATAAATACATTACACTCAGTAAGCAATGGGGGCCCACTATAGCCCCTCGAGGAATAGATAGGTCTTCCAAGATATACTATATTAGGTTGGGGATGAGGCCTTACCAATTTATATATATATCTTGGAAAAATTCATTAAAGGTATTATATTTATTGGAAAAAATACTCTATGGTATGTTTTAGATGACCATCATTATGCGTTTAATTTTTATGAATTATGTTATTGATATTCCATGGGATTATTAATTTAGTCAGAATATACATGGATATGTTTTATGATAATGTGATTATTAATATTGAATTATTTGATCATCATCTATTCCACCCATGTTATGATCATGATATGGATTAAATTTCATGTGTTTTGGTTTTTTACCTTGACATATAGATTATTCCTTATTTAATCAGAGCTTCTTATATATATATATATACCTTTACCGAGCATCTAATCTCACCCATTAATTATGTTTTATTTTCCACATTATATGAGGAAAGGTTTTTTATTATTGATATTTAGTGATTAAATATGATTAAAAATGTAAATACAAAATAATATTCATTATTTATTTTATTTTTAAAAATGTAATGTCAATTTCATGTGTGTATATAGTTTATCATGATTACTAAACTATTTAGTCCCCCCATATGTGACTCATTATATTTCATTTAAATGTAATGAATTACACACTAGATCATGACTACTGTGGTTGGGGTCACTATATGAATGTTAACAAAGGGTGAGATCATATGTCTAGTAAAGGTAAAAATAAGAGATACCAATTGAGTATCATAAGTAGGAATACTCATACCATGTGGTTATGAGAATATAATCAAGGGATACAGTCATAATTTAAGAGAATTATTACCAATAAAAATGATATCACAAATCATGATTATTGGAATAAGAATTTTTTCATAACTTTTTGTTTGAGATATATGAAAGACTAAACATGAGTTATTAATCATAAGCCACAAAAATATAACAAAGTCCCAGCACTATATCATATACATAAGAATATAATTAATACATGAATTCAAGGATCAATACATTGACCATCATCACATATTGGATAATTCCCCTTGATGGATTATGCACACTCTTTAATCCAAAATATCTCAACTCATAACATATATGGCCTTACCGAATACATTGGATGGTTTTAACTGATCAAATAATTATAATGAAGATAGAGTCCTTTATAGGGTTTGGTTCACTCCCCATTCCCAATCATATCATGATATAAAACATTACACTATGTATTGGAGGGTTATAATGGACCCACCCATAACATCATGATATACCATACGTAAGTGTTCCACCTAAACCTGAGAATATTCATATTTCCATTACATCATAATAAAACCTATTGAAAGATATGGGTTCCATGAAAACATTATTAATACATTATTATTATCCATCTTGAAAAATAATGTTTAATATATCATTATAGGGCATCCCAATTGAATAATAATAATTATAATGGGATTTTGGAATAAATGAAAAATTATTTAATAAGATAATTCATAAATTTCATTGTAAATTTTTAAAAAATGTTGTACATTAAATAATTTTATTTTTTGAATAATTTAATATATAAATAATTTGGAATTGGAAACTTTTTTTAAATTTAAGAAAACATGGGTATGAATCTTTATAAATAGACATATATGTTTTTGGATAAATTTATTCATAATGAAATTGTTTTCGATGATAAGTTCCTTTTAATCCATTATAAAAAAATTCAAATTTGGAAAAAAATAACAAGAAACAAGATAGTAGAAGAAAATTCACCTTTTTTAGAATTTTGATTTCAATGTGAAATAATTCATAAAATAATATACATATATTTAAGTATATCCGTGAAATAATAAATAATATGGACCTGAAAGAGAAATATTATTGATTAATAAGAAGAGTAATGGTAAATCCTTTTTACAAGAAATATTTTGGTTGAATTTGCACAAAAAAGTTTATTTGTAATGCCCCTATATATATTTTATTGAATTTCATCTATGTGGAGACACCACAAGACCTCTTGTGTGATTCTACATATGAATGAGTCTTCTTAATAATAGTGAGTGTAAACAAGTATAGTTGTGAGAATATATCATTATTATTAATAATCAAAAAAGACAAACATAAATAAAACATAACAAAAAAATACCAAGATGAAGTTAAAGTACATATAGTATAAAAAAATTTTAAAAATTTTTTACAAGTAAATAATCAAGGATTCTATTTTAAAAATAAAAAATTGGAGCATATAAATGTAATAAGAAAATATGAAACATTGTGGAATCCGATAGATTTCATCTTTGGCATAGATAATAACTTTTTACTCCTCGTATTAGTTATCTAGGACAAGCCCCTTGTCATTAATCAAAGCCTTAATGACAAATTATTTATACACATCGAGATTCACACGTAGGGTATAACTAGTAAAACCTTGACATCCACCAAAAATGAATCATAAACATGTGTGTGCATGTATAATATGGGTATCCCATGATAGTAATAAATTTTCAAGAAAGTGTATGAAAACTCATGATGAGTAATCATTTTCAAACTAAGTCACTGTGATCCCTGACCATACTATTCATATCTCCATGGAAAAAGTATAATAAAAAACTATGTTGATGGAGACAAAGTAGTATCTAAAAGTATTATGAACATGTATCATGAATTTCTAAAGGCATTGAGTTGGATCAATCCACAGGGATGTCACATTGGTCCTACAACATGGGTAAGGCCTTAATAATTGTGTACCCTATCTCTGTCACATGTATAGACTTGGGGCCTTTATATATTATCTATGCCTAGGATCAAGCCAAAAGTCCTTAATAACCATGATTTCACAACCATGGGTTTGGTATCAAGGTTACCATATCTCTAACCTATGTTCAATTCCATCTTAATCATCAACATATAGCGCGAAGACTCTACATCTCAAGGATAATGATATCAGGATGGGCCCACCTGTTCTGAGTACCAAAAAAATATCTAAAAATACACAGTTCTTAGATAATTTTTTTAGAGAATATAAATTTGAACCATATAATTTCATCATGAGATTCAGAATTAATATTAAAGTATACGTGATCAACATAAAACATTTTCATACAAGCTATAATAGCACACATATTCAATACAAAATCATATTTGGATCTAACAAGATATGAAAACACTCATGAAATCATTGTACAAATTGTTGAAACAATTTTTTCCAATACATGTTATCGGTTAAGGAAACATTAGAATACTAGGGCCCAAAATATTATTGAACTTCATACATTAATTTTATAGATGAAAGACTCTAATATCCATTGATAAGGAATAACAGAGTTTTTACCTGATCGATACCTCAAACCGAGAACCCATAGAACTGATCCAAACTCAACACATAAATTTTATAGAATCAGATTGAGGATGATTTTAAGAAAACTAAGGACGGTTTAACACAATATCCTTTCCTATATCCACCAATAATACTAGAATATATATTGATCAATAGTGGTGTTGAAGACACTTTATGTCCATCACTGTCCAAGAAATTATTGATAGATTAAATGTGAAATATCCTTAGAATCAATAGAAATTGTAAAAAAATTCAATATCTATGATTCATATCAAGTGAAAAAGTGTAGATCAATATGAAACATGAATAATATTGGTTTTTATATTTGATAACTTAATTTCACATCATTAAAATACTTGGATATTATGAAATTGTGATTGGAAGGAGTCGAAATTTTTAAGGAAACTCTGTAGAGTAACAATGTTAGAGAGGGATTTATACATGAATAGGAATGGGTAAAGAGTTAAAATTAATGGTTGTTAAAAAAAAATTTAAGACCATTGAAAGATATATACACAGTTTTCTCA
Organism: Viscum album; assembly: GCA_963277665.1. Lineage (NCBI taxonomy): Eukaryota > Viridiplantae > Streptophyta > Magnoliopsida > Santalales > Viscaceae > Viscum > Viscum album. The sequence goes on from OY728137.1 coordinate 1,216,335,014, forward strand.
TATGGTTATACTATCTCTGGACTAACCATGTGAGGATTACAATATCTCCTTGGTACCCACATGGTTTGGTCGCATTTTTTGATAAACCATGAAATGACCATGATTTTGGATATAGAAACACGTTTCATGGATTTTCCAGTGAGGTTACATGATTTGATAAATATTATACCTTAATTGTGAATCACCACGAGGGATTATTCCACTTTGTGATAGATTTCATGGAGGATCAACATAATTTTTAAATATTATTCTATAATTGTGAATGTTAAAATGGTCCTAAAAAACACAATGAATCCAAAGAGTAAATCCCATAACATGTTCCAAAAAATTCATAGTTTATAAAAACATGAATAAAATATGAAATTAAATTTTAGAAATATGTGGATATAAGATTCAGTTACAATAACCTCCTCTTAAGGATTCTTATTTTTAAACAGAATCTCTAGTAATTTTGTTCAAAATATTTAGGCCACTAAAAAAGAATAGCATACTCCCACTCCCAATATTCATCTTGGATCCATCTATGTCACTATAAGATTCATAATAGTGCCACAATTACCCTCCACAACACATTCCTTCTCATGTCTATAATTCTCACATGGTGTCCCATACCTGATGTGTCAAGCACCGAATAAACACAATAATAGTGAATCGCATTCTTAGGATTGGGAATATAACTCAAGAGATGAGATACATGAAACATATCATGGATACCATGGTAGCAAGAAGGAAGTTATAGATAATAATCCATAGTCCCACTAAAATGATGAATATATAACAATCCAATGAATCTTTTAAAAATATTTAATTTCATAAGAATATATAAATTCCCTAACTAAAGAGTAACCCATAATAAAATTCTATCACCAATAGTGAAATCTACTTATATCAACCTTTAATCAGTATATGATTCCTACCTTCCATGAGTATTGATTAACCGATTAGAAATCAACTGCACTCTCTCAATGGTCTCTTATACCATACTCTAACCCACCATATATTCCTCACATCATGCTAATATAGTAGTGAATTCCATTAAAAAATATAGATCCTCAAAATCTGGCATCTAAATAGTATCATGGAAGCTATAATTGTATATGAAATAAACACAGGCTGTAAGATCAACCAAGATACACAAAAATCCCTGATACATAATCCCAATATATCTATAATATTTGGATATTGTCCTCATATTTTAAATCAATATGTGGATGGTATGTTGTACTCAGTTTCAACTAAGTACCAAAATCCTTTTATAAGACCAATCAAATCCATGATGAGAAACATTTGAACCTATTAGATGTAATGGCTGAGGGAACTCTATGGATGTGTACAATCATAAGGAAGGAAAACATTCACATCACGATCAAAGAGTGAGTCTCATAGATCAGTAAGAAATGTGCATATTTCATCATCCAATAAACTATCACCCAAATCGCATCCTCATTCCTCATGGTCCAGGGTAACCCCATTAGGAATTATATCATCAAATTATCCCAATTCCATAAAAGAACTAGATGTGGCTGAGTAGGCAATAAGTAAAGTGATGATCGACCTTTTACCACTACCATGTAAGGTATATTGAAGGAAATCCAATGATGTCCCACTTCATACTATACCACTAGATTTAACATCGTATTTCATAATATATATTTTTCAATCATGGATTCATTAACCATTTTAAATTGTGACATTATCTCAGTAGATTATCACTCGTAGTGATTTCAATGAAAATATTTCCATTCACACTAATTATTCCATCACTAGATATTGGCCACCCTATTATTTGGTCACTCCACATCATAAATTACCACATCACCATGCACATAGAATAATAATCTTGGCGCTTCTTCACTCGATCCATTAAAGAAGACATGATGACAAAGGTATCTCATTCCATGAATATATGATCCAAAAGAAAATATACAACACAATTGTCCTTCAAAATAAAAACCCACCCTTCCTATGGTGTCTTTTATAAGCTCATGTATCTTTAGTGTTTTCATGTTAAACGAATATTCAATGAAATTACCATTCTTAAGAGCATATGATGTCTCATTGTAAAATTTTTAAAAATACTCTACCTAAATCCTCGACCTAAAACATAGATCCCACTACGAGAAGGTATATAATGTTTCCACTATGGTCTATTTAAATAATAAACCCCTTAATTAATTGATTTTATTTCCATAAATTCAAGGAATAATCCAATGATTCCAAATCCAATTCATGAATTTCGTAGTTACTCTCATGTGGTCATAGAAAACATGACCCACAAGAAACTACATAATCATTCTATATCATTTTATATCCTAAAGTAACACCTGAGGAATAATAATACACTCTATATCTCATACCTAGATCTAGATGAATAAAAATTGTAGCTTTCATTACTCTTAATTCAACTATTTAAAAATACCCTTACACTGATCAATCGATTCAAAATTCACCCTTTCTTTTTAAGCCCCTTATTTGGTTCTACTATGTAACATAAATCCTTAATGAAATGTCAATAGTATCTAGAAAACCTGAGGAAATTATGATCTACCAAAACATTGTGACAGTGAACCCAAGAAACACCACATCCACCTTCTCTAGTTCTAGAAAAATTCATAACTCAAAGATCACATGGATAAGGAAACATATCTCTTGGATCCATAAGCTACACCTCAGAAATAGTAGTATAAAAATGATCCTATCAAAGTGTTCTCAATATTTTGTCACGGTGTTTGGAATGTATCTCAAAATTCATTGAATATATAAGAATATTATTAATAAAGGCCATTATGAAAGATCCAAAACATGGGTTGAAAATCTTGTTCTTGTGATCCATGAACATTGAAATTACATTCATCTGACAAACATACATGATAAGTTACTCATAGAATCCAATATACTATTAAGAACCATCTTAAAAATATCATTCTCTCTGGATCACACCTGATGGTTTCTCATATAATGAAAATTCATGGAGAACTAAAATGCTTCTTGTAATTTATCTATGAGATCATCAGCCATGGGTAAATGATGTGATATCATGTTCCATGATTATATAAAAGTAACCAGTGCGATTACCTACAAGGCCTTATGAATACCTCCATAGATTCATTAGGATTCCAATTAGTAGGGATTGTTTGTACTGGTACAATAGGGAAAATATTACCAATTTATAAGAGTGAAAAATTAATAAATAATTACTAATATAATAGATAAATAGAGTAGATGTCGAATAATGTAACAAAAATAAACTATCTAGATTAAAAAATTAACCATAAAGTAGTAAAAACCACTATATAAGGATGATGTCAGGAAAATACTAAATATTAAATAGGAAGACATGGTATCCATAATACACTGGTTCCCATATAAAAAAAGTAAAAGACCAAAACCAACTACCTATATGAGCATCATGAGAACAAGATCATTCATCTTTTCCTAAACTCAAATCCTGAAAGGACATCAGACATCCAAAACACTGATCTTCCTTTTATCCTCTACTATATAAATGAAATTTTCCCAGGTGACTGATGGAATCTAAAATAGGTTGTGAGTAAAATTCAATTGGCTACCATAAATGATGACTGATAAAAGTCGAATTATTGAGTACAAAATTTAATGGTTTTCCTATATAATAAATGTAAAGCAGTAAAGTTGATGAATGTTGTGTTGATATCAAGCTTCTAATGAGATACATAGATAACCCTACATGCTAAGGAATAATCCATATGTCTATTAAAATATGAAATTTTAATTTGGATAGGTACCCAAAGAATTTATCCAAGAAATCCATTTTTAATAATCAAATGGAATCTAGGGAGACCCAACAAATCTATGTCTTTATGAACATGATCCATATCATAGTGATCAAGTGATATTTTAGGATATTTATGTTTAAATTTAATATATGGAATAATCCCATTGAATTCCACAATAGTGATTTTTAACCAATCCTTAGCAGAAAGTGTATGTTAATCCTGATATCGACTTAATTGTGACCTAATGATATAATCCATGGAAGATCATGTATGAGGAAATCAATCCAAATCTGGAGTGATCATCAAGGGATTTAAAATATTTCAATGTTTATAGGTGAATGAAAAGTATAATTTAGAGGCATTCTAAAATCTAATACATTAAAATCGTAGTTTGTTATACCACTATGCATTTACATAAATGTGTTAATTAAAATCCTATGACTTAACCCAGAAAATTCATGGTCAAGAATCCGAGGATCTTTCGAAGAAGGCAGAACCTATAATGTTCCACAAAGAACCATTACAATAATTAAGAATAATATAATAAGTGATAAATAGTATTCGTGAAGTATCTATTTCACTTTAAAAATAAATTTATTCATTTGGTCATTATTTCTAAAAGTGTCAAACCAAACATTTTGGATTTGTGTTTTGTTAAAATATTTTAAAGGATATTATGTACATTCAATCATCCACACTCGAATGGTTGGTAATTATTAAGGGTTTCAACCTCAAACAGTCTAAAATAGGTCTTATGGTACATCTATGCCATGTTATACAGGATTAATTGAAAGAGTTACATGTTTTAGGGAAAATACACAGAAGTTCTATCATGAAATATGTTGAATGGGGTTATAAACAGAAATATTTTTTGGGAAATATATTAAATTAACATACTTATACCATTGAAAGACTCATCATCTAATATAGGCATAAAATTTAGGATAGAATGATTGAAACTGAAAACAAAAAAATATCCTAAAAATAGGGTATATTATTTTGCATAGTTATAACATAAATTATAGGGAGAAAAATTGAGGAAAGAGGGAAATATTTTGTTATAAATACCAAGGAAATTCAAAGTTATAGATGATGAAGAGAGTATATTCCAGATCAGGTATATCTACCAAAACTAAGAAGAGGGGACAATAAAGATCCTTGTACATTTTCTATGTGAAAACATAAAGAGAATAAGGGAGAATTTTGGATTATTGGTGACATTGGTGACGTCGGTAAAAAAATATTTCTTTATTTTTAATAGGTTTCATGATTTGGATGCACAATTTATCATACCTTTTTCATCATTTCACAACTGCAGTCTCTGTGTACCACACATCAAACTGTATAGGTGCACAATAATACAGACCATGTAAAAATAATGTGATATGAACATGAAATTAATTTTATCCTTTTCATGGATTTAATTCCACCTTCACATAGTTAGTTAGTCTAATATAATACCTCATAGAGTCATATGGTTCATGTTCTTGATTAGATAAACTATGCGCTAACCATGCACCTTATCCTAAATCCCAAAAAATAGTAACTTTGGCCCTATAAGACTAGCTAAAACACATGTATATCATTTAATAATCCCTTAGTAACTTCCATTAAATTTAATCAAGGGGGTTTTAAATAATTATGAAGGATATGTTCTTTAATATAAAATCAAGATCTTACAAGCTCCCTTAATTAAGACAACTCATCCCAGATATTCCTTTTGAGTGTGGTCGATATGCATGTGAGAACAATTTCATCCATTGAGAACAAATGTTGGAATCTAATTCCTACATATACAACTGTATATGGATATTACACCATATTACCCTTACAAGTGGAACTGAACTTCAATTTAGAGCCACCGTGCTATGATTTGTGATATGAACAAGACATTACTCAAAATAACCAAGATAATTTATCTTATCTTCTTCAAAGTAAAATACATGATACATATCATAGTAATAGTAACATAGTTGAGAAACATGTAAGATATTCTTCATATCCCAATAACACTAAGGAATAGTTATCCAATGCACTACCTTCGAGACTCTCTCCAATATCTCAAAAGGCCAAATAAATTTAGGCATAATGATATATTGTCTCAAAATCCATTGATGACCCAAACTTGGTGAGAATATAAAGGTGACTCGATCTCCTAATTAAAAATCAAGTGTTTAATGATAGTGATTAGTATTATAATTCATTAGCAATTGATCTATAGCCACAAGTATTCTAATCTCTTATAATTGTTTTAATGTTTTTTGTATGAGATGTGGTCCTAGTATTGATTCATCTCATTCAAATAACTAGAATAGGGGTGAATAAAATATCTTACCGTAGTGTTACAAACAATGTAACATCTAAATAGTCTCTTGGAAATTGTAATTATAATGAAAATCAGCAAGGGTTGATTTATTTTTCCAAGAGACAATAATTTCAAGCACACATTCATAGGGAATTTCCTCCCATACATGGATAGAGTGCTTGGATTGACCATCAATCTCTAAGTGTTATCCTATAATAAAAATTAATATGAACCAATATCCATCTACAACCACTACGGGAAAAAAGGCATTTAGCGGTGGTTTTGAAAAACCCCCGCTAAATCGTGCGTCGGGAAACAATTTCGCGGCGGGATTCAAAACCATCGCAGAACGTTTCGCGACAGTTTTTTAGCGGCGGTTTTTTTTTCTTTATTTTTTTTAATTTTTTTTTAATTTTTTTTTATTTTTTTTAATTTTTTTTAATTTTGAATTTTATATATTTATATATATATATATATATATATATATTTTATTTTTTTATTAATTTATTTATTTATTTATTTATTTAATTTCGTGTTTATTATTTATTTATTTTATTTCGTATTTATATTCTTTATTTATTTATTTCGTATTATTTTATTTAGTTTATTTATCCATGCATGAACATCCCATGCACATGCACATGCACATGCACACGCACACCCATTCAATATAAATAAATTCTGTGTTTGGTGAGATTTTAACCCTTAACCTCTTGCCTATTTTCCAAAGACTTTACCACTCCAGCAAGCTCGCCATGTGGTTAATAAACCGAATTTAATATACTTATATATATTAATTGAAAAAAATAATACATAAATAATAGATATAAACACAATAATAATAAATAATAAATAATAAATAATAAATAATAAATAATAAATAATAAATAATAAATAATAAATAATAAATAATAAATAATAAAAAATAAAAAATAAATAAGGAATAATAAATATAAATATAAATAATAAATAAATATAAATAATAAATAATAAATGATAAATGATAAATAATAAATAATAAATAATAAATAATAAATAATAAATAATAAATAATAAATAATAAATAATAAATAATAAACAATAAACAATAAACAATAAATAATAAATAATAAATAATAAATAATAAATAATAAATAATAAATAATAAATAATAAATAATAAATAATAAATAATAAATAATAAATAATAAATAATAAATAATAAATAATAAATAATAAATAATAAATAATAAATAATAAATAATAAATAATAAATAATAAATAATCAATAATGAATAATAAATAATAAATAATCAATAATCAATAATAAATAATAAATAAATATAAATAATAACTAATAACTAATAAATAATAAATAATAAAAAATATAAATAGTAAATAAATATAAATAATAAATAATAAATAATAAATAAATATAAATAATAAGTAATAAATAAATATAAATAATAAATAATAAATAAATATAAATAATAAATAATAAATAATAAATAATAAATAATAAATAAATATAAATAATAAATAATAAATAATAAATAATAAATAATATATAAATATAAATAGTAAATAAATATAAATAATAAATAATAAATAATAAATAAATATAAATAATAAATAATAAATAAATATAAATAATAAATAATAAATAAATATAAATAATAAATAATAAATAATAAATAAATATAAATATAAATAATAAATAATAAATAATAACTAATAAATAATAACTAATAAATAATAAATAAATATAAATAATAAATAATAAATAATAAATAATAAATAATAAAAAAATATAAATAATAAATAGAAAATAGAAAATAATAAATAATAAATAAATATAAAAAATAAATAATAAGTACTAAATAATAAATAAATATAAATAATAAAAAATGAATAAATATAAATAATAAATAATAAATAATAAATAAATAATAAATAATAAATAATAAATAATAAATAATAAAAAATAATTAAATATAAATAATAAATAATAAATAATAAATAATAAATAATAAATAAATATAAATAATAAAAAAATATAAAATATAAATAATAAATAAATATAAATAATAAATAATAAATAATAAATAAATATAAATATAAATAATAAATAAATATAAATATTGAATAATAAATAAATATTAATAATAAATAATAAATAATAAATGATAAATAAATATAAATAATAAATAATAAATAAATATAAATAAAAATAAATAATAAATAAATATAAATATTAAGTAATAAATAAATAAATAATAAATAATAAATAATAACTAATAAATAATAACTAATAAATAAATATAAATAATGAATAATAAATAATAAATAATAAATAATAAATAATATATAATAAATATATATAAATAATAAATAATAAATTGAAAATAATAAATAATAAATAAAAATAAATTATAAATTATAAATTATAAATAAATATAAATAATAAATTATAAATAAATATAAATAATAAATAATAAATAAATATAAAAAATAAAAAATAAATATAAATAATAAATAATAAATAAATATAAATAATAAATAATAAATAAATGTAAATAATAAATAATAAATATAAATATAAATATAAATAATAAATAAATATATATAATAAATAAATATAAATAATAAATAATAAATAAATATAAATAATAAATAATAAATAATAAATAAATATAAATAATAAATAATAAATAAATATAAATAATAAATAATAAATATAAATAATAAATAAATATAAATAATAAATAATAAATAAATATAAATAATAAATAATAAATAAATATAAATAATAAATAATAAATAAATATAAATAATAAATAATAAATATATATAAATAATAAATAATAAATAAATATAAATAATAAATAAATATAAATATAAATAATAAATAAATATAAATAATAAATAATAAATAAATAAATAATAAATAATAACTAATAACTAATAAATAATAACTAATAAATAAAAATAAATAATGAATAATAAATAATTAATAATAAATAATAAATAATAAATAATAAATAAATATAAATAATAAATAATAAATTGAAATTAATAAATAATAAATAAATATAAATAATAAATAATAAATATAAATAATAAATAAATATAAATAATAAATAATAAATAAATATAAATAATAAATAACTATAAAAAATAAATAATAAATAAATATAAATAATAAATAATAAATATATATAAATAACAAATAATAAATAAATATAAATAATAAATAATAAATAGATATAAATAATAAATAATAAATAAATATAAATAAATATAAATAATAAATAAATATAAATAATAAATAAATATAAATAATAAATATAAATAATAAATAATAAATAATAAATAATAAATAAATATAAATAATAAATATAAATCAATATAAATAAATATAAATAATAAATAATAAATAATAAATAAATATAAATAATAAATAAATATAAATAATAAATAATAAATAAATATAAATAACAAATAATAAATAAATATAAATATAAATAATAAATAATAAATAATAAATAAATATAAATATTAAATAATAAATAGAAAATAATAAATAATAAATAAATATAAATAATAAATAATAAATAATAAATAATAAATAATAACTAATAAATAATAACTAATAAATAAATATAAATAATGAATAATAAATAATGAATAATAAATAAGAAATAAGAAATAAATATAAATAATAAATAATAAATAAATATAAATAATAAATAATAAATAGAAAATAATAAATAATAAATAAAAATAAATAATAAATAATAAATAATAAATAATAAATAATAACTAATAAATAATAACTAATAAATAAATATAAATAATGAATAATAAATGATGAATAATAAATAATAAATAATAAATAATAAATAAATATAAATAATAAATAATAAATAGAAAATAATAAATAATAAATAAATATAAATAATAAATAATAAATAATAAATAAATATAAATAATAAATAATAAATAAATATAAATAATAAATAATAAAAAATATAAATAATAAATAATAAATATATATAATAAATAAATATATATAATAAATTATAAATAAATATAAAAAATAAATAATAAATAAATATAAATAAATATAAATAATAAATAAATATAAATAATAAATAAATATAAATAATAAATAATAAATAATAAATAACTATAAATAATAAATAAATATAAATATAAATAAATATAAATAATAAATAATAAATAAATATAAATAATAAATAAAAATAAATAATAAATAATAACTAATAACTAATAACTAATAAATAATAACAAATAAATAAATATAAATAATAAATAATAAATAATAAATAATAAATAATAAATAATAAATAATAAATAATAAATAACCAGTTACAAATAATAGATAATAAATAAATTAAAGTATATTATAAATAATAAATAATAAATAATAAAGGAAACACATGAAAAAGTATGAAAAGACGTGATAAGGGATGAAAAATCATGAAAACGCATGAAAAAGGATGAAGAAGCATATGAAGAATGAGGCATTAGAAAAAACGAGAACTCATGAAAATTCGTGATAACTCTGGAAAAATCTTTAATAATTCAACATAATGATCATAATAACCCATAAAAAACCATTGATAAAGATAAAAAGTCATGGAAACCCAAATAAACAGTAATAAATGGAGCTACCGTTAAAACCCGTCAAAACGGTCATAAAGAGACAAAAACATTGGACTCACATTAACAGAGATAACTTATGATCGGATAGTCAGTTTTAGATCCGCGACCTGTCAAATCAAAGATCTTGAAACGCTCTTCAACCTGAAAGGTGAAAGAGTCTGAATGGACAAGCGGATCTGAATTTACGACCATTTAGAAAAAAGCTGATGGGGAACAGGTGCTAGAAACGAGGCATTGAAAAACATAACAAACTCGATACCCACTAAAAGGCCATAACATATGATCTAGGAGTGCATGTGGGCACCGCGACCAGTCAAACTGAAGCTCATGGAACGAGCTATGATCTGGCAGGTGGAGGAGGCCGAACTGACATGCGGATCGAAAGTTAGGTCTGTTTGAAGACAAGTTCGACGGGACACCGGTAATGGAAACAGGGTTTTGGAGGCCTTTGGAGGGGGTTTTGGGGTCAAAAAACACGACAGAAGCTTTCTTGTGCTGAAATGGTGCGTAACTCTATTCGCTGGATTCGATTTGATATGTGGTAGAGCTCAAACGGACACCCGGAGCGAAAGTTATGGCTGTTTGAAGTTGGAGAACTTTTTTCAACTTTTTTATAACTCTAATATCATCCACACCTTAGACCGTCTCATGGTTTTGATTATATGTGCCTTTAGATCTCTTCATGAGCTTCGATTTGACTGGTCGTGGTGCTTCAATGAATGCCCGGATCAAAAGTTATGGCCGTTTTAGTGATTTCGGGGTTTCTTGCAAATTTTTATTTTTTTCATTTCATTTCGAGGCGGTTTTTCCAAAACCGCCGCTATTTCGCGGCTGTTTTTTAAAAACCCGCCGCTAATCCTCGAATAAAATTAAATAAAATTAAAAAACATAAAAAAATTTTTTTGCCATTTAGCGGCGGTTTGTTCGCGGCAGTTTTAAGAAGCGCCGCGAAATGGCGGCCCGAAAACGCATTTCGCGGTGGTTTTTAAAATTTCCGCGAAAAAACCGCCGCTAAACGGCGGGTTTCTTGTAGTGAACCCCTTCCAAAATTGATATATAAGATGAGAATCACAGTACGACACAATGGTATGCAGGGCCCCATTAAAGTGTATCATCTTTAAGACATAGAGTCTACTATGATCATCTCCTACTAAGGTCTTCTAGATAGGTAAGAAGTGGGTGGACATCAACATCCGGTCCATGATTACCCATTAAATTACACTATCTCTTGTTGAATTCGGTAACCCTATAACAAAGACGTCAGAGACGATATCCATATTCCAGACCTGGATTGGTAACAGATGTAAAAGGCCAACATGTTATTGTGCTCTACTTTCACTTTCTAAAAGGTGGGATACTGGATAAAAAATAATGTGATATCATTTCTCATAGCATTCCAGCAATACAAGTTGCACATATCATAATACATCATCATATTTATTATATTAAATGTATATTTATGTGACTAGATTTATTTCATAATTTCCCCTTGCATTTCTACATTTACCAAGAGATGCACCTGGATTTCTAGTATATCATACACGTCAATAAACCAACCAAAAAGTAGTTACACACCTAAAACACAATCACTTCGGACTAATACCTTTTGATCTAAATGTTTTCTCTTATTCCCCTAATCTAGAAGTGATGAATCCAATGATAAAACTACTAGAAATGGATAATCATGAAATTTTTTAATTTTTTGGATTCATTTTATCATGAAGATCCATAAACTACCCATTATTTATATCTTCTAGATAATGTTGAGTATGAGTATCTTGGTTAATAAATGTATGATTAAATTTCTATTCACTAGAATGTAATAATGAAAAAATTGTTTTCCTAATGATATTCAAACCATATCCTTTCACCGGGATAAAAATATTTATGAGATAATCATTATTTGAGGATTTTTTGTTCAATTTATAACAAAAACTATTCCCCTAGTATATAACGTCTCTAAAAGCATATGGCATGAAAGAAATCTAAATCAATATTTTTTTCAGGTAATTACTATCATTAGGCCTCAACAATCGAGACTCATATTCCATGAATTGTTACCCTTGGATCAATAATTCACCCAATTTTATTCATGATGCTTCATAGTAAATGGGGAAACCTTCTCCAGGATTATGTAAAATTAGGATAACATTTGATGTTAGAATCCCTTTTTATTCATGAGTAGCCTTCTTGCAATATTCAACCCATGTGAACATTTCACACTTACTTTTCAATACCATAATATTAATTTTATGGCTAAAAATTTCTATATAAAACTCAGATATTTACTATCTATTACAAATAAATATTTTAATCATTCATGATATTATTATAAGAAAAAATGGATCACACATTCTCTAAATCCAAATATATCCATGATTCCAATATAATGTTACATAGGTGGTGATATTTATTGAGCCAAAAATTTACTTTGTGAAATCATAATATAACAAGTTCCCTTATAGTGTAGTATGTATGATGTCGAAGTGTTTTTCATAATCATGTTTAGTCTAAGAGCACACTAATATATCATAAACCAAAATTATGAAAATGGAATATAGATATGGATGAAAATCCCAATTTATCAAGGCCATAAAAATTGAAGGTGTTCCCATTAGACGTAATAATATAAATAAATATTCATAAAATGCATAAAACCTTTATAATGTAGTAACTATTATATCTGACGGCTTCAGTCACACCATATTATAGACAAATCTCAAAGAAATCATCTAGAATACCCTGGATCAATAGAAGTGGTCATAGAGATCCTCTATATGAGGATATGGGTAGTGGTTGTTAAACATGATACGGTTCAATAGTCAGTAACCCACACATTTCCTCACGGTAACATCTTCCATGAATGTGAGAAGGATAGTTTAACCTCGATGAGAAGTATTGATTTCCATAAAACCTTGTGCTTTCATGTCCTCTAACTACTTATTTAGTTTTACAAGATTAGTATGATCTATCCTATATGGAAAGATAATTACTTATTTTTCAGTGAGAAAATCTCATTGGAGAACACTCTGTCTCCCTCAAGAGGTATCCCAAAAAATTCTATTAGAAATAAATATATGAATCATTCAAACAATAGAAGAAATAAAGTCTGCTGTACTCCTTGAAAATCAAGATAAATGCTCTAAAATTAGGCTGATACGCTACCAAGGTTGTGATTCCCAGGTTTAGGTCATGTTTCCAAAATATCCAATTCTACATTTTAAATATAATTTAATTCATAATGGTATGAGGAGGAAACTCACCAATTATATAAATTAATATAGTATCAATAATTCACTAAAAATTCTATCAAAATAATTATGTTAAATTTTACCACCTCGAGAACAAAATGTTTCCATAAGAAATGGTAAACACATATCTCTAGAGGACCCTCATTTCATTAGTGAAATCTATCATAACAGATTTAAAATAGAGTGTCAATAAAAATTACCCCATGTAAGAATTTAATAACGTTTCTAGGAAAACCCATTGAAGAGATAAATATAAATGAGTGTGAAGTGACAATGTGAAACAACAAAGACTATAAAGTTAATTCTACTATGATTGTACTAATTATTGTACATGTCCAAGTAAATTTCACCATAGGAGTAGGATAAAATTCCTATATATGGCTAGGTCCATAGATCAGAGCTACAAGTTGACCTCTATGACAAGGTTCACTTTGATGGAACTACACAAATTGTATCTGACGTCCTCAATCCAAGAAAATTTGATGGCTTGAATGACCAGTGGTACTCCTTCTTGTTTCATATCATGGAGCCATAGATCCCACATAGGACCTAGATTTGTTGTGTATCCCCTCTCAACGAACTCCATATAAATGATTCTAAATATATATTATTATGTCATATTTTGTAGTGGAACTTATAGTCTATTGGGTCTCTGTTACACTAGGGATTCAAGTTTCCTAGCTTTCCACATTTATGTAATTCCATATAAATAACATTTCATACACTATTACTTCCACTAACTTCACATAAATACTCAATAAAACAGATCCTTCCACTATATGAATCACATTTCAATCTAGGCGTCGAACTACCTTGACTCATACCATCATATTTCCTTTGATTTTTCTTGGATTCAAGGTTTTGGTTCACTACCATAGATATAGTAGTCAGTAAAAAGATGTTTACCTGAGACTAGAAGTCATAAGTCACCCCATACAAAAAACTCCCCACCTAATATAGATCATCAATATAAAAAGTTGAAATAAGGAACTATAGACTGGTGAAATGAGATGAGTTTTCCATAGAAGACGTTGTTTCTTATTCCAGATACATGAAACCTCTTTATCAACCAATTACCAACCATTGTATAATGAAATAGTCATTAAAATAATCCTAGAAGTCACTCTATACCATTTAATGATGTTGAAATGACTTCATATTAATGTCCCACCATTTCAATGTAGGTCTTTAACGAATATAATAAATGATCATTACACTTCATTCTAGAGGTATCTCCAAATGATAAAATATCAAATGGTTAGCCTCAATCTCATAATTTTTTTGTCCGATTACCATCTTCCCCCTAAACGTTAGTTGGGATAAAATATTGGAACTCATCGGTAAACCATGACATAGTTAGTGAAGGTCCTAGATATCCCTCTTTACAATTAACCTGATATAGAAAATATTCTCTATGATGTCTGTCTATTCCTTGTTCAGGAACATCATATGGTGTTCTGGTATGTATTATATTTGGCACTACTAGTGGTTCAGGTCCCACCACATTAGTATCATGGTTTTGTACACCCTCATGTAGGTCAACATATGGCATTCGTGATGGGACCTGTCTATAATTCAAATTACATTCCTTAAAATATGATGCATTTCATAAGAGATTATATATAGAAAATGAGACTGATATAAGGCCTCATTCGAAGAGATACACTAAACCCACTAACCAATTCTATTGTCCGGTGAAAAGATAATATTTCATGGTGTAATAATGAGGGTTATATTATATGGTGTGTATATTACATGTTATTGAGGAACAAACTCATTAAGCCTTAATTGTCATACCCAATTAATGAAAACCATTTTTTCAATATTTTAAAAAAATTAAAATAAATATAATGGTTAATTTATATGGATTATCCGTTCTAATATCATAAAAAAAATAATCTTTATATGTAATAATTGAAATTCCAATAAACATATGCAATCCTTTTACATTTCTTCTCATAATAGTACAAGACAAAATATACAGGTTCAATTAAATGGATTTCCATGCCCAATTTATATAGGAATAATAATAAAAATATCAATTTGGAATTCTATTTAACTAAAACCAACTAAAAGGTCTATCTATGTAACCAAGTATCCATAGATTAAATAATGTAAAAAATATTATGTTAGGTTCCATCAGCATACTTTGTGGTAATTACCATTTAGGTTCATGTGAATAGTTTAAGAATCATATTTTCTTCTTATTTACCAACATGAAATGTTAATAAATTAAATAATAACAATAAATATAAATATAATAGGAAATATAATATAAGAGCAATAAAATTCATGGAGTGGAATATACATAATATATAAACCCCTCTGTGCCTATTATGATTCATGAGCTAATCCACCCTATTAAAATCATAATGAGGGTAAAAATCTATAACACACTAAATCAAATATCATTTTTATCCCCAAAGGGTTGAAATTGTAAAACTATAATATGTGAAAGCAAGAAAAATGTATTATCCCTGGAAACATGGACTTTTAGAAATACATGGGTTATCTACTCTAAGGAACAACCTATTACCATATCATAAAACATCATAGGGTTTATTTTTCAACAGAAACTTGTATGATAATGAAAATAAACCCATTGCTACCACATTATTACATATCACTCATGGTTCATAGACAAGTGACTATATTGGTTTCCCATAAGGCCCCATATTTTCCACCCAATACATCAAAAGTTGCAGACTAGCTGCATGGGTTTCTGGTGGTATGGTTGGGAGGCATTACCCTCTTTATCATAGTGAAACACAATTATAAATAATGTAGTGAGATAAAAGATAAACACAATGGATGTAGAATATGGTATTTGATATAAACCATGAAACTAATAGACAATAATCATAATGTAGTAAACAACACTATATAAGAATGGTTTTATGACTACCATATATATAACATTAAAAAATTGTAGCAAAAAAAAGTAGATTCAATATAAAATAAGGAAATAAAAATACCAAAATCAATTATTTCGATGAGTATCCCAAGAATAGGTATGTTTATCTTTCCCCAAAATCAAATCTAAAAATGAAATAAAATTTTCTTGATGATATGCTTCCCTTTAACCTTACATGCATCCGTGAAATCTTCCCAAGTATGAAACAATGATCTAAATAGGGAGTGAGTAAAACTCAATAGGCTACCGCCAATGTTTTATAATAAAATTCCAGTATATGAGTTAAAAATTTAATGGTGTGTAGTTAAAATAAATTTAAATTATTAAAACAAATGAAAATTGTGTCGAGCATAGTCTCTTAATGGGATTCCTAGATGACACAACCTACATTGACCTCAGCAAAATATCTCTGGGCATATGAACTTTTAATTTTTCAAGGGAACCAATGAACATCTCCAAGGAATACATGTATAATAATGAAAAGAGATCTAAGGGAGACAAATGAAATCCATGACTTTAGAAAATCTATCCCACTCATAGTGATCAAGATATATGATAGAATATTTGGGTTTTATTGAAAATAAAGGATTCAGCCATTGAATTTCACCCTAATGGATTTTAATCAAGCATGGGGAGAATGTACATGGTAATATTGATAATGAATTAAATGGAAACTTGGGAGATAATCCATAAATGACATGTTCAATAAAATCATTGGAGATCATCAGAGTCATTAAAAATTTTCATATTTTGTAGGTGATTAATTAATTTCAAGACTAGATAGTGAGAAATATAATAGATTAAGAGAATCCATTTTTTCTGCCACATGGCATTAAAATAAATGAATCTGATGACTTCTTATGAGTTTTCACATGGAATAAGATGTTAAAAATCTGTGGATCATCTTGGAATATTATACCTATAAATATTATTCAAGAAAAAAAACAATAATCAAGAATTATAAAATTACTAATAAAAGGTCCAATATAATTAATTATGTAATTTAATAAGTAAATTTATTCATTTGGATGTTATTTTTAAAAGTTTCAAACCAAACATTTGAGATGGGTTTTTTTACAAATGAATAGAAATGTTGTTTAAGAAATTTAATAAGACATGCCCAAAGGGGAGGCTTAGGTTATGTTCATAAACCTCCATCTGTGTCAAATGGTCATATGGAACATCTATGGCAAGGTCTACATAATGAATTAAAGGACTTACACATTTTAATTAAAAAACATGGCATGTATAATGTGAGGCACAATGAAACAAGTAATAAACTTCATTCCATACAAGAAAAGTAATTGACCACAAAAATTTTCCTTGAAGATGGATCCTCATCCTATATCAGCCTGAAATATTTTATGGAATAAGATATGTTGAAAAAATAGAAAAAATACAAGAATATAGTTTATATAATGTTTCATAGGGACAACAAAAAAGATAAATAATAAAACCATGGTATAAGGAAGCTGAGATTTAGAGATAAAATGGGTATTACAACATTAAGGATTCCAATGGATATATAAAACCAATGAGGTAGATCATCCAAAACAATGAAGTGGGGAATAGGGTGAGCCAGATATTGCTAACATGATCAAAAATGGAGACAATAATAGAGGAATTTTTCTTATATACAAAAGGGTGAGATGTTAATTTTGAAATTTTTAATAGGGAAAATCTCCAGGCCACACTATTAGTTAAATCATACACCAATCACAAATATTTACTATCTATGTGAAACACACATCTCATAGATTAGGTGTATGGATAGAAAAATGATGTTAAAACATTTTGAGATGTGTACACAATAAAGTATATAATTTTTAAAATTTTATAACCTCCTTATCTTGGATAATAAAACCATAATTCTTCTTCTTATAGAAATGTGGTTGATGTATATAGTTACCAAATCTATTTACTAACCATGTGACTCATCCTATTTCTATACATAACCTTACCTATGCACTGATAAAACCATCTTAATACTCTAATAAACTCTACAAGTCCTTAGGGATCATTCACTAAATTAATACAATTGGCATGATTGAACAAAAAAGATTCGTATCTCAAAATAAAAATTGTATCTTATAATAGATACATGTTATTCACTATCATGTGATAAAACATCCTTCAGTCCACATAGAGATGGAGGCTGCCATCCTCCATCTAATTAAACAACAAAATATAATACCACAAGTATGTTCATAGTCTGATGAATTCCTTCATATTTAGGTCCTCAAGATGAAGTGTTATTTTAAATTATTCAACACCATAAAATAAGGAGTAACAAAAAAATTATTAGTTCCCAACATGATTTACACCTCAAACTCTACATCATGGTCATGAGTAAGACATTAAAACTCTACTATAAATACATACTGATAGCGATTAATAATAATAAGAAATGAAGAAGACCCATCAAAATTTTCTTATATGACTTCTAAACCTTCTACTAGAGCTACTATGGATCCAATATAGTTCTAATCTGGTCCCACTAAACTATCTTTGACATCCCACTCTATAGTCATCACAAAAAATAGTCCCATTGGTTAAATATTAGATAACCTACTTTGATATTAAAAAATATGAGCATGAAATCTAGTTAGAAATTCCAGTTCAAGGATCACATCAAATATATTCATCTAACGGATCATGTAATCTCAAATATGTACATATAAAAAAAGAAGAAAAATATACATAGGAAATCACAAGGGATGGTAAAATATCTTTTAAAATGGTGTAACACATGAAGGATACATAAAAGAGAACATATTTGGTAAGATGATTCCAATAATGACTTGAGGAAATATAAATGAATATGTAAAACCAATATTAAAAATAGTGGTATAAAGGGAATAAAAGATCATGATTACAACTCAAATAGACAATGTTCCCTCTCTATAGTCAATTAGATCCTTGTCTATCACATAAACCCAGCATTCCCTAGCTCCGTGACACTGGAACTAAGGTGCATGAATCCCCTATATCAATTTCATATGAGGATTATAAACCATATACTAAGGACCCAACATAGATCTATAAGAAAACATTCTCAACTTTCCTTTATCCCTATGGAAATCTAACCTCAATGATCTATAGAAAAAATATATGATATTCCTTAGATTTTAAAAATACAGACATTATCTCCTAGGTACTATGTATAACCTATAATAATATTTGAAATTACAATAGTTAAAGCCTTGTGAAAATCATCATGAGGTGGCTAAAAATGCATACTCTTCTCAACCATCCTATAATAACCTAGTAGTGAGTCCCTAGTCTTCCTCTTCCTATTACCAATAGTGAATGTTATCATGATATTCGGAGGTCTGACTTCTAGTGTACTGATGGATGGAAGATGGCCCACTACCCAGTCTTTATCTCAGACCTTCTTAACACTTAAGGGCATGTGTTGACAATTAGGGTATATACTTATGTAGAATATTCTAACCCACAATTTAATATTATGAAAAAGTCCAACCTAAAACATAATGGCCATATATGCCTTTTTTCCAACCAATATAAGAGAAAAATAATTAGTATGGTGATATTAGCCAAGTATGAACACAAATTCATGTATCCCTGATGAATCTCCATGAATTCATTGGCACGATCATTATTTAGTGTGTCAGGAATGAACTCCCTAAAGGATTGGTTCATAAATATAACCATATAATGACCCCATGTATACCTTCTTTTCCCATGATACCCCAACACCTCCTAGTGGGTCTCTAAATAACATTCAGTGGTATATTTATATGTCATTCAACTGGTGTCTCATCCATGTCAAATATTCTCCTAGTATTGTCTATCTAGTACTTGACATCCTATAGTTCCCTAGTTCCCTTGAATGATGATGAATGACAGAGTTGGATGTTGCTGGTGTAGTTTACCATAGTCCATTTTATTCCTACCATATAAGAAGGTTTAATAAATAATAATCCTTGGTGGTGTATTTATATCTTTGTTTATAAACTGTATAATTACATAACATTAACCATTTTATAGTTAATAATTAATTTAGTAAGATAAAAAATAATAATAAACATTTAAAGAAGATATTTCAAATATATATCATTTTATCATTATATGGATTTAACCATATCCCATTAAAACAAATTATTTATCTTCCAACAATGTATTTTTTACCAATCATTAATTTTTTATTCATTATTTGAATTTTTTATATTCATCATCAGATTCGTTAATAACAAGAATACTTATTGATAACACATAAAAACAAATAATAATAATTTTTAATTATATTTTGGAAATATTAATTATTTCTAATTCATATCATTGAAAAATATTTATTAACCATTATACATCATTAATATACATATTGTTTAAAGCTATCCATGACAACCATATATCTAATTACTATATTTATAATGTCTATATCTCCCATGACCATAAATCCAACAACTGTAATTTGAATGGTCATATATCTAACAACCATATTTCCAATTACCATATATATGAACTTCATATTTCATTTCTATATATACATACATACACATATTTCTAAAATAATTAATCCTATTTATTTTCTTCTCTATGAAGATGTATTCGATATTTACAATGTTTAGCCTTCTTTTTGTAGTTTTAATCATAGTTATGATCTTTATGTAAAACATGAGGATAATAATTTTACTTTTTATAATCATTATATACTTTTTGTCATATTCCTCTTGTAGTTTTATTAAAAAAATCATATTGTATTCTCATGATGTATTAATTTTTTTATTGGATCATAAAATTTTCTTTTAATAAATATATACTTGTTTATTTTAGTTTGTCATTTCATGTGGAAAAATTCATTGAAAATAATAATAATTTAAATGTAAAAAATCATAAAATCAGGGGGGGTTACATTTTACTCCCTTATGAAAATTTAAACATTGAAAATTTTAATTTCTGAGGAATAAAAAATATTTTACTTTTTCCTCATTTTACCTTCAAGTTCCCAGGTTGCTTTCTCAAACTTATGATTCTTCCCTATAACATTAACCATGTGAGTGGTGTTATTTTATTGTAGATTATTTATATGATATTATATTTATATTATTGGTTCACTAAAAGATAAGTTTTATTAACATGTTAATAACTCTTAGTTTTGTATATGTGAAGGGTATGTTATGTGCTTCCTAATATCTGATACTTGTAAATAATATAGAACTTGGGAGTGATTTGGTGGAATTGAAAACTGGTAAACTATCATTTCAAAAATAATGAGGATTTCAAATGGTAGAATTTATCTTATGATCAACTTTCCCTTATTTTTAAATCTCATCAACCTCTTCAATGGTGATACCTAAAGAAATAACTTATTTATGATTAAAAAAATCCCAATATCATTAATGATTCTAAATGTAACCTTTATATTGATTTTTTATATTTTAATGTTCTATTGAATTGTTTGAATGTTATATGACATTTGGTGAGAATTATTTAGCCCCAATAGATTATACCTTGAAAATATTATTTTAACATGTTGGGGTTGTGCACCTTTTTTGATATAGATCCTTATATGGATTAATTATAAATATATAATAGAAACTCTTATTCAGTTAAAACTATACTATGGTAATATATTGGTGATAGTATCATTTATAATCAACTATGTATGATCTAATCACATCACCTGTAGTTTTTTTCAATAATATTAATCATTAGTTTGAGGATAAAAAAACTCTAATAGTCATCATCTCTATAACCAAAACACATGGAATACTCTTCCAAAACAATGAGGAAACTAATCTAATCTTGATCATATATAATGGAAATTGGTACTCTAAACACATATAACACTTCTTTTATATATATATTGTAAATTTTATTGTGTGGGTAATCATCTTGAATAGAAATAAAATATACCAACATCAAATAGTGATCAAAAAATAAATAAATTAAATTATCCACATTGGAAGTATTGGTATGAGCCAAAATTTAATCCATGCTGGTGTTCTCCCAATTCTAAATAGGTATGTATAATTATTAAATTATCCCCTTACATTTATATAATTCATTACTTATATTTTGGGACAAAAATCATCGATATATAAACTTATAATTTTACCTAATCATGTTTTCCCTTAAAAATATTTTCCATAGATTTATATAAAAATTAATTCTTACATGATTGATAGATAATTATGATCTATGTGAAACATCCAATAGATCCTTCTTCAATTATACTATTTATGTATGGAATATTTGTTTCCAAAATAATAAAATTATATCATTATCAATGTAGATCTTCAGGTCATCCCAACATCTTCACAAAGATGTGTGATTGAGAAATCATTTGGGAATGATTGGATTTCCCACCTTACATTATAATTTCATGGTATATTCTCAAAAAACTCATGACTATTCTGTCTCTTTTAATCATAATCATGGAAAATATAGTATGATCCATAATACTCGGATAATCATCCACCTTATACTCTTTCCCAGGGTGGTAATGTATTTCATAGAAATATTATTTGAATGGTTAAAACTATATCCTATGGTAAAAGTTCAAATATTTATATGTGAACATATACATTAAGATATTTGATTAGTATATATATATTACACTTTTCAGAGAAGAAATAATTTCTATTATCTTTAATAAAAATATCACCAAGGTATGATCAAAATCATTTATAGGGTAACTTTTTTCAATGAATTTCAATTAACATATGGCATAAGGTACCATAGTACAATATTTCATGAGAAAACATCTTAATTCTTTTTATGATTCATCAATATATATCACAAATCCTTCGGCACTCCCAGGTAGTGTGGGTACATGTATATATATTTTACATTTGATATAAGCTCCATGAATTTTTCTTCACATTTCATTATATAAATGTAATTAATTCCCATACAATTTAACATAGTTATTGTGTTTGAATGTCATAATAAATTTATCTTAAAATAGAAATTGTATCTATCCAATAGAAGAAAACTATTGATATCTATTATAGTTGTTAGTATAAAAAATTATCTTGATAAATTTTTCATTGAAGGATATATAGATATACACTCACATATAATTACTTGATCCACGAATGATACATTATATAGCAAAATTTTACACTATATAAATTTTACATACAATATATTATTTAACCTTATATTTAGTACAATCCTAAAATGATCATTATGATATTCCTTTCACAAAGACTATATGAGAATTTAATCTATAAAGATGATGAAAAATTGGACGAGGTACTCTATAAACACTCTCCTCATTTGACCAATGAACATAGTATGGGATTTTTTAATTCCAAATGGAATTAATATAAATTAATGTTCTCAATATCATATACTCAATGATGTATTGGGTATATCCTCCATCTTTACCCTTATTTGAGGATATCATGATCGAGGTTTAATCCTTAATATGTATTGAGTTTCTATAAGATGTTCCAAAAGATAATCTATATGGGTAGACTATAATTACTTCGGGACATAATTGTGATGATTTCATTATAATAAATGATAAATCATATGTATTACTATTTTGTTATGAAAATTAGAAATGGGTCATCATATAGGGATACTATTTGGATTATAAAATTATTTTCTTGATTATATATAAGTTTCTAATCTAATTCATTCAATTCAGTGATATCTATTTAATAAGGACACTTCAATATGAGAATAAAACCTGTTATGATTGCAATTGTATACTCTACAACATAGACTATGGCATTATTTGGTAATTTTTGGGAAATAAATCCAAATATTTCTTAATTATATCCACAACGCCTACATTATTTTTCATTGCAAACACTGGAGTCATGTATCACTTATTTTTTTATCAAGACCCATATAATAGAATTTATTTTAAAATTGATTCCATTATCATAAATTCATCATTATTTTATCATGGGGTTATATTGGATATGAAATGATTTTTTTATCTTGAATATTTATACGATCTCTATGTAGAGAGATTCAATCCATGGTCAATATCACATCGAATTTTACCATGGGAAAATAAACTATATTTAGAGGTTGTATCTTCTTAAATACCGTTACTGTAGAATATTTATTTACATTTGATGAAATCCTAACAATTATATGTATTTTCTATTATTATATGGCATCCCTTTTATCTGGTAGTGTATAAGAATTCCTGGAAAAATAAAATAATAAGAAAAAATATGTATAAAAAGTGAATTAATACATTTTAAATTATTGATTGGATTATGAGTGAACCTTCCA
The DNA here is from genome assembly GCA_963277665.1 of Viscum album. Classification (NCBI taxonomy): domain Eukaryota; kingdom Viridiplantae; phylum Streptophyta; class Magnoliopsida; order Santalales; family Viscaceae; genus Viscum; species Viscum album. Next base: position 1,216,360,132 of record OY728137.1, read on the forward strand.
CCACATAATATCATTGACTAAGTCACCAGTTGTGATTGAATAGGATTTACCATTATCTCTCATTTTTCAAAATTGGAGAAATTTATTGTCATTATTAACCCTCAGTTTGGTGAGTGTGTTGGAGTAATGTCCATACTTTTTAAACATAAAGCATCAAAGTATGGGCTTTGCATTAGGTTGTGTTTTATTTTAACCCATTTTATGGGATGGATTTTTAATATTTATATGGAATTAAAATTCTTGATATAAATCTCTTACAACCATGATTCATTTAATTATATATTTATGAAAACATCATCCATGATTCTACCCACATTTTCTGCATGTTATAAGATTATTTTATTTTCTATATAGTTTTTATCATTTCTATTTTTTGAAACTCTATTTTTTTACTTATTTTCCTCAAAACAATGAGAATAATTAGAGTCCAAAATTTAGATTTTAAATAAGTAATGTGAATCAAAAATATATTTATAGATACAAAAGTAATATATAGCTAATGTTATTTAGGGACATTATTTCAAGACACTAAATAAATGACTAATTTTGTTTTTATACTAAATGGTTAAATAAGAAGTATAAAATGTGTTTATAATGAATTTTTCTTCATATATAATAAAAAATTAATCTTTTTATTTTTGATCAAGAAATTATCACACCATTTTATTTGTAAATAGTTTAAGAGAAATATTTATTAGAAAATATTTCCTCAAACTTATCACATTCCATAAAGTTTATTTATTTCTCTTCCTTAATATTCATAACAAGGTTCCACCATAGATCATCTTAACCATACAAATGATCAAAATATAAATAATAATATCCATGATTTGACCACTATATAATATAAAATATCAATTATATAGTTTTGATTCATTGATGAAATATTAGTGTATTGAATGACCCACTAAAGGAAAGTGGAAATTTAATTAAGAAGGAATCAATGGTATTTTTCCCACTTTTATGTATTTTGGTCATTGATAACATTTTTTATAATTTAAGTATTATGGTAGGTAGGTGATCATTTACAATATTTTTATCACTCATATCCCATCCCATTTAATTTATCATTTAGTAATTCCTTGGATTTTTCATCACAATAACAATATACTACATACCTTCATCTTCTAACTATTGAATAAAAACCAAAAAATGTCAGTGTAAAAATTAATAATATTCTAGAGGAATAATATGTTGAGAAAATTCATTCTTAATATGTCTTAAATTTGAAACCTTTATCTCAACCAATGAAATTTTAGGTTCTTCCGACATCATTTCTGATTATCTTTAGCTTGTTTTTTGTTATATCCACTTATTCTTCAAAACCTAATAACAAAATATAACTTAACCCATATCTAATACCATATTATGAAAACAATGTTTAAAAAACACTTATATTACATAATTTTATGTGATTATTCCTTACACCTCATGATAAAATTCACCATAGAACCTGTATGTTCAGTGTGTTGGATGATTTGATATATAACCATAATATTTTACAATATTTCCATAATCTTCTTGAAATAGAATTATCATAAGATATAATTTTATAAAAATTATAAATAATACACTAATTCATAAAATATGGAAGTGAAACATAAGAATGGGTGAGATCAGAAACTCAGTAAGGATAATCATAAAAGATATCAATCAAATACCATAAGTGAGTATTACAAGAGCATGATGCTGCATGGACATAATCATTGTACCTGATCATAAAATAAGTGAATCATACAAAATAAAATATATTTCAGAAATCATAAGGCATGCTATATGAATTTTTGAATATATTATGAAATGAGTTGTATGAATGTGAAAACCTTTGTATGAAATCATAATCAATGAAAACATAACAATGGAATAAGAATATGTAATATAAATAAAATGAGAAAATAATGCCTTATTTCATGGATAATTTTCAATACCCTCACCACATAGTGGATAGAGTTCTTTATTGGATTATCTATACTCCCTAATCCTTATCGTGTCTTCCCAGGAGAGATAAAAAATTTCCCAATGCATTGGAGGTATATAATGAACTCAATCCACACTGATGGATATAGAAATTTATGAGTTTGGGGTTTATCAAAATTCCCAATCATTTCATGAAATATAATTCTAACCCAAAGAATTGTTGGATTAAAATGGACCCAATTATCACTGAGTAATATTAAATACATATATGTTTTACATGAGGTATAAAATATCTATAATTCCATTATAGCTTAATTACCATGTTTGAAAGAAATGGTTTCCTAAAAAATGAAATGATACATTATCAAAAGACATAAAGATGAATAATATGGATATTATAATTGTTTTATAACCCAATAAAGTCATTAATAACATTAATTTATGTTAAAATATTTAATTTGTTTAACATATTGTTAAAAAGATAGTTTGAGAAATAAGAAAAAATATACTGTGCTTTTTTATAATATTAAATTTAAAACAAAATAATTTTTCAAATAAATGGATAAAATTAACAGTTCAAATCCATGAAAATTTAGATAAGAATACTAAATAATAAAAATAAATATAATATTGGTTAAATTCAACCTTGTAGAAAATGTTTTAAAAAGATAATATATTTAATTTCCCCGTAAATAAGGTTAATGTTGGTAAAAATAAATTACCAAAAAATATTAATAGATTATTAATTTCTAAAATAAATGGAATTACCTTTAAAGGATCATATTTAATAATAAAATTAGTGGAAATTACATATATTTAAAAATTATAAATAATATAGATGTGGTGGTGAATGATTCATAGTTTAAAATAAGAGATAAGTTCGATCCTTTAAACAAAAATAACTTTGTTTTGATTATATGAAAATAAATTGGAAGAATAAACAAAACCATAAATAATAACCATATTATAGTAATTTAGATAATTTTTTATTAAAAATTGATATATAATTCCACTAATGGTAATTTAGTCAAAATTTATCTTGATTTAAAGGTGACATTGTTAAGGAAACCAATAATTTTACTCCCTAATTTAGAAAAGTTGATATAAAATAAATTATAATAAACATAACCAATTTATTATTCTAAATTATAACATTATTCATATATATTAGATTTTATTCTCTTAAATTATATTCACTCATGTCCTATATAATTTTTTTATTAATATTGATTTGTTCTTACACGTTTTTAATGGTGATATAACTAATAATTATTTGATTCCAAGTTAATCATTATCCAATAATTTTGGTTAGTGTATTAATTTTATATCAATGTTTTATGGATTCCAATTTTAACATGATGGAATGCATGGGTATGGTTTGTGAGAATAAAATCCTCGATGAGTATGTTTGAGGTAATTTACCAATAACTGCCTTATAGTTATAAATCATTTTGTAGTCACCATTCCAAAAACATATTCATAAAATTAAAAAATATTTAAAATAAAATATTATCAGTATTAATTCTATGATACTATTTATTATTGTAAATGGTAGAGATATTATCACATCATTTATGTATGTTGCTGAACCAACCTGAATCGGAACATGTTCTTCCAATGAATATGTAATAGTATTGATTTATATACGAGAAATACCATTTTATTTGAATAATTAAGACATTAAAATAACATAAAAGAATTTTATTTATTAATATTTTATATAATATTTCATTTTAAATGTTGGTGAATAACTAGATACTTAGTTCGGTGAATTCTCCCTTTATTGAAATGGGTTAAATCAGAATAAAGGATTTCAGCATAATGAATGAAACTAGAGGATGATAAAATCCTAATAATGATTTAGTAGTGGTTACATGGTCATTTATTAGTAATATTATTCTAGGAAATGAGTGGTTTTTAGGGGGTAGAAAAGGTGTCCTTTATAGGTGAGTTTTGATTCGTATTTCGACAAATACTCATCCCCTAGGGAGAAAGTCGGTACTTTTATCATAGAAAGTGGATAGAGTGTTTAATCTATTGTGTATGGGTCATGAATGACCTTGTAAAAAATTATAGATAATACTATATCATTTTAAATATTTTTTGTCATTAATATATAGTTAAACCATTTTCCTACATTTTACCTTTACCTAGGTAACACAATTTTTAACTCCCTAACATCCATTGATCCCATAAAAAAGAAATATAAATAAATACATATTTTTAAAGGTTTTGATAAATAAATATTGAATATATTTAATCTAATTCAATTTACAAATTTTATAAATTAACTATTTAAATTAATATATATATACAACTATTTTTATTGAAAAATAATATTATAGATATTAATTGTTTTTAATTTAATTTTATATCAACTAGTAATTAAATGATTGTAAATATATTTCTTTAAAAATGAAATCATTAAATTATATTTTTATTTTAAAATTGATAAATGTTTTATTTGATTTTAAAAATAATAAACACATAATAAAAATTTCATTGAAAAATAACCACTTTTAAATATTAAATTATTTAAAACACATCCCATTTTATTTATATATTTATCTTCATACATTTAAATTTTAAAAATCAATGATATTAAAAACATTTTTTATTTACTAATTACATGAAATAAATATTTAGAAATAATAAAATTTATAAGTTATACATATAAGTATATAATAAAATATTTAAATTAAATATTTCTATTTTGATTAATTATTGATTATTTATGAAGTATAATATTTCAGAATTTGTATTTTCTATTATAAATATTTTATATAGCTATTTTATACTTTCAAATCAAATGAACATATATCCAAGGACCATATATACAAGAACCATATATTCAATGACCATATATCCAATGACCATATTTCCAATAATCAGTTATCTAATGATTATATATCCAAAAATAAAATGTATAATAGTTACATTTCATACCTATATATATCCATACATAAATTACTATACTCATTCATCCTATTCATTAAATTCTCTCAAAACATGACTACTATATTTCTAATTTTCAAACATCTTTAATTTGTTTTAATTCGTGTTTATGATATTCTAGGAAAACAATAAGGATAAATAATTTATGTACTAAATTTTTTATATACAGAATATTTTATTAATTTTATATTTGAATTAATGATAATTTGTATTAAATTATCATGATGTATTATTTATTGTCTTGTATTGTAATATTTAATTTCAAAAAATGTATCACAATTGATTTCAAAAAGTTATTTTCAATGAAGCAAGATATTTAAAAAATAATTCATTTAAAGGGAAATTATTCATAAAATCATGGTGTGTTATATCATCCTTGTTCTTAGTAACAAAATATTAGAATGATCAACACATATAGGCATGAAGTTTTTTTTTTCAAACTTTTTCTTACTCATTCTTATTTTAACTTTATTTCACCTAATATTTTCAATGGAATATATTTAGATTCTCTTACATTGATACATAGAGTCCTATCAAGGAATAAAATATTTGTTTCCTTCGTATTCACACTATTTTATTCTCAACATATTTTTTAAAATAAATATATTATTGGGTTATTCACTCATGCTTCACTATTTTTGAATATGTTATACTTATTAATTTTTCAATATTTTAAAATCATGTGGTTATTCATTCTATATTTTCAATTTTTAAATCACAAATTTTTTTACAATATGATCATTACATTTATACTGCTTAATAATTAATCAGAACGTATCTAACTTTGATCCTCATTTATAGAATTAAAATCATATTATTTTTAACTATATTTTTAACACATTGATCCCCAAAATATACTCCATAAATATTATTAATAATTTTTTTTTATAATTTTATAATATCCATATTTATTTAATCAATTCTAAAATTTATGTTTTCATATTGACTAATCATTTAAAAATGACACCTCATTTCATAGCAAGGAACCCTCATCCTAACATAACCATCATCTTAAATAATCACCTTCAATATTCTCAGCTATAATAATGGAATTTTTATGAATAATTATTTTAATGACACTATGATTAACACAGTAACATCATAATTTGAATTAATAAATACTCACATTTTTTACAAAAAATAAAAAACGCTATGTAATATATATATAATGTATCGCAGTTTTCATACTCAGTACATTGATAATTATTCACTTTATTATAATCATATTTATCTAACTAAATCTAATATACACATTTAATGATATTTCATATCAATTTATGAATTTTAAACATTCTAATTCTTTATAAATTTTAAAATATAGGATACTTATTGCATGAAGGATATTAAATATCACATGGAGGCTTACGACTTTATCAAATATATTGTGAGATACTATTATGTATCAACATTATAATATTATGCATTCTATAATTCTGTTCCATATAAAGATCTTTTTAACTTTTCCATATTTCTATAATCAATATAATAATAAATATTATATAAATATATAAATATATTCTTTTAAATTTTTTTGAATGCACTACTAAAAATCTTATATAACCCTAAAATATATTACATTTCAAAATAGGATCTTTTAATTTTCAAATTATAGAATAAATAAACACCGAGTGATTATTAGGTATCATCATAATGAAAAATAATATTCCATATTAAATATACCATGTACAAAATTTTAGACTCTTAGAAACTTTTCTAAATGCTTATATTCATCTTAGAGTGATTCTAACGTCTCATCCTGAAAAAATCCTTCACATAATAGTTTCTTCCAAAGAATATCAAATTCTTCTATTCAAACAGAAATATATTTATATTAAATATGAAATATATACTTCTTAAAATGTTCTCTGAACATATTTTAAACTAATCAAGGCATATATAATCACTCTAAAAATCTAAAAACAACTTAAATGACTTTTAGATTTAGTAAAATATTATTAAAACTCTTCCACAAAATTTCTAAATGATCTCTTAGTATATTAATACTCAATTTGATTGTTTTCATATATCTCGAATTTATATAACACCTGCATCTTTAAACTCATAATTAATTAATCCATCATAAAATAGATATTCGTTATTAATTATTACATCCTTTATCCATGATAATTCAATAAGGGATTATCACTATTTTATCCATAATTTGTGCTTCTTGAATCAAAACACGTTATGATATAAAAAAATCATCTCAACTTCATATGATATATTTTATAGACATACACTTCAGTCTCTATCAAAAATTTTCTTTTATAATTTGTTTGACTAACTCTGTAATAATCCAATTTATAGGCTTATTTCACAACACCACCATGCATCTCAACAGAAAAGTTTTCAAAAATATGAATTTATCTCTATAAACATGTACAATGGTAGAAAAAATTCATTCATATGATCTATAGGAACTCAATGATGTATCTCACTATTCAACTCCTTTTCTTAATGGTCTCTTTTATTTTCAACCAACAAAAATTTGAATACAATATTACTAATTTAAAACAAATAAAATCTTCACAAAAAATTAACATCTTCAATATTATCCTTTTTATTATTAGTACACTCAAATGCAACACAAAAATCACTTTTCAATATGTCCTCAACATCTCATCTTTTTTCCCTTTTTTGATAATAAACAAAATGTATCAAAAATAACGTAATATATAATATTAATAAAACTTTTTATATTTCAAATTATCTTTATTAGAAAAACCTAATCCACTTGAGATAAGGGTAAGATCACATTTATATAATTAAAATCCATTAATTAATACAATAATACTACATGAGATTGTTTTGGGTGAAAAATAATATTGATTAACCTAGAAATAAAATCAATCCAAATAAAAATATATTATGAGATACCAACTCAGCGTTATCTATATAAGGGATATTTAAATAACTTTTACATGTTATTTTATGATCTGTAATTTACATCAGCAAACACATCTGAAAATTTACCTGAAATTTTCTTCCTATTTATATTATCTTCCATCTAGACATACAACCCCCCATAGTAATAAAATATTATAAAATCAAAATAGTACTTATACTATTTTATTACCATACCACAACCTAATCTTTAATTACATAGTATACATATTTCTAAATTAAGATGAAATAATATAAAAATGAAGCTAAAATTATTTTCACCCCTTCAAGGGATATACTCTATAAATATTCGTCACTAATAGTCTTAATTAAAATTAAATATGAAGGCCTCATTTTTGATACCTAATTGAAATGTTGTAAAGAAGAAACAATAAAATAACCCATGGATAGAAAACTATATAATGAAATACTTTCAAAACATTCGTTCTCTTTTTATACATTTATCACATTTAATTACATATAAAAAAACCACAAACCTACACAAATATGGGAATAATGTGGATCCCCTTTTAATTTTTAATGAGGGAAATGAGGATGATATTTTCTTCTGAACATAATAATGAAAACCTTTTATACTCCACTATTCATTAAAACTACGTCATTTATTTTTAAAAAATCAATCTCCTTAGGTAGTGTGGTTTTATTCATATTTCCACTAGAATTCACCTATTATGGAATATATTTTTTCACCTTATCTAGAGAGGATATTTCATCTTTCTTTGATTTTTTTAAATTCAATTCAATTTTTAATTTTAATTCCCAAAAGGTTGTTTATCCATTTACAAAAATTTATACAAGATCAATTTTCCATTAGGATTATATAATTTTATTCTATTATTGGTCAGAATCTTCTAATGATTTGTTATCCATTTCATGCACTATTATGAGTGGGTCCTTCCTATTATCTCCTTTCAAAAGTTCCTCAATATCATTATAGTTATCCTTCTTTAGAAAGATATCCAATTATTGTTATTATAAAATTTCATCTACCAAATTAATTCTTATATTTATTTCATCAAAAGATATTTCATGTAATACAAACATACTTCTTCTAACTATTATATTCATGAAATTAATTTATAATTCTACCATATTTCATTTTCTCCAATAGTATAGGTAGTCCTCTTACATGGAGTGAAAACATTTCCATTCTTTTTAGGATTAATTTGATCAAGATTATTCTTTTGATTATACCCCAATGTTTTCTCAACATTACTTTCTGCTTTGTAATCAGTTTCATAATTCTAAATTTAATAAAAAATTCTTTAGTAATAATAAGTATATAGAAAAATTCATAATTGTAATGACCATTCACATTTCAATTTCTACAAAATCTCTTACGAGTCTCAAATTTATTTGTAGTAAATATATTTCCCTTTTCTTGTGATCTTTTTTCTATAATAATTCTTTACCCCCCATGATTCAAAAACTATTAAATCTCTAATAATTCACATATTATGTAAAATTTTATTTTAATTATTTTTAAAACAATTATAACACAAATAGGTAATAGCTAACCAAGAAAATTTTCCTTGATGCATAGGGTGTAATGATTTCGTGTTTTCCAATTTATGGATACAAACACTATCCTTTTGGGCTTTTATTTGGAATCTTATTTTTATAACCATGTTTTTATACACAATTAATTTTATCTTGGATTTATTAGTTATGTTTTTATCAATATTTTTCTAAATTTTAATTTTTATCTTGTACATGAAGATATAAAAGTTATCACATAAACCATTTTTAGGAAACTTTTTACCTTTCATCTTATACATACAGTTTTTAGATCATTAGATAATTTAAATATCTTAATTCCAATGAATATAGTATATATGAAATAAATAACCTTATTAGAAACTTTCATGAAACAACCTATTTTCTCAACATAATTTAATGATTCATGATGAGTGATTTCAAGATTTCTCAAATTGACCTATATCATTAGCCTTTTTATTTAGAGTGTTATTCTATAATTCATGTGAGTTCAAACAATCATAATATTGTTTTACCATTATCTCTATATGATCCTCAAGCATCTTATTTAGTTCATGTGATAAAATTCTCAAGATCTATTACTCTAATCCATTGATATGTAGTTGAGTATCTCAGAAAATAATGACTTCATTAAATAGTTGATTTCTTCTAGTTTAATTTATCTCACCACTCTCTTTAAATTTTTTATTAAATTACTCATTATATTGGGTGTAATTTTCATTATAAATCATTATATTATTATTATTGTTACCTTTAAAAACCAATTTACTGTTTTTCACTTTTGAAATAATTTATCCAAATATTTCTCCATATCATTGTATTCCTTCATTAAATATTATTTTTCACCAAATAGTCACTTGATAAACTGAAACATATAAGTTATAAATTCAATGTTATCATTATTAATGTAATCCTTAACTTCAGAGCAGTGGTATTCAATTGATTCAGTAGATTCATTAATGTTAAAATCTTCACAACATAAAATTTATTCTTAAATATCAATGTTATCAATATATTTAATAGATGAACTACCTATTTTATTATTATTAATTAGTGGTGTACCCTATTTATTTTTTGAAATATTCCATGAATTATTTTCCTCATTATTGTGATTGTTATTTATTATTTTGGATGAATCCTCTATTTATAATTTGATAGATATGGATTATTTATTCATCATATGAAAAAATTATTATCTTGTTTAAATATATACCCAATTAAAAAAAATGGTGAATAAAATATATCTAATAATTTGAAGAAATTATTAGATATTATACGACTTAAAGTACTCATTAGATGATTTTGTTAGAGGTGTGGGACTGGATTAGTGTGAAACTTTTTAATAAATTACACTATGTTTTAATTATATCCTCTTGATATTTGAACCTATACATCAGTTACAATTTAATTATTTTTTATTAATTCAAAAAAATACATCCACATAGAAAACAATAAATAAATAAGAGACATTATCATACAATATTTTTACATAGTTTTCCACAGCGTGGGAATCTACTCCTCACTATATATGAGTTGAGTCTGACAGATAGATTTATATCTAATCTATTAATGTAATTAAAAAATTTAAATAAGGTATCAAAATTTACTAAAAAAATACTAGTGATGTGAAGGTATCATTTTAAACAACTAGTAATGTATCATTCTTGACCCAATACCATCTCATAATTGTATGAAATTTCATCACTATTTTGGATTACACATTATTGAATCTCCGGAATCAATAATGGTCCTCCAACCTCCACTCATGATAATTAACTTCAGTATACATAATATTTGCACTTCATTAATAATAAATGATATTATTCATTAGGAATTGGTCATAGAGTTCCAATCCATCTTCCTGAATTATAGCATGCATATTGGACTCAGTCATTGTAACTCAATTCTATATTGATTAAACCATAGAGGCAATGGGTTTCTCGAGGTTGTCTTTTTCCCCATTCATTTTTTACAACATATGTGAAATTATCTACATAATATCAACATATTACCTCTATTTAATACTCAATGTTGAGTAAAGGAATATAGTTTATGTTCTATTTATATTATATTTTTTCATTACTAAAGATATTCAAAATCAAAATACAATATCTGGTACATGTCTAGTGGTTATATTTTTTCTCCTCTAAAACATTAACTTTTTCAAACATCATTGAATCATGTAAATAATTTTTTTATATTTTGAATTAGGATATAACATGAAATCTTGTATCATGATATTAATATTTAAGAAGGACCCTATTTCCTAGAAATTACCATTTTCATTATCTAAAATTATTTTTTGAGTATTATATTTAGGAACTTATTATTAATCACATTGTGATCTTCACAATATTCTCTAAAAAAATTTAAATTCTATTACCACATTATTATAAAAAATCTATATTCATTTGATCCATGTCAGAATGCATGTTCTCTTATAGAAATATCATTACATCATGCCACATCTTTTAAAGGCATGGGAAGCCTAATCACAACACAAAATAATTTATTAATTCTCACCTTAATTATAAATGGATATAATATGATATATTAAAATTTAAATGATGAATATGAATTAAAAATTATATAAACTTATTTAAATTTATGACTCCATAATAGTTTCATTATTCAAAATTTGAAAATCCAAAGAAAGAAATATCATACATATCATGATGGAAAGATTCAGTACTATTTCAATGTTTCTCATTATGGGAATATTATATTTTATTTGAAAGATATTATATATCACAACATGAATATTATCATTTTCTATTTTAACATGAGAATCAAATTATATATTATAGATTCATAAAAGTATATTATATATCATTTTATGGGTTGGTAATTGTTCAAATTTCGAGTTAGAAACCCACATGTTACAACATCAAAATATTATTTATGCTTCATATATATTACATACAATTATAAGGTTTTTTCCATTTCCATATTTCAATATTAACAATAGAAATGAATATTATTTTTTATAGTCTAACCCTGACTTTTCTATATTTTTATACATATAATGAAATATCATATGTGTGACTCAAAAATATTAATTATCAATGTTAGATATTTTCCTTTTATAATTTCAACATTCATCAAAGTAGGGTTATTATTACTCATCATCCAGAAAAAAGGGATTTATTAAATATGATATTAATCAATGCGTGAACACTCGTGGACTTCAATTTTTAGATAAATATGACCCTTCAACTTATGTATCATCATAAGAATATATTTTCTATCCATGTTACATGTGACAACTATAAAATTCTTCTATTTTTAGTGAAATATAAATATATTATGTATGAAATAAAAAATTTAATAAAATTTCTAATAAACTGATAGAACCTCCTCAATTAACCTAAAATTACAGTAAAAAATATAAATAAATTAAATAAATGTTTTATTTTATCAAATAATCTAATAAATATTCATTAAAATTAAAAATTTATAGTAGATCGTATTGATACCCTATTTTAGTATTACCATATAAATCCAACTATCTCAACACATCCATATTTGAACTTATTATGTTTGATGAATCTTTCAATTGATAATATACATTTATCATGGGTTATTTTTTCCTCATAATATATTAATTTATTATAACTCCTTAATCTAGCCTATATTATTTTTTAATAAAAATACTTTAATATTTTATATATCCATCATCTCAAATTTATAAGGATCATGTTGTAGAATGTTCATTCAACATCAATCAACACTAACCCATGATACTCAATAAAAATATATCTACAATCATCATTTTTTTATGATACGTTCATAACAACATGAAAAAATCTAATCTAAACCGCTTTTAAATCATAAGAAGGATCTTAATCAATATATATAGTGGTAGATATATTTAATACATTTGATCCACAAGAACACTAAGATATATTTAAAATTTCAAGCTCTTTATTTTTTTATATTCCTTCATAACCCAATATATATTAATATTTATATTACACATTGGTAACAAATAAAATCACCACAATCCATTGGCCTCTTATGTTTCATGTATAAGATTAAATTCGAGTAGTTCATGGAATTATGGAATTATTTTTCATCTTTATTCTCTATAAATACTAGGTTTTGAATTTTTGTCGACTCTTAAGTTCCATGGGATGTTTCATCAGTAAATTTTTCTTTATTGTTCAATGAAAAATTTTATTCTTGATTCCAATATGGTGGAATTTTAATCTCATAGACTAATTAATATTCTAGAATAAGGGATCCTATGAAATAAACAATGTTTTTACTCAAATAAAAAAAGTATTTCATTCTATATTATATATGGGGAGATTGAAAATTTATAGTTTTTTACCCATAAACTGTCTATTTATTTGGGAATTCCTTAGCATAATGTTATTATTGGTACTTAGATAGCTAAAATTACTATATATCTTATGAAAGGTAGAATGAAATAGGTATATTATATATTTTTGTGTTCTTGATGACCATATATAAAGAGTGGAGTTCATATGGTTGTGAATATAATTTATATATTGTGATTTACTCACAAATATCACAATTTTTGTAGATTATCCATAGATATTTATGTTCAAAGGGGTTAAATTTTCCTAGGTTTTTATATGTTTTCTTTTGGTTTTTATTTTTATTTTACTATATCTAAAATGTATAAATACAGATGGAGGAGGTTTTATAGGTTGAGTAATTTACTAAATATATATATATGTATATTTTATATGGTGAATAATTTTACCATTGAAATTTCAATATGAATGGATATATGACTACTTAACCCTAGTGTAGATTTACCAAGATTATAGGTTATAATTCTTATTTTCATAGATTCAATTATATCAATTTTCACTTATTAGGATTGTATTCCCTAAAAATCTAATATGACTAGAATGCTTTCACTATCAAGGATAATATAAAATCTCGATTATATCTATACAATGATGTTAGGTGTTTATTAATGGGTTCATTTCATGATTTAACTATCTATGTTAATATTTATAAATTTTTTTATTTTATTTTATTTTTGAGTGTGGTGGGAACCCATCAATTTGTTATATGAAAACCTAAAAAGGTTATAGGATGGTTATTAAAATATTGGTATCAAGAGGGTTACTTTATATATGACTTATTATAACCAATACCTACCTTAGATGTGGTTATATAATCTATTAAAATGGTATTTGTATTTTTAATAGATATAGTATTGAAAAATATTGGTAGACTATATATGTTTGTATTTTTGAATATAAGGTAGATGAGTGGAGTTAAAATATGAGAATTATGGAAATTATATTCATTGAGATTTGATTCATAGGGGACCTTATTGATACATATTTTTCTAAAGAATGAGTTATACTACATTTATATGCATCGTGTAATTTAGGTTCAATGTTTGATTTTTTATTTTGGAGAACTATAATGAAAGTTTATTTTACACATAGATAGGAGAAATTTTATTTTATCTATTTTTGAAATCATCATTATATCAGATTATATTCAAACTATCCTTTATGAACTTATATAGGATATACATACTATATATTTTATATTCACCCATACTCACAAATATCAAGGATTATTTTTTCAAATTAATATTTATAAACACGAATTTAGTGGTGGTGTTATTAAACCATAGATTATACTTTTTACGAGACCACATAAACAATATTTGTGTATTTATAATATTATCACTATATTTATATGGTGATTTTTTCCATAAAAACATTTATGGTTATAGTTTTATTGGACTCTTATATTTTATTTCATATTTCATTATTGTATAAAATATCTACAAATTTTAAATTTTCTTTTCTTATTATTATTTTTATTATCCTAAAAATATATATTATATTTTTTCAATGTATTGATTTTTTTATGATTATAAAATGTAATTTATACTATGAAACAACATATACCACCTGATTAGTGATATTTTCTACTTCGGGACTCACTTTTACGATTATATTTTTCTTTGATTACAATAAAAATGCATCATGATGGGAATGTCATCCACACCCCCCTTAACTGGGGTTCGTTAAAAATATATTATAATATATGTGGGATTATATAATCAAAACACTATAATTCATATTTTATTCAATGAAAAACCATTATCCGTACTAGCCCCGATACCATTTTTAATATCCTTGACCACAAATATCATGATATTGTCTACTTAATTTTTTTAAAAATTTTATTTTTCCACATGTTTTCATAAGAAAAGTTTTCATAATGATAAATTGATCTGCACACATATATAATGGGTTATTTACATGCCCCATAAAAATATCATGGGATTCTTTTAAAATATGTGGGTTATTATCCCATGAGTGATAACTATAATTCCTTGACCTATTAATGGTGGTCATAACAAGACAAAAAAATTACTTATTTCTATCATAAGGTTTGGTAACCTTATTTAAAAATATTATAAGAGAAATGGTTATGATAGAGTTTGAATTTTTCACATATGAGGATTATGTTACGTTGGTAAAGAAGTAATGTTAGTAAACCTATTAGGTAAAATAAGCCAAGGAAACCTACTAATGATAGGGATATATCAACATTTTTTATGCGAGGATATCAAAACTTCATGGATTATTACATTATGAATAATAAAATATCTATGTTATTTCAATTATTTTTATGTGGGATAATGATTGGACAATTTTATACATTGGAAAAAACAAGGGGTATAATGTTTTTATTCCTCTGTATCCATATCATTTGGTAGATTGTAACCAAATATTATTTTTATTTAGTATTATGAAATTGGTTCACCATCAAATAGTTACACTAGTAATAGAATTATAAAAAAAATTAAAATTAAATTAGAAATAGTTAAATAATTATACCCAATACTTTATAAGGATTGAGATAAAAAAATTTACAATTTATGATGGAAAGGATGTCCAAAATATTTGGGGTGGTTCTTTATGGGGAAATAGCGTATTGTTCAAACAAGATGTATATTTCATTTAAAATAATTTAAAAGCCAAAAAATAATTTGACACCATTATGTGTGATTCTATTGCAAGAAAAAACTCATTAATGGTTGATTCTTTCATGAAAACTTAAATTGAGTAAATGACCCTATAGACCGAGTTTCAGGTACAAATTTAGGAATTTTTTTTCTATTATCCAATGAAGATCAATGTATGTAGTTTTTTAACACTACCTTATAAAATATACAATATATTGGAGTACATTAAAAATTATATAGTCCTATTCTGTCTTTTAATAGATATTTTAGATAATGAATAACAATGTGAAACACATGTCAGGTAGAACATCATTCTAAATTCATGGGTAATATTACTAATTTATGTTCTAGTACTTATAATGTGGTGATAAAAGAAGATGATATAATATAAATTTTAATTTTGTGGGTGAGTTAAAAATCATAGATGATTTAGAGGGGATATAGTCTATGTGGAGATATTTATAAGGCTGCCAGTTTTATTCATTTTTAATGTTCAGGTTCTTATACAATTTGGGGAGTCAATTCTTGATGTAATATCAAAATTCAGAAGTGATAAATTTTCAATATTGATATAATAAATGATTTTGTATATATAAATAAGAGGATGAGGTATGATATGAATCATGGGGTCATATGATGACTATAAATAGTAGATTTTATCAATATGATTTTGTAGATGGAATAATTTTTTAGGGCCATGTGTTACTATATTTCATTATGAATCATATTATTTGGGATCATGTTTTCCAGGTGTTATGAGGTAACTATATTGTATATAAATATTATCATTGAATGATCAGGACATTTCTATCCATTTTTACCCTTATAAATGCATAATTTTTTTATTAGGATTAAAACTATAATTAGTAATTCATCAAGAGTCTATTAATAATTTTATATTCCCTCGCACTTACACTCATCAAACAATTTGTTTGTCTACCAATTTAGGCGTACATCAATGAGTTGGAAGTTGTTTCATATGATATTTGGGAAAATAAATATATTGATCCTAGAAGGATTAATTATTGATTTGATATATCATATCTAATATTATTTCTGTTTTTTATGGTATAATATCTTTTTAAATGATAATTATTATTATAATATTATTTTTTTATTTCACATTATTATGATGGTTTAAATTTATGGATATTATTAGTTTTTCAGGATTATTCTAAACTATGGATATATAAAATATTCATTTTTATGTTTTAATGTTATTTTAATGTCTTTTATTCGATTATTCCATTTAATCTTATTTTTTGAGAAGTATTCTCATAATATTTTTCAGTTGAGCCTATAGATAATTGGATGAGTTCATGGGGTGACACACTTACTTCATATCATTTACCCTGAGTGGGTCCTCTATGGGGATAACATAAGACTATTTAATAATAGAAGTAGAAAGTAGGCATCTTTAACGAGAAACTAAATTTTGTACATCTAATTAAAAAATCCATATAAAATGACACAAACAACATCATTTTGAATATTTTCAACCCACTGTTGTGAAAAACGTCTCCTTATTAATTTTATTTGGTTTAAAAATATTTTTAGTTTAAAACATGAAAATATCATTATTTACAAATATGACACACTTTTTACTTATAAAGTATTACAAGATATAACATAATATGATTTAGTAGAACACAATTTTAATATAAATTCCATAAATCTTTTTGAAACCAGCTCAATTTCAGTCAAAAAACATTTAATTTTGATCAGTCATTAAACCACACCTTTATAAGGTTTTCCTTACATGAGTTTCTTATAAAATATTTTTCTTCATAAGGAATATGTCATTCCATAGGAAAAATATTTTTCTATTATGTAAACAAAAAAATTTGTTGAGATATATAAATAATTATTTTCCCCATATTTCTATCTAGGTCAACTAAATATATCTTTCATATATAAGCTTTAAAACCCTATTACCTCATATCAAATAATTTTAAATAATTTACATACTATATCACATATTTTTTATTAATTTCACTAGAAAGAACATGACTGTATATGATACTATATATAGTTCCCAATCCTAGAGAGAGGTAATGATATTTATGTAATAGAATGGGTTTACTTGAGAATTCCATTGGAAGCACTTGGAATTCAAAACCTTTTTTTGTTTTTTTAATTAGTATCACTTATTTTAATTTTATGATGTTAAATATTGTTTAATTTTAAATCAATGAGTAGTTTTAAAAATAAATATTATTTTTAGATAAAAATTGAAAAAAAATATAAATAATTGAGTGTGATGTGGTTCATTTTTTGGGTGACATTTTGATAATTTTTAGTTAATTTAAATAATTAATAGTGTTAGTGTATACTTATATAAAATAAAAAAAATATAAAAAAAATTATTACTTGAGATAAAAAATTATTTAATAAAACAATTTATATAATAAATTTTGATAACATAAGGATAATGACCGGACTCACCCCCGCTAGGATAATGTCTTAGTCCTGTAGTGAAGGTGAGAGAGACCCCTAGGGGCCACCTTTAATAAGAAATGGGTTAACGAATGATATGAGGTTATAAGAAATATAATTAAGAGTACTTACCCACATATAACCATAGAAAATAGGAACAAACCATCAATAAACACCATGACGTAAATAGACTGGGATGAACAATAATCCCACAATCAAAAGATATCATTAGACCAAAATAAAAAACCTAAATAAAATACCAATAAATAATCTAGCATGTGAATCCACATCATAACATATTATCTAAGCTTTTACTACCCATTTTAGCCACTAAAAACATGCTATAAACCTAAAAAATAGATTACATATATGGGGTGAGAAGAAATTTTAAACATAATAGGATCATACTAAAGAAAGGTCATAATAATGTTGAAGGAGTATAATAAAAATTTCATGAATAAAAAGGGATAAAATATCACCCATAAGAGTCAAATACCACACAAACCCACAATGCATAATTCACTAAATATTAGATCCAAGAGTAATAATATAATTTCAATAATATAAAAAATGGTTTCCCATAACCACCTCACCAATGATCCCTAATTTTTAATTCCATTTTCTCACTCCCTCCATCATCTAAATTTGGTTGGCTAATAACACTACCTACCAAAACTACCCACATTCTCTAGTATCATGTGCTCACATTAGGTCATCCATAAAAAAACCACATCCATTTTACTACCCTAATCCATATAATAATATTCATATATTATCATCTTCCACATCTCATGTTTCCAAAATAGTAGGGTACCACAAACATGAAGGACATCAACATCATTCCCTCATCATACTTTGAATATCCCAAAAAAATAACCAGCCATATCATCCATATATCCATTCCACTATAACACACCTAGTAAAGAGAATGGGAAATTGGGGGTACCCATCTATGCATCTTCAATAAATTGGACGTTGGGGAAAATAATGATAACCCAAAATAGTTGGGAATGGGAAAGGTGATCCAACATGGATGGGTTACATAAAGTAATCATAATAAAATACAATATATATATATAAATATATATTCCACACATAAGAATAAAATTAAGTGTTCACATAAATTCAACCTCAAAGATAATTGTAATTGTCACTGCACTATTATTGCCTAATGAACAACTACAATACGATATATATTGAAAAAAATCCCCCAATAATGACATGAAATAACAACAAAATATTTCTCACATTCTTATTTCATCCAAATGTTTAAATATTCTAGAATTATTTATTATTAACTATTTCATGTTAATTTAATAGTTTAATTTATATATTTAATAAAAAACCACTCAAACCATAAATAAAATTATTTCCATCCGTTAACCATTCTATTAATATTGATCTATATTTTATTTATTTACCAATATCCACTCAATTACATCCATGTTCATTTATCATTACATAATTTTCAATTATAATTTATACAAATTTGAAACTATCACAAACGTCCAAACCAACCCACTAATGCATCACCCAACACAACCCAATAATACACACTTTTGAATGAAAAAGGAAATTTTATCCTCACTATATAGACCTCACAATCAACCCATCAATCACCAACTGAATATCCATTACCACAAAACAAAAACCAAATTGACAACACATCCATTATCAACCAAAAACCTACTTCCATATTTCATAAAACAAATCATTTCCCAAATCAACAAGATGAAAAATACTCTGGAATCCTCAAAAAACACAAAGAAAAAAAAACTAATATCATACCAAGATGAACATTAAGAATAAAATCCATGAAATAACATATTTAAAAATACCCTTTCGTGTTAAAATAAAATTTCATTAACATCCTATAATAGATATAATATTTAAAAATTCACTATCACTTACGTTTGATTCATTACCAACTATAAATTATTAGTGATTTTATGAATGGGGATTATAGAAGTCCATTTAGATAATACAACAAGATGATCATAAGATAAATAATAATTCATAAATAGAATCTAAAAATAATTTATCATTATTAGAAAATAATATGAACCAAGTAAATATCTTTTTAACAACTCCCACCCACTTAAATGTAATGTTGTTTGGTTCATTATTTATCTTAATGTTGATTTATAACGTCCACCTAATGAACAAATAGGCAAGAAACATCCATAATTCTAAAAAATAATTATGAGTTGTTGAATCCCAACACAATATATGAATATTTCAATTAGTCATAACATAATTATGGAAGAAACAAGGGTCAAAATCTACTAAGCTCAAAGTGAACCACCGAAGAAATATCCACAAGAAATGATAATCAAACGCCACACAAAAATCAACTCAAAACTGAATTAACTCACCATAGGGAACTGTTAAAAGGAAAAATAAAAAAAATATTAGAATAGAATATGATGAGAGTTACCTTAATACTATTGGATTTTATCCTAATTTACCAATATGGTTAAACCCTCAATACAGATGATTAGAGAACACTAAGAAGTTTGGGTCATTTAATGTTTGAAATAATAAATAAACAGTAGAATGTTGTCAGGCCAGGACACCTATTTATAGTAAACATAAAACATACCTCCAAACTGGAATGGTTCCCACAAATCAACCATTATATCTCCTAGTCCATGGATATATGATTTTATAGATTATGAACCCTTGAACATTGCCTGGCTTAAAAAACATTCTAAAAATATTTGATCTAAACCATGTACTACACAAAATTTTTTATAATACTATTAAATTTTTCCAAAACAATAACATGATATCACAATGATTTTGAAAAAAACCTCACGATTTAACTCAAAATTGACCATGTCTATTGTGTATCGATATCCGACCCACTGTTTCATTCCCCTATCACACAACTCGATGCCACCTCATCTACATTCCACAACATCATTCCCTCAAGGGATTTAACTCCTTCTTTTTTTATAGGGTGGGCAACTAATGACACTAATTAAATCACATCCTTTTTAATGTCTTAGAGTTTCTAAGTTTTATTACGAAAATGATCAATAATAATTCATTCCACCAATGTTGTTTCTAAATATCTAGTAATTTATCTACTCAAATAGTTTTCCTATTAGGTTGTATCCACAAAAACATTACAACCATTCCATACATATCCAAAAAATCTTTACCATAGATACCACCATGCATATCACCATTGTTTAGTGACGCTGTAAATAGAAAAACCCCATCCCCTCCTTCAGAATAACTCCAAAATCACTCTCAACACCCTAACAACCAAAAAATCACAAATTTACATGTCAAGATGGTCTATAAGATTACATTAAGAACCTCTCAATTGATTCTCATAGTCGAGAATTATATCTAAATCCAAACTGAAAACTATATATATAGATATCCATGCAACCCCTATGATCTCCTTGTAAAACTATATGACCCCATAAGCTAAAAAAACAAGAAATGAGACAAAAAATATATCTTGATTAGAACCATTGAATAAAAAACATTCTTAAATTATCTCATCAACTAACCCAAAAATTATATAAAAATAAATCTAAAAAATTAATATACATATAGTGGATATGTGAATCTATTTCCCATATACCCTACTTTACAGCACCATGCCTATATAGAACACAAAGTATAGGATTCGATCAACCACTTAACACTTTCCTTTAATAATCATATATCTCAAAAAATTCTATCTGAATGTCATCTCACCCTCGATATCCATATTTCCCCAATCATTGACCTGAGAATCACCATGAAGACACAATTAAATCAACAACACATGAGAGAAGTCATAGATCTTTTCAATCATTGATGATAATCAATATGATATATTACATTACCAACTTGTTGAAACACATAAAAAGGACTAAAAAATAGAGGAAAAAACTTACACTCATAGAAAAAACAATTTACCAAGGTTAATGGAAACCATTAAGAAAACATGCTATCCAGCCTAAAATTTAAATGGTATTCTTTGTTAAGAAATTTATAAATTTTTATAGTCCTATAAAACCTTCATACACTCATGAGACTTATGGAAATTCTCCTTCATACATTGTACCACAATTTTTATGAGGACTGCTGACTCCCTAGCCTCAATCTAGTATAATAGACAATGGAATTTTCATGAATTAAATACCTTAAATGTCACCTCCCTAATTGTTTTATTGAAGTTATTTTTATAAGTGACTCAACTAAGGGGAAAATACTTTTCCATTATTCTAAAAAATGTACAAAACATTATTTCAACATATCCTTCATTTTATATAGAGTCTTCTTTATTTTTTCATCCATGTGAGGATGTAATGTAGTTAAAAGGTGTAACTAAGAGAGAAAATCATGAAGAAATAGACTCCCAAATTAGGATGTAAATTCAAGATATAGATCCGTGATGATTGTTATTAGTACCACATGAAGCTACACAACCCTATCCATATACTACAAATCAAAAACATCAAAAGAACCCAACTCCATATCCACAAGAATGTGGGATGAATTTTTCAAATTTTTTATAATTTTAAAAATAGAATAACATATTCCTTGGGCTTATGGGAAAACATTTAAAAAAATCCATCAATATGTACTTCAATTTTAACTCAATTTCATATAATGATAAAAATATAATCCTAGAACACTATACTCCACCTACACCTACTAATAGATCAAGAAAATCAATATAGAATTTTCCACAAACTTCTTAATTATAGGAAACCAAATTTGACCACTTGATGAATGATAATTCATGGACACTCAATATTGCAGAACCACTGCTGGGATATATGACCATTATAGATCCTTCTCATGAACTACCAAGGGAACCATAATCCTCTCATAAATCATGATCTAATAATAGTGATGCTGACACCACCCCCTTGAAGCATCACTATGGACAATACAATCCCAAACATGTTATATCTCTATGTGTCCCCACTAAGACTCCTCCACCTACCGCATCACATAGGATTTTTTGTTAATCTAAAATAAGAAATCTCTATCAGTATCCTCTATGGTATAATGATTTATTTCCATAATCTATGATATCCATATCCAAACATATCCCAATTCATGGATATATATCCCCTCAATATCCAATTCATACACTCTATAACTACATTTCCTTTACTCAAGGTGTATGAGATCTCAAATTCACAGTCTTGGTGAAACTTTATCAAACTATATTGTATCATATTGATTTCTAACTAAGAGAAAACTTAACTTAGGATATATGGATCTTTTAGGACAACAATGAAGTCCCCATTGTGGTAATATATCAATAAATACAATGTAAAACCATCACCTCTTACTCATGATCATGGATCATATAATTATGATCAGGAGGATCTATCATTATAGGCCCATAACATATCGCTAGAATATAATAAATTAATAAATATCCCAAATAGAGATGAGATTCATCACAAACACCTAAAAACATCACCCATTCCCACAGTATTTATATAATGAGATTTCTGATCAACCTCTAAATCCAATATTCAAAATATTCTTGATATTAGTTATATCAAAAAAATAAAGGTCCTTCCAGGTCAAGTCGATAAATAGGGTCATTTCCCAAGAGAAGTCATACATGAACCATAGTTAATATCCCATGAGACTATGGAAACTATAAACATGTTAATAATTCTTGGTTGTTTCTCAAGAGACAACTAACTCTATTTTTGATGGATCTAATTATACTATTTACTAAGACATATCATGTCCAAGGATGTGTATCTCCCACCTAAAGAACATAATTTTGGAAACATTTCCATAAAAATGATGTTGTTAAAGGGAATGTTGAATAAAACTAAGTTAACCAACATTACCATCCTCTAACTATGAGAAAATAAAGAAATTTTTAATGAAAATGAACAAAAACCATTTATCTAACTCAACGAAATCGGAGTAATATAGTTCAATGAAAGTTACAAAGGTTTTTTATATAGAAAAAACAAGAACATGAACTTGAAACACCCATAATGATATTGGTCTATATAACTCCAATTTGTGTCCCTTCCATTGGTTGAAGAAATTATCAATCAAAATAAGTGGGTAATGGTTCTTAACCATAACCTAATTCAACGTCAAACATTAAATACACAACCTCATACAATTATCCATTATTTTAGATAAAAGAAACTAACAGGACCAATGATGACACACTCTGCCACATAAATCTATTCTTCATGAGGTCATCAACTTGAATCCTCAAGTCCAATATCTAGAAAGGTTCTATAAAATAACAAGCCAAAAATATGAAAAAGGAATAAATCTAAAACTATATCCCATAATCATTATAATTGTGAGGGCTAAATCCACATGCTCCTTGTAAGAATACATTTGGAAACTCTTCCATGACTCTAGGAAGAATCAAAATTAGTTTCTACATAAATCCCAATAATAAATAATAAAAATGTGATTATAATGTCTATAATTATCTATGAAAAATGTAATACACCTGATAATCAATGAAAATAATATATTTTCTATTCCCATAGTGGAATACAAATATTCCCCAGAAAGAATTAATTAATAACCTCACACACAATGTATGATGAATCAATTCAAATAATGACATCATATGGATGTATCTAATGAAAAAATGAAATCCAATGAATACTGGTGCATCACAATAATTGTATTAAAACCCTTTCAAACTTCATGAAGTCACGTCTAATCTATAACTAGCATAGTTAAGACTAGGTTAACTGGAATCCTTTCCAAATTTTTTCCGAAGGTGATAAATAATGTTAGTGAAACAAAGGAGTGTTATTATTTTAAATCAAAAAAATCAGAAACAATCAAAAATGTTGGGAAAAATCATTCAAGGATGCATTGAATCCTTTTTTGGTTGATTGTTCATCTTTACAGAATAGGGTTGTTTGTTAATAAAGAGGTTTTCCATGGTGCATTGTCGAGTCCTAGAGATATTGTGGAAAATATGTGTTGAAAAAGAACCATGAAAAAGAAATGGTTGATTTAGAGGCAGTACAAAAAGAATAGATATAAGGTTCTGGTGTTTTCCAGTGTTTGCTAAATTTTTGGGCCTCAACTTTGGAAAATTGAGAAACTTGTTTTTGGAAAAAGAAGTTACAAGGATCATTAAAGATGGGTTGGAAACTTGGAATCAAGGAATATTTCAGGATCATAATACTAAAATATGGGAAAGACATGAAGTACAAAAAAAAGTTGAAAAAGTGCGCAAAAGATGAGGTTGAATGAAAGAAACAAGCACACCTAATTTTAAATCAAATGGGGTTTTTCATGCTTGAATAGGATCTTCTATGACATGTCGAATCTTCCGCGCAGGGGTCGGTGATGCCTATAAATAAGAGGTGACCCCCTCATTCAATATTTCTCAACACTTATAGAAAATCAGATCTCTGTATTGCGTATGAATTTTATCCAAATGTAGTTGGGAAAAGGGGTGTTTCTTGAAAAAAGTTTAATCTTTCATGAAAGGAATTTATTTTGAGCGCAATATGGAGTAAGGGTTACAAAAAATATTTGTAGTTTCCCAGTAGTACTATGGTAAAGTGGTATTCATCACTAGGTGAAATTCGAATATATGTAGAGAATTAACATGCAATGGAGGATTCATTCCTAAGAAATAATGAAGGGACCTACAATTCTATTTACTATGAGTGGATCTTCTAATGAATCAGTGATCACACATTAGAGGATTGACCAATGAACTTTCAAATTGTGATTAGCTGTAAATCTGGAGGGACAGTGAGTCCACTCCGAACTATTAAACAGCAGGGTGCTTATAGTGGATTTGGTTCTTTGTCACATTTTTGGCCTATAGTCCTTGGACATAGACCATTGATGGTGAACTAAGTAAAATTGATGTGTACTATACATGATTTAATCTTTTTTCATACTCTTTAACTAAAAGTTGATAGAAAACGGTTTTTTCTAACAAATAATCAAGATAAAAAAGGAAGTTGTTTTAATATTTCATAACCTGATTCACCCCCCTCTCATAGTGTCAAGCCTAGTGGACCAAATAGTAAAAAGATAAGAATATGGTATCCTAGATGATATTTATACCATTTGGCACTGAAAAAATCATATAATGAAACTTCCCATACTGTAATACTATAAATCACATCTATAAGCATCCTTTATGAAAAAATAATATCTAAATCACAAAATGTTTGGAATATCCTGTGGTTATCCTCTACCGTATCTATATGATCTCTACGAAACGTAGGCCTACTACACCTAAATTTGATATGAACTTTATGGTGACTAGTATTTTATTGGATGATAAAGGATCTGGGAATCCATCCTATTTTGATCAGTGAGAATGTTTGTAATCAAGTAATTATGATATCAAGGAACTCTTTAGGAAAATATTTTTAGGAAGAATATCTTGTTGGGGGAATGGGAACTGTATTCCCTATATAAAAACAGGGGAGAAACTGTTATAGATGACTCCAAGTCATTCGAAACCTTGACTACCCTAACAATTATCATAAACCACCAAAAACCATACACTATGAGGAAACCTCATCCATCCCCTATTGACACAATATTGGATGATCATGACTTATCTTGATCACCTTATAACTATTCTATACCTAAAAATATGTAGGTAAATTAAATGTGGTGATTGTATATCTGATCATTGGAAACAACATCACCTCTAAAATATGAGCTCCCTGAAATTTTAGAAATTTAAGGGATTAGTGAAGATGGTACTTAAACCACTTTTTATGATCATACACACTTATGATACCCTAAAGATGGGTGAGTTTCTCACACCTATTCCCCACCCTCATCATTGATTATTGAAACTCAACATGAAACTAACTATAAAAATCATCCCAGGATATATATTCTCATATCTTCTATACTAGATATATGATCTACTACTTCCAGACAGATCCCCATATATTACATATGGGATATATAACTTTATATTCCACCAAGTTAAAGATCAATATCGAATAGATATGAAGATATTATATTAGATCAAGGATAATAACTCCATAAATATACACACTATGGTGAAGAATATCCCTAAACATCATCCTCTATGGCACATGCCCATCAGTTGGTTCAACCCTCTTATGTAACACCCCAGGATTTCATAGTGTGTTATTTCTTAAAAATAATTCAATAACTTGCACTACACGCAACACCGAGTTCAATCACACCATGACGTACAAAAAAAAAGCCATTAAAAGAGGTCATGAATAGTATTAACAACATTTTGAACTTTATATAATCCTTATAATTTTAGAATCCCTATTATGAGTTTCTTAGTCATAATGCAAGAACGGATTCATTTTCAGTATTGCACTTTTATCAACTTTAATAGTGAAACCTTTTTAAATAAAATATTTTAAACTATCTGAATAAATTGGGACATCAAAAAAAAATTTAAAATGAAACATCCCAAGCTTCTACGGTACGCTTTCCTTTGAATAAAATAGTAGCGTGTGTTGTACGCAACCTTGAGTTTTAACACACGCCACAACCAATCAAACTAGCCGTTATGAATAGTAATACCAAAATTTTGAAATTATATATATTTTATATTTTAAAATGGATTTCATTTTTGGATTCGGAATATCGAATTTAGCCTAAGGTGAAATTTTGGTACTTTTCGGATAACTTTCATATTTTGATGAATAGTGAAAATTACTAAATTTTAATTAAAAACAACTTTTTTAATCAAAATAATTAATAGTGATAAATTATAAATTTTAGTAGTTTTAAAGTATATTTAGAATATATTTTTACCATTTAATATAATGTTGGTCATTGTACATAATTTTACAATTAAACCAAACATAAACAAGTGTCAATCTTTTGATAGTTATTACCTCTTAAAAACACGCTTTTTGTTTTGACAGCGGGAATTAATTTTAAATTAATTTCTGCCACTTCTGTGTTTTGAATTTAGAAAAATGGATTCCATATTTGGAATCCGTATTTCCAAATTGTGTAAATAGGTAACTTTTATTTTTAGACATTTTGAATAATTACTGTGGTAAATATTTTATTTACTATGGTTAAGGGTAAATCCGGTAAATAAGGGTTAAAAAATAATATTATAATAATACAAAATTAACCTAAAACGTGTCCTAACCTTATTGGTGGACACATACCCGACCATGAGCATCCTTGGGTCAATTTGGGGACCCCTTGGATCCACTTGTATGTGGTAGGGACACTTTATATTAATAAAGTTAAAATAAAAATAAAAATGGCATAAGCTTACATCTTTTAGAAGAACAATTTTTACATAGGGTTATACATGTTGGATTTTCGATTATAAATATTCATTAGAAAGCTAAATATATTTTCTACATAATGATATTTTATTTATAATTTTTAGACATCAAATAATTTAAATTATTAATGACACAATAATGATGCAATGTTTACCTCATTAATAAATCATTTAAATAAATAAGATTATAATGATTAAAATATTATCTAAAACCTGTCCAATTCTTATTGGTTGATGTTATTTAGAATATGAGTCATCTTATCTTCGACCTCAATGATTTTTGGACCATTATAAACCGAATATAATTATATTATAAAGTAATACTTTCACTCTTTCTTAAAGAGCCCCTCTTCTCCCTTATAAAAGGAGACCACTTCTACTCATTCCTCACACCTCTCAAGCCACTTGGCTCGTCCAAACTCTGCCCAACTAAGCTCCCCACATCCCTCTCCTCCTCCTTGAAGCTTACCATTAGGCAGAAATCATTTCAAGAAGTCCTTTGGTTCCAACCAAAGTGAGTTACCTAAATTAAAGGTAACGATTTCTCTTAAATTATTTTCATTTATTTTGCTTCTCCAACCCCCAAAATCTTTTTATTTCCTTTCTTTTGTAACAACACCAGTATCCTCAATATACTAGGATGTTGTTATAAGAAGGATTCAAACTACACATACACACAACTCCATCTAATGGATGATGAACAAAATGTTTCCGTGGATGGCAAACTAACGCCTCACGAAACGATGATTGTTCAAATACATCTTACCGCCTCTCATGGTGGCCATTATGATGGCACTATAATTAAAAATGATATTAATGATATATATTTTATATATAAGCTTCTGTAATTCCATTTTATTTCATACCATTATTCGTTTCATATTGTATATACATACGATAATTTCATTTGAGGAAGTGCGGACTACCGCCCCCTTAAAATGATATGACTCGTTCATTCCACACATGGAACGTATAAAGGATGGTGTTAATGAACTTAAGTAACATATATAAAATATTATATTATACGGGAATAGTAATATACCTATGTATCATTTGGATTCAATTCTTTTAAAATAAAAATTAAATGGAAGTAGCGTTCGTGCGTACGTACGGACTACCGTCTCCACGAACGCGGTGAGATCCATCCTCCGTCCTATCCATTCAAGTCTTATTCTCATTTTAGGGTTAAAAATAATGTTAATATCATTATGATTATGAATAAGATATAATCTATCCATTACAAACATGTCTTACGTAACCAAACATTTAAGAAGAACGAATCGATTATCACCCGAAACGACGATAATACTAAGATATTATTAATAAAGCAATGTTAAAAGAACATATATGATATCATATTAATGTATATGATTCTTGTATAATTTAATAACAATTATTTCACCATTATACAGGAGGTTAACCTACCCCAACCAAGGAAAAGTACAAGGTAAGGGATTTTTCTTATCTCACATTCAATTCCGTGAGATTTCCATTATTCGCCACTAAATTATTGAAAGTGGTGTATTGTGTACTGGAATTTGATATATATTATCATATTCATGTTATTCTGTAAATAATTTGGTGGTTATTAACTTTTGGCCATACGACTCAGTTGATTAACGTGGTAAGGGGTTTTCATCTCACTCCTTATTCCCGTGAGATTCATGCCATATTGCCACCATTACCTTTTGTGTGGTGTATGTACTGCCCATAATTATATTCATTGTGTAATACACTCTAATTTATGTGTACTTACATATTCATTGTATGATACCTCTTTCATGGGTTGTATGTTTCATAAGTTACCAAACTGGTAAGGGTTATTTCACAATCTCTTCATTATCCGAGGTTGTTTATACGTAATAATCTACTGAGATCTCGTTATCATCCACATCCATGCTTCTTCAAAATGTATTTCAAAACATTTTTAATATTTAAAATAATATGGGTTAAAGTCATTTATACCCTTGTTTGACTTTTTATAAGAGGTTTATAAGGGAATCTTTCCGTCGTTTTCCAAACAAGGTGCTTTTTATCCTTTTCGACAGAATTAAGATAAGAATGTTTTTTTTAACTTATACGGCGGGTGCGGTTATTTTCCACCGTTATAAAATCGTCAAAGCTTCCCTTAAAAGCTTATAAGATTATTTTCAAAGAAAATGTTTGATTTTATATGGATCTTAAATGATTTCAAAATAAAAGGAGATATTTCTTTAAAAAGAATTTTGATTTCATCTATGTCAACATCCTTTGATGGGTTTTGAGATTATTTGAAGTTGATTTATTATGATACAAAACTTCTATATTGTTTTTAAGGTTTTGTGATATGTTTGACTGTGGATGTGCTATTTTTATACCATTCATAGTTTATGGTGAATGTATTGACATTTTGTATGCTAGTTCCAATAAGAATGTTTATGTTATATTTCAATCTTTACTTCATATGAATGTGTTGGACAAGTATGTTCCAGGTTGGGGACTGGTTAAAGTAAGCCCTCCAGGTTGGGGACTGGTAAAAGTAAGCCCTCCAGGTTAGGGAATCGTAAAAGTACGCCCTCCGGGTTGGTGTCCGGTTATTAGAGGCACTCCGGGTTGGTGTCCGGTTATTGGAGGCACTCCGAGTTGGTGTCCGGTTATTAGAGGCACTCCGGGTTGGGTTCCGGTTACAGTTAGCCCCAAGGTCATGGGATGAGGCCTTGAAAAGTAATTAAAGTTTAGCATTATGCATTCCAACATTATGAAAGTGGTTATTGATTTTGCATGTGATTATTCGATTAGTAGAATATCCATGTGAATAAGTAAATGGCATTATCTAATTTTTTTATGCCATACTATGTTGAAAGTTCAAGTTTAAAAGGCTTTTGTTTTAGTTATACATTGCCTTAAATGTTTATTCTTATTTATGAAAGTTTCCGCTATATTGTTATCCTTACTGGGCATTTGAGCTCACCCCTTTTCTATGTTTTATTTTTCCCAGGAAGTGAAGAAGTAAATTATGAATGACCTGCAGGGATATTATGAGGGGATTATAGTGTGGACTGTGGAAACATTATGTTGTTGTAGTAGTTTTTCATTTTATGATGTAATGTAAAACTTATGAATATATCTAGTGTTTCCAAGGCTACTAAACCAATCGGTCTTTCGAGATTTGATCTTTCTTGTGATCATGCCAATGTTATGTAATAATGCACCGACTCTAGGCAACTAGGGTCGGGGCGTTACAGTTGGTATCAGAGGAAGTTTAGTACAAACCTTGGAAGCTAGATTTAGATAAACTCTGATTAGAGCACGTAGACCTAAGATGAACTTTGAGGATTAGTATAGAAGAACTTCCTAGAATTTTTGTATTGTAGAGATTTTGTGAGTTTTCTGAGCAATACATCCCTGTCTGGATACGAGCAGGTAGAGGCGGCTCTGGCACATATGTACCTAGGGGTAAAACCCGAAAACACCGCTTTGAGCTAGACTCGAACGGGAACTGGTGCACGACAATGGGCCTTGCTGCACTCTTGGTTACGACACTCCCGAGGGATATGCTTAGGATAACTCTCATTTTCTTTACAAATAATTATGAAGGGTTTATGAGTATATACTTCCTCAAAGAAAACATTTTTATGATTATGGATTATATCCATAAATAGTTCAATTTATGTTAAGTGTTTTATAAGTATGGGATTATGTATTTTGATTCATAAACTGATCTAGTTTATGACATTGTTTAGAAATGGCGCCCAGTAGAAGGAATGAGAACTCCAGAAATACACATGATTCAAAGAGAAGGAAGGATCATATCTTTCATGGTCTTAAGCTAGAATTTATAAGAGAAATAGTCTCCCATGTATTATCATCATATGAAGAAATAATATCATGTGTTGATAAGATAAGTAAAGAGTTTACTGAGTCCTATGGCT
The DNA here is from genome assembly GCA_963277665.1 of Viscum album. Classification (NCBI taxonomy): domain Eukaryota; kingdom Viridiplantae; phylum Streptophyta; class Magnoliopsida; order Santalales; family Viscaceae; genus Viscum; species Viscum album. Next base: position 1,216,392,980 of record OY728137.1, read on the forward strand.
TTGAAGGGAATCAAGAGATGAAAAGGATGGAAGAGAGAAAGATGGATAAAGGGAAAAAGGGAAAAGAAGAATTTTCCCATATGTGGTAACTGTGGAAAGAAACACCCTGGAACTTTCCTGAAAGGAATGGGAGTTTGTTATAAGTGTGGAGGAAAAGGGCACAATGTACGTGACTGCAAGGGTAAGAAAATGGTTTTAAATGTACAATGCTTCATTTGCAAGGAGTTTGGACACTACGCGAACCTATGTCCCAGTCATCAGACTATGCCGCAAATGATGTTATTGGATAATAATCAAGTTATGATACTACCACAGATGAAGAGGAATGATTAGAGTTCTTATGTTGATTATGTCAATTGAGTGTTGTATCAACAATGTACTTGTTACAATAATCATGGAGTATATAAGGATTGTACTGCAGTACTATTTCATTAAGGACTTGAGATTGTGTGGAACAAAGAAAAGTGACTCAATAGCAGGATAAATTTTTGGAAAATATATGGTTGAGAGAATGATAAATCATAATATAGTTCTGATACTGAGGTAGTGATTTTGAAATAATATGTGATTGTTTTGGATAAATTATATTGGATATTCTTGACTACCCTGGAACTGATTAATGATTTGTATATTCCATCATTGTTGGGGTTTAAAACATTTTTGGATTAATGAAGTATATCCAGCTTTCTATATGGAATAAGGGAGCGTGAATGTAATCAATAAGGAATATGGTAATTCAGGATGTTTCGGTGTATTAAAAGAATACATGATGAAGGTATTCATATGCTATTACGGGGTAAAAAGGTTCTACATTATGTTTACCTTACTTATAAATGTTGGACTGTGAGTTTGGATAGAAGTATTTTGGATAGTTCTAGTTTGGATTATTTTGGATTGCCATAAAAGGACAACCCGGAGGTCGGACGGCAACCCGTCGCGTCCGGCAAGGCTGTGAGACTTGAACCCGCAACCGAAGGGCGACAAGGGTGTATCACCTACCACTGGCCCACGAGATGTCCTGGATTAAATAATGTAGTTTTTATTAAAAGATCTTCTAGATGAATTATAAATTCGTTTATTTTGGAACCCTATACGAATAGTGTAAATAGAATTTTTTTTACATTCTATTATCTTTTAGAATGAAAGATGAGTTTGTGGTAGAAACTTATTAATGGATAAAACTCTAATTATAAAGTAAGTATATCTCCTTATGATCTTAGCCAATATCATAAATAAATTCCTCAATATTAAGAAAAGCAACTTAGAACAAAAATGTTTTCCTAGATGGTACCTTAAATCGTCACTAATTTATGGCTTTGGGATTGTTGGCCTTTTTATAGCCATGTTCTCTACCACTCTCCATCAGATAATTGATGGTTAGATTTTTCTTCCATATCCATATTTTCCTACATGGAACCCTAGTATGTGTTATTTTCGGTAATCTTCATACTTTCGACTCTTTATTTTAAATAGAGGCCTCATTAATTCATTTTTCGATGTCGGATTTCAACTAAGATATTTTGAAACGTCAAAAATGTGTTATCCTAATACCCTATGATTTTTTGACCCAATGGTATTTCAAATCATCATAGATTGATGAATTTAAGGACCTCAATTTTATACTTGTTTGTGATTGATGACCTCAATCACTACCTATAAATATTTACGTTTTTCCTCCAATTATATGACTCTAAATGCCACCAATGTTCTCCTAATCGAGATCATAATTTAGTGGTGACTCTTTCATTTCTCTTTTCCTCATATTAAGACTAAATTTTAGTAACCTAATTTCCGATGTGGGTTTTCCCACAAAGATATTTTCTATTTTCAACCTTTTATTTTCGAAGAACAATTTCAAATTGTGAGGACGCAATTTATTGAAGGAGGGGAGAATGTAACACCCCAGGATTTCATAGTGTGTTATTTCTTAAAAATAATTCAATAACTTGCACTACACGCAACACCGAGTTCAATCACACCATGACGTACAAAAAAAAAGCCATTAAAAGAGGTCATGAATAGTATTAACAACATTTTGTACTTTATATAATCCTTATAAATTTAGAATCCCTATTATGAGTTTCTTAGTCATAATGCAAGAACAGATTCATTTTCAGTATTGCACTTTTATCAACTTTAATAGTGAAACCTTTTTAAATAAAATATTTTAAACTATCTGAATAAATTGGGACATCAAAAAAAAATTTAAAATGAAACATCCCAAGCTTCTACGGTACGCTTTCCTTTGAATAAAATAGTAGCGTGTGTTGTACGCAACCTTGAGTTTTAACACACGCCACAACCAATCAAACTAGCCGTTATGAATAGTAATACCAAAATTTTGAAATTATATATATTTTATATTTTAAAATGGATTTCATTTTTGGATTCGGAATATCGAATTTAGCCTAAGGTGAAATTTTGGTACTTTTCGGATAACTTTCATATTTTGATGAATAGTGAAAATTACTAAATTTTAATTAAAAACAACTTTTTTAATCAAAATAATTAATAGTGATAAATTATGAATTTTAGTAGTTTTAAAGTATATTTAGAATATATTTTTACCATTTAATATAATGTTGGTCATTGTACATAATTTTACAATTAAACCAAACATAAACAAGTGTCAATCTTTTGATAGTTATTACCTCTTAAAAACACGCTTTTTGTTTTGACAGCGGGAATTAATTTTAAATTAATTTCTGCCACTTCTGTGTTTTGAATTTAGAAAAATGGATTCCATATTTGGAATCAGGATGTCCAAATTGTGTAAATAGGTAACTTTTATTTTTAGACATTTTGAATAATTACTGTGGTAAATATTTTATTTACCATGGTTAAGGGTAAATCCGGTAAATAAGGGTTAAAAAATAATATTATAATAATACAAAATTAACCTAAAACGTGTCCTAACCTTATTGGTGGACACATACCCGACCATGAGCATCCTTGGGTCAATTTGGGGACCCCTTGGATCCACTTTTATGTGGTAGGGACACTTTATATTAATAAAGTTAAAATAAAAATAAAAATGGCATAAGCTTACATCTTTTAGAAGAACAATTTTTACATAGGGTTATACATGTTGGATTTTCGATTATAAATATTCATTAGAAAGCTAAATATATTTTCTACATAATGATATTTTATTTATAATTTTTAGACATCAAATAATTTAAATTATTAATGACACAATAATGATGCAATGTTTACCTCATTAATAAATCATTTAAATAAATAAGATTATAATGATTAAAATATTATCTAAAACCTGTCCAATTCTTATTGGTTGATGTTATTTAGAATATGAGTCATCTTATCTTCGACCTCAATGATTTTTGGACCATTATAAACCGAATATAATTATATTATAAAGTAATACTTTCACTCTTTCTTAAAGAGCCCCTCTTCTCCCTTATAAAAGGAGACCACTTCTACTCATTCCTCACACCTCTCAAGCCACTTGGCTCGTCCAAACTCTGCCCAACTAAGCTCCCCACATCCCTCTCCTCCTCCTTGAAGCTTACCATTAGGCAGAAATCATTTCAAGAAGTCCTTTGGTTCCAACCAAAGTGAGTTACCTAAATTAAAGGTAACGATTTCTCTTAAATTATTTTCATTTATTTTGCTTCTCCAACCCCCAAAATCTTTTTATTTCCTTTCTTTTGTAACAACACCAGTATCCTCAATATACTAGGATGTTGTTATAAGAAGGATTCAAACTACACATACACACAACTCCATCTAATGGATGATGAACATAATGTTTCCGTGGATGGCAAACTAACGCCTCACGAAACCATGATTGTTCAAATACATCTTACCGCCTCTCACGGTGGCCATTATGATGGAACTATAATTAAATATGATATTAATGATATATATTTTATATATAAGATTCTGTAATTCCATTTTATTTCATACCATTATTCGTTTCATGTTGTATATACACACGATAATTTCATTTGAGGAAGTGCGGACTACCGCCCCCTTAAAATGATATGACTCGTTCATACCACACATGGAACGTATAAAGGATGGTGTTAATGAACTTAAGTAATATATATAAAATATTATATTATACTGTAATAGTAATATACCTATGTATCATTTGGATTCAATTCTTTTAAAATAAAAATTAAATGGAAGTAGCGTTCGTGCGTACGTACGGACTACCGTCTCCACGAACGCGGTGAGATCCATCCTCCATCGTATCCATTCAAGTCTTATTCTCATTTTAGGGTTAAAAATAATGTTAATATCATTCTGATTATGAATAAGATATAATCTATCCATTACAAACATGTCATACGTAACCAAACATTTAAGAAGAACGAATCGATTATCACCCGAAACGACGATAATACTAAGATATTATTAATAAAGCAATGTTAAAAGAACATATATGATATAATATTAATGTATATGATTATTGTATAATTTAATAACAATTATTTCACCATTATACAGGAGGTTAACCTACCCCAACCAAGGAAAAGTACAAGGTAAGGGATTTTTCTTATCTCACATTCAATTCCGTGAGATTTCCATTATTCGCCACTAAATTATTGAAAGTGGTGTATTGTGTACTGGCATTTGATATATATTATCATATTCATGTTATTCTGTAAATAATTTGGTGGTTATTAACTTTTGGCCATACGACTCAGTTGATTAACGTGGTAAGGGGTTTTCATCTCACTCCTTATTCCCGTGAGATTCATGCCATATTGCCACCATTACCTTTTGTGTGGTGTATGTACTGCCCATAATTATATTCATTGTGTAATACACTCTAATTTATGTGTACTTACATATTCATTGTATGATACCTCTTTCATGGGTTGTATGTTTCATAAGTTACCAAACTGGTAAGGGTTATTTCACAATCTCTTCATTATCCGAGGTTGTTTATACGTAATAATCTACTGAGATCTCGTTATCATCCACATCCATGTTTCTTCAAAATGTATTTCAAAACGTTTTTAATATTTAAAAGAATATGGGTTAAAGTCATTTATACCCTTGTTTGACTTTTTATAAGAGGTTTATAAGGGAATCTTTCCGTCGTTTTCCAAACAAGGTGCTTTTTAACCTTTTCGACAGAATTAAGATAAGAATGTTTTTTTTAACTTATACGGCGGGTGCGGTTATTTTCCGCCGTTATAAAATAGTCAAAGCTTCCCTTAAAAGCTTATAAGATTATTTTCAAAGAAAATGTTTGATTTTATATGGATCTTAAATGATTTCAAAATAAAAGGAGATATTTCTTTAAAAAGAATTTTGATTTCATCTATGTCAACATCCTTTGATGGGTTTTAAGATTATTTGAAGTTGATTTATTATGATACAAAACTTCTATATTGTTTTGAAAGTTTTGTGATATGTTTGACTGTGGATGTGCTATTTTTATACCATTCATAGTTTATGGTGAATGTATTGACATTTTGTATGCTAGTTCCAATAAGAATGTTTATGTTATATTTCAATCTTTACTTCATATGAATGTGTTGGACAAGTATGTTCCAGGTTGGGGACTGGTTAAAGTAAGCCCTCCAGGTTGGGGACTGGTAAAAGTAAGCCCTCCAGGTTAGGGAATCGTAAAAGTACGCCCTCCGGGTTGGTGTCCGGTTATTAGAGGCACTCCGGGTTGGTGTCCGGTTATTGGAGGCACTCCGGGTTGGTGTCCGGTTATTAGAGGCACTCCGGGTTGGGTTCCGGTTACAGTTAGCCCCAAGGTCATGGGATGAGGCCTTGAAAAGTAATTAAAGTTTAGCATTATGCATTCCAACATTATGAAAGTGGTTATTGATTTTGCATGTGATTATTCGATTAGTAGAATATCCATGTGAATAAGTAAATGGCATTATCTAATTTTTTTATGCCATACTATGTTAAAAGTTCAAGTTTAAAAGGCTTTTGTTTTAGTTATACATTTCCTTAAATGTTTATTCTTATTTATGAAAGTTTCCGCTATATTGTTATCCTTACTGGGCATTTGAGCTCACCCCTTTTCTATGTTTTATTTTTTCCAGGAAGTGAAGAAGTAAATTATGAATGACCTGCAGGGATATAATGAGGGGATTATAGTGTGGACTGTGGAAACATTATGTTGTTGTAGTAGTTTTTCATTTTATGATGTAATGTAAAACTTATGAATATATCTAGTGTTTCCAAGGCTACTAAACCAATCGGTCTTTCGAGATTTGATATTTCTTGTGATCATGCCAATGTTATGTATTAATGCACCGACTCTAGGCAACTAGGGTCGGGGCGTTACATCTTATATGTAACTGGGACATCCCATTAAACCTCACAGACCTATAACACACACAGATAAAAACTAAAGGTCATATTTATAAAAAATAATCCAAACCGCTAATCATGGTAGTAAATAACTCATTTAATATAATTTATTTATATTCACTATTTAATCTCCCAACAATACCATATTTCAAACACCGCTACAAAGAATCACGACGGATGAACTCCTGGGTGTCTATCCCAAATAACAACATTTCAATTATTATATCAGAAAACAAAGGGTTCTTTCATCATATCATGGATATAAGAAAAAAAATATATTTCCTGGAAGATTTACATGTCCTATCTTATGAAATATGTTCATCTAAAACATTCTCCATACCATCCTATGAAATCATCAATGGTTTCCAACTCCAATTTTTTTTCTATATCTGAAATAAAATAATTGATACCACACATTCAGGACTCACCCCCATGTGGATCCTCTATTGGGCCTATTTTTATGTTAATAGAAACCCCACAGACCATCTCTAATAGAAATTGAGTTTGAGACATTCACTGTGGATATAAAATAGAAAAATGAGACTCATTAACCTCAAATAAACTTCAAAACCCTAAATAAAAATCCCATAAAAACCATTATATTAATAAAATAGGATCCAAAATAATCCCACAATTAAATGATAATGATAACAAAAAATAAAAATATAACTTCAAGGTTGTGATTCTACAGCAAAACCATATCTCCAAAGTAATCATTCCTATTATAGTCACCAAAATATCCCAAACAACCTAAATAAAGTTAAATATATCTATACGAAAAGCCTATAATATATACTCAATAGGATATAATCAATAGGATATACTCAGTAGGATATACTCAATAGGATATACTCAATAGGATATACTCAATACGATATACTCCAAACCACTCTTCAAAACGTGGAAGGTGTAGTGTAATTTATTATTGAAGAAATAATGGGACTGAAAATCCCCAATTAGGTTAACAACCACCAAACCTAAATAGGGTTTACTCACTATATATAACATAAAAAAATTATATCAAGAATATAGAAAAATATTACCAAAAACCACTACCCCAAATAGTTTCCACTCCCATCCCCTAATGTTGAACATCACTTGATTAGCCCATTTAACATATGAAGTTGTTTAGATCACATCTCTAGCTACCCTAACCTCTATTAGAGATAATAAATATTATATTTTAACAAATATTATTCATTAATTAAATTTTTTATATAATAATAATATGTTTTTATTTGTATAAAAAACATATTTCTACATATTAATTGTCAATTGAGATTAATTGTAAAAATGGAAAATTATTGATTTTTTACAGTTTTAAATTAATTAAAAAACACACACATAACTTTGTTTAAAATGAAGAAAATTTTTAAATTACATTTTTATGATTATAGTGTTTTTGGAATATATTTATTAAAAATATCCAAGAAGTTGGATATAAAATATTTATGCCCAAAAGAATCTCATAATCAAGGAATTAGAATATATGACTAAATCTAGATACTTTCAAATATTGGACCACATATCCCAAATGGATAAACCTATTAAGATAATATTTCACATGGAGATAAATAATGGTTCAAGAAATAATTCCATTAACTATAGAGGTCTGTGATTATTCATCATTCATTTAAATAAATGTATTGATATTTAGTTCATGGGAATAAGAATAGCTATCTAAGATATAAATAGTAGAAGGTGAAATAATATTATGACATTTTATTCAAATATCCAATGAAGATAATTGCTTTTGTATAGATGGAGGAGATATATAAAAAACCTTTTAAGAAGAACTTATTTCCAATGTACCCATTTATCATGGATATTATACAATGCTTTCAGAAGATAAATTTTAAACATTAAATTATCCCCTCAAAATTTTCTCAAATTGTTACTCCTATTTCATTCAATAGAGTCAGATATTGTTCATTTTTTAAGTGGGGATTTGTTTTTATTGTAGTTTTATATTCTTTTAAATTGTATTTGAATTATTATTTCTCTATTTCTTATATTTTATATTTCATTTTCTTCCACATATTTCCCATCTCAATTACATGAAAATGGAATACTAACATCGAGGATTGTTCACATTTGAGAGTAATGATTTTAATGAGTTTATTGAGCTTCAATAAGTTTTCATTTTTCAGGTATAATATTTTAGGTGATATTGAATTTTATTAGTGATAGAAATTTCAACCTTTTCTCTTTCAGTCGAGTTATTTTCATCATTTATATATCATCCATCCCTTCACTAAGTCATGCATATGATGGAGTGTGACTCGGGAATTGAAAGTTGACGAAGAGATATCCTAGATAACATTAGGAAGTGTATTTACCTACATATAGAGACCACTGTCTGGGCTCATAAAAATTACCATGAGATGGTGTGGTGTAAAAAATCATTATTAGTAAATTGAAATGAGTATCAAGTCCACTATAATGAAAAGTGATATCAATCACCAATATCACCTAAGAATGGATATAATATTTCATTATTCCTATATTCATTCTAACTGTATGTTAGTTTTTCATTTAAATTATTATATTTATGTATATAAAGACTTTAAAAAACAACCCACTTATATTTTTATAATTTTACAAATATATTAGTTAGAATATAATAGTGAAAATTGAAAATTAGTAATTTTTGAGTGGTCTCCTTGAGAAAAACCCTAGTAATGAAATATATATAATTTCTATGTAATAACCATTCATTGAGTTGGGATTCATTAAAAATAACTCATTCTCTATTTAGTAACATTTTTTGGTAGCTGAAACACTTTAACACACTTTTTTCTCAAAACACTGAAAAAATAATAAATTTTAAAAACTTAAAAAATATTTTCTATGATGTATTAGAGTTAAAATTAATAAGCATGTAACTAGTACATACAAGTTAAATTATATAAAGGAGAAATTAAAAATTAATGAAAATAACATCGACAAGGGCCTATGGAAGATATAAAAAGCTATATATAAAAATATAATTGATAGATAAATACATATGTGCATCCCAGGAGAAGAATATGGAGAAACTTGGTCCTAAACAAGAAAGAGAAAAAATGAATGAATATATTTACCAACCAATAAATATTCTAAATAACTTGAGGATATAAAGAGGGAGATAATCAAAGAATTAATATCATTATCCCTCACTCATCCATGGTTGGAAGACATCACTATATGACAGATCCATATTGATGTACTCATGGGAGAATAATAATTTTTGGAGGAATACTATAATCACTTTTTGGAAGGCAACCAACAAAATGATCTTCTTATATCTAAAAAATAAGAATCAATTACACTTTATCATTATCTGTATTTATAATAATAACCCTCTTGTGTTGTTTAACTCGAAGATATTATGGGTGATCCATACTCCCTACTTCAATCCATTACAACACAATTTCATGATTTACTTTCTAATGAATAAGAACATGAAGATAAACTAACATTGAAATTTAATTCTTTAATGACCTCAATATCATTTGATTTTATTGAATATTAGTTAATAATTAACATTGGTTTTTTGAATATTATTTATTCATCAATAAATTGGATTACCATCGAGGATTAAGAAAAAGAATATAATTCTCCTAATAAAGAATCAATAAATCTCTCTAAGTATTATAACAATTTATTAATATGTTTATAAGAGAAGATCCTACTATATTTTCATAAATAAATAAATTTAATAGTTATGTTATTTTAATGGGATAATTTTTATAATAAACATGCATGTTCAATTTTTTTAACTTGAATTATTTATTGATTTCCACTATAAAATATCTATTGATGCATAATATTATAATGATTTCCAATATTATAAGGTATATGAACTAGATGTAGAAACCAAAACTGAGGACCCATTTTGTCCTGTAACCCGAAAATTAAATCTATATATTATTTATAAGGAATACACTAAAATTGCATTATCCATGGACCCTTCCAAAAAATGTGTGAATGGTTTTGCACTATAAAAATAGGATAAGGTTGTATGATAGGATGAAACAAAATCCACCATAAAATTGGAGAAAACCACTAGAAAATCATGAACATGGGAAATAAAAACCCTTTAACCCATATAAGGAGTAAAATTAACTTATATCCTTTATTAAATTTCTCTTTTTTTCCATATATTTATCCCATTATTTATCATTGTTATAAAGTGGCAGTATATAAGATCTTAATTAAAATAATTACCTAAAAATTAAATAGTCCATGTCTCTCATTTTATTTAATTTATTTATTTCCCAATTTAAAATTTATAAGAAAATATTTATTGATCTAATTTGAAAAAATTATATGGTAGTTGATTGAAAATTTTTAGGGACAAAATTAATTCTATTTTTGATGAATTTTTTGTGTTACACCTTTTTAGTTTTCATTTTTTCATTACATTTTCTGGATTTTATTTATTGTTTTTGTTTTTTTAAAGTATTTTAAGGTTTCAATGGAATTAAAATTTATATTTTCAAAACATATGAAAAATTGTGTTTTTCTATAAATTTCATGATTTAAATGTACAAGGATTTAAAGGATTATTGAATGGATTTTTTTACAGAATTCAAATATTATAATTTAATCAATTTTGAATTATATTGAAACTATTAGGTCAATGTAATATCCTAATTAAAAAATCATTCCCTATATTAGAGGTTTATAAACATTTTGACATATTATTTACATTTAACTCTTTCTTCAGAGTCCTAATAGTAATATTTTATCCAAAAATTTATATTTTCTTATTTTTCATTTTTTTCATAGTTCATGGAATGTTTCATGTTTTTTTGGGGAACCGTTTGGAAATCCAATTTATTTATTCAACTCTAATTTTTCCCATACTTTATATGTGACTATTATTACGATCTTATTCACCAAATAATCATTTTCTTGGAAACCTCATCATAATTAATATATCTCATTCTAATATTCTCTAAAAGTTGATCGAATTATTATTGTTGAGGTCAAGAATTTCATAGGGAAAAAATGAGTTGTATTATACATTCCTGAATAATATATGAAAAATGAAATGATGAAATGTTATTATATATTTAATCAAATTTTGGATATGATTTTTTGATGTAAATGTGGATGGATGGAAAAAATTTCATTAAAAATGTTGGTCTTAAGTATATCAATACTTAATGAAAATAATTTGTTTCTCTTTTATGAAAAAATATGATTTTTATGGGAAATTAAAAAATATTAATTGAAGATGAATCAATTCTATAAATAGTGTAAAAAAGTGAATATAGTTTTCATTGATTATAAAATTAAAGGTTTTTGACTATTTAATAAAATAAAGAGGTGTAAGGAGGATATTTAATCTCTATATGACTTAGAGGAACACCATTAATAAAAATAATATTTTCATTCATCTAAGTAACATTTTAGATTTCCCCTCTTCATTTTTTTAGTGATGTGATTTTTTTAAACCATCGAACCCTTCTCCTTAGAAAACCTATGTAAAATCCGTTAGGAATGAAATGATTATGACATTGTGAAGTAAATATAATAGTGGGATAGAAATCCATTATTTTTAAAACATGATATTTATAATTATAAAAAATACATATAAAAAATCTTAATAGATATAAAAATTCATTTTTTATGGTTGTTGTGTAACACCCCATGATTCGACAATATGTTACTTTTAATAGATTGTGTCGCACACAACACTGAGTTAAAATACACCTTGATCTATTATAACCTATCCATTAAAATAAAAATAGTGAATATTATTAACCACATTATATATGATATAATGTTTAATATTCATCATGTGTTTTTTCTAGATAATATTAGTGAACGAATATAATAAAATAATTTTCTTTCAAAAAATACAATTTCACCGCCATTTGATGGAGAACCCATTTTAAATATAGTTTTTTGACACATTTATAAGTTATATTAGAAAAAATAACTATCTAATTTTTATGTGAGACAAAAAATATTACTTTTATATAATTTTTGGTATATTTCCAATAAATTACATATTTAATTGAATAATGAAAAATACTGAATTTAAATTCAAAAATATATTTTTATCTAGTTTATTTATATTGTTAGAAAATCATTTGAATTTACATTAATTAATAATAAAATTATTTTTTATCAATAAAATCAATATAGGTCAATGAAATCAATTTCAAATTGAAATTTTAAATAAAAACATTACCAAATTTTGAACGTTTCACTTTAACCCCCCGCTTTTTCATTTTGACTGTGGAATTAATTTTAAATACATTTTTCCTAATAGTTTGAATTGAATTTTGTAAAATGGATTACATATTTGGAATAATATGGTCCATATTTGTTTATAAGTTTTATCTTCAATTTTAGGTACAAAAACGATACCATTGTAAAATAATTATTCACATTTGTATAAGTAAAATTGTAACAGGGTTTAAAGTTAAAAGGTTAAATCTTAAAATACCTAAAAAATGATATAATTAATGGTTTGTTGAGGGTTGGATTGACCCTAACCATCAAAAATAATATTAATTGAAATTATAATATTCTGAAATTAATTCCACCTTAGGGCAGCTAGCTTTAAATATAAAATAATTAATAATTTAATCACATGAACCCACCTATCCTCAAGTATAAATACCACCCCTAACCTCATTTATCCACTAATTAATGATAACTCCATAATCATTTATACAATAGAGTTTTATGTTTCTAATGTATTATATCATATCCATGTCATTTTTCACCTCCTTTTATTCAAACAAATAAAAATTTTGTCAATGTTTTTCCAGTTAAACGACTACGTGAATACTATTTTGGTTCCTTTTCTATTACCTCTGTAATCGATGTTAATAAATATATTTTTGATGGTAAAATAAAATTATAATATTTAAATTATTACCAATTTAATATTCAGTAAATATTATATTAAATAATCCTTTATGTGTTCCATATTGTGGATATATGATAACATTGTTTGTGGAAATGTGGATTATCAACCCTCAAAGAAATGTGATTCATTCATGATATACATGGATCATATTAAGGATAAATTAAATAGAAATATTTAACATTTATAAAATATATATGATAATAAAATTATAATATACATCTTTATCATTCGCTTTTTTTAATTTATTACAGCAAAGAAACGAAAGTACCATTGATGCGTAAGTTGGACCAACCGTCTCCATGAAAAGTGCATTTAATTTCTTACCTAGAAAAATTATTGATAATTATAAATAAAAATTTAGGTTATATTTTAGACAGTTATGTAATGTTTTACACTCTGGAGATAATTAAATGATGATATATTTATAATTATAAGAAAATAAAATGGGAAAACATTTTTGAGTTTACTGGGAAATTAACACTGAAAAGAGTAAAATGATGAATGATTATTAACATATGGATAATAATATTTTATAAGTAGATAATATATAATGTTAAACAGATAATTATGTATCTATAATAAGTTATTAACACTCTCAAATATATTATATAAGATGTTAAATGTTGATCACCCAAAAGGAATCACAAGGTAAGGAAAATTCCCCCTCACTTTTAATTATCATGAAATATAAGTCATGTTCACCACATATTTCATGTGTGTGGTGTTTTTACATCCCTAATTATATTTCATATCAGGGATAAATTTATCCTCATGGTAGATAAATAGTTATTTTAATATATTGGGATTATTATTTAAATATTCAATGTGGTATCAGATTCATTGAATGATTAAAGAATTTATCCTTTCTCTATTTCAATATTGTTGATATTATCAGGTATATTTAGTTATATGTATATAAATAATTTTAAAGAAAATTTTATTTCAAATTTTAGTTTCATTATATTTTTTAAAAAATGAATATTTTGAACGTTTTATGTATGGGACTCTTTAACTAAAACATTATTTTAAATGTTTTATTGATTTGTTCTTGTAAATAATTCCCATTAATGACCATGGTTTCAAAATGGTTTTAAGGATTCATTTAAATGGAAAAGAATGTTTAATGATGTTAATTATTTTCAAATGTTTCAAAGTGGTAGGAGATAATTTTATTAAAAAATATATTTTTAAATGTCTTCTTTTATGTGTCTGCGGATTGTAAATAAATAATTTCAATGAAAAAGGATTATTTGTCATATGATATTTTCAATGATTTTAATAGATTATTTAAATATATGTCAACATACCTTATTGAATCATATTCTTAAGTGTGTTTGATCCCTTATGATGTCATTTACCAAATTTTATTGAATGATTTACGATCAGTTTGATTGTGGATGGGCTATTTAGATACCATTATTATTTTATAGTTAAAGTATTCATTTTTTGTATTCTTGTTTTTATAAGAATGATCATGTTTTTTATGTTTCACCATTTTCATTGGAAGAATTTATTGGACTTACTATTTGATGGATGGGGTTTTCTATTACCCCTCGATGCAGTGGTAGGTTTCTTGAAACAAAATAGACACATTTCTGGATGCATCTTTACCCATTTATTAGATTGTTGGTGTGAAGCCTTAACATAATTAGATTATTTTCATGAATACCAGATGGTAACATTCAGATATACTTAATTATTCATTCCATCATTATGATATTATTTATTGATATTACATATCATTATTCAATTAATATAATATCCATGTGAATGTTAAAATGTAATTATATTAATTATTCTTTCCATATTAAGTTGAAGATTTTTTTTAAAAGGCTTGTTATTTATTTATATACCTTTAAAATTAAAGATTATTCTTATTTATGAGAAACTTAAAATATATTGTTTACATGTACTAATAATACGATCTCACCCCTTTCTTATTTTTTTAATATTATAATATATTTTCGATGTAAATTTTTTCTAAATTATATTGTATTATTTCATGACCTAGGGCTGAGACGACATGTGATTCCATGGCCCTAGGTGCTTAGAAAGTATTTTGGAAAAATTGTTACATTTATTAAAAATATAACACGTGTTCAGTTTTTGTAACTTTTAAACTAATGTTTGGATTATAAATCTAAGTGAATTTTTGTGTTTAGAGAATCATAATTTTGTTAGGTAGGACCGAACATTGAGAAATACTAGTTGACTAAAATTAATATTATTTTTTGGATTCCAAAGAATATAAAATAAACATAGAAAATATATATTTTAACATTTAACAGTGACACAATGAAACTGAGATGCCATGAATATGAAGTTGTTTACATTCATATATGAAATGGTGTGGCAATGATAAAATAAAGCAATACAGTGATGCTAAAATTCATTTCCTCATTTAATAGTTTGGCAGAGATACAATATCATATTCTCGATCCCTAAAGGCTTTGTAAAAAAGAAAACATGATAGGAAATCTTCTCGTTGATGAAGTAGGAATGGGGGAGGATTGACAACCAGATTCGAAACAAGCATTAGTGGATTGATGAACGATGAATGAAGGAATCACATTGCATCATCAATTGATCCAATCCTCAAGGTAGGGTTTTTTTCATGAATTAATTCCACATTCTTGTTTACAACGACAAATGTAGACCAACCCATGAACATGTAGATTTGTGGTTGGATTGTTCTTGTGGGGTGGTTAAAAGTGCTGGATTAATGTGGATGAATTATTAAATAATATTTTGTACCACATTTATATTTTCTATGACATGAACAGATCAAGTCCATCATAAAAAAGGGAACGGTTCATTTTAAGGGTGTTCTTGTACATATATCTCTTCCTCGTTATTGCATTCCTCATTGGTGGACGCTTGTGGTCACAACGTGTTTTTTCTGGTGGTTTCAAACATGGTTGAACCCCTAATGTGACAATGAGAATAATTGGATCACATTGAGATGAAGAAAACGAATCGAGGGTCAGAAGAGATCTTCTATTAAAAAAACAGATCATTGGAGTGTGACCAAAGACTCAAAAAAGGAGATCTGCTGATGGCGGTGTGCAGTGGTGCTGCCACCCGATTGTAGACAACATTCAATTCTATGGACGATAGTGGAGAGGCCAATGGTAGTGAGATGCGGTGGTATGAGTGTGTGATAATTAGAGGAAATGTCTATCTGTTCTACGAGTGAAGCATGTCATGAAGACCACAATGGTGACCTAGGGACACACTATTAGTGGGATGTGTGTAACTAGAGTGGACGCAGAAGCCACAATGTTCAGGAAAACTGAGTTGGCCTACGTTCGAGCAGGCCGGGTCATATCAGACATGGCGGGTCGGGTCAGGTAGGACACGGGTCGGGCCGAGTCCATCAAATCATGGTAGAGCATACCCAGACAGAATTGGCACATTTGTTTTCTTAAAATTCCATAAATCTCAAACCTGGTGTCTGTTTGATGAGTCGTTTTCTGTGTTGGGTCCCTCAGGATGAGGCTGTATGTTTGAGATACTCTATTTTTTCATGGATGATGGCGTATGGCCTTTTGGCTCGAGGTGTAGGTGATCCAAGAATGGGGGTGCTAAGGAAGAAATCATGGGGCTTGCTATGGCATAGATACTATGTGTTTACCTAGATGATGATTCTTACCTAGACTTCATGTCTTACATAGACTACATGTCTTATCTAGACATTGTATCTTACTAAGACTGAATTGGTACTCCACAATCCCACCAGGGTGAGAGTCATCTATTCTTTGATGAAATTCCATGTGTTACCTACACTCGGTGTGTTAGAAAATCTCTGTTTGTTATTTACACTTTGTTTGTTACCTACACTCTGTGTATTACTGACACTACATGTGTAACCTACACTCAGTGTGTTACCAATGATCATCATGCTATTACAGGATGGTTCTATGGATTCTTACGGCAATCCTATTTATATACCATACACCTATACTTGGTGTGAGATTATTCAAGTGACTCTATTAGTTATACTTCTTAGAGACTACACTTCATGTACCTATTTACTATTCTACATGGTGAAATTTTCATATTGATATTCTTTGTGTTACATTTTTTGTGATTCTTGGTAGATTACATTGTTTAATTCCTTTTGGTTTTGGGGTCCCTACTATGTATTTTTTTAATCATCCCTATATGGGATACACCTACATGAGTCATGTCTTCTGATGATGATCAACAGCTTTGACAGTGTCCATAGTGGGATAGAGGCAAGGATTCTTTAGGGTGACCTGACGGATGTGGTATGGTTCAGTGAAATTCAGATAGCTTACCCTACCTAACCTTCAGACAGGGTTTACTATAGATGAGATCCAGAAGCATGTACTTTTTAAATCAATTGGGCTTGTATTATGGCCCCATTTTCATTCAATTTTGCACCTCACAATGAGTGGGTTTTTTTGCATCCATGTTTACTTTGTGTTTTCAGTTTCAGCATTTTCCGTGAGATGGGTGCATGCGTACTATTACTAGGGAAAATGCCTCCCACTTGTGGGATATTCCTACATGGTTCTAGTAACCATCCCCTTAACTATGGGAGGTGGTATTGGGATAGTCATGGAATGGGCCTTGGGAAATGGGTTCTGTTAGAGTAGAATTAAACAATAGTTGATTTTACTATTGTTTTTGGTCAACAGTGTTAAGGGTTTAGTGTTTTGTTTTTAGGCCATGAAACCATGTGTTGCTGGAGTGGCCGAAATATCCATGCACCAAGAACATGAATTCTTCTATCCAAATCAGTAAATAAAAAATCTAGTTTCATGGTAAATTAATGGTTCATCCATAATATTGGAATTGAGTGTTTTCTCATGTCCTTCATGAGTTACAGTCAGCTGACCATGTATACTCTATTAACTGTGGTCCATCTTGATTTACTTCAGGATACCTCCACATAGGAAACCAGCCAAAATTTTGGGGTATGACCATGAGGATGGTCCATCGGGTGATGATGCATCAATGCATGGACTGTTTCCAAAGATAGCACCTCTCGATGGTGTACTGACGATACCACCACCTAGAAAGAATCAGTTCCTACCAATTTTACATGTAGAGGATGCACAGCAGATTAGTGAATTGAATGAGTTCTAGAGGTAGTGACCTCTCATGGTCTGAGATGAGACAGATCCCCAGATAGTTGAGGTTTTGATGGAGGTGGTTACGTGAGTCCTCTTCATGGTGAGGATGCCTCCTGACTAGATGGAAGTCATAGAAATGTTCCTTCTTCAGGGCACTATAGAGAGATGTTGGAGCATGTTGACATAGACACATGCAGAGGTGATGCTATAATGGATAGACATAGAATGCATATTTATTGAGGAGTTATTTCCAGCGATGTTATGCTCTGTGTGTATACTGAAGCTACTACACTAAAAGTAGGTCAGCCGGTCAGTAGCATTGTACCCAACAAGATTCCTGGATCATTATCGCTACTCCAAAAACATGGTGGAAGACCCATTGCTAAGGGCTCATACATTTGAATGGGGGATATTCTAGGAATTCATGGCATTGATGATTTCAGTTAACATCCCTACACAAGCTGGGATACTGGTTAAAGCACTTTGGGTAGATAGATTTCTATTGGATCAAGCATTGACAGTGGGAGATAACAATGGGCAACATGTAGGGAAGTCTTTGACAGAGGGTAGCAGGAAAATGACATAGGAACCCATGTACGTCAAGCAGAGGGAGTCTCCTAGTGCAGAGCGAGCCAGCTGAAGGATGATCTGTGCGACTTGTTTGGCAGTTGAGGACATATGGATAGAGATTGTCCAACCAACCATAAAACTGACCAAGAGATTGTTGGGGGACCACTGATGCAGTGAAAGATGTTAGAACAGGGTGGTTCATTAGGAGGTGGATGTGAAAAAGTAGGGGGATAAGCAATAAGAGGTGGATAGAGGTTCGAGGCACCACCACTGCTACCCTTGGTGGTCCACCTTGAGCTGAGTGAGCTTGTGGATAGGGGTAAGGAATCTCCAAGTGATGGAGCCATATTATCTTGAGACTCTCTGTATGATTAGAGTAACGATCTTTTTTTCCACCATAGTTTTACATTTTTTAGACAAAGGTGAAAGTCACTATTTTCTCACATTGACCATTGTTCGAAACATGGAGATTCAAGTGGAACCGTTGACTCAATCCCTATACTTAGAGACTCATACATGAGATGATTTAATGATCACACACTAGTGCCGATAGTGCACTCTTACTCTTGGGGGAAAGTTTTTTTTGGGATTCATTTATGGCAGTGTCAAGGCCTTATGAAGTTATTCTAGGTATGGAATTTTTATCCAAAGATCTCGCTCAGATCAACTATTTTAGGTAGATAGTGCGGTGTGTTTACGGAGATGGGACCATTTTTTCCTTTTTTGGTGATAGAGAGGCACAATCAATGTAGGATAGAGTCACATGTAAGAGGGTTTAGTTCGTCAGACATCAGTTGGCCAACATGACCCTCGATGTAGTGGATAAGACAAGTCCTCAAATTCCTGCAGTGGTGGGTAAGTATGGGGATATCATTCTGAAATATGTTCCTGTACTACCTCCTTGAAATGAGTTAGTTTTCTATATTGAATTTTACCCTTGGATGTCATAGATATCAATACGAGCATATCAGATTGATCCCATAGGGTTTTTTGAACCATGTGTATAGTTGGTGGGCTTATAATATAGGTTCTTAGTGATACCCAGTGTTTCACCATTGGGAAGCCCCAATTTTGTTTTCCAAGAAGGAAGATGGTATATTTAGGTTATGTGTAGAATTATGAAGCCTGAGTAAGGTGACCTTGATGAATAAGTATCCACTACTGAGGATTGATGAATTCTTCGATCAGCTGAAGGAAGAGATATTTTTCACAAAGATAGACCTTAGATCTGAATATCAGCTGCCTTGACTGTGGGATGAGGACATCCCAAAGATGACTAACAGATGTCTTTATGAATAATACTAGTACATAGTGATGAAAATTTCCATAACGAACCCTTAGTAGTGTTCATGGGACTAAAGAAAAGGATATTCTATCCCTACCTAGACTAGTGTTTAGTGGTCTTTGTTGATGAGATCCTGGTATACTCAGTGGCAAAGTAGGGGAACATGATAAACTTAAGGATGGTCCTTAGCTTACATCGAGAATAAAAACATTATAAGAAGATCTCAAAGTGTTATTTAAATAGGAGATGTAAAATTTATGGGACACATCATTTAGAAGGCTGGAGATGCAGTAGATCCAGCAATAATAGAGGTGATACCTTCTTGGGAGCCACCAAATGACATTATGAAAGATCATAGTTTCCTTGGGATGGATAGGTAATATCAGAGGTTCGTGCCCCAATTATCAATACTAGAACAATCCATGAATGCCTTTACATAAAATGGAAAACCATTCATTTTGAAAAATATGTTTTAGGAAGGAATTGAGTAACTGAGGTAGAGATTGAATAGCTATCATAACATGAGATTGTTAGATGAGGGTGTCATGTACGTGGTGTTCTATGACACATCAAGGACCAAGAGTGACTGTGTACTGATTCTGGGGAAAGAGGTGAAGGCATATGATTTACTATTGTTGAGAACACACGATAATAACTACATGACCCACAATGTAGAGTTGGCAGCAATAGTGTTAACATTAATGACATGGAGACACTACCTTATGGGTGAGTGGTATATCATCTAATCAGACCACAAAAGTATATGGTACATATTTTATCAAAAGGATATGAACACGAGATTACAGTGTTGGATATAGTTCCTCGAGGACCACAACATCGAGACGGTCTAAACTCATGGGAAAGGGAACATTGTGGTATATTCTCTTTATCAAAGATCAAGTCCACAACTACTTAACAAGTCCATGTAGAAGTTTTCCCTGATTCAGATATACTTCTTGGATAGGGATTAAATATATTACATAAATTTGATGGTGGTTACCCCTCCACTCCTCCTATGTGTGCCATAGGAACAGTTCAAGGATGATTTTTGAGAGACTACACATGATCAGATGTCCATAGTGCATTCCCCTGATGGTTATTTGAAACGTGTAGAGAAAGTTATCCTTTTCAGAGGATGTACAGTTTTACCAATGATGTTACATGAAATGTTATTGAGGTAGTTAGATTTAGCTCGTTTGGAAGGAAATTCGAGTGTGGAAAAGTGGAAGAAGGACCTTCGATGATAGTTTAGGTGGTCTGGGATGAAGAAGGCAGTGGTAGAGATTTTCTCTAGATTCCTCAATTGTCAGCAATTGAAGGATGAGAACTTGGTTCCAGTGGGTTTGACACAACCCCTTAAGGTGATAGAGTGGAAGTGCGATGGAATATAGATGGACTTCATGATGGAACATCCATGTACATCCAAAGGGAATTATACCATCAGGGTGATCATTGACGGACCAACCATGTCGGTTATCTTTTTAGTGATACAGAAACATGGTTCAGTAGAGAGCTTGAGACACCTCTATGTACATGAGATAGTTAGAATCCATGGAGTCCCATCAATGATAGTTTTAGATCAAGATTAACACTTTACATCCCAGTTGTGGAATGGATTGGAAGAGGTTTTTGTGACTTAGATGCGCTTGATCCAAAATTTCCACCCACATATAGATAACCTGAAGGAGCTGAACATTCTGATCCAAGAGGATATTATACATGTTTAAATCCTTAATTTTGGCCATAATAGGGAGGATCACCTACCCATGGTGGATTTTTTGTACCAAAACAACTATCATTATAACATTAATATAAAACCATTTGAGGCTTTGTATGGGCGACCCTACAGGTCACCACATTACTGGACTGACCCTGGAGAGTCAGCACTCATGTGCCCAGAGTTGGTATAGGGCACTACGACGAAGGTTCAGGTTATCCAAGAGTGGATGAAGACTTCATAGATCTTCCATAATTCATATGATGATAGGCGGAAAATACCCATGGACTTCAATGAGGAAGACCATGTGTTTATTTGGGTCTCTCCTCGACGTGGGATATGATGATTTGGCCGGGGTGAAATGTTATCTCTGAGGTTCCCCAGAAAATTTCTAATATTACACAGAGTAGGTGAGGTGGAATACTGATTATCTCTCCCTCTGTAGTTAGAGTGGGTTCATAAAATCTTTCACGTGTCCTAGTTGAGTAAACATGTACACAAAAATTTAATCATCATTGATTGGGGAAAGAAAGACCTTGATGACCAGGTGACTTTCGCTGAGTAACTCACGGAGAACAAGGATTGATAGGAGTGGATCCTTTGTGGATGGCTGATTCCTCTTGTGCATGTTCAATGGAAACACTAGAATCTTTATAAGATCACATTAAATAAAGAGGATCATATTCATGCTCACTATCCCCATCTTTTTGTTTTTCCCTTGTTTTGTATTTTGGGGACGTAAAGCCCTAATATGGGGAGAATATAATATATCATATTTTCGATTTAGATTATTTAAAAATGATATTGGATTATTTTGAGACCATGCGCTAAGACGGAATATGATTCTATGGCCAAGGGTTCCCATAATAATTATTTAAACTATTTTCATGATTATTAACAACAGAACTCATGTTTGGTTTTAGTAACATTTAAACGAGTGCTCGGATTTAATATATGAGTGCACCATTGCGTTCGGACCAGTTAGTTATTCATAGGCATGATCAAACTCTAACCGGCATGGGTCGATAGGGGAAAATATTTTTTTCGATATTTTAAAGGGTAATAAAATAAACATAGAAAATTTATATTTTAATGTTTAACAGTGACACAACAGAACTATGAGACCATGAATAAGAATCGTTTTCCTTTCATAAATGAAAAAGCATGGAACCACTGCCAATAATCAAAATAGATATGATAAAATTCATTTGTTTATTTTATATATTGGTCGGGATACATGATCAGATTCATGATCCCTATAGGCTCTGAGAAAAGAAAATATATTTAAAAATCCTCTCATCAATGAATGATGAACGGTTGCAGATTGATGATATGATTCAAAATAGGTGTTGATAGATTAATGAATGACTCACACAGGACTAACGATTCATCCGCGTTTGATCCTTTACTCAATGTGGGGGGTTTATTTTTCTTCATGAATTCTTTCTATGTTCTAGTTTTCAATGACTAACATTGACTATCCCATGAACATGTTGATCTGCTTTTCAATTGTTCTTGCAGGATGGTTAAAAGTGAAGGATTAAGGGGGATGAATTAATAAATATTCTTCCATTCCTCTTTCATATTTTTCCCACTTACATGAATGGGGAAATCTGGACACGATCAAGTCCAAGATCCATTCTTAGGGTGTTCTTGTGCATATCTCTCTTCCATGTTCTAGCATTCTTCTTCGGAGAACCCTTGTGGCATATACGTGTATTGATGGTGGTTCTGAACATGGCCAGACCCCCCGAGATATGGTGATAAGAATTGGTGCCAATGGAGACAGAAAATACCTGAGGCTCACATGCATTCTTTGGTTTCGAATAAACAGAGCAACCGAGTGAGACTGAAAACCTAAATAAAGAGAGTCAACGATGATGGCGTGCGGCGGTGCAACCACCCAAAAGATGATGGTCGGTGGAAGAGGGTCCGGTGGTGGGGTGGCCAAGGGTAGTGATGACATGTTGCTGTAGTGAGCCACAAAGATGGGAGGACATAGTTTACTAAGCTTTGTGTGGATATGTTCATGCAGACCAACCACGTGAAATGCAGTCTGACCGCGTTAATAAGGGGAGATGTGGCAGCCACTAAGTCCAATCGAACTGAACTGACTTGTATCCAAGTGAGTAGGGTTGAAGCTAGCTGGCCGAGTTGGCAGCGGGTCAGGCCCAGGAGGGTGGGCCAGACCTAGCGGGCTAGGTCAATTTAGTGAGCCAGGCCAGGTATGAGTCATGTCTTCTTGGGTCGGTCAGATTATGTCCATTTGGACCTTGACCCAAAAGACCAACTTTTATTTGAAGGACCATGACACTCAAACTGCGTGTCCATTTGATGATCCATTTGAGTTGTTGGGACCCTCATGAAAAGTTAGTACTTTGGAGATACACTAAGTGAGTTTCTATAGAAGTTGGCAAATAATGTTTTGGTATGAGGAGTAGGTGCTCCCAAAAACGATTGTTCTAAGGATGGAATCCTGTTGCTGGATATGACCAAGAAGTTATGTGATTACCTAGATTATATGTCTTACCTTGACCGTGTGTCTTACCTAGAGTATGTGTCCAATCACGACATTGTTTTGTACAAATACAGAGTCAGTAGTCCTCTGTCCCACCATGGTGATGGTCCTCTAGTATTTAATGACAATTCATGTGTTACCTAGACTCCAAGTGTTACAAAAATTGAGTGTGTTATCTACACTACAAGTGATACCTACATTCAATGTGTTACCAACACTCTATGTTTCTCTATAATCTATGTGTTGCCAACATTCCAGGTGATACTACTTGAGGGTACTATAGATTCTTACATAAATCCTATTTACGTACCATAGAACTATACACGGTGTGATAAAGATATAGCGATTTTAATTATTATACTTCATAAATCCTATTTACATACCATAGACCTATATTTGATATTCCAACTCAGAACTAGTCTCCTACCCATGGCCTATGGAAGGCAGGTTTGGGGTATTCATAGAATAACCCCCTAGGGATGGGTCATGACAATATTTACCTCAGATGAAAAGATGCGTATTATGAATGATATTGAGGGTTAATCTAAGAGAATAATGTTATTATCAAGGAATTATCTATATCGCATGTTATGTTTTTAGTTGTAATGTAATTATTAGGTATTTAATCTATTCTCCCAAAATACTAAACTAATTGATCCTTCAGGATTTTATTCCTTTTAATAATTCAAATGAGTTAAAATAATTCACCATCCTTAGGCATCTAGGTTTGGGGCATTACAATTGGTATCAGAGGAGATTTATCAACAACTATGGAAATTATATTTAGAGATCATAAATTTGAAAACATAACCCTATGAATTATTTGGATGATAATTCTATGTATAGGATATCATACTATAGATTAGGTAATATATTACCTAAATTAATCCTATGGAATAACGTATAGGGAAGAATATGATATCGTTTATAGATCATATTAATGATTATTCATGAATACATCACTATGATTAGTGTTTCTCACATTGCACTACATCTTTTGGTCGATGTATATAATTATTAGGGTTATACATGAAATTTTAATATTGGTGATAATAATTGATTACAAAATGGAAATAAAATGAATGATGTATTAAGGAATATGATGTTGAATAATATTTAAGGGTTTAAGAGTTGAGTGGAATAATTAAGGATATATTGTATTTAGATTTGAAGAATTACTACATCAATGGTTCTATGGTTATAAGATTCATGAGATATATAAGGATTGTACTGCAGTACATATTCATTAATTATTTGGATGAATTAGAGTTTCCATTACTGATTTTATAGTGATAAAATATTTGTTATGTGGAAATAGGAGCTACATTACCTTGGTTGAGGAACATGATGTTAAGATTGAATTTTGAAATTTAGACACCTTTTGGACAATGATTTTGGATAAAAGTGTTTTTTTTCATGTCTTAATGATGGATCAGGTTAAGATAAACATTGCATATTATTGTTTGAGGATTACGTATGATTAATTGGATATTATGTTCAATCCTTTTTGTTTGATTAATCATTTAAAGGATTAATGAAGAACTTATGGACTCTAAAATTTGTTCAATGTGCTTTAGGCATAATGTATCATCTTAAATATCCATATTTCGGTGAAGGAAAAAATGTTAAAATATCATTAACCCCAACTAAATGATAAAATTTAGACATGGAATAAGATAAAGTACTTTTTATCATGTTCTTATCTGTAAGGTAAAATTATCCCTTAAATTTATGAAGAAATATCTAAAAAATGTGTTATCCAAATATAATAATTTTTCTTCGACCAATTGTATTTTAAATCATACTAGATTTATGGTTTTGAGGCCTTGAAATTTAAATTTATAATTCACTTTCTTGTGATTGATGACCCCAATCACTCCCTGTAAATATTTCTGTTTTTCCTCAGTATGCGTATCTCTACTCAGCAGTAATGTTCTCCTATTAGAAATCCTAATTTGGTGGTGACCTTCACATTTACCTTTCCATTTTATTAGTTGTATATTTTATTAACCCTATTCTCGACGTGTTTTTGCCAAGAAATTATTTTATTTTATCAACCTTTTTTTCAAAGTGTAATTTAAAATTACGATGATGCAACTTATTGTATGAGGGGATAACGTAACACCATAAGATTTCATGGTATGCAATCACTAATAGCATGTTTTGAATCCAACACTGAGTTCAAACACACCATGATCTATTATAACACAGTAGTTAAAATAGAAATAATGGCTACTAATAACCACATTATGTACAATATAATTTGTAGCAATCATGGTTTTTTTTCAAGATATGATATATGAACAAATATAATAAAACATTTATTATTAAAAAAACACAGTTTTTTAACCTTTTGATGGTGAACCCAAATTAAATATAGATTTGGACACATTTATATGTTATATTTCACTAAATTATAGTTTTATTAGGAAGAGGGATATAATAGTTTACTTTCATTGGGATTTTGGTTTTTTTCCATAAATTTCATATTTTAGTCAATAGAGAAAAATACTCTATTTTAATTCACACCTGTTTTTTTGTCTGCTTTTTTATATTGTTAGATAATAATTTCAATAGATTTTAAATATTAGTAAGATTAATTTTTTATATATGAAAAAAATATAGGTCATTTTAATCAATTTCAATTTTAAATTTGATATAATTACATTTCATACTTTTGGATGCTTCACTTTAAAAATCCTCCTTTTCATATTTCCTAGGGAATTAATTTTAAATATATTTTCCCCAATTAATTTTATGGAATAAGGTAAAATGGAATCTATATTTGTAGTGAAAAGATAAAAATTATGTTATAAAGGAAATTTAGTTTTTATATATAAGAAATTTACCATGGTAAAAAAATTATTTACCATTGTATAAGTAAAACGGTATTAATGGTTAATGTTAAAAGGTAAAAGCATAACATTGTTAAAAATTGAAAATTTTAATTTTTTTTTGAGATTTGGTTCAAAAAAAATCCAAAAAAATAGTTTAATGTATAATTCTTTTATATTAATACCACCTCAAATGTTATAGCTTAAAATATATAGTAATCAATAATTTAATCACTTGAACACACCTCTCCTCAGGTATAAATACCATCCCCATCTCCCAATATTGAACAAAAAGTCCATGTATCTCTAAAAATATCAGCCCAAACCACTAATCCTCACTCTCCCCATATCCATTTTCTTATAGTCTCACCAAAATACAAAATCCAAGGTCTTAAAAGGTCATTCTAGGAGGTGATATTCAAGAGGATATTCTCTCAAAGTACATCACTTAATATCTTTTAATTTTCTAAATTATATTCAAAAACATCATTAATAAAAGCATGATAAAGATATAATAATTTATATACTTTAGTTTTATTTTTATAATGTAATATATTATATCCATGTCATTTCTCATCTCCTATTATTCAATGAAACTAAATTTTTGTCCATGTTTTGTCGGTGAATTGACTCCACGAATACTATTTCTGTTCTTTTTCTATTACCACCTCAATTGATGGTTATTATCCTATTTTTCTTCTTATTAAATAATATTATAGTATGTAAATTATAACCTATTTTATATTATTTAAATTTTATATTGAACATAATATCTTGCTTTATATATTTTGGATATACGATAACATCGTTTGTTGATGTGTGGAATACCCCTCCTCAAAGAAATGTGATTCATTCATGTTATACATGGAACATATTAAGGGTAATTTTAATAAAAATATGTAATATATATATAATATATATTATACTATGTTTATAATATATATATTATTCATCCGATTTTCATTATTTTAATAGGTAAAAGAAATAAAAGTATTGTTTATCCATACGTATGACATACTGTCTCCATGAAAAGTACATTTCATTTATTATCATAGAACAGAATAGATTATTATAAATATATATGTAGTAAATATATAAGATATTTAAGTCATTTTTTTACAATTTGAAGGTAATGAAATAATGATCTACTTAAAATAATAATAAAATAACAAGTCAAAACATACTTGAGAAAACAAGGAAATTAACACGACAAATAGTGAAATAATGAATAATTGGTAACAAATGGATAATAAGATATTATAAAAAGATGATATATAATATTATAGACAAGATTATTGTTCTATAATAATTTACTAACACACTATATACCATTATATAGGATGTTAAATGATGATCACCAAAAAATGAATTGCAAGGTATGAGGAATTTCGTCTCACGTTTAATATTCATGAGATATAAGCCATGGTCACAACCTTGTTATTGTGTGTAGTGCATGTAATATACCTTTTATATTTCATATCATTAATACATATTTCTTCATGGTATTAAAAGATTCTTTTTACGATATCATTATTATTATTTAAATATTCAAACTCGTATGGGATGCTTTGAATGTAGAAAAAATTAATCATTTCTCCATTTCAATATTATTAATAACATCATAAATATTTAGTTATATGTATATAATGGAATATAAATAAAATTTTATTTATATTTTTTATTTTATAAAAATTATTTCCAAATGAATATTTTTAATAAATTATGTAATGGTCTCTTTAAGTAAAACATCGTTTTAAATATTGTATGGATTTATTCTTTTAAATTATTATCATTAATGTCCATGTTTTAAAAGTGGGTTTAATGATTTATTTATATAGACATGATTGTTCTAAAATGTTAACTACTTTAAAAAGATTCAATATGTAATGGGGGAACTTTGATTTAAAAATCAATTTTTAAATTTAATATTTTATAAGTGCATGGATTATGAATAAATGATTTCAATGGAAAAATGGGTATTTGTCTCAAGATGTTTTTAATAATTTTAAAAGAGTATTTTCATCTATGTGAACATCCATTTTTTGAAATTATTATTATTTGTTGTTGATCTCTTATGATATAATTTACAATAATTTATTGAATGGTTTATTATCAGTTTGATTGTGGATGTGCTATTTTGATACCATTCTGGGGTTTTGGTTAAAGTATTCATATTTCATATATAGGATTTTAATATGAATGAATTTTTTGGTTATGTTTCAGATTTTTTTTATAAGGAATTTATTAGACATATTATGTGACGTTTGGTGTCTTCTATAGCCCCTTGATGCATTAGTAGGTTTCATGAATCAAAATAGATATGGTTTTGGTGAGGCCTTACCCAATTATTAAATATTGGCATAAATCCTTGATAGAAATAGATTCATGGAATTAATCCTAAATGGAATGTTTCATATTTCCAGCATAATGAATTACCTCATTATGATAATATTTATTGATATTAAATGTGATTATTCTCCAAGTAGAATATTCATGTTAATATTTAAAAGGAGATATTTTATTTATTTATTCTAAATTATGCTGATGTTTGTCTTTAAAAGGCTTATTTTTTAGTTATATACCTTTATATTAAAATTTTATGCTTATTTATGAAAATATTTGGCTATATTGTTTTCCCTTACTAAGCATCTGATCTCACCCCTTTCTTATATTTTGTTTTCCCATGATTCCTAGATGTGTGTAATGATTGATATGTTGGGTAAATCATGGAGAATAATTAAGTTAAAAATGATCTATCTATGATGAAAATAATGTTTTGAATTGTAATGTAATTTTCATTTATTTAATATATTGTCCAACAATTCTAAAATGATTGATCCTTTAGGATTTAATTTCTTGTAATGATGATTATTTATTAAAATAATACATTATCTCTGGGATTCTGGGTTTAGGGAGTTATAGGTAGGTACCAAATAAATATAGGTATTAATATATGATTGAATTGAGTTTTATTATTGTTGAGGAGTTGAAGAATTTTTATCCACGTAGAAATAATCATATTACCTTGGGGTGGTAGAGTTAATTAATATTTTCAATTTATACATTTTAATGTTTTCTTTGAACATTATGTTATATTAATATATTTGAGTGAAATGGTTGTATGCTGGATTAATGAAACATATATTTTCACATATTATAATTTTAAATTCAATGATTTATATCCTAATAACATGTTTTTATGGGAAATTTTAATATTTTAATGTTTTTATATTACTATGAGATTAATTAAAAAAGGGCATAATTTTAGATTGAAAATAGGTTAATATCAATTTAGTAATTTAGATATGATTTTATTAAAATGTTATAAAATGTGTTATTCCATTTTTTGGTTAATCAAAATTCTAGGGTAACATATAAAATAATTGGACCATAAATTGAATCCAAATATTTAAGGCCTAATGGAATATCATAAGTGGGGAATTGAAATTTAATCCCTAATCTATGGACGTTTAATGTTGGTACCATATCTCTCAAATGGATAAAACCTATATAGATGATATTTTACAATGATATGAATAATAGGCCTAGGAAAAAAAATTTATATATGTGCAAATCATATTTATATTCTTTTAGGGCCATAAATTCATTGAAATTTGGTGCATATGAAAATAAGATGGAATTTGGGATTGAATTATTTTATTTGATAGGGGAAAAATAATAATTTTTTTTATCTATGTTTAAAATTAAGTTGCAATTAAATTTAATAAAAGTAGAGGAATATAAAGAAAATTATTGATATTTTATTCCTAAATTAATCTACATAATAATGATACAACATGAATGAAATTATAACCAAAATAAACCCCTCTCATTATTATAAATTATTTCATCAACTTATATTCAAAGAACAAAAGAGTTTTTAATTTTCAATATTGGGATATGATATTGATATAGTTTTATATAAGTTTAATATATATTATTCTTCTTATTCATTGATCATCGTTCCCTTAACTATCTAGGTCATGCATATGATGGAGGATGTATTGGGTCCTGATGGTTGATGTTGAGATATCCTAGATGAATTTAAGAAGAGTATTTCTATAAGAACCTGGATCTTTATTTCATGTATAGATTATGATATAAGGTTGTTATTTTGGAAAAAGGATGAAATTGGTATTTTCTTAGGAAATTATGGGTACAAATGTGTACATGCCGTGTACTCGGGAACTCTGTACAGTCGTGTACTGGCCGTGTAACAGCTGAGTACAAGGTCGTCTCGTGACCTGGAAGACCTCCTTAACTAGGGGCCAATTGACACCAATACAGGGTGTGTAAATTTAATGAACACACAGTGTAATTTTCTTTTTATTTTATGAATCTGAATGTAGTCGCATCTAATGTCAAGAATATATTTCTTCTCCCCTTGGTTCGTACATGAGAGCAACAGAATGGATGTGACCTTTGAACCCATCCCAATTATCCATCTGGGCTCCAATTGAGATGCTTTCAGGTGTGATTGAATCTCCCCAATGTTTTCATAATTCCCAGAGTGCCAATATTCTCTATTACTCAACTATCTTGATAATTCCATGGTTTAACGTGCTTTTATAAGGACCCGACCTTATAACATTACATAACCTTGAATTAAACGAATAATTCACATTGAGGATCTTTTCAGATTTAGTGTTTTATACAATTAGGACAAATCTATTACATCTCAAAATATTACAAAGTAGAAACTTCTACATTGTTTCCATTTTTATAAAAAAAGAAAAACTCTTGAAAAAAAGAGTCATGTCTAGATCTAGGTTTTAGACAACATGACTTTTCATTGAACCCATCCTTGACCATATTCATCTTTAAGTCCTGTGAAAACATTTCAAAACTTGGGATGAGCATAAGAAACTCAGTAAGGGTTATAAAACAAAGAATAAAAACATTTGATTATAAATAGACACATAACATGAACTCTTTTAATTATCTCATGAAATCATTAAATTCATGAAAGACACATAGAAATCATATATCATAAAGGTAACTTGTGGCATCGATAACATCCTTACATTGTAGCTATCACAGCTACATAAGAAGTTATTTTGTAATACCCATCACAGTATATTCCTTATATATTTTAGGGGAAACATCCATGTTTACCTCTGTCATGTTACCCAATAAATTAGAAAGCTATCTCAGGCTCACCCACCCTAGGTTTATCACAGAACCACCATTATACATAAATAATGACCAAGAGCCATAACATTATCATAATACTTCACATAAGCATAAAGGAAATATAACATTTCCACATTGTAATAACAAAATATCAATTCAAGATTTATAAATAATAAATTCATTATCAGAATCATTTTCAATACCAAAATACGTAAAAATAATATATGTTATTTATTTATCCTTTTAAAAACATTTCAGCTTGTTAAGGAAGCCAAAGATCAAATAATACTCGCAGCGGCGGAAAGGTCATTGTCACCGCCTACGTTAAAAAACATTCATTTTTTTCTTTTAGTAAAATTCTTCTTATAAAAAGATTCCTTTTGAATTAAATGAAAATTAAATGGTTTTTATACATCGTATCAAAAAAATTGTGTATTAAAACAAAATATGCCTAAATGAAAAGTGATTGATACGAAGTCCCTTACATCGTGTCTGACTTGACTCGACCATTTTTTAATCTAATGAATAATAAACTAAAGATAATGACTTGACTCGACCATTTTTTAATCTAATGAATAATAAACTAAAGATAATTTATACATGATTAAGAACATTTTTATCTTTATTATTCCTTTTATATCACTTATTACCATGTTATAAACATTATGTAATCATTTCATGTTAATAATGGTCGTTTTGTCAATATTTGGTACATGAGTGAAAAATGAACACCTTATATTTACAACTTGTCCATGTGGTCAATAGTACATTATATCCATATTTATATTCATGATTTAGGTCTCATATATATCATATATATCAAATATATCTAGTATATACATGTATTTACAATAGTACATAACATTTGGAGGTACAAAATGAAATGCACCGTTTATGGGGACGGTAAGCCGTACGTAGGTATGAAAGCTACTTTCATTTCTACTTATTATTTTAATGGAATTAAAATATAATGACACATAGGTATATTATAATCATAGTATAATATCATATATAATCCCATTAACTACATCCTTTATACATCCCACATATGGCATTAACGAGTCATATCACTTTGAGAGGGTGGTAGTCC
Organism: Viscum album; assembly: GCA_963277665.1. Lineage (NCBI taxonomy): Eukaryota > Viridiplantae > Streptophyta > Magnoliopsida > Santalales > Viscaceae > Viscum > Viscum album. Next base: position 1,216,426,412 of record OY728137.1, read on the forward strand.
GCACTTCCTCAAATGAAATTATCATGTTTTCCCATAATAGAAACCATAAAGGTATGATATAAATGGAAAATACATAAGTATAAAGAAATCTAAAACATAATATATATCATATATAAATACAGTTCCATCATAATGGATACCATGAGAGGTGGTAGGAGGTAATCGAACAATCATCGTCTTGTGAGGCGTTAGCTTTCCATCCATAGAAACAGAATGTTTTTCACCATTAGATGTAGGTGTGTATAGGTGTAGTTTAAATACTTCTTATAAAAACATTCTAAAATATTGAGGATACTGGTGTTGTTATAAAATTAAGGAATAAAAAGAGTTTAGGGGTTGGAGAAGTAAAATAAAAGAAAAGAAGTTAAGAGATACCGTTACCATTAATTTGGGTAACTTCCTTTGGATGGAACTAAAAGGACTTCTTAAAGTGCCTTCTGCCTAAGGTAAGAATTCTAAGAGTAAGAGAGAGATGTAGGGAGAGTAATTGGACAGATTTTGGATGATTCTAAGGGCTTGAGAGGTGTGAGGAACTAGTTAGAAGTGGTATTCTTTTATAAGAGGGAGGAAGGGATCTTTGGGAAAGTGTGAAGATATTATTTTATTATTTAATAATATTCAGTTTTTAAAGGTCCAAAAATCATTAGTGTCGAAGATAAGATGAATCATGGTAAAAATAAAATCATCCAATAAGAATTGGACTGGTTTTGGAAAATATTTTAATCATTATAATCTTATTTATTTAAATAATTTTTTAATGAGATAAATACCTCATCATTATTATGTCATAAGTAATTCAATATATTCGATATCTAAAAATTATAAAAAAATATGATGTTATATAAAATCTTCTTATATTTTTATTTAATATTTATAGTCTAAAATAAGACTTAGAAGAAAAAATAAAAAAATTAATTTACTAAAAGATTTTTGTTTATGCCATTTTTGCCTTTACATTAAATTAATTAATCTAAAGTGTCATTATCCTTAATAAGTGCCTCTATGGGGTCCCAAAATCGAACAAAAGATGCCCATGGTCATAAAAGACTCAAAAAATAAGGTTTTAACAAGTGGTAAGGTAAATATGAATTATTATAATATTATTTTTACCTTGAATTACCTTATTTACCTTTAACCGCAGTAAATAAAAGTCAGAAGATACTATTCACAAAAAATTATTTTCATCTTATTGAACCAAATTTTACTAACTAATAACAACCATTTATGTTGGATTTTCTAAATTCAACTCACAGAAGTGGTTAAATTTCATTTTTATTAAAAATTCAGTTTTTTTAACTACTACTAATTGGTTTCACTATTCATCAAAAATTGATATTTTTTAGAAAAATAACAAAAATCCAGCATACGCTATATTTGATATTCCAAATTAAAAAATGATCTGTATTTTACCAAATTATAAACATAGAAGTTGCATTAATTACATTCAAATTAAATCTCGTTGTTAAAACAAACACTGTGTTTTTAATAAACAATAACTATCAAAATAATGACACTTGTTTATGTCCAATTTCAATGTGAAATTAATTACATTGTCCAAAATTGGATTAAATGGTAAAAATATATTCTAATTAAACTTTAAAGCCAATTAATATGATAATATAACCATATAAATAAATTATATTATAATTCTTTTTTGAATTAATATATGATATTTTTCCCAATTCATTAAAAAATGAACTTTATCAAAAAAATTCCAAAACATTACACAAAGTAAATTATGATGTCCCCATTCTAAAGAAGGAATTTATTTGGTCATATAAAATGTATTAGGGTTACCAAAACTATATTTAAAGACGGTTCTCAATTAAAAGGCTGTAAATCGGCCTTTTAATGTAAATTATGCTTAAAATTAGATTCATTCATATTTTAAGCCTCTAATAATTTAATAGAAAAATGTAAATACATTTAAAAATCACGTATAATAATATTTTAGTTGGTATTGTTCATTACCACCAATACAATGGCTAGGAGTTAATTACCATTTAAAATAATAATATTATATTATTAGCATGCAATGTAAGATTTCAAAGAAACATGTTGTTGCATATCGCATATGCTATCGAACATAGTAACCCAATTAAAGTAAAATTAATATTTAATTCACAAATTTTAATTAATATTAAATATGTATTATTCTTTATTTACCTGGGATGTTACATCCTTCCCACCTTTTTGGAATCGCGTCCTTGCAATTTCACTTATCAAAATAATTGGGATTATTTATCCCACACAGTATTTTCAGTTTTCCATGTTGCTTCTTCAACCATATGGTTTTTCCCCAAATCCTTTACCTGGTGAATTACCATATTCTTTAACACTTTCTCTCTATGGTGAAAATTTTGGACTGGTTTTTCTCCATAAGAGAGATTCTCTTCAACTAAACTACCTCTGAGCTCAAAAAATGAGATGGATCTAGTAAATACATTCTCAACATCGAGACATGAAAAACATTTTATACCTAGGAGAAACATGGAGGTAAATCCACTCTATATGCAACTGATCCAACATTCTCCAGAATTTCAAAAGGTCCAATAAACCTCAGAATCAACTTTCTCTTCTTACCAAAACGCATCACACTTTTCCATGGAGAAACATTTAGAAAGACATGATCACCTACCTCAAAAGAAATATCCTTCCTCTAGTTATATGCATAAATTTTCTGTCTCCTCCGAGCTGTTCTCATGTTCTTATGAATCAACTGAACCTTCTCATCCATCTCATCTACCAATTTTAATCCCATCAGCTTCCTTTCACCTAATTCATCCAAAAAATCTTGAGTTCGAAAATGGATTCCATATAATGCCTAAAATGGAGCCCTCTGTATACTAGAATGAGAACTGTTATTATATGAAAATACAACCAAAGAAAGATGTTGGTTCCAATTTCACTGATAATCCATCGAGCAAGCATGTAAAATATCCTCCAATGTCTGAATTGTTCCTTCTGATTACCCATATGATTGAGGGTGAAAAGTTGTAAAAAATTTAATTCAGTATGCAACTACTTCTGAAGGCCTTTCCAAATGTTAGAAGTAAACCTGGGATCACAATCAGATATAATAGAGAGGGGAACTACATGAAACCAGACTATCTCTTTAACATACACCCGAGAAAGATGATCTAGATAAAAAGTATATCAAATAAAAAGGAAATGAGCCTATTTTGTCAATTGATAACCTATAACAAAAATTGCATTTTTACCTTGAGATGTCTTTGGTAACCCCACAATGAAGTCCATGGATATATTTTTCCATTTCCACTCTTGCACCAGTAGTGGATGAAGCATCCCTTTTGGTAACTACCGCTCTGATTTAACATGCTGACAAGTCAAAAACATCATAGTAAAATCTGCAATATCTTTTTTTTATTCTATCCCACCAGTATTACTCCCCCAGATCTCTATACATCTTATTACTATAAGGATGAACTAAAAACGGGGAACTATGAGCATCACATAACAACAAATTATTGAAATGTGAATCACAATGCACACATAATCTGTTTCCAAATATCAAAAGAAAATCATTATCATTGTTAAATTTAGGAAACATACCCTTCTGAACCAACTCTAAATTTTTTATTTATCTCACTGTATTCCTTCAGTGCTTTATTAATTCTATCTAATAGAGATTATCTCACTGAGACCTGATACAAAAGAGAAGAATTTTCTGCACCACCAACTTCTATGCCAATGTTTATCAAATCAAAAAACAATGGATCTTATTCTAAACGCAACATGGTTAATAAAACATTACTTTTTCAACTCAAATCATCAGCCACATTATTTTATTTTCCCGAATTGTAATAGATCGTGCAATCATAATCCTTGATTAATTCCAGCCATCTCCTCTATCTCATGTTCAATTTTTTTGAGTGAATATATACATTAAAATTGTGTGGTCAGGATATATTTCACATTTTACTCTATATAAATGATGCCTCCAAATATGTAAATCAAAAACAACAGCAGCTAATACCAAATCATGTGTACTGTAACCTAAATCATGAGGTTTAAACTAACGTGAAGCATACAAAATTACCTGATCATTCTGCATAAGAACACATCTAAGTCCTTTCAATGAATCATCATTGTCGATAACAAACTCACCATTTCTGGATATCAGTTCCAAAACCGAAGCATTCATTAATATTATTTTTAATTCTTGAAAACAATCATCGCATTATTTTCTCCAGATGAACTTAATTCCTTTTTGGGTTAACTTATTCATTTAACTAGATAAACGTGCAAAATATTCAACAAACCTATGGTAATAAGCTGCCAAACTAAGAAAACTATGAAGCTACATTATATTTTTGGGTCTTGGACGTTCTTTATCAACTTTTGTTTTAGCAGGACCAACAGTTATGACATTTTTTGATACAATTTATCCAAGGAAATAAATTTGTTGTAACTAAAACTCACACTTGCTGAATTTCCCATAAAGTTTATTTCCTTTAATGTTTTCAAGACAACCCTTGAATAAATTTCATGTTCCTCTTTACTTTTGGAATTAACCAAAATATAATCAATGAACACAACCAAAAACTTTTCCAAGAACTGACGGAAAATTATATTCCTATGATCAATGAATACAGAAGGTGCATTGGTTAAACCAAAAGGCATTACTATAAATTAATAATGGCCATATCTACTATGAAATTCGGTCTTCGTAATGTCTGCTTCTTTTACTTCAAACTGATTGTATATCGACCTCAAATCAATCACTGAAAAATACTCAGCTCCATGGAGATGATCAAAGAAATCATCGATATGAGAAAAATGATACTTATTCTTAATAGTGATGTTATTTTGTGCTCTATAATCAATGCAAAGTCTCATTTAACAATCTTTATTTTTAACAAAAAATACCGGAGCAACCCATTTGTGATGTTCTAGGTTAAATGAATCCTTTATCTAATAACTCATACAATTTATTCTTTTACTCCAAAAGTTCTATTTGAGCCATTTAATAAATGGGTTTTGATATTGTCTTAGCATCAAGAACTAAGTCCACAGTAAATTAAACCTCCCGATCAGGTATAATACCAGGGAACTCATCAGAAAAACATCAAGGTACTCATTTACCATAAGAAAATCATTAATCTAAACAGTTCTTTTATTTTCAAAAATATGTTCAAGGTAACTTTCATTTCCTTCTTTTACTAGTTTCTCAGCTTCCTGATATTTTTTCAAAATCTAGGGTTCATTTTCGTATACAAGATGAAAATCATTCTAAAAATAAACCTCTTTAACTCTGCAGTCATTATCAGAATGATAAATAGAAATCCAATCCATACCCAAAATATCATCAAACTCTACTAGAGGAAAAACAATAAGGTTTGCTGGTATATTCTTTCCGCACACAAGGACATGAATGTTCTTATATTTTCTTTTTGCCTCAAATTTTCCTCCAGGTGTTTTTACCATATGTTTTGTATTCATATCTAGAGATAGAATTCCCAATTTACTAGAAAACTTCTCAGAAATGAAAGAGTGTGTAGAACCTGAATCAAACAACACATTGGCATAATCTGAACAAACAAAAAATGTACCTGATATAGCTTCATTTGATGGCCCAACATTTGTTGAAGTAGTTACAAAGGATTTAACCACCCATTTTTTCTTGTAGTCTGGCTACTTTCCTTTGGTTGATTTCTTTTATGGACACTCATTAGCATAATGACCCATTTCATTACACTTAAAACATTTTACTGACTGTAAATATGATTTTTTCTTACCAGTACCCTGATATTTTTCAGAGCAATTACAAGCCTTATGTCTCATTTTAACACATCAGTAGCAATTGCTTAAATTCAAAAGACATTCCCCAAAAATATTTTTACCACAATTTTCAGAAATTGTAAACTTATGTTTCTTACCATCCGATTTTTTTGATGATTTATTCTCTTTCACCTGCCACCTCAACATCTTATTATGTTGTTTTTTCAAAGAACAGTTGATCATCATCAAACTCCATTTCCACCTTCTCTACCCAACGAAAAAGTTTCTCATAACCATTGAAATCACGAGAAGTTATTTCCCTTCGATACTTTGGTTTTAATCGTAAGTAGAAACAGATGATTTTACTATCAAGATATCATATGAAATTTGGATCATACCTAGACAGTCGAGTGAATTTTTCATCATAAGTATCCACTGAGTCATCCTCCTACCTTAATTCCATGAATTGTTTTTACATACTAAGACAAACAACATTAGGAAAATATTTCTCAAGAAACAGACCTTTGAATTCATCCCATTCCAGAGCTTCAATCTCGTCACTATCCCTAATATTTTTCTCTATAAAACACCACTGATCTGCTTCACATTCAAAATAGTAGATAGTGAAAATAACCTTTTGATGTTCTGAACAACCCCTGACATCAAAAATATTTTCCAGTGCTTTAATCCAACCTTATACTAGAACCGGATCAGATGATCCTATAAATGATGTGAGATGTTGCCTCATGAAATGCTCTACTACTGACATGTTCCTCTATGGTTGATTTGGCTTCTCTCGTACATGGATACCACTACTATTTATATCTTGATTCAACTATGACATCACTACAACAAACTGTTCAGTTTCGATTCTGACAATCTCAGGTTACTGATTTGGAAGGTTTTCTTCCTCCTAATGTCGTCCCAACATAGATGCTCTGTTTCCTCTTTGGAAACCCCTTCTAAATAGAGAAATATATTTGGTTAAGAAACATGGTAATCTGTAAATGCTATGTGATTTTAATATTAACATAAATTACTTTATGGATATTGATTTAATTATACCCTAATTCCTAAAGTTTTCTAAACCGATCTTTAATACCAATTATAAGGACCCAACCTTATAACTTTACATAATCTTGAATTAAACGAATAATTCACATTGGGGATCTATTCAGGTTTAGAGTTTTAGATAATTAGGAAATAACTATTACATCTCAAAAGATTATTAAGAAGTAACTTCAATACTATTTCCATTTTTTTCATAAAAAAACTGTTGAAATAAAGAGTCATGTCTAGTTCCAGGTTTTAGATAGCATGACTTATCCATGATCCGATCCTTGACCATATTCATCCTTAAGTCCTGTGAAAACATTTCAAAACATGGGATGAGCATAAAAAGCTCAGTAAGAGTTATAAATAAAAAAATGAAAACATTTTTTTATAAATACATACAAAACATTAACTCTTTTAATTGCCTCATGAAATCATAAGATTTTTCAAAGACACCTAGAATTCATATATTATAAAGGTAAATTGTGGAATCCATAACATACTTACATTGTAGCTATAAAAGCTACATAGGGTGTTACTTTGTAATACCCATGACAGTATATTACCTAAATCTCTTTGGATAAACATCCACGTTTACCTCTTTCATGTTACCTAATTCATTGGAGAGCTATATCGGGCTCACCATCCATAGGTTTATCACAAAACCACCCGTATATGTAAATAATTCCCAAGAACCATAACATGATCATAACACACAACATAAGCATAAAAGAAAGATAATATTTCCACATTGCAATAACAAAATATCATTTCAAGATATAAAATAGTAAATCAATTCTGAAAATCATTTTCAATACCAAAATATGTAATAAGAGTATATGGTATTAATTTTTCCTTTTAAAACAATCTGGCTTGTTAAGGAAACCAAAGATCAAATACTACTCATGGCGGCGAAAAGGTTTCTGTCACTGTGATGACCCAGACCCCCCTTGGTCCCTTCCTTTGCCAAAATCCGGATCCTTAAGGGGTACGGATCGGTGAGACCGATCGGTGAGACAGATCGGTGAGACCGATCGGTGAGACGGATCGGTGAGACCGATCGGTGAGACGGATCGGTGAGACCGATCGGTGAGACGGATCGGTGAGACCGATCGGTGAGACCGATCGGTGAGACCGATCGGTGAGACGGATCGGTGAGACGGATCGGTGAGACCGATCGGTGAGACCGATCGGTGAGGACCGATCGGTGAGACGGATCGGTGAGACCGATCGGTGAGACGGATTGGTGAGACCGATCGGTGAGACGGATCGGTGAGACGGATCGGTGAGACCGATCGGTGAGACCGATCGGTGTGACCGATTGGTGTGACGGATCGGCCGAACCGGCCGACGTCACCCGGCCTTGCCAAGTTGTTCCAGTAACGTGCACAAAAGTTTAATTAAATACTGAATCGGCTCATGAGTCGGTTTAAACCACTCTGCACCTTTAAATATGAGTCAAGCCGCGTGGTCAACCCACGACTTCCACGTCTTACGCGGTTCGGCGTTTTTATCTCAACCGTTCCCGGCTCTTATAAATTAAGGGTTAGGCCGTGGTTTCCCTCCTTCTTCGATCGTGGCTCTTCTGGTGCATCAGTACCGCCGCGTCGTTATCCGTAACGTTCCGCGCCTCCGGCCTAAACGTCGATCATCTTTCAACAAGTAGGGAATTTCTTTCGTCTCTCACTTTTGTGTATCATGTGGGGTGGGCGTTATTTTTGTTCTTATGGAATTGGTTGAACCGAACCCTAATGAAGATAATAAATGAAGTTCTAAAGAAAGAAGGGGAAGGGGTTGTGATCGTTGTTTATGCTTTACCTTGTGATCATCCCTTTTGTTGTACTGGTTTATGTTTTCTGAAAATTGAGGCCGTTGGTGGTCGTGTGTGTGCACTTGAATCCCCTCGTGATGTTTTAAATGGGTTGCTGAAATTGTGAACTCCTGCTGTGAAATTGGTTAATCACGTATATTCGGCTGAATAAGTTGAAAGCACCAGGATCAACCCTTCTGTGATAACTCCCGGTAAGAACACACGGAAATTTGAAATCATGGAGTGTGTTAAATCTTTTAAATCTGAAATCCCTGACTTGTGTTGGTAGTGGTAGTTGGTTGTTTTCCCTCTCGGGCCGTTTGCTGGAAATGTGGGAGGGGATGGGATCCCCTGTTCTTTTTATACTCTCGGTGGCTGTGTGAATTTGGGGGATGGGATCTCTTGTTGGTATGGTTTCAGTGGTTGTGAGTTTTTATCACAAATTGGGGAGAGATCCTCTGTTGGCAGAACCGGGTGTGAGAGTTTTGGTTGATCTATGCTTTTGACGCTTTCCTTGGTTATGCTTATGGTAGTTTCCCAGTAGTGCTTAAAATTAATTGAACATTTTGACTGAACGTTAAACAAGAATGGGACAAATGGTTTTGTGGGCAAGGGTCGTGAATTGTGACTCGGACGCAGTGGTGTTGTGTTCTGTAAGTTGGCTAGGAAAAACTAAGTTTTGGGTGAGTTTTTGTTACCTATATCAATACTTGTAGCTTTGTGTTTCTTATTCGCGTCCCACCCAAGTTGAGCACTTAGTGCCGAACACCCCCATTTATGGGGGAAGGGTGTTTTTTCCCAACACTATACTTAGTGGCTGGTTATTAGCTCCTTTTCTGCTCCGTTTCCCGGATAGCCCAAGTACCTTCGGGCAGGCTGTGATGGCCTGAAGTCCATTATTAGCCCAAAAACCATCGGGCAGGGTGTTGTGGTGGTTGGCCAGGTGTGTGCGGAAGGTGGTTTCCCATGTGTCTTCGGGATGAGGCCAGGTGTCTTCGGGCGTGGCAGTGGATCCTTTAGCCCAGGTGTCTTCGGGCGTAGCGGTGGTTGTTCTGGCCTAGGTGTTTACAGGCATGGTTACATGTGACAGTTGTGGCCCAGGTGTGTGCGGAGGGATTCGGCAGTGGGACTGCGTGTGGTTGTGGCCCAGGTGTGTGCGGGTGGGATTCGGCAGTGGGACTGCGTGTGGTTGTGGCCCAGGTGTGTGCGGGCGGGTGTGGCAGTGGGACTGCGGTGAGAATGGCGGGATTGGTCCGATGCGTAGGATGTCTCAATAACCAGTGGGAAAGTGGTGCGGGGTACCCAAACATCGATGTGCTCTTGTATATATATTACTTGACCTGCGTTATTTGGGGATCAAGCTTGGTGAGGCCTGGATGGATAGTTTGCCTTGTTAGGTGTTTGGTTTACTCTTTTCTCACGGGACATTAGTATGTTCCCCCACTTGTGCACGAGAGTCTTGGTTTTCCCTACTGAGTGTACTTGTATGCTCACCCTACGTATATAAAACTGCTTTCAGGTTTCCAGGAGGACTTCGGGGATCACGCAGGACCTTACTAGCTCAGACTTTTGGAGCAGTTGCAGTTGTTTCTCTTTTTCTTTGGTACTTACCTTGTAGTCACCTTTTCCACTTTGTGGCTTTCACTTTTGAAACATGCATTTGGGAATGGTTTACTTTTGGCTTTACTTTTCTTTCTACCTTGGTGTTGTTGGGTTTTCTCCTCCTTATCTTTCGATCCTATAAAAAATAAAATAAAATAAAAAGGGTAATGCCTTCCATTTGCGAGGATTTCCTATACCCTTGGTGCTAGTCGCCAATCCAGGACCTATTGAAGGCGGGTTTCGAGGGTCATTATCTCTCCTTCAACTTAAAGAAGGAAGGGGCCTGGCAATCTACTGACCCTTCCCTCCTTTTGATGAAGGCGGGTCGTGACAGAATGGTATCAGAGGAAGGTTGAGAGATAGGACGGAGGCTGGAGTTAGGCACAGTGAGGATTGCATGGGATGGTAAGGCAACGGTGTTGGGTGACCTTGGGGCGTGAATTAGGCCAGGGAAGACCGGCTAGGACACAGGATTTTAGCCCCCCCCCCCCCCCCCCCCCCCCGTGATCCGATGCAAGGACTCTGGGCCTACCGAACGACCAAGTGAGGCCGCAGTAATTGCGGGGTAGAGACCCTAGGAAAGGTACATGCATCATAATGACTTGTGGTCTTTTGTTTCTGGGATGTTTTGGGGAATTAAGAATAAAATTAAATCTTAAGAAGTTTTAAGAATGATATTCTGCACTACGTGGGCTTAGGCATTCCTTGTTTACCTTGCAGCTATGGCACATAGAAGGCGACCACGTGTGGTACAGGCGGTCGAGACCCCTGAGACTACTTTGGCCAATCGGAAGAGAGCTGATCAGGTTGAAGAGGATGACCAGTGGAAGAAGACTCTTCAAGCCTTCCAGCGACAGGCCCTCGAGAAGTATGAGGGCAGCACCTCCGATATGAAGACAGAAGGCTGGCTAGAGGAGCTAGTCATAGCCTTCGGCCTGATTCGGGCCCCGAACGAGTACTGGGTTCCTCTGGCTGTTAGCCAGATGCGAGGAGCGGCCACGTCAATGGTGGATGCTTCACCTGGGGAGTAGGAAAGAGTCTGAGGTTGCCTGGGCGGATTTCGAGAAGGAGTTCCGGGCGGAGTTTCTCTCCTCGACAATGAAGGCGGAGAAGAGGCAAGAGCTACTCTCCCTCCAGCAGGGGAGCATGTCCGTGAGGGAACTTGGAATCAAGTTCAAGTACCTCCTGCGTTTTGCTCCGGACCTCTTTCCCGATGAGGAGTCTCGGGCAAGACGTTTGGAGGAGGCTCTCCGACCCTCCCTCCAGTATGCTGTTACCCCCTTTACCCTTCCGACATACTTAGAGGTTCAGAAGAAGGCCGAAGTGGTGGAAAGGATGCATGCTCTGGGCGGAGTGTCATGAGAAGGGATCCAGCTGGGACCATCGAAGGGGAAGGCCGTCAGCGCCAGGCCTCCAGCATCGGGACCCTCCAGGTTCCGACCCACAGGGAGCAGGCCGCAAACAGTTTCAGTTTCGATCCCCTGGCCCATGTTCTTTTCCTTCAGGCTCGGGACCACGGTGCTTCATCTGCGGGAGCCCTGGACATCTCCGGAGTTAGTGCCCCCGATCGGGTGCAGTACAGCAGTGGCAGTCATCCCCCAGCATCCGCCGCAGCAGCACTTTCCAGCCAGACCCTTCCCGGCAGCAGCAACAGGGACATCGAGCTCCCGATCCTCCACAGGCAGACATAGGAGGGGGGAGGCCGCCCTCAGGGTGCTCCCCAGGGACCTCGACCAGGGCGTGGTCGGGGAGGTGGCCGACAGCCGAGGGGGCAGGGGGATCTGGGCCGTGGACAGTTACACACCGCAGAAGCAACAGTTTCAGCAGGGCCAGAGGTTGTTCGAGGTACGATCAGTGTGTTTAGCACTCTTGCTTATGCTTTGTTCGATACCGGAGCTTCGCACTCCTTTGTTGCAACCCAGTCTAGCCCGCGCCTTGGGTCTAGATGCCGAGAGACTTACAGTGCCCCTGGTGTTGAGCAAACCAGTTGGAGGTCAGACCGACTTTCTGTTCGTTTGTTGGGGATGTAGACTGATGTTAGGGCCACATCAGTCGGTTAGGGATCTCCTTCTGCTACAGATTCAGCCGTTACGATGTCATCCTAGGCATCGACTGGCTATATTCTATGTGCGCCGTCATCGACTGTTTCCAAAGAAGGGTGGTGTTCTCCGGTTTGGACGGCCAGCGTGTTACTTTCACCGGCGAGCGGAGCTGTCCGAAGGGAAACAGGAGGGAGGAACCTCTCCTCTCCTTGTTGACCGAACTGACGATAGAATCAGTAGATGCGGAAATGGTGGAAGTACCAGAGATCGTTCGTGAATTTTATGGACGTCTTTCCTGAGGAGGTGACGACTCTACCCCCTCGAACGTGATATCGAGTTCGGGATAGGACCTGCAGCCCGGCTCTCGACCAATCTCGATGGCTCCTTACCGGATGGGCACCTTAGGAGCTACGGGAGTTGCGGATACAGATTGACGATCTGATGAAGAGGGGTTATGTTCGTCCAAGTGTGTCACCGTGGGGTGCCCCAGTCTTGTTCGCAAAGAAGGCAGATGGTGGCCTCAGGTTGTGCATCGATTACAGGAGGCTGAATCAGGTAACGATCAAGAATCGCTACCCTCTTCCGAGGATAGATGATCTTTTTGACCAGCTGAAGGGGGGCAGGATGGTTCTCGAAGATCGACCTGCGATCTGGATACCACCAGCTGAGGGTAAAGAATAGCGACGTCCCGAAGACGGCGTTCAGGTGGAGGTATGGGGCACTTCAAGTTCGTGGTCATGCCCTTTGGTGTTACAAACGCCCCAGCCGTGTTCATGGGGCTTATGAACTCCATCTTTTGGGAGTATCTGGATCGGTTTTTGGTGGTATTCATCGACGATATCCTGATTTTATTCAAGGTCAGAAAAAGGACCATGCAGAGCACCTGAGGACAGTTTTGGAAGTCCTCCGACAGCACCAGCTCTACGGGAAGTTGTCAAAGTGCAAGTTCTGGACACGAGAAGTGCACTTCCTCGGGCATGTAGTGTCTGAGCAGGGGGTAGCAGTCGACCCATCAAAGGTTGAGGCAGTTGTTTCTTGGGCAGCACCAAAGAATGTGGCGGAAGTCCGGGAGTTTCCTCGGACTGGCAGGTTACTACCGGAGATTTGTACCCAACTTCTCCCGAGTAGCAGCCCCTTTAACGGCTTTGACCAAGAAGGACCAGGTTTTCGTGTGGAGCGAGCAATGCGAGTCGTCCTTCAGCTACCTAAAAGAAAAGATGGTTAGTGCCCCAGTGTTGAGATTACCAGAAGAAGGGATGGCCTATGAGGTATTTTGTGATGCTTCAGGACAGCACCTGGGATGCGTGTTGATGCAGCAACAAGGGGTGATATCTTACGGTTTCCAGGCAGCTACGCCCCCATGAGCGTAACTACGCCACCCATGACCTGGAGCTTGCATCAGTCGTTTTTGCGCTAAAGTTATGGTGGCACTACCTCATCGGGGAATGCTTTGTGGTCTTTACAGATCCCAAAAGCTTAAAGTACATCTTCTCCCAGCGGGACTTGAACTTGCGACAACGTAGATGGGTGGAGTTCCTCCAGGACTACGACTTTGAAATCTCTTATACTGAGGGCAAGGGAAATGTGGTGGCCGATGCCTTGAGCAGGAGGACGCAGAAGGATGCGGTCCGAGAGTCGGAAAATGCCTGGAAGGCAATGGAGGAGTTGGCTTCCTTACACCTGGATGCAAAGATGGATAGTGGCAGAGGCTGCCTATATCAGATGATAGTGCAGTCGTCTCTGTTTCGACAAGTGGAGGAGTCTCAGTGGGGAGACCCCGAGTGCGAAGTGATGCGTGATCGGGTTGACCAGGGCAATGCTCCGAGAGAATGGACAGAGGATGGTCAGCACCGGATGCTTTTCCAGAAAAGGTTGTTTGTTCCAATAGTGATGCGTGGAAAGGTTCTCAGTGAGTTCCACAACTCACCCCTGGCAGTGCACCCAGGAGTTACCAAGATGTAGAAGGGGCTGAAAAGGCAGTTCTAGTGGCCCAGAGTTAAGCGAACGGTGGCAGAATTCATGGCCAAATGCTTAGTATGTCAGCAAGTGAAGGCTGAACACCGGGTTCCAGGCGGCCTACTGCAGCCTTTAGCTGTTCCCCGAGTGGAAGTGGGATGACAACTCAATGGATTTCGTCACGGGACTACCCAAGGTCCAAGGAGGGTGCGACGCCATTTGGGTGGTGGTGGACAGGTTGACAAAATCAGCTCACTTTCTAGCAATCAGGGAGTCAAGTACTGTGGATGCTTTGGCACAGAAGTACGTGAATGAGATGGTGCGGTTGCATGGAGTTCCGAGGTCGATAGTCTCGGATAGGGATGCACGGTTTACCTCGCGATTCTGGAGAGGATTGCAGCATGCGTTTGGCACCCAGTTACGCCTTAGCACTGCTTTCCATCCCCAGACAGATGGACAAACGGAGCGAACCATCCAGACCTTGGAGGATATGCTACGGGCATGTGTTCTGGACTCAGGAGAGTCGTGGGTGCGATACTTGCCTCTAGTAAAGTTTTCCTACAATAATAGCTACCACTCTACCATCGGTATGGCCCCGTTTGAGGCTCCGTATGGGAGGCCATGCCATTCACCTGTGTGTTGGACCAAAGTAGGAGAGGCAGGCATCCTTGGCCCGGAGGTAGTTCAGAACACGACAGAGAAGATTCAGCTCATACAGGAAAGGATGAAGGCGGCCCAGGATCGACAAAATTCTTATGCCAATACCAGGAGAAGGCGCTTGGAGTTTGAGGTTGGAGACAACGTGTTCTTGAAGGTCTCCCCGCGGCGTGGGCAACGGAGGTTCGGCCAGGGGGGGTAAGCTTTCCCCCAGATTCGTCGGACCCTTCGAAGTGTTACGGAAGGTCGGCGAAGTGGCTTATCAGCTAGCGTTACCTCCGCCGCTACTAAGGATACATGATGTCTTTCATGTATCCCAGCTCCGTCGTTATCTGCACGATGTTTCACACATCCTTGATTGGGGTGAACTGGACATCGAGGACGACGCAACCTTTGTGGAAAAACCAGTGATGATCGAGGATCGCAAGGATAAGGTGCTTCGTGGGCGAGCTATTCCCTTGGTTCGTGTGTTGTGGAGACATGGCGGGCTCGAGGAGAGTACATGGGAAAGGGAAGCACAGATGCGTGCCCAATACCCCGAGTTGTTTTGAACTTTGTTCCTTTTTTTACCTGCTGTGGTAGAACGTTTGACCTTTTTGGCTATGAAATGTACTAGTTACTTTCCTCTGTGGTGTGTGAAAATCCCCGGCTAAAGGGAAGAGTGAACCGGACCCCTAATCAAAGACGCATTAAGGTGGATGCGATTGAACCCGTGCGGGCGAGTCAGTGCCACCCAAAGCGGATAATATCTTGACATGGGGGAGGGGAAATCCCCAAACCCGCATGACCGGGCTGTTTGGTGTGGTATGTTGCTTAGTTCTTGTCAGGAGAGTGTTTTTAGTTAGCAGAGGTTCACTCCAAAGAGGTATCTTTCGAAGATGGTTGTTCGGACCCTCTCCTTCCTTCTGGTTTGTTGTGATTCTCGAGGACGAGAATCATTTAAGAGGTATCTGATGTGATGACCCAGACCCCCCTTGGTCCCTTCCTTTTCCAAAATCCGGATCCTTAAGGGGTACGGATCGGTGAGACCGATCGGTGTGACGGATCGGTGAGACGGATCGGTGAGACCGATCGGTGAGACGGATCGGTGAGACGGATCGGTGAGACCGATCGGTGAGACCGATCGGTGAGACCGATCGGTGAGACCCATCGGTGTGACCGATCGGTGTGACCGATCGGTGTGACTGATCGGCGGAACCGGCCGACGTCACCCGGCCTTGCCAAGTTGTTCCAGTAACGCGCACAAAAGTTTAATTAAATACTGAATCGGCTCATGAGTCGGTTTAAACCACTCAGCACCTTTAATGATGAGTCCAGCCGCGTGGTCAACCCACGACTTCCACGTCTTACGCGGTTCGGCGTTTTTATCTCAACCGTTCCCGGCTCTTATAAATTAAGGGTTAGGCCATGGTTTCCCCCCTTCTTCGATCGTGGCTCTTCTGGTGCATCGGGACCGCCGCTTCGTTATCCGTAAAGTTCCGCGCCCCCGGCCTAACCATCGATCATCTATCAACAAGTAGGGAATTTCTTTCGTCTCTCGCTTTTGTGCATCATGCGGGGTGGGAGTTATTTTTGTTCTTATGAAATTGGTTGAACCGAACCCTAATGAAGATAATAAACGATGTTCTAAAGAAATAAGGGGAAGGGGTTGTGATCGTTGTTTATGCTTTATCTTATGATCATCCCTTTTGTTGTACTGGTTTATGTTTTCTGAAAATTGAGGCCGTTGGTGGTCGTGTGTGTGCACTTGAATCCCCTCGTGTTAAATGGGTTTCTGAAATTGTGAACTCCTACTGTGAAATTGGTTAATCACGTATATCCGGCGGAATAAGTTGAAAGCACCAGGATCAAGCCTTCTGTGATAACTCCCGGTTAGAACACAATGAAATTTGAAATCATGGAGTGTGTTAAATCTTTTAAATCTGAAAATCCATGACTTGTGATGGTAGTGGTAGTTGGTTGTTTTCCCTTTGGGCCGTTTGCTGGAAATGTGGGAGGGGATGGGATCCCATGTTCTTTTTATACTCTCGGTGGCTGTGTGAATTTGGGGGATGGGATCTCCTGTTGGTATGGTTTCAGTGGTTGTGAGTTTTTATCACAAATTGGGGAGAGATCCTCTGTTGGCAGAACCGGGTGTGAGTGTTTTGGTTGATCTATGCTTTTGACGCTTTCCTTGGTTATGCTTATGGTACTTGCCCAGTAGTGCTTAAAATTAATTGAACATTTTGACTGAACGTGAAACAAGAATGGGACAAATGGTTTTGTGGGAAAGGGTCGTGAATTGTGACTCGGACGCAGTGGTGTTGTGTTCTGTAGGTTGGCTAGGAAAACCTAAGTTTTGGGTGAGTGTTTGTTACCTATATCTATACTTGTAGCTTTGTGTTTCTTATTCGTGCCCCACCCAAGTTGAGCACTTAGTGCCGAACACCCCCATTTATGGGGGAAGGGTGTTTTTCCCAACACTATACTTAGTGGCTGGTTATTAGCTCCTTTTCTGCTCCCTTTCCCGGATAGCCCAAGTACCTTTGGGCAGGCTGTGATGGCCTGAAGTCCATTATTATCCCAAGAACCATCGGGCATGGTGTTGTGGTGGTTGGCCATGTGTGTGCGGCTGGTGGTTTCCCAAGTGTCTTTGGGATGAGGCCCAGGTGTCTTCGGGCGTGGCAGTGGATCCTTTAGCCCAGGTGTCTTCGGGCGTAGCGGTGGTTGTTCTGGCCTAGGTGTTTGCAGGCATGGTTACATGTGACAGTTGTGGCCCAGGTGTGTGCGGGTGGGATTCGGCAGTGGGACTGCGTGTGGTTGTGGCCCAGGTGTGTGCGGGCGGGATTCGGCAGTGGGACTGCGTGTGGTTTTGGCCCAGGTGTGTGCGGGAGGGTGTGGCAGTGGGACTGCGGTGAGAATGGCGGGATTGGTCCGATGCGTAGGATGTCTCAATAACCAGTGGGAAAGTGGCGCGGGGTACCCAAACATCGATGTGCTCTTATATATATATTACTTGACTTGCGTTATTTGGGGAGCGAGCCTTGGTGAGGCCTGGGATGGATAGTTTGCCTTGTTAGGTGTTTGGTTTACGCTTTTCTCACGGGACTTTAGTACGTTCCCCCACTTGTGCACGAGAGTCTTGGTTTTCCCTAATGAGTGTACTTGTATGCTCACCCTACGTATATAAAACTGCTTTCAGGTTTCCAGGAGGACTTCAGGGATCACGCAGGACCTTACTAGCTCGGACTTTTGGAGCAGTTGCAGTTGTTTCTCTTTTTCTTTTGGTACTTACCTTGTAGTCACCTTTTGCACTTTGTGGCTTTCACTTTTGAAACATGCATGTGGGAATGGTTTACTTTTGGCTTTACTTTTCTTTCTACATTGGTGTTGTTGGGTTTTCTCCTCCTTATCTTTCGATCCTATAAAATAAAAAGGGTAATGCCTTTCATTTGCGAGGATTTCCTATACCCTTGGTGCTAGTCGCCACTCCGGGACCTATTGAAGGCGGGTTTCGGGGGTCATTATCTCTCCTTCAACTTAAAGAAGGAAGGGCCTGGAAATCTGCTGACCCTTACCTCCTTTTGGTGAAGGCGGGTCGTGACAGTCACTACTTACATTAAAAAACATTCCTTTTTGTTGTTTAGTAAAATGCTTCGTATAAATAGATTTCTTTTTAATGAAATGAAAATTCAAAGGTGTTTATATATCGTATAAAAAATAGTTTATTGAAACAAAATATTCCTCAAAGATAGGAGATTGAGACGAAGTCCCTTACCTCATGCACGACTTGACTCGATCGTTCATTAATCTCCCAAATAATAAACTAAAGTTAATATCTACCTTTTTAAGAACCATTTTGAGTTTATTATTCCCTTTATATCACTTATTACAATTTTATAAACATTATGTAATCATTTCAAGTTAATAATAGTTGTTTTGTCGATATTTTGTATTTGATTCAAAAATGAACACCTTATATTTACAAGTTGTCAATGTGGTCAATACTCCATTATATCCAGAATGATATTAATGAATTAGATATCATATATATCATATATTTCTTGTATATACATGTATTTACAATAGTACATAACACTTGGAGGTAAGAAATGAAATGCACCATTCATGGAGACGGTAAGTCGTACATACGTTTGAATGGTACTTTAACTTCTATTTACTATTTTAATGGAATTAAAACATAATTATACATAGGTATATTATAATTCTAGTATAATATCAAATATAATATCATTATCGCAATCCTTTATACATCCCACATATGGCAATAATGAGTCATGTCACTTTGAGGGGGCGGTAGTCCGCACTTCCTCAAATTAAATTATCGAGTTTACCAATAATGGAAAATACAAAACTATAAAGAAAACATAAGAATTATATATATCATATATAAAAACAATTCTATCATAATTTCCAAAAAAAGAGGCGATAGAAGGTAATCGAACAATCATCCTCTCATGAGGCGTTAGTTTTCCATCCACAGAAATAGTATGTTATTCACCCATTAGATGGAGGTGTGTGTAAGTGTAGTTTGAATCCTTATTATAACCACATCCTAGTATATATAGGATATTGTCTTTGTTATAAAATAAATTAATAAAAAGAGTTTAGGGGTCAAAGATGTAAAATAAAATAAAAGATGTTAAGAGAAACGGTTACCTTTAATTTGGGTTACTTCCTTTGGTTTGATCCAAAATGACTTCTTGAAGGGCCTGATGCATAAGGTAAGGCTTCTGTGAGGGATATAGGGATATATTGATATTAATTGGGTAGATATTGGATGATCCTAAGGGCTTGAGAGGTGTGAGGAATTGGTTAGAAGTGGTCTTCTTTTATAAGGGGGGGGGAGGGGCTCTTTAGGATAGTGTGAAAATATTATTTCATTATATAATGATATTCAGTTTCTAGTTGTCCAAAAATCATTATAGTCGATGATAAGATAACTCATGGACGAAGTAAAATCATCCAATAGTAATTGGATAGGTTTTGGATAATATTTTAGTCATTATAATCTTATTTATTTAAATCATTTATTAATGAGATAAATACGGTATCATTGTTGTGTCATAAGTAATTTAATTTATTCTATGTGAAAAAATTATAAAAAAATACCATGATATATTAAATAATTTTAGCTTTATAAATAATTTTTATAGTTGAATATATGACTTATATAACACCCTATATAAATTACTTTACTAAAAGATTTTTGTTTATGAAACTTTTTCCTTTACTTTAAATTAATTAAACTTCATGTGTCATTATCATTCATAAGTGGCTCCATGGGGTCCCAAAATTGACCCAAATATTCCCATGGTCATAAAAGATTCAACCAATAATTATTGAACAAGTTTTAAGGTAATATTGAATTATTATAATATTCTTTTTACATTAAATTACCATATTTACCTTTAACCACGGTAAATAAAAGTCAAAAGTTACTATTCTCCAAAAATTATTTTAATCATATTGAACCACATTTTACTAACTAATAACAACCATGTATGTCATATTTTCATAATTAAACCCACAAAATAGGTAAAATTTCATTTAAACGAAAAATTCATTATTTTTAACTACTACTAAGTTGTGTCCCTATTCATCAGAAATTGAAATTTATTAGAAAAATAACAAAAATTCCGCCAAAGATATATTTGATATTCCAAATTAAAAAATAATGTCTACTTTAACAAATTCTAATAATATAAGATTCATTAATTAATGTAAAATTAATTTCCACTGTTAAGACAAATAGGGTGTTTTTAAGAAACAATAACTATCAGAAGATTAACACTTGTTTATGTCCAATTTCAAAGTGAAATTAATTCCAATGACCAACATTAGATTAAATTGTAATAATATATTCTATTTTACACTTTAAAACCTATTAAAAAGATAATATATCCATATAAATATTTTAGATTGTCACGCAGTTTTGAATGAAAACACAATATTTTTCTCTATTCATAAACAATGAACATTATCAAAAAAAATCCAAAAAATTACACAATGTGAATTTTGATGTCCCAATTATAAAGAAGGATTTTATTTGGTCATATAGAATGTTCTAAAGTTACCAAAACTAGATTTAAAGAGGGTTTTCTAGAAAAGGGCGGTAAATCAGCCTTTTAATGTAAATTATGCTTAAAATTAGATTCATTCAAATTTTACGCCTATAACTTTTTATTGGATAAATATAAATACATATAAAAATCATGTATAATCATATTGTAGTTAGTTTTATTCATTACCACCAATAAAATGGCTAGGTGTTAAGTGCCATTTATAATAATAATATTATATTATTAGTGTTCAATGTAAGATTTCAAAGAAACCCATTGTTGCGTATCAAGTACGATATCGAACATAGAAACCCATTTAAAGTAAAATTAATCTTTAATTCACAAAATTTAGTAAATATGAAATATTCCTTATACTTTATTTACATGGGATGTTACAGTTTCACTTTTTTGTAAATATAAAATGTTCTAGGACGATTCAAGAATAGATGTTCAAGAGTGTTATTGTATGTTATCAAGGTTGGTGGTTTTTGCATTTTGTTGATCTTTATTAGATTATACATGCTTAAAGTACTTCTTACCCTAATTTGGGGTATTTATTTATTTTTATTTTAACCATTATTATCTCTTGTTATGGTTTGAGTGTTTGATAAATGGTAGTTGCTTATGCATAAGATTGTATACCTTGTTTATGGTACACAACAAGGGCGTGTTTCCTTGTTTGTTTATTCATGGCCATTTGGTCTAGGATTCTTGTATGATTTCTTTATTTCCATGCCTTATTTTGTTAGGATATGGTTACTGAATATATTAAATGCATGTGATATGTATTGAGGAAGTGTGACCTAGGGTAATATGACTGTATGGGATTCCTAAGGGTGGGTAAATTGTGTGTTGGTCGGAGTGCACACTCAAGTGGGGGGGGGGGGGTGAATTGAGTTCCAATTAAAATTTCTGTATAAAAGATTTATAATAAAAAATCCCCCAATATAAATAAAAAGCTAAACTTTAGTGAATTTGTAATACAGTAAAGGTTCAGTTAGGTTCTCAAGAGATTGAATTGTTCTTAGTTAATCTAATATGAAGATTAAATTAGCTTTTGAAACTATCATACTAGGTTACAATAAATAAAAACACTTTCTAGTTTAATTATCAGAGTTACTTTAACACAAATTTGAATTTCAATGAACTTAGAAGTGGAATATGCTATATATTTTTAACTAAAATAAACAACCACAACAGTTTTAACCAAGAGGTTCAGTCTCAAGTTGAGACTTAGTCCTCTCAAAAATTTTTATATAAAGCGTTGATCCACACCCTCGATCAGGGTTTACAACAGTAAACTAACTATCCAGGTCCTCAGACCTCTACAATAATTCTATGTGGGAAATCAAAAATAAAAATATCTCATAGGTTTTCAAGGTCACACTTAACCTCTACCACTATCCACAGTGGGATATTAGAATATAAGGGAAATATTGAGTGAGGATTTGGAAATCCTCCAGTTCAGAAAAGGAGATAGGGTGTGTATAAAATATAGAACAAACACTGCTCAAAATGTAAATAAATGAAGAGAAATTGAGCTAAACAAATAGAGATGAGTTTATAATTCTCTATGTGTTTTGAGTGAAGCCCTGGACTCCTTGGATTGAATGTAGGGGAAACATTGAGTCCCATTCTAATTTTAGTCATGATAAATAGAGTGTCGTTTTTGTATTTGACTTCCAGGTCCAGGTTGATCAGATTGATCAGATTGTGTGTAGGTGAAGTCATTGGAGATGTTTACTTGTTGAATGTTCAGGTTCTACAGATTAAGTATTTATTATTGCTTCTTCTTCTATGAATGTAAGTCCTTGGGTATCTCCAAAATTTTGATTCTTATGTTCATGGAAAGACTGATAGACTCTTGTACCCGTATTTGTTTTCTAGGTTTCCATTTATATATATATCCTCATCTCTAGAAATGGGAATTATTACCTTTTACAGGTACGAGGTATGTTTTCCTAACATGCCAACAACTATCATTAATTAATAGCCGATTCATTAAAAACATAAAATATGACCGTTGCTAAATAAACAAATAGAAAAGGAGTTTAGAAAAACAATGACTAGTTTTCATCAGTAGATCTTTGTATCAGTGATCTTGTAGCAGTGGATGTGTAACAGTAGGTCTTGCATCCATAAATGTTAGTCTCAGTAACGGTAATACTCTTGAATCGGTATCTCCTTCTATCAGTTGCTCCTTCTATTGGTAGTTCCTTCTATTGGTAGTTCCTTCCATCGGTGGCTCCTTCTGTCGGTATCTACTTATATCGATAGACTTCATATCGGTAGCTTTCTGTGTGTCTGTATTGGTAGAATTCATATAGGCAGTTGTCCGTCTGTATGTTTTAGTAGAGATCATATTGGTAGCTGTTTGTCTGTCTGTATCGGCAGACTTCGTATCGGTAGTTGTCTGTCTGTCTGTATCGGTTTAATTCATATCAGTAGCTATTTGTCTGTATCTGATCTTTTCTTATCGGTAGACTTTGTAACAGTAGATCTGTATCAGTGACGTAAAAATGTAATATTAATTTGTTCAATGAAAATCATATCTAGAGTGAGTTAATATTATTTCAAAACATGTATAATCATAGATAAAAATTGATTAACATAATCCAATGATTATTTTGAATTTTTTTTCAACTCAATAGAAGGATAACATAATTTAACATATAGATAGGATTATCAAAACATATTAAAGCATAATTGATATTATCAAAATAGGTGAGGTCAACAATCTCCCATGTTTTGATAATCCCAAATTATGGCATTATAATCAAAAATAATCATTAATAGATCAGTAGAAAAACATGGGGTCTCACTTCTCAGAGTGAGTAATGAAATTTTCAAATGTATCAGAGAATAGAGTATTACATACAAATGTATCAGAGGTTTGAGAATATTATTCCCAGATGTAGTAGAATATATTATGCTCATATTTAGTAGATGTTGAGTTTATTATGCTCATATTTCTCCCCCATTGTGATTAGAAAAAAGTAGTAAACAAAGGATGAGGAAAAAATAAAATAAGATCATTTATATTTCATGGGGAAAAGATAAAATACATAGATATAAAAAAGTGAGGCAAAAATTATTACAATTGATTTTTATCAAATGTCATAGACACTATTCAATCCACCTCCTCAGCATGTGATTTGGATTTTCCTTTGGAATCAGAAGTGGATTCAGGCTTGTTAGTTGCTGGTGGAGGCTTGGGAACACCAGTGATAATCAGTGGAGGCTAAGCTACTGATACAGTGCCTAGCCTATAATGTGGAGTCATCTTGGTGATGATAGGAGAAAGACTTCTGATTGCATGAGCTAGTTCCATCTGAGGAATGGAGGCAGACTGTGCAGAGGCAGGCAGAGCTGAATGTACAATTATAGGAGTACTGTCTACATGAAAAAATGGTAGCAACAGATACCTAAAGTCCATAATGATTCCTCCTCCTCCTTCCATAGTATAAATAAAGTCATATTTATTCTCCATAAACAAGTATAGAGTAGGATTAGACTCCTTGAGCTTGCTGACTTGCTCTCTGATAGCTTAAGTGACTGGAGGTAATTTCATGTTCTCTAACAGAATCATGAAATGATTGTTCACTTGATGTTTAGTATAGACCATTTGGAAATAGTAATCCGCATTTTATTTTACCTTAGCTAAGAAGAAGCGGCCTCTATCATAAAATGATGAACTATTTTTCTATATCCCTTGCGGTTTTCACCACTTAGGTCAAGGAATCAGACCCTAGAGAGACACTAGTGAAAGAATGTCCAATTTATTCTCACATCACAGCTCTAATATGATCAATATCCAAAGAAGGTCTGGTAGTACTCCGAGGTGCAACAGTAAAGGATACTGTTTCCTTAAAAGATTTAGTCAGTCCACTAATGATATATTTCACAACAAAGTCTTGGGTGCTGACATGATGCTTCATGGAATTCATAAATCCCTCAAAAATTAATACCATCTGACTAAATACAGTTTTTACAAACGCCAAATACTGGTCTGATTTAGATTTAGAGCTCATATAAGATTCCAGAGAGACAACGGACTTCTTTAGAGATTCAACATCCTCTTCCAATCTTGAAACATGATTCTGGCAGGCCTTGACTTCACCCAAAGCACCAGATACCGAATCAGTCATCACAGATTGAATATATGATACTAAGGAGGCTTCCATTCTTCTCATATCTTCCATATAACAACTCTTTAGATCAGATATCAATTGGTTTAAATTATATTTTCATACAATATCCTCATGTAATGTCTCAGAAAGTATATTATAAGTGACAGAAGGTCTACTGATGGGTGTCTCGTCTTCTGAGTTAGGATAATACAACCCAAAAAATACAAAATATAGCTCCTCAAACTAGTCTTCAATATCATGATCTACTGAAAAAATACCCTGTCTGATGGGATGCTCCCCCTCAAATCTGTGCATGCACTTGAACATGTATTTCAACAGCAGCTTGAACAGGAAGGTCTTCTTCAGAAGAATCCACCACAACCATCTCCATTTCAACAGTAGGAGGCTCATTAAGAATAAGTACATGTTTTACCATCTCAACCAAAACAACATCTTCAGGTATATAAAAATTCCCAATCAGGGGACTTAAGCTCAGTAAACTCACATCTGAACTATCAGAAACTTGTTCTCTATTTTCATATACTTCTTCCTCATTCTCCGGAGCTGGTTGGACTTCCTCATCAATAGGGAATTTTTCATTTCTTATTCCCAACAATGTTTCCTTTCTAGATGATACAACATCTTCAACTAGACTTGGAGGCAAGTCTGGATCCCTTCCATCAGCTACAGAGGTATCCTCTTCATCACAATCATCACTATACTAAGGTTACTCTTCATCAGGTCCTAGAACTGGATCTCTTCTATCTTTTGGCCTATTGGGATGGTCAACATGGTTGAACTTATCATACATCTTCTCATCATCAATAACACATTGCGTTCTCCATGTGTTCCATCCAATCTTCATATATTTACAGATTGTGCTTGTGATGCAAAAATTGTTCCTCACAAATATTGTCTCATCCTGAGACTCACCTACTCCTTTAACTTTTATCATTACTGAAATCCAATTTGAAATGAATAAAGCATTGGATATTGACTTAGGCCTGATCATATCCTCAATCTGAATCATCAATAGCCTATACATATTATCCTTGAGACCATGCCTCAGCAGAAGAAACACATAAGTATCATTGTATCTTAGATTTTCACTGTCCCCTCTTCTTGGAATTAGCACATGTTGGGTGAATTTTAATAACAGCTGGTTTTCTCCATCCATCTCAGTAGCCACTACCTTTCATTGTTTTCCTCTACCGGTGAGCTCTTCCAAAGCAACCTCATAGTCAAAAATGTCACTAGTAGAGGAGGTATTGTCTTAAAGGTATACCCAAATACACCCTCATATGGAACATTCATACATTCATCCCATTAAACAGAAGAGATGGAAATTTCATTTCCATTCACTAATGAAGCCATTTTATTTTCTTCTTCAGACTTCTCAAAATGAACAAAAGCATAAATCTACTTAACCAACTTTAGATAATGAGGTCCATTATGGTTTACAAAAAAATCGATCCATCCATGTTCCTCTAATACTTTTATAATCAATTACTTTTTAAGCAAGATCCATTCTTCACTGAGTTTCTTTTATATTACTACTTCTCTATTCTGAAAATTATGTTTCACTGCATGCTTCCCAGACCTTGTTCTACATTCACCGCCACTACCTTGAGGCCCTGTTTTCTGCTTCTTCACACTTGGCACATCACTATCATCCATGACTATCGTGATTTTGGTTATTCCCTTCTCCAATAGAAGAACATTAGATTAAGCATAATGCGGGGGTTCGAGAAGTGACGAATGAAGAGAGGAGAGTTTTTGGTGGATTGAATTGTGACTAAGGATTAGTTTTTATCATTTAGGAATCGAAATTTAATAAAAAAATTATAATGAAAACGATAAGAGTTTTGGATAAGGAAAACAAATATCAGACAGCACATGACATATCACTGACAATTACTGGTGTCAATTCTGGAAGTGAGGCTTCTCTATCGATGAGGTCTCTAGCGGTGATGATTTCTAGCTATGAGGTTTTCTAGTGGTGATGATTTCTAGCAATGAGGATTTGGATAACAGTGAGGACTTGGATATCGGTGAGGATTTGGCTAACGGTAAGGATTTGGATAGGGGTGAGGATTTGGCTAACGGTGAGTATTTAGCTAATAGTGAGGATTTGGCTTACAGTGAGGATTTGGATAACACTGAGGATTTGTCTAATAGTGAGGATTTGGTTAACGATGAAGATTGGGATAACAGTGAGGATTTGGTTAAAAGTGAGTATTTGGCTAATGGTGAGGATTTGGATAACGGTGAGGATGAGGATTTGGTTAACAGTGAGGATTTGGCTAACAGTGAGGATTTGGTTAATGGAGAGGATTTGGTTATAAAAATTATATCATTCTTATCTCATGTCTAATGTACCTTAACCTATCTGATCATAAAGGCTTGGTGAATATGTCAGCTAATTGATGGTTAGTACTTATAAATTCAAGAGTAATATCTCCCTTTTGGTAATGATCTCTCAAAAAGTGGTGTCTTACTTCAATCTGTTTGGTCCTAGAGTGAGATATGGGATTCCTAGAGATATTGATCGCACTAGAGTTATCATAGTTTATAGATACATGTCTAAAATAATATTAGTAGTCTAATAATGTATGTTTAATCCACAGAATATGTGCACAACAACTACCAGCAAAAATATATCCTACTTTAGCAGTACACAATGAAATAGAGTTCTTCTTTTTACTACACCAATATATCAGGGACTTACCTAGAATATGACATGTTCTAGAAGTGCTATTTCTATCTAACTTGAAACCAGAAAAGTCATCATTTGAATAACTTATTAAATCAATTGATTGTTCTTTTGGATAAAATAATCCTAAGTTCGTAGTATGTTTAAGATATTGAAAAATTTATTTAACAGCAATAAAGTGTGACTCTTTTGGATTAGCTTGAAATCTTGCACACATACACAAACTAAACATAATATCAGGTCAACAAACAGTTATCATACCTCTGTAGTTGGTTTGATCTACTAATTTTCTAGTTTCATCAGCATCCAACATACAAATAGTACTCATAGGTGTATCACTTTCCTTAATACTATCCAAACCAAAATGTTTTAAAAGATCCTTTGTATATTTAACGTGATTTATGTTAATTAAATTCTGATTATGAAAAACTTTAAATACAATAAATTATTTGAGTTCTCCCATTAAACTCAATTTATATTCATTTTGCGTACTCCTTGAAAAATCAATACACAAATCATTTTTAGAAGATCCGAAAATAATATCATCAACACAGATTTGTACTATCAAAACATCTTTGGAAATTTTTTTAATAAAGGGAGATGGATCAAAAATATATTTAGAAAGACCTTTTGAAATAAGAAAACAACTAATTCTATCATTCCAATCTCGTAGGGCTTGTTTTAAACCATATAAATCTTTAGAAAGCTTAAAAACATGATTTCGAAAATGAGGATTATTAAATCCAGGTGTTTTTTCAACAAAAACATCTTTAATTATTAAACCATTTAGAAAATACATTTTAACATCAATTTGATATAACTTGAAATTCATTTGAGAGGCATAGGCAAGTAGAATCCTTATAGCTTCTAATCTAGCAACAAGTACAAAGGTTTCTTCACAGTATATTCCATCCTCTTGACTATATCCTTGTGCAACTAGTCTTTAGTTATTTCTAAATATTTTTCATGATTCATTAACATTATTCCCAAAAACCCATTTAGTGCATATGTTCAATGTGTCCTTAGGTTTATCAACTAATTACCATACTTTGTTTCTTTCAAAATGATTTAATTTTTCTTGCATATCCATCACCCAAAATTCATCACTGATTGCATAATTGATATTTACGGGTTCTATCTTTGAAAGCAAAGAATGATGTAAAACCTGATTTCTCAGAGAATCTCTAGTCTATGTCCCTCTATCAATATTTCCTACAATAGAATTTAAGTGGTGGTTCCTTAAATCCTTGTTGATCTGGTAAATGTAGGACCAGAAATTTCATGTTCTTATCTATGTTCGGGTCCATCAGAAGCAGATTCTGGAATATTTCCAAAACTAGTAGTCTTTTTAATAGGTTCCCTGAAATTATCACTAAGGTTCAGAAGAGACAAATCATCCTCAAGATTTTCAAGAGAAGGTTTAGGTTCATGCGGACCAGTTTCATTAAATTTGATGTGAACTGATTCTTCCACACATTTTGTTCTTTTATTAAAAACTCTATAGGATTTTCTAGATAAATAATAACCTAGAAAGATTCTTTCATCACTCATGGATGCAAACATATCAAGATTGTATTTAGTATTGAGAATAATGACATTGCAACCAAAGACTCTGAAGTAACTAACTTTAAGTTTTCTATTATTCCACATTTAATAAGGGGTCTTTTTTAGATCATGTTTAATCAAGACTCTATTTATAATATAACAAGCTTTATTAATAGATTCAGCTTAGAAATAAACAAGTAAGTCATATTCATTTATCATAGTTCTTGTAATTTCTTGATTTGTTCTATTTCTTCTTTCTACTGAACCATTCTGTTAGGGTTTACTAGGGGCAGAGAAATTATGATTATAGCCATTATGTGGGCAGTATGATTCAAATTCATGATTTTCAAACTCACGACCATGATCACTTCTTAAGGTTTTAATCTTATTTCCACTAAGGTTTTCTACAGACTTGGAGTATTTCATAAAGTAAGAAAAATATTCACTTTCATGAGTTAGAAAATATCCCCATGTATATCTAGAAAATTCATCTAAAAGGACATAGACATAATGATTCCATTTTAAACTAGAAACATTTGATGGTCCAAATAAATCCATGTGAACCAACTCGAGAGGTTGAAAAGTTAAAACTAATTTTTTTGATTTAAAATAAACTTTATGATGCTTTCCCTTTTGACAGGGATTAAAAACATTGTCTGATGGGAATTAAAGTTTAGGTAGGTCTCTAAATAAATTCTTTCTAGTTAGTTTACTATGTGAATGAACATTGTAGTGTCTTAATCTTCTATTCCATAGCCAGGATTCTTTACGAAAATAATTTAAACAGGTAACCTTTTGTTTGGCTAATGAATTTAAATCTACAGCATATACATTTTCATTTCTTATGGAAGAAAACATTATAACACTTTTAGAATTAAAAACATTACAAGAATAATTTTTGAACTTAACATTAAATCCATCATCACACAAATGAGAAATTCTTAACAGATTATATATCAGTCCATCAACAAGTAAGACCTTAGAAATTAAAATTGAATCAGTGTTACCAATTTGTCCTAAGCCGATGATTTTTCCTTTTGAGATACCACCAAAGGTGACATTTCCTTTTTAAAACATGAGAAATCTCTATTCATATGCCTTGAACATCCACTGTCCAAGTACCATGTCTTCCTACATGAACTTTTTATATAGATTTCCTACAAAACAGGTTTAGACGGAATATGATTTTGGTACCCCGATTTTCTTAGGTCGAGAAAGGTTAGCAAGAAATACTTTTGGTACCCATATTTGTCTAATGGGTTTCATATAATCAATATATTCAACAGACTTTTAATGATATTTATTTTTTGATCTATAACTATGTGAATAGCTAGTCGAGACATAATAATTTCCCGAAGTAGAACTAGAAGCAAACTATCATGTTTTTGGAATAAATCTATTTTTTGGGATCTGTCTCTGTCTAGGTTGATAGCCTAACCTAGTAGTATAATTTGGTGCTACTTGTTTTCCATGAATTTGTGTTAGTTTAATCTTTCTATTAGTAAATTTTTTCAAATCTTTTATGATTTTCTCATTAGACAGTTTCAGTTTGGTAATTTTTTTAATAGTTGAGCATTCTTTTACTTTTCTAATTTTACTGCATATTTGACAGTGCTAGCTAAAGCATACTGTTTATTTGAGGCTTTATACTTGTCTTTTATCTCATTCCAAGTATATTCTATCATGTTACAATATTCAAATAACTCTTCACTAGACCTATTTTTAGAATCAGAATTAGAATCTTCCCCAGAATAATAATAATTTAAAATAGAAGTATACAATGTTACCTCATATGTGTTTTTCATGAAACACATATTAGATTTTTGAGATTTTTGATCCTGAGTGGAATCAGAATCACTTGAACTATGTTTTGATGCACTCCAGGTTGCTTTTATAGGTTTCTTATATTTTTTGTCCTTGTACTCATATTTCACCTTGTAATTTAATTTTGGACAGTCTGATTTCACATGTCCTTTCCTATTGCGTTCATAGCATACTATGTCATCACTTTTATCAGTTCTTTTCCAATCCTTCTTGCAATGACGTTTATTGTCATACATTCCCTTATAATTTAATTTTCTAAAAAACATTTTCTTTCTATAAAACTTCCAGAAACATCTGTCTATCTTAGCCACGTTATCATCACTGCCAGATTCACTCTCTTCGCTACTCGAACTATCTCTTTCACATTGATTTTTTCCTTTTTCCTTATTTATTTAAGTACAATTATTGAAATCTATAGACTTATTTCTTGGTTCATGATCTTCTTCCATGTCTACTTTATGTTCTTCTTCATACTTCATTAATTTACCAATGAGTTACTCAATATGAAATGCACTACTGTCATAAGATTCTCTAATTGAAACAGATGTTCCTCTCCATATGTCTAGCAAACATCTTCATATCCTAATGAATTTCTCTTTTGTAGGATTAACTTTTACATGTGAGCTCATTGTATTTACTATTTCTTTTAACTTGAGATACATGTCAGAAATAGATTCATCAAGATTAATTTTAAAATTATCATACTTAATAGTGTAGGTATTCAATCTTATTCCCTTAACATTGGTTGTTCCCTCATTAGAAATAGCCAAAGTATCCCAAATTTCATATGAATTCTTACAAACAGATATTCGATTAAATTCTTCATATCCTAAAGCAAAATACATAGCATTCATTGATTTATAAAAATTATTATAATAAACTTTATTATGTTCATCCCAAGTAGTTATTTCTGTTTCTAGAATCTTATACTGAGTCTCTATAGCAGTCCAGATATCAAATCCCATACTTTCTAAAGGAATTCCCATTTATAGTTTCCATTGGGAATCATTAACACCATTAAAGAAAGGTGGTATCTTGGTATCAACACCTTCTTATCTATTATACATAATTAAATTTTAGCTAATATATTGAAAGATGAATTTTTTTAGATATAACAGAAATTTTGAGATATTTAAGATACAACGAAAATCACAGTTGAAAAACAGAGTGTTTGAAAATACTTTATAAATAACACCCTCTTATACCAAATGATTTTCGGAGTGGAAACTCAAGAGGGGGGGGGGTAATTATGTTCCAATTAAAATTTCAATTTAAAATATTAATGATAACAAATACCCAAATTTAAATAAAAAGATAAACTGTAGTGAATTTTTAATATAGTAAAGGTTAAGTTAGGTTCTCAAGAGATTGATTAGTTCTCATTTAGTCTAATCTGAAGATTAAATTAACTTTTGAAACTAACCTACTGGGTTACAATAAATACAAACACTTTCTTGTTTAAATATTAGAGTTACTTTGAAACAGAATTTAATTTCAAAAAACATAGCAGTGGAATATGCTATATAGGTTTAACTAAAATAAACAAGCACAATAGTTTTAACCAAGAGGTTTAGTCTCAAGGTGAGACTTAGTCCTCTCAAATAGTTTTATATATAACATTCATCCAAACCCTAGATCGGGGTTTACAACAGTACTCACACTGTCTAGGTCCTCAATCCTCAACCATAGATCAATGTGGGAAATCTAAAATAACAACATCTCATAGCCTGTCCAGGTCAAACATGACCTCTACCACTATCCACAATGCAATATAAGAGTGTAAGGTAATTATTGAGTGAGGATTTAGAAATACTTCAGTTCTACACAGGAGACATGGTGTGTTTATAATACAGGACACACGTTCCTCAAAAAGTAAATAAATTAAACACAATAGAGAAAAACTAATAGAGATGAGATTAGAATTATCTATGTGTTTTGAGTGAATCTTTGGACTCCATGGATTGAATGCCGGTGATGCTTTGAGTCCCTCTCTAGTTTTAGTCAAGAAAAACAGAGTGTCTTTTTTGTATTTTACTTGCAGGTCAAAGTTGACCATCTTGATCA
The DNA here is from genome assembly GCA_963277665.1 of Viscum album. Classification (NCBI taxonomy): domain Eukaryota; kingdom Viridiplantae; phylum Streptophyta; class Magnoliopsida; order Santalales; family Viscaceae; genus Viscum; species Viscum album. Next base: position 1,216,459,612 of record OY728137.1, read on the forward strand.
GCTTGAGTATAGGTGAAGTCATTGGGGATCTTTACTCCTTAAATGTTCAGGTTCTAAATATTCAGTATGTATTCTTCCTTCTTCTTCTATTCATGTAAGTACTTGTGTATCTCAAAAATATTGTTTCGTATGTTCATGGAAAGTCTGATCAACTCTTGTACCCATAGTTGTTTTCGAGGTTCCCCTTTATATATATATCCTCAGCTCCGACAATTGGAATGATTACCTTTTTACAGGTATGAGGTAAGGTTCCCAGACATGCCAACAACGATCATTAATTAATAAAATATGCATTAAAAACATCAAATATGACCATTTATAAATAAACAAATACATAGAGTTTTTAGAGAAACAATGACTAGTTTTCATCAATAGCTCTTTGTATCAGTGAGATTGTAGTAGTGGATGTGTAACGGTAGGTCATGCATCAGTAACTGTTAGTCTCTTTAACGGTAGCTCGCATGAATCAATAGCTCCTTCTATCTGTAGTTCCTTATATTGGTAGTTCCTTCAATCAATGGATCCTTCTGTCAGTAGCTCCTTCTATCGGTAGACTTCATATCGGTAGTTGTCTATCTGTCTGTATCAGAAGACTTCATATCGGTAGCTGTCTGTCTATCTGTATCAGTTGACTTCATATCGGAAGCTATCTGTTTGTCTGTTTTAGTAGACTTCATATCAGTAGTGGTTTGTAAATCTGTATCAGTATACTTTATATCAGTAGGTGTTTGTCTATCTGTGATCATTTCTTATCAGTAGACTATGTAACAATAGATTTGTTGAGTGACATAAAAATGTAATACTAATATGTTCCATTCAAATCATATCCAGAGTGATTTAATATTATTTCAAAACATTTATAAACGTAGATAAACATTGATTATCATATTCCAATGATTATTTTGGTATTGTTTTCAACTCAATAGAAGGATGATATAATTTAACATATAGATATGATTATTAAAACATATTAAAACATAATTGAGATTATCAAAACAGGTGATGCCAACATTATGTATGAATTGTTGTTTTGTTGACCCATATATATTTATTATGAGAGCTACTATGTGGTCAATGACCAGAGGGGGTAGACTACGATTGCTACCCCACGGGTCATTATTAAACGACATGATGTTATGTTGACTCAGGGGTATTGACCGTGAGAGCTACCCAGGTGGTTGTTTATAAATGAATTATTTCTATGTTAGACCAAATGGTTCAGTAAATGAGTGATACCAAGAGGTTCATTATTAATTGAATTACTTTTAATGTCTTACCAGGGGGAATTAGACTTTGGGAAAATTCCTAATGGGTCATTATAGAATAATTTAATGCAGGTTACAAGTCTGAAAAGAGAATGAAAAAGCTTGTAATTGGTTTTACATGATTGTTTAGATGGTATTCTATGACCTATGTCTATTAATATTACACTGGAGATACAGATCTTAGGCTAGATCACAAGTATTTTATGATTTAACTAATTAATAATAAATGTAAAATAATGTAATTGGAAACTGTATGATTGTTTACTTTTGCGTATTTTATTTTTTATTACTTCATTTTTGCATATTACCTACAATGTATATATTCAATAATAGTTAGGAACATATTATTTGGTAGTTCTCTATAGGGACTCGTCTCACACCCTTCTTGGGTAATGATTTTATACCCAAACTTATTATATGAATGCAGGTATAGATAAGGGATGGCGCCTTTCTTCCTTAGGTACTTGATATATGCTTGATGTGGAGAGCATAAGACCAGGCCAAGGCTTGTGATAATATTGGTGTTTACTATTTATCTATTCTTTGGTTTCAGTATTATATTCTGATCATTTTGACTAGTTTGGATATTTTCCTAGACACGTATGACTTACATATTTTAGTTGTTGAATGAATGAGAAAAAGACCATGTATTTGATCCTGTGACTAATGACACGGGTGGATAAACATGGGTTGTACACATTGTGTCTAGATTATACACGTCGTGCATTAATCTATGGTGTATCTGGACATGTGACTAACTACCTAGATGTGCAAAACTTTTGGGAACACTCCATGTCTAGGGTGAACACCCCGTGTAGTGTTGCACCACTAGAACCATGTAGTTATAGCCATGTAGAATTACCTGGGAAGGAGGGAATATCAAAGTACATATTGTGTCACATGATGAACATGTTGTGCATATGGGGTGTTACACGACTAGGTTGGCAATAGTTCACTCCCACGTTAAGGCTTAAGAGAACACACTTTGTAGTGGTTCTACACGTTGTGTAACCCTATTTTGTAAAAATTGAATTTTTTCCTTATCATGTACAATTATTTCACATTTCAGTTGAAATACATTATAATTTTGAAGTGAGGTGTGTGATTGACCTTTCAGAACCATTCCACCAATACATCATCTGGTCGTATTCCAGATGCAGGTTGATGATCAGATACTAGAAATGGTAGAACATGGACTACCATCAGATCATCCCATCATGCATTCCATGGAAACAATTGTTATACCAGACGTAGGTATTATTGCATAGTTCAGTGAATTCTTTATGAGGATTATGAAAACCTTACAAGTATCACCACATCCTACCCTGAGTATGGAAGAGATGACGTGGGTTTTCTTATTGCACCATCTTCCCACTTTTTAGGGGATAGAGGACTAAAATCTACAAAGTTATTGTTAGAGGCCATGCTTTCTATCATTATGAAACAGGAGAACCCTCTTATGAGGAGGTTGAATCTCATGACTTATCTGCTCCTGTTTCTTCCAAGAGATGGTGGGATGTTATATCCGAGGAGGGACACCATTGTGATATGGATTAGTAAGAGTTTCAGAAGTCTTTCTTTAATTACTTATACCATAATATGGTGAGGGCCATCCTAGCCCATGAGTTGATGCATTTGGATCAGGGTGTTAATTCAGTGATGGATTATTATTCTCTCTTTACAATGCTTCAGCACTTCAAACCTATTGAGTGGGGTGAAAAGTTATCACTGGACATGTGATTTGAGGATGGACTTAGGTATGACATCTGATCGTAGGTGAGTGTTTTAAAATTGACTTTAGTGATTTATAGATTAAACCAAGGACATATTAACATGCACAATGTAAGGGAGTTTATAGTGGTGAGCCAAGGTGTTTCAGCATCCAGGGATGGTACTCCTTTGACTAAGAGTAGGATGCACTGCAAGGATATTTCTTCACCTAGCCAAGTGGTGTTATACTAGTGCTGGATGACTGGCCATACATAATCACATTTCCTGAAGGACCCAGTCAAGTGACGATATTGCAGCAATATTGTCCTTTGCCAGCATTTTTTATGGATGATCTTTATAGAATTAAGTGAGAAGAGATCTATTATAAATCCTTGCTCATGAGTCGTACCACTAGTTCCTCCCAAATCAGGGAACAAGAGTTCATCCGACTATTCATGCAGAGGTGGTGGTCGTGGTCATGGTAGCCAGACAGTAGGTATCAAGTGATAGTAGGTTGGAGCAACTAATGGTATCCAGGCATGGTCTTAGGTTTATGGTATAGGTCAGAATTTTTTAATGCAATAGACCAAGCAGCAGTAGGATCCCAGACCCTCTACGGTTAGAGGTACGATTCTAGTAGCATTATTTTTTTCTTAGGACCTTTTTGATATAGTGCCTTCCTATTGTTTTATATCTATTTATATTTTAGATAGGTTGTATGACAACCCTGCTTTTATTACAAACTTAAACATGATTTATTACATAAAACATCACTTGATACAACAAAGAATATAGAGAGGTTTATTGTCTTTGGGGCGTAGGACCATTACATAAAAACTTAAAAAATGAAATACAACATCTTTATTGAAAACATCCTTTACATGACCACTACATTCCCTCATACATAGCATTTCATGGGATAACCTGAGGACATGCATAAGAAAAGGGTGAGCTATAAATCCCAGTAAGGGAGTACACATGGAATAACATGGGGAGTACAATACATGTTAGACAATAGGAATATCAATAGTGCATATAAGAAACATGAACATAAAGGCATGATAAAGCATGATAATTATAACATGGAAATGTGGCAAGAACACTTAACATGGAATTAGCATGAGCCAAGGCTCATTGCACATGGAGCATGAGTAAATCCTCATTTCAAATAAAGCACAAGTAAACCCTTTTTGCACTTTAATTAGCATGATTCAACACTCATTGCACATGACGCACCATGATACTATACTTTACCCAATGCATTGGAGCGCTATAAGGGCGCACCTTTCTTAAACATTTCATTTCATGCATAAGTGTGCCTCATGGATCATAAAACATGGATTCAAAAAAAACATAATCATTTATTCCACGATAAAGGAATGTGGAATTCATACATGAAACATTACAATAAATAATTAAATTTTTATAAAGTTGAATACCATTTATGGAGAAATGGGCATGGTATTCACTACACAATGACATTGGCTTAGAAAATCGGTGTGATTTCGGCAGCGTAACAGCGTGACATAAGAATTCATAAAAATGGTTGATGAGATAGAAAAGGGTTTCTCATCATATTTACATGTAATGGATAGTAATGAGGTCATATAGATACATTTCCCAACAATTGTAATGGAAATTAGATTAATGATACAAAAACATTGCTTGAATGTAAAAGAGGAGAGAGAAGTTCCTTTCGGAATTTCGGCATAGTAACGGGTGTAAATGAGAGGCATTTAATGAGATATAAAGGAGTATACCATCATTCAAACATAAATAGGGAAGTATGAGGGAGGTGCGAAACCATACCCCAACTTTCATAATTGAAATTAAAAGGGAAAAACAACTTAAAGAAAATTGGACAAAAATGAGAAAGGAAGAAAAAACCCTTACATGGAAGTGTGCTTCCAAAGGATAGAGAGAGGATTGAGAAAGGCTTCTTGGGAGCTTGGGGCACCTTGGGAGGATTTTAGAGAGAGTAGGGAAGAGGTTGGACGAACTCTAAAGGCTTTGAGTGAGGAGGAAGTGGGAGCTTGGGTGGGTTTATATAGGAAAGGTGAGGGAATTATTTATTATTTAGGTTTGGGACCCCTTATATTAAATTAATCCAAACCACAAACCATCCCATGGTTTTTGCCCATGGTTTTTGGAAAAGAGAATAGGAAAACAATATTTTATAAGGCCAAAGTCCGAACTTCTTAAAATATTAGGGTTTCTTATGTGGAGGTGAGTCACACTCCCATGAAAATTAATTTAAAAAGGCAAGGTGTTGAATAAGTCTTGAGGGGTCCATTAATGATTTTAAAATAAAGTTAAACAAACCCAAAATCACATTATTTTAATGCTAAAACATATATTGGCCGAACATAATGATTAGAGTATTTTATTACATCACTGTTGGGTCATTATGATGTCATAAAATCCATTATATATTTAAACGGTATTTAATTTTTACTCAAAAATTAGACTATCTCATAAAATTATGAAAAACTCACCGTTGGATAATTTTGACGTCCTAATTCCAAAAATAACATTTATTTTATATAAATAATTTTCTAAATATGTTAATTTTATCTTTTAAAATGAAAACCGACATTTATAAAAAATTCACAGGTTTGGACAGAAATGGATTTCAAACCTTAATAAAAATTATAATTGCATTCATAAAATTATAAGATCATTTATAGTTAATAAAAATTAATTTAAGAATAATAATAATATTTTATTAAAATATTATTTAATTCAAAAATCCCTTAATTTAATAAAATAGAATTCTAAGTTAAATAATAACTAAAAACACTATTTGTACTTTAAAAACTATTTACAATGTATCAAAAATGACTAGACATTATATTCATTATTATATACAAAAAAATAATGTACATGACCATAGTTCTACTTATTTGTTACATAACCCCTTAAAACAGCTGCATAAGACCTAAGGGTAAGGTGTGCGATGGTGACAGACTCTTGGGGTGGCTTGGATAGCATCGATCGAGTGGTAATTTCAATCAACTTCCACTTTTCCCGTGGACGGTCATGTTCGAGCTTGAGAAGATGAAGCTCAGCTTGGGATTGGTCAAGGGCGAAGCCCAAAGACACCACCTCTTTTCCGAGCTCCAACAAATGGGCTTCGTACGGAGCATTTCTACTAGACGAGGCAATCACTTCCTTTGTCTAAGTAAAATAGGATGTGTTAAAGCCCTATATTTATACTAATCATGTGATCACTGTTCAACAGCTATATTAGCAATGGTCAAAATTATTAACATAAAACCAATGAAGTTGACATTTTATATAAACATAAAGATACATTTAATTAGATCAAGCAGGATTTCCATTAATGAAACTTTGGGTCGTTACAATATTCCCCCCTTATGAAATTTTTCCCTCCAAATTTTACTTTTCCCACACTAAAACAAATGTGGGTAACTCAGCTTCATCATATCCTCCAATTCCCAAGTCGCTTCTTCAATATTTTGGTTTCTCCTCAACACCTTGACGAGGGGCATTGTCTTATTTCGTAGATCTTTTTCTCTACGATCTAATATCTTCACAAGTTTCTCCTTATAAGAAAGATCATCTTTCAATTGTACCACCTCAGAAGAGAGTACATGTGAAGGGTCCGGTATGTACTTCCTTAAGAGGGATACATGAAATACATAATGTACTTTTTCCATAGTAGGTGGAAGTGCTAGTCGATAGGCCATAGCCCCGACACGATCAAGAATCTCGAAGGGGCTGATGTACCTTGGACTAAACTTCCCTTTCTTTCCAAGCCTCATGACCTTCTTCCATGGAGATATGCGTAGAAAAACCATGTCTCCAACTTTAATCTCAAGGTCTCGTCGACGGTTATCAACATAACTCTTCTGTCGAATCTGAACTGCCTTGATATGCTGCTGAATGGTTTTCACATTCTCCACCATTTTCTCGACCATTTCTGGTCCAAGCATCTTACGTTCACCGACCTCATCCCAACATGCCGGTGTTCTGCACCTTTTCCAATACAGCGCTTCATATGGTGCCATTTGGATGCTCGAGTGGAAAAAGTTATTATAAGAGAACTCAACAAGAGTAAGATGTTGATCCCATCCTCCTTTCAAGTCCATTGAGCAGGCTCTCAACATATACTCAAGTGTTTGGATAGTCCGCTCGGATTGGCCATCAGTTTGAGGATGATAGGCCGTACTGAAGTTCAGTTCAGTATTTAGAGCATTTTGAAGACTCTTCCAAAACATAGAGGTGAATCTTAGATCTCGGTCAGACACAATAGATAGTGGTACTCCATGAAACCTTACCACTTCCCTGATATATATCTATAACTGTTGATCCAATGATAAATCCTCCCGAATTGCGATGAAGTGTATAGTCTTTGTAAGGTGATCCAAAACAACCCAGATTGAATTGTTGCATTTGGATGTCCTTGGAAGTCCGGTGACAAATTCCATGGTGATGTTCTCCCATTTCCATTCTGGTATGGGCAATGGTTGCATCATCCCCTTAGACTTATGCCTCTCTGCCGTCACTTGCTGACACACCAGGCACTTTGATGTATATTCAGCGATCTCCTTCTTTATATTATCCCACAAAAACTTTTCTCGGAGTTCTCAATACATCTTTGTTCTCTCTGGGTGAATAGAGAAATTTGAACTATGTGCATCATCCAAAAGTTCCTTCTTTAGCTCCGGACATGATGGAACACATAGACTTTTCCCAAACCGCACAATTCCTTCTTCATTAACATTAAACTCTAAGGATTTCCACTTTTTGATAGCTTCCACTTTTTCATGAATTCCCAGATCATCATTTTGAGCATCCATTAACCTTTATAAAATAGATGGTTGAGCGATAATATGTGATAGGATTGATGATGTTCCCTTCTCTATGATTCCCATGTACATCTTTATCAAGTCTAAGAAGATTGGATCCTTCTCAATTCTCATCATTGATAGAATCGATGGATCCTTTCTACATAGGGCATATGCCACCTTGTCCGCTTTCCCAGGGTGGTAATGTATTGAATAGTCATAATCCTTGATGAGCTATATCTATCTTCTCTAGTGCATATTAAGCTATTTCTATGTGAATATATATTTAAGACTCTTGTGGTCAGTATATATCTCACATTTCAATCCATAGATATAATGCCGCCAGATTTTCAAGGCAAAGATCACAGCCTCCAACTCCAGATCATGTGTTGGATAGTTTCACTCATGGATTTTCAACTGCCTTGAGGCATAGGATATCACTTTATCATTCTACATCATCACACATCCTAATACCTTCTTTGAAGCATCATTAAATACCACAAAAAGTTCCCCACTTGTGGGTAAAGTGAGCACGGGCTTAGTGATAAGCCTCCTTTTCAACTCCTCGAAGCATTCTTTGCATTCATTACTCCAAGAAAACTTTACTCCCTTCCGAGTTATCTTGGTAAGAGGGTTGGACAATCATGAGAAATTTCTCACAAATCGGCGATAATATCCAGCTAACCCCAAGAAGATACGGATATCCATTACCGATGTTGGCCTCAACCATCCCTCAATTGCATTTGTTTTGGAGTAATCCACTGATATCCCATTTCTTATGATGATATGGCCCAAGAATGATACTTCCTTCAACTAGAACTCACACTTTATGTACTTTGCATAGAGATTCTCCTTGCACAAAGTCTCTAGTACAGTTATTAAATGCTCCTCATGATCCTCCATGGTTTTGGAATATATTAGAAGATCATCTGTAAAGACTACCAAAAATTTGTCTAGGTAATCTCTAAAGACTCTATTCATTAGGTCCATGAATATTTCTTGAGAATTGGTGAGTCCGAAAAGTATTACTATGAATTCATAGTGCCTGTATCTTGTAAAAAAAGCAGTTTGGGGACATCTTCCCTCTTCACCCTTACTTGATAATATCCCGACTGCAAGTCCACCTTGGAAAAGTATTGTGCTCCACGCAGCTGATCAAACAAGTCATCGATTCTTAGGAGAGGATACTTTTTCTTTATCGTGATTTTGTTATGTTCACGATAATCGATGCAGAGCTGCATTGACCCATCCTTCTTCATGACGAAGAGGACTGGTGTACCCCATGGTGAAGCACTTGGGCGTATAAACCCTTTATCCAGATTCTCCTGTACTTGTTTTTTCAGATCTTCAAGATCAACAACAGCCATTCCATATGGAGTCTTGGATATCGGTAGTGCCCCAACTATAAGTTCAATTGAGAACTCAACATCTCTTCTAGGAGGTAGACCAAGCTGTTCCACGCAAAACACTTTAGCAAATTCCCTCACAATAGAAATTTCTTCAAGGATGGTTTCTTCCATGGACTCAATCATTTGAGCTAGATACACGTGCTCATAAGGCAGTAATATACATACTTGAGATGATGGAGCTAAAATAGATTCATCTCCATCCTGACACTTGTACTGAATCGGGGGTCGATTTTCCATATGGAGTGTGATTTCCCTCTCCCGAAAATTTATATTGGCTCTACATAAGGAAAGCCAATCCATGCCAAGAATTGCATCAAATTCCACCAGAGGGAGTATGAAGAGGTTCTCCAGGAAATTCAATCCACTAATTATAACAGGGGAGGACTTTTCTTCATGGGATGCAATTATTTCCCCATTTTCCATACTCAACGACATCTTTACTTCCATGATTTTTGGTGGTGTTGGGATTGTTCTACTAAACATTCGAGATTTAAAAGAATGTGTAGAACCTAAATCAAAAAGTATGTTCGCTATTATTGAATGAATAACTAGCATACCTGTCACCACTTCGTTTTCGGGGTTCACTTCGGCAGCAGTGATGGTAAAAGCTCTTCCTTACTGCCTTGAAGGTTGTTGGTTGCCTCCTAAAACCTATGGATTAGGGAACTGATTTGAAAATTGACCAGGTTCTTTATATTTGTAGCATTGAACAATGCGTTGAGGTTCTAATGGAGCGTTCCTCTCCTCTGTCACAGATGCGGGCCTTTCTTGATGACAGTTAACAACTAGGTGCCCTTCTCTTTTACACCTGAAGCATTTCCTCGTCCCCTTAAAGCAATTTACACGGTGCTTCTTTCCACACTATTGGCAAGTGGGGTGCTGGATCTTCTTAGCACCGTTGGATTTATCCATCAGACCACCAGCATTGAATTCCACCTTACGATTCTTGTCCCTATGATACCCATGTGATTCCCCGATCTCAATTTCATCCTTGAGGGCACATCGGTCAATTTCCACATAGCTGTTGAAGTCATGGATCGCTGATGCTTTCCGTACGCTAGGCTTCATCCCACCAAAGAAGCGGTCAGCCTTGCATTTGAGGGTAATGACAAAGCCGGAAGCATATCATGCAAGCCTTGTGAAGTTTTCCTCATACGCTCCAATAGATTCTTCATATTTTTTCTTGGGGTAAAGGAAGTCCCTTTCCGTCTTAAGTCGGAGGGTGCGCGAAAAATATTTATCGAAAAACATATTCCAGAAATCCTTCCATTTCAACGCCTCGATCTCCTCCTCAAGCTTCGTAATTTTGATCAACGTCCACCATTGATCAGCTTCACCCTCTATACAATAGGAATCTAGGAGAACCTTATCTTGTTCATAACATTGAAGGATGGAGAAGATCTTTTCAATGGAGTTGATCTATTGTTCAGCGATCGTGGGATCAGATGATCCACTAAAAGTAGGAGGCCTTTGTCTTATGAAGCACTCGATAATGACTTGTTCTTTCTTAAGGAGGGGTTGAACGTTCCTCTTGACCTGTGTTTCTATTCAATGCTTGAGTTAGCTGAGAGAAAAGCATGACCATGTTCGCGATTACTGCTCCCATTGGATTGGGCATCTCATTAGTACAGTCATCACACTGATCTTCACATCGATTGTTATCCCGAGTCCTCCTATTACCAGCCATTGGCAGGAATAAAAGGAGTGTTAGGGGTAACACATAATGATTAATCCAAAGACAAAAGTTGATGACTTATAAATAAACGTTCATTTCCTTAACTCGTGAGTCTATAAGCTTCAATCTAGGATTTTAATGATCTACTTTCTATCATATATTCTTAGGGGCATTTTTTTCCCTTAATAAGGGTTCATACTAAGATTGTGAATTTATCAAAACGTATCCCCCGGGAGTGTCATAACCAAGAGTGCTGCAAGGCCTGTTTTCGTGCACCAGTTCCCGTTCGAGTCTTGCTCAAAGCGGTGTTTTCGGGTTTTACCCCTAGGATACATCTGTGACAGAGCCGCTCTACCTCCTCGTATCCAGACAGGGATGTATTTGTCTGATAAACCACTTACTCAGTACTTACCAAAAAATAGGGATGTTTTTATTATACATAGTCTTGTCTCTAAGGCATTACAAGGGTTTCCTAATCCCAAAAAATAACTAAACCTATCCTCTGATACCAACTATGACAACCATGCTTTTATTACAAACTTAAACATGATTTATTACATAAAAATTCACTTGATAAAATAAAGAATATCGGGTGGTTTTGTGTCTTTGGGGAATAGTACCATTACATAAAAACTTAAAACATGAAATACAATATCTTTATTGAATACTTGCTTTACATGACCACTATATTTCCTCGTACTTAGCATTGCATGGGATAAACTGAGGACATGCATAAGAAAAGGGTGAGCTATAAAGCCCAGTAAGGGAGTACACATGGAATAACAGGAGGAGTACAATAAATGTTAGACAATAGGCATATGAATAGATCATATAATAAAAATGAACATAAAGGCATGATAAATCATGATAATAATAACATGGAAATTTGGAAACAACACTTAACATGGAATTAGCATGAGCCAAGGCTCATTGCACATGGAGCATGAGTAAATAGTCATTGCACATAAATCATGAGTAAACCCTCATTTCACTTGAATTATCATGATTCAAAACTCATTGTAGATGATGTATCATGATACTAAACTTTACCCAATGCATTGGAGCGCTATAAGGGCGCACCCTTCTTAAACATTTCATTTCATGCATAAGTGTGCCACATGGATCATAAAGCATGGATTAAAAAAACATAATAATTTATTCGATGATAAAGGAATGCGGAACTCATACATGAAACTTTACAATAAATTAGTAAATGTGCATAAAGGTGAATACCATTGATGGAGAAATTGGCATGGTATTCACGACACAATGACATTGGCTTAGAAAATCGGTGTGATTTCGGCAGCGTAACGGTGTGACATAAGAATTCATAAAAATTGTTTATGAGAGAGAAAGGGGTTCCTCATAATATTTACATGTAATTGACAGTAAGGAGGCCATATAGATAGATTTCCCAACAATGTTAATGGAAATTAGATTCATGATACAAAAATATTGCTTGAATGTAAAAGAGGAGAGAGAAGTTCCTTTCGGAATTCCGGCATAGTAACGGGTGTACATGAGAGGCATTTAATGAGAGAGAAATGGGTCTCCCATCATTCAAACATAAATAGGGAAGTATGAGGGAGGTGAGAAACCATACCCCAACATTCATAATTGAAATTAAAAGGAAAAAACAACTTAAAGAAAATTGGACAAAAATGAGAAAGGAAGAAAAAACCCTTACTTGGATGTGTGATTCCAAAGGCTAGAGAGAGGATTGTGAGAGGATTATTGGGAGCTTGGAGAACCTTGATAGGATTATAGAGAGAGTATGTAAGAGGTTGGACGAACTAAAAATTATTTGACGGAGGCGGAAGTGGGAGCATGGGTGGGTTTATATAGGAAAGGTGAGAGAATTTTTTATTATTTAGGTTTGGGACCCCTTATATTAAATTAATCCAAACCACAAACCACCCCATGGTTTTTGCCCATGTTATTTGATAAAGGGAAGAGTAAAACAATATTTTATGTGGCCAAAGTCCTAAAATATTAAAATATTAGGGTTTCTTATGTGGAGGTGAGTCACACTCCCATGGAAATTAATTTAAAAAGACAAGGTGTTGAATAAGTCTTGAGGGGTATATTAATGATTTTAAAATAAGTTAAAGAAACCCAAAATCACATTATTTTAATTTTAAAACATATATTGGCCGAACATAAATATTATAGTATTTTATTAAATCACTATTGGGTCATTATGATGGCATAAAACACATTATATATTTAAACGGTATTTAATTTTTACTAAAAAATTTGACTGTCTCAGAAAATTATGAAAAATTCACCGTTGGATAATTTTGACATCCTGATTCCAAAAATAACATTTATATTATCTAAATAATTTTATAAATATGTTAATTTTCACTTTTAAAGTAAAAACCGACATTTATCGAAAATCCACAGGTTTGGACAGAAATGGCTTTCAAACCTTAAAAAAAATTATAATTGCAGTAATAAAATTATAAGATCATTTATATTTAATAAAAATTAATTTAATAATAATAATAATATTTTATTATAATATTATTTAATTAAAAAATCCCTTAATTTAATAAAATATAATTCTTAGTTAAATAATAACTAAAAACACTATTTGTACTTTAAAAACTATTTACAATGTATCAAAAATGACTAGAAATTATTTTCATTATTATATACAAAAAAATAATGTACATGAACATAGTACTACTTATTTGTAACATAAACCCTTAAAACAGCTGAATAAGTGCTAAGGGTAAGGTGTGCGATGGTGATAGACTCTTGGGGTGGCTCGGATAGCATCGCAGGAGTGGTAATTTCAATCAACTTCCACTTTTCGCGTAGACGGTCACGTTCGAGCATGACAATATGATGTTCAGCTTGGGCTTGGTCAAGGGTGAAGCCCAAAGACACCACCTCTTTTCTGAGCCCCGAAAAATGGGCTTCATACGGAGCAATTCTACTGGACGAGGCCATCACTTCTTTTGTCTAAGTTAAATTGGATGTGTTAAAGCCCTATATTTATACTAATCATGTGATCACTGTTCAACGACTATATTAGCAACGGTCAAAATTCATAACATAAAACCAATGAAGTTGAAATTTTAGATAAACATAAAGAGACATTTAATTATATCTAGAGGGATTTCCATTAGTGAATCTTTGGGTCGTTACAGGTTGGGCTCTATATCATTACTTATAATAATGTTATGATGCTAGAAACTTAATTGGGGATTAGGATGGCTAGCGTGTGTTAGTGCCTGGTGTTCCCACTCAAGGATGGTTGGTGTCACTTCTTATAGGACCTCTATTTCTTAGAGATGACATATTTCTATGTCATTCTCAGAATGGACTGGTTGGTCTCCTTTCAGGCCTTTGTAGACTACTATCTCTATAGGGTGAGTTTCACGTCATCAGAGGGTGGGCCTTTTCAACACAAGGGAGAACAAGATGTCTGGGTGAGCATATCAGGACCTAGGCATCATTGTTTGGGAGTAATTACAACACATTTCTAGTCTATATCTAGATGACCATGGGAATTCACATATGAATTTTCTTCTAGTGATGGATCATTTCATATATGTCTTTCTAGACATGTTTTTAGGTTTACCAACATAGAGAGAGAGCCATATTTTTCTGTTGAACTTCTTCCAAGATTAGCACCGATTTCCATTTCCCCTTATAGAATTGCTACACTAAAGATACAAGAGCTCAATAAGCAGTTAGGGGAGTTGCATTAAAAGAGATTCATCCGACCCAGAATGTCCCCATGGGTTTCGCATGTCCTTTTTTCGAAGAAGGCAGATTTTAACCTCATAGTTTGTGTGTATTATTGGAAGGTGAACTTGGTGAAAATCAATAAACAATATCCAATTCCATGGATTGATGATCTCATTGATCATCTATTGGGAGATTTGTTGTTCTCAAATATTTACATGAGTTCTAGTTGACATTAGTTTCATGTTAGACCATCAGATATACCTCTTACAACCTTTTGAAGTAGGTAGGGTCTATAGATGTTTTTGGTTATGCAGATTGGTATCACGAATTCACCGACAATTTTCATGGTACTGATGAAGCGATTGTTCCATACTTACATGGATTATTTTTTAGAAGTCTTCGTGGAAATTATCTTCGTGTACTCTCATACACTACACAACCATTCCACCCATCTTGAGGTCATATTGACTACACTAAGAGAGAATTATTAATATTATATGCTCTCAAAGTGACACATTTGGAATGACTAAATTCAATTCTTGGGTCATTTTATCATAGACACCGAAGTATCTGTAGACCTAGAGAATGTGAGAGATGTAGCTTCCTAGGGGAATCCAAAGAATGAATTTGATGTAATTTTTTTTTTCTGGGGATGGGTGGTTACTTCATGAATTTTATAAAAGACATTTCACACTTAGCAGCGCCACTGAAGGGCCTAACAAATAAGGGTGTGAAACACTTGTGGACTAATTCCTGTGATTTAGCCTTTCAAGAGTTGAAAGGGAGATTGACTTCATCACCGATAATGATTCTGCCAGAGATGGAAAACAATAACATCATTTACTAAAACGCATCAGATGTAATGCTGGGAGTAGTGCTTATACATGGGGAAATATTCATTTCATATGGGTCTTGGTAGTTAAGGTTACATGAGAGGAATTACTCAACACATGATATAGAGTTAGCAGCAGTTGTGCATGCTTTACGCTATTGGATACATTATCTTTTGGTTGAGGATTTTGTGGTATATACTTAGCACAAAAGTCTTAAGTATATCATTACTCTGTGAAATCATTATTTGAGACAGGCAAGTTGGGTTGAGTACCTTCAGTATTTTGAAAGTGATATTTGGTACATGCCTGAGAAAGGAAAAGTAGTGGATAATGAATTGAGCAGGAGGAATCAGATACATGTGTTTCATGAGGCCAACAGTTAGTGGTAGAATATTTCTATATTCCCCCAGATGAATTTAGAGGTGCACAACACACATGGGTTGATATTCCTTTCTTAGATCACGGCTATATATACTCTTATGGATCGAGTAAGAATGAGGAAAATATAATATTTGAAAGTCCTAGTCCTATGAGAGTGTGTGACAAGCAAGGACCCTACTCCGTGGTGAACTGTACGTGATGTCGAGTTCTTGTATATTTATGGAGGCATATGGGTGTCAATATATATATGAGTGGATCCAATGCAAGATTTTCATTCTTCGGTATGGGTAGTTTATCCGGGTGTCATCAAGATGTATCAAAATATACACTATCAGTATTAGTTTCTAGTTATAAAGAGGGATGTATCACGTTTTGTTACGAGATGTTCAACCCGTCAGCAAGTGAAGAAGTAGCATTAGAGACTGACATGGATTTTATAGCAATTACACATTCTCAAGGGGAAGTGAAATAATGCCATGATGGATTTTGTGACAAGTTTACCAAGTTCACCTAGAGGTAATGATGTATTTTTGATTGTTATCAATATTATCACGAAGGTTTCACCCTTCTTGCTGATTAAGGAAACCATTAGTGATGATGAACATGGAAGTTTTTACATTCAGTAGATTGTTTGTTTACATGGTGTTCCAAAGTCTATCATTTCATCTAGGGATGGCTAGATTACATCTCGTGTATGTTAGGGACTAAAGAGGGTTTTAGGCACATAGGTACATCTATGTACATCTTACGATCCCCAGAAAGATGGCCATTCCGAGCACACTATTCAGGTTTCGAAGGACATGTTTCGAGAAGACGTCTTGGATTTCAGGTGATCATGGGAGATACATATACCCCTAATGAAGTTTTCCTATAATAATATCTTTCATGTGATGATTCAAATGGAACCTTATGATTGTTTTTATGATAGTCCATTCCTATCACTCCTATAAATTGGGAGGTAGGAGAGGAAACTATGTTTGGATCTTGTCTTTTTAAGAAGACCACTGAGCATGCAGATTTGACTTGGAATACGATGGCTACTACATTGCCTTAGAATAAATGTTATGATAATCAATAGAGAAGACCTCTAGAGTTTGAGATTGGAGATCACATATTCATATGAGTCACACTAAGGTTGGGACACAAGAGGATTAAGGGATAGGGGAATCTTTCACTGAGATACATCGGGCCATTTGAGGTTTTAGAGAGTGTCAGGCTGGTTAACTATCAGTTTTAGTTCCCAAAGATGTACCGGGATATGCATGACATATTCCATGTTTCTCAGCAATGTTGTTACTTTTTAGAGCCATATCATATTTTTGAACCTGAAGAGGTTGAGTAGGTGGTAGATGCATCCTTCATGGAGCACCCTAGTCAGATTGTGGATCATCGCATGAAAGATCTCCACGGCAAATATGTTCCTCTGGTATGGGTACTATCCCATCACATCTGAGTACCAGATGTGACTTGGGAATCAGAGGCTAACATATGATCATAGTGGCTATAATTGTTTGAAGCTTCTTCATCACCACCCTTAGAATGGTAATTCGGGGATGACCTATTTTAAGGGGAGAAGTTAGTGAGAACACAGATTTTCATTTTTGGAATGGATCTTGATTTCAGGTTGTTTTTGAGAAATAAATAAGAAATGATAATTCTTTATGTAATCATTGTGTACTTATGAGTACCCCCTGTGTACCTAGGTACCACAGATAGTAATGTATTTTCCATGTAATGGTTGAGTACATAGACATGTGGTGACATAGCAGACCTCGTTAGGTGGGGGATGTTGAGGCTAATACATGGCGTGTACATTTATATAACACACCATGTACTTTTATTTTTATTTTATGAATCAGAGTGGGGTCACATACAATATCTAGAACATATTTCTTCTCCCCTCAGTTCTTACATGAGAGTGACAAAATGACTATTAAATTCAAACCCCTCCCGATTTTCTATCCAAGCTCCGATTCAGACATTGTGGGGTTTGTTGGAATCCCAACAGTGAGATATCAATTCCCCTAGATCCTCTCATCCTTATTCCACCACTCTCATGAGTATTTAAAGGTTGTATGTTTTTCACCTTTTGGTAGATCAATGTTGTTCTTGGTCAATTAAAGGGTCAATGTTCAAGAGTGTTGATTATAAAACATCAAGTTTGGTGGCTTGTGCCTTTCATTGTCTGCATTTGGATTATATATGTGTAATGTGGCACATTCCCATGATTGGGGTATTTCTTGATTTAGACATTAACCCGACTTATCAACTACTATGGGTTTATTGTTTGATAAAGGGTAGTTCCTTATGCATAAGATTGTGTACCTTATTGACAGGAGACACCATGGTTGTGTTTGCCTATTTTATTATTTGTGGTCATTTGGTTTAGGATGCCTATAGGCTTTCCATGATTTAATTCCTTGGTTTGTTAGGATGGATTTTCTGGTTATATGAAATTTCTGTGATATACATTGTGGAAGTGTGACCAAGGGGACTTTGATCTTGAGAGCTTCTTGAGTTAGGGTCATTTATGTATGAATTTTTTTTATGCTGACCCATAGGTATTGACAGTGTGATCTTCGAGGTGATTATATACCAATGGGGTTAAACCGTGAGAGCTACCATGATGGTCATTATTAAACGACTTGATGATATGTTGACTAAGGGTTATTGACTGCACGAGATGCCCAGGTGCTCATTTGTAATTTAATTATAGTTAGGTAAGACCAAAGGGGTTGTACTGTGACGTCTTCCTAGAGGGTCATTATTAAATAAATTGTGTGTTATGATATAACAAGGGGTATTAAACCGTGTGAACAGTCCCAAAGGTTCATATTGTAATAATTGAATGATGGTGAGGAGCCTACCAAGCCATAGCACAATCATGGATGTTTTCACAATATTATTTATTTGGCCTTTTGAGGAATCTATTTGTGACTATTTCAAAGGGGATATAGAGCTTAGGCTAGATACCAAGGATTATATGAGTCAACTGATTAATAATATATGTAAATGAATGTAGTTTAAAGCTGTAGGATTGTTTACTTTGGGGTATTTCCATTTTTATTAATTTATTTCTAAATATTACCCACTATATATATATATTTATTTATACTTAGACACATATATTTTTGCGTTGCCTACTAGATTTCGTTTCACACCCCATTGGGGTAATGCTTTTGGACCCAAACCGATTTTATCATTGCAGATATAGATAAGTGAAAACACATTTCTTCATCAGGTACTTGATTATTATTGGTGATGGAGAGCATGTGACCATGATGAGGCATGTTATGCTTTTGGATTTTACTATTAATAAATTAATTGTTTTCTGTATTGTATTTCCAGCATTGTGACTTTTTAGGGATTTTCTCCTAGACACATGATATGCATTTTTTATATCTGTTTGATTTGTTATATTACATTCAGTATTCCGCTGTTTTTTTTTTGTATGGAATTACTGCTTCCGCTATTGTCTACTACTTTCATTCTACTGTGTATACTCTCCCAATTAGGGAATAGTTTCCCCATTACTGTAATTTGGCCATTGCTGCTAGTTGGAAGCCTTTTTCATTTGGGGAAATGTTGTTGAGGTCAAGTGACCAACAAGGTTCGGGGCACCTTTGGGTGGCACCCGGAACCAGGACATTATATTTTCCCCATATGCAGAGATCATGATGGAGTGTAAGAAAAATTCATATGATATAGTTTATTGTGATAATTATTGATCACTTCAATATATTTACTATAACGAATACTTTAATGAACAATTACATCAATCATTATGATCTTATAAGAATTACCACTTTATTTCATTATTGCTAAATTTATTTTTTATCTATGTTAGTTTATAATTGAAATTTTAAATTTATATTAAAAATAAATTTATAAAATACTCAGATTATATTTTTAAAATATTGTAAATACATTAGTTATAATTTAATTATGATAACAAAAAACATGTGTTCTGTGAGTGGCCTCCTCAAAATTTTCCCTAGGCTTACACTATATTTCATTTCTTTGTAATATGAATTTACCAAGGTGATATTCTTGAAAAAAAACTCTTACCTGGGGAATGATATCCTATTCCAACATCAAACCATCCATACCATAACCACAACCATTCCCCAAGCCTCAACCACATTATCCTCATAATCTATATATCCACTACCACATGTCATTTATCTAATACAATAAGGAATCATGAACATGATGGAAATTATTCTCATTAACTCATCCAACCAAGAATGAACCAACCTATATCTTAACACATCATATATAGAACCAATCCACATTACCACACATGGTATGGAATTGGGAAGAGGGGTAGCTGACCATTCATCCTCGCCAACCCAGATATTTGGGAAAAACTCATAAACAATAATATTTGAGTATCTATAAGGTGATATGACTTCGATGGGGTGAATAAATAAATTTGAAGAAAAGAAAGTATATAAATACCATATAAAAGACCAACCTAGAGGGTTAAAAACAATTCAACCCCATCATGACCTATAACCACAACTAAAAAACCATCATTAAAATCATCATAACCACTATCACACATAATGAATACTTGGACCGAAACCACATTAGATAACTACAATAACCTTATATGATATCTATTTCATCACATCATTTTACCATCCTAAATTTTCAATTTTCAACAAATTTAAATTCACTTTCTCATTCACATTAAATTTTTAATGAGAAACCGCTCAAGTTGTTAGATACATATATCTTACGATAATTGATTCCATTACCTTTGATTTTTCATTAATTAATATTCCATTATCTAAAATATTCATTTCATGTTCATTTATCATTACATAACTTATCATTATATTTTATACTATAAAAATTTATCAAATTTCCCCACATAATTTAAAAAAGAAATCTCCCATAATAACCCACTCATACCCCCATTCTATCCCAATTAAGGAAACCATATCCCTACTATTTAACCAACGTTATCAACCCATCCATCATCAACCAAATGACAACAAAACAACTACACCACCCACACTAACAACCCATCATTCATAGATAAAAAGACATCGTCCATGCCAAACAACACATACAAGTACTCCAAACCAATAAGACAAACACCAATCTCTAATCCTCGATATATAAAAAACATTACCACTATTATCATACCAATAACAATATTCAGATTCACATCCTAGAAACAAATAATTATAAAATTACATTTTCTATTAATTTTATATTATATTTAGAAAACCTACATGAGTTACCATAAGAAATTCATTACACACATATCCTATTAATTAATGACATTAAATAATAATTCTTTTTAAAATAATGTTATTTCTATAGCTTGGTTTCAGCAAGAAATTTCTTTATCCCATCAACAATCATAATTTCCAAATATATGTAATAAAGTGTTCATTATCATTAAGAAATAACATTTACCTAGTAAAAAGATGTGAATTACTTCCCTCTACTTCTAATTTCTTTTAGTCCGTTTAATTATATTTCATTATCTTGATTCTTTTCATCCAACCAAATAAAACATAGTCATGATACTTCCATGATTTAAACCAATAAAGGTGAGATCATGAATCTTGTACCTTGATATAAAGCATTAATGAAATCACCACATATGAATATTGGAACCAGGGATCAAAAAACACCAAACTCAAAGGAAACAAACACTTTAATATAACCACGATAATTATAAATCAAACCATAATCTTAAATCAACGCAAAATTAAATATATCCACGAAAACCAAACTCCAAAATTTCAAAAGGCTAAGAAAAGACAGAATAATAGGAAGAGGTATACATTGATCTAATAGAGGTTAATATAAATTAATAATGATGTTTAAATTATCAATAGAGATAAAATTTAAACATTTTGTGGGGTTGGGGCCATCTAGGGTTTAAAGGAAGTGATTAAAATCATATCACGAGGTGACTAGACCCCTTATGCATTGAGATCATTGGACTAACCACCAACATGGTGTTGTTTCCAAAAAATAATTATAATTCCCCATAGGTAAAGGGGGAATTATTTTTATTATTAAGATCCCCAATAATTAATATCCTTAAAAACCATATAAATGAGATTTAACTATAAAATACCCTACACCATGATATTGATAATGTTGTTTCCGCTCCATAAAAGTTCACCACAATATTTTCCAAGACATATGGGGAACACTCTAATCATTTTACCTGTATATATCTAAGGCTATGGAACAGAGAGATCTAAATCACCATTACATTCATAATTAAACAAAATCCCTCATTGACTGCATGCCTCCATGCCCTCTACACTATGAGTTTCACACCTCCCTCTTCCTCACAAGGATAATACACCTATAATTACTCAAAAAAAACTCTCTTTACCATGTGTTAGAGCTCATCCCTATTTAACTAACGGAATTTATTCAAATAAAACACCCTCCAACATGGGTTTTTCATATCATATGATGATCCATGATAAAAAATGGATGTTGTCATTGGGAACATCTCTAAAAATCCCAGAAATCATGCCATTTAGCACCAAAACTGGTTTCACAACAATGACACACATGACAAAAACAAATATATTTTTTATCCTATAAATAGAGATAAATAACCCTTTAAAATCCCAAACTAGGAGATCCATATCTGTGCCACGAGTAAGTTTGTTACATGACATTAATCATGTTTCCCAATACACTATAGGTTGTCGACTAGTTTTGGGGGTCTAATATGATGTGTGGAGAAACTATACTCTCTCTATGAAAGTAGAAAAATATTGTATGTCAATATATAAATTTCCCAGATAATAATAAATAAAAATTTATTACTACACATCATATGATAATCCCATAATAGTGAAAATGACCATAAAAGTAGCAAATATTTCATTCTACACAAGTATAATGATTCTAATGAAAGAAAAAAATAATGATAGTGAAATCTCTCGAGTAGGTACCAAAATAATATATTGTTCCCTCATCGATGATCCATCCCAAATTTCGACTCGATCATCTATCATCGGGATCTTACCCTAAGTCTGTCCTACACATAATAAGCGTACATTGGTATCGATCAGCAGTCGGAGTAGGGTGTGGGTATAAATCAATATTCCACCACTAATGGGGCCTAAAAAATATCCACTATATAACAATGTATGCAGTTATATAAAGAATAATAAAAAATTATAAAAGTAAATAGGATTCACATATATTTGTCATTTGTTAACCACATTTTCCCTAGGCTAATGGTGACACCCCTGTAAAGCATACTTGCGTTAGACCATGCAATATTCTAAACTATACACTATATGGATTTTATTATTTATTATTTTATTGTATTAAATTATTCAACTTTACTCGAATATCATTTCTGTACATTGGTGTGTCATTAAAGGTACCCGTATCATAGATTCATGGAGTTTCAGTACATATCATTATCATGAGAACTTATAGCATCAATATATAACAAAAATCTCATGTACATAGCTGATCAATCCAACACCAAATCTCATGAAATTATTTGGGGCTGAATGAATCCATTTGGACACCCATGATTGAGGATAATTAGTAAAACAATAAAATATATTTGTACACATATACATAACAATATTGGACATTAATAATGCTTGTATCAAACATTATCAACATAGTGAACCATTTAATTTATGAATCAGAAACATTAACATCATTTAAACCATTAACTGTTTAACCCAATTTCCTGGAATCATCACATATATCATTAACCATTTGAGGATAAAATAAAGAATGTATATAAAAAGTAAACATTCCAACCCATTAACAATTGGTTTAATCTCATAAATCCACTAATTTCCCTTTTCATTCCCTAAATGTCATTTAATAAGAATTACCACACCCCATAGGTAGCCAATATTCCTAGTCTCATACTCTATGATGGATCAATAAGAATTTGAGAAGAATATATCAAATTATTAGAATTAAATTCTCTTTTATAAATTTAATTAAATTGAACAACATGAAAATCAAACTATGTAATTAAAAGCAAAAATTTATTAACATGTTTATGGTAATTATAGTATAGAATACCTACCTTAGAGTCATTGAATGAAATAACGAATGATGCTTTGATCCTCATGATATGGGCAGGGATCTCCTTTAATTCAGTGTATCCAACCATAAAATAACACAATTACCATAAATGAAGCATGAATAATTCAATAGTGGATTAGATAAAAAGTTTTGGGATATAAAAGTGAAATATATATTATAAGAATGACTAAAAAAGAACACTTACCAGAGAATCAAGATCTACAATGGGATTTGAATCACCTAAAACTTCCCCCGGATCGAGGGGGACATCCACTAATGCCTTGAGAGATAAACAATTTCCAATGTCCTTGAGATTAGAGGAAATATAAGGCCTTAATAATTTAACTTATATTAGAAACATTAATTTTAGATTTTAATATTGATGTTTCATGGTTACGTGGTATTGTATGGAAAATGGTACACCCACCATATGGTTCTACTGTATTAAGACAACCCTGTGAAGAGTTCACTCTCATGGTTATAAAAACCATGAACTAACAATAATTTCTACTCTATTTTGCAACTCATAGTTTACCGAAGGGATCCACATTCCATTTACAAATTTATCACAAATCGTTTGTTGGTACTACCCCTCATATATGAAGCCACACAATTTTCATTGATGGGGTGCATAGTTTGTACCGACCATGCTCAAACTGTGCACTTCCAGAAAAGGCTCAAAAGTATTCAAAAACCCATCCAAACCTCCCTAAATATAACCCAATAGTTATATAAACATTAAATAAATAAAAATGGGTCAAATACGAGAAAATGATAATGAAAGGTCCTGATAACGGCTAAGATCTATCATTCTATCCACCTTATAAAGACTCTTCAATGAGATGTACTCCCATTGAATCACTAATCCACCATTTGAAAAGGCAATGAAACTAGTCACACACAACTACTTAAATCTCCCATGTTTCCTCCTAAAAATGTACACACTTCTATAGGACTTAGACCCATGACACCGTTTTCCTACAGAAATTATCTCTATGATACAGAATATGAATAAGATGCTCCTAAAAATACTCATCAGCCTTAGGATTAATATCATCAAAATATATTACCTAAGAAGGGTTCGGGTGATACAACTAATGATATCCCACATTGAAAAATTACCTCATATATCTATATTTATTTGGAAGTGGCAATCATTTCTTTACCGGTACAATCCTCAACATAATCTGAAGCAGTCAGACAAAACTGGGATCCATATTTCTCCTCATTAGATTCTCGTGGTGACCTATCCTCAGTGATACCCATATGTACAAAAGATCACCCAATATAAAACAATGTAGTTAATTATTTAAAATAGCATAATACTTCTTTTTACTATAAAAACTATCCATGTGTTTTTCAATTAACTAAACATATTGTGTAGTATCTAGTATAAGAATCGGTCCCAACAACACCGACTCACCCTCCTACATTAACAATAAAGGTTAATTGAATGGCATAAAATAAATAAACTAAAATGGTTCCATATGAATATTTTGTTTGAAATTATTTTTATATATAAATTAAACCAATGCGATGTGATACTTCCAAGATATTCCAAAATATAGGACACATACCCACTACATATCCTCCAACACTAGAATAGTACACTCTGATTTATTATATATATGTGGGTTAAAAGTAGACATAGAAACAACTGAGTACCATGAAACCTTGACATGACTTGAAAAAGGATAAAATAAAACATAGATCATGATACGAAACTATAATTTGAGAAATGCCATGAAAATTCACTATCTACTAATCATATATGTCCCACAAATGATCAACCATGAATGTATCCTAAATTTGAATGATATAGGCTACATTTATCAATATATCCAAAATAACACATATTGGGTTATTAATCTCATTCATCCTTAAGAGACCTACCATAAAAACCATGGTAACATCATCCCTCTTCTATTCCAGGATGGACAACAACATTAACAGTCCAATAGGATGTAAATTCTCATCCATCACCCAATGACTGGATTATAATAATATAAAAAACCCTTCTATCTATTTCTTCATTCATAGACACAAATATTTTCTGTTATGTTCTTGGTACATTTTGGACAATAGATGATTCACTTTTCACATTGAGGCATTAAACACACACATAATCTCCTCTAACATAAAAGTTGGACCAATTACATGACCAAAAAAATAAATAATATAATTTTTTTCAATAAAAAAAGTTGATGGTAGATCCTATATTTTGTAAATAACAATAAACAACAAAAATTGTAGTTCTTCATACTCAATATCTACGATCCAACACATAAATTTTGACTCAATTGGTATGAATATGATGTTCACATTACCCTATCCATCTTAAACCTCTGTTAAAATCATAGTGAGAAAGAGAATCATCTTCCACTAAGAGTTAGACCCATGAACTACATATATATGTATATTCTATCTCAAATCATTTGAAAATGCATTCCCTTATTGAATTTATAGGCTATCTCAGTGTAAAAAATCTACAACTATTCAATACATATCCTTCGATGGAGATTTAATATTTACTGGGAACTGATGTACATTATACATTTATTGTAGGTATACAGAATAAATCTTTTATCCTCTAGGTAATGCAACCAACACATTAAAGAGTAAACCACCAAAGTCAACTTAATATCATTAATATCATAATTATGTCCATGCTTCATCAACATTCATGATTCATATGCATGGAATCAGTAACTCTACATCAACACTTCCCACATCCAATCCTAGACACATAAAAAAATATCTATACTCCTTACATAGCATAGGTATTATAAAAATTGGTGCAATGGTCAATGTAATTCTTAACTCATGGAATGAATTATCAAATGCTCCACCAAATTCGTCATTGATATCGTTTTTGGTGGGGCCTGGATGTAGTGATTCCAAATAAAAAAAAATTATTTGTGATCCTTCTGTGGTATCCCTCCAAACCCATAAATAAGTAGATATGAAAAAAATTATTTGGATTCTCCTAATAAATAACTGAATAAACATTCCCTATGTCCATAAACACAACATTTTCAAAGATTATGTAACCCATTAAATGAACACTATAGATTTGAGAACTAATCATAGATATATTGTTGTATATTCTATGGTCTCTCATTTTACACAAGATGATTTCAAAATGTTTAGCATATTCTATATTGTTCTACGAGTACACCAAGATGCCATTAATTAAATCAACCACAAACTAAATCATGTAAGAGTTTATGCTTTGTATCATTATGTAAATAAATACAATAGGGATGTTTTTCAATCCAAATATAATTACAATGAACTCGTACATTATATACCTACTAAAAATAATTTTTTTTGTGTTTGTCAGATGGTCTAACTCTTAGATGATGATACCGTAACCTTGTATCCATATTGGAAAACAACAAGCACCCTACAGATAGTCTAAAAGTTTTTTAATATATCGATGGTTATAATAGTTATTAATTCTCATCATATTTAAATTCAAAAAATCAATGATAAAGTACAACATTACATCATCCTTCATGGAGAATAGTACATGAGAACCCCATGGTGATGTAATCGGATAGATAAATCCCTTATCTATCAATTATAAATTATATTTTTAATGATCTTGAACCTATGATGGTTCTACATTGTATGGGAGAAAAAAAATTATTCATCTCTATGCAGGTTCTCAATAATAAACTCATCATCTAAATAAGGTTGAATCCCAAAGATTTCCATAGGAAATATTTCCTAAAGTAGATTCAATAGGGATAGAATAACATTGCCATTGATGACCCCATCATCCAAAATAATAATATCAACAAGTGTAGTATGATCCCACAGTTACCAAAAAAACAGATCTGTATGTTTTTATCATATATCACATTATCTATGATGAACATATGAATCACTTTTAGGAGATGTGATAGTTATGATCCTACAATAATATTCAATGTGGGATTGGTATGATACTAGCAAGTACTCACACAATGTAAATTGAAAACCTAACTTCTAAAGTATGTAATGATCCTAAGGAAATTGATACTCATGAACCTCAAGGTAAAACCCAATTCAATGATACATTTTCTTTAACCGTACTCTCAATGGGGAGACAATTATAATTACTCCACACAAAAACTACACAATTAGAAATATACTATATATAAATTGATTATATTTAAAATATTCTGAGGCTCATATATTAAATAAATCACTTGAAATAATAAAATCTACCAAAATTTTACCTCTTACTATCGATAACCAAACATATATGTCAACAAGTGCATGCTGAAATAAATGTTTCTACTCTATCCCTCTTTTCTATGCTCCACCCTGAGTCCCCTATGATTCAATTCTCTTCTAATACAATAACCCTTGACCTGAAGTACCATGTTCTCTACCCTGAAAAAAAAACTAGTAGAACTAAAATATCCCATCTATTATGTTGATGAAGTCCCATTTCGAAAACACTAGTTCAACCTTTCTCCTCTATAACAACCAATTTTTCAAGGGTTCATAATAAACCCCTATAGTTTTCATATCCTTCCACATTATTCAAACTCCAATTGTGTTTATGAACACTGTATGTTAATGTCACATTCCATACCACACTAATTGAAAAAAATTGATTACTATACTGAGTAAAAGATCCATCCCCATGTAATTTTTTTTAAATTCCTAATGAAAATATGAATAACATAACATCCTATCATTGAAATAAATACATCCTAGCCATCCATTTTAACCCACCAATCATAAAATTGATGTATCCTTAAGTTTCCCTCATAAATGAGTGATTGATTAACTACCTCATAAAAAATTTATAATTAGATGATATTGACATGGGACATAATCTCACAATTATGATAATCATAAAACATCTCACCACAACTTCATCATATTCCACTTGTAATGGTATAAAATGCTACAAGTCATTAAAATGGTCAAAATAGTCCATCACAGATAAAATTACGTGGACCAGTTATATAAACAATGGTTACCTCTCCCGTGTTATTGTTTTTGGGTAAATATTTTCGTGGAACATCTCATTTAATCCCCTATATTCCACCCCCAACTATTCATCCCAATCCAAAATATAATACCATTTAATCACTTCTACCAATAAAGTATTGGATACTAGTTTTACTCTTATCTTTAGATTAGTATTTAAATGATCCATGAATTTCTGATAGACTCAATCTAAAACTCCGTTAACTCAGGTCCACCCTATTTAGTTGATGTGAGAGGGTGTTTCAGATGAAAATCCTCAGTGAAATCAGACATATTTCACAAATCCCTCTCCAGGTATCTTTCCACAAACTGTATAAAACAAATCAAGTTCCAATGGAACATATCTTCCTTCCCCTAACCTTGAACATTTGATGATTCATGTCCTACTAAGGGAGGTGTATTACTAGATATGTCCTAATATCACCCTAATGAAACTCATTTCCTTGGTGGCATGACTCTATAATGATAAAACCAATATCTAGACACTTATAACATCAATAACATATTATCACAATAAAATTTCACATAAATCCACTATAGTTTATTTCAAATAGACTACCACAAGGTCAAAACAACCATACAATCACTACCCTCAACCATCCCTAACTTGATCCACTAATAAAATGATATAATTATTTTCTCATTTATAAGTTTCCATTAGTCATATTTACCACATTTCAACATATTTTCACATTTATAAATTCATTATTAGGAACCATTATATTTAAATCACACAAGTAAGGTATAACATTTCATATTCCACAACTCACTCTTATCCTTCTTTTCTAATTATGCCTAAAATGATGAATGTCATATATATCATTGATTTCTTAGATTTATACTTACATTCTGAACTCCTTCCATATTTTCCCATCAATAAAATAATATAAAACAATAAAATCAGAACACATGTGCTCACCCAAGGTGTAATAACATTAAACTATAATAGAAAACCTCAAAACCAACAATCCCACCAGGGGCATTGGGATTTTCTCATACACACAGCTCCACAAATACAATTAATGAGCTAATTACAAGGCACAAATGATCCTATTATCCTATCTACAATTCCCAAATAATTTTTTTTAAAGAAAATATCACATGATAAAAATTTTTAATGTCCTGACCCATGATCAACATACCATTTCCCCAATTCGGATATTTATGTGACCTAAAGAAGGTATACTCATAAACTATAGGATATTGACTAGAATTGGGGATCTAATATGATAGGTTGAGAGGATATAACTTATTTTTAAATGTATGTAATCAAAATAAAATCAATATATCTATAGGGATGATTATTAGTAATAATAAACAAAGATGAGTATACAACACATGATACTCCCAAAATAGAAAAACTGACAAAAAACAAAGCATTAAATATGTCATTTTCTTTAATAGTCAGATTTCACAAACCCCAAAAATAAAGACACACTGAAAACTCCCATGTCAGCCTACACATCATGTATGGTTCTATCATCCATTCTCTATATCAATTCCAAACTCAATCATCTTATTTAAGACTCTTTCCCTTGTCATGTCCTGAAAACATGATGTCTAATTAGGTACCGATTAGTTCCCTAAGTAGGGTGAGATTAATAGTAAGTACGTCACCAAAAATAGTGTCTAAAAATCATCAGGTGTAAAATAGATTATAAAGTATTATAAATAATAAAAGGAAAATTGATAAATGTAAAAAAGTTTCACATTTATTATTTTTCATTTAACCAGTTTGGCTCTTGGGATCAAGTTGAAACCCCATCAAATCATACCTACTTTAGTCCATGGTGAATCCTGAACTATACACCAAATGGTTTTTACACCTTATTATTTCATTATATTTCATTATTAAAAATATTTCCTATTTCAT
Organism: Viscum album; assembly: GCA_963277665.1. Lineage (NCBI taxonomy): Eukaryota > Viridiplantae > Streptophyta > Magnoliopsida > Santalales > Viscaceae > Viscum > Viscum album. The sequence continues at coordinate 1,216,490,321 of OY728137.1, forward strand.
TTCATTAACATTTAGAGTCACTCCAGGTACCATTTTCATATATTCATGTAGATTAAGTACAACATCATTATCATGGGCACATATAATTTCAGTCTTGCACCAAGATCATGTATACTTAGAGCACCAATCTAGAACCAATTCTCATGCATGCATAGAGGGAATAATGCTTCTATCTAGCCACCCACAGAAGAAGAGAAAAATTCCAATGCTCACATCTCACTGATCAAATATAAAAAAATAGTTAAACATTAATAACCATTTGCCAACAATTTTCAACATGGTTTTCCATTTTATTTAATAATAAAAACATTTACCATCATTTTCACCCTTAACTGTTTATCTTAATTATAATTAATCATTTCATAATTCATTAACATTTCAATTTATGTTAAAAAATTAACATTTCAAGTTAATGTGAAAACACATTAAAAATTTGATTAATTTCATATACACCAAAACTTCCATTTTCATACCATAATTATCATTTATGCTAAATTGGAACAATACATTGGAATCCATCATGACCATTCTCATAATCTCCAAAAACATAAATGGGATATGATAAGGGTATTTTGAATTCTGAGGGAACCAATGAACTTTACTAACATTAATGAAATTTCATAACATGGGAAAAATGATCCAACTACAACCATAAGTTCTTTATGAACATTATGGAAATTTCCATGTATACCACCTACCATAGTGTCATGGAAAAAAATTAATAATGGCACTATGATACTTATGATATAGGATTTGTTCTACTTTTCTTCAATAGAAAAAACCATAAAATGTCATTATTCCCATTATGGAAACATAGATCTATCCCCAACGTATTAGATATATGTTTTGGGTAATGATAATAAGAAGATATCTAGGAATAATGGCAAGGAATGAAGACGTATCTATGAAGATGGATCTCTAATGGGATTTGAATAGCTTTCAAATTGTTCCTGAATTAATAGGGATCACATGTCAATAATTGGGTGAAAATGAGTTTGTAAAATGATGAGGATTTGGGATATAATTATATTAAATTTTAAATTGGATTATATCAATTAATTTTTGGGTGATAAATTTAGGTCATAAGATTTGGAAAACCATGCGCCCAATATGCGATTCAACTATCTCATGCCAATCATATGAACGACCAGCTCACACATTTACAAAAAACATGTTTCGACAAATCATTTCTCATCATTACAGCATCAAACAGTTTCCCATGGGTATCCACAAGGAATGGAAATACATTAAACCAACCATCCAGAACTACTATTTCTCTTTATAGAAGCTTCACAATTTCTAGAATGGGGTGAATAGTTTGTAATAATAGTGATGAATTTGTGAACCTCTAGAGAAGGATCCAAATAATTCTAAAAACACTATAAACCTTCATAAACCTAAGATGATCATTATATATACTAAAAATACTTAAATATGGTGTCTCGTACCTAAAATAAATAATGGGTGAACATGAGAGATGTTGGGATCATACATATCACTTACCTCCATTACACCACCAAACCCCCTGACACCCTTACATAAAAAACACAAAGGAAAATGCTGGGAAGTCCCAATACAATAAAATAAATCTAATATTTCCTTAAAATGGGGATTTCATCAAAGGGGGATAATTATCAAATAATGATGGATTGATAATGACATTGTATAGTTCTTTTATTATATCCCTCCCATTTTGATTATTATGGACCTTTAAATATATCATCATATTTAGTTTTCAATTTATTGTTGAATGATATAATATTCATGTATGTTACTTGATAGATCAATATGAATATAGTGGGAATTTAATGCTCAAAATATGTTAAAATTATTATGACTAGATAATGAGAGATATTTGGAAGCCCAAAAATTCACCCTATATTTTAAAGGAAATTGACATAGATTGATGAAAAAATATGGATATATGATATTTTTTGTTGAAAATAATTTTAATAGTTTATTAATATGTTTAATTCAAAAATTATATTTTGATATACTTAAAAGGGAAATTAGTGTTTAAAAAATTTCACTATTAAATTTTTTAGCCTCAATGTGTGGAATTAGGATAAATAATTTTGAAAAAATGTTCTAAATATTTATATGAATCGAATTTCATTGGAATTTTTTGAAATCAAATGCATGAATTCAAATAATTACAGTGCCTGATTATGGATTTTTTGATTAAATTGCAATTACTTTTATATATATATGAATCATAACACCAAATATATATGCATAGAATAACATTTAAGAGAATAATTTAATGGAATTAAAATAACATGAATTAAATTTTGGGTTTGGAGGGAAATATAGCGATAAATATTAGAAAATTTTAATTTATCTCTTCAATTTAAATTATTTAATAAATGAATTAATGGAAAAAAGTTGAAATTTATAAATCTAGGAGTACGTGTATATTTTCTTTGAGGATTTTGTTTCTATCAAACACATTCTATCTTAAATTTTTGGGCTTTGGGGTGAAATTTATAGTGAAAGAGGGGCTCTAGTTGTGGTATGAGAACAATATGAAGGTCATATGATCTTTGATAAAAAGTTACTAAGTGGGATACATATCCCATGTATGAACCCATATCACCCTGAGAGGGGAGGTGTGAATCTAGGTGTCATCTTTATCTTTTAATGTGACGGATCTTGTTCCCATGTCACAAGGAAAATATTAAACTTGTCTATTAGAATAGTACAATAATAAAACATTCTCACGCAAAGGGTAAAAAATCAGTTTTACTTTGTTCACCACTAATGGCTTGTCTAAGGAGCATATTCTCAATGATTATCAGTCATAAGAAATTCAACTATTCATCACTAGTTTTAGAATATATATATATTAAAAAACAATAACTCTATGAAAGTCACACTGCTTATGCAATATTTTTGGCATATCACAATGCATCCCTCATAACACATCCATCACCTCCCTCTATCTCACAAACATGGGTTTAGTCTTACTTAGTTTCTTGACTTGAAGGTTAATTTAGTATATTAGAATTTATGTTTTTTATATGATAAGAATGAGAATCTTCTTGCACTATAGACCTGAGTAGATTCACTTCTAAAGAACTTTTCCCTTAATAATGATGATCATAACTAATATTCACAGAGGACATTCTAAAATCTCACCAAATCCATAAAAACACTTCCTTCAGGAGAAAAAAATGCCTTCGTGAATCTCACTGAAAAATCACGGAATACCAAATCATCACAAATTATCCATTACATAGAAGAATTGGTATTAGTCAAGACATAACTAGTCTATTCATGTTTCTCAATATTTGATATAAAAACTAGATTTGTATAGCACCCTAGCCTTCCCAAAATCAAAGATATTATAAAATTTCTCTAATTAAACTCACGTAAAATAATGTGTGGGTATACTTATATTTATTATCTTGGATTTTCATGATGCTCCATCACTTCTATCATAATTTTGATATATTTAAAAATCATCTTCATAACTCAATTTTTGAAGACTCTTTTAGTTTTTTTATATTTGTGAAGATCTCCATCAAACTTGCAGGCATTGATAATGATCTAATTCACATAATCATAGAAAACACCATCAACTCATCACAATCTCTAAAAACGCACCTTTATGAATCCTAGTATTTTCATAACCCATGTATTTACCATATATATATATAGAGTTGATTCAAGTAAACAACCTATCATTTTTCATTCCTCTTCCACTGGATTATGAGCTTAAGAAATCTTGTTAAAAATTGGGAAATGATTCCACCTTCATCTCTATTATGAACATTTACTATAAGAACACTTATCTTAAAAACTATTTGATCAAATTAGTTTGGATTGAAAATTAACCAAAACCATACTCCATTTCAAAAAAAATTAATCATTGGTTGCAACAACTCACCCAATATTTAGTCATTTATAATTATATATGGTGCACTAAGGTCATCACATGACAATATAACTTCATGATTGCGTAACCCCGGGGGGGGGGGGGTAACTATTTTGTGGCTCGGCTTGTCCGAGACACTTAGACATGGTCCATCCCATTTACATATTAAATAGATTTGAATGTGTGTATGGTATCATTGTGTGGGGTTGTGAGTCATTCTAAATGTTTTATATGATGTGTTTTGTGGTTTTCCACATAAAACCATCTAAATTTTGATGAAATATTTGGTTCTTAGGTGAAAGAATGATATCCACATTTGAAACCATAAATAAATTTGAACCCTACTTGATATACTAGACAAAAAATTTCATATTTTAGATTTTTATGGTTTTTTTGTACAGTAATTAATATAATAATAATTAATTAATCTATAATAATTAATTTTTTATTTTATAATAATTGATATGAAGATTTATTTCATGTCCAGGAAAAGTATATTATCACTTGAAAATTACTTCAAAGATCATAGATTAATGGAAGATGAGATTTAGATATCCGAATTTCAAATGAGTAACATTCCTGGTGGTATTGAAGAAGAAGGTACATTAGGATAAAGGATACACATAACATGATTCATGTGTTCCATGTGTTTCATATCCTTGGGAAGGGTAAATAAATATTATTTTTAATCAATGAGAACTCATGGAATAACTAGAGGCTTAAGAGTTTTCCTTAATCACCAAAATACTACTAGAAAAGGGGGATACTCCATTTAATGTGGAGAAATTATAATTGACTATAAATTGAGATTTGGGATTTGATAACTAGATTACAATTCCCATTGTTAAGTGATGATATCTTTTTTTTTCAATACAAGGATCATCATTCCAGTACCTGATGTTCCATCCTCTAAAACATTATCTTGTGATTTTTCAAAATGTAAAAATTGGGAAATCAATTTTCAATAATGATATTTAGTGTCCCACCAATTCCTATATCCGAGTTAGGTTTTATTGTCTACATCGTGTGATTTTGATCCCATATATTTTCTGTGATATTTCATTGTGCATTGGAGAACCATTCAATATGGATTCTAATTATTTCTATGGAAATATTTTTTATTTTCATAGGATTGTATATATCTATAATCCTATAACTAATAGTGTTAATAATGTATTAAAATATTATAATATAACTTTGTATTATGTATTTGAGTTTATCCCTATTTTTGGAAATTATTGTAATTTAATGGGCCATGATGATAGAATTTTTAGTGTAACAACCCAATATTTTTAAATAGGAACATCTTGTTTGATATCATGTATGAAATTAATAAATTATTTGAATATAATATAAAACCTCGAGTCATTATGATATATTTATTTTAATTCAATTTCATCTATATCATGTGATTCATAGAACAATGGGAATAAATGAAACACGATACTCTATTAAAAATTTATTTTATAAACATAACCATTATAAAATAGCTATTATGATGGAATGTATGAGTAATAAGAAATAAATTATAAAAAATATATGTTTTAAAAATGTATAAAATGAAATAAATAATGTATGTTGACTATAAATAAAATATGAACCACTTAAATGAGAAGTAAACGTGTTTAGAAAAATTATATTTTTCGAAAAGGGCGATTTGTCAAAATTTGAAGACATATTTTAAAATTTATTTTTTCCTCGTATATAATATTTATTTCTAAAAATAAAAATAATATTTAAAATCTAATTTTCAAAATTTTATTTGGTTGGAATCTTGAGAATTTTTTTGAAAATAATTTTTTTTATTAACAGTCAAAGCATTAGTTTTTATTGAAAAACTACCTTTCAGTTTAATTTTTTTACAAATTTATATTACATTTTAATTTTTTTAAAATTTAAAATTCATAAAATTGTATTTAAATTTATATAATTTATTTCATTGTAGTCAATTTTATATTGAATTTCGATATTAAAACATTCTATATTAATTATAATTCCATCTTAGGAAAACCTCTCTTTCATCGCGCCTACATTCTAATTTTAAAGTGAATTCTCCCACATATGTTAATTGAATTTTAAAAAATGGATTTAATATTTTTAAAAATAAAAATATATTTATTATCTAAAAATTTCAACTAATTTTTTACTATAATTAACTGTGAAAACTTCAAAAAACAATTACCTCATTTTAGGTAAAATTTTGTTTACTGGTGGATTAAACTAAGATGATAAGGGCTAAAAATGACATAAAATATGTCCAAAACACATTTTATGGACATATTTATACTTTATAACCTATTATATTTTATAATGACCCATTTTGAGGATTTTTTTCTTGAATAACATGATGGTATCGCTTTTTATTTTAAAATTTTCAATGTGTCTCCTCTATTCCACATATAAAGGCCCCCCATATCCCCCAATATTCATACATAAAACCCATTTATTTCAGATAAAAAAATACCTAATATATTAATTATTTTCCTCCCCACATAATTGAGTCATTATTATGATTAGTAATCCCTTCCATGAAGACTTTATATATACACCAATATAGGCACATTGATGAAGCGATAAAATTTATAAACATGCGTATTTAATTTATTTATTCATCGACCCATTAAAAACATCTTCAAATATGATAATATAATTAAAAATAATACTAAATATAATATTATGTTATTATTTAATATCATTATCAATATCCGTCTCTATTTAAATAAAATGGGAAATGAAACCAGCAATCGTATTTATAGAAGGCTAAAACCTCACGAACTGATGTAATTTATTTACCATCACCATCTATCAAGGATGGATATAATAAAGTATTTAAAATATTTATATTCTTCTTATTATATTATTATTATTTTATAATTATGAAATAATATATTAATTCTTACATTCCATTCCGTGGGGTATATGATAACGTAGCATGTTTTTATGGTGGACTACCGCCTCACGAAGCAATGTGATTCATTTTTGTAAAATTTATTTTGAAGTTAGTGAGGATTAAATTTCTGAAAACAAGTGATATTAATGACATAAAAAAACTTATTTAATAATAATATCTTATATACCTTTATATCTTCCAATACTTTGGATAAAAAGAACCTCACTTTTTCATACATGTAGAATATCACCTCCACATAACGATGTGAATTTTTTTTTCATTTAAATGTTATATTGATGGTAATAATGATTTATTTGAATAATGTAAATTCTATATACGAAATAATAAATTCTCTATAAATATTAATTGTTATTTATTTACATTTTTCTCCATTTGTCAAGGAAAATGGAAACAATGTTCAGGTGTATGTATGACCTATTTTCTTCATGAATAATGTAATCAATTATATATCTCCAAAATTTAGTGATTAAAATTAATATATATAATAAAGAAATAAAATATTTATATCACAAATCTAATTTTAGATATTATTTAAATATGAAAAAATCAAAATTTTTAAAACTACAAAGCTAAAAAACACATGAAAAACGAATAAATTATCACATGAATATGTGATTTTAAGAAAGATTTGTTAAAAAATAGTTGATAAAAGAATATAAGTTATTCATATAATGTATGATATATCTGATTATGGTTTTGTAATATTTTTATTATAAAAATATTTTAATTATATAGGATATTCAGACACATAAAACGGAATTCAAACATGACATAAGGGTTTCTCATCTCACTTTTACGTCTATGATATATTCACCATATTCACAAATTATTGATTTTTGTGGTTTATATAATTCACCATTTGATATGTTAAATCATTAATTTATTGATATTAATTGTATCTAATGTTTCATTTATTTTTATTTATTTCAGGGGTCTTATGATTCTTAAGATACCAAAGATAAAATGGTTTATTTCATAATATCATCACAATTCATGATGGGTTTTAAGTCATAATCATGGGAGTTATTTGGTATGGATATCATAGAAAAAATATGATTCCTTATACTACAGTCATTCATGAACTATAAATGAAATTTTAACATTTTTAAATCTATTTTACTGAAATTTAATGATAATTTTTTTGAAAATCTAACTCTATACTATTAAAAATATTTTTTCTCAAAATCAATGTCTTCTAAATAAAATTTCATTATTTTTTTAACATTTTCTATTTAATTATAGAAGAAATTTTTATCAATTATTAGTTTCATGAATTTTTTAATTGAATCATCATGTAATTTTATAAACAAATCATGTGTGGATTTTACTGACAATATGAAAGGAAATATTATAGTTTCTTGTATGAAATGAATTTTTTCCATCAATAATTACCACTAAATGATTTAAATTTTATTTTTTTATCAATTATAGTTTATTTTAAAATAATTATTTTCAAACTATTTTTTAATATTTTTAGTTTTAATAGGTTATTTTAAATGTGCAATGTTTGTTATACCCAAAAATGATTTTAATGACATTTTTATGGTATTTTAATTCATCAATGACATAAACCATTTGTTTTACATATGATATACTAAAGATATTTTGTTTTAAAACAATACTTATTTTTTCATTGGATGGTTTATAATCAGTTCGACAAATGATGTAAAATTTGATTACCATTAACCATATTATTGCCAATTTTTTATGATCATTTTTATTTTATTTTTGGAAGTTATGAAATTTCATATGTTATTTTTTCAATAGAAATGATTATATTGATCATTGTTCACCACTTTAATTGTATGAAGTAAATTGAATCAATAAGTGATAGATGGGTTTATTAATAGATATCCCCATGATACAATGATATTTTTCATAAGAAAAATCATTCGGCCAAAATCATAACGGTTTATAACCACTAATATAAAATGTCTTGTGAAAGTACATGACAAGATGTTTTAGATGTATGTAATTATGAACTCCATCATTATGAATTTTTTTATTGATGTACATGTGATTATTTAGTAGTAATAATATCTATGGATAAGTTTCAATATTATTTCATTATTTATAGCGCTTCATTTGATCATTATTTATTCCTTCCATATTATGATGATGTTATTATTTAAATGACATTTTTTTTCTTTACTTTCATTTTCATTTAGATTATTCTCATTTATTCATTATAGATTTGTCTGTATTCTTACCCTTACTAAGAATCTGAGGTTACCCCTTTCTTATGATTTATTTTCCCCAGGATAGTGGGATTTATTTGCTAATTTATATGCATGGATATCCTAAGGGGATATTTGGAATTTTCAAAGATAATAGATTTTGTATTTTATGATTTCAATTATAATGAGAATTAAAATGATTTATCTATTTTACCACGTCTACTAAACTATATAGTTATTTAATATGTGATTCTGTGTATCTAGTTCCAATGTCATAATGTTAACACTGGATATGGGTTACTTGGGTTGAATTGTTTATATTTCATATCAATGAATTGTTATTAGAGAATATGGGAACAAGATTTGTGAAAACATATATTAGGGAACATAATACTATGAAAAAATTGTGGAAAATTATGGAATAAAAACCTAATATTTTGTTACGGTATAGAGTATGTGATTTTCTTAAGAAATATATTGATGTTTAGATTCTACAATTAGAAGTGGTTATAGTAGAGATGTACCTAGAGGCAGTAAATTAGAAAATAGCATGTTATGAAAGACTCTTGCTTTACTTGGTACATGACAGTGGTCGATACTGTGAACCTTGTTGAATCTCTTGAGGGAAATTATAAGTAAATTATAATTTTTTTGTAAATCATTATGAAGGATATTAAAATATTTATATGATTTATAAATGTTCCAAATGAAACCAAGTTTATGATTTTGAGATTATCCATGAATAAATTTTACAATTTATGTTATGTAATTTAACATTATTAGGTTTATACATTATGTTTCATAATGTTAGGATGAAATATAGGGTATTACATTATTTAGATATGGAACACAGTTCATGTAATGGAAGTTTTGTCAGTAAACATACACCATGTTGGGATTTCACTCATGGAAAATATAATGATGGTGGAGATATAACTCCATCTAGAAATGATGAAATTATACCCATTTTAGGGAATCTAACAAAGGTTAGGAGCAATAAAAATTCCCGTGTGGAGTGTTATATTGATCCAGCAAAGGGTGAAACAATATTAGGGCCATTTTAGGCATAAAAACGATCCATAATCCAATTGGATGAAAAATTCGTTTGTATGTGATGTATTAATGTGTTCTTTATAGAGGATATTTCACTCAATGAGAAGTAATTAATGAGATAACATTTTCACAGATTTTTATCATATCTTAGGAGATATAGATGTATTTTTTAATTTATCAAAAACATTGATGAGGAAAAATAAATCAAAAACATGGAATTGAATGATTTTAAGGCAATATTCCTATAAAATAATATTCTTTGTGTGCAATGAGTGATTATAAACAGAAAATTTCTTAGTCTATAAAAATGGAAGATGGAAATGTAGAAAAGTATGATGTCAAATTTAAATGTTTAAAATGTAATGATATGGAATATATACATAATCCAATGAGTAATATTTAGTATTTAATTTATGGTTTGATGACCATACATTAGAGGAAATATTTCATCCACACATTGATATCATATTAGGAAATATTAGCATGGGTTATCAAGACATAGAAATAATTATCCAATTCTAATGGATTTGAAGTAAAATAACAGATGAAGAGGGCATCAAAGAAAAAAAAATAGAAGAAGTGAGGAAATTATTTTTTTATATATGATAATATTGGAAAGAAAAAACATCATGCATGCTTGAAGGAAATCACTATATTCATCGAGTGTGGAGAGAAAGATCACCACGAACAATAATTAAAGGGAAAGAAATATGATTCCAATATTCTATGTACCAACACTAAATACACCAGGAACTAAAAAAATTATTTCCCCAATCATGAAGGAAATATACCCCAAAAAGATAACCTATAAAGGACAATCTAATTAAATTAGTACATAATAAGTGGAATAATTATTTTATTTTGTATTTTTGTTAAATATTTATGATATAGAAATATTTTATCAAAGATAGTATGGTTATAATAATTGTAATGTTTATATGTATTTTAGTGAAATACATTTTATTTAATTATTTGAGAGTATATATTGAATGGAACCAAGGACTAATGAATGTGATTAATTTTAATGTTGATGTTAGTTGAAACCATATGATTGAATGAAAATAAACATCAATATGTGATATATTTTGATATTTTAATGATATATAAATTTTTATGGGATAGTATTAGTTACCATTAAATTGGTTTTCTATTGGGTGTTTTATGTTACCTTTACTATTATTTAATTCATGTGTGGATTTAAGGTCTATATTCCAAAACCTAATAATTTTTTATAATCATTCATGTTTTTTATATGGTTTTATGGTGATTAATATATTTATATATTTCTAATTTTACATTAATAAAAACTTTATATTATATGGGGAATATAATGATGATTTAGTAAAATCCCGTATAATGTTTTTTACATTGAATTTGGTCAGATATATTTTGTATGCGTCTTAAGGTCAACTGTAAATTGAATTGATTTTGTTGAATTTTTGGTATTTTTGGATAACTTGTGTAACCATTTTTCTTTCGGAAAATATCTAGAGATAGGATGAATGACTTGTGATTCATTTATTGAGCTAAAGATATGATAAATCTTAATATTACTGACTCAGAACTTAAAATTCCGATTCAATATTAATCTCATAGATTAATAGATAATGTAGGAATTGATCGAATCATAACCCATGGATGAAATTTAATGTATATTTTTTGGTGTTCCCTATCATAATGCTATCAAAATCCTTCATCATTTCAAAAAAAATGACGAGGAAAAATGTTTCTCTAGAAATTATATTTATATTGAATCAATGAAATTTTAACTCAACATAGATTTTTGGTTTTGTGGTTGTTAACTATTTAATGACCATTCTCTCTACCACTCACTATTAATCCTAATGTTTTACTATTCTCTTCCATGTCTACATTTTCATTTCACACCAATGTCATCCGACTTCGAATCCTAGTAATGTGTTATTCTAGATGAGATTCATACTTCCTTTTCCATCTCATGGAGGAATTTTACTAACCCATATTATTTTGTGTGCTTACAATAATTGTATTTTTAAATTTCATAACCTTTATTACTAGGATATAGATTAAATTTTGAGGATAAAATTTATTTATGGGGGGTAGAGTGTAACTGGACAATATTTTAAAATAGAATCATTTTATTCAATAGAGTGTATGAAATGAAACTACAAGATTAATAATGAATATATCCACACCATAAATTATGATATATTTCTTTACATTCGATTTATTCAATAGGTAGTGATTCATGAAATTTTAGGTTTAAATAAAATAAGATACAATATTAAAATATAATTATTTAAGGATGAAGATTATATCATAGCATTGAAGCTGGAAGGTAAGAAAGGTAATAACTAACATAAGATAATTATATGGTTTCACATGTATAAAATAAATTTAATTATTATATATAGATAAGAATTAAAATAATAACCATTCAAAAGAGTGGTAATTTTTTTTGAAAACTATATTTTTCTTAATGATGGGTTAGTAACCCTTTTCAAATTTAATTTATAAGTTAGTTTTATAAATTATTGAAAATTTATTTGAAAAAATAAATATCTGTTTTGAAATATACATGTAAAAATTATCTTAGTTTTTTTTGTTAATTTTATAGAAATTTTAATTTTATGAAGTGTAGTGAAAACACTTAAATTTTTTGAAATTTTGCTTTTTGTTTAAATCTAGTATCATCTATATATACTAATCCTGAATTTTCTGTTTCCATGTGTTAATTACACATTCTTTCACATCCTTTTACCCAAACGTTACCTTCATCCACTAATACACGTAGCCCGTTGCGGTTTCACATTTTCTCTCCTTGTTTCTTTCCCGCTCCCACAAACAGTAGCGTGCATTGGTGACAATACTCCACTCAAACCCACATTGATATTTTCCTCCCTATTACTATCAACACACACTCCATCGTCCCTTTTACATCTCTATACATCAATAAATCTTCCCTCTGCTTCCATTCATGCTCCCCCCCATGACCACCCTACGGTTTCATGTCAACTTCTACCTCCAATTTCCCATCATTTCCATTACACATTTGGCCATTAACACCTACAATGTTACTTTAATCCTCTACTATGGTATAAGAACGCCATATGCCTATACTTTCCACCAATAATTCTCACAGTCCACTACCCAAACCCCCAACGCAAATGGCTCCCAGTTTTATTCCACTCCACTATTTCCCACAATTCTACGACATCCTACTACTCATTATACTCATCGACCAATACTGTATTTCACATTTTCCGTGTTTCCAATATTACTTCCATTGAAGTATTTTCCTTACCCCGCCTCTATCAAAAGTACATGACACTCCAAGAAACCCTCAACTCGTCTTCCAATTTTCATCCAGTATGATTTATTTCTTTCAATTTGTTGTCATCATTATTGTAATATCTCTTTAATGATTTTCATGCTTCCTTCACGGTATTTTTCAACTATTTAAGATGGCGTTAACATGAAATTTTGAAATGGAAAATGATGATCCAAGGGATTCAGCATCTGCAGATTATATAGAGAAGACCAACTCGCTTAAACATTCATTTACTATTTAGACATTGAGGGCCTTTTTCGTCATTGTTTCTCTAACTATAACATCACCCCTTGATTTTATCAAGATAATATCCCATATCTGTCAATAATTCCATGATTTCATTTTTTTGGCACAACTTAATTCTTAAATAAATCTTTTACTCTATGAAAACTATACTCTAGGAAAATGATATTGTCAACGTATTGGTATTAGATTAAATTTTTAGGGAAAAAGGAAAATGAGAAAAATAGTTGTGTTTTAGTGGTGGGTTGGTGCTTGGTTTTTAATTTTTTAGGTGTACAAGGCTCCTCAATTTATTTTATTCATTATTGTCTTATATTCTTCTATATCTTCATTCTTCTCTCTTAGTATTTTTCAATTGTTTCAGATAATTTTAACATTAAATTTTGAAATAGTGAATGTTGATATGTAGGTTTTAGCTTATGGGATGTATATGGAGAAGAACAACTAGGTTAAACATGTGTTTATTATTGCAACATCATGGGGCCTTTTCAGGCAAACTTCCTAAGAATATAATTTCCACAATTGATGTTATCAATATATGATTCAAAATCATACTATAATTCTATTATTTTTATTTTCCACACAACTGTATTTTTAATTATATTTTATACTCTATGAAAACAATACTCAATGAAAACAATATTTTCAATATATTTTTATTAGTTTACTTTCTAGAGGAAAAATACAAATGAGACAAATAACAGTGTTTTCCCAACTTATTGGTGCTTGGTTTGCACTTTTTTATTTGTATAATTCTTCCCTATTATGGGTTGTTCATTTCTTGATTTCTCTATTTTATGTGTTACAAATTTATTGCAAAATAACCTACAACATGCCCTTGTTGGTTCACTGAGATGAATAATATAATGTTTTAATTATGAACCACATTATTGCACTTTTCATTTCCCTTTTGACATATGGAAAATGCAAATTAATGATCACAATATGGTATTAAGGTAATCAAAGGAAGAAATAAATTAGTTTTTTGACATGTTATAAACAACCAAGTACTTTAATGTCACCAACATCTTAATTTTTATTTAGTGTCAAACTCAATCTCATCTTGGGTTTGTTAAACCATTTAGATTTCATCATCTCCGGTATATATCTATAATGTAGATGGAATATAACTTATTATTGAAACATTGTTATTTTTATTTTCAAATTCTAAATGTATTGTACTCTCTAATTCATGCACTGTTAATTTCTTGATTTCTCAATTTGATGCATTAAAAATTTATTTTTAAGTAATATGGAACATGAACTAGTTGGTTCACTAAGATGACTAATATACTGTTTTGATTATTACCCACATTCTTTCACTTTTTGGTTCCCTTTTGAAAAATGGAAAATTCGAATGAATGATCAAAATATGGTGTTAAGGTAATCGAAGGAAGAAGTCAATTGTTTTTTTGTTATGTTATAAGTAACGAAGTACTTCAATGTTTCCAACATCATAACTTGAATTTAATTTCAAACCCAATATAATGTTTGGGTTCGTTAAATCAACCATAAATATTCCATTCACTCAGTTATACATCTATACTATTGATTGACTATATATTTTTATTGAAACATTAGAATTATTATTTTAAAATTATATGTTTATTTTAGTTTCTAATCCATGGATTCCCTTTTTGAGTTTAGGAATATTTATCTTTATTTATATTTTTGTCATTATTTGTACTATTCGATTTTATAATTAATATAATCTATTATAACTGATGAATATTTCTATTTGAATTATTCTTATATTTTCTCCAATAAATTATATTTGTAAAATATGTTTACTAAAAAACATTATCATTCTATTTATTGATCTTTATTAGTTTGTTAACATTGAATTAACTTTTTTTCAAAATTATGTAAGTATTGAACAAATTTTATTGTAAAGAACATCCCTTTTCTATAATTGTATAAAACTAATTTTCTTTTACAGTATGTGCCTGGTAACTCAACTATTATGCTCTATAATTGGTCCGTTTCCATTGTGTCTTTATTGATACAAGATCCCTTGAATTTGAATTCATAAATCTAACTCAAATCCAACATTCAACCATCTAATGCATTCTAAAATGTTACATTTTTATAGGTTGTTCCATGTCTTTTTTCTACTTTTATATTTTTTAGTTTCCTCCTTTCTATACTCTTTAAATAAAATTATAACTGTAGCTAGTACTATTTTTCTCAAATAAAAAAATTTCATTTATAAAAACAGAACTACCATTACATTGAAATAATCTTTTTATCCTTATTTCCTATGAGCATCAGAAAAATGGATCTTTACATGTAAGTTGTAGCAGTAATGTTGGGCTCGTTAAATCCACAGTGTATAATTAATTCACTCTCGTATATATATGTACTATTGGTTGACTATTATTTTTATTACAATTTTGTGATTGAAAAATATATATTTTTCTCATATCCATTTTTGTCTCATTTCCCCTTATTTTCTATATTCATTAAATAATATTAGGAATGTAACATCATTATACATAAATCACTCTCCCGGTTTTCTAAATACATGAAGTGCCACCAGACACTTGCTACTAATCCACCGCCAAATTACCTCTATCGCTCATTTTACCTTTGTCATTCCCATTTGAACATGACCAAATAAGAAGAACATAAAGTGCTGTTATTGAGCACATCTGTAACCCGATGTGCTACACCGAACCTGCTGCTCACCCAGGCCATACATCATTACCTAGGATGAAACCAACATCCATGCACACATTCTGCACTAGGAATATATGACCCAATGGATATATCCTCATTTCTTTTAGAGACCTAGGTTATCTTTTTTTCCTATATATTCTTGATTCTCTAAAATAAGCATATATGACCTCTTTCATGGATGGAAATTTCCCTCTTTAAACTTCATCACCATGTGATCTCTCTTCTTCATGTATTCTAGATGAACCAGACAACACATATGGTGATGAAACATGTCATGAAATTATCAAAGCTATGATTTCTAATAGTTAAACTATTGAAAATGAAATATTATTCTCCAAAGTAGGCTTAGATTTTTTGTTCATTCATGTTGTATTTGTTCTGGATACATGTTTGTTATCATGAACATAAACAAATAAATATTTATTATCAATTATTTATTCTCTACTGCCGTACTTTTGATTTCCTAAGATATATTTTTTCTTTAATTCTTGTAGTATATATATATAATTATAAAGAAAAATAAATATGCTACTGAAGTACTCTTAAATCACCCTTTTCTTGATGTTAGAATTTTTGAGTGTTCATCTCTTTATTATTAACATACTATAGCTTTTATGTTGACATGTGTCTTTTCTCATCATTTATTCCAGGAGTTTCCCATAGTTATCGTCTTAATAAATATGTTCATAAATTTATCTATATTAAAAACATTGATATTCCATATTTCATTTTTATTATTTATTTGTGGTTCGCGATTAAATATATCATTTATTATGATTATTTGGTTAGTAGTAGAAAAATTATTCTTCGCATTAACATTTGTTCAGTATGAACTATTATATACAACTCTCATATTCTATGTTTTATCTTGATTATTTTATAATAATTGTAACTTAATTAGTTTTTTTGATGCTAAGGGGGTGCATACTGGGTAGAGGTTATGAGTGTTTTTAATGGAAATCCTATTGACTTCAATCAAGTTGATGTTCAAGGGGAACTATTATCAACAATCATTACAAAAAAATGTGGTGGTTCCTACTCTCATGACCACACCCACTAATGGACATGGGTAGACCTGTTTGAACTTTCCAGTTGTAGATAGGTTAACTACAATACAATTTGAGGTTTTAAACCCAAAAAATTATTTTCCCTTTTCTTTTATTTTATTTCCTTCAGTTATTTTACTATTTAATAAATTTTTTTATGTTTTCTGGGAAAGGAAAAAGCTGGAAAACACCTCAAAAACCTATTGAAGATTCAATCATAATATTATAGGTTGAATAAAATAACATCCAGGATCATCTTTTTAACTTTGTTTTCATTTTTTTATGTTTCCCGCCTTCCTCTTTAAAGTGTATGTGAGAAATTTCTCATTTAATGTGAATGTTTCTCTAAAAAACATTTAATGTATAGGCTTAGGGTAAGTTTTATACAAGATCTGACATAGTGCACTCTGTAAAGGACATCTATGAGACTATTCATGAAAATATCTATGTGGTTGGTGCACTCCACTGATGTTGTTTCTCCATTTTATAAAACTAATCAAAAAACACTTATTTCGGTTGACGTTTATAATAAGTGATTCCATATAATTTTTTTTACTTTATAAATGAATATGTTTGTTTTCACCATTCATTTAATTGGTGTTCTTCTAGATAATTTTCCCATGAATATGGGAGATGGGTTGTGGTGTCTAGATGGCCGGGAGTAGGAATAACAAGAATCGACCACTAGTACGTATTATGGAAGCATACCAAAACCTCTTCTACTCCAATAACTACAAGTCGATGATGCTTTTGGCTCTTTGTAGCCTAATGATAATAATTATTATAATAATGTATTCACTCTACTCCATACAATTTAATTAGATTATATAGTTATAGTAATAACTATAATAATGAAAAACTTCATCATTTCTATATATTACTATAATTATTGTTAAAATCAATGTCTTCAATTATTGTTATCATGTTCAGTCTGTGGAAAATCAGTGGAAATGATTACAACTTCTAGGCGGGTTGTGTTTGGGATTCTGATAGGTGTTTCTTCAAAAAATATTCATTCATGAATTAGTACATCCATCCCTTCTTTATCTTCCTTCATTAAAATTATTTTCATTATGATGAATACTCTTTTGTAGGAGATGAAGTTTCATTCACCTAGATATCTTAAAACTATTCCATTCAGGACACACCCACAGACTATTCCCAAAATATTTAATAACACCACATAGGTAATTCCACACATTTTTTTATATTGATTATGTGTGATTTTTTATTGTTTAAGATTACTTAAATAAATTGAAAATGCTTTATATTTTTGGTTTTCCTTTTCAATTGATAATATATTTATATTTTTTATCAACATATTCAATGATACATATTTTTGTATTAATGATGTTCTTATTTATAGATAACAGAATTTGTGTTCTATTGAAAATTGTTTGGTTTATATAAAAATCACATATTCTATTTTTTTTGTTTCCATTTTTTTCAATTATAAATATTGAATAAATCTTTAGGTACGAAAATAAATTAAATACGTTGAAATTTTCAGGTCATGTGGGAATTGATGTCATTGAATCCAATATAAAAATTCAAGACAATCACTTTTTTGTTTTACTAAACTGGGGGCAATGAAATGATACTCAAATAATTTTTTTTATCATTTTTCATATATTCATTGAAATTATCATGTTTTGGATAGATTTTGGGAATGTGGTTTTAGGTTTGTAGCATGTAAAACTGGGGAAGGAACTGTCTCTAGTAATTCTATAGATCTATCTCAAACCTTTGTAGAGCTCCAATTCACTCTTCTCCAAGATTCTAAATCCGGGTACAGATATCCCTCTTCTTTAGACATAGGCATGTCTACTTCATCTCTTGGGGATATCATGTCTTCCTGGGACATGTCTATTCATAAGAAGCATCATTGGTGTGATTTA
Source organism: Viscum album (assembly GCA_963277665.1). Lineage (NCBI taxonomy): Eukaryota > Viridiplantae > Streptophyta > Magnoliopsida > Santalales > Viscaceae > Viscum > Viscum album. The sequence goes on from OY728137.1 coordinate 1,216,509,515, forward strand.
TTTTTCTTCAACATAGATTGTTGGTCATTTAAACTATTTTATTTTTTCATTGTCTTTGGAATCAATGAATGATATTAATAGTGGTATGTACTCCTTGCTTCACTTTCCATCATCCATTGATATTAATGATAACTGTCCAAATTCCCCAGTTGATTCCAACATCATCACTTCAAATGCATTGGAATTTCATGAATAGACCTCAATATTGTCTGGTGATTAAGAAGTATCTAAGTAGGAAGACTATGTTTTTGGTTCTCTGACCAGTAGTATGTGCAACGGGTCCTATTCCAAATGTGAACTGCCCAACCTTTCTAAGTAGGAAGACTGTGTTTTTGATTCTCTGACCAACTGTAGAATTCGTTCCATGTACTATATAATTTAACTAAGAAATATAAATAACTAAGTCTACTAGACTATAATAAGGATCCCTCATCAGAGCAATGAGCGGATCATCAATGGGTTATGAAATGGAAGAGGCAAGCTCGAGAAGAAATACCAACCTATATCGATCTTATCATGTCTCATTGAAAGTAATTTCCCTTTTCCATAATCATACCCCTATGAATTAGCATATTAAGTACAATGATATATGGATCTTATCATCTTTTACTTTGGAAATCGTAATTAATGTTATTTCATTGTATTAATGCATTCATGTTTCTACAGTTATTCATTTTAGATTTTTGTGATTTATTTCCCTTAAGACTCAAATTATATAATAACAAAAAATACTCAGATCCTATGATTTTTTTGTAGTTTAATATCCATTGAACATATACTGAAATATATTATTTATTCTATACAAAGATTTCGTGAATAATATTAATAGGATCCGTTTATATTAGATTACAATGTTTTTTTATTGGCTTATTTGGAAGGATCATGAGGAACTGGACAAGGCATCTAGTGCATGATTTTTAATCATTGTTAATTAAAATTTGTGGCATTTTTGGACAAGGCATTCAAGTGTTATTTTTGGTTGTTAATTATCCTTTTTTGATTTTTCATTTTACCTTCTTCCACAAATCTATACAGCAGATGTGTTGTCATACCTTCTTCCCCTTTATCTTTATTTTGTTATTCATTTTAAAAATCCATTAGTATATGAATATTCCTAATCTATAGAGTATATTTTGGTTATTCTTATTTGGTATGATACATATTATCTAATGAATATTTCATGTACAACACATCCATATTACATATTACTCATTGAAAAGATATATGTTTTATGTTTTATAAATATCATAATTCAAACTCTTGGTTGTCTCTTACATTTTCTTTGCATAATATGTTTTCTAGCTCCCTGAATCTTTCCACACACTATTTTTTATTGGTTCTACCAATCGATAATATTTTTTATTATCATCAACTGGATCTATTATAATATGTTCATGATACAAATCCTTTATCCATGTTATGGTTTCATGATGGCTGTAATAAAATCAGTATTCGATGTAAGGATTTGGAGGCACTAATCCACCAAATTTTGGATGATATTTTTTGACCCAAATAGAAGGTTTCCAAATAATAATTTTCATGACTGGTCAACTTCAAGCCTCATGAGCTAAATGGTGTACCAGTGGTGCTGGATAATTTTATTCCATAACATGAACCGGGTCCATGTATGGTCTGGATATTTTTTGTAAGGGTTTTTCATTGATATTTCCATCAAAATCAACAATATTTAAATTCAATGACATGATATAATTTGTACTATAATCTACATTGAAAATTATAGATTAAATGTATTGTATAATATATGTTTTTTGATTCAGTGTTTTATAATATTCTCTCCATGTATAACAATTGTTTTATACTGTTTTCTCTAATATGAAATTACTATATCATATAAAATAAATTTTTAACATTCTTCAATATCATGAATATGGATGAAATTATAAATTTTTTTGTAATTAATATTATGTAATATAAAATCATTATATATGCATTATATACATTTGTATGTGTAATCTTTGGTTACAATGTGTGTAAAATATGAAATCTATTTGAAAAAATTCACACAAATAACAGATCATAAAATCTGTAAACTTTTTATAATTTTATATTATGAAATATGAAATCTTTGTCTATAATGTTTCTAAAAAATGAGTTGTTTTTAAAATCTAGAATATTTATGTGTTAACAGTGTGACAAATAATTTGTAATATTTTTATATATTTTCATGAAAAAATATATTTTTTCATCAAGATTTATTTATTTTATTAATCTTATTTATAATAAAATTTAATACAAAATAGAATCTATTTATTATGAGTTCTTATTTAATGGTTCATGCATATAATTTCATATTATCATTTTATGCAACATATCTATATTATTTATTCATTCCATTTACATTCACAACAATTTTTTAACACCCATTTCACGTGTTTTCCAAAATGTTGGGTGAGTTGGAAAATATTGGACCAATGATGAAAAAAAGACTACAACATGAAAATATGTTTTTTTTTGTTTTTCACATTCAACACAATGTTTATTGAAAATTGCTTGGGAGGAGGAATTATAATCTTACAAATAAAACATGCACCATACATATCAAATATGTTAGGGAGACTCAAATTTCCATTGTTTTCACTTGGTATGTTTTACCATTAGCTGGAGTGATCCATCGTGAAATTGTTTCTGACATGATATTCATCCTATTACATTATTCATCTTCTTTATTAAATGAATAGATTCATGAAAAAAAATAAATGATGCATGAAACAACAAAAGGAACAATTCCATAGAAGGATGGATAGAAGCCTACCCTCATCTTGGATCAGATGCATTATTGTTTATCAGGTCTAGTTGGGTCAGCCTGTTTGTTTTGGATTAATTTTTAATGGTTTTTTCATTAGAAATTGTTTGATCTCAAGATGTTAATGGTTCTGGTTGGTATGGGACATTATGGTGTAGCATCTTTATGGAAAAATTTTCAATTATTCTTTTATTTGTTTGAATTTTTTCTATAATTGTTTGGCTTGATATGAAGGTATGAGGAGCATTGTACAAATTAAACCCTATAGTGCATTTGTGAAAAGATTCTTACCTCCCTCATTCCATATTGTTCAATATACATGACAAATAGTTTCACTCCATTTTCTTTATTCACAAATGTCCCACTCATACAATTTATTTTTAATTAAATCATTATCACATGTCTCATTTTTATTAATACAACCACTATATTATTAGTTATTTATTGTTCACATTTTTTTATGTGCATGCATTACCATTATTATGATGGTTGAAGTTGAAAAGGAAATCAAATTTTCATCATCAATATTTAAGAATTCATATATTCTTTTTTATTTTTCATCAATTAAAATGGCGTCTTCATATTCTACGCTCTCCTATTCCATTATGACACACTATTACTTTATAATTAATATTTATTCAACATTATTGTTTTTTCTTAACTTATATAAATACTAATCTTTTATTAAATGAAAAAATAATAATCTAACATGCCATGTAATAGAATGGGTGACTTCTAGTTATTTAAAATGATAAATTATATTTTAAATTACTTTTAATGTAAAATTAATCCAATTATATTAAAATATAACATTTTTTTTGTAATTTAAATCCATATTATATTGAATGCTGACATTAAAACGTTCTATACTTATAACAATTTTCTCTTTGGAAAATTTCTCTTTCATCATATATATGGTTTAATTTTATATTAATTTATACAAAAAATTTGTATTTTATTTGAAATAATAAACTGAATACATGGTTTACAATTATTTTATATTATATAATAATGCGCAAATAATTTTTTTCATAATGAATAATGAAAACAGTAAAAATTAATTAGCACATATAAAGTAAAAAGTGGATTATTAGCTACTTAATCTGAGAAAATAAGAATAAAATTACCTAAAAGTCACCTAAAATCCATTTAGGGACATATTATACCCAATAACCTATATTAATTATGAATCTCACATTTTAGATACTTTTTTATAAAAAAAATTTGGGAATCCCTTTATTAATTAAAAAATTACATGTAGTTCCTTTACCTTATCTATAAAAGGCCACCCACTCTCCTCCACTCACCTCCACTCTTCCTAATTTTATACCAATTTAGTTAAGGAATGAAATTACCAAATACATTAATTAATTCACTCCAAAATTCCTATATGCCTTATTTTTATTTTGAATCCATCGAAATAAGGCTTTAGATATTTACCTAAAGGGGATCTCAAAGGAAGAAGAGAATTTCTAATATGTGTATATTTGTTTAATTTCTACTTCAACCTCATTAAGACCATATTAAAGAAATATAATATAATAAAATAATTTTACCCGAATACTGAGATGTTATTATGTTACTATAACCCAGATCTATCTCTACTTCAATCATATGGGAGACAAAACCATTGATCGTGTGTATGGCGGACTACCGCCTCGCGAACTAAGGTAATTCTTTTTCCATAACAAACTTTGAAGGACAGATATAATGATGGATTTAAAAAAATTATATAATTTTTTGGACATTTTTATATGTGATGATTTATTTTTTCATATATAACTTCTTAAATTCGATTTATTGGGGGATACGATAACGTCACTCGTGTGTACGACTGACTACCACCTCAGGAAGTGGTATGATACATTTGTTTCTTATGATTTGCATGGATGGTATTATGGGTATCATTAATTAATATATGTGATACTTATAAAATAAAATTATTATTTTTATATAATTTAACATCTATATTCTTCCCTTCTAATCCCATAGGAATTAATAATGTCACTAGTGAGTATATATGGGTTACTGCCTCAATATAGATATTTGAAATTATTTTAATTTCATTTTAAAATGGATGATAATAAGAACATATTTAAGTAACATAATTTCTATATATGATATAATAATAATTATATAAATATTAAATAATACTTATTTCATTTTCCTTCCATCAATATTGAAAAATTGAATCAACATTCATTCTTACGTATGACCTACCGCCACTATGAATACTGAAATCTATTTCCAATATCTAAATTTAATAGATTACGATGAATACATATATAATTAATATATGTTATTTTATGTAATATTTAAAATATTATATATTATTTAACTACGATGAAATTAAATGAACAAAAAGTACTCAATAAAAACATACATGAAAATGAAGCAATTATCCCACTAATAGTAATTTCATCAATGAAAAGTTAAAAAATAGGTGATAAAAGAAAATAAGTAAATCATATGATGAATGAGATATATATGTAGGGTTCATTAATATCTTTATAATAATCTTTTATTTATTATACAATAGTTATAGAAACATATTATAGAATTCAAATCTGATGTAAGGGTTTATCATCTCACTTTTACTTCTATGAAAGATAAACCATATTCTCTACTAATTCTTTTTCTGGTGTATATACTGACCCTTTTGAAATGTTATATAATTAATATAATTCTATTTGTGATATTTAATGTATTATTTGATGTTAATTTTTTTATTGGTCTTATGATTAAAAGGATACAAAAGCGGAAAGGGTTTTTTTGACAATGTCATCATTATTAAAGATTTTATTTTTTAAGTCTCCCTTATTGGAAATATTTAGTATTTATATCATAAGAACAATAAACTTTTTCACCCTATGGTACATCATGGAAATTTAATGTAATATTAACAATATTATACTCTTTAGTACAATAATGATTGAGAAAATTGTTTTTGTAAAATCATATGTTTCTTCTCTCTTCGATCGAAAATACTTTTTTATAAAAATCCATTGTAATACCCTAATATTTCAAAGTACATTATCTTCAAATATATTGCACTACACACAACACTATGTTCGAATGCACCATAACCAGGCATTTAAAGAGATGTTATTAGTATTATTAACAACATTTTTAATTTTATATGTTACATATAATTTTAATATTAATCATATATGTTTTTTATAAATGATATAATAACAAATTCAATTTTTCGAATAAGAGAAGTATTTAAAAAGAATGTAGTGTTACCACCTTTTAATGGGGAAACCTTTTTAAATAAAATATTTGACACTTTTATGTATTCATTTGAAAAAATAAAATTATTTTTTAGAGGAGGTGTAAAATAAGTTAGTTTGGATAATTTTTTTGTGTTTTTTTGATAACATTCAAAATTTAATGAATAGTGAAAAATATTACATTTTAATTCAGAAATTCTTTTTCTTATAACTTATTTATATTGATAGATTATCCTTTTAGTTGGTTTAAAATTATAATTATAATTTTTTATCATTTAATATAATGTTAGTCATTGGAAGAAATTTCACATTGAAATTTGATATAAACACGTATCAATATTTTGATGGTTTTTACTTTTAAAAACTTATTTTCATATTTTGACAATAGGGAAAATTTCTAAATTAATTATGGAAATTTAAGTCTTGTCAATTTATAAAAACAGATTCTGTATTTAGAACTAGATGAAATAAAACATTGAAATAAGACACTTTTATTTTTGGGAATTATAAATAGCAACTTTAAAAATTATTTTTATTTACCACATTTAAAGGGTAAATTCAGTGAATAAAGGTATAAATAATATTATTATAATATAAAACTATCATAACACATGTTATAATCCCATTTTATTGGTCATGGAAGACCAAAAATTCCAAATACCAATTTTTTTTCATTTTGGAGAAACATCAGTGTGATTATGTCATGTTATAATAATTAATTTAAAGTAAATTGAAATATTACATAAACCAGTATCTTTTTACTAAAACAATTTTAATTTTGGGTTATATAACTAGGACAATTCACTATAAATAGTCATTAGATGTCTAATTTTTTTTCATAAATCATGCTATTTTATTTTATAATTTTTAGACATTACAAAAATAAACTTATTTATGACACCATAAGGATGAAATGATTACCTTATTAATGTGTGATTGAAAAAAAGATATTAAATTTTTTAAAATAAATATAATTTGAGCTTCCTGGTTCCATCTAGGAATTTTTTCGATAAAATTGAAATGTTATAGATGATTTAATGCTTTTATGAAGGAATCAAGTTGTTATTTCTTTAACAAAAATCAGGTACTAAATAGTGTTAAAATTGATATAAATGAGTTAAAAAAAACAGAATTTAATTAAATGATATAATAGCCATAAAAATATAATATTCATCCAAATGACATAGATAATGTTTAAAATTTAATTATTTATCCACATTATATTCTATTGGAATTTTATAGTAAATATATAAACCATATAGTATAAAAATACAAGATGATGCGGTAAGAGTCAACTTATATAAATAAGGGTTAAAGCCAAAATATAAAGGTAATATTAATGATCTAAAATTATATAAAACAAATTTTATGAGAGGATTTAGACACATATTCATATTATAATCTACATAAATTACATTGGACCTATTAGAAAACGAAAATATATTTTTAAGAAATTGATATTTCATGTTTTTTCTAAAGTGCCCCCACCTCTCTTATAAAAGGGCACTTCTCCTTCTCTTTAATTAACACCTTCCAGGCCCATTGTATCAGAAACAAATTTATCAATTATAGTCCCATATTCTCTCATTTCACCGTAGATTCCACCCTTTTCGCATGACACCATCTTAAGTATTCTTTCTGTGCAAATCAAAAAAGACACCCGAAGAAGAGGTAATCATTTTATCCACTCTTTTAATGTTATTTTTTTTCTTCTACTTCATATTTATTTGTTGTTTACATACCAAAGTTATAAATCCAATATAATAAATATATATAAATGTTATAATAATCATGGTACATTCATATACATCATTTTATCTAGACAACTAATAATAATATCACCATGTGTGCGTACATACGACTTACTATCTCCACGCTATAGTGTAATTTGTTATTCAAAATTACATTATTTATATGGGTATAATGATGATTATAATAGAAATACTTAACTAATATGACATTATTATTATTATTTATAATAATTTACCATCCCTTTAAATATCATTTAACCATTAATGGAATGATATTATCACTCATGCGTACGTATGACCTACGATCTCCACAACACGGTGAGATTCATTTTATACATTAAGAATTTAAGTATGATTATGAAGATAATATGATGAGTAAAAATATTATTTATAAACTTAATATCATTATGTATTTGTATAAAATATATTCTATTTATATGAAATAGGGCTTACATGACAAAACATTCATAGGAAATCAAAGTAGTTAACAAAGATAATAATGCTAATATTGAAATATTATTAACAAAATGAGATAAAAGGATCATGCATGATATCATAAATATGTATTTGGTCATTTAATGATTTATTTAAAACCATTAACTGTTATACTAGAGTTTAACACACCTTGAACTAAAATAATGTACAAGGTATGGGTTAATCTCATAATCTCATTATTATCCGAGATTATTTATATATAAGTATCTACTCGGACATATTTATCATCAACATCAATTTTTCATCCTCATGTATTTGAAAATAATAAATCTATTTTTACAGTATTTTTGAATGTAATTTATTCCCATGACTAATGTATAAAACATATTCTGAAAAAAAAACTTTTTTTTCAAACAATGTACTTTATTCTCTTCTTGAAAATTTATAGAATGAACGTTTTTAATTTATATTGCACGAGCATATATTTTCCTCCAATATAAATCCATAACATTTTTAACCATTCCATAAAATCATAAAAGGTTATTATTTAAATAAATTTATTCTTTTATAATTACAGAGGCTCTTAAATTATTTCAATGTGAAAAGGGATACTTTTCCAAAAGAGTTTTTATTATTTTATTAGATTAATTTCATCAATGTCAACATAATTTTTTGGATTTTATGCTTAATTGTGGTTGATTTATTATGATATAATATCCCATATTTAATTAATGGTTTTATGATATGTTACCTGTGGATGTGATTTTTTTTATACTATGCATGGTTTATGGTCAAATTATTCACATATCGTATGATAGTTTTAATATGAATGTTTATATAATGTTTCGCTAATTAAATATGGGTAATTAATTGGACAAAGTAAGTGATGGGTGGGGTATACTATATCCCCCTGATACATCATTTGGTCTCATTAGAAAATTATTTTTGGGTTTTTGCTAATGTCCTACCCAATTTTGTATGGTGTCTTGGCTGAAGCCTTGATGGTTTGTTTAATATTTCCTGCATTATGTATTCCATATTTATATGGTTTTTTATGACGTGATATTATTTCACTAGAACAATATCCATTTGAATGTTTATATAGTAATGTTTTATTTGTTCATTCTATATTATGTTCATGTTTATTCTTAAAAAAAGTTTTTTTATTAAACATATTGCTTTGAATGTTTATAATTATTTATGATTGATTATGAAAAATTATATACCCTTTCAGTGAATCTGATCTCACCCATTTCTTATATTCTATGTTCCACGATGCCCTGATGTGTATTATGATTAATATGCTGGATTAATCTAGGATAATAATTTTATTCTAAAATGATTATCTATATTTTATTTTATGTTTGTAATTTAAATTTAATGTTCATTTAGGTAATCAATTTTCCATGACAGCTAAAATGATCGGTCCTTTGGAATTAGAAATTATTGGGATCATGCTAATTAACAAATAATGTGTCAGGTCTGGGTAACTGAGGATGGGGAATTACAATTGGATTCACAGAAAGTTTATCGATAACCATAGAAATAGATTTTGAAAACTTAGTTTAGGAATCATAACCCAAAGATAGGCTTTGTGGATATGTATAGATGAACATCAATGAATTTTGGTAAAATATATATTGTGTGGGTCTTCCAAAAAATACATCCCTATTTGGATATTACATGTGTTTGTGGTTTTGTATTAGACGTTCCTAGGAGTAATAACCCTAACATAGTGTTCCGAGCTTTACTTAGGGTAACCTAGTACACGATAATGGGCCTTACTATGCACTAGGTTTGACACACCTAGGGGATATTCTTAGGATAATGAAAAAATTCTTTACAAATTTTTCTAAAGGATTTATGAGTAAATATATCCCCAAAAAATGTATTTTAATAATTATGAGACTAGATATGTGTAAATATTCAATGAATTATAAGAATTTTTTATTGTTTTTGGATTATAAATTACGATATGATCTATCCTAGGGTGTGTCATCATTTGGAAATGGCACATAGAAGAACTAATGACAACTACACTAATGTACATGTTCCAAAGAGTAAGAAAGATCCTATCATTCATGGTTTTAGACCAATATTTCAATTGGAAATAGTCTCTCATGTATTATCATCATGTATGTAAATAGTATCATGTGTTAATAAAATATTTAATGAATTATATGAGTACTATGTCTTTGAAGGGGATCAAGAGAAGTACATTTTGGTAAAGAAAAAATGGATAAAATTGAAGAAGAAAAAGAAGAATTTTCTAACATGTGAAAACTGTGGAATAAATCATCCTTTTAAATTCATGAAGGTAATGAGAGATTATTATAAGTGTGGAGAAAAAGGACACCAAGGGTGTGATTTTAAGGGTAAGAAAAAGGATTAACTTTAAAATTATTCAAAAACATGTAGATAGGAAAATATGAAAATTAACTTCTCATTCATCAAAGTATACCCCCAAATGATTCAATTTGATAATAATTATATTAATGATACTACCACAGATAAAAAGGAATGAATAATGTGGTTATATTTCTGTTAACGAATTATTTAATTTGAGTTTTTTTATCAATGATGTAATGGTTATGTGAATTATGAGATTAAGTAAGAAATATACTATAGTACTATTTCATTAAGTATTTGAAATTGTATGTTACTAAGTAATGTGACACAGATGTAAGTTAAACATTTTAGAAAATATACTGTTGATGGAATGATAACCCTTATTATGTCTGAGATAATGAGGTTGGAATAAAGAGATGATTTGTTTAGAAAATGTCTATTAGATATTATTGATTACCATGGATGTGATTAATTGTATATTTATTCCATCATTGTTGGAGATTAAAACATTTTTAGATATAAGGATTATGTCAATAATTCTATTTTTATATACAAAATATAGAAACACATACATATTAAAATGGGGTAATTTCTGTTATTACATTTTTCTAAAAAATTATGAAGGTATTCAGATCCCAGTAATATATAAAAAAGTCTTAATTATGTTATGCAACCTTCCTTATACATTTTAGGGAAATGAGTTTGGACAAAAGTATTTTGGATATTTCTAATGGATGGAATAGATTATATTGGATATGGGATAGTATTGTTTATTTATAAACCATTTCATAATATTTTTTTGAAGTGTTATAATAATATAGTTTTTAGAAAAGGACATCCCATAGGTCGGATGACAACATATCATGACAGACAAGCCTGGAGGAATCAAACCCACAACCAAAGTGGGAGAATGATTTATAACCAACCACTAGACTATATGATGTCCTAGTTTTAATAATGTAGTTTTTAAATGGTATATCATATGTAGTATAAATTCATTTTTGAAACCCAATAGAATTAGTATAAATAGAATATCTTTTTAATTTTAATAGATTATGCAGAGAAATATGTGCTTTTGGTAGAATTTAGTAAAAGGACATAATTATACTTGTTAAGTAAGTATTCATCCTTTTGTTCTTATTCTATGATGTAAATTAATTCTTAAACTCAAGGTAATGGATATTAAAACAAAAAATGTTTTCCTAGTACATTATTTTTTGGTGAATCAAATGGTCCCTTAGATAATCATAGATTTATAGCTTTCAGATTGTTATCTATTTCCAAATAATCTTGTCTATCACTCCCCATCAAAACATGATGGTTAAATTTTCTCTTATATCCTTTTTTCCTACATGGATCCCTATGAATGAGTTTTTTCTAGTGACATTCGTACTTCCATTTTGTTATTATAAATTGATGAACTCATTAATAGATTTTCCAATGTGAGATTTCTACAAAGATATATGGAAAACTCAATACTATTGATTTTTCTGCCATGGTTTAATTAAAAGTAAATAATTTGTTGAAGGTGGGAAGAATATAACACAACAATATATCTTGGTTCACTATCTTCAAATAGCTTGCACAACAGGAAACCCTGAGTTCATCTCCACCACGACTAGCCATTTAAAGGGCGATTATGAATAATATAAACCAAATTTTAAATTTTATATATTCTATACAATTTTAGTATCCATGAAATATGTATTTTAGATATGATATAATAAAAAATCCATTTTTTGAAATAATAGATGTTTTTAAGAAAGTGTTGATTTATTGCCTTTTAAGGACAAACCATTTTTAAATTAAATATTTGATTGTTTTATATATTCAATTTGACAAAATAAAACTCTTATTTATAATCGGGACATAAAAATTTAGTTTGGATAAATTTTTATTGTTTTTCTAATAACAAGTATATTTTAATGAATAGTATTAAATACTACAATTTATTTCAAAATGACATTTTCTTCTAATTTCTTAATATTGTATTATTATATTTTTAGTTGGTTTTAAAGTATAATTAGATTAATTTATTTACCATGTAATATTATGTGGGTCATTGGAAGTAACATCACAAATAAATTTCATATAAACATGTATCAATCTTTTGGTGGTTATAATTTTAAAAAACCAGTTTTCTCATTTTGACAAAGGGGATTAATTTTAAATTAAATAAAAAAATTTATTTTTTTTTGAAACTGTAAAAATGGATTCCATATTTTTTATTAGAATTTCCAAATTATGTAAATAGGTCTCTTTTGTTTTGGGGAATTATGAATAGTAACCTTAGTAATTATTATTATTTACAATGGATAAATGGTAATTTTAGTGAATAATGGTAAAAATAATATTTTAATAACATAAAAAATCATAAAAAATGTCCTTATCATATTGTATGAGTCCTGGGAAACCAAAAAATTCTTTAGGATGAATTTTTGGCATTTGATTCCCACTTAGTTGTGATAATGAAAAGATAAAATAATTAAATTAATTAAAAGGGAAATATTACATAAACATGTATCTTTTTAATAAATCAATTTAAACTTTTAGCTATATAAATGTTCTCTTGAAATATAAATGTTAATTTGAAAAGTAAATTATTTTTCTAAATCATGGTATTTTATTTATAATTCATATAAATTAAATATATATATATATATATATATGTCATAGTAGCGATGAAGTTATTACCTAATGAATTAATGATTGAAATAAATGATATTATACATATTAAAATAATTATAATTTGATATTTTTTTTCCAAAAACGGAATTTTTGGTTAACATTGACACTTTAGGGAAGATTTAGTTAATTTTTACATGTAATAATTTTTTTATTACTATAACAAAAATCAATTACTAAATAATGTCAAAATTGACATAAATGAGTATTTAAAACAAATACTATTTTATTACATGATATCATAGTCAAAAAAATATAATATTCAGTAAAAATACATAGATTGTGTTAAAATTTTCATTAATGATAAAGTTTAGCTACTTTGATAATTTTATAGAAACTATATAAACCATATAATATAAAAACACAAAAATGCATGGTAAGAGTTAACTTATTAAACTAAGTGTTAAAGAAAAAGGAGAAGGACAAAATAATGACCTAAACTTTTCTAAAACCTATTAGTTGAGAGAATTTATACCCATTCACATCTAATAGTCTAAATAAATATCTTTAGAGCTATAATAAAACGAAAATCAATTTTAAATAAATTAATATTTCATGCTTTTCTTAATGTGCCCCTCACCTCTATTATAAAAGGGTACTTCTCCTTCTCTTAAATTAACACCACCAAACCACCTTGGCTTAGAAAAAACCTACCTACTTATGCTCCCAAAATACCTCAATTAATTCTAGAGTATATCCTTTGGTATTAAAACCAACTTACAGAGTCCTTTTTAAAAATCAAAAAGAGAGTTCCGAAGAATATGTTATCATTTTATATATTCATTCAAAGTTTTCTTCTTCTTATATATCCATATTATATGTTTATTCCATACCAGAGTAATAAATACATAATATAAAAATATACTAATATGTTATTATAATCATGGGAAAAACATATTCATAATTTTAACTATCCTATTAAAAGTAATATAACAATGTGTGCATACATACAGCTTGCTGTTTCCACGATGAGGTGTGATTTCTTATTCAACATTATTTTATTTGGATGGGTATAATGATGGGTATAATAGGAATACATAATTAATAAGACATGATTATAATTCTTTATAATTAATATACAATTCAGTTCCATATCATTTAACTGTTTAATGAATGATATCGTCGCTCATGCGTACATACGACCGACCTTCTCCACAACACAATTAGATTTATTCTCCACATTAACCATTAAATAATGATTATAAATATAATACGATAATTAAATATAATATTTATAAGAATAATATCATTATGTATTTGAATAAAATATATCATATTCATAAGAAATAGGACTTACATAACAGAACATGCATAGGAAAACGAAGCAGTTAACACCTGAAATATTTTTATACTAAAATATGAGTAACAAAATGAGATAAGGGGATCGTATATATAATATCATAATTATGTTTATGGTATTACTATAATTTATTAACAATATTTAACAATTATACAGGATGTTAACTCATCCTCGAATTATGGAAAGTACAAGTTAAGGGTTAATTTAACAATCTAACTATTACCCGAGATTGTTTATACATAGGTATCTAATGGGATATATTTTTTATCCATATCTATGTTTATTGTACCTTTATTTCAAAATAATATTTCTATTCATAGACTGTTATTGAAATTCATTTATACCCATGATTAATTTTTAAAAACATTTTGAAAATAATATTTTCATTATTTTCCAAACAAGGTACATTATGCCCTTTTTGAGAAATTAAGAAACGAATTTTTTTAACTTATGCGGTGAGAGCGGCTGTTTTTCACTGTTATGATGCCTTAAATTTTTTATAATTTCCTTACAAGATTAAAAGTTTATTTTTAAATGAAATTTATTATTTTATAATTACATTATTCCTTAAATAATTATAATGTAAAAAAGTATACCTTTATAAAATATTTTTAATGATTTTGTTAGATTACATTAATCTATGTCAACATCTTTTATTGGATTTTATGATTAATTGAGGTTGATTTTTTATGACACAATATCCAATGTTTTATTTAAGGTTTAATGAAATGTTGACTATGGATGTGTTATATTTATACCATTAATGTTTTATGGTTATAGTATTAACATTTTTTATGTTAGTTTTAATAAAACAAATTATGTTATGCTTCACTGTTTTCATATAAGAATGCATTGTAATTAGTAAGGGATGGTTAGGTTCTACTATATCCCCTCGATGTATCAGTAGTTCTCATGAGGCAATTATTTTTGGGTTTTTTCTAATTTCTTACCCAATTATTTAATTTTTCTTGTTTGAATCCTTGATAGTGTTTTTAAGATGACCCAAATTATGTATTCACTCTTTATAAGGTTGGCTATTACATGTAATTATTCGACTAGTATAATATCTATGTAGATGTTTATATGGTACGTTTTGATTTTTTTTTGCCATATCATTTTAAATTTTATATTTAGATGTATTTTTTTTATTATAAATCATGCCTTATAAGATTATACTTATTTATGATGACCTCTACTGAATTATTTACCCTTAATGATAATATGAGCTCACCTCTTTCTTATTTTTTATTTTTCAGAATGCTAAGAAGTGTAATATGATTTTTTATGTAGGGTTAATATAGTAGGATAACAGTGTTCTCAAAGGTTTATCATTATTTTATATTATGTTTTGAATTGTAATGTAGAGGTTATGTTTGTAATCCATTTTCGATGATGGCTAAACTAATCGGTCCTTCAAAATTAAACTTTCTTGTGATCACACCAATTTAATAAATAAAGAACCTTCTCTATGAAACTAGGGTCGGGTGTAACATCCATGATTTCTAAAAATGTGCTGATAAATTTTTTTCATCCTACTTCCCACTGATTTATTAAAGGAATTTTTACCCATTTTCCTTTTCAAAAATGTTTTTAAATTAATATTCAAGTTATTTTAAATTCAAAGCCTATCCATATTTTATGAAAATTGTGAAAGGAATATTTGTTTTAACATGTATTTAATGAATTTCATTTCCTACCAATAGGACCCATTAATGTTTTAAAGACTATTTTATGAGGAAATAATTATAATTCAAATGAATTTTATTTTCAAAATTTTTTGTGAACTGTTATTAAAGATTATTTCCATATTGAAAATTATAAATTTTGAAAAATTTATTTAACAACATTTTTAGGGAATTACTTTTCATCAATGACATTATCCCTTTATTTTACATATTATAAAAAATGGATATGTTTTATTGATGTAATGAATTTTTATTATTTGTATGGGTTTTGAACATTTATAATGAGGATATACAATTTTCATTCTATTCATCATATTATACTATAAGATTTATGATTATGTTATTTCGATTAGGGTATGTATTGTCCTTTGATATGTTAGTTTTTAAATTGGGATATTTATGTTTGTTATGTTCTAACATTTAATATTAGTAACTCATTTTATTTATATATTATAAATGGGGACTAGTTAAAGATTTACCATTGGTGCATCGATACATCTCAGGAGAAAATTAGTTGGCAAAATTAGATGGGTTTCTACCCACAGATTTAAAATATTCTATGAATGTTCTTCATAGTATGTTTCAGATGTTTGTAATTATTCATTCACTCAATATGACACTAGTTATTAATGTAATATTTATTATTATATTACCTATAAAAAATAGACAAGTTTCAAACTCATGTTATTATTAATATGGATTCATTTGATCATCAGTTATTCCTAACATATTATGGAATATTTATTATTAAAATGGATTTTTTCATATATTTAACTTTCCGTATTTATTATGTTTATTTAATCAAGATATATTCAAGTTTACACATACCCTTACTGATTATATGGGCTCACTCTTTTTTTATATTTTGTTTTCCCCAGGATTGGAGTAACTGTTTTGTAATATATGTGAAGGGATATGAAAAATGGAAACACGACATTATAAAATAATATACATTGCCTATTTTATGTTTTCATTTGAAATGTTAATTTAAATTTTATAAATGGATTAACAAAAATAATAATCTATTCAGACCATTGTGAAATGATTCCTTATATTCAGTTCCAATTTAATAAAATAACCATTGTTAACCAATTAGATTTTAAAAGAGGAAAATCATATTTGATAGTGTGTATGGCATGAAAAAAAAAATTTTAAGACAATTTAATTCACTGAAACTTTACAATATATATATATTTAATTAAATTAAATATTTTTGATGGCTTTTATAGCACACTATATTAGGTTCAAAGAAACAAGATATTCATTTAAAATATTATTATTTTAACATTTTCATTACTACCTAACCATTATATTAGAAGTGATAAATATGACTATATAAATTATTAAAATAATAATTTGTAAAAATGTATAAAATCAATTAAATGGTAATCTATTTATAAGTAATAAAATAAGAATCATTTTAATGAAAAACATTTTGAAAAATTTTATTATTCTAAAAAGTTTTATTGAAATTAAAAAATAATTGTTTTAAAATATTAATTTAATGAAAAATTATAAAAAATACTAAAATTTAATAGAAAAAATCATTATTTATTAAATTAAATATAATGTTAAATTATTTTTTAAAAAGTTTTTTTAGAAAAATTGGTTCGATAATATATTTAATAATCAAATTTTGGTAATTTTTTTCATTTTTATGGGGATTTTTTAAATAAAACTCTAAACTTTTGAAAAATTTCTCTATGGGAATTTACTTTCTCTTCTCATCTACAAGATTTATTTCAAATTAATATATTCCACTTTAAAGAGTGTAATGTTGAATTATGGATTCCATATTTGTAAGAATCGTTCATTACATTATCTAATAATGTAATCTTAATTTATTCCATAATAATTTCTAAAAACATAAAAATTTATTTACTACAATTAAGGTGAAAATGGGTTTACCCAGGGTTAAATAAAAAATATAACTGGTATAATGACCCCAACATGGTTCAAAACCCATTGGATGGAAACATTAATACTTTATATCATATAGGATCTATAATTTACTATTTTGGATCCTTCTTCCAATTTATAAATTGGGGTTCTCCAATTTCTTTTCAAAAATTACAAGTGTGCTACTCACCCCACATATAAAAGGTAGCCCACTATTCTCTAGATATTTTATGATCAGTTTGAGAGGGTAAGATCTATGATGAAACCATTTAGTTTAATATGGGCAGTTTATGATTATGGTAATTTGTTTTGGAATGTATTTAAATTTTCTATGATATTTAAAATAATTTTTTTTTGGATTATGTTTTACCCCATTTATATGATGAATTCATACAACTTACTATATTATGGGTGGTTCTTGGAATAGTCTCTAGATTCATTGGTAAGTCTCATGAGACAAACTATATTGGTCTGGGACAAGGACATACCTCTTTATTTATGTCTTGGAATAAGCCTTCAGTGTTAAATTTTATATGTCTATTATTATGTATTCTATCATCATGAATTATTTTATTGATATTTCATTTGAATCATTGATTACTTAAAGAATCTATTTAATGTTTTAATATCATGTTATTTTTTATGGATTTAATTGATTATAATTTATTCAATCTATATTAATATATTGTAATTGGTTAAATGGAATGTGTTTCCATTATTTGACATTCCAAATTCTTTATGCCTTATTTATTCAAAAAATCCCTTGTACACATTCCCTTAATGAGCATCAATGCAACCATTTTCTTATGTTTTATTTTCTCTAAGATACAATGAAGTGTTTTTTATTGATAATAATTGATACAATATGATGAATAATAGAGTTATAAAAAAACATTTTTCATTCTACATTTTTAATTCTTATAAGAATTTGAGGTATGTATCTTATTTAACAATACTACTAAACTATTTCACTCTTATGTATGTGATTACATATATCATATGTCAGTGTAATAAACTAGACATCAGCTATGGAATATAGGGTTCGAGGGTGATACAACAACTAAATCCATTTACTTGCGGCATGGTAATTAAAATAAGAAATATTTAAAATCTATAACTTACAAAACAATGTTCCTAAAATCATATTGAAGTTGGGATAGTAGATTAGAAACAACCCAAAAAGGATACTAACATTGAGATATAAAAAACCCATTATCTCTTAAGAAAAATTAAAAAAGCTCTATTTGACTGGGAAAGAGTGCGAGGAAATAAAAGTGATGATAGTGTTTAAAATTTTCATGAAAATATTCACCTATTAATACCTTAAGAAATGAAATCAACTAATCAATGATGGACTATATAATAAAAATAAGTAATTAACTGAAAAATAATCGAATACTTTTGTTGATTAATAAATATAACATGATTACTTTCTTATATAATCCATGTACTATAGGTTTCACACCTATATAATGGAGATAGTGTTTTTAGAATAGTCCAATAATCTCGAGTATGATGGATAAAATCCTAGAAAAAATACTTTTAATGAGGGTACAAAACATCCTTTAAAATAACAACCTTTGTACCTAATAGAACAAGCTAACATAGAAATAAGTCAAGATACAACTAAAAAGATAAAACACAATCTTTATCTTACCTTCATATTATTATAGGGAAAAAGGGACGGACCAATGAATAAAAGGGTTCATCTAAAAAAATCCAAATAGTAATGTAAATTAAAAATCTATGAAAAGTAAAAAAATTAATGTGATTTCTTGGAACAATCTAGGAATGGATATCTATGCCACTACTAGCACTTTAATTTTTTTTTTATTTTTTTAAAAAAATCATTTTAATGATTAGTGTTGCAAAACTGGTGGCTCGGAATAAATCCTCTAAATTATTTAATATTATAGGTTTAAATATATTATACAGTTGGGATTAATCCCCACTATAAATAAATAGAAAATATATATTCTTATATATTACTATGTGTCCATAATTTATCCCTTTCAAACTATATCTTATAGGATTACTAGTGAGATCACATTTCAAACAAACAAATAAATTTTTCTACATTATTTATTATATAAATTACTACCAAATATTTATGTCAAATTGGATAGAAATTTGTAACCTAAAAAACCTTATATGGGGTCCTTGGAAACCAAATTAGTTCTTCAATGTTTTTTGGTATGACAAGAATTGTCTTTAATATACATTATTTCACGATTTACTATTTAAAAGTGATATTATTACAACCAAGATGATAAAAAAGCATAGTTTATTATGGAAAGTAGTTATATAGAATATAAAATTGATAAATGGATACAAAATAATATTGAAAACATCATTAACATTCTTCTAATATAACTTTTCTCATTTAAAAATGTCTCGGATAACCTGAGGACATTCATAAGAATGGGGTAATCTATAATCCCATTATAGAATAAACCAATCAAAACATGATTAAAGTATATCATTTTAGTAAACATGAATTTTAATTCCACATAAATGGGGTGATATTCTTAATTTTTAATAATGAAACATGAAACAACCTGATAATTTAAAGATTGTAAGGTATTGTGGAGAGAATGTTAAACATGATATCATAAACATTAGTCAAGGGTGATCACCATGACAGTGTATCATGGTGGGATAAGTATCCTAATTTATAAATTTTAATACCTAATCATGTACATGACATCTTATGGGACTAAATAATTACCCAACTCATTGGAGTGATATATAATTATGGTCACACACATTATTTTCATATCATGTACATTCATATGTTTTTCATGTATATCATTCAACATAGGAACATATTTTATCAAATTTAATACCTTGTGTAAGGAGTGTATTATAAATACATTGAATTCCATAGTAAAGGAAGGATATGTTTTTCTAGAAGAATAACCATGAGTTGAAGTGGAATTTGTTTCACAATACATAGGCTTTGAATGAAAAATTCCCTTGGTAATTTTGTCTGTATAATAGGGGTCCATAATAAGTCATTAGTGGGATAATTTAGAGTTAATGTTTTATATAATAAAATTAAAATAATTATAGAAGTACAATGAATATGTATGAAAATTATTCAACCAGGAAAATTAGGAATTAAAAGGAGTAACTTAAAAGGTCTTATTGAATAAATATTTGGCATTGAAAAATTGTAGGATAGTTTTGGTAGCATAATAGGGGTACAAAATGATTCATGGTTTGGCTTAATGAGAGTTAAAGTGTTTTATAGTTATTTTTATATATTTTTTTTATGGTGATGTTTAAAATTATATCCCATTAATAGGAATGTGATGAAAAATTACAATACATAAATAAGGTTCTCTAATAAATAAGAGATGTGGAGCATTATTAAACATGAGAGGGACTTTAAAAAAGCATGGGGGAAATTATTTAAATATTAAGGACACTTTAAGAAGGATATATAGAGAAAATACACTTGTATATTCCAGATGAAATGGTATATAGTAATGCATAATGGGATTATTGGTATGTTTATATAGGAAAATAGAAGAGAGTTCATTATTAATTTCAAAACATAGGTTTTGGATTCTTTAAAATAAAGTAACAAAATATAGAAACCTTCCAATAAATTTTACAATGTTTTCCACAAAATAATAGTGTTTTTCATTATTTTATATTTCCAAAAACCAATAATGTTAAAATAATACCATTAGTGCTATGTACATGAGTCGTGATTACAAATAACAGATTTAAAAACATTACCATATAATAAATGGATTGTAGGATTCATAAAAGGTTTCAAAAATTAATAAAAAACATAAAAAACACATTATTATTAATGGAAATCATATATTTTGTATTTTATAACATACATAAACCATATTAAATAATTCTTGGGTTATTATTATGTCATAACACACACCATATATTAATATAGTATTTACTTTTTAACTGAGAATTCATCTATATTAATAAATCATGAAAAAACAACACATTTATATTTTTAAAATTATGATTCTAAAAATAATATTTAATTTATAAATATAATTATATAATTACGAAACATCACTCTTTTAAATTTAACTCTATATTTAATGAAAAAACAATGGTTTTTTTTGAAATTAAATGTTTTCAGACCCTTATAAAAATTATACATTCACTCTATGAAATTATATTATCATTTATAATTAAAAAATAAAATTTAATGGTAATATTTTATGAAAAATATTATTTATTTCAAATATTCAATAATTTTCCAAATTACCCAAGAATTCAATTCGATTTTGATGGATTAAAATCTAATTCTTATCAAACTCGTCATATAATCATTTATATTGTAAAAAAATAAGGAATAAATAAAATAATTATTTTGTAGAGAACAAAATAATCATATACAAACTTTTACGGTTGAGATACATAGCTTTTCATTTAACCATCAAAAATTCTTGGGGAATGTGGTGTGATAGTGAGATTTTATTGGGGTGGTTCGATGAACATGGTTTGGGTTGTGATCTCGATGAGCTTGAACATCTCCCGTAAGAGGTATCACTAATTATATAGTTATTGGATTATAAATATGAAATATTCAAGGGAAAATTATAGATATTATTTCTCATTTGGAAGCTCTGATAAATTGTAATCATAGGGTTTGATCCTACTAGTTGAGGCCATCACTTATTTTTTTCTTTCAATATTACATTATCCTAACCAATATATTATACCAATTATATGATCATTATTAAGATAATATGTTATACATGGTCATGATGTGTAATTATATTTTAAATCTGATATGATATAACCTACTAAGATTATTTCTTTTCTTTAACCACAATATTCATTAAGGTATTTTATTTAATTAGAAAGTGAATATCATTTATAATGCTCTAGGTCATTAAAATAAACCCCTTATAAAATTTCACTCAAGATATTTTTATTAAACATATTAAATTAGAGGTTTTTTTCTTCAATTTAATATCCTAATATGATTCTTGAATCACTTCCTCAATCTTTTGGTTCCAACAAAATACATTTACCTTGCGAGTTGTGTAGCTCTTTGAAACTTTTTCATTACAATTTAAGAACATCACTTGCAACACCTTAAATGAAAGGTCATTATACCATTGTACAATATATGGATTGAGTACATGTGAGGGGTTGTGTATGTACTTATGCAAGAAGGATATATAAAACACTTAATGTACTTGAGATAGGTTGTATGGGAGTGATAATTGATAAGCCATAGCTCCGACATGATTAAGGATTCCAAAGGGGTTGATGTATCTGGGAAAAACATTTCCCGTCTTCTAAACACTAATAAAATTCTTACATGGTGTTATAAGAAGGGATAATATATCTATAACATGAAACATTAGATCACATCAGCGATTTTCGAATCATATTTTCTTCCCACATTGTGTGGGCTTCATATTACTCCGAATGGTTTGAACATTTTATATCATATCATTAATTAGATCAATTCCCATCAGCTTCCACTCTCTTATATTATCCCAACATGTTAGATTCCAACACCAAATCCAATATATATACTGATAAAGTTCTATTTGAATAATATAATAGAAACTATTTTATATGGGAACTTCATTGGGGAAAGGTGTTCATACCAAAATCCTTAAAACCCATTGAACATGATCTCATCAAATATTCATTATTTCAATTTTAATTTCTGATTGATCATCTATAAAGGGATAATATGTAGTACGAAAGCTCAATTTTATATTCAATTATTGATCATGGTGTCTCTAAATCATTGAATATAACCATAGATCTTGAAAGGATGCAATGGATAGTGTAACTCCATGTTGTTTACCATATCCCTTATGTATATCATATTTATTTGGTTAATATAGAAGTAATATTAGATAGTATTGACATGAACTGGCTTGGTAAGGTGATTGACTATAACCCGCATGTTCTTTTAATTTTAGGGGTCTTGGGTAATCCTATGTTTAAATCCATGGCATTTTTCCCATTTATATACATTAATGGTAAATGGTTTCATCGTACACCTAGACTTATGTCATCCCATCATTACTTATTGACATACCACAAAAAAAGACAAAAACTCCACAATAACTATTCATGTTGTCCCACATAAATTTATTCATCAAATATCATAAATATACGTGATCCTTCAATAAATAGAGAAGTATGTGTTTTTATCATCCTCCAAATGTTTCTTATTCAATTCTGGTTTTGATTGTAAACATATCCAGGTTGAAAAACATATAACTCATTTACAAAAGTTCAACTATAAAATATTTTATAATATCATTTATAACACTTCAACAACTATTTAAGATTCTTTGATTATATCCAGACTAGTTTATTGAGTTTTTATTTGAGTATGGTAGGATAATCATTATTTTATTATTCCCATTTCCATCCATGGCATGAAAAAATAATTATTTCCATTTCAATTTCCATCAGAGATTGGGTGGAGGGATTCTTTATACTCAAATAATTTTCCAATTTTTTTCCTCCACTGGATGGAAATGTGTGGAAAAATCATAAACCTTCATTATCTCTGACAACCTTGATTTCCACATATTAATCTCCATTAGGGTGAATATATACTATAGGATTTTATGATCTGTATATATGTCACACATCTCTTCATAGAGATAATGACTCCAAATGTTTAATGTGAAGATCACCTCAACCAATTCTAGAAAATAAGTTGGGTAGTACTCCCCATTTTATATTTTTTTGGAGGGATGATTATTATTTCAATATCTTATATTGAATTAGTACACAATCCCACACATTTTTGGATACATCAATGTAGAGAAAAAATACTTCCATAGTATTGGGTAATATAGAACATGTTTAGTTATAACCCGATTTTTATGTCACTAAAATTATCCTCACATTCATTATTATAGAAAAACATGACCCTTATATGAAATATATTTGTTATGGTGACTGAAAATTTTTTGAGGTTTCTCAAAAAATGTTGATAACATCCACCAACTTGAAGGAAAATATGAATTCCCATCACGCAATTTTTTTCTAGGGAACCCTTAAATTATCTCTATTTTAATAGATCCAAAGATATCAATTATCTAGTGGAGAAACTCAATAGTAATTTTAAATGGATATAGAATATGTTACATTTATAACTCATTCTACTGGATATGAGGAAGATCTAAAAATTATTTAGGAAACACATCATTGTATTCCCTCATAATGGGAATGTCATAGAGGATGATATATTCCTTAGCCTCAATCATTTCATCTACATATGTTTTCTTAAAATGATATAATATCTTTGATTGATACGATGGTACTAGATATTATTCATCATCATCCTTGAAAATGTATAGAATTATAGGGTGATTCATGATAAAAAGGGTGATTTCATTCACCCTTCAATTTATGTTGGATCTATATAATAGATGATGATAAAAACTTAGAGTTGAATAAAATTATTCTAAATAGATAATTATTAGTTTTTTTGGGATGTTTATCTCAACTAATTTTATAAGGTAGGAGATATATACATATGAAGTTAAAATTTAGCTATTTTATATTTTCACGAATTTTTATACTAACATGGTTTTTGGTGGTGTTTGAATATTTAATCTAGACATGAATGATATGAAAGAATGAATAGAACCAGAATTAAGCCTATAACTAAATAAATTTTTTTCTGATTGAAAACATCTATACCCTCCAAAATATTAATAGGATGATAATTTCCCACCAATTAAATAAAATGGATAACCATAATTATTAAAGGGATAACACAAGAATGACATATATTCCTTAAACTATTAATTTTTAGGATTCATTATAAGTTATCAATAATATAATTAAAAAAAAAATTAATATTTTCTTTTCTGTTCTACTAATAACTTGTTTTAATTGAATTTTTAATTTAACAGTTAATATCCCTTAAGAGTTTCAAACCATGTGTGAAGCAAGGACCACTTTTATGCACCAGGGGATGATCTAGTCTACTTCAATATGCCCATTTCATGGTTATTACCCATAAGTACCATTGTGCCATATCAAATCCACTTGTAGTATCTAGATAAGGAATCATATTCAAGTATACCACATACTTAATAATTTACCAAGATATAAGGATGATTTTTTTAGACTTATTATGAAGGATTTAACTAGTTTTTTAAATCCTAATCCCAATAATGACAATAATTTCCTATGTTACAAACAATAGAAATAATTTTCTTCAATAAACATTATTTATTGATTTATTACATAAAATAACACTTAGTAAAATATATATGATTAATAAGACTAGTTTCTTTGGGAGATTGGCACATATATTTTCACCATGATACCTATTTGAAAAAATATTATTGAAAACATCCTTAACATAAAACTAGTATCCCATTTCACATAGAAAACCTCATATGATAAACTATGGACATACATAAGAAATGGGTTATATAAAAATATCGACAGTGGAAAAAACATACAATAACATGATGAAAGTATAACATTTTATCCAATAAGAAATTTAATTGAACATTAATGGTGTGAGAAACATAATCTTGATTAATGATGTTTGACATAATATAAAAGCATGAAGGCCTCATGGGAATGTTTAAAAACATTAAGAATCAATGCCTAATCTTAGGTTAAGGATAATTTCCAGGACATCATAACATAGAGGAATAATCCCCTAATGGATTAGGATTACTCTTTAATCCCATACATGAAATCCCATGAGACTAAAATATTAACAAATTCATTGGAGTGATATATAATTTCAGGTGAACCTATCGTTTTCACATCATTTGAAATAAAAAGTGTGGCACAATGATCAACCAAAATAGGACCATATTTCAATAAATTTTATCCCAATATTAATGATTTTTGAAATCATAAATTGAATTATCTAATAAAAATTATATTTATGTCTAGGTGAATTCCATTGAGTTGATATGATGACGGTATTCACTATAAAATGTTTTGGTATGGAAAACCCATAAGATAATTTTGGCTGCATAAAAGGGGTACAAAACAAAACATAGGGGGAATTATTATGAGTAAAATGGGTCTATCATCGCCTTAAAACTGTTAGGGAAGTAACAAGGATATGTAATAAAAAAATCCAATAATAATAATTTGGAATTAAAATTTATTATACAAAATGTGTTCTTGAATAAAATTTTGGAATAGATAAATCATATGATAGTTTCGATAACATAATAAGAGTACATATTGAATCATGTAAAAGATTAATAAAATTTAATGTTATAAATAATAACATTAAAATCAAAATACAAGTAATATTGATTTTAAAAATCACATCCCATAAATAGGAATTGTATGAAAAAAGTAATTATATAAAGATGGTTATTGAATAAATAGGAGAAGAAGAAGACCCCATTCCTTGAGGGGGTGTTTTCAAAATCATGGGATGATATTCATTAGATCACGGGGGAACCATGTGAGGGAAATATAGAGAAATGGGAAGAGTTTTTATGATCCAGTGGTTCTAAGTGAAGAGTATTAGAATCATTATAATATTTATATAGGATAAGAGATAAGAATTATTTATTATTTTCTAAATGTTGGTTTTTGAATCTAAACAAAAATGTAATAAAAATAATTACCCTCATCATTATTTTAAATGGTTTATTATATATAGGTTTTGTTCATTATTTTATAACTCCCTGAACTTTTAACATTAAACTAATACCCTTAGATATTTTTAAGTGAGTAATGTTTCAAAAGAAATTATTTTAAACCATAAAATATAATATTGGGTTTTAAAAATACATTACAAATTTATATAAATAAATAAATTAAAAAATAAAATTTATTTTTAATTCGAAAGTATAATTTTAATTGGATACTTTTTATGGAACATATTACATCAATTTTGGGATAATATAATGTTATAATACACTTCATATATTTATGCCATATTTATTTTTTACTGAAAATTTGTTTATCTCAAAATATTATGAAGATTTCACATTAGGATAATGTCCATGTGATAATTTAATAAAATATTTATTTTACTAAATTAATTATATAGCTATTATAAACTAATCATCTTAATTGAAAACATGATTTATTGAAAAATAATAATTTTATGTCAATAATGGTTTTCTGGCCTTGATAAAAATTACATTTTCATATAATTAAAATATGCTATCATTTAAATTAAATATATAATATTTAATACAAATATTTAACTAAAATACCATTTATTTATAAATCTATGAATTCAGCAAAATAAATTTCATAACTGAAATTTCATATTACCCTAAAATACAATTTCAATCTTTTTGTATTAAAATAAAAATTCTGACAATCTCATTACATAAACCATTATAAAGTTAAAACAATAATAAATAAAGATAATAATAATTTTATTTAAAATAAAATATAAAAATTCATTCTTTTAGGTATTATATACATATACCTTTAATACACTAGTGAATTCTCTACGTGTAAGGTGTGTGACAATGATACATTCAAGGGATGTCTCAGAGAAAATGGTTTGTTCCTGGATATATATGATCATTAAATTAACATGTATGTTGTTTTGGAAAATATTTATTTGTAATATATTACTTGATATTGATTAAAATAAAATCCCATAGATTATATATCCATTGGAAGCTCTGATAAATGTGCTTCATTAGTTATAATCATACTGGTCGATGACATCAATTGTTTTTTTTTTGTCAATAGGAATTTATAATTACACTTAATCTATACAAATAATATGATCATTGTTAAATGGATATATATTTAATTATTGTGATTGTTAATGGGGTTTTAAAATGATAGGATATGACCAAATAAGTTCATGTGTTTTCTATAACCATATTACATAATAAAGAATTTTATTTATAAAAGTTTGGGTTATATCATAATGGGATATGAGAAAATAACTAGATATCCCTATTTTGATATTTCCAGTAAACAATTCATGGATTACATTGAAATTAGTGAATTTTTGGAAGTTTTCCATCATGGAGAAAATTTTAATTTTTATCGTAAATATTTCATACAGATTTCTCTAATAAGATGTGATGATGTTCTATTAAATTTAATTCTCTAGAGGATTTTGAATAATATTCATATATAACTCCATTGAAGATCAAATCACATAATTAACCCATCCTTAGCACATCAATAATAAATAAATATAAGGTTCCCTTCATGTTTTTTTGAAATATACAAGGGTTTATAAGATAGATTTCTTGTGTATTATATAAAAGGATTCATCTAATATTGAATATTTGGATACTATTATTTCATGTATTCTAAAAATAATTAATTTAATAACTAATCATTGATCATGATGTCCAATGATTTTTAGTAACACTGACATTTTTATTGTCACTTTGAGAAAGGATCAATATTAAATAAAAAATGGATATACTAATTAGTCTTATGTTTTTATCATTAAAAATAAAAATTATATCATCAGTGTTAAATAATAAAATCACTAATCTGGGAACCCCACTCTAGGAACATTTTAGAGATAAATGGATTCACTATATTGATAAAAACCTCTTTATTCAATAATATATTCTAAATTTGAAAGCTATAAAATACCATAATCTATATCAGATATGTAAATTAACTCAACAGTACTAAATAATATCTTAGATATAAAATTATTGGATACTATAAAATCAAGAGTGAATGAAAATAATATAATTTATTTCACCCATATGGTCTTATATTGTGATAATAATAAAATTATAACATAAATTATTGATCAATAAATTTTTATATATTTTGAATTGTCACTGAATCCCTATTGTCACTTATATTTAGATGGGTTGAGTAACTTTTTTTCTAGGAGCTCAAAAAAATATTGAATATTTAATTTTAATTTTAATTTTAATTTTCTCAAACAATGGAATTCTCCTTAAGAGATTTATTTCTCAATTTCTTATTCTTCAAAAAATTCTAAAATAAGTATAATAATTGAATATTTATAGTTACCTTTTCACATGTAATAAAATATTTTTTAAAAATACTATCTATTAAAATTTTACATACTTTTGGAAGATTTTGTCCATTGAACTTGTTTGGATACCTCAATGTTGGTCACTATCCACTAGTCTATTAGAGGCATTATTATGGAATTAAATGAGAAGTATTTTGGTATGATATAATTTTTTTATATAGCCACTTTTAAGTATAGAGTATTTCACATTTGAGGCAATTTAGTATAATTTAGAATGAATATAATTAATGAACACTCGTTCATGTAGTCACAATATAAGACATTTTTATTATTTTGGGTACATAATGCATTATGGAGCATAAATATTTTTTGACTCATGACTAAGACGTTAATATAACTACTATGCTTTTGATGATATGGATCATGAATTATATTGAATCAGGTCATGATTTATGATTTTATGAATAATTTAATTTAATTTGTAGATGGTCAATGTAGAATAAATTAGATTTAAACCTACTGATAACTACATTATATGATATGAGTTTGAGATAATAATAACCTCTAAATGAAAATGAGTAGTAATTTATGATGTTGAGATTTTATATTTTACATCAGTGGTTACAAAAATTATTTATGAATTATATAACATTGGATACAATATGGGATTTCCCTAAGACAAATATATCTAGAATACCAAATAAAAATCAAATATAATTCAAATAACATTATTGTATAGATTTTGTAACAAATATTTATTAATTTATATATATTATTTAATTTTATATTTTCTATTAGGTGCTTTAAAATTTAAATTTCTTTTTATGATAATGTTTAAAATTCTATACAAACATATATACAGAGTAATTATGATACCCTTATATTTTTTCAAAATATATTGCTATATATTTTTGAATTTGACAAGATATATTAATTTTTATCAGATTAGTGTTGTGATAGTGTGGTGGATATTTGGAAATTATTTTTTGGGGCATATATACTCTTAAGAAATTATTTTCAAAATGGAAGTACTAAAAAATAATAAAAATATTAAACTGATATAATTTTAAGTTTTAAACAATTAAAAATAGTTCCACATTTATTCTTTATTTCTAGAAGATGGCAGAAAATAAGATATGTCCCATGATATATATTATTTATGATAATATTGTTTCTTGGTATTTGGAGTTCAATTAATATTATACTAGTATGTGATAGTTTGGAGTTAGTTATATGTGTGGTTGGTTGTTATAATTTAAAATGAACTTTTCTAAGGGACTGAAGTTCATGTAGTCACTAAATAGGGCATTACAGTGGTTATGGGAAACCAATTTATTGTAGAGAATGATACTTATTGATAAATCATGAATTAGAACATTGGATACACACAAGGGATATAAATGAGGATAACATGTGTCAGGTAGTATCCAATCTTCATTCTCTGAATTTATTATTTATTTGAAAAAATTTATGTTTGGTCTCCATGTATAATCCTTGAAGAAGTCCAATTAATAATCACATTGAATTCTAGTAGCAAAATATTATAATGTTTTTATAGAGACTGTGGGAAGTAATGATCGAGATTGAGATGTCATATTTCACATTAATGGTTACTTCCATAATATAAGGCAAAGAGATCATATTTTATGTTGTGACTTATATAGAAACTATGATTCAAAAAACACATCTATATATGTTGGTCACTAAATTTATTTATTCATGATCTCATTTCTTGGGGAAGATTAAGGATTTTATCTATAAATTTTAAATTTAATTCTTCAATGATATTACATGAATTTTGAATTCATCATTATGTGTAATCTTGAAATCATTGAACATCGATGTTACGAATCTCAAGAATGTGATGCATTTATATTGATATATTGAAGATGTAGGTTTGGGTGATAAATTATTTGATCTAAAATTTGATAAAATTAACGATTGAAATTAGATAAATCATTTTAGAAATATATTAAATATTTTTATAATAATCAAATGACCATATAATTTCTAAAATTAAATGCATTCATTTTACGATATTTTAATGAAAAAATTATTGTATTTATATAAAAATATTAAATCAAATGAAACCAAGTTTGGATTATTTTATAATTATTTTGGATGATAATTAAATTAATGATGTGAAATAATTATATGAATAATAATAATTAGGGTAATGGTAACAGATTGGCAGTATTATAACATTTAAATTGGAGTTATATATGAATGTGTTATCTTCCATAGTTGGTATTTATTTATAATTTGGTGGATAATGTTTCATTGTAAGTGGTGACATGTATTTTAAAATTTAAATTCCTTCCATCACATTGTGTGGATACCATTGAATTTGACAATCATGTTGTGTGTTGTTTGATGATCTACTGGTCAGTGCATTTGATTCATATTATGGTCTTGTGTGCCTCATATTTGCCATTAATTCCCCTTGGGTCACTCAACCATGTATCTTGGCGTGTATCATTGGGTATTAATAACATGTAATAAGTTCCATCTTCAATGGAAAATGATAGAGATAAATAATTTCCAAAACTTATTTTTTACAAACATTTATCAAACAACACAGTAAGGTATTGCAGATAGTTTGTTTATCTTATCAATATAGAAACCCTTTATTTATCAACAATACATAAATCTATAACAACTTAAAAAACATATATTCCTCTATGAATCCTTGCATATATAATAATTCATAATATATAAGTGTTATCTATTACCCATGGATCTTAATTAAATAAATTATTATTTATATAAAAAATCATAGATGTGGAACTGATAGGTTTTTTTGTTTCATGTTCTATTATTAAAAAAAGATTATTAAATTAATGTAATAAAATTATAAAATGTAATAATTTTTCTTCCCTATATTTATTTAATTTTACTTATTAAAATTCATGAGTTTATTTGAGACTCAAATAATTTTTATTTAGAATCAAGTCATTAACTATATTATTTTTCTTCATATTTTTTATGCATGCCTTAAAAAATCACACTCCTAACTTATACACCATTTACACATTGAGGTATTTAGTGGTTTATATATTAAATTTATTCACGTAACCTATAATGAACAATTGATGAAATATATCAAAAAATATTTTAAACATTAATACTGTTTTTACTAAATATTTTTTACTAAACCTAAATTTTTCGTATACATTTTATATAAAAATATATCTTTTAAGACAATAGGGAACACATTCATATATTTCACATGATAAAGAATTTTTGTATTCTATATTATCTTTAAAAATTCTATGTTTTATATTTTTTTGAATAAATTGTATTCATATAATATATCGTGAGTGTTCATACATAAAAAAAATTCTTATTTCGTTTCACCAAAAAAAGTTATCCTTCTGTTATGGATAATAAAAAATTGTATTTGATAATAATTTTTGAAACAGGATTTATATTTCAAAAATTTCATAATTAAATTTTTTTATCACCTTTTATCTATTTATATAAACCAACATGTTAATTATATCAATTTTACATCTTTGATAGTTACATGGAACATAATAATTCCTTATTCTATTGATGAACCATCCAAAATTCATTCATTTGGGAACATAATTTTTAGTGGTAACCATTAACACAACATGAAAAAATAATAATTGAATATATGTATCTGATGTCATATATATTTAAATATATGAATCTTTTCATTAATGTTTATTCATGACAATGACTTCATTTACATTTAACCTCTCATGAAGAATTCCATCCCACCATTTTTACCATCTATTATTTAATACCACTAAATTATGGGTGTTTCTATACATTTAAATTCATATAAATGGAAACAATTATAGATTTTAAAAATAAATGAAGTGATAGCTTTGATGAAACCCATGATAGTTTATATATGATAGATTATGAGTTTAGAATGTCTAAATAATACTAGAGACAATTTAGAAGTGTGAGCCTGAATGTTTTTATAATTTGATATTTAAATTAGATTTTTATTTTAAAATAATCATGTTTAGTAAAGAATTAACATGATTTTAATGATTTAGGGAATAACAAATAATTTCATGAATTAATGTTCATGTTTTAAATACACAACATGAAAACATTGGTGTGAATTTAATCAATATGAGTTAGGGTTCATAGTCGGAACCACCACCATCATGAACCCAAACCATCAGACTCTTGTATTATGTGTGCTCTCCCTCCCTTCCACTAGTCATTCATACCTTATCATTCCTTATACACTCCCAATTGACCCTCCCTCTCATTCCTACATTACCACATTTTTCATTTCTCCCATTCATCGTGGTCCTGACTAAAATAATGAAGTATTTAGCCTAATGGGAAGATTATTATCCATCTCCCAAGAATCCAACCCTTCCATTGCTTCCACCACCCATATATACCAACCTAGACAATTATTATCCATTTCAACATCCCTATTTGCATCTATCTAGTTTGAATCCTCTTCCATCATATACTATGGTTTCACCCCACACATGTACATGCACCCCAATTTTAATTTATCTTCCCCCGAACTTCAAATATTCTTTTTCAATATAGAATCCAAGCTCATGAGGCCGAACAAGACATCGGTCTTAGTCATTATTAATCACATCAATGTGCATATGGGGGTCCTCGATATTCTCTGATGGATTCACATCTCCACCATCACCAAAGATTGGAAGGAGACCTACAGGTAGGTCTTTCTAGAGTTCAAGGCCACGTTAGTTCTTGAGGATGCACATGTCATGTTCCGCCTCGGTGGAAAGAATTGGGATCTTAGAGTGCGATATTTCAGTGTCATAATTAGTATGTACACTATATATTTCCTAGGTTCCCCTACATGTACTTCAATGGTACTAGAGACAAAAGGGGTATGTGTCTAGGAATTATCCATTGATCAGCCGAGATCTATATTTCATTCATAACTAACATGTGGTCAAGAGCATCTAGCTATGGTGTTCCCCCATTTAGATTTTGTTTGTGGATGTGCATTCTCTTTTTTTATTGAGTGTTTTATTACATGGGATTTTTTATTTAACATCATTTCGGTATATTGATGAATTTGTAAACAACAATTCATGGATTTATATGATTGATATCATGTTTAATATATAATATATTTATCTATTTTTTGATAATTATACAAGGATGTATGAAAATGATTTTTTATTACTCTAAAAATTCGATAAATTTGATGTAGTAGTTTAAGAAAATTTACATTTTTTAGTTACAAAAATTTATTTATTTATGGTACGTTTACTTCTTATGATATAGGATTTTCATGAAACATTATTTTATAGAATTACAACATGTTTATATATGTTTAATTAATTTACTTCAAAGTCTAAATTTTTTATATGAATGGTGATTAAAATTTTTGATTTTATAAATTGATTTTTCAAAACTACTATTTTTCCAAAATGTTGTTGCATCTATTTTATTGATGATATTTGTGACAAAAAATGATGGTTTTATTTTATTATCAATTAGTTGGAAATATAATATTTTTTTCTTAAAATAATTAATTTATATAAATGTATGAATTTTTTATTTTGAGGCCCTAAAAAGAATTTATGTTTGTTAGAGTTGGATTTCTTGTTTTTCATTATGTATCAGAAACCCATCTTTCACAATATAGAAAAGTATGTTTCATCAACCAAACATTACTATTCATCATCCATATACTGTGTTACTATTCATGAATATTGAAAAATATGGTTTATTAAACAAATGTTACTATTCATCATCCCAATGCTACATCATTATTTGTTCTGCAAAGTATGGTTCAATAACCTTATGTTACTATTCATAACATATGCTACGTTACTGTTCATAAAGAGTGAAATGTATAATTCATCAACCCTGAATTAATGTTTTTCACCCCTACATTGCATTAATTTTCATTATGGAAAGTATTATTCATCAATACTGCATTACAGTTCATCATCTCTATGATATGTTACTATTCATACCATTTGTTACATTACTATTTCATACCGAAGTAACTGTCCATTCTGGGCATTTATGCTGATAATTGTATTTTTGTATATATTTGGATTATTTTCAATGATTATTTTTCTGTATAAATTAATATAAAATCTATGGAATATGACTGAAGAAATTTTAATTTTGTTTTGGGAGTATTTAAGGAGAAAATTAATAAATTGTTTCAACATTTAATTCAAAACAAATTCTATGGTTTTAGGTCTATTTATTTTCAAATATTTGACTCTACATTTGGCATTTACTATAAGATTTCAAGAACTATATTGACTATGATTAAATTAATTTAAATTTGTCTTTTAAATCATTCAATGCTATAATTATTCTTGAGAATTTTTTGAAGACTTATTCCAATTATTTTGAATGATTTTATTAATGATTTAGTCTACCAGAATAATGGGGAAATGGTGCAACATTTTTTATGGAGATATTTAGGAATGATTTTGTATGAATTTATTTTTAATATATGAAGGATGACTATTTACTATAACTGTTGAATATCTACTCTATATTTATATCATTATCTTTTTCTGATTAAAATAAGATATCAATATACAAATTGCAAGACACATTTTGACATTTTGATACTTATATTTTCAAAGGGAATCTCTTGTGAACATTGAATATTCTATGCATTTGAAACTTTATATGAGAGTCTATTTCATTACCTACATGATCTCTCAAGGGATAATTTATTCTTCTTTGACTACAATTTTTTTTGAAAATACAATACTATCAAATCCTCAAGAAACAGTACCTATGCTTTAATATTTTATCTTTTAATTTGTCTGGGTTTGAGTCTGTAACACTTTTTCTCATCTCTCATATTAAATCTATTATTTGTTTTATAATTTTAGACACAAAATCATTATTTATGATTCTATATAGTTGGGTTGTGACTCCCATATTTTAGAGTCGGGATCTAAGGGTTGTGACTCCCTGTATCTAAAGTGAGTTCTGTTCGTGTTATGACTCCCTTTATCTGAAGTCATATTTTGAAGGTTGTGACTCCCCATACATGAATTCAGTTTCATGGTTATCCATACACTTGAAATGTATTCTTCAATTTGGTTATGATTCCACAATAAAAATCATTTCTTGTTCACATGTATCTCTCATTGTGTAGAGATGTATAAAAGTAGTGTAATCCCCCTTCAGACTGAACTAATATATAAAAAAACCTTGGATTATTCAGTTTTTCTATTTCTTATTAACCTTAATAATTATATTTGATAATTATTCTAATTAAACAAATTAAATGTATAGATTTTTAATCATGTATTTTCACCCCTATACCATCTTTTATTACCCTATCTGACCTAGTATTAGGTATTAGAGGGAAATATTGTTTAGAATTGATTAGATTGGCTATTGTCTTTAAGATAAATTTTAATTGGAATTAATATATTATTTCTTTTGGAATTATAAAATCCCTCCATAGGTTCTAGTTTAGTTTTATTTGTGATAACATTTTCATAAACCTCATAATCTAAGGAAAAGATATTAGAAATGATAATATTAGACCCAAATAATTCTTGGATTCCTCAAATATCACCACACATTGATGGTAATGATTACAGATATTGAAAATCTAGAATGGAGTCTAACCTAAAATAGTTCAGCATTAATCACTGGTCTGTCGTGTAAACATATTACACACATCCAGAAGTTGACCCATATACTCTTACCAAATTTGTGCTACTAGAGATGTATTAAATTATACTGTTGTTAATATTTTATATTGTTCTATTAAAAAAAGATTTTTTTTTCTGGTGACTACTTGTAAGACATCTCATTAAATATGGAATAATCTAAAAGTCTCTCACATTGACTCTAGAAAACAAATCAACACCAAACCTAGAATTATTTGAGATGAGTACAAAGACATCAAGATGGTTTAAGATGAAACAATAAATGAAAGTTTTGTATATTCACAAGTATTGTGTATATAATGTATTCACAAGTATTGTGTATATAATGTATTCACATAAGGATGCTCTTGAAAACCCAGAACTAGATGAACTTGTTATATGATCCTTACGTATGAAATTCCATGCCAATAAGGTTTCCATTGATGAAAGAAAGAATTTCAAAAAGTAAAAACAAGATGAATTGATTAGATCACTCATTCAATTTGACAAAAAACTGAATAACATAACTGCTGATGACACAATATAAAGTAAAGGTGTATCTTTGATATTTTTTAATGTTGTCTCTACTAACTCTTTTGATTCTGATGTAGATTTTTTGTGGAAAAAAAATATTAGGATCAGATTGTGACTGGTGTTTAAAAAATAATGAAAAATAAATGATTCAAGAATAGTTTTATAAGAAACCCTCAAAAATAAAAACATAAGTGACATAAGAAAACTGATATGAAATATAATGATTCATATATAATTTATTGTGAGTGAAAGAAGAAAATTAATATCAAACCTGGTTGTCTGAAACTAATGAATAACGAAAAATACAAAATGAATGGAAAATTGAATTGAAGAATAGATGGAGTTGTATAGAAGAATATGATTCAAATGAACACTCATAAAAAAGGAAAGTTCTAACATCTTATTCATGGAATAACTAGATAATGTTAGCAATTCTTTTTTTTATTTTGAATAATATAATTTTAAATACGTTTATTCTAATTATTCTAATTCTGAATGTGATTCTAAAAACCCAAATTTTTTTTGAGTTAAATAATGAAATTTAATTTTTAATAAAATTTATTTTCAAAGCTGTTGATGTATATATTAATCTTAATGAATATAATGATAAAAATGTTTATTAAAATAATATACAATTATAGTATAATGAAAAACTAACTAACAGAACATCTACTTCTCTTTAAACAAATTATTAAATTTTGAAAACTACTTCATATTTGAATGAAAATTTGAAAAAAGAAGTTGAATGTCGTAAGAAAAGTTTATCTGATTTTATTAAATTTTTTGAAACATATCATGAGATTATGTATTTACAAAATTATTAATATAATTATGGTTTCGGATATGATAAAATATTACCCCATATTTGTAAAGCCCATTTTTCTAATTGTAAACATGGTTACATTTATACTATTAGTTGTTTTAAATGTGGCAGGAAAGGTTATTATTAAAATGAATGATTTCATAGATTTAATCCAACCTTGGGATTTAAAAAAACTAATATATATAAATCATTATTTTCTTATGTTACCTAGAATACATGGTTAAATTCATTATGGGTACCAGAAAATTGTATAACTAATCCTATTGGCCCCAAAGTATCTTGGGTACAAAAACTGTAACATAATTTATTTATATAAGAAAAAATTCATGGTTGTCTCAAGATCAACATATGGTACATGGATATTGGATGCTCTATGAATATAACTACATAACCATAATTTATTTCCACATAAAATACATGTGATCAAGGCATAATTACTTTCGGAGACATTTCCAAAGGAAAGGTAAATTGTTTTTTTAAAGTTAGTATTTAAAATTCTACTTTTATTTCTAATGTTTTATGTTTTGAATGTATAAAAAATAATTTAGTTAGTATATAATATTTAAATGATGATGGAATGGAAGTGAAATTTCAAAATTAAAAAAGATTAGTTATCAAATATAATTCTTTATTATTTTATGCTTATTAAAAAATTAATATTTAAACTATTCATTGTTCTGAACTAACTTTTAAAAATGTTAATTATTTGAATGTTGTACAGAATGATATTATACATTCACATCAACATTTAGGTCATGTTAATTTAATTTTTTTTTATATTATACCAAAACAGGAAAATGAGATACATTTTCCTTCTTTTAAGAAAAAACATCTTAATGATTGTGATGCTTGCATGAAAGGGAAGCAAAAAAAAGACCCCTAAATCAGATACTTAAAAATAGGCCATTACATTTCTAAATAATAAATTATTTGGTCCCACACAAATTTTTAGCCATGGTGGAATAAATTATCCTTTTTTACTATTGATGATTATAGTATATTTAGTTGGGTATGCATTGTTGCTCATAAAAATAACACATTCTATATATTTACTTCTTTTTGAAAATTAGTTCAATGTGAAAAATGTTTTATGATAATATCTAATTGTAGTGAAAAATTAGTTGAATTTCATAATTTATATATTAATTTTTTTTCTGAAAATAATGGATATTCAAAAAATCTATCTGCTCATAAAACACTACAACAAAATATTGTAGTAGAATAGAAAAATAAGAATCTGATTGAAAAGGATCGAACTCTATTAACTAAATAAAATTTTCCAATATATTTTTTGTTTGAGGATTTTATTATTGCATCATTTATTTAAAATATTATTCTTATTTGACCATTGATAAAGAGAAATTTCTCTCAACTACTCAAAAATAAAATCATAAAGTTTGTTACATTAAAAAAAAATTTGTATATAATTTATTTTAAATTCAATGGATAAATTTCATATATTTGATGATAAGAGAGATTAAGGTATTTATTGGATATTATTAAAATGGTAGATAATATATAGTTTATAATAAATTATCTATGATTATTTAAGTATCTTATCATGTTATGATTTATATAAATAATTTTAAAATAAATTCTGATTTGGATTTTATTGATTAAGATTTTAGAGAATTTAATTATAGTGAGGAAAATTTTCATGAAAAGAACAAATAAGTTGAGGGGGATAATACTTCTTTTCAACTCGATTTAAAATCATACAATAATCACAAATATCATCCTATTTAAAATGAAAAATGAAATAATAATTTTGGTGTTAAAACTATAGATTCTATTTTAAATTTTTGTGCCAATTCAACTTTTATTTATAAATTTTTCAGTTTTAATGTTAATGGTTCTTTAAAATATAAAATATGGGTTTTATATAAACATTTTGAATTAAATTATTCTGATAAAAATAATTTTTTGAATTTATTAGAATTTCTTAAGGATAAATAGATGATTAGAACATAGTTGATATTTAGAAAAAGGTAGGATGAATCTAGAGAGATTTTCGAATATAAATATAAGATTTTTTATCAGGGATACTTTAAAAAATATGGTATATAATTTGAATAATATTTTTCAAAAATATCAAAATTAGATGAAATTATAATTTTATTAGCTTTGTCTTGTATTCAAGATTTTAAATTATATCAAATGGATGTAAAAAGTGCATTCTTAAATGGTTTTAAAAATGAATAAGTCTATGTCTCTCTACCCCAAGTTTGGAAATTGAAAAAATTCATAACCATGTTATTAAATAAAGATTTTTACATTCTCAAACGTGCACATAATACGTGGTATGAAAGCCATTATTTTTTTCTTAAATAATGGTTTCAATAAAGGAAATACTGATCCAACACTTTTTATTAAAATAAATTCTGATGATATGTAAGTTGTTCAAATTTATGATGACGATATATTTTCTTGTTTCTCTTAAGACATACTTTTCAATAAATTTTATTCTTTTTTGTCATTTGAATTTTACCTGATTTTAATGGGATATTTTAATTTCATTCATGGATTTCAAATTATTCAATGAATATATGAAATTTTTCCTTAATCAATATAGGTATCCTAAAGTGTTAGTTAAAAGATTTGGAATATATTCTACTAAATCTATGATAACACAGATGTGTATTAATTATAGATTAGATATTCATTCGTCTGGTAAATCTATTGAATTTAATGTTTACAGAGGCATGCCAAGTATATTTATATAATTAACTTCATCTAGACTCAACATCATTTTTAGTGTTTTTTAATGTGGTTGATTAAAAGTATATCCTAAATTTTGTAAATTTAAAGATGTCAAAAGACTATCTAGATATGTTAAAGGAAATATTGATTTGGGATTTTTTTGAAAAATATAATTATTTTTATTTAACATATTATTATGAATCTGATTTTGGATGATGTTTATTTGATAGAAAAATCACATCGAGTATGTTTAATTTTGTGGAGAAAGTCTAATTTCTCGGTATTCGAAGAAAAAACTATTGGTTTCTCTAAATATTCCCGAAGCTAAGTATATATTTGTTGCTTGTATTTGTTCCCAATGTTTATGGATTATGAAACCATTATGTGATTTTGGAGTTTATCTTGATAATCATCAAATATTTTGTAATACTTCTACAATTTTTGTTCCAAAAAAACCATTATAGAATTCTAGAACAAAGTATATTTATCTTCTATTTCATTTTATTAGTTATCATATGAACATGGGTGATATTGTTAGAATTTATACCATCTAAATATTTACTAATAGATATTTTTAGAAAGGCATTATAGTTTTTTCATTTTGGAAAAATTAAATTTGATCTTGGTATTGTAGAATTATAATTTTTTATTATTGTATTAGTTTTGTGGGGTTTG
The DNA here is from genome assembly GCA_963277665.1 of Viscum album. Lineage (NCBI taxonomy): Eukaryota > Viridiplantae > Streptophyta > Magnoliopsida > Santalales > Viscaceae > Viscum > Viscum album. Next base: position 1,216,551,893 of record OY728137.1, read on the forward strand.
TTTTACCTTTTTGTTTATATACTAAATGGTGGAGTGGTATTTGGGGAGAAGTCCGGGAGAAATAAATGGGTAGAAATAAATTTGTTTTAAATGATTTTAAAATTTATTTTAATTGTTCAAAAGTTTTTCTTCTGTAACAAACGTAAAGGTGGATATTATTTTTTCACGTGCATTCTTTTTTGTTTGATTACTTGTCTGATTTCCTGAGATTTTTCATTTAAAAAATTTTTTCTATTGTAATGATTTTTTAAATTAATGTTTATAGATTTCTGTGATTCATATAATGTTTAATAGATATTAAATTTATCTACTTGTGATTAGTTTATGAGGATGTCTAAAAATGCAGTTTTATTATTCTAAAAATTCAATTAGGTTTCTTCTGTAGTTTTAGAAAACCTAAAGCCTTCATTTTTAAAAAAAATTATGTACTTATTCTAATGAAACTTCTAAAGTTATCATATTCTCATAAAAAATGTTTTTTTATAAAACCAACACAATTATGTTGATTTCATTAGTTTCATTGAAGTTAAAAAAGGTCTTTTGATTGGGGAATAATTATTTGAATTTCTCCTTATATTTTTCAGAACTAATTTTTTAACATAATGTTGTTGCTTCAATTTTTTGATGATATTTGGAACAATAGATGACTATTTTATTTGATTCTTGATTTTTTAGAAAGATAATAAGTTTTTTGACAAGAAATTAAACATTAAAAATGTATGAATTTTCTGTTTGGAGACCTTAAAAACTAAATGAAGTTTGTTAAAGTATTTTGTATAGTTTTTATCGTAATGTATCGGAAACCCTACATTCACATCAGATAAATGTATGGTTCATAAACCCAAAATCATTATTCATCATTTATACGATACTTTACTATTCATAATCAGTTAAAACTATTATTTATCAACCATACATTACTTTTTATCATCCATATGATACGTTAATGTTATTTTCGTAAAGTATGGTTCCGCAAGCCTACATTACTATTCATACCATACACTATGTTACTGCTCATGAGTAGTTAAAAGTATGGTTAATCAACCCTACCTTAATTTTTGACATCCCAATAGTATGTTTCTGTTCATTCCTCAAAGTATGGTTACTCAACCCTATGTTAGTGCTCATCATACCTAACCTATGTTACAAGTAATACCCAACGTTATATTACTATTCCTTCAAAAAGTTACTATTAATTCATTGTATTTTATATGAAAATTGATATTCATTATAAATATAAGTTATTTTCAATGGTTTTTTGGATTTAAAAATTCATATTAATTCTAAGGATTAAGATAAACTCATTTGTAATGTTTTTGGTAGAATATTTATGGAGAAAAATTAATAAATTATTTCAAAATATTTATATAATAAATTCAATGGTTTCATGTTAATTTATTTTCATATATTTGAATTTATATATGGCTTGTGCTACTAGTTTTCATGAACCATATTGAATAAGTTTTAATGAATTGAAATTGGGTTTTAAAATCATGGAACTCTATTAATTTTTTTATATTTTAATGGAATATGTATTTAAATTATATAGAATTATTTTATTTGAGATTTATTGTACATGAAAAAAGTGGAAAGAATGATGTTAATTTTTTATATAAATATTTAGGAATGCTCTTTAATAAATTTAGTTTATAAATCTGAAGGAAGCAGAGCTATTATACAGTTGAATATCTACTCAATATATATTATTCTCTTTTTCATTTTAAAACAATATAGCAAGATACAGATTTCAAGACACACGTTAACATTTTTGAAACTCTATATTTTCAAAGAGAAATTGTTATAAACAATAATCCACTGTGCATTTGAATCATTGTGTAAAACACTGTTTTATCACCCACATGATCTCACAAGGGATGAAATTTTTTCTGATTTCAATTCAATTACCTTGAAATTATATGAAAATAAAATCCTCAACAACTGTTACATGTGATTTAATATTTATTCATCTCATTCGCCTGGTTTTATGTTTGTAGAAATTTTCCCATATCTCATTTGCACTCTATTATTATGTTTATGATTTTACACATAGAAGAATTATTTTTTATTGTACTTGATTATGTTTTGACTCCCAGATTCTAATTTCATGATCTAAGGGCTGTGGATACCTGTATCTAAAGTGAAGACCATTCAATTTATGACTCCCTTTATCTAAATTTATGTTGTAAGGGGTGTGACTCCCCATAAAAAATTTAGTGTGTTGGTTATACCTCCAATGGAAAAATATTCTATAGTGGGTTTAGGATTCCACTAGAATAATAATATTTATTGCACATGTATCTATCATAGAGTATAGAGGTATAAGAGTTCAGTAGGCCCACTATGGACCAAACAACTATAATGAACATCCATGTGTTCTTTATTTTTTATGATCTTAATTAACCTCAACAATTAACTTCGATAATTAAATAAATTAATCATTTTATTTTTTAATTTTTTGAATCTAGTCTATTCACACCCTTAAAACTATATACAAATACAATATATGACCAACCAGATTCTCCACATAGATTTTGATTATTTTTCAATGGATATAGGATAGGCTCACAGAAGCACTTGTGAGACTAAGCTCTCATCCTAGCCTTAGAAATTGGGGGACCTACAATCATCATGATCCATTCGTTTGAATTATATTATGAGACCCATGTGTGGTGGGATCATGTTAATATTATGGGATGCACCTTTACTACTCACCATTCTCATCATCTCAACATATTCAATCCCACGTATCCTCTTTCACCTATTTGGAAAAGTGATTTAACTGACCTCCTGATGCTCTACAAGATGGGAATTCTAAGTAAGGTCAAGGGGTGATACCAGTTAGATCCCGAATACCTAGTGGATCATACTATGGCTCCATTTATGCTAGCACCATATCCTACCAAAGATTATGTTTTGTAAAGACTTGTTATTTTCCATATAATATTTTTAATTTATTTTCAATTATTAGAAGTCTGTGAAAACTTACGGCACGTGATTCTGAAGCCTGGAGTGCTAGGAATGTAATTTTGAACGTTTTTAAAGTTAAGTTCATTAAACGTACGAGAAGATATTTCTATCATTTGAATCAGTGCTCAGATTAAAAATCTTATTGAACCATTGAATTCTCATCACCATGATTTTCTTAATATAAATATAACTTTGAACGGAAAAGACGGGAAGAAAAGTTAATTTTCAAATTTGTTGAAATACAATATTAAAATAATAAAATAACTACAGGTTATTTTATTTTTCTATTGTGAATCTGTTGAGCGGCATTGGTGGGACCACAGTGCAACATTAGTCATTAAATAAGAGACTTTTTAATGTCTTTAACCTCTTGTTTCTTTGGTTTTTAATGACAATGATTTTGTGTTTAATTTTTTCAGTAATTATTATTAATTAATGAATCATAATATTAAACACAAAATGGTATATTATTCTCTTATTTAAACAAGGATTGAGCATGGGTTTGGATACACATGAGAGAACCCACTGACAAAAATATGATTGAAACCATATCCAATGAAGAACGAGGAACGAACGAATGTGGACAAACACCTTCAAATGAGGGTTCATCTCCTTTATCCAGAGCATCTTCCTACGAGTTCGAGGTATGGGTTTTGATTATGAGTTTTGGGAAACATATACTCTTGTTGATGATGAACCCTTCTGATGTTATAAAACTAATATAGAGGATTCTGGCCAATCAAATCAAGGCCCAGACCCTCCATCGATCTTGGTTTGATGTGTTCTTTTTGGGAGACAGAGAAATAAGGTGGCAAGGCGAAACAGAGGTCCGTATAGTGTAGGCGGCATCTCGAGAGGCCCATAGGAACAGAAATGAAAAAACATCGGACCACCAGGGCTTGACCTATGTCCCATGGAAGCTCCTTCGACATGGCAGTGCTGATGACCAGAGGAGGCAGCGTTCGTCTTCCTCCGGCCGTGAGGTGGAAGCGGCGCCTGAAGGCACTATGGTAGAGAGGGGTGGTCGACCAATGTTGTGGCGGAGGGAGGACCCGCACACAGTGGGTCCCGTAATTAACATATCCACATAGACGGGAATTGTGGATCAGTGACAAAAGGCGCCACTAATTGATGAGACGAATAAAATTCAGTCTTTTAGAAAGGGGAGTTGACCCTTGTGCCCAGCTGGCGGGCCGTGTCCAGCTAGCCGGCCGGGTTGGTCCAGCGGCTTGGCGGGCCGCGCCCATCCATGTGGGTATGGCTGAGAACGTGGCCTAGTAGGCCTAGCCCAGGTGCAGTAATCCGAGCTCGCTATGCAGCCTCTTTGGGATAGGTCCAGATGAACAGGAACGAGCCCATACCCTATGGGTCGGGCCTAGCGGTCTAGGTCGGTTCAGTCCGAACCTTGACCGACATATGGCCCAATTTCACCTAAAAGGTATAGATCTCTTAAACTGGGCATTCGTTTGACAAACTATCTACCATGATGGAACCCTTAGAACGAGGAGGTCCATTTGAGATACTCAACCTATGTTTTGGAAAAATGTGGAGTATGGCTGGGTAGGATTGGGCTTGAATCAAACCAGGCCCCCAGTACTAAAATGTTTATAACATACAGACTAGTAGTTCTATTGAAGCATCGTCTATTACGTTGGAACCATTATGAAATGTCCGTTTGATGGTTTACTTCATCGTGGGACATTTTGGCGGTTGAGTATGAATGATATTATGAGGAGTTGTTTCTCAAAAAACTCAAGCGCACCAGGTGTGGGAATCTTGTGTCTAGATATCAAGTGGCATATGAATCATTATGGATCGACATCAGAGTGACCCTGTGTAGATCAGTAGTAGAGAGACCTGATGAGGACCAGCCTTAGAGCAGCCCATCTTGGATCAGTGACTTACGACCCTCTGTGGATCAGTAACTTTCGACCATGTGTGGATCTATGACTTCCAACCCTGTGTGGATAGACAACTTACAACCGTGTGTGGATCAGATACTTACAACCATGTGTGGATAGATGGCTTACGAACCTCTCTGGATCATTGAATTATGACCCTCTATGGATAAATGTCTTACAAACCTATTTGGATCAGTAGTATCATGACCTGATGTGGACCGGCCATAGAGAGGCCCATCGTGGATCAATGACTTGCGACCCAGTTTGGATCGAAAACATAAGACCCTATGTAGATCGGTGACTTAAGAACCAATGAGGATCAAAATTGGAGTGAAATTTTTGTGGTAAAATATGGTAAAATCTTAACAGAATAAAATGAATTATCTTAATGAGTAATCACCATTATTCCGGTTCTTTAATTTGAATACCTGGTTTGAGTAGAGTCTTTACTTGTGCTTTCTTATTGGGATCAGGCTTTGTTTGTTTCCTTTGTGGATTTATGGGAGGCCTTTATGGGTATCAGGGACCCTACTGGGTATTTTTACACTCACCCCTGCACTGTCATCGCCCACATATTATTTTGTTTTGTGCAGTAGATGGAAATATTTGACCAAGGATAGGGAGTCATACTAGACGGTGCATGGAGGTGATTAGTTGATGTGGAGAGTTGTAGAGACGATCTATACCTACCTTTCATGTATGATCATTGGAAGATGACCTGAAGAGTTTATTATCATTTCTTATGTATTTATTTAATTGGGGTCATATTATGCCCCATTCTTCTTTAGTTCACACAATTACTTTCATTTTTTATACTATGTGGTTTGTTCTTATTGTGTTCTGGGTCTAAGTGTTTTTAATATTAAAGTAAATGCCCTCCCATTTTAGGGATATTCCATTTTGGTTCTTGTTGCCAACCCCAAATTTATGGAAGGCGGGCATGGGGTTTTCATTGCCTTGGCCCCGTGGGAAGGGTCATGACAATGTGGTATCAAAGGAGTCAGTTTTACCAAAGATTTAAGACTATGATATTTTCCATGGGGGGCAATAGTGTTTTGTTTTTTGAGTATGATTTTCAGTTTGGGGAGTCCAAGGTTTGTACAGCGACCGACATATCCAAACACTAGGACCCGAGTTATAATTTCCAACTCGATACATGAAAATACTGATTGAGTGTGTTTTTGAAATATTTTTATTTAGATCTCTTTTGATTTAGCTCCCTAGGTATAAACTTATTGATCATAGAATATTTTTTTCATTACAGGATACCTCCACGTAGAAAACTAGCCATGATTCTAGAGAGGGTTCACAATGATGGACCACGAAGAGATGAGGCTTCGGTGCAGGGCCCTCTTACGGTGATGGTACCTTCAGGTGGTGTCCCTACAGCTCCAATACCAGTAGGAATGCAATTTCCACTAGCCCCACTAGCATACGGTGCACAATGACTTAGCGTGATGCACATGTTACACTAGTAGAGGTATCAAAGGTTTTGAGGGTACATGGATCCTCAGGTGGTTGAGGACTGGTTGGAGGCCGTGGCTTGAGTTTTCCACCATGTTGGGACTCCAACAGACCAGATGGTGATCCTAGTTCCTAGTCACTTCCAAGGAACGACAAGGATTTGGTGGAGCCTCATGCTCTAGATGCACGTTGAGGTGACCCTCACATGGTTGGACATCAATATACTCTTCAGACATGAGTTCTTTCTAGCAAATCTATGCTCTATACATATTTAAGTGCCCCTTCACTTACAGCAGGGCAGTCTAACAGTAGCCTAGTACTCAGCTAGATTCACTGACCTATATCACTACTCCACCAACATGGTAAAAGACCTTTTCTTTATGTCTCGAACCTTTGAGAAGCATCTCCAATGGGAGATCAAATCATAGATGATATCACTCAATGTATCGATGTAGGCTAGATTTCTAGAGCGAGCACTACTAGTGGAGAGCTTCCTAGTTTAGCAGGCACCGACATTGAGAGCCACCGCCGGTTGACATGTGGTTGAGTCATCTACAATAGGCAGTACGCGAATGATGCAGGGTCATAAGAGGGCTAGACCATCTGGTGGACTACCCCAAGATGTAGGGTCAGAGGTGCGGAGATCACATGACAAAGGAGGTTAGCAGAGGAGAAGACTGTGCTACACGTGCGGAAGATAGGGTCACATGGCTCGTGACTTACCAAACCACCATACTAATGATCAATTGACTGTCGAGGGACTACCAAGGAAGAGGTAGAGATTCATGTTAGGAGGTGTGCAGGGGTACATATTTGGCAGAGGATCTGTCTGTGCAGTAGGTGGTGGGTGATGATTTGAGGTTCTTCCGCCACCACCTCCAGGTGGTCCACCCCAACCTCATGGAGCAGGTGTACAGAACAAATCTCAAGTTCAAGCACCCAATTCCTATGACCACGAATCTCTATAGATTTTTTGAGGTATGATATGTTCCTACTCCACCCTAGATGCATTTAGTATTGACATAGGTTCCAGTCACTTTTTATGTACATGGTTCTCGTTCGGAGCACATAGATTTCTGTAGAGTCATTGGCTCGATTTTTTTGATTATAGACTATTATGAGAGAGGATTCAACAATGACGCACTAGTACCAGCTGTGTGAGCATCCTGTAGGAGTTGAAAGCTTCAGTTGGGATCTCCAAGTAGCTATGTCGAGGCATTACGACGTCATCTTTGGTATCAACAAGTTATCCATAGTCTATAATTAGATCGATGGTTTTAGTTACAAAGTGTAGTGTGACTGCAAGGATGACACACGATTTTACATCACAGGAGATAAGAGAAACTTTTCAGCTCAGGATGGACTACCTAGGAGGAGGGTACAGTCGATCACTCATTAGATGGCTAACCTTGCACTCAAAGTTGTTTATAAGAGGATTCTGAGTTATCCAGTAGTGGTGGACCAGTGTGCTGATGTCTTTCCAGATGATGTTTTGGGACTAACTCCTCACAGAGATGTAGACTTATACATCGACCTATACCCCAGGATGACACTGATATCTACACCAACATAACAGATTTCTCCCAAAGAGCATTGTGAGTTGAAGGTACAACTGGAGGAAATGAAAGGTAAGGGATTCATAAGGCCCAGTGATTCTCCATGGGTAGCCCTGACATTGTTCCCCAAGAAGGCATATGGGAGTTTGAGGCTTTCTAGAGTCTATAGGTGCCTAAACCATTTTATTGATAAGAACATGTATCCACTCCCAAGGACTGATGATCTCTTCGATCCTTAGAAGGGAGAATAGTGTTTTTCAAAGATAGACCTCATATTTGGAAATCATCAGCTCAGGGTAAGATATGATTAATTACCAAAAACGGCATTCCGATGTCAGTATTGCCACTACGAGTTCATGGTGATTCCTTTCCACATGACCAATTCCTCCACTTGTTCATGGGACTCATGATTTGGATCTTCTAGCCTTTCCTTGATCACTTCATGGTTGTTTTCATTGACGACCTCTTTATATACACATTGTTGGAGGTGGAGCACGATACACATATACAGAGAGTTCTAGATGCACTCTGAGAGAAACAACATTATAGAAGGATCTATATGTGCCAATTTTGAATATGGGAGGTCCACTTTCGAGGACACATTATTTTGGATGGTGGAGTTGTGGTGTATATGGAAAGGATAGAGGGAGTGCTTTCTTGGGATCCACCCCGTAGTGTGATCGAGGTGCGATGTTTCTTGCAGTTGGATGGATATTACTGAAGATTTGTACATGAAATTTCTAGTGTAACAATACCCTTTTCATATTTGAAAAAGAAGTGACAACCTTTCTTGTGTACTGAAAGATGCCAGAAGTGTTTTTAGTATATGAGGCGGAGACTGACAACTGCCCCCATATTGAGGCTACCAAAAATGGGTGTTGTGTGTTTAGTCTACTGCAATGCATCAGGTAACAGACTGGAATGTGTCCAGATGTAGGAGTAGATGGTGATCACCTATGGATCACGGAAGCTAAGGCAACAAGAGCAGAATTACGCTACCCATGACCTGGAGTTAGCAAATGTGGTCATTGGGTTGATGATGTGGTGGCATTACTTGATGGGAGAATAGTTCAATGTATACTCTTATCACAATATTCTCAAGTATATTTTCTCATAGAAGGACCTGAACCTGAGACAATGGTTAAGGATGGAATTCCTCCAGAACTATGATTTTGAGATAGTCTTCACTCCTGGGAAGGGGAACTTGGTGGCATACACACTTAGCAGGAGGTCTGGTTTATTGTTTTTGAGTGAGGTGACTTATCATCTAGCCGCATTGTAATGAATATTCATGGATTGATATGGAGCAGCATACCTCTAGTCCATGACTATCACTCCCCCACTCCATCTGTGAGTCAGAGAGGAACAACTTGTATACTTTGAAAATGAGGCCCAACGTGCTCAGATATCCTCAGGACGGGTTCTTGAATTATTTTCTGAAGGTAGGTATCACATCATACTTTTCAGAGCACACACAATGGAACCATTGATGCTTTGAGAGGTGGTGTTGATGGAGTTCCACACATCAGCTTTGGTGGTACATCCTGGTGTGGTGAATATGTACGTGGAAACATGGCGTCAGTACTGGTGGCCAGGGATAAACAATGCATTGGTAGAGTTTGATTCATTTTGTCACACTGGTGAACAAGTGAAGGATGAGTACCAGGATCCAAGAGGCCTCACATAGCCATTTGAGGATCTAGTGTTGAAGTGGGATGGAATCTCCAGGGATATCGTGATAGGGCTACCACATATGTCTAGGGGCCAAAAATCCATATTGCTGATCATTGATCGACTCACCAATCCAGCCCACTTCTTACACATTTAAGAGTAGGGATCAGTAGAGGGCTTGGGACTCCTCTACATTCAAGATATAGTACAAGTTCACAGGGTTCCATTGGAAATCATCTCAAATTGTGATGATCGTTTTACATCCCAGTTGGGGAAGGGATTAAAGGAGGTGTTCAGGACTCAGCTATTCTTGAGCACTGCCCTTCATCCTTATGAAGATGGTCAGACAGAGCAGACCATACAAACACATGAAGACATGTTTCGTGCTTGCGTCCTTGATTTTGGAAAAAGTTATGAGGACCACATTCCCTTGGTGGAGTTCTATTGTGACAACAATTATCACTCCACCATCAGCATGGAACCATTAAGGCCTTGTATGAGGGACTATGTAGATCACCTCTATGATGGACCGACCCAGGGGAGTCTGCACTTATGGGTCCATAGTTGGTATGAGCTACCATGGAGAATGTACATATCATTCCGGAGTGGAGGAAGACTGCACAAAGAAGGATGAAGTCTTATGATGAAAGAAGACAAGGACCCTTAGAGTTCTAGGTAGGAGACCATGTCTTCATATGGGTATCACCTTGACATGGATTATAGAGACTTTGAGAGAGTGACAAGCTATCTTTGAGGTTTATTGGTCTTTTCCAGATCCTCAGTAGAGTAGGAGAGTTGGTGTACCTTTTATCTCTTCCTCCACGGATTCACCAAGTTAATATTTTTTTCCATGTGTCACATATGAGGAGGTGCATGCATGATCCATCACATGTTATCTACTGGGGAAAGATGGAAATTGATGAACGTGGGAAGTTTGAAATGTCCCTAGTGGAGATAGATGATAGAAGGTGTGGGCCCTTTGTGGGTGGTCCATTCCTTTGGTGCGAGTTTTATGACAACACGGGAACCTCCTAGAAAGAACATATAAGTGGGAGGCTTAGATACGTGCTCAGTACCCCCAATGGATTCCCTAGTTTTGTTGTGGAATTCTGGGACCTAAATTCATAAGGGTAAGAGGATTTAAAGACCCAACAATTTCCATATATATTTTTTAAAATTATTTGGGATAATTACGAGTGTGAAAAAATTGACAGAAAGTGATTCTGAGGCCTGGAGAGCCCGAAACATAATTTTGATCTTTTTTAAGGCACATTCAGTAAACGTGCAACTAGAGAATTATATCTTTGTAAACTGTTCTTGGATTAAAAATACAATGGTACTGTTAAATTCATATATTTGGGTTTCTCTTAAGGTAATATTAACTTTTTCCATGAAAAGTCCGATGAAAATGTTAATTTTTGGATATTTTAAAATATAATAATAAAATCATAAAATAACTAAAGGTTATTTTATTTTCTTGATTTGAAACTCTTTAGTGGTGGTGGTGGGACCACAGTGCAATGTCAGACATTAAATAATATAATTTTATCATCTTGAACCTCTCATTTCTTTGGTTTGTAATGACAATGATTTTGACATTAATTGACTCATTAATTATGGTTAATTAATGAATCATAATATTAAACACAACATGGGATATTATTCTATTATTTTATCAAGTATTGGGCATGGGTTTTGGATTCCCCCGAGAAGAACCTCCAATGAAATGCTAGTGGAAACCTTCTCGAACAAAGAACGAGGAATTAATGGACACCAATGAACACCCTCGAACACATGTTCATCTCCTTCATCCGTAGAGTCATCCAATGAGTTTGAGGTAGTGTTTTTTTTAAGAGTTTTAGTAATCATCTAATATTTTTGATGTTGAACCCTTCTAACTATATAACGCTAATGCGAAGGGAGCGAGAATCCCTTAATAAGTCCCAGATCCTCCACTAATCCTGGTTTGATGCATTCTTTGTGAGAGACTGAGAAATATGGTGGAAATGCGAAACTGAGGGCCGCACAGTGTAGGAGGAATCCAAGGAGGCCTTTATGCATAGACGGGAAGAAAAGAAGACCATTAGAACTTTACCGTTGTCCTGCTGAAGCTTCATCGGTGACAAGAGGTGGCGGCGGCTAGCTTCCTCTAGCCGCAAGGTGGTGGCGATGCCCAAAGGTGTCACGATGGACAGGGGAGGCCGACCAATGCTGACTGCGTTGACGGTGGTGGCACACCGGGACTCCGAGCTATGGCAGAGGGAGGACCCACGGCCCATGGGTCCCAAAATTGATGTGTACACGCATACCAACCAGGTGAAGTAGTTCCAATATGTGTCTCTGATTGATGAGTCGAACGTGCAATATTCTATTCCGAAGGGGAGTTGACCCTCACGCCTACCTGGTAGGCCGCGCCCAGCCAGCGGGCTAGGTTGGTCCAATGGCCCGATGGGCCATGAAAAGCTTTGTCGGTGGGGCCAAGCCTATAGCCCAGTGTGCCTATCCCTTGGCTAGTGGGCCGAGCCTATGAAATAGCCCCTTCTGGTCAGGCCCAACATGCCTGGTCGGGTCGGTCTGACAGTGTCAGACCAGACTCGAACCAACTTATGACCCAATTTCGCCTAAAATAGATATATCTCCTAAACCATATGTCTGTTTGACAAACCATATGTGGGTCCAGAACCCTTAAGAGGAGGCGGTTCTTTTTAGATACTCCACTTCGATTTTTCAAAAGGTTGGAGTATGACCATGTTGGAATGGACTCAAATCAAACAGGGCCCCTGACACTATAATGTCTATAACATATAGATCGGGCGTCTGATTGGAGTTTCGTTAGTTGCGTTGGAACTCATATGACATGAAGGTTCATCAGGTTACATATTTCTAGGACTCATTTGTAGTTGAGGTCTGACTGATATCTTATTGAGCGGTTTCTTGGAAACTCAAGATCACTAGGTGAGGGAATCTTGTGGATGGCTATGATGTGGCATACAACTCGTTGTGGATCAGCATATGAGTGACCCTCTATGGATCAATAGTTGCGTGACCTGAAGGGGACCATTCTTAGACTAGCTCATCTTGGATCAAAGACATATAGCCTAATGTGGATGGGTGACTTACGAACCTGTGTGGATCAGTGACTTATGACCCCGTGTGGATCCCTGACATACAACCCTATGTGGATCAGTGACATACCACCCTACGTGGATTGACGACTTATGAACCTGTGTGGATCGATGATTTACAACCATGTGTTGATCTATGACTTACAACCTTGTGTGGAATATAAATAACATGACTCAATTAGGACCATCCATAGAGTGGCCCGTCAAGGATCAACGACTTACAACCCTGTGTGGAACGACGAATTACGACCCTGTGTGGATCAGAGACTTATGATCCTCTGTGGATCATATTTTGAATGAATTCATCATGGTACAAAATTGGAACTTCTGAAAAAAAATAATATTAATTATCATCTTGGATAATCACCATTATTCTTATTCATTTTGTTGAATACCTAGTTTGAGTTGAGTCTTTACATGTAATTTTTGATTGGGATTATGGTTTGAGGTTCTTCCATTAAGGAATTCTGGGAGACCATCAAGGGTCTCGGGGTCCCTACTGGTATTGACATACTCACCCCCACATGGGATTCACCCACACCTTGTTTTGTCTTGTGTAGAAAATAGACATCTTTGACCAAGGATAGGGAGTCCGGACAAGAAGGTGCACAGAGGTGACCTATTGATGTAGAGAGCCACAGAGAGGAGTTATACCCACCCTTTAGGTAGGATCCTTGAAAGATTACTTCAAGAGCTATTTTTAATTTCAAAATTATTTTTCAATTGGTTGGGTTTGAATTTTATAACATTCTGCTTTAGTTCACACTATTACTTTAAACACTTATTCTACTTGGGTTTTTCTTGTTGTGTTCTTTGTCTGAGTGTTTGCGAGTTTAAAGGAAATGCCTTCCAATTTTTGGGATATAAATTTCCTATTATATTAACCAACCCTTGGCCTAAGGAATGTGGGCTTGGGGTAGAAATGGAATTGGCCCCAGGGGATGGGTCATGACATGTTCCCTCATCTATCTATTCTTTAACTACCACTTATGCACCACCAATACAATCCCTTGACACATCTTCATGAACATCACCCTCAAATCCATCATCAGGATTGTTCTATAGTGTATTATGTTGTACCATAGATATATTTTCACTCACATTATCATCCATATCATTGACCCATCACAGTTCACCACCCATTCCAAGCCACAACGTCTACCTCTTCCTACCCACAACGACACACTGTCGTAGACCATGTTTGATCCACCATACCCACATCACCTCCCACACAGGTCGGCCTACCCCAATAGCTTATATAAAATTTTATCCAACATGAGTTTTTAGAGGATCAGGTATGATAGGGAAAGGGCCCCAACATTCCTTCAACATATCTGGTTCCTCTGATTGATCCAACTACCTAATGTGCAACCCCAATATTAATCGACACCTCCAATTCACCTTTCATGTCTGAACTCACTTCCAGTATGGTGACACCTCTAATAGTGGTCAGTGATCCTACCTACAAAAAAAATTCTTCCATAGATTAAGTATACCATATCCACACCCATTGTCTTCAGAAGGGGAATACAAATGTAGATTATGAAGACCCATCCAACACCATTTAATTTCATCCATGTACCCATCCTATATTGTTTGGTTTTTCTAGGTATCTTTATTTGTATTCTAATTATATTCTCCTTTCACAGATGTGTCATTTTCCTCATCTCCTTATAATATTTGATGGGTTACTAGACTCCTATCATAGTATAAAAATATCATTTAATGTTATCCCGATATGATACTAGAGGGTCTCACAATTAGAATATTAAATTATGATCTCTATTCTGATTGATAGGAGTATAGGACATGGTGGGACCCACCACAGGGTCTGAGACATGACATCAAATAAATAATCACCTATTAATAAATAAATTCATTATTATTATAGTATTAAATAATAGGATTTGAATTTATTTATTTAAAATCTTCCATGATTAATATCTGAATATGTGATAGATAATTTAAAAGTTAAAATAAATTTAATATTACTGGTTCTTTGAGTTTTATTTGGAATTATGTGTTAATATATAGTTTAAAATATATCATGTAATATATATATTTTATATATTACAAGTAGGTGATAAAATATAAATGATAGTTAGGAAATAGTTTGTTCATCATAATGTGTCATTCGTGGACTATTTCGTGTGACTTAAATATATGGTTGATGGATAACCCATTATTGTTTTATAACCTCCAGAATATAAATAAGACGGAGCAATTTTCAAGTGAGTATTCATCCACTGAAATTTATGAACTCCACTATTGTAACATCCCATGATTTTATGAGAAATATTATTAATTACTTTGATGTCTTGTGTTGTATGCTACACCAAGATTATCTTGAACTACACGCATCCCTATCTTGGCTTGCATTACACACAATCGCGACCTTCCACGATAGCGTATGTTGTACGCAATACCGAGTTTCACTAAACAACTAAATGTTATATAAACTAACCATTATGAATAGTAATACCCACTTTTTCAAATTTTATTTTTCTAAATGGACATCATTTTTGGATTTAGAATATCGAAATTATCCTAAGGTGAATTTTTGGTATTTTTATGAAAACTTTCAATTTTTGATGAATAGTGAAAACACTGGGATACTATTTAAAAACTGAATTTTTATTTGCATAATTATATGTTTTATTAAAATTTATTTTAGTTCAAAATTGATAAATCATAGCTATATAATTTCAATGTAATTCATTGTAGTCCTTTGATAATAATTTTAGATATATAGATATTTTATTGAACTTTTCACCGTATTTTACCTACCTAAAAGGAGAATTTGAAAATATAAATAAAACGTAATTTTACAAATTCTGTGAGTTGAATTTAAAAAATCTGAGAGACACGGTTAATATCAAGGTGTAAAATGTGGTTCAATAAGATAAAAAGAATTTTTGGTGAATAGTAACTTTTTTTTACCACGGTTAAAAGTAAATAGGGTAATTAAGGGTAAAAGGGATATTATTATTACCCTAACACATGTTTTAATTCTATTTTATAAGTGTAATTCGACCAAAAACCACCGTAGGGATAAAATATTATCGTTTAGGTCCACTTGGATTAGATTATGACATTTATTAATATATTATTTAAAGAAGAGTTAATTGAGTTAAAATAAAAGTTTAATAACTAAGTCATTTTTAATATAGAGTTATAAATAAGATAAATTCGATTATAAATATTCATTAGAAATATAAAATTATTTCCTACATAATGGTATTTTATTTATAATTTTTAGACATTAAATAATTTAATTTATTTATGACTCAATGATGATGCAGTAATTACGTTATTAATGAAATATTAACAATATTGATGTTATAAATACCCAAATAAATGTAATTTGAGACTTTTTATGAATTACACAAATTTTATAAGTTAATATGACATGTTAGTATTGATTAAATCAACTTTATTAGAACTAATAATTCTGCAATGTTTTAAAAAAAATCATGTACCAAATTGTGTCAAAATTGACATAAAATAGTTTTTAAAATAAATATTATATTATTAATTGTTATTTTATTTGTAAAAATCTAAGTTTCGGCCAAATGGTTTATATAAGGTTATATATATAAATAATGAACCACTTGGGGTACTTTTGTCTTGTTATTGTATGTTTATTAACCATATAGTGTAAGAAAACAAAAAGACAAGGTAGAAGTTAAATTATTTAACTAAGCGTTAAAATCTAAATGATAAGGTTAAAATAGTAACCTAAACTTGTCTAAAACTTATTGGTCGAGAGTATTTCGACCCATACCCACATTATATTCGATATAAATCAATTTGGAGCTATCAAAAACCGAATATGAATTTATTATAAAATAATATTTTAAGTTTTTCCTAAGGTGCCCCTCTCCTCCCTTATAAAAAAGGAACCCTTCCCTCTTCTCTTCACACACTTTTGAGCCTTAAAGCACAGAAAAAACCTTCCAATTACTCTTATAAACCTCTATAGTTATATCATATATGTTATGGTATTCTCAAAATACCAACTCTAGTGCCTTAAAAAGAAGCTTAATGGAGGTGCATCGAGGATGAGGTATTTTCTTCTACCGACTCTTTCAAGTTTCATTCTTCTTCTACTTACTATTATTTAGTTGTTTCATTATAAAGTAATAACATAAGTATTAATTATATACTGATATATTATTATAAATATGAAAAAACCCCATTTCATCTTCTATCTATCCTACGGAAAATGAAATCACCGCGTGTGAGTACGTACGAAATATCGTCTCCATGCCGTGGTGTAATCTGTTTTTCCACCACCACCTTACATGGTTGGGTATAATGGTGTAAATAATAACTATATATGATTATTATAACATCATACTGATTCTGTAATATTGTATCATCAACTTCAATTCAATTCAATAATTATGGGAACGATATGATCGCTCGTGCGTACGTACGGATTTCCGTCTCCACGACACAATGACATTCATTATCCATGTTAACCATTCATGGATGGTTATAAAGTATATATAATGAATAATAATGAAATATATGACATGATAAAGCTACTGAAATTATTTATATATATATATTTCATCTACTTACTTCCATTCAATTCAATAAGGAAACGAAAATAGCATTCATGCGTACGTACGGCCTACCGTCTCCATGAACGGTGTATTTCATTTCATTTATCTATATATTATATATATATATATATTTATGTACTCAATATATATATTATATATAAATAATTATTTACATTCTATAATTAATTAAATAAAGATATAAGTAATAATAATATCAATAACAACAAGTCCAAACATGTACGATAAATAAAATGATTTTACCCAAAACGCTGCTTTAAAATGGAATTTACAAAATAACGGGTAATAAGTGAACCATATATGTTATCCTAACAATGAATATTATTCTATAATAATTAAATGACAATATTTAAATCATTATACAGGAGGTTTGGATACGTACAAATCATATGGGACCTATGGTAAGGGATAATTTTTCAATCTCATTTTTATCCGAGATTTCTTGTGCGTAAGTATTTACTGGGGTTATATTTTTCATCCATGTCCATAAAAATGTTTTTCACAAAGTGTTAAATTTTATTCCATGAATTTTTGAAGTCATGTTTACCCGTCTTTGACTTATACATTGTGTTATCTTTCATTTGTTTACCATACAAGGAACTTTTTGACTTTTCCGACAAAAGTACGAGGACAATGTTTTTTTAACTTATACGGCATGAACGGATTTTTATGGTTTCATAACGGCTAATTTTCACGAATAATCCTCTCAAAGTTTTCATGACTATTTTCAAAAAAATAATTTTTATTTAATGTTTCATGTCATTATTTAAAAAGAAAATGAATTTGAAAAAGAACGGATATTTTATTTAAGAATTCATTTCAAGTGTTTTTTCAAAACCATTTTCCATCTAAGATGACATTATATCATATGTGTATGTTTAAAGTATAATTTCTCTATGATTTACATGGTTTCAATTTTATTATTATGAAATGATATCAATTTGTTTTATATTGATTATTTTATTATGGGATGATGTTTATTAAAACCATTTTATTCTTTGGGTTATGATGAATGATTTATGTTTATGTTGTGGAACACGTAAGAATGATTTAATTATGAGATGGGTGGGACCTATATCTTCGTCCAATGCATTGTGTAATGATTTATAACTCATGATATAGACATGGATGGAATGACAAGTTAATCTGGTTCAGTTGTACAGTACTGGAACGAGGAGTGAACTCAGTTCAGTAATGGAATTTGTCCACTAAGATGGTCTTGGCTGCAATGCCTTGGCTACTATGGAAATCATATCTTGTTCTTAATGGTTTTCCACAATTTCATGTTTTATTTCTATGATATTTTATCATGATTGATGTTTTTTATGATCTATGCCTTACGTACTTCCATGATTTATTTCAGAACTCATGATTTTGACATTAAAACTTTATGTTCATGTTTTGATATTAAATGTATATGGTTTGTTTTATTTTTTCCATTCTTACCCTAACCGAGCATTCGAGCTCACCATTTTTTTGTTCTCTTTTCCTCAGGATATAAAGAAACGTTTTAGGTAAGAAAAAATTGGAAGATCATTATGGTAGATATTGAAGATCATTCACCAAGATTAGAAGATTATATTTCGAGTTTCCAAAGACACTAAACTAATACAGTCCTTGTGTGTGTGTGTTTTTGTATGTATTAGATATTATGAAAAAGTAATGTAAGGTCTATGTACATCATGATTTGGGTTTCTAGAGTTGGTATCAGAGGTTTGGTTTAGTTAACCTTTGGAACTAGGATGCGAAAAATTTAGTGAAATCCCTAGAGATATTTCTATGGTATGTATAGTGATGACTCTAAGGTTTAGTATACATATATGTTATAGTCCTAGAATTATGGTAACGATATTAGAATAAAACCTAAGATGTTATATATTGAAGGTACTCCCCCTTTATTATGTTGTTTTCCTAGCATGATTTTTTCCTCTCACACTATTCTTTTTGGGTTCTAGAAAATGGATGGAAACAAGAAGATTCACGATAATAGAGGATATGATAGACCATGGAATGATATTCTTCCTGAGAAACAATAAGAAAGGGGATTTGGAAGTCCAAATAATAGTTGTTATGCCCAATCAACAATCTCATAATATGATCAATAATCTCAAATTTGGAAAGTATCCCGAATCATCTAATAAGAGAAATATGTAGTTTCATGATGATCATAGCGGAAATAAAGTTCAATTTCTCTCATGTAAATCATGTGGGAAAAGGAATCAAGGAGACTGTTTCAAAGGAACAGGAAGATGATTTGGGTGTGGAAAGGAAGGATACAAATCCAGTAAGTGCAATGAAAAATGTTCAGTTAACACCATTGAAAAGGATAATGGCATTGCTACGACATCAAAAATGATTAAATGTTTTAAATGTGGAATTTATGGGAATTAAGAAAACCAATGCCCTATGGGAAAATATCATGAAGAGAATCATCTTAGTCGAATGGGTAGTATTTATATTGGTGATGATTTTGATACTACAAATGATATGTGTGATGAAATAATTGTGGAAGCTCGGTCAATTGATTAAGAAAGTAGTGGAATGATTTATGTTTATTAAGAGTTATGTTGTATAGGTAATTGAACTATTGAATAAAGACACATCGCACTACTAGAATTAGGGGTTTTAGCGACCGCCTAGCGACCGCTTTTGGCGGTCGCTTTAGCTTCGTCGGTAAAACCTAGTAGCGACCGCCGATGGCGGTCGCTAATGCTTCACATCAACACAACAGCCATGCGGGTCCTCTCCTCTCAGCATATGTTTGAAGGGGACACAAAGCTTCCCCTCACCAGCCATGGCGGACACACGACGACGGTGGATGTTGGGTTATTCAGGTGATGAGGATGAGGCCACCGGATGTCCGAGGAGGGGTTCGAGATTGATCCGCACGTAGACGGCTGTCACGGGTGTGCTGTTTGGAAGCATGGAATGGCATGAAGAGAGGCGGCGGTGTGTGGAGGAATGCGGCGGCGTGCTGCGGCATTCGGCGGTTCAGATTTGCAGTGAGCCTGCGGGAAGAAGAAGATGGAGGGCGGGAAAATTCCCGCTGCAATTTTAGATTCATATTAGCGGCCGCCTATGGCGGTCGCTAATACCCTCTCTAGCGACCGCCAATGGCGGTCGCCCGCATCAGGAGGCTCCAAAACACAAATTTCTAGTAGTGTTACAATATTTTTTTCATAATGTATTTTAATGTATATGTTGAATGGTACCGGTAACCATGAAAGGTTATTCAGATATTTTTTGAAAGAAGATGATATATGCATAATGAATGGATAAGGAGAAAATAATATTTTGGATATTCTTAATGATCTCATGACTGATATAAGGACAACTTGACATCATTGTTTGAGTATATAAATATTTTGGGATTTTTTTATGTGGAAAGAGTTAGCATTTGACAACATTCATGTTTTCACTAAGTTTCAATGGGTATTCATTTTTTATAAGAATACATGATTAATGTATTCACATGTTGGTAATTTGACCAAAAACATATATCGTATGATATATGGGGGATAAATGATGGTATTCTAATGCTCGGCATATGATATTTTTAGTAATTGTTTTCATTATTTTATGAGCTTGGATAGAAGTATTTTGGATAAGCCTAAATATTGGAATGCATTATGTTGGACATAAGTTAGTATTGTTTAAGGATAGAAATTTTTTGATATTATAGATGGAATGTTATAATAATGTAGTTTTAGAAAAATGAAAACCTGCAGGATGGGTGACAACCTGTTGCGTCTGACAAGGTTGTGGGAATTGAACCCACAACTGAAGTGCGACAGGCCTTTATCACCTACCATTGGCCAATAGGAAGTCCCTGGTTAGTAGAAACTAGTTTTATTATATTAAGCGATAAGATATATGACGTATAAGTCCCTTATTGGAGCCATATATGTTTTATATCACCCTTTATGGACTTATGTATATTGAATAACATTTTCTAACCTTTCATTTGAGAAAGATGGAATATCCCGTCATTCTATTACATGATCTGCTAACACTTCACGGAAGACAAATTCAACTTAATTTCTTTAAGAGATGAAGTGGAAATTGTTCAAGGCACAAACAACTGTAAGATTGTATCAAAATCATGTAAGTATTTCTTTTAATTAAACAATTCCTCAACTTTAGGGAATTGATCTTGAAAACCAAAAATGTTGTCCTAGTGTCCTCATATCCAAGGAATTAGATGGTACCTTAGATCATCACAAATTTATGGCTTTGTGATTATTGGCTTTTTAATATCCATGTTCTCTACCACTCTCCATCAGAACATGATGGTTAGATTTTTCTTCCATATCCATATTTCCACCTATGTTCTCCTATGTGGAAATCCAGTGATGAGTTAATCTGGGTACCCGTAAGATTTCTAATGTTCCTTTTTAAAATGAAGTTTTAGTATTCCTTTTTACTATGTGGGTTTCTATGAAATAAATTATCAAGTAACAAACCATTTATAACCCCGATGAATTTCCAGGGCGAAATTCATTTTAAGCGGTGAAGAATGTTACAACCTGAGATTTTATGGGAAATATTATTAATTACTTAGATGTCTTGTGTTTTATGCTACACCAATATTAGCTTACGCTACATGCATCCCTGACTTGGCATGCATTACATGTAATCACGACCTTCCACGACAGCGTATGTTGTACACAATACCGAGTTTCACTAAACAACAATATGTTATATAAACTCACCATTATCAATAGTAATACCAAGTTTTTGAAATTTTATTTTTCAAAATGGACCTAATATTTTGGATTCGGAATATCAAAATTTTCCTATGTTGATTTTTTGGTATTTTTCTGAAAACATTCAATTTTTGATGAATAGTGAAAACACTAGGTTACTATTTAAAAACCAACTTTTTATTTAAATAATTATTTATATTATTTATCTTTATTTGAGGTCAAAATTGATACATAATACCTATATAAGTTCAATGTAATTCATTGGAGTCATTTTATAATAATATATATATAAAAAAATTATTGAACTTTTCACCCCCTTTTACCTACCTCCTAAGGATATTTGAAAATTTACAAAAAAATAATTTTACCTCTTCTGTGAGTTGAATTTAAATAATCTGAGAGACATAGTTAATATCAAGGAGTAAAATCTGGTTCAATAAGATAAAAATATTTGTTTTGTGAATAGTAACTTTTATTTACCATGGTTAAAAGTAAATAGGGTAATTAAGGATAAAAATGATATTATTATTACCCTAACAAATGTCCTAAATCCATTAGATAAGTGAAATTCGAACAAGAAAACCTTAGGGATAAAATATTACCCTTTAGGTCCACTTGGATTAGATTAGGACATTTATTATTATTCAATATAAAGAAGAGTAAAAAGAGTTAAAATCAAAGTATAATAACTAAAAAAAATTAATATAGGGTTATACATAAGATGAATTCAACAATAAATATTCATTATAAATATAAAAATATTTCCTACATAATGGGTTTTTATTTATATTTTTTAGACATTACATAATTAATTTTATTTATGACTCAATGATGACGCAGTAATTACCTTATTAATGAAATATCAACATAATTTAAGTTATAAATACCCAAATAAATGTAATTTGAGACATTTTATGAATTACAAAAAAATTCTAGGTTAATATGACCTGTCAGTATTGATTCGATTAACTTTTTTCGAACTAGTCATGCTGTTATGATTTTCACAAAAATCATGTTCCAAATAGTGTCAAAATTGACATAAAATAGTGTATAAAACAAAAATTATATTATTAATTGTTATTATACTCTTAAAAATCTATGGATCGGCCAAAAGTCATAGATGAGGTTATATATATTAATAATGAACCAGTTGGGCTTCGTTTGGCTTGTTATAGTAAGTTTATTAACCATATAGTGTAAGAAAACCAAAAGACGGGATAAAAGTTAAATTATTTAACTAAGATTTAAATCTATGTGATAAGGTTAAAATAGTATCCTAAACTTGTCTAAAACCTATATGTTGAGAGGATTTCGACCCCTCCTCAACATATCTTTGAAATAAATCAATTTTTATCTATTGAAATATGACAACCCGGCTTTTATTACCAACATAAACATGATAAATTACATAAACTATTCACTTGATACAACATCGATGATTGAGAGGTATAGCATCTTTGAGTATTAGGATAATTACATAACAACTTAAAACATGAAATAAAACATCTTTATTTAATAATTCCTTTGCATGACCACTACATTCCCTCGTACATAGCATTGCATGGGATAACCTGAGGACATGCATAAGAAAAGGGGTGAGCTATAAAGCCCAGTAAGGGAATAAAAATGGAATACGTGAGGAGTAAAACATATGTTATACAATAGGAATATCAATAGAGAATAAGAGAAACATGAACATGATGTCCTGATGAATCATGATAATCATAACATTGAAATGTGGCAACAACACATAACATGGAATTAGCATGATTCAAGGCTCATTGCACATGGAGCATGAGTAAATCCTCATTGCACATGAAGCACTAGTAAAAACTCATTGCACTTGGATTAGCTTGATTCAACACTCATTTCACATGACGTATCATGATACTATACATTACAAAATGCATTAGAGCGCTATAAGGGAGCACCCTTCTTTAACATTTCATTTCATTCATAAGTGTGCCACATGGATCATAAAACAAGGATTCGTAAAACAAAATCATTTATTCAACGATTATGGAATGTGGAATTCATACATGAAATATTATAATCAATAAGTAAATTTTAATAAAGGTGAATACCCTTGATAGAGAAATGGGCATGTTATTCACTACACAATGGCATTGGTTTAGAAAATCGGTGTGATTTCGGCAGCGTAACGGCGTGACATAAGAATTCATAAAAATGGTTGATGTGAGAGATAGAGGTTCATCATCATATTTACACGTAATGGAAATTAAGGAGGTAATATATATACATTTCCCAATAATTTTAATGGAATTTAGATTCATGGTAGAAAAGACTTTCTTGAATGTATATGAGGAGAGAGAGGTTCCTTTCTGAATTTCAGCATAGTAACCGGTGTACATGGGAGGAATTTAATGGGAGATAAAGGGGTATACAATCATTCAAACACAAAAAAGGCAGTATTAGGGAGGTTTGAAACCATACCCCAAAATTCATAATTAACATTAAAAGGAAAAAACAACTTAATGAAAATTGGACATAAATGAGAAAGGAAGGAAAAACCCTTACATGGAAGTGTGCTTCGAGGGCTTGAGAGAGGCTTCTCGGGAGCTTGGGGAACCTTGGAAGGACTCCAGATAGAGTATGGCATAGGTTTGGGCAAACTCCAAAGTATTTGAGTGAGGAGGAAGTGGGATCATGGGTGGGTTTATATTGGAAAGGTGACTGAATTCTTTATTATTTAGGATTGGGACCCCTTTCATTAAAGCAATCCAAACCACAAATCAAATCATGTTTTATCCCAAGGTTTTTGGAAAAGGGGAGAGGAAAAGAATATTTTATATGCCCAAATTCTGAAATTCATACAATAATGGGGTTGCTTATGTGGAGGTGAGTCACACTCTAATGGAAAATAAATTAAAAAGAAATGATGTTTAATAAGTCTTGAGGGGTCCATCAATGCTTTGAAAAGTAAGTCAAACAAACCCAAAATCACATTATTTTAATGGTAAAACATATATTGGCTGAACATAAAGCTTATAGTATTTTATTACATCACTATTGGGTCATTATGATGTCATAAAACACATTATATATTTAAACGGTATTTAATTTTTACCCAAAAATTTGACTATCTCAGAAATTTATGGAAAATTCACTGTTGGATAATTTAGACGTCCTTTTTCCATAAATATAAATTATTTTATTTAAATAATTTTCTAAATATGTTAATTTTCACTTTTAAAATAAAAACCGACATTTATAAAAAACTCACGGGTTTTGACAGAAATGACTTTCAAACAATAACAAAAAATTATAATGGCATTCGTAAAATTATATTATCATTTATATATAATAAAATTAAAATAATAATAATAATAATATTTTATTAATATATTATATAATTCAAAAATAGCTTTATTTAATAAAATATATTTTTAATTATATAATAACTAAAAACAGTACTTGTACTTTAAAAACTATTTACTATGTATCAATAATGACAAGAAAGTATATTAATTATTATATACAAATTTAATGTACATGAAAATAGTTCTAGAGATTTTTTACATAACCCCTTAAAAAATACAAATAAGACCTAAGGGTATGGTGTGAAATGTTGACAGACTCTTGGGGTTGCTGAGATAACATCGCTCGAGTGGTAATCTATATCAACTTCCACTTTTCCTATAGAGAGTCCCGTTCGAGCATGACATGATGAAGCTCAGCTTGGGATTGGTCAAGAGAGAAGCCCAAGGATGCCAACTCTTCTCCGATCTCTGACAAATGGGCTTCGTATGGAGCAATTCTACTGGATGAGGCCATCTCTTCTTTTGTATGAGTAAATTGGGTTTGTTAAAGCCATATATTTATACTAATCATGTGATCACTATTCCACGACTACAAAAGAAATGGTCACAATTCTTAACATAAAACCAAAGAAGTTGACATTTTATATAAATGTTTTACATAAAGAGACATTTAATTATATCAAGAGGGATTTCCATTAATGAATCTTTGGGTCATTACAAAATTACCCCCTTAATAAATTTCTCCCTCGGAATTTCCTTTTTCCACACTAATACAGATGTGGGTAACTTTTCTTTATCATTTCCTCTGATTCCCTAGTCACTTATTCAATCTTGTGGTTTCACCACAACACAGTGACAAGGGGCATTGTCTTATTTTGTAGAACTTTTTCTCTAAGATCTATGATCTTCAAAGGTTGCTCCTCATAAGAAAGATCATCCTCCAATTGTACCACCTCATAAGAGAGTACATGTGAAGGGTCTGGTATGTACTTCTTCAAGAGGGATACATGAAATAAAACATGTACTTTTTCCATGGTAGGTGTAAGTTCTAGTCGATTGGCCACTGCCCCGACACAATCAAGAATCTTGAAGGGGCCGATGTACCTTCGACATAACTTCCCTTTATTTCCAAGCCTCATGACCTTCTTCCACAGAGATATGCACAGAAAAACCATGTCTCCAACTTTAAACTCAACGAATCTTCGATAATTATCTACATTACTATTCTATCGACTCTGGGCTGTCTTGATATGCTGTTGAATGGGTTTTACCTTCTCCACCATTTCTTCGACCTTTTCTGGACCAAGCAGCTTACGTTCACCGACGTCATCCCAACATGTCGGTGTTCTGCACCATTTCCCATATAGGGCTTCATAAGTTTCCATTTGGATTCTCGAGTGGAAACTATTTTTATAACCGAAATCAACCAGAGGAAGATGTTGATCCCATCCTCCTTTAAATTCTATTGAGCACGCTCTCAACATGTCCTCAAGGGTTTGGATAGTCCGCTCAGATTGGCCATCAGTTCGAGGATGATAGGCCGTACTGAAGTTCAGTTCATTATTCATGGCATGTTGAAGACTCTTCAAAAACATAGAGGTGAATCTTGGATCTCAGTTAGACATAATAGATATTGGAACTCCATGAAGACTTACAACTTCCCTGATATATATCTGCTCCAGTTGATCCAATGAGAAATCCTCCCAAATGGCAATGAAGTGTGCCGTCTTCATAAGATGATCCACCACTACCCAGATTGCATTGTAGCCTTTGGATGCCCTTAGAATTCTAGTGACGAAGTCCATGGTGATGTTCCCCCATTTCTATTCTGCTGTGGGCTATGTTTGCATCATCCCATTAGACTTCTGCCTCTATGGATTCACTAGCTATCACACCAGGCACTTTGACTTATATTCAGCCAAATCCTTTTTCATATTATCCCAGAAAAAGTTTTCTCAGAGATCCCAATACATCTTTGTGCTCTCTGGGTAAATAGAGAAATTTGAACTATGTGCATCATCGAAGTGTTCCTTATTCAGCTCTAGACTTGATGGAAAACATACTATTTTCCCAGATCACACTATTCCTTCTTTATTAAAATTAAAATCTGATGATTTCCCTTTCTTGATAGTTTTTTATTTTTTCTTGAATTTCCACATCATCCTTTTGAGCATTCTTTAACCATTCCAAAAGAGACAGTTGAGAAATAATTTGTGAAAGGATTGATGATGTTCCCTTAGTTATGATCCCATGTCCATCTTTAACATGTCTAAGAGGATTAGGTCCGTCTCAACTCTCAACATTGATTGAATTGATGGGTCCTTTCAACATAGGGCATCTTCCACCTTGTTTTCTCTATCAGGGTGGTAATGTATTGAACAGTCGTAATCCTTGATGAGCTCTATCCATCCTCTCTGTCTCATATTAATCTCTTTCTATGTGAATATATATTTAAGACTCTTATGGTCAGTATATATCTCACATTTCTCCCCACAGAGATAATGCCACCATATTTTCAAGGCAAAGATCACTACCGCCAACTCCAGATCATGTGTTGGATAATTTCCCTCATGGATTTTTAACTGCCTTGAGGCTTAGGATATCACTTTATCATTTTGCATCAGCACACAACCTAATCCCTTCTTCAAACCATCACTAAATACCACAACAATTTCCCCACTTGTGGGTAATGTGAGCACGAGCGCAGTGATAAGACTCATTTTCAACTCCTTGAAGATTTTTTCATATTCATCACTCTAAGAAAACTTTACTCCCTTTCGAGTATCTTGGTAAGAGGGTTGGACAATCGTGAGAAATTTCTCACAAATCGTTGATAATATCCAACTAACCCCAAGAAGCTATGGATATCTGTTACCGATATTGTCCTCAACCATCCCTCAATTGCATCTGTTTGGGAGGGATCCACAGATATCCCATTGCTTGTGCTGATATGGCCCAAGAATTAGACCTCCTTCAACTAGAACTCACACTTTCTGTAATATTCAGACAGATTCTCCTTGCACACAGTCTCTATTATAGTTCTTAAATGCTCCTCATGATCCTCCTTGGTTTTGGAGTATATTATAATATCATCTATGAAGACTACAACAAATTTTTCGAGGTAATATCTAAAGACTCTATTCATCAAGTCCATGAAGATTTCTGGAGCAGTAGTGAGTCCGAAAGGAATTACTATGAATTCATAGTGCCTGTATCTTGTACAAAAATCATTATTGAGGACATCTTCTTTCTTCACCCTTACTTGATAATATCCCGACTGAAAATCTACCTTGGAGAAGTATTGCGATCCACACAGCTGATCAAACAAGTCATTAATTCATGGGAGAGGATACATGTTCTTTATCATGATTTTGTTGAGCTCATGATAATCGATGCAAAGACACATCGACCATCCTTCTTCATAATGAAGAGGACTGGTCCACCCCATGGTGAAGCACTTGGGCATATAAACCCTTTATCCAGATTCTCTAGTAGTTGTTTCTTTAGCTCTTCAAGATCCATGAAAACCATTTTATATCGAGTCTTGGATATTGGTTGATCCCCTGGTATAATTTCAATTTAGAATTCAACATCTCTTCTAGGAGGAAGACCGGGAAGTTTCTCGGGAAACACTTCAGTGAATTCCATCATAATAGGTATTTCTTCAAGAATGGTTTCTTCCTCAGACTCAATCATCTATGCCGGATACGCGTTCTCATAGGGAAGAAATATCGATGCTTGAGATTATGGAGCTAAAAGAGATTCATCTTCCTCCTTACACTTTTAAATAATCAGGGGTCGATTCTCCACATGGAGTGTGATTTCCTTTTCTCGACAATTTGTGTTGGCTATATATAAAGAAATCCAATCAATGCCAAGAATTGCATCAAATTCCACCAGAGCGAGTATGAAGAGGTTCACCAGGAAATTGGATCCATAGATTATAACAGGGGAGGACTTATATTCATGGGATGCAATGATTGCCCAATTTTCCATACTCACCGACATCTTCACTTCCATGATTTGTGGTGTTGATTGGATTGTTCTACTAATCTTTCGAGATATAAAATAATGTGTAGAACCTGAATCAGAATGTATGTTTTCTATTCTTGAATGAATAACTATCATACTTATCACCACTTCGTTTTCAGGGTTCACTTCGGCAGAAGTGATGGAAACAGCTCTTCCTTGCTGCCTTGGAGGTTGTTGGTTGCCACCCAAAACCCTGGGATTAGGGAACTGATTTTAAAAATGCCACGGTTCTTTGTAGTTGTATCAATGACCAATGAGTTGAGGATCGAATGAAGTGTTCCTATCCACTGTCCCAGCCGTGGGTCTTTCTTGCCAATAGTTAATAGATATGTGCCCTTCTCTTCCACACCTAAAGAATTTCCACATCCCCTTGAGGCAATTTCTAGGGTGCTTCTTTCTACACTTTTGACAAGTGGGGTGCTGGATCTTCTTAGAACCATTGGATTTATCCATCGGACAGACAAAATTGAAGTCCACCTTACACTTCCTATCCCCATGATACCCCTATGATTCCCTGATCTCCATTTCGACCTGGAGGGCACATCGTACAATTTCCTCATAGCTATCGAAGTCACGGATCGTTAATGTTTTCCACTGACTAGGCTTCATCCCACTAATAAAGCGGTCAAGCTTGCATTTGGGGGTAACTACAAAGCCAGAAGTGTATCGTCCAAGCCTTGTGAATTTTTCCTCATACACTCTAATAGATTTATCTTCTTTTATCTTGAGGGAAAGGATGTCCCTTTCTGTCTTAATCCGGAGGGTGAACAGAAAATATTTATCGAAAAATATCTTCCATAAATCCTTCCATTCCAATGCATCGATATCCTCCTCCGGATTCTTATTTTTGATCAACGTCCACCATTGATCAGCTTCACCCTCCATATGATAAGCCTCCAGGAGATCCTTATATTTTTCAAAACATTTAAGGATGGAGAAGATCTTTTCAATGCAGTAGATCCATTATTCAGCGATCGTGGGATCAGATTATCCACTAGAAGTAGGATGCCTTTGTCTCATGAAGCTCTCGATAGCGACTTGTTCCTTATTAGGGGGTTTTAGATGTTCATATTGACACATGATTCTATTCAATGCTTTATTTAGCTAAGAGAGAAGTGTGACCAAGTCCGTGATTCCTGCTCCCATTGGATTGGGCATCTCATTAGTACATTCATCACACAGATCTTTACATAGTTTGTTAGCCCGAGTCTACCTATTATAGGCCATTGGTTGGAATAATGGGAAAATTAGGGGGTAACACATAAAGCGTAACACAAAGACAAAAGTTGATGACTTATAAATAAAATTTTATTTCTTTAACTCATTAGTCTATAGGCTTCAATCTAGGATTTTCATGATCTACCTTCTAACATATATTCTTGGAGGAATTTTTTTAATTACCTTAATAAGGGTTCATACATAGATTATGAATTTATCAAAACATATCCCCTGGGAGTGTCGTAACCAAGAGTGCATCAAGGACCATGTCGTGCACCAGTTCCCATTCGATTCTATCTCAAAGCTGTGTTTTCGGGTTTTACCCCTAGGACACATCTGTGCCAAAGCCGTCTCTACAGGCTCGTATCCAGATAGGGATGTATTTGTTTGACAAACCACTAACTCAGTACGTACCAAAACATAGGGATGTTATTAGTAAAATAAGTCTTGTATCTAAATATTTACTAGGGTTTTCTAATCCTAATCCCAAAATTAACTAAACCTATCCTCTGATACCAACAATGACAACCCTTCTTTTATTACATACATAAACATGATTTATTACATAAACTATTGACTTGATACAACATGAATGATTGAGATGTCTAGGGTCTTTGGGCCTTAGGATCATTAAATAACAACTTGAAACATGAAATACAACATCTTTATTGAAAACATCCTTTACATTAACACTACATTCCCTCATACTTAGCATTGCATGGGATAACCTGAGGACATGCATAAGAAAAGGGGTGAGCTATAAATCCCAGTAAGGGAATAAACATGGAATACATGAGGAGTACAATACAAGTTATAAAATAGGAATATCAATAGAGTACAAGATAAAAATGAACATAAAGCCATGATAAATCATGATAATCATAACATTGAAATGTGGAAACAACACTTAACATGGAATTAGCATGAGCCAAGGCTCATTGCACATGAAGCATGAGTAAATCCTCATTGTACATGAAGCACGAGTAAAACCTCATTGCACAAGAATTATCATGACTCAACACTCATTGAACATGACGTATCATGATACTATAATTTACCCAATTCATTGGAGCGCTATAAGGGGGCACCCTTCTTAAACATTTCATTTCATGCATAAGTGTGCCACATGGATCATAAGACATGGATTCATAAAACATATTCATTTATTTCACGATAAAGGAATGTGGAATTCATACACGAAACATTATAATCAATCAGTAAATGTGCATAAAAGTGAATACACTTGATGGAGAAATAGGCATGGTATTCACTACACAATGGCATTGGAATAGAAAATCGGTGCGATTTCAGAAGCGTAAAGGTGTGACATAAGAATTCATAAAAACGGTTGATGAGAGAGAAAGGGGTTACTCATCATATTTAAATGTAATGGAAATTATGGACTTCATATAGATACATGTTCCTAAAATGGTAATGGAATTTAGATTTATGATACAAAAAGTATTTCTTGAATGTAAATTAGAAGAGAGAAGTTCCTTTCAAAATTTTGGTATTGTAACGGGTGTACATGGGAGGAATCTAATGAGAGATAAAGGGGTCTACCATCATTAAAACACAATTAGGGATGTATTATGGAAGTGTGAAACCATACCCCAACATTCATAATTGAAAAGAAATGGGAAAAACAACTTTAAGAAAATTGGACAAAAATAAGAAAGGAAGAAAAAACCCTTACATGGAGGTGTACTTCCAAGGCTTGAGAGAGTCTTGAGAGGGGCTTATAAGGAGATTGGGGCACCTTGGTAGGATTATAGAGAGAGTAGCGACGAGTTTGGACGAACTCCAAAGGCTTTGAGTGAGGAGGAAGTGGGAGCTTGGGTGGGTTTATATAGGAAAGGTGAGTGAATTCTTTATTATTTAGGTTTGGGACCCCTTACATTAAACTAATCCAAAACACAAATCAGATCTTTGTTTTTGACCATGGTTTTTGGAAAAGGGGAGAGGGAAAAAATATTTTATAAGGCCAAAGTATGAACTTCTTAAAATAATGGGGCTGCTTATGTGGAGTTGAGTCACACTCCCATGGAAAACTATTTAAAAAGACCAGATGTTTAATAAGACTTGAGGGGTCTATTAATGCTTTTAAAAGTAACTCAAACAAACCCAAAATAACATTATTTTAATGTTAAAACATATATTGGCTGAACATGATGCTTATATTATTTTATAACATCACTATTGATCATTATGATGTCATAAAACACATTGTATATTTAAACAGTATTTAATTTTTACCCAAAAATTTGACTAGCTTAGCAAATTATGAAAAATTCCCCATCGGATAATTTTGACATCCTGATTCCAGAAATAACATTTATTTTATTTAAATAATTTTCTAAATATGTTTACTTTCACTTTTAAAATAAAAACAATCATTTATCGAAAATTCAAGGGTTTTGACAGAAAGGACTTTCAAACCTTAATAAAAAATTATAATTGCATTCATAAAATTGTATGATCATTTATATATAATAAAATTAATTTAATATTAATAATAATAATAATAATAATATTTTATGAAAATATTATTTAATTAAAAAATCATTTAATTTAATAAAATATATCTCTTAATATAATAATAACTAAAACACTACTTGTACTTTAAAAACTATTTTCAATGTATCAATAATGACAAGAAAGTATATTCATTATTATATAAAAAAATAATGTACATGAACATAGTACTAGTGATTTGTTACATATCCCCTTAAAATAGATGCATTATACCTAAGGGTAAGTTTTGTGATGGTGAAAAACTCTTGGGGTGGCTCAGATAACATCGCTCGAATGGTAATCTCCATCAACTTCCACTTTTCCCATAGATAGTCCCGTTCGTTCTTGACACGATGAATCTCAGCTTGGGCTTGGTAAAGAGCGAAGCCCAAGGACACCACCTCTTTTTCGAGCTCGGAAAAGTGAGATTTGTATGGAGCAATTATAATTGATGAGGCCATCACTTCTTTTGTATTAGTAAATTGGTTTTGTTAAAGCCTCATATTTATACTAATCATGTGATCACTGTTCAACGACTATAAAAGTAACGGTCACAATTCTTAACATAAAAAAAATAAGTTGAAATTTTATAAAAACTTTTTACATAAAGGGATATTTAATTAGATCAAGAGGGATTTCTATTAATGAAAATTTTGGTCGTTTCATGAAAACCGAATATGACTTAATTATAAAATATTATTTTATGTTTTTCCTAAGGTGCCCCCCTCCTCCCTTATAAAAAGGGCACCCCTTAAATATTCACTTCACACCCTTTTGAGCCTTGAAGCTCAGAAAAACCCTACCAATTACTCTTCTAATCCTCTATATTTATATCATTTAGGTTCTGGTCTTCTCAAAAGACTAACTCTAGTGCCCTATGACGAAGTTTAAAGGAGGTGCATCGAGGAAGAGGTAATCTCTTCTACCGACTCTTTCAAGATTATTTCTTCTTGTACTTCCTCTTATTTAGTTGATGCATTATAAAGTAATAACATAATTATTACTTATATAAATATTTTTTATCATAAATATGAAAAAACATCATTTAACATTCTGTCCATCCTACAGAAAATGAAATCACCACACGTGCGTACGTACGGAATACCGTCTCCACGCCGCGATGTAATCTGTTCTTCCACCACCACCTTACTAGGATGGGTATGATGGTGTAATTAATAACTCTATATTATTATTATAACATCATACTTATTCATTAATATTATATCATCCACTCCAATTCAATTCAATAATTACGGGAATGATATAATCGCTCGTGCGTGCGTACGGATTACCATCTCCACGACACAGTGAGATTCATTCTCCATGTTAACCATTAAAGAATGATTATAAAGTATATATAATGAATAATAATGAAATATATAACATGATTAACACACTGGATTTATGTATATATATATGTCATCTACATACGTCCATTCAAATCAATAAGGAAAGGAAAACAACGTTCATGCGTACATACGACCTACCGTCTCCATGAACGGTGTATTTAATTTCATTTATCTATCTATTATATATATATATATATGTACTGAATATATATATATGATATATATAAATCATGATATACATTTTGGAAGTATGTATATAAATATATACGTAATAATAATATCAAGAACAACAAGTCCAAACACGTACAACAATTAAAACAATTTTACCCAAAAAGCTGCTTTAACATGGAATTTACAAAAGAAAGGGTAATTAGTGAACCATATAAGAAATCATAAAAATGAATACGATTCTGTAATAAGTCAATGAAATTATTTAAATCATTATAAAAGAGTTTCAGATATGTACAAAGTATATCGGGCCTAAGGTAAGGGATAATTTTTCAATCTCATTTTTATCCAATATTGCTTATACGTAAGAATTTAATGGGGTTATATTTTTCATCCATGACCATAAAAATGTTTTTCATAAATTTTTTAATATTATTCCATGTATTTGTAATTTCATGTTTACCCCTATTTTACTTTTACATTGTGTTATGGAATGAATCTTTCTTTTTTTACCATACGAAGAACTTTTAGACTTTTCTGAAAAAAGTATGAGGAGAATGTTTTTTAACTTATATGGAATGAACAGATTTTTAAGGTTTCATAACGCCTAATTTTCATGAATCTTCCTCTATAATTTTTCATGAATATTTTCAACAAAATTATTTTCTTTTAAATTTCCATGGCATGTTGTGAAAGGAAAATGATTTTGAAAAAGAAAGGATATTTTCCTCAAGAATTCATTTCATGTATTTTATCAAAACCATTTTCCATCTATGATGACATTATTTCACATGTGATTTTTTCCAGTATAATGCCTCTATTATTTACATTGTTTCAATTTTCATAACATGAAATTATATCCATTTGTTTTATATGGATTATGTTATGATGGGTTGATGTTTAAGAAACCGATTTTATTCTTTGGTTTATGATGAATGATTTATGTTTATGTTGTGGAACACGTAAGAATGATTTCATTATGGGATGGGTGGGACCTATATCTCCTTTCAATGCATTGGGTACTTATTTCTATCTCATGATATAGACATGGCTGGAATGGCATGTTAATCCGGTTCAATAGTGGAGGACTGGAACGAGGAGTGAACTCGGTACAGTAATAGACATTGGACACTAAGATGGTCTTGGAAATAGTGTCTTGGATACTATGGAAATCATATCATGTGGTTAATTTTTTTCCACAATTACATGTTTTATTACCATGATATTTTTTAATGATTTATGTTACTTTATGATCTATGCATTACGTACTACCCAGATTTATTTCACAACTCAATATTTTGATGTTAAAACATTATGTTCATGTTTTCATGTTCAAATGTATATGGTTTATTTTATTTTCTCCACGCTTACGATTACTGATCATTTGAGCTCACCCTTTTTTATGTTCTCTTTTCCCCAGGATATAAAGAAAGGTTTTAGGTAAGAAAAAAATGGAAGATCATTATGGGAGATGTTGAAGATCTTTCACCCAGATTAGAAGATTATATTCTATGTTTCCAAAGACACTAAACTATTATGGTCCTTGTGTGTGTGTTTTAGTTATGTATTAGATATTCTAAAAAATTAATGTAATGTCTATGTACATCATGCTTTGGGTCTCTAAAACTATCCAACATCCCAATTCCTAGATACATAAATACACATTCTATGATTTCATTATTCGATCTCCTTCATAGATTAAAGTAATTGAAAATTGGGGATCATTGGGCCATCTAAGGATTCCTTATACATTCATTCTACCACCAAAATTTAAACAATTGGAATTATGGAAAACAGTGAATTCATGTGTGGATAATGAATATGGATTCAACCTATGATCCTTTGAGAAATAGTCACTTGTGATGATATTTTTTTGGGAATCACTTCCATTTCACACAAGGTAAAACATTACTAAATTTTTGTGTTTAAAATTTCATATGAGATTCTGATCTTTTTGGGTCCTTGGATCATCAAATATAACAATGTCTTATCAATATGAGGATGAAAACATTAAATATATTTCCCATTAACTTCCATTATACTCACTAAATACAAAGGTTTTAAAAAATATTATAATTATATTATTTTAAATTTCAAAAATTCAAACCTCATTCATCATTACATACATACAATATATAAAATTTCTACCAATGAATCCCCCATCCAATATAAAAATTTCTCTACTATAACATCACAAAAAATAGAATTCATTTTATCATAAAAAATTTCCCAAATATTAAAACATCCCATTGAAAAGAATACATATCAATAGAGATATATTAATATAGAAAAACTTAGTAGCATATAATATTAAATGATGGTTACACCCACATAAATGAGGTACTACATTATACATGATTCCTATAAAAGAATATTCGTTAGAGAGACCAAAAAATTGGATAATCCCCATATATTTATCAAACTATTTACCCTCATGAACCCCAAAAATACCAATGATGTACTAAAAAACATTGATTCAGTGTGTAGACTGAAGATAAATATCACTTCATAGATTTAGTTTTATGAATAAAAACTCATTAAAAAATTGAATTCCCAAAATCGTAGTGTGGTCTAAATTATATCCAAGATAAAAATGGAATCATCTTCAGAAAAATGATGGATCATAGAACATGTATCTATGTTGACTACTATCAATAAGTGACTCCAAAGACACTATAAAAAATTTAAAATATGATAATGAGTCCTTATGAAGAATTATTTTTAAAGCCTCAAAAAATTGATATTCTTACATATTAAAAAATAAAATAAGGAATCACTAAATAGTCATAGTTCTACATTAGTATAGATAATAATTATCATTAATGAACCAATTTTTTATAGCTTTCTCTAAACAAATCATACTAGTTATGCATCATAATTTCTTCAATGAATATAATGATCAATTTTCTTCTACTTTTACCAATTAATATTAATAAATTAGTATAAGAACACTAAATTAGTACATATATTATCGTCGATTTTTCTTCCAAAAAAATATTTATCTTGGGCTTATAATATTAAACAAAAAATCTTTTTAATGAAAAAATATTCATTTTAGAGAAAATTTATGGACCTCCTTCCAAAAACTAGTTAACCAAAAAATTTCAAATATAGATATATTATTTAAATTTGGAACCAAAATGATATCGATGTGATTTTATTTATCAATATTGGTGAATGATATAAGAATATTGAATATTGTAGTTGTATCATGTAGCACAATTATATATGATTTTTTATATAAAATAATATAAATAATGTTGTTCCTTTATTATTAAAATAAAAAGGTTAATCCCACACGTACACTATATAATATGTTTTGCAGAAAACCCCAATCATCACAATATTTTACATAGAAGAAGAAAAATATCATAACTCAATAATATGTGATGAGTACAATGATGTGAATTAATTTGTAAAAAACTGAAAGGCTAGCCAATTTTATTTCTCACCATTTTATTGATAAACACACAACTCTAACATTAACAAATTGATAAGATTTATTTGATAACTATAGGTAGTCTTAGCATGAAATAATATATTATTTTATTAACATTAATTAAACTAATGCATTTTTTTCACCCTCAAATTTCTTCACATTCATAATATCATATACATAAATTTCTATACACTTGGTAGAATCTACATCATCCCTATTAAGAATATATGTTTTATAATGATTCATATGCCATTCTATTTATGGAATTCAATTTTTTAATATTCCTCACAACTAATATTTTCAGTAAGAAATTTTGGAAGACCAATATTGTAAATTACACCCTACAAATGAGTCACTAAAGACTAAAGATTTTCCATATCCCATGAATGATGGGAAAAAACCAAAAAATGTTTCATCAAATCCAAATATTATCCAAAAAACACAATATAATATTTAGATATACATCATATAAACATCATTATCTTCCAAAATAATAATTCCCTGATGATTTGATGTGGCATGTAAAAACTACCACAATATTGAAAATAAAAAATAAGATAGCCAATCAAGTGAGAATAAGGCCAGATAAAGATGATACAACACATTATCTAATCCATTCCAATAATATAACTATTTTAATTGATATACATTAAAACAAAAATTCTTAACCATTAAATATTGAAGAACCTCTCTATTTACATTCACCTGAAACTAGTATTTTCTCTGTCTCTTATTTTTCCTAATGTTATATAAAATAATATTAAAAAAAACAAAAAAAAAACATAGTAATTAAGAGTTATATGCCAAAACAAATGAATTTATTCAAAATTAATATCATCTTAATCTCACTAGATTACTATAAATCCCTATTATACTCCATAAATCCTCCCTACATATTCTGTAACTAATGATATAGATATGAGACTATGAATAAAAATATAATTGAAAATCTATATCATTATTTCGCCGAGTATTTATTCAACATAATAAAATTTTATATAAAACAAAACATCTAAATAGACACCTAAATGATTAAGAAATTGATCAAAATATAGCTTTAAGATCCCTAATCCCCTTAAAGAAACCAATAATGGAGTATTATTTAATCACAAAATATGTAATTGTGAACTCTTTGGGGGTTCCCATGCCCATAAAAGTTCCAGTATAAATGTTTCATATCTATCGAGGGGGATTTCCAATATCTTCACCCAATAAAGTATTAGGTTGTGGGAAAACTAAGCTATTGTCTAATGTAACTGATGTGATTGCTTATGACATAACCAAGTCATATGTCGAATCCTCCTCCAAATATATCACTGCATAACACCTAAACTATCACTAACTCTTTGAGAAATAAATTCATATATATATATATATATTCTATAATCAAAATGTAAATCTCCTCCATAAAAAATAAATGAATTTGAAGAAACTATTTGATTTTAAAAACTCAGTTATTTCAGTCCTACAATATAGAAGTAGAAATTTTCTGAATTGAAAAATTAACATATGATATATATAGAATATATGTCCTCTTGGATGACCCCATCTGGCACACTTCTTAACATGTTTTCAAACCAATTTGAAATACTATTAAACACCCATTAAAAAACTTTAATCAAAATACAACAATTATAAAGTTTCTCTGACCTAATTCTGTATCCTCATAATATTTTGTTATAAGTTTTCCTATTACTAAGTGAAAGAAACTTTTCCTAGTATAAATAATAAAAAAATTGGGTGGATTCATTTATAGTATATTCATTCCATTCCTAAGTTAATTTTTTAAAACAAAACAAAATTCTAATAGTTATTTAATTTCGAATGAAATTTATAGATCTTAACTACCTCCATGATCCATCCAAAATCTCTAAAAAAATCGATCTTCAACACAAAATTTCACATTATGTATAAAACATAATCTATATAATTTATAATCCAATTCCAAATAATTTCATAATGTTTGGAAAAAAAATTTATACTATGGATGAAATAACCCTTAGTTCATAAACTAGTGAGAGGTAATGTACTTGAGAATATATAAAAGAAAAAGATAAAGTAAATTTCATTAATATAAATGTGTATTTCCCACACCTTAAAAAATATTCAATACCATAATAGACCATGGATCCAATGATTTTTTTTCATTTTAACTCTTCCCAATCAATCTACAAATTGAAAATTTTACTACTCATATCAGAAACATTAAAATTAAATTCTAGGTTCCAAACACATCATATGATAGATTTAATAATAGGAAATTAATGATAGTATCGACGATTTATATCCAATAGAAGTTTTAATGATAAATCCCAGTCATAATTTTTCATCAGCCCCAAAAATCTAATAATAATATTTGTATAAAATAGTCAATGTGAATGATCACCTCATCAAATGTGTACTGGAAAATTCACAATAACCCATAATGTATCCACAAGACATCAAACCACAATTCATCAACATAAATAATGAAAATACAATACCAATTAAGGATCAAAAAGGAATAAATTAATCCATAATTAATATTAAATTTTTTTATTAATGTATTAGAAAAAATTGATTAATTAAATTTTTGGTTAAAATTAGATGTGGTTGTAAAGTTGATCAAATGATTATTTAAATAGTAAATAATATATAAATTAAAATGTTTTACTAGTATTTGGAAAACAAA
Source organism: Viscum album (assembly GCA_963277665.1). NCBI lineage: Eukaryota > Viridiplantae > Streptophyta > Magnoliopsida > Santalales > Viscaceae > Viscum > Viscum album. Next base: position 1,216,592,544 of record OY728137.1, read on the forward strand.
AACTTTGAAAAAACATAGTATATTTAAATTTATATGGAAATGATCATGAAAAATAAAAATAAGAATAAATGATAAAAACACAAATTAGAGGGTACACAATATTTATCCCAAAATTTCAATGATTTCATTAAAACATATTCATATATATATATATAGTACATAAACTATGATACATATATTATAATGAATTCATAAATTATCTAATACAATGGTAATAATCCCAATGGATATTGAATTTTGTATTTTGGTCCATGTGAATTATGGAATTGGGAATTGAGCAGTCATCCTTATTATCAAAATAATAATATCCACAAATTATTATTTTATAAAACACCCCCATATGTGGAATAATTTAATATATTATTATATATAAATCATATAAAAATAATATGAAAAAATAAATTCATCTAATGAAATTAAATTTAATATCACGATACCTCATTAAAACCCTTAGTAAAAAACTTGGTATGAAAAAATATGAAGAAAGGAAAAATAATGAAGTATTCCTAAATCACCACGATTATATCATTTAATTATGTCCTTAATAAATCAATAATATTACTAGTAATTATTTCTTCAATACAAGAGATGAATACCATAGGTATTAATAAATGGTGTTATTGTAAATTATGACTCATAAGAGAGGCCAAAAGATTTCATTAATTATCGATAGCCATAATAATTTATAAAATTTCCTTTTTATATATTGTGATATATGATTTTCTCATTACAAACCACATAAATTAAAAAACAATTATGGTAAAACCCATTTATTGTGGAGAAATAACACAACAACATAAATTCCCCATAGATTATATTTGTTAAAAACATTTCAAGAGACCCAAATTAAAAAAATTGAATATGGGAAAATGAGTAAAACAGGTACGTATCCCTCTCATACTAAGGATAACTACATCATGTTTCCAATTTAATGTCATGAACAATTTATAAAAAACATTATATTGGGAATTTTGGAACAATATTCATTTATACATATAAAATTTTAATGAATTGGTAAGAACAAAAAATTTCATAATAATATGATATATTTTTATTAGTGTGGTACATATATACATATACATGTATATCCTTCAAGGATAAATAAAATGTGAATTTATTATTCAACTTTGTGGGATAGTTTTTTTATTCATTAATCCCTCAAACATAAAATATTTCAAACTTGAAAAAAATATATTGAATTATTCATCAAGGGTAAAATCATTACAAAATTTAGTATTTCATTTTCTTGATGATTAATTAATGATAAGATTATATTTATTAATCTTTTAATATCAAATATAATAATAATATTTTTACCACATCAGGATTATATATGTTATCCAAAAGAAGTAGATTAATTCAAGAGATGCTAGGATCATTTTTCTAGTTCTCCTTAAATGGATATATATTATGATTGATATATGAAACATGATTCAAGAATTTTTAATCATTAATTGAATAATAATTATCATATATATATAAATAATTACAACATTAGTTGAACAAAATCATCATATCAAAATTTATAATGAAAAATATTCACTACTATATGATCATCATTATTCAATAGTATTTTTTGTGTGTATAATTGATCCAAAACATTTTTTGTTAAAAAAATCATAAGTTCATTTAAAAAATATAACTAATTATTGTGAATATGACATATATGGAAAAATAAATAAATGATGTGTTGTGAATTTATTTAAATATTCAAATATATTATTAGTAACATTGAATGAGAACTAATAATTTTTAGAGTAATATTTCCACTTAAATAACAATATCTAAAAATATATCATATTTTCGATATTTTTATTTTCTTATGTTTTGTAAATTTTTTTTGTTGATTTCTTAAAAAATAATAAAATGATTTTATATAATATGGTTGAAGAAAAATATTGTTTATATAATCATATTATAGTTTTTTAATTCTTTACATTCATTTATGTATTTTGAACATATTGTAGATGTTTTTAATGATGATAATGTATATAGTGTATGATATTAAATATCTATTTTAATCAACGTGGATTGAATGAAAAAATACCCACCAATAGATAATAATGAAGATGGTCATTTAGTAGAGTCATCTTTTATATAGTATTTAAATATATTACATGGTATGTGTGAGCACCCATATATAATTTTTAATTTGTTTCATTTATAAATATATGGTAAATTCCATTCTTAAAATAGCATCAAAACATAGAAAAATTTTACCTCAATAATTGGATCATTACTAATCAGTAACACAAGGAAAATTATTATATAATATTTATTAATAATAACATAAGGAGAATGAATTCTTTGTTAAGTTTTTATATATGAATCCATTATATTATTTTATAATTCCACCAGATTGATGACTATTATGATATCAACATAATGATACCGTTGTATACTTGTATTAATATTTTACAATAAAATTAATCAAATATAGATTAAAAAATTAATTTCACCCTGGCATCTTGTAACTGTATATTAAATCTCTTTATATGGACATTCATTACATTACACAAGAACATTATAAAGGACCATAATATTTTTGTGACTTTGGAAATGTGGAACAAAATCATGTCATCTAATGAATTATATTCAATATTCACCACATAGATCATCCAATTCAAAAACATTTATAAACATGCCATACATAAAACATTTATTCATAACTCGGGGAAATAATACATTAGAAAGAATGATATTAGATTATTAATAAGAGAAAGAATTAGAGATATCATTCAATTATCATATACAAGAATAATATAATCATAATTGTATTTTATAATGAATATAACTTTTGATTTGCATTCATAAAATTTCATATATCATAATAAAGTGTCATGGAATAAATCATTATAGTTATTAAATACATGACCGATCTGGGTGATAAATCTTTTTCAATCAATCATCAACCATAAGATCTCATAAAAAGTGTCATAAAATCATAAATATAGAAACCCATATCATACTTCAAAGTTAAATTATAATACATAAAACATAGTCTATCCCAAATTATTAGTAGTATATAATTGTGTATTAGGATATAGATGTTTCCTATTGTGGATTAGGATGCACCTATTTCCTGTAGTAGATCAAGAAACATATATTTCCTATAATGGATCATAAGAAACCAATTTACTATAGTGGATAAGAATACAAATGTTTCCCATAGTGCATTAGGAAAAAAACTATTTCCTATATTAGATCAAGACTGATGATTTTTTCCTATTTTTATCTCATTATATATAAATCTTTACCTAATGCATTGAATGTAGATATAGGTCTCACCCATCACATAATGAAAATCATAAAAATGTGTTCTGCTAAATCCTGAAACATTCATTATATCTTAATCCATGAAAGGGTTTCATTACCATTTCAACATATCATAACCTGTAGAGTTGAGAAGGTTTCTCAATCCTTTCACTAGAGCATAAACCATAAAAAGGAAGGTTTCATATGAGTTCTATAATGGTATAACCCATGGTAGAGAATTGGATTTTATAAAAAAATTCATTATAAAAATAAACTATTCAGTGAATGAATAAGAATTGTATCCTTGGTTCATATCCCCAATAAATCATAAATTATATCAAAGTATTTCATCTTCGATTGAGAATTATTTTGAATGATCACATGAAATATTTCGTAAGAAGTATAAACATTATATGAAAATAAAAATTTCAAACATTAGTCTTTTTTTGAATAATTATATTATAAAATATTATTTATAACATATGAATAAATATTTTGAAGTATTTTTAATAATCTATTAAGAAAAATATCCATTATACTTTGAAAATAATTTTTAAAAATAGAAAACATTTTCAATGTAATTTCATTTTGAAATAATTTATTTTTAATATAAAATTTTCCCTAATGTTAATGAAAAAAATCTATGATATTACCATTGAAAAAGTTATGGGATTCTTGAAATCATTTATGAGTCATGAAATTGGGAAATATGGTTCATTTCATACTTGTTAAAAATAATGATTCTTATAACATTTTTTGTTAAATCGATAAATGTGTTGTTTTGAAAAAGACATGAAGAATCCATTTATTTTTTATAAAAGATAATAAAACCTTTGTAATATTTTATTTAATAAATAATTTTTAATAAAACATAAAAAAATAAATGAAAATATTTTTAGAAAACATTCGTTTTGTAGAAAAATAACTTATGTCTGAAAAGACTATTTTATGAAACAAATTTTATTTTAACCATTATGTGCATAAATAGTGGAAAATGAAGAGAAGATATGTATTTTCATGTAATAACTATTTTAGAAGAAAATTTATAGTCTTCATGAGAGATTTATAATAATAATTCACGATGGTATATATTTCTAAAATAAAATTCGATAAAAAATGAGCTTATAACATAAATTCTTTTCACTTTGGAAACATTAAAATTTAAAATCCATAAAAGAATATAATTATATTAAATTTAAAATACCATGATAATAATAAATTCAAGGTATTGTATATCAAATTTCATTTATATACACCTCATTATTCAATATATTTTCATAAAGATATCATATGTCCTGAAGAAGTAAAACTGAGACCAAAATACCTTAGGAAATTGCATCCTTTTGAATCATAAACCCAACGAAAGATAGTTCCTAAAATAGATATTCAAACCAAAATATATTACTATATAATAATAATAATATACATTAATGGGCTGTATATACACCGTATAAAATAAATAGGTGGTGATTATGGCATGTGTCTTTTAGAAGTTAAAAGTGAGGCACAAATCCATTACCATAATTCAGGACATCCTTAATCAACACTAAAAACTCTTGTATAATAGATATAATTTTATAATAAATTAACTATAGAAACATTATTTTTATATGTTTTGACATGTTAATTTTGGTCATCTTAATTAGATCTAAATTTAATAATATCATAATTTAGACCATGATATAAAAATCATATATATTTATTATATATTTATTTATAGTAATCCTTAAAATTTAGTGGTAGAATACGAAATACATTGTTCAAGAAGATGGTAGGTCGTATGTATTCATGAAAATTATTTCTATTTTTTATCGATTTGAATTAAGTGATATTAAATGATATATTAAAATTACTGAATCATTTTTAGGTCATTTATAAAACAAATTTTCATTATATCCATCCTTATAAAAATATTTTGATGCGTGGATGGATCACATTTCATTGAGCGGATATAGTCAGCCGTACAACTGATCAGTGAAGTCATATTCCCAAAAAATGGAGAGTGTGAAGGCATGTGTGATATAATAATTTCCTAATAAAAATAGCAAAATAATAATAACTTACATAAAAAATTATTTCTTTAATAACATCATTGGGAGGTTGACATTGAAAAAAGAACAACATCAGTTTGTGAGGTGGTAGTCCAACGTACACAAGAATGATACTTTTGTAACACATTTTATAGAAGTAGAGATTATTTTAGGATATGAACATAATATAATACCATATTAGTATATATTTTATAATGAGGTTATTATAAAATAATGTTATAAAAAATAATTTATGAGGTTGTAGGATAATATAAAACAAAAATTCTCGGTGGTGAATGTTACAATGTTCCGGTTATCCTCTGTATGTTTGCACAAAAATACATCATAGAATGTATTTTTACCAAACATAAGAATTATATTTTTTATTTTAGAGAATTTAGTTTTTTTCTTATTAAGGAACTATATGAACCAGAAGGTTTTTCTGGATAAATGTAAATAGAAGAGGGTGTGGTCATTTTTAAGTGGGGTAGAGGATATTGATGGTATTTTATTGAATAATTGAGTGATCCATCATTTTTTATACGTAACAAGGGATGAAAAAGTAAGATTTTATAAAAATAAAATTTCATTGGAATAAATATTTCAATTAAAATGTTTTTATTAATGTTTATATGTTTATGAATCTTATATTTTTTGTTTAACCCCTTAGAAAAACCCATATTTACCTTTATCATGGTAGTTAATCTTTACAACATTTATTATTCATTTTATTTAAAAATTACGTTGACCATAATAGATAATATATATTATTATTATACCTAATATAAAATAAATATTTTCAAATCTGTTCAAATGATTTTTAAAAAATTGTTTAAAATTACTACCACATACAAGATGAGAAAGAATGCTTTTAAAGAGAAAAACATTAAAACTATATAATGTTTTTATTTAAAAATATTATTTTAAATTGATTCTAATTACCTATATTGATTTAATATATGTATAAATTATTTTATTTATCTTTATAATCAATTTAAAATTCAATTTAACTTTTTAAATTTATTAAATGAGAGAACAAATTCCAATTAAAATTTAGTATATTTCAATATTCATCAAAATATGAAAATATTAAAAATATCCCCATAAAATTAATCTTAATATATAATTTAAATTAGTAATTTAAAAATGAGTTTTATTTTCCAAGATAGTTTTTAAATAAGTAGAAATTTTTAAATTTAAAACAATACATTCACCCTAGAAAAAAATGGGGGTTTCTGGATATGTAATTTTGAAGAAGTGGATGATGTTATATTAACAATGACTATATTAATTAATCATATATGAATATAATAATATATATATTTATATTTAAAATATTTAAATATCAATTAGTTAATTTTGAATTATATGTTATTTTATTTAATTAAAATGGTGAAGTATTCTGCACTTTAAAACAATTTTCCGTAAAAACCTTATTAAACCCCAAAATCAACCTATTATAAAATTAGAAATACAGTTGATTAAAAATTAATTTTTTGGATTAGATATAAAAAATAAAACTTAAGAAACATTAAAATTTAATGGTTAATTTAAAATAATTAATTAATCGAATATAAATTATAGTATTTCAAAAATCATTATTTTTGACTATTTAGTGGAAAATAAATATTTTGGAAAAATATCTCAAATTTTCACCATCCGTTAATTTTTGTATGAAGATTTTTGAAATGGATATCATCATATAAAATAAATTTTTCAAATTATCTATAAAATAATTATAATACTTTATCATAATATGCAGTAATAACAAATTTCATTGAATTTTTTTATTAATATAACTACATTACCAACAATTGATCAATTATTAACTAAGAATTTATGAATAAATTAAGAAGCACTAGAAATTTTATATATATATTTTATTATGTTTTCAATACTTCTGATACTCTCATATTTAACTAATTGAATATAATTTCCATATTAAAATTTTATTATTTCATGATTTTCTAAAACTCAGTGTCTTGTGTCATGCACACTATCATTATTTCATGTCGCACAAGATCAAATCCATGTTGCGTATAATGAATGGTATACATAGAATTTACTATAATTAAATATAAAATAATAATTGTATGAAATTAAAAATATCATTATGAATAAATTTAATTTATTTTTTTTACAAAATCTCTTGTTAATACATTCTACACGCCTTAAAGAGAATTTCACCCTTGAAATTAATCTTTTCCATTAAAGGATCAGTATTTTAAAATTCATTCATAGAAACCTATATCTTAAAGATGGATTATAAAATATTTCATAATGGAGGAAATATGGAAACATATATGTTATCTAAAGTAACTATTAACTAAGATTCAATATAAGAGAACAAGGGTAGGAAGTGATGATTTGAAAATGGAGGAAGTGAACAAATAATTAGATAGAGTGATATAGATAACTAGTTAATTTAACGTGATTGATCAAGAAATTGTTAACTCCAAAAAACCATTATCCAAATAGGCATCAAAATGTATCTTATATCATCAACAATTTTGATAATAGGATGCCATTTTCTTTCAAGATCCTTTAAATATTTTTGAGTTATTTTCACATTGTAGATAAACTTACATGATTTTATTCCATTTATTATGCACAATACATCACTTTGGGAGAGCCTTGATAAATTTAGAATATATATCTTAATTCATTTAATATAGAAGAAATTTGTATTCCTTAATCAGTAACATATCGTATCAGTCTTTTATAGAATAATAATTAATTCCATACATATTTATTTATCATCAAAAAAAATTATTATCACATGTTATCCATTTGCACAAATCATTATACGATGAAGTAATAAATTAATCTATAATACATTTTTCTATGATCAATGTAAACTATTTTATAAATTATTAACCTTACGAACCTTCAAAAATATGAAATTCCAAAATATTATAATGAAAGCCACTAAATTTAAAAAATGCTTTTTTCATTAATTTCCTAAACAAAAGGAATTAGATTTTATTTTTAATATACAAAACATATGAATACATTTATCATTTATTATATTAAAATATGGTAATAAAATTAATTAAATCAAATCTCAAATTATAAAATTCATGCTTCCTTAGTACATGAATAAAATCATATAATATTTGAAATATTGCATAGATAAAATAATGTTATATAATCCATTAATGATAAACCACTACACCAAAATTAGGTTTTAGCGGCGATTTTGTGGTGGCGGTTCACAAAACCGCCGCTAAACCTTTCGCTAAAATGGTTTCACGGCGGTTTATTATAAACCGCCGCGAATCCCTCCATATTTTTTTACCCTGTCGACCCTTCCTCCCTAACCCGACCCCCCTTGTTCCCCCAACACCCCGCGACCCTGCGCAACTCCGTGACCTCGCACGACCCAGCGACCCCGCGCGACCCCATGACCTTTGCGACCCCCCGCGACCCCGCACAACCCCGCGACCCCAGAGACCCCTTCCACGGCGACCCGCGACCCCGCATCGACCCCCTCTTCACATCCAAGGTGATTTAGATGGTTTTTTCCCATTTCCTCCTTTCTCTCATCCCCTTATCTATTTAGTGGTTTCTTTTTAGGTCTTGGAAAGACCCTAGATGTTAGGGTTGATGTTTAGTTCGTTTTTCTTTGGATCTAGGGTATGTGGTTGGTATGTGGGGCCTTTTTCTCCCTCCTGTTGAAGTTTCGTTGCATTCACACTCAAGTAGTGGGAATTTCCTTTCCTTTTCATTCTAATTCAATCCATATAATCCATAGGTGTTACTAAATAATTTTTAAAACATGATCTACACCTTTTTTATGTACTTGGTTAAATTATTATGGTGTTATATTGGTGAAATTATTTTTTAAAAATAGCAGTCAAAGTGAATCCTAAATTATGCATGTGTTTGCTTATGCCTAATGGGTGTGGTTAAAAGTTAATTGGTCTTTAATAGTGAAATTGGATGATTTGGATGGTTCTTTACATTATAAATGTTTTATTTAATTGTTTGGATGGTGTTTGGCATATGTTATGTGGAACATGTGGATTTTTATAGTACAGTTAAAGTGTTGTTTGGAAATATCTCTTAGTTTTTAAAGATAATTGTTGGTCCTTTGGAAATTATATGAAATGGATGAGTTTGGTTTGAAAGGAAAGTGATGATTATAAAAATATTTTTGGGTGTCTCATAGTTGTTAAAGACTTTCATTGGATGTGGGAACATCCATGGGTTAGTAGAGGATGGTGGTGAACTTGAGGTCACATGGGGATTGCGGTAGTGGTTTGGTTTTGTTTTGGTGTGTTTAATGACATAACTTTGTGGTGCATCTATTATTGTATATTTTTTTATTCTGTTAAAATAATATGCACTATCATATTCAAGGAACATATGTGTTATCTTACATATTCCTAGTTGATGGGCCTATAGGGTATACGATGACTTTTTCTAGGGTTGTGTGGTGATTTCTAGTAGGTTTATGTATTTTGAATTTATCCCCAATATTTCCCTTTGTAGTGAATTGTAAAGGACATAGGGGGAAGAAACTGTGATTTCTCATAGTTCCTGCTTTCAATGTTTTCAACCTGAAATTTTTTCCCTTTTCAAATTTTCAGATGATCAAAATGATTCCCTATCTATACAATGTAAATATCTTGTGAGTGGAGACTCTATTTTTCTAATGTCCCCTATTATGGGTTATTGACGTTGATAGTGCCAATTATCAATAAATTAGTAGCTTATGAACATTTAAGGTGTACCAATGTATTTTATGATTAACTTCAAACATTGTTGACCAATGTGTGGTTGAGGCTTACCGTTATAAAGATTTAATGAAAGTATGAGTTTTTCTCTAAAATGGTAAGTTTAAGGTCATCCCAAGTAAGATTAAGAGTCTAATACTAATACAAAAAGACTCAATTAAGGGTTCGCATAGATTAAATTAAAATTTCTTAGGAAAAAATTATATGGGGTTATAGTTTTATAGATTAAACCACATAGGTGAGGTCGTATATTCAACATAGAAGAAAAAATGCCCCTACCTAAATTGTTTGCCCCATACCAATTCATATTACCCCTAATAGGGGAGTATTCAATTTGTTTAAGGATTTTATACTCAGACCATGAATGTTGAATTACTATATTTCATAATAAGGGAAAATCAAACATGACATGAATTTGTTAGGGGTCTAAATCAGTATAAACGAACACAAAGAGAGGTGAATAAAATTTATGGTCTTTATGCTCAGACTAAGAAGTGGAACACCAGGATTCTCAAACATGGTAGCAAAGATCATCATAAGTTCTGAACTAGTGTCACTTACTAAATATTTTAAATTTATTATAATTTAATTATGTATAATAGTTTGTGTTCAAGTTGAAAATTCATTTCTAAATAATTACATCAAATTAACTGAGCTTAGGACTTGAAATATACATAAATGTTTGAAGTATAAATTGGACATGTCCTTTGTATTATATTAAATCCAAATTTCATGGTTTGCATGATTTTTTTTAATATGAGTTGTTTGAAATATTGAAGAAATTTTTTATAGTACTAAACACAAAAAATATTTATGTGAAAATAACATCCATCATTCATTAGTTTTTAAAAGAGATTTTAATGAGAACCCCACTATGGAAATATAAGTGGATGAATTAAAATTGTACAACCTAATGATATAATGAGTAACAAATGTCTCTCCAAATTCATGAAAATAAGAAATAGTATAAAATTCAAAGAGAGAGGTAAATTCAAATAGATAGTGAAAAGATTAAAAAACATAAAGAGCAATGAAACATGAACAATTTTCATGAACTGACCTAGGCTTCCCATAATCTAGGTACTGAAGCTAGCCTATGATAAGTATCAAATGTTTTCATATAAGGGCTAAATATTTCTAGTAATGTCGTTGTACAAATGGTATGAAAATCGTGCATCTTTGGTGCGTTCAATGACATCACTTTCAATGGGGTGTTGTTTGAGGCAACATAAATGTGTGATAGACATTGTTATGATATGTGTGTAACCCGATATTCTTATTGCTCTTCAATGAGGTATTGACACAACCTCCTAGGGACCAGACTTGTTCGGTTTTTCTGGGCATGCTAAGTAAGCGGTAAATGTGATCAATGTATCATCTTTATTATATTACACATTTTGTATGATCAATGGGTCATCTTTATTATATTATGTTTCTTTAATATTACACTATCATATATATGAATCTCTTTCTCTATTTATTAGTAACTATGTGTTTTAGTTTTTTTATTATTGTATAGGCACATTGTTATATATATGGATAAAAGATGGATCACATTACATAGGAACACACCTTAGTATGTTAAGGGTTTGAATGAGTTTTTAGATTTTTCAATTTCTAATCGACCCATTGAAGGGAGAATAAAATGTCCATGTCATAAATGTAAATTTAGAACATGGTTGGTGGGAGATGAGGTTTATGAACATTTAATACTGAAGCAATTCTCTGGTCAATATTTGTGTTGGATTTGGCATGGAGAATCGAACATTACAGAAATATTGATAACTGATGTTAATCCACAGAATGAGGTCCCAAGTTCATCGACAATGGAAAATGAAATGAAAAACCTAATAAATGACGTATTCGGCACTTCAAGACACCACTATCAGCATGAAAACATATCAGAATAACCAGAAGAGGGTGCTACAAATTGCAACTTGACAAGTGAAATTTTTGAGAATATAACACAGGCAGATCAAGATTTTCACATATAATTGGATCCTCCTCTTGATTCTGCGGAGCCAAATGTAAAAGAAAACATCACTGATGAAAGTGTGTTTCATGATTTAGTTGATGATGGAAATCAAGAGCTGTATAGTGGGTATTTGAAATATTCAATGCTTTCATTTCTGTTGAAGTTATACAATATCAAATGTCCATGTGGAATTACAAATAAGGGAATTTCCATGATATTGGAATTGATTCGTGATGCATTTCTTGAAGCAAAAATCTCAGAATATTTTTATGATATGAAAAAAGTTGTTAACAAGCGTGGTCTGAATTATACCAAAATACATGTGTATCCCAACGATTTTATGCTTTATTGGGGAGAGAATTCAATTAGACATAATTTCAAGAAATGTTCTTCTCTATATGGTAGGTAAAGGGTGATGTTCAAATTCTGAATGAATATAATTTCATGGAGAAGAAGAAAAGGAGCACACCTGCAAAGGTTTTTCATTACATTCCTTTGAAGCCTCGATTGCAAAGATTATTCATGTCATCAAAACCATCCAAACACAAGAAGTGGCATTCTGTAGATAATAATAATGATGGGTTAATGAGACATCCACGAGATTCCCAATCGTGGAAGACATTTGATTCATTACATCTCGATTTCTCAACCGATCCTAGGTATGTTGGATTGGGATTGGCTACCAATGGATTCAACCCATTTGGGACTTTGAGTACCAATTATAGCATTTGGCTGGTTGTTTTGATCCCTTATAATCTGCCTCTGTGGATGTGTATAAAAACAAACATCTTTTATCCTTTTGATGATTATTCCTGGAAAACAGATGCCTGGAAATTATATTGATGTATACTTGCATCCTTTGATTGAAGAATTGCAGATGTTATGGAGAAACGGTGTTGAGACATTTGATGCTTCTTCTAAAACAATGATCAAAATGCATGTTGTTTTAATGGGGACCATTAGTGACTTCCCTGGGCTTGGGAATTTATCTAGTTGGAACACTCACACGGGTTTGGCTTGTCCTATTTCTAACTTTGATTTTGAGCCCAAACGGCTACCTCACAGTAGAAAACGGTGTTTCTTGTGTCATAGAAGATTTCTCGATGCATCTCATAGATTTCGGCTGAACAGATCAAAATTTAATTATTCCATTGATCGTAGACCACCTCCAATGTTGTTAAATGGTTTTCAAATATTGGAACAACTTGAAAATGTTGAAACAGAATTTGGGTAGGTTCATCATTTGAATGATAGCGGAAAACAGGTCTGAAGTGCATCGTCAAGCGAAACCGGAATGCAACAATGTAAGAAAAAAATATTTTCTTCAAACTTCCGTATTGGGAATTTAATTTCTTGCGGCATAATCTTGATGTGATGCGTATTGATAATAATGCCTTTGACAATTTGATTTTCACATTGCTTAATGAGCATGGAAAGTCGAAGGATCATCTCAATGCTCGCAAAGACATACAAGCAATGAACATAAAACATGATCTCTGGCCAAATGATAATGAAAGTTAACCTCCAGAAATTTTTTCAATGAAAAATAGGGATAAAGATACATTCTTTCAAATGTTAAAAAATGTTAAGGTATCTGATGGGTATTTATGTAACATCTAGAGGCGTGTTCACTTGATGAATCGTATTTTACATGGATTAAAAAGCCATGATTCACATATTTCGTTACAACCGTTACTACCATTGACATTGCGTATATTATTACCTGAATAAATTACTGATGTTGTACTCCAGTTCTGCACATTTTTCAGAAAACTATGTGAGAAATCACTATATTCATTTCAGCTTGACAACCTCCATGAGAAGTTTGTATTTACACTTTGCGCAATGGAGATGATCTTTCATCCATCCTTTTTTACTGTAATGATGAATTTAACTGTGCATTTAGTTGAGGAAGCTAAATTAGGAGGCCCCATTCATTATTGATGGATGTATCCAATTAAGAGGTACTTTTTTATATGTTTTCCAGTTAAGTAAAAAAAATTGTACTTAATTAAATGCATAATTATATTTATTTTATTTCCCAGTTATCATGGGAATTTGAAATCATACATGAGAAATACTGATAAACCAGAAGGCTCAATTACGGAAGGATATGTGGCCGAGGAGTGTCTTACATTTTGTTCTCGATACATGGATGATATTGAGACAATATTTAATCAAGTTTGATGTGTTGAAGACACATCGACTCAATCTCAAATACATCAGAAATCCAAAATATTACCTGTTATTGGCCGATCAGTTGGGATGACCTCAAATGTGACATTGACTGAATTAGAATTATTATAGGCACATAGATATGTGCTACTGAATAGCTAAATTGCAGATCCATTTATTGAAGAGTTGAGGATACAAAAAAAGAGACGAATGAGAGTCCGAACATGAAAAGAGAAATATATAACGAAAGTTGTTAATAAAGAACTTTTATAATGGTTTGAACGACGTGCATGTTCATAAATTTTGAAATAAATATGAATATTAGTTTGACACATACATTTTGTAAATCTAATAAACTATATTTCTTTTTTCAGATCATGAATACTGATACTCAGCCATAGGTGTCAGAATATTTGATGTTTCTTGCTAGAGGTCCTCTAAAAGAAGTTAGAAAGTTCGATGCTAATAATGTGAATGACTTAAATTTCGTACAGTCGATTGAGAAGTGAGTTTGAGAACACAGAATAATGGTATATTTACATTTGCTGAAGTGTAATACTATGGAAATATGCATGATATTATTTAATTAAATTACCACAGACATTTTTCGGTTGGTTTATTCAAATGAAAATGGGTCGATATTATTAGAGGTGTTAAAAGATATTCCTTAAAATTTCTTTCTGTGAACTTCTCTTACTTGATGGATGTTGGTGATCGTGAACTGTATGATCCATATATGTTAGCATCGCAAGAAAAAATGGTATATTATGTGAATGATGTTTCCGATGAAGGGTGGAGTGTAGTTGCTCACGTAATACAAAGAGATTTGTATGATATGGGTGATGAAGTGTAAAATTTGACTTCTGAAATTGAATTTAATCAGCAACAGGAAGGAAACTTATTTTTCTATCATGATATTGAAAATATTAGTCTAGCAAGGATGAATGAAGTGGTTGACGTAATGGAGCAGGAAACCGACATGATTGAAGGGGAAAATGATTGTATGTACAATTGTTTATTTATTCAGCAACCACTTGTTTCATTTCTGAATTCATTCATTATCATTATTATATATATTTTTTCTGTTAGTACTCCATCTATTATCATTTTTCATTTTTTTTGCCATTTTTTTTTCAAATATTTATTCTAAACTTAATTATATTTGATTAAATGATAGAAATGACAAGTAAGAAGCGGTACATTATTTCATCTAGTTCTACGACAGATGACGAACCATCTGGCTCCCTCCACATGACATCTAAGGCACCAGCTGCCGACACCGCAACACCATCTCCCCATGCACCATCTCTCACAGCATCTCTGGATGTCCCAGTAGAGTGTGAGTCGTCGACTCCCCCTTCAAGAGACTCAAGAGTGGGGCAGCGACGCGCCCCTTCCAGTTCATCCCGGATATACTGGAGTGTCACTGTCATAGGTACAAATTTTAATTAAATAAATTTATTGCATTTTTTTATACTAATTTTTTCTCACTGAAGACGACAAAAATGAAACCGTGGAGAAAAACATAAAAAGTTATGATGTTTGGAATCTGAATGGTGAGAAGATTGTTGTGCCATTTTATTTTTACCGGGTCCCTACGGATGATGCCGTGGGGTTACATGGCTAGATTCTAGGCCAGCTGGCAGCGGAGCCAATTTCCCTTCCCATTTCATATGAAAATTGGAGACATATTCCTCCAATCTAGAAAAATGAAGTTTTTGATTCTCAAATCAAGTTAAATTTATTAAAATATGGTTTGATTGAATTTCATGTTACTAATATGTTCAAAATGAATTTCTATATATAGATGTTCTTCCACTTTACCGATGCTGATGTGATAGCACAGAAGTGGACGTTGAAAAATCTAGGTAAGAAGTGGAAAGATTTTAAATATAGATTTTGTGTGTTGTCAATGGTGCTTCATTGACCACACTACAAATGTATGAGAAGCTACCCATTGGGGTACCGAAAGATCAGTGGAATCTGTTTGTTGATAGGAATCATGAATAGAAGCATATGGTATTGAAATATATATATTATTATATTATCCTCATTTTACATTTATACATGTATATGAAAAGGACATGACATTCAATACATCATTATTATTTATTTCAGGATCTCTCAAGACAAAATGTGTCAAACCATGCGAAGCAAGTCATCCCGCACACTGAGGGATCAAAAAGTTTTTCTATAAGTCGAAAAACATTGGTAATCTTTAAATTAGTTTAAATATTTATAAGACAATATTATCTGTTTAATATATTGAATTTTTTATTTATCTTTGCATAATGCAGTCCCAATGTTCAGGCCATGAAGCATCAAGAAATGAACGTTGGTTGGATGTTCACATGAAATAAGATGGATGTTTTATTAATGAGCCTGCTAATGTAGTTGGGGTATGAAGTGAATTTTTTATCATAATAACTTATTATTAGTTTTTACTATATTAATATATATTGAAATTTTATTTATAGGTCAAAATTAAAGAAATATGGGATGCCAATCCTGCGCATTCCTACTACGTCTCCCAGGATGACCCAGTTGCTAAAGTCCTTGGGAAGGAGCATCCTGGGAGAGTGCGCAGGATGGATTTTGGACCCGTTCCATCTGAGGTTTTTAACATGCCTCCGGGGATAGCTGATGAATCTACTTCTGACTTTAGTCATCCCATACTCGGAGATTATAAGAAATAGATTGTTTCTTTACGAAACATAGTTCATCAGTAGGGGGATCAGATACTTGCATTGCAGAAAGAGTTGACCAAAATACTTCAGCAGATGAGCAGATATGCCCCTGGTGGGAGTGCATCGATTGGTGGTATGCAGATAAATCACAGAAAATCAAAATCATTTAGTTTTCTAACTTTAATTGGTTTTAAGTTTTAATATAAATATGCAACCATATTTAATTTTCAATATAATGTTCTTACAGGTGGCAACACAAAGTGTAAATGAAGGTGGAGAGGGTGACGATGCATCATTGGACCCTGAGTAGTTGTATTGTTGATTTGTTGATCAAAAATGGAAATAGTTGGTTTGTATATCTAATATTTGTGCCACATAGCTACCACCACACATTTTCATGTCCTAAAATTTCCTTGATTTTTCATGTTTCTTTTTATCCAATTTATTGATTTCGGATGTTTCTTTTTATGTATTCTTTTCTCGGGTGTGGTATATATCATTCAATTTAGGTCTGTGTTTTAATTGGTAGTCGAGATTTTGGATGACTATGAGTTAAACCCATTGTTGATGTTGGTGCAAAAGTTGCATGTAAAAGAGTTTTATACAACAATAGTAATCACTATACCATTATAATGGCCATTTTATGACTTTTATGGAAGTTAATGTTGTTAAGAATTGTTCTAGACAGGCATTTGGAAGGCAGGTGTTCTTGGCCCAGAGTTAGTGCTGAGCACAATAGAGAACTTTGATATCATGCAAGATATAATGAATGCAGCTCTGGATAAGAAGATGTCAAATGTCGATCATATGAGGAGACCATTAGAGTTCATGGTTATTGAACATGTTTTCTTGAAGTTTTCCCATATACATGGGTATAAAAGGTTTAGTAAGGTGAGAAATCTCTCTTTCACATTCATTATACATTTCTAACTGTTTGGGCGAGTTTGTGTGGTGGCATATCAGTTGGAATTTACAACTCATTTGGGGAGGATCCATGATGTTTTCCAAGACACCTAGATCTATCAGTATCTACATGATACATATCACGTCTGATACTTGGGAGAGCCGGATATTGAGAATGATGCAATGTTAATTGAAAAACTGTTAATAATTGAGGATCGTAAGGATAAAGTGCTCTGTGGATGGATGATTCACCTGGATCACGTGTTGTGGAGGAATTTTTTCCATGAAGAGATTTCTAGGGAGTGAGAAGGTTATATGCGTTCCCAGTACACTAATCTGTATTGAGTTGTGGTTCTGAGCATTAATTTGATGTTTTAATTTTTTAATTTTCATTGAAGTGATATCTGAACTTGTTTTGAAATAAGATATGTTGTGATCTATTTTTTATGAATGTGTATTAAATATCCTGACATGAGGGAAGGGATGACCGAATTCTTAACCAAGACACAATATTGTTGGTGTTATTAAACCTGTGTGCGTGAGTCAGTGCCTCCCCATACATGTAGTATCTTGAAATAGAGGAAGGAGCTCTCTAATCCATGTGTCCAGATGGTGTGACCATATGTGATTACATGGTTTTTATGTGTAGTGTGGGGCCTTGGGGATTACACAATTGTTTTGCAGAAAGAAAACTATTGGGGAGGGGTTCTGGGATGTCGCGGTTTTCATTCCAGCTTTAGAAAAAATAATGTTGGTTTATACCTGATAGTTATGTTAGAGGGTATTTGTTCGGACCCCTCTCTTATTAGGTAGTTTTGCATTCTATAGGGTGAGGCTATTTTGAGAGCTATATGATGTAATGGAGTAAACCTATTAGATTAATTACATTGTGAAACCTCAGTGATTAGGGTGTTCTAGGGGATATTTTTCACTCATTCTAGGAGTTTTTCAAAAATACAGTTTTTAACTATCTATGATTGATCATGTCAGTGAGTCAAGTTTTCAGTGAATCATCCTATCAGTGACTCAGGGATTTGGTGTCGGTGAGTCAAGGGAGTTAGTGTCGATGAGTCATGGGCATCAGTGTCAGTGCCATGGTGTCGGTTCCAGGGCATCAGTACAAGGGCGTTGCTCACATGGAATCAGTTCTAGGGCATCGATTCTAGTGTGTTGGTACCAGGGTACAATGTCATGGCATCGGTGATTGGGTACCAATGAGCCACCCATCAGTGGGTCATTTAATATCTTCTCCAGACATCTCAGTCTCTCCCTTATGATTTTCTTTTAACAAAAAATATGTTACCTATTGAATTTTACATTGCGTAAATATTATTCCACTTTATTCAAAGAGAATAATTGATTCTCAAAACTGTAATCACCCTTAAATTTTGAAAGATCAAATTAACGTTACGTGGTGTTGATCACACCACGTATTTCATGTTTTTTGAAGTCATCTCTCTAAATTTTTTGTTATTGGTTTTCAGAAAACTGAGTTTAATGCTATGCTTGGTTTTTTTTATGATTTTTTTGAAGGATATTTTTTTATATATTTAATTTCCTAATGTCCTCAGAGATTTGAGATATTCAAATATTATGGAAAATCCATGATCTGTTTTATCCAGCACATTGAAATTATATCCATTGTTATTAGGATCTCACTCATTCTTAAGCCAAGATCCTCTAATTTCTAGTGGATTCTTTTCCTTCTCCCAAGGAGTGGAAAGAGTCCTTCCTCCTTAGAAGAGACATTCCCCCACCCTATTCTACTTTCACGTAGTTCCTTGGAGTTATTCATTACTCCTCACGTGATACCATGCTCATTATTAATGGAGGAACTTCAATCCATTGATCATCCAAGTAAGGATTTCCTTCATTTCAGTTCTTATGAGAATCTTTCATGGTAGGTTTAGTAATGTTCTATGTGAATACCATGGAAATATATTATTTAACATAAGGAATAATTTATTGAGTATGATGATAAAAATTATTTGAAGGGGTTATAGTACAATTTCTATTTCTACTTGTTATCTTTTTTTATTGTCTTGACTTGTTGTGGATGTGTGACTTATAAAAAACATGGAAATTTTTGGCCTTTTATTTCACATTATTAATATTTTTATTGGTTATAATGTTGGGGGAAAATGTTGTAATGTGGAAACTAATTAATCATGTACACATGGTTAATTAAATGGATGCTCGAGGAATAAGAACCATTATGTGATAACCAAGTAAAAAAATTTAATTCAAGAACAATGTTGGCTAAATCTGAAATTACCCTTGTTTGATGGTTGTGTTCATGTAATGTGAGTTATGTTTGGGTTTTATGGATTATGTAGAATTTTTGTGAAATGAAGCGGAATTTCTATATCTGTTTGTGGGATTGATTTTTGAATGGAAGACTTGTAGTAAGTTGAACTACCTTTGGTTGTATTGTGTCCATCAGACAAGATTCTGTATGGAGACTGCAATGTGGCATTGGTGGTGTTGTGCAGTGGGACTACAAGAATGGTTTTCAGTCATTTTTTAGTTGCTTGGGGATTTTATTTTTTGGTAGTAATGGAATATATAATTTGATTCCCTTTAATAAATGAATAGAACGTGGTTTAATAAAATGTGGCTAGATTATTCTTTGGAAGTATCTATTGTGTGGGTTCGCATATAGTGGTAGGAATAAATGTGTTACTATTGGGTTGTTCATTGTTTGGTTGAAACCTATAGGTTGGGATACTGTTTGATTATCTATATGTATATGAACATATTGTTTTTTGTGAATCTTATACACACCTTACCATCATTTACCACCATGTGTTTAACACCCCCATTCCATTGGATAGGGTGTCTTTTCCAACCATCTCGGCTCTTCATAATGGATAGTTATTGGATCATTTCCTCTTCGCCTTCAATACCACTCGTGTAATCCGAGCAGTCTATGATGGATTAATGTTTTGTATTTCCCAAGGATCTTTGGGTACGAGGTGTTGTGGATGGGATGCCAAGGTCTCTGGAGGCTGGTTTGTTTCCCATGTGTATTATGGATGAGTTCCACGTGTCTATGGATGGAACGTGTGATTTTGTTGGCCTATATTGTTGTTTTTTATGGTAATGTATTTGGGTGGTTTTCATGGCCCAAATGTTTATTATTGGAGGAGGGGTATGTTTGTGGTTGGGTTGGACTATATGGTTGTTTTTGTGGTCGAGGTATTTGTGTGGTTGTGGTGGACGAAATGGTTGTTGTTGTGGGAAGGGTATGCATGTTTTTTTTGGTGGACCAAATGGTCATTATTTCAGGATTGATAAGCATGTTGTTGTTGAAGGAAGTATATGTGTGTGGTTATAGACCTGGTGTGACCAGGTGGGTTGTGGTAGTAAGATTACAGTGGGATTTTAGGGGGAGGTCTGATGTGTCATGATGTCTCAATTAACTAGTGTCAAAGTGATAATGGGTACCCAAATAACAATGATCTAATACTACTACTTTATTTGTCTTGTTTTATTCTGTGAGTGTGTCGTGGTGAGGCTGTGTGGAGAGTATTCCATGATAGGTGATTTTGGATTATGCTGTATTCGCAAGAATATTAGTATGTTCCCCCACCTATGCATGAGTGACTTGGGTTTCCATACTGAGTATACATATATGATCACCATATATATATACAACTACAACCAGGTTTACAGGTGGATTTGAGGATCACACTCGATATTAATATCTTAGGCATCGTAATAGTTGATGTTGCTGCATAGTCCCTTTTATTTTGTTACATTGATGTTTTATTACACCATGTATTGATTTTACTTTTGAACATTAATGTTGGAATGGATTTTGGGTCTATTTTGAAACATTTTTTATGAGGATGATGACTTTTTCCTCCTACACAGGAGGTGTAGTGACCTAGTTGGTCGATATAATATGTGATTCCTTCTTATTGATCTTCATGTTGGGTGTTGTTTCTCAGGTCGTTCTTAGTTGGTTTATATTTCTGGTTTTATATGTTTTTCAGGGCAGTGGTGCAACAGAAGCAAAGAATTATTTTTCTTATTCTAGGCAGCTTTTTGCGGCGGTTTTAACCACCACTAAATGCATATTCACAATGGTTTAAACTGATGCTAAATAGTTAAAACCAGCACTAAACATAAATTTTATATTACGTTTAGCGGCAGTTATAACCGCCGCTAAATAGGAGCATCATGGCTGCCTAATTCCGCGGCGGTTACCGTGACTTTAGCGGCGGTTTTACGGCCACTGTAATTTGAGTTTATTCGCAGTGGTTATAATAGCCGCAAATAAATTGATATCCAGGGCTCGTAAAACCGCCTCTAAAGTCATAAAAACCACTGCGAAATGAGGCATCGACGACACTTTCCTGAAACCTCCGCTAAATGAATAGAATAGACACTAATAGATTGGAGACGCCCTATTTCACGGTGGTTTCTATAAACCACCGTGAAACGACGATTCTGTTGTAGTGAACCAAACTACTTTTTTAACAAATCCTTTATCATTTTTATGCTCATCATTTCTATACATTTTAATTTATCCACATCAATATTCTCTTTATCAAAAATAGAAACCACTTTCTCAACATCAGGGATATATTAAGGGTTACTTCCCATGGAAAATATATCATCTTCCAATTAAATTTATTTTCAAGGCCATCAACATAATTAAATATATTGTTTCAAAGTCTAAAACAATATACCAAACCATCCTTATATATCTTTGTTCTTGAATTGAAACACATAAATTCTATAATCATCACACTTCCTTATGAAACCATTATATATGAATCACCGTAAACTTCTTTAATACCTCATTTATTTTCTATGACATTCATAATATATTCCCCATAATTAGAAAATCAATTACTCATTCCACCTTGTTGGTAATCTTCATGAGATTTACCCATAAGAAATATATTTTCAGAATTCTTATACATAATTATGTTAAAACAATAATCAATTAATAATACAATGGGGACCAAAATACTCCAATATATTGTGTTATGATATCTTTTCATTTTTATTGAGAATCATTTACTCTGTACCATTCCTCTAAAAACATAAAATATCTTCTCACCCCTCTAATAAATTCCCTTGATTTATTATTCCCACGTTATAGACATGTAATAAACTGAATCTTCCCTCTACCTAGTTCTCCACAACCCGAATAGTCACAAAATTATATCCTTATCTTATTTGGTGACTTCTAAAGCTGTCTTGGGTTCATGTTTTGAATTTTATTCCATGAAAACTAATTAGGAATAATCTAGTCATCCATTACTAAATTAATCATCCCATTTGGCATCTGATTAGAAAATTCCATATCACATTCATAATTATCCAAGATCCAACTAGTTACCTCTATTTACTAAAAACAAAAATCATATTGTGATCAACACATATCATTATAGAACACCAGATAATCATGATTAGTTCCTTATAGGGTGTTTACAACATGTAACCTTTTTTTAAATCGTGGTCAAATTAGTCATATCATGGGTCATCCAAGATTATCAAATATTTTAATCATTTATGTTGGTTAATAAATAATTTATTATTTTCAAAAGCATATACCCCAAGAGTGTCAAAATAAGTGTGTGGTATGGACAACGGCCTGCTCCCATTATTGATCGAGTCCTGATCAATATGATATTGTCGATGTATTTACCACTATGTATATCTATTCCAAGAAAAAATCCACTTGTAGTATCAATATAGAGATTTATTTTTATTAAATCACTCATTTAATCCTCTACTAAAATTATTGGACATTTTTCTACACATTAACTCATCCTATAATTTTCCATAGATATTTCCTAAGGTATCTGAGTAAGGATTTTTCTTCCGAGATTCTAATGGTTTACTAATAGTATCTTATAATTCCAAATATATAGGACTATGATTCTCATAAATTGATATTATATATTTTAAATGAATATTCATTACATTACGCAAGCACATTCATGAGGACAAGAATAGTGTAATGAATTTGAAACCATCTAGAATAATATTCTAATATAGTGAAATATCTTCATTGATTCCTAAAAATATGTTCTCTATTAATATTTTTTATAGAAAGACACTTTGTAAATGCAATTTTCATAACCTAGGGAATGATAAAATTTGGATGGGAGAGACCCGCTGATCATCAAGGGTATGAATAAGATATTTTAATCTTTGATCATAAGAAAACATAAGATATTTATAAATGTATATGATCATGAACGTAACATATGATGTTCATACCCAACCCCTCATAGATAATACCCATGAGTGATTTAATAAAGCATTATCATTTACAAAATCATACCCCTTAACTGTGAAAAATCATCAAAAATCAATCACCAACTTTAACCAAATGTAACAAAAGTGTGTCACCCCCATCAAGATAGAAAACAATTTCATACGTTAAGGTTATCAACCAAGACCATCAATATAAAGGATCATGATCTATCACTATATTTATTATTGTGGATCAGGACACACATGTTTCATATATTAGACCAGGGAACACCTATTTCTTATAGTGGCTCTGGAAAAACTTTTTTCTTATAGTGAATGCGGACACACAATTTCCTATATTTGATCAAAACACAACTATTACCTAGAGTGAAAAAATCCATTTTACTAGTCTCCAATAAATATATTATAAGATATAATGTTTTACGCTATGAATTTGAGCGAGCTATTTCTTTTTCACCGATCACATAATGAAAATCATACACATGGGTTCTACAAGATCCTAACAAATTCATCATATCATATCCCAATAATTAGTTTCATAATAATTTAATCATATTATAACTTATAAAAATGAGACACAATTCAAAATCTTTTCATCAATAAATCATTGTGTAACTCATGAAATGATATGGGTTTTATAATATTTCAATGATTGTATATCCTAAGGAAGAGAAATGAGTTTAATAATTGTATTTTAATTATAAATATAAACCATAAATTTAATGAATAAAAATGGTATCCTGAGTTCATATCTATAGTAAAGAATATGTTATATCGATTAATTTCCTTATTAATATAAAATAATTTTTAAGGATAAGATAGATCTTTTATTATGGAAAATAACCATTAATTGAAAACTACTCTTTCAAACATAAAACTACTTCAACAGTTTTTTCATATAATATAATAATGAAAACTTATAGAGGAATATTTCTAAATAATTTAAATGATTTTTTAGGAAAATATACTTTTTTTACTTTGAAAATATTATTTTTTTTAAAATAACAAATTTTCAAAATCATTTCCCTTTGCAATTTTTTATTTAAAATATATAATTTATACAAATAGTAAGGGAAAGAATTCTTTGAAATGAACTTTCATACCTTGATGAAACATTGAGATTTCATAGGAAGATGCCTCCATAGGACATCCCCTCTATAAGATGAAAAAATTTATAAAGGGACTCAAGTGAGAAAAATTTTAATGTGAATATTGAAATAATCGAGAGATAATGCCATCAGGATATACTCATAGCGTTTTATATGTTAAAAATAATTATTTTTATCACCATTTTGTTAAATTCCAAAGGGTAATTACTTGGGAAAATGAAATGATGATTAATTTTAATTTAAAAAAAATAAAATATAGATAAAAATTTATTTAAAAAATAATTTTAATGAAATGTTTAAATAAATTGAATCTATTTTTTAGAAAACATATTTTTTCCATTAGAAGTGTTTCTGACAAAAAAGATTAATTTTCTTAAAAATATTACTTTTGAACTCTTAAGAACATTAAGAGAGGTAAATTAAGGGAACACGTTTTGTTACATGAAATAAAAAAATTAGGATAAAATTCATGTGTTTATTGAGATATTGATCATAGTATTTCATCATTAGAAGCATGATCATAAAAATTCCATATAAATGATGATATTATAACATAAAACTCTTAGAAAACTGGTAACATTAATATGTAATCTAAATGATGGAATAAAAAAATGGAAATTTAAAATTTGATGAATATAAATAAATTCAATATATTACATGTCAAATGGGATTTATATACACCTCTTAATGGAATACGGGTGCATACCATAAAATATGTCACAAAGAAGGAAAATTGAGAGAAATCTCATACCAATTTGTTTAATTTTGAATTTAAACCCATTGAATGATAGATCCAAAAATGGATATATAAACACAATATTTTTTAGAAGAATAAAAATAATATAAATTTATTTTCATTAAAAATAACACCTAAATACTAGTGGTGAATATGGTATGTGTCTCACCAAAGTAAAAAGTGTTGTACAAATCCATAACCACATGTCATGAAATATTTCATAAATATTAAATACTACTTTATAATAAATATACCAGTATTATACATCTATTATAGACCCATATTTAGATATATATATATATCATACCGCATATTATTTTCATATGACTTTTTAGTACCAATTTTTTTACCAATTCTATGTTGATGTTACGTTTGGTGTAATACTCAAATTATTTTTTTGAATATGATTTGACATTTTATCTTTTTCTACTTATTTATGTCAGGGTTTCTACATAACCATAATTTATATAGTTATAATAATATCATATAAATTAAATTTATTTTAATAGAGAAATCCATAACATTTAGAGATAGAAAATGAAATACAATGTCCAAGGAGATGGTAGACCATTCATACACATTAACACTATTTATATTCTCTTATTGGTATGAAAAGAGAAAATTGAATGATATATTTTTATTATAGATAAATTTGTATATCTTATATATCACATATTTTCAATAAATGTTTCATGAATAACTTTTATTTAAATAATGAACGAATCACTTCGCTTCACATGTCAGTAATCATTATACATACGAGTGACATTATCGTATTACCACAAACTGCAATGTATAAAGATATGTGTGAATAAATAATTAATGAAACATAATTATATCATAAATATAATAAATAAATAAATAATAAATCATTACAACCATACATTAGAGATAGTAAATGAAAAAATAATTTTATTGGTCCATGAGGTGGCAGTCCGCCGTACACATGGATGATGATTTCATAGCCCATTGATGGAAGTGGAGATAGTTATAGGCCATGAACTTAACATAATAAAATATTATTGTATGTATTATAGTTATTATATTTATAATAATGGTATAAAAAGAGGCTAACGGGGTGATGGAAGAAATAAAATAAAAAACAGTCATTGATAGTCGTTTCCTCTTATCTGGGTATCCTCCTTAGGTTTGAAATAAAATATTTCAAAGGATTGAGTTATACAAAAAATAAGGTTATTTGGAATATATGGGAGATTTATTTTTATATTTGGAAAGGAATTTTATAAAATAAAGTTTCTTAATGATTGAGGAAGTGGGGAGAGTGTGTGGCCCTTTATACGTGAGTGGGATAACATACTTGGAATATTTGAAAAGAAATGATTGATTCCTCATTTTTCAGATGTCACAATGGTCCAACATAGAACATTAATAAACTATATATGTTAAATGGTCTAACCATTTCCATAAAATTGTTTTTAGACAAGTTTATAGGTTAATTTTCGCCGTATAGGTTTTTAGCCCTAGGTAGACATATTTTTACAATAACTATATTAATTAATTTTTATTTCATTCTATATTTATTTATTTTTTTCAAATATTAATTTGAACATTATGGCAATATAAATTATTCTGATTCCTAATATAGAATTAAATTCTACAAATTCTTTTCATATAAGAGAATAAAATTAATTTAAAATTAAACACACAATCACGGTGAAAAAGATGTCTTTTTAAGAGAAAATGTTCAAATAATAACAAATTAAATATATATATATATATATATATATATGTATATCTGTGTGTGCGTGTGCGTGAAATTGATTACGATAACCTAAAATCGATTTATTACTATTTAAATTAACTAATTTACCCTTAATATAAATTTTAAATTTAATATATGTTTATAAATAAATTAAATGAGATGGATGTTTTTAATAAAAATTTAGTATTTTACACAATTCATCAAAAAGAAAATATTTAGAAAAATACCATTACATAATCAACATATAATGTTAACATTCGGATTTAAAAAATGTTGTTTAACTTTTAAAATAAATAATATATAAATTGAATAACCTAAATTTAAATCATAACTCACACCCTCGACAAAAAAGGCGGTTTTCAAGAAGTTTAGTTTTTAAGAACAATATTATGTTATATTAATTCTATTTCTAATAATAATCATTGAAAAAATATAAATTATAATTCCTTGACAAATTTTATATAAATATAATTTCAATAACCCCTAAATAATGGTAATTTATTTAAAGGAAGAAACAACAGACACATTTATGTAGTTTTTAGAAAAAAACACCTTTTAAAATGCAAAAATAAACTTATACAATAATCCTGTAAGAAGATGAATCGGAATTACGTAAGTTGATAATATATATCTAAATAATAATATATTTTACACTCTAACAAAATATTATCATTTAAATTACTTAATTTATTCAAAATAAATTAAATTTTTACAGAATCAGTATTTTTTAGAATTTATAGAAAACTCAACATTTTTCAAAAACTCCAAAAAATTTACCATATGTTAATTTTAGAACTTATGATTTAAAGAAATAATTTTATTTCATTAAATATTTTGTATATAATATATTGAAATTAATTTTAATATGTTATCATAAAATTCAATAATAATAGTTTTACAAGAAAACATTTTTTTGAGGAATAAAAATACTTTTCCAAAAATTGATCGATTATTTACAAAGAATATAAATATTAATTCATATATACTATGAAATATATTTTTATATTTCATAAATTATTCAACACTATTAATACCAAACTATTAAATTTCTAGTTTGTTATATTTATATTTATATAAAAATTATTTTATTATTTGTTGAAGCTTAGTGTCAGATGTCATGCATGATATCTTTATAATGTATAGTGGAAACTAAACTCTGTGTTTTGTATAAAAAATATATACATAGTATTTCTTATATAATAATCTAAAATCAATGTTGAGTGTATAAAGAAATATCAAAACCCATAAATTTAACAAATTTTTTTCAAACAATCAATGAGAGTTACAACCAACATGTCATATATTTATGGTTCTATGATAAGTAAACTTCTAGTTTCACATTATTTATTTTATTGTAAATAATTTTTTTATAATAAATTTTAATGATTTATTATTAAAAATTGAGGCACCTATTTTATCCACTACTTCCATGAGATATTCATTTTCGAGATTATCATTGATATATCTCATTGAGACATCATATATAACAAAAAATTATAAATTTTTAATACTAGTTTTGAATATATTCACATATCCAGAGTTGTTAATTGGTTTAATGTACCATTAAATGTTCATTCATGATTATATACTAACTCAAATATTATTTTTTATCTATTTAATAAAAATATTATTTATAAATATTTTACTTCAATATTAAAACATTATATTTTCATGATCCTCCATTGATAATATACATATTATTCATTTTAATTTTCATATTTGGTTCATTATGAATTCAAAATATAATTATTATATGTTAAGACCATAACTAATAATATTATTTTATATTTTAAAAAATCTAGACAAAATATTTTTTTAAAATACATCTAATTGGGAGTATATCCCCAATGTATTTTAAAAAATAGTGAATGTGGTAGTGATAACCAATGTTGAAGAATATTTTAGACACACAACACACACCCTTTCACCATCCAAAATAAAAATTCCTAAAAATCGTTCACTTTAAAAAAATTAAGGTGAAATTATTTAATCAAATTTCATGAAATCTCATAAGTTATTGATAATCTTATAAGTTTGATTATCAAAAATCATATCAATTTTTCCAAGAATTATTTCATTATCCACAATGAATAGAATAATTTGTTTACATTTACATATAGGAGTAAATTCATTCATTGAATTACATGATTCCTAAATAATTATAAATTAATACTCAATAATGTTCATATTGTATAAAAAAGGAATTTTATTTATTATGATAATAATTATTTAATCTAATTAGCTAAAGGAAATCATTTTTCAACAATATAATTGATTATTATTGCTCTGTAATGTGGTTATCTGATAGATGACCTATAAGGGGAATTATATCAACTTCACATGATAATATCTATATAATTATCGTATATGATATTAAAAACACATAATTAACTAATAAATTATAATTTCATTATTTGATATCACAGCTACGTGGGAAATAATAGAAAACAAAGTTATCCCTTTATATAATTTCAATGAACACTATTGTCATATGATCCATTAGATATCATAAGTATTCACACACTTAATATAATCAAATAATATTATTTATTCAGGTTTTATATTTAATTTGAGACAAAATCATGATTATTCAATTTAGTATTTTCATCCTACTTTAGGGTATGTGTATTAATAAAATATTTATCATCTATACCATGATAATTGATACATCATAAAAAATTTTGACACCTTCATGGTGTAAAAATAGATAAGTGATGTTAAATTTATAATTTCACCATAATTTTCATCCCATAATTATTAAAATATACTTTATAACATTGGTGTATGAATATTATATAATGTTCCTCATTCAGAAACTTCAGGTGGAATTATTTCATACTTTTATTGGAATAATGACGATTTTTTGGAAAGACTTTCCATTTTTAGAGATTCATGTTCACAATAGGATATGAATTCAAACTTTTGATTTCATGAAAAAATATATCTATTAATGAGTTAATAATTTTTCAAATATAAAATAATTTATAAAATCATATATTAGTTTCAAATTTATAATGATAGATAAAAAATGTAAAAATATAATACATAAAAAATAAGAGCAACCTTTTGTTGTTTATCTTAAAATTAGTGTGATAGACTCACACATGAAATAGTGTGTTAGATGAATATTATTTAGATATTAATGTTACATATATTTTTTATGTAAGAATTATCTTATGCGGATGATAGAATCCTAATGATATGAAATGTAGAGATCACGATCATGATGATAACATGTTTTGAGATTGATTGAATGATGATTTAAATATAAGGAATCTCAAAACTATAAATATAAAACCAGTCATCATTGATGTATATCATTGAAAAAAATTAATGTTGAAAATTTCTAGGGGTGATGATGAAAATTGACCTACAAATATAAGAGAAAAACATGACTTAAAGGAGCACAATGTAGTGCCCAAATGTTCACCAATTTCAATAACACATGGATATATATATATGTATATAATTTTATAGGAACCATTTATTAATAATAATATTACAAATATCTGATCCAATTCAAGAAATTAAATATTTGGGAGAATATGAAAACCCGTGCTGCATAAATGGTTGTATTGGGATCTGAGGGGTTTTTATCATTATCTCCATAAAAATATCCACACAAAATTATTTTGTAGAATTATTATATTAATTTAATTAAATAATTTAATGGATTTATTAATATTATTATGTTACAAATAATTCATTTGTACATAAAAAATAATTCATTTAAATTTAATAAATAATAATATAAATTAATATATTTATTGT
The DNA here is from genome assembly GCA_963277665.1 of Viscum album. NCBI lineage: Eukaryota > Viridiplantae > Streptophyta > Magnoliopsida > Santalales > Viscaceae > Viscum > Viscum album. Next base: position 1,216,623,887 of record OY728137.1, read on the forward strand.
AACAACTTGAAATATTAAAATATATACATCATATTCAACAATGTATATAACATGAAAATCAAAGGATAGAGTGGAATATGAAATCCTAAGACATTATTATATATTTAATATTTTAAATAAATTAAATCTGTTCTATATCTTTCATTACACGCCATGCTGAGTTATTCTTGCATTACACACAATAAAGACTTTCATCGATGGTTTGGGTTACAAGCACAAAATTTATTAACATAAAACAATAAATAGTATTAATTAAAATGAAAAAACTTCATAAGAATTATATTAGTGGTTATTAATAGCAGTTACTATCTTATTATAATATATGATCAAATTAATTTTTTTTACAAATTTATTAGAAATGAAAAAAACACCAATTGAAAATAATGGAAATGTTTTTATAATAATATTTTATTATGTGTCATATGAATTATATCTTAATAAATTAAATCAATTTCAATTAGTTTATTTTTTAATGAAATTTATATATTATATATTCAATAAAAAATTACATTCATACCATTTATGTTACTGAAAAAAATAGGAAAAAAATTACAAATTTATGCATTAAATAGTGTATTTATATAAAGGTAGTTTTATCAAATTTTATGGGATAACATGTTTTAAAACTAATTTTTGAAACAATTATTAATATTATTTAAAAAATAAATATGTTTTTTAAAATCATACTCTAAAATATATTTTTCTATTTTTTTCAATAATCTGAGAAGTTGTATTTGGTGAATAATGAAAAATATTGCAATTTAATTGAATACAACAAATTCTTGTAAATAAATAATAATTATTATTTAATTTTTCTATAGATTTTGAATTAAAATAATTTAATACATCTATTAGTACAATTTATATCTTTTGAGTACGCTTTAAATGAATTTATATATAATAACCTAGTAAACATTTTCACATTTTCACATTAAAACCCTCTTTTCTCATCCATTTTGAGGGACTAATAGTAAATAAACATTTTCAAATTATGTGGATGGAATGTTAAAAAATTTATTATATATTATTAATAATAATAATTTAAATTATTTAATATGTTCAGCTTAATTTTTTTCCAATGAAATTAATAAAAGAGGATAAAATTTATTTCAATGATTAATAGAAAAAAGAGTTTACCAAGGGAATAAACATTCAACATAAGGAGAAAAATTACCTATAAACTCATCCAAACTCAATTTTATTTAAATATTTAGAAATTATAGATACTATTATCTATTTTTACATTATTGATTCTACTTTATGTGGGACAATTCTGGTTGGAATTCACTTTCTTAAAAAATTAATGTTTCTACTCACCCAACATAAAAGAAGGTCACCATGATCACCCTCTCTTAAGAACCTAAAAAACCAATTGATTCATCCAATACATGTCAAAATAGATTATATAATTAACTAAAATCATCATATAAGAATCATCATGGGATGAAATATGACATAATAATGAAGCTGTGCAAACCGATGAAGGATTCCTGAAAAATGTGTTGTTTTTCTAAAAGTTTTTATATTTTAGTTCCATATCCTCCTCTTCAAATTCATCAAATATAATTATTAAATAATAAAAAGATTATATTTCATATTCTACTATATTTTTATATAAATTTTAATACATAAAAATTTACACACATCCATCAAATGGGTTACGAAAACATTTTTCATGTGTACATCGAACTACCGCCTCACGAACCAATGTCTTTCGTTCTTACAGTAACACCAATTATGGTTTGGAATAATGACTGAAACACTATTTATATATTTAATTTATGATTTTTAGGATATTTTTATTCTATCTAAATTATTATATAACACATAACCAAATCTTTTTTACTATCTAAGAAAATAATAACGTCACTCATGTGTACGACGAACTATCGCATCTCGAAGAGATGTGATTAATTTAAGATTTACATTAAAAGTATTGAGGATGGTTTTAAAAAAAATATGTGATTTATATAAAATATAAATTATAATATAACTATAATATAAAGAAATATATTATTTAGTTTTGTTTCTTCAAATGTGATAATTAAATGGAATCATCGTTTATGAGTACATTCGGCTTACCGTCTCCAAGAATGGTGTATTTCATTTTCCAGAACCAAATTTTTTGGATTTATATAAATAAATAGATGATAAATATATTTAAAAATTGAACAATAGTTTTCATTCTAGATATGATGACATAATTAACTATCATTGTGGAACAAAAAATAACATGTCAAATCACATCAAAAACATGGAAATTAACTATGAAAAATGAAAATATTGAATTATTATTAAAAAATGGGTGATAAAATGTTATCATAGAATCATATATGATATTATAAATATTGATATGGATCTTTTATAAGTTTTTATCATCATTAAAACCATTATACAAGAGTTTAAATATCTCATTACTAAAAGGAAGCATAAGGTACTGGATTTCATCTAAATTTTGTTTCATTGAGGCATATTAAAATTTTATAAACCTAATTACATTTATATTGTGTATATAAATCTTATTTACATATAATATGATGACTAATTAGTAATTTATTGTATTTTATGTTTCAATTTTAATTATTTATTCAAAGGGAATTTTAATTAAAAGGTACTATGTGGTAAAGAAGTTCTATACTCAATTTCTATTCATTGGGTTAAACATAAACATTATTTATTATAGTATTACATGATTATGTGTGTAATGATTTTGAGTATCTATTTTTGTATCTCCACTTATTTTTATTTGAATTTATAGTTGATATATATAATAAATTCATTTTTTATTTCCAACCTCAATTTTGTGATAGTTTATGGGTTTATATCACAATCTCATTATAATCAAGATTATCTAATTATGAATTACCATTATAATAAATTATTTTACCATTGTGTAAAAAATCCTTTAAATTTTGTATCTATTTATTCGTGATAATTATTAATTTATAGTACCATTTTCCAACTCTTTGGTACTTAAAATATTTTTTAATTTTTTTTAGAAAAGTATACATCATTTCCCACTTCAGTATGAAATATAATTTCATACCAAAACAATGTTATTTGAGAAAAAATTATAAATATATATATTTCATATTTTAAAGAATATATATTAAAAAAATTAAATAATTAGTTCTTTTAAAAAAACCCACAATCGTATATTCTAGTCACCTATTAATAATGTACATTTCTAACATTTTTTTGGAAAAAAGTAATGGTATTTATTGAATATATATAATTACTCACCCCCATTATAATAATTCAATTGGTTATATTATTTAATGTTTATGATGATAATTTAAATTAAAATGTTTTGAAAATATATTTTCACAAAATATAATTTTAAGAAAAAAATAAAAATGAAAAGGATATTTTCCTCAACATGGGGTTTGAATATATTTTTATTTTATTTTTATTCATAAAAAAATATTCTTACTCCGATGGGAATACTTTTAATTGATACTTTCTTTCTTATTCCTCCATATTTCTTGGGATTATTTTGACCAATTATATTATTGACATTAACTTACTTGAATAATTTTCACATTCATTAACTTCCCCTTTATTTTTTAATTTTCTTCTGATCATTGAACATTATATTTCACCTAAATATCCAAAATATTTCTTATAGATCAGATTATTTCCCAAAAATCATACCATTTTTTACATATGGTGTTTAATATGATTGTAATTTTATTATCTGGTGAGATATTGATAAAAACGTATTCTTTTATCAATATGGATATTTTATAAGGAACTTTATTTATTAATTAAATCAAACAATTGATATATGATGAATGCTTCAGAGTGTTATGACACATATTGGGGATCATATAATGTATGCCAATAGATACATTAGTAGTATCATGGGACCTAAATAGATGGGAATAAACATTTTACATTTATAACCAAGACGTTTAAACTTTCTTGTAAAAATTCTCAACTATAGTATGTTTTAAACTGTCCTATTAAAGAACAAGATGGAATGAATTCATATACCTGGAAATCATGAAATTTTAAAATTAACCATTTCATTGATTGAATATTTCAATTAATATTACCGATGATATTTTTTCTATGAAAAAAATATGTATAAGCATTTCATTTTTATTTTACTAAATAAATGAAAACTATTATAAGCTAGTTACCTTTCAATATTGATTATTATTTATCTTTTCATGATAGTATTGTTATTTAAATGGAATATATTATTAGTTATTTACCATGCCATATTATTTATTTACTTCTTGTAGGATAATTGATTTCATGGAATGATTATTTAGTTATTTACCTTTCCATATTACTGGCACACTTCCTATATTTTTATTGAATACATGGAATGTGTGTTAAATTATTTACCTTTACATATTGACTATGAAAATTTATTAAATATCACATATGATATACTTAACCCTTACTAATAATTTTGGAACACCATTATTTTTTTCCCTTATCAGGAATTAATGATGTATAATTCAATTTATATGATGGGTTATGAAAGATGGAATAATGTTATTCTCTGGAAAAAAAATTATATTTTCATTTTTTATTCAAAAGTAATTAAAAAAACGTATGAATCTAGTTTACAAGGAATAATAAAGTATTTGATTCTTTATGATGAATTTCCTTGTATCATATTCCAATTTAATGGAATCATTTCTATGATTATTGGGGTCGAGGTCATTATTGTTCGTATCAGAGGAATTTCAGTAGTAAACATGGAAACTAGATGTTGGAAGACATGGTTTAGAAAACAAAACCCTAAGATATAATTTGTTGATAACTATAGAAGAACATATCAATGATTTGGAATGATATCAATTAAGTTTGTTCATATTTTCAATATCATAATCACCTATTTTTTGTTTTATGTGATTGAATTATACTCTTATGAAGGATTTTTTCATATAAATTTATTGTAAGTATATATTTTAGTGGAAAAGGTATTTTTTGGAATAATTCCACTAAATTTTATTGAGATATTTTTAATGGTATTGAAATTTTTTTTGGTTAAAATGATCATTATTGTCACTGTAATAATATTCTAATAGGATTATTATACATTATGAAAAATATTAAAATTTCTATTGAAAACCATAGAAAAAAGGTTATTTAATGATTAACAATATTTCAAGGATGTACATAATATTATTGACCACTTTATTATAATTATATGGATTATACAAATGAAAAACCACAGAATGGTTGATAGTCCATTGCATATGGATAGGTGGTGAGGCTTGAACCCATGACTGAAGGATGATAAGGGTTTCACGCCTACCATTGATTTCATAATGTACTGGTGAACATGACATTTTTTAGTTAAAAAATTTGGTGAATAAATATTGTTGATGAACTAATAGTATGTATTTAGTGGTTTGTATATTAATTTATTAATAATTTTGGTGTCAGAATATACTTAGATATACATGGAAATACATTTCACTTATTTTTGGATCATACAATCAGTTAAATGTAAAATTTTGTTCTTTAGTCATAAAATATTATTTATTGATATCTATATCATGGAGTAAGGGATTAATTAGAAATAAATCATAGCATAACCAAAGGATAAAACTAAACATATGAAATTGAAATAAATCATGCAATTTTATTTCCTTATGTCCCCATATATATTAAAATAAATCCAAAACAATTATTAAAAGGGTCTGTAAATAATATTTTATCCCATAACATTCATATATAATGAATTAGATGGTCTTTTAAATCATTATATATTTACAGTATTAGCCCCTCAACTTTTCATTGATCACTTAATTTTTTATTATCAATTGTTGAAATCACAATCTTTAAATATTTACACTTTTTTCCATGATTATATCTTCACATTCCACTGATGTTCTTTTACTAAGATTCCCAATGATTTGTTATCCCATTTGACTTTTGTACTTCCCTATCTATCTTATTAAGAGGATATATTATTAACCCATTTCTAAAGAGGGTTTCTCAAAAATTATATGTTAAAATTTCATATCCTTGATCAATGATATCATATTTCAATTATGGGGAACCAATTTATTTAAGGTGGGGAGAATGTAGCATCATGAAATATTAAAATATGATCATTTTATTCAATAATGTGGGTGATAGTCAACACCAAGTGTATAATGGAATATAAAATCCCTAAACATTATAATATATTTAAAATTTTAAATGAATTCAATCTATTCTATTGATTAAAATACACATAAATTGGATTTTATCTTACATTACACTGAACTATGACTTTCTTCTATGGAGTTTGTTACACGCAGGACTGAGTTTTACAGAATAATATTAATATTATTATTTAAAATGAAAAATATCTCAAAGATGTTAAATTGGAGGTTATGAATATAATTAACTATATTATAAAAATATATGGGTGAATTCATTATTTCCCAATTTATTAGTAATTAAAAAAAATCCTATGTAATATAAGGGAACCATTTTTTATGAAAAAATTATTATTATGAGCAAAAAGAATTTTAATTAATAAATTAAATTAGTCACTATTATTATAAATTCATAAAAAAATTTATGTTATATATTCAATAAAATATTTTTTAAATGAATATAATATATTTGATAGGCTTAAGATAAGATCAAATAAAACTTTACTCATTAAATGTTTTATTTTTCTAAAGGTATTCATTTTCTTTTTAATGGAAATTGTTGTAAAAAAACAGAAAAAATTAGACTTTTTTAAAATATAAATTTAATTATAGAAATTTTAATTTCATAATGATCTTTTTGTATAATTTTTTATTTAATCTGACTATTTTCATTTATGAATGAAAAGTGTAAAATAGTGGATTTTAATAGAAAAATTCTTATTTTTTAATAATCGAAAATAATAAATTAATTTTAAAACTAATTTTAATGTAAAATTTGATCAATTATATATATATTATTAAAATTCATTTAATTTTAATATTCTTTAATTGAGTTTATATATAAAAACCTAGTAATATTTCGAATATTTTCACTTTAAAAACATGTTTTCCCTTTCCGTTTACAGGATTACTTTTAAATTATTTTTCCCACTTATGTGGGGTGAATTTATAAAAGTTGATTCAATATTTTGATTAACAGTAATTATAATTTCTAATATCTAAAGAAGTTAATTTTTACCAATGTGACTAGTGGAAGTAATTAAAATTAATTACAATGATTAAGATAAAAACATGTTTACTATGGGAATAAACTTTACACATAAGGGGGCACATTACCTAGAATCTTCTCCAAAATATATTGTATTTACATATTAAGAACGTAAAACTTTAATATAGTAGTTTTGTTGTTATTTTTGTAACATTACATTGGGAAACATGGTTTGAATTCACTCTTCAAAAAGTTACACGTTTTCCACTCACCCCACTTTTAAAATGGAACAGACTCCCCCCACCCCCCGCTCTCTACATTCCATCAAAACCAATTTGTATAGAGAATACATCCCGAATAAATTATACACATACCTACTCTAATCCTGGATTACTTATATTTTGTATAAATATAACTTATTAAATCATTTGTACAAATATAATAAGGATACTTGAAAATAGGTAATGTTTTTCTAAAAGAATTTTTATCCTATTTCCTTATATATAACCATTGATTTTTATTTTATACTGATTAAATTATAACCAATATATCATAAATATAATTTTTTTAAATATCATTACCTAAAACATTACACACATCCATAAAATTGTTTACCAAATCATTATTCATTTGTACGGCGAACTACCACTATGCGAACCAATTTTATATTTTTTTCCACTACCACCAATCATGGATGTGAATAATGATGGAAATAAAATTTATATATAAACATTATGTTATTTTAGATTTCTTTATGATTACAAGATTATTATATAATACATTACTTGTTAATTTCCATATTTTTCAAATAGTATAACGTGGCTTATCGGTTCCACAGGCTACCGCCACGTGAACCGATGTGATAGTTTCACTATTTTCATGGAAAGTATTAATGATTGTTTTAATGAAATTATGTGATATATATGATGTAAAAATGAAACTATAATATCAATATATATATATATATATCATATAATTTTTTATCATTCAATATGATATGAAAATGGAATCTATGTTCATGCGTACATACAAACTACCTCTCCATGAATGATGTATTTCATTTCCAGTCATCAAAATTTTAGGGATTATTCTAAATAAATATTTAATAAATGTATATAATATTTAAATAATGATTTAATATCAGTAGATTATGAAATTATTATCTATGTTGTAGGAATAAAAATAAAAAGTCAAAATATACTTGAAAAATAAAGCAATGAAACAAAATTTATGAAAGTAATGAATTATTGTTAACAAACAGGTGTTAATATGTTATAATAGGATCATATATTATAAAATAAATATAAATATGATTTTTTTATAATTTAATAACATTATTAAATACATTATACCTATGGATAAATGGTATTTAACCAAAAATAACTGTATGGTAAGGGGTTTCATCTCAAATTATGTTTCATTTGTGAATATTATAATGCAACAAACTTAATTACTTTTATATTGTTTATATACTACTACATTAAATCTAATATCATGAATAATTCATTATTAAAGGAATTATATGTTTCAATTGGGATTATTTTATCAATTGGGATTTCAATTAACATTTACCTTGTGGTAAAAAGTTCTAAACTTGATTTCCATTCATTAGGTTAAAAATACACTTCTTTTATTATGATATTGTATGATAATGTTTTTATTGAATTTATACTAACTATCTTTGTGTTTAAAAATATTTTATTTAACGTTATAGTTGATATAGATAATTTTTTCATTAATTAATTATCACTTCAATGCTGTAATTGTTTTAAGGGTATATATGACAATATCATTCTAATAAAAACTATTTATTATTAAATTAACATAAAATGAAATTATTTTTTCATTGATTAGTAAAACGGGTAATTTTATTTTCTTCCAGTAATTCATGATATTCTTGAATTTATAGTATTATTTCCCAATATTTGGTAGATAAAATGTTTAGTAAAATGTTATTATGAAAACCTGAGATCATTTCATTATTTGTTCGGAAATAAATCTTCTATAAAAACTAGGTTCTAAACAAATGTTTCCAAAAATGTTTTTATAAAATAAAAATGATTTAATAAATAAATTTTTACACATTTTGACTTTTTGAATTGTTTTTAACGGAATCTCATTGTTTCTTTATACAAAAATCACCTTTTAAAACTTTTAACCATAAAATGGATTGTTATTTATAGAATTTATTGAATTTCCCTCTAATGCGAACATAATTTCATTGAAACTACCTTTCCCAGGTTTCATGAAACTTTTTAGATAATAATTTTAAAAGGTCTATTTTCAATTAAATGTATTTTCAAAAAATCTTAAAATAAAAATTATATTATCATTAAGAATTTTTTTAATGATCATATTATTCTAATTATATTCATCAATAACACCAATACTTATTTTAATAAAAAAATCGGTATGAATCATATTTATACCAACATTATTCGTCCTGCAGATGGATTAGTATAATTTTGAGCATGAATTGTATTGAAATTCACTTTATTGAATCATATTCATTGTCATGAACTTCTCCTTGAGTTATTCACATACTAGTGATACTTGAGCATTAAATTTTTCTTAAATATCCACATTAAAAATCTTGTATATGATTATTTTCTAAACAGTATACCTTTTTACATACATTTTTTTCATTTTTAGTTATTTAATTATATAGGTTAATATTGATAAATCATTATTCTTTAGTAAATATGTATATTTAAAAAGGAACATTGTTTAAGAATAAAATTGATTATTCAATATATTATAAATTATTTTGACTGTTATGACATAGGATAGGGACCATATAATGAAATACACTCATTTCATTAGTAGTATCATGGGATAAAATCAATTAAAAAATTCCCTTATTATTTATAACTAATCTATTTAAGCTATCTAGTGAAAAGTCTTGGAAGATTTATGTTTTAAAAGATCATATGAAATATCTTAATAGTAATTGTTTCATGTACCTAGGAAATATTACATGAAAAAATTAATTATTTCCTTAACTTAGTATTTCAGTTTTTATTATCTATGATATTTTCCCTATTAATGAATCCATGGATGCATTGTATTGAGTATTTATTGATTAAATGGAACATGTTTTCAATTATTTAAATTTATAAAAGGATTTTACCTATATTATAATCATAGTAATGTTTTTTAAATTTTTCTTGATTTTAGTTTATTACATTTCCTTATTATTTATAGAGCACATCCCAATTTATTGATTATTTTGTAAGTGTGTTTAGTTATTTACCTTTCTATTCTATTTACACACATCCTCTCACATTGGTGAATACTTTTAATGTGTGTTCACTTTTTTAAATTTCCTTAATTATTATTCTTATTTATTTATTATTACTTAAAATTTTCATTATCCTTAATTATCATTTGATATCACACTTATTTGTTTCCTTTCATGAGAATCCATCAAGTTTACAATGACTGATACAAAGTGTTATCCTATATGGAATAATGTTATTTTTAAATGAAATGAAATTTGTGTATTAAAAATTAATATTTTCTCAAGTTTATATCTATTATACAAATACTACTAAACTATTAGATCCTTCATCAAATTTTTACTTGTATCATATTCTAATTTGATGGTAGGAAGAAGTGAATTTGAGATTAATGGTTTCAGGGTCGTTAATTTTTTTTTGTGTACTAAGGTAATTACTTTTTATTTCACCTCATTTTATATTATGAATGAAATGAATATAAATATTTGAATGATAATGATAAAATTAACCAATAAATTTCAACTATTTAAACACTAATTTGTTAAGTTTTCAAATTCATTAACTATTTATAAAATATTTATATTTCAATTATAGTACCAAAATTCTACAATGATACATTTTGAAATAACTTTTTTTCTTCTATAAATCATTTAAATTTTAATTTTTAAATTTTAATTGTAAATTTTTAAAAAAAAATAAATGGATATTAAATTAAAGGATAAAATATAATACTGTAACACTATTAAAATGTAATTATTTATTAATGATTAATTATTTCTATTTTATTTGGGATTAATAATCACTTATAATTTGGAGATTATGGAAAAAACTATTTTTTCATATTATGATTCATTAAAAATATCTTAATTGGTTGAAAAAATGGTAAAATTTATTTGAACTGGGCCAACATGGACCTGATTAGGTTTTACCCTTATGGACGGCCTTTTCATTTGATTTTGAGGTCAATATTTTAACTAGTGGTACCCCCACAGGTTCAGATAATATTTTTGGGTCTTATTCAAAATGAAGGTATTATAGTTCACTTTGGGTTTGTTGGAATATAAATAATGAAGGTGCCTTTCAATGTAATTTCACTCTTTGGAGGATGGAATAAATATTCAGATTATAGGACTATTTAACATTACTCGTATATTTGTTACTGAGTACAAAGGATATTTCCTAATGGAATATATCATTTGCATGAAAATTATTATTTCCATGCATGGGTTTATCATTTTATATGTCCTTAGCCTAAAATGGAATCTCGAATCATTTACAAACTCTAGAATATATTTTTTGAAATATTTTCATAATATCAAATGGTTAGGAGGGATAATATTCATGTGAAAGATTCGTTTTTCTCCATGTAATTCACACATGTATTATGAACACATTGGATAATGTAACCACCCAAGGACCATCGTTAACAATTATAAATATTATAGTAATGAAATGGTTTTAGTTTTGTGGATGCTCAGATGATACCCTAACATTCCCTGTACTCTATTAATCTTTATCATTATCATAATGAGGTGCAAACACACCATGTGTGGGGGAGGGTCTCATTCATATGATGAAATATTCATCACGACCCAAGAATACATCCAGAGGGGGGATGACTTCATCTGCCATTTTGGTGAAAACTATTAAATTAATTATATGATGATAAACAAGGTTTTATAGGCTTATTCTAGAAACAATATGAACATTTATAGTCTTTCTTGTGTACTAGTTTATATATGGTTTCCTATTTATTATATAGTGTTATATAATGGGTGGTTTCTTTTCCACTATCTATTATAATTGAATATTAATTGACCTGATAGGAAAAAAAATTATGGAATTAAGTGGAGCTCTGTTTTTATATTATAATATTTAGTTTCAAAATTAGAGATTATAGGAGAATAATGTATTGTCTTGGACCGTGAAATGGCTCGAACATATCATCATCACAAAATTGGTCAATTCATTTTTGATAATTTGTTAACGTTATAATTCATTGTAAAAATACATTAACTAATCACTAATATATAGTGATGAATCTCTTTAATTTCTTATAGCAATCATCAACACATGAAACATTATCGGCTGATCTTCACTGGGGTATGCTGTGGATTCCATTTTACATAGGTGATTTGGATATTAAAAATAGATTCATAATGAACATTGAAATATAGTGTTCACTATGGGTAAGTGATTGAACATTGTGTATCCAGACCATGTATGGTTATGTGATAATGGACACCACCATGACCAATCATAAGCCATGGTTCATCACAACTAATTAAGAAAGAACACCATAGGGTAATGCATGTCATGGATTGAAGAGGAAAATAATTTTCCAAAAAATATATTTCAATTAAATTATTAATTTATATATAATTTTTAAATTATAATTCAATGTTTTTTGGGATATCATGTAATGAAAAAAAATTAAATAATTAATTATAAAATCATTATAATTAATTAATCAATGCTAATGAAAAATTTATATTAAATATACCTTAAATATAAAATGTTAATATTTAAAATATTTTTATTTATATGGAATGTTTTATAGATTATAAATAAACGATTTTATTTTATAATTATTAAAAAAATATTTTGTAAAATGTGTATAAATATAACTAAAAAATTATAATATAATTTTTTTTATATTTTATATTGTTATTTTTTAATAATTATTTTTGAATTGTTCAAAACTAATAATCCATTATTGGTAATTACATATAATTGATAATACTGTATAATTCATTTGGAATGTCAAAATAATGTTTTCACATTCATAAGTATATAACATTCAAAATGTAATGATAAAATAATATATGATTTTTTAATTGGAATGTATTAATCAATTGATCAGGAATTATTATCTAATGTTCAAATAGTTGAATTGTTTCATTGTTTAATGATTACTTTTTAATTTATTTATACATATACCTGAATATGCTTCGTGATGTTTTCTTTTTAAAAATGATTTTTATTTTTTGAAACCTAGTCTGTGTAAAATAATATTTTTGATAAAAATGTCAAATTTGATGAATGTTCAAACCTAAACAGAAAGGGGAGAAAAAGTTTTATTGAAAATTTGGTTTTCTAGATACTAAGTATCAAAATACGTAAAACTAGAAAATTAATTTCATGAAATAGTGATGTTTTTGATGAAATGAATCATCGATCTCAGAACCATCAGTGTGAATTTTAAGTTTCATCGAACTCGGTGTTCGTTAGAATGTCAAGAATTAATGAGTGAGGAAGTCATAATGTTGTTGCAATTAATAAGGGTATCTTGTTAATTCAGTAGTTATAATGTTGTTTACTTCCTATTATAATGTCATGTTATTCTTTTCTAATCATCATGTAGACATATATCTTGAAAAGTCTCATGATAATATATTATGATGAAATAGAGGTATCATAAATATTGTAAATGTTTCAGGAATCAGTAAAGAGTTTTCATTTGGTGAAGAAGTTCTAGACCCATAAGTTTTAAGAAGCCCAAATGAGTAATAAAGGTGTTGTATTGAATACTTCTAATGTTCCATAGTGGAGTTTCCATCTTAATGATAATTCTATTATTTTGAGAATTCTATCGTAATGTGAATTCCATCATTATATAGATTTCATCATATTAAAGCTGAGGAATATCCATCTGACTGACTCTATGAAGGAATATTAATTGGAATAACTCTTCGGAGGATAGTATATTTTAATAATTATAAGAAGGAAATTTAATTCCATGATAATGAAGAGGTATGTCAATCTGACTGACTTTGAGAAATAAAGTTAACTGGACTGATAGTGAGGAGGAATGTCAATCAGATTGAATAACGGTATGAAAGTGAATTACACTGACTCTGAGGAGGAATGTAAATTGGATGGACACTGATAAGGAAAGTTAACTAGATTAAATTTAATGAGGAAATTCAGTCAATATAAAATAAGAGATTAAATTCAATCAGATTGTCTCTTACAATGAAAGTAAATCATAATAATAATGAAGAGGAATGTCATTTAAAAATGATATGGATAACATCCATCCTCATGGGCTAAGTGTGTTACATTGTAATAGGTTATGGATGATCCATCATAATAAGATAAATATGTTCCATCATACTGATGAAATGTTATTAATATTGAGATTGATAATTTATAAGATGGATCTAGAAGAGTTGATGTGGTCAAACATGATGTCAAAATATGAGCGAATTTCAAGAATTTTTTAATTTGGGAATATATGAAATGTTCTTCATTTTAAATCCATTTATGTAATAGTAATATTATAAATAGAAACACAATAAATTCATACATTTCAACAGTTTCATGCTCGGAAAATTTGGATCACTATAGAGTTTCAGTAAGAGTAACATTTCCGGGTGAGATCATTTTAAAAGATCTGATTGCTTACTATTTTTTTTTTCTCAAAATGAGGTTGATTGAACAGTGGAATTGACCCGAGTTTGATAATATATTCATCGAATTGATTCCTTCATACCTATACCCAGACGATTATGAAAATTGAACATAGCCCCGTTATATGGATATTCGAGATAGATATTTTCTAATGAATATTGAAAAAAGTACTTACGATTTCAGTGTGGATCATTGTTTATACAAAAATTATAAACTAATGGAAGTCATTATAATCATCCCACAGATATATATCAGGTGTCTAATGGTATTTGAAACAAGTTTTATTCACTAACAAATCATAGTGAATTTCCATAGATAGACAGAAGTGGAAATGCCAAGGTTGTGGGTTCTCATAATGAGGCTAAACCATGTAAATCTCATGTGCTTTACATTTTCCCCAATTTTTAATGCATTATTATTTAATAATAGATGATATGGTATGAAAATTAATATGTTATAGTGGTTGTGTTTCTAAATGTATGGAAAACTATAAATATTTTACAATTGATTGAACTCCCCCTCTCAGTTATTTTTTGATCATTTATAAAATCAATTGGTATTCGAGTGGGGTTCCCTTGTTTTATCTTTATCATCGATGATATAATATCTTTAAATATTAGAGGAATTCCTATGTTTTATGGATAAAATTATTATGGGGGATATAATAGGATGTTGCCTTATCCCCTATCTATTTCCCTAGAAGTTGATTGTGCTACTACAATTGGGTTTCCACACATTGAGAAATATTCCTCAATGACATTTGATTACAAATGAAATATTGAGGATTATGGAAAATCTATGAATTATATACATAAAAAACATTTAGAAAATTTTAATATAAAGAGGATCGGTCTCAAAACATCAATGATTATGTGGGAGAAGATGTAATTTATTTTTTAATAGAATATTAAATTGAAGGAAGAAAAGCTAAAAATCTTGGGTAGTAACGGAGAATACATAACAATGAGAGATAATGAAAATATTTATGAATAGTTAACCTAGTTATATGAACTTTTTGGAATAATAAAAGGATTTAGAGAAGTTATGATATATTCTACAACAGTGAGAAAAATATGAAAGACGTTTTCGACTGTTCTGATTCTAGAATTACCTATTTAGAAAATATATATGATTTATATCATGATTAATTACAAAATATTCTTGTTCGTTAATATATTATAAAATCTAAAATATTAAAAAATAAAATGAAATATGGAATTTACTTTAAATATATGATAAAAATAAATATTTAAAATGCTACAATAATTTATCAACGTGATTCCAAACATAAAGAGGATGATGAGTTGAATGATAAAATGATGACTCTTATATCCTAGAACAATCGATGCGGAAGAGTAATGTATGGAGGTAATATTACTCTCTAATTTATTTAGTTTAGTGGAATTGAACATTTTTCCCTTAAATTACACATATATAATGTTGTATAACATCATGTTTATTTTGATGAAAACGCTCAATGGAAGAAGTGAAACAAATTTTCTAAAGAAGAAAAATCATCTAACAAATCTATGAAGAATTTTACGAGAAAAAAAGTTTTTTGAGTAATAAATCATAACTGAACTCATCTAGAAAATATTCAAAGAATGAAATTTTAGAAAATTTTAGAATATTAATTTAAAAGTTATAAAAAATTTATGACTTCTCATACAGTGAAGAAGTAGGAAGTGACGAATCTTGTAGAGACTATCAGCTCAATATAGAATTGGTCCATGTCTCGAGAAAAATACATCTCTCATCAAATAAATCAAAATTCCAAAGAGAGATGGTGGAAATGATGTTGATGGGGAAATTTTTTTTTCAAAAAATATTATGAATACATATAAGATATATTAATTTACAATGTTATAATTGATCAATATGGAATGATGGTTGAAGATATCAATATGAAGATATAATCTAATGAAGAAGAAGATAACAAGTTTCAATCGAAACTTCATGAATCCAACAATATCATGATGATGATATATGATAAATTGAAAATATCATATTATGTTAAAGTTGAGACATACAATGTTTCTAATAATGTTCAAATAAAGAATAAGCTGAAATCCTTACCAACCAAAAATAATGTTTTATATGATTTTTAAAAGTTTTTAAGCGAGAAGAAAAATGATGTGAAATCATGGGATGAGAAGGGATGTGAGAAACCTATCACATTAAAAAAATTGAAAATTAACTTATAATGAATTATAGTACTAAACCGGTTTATTTTATAGAAGAAATAATATATCATCATCATAAAATATTCTACAAAGAATGATATAAATTAAGTAGAAACTCAATATTTCATAGTTACTGTTGTTGTTGTTGAATCTATAGTTACATTGATTATAATTTCCGGAATAAATTATATCCTCTAATAAGAAGGGCTTAACATTGTGAATGAAATAATGAATCTATAATGAGTTACATTTCTATGTTATAAAATGTTGAGAAAGTAAAATAACAAGAAATCAGAAATATATGAATTAAAAATAATTTTGATTATATGAAAGAAGTGTGAAGAATAAGTGTTCAGCTAGGTATTTTTCTGAAGAATATTTAAAAATATTCGAGGACAATTCATTTATATGAAAAATGTATTGGAAGTATGG
The DNA here is from genome assembly GCA_963277665.1 of Viscum album. Taxonomy (NCBI): domain Eukaryota; kingdom Viridiplantae; phylum Streptophyta; class Magnoliopsida; order Santalales; family Viscaceae; genus Viscum; species Viscum album. The sequence continues at coordinate 1,216,641,255 of OY728137.1, forward strand.
AAAAATAATTTTTAAGAAATAGTTTTTTATGTTGAGGCTTCCTTAAAAGAATATTAGGGAACAAGCCAATGATACTTAATAGTTGTTGTTCCTAAAACATGATATGTGAAATAAAAATATTGAATCATTTTAAAAATAATGAAAGATATTTTGTTAACATTGGGAAAGATAGTTATATAAAAATCAAAGTAATTGGAAGGACTAATATTGAAGTTGAAAAGATGAAATCTACGTAAGTATTGTTTGTTAATAGAAAAATCATATCTAACATCTTGTAAGTAGATTTTTTGATAGTGGAAATGATTTCATATATAGAAAAAAAAATTTCCTAAATTGTTAAATATGATATATTAATTGAAAAATGAGAAAGATATTGTTGTAATAACTTCCAAATATAAGAATTTAACAAATCTTTTTACATAAGTGCTATAGCTGGAAATAAGTTATGTCATAGAAGACATGGACACTATAGGTAGAAAAAATAAAAAAAAATTATAAGGATTATTTTATTCAAATCATTCCAAAATTGAAAATAAGATAAGAAGATGTTTTTTAACCTGTTAGAAAGGTAATATGGCAATTAGAAGTCCTTAGATAGTTGGTATTCAGTCGACTATACCTATTAAACTTATTTATTCCTGCTAATGTGGGATGATGAATTATAAATCAACAAAATGGGATTTTTACTTTATCACTATTTTTTATGACTTCAATCAGATGAAAAAAAACATGTTTTTTAATAAAAAAATCCGAGGTTGTAGAAATTATCATAGTCTTCAAAAAATATGTTGAGAATGAAATGGGGGTATATATACAGAAGCTAAGAAATGATAATGGAACAAAATTTACAAAAAAACCTTTTGATTCTTATCATACAATTATTGCTATTAGAGATCAATATATGGATCTATATACCCTACTGAAAATGGATAATTATAAATGAAAAATAGAAGATTGGTGAAAATGTGACGAATCGGGGAGAAGAATAAAGAAAATTCAATGTTATTCTAGAGGGATGTTGTTATTATAGTTGTAATTGTTTAAAATAGTTTTATGTGTATTCCAGAATCCAAACTGGTTATTGTGACCGGACCCAAGTAAGCTACGTTTGGGGCCTAGTCCTATTAAATTTTCATAAGATATAACCAAATATCAACCCATAGGACTGAATAGTTTATTAGTTTTGGTAAAATAGAAACATACATGTGTCTTATATTACAAAAAAATAATATATTAATTTCATTTATGATAACATTATTCCATGTAGCATATCCTTCTATAACATTCTTGAACACTTCATGGATCTTAGGGAAGGGAAACATTATTAGGGTGAGCTTAAATGAGCAGTAAGGGTATGCACAATGGAATAATTATTGAATCAATGATAGTTTTCAATGGAGAATTTTAAATAACTACAAAACATGCCATATAATCAATAATCTCAATGGATAAACAATATGATATGGTAATAATGAAAACACATGCCATTAAAACTGCTATATAAATAATATCCAATATAGAAAAGAAAAAAAAATAACCTGTTGCATTTAATCAATGAAATGAGAATGAAATGCATCCATTTATATTTTCAAATATTACAATTTCATTTACAATAATAACTAAATAAAATTGAATGTTCACTATTTGATTCTATGCTTCATAAGTACATAGAACCTTTATTATCATGACCTTTCATAATATGGTTTATAACATAATCGTAAAAAATCACACTAATTCTACCCAACTGACTCATCCCATGAGACTACTAATGCATCAAGGGGATATATATAACTAAACCACACCCATGTCACACCTTACCAAAGAATTTTTCATATTTCGATTATTTTATTTAATTCATGACCTATTTTTCTTAAAAATATTTATATTTTGTAAAAGATGGGGATTAAAAAATATTTCCCCAGATATAAATAACTTTAGATATAAACACCATACGTAAAAATGTTATATGATTTAGGAAATAAAAAAATTGTGATAATTGATATGAATATTTAAGGTGAACATAATATTCAATGATCATTGGAAATTGAGTATATCATGGGTACTATAAAAAGGAATAAATCTATTGAATTTGAATACATGACTTGTAAAAATTAAACAAAAACCTCCTAGATGAAGAATACATATGTTATTAAAACAAAATATCCTATGTAGATTAAGGATAAAGGGTTATTTTTGTTGATAAAAGATTTTTTTAAAAGATTATAGAGTAAAATTTCATTAATATTTTGATTAAAAAAACATTTCTTTGAAAATCACACTTGAACCAATTTTCATTTAAAAATAGGTTAATTTTTTTTAATAACTAATTTTGAATATATTCAATCATTTTTTTAAAATATTTGAATAAAAAAATCGTTGATAAGAAAACAGGTTCTCTGAATAAATAGACAAATGAAGTGAGGTTTTATTAAAAATATTTTCTGAAACAATTTGAGAACTAAAGAGTTGAAATATGGTACTACTACATGAAAATGATAATTAATAACAATAATATAATAAAATTAAATGGTTTATTGACCAATTTTAAAGTACATTATTTTAATAATATTTCATGAATAAGCAAACTCGATTAGAATGGAATTATAAAATAAACAATTAATATTTTCAAAATATTATAGTGAGAATTAGTCAATAAATTGATTATGAGTATCAAATAATAAAAAAATATAATATAATTTTAAATAAATAAACTAATATACATAATAATTATACACATAATTATATAATAATAATTACAATGATGAAAGAATATAACCCAAAAAAAGATAATGGGTTATGAAATTAGTTTCCATTTAGTAACTCTTAATAAAAATCCCATTGACGAAATAATTCAAATTAAAACTAAAATTATCATGAATAATTAACTTTTCATGATACTATAATTTAATTTTTAGTATGTAACCCATATATATGAAACCAGGTGCATAATAATAAGGTATGCAACAAAGAATGGAAATTTAGGCGAAGTCCCTTACTACTTGGCAAATTATTAATTTGAATCCCCCTGAAAAAATTACATTCAAATGAAACAAAAAATACCATGAATATTATCATATTCATGATATAAAATAAAATATATGGAGTACATACACAAAACAATATAATTATGTGGTGAAAAATTTGTATGCCTCGTGGATAGAAATGTGAGGCAAAAATCCCTTACCTTGTGTATCCTTTCAAGTGACCATCCATTATCCTCATATATAATGTTTTTAAACATAAACATTACATAAAAACAACCATAATCATTTTTATAATATATATATGATCTTATTATAATAGTTTATTACTCATTTGATTACAATTTTTTATTATTCTCAATATTTAGGACGTTAATTGCCTAGCTTTTCTGGTATGTTTTGAGATGCTATTTTTGTTTTTCTTATGTAGAAGATTACTTAATAAAATATAAAATGTAAAACATTATATTATAATCATATTAATCCATTATATATATAACAATGCATAATATTTTTAGATATTAAATGAAATGTACCATTAATGGAGATGGTTGGCCGCATGTATGCATGGAAGTTACATCTATTTATTTTTCAAATTTAAAAAGTAAGTGACATATTTATATATATATGTATATTATAATTGTATAATCAGATAATTATAATATAATTCATAGATGTTTATTAAAACCATAATTATACATTCTTTTTATATCATGAACTAATCACATCGTTTTGAGGATGTGATAGTCCACACTTCAATAAATGATGTTATTGCATTCCCATAGGGTTGAAAGAATAAATTTATGTTTTATATAAAATTTTAAAATTCACAAGGAAATTATAAATATCTTATATATCATATATGAATAGTGTGTGTATAATATTTCCGAACCATGAGAGGTTCTAAAGGGAAAAACGACAATGTTTCGGGAGGTGGTAGTTCGCCGTACTTGAATTAGAATGTTCGTTACAAATTTAATAGATGTGTCTATTAGTGATGGTCAAACCCTTTGAAAAATAATATATCATAATATTTAGGATAATTATGTTAATGTATAATAAAGTACAAATTCTATTTTAGGGTGTGGATAAGTTAATAAAATGGAAGAGACCATTGAAGAATTGTACCTCGTTTTCGAGTAACTTCTATTGGTTTTAACCAAATGGATTCCTTAGTTTAATTTATGACCAAATTAAGGATTCAACTATGATAGAGTTATTTTTGAAAAATATTTAATCATATTTTGGGTTATAAAAATTTCTTCCTAGGAGAGATGAAATGGTAGGGGGAAAGTTCCTTTTTGTAGTGGAGGAGGAGTGACATTCAAATAATTTTTTGAAAGAGGGAATTCCTACCAAGTATTTTCCTTGTAAAGAGGATCCGATAATATTAAAAATTAAATAAAAATATGGATATGGTGTATATAGATAAATAATGTTTATTGCTAAAAATTTTATACGTCCTCTAGGCCATTATGTTTAAGGTTTAGTCCCTTGTTATGGTAAATTTTCTCTTAATTGTTGTAGTTAATTTTAAACACATTCACTAATATAACTAGTAAAAAATAATTTTGTACTTGTTAGACATTATAAATTATTCTTATTATGTCTTCTAGGCCATTATGATTAAAGTTAATTCCTTGTTATGGTGAATTTTCTCTTAATTTTTGTTATAAATTTTTAACATATTCACAAATATAAATTGTCAAAAATAAATTTGAACATACCAGAAAATATAAATTATTTTAATTATAATTATTCAATAAACTTTTCCAAATTTCAATACTATATGTGGTAGAAGTTAAATTAATATTAATACTGCAAGTGGGACAACAATGCGGGATTTTTAAGTAAAAATGTTTAAAATATTGCTATATTTTTATATCCAATTTTAAATTGAAAATGACTAAAATGAATTAAATTGTATTAATTTATTTATAATTTATATTAATTTAAATTAATGAAAATGATAAATATAATTAAATCTTAAAAATAAATTAGATGAAAATGAATTTTTGAATGAAAATACAATATTTCCACTATTCATAAAAATGAAATATTTTCAAATAATACAAAAACTTTACCATAAGATAATTTTTATGTTAGGATATAAATAATGAAATTTATTATGATATATTAAATATATAAATGTTTTAAAATATTTATTTAAAATAGGGGTGCATTTAAAGGTAGCAACATTGACTTTATAAAATTATTAGTTTTTATATGTACCATTGTGTTTTGTCTTTTATTATACCAATAAAATTACATATATGAATATATAAAATATTTTATTTAACATATATTATACATATATCACTAATAACATTCACAAATTATAAATAATTTAATTTTTTAAGATAAAAACACAGTACAGAAATAAAACATCTTGTTTATATTCACTTGGGTTTTATATTCATCTATATTTAATATTTAACCTATGAATTAATTTTTATTAGTGTGAACCATATATAATCATATGTTATGTAGTCCTATTAATAACATCTAATTAAATATATAGGTTATATCTTGTTAAATTAAATAATAATATTTCAAAAATATAATGTTTCTCAGTAAAACATGGTCTTGCGTGTAAAGAAAGTCAACAAAGAAAGTCATTGTTGCATGTGATGCACACTAACTCAATATAGTTTTCATTGAAATATATTTCATAGATTTATATTATTAAAAATATTAAATATATGTTAAATATTTGGGATATTATATTCCCTTACACTCTTGGTGTTGGGAATCTAAAACACTATTTTATAGAATTATCTATATTAAAAATTTCAGTGTGACACACTAACTACTTATGATATTTGGTATATAAATAAACCTTAATAGAAATACTATGACAATTTTGGAAGTCTATATTTACTTAAAATATGAAATTTGGATCTGGTAACGTTATATTAGAAAGTTGAGGAATGAACATTTATTTTTTATTCATTCATTGGATGAAGTTAAAATGTTGGAAAAAACATTTACCAAAGTTTGTGGAATTATATGATGTGAATGTTATTTTGAATACAACTTCCTTAGGAATATTTTCTAGGAATGTTGATGAATAAAAAAATAAAAGTTTATAATGAAAAGGAATTTTAGAAAAGTAATGTAACTGAATATTCATAAGAATTTAGTGATGAGGAATGTGTTGTGGGAAGAAGAACATTAAAATTTTCTACATTAAAAAAACATGTTGATAATGAAATTATCCTTGTGAATCAGAAAGCTCGAATTTAGACTAGAAGAAATTTGGTATTAGAAAATCAATCTTCACTCATCTCCAACATTGATCTAGAATCTTCTTCATAAGCTATTCTATAAAATTAATGGCTGAATGTTATGTATGAAGAATTTGATCACATTGAGAAAAATAAAACATGGAAACTGTTTCCAAATTTAAAAGGAAAATATATTATCGGAAAAAAATTGGTTTACATAATCAAGTTGAACTAACTAGGATAAGTTTATATAATAATGTTAGGATTTTTTTTATAGTCTATACACATGTGGAAGGTTCAGATTTTGATGAATCCATTACCACCATTTTATGGTTTGAAACTATTATAAAGACTTTAGTAAAAGATTCTAATCATAATTACAAAGATTATTAGATGGATGTAATGTCATCATTTTATAATAGAGAAATTGAAGAAGATGTTTAAATTAAAAAACCTTCATTGTTTCTACTTTATGAGGATGAAAACAATGTTTTTAGATAGAAGATATAATTGTATGGGATTGAACTAGATACACATGCATGGTATTCTGTGCATGGAAATTTTCTTAGAATATTTCTTTTTTAAAGGAAAAGTGAATACAAACTTATATGTTAAATATATTGACTTATGAGATATATTTTTATATTTTTAGGTGGATAATATAATTTTATTATGGGGATGAATAAATGTATTTTAAAATTTTGTCTTTAGAAATGAGAAGGAACAATGAGATATATATTCTTGGAGAAAAAACATTCATCCCTAGTTTAATTTTCAATAAAAAATAAAAATACATTTTCAATTATAAAAAATAATATTCTAGGGAATTGTTACCAAAGTTATCTATGGAGGAATACAAATATAATTCAACTCCTATATCAATGGGGATAATGTTTAGAAATGATGAATCCAAAAACAATGTGCATCAGAATAAATTATTGAAGGTGATAAGAACTATATATTACTTTACACCCTCAAGAATGAAATTTGAATACATTGGGAATTTTTGTACTAGGTGTATAAGTAATCCAAAAGAATACCATATGGTAGAACCAAATATATATTTGATATATCTCAAATGAACAATATCACACGGGTTAGTATACAAAATATATTGTGAGATGATGTTTCTTGGATATACTAATTTTGATTAGGAATGAGATTTTAATGATAGAAAATCATTTAGATGAGGGAAATTTTTCTAAGGTGAATGTTGTGTTTGTTGGAATTCTAATAAAAATGGTTTATTAACTTTTAGAATAGTTTAATTATAATATTTTGTGACTACCTAGTCTTGTACTCAGATGATGTGGTTGAAATATTATCTGGAATATCTGAATGAAAATGTTTCTAATCCAATAAATATTCATTGTGATAAAAAAGGATTAATTTATATTTCTAAAAATATTATGAAAAATTAAATACCAGTACAAATTATTATAATATTTTAATTTATGAAAGATAAATTTTTTATTGGAGGCGTTTTTCTAGAATATATCTCAATAAAGTATCAAATTGATGATATCTTCACAAAGGTAATGCTAAAAAATAGGTTTGTTGAGTTGACATTGCAATATAATGTTTAAGATCCTCCATTGACTCCTTAATATTCATAAAATATTTCTCCACTGTGATTTGGATTATTTTGAAAAAGGGGGAGATAATGTAACAACATTATACATTATGAGATGATTTTTTATCACTCTTTTATGAATCTTATGTCTTCTTTTTCAGATAAAATGGGATATTTCAATAAAGGGGGATAGGATAATAAAATTTAAAAAATATTAATGTGAGGAGGATTTATCTTATTGTGTCTATAAAATATTCTTTTCACAGAGGAACTGGTTTTATTAAAAAAATTACTTTATTCAGTAGTTTGTTTTCATGGAACATTTGTTTGCTAATGTTTTGTTTTTTGTAAAAGTTAAAAAACATTGAGTTGTTTAAAAATTGTGAGTTGTAAAAGTTGTTATGTTTTTTTTCCAATAAATCTAATGGGGTATATTGAAGAACCATTATGATAAATTATTTTTAACAATTTTTTGTAAATTTTGACAACTAATATTTTATAAATGACGTTTTTTAAAGAATAGGTCAATTTTAATCAATGTTCAATGCCAAACACAAAGGGGTAGAAATTTTATGTTTTGGGAATGATGTTTTTTGGTTTTAGTGTATCAAAATAAGTAGAACAAGACATGGAATATTTCAAAATAATCAAGTTTTTGATTGGATGCATCATCAGTTTTAGTTCCATCCTCATGAATATGAAGAATTAATGGTCTTTAATTTTTTAGGAATTCAAGAGTCTATTAGTGGGGAAGTCATAATGATGGTAAATATAATGAAGGAAAATAGGGAAGTTATCAGTTATAACGTAATTCACATTCTATCCTTATATTAGATGATTCTATTACCACAATAACATTAATATAAATCAATAAAACTCTCATGATTCAATAATTTAATAAAATGGAGGAATCATAAACATTATATTAGTTCTAGTAATATTAATAATTTTTTTATCAGGTCTAGAAGTACATGGAATAAATTTTTTAGAATTATATATGATTTATAGATGATAAATCTTGAATAATTTCAATTATTGATAGTGGAGTTCCCATCGTAATCAGAATTCCATCATAATGATAATTCAATCGTAATGAGAATTCAAAAAAAAATGAGTATTCTATCATGTTAATGTTGAGGAAGTTCAGACAGACTAAATTTGAGAAAGAAAGTTAACCAGATTGAAACTTAGAAGGGCAGACAATGGGAATAACTCTTAGAAGGAATTTTAATCAGAATAATACTAAGGTGGAATGTCAATTAGACTGACTCTGAAAAGCAAAGTTAATCAGAATGACTCTTTGGAGGAATGTCAACCATACTAACTGTCAAAAGAAATGTGAATTGAACTAACTCTGAGAAGGAATGTCAATCGGACTGACTGTAAGATGGATATTCAATCCAAATTATTCTAATGAGGAAATTCAAACATACTATATCAATAGTGGAAATACAATTAGACAGACTCTGAGAAAAAACATATATTAGACAAACTCTAATTAGGATAATAATGACTATATGGTCCAAGAAATATCTATCATAATGAGTTGAGGATGTTCCATCATAATGAACTGAGTATGTTCCATTGAAATGATATGTGGATGATCCATCAAACTGAATAAATTTTAGGATGTTTGAGAAGGATAATTACTAAGAATACTAAAGATGAATTAATGAGGTTAAAAAATATTAAATAAGTCAAACATGAATTTCAAATATAATTGAATTTGAGGGGTTATTGAATTTGAGTATGAGGGAAATTGTATTATACTAACACTTTTTCTATTATAGGATACCTATAAATATATTCAAAATACATTTGTAAATTTTAATGTTTTAATATGTGAAAAATTTGGAGCACTGTAGGGTTTGAGTAATAGTATCTTCCAAAATAGGGATCATGTTATGAAATAAGTTATCTTAATGTTTTACTATCATAAGGAGGATGATTATATTGAGAAAATGATCATAGTTTTAGAATATATTATTTGTAATGAGTCCATATAACCAAGCCCCATCATCTTATGATAATTGTCCCCAGACACTTTAGATTTTGGTTACGGACAATTGTTTTGTGGAGAATTTTGACCAAATAATTTATAATCTTATTGTTGCTCATTACATGTATGAAAGCATCGTAAACCATTGGGATTCAGAATAATCTTTTCTATCATGAGATATAATTTGTCTAATGGGAGTTGAAAAAAAATTTATTAACTGATTCAATATAGTTAATTTACATAGACCCACGATAGTTTCTATTGAGTGGATATAGGGTCTCACACTATGGTTGAACCATGTAAATCTTGTGTGATTTACATGACATCCTAATTTTTCATTAGTGAGTATTTACTAATATATAATAAGATAATAAACATTAATAGGATGTAGGGGTTAGGTTAACAAATGTCATGAACCTCATAAAAGGATAAAAACTGATTCAAACCACCCACTATGTTGACATATCATTATTTGGAAGTACATTAAATTTTTACAATTATAAATTTTTTAATCATAAAATTTATATGGTAATCATTTTCTGGGATAAGGACGCGAATTTACATTTTAGTAGTAACACTATAATGTATTTATTTTCTCATATACCTTATCTTTATATAAAAATTTATTTTATGTTCTTGAGTATTATATTTTTATATAGTTTGAACATATTAGGTATTAGAGATATGATGTGTTGGATTATATTTTGAATAAATTATCTCTAGGTAGAGGGACATGGGGTAATAATTCATAAAAACCTAGAGGCATATTCCTTATATCTATTAGTGAATGAGGTTGGTTATTTTTTGGTTCATGATTACTTATGTGAATATTTATAATCCCATATACCTATAAATATTTACATCATCTGTCATTATACATTATTAATATGATGAATTTGGATATGTTTAGATATTCATGATATCTATTTTGGGTAAGTAACACAATATTATAGGATGTGTATATAGTTATACATTAATATAGTTTTAAAATACTAGTTTAGTGGAGGTAATGATATTACAAACTAAATCATTTGAATCATTAATGAAAAATTAGATGTAACATTATATAAGATAGTATGGTTAAACACCCCTTGAAATACAATGTGGTAGATTCCTTCTAAATCCGCACAAGTAAATACATCATTAATTAAATCAGTTATTTTAAATCTCAAGATGAGTGGACATGGATTATATTGTAGAAGATAATAAAGCTATAAGTAACACTGAATTTTCATGAATGGTAGGTCACACTCAGCGTGACTATCCTTTGATAAACCATTTTTTTCATAGTGCTTTATTTGGGTTACACTAGTTATGAAACCCTTCCAGTTAAGATACCAGGTTAAAAGAGTTGATTTTATATATATTATGGACTATTAAATGAGTTATCTAGTCAACTATTCAAGTGTTATAATTATAGTGATTGGGATGATTTCATTCAAGAATTATCAAACCTTATTTATGTAAGCAACAGTGGGTAAGTCATAATGAAATATGGATATTAGACCACTAATATATATGGTGTTCCATGAAAGGTGTTACCTTTTTAGTGGGATCTTATTTAGTAAATGAACTTATAATGTGATATAACATGATATGTATCTAATATAATATTTTTTCATATAAGAACTATTACATAATCTCCAAACTAAAAATTTGGATTAATCCATGGAAGGAGAAGCTAAATGTAATATAATCGTTTCAGTGATAAATTAATAACTGTTTTTAGGAATCATTGGTGATTTAAAATTATGTCTTAAAGAAAATTATTTATGTAATAATAGTTCCTTACTTTTTAAACAAGTGTTCAAAATCTTCAACATATTAATTTGGATACTTATGAAAGAATAATATGTATTAATTAAAATTCTAAAATACAATTAGATGAAAATTTACCAAATAAATCATAGTCTCCATGTGTGAAGTCAATAAGATTTGGTAAATCAATAATTTGAAGAATATTATCCTTTTATACAAGATGTTTATGGGTATGGGTGATGATATTAAGTATAATATAATATATGATATAATTTGTTGGAGTAAACGATTCCTTAACGATTTATTGGTTTTAAAATCCAGCTCTATTATTCTAATAGATATACGATATCAACTGTACGATTTACAAGTGTTGTAAATATATAGAAGGTAAAAAGTTAATTTAATTGATCTTTATTATTTTCATTCGTGTAATGTATCAAGGTGTTTTTTTATTTATTTCTTGGATTTTCAGGCTTGGACTAACATATAATAATATGTGTATTTTATAGCATTTTTATCATAAGAATTGTGTGAATGAAATTTTTGTCTAACAAAATGAGAACTGAGTTTTTAATACACATATTTTATTTTATTTTCATAACTCTATAACATACTTTAAAAGGAGACTAAAAGGGCTTGTTTTGGAAAATGAATTAAAAACTTTTCATTTATTGAATTGTTCCAAAAAAATATGATTAAATTCATGAAATGTCTACAATATATTACCAATTTTTTAGGAATATATATAATAACTGGGAATATGATTTCTAGGATCTAAAGTTATATATGGTCAATATTAGTGGGTAAAAGATCAAACTATGAGAACAAAATTTATTTTTATGATTTTACAATTTTTTTGTTATATGTTGATCAAGGAAATTTATTCCAAGAAATTTTATATGGGAGGAATAATGATTCTACATAATGACATTATTCTGAATACTTTAAGAATGTTAAGATAGTTCTTGCAATGTCAATTTTATCTATGAACGTTTTAGAAAATAAATCATCAATTTTAAATAGAATGTAATAAAGAATACTTATTATAAAATTTTAGTAATATTTGTTAGAGTCCAATATCATGGTATCAATTGATATATCTTATCGTTTTCATTAAAATCATAAAGAAATTAGTTTCTACAAATGATATTTGATTTATAATTAATTTATTTTCGGATAATTAATCTATGTAGAGGATGTGTATATTTATCATAGTTATCTTATATGATAAGGGAATTTATTGGATATGAAATAGTGGTTATGAGAAATATTTGAGGATTAACTAAATACACATGTTTTAAAGAGTGGTTACTCCTTGGGTTAGGTATATAATCTATTGCATGCCTTGCTAACCTTGTAATGTTTTCCTTATACTTTGCGACATTCCTATCCTCCTATTTCCTCAGACTCAGAAATTGAATTTCCATATCTTTTCGATGGTCACGAGGAAAGTATTTTTCTAAAAAAAATATCATTAAACTCCCTCCATTCCATGTTTTATACTTCTTCATCTTCCTTTTTTATTAGGATGTATGACCACCAATGATCTGTATCTCCCATGTGGAAATAAACTTCCATGACAGAATTTTCCCTTTAACTTCTCCCTAAAGGAGGAAATATTTTCTTAATGGATTATATACATTGCTCAGCTACTAATGGATTTGTACACCCATTGAATATTGGAGATTTTTTCCTCATGAAATTTTCTAACATTGATCCTCCACATTGGGGATCAGGGTGCTCTATATAGGTAAAGATATTATTGAAAACCTTAGTGAGTTTTCCCAGGATGGTGATAAGCTGATCATCACAATTTGCTTCACCAGCACCACTATAATTATCATGAGTAAGAGGGAATCCATATATGGATTATGTGCGTTGATATGGTTTCCATTCCTTCCACTAGGTGCCATTTCTAAACAATGGAATTCACTATATTCGTTTATGAATCGAAATACTTAATTCCAACCTTGTAAAACAGTTAACATAATCTGAACAGTTTGTGGATATAATCCATAATCATAAAAATGTATTCTTTGAGGATTTATAAATACACAAGTAACCCTTAATAATGGGTTGTTATCAAAATGAGAATTATCCTATGCATATCCTCTGTGAGTGTCATAACAAAGAGTGCAGCATGGCCCGTTGTCGTGCACCAGTTCTCGTTCGAGTCTAGCTAAAAGTAGTGTTTTTGGGATTTAACCCTATGTACATCTGTGCCAGATCCTCCTCAAACAACTCATATCCAGACGTGGATGTATTGATTGTCAAACTCATAAAATCCGCACATTACCAAAATTCCAAGAAGTTCTTCTATACTAATCCTCGACGTAAATCTTTGGGTAATGTTATCTAATTAGAGTTTTTATAAATCTTGCTTCAAAGGTTTTTACTAAACTTAATCTAATACCAATTAAAACGTCATGAACATAGTTACCCAGAGTCTGTGCATTATTACATAACATTATAATGATACAAGGAATCATGTCCTGAAAGACAATCAGTATAGTATCCTTAGAAGTACTAGATACATTAATAAGTTTTTCATTATATCATGAAATAAATACATCGACAAAATTTTGTACCCTTTTGAACACACTTGTATCCTTATCCCATTCTTGTAGGTTAACCATTAAATACTTCTTCATATCCTAGGAAAATTAAAACATATAAAGGGTCGAGATCAGATGCTCATTAAGGATAACAATATAGAGAAAACATTCATATATAAGCATAAACATTTAAGGCAATGTATAAGACTAAAACAAAATCCTTTTAAACATAATATTCAACATAATATGTCAAATATAAAATCAAATAATTCCATTTAAGTATTCACATGGATATTCTACTAGTAGAATTATCACATGTAATAACAATAGCCACTTTCATAATGATGTAACACATAATGCCAGACTTCATAACCACATAGTCAAGGCCTTGTAACAAGACTAAAAATAAGAATTTTTAAAGACCTTCGTCCAAGACACTAGTTTGTTTCATGAGATATACCGATGCATCAGAGAGCTATAGTGGGATCCACATGTCACTTACTAACTCCATTTCATTCCTCATATGAAAATGTTTAAACATAACATAAACATTCGTATTAAAACTACCTTTGAAAATGTCAATACATTATCCATAAACCATGAATTCTATAAAAATAACATATCCATAGTCAAACATATCACAAAACTTTCAATAAAATATGTATTAATTGTATCATAGTAAATCAACTTCAAACAATGTTATAATCCATCAAAGGATATTGACATAAATGAAATGAAAACTATTTGAAATAAATACCAGTTTCTATTTTGAAATAATTTAGAAGTCCCATAATTATAAAAGAAAACATTTATTATGAAAATATTTTTATATTCTTGTACGGGACGCTTCGATGATGATACAATGGCATAAAATAGCCGCACCCACTGAATAAATTAAAAAAAGGTAATCTTAACTTAATTTTGTCAAAAAGGTCATAATGTACCTTGTTTGGAAAATGACAGAAGGATTACTTTCAATACATTTTACAAAAATTAAAACAAGGTTATAAATGACTTTTACCCATATTCTTGTAAATAGTAATAATTTTTTGAAATATATTTTTACGAGACATGGATGTGGATGATAAGGAGGTCCTTGTAGATACTTACGTAAAAACAACCTCAGATAATAAAGAGGTTGTGAAATTGATCCTTACCTTGTACACTTCCTTAGTAGATGGTATGTTAACCCCTTTTATAATAGTTAAAACATTTTTATTAAATCATAAAATAACTATATATATAAATATGATATCATATATGATCCTCTAATATTTTTTTGTTAATAATATGTCAATAGTATCATCATTTCTGGTGTTAACTGATTTGTTTTCCTTTATATGCATGGTTACGTATTCCATGTTTGTTATGAATAGTATGTATTTGATTCATATATATAATGATATTATGTCTATAAAAATTATTTTTAATCATAAATTAAAATTACTTTTGAATGATTACGATGAGGAATGAATCTCTTCGCGTTCATGGTGACAGTTTTCCACATGTTTGCACGAGTGACAATATCATTATATGGATGGTGAAATCATATGTAATTAGATGGTATATAATATATACAGAATCATTAATATGTTATATTTATTATTTTCATCAGTTATAATCATTATTATACCCATCCAAATAATTGTGCGTTTGATTAACAAACTACACCACGACGTGGAGACAGTAAGCCGTACGTACGAATGTATGGTGACTATGTCATTAATATGATGGATATAATAATTAATATGGTTGTACAATTTTTATAATAACATCAATTTATATAGAATATACTATATTTATAATTTTATAATTGAAACAACAACGAAATAGGAAGTGAATGAAGAAAATTAAATGAAATACTTGATGAACTATTTACCTCTATTTCGTGTTCTCCTTTTTGATTTGATAAAAATGGATATATAAATTGTCTTTCTGACCAAAGTATGGCCTCTAAGATGAAGGGAGGAATGTTGGTATGATATTTGGGAAGGGTTTTCCCGATCCAAATGGCTTTACAGGTGTGAAATTAAGATAAGGCGAAGTACCCTTTTATAAGAGAGGTGAGTGTCACTTTACGAAAAGTTTGAAATATTATATATAATAAAACAATTTTCGGTTTATAATGGCTCCAAAATGATTTATTTCTAGGATAATGTTGGTATGGTTCGACAAAATGTCATAAAATAGGTTTTCTACTGGTTTGGGTCACCATATTAACATTATCTATTAGATTTAACTCTTAGATTTATAGTTTGATATTACCATGTGTCTTTGTATTTTTTTATTATATGGATAATAAACATACTCTAACCAGCCATGAGAAGCCCAAGAGGTTCATTATTAATATATATTACTTTATATAAGTATTTTGGCCAAACCACATATTTTTAAAAATGTTGTATCAATAAATAATATAGTATTTTTTTAAAAACTCAATTATGTCAATTTTGACACTATTTTGTATTGTTTTTTTTGTGAAAATCATAACAAAATTATTTTTTAGAAAAATATATATTTAATCAACCCTAAAATTTCATATTAACATATAAAATTATTTAAATTCATCAAAAGTCTCAAATTAAATTTATTTGGAGATTTCTAATATCTGTTATTTTAATCTTTTATTAACAAAGTAATTACTGCATCATCGTTGTGTCATAAATAAATTAAATTATTCAATTTATAAAAATCATATATAATATGCCATTATGTAGGAAATATACTTATATTTATAATGAATATTTATCGTCTAATTTATCTTACGAATAATCCTATATTACAAATGGTTTAGTTATTAAACATTGAATTTAACTCTTTTAACTCTACGTTAAATAAAATTATAATAAATGTCGTAATCAAATATATGTGAACCCAAGTGGAACATAGTTTATTCCTAATTCTGTTTTTGGTCTAATTTCATTTATACAATATAATTAGGTCATGTTTTAGGATAATTATAATATCATTTTTACCCTTAGTTACGCTATTTACTTTTAACCGTCATAAATAAAAGTCAAAATATACTTTTCACCAAATATTATTTTCATCTAATAGAACCATATTTTTACTTATTCATATCAACTATTTGTCTTACATTTTTTAAATTCCACTCACATTATTGGTAAAATTATGTTTTCTGCAAATTTTTAAATGCATCTAGAAGGTGGGTAAAAGAATGTAAAAAAGTTCAATAATATTTCATATATCTAAAATTATTATAAAATGACTTCAATGAATTAAATTTAACATATATAGGTATTATGAATCTATTTTTACATAAAAAAATTATATTAAATTAACTATTTATTTAAATTAAAATTTGGTTTTAAACAACAACATAGTGTTATTCACTGTACATTAAAAATTGAAAGTTCTCAGAAAAATACAACAAATTCACCCTATGTTAATTTTGATATTTCGAATTAAAAAATGATATCTATTTTTAAAATTAAAAAACATAAATTTTCCAAAAGTGGGTATTATATTCATAACAGGTAGTTTCATTGGTGCTGGTGTGCTAAAACTCCATGTTGCGTACAATTCAAGCTACTGCATTATTGAATGGGAAAAATACCATGGAAGATTGGGGTGTTGCAAGGAAAGAGTTACAGATGAGTTCTTATTAGATTTTGCTACATCCCTATCGAATAACACCTATAAAGATATGAGAGTTGAGGTTGTATGAGAATGTTCTGAGGATAAGGGGTTTTATAATACCTAGTGTGACTTCTTATAGTTCTATAGTGTTCTTCTCAAATAGGGAGACTATAGTTTGAGTCTATCTATAGACTAATAGAGTTTTAATCATTTGGAGGTCAAAAAATTATCCTATTCAATATATTGAAAATAATTTTTACCAACAATGATGGGATATTTTGGTTTAAAAGGTGTCTTTATAGTAATAATATCACAAAATTATGGTGAAATATGAGGATATAATGAACAACAATTATAACATTATATATGGGACTTAAAATTTTTAGTCACTTCATTTAGTGACACTAACACATGGCCCATGTTGATTGGTACTATGAAATCAATTTTTCTTGAGTTTTTATACCAATTTATAAACACATTCATCGACCGTATAATGGTTTACTCAATGTCAAAGGAGGAGAAAGCTAATGAGATTAGAGATTCTTCGTAGGTTCTTCGCCACCACCATCACCATGGAATTCTTTCCTTATATAATTTATAGAAGAAGAAAATTGGATTTCCTCGATAATTTGGTGTCTTAGTTAGATTTCTCTAGGGACCCATTAATATTCTAGGCATGTGTTTCATGGAAACCAATGAAAAATGTAGAAGAAGTTTTCATTTTCATTGGTATTAGAGGCTAATATCATTGGATTTTGACTGATTTGTCTATATTTCCAACCCATCTAATTTCATTGACTAGGAAGGATCATGATTTTACAGAGTTATAATTTATATGACGTATTCATCAAATGAAGGATAAGTTGTTAAGTTATCTAGTGAATTGAAACCCTGAGAAGTGTGAGATGCTTGAGGTTTTATATGATGATTCCTACCTTGACTTGGGATATGTGTTGATAAATAAGATTTTTGTGATCATTTATGGTTATATAAAATTTTATCACAATGAGTTTAACTGTGCTACACTTAATTTATCAGAAGAAACAATTGGGCTTATACTAAATATTATGAGGAATTTAACTCAATAGAGAGTGCTTTGTAGTTTTCCTAGACCACAAGAGCCAAATTTTTTTTACTCAAAGTGATTTAAATCTACACCTGAAGAGATGGGTGGAGTTTCCTCATTATTTAAAATTTTAATAGCTATTACATCCCATTAATGGGGTATGTTGTTTTTAATGTGTCATGTTGAATGTATTAAGGTGGAATTTTTGAGAATCCTGCCATGTTTTAATATCGACAATGGAGCCTATAGTGAAACATATTCATTTTGGAGATATTTATGGTTGTGGTTTCCTTTATCATATGTTTTTGGAGTCATAGTGTATTTAGTATGTGGAAAAATCATTGGGAGACATTCAGAGGTAGTAGTGATTTGTGAGCATGTTAGCCTTAATGATGCTCTATATTAATGTCCATAAAATAGTAGAAACATATGAGTGTCATAAGGGAGGTTTTTAATTACACATAAAATGGGAAATGGACTTCTGAATTAGTTTTACATTTCAAATATAGTGGTTCATTCAAATGTCATAAGGATGTATCATGGATTGAGAAGGATTCATTAGTGGATGATAAAAAATTGGTCAATGTTATAATTTGTGGGGAATTGTTTAATTTTTCTATAGGTTAAATATGTTCACCATGTTCTTGGGTGATTTTTTTATCATTGGTTGTTCCTGATTATAAATGGGAAGACATATTCTTGAATTAATTTATTGGGATACCTTGAGATCAATGAGTTTGTTCGGTGGTTTGACTGATAGTGCACCAAATGATGAATTTGGTTCATTTTCTAGGGATCTATGAGTCTAGTATCATGGATTTCATGGCCATGAGATATGTGCAATTGGTTTTTAAGCTTTATAGGGTACCATGGTCCATTATCATTGTTTGGGATCATCAATTTACTTATTGGATCTAGAGAGTATTTTATAATTCTTTTTTATCCCAGTTTATCTTTATAACTTATTTACACCCACACATATAGGGCAAGATATAAAATATAATCAAAATGATAGAGGATAGGTTGTGAGATTACAATTTTTTCTTTCGATCATCATGGGTGAGGAACCTATCTCAATTCATTTTTCAGAACAACATTAATTATCCCTTTTCCACTATCATGGATCTATTTTTGGCCTTGTATAATAGGCCTTATCATTCTCCATTATTCCACAAAAAGGTTGAATATTTGGTATTTATTGGACATAATCTGTTCAATATTATGATTAAGAAGGTTCTATTGGTTTGAGAGAGGATGTGGGAGGTGAATGACCATCATAAGTCTTCTGTTGATCATGGGAGGCCCCTAATTTTTGATGTTAGAGACTATGGGTTCTTGAGAGTCTACCTTCAACATGGGTACTAGAGGTTTAGTAGAGAAGTAATATTTCTCCTTATATTAAAATTTCCTTTTAGGTGGTAGATCATATTGTCGATGTGGTGTATTACATGGTGTTTCCCCCAAGGTTGGAGAGGATCTGAGACATCATCCAAATTTCCCTACATTATTGGTAACTTCATAATGACTCCCACAGTTCAGACTGGGGAGTGTTGAATATCGAATATGATGTGATGTTTTTGTAGCAATTAGTAGAAATCCATGTTCATAAATTTAAGGTTTTACATGGATGAAACATTCCTTGGGATCATGTATTTTAGATGCATGGTTTCCAAGAGGATAGTAATTTTATGGAAAAAATTCCTATTTATGAAAGTAACTAAAGTTTATTTTTTTCTATGATTTTCTTTTCTTTTAAATGTGACATATATATAATTCTATTTTATGACATTTGATATTTCATTATGTTCTAATGTGCAATAAATCTTTTTAAAATTTATAACAGGGAAACGTAATTCCTAATCTAAAATCATTTTACCTTGACATGACTAAAACTATATAGGTGGTCCACTTCCACCCAAATTAGACAATTTATATAAATAGATGACTTATTTTTTTTATTTAAGTACATGGGGGTAGTTTTGTGTGTGGGTCATGGTAATAATTGGCTTTTGATGTGTGGAGGTTGAGATGGATTCCCATATTGTTGAATATAAATTTGGTGTCAAGTTGACAAATCAAGATGTTGTACTATTGTTCTTGGTGAATGGTTTTGACATGGTTTCATGAGATGATTTATGGGAATTTCAAATTTGAATGTTTGGTAGGTGGTAGAATTTTATGTGTACCATTATCAAGGATATTTGTCTCAAGGGATAGTTTTTTGAGCCCCTTAATTGTTTGGATTTGGGTATGATTCGTTTGAATGGGAATTATTTAACAGGTATCTAATGTAATAGTTCATTCCATATGGACCTATTACATTATTGGTTTTTTTGGATGGAGTATTCTTAGAGGAATATTGAGTATGTTCTGTGTGGCTGAGAGCTAAAATAGAACTACATTATGATTTTTATGTTGTAAAATAGGGGTTTATAGTGTAAAAGTATAACATATGGCTTTTTTTCTTGCCAAAAATGTGTTTATGCCAAAATAGAGGGTGTTAAATCATAAAATTATTCTGCAAAAAGTTCCATGATTATCAGTGGAAATTTTAATGTTCTATATTATACAAAATAAAATACTTTTATAACATATGGTTTTCTGTACCTATGGGGTTTACATCAAAAACCCAAGATTTACACTAAAACATGGGAGGTTCCTTGGTAATTTATATCTTTTATGGTTGATATTTTCCTATTCAGCTATCACCTTGCTTGGATTTTACAGAACCCTGTGTTATTTTGGGAGACCATCCATCTAATCTCCCCTCGCCTTTATTGTCAGGTTCTACAAGTTGTGTTTTGTGCTCTATGGTAAGTTATTCAGTAATACCCATTTTTCTATTTATTCTTCTTCTTATTTCACAGTATCAATTTTCGTTGATTGCGTTGAGTGTTTATGGAATCATTTTGATGATACCATTGTTTGATCTAGGATTATACATGGATTCCTAGTTCATTTGTGCTTTCCACGATATTTTTAGTTCACCCTATATCCAAATGTGGGATTAGAAAGCTTATTTTTGGTAAAGAATACATTCCCTCATTTCATTACATGTTGGGTGTGAGTATTCTATGGATTTTTTACTTTTATTAGATAACAAGGGTCATCATAATTAGAAAATGCATTAGTATAACTTAAAATTACGGGCTATGGGGAGATGTAAAATGTTTATACTAATTGATATTGTTGTTGATGATGTTATTCCTTATTGTATCCTTGATGAAAATAATCGGTTTTAGCCTTAATTGTACAATATATGATTTGAGTTGATAACCATTCTGTGTTTTTTCTGATACCACCCTATATTAAAGTATATTGAAATTATATATGGATAATGAATTATTTTATGATGGAATCTGGTGGTGTTATAATACACAATTTAAAAAAAATAAGTATTGCAATGGAATTTGGAATGTGTTTATGTATTCTTTACTTGTTCTTATAGTGTTCCCCAGTGTGGTATTGTCTATTTTGTGGGGATGAGGGTGGATTATTGGGCTATGTCATATATGGGGTTATAGATTAATGGTTCATTACCTGGATGTGACATGAGAAGTTGTATGGTGGTCATGGGTTGAAGGGGTGGAGATTTGTGGTACTTATAATGTGTTATGTTTTCTCATGTCCAAATATAGTTTCATGATGTTTTGGCCTGAAATATGGTGTGTTTTTTTGTAGTTATGTTGATGTCGTGATTTACAGAAGTTCTATTGTGGGATTTCGTTGTGGTGGTGAGGAGGGTGGTTCATGTTGTGTGGCGACAATGGTTGATGAGAGATGTGTTTTTTGTGGTGAGAGTCTCTAATATTTCCCAACTCTTCATGGAATAAATTGTAATGAAAAATTAAATAAAATTGGTTGGTAAAGAATCAAATATGGGTTGGAAACATATTTTCAAGTAAATCAATTAAATAAATTGAATAAATTAATAGGTATTATAAATTTGAATGATGTGTCTTGTAAATGAATGTGCGAGATATTTTTCAGAAGATGTGGGTGTAGTGTGATGTACTGAATATAGTGGATGTAGTGGTTGTGGCAATATATGTGTGGTGTAGAAGTAGTTCTGTGTTGTACGCTAGTGAATTTTTTGTGGTTGGGTATTATGCACTACATATGTAACATGTATTTTATGATATTTCAATTAAATCCCCAGTTATATTGGATATCCTTACTTGAACATAGTGGTTCTGAGTTCTTGGTGTTTTTCCACAACTTTTGGTTTGGCAGTGACATTGGAAGGAAAACTATACCTTCTACACTACTGTTTCTTTAGTAGTGATGGCTCTTTTGTATGGGGGATGGTTGTGTTCTGAGGGAATAGGTGTATTCAACAAAAATGAGGTTTTCTAGATTCAATTTTATGTGATTTTGTATGTATTGGGAGCCATGGATTGTAGAATCAGTGCATGAGGTTGATGTCCATAACTATCAGGACATCCTACGACTATGTTTATGTTATGCGATGTGATGTGATGATGCAAAGTGTGTGCATGGGATGCTAGAATTTTTTTTGTGGGGGTAGATAGTGATGTGTCCCGACCCACATCAGAGATGGTTAGTATGTGATGTGACATATATGAATGGGATGGGAGCATATGACAATTAACATTGGGGTCTGAGAGTGGAAAATCAGTGGGGAAGCGATAGTAGGGAACCTTGGAATTATTATGATATTGATGCTATATTTCTATATTGGATGCATGATTTTGTGAGAATGATATTAGGATGTTGGGATCATAATTTTTCATGTTTAGGTTACTATTGGTTATATTCTTTGTTCAATGGTGAATTAGTATAGTATTTTCACATGTTCACTTTAGACCTTCGGTGTGTTTCGACTAAGTATACTTTTATGCTCACCATATGTATATAAAAATTCTGTTTTATAGGAGGTATTTTGGGATTGATTTGTATAGTACTAGGTATTGTTTTGGTTCTTCTATTTATTAACTACGATATTAAATTTCTTTTATTATATATTTGAGGATTTTACTGTATTTATTTATTTACAATCATGCCCTATGGGATGGTTTTCAGTTTATTTTATATTATGTTGTGGTTTTATTTTTTGGTTCTTCATAATTTCTCTCAAACCATGTTTATTTATAGTCATTAATTCCTCTCATATGTGAGATATTATTTTCTCAGTGCAAGAAGCATTCTCAGTTCCTACTGGAGGCAGGAATCAGAGTTATTATCTATCTTCCATCACTGTTGTGTTTATGGATCAAAGGGATCATGGATATAGTGACCATACATTTTATTACATGATTATTAAATCATTTAATGATAAAAGATATAAAATTGTTATAGAAACAAGATCTAAAGGATTTGTTTCTTGGTAAATTTTGGATAATACTTAAATAAACCATAATAATAATTAAAATTTTTAATTCCTTGTTCGGTAGGTACTTAGTGGTCCCGGTTGTATCTTTAGTATAAGTATTCACTTAAGGATATACATCAATTGTAGGGGTGAGATAGAATACTAGTAAATAGATGAATAAAAGACATTAAACATGGGTGAGAATGATCATTATTGTATCATTATCATCATAATTATAAGTGGAAGAATTAGATAAAGGCATGGAATGTAAAAATGAATAAAAAAGAAACATCATGTATTAGGGGTCAAATTCCACACATAGTTGTGAAACAATTAGAATTATGTTCAAATATACATCTATTTATATCATGATACACATCTCATTACCCAATTTATTGGATTGATATATAATTCCAGGCACACCATTCACATCATAACAATTACATGCTCTATAAAATTTCGAGCACACCTATAACATCATAACATTTACATAATCTGACATGCCAATTTGAATGTATGTCAATCATGGACATACAATAACCCATGTAATGGATTGAGTTTCATTTTAAAAATCATAAATTAATTAATAAACTTTGAGGTTCCTAAATGAAAGAGGTAATCAAATACATGGTATGAGGATCATCCATCTTCAGTGAAAAAGTAATTGTATCATGAGAAGTAAAAGTTATATATTTTAAAAGAAGAGTTCCTTTAAAAAATCAATGAATTATTCATAAAAATAGATTGGAAATATGTATATAACATAAATGAATAATTAATTATAAATAAATCATTTTTAAGGAACATTAATGGAATGTTCATACCAAAAAATGGAGTGAAATAAGAAAACCCCATAGAAAGAGACTTGGTTTTGAGAATCCCCATACTTTATGGCTAAGTGATTCCTTCACATTAAAATCCTATATAATAAAATTAAATTCATTAATTAATAAATCCATATCCTCTAATAAATGTATTAGATTAAATATAATTTTATTACGATCATTTATGGACATTTTTTGAGTTATAGTGTCAAATTTCACCGTTCGATAGAGTTCGTTTTCTTGGTTTTCAGGATCATTACTCTTTTAAATATGAATGGAAGTTCATGAAAATTGTGGATAATTATTCACAATAGAAATTATATGTTATTAACGAACATATATATGTTTAATTGGTATTATATAAATTTTATGTATGTTATGATGATGAATTATTTGATAAAACGTTAATTATAATCATTTAAATTAATTTGGCAGTCTTTTTATCAAAAATGACTCATTTTATTTTATTTCTTAATAATATATATATAATATAGTTATAGAAAAAAAAGGTCTTAAGTAATTATTAAATTTTTTTATCCCATGATAATGATTTTATGGCCATCCTTTATGGCGGTAGAAAAAAATGAAACATCATCATCCATGATGGTGCTAAATTGACACATTACCGACAATATTTTAATTTTAAGAAAAATAGAAAAATGAAATATATTTTAAGATGAATAATTAAATTAACATAATAAAACTAATTTATGTAAAATTTTCTATATTTATAATTCCACTTGTACAAGTGTAGGTGAGGGTAGGAAAATAAATTAAATGAAATTGAAATGAAATTTAAATAAAAAGAAAGAGGATATTAAATCTGGATTTTTGCATTCTTGAGAACCTCCTTAGGAAAAATGGTTTGGTATTTTAAGTGAAAAAGGGATTCTAGACGAGGGGAAGGGTCTTGGGAAGTGTATTGGGTAGGACATGGACAAGATTCATGTCTTTTAATGAGTGAGAAGAATAGGTGGGGAGGGGTGGTATTTATAGGAGATGAGGGGGGTGTTTTCTCAATATATTATTCATTAGATTATTAATTAGGATCATGAATATGAATAGTTTGTTCCTTATAAAAAATATATATTAAAATAATGATGGATGGTTCAATATTTTGGGCATTCATCATCCTTACATCAAAAATGACTCACAAATTAATGTATTTTTCTTTTATAATAAAATATCATATTTTACTATTCACTAGAAATTCATGTATTTTAGAAATTTCCTAAAAATTTTCCCTAATTATTTTCAACAGGTTCAATTAATAAATGATCTACACTTTATGAAAATAATTTTAAATATATGAGAAATATAATTTTTAATTAAATTAATTATTTAGTACTAAAATATTGATTTAATTTTCATAACCTATTTTATAACACTTTGAGAAATTAATTATGGTCTCATAAAATTATCTTATAATCTTAAGATAGGAAAATTTTAATAAATGATTATATTTTATAAAGGTAAATTTTTTATAAAAATTTTATTAAAAATGAAATTATAAATTAACATTTCTATTTTATAAAAATACCGACACTTTAGAAATAAATGTTGAATTATTTATTTTTTTATTATATGATATAATCCTATAATATAGTCATTTTTATGGATCTAAATTTTATTTACACATTAATAGGTGAGATTACTATTATATTGGATGAATTATTATTCTTAATGGTTAGGTTACTATCCCAAGGGTTAGGTTACTATTTCATAAATAAGGGTTACTTAATTTCTAGAAATACATCTTATTTCATTCCTTCTTCATTTAGAATGTTTTTATTGTTTCCTAAAAGATATTTTATGTGCATTATACTATAGAAAATAATTCTAATAATACAATAATCATTGATAAAATTTTGGGTTGTTACATTTCTCCACCTTTATGAATTTTTTCGCAAAATTTCATTTTTGATTCTATGTTGTAATCATGTGAGGGTGATTCTCCATCATCTCTTACTCTAGTTACTATGTTTCCACTTCATAATTACAGTTCCACCATAGTATTTTGACTAGGTTAGTAGTATTTTGTCCTACAACATTATATTTAGGGTACAAGATCTTCACCAACTGCTCCTCGAAGCGAGATAATTTACCAATTGCACCACCTATGGATTCAATACACGTGAGGCATCCAATATGTACTTACTTAAGAGGGATAAAAGAAATAAGATGTGTCGTTGAGACATATTTATTGGAAGATCCATTAGACTGGCCATAACCCCAACACGATCATGTTTCTGGAAGTGGTCGATGTACCTGATAGTCAACATTAATTTCTTCCCAAATATAATGATACTCATCTATGGATATATGTAAAAGAATACCATGTCTATAACCTCAAAATATAATTACCTTCAATCATTGTCTTTATATCTCTTCTATCGACGTTGGGCTACATTGATGTGGTTCTAAATGGTTTTGAACATTTTAACCATTTTCTCAACCGTTTCAGGTCCTCAAAACTTATGTTCCACAACTTAATCCCTACATGTCAATGCTCTATATATTTTCCCAATCATCGATTCATATGTATCCATTTAGATTCCTAAGTGAAAAATTCTATATTAAGTTAATTTAACCAGATGTATATTTTGGTTCGATAATCTACTAAAGTCTATATTATATGATATCAACATGAATTCAAGTTTTTAAAAAGTCTGTTCATATTGGATATCTATTTGAGGATGATAAGTTTCACTAATATTTAACTCAGTGATTAGAGCATGTTGGATACTTTTCCAGAATGTTGAGGTGAATCTCGGATCTTGATATGATATAGTTGATAGTGGTACTCCATGTATCCTTACCACTTATATAATATATATATATATACACATGTTGATCCTGTGAGAAGTCCTCTTGAATTGTGATAAAGTGAGATGTCTTTCGAAAATGATCCACAACAACACTTATAGAATTTTTTCTTCTAGATATATTTAGATGTCTCATGAAAAATATCATTGTGATGTTTTTCCATTTCCATGGTGGAATGGGGAATAATTGTATCTTCCCTTAAATAATTTTTTCTTACATCCATAACCTCCAAAAAGACATTTACATTTGATGTATATTTAGTTTTATCCTTCTCCATTTCGACCCACTAGTAGTTCTCATGAAGATCTTGATACAAATATTTTATCCATGGGGAAATAGAGTAGGTTGAGCGATGTACGTCACTCAGAAGCTCCTACTTTATCTCTAGAATATATGGTACACATAGACATGAACCAAATCATAAAACTATTTCCTCATCAATTTTTAACATCGTGGATTTACCCTTTCTAAAAGTTTCTACCTCCATTCAAATTTTCTCTTTATTTATTTTAGTATCCATCATTTTCTCCCAGATATATGGTTGGAAATAATTTTAGAAAGGACTGATGGTGTTCCATCCTAAATGATTTTAATTTTATTCCATTCAAATTCTAATAAGAATGGATTATTCTCAATTATAGTCATTGAAAATGTTATAGGATCCATTACACAAAGAGAATACTGCAACTTATTACCTTTTCAGGGTGGTAGTAGGTTGATTAGTGATAAAACATGATGCGCTCTAACCATATTCGCTAGATTGTATTGAGATCCTTTTATGTGAATATATATTTTAGGCACTTATGATCATTATATAATTAACATTTTTCCCTATAGGGTTAACGCTGCCATATTTTCAGCATGAAGATAAAATATTTTAACTCCTGATCACCTGTATGATAGTTTATCTCAGGAATTCTATGCTGCCCTAGAGTGTAGGTTATCAAATTATCATTTTTATCCATTCACAGACTAATCCCTTTTTAGAAGAATCACTAGATTCTACAAAGAGTTCCAATTTTTTTGAAAAGTTTGATTACTATCACGATGATATGTATTTTTATCTCTTTATATAACTATTCTGATTCAATTATCAAGAAAAAAATTTCTTCCTTCTTATTTTTATTGGATAGTGGATTTGAAAATCATTACAAGTTCATAAAAAATCTTCGGTAATACCCACATAGTCCATGGAATCTATGGATCTTCATTACATATGTGGGAATAGGACACTCAATGACTTTTATTATAGTTGAATGTACCAAAAATATTCCTTTAATAGTGATAAAATTCTCGAAGAGTGATATATCCTTCATAAGGAACTCAAATTTAATGATTTTTTCTTATATCTTCTCACGTCTCAATTTCCTTAGCACAATATTCAAATTATACTCATGTATATCCTTTCTCTATGAGTATACAAAAATATCATCAATAAATACTACCAAAAATATTTTGATCTAATATCTAATGACAATATTTATTATGTCCATGGATATTTCTGGAATATTACGGAGTCCAAAAGAAATCACTCTGTACTCAGAGGGTATGTACATGGTTCAAATGGCATTATTGGGAATATCTTCTATCCTCACCTTAATTATTGATATCCTGACCTATGGTCCACCTTAGTGAAATACATGACCCCGCACAGTTGGATAAACAGGTCATCCATCCATGAAAGGGAATAATTTTTCATTATCATGATTTTTTTGATCTCATGATAATCAATGTAGAGGCACATTGACCCATCATTAGGGACGAATGGGACTGAGGCACCATGTGGCGATGCACTCGGGCATATAGAACTCTTATCTAGATTATTTTGTATCTTCTTCTTCAGTTTCCCCAACTCAAAGATGCCCATTCTATAAGGTTTCTTTAATATAGATAGGGATCCAAGAATAAGTTCATTTGAGAACACTAACACTTGGTTAGGTTGAAAACTAGGAAATTCTTTAGGGAATACATCTGTGTAGTACCTCACAATGGTCATGTATTCAAGCATGATTCTTTTTTTCCAAATAAATAGATATAGATATGCTTTATCATAATGAAATAATATATACAACAGATAAAATGGCTCCATATAATATTCATCATCATCTTTATAGTCATACAGAATTAGGAGATGATTTGGTATATTAATAGTGATCTCCCATTCCTGATAGTTGATGTTAGATTTGTTTAATGATAGTATATCTGTTCCCAAAATGGAATCAAAATCTAACAATGGAAGTGAGATAAGATTCTGTGGGATGTTCAGTCCATATAAATTAACTAGGGAAGAGTTATATAATTTAGATTAAATAATTTACCCAGTTTTCATTATCACGGATAAATCAACCTCTATACTTTTAGGGGTCTTTCAATAGTTCTACTAAATAATAAAGATATATATGAATCCATATCTATATATTCTAATAGTACAATCTCTATTATTGAATAAATAAATAGTATACATGCATTAAAATAATTATCGAGCTCTACCTTAGCAGTAGTGATGGCTTGAGATATCCAATTTCCTTTTTTCCTTTGGTAGGTTATATCACTAATTTCCATTATCTAGTTGAGGGTTTTTTCACTTAATTACCTAGATATATTCCTCCATAGATTTGATAGATTGAAAAATGGGTGGAGCTCTCCTTTCTTCAACAACATTACCCGTATTACTCATGTCTCATTAAAAATCATGATTTTGGTGGACTTCTCTCCAACTCTTACATCATTTCCCCATCCCATTGAGGATGTTCCTATGATGCTTCTTTACACATATTTGACAAGTGAGAGGTTTATATTCCATTCCACCCATTCCATTATATCCCACATCTTGATACTCAATCTTTCATTTCATATCTCTATATCCATGCGGCCATTCTCTAAAATCTATCACCACTTTGAGAGCATATCAAACAACTTCTTCACAACTCCCGAAGTCTCCAATTGATAGAGACATTTAATGGTATGGTCTTATATCACTAATGTATCTATCTATTTTTCTATCATTATAGATAAGGAAAAATGAATAATACTTTGAATGACTTCTGAAATTATGTTCTTTGTTTGTGATAGATTCACCTTCCTTTTTTCTTTTACTCTATACATTCTCTCTTTATCTTTGTATGAACAGTGTAAGGGAAATTCTTGTTAAGAAACATTATCATAATGTCTTTCCAATCCATATCTATAATTTTGTCCAACTGCTTGATATTTTTAATCAAATATCACCATTGATATACCTCTCCACCAAGATGATATTTGGAATGAATAACTTTCTCCTTCTCTGAATAGTTCAAAATAAGAAAATATATTCCCCATTGAGTTGAACCATTGTTCATCTACCAGTGGATCAGATGATCAATTTAAT
Organism: Viscum album; assembly: GCA_963277665.1. Classification (NCBI taxonomy): domain Eukaryota; kingdom Viridiplantae; phylum Streptophyta; class Magnoliopsida; order Santalales; family Viscaceae; genus Viscum; species Viscum album. The sequence goes on from OY728137.1 coordinate 1,216,672,363, forward strand.
GTTGATGGTCATTACTTCATAAATGAATTGATTTCCATTTTTTCCCTCCTAGGTGAAGGAGGATGTTCCACATTTTTCAAGTTATTTCTTATAGCCTAAGATACCTGGTTATGCATCACCATAAAATTTTGAACTCCAAATCCCAATGAATTTTGGATTTCATTTGAGAAATCACTACATTACCCCTCATATGGGATATTGGCCTAGTTTACCATATTTATTACCAATTTATAATGTATAATATGTTTCAAAAAGATAATTAAAATGTAATGAATAAATTAATTATTCCATTGTGCAATGAAAATTATATGAATTTCTTTTGGGATTGTAATTTTTAGATGTTTTCAAAAAAATGACTCTTGGGTGATTACATATAATTGAATCATACAAATGGGTTATTACAAAGTTTTTCTGATCATAATTCCCAAATTCACTGAACTGGTTTCTAATACCGACTATAGTTACCATAAATTTTCTTGCACGATTATTACATCATTTTAATGTTAATAAAAATAGAAGAACTACATAACCAGGATTCCATGGTTTTGGGTATGGGATAAATTAGTAAGGTGCATAAATTTTCTACAATAATACAAGAAAATTAATTTAACTTATTCTTCTATATCTTCTTATTAGTCATTGTTTTCTCATTAATATATGTATTTTCATGAGGATGTAAATGAAAACAATGGGTTACCTAAAATCCTAGAAAACACATCAATAAGAAAAATGAATCATTTATGAGAATAATAATCATCATAACATCATAATCATAATCATGTGTGGAATCATTAGATAAAGGAATGATATGTGATAATGCATAAAAATTAAAATATCATGTCATAGTTCTCAAATACCACACATAGCTATGAAGAAACCTATAAAAATGTTAACAGATATTTCAAATTATCTGATAATATATGTCACATTACTAATTTCATTGGAATACTATATAATTATGTGTGTTCTAGGGAAATAATAAAATTTACATACTCTATATCATTCTGGGTTCACCCATATCATCCTAACATTTACATTTTCATGTGTTCCTCATAGAACATATATCTATCTTGTAAATAAAATAACCCATAGAAAGTAATGGGTTTCATTTAACGAAGAATTCCTTAATGAATAAACAATTGGATTCCAAATGATATATGGAATAACATACTTTGTATATCTCTTTATAGTCATTAGTGAAGAAGAAACCATCTCATGGGAAGTAAAAGTTGTATATTTGGAAAGATGGGTTGTTTTTGGGGAATTCATTGAATTTTTCATAAAAAAAGACTAGAAACAAGTATATCACTAAAAATAAAAGTAAAGGAAAAAATAATTCCTATTTCAGAAATATTAAAGAAACATCCATCTTTAAAATATACTAAAAGAGTGAAATAGCAATGAAAGAGAGTTGCATTCAAGAATCCACATTCTTTATATATGAATGATTTCATTACATTAATATCCTTGATAAAAAATTATATTCATTAATTAATAAATCTTGAACCACTTATATTTGTATTTGATTAATTATAATATTATTATTTTCATTTATTACCATTTTTAGGAGTTGTAGTGTTCAATTTCATCATTTGAGAGTGTTAATTTTTGGGGTTTTCATGATTGGTTCACTTGTATACATGACTGAATGTTCATGTAAAATGGAGATAATTATCGAAAATTGATATTATATGCTATTAATTAACATACATCATTTTAATTGTTCTCATATATCATTTTTATACGTTATGATTGTAAATCATTAGATAAAACATTAATGATAATAATTTAGATTAATTTTGGGGTTTTTTTATCACAACATACTCATTTTGTTTTAATATTTAATATTTTGTATATAAATTATTTAATGAAAATAAAAATTATTATTAAAAAAATTTAGAATAATTTTCAATAGTTATAATGGTTTTATAACCATCCTTAAAGGTGGTAGTGGATAATTAAAATGCATTATCCCCGCTGGTGGTAAATCGACACACTAGAGATTATATTTTCAGTTTTATTATAAAAGATAAATGAATGATATTTGAAGATGAATTCTTCCATTGACATAATATAATTATATTATATAAATGATAGTATAGTTATCAATCAACATAGATAACTAATGATTAGTATAGAACAAAAATAAATGAAATTGTAAATAAATCAATAGAAAATGAAGAAGAATTTTTTCTCTTGATTTTTTTCTCATGGGAAACATAATTAGGGAAAATGGTTTAGTATTTTAATGAGAATAAGGGATTCTGGATGTGGGGAAGGGGATTGGGAAGAGTATTGGTAATAATATGGACAAGATTATAGTATTTTAATAAGTAAGTAGAATAGGTGGAATTTATAGGTTGGAGAGTGGTACATTCGGATTATTTTATTTATTATTTTGACTATTGACTATGAATATTTTGAACCATATCTCTCTATATAAAAAAATAATGAAGTATAGTTCTATATTTTTGTCAAACATCAGCCTTACATCAATAATTACTCATAAACTCATGTATTTAGATTTTATCCTAAATTATTATGTTTTATTATTTTGAAAATATTCAATTATTTTATAAAAGTATAAAAAATTCATTCTAACAATATTTATACATTTAATTTATAAAATAAATTCCATTTAATGAATATATTTTATAAAACACTATAAAATTAATTTTTAATTAAAAACATCATTTACATAGAAAATACTATTTTTAGAATAATAATATATTTTATAACACATTGGAATATTAATTAAGGTCTAATAAAATTAATTTATAATCGGAAAAAATAAATTTTAATTAATGAATCAATTTTATGAAAAAAATTAATTTAAATCAATATATTCATTATAAAAAAATAAATAATCGTTTATGTTTTGTGAAAATACAAACACGTAAATAATAATTTCTAATATATTTACTTACTTATATTATGATATAATTAAATCATATTTTCAATTTTCATATTCCTAAATATTATTTAACAATTAATAGGTTAGGTAGTCGGTGTTTGGATTAGTTGTAAGAACCCTGTAATCCTACATGAGAAATGGGGGTTCAAAACCCTTGGGGCGTAGATATTGTAGCATTACTATAGCGTACTGTAGCAGCAGTGACACTGTATCGGTGGAAGGTCACTGTAGCGGTGATATGGTATCATTGCAGTGGTGGGTACTATGTGGTACTGTACCAGGAGAGTACTATAGCAGTACTATTCACAGAATTGGCTTTGGGCCAAAAATTTGGGCCTACAGGCAATGTAATGGTCTTAATGCCCACTGGGCCTTCGAGCTATGTAATCGGTCTCCTTCTACCAAGTTAAAAGAGTTATTTGGATTGATTTAATAATAAATGTGGCTTTGGCCCCAGCCTTTTAAAACATTAATAGGCTAGGTTAACATTCCATTGGCAAAATTACTATTCCTAATGGTCATGTTACTATTCCATCAATCATGTTACTAGTACATCACTATATGTTCCTTATGTTCTAGAATTATATCTTATTTCATTCATTCATTATTTATAATGTTTTTTTGTTGTCAATGTGATTTAATTTGATTTATACAATATAAAATAATTATACTAATATAATTTCTATTGATAGAATGATAGTTCATTATAGTGGATGTATATTAGGTAATGGAAAAATTGGGAATAAATTACCTAGGTACAGTATAGATGATAAAAATCGTTCAACAATGATTATAATATGTTTTTGAGGACCCATCACATTCCATAAAAACAAGATGAATAATGATTTAGAATCCAAAAAAACCCTTAGGGTTTGGATAGAGTGAACATAGTGAGACAGAAGGGAACACTAAGAATACTCAAGATCAATGAGAGGAAGGAGTTGAAAGAGCCTTACTTGAAATGTGATCTACCTGAGATTAGATGGGGATATACCAAAACATTAGTATGAGAATTAATGTGGAGATATGTAGGGGGTATCCTAAAAAAGTGTCGAGGTAGGTGGGGCCAAGGAGTTTGATTTTGTGATAAAATAAGTGTACAGAAAATTTTATATTTTTTTATGAAATCACGTCCAAGGCATGGTTGGCTCATGGTTTACCCAAACCATATTCTTACCATGCACCCTCTACTTTTCATTTTTTGGAACATTTATTTATAGATCAAATAGTTTAAATAACAATGTTCCACCAATGAAAAATTTCTCTACGATATTGTAGACCATATTTGGTTAACCATCGCATGATTAGCACACATCCTGTAGTGCACACAAAAGAGATATATTTTCTTAATTTTTTTATATTTTACAGCAGTGGAAAATAATATTATGATAAAAAATCCCAATAAATAAATAAATAAAGTAAATAATGTTTTGGTTATAACAGTTATCCCTATCATAATGATTTATACCTTGATAAAGCCAATACATCAAATGCACAGACAAATGAAAAAATAAAAAAAATGGAAGGCAAATGATTACCTAATACATTATATACCTAAAATAAAATTATACCCAATAATATTGAAATAATTTCCTTGTATTTAATAATGTCTAATTCCTAAAATCAAAACTTATATATTAATACTAATGATTATTTCATATAATAGAGACTCGGGGTTGGTCTCCCCACCATTTACAAACATAGAGAGAAAAGTTGTTCAAGGACATAGAAGCAATACAAAAATAACACTCTAAAAAATAAAAAGAACTTATAATAAAGAGACTCAATAAAAACACTTCCATAAAGACATACCCAATTTCCACATGAGTAACATTTATTCTCCCACATGTACAACATCAAAAAAAAATACAGGAATCTAATCATCAAAGGGTAATAGAATGGAGGAAGAGACACCTTCATGCCTCACCAAACTATGCTCAAAGGATATAATAACCATAAAAATTCTCTGTTGATTCCAAAATGAGGAAAAATAATACAGTCACTATCATCCTCTAACCAATAAAAAATGGAAAAATGACTAACTAAAAAAATTCTCCTTAAACAACATGAGTATTATACATAGGTCAATAATAACGAAATGACAATTGAGGATCCCACACATTGATAATCATTCATGGAGATCTCAACATACAAATTTGATACCATTAATTGTGTAATCCTAACAAGTTCACATCAATGCTAATTAATTGAAACACACACCAATAGTTTCTTCCATGTTAAAAGAACTATAATTAGACGTTCCATAACTCAAATATCAATAAATAATACAAATAAAATATAAAATCGGGTATTAAAAAATAAAACCAAAAACCATTCCTTCAATGGAAATAGCTGAGAAAGAACCCACTGAGTTACTCTTAGAAAATAATGACCTTGTAAAATCAATTGACATTAAACACAACAAAATTATTACCCAAACCAGAAAATTCTAAAGACCTTCTAGGTAGGAATACATTTAATTTCATGGAGGAAATAAATACCCAATACAATTATATCACAAATAAATATCTACAACATCCAAAATAATATATCAATTGGAAATAAAAAAAAAAGAAATAAACCTTAGAAACCACCAAATAAAAATAAAATATTAATCAAATTAAATATCTCATTTAAACAAAAAGAAACAAAAATAGAAAATAATTAAATATTAACTACATAATTAAACACCACATTTTAAACACCAAATATACCCCACTAAATTCACTTCCAAATACCCATGATTAGAGTTTTCCTTTTAATTAATTTAAAAAACAATCATGATTGTATCAAAACTAATTAATCTTAAACAAGACCACATTGTCTTCCCATATGACATTTTCTAGTCCCAAATCACTCTTTACCAAATTCAAAAAAAATAGCAACCACTTTAAGTCTAAATTTCATTATCAAAATAATTAAAATAATAATATTTCCATTCTATGATACTTATTTATCACATAAACACAATCTTAAACAATCAAAAAATATATTTATCACAAATTAATAAAACATAAATTAATCAATACCAGACAACCTTATTTTAATATAAATAGGACTATTTATTATTCATGAATTAGATTCCTAGATAGTTAGACCATATTCAACACATAAAATAATCACATAGAGTAATGTAGAATCATTTTTATGAGAATTACATGGGTTACCATGACATGTGATCTGATAGTGTACAACCATCTCATCTTTTGTGTCACTCAAAGTATAATAAATCAATCTAGAATCCAATGAAAAATAAATAAAATTCAAAATACCATAAATGAAAATAAAATCATTACAAAACTACAAGATGAAAATTGAAACCCAACTTACCATAGTAAATCAATATTTATCATACGTGGTGGTGATTAAGAACGCACCCATGAAATAACACATAATCCTTAATGATGGTATCTTTGATCTATCTGAATTCCAAAAAAATAAGGTCACATAATGAACATACATCATTTTAAAAACCAAGGCTTTGATATAGTTTTTAACAAATCATCCCATGTTTCCATCTATACTACATCCTAAACTATCCATCTACTAGCCTGAGGGTTGTTCTCCATCATTATGTGTTAGAAAGAATTTATTCAGTATTATATTAACACAAATGGAATGATGTATCCATGATAAATAATATTCAATCTGTAATATAATTTATACTAATTATGGCATACCATGTCCATATGTTAGATGTAAATGAAAAAATAAAATTTAAAACATTTTAAAATAAACTTATATAGAGAGAGAAAAGTTATGAAAAAAACATTAAAACCCTAAAAACACTATTAAATAAGTTTCATACAATATACACAATTATTAAATATAATAAACGACATAGATATAGTAAACCACTAACAATGGATAAAGAATACAAAAATAAAAAAATTAGCCAAAAAATATATGTAATAATGAAAATTAATACTATAATACTTGAAAAAAAATTCTATTTGACCAGAGGTCATGCTCCATCAAAAACTCAGATCCCATTCCACAAGTCTCTGAAAAAGATTACAATGTCTACAAAGTCTATATAAAATAATTTGTAAATGTAGCGTGTGAGTCTGAACTTCATTTAAGAAAGCACTAAGGTGTCAATGTGTTTACTTTTCTAATATATTCCATCTATACTACCTTTAAAATATACGGTTGGAGAAAATAGTATTGTTATCACTTTATGAAAAAATTCAATATCAACTTATTTATTCGAATATTTTAATTTATATTCCAAAATATTTATTTTAAAAAACCTATATATTTATTTCGAAGTTATCATTATAAAACCTTTTATATGAGACAAACCATGTAAAACATATCTTTTAAATCCTATATATATAATTAATATATATATATTGTAATTTTTATGTAAATATCAAGGTAATAAAATTGAATGACAATGAAAATTATATATAGAATCATTAAAAAATAAAGTGAATATAAAATTTGTACAATGGGAAATGTTGAGGTGATGATAAATAAAATAAGGCTAACTATAGATTAATGCATATATGGGGTAAAAATAATGCTGATAATTAGAAACAAATAATAATCACATTGTCACCATTAAAATATATAGTAGGCACAAAATAACATAGAACACAAAAAGAATAATTTATTATACTGGGGAGGACCTCTATTCTAAAGGTTCCATGGGTAATGAGGATTAAATCATAGAACACTATCTATCTATATAAATGTAAATTAGTAATGCAACCTCATCCTCTCATGTTGACTAAAAATGAAACCTAACCAGGATCACGCCAAAAGTGTGATAAAGTTTTGTATGGATTCCAACCAACATATGGTCTCCCATGTGTGAATAATAAATCTTTCCACATTAAAATTATACATCCCAATAATAATAATAATAAACCAGAATTTATAGAATCGTCTGAAACCATTCTATATATTAAGATACATTTTAAAATAACATTTTAAAATTAGAAACATTGTTTAAGACATTTCATAAATGCTTAGTAAAGGAAATCATGAATTTAAATGAAAAAATATATTTATGGAACCTCTTCTAAAAATATATTTGGTATCCAGTTTATATATTAGATTTAATTTCAAAAACACCATCTTAATATAATACACATTTTCAATTAGTTATGTATATATATCTATAAAATTTCTCAACCTCTATATGTATATATTATGATATGAATATATGTATTGTCATATACATTTTCCCATACATATGTTTATTATTATCAAACATGTAGAGAGGCATCTAAATCCTTTGTCTTAAATAAATATCCAGAAGATGATACAAATAAACATAATAACAATTTAAAAACATGGAAGAACTGATTAAATATTACATTGGAATCATGTGGCACCTGAAATTTTTTTCATAAAGATAGTAAATGAATTTTAATCACCGACTAACTCTATAAAAACAAATATATATATTTTAATAGTGAAAAGAATAATTTATTCATTGGGTTATTAAAAAATAATAAAAGAAAAACCATAATAACCATTCCTAAATCAACCGTAATGTCTCAAACACATTTTGAAACATGAACATCTAAATAAAATTTATCTCAAAAGTCATATATTATATTAATAAAAACAAATTTTCAACATGAAACACATGCGGTATATTGGAAAAAATAGGAAACAATAGTGCCTATGCCTATTCCAATATAAGCGATGTGAATCTTGATGATCATACAATTTATTTGTATTGTAATTTTTTTAATTACTTAATAAGTGAGAAAACCACATAATGTAAATATGTATTAGAGAAGAAGAACATTGTGGATGTTTATTTAGGTTTTTGGCCATGTTTTTTGAATATTGATGTGATTTTCCAAAGAATTAATGTATTTTGAGTTGAGAATTAAATTTTAAAGCTAAAATATTGATTTAAGAATTGTGGATTTGTTTTGGAACATCATTATAATATTATATAATATGTATTTACTTTAGAAAAGAAATAATTGAATAAATTAAAATTTTGAAAGGTGAAAATAAATTAGAATTTCAATGATCATGTCGCGTTTTGAATTATGTGGTGATACTTGGTGATTTTTTAATGGTTTATTTTATATAATTTGATTTCAATTTTCAAATTACATTTATAACTATGTTGATTGATGAAATGATCTTAATTGGTTTGGGAAAATACGCTAATGTGTTGAAAACCACTGGAAACATTATATTTAGTGATGGAAAAAATATATTTATGATTTTATATAATGATTTATTTTGTCAATAATTTGAAAAATATAATGAAAATATTTCCTTTAAATTTTATATTTGAAGGCTAAACAAAAAACAATACATTCATTTATAAAATTTCAAAAATTAATTGTGTGGTTATCATGGAAATTAAGTAAATAGTAATTGCCAAGTATTAGTTGCGAAAAATATAAGGACAACCCTTAACAACCAAGGATCCCTAAACAACAATAGTGGGACACATGGGGTCAATAATGTGATAGAGGGTTGAACTGTCCTCCCGAGACAACATAGAGGTCCATCATAGTTCTCACTTATTTTACAATGATTAATCATGAAATTATTTATGCATAATTCCCCTATAGAGCATTCCATACGCACACTGGGTGAGGTATTGGAGATTGAGCATGTGTGTGCTTGTGAGGTATTGGGAGTGTCAAACCTCACTATAAGCTAAAGATTGGAATCACATGGTAAAAAATATTTAGAGGAAATTTAAATTTAATAAAATTGATATGGTAATACTTGTGTAGAGAACTATTTTTCCACATTAAAATGTTTCACATTTATCACTACAATCCGATCTATTTGGTATTATTTATCCGATAATGATAAGAAATCGTCATCAACCTCTTAACACTAGAAAATTGATGCTCTCTATTGTCGTTACTTTGGAAGAATATAAAATCTACACAAGATCTAGGAATATTGAGTTTCCAACACCAAAACATCAATCTACATAATGGAGGGTTCAAAATAGGAAGAGGAATCTATTTAATGAAAATCATATCCTTCTGTAGGCCATGACACAATATCATTCAAGGACACAGAAGGGTTAAATTTAGGTGAAGAACCAAACTAGATCCAAAATGTTCTAAAACATAAATCATATGATTTCACAATAGTTAGAGATAAATGTTTTCATCGGTTCTTATAAATAAGTTAATGTTGCACTGTGGAAGAAGGGATACATCATAATAGTCATGTATGAATTAAAATTAAAGAGGTTTTGGCATAGAAAAGAATACCATAATATAGTTAGTTATAAGATGTTTTTTATAGTTAATTCTTTTTCCATTAAGACCATCATTACACAACGTATTTGATATACTTGTATGAACATTAGGCTTAGAATTCATAGGAAAAAGTCATGAGAACACATTGAATTTTTAAGGTTTCGATGATATCACAAAATAGAAGAGACCCACACTGATTTTAAAATATCTAAATACATGGTTGTGATATTATTGTAACCATGAAATATAATAGTTTATGGGAATTTAAATGATATTTGGAATAATATTTGTGTGAAGAGATACTAATTCTTTTGGATATTTAAGGATTACGAATTTACCTACATGAGAATGTTCCATATGAATAAATGTATACTACCAGGTTTAAGAAATAAAAATGTAAAATGAATTGTGGATATTTATACCCATATTAATATTCAGGATAATATTCACTTACAATTATTAAATATTATTGAATAATGAGAATGGAATGATTGTGTTTGATACTATGGAAAAAGAACGAAAATATTTTTATATCAAGAAAGATATCTAATATACTATATCGACTATATATTTTGATATATCAAAGAGAATGTGAGACTGAGGAACTAGGGCTATATATAGATATATCATTACATTAACTAACTAAAAAGTAGAAATACAGAGTAACCAACATATTAAATATTCCAATATTGCAGATGTCTGAATAATTTTGAGATATCACTTCTAGATATTATTTTCTTGGTATCTCATGTTATTATTGTAGTGTGAGGAATCCAATCTGATTAATCAATGTCCATTTTTAATTTCAAATTCTATATTTTATGATCACACACAGAATATTATGAAGACATAATACATCTTTTCTATAATTAATAGCTTTCATCGTACCTATTTGGTGTTACAAAAATGAGTACAACATAATTCATTTACTCTTTCATTTATTGGTAATAAAATTATGGGTTTTTATATGGGATAACAACTAATATAGACTGGGGATATAGTAATATTTTTGGAGGTGAACCTAATTAATAAAATTTACTATCAATTGCGTCTTACTATTTTAATGTGCATGGATTCCAACTATTAGAGAAGAATATAAAAGATCTATTCATAGGATACATGAAAAACAAAAGGAAAGGGATAAAATTTTAATAATGTAAGAATAAATTCAACAAAAATTCAGCACCATCTCAGTGTGGTTATCCCAAAAGTGATACTAAAAATCTTAATTAGATATAATGGTCACACGTCTATTTGGATACTATTGTTTGATTATTATTGAGGATGTGCATTCTTTTCAAAATTCATAATGGTGTTCCAACTTAGAAAAGTTTTTTCTATATAACATTGGAATTCTATCATATCCAATAAATTGTAGAATATAAAAATTAATTATTTACTAATGAAGAAGACATAAAATAACAAATAGAAAGAGGTTTATGAATTTGTTTCCAAATTCATTATTATTGTTACAGACAAATCATGAATTTATGTTTTTGATAATCTAGTTCCATGCACTTACAAAAAAATATAAAACATGCCAACCTCCAAATCACAAAATGATATTTTATATATGTTTTATAAATGAAAAATAGAATAACCACGACCAAATATTTTCAATCATTCTATAGAAAATATGAAAACCCTTCTTCTTATTACAAAATTAAACATAATTTATTACATAAACTTCACCTGATAAACCATAGAATATCGAGAGGTCTAGTGTCTTTGCGGGTTAGTATCATTAAAAACAACTTAAAACATGAAATACAACATCTTTATTGAAAACATTCTTTACAAGACCACTACATTCCCTCATAAATAGCATTGCATGGGATAATCCAAGGACATGCATAAGAAAAGGCAGAGCTATAAAGAACATTATGGAAATAATCATGGAATAATGTAATGCCCCGACCCCAGTTACCTTAAGTCGATTCGTTATTTTAATACATTGGCATCATTACAAGGAATCATGTCCTGAAGGACTGATCAGTTTAGTAGTCTTGGAAAATAGATTACATACATTAATGTTACATTACACTTTATAACATAGAAAAAAACATAAATAAACCTTTATGAACACCATTATTCCAATGGATTAACCCTGCATATCAATCATAATACACTTCTTGGAATCCTAGGAAAATAAAACATAGAAAGGGGTGAGCTCAAACACTTAGTAAGGGTAAGAAATAAAGTGGAAACATTCAAAAATAAGCATAAACATTTAAGGAAATTTATAAAATTAAAACAAAAGCCTTTAAAACATGATCTTCAGCTTAATATGGCAGAAATAAAATGAAATAATTCCATTTACTTATTCACATGGATATTCTAATAATCTAATAATTACCTAAAATATCAATTACCACTTTCATAATGATGGAATGCATAATGTCAGACTATCATAACCATGTAGCCAAGGCCTCGTTCCAAGACTACAAAAAAGATTTTGTCAAGGCCTCATGCCAAGACACTAGTATGTATCATGAGACATACTGATGCATCGAGGATCTATAGCGGGCTCCACCCGTCACTTACTAAGTCTAATTCATTTCTCATATGAAAAGGTGTAAACATAACATAAACATTCATATTAAAACTAGCATAAAAATGTCAATACTTTACCCATAAACCATGAATGGTATAAAAATAACACATCCATAGTCAAACATATCAAAAAACCTTAAACATAATATGGATGAATTTTATCATGATAAATCATCATAAAAACAAGTTTAAAATCCATAAAAGGATTTGGACATTGATGAAAATGATTTGTAAAACTCTTTGAGAGAAATACCCATTTTTCATGAAAACATTTAAAAGTCACACAATTTGGAAAATAATTCATTTAAAGGAATTTTTGAATCAAATTGTCCCATACCACTTTGAAACTTTTGAAATGAATTTACATTTTAAAAACATTCAAGTCCATATAAATAAATCCATAAAACCATTTTAAAGAAATGGACATTAATGAGAAAGATTTAGAAGAATAACTTTTTAAAACATTTGAAATGATTTTTTAGTAAAAAGTACACTAAAATAATACCTTTGAAAACATTTTCATAAAACATGGACATGGATAATAAATATGTCCCAGTAGATACTTACGTAAAAACAACCTCGGATAATAAAGAGATTGTGAAATTAACCCTTACCAATTGGGTAACATATGAAACATAATCCCATTAAAGAGGTATCATACAATGAATATGTAAATACACATAAATTAAAGTGTATTACACAAAGAATACAATTATGGGAATTAAAAACACCACAAAAAAGGTAATAGTGGCAATATGGCATGAATCTCACTAGAATAAGGAGTGAGATGAAAACCCCTTACCTTTCACTTTCATTTAGTGGATGGATATGTTTAGCCTCCAAAATAAAGGCTATAGTATGCTATTAAATTATTCCAGAACCAGATTAATATTTATGATATCTTATACTATTCATTTATGACTTTATACTACCCATATAATAATAATTTCCATGTTATATTAATATTTCATGTAATAATCGCTTTCTTTATCGTACATGTTTTAACTTGTTACTCATGATTGCATCACATAGATCATGATTTCAATAATTCCAAAATATAAAACATGATTTATTTATCTTATATATTTAGAATATAAAAAATTTATAATAGACGTATATATGAAATGGAAAACACCGTTTATGGACGGTAGTCCGTATGTACACATAAACGTTGTTTCCATTTTCATATAGTATTGAACGGAAGTAAGTAAATAAGATATATGTAAGTACGTAAATACTTATATATATAAATATATATATATATCTCCTATAGAATTATTATGTCATATATTACATAATTATTTGTAATATATATTTTTATAATCGTCGTTGAAAGGTGAACTTGGAAATGAATCTCATCACGTCATGGAGACGGTAATTCATACGTACGCACGAGCGAAAATATCATTCTTTTGATATTAATATAATATAAAATTGGATTTTATATAATATATAGAGAATCCTTATCATGTTATATTTATTATTTACATCAAATAAACATCATTATTGTACCCATCGATATAATAATTTATTGGATAACAATTACACCACGATGAAGAGACGGTAAGCCGTACGTACGCACGTATGGTGACATGTCACTCAAAGAGTGGATAGAATAATTAATTTTGTTGTACAATAATTATAATAACATCACAGTATATAGAGTATACTGGATTTGTAATTTTATAATGGAAAAAACAAAGAAAAAGGAAGTGGAAGAAGAAAGGAACTTGAAAGAGGGTGGTGAAATCATTACATCTTTTTCGGGTTCTTCATTTTGATTTGATCAAAAGGTCTCCTTAAGTTGGATTTATGATCAAACTAAGGACTCTAGGATGAAGGGAGAATATTTTAGAGGGTATTTGTGCATGGGTTGGCTGAGCCAAATGGCATAGAATGTGTGAATTAGAGAGAAGGGGAACTGCCCTATTATAAGAGTGGTGAGGGGAACCTTAGAAGAAACATAAAATATTATTTTATAATGAATTGATATTAGGTTTATAATGGCTCCAAAGTTTATTATTTAAAGTATAAGGTGGGGATAGGTCGAAAACAACTCAACCAATAGGTTTTAGAATAGTTTAGGTTACCATTTTAATCTTATCATTTAGATTTAACTATAAGTTAAATAATTTAACTTTTACTGAGTCTTCTTGTATTCTTACTCTATATGGTTAATAAACATACTATATAATGCCAACCGAACCCCAATTGGTTCATTAATGTCATATATATTATTATATAAGTTTTTTTTCCGACCCTTATATTTTTAGGACCATTATATCAATTAATAATATAATATTTGTTTTAAAAACTATTTTATGACAATTTTTACACAATTTGGTTATTTTGACAAAATAATAACAACATTATTTATTTTAATAAAACATTTAATAAATGATAACATGTCATATTCACCTATAAAATTTGTGGATGTCATAAAAACTTTGAAATTATATTTATTTCTATATTTATAAGACCATTTAGTTGATTCTTTCATGAATAAGGTAATTACTGCATCATCATTGTGTCATAAATAAATTTATTTATATAATTTCTAAAAATTATAAATAAAATATCATGATTTAGGAAATATTTTGAGATTAATAATTAATATTTATAATCGAATTTATCTTATGCAAAACCATATATAAAAAATGTTTTTGTTATTAAACTTTGATTTTAACTCTTTTAACTATTCTTTGAATAAATAATAATAAATGTCCTAATCTAATCCAAGTGTAACTATGTAACAACCCAATCTTCCATGGTACATTTCTCTTTGAATATTATAGTAGCATGCGTTGTACGCAACTTCGAGTTCTAACACACACCATAACCAATCAAACTAGTTGTTATGAATAGTAATACCCACTTTTTGAAATTTTGTACATCTTATATTTCAAAATGGACTTCATTTTTGAATTAATAATATCGAAAGTAGCTTCGGGTGAATTTTTGGTACATTTCTAATAACTTTCATATATTGATGAATATTGAAAATTACTAAATTTTAATTAAAAACAACTTTTTTAATCGAAATAGTTAATAGTGATAAATTATGAATTTGAGTGGTTTTAAAGTATATTTAGAATATATTTTTACCATTTAATACAATTTTTTTCATTGATATAATTTCACAATTAAACCGGACATAAAAAAGTTTCAATCTTTTGATAGTTATTATATCTTAAAAACACGCTTTTTGTTTTAACAGCGGGAATTAATTTTAAATTAATTTCTGCCACTTCAGTGTTTTGAATTTGAAAAAATTGATTCCATATTTGGAATCAGGATGTCCAAATTGTGTAAATAGGTAACTTTTATTTTTATACATTTTGAATAATTACATCTGTAAAAATTTTACTTACCATGGTAAAAGGGTAAATACGGTAAATAAGAGTTAAAAAATAATATTATAATAAAACTAAATTACCCTAAAAAGAGTCATAAACTGATTTTTGGTTACATGTCCGACCATGGTCATCTTTGGGTAGATTTTTGGACCCCATGGGGCCAATTGTAGGTGATAGGGACACTTTATTTTAATTAAGTTCAAATAAATACAAAAATGACATAAGCATATATATTTTAGAAAAAAAAAATTTACATAGGGTTATTTATGTCTTATTTTAGACTATAAATATTAATTAGAAAGATAAAAATATTTCCTACATAATTGTATTTTATTTCTAATTTTTAGACATTAAAAAATTTATATTATTTATGACACAATGGTGATGCAGTAACTACCTAATTAAAGAAAAATTAGAATAATTGATATTATAAATACCCTAATAAATGTCATTTGAGTCTTTGTATAAAAAAAATAATTTTATAAGTTAATATGATATATTTGTATTGATTTAATTAACCTTTTAAGAAGTAATAATTCTGTTGTGAGTTTTACAAAAATCAATTATTGAATAGTGTCAAAATTGACATAAAAGCGTTTTTAAAACAAATATTATATTATTAATTGATATTAAATTCTTAAAAATATAAGGATCATCCAAGAGACTTATATCATGATAGATTTATCATTAATAGACCAATTGGGTGTCGGTTGGAGGTATATAGTACGTTTATTAACTATATAATATAACAATACAATGAGACATTGTAAAAGTGAAACTAATTAACTAAGAGTTAATACTAAAAGATAAGGTTAATATAGTAACCCAATCCTATATAAATCCTATTGGTTGAGTTTTTTTCTACCTACCCCCACCATAACCTTTAAATAATCCACTTTGGAGTTATAATAAACCGAATATGAATTTATTATAAATTAATTCATTAAGTTTTTCCTAAAGAGCCCCTCCTCCCCCTTATAAAAGGACCCAACTTTTAACCAATTCTTCAAACCTTCGATGCCTTTTGGTTCATCCAAACCCTTCCAAAATACTCTCTCAAATCACCTCAATTCAACATATAGGCCTTATTTTGATCAAAAATTCATCCTATGGATCCATTTTGATCAAATAAAAAGGAAGAACTTGAAGAAGTGGTAATGTTTTCACCACCCTCTTTCAAGTTCCTTTCTTCTTCAACTTCTTATTTCTTTGTTATTTCTATTCTAAAATAATAAATCCAGTATACCCTATATACTATGATGTTATTATAAATATGGTACAACAATATTCAGTATTCTATACCTCCTTTGAATGACATGTCACCATACGTGCGTACGTACGACTTACCGTCTCCATGTCGTGGGGTAAGTGTTATTAAATACATTATTATTTGGATGGGTATAATAATAATGTTTATTTGATGGAAATAATAAATATAACATTATAAGGATTCGGTAT
Source organism: Viscum album (assembly GCA_963277665.1). Taxonomy (NCBI): domain Eukaryota; kingdom Viridiplantae; phylum Streptophyta; class Magnoliopsida; order Santalales; family Viscaceae; genus Viscum; species Viscum album. The sequence goes on from OY728137.1 coordinate 1,216,689,852, forward strand.
ATATGATACACTATCTAATTGTATATTATTTTAATATCAAAAGAATGATATTTTTGTTTTTGCGTACGTACGGATTACCATCTCCACGACGCGATGAGATTCATTTCCATGTTCACCATTCATCGACGATTATAAAAATATATATTACTAATAAGTATGTAATATATGACATAAAAATTCAACTAGAGATATATATATTTATATATATAAGGATTTATGTACTTACATATATCTTATTCACTTACTTTCATTCAATACTATATGAAAACAGAAACAGCGTTTATGCATACGTACGGACTACCGTCTCCATAAACGGTGTTTTCCATTTCATATATTTGTCTATTATACATATTTATATTATAAATATATATGATATATTTATCATGTTTTATATTATGTAAGTATTTAAATAATGATCTATGTGATACAACCAAGAGTAACATGTTAAAACATGTATGATAAAGAAAGATATTATTACCCGAAATGTTAATTTAACATAGAAATTATTATTCAATGTTTACTATAGAGTGATAAATGAATCATATATGATATCATAAATATTAATATGGTTCTTTTATAATTTAATAACATACTATGATCTTCGTACTGGAGTTGTAATGTACCCTCGACTAAAGGACAGTGTAAGGTAAAGGTTTTTCATCTCACTCCTTATTTCCATGAGATTCATACCATATTGCCAGTATTTCCTTTTTTGTGGTGTATGTACTGCCCATAATTGTATTCTTTGTGTAATAAACTTTAATTTATATATATCTACATATTCATTGTATGACACCTCTTTCATGGGGTGTATGTTTCCTAAGTTACAAAATTGGTAAGGGTTTATTTCACAATCTCTTCATTATCCGAGGATGTTTATATGTAATAATCTACTAGGACTTCATTATCATCCACATCCATGTTTCATAAAAATGTATTTCAAAACATTATTACTATTTACAGAATATGGTTCAATGTCATTTATACCCTTGTTTGAATTTTTTATAAGAAGTTTATAAAGCAATCTTTCTGTTGTTTTCTAAACAAGGTCCTTTTTAACCTTTTCGACAGAATTAAGGTAAGAATATATTTTTTTAACTTATACGGCAGGTGCAGTTATTTTCTGCTGTTATAAAATCGTTGAAACTTCCCTTACAATCTTATAAGAAAATTATAATGTAAATGTTTTATTTTATAATTATGTGACTTTCAAATGATTTCAAAAAGAGAGATATTTCTCTCAAATAGTTTTTATTTCATCTATGTCAATATCCTTTGATGAATTTTAATCTTATTTGAAGTTGATTTATTGTGATAAAAAAAATCCATATTGTATTGAAGGTTTTTTGATATGTTTTAATGTGTATGTGTTATTTTTATATCATTCATGGTTTATAGAGAAAGTATTTACATTTTGTGTTCTAGTTTTAATACGAATGTTTATGTTATATTTCATCCTCTTCATAAGATGAATGTGTTGGACTATTATGTTCCAAGTTGGGGACAAGTAAAAGTAAGCCCTACGGGTTGGTGTCCGGTAATTAGAGGCACTCCGAGTTGGTGTCCGATTATTAGGCGCACTTCTAGTTGGTGTTCAGTTATTAGAGGCAACCCGTGTTGGTGTCCGGTTATTAGAGGCACTCCGGTTTGTTTTTCAGTTACAGTTATCCCCTAGGTCTTGGCACAAGGCCTTGAAAAAGAAATTAAAGTTCAGAATTATGCATTCCATCATTATGAAAGTGGTTAGTGATAATGAATGTGATTATTCGACTAGTAGAATATCTATCTGAGTAAGTGAATGGCATTATTTCATTTTAATTTTTCCTTATTATGATGAAGTTCATGTTTAAAAGGATTTTGTTTTAGTTATACATTACCTTAAATGTTTATGCTTATTTTTGAATGTTTCTGCTGTATTTCTTACCCTTACTGAGCATTTGAGCTCACCCCTTTCTATGTTTTATTTTTCCCAGGATTCCAAGAAGTGTATTGTGATTGATATGCAGGGTTAAGACAAGGGAATAATTACATTCATAACTGATTTTTTATTTTGTTTTGTATGTTATGAAGTATAATGTGACATTCATGTATGTAATATATTTTCCAAGACTGCTAAACTGATCGGTCCTTCAGGACTTGATTCCTTGTAATAATGCCAATGTTATGTAATAATGCACCGACTCTGGGTAACAGGGGTCGGGGAATTATTGTTGGTATCAGAGGAAGTTTAGAAATAACCTTGGAAACTAGATTTAGATAAACTCTAATTAGACCACATATCCTTAAGATATACATTGAGGATTAGTGTAGAAGAAATTCTATGAATTTTGGTATTATAGAGATTTTGTGAGTTTTCTGAGCAATATATCCCTGTCTGGATACGAGCAAGTAGAGGAGGCTCTGGCACAGATGTACCTAGAGGTAAAACCTGAAAACACTGCTTTGAGATAGACTCGAACGAGAACTGGTGCAGGACAACATGCCTTTCTAAACTCTTGGTTACAACACTCCTGGGTGATATTCTTAGGATAATTATCATTTTCTTTACAAACCATTATGAAGGGATCATGAGTATATACTTACTCAAAGAAAACATTTTTATGATTATGGATTATATCCATAAACTGTTCAATTTGTGTTAGTTATTTTACAAGTTTGTAATTATTCATTGCAATTCATAAACTTCCTTAGTTTATGCTATTGTATAGAAATTGCGCCTAATAGAAGGAACGTGAACTCCAGTAATACGTATGATCCAAAGAGTAAGAAAAATCATATCATTCATGGTCCTAATCCATAATTTAGATGTTAAATAGTATCCCACATATTATCATCATATGAAGAAATAGTATCATGTGTTGATAAGATAAGTAAAGAATTCTTGGAGTCCTATGGCTTTGAAGGGAATCCAGAGAAGAAAATGATGGTAGAGAGAAGGAGAGATAAATGGAAGAAGGTAAAGAAGGGTTTTCTCATATGTGATAACCGTGGAAAGAGTCACTTTGGAAAATTCTAGAAGGGAATGGGAGTATGTTATAACTGTGGAGAAAAAGGACACCAAGTATGTGACTGCAAGTGTAAGAAAAAGGTTTCGAATGTACAATTCTTCATCTGCAAGGAGTTTGGACACTACAAAAACCAATGTCCTAGTCATCAGGATATGCCGCAAATGATGCTATTGGATAATAATCAAGTTATGATTCTACCACAGATGAAGAGGAATGAATAGTGTTCTAATGTTTTTATTTTAGAATTATTTCATTTAAGTGTTGTATTAATGATGTTCTGGAAATAATAAAGGATTGTATTGTAGTACTATTTCATTAAGGATTTGAGATTTTATGGTACTAAGAAAAGTGACTCTACAGAAAGTAAATTTTTGGAAATTACATGGTTGAAGGAATGATAAACCTTAATATGGTCCTAATATCGAGGAAGTGATTTTGGAATAAGAGATGATTGATTTTGGTAATTCAGGATGTTGCAGTGTTGTAAAAGAATATATGAGGAAGGCATTCACATGTTATTACCTGGAAAAAAGGATCCTCATTATGCTTAACTTACTTGTAAATTTTGGACTGTGAGTTTGGATAGTAGTATTTTGGATAAGTCTAAATGTTGTAATGGATTAGGTTTTAAAGGTTATTTTTTGATTTTTATAAAAGGGTAACATGCAGACCGTGTGACAACCCGTCGAGTCGGACAAAGCTGCAGGAATCGAACCCACAACCATAGTGTGATTGGAAGTTATCGTCTACCACTCGACTACGTGAAGTATCTGGATTGTATAATGTAGTTTCTTTTTTTAAGAGGATCTGATATGTGAATTATAAATTCATTATATTTGGAACCCTATACGATTAGGATAAATAGAGTATTTTTGAGTTGTATTATGTTTTAGAGTGAAAGATGAGTTTGTGGTAGAAATTTAGTAATGGATAAAACCATAAATATAAATTAATTATATATCCTTATGATTTTAGCCAATCTAATAAATAAATTCCTCAACATTAAGAAAAAGAACTTGGAACAAAAACTTTTTCCTAGATTATACCTTAGATCATCACAAATTTATGACTTTGTGATTGTTGGCCATTTCATAGCTAGGTCCTCTACCACTCTCCATCAGATATTGATGGTTATATTTCTCTTTCATATCCATGTTTTCTTACATGGAACCATAATATGTGTTATTTTCGGTATCCTCCATACTTACCACTCTTTATTTTAAATAGAGGCCTCATTAATCCATTTTTTGATGTGGGATTTCAACTAAGATATTTTGAAATGTCAACCCTGTGTTTCCAATACCGAACATAAATTGCGAGGATGCAATTTATTGAAGGAGGGGAGAATGTAACACCCCAATCTTCCATGGTACGTTTCACTTTGAATAATATAGTAGCGTGCATTTTACGCAACTTTGAGTTCTAACAAACACCACAACCAATCAAAATAGCTGTTATGAATAGTAATACCCATTTTTTGAAATTTTATACATCTTATCTTTCAACATGGACTTCATTTTTTGATTTGGAATATTGAAATTATTTTAGGGTGAATTTTTGATACTTTTCTGATAACATTCATATTTTGATGAATAATAAAAATTACTAAATTTTATTTAAAAACAACATTTTTAATCGAAATAATTAACAGTGATAAATTATTAATTTGAGTGGTTTTAATGTATTTTTAGAATATATTTATACCATTTAATACAGTGTTGTTCATTTTACATAATTTCACAATTAAACCGGACATAAACAAGTATCAATCTTTTGATAGTTATTATATCATAAAAACACGTTTTTTATCTTGAAAGCGGGAATTAATTATAAATTAATTTCAGCCAATTCTGTGTTTTGAATATGGAAAAACCGATTCCATATTTTGATTTAGGATTTCCAAATTTTGTAAATAGTTAAATTTTATTTTTAGACATTTTGAATATTTATTTCGGTAAAAATTTTATTTACCATGGTTAAAGGGTAAATCTCGTAAATAAGGATTAAAAAATAATATTATAATAAAACTAAATTACCCTAAAACGTATCCTAAACTTATTTGTGTATACATTTCCGCCCATGGCCATATTTGGGTCGGTTTTGGGACCCCATGGAGCCACTTGTAGGTGAAAGGGACACCTTATTTTAATTAAGTTAAAATAAATACAAAAATGACATAAGCATATATCTTTTAGAAAAACAATTTTTACATAGATTTATATATGTTTGATTTTAAACTATAAATTTTAATTAGAAAGATAAAAAGATTTCCTACATAATGGTAGTTTATTTATAATTTTTAGACATTAAATATTTTATGTTATTTATGACACAATGTTGATGCAGTAACTACCTAATTAATGATAAATTAGAATAATTGATATTATAAATCCCCAAATAAATGTAATTTGAGACTTTTTATAAATACCAATAATTTTATAAGTTAATATGTTATGTTAGTATTTATTTATGTATCTCTGTTAGAAGTAATCATTTCGTTGTGATTTTTACCAAAATCAATTATTGAATAGTGTCAAAATTAACATAAAAGAGTTTTTAAAAAAAAATTATATTATTAATTGATATTAAATTCCTAAAAATATAAGGTTCGGCCAAAAGACATATATCATGATAGGTGTATCATTAATGGACCACTTCTAGGTCTCTTGGATGTATATAGTTTGTTTATTAACAATATAATATAAAAATACAAATATACATTGTAAAAGTGAAACTAATTAACTAAGAGTTAATACTTAAAGGTAAGGTTAATATAGAAACCCAAACCTGTCTCAATCTTATTGGTTGAGTGTTTTTTGACCTATCCCTAACTTAATCAATAAATAATACACTTTGGAGCCATTAGAAACCAAATATGAATTTATTATAAATTAATACTTTATGTTTTTCTTAAAGAGCCCCTCCTCCCCCTTATAAAACGACCCAACTTCTATCAAAGTCGTCACACCTTCAAATCCTTTTGTATCGGCCAACCCCTGGAAAAATACTCTCTCAACATCCCTCAATTCAAAATAGAGGACTTATGTTGATCATAAATCCATCCTAAGGATACATTTTGATTAAATCAAAAGGAAGAACCCGAAGAAAAGGTAATGTTTTCACCACCCTCTTTCAAGTTCCTTTCTTCTTCTACTTCTTCTTTCTTTATTATTTCTATTCTAAAATAATAAATCCAGTATATCCTATATACTGTGATGTTATTATAAATATGGTACAACCATATTCAGTATTCTATCCATCATTTGAATGACTTTTCACAATACATGTGTACGTATGGCTTACCGTCTCCACGTCGTGGTGTAATTGTTATTCAATACATTATTATTTGGATGGGTATAATAATGATTTGTATTTGATGTAAATAATAAATATTAAATTATACAGATTCTATGTATATATGATATACCATCCAATTATATATTATTTTAATTTCAAAAGAATGATATTTTCCCTCATGCGTAAGTACGGATTACTATCTCCACGACGCGATGAGATTCATTTCGAAGTTCACCATTCATCGACGATTATAAAAATATATATTACTAATAAATATGTAATATATGACATAATAATTCTACTAGAGATATATATATTTCTATATATAAGGATTTATGTACTTACATATATCTTATTCACTTACTTCCGTTCAATACTATATGAAAACAGAAACAACGTTTATGCATACTTACGGACTACCGTCTCCATAAACGGTGTTTTCATTTTATATATATGTCTAATATAAATATTTATATTCTAAAAATATATGATATATTTATCATGTTTTATATTATAGAAGTATTTAAATCAGGATCCAAGTGATACAACCATGAGTAACAAGTTAAAACATGTACGATAAAGAAAGAGATTATTACCTGAAATGTTAATTTAACATAGAAATTATTTATAAATTGGTATTATAGAGTCATAAATGTTTCATGTATGATATCATAAATATTAATATGGTTCTTGTATAATTTAATAACATACTACGATCTTTGTACAGGAGGTTTAACATACCCTCGACTAAAGGAAAGTGCAAGGTAAGGTTTTTTCATCTCACTCCTTATTTCCGTGAGATTCATGCCATATTACCACTATTACCTTTTGTGTGGTGTATGTACTGCCCATAATTGTATTTTTTGTATAATACACTTTAATTTATGTGTATCTAAATATTAAATGTATGATACCTCTTTCATAGGGTGTATGTTTTGTAAGTTACCAAATTGGTAAGGGTTTATTTCGTAATCTCTTCATTATCCGTGGTTGTTTATATGTAATAATCTACTAGGACATATTTATCATACACATCTATGATTCTTAAAAATGTATTTCAAAACATTTTTACTATTAACATAATATGGGTTAAAATCATTTATACCCTTTTTTTACTTTTTATATGATGTTTACAAAGGAATCTTTTCATCGTTTTCCAAACAAGGTCCTTTTTTACATTTTCAACAGAATTAAGGTAAGAATGTATTTTTTTTAACTTATACGATGGGTGCAGCTATTTTCTGCCATTATAAAATCATCAAATAATACCTTATAAGATTATAAGAAAAATTTAAAATTAAATTTTTTATATTATAATTATGTGACTTTCAAATTATTTTAAAAAAAAAATAGATATTTCCCTCAAATATTTTTTATTTCATCTATGTCAACATCCTTTGATGAATTTTAATATTATTTGAAGTTGATTTATTATGATACAAAACATCCATATTGTATTGAAGGTTTTGTGATATGTTTGAATGTGTATGTGTTATTTTTATATCATTCATATTTTATGGAGACTTTATCTACATTTCGTGTGCTAGTTTTAATACGAATGTTTATGTTATATTTCATCTTCTTCATAAGATGAATGTGTTGGAATAGTATGTTCCGGGTTGGGGATCAGTAAATATAAGCTCTCCTGGTTGGTTTTCGGTTATTAGAGTCTCTCCGGGTTGGTGTTCGGTTATTAGATGCTCTCCGGGTTGGTGTTCAGTTATTAGAGGCACTCCGGGTTGGTTTTCGGTTACAGTTAGCCCCTAGGTCTTGGCACGAGGCCTTGACAAAGAAATTAATGTTCAGAATTATGCATTCAATCATTATGAAAGTGGTTAGTGATATTGCATGTGATTATTTGACTAATAGAATATCTATGTGAATAAGTAAATGGAATTATTTCATTTTATTTTTTCCATATTCTGGTGAAGTTCATGTTTAAAAGGATTTTATTTTAGTTATACATTACCTTAAATGTTTATGATTATTTATGAAAGTTTCTGTTGTATTTCTTACCCTTACGGAGAGTTTGAGCTCACCCCTTTCTATGTTTTATTTTTCCCAGGATTCCAAGAAGTGTTTTGTGATTTATATTCAAGGTTAATACAAGGGAATAATGGCATTCATAAAGGATTTTTTTAAGTTGTTTTGTATGTTATGAAGTGTAATGTAAAATTTATGTATGTAATATATTTTCCAAGACTGCTAAACTGATCGGTCCTTCAGGACTTGATTCCTTGTAACAATTCCAATGTTATGTAATAATGCACCGACTCTGGGTAACTGGGGTTGGGGCGTTACAACCTAAATGATAATATTTTATTCCTAAGGTTGTTTTTGGTCGAGATAAACTTGTCCAATAGAATTAGGACGTGTGTGAGGGTAACATTAATATCATTTTTACCCTTAAATACCCTTTTACATTTAACAGTGGTAAAAAAAGTAAAAAGTTACTATTCACCAATTATTTTATTCATCTCAGTGAACCACATATTACTCCTTGATATTAACTGTGTCTCTCGGATTTTTGAAATTCTGCTCATAGAAGTGGTAAAATTCTGTTTTATGTATATTTGGAAAAGGTCCTAGGAGGTGTGTAAAAGGCAGTGAAAAGTTCAATAAAATTTTTATATATCTAAAATTATTATAAACCGACTACAACGAATTACATTGAACTTATATAGGTATTATGTATCTATTTTGACATTAAATAATTTAAATAAAATAAATTATTATTTAAATAAAAATTTGTTTTTAAACTATAAATTAGTGTTTTTCAGTATTCATCAAAAATTAAAAGTTATCAGAAAAGTACCAAAAATATTACCCTAAGATAATTTTGATATTCTGAATCCAAAAATGAAGTCCATTTTTAAAGATAAAATGAATAAAAATTCAAAAAGTGGGTATTAAATTCCATAATGGCCAGTTTGATTGGTTGTGGTGAGTGTTAGAACTCAAAGTTGCGTACAACACACGCTATTGTATTATTCAAAGAGAAGCGTACTATGGAAGCTTGGGGTGTTACATTCTCACCTCATTAAATAAATTTCATCCTCATAATTTATGCTAGGTATTGGAAACTTGTGGTTGACATTTCAAAATATCTTTGTTGAAATCCCACATAGAAAAATTGATTAATGAGGCCTCTATTTAAACTAAATAGTGGTAAGTATGAATGTTACCGAAAATAACACAAACTATGGTTCCATGTAGGAAAATATGGATATGGAAGAGAAATATGACCATAAATATCTAATGTAGAGTGGTATAGAACATGGATATGAAAAGGCCAATAATCCCAAAGCCATAAATTTGTGATGATATAAGGTACCAACTAGGACAACATTTTTTTTTTATGTTTCTTTTTTTAATGTTGAGAAATTTATTTATGAGATTGGGTAAGATCATAAGGAGATATAATTACATTTTTATTAGAGTTTTAACCCTTAATAAAATTCTACCACAAACTCATATTTTACTACAAAACATAATACAACTCATAAATACTAAATTTATCCTAATCGTATAGGGTTACAAATATAATGAATGTATAATTCACATATCAGACCCATTAAAAAAAGAAATAACATTATGAAATCCAGGGACATCACGTAGTCTAGTGGTAGGTGATAAATTCCAATCGCACTATGGTTGTGGGTTCGATTCCCACAGCTTTGTCTGATGCGATGGGTTGTCACACGATCTGCGTGTTGTCATTTTATAAAAATCCAAAAATAACCTCTGAAACATAATCCATTATAACCATTAGACTTATCCAAAATACTACTATACAAACTCACAGTCCAAAATTTATAAGGAAGTTAAACAAAATGAAGTTCATTTTTTCCCATGTAATAACATGTGAACACCTTCACCATGTTTTATTATAAAACATAGTAACATCCTGAATTACCATAAAACCTTATTGATTGCATTCATTCTCCCTTATTACTTATATAATAATGGATATACTTCTTCTATAAATATTTTTGTAAACTCCAACAAATAAAAATCATTAACTAGTTTCAAGGTATTCAATAATATCCAATATAATTTACCCAAATAAACCATATCTTATTTCAAAATAAGTACCTCAATATTAGGACCATATTAAGGTTTATCTTTCCTTAAAACATGTAATTTACAAAAGGGTTAACTCGTTGTAGAGTTACTTTTCTTATTACCATAAAATCTCAAATCCTCAATTAAATAGTACTACAGTACAATCCATATTTATTTCGAGAACATCATTGATACAACTCTAAAATGAAATAATTCTAAAATAACAACATAAGAACACTAGTCATTCCTCTTCATTTGTGTTAGTATCATAACTTTATTATTATCCAATAGCATCATTTGGGTCATAGTCTGATTACTGGGACACTGGTTAAGGTAGTGTCCAAACTCTTTGTAGATGAAGCATTGTACATTTGAAACATTTTTCGTACACTTGTAGTCACGTACTTGGTGTCCTTTTTCGATACACTTATAAAATACTCCCATTACCTTCAAGCATTTTCTAAGGTTATTCTTCCCACAGTTATAACATTTGGGAAAATCCTTCCTTACCTTCTTCCCTTTATCTGTCCTTCTCTATACCATCCTATTCTTCTCTGGATTCCCTTCAAAGCCATAAGACTCCGATAATTCATTACTTATCTTATCAACACGTGATACTCTTTCTTCATATGATGATAATATGCGGGAGAGTATTTACCTTCTAAATTATAGATTAATACCATGAAATATATGATCCTTCTTACTCTTTGGATCATGCATATTGCTGGAGTTATCATTCCTTATACTGGGTTCCTTTTCTAAACAATGGAATACACTAGATTAGTTTATGAATAAAAATTCTTAATCCCAAACTTTTAAAACACTAAACATAAATTAAAAAATTTATTGATATAATCCATAATCATAAAAATTTCTTCTTTGAGGAATTATATACTCATAAACCCATCATAATGGTTTGTAAAGAAAATGAGAATTATCCAAAGTATATCTTCTGGGAGCGTCGTAACCAAGAGTACAACAAGGCCCGTTGTTGTGCACCAGTTCTCGTTCAAGTCTAGCTCAAAGCAGTGCTTTCGAGTTTTACCCCTAGGTACATCTGTGCTACAGCCGCCTCTACCAGCTCGTATCTAGATAGGGATGTATTGGTCGAAAATCTCTGAAAATATCTACAATACCAAAATTCTAGGAAGTTCTTCTATATTAATCCTCAAAGTCCATCATAGGTCTATGTGCTATAATAAGAGTTTATCTAAATCTAGCTTCAAAGGATATTTCTAAACTTCATCTAATACTAATTGTAACGCCCCGACCCCAGTTACCCAATGTCGATGAATTATTTTAATACATTGGTATGATTACATGGAATCATGTCCCGAAGAACCGATCCGTTTAGCATTCTTGGAAAATAGATTACATACATGAATGTTACATTACACTTTATAACATACAAAAAAACATAAATAATCTTTTATGAACACCATTATTACACTGTCTTAACACTGTATATCAATCATAATACACTTCGTGGAATCTTGGGAAAATAAATCATAGAAAGGGGTGAGCTCAAACACTCAGTAAAGGTAAAGAATACAGCAGAAACAATCAAAAATAAGCATAAACATTTAAGGAAATGTATAAAACTAAAACAAAATACTTTTTAACTTGAACATCCTCATAATATGGCAGATATAAATTGAAATAATTCCATTTACTTATTCGCATGGATATTATACTAATCGAATAATCATATGAAATATAAATAACCAATTTCATAACGACGAAATACATAATGTCAGACTATCATAACAACGTAGCCAAGGCCTCGTACCAATACTACAAATAAGATTTTGTCAAGGCCTCGTGCCAAGATAGTAGTTTGTCTCATTAGACCTACCAATGCATCGAGGACCTATAGAAGGCTCCACCCGTCACTTACTATGTCCAATCCATTCCTCATTTGAAAAGTTTTAAACATAACATAAAAATTCATATTAAAACTAGCATAAAAAATGTCAATACATTACCCATAAACCATGAATGGTATAAAAATAACACATCCATAGTCAAACATATCACAAAAACATCAACAAAATATTGAAGATTTGTATCATGATAAATCAACTTCAAAACAAGTTTAAAATCCATTAAAGGATCTGACGTTGATGAATATGATTTGTAAAACTCTTTGAGAGAAATACCCCTTTTTCATGAAAACATTTATAAGTCACACAATTTTGAAAAGAATTCATTTAAAGAAATTTTTTAATCAAAGTGTCCCATACAACTTTGAAACTTTTGAACGGAATTAACATTTTAAAAACATTCATGTCCATATAAATAAATGCTTAAAAACAATTTTGAAGACATGGACACTAATGAGAAAGATTCAGAAGAATAAATATTTAAAACATTAAAAATGATTTTTTTGTAAAAGGTCCCTTAAAATAATCCCTTTTGAAACTCTTTATAAAACATGGACATGGATAATAAATATGTCCAAGTAGATAATTACATAAAAACAACCTCGGATAAGAAAGAGATTGTGAAATTAACCCTTACCAATTTGGTAAAATACGAAACATACACCCCATGAAAGAGGTATCATACAATGAATATGTAAATACACATATGTTAATGTTTATTACACAACAAATATAGTTATGGGTAGTACATACACCACACAAAAGGTAATAGTGGCAATATGGCATGAATCTCACGGGAATAAGGAGTGAGATGAAAACCCAGTACCTTGCACTTTCCTTTAGTTGAGGGTAAGGTTAGCCTCATGTATGAAGACTATAGTATGTTATTAAATTATACCAGAACCATAATAATATTTATGATATCATACATTATTCATTTATGACATTATACTACCCATTTAATAATAATTTCCATGTTATATTAATATTTTGGATAATAATCGGTTTCTTTATCATACGTGTTTTAACTTGTTACTCTTGATTGTGTCACTTAGATCATTATTTAAATACTTCCAGAATATAAAAAATGATTTATTTTTCTTATATATTTAGAATATAATTTTTTTTAATGACGTATATATGAAATGGAAAACACCGTTTATGGACGGTAGTCCGTACGTATGCATAAATGCTGTTTCCGTTTTCATATAGTATTGAACAGAAGTAACTGAATAAGATATATGTAAGTACATAAATACATATATATATAAATATATATATATCTTCAGTAGCATTATTATTTCATATATAACTTACTCATTAGTAATCTATATTTTTATAATCGTTGATGAATGGTGAAATTGGAAATGAATCTTATCGTGTCGTGGGGACGGTAATCCGTACATACGCACGAGCGAAGATATCATTATTTTTATATTAATATAATATATAATTGAATGGTATATAATTTATACCGAATCCCTATCATGTTATATTTATCATTTACATCAAATACACATCATTATTAGACTCATCCAAATAATAAAGTATTGAATAACAATTACACCACGGCGTGGAGACGGTAAGCCATACGTACGCACGTATGGTGACATGTCATTCAAAAGGTGGATAGAATAATGAATTTGGTTGTAAAATAATTATAATAACATCAAATTATATAGAATATACTAGAGTTATTATATTATAAAGAAAACATCAAAGAAAAAGGAAGTGGAAGAAGAAAGGAACTTGGAAGAGGGTGGTGAAATCATTACCTCTTCTTCGGGTTCTTCCTATTGATTTAATCAATAGGGCACAGTAGGATGGCTTTATGATAGAAATAAGTACTCTAGTATGAAGGGAGTATATTTTAGAGGGTATTTGGTCAGGGGTTGTCTGAGCAAAATGGCTTATCAGGTGTGAATTAGAGATAAGGGGGAGTACCCTTTTATATGATGGGTGAGGGGAACCTTAGGAAAAACTTAAAATACTATTTTATAATAAATTTAATATTCGGTTTATAATGGCTCAAAAGATGATTATTTAAATTATATGGTGGGGATAAGTCGAAAAAAACCCAAATAATAGGTTTTAGACAAGTTTAGGTTAGCATTTTAACCTTATCATTTACATTTAACTCTAAGTTAAATAATTTAACTTTTACCATGTATTCTTGTATTCTTGCACTATATGGATAATAAACATACAATATAATGCCAATAGAACCCCAATTGGTTCATTAATGTCATATATATTATTATATAAGCCTTTTGGACAAACCATAGATTTATAAGACCATTATATCAATTAATAATATAATATTTGTTTTAAAAACTATTTTATGTCAATTTGGACACTATTTGGTATTTCTTTTTTTAAAATAATAAGAACATTAATAATTAATAAAATACATTTAATCAATCTTAATATTTAAAATTCACCTATAAAATTCATGTATATCATAAAAACATTGAAATTATTTTTATTTTAAAATTTATAATACAATTTATTTCATTCTTTCATGAATAAGGTAATTACTGCATCATCATTGTGTCATAAATAAATTTATTTATATAATGTATAAAAATTATAAATAAAATACCATGATGTAGGAAATATTTTTATATTTCTAATTAATAATTATAATCGAATTTATCTTATGTAAAACCATATATTAAAAATGTATTAGTTACTAAAATTTGATTTTAACTCATTTAACTCTTCTTTGAATTAAATAATAATAAATTTCATAATCTAATCCAAGTGGGCCTAAATGATAATATTTTATTCCTATGGTTTTTTTTGGTCGAGATAAACTTGTCCAATAGAATTAGGACATGTGTGAGGGTAATATTAATATCATATTTACCCTTAATTACCATGTTTACTTTTAACCGTGGTAAATAAAAGTAAAAATTTACTATTCACAAAAAAATATTTTCATCTCATTGAACAAAACATTACTCCTTGATATTAACCGTGTCTCTCAGAGTTTCTAAATTCAGCTCACAGATGCGGTAAAATTAAGTTTTATGTGTATTTGCAAAAGCTCTTAGGAGGTGGGAAAACGACGGTGAAAAGTTCAATAATATTTTTATATATCTAAAATTATTATAAACTGACTCCAATGAATTACATTGAACATGTATAGGTATTATTTATCTATTTTTACATTAAATATTTTAAATTAAATAAATAATAATTTAAATAAAAATTCAGTTTTAAACTATAACTCATTGTTTTTCAATATTCATTAAAAATTAAAAGTTATCAGAAATGTACCAAAACATCACCCTAAGATAATTTCGATATTCCCAATCCAAAAATGAAGTCAATTTTGAACAATAAAATGTATAAAATATCAAAAATTGGGTATTACGTTTCATAGTGGCAAGTTTGATTGGTTGTGGTGTGTGTTAGAACTCAAAGTTGCGTACAACACACACTACTGTATTATTCAAAGAGAAACGTTCCATGTAAGCTTGAGGTGTTACAAATAACATGAGGAATAAAATATATTTTATAAAATAGGAATATAAATAGATAAAAAGATAAGAATAAACATAAATGCATGATAAAGCATGATAATCATACCATGGAAATGTGGAAACCACACTTAACATGGAATTAGAATGAGCCAAGGCTCATTGCACATGGAGAATGACTAAACCCTCAATGTAAATGGAGCATGAGTAAACCCTAATTTCACATGAATTATCATTATTAAACACACATTTCCATGAAATATCAATAATCTATACTTTTCCCAATGCATTGGAGCCCTATCAGTGGGAACCCTTCTTAAACATTTCATTTCATGAATAAATGTTCCACAAGAATCATAAAAAGTTGAATCATTCAACATAATATTTTATTGAAAGATAAAAAAGTTGAAAATATATAATAAACTATCAAAAAAATAAATAAATTTTCATAAATTTAAATACCTTTGATAGTGAAATGGGCATGGTATTACTATACAAGGACTTTGGATTGGAAAAACATGGTGCAATTTCGGCAGCATAACGACGTGACATAAGAATTCAAAAAAGGTTTTATGAGAGAGAATGGGGTGTATCATCATATTTAAATGAAATGGACTTTAAGCTGTAATATAGATACATTCCAAACAAATTTAATGGAATTTATATTCATGACACAAAATAATTTCTTGAATGTAAATGAGGAGAGAAAAAATTCCATTCGAAATTTCGGCATAGTAAATGGAATACATGGGGAGCATTTAATGATAGTGGAATGGGTCTCTCAACCTTCAAACATATAAATTTATGTATGGGGGAGGTGAAAAACCATACCCCAACATATATAATTGAAATTAATAGGGCATGACAACTTAATTGGTATTGGACAAAAATGAAAAGGGAAAAAAACCCATACTTGGATGTGTGTTACCAAAGGCCTGAGAGATGCTTGAGAGAGGATTCTTGGAAGCCAGAGGCACTATGGTAGGATAATATATAGAGTATGGAAGAGTTTGGATGAACTATAAAGTCTTTTAGTGGGATGTAAGTGGGAGCATGGGAGGGTTTACGTAGGAAAGGTGAAAATATTCTTTATTATTTAGGTTTGGGAGACCTCACATTAAACTAATCCAAACCACCCAGAAGCCCATGGTTTTTTCCATGTTTTTTGTTAAATGGAAGTGGAAAACAATATTGTGTAATTACAAAGTCCAAAACTCTTAAAATAATTGGGTTACTTATGTAGAGGCGAGTCACACACCCAAGGAAAAAAATTTAAAAAGAAAAAATGTTTAACAAATCTTGAACAGTCCACTAAAGATTTGTAAAATAAATCAAACAAACCCAAAATCATTTTATTTTATTGTTAAAACATATATTAGACGAAAATAAAGTTTATAATATTTTATTACATAACTATTGGAAAAATATGATGTCATAAAACACATTATATATTTAATCGGTATTTATTTTTTACCCAAAAATTTGACTCTCATGAAATTTATGAAAATTTCTCCTTTGGATAATTTCAACATCCTGATTCCAGAAATAATATTCATTTAATCTAAATAACTTTCTAAATATGTTATGTTTCACTTATAAAATAATAACCGATATTTATCAAAAATTCATATGTTTTGAAAAAAATGGACTTCAAGCCTTAATAAAAATTACAATTGCATTTATAATATTATACTATCATTTATATTTAATAAATATTAATTTAATAATAATAATATTTTATTGAAATATTATTTAATTTAAAAATCCATTAATTCATCAAAATAGATTTCTTAGTTGAACATTAACAGAAAACACTATTTGTGCTTTAAAAAATATTTACAAGGTAACAATAATAAAATGAATGTATATTCATTATTATATACAAAAATAATGTTAATAACCATAGCACTGGGGTATTTTTAAATAACACCTTATAACACCCACAGAAGACTGAAGAGTAAGGTGTGTGATGGTGACAAACTCTTGGGTGGCTCAGATAAAATTTCTCAGTTGGTAATCTCTAATAACTTTACCTTCTTTCATAGGTGGTCCCAAACAAGTTTAACATATTCAATCTCGACTTGGGAGTGGTCAAGAGTGAAGCCCTAAGATGCAACCACCTTTCTGAGGTATGACCAATCAGCTTTGTATTGGGGACGTCTACTGGATGAGGCCATAACTTCCATTGTCTGAGTAAATTTGATTTGTTAAAGCCCTATATTTATAATAATCATGTGATCATTGTTCAATGAATATATTATCAACGGTCACAATTCATAACAGTATTTTAAATCTAATAACATATAATCAAATAATTTTACATTTTATATAAATTTTTTATAAAAAGATACATTTAATTAGATCATGAGGGATTTCCATTAATTAATGTTTGGGTCACTACAGAAAATGACAACAATACAGTTCATAGGAAGACCATGTAAAAAGAGATCATTAAATTAAAAGAAGAAGTCAAGAAAATAGAGACTTCATTACCCCAATTGGTGATAATATGTGTTGATATCACTAAAGAATATTATATATAAAATGTTAATATAATGGATTTAGAAAATTAATATTATAGAGTCTAGATGGATTGGTTTAAATAAATAAAAATGAAAAATATAGTCATTGAGATGATTGATGTGACATTGCATGCATTGGAAGAACTAGAAAAACATCATTTTTGTCAAGAATGCTAAATATGAGATCAATGTAATTATAATCAAGGATAATGATACATAGATATATGAAATGAAAATATTTCCAGAAGACAAATGTATAAAAATATTTAATTAATGTGAACATAGATTCAAATCAATGGAGGATGATAAATTAATCTTAAATATAAAAATTCATGAACATTGATTGAAAATAGAGTGTTTTGAAAATGTTCTAGTGGAGTCTTCAAAACAAGATGAAATAAGGTTTTCTACAAAATGATTTCTTTCCATACCAAAATATAAAGATAATTATTATCATAAAATAAATCAATACAGTGGAATGATCATATTTAAATTATATAAATATTATTCCTAATCAGTATTAATGAAAATGGTAAATTATATTTCTATAAATAATGATTGTAATGATTTAGGATCAATGCATGGTGTAGTTTTATAATTAAAACATGTAAAAGATGATGGATGAGGAAATGGGATGATGTTCTCACTACTACAACTACAGTGTTCAAAAATATCTATTGAACAATTAATTCACCAAAAATAGGACATAATAACAATTTTGGGAGATAATATTATTAATCATTCAAATCTAATTGGGTTACTGTAACACCCCGAGATTTTATGAAAAATATTCTTTTTAATTTCACTAATGTCTTGTGTTATACACTACACCAAAAGGATCTTTCACAACACACATCTCTGACCTGGCTTGAATTACACGCAATCGCGACCTTCCACGATAGCATGTGTTGTACGCAACACCAAGTTTCGCTAAACAACAATATGCTATTAAGATATTATTAAAACTAGCCGTTATGAATAGTAATAACCACTTTTTGAAATTTTTTAAATTTTATTTTTCAAAATGGACTTCATTTATGGATTCGGAGTATCGAATTTAGCCTAAGGTGAAATTTTGGTACTTTTCGGATAACTTTCATATTCTGATGAATAGTGAAAATTACTAAATTTTAATTAAAAACAACTTTTTTAATCGAAATAATTAATAGTGAAAAATTATTAATATGAGTGGTTTTAAAGTATATTTATAATATATTTTTACAATTTAACACAATTTTGGACATTGAATGTAATTTCACATTTAAACCAGTTATAAACAAGTGTTAATCTTTTGATAGTTATTATCTCTTAAAAACACGCAATTTGTTGTGACAACGAAAATTAATTATAAAATTAATTAATGTAACTTATATGTTGGGAATTTTTTAAAATAGAAATCATTTTTGAATTCAGAATATCAATTATAGACTAGGGTGAAATTTTCGTACTTTTCTGAAAACATTCAATTTTTGATGAATAGTGAAACCACTAAGTGGTGGGTTAAAAACTGAATTTTGCATAAAACGTAATTTTACCGCTTCTGTGAATGAAATTTCGAAAATCCGACAGACAAGGTTAATATCAAGGACTAAAATTTGGTTCAATGAGATGAAAATAATTTTTGGTGAATAGAAACTTTTTACTTTTTTTTCCCCGGTTAATAGTAAATAGGGTAACTAAGGGTAAATATGATATTACTATTACCCTAACACATGTCCTAATTCTATTAGATAAGTGTAATTCGACCAAAAAAAACCTTATGAATATAATATGACCATTTAGGTCCACTTGTATTAGATTATGACATTTAATATTATTTTATTTAATGAATAGTTAAAATAGTTAAAATCAAAGTTTAATAACTAAAACATTTTTAATATGGGGTTATACATAAGCTAAATTAGACTATAAATATTAATTAGAAAGCTAAAACGATTTAATACATAATGATATTTTATTTATAATTTTTTGACTTTAAATTAATTAATTTATTTATGACACAATGATGATGCAGTAATTACCCTTTTAAGGAAATGTTAACAAAATTGATGTTATAAATGCTCAAATAAATGTAATTTGTGACTTTTTATGAATTAAACTAATTTTCTAGGTATCTAAGATATATTAGTGTTTATTTAATCAACTTGGTTTGAACATATAATTCTGTTATGACTTTCACAAAAATCATATATCAAATAGTGTCAAAATTGACACAAAATAGTTTTTAAATCAAATATTATATTATTAATTGTTATTTTATTCGTAAAAATCTATGGTTCGGCCAAATGACTTAGATAAGGATATATATATTAATAATAAACAACCTGGGGTTCGTTTGGCATGTTATAGTAAGTGTATTAACCATATAGTGTAAGAAAACAAAAAGACACGGTAAAAGTTAAATTATTTAACATAGAGTTAAATCTAATTGATAAGGTTAAAATAATAACCTAAACTTGTCTAACTCCTATTGGTTGATAGTATTTCGACCCATCCCCACTTTAGCTTCGAAATAAGACCCTTTGGAACCATTATAAACCGATTTTGACTTTAATATAAAATAATATTTTGAGATATTCCTAAGGTGCCCCTCTCCTCCCTTATAAAAGGACACCTCCTCCCCCTCCTCCTCACACCAATTTGAGCATTAAGGCTCGGCCAAACCCTGCCTAAATCCCTTCTCCACTTCACTAAAATAATCCTAGAGGTCCTGGTCTTCTTCAAAGACCAATCTTAGTTCCCTAAGTGAAGGATTCAAAGAGGCGTTTCAAAGAAGAGGTAATATCCATTACCGATCTTTTCAATTTCTTTCTTCTTCAACTTCTTCTTATTTTGTTGTTTCATGACAAAGTAATAACATCAGTATTACTTACATACTGATATGTTATTATAAATATGAAACATCCCTAATTCACCTTCTATCCATCCTATGGAAAAATGAAATCACCGCACGTGCGTACGTACAGAATACCGTCTCCACGCCGTGGTGTACTCTATTTTCCACCATCACCTTACAATGATGGGTATAATGGTGTAATGAGTAACTATATATTATTATTATAAAGTTTTATTGATACTGAAATAGTATAAATACACTTAAATACAATTCCATGATCATGGGAACAATATCGTCGCTCGTGCGTACGTACGGAATACCGTCTCCACGATGTGATGCGACTCGTTCTACATGATCATAATTACATAGTACTAATATAAATGAATTGAATGAATAATTATGATATATGTTACACTAATAAAATTCTGGATATAAGGTATCTATACCCTTAAATGAATAATAAGAATTTATTCGGCAAAACACGCATAAGAACAAAAGGCAATAAAGACCCGAGTAACAAGTAACAATGAAATATTACTAATAAGAATCTAAGAATATGACCATATATGATATCATATCAATATGTATGATTCTGGAATAAGTCAATAACATTATTTAACCCATTATACAGGAGCTTCAGACACGTACAAAGCAAATCAGACCTAAGGTAAGGGAAATATCACAATCTCACTTTTATCCGAGATGGTTTTTACTTTGGTAATTACTGGGGTGTATTTTATCATCCACATCCATGTTCCCTAAATATGTAATATTGTTTCCATCCTTATACAATAGTTTATATCCAATTTTACCCTTCAGTGTGTTTTTAGTTAAAGATATGAAAGGAATCTTTTGTCATTTTT
Organism: Viscum album; assembly: GCA_963277665.1. Taxonomy (NCBI): domain Eukaryota; kingdom Viridiplantae; phylum Streptophyta; class Magnoliopsida; order Santalales; family Viscaceae; genus Viscum; species Viscum album. The sequence continues at coordinate 1,216,711,811 of OY728137.1, forward strand.
CGTACAAGGTACTTTTTGACTTTTCCGACAAAAGTACGAAGAATGCTTTTTTTAACTTATACGGCATGAATGGATTTTTAAAACATTATTTACAAGAATCTACCTTTACATGTTTTCATGTTTATTTTTAATCAACTTCTTTTAGTTTATAATTGTATGACATGTTAAGAAAAAAAAGTGTTTTTGAAGTAGAAAGGATATTTTCCTCAAGAATGGAGTTCAAATGTTTTATCAAGATTATTTTCCATCTAAGATAATATAGGGTTCTGTTTTTATCCCTATTATTACATTGATTTGATTATGTTTTGAGGAAATTATTTTTCTGAAGTCATTTACCTTATATGATTTGTTTTATGATGTCATGATGTTTCAAGAATCCCATTTTTGTTACATGTGTTATGCGATGATGTATGATTTATGATTATGTGGCACACATAAGAAAGGATTCATTATAAGATTTGTGGGACCTATATCTCCCTCCAATGAATTGGGTAATGATTTTATATCTCATGAGATAGACATGGCTGGAACGGTAGGTTATACCGGTTCAGTGAAACAGGACTGAAACGAGGGTGACTCGGTTCAGAAAGGGGCTTTGTCCACTAAGATAGTCTTGGCAATGAGTCTTGATTAACAAGAAATGATTCTCTATGATTATGTGTGTATGCCACAAAGTTTCATGTTTTAAGTTATTATTATTGTGATTACATTTCACTGCCATGATTTATACCGTGTTATGAAATTATGATCTCTTTTGCAGGTTAAGATTTCCAAAAGTTATGTGCTTGTGTATACGATGAGATTTATATTTCATTTGTTTACCCTTACTGAGCATTTGAGCTCACCCTTTTATGTTTTCTTTTCCCCAGGATATAAAGAAAGGTTTTAGGTAAAAAAAGGGAAGATCTTTATGGGAGATATTGGAGATCTTTCACCACAATTAGAAGATTACGTTCTGAGTTTCCAAAGACACTAAACTATTACGATCCTTGTGTGTGTATTTTTTGTTATGTACTAAGTATTCCACAAAAGTAATGTAATGTTCATGTACGTCAGGCTTCGGGTCTCTACAGTTGGTATCAAAGGAAAAGGAGGTAGGAATGTATCCGATCCTTGGGAACTCTCACATGTGAGCATTGGACGAAGCATGTCTCTCCGCCCAAGGGCTTCATGAGGAAATGGCTGCCACTGGGGATGGTGGTGTGTCCCGCCCAGGGGGTGTAGCCGCCCATGGAGTGCCCTGATAGGTATCAATTGTAGTCCACTGGAAGTAATTCCAGACCGCTACAGTTGGTATCAGAGGAAAGGTTTAGTCAACCTTTGGAAACTAGGATGCGAGAACTTTAGTGAGATCCCTAGAGATATTTATAAGGTTTGTCTAGGGATGTCCCTAAGGATAAGTATACGTATAGGATACAGTCTTATAGTTACGGTAACAATATTAGAATTTAACCTAAGAAGTTAGATATTGAGGATACTCCCCCTTTATTATGTTGTTTTCCGTAGCATGATTTTTGCGTCTCACGCTATTCTTTTTGGGTTTTAGACGATGGCTGGAACCCGAAGGAACCGTGTTGATCAATGCAATGGACAATGCAATGATTTCCCTCTTGAACAAACAAATGTTATGGGAGATGGAGTGCAAAATCTTTTTTCTATACTTACACAAGCTATGAATCATTCTGGGCTTCCAAATGAGCAGAGAAGGGAACAATATTCTATTGAGTCCTTCATGAGTCAACGTCCACCTTCTTTCAGTGGGACTTCTGATTCCAAATGTTTCTGAACAATGGATCAGTAAAACTGAAAAGATATTTTCAGTTCTTCAATGTCTTGAACATGATAAAGTCATCTTAGTAGTATATCATTTGGAAGGAGAAGCTGATCAATGGTGGAATCTTATCAAGAATACGAGGCCATGAGATGAAATTGAGTCCATGGAATGGGACGAGTTCAAGAACTTATTTTTCAATAAGTACTTCCCTCGTATTCTTAGAATAATGGTGGAGAAGGAGTTTCTTAAATTAAAGCAAAAGGATGAAGAATCTGATGGTATATACGAAGTGATTTTTACAAGACTTGCAAGGTATGCATCTGGCATTATCATTCAACCTGGAAGTAAGGTTGATCGATTTTTCAGTGGCTTAAAACCAAGTCTTCGAAGGGAATTATCTATAAGAGACTTCAGTAGCTATGAAGAAATTGTGCATTGTGCTATCAAGGTAGAAATGTAAGTTGGTGTTACATATCTATCTCATGGTTTTGACAAGAAACGAAAGATGGAGTTCAAGGAGAAATCTCAGAATAATGGTGAAAAGAAGATGAATGTTTCCTTATGCTCAAAGTGTGGAAAGAAGCATGGTGGAGATTGTCTTAAAGGGACTAGAAAATGTTTTAAGTGTGGAAAAGAAGGTCATCGAGCAGCTGATTGTCAAGGTAATGGAAAAAGGGTTTCTAATGATGTGAATAAAGCAAACACTACAGAGAACGCACCACCAACACTTCAATGCTTCAAGTGAAAGGAAATGGGGAATTATGCTAATAAATTCCCTAATCCAAGGGTTAGTGATGATCAAAATGAGCAACCACTTAAGGAAAAGGACAAAGGGAAGTCACATGCGATCACTATTGGCGATGTTGAATATGACAACGACGTGGTGGAATGATTAAGTGTTTATGTAATGGGATTCCAAAATAATGTTGTATCATGGAGTATTGTAATATATATGTATTGGTATAATGTGGTATTCAAAGTGATTGAGATATTTTTGGAAATAAGATGATATGCGCATAATGAAGGTAAAACAAGAAAATGAAATGTTCAACAGTATTCATGAGCTCATGATTGATATAAGGACTAAGTGATATCATGGTTTGAGGATATATAATTTTGAGGATTTTTGTATGTTGAAAGTGTTAACTTTTAACTTCATTCAGGTTTCCACTAAGGTTCAATGGATATTCATTCTTCAAGAGAATACATGATTAAGGTATTCACATGTTTGTAATTTGACCAACAAGATATATCTTATGATATATGGGGGATAAATGTTGGCATTCACATGATCATTTTTTTTATACAATGAGCTTGGACCGAATTATTTTAGATAAGCCTAAATATTGGAATGGATTATGTTGGAAATAAGTTAGTATTATTTAAGGATAGAACTTTTGATATTATATAGTTTTAGAAAAAGGACATCCTACAGGACGGGCGACAGCCCATCGCGTCGGACAAGGCTATGGGAATCGAACCCACAACCAAAGTGTGACTGGCCTTTATCGCCTACCACTGGCCTACAGGAAGTCCCTGTTTAGTAGAAACTAGTTTTATTATATTAATAAGTATGATATATGAAGTATAAGTTCATTTTAGGAACCATATATCATTAATATCACTATAGATGGACTTATGTATTTTTTGATAACTTTTCTAACCTTTTAAGACAGATGGGGTGACTCATCATTCTATCACATGATCTGCTAACACATCACGAATGACAAATTCAACTTCATTTCTTTAAGAGATGAAGTAAAAATTGTCCAAAGAATGACAAACAGTGAGACTATACCAAAATCACGAAAGTATTTCTTCTAATTCCAATTTCACCAACTTTAGGGAAATGATCTTGAAAACCAAAAATGTTGTCCTAGTGCTCTTATATCTGATTAATCAGATGGTACCTTATATCGTCAAAAATTTATGGATTTGTGATTGCTAGCTTTTCCATAGCCATGTTCTCTACCACTCTCCATCAGAACATGATGGTTAGATTTCTCTTCCATATCCATATTTTCATCTATGTGGAAACCCAATGATTAGTTTATTTGGGTAACCGTTACGTTTCATACTTTTGTTTTTAAAGATTGGTTTTGGTATTCCTTTTTACGATGAGGGTTTCGAGTAAAGATACTTTCGAATAGTAAATCCTTTATAACCCCGACGAATTTCGAGGGCGAAATTCATTTTAAGGGGGGTAGAATGTAACACCCCGAGATTTTATGAAAAATATTATTTTTAATTTCATTAATGTCTTGTGTTATACGCTACACCAAAAGGATCTTTCACAACACACATCTCTGAAATGGCTTGAATTACACGCAATCACGACCTTCCACGATAGCGTGTGTTGTACGCAATACCACGTTTCGCTAAACAACGATATGCTATTAAGTTATTATTAAAACTAGCCGTTATGAATAGTAATAACCACTTTTTGAAATTTTTTAAATTTTATTTTTCAAAATGGACTTCATTTATGGATTCGGAGTATCGAATTTAGCCTAAGGTGAAATTTTGGTACTTTTCGGATAACTTTCATATTCTGATGAATAGTGAAAATTACTAAATTTTAATTAAAAACAACTTTTTAATCGAAATAATTAATAGCGATAAATTATTAATTTGAGTGGTTTTAAAGTATATTTAGAATATATTTTTACAATTTAATACAATGTTGGACATTGGATGTAATTTCACATTTAAACCAGTTATAAACAAGTGTCAATCTTTTGATAGTTATTATCTCTTAAAAACACGCTATTTGTTGTGACAACGGAAATTAATTATACAATTAATTAATGTAACTTATATGTTGGGAATTTTGTAAAATAGAAATCATTTTTGATTTCGGAATATCAATTATAGCCTAGGGTGAAATTTTGTTACTTTTCTGAAAACTTTCAATTTTTGATGAATAGTTAAACCACTAAGTGGTGGGTTAAAAACTGAATTTTGCATAAAACATAATTTTACCGCTTCTGTGAATGGAATTTCGAAAATCCGACAGACACGGTTAATATCAAGGACTAAAATGTGGTTCAATGAGATGAAAATAATTTTTGGTGAAAAGTAACTTTTTACTTTTTTTTACCCCGGTTAATAGTAAATAGGGTAACTAAGGGTAAATATGATATTACTATTACCCTAACACATGTCCTAATTCTTTTAGATAAGTGTAATTCGACCAAAAAAAACTTTATGAATATAATATGACCATTTAGGTCCACTTGGATTAGATTATGACATTTAATATTATTTTATTTAATGAATAGTTAAAATAGTTAAAATCAATGTTTAATAACTAAACTATTTTTAATATGGGGTTATACATAAGATAAATTCGACTATAAATATTCATTAGAAAGCTAAATCGATTTACTACATAATGATATTTTATTTCTAATTTTTAGACTTTAAATAAATTAATTTATCTATGACACAACGATGATGCAGTAATTAGCCTTTTAAGGAAATGTTAACATAATTGATGTTATAAATGCTCAAATAAATGTAATTTGAGGCTTTTTATGAATTAAACTAATTTTCTAGGTTACTATGATATATTAGTGTTTATTTAATCAACTTGTTTTGAACATATAATTATGTTATGTCTTTCACATAAATCATATATCAAATAGTGTCAAAATTGACACAAAATAGTTTTTAAATCAAATATTATATTATTAATTGTTATTTTATTCCTAAAAATATATGGTTAGGGAAAATGACTTATATAAGGATATATATATTAATAATAAACAACTTGGGGTTCGTTTGGCATGTTATAGTAAGTGTATTAACCATATAGTGTAAGAAAACAAAAAGACACGGTAAAAGTTAAATTATTTAACTTAGAGTTAAATCTAATTTATAAGGTTAAAATAATAACCTAAACTTGTCTAAATCCTATTGGTTGATAGGATTTCGACCCATCCCCACTTTAGCTTCTAAATAAGACACTTTGGAACCTTTATAAACCGATTTTTACTTTAATATAAAATAATATTTTGAGATATTCCTAAGGTGCCCCTCTCCTCCCTTATAAAAGGACACCTCCTCCCCCTCCTCCTCACACCAATTTGAGCATTCAAGATCAGCCAACCCCTGCCAAAATCCATTCTCCACTTCCCTAAAATAATCCTAGAGGTCCTGGTCTTCTTCAAAGACCAATCTTAGTTCCCTAAGTGGAGGATTCAAAGAGGCGTTTCAAAGAAGATGTAATATCCATTACCGATCATTTCAATTTCATTCTTCTTCAACTTATTCTTATTTTGTTGTTTCATGACAAAGTAATAAAATCAGTATTAATTACATACTGATATGTTATTATAAATATGAAACAACCCTAATTCACCTTCTATCCATCCTACGGAAAAATGAAATCACCGCGCGTGCGTACGTACGGAATACCGTCTCCACGCCGTGGTGTACTCTATTTTCCACCATCACCATACAAGGATGGGTATAATGGTGTAATTAGTAAATATATATTATTATTATAAAGTTTTATTGATATTGAAATAGTATAAATACTCTTAAATACAATTCCACGATCATGGGAACAATATCATCGCTCGTGCGTACGTACGGAATACCGTCTCCACGATGTGATGCGACTCGTTCTACATGATCATCATTACATAGTTCGAATATAAATGAATTGAATGAATAAATATGATTTATGTTACACTAATACCATTCTGGATATAAGGTATCTATAACCTTAAATGAATAATAAGAATTTATTCGGCAAAACACGCATAAGAACAAAAGGCAATAAAGACCCGAGTAACAAGTAACAATGATATATTACTAATAAGAAGCTAAGAATATGACCATATATGATATCATATCAATATGTATGATTCTGTAATAAGTCAATAACATTATTTAAACCATTATATAGGATCTTCGGACACGTACAGAGCAAATCGGACCTAAGGTAAGGGAAATATCACAATCTCACTTTTATCCGAAATTGTTTTTACTTTGGTAATTACTGGGGTGTATTTTATCATCCACATCCATGTTCCCTCAATATGTAATATTATTTCCATCCTTATACAATATTTTATATCCAATTTTACCATTCGGTGAGTTTTTAGTAAAATATATGAAAGGAATCTTTTGTCGTTTTTCATACGAGGTACTTTTTGACTTTTCCGACAAAAGTACGAAGAATGTTTTTTTAACTTATACGGCATGAATGGATTTTTAAAACATTATTTACAAGAAGCTTACTTTAAAAGTTTTCATGTTTATTTTTAATCAACTTCTTTTAGTTTATAATTGTATGCAATGTTATGAAAAGAAAAGTGTTTTTTAAGTAGAAAGGATATGTTCCTCAAGAATGGAGTTCAAATGTTTTATCATGATTATTTTCCATCTAAGATAATATAGGGTTATGTTTTTATCCCTATTATTACATTGATTTGATTATGTTTTGAGGAAATTATTTTTATGAAGTCATTTACCTTATATGATTTGTTTTATGATGTCATGATGTTTCAAGAATCCCATTTTTGTTACATGTGTTATACGATGAGTATGATTTATGATTATGTGGCACACATAATAAAGGATTCATTATAAGATGGGTGGGACCTATATCTTCCTCCAATGCATTGGGTAAAGATTTTATATCTCATGAGATAGACATGGCTGGAACGGTAGGTTATACCGGTTCAGTGAAACAGGACTGAAACGAGGGTGACTCGGTTCAGAAAGGGACTTTGTCCACTAAGATAGTCTTGGCAATGAGTCTTGACTAACAAGAAATGATTCTCTATGATTATGTGTGTATGCCACAAAGTTTCATGTTTTATGTTATGATTATTGTGATTATATTTCACTGCCATGATTTATCCCATGTTATGAAATTATGATCTCTTTTACAGGTTAAGATTTCCAAAAGTTATGTGCTTGTGTATACGATGAGATTTATATTTCTTTTGTTTACCCTTACTGAGCATTTGAGCTCACCCGTTTATGTTTTATTTTCCCCAGGATATAAAGAAAGGTTTTAGGTAAAAATAAAAGGGAAGATCTTTATGGGAGATATTGGAGATCTTTCACCACGATTAGAAGATTACGTTCCGAGTTTCCAAAGACACTAAACTATTACGATCCTTGTGTGTGTATTTTTTGTTATGTACTAAGTATTCCGTAAATTTAATGTAATGTTCATGTACATCAGGCTTCGGGTCTCTACAGTTACCATTAAAAATAAACATCAAGATTTGTTTAATATTATTATTTGTTTGTTACAAAATTTAAGGTAATTGAATATGATTACTGGTATAATATTAAGTATCTAAAAATAAAAATATTCATGTATCAAGGGGGATTAAAGTAGGGTTGATGAAATGTCCATACGAGTAATGAAAAAATAGTATGGTTACAAATATATTTTCATGTATGTAGGAAACATTTTTAAATTTTCAATAGAATTAGTCTCTATAAAGAACGATGAAGGAATAAATAATTCAATCATGATAACAAAATAACTTTTATAAAAATAACACATGCATCCTTGGGAATTCCATATGATGTACGGTCTCAAAATAACATTCCTAAGATGATTATAAATAATAAATGAAAGGCTTCTATGGATGATACATTAATAAGTTTGAGAAAAAAATATGATCAATTGTGGTTCTACACAATATAGGCTGAGACATTTCATATATATAAGAAGTGGTCATTTATTTGATCACTATAAATGATATATGGATATATCAATGAATAAAACTAGATGGAGAAACAAAATGGAATACTAGTCTAAAAAAAGTATTGAAGTGGGAAAAAAACTAAGAAGGAATTTGAGTATAAGTTGTATCTTTTTCATATTAAAAATTCCTTATGGGTGATTTTAATAGAGGATGTGAAACTAAAAAGGAAAATTTAAGATGGAAATAAAAAAGAAAAAATAAAAATGAAAGAGGGAATAGGACATTAAATATGATGATATCAAATTTCTTGAGTGGTTTCCAACAATTTATAACCATGTAGTCTTTGAAATAATGTGTGGAATGTAAAAAAGATCTAGACATATCTCTGATGTTTTTTTATTAATAACACCCCATCATGAGGAAATAATTATGAGTAACAAGAAGGTATTAGGTGAAGAATGTCCATTGATGGCTAGAATCGAAAATTAGATTGCACACAAAATTGTTTTTAAAGGAAGAAAATATTCCATTTTCCCAAAAATATCCATGAAATGTAGAAATTATATCACTAAGAGATAAAACTCACATGGGGTAGTAATGATTAGAGTTTTATGGTTTATAAATATATATATGTGTTTTTCTCTCACTAAAAAAATTGAGGTTCTATGGTCTTCCCAAAATTAATTTGTTTGTATTTATATTCTAAGAATAGATGGAATTCAAGGTTATTTTTGTTCGAAAATAGAAAAATAATTAAAATTATTATGGGATAAATATTATGGGTATGAAAATTTTCAATCACAAAATAAATTTTCAATGGGGTTTCTAAATAATATCTGATGAAACAGTTCATCCATAATGATATCAAAATGAGAAATTCCTTTAATGTGTTGTTTCTAAAGATACTTCCTGACATTAAAATTCCCAAAAACATATTTTTTTTTCTTAAAATATAATGTTAACTACTGATAAAATTATGGAATTTTAATTACAATATTCATAGATTTCCCAATCCTTGATTGATTTACTTACAGTAATCTAGAAGTTTATTTTTTTTAAAGGCTTTTGATTATCCACGATGAAGATGATCAAGCTATGATAGTCGATCAAAACAAATGAAGTCATTATCATAAATGAGGTTAAATTTTTTTACATAAATAAATTATCATTAAATGGAAAAAATAATGTAAAATATCATTCTTTATGAAGTTATGTTTAGATATTTTTTCCTTAATAGGGTGAGAAGTGATGAATAATATCCCATTTTAAATTATATATCATCAAAAATATGTCATTCCTTGAAGCTATATATTCATAATTTCAATGAAAACGTTTGTGTATACACTCACTTATTATTATTCATAAAATTTAAAAACATCAAATTAAGACGCAGAGAACATAAACGAGTAAATGAGATGAAAAAATATTATTTAATATGATCAATGTAAAATTTTATAAACATAACCTACAATGTATATATGGATATTTCTAATTTTGTTAAAGTTATGAGTGTAGAAAAATAATTTTTAATGTATACAGAAAATATTTTGATAAGAATTGGATTCATAAAATTTTTAATTTCAATATATCAATTGGTATAAACCAATTATTCTCCACTTCGAAAAATTTGACCAATAACTAAGAAAATTAATTTTTTATTCCAATTTGTATCATATTTCGAAATGATAATGGATAACATTGATTAATAAATTCGAATAAATTCTTTTAAAATTGGAATATACCATATTGACATAGAGTGTAATAATTTATAGATTGTAGTATAATAAATAAATGATACAATCCTCTATTAGGGGAGTTTTATATTTCATCCATAAGGGGGATAGAAGAAAACAATGTTTTTAAGGAGATATGAGATGCGATATATCTATAATTGATAATTGGATGAACATATTGACCTATAATTTTTTATTATTATTGAAAAAAACATAAATAAGGGGAGCGTTATGATTGTACTTTGAATTTTAATTTTTTTCAATGATTTAGTAAATGATGAATCACTTCATCTAAATAAATATTGATAAAAAAGAAGAACATAGAAATTTATTGATGTTCCTAGGAATGATTTTTTATGATTTATGTGAATTTTCCATGAAACTATATATATTTATTTGAGAAGTAATTTGTACGTCTCAAATGCATATTGAAAAATCATAGATTTCTCTTGATACATATAATAAATATTTTTTTAATATTTCTTTATATAAAGAAAATTTATATTTTTTGTGTCTCAAATCATTAATACAGATAAGTCCCTAAGACATTGAATTGTAATATTAGGGTTTGAAGGATGTCATGATACATAAAGATTTCGAATGGATTCAATTTATAGAATTTGATTTCTTGCTTTAAAAATTCTCTATATTACACTATTGATTCATGAAATGGTCTTTATTAGTTTTTGAATATATTTTAATTAGTGGAAACGTTTTTCAAACATCACAATTAGAGAATTAAAATATGTTTTTTCTCATTTTATATAATGATTTCTTATTCTGAAGAAAATTTAATGATGATTAAAATATGTATTTTCATATTGAAATTTTCATGAGATAATTTTAATTCTAGGTGAGAATGATTATTTTTATTTGTTACATTGTAATGACTATGTATTCTGAGAGAAACATATAAATTGATAGCATAATGAAATATCCAAGGAGTGTACTTGGAGAAATTTTGACATGATAGCCACATATCACATTCGGTGAGGCATGAACTTGTGAGGAATTATGTGTGATGTGTTGTTAAAAAAACATCACATCAAATTTGTCTTGAACTGGATTACGAATACTTAATATGTAAATCTTGAATTGGAAGAAAATGGATGTCGGAATGAAGGTTTATGTAACTCTTCCTCCATATTAAATAGTTGAGCATATTCCACATGCCATTTGATTTTTTCGACTTGAGACATCCTATAAATCCAAAACAATATATTCAACCAACAAAATATTAAATATTTATTACCATTAGTTCCCACATGGGGATGGAAGGTTATATCACCATGAGATACTAAGATATCAATTTTTCCATTCTTTAGATTATTTATTTTTCATGGAGGGTTTGAAATAAACAAAGGCTGAGATTTTGAGAAACTCCTATCCCATAGAAGGCTTTTCCAAAATTTTCCTCTATGATGTGAAATTTATTAATTGATAATATTTGTTTTTCTCATGATACATTGTGATACATCATCATGTATAATATATTATCCCATTGAGAATTTTTTTATTTTGAAAATTAATCGAATATTGTATCTTGGGAGAATTTCTATGGAATAATATTCTATCGTGTAAAATAATAAGGAAGATAAGTTATAGAGAACCATTCCATGACACAGTTAGTAAAAAATAAATTTTTTGGGGTTTTATCTTCTTCCAATAAGACATGAATTTCAAAGTGTAGTTGATATAAAAGCATGAACATGAGTCTTAGAATGTAAAATTAAAAAGTCATCTTGATCCTCTGATTTTTGGAATCTAGTGAAATCATAGATATATAGAAGCGGCCTTCATGATGTTTAAAATAATTGATGATATGCGAATATTTTTCATTTGAACTATGACTCGACACAGTTAATGAAAATTTAAATGATAAGTATGCTAACATCCACATAATGAGAGAATGGTTTTTTACAATATTTTATTATGATTATATTATATAGATGAATAATTGTGATATGAATAAATCCATACATTCGGGTTTAGGAATTAAATATGAATTTCCAATTATAGTGATTTAAACACATTTGAGTATTAAGGATAATAATCCAATAAATTTAATATATTATTGAGATGAATGATACTGAAAATTGGTTTTCCAAAATTCTGTAATAATAGAGTAAATTATTATGTCAGGAAGGAGATCTGATATAGTGAGTCTACTATATATTATGATAAATCAAAGAGAGATATATAATGAAGAAACATTTATTTATATGGAGAAATAAATATATGAATTAAAGAATATTGAGAAATACTATATAGTAAGACTATAATATATTACATTATTATTTAATTCCAATTATTTCTATGTCAAGACTTATGTTTTTTGTTTGGGAGGTTTCCATTGGGATTTTTACAGTGTGAGAAAGTATTAAAGATTTGGTGGTGTCCAATGAAAAATACATGTTCTATATTTTTTTTACCATTTTAGGAGGACCATGTTGAAATTTGGAATATATTTTATGTTTAATAGATTCCATTTTACCTAATTGATTATATGATAATGAAAACAATGTTATACCCTTTATTATGATTTCATTGATAATAAAAATGAAGTTATGCTCATGTTGGATAATAACTATTGTATATATAAGACATAATCATTATTTTGGAGGAGAACATAATTAAAAACCCCCACTGTCCATTATGTTGTATAATTTTTAAGTCTATTCATTATTAACATAGTATTATATGATAATATATCCATCAATTTAATAATCAACTATGAAAAATAAAGGAACTAATTTTTAATATAGTAAAATTGAACCTACCATAATTCACCAACCCTCTACATGTATTGTGTAAAAAATGATCCTAACAAATTCTCAAATAATGATGAGTTGGATACATTAATGATACATCACACACTCTTAAAACAAGACCCACTTGGATTTAGATGCTGAATTCCCACATAGTGTTTAGAAAAGTCCCATATAGAGAGAGAGAGAAGGGGAAACTGAAAATAAATGAGAATAATTAAAAGAAAGAGCCTTACCCAAATAGATATCCACTCTTAATAATTTTTAAAGAACCAATAAATTTGTGGGAAAATGATTATGGAGTGGAATTGGGGGATTCATCTAATTGTCTTGAGAAAGGTGGGAGGGGATACTATTTTTTTATTTAAATAGAATGTGGGGAAATTTTGTAATTTTTCATTTTATAAATTATGTTATATCACATGGTTTCTCATGATATGGTTGTCGCATTATTTAACCAAGATATTCACTAATTATACACAATCTATTAGGAAAAATATTAGACTTTCATAGTTTGAAAACCCATGTGATAATGATTCAAAATAGTTCAACGTCATTATAGACTCCATTTCCAAAGTTGTCACACAATGTACATTAACCATTAATGAACATGTTATAGAATTATTTTGATAATAGTTAAAAATATTATAGGTGTGAACCTAAGACTAAAGAGAAAAAATGAAAATTATAAAAATAAATAATTAATTAATTTAATCATAATTTTGTTGCACAAAAGACTATTCAATAATCAATGACACATTTTTAGTTTCAAAACACTCTAAAGTATCACTTATCAATCAATTTACTTCTCAAATCAATGGTGTTATTTTAATAATGAAAAATAAAATATGTTAAATAGTGTAAAGTACAAAATTATGATACAACAAAATTAAAATACTCATAATTAATCAAGTATCACATATGATTTGAGTGACAAACCAATTTAAATAGAATTAGTATACACATTTTTAATCATATTAAAATTAATTATATATTAATATTAAAAACAAATTACCACCATTATTATATAATTTCAATTATAATTATTAAATAATTTCAATTTATATTAATATTGATACATATTAATATAATATATCATGATAAATAAAAATTTATGAACAACTACATTATTTTTCTCTTCTTACTGTCCTTTGATTATAAAATCATATATGAATTAATATTTGTTTTTATGTTTATGAAAATTATTTTTAACAAATTTTTTTTTATATATCATTAGGTAATAAGATTATATAAGTAAAAAAAGAATGTCATATTTTAGAAAATTGCATCTAAAAGAAAAATTTTATTATTACCTACTATGACTGTATATATATTAATTTGATACCGTCATTAATATTAATGTTAATTATTTAATAAAAATAATATAAATCAAAAAATATTTTATTTTATAATTTATTAACTAATATACTTGAATCAAAATTTCAAAGTCAATGTTTCTGTATAGCATCATGTGCACTACCTGATTTCTATAATATAAAAACTACTAATAAGAAGAAAATTTAATAACTAAGAAATTATTTTCCTCAAAAATGAAATTCTAGAAAAAGTATTATATGATATTTTCATAAAAATTATTCCAATAATTATAAATAATTTATTATTATCCTATAATACATTAAAAATATTAAATCTTGTATCTATATAAAAAACAACAGCAAAAAATATGTTTTTTAATCCTCTATAGAAAGGTTATACACCTTCATCATATGTGTGGAATACAGCAACACCATAAAATTCCTTAGTATGAGAGAAAACAAAAATAATATACATATATTATTAATAATTTAGCAAAATTATACATTAAATCTTGGAAATAAAGAAGGATTATATAAACCAAAGGTTTTGTTCCATCAAAGATTATATATATAACAAGTATATTTTATGATATGGAGTACATTTCATCCAATATATTTTCAATTTATTAATTCGCATATTAAAATAACATAAATAATATTCTTCTTCATTAAATTGAAAACATTGAAACATAAAAAAGTGAGTTGAATTCAAATGTTTTGTAATTAAATATTATATCAATGATCGAAAGAGGACTTATAAATATATGATAAACAGTTGAGGAGATGTTATTTTGCGATAAATGGATTCATTAGTATATTAATATTTATAAATCATAAGAAATTATTATGGGGAAATATATTATAATAATAAATCAAACAAAAAAATGTCAAAACATTAAAATTTTACTTGAAAACATAATACATACTGTGGAATACAAAATAAAATCATAAGAAAAAAATAATGAACTAAAGAGACATAAAATAAAATATTAACATAATAATAAGAATAGAAAATCATAAATTATATCATGGTTAACCACCAATGAATTATTATCATAGTAGACTAAGAAAAACACAATTTTCCCTTAATATAATAAAGGAGAAAAACCACACATTTACCACAATGTAATAATAGTTTGATATAAAAAATTATACTTAATGTTTTAGAGGGATATGAAATTTAACCCTTGACCAAAATATAATGTATAATTATATATATATATATATTCCACATTAAATCAATCATTTTTATATATTTATTAATAAATTTAAATTTGTTTGTTATATAACATAACATATCACATAATGGGGATATAAGATTCTCCTAGATACTCTACCTAACAATAGGTTCACTATGATTTACTTTCTCAATAGGGATGCTTCCACTTAGGTTAAATATTAATCTCAGTTTTTTTTCTAATATACTCATTGTCTGTTCATTACACTTGATATTTAGGTTTCATCACACTAGTTTATGTATTTTTTTCTATATTCATCCTTTTATATTATAATTTCTTTGGTAGGTTTTTATTTGACCATTATACTTTTGGATTATTATTTTTCTATATGTAACCCCATTTTGTAACCTTCCTAGGGTCAACAGATTAATAATTACTTATCATCATAGGTTTTCCAATACCTAGTTGTGTTTTGAGAAGTTTCATCCTTCACATTTAGAGAGTTTAGGTTTTACTACATCATTTAAGTGTTGGGGATCCGACTCTATGCATCTTTCCTTGGTGTTTCATTGGTCCTATTAGAGGTAATATATGGTGGGATAATTTCATTGTATATAAAATAGTTGTTAATTTCTATGTTAGGTGTGTAACATATTGGCAAGGGTTCCCTGAACCGGTCGGTCACATGAACTCATACACGCCTCCCCATATGCTATAGGCTACTTAATAGTAGCGAGGGTTAGGTGAGTCTTTCATGGGGAGACTATAACCAGTTTTTTTTAATTTTATTATGTTAATACACTATCAAAAATAAATAAACAATAGGTGAATTTTATAATAAAATAATATCAATATCTCATGATATCCCAAGCTGGATGTAAAGTGTCAAATCAGAATATAAAATATGTCATGAAAATATATGCTCCATGTATAAAAAATGCAACACAAATGTAAAGGCACTGAATACATCCAAGAAGGATCTGAACCATGTTTAGTACCCTCCTCTAAGATGCATCCCATATCATCCATATAACATAGGGTATTTACACTGAACCTGTATAGAAAACAAAAATTTTATTCGGGTACCGATCAGGAAGCCTGAGTAGGGTGTTATTACAAATCAGTAGGTCACCACTAATGGTGTCTAAAACAAATCAAGTCAGAAATAGTTTATGTAGTAATATAAATAAATCATTGTAATGCATAAATAAATAGGTCACCACATTATTTAATATTCCCTATGGAATAGAAAAATTGAATATCATATTACCATTCAAAATTTTAGTCCAAATGTACATGTTACCATTCACCATTCAATAATACATAATTGAATTAGCATGTATCTATTCAAAACACATGGATGAATTTCCATCTTACCATTCACCATTTAATAACATATATTTGAATGAGCATGTTACAATTCATAATACAATTTCAAATTTCCATGTTACCACTCTTCAATTAATAACATCTAATAGAATGACCATGTTAAAATTCATAATACATGGCCGAATATCGATGTTACCATTCACCATTTAATAACTTATAATTGATTGAGCAAGTTACAAATTATAATACTTGGCTGAATATCCATGTTACCATTCAACAATTAATAATATATAAATGAATGACCATGTTACCATGCATAATACACCACTAGATATCGATGTTACCATTTTCCCATTAATAATAAATAATTACCTCACCAATTAATTAAACACCTAAAATTAATTAATTAAAAAATAATTAGTTAAACACAAAAATATCATTAGTTAACTGAATAATTAATGAATCACATCGATTTTATTAATTAATTAAGAAATTTTGTCATCATGTTAGTCACATTAATAAATTAAACAATTATTTAATCACATAAATTTTCTCTAGTTATATAAATATAAAATAATCACATCCAAACCCTAGTTAATTTTTAAATTAACCAATCACATCAACAAATCCAGTTAATTCAACAATTAACAAATCACAACATTGACATTAATTGATTCATCAATTAATTATTCCCAACAATTTCTCTAGTTATTTCAACTAATAATTAATAACTTCAATTAAACCAGTTAATTTATTAATTAACTAATCACATTAATAAATCTAGTCAATTATGCAATTAAATTTTCACATAAAAAATATTAACTAATTTGATGTCAATTAATCACATTAACTATATTAATTAATTCACCAATTAATTTTCACGTTAATCCCATTAATTAATTCCATAATAAATTAATGACTCACATAAATTCAATTATTTAATTTAACAATTAGATAATCAAATTAATTCCTCTAATTTATTGTAAAATTAATTAGTCAATATACACAAACCCATTATTTCATAATTAATTAATCCATTATTTATTCAAATAATCATTAAAAAAATTATATAATTAATTGCTTAATTAATTATCACAAATAATATATCTTGATATATCATAATCAATATACCAATAATTATCTCAACTCATATGTATTTTTATCTCATTATTAATTTTCAATTAATTATCTCAACACATATATTTATAAATCTCATAATTAATCTTTAATAGGCATCTCAAACCAATTATCTCAATATCTAATAATTAGTACCCTGACTAATATCTAAATCGCATATCCCTATTAATGAATGTTAATCCTAAAATTAATTATCAAAATGGTTATCCTTTATACCTAAAAATTAATTTTACTATTAATTATCTAAATAAAAATCCCTTTAGTCTCATAATCAACTCCTAAATTAATCAAATATTTCAACAATAAGCTAATTAATCAATAGGACATTATCTTATTCCCAAATATTTATCATAACTAATATTCCCACTATATAACTAATCGAGCATCCCATATTTCTCAAAATTAATTTCACAATTAATTATGTTAATGTGAAGCACCATAATTCCATGATTAAATTCCCAATTAATCATAAATTTTAACTATAATATAATTAAATTATTTAACCATTATCAAAATCGGAATTTATTAAATCTCAAAATTAATCCTACAATTTATTACTTAATTATGAAGTGTATAATTATAAGAATTAATTTCACATTTAACTATGTAAATGGATTTCACCTTAGTTCCATCATTAACTCTTCAATTAATCCTCAATACCAAAAAATTCCTACTAAATCAATTCCTCGTTATCTAAATCAAAAATTCGTAAATCTCACAATAAATTCATCAATTAACGATCAAATTAGAAGTCCCCCAAATTTAATTATTTATTTATAAATTATTTATCAATATTTCCAACTCGTTAATCCCATGAATAACTCCTTAATTAATCATCAATTTTCACAATAATACAATTAGTCAATTGGACACATTAATTACCCCAATTTCTGAATTCAAATTTCTAAATATTGATAGAAATTATAAAATTGCATACACTTAATCAAAATCATGACTATGGGAATTAATTATTAGAAAAACTTCCTCATAATTGGTGATAAATAATTTTCGGCAATAGAAAACAAAAAATTCTAGAGGAACACTAACATAGAATGGGATCATTATTCAGTTCCTAGATACGTGATTAAAATGAATCAGGATATAACAATCCTAAATCTAAATCCTGATTCAATATTAGTTTAACATCCATTTTTTCAATGGAGTGGAGTATAAGAGAGAGATAAATCTAAATAATAATAACCACATGCCTCAACTTTGCGATGAAAACCGACACAATGGAAATCATGAAATATCAAATGACACAAATATGTAGATAAAGATTTCAATCTAAAAACCATAAATCAATATTTAGAAAAATAAAGATCTTGAGAGAAGAGTTAAAGATAATGATTATTATATCTATATATCATAAAATATATATTGAATATTCCATTATGGAGGATTTTATCAATGAACGAAAATCCAATGGATATAGGATGAACAAGAGAATAATGAGAGAAGAATCCACTTACTGGGAGAGAAAAACAATCAATTTGGGATTATATTCACAAATAAAGGATTTTAGGAGGAAATAAAATTAATTCAATGAGCTCCCAAAAAACTAAATAGGACCTTGGGACTAATTGTAGTCAATTTTGGGTTAAATAGGGGTATTGGAAAAAAAATTATTATGTTTTGGGCTAAATTAATTCCTGCACACGGTTTCCTATATATGGTCGCACAGTCTACCCCATCTCCTCCCACCCATTTTTCGAAATTTCACCCAAATAATCCATAAAATAAATTCTAATTTAATATTAATATATTAAACGTAAAATATAATATATAAATGATCCTAAGATGATTTCAAAGAAGTTTAGGTTCTTACAATCTCCCCACCTTATAACAAATAGTCATTAAACTACAATCTGAAGCCTCTATATGATTTCAAGTCAAAATATCATGCCACATATCCCTCACATCCATTTCAATCTCAAATTTTTTTTTCATACTCACGTACATGTTACGAAAATACATGAACTAATAGAATAATATTTCACTGAAACACATTCTCACTATGATACAACACTTCCATCAGATGCTCTTCAAAAGATACATTGGTCTCAAAATAATCATCCACACTATACCTCACATGTTCCCAACTCATTATTCCCAACAATATATATAAACCATTCATCATTGTCACTTTGTATTCCCATCCAAATAATTTCTTGGAAATGATGTACATCCACCACCTCCAAGGATCAACTGTCCTTTCACAATGAAATTTGAACATTCATATTATAGGTTCAAATATGGAATTTTAATACCCCCACATCCCACACATGGTATTTCTCCATGCACCTTCTATGGACATATCCCTCCCCACCTTTGGAGATTTTTAATACTACTTTGACAATCCACCCATCTATCACAATATTCATTGACCTTTGATCCATCCTATATACCTCATTCATAAACTATCAATATTGTAACTCATACCATCCATATCCACATATACATCATCATAACTGTAACCTCTATTAGGTCCCATAATCCTCCAAACCACATTTTGGTACCTAGGTGTAGTCCAATGCTTTCTCATCCTACCATTGATGATGTCAAGATATGGGACATGATCCTCACTAAATTAAAAGTATTATAAGAAGTCATCAATGAACACCACCACTAACCCCCCTTCACCAATGTTTCCTTCCATGATAAAAACACTATACCCTATTAAAAGTCTGAGGCTTTTCTAACTAATAACATCTCACCACACTGATCCAAAATCAGACAGTCCATTACACAACTCACAACTGATTTTTCGAACTAAGAAATTATCACATCCCAAACTACCCACATCAAGGGACAAATAAACCAACAAATGGGTTCTCATTCCATAACATTAACACAATAATTAAAAGGCATTTACACAAAACCATATCAATTACTTCCCAATTTTCCCATCACATGGTGAAAACTATGGCATTGTGGATACCATTAAACTTCCTATATCTAGGTATCAGTTAAAAAATGTAAAAATATTATCATTATACATGTTTCACCTTTAGACACCCATTTATTCTAATATTTAATCATTTTAAAATAATTCTTAATTTCATGTTAGGAACCATTTTCATTTCAATTTCACAATCAAGGAAAAAAGAGTTCATGTATAAAAACATTCAAAAAACCTGTTTTTCGTTTAAGTCTAAAATGAAGAAATCCAAAATAACACTGAGTTACTATAATGATGTATGAATACACAAATATCAGGCCTTAACGAGATAAAATTCAATATAAAAAAATCTCAGAAAAAATAATCATTTCACACAACCAAGAGTGTCACCCAATGTGAAATAACATTCAATTGTAACAAAAAAACATCCCAAACAGTACTCCCACTCTGGGAATATTGGTTATCCCTCACACATGGGGCATCTACTTCAATGCACAAGCTCATAACCATGCCCCTACTCTTCTTTGTCTCCTACCAACATTTCCTAAACAACAAGAAAAAAATTAGAATAAAACAAAATGGGCTTCTTATACCACATTGTTGCATCCCGATATGGGAACCACTCACCTGTTCCCCAAACTATTCAGCGACATGACCTCAATCATGCATCCCTATATAATAGAGGCTACCTACTACCAGTGAGGGTTAGGTTAATCATTTATGAGGAGAATATACCCCTTTTTCTCATTTTTTAGAATATACAAAAATTGAAACAAATAAACAATAGATGAAACTTATAATCATAAACAATACCAATATATCTTTCTAACCAGTGAATGAAGTACGATTTCAAAACTGAAAAAAAAAATTCATGAAAATATAAGTTCTATGTGTCAAAATGCAACACAAATATAAAGACACTAAAGACTCTCATGCTGGTCCCGAACCATGTATGATTACCTCATCGAAGCTCCATCCCCACTAATCCACCTATCTGAGGACCTTTTCAATTATCCATTTGTGGAAAACAAAGTCTATTTCGGTACTGATCAGGCATCCAATGTTTGGTGTGAATACACCAAAGTAGGCCCCCACCAACAGTGTCTAAAATAAATATTGTAAATATTATTCTATGATATTATATAAATAAATAATTATAATTCCCAAATAAATGGTTTATCATATTATTTAATATTCTCTATTAAAACACCTAATTAAATGATAATTTTCACATTAATAATACATATCCAAATTTCCATGTTACCATTCAGTATTGAATAACACATAATCGAATGATAATCTTCCCATTCATAATACTTGGATGAATTTACTTCTTACCATTAATTATTTAATATAATATATTAGAATCAGTATATTTCCATTTATAATACATGTCTGAATTTCCAAGTAACCAATCACCATTTAATATCATATAATTTAAAAAACATATTACCATTCAAAATATTTGTCTAAATGTCTGCATTACTATTGACCATTTAATATTATATAATTAAATGATCATGTTACAATTCATAATACATGGCTGAATATCCATGTTACCATTCCCCATTTAATATCATATATTTTAATGTGCATGTTACCATTCATAATACATGGCCATATTTCAATGTTACAATTCTCTATTTAATAATAAATAAATAATTCACCAATTTGTTATCCACCTCAATTCCATTACTAACTCAACAATTATTTAAGCACATCAATTATATTATTTAACTCGGTAATTAACTAATCACATCAATTTCATTAATTAATTTGACAATTAAGTTATCACATGGATTACATTAATAAAATTAACAATTAATTAATCTAATCAATTTACTATTTTTAATTAAACAATTTACTAATATAATAAATAAATCTAGTTATTTTGATTATTAATTATTAACATAAAAAACTTGAGTTAATCAAGTAATTAATTAATCACAATATTATCATTAATTAATTTAACAATTAATTAATTACAACAATTTGTCTAGTTAATTCAACAGTTAACAAATCACATCATATAGACTAGTTAATTAAACAATTAACTAATGAAATCAATAAATCTAGTTAATTCAATAATTAAAATATTACATCAATAATATAAACTAATTCCAAAATCTATTAATAACATAAATTACATTAATTAAATCACAAATTAATTGTTCGCATCAATCCCATTGATTAATTATATAATTAATTAATCACAAACATAAATCTAATTATTTAATCCAACCATTAAAAAATAAAATTTATTCCATTTTTGGCCGTTATATTTCTCCCATTGGTTTAGTTGAGACTGGATAAATTTCTAGTTCCACTGTTGTTGGGTCTCCTACTCAAACTTACCCATGAAATCCTATCATTGCTGATAGTTCTAGTGAAATCATGCCAAGTTTTGAGGGTCTTGCGTGATCTCATAGAATTATGATCACATTATGGTGCCTCAATATATTGATTGTCATATAGAGATTCAGAATTTTCTGAACTCCTCTTGGGTTTCTGAGAATTTGGGAGACAAATCTATGATAGAAGGGATGTATATGGGTAGCAGTGGTCCAACCAATTTAAGATATGCACTCTTATCTATAAAAGGGTAGGTAGGGGATTGTATGACCTTCAATATTTCTACCTCAGAGATAAATCCTTGGAAATACTACTGAAACACACCTCGCACTATGTCTTATTGCTCTTCTGTAAAGCTGTCATGCATGTAAAATAATGATATTTATAAGATCATAAAGAATGGTTAGTCATAATAGGATTGGGAAATAGTTGATGACATTGATTTATTTAATGACATGACTTATAATGTTTTACAATTTTGTGCTTGACGTATCAGGGAAAGTACCTTTGTTTGGCCTCAACCATCTCCCTTGTGACTTCTATTATTTTTAATAAAAGTTCAAAAGCTCATCTTCTAGACCGATTTAATAGTAAAATCAAAATAATTCAATTAATAATTTATTCGATTAATTATTTAATATCCACAAACTCATCATAACATATTTACTTCAACAATTAATTAATCATATAAATAATATAAATATATCATAACTAATTATATAATAAATTATAAAAAATCATAAACCCTGATATTTCATAATTAATCTACAATTAATTATGTCTACACAAATATCTTGATATATCAGAATTAATCATCCACTAATTATCTCAACTCATATATAAAGATATCACACAATTAATCTATCATAATTTTTTAAAACCAATAATATTAATATCTCTTAATTAATAAAATTGATTAACTATCTAATCACATATCCCTAAATCTCATAAATAATTCTCTAATTAATTATCTAAATGTTTAATCCCTAAACTTAATAATATATTCCCCAATTAATTAGAAAATTTTCTATCCACTTAGTCTTACAATTAACTCCCTAATCTGTCATATATGTCCGCAAAAATCCCATTAATCAATTGGTCATTATCTAAATCACAAATTATTTTCATAATTAATCCCCAAACATATTATCTAATTGAGAAACACATACTTCTTATAATTAATTTCATAATTAATTATGTAAATGGACAGCACCATAAACCCATGATCATCTCCACAATTAATCACTAATTTCAATAATAATTCGATTATATAAATAATCCATTTTCTAAATCAATGTTTATAAAATATCATAATTAATCCTCCCATTTATTATCTAATTGAAAATCCAATATTTTAAGAATTATTTTACAATTAAATATGTATATTTAAATCACCTTAATCCCATTATCAAATCCACAATTACTCAAAAATTTCAACAATAATCCAATTAAAACAATTGGACATTATCTAAATAAAAAATTCCTAAATATCACAATGAATTAATTAATTAAATATCTAATTGTACAACCCCTAAATTTCACAATTAATTGCCAAATTAATTATCAAAATGTCCACCCCCTTAATCACATTTTTAACTCTTTATTTAATCTTCAATTTGATCATTAAAACATTTAATCTATTTTCCCCTTTAGTTTTCCCAATTTATGAATTAAATTTACTAAATAATGCTATAAATTATACAATTGTATAAAATTTATCAAAATCATAACTATGGGAATTTATTTTTAGACCAAATACCTCAATAATAGTGAAAATAACACTCTCAAATAGGAAAACCCAAAATTTCCTAGGAACAATGATGTAGAACGAGATCTTTATTCAATTCCTAGATCCATGATTTAAATGAATCAAGATCTAAGAGACATTAATGTTAATATTAATCAAATAGAGGATTAATATCCATATTCTATACATGGAGATGAGATAGAGATAGATATATATATATAATTTCATTATAATATCAATATACCACAATCTGTTCACGAGTGATCTTCTAATATAAATCCATGAAAATCGAGTAGTACAACGACATTAATAAAGATCCAAATCAAAAAATCAAAAATCATGATTCATGAAGATCACGATATTGAATGATTATATACAGATATAGAATCATATATCTAGATATCACAAAATATATATAGATCAATAAAATAATGTTCATTTAATCAATGAAAGAATTTGGAAAGGACAGAGGAATAACAATAGATGCATGATAGAAGAATCCAATTATTGAGAGAGAAGTGTATTTCGATCCCGGTATTAATTCACGAAGAAAAGAGGGTGAGAGGGGATGAAATTAGTCTGGAGATCTCCCATAATATCAAAGAGAACCTAGGGGTGAATTTTGGTTGTATTGTGGTTAATTAGGGGTTCATGATTTCTTTAGATTACGTTTTAGGATTAATTAATTACCTATCATGGATTCTTACATAGGGGCATATGGTCTACCCAATTTCCTCCCACTAATTTTTTAAATATCACGCAAACACTCCCAAAAATGAAAGAATATTGAAAATTACTCAATTAATTGTAAAAGGGTATCTATAAACAAGATTGATATGTCTGCAAAAAAGTTATGGTTCTTATACATTACTTTTGGAAATAGGTTTCTATATTCATCGTTCTTTATATGGTATGTTCTTCCTTATTCTCACCCTACATGGGGTTATTTTTAGTTTTTTGCTGATTATTACCCTTATTACTTAGAAGTATTCTATCTCATTAAACCTTTAAATAATTATAGATATTTTTTCAATATCATCTATATCTCTCAATCAAATCAATAAAATCTATCTCTATTATCTAATATTAGGATATATTCTTGATAGGGTCTTCAATGATGTTTTCATTTATGGAAGAACTGAATTCAATATGATATTAGTTTCCATTAGCGATGATCGAATTTTCGGTGTGTACTACGGTGATCTATATCATATTATAGTGGTGATGTGATGTTATGTGTTTGATTGTTTTCCTAGTGATATTGATGTTTTCGTTGATGTGTTGCACTAAATTTTCATTATTACTGAAACTATTGAATGTTATATGAGGATTTTGGGAACTCAGACTATCATTATTATCATTTTCAAACCTTATTCTATTTAATTCACATGTTCACATGTTCAATTGGGAGTAGGGATCATGTTTATGTGACAACATGACTCGAGTTCCCCTACTTAACATGTCCATACTCCAATGCCTCATTTTACAGACACTACATAATCCATTTTAGTTTTCAATGTTATGGTTTTTATTGTGTGCATTTGATGTATATTTTGTTTTTGTTTGGGACTTTGTCCATCGAACTATTTAGGTATCAACCAAACCATATAAAGGGGCATAAATGAAAATATTAATAAACGGATATAGAATAAATAGAGAATTGATTGAATGATATAAAAAATTCAATCTTCAAAAAAATACAAACTCAATGTAATTTAATTATTGGTACATTAAACATAATACAAATAAATGATATATCATCAAGGTAAAGAAGTTGAAATTAAAATGAAATAATTAAAATAGTATTCTTATATATTTGGTAATGTTTTAATTATAATCAAGATATAAAACACGTTGAAAATTATCTTAATAAGGTGAAATGGGATATTATAAAATATTATTTTTCAAAATATACTCCATAATAGTAACTTGAAATAAATTATGTTATGTTATATTGTCCATAGAGTGAAAGATATAAAACTGTATTTAAATTGAAATAATAAACATTTAACATGATAAATAATCTCCTTTTAATTTTTTTTGAAATAGAGTATGTGAGGGAATAAATATGTCACATAATTCAATTTCAAAAATATTAATACAAATTTTTGTTGCAAGAAAGAACAGAAATATTTATGTGAACTTTCTAAAATTATGGGTAAAATTTATCCTTTATAATACTGTACATTATTTATGTAATAATGATGAAGAAATATTTTTTGATAAGAAAATATAAATATCCTAGAAAATATTAGGAGATATAATGTAGGATAGTAATGGTTTAGAATTAATTAAACATTTAAGAACTAAAATACTGTAACTCAATAAAAATATATAGAGTTATCAAAAACTCTTTTCTGGGAATCATGATTACTTGAATATGCAATGAATTTATATATTATGAATATATACCCGTCATAATTATAGAGAGTATTTTTATTTTTATTTATTTTCGTAATATAATTCATTTCTATTTCATTAGTAATATTTATTTGTCATTAAAATTAAATATTAATGATAGAATATTAAGGATTTCAATTCTACCATGGTTGCACCAATATGATCGATTGATTTTTTTCTTTTCTTATATGTTCGTAGCCACCAAAAAGTGCTTATAAAACATTTTTTATGGGGTTTAATTTTTCCATGGTTTGTTCTTGGATGATACAATAATAATTAATTGATATTGAATCAATTAAAATTATTAATTTTCACTTAATATATTCATGTATATTACCATTCCATCATTTTAAAAATATATAAAATTAAAAATTATTAACATATGGTACTATTAATTATTCTTAATTAATCTATAATGGTGAAAATTTTAATTAACCATTAATATATGTTGTTAAACCAACCTATAAAATGTTTCATAACGAATGAATGAGTGTGAATCTATAATTTGTTCACAATTAAGAAACCATTAAAAAATATGATTAGTTACAATGAAATATAATAATGTTTAAAATATTATTCAAGAAGGGTGTATAGAGAATATAATGGAAATTATTAATTGTATGATGACACTTAAATTGAAAATGGAGTCATTCCCAAAGGATATTCTTTGAATTAAATTAGTTTAGACTCCTTCATATGAGTAAAATTTCATAAATGTGAGACATGATTACCATAGACTGACAATGCAAATATAATATATATAATAAAAAATTATAATTTTATATAGGAATTTTTTTTAAGAGAGGACTTTTATAGGTGACCTTCAAAATCATATTATTCAATACACATTCCTTAATTTCTAATAAATGTAATCTTAAATGTGAATTGGAAAAAAAATTTATGATATATACATGTCATTAATTATGAAATACAGACTTTTTGTTGATAAATATTGATATATCATGCCAACATTCATATTAAATTATTTTTTATCTCAATTTATCATTTCACATGTCGTCCCATATATTAAAATGATAACATATTCTTTTTAGAAAAAATATATTTACTATATTAGATTATATTTGATAAGATAAATAACACTATAAGAACAATTTTTTAAATTCAATTTATATGAATAATAAAAATTAATTTTAATGAAAATATCCATAATAAATTAATAATAAAAACAATTAGAAAAATATCTTTTAAAATGATTAATTGATAAATTCTATTTTCTACAAAGTAATAATAATTTAATTAATGTGGATTTTTTTTAAATATATATAAATATATAATTCATTTAATTTCATACTAAAAAAGAAAATAATAGCTTTTAAAACCCCATATAAAATATAATAAAATATAGTGATCTAGAATATAACATATTTCATTAATCATTTATAATTAACTTTTTTACTTCTAAAAATTCATTAATAATATAGAAGATACTATTTTTTTTTCTAATAATTATTATAACTTGAACAATTAATTTTATTAAAATCATTATTTAATTTTAATAACTAAAATAAATATAATGAATAAAAACAATTTCATTTTTATAAAAGATACATTAATTAATTAATTAGTATCATTTTATTTTATTCCAATATTAATTTTATATATTATATTTTTATGATATTTATGACATAGTATATGGGTTTTCATGTTATTTATGAAATCATCCATATAAATAGTGGAGAAATGCATTCCCAATGACCATATATCCAATAAATAGATATCCAACAATAATATAACAAAAAACTATATATAAATCAAATTAATAAAATAAATTTAATTATATAACCCTACATACTTTTCTGAAATAATTCATAATTTTCCTTTTCTTAATATTTCAACTATATTTCATGTTTTTAACTTCTTTCCACATTTATAATTGATTTCATGATAATCAAGGGAGAACATAAGAAGATATAATTTATGCTTATAGTATTCTTATTTACATGTTCAATTCTTCTAATAGTTATATTTTTAATTATGTTTAATTTATCATTTTTTAATATCTTAATTTATATTGTAATATTTTTCCTTGGAAAAAGGAATTGATCATTTAAAAAAACTATTGTATGTAAAATAAGTTGTAAAACACCTAGAATTATATTGAAGTTATTTTTATAAAAAAATATGGGGTGTTTCATTCATCCCACAGTAAAAAAATTTAACACATATGATTTTATTAATTTGAAAAAAACATATCCGCATTAATTTTTCTTGTTATATCGTTTATATCCAACATCTGTTCTAAAAAATTTTTATTTATCAACAAAAAATTGACTAGGTGAGTTTCTTAGAGTCATTTTATTGAATATCTATGATAATAGTTCTCCACTAAATATTCCTCATAAGTGATATGATGGTCCAAATTAATAAATTTTGAGTTATATACATGTAAAGTAATTGGTATGTATATGTTGAAGGGTGACACATGTAACACATAAATAACATTAAAGAGTTTTTATGAGGAAACCAACAAATATGATATAGTCCCCAATGTATTAATAATCTCCAAATGGATTATGTATCTAAGGATCTAGGTTCTGTACTTTCTTAATCTCATAACCCTCTTCTGTGCTGGTTTTTAAAATAACACATTATCTCTAACATTTGACTCCAAATCTCTTCAATAATTATCAATATAGATACTTTGTTGTATTATTTTACATAATATTACACTTTATGTATTGAGCCGTCCATTTGATTTAATGGGTAATATTTGGTGCCAAAAGTTAACACTCTCCTCCACCATTGTCCAAACATATTATTTTTATGTATCTCTTTCAATATAGATCCTAATATGGATCAATTTAAATGATATATTGGAATTTTTTTTATTACATGACGACATGACCAATGAAATATATTGATACCTACCAAATTTTAAATCTATCTATATTGATTTAAACAAATCATGTTTGGTTTTAATCTACCTCTTATATTAACAAGCAGTTTTATGATGATAAGAATTACTGAATTTTATATTAATACCTAATTATATTTTGAAAAATCACATTAAAATTAATGTGAACCTTGGATATCAATCAAATAATAATTAAATTGTTTCTATATATATCTTTATAACTTATTTTATGAATATTGTTTCAATTTGATCATGTTAGATTTCTTATCAAATAGATATGAGGTTTGTGACCTTTTTACGTAAATCATCAAAAATAAAAATGATTTTATGTCCTTTAATTTAATTTTCAAGTAATATAAAAATACACTATAAATTTTTCAATTTTTATATCGTTAATGGAAATGGTTTCATCATCCCCTTAGATTTTTTATGATTATCTAATCTTGTTGGCTAACCAATCATTTAGATGTATACTTTTCAGTCACAAACTTCATGTGATCCCATAAAAATGTCTTTTTGAGATATTTATACATTATTTTGAATTATATATAAATTAATAATAATTACTTAAATGTATAATCCAAATTATCCTTTTACAATTTTGACCTGTAAGAGACACATAATCTTGTTCAATATTAAAATTCAGAATATTTCACAAATTATATTATCATTTTTTATTATCCCTTTGTAAATACATGATCTATACATAGATGGATGGTAGAAAAATAATATTTTTTTTTAATTTTATAGCATTTTTACATTTTACATCAATCTATTGAATATAAATATAGACTTGGTCTTTTTCAATCTATGCAATGGATAAGGTAACAAGATCATTTTTTATAGAAAATTTTCCACAATTTTGGATTCCAAATTTTTTTTTGCTTTGAGTAATAATAATCATTGAATAACTCTAATAATATCACTTAGCACATATATAGCTATATCTATTTAAATATTTTTTCATTCGGATCCTTTGATCATGATTTCAATGTCACTTGTTTGTATACAAACATTACCTAAATAAATTTAACATAAAATTTACCACTCCTCAATTGAGATTATACATCATGTAATTTTTCACATGTTACTATTATTTTTTCTCGACATAAGGTATAAACCTCAAATTTTTCATAATAAAACTATGTAATATATTATTTAAAGAATCATTGTATACCATAAACACTTATAAAAAATAAGTTGTTTTCATATCAATTCTGTGAGAAAATTCTTTTTATGATCCTTGAAATTTTCTACACATTTTTTCTATCCAGAGTAAATTAAATCTCATCCATGTTTGCAATTTTAGTTGAATTAATAATAAAAATAATGTTTTAAAAAATCATCTATAGTATATATCCAATATAAAGAATATATGTATCTTAATTATATATGTAAGACTATTAAATTTTTAATAACACATGACTTTGAATGATCCAACTATATAACAAATTTTTTATCATACATAACCCATGAAGATATATTTTAGTACCTAAATGTTATAGTTTTTTAATATAAATAATTATTCATACTTTAATACAGTCTACAAAATTTCTCAAATTATTGTCCTGTTATTACTTTATCATGGAATATATGAAATCATAGTCCATAAAGGCTAACAAAAATTTATAAAAGTATTTTAAATCGATTCGATTCATTAAATTCATTAATATATCAGGAAAATTCATATGTTCAATGTGAATAAATATGAATTCATAGTGACTGTATCTCTTATATAACATTGTATTGGGTGTATCGTTTTTTTAAATAATATTTTATGATATCGTGATCGAAGATACACAGTTATGATGTATTAATCCATTTAAATTTTATAATATTAGTATTCAAAACATGTTATAAATGTAGTGTCTTCATTTTTCAGTTTTCATCCCATAAAAAAATTCGTGAATTCTGTTTTAAAAAAACATTAAATTATAGGATTCATAGAGCCTCAATTTTAATATTTTTATTGTAAGAACATATTTTATACCAAAAAAGATAAATATCAAGAAAAATTATATTAAATAAAATATGGCCCTGTAAAGGAAATATGATAATATAGTTTCATGCAATATGGGGTGGTTTCCCTTATAATTATACAGTTTGAGTTTATATTAGTATTTTTCGAACATCAAGCCTAGTGTCATGTGTCTTAATTAAACATTTAAAATCCACCAATTTGTGATATATAATAACATATTACCCTAATTATTTGGTAATATTCATAGACCCTAGAGTTGTAGGGGATACTATTACTGGATTTTGGGACCCATGAGCACGATAGACTTAGATTATTCATCAATAACTACCAATATTGACACAATCATGTTCATCGACTGATCAGAACATAGGTTGGGATATGAATTTTTATGAACTCCATTTAATAGAAAATATTAATCAAGATTATTAATTTTTTATTATTTTCTATTTTATCTATATGGAATATATTATAGGTTAGATCTTTTAATCAAAAATTATGTTTTAATTTTTTATTTTATGTTTGATGGAGGAACCATATTGATTCAATATATAGTATCTAATCAACGGTCTGTCTATAAAAATTCATCCCTTGACCATGGATAATATATTTTTAACCCTGTAATAGATCATATGAATCAACCTTAGTTGGCGGTATACTGATGAAGGAAGGAATAGGTGATGTGTGGTTTGAATAACTAGTTGTAATAGGGACACATTGGAGTCTCAGAGAATTTTATGAGGTTTGGTTGAGTTATTGAAGTGTTAAAATATATTTAATTACAATAATTGAAGAAGTAACTACATTATATATTCATTTGTGTAGTTTAGATTCTTGGTGTTGTGTGATGATATCTCCTATATCTATAAAAGAAGTTTGGGACCATTATCTAACATCCCTGGTAGTCTTCTCTAAATATTTTTGGGTTTTTTTTGGAATAATCCTTTTATCAAAAATTTTAATTTGAATATAATATAAATTTAATATTACATTTGGTTTTTAGTCATCTAAAGAAGTATATATATAATCTCATCATTGTGGGTTTCATTTCTAACATGCATCGTGTTATAGGAAAATTATGGGCTACTCTATGGAAATATTTTTGGATTTGATATTATTATAGAGTAGTTTTATATGGTGGTGGTGGTAATAATTTTTGTTGGTTTTAGGAGAATTCCAATTTAGGGACACCAAAACAACATTTAGTATGGTCGGGTTTTCCAATATTTTTTAGGAGTATATTTTTCTCATTTACATACATTTTATGTATAAGATATCCTTTTTATAGATTTAATATATAGACAGTTGCATTCTATATTTAATTTACTTTCCTATAATTTTTTATACAATATTATATTTTATGATGTTTAGTGTGTTTTTTATAGATTCATTACTCTAATGCCACTCATTTTATGGTATATTCCTAAGCTGCTCTAGTCATGAACACCTAGTCTATTAGAGGTATTATTTTGCTGGTACACACATCATACCCCCGCCCATGATGGGTCATTATAGGTTTTTTCATGTCAAGAAAAAATTTTATTTATTATGATCATGTTAAACTCATGACCATCAATGAAAAAACTTATTTGACCCATTATTTTTCATAACAAAGATTATTATTCCATCCCATCATAAATCAACTGTTTATATAAAAATACTACCAATATTTTAATGTAGTTACTTATTCAATTACTGTAATTAAATAAGATCAATTCAATATAAAGGCATGATGTTAACTAGAATCCAATGTAGATAATATTTCCACCTTTTACCACATTATTTTTCAGATTCACATTGACTGTAGGGGTTGAATAAAATTTTACTTTCTATATTTAATTTTGAAGTTACTGGCATTTTTTGAAATCAATAACCCATTTATTGGTGCATTTTTAATTATTGTGATTATATTTTTACATTTAAAACATTGAACATGAGGTAAATTAGGTGGGACCTTTTCCCTATATTTTGTTAGTTTTCATATTTCAGTCACTTTTTTAGTCATTTGATGGGTTTTTTACTCTACCACGCATATATGTGTTCTTGTTCCATTGATGAAATTTCTTTGGTGCTCCATTCAAAATTTATTGGCTTATAGGTAGTTGATTTTAATTTCTTCCATAAGCATTATCATTTCAATTATCAAGAAAACCATTTTTTTCATCTAAAAAATCCAATTGACTAATATGAGTCTCCAATTTCAATTTCAACTATAAAATCACATAAAATAATTTATTCCTTGCAAGGAAAATCTAATGCAGTTTATGTTTTTCAATGACTTGGTTTTAAGATAATAAAGAACTGGTCAATTTTAAATTCAATTTCAATGAAAAAATTAGTGCCATAACAGAAATGTATAATAATATTTTCTATATAATAACCAATAAATTCATCCTCATTTAATTTATTCCAATGGAATTAAAACTACATTTTTTGGTGACTAATTAGAATTAAATATTTATTGAAATTTATTTTCATGATTTTTCAGGATCAAGGGTGTTAATTTATTGCATTTTTATCATGTAATTGATTCTGTTCTACAATTTTTATTCTTCTCCATCTAAATGATAAACCAAAAAAGTTATCATTTTATAAATTTATATTGATTCTATTTGAAATCATTTTTATTTTTGTGACTGATTTCTCAGGAATTAGTTTATCAAAATACTAACAAAAAGTATTGTGGACCTTTTCAAATGAATAATTGATATAAATTTTCTCTATTATTAATTAATTTTTGAGATCTCCATTGATTATGTTATTATAAATAACATTATATGACAATTTATGTATATATATAATTTTCTTCAAGCCACCTAAAATCTAAATCTTTTGTTCATTTTGATAATCATTATATGATCCACCACATTTATTGTCTACTATATTATATCTCATTACAAAAATTAACAAAATTAAAAGGATTACTAGAGCTACACCAAAAAATCACATTAATAAAACAAAATAATTAATCATATGAATATATTAAATCAATATTAGGATTTTTTATCCAATGAAATGTTCATTTCAACCTATGATGCATTTCGTTTAACCTAGGTTTCTTTATATTTCATCCATTGATTCATATTTAACAAATACCTATAATAAACAATCCCATGACTTTCACTAATAGATATGAAGTAGAGATAACATATAAATTAGTACATTAGATCATTTATTTTAGAAAATTTATTTATTATACAAACACAATACACTCAAAAAAATAAATATGATTAATGAATTTGGAGAGTAGACATATTAAAAAACCATTTCATCATATATTTGTAAATTTATTCATAAAAAATCCTTTATTGTATAATTTAATTAATCTAATTTCATATATAATAATCTTCTTCATTTCCTATATAAAATGGAAACATAGGAAAATAAGTTCAGCTCAATAGAGCTGTATGAAAAAACTATATCCATGAGTCATACATGACACATCAGTAGATGAAAATTAGGTGAGAAGACATTTATATAGAAAATAAACTGATTAAATGAGTTATATCATTAAATTATAATATGTTATCATGATTCTTGGGATCATTATAATATATCATTGAATAAAAATAATGATTCATGAAAATATCATCCTAAAAAATATCATATTCTTTGGCATATGAACATGAAATCAAAAGACAAAAATCATGAACCATGGAAAAAACAAGTTATATGGAATATGTTTAATCAAAGGTAACCATAACATATATCATGCCTATCCATAATGACAAACATACCATAGTTTAATAGGATACCCACTTATTCCCCAAAAAATTATTTATTGAACTAAAAATCACCACTAGAAAACATAGTAATCTCATAATATGTAAATAATCTCCCAAGGAATTATAAAGATATACAATTCAAGTATAGAAAATCACAAATTTATAATGCACAAATTTTTGTTCCATATTAAATTATTAACAATTCATATATAAATTGACACATGAAAATAAAATGGGCAACATAACACGATTCATCACATTGGAAATAATTAGAATGTAGATTGGATTATAATAAAAATTCAATAAACCAAAAGAAAAATAACATAAGATAATTGTGATATTTATACACAAAACACAATATAATAAAAAATAATAATTCCATAAATAGAATAAAATACATAGTCATGAAAAAACTATTGTGATTAATACAATAATAACACAAAATAATAAGCAGCCATCACATGTGATGAGATAATTATAATTCAATGCATAAAAGTATAAAACCCTTATTAGATTATCTCAAAAACATATTAATGGAATAATATTATTAAATCATAAGGTAATTAAATTAACCTTTTATAAATTACGTAATAATATAGAATAATAATAATATTATGAAACCATGTAATATATTGGGATTAACAAAAAAATAGATTCATATCATTGTAGACTGGTTTGACCAACAATTTCGTATAACGTAAAAATATAAAATTTCTACCTATGTCTCATGCCATATTAATCTCATGAGATGTTAATAAATACCTAATTAATTTTATTTCATTACAAATCGATACACATATATCTCATTATGATAAACCATATAAATGTTTTACCTAAGAAAATTTTAAAGGAAAATATTTTCCTGAGTTATGTATTTTTGTTTCATTAGTGTTTAAAATTGATATTGGTAGTTTTTTGAGAAAGGGAAGGTGTTTCTTCTTGTTTATTAGTTTATAATATAAGTAATAGTGAGTACTATGTTTGTTTCTCATGGTAATTTTGATTATGGATGTATATTATCTTAGTCTTATGTATCATCCGATGAATGATAGAGTTGTTGTGTGAGTTTTTTCAAATGGTGTGGGGTATTATTCCATAGTGTAACATGTATTATTTTTTTCTCAATATTAAATATGGGAACATCTGGGGGAAAAGGTAGTAATATCACCATAAATCCATGTCTTTTCAAATTACTTATTTCTCTGTTATAAGGGATCATAAAACAAGGGTGATCTACATATCCCAATAATAGGTGCATATGGTTGATCTGGAATGGGAGATAAGTTAATGGGTTACATTATATTTATATGTGGGTTTAGCATTATTGATAGATAACATTTTCTCTCTTAAGATACTCCTTATTATTATCATGGAAATCATAATTTTCGACAATATGAGTGGGGAGTGGACTATGTAAATTATGTTGTGATCATCAAATAAATCCACCCTTAAGAGATAATTCCCTATCATCATAATTTCATAGAGTGTTTCTAGATTTTAACAATAAATGTGTAGGGTAACTCAATTTAATTTTATTAAACCATTTTCATCTCAATCCATATGATGTTATGGGACTATTCAGAGTGATCTAATTTCCCCATAACCCATCATTATTCATCACTAGGTGTTTTACTCTTCTATCAATCAATGGTATCATTATTTTCTCCTTTCCTTTATTTTTCCCTTCTATTCATGCCATGAATTCATAGTTTTAACAATTTTGAGATATTTTTTAAAATTTTTGTTATAATGTTTATAGGTTGTTCGGGGATTGTTTTCGTGGCCAATTGTGACACCCCCTAATTTTACTATGTGTCATTATTTTCAAATCTGCATGTAATAAAAAAGTAAAATTGTTCATGAAATATACTAATAATATTATTAAGAAAAAAATTTAATATAACTTGTAGTGATAAAAACATATCACACACCAAAAATTATATGTATTTAGATGTTAAGTAATCAATATGATTTAATATTAAAAATGATTGTTCATTCTCAAATAACATTTTTATAAATATATTTTAATAATTATTTTAATAAATTATGTTGATCAATTTTAAAATAGTATGATATATTAACGAATATTAACAATAATAAATTAATAAACTTATATGAAATAATAAGAAGAATAATTAATTTTTAAATCACCTTTTTCTAATATAAATAGTTTACCTTGATCATTTTATTTATAGTTTAACAATTTAATTACTTATTTTAAAATTATTAATGGATAAATTTTCATTTATTTTATTAATTTGAAATATAATAGGTTTTATATTTGTGTTTTTTCTATAATAGTAAATTTTTATGTGAATAATTAAAAATTTAATTTTTATTTAAACCATATAGTTTTTAAAATTTCCATGATATAATCCTGACTCAAAACATTTTTAAATTTTTCTCTATGGTCAAAATTAAATGTAATGAATAAAATACTACATTTAAATTAACTATGATGTACTTAGAGACCACAATATTAAAAAAATTTAATGTAATAAATCTTTTATGATAAGAAACAGAAAAAATTATTTATTTTCATTAATTATGATTTCAACAGACCAGATTATATTTTTACTTGATTCAAAAGAAACAAAAAATATATTTTTTAATAATAGACGTACAAATTTCATGTAAATTACTAACATTTAAAATGTTTTCCTAAACGTTTTTTTCTTAAAACTGATATTTTACTAATAATGTTTTTACGATGAATATGGTATAATATTTAAATCCAATTTTTATCAACCTTAAAAATTTTACATGAAAAATTGTATTTTAAAATTGGAATCACTAGTTCTAAATATAGTAATAATGGATATTTTATTTTTAGGCTATAAAACTAAATTAATTAGGTAAAATTTAATTACCACTATACAAACCAAAAATTTTAAAAGGAAAAAATATATGAGTAATAAACTTTATAACATTATTAAAACATTTTAGTATATTAATTAATATGAGATGGTTGAATTTAACTCATCCCCACTCTATTATTTTCAACTTTTTCAATACTTTCCATGTGAAACATATTCTCTATTTATATTGAAAATATTTATTTTACTGAAAATGGCATTCCCGTCCCTTATAAAAGGTGGTCACCTCTACCCTATTTATATAATATTTCAAAATAAATTGATCAAAGAAAACTATGATATAATTCATCCCCAACTCTCTACCCATTAATTATAAGAATTATTATTTCTATAATATAATGCTATAGAGCTTTATGTTTTTATGTAAGGGATAACATCCAAAGAGAAATATAATTTTCTAAACTAAGATCTTTGAATTCTATTCTTTTTCTACCTCCTCAAACATATTATAATATTGAATTTATTAATAGATAAGTATTATTAATAATATATACTTTTATTATACTGAGGTAATATTTATTTTCTATCTTCCACTAAAACCATTCAAAAAATAAAGACGTCATCAACCTCCATGAATAGAATACTTGAATTCTCACCACCAAAATACATCGATAATTAGGGAATTATATGTAAATTCTTAAAAAGATATTTATAAAAATTTTATTATTCTAAAATTATAAACGATTCCCTACCCTTCTCTCAATCTACATGAAACAAAAGTGTAACCTATGTGTATCTGAAGACAACCGCCTCCATGAAAGTGATGTATTATTTTAAATATACAATTTTATTATTTATTAAACTATCTAATTGCCTGATTAAACTCCTTATAAACTACATATTATCATTATTATTATATAATATTTATATTAATAATATATAATCACTTTTTTAACCATACTCACCCACATATCCTAGCTTATTCAAGTTTGGTTTGATTAACAACCAACCTAAACGGAGATATATATTTATATTATTGATGAAATTAAAATAATAAAAAATGGGTATATTATAAATTAATAAGAAACTAATGTTGGTTTTATATTTATGGAAGTATTATATTAATATTTAAATTCTTATTATATAATAATTTTTTTCGTTAAAATTTAACGAAACTAGTTCCTCACCATCTTTGTCATCAAAAATCATAACTAAAATACATATAAACTTAAAATATAAAATTACAAACAATTACAAAACATATATTCCAGTAACTATAATAATATTTTAATGATGGAAATTGAATCTATAAACAAGAATCGATATCTCCATTATGAAAAAAATGTTAAACATACAATCAATTACAATAACATAAGGTTTTTAAAATAAAATTTAACTATATAATATATTCAAAAAAAATGATTGTATGTAACGTTTATAAAATAATATATGAATAAATAAATATCTGATATTGGTGATTATGATAGTTATTTTTTATATAAGAGTTTAAAACACATTCAAAAAATAATAATTAAAGGTTCGATATTTTGTTACTAGAAACACCCATTCATTGAGTTATAATATTTCATAATGAGATTCATAATTATATTATTTATTTATTACACCCTAAGATTTTATATCAAAAAATTAATATTTTTTCTTTTGGTTCAATAAAATATTTAATTTAAATGATCCTCCACTATGAATTTCTTCCAAATAATGGCTTGACATTTCTAGATGTAATTTATATCCTCATTAATGATGATTTTTCTTCCATGACATTATTTTCCCTTCCCACAAGTTTTATAATTTATATTTTAAACCTAAAATTGTGTTATATCATGTGACCTTCTTATATTCATTTTCCTATATTCAAAATGTTTTTCTATTACCTATTTTATGAATGGTGAATTAAAAAAATTTAATGTTTAAATGGGTTCCTTAGATGATAATTTATTTCATCTTTGTCTCCACATTTTCATGAGTTTGTCATTATATAATGTTCAGGGTTCCATTATTGAAGGTTATTATTTAAATTTAAATTTGTTTATGATTTTTACATGTACTTTTTATAATTGGTTTCCTTTTATTACATTTTTGGAATTCTTTTTCCAAATGAGATTAATTTTTAATGATTTTCAAATTAATAGAGATATTTTTTTTATTAATTTTAAATGTGATTTTCTCGACGATCTTGAAATGGTATTTTTCATTAATTCCATGATCCTTAATACTCTATGCGTTACACTAGGATTATTTTCATATACCACAATCCACCTACTTTCTCTCGATGGATTATGAAAGATTTTGTGGATGTATTTATTAATCATATCACATTCCCATTGGTTAATTAAGTGATATATGAAATTTTATTGTTTTCATTTTCTCAAAAAACAAAAAAAAATATATTTTGATTATTATTGATGGTTTGTATCATATATTTCCTCCAATGCAGTTTTTGAAATTTAATATCTTATAATCTAAAATAGGTTACATAGGTAGAAAAAAACCAAATAGTGTATATGGGTTCTTAGATTAATCCCATGTTGGTAATATAGTTTTTAGCCTAAGCCCATAAAGTTAAATGGGTTATTATCCCAAGACCATGATGGTACACGGGTAGTAGAACAATCCTAAAAGGTTTATGTGTTCTTTACCTAATACTTATAAGGTAAATTTTTTGTTAGCTCAATCCCATGAGTAGACATAGGTTGTTAACCCATGTGCACTATGTTATGGGAATCCAAAAAATAAACCGTATCTACAAGGTATTGAATTCCAATGTTTTCTCATATTCCACTTTTCTAGGATATATGATTATGTTATAATATCAATGTTCATTTTTATTTTTCCATGTTTATATATTTATATTATATGGTATATGTTTGAACATTTGAGAGTAAAGGTCTCTATACTATTCCTTTTGTACAACTGATAAAATTATATTTCCATTTTTTATTATATATTTCTCACATGATAATTTTTTTACATATATCTATTATTCAAAAAAAAGAAAATATGTGTTAGAAATAAATCTCTGAAGGTGTCATTGTGATGTTGTGTGGTTTTTTTTCTTGTTGAAAGTGATATTTTGAAGCATTCTAACAAATTTATTACCGTAGAAGATGTTTTTAAGGTGTTACATATTCACGGTGTATGAAAAATTTTGGGAGCTAAAAATATAGATTTTTTATTGAAATGTAAGGATTAATAAATCGAATATGTGGGGATTTTATAATCAATACGAGAGTTTTTTGTTATGCTGACCTCATAGAAGTTGCACTATGCTGTCGGAAAAAGAGTTACGCAGAACTGTGAACGAATCCATTGTTTGAGGATGGAATACGATAATTATTATAACCATAAGTTATGTTAGTTCATGGGAATCTAGACATTTACTATAAAAAATGGTTAATTAGTGGTCACTACAAAGGGAAAATATATCTTGGGGAATATATTGATTGGATGGGCACCATAAATGTATATCATCACTATATAGACGACATATAATGTTTAATATATAGTGATGGTTAATCAGAAAATGATATTTTGGTAATTATTATTAGACTGTTTTAAAATATTTAATTTACTATATAATTAACCCATATAAAAATGTTAAATATAAATAATTTCATTGAGATGATTATCAATGAAAAAATCACTTAATTCTTAAATGTGGTTTCCAAAGGAGTTATTCCATGAATGGGGTGGTTTGCAATAGAGGTAGTCTAGGAAGACATAACTTGTAACAGAGGATTTCCTCATGTATTTATAATTTTTAGGAAGGACGATGTAGGAATCATAGGTTCAAAATGAAAATGGTGTCTCATTGAGAACTGATGCTATGCAAAGCAAGGGTTTTTTGTGAGGGTTCGTAAATAGATTATTGATTCACCAAAATAGTTCATGAAACATTAATCAATAATGAAATCACCATTCAGCGAACATTATTTTATCTAATTGATAAAAAATAGACATTAGGATATACTCTTATATGTGTGAATCAATTTTACGGTGGTCCAACATAATAGAATATTAATCTGAAGATGAATTGAGGACACTTCAATGGGGATATCAACAAGATTTAAAATTATTATTGTTTGTAAAATATAAGGGAGAGTGAGTCCACATTGATTCGTGTGTTGGATGTGAGATTTATTTTATCAAGTACATAAGAATGTTTCCTTTTTATTATCCTTGTATTGAGCTCCTTGAGGGTGAACTACATAAAATTTATGTACCCCGTGCATGTTTAAAAGATCATAATTTTGTATTATTCGGAAAATAGAGGGAAGTATGGTTAGTTTAATAAAAACACATGATTCAAAGAGAAAATTATTTTAGTATTTTATACCCATATTTACCTACCCCATAACCTCCTGGAATTTAACCCAGTTTGGATAGAAATTGGTATAAAAGGAAAAGGATCAATGTTAGTTGTTATATCTCATCAAATGATATGGAAGTTGTTAATCATAGTGTGATTATGATCATTGATGGAAATTATTTTCATATATGGGAGAATAGTATGAATCATTTAATTACATCATTGATTATGGATGTTTTTACAGTTTAAATGAATTGTATTTTCCCCAATAGTGGTTTCAATGTTTTCTCAGAAGAATAAAATCTAAAATTGGATGATGCATCTAAATGAATCAATGAATTAGGGGAACCTTATCTAATGAAATCAATAAGAATGTGATAACATTTGATTCATAACATGATATGCTGGAAAATATTCCAAATATATATATTTGTGAATCAAAAGGTAGGAATAAATGTTTTATGTTCTGTAAAATAAATACGAGTACTTGAGAATGCTTACTAATGAGTTTGTAGATAAATTCATTGATCAGTTGAATGTTATTTGGAAGAAATGAATTGTATTTAGAAAATTATCAATGGAGTGAACATATATATGTGAATAATGATATGTCACAAATTTTGTTTCAATAAAATTGTCTTCATATTGGAGGATAAATATCATAATGACTTGACATTGGGTAGCTTAAACTATACTGTTGTCACATACGAGATAAGAAATGATGATTATTATGTTTTGGAGATACAGATGTCCAACGAATTGGAAGTCAAGTCCATGAAGAAGATAAATAATTAATATTATTATTAGAGGGAAATTTTAGATTATTTCATGTCATTCCTCTCCTCAAATATGTAAATAAAAAGAGTAAGTATCAAAGGTAAAAATACACTTTTATGATATTATTTTTGGAATAATTTACCATGTTGAAGAAAATTTGTCGTATAAGTTTCAAGATGACAATGAGGATTATTATGAAATTTTATGGGAGAAAACTCTAAAAACTATGAAATGTAAGAGAAATTGCATGTTATTTTTCCTCAAAAAGATGAATCTTATTTTAAAAGTATATGACCATCATAAGAATATGAGTTAGAAGAGTTAGAGGATTTCAA
This sequence comes from Viscum album, assembly GCA_963277665.1. NCBI lineage: Eukaryota > Viridiplantae > Streptophyta > Magnoliopsida > Santalales > Viscaceae > Viscum > Viscum album. The sequence goes on from OY728137.1 coordinate 1,216,755,960, forward strand.
GGAGCACGAAACAAATTCATTGGTGGTTGTTTTTAAAAATTATTAGATAATGGAATAATTTAATATTGATGAATGTTAATTATAATTAATATTTAACCATCAAGTCAAATTAGAAGCATCAAATGATGATATAGAAATTTGGAGATCAAAAAGAAAGATTACACATAGGGAGGATAATGATGAATAATTCTATTTGAAACATCATGAAGAATAGAATCCCTTGATAGGATTGTAAAATTAAAGGATTAAATTTTAAAATAAAAATATCATATAAATCCATTGGTTACAAGAAAAAAATTGAAAAATAACCAGAATGTTATAGTCTGACCAGAAAAGTAAAATATTGATTCAAACCCATCGAATAGTATGCTAATGAAGTTTTAAACCTATAAAAAAGTAAAATATCTTGAAAAAATCTTAACTCTAGTAATGAAGGATTTAATTTCAATTAAAAATGTTATATTTGAATTTAGAGTTTCAGAAAAACATAGAAAATAATGTGTGGATAAAAAATGATTTATCATAATGATAGAACTGGAATGACGATTAATCATAAATTGAATGTGGTAATGGTTGATGTTAGACCATACGCACCCACTCCGAGGTTGATGTATGATTTGGGTATGAACAAGAACTATAAGATATATTGAACCCTAGAGACAACCAATGGTGCAGACATAGGGTAATTATCCCAGAATTAGATGTTATTACTATGGAAATATGGTACACTCTCAAAATATAAGGACCTGGTTTTAAGAATTACATAATATAATAAATTATATTATAATTCACTTATTAACATAAAAAATATAATTTTGGTGTATAGTTTTTGAAAATTTGGACATAATTCATACATATCAACCCACAATAAACCAAATTGGGTGCAACTAAAACAATATCCCTTTTATTATAAGAAAATCATTTTCAATAAAAAATGAATTATTTTTATGAAATGTATTCACATAATTCATCTCATATTCTCCTTTTCACATACCCATCTATAAAGCCCTATGGAAAATATTTTGAAACATTGGATGAGCACAATAATATTATTAAGGGATATAAAAAGTATGAGAAAACCCATTAGTACCACAATACTTATAAACATATGAAATCATTCCCAAAAAGACATACTACTCACACATATGTATCATGTAGTTACTTTGTAAAAACATGAGACATCTATATAAAATTGAAAACATAAATAATTCTTTAAAGGTATGTTCTGGAATTACTTACTTAATATTTTAACACTCACAACTAATTTATTATTTGTAACCCTTGTGGCTACTTTACTACAATGTAATCCCCACAACTACCATTTGGTGTAAAAATCATAGTTACACTTGGAGTAACTATACATCCAAAAACAAACATAAAAATACTCAATGAATTGGAGGGAGATATAGGTACCACAATTCATCATAATAAAATCCCAATAAACATAACATAATAATAAAAAAATAATACTTATATAATAACATCCCTTTTGAATATTATAAAAATAGAAGTATAATGAAGGATTTTAAAAGAAGTGTCCCTTACAAATGTCATATAATTGAAGTAAAAAATCAATACCAAGAATGTAATATGTGTATAAACTATAATTACGCATAATAAAAAATAATATAAAAAAATAAATTCCCCAAATAATCTTAGTACCATATAATTAATGAAGTATAAGGTTATCCCAAGGAATAAAAATTTTGGTTAGAAATTATTTTACCCCCGGTTCATCTTACATAAAACATATTCAAAGCTTTAGTATAATGGTTTAAAGTGTGATATTAATTTTTTAATGTATCATACTCATATTTATAATTAATTATATAATATTTTGAGAATATTTTCAACCCACTTACCAAAAATATTTTTTTCATTTTTATAGTTTCTGGTGTCTTTGATTCATGGTTTCCATGGTTTGTTTATTTTGGATTTTCATGTCAAATTGATGAAAAACTACAAAAATGAATTGGAATGTTGTTAAATTAATTGTGTAATTTTAAATGATTTCATAAATACTTTTTTATGATATTACTATTAATTATTAGAAAAAAAATAAATGAAAATTAATTAGTTTTTTTGGGAGGTTTTTACATCCATTATAATGATAATTAATCTTATTTAATATCATGTTTTTGTAATGGTTACAGAATCATTAAATAACATATATTATTTTACCAAATATTTGAATTCACTATATTAATTATTTTATGACTATCCTAAAAGGCTGTAATTGATATTTAAAACACATATTCCACGATGTTGTTAAATAGACCCATCATGGATGATGCTTTTTTAGAATAAAAGGAAGAGGATAATAGGTATGTTGTTGAATTTTTCCAAAAACCTGATAAAATTATATTATATGTATGATACTAGTGATTTAATGACTATTGGATATGCGGAGGTGAAGAGAGTATAAGAAAACTAAATGAATTGAAATGAAAATTTAAGAAAATGAAAGAGGTTTTTTTCTTCTTGATCTTTTCACCTTCAGATCCTTGTTAAGGCTATTATTATTGGAATTTTGGGGATACCATAAGGTATTTGGCGTAGGGAAGAGGCTTAGTAAGATAATTAGAATGAATTTTATTAATACAAAAAAATTGAAATGTTTGAGGAGATGAGGGGGTGAGGGGAGGTACTTATAGTGGAGGATAATACTATTTTTGTATTATTATCCTCATTAGATTATTATTTTCAATCAAACATACAAATAGTTTTCAAATTATCACTAAATATTTTAAAACAATCAAGGGAATATTGAGATTCTGGTGATTACACATTTCATTATGTTATAAATACTTTATTTAACTTATAGTGTATATATATTATAAATTACAGTATTTCACAATTCAACAGAAATTCAAGTATTTTAGAAATGTCTTAAAAATTCACCCTAACCATTTAAAAAAATGTATAATTTAAAAATGTACTCAAATTTTTAAAATTATTTATATATATATATGATATTTTTAACACTTATTTTAGAAAATAATATATTCAAAACATACAAATTTTAAAATTATATCTAGTTTCACATAACATTCAAAAATTAATCTATGTCCCATAAAACTAATTTATAATCATAAAAAAATAATTTATGAATCTATATTATTAAAATAAATTTTATTTTAAAATGTTAAATGAATTATAAAATAGTAAATAAATATTTATGCCAAACAAAAATGACAACACAAAACAGATCATTTCCAGAACATTTATTTTCTTATTTTATTTTATAAATATATCATGATTACACATACAAGATTTATAAATTTTATATATATTCTCATAGGAGAGGTTATAATTATACTGAGGAAATTTCCATTTTTAATGGTCATGTTTCTATTCCAAATGAAATTTTACTATTTCATCAATATAAACTACTTAATTTCCATAAATAACACTTAGTTGGTTTTAAATTTATGTTGAATTTGAATATTTAATTCTAGAAAGAAAAATATTATTTTATATGTACCGATGTATTTATATTAACCACACCTTCTTGAAATTTTTCCCTCAAAATTATTATTCACTTATTAAAAATGTGATTATACTTTTCACTGATAATGTTTTCAAATTCATATGTTTCTTCTTAAAACACGTGGTTTCTCCACATAACCTTAACATTGTGAATTACCTTATTCCAAAATACGTTCTCTCTATAAACAATAATCTAAAAACATTCTTCATAACAATGGTTTTATTCTATATGAATTATATCTTAGATCATAACATGAGATGGATCTGAAACATATATTCTCAACATCCATACATTAAAAAAATTATATATATGGGATAAAATCAGAATAAAATATACTAGGTATATGAATGGTCCAACATTATACATAATTTCATAAGTACTAATGAATTATAGATATAACACTCTTTTCTTATCAAAAGACAAAACTCTATTCAATGGAGTGTTTCTAATAAAAACATAGTCTCCTATATCAAAAGGAAATGCATTAATCATATTAGATGTATAACTTATTTTCCTTCTCTAAGTTGTCCTTATATATTGTTAGAACATATTTTATTTCTCCGCCACTTCCTCTACTAATTCGTTTCCAATAAACATCTTTCCCCTCACTTCATCCAAAAATGCGGGATATCGACACCAACTCCCATATACTGAATCGAAAGTTTTAATTTATATAAAATAATGAAAATTATTATTAAAAAACCAATATAAATGATTATGATGAACCCAATATCCATGGTAGTCAATTTAACAACTCAAAGCCTATCCTCCGATGAATTATTTGTTTACTCAAGTTTTCCATCAGATAAAGGATTAATGGTTATGTTGAAATTTATTTCAATTCCCAATGAATTCGTATGGCCTTTCAAAAAAATTTCTAGGTATCCGTGTGATCATGGATATATATAATTGAAAGAGGAACATCATGTAACCTGAAATGTTCTTTGAGATATAGTTCAAAATGTTGATCCAAAGACACAATATCTTCAATATTAGTGAAATGTGAAGATTTATTCATTCGATCATGAATAACCAAAATCACATTATTATCTAGAGGTTTTTTTGGTAGTCCCACTATTTATTCCATGGAAATATTTTCCCAATTCTACTCAGGCTCTAGCAAAGGCTAAAACACCCCCTTTTGTAGTTGGAAGTCTGCTTTAAATAGTTGAAATGTTAAACAATTTATTATAAAATCATATATATATATTTTAATTCTATCCCACCATCAATACTCATGAAGGTATTTGTACATATTAGTACTTCCAGGTTGAACTAAAAATAGAGAACTTTGAGCTTCATTTAAAAATCATTTGTTCATTTGTGAATCACAATAACACATAATCTCTTTCCAAATATTAAAACAAAATCATTATAAATATTTAATTTTTTAAACCAACCATTTTTAAAAAATTATATCTTTTTCTTCACATAATGGTCTTCCTTCTATAATTTATTAATTCTGTCTGATAGAGACGACATCATAACACTGAAAAAATATATGAATTTCTTGCATTAAAAAATCCAATAAAAAATTCATCAAAAAATTAATCTAGGGGTCTTGTTCCAAATGTAAAATGGTTTATGATTCATGATATTTATGACTCAAGGTATCAATCACTTGTTTTATTTTCAAGGATGGTAATTAATCATGTAATCATAATCCTTTACCAGTTAAAGATAACTTATCAAACTTATGGTTAATTAATTATGGATTAATTTTTTTTCTTCAATCATTTATGGTCAGTATATTTTTTATATTGGGATCTGTATAAATGATTCCTACATATTTTCAACATGAAAACCACATCTTCCAAATCAAAATCATGTGTGGGATAATTTAACTCATGATCATCTTGTTTTCATGATGCATGAAAAATTACCTGATCATTAAATATGAGAACCCAATGAAGTCCCTTTAATGAATCATCACTATGGATGAAAAAATCACCATTTCTAGAGGGAATTTTAAAAACTAAAGAATTAAACAATCACATGTTCAGTTCCAGAAAATAAAATTACATTCATGAATCTAGAAAAATATAAAATGTTTTCTTGTTAACATAGTTAGTATGAGAGATATTCATGAATTTTTTTAACAAACCATCGTAAATAACCTTATAGTCTATGAAACCTAAAAATCACTCCAAAGTATATAGGCCTTGGTAATTCATCAACCACATTTTTTGTGGGATGAATTCTTATTCCATCCTTATTCAAAATGTTCTCACGAAATTAAATCTATTACAAACAAAATTTAAATTTGAAAATTTTCCCTCATCACATCCTTTCTTTGAGAGTTTCAAAGACAATCATTAAATATTTTTCATAATCCTCATAATATTTAGAAAAGACTAAAATATCATAAAAAATAAAAACAAACATATCCCAATATTCAAAAAGAAATATTCATAAGATCCATTTATATATAAGGGTAATTTATCAATTCAATGGACAAAACAAGAAACTCATATTGCACATAGCTACAATTAAATGTTTTTTTAGGGTGCCATCCTCCTTCACCTACACCTGATGGTACACATATCTCAATTTAATCTATGAAAAATATTGTGATCCCAAGTGCTGATCAAACATGGCATCAATATGAGGCCAAGGATACATATTATTAATAATAATGTTATTCAAATCTCTATAATCTATGTATAGTCTCATGTAACCATCTTAATTTTTAATAAAAAAATATGAGCACCCCATGGGAAGTTCTATGATGAATGAATCCATTACCACGACACTCCTACAACTAATTTTTTAATTCATGACATTCATCTTCATCCATTCAATATAATGGATTTGATATTTCCATAACATTATTAAGATATTCAATAGTAAATTCAACTTCCTATTCATGTATAACACTATGAAATTTAGTAGGAAAAATTTTCCAGTATTTATCTACCCCTAGAACATCATTAATGTGATATGTTCTCTTATTTTCAACAATATGAACAAGATAACACCAATTTACATCTTTTAATAGTTACTTCATCATCTTAATATGATATCGATTGAATTGTCTCATTCAAGTATAAAAGCTAGAACTATTTTGGGAAAAAACTTCTTTAGCACTACAATCAATATTAGTGTTTTAAATGAAAATCCAATACATTCCCAAAGCAACATCAAAACCTACTAAGGGAAAAAATTAATGTTTTTAGGTAATCACATTCTTCAAAAAAATAGGAGGATTCTTGTAAATCATTTTCCTATAATATTTCAACCATATGTTGTAGCCTGATTTCCTATGTTCATATTTCTAATTTACTAGAAAATTTATTATATATAAATGAATGTGTAGTTCCTATATCAAAAAATAAATTTCAAAAATAAGAGTAAAAAACAACATACACGATACTACATAATTTCATTGCTTGAAATTTACTGACATAGTCGAAAATTATCTCAAGATACATTTCTTCTAATAATATTGCATCGTTTTATCATTTGGATCTTTCTTTGCGTAGGTATTTGCATAATGAACTATCTCACCACAATTGAAACACATTATTTTTTTATTATCATAATTAATCGTATGAAAATTTTTGTTACCATATATGGCCATATATACCAACATAGAACATAAAAAACACTTCCATGCTTGTTAAGGAATTCCCAATGGTAATATTTAAGAAATTTTTCACAAACTGGAAAGTGTAAATTCTTACCATCAGATTTCTTTGATTGATTTTTACTCATTTCCTTGTCTCCGGACCGTTTCTTCTAATTTATTTTTCAAATTACTCATGATTATCTATAGACTCCATTTCTACCCTCTCAACTCATTAAAATAGTTTCTCGTAAAATTTGTATTCATAGGAGGCTAATTCCCTTTGATATATCACCACAAATCCATTGTAAAAATGATTGACTTTTCTATAAAGATCTCAAATAATATTTGGAGTGTACCTCACTAATCAGGTAAATTTTTCATCATACAAATCCATTTAATCATCATAATTTTATTTCCATTATATTAATTACATTTACATCAAATTTTTAACAAACTTAGTGAAATATTTTTCAATGAAAGTATTTTTAAATACATCTCTTTCAAATGGATCAATCTCTTTACAATCCCTGATATTATTGATCATTGGCCACCACTGCTCATCTTCACCGTCAAAATAATAAATAGAAAGTCTAACCTTTTGATTATCCAAAAACCCCTTAAAATAAAATAAATTTTCAAAGGCTTTAATCCACCCTTCAGTAGTAATAGGTTTAGAAGTTCCACTGAAATATAGTGGGAGATGCCTCATAAAATGTTTCCCTAACATCATGTTCTTTTGTTGTAGCTCTGCTTATTCTCTTATATGGATTACAACCCCATTTATTACCTGAGACAATTGTAAAATTACCACTATAAACTATTCATTTCAAATTCCCACCATTCTAGTTTGTGGATATATAAATACATCATCTACTCGGTGCCATCCTTTTTCATCGTCCCTATTTCTTATGTGGGAAACCATTCTGAACTGGCTTATTGTAGATGAAGAAACATGGTAATCTTCAAAATATATATCATTTAAAAATAAAAATAAGTTAAAATCATTTATTTTATTCTATTAACTTCGTCATAACCCCAAATTATATCTAAATAGTTCTCTAATACCAACTATAACAAATTGGCCTTAAACATTACATAAGATTGAATATTATTTTAGAATTCACTTATTTACATTACCAAAGATATTTTTGATTAATATTTTTAGAAATATTTTACTCAATTCTTACATATCATCCCACAAGAATACAAATTCGTTATATCTAAAAAAATATATAGTTTCTTTTATAATACAAATGTTTTTAATAAAGCATGATGTCTTTTCCTGAAAAGTCTTCATAGAATTCACGTGGGATTATTGTTTTATCTAATTCATCCTTAAACCTTGTGATTTCTTTAAAACATTGGATGATCAAAAAAATCATAGTAATGGATATAAAAAGAAGAATAAAAAATTTTAGTACATGAATACTTATAAACATATAAAATAATTTCCAAAAATACATACTTCTCACTGAATTAGTTATATATACTTACTTTGTGAAAAAATGAACCTTACATAACAAATAGATAACAAAATTAATACTCTCTAATTATCTTTGCAAATTACATACTTAATATTGTGACCCTCGTGGATACATTATTACTTGTAACCCTCAAAACTACCTTATAATGTAACCCTCAGGGAAATATTATGTCGTAACCCTCATCGTTGCACTTGGAGTAACCATACTGAAGATCTCAAACATAAACATACCCAATGCATTGGAGTAAGATATACGTCTCACCCATAATAATATATATTTTTCAAGAATTATAACAAAATAATAATAGAAGAATACATTAATAAAATCATCCCATTTTAATTTTATAGTAACAGATGTTTAAAAGTGGATTGTAAAAGAAAAGACTCTTTAAAATATAATATAATTGATGTGAAAATTTTTATAGAATGAATGCAATGTCTCTATAATTTATAATTCCACATAATTAAAAAATATATAAATGAAATTAATTACACAAATAATATTGTTACAACATCATTAATGAAGTTGAAGGTTGTCCTAATGAATTGAAATTGGGTTAATAATTCCCTTACATCGGGTTCGTCATACATTAAACATGTTAAAACCTCATGTATAATTTTTTAAATAATGTTATTAATATATTAGATAACCATATTATAATTTATAATTACATATGTGATAATATTATAACATATTTCAAGCCATTTATTAATAATATTTAGTTATTTTCATTGTTTCGGGTGCGTTTATTTCTTGGTTTCCATGGTTGGTTTATATTCAATTTTGTCATTGAATAGAATAAATATTATTGAAGTGGAATGAAATGGATTTTTTATGTTTGATTAATTATAAATGATTTCATATATCATTTTGTTTTTTATAATAATTTGAATCATTAGATTAAACATTTTTTAAAATAAATTAGTATATTTTGGAAATTTTTAAAACCATCAACAAAAATCAATCATTTTATTTAATATAATGTTTATATAATGGTTCCTAAATCATTAAATTACTTATAATATGTATAAAATAAATTTTTAACCATATTAATTGTTTTATGGCCATCCTCAAATTTGGTAATGGAAATTGAGATGTTGGTAAATTGATACATCACAAATGATGTTTATATTTTTTTAATAATAGTTAGAGGATAAAAAGTATGATAATGAATTTTTTCATAAGTATGAAAAACTTATATTATATATAAGATAATATAATTTTCATTCATCTTGGATAAGGGAAATTTAAGAGTTTATAAGAAAACAAGATCAATAAAAATTAAAATAAAATAAAATGATAGAGGATTTTTACCTCTTGATCTTTTCTCCTTGAGATCAACCTTAAGGCCCTTGTATTTGTCAGTTTGGTAAGACCTACAAGTCATAGATATTGGAAAGAGTATTTTTATGTGTACATGTTAGAATTTGGACAATGCTCAAATATTGAGAGATGAATATGTATTGGATCTATAGATCTCTTTAAAAACATTAGATCTCACTGGAATATGGATCATTATTAGTAGATGCACTTCCAATATGATAGGGATAAGGAACAGATGAAATGAATCAGATATGACAATGAAGGTATTGTATAATTTTGTAACGATGAAGGTCTGAATATTATCATCACCTAAAATCTATGTTTTGGGAAAATACATTAGGCATGTAGATGTAGTAGTTGTGTGAAGGTTTAACTCAAAAAATTATACGTTTTATTCTATTTTGTGACTCCAAACATTCCATAAGCATTTCTAAGAAATCCTATATCACTAAGGAAATGAAAATATAGTTTTTCAATAATTAAATCATATGAAGGGGAATATAAACCATGTAAGGGGTGAATAATATATGTTCTTTCAATATAAGGAAGAAAAAATAGGCCATGGAATAAATTTCATAGTCATTTGAGCCAAATATCCTTGGGTAGTCTAGTTAAATGTGAAGTTTCTCATTATCCAATTAGGTTATCATGTAATCATCCCCATATGTTTGGTGGTTTAAATAGGGTAAAATCATAATTATTTCCTATAAGGAAAAAAATAAAATGAATAAAAAGTTCTTAAGATGGAAAATATTGATGTATGTGGACCTATTTCACCAATATATATTGATGAGATGAGTTATTATGCCCACTTTATTGATGATTTTAGTATAAGCTAATATTTTTCAATTTTCACCAAGGATACTATGGTATTCAGTTGGATAACACATTATTAAAGGGATCTTCGAAAGATTCTAGGTAACAAAAATAGATTCTTTTAAAGGATAATGGGATAGAGTTATCAAACATCCCAATAAAATATTGTCTCTAGAAACATTGGATAAAGAACAATGTTTCAACAGTATGAAGTCTAAAAAACATGGGTTTGTAGAGATAATAAATCGGAGTATCAGAAACAATGAATGAAAAATGATCGTTGAGAAAGACCTTCATGAAGGGTTTATAAAGAAGAATTCATGACAAATGACTACATATCAAATAGAGACTAATTATATCCAAATGAGATGAGGATTATAAAATATATGGTATAAAAATAACCCAACATTGAATTAGTTTCGAGTCCTCAAAAGTATGTGTTTCATTCTCAATATAGAGAAACATAAGTATTTTGAATCCCATTAAGACTAGGGGATATTTCATAGCCAATCATTAAGAAAATAATATAATTTTACTAAAAACATATGAGAAAAGTTGTAGAAATTATGGTTTGTAAGAACCCGGATCATCGTTTCAGGTATGTTTTTCCTTTTCTAGTCTTTTTTGAGAAAAACTGGAAAATCTGGAAATTTCCAAATTACCTGCCGTGTACATTATAAGTACCCTTCATGTACTTTGATGTTGCGCGAGGCCATGTGCTGGCCATTTCCAGGCCACATACATGGTGTGTGGTGCGATATGGAGGCCACTTAAAGTGGAGTATGGAAAAAGCCAAGTACACGCCATGTACTCCAGAAGTATATACCCTGTACTTTATTTTTTTAATTAAATGGACCGGGGTCACACCTAATCAACAAAATTGTCTTCTTCTAAAGGTTCATTGACCAGGAGCATCCATACGGCCTTGAACATCATTCGATCCCCCGAGCCTCCATCTGTTTTCTCAATCGACAATCGTCAATTAGGTTGGAGCCGTAGCGGTGAGCTCATCCTTATTCTTGAGTTTCATTCCATGTTTTTCCCACTTTCTCAAGATATTTTGGGTTGAGAATTTTGTGAATTTTCATAGATTTACATCATTCTTAAGGTGAATCAAGCTTCATAGTTCAATTATATTGATCTCCTAGCATCAAGGTAGGTGGTTTGTGCCTTACCTTTTGATATGTTTGAGTTTTATGTGCAAATTTCTACCAATACCCATGAATATGGTATTGCATGTTTACCATTTTTTCCCAATTGTTTACCTTCCTTTCTTGTATGCTTTTGTAGAGGTAATTTGGTCATGTTTGAGGATAATATCTATGCTTGGATGTTTTTTTCATGCCTTCTTCTTGTTATAACCTTTGGGTTTTGTCAGCCATTGGCTATTATACCTGTTTTCAATGCATTGTGACTGTAAGATGGAATGATATTCTTTACATGATTGTTTTCTGTAGAATGGTTTTCCAAATAGCTCTATAGGTGTACTTTGGACTTATTTCATTATAATTCACTGACTGGCACATGAGTGTGAGATCCTTGATCTATAGACTATAAGGGATAGAACGAGTGAGCTTCCCAGAGATTCTTGGATATTATAGACTATATGAGGGTAGACTGAGTGAGCTTCCTCAGAGAGTCTTGGTTATTATAGACTATAGGGAATATACCAAGTGAGCTTCCTAGAGATTCTTGTACATTATAGACTACAGGAGGGTAGACCGAGTGAATTTCTTCAGAGAGTCGTTACTTGTTTGATTTTCCTTAAACCATTCCAAGCTAGAGGAGGAATTGACAGAGTGAACTTCCATAGAGATTCTGCGATAGACCTGAGACTATAGGATAAATTGACCGAGTGAGCTTTCTCAGAGTGTTTCTAGACCTTGGGTCTATAAGTGGGTTAGACCGTGTGATATTCCTCAGAGAGTCCCTCGCTACCCTATTCTATAAGAGGAATTGACCGAGCGAGCTTCCCCAAAGAGTCTTATAATTTCATATGACCAAACCATATGGGTTAGGCTGAGTGTACTGCCCAAAGGGTTGTGGTACTTCTTGGATTGGACCAGAGGGGTTGGCTGCGAGTACTACCTAGAGGGATTACTGTTGTGGTTAGCTGTTGCTTCACTGGTGCTTGTTGTTCTGTGGATTGATTACTGTTGTAAATCATCCTATTACTGCCTACTGATTACTGCCAGTGGGTTATTGTTATTGTTACTACTTACTGTTCTATTACCTACCATATGCTCACTGGCTGTTAGGCACAAATATTCAGTTGGTTTCCTACTAGGATTTAGTCTCCCACAATGTTTGGGTCATGCTTTTGGGCCCAAACAGACTATGTTGTTGTAGGTATAGACAAGGGAAATCACCCTACTACTTCTGGTACTTTATTGCTTTGGAGCAGGAGACTATGAGACCAAGCATAGGCTTGCAATGCTTAGGAAGTTTTTATCTTTTCTTTTGTACTTTCTTTGGTACTGTTTGTATTTCCATCATTGTGACCTATTTGGATATTTTCCTAGATATGTATCATGAATCATTTCATATATACATATCTGCTCCCGTGGTATATTGTTCCAGTCTTCTACTGTTTACTTGTGCATTGTTGTTGGATATTTTCTTCTTCCGCTATTTCATGCTTTTTTACTTCTGTTGTGTACTCTTCCAATAAGGTCATAGTTTCCCCACAATCACACCCCAGCCCCTCGCTACGAGTCGACCGCCTCTGGAATTTGAGGAAATGCACTTGAGGCCATGTGACCAACTGGGTACGGGGCACCTCTGGGTGTCTTCTGGAACTGGGATGTCATAAAGTGGTATCATAGGAGGTTCGTTTCTCTTGATTTACTATTTTGAGCCTTTATCTCGGGATAGGATGGATTAAGTATTTTTTAATAAGTTGTGGATAGGAGTAGATTACCAGTGTACAGGGAAAATCTGTCTACCTCGTTATTGCATTTTTCTGGTTTGAGATTTTACAGTTGATATGATTTCACCTAGAGTGATTCACATGACTTCTGTTGTCATTATTGTTCTAGTGCAGTTCTATTTCTGTCGAAACCCGATGAGATGAGGGTATGCCATCTCCTACAACATATAGGCACATGTTAGAAATCACATGCCATGCATTAATTCCATGCCATATAGGTTTCATTAATGATTTCATGTTGTTGTGATATAAATTGTGTAGATTATGCATGTTGTTGTGATATATGCTTTGATAAAATCCATACTGTTTGATAGAGATATTGTTTGTATTGTGCCTTACTTAAATTAATGCCAAATTTTGGTTCTTGAGGTGTTATCGGCCATCATGAATTGGAACATGGTGGATCATTGACTTGTTTCCCTTGTATATGATATGTAAGAGATGCCAAGATTTGGTTGGCGGGGAGTAGAGGCCCTCATAGATAGGAATTTGGCACCTTCATTTTGTTTTTCAGAGTTTACAGGGCTTCAGGGAAGTTTCTAAGCTGCTGCCTAGAAAAACCCAGAATACACGGCGTGTACTTGACTACACGCCATGTAGTTTTAAACTGTGTCACTAACTGTGTGGGAAGAAACACGGAGCGGTGAAAAAGTTTTAAAAAACACACTGTGTACAGTCATTACACACCATGTAGTAGAGAGCCGTGTACCCGGCCGTGTCACTAACAGCACGGGTCGGGGATGTTCGCATAGTACATGCCATGTTGGGTATGAACACACCATGTAGTCTTATTCTAGGTACCCATCCGTGTCACGAACAACACAAGACATTGTTATCTCTCTTATACATGCAGTTTTTGTTTGGAACACACTGTGTGAGGGTCATCCGTGTAGCCGACTGTGTAACTAACAACACGGGTCGCCAAAAACTTGTCTAGTACATGTCGTTTCCTTAGTGAACACGCTGTGTAGTCTAGGTTTAAAAGGACCATGTGAGTTACTTGTATAAAGAGACTCGGGAAGGGGAATTGAGATGAATTACACGTCGTGTGTTAGGACAACACGCCGTGTAGTCTATGGTGTTACACGACCAAATGTGGCAAAAGTACACGCCCATGTGAATGGCTCTAAGGATAATTCCGTGGAGTTCTTATACATTCCATGTAGTCGTGTTTAGTGAAACTGTAGTGTTTCTTCCTCATGTACCCATTTTTACTCTTCTATTCTATATCCTTGATAATCTTAATCTAAGGTTTGCTTTTGATCTTTCAGAGTTATGCCTTCGAGACATCCTCCGGTCGTATGTCAGCTGCTAGACGGTGATCAAACAATGGATATGGCCGAACATGGACCTCCTACAGATCTTCCTGTTGTGCCAGCCTTGGCACCAGCAGTTATACCTATTGTAGGTGCTGATGCACAGTTCAGGGAGGACTTCTTGAGGATGATGAAGACCTTTCAGGGAGTGCCGCCTCCTGCCCCAACGATGGCTGAGTTGACGCGGTATTTCCACCAGAAGAATCCTTCTACATTATCCTGGGATGGAGGACCCCAGGATGCAGAGTTGTGGCTAGAGGCCATGCTAACTACCATCGAGAATCTAGAGATACCTCCAGAGAAAATGGTATATCTTTCTACTTATACGCTCCGAGACACCGCAAAGAGGTGGTGGGAGGTGATCTCATAGTCAGGGCAACAACAGAGTATGACTTGGGATGAGTTTTGGCGCATCTTCTATGATTACTTCTATCAAGAGACATTGAGGGCAAACCAAGCCCAGGGGTTTATGTGTCTCGAGCAGGGTACTCTTTCTGTTATTGAGTACTTGTATCGTTTTACCGACCTGCATCGCTTCACGCCGATTCCCATAGGTGCTGAGTAGTTCCTTGCTAAGAAGTTTTAGGATGGTCTCAGTCAGGATATCCATTACTAGTTGAATATCATCAGGTTGAATTTGATATCCTTGATCATCAACCATGCACTGATCACTGAGCGCAATCTGAGAGATTCTGGAGCAGTGATCTAGGGATGTTCGACATCCAGAGTTAGTGTTCCTCCTACTGATCACAGGAAGTGCCATAGGGAGTCTGTTCGATGAGATTAGGGCAGGTGGAATGTATCTTCGGGCAGCCTAGTTTTATGCTACCAGTGTGGTAGAAGTGGGCATACTAGGCCTTAGTGTCAGAGAGACCCGATAAAGTGCTGATCTTATGGAAATATGGGCTATCATCAATGCTTTTGTCAGATCTTCTCACCTACAGCTAGTGGAAGGGGTTCTTCTATGACCCCGCATATAAGATATGTATCACCAGATTCTCACCAGTCTTGTAACATCAGTTCTTCTGGCCGTTCGGGACGAGGTGGAGGTCTTGACCGTGGTGGTCAGTCACTAGGTTACCATTGACAGGAGAGTGGATTAGCTCAGAGTGGTCATCAAGGGGTGGAGGACCTAGGTACAGGCCATACGTTTGCCATTGTGAAAACCAATCAGGAGTAGGATCCCAGACCTTCCACAGTTTTAGGTACGATCTTAGTAGCCCCAGTCTTATTTTCAGCTCTTTTCAATACTGGTTCTTCACAAAGCTTTATCTCTGTTACTATTGTGGAGATCCTTGGGCTCCGTATCTTCTCATTTTCCGACAGGTTGACTCTTGATACATATTTGGGAATGATGAAGTATAGAATACGTCAATGCAGAGAGTGCCCTCTGGAGGTTGTAGGGTGTCACATCTTATGGGACCCTTATATCTTAGAGATGACAGGCTATGATGTCGTTCTCGGTATGGACTGGTTAGTTCCCTTCTAGGAAGTCGTCGATTGCTATCGCCACATGGTGAGTTTCGTATCACCAGATGAAGGATCTTTTCTCCATAGAGGCGAGTGGGATGTCTAGGTGGGTAGAGGTGGACCAGAGCATCATGGTCTATAATGAGTTACAACCCATATTTCCAGTCATTATCTGGATGACCAGGGGACATCACAATTAGACTTTACTCTAGTGGTGGATCGGTTCAGGGATGTCTTTCCAGAGGACTTTTCTGGTTTTCATCCAGATCCTGAGGTATAATTTTCTATTGAGATAATTCCAAGAGCGGAACCAGTGTCCATTCCTCCTTATAGGATGGCTACACATGAGTTACAGGAGCTCAATAAGCAGTTGGAGGAGTTTCTAGCAAAGGATTTCTTCCAACCCAGTACTTGTCATTGGGGTTCACCTGTCCTTTTTGCGAAGAAGGTAGACGATAACCTTTGGATTTGTGTGGATTATCAGAAGCTGAACCAGTTGAAGATCAAGAACCGATATCCCTTGCTGAGGATCGATGACCTCATTGATCATCTTTGAGAAGCCCAGGTGTTTTCAATGAATGAATAGAGATCCAGCTATCATGAGTTGCACGTTAGACCATTAGATATACCTTTTACTGCCTTCATGAGTAGGTATGGTCTATATGATTATACGATCATGACATTTGGACTCACGAATGTGCCAGCAGTTTCCATGGCACTGATGAACCGAGTGTTCCATCCACAATTGGATTCCTTCATGGTGGTTTTCATGGATGACCTATTGGTGTACACTCACACTCGACACGACCATGCTACCTATATTTAGATCTTTTTTGAGTACACTGAGTGAGCATCATCTTTATGCTATACTCTCAAAGTTAAACTTTTGGGTGGATCATATTCCCTTATTGGGTCATGTCATCTCCGAGGAAGGAGTATCGGTGGACCCAGAGAAAGTGAGAGCGGTAGTTTCCTGGGATCATCCGAAGAACGCCTTTGAGGTGCGGAGTTTTCTAGGGATATCTAGATACTACATGTTCATAATTCAGGACATCTCATGCCTAGAAGCACCATTTGCAGGTTTGACAAATAAATGGGAGATGTTCTTATGGTCATATTCTTGTGATTCAGCCTTTCAGGAGCTGAAAGAGAGGTTGACGTCAGTACCGATACTAGTCTTTCTAGATCTTTTCAAGAGCTATATAGTCTAATATAATGCTTTGGGTATCGGGCATGGATCTGTCCTTATGCAGGGAGAAAGAGTTGTTGCATACGGGTCTCGACAGTTGAGTCCACATGAGAGGAACTACCCGACGCACGATCATGAGTTAAAAACTGTTGTTTATGCCTTACACTATTGGAGACACTATCTTCTAGGAGACCACATTGTGTAGTTTACCGACCACAAAAGTCTCAAGTAAATCATCACTCAGCGTGATCTAAATCCGAGACAGCATAGGTGGGTCAAGTATCTTCAGTCATTCGACATTGAGATTGCCTATATGCTAGGAAAGGGCAATGCAGTGGCTAATGTAATGAGAAGAAGAACTCAGATTCCGGCAGTTCAAGAGGCCAGCAGTGAGTGGCAGATTATGGCTCTATTCTCTAAGATGCATTTGGAGGTGCACGACAAATAGGGGAAGACTTTACTGTCTGACGTGGTTATTACCTCTACCCTTCTTGATCGGGTACAGATGACGCAGTAATCAGACTCAGAAGGCCTAGTCATGTTAAAGAGTGTGTTAGGAGAGGACCCTCCTCCTGGATGAACAGTGGGCATGGATGAGATCTTGCATTTATAGGGACGTGTATGGGTTCCAAAAGATATACACGAGGAGATGATGCGGGACATTCATTCCTCAGTTTGGTAAGTTCAACCTGGTGTCACCAAGATGTATCACGATCTACACCGTCAGTATTGGTGGCCAGGTATGAAGAGTGATGTTGCTGGTTTCGTCATGAGGTGATCTACATGTCAGTAGGTGAAGGCAGAGCATCAGTGATCGACAAGTCCTTTACAACAGTTACCCATTATTGAGTAGAAATGGACCGATGTCGCGATGGACTTCATGACTGGGTTGTTGATGTCTTCTCGAGGGGATGATGTTGTTTGGGTAGTCATCTAGAAACTTACGAAGGTTTCTCACTTCTTACCGATCAAGGAGACATTAAATGTGAATGATCTGGGACGGTTGTACATCCAAGAGATTATATGTCTGCATTTAGTTCCACACTCTATTGTTTCAGATATGGATGCGTGTTTTACTTCTCGTTTCTGGAAGGGGCTTCAGAAGGCTTTGGGTACATAGGTACATTTGAGTACAACATATCATCCCCAGAAAGATGTCATGTCTGAGTGTATGATCCTGGTGCTTGAAGATATTCTCCAAGCTTTAATTCTAGACTATGCCAGTTTTGGGGAGAAGCATGTTCCTCTTGTGGAGTTTTCCTATAACAATAGTTTTCAGGAGACTATTCATATGGCACCTTACGAGTATTTTTATGGTAGGCCATGCCAATCATCTTTGTTCTGGTTGGAGGAAGGAGAGGTAGCCTTGCTGGGACCTCGTCTTGTTCTGGAGACATCAGAGTAGATACAGTTGATTCAGATGAGGATGGCTACAGAACATTCTCGACAAAAATCTTATGCTGATTAGAAGATACGACCTCTGGAATTCAAGGTTAGGAATCAGGTTTTCATGCGTGTCACACCAAGGTTGGGTCACAATAGGATTCGGAGACAGGGTAAGATTTCACCACGGTACGTCGGGCCGTTTGAGGTGATACATATAGTTGACACAGTTGCCTATCAGTTGCAGTTACCTCAGAGATACCGGGATATGCATGACATCTTCTACATCTCTCAGTTCTGATGATACTTTTAAGACACATCTCATATCTTTTAACCCGAGGAGGTTGAGCTTGAATCAGATGCATCGTTTGAGGATCATCCTATCCAGATTGTAAATCACAATACAATAGTTCTCCATGGGAAGGTTGTTCCTCTCGTATGGGTTCTATGGGAGCACGGACGAGTATATAAAGAGAGATGGGAGAGGGAGGCTGATGTATGATCAAAATGGCCAGAGCTGTTCGGGGTATCTTTCTCCGTGCCTTGCTAGGGAAATTCCAGGACGAATTTCATTAAGGGTGATGTTTGTAAGAAACTGAATCTTTGTTTCAGTTATGTTTTTCTTTTTCTAGTCATTTTTGACAAAAAGTGGAAAATCTACAAATTTTCAAATTACACGCTGTGTACTTTATAAGTACACGTTGTGTACTTTGATGCCACATGAGGTCGTGTGCTGGCCATGTCCAGGCCACACACACAGTGTGTGGGGGTGATGTGGAGGCTCCCTAATGCGGAGTACGGAAAATCCAAGAACACGCCATGTACTTTCTTTTTTTCATTAAATGGACCGGGGTTGCGCCTAATCAACAGAATTATATTCTTCTCAAGGTTCTTCAACCGGGAGCATCGGTATGACCGTGAACATCCTATGAGCCCCCGAGACTCCATTTATTTTCCTATTTGACCACAGTCGATTGTGTTGGAACCGCAGTGGTGAGTTGTTTCTTCTTCATTCGTTTCATTTCATGTTATTTCATCTTTCTCAAGATATTGTGGGTTGAGTGTTTTGTGTATTTTCGTAGATCTACATTGTTATAAGGAGAATCAATCCTCATGGTTCATGTATATTGATCTCTAACAATCTAGGTAGGTGTTTTGCACCTTACCTTTCGATGTCTTTGAGTTTTATGTGCAAATTTCCTCTAATACCCGTGAACGGGGTATTGCGTGTTTACCGTTTTTCCCCTATTGTTTTCCTACCTTGATTATATTCTTTTATAGAGGTAATTCGATCATGTTTGAGGATAATTACTTTGCTTGAATGTTTTGAACATGCATTTTTATTGTTGTAACCTTTGGGGTTTGTTATCCTTTGGTCGTTATACATGTTTTTCATGCCTTGTGACTGTAGGATGGAATGATATTCTTGACATGCTTATTGTTCTGTAGAATGGTTAGCCAAGTAGCTCTATAGGTTTACGTTGGCCTTATAGAATTATTATGCACTAACTGGCATTGGACTGTGAGAACCTGGTGCTATAGACTATAAGGGATAGACTGAGTGAGCTTCCTAGAGAGTCTTGGTTATTATAGACTACAGCAGGGTAGACTGAGTGAGCTTCCTCAGAGAGTCTTGGTTATTCTAGACTACATGGGAATGACCCAGTTAGATTCCCATAGAGACTTTGACATTATAGAATACAGGAGGGTAGACCGAGTGGGCTTCCTCAGAGAGTCTTTACTTTTTTGATTTTCCTTAAACCACTACAACCTAGAGGAGGAATTGACCGAGCGAGATTCCTCAGAGAGTCTGGGATAGACCTGATACTATAGCAGGAATTGACCGAGTGAGATTTCTAAGAGAGTTTCTAGACAAAGGGGATATAAGAGGGTTAAACCATGTGATCTTCCCCAGAGAATCTCTAACAACCCTAGACTATAAGGGTAATTGACCGAGCAATTTTCCCCAGAGAGTCTTATAATTTCGTATGACCAAACCAAAGGGGTTATGCTGAGTGCACTGCCCAGAGGGTTGTGGTAGTTCTTTGATATTACCATAGGGGTTGGCTATGAGTACTACCCATAGGGGTTGCTATTGTTGTTAGTTGTTCACTTCTTCTTTTTGTTCTATTGATTGATTACTGTTATATATCATCCTGTTACTGCCTGCTGATTATTGCAAGTTGTTTACAGTTATTGTTAATGCTTGTTGTACCATTACCTACCTTATACTCACTGACATTTAGGCACAGTTCTTCGGGTGGTTGCCTACTGGGATTTAGTCTCACACCCTATTTGGGTCATGTCTTTTGGCCCAAACATACTATGTTGTTGTAGGTATATACAAGGTCATTCACCCTTCGACTTCTAGAACTTGATTTCTTTGGAGAAGGAGACCATTGGACCATGCTCAGTCTTGCGATGATGAGTAGATGTTTATCTTTTATTTTGTACTTTCTTTGGTACTATTTGTATTTCCAGCATTGTGACCTATTTTTCTATTTGCCTGGATATGTATCATGCATCATTTCATATATATACATATGTTCTCCTATGGTTTATTGTTCTAGTCTTCCGTTGCTTACTTTTGCATTGTTGTTGGATATTTACTGCTTCCGCTATTGCATGTTTATTTACTTCTGTTCTGTACTCTTCCAATGAGGGTATAGTTTCCACACTGTCACACCCAAGGCTCTCACTTCTAGTCGGTAGCCTATGGAATTTGGGGAAATGTGTTTGAGGCTATGTGAACAACCAGGTATGGGGCGCCTCTGGGTGGCTTCGGAAACTGGGATGTCAGAATGTTGTACATGTGATAGAAATTGTAAAGATTATTCCAAAAAGTCAATACCACATTAATGAATATAGTAACTAAGAGATGAGTACATTAATTGATGATCCATTACCTATGTAAGATTAAGAATATGATACTGAAAATGAAATGGATGAAAAAATCATTATCTGTACAGTGATGGATGAGTCGAGAAAAAATTTATAGACAAAACATAATTGGTTATAAGACATTTCCAGTGAAGACAAAGAGGATTATGACACTATAACAAGCATATCTAATATCACATTTTGATCCAAATAGTTATAAATTATCACCAATATATGTGATTTGGGTTCAGGAAATGAATAATGAACTTCACCGTGTAGAAAACATTCATACCTGAGATATTTTTTTGATGCAACAAGATAAGAATGGCATCATGACCCAATGGGTATTCCTGAAAAAACGACATGAATAATATATAGTGATTTAAACCAAATCACGAATAATATGAAATGGTTTCTCCCAGATATAGAGTATCAATTTTGATGAAACATTTTTCTTTGGTTTCAATTATAGACATAATCATATAATTCTTTTCCAATATAGGTAATATTAATTTCAATGTTTTTTAAATGGATCTTAATTTAGATGTTTTGAATGGGGTTATAGAAAAATAAGTGTATATTGAGCTTCTGGATGGTTTTATCATTAATAAATATGATAATAAAGTTTTTTGGCTGAAAAAGGGACTATATGGGTTAAAAAATTCATAACTCGAATGGTATTCAAGACGAGAGCTATTTTTTTAGGAGAATGATTTTTGGAATTGAGGTGTTGATGGAAATATATATGTCAACAATGACAGTAATAAATAGATTATAGGTCCAGGGTATGTAGATAACATAATATTTGGTGGATATTATGAATCCCATGGTAAATTGTTTTAATAATTCATGAAATGTGTTTTATAAATGTTAATGATTGGTGAACTAACCATTTTCCTTAGTTTAGAGTTGACACATGGTATGAATGAAATAATTAATTATCTATCCAAATATTAAAATGATGTTTAAAGAAGATATTTATTGGATAATTTCAAATATATAAAGCCTCCAGTTGATTAATAGATTAAACTATCATGAGATGATAAATAAATTTTTTTAATGATATAGAATATAACAAGACCATTTGATGTCTATTGTACATAATAGTGGTAGGACCAAGTATTTTTTACCACATTCCATCTATCCCGGTATTAGTGAAATCCCATGGAAATTCAATTTTTTTATAAAAAAAAGAATACATTGGCATATCAACGTCATGTCAGACTTCTATTTTGAGTATAATGTAATATATCTTCCTGAATTATTAGGTTATATAAAAAAATATTTTTCCAGCTCAAAAAATGAGAGAAAATAAACGTTTAGTCGTGAATTATATCCTGTGGGATTTTTTATTTCTTGTATAAGTAATAATTAACAGTTCATTTCATTGAGAACATCATGTTATTAATATATTACCACTACTCAGGCATGAATACAATTATTATGGATGGAGTAGGAATATGATGACATTGGATTTTTAGTGATGTCTCTGATAAAAAACCATTGTGATAATTCATGTTCTCTAATACATAGATGAAATATATTCCATCAATCATGGAGGAAGAACACTGAGATCATGTAAATTATTTTTATGGAAAGGGTAGATAATGTTCCTGGGATGTTTCATTATGTTTTTAAAGAATAATAGGTTACTAACATTCTAATGAAGGCCTTACCCAAAGTTTTTTTTAAGAGGAATCGATTGGATCTTGGAGTTCTATCGACTCATCACACATAAAAAAGTGTGCATGTTGTAACCCATATCTCCTAGTTATGGTGTTCACATACATTATGTGACATTATATGTTCTTTAAAATTTTTTAGCCAGATAATGGGTGTCCTTCAAGTTCATTATAAAATGGTGTGAAAATAAATCCATCAAGACTGTGCGAGAATCTATTAGGGGAAGAAAAAAATTAGGGGTAATTTTAAATATGAGTATGCAAAAGATGATTGACCAAATGTCACAAATCATAGAATATATGGCTCACGATAAAATAAGTTCACTTGTGGGGGGAATGAGTTGTTTCACTGATGAATTTTTCTTGATAATATTGTTTCACATGATAAGTGTGGATCATGTGTCCTCTGAGTGAGTGGTGAGTAAATCGTTGATTGCTTCCTGTAATATCAAGAAGAAATTTTTGTAAAAGTGTTAAAGAAATTGGACTTCTTTTTAATATAAATAAAGGGGTTGATTGTTGGACACAAATCATGAAATGTGTCATTTTTATATCCCTTGGGTAGTTTTTGTTTGTTGATAATGATATTTTAGAACATTACATCAATATTGGTAGAGAAAAATATATTTTGAAGGTGGCATAACTTCCCAGTGTTTGCCAATTAATTTGCATCATATTTAAGAGAAGATTTTATGGAAAAGGAAGGATTATTACTACCAAATGGGTGGAACACATATAATATAAGGGTGTTCATGTTAATATAGAGTGTGTAGAACTTGTGCAATGTGATAATATGAGGATATATGTTGAACTGAAAATAAATATTTTCTTTTGTAGATGAATTTCATGAATTATGAAACCCGCAAAGCTGGCCAGTTCATGAGAATCTAATTATTTTTGGTATAGTACAGTGACATGAATGTTACCAAAACATTATGAAAATTTTTGGACAAAGATGGTGATTTATGGGATTCCAAAAATTAGTAACTATATTATGTGGTAGACAAGGTATGTTTAGTATACAGGGATGGATAATTTGTAATGGATCTTTTGTTAATTGTGATTAGAAGGTTTTTCTAGATTTATAAGCATATATAAATGAACCTAATCACAAAATTAAAAATATATAATTTCATTGAGATGATTATCCTTGGAGGAATTTGGATATGTCCCAAATATTATTTTGAAGGAGGTATTCTACAAAGGAGGTGGTTCACAATTGAAGTAGTCCACAAAGTTATAGCTCATGAAGGAGGAAATAGTCAAGGAAATATTAGTTTCCAGATGTGTGTTGCATGAAACGGAAGTTCTCAAAGAAAAATGGGGCTTGCAAATAACTCACTCTACATGGTGAAATGGTTTTTGAAAAGGGTCTTACAAAGTATATGGAATGAATGGTATCTCCCTAAGGAAGCCACTATGTGGTGATGTGTATTTCATCTACTAGATGAAAATATGAAATCATGGAACACTCATATATCTATGAAAAAAATTGAGTTTGATTATAAAAAGAGAAAAGTACTTTAAATAAGAAGTGAGAAAACATACAATGGAGAGAGCGGAATGATTTTAAATTGTTATTGGTTGTCAAAAAATATGGAACCCGATTCTTCTATAAATCATTATTTTTCAGTGAAATATAGAGGGTTTAGAACATAGAGACATTTATATAGTATACTCCATGGAGGTAGACCAATGATGGTGAACCAAATAAAATTTATCTATCTTGTATATGTTTTAATTATCATATTATTCTCTTCTAGAGGAAAGAGATAGAAGATGATTTTTTAACAAAGAAACAAGATCCAAAGAGACAGTTGTTTTAATCCATTATATATAGATTCACATTTCTCTCAATGCATTTATCAATATTTTTCTAACAATATTTTTATGATTTCCCAGGATTCTGTTTTGGACCTCACCCAAACCATATTTTCATATTTCGCATGTTATGTAGATGAGTATAACGTATGAGGTAGAGAGTTTAGTATTGTTTTATAAAGGATACATGTTCCTAATTATAGTAAAATAATATGATTATGTAGCTGAACCTCAAATAAATTAAACCTTTTATTTTTGGTATTGGGTGATAATTTCCTAGATATAGTTTTTAACATTTGGAGATGATGTAATCAAAATATAGTTTCATCTCACTCATTTTAAATGACTATTTTTAAATAAACATTCTATCACCCGGAGTTCTAATATAGGGTTCCTCAGTTATTATCATAGAAATAGTTATTTATTTATTAAAATTAGTTTAATAATTAATGTGGATGAGGATTATATATATTTTGTGAATTCCTTTATGATAAGTCTAGTTGTAGAATAACATTATGAAATTTGGGAAATGTTTTTAGTATGTGGTTTACCATTAAATTAAATACCCACTTGTATATTGAGAATAATATGTGGATATGGAACAACTTTACCTATGTGTAATCATAAAAAAAAATACCATTTTAGTATAAAATTTCCATTCAACCACTGCATTATGAGTCAGTCCTATACAAAACAACCTTCTATAATGTCTTGAGGGCTATTATTTAGTTGATCATATGATAATTAATATTCATTATGAAGGATTTAATCACATTTTTATGGTTTATTTTGAAAATTCGATAGAATATAGATAGTGACTAACCTAGATTGAATCATGATAATATATAAGTTAAGGTACATATTTCATTTTTTATTTATTATGTTTATGTTATAAATTGACGTTTTTATAATGTTATCCGATTATGTTTTATTATCTCTACCTTCACTAGAAAGAGAGTGGATAAACTTGGTAAATAATGGCTATGATGGTTCTAATAATGATTATCTAAACAACTAAATGATTGGGAAAGAATCTAGTCGTCATACTATTTTTTAATCTCTTCAAAATATATCTAGTTGTGATTAACAACTTGATTCTCTGCAAACATCTAAAGAAACAAAAGAAGATAATGATGAAATCTTTTGGAATTTCAGCTGATGATGATTATGAAGGATGTATGATTCAATTTCCATCATATAAAAAATATGGAACGAAGATCCTAAGATAATCTCTTGAAAGAACTAGAAGATTATTTATCTATATAAAAGAAGGAAATTGAGAATAATTATTTTTAGTTAAAAAGATGATACAATTTCACATGATAGAGAAAATTAATTTTATTCCAATGGATTCACTAAAAAGTCTATATTTTTATCTTAGGAATTTAGGCACTATGAAAACAAGTGCACAAATCAAAGGGATTAGCTTGAAAATAATCACAAAAAAACATATATATAATGGTAGTAAGAAAGGACTTAATTTAAATGTAAAATTTATGTGTATGGTGATAATTAATTGGTCCAAGGTACATATATTCTTCACACTTGATTTGTGGATTTGATATGCAGTGTAGAATTTCACCCACTATTAGATATAGAAAATAAAAACTATTTTTGGTATCATTATTTTATCCAAGGAATATTAATATCTATAAAAAATATTAGATTATGAATAATTCATGTATCATTATCCTTTACATAAATTTTGACATTCTTCGGGGAATTGTTTTTATTTATAAACATAGTATTTATAGAAACCAATTACATAATAAAATCATATTATAGGTTTTATACATAACTATGATCATACAAAAGTAAATGGGAGATGATGAGACATTTTAGAAGACAAATTCTGTTAAAATAATTATGGTTCCTTATGACGATGGATTTTTAACTCAAATTATTAGGGAAAAACTCGATATTATGATTGGCTTATTTTGAGGGAAAATGATATATATCCTCAGTTTTTATATCTCTCTATAAATTATATCATGAATCGTGTATGAGTCTTAGATAAAATTAGTTTATTTCACTAGTAATTGATAATTAAAATTTCATTAGAAAATTTATTTACGGGAAAAAATGTAGTTGCTCAAGATTTTGTATTATATATCATTCCATTAAATAAATATAATATGTTTAATAAATTTCTTCACATGAAACACCAATTTAATACAATCTATGAATTATTATATGAATATTAGTAATAAAATTATAAAAATATTCAAACCTCAATAAAATAAAATTATATCTCTCTAGTAAACTTGTTTACATTTAGAGGATAATTAATTAAATGAAATTAATATAAAAATATATTTTTATTATCAAATAACTATCTTTAAAAGTGTTATTTATTTTATAGTAATATATTTTATCGAACAATTATAAAATATTATTACATGTCATGAAACATATTAACAATAATTAACTTATAATGTGATATGAAATAATATTAAGACCACTGAATGATAAAGACATTATTTGTTAATAAAAATGATTCTTTTTATTATTCTTTATTTTCATTTAAAACATAAATTTATAAATTTCAAAAATAGAATCTATTAAATGATGTTTTTTGTTTACTGAAATAAATAATATCTGAGTATAAATTTTTAGGATTTTTAAAAATAGTATATTTTTATGTGAATAATGAAAAATAAGATTTTTATTAATTTTATAGTGTTTTTGACATTTTCATGATCAATAATGGAAAAAAATAATATATAAAACAATTTTTTTGGTAATTTTAACAAATTTAAGAAATAAAATTACATATTTGTGAAAAACATTGATGATTTTATAAAAAACAACTTTAGCATTTTAAAATGTGTGTAAAATTTTCTGCTAATAAAAAAACTATATTTCACATTTTTATTTATGATATCAAAATGTATATTTGTATTTCAATTTATTTTTTTTTTAAAATAAATATAAATTTTTAGTAATATATTTATTTCTGTCATGTAAATTAATTGAATTTTTTATTTCATCATGAACATTTTTTTGGCTATTAAAAATACCTTTATCCTAAAAATATGTTTTACGCATTATATGTGCTAAGATTAACATTAAATTTTAGCTACATTTTTATTTTTGAAAATAATATATTTAACATTATTAATAATTTAGCATAGTTTAATTAATATTATCTATTTTATTATAAGGAATTAAAATTAAATTACATATGTAGAAAATAATTACGATGGTAAAATAAAAAAATGGAAAACCAGAAAAAATATAATTATAAAAGCTATAGATTTTTTTCCAACTGAATGGACCTCGTATTATTGAACATACGTCACCCACTACTCATTTATAATTTATTTTTCCCCAATTTTAATTTTAAACTAGTTCCCTCAATATATTAAGAATTTATATTAACAAAAATTTCATTCCATTCTCCTAAAAAATTAGCCCACATCCACCCCATTTTTCAACCCATTATAGATAATTTTTTACTAAAAATGTTACCCAGTATCTCATCCCCTCTCTACCCACTTCTTAAAATATATAGTCTATCAAAAAATCCTAGCTAAGGATCATTAATACCTTACATAGTGGATATCATTCAAATGGAGAGGCAATACTCTCAACTGTGCCCTCTTAATTGTTTCCTTATTCTTCCACACCAAACATATTATTACTAATAAATAATTATTAAATTATTATTAATAATATACTTATATTTGACTATACTATAGGAATATATAAATTCTACCTTCCACCAATACCATTCCAAAAAACATGTCATCATGCATATGCATAAACTACTACCTCCATGAATGATGAGCTTTATTTTTTTCCACCACCTATCATGGATTTTTGTGAAAGTATTTTCAAAATATTAATATGATTTTTTAAAATTTATTATGTTTCTTAAATTATAAACCACTCTCTATCATCTGATAGGTATATGTAAAACAAACAGGTCTCTTGTGTGCTAGTGCAGACTAATTCCTCCATGAAACAAATGTGTTTCAGTTTTAACATTAGTAATTTATTATTCATAAAAATATATTACATAATTTGTCACCACTATAGAATCATATAAAAAATATATATATATTTTTAATAAGGATATTACTCCACAAAATCACATTTTTAACTCTACTCCAAAAAATATTATAGCTTGTTCAGGTTTTGGTTGGTTTCACCACCTACTATAACAATGAAGTAAAATTATATCATGGATGTATACTAGTTTTATTATAAATTTATATGTAAAACTATATCCATATTTATTTTTTAATGTATATATTAAAATTGGACATATTATTATTGAACCACCAATTTGTTAGTCATATGAATCTAAAAGACGCTCATTACCATCTTCGTTACGGAAAATTGTTTCTATAATACATATGAAATTAAATTGGTAAACTATAAATCATTAAAAAATATAAAAATATATATAATGATCTTGTAATGATGAAATTTGAATCTATAAACAAGAATCAGCACTACTATTAAATATTTACTTTTAAGAAAATTAAATTTAATTACCTCAGATAATGAAAATAATAATAAGAGTTACTAATATATTTTTTTAAAAATTATTATATGTGAATTTTAAAAATAGTTATTGGTATGAATGTGGTACATAAATAGGTGATTAAGATATTATTTTATTATACAAGTGGTTAGATCACATTCGACTAAATGAGATTAATTTTATTTTTTATTCACTAAAATCACCTTTATTTGAGATATAATGTTTCATATTGAACTTATTAAATATATTATTATTGTCTTACACCATTAAATAAAATTTTTAGTTCTCTATTTTCTAAATATAAAATAAATCTTTTGAATAAAATATTCCTCCTTGATGGATTTATTTCTTATTAAAGTATTGTGTTATTAAGAATAATTTTCATTCTCTTTAATTTCAGTTTCTCTTCCATGTCCATATTTTTTATTCTCTATAACGTTGTCCTTTGTATATAGAAACCTAATTTTTTATATATCATTTTAAAATAATATTTCCTTTATCATATTTTCAATTTATTTTATATTAATCTTAATATAATGTTAGGTTATAATAAATTTCATTAAAAATATTAAAAGTATTTTCCTTCCATCGTTATTTTTTTAGAATCCACTCAAACATTACCTTGGAAGATACTTAAGTCATTTCAAGGAAATATTATTGAAGGTAATTTTTTTGAATTAGATTTATTGAAAATGTTTTAACTTAATATTTTTTAAAATATATTTTTCAAGTGAACAATAACATTGTATTTGTTATGATAATGTTAACAAAAATTCTAAAATATATTTTAAGGTTTTCTTCATGTGAACACATTTTAAATATATTATAACCAATAAATTAAAAAAATCCCTTAAAGTTTTTAAATGAATTTTAAAAAATTAACCCAATTTTTATTGATTTTAAAATAAATGTGTTTACTTAATCATATATTTCAAAATGATTTACACAAGGATCATCAAAAATAATTTTTTATTTGAGAAAATAATACTTAATCATCATTATGTTACACAGATTAAATGTTCATCTACCACCATAAGCTTTATTTACTTATATTAATTTCGAAATTTTCTATTGATGTATTCATTAATCCCATCCCTTTAGAATTAATTAATTTTCTATTGTTTGAGAATACACATGTATGAACAATTATTATTGATGGTTTGGGACCTATATCTACCTCTAATGAAGAGGTGGATGTTTTATATACCATTTTATAAAAAGGTTTCAAGGATTCTAAACCAATCCTGAGAGGGTATATAGGTTTTTAAAATAAGACCAAGACGGTAAATGGGTTGTTAACCCAATCCTAATAGGGTATATTGGATTTTATCCCATAACAATGATGGTATATAAGTATTATCTAAAGACTAAGAGGGTACATGGGTTGTTATTAAAATCCTAAAAGGGTGTAATTGTTGTTAAACCAATATATATTGGGCACATGTGTTGTTATAAAAATCCAACTATATTATGGGAATTAAATTCAATTCTTACACCACCGAGATATGATTTCCTATATTTTTAATTTTGACTCATACTTGTGTTATAAGATTATTTTATGCTAAAATGTGTCAAATTTATTATCTCATATTTTTAAACTCCTATACCATGTTATATTTTTCATAATTTCAGACAACTTTTCATTTTGTTATGACTTATTTATGAATATTATTATTCTATGTCCTCTTTAATATGTAATTTCTCACATGGTCATTATTTCTTATATTTGTTTGATCTGGCCATTGGTGGTATGTTGATGATTTATACCCCTACCAGTCATCTGAACATAACTATTCCATATTTTTCCATTACATAGGTTATGAATTTGATTAAACTTAATATGTAAGGGAGTTTGTTGTGGTTCAATTATTATGAAATGCTCAAAAGTATCCTAAATGGGTTTTTATGTATGTAATCCTAAAACACACTAAACCATCCACTATAAAGATTGTGTGATTATTTTCTAGATGAAATGTCTGACTTATGAAATTGATATTAATTAAATATAGGTTTATATTCTATTTTACCAATGTTCCTATGTAAAGATTTTTTTTAGAACATGGTTCATGAGTGTGGTTCTGGGAAATCAAATTCATGGTGGTGGTTCTATCATTTATCTATCAATTATTTCATTTCATTAGATGAGGATTCATTCTATATTAGGGGATTTAACTCATATATTTTATCATATTTTGAGAGTTTATAATTATTATGAAATATTTATACCTGGGTAAAGAGTTGAAATTTAATTAAAAATATAAAAAATTATAATTAAATTATTTGAAGGGGATGAAAATTACATGCATGTATTTATATTATTTTTCTAGATTTATATTATATTATATTTGATATATTGCATGGTTTGGTAAATTAATGTTTATATAATCATCATTGTGTTATTATAATTTAATAAATAATTAAACAACATAAATACAATAATAATAATAGGATATTCAAAATAGAAATAATTTTTGTCAAAATAACTTTATATTATTATATATTATGATTGATGCGTTAGTTGAGAATGATTATTTTGTGATTATTACAACAAATATTTACTCAATTATTATATTTAAGGACATTTTAAATGACCTCATACGCGATTAATTGGTTAATGGTGGTAAAAAATTATTTATTTATCAAAATAATGTTGGTAGCTAGTTATGTTTGGGTTTTTATTTTCCTAGTTTTATTGTGTTTGTAGAGGTTGTCATGGATATTTATATGTGTTTGGTATTTCACGAAATGTTTATTTTTGTGTAATAGTTACTAAAATGTTATTCCAAATTTTTTGTTTTAAATTTAAATCATGTATGGTTGGTTGATATGGATAGGGTTGTGCTATTTATGATTTTTTGGAGGTGAAAATTTTTGTGGTTCATGGTATGTTATTGGAATTCGGTGGTCATTGGGTTGATTTTAATGTGACATTTTATAATTTTTTTCTTATTTTCATTCATTTCTCCTACATTGATAATCAGTAGTCATGTCTTATAGCATTAAAATTATATAATTATATTAAATTAAGAATTTAATTAATTAAAATGGGTTATGATTATTTTTGGATGAGGTATAAATTTTCCAAATGAATATGGAAAATATTTAGTAACTAAAAATGAATTAATAAATAGTAATATGTTAATATTGAACTATTCTTGACATGAAATGGTTATTTTATAATATACATGTAATGATCACATGGATTAAATAAATATCAATTTAATTATTAAATATGGATTTGCACTACTGGAAAAACAGGTATTTGCGACGGGCTATTTGCGACGGGATCCCGTCGCAAATAGCCATTTGCGACGGGGTCCCATCGCAAATAGCCCGTTGCGGAAAACGCCGTCGCAACTAAACTTATTTGCGACAGGACCGTCGCTAAAGCCCTTTTTTGCGACGGGCATTCTCCCCGTCGCAAATAGTATTCCGTATTTTTGTAAAAAACTTTTTAAACATTTATTGCGACGGGCCCGTCGCAAATACCTTTTGCGACGGGACCCGTCGCAAATAGTTTTTGCGACGGGCCCGTCGCAATAACGTTTTTTTTAAAAAATAAAAAAATTAATAATACTAGTATTTGCGACGGGAACCGGGACCCGTCGCAAATACTATTCATAGTAATTGCGACGGGACCCGTCGCAAATACTCTTTTTAAAAAAAAATAAAAAAATATTAATAATACTAGTATTTGCGACGGGCATAGTATCCCGTCGCAAATACTATAAAAAAAATAAAAAAAATAAATTATTAATAAATTATTTTAATTAATATAATAATAGAATTATAATTTACAAATGAAAATAATAAATTATTTTAATTACTATAATAATAGTAGAATTATAATTCAAAAATAAAAATAATAGAATACTAATAAATAATTTAATTAATATAATAATATTATAATTATAATTCATAAATAAAAAAAATATTAATAAGTTATTTTAATTAATATAAAAATAATAGAATTATTTTACATTCAAATATTAAAATAATTCAAGTATTACAAAAAAATAATTAAATTATAATATTATAAAATTTTAATATATATATAAAATTTTAATATATATATAAAATTTTAAAATATATATAAAATTTAATATTATAAAATATAAATATTATTATTATTCATATTAATATTGTTATTTAAAAATATAATATTATTAATATTTTATAATGAGACAGAAACTACGAATAGAAAAAAAAAATATTTTGATTTCACAAATTTTATAACAGAAATACAAACTCTAATCTGTAGGAGGGGGGGGAGGTGGGGGATCTGCAGATGGTGGTGGAGGAAACTCCATCCCTAAAGCATGAGTGAGTCGGCGCATGTACTCCATCTGCTCCTGATGCTGCTGCTGCCACCGACTCGTCTGCTCCTCGTACAGCTGCTGCTGGCGTCGACGCTCCTCCTCATGCTGCTGACGTATCTGCTCCTGCTCCTGTCGGAGACTCTCTATCTGTGCAGTCTGAGATCGCAACTGCTCCTCATACTGTGTAGAAGAAGATGCACGAGCTCCCCTCGAGCTGGACGCCGACATCGCAGCACTGCCATAATAATCTCCGGGAGTCAGTCGAGAGCCGATACCAACTACCCGGCCCTTCTCGAAGGCATACTGGGTGGCCTGCATCCATGCCGCCTCATCAAACTGACGGGCAATGGTCTGATCTGATGACTCGGCCTGACTCTCAGGCCGGGCCTGTGCCGCTGCGGCCTCATATGACTCCTATAGTTGCAATTTAAAATTAAAATTGTGAATATATTATATGCAGTTAATTTTTAAACTTGAAAACAAATAATACTGACCACGATGTGATGCTGACGATCACCTCTGAGCTCCCCAGTAGCAGGATCACTATACATCCTCCGATATACGTCGTACTCTGTAATATCGGGGTGCTCGACAGCCTATAAGAATAAAAAATAAACTGTTAATATTTATAGTTATATAAAATATTTATAAATAATGTACGTACCAGATGCTGTCTATGAGTACTGAAAGAACGACTCCCAGCTCGATGAGTCACCTCCTGCCTCCCCCGATTCTGCCTCCCCACCGATGATCTCCTCTGAAAGGCACCACTCAACCAGTGCGCACATAATCCATCCCATACATGGGATGAAATGTACTCTGGTCGGTGTGCTCTACATGACTCCTCAAAATCTGACACTCCTGCTTTCTTCATCGCAGCTTTTATTAAATTGTGCAAAAACTGACGAAGGCGATCACGCATGGCCACCTCCCATGCCTCGTGGATGGCGTCACGCATGGTATCCTCGATCGGATACCATAAACCCTACAAATAAATCAAAATATCAAGTTAGAAATGAAATAATTTTCAAAATAAAAATTATTTATTTACGTACGTACCAACCAATGGCCGAACATGGCCTGCTGCACATCAATGGGAATCTGCTCCCATGTGGTCCACGGCTGAGAGAAATAGTTGCGCAAAATATCGCTGCCCTGTCCGACTGCTATATGCGAAAAACTGAAAAAATAATAAACATTTATTATGTGAATAGATTAATGAAATCTTAGTCAAATTCACAGGTTATTACACAGGTTATCACACCTCCGGGTGCGCGGATCAAACCCAAGACGTGGACGTCGCTCGGGGACGGGGTCAGGAATCATCAATCGTGCAAGACCGCGCCCCCTCCGCGTACTCCCTGGAGCGCCTGCAGGATGAGGGTCATCTGCCAGCAACTCATCCGCATCGAAAGGCAGGTCAGCCTCCGCCAACTCACGAAATGTGGCCTCGTCCATCTGAAACAGAAAATGTTAATATTAGCAAATAATTGATAATTACTATTATATATACATATATATACATATTATGATTGTATATAAATACCATGGAATTCTATAAGTGTTCATCTTCATCATCATCTTCATATATGTCAATGTCATCTTCATATTCCTCCTCAACATCATCGATATCCATTCGAGTTGCAGTTGCTTCATCTCTTACCATTTCAAATTCATGTGTGACATCATTAACATCATCGTCATCACCGACTCTTAAATGTGGGGTGTCGTCATCGATACTCATATCTCTTTGTAAAAAAGATTGATTTTGAGTACTCTCTTGAAAAACTTCAATTCTTTGCACATCAGTGAAAGCACATTCACTTTGACTAAACTGATTGTCTCGAATTTTGATTTTTATTACACTCCACCAATCAGTCAAGTCTCTTGATGTTGCACAGTACTTTGCATAATAAACTTGATATGCCTGTTGAGCCAATAAGAATGGTTCATTTACTGCGAGAACACTTTTACATTTAATATCGATGATTCCATGAGTCGGATGAACACGCACGCCTCTCTCTGTATCCAACCACCGACATTTGAACATGGTTATGTAATGTTGTCCAAGATAACAGAGTTCAATGATTTCATCAAGCATGCCATAAAAGTCAACTTCATTTTCTCGATGATGAGATCCTCTCAAGCTAACTCCACTGTTCATTGTTTTTTTCGATTCCCCATATGCATGCGTGTGGAATCGAAATCCATTCACCACATATGCATTATAAGTTTTAACAAGTTTGGAAGGTGGGTTACTCAATACACAGAGCCGTTTGTCAATTTTATCAGCATGTCGAGACACCTGAAGATTTGTGAAATAATTATCAATATAGTAAACTATACATTGAATGAGTTGCTAAATGATAAAGAATTTATGTTACCAGTTTTTGAAACCACTGAGAGAAATTTTTCAGTCGCCGTTCTTCGAGAGCAGCTGCTGTAATTTGTGGAATTTGTTTCTTGATATGATTATCATACAACCTATAAAAACCAAAGTTATTTACTGTAACATAAATGATAGAATAAGTGATATAAACACTTACAGTACAACTGATGTCATCTCTTCACAGTTGAGCAGAACATACGTATGAGCTCTATGATGTTCATCATCTGAAAGCCAGCGTTCAGAAACTCCACCAAAACCAAGCTCTGACTGGTTGAAAACAGATAATTGATTGTCGATTTCATCAATATTCCTCTCATTCCGTCCCATTCGGTTGTGTTTTGAAGGATACTCAGATTCAAAATAATGGGAGCAGAAAAAAGATATTTCCTCTTGCAAATAAGCTTCTGCAATAGATCCTTCAACAGATGCTTTGTTGCGTACTTTTCTTTTCAATTTTTGCATGCATCTTTCAAATGGGTACATCCATCGAAACTGTACCGGACCTCCACATTTGGCTTCATATGGCAAATGTAACATCAAATGTTCCATTGAGTCGAAGAAAGACGGCGGGAATATTTTTTCCAGTGTACATATAATTACAACAACATCTTTTTCAAGTTTGCCTAGAGCATCATAATCTGCCGTAGCCGCACAAATTTCCCGAAAAAAATGAGACATGTCTGTTATGGAATCCCAAATCACAGAATTCAACAGACCTCTTAATCCAATTGGTAGAAGTCTCTCCATTATAACATGACAATCATGACTTTTCAATCAAGTAATATGACCATTCTTTACACATCTACCCAAATTGGAAGCACAGCCATCTGGAAGTCTCAAATCTGCAATCCAC
This sequence comes from Viscum album, assembly GCA_963277665.1. Classification (NCBI taxonomy): domain Eukaryota; kingdom Viridiplantae; phylum Streptophyta; class Magnoliopsida; order Santalales; family Viscaceae; genus Viscum; species Viscum album. The sequence continues at coordinate 1,216,793,364 of OY728137.1, forward strand.
TGACAAAATAATAAACGGTTTTCTTTAGACAGTGTATAAGCTGCTTTTGGTTTCAGTAACCTTTCTGTTCTGACATTCTCAAATAGTTCCAATTCTGGACGTCTGCAAATTTGGGCAAGATCTAAACGTGCATTTACATTGTCTTTGCTCTTTCCTGGCGTATCCAAAACTGTATGAAACAAATTATCAAAACAGTTCTTCTCAATATGCATGACATCTAACATGTGTCGGACCAACAAATCAGACCAATATGGCAAATCCCAAAATATGCTACGTTTAATCCAATTGTGTTCTTTCCCAAAACCAGAAATTTTCTGTTGGTTTATTGTGGGACCAAAAGTGATGGGAGGTAATGAAAATACAACCGATTTTATCTCCGAACCTGATAGCATTTTTGTAGGTCCATCCCTTTCAACTGTTCCTTTTATGAAATGAGATCTGTTTCTGCGAAAAGGATGATCAGCTGGAAGAAATCTGCGATGACAGTCAAAATAACAAGGTTTCTTTCCATGAATGAGCATAAATGCTTTGTTCTCTCCCATACAGTAAGGACATGATTTCTGACCATGTGTACTCCAGCCAGATAACATCCCATAAGCCAGGAAGTCACTTATTGTCCACATCAATGCTGCTCTCAGTATGAAATTCTGTTTCGTTGCAACATCATATGTACTGACACCAGTACTCCACAATAAATTTAATTCATCAATCAATGGCTTCAAATAAACATCAATATTTTTCTTCGGATGTCCTGGAATTAGTAAAGTCAAAAAGATATATGGCTCCTTCATCAACATCCATGGAGGTAAATTATACGGAGTTAAAAAAACAGGCCAACATGAATATTGACTACCATAAGATCCAAACGGACAGAAACCATCAGTGGAAAGGCCCAGTCGAACATTTCTAGCTTCTAAAGCAAATGATGGATGCACTCTATCAAAATGTTTCCATGAATCACCATCGGCTGGATGATTCAAGCTTTTATCGGTTGAAATATTCTCTTTATGCCATGACATCATTGTCGTTGTATTCTTAGACATGAATAAACGCTGAAGTCTGGATGTAAGCGGAAAATATCTCAACTGTTTTACAGGAATCAAACCAGACTTCCCGTGTTGTCCTTCTTTATATCTCTGTTGCCCACATGTGGGACAACTATCCAACGACTCATTTTCCCCTGAATATAAAATGCAGTCATTTGAACATGCATGAATCTTCTGACAAGTAAGTCCCAAATTTCGAACCAACCTCTTACTTTCATAGTAATTTGCAGGTAAAACATTTCCTTCGGGTAACAGTGTTTTCAGCAAAGAAAATATCTGGTCAAAACATGTGTTTGACATTCCGTTATCTGATTTGATAGCCATAAATTTTGCAACTGCTTCTAATTTGCTCATCTTGCAGCCAGGATATAATGCATCCTCAGCAGACTTCAACAACTCATAAAATTCAGACGGTCCCAACTCAGGATTTGAAGCTATATCAGCCGGAGTTTCTGTATGTTGAACAGATGAACCTGCAACATCATGTACTAAATCTTGAAACTGGGATGGATCCGGAATCAAGTTGGTATCATCTGCTCTGGAACTGCGTTCACCGTGTTGATACCAAAAAACATAATCTGCTTGAAAACCAAAACGCAAGAGATGTTCCCCCACTTTGTCAAACGTGTCAAACGTTCTCAATGCACATTTTCTGCAAGGGCATTTTATCTTTCCTTCTGAAACAAATTCTGAATTTGATGCCGCAAATGATAAAAAAATCTCCACACCCTCTATATATACTGGATTTAAACCAGAACCATTTGGATTTCTACGTTGATTTATCCATATGCGGTCATCTAATAATGACTGTTGACGACCTCGCTGTTCCATAGTTTTCTATAAAATATAAAAGCATTACTGGTTTTGAATAATTTGTTAGAAAAAACACTCAAGCAAGGATTACTAATTATTACAATTTATTACTAATTATTACAATTTATTGCTAATTATTACTATTTATTACTAATTTAGCAATACTTAGCAATACTTAGCAAAAGGAAAACTGCTTGAATAATGAAAGGAAATTTGATAATCATCGTTGTGGAGATGGTTATAAATTTTCCCTTCATTATCCAAGCAGATTTCGTTTACTAATTATTAGTAATAAAAAAAATATTATCAATATTTACGAAAAAACAATATTAATATTATTAAAATAATAAAAAAAATTAAAAAATATTAAAATTATCAATATTCAGAACAAACTTTGTTCTATTATTAACATGTTCAAATCTTAAAGGGTCGTCAATTGTCAGGTCATGCGCAATAAAAAGTTTGTGTCAGCCATGTCTAATGTAAACTCTATAATTGTCCTTGCATGGTTGATCACTTTGCAAGTAATGTTGCAATCAGACAAACCAAGTCATTCCCTTCTTAACTATAAGAATTATCTCACATGAACCTTTACATAGATCATTCTTCCTTAAAAATTTGAGGGGATATCATTATTTTTCCCTTAAATTTTCAAGGAAGAATGGTCTATGTAAAGGTTCATGTGAGATGATTCTTATAGATAAGAAGGGAATGACTTGGTTTGTCTGATTGCAACATTACTTTTGAAGTGATCGACCATGCAAGGACAATTATAGAGTTTACATTGGACATGGATGACAAAAACTTTTTATTGCGCATGACCTGACAATTAGCGACCCTTTAAGATTTGAACATGTTAAGAATAGAGCAAAATCTGTTGTAAATATTGATAATTTTAATATTTTATAAATTTTTATTATTTTAAAAATATTAATATTTTTTTCATAAATATTGATAATATAATTTTTTTTGCTAAGTGTTCTTGAGTATTCCTGAGTATTCCTGAGTATTCCTGATTATTTGTGAGTATTCATGAGTATTCGTGATTATTCGTGAGTATTCGTGATTATTCGTGAGTATTCGTGAGTATTCGTGAGTATTCGTGAGTATTCCTGAGTATTCCTGATTATTCCTAATTATTCCTAATTATTTGCAATTATTCCTAATTATTTGCAATTATTGGTAATTATTGGCAATTATTGGTCATTATTGGCAATTATTACTAATTATTCCTAATTAATCCTAATTATTCCTAATTAATCCTAATTAATCCTAATTAATCCTACTTATTCCTAATTATTCCTAATTATTACTAATTATTCCTAATTATTGCTAATTATTACTAATTGTTGCTAATTATTTCTAATTATTGCTAATTATTTCTAATTATTGCTAATTATTTCTAATTATTGCTAATTATTTCTAATTATTGCTAATTATTGCTAATTATTGGTAATTATTTCTAATTATTTCTAATTATTCGTAATTATTACTAATTATTGGTAATTAATACTAATTATTGGTAATTATTGCTAATTATTGGTAATTATTGCTAATTATTGGTAATTATTGCTAATTATTGGTAATTAATGCTAATTATTGGTAATTAATACTAATTATTGGTAATTATTACTAATTATTGGTAATTATTACTAATTATTGGTAATTATTACTAATTATTCGTAATTAATACTAATTATTCCTAATTAATACTAATTATTCCTAATTATTGTTAATTATTCCTAATTATTACTAATTATTGTTAATTATTCCTAATTATTACTAATTATTGTTAATTATTCCTAATTATTACTAATTATTGGTAATTAATACTAATTATTGGTAATTAATACTAATTATTGGTAATTATTACTAATTATTCTTAATTAATACTAATTATTGGTAATTATTACTAATTATTCCTAATTAATACTAATTATTACTAATTATTGTTAATTATTCCTAATTATTACTAATTATTGTTAATTATTCCTAATTATTACTAATTATTGTTAATTATTCCTAATTAATACTAATTATTGGTAATTAATACTAATTATTGGTAATTAATACTAATTATTCCTCATTAATACTAATTATTCCTAATTAATACTAATTATTCCTAATTAATACTAATTATTCCTAATTAATACTAATTATTCCTAATTATTACTAATTATTGTTAATTATTCCTAATTATTACTAATTATCGTTAATTATTCCTAATTAATACTAATTATTGGTAATTAATACTAATTATTGGTAATTAATACTAATTATTGGTAATTAATACTAATTATTGGTAATTAATACTAATTATTGGTAATTAATTCTAATTATTCCTAATTAATAGTAATTATTGGTAATTATTACTAATTATTCCTAATTAATACTAATTATTCGTAATTATTCCTACTTATTGTTAATTATTCCTAATTATTACTAATTATTGTTAATTATTCCTAATTATTACCAATTATTGTTAATTATTCCTAATTATTACTAATTATTGGTAATTAATACTAATTATTGGTAATTAATACTAATTATTCCTAATTAATACTAATTATTCCTAATTAATACTAATTATTGGTAATTATTACTAATTATTCCTAATTAATACTAATTATTCCTAATTATTACTAATTATTGTTAATTATTCCTAATTATTACTAATTATTGTTAATTATTCCTAATTAATACTAATTATTGGTAATTAATACTAATTATTGGTAATTAATACTAATTATTGGTAATTAATACTAATTATTGGTAATTAAGACTAATTATTGGTAATTAATACTAATTATTTGTAATTAATACTAATTATTTGTAATTAATACTAATTATTCCTAATTAATACTAATTATTGGTAATTAATACTAATTATTCCTAATTAATACTAATTATTCCTAATTATTCCTAATTATTACTAATTATTCCTAATTATTACTAATTATTCCTAATTATTCCTAATTATTACTAATTATTCCTAATTATTGTTAATTATTCCTAATTATTATTAATTATTGTTAATTATTCCTAATTATTACGAATTATTGGTAATTAATACTAATTATTACGAATTATTGGTAATTAATACTAATTATTGGTAATTAATACTAATTATTGGTAATTAAGACTAATTATTGGTAATTAATACTAATTATTTGTAATTAATACTAATTATTTGTAATTAATACTAATTATTCCTAATTAATACTAATTATTTGTAATTAATACTAATTATTCCTAATTATTCCTAATTATTGGTAATTATTACTAATTATTCCTAATTAATACTAATTATTCCTAATTATTCCTAATTATTACTAATTATTCCTAATTATTCCTAATTATTACTAATTATTGTTAATTATTCGTAATTATTGTTAATTATTCCTAATTATTACTAATTATTGTTAATTATTCCTAATTATTACGAATTATTGGTAATTAATACTAATTATTGGTAATTAATACTAATTATTGTTAATTATTGGTAATTATTACTAATTATTCTTAATTATTGATAATTATTAGTAATTAAATGAATAATTATCAATAATTAGAAATAATTACCAATAATTACAAATAATAACATTATTAATATATTTTATTATTAATATTAAAATAATATAATTTTCTAATTTATATACAGTTCTTTTTTCATCTGTGCGTTTTCTATCTCCACATACAAATAATACATGTGAAGACAGCAAACACAGAGATGAAAAAAGAACTGTATATATATAAAAAATTATATTATTTTAATATTAATAATAAAATAAACTAATAATGTAATAATGTTCTTATTCTTAATTATTGGTATTTATTACTAGTTATTAATATTTATTCTTAATTACTAAAAATTATTACTAATTATTCCTAATTACCATATAAACAATACTTATAATTTAAATTTATTAAATAATAAAACAATGTGAACATAATTAAATTACAACTAATTAATAATAATAGAAACTAATAAGAAATTAAAAATAAATACAAAATTAAAATGAAGATAAATACCTTGAAAATTGATCTGTTCTGATCGTTCTTCAAAACTTTAATATCAGCTCCGGAGAAAAAACTTAAACTGGAGAAAAACTCAACTCTAGAAATATAATTCTGAGAGAGAGAGAAGATAAGGAATGAGAATGAAATGAAAAAAACGGATGGGGGTATTTATAGGTTAGATTATTTGCGACGGGCCCATTTGCGACGGGATTCCCGTCGCAAATAGTATTATTTGCGACGGTACCCGTCGCAAATACCTTAGCCAACATTTATTACGGTCAACCGGTAAATAGTTATTTGCGACGGGTCCCGTCGCAAATAATCCCTGCCGACATAGTATTTGCGACAGGGGAATATTCCCGTCGCAAATACCTTTTACCGCCGCCGGTTATTTGCGACGGGAATATTTCTCCGTCGCAAATAAGTTTCCCGCGATTTGGCGCGCATCGCGGGAAAACTATTTGCGACGGGGAAAGCAATCCCGTCGCAAAAGCCTCCTTATTTGCGACGGGGAAATACCCCCGTCGCAAATAAGTTTTTAACATGACTATTTGCGACGGGAATAAATCCCGTCGCAAATAACCCGTCGCAATTGCTCATTTTTCCCGTAGTGTTGGTATATAAAATTAACAATTGATAATTCAATAATATGAAATGATTTCTGTTTGTTGTAGCTAGAAGTGATATTTTATTTTTTATTGTTAGATTTAGTCCTTCTGTTTCTTGATTATGCTAGTTTATGTTAGTTTGATAGCTTTATACATATTTCCACTTATTGGATGTGTAATATTATATATTCATGATGATTTAATGAATTCATAATCTCCCTCACAATATTCAGATTATATAATTGACATCAACTAGTGGTATTGGGTTTCAAGTTTCTTCCTAAAATATTGGTTTTTGTGTTTGATAATGGATAACAACTCACCTTTCCCCAAACTATATTCCATGCATATTATAGTCCATAAATGAGTATGGGTTATTATAGCTTAAGGTTATATAATGTTTATACATAATGGCCATAATGACATCTTGGCTATAACAAATGTATATGTTAGGGGATATAGTGGGTTCTTGTTATACTCTATATATATATGATATAATTTTTATTTCTCGTAGTTATGATATCGTTTTACATACTCATGATATAATTGATTTAGGTGAAATGTTTGAATATTCATCCTATAGTGGCCCAAGGTAATGTTTCATGATGATTTGGGTGTGATATTGATGTGTTTCTTGTTATGCTGATGTGGATATTGTTAAGTATATATTGATGTGTAATGGTATAGATTGATTAAGAAAACCAAAACCTAACATACACACATAATAAATCCTTTTTTAGGAAAATCCATTACAACTCATAATAAATATCCCAAAACATATATGTTTAATGTTTTTAGAAATTATATACATAAAATATTTATTCTAAAACACTGTGTACACTTATATATACTCAGCCTATACATGATTACATTATAAATGTATCATATGTTATATACCTCTTCATAGTTTTGGGATTGAAAACATGAAAAATTGTGAGATGAGACACAAGTAAGGGGTGAATGTAAGAGATATAAACCAAGATAATTAGAAACTGTATCATGAAAATGTGCATTTCAGAATGAAAATATGATAAATGTATATAACATAATTATAAAATACAAAAAAATAAAAAAAAATGAATCCTGAAATAAATATTTTGGGTTAATATATAAAACAAGGCATATAATTATGAAAAAAATTAGATAATAATCATGACCAATAGAGAATAACACAAGAATATAACATATTATATAATTGTGGATAATTCATAATAAAAATAAAATTTCCTATGTCAATGCTCATTGCCAAGACTATCATAAAATAGATGATATAGTCCCATAAAATTAAATATTTTAATTACTCCCCATTATTATATACATATTGGATTGGGATCACTCTTTGGCCTCTCAAATGTTGCCTCATGAGATATAAATTATTTTCTAATATATTAAGGGTTATATAATTACGGTCACACCTATCCAATAATTGAAAACCATACATATTCTCATTACATTAATATAAATAAAATCTTTGTACCATCAAAAAATAATTATACAATTATAGTGAAAATGCTTCATCGGATTCAAAACAAATAATGAAAATAAAGCGCATAGGGAATGAAAGAGGATGATTCAATTGAAAAAAATCATCGGTGAAAAATTATAATCATATTTGATATTGTCATAGTTAGATAACACATTAGATGAAAAATAAATAAATTATTAGAAATTAACATAAAATCTCCTCCATATTTTAATAACCTAAGAAAATAAATATTTTAGAAATTAATGGTTTTAAAAATATCGGGATGGTGAATTAAATTTTCTTTAAGAATCATTAAATATTATAAAGTAATCTTCTTATGAAATATATATAAAATAGTGAAAAAATAAAACCATGGTTTTATTAATATTCTATTCTCATTTTTTTAAATATAGTGAATATCAATAGAAAATATCCATAGGAAAATATTGATGCATGTACAAGGAAATATATATAAGAATGTAAAAACCATGAACATTGATGAAGAATATACCTCAATAAAATGAATTGACAATGTCAATTCCACTAAGCAGTAAACTTTCTACATAATTATAGACTAATGATATTGGAAATGGTGAGTATACATCTAAACTCGAAACATAAAAATTGAATAAGAAAATATACATTGGTTTATATATTTTGAAACAATAATTTTTACCTAATGGAATTTTCACATTGGTATTATTGATTTTAATTTAATATTCAAAAATTACTCCTTATGAACTTGTTGGTGTTTGAATCAAAATACATTGAAATACTAAATACGAGATTTATTTAAAAATCCATGAATTATATAAAAATTATGATATTATGTATACATGAGGTATCATATTCAAGAAAAAAAATATAGGTATTGAATATAAAATATAGATCTATATAAAAATATTTTATGAGAATCCATTAGCAAAACTCCAATATAATATGAATTCACATTAAACTGCTATATAATAAATATAACCCTATGAGTCCCTTAATTCAGAAAATTTATTGTATAGATTACCTATTATATTATTAAATTATTTTATTTTATAAAAAATATATTAAATAATTGTTATTATTTTTGAGAATCATATGTTAGTAATTTTATTTTTTCATAGAAATTTCATAATAGTAATTTTTATCCATAATATTGAACAAAATTTTCATCATTAAAATATTATTAAAGGTAGTAGATACTTTTTTTAATGAGCTATGCATTCCCATGATCATTTAAATGATGGTATTGATATGGTTTAAAAGAATAGAATCCATAATGAACATGATTCAGGTAATTTACCATCAAAATAAAGTTAATTATTAATGGTAATATCATGAATTTTTTAAAAATATAAACCCTCATTTATATAAATTTGTTAATATTTTTTTTGAAGATATCATTTTTCAATAAATATATTTTCCAATATTGATTTAAAGAGAATTTTTTAATGATATAATCCTATTTGACATCTTGTAATATTCAATTTAATACATTTAGTGTTTGGGTTGAAGATATTATAGGATTCCAAGTGCCGTAGAGTTTCGGCCTAGATGGAATAAATATATTACACATATTATATTTTGTATGCCTGATTTTGTTCCAAAATAATTAAATATTTCCCAAATTGTTTCTTATATGAGAAATTTGAAACCACCATTAAGTGTGGGACATGTGGTTTACCTATTTGTAATATAACAACTTTGTACGTTAGGTGTTTAGTGAAATCACATGCAAGGATATCTTATTTAATGTTTTTGTTTTTGTTTTTTGCTGGAAATATTTGAATATATCTCAAACGACGACACCTAAGAGTAATCCAAGACCAATATTTCGTATAGTATGATAGGTTTAGCCTATTTTGGATATAAAAGTTGTGTATGTTATATATTTCATCAGATCACACTTTAGGATATATATTTTTTAATAATTACATTTTATAATTATAATTAATTTAATTAATAATTTTTTTGTTTTTTCTTTTTCCCCAATGCACAAAAACCATTATCAAGAACGAAACAATATATTTCTTCTATTTTAAAATTATTTTTATTTGTTTCATCTATCAATGAATTAATAGGGTTAATTAAAACTCACCATTGTCAATTTTCAGAAGAATCATATTTTAAATGAGGGTATTGAATTCCATGGGTTTTGGAACAACATATTCCTAAATAGATTAGATTGTATAGCTATCTAGGTCACGATTTTAGCTGATCTCATTGAGTTTAATCAACCAAAATCCTTTTTTCTTATGGTTGGTAGGTCTCTTATAATCAATTACTATTTCCCTTGTCCATCTCTATCTCATTTGATTCAAAATATGGTTTATGTTGATGGTGATTTTCTTAATGTTTTTTTCAATTTAATTATTCTTATATAATTTCATCCATTATTTCATTAATTATAAAATTATGGAAAATTGGAATACCATAAATACAAATAATTATTCGGAAATTATATAAAAATAATTAATATGAAATTATCAATGTGTAATTATTTCATTATGATATGAAAATCATATCGAATGGTCAATGATAATTTTTTAAAATTATTAGATGATAATTATTTTGGATTATCATGTATAGTTCAAAAATACATTGTGAACAGATGATTATGTTTGTTTATCAAACGATAATTACTAGATAAATACATTGTTATTTATAGATTAAAATATATCATATGACAATGACTTGGACATATCAAGAGAAAATTATTAGAGCCTATAAATGGTAGTTAATTTTAATTAAAAAAGATAATAATTAAAATTATCAAATGATTATTGAGTGTTCATCAAAGGACACATTATTATAAATTATCATCAGTTAATTTTAAAAAAGATAGTTTATAATAAATTATCATTATGTAATTTTAAAGGATAATTTATAATCAATTATCAAGAGATAACCAATAAAGGGTAATTTATGCTAAATAATCATATGATTAATATAATTAATTATTTAGGATAAATTATCAATATAATGTTATAAAATAATAAATTATTATAAATAATCAAAGAATAGTACTAAAATAATAAATTATGAAAATTTAGCAAAGGAAAATTATTAAAATATAATTTATAATTATTTATAAATATAAAATTATAAAATGATAATTTATACTAAATTATCAAAATATAATAATTTATAAGATGATTTTTGTGAGCACCCTGGATATCCTAGAATAATAATTCATAAACTGTCCCGAAGAGTGAAATTATCATCACATGTGATATTATATTTGTTCATGAAATGGAATAACTTGTTTTCATTCTAAGACCTCTTAAATAAAATCAATCAATCGTGTTTTGACATTTTCAATAATATGGACTTGAAGGAGTGTTTTTGAATGTTAAGGACTATACTCTATCTATCGAACCACATAGGGTGCTTAATCGTTGCATTTGACATTGATGAATTTTGAGGAACTTCATTACCTTGTTAAGATCAACTTAATCATTTTTTTCATGGTGTGATGTTTTTTTGGGATTTGTGATACTCATTATTGAGATGAAATTTTATGTGGGGGTGTGTGTATAGCCCTTGATATAGTATGATTTAATTTTATGAGATTTAACAGAAAAAAAGTTTATATGATGATTTTTGGGTCACATGTTGATGTATAAGATGATTCTATATTTCTCATGATGTGTGATATGGTTATTATCATTTTATTACCTGTTATGTCACTATTTAAAGGATTGGTATGTGTATCCATTAAAAGTGACTATCATGGTATGGTTACCCCATGACGGGTATGTGTATGGAGTGGCAGTGACGATGACTATGGTGCACGATATCCCTATTTTCATGCCTATACTATATGCCTTTGGGATTTATATGTAGATTATAAATCTTTGTGACTTATGGATTTTTAAGTATTTCCCAATGCCTTGTTGATTCTGGGTAGGATATAGATACTTGATGCCTTTTGGATTTCAGAGTGATGTTGGATGCCTTAGGGAGTATTAGTAGGTTAGTCTCTTGAGTCATTTTTTTCTTTCAATTGAAACAATAATATCCCTATGGGTGGGGATATCGGGGATAGATATGATCACTTACCAACACACAATACATATGTGGGTATATTTCGAATGAACATACAACTAAGTGTTTATGGATCCTTATTTAGAACATGGACACTGCATTTTTTATTTAATTTTTCTTCTTACTATATATATATCATTATTACGGAATTTGATGCCATAAATGAGATCATGAGATATTACACATAGTCTATTACTCAAATCATACTGAGTAATTTCAATACCCTTGTATATTTCAGTAGGCATCTAGTGAAGGGAAAGGGCCCTATGGTGGATAACTGGGGTGAGGAGGGTGAATCTAGTCATAGTCTAGGAAAGTAAATTGAAGGACCAATTGTTCATTATATATTTACTGATCTTATATATTTTCTCTGCATATGCTTTATAGTTTTTTAGATACTTATTTATTTGAAATTTCTTCCATTTATTCAATAATTTCCTTATTACTTTGATGATATATTATGTTTATTATAGTTTATTATTGATCCTATGTAATGATACTGACTGTACAGTCTCCCCACTATAAGACCTAGACCCTTGATCATATTGTGAATCCTAATGCGTATGGGGAGTAATGATATAGTTCATGTGGAATGCCATATTGGACTCTGAGGATCGAGGCAGAATTTTGAAAAATGTAATCAGGTGATCTAGAATAACTGATGTGACTCTTCTATTGTCCCTATTCTGGATAGGGTAGATATGATTTTTGATTGATGGTACTTGGGAAAGAGAACTATGTTAGTTCTAGTGGACCTATGAGTAACCATAAATGAGAAAGTAATCATTATGGTTACCATTGATTAAATTTTTCGTGGGTGATGAAAAAAATGAATATTTGTGATTTAGGAGATTTTGTGTTATATCATACATCGTCATTATTCTCCAAGGTTCACATGAAATTTATATACTTTTATTTTTGAATCATATTATTTCATTAATTATATGAATTTTTTTTGTAATATCTACTTGGGATAGTTTCTATTTTGTAATATATATGTATTTCTAGGTTTTTTGATATATATTTTTTGGAAATAAATAGATGCGATGAGAATATTTTTAAGTTGGAGTATATATATAATGACAGTGACTAATGTACATGGATGTAAACCATGTTTTGTGCTATGAGTGTTAATACTTGGGATAAGGTAAGACTCCTTGGAGAACCTTTTGTGATCCCATAGACTAGATATGATTTTATTATGTTTCTAATATTAATATTATTTCAAAGATTCCACCTCAAAGAAATTTCATGCGGCCGCCAGCTATAAAATCCTATGATTCTCATGTTCCACCACTCACGGTGTATAGGATATACCCCATCATGAACCTATACCAACATAGGTGATTCGCGTTGCAAAACCCATTCATCCATGACTCATGTGGGTAGTACCTATGTAAGGAGAAGATTTATAAAGGACCATCACTACTCATGCTGGAGATTTATTACTATAGAATCCTCTAGTATTAAAGGGTTGTGGTGGCTCAAAAGTCATTAAGGATTGTATAAACCACATTGAGAAAACATTTGAGTTGTTATAGACTCATAAAAGGGAGTGTGTGATCCTTGAGACTTTCGATTTCAAGGTACCCACCAAAAGATAGTGGACATCCATGATCTAGTATATTTGATTTGAGTGTTTTACATGGGAGAACTCAAGGAGTTTTTTCTCAAGACTTATTATTCTACTAAAATTAATTTTTACCATTCTAAGGAGTTCATATAATTTAAACATGGTTCCTTGAATCTCTCGTCATATTATTCCAAATTTACTGAGTTCCTTTACATTACAACATTGTTATCTAGGAACGAGGTGCATATGATTCATTTTTATGAGACTTTCCTTCAACCAGAGCATGGTCATCAAGTTAATGGATTTGAAATAATGACGTATACAAAAGTATTCCACAAGGACCTGGCCATTGATATGGGTCTGGACGCGGAGAGGAAAACAAGATTACATCCAACACGTGGAGGGACACTGATTGAGCGTCCTCATACTATAACTATATCCTCTTCCTTTTATTGAATGATGAAGACCATAGATGTGAAATAGTGCAAAAATCTTCATGTAATTCTGATTTTAGATCCATTATCCACATCTTGAATAGTTTCATAGTGTTTAAACAGTGGAATGGTTTGATGTTATCATAGATTTTTAGAAAATTATATAGCATTTCTACCATATAGAATGTCTATGAATATTAAATAGTTTTTATATAGTATTTCTTATGCAAAATTTCATAAAGGTATGGCTACAACATGGGGATTCATCTGGGGTCCTCAGTAGTGGAGTTTGTCTGGTCATGAACCTCAAGTACATAAGAGTTTGTCTAATTATAGTCACAAGTATGATATGAATCATAATTCAATAAATGGTAGATAGGGACCATCCAATGTTAAAGGGATAGACATGATAAAATATTCTATATCTACTGCCTTATTAAAAACTGGTTTATTCAAATATTTTATATCCACATAATTATTTGTTTTAATTGACTTACCAATTAGGAAATCATATAATTTAGTATTACTAGATACACCATTGAGAACGAGAGTGGATCATCTTCACTAATACATAGACTATCTGTAAAGAACAATAAATTTCAAGAAATTTTTTTTCATAAATTCTTTGGGATTTTAAGAGTATGCAGTTTCTGATGGGACCTGATTCTGAGGCCAGGTGTGCCCAGAATCAATTTTTTAAGTTTAGCTAGGGTATGTTCCGTGATCGATCGAGCAGGTTTTTCTATCTTTCGAACCGGTGCTCGGAATTGAAATTTGAGGGCACCGATAGAACCGCAGCACCGGTAATTGCTTAAGAGGACCTTTATCGAGGATGCGTTTTCTCGAGAGGAGTTGTTTAAAAATAAAGGATTAAATAAAAACTGAATAAAATGTGTGATACAAATTTTATTCCTAACATAATTGGTTTTATACTACATGGGGAAGTTAGGGTGGGACCTACTGGCACCCAAACTACACATGTGAGGATAAATGTGAGGTGGGGCCCGCACGAGCCCCAACCCCTTCACATTCCATAAACCACCTCTAACTCCCCCATTAATTGGGTGACATCTCCTCTCCTCACATTAATACAATAACAACACAATCTAATTTAATTAATTGAATGATGTGTTTGAATTTTGGATATTTCAAATGCTTGGAAATATAATAAAATAAGGGGAGGCCTTATTTTATTTTGTTGGCTTGTTGTGTGAGGATTTTGGGGAGAGAACTCTAAGTCCCTTGAAGAAATTCATCACATTTGTTGAAGAACGCAAAGACTCCAATGAAGAAGGTCGACTTGGCGGTCCCATTATCCTCCATCATCTTCCTCCTCCGCGACAAGGGAGGAGATACCGATGACGACGAGAACGGCGCCATCATCTATGGTGCTTGACAACCGCGAACTTCCTAAAAGGTAGGGGTTTTTTTTAAATGAGAAACATTGTTTTCCCTTACATGATATTGGTTCTCTCTAAACCTTTTGTTATTGAACCAATGCGGAAGGAACCAGACCAAACTAACACCATCTGATTCCTCTGTCGTTCTTGTTGTATGGTGTTCTCCTACTATTCTTGAGCAGTGAATGAAGGAATGTTTTCAAAGCTGATCAGAATCCTGAAAACAGCTGAAACAGCCTCGGAACATCGGGACGACCTAGGAATGAGATTTTTGTAGCAAATGGATCATCAGAACAATGGACGGATGCCTTGGGAGTTGTGCTATCCAGAGGCATCGTTTCTAGAAAATTACAGAATACACGGAATTTCCTTCTAAAGAACTCACTGTGTAGTACAAGCGTTCAAAAACAGATATAACAGACATCAGAAGAAGTGACACATGTTGTCTGACACCAGTCACATGGTGTGTACTTTCCACATAGTTTGACAGAGGAGACTTCGATGGACATGGCGTGTATTCAAGGGAAATACACAGACACAGACAGAAATACACGGCCACGAGGCATGGTGTGTATTATCTTCATTGAAAGGAAAAAGATTCTTCTCGAGGCTCAGCTTCTAATCCGGGATAAACACAGACACGAGCAGAAGCACACAGCCGCGAGGCACATCGTGTACTACCAACACTATGGCAGAAGTGGCTTCGTGAGGCTCGACATGTAATCTGGGTGATAAACAGACACGGGTATAACCATACGTCCTAGAGGCACGACCTGTATTCCAGTAATACACGGACACGGGGTGGAGTACACGGGCATGTACTCCACCACACGGCCAGACATGGCCAACGCACATGGAACCGACCCCAGATGTTTGGACACGGCGTGTAACCATACCATACATCGTGTATTTACCTTTTTATATGAACAACCCTTCGACATAGGCTGTGGTACACGGAATGTACTTGTGGACTGAAGATACGGCGTGTAACCATACCACACGCCGTGTACTTACTTTTTACATGACCATCCCCATGACACAGGTTGTTTCACACGGGCAGTACCCGGTGTCTGATGACACGGTGTGTATTGATTACATACACACAGTATACTTTAGTAAAATGTATTTTTATTCTTGTTCTCCAGGACTCGGGCATGTTTTGATTGGTTTTCCCCTATGACGTGGGATGGAATGTTGGGATAAATCATCTCTGGTCTTCATGACAGATGATGTTTCCACCCCTTTGACTTGAGGAGCAGACCCTCCCAGAATCGAGTGTGTTGTGTGTGGGAATCCTAGAGATTTCTGCGACTACGATGACAATGGAGACTGTACATGGATCCTACGTGGGTTCCGCAGCGAAGACGGCTGTACTTGGATCCTCCATGGGTTCGGCAGTGATGATGATTGTACTTGGATCCTATGTGGGTTCAGCAACGATGGGTACTGTACTGGGATCCTATGTGCGTTCGGCAGCGATGACTTCTGTACTTGGATCCTACGTGGATTTGGCAGGGGAGATGATACAGAGGTTACATATATCATCTCCACCCTTCTTTGTGAGTAGTATACCTTTGTGAGTTGAGTCTTTCCTTTCAATCATTAGCATCGATATGATTGTCATGCTTTCCTTTGTGGATTGGGTTGTGCTTTCCTGTGTGGATTGGGTTATGTTTTCCTCTGTGGATTGGGTTATGCTTCCCTATGTGGAATGGGTTGTACTTGGGATCGTGTGTTGGAGCCGAGATGGAATTGATGACTTAGGTATATGTATGGGTATATACCTAAGTAGAGTTGTTTGATACTTCGTGTTTTGTATCCTTCCATTTTGGAATATCCTTTGTGGATACATAGAGACCTTCGGGGGTCTCAGGGTCCCTAATGAGTATCGTAAAATCACTCCTACACAGGCTATGCCCAAACTACATTATGTTGGTTGCATACGACGGACATCGTTGATCGTGGCTGAGGCTTGTAGAGGGGGACGGTACCCCGAGGTGGACTCTCAGGTGGGACCTAAACGGAGTGGACGACCAGACCCGAGGAGCTGAGGAGACCATCTGTACCCACCATTCAGGTGGTATACGCAGAGGATGAATCCGTAGTTGCTGATTTACTTTACTATTATTCTACTTTATTTTCAGTTGTACTGTACTTTCAGTAGGGTTTTTATTTTTTCCCTTTTACTTTCCAGCACTTACTTTGTACTCAGTTTACTTAGTGTTGACATCAGCATTGCGTGCTCTGTGGTGTTTGTTTTCTTATAAAAAGGAAATGAATTCCCATTTATATAGATTTATGCCTTTGGTGATAGTCTCCAGCCCCTGGTTTATGGAAGAAGGGCTTGGGTTAGTCACGGCACGGGCCCCGAGGACGGGTCATGACAAATTGGTATCATAGGAGTCGGTTCTACCGCAGAACTCAAGACTCTGATAATTTTATTCTATGTGAAGCAATAGTGTTATCATTATTGAGTGTGGTTATCAGTTCAGGGAGTCCAGTGTCGGTGTGGCGCTCGACGTATCCACTCACCAGGACCCTAACTCATGATTTCCGACTCAGTGAACGAAAAAAATGATTGCGTGTGTATTTCAAAAGTTTTCTTTGTAATTACTTTGTGTCATCTCACCAGGTATACTGTATTAAACGTGGCACACCTGTTTCTTTCAGTATGGCCCCACGACGGTAGCCATCTAGGGTTATGAGTTTTGTGCAAGACGACATCCCACCGAGTGACAAGGCCTCGGTGTAGGGCCCCATTACAACGTAGGCACCGACGGTACCTCTACCCGCTGAGCCCCCAATGCCACCAGCCCCAGCAGATGAGGGTGCACGTCTCCTGAGTTCACTACACAAGTTTCAGCATCATAGATCATCCAGGATTTAGGGGGAGACATACCCTCAGGAAGTCGATGACTGGATGGAGGCTTTCATTCGAGTTTTCAGGTTAGTGGGGACACCAACAGACCTCATGGTGATCCTTGCGGCGAGTCTCTTGCACGCGACAACAGGTAGATGGTGGAGCCTGATTCTCCAGGTTCACAGCGATGCATCTCTCCATCTTTCATACTTTGAGATTATTTTTTCTCGGAGTTCGTTCTAGCCACCCTCCGTGCGGTGCGCATCGCGGAGTTACTACAGCTGCGGCAGGGCATCATGACAGTAGACCAGTACTGGGCGAGGTTTACCGATCTCTCGCACTACTCCACTAACATGGTATGGGACCCATTCATCCGGTTCTAGACCTTCGAGCAGTGACTGAGGCATGAGATCATGGAATCGACGATCTCCCTCAGTACTCCGACGCAGGCAGGAGTACTAGAGCGATCCATTGTTGTGGAGATAATTTTAGCTGAGCCTATGCCAGCAGTGAGGCCTACTCCTGGGCGGCACGTTGCACAGTCTTCTACAACTGGGAGTAGTAATACATCGTAGATGTCCAAGCGTACCAGACCATCAGGTGGGTGACCTCAGGACACTGGTTCAGATGTGCGGGGCACACACATTAGAGCCAATCATACGAGAGGAAGACAGTGCTATGCATGCGGCGGACAGACCCACATGGTTCGAGACTGTCCGACCCGCCATGCAGTGGAGCAGCAGACTGTTGGGGGACCACCCAGGCAGAGGAAGAGGTTCGACCATGGCAGTCCGTAGAAAGTGGGCAGATGAGGCAGAGGAGCTGGCTGAGTAGTAGGTGGTGGGTGACACTTTGAGGATCTACCACCACCATCACTAGGAGGTCCATCCTGACCACCGGGAGCTGGCGGACAGTGGCGGGCCCAACTCCAGGTAGTGGAGGCTTATGACCACGGCGCGCCTGAAATGATTCTAGGTACTATATGTATCTTCTCCACCCTTGATGCAGTTCTTATAGTTACAAAAGCGAGTCATTCTTTTATTGCTGTTACACTTGTTTGGAGATCAGATATTCCGACAGAGCCATTGGCTCGATCCTTACGGCTATAGACTCCTATGGGAGTAGACTCAATGATTATGCACTGGTGCCAGCAGTGTGAGATTACTCTAGGAGGCGAGAGCTTCGGCTGGGATCTTCTTGTAGCAGCGCCGAGGCCTTACGATGTCATCTTGGGCATGGATTGGTTATCTACGGTCCATGCTCAGATCGACTGTATTAGATTCAAGGTGCGGAGTGTCCGCACCGATGGGAGCAGGTTCACCTTCACCGAAAAAAAGGGAGCCGTTGCAGCATAGGATAGACTCATGTAGAAGAGAGGACAACCGATCACCCATCAGTTGGCTAGTCTTATCCTGTGAGTAGTTGATGTGAGGATTCAGAGTTTTCCTATTATGGTGGATCAGTATGCGGATGTTTTTATTGACAATGATCCAGGACTACCTCCTCGCAATGAGGTAGACTTTTATATTGACATGTACCCCAGGACATCCCCAATATCTACATCAGCATATCAGATGGCTCCTGCTGATCTTCGAGAGCTATGGGTACAACTGGAGGACTTGCAGGGCAAGGGATTTATCCCACCCATTGTGTCACCTGGGGATTCCCCGATTTTGTTCGCCATGAATGTGGATTGTAACATGCGATTGTGTGTTGGAAACCGTCGCATGAATTAGGTGACTGTGAAGAAAATTTATCCACTTCTGAGGATTGACGACCTCTTCGATCAGCTCATGGGAGCACAATGGTTCTCAAGGATAGACCTCTCGTCAGGTAATCATCAGCTAAGAGTTTGACACGAGGATGTGAAGAAGACGGCCTTTAGGTGTCGGTATGGCCACTATGAGTTCTTGGTTATGCCTTTCGGCATAACGAACGCTCCAGCAGTGTTCATGAGTCTTATGAACAGGATCTTCACACCTTACCTCGATCGATTTTTCATAGTCTTCATCGACGAAATACAGATTTACTTGACTACTGAGGAGGAGAACGCCCACCACTTACGGGTTGTATTGGACACACTCCGAGATCATTATCTTTATGGTAATCTCTCGAAGTGTCAGTTATGGATTCGAGAGGTCCACTTCTTGGGACACGTCATCTCTGGGGTGGGAGTTGCAGTGGATCCTATGAAGATTGAGTCAATACTATCTTGGGAGCCACCCAGGAGCGTGACAGTGGTGCGTAGTTTCTTAGGTCTGGTTGGGTACTATCAGAGATTTGTGCTAGAAATCTCCATAGTTATAACACCACTTTCAGCTTTGACAAAGAAGGGTAAACCCTTCGTGTGGTTGGATAGATGTCAGCGGAGCTCCCAGAAGTTTCAACGGAGATTGACCACTGCACCCATCTTAATGCTACTGGAGGAGGGCGTAGGGTAATTAGTTTACTGCGATGCATCAGGGACCAGACTCGGGTGTGTACTGATGCAGGTGCGGCAATGATCGCCTATGGATCACAGCAGTTGAGGAAGCACGAGAAGAACTATGCTACCCATGACCTGGAGTTAGCAGCAGTGGTCTTCACCCTGAAGATGTGGTGGCACTATCTGCTGGCCAAGTGCTTTACAGTCTACTCTGAACACCAGAGTCTCGGGTACATCTTCTCGCAGAAGGACCTCAACCTGAGGCAGCAGCGATGTCTTGAGTTCTTCCAGGACTATGACATTGAGATAGTCTATACTACTGGGAAGGGGAACGTAGTAGCTGATGCTCTCAGCAAGAGGTCGGGCATAGAGCTACTTGGAGAGGCGACGAAGCAGCTAGCCTTGTTGTAGATATCCTTCGTGGATAGAGATGGAGAAGCCTTTCTACAGTCACTCACTGTCACTCCTACACTGCTTTAGCGGTTCAGAGAGTCACAATGAGGGGATGTTGACTGTGATACGCGACATGCACAGATATCCTCGAGGCAGGCACCTCATGGATTTTCTATAGGAGGAGAGCACGTCATCTTTTTCAGAGGATGTACCATGGTACCAACTACATTACAAGAGGAGGTGTTAAGGGAGTTTCACGCATTCCCTCTAGTTTTACATCCTGGAATAGCAATGATGTACCAGGATATCAGACGACAGCTTTGGTGGTTGGGTATGAAAAAGGTTGTAGCAGAGTTCGTTTCACGATGCCTCACCTGCCTGCAGGTGAAGGCAGAGCACTAGGTACCAACAGTATTGATATAGCCTTTGGGGTTCCCAAAGTGGAAGTGGGATAAGATATCTAATTATTTCATGATAGGGCTTCCACGTTCTTCCAGAGGACATGAATCCATCTGGGTGATCGTAGACCGACTCACCAAGTCAGCCCACTCCTTACCCATCAGAGAGTAGGGCTCAGTGGAGATCTTGGGACGCCTCTACGTTCTGGAGATAGTACGACTTCATGGTGTTCCATCGTTTATCGTCTACGATCGAGACACTCCCTTTACTTCCCATCTCTATGAGGGGTTACAGGAGGCGTTTGGGATGCAGCTATGTCGAAGCACCGCCTATTAACCTCAGACAGACGGCCAGACAGAGTGGACCATTCAGACTCTTGAGGACAAGCTTTGTGCATATGTCCTCGACTTTGGACGCAGTTGGGAGGATCATCTACCCTTGGTAGAGTTTTCTTAAAATAACATCTACCACTCCACCATCGGGATGGCACCATACGATACATTGTACGATTGTCCATACAGATCACCTCTGTGCTGGACATACCCTGGGGAGTCAGCACTTGTAGGACCAGAGATGCTCTAGGCTACGACAAAGAAGGTACAGATCATCTAGGTACGGATGATGACTGCTCAAAGCCTACATAAGTCCTATGCTGATAGGAGGCAGAGACCACTAATGTTCTAGGATGGCGACCATGTTTTCTTACGGGTCTCACCTCGACGTGGACTACAGAGATTTGGCCAAGGTGGAAAGTTATCTCCATGCTTCATCGGACCATTTTTGGTTCTTAGCAGGATAGGCGAGGTGGCTTATCTCCTGTCTCTTCCACCTCAGTTGCACCAAGTGCGCGAAGTCTTCCATGTATATCAGCTGAGGAGATAAGTGCATGACCCGATGCATATCATTGATCACGGGGAGCTGGACATCAATTATCGGGTGAATTTTGCGGAGGTCCTAGTGGAGGTCGAGGATCGACAAGAGCGGGTACTATGTGGACGGTCGATTCCTCTAGTGAGTATCAGGTGGAAGCACGAGAACCTCTAGGAGAGAACTTGGGAGCGGAAGACTCAGATGCGTGCACAGTACCACCATTTGTTTCTCGGGTTTATGATGTAGCTTTACGGGGACGTAAAGCCCCGAGGGGGGAGTACTGTAATGACCCGTAAATTTCAAAGAAATTTGTTTTTCGTAAATTCTTTGGGATATTACGAGTATGCAGTTTTTGATGGTACCAGATTCTGAGGCCCGTTGTGCCCGGAATCAATTTATGAAGCTTAGCTCGGGTACGTTCAGTGAACAAATTAGTGGGATTTTCTATATTTTGAACCAGTGCACAGAATTCAAATCTGAGGGCACAGATGGAACCGCAGCACTGGTAATTGCTTAAGAGGACCTTTATCGATGATGCGTTTGATCGAGAGGAGTTGTTTAAAAATAAGTGATTAAATAAAAAGTTAATAAAATGATTGGTAAAAATTTTATTCCTAACATAAGTGGTTTTATCCAACATGGGGAAGTTAGGGTGGGACCCACTGGAACCCTAACTACCCATGTGAGGATAAATGTGAGGTGGGTCCCACACGATCCCCAACCCATTCACATTCCTTAAACCTCATCTAACTCCCCCATTAATTGGGTGACTACTCCCCTCCTCACATTTTTTTAATGTCAACACACTCTAATTTAATTAATTGAGTGATGTGTTTGAATTTTGGTATTTTGAAATGCTTAGAAAAAAAATAAAATAAGGAGAGCCCTTAATTTATTTTGTTGGCTTATTGTGTGAGGATTTTGGGGAGAGAACTCTAAGTCACTTGATGAACATCATCACCTTTATTGAAGAACGTGAAGACACCAACGAAGAACGTTGACTTGGCAGTCCTATTATTCTCCATCCTATTCCTCCTCCATGACAAGGGAGGAGATACCGACGACGACGGGAACGACGCCATCATCTACGGTGCTTTACAACTGCAAACTTCCTATAAAGTAGGGGTGTTTTTATGAATGAGCAACGTTGTTTTCCCTTCCATGTTATTGGTTCTCTATAATCATTTTGCAATCGAACTAATGTGGAAGGAACCAGACCAAACTAACATGGTCTGATTCCTCTGCCGTTCTTGTTGTATGGTGTTCTCCAACAATTATTGAGCGGTGAATAAAGGCAAGTTTTCGGAGCCGATCGGAGGCCCGAAAACATCAAAAACATCCTCGAAACTTTGGGAAGACCTAGGAATGAGAGTTTTTTTAGAAAACAGATCATTGGAACAAAGGACGAACGCCTCAGGAGGTGTTCTGGCAAGAGGTGTCTTTTCTGTAAAATTCAGAATACACGACATGTACTTCCAAATCACACGTCATGTAGTACAAGCGTCCAACATCAGATGTAACAGACATCAGAAGAAGTGACAAATGACGTGTGACACCGGTCACACGGCGTGTACTGTCCACATAGTTTGACAGAGGAGACATCGATGGACATGGAGTGTATTCAATAGAAATACACGGACACAGACAGAAATACACGACCATGAGGCATGGCGTGTATTATATTAATTGAAAGGCATAACCGGCTTCGTGAGGCTCTGTGTGTAATCCGGGAGATACACAGACACGGGAAGAACCACACGGCCATGAGGCATGACATGTACTTCCAACACCATGGCAGATGCAGCTTCGTGAGGCTCGATGTGTAATCTGGGTGATACACGGACATGGGAAGAACCATACGTCCAAGAGGCACAACCTGTATTCAGTAAATACACAGACACAGGGTGGAGTACATGGGCATGTACTCCACCACACGGCCAGACATGGCCAATGCACATGGAACTGACCACAGAATTTTGGAAACGGCATGTAACCATACCGCATGCCGTGTATTTACCTTTTTACACGAACAACACTTCGACACAAGCTGTGGTACATGGACAGTACCTGTGGAATGAAGAGACGGAATATAACCGTACCACACGTCGTGTACATACTTTTTACACAACCATCCCCATGACACAGGACATTTCACATGGTCAATACCTGGTGTCTGATGACATGGTGTTTACTGATTACCTACACGTCGTGTACTTTAGTAAAATGGAATGGTTGTCTTGTTCTCCGTGACTCAGGCACGTTTTTCTTGGTTTTACCCAATGAAACGGGGCTGAACATTGGGATACATCATCTCTGGTCTTCATTACGGTTGATGTACCCACCCCTTTGACTCAAGGAGCGGACTCTCCCGGAATCGAGAGTGATGTGTGCGGGAACCATAGAGCTGGTTGCGATTGTGATGACGATGGCGAATGTACCCGGAACCTATGTGGGTTCGGTAGTGAGGACGACTGTACATTGATCTTCTATGGGTTCAGATGTGATGGAGACTGTACTTCGATCCTACGTGGGATCAACAACAATGATTACTATACTAGGATCCTATGTGGGTTCGGCAGAGATGACTTCTGTACTTGCATCATACGTGGGTTCGGCAGGGGAGATGATACAGAGGCTACATCTTTCATCTCCACCCCTCTTCGTGAGTAGTATACCTGTGTGAGATGAGTCTTGACATTCAGTCGTTATCATCGATGTGATTGTCATGATTTCCTGTGTGGATTGGGTTGTGACTTCCTGTGTTGATTGTGTTGTGTTTTCTTATGTGGATTGGGTTAAGATTTCATGTGTGGACTGGGTTGTACTTGGGCTATTGTGTTGGAGACGAGATGAAATTGATGTCTTAGGTATATGCATGGGCATATACCTTAGTAGAGTTGGTTGATACATCATTTTTTGTATCCTACCTTTGTGGAATATCCTTTGTGGATACTGGGAGACCTTCGGGGGTCTCAGGGTCCGTACTCAGTATCGTATAGTCACCCCTGCAAGGGCTATGCCCACACTACACCGTGTTGGTTACAGACAACAGAAAACGCTGATCTGGGCTGAGGCTTGTGGAGCGGGATGGTACCTAGAGGTGGACTCTCAGGCGGGACATACACGAAGCATATGACTGGACCCAAGGCCCCGAGGAGACCATTTGTACCCATCCTTCTTGTGGGATAGCTGGAGGACGACTCGGTGGTTGATGATTTAATTTACTGCTGATGTACATTCTTTTTAGTAGTACTGTACTTTCAGTTGGGTTTGTATTCTGGCCGTTTTACTAAACAACACTTACTTTGTACTCAGTTTACATAGTGTTTACTTCAGTTTGTGTGCTCTATGGTGTTTTTTTTTCTTATATAAAGGCAATTCCTTCCCTTTAATTGGGATTTACGCCTTTGGTGCAAGTCGCCAGCCCCTATTCTATGGAAGACGTGCTTGGGGTAGTCCTGGCACGGGCCACAAGGATGGGTCGTGACATTGTCCAATTTTCATCACCAGCTACATAAATTTTAGGGAATTTATGATTCAAGATATAATGACATTTGATGTGATTCTCAGCAGGGACTAGATATCCAGAATCAATGTTCACATTTACTTATTTCATGTATAGGTATCATTTACCTCATAGGGTATCATTATCTATCAATCATGGATCTCTATCAAAACATCATTCCAAATGGATTCACATTAAACCCCCCAGATAGATAAGTAGAATTTAAGACTGATCTAATATAAGGTGCACAACCCATTTTGATACCCCTGTATCATATAGATACAACTATGCTAAATGATGTCCGACTGAGTCTAGAAAACATAGAAAATAACGGATTAATAATAATTAGTACATCACTGGGGGGTGCACTACTTTGGATATCCAAGAAGATAGACAACAGTCTTCGATTATGAATTGATTGAAAAATGATATACCCAGTGACCTTGAGAATCTGATATCTATTTGATAGGCTCAATGAAATTTCAAGTCAGATATGTGGATCCTGGTGGATATCAATTATTGATATCAATCTAACTTTCACTAATTTCTACTTAGAGAGGTGGAAATTCAGAATATGCAATTTTGAAGAGGATATATACTACTTGAGTACATATAATTTCTATTCGGGATGATAAATCTTCCAAAAAATTTCTTGAACCTCATAGAAATGATATTCCATCAACAAATTGGCTCATTTATCATAGTGTTCATCAGTGAAATTCTCATATACTATCTAAGACCAGAGAAACATGCAAGGAAACCTATGATAGTCCTGAGAATGATTTGAGTACATAGAATTTTCCCCAAAATATCAATTTTAGACTTCTGTATTCAATAGGGGATGCTTCTATACCAATTTTTGTCTAAGACTGGAATATTGTAGGCCTTGAGATTTTTGAGGATTTGTTGTACTGAACATGTCCATAGAAATACTTGGAGATTATGATACTTCTAGTTTTAGTAGGATTTTAAGGATGGTTTATCCATGAATCCTCCTAACTATAATCCACCATGAAATTAAAAACAAACAATGGAGTGATGTTTCAGTTGTCAGGCCATTGTGAATAGGCTTTCCTTAAGATATAGATAATTAAAATGATAGATCTAGTCTTCAAACTACATGCCCCAGGTATTTGTTATGCAGTGTAATGTGATGCATTAGGAATTGGACTAATAATAGTGATAATTCAAATACATAAGGTAATATTCTATGGGAATTTTCATCTATGACACCACGAGAGGAACTA
This sequence comes from Viscum album, assembly GCA_963277665.1. Lineage (NCBI taxonomy): Eukaryota > Viridiplantae > Streptophyta > Magnoliopsida > Santalales > Viscaceae > Viscum > Viscum album. Next base: position 1,216,820,460 of record OY728137.1, read on the forward strand.
CACTAGACATGGCATAGTATAAGAAGCTATGATCCACTCTATATGATTATTAAGACACTTTCTTTTGTGTGAAAAAATTAATTTTTCTACGAACCACAAGATAATTATTTATATATTCACATATAGGGAAAAAATATGAGGCATATGGGCTGGATTGAGTGCCCTCTAAATTTAAAATTTGGGATAATGAATGAAAAATTGATATGTCTTGTCATTTTGGATTCTCTGTGCCTTTAGATATAGGTTGGAAAGATCATGGTGAGACAACATCACAAGATAAGTGGTGCATTATGAGCTTATAGGATGGTTGGATAATGGATTAATTATAGGAACATGATTATATTAATTTTTCCCCATCACTAGTCACACATTCTTTCATGAACCAGTTAATGGATGAACAACATTCAGACTCTGAGTTTTATGTAATGGGGGAACAACTACTTGTTGGTTACTCATATTATTTATGGATGATGTATGATGATGTTGTTATCAGGGTACCATAAAGAGTAGTATCCCCTTCATCCACCAGAGTGGATAATGTGTAGGATTTACATAACTCTTGATTGTAAGTACATCTTGTTTTTAATAAGATGTATCAAGGAATTCAAAATATGTTCTGCTGTCCAAGGACAAAGTGTGACATTATTATTTTTATCTCATAATGTCATACCTTTTAGAGGGTGATGAATGGGAACTAAAATCCTAATGGGTTTTAATATCCAATCCTCACACCTATGTGGAAGTTGGAGGAAATAATGATCGAATTTTTTTATAGGGTAACATAGGACACTAAGACGGGTGAAACTGTCTTGATGATTATAGATTAGCTAATGAATTTTGCACACTTTATATAAATCAGATAAAATCAGTATGTAGTGGATATGGGCATGTTATAGGATCATGTGAACATAATTATACATATATTTCCATTGATAATTGATAAAGATGGAGACACACATTTTACACCATGATTTTGAATGGGCTTAGAGAAAACATAAGTGACTCAGGAATGATTTCATATGACATACTATCCTCAGAGCAACGAACAATTTGAGGTGAATATATAAATATTGGAGGATATTCTTTGATCACGTGTGACAAACATCAGTGATATTTGAGATGTTTATTTTTCATAAAAAATGGTTAAATAGATTCGATTTAGATGACAATATTTGTGGCTCTTTATGGGATGCCATATCGCTTGCTATTATGTTGGAATGCGGTGGTCGAGGCTGCGGTTGTTCCTCACATCATGGTTCAGGTTATCTCTAAGAGAGTTCATCTAAAATGGAAGTGCATGATCACCTCATATAGTAGAATGAGATATATTGTGTAACATAGGAGAATACCATTAGTGTTCACTAGGGTAGATTTGGTTTTCCTGAGGGTGACACCTTGGTTAGGGAATATACATAAAGGGAAGAGGATCAAGCTGGAACATCAGTTTCTTGGACCCATTGAGAAATCTAAGAGGATGGGGGAGTGGCTCGTCAGGACCTCCCTTCATTCTATTGAGGTTTGAGTGATGGGTTCCAGGTGCCCCAATATTGGAGGTTTAAACCTATCCTACACATGTTTTTGATTGTTCGTAAGTTTAGTTGGAGATTGATGTAACTTATATGGAGAATCCAATGAGGATCATAGTATGAAGGGATAAGGTTTTTCAAGAAAATATGGTACAAATATTATAGATTTTGTGGAATCATGGACAGTTCCACATGTATACTTGGGAGTTTGATTTTGATGTTCGAACATAGTGGCTAGAGTTTTTCAAGAAAGATCACTAGATATATTTCTTGGGAAAGAGAAGATGAATGAGGTGTTGAATTAAAGTATACTCAATTTTTTGGGAAAATAAATTTATCATTAAAAATAATTTATTATTAATTTTATGTTAATATTTAATTTATATATTAAAATTAATCAACAGATACATTTTAAGGGCATTTCATAAGGGTAAAATATAATGGCCAGAACTATTATAAATCATGATTCCATTTTTTATTTGATTAAATGTATTATTATATAATATGGTTATAGAAAACGAATAAAATTAATTTGTTATATCCTATTGTATTAAATATACCATTGTGAATCATTATTGTTGACAAAATATCCATTAAACGTTGATTACTTGATTAGTATAAATATAGGGATTTTATAAAATCTAATAGACACATAAAAAGAAAGTGATGGACTTATCTAGTGAACCATGCCCTATGAATCCAATTTATTAGAGATTTTATGGAAGATAAGGAATTTGTTGTTTCCCTAGATCATTCCAAGCTTTGATCCTAACACATAAGCATGGGTGAAACTTTTTATGGGAGAAGTTCATACTCATTGACATCACGACCCAAACCATGTGCACTGAATTGCCCCATGAAAGTCTCACCATCACTCACCATACTATTAGTGAGTACAGTAGTAAAATAAAGGTACATGTATTAAGACCTTATTAATATTAATATTAATATTGTATATAATAATGAATTTTTTTTCATTTTTTATTTTTTCTTTTTTGAATGATTTTTATTTTCATTAAAATAATCATAAATTGTTTTTTCCAGTAATATAAAAATTAAGTTAATGGATTTAATTTTTTAAATTAATGTATTTTAGAAATAAATATTATTTTAAAAAAAATTATAGTTGAAGAAGTTTTATTAATTATAAATGGTGTTATAATTTTAATTAAGTGAAATTTACTTTTTATTAGAGTTGAAAAACTCTTATTCCAAAAATCCTATAATCTTCAATAATGGTTGGTTATTTTTATTAAAAGTATAAATGAAAATATTTATAAAAATATTCAGATAAAATTAATATTATTTTTTATTAAAAATTTCTAAATTATTGAACTGTGAATTTTTCATAATTTTCAAAGATAATAGAATTTTCGTGTAATAATTAAGTACCATATAATTATTAATTGTTTTTTATGACATCATAATGACCAGGAAATGACTTAATAAAATCTATATTGGGTATCATCAGAAAACTATATAATTTATCCTCAATATAATGTGATTTTATGTTTTTTTATTATGTTTTTTAAGCAATTATGAATCCTACAAAAACATTAATATATTTTATAATTTAAAATTAATTTAATTATAAGTGTGACTCACTGCCACCTAATAAATGGAATTATATTAATAAATTCGGCCCATTTCTGAATAAAATAATGAACAATTTTCACCTTTGGTAGAAAAATGTAAAAAACCCATGGGAATGTTTTTGGTTTTCAATATTTTTTATATATAGTACAAAACCTATTTTTGTGAAATATTAATGAATTATGCCCTTATTTCTTATATAAGACAATAAAATAACCCACATTTATTCACTAAAAATCCTTGGATAATTTCCTTAATCTACCCTTTGTTATATTGAATCATCAAAAGTCACCCCAATCTCCCAATAATCACCTTTTCAAACATTTGGAGCCACACACTTGAGTAAAGGTTCATTGCATTATCATCTTTATCCAAGTTTCATTATGTTGTTATGACCGTTATTTTCAATTAGTAATTATTGGTTATGTTTTCAAAACCTCCCCCATACTACTTTTATTAGGGCCAAATTACTGTATACACCTTTATCTCTCATTAATCCCTCCAATGTAAATCTGTTACCATAACAAAATTTCATAAGATTCATTTCCATTCTCTTTTAGTTCAAGATTATTTATTATCATGTGTCTTCTTATTAAAATTAAATATTTATGGAAATGTACATACATATATAACTTACTATCCATTCAATATCCTAATGATTAGTGACCCAGTTCTCTCCCATCAACCAATTCATTAAAATTTTATGTGATGTCGTTATGCTGCAGAATTTTCACTATGATTTTATATACCAAACCAATTGTCTAGTGAATACCATACCCATTTATTATCAAGGGTGTTCAATTTTTTTCACATATACCATTTTATTAGGGACATACATGTATTTATTCAACACACCTTTATGATATAATAAATTTTGATTAAGAATAAATCCATGTTACATGATCTTTGGGGCACAGTTAAGAAGGAGAATGAAATGAATGTGATGGGCATGCCATAATTATACAGCGGTCCAATATATTGGGTAATTTTTAGTATCATGATACTCTATGTTGGGATAGGATTGTACCTAATTCCATTATGGTATTTTTTATACCATAAAATATTGTAATTTTATCCTTGACAAATGTTTATGATGTTTTGTTTTATGTTGTTCAAACATTTCTCATTTTAAGATTAGCATTCATTATCATTCATTATATTTCAAATTCCTTTATAACTCATTAATATTTCTTTCCTAACATATATTATTTTATTCTTGTAATGTTGTCTTTATTCCCTAATGATAATATATGGATCACACATTTATTATGTATTCCCCAAGGTTATTCAATGACGTTTTACACTAAATTATATTAAAGATGTTTCCAATAATGATGTTTTAATTCATGTTTAAAGTCAAAATGAAATGTACCATCTTCCAAATAACAATAGACTTTTCTATCATTCATGTTGTATTTATTAGAATATTTTTATGAAAATTAATGTAATAATTTTTAATATTGATATGGGATGTTAATGTTTTTAATAATATGAATTTTTTTATTTTTTTCATAAGATTTGAAAACACTAGTAAAAGACATAGGGGTAATACTAAGTATATGAGAACATCCGTAAATTATGGATAGTATAGAGTATTTTCTAATCAATAAATTAAATCCCTATCTTGAGAGGATAAGTGGGCATGGTTTTGGCATAGATTTACCAAGTAGTAACAACTCTAACAAGGTTTTTTGGGTCAGACATGGTGTAACATGGAACACAACAATCAGCCTTACGATGCACCCAGTTTGAAACTACCAGTTGATATGAAAATTTAATTTTACAAATCATTATTATGGGAGTAAAAAAATTCCAATAAGTGTATACGTTTGGGAATAGATCATGTATTAAAAAGACTGAATCTTGGAAGTCCAAAAGTTAATGAAATTCATATAAGTTATAATTTATCCCTTTCATGTCATTAAATTACCATTTATGAGTCTAAATGTTAAGCATAATCATCCATAATTAGTATTTTATTTAATCCAATGGCCATAAATTGGAGGATTTGGGTAAAAATCAATATGAGAAGCAATGCGATGAATGTCTCAATGGGATGACCAACCCAGTGGGACCACTAATCACACACTTCATGACGATGGTCTCTCAACTGACTCATGACTTAAAAAGTAACACATATCAAGAGGAGAAGAAAAACCCCTCCAAGAGAAAACATGGTGCAATAAAGAGTTTCATGAATCAAAGGCCTCTTACATTCAATGGGTCATATGATTCATTAATAATGATTGAGTGGATCATATATATTGGAAATTTCTTCTCCATCTATCAATGTAATACACACGAGATTGTTCTGCTGGTTGTTTATCGTATAGAAGGTGAAAATTATCATTGGGGGACAATGGTAAAAAATATAAAGCCTAAGGATGTGATCTATGAAATGGTGATGAAGGATTTCATTAAACAAAATCTTGATAAATATTTTACTTCCACTTTTAATTTTATATTGAAAGGGATATCCTTTCCGATATCCAATAAATATAATGAATCTATCATGGGGTATGAGGAATACATCACAGTTATTTAAAACTACGCCTCAGAAATTTTTGTTATCCTTAAGTAAATGATTGGAAACTACATGGTTAGTTAAAACATGTCCTTCAGAAAGCCCTAAAAATATATGACATAGACTGATCTAAAGAAATTTTCAAATGATCCATCATTGTTGAAACAGACATTGATGAATCTCAGCGATATAATGGGTCTAATTAGTAGAAATTGGAGATCAATACAGAAACTCCAATAAATAAATATATTGATTCCACAAATTTTAAACACACCAACTTCCATAGGTATAGAATGAGGATCCCTAGAAATTTACAGAAGGGGATGAGGAAATTATTTATCTATGGAAAGCAAGTGCACCTAGCAAAAAATTTCTAACATGAATATCCCAATGCTGTAACGGCTGAAAGAAATGATCCAGCTGACCCCTAGTTATCTTTCGTTATTATAAATGAAAGGAAGCTATGAAATTTGAAAACCAATGCACTAAGACAAGGGTTTTAGGAGACAAAAAACATTCTCCAAGGCGCAAAGGGTGATCTTTTCTCATCACTACCTCCAATATTAATCCTGAAAATGAAGTGGTGACGTAACAACCCAAAAATTCATTAATGAAAATTATTCATGGTATATTTAAATTTCTACTTAGGGTTATGAAAAATGTATGCACATATTCGGTTTTATGTTTTGGATTTTAAAATACAGTTATGAATTGTGACCATTGTTAATATAATAGTTGAACAATGAACACATGATTAGTATAAATATAGGGCTTTAACAAATCCAATTTACTCATACAAAGAAAGAGATGGACTCATCCAATAGAATTTACCAATACGAAGACCATTTTTTGGAGCTCAGAAAGGAGGTGGCATCATTGGGCTTCAGTCTTGACCCATCCCAAGCTGATCTTGAACACATTAAGATTGAGCATAACCAACTACGAGAGAAGTGGAATTTTATAGAGAATACCACTCGGGCGATGTTATCCGAGCCCACCCAAGAGTATGTCACCATCACAGACCTTACCTTTCAGTCTTATTATGGTTTTATAAGGGGTTATGTAACAATACCCTAGAACTATGACTATGTACATTATTTTTTTATAAAGAATGTGAATTCATTTTATTATTGATACTTTATAAATAGTTTTTAAAGAAAAAAATAGTATTTTTTTAATTAATATCCAACTAAGAAATATATTTCAATGAACTAATGTATTTTTGAAAAAAATAATTATTTAATAAAATATTATTAATTACTTTATATTAAATATAAATGATCGGAAAATTTTTTAGGAATACAATTGTAATTTTTATTTGTATTTGAATGTTATTTTGGTCAAAACCCATGAGTTTTTGGTAAATATTAGTTTTATTTTTAAAAGTAAATATTCAACTATTTATAAAATTATTTAGATAAAATTAATATTATTTTATTTGATCAGGATGTTGAAATTATCCAACGGTGAATTTTTCATAATTTTCCTAGACAATCTAATTTTTGGGTAAAAATTAAATACCGTTTAAATATATATTGTGTTTTATGACAACATAATGACCCAATTGTGATGTAATAAAATATTATAAAAATTATTTTCGGATAATATATATTTTATCATTAATATAACATGATTTTATATTTGTTTGGTTTAGTTTAAAAATCTTTTGTGGACCCTCCAAGACTTATAAAAAATTTTATCATTAAATTTTTTTTTTCTTGAGTGGGAGTCACAGTCACATAAGAAACCCTATTATTTTAAAATGTTCTTAAATTGGCATTATAAAATATTTTTTTACACTCCCCTTTGACAAAAACCATGGGAAAACCCATGGGGTGGTTTGTGGTATTGAATAGTTTAATGTGAGGTGCCCCAATCATAAATAAGAAATAATTTTCTCTCTTTTCTTTTATAAACCCACCCAAACTCCAAATTTATCTTCACTAAAAACCATTGGATTTTGACCAACTCTTACCCACATCACTATAGAATCCTACCATGTTGTCCCAATCTCTTAAAAATTCTCTCTCAATCCTCTTCCAATCTTCTGGGATCGCACGTCCAAGTAAGGGATTTCTCCCTTTCGCATTTTCGTCCAATTTTCATTAAGTTGTTAGTGCCTTTGGTTTTCAACTAAAAATTATGGGGTATAATTTTAAACATCCCCAATACGTTTCTATTTATGATTGGATTATGGGATACCCATTTTCCTCTCATTATTTCCTCCCATGTACACCTTTTATAATGCTAAAATTCCCTAACAGATTTCTCTCTCCTCTTTTACTTCCAAGTAATTTTTTTTTGTTTTATGCATATAAAATAAATTATGTTTTTTGGGAAATGTATCTATATGTCACCCTAAATATCAATTTAATGTATAAAAATGAGATACCTTTTTCTCTCTCATTAACCATTTTCATGAATCCTTATGTCACACTATTATGCTGCATAAATTGCATTGTGTCTTTCCAAGCCAAGATCATTGTGTAGTGAATTCCATACCCATGTCTCTATCAATGGTATTCATCATTATACATATATAAATATTGAAAGGTAATTTTATGTATTTATTACACATTACTTAATCATGGAATAAAATATGATTTTTATTGATTAAATGTTATATGATCTGTGTGGCACACTTATACATGAAATGAAATGTCTAAGAAGGGTGCTACGTGATAGCACTCCAACGCATTGGGTAAAGTATAGTATCACGATAAATAATGGTAAATTGGTGTTGACTCATTATAATTCAATTAAAATGAGTGTTTAATCATTCTTCATGTGAAATGAGGGTTTACTAATGATCCTTTTGCAATGACCCCTTACTCATGCTAATTCCTTGTTTAGTGTTATTGCCACATTTCCATGTTATGATTATCATGCATTATCATTCCTTTATGTTCATGTTTCTCTTGTGCTCCATTTATATGTCTATTGTCTGACATTTATTATTTTACACATGTTACTCCATGTTTATTACCTTACTTGGCTTTATAGATCACCCTTTTTTTGCATGTCCTCAGGTTATCCCATTCAATGCTAAGTATGAGGGAATGTAGTGGTTATGTAAAGGATGTTTTCAAAAAATATTTTTTATTTCATGTTTTAGGTTGTTATGTAATGATCCAAATTCCCAAATACACTATTCCTCTGAATCTTCTATGTTGTATCATGTGAAGAGATTATGTAATAAATCATTTTTAAGTGTGTAATAAAAAGCAGGGTGGTTATAGATGGTATTAGAGGATGGTTTTACTTATATTTGGGATTATTATTAGAAAACCATAGTGAACCCTTAGAGACAATACTATGTAAAATAATAACATCCCTATGTATTGGTAAGTATTGAGTAAGTGATTTATAAAGAAAATACATCCCTATCTAGATACGATCAGGTAGAGGCAGCTCTAACACAGATTTATCATAGGGGTAAAACATGAAAACATTACTTTGATCTAGACTCAAACATGAACTCGCGCACTAAAGTGGGCATTGCAATAATATTTGTTATGACAATCCATAGGGAGATGCTTTTGTAAATTCACATTCTTTGTATGAACCCTTATTAAGTGAATTAAAAAATTTCCCCTAATATTATATGTTAGCAAGTAGGTCATGGATAACATATATTGAAGCCTATAGATTCATAAGTTTATAAAATAAAAGTTATTTATAAGTCATCTTTTTTTTGTCCTTGAAATGCCCATTATGTGTTTAATATTTTAATATACTCATCACTTGTCTATATCAAAGACGGTAGAACCTGAATCAAAAAGTGAAAGTTAGGGTTATTGTTCATAATTCTACACATTATTTTATATCCCAAAAGTTTAGTAGAGTAGTCCTAGTACCAACAAAAAACATGGATATAATGATGTCAGTGAGTAAGAAAAATGGGTAAATCATTTCATCCCATGAATATAACTCCTCTCCTATCATAATCCATGGATTGAATTTTCCCGGTGAACTTTGTCCTACTCCCTCTAGTGGAATTTGATGAAATTATTAGCATGGATTGACTTTCCTTATTTGGAGCCAACAAAAATCTCAATGAGAGGGAAATCACTCACCATGTGGAGAATCGACCCCTGATTCTATACATGTACATGGAGGAAAATGAATCTTTTTTAACTCCATCATCTCAAGAGTAGATATTACTTCCCTATGGGAACACATATCTGGCTCAAATGATTTAGTCTAAGGAGGAAACCATCCTTGAAGACAAGCCTATTGTGAGGGAATTTATTGTAGTGTTTCTCGAGGAATTTTTTGGTCTTCCTCCTAGAAGTGATGTTGAATTATCAATTAATCTTATACCTAGGGTGTTTCCAATATCATGGACTCTTTATAGAATGGCTGTTGTGGAGCTTGAGGAGATGAAGAAACAACTACATGAGAATCTAGATAAAGGATTTACACGCCCATGTGCTTCACCATGAGGTGCACGAGTCCTCTACATCAAGAAGAAATACGGGCCAATGCACCTTTGCATCGATTATCGTGAGCTTAACAAAATCCCTATAATGGAAAAGTATCCTCTCCCAAAAATCAATGAATTGTTCGATCAGCTATGTGGAGAACAATACTTCTCCATTGTGGATTTGCTGTCAGAATATTATTAAGTAATACTAAAGAAGGAAGATATCCCCAATAATGCTTTTTGTACAGGATATGGGCATTTTTAATTCATAGTAATTCCTTCAGACATGCTAAATCTCCAGAAATCTTCATAGACGTTATGAATAGAGTCTTTAGTGATATCCTTGAAAAATTTGTGGTAGCATTTATTGATGATATTCTGATATACTCCAAAACAAAGGGGGATCATGAGGAGCATCTAAGAACTGTACTACAGACCATACGGATGGAGAAACACTATGCAAAGTACATCAAGTGTGAGTTCTAGTTGAAGGAGTTCTCATTCATGGGCCACTTCATCACAAACAGTAGGATATATGTAGATCCCTCCAAAATAGATACAATTTATGAATTTCCAAGGCAAACATCGAAAATGGATATCCGTAGCTTCTTGGGTTTAGATGGATATTATCAATGATTTTCAAGAATGTTCTCACGGTTTTCCAACTCTATTACCAAGGTAACTCGGAAGGGAGTAAATTTTACTTTAAGTGATGAATGTGAAGAATGATTCAAGGATTTAAAAAGGTAGCTTATCACTGCGCCCATTCTCACATTACACACTAGTGGAGTTATTTTTTTGGTATTCAGTGATTCTTTGAAGAAGGGATAGGGATATGTGTTAATGAAAAATGAAAAAGTCATTGCCTATGCTTCAACGTAATTGAATATTCATGAGCAGAATTATATTAAACATGATTTGGAGTTTGTTGTGGAGATATTATCTTAAAAAATATGGCGTAGTTATCTATTTGGGTAGAAGTGAAAAATATATAAGGGCCACAAAATCCTCAAGTATATATTCATATAGAAAGAGTTGAACATGCGCCAGCAAAGATGATTGGAGATGATAAAAGTCTATGACTGCTCAATCGATTACCACCCTAATAAATTGAACAAGGTATATGATGATCTAAGTAGAATGGACCCAACATTTATATCATTGATAAGAATTGAGAAGGATCCAATCATATTTGACAAGATGATGATGGGCATGGGAATCATAATGAAGGGAACAACATGAATCCATTTACAAATTATTGCTCAACTGTTTCTTTTGAAGAGGTTAAAGGATGCTCAAAAGGATGATGTGGGAATTTAGAAGAATGTGGATGCTATCAACAGAGGGAAATACATAGAGTTCAAATTTAATGATGATGGAATAGTGAGATTTTAGAAAAACTATGTGTTCCATCATGTTTAGAGCTGAAGAAGGAACATTTGGATGATGCACATAGTTCAAATTTCCATATTCACCCATGAATAAAAAATATGTATCGAGATATCTGAGAGAATTATTTGTGGGATAATATTAAAAAGATGATCGATGAGTATACATCAAGGTTCCTGTGGTGTCAGCAAGTGATGGGAGAAAGGCATAAGACTTAAGGGATGATGAAACCATTGCCCATAAAAGCATGAAAATGGGATAACATCCCCATAGACATTGTCACCGGACATCCGAAGACATCGATTGGAAATAATGCAATTTGAGTTGTTGTGGATCATCTTACAATGTCTGCACACTATATTTCAATTTCAAAGGGTTTATCATTAGATCAGCTGGCACTGATATATATCTGGGAATTGTTAAACTATATGGAGTACAACTATCTATTTCATCTGATCGAGATCCATGATTCACCTCTATGTTTTGGAAGAGTCTTCCACATGCTCTGGATATTGAACTGAACTTTATCACGTCCTATCATCCTCAAACTAATGTCCAATCTGAGTGAACTATTCAGACAATGGAGGATATGTTAAGATCATGTTTTATGGACTTCAATGGTGGTTGGGACCGACATCTTCCACTGTTTGAATTATCCTAAAATAACAGTATCCACACGAGCATCCAAATGGAACCTTATAAAGCCCAGTAGGGGAAGTGGTGAAAAACACTGGCATGTTGGGATGATGTCGGTGAACGAAATCTACTGGGACCAGAAATGGTCAATGAAATGGTGGGGAAGGTGAAAACCATTCAGCAACATATCAAGGTAGCCCAGAGTCGACAGAAGAATTATGTAGATAACCATTGATATTACCTTGAGTTTAATGTTTGAGACATGGTATTTCTACATATATCTACAAGGAAAAGGTCATGAGGTTTGAAGGAAAGGGAATTTATGTCCCAGGTACATCGGCCCCTTCGAGATTCTTGATCGTTTTGGGGTTGTGGCCTATCGATTAGCACTTCCACCTACCTTGGAAAATGTACATGATATCTTTCCTGTATCCCTATTAAGAAAGTACATACCAGACCCTTCACATGTACTCTCGTCAGAGGCAGTACAACTAGATGATGATCTTTTTTACGAGGAGAAACTAGTGAAGATCATAGATCGTAGGGAAAATGTTCTACAAAATAAGACAATTCCCATCATTAAGAGGTTATGGTTAAACCACGTGATTGAAGAAGCTAAGTGGGAATCAGAGGAAGTGATGAAGTAGAGCTACCCACATTTATATTAGAGTGGGAAAAGGAAATTTCGAGGGCGAAATTTCTTAATGGGGGGAGATTGTAATATTCCAGACATTCATTAATGAAAATTCCTCTAGGTCTATTTAAATGTATACTTATGGTTATTTAAAACATATGAACTTATTTGGTTTTATGTTTTGTATTTTAAAATACCATTAAGAATTGTGACCATTGTTATTATAACCTATGAACAATGATCACATGATTAGTATAAATATAGGGCTTTAACAAATCCAATTTACATAGACAATGGATGTGATGACCTCCTCTAGTAGACCATCACTGTATGAAGCCCATTTCTCAGAACTCGGAAAGAAGGTGGAATCATTGGGATTCTCTATTGTCCAAGCCCAAGCCGATCTTGAACACGTTAATATTGAGCGGAACCGACTATGGGAAAACTGGAAGTTAATAGATATTACTACCTGAGCAATGTTATCTGAGCCACCCTAAGAGTCTGTCACCATCACACAACTTACCATTAGGTCTTATTATTGTGTTATAATAGGTTATCTACCATGTCCCTATCACTATGACTTTTTACATTATTTTTGTATAATGAATGTGCATTCATTTTATTATTTTTACTTTGTAAATAGTTTTTAAAGCACAAATAGTATTTTTTTAGTTAATATTCAACTAAGAAATATTTTTGGTGAATTAATGGATTGTTTTAATTATATAATATTTTAATAAAAAATTATTAATTAAATTTTTTTATATATAAATTATCTTACAAATTTTTTTAGGAATACATTTGTTATTTTAAATTTGATTTGAAAGTACTTTTTGTCAAAACCCATGAATTTTAGTTAAATGTAAATTTTTGTTTTAGTAGTAAAAATTAAAATATTTAAAAAATTAATTAGATAAAATTAATATTATTTTTGGAATCAGGACATTGAAATTATCCAACAATTAATTTCTCATACTTTTCTAAGACAATTGATTTTTGTGTAAAAATTAAATACCGTTTAAATATATAAAGTGTTTTATGACATCATAATGACCCAATAGTGATGTAATAAAATACTGTAAACATTATGATTGGACAATATATATTATAACATTAGAATAATGTTATTTTATATATTTTTTTTATTTGGAAAATATTTTGTGCACCCTCCAAGACTTATAGAACATTTTGTATTTTTAAATTGTTTTCCTTGAGAGTGTGACTCACCTCCATATAAGAAAGCCTATTATTTTAAGAAGTTATGACATTAGACATATAAAATATTGTTTTAAAATCCTCTTTGGAAATAACCATGGTTAAAAATCATGGTCTGGTTTGTGGTATTGATTAGTTTAATATGAGGATTCCCAAACCTAAATAATAATGAATTCCTTCCCCTTTCTTATATAACCCCACACAATCTCCCACTTCCTCTTTAAACAATGAATTTTGAGTTTGAAAAAACATTTATCTCCTCTATATAAAATCCTCCCAAGGTTCCCTATATTCCCAATAAGCCTCTCTCACGCCTCTCTCAGTCTTTTGGGATCACACATCGATGTAAGAGATATCTTCTTTTTTCATTTTCATCCAATTTTATTTTAAGTGGTTATGGATTTTTTTTTTCAATTAAAAATGTTATGGTATGTTTTCAAACCTCCCCCATACTGCCCTATTTTCGTTTTGATGATGGGAGACCTATTTCTCTCTCATTAATTCCTTCCATGTACACCCGTTACCATGTTGAAATTCCCTAAGAGATTTCTCTCTCCTCTTTCACATCCATGTAATTATTTTGTATTATGCATCTAAATTCTATTACATTTGTTGGGACATGTATATATATGACCCCCTTACTATAAATTTAAGGTATATATGATGAGACACACTTTTCTCTCCAATAATCTATTTTCATGAATCCTAATTTCATGCTGTTATGTTGTGGAAATTGCACCGCATTTTTTCAAGCCAAGATCATTGTGTTGTGAATACCATACCCATGTCTCTATCAAGGGTATTCACATTTTTACACATATAAATAATGAGTGGTAATTTTATATATTTATTCCAAATTACTTAATCATTTAATAACTTATGATATTTATTGATTCCATGTTATATGATCCATGTTGCACACTTATGCATTAAAATGAAATGTTTAAAAAGGGTGTGCCCGGATAGCACTCCAATTCGTTGGGTAAAGTATAGTTTCAGGATAAGTCTTGTTAAATTGGTGTTGAATCATTATAATTCAAGTGAAATAAGGTTTTACTCATTCTTCATGTGCAATGAGGGTTTACTCATGCTCCATGTGCAATGAGCCTTGGCTCTTGAAAATTCCATGTTAAGTGTTATTGCCACATTTCCATGTTATGATTATCATTATTTATCATTTTTTTATGTTCATGTTTATCTTGTTCATTATTTATATGAATATTTTATAACATGTATTGTATTCCTCATGTTATTCTAGGTTTATTCCCTTACTGGGCTTTATAACTCACCTTTTTCTTATGCATGTCCTCAGGTTATCCCACACAATGCTATGTACGAGAGAATGTAGTGGTCATGTGAAGAAAGTTTTCAATAAATATGTTGTATTTCATGTTTTATGTTGTTATTTAATGATTCCAATCTCCATAGACACTAGAACTATCGATCTTCTATGTTGTATCAAGTGAAGAGTTTATGTAATAAATCTAGTTTAAGTGTGTAAAAAAACCGAGGTTGTTATAGGTGACCAGTATGCTAGTTTTTCATTCAAGAAGAGGGAGTATACTTTTTCATTATAGTTATACACATTCCATAATATCTAGGATGTTTAGTAGGAGAAATAAAACAACATCACCGTAAATGGAATTAGAGATACCAGTTAAAATTGCAAATGGGGATTTTATTGCATCTCAATTCCATAACACCTACCCATTCAATGTTTGTGGGATGAACTTCCTAGAGTTCCTTGTCATAATCCATTTGGTATAATTCTATTAAATTATTATCATGGATTGAATTTATTTATATATAGAATATATAAATTACTGCAAGAAGGAAATCACAATCCGAATTTTGAAATGACCCTCAATTTTTTTAAAAGTGAATTGAGGATGATGATTCATTATTAGCACCATCATCTCAAGAACAAATATTATTTCCCAAGGAGGAAAAATATATCAATTAAATGATTTATTGAATGGATCAGATCATTCTTGAATACACACCCATTGTAATGGAATATGTTGATGTGTTTCCCAAGTAATTTTTGGGTCTTCCTCATGGATGTGATATTGAATTTTCAACTGTCCTTATAGCTAGGGAATTACCATAATCTATGACTCTATATTTAATAGATTTAGTTGAACATTAGGTGTCGAAGAAACAACTATAGGGGAATCTGGATATTAGTTTGATAGGCTGAAGGGATTCACCATGGGGTGTTCTAGTCCTCTACTTCATGAAGAAGGATGGGTCAGTGCACCATTGCATTGATTTTTATGAGCTCAATAAGATCAGGATAAAGAATAAGTATCATCTACCACATTTTTATGACATGTTCAATAAGATATGTGTAGAAAAATTCTCCATTAGGATGGATCTAGGGTAAGGATAATACCATTTTAGGGTGAAGAAGGAGGATATCCCCAATATTACTTATAGTACATGTTTTGGGAACTATGAGTTTATAGTAATGAAATTCAGACATAGTAATGATATATTAATATTCATGTACATGATGACTAAAGTCTTTCATGATTATGTTGTCATTTTTTTGGTGTTATTTATAGATTATATTTTTATATACTCAAAAATAAAGGTGGAGCGTGATGGATATTTAAACAATTTTCTAATGACCTTATGAAATGATAAGATTTATGAAAATTACATCATTTGTGAGTTATGGTTGAAGGATGTCTCATTCATGGGGAATATCATCATCGATAATGGGATATATATACAAGCTTTAATGAATGATGCAATTTAAGGATGGTTGGGGAAAAAATTTATGATAGATATTTATTGTTTTCATGGGTTAGTTGGGTATTATCAATGTTTTGTGAGAAATTTATCACGATTGTCACACCCTATTTACAAACTAGTTCAAAATGGAGTCATGTTTGTTTTGGAATTATGAATGTGAATATAAATTTAAGGAGTTTAAATGGAGTCTTTTCATTACCCCACTTCTTATACTACCCCATGTGGAAAACATTACATTGTATTTAGTGCTTTTCAAGGACGCATCTGGGATGTGTGTTTGTGCTAAATGAAAACTTCATTGCCTATATTTCATGGTTGTTAAAAATTCACGAATAGATCCTTCTAAAACATGAAATGTAGTTGGTTGTTGTGATATTATACTTGAAAATTTGGTGTTTTTATATATTTTGGAAGAATTTTAAAATATATATGGATCACAAAATCCACATGTATATATTCACATAAAATACGAGGAATATGCACCAACAAAGATAGTAAGATCTAGTCAATGACTAGGATTTCCAAATAAATTACTATCCTAGGATTGAATTCAAAGTGGATAAATCTTTAAGTAGAATGGATATATAAATTTTATCTTTTATTTGAATTTATAAGGATTAGATCATCTTAGATTTGTAAAGTATGGATTTATGAATCTGAATGGAAGGAACATTATCAATACATTCACAATTGATTGATCCACCAACTATTCTATATAGATTAAAGAATACATAAACAGTTGGTGATGGATTTCAAAAAAATTGAATCAATAATGAAAGGTAATCCTTTGTATTTTAATGTTAATGATGATGGTGTTGTGAAATTTGGGTCAATAATATGTGTACCATCAAATTATGAGTTATTGAAGGATCTATAGGATGATTCACATAGCTCAACCTGCTTCATCCTCCCATGAAACACTATGATGTATTAAGATCACCTTGGAAACCATTATATGGAAATTTTGAATAAGGATATAGTATAATATACATCAAGATGTATTTTATGTCTATAAGTGAATGTAAAAAAAAAGAAATCGAAGGGGATGATTCAACCATTACCTATACCTACACGAAAATTAGAAGACATCACCATAGAACTTTTCACCGATCCTATAAAGAAATCAAGATGGAATAATTCAATATAGTTTATGGTGGATAATATTATTATGAAATCACACATCATTGAGATATGATAGTAATTTCCATCAGATCAACATGAAAAGATATACATCTAGGAAGTGGTTAGGTTGCATGGAGTACCACTATCGATTTTATACGATTGAGATCCATGAGTAACCTCCATTTTATGGAAATTTTTCATTATGCTCTAAACGAAGAGTAGAACTTCAGCATAGAGAATCACCCTTAAACTAATGGCCAATCATATCATACTATTCAGACTCATGGGGATTTGTTGAGAGCATACTCAATTGACCTCAAAGGAAGATGAGATAAACATATTCCATTGGTCGAGTTCTCTTACAAAAAAAATTTCCACAAGAGAATCCAAATGACTCTTTATGAAGCCCATAATGTAAAGGGGTGAAAGAAACCATCATGCTGGGATGATATTGGGAAATGAGATCATCTAGGTCCTAAAATTGTTGATGAGATGGTAGAAAAGGTTATGACCATTTAGCCGCATATCAAAGGTGCTCATATTTAAAAAAATGTTGTGATGAAAATTATCGATGCGACCTAGAGTATGATGTTGGAGACATAGTATTCCTTATCATATCCTGATGGAAGAAAAAAATTAAATTTGGAAATAAGGGAGAGCATAGTCCACGATACATTTTCCACTTTGATATACTTGATTGCATCAGATCGATCTCATATTGACTTGAACTCCACGCTAGCCTATATTTAGTTCATGATATATTCCATATACCACTCTTAACGAAGTAAACCCTTGACCCCTCACATGTACCCAATATAGAGGTGGTACCATTGGATAATTATCTTTCCTACGAGGGGTATCTAGTGAAGATCTTAGAACTTAGAGAATAATTCCTACAAATTATGTAAATTAACCTTTTCAATGTGATATGAGGAAACCACATTTTCTATGAATCCTCATGGGAACCAGATGATGTGATGAGATAAAATTAGCATCATATATTTTAAGGGATGAACTGAAGAGTTTTCGACTAATATTTGACAAGGGGTGAGATTTTAACATCCTAAACTATTCTAAATGATGTTTCTAATATTGATATAATTAAATGTATTATTATGTAATATTTTTAAGTAAAAAATAAACACTTCCATGGTAATATATTATTGGATTAAAATTCAATTATGAATCTATACAATTTATTATATTATAATTAAATATTTATCACATTATTATTATAAATATAGGTCTTTTAAAAAACACAATTGATATAGAAAAAGTAAGTGATAACCACAACCAGTAAAATTATTCCTTATAAAGACCATTTTTCTGTGCATCCTTGGGAGGTAGAATCTTCTGGATTTTCCCATTACCAATACAAACCGGAGATAAGAAAAATATTCCTGAGATAAACCATATATCAGAGATGTTAAAGCTTATTGAGATCGCAACCCAACCCATTTCGATGAACGACCCCATGAAAGTCTCACCGTCACTCACCATATTATTCGAGCGTACGTCGGTGTAATAAAGGGATGTGTATAAAAAAATCATAATATGAATATTTATAATGTATATAATAATGAATTTATTATCATTATTTATTTTAACTTTTTTAATGTTTTTTATTATCATTCAATTAATCACAAATATAATTTTTGGGTAATATTCAAATTCAATTAAGGTATTTATTTTGATGAAATAATGAAATTTTGAAATAAATATTATCTTAATAAAATGTTATTACAATATTTTTAATTAATTATAAATGGTAATATTATATTTTGGATGGGAAATGTACTTTTTATTATGGATTAAAAACAATTTTTGCTAAAATCACATCACTTTCAATAAATGTTGGATAACATTATAAAAAGTAAAAATCTACTTATATAAAAAATTATTTATATAAAGGTAATATTATTTTTTTAATCAGAACATCCAAATTATCAATGGTTATTTTTTCCTTATTTTTTAAGATAGTACCATTTTCAGGAGAAAATTAAATACTATAAAAACAAACGGTGTGTCTTAAGGCATTATACTGCCCCAAAATGATTTAAATAATACTATAGTGGGTATACTCAAGAAAAGATATGTTTTATCATAAAATAATAAAATTTATGTTTATTTTATCATTTTTATTAAGCCGTTATGAATCTTCTATTACCAATAATATATTTTAGAGTTTAGATTCATTTATATAAAATAGTTACTCATTTCCATATAAGAAAGGGTTTATTTTTATTAGTTTAACCCATTTACTAATAAAATAATTAAAAACACTCCACTTTATCAGAAACCATGGAAAAAATGTCGGATGGTTTGTGTTTATCAATATTATATTTATATTGGGTCCAAAACCAATGTCTATGAAATATCAAAGAATTCCCCTATAATTTCCTATATAAATACACCCATTCTCCCACATATGATATATAAAAATTATATTGGCACATATATAGTTTTACCTACCCTCTCTATAATCTTCCTATGGTTCCCCAACCTCTAAATAATCTTTTTTTCATGATATTGGAGCCACAAAATAAAGTAACAGTTATTTTATTTCAATCTTTATACAAGTTTCTTAACTTGTTATGCCCTTAATTTTCAATAAATAATTATGGTGAATTTGTTAAAAACTCACCCATATTTCCCTTAATATGTATAAATGATGAAAGTCCCATTTCTCTATAATTAATCCTTCTTGTGTGCACCTGTTACCATGCTGAAATTTCATAAGAATCCTTCATTTTCTATTTTTTATTCAAGATTATTTATTATCATATGCCTTCTTTTTTCAAAGTCTATTTGTGATATAAGGACCTTTAATATACCTATTACTATCCAATTTATTTCTAAATGAATAGAGACAAAAATTTATCTCATTAACCCATTTTATTATTTCTTAATGACGTTGTTATTCTCACGAATTTTCTCTATGATTTTCCAAAGCGAATTAATTGTTTATTGAATACCATACCTATTTCATATCAATTGTATCAACATTTATACACATATACCATTCTGTATATAAATTTTTTTATTAAAAACACCAAAAAAATGAAATAAATTATGATGATGAATGAATCAATGTTTTATGATCTACGTGGAACACTTAAGCCGTAGAATGATATAAATGTGATAGGGGTGCTTAAAATTATGTAGTGATCCAATGTATTGTGTAATGTTTAGAATCATGATATGTCATGTTGGGATAGGGGTGTGTGTGATTTATTTATGGGAAATTTCCACTATGAATTCTTAGAGGGTTATCCTTGACAGATATTTATGATGTAATGTCTAATGTTGTTTCCACATTTTCCATGTTATGATTTCTATGCTTTATAATTGATTATTATTCATGTTCCATTATTCCTCATTGATATTCATTATATAACTTTTATTATTATCATTATTTTATTCCATTATTATCCCCTTAATGGGATTTATAGATCACCAATTTTTTATTTATTTCTCCTAGGTTATCCATTTTAGATTTAAACTTAAGCATGTAATAGAAGTTTTTAATAAAGATTTTATAATTCAGGCTTAATGTTGTAATGAAATGAACACAATTCACAAATACACTAGATATATCAACCATTAGGGTTTTATTAGGTGACACGTTTATATAAATAAATCTTTTATTTAATTTTTAATAATAATAATAGTTTCATACAAAATACCTCTTAAGAGTTTGTATTATTTTATTGAATCCTTTTGGAGTTTATAGCTAAGATATCATGAGATTTCAAGCCACATAGAGCCTCAGTAGAGATGTAATTTTAATATTAAATATACTATATAAAAAATGCATGATAATATCCTAAATATTTGAATATCTCCCTAATTGGAAATATTTTATGGAAAAATTTAAAAAAATATTAGGTATTTAATGAGGGTTTTAACCTAGGTGTTATGTTACATTTGTGTAAATTAGATGTTTTGTGTCATTAAATTTAAGGATTACTTATATAATGTTTTTATTTATATTTTTTCAAAGAATAATTAAATATCTCCCAAATTATTTTTCTTATGATAAATTTGAGACAACAATAAGGACTATGATGAGTGGTGAGCCTAAGAGAAACAAAACAATTTTCACATCGGGCTTTTAGTTAGATCACATGTGAGGATATGTTTTTAATAAAAAAATTATATTATTAATATTAATTAAATTATCGTAAATTTTTTGGGATTCTTAATTTTTCCCTAAATAGAAACTCCATTATAATGAAATGAACAGTATTTATCCATTGGTTTCAAATATTACTAATATTTTTCACCCTTCAAAGAACAAATGGATTAAATTTAAACCCCCTACCCACAACTTTTAGTTGAATATCTTCTTAAATCAGGGTATTTAATTCCTTAGGTTTTGGAATGTCGTTTTGATACATATATGAGTTTATATACCCAATGAAACCTGATTTTTGTTAGTATCATCATGTAAAATCCATCTCAAAAATTATTTCATGGGGTTGTTAGGATGATGGTGACCATTTATGGTTTATCCTCAGTTCCTCTGTCTCTTTTTGTTCTTTGTGTGGAACATGTAGAAGTCAATTTTATTTTAAAAAATTATTATTATAATATTTTATTCCTTTATTTACATTATTTTAAAAATAAAAAAACATGGTATTAATGAAATAAAAATAATTTATCATAAATTTACCGTGAAATAGTCACAATAATTTTTAAAAGTTAATTTTTTCATGAAAAAGTAATTACATTGAATGATAAATGATATTTATTTAAAATTCACAAGAGATGATTGTTTTATTATTAGGAATGATAATTATTAAATAAATTATGTATTGATGAATGTGTAATTTTATCATAGGAAAATTTCTATATTATTATATAATAATTTATAGGAATATACTCGGAGATGTTAATTTCTTGGATTTATCATGGGAGAATTATTTTAATTTCACAATGATGTTACATTAAATTATTAAATGATGATTATTAAAATTATCAAATGATAATTTAAGGTTTTATAATACCCTATAATTAAACATTACATAATCATGAATTATCTTGACAATTGACATTGAGGAACTTTTATGTTTTATGGCTTCAGATAATTAGGTCATAATATATACATAAAAACATGAATATTATAAGTAGACACATTTCCTCACTGTTTATTTTTTTATAAAACAAAAACTCTTAAAAAATAAACATGTATACTTCCATGTTTTAGACAGCATGACTTTTCTATGATCTCATCCTTGACCATATTCATTTTTTTCCCTGTGAAAAACAGTTCAAAGACATGGTATTAGCCGGAAAAATATTAGTAAGGGTTATAAAATAAAGAAAGAAAACATTATCCCATTAATACATAAAAATCAATGAGATGATACTTTTCAATCATAAAACATATTATCTATATCATACCTCATGAAATCATAATATTATTGAATAACAAAAAGAAATCATAAATCATAAATTTGACTTGTGGAATCCATAACATAATTACATTGTAGCTTTCATAGCTATATAGGGTGTTACGTTCTAAATAATAATCAAGGTATATTTCCTAAATATATGAGGAGAAACATTAAAGTTTACCTCTGTCAAGTTACCCAATGAATTAGAGATCTATTTGAGATCACCATTCATAGTTTTATCACAGAACCACCCTTATACGTAAATAATTCCAAAGAACCATAACATAATCATAACACATAACACAAGCATAAAGGGAAGATACCATTTCCACATTTTAATAACAACATATAATTTAAATATTTTGACATAATTAATCCATTTAAAAAACCATTTATAATACCATAACTTATCAAAAGTGTATATGGTTTTTATTTTCCTTTTAAAAACATTACGTCTTGTTAGGAAGAAAATTATCAATTAATACTCGTGGTGATGGAAAGATTTTTGTCACCACGTACATTAAAAAGAAACATTTATTTTGTCATTTAGTAAAATGATGCATTGAAAAAATATTCCCATTGAAAGAAATTAAATGTAAATGGGGTTTATAGACCGTATAAAAGAAAGTCAAGTATAAATCAAAAATATACCGCAATGAAAGAAGATTGAGATGAAGTCCCTACACTTGAGTCAGACTTGTCAGGTAAGTTCCTTGTTCATATGGAATAATTAACATAATATAATATCATCTTACTACAAAACCATTTTTAATTTTTTATTCCTTTTATCTCACTTATTACCATGTCATAATCATTACATAATTATTATTGTTAATAATTTTCAATTTTCCGATCATCGGTACTTGAGTCAAAAAGAACCTGTTGTATTTACAAATTGTCCATGTGGTAAAAATTACATTATAACCATTATTGTATTCATGATTTAAATTTAATATATATCCTTTTATATATGTATTTATAGTATTCAATAACATTTGGATATAATAAATGAAAAGCACAGTTTGTGGAGATGGTAATCCATAAGCACACATGAACACATCATTCATTTCATTTTCATATTAAAAATAATGAAAACTAAATGCTACATAGGTATATTATAATTAACGTATAATATCATATTTTTTATATTTTACATAATTTCATAAACATCATCTTTTATACATTCCATGAAAGACACGAATGTGTCATATCACTTCAAGGGGGTGGTAGTCAGCAATTCCTCAAAAGAAATTATTGTATTTATACAAAATGAGAATTATAAAGGTATGGTTTACATGATAATTAAAGAATCATAGGGATAAAATAAATATTATAAATATCATATATAATCAAATTTCTATAATAATGTAAACCATGAGAGGTGGTAGGGAAAAATCGAACAATCATCATCTCATGAGGTGGAAGTTTGACATACACAAAAACAGAATGTTCGTATCCAATTGTTGTAGGTGTGTGTATGTGTAGTTTGAATACTTAACATAAAAAATTCATAGTATATTTAATATATTTTTTTATATAAATTAATGTAATTAAGTGTGTTCAGGGGAGTGGAGAAGGAAAATATGAGAAGAGAACTTGAGAGAAGACATTAACCTTAAATCGGATAACTCCCTTTGGATTGAAGAAAAACGATTTCCTGAATTGCATTCTACCAAGGTTAAGGGTTATATGTGGAAGAGAAGGATATTTGGAGGTTATTGTAGTAGAGTTTGGAAGATCCAAAGGGCATGAGATATGTGAGTAATGGTTTAGAGGTTGTGTCCTTTTATAAGTTCGAGGAGGGGCAGTTCAATATTATTTGAAAGTATTATTTTATTATAAACTATATATAGATTTAAAGAGTTCTAAAAAACATTTAATTTTATTATATGATTAGTATTGTTCTAAATAATATCATACAATGGGTTTTAGACAAGTTTAGGTCGTAAAATTAACCTCATAATTTAGCTTTAACCTTTAGTTAGCTAATTAAACTTTTACCATGTCCTCTTGTATATTCATACTATATGAATAATATATTTATTGTAAAATAACATGTGACCCAAAATAGATAAATAATGAAATATTTAACATCATATATTTAGTGTTTCTAAATAAAAGAGTTTTATGATTATTTTAACATTTAATAAAATAGTATCTATTTTAAAAACTAATTTATGTTACTTTTAAACTATTCATATCAGGACTTTAAAAAAATCTATAACAACATAATTATTTCAGAAAACAGACATTAAATCAAATATAACATGTTATAAACATCCATAAAATAATATTATGGAATAAAAAGTATAAATAAAATATATTTTAGTATTTTTAATCTTATTTATTTAAATCTTTCATCAATAAGTTAATCACTACATCACCATTGTGTCATATATAATATTATTTATATAATTCCCAAAAATTACAAATAAAATTCCATGATTTAGGAAATCCTTTTATATTTCTAATTACTATTTATAGTCTAAACAATCCCTTATATAACCCCATATAATATTTTTTTTACTACAAGATATATGTTTAATGTACATTTTCCTTAAGTTTAAATTAATTTTTATAAAATGTCATTGTATCATACAAGTGGTTCCATGGGTTCAAAAATAATCCTAAGGATTACAATTTTTGGAAATGTATCATCAATTAGGGTTATTTAACAATTTAATGTAATTTAATTTTATTATTATATTATTTATTACCCTTCTTTAAAAGATATTCTCTTTAACCATGGTAAATAAAATATTTACTGAATTTACTATTAATAATGTCTTAAGATAATAGTTAACTATATACAAAATTTGGAACTCCTAAATCCAAAAATGGAATCCATATTTGCAAATTAATAACATAGAATTCGAAGAAATTATTTTAAAATTAATTCCCGTTGTCAAAACCGAAAGGAATGTTTTTAAGAAGTATATACTACCAAAATATTTATGTATGTTTATGTCATATTTAAGAGTGAAATTACATCAAATGACAAAAATTGGATGAAATGGTAAAAATATAATCCATTTTCACTTTATTTACAATTAAAATTAAATAATATCTATATAAATAAATTAGATGAAAAGACAGTTTTGACTTAAAATGTAGTATTTTTAACTATTCATTATAAAGCGAACTTGACTAGAAAAATACATAAAAAATCCAATGTAAATTTCAATGTACCTATTCTAAATAAGAATATTATTTTATAAAATGGAGGAAATAAAAGTGACAAAAACTAAATTTCAAAAGGTTTCTCCATGAAATGGTTGTAAAATGACATTTTAGTGTATTTCATGCTTAAAAGTAGATTCATTCTTATTTTAAGCTTCAAAAATGTATTGGATAAATGAAAAGTCATTTAACAATCATGTGTAAATTTATTTTATTTAGTTATATTCATTCCTTCCAATAAAATGACTATGTGTTAACTATGATTTAAAATATTTATATTATTATATTATTTTTCAGTATATCTCAAATTTGACTGCAATGTACGATTTGAAAGAAAGATGTTGTTGTGTGTTGAGTATGCTATTGAAAAATGTGTCCAATTTAACATAAAATTAATTTCTCATTCACCAATACTAATTAATATTAAATGTATTATTATATAATTACCATGGTCATTACATCCTTCCCCCATTTGGAAATTGTGTCCTCACTATTTCAAAATTAGGATTTGAAACTTCATGGAAAGCCCCACATCAGTAAAGGAGTCAATAAACATATTAATTTAAATGAAAGAAATAAAGTTAAAAAAGATCACCTAATATATTTCATACTAGGATTACATGAAGTAAAACATAGACATGGAAGAGAAATTAAGAGTCATGTTCTGATGGATAGTGTTAGAAAACATGATTAGAAGAATGCTAACCACCAGAAAATAACAAACTTTTGATGGGTTAAATAGTTATTTATTCCCCATTAGGAAAAGTAAATGTTAAAAGTGTTTGTTTTATGTTATTTTTCATAAATTTGAGGAATTATTTTACTACTTAGAATAGGAACATAAGAAAATATACTTAACATTTAAGTAGTTTTTTATATTTTAATAAATTTCTACCATAAACTCGTCTTTTCTCCAAAGGATAAGTAATCTAGATGGCTTGGTAACATATGCAGCGCTAGAATCAACTTCTATGGAATCAAATAAACGAAATAATATGAACTATAAATATTTCTCATATCTTTATAAATTAACAATAATAAAAAATGTTTAGTACGAGATCAAATAGTCCCCACAAGGATAATACTTTATAAAAAGAGATACTACTCTTAATCTCCAAAATTCTAAAAATAGTACACAAGTTCAACAAAGACTATTCACTACATAAATGTCCTTAAAATTCTTAAATATAATCCAAACTAATATCAAATCAAAAAATTCAAAGGGATTTGATCACATAGTCTCCCACAATAAATCATAAAATTTATCATTAAATAACATCGAGTACTCTTAAAGTTTCATACTAAAGTGTAATGAACTTAATCAAATATTCAATATGATAGGTTAATCATTTCCATAAATAACCCAAATCACTATATTTCCATAATAGAAACTTATATTCTTCCAAAATAACATTTCAACCATTACTCCTAAAATTAAATCATATAGTATTCTATTTTCCTTAGGCATATAGTGTTCTCCAAAAAAGAATGTGTCTTCCAAAATAACATTTTTTACATAATCACTAAAACATTTTCTTATACTAAAGATATCCATTTGATAAATCATAAGTTCCCTAAATCAACTTATTATTTATCAAATAAAATTATTTAACTAAAAAATAATAAGGCATACTAAAAATAACATCATATAGTCTAGTGGTGGGTGATAAATCCAAATCGCACTTTGGTTATGGGTTCGATTCCTGCAACATTGTTCAACATGATGAGTTGTCACATGGTCTGTGAGTTTTCCTTTTTCAAAAAACTGTATAATTATATAGTATTCCCAATAAAGAGATAAATTCCTCAATATTAACCATATCATAATTTAAGCACAAATGTTGTCTCATAACTTACATTTTCATCCCAAAAACTAATAACCTGTAATTTCCTCAAATTATTAGATCATATTAATCCAAATGGTTCCTTATAAATATATTTACAAAATAAAAGATAAATCATAATTGAATAACATTTTCACATAAAAAACATTAGAGTTACACATAATATACGAAAAATTCAAAAGTAATCTTATCATTAATATGTTTAAACATCTCATCAGCTATAGATCCCACATAACTCTTGAATTTATAGACAACATAATCGTCGATCATTATTCATGATCCTTTATCCTTGTTTTTACATATTATTATTCTATCCCTATTTCCAACAAATATAATCATTCCTAACTTCTTAAGATTGCAGTAATGTCAAAACATGAGGTAATAAATAATCCATACCTTCAACATGTCATTCTCAATTTCCTCATCTTCAATTAGAATGGCTTTAAAAAAAATTTAAACATATATTTGTATAGTATTTATGATCCCATTATCAAAACTTATTTGAAAAACATCTATTTTTATAATTACCACGCACACCACATTTAAATATTCAATTGATCGCTCAGAAATAACTTATTTCCCGTTCCTGGAGTCAACTAGAGAGTTCATTTTTCCATGGCAGTTTGTGGAATTATGACCTTTATTACCACATAAAAAACATCTTATTGTCCCTTTGAAACATTTTCCATGGTTTTCCCTTTCACAATCTTGACACATAGGTTTTTTAGTATACATACCATTATGATTATTACCTAAACATCCATTAGTATTTGTTTCTTGTATATATGGTGCCTTAGAAAAATCACCAACGTTTAGGTAGTCATTCATCACTCATGATAGTTGGTTGAGAATAATCACAATATTTACCATTACATATACCATTTTATTTGGTTTTTCATTCATAAAACCTACAATTTTTTTTCAAATCCATTGTTACTTTAGTGCATGCTAGATATAACCATTTACTAAAACCAAAAAGGTCAGTGGTGGTATATTAGTAAACCCATCATATACTATCTTAAGAGGAGTGTAAACACTAATATATACATATTCATGTTATCTTAAACAAATTAGATTAATCTAAAATAACTACGACTCTTACTAATATGTTAACAATTTTGGTTATGTCACTTATGCTTAAATAACACCCGAACCTCTAATGTTAACTAATCTGGCCTCTGATACCAACTATAAGGCCCCAGCCTCACGCATTAAATAATCTATAATTAAATTAATAATTGACATTTATGATCTTTTCATGTTTATATAATTAGATAATTTGGTCATAACTTATACATAACAACATGAATATTATAAGTGTACGCTTTTTCCCACTATCCATTTTTTTCATATAAAAAAACTCTTAAGAATGAAACATGTCTACTTCCTTGTTATAGACAACATGACTTATCCATTATCCCATCCATGACCCTATTCATATTTATGTCCTTGTAGGGTCCTGAAAATTCCACAAGGGGGAATCCAATTACAGTAACACTTGGAAAAGGACCGAACCGGTCTACGTGCCGGCTCCCAGCAACAACACGAGGCCGGTCCGGAAGACCGCCCTCCTGCAATTCTGCGGACCAGCGTCATCCGTGAAGCAAAGGCGAAGCTCCTCCACGGGCGCGAATCAGGAAGACCACCGGGTGTTAGCCTGGTCCACTGCCTTGAGCCACCCCCTCCACGGACTATTTACGTTCGCAAAATGGAGGCGAAGAGCCTCTATGGTCATGAGGCAGGATGGGCGCCAGTCCTGTTTACCGCAACGAACAGCCCCAATCGGGGACCGTGTCGACCGGTTCAAGCCGCACCCGCTATCATTCGTGGAATGGAGGCGGAACCCTCTGCAGTCGCGGAGCACTCCCTGAGTGCGCCTCATGGAGGGGGGAGGGATCGTTCAATACCCTCCGCAAATCGTGGATTTACCATGTCTGATGTGAACCAGGTATTTGGTTACTGGCCTCCGCAAAAGGTTCTGTGTGGCCACAGATACATTCTTTTACCCAATCTATAAAAAGAGACCATGGGGGAAATAAAAAAATGGAGGAAGGATCAGAGAATTGGAATTGGATTTGGAGGGATTGGAGATTCGGAAGGAGATCCGTTGAAGGAAGGCTTTGGATTTCGCAAACAGCGAAATTCCCACCCACGAACCACAACAGTTATACTAATTAACAAGGAATTTGAAAAAGCATAATAATTTTGTGAACCAAGAACCTCAAATAACCAAAACAAGGAGAATCGCGAACCATATCCCCTCCGTGGATGACTTCCCTGCGGACCAGGGAGTTAATGCCTCTTTTCCCATCTGTCGAACTGCATAGCACTCTCCTACGCGGGCGAAGCCCTGACCGACGTGCCTCGGACTGGCATCACCCATGGCCTCCATATCCTATCTGGAACCCTCCGTGAACCACCCTGGTTCACAGATTGAACCCAATGACACGAACTACCCTGGTTCACAGATTGAACCTGAAGCCATGAACCACCTGGGTTCGCGGGACACCAATTAGTCTGAGGACCACCATGGTTCTTGGACGGCTTCTCCAGCAACGTGAAACTTCCCCACACAAAGGGCTACCCCACCCCTACCTCTTGGTGGCTCGCCAAATACATCGGTGTTCCCATTTCCCGAGCCAGGTAAAATCTTTATGATCCATCCAAGTCATCCAGGACTACCTCATTGGCCTATTCATCGGCCCCGAGCTGAGGCCTCCACCAGAGCCACCAGATCCGCGTGGTGTAACTTTCAGGTGCATAAACGCACCATTTTGAGATCACATACCCACATTAAACAATGGAAAAGTGGTTTCCTCGACCCTTGAGCAGATTCCTGAAGCATTCATGGGTTCACATTCCAATAGTAATGTGGAGTCTGAGCTCGGTAATCCCCTTTCTTCCCTTCTACTTGCCAAAGTTTCCTCAAAGATGGTAAAATTGCCATCAGAAGGAGGCCCTCATGCACTGCAAGAGAGGATATGGGCACATGACCACCCCTTTTCCCTCTCCCGCTGGTCTTTGTCACTCCGGGAATCCATCTCAGAGTAAGCCCCAACCCAATGGGCCGCCCTCATGCGTAAAACCCACTCCACTTCTCATGGACACACCATTTGCGATGTGATCATCTGGTCCCTGCTGCCTCTTGTTTCTCACACCGAGCATGACTCACGTGGGATTAGCGTAAGCATCAACCATGACATCCTCTTACAGGCCTCCTCAGAGTGTAATCCCAAATCCATTATCTTAGGCCTCCTCAGAGTGTATTCCCCAATCCATTATCTTGGGCCTCCTCAGAGTGTAAGCCCCAATCTATCATTTTGGGCCTCCCCAGAGTGTAATCCCCAATCTATCATGTTGGGCCTCTTCAAAGTGTAAGCCCCAATCCATTATCTTGGGCTTCCTCAGAGTGTAATCCCCAATCCACATCTTGGGCTGCCCCAGAACGTAAGCCTCGCATTATTTTGAACTACATGGACTTTGATCCCTGCCTCCTAGGCGGGGTATGTAGGAAGCCTCTCCGAGGTTCAAGCCCACCAAAGGGTCATTCCGACCCCCTTTCATGTCAGTTCTCTGACGCTCTCCATTCAAACTATGTGGACATTGATCCTTACCTCCTAGGCAGGGTACGTACAAAGCCTTCCTGAGGTCCAAGCCCAACAACCGGTAGATCTGATCATCTCCACATCGGTTCATCGGTCCACTCCTAGTGCCACATGAAGCGATTTCCAACCCATCGGGGTCATTAACCAAATGGGGAATGGTAAGCCTCAGGCATAAATGATTCTGAACCCCTGCATCCAGTTGAACATTTCCCACCAAGGTTAAATCTGTGGATACTATGTTTCAGTATAAACCAACGATTCATTAACATATGAATACATCGTAAATCTATAAGAGAGCACCAGAACAGGAAATAATTCCCTCCCCCCCAAAAAAAGGGTGTGATGAGCCCAACTACCCATCCTCTCGACCAATGTGAGTTCTTAAGAGTTGCTGGTCAGACCATTCAGCGAACGCCTGCCCTTGGAAAGCAGGTCCATCAATCATTGGATACGGAGCCCTTGGGAGTTTTGAGGTTGAAATCCAAAACAGATGAAACAAAAAATGGTGAACCCGATGTGAATCTTTAACCGAACATGACGGGTTCAACTTAATCCCACCCTGTACCCCCTCATGCTCTAAATGATGGCCAAGAAAGGTCATTAATTATGATTGGGATTATGAGATGCTTCTTTAACAGGTTTTCTTCTTATATTTTCTAAAATGTTTTGCAGATACCACTTTAATAACTCCCTTCGATCCAATAGAATCGCAAAGGAAATCACAAGTGCGCGTTTCCAAAAAACGCAATGACGAGACTTGATCAACAACGGAGGACCCCGTCACCCACCCATTGTCTTCAACACTGGGTTTCAGACGCGATGATCTGAGAGTACCACGTGAATGGTACTCTCCAAATGGTGGAGGCGATGCACGCCCTCCAATCCGTCAAGATTCACCGATCACCTGCCCAGCACCGACCGCAAAAGGGGGATCCAGTCAGCCCCTGTTGTTGTCTCCAACCATTTCGGGATTCTGTCCCCAGAACGGGAAAATGCGTACCTCCCTTATCTTAAGGAGGCAGATGAGGTCAATGTTGAGGACTTCATCCCCACTGAATGGGGGATCCACTCCAAGGCCCCCGCCGACAGACGTCATCGCGGTCACGCTGCAACCCGACATCCTCGCGCCAAGGAGGATGTCTCCCTGAGGATTCAGGCCCACGCTCCCTATGCTCCGGCCCCTCGGACCGCCCAACGAGGGAGGCCGATGTACAATCGGGGACCAGTCATCACGATGGTCCCTGAGGAGGAGCTCCACTGCCTAGACACGGAGACATACTACGAACAGGCACATACACCTGTTCGCTCCTCCCGAGCCCGCCATCCAGACTTGGAGGCATCACATGAGCCGGTGCGCATCCCGACCAAGCTCCATTAAGCCCGTAGCTCAGGCAGGATGGTACTTACTCGGCAGAAACCTCCCCCTACTCATGGTCGTGAATCCCAACAGCTTGACATGGTGGTGACTCGGCACCTGCAGGACTAGCTCCTAGCAGTTCCTCCTGACGCCTGCCATCTTGACATGGCGGAAATCGTCAAAGCCCGCCACCCAGATGTGGCAGAAATCATATGTAGGCTCGTATCTCCCCCAAAAAGTCCATCGACTCGATACTGTAGGAATTCAATATATGCAGGGCTAGCTCCATGTTGATGCAAGTAAATCCTGCCACACCGATGTGGCAGAAAACAGAGAGATAAACCGGCGTATCCCGGTACATGGGCAGATTCATTCACCTGGCCCGACACAGGAGAATTGTCTGTACCCACTGACCACTGGAGGACCAGAGAAGGATATTCCTACTCTGATACCGGAATGGGCCTTCATACCCGTTCCATCCAAATATGTATCTCTACATATCCAGGCAATGATGGAGGAGAAGGTATCGATCGTAGGTCATATCTTGTAGACTTTCCAACAAGTAATTTCATCAGCGGAAACAGCAAGGTCTCGTGCTTGTGAGCCCATCTCCCCAATTGAGGCGACTCATCTAAGCGATGAGATAGCATCCTTGGAGCATATCTGCATCCCTACATCCGCCCAGGAGGGTCGCCTGCTATATTCCACGATGCAAGGGCAATCAGATCGAGTATCTTCACTCGTTCCAACAGGGGGACAAAAATCCATCATGGTGGATGATCCAGAGTAGGCATATATCCCTTCTAAAAGTCAATACGTTCATCGGCGTATCCCGGAAGCATCACAGGACCCAATTAGACAGGGACCTAAAGGTGATGGTCGTTGCCAACAGCAGACAGTCCCCACTGCCCGCAAAAGAGCGCCCCGAACACGTCAAAGGCAGCCGGAAAACAAAGAGCAGGTTCATTACTCTGCTCTGCTGGAAGCTGGGGTTCCCAACACCGCCAACAACATGTCAAAGGCTCAAAACCCTTCCCACCCATTACCATATTATGGGAGCGGCAGTAGCAATTGTGAAGGTCCTCCATGCAATATCTCTACCAGCATCTCTGAAGGTCCTCCCCAGAGCACCCGTGGGGGACTCCCCTGCGAGAATATAATGATCAATCACGAGATATCCTCTTTTGATGCGAGTCATGGAAACCCTCCACGTGGCCAGAGGATCGAGCAGCAAGAAGGTCCTCCACTTGCTGCGGTCCACCATGAAGGACCTCCCTGGGGTATACACTGCAATCACTCTCCATACATTGGGACCACAAATTGTGATGGTAGTCCTCGTTATCATAGTCGCAACTACGGAGGCCCTCCTCATAGTGATGTCTCGTCACAACAAGAAGGTCTTCCCCTTGTCATAGCCTGCACTAAAGGTCCTCCCCAGTGGTTACGCTGCAACGGAACTCCATGTGGTCGGGCATCAAATCATGGTGGTAGTCCTCTCCACCCTGATAACGGAGGTCCTCCCCATAGAGACGTCAAGAAACGAGAAAGAATTCCCCTCATTGTGGTACATTATAGAGGCCCTCCCTAGGATGTATCCCACAGATATTCTCCCTGCGACAGTAGTAATGGTAGTCCTCGCTGTTGTTGTAGCTGTGATGGTAGCCCTCGCCACCACAGATTCCATTGCGAAGGTCCTCCCCGCAATGGCCCCAAGCAACAAGAAGGTCCTCCCCTTGTCGCGGTGTGTTCTGAAAGTCCTCCCCAGGATGCGTGTCGAACGTCAATCAACGATGGTCATCCTTACCATGATGGCATTTGTTGAGATGTTTCTCCCCGTAATGATTCTATGCAGCCAGAAGGTCCTCCCCTTGCTAAGACACTCCTTGGAGGTCCTCCCCAGGGTGTGCACTAAAAATGTCCTCTATGGAGTGAAGCATCAAGCAGTAATGGTAGTCCTCCCCATTACGGCCGCCATTGTGGAGGTCCTCCCCGCGATGAAATATTATTTCGACAGGAAGGTCCTCCCCCTGCTGAAGCAAGAACTGAAAGGCCCTCGTATGCCGAGGCACTCAGAAGGATGGGATCGAGCATGTCAGATTCCCAGATTGTCTCTAGCGATGCCCCTCTTCGATCAGGAGCTGTTCCAAGGCCGCGCTCATCTTCTGAAGCACCTCAGAATCACCCATAAGACAATTTGATACCTACCGGTCCCACTGCCTCCGACTACAGTTAGTGACTTAGTTGGGCTGACCAGGTAGAGGAATCACTGGCAGAGGAGTATGCCGATATGCTGCACCTAAGGAAACGACTGGCCAGGAATGATATACCAGTTATGTTTTAGCCTACGGACACCTCTCAGTACGACATACCCAGAGAGTTGTCGGGTAAATGCATGCACGACATCCTCCATAACATATGGATGACCCTCCGCCAGATGAAATCGAGCTTCCTTACATATGACGGGTATGTAGACCATGTCAAGACGATAGGGGACCTCCTGTGTCACATCGACCAGGAGGCCCTTTCCTCGAAACGACAACAATTCCCCGAGAGGTGAAAATGGAATATGGAGGCAGCTAGCCTCCGTACACTTCACGAACTGTGCCGCATCATCGATGATGCTCTGAAGGGAGTCCATATCAGGGGATGCGGGGAACACTGAGCTCTTCATTTCACTCCGCTCCCTACCCAATTGAAACCGTTCGGTATGGTGTCTTGCAATGTCATCACGGCAAGACGGAAATCGAGTGGACCCCCTATTTGGAAAGGAAACAAACCAACAGGGTCGGGACGTGAGTAAGTCCCAGAAGCATCAGGCCCAGCGGGAACAAGCCATTAAAAAATTCCCGAATCAGGGAACCAAGAGAATCCAGGAGGCTTCTCACCTAAGAGATTCCAATTAGAGATCTTTGCCTACCTCCCCAAAAGGGACTGATCCACAGGTGAATTTGGCACCAGATCCCGTTCACCCCAGAATGGGAGCACGCGAGATCAGGCAAGTCGCGATAGTCGCTGCCACTGCCACAATCCAGGGTCAACCCCAGCCTATAGGGATGGGGGAATTTTTAACAAAAATTTCCCCCTCAAGACCAATAAATCTGGGAAGAGACTCAACGTCCAGGGAACAGAGCCAACCCCATCCCTCAAGGCTGGGGGCATTATTACCCCCTCAACAACAACCTGCCCCATAAGAATTAGTATTCTCTCATATTGGGAGGAAAGTCAGAGGAGGAGGTTCCCGTCCTATCCCGTCATTTTAATCATCATCCCCTATGAGAGGAAGGCGCACCATGAGGTCGCATCAAAGAACTCTCGGTGTAAACCTTCATCAAGAAGTCCAAAGGAAATCCTAGGAAACAAAAGGGAAGACCAGCAGAAGACGCGGGAGATCCTCCTCCCATTTGGAAGATGAAATCTTCTCCACCCCACAATATGCATTAATCAATGCCATTGAGGCTATCCCCATGGGTGAAAATAGGGAAAATGGAAATCCGGATGGATCGGGAGATAACGGTTCCGGTCAAGTTGTGACTCACAACGAACCACTAGGTGTGCACACCCGGAACCAGAGGGCCTCCCTAAACCCGGCTGCCCCTTCAGCTAACCTTCCACCGCCTACCCATCGAGCTTCCAACAAAGATAATAATAAAGGAATGGTTACCCTTAACCAGTCCCCATATCTCGATAAAAAAGAGGCACTCATGCTCGAAGAGAGGTTCTCTCGATAGGAAGAAGAGATGAAAGAATTGAGACGGATTAATGCCGAGATTCTCCAGAGGAACCACTTTATTGAATGTGCGTCCCAGGAGGAACCGCATAATTCATTCCTAGCAAGTGCACCTCAAAGGCTAAGGTTTTCCCTGACAAATGAAATACGGCCAGGGCTCCCTTCTAATGAGTTGTATGGCCTATCCAACTACCTATATGTCGATCTAGATGAATACCAAGATTTCCCTCCACTTAAGAGGCATCTAGAGCATGTACCCCCGAACCCTCAGAGGGTGCCCTGAACAGAATATGCACCCTTAGTGCTGGCCAACCCGGATCCTCATTAAATCCCTTGGGCTATGCCTGCCCAGGACCG
Source organism: Viscum album (assembly GCA_963277665.1). Lineage (NCBI taxonomy): Eukaryota > Viridiplantae > Streptophyta > Magnoliopsida > Santalales > Viscaceae > Viscum > Viscum album. The sequence continues at coordinate 1,216,857,754 of OY728137.1, forward strand.
GACCCAACAGGATGTAAACCAGGGACTCACCAACACCATCGAGGCACTAACAGCTCGATTGGAAGCTATGGAAGGTTGACACACTCCAATACATTCAGAGAAGAAACCGTACCCAGATTGGGTGACCAACACACCGCCTCCACCCAATTTTGGGAGCCCTGTGTTCTCCATATTCAATGGATCAGGTGATCTAGAGCAGCATTTGATGCACTATGCATCCTATTGCGACCCTATGATGGGAACTCTAGAACAACAAGAAGCGGTGAAACTCAGATGCTTTGTATGGACCTTGCAAGGGTCCGCCTTTTTCTGGTATACGAGTCTACCATCCCAGTCAATAAAGAGCTGGGTGGACCTTCGACAACATTTCCTGTTCCACTTCAGCTCAACATTGCCTAAAAAACCGATCACTGATCTCATGAACTACAAGAAAAGGGAGAATGAGAGGGTCTCTGATTTCATCACCAGATGGAAATCTCTGACCTATTATCTGAATAGAACAATGCCTAAAGAAGATATGCTACCCATATGCATCTATAATCTTAGAGATGAGCTGTGGACACCGCTCTTACCGGTGGAGTGAACCACTGGCTTCCACCATCTCTCAGACATTGCCCAGATAAATGAGGACTCCCTACAACCGACTAATTCAATGTCCTGAATAGACTCGCATGCTCCTGCGAATAGAGCCACTAGAGCTGAAGCGTCTGCTGTAACACTCAAACCAGCCCATGTGCCCGCTCCGCCGCTCAGGCCTCCACCAAATCGTCAAGGTCCTCTTGCATATTAGCGGCCACCCCCTCCTAAATGGGACAATTAGTGAGGACCAAAGCGGAACTAGTTTGAGGAACAAAGAAAAAAGTATACTCGTTCCAAGATGATCAAGTCTTTAGCTACTTCATTGCCACCATGAACTGCAACTTGCTCCACCTCCCAGAGCATTGGAAACCTGAAGAAGTCAGACGCGATGACAGGACTTATTACTTCCCCTACCACCGGATGTTTGGGCACAATATCTGAGAATGCTTCGTCTTCAAAGACCTCCTTCAAAGGATGGTATATTCTGGAAAAGTCGAGCTATGACCACCCCTAGCACATGTGGAATGTATCTCTACCACCGACTCCGACAAAGAGGATGGGTGGAAGAAAGTCACCAGCAAGCAGGGGTAGAAATTTGACAACTGGATGACTCGGAAGACTATCAACTGAGACCAAGGCATACTCAGAGCTCATCTACAGAAGTCGGTGTTGCCACCAACAGCCCCTGAATCCTTAGAGCCAATAGTATCGGCCTCACAATCCTCTACAAGCCGGTCATCCGGGAAGAGTCCAAGGAAGAATTAATCACAATAAGATCAGCCTGTGATAGGGCCAATGTTAGTCCTAACCCTCGTAGACTTTATTCCCTCGATTTTGGCACCATGGGTACCGACCCACCAAACGGCACTATCAAAGACAACCGACCAGGTTGACCTGTCAGAAGAGGAAGAGACAATTTTTGGTTCTATAAAAATCATCCATATCATGGAATCATTCCCTGATGAACGGTATGTTTAGGAACTTGAGTTCTCTGCACAAGGAACGGGGAGAAGGAACCACAGAGGTAGGGGATACCAGGGGAGGCTCAGTTGCAGCTGAAACCAACCCTACGACTGGACCTCAGCCCAACCGTTAATATCATGGAAACCTATGGGAGAACCCTTCAGCGGACCCAGTGGGAGAGGGAATACCCCTTTACTTCTACAAGTGGCCACTATGGCCCGGTTGTTCTGCGATACCCACCAGAGGAGGAGAAAGTGTCTGGTCGCCCAGTGCGCAAAAACAGAGCATCCAGGAAAAGTCCTCAAAAAGAAAGAACGCCATCAGTGTCCTTACCCACAGCCGGTCCTTCCTCGTAAAATGAAAAATATCCCAAATCCCCTTCCAAGACTCTCCCTCCAATAGAGAAGTGTCAGCCGCTAGAGAAGAAATATGATATCCTTAAGCAGCTGGCATCGGTACCAGCCAAGTTGTCCATCCTGGATTCCCTGGGTTTGTTAGCCATCATTAGGTAGGCGCTTATCTATGCTTTGATCATCCCCCAGGAGTTTCATGCCGAGGTAGCTGCCGCCGAGATTTACCGGATGGAGACTGGCCCGACTGAATGCAATGTAGTGATTTCTATCACCAATCAGGACGAACATGCCATCATTGAAGGACAAATCAGACCACTATATGTGTCTGGAACACTAAATGGTACTGAGATCCGAAAAGTCTTTATAGAAAATGGCTCTTGAGATAACCTCCTTCCCCTACGAGCACTCCGTATGTTGGGCTATAGTGAGTACGATCTAATTCCCTCATCCACAACTCTGTTAGGGTACGACAATAGTTAGCAGAGACCAATGGGACAGATTAAGCTAAAGAACCATTTTTGTGACTTGGTAGCCTTCATGGAATTCCTAGTGGTCCGACAGAGCATATCATTCAATGCCCTGCTGGGAAGGCCATGGCTCCATAAGCACATGGTCGTTCCTTTATCTTACCACCAATGTATCAAGTACTCCGTCAATGGACAAAGAGGGACGTTTCACATCGACAAGGCCCCTTTCGAGCTCTCTGAGTCACATTACATTGATGCCGGTTTCTATGACCAAAAGAAAAAAGAAGCCTTTGGTCAACGACGTTGATTGGATCCCCAATCCAAATATCCTAGAAATGGTTCTTGATGACCCACTCAGGAATCTTGGTAGAGATTATGTCTTTCCCATCAACCACGTGGAAGGTAGGAGTTCAAGTTCGGACATGCACTCGGATGTCCTCATGTCTTCATACACAACGGTCGAGTGTGACAATGTGGGAATGTCAGTTGACCCTCAATTGGGGGGAAAAAGATCAAGAAAGGGCACCCACGAAACCTCTCCTCCGGGCTTCCAAGAGCCCGTGTCAGGAACTCTCTCATCGTCTGGCCAAGAAGACGATGATTTGCAAGAAGAAGAGGGGGAAGATCTCAGGGATGCACCTCCCACATTTGAGGAAGGTATCTCCACCAATGTGGACGAACTTAGGGAAATAAACCAGGGTACCGAGGATGACCTGAGGACCACTCTCATTAGCGCGGCCATGTCTCCTGAGGAACATGGGCTATATACCTCCTTTATAAGGAAACATCGGGATGTCATCACCTAGAATTTCACAGAAATGCCAGGACATGATCCCGAGGTAGCGACGCATCACCTATGTCTTCCAGAAGACCACCAGGGCTACAAACAGGCCGCCAGAAGGATGTATCCCTCACATGCTGCCAAGATATAGGCTAATGTCGATAAGCTCATTAAATAAGGCTTCATTTGAGAGGTCCAGTACCCCATTTGTTTGGCCAACATCATCCCTGTCAAGAAAATGAACGGGAAAATCCATGTCTGCATTGACTTCAGAGTTCTTAATAAGCATTGTCCGAAAGATGACTTCCCGGTTCAAATCAACCAGTTGTTAATTAATGCAAAGGCCGGGTATTAGGCTCTATCCTTCATGGACGGCTATTCCAGATATAATCAAATCATGATGGCATGAGGAGACGAAGACGCCACTTCCTTCAGGGCCCCTCAACGGGTATTTCGTTACAGGGTCGTTCCCTTTAGTCTCAGGAATGATGGCGCCATGTATCAGTGTTCCATGCATCATATCTTTAAGCTATTCTTGGGGAAATTTGTTGAATGTTACGTGGATGACATAGTGGACAAGTCCAGACAGTGCTTGGATCACCTGTCGGACCTTGAGACAGTCTTCAACAAGCTCTAACTGCATAGCTTGATGATGAACCCCTTGAAATGCGCCTTTGGGGTTACCTCAGAGAGATTCCTTGGCTTCGTCATACACCATTGTGGCATCGAAGTCGACCCTGAGAAGACGAAGGATATCCTGAGCCTACCACCTCCACGAAATCTCACTGAGCTGAGGGGATTCCAATGAATCCTAGAAGATATTAGGCTGTTCATAGGCAACCTGGCAGGAAAATGTTTTCCTTTCACCAGGTTAATGAATAAGGGGGTCATGTACCAATGGACGGACGACTGCAAAGAGGAGTTCGACAACTTGAAGAAGTACCTCTTAAGCCCACTGGTGATCATGCCCCCGGATGAAGGAAGACCTCTCATTCTATATGTGACAGCCCTAGAGAGATCACTGGGAGCCTTCCTCACACAAAAGAATTATGCCATCAGTGAAAATATTCTCTATTACCTCAGTCAAACCATGATTGATGCCGAGACTTGATACTCAAATATCGAGAAGAGCTACCTGGCCTTGGTCTTCACAGCTCAAAAGTTGTGACAATATCTGTAGCATCATGAAGTCCATTTAATCTTGTGGAGTTACCCTCTCATGTACATCCTCAGTTTCCCGATGTAAACCGAATGCCTATCCCGATGGGTGCTCATCCTGCGACAGTTCGACATCCGATTCGTGCCTAAAAAATCCATCTAGGGCCAGGCATTGGCATACTTTCTTGTAGAGCACCCTTCAACAGGGACCACTGCACCGGATGTCGAATTACCTGATGAAGATATATTCTAGGTCCAAGAAGAGTTCCCAGTATGGGAAATGTACTTTGACGGCGTGTCCCGAATCCCCACCGAGAAGAGAATTGAGGATACTAGATTTAACAAAGTCGGTCTGGGGATAATACTCGTGTCCCCAGAAAAGGCATTTTTTCCGTATTCCTTCCTCCTGTCAGAGGGATGTACAAGCAATGAAGCGGAATATCAAGCCCTCATTGCAGGCCTAGTGGTCGCACTCCAGGCACATGTACAGCACCGTAAGGTGACTCATAGATGGTCGTCAAGAAAGTCAATGGTGACTATGTTATTAAAAAGGTGGACATAATCCCCCTGTTTGACCATGTCCGAGGGCTAATGGTCATGTTCTCCATAGAACCAACATTTGCTTATAATCCCCAGTCCTAGAACGCTTAGGCCGATGCATTACCCAATGCAGTCACAACACTAGCTGAACCAGACCAAGATGAAACGGTCATCAGTATTGCTCACTGTTGAATGGTGTTGCCATTTGTTCAAGTTAAGTCGAATGAAATCCACGAAGTCAGTCCTATCCCCGAGCCATAAGCTCCTTCCACTGGCTAGATGACCCCCATCGCGAACAACCTTCAACAGGGAGAGCTTCCATCAGACAGGGCTGAACTAGAGAAAATACGGATAAGGGAATCAATTTTTTTCTTATATAGCGGTGCGGGTCAGTAAGAGGTTCTCTACAAATGAGGCCTCGATGAAGTCCTCCTCAGATGCATTGACAGAGAAGAAACCCCTACCATCATGACTGAAGTACATGCATGAGTGTGTGGAGAACATCAACCAGGGACCAAGATTTCCCATCAGGTTCGAAGGCATGGGTACTACTGGCCCACAGTGGCACGAGATTACGAGCGTTTTACGGAAAAATGCCACTCATGTCAGATTCATGCCAACTTCATACACCAGCCCCTGGAGTTACTTCATCAAGCTATGTACTCCTGGCCGTTTTCCATCTGGGGGATGGACGTCATGGGGCCATATCCTTTCGCCACAGCCAAACAGATGAAGTATATCCTCACGGCAACTGACTTCTTTTCCAAATGGGAAGAAGCCATACCCCTCAAGGATGTCAAGGCAAGAAATATTGTCAGCTTCGTGAAGACCAATATCATCACCAGATTTGGTGTCCCTCATACTATACTGAAGGACAAAGGCACCAATTTCTTCTCTGCTGAGTTGGAAAAGCTATACCATGAGTATGGTATCAAGGCCAACCACTCATCCTGCTACCATGCAGCAGCCAATGGACAGATAAAAGCTTTCAACGAGACCCTGTCCAACAACCTCTCAAAATTGGTTGACAATGACAAGAATTCATGGCCGGATAAACTCCTCCAGGCATTGTGGGCTTATCGAACCACAATCTGCACCGCTACTCGGTCTACCATGTACTCATTGGTGTACGACACTGAGGCGGTCCTTCCCATTGAACTCCAACTTCCCTCACTCCGTGTTGCCATCTGTGATCATTTATCCAATGATGAGCAGTCAGAACAATGGCTAGGTGAATTGGAACAGCTAGACGAGAAGCGGATGCACACTCTGCACCACCTAGAAGTGTACCAGATACGGATCGCACGAGCCATCCACAAAAAGGTTCACCTCTGGTATTTCTTGGAAGGAGAATTAGTGTTGGTCCTCTGGACCCCAATGATACCTAGCATGAATCCTCCAAAGATGGAGCCCAAGTGGGAGGGATCATATGTTGTACACAAGGTCTACTCCAACAGAGCATATACCCTGATCTCCATGGACAGAAAATTTACAACCGGTCCTACAAATGGGAGATTCCTAAAGAAGTATTTTTCATAGAGACCAGGTGTCTTCCCGTCCTCACCGCTTGACGTTAAACTACATGGAGTTCATCCTTACCGCACGACGATAAACTGCACGGGCGGGAAAAAATTTTGATGTACTCATCGTCCAAGCTGCATGACGTTATACTGCCAAGCGCCCAATGGTCCAAACTCTATGTCCTTAAACTAAAAACATTATGTCCTCACCACATGACGTTAAAAGGCACAGACAAGGTGATTTAAAAATTCCATCTTCCCCTGTGTACGGACCAGACCTGCATAGGGTGTATCATCTTTTAGAGAACTATGTGAGGCTTGATTCTTTCCTTCGCAGGATACGTAGTGATTCCAGAATTCCACTCCCTTGCCCATCCACCTGAAAAAGGAAAAAATGCCCATTCCACCGTGTACGGACCAAACTTGCACGGGGTGTCTTCACGTCCTCACCACATGACGTTAAACTGTATGGAGTCCGTCCTTACCATACGATGCTAAAATGCACGTATAAAAATACTTAAGATCACCCCTCCCCAATGTATGGACCAATACTAAATGGTTTATACATCATCCAAAACACATGACATTAAACTATATTGACTTCGTCCTCACCGCATGACGTTAAACTGCACAGATTCTACAGATCTACGTACGACTTGATTCCTGCCCGCGCAGGATAGGTAGCGATGCTAGGATCTCTAGTCCTGGACCAACCCCTGAATAAAAGAATAAAAAATTCTTTATTTCCCCCGAGTATTGAACAGACTTGCATGGGGTGTACTTCATCCTCACCACATGACGTTAAACTGCACAGATTCTAGAGAGCTACGTACGGATTGATTCCTACCCTCGCATGATATGTAGCAACACCAGGATCCCTAGTCCTGGCCCAACCCCATGAATAAACAGAAATAATGCCCTTAACACTCGTGTGCGAACCAGACCAGCACGGGGTGTACTTCTCATCATTACTGCATGACGTTAAACTCCATGAACAATTATGTTTAAAATGCCTCCTTCCCCCGTGTACGGACCAGACCTGCATGGGGTGTATATCTTCGTCCTCACTGCATGATGCTAAACTGCACAAACTTCATCGCGACCCACCCAAGACACATAGCGATGTGAGATAGAGATACTCCTTGCACATTTGGGATGCATCCTTTCCATACATTAGAATCCATGACCCGGATAATAATGGATCTTCATAACCACTCATGGACATCGGAAGTGGAATGCCATCGACCCATGGACTCCTTTCCAGGACTATGCATACCATGTCCTCAGTGGCTCTACATAATGATAGCCCCTGGCTCATCTACCAAATGCAAGATTTCCACATGCGACAATGTTCCTAGATCCGTATGCTTACTGGCATCAGAGCCCCCATACCATACCTCCTGATGCAGAAGTTTATGGGGGATTAGTTTACATCTTCATTCCCCTTTTCACATACAGTCGTTGCCAGGGTATCCCTATATGGCTAGCCTATGTGTCTGTCAGTGGTTCACATAGCGACCTGCATCAACAAACATCAAACCAAGACTACGCTACCTTGACTCAATGGAAAATTGCAGTAAAGATGTTTCTTTTATACCCGGACAACATTATGCCCACATGTCGAACACTTCACGATGAAAAATCGTGGATTCTCATAACCATTCATGGCCATCAGACGTGGAATGTCATAGACCCGGGGAAACATTTGTATGACTATGCATACCATTCCCTCATCTGCTCTTCATAATGATAGCCCATGGATCATCCATAAAAGGAAATATTTCCTTGTGCGGTACTCTTCTTAGCCCCGTATGCTTACTGGCCTCAGAGCACCCACACCACACCTCCGGATCATGGAAAGCTCAATGTTGCAGTTTATGACCTCCATCCCCCACCTTTTTCCAAGTATATCAGAACATGTTGACTCAGTTATCCTTTGAGTGACAGTAGCAATAGTCACCCAATTGTCCGAGATCTATGACCGATAAACTAAGATTACTTCATCCTCACCGCATGACGTTAAACTGCATGGAATGAAAGAAAACCCCCACGCAAAGAGAGAGAGAGAGAAAAGATCAGCGAAGGGGGCTCTTTGAAACTCAACATGCAACCTGGGACAGATATCCCTGACATGTCCATACATTCACCTACCAAATGACAGACATCGTGGCCTGGATAATTGTGGATCCTCATAACCATTCATGGCCTTCAGAAGTGGAAAGTGATCAACCCATGGACACCTTTGTATGACTGTGCATACCATGCCCTCAGAGGCTCTACATAATGATATCCCTCGGCTCGTCCATCAAAGGCAAGATTTCCACAGGAGATGCTCTTCCTAGCTCTGTATGCTTACTGGCCTCAGATCACCCATATCACCTTTCCTGATTCAAGAATCCCCAGAACCATGATTTAAACCAACCAACCCCCCCCCCCCCACGTCTGGAGCATGTTTAGGCATTCAAACCTAGTTACATTCTGATGAAGAGTATCGTTTGCAAAAATACCCCCGTCATCGCTGAATGACGTTAAAATGCATAGCAAACATCAAAAATACCCACCATCCTCGCTGAATGATGTTAAACTACGCTGCAAATTTGAAAAATGCCTCTCATCCTTGCGGCATGACTCTAAACTGCGTGGATTATGTCCCAACCAAATTATGATAAACTACACAGTCATACTCATCGTGGGTTCAATGAGAAACAAAGGATTTTTCTTCATCCTTCAGTGCACAGGTCAGACCTGCACGAACCACCGTCTTACACCAGCGTGAGAAATAATTACTTCACTCATTCTCGGGAAGTTAGTCCATATATTTCCCCCGTATTCATGCACCCTCTCATCATAAGACATACTCTGTACTCAGAAAAATCCGAACTCTCATAATCCACCCCTGGTGGTCCCAAATGTCAAATTCCCTGAAGTTTCTCGGCTATCATAAGTGGATAGACTTTGACTTAAGGACACCTTTGTACGACTATACATACCATTCCCTCAGCGGATCTACATATTGATCTCCCATGGCCCGTCTAACAAAGGTAAGATTTTCTTAGGAAATGCTTCTCTCCGTATGCCTCTTAGCCTCTGAGCCCCCATTTTTCTCTCGGGATTCCGAAACCCTCTGAGATAAAGTTTACCTTCCTCTTCTAAAATCCTACCTGAATGCAGCGGAACGTCTTTGACAAGATTACGAAGAACCAGGAGAAGTTGTTTCATTTTAAATGATGTCCCATCTGCATGACTTAAAACAGCGCCAAACCTCGACCATCCCTTATGCTAACTAAATGTGTAGGGAAGTGGTCTCTTGACCACGCTTATGATTAGTACTGATGTGCCAAAAACCCTTTCATATGTCACACTCCCCTTCTTGAGCCACCCCTGGTGGTTTTCATAATTTTCCAAACCACCCATCGTGGTTTCCATGAGCTGGGCTTCCATGAAGTCCCCTGGCCATCAGAAATGGAAAAGTCTTTGACTTAAGGAAAACACTGTATGACTATCCATACCATGCCCTCAGTGGATCTGCATATTGATCACCCCCAGCTTGTCTACCAAATGAATGTTTTCCTTAGGCAATGATATTCATACCATTGTACGCCGACATGGCTCCCATTCCTTAAGACTTTCCCTGCATGCCACTCGAATTTAAACATGTTTTTCCCCACGTTTGTTGGAAGAGTATTGAGAAATTTTTAATCAGTTGAACCTCATTGGGTCCCTCGTCCCTCCATATTAGGTCAAATATGGTTGACCTAAAACATCAGTAGTGATAGTCGTGACGGCGTGACTTTAAACCGCTCACAAAAGAAAGAGGCACAAATCATGTTAGGCCGAAAACCCGAAAAGGGCGACCTAAGAAAAATCCGGGGTATAACAGTTAGGTCCACACTAAATGATCCCGGGAAAAATCAGGGCATTAAAAAGAAAAGACAAGAAGTTTGTAGGGATTTTCTATAAATCCCAAGATATAGTCGAACTGTGCTCGCTGAGTCCCTTGGCTCAGGAAAAATTTAGAGCATTGTCCAGTCACTCATCGATTTTCACGACCACTCTACATCGGAATGGCCTCCTCTTCATTCCGATCAGACCCCATTCCGATGGGGGCATTTGTAGGGTCCTGTAAATTTTTCAAGGGGGAATCCAATTACCGCAAGACTTGGAAAAGGACCGAATCGGTCCACGCACCAGCTCCCAGCAACAACAGGAGACCTGTCTGAAAGATCTCCCTCCTACAATTCGGCGGACCATCATCATCCGCGAAGCAGAGGCGGAGCGCCTCCACGGGCGTGAATCAGGAAGACCTTCGGGTGTAACGCTGATCCACCACCACGAGATTCCCCCTCAGCGGACTGTTTTTGTTCATGAAATTGAGACGGAGAGCCTCCGCGGTCATGAGGCAGGATGGGCGCCAGTCCTGTTCACCATAACAAACCGCCCCAACCGCGGACCGCGTCGACCGGTTCAAGCTGCACCTGTTGTTGTTTGCGGAATGGAGGCGGACCCTCAGCAGCAACGGAGCACTCCCTGAGTTCGCCTCACGGAGGGGGGTGGGGATGGGGAAGCGTTCAATACCCCCCGTGAATATAATATTGACCAAGTGAGCTGTGAACTGGTTATTTGGATATAGACATCCGCAAAAGGTGCTGCGTGGGAACATATACATCCCTTTCCCCACTCTATAAAAGGGTACCAAGGGGGAAAGAAAAAAACGAGGAAGGATCGGAGAACTGGAATCAGATTCAGAGGGATTGGAGATTTGGAAGGAGATCGATTGAAGGAAGGCTTTGGATTTCGCAAACAGTGAAATTTCCACCCATGAACCACAACAGGTATACGAATTAACAAGGAATTGGAAAACGAATAATAATTTGGGGAACCATGATCCTAGAATAACAAAAACAAGGAGAAACGTGAACCATATCTACTCCGCAGATGACTTCCCCACGGACCATGAAGTATATTCCTTTTTTCCATCCGTCGCACTGCATAACACTCTCCTATGCGGGCGAAACCCCGACCGACGAGCCTACGACCGGTGCCTCCCTTGGCCGCCGTTGCCCACCTGGAACCCTCTGCAATCCACCTTGGTTCTCGGATTGCACCTGAAGCCACAAACCACCCTGGTTCGCGGATTGAACCTGAAGGTGAAAACCACCCAGGTTTTTGGGACACCAATTATTCTGCGGACCACCCTAGTTCGCGGATGGCTTCTCCAGCCGCGTGACACTTCCCCACGCGAAGGGTTCCACCTCCAGTACCTCTCGGTGTTCTAATTTTCAAAGCAAGGTTAAATCCTTCTGATCCATCCATGTCCTCCGCGACTCCCTCATTGGACTATTCATTAGCCCCGAGTCGAGGCCTCCACCAGAGCCACCGAATCTGCATGGTGTAACTTTCAGGTGCATCCGCGTGCCATTTTGAGTTCACATACCCACAGTAAACAGGGAAAAAGGGGTTGCCCCGACCCTTGAGCAGATTCTTGAATCATTCCTAGGTTCACATTCCCACAGTAATGCGGAGTATGAGCTCGGGAATCCCATTTCTGCCCGTCTTCTTGCTAAAGGTTCCTCGGAGATGGTAAAATAGCCATAAGAAGGAGTCCCTTATGAACTGCAAGAGAGGAGATGGGCACATGGGCACCCCTTTCCCTCTCCCACTGGGCTTTGTCACTCCGGGTGTCCATCTCGGAGTAAGCCCCGACCTCTTGGGCTGCCTTCATGCGTAAGCCCCACTCCAATTCTCACGGACGCACCTTTCGCGACGTGATCCTCATGTCCCTACAACCTCGTGTTTCTCACACCGAGCATGACTCATGTGGGCTAAGAGTAATCATCGACCATGACATCCTCTTATGGGCCTCCTCAGAGTGTAATACCCAATCCATTATCTTGGTCCTCCTCAGAGTGTAATCCCCAATCCATTATCTTCGGCCTCCTTAGAGTGTAATACCCAATCTATCATTTTGTGCCTCCCCATAATGTAAGCCCCAATCTATCATTTTGGGCCTCTCTAGAGTGTAAACCCCAATCCACTATCTTGGGCCTCCTCAAAGTGTAAGCCCCAATCCACATATTGGGCTGCCCCAGAGCGTAATCCCCACATTAATCCGAACTACGTGGACTTTGATCCCTGCCTCCTAGGTGGGGTATGTAGGAAGCCTCTCCGAGGTTCAAGCCCAACAACGGGTCATTCTGACCCACCTTTCACATCAGTTCTCTGATGACCTCCATTCGAACTACGTGGACTTGGATCCTTAACTCTTAGGTAGGGTACGTAGGAATCCTTCCTGAGGTCCAAGCCCAACAACCGGTAGATCCGATCATCTCCACAATGGTTCACCGCGCCACTCCTAGTGCCGCCTCAAGACACTTCCAACCCTTCGGGGTCATTAACCCAATGAGGGATGGTAAACCTCGGGTATAAATGATTCTGAAGCCATGTGTCCTGTTGACCATTGCCCACCAAGGTTAAATTCATGGATACTATGTTTGGGTATAAACCAATGATTCACAAACAGATGAATACGTCTTAAATCTATAAGAGAGTCCCGGAACAAGCAAAAATTCCCCCCCAAAAAGGGTGTGATGAGCCCGACTTCCCATCCTCTCGACCAATGTGAGTTCTTAAGAGTCGCTGGTCAGACCATCCAGCGAACGCCTGCCTTTAGAAAGTAGGGCCATCAATCATTGGATACGGAGCTATTGGGATTTTCGAGGCCAAAAGCCAAAACCGACGAAACAATCCATTGAAAAACATTTCAAAAACCTATTATGTGCATTAAAATCTCAGTAAGAGTTATAATGAAATGAAAGAAAACATTAGTCCCTCAATATATACAAATCAATGAGATTATACTTTTAAATAACAAAACATATGTTCTTTACCATGCCTCAGGATATTATAATATTTAATTAATAACCAAAATTAATGATAAATCATAAAGTTAACTTGAGGAATCCATAACATTCTTACATTTTACCCCCCACAGTCGCATAGGGAGTTATGTTTGGAATAACCATCAAGAAATATTCCCTAAATCTTTGAGGGGAAACATTAATTTTTACCTCCTTCACATTAACCAATGAATTGGAGAGCTATCTTAGGCTCACCCCCTAGATTTATCAAGAAGCCACCCATATACAAAAACAAATCCCAAGAACCATAACACAATCATAACACATAACAAAAGCATAAAGGAAAGATAACATTTCCACATTGCAATCACAATATATCATTTCTATATATTGACATAATCAATTCATTAATAAAACAATTTTCAATTCCATAATATGTAAAAAGACTATATGTTATATATTTTCATTTAAAAAACTTTACGGATTGTTAAGGAAGGTAGATATCAAATAATCCTCACGACGACGAAAATGTTGTTGTCACCGCGTACAAAAAAATTCCCTTTGTCCTTTATTAAAGTGATACCAAGAAAAAATAATCCTTTTGAATGAAATTAAAATTAAAAATGGATTATACACCATATAAAATCAAGTCATTTATAAATCAAAATATGCCTCAATGAATGGAGATTGATACGAAGTCTGTTACCTTGAGTCCGACTTGTCACGTAAGATCCTTATTTTTTCTAAATAATAAACATAAGTTAACTTATAATGTATTAAGAACATTTTTCATGTTTATTATTTATTTTATATCACTTATTACCATGTTATAAATTTTTCATAATTACTTAAGTAACTATCAGTCGTTTGGCTAATATTTGGTACTTGAGTAAAAAATGAACTTTTTATAATTACAAATTGTCCATGTGGTCAAAATTCCATAATGTCCAGAATTTTATTCATGATTTAAATATCGTTTATATCCCTTATATATGTATTTATAGTATTCAATAACATTTTTATATAATAAATGAAAATCACCTTTCATGGAGATTTTATGTCTTACGTACGCATGACTACTACTTTTTATTTCATTGTTCATATTTAAATTAATGAAAAATAAATGATATGTATGAAAATTATATTTCAAATAAAATATCATATTTTATATATGTTAAATAATTTCTTTAAAACCATATTTTATTCATTCTAAGTACGGAATGATTGAGTCATATCACTTTTTTGGGGAGTTAGTTTTCACTTCCTCAAATGAAATTATCATATTTATACAACATGAAAAAAAGGTATGTTCAAAATGATAATTTCAGAAGCACATAGATAAAATAAATATCATAAATATCATATATAATTAATGATATATTATAATGTCTACCGTGAGACGTGGTAGGGAAAAATCAAACAATCATTGTTTCGTGAGGTAGTACTTTGCCGTAAACAGAAACAATATGATCATATCCATTAGATGGAGGAGTGTGTATGTTTAGTATGTATACATCTAAAAAAACTAGTATATTGAAGATAATGTTTCTGTTATAAAACAATGGAATAAAGATATTTTAGGTGGTTAGAGAAGGAAAATAAAAAAAGAACTTGTTAGAAGATGTTACCCTTAGATCAGGTAACTCTCTTTGGTTTGAACCAAATGGAATTATTAAATTTACTTCTAGCTAGGGTGAGGAATCTTTTAGAAAGATAGGAATGTTCTGATCTTATTGGTGAAAATTTTGGTTGAGAAAAGGGGCTTCATAGGTGTGGGTAATGGGTCAGAGGCGGTCTCCTTTTATGATAGGGAGGAGGGGCACATAAGGATAGTTCGAATTTATTATTTTATTATAAACTAATTATAGATTTAAAAGGGTACCTAACTCATTTAATTTGAATATAAGGTGATTATTAGTTGGAATCATTTCATACAATGGGGTTTATAGAGGTTTTTATCAGGAAATTAACCTTATCTTCCATCATCGTCATTTAGTTAAATTATTTAACTTTTACATTATCCACTTGTATATTCATAATATATGGTTAATATATTAATATTAGAATGCCAAAATACCAAAAAACGGATCATAATAGACATTTGTAACATCATATATGTATGTTGACCTAATATTAGATTAGTAGGATTATTTTATCATCTAATAAAATAGTATTTATTTTAAAAACTCATTTTTGTAAATTTATAAACTATTCATGTCTGAAATTATAAAATAAATATAAAAACATGATTATTTATAAAAACCTACATTAAAAAAAATATAACTTGTTATAATCATCCCTGAAATTCATGGAAGGCATAAAAAGTTTCAAAATAAATTTATTTTTAAATTTTTAATCTCATTTCTTTAAATCATTCATTAATAAGGCAATCACTACATCACCATTGTGTCAAAAATAATATTATTTATATGATGTTTAAAAATTACTAACAAAATAACATGATAATGTAAATGTTTTTTGTTTTTAATGACTATTTTTAGTCAAAATTATCAATTACATAACTTCATATATTTATTTTTACTAAATGATATATGTTTATGCCACATTTTCCTTTACAATAAATTATATTTTATAAAATGTCATTTTCACTTACAAGTTTCTCCAGGGGGTCCCAAAAATGACCAAAGTATGCCCATGGTTGGAAATGTATCGACTAACAGGTTTAAGACAGGTATTAGGGTAATTAAAAATTATTATAATATTATTTTTAACCTTATTTACCAGATTTACCCTTTAACCATGGTAAATAAAATAATTAACGAAGTTAATATTCATAATGTCTACTAATAAAATATACAAATTTAAAACATTTGGACCTCCTTATTCCAAATATATAAATCATTTTTACAAAATTAAAATCACATAATTGGATGAAATTAATTTAAATTAATATCTATTGTTAAAACTAAAAATTGTGTTTTATGAATTAAAAACTACCAAAATATTGATGTGTGTTTATGTCCAATTTAAGAGTGAAATTACTTAAAATGACAAAAATTGGATTAAATGTTAAGAATATAATACAATTACACTTTAAAAACAACTAAATTAAAAATATATCTACATAAATAAATTAGATGAAAATAGATTTTTGACTTAAAATGCATTATTTTTCACTATTCATAAAAAATTTAACTTTATCATAAAAAAAACCAAAAAAATTTATCAATGTAAATTATGATGTACCTCTTCTAAATAATAATTTTTTTTCAAATGGAATACAGAAAAGTGAATGAAACCTGATTTAAAAATGATTCTCTATCAAAACGCATTAAAATGACCATTTATAGTATTATATGCTTAAAATCAGATTCATTATTATTTTAAGCATCTAAAATTGATTAGATAAATGAAAAGACATTTAAAAACATGTATAACCATATTTTAGTTAGTTCCATTTGTTCCCTAAAATACAATGACAATGGATATACTATAGTTTGAAAAAATAATAATAATATATAATTTTTCGGTATATCTCAATGTTGTGTACAACGTAAGATTTAAAAGAAACCTATTGTCGCGTGTTGAGTAATCTATTGAAAAAAAGTTTCATAATTAGGATTAAATTAATATATCATTATTAAATATTAATGTATATAAAAATATAATATTCAATAAATACCAATTTCATTACAATTTATCTTCCGTTAAATTAATTCATATTATAAAAAGTTAATTATAAAAGGTTAATTTATAATAACTTGTCACCACATAATTATAAAGGAAAATTTATAATAAATTATGTACAGATAACCAAAAAAGTATAATTATGTTAAAATTTCAAAAGATAAATTTAAAGAAAGATTTTTGATAAGTTATTCAATGATTATTATAAACTAATAATTATTAACAAATTATAGAATACTAATTATAGATGGATAATTTGGGTAAAATTAGCAAGTGTTGATCGTAAAATGATTATTTAGTGTAAATTATAAAGAGACAATTATAAAAAGTTATTTCTAAGAAATAATAAAAATCTAATTATTATTAAGGAGAATGTTTTTGGCCCATGCGCAGACCTAGAATGATAATTTATAAGTTATCCATGAGATATAATGTATCTTTAAATGTGATACATTATATATTTTTAGAATAAATAATTTGGTTTTGGTTATATGAACCATTGAAAAACCATTAGCATTAAAAATTAATGTTTATTATAAAATTTTCATGAATAAGTTTTCTTAATTTCCGAGGTTTCCACTCTATTATTCAAACCACATAGGGTATTTTATCTACACCTATGACATTGGTGACTTTTGATATAATAATTTACATACCATCATGGGATATCATTTCTCATTTTTTCATGGTATGATTTTTTGTGAGTGAAAAATGATATTCAATCGTGAATTGTGATTGCATGTGAATGTGTTTGTGTGGACTATGATATGGTATGATTTGATTCCATGAGAATTATGTTATACCAAGATTCCATGATTATTCTTAATTAAATGGTTTATGCATATGAGGATTATATATTTCTCATGATGTGTTTTATGGTTGTTATAATTCAATGATATTTCTGGTTTCTATTAGGTGGATTGGTACGTGTATTGATGATAGGTGACTATCAAAGTATGATTAATCCTTATACAGTACACACATGGTGATCCAGAGAAGGTAACAGTGGTTCATGATAAAATTATAACATGTATAATACTAGATACCCTATGTATTTTTTAATATATATAGAGAATATATTACTTGTGGATTTCAAAGTGTTGCTGGATGCTATGTGGATTCAATTTAGGTTTTAGATAATTAATTCCTTGTATAATTTTTAGTATCACCTATTTCTATATGGATTCATGGGAGTTTACTTGCTCAATTACAAGTGGGTTTCTTTGTGACACACCAATAACGTTTTTTCTTATTATAATCTCTAACATATACAATATTACATATACATTCATGGATCCGATGTAGGTACCACCAGGGGTTTGTGGTATCATGGATAAAATATGACCACTTGAATTTTTATTTCATTGTTATTCTTAGTTTGTACTGATTGATATTAGGATATACACTATTATACCTTAGAACATGAGAAAAGACTTATTAGAGGTGTCCTAGAGAGTCTTTTATTCACAACCACTAAGAAATTTCAATTCTGTTTTAGATTTCATGAGGTATCCAATGAATGAAAAGGGGCCCGTGGTTGATAGTTGTGCTGAGGATGGTTGGTATGGTGGTGGGCTTGGAAAACCCCTAGCCACATATATTGTTCATTGTTTATTTATTTTTTAATTTAGTCTGTTTAAACTGGAAAATATTTCCCCTTTTATGAGATTCTTAAATACTTGACAAAATTAGTTTTTTTGCCTATTTATATTGTTTACTATAATGATTTATTATAATTATTATTGTCTATTATTGATATTATGTAATTATAATGAAGGTATAGCCTCCCAAATTTTAGACTCATACCCTTTCCTTCATTTCATGGAATCATACTTAGTTAGAGGCACCCATGAAGTCATGTTGGGCTCCAACTTGGTCTTAGTAGTTTAGGTTGGGATGCTAAATTTGCATCCTACTTCATTTTTAACTTTCTTATGTGTAAAATAATTATTAATAAGAAATTATTAGTTGAATAATCATAGAAATAATCAAGTTCTATATCATTTCATATTAACCACAAAGTGTAAACTTTCTTGGTTTTTTTATTAACATTATCATAAACTCTATAGTTATTTAAACCATTAAAGTCATAATAACATTATCTACATAACCATAAAACTTACATAATGTAGAGGTTTTAGTCTATAATTATATTTCATACATTATTCCTGGATAGTTTAGATGGATAATATTATAGAATTAGGTTATACCATGAATATAATGAACCCATAGATTAGAAGTGGATTATTTTATTCAGTATCCATTTTTTACAAAATATACAACCATTAGAATTAAACAAAATTTTATTAAAAAAATAATAATAACATTCAAATTATGTTTTCATTCTTACACATCCTCAAACCCAGTGAAAAAAATAAAACATTAGATGAGAACATAAAAATATTTAATGAACATGAACAGAAAAAATACATTTCTCAAGGGAAAAATAAGAAAACCAATAAAATAAATTCAATTATAACATTATTCCTTGATTATATGAAATAATTCATTCAAACATTAAATGAAACAAAAAAATATATTATAGAAAAACATAAAACCATAACAAGACATTAGAATCCCATTTTAGAAAATCCAGAGTATCATATTTAAAACCCATTTTAATAAGAAGTCAAAAATAACTATATGACAACTAAATCTTTAGGAAAAGCTATATTGCCTAACTCCCTATTTATTTACTTTTATGACATGAAACATTATCATATGAATTATAGAGGTATAATGGGGCCCACCATTCAAATAAGCTATATCAGGAGCACCCATATTCATGGGATATAATGTGTATAAGTCCATCACATAAGCAATATTAGGCTCACCCATGTCATAAATATACTCATCAAGTAATGTATCATGAAGAAAACATGTTATTTTTGTAACATGTTATCATTAAAACATTGAAACAAACATTTGACCCCATATGAAAAACACTTTTGGACATTAAAATATCAATTTCATTTAATAATCAAATTTTTAAATCTAAAATACCCATAAAATAAGGAAATTGGACTTTTTATTTATGATAAATGAAATCATTGAATGTAATTCTAAAATTAAATAATGTCTTTGGTAGTGGTAAAAGTTAATGTCACTGAATTTGTTAAAATAAAAGTATCCTTCTATCTTATGTAAAAAGTAAAAAAATTCTATAAAAAAATTCCAATTAAAAAACTTTTAATTAAATTTAAAGGTAAAATAAAATATCATTTATAATTATTTTATTTCCATATAAATACATTAGAAATATATTTTTAAAAATATTGACATTGAAGACAGATTGTGGGAATGAAAACATTAAATTAGGAGATTTAAAATAAAATACACTAGCTTGAGTCCGACTGATCAAATATGTTCATATCATATTTAATCATATATAGATTTTATTTATTTACTTTATTGAGAACTTTTTTCAGGATCATATTTCCAATCACATATATTTTATTGTAAATTACTTAATAAAATATGTTCATGTCTGATGTTTTGATGATATTTCGCTCATGTGTCCAAAATGACTTTGGTAGGTTAACTATAATAAAACTGATAATTAATAAAACTTATATAGAATATTATTCCCAAAATATTTATCATTTTCATTTGTTAATTTTACATTTAGAACTAATCATTAAGTTTGGATATGAAAAATGAACTATGTTGGCATCTTGTAGATGGAATATTGTATATACGCTAGAGTAACATATATGTTTTTAAAAGTTCATTATAGAAACAAGGTAATTATTATTTAAACATTACATATTTTTCATTATATTATTCATATAGGTATTATTTATTTTATTGACCTTATATACTATCAATGTGACATTGAAATGAAAAACTAATTACATCGCATTGTGGAGGTGGTAATTTACATGTATGCATTAATGACATTATAATTTTTCAATTAATGGAATGGTAATAAAATACATGATATATTAATTTTAATTAAGTATTACTGTGTCATAAATTTCATATATATATATTCATTAAAATTGTCGACATAAATAGTGGTGAGATGTAGATATGGGAAATTAATTACATCGGTTCACAAGCTGACAATATACCATACAGATGAACGATGATTGTATTTCTCATTCGATGGGAGATGATATTGGTAAAGGATATTACATTTGAAAAAACACATATAATTATATTTAACATATTTTTTTAATTTTATTATTATTTAATATGTTTTGAAAAATGTTGAGTAATAAATAATAGAGAAATTCATAGTTAAGAAATATATTTCTTCAACGGACAACCAATTATGGTTTAAATCAAAATATGTCCATCAAATGTTTTGTGATAAAAAAGGTCTCTATAATGGGGGGATGGGTGTACATAATTGATTTGGATTGATATTTTATGATGAATTTTTTTTGATGTTTGATGAAAAGAAGAGAGGAGGTTCCCTTTTTTAAGAGTGGGGAGGTGCACACTTCAAAATATCATAATATATTGAATTAATATAAATTAATTTTCATAATAAAATGGATTGAAATTGATAAAATTGTATAATAATATGGGAGGTTCCCTTTTTGTTTTATCCCACTACAAACCATTGTAAAAATTATAGAGATATCAATGTTTTGAATATTCTGGTGTAAAAATAGTAATTATAAAAGGGGTGTTGTCCAATAAATTAATAGTGGATGATATCTTAAACAATTCCAACTCACTTTTAATATTAAATTTTTTAGTAACATTAAATTATTTAATAAAATTTAATTTATTATAAACCCTTATTAAAAACATTTTTGGAGCTATTAAATATATCTGACATTTAAAATATCATGAATGAAAATGAATTAAAATATAATTCTTTCAAACTTCCATAAAAGTATGTTTATATCAATAATATTTGTGATACAATATAATTAATTAAAATTATATTAATTTAAATAAATTAAATCATTTATTTGATATTCATTTTATTTAATTAAATTTTCTTTCAGTGTTGCATAAGAATGTGAGGTATTTATTGAAATAAAAAAATATAAATAATCTTAAATGATAAATATAAATAATGTATATTTAAATTTTATTTTTGTAAAAAATTCCTTCTACTTATCCCAATTTCAATAATTTAATTATAATAAAACAAATATAATGTATTTTTTGACTATACATATATAAAACATTATAATGTTCAAAGACACATAGAAATTGAAAAAAGGTGATAAATTTCAATTTTGAAAGATTATGGATGAAAAATAACCATCCAATATAAATAAGACAAGTGGTTGGATACCTTTTAGTCCTTATCATATTTTTAACCATTAATTTACTAATAGTAAATGTACCGTTATAAAATATTTAATATGATAATTATTCATAATGACTAAAAAGGGGAATATTTACACTATTTGACTTCAAAATTCCAAAATGATATTTATTTTTGAAGATTCGATTAATATAAGTGTAAATTTTTAATTTATAATTAAATTAAAAAACATGATGAATTTATTGAAAATATGAATTATAATTATTACAATACTTTTATATAAAATTTAAATAAAAAATACATATTAAAGAGCATAATTGGATTTTAATTAATAAATAGATATATTTTAGTTATTTAGTTAATTAAAAACTAAATATATCTAGGTAATTATATTAAAATAAAATATATTTTCCAATCAAAATTCGTATTTTTCCAAAATCATGAATAAATAACCCATTTCAAAAAATTCATAAAAGATTATCCTATGATGATTTAGACCTATCGAGTTCAAAAATGAATTTCATTTAAAAAAACATTCTATGAATTTTATATAATTATTTTATATAAATCCACATAATAAATGAAACATAATTTATTTAGAGATAAAGATAAATCAAATTTGAATAAAAATTTACATTTTATTTTTATAAGGAATATAGAACTATATAATAATGTTAATTAAAATTTGTATAGTATTTATCATAATATTATATGTTTTTTGAAAAAACCCAAAAAAACCTATGATAATAAAATATTTATGTTTTAAAGTTTAATGATAATATAATTTATTTTATTGGACATTTAACATTGGTTGTCTAGTAATGAAATCAGATTGTAACAGAATCCCTTGCCTCAACTATCATCATGATCCATAATAATTAAAACCTACTATATAATAAAAATATATTTATATTAAATATATAAAATAACTATATTCATATATATATATCATTCCCTCATGATTTCAAATTAGACTTTTTATTAGTATTTCATTATCAAAAATAATTATTCGGGGAAAATATGTATAATTTCCTTGAATGTTTTGGTTTGACGGTTCTTTTATTTCATAGTTTTCAGGGTTTGAATGTATATTTATTATAAAACAATTAATAAATACCATATAAATTAATTTTATATACTTTTTAACTATTTATATAAATTAGTTCTGAAAATTGAATTACATCCGTTCCTAGAGACGATAGTCTATACTTACACAAGAGTTAAATTTACACATTTATATGGATAACAAAAAGGTAAATAGTAATTCCTCGTTATATAAACATTATTATATTATAATGATAACATATATTAATTAAATCTATCCTTATTAACATCCATGAAATCTGGAAATTACACATTAATCACATTGGTTCTTGTATGTGGTACCCCACACTTACAAATATGTGATGTTATTTATTAAAAAAGATGGTCTGGAAATTATATATATATATATTATAATAATTATATAATATCAAATATTATATATATATAAAATATAAACATTAAATATTTATCATTAATCAACTATGAAATATGGTGATGGAAAACTAAATACATTGATTCATGAATATGGTATTCCATACAAAAACATAAGCAATGATTTCATTTTCGCATAGATGGGAAAGGAGAGGAAAGTTGGTTTCTCAATAATGATAATAAATTATTAGTATATTGGTGATATTGGATTCATTAATTTAGTATATTTACAACAAATTTAGAAGAATTATAAGTAGAAATATACATTTATATAGTCGGTTGATACAATTACATCTTAGGTGGAAGACAACCTTTTTTGTACACACTAAGACTTATTCGGATTGTAATATGGTATCAAAAGAAGATCAAGAAATTTATTTAGTAATATAGGAAGGGTATTGGGTAGATATTTTCCAATATTTAGTGAAAAATTTTTAAATAAGGGAAAATAAGATTTTCCCCTTTACAAGTGAGAGGATTATCACCGATGGAATTACATAAAAGATTAAAAAAATATAAAATCTCATATTTATGAAAAGGGAAAAATTGAAATTAATTAAATTATATGATAATACATGGGAAAAAATTAATCAAAACATAGTGTTTATACATGTTCATGTGTTCTTTTTACCCATATCTCTTAGTTTGACCCCTCTAGTAAAACTATTTTAATCCTAACTATGAGAAATTTATTTATTACTAATCCTACTATTTTTATTAACAAATAGAAAATTATGATTTTTTAAAAACAATGATATTTTTATTCCAAAAATAAAACCATTTTATCAAATTAATTTTCTTATAAGTATTAAAAATATAATTTTAATTAATTACGTAAAATATAATTGAACCCATTAATAAGTGGAATTCACAAGTATAAAATTGAATTTATTCTCATTAAATTCCTTGTAAAAACCATTATATTAATGCTAAAAATTTAATTTTATAAATATTCATTAAAATAATTTATAAATAATGATAATTTTTATTTTATTAAAATGAAAACACATTACACACTTAAAACCATTTTTTTAGAAACACGTCATGTTTATATTCAAATGATTTTATTTAATTGATAACTACTAATTAGTAATGAATTAAATTTATATATTTTAAAAAATAGTTTATTATATATTTAATGTTATTTAATACTTTAAAAAACCTAAATTATATTTTTAGTAAAACATACCTGAGATAAGAATGCCCAAAAAAATATTCAAAATAGTCCATTACAAACATCATATATATTATGTGAATTGGAAATAATATTAAATAACCATATTTAATATATTGAAAATCTAATTATATTTATATTATAATTTATAATAATTAATGAGTAAATTTAAGTGCTTCATATAAAAAAATATTATCAAACATTAAATTATTTTGAAGAGAAATATATCATAAAATATTGAGGTGTTATACACTCTTTGAGGCCAATGGTCATGATGAATAGTGTTCATTAGAGTCATATTAATTACATAACATTTAATAATAATAAAGTTTTCAAGAGATTATATATGCAATGATGTATATTTTATCTCTCTTGTGAAAAAAGAGCTTCATGACACACTAACATATATGTGAACCAAATATGAATTTATTTGTAGTAATATATGAATATTATAGAGAAGTATTATATTTACATTCAGTTTAGAAGAATGAGTTTCCATGTTTTAATATATTTAAATTAAATTGGTGTAGCGAGTTCACATTGAACATTATAACTTCAATACATTATTTTAGATTTAGTACAATTACAATTCTATATTATATTATATATCGAAATTGTTAGTTATGGTGAACCATGTAAAACTTGTGTTTCTCATCTAGCCTTTTATTTCCATATATATATATATATATTATAAAGAGGTATAATGTATTTTATTTACCAAAAAAACAATATTGAATGGGAGATTTATTAATAAGGTATACCCTAATCCCTCCCCATTGTATGGTATTTTACAAACTAGGGCCATCAATTAGTATCCTAGATAATGGTTAAATTATTTTTAATTAAATTATTTGATGTAGTTAAACAAAAAAGGATACTAATATTTGATTGAATCAAATATTAATTAGGGAATAATTAGATAAGATTCAATTTCATATTGTTATAAATTAATGTTTTCATGGATGGGATGCATGGATTTCTACCAATACATATAGTGTATCTTTTTTAATAGTATATAAAATATAATTAGATTTTTATTCTATAAGATTAAATTATTCATGGGTTATAATTATGTAATATAATCTACATGAGGGTGATGTTAGGTAAATACCCACATGAAATGTGTGAAATTCTAATAAATATCAAAAAGGTGATTAAAAAAATTATAAGACACAATGTAGGTTCTTTGTAATTTACATGAAGTATTGGGAATTAACCAAAATGAATCTTTGGATTAATTATTCAAAATATTGAATATAGTTATAGAGGAAACCCATTATATCGTAGAAATCCTCGATGATGTATGGATTTATAAATGCATCGTGATAATTTTAACACCATGTTTCAATTTATAAATCATTTTAATTAAGTATATGTATCAAAAGGAACTTTCTTTGAATATTTTACACAATACTATAGTTATATAAAAAATTAGAAATGATAATTTGTGGAACAAAAGTACACAAAAAATATGAAATAGAGGATATTCATGAATAATATTATGTGAATAAATCCATTTCATTTTTCCATCAAATATACAAAGATGAAATTAATGGTTAATGTAAAAAATTACACTCAATGTATTTTGATGAGGAAAGGTTGTTCTCTTTATAGTAACATGTCCCAAGAGCATTCAATATGATGATGAAAATAATGAAATTATAATGAAGAATTTTTTCCCAAATTTAAAGATTAATATAATCACTATGTGTAAATTCATCAAGAATAAAAACATATTTTCAGGAGAAAAAATAGTTCAAAGGAAGGTAAGGTATAAAAAATTAAAAACTCAAAAGACTATAATGAAAATTTTATGGTGATTATTTTGAAAAATACCTATTAAAGTTAAGATAGTGATGATGAAAATTAATAAGTATAAGTATGATATGATATCCACGTTGAATTGTAGGCTCCATTTTAAGAGAGAAATGCTTGGAGAGATAAAATAATGAAATCCAACAGAATGGTTCATGATTAAAAACTCTATATATTCCATTATTAAGTGGAATAACCATAAATTAATATATTAATTAAATTTCTCAACAAAAAAATATAAATAAATGATGTTTTTTAGTATAATATCAAAATTGAAAAACATTATTGATTTTTGGATGGTTTGAATAAAATAATAAAATATAACGTTATACATATTTGAGAACATGGTGGGAGTCTCTAACCTGTGGTGTTAAATATTTCATCATGAGAGGCTCATGACTGGTGGGATGATATTAGAAAAACTAATCACACATTAGAACAAATATTATAGTGGATCATGGAGATCCAAATTACAATAAAATGTTTTTTACGAGCATCGAAATACATAAAATAAAAAATTGGCTTTTATGAGGCATGATGAGAAATAAAAAGAATAGATGGCTCACTCTATACGAAAAGAACCCAATCTCTGTTTCAAAGAAGATTTGGTTATGGGTTAGAATGAGTAGAATTAGGGAAGTAAATATATATTAAGTTATATATAAAATATACAAATGGATTCATCTTGTATTAGGTGTTCTTGTTTTGGAAAATGGGATATTAAAAAAATGTATTTATAATTTCCCAATGTTACTGAATGGAAGAAGAGTAAAAAATGTAACCAAATAGAATTTAATTTCACAAGAATGTTTTTGAGGGTAAATATTTTTAGTTTGGAGTAATTATATATATATAATGATATTAATCATCAATAATGTAGAGGAACATGTCAATATAGACCCAAAATGGTCAAACTTGGATCCTTAAGGAATCATCAAGTGAGGTGAAAGTGAAAATTCAATATATTTCTAATATTGTGTTGGTAAATTATAATATGATATTAATCATGTATGTTAATCCACACAAACTAAAAAACCAAATACATAGATTAAAAGGATAATTAAGCAAATAGATGTTTTATATATTTCAAATAAATAACCAGATCATGTTAGCTTATAGATCATTGATAGTGGATAAAAATCCCATATTAGGTAACATAATGGTCCTATAATTTGAATCAATATAAATTGGAAAGGTTTTTTAGGTGTAGAAATATTTATGGCCTACTAATTTTTGTGCCTATGAAATCCATATTTATGGGCCATATAGAAGAGACAAGAAAACATGCTTTTCTATGAAGGTCGCAGTAAAAACCCTCTTAGTTTCAATCAACTTTGTAAATCTGGGCATGAAATAACATATACTAAGAATACTTATATCAATATGTGGAAATTAATTATTTTGATAATACATGAGAATCACACGAAGTGGAAGGTCTGTCTTGTGTGTTGAGGATAAGATATTGTCGTTGTATCCAATAATGTATGAAAATAGTTTATGGAATAAAAAAATATAAATTTTAGACAAACACAGATGGAAAATATGATGAAATGAACTGTATCTCTAGATCTCACAAAGCTATAATGTGATTTTACTCACTATTGTGATACTTTCAAAAAGGATATACTACTCGGAAGACATATAAGGTATAAAAAGGTCAACTAGAGTGTATGAACTTGTACATATTTATGTTATAGACCTATATCCCCCTTATCTATATATGGGAGTTCATACATGACTGTTTTCAAAATTTACTTTAGTAGGATAGAGTGGACTATTATTGTAAATCATAATTTTGAGGGTTTTAGTTTCATAACACAATATTATAGAGGAGTAGAAAAAAATGTGTCGATAGAAAATTATGAAATTTTTAACCACTAATGGAATTGAGTTTAATAACAACCACGTGGATGAATAACATAACAGGAATCAATAATTAACCAATTCAATATATTCTGTAATCCATTGTATAATAGAGTTGGTAAAAAGGAAAAATCATTAAAAATTGGATGTAATAATGATTATTGAAAGAAACTATCTAGAAATGTTTTAGAATGATGTGTTCTAAACAATGATCAAATTTTATTACAATTATTTGTTGTATCTCATAAGAAGATAATACATAATATGTGGTATGATTTGGAATTAATCCAACATTAAAGTACTTTTTTAATATTCAAAATTTTGTTTTTATTATCAATATTGAGAAACACATGATGTTTAAATTCCATAGAGATGAAGGGTTATATCGTGGATAATCAAATAAATGAAACAAAATATAAATTCTTTAATAAGTGAAGAGTAAAGGTTGTTGAGATAGATGATATCAATGTGGATGAGATCAAGAAGAATACTCATAAAAATTAGTGAGTAGTTTTTGGATGATAATGATAAGGAATTTAGGAACTCAGTGTTAGTGAAAGTTACTAAGGAAGACATAGAGGAAGGTAATGATGATTTGTACGATAACATAGGAGTTTTATCTGGAACGATGACAATGAGTCACGAAGATTTTGATGAGTATAACATCATCGATGATCAGAATATGATATTACAAACTATGAAAATGATGCATCTATAGAAAATAGAATTCTGAAAAGAGGAAGAATAAATACATTTCTAAGAATCTATAAAACATGATATTTTGGTTCATATAGTGAATTAAGAGCTTGATTATATTTATAAGATTTAGAATTGGGTGGTTTTTTTTGAGTATGATAGACCATAACAACATAAGGACTATTTTATTGATGCTAATAGACAAGAGAAACATCAATAAAAAATAATTCTTTAGTAATAATAAGAATGAATATGACATACAAATTTAAAATAATTAACAATTAGTGTTAACGAGATACTCCCATATAAAAAAAGTTTCTTTTGACGGTAAATTTTCACCCATTTAATGGTTCGACACAATTAATATATTCATAGCCATAATAGTGAAAATAAATCTCAAATGTTTAATGGATTAAACATTATAATATATTCATGTAGTTTTATATAATGTGATATAAATTAAACAACCAGATATTTTTATTGTCTTTGGAGATGAAAATAATGTATTTTAAAAAATAATGGCTATTTATGGGATGATAAATGAAGAAAAATGTGGTATTCAAAACTGGATCAAAACATGAAGAATCTTATTTTCCGTACACATGTAGATTATTGTAATTTATATATAAATTATGTGATTGGTGATCTAATTTTTGTGTTTTTATATGATGATGATATATATTTTACATGATATAATAAATAATGACGTAAACAATTTTTCGAGTTCATGAAGTCTGAGATTAAAATTTCAATGATTGGTGACATGATAATTTTACATGGTTTAAAAATGATACAATAATTAA
Organism: Viscum album; assembly: GCA_963277665.1. Classification (NCBI taxonomy): domain Eukaryota; kingdom Viridiplantae; phylum Streptophyta; class Magnoliopsida; order Santalales; family Viscaceae; genus Viscum; species Viscum album. The sequence continues at coordinate 1,216,887,680 of OY728137.1, forward strand.
ATTTCACATTTATATCTCAATATAAATATTCCGTGGAGGATTTTATAATATTTTCAATGGATAATTCTAAGGATATGGAATCTCTGGTTTCTTCCAAAATCAACAAAAGATAATGAAGGAAATGTTGTAACTGTCATTGAATTCATGAATATCATTTGGAGCCTGTTTTACTTGAATACAACATGAACCAATAGTTTTTTCACATTCTTTATATAATAATATCAAATTAGCCCCAATGATATAAAAATTAATTATTTATAATATAATTCTATTAAAAATGAAAGTCCTGGTGTATTTTATCTTCATGTATAATGAGAATTAGAATTTTATTTATGGGGATATAAATATGTGGATAAGAGCAGTTCAAAATATCATAGGATGTCAATATTAGGATGTTCCATATATTTTTTAGTATCTTTATATCATATATTAAAATAAAACAATAATATATTTCATGGAGAATTGTAGAAGATAAATATATTGCGGAGAATCAATCCCACGCACAATTTCTATCAATGAAAAATAATTTATATTACATGGGGGTTGAAGTGAAGTCTCTAATCAAACCCAATTGTGATAAATAGCTGAAAAAATCCTAAAGAGAATATTTTCAATCAAAATTAATATAAAATATTACTTCATTAAGTACAAAGTGTAAAATTGTTTAGTGAGGCCTGAATATGCATCAATTGAACATTATGATGTAGAAATATTGAATAATGTTGAAACCAATAGTTCATTTGAAAAACAAAATCAGGATATCAAGGTATTTGTTGAATCCCTGGACATAATCTTTTTTGATAAGGAACCATCACTCCCTTATGTGTTGTGTATTATTACCCATGTACAATTTTTTTCATTTTCCATGTTTAAAATCACTAATGAATTCAATTTTATGTTAATTTGAAATAGGGGATGGATATTATTGGTTACTGAGGAAAATTTGTTGATATGGTTATGAAATAAATAGATTTAATTTAAAATACAAAAATTATAATGCTGTAATTTCAAGAATTTACAAATAAAAAAATGGTGACATTTGAGTTCATTAATGAATTAGATATGAAATATGAGTGATGGAGTTGTATTGTTAGTTGAATTTGTTTTAAAATTTTCCCCAATGAATATTAATCAGCAACAGCATTTTGTACCATATTTCAAACAAAATTAGTATTGATTATGTAGTTTATATTAATAAAGGATCAACTACTAGTATCAAGAAAGAAAATATTCATTAATGAAATGTAATTTTAATATTGTGTATCAAATAAAGCTTCTCTTATATTGTATAAGAGTCTGTTTTGAGTATGTAATTTATCTCAATATGATGTTATTGAGAATGAGAAGATGTAGTGACAAACGTACTAGGATTTTTTTTGAAAAAATATTATATGTGGTTTCTATGTGTTATTAATAAATATATGTTGGGAGATTATTGCGAAAAAACACACATAATGAATTTTTTGTATTATTTGATCATTAATGTTGATAAATAATCTTGATCAGTGGTTTTGAAAACATCTAGAGGTTATAAAAATTAGTCTGATAAAGGTGGTTTCATTTTAAAATTCTTATTATATAGTCATTGATGTTGAGTACATAGATCAAGAAGTTTAATTATGTGTACTATGATTAAAAATTCTTGAAATCCGGATGGCTGTTCTAATATGATAGATTATAAGGTCAGAGCATGTGGACCATCTGGTCTAGTGCATCACTTATGCCGTATATATATAGATCATTGAATGAACTACATATTTGTAAAGATGAATTTAGTACATAGTTTTATGGAGTTATGTAGTAAATAGAAATTTTATGTTATTATCTAGCCATTGTGAAATAGAGTTCCCATGTTGTGAATTTTCTGTATCCTACATGATGTCGAGTTCATGGTATGATATGCAATTATAAAGTAGATCAATTTTACTTAAGGGATTAATAGTAATAAATATTATTGTGTTATCATATAAATTAATTAAAAATGGACCCTTAATCACATTATTAGAAATATAATATTTTATTATATACAATCATCAGAGAAGTAATTAAACAATGATGGAAACTATGTTTTTGAGCTGAATTTTTTAGAAGGGATTTTGTGGATAAGTTTTCTATAGTGTTTGAAATCCTGGTGAATTGGGCTCCATGAAATTAATGTATGTGTGGAATGTTTTGATTTCATAAAGGAGTAGTTAACATATGATTATTGGTAGTTATTAGTCAATTTTGAATAGGAGTCCTCATCTATGAACTGGAGTACATGGTGAGTGGACATTGTGATGTCAATGTTCACAGTGAATAGTATTATTTAAATGCATGTGTGAAGAATAAAAATTCATTATGTATATTTCTAGGAAGTAAACTATGTTAAAATGAAATTTTCATCTCTCTCAAGAAAATGAAGCTTCTTTAACACATTAACAAGTGTGTAATAAAAATATAAACAAATTAAGAATAATAAAAGAATCAATTGGAATAGAAACATGTTACCTACAATTGAGAGTGTTTTGAGTTTTAAAGAATTAATGTTTGTAAACTAATGGGGTAATTTGTTTGATCTACGTATTATGAAATTAGAGAGTTGTTTTGGATCTGACCACATAGGGACAATCAATTATTAAATTTTATTTCGCCTGATAATTCCATATTTATACAGAGGACCCACAAGAAGATTCTACATGAAGAGGGTGGCACATTTATAATGTTTTGAATAAAAATATCATTTAAAAGTTCTTCTTAATAAATTAGGGTGTTTTATTTTCATTCATGAGTCATCATTGGGTCCATGAAATAATTTTTTTTACTATAACCCATCAAATTTCCCATGACTTAGTATTGTTTCCTTCTTGTTTGGTTTTATTACTTTAGTTACATAAATATGCTCTCATATGTCATGCTTCTAGGATTGGGTTATTAATCAAGGGATAATCCAGTGTCCACTTTTTCAATATACAATTATTTCCCATTGAAATATATTATCCCCAATATATAAATATTAATTAAACACACAAAATAAATTTGGGATATCTCTAAAATAATCTGAAAATAATTTTAAATTCGATGATGGAAAAATATTAATTGGTTATTAATATTACTAAAATATATTAAAAATAAATAAAGGAACTATTAATTCTTATATATTATCAATATTCAAGGGATTTTATCAATGAAAAATATTTTATAATATTTTTCTCATCAATGTCGAAAACAATATTGCTCGAAATGAAAAAATAGTCGATTATTTTAAAATGAATCATGGAAGGAATAGATCATCCGATATCAAAAATTTGTAAGAGTCTACCATATATATTAATGAATATATATATATATAATCCCATTCATTTTAACGAAAAAAATTGAAATCATATGGATACTTCTTTCAATAAAGGTTGTATCATTATTTGGTAGAAAAGGTATAAATATAATAGTGGGCTAACATCACTTTTAAAAAATATTAATAAGACAAATATGAGATATCGAGGGGAAACTAAAATGATGTTATTGTTTTTTTATTTTTTTTACACAAGTCAGTGACTCTATGATTAATTTTTTTAATGAAATAAATCAGGTTTAAAGAAAACGGTTGAATATTACAAATATCTTGAACATATGACAATATTTTTTTTTGATGAAATCAAATACATGAGTACAATATACTTATATGAGTTAAAAGTGTTATATTATTTGAATAATTAATAGCCATGATTATTATTTATATTTATAGGAGTTAAAATGGGTAATATGATCATAAAATTAATTCATATTTTGTATCTATCATTTTATTTTTAATTAAAATATAATAGACAAGGTAATAGAGATTACCTATCATTCGACAATTTCCATTTCTAAATATTTTAGCGTTTTCAACACAATATATGATTCAAAGTTGTTGGACCTAGGGGAAAATATATTTATACCAAAAATAAGTATTATAAGTGATACTAAGAATATTTTCATAGATTTAATTTAGTTTTAGAGATGGTTTTATATTCTAAATTATAGGAAATTTTATTTAGTGATGTCATCATGAAGGAAAATAAAGCGTGTAGTGACTCAAAAAATAAATCCTTCTCAAGAATTAATTATGAAAATTTGATTCTGAGTATCTTGTTTCAATATTTTTAATTCATTATTACTATAATTGTGTTTTTATAAGGATATACTACTCCTAGAAGTGAATTGAGTCACTACAGCACATTTAATGGAAGTTACAAGCCATCTATATTATGATAGCATAAAATAATCACCAGTTTGAGATCACTTATATTACTAAAGAATTTCAATGTGTTCCATGTTGGTTGTTTTATTAGATAAATTTTAAATCATTACTATAGACACACGTTGTTAAATTTGTTGTGTGTGTAAGAGAACACTATAGAGAATTTTTTATGTAAACAAAATGTAAATAGTCAATAATTCATGGATTTTATTATTGATATTCTAAAATTTTAAATGAATCCATTAAAACATGTATTGTATAAATAATAAATCCCTTGAGTGATTAGTCAACATGCACTTATGATGCACAATAAAATAAAAGGCCCACATTAAGTATTCTTTTATAAGAGGATCTATGGATGTTAAATTTTGCAATCTATATCCAAAGATTGACTAGAATTCTTATATGAATTTTATTCATTAGACATTCAAATATCTCTCTCTAATGATTGGGATTGAAATAAAAAAAATTTCTATCACCCATCACTAAAATAAAATATCTATATGATCATGACAATGAAGAATAAAAATTAAAACAAAAAACCATGTATGCAATTCATTTTGGATATCATAGTGATCATCAACTAATAATCATACAATTCAAGGATAATCATGTATGCACTTATGTTCATGAAAAAATAAATATAATTAAAATATTGAGAGATATTATTTTTAATGAGGAATAATTGAGATCCTGATCCATTATCTATCCAGCCTCTTTATACAATGTAATGAACATCCCAAGGTATCCCTTATTTTTTTCAATGAGTTAAATTTTTTCCTTCCTCTTAAACAATCATTAAAAGTTTTATGAATTTTCATTGGTATGATACACTGAGACTCCTCCACATCTAAAAATATATATGAAATCTAACATCCTTCAACAACCACTATTAACCTAATCCATTATCCTTTCCTTTGTTCCATATTTCATTCTCTCCAAGGTCATTTTCCAAATGCATGTGTTGTTAAAGGGTAACCAGATATACGTAGAAAATTTGAAACCATGCTTCTCCTTATTGAATTTTTTCATCTATCCTCATACATTATGTAATAACTCTTATGGTACACACTTAATTACTTCCATAAAAATTAGTAATAAAATATTTCTTTTTTGTTTATAGATTTTTATAGAAATTATTAGATTTATTAAATGGATCATCAAATTTTCCTTACTTTATTTTTATAAAATCAAAAAAAAATATGTTAGTATCAAAAGGTAATTACCACATTTAAATATGTGGTTCCATGATTATTATACTAAATTATGGATCCATAAATATCGTTTCTAGAAAAAAATGTTATATTATGAGTTTTAAAGCAATTATGTTGGAATGAAAACCATTTTTATAACCTATAAAAATTATTCCCCCAACCACTAGATATTATTAAATATAAAAACGGCTATACCAAATGATTATACAAATTTTTTGTAAAAATATCTTAAAATTTAATAAGACAAGAAGTTCTTTAGAACTATTGTTATAGTTGAATATAATAGTAGTTTAAAAAAATGTTTTTTATTTTACCATGCCATAGGAAAAACATTTTATCCTTATTATTCCCCAAAAAAACTACAATGAATATATAAATGTCAAAAAATAAAACATTTATTAATATAGTCAGTGTAAAAATTTAAAAATTGAACAAATATTATCTATTTTGATATTTAATAAGTTGATAACATCCCAGATGATTCATAACACATATATGAAATCATATTTTGTCATCAAACTCTTTGCACAAAGTTGTGTCATAAATATAAGTTCAAAATTTTGATGGATCAATATCTTACCCATAACCCTAACTGCCATTTTCTTAGTCACTATAATCATCTCCCTCATGAGCATATTTACTGGCATCATCCCATCATACATCTCCATTTCCATTACCACCAGGAATGTAATTACCTCAATGACAACTAGGAAAATCACCTCTATCATCAAACGAATCATATAAAATTTCATTGATGACATACATGTATCAAAAAAATTTGGGTCATCTTGTGGGATTTATATACATAAAGCGTCCATAACATCAATAAACTACTCATTGGACTTATTTGCTTATTTCATGATCATCCATTGCTAATTTATATCATATACTGCCATTGTCAGTGAATATATTTTAACTACACATTCCTCCTTATTATCGATGATACCAGATCTATTAGAGGAGCTGGAAGCAGGCCTAAATATAGAAGGGATGATACTATTCCAATTTAGTGAGAAGATTACTCTATAATTCTCATCACCTAATATATATCTCTATTTATTTTATATAATAATGTTTTTATCCCCTATGTTAAAATGGGACTATAAGGAATGACATTTACAAAATTAATTATACAATTAGTCATAAAATATACATTAAAATTTAAAACCAATTTAATAAAACCGACCAACTTTTCTCATGTCCATTCATTTATGTCACTCACATTTTCCTTCTATCATCTAGAGAAAAACAGTTTCTCAAAAGGAAAAATAAATTCTATGTTCAATACCACCTAATATAAATTAAATTAAATATATGAAATAATTATTAAATAATATTTTATTGAATAATAAATTTACTTATGAAATATATATGGTAAATAGTTTAATAATTTAGGTACTTGGTGATTAAAATATTTTTTTTATTTTATATAATTTTTAATTTGTGTTTATAAATTTATTTATGTTTTATTATATTGTAGAAGGATATTTAGTTTTCTTAATCAAATTATTGCCTTCAAATTACATGATTCATATTCTACAAAATCTTATAAATTTTTAATTTTTTAAATTAATGATAGTATTGAGAATTAATTGTGAAAAGATAATTAATTATTATGATAAATACATTGTATTCAGTGTTATGTGTATTATTTGGTAAAATTAATTTTTTATCTAATCATAGGTGTATTTTTTTTTAAATTCAATATGCCTTAAATTATGAAATTAATAATTTTAAATGTTACTGTGATATAAAATCCTTGATTTGTAGTTAAATACATGAAATCACCTGAAAACTATTTTAATTTTTTTCGATTATTGGTTATAAAAATTTTGGTACAATTAATGTGTGTTACGTGACATTTGGATTCTTATGTGATTAAAACCATGGTTTTTATCTTTATCCATTGATATGTTTTTAAATAAGTTTTTTTTCTTTCGTTTCTTTTATTTTTATTGTATTGACATTTTTTTATTTGACGAGTTATTGTGTTTTTAGGTAATGTTTTGTTTTAATATAGAATTAGGGAATGTTATATAAAGTTGAAGGGTAGTGTTTTTTTATTATGAGGTTTACTATATGTTTTTTAGTAGATTATTTAGGATAAACCATTATATATGGTTTACATGGATTTAATTAGGTGGGAATGTTTTTGTTTGGTTAGTTATATTTCAAATTATCTCTTTTGGTGGATGTTTGGAGAATAAACATAAAGGGTTAGTGAAATCTCAAATGGATGAAAAGTATAATGGTCATATATATTGAATTTGGGTAATTTAGTCCTGAAACATGTTTAATTAAAATTTAATATATGATTGGAATGTTATTTGGTAGTATCATGAAGGTAAATATTCATTAAATTATTGAGGTTGACATGTTTGATCAAATTCTAAAGGTGTTGATAATTTACATCAATCATATTTAAAATAAAAATAATTTTGAGGTTAAATTATTGAGTCTAATAAAATATATAGATATTTTGATCACATAAAAATGATAATTGAATTGGTAATTTCGTGTTATAGGCCATTTATTTCTTGATTCAGACGACTCTTTCTAGTTATGTTTTTTTTGATTCATTCAGTTCAACCTAATTCAATTTTTTTTCTAAAATACATAAATATTTATGTAAATTTTAGTAATTATGTTTTAGTTTTCATCATATGTATTTTCCTATAACTAAACACGATTTTATAGAAAAAATACATGTATTCTCTCATGGTTTTGCGTAGTAGTTCACCGCAATGTGTGGACATTTTTTTATAGAATACATGGTTTTTTATTACCATTCGTGAAAATTAATTTTTTATTATATAAATAATTATGAATAAAAATCACAATTTTATTCAATAACAAATTAAATTTGAATGATAACATAAACATATCATTATTATAATAAGTTATCATTTCATGGTGTCATGTCACTAGAGGCTCATTAAGGGATGTCATACCATCTAATTTTTTCCTGCTCTACAAGCCCATCAATTATATAACTCATTCTTATATTATCTCTATAAATCACTTAATTCGTTTATTCATTAATAACTTTTGGCATCACCATCAATATAATTATAGAAAATCATATACAAAAATATTGATTCGTATAAATATAGTAAAAATAAAATATTTAATATAATAAACATTATTTCCCAAATTTTATCCTAGGTAGTATCCATTATTTCATCTTCAAAGTGTCTCTTGGTTATTTTTTTCACAGGAAATTTGGATCAATATTTGTAATTCATCGTCATAAATCTCCAACATTATATCCTCATTTTAAAAATTACATGATTACCTTATACTTGACCATGAACTAAGTCTGATGGTTTTATACAACACAAATGTCAGTATTCCCACACCACCTAATAGTAGTAGATCCATCTATGAAATAATTGAAGATAAATTTTAAATTAACTTATGCGAGAATAAAAATATATTATTTTTACTAATTATACTATTATTTTTATTATATATATACCTTATCCAGGCTGATGAACATGCTCGTATGAATCTATGTGTTGTGAAGGATTAGTAACCCATATTATACTATGGGGACATTATATTTTTAGGATTATATAATTTCAATAGAGATAATTTCAATGGAACACATCGATAAAATCTAAGAGAGAATATATAATTTAGAAATGGAGACATCAAAATCAATTATTGAAGAAATTGATAATATGAAAGGGGACTAAAACCAATCATCGGATATGGAAATAATAGAACATGCAAATAATTAGATAAAATTATATATTCCTCATTATAAGTATGAATATCCTTATGATCTCTATGGGAAATATGGAATATTTGTTTAGAAGATTATATATATATAGTGAAGGGGTTATATGTGATTGAGTATTACGCGTTCTATAGGTAGCTCAGTACCTCCACCTTGAGATAGGTGGTTGGTCACTACTATTTCTAGTATACATTCAAACAAATTATCACTTAGATGGTGGAAACTAATAAAAAATTCAAAATTATTATTGATATCGCATTATATATATATTTAATTTATATATATATATATAAACATTAAATATTATACTAACAATAGGAACCATAGGAGGAATTCATATCTCTCATATATAGTGACCACTTTCATGAATTCTCTTCCTTTATATCTATTCAATATTATTTATTTCATGAATTGAAATAAATAAATAAAATTAATTAGAATATTTTTTCTAATGATAATACATAACAAAAAAAACTAATTATCATCCTAAATAGAAGTATTATATGTATTTTATCTTGTATGTTAAATTCATTCCAATTCAGATTAATTAAGGTTATTTAATTATTTATAAATTTTTTCATTTAGTTTATTTTTAGTTATATTATTTTGTTTTACAGTCATTAGGTGATTTAGTTAGATTATTTGGTCAATTTTTTGGAATGTAATTTTATTCTTTTTGGGTTATTCAATTTTGGACAATTTTTAATTATATCATTTTGGTAATTTTTGGAGTTAGTCTTTTAGGTTATAATTTTATATGGTTTTTCATTTATATCATTTGGTTTATTTTGGGTTCGATCATTTTGATTCAATTTTTTTGAGTTTTTTTCATTTCATGGGGTAATTAATTGTGGAATATCATCAATTTTTTATTTTTGGGTTATTTTATTTCGTATATTTTTATTCTATTCCCATTTTTATAGATAGTTTTTTCATTTATAGTAAGGTAAATTAGTCTTTTGTGGGTTATGTAGTTTAGTTAATTTTTTGTTAGGTTATTTTTTTATTTGTTCATTTTAGGTTTGTTCATTTAGTTAATTATTTTGTAGTTCATTTTCATTTATCTTGGGTTAGGATATTTGGTTTACGTTGATGTTGGTGAATTGGTATTTTGTAATTTTTTTGGTTAGTTCATATGGTTCATTGTTGAGTTTTTTCATTTATGAGTTAAGTAAATTTTTAATTTTTATATGATTTTATGTTATTTTAAATTTATGTTATTTTGTTTATTTTAGGTTATATATTTTTTGGTTAATTTTTTCATTTTGGGATAAGTTATTTGATTGATTTGGTGAATTTTTTTTTTGTTTTTTTGGGTTATGTTATTTGGTATATTTTGTTTAGTTTAATTAGACATTTGATAATTTTATCTATTAGTTCATCTGGTTTATTTTGGAATAGTTCATTTGGTTTTTTGTTTATTTGGGATGGTTTATTTGGATCATTTCCTATTATTTAATTTTTTTCCATTTGTTAAATTTGGGTTATCCCAATTGTGGTTTCATATTTCATTATATAATATCATGGATCTATATTCATGTTATTTTTTAATTCCCCATGAATATAAATATTTCTTTATGAAAAAAACTATACATACAATAGCTTTTATAATATATATTAAATCAAGATCCAACATCTATAATTTCAAAAAACGCATAAGACCACAAATCCCAAATTATTATTATCAAATAATAGTCATGTTATTATTGATGGTGTCATTTTATGTAGGTTTCAATAATTTAAATAAATCACTAAATTATTTTTTTTTCATTTCATATATTACCTATTCTATCCTATTTTAAATTATATCTAAATACCCAAACCAGTTTAGTGTTTTGTTTTCATATGAATTTATCAATTTTAAGATAGAAATTTTTAGAATGGATTTTTTTTAATTGTGGATACCATGTGAGAACGAGTGCTCAAGGATCGTTTTATGTGTTATATTGGGCTAACTAATATGTGTTGAGGCATAGTTGTGGTATTGGAACTGTTGTAATGTGTTAATGGTATTGTTTATTTATGTTAGAGTTTCCAAATATAAATTTATGATTTTACTTCTAATAATACATTATAAATTTTCTATTGTTTTGAGTGGTGGTATGTTCTTATATGATAATTAAAGTCATTATCTAGACCAAATGTAGTAGGGATCGACATTAGTGTTTATTTTTTTGGGGAATTATTTTGAGTATCATTCCAGCAACATGTCTGTGTTTTTTTAATGTTAAATTTTTAGAGGATTTTTACAAATGATTTGTGGTTTGATTTAGGTTGAAAAAAGTTTAGTGGGACTGTAATTATAAATGAAATTCTTTTTCTTTTTCTTTTATAATTTGTTTATTAATTTTATATATCTCTTGTTGTGGGGGTTGATTTTTACAGTCATAAATATGTGTATAAATAAAATTTAGGGGTAGGAAGTGTTTACCCTTCCTCAACCCTAGGAATATGGTTATCTGAGATCTGGCCCTTACATAAAATTACTATATATGGGTTTTCAAAGATCCCTAAATATGGATCTTCTAAGGGGTGGATATCCTATAATTGATTATGAATTCTCTAGGAATGGATGACATAAATCTTTCTTGGGAAAGAGAATGAGAACAACCTAGAATCTATAATAAAGATGTTTTAACCCAAAAAATGAAAGCCTTGTGTAAGGGTCATTATGACCCTTATATGGGAGAAGGCATGTGTAAGTGTAAATAAACCTTTTGTGATGATGGATAGAGATAAAACCTTGAAACCCAAGGTGTATAAGTAAAAAGGAAAAAATGTTTTAATAAAATAGAATATGATAATCAATGAAATTAAAATAAAATGAATTTTATTATGATGATGATGATGATAAAAATAATAAATGACCAATAAATATAAATTTCCTAATTCAATTGTTGAAATAACAAAATTATAAACTATAGGATGTACAAATAATGTGATAAAAAGTGATATACATGTGGAGGACATAGGTTGGAACAATTGCTAATGGATTTTGTATATCTTGAAACCTTATAAGTAAAAGATATATATTTTAAAATATTCATTGATTGATGGAAATAATAGTATTAAATGAATTTTAGAAGATGTTTGTGATGAAAACATCATTGAATTTATCATGAAAACAAACCATATAAACAAAATTAGAAGAAGATAAACTAAATCGAAATAAACTAAAGTAAAGTGATTCATCGCCTACACACACACACACCCGCCCAAGTTACGCATAAGATATAAACCATATCCTGGCCAAGGAACATGGTGATGTTTCACCATACCTGGTCCATTTTACCCATATCAACCTTCTAATTAGATTGTTAAGAAATCTATACTCACCAAAACAATTTAGTATAAAAAATATAATATTTCCAGGAAAACAAACACACCCACAAGAAAGAAAGAAAATTTATAAAAGAAATAATTGAATAAAATTATACTTAATTAAGTTATTATTTATCAAAATTATACATTATATCATTGAAATTTTTTTCATATTTATTTGGAATATTTTATAATATAATCATCATCACAACATAAATTTTATAAAATTATATAAATTTCCATCATACCTTATAAAATGAAAATATAAAATTTTAACTCATAAATAACAACATTATCCACAATGTCATTCAACCTCTAATAAAAACACAGTTAAATATAAAATTTAAATTCATAAGATATTTTAAAATGAACATTATAATTTAATAACCAATAAAAAATAAATCATTTCAAAAAATGAAGCTATGATACCCAATTTTAGCTCATTTGAATAAACTCTAGATACATATTATTGATTATATATATAAAACCACACAAATTTAGGTTAACAATCAACTCTAACCACTGTATTATTTGATTCATCATATAAAATATATTGATCGTGACCAATAGGAAGAAATATGGTTTCACCCTCATCTAAACTGTCAGAAAATTTCTTTATTGGTATTTCATAACTAGTGACAATAAATTCAAGGCATAGTTGAACATTAAGTTAAAATAATTTCATCATCATCGATGAAAAAATATATATATCATTATATTAAGAAGTGATTCATTTCAATAAATCTAAGTCCACAGTCACCAAGAATTTATCCTTTTTGTTTTAATGAATCAGAACACCTGAATTTATATATTATAACTCACCAGGGGATTGATAATCTAATATTTTTATTTTTTCATCAGTTCCATAATAAGATTCATTTTAATATGTATAATTAATATCCAATGCACAACCAAAATATGGAATCATTTTCATTAAAACATAATTACATTGTGTCCTAATGTTCATATCATGATCAATTATAATAAATTTGTAATCATTAGCAACGACTGATTTGTATTCATGAACTAAATATTTATGACCAAAATCCATCTCTATTATATTTTAAGAGACTAAGTAAATAGGTAAAATGAATAACTAAAATAAAATTGAATATTAAAATTTTGATCATACTAGTTTTGATCTATTTTTTTAAACTAATAAACATACATCTTATTTCAACCAAATAAAAAATTATTTGTAATGAAAGGTCAATCAGATTTCAAAAGGAAACAAAAAATGAATTCTACATATAATTTTTTATGTTACCTATATATAAAATAATAAAAGAATATGATATATTTTAAACTACATAGTATGATATGACATATATAAGGTCAAATGTTTTTCATGATATAACCATTGAATAAATCATAGTTGAACCATACTATTCCATGTGTTATATAGAGCTCTATAAGGCTCAATGTAGTCAATATATATCATCTATGAATTTCTTCGATTTGGGATAGTGATGGGAAATAATGTTTAATTTTATCATACTAAACATATAAATTTCTCTATGAAAAATTACATATCATGCTCACATCCCCAAAATGAAATGCACATAATTAATTTTATTCTTGATCCAAGTATAATTTCAAAATATAACCTTCAAGATGATTCTTATTCTATAAATAAGATATGATTGTTAAAATAATTATTTCATTTGGATACATCCAATAAAAAATGTGTCTCCCAAAAAGTATATTAGTTAGACTATATAAGGTAAGATGTAGCATGATTGAGAAAAAAGGATAAATTTTATCTACATCATTGATAAATAATGGTCCATATTCCTATATTATGTTCAAGAAAAATTGTGGCTAATTTTAATCATAATGATATCAATGTAAATAGACCAACAAAATCAACATCCCCTATATATTATGGGAATATAAATGGAATATTTTTATTTAAATCCATGTATTTTGAAAGATGTAGGTATCATGAGTTTTAATATATTTAATTTCCAAAAAAAACTTTATTGTTCCATTTTTATATATTTATTAAATATCCATTTGATACCCTTAATGTTTCAAGTAATTCCAGAAAATGATTTTTTATGAATGTAGAATCACATTAGAAGAATAAGGTAAGACAAATTTATTCTCACTAATAAGAATAGGATGTTGTTATCGTATAACACCGTAATGCACCATGTCATATTCATATCCTATATTTTCTTTTGTTCTCCCCCTTGAGATTTTGAAGAATTAAAATAAATATTTTGCATATTTTTTTCTCAATGAAATATATGTCCAAACAACGATGTAAGAAATTTGATTTCCATTATGAAATATCATTGATGATAGTTTTTTATTTAAATTTTAGTTGGATTCATTTATTTATTTTATTTTATCCTTTATTTATCCATCCCTAAATAAAAATTGAAATCTTTTAATTCTTTAATCACACATAATATGTAAACATATGTTTAGGTGGCTTTACAATATAAATTGGTATTTCTTAACCAATAATTATTATTCATATAATGATGATCCATTGGAAATAATATATGATTTCTCATCAATATGATTATATAATTATATTTAAGTATTATAGTTAGTGAATCATTCATATAAATAGGATATATTAGTTTTCCCTTCATAATCAACACACACATAATTTCATTCGTAGGAAAATAATATTTTTTACATGTAATCACATAACACATATGAAATAAACATCATATGTTCAAAAAACCACATTACAATGATTCTGGAAATATTTTATTTAATTCATCATGTACACATCTACATCATTTAATGAATTATGTGTTCTAGATAAGAGTGTGATTTTTAAAGTGAATAGTTTTTCAAACAAATTAATGGAGGAATTTCCTTAATATGAATTAAAATTAGACTCGTGATGTAAAAAGTAATCATCATGAAAAATAGATTAGAACACATCAAGATAGACCCAATCCTAAATTATCCATATTGGAAATAAAATTAGGACACCCTACATCAAACATTCACCATGCTAATCCATCTACACTATTATGAAAATTAAAATTATACTTAATATTTTTAGTATTATAATGATACATATTTTTTAGATTCCATCATAAATGAATGGAATTTTTATCCTTTGTGTTACGAATCGGTCCTGGTCATCCTAGAATCAGACAGCTGAGTCGCCTTATGGAAAATCCTATAGGGCATTCTGAATCCCCCCATATATGTGAAAATATCCTTGGGATTAATTAATAAAATTGTTAAAATTTTCACCAAAATATATAGAATTGATGTATAAAATAATGGAATTTATGAATGAGTTTCAACTTGTCAAATAGTGATAGGTAAGATAAGTCAAAATCATACAATGAAAAATATTGCAAACCCTAAGAGGGGAAAAGTACTCATAAAGAGATAAAATCAATATCTCTGTGATATGTGGGTTTAAAATCTCGCCATATCAATGATAAAAAAACACACCCTACTAACACAGATACTCGTCGCCTCTTTGAGATGCCCTGTCATTAACTATGTAAGATAATGAAAGATCTAAACACACACAAAGGTATGCATAATGTGTGATAAAACAAGAAATGTAGGATCCCACCAAACCTTTCATAAGAAATATTTATATGATAAAACTATCATGAAAATTTAATATAAATTGAGGAGTTATATTAATATTCACGGTTTATATCAAAACATGGAAATTCTCCCTATTTGATTAGTTCAAAAAACCAATCCCAATAAAACATTTTTAAAATAACATTAAATGAGATCATTTTACATATTAAAAAATAAATGAATTTTGTACATTTATAATATTTAAAGCCTAAAAATACAACCATTTCTCAAAAGAATCAATAAAGAATCCAAATCCATGGATATAAAAGGATTAGGAATATAATGATCCCCACATAATAACAAGAATTAATGTCCATCTAGTGCACACATTAACCAAGTAAAATAGATGTAGGGATTAAAATTACACTCCTATAAGTGTCTCTTTTTCTCAATAATTGTTTAAACATACTAAAATATAAGGTATTCCAATTTTTCAATTCAATCCAATTCATTATTTGAAATCATTTACATATCCTAAGAATGGTTTATTGAAAAATTATATTAATTTATTAGATAATGTGAGAAAATACCTTCTCACAAAGATTGGATAAATCACCATGTTTTTAGAGATCAAAATAAGTTCAATCATAAATTTATTAGACCAATTTAAAATTAGAAATAATGTATAGTTAATGAAAAAAATAATTCCTTATGTATCAAACAAACTAAAAATACATTGAATGTCTAATGACTGCAAGAGAATGAAAATATTTGAAAAGGGGAGCTCTATGGATATAAAAAAGTGTTATAGAACAACAACCCAAGACAAAAATATCCAAATTATCTTCTCCAAGATAATGAAGGTTAATAACAAAGACATACATATAGATCGATCACATATTGAGAATGATAATAGAAGAAAATCCACAAAGGATGATATCATATGTGGTAAATATTTAATATATAAAAAGACATATAAAACATGGTTTGGAATTTAGATGATGAAAAAAACAATAAATGGTGATGAATATGAACGGTGTACTATATGATAAACTCTTTGAAAATTCAATAATAAAAATCTCTTAAATTTCTCATGGACCCCCATTAATTAGTGCATCCTCATCCCAAAGTACAAGAGGCAAATTTTTTCATTTCAAAATTCATAAACTAGTTAAACAATACTGTAGTGGTTATCACAATGTTCATGGTGGTCTTGATTTCACTAAAAAATGGAGCTCAATAATTTTATTAAAGACGATTTGTTTAAAAAAACTATAATTTTGTCATTGTGACATATTTCACCATGACGTGGTAATGATAAAACTTTTTGTGGCATACAAAGTGACTCTTTATTCCCCACTCTTGAGACCACACCATTCTCTGAGTGCACCAATCATAACCTTTACCACATGATTGATTTAAGAACTAAATATATCTTATAAAATTGGTTTTTCTAACCCATGTTGCATCCCAAAACATGGGAATATTTTTTTAATCCCCAAGTAACAAACCAACACATCCCAAATCTAATAAATTATCCAATCTCAACAATAATTTGTTACTTAAGATGGGATGTAACAATAGACCTATGATAAAAAATATATCATGTGAAAATAAACTCATAAAAATGTTTTATACACAGAGATTAGGAATTTCCACCTGCACTATTAATTCAAATACCAATTTCTCTATATAATTTGTTCCATGATTTCATAACATAATGAATAATGGAATATACAACCCATGAAAAATCCCTTCAATAGAATCAAAAATATTAATAAGTTCCTTAACCATTTACATTCCCAGTTGAAAATAACCATCATCACAATTCAAAATATGATAAATAATAGGATGACACTTTTTATTCTGAGATACATGGAATACATCATGGATTGAAGTCAACTAATGTAATAAATCTAATTGATAAGTAACTATTCTAATGGGCATAGTGAAATAAAAAGGTCCCACGTATCTTGGATAAAATTCCACTTAGTTCCCAAGATGATGGTGACCCAAATGAGGGGGAAATTTCTAGAACACCTAATCATTGAACAAAAATTCAATAGGAAAACAACAATAATCAAAAAAAATATTTTAACCAGATCTTTGTTTTAACTAGCTGTCAAAGAAGAGACTGTGTAACATCCTAGGTAAATAAAAAATATGAAACATTTCATATTTTTTAATATTTGTAAATTACATATTAATTATACTTAAATGGGGATTCAATTTTATATGGAATACCTACTATACAACAGTGGGTTTCTTTGAAAACTATTGTTGCACACGACATTGAGTTACACCATAAAATATTATAATAATATTATTAATTAAAATTGTAGTTAACACCTAGCCATTGTATTGATGGGAATGAATATAATTAACTAAAATATGATTATATATGTTTGGTAAATGTTTTTACATTTATCCAATAAATTATAGGGGCAAAAAATGTGAATGAATCCAATTTTTTGCAAAGACACACTAATATTCATTGAAAGGTCGATTTATCGCCTTTTAATGGAAAACCCTATCTTAAATCTAATTTTGGGAACATTTATATGCTTTATTGGAAAAAATAAGAAATTTCATTAGAATCAAAGCACCCAAATTTTATTTTCATAAATTTTTGGTATTTTTGAGATAAATTTCATTTTTTAATGAATAGTGAAAAATATTGTATTTTAATTCAAAACTGCCTTTTAGTCTAATTTATTTATATGGTTAAATTATCTTTTTAGATGTTTTAAAATAGTAATTAGATTATATTTTTCCATTTAATAAAATTTTGGTCACTTTATTTTATTACACTTTTAAATTTAACAGAAATAACTATAAATCTTTTTTATAGTTATTATTTATTTAAAAACGCCTTTCTCTTTTGACAGCGAAAATTAAGTGTAAATTAATTTCTTCTACTTTTTTGTTTTGAATTTATAAAAAAGGATTCAATATTTGGAGTCAGGATGTCCAAAATATGTAAATAGGTATCTTTTAATTTTAGACGTTCTAAATATTTACATTATTAAATATTTTATTTACCATGGTTAAAGGCTAAATATTGTAAATATGGGTAAAAAATAATATAATAATATTACAAAATTACCCTAAAAAGTGTCCTAATCCTATTTTTTGACACACGAACGAACATGGGAATCCTTGGGTCGATTTTGGGACCCCATGGAGCCACATGGGATTGGTAATGACACTTTATATTATTTGATTTAATGTAAAGAAAAAAATTACATAAACATATATCTTTTAGAAAATAAATTTTTAAATGGGGTTATATAAGTTAAATCTTAATCTATAAAAATTAATTATAAATATAAAAAGTGCTAATAAATCATGGTTTTTTTGTAAATTTAAGACATCAAATACATAAACTTTTTTATGACACAATAATGATTCAGCGTTTACCTCATTAATGAATTATTTAAATAAATTAGATTATAAAAATTATAAATTTATAAAAAACCAGTGAAATTATTATTGGATTATTTTATTTCAAACATTTGTTATCTTATATTAGATTTTAATGAGTTTTGAACCATTATAATTCAAACATCATTATATAATAAAATAATATCTTCAAATATTTTTAAAGAGACCCTCAACCCCCTTATAAAAGCACACCCCTTATGACCCATTCATCACACTTATCAAGCCCCATGACTCATCGAAACTCTAACCAAGTAATATCGTTACATCTCGCACTTCCTCCTTTAAGCATTCCCCTAGGCAGAAGGCAATTCATGTAACACTTTTGGTTCAAACCAAAGAGAGTTATCAGATTTAAAGGTAATATCTTCTCTTAAGTTCTTTTCATTTACTTTACTTGTACATCCCATTAAACTATAATTATTAATTTATTTTATTGAAACACCAGTATCCTTAATATACATTGGTTTTTTATGAGAAGGATTCTAGCTACACATTTGCACTACTCCATCTAATGGATACGAACATATTGTTTATGTGGACGGTGAACTACTGTCACACAAAACGATGACTATTAAAATATCTACAACCGCCTCTAATGGTGGATATTATGAAAACACTATAATTATATGTGATATATATTATATTAATATTGTCTCTATGCTTATGTATTTTTCATATATATAATACCTTTTTGGTTTCGACAATGGGTGAATATGATAATGTCATTTGAGGAAATACGGACTATCGCACCCTCAATGTGATATGACTCATTAATGGAATATGTGGGACATATAAAGGATGAAATTAATTAAATTATATATGATATTATACTTTAATTATAATATACCAATGTATCATTACATTTCATTCCATCAAAATGCTAAATAGAAATGAAAGTAGTGTTCATGCTTACGTATGACTTATCGTCTCCATAAACAGTCCATTTCATTTGTTATCTACAAATGTTATGTACTATTGTAAATAGATATATATAATGGAAATATATGATATAAATTATATCTAAATGATTAAATTTAATTGTGTATATATTTTAATTTTTACCACATGGATAATTTTTAATTATCAAAAGTTCAATTTTTTACTCATATTATACACATCGACAAAATGTTTGATATAAACTCAAATAATTAATAATTGTTATATCATGGTAACAAGTAACATAAAAGGAATAATAAACATGAATAAGTTTATTATTTAAGTACAAATTAACTTAATTTTATTATTGAGGATGAAAAATGAACAAACGAGTCAAGTCAGACACAAGGTATGGGGTTTTCATGTCACATTTTATTCCCATGGGATTTATGATATATTTGCGAGTATTTCCTTTGTCTGGTGTATTTTCTGCCCATGATTGTATTATTTGGGTAATATAATTTAATTTATGGTTATTTACATCTTCATTTTATGATCTTTTCTTCATGGGGTGTATTTTTCATAAGTTACCAAATCGTCAAGGTTACCTTTTACCGTACTCTTTTAGTCAAAGACTCCTTTTATGTCATGTGATTTAATTTACATTTTCTTATTTTGGGATATATTCTTCTATGTACTTATTGCTATAAATATTATTTCCATGTGATTTTATAACCTTTACTCTATCATCAAATCATTTTTCTAAATTTAAAGTGACGTCGTTAGGCTGTCGAATTTCTGTAAGAGAACTTCTTAACCTAATTTCAATTCATTAGGTTAAACATCTAATTCTTGATTATGTCATGATATGAATATGTGTGAATGAAATAGGTTTGTTTTACACATAATAATCACTTATTTGCGGTGTATTGTTTTTTGTCACACATAATTATGTCATTTATTTACCTCTCATCTATGGATATAATCATTGTAAAGGACCTTGTCCCAATTTACATTCCATTGAGACTTATTTGTTAATATAAACCAATTCACATATATATGGTGTATATACTGAACTTTGACATATTATGTCATGAATCTCATTATTCTCTTGATATTATAATAATTTTTAAAGGTTATTATTTAATTATTTTTATTAATGCATTTTCTCATGTGGTAAGAGATTTTTTAACTAAAACATTTTTTAAATGTTTTAATGATTTATTCTTCTAAATATTTCTCATTAATTACCTATTTTTAAAAATGTTGTTAAGGATTAATTTATATAAAAATTAATGTTTAAAATGTTAATTCCATTAAAATATTTTAAGTGTTATGGGACACATTGATTCAAAATTCTTTTTATTAAATGTTTTAAATGGTTTTGAACATGGTTTTGATAATGCAGTGATTATTTCAATGTCTTAAAATGATATATTGTGATTATAATGTGGAAATGTTATCATTACTTTAGGATTTTTTATGTTTTATGATTTATAATGGAACATTGAAATTTTACAGGAGGTTACGTGATAAATCAAATGGCAGGTGGTGATGTGATAAACCAGGATAGGTGATTAGGATATAACCTCCAATTTTTATGGGTATGGAAGTCAGCCGTATAGCTATTACATTTATTGATATGTGTTGAAGTAGACCACATGGTTATTCCATATAATTATTTTTATGTCCCAAGTTACCTTTAAATGTGAAGTGTGATTTCTATGGGTTTTATGGTAATCTTTTGATTACAAAAGGATAAGAAGTAAACTTTTATTCAGTTAAGAGTATTTACAAGGTCATAAAGATGAAAAGTATTACTTATCATAATGTATTAATTATTTACTTATTGTTTTGAAAAACAAATGGGTTTCATTCTTTTTGTATCCCTTACCAATATTTTTTTTTCATCCCAAGTTATCGAAATGTTTTTCATAGAACATAAAGTGGAATATGGTCAAGGATGGTATCAAATAAAAAGTCATAATGTCCATAACATGGAAATAGAAAAGCTTATTTTTTTAAGAGTTTTATTTCATGAAAAAATTTGAAATTGAGTATTAGTGTCTACTTTGTAATTTTTGAGGTGTAATGTAATTTTTATGTCCTATTTATCTAAATCATTATACCAGAAAACACTATCAGTGTGTATCATTTATTTAACTAAAGAGTAAATAATGTTTAAGGGATGGGCATTATAGTTGGTATCAAAGGTTTTTCTATACAACATTAGGGAATAATATTTTTCGTTAAACACATGGTTAGTTACTATGTATATTATTTCAGTTAAATCTATGTTTTATATCTTTTTCAGATCAAGTTAAGTTAGTTAATAAAGTAAGGAGGAGGATGTCAACCAACATTCATATTTCTTCCTGATGGCATGATTGCAATAATTATAGAAAATTCAGGTTCAAATGACTTTGAAACATTTTCTATCATACAAATAACTTTAAAGTAGTTATTTGAGATATCAATCACATCCACTATACATCGTTATCATCTTGGATCATGGGTTATATTTAATCAAATAATATTTTCTCAATATTCTCATATATTGAAGAAAGGAAAATATTATCAATGAAATTTCAAATATTTTCCATTATCATAGGATTTTGAAGCATATTATGATTTTGAAAAATGTGGTGAAGAAGAAGGCCCTTTCACAACATATTTATATTTTCTTTTACAATATAGACTCTCAGCATATAGTATGGGTATTTTAAAAGGACCATTGATTGAATGTTTCAACTCATGATCAGTCTGACTATTTTATAAAAATAATATTTTATCTATTGTTTGAAAATTATATGTCATACATTATTATTTTCAAAAATTGTTTTAATGTGAAACCCATATTACCCAAGATGTACAAGGTGTATTTGGATGAAGGATGCAAATTATTTTGAAGGATATATAAATTATTGTTTCAATGCATGAACTATCTACCTACCTGAACAAGATGATGATGAAATCATGTGGACACCAAGATCATGTTATGATGTTATTTCTATTAGGAATAGTTTCATTTTATCATATGGAGAAAATAATGACAATATATAAGATGTTGAGGTCTTAATGAATTGGGATAAAAAGTAAAGGTATTAAAAAATTGTTGAGGTTAAAACATGTTAGGGTGATTTTTTTGTTTATAAAAAGTGAAACATGTATGTTGGGTGACAATCCATTATGTCCAGAAAGGCCGCATGAATCGAACCCACAACCAATGGGTGACAAGGGTGCATTGCATTCTACTAGCCTATGGGAAGTCCATGGTTAGTAGGACTTTTTATTTTTATTTAAATAATTTAATAGATCATTAATATGTGGATTTTGGGAACATATATTTTGTCAAATGGATATCCATAATACAAGATAATGATTTGGTGATTTAGTTATAATGGTTATTTTGAAATATGTTCTCCATTTTTTTGTAACACTATATGCCTATGAAAAATAAATTACCTTGGGTTTTTTATTGAGGAGTAACGGTTGAATTTTTTTTGGAAGAATATATGTTTTTTATGGACATATATAAATTTGAGTTATTTAGAGAAATGATTAACCTATCAATGAAAATATGTTATTAGGTTAATTACACATCAGTATGAGACTTTAAGAGTAGTCGATGTTATTTTGAGATAAATGTTAACATTTATCATGGAATTCCATGAGATCAAATCCTTCTAAATTTTGGGTTTGAAACTTAGTTGGGATAATTTTTTAAAATTTTAAAGTAAAATTTGTAGTGAATGGTCTTTTTTGATCTTTGGGTTCTTTTTTTTTTAGAATTTGTGAGATCCAGAGTAGTATTTCGTTTTATAATGGATTATCTTTTTTGGGTATTATTTTTTCTCATACTAACCATTTTTTGGGTTTTGATAATTTATAACGATAGGGGAAATATATTGTTCTTATTTTTTAGATGATGTGATACTGTAGATGTTAATTCTAGCGCTTTAGGTGTGACCAAGACCTCTGGAGTACTTGTCATTTGGAGAATAGATGAGATTGTGGTAATAATTTAGTAAAGGATGAAAGTATACATGAAAAGTAAGTATGTTCCATTATATTTTTTGTAAATCTCATAAATAAATTCCTCAAAATTATTAAAAGTTAACTAAAATAAAATATTGTTTTTTAACTTCTCCTATTAGAGAATCGATGACCGTTTAACCTATAACATGTTTGTGATTTTCGGCTGGATAACTTTCTCTTAATCTTGTTTTCTATCACTCTCCATAAGAACATGACACTTATTTTTTCCTCCATATCCATGATTCCATGGAATCCTCGTATGGGTTATATCAGGTGACCTTTGTATAGATATTTTATTCTTTTAATGGGATAGTTTTATTTACTCTTTTTCTGATGTAGTACTTTCAATAATGTTTCCAATCCCAATTTTAAAATTACGATGATGCAATTTTCAAAAGTGGGAAGGATATAACATCCCAAAAAAAAGAATATGAAATTTTTCATATTTTATTAATATTTTAATTTAAATATTAATTATACTTTAAAGGGGAATCTATGTTTGATGGTGTATTTGATTCACAACAATGGGTTTATTTGGAAACATACATTGCACACAACATTGGTTTATAAGGAAAAATTAATATAATAATATTTTTAAATTAAATAGTGGTTATTTTCAAGCAGTTATATTGGAGGGAATGATTAAAACTAAATATTATATGATTATATATTTTTGTTAAATGTTAATACATTTATCCAATAAATTTTAGAGGCTTAAAATGTGAATGAATCTAATTTTAAACCTAAATACTCTAATATTATTTAAATGGTCGATTTAATATCCTTTAATAGTGAAGCCATTTTAAAACTAGTTTTTTAACTTTTATAAGTTATATTTTACAAAATAAAATTCTTATTTTGAATCAGATGATCAAAATTTACTTTGGGAAATTTTTTGGTATTTTTCTGATAATGTAATTTTTTTAATGAATAGTGAAACATAATGTATTTTAATTCAAAACTACCTTTTAATTTAATATATTTACATGGTTATATTATGTTTTTAAATGGTTTTAAAGTTTAATAAGATTTTATTTTTATCATTTAATTCTATTTTGGTCATTGTAAGTAATTTCACATTGAAATTGATCATAAAGAAGTGTTAATCTTTTTATAGATAATATTTCTTAAAATCATGCTTTTTTGTTTTGTCAAAATAAATTAATTATAAATTAATTTATGCCACTTCTATGTTTTAATCTTGTAAAAACGAATTCCATATTTGTAATTATGAGGTACAAATTATGTAAAAAGGTAACATTAATTTTTATACAATATGAATATTTACTTAAGTAAATATTTTATTTACCACGGTTAAAGGGTATATCTCGTACATAAGGGTAAAAAATAATATTATAATAGCATATATTACCTTAACAAGTGTTCTAATCCATTTGGTTGACACATTTCCGACCATGGGAATCCATGGATTGATTTTGGGTCCCCATAGAGCCACTGGGAAGTGATAATGACACATTATATTAATTCATTTAATTTAATGATATAAATGACAAACATATATCTTATAGTAAATCAATTTTTACATGGGGTTATGTAAGTTATATCTTAAATTATAAATATTTATTCTAAATATAAAAATATTTTATAAATCATGTTTTTTTTAATTTTTAGTTATCAAATAAATAAAATTATTTATGACACAATAATGATGCCACTATTAACTCATTAATGTATGATTTAAATAAATAAGATTATAAAAAATTAATAAAATATCAAAAACTAGTTCAATTATTATTGGATAATTTATAGAGAACATGAGACATCTTATTTCTGACTTTAAGTAGTTTTGTATCTTCAGAAACAATAAATCATTATATAATAAAATAATATTTTCAAACATTCATAAATAGTCCATTCCCCACTGTATAAAAGGACACCACATCTAACCCATTCCTATAACATCTCAAGCCCCTTGGATCATCGAAACTCAGCCCAATTATGTTCCCAACATCCCTATCTTCCCCTTATTATCCTTCCCCTAGGAGTAAGGAAATTCAAGTAAACCATTTGGTTCAAACCAAAGGGAGTTACCCGATTTAAGGGTAACATATTCACTTAAGTTCTTTTCTTCTATTTTAATTCTCCAACCCCATAAACTCTATTTATTAATTTCTATTATATAAACACAGGTATCCTAAATATAATAGGTTTTTATGGGAATGATTCAAACTACACTTCACACACCTCCATCTAATTGATATGATCATACTGTTTCTGTGGACGACGAACTACTACCTCACGAAACGTTGATTGTTCAAATATATCCAACAGTCTCTCATGGTGGCCATTATGATGGAAATGTAATTATATTTTACATATATTATATTTATATTGTATCTATATATTATTATTTTTCATATATATTATACCTTTATGGTTTCCATAACAGATAAATATGATACTTTCACTTGAGGTAGTGCGAATTACCACACCCTCAAAGTGATATGCCCAATTCATGCCATATGTGGGCTGTATAAAGGAATAAAATAATGAAATTATATTTTAAATTATACTATAATTATAATATACCTATGTGCCATTATGTTTTCATTCAATTAAAATGAGAAATATAAATTAAAGTATCATTTATGTGTACGTACGGCTTACCATCTCCATGAACGGTGCATTTTATTTGGTATCTTTGTATGTTATGTAATGTTATAAATACATATATATACTAGATATATATGATATATATTATATATATATATTGAATATAAATCTGCATATAATGTAATTTTTACCACATGGATAATTTGTAATTATAACAAGTTCATTTTTTTACTCATGCTCTGAACATCGACAAAATGTATGATATAAACTCAAATAAAAAATAATTTTTATAGAAAGGTACTAAGTTATATAGAAGGAATAATAAACTTGAAAATGTATTTTAAGAAAGTATAATGTAAATTATGTTTATTATTCAAGATGAACAAGGAACAAATGAGTTATGTCAGACACGACGTAAGGGGTTTTCATCTCGCTTTTTATTCCCGTGAGATTCATGATATATTTTCCACTATTTAATTTTTATGAGTTGTATGTACTACCAATTATTTTATTAATTTTGTAATATAATTTAATTAATGTTTATTTACATCTTCATTGTATGATCATTTCTTTATGGGTTGTATCTTTTTTAAGTTACCAAATCGTTAAGGGATCCTTTCACTATACTCTTTTAGTCAAAGACTTATTTTAAGTAATGTATTTTAATTTTCATTTTCTTATATTGGGATATGATATTATATACCCGTATTTTTTTTTATTCTATGTCCATGTGATGAAAGACCCATTTATCTCTCGTCTACTCAATTTCTAAATTTTAAAGCGACGTCGTTAGGCTGTCGAATTTCTGTAAGAGAACCTCTTAATCCAATTTCAATTCATTAGGTTAAACTTCGACTCCTTGATTATGTCATAGTATGAATATGTGTGATTGAACTCAAAAAATTTTACACTTAATATACACTATTATGGGGTGTATTCTTATTTTTCACACATAATTATGTCATTGATTAATCTTTAATATAAGATATAATCTTTGTAAAAGACTTTATCTCAATTTACATTCAATTGAGACTTATTTTTTGTTATACACCAATTCACTTATATATGGTGTATATACTACCCTTTGACATATTAAATCACTAATCTCCTTATTATTATGATAATATAAGTATTTTTTAATTTTATTCTGAAAAAATTTTATTCCTGTATTTTCTCAAGTAGTTAGGGACTCTTTAACTAAAAAATTGTTTTAAATGTTTTAAAATTTTATTCATCTAAATATTTCTCATTAATGACCAGGATTTAAAAATGGTATTAAGGATAAATTTATATAGACATTAATTTTTTAAAATGTTAATTACATTTAAAATTTCCTAATTGGATTGGAAAACTTTGATTAAAAAATCACGTTATTAAATGTTTTATATGTTTTTGAAAATGGTTTTGATAAAGCATTGATTACGTCAATTACTAGAATTGATATATTGTGATTGAAATATATAAATGTTATCTTTCCTTCATAATTATTTAATGTGTTATGATTTATAATGGTACTTGGACATTTGATGGGTGGTTAGGTGAAAAACAAAATCAGAAGTGGTGCCGTGATAAACCAGGACGGGTGGTTGCATTATAACCTCTAATGAATTCGGTATGAGAGTCAGTCGTATGGCTATTACATTTAATGATATATGTGGAAGTCAACTGTATGTTTATTCCATATAAGTATCTTTATGTACCATGATTCCTCTATATGTTATGGTTGACTTCAATGGGTTTTATGGTAATGTTTTCAGTACAAAAGATTAAGATGTGAAATTTTATTCAGTGAAGAGTATTTACTAATTCATAAACAAGAATATTATTTATTATGATAATGTATTCATTTTTTAATTATTTTTTTTAAAAAACATACATTTTTCCATCTTTTCCTATCTCTTATTGTGATTTTTTTCTCATCCAATGTTTTTGAAATGTTTTTCACAGGCCATATGGTGGAAAAGGATCATGGGTGGGATCAAGGAAATGTCATGTTGTCTAAATCATTGAACTAAACATGTTTTTTTTTAATATTTATTATTTTATGAAAAAAAAGGAAACTGAGTAAAAGAGTCTAATTTTTAATTTTTGGGATGTAATGTAATTATTATGGATTATTTCTCTAAATCTCTAAACCAGAAAATATCTTAAATGTGAAATCCTGATTTAATACAATATTATGTAATGTTAATGTTCAGATCCTTATAGACTATATCTTCAATCAAAACAATTATATAGGGCTTTGTTTCACATGAGAATATTTACCCACATACGACCAAAAAATAGTTATTTTTTTAAGGATACCTATAAAGATAAACAAATCATGAGATTTTAATGGATGACTAATAACTATTATTATATGAAAATTCAATATATCCCATGTGTCTATCCTTTGATCCTCCATCGGCCAAGGCATAAGAAAAAAGAAGATACACAAAAATATTAATAGAAATATCTACAAGTCTATCCATCTGAGGATTGTATGATATGATAAACATGAATTTAGAACATATCACCTCTTATAGGCCTTTAATAAATTTAGAAGTAAAATGGTGGTACCTATACATGATAAAATGAATTGGAGTCTTGTAAAACCACAAAATTTATTCCATGAACAGCTTTCCCAAATTCTCTACCTTGGCGGTGTTTTAATTATTAATGGAACGGGAATACCTGTCAACCAATTGAAAACCACCGAAACGGTATTCTCTCTTTAGGGAGTCTATGGTTGATCATTAAGGAAATAAATGGATACAAAATCCTTCTTATTTATTGTGATTGTAATAGGATTAAGAATAATAAAAGGATTTTTTTTCTCATCATTGATTTTATGGAAGTGATTCAAATGAGACAAAATTTATTATTTCACACGTCATAAATGGCCAAGAAACCTAATTATACATTTCATAATACAACTTATTCTTTCCAAAATGAAAGAACCACATGGAATTATGAAAATCCCACATCAATTATTTTATGGATACTTGGACAACATAAAGGCTCTTAATGAAATGAATTACTAAAAAAGATTAAGACCATTCAAAAATGGTATCCTAACCATATAATAAATTCATGATACTCCTAAACTCTTTATCTCATTGATTATATAATCTAATCCACACATGAAGAGATAACAAAAAATACATGCTACCCATATTAATAAATTTTGATTCTTATACTACATTGATTTGATACTGGTAAAATAGTCATAATAGTTCTCATTATTTAATATAATCAATTATACAATGATATGGAAGTTTCCTACTAATATTGTTCTAAAAAAATTTCCCTTTCGTAGGATGTATTCTATGTTTTGTAAAAGGTCTTAAGTTACTCCACCCATTGTATCTACTTGAGGTTTAAGTGTTTCAAAGAAATGTTATTAAACTATCTCTTAAGATAAAAATTGATTATGAAATTATTCAAAAAAATTAATTTAGAAAACACTTATGATTGTTCGTAAACTTGTTGAGTCAATATTAATGAGTTGGATAAATGTTATCATGGGGAAGAAGCCTTTGAGAGCCATATGATTCTGCACGATCTTCCTGCATTGAAACACATCCCAATCTTACACCTCAAGCCTCAAAAAACACTATATGTATATCCTATTTCTATAATTATCCAAATATTAGTCAAGCTTAAACATCATTTTAATATGTAAATTGAATCCATATAAATATAATCCCATAATAATTTGAGCACATTTCATGTATAATAGTAAATGGTGAGTAAATTTCAAAAATTCTGTTAAAAAAATTATAATATCCTATTTAACATAACAATTTTTTATTCTCAATGGAATTCAATGGATATTCCAAATAATAATATACATTTAGCTTCTCAATATCTACTGAAATACCCAATTTTGAGAAAACATGTCTATTGAATATAATTTAACAAATCCTAAAGTATATCTAAGATGATTCAGAAAAAAATATAGATATATTAATATTATACAAATAAATTTCAATATAATCACATTCTCATTCTATTATAACAAATATTTCAAAATATCATCCATCAATACCATTAAAATTACTGATGGTATGGATTTAATATCTATTTATAATAATCCATGGAAATTATATGATAATTACTCATGGTTAATTTATTCAAAAGATATCTATTTTCCTATAAATTTTCCGGAAATCATTTTTTGTAATATCATACACTTTGACTCTGAGCTATCAATATCCAATAGAAATGAATATTTCTAAAAATGACAACTCTAGTTTTAATTTTCTACTCAAATTCATTGATAAATGGTAAAGGTTTGTTATTTGTTAATTTTCACTTTGTTATGCATCAAATAATCAACACAAAGAATAATTGTTTCATCATACTTATGGGAAAAAATAACATGAGTTTCCTAATTAAATACCATAATGAATAAAACCATTAATCATTAAATTGTCTATTTTAATCATTTGACAGATTCTACTTAGATAGTTCCATGAGATAAGAATTACATTTTGATTGAATTTTTGGAACTAAATATATTGAAAATTCCTCCTCTCTCTCTGTATGAAAACCAAAAAAAATCTTTGATATGTCACTTCATCAAATTCTATATCCGCAAAAAGGATACTGAAAAAACAAAGCCTCATTTCTATGTTCAATAGATAAATAATAAATAAATATTTCATTTTATTATAGTGGATGTATTTATTAGTTATATATATGATCCAATTATCCTTGAAATACCCAGGATATCCCATTGATGAAAATAAAAGACACAAACCAATGATAATAATAATTCTTTACATTATGGGTGATCATCAATCCATCCCAATAATAACATAAAATAGGTATAAGTATAGATCAAAAAAATTCCAAACTATATCGACATTGGACATAAAAAAATAACATCGTGGACATTGGAATAACTATATTTTATTATTCCTAATTTTCTTCACTAGTTCTATAACATAATCCACGAGGTTTGTATGATGTTTTGTATGATTCGTAAAATAGGATGAAATGATGGGTGAGAGATAACAGAATCAAATAAATAATTTTTAATAGACGAAACAATAATGATAGTACGTATAATTATCAAAGGACATCAGTAACCTCTCTCATTGAAATTTTATTGGATGTTCCTATATAATTCTAGAGGTTTTGGCTATAACTAAATTACAATTGAATCATCTAACTACACAAAAAATCCGTTATGAGAAAACAAACCCATGAATAAATGAGGAGTATAAATATTCCTATAAAATCCCAACATGTAACCTCTTCATCGAACAAAATTTCCTATTATTAATGTTTCAGTGAATATCATGGCTTGTTTAAAATCATTCTACGTAGGTAGTAAGTAAAATGAACACTATTATCTTCTATCAATGGTGTGGAGTAATCCTGTTTTCAAGAGACACAACCACATAACATATGGGTCTCATTCCACTTCATCTTTAATCTAGAGTATTTAATGGATATTTTATTGGTAGTTAGTGGACTTTCAACTCACCCTAAAATTCCATCCGAGTCAATCTCTACCATAATTGCTTCATACATAACCTCAAAATCAGTGGTGAACATCAACATGAAAACTAGAGAACATTTATATTACTACGGGCCCAATCAAAACCTATGTGACTTCAATATGAGATTAAATAAAACCGTATGAGGAAAATGGGATAGTGGAATGATATTTTTAGCGTAATCAGTTATTATAGATTTATCCAGCTAGAAGGTGAGTGAATCTCTAGACTTATTCATCATGAATGATTTAGGATAGAGTAATTGGAAAAAATGGGCTTCAAGACTTTATACTGTAATCCTTCATGGTTTTTTTCAGGAAAAAAAATTTCCCATTATATTATTATATGGCCCTCTATATTAATTTTATACTCATTTACATTAATAAAAAATAGAGTTTCAAAAAAATTTAAAATGAATTCAAATTTACCTAAAAAATATTTTTCTTCTTGCCTATTTTCCTTCCCTTAAAATGACACTATTTTCTGTTAGATAGAGTCTTTGTCTCAAAAATCATCTCTCATAGTTATTGGTTAAACTCTCATTCTCGATATAGGGTAGGTAAAAATTTATAATCCAATTAGAAAAGAAATAATATTATGAAATAATCAATACTAAAATCATTTATAGTTTTTCATCATTGAACATAAATTATAGAACTCAATTGAGTAACTCTTCGATGTATTTTATCGGGTTAGATACAACATCAATGATGGGAATCATGTAATCAGACCACAGATAAATCTTAGTTTGAGTCCATAGATATCAATAATGGAAAATATATAAGATCAAAAGGTATATAATTAGATACACTAACCAGTATCCCATGTAAATTTTATACTTTTTATGATGATATATAGACAAGACCTCACTCATAAACTACCCCTTAGGTCCCGAAAATCCTATATTATATTTATGAAAAAATATCAAGTTAAAAATATCATGAATATGAATGAGAAACACCATTAGTTACTAATTTTCACCAAAAAAATACAAATCATCCCTAAAATGGATACCCAAGGTGAATGTATTACACTAAGAAATTACAACAACCTTTTTTAAGCATTCAAAAACAAACCACCAAATCCAGAACCTATAATAAAAAAATTTATAAATATATATTACCTCAAGCAGGGATGTGACAGTAACAATAAATAGAGGGTTCCATATTAATTTCATTGTCACATTAGAGAGTTTCACATATATATTTTTTCCATTTAGAGGTAACACATTCATTGTAAATATTTAGGCCCATAGTTTTCCCCTAGAATAAGAAACAATATATCAAGAAATCTTGAATTTTATTAGAAGAAAATACAAAAAATTTCAATTAACATCCATTATATATACTATTTTGAGGTAATAAATTCATTTTAATAATTTATGATCATCGATAGTAAATAAAATAATCAGTGGAATTATAATAAATTCCATACACATTTTTCCCAGGATTCAACAACATTTAAAATTCAATATTTTCATTTTAAAAAATGCCTGAGATACAAAGGTGTTTATATCATCCATATATATTTTCACCCTCCGATTATTATCATTTTAATTTAATGAATCAGGTGTACTCATATAATTATCATCCTTCCTCAGAATAATTTCATTCTTTTGAAGAAAAAAATGGAATTCTATTAAATACCAAATTCTCTATTCCACTCTATTCATTTTGATTATTAACAGTCTGATAATTCATTTTCTCTCCATTATGACACCAATAATGATATTTTCTTTGGAAAAAAGTTAATTTATAGGGTAAGTATAATATTTGAAAAAAATTACTGTACTTCGACATTGAAAAAATAAAGGATGTTTATAAGACCACTATATGAAGCATTTTTATATTAAAATAAAATAATATATCCAACATAATTTCAAACATGGTTGAAATACAGTAAATATAATAAATCCAAAATCTATAAATTATATTTTGAATAAATGTTTAATTGATATCATTATATATTATATTATAATTAGATAAATTGGAACTACTAAGAAATTTTTAATACATATTTTTGTAATGAAATAACCAAATAACTAAATACAATTTTATTATGGATTAAGTCATTTTTATTCTAGCTAGATTAATTATATCTTAATCATATTTGTTAAAATTTTATTTACTTAGGTTATTATTAAAATGTAATAAAATTATAATGTTTGAATTTTTTTTTGATTCAACTCTGTTCAATGTTTAACATAATACTTTATTATGTTTTATTGAGATTTCTTAATTTCAATTCCTTTCATATTAGATTGGGGTGAGTTTGGATTACTATGTTTAAGATAGATTAGTATATTATGATGTTATTGGTTTTATTTCATTTAATTTAGTTTTGGCATATTGGATTCAATAATATTTACATTCAATTAATACAGGGATCATTAGACTATACTTGTTTTCTCAAATTCTAATTATTCATGATGAAGAAAAAAATAGGCTTACCTTAGAAGGATAAACAATGGATTATTTATGAATAGGGTTATATTTTAATATACCTCATAATGATATAGTTCTAAATTCAGATGAATGAAATAATTATTTTGAATTTAAATTTATGGTCTAACTCTTTTCCTCTAAAAGTAATGATTCATTTCAATTTCTTCAAATATGGTTTGAACCATATACCCACAAAAAAAAATTATTTTATTGAATAAAACATCAAAATAAAACTATATATCTATATAATTCATTGTTTCCATTACGAAATAAAATTGAAAAACAAAATTTATATTTCTAGGTTAGTTAATTAAAAATATAGGGTAGAAAGATGCATAAAAAATGCTTGTCAATTGGGAACATAAAATTACATAAACATGATGTATTCATAAATTATATAACAAAGCTATATGATTTAGTGGTTACAAAATATTTACTGTAACGCCCCGACCCTAGTTGCCTAGAGTCGGTGCATTATTACATAACATTGGCATGATCACAAGAAAGATCAAATCTCGAAAGACCGATTGGTTTAGTAGCCTTGGAAACACTAGATATATTCATAAGTTTTACATTACATCATAAAATGAATAACTACTACAACAACATAATGTTTCCACAGTCCACACTATAATCCCCTCATAATATCCCTGCAGGTCATTCATAATTTACTTCTTCACTTCCTGGGAAAAATAAAACATAGAAAAGGGGTGAGCTCAAATGCCCAGTAAGGATAACAATATAGCGGAAACTTTCATAAATAAGAATAAACATTTAAGGCAATGTATAACTAAAACAAAAGCCTTTTAAACTTTAACTTTTAACATAGTATGGCATAAATAAAATTAGATAATGCCATTTACATATTCACATGGATATTCTACTAATCGAATAATCACATGCAAAATCAATAACCACTTTCATAATGTTGGAATACATAATGCTAAACTTTAATTACTTTTCAAGGCCTCGTCCCAAGACCTTGGGGATAACTGTAACCGGAACCCAACCCGGAGTGCCTCTAATAACCGGACACCAACCCGGAGTGCCTCTAATAACCGGACACCAACCCGGAGTGCCTCTAATAATCGGACACCAACCCGGAGGGCTTACTTTTACCAGTCCCTAACCTGGAGGGCTTACTTTTACCAGTCCCCAACCAGGAGGGCTTACATTAACCAGTCCCCAACCTGGAACATACTTGTCCAACACATTTATATGAAGTAAAGATTGAAATATAACATAAACATTCTTATTGGAACTAGCATACGAAATGTCAATACTTTCACCATAAACTATGAATGGTATAAAAATAGCACATCCACAGTCAAACATATCACAAAACCTTCAAAACAATATAGAAGTTTTGTATCATAATAAATCAACTTCAAATAATCTTAAAACTCATCAAAGGATGTTGACATAGATGAAATCAAAATTCTTTTTAAAGAAATATCTCCTTTTATTTTGAAATCATTTAAGATCCATATAAAATCAAACATTTTCTTTGAAAATAATCTTATAAGCTTTTAAGGGAAGCTTTGACGATTTTATAACGGCAGAAAATAACCGCACCCGCCGTATAAGTTAAAAAAAACATTCTTATCTTAATTCTGTCGAAAAGGTTAAAAAGCACCTTGTTTGGAAAACGACGGAATGATTCCCTTATAAACCTCTTATAAAAAGTCAAACAAGGGTATAAATGACTTTAACCCATATTCTTTTAAATATTAAAAATGTTTTGAAATACATTTTGAAGAAACATGGATGTGGATGATAACGAGATCTCAGTAGATTATTACGTATAAACAACATCGGATAATGAAGAGATTGTGAAATAACCCTTACCAGTTTGGTAACTTATGAAACATACAACCCATGAAAGAGGTATCATACAATGAATATGTAAGTACACATAAATTAGAGTGTATTACACAATGAATATAATTATGGGCAGTACATACACCACACAAAAGGTAATGGTGGCAATATGGCATGAATCTCACGGGAATAAGGAGTGAGATGAAAACCCCTTACCACGTTAATCAACTGAGTCGTATGGCCAAAAGTTAATAACCACCAAATTATTTACAGAATAACATGAATATGATAATATATATCAAATTCCAGTACACAATACACCACTTTCAATAATTTAGTGGCGAATAATGGAAATCTCACGGAATTGAATGTGAGATAAGAAAAATCCCTTACCTTGTACTTTTCCTTGGTTGGGGTAGGTTAACCTCCTGTATAATGGTGAAATAATTGTTATTAAATTATACAAGAATCATATACATTAATATGATATCATATATGTTCTTTTAACATTTCTTTATTAATAATATCTTAGTATTATCGTCGTTTCGGGTGATAATCGATTCGTTCTTCTTAAATGTTTGGTTACGTAAGACATGTTTTTAATGGATAGATTATATCTTATTCATAATCAGAATGATATTAACATTATTTTTAACCATAAAATGAGATTAAGACTTGAATGGATACGATGGAGGATGGATCTCACCGCGTTCGTGGAGACGGTAGTCCGTACGTACGCACGAACGCTACTTCCATTTAATTTTTATTTTAAAAGAATTGAATCCAAATGATACATAGGTATATTACTATTCCAGTATAATATAATATTTTATATATGTTACTTAAGTTCATTAACACCATCCTTTATACGTTCCATGTGTGGTATGAACGAGTCATATCATTTTAAGGGGGCGGTAGTCCGCACTTCCTCAAATGAAATTATCGTATGTATATACAACATGAAACGAATAATGGTATGAAATAAAATGGAATTACAGAAGCTTATATATAAAATATATATCATTAATATCATATTTAATTATAGTTCCATCATAATGGCCACCATGAGAGGCGGTAAGATGTATTTGAACAATCATCGTTTCGTGAGGCGTTAGTTTGCCATCCACGGAAACATTATGTTCATCATCCATTAGATGGAGTTGTGTGTATGTGTAGTTTGAATCCTTCTTATAACAACATCCTAGTATATTGAGGATACTGGTGTTGTTACAAAAGAAAGGAAATAAAAAGAGTTTGGGGGTTGGAGAAGCAAAATAAATGAAAATAATTTAAGAGAAATCGTTACGTTTAATTTAGGTAACTCACTTTGGTTGGAACCAAAGGACTTCTTGAAATGCTTTCTGCCTAAGGGGAAGCTTCAAAGAGGAGGAGAGGGATGTGGGGAGCTTAGTTGGGCAGAGTTTGGACGAGCCAAGTGGCTTGAGAGGTGTGAGGAATGAGTAGAAGTGGTCTCCTTTTATAAGGGAGAAGAGGGGCTCTTTAGGAAAGAGTGAAAGTATTACTTTATAATATAATTATATTCGGTTTATAATGGACCAAAAATCATTGAGGTCGAAGATACGATGACTCATATTTTAAATAACATCAACCAATAAGAATTGGACAGGTTTTAGATAATATTTTAATCATTATAATCTTATTTATTTAAATGATTTATTAATGAGGTAAACATTGCATCATTATTGTGTCATTAATAATTTATAATATTTGATGTCTAAAAATTATAAATAAAATATCATTATGTAGGAAATATTTTTATCTTTCTAATGAATTTTTATAATCGAAAATCCAACATGTATAACCCTATGTAAAAATTGTTCTTCTAAAAGATGTAAGCTTATGCCATTTTTATTTTTATTTTAACTTTATTAATATAAAGTGTCCCTACCACATACAAGTGGATCCAAAGGGTCCCCAAATTGACCCAAGGATGCTCATGGTCGGGTATGTGTCCACCAATAAGGTTAGGACACGTTTTAGGTTAATTTTGTATTATTATAATATTATTTTTTTAACCCTTATTTACCGGATTTATCTTTAACCATGGTAAATAAAATATTTACACAGTAATTATTCAAAATGTCTAAAAATAAAAGTAAACTATTTACACAATTTGGACATCCTGATTCCAAATATGGAATCCATTTTTCTAAATTCAAAACACAGAAGTGGCAGAAATTAATTTAAAATTAATTCCCGCTGTCAAAACAAAAAACGTGTTTTTAAGAGGTAATAACTATCAAAAGATTGACACTTGTTTATGTTTGGTTTAATTGTAAAATTATGTACAATGACCAAAATTATATTAAATGGTAAAAATATATTCTAAATATACTTTAAAACTACTAAAATTCATAATTTATTACTATTAATTATTTTGATTAAAAAAGTTGTTTTTAATTAAAATTTAGTAATTTTCACTATTCATCAAAATATGAAAGTTATCCGAAAAGTACCAAAATTTCACCTTAGGCTAAATTCGATATTCCGAATCCAAAAATGAAGTCCATTTTAAAATATAAAATATATATAATTTCAAAATTTAGGTATTACTATTCATAACGGCTAGTTTGATTGGTTGTGGCGTGTGTTAAAACTCAAGGTTGTGTACAACACACGCTACTATTTTATTCAAAGGAAAGCGTACCGTAGAAGCTTGGGATGTTTCATTTTAAATTTTTTTTTTGATGTCCCAATTTATTCAGATAGTTTAAAATATTTTATTTAAAAAGGTTTCACTATTAAAGTTGATAAAAGTGCAATACTGAAAATGAATCTGTTCTTGCATTATGACTAAGAAACTCATAATAGGGATTCTAAAATTATAAGGATTATATAATGTTCAAAATGTTGTTAATACTATTCATGACCTCTTTTAATGGCTTTTTTTTTTGTACATCATGGTGTGATTGAACTCGGTGTTGCGTGTAGTGCAAGTTATTGAATTATTTTTAAGAAATAACACACTATGAAATCCTGGGGTGTTACATTCTCCCCTCCTTCAATAAATTGCGTCCTCGCAATTTGAAATTGTTCTTCGAAAATAAAAGGCTGAAAATAGAAAATATCTGTGTGGGAAAACCCACATCGGAAATTAGGTTACTAAAATTTAGTCTTAATATGAGGAAAAGAGAAATGAAAGAGTCACCACCAAATTATGATCTCGATTAGTAGAACATTGGTGGCATTTAGAGACATATAATTGGAGGAAAAACGTAAATATTTATAGGTAGTGATTGAGGTCATCAATCACAAACAAGTATAAAATTGAGGTCCTTAAATTCATCAATCTATGATGATGTGAAATACCATTGGTTCAACAAAACATAGGGTATTAGGAAAACACATTTTTGACGTTTCAAAATATCTTAGTTGAAATCCCACATCGAAAAATGAATTAATGAGGCCTCTATTTAAAATAAAGAGTCGAAAGTATAAAGATTACCGAAAATAACACATACTAGGGTTCCATGTAGGAAAATATGGATATGGAAGAAAAAATCTAACCATCAATTATCTGATGGAGAGTGGTAGAGAACATGGCTATAAAAAGGCCAACAATCCCAAAGCCATAAATTAGTGACGATTTAAGGTACCATCTAGGAAAACATTTTTGTTCTAAGTTTCTTTTCTTAATATTGAGGAATTTATTTATGATATTGTCTAAGATCATAAGGAGATATACTTACTTTATAATTAGAGTTTTATCCATTAATAAGTTTCTACCACAAACTCATCTTTCATTCTAAAAGATAATAGAATGTAAAAAAAATTCTATTTACACTATTCGTATAGGGTTCCAAAATAAACGAATTTATAATTCATCTACACGATCTTTTAATAAAAACTACATTATTTAATCCAGGACATCTCGTGGGCCAGTGGTAGGTGATACACCCTTGTCGCCCTTCGGTTGCGGGTTCAAGTCTCACAGCCTTGCCGGACGCGACGGGTTGCCGTCCGACCTCCGGGTTGTCCTTTTATGGCAATCCAAAATAATCCAAACTAGAACTATCCAAAATACTTCTATCCAAACTCACAGTCCAACATTTATAAGTAAGGTAAACATAATGTAGAACCTTTTTACCCCGTAATAGCATATGAATACCTTCATCATGTATTCTTTTAATACACCGAAACATCCTGAATTACCATATTCCTTATTGATTACATTCATGCTCCCTTATTCCATATAGAAAGCTGGATATACTTCATTAATCCAAAAATGTTTTAAACCCCAACAATGATGGAATATACAAATCATTAATCAGTTCCAGGGTAGTCAAGAATATCCAATATAATTTATCCAAAACAATCACATATTATTCCAAAATCACTACCTCAGTATCAGAACTATATTATGATTTATCATTCTCTCAACCATATATTTTCCAAAAATTTATCCTGCTATTGAGTCACTTTTCTTTGTTCCACACAATCTCAAGTCCTTAATGAAATAGTACTGTAGTACAATCCTTATATACTCCATGATTATTGTAACAAGTACATTGTTGATACAACACTCAATTGACATAATCAACATAAGAACTCTAATCATTCCTCTTCATCTGTGGTAGTATCATAACTTGATTATTATCCAATAACATCATTTGCGGCATAGTCTGATGACTGGGACATAGGTTCGCGTAGTGTCCAAACTCCTTACAAATGAAGCATTGTACATTTAAAACCATTTTCTTACCCTTGCAGTCACGTACTTTGTGCCCTTTTCCTCCACACTTATAACAAACTCCCATTCCTTTCAGGCAAGTTCCAGGGTGTTTCTTTCCACAGTTACCACATATGGGAAAATTCTTCTTTTCCCTTTTCCCTTTATCCATCTTTCTCTCTTCCATCCTTTTCATCACTTGATTCCCTTCAAAGCCATAGGACTCAGTAAACTATTTACTTATCTTATCAACACATGATATTATTTCTTCATATGATGATAATACATGGGAGACTATTTCTCTTATAAATTCTAGCTTAAGACCATGAAAGATATGATCCTTCCTTCTCTTTGAATCATGTGTATTTCTGGAGTTCTCATTCCTTCTACTGGGCGCCATTTCTAAACAATGGCATAAACTAGATCAGTTTATGAATCAAAATACATAATCCCATACTTATAAAACACTTAACATAAATTGAACTATTTATGGATATAATCCATAATCATAAAAATGTTTTCTTTGAAAAAGTATATACTCATAAACCCTTCATAATTATTTGTAAAGAAAATGAGAGTTATCCTAAGCATATCCCCCGGGAGTGTCGTAACCAAGAGTGCAGCAAGGCCCGTTGTCGTGCACCAGTTCCCGTTCGAGTCTAGCTCAAAGCGGTGTTTTCGGGTTTTACCCCTAGGTACATCTGTGCCAGAGCCGCCTCTACCTGCTCGTATCCAGACAGGGATGTATTGCTCGGAAAACTCACAAAATCTCTACAATACCAAAATTCTAGGAAGTTCTTCTATACTAATCCTCAAAGTTCATCTTAGGTCTACGTGCTCTAATCAGAGTTTATCTAAATCTAGCTTCCAAGGTTTGTACTAAGCTTCCTCTGATACCAACCGTAACGCCCCGACCCTAGTTTCCTAGAGTCGGTGCATTATTACATAACATTGGCATGATCACAAGAAAGATCAAATCTCGAAAGACCGATTGGTTTAGTAGCCTTGGAAACACTAGATATATTCATAAGTTTTACATTACATCATAAAATGAAAAACTACTACAACAACATAATGTTTCCACAGTCCACACTATAATCCCCTCATAATATCCCTGCAGGTCATTCATAATTTACTTCTTCACTTCCTGGGAAAAATAAAACATAGAAAAGGGGTGAGATCAAATGCCCAGTAAGGATAACAATATAGCGGAAGCTTTCATAAATAAGAATAAACATTTAAGGCAATGTATAACTAAAACAAAAGCCTTTTAAACTTGAACTTTTAACATAGTATGGCATAAATAAAATTAGATAATGCCATTTACTTATTCACATGGATATTCTACTAATCGAATAATCACATGCAAAATCAATAACCACTTTCATAATGTTGGAATGAATAATGCTAAACTTAAATTACTTTTCAAGGCCTCGTCCCAAGACCTTGGGGATAACTATAACCGGAACCCAACCCGGAGTGCCTCTAATAACCGGACACCAACCCGGAGTGCCTCTAATAACCGGACACCAACCCAGAGTGCCTCTAATAACCGGACACCAACCCGGAGGGCTTACTTTTACCAGTCCCTAACCTGGAGGGCTTACTTTTACCAGTCCCCAACCTGGAGGTCTTACTTTAACCAGTCCCCAACCTAGAACATACTTGTCCAACACATTCATATGATGTAAAGATTGAAATATAACATAAACATTCTTATTGGAACTAGCATACGAAATGTCAATACTTTCACCATAAACTATGAATGGTATAAAAATTGCACATCCACAGTCAAACATATCACAAAACCTTCAAAACAATATAGAAGTTTTGTATCATAATAAATCAACTTCAAATAATCTTAAAACCCATCAAAGGATGTTGACATAGATGAAATCAAAATTCTTTTTAAAGAAATATCTCCTTTTATTTTGAAATCATTTAAGATCCATATAAAATCAAACATTTTCTTTGAAAATAATCTTATAAGCTTTTAAGGGAAGCTTTGACGATTTTATAACGGCGGAAAATAACCGCACCCGCCGTATAAGTTAAAAAAAACATTCTTATCTCAATTCTGTCGAAAAGGTTAAAAAGCACCTTGTTTGGAAAACGACGGAAAGATTCCCTTATAAACCTCTTATAAAAAGTCAAACAAGGGTATAAATGACTTTAACCCATATTCTTTTAAATATTAAAAATGTTTTGAAATACATTTTGAAGAAACATGGATGTGGATGATAATGAGATCTCAGTAGATTATTACGTATAAACAACCTCGGATAATGAAGAGATTGTGAAATAACCCTTACCAGTTTGGTAACTTATGAAACATACAACCCATGAAATAGGTATCATACAATGAATATGTAAGTACACATAAATTAGAGTGTATTACACAATGAATATAATTATGGGCAGTACATACACCACACAAAAGGTAATGGTGGCAATATGGCATGAATCTCACGGGAATAAGGAGTGAGATGAAAACCCCTTACCACGTTAATCAACTGAGTCGTATGGCCAAAAGTTAATAACCACCAAATTATTTACAGAATAACATGAATATGATAATATATATCAAATTCCAGTACACAATACACCACTTTCAATAATTTAGTGGCGAATAATGGAAATCTCACGGAATTGAATGTGAGATAAGAAAAATCCCTTACCTTGTACTTTTCCTTGGTTGGGGTAGGTTAACCTCCTGTATAATGGTGAAATAATTGTTATTAAATTATACAAGAATCATATACATTAATATGATATCATATATGTTCTTTTAACATTGCTTTATTAATAATATCTTAGTATTATCGTCGTTTCGGGTGATAATCGATTCGTTCTTCTTAAATGTTTGGTTACGTAAGACATGTTTGTAATGGATAGATTATATCTTATTCATAATAAGAATGATATTAACATTATTTTTAACCCTAAAATTAGAATAAGACTTGAATGGATACGATGGAGGATGGATCTCACCGCGTTCGTGGAGACGGTAGTCCGTACGTACGCACGAACGCTACTTCCATTTAATTTTTATTTTAAAAGAATTGAATCCAAATGATACATAGGTATATTACTATTCCAGTATAATATAATATTTTATATATGTTACTTAAGTTCATTAACACCATCCTTTATACGTTCCATGTGTGGTATGAACGAGTCATATCATTTTAAGGGGGCGGTAGTCCGCACTTCCTCAAATGAAATTATCGTATGTATATACAACATGAAACGA
Source organism: Viscum album (assembly GCA_963277665.1). Lineage (NCBI taxonomy): Eukaryota > Viridiplantae > Streptophyta > Magnoliopsida > Santalales > Viscaceae > Viscum > Viscum album. The sequence continues at coordinate 1,216,932,324 of OY728137.1, forward strand.
ATAATGGTATGAAATAAAATGGAATTAAAGAAGCTTATATATAAAATATATATCATTAATATCATATTTAATTATAGTACCATCATAATGGCCACCATGAGAGGCGGTAAGATGTATTTGAACAATCATCGTTTCGTGAGGCGTTAGTTTTCCATCCACGGAAACATTATGTTCATCATCCATTAGATGGAGTTGTGTGTATGTGTAGTTTGAATCCTTCTTATAACAACATCCTAGTATACTGAGGATACTGGTGTTGTTACAAAAGAAATGAAATAAAAATATTTTGGGGGTTGGAGAAGCAAAATAAATGAAAATAATTTAAGAGAAATCGTTACCATTAATTTAGGTAACTCACTTTGGTTGGAACCAAAGGACTTCTTGAAATGCTTTCTGCCTAAGGGGAAGCTTCAAGGAGGAGGAGAGGGATGTCGGGAGCTTAGTTGGGCAGAGTTTGGACGATCCAAGTGGCTTGAGAGGTGTGAGGAATGAGTAGAAGTGGTCTCCTTTTATAAGGGAGAAGAGGGGCTCTTTAGGAAAGAGTGAAAGTATTACTTTATAATATAATTATATTCGGTTTATAATGGTCCAAAAATCATTGAGGTCGAAGATATGATGACTCATATTCTAAATAACATCAACCAATAAGAATTTGATAGGTTTTAGATAATATTTTAATCATTATAATCTTATTTATTTAAAAGATTTATTAATGAGGTAAACATTGCATCATTATTGTGTCATTAATAATTTAAATTATTTGATGTCTAAAAATTATAAATAAAATATCATTATGTAGGAAATATTTTTATCTTTCTAATGAATATTTATAATCGAAAATCCAACATGTATAACCCTATGTAAAAATTGTTCTTCTAAAAGATGTAAGCTTATGCCATTTTTATTTTTATTTTAACTTTATTAATATAAAGTGTCCCTACCACATAAAAGTGGATCCAAGGGGTCCCCAAATTGACCCAAGGATGCTCATGGTCGGGTATGTGTCCACCAATAAGGTTAGGACACGTTTTAGGTTAATTTTGTATTATTATAATATTATTTTTTTAACCCTTATTTACAGGATTTACCCTTAACCATGGTAAATAAAATATTTACCACAGTAATTATTCAAAATGTCTAAAAATAAAAGTTACCTATTTACACAATTTGGACATCCTGATTCCAAATATTGAATCAATTTTTCTAAATTCAAAACACAGAAGTGGCAGAAATTAATTTAAAATTAATTCCCGCTGTCAAAACAAAAAGCGTGTTTTTAAGAGATAATAACTATCAAAAGATTGACACTTGTTTATGTTTGGTTTAATTGTAAAATTATGTACAATGACCAACATTATATTAAATGGTAAAAATATATTCTAAATATACTTTAAAACTACTAAAATTCATAATTTATCACTATTAATTATTTTGATTAAAAAAGTTGTTTTTAATTAAAATTTAGTAATTTTCACTATTCATCAAAATATGAAAGTTATCCGAAAAGTACCAAAATTTCACCTTAGGCTAAATTCGATATTCCGAATCCAAAAATGAAGTCCATTTTAAAATATAAAATATATATAATTTCAAAATTTAGGTATTACTATTCATAACGGCTAGTTTGATTGGTTGTGGCGTGTGTTAAAACTCAAGGTTGCGTACAACACACGCTACTATTTTATTCAAAGGAAAGCGTACCGTAGAAGCTTGGGATGTTTCATTTTAAATTTTTTTTTTGATGTCCCAATTTATTCAGATAGTTTAAAATATTTTATTTAAAAAGGATTCACTATTAAAGTTGATAAAACTGCAATACTGAAAATGAATCTGTTCTTTCATTATGACTAAGAAACTCATAATAGGGATTCTAAAATTATAAGGATTATATAATGTTCAAAATGTTGTTAATAATATTCATGACCTCTTTTAATGGCTTTTTTTTTGTACATCATGGTGTGATTGAACTCGGTGTTGCGTGTAGTGCAAGTTATTGAATTATTTTTAAGAAATAACACACTAGGAAATCCTGGGGTGTTACATTTACCATCCAAACTCATATCAAACTTAAAAATCATCTTATATATTGAAAAGGTACCATAACATAACACTTTATCAAATCCATATGAATAAAATCAAGTGTATCTAAAATAATACACATTATCATTCAATAATTCCAATATTAATATTTAATTATTATATATCAATATAAAATATCATAGGGAAATTCAAATAAATGTGAATTAATAATTCATAAGGGAAACCCTATTATTTAGTTCAAAATTAAAATTTCATTACAAAATTAATAATCTAGTTCTGAAAATTAGACCTGTTCTGTTTATTTTAATCACATCAGAAATCATTGAATTATAATTTATGTGCAAAAAATTTTAAAATAATATCCATTTATATGTATACAAACTATATTTAACATAAATGAATACGTCATTATAAAAAAAACATATTTTTTCATGAAGACTAAAATTTCATAAGTGAATAAACCCTTTGAAAATAATACAAACTTCATATTTGTCACCTACATACCAAATTTCATAAATCTATACCATGAGATAACGAAATACCATATATATAAAACCACAATATTGAAATCCTTTATATGAATTAGTAATTACTATACAAAAAACATCACATAAAAAATCTAAAAAGAAAATGAGAATAGCACATTTATTACCTAATAATGAGAATATAATATCATATAATATCATTTTTACTCAAACCATAAATTAATTTTAAAATAATAATTTAAGGTAAACAACTTTTAATCTTCCTACATGACCAAAAAATCCCATATATATAATAACATAATGAATGTTATATATATTATAAATCTATCAAAAATAATATAATGATAAAAATTTTATTTGAAAAAAAATTAAAATTTATTAATTGATAAATAAAATAAATACTAATAATATTTATTTATAAAGTGTAATGAAAATTTATTATACTCTTAATAAACATTGAATTATAAAACATTATTTTAATTCATGGCCAAAATTCTATATCAAATATTTATTTTAATTCAACGCCAAAAATATGGATGTTACATTTTATATTAGGTCACTAGCAATCTACAAACCTAAAACCAAAAAATTATGGGGATAAAATAAAAGAAATGTGATTCTAAGAAATATAAATTAATGATTTAACATAAAAATAATAATAATAATTTTGAATGAGTGTAGAATCATAATATATTTGAATTAAATTCAGTGGGAAAATAGATGGTCATTAGGAGAATTGATCTGGAAAACATAAATGGTTCGTGTGAGATTGTATATGCCAGATCAAAAAAATTTGTTTTAATAAAATTTTGTTATAGTATATTTTACACCATCTCATACCTATGGTTAGTTGAACTAAATTTTATATTGTTGTTGGGTTTGGTTGAAATTCTTATACCAGATAGTGTATTATAAATTTTGTATTATGACACATTGTCATACCAAGGAGTTGAAGCTATAATATTATATGTTTTTCATATCTGGTGGGGTTTTGATATTTTATTGTACATAGTAATATGAGAAGATATATTACCAATTATGTGAAAATCATTTCCGTAAAACAATTTATTATCCCTTAAAATAGGGTATTTATATTGTACCACGAATATACTCTCTTTTATGTATTAAGAGTTAATATATATTGATTTCCATTAGAATTAATACCTTATTAATCACTTCATGTGTTGTTGTAATTTTTGTATTTTCCCAGAAATTTCATAATTTAATATGTACAAAATAAATTCCACAAAATAATTTATTCTTGGGTTTCTTCAATTATAGTATTATTTTTTCCATCCCAATAAGTAATAATTGCTAGGAAAAATTTATTTTAACCCAATTCAGAGAATATGAATCCAATAATCTCTTATTGAAACTATAAAAAATAAATACCTTATTTTCATGAAATTGACTTATGACCCATGAACTTTATAAGCAATTTTCAGTATTCTATAATTCTAATAATGGAAATTTACTTCAATTATATCTATCTTTGTATAAAAAGTTGTATTCCATCCTGGATATTTTATTTATTTGTTCAATCATAGATGAAATGATTCCATTTTTAAAGATGAACACAGCCTTTGGTGAATTATTTTTTAAAATCATGAGAGAATTTATACAATAAAAAATAGTTTATAGGAAGGGATTTAAATCAAGAATGATAAATATGATGTTCTTATTAAAAAAATAGAACGAATTATAATCCATACTCATTTAATATAAATTTTACAAATCAAAAACAATAAAAATAACAAAACAATTCATAAGAACATTTTAGAAATGTGATAATCACATTTCCATTCACTTGAATGATTAATTTTCCATAAGTAATTACTACTTAATATTGTTTATGAAGGTTTCATTTTATCTTATATACATTCCGGAGGATAAAAAAATTTAAATAAATGGATTTATTTTAATAATTATATAATATAAACACCTTTTAAAATCTTTATCTATCAAGTTATTCATTTCACTACCAATATTAACTCAACATAAAATAATTACTATACTAAAAATATTATATATCAATTACATGTTCTTAATTTGAGTTTAGTATTATTTATCATTTTTATCACCCTCTATAATGTGTCAAATAACTACTCATATATTATTATTAGGAAAATTATCATATGTAGATCATATTCCTGATTAAGTATATCTATTCTAGAGGTAAATCATTCCAGTTACTAGTCACCATTTGAGGTTATTTTTAATACTTTAATATGGAATAAATATTTCATAGATGTCTATCATGTTTCTCTTGACTCTTAATCATGGTACTTTACACACACACACACACCAAATTTCATGTTATCAAAAATTAATTCTAGTTTAGTTTTTAACTTGTAATTTAACTATAAGTAATCTCACATATGTAATTATTCTTTAATATGAATCATTAGTTTCCTACACATATAAAAAAAATGAGTAACACAAATTCATGTTCTTTAAAAAAAATTATGATTATGAATATTAGATCAAGAAATACCTTTTCAATTAATATCCAATTAATTTTTACTTCAAATAAGAGACTTCATGTCTTCTATGTGATTTTCGATCAATGTTTTAAATGGATAAAATTGTTTAATAGTTTTAAAAACACTTTTTCCAACTAAATATACCCCCAAAACGTGAATATTAATTTATGATTATTATATACATATAGAAGAAAATGAAATGTATCATAACCCACAAAATATTTACATGAATGAAACCAATATATATGCTATTTTATAAAACTTATATTTAAATATTTTCCCTCAATATAGATTGTATTATATTTTCGAATTTATACATATTGTTTTTCTATAACTATCTTTTAAATAATCAATGTTATTTACTACTTATAATTAATTGATTTTAATTTTCAGACAAACAAACATCATTGAATATTTATTCTTGGGTTACCTACAATGTTTTTGTTAATGTATTAAACATAAATTATTAAATTTAATATTTTATACTTTTGATGGTAGATTATCCACCCTTACCCATTCAATTTATACCTTTAGTATTTTCCTATTCACTATAAATTATTTTCATTAGTCTCTAATAATATACAATACTCCATTTATGTGGACCATTTAAACATAATATTACATGATTCATAAATATAAATTTCCATTAATTGCTAATAAAGGATAATAATGGCCTCTTCCTGTTGGAAATATATGATCTTGATATATACAAGATTTAAATCTTATTATAGGTCCCATAGTGGGATCCTAAAATACATCATATATTCTAAATCTACATGGGATAACCTGGGTAATATAGGAAAAAAGGTGTATGATAAAATTCACAATAAGGGAATAAACAAGATAATTGATATCATAATTATTTTAAATACCTTATGAGGGGAGGGGTGAAAGAGGGTATGCATGATTATAACAACTACCCCTTTATATCTTAAACATCATTAAAAAAAATCAAATATACCATTCTCATAGTAATTTATGAATATAATTGAAAATATGCAGGAGACAAAATAATTTTACATGGTTCACCCACCCTAAGATATGTAAAATGTGAATACATTAGAGATGTGATGATGTACAAAATCCACTAAGGCTAACAAGGTTCATGAAAGATATCTTTTATTCCCATTCTCATTTCCTTTACAGTGTTTAGGATCAACTCAATTATTTCCCAAGGGTAAATCTATATGTATCATTCTAGGTCTCACTACTGGCGGAAAAGATCATTGTCTTCCCCTTCCATTAATCACTACTCTATAAGGGATACACACACAGTTTACATATTTTTAGGTTTCTTTATTTTTATTATTAAATTTATCCTATATTTTAAGAAGATCCGCTGTTGAAGTTCAATTATCACATGTAGATGAATTTCAAACTCATGCATATAGTTATTCTTCAAAAATTTATTTAATGAACTATTTTAGTGCTAGTAGAACATCCCTAAATCCTCTACAAACTTCCTTGAGTCTTTTGTTAACTATGTTACACCACGTGGAAAGGGTTCTTTACATATCCCCACATCAACCATGTACCACCCATGTTTCGGTAAATTACCTATTTCACATATTTTATCTACATCTACAGGTCGTCTCTTGTTTTTTGGATAACCTTATCTTCCATATACCTATCCTCTTCTATATACAACCTTATATTTTAATGAACCTTTCATCATTCATGTACTACCATTTCATTCACAGAAACCCTTCCTTTGCAAGCTGTAGAGCCCCAAAAAATCCATTTACAAACTATTCTCATGAATTTCTTCCTTCTTCATGGAATCCACCCTAACGAAATAATATGGAATTTTTTGAATTATATTTTGATTTATGATCATTTTCAATAAATTTACCTTTAATTAATTATCTGATTATGGTTCCTTATATATGAAAATACATCCAAAACACCTCTAATATGATTTACCCAAAACATTGATGATGTAATTCCTTCACTATAAAATGGTCTACTGGCCTCATAGTGACATTCTCATCTATGGTGGTTGATGTATTCTACAAGGGAAAACAAATTTGTTAGCTTAAAATACAACCTCAATCTACAAGTGACACACCTCTAATGAACCATTAGCTTCCCATGAAAGGTGAGTCTCCGACAATTTATTTCCCATATTCGGTCCACAGAGTGTGTTTCACGATCCATATAGTAATACTATGTATCATTCCTTCCATTATTGATTTCCATCATTGTTCCCATTATTTACTTTTTTCATGAATTACACATCAGGATCTGCAAACTATGAATGACATTGTGGAATAATATCAATTTCCAAAAACAATCTCTATATATGGAGGACCAAAAAATCTGAAAACATTTGGAAACTATGATACCTTCCAAACCTGCTTCGGTAACACTTACAATACTCATCCGTAGTCATATATATTTTTTTAATAAACACCTTCACCCCAAAAACATAGAGAGGATTCACTGAGGGATTTTTTCCCAAAAATACCCCCCTTCAGTTTTTTGACAATTATTAGTAATTTTATATCTCCTTGAATCATCTTCTATATTATACAAAATTGGATTCCTTCTTTTAGGATAGAGAGAATATATTTATATAATAGATATTATAAGCCCACATTCATTGTACTTGGCTTGATAACTATTAGTAGTATGAAAATTTCCTCAATGAATCACTTCATTTCAAACCCACTCATCTCTTTTTACCATGAACAACATATATCTTGGAAAATATCTTTTGATCATTCACCATTAAAATCATAAAATTTGAACCACCTCAAATTTCACAACTCCCTATATATGCTTCTCCCCAATCTTTATTAAGACATTTTCCCCTTATATAGATCCAATTTCTCCACCTTTCTCAAAAAACCCTATGGCCACATCGTTGAGGTATGCAACAAGGTAATGAACACCGATAAACATATTATGAATAAAAACAACCTACAATAGGGATATGTGGTCCCACATCCAAACTTTTTCTTGTGTGGGGAGTCAACTACTACTAAAAATTCTGGTTTTTGCGCCTGCTGAAGCGGGCGACCGCCATTGGCGGTTGCTAAAGAAGGTATTAGCGACCGCCAATGGCGGTTGCTAATACGAAACTAAAATTCCAGCGCGATTTGTTTCCCGCGCGCGCTTCTTCTTCTTTCCCTCCTATACTTTTGCCGCTGCAAATAGTCACCGCTGCACACCGCCCCCCCGACGCCGCATGCCGCCGCATGCTCCCACACGCCGCCTCATTATGTCGGACGATTCTTCCCTCGTGACCACCGCCCCACGCCACCGCCGCCGCACGCTCCCGCCACACGCTCCCGCACGCCGCACGCCGCCGCACGCACCGCCCACCTGCCGTCGTGTGTCCGCCATAGCTGGTGGGGAAGGTCTGTGTCCCTGCAATATGCCGCGAGATGAGAGGAGACCCGCATGCGCCTGTTTCCTTGATGTGAAACAGTAGTGACCGCCATTGGCAGTCGCTAAAGGGCTTTACCGATGAAGAAACAGTGACCGCCAAAAGCGGTCGCTGGGCGGTCGCTAAGTCCTTTTAGCGACCGCTTTTGGCGGTCGCTAAAACTGCTATTTCTAGTAAACTCTAAAATCTAGTCAATGACTTTCAAATTATTCTTTGGGTAAGGCTTTTGTCAAAATGTCTACAACTTGTAGTTCTTTTGGATCATACCTCAAAATGACAAGACTTTTCTCCACTATATACATGATAAGATAGTAGTTTATTTTAAATCTATTTATCCATGAATGATGGCTTTTATTTTTCCTATGATTTATAGCACATGAATTATCATAGTGGATTCTCATTGGAGATGTCACATCAATTTGCATACAATCAAGCTGTAGTTTCATCCATAATAACTATCTCCATTCTTGAGATGCCACAATATATTCAGTTTCTACATTGCATAGTAAAATTAAACCAAGTTTCATTAATAGCCAATAAATAATAAATACCACATGATATAATGCAAAAAAACTATTGATTTTCTCCCATTAAAGGAACCAGCCCAATCTAAATTAGTATAACCTAATAACTCTTGCTGATATATGTCAGTATACATCAAATTGAAATCCATTGTACCCATAAAATAAAAAAGTATACTTCTCACTAGAATATGGTGTGTTTCCTTGGTATTTCATTAATATTATGCTACAATCCTTGTGGAATAGTCAATATTATGTCATAGTGTTGTGTAGTACAATAGACTGCCCATTATTTGTATGTATTTTGTGACATTAATTTCATTGACATTATCATCTCAAAAATGTTTTATCTGAGTAAGAACTAGAGTTTTTATCTATTTTGAATTATCCATTCCATACTTTCTCAACACCTCCTTGTCATAATTATATTTAGAAATAAATTTTTCAAGCTTTTATCATGTGACCTATAATGCAAGGAAAATGTTTGTTCAACAGTCATTGACATCTTAAATTCCCCTTTCTTGAATTCAGAGAAATGAATGAATTTTTATTTATATGATCCACCAAATATTATATCATTGAAAAATACTAACTCTATAATCATTTTATTTCAAACATTGTTAACATTAAGATTCTAATCAACTCAACCACGTTGAAAACAAAGATTATTTAAAAACTCATTTTTCCTTAAATACCATGATATTTGTTCTTGATTCAACCCATATAGTTTTTTCTTCAATAAAAAAACTTTACTCTCATATTTATGAATAATAAAACCATATTAATACTCAATATAATATTATCTTTAAAGAACCCCAATTATAAATGCTGACGTAACATCCATCTAGAAAACATTGAACATTATTTTCACTTTTATGACCAAGAATAATCTGATTTTACTTATCTTTTATATTTGTAACAATTTCTCATTCACATCGATACCCATTATATGGGAGTACACTTTTCACACAAGTAGGTGATTATTTCACTCAATGTACCATCTTCATTCCTCGTGATTCAAAGTACCCATTTTTTATCGATGACATTATTATATGTTGTCCTTGAAACAATATCCCAAATCATATTCATCTCAATTTTGTCAATATCTTCATTCCTATACTATTCCAAATTTTATCCTCAAGCGGCTTCCTCAAAACATTTAGGATCTACTTGTGATAAGTATGAATATTTTTGTAGATTCTAAAATTGTATTATGTATTGTTGTGTTTTTTGATCACCAATTATATTTCTTCTATCAATGATATCTCTCCACTGTTATCTTTTTGTAGACATGGTTTTTTTCTAATCCTTCACTTATTTTATATATTTTTCTAAATTAGCTAATGGAACATAAACATCCCATAATATACTTATATCTTCATCACTATACTATTAAGAAAGATAATATATTTTTAAAAGATTCATCTCATTATCTACTTTAGTTACTTAATGTATTTCAATTACCTTTCCTAGAAGATTATTAAATAATTTATAAGCTTTACTTTTCCTTTAATTTCCAATAAATATCCCCTCATCCATATATGATTAAAACATGATAGTTTCATCTTACTAAGAATGAAACACCAAATTTAGAAGACCTAAATGTAAATTAAGGATGGATTTATTCCACACCATAGATCAGATGTAGTCTTTTTTTATTTTGGAAATAATAACAATCATATTGATCTGTAAAATTATTTCATGAATGATTATTTATGAAACCTATCTAGAAGGTCTTTCCAAATGAGAACTGTCTAGCCATGTTGTTGATAATTTGATCTATTCAATAAAATACTACATTATTCTATGTAGTTCTTACTATTGAACATGGTTTCTTCTCCCATAGTTCTTGAGATAATCCTCCACATGGTTATTTGTGAATAGTGTTGAATTATTTTTTCAGATCATTCGGATTGTCGGACTCCGCATCTTCTCAAATTCCCTTAAATGTGTTTTTATGCAACTAAAAACATTGTATATGTATGTGATGACTGATATCCCTTCAATTCTGCTAAAATCTTCCATAAAGATAACATAATATCTCCTACCATCAATATATCATGGGAAAATTGGTCCGCACACATAAATATTTCAAATCTCATGAACTTTTGTTGACATTTTTACTTTTTCCATTATATATATTTTGTTTAATATTCTTATGTTGACATGTATCACCCATATGGGTATGATCACATGATAATCTAGAGAATTTTCATGAAGCATCATATTTCCCCAGATCTACCAATAACATTTTTCTCAAATGACCATAGAATTTATTTCAAAACATGATTTAATCAACCATGGACCAAAATAACATATCTTCTTCTCTACATATATGGTACCAAAACCCTTTTTTACATTTCCCAAAAAAACCATTACATCAAATTCTTCCTTGATAAAATATAATTTATTGGAAAAGATTACGACATGTCCTTAGATTCACAGTTTACTGACACTAGAAAGGTTGTGACTCATACATTCAACAACCAAGAAATCAGTATATCTCAGGTATCTTCCACCAAAATTTTCATTCTAGTGCCAAAAATCATATATCCATCATCATTATCTTAACTGTAATCTTGAAAATTTTTAGAAAACATCATTGAAGAATGTTCAATCTTTCAACATTATAAACATATAAGTGGATGTATCCCTTTGAACATTCCTCTTCATCTTTGCATATTTTAGGAGAGAAATGACATGACCTCATCAATATAGTCTTCCTCGTTACTACCATCTATAGTGATATTCTTCATGGATTTTGATGTCGAAAATTTGGACATCCCATTTTCTATATAAAATGTTTCTCCATTTCTCATAGCATATGTGACAACAGTACATTGAAAGCTATACAACGCCATCTCTGTTGTATATTTATCTTCTAATACTGAAACAAATTGATTAAATAGAAATTTTAGTTTTCTCAAGACACACTTAAAAATAATTATATATTTAATAATATACATGTGACTACATATTTATTCCACAATAATACTCACCCTATCAATGAATATATCAACATATTCATTATAGTGCATTCTAAACTCCATATACTAGTTCCATAGAACATGAATTTTTTCTTTTATTACATTTATGTCACCCTAAAAATATGAAGAAATTTTTTACAAATTTCATGTGATGAATTAAATTAACATCACCTTTGAATATATTTTATTGTATTGGTCTCCTCATAAAGCATTAATTCCTTTGGAGTTTATATCCAATTCCCTTTGGCAGGATTTTGATAAATCTCGACTATCAATATTGGTTAAAATTAAATGAATTAGTACTTTAAATACATCTATTACTAATAAAAAAAATTAGTATTCCATATGATTCTTATATAATTCAAAATTGTTCCCCTAAAAGATCAAAATACTTTTGTTATTAACATCCTCTATTTCATTTATTGGGAGAGAACCACTGACTGTAAACCTTTAACTCTAATAAAAATAATATCACTATTATGTTAAATACCATTAGAGGTAGGGGTGAATCATTGTATGAAAAATTAAAATAACTACCCCTTCAAATAATATTTTGACATTAAACAAAACAATATTCTCTATTTTTTCAATATTAATGTATGAATAAAATTTTTTATAATGTAAAAGAAACAAAAAATTTACTTGCTTCACCCTTAATGGGTTGTGTCCAAGAAACGTCCAACGATAATATTTATATTTACCAGATACACTATGGGTCACTAGAAAATTACAAGGTCTGGGAAAGATCACTTATCTTCCTAGGATCACTACCTTTTGATTGTTTTGGGTCATCTCACTTTTTTATCATGGGTCACTCCCTATGTTTCCTTCTATAGCTTACTACTGGTGGAAAGGATCACCGTTTTACTCTTCCTATGATCATTGATCTATGAGGTATCCACACACATTTTATGGGCTTTTAGTTTCATTAATTTTCATGAATAAATATATCCTCAATTTTTGGTAAATGATTGATTGAATTTAAATTCTCACCAATAGATGAAATCTACTATTCAATGGATTGTTATTTTGTAGAAATTACTTTATCAATCTATGTTAGTACATTCCAAAATCACCATGAATCCTCCAAGAACATCCATGAGTCATCATTAAACTCTGTTTCATAACATGGTGTGAGTGCTTCATGGACCATATCTTTTTTTGTGGAAAGCCCCTACTTCCATGGACCACCACTAATTCTGCATACCACGTCTTCTTCCACATACCATCTAAAAATCCATGGACCATATCTTCTTCTGTGAACTAAATTATCTTCTATATATTGTCTCATATTCCTTAGATAGGATTACTCATCTATGGACCATTTCCTATTATACAGATTGAATTTTCTTCCAAAAACCTATTTCTTTTGCAACCTCCAAAACCAGCCAAAAATATTTTGTGAACTATTATCACCAAATTCTTCGTTATTTGTGGAATCATCCCATGAAAAGTACACCATACATTACCAAATTCTTCCTTGGGAAATGATCATTTATCATAAATTTTTTTACAGTATTTATATAGTAAAATACATCTTCCGAACCTAATAATCTATTTTCCCTAAATAATTATTTTGGTGTAGCCTTTACCATGAACTATTATGTGGTATTCATAACACCATTATAGATTAAAAATATTGAAGTATTGTTAATGTTAAAAACCCATTACGAATACCTAAAAAATATCCGCATATTCATATGGAATGCCTCCCATGAACATTTACCCTTACATATACATTGAGCTACCCATAGACTTCTCTTCCTACATGGTCCATGTAACTTTCTCCATGGTACACATAACACTGTTATACGAAAACCCTTCCTTTACAGATTTTCCATCTTCATTTTGTTTAAATCCTTTTCATTGGAGGAACTATATTTCATGGTCATAAAAATGTGAACACCTTTATTGAAATTGTTTTGTTTCTTAAAAAACTCCTTATTTTGAGGTCCAAAAATTGTAAAACACTGGTAAAATGCACCACATTTAAAACATTCTTAGAAAAAACAAAAAATAATCATCCTTGGTCATTGGGATATTCCAATAAACACTATCACTCAAAAAACACCAACTGTATGACTTGATGTATTTTCCACAATAATAAAGATGAATAACAAGTGATTCAATGCTATTAAATCTTGTAATATATGAGAAAGATCAAAGACAATCACATCGAAATTTAGTGTGAATAAAATGATATCATAAGATGATAGGATCATTGAAAATGTGGAAAAAATATAACATTACAGAAACATGTGTCAAGGATAAATACCTCAAAAAATATCACATGGTGGTTAATGTATTATAATGGATTATATTTACTTTATAATCCAATACATGATAGATCAGAATACTATACCATTACCAAATTAATTGTACTGTTATCTAGGGACCCCTATCATAACATGTTCGTGATCTATGTCTTCCAAATAAATGAATTAATTCATAATAAATAACATAATAATTAACCATAGATAGAAAATGGGTTTTATAATATTTGATTACATCAAAAGAAATGGAAATTTTATAATGAATGATGTTGATAAATCATCCAAATGTTTGTATAAACCAATCAATAGAAGGAACAATAAACAAGGTATACACATTTGAAAGACATATATACTTAATTTATAATACATCAAAAAAAATTATGGTTATTTTAAATAATGAAAATACTTTTAAAAAATTCATGATTAAAATAACATTTCCACATTGAGTAACATCAATGGATGGGATCTAAGATGGAAATGACTTTGAAAGACCACTTTGAACATTTGTTGAGGAAAATATCATTTCCATATTTAAAAAACCATTTTTCTAAATTAAAATATTCTCTAAAATTTATGATTTAGTTTAAAATAAATTTTGAATCATATACATGATTTTTAAAACATTTAGGGTACTTTGAGTATAAAGACATCCATCCATGTTAAATTAGTTAAAAAATGATTCATTTCTAATTTTTGTAAGAAAAGTCCTAATTACCATGTTCATAAAACAATAGGCATACTCATTTATATTTATTTTAAAAAATAAAATAAGAGATAAAATTGAACATAAGAATCATAGTAATTAATTTTTGTAAATAAAATAAAAAAATTGAATTTGGAAGAAAATTAATTTCTCGTCGAAGAGAAAATGAAGACTATTTATCATAAAAATATTATTGTGAGATTTTGAGTATATATATAATGAAATGTTAATAAAAACTATATATTCTATAGAAATAAAAATTTGATAATAAAAACGATGAGTTTATTGATAGATATGTCTTAAAATTTCAATATTCATAACATATTCATGAAAAATCCCACCAAAGATGAGATTGTAACATCGAACCCTAACCACTTTTATAATATGGGATCATAAGCCTTTTGAAAGAATAACATTAAGAGAAATAATTAATATAATTTTTATTAATAAATAAGTGATATTTAATTTCAATGGGTAAATAAATACATCTCATAAAATATGATTGTTACATTAAATTGCGTATGTCCTTGAGAAGGTAAATTGAGACACAAAACCTCATACATTTAGTCTCAACGTAATTCATACATGTTCAGACGTGGTGTGAAAAATAAAATTTGTTTATAAATATATTACATAAGCACACACACAGACACAATGATATATATATATGACATAATATATTATTTATTTATATCATTCTATTTCCCGTTTATTAACAATTCCATGTTCATTTCACATTTTAAGAAATTATAGACTGGTATTGTGGTAAGTATTGATTTGTTATTTTTCTGATAATTATTCTAAACATGGAATAATATACACTATAATGATATAAATGATATTAATATCATATATATTCCTTATTATTTATTTATTTTAATCCATTAATCTTAGATATAGAAACTAATTTTTACAGTTCATTGAGTCAGTAAGTTTACGTTCACATGAATGATGTTTACATTTTATCATTATATCAAAAGAAAAGAAGATAAATAATGTATAACTATTAAAGAGTCATTATTAGTTAATATTAATCACATATAATTTTTTAATTTACCCTAATTAACTTCAATGATATGCATTACCTAAAAAATATTCCCATCGTATCGTGAGGGGGAAGTCTTCCGTACCCTTAGATGATGTTATTGCATCCAAATTTGAATTAAATGTAAGAAATTATAGGTGAAATAAATTTTCAATATTTATAATTAATCTAAAAATATAATATACATTAGTTAAATTTGTCTTTATTACCATTAAGGTAAATTTGAAATGGAAAAATACAACACATAAATTCGTGAGGTGGTAGTCCGTTGTAACCACTAGTAATGTTATTATTTTCCAATGGGTTGGGTGGTAAGATGGTATGTATATAATTATAATTTCATATTTATTATACTTTCCTAAATATAATATATAAAAATTTTATCCATCATTATATCCAACGATGGAACGTGGTGATTGAAATTGAAAAACATCCGTTCATGAGGCGGTAGTCCACTGTACACATGAATGGTAACATGGTATCTCATTCGTTGGAATAGGTGAAGTATTTAGATTTTTATAATAATATAATAATAAAAAATAATTATATATAAGATATTTTTTATTATAAAATAATGTTTTAATATAAAATGAAAGAGGTGGATGAAGAAATAAAACCAAATGCTTGGTTTGAGACAACATCTTTTTCTTTTCTGAAAAAGGATTATTAGGTTTTATTTATAAATAAAATATGGATTAATGGGTAAGATTATCTATTTAAGGAAGTTATTATTAGAAATTATTTGTAAAACTAATGTTTTTTTGGTTGTGAAAAAAGGTTATGAGGGTGGGTGGCCATTTATAAGGTGGGAGGACACACATGGAATTTTTGAAAAGAATGAAATCCACCAACACTTTCCTCATCATACAAAGATAGAAAATGGAAATATTCAATCCTAATAAGAGATAAAATAGAAATATGAAATTAATTTATGAATTATTCAGTTTTGGTCCAATTTTTACCATTATATTGTAAGATTAACACTTGGGAAATTCGTTTTTTTATTTAACCACATTTTTTTTAATATTATCAGGTTTTGTTATGGTAAAAATTATATTTGTACTTATATTATACAATAAATAATTAATTTTACAAATATTTAAATAATATTCAGAAATTTAACTCAAACATGTTGTATAATTTATTATAAAAATTTACTCGAAGATAAGTCAAACAACCAATTTTCCGAATAAAAACATCCAAATGTTGAAAAAATTTCTATATCAAAATTCAATACGAAATTGATCAAATGACTTAATTTGGATTAATTTATATAAAATTTTACTAATATTACTTTTAAAACATCATTTAAATAAAATGGAGGGTTTAAATTCTTTATAAGAATGGTTATTTTTTAATAAAAATCCCAATTTTTCACTATTCTTTTAAAAAATGAAAATTTTTAAAACATTTAGAAACAATACCTCAAAGATAATTTTTACATGATGATTATTGAAATATGTTTCTATTTTTGAAAAACAATTTATGAAATTTCTAAAACATAATGTTAATATAATTTAAATAAATATGAAAAACAAGTTTTATGAAAAATATAGTTTTAATTATAAAAAAAAACATTTTTTTTTTCTTTTATCAAGAAAACACATAATATGAATGTGAAAAATTTTATTGAATATATAATATTAATGATTCATTAATATCATTAACCAAAATTAATTTGTTTTATTTTTTATATAAAATGGGTTTGCATGCATAAATGTTGTATTTTAAGAAATGATGTCTGATTTTTTAAAATTCTTTGTATTTTCATTTATAATTAATTTCACACAAAATAATTAATTGTGTAAATATACATAAGCTTTATATTTTCATAATTTATAATATTATTTTCATTCACTCTATTTCATGTAATGATTAATTGAATTTCTGGCTTCATTTCAACATGGAGATTCTTGTATACCAAGCTATATTCAATTTTGTGTGTAACTGAAGATAATTTTTTTTCAATTCATATAATGAAAAATATCTAAAACATTAAATTTCTTTGGAAAAATAATATTTTACAATATATCATGTCATTACACTCAACCCCACTTAATTAGATTTTATCCTCATAATTTGGACTTTTTCCCATAAATTAGAGTTTAACATTCGAATATCCCTTTATGGGAAACTCACACGACAAAAAGGGTTAATAAAAATTCTATTTAAAATATAGAAATGGATTCTAAATATGATAACATTGGTGGGAATCAATCATTTAGGAATTGAAGAAAATTTTACAATCTATAAAATGATGGAGATTGAAATATATCATCGATCACCATAATTTGAATGATCATGTGAAATCAACAACCTAAAAACAATAAACTAAAGAGGTATGAAAATAGTAGTTGATATCATTTGAAATTATTATAATATAATAATATTTAATATAAATATTTATTTTATAACACAAAATAATTTTTATAATAAAATATACTTAATTTATTTATATCCATTTCTTAAGTACAATCTCATCGTTTTGTTGTGCTTCGATCAATTACAAATTCAGCACTACCTATAAGAAGTGAAGATGAATTTTTTATTCCTAATGAATTATCTTATCATATAATTCTTAAAATAATTTCAATTCATTCCTAATATATCTTCTTATCATCAAACACATAATGGTGATAATAGGTTTCTGAATATACGTAATTCATTATACATAAAAATAATTAAATAACATCTGAAACCTAATATAGAGTTAAAATTATATTAATCCATAACTATATAACCTTAATATCCATCCAAATTATTCAAATTATAAATACGTTCTCTAAATATGAACTTCATATAATCCCCCAAATATCATAATTTGGATCTTAATTGTCAAAAAACCAAATGATTGATTATCTTGGTTCTATAATCTCCTAAAACATGGTAATAAATAGAATTTCCATAAAATATAAATGAATAAAAATATGATTCCTAATTATTTGAATAAATCAAATTATTATTGAATATGTTTCATAAATCTGAATATTATGAAAAATCATTAAATTATATCATATACCACTTTGTGAACAAATCATTAATCAAATCGATGTTTATCAATACTATCTTATTTATAATATACATATTAATTATCCCTTAATAATATCATTTTTATCTCAAAATTAAGAAAATATTGACGGTTATATTCCCTTAATCGTGTTTTTTTAAAATATCACAATTTAATTAAATAAAATTTTAATTTCCTCAACATCAATCAGAATATTCATTCCAATCTGTAATGAAAAAATATATTGAAAAATAAATTTTTATTTAATAAATCTTCAATTCCAAATAAAAAACACATCGAAAATTCTACTACATTTTTAAACCATTTACTATTCTTCATTTTTTAATTCATTAATACCACATTCCTTTCTTATTTAACTTATAGTATCTTCATCATCAGAATAAAAACCATTAACTATACCACCTTCCCAATCCACCTCTTGATCAATCCCACTATGAAATAAATTTTTATAATGACCTAAAATTCCACATTAATAATATTCAACCATTGATAATGACTTATGTAAATGATTATTCTCCTATATTTTATTATCATAATATTTCATTTTTCTATGGTAATATCTTATTATGTGTAGTTATCAAAAATTTAAACATATTATCATTGTTTTGATACATTCGCTGAAGTGATTCATCACATATTCTTGACTTATAAGAAACTTATTCAGTTTTCTACCATGGTTTCAACCACCTATAATCTCAAAGAACTCTATAATTCACTTCATTGATGAGTATGATAGTTGGTTAATGCATATTGTATTAATGTTATATCTTAAAAGCTGGCAAATATTAATCACAATATAAAAAAATCTAACCAAAAACACATTTTGTATCTCATCAAAAAAAAATTCAACAATGCTCAAATTTAATCCAGTTCCTTTTTTTCTTTCAATTAACTAAAACAAAAAAACATTTTGTTTGTAACAATATTCAAAGTGTGAAACCATATATAATGAATAATAACATATAGAATATCTAAATTATTACACCTTATCTTCAATCAATGAATAATTACGCTTAACCCTTTTTTAGCATGGTTATTATTTAAATCCTTCTTGATGGTTCATGATGATATTGTTAATTTCCAAATAATATTCCTCTTGTGTTTTAATCATGGTATATAGAAATGCCCATTTTCATTCACTTGGTAATAACCAATTCTTGATCACTGTACCCTATTAGTTGTTATTCCCCCTAGGATCTTCTAATCAAAATCAACCTCCTATATAGTATATATTAAGGCATTTAATCTCTTGGTAAAAATACACTATTACATTTACCAAAATTCTAGGACATTTGTCTATTCATTTACTCATATGTAGACTTATCCATAGATATATACCTAAATATATCCTCAAAAATATCCTTAGGGATATCTCTAATTTTTTTACATCCTAATATCTATAAGGAAACTTAAACTATCCTTAGAGACTAACTATGTAAACCCAATTATTTTACACAAAATATTACATGATTGTCATATATATATATATTTATCCAATAATTGGAACCAAAGGACCGTAAAATTCCAATTTTATATGTAATAACAAGTTCCTAATATATAAAAAATGACATTGATATAAAATTTCCATAGTGATATCCTAAAATCCATTCGATCAACAAATGTTTAATGGGAAAAATTAAGGAAAAAATAATGTGGTGAGCTAAAAGGTCTATTAATGGAATAAAAAGGATTATAAATCATTAAATACGAGTCAATGGTATAACATGATATAAAAAAGACTAGAAACATTGGTAATAATATTAAATTATAACATAATGGAAATGGTATCATAAGGTCATAACATCATAGAAAATGTCGAAGATATATATAACACAAGATAAACATCATTCAAGGAATGTTTCCAAGAAACTTTCACCTGGAAGAAAAAGTCTAATAATGGTTTTGGTTAAATCTCTAATCTCATACATGTCATCTCATGATACTATTACTTTACCAAATGAATTCATATGCTATCTATGCACACCCATCATAACATGTTCATGGTTTATGTGTACCATATAATTTGTAAAAATCATAAGGCCTAACATAAGAATAACAAATGGAAAGAAAATGGGTTGCATAGTATTTTTTCATATCATAATCAATGGAAATTTAATTATGATCAAATTTTAGAAATTTTTATATTGTATATATTACCTCATCATAATAAGGAAGAATAAACTATGTATATATATATATATGAGAAACATATAAACAAATTTTCTAAGAAATCCATTATATTAATAGTTTTTTAAATTAAGGATAATACTTTGAAAAATATTTTTGAGATATATAAATTTTCACATTGAGTAACATCAAAATATTTCATCATACAAAGAGAATGATTTTGAGTGATTACATTGAAATTTTCATGAGTTAATATCCTTTCCATTTTGAAAAAATACATATTTTAATTCCAAAACATTAAAAACAATTAAGGGAATTTATTTTAAGTAACCGTTGAAATTTAAAGTGGAATATTTAAAATATACATTTGTTGTAATATATGAATACTTTCATTGACGCCAAATAAAAAAACATTGAATTCTTCCAATTTTTTTTTGAAAAGTAAAAAGGTACATTATTCATAAAAATAATGGAATATTAATTTTTTTTTAATATAACTAGTGGTAAAAATTTAATTAATTATTGATTTTATTTCATTTCATACACATTTTTTGAAAAAATGGTTTTCAAATAAATGGGTTTTTGATCAAAGAGTGAAATAAATACAATTTATATTTAAAAAAACTCTTTTTAACTCAAGAATCAATAAATGAAGGAACATGAATGAAAAAATGTTTTCTATATAAATAAATAGAGGATAATAAATGAGATGAATTTATAAAGAGATTAATCATAAGATTTTATTGTTGGTAGAATAATCATGAACAATCTTATTAAATGATTACATTGTAACATAAAACCATTACAAATTTAGTAACATTGAATCATAATCCCAATGAATGAATAAAATTAAATTAAAAATGGAATATAAATATTATTAATATATTAATTATTATAGGTCAAAGGAGATTTATATACAACTCATAAAATAAAACATGTGAAAAGCATAGTATATGTCTCCAAAAAGGCAACATGAGACAAAAAAATAACTTATCTTATGTCTCGATATGGTTCTATTAAACTCAATACCTCCTGTATCATTAAAATATTTTTATTATGAATAAATTATAATACCATAAATATATTTATATATCTACCATATATTATTCACTTAATAACCTTATTTCCCATATATTAATGACTCTAAGTTAAAGTCCCATTTTGGGAGATACATGATCTCTTTTTTGTGTCTATTTTGTTATGTTATTTTTTGTCCACATAATTTAATCATAGATCCATAATCTAAATAATTATAATACTGATATAAATATAATATTTTTTTAACACCAAATTAACATTCTATTAGGTATATTTTATAATGTTACTAGTTTCCATTTTTATTTAGTTGAGTAATGATGGAAATGAATTGGGTTGATATTTGTAATCGTAAAGTCAGTGATTCTTTAGATTTATAATAATAAAATCTAATGATTTTAAAATCTATTTTGAATTTAAACTATATTTAAAGGAGTTACATGACGCGTAATCATCTCTTATAATATGCTGTGAAATTATAGCATGAATTGTTACACACTATATAGAGTTTTCACCCAATGTAAGTATTATAAACCATTAATAATAGAAAAAGGTGATAGGGTTTTCAACATAAAAGATCATAGAGAATTAAATATCATGTAAATACAATAAGCTCTATGTAATTTGTGAGAATTTTTGTTTTAGGGTTCTTCACAATCGGTTTCATTTCCTTTTATTGTGCAGCCAATCCCTCTGGACCTAGAGCTTACACTATGATATATTAAATAAAACCATTCATTAATGATAAATTAATATATTTATTTATAACCATTATGGGTGTATTTCATCTCTCTAGAGCTGTAATTCTTAAAGACCTTATTTTTATTTTGTTTTTGATGTTGTTCGGATTCAGATTTGTGATCGAATAATGTTCTCTATATACCATTTATACATTCTTGGTGTGCCATTCCATTCAAAGGACTTCGTATTTGTGTCAATCCTATATTATTAAATGAATCTTGGATTATATATTTTTTATTTATGTTTTTATATAATATGGTTTATCTTGATTATTTTTATTTCATTAATGATATAATTATTTGGGGTTTTCAATTATTTTATGTTATATAATGTTTTTAATGATTTCGTGGAATGGAAATTTTATTTAAAGTGTATTTTTTCATTAAAAATTGATTTCAATAATTTGGTAATGGGTTTTCAATTTTCAAAGTAGATCGTATTAGATTTGGAATTTTTTTATGAAATATTCAAAATGGTTTTGAATATGTATTTTTACTATTAATTATTGGTAACCTTCACTCTGTTGGGATAGAGACACGACTAGATTTAGTGTGTGTTTCACCACTATGAGGTATCTATGTTGAAATCATATGGAATAGCTCAATATATTTTGGATCCTATATATTCTTGTTTTGGATTTTGAAGGTATACAATTCATTTTTCAATAGGATATATCCCAATAAAATATTATCTTTCATTTTTAATTTTTTATCGCATGATTATTTTTATCATGGATTTTTAAACACATGTTTTTATATTAGAGGTTGTATCACATGGCTTTTCATGATAGGTTATTTTATGAATATTTTTTTACAATTTTACCGCATGATGTGTGGAAATTTTTTCTTAATTTAATCACTTCAACTTAAAATACTTATCAATAAATAATATGAATGGGGTTTAGGAAAACCAAAGGGAGAAAAAAAAGGAAAATAATTTATAAAGAGTTTTGATTATTAAAAATACACTGCAAATATAATTTTCAAGCTAAAATTAAAACATTATTGATATTATTATTTTTATATAAACTTGTATGGAACCATTTTGGGAATTCACATCACACCCTTCATATGCTTTTAGTCAGTTATATAGGTTTTTTTTCAGGATTCAGGTAATTGTTAGAGCATCTTGTAATATGTTATATTTTCTTTTTATTGTTTCTTTCAGTATGGGATGGTGTAGAGGTGTTTTTTGATCACATGAGATCCTTATTTACATTCATATTAATAAAATTTTGGATTATTATTGGGTTTTATTTTGTTTTAATGTTTATTTCATCTATGTACTATGGGTTTTTTTTCAAGCTAAAATTAAAACATTATTGGGTTTTATTTTGTTTTAGTAAAACAACTGATGTTTGTGACATTTTATTTTAACTTTAAATAAAAAGTTATTTATGTCATTTTCCTACCAATGTGGCTCCATGGGGTCCCCAAGTTGACCCATGGATTTTATTGGTCGGCCATGACTCATCCATTAGGGTTTGGACAAGTGTAAAGGTCATTTAATATTTTTATAATACCATTTTTACATTAAATTTCACTAATTACCTTTAATCGCGATTAATTAAACTTAAAAGTTACTATTCACAAAAAAAATTATTTTAATCTAATTGAACCAAATTTTACTTCCAAATGACAACCATGTATGTCGGATTTTTGAAAATAAAATCACAGAAGTGGTAATGTTTCATTTAAATGAAAAATCAGTTTTTTAACTACCACTTAGTGGTTTCACTATTCATCAAAAATTAATGTTTTTCAGAACAATGCCAAAATTTCACCCTTAGCTAAAATTGATATTCCGAATTCAAAAAAGATTTCTATTTTAAAAAATTCCCAACATATAAGTTTCATTGATTAATTCCATAATTAATTCCCACTATCACAACAAATAGCGTGTTTTTGAGAAACAATATATATCAAAATATTGACAATTGTTTATGTCCAATTTCAAAGTGAAATTAATTCTAATGAGCACCATTGGATAAAATGGTAAAAATTTATTCTAATTATACTTTAAAACCACTCAATAGTATAATTTATCACTATAAATTATTTTGATTAAAAAAGTTGCTTTTAAGTATTTTTCAAAATATTGACAATTGTTTTTGTCTTTTTTTCTTATATTCAATTTTTATTTAATGTTGTCCCTGTTTTACCCATATCATGTGATGGCGCGGTTTGTGTGGAATTTCAATTTGACAAAATTTGGTTTGTTATAATATATTATTGAAGGGTATGCTCATTATAAAATATATTATCCCATATAGTGTTTTGTTTGGTATCTTGGGTATACCAAAGTAAGGATCGTCAGAATTTGTATAGTAAGTGTGAAAAAGGGGCTGAGATAACTCACTTTCATTAAAAAAACCAAGATACTTTGGTTTATTAGGGGTGTTCACAAGGTTTGAAACATCATGTATAATTTCATTTGAATGATCTATATGGATGTTCATTTAATTTTAATTATTCAATTTTATGTTTGTTTTTTCTTGGTTTCATTAGATTCATAATGTTTTAATGATTGGTTATCAATATCTATTGTTGGTCCTAATATTTTAGAATTTTCTCATGACATATTGGTTTTTTTTAATTTATTAGCCAATGTCTCTGAGAAGATATCCTCTGAACATTAAAGAGGATGTTTTGAGATAGGTTCGGCATGAAATAACTTTATTATACCCTACTGCAATTGAAGCTATTTTCTACAGTTTTTAGACTCTTAATATTGTGCGTCTTAGTAAACCATGATGCATAGTGGATCATGGATCCAAAATTACATTGAATCATCCACCCTTATTTCATGGTGACAAAGAACCCCATGAATCTAAAGTGTATATTGAGTATAGGGATAGGAAATTTTTTATTATCATTACTCTGAAACACATTATAGTGGTCATTTCCATGTATATGATTCAAGGACCGTTAATGTCATGGTGGGACTCTATTTTGAAAGTTATGTTGTACAAGTATCTTATCTAATAGGTTTTTCAATAAATTTTTGATCATGAAGATTTAAACATATTCATAATGTGCGATGAAGACATAAGAGTTTATATCCTTATATTATGGGGAGAATTCTATTTGATATTATTCTTTTTTTTCTGAGATAGTTCATTTGGCATTAGGGCATGTTAGTAATGAGTACCTGATGGCTCAAAAGATTGAGTTTGGACAGAGGCCTTATAATTGATGTTGGTTGATAATCATGTGAAGTAAAACAAATTTGGAGGTACATGATGATTTTTATTTAGATTAGGAATACATATCTATGAATACAAGTTTTATTTGATCTTTAGTTGATGTGGTGGTCAGATATGGTGTAACTTTTTTGATAGAAAAGGTTTTGTATGAGTGATTAGTTTTCCACAACACAAAACACAAGGTAAATAATAGTGTAGATGTATGTTTCCTACCATCATTATATAAGGTGAGGCGATACCACGACTAATTGTTTAGTGGATACAAATAATTTTCATCATTGGTGATGACATGGACATGTATAACACTTATTTTATGATATATCATGATAGTAGGGTAGGTACCACTCACACAAAGGGTTTATAGGATGATAGAGATGATTCCAAGGGTGGAGGGTCAAATCATCATGCTAAGAGTGATGTTAATGTTGGTAATAGCTGATGAAATTATATAGTGTGCTATGTGCATGAGTAATCTAAACAAGGTCCAGTGAATTTTAGATGTATGATGTTAATTTCATCATCAATGGCGCCAACCTGATTTCAAACGATTTATACTCCTAATTTTATATCATAATTATTACTTGAAATGTGGTTCATTTATTTGTAACCTATTACATTATTATTGGATATTTCCATTACATTGGGAAACAATCCCGAACAAGGTTTCATATGTCCCATGTGTTGGATGATGATAACTGACATTTGAGGTGGAGTGGTACTTCTTATTGGTTGGTTAAAACATCATGGTATTGAATATAAATATAGATAGGATGATTAGTTTAATGGACCATAGAGAATATTTTTGTATTCTTGTTCAGTTCATATACTGATGGTGTAACTCATGATTTTCAAGGTGAGTGGGACTCTAGAACGACTTGGTCAGGGCTAGTTGTTCCAGATGATGTGGTAATATCCTGCTAGTTGTCTGAGATGTTTCATGATGAAGTTGAACCTTCAATTGTCAGTCAACATTATATATTTTTGTGTGAGGACCCTAAGGTCCATATCGTTAATTTTTAGGCATTCCTTTATAGATTAAGGTTTAGTTTTCTATTGACATGCTGCCTAGAATGATGCTTATTTCTATGTCATCTTACCGTGTGTCACCAACAGAGTTGGTATAACATAATTTCCAACATGAGTTCCTAGAGGATAAATTATTTATTAACCCTTGAGTGTCCCTCTCTTTTTTTCTATTTATGAATATGGAATAGTGGAGCCTTATCCATTTCATTGTACATTAAAAGTGAAATTGGGTGTTTGTAAGAAAATAGCAATTTTGAAGGATTGATAATCATTTTTTCATGTTATAGGGGATCATTGGTTTTATAATATTGACCAATGATAATGAAGTCCTGAGTTAGAAATAGGATAAAAAGATATACATAACAAAACATTTAGTATTTGATATGAGAATATCATGTATTTGGGAATTCTATTCGGTCTCATTGTTTCTCCTAGAGTATTTATAGATTTGATAAACTAGATTATTTTATCTATTAGCCTCGATTGATGTTATAATTCATGTATAATATTTTTTTGAACTATATGTTTGATGAGGACCATATCGGTCATTTTTGTATCATTCTTCGAACCATGAAATAACTACTTATGAATTGTTATTTTTCTATATGTGTATTTTTTATCAAGAAATTGAATTTTCTAGGGCATCTGATATCTCATAGGGGAGTTTCATTAGGTAAATAAAAGGTACAATATTTTATTTCAATTGATTAGCAAGAGTTTTTTGAGATTTAAAGCATATTTGGTTTATTTATTTACTATAGATGGTTTGAACAAGACTTTTCTAAGATCACATATTCAATGAAATCTTGAAACTGTAGTGCTATAATGACTAAATTGAATGTCAAGTTCCAAATATATTTATCTCTGTGGGTGGCGAGGTTGAATTAAACACATTATTTTATTCTTGTAGAACTATGGTTGAGTTATTATTATATCTGTAATGATTTGCATATAGGTTCGGTATGTGTCCTGATGTAGGTGAAACAGGTTATGGATTATGGATCTCGCTAGTTATTCCCTCCTCAAAAGAACAACACAACCCATGCTCATGAGTTGGAATCTATTATGTATTCAATAAAAACATGGAATCATTATTTTTTATGGGTATTATTATGATCTATTCTGATCATAATAGCCCAAAATATATTAATTACATACACATTTGTGAATTTTGGACAGAGAGGCTACTAGAATATATTTAGACTTTTGATATTGATATTTCTAGTACCCCTATTAAAGGAAATGTGGTTGTCGATGTGTTGGAAAGTAAATTTCATACTCAAGACATGATGGAATCAATTTTTTAGAGGTATCATAATAAATATTTTTATTAATATGATATTGGTAGTATAATAGGATGTTGTAAGAGTGTTCTTGGCATCAATGGAAGCTCATATATTGATGAGAGAATTCAGATTGAGAAAGTGGATGACACTAAGTGCCAACACTTTAGTGAAAGTATTATGATGGTGATACCTCGGTTTAGTGGTATTAGTATCCTATTAGAGATTTTTTCTACTGTAGTAGTTTACATGTAACAATTTCCTTGAGGCAGTATATGTTGGGAAGTGGACACAGTTAATGTTGATCTATGAAACTTGGGGATTCTATGATTTAACACAACTGGAGGTGTTGGTATTAGTGTAATGGAATGAAATTATCAATAGAGGATTTAATTTCATATAATATTAAATATTAAGGTGGAGCTTTAGATACATATGGGGGTTTAGAATCCCTTACCCATTTTAGTATGGTGGTGGTTTGATATTCCATGGGTTTAATAATTGATTTTCCATATAATCCTAAAGTGCTGAATAATTTTTTTTTATTATTAATCAAATAATGAAAAATGATCATTTCATACCTATCATATAAACTATGAATGTTATATTAAATGGGGGGATTTTATGTTTGAGAGATTTTCAGACATCATAGGGTTCCCTCTATAGTTGTTTCAGATAGGGATCTTTGGTTTAAATTCATATTTTGTATTATTTTACCAGATGTGATGGGTTACTAGAATAAATTATGAAAAAAATATCATTTAAAAATGATTATATGGATAGAGAGGCCTATCTAGGTTCTAGAAGATATTCTATGGGCTTATTTACTTGATTTTTGAGGATTTTGGGAAAATAATTATTCTCTGGTTGATCATTTATAAAAAATAGTAATGAGGATTTGATAAAGATGGATCTTTATAAAGAATTCTATGGGCATTAATGTATAACTACCATATGTAGGGTAGGTTTGGGAGATAAGTCCTTTTTTGGTTCTGGTTTAGTTGATCTAGAGACATTTTATCACTATAAAAAATAACCATAAACCATATGAGGACAATCTTCATTTTCCACTAGAGTTCAATGTTTGTGATCACTTATTTTTCAGAGTTTTTCCTTACATGGAAAACTATCTCTTGGGTTAGTAGGGTTTGTTGGGACCATTGTTTGTGGGCCCTTCATAGATCATTGGACCATAAGGTATTTTGAACTATCCATTTCGCATTCCTTCTAGTTGGACATCTATCCAAGACTTGTTTCATGATTCCTAGTTTATGATATATATACGAGTTCCTTCACATGTGAATTGATGGGAGCAAGTTGATCTTGAGCCTAATACCATATTGGTTGATCTTCCAGTTCAGATTATGGTTAGCCACCATAATTTACTATGTGGAAAATTGATCCCTTGGTATGAGAACTATGGAAATATAGACATTATAGATAGTAGATATTATAGTGGGATTCATTGATGAAGAAATAGTGGCCTTGTAATTTGTTGGACCATTGATCATGGAGGTATTATTGGGTAAAAAGAATTCATGGTGGGGATATTTTAACAAACTATTTCCATTAATAAAAGTATGTTTTAACCATTTGTGTGTCTTTTCTTTTCCATTAGTTGATTAATGATGAGAATGAATTGGGAGGAAACCTGTAACAGTTTAGTCAGGTATCTGTTGGAATTTTCATCAGAAATAATACAGTCTGAAGTCTTTTATGGATTTACATGTCATGTATTGGGGTAGCATGAATAGTAAACATATCCAAAAAGATTCCATGAAATCAGAAAATAGTGTGAACAATTATATTCATTGTTGATTTTTCATGATGTATAATGATTAAATATAATTTTTATTAAAAATAGTGTTGGGTTTTTGAGAATATATGACTCTTGACCATTTCACACAATTTAAATGAAATACATTCTAGTAATTTTGGGTAAATGTTTTTTTAGCTCATAAGTAGAATATTTATTTTTACTACGCAATGTATCCAATCCCTCTTTATGTATATATTACCCAAGGTGATTTTGGGTGAATGATATCCATCAATATCACTTTGTTTAGTGATTTATCACCTTTGGGGTTTGATTTCATCACTCCGAGTATATAATCCTTTAGGGTATTCTTTTTTTGTTGTTGCAGTTGTGGTTTGACTATGTATTTTTTATCATATAGTGTTTTATATAAACATTTTTTGATTCGTGGAATTCATTGTCTTTCAAAGGACGTTCTCTTAGTTTCAAGGCCCCATTGTAAAAAAAGACAGGTTTATACCATGTTGAAGTATCTGTTTCAATACGATGGAATTTTTTTTAATTATATGTCATTTTTTAAAAAATCATTTGGTTTGATCATTAACTATAAGTGATAAATGGTTTTTAAATATTTCTTAGAAAGGAAATTGATTTCAAAAGGGGTTTTTCTAGAGAAATTAATTTTCTTGTCATGGGTATAGGTTTTCAATATTTAATTTGGATGATGGGGGATTTGAAAATGTTTTATGAAATTATTATCATATTTGTGAATTATTATTAGAAAATTTCACATTGGGAACCTTGGGTGGATCATTGTAGGGATACTGGCATCATTACTGTATATTACACAACTAATAGGTAAATTTATCTACTATAGACTAAAAGGAATTTATATCTTTTGTATCCATTATAAACTTGATTCATGTTGCAGTTGTACAGTATGTATTTTCCCAAAGAATATATCCAAATAAAATTATTTTTTTCATTTTTATTTTATGGTTATTTGAAACATGATTGTTTTTGTCATCTATTTTTTATCACTTGTTTATATATATAAGGATATATCACATAGATTCTTATGATATTTATTTCATAAATATTTGTTTACTTGTTTAAATATTTATTTTTTCATATCATTTATACTTTTATCACTTTTACTTTTCATATAACAGGATCAAGAATATTAAATTCATTGATTCAACCTAATGTAAAAAAAATAAAATTAT
The DNA here is from genome assembly GCA_963277665.1 of Viscum album. NCBI lineage: Eukaryota > Viridiplantae > Streptophyta > Magnoliopsida > Santalales > Viscaceae > Viscum > Viscum album. Next base: position 1,216,963,679 of record OY728137.1, read on the forward strand.
TTTATAAATTATTTGGGATTATAAAAACAATTTTTAATACTATTTTAGCTATACATGTGGAATTATTCATATTAGAACATATATAGAATCTGTGGTGGTATACTATTATGATGTTCTAAACACACTACTAGTGCCTTCAGTATTTTTTATGATGTTTTGTATATTTCATGTAAATGGATGAGAATATTGTAGAATGATGGATAATCTTGTTGAGTTTTCTTTCTATATGGGTTGGTCTGTTAATATCTATTGATAACAGGGATATTGACTTTAATGGTTAACCTATTTTTTCTTTGTAATGTATGTTTTTTCATATCATTTTTATATTTGTTTTGTACTTTGGATGTATGTCGTGTTAGTATTATATTAAAGAAATATTTTGTGTTTTCTCAATTTTATACTTATAATGTGAAATAAAAATTAATATGGCTTGTCTAATTGACCTAGGATGGATCATTAAAATACACCATATATTTTAATTTAATTTAGTCCCATAATTATTGATATTTATTGTGTGTTACTCCGTTCATGGAGAGTATAAGTAGTATATTCACATGAATATTATTTCTATTTTCTCAGGGGAATGAAATAATGGAATATAAATAGTATATAAATGTTATAGAGTAATTATAATTTAATATATAACATATATATTCATTACATTTACCCTAATTAACATCAATTAAAATCAATAGTAAATAATGAATCTCATCGCCTCATGAGGTTGTAGTACGTTGAACAGAGGATCGACAATATCGTCTCCACTAAAAATGGAATATAAGAATTAATATGTTATATATTTATTAAATATATTAAACAATGTCAAAAATATAATATATACTAATCTAATATGTCCTTATTATCATCCTTCAAAAATAAAAATACAAAACCACATTTCATTTGATCACAAGGCAGTAGATCGATGTGCACACGAGCAAGGTTAATTTTTTTTCCTTTTGGGAGGATAGAAGGTATATGAATTTTTAAAATTACGTAGGTATAATAATATCACAAATATCATATATATACATTAAATATATCATTATTTACATCCAATATAGGTAGCAATAGATAATGAATAACGTCGTTTTGTGAGGTGGTAGTCCTCCATACACATGAATGATGATTTTGTATCCCAGTTGTTGGAAAAGGAAAATGATTTTGAATATTTAATTCTCATAGAAAGATCTAATTATATTTTATAATAAAGGGTTATTATATCCCAATTATTTTTATAAAAATAGTGGTAGGTGGGGGAAGAAATAAAATAACATTCTTGGTAATAGACATTACCTCTTATTCAAACCACATCATTTATTTATCACCAAAGGATTAAAAGGATGGATATCAAAAAATAAATTCTAGGATGATATACAAGATTTATATGAGGTATTATTTATTTCATGGGAGATATATTGGAAATTTTAAGTGTGTAAAGGATAAGATAGTGGGTGTCTTTTCTAATGTGTGGGAGATGGCACACTTGGAATTTCTGAAAGTAGAAAATTTCAAAATAAATTTCCTCAGGAATAAAGAATCTAAATTAAACCATTGTAGAGAAATAAAATTTTTATGATCTAAATATGACTGTGAAATTTTAATACTATATTTTTTTGGTTCATTTTAAACCATTATCCTTTTCTTTTAACCCTCCTAATATAACGTTTTTTACCATAACCACACTAAATAAACTTTTCATATTTTAAGTATATATTATATTAAAATATTATGATGACATTTTTAGAAAATATAAATTATGATTATTCCTAATAAAGAATTCATTTCATTTTTCAAATTAATCATACTTAATTTTAATATTTTAATGTAATATTAAACTCACAAACATGTTGAAATAATAGGATTCCAAAAGAAAATCATTCAAAAGGTGAAAAAGTTTTTATATAGAAATTAAGTATGAAGATGATTAAAATGAAATAATTTTCTCTAAATAATATATAATTCAAAAAAATAATAATTTTAAAACAACATTTAAATACAATGCAACTTTTGAATTCATTAATTAAAAATTCATTTTTTAAGAAAAAACATTGTTTTACACAATTCATATAAAAGAAAATATATTCAAAAAATTAACAAAAAATCTTTCTAAGAAAAGCCTAAAAATATTATTTCAAAATGAAGTAAATTTTTACAATTAAATTTTATATAATTGGATGAAGTAAATTATAAAATAAGTGTGCAAAATGAGATATATCTATCTTTTAACACTAAATATAGTTTTTTAGGGTAAAATTAAATTTATTATAATATTTTATCTATAGATAATTTAATATTAATGTTAAGATTTATTTTTAATATATAATATTTATATTTAAATACAATCATTCACCAAAAGTAATTTTTCTATTTTTTTAGGTAAACCGTGTTGTGCACATAAAAATAATACTTCATAAATAGATTTCCTTTGTTTTAAAAAGTTTTTTTTAATTATTAGTTAAATTGCCACCAAATAATTAATTCTATATGAATGTGTAAATCTTATATATTCATAATTTATTTAATCCTATATATAACCATCAATCCATAATCATGGTGATAAATTATAAAAAATAATTTCATATTATGTAATGTTTCATTTAATCTAAAGGTTGTAAGTAATAGAAGATACACTCATCATTTCATGTAATGAAATATAAAATCATTGTTTCATGTAATGAAAAATATTAAAAAGATTAAATATATTAGAAAAAAATATTTGAAAAAAATTTTATATCACATCTAATTTTTACATTCAACACATTGAAAAGAATAATCCCAAAATATTAGATTTTTGTAGGGAACAACATGGGTCTTGAATTACACATAATTACATGATTTCTTTAATTTAATTCCCTTAATTGAATCATCCAATGAAAGAATAAAATATTTTTTAGTTTTAAATTTATTTAATTATTAGGTTAATTTCATAATCTTTCATACATATCATTAAAATCAATCTTCCTTCTCTAAGATTCTTCTTTAAAATTATAGTTCAAATATTTCACTAACTAAAATTCATTATGATCAATTTCAATAGGAATTATAAATTATTTCAAGGAAATAATTTCATATGGATATATTACTATATGGGACTAGATTCAAGTTCTATAACTCAGTAATGTATCATCATTATTTAACATCCAATCCTTCATTTTTCTAGATAACAAATTATCTAGAATTACAGTAAATGATTTATATGTTTCTTAATCAATAACATTTTTGTTTTTCTTGTAGGATATTGTTATTTTTTTTATAGAGGATTCCATATAATTACCGCAAAATGTCTAGTTTGAAAGGTAAATTTGTTGTCATTAATGTTATTTCAAGGTATTCTATATTTAAAGAATATGTTTTTCATCAAAGAAATTATAATTGATGACCCTATGTTTTCATTACAACATATTAAGATTCCCCAATTCATTAAATGTCCACAACAACCAAAAATTAGTCATATTAATACGGTTTTCAAAATATTCTCATAAAATCCAACTCCCGTAAATAAAACAATTATTCCTCTAGAATGAAAATTTGGGGAGCATCTAATAATTTCCCTGTATTTAATACCCTTTGAAACTTTTCCAAAGGTGTAAAATAATATATTTCACCCACATATAATTTTTTTAGAAACTACTCTGTAGTACCTTAGTATTAGTCTTCAATATTTCATCGTGTCTATCACATTGAAGTGACTAAATGTGATTAAGAATTAAATATAACCCTTCCTCTATAACAAAACTTCATGTATTTCTAATATTTATTTATTTTATAATATTTACACCCCCCAAATAGATATTTACATCATCCTTTATCATTTTATATGTATTTAATTAAAATCAATTTGGTATCCATACTATAACAAGAATGTTTTTTTAAGATGTTTAAAAATACATTCTTTTCATTTCTATGTAAAATCATTTTTCATTTAGGAATTCACCCTTTATATATCCAATTTAAAATCATTTGAATATTGAATTATGTATAGTTAATATATCACATTATTTTTATCTCATATCATATACATGATTTCAATATTGACCTCTTAAAAATAGGAACTATCTTAATCGGTCATCGATTGGACTACTTATCTGAGAGTTAATATTTTATAATTGTGTAATATATATATGATCCTTGAAAAAAAAAATTTAGAGGATTTTATATTTATCTATTTAATATACCACTTCTATAATTATATTTTTTTTTTTGGAATTATATTTCAATTTATCACAATTGATTAATTTATTTGTATAGTATCTGACATTTTGATTATTAATTTCTTCTACCAAATCATTACACAAACATAAAATTCACTTCTATCACACATGATATCAAAATTAATACTCTAGTTATATTTCGTAGTGATTTTCTCTAAGAAAAGAATCTTTAGTATATTAGATTTTTAAAAGTTGTTATTATTAATGATTAATTTCACATCCTTCAGTAAAAGTAAATAAATATTCATTATATTTTTTTTAATAACTTTATGAATATTCTATAACATCTAATATGAAAAAAATATGTCCTAGTTACGTCCCTTAGATTCATAGTGGTTCTTTGGATATCACCTATATTTTTTATTCTTCAGTATCTATTCAATTTTTTTAGATCCTATGTTTAATAATAATAAATTTTCTCACCGTGGAATGAAAATTTCCCCAGTTAAATACCAATTTGGCCTCATTATACCATTCATGAAAATTTAAAATATTCATTAAATTTTTTTATAAAATAAAACTAATTAATGAATATTTATATTTTTTTATTTCCACTATTTTTCCACTATGTTCTAAAATATTCACATCAGACACCTTTAAAATGTAGAAATAGAACTACAAAAACTAATAACATCCCTATTTATGAAAATGTATCATATTGAAAAGTGAATTTGTTCTTTTCATGGTTTAAAAATATCAATAATATCATTGTTGAATCCCGACAATCCTTTGAGAAATAAAAAACGTCATAATCATACAATTTTTTCAAGAATTAAATTAATAAAGGCTAATATAGACTTATATTTACATGTTATTACATAACAGAACTTGTAGTCAACAAAAACTATCCAAAAAAATTATATATCATAGAAATAATTTTATTTTTCTTGTATTTCACAATTTTATTTCCACATTTCATTTTTAATATTTTAATTTGTTGTTTGGAACAAAATGCATCAAAGACGCCATAAGAGTTAGTGAGAGTTAGGATTTCAATTTTTTAATGACATCCAATAAATATTTTAATAACATTTCTAGGAACATTCTAAACCTTCCAATAATGATGAAACAAACCCAACATCAATGTAATGAATATAAATGTATAAACCTACTGATTTTACTTGTTTTATCACAATTTAATACTCCAATGTGATTACACTATGAGGTTTTGTTGTACAAGATGAATCACTAGTAATTGTTTTTATTTCATGTGTTAAAGAATACGTATTTTAAAATAAAAGGCTAACTCCCTAAATTTATCATTCTACATGCTACATCATGATAAGAAACACTATAAACATCGAGACATATGTCACTCCCATTTAATATCTAGTTGATGATCAAATAGAAAATCAGTAAGAGTGTTTTTGTTATTTTATAATTTCTTTTATTGACTATAAATTGCACAATATATTTTTCATAAAATCTCTTCTCTAGGTGTTATATGTATAATTTTTTCACTTCACATTTCCCTGAAAATTGTCTCACTTCCATGAATATAATTGTACTATTCAAATATTAATAAATAAAAAACTCATAATTTATCATCATTAGAATCCCTTGTGAAAGCCACTATTTATCTCCTATATCTATCCATTGTAATTGAATTTGATATAATAATTAAATACATGTATTTTCTATAACTAATCATATAAAATATTAATAAAACACAAAATATTTATACATTACAATGTGATTGACACCTCAAAATCTTATCCATCCTCAAGCAAGATACTGAGTCTTAAAAATCATGTAATATAATTTCAAAATGAGATATTTTAGTTGATATTTCCAACATCAAATTTAAATTATCACGTTCCATTTTGGCATAGGGTTCCCTTGTTGAAAAACATTCTATGTTCACCATACTTTAGAAAAAATTATATATTCCTCAAATTACTCCACAATATGTTACCCATTATACATTGAAAAAATATTACACAATGTTAAAAAAATATAGAATGTTGTAAATCAATTTTTTCCAAATAATCAAAATAATAACTAAAATGCAATCACTATAAATTTCAAATTTTTACTCTTTAGACATACACCAAGTCCACTACCTCATTAGAAATAATGATAAACCACTGTGGAATCGTACCCAATTTATACTAGACCATGAATTCATTCACAGACATACCAAACCTATTATGCACAAAATATTATTTCCAAATAATGAAAATACCACCACATTCATATATTGAGTAATTCATCATTTCTCAAACATAAATGGTATGATCCTAGTCATTAGTGAATGATGTAAAATCCTCTACCCAAAATCTCTACCAAATTTGGACATGATTCCTCCAAACATATCCATGTCACCAAAATCAATAAATTAATTTTTTTTAATAAATAAAAATATGTTTATTCACTCATACTATAAAAGTTTTTGAAAATATATGTATAGAGATTAACATTTTACAATATTCCACAAATATCGATAATGAATAACTATTTAAAACATTCCCTAATTTAGTTTGTTTAAAATATTAAGTTTCCCAACTAACATAAATAAAAATAAATATAATTAATACTTCAACAAGTTAATATATAAATATAATAATTCCACAATAACTCTAAGTATATATGAGAAACACTCGGTGTTGAATAAAATAGATCATGTGACATTTGTCTTCCTATGTATACCACTAAAATTATACCATGAGAAACCACTGGTTAGAAAATATAATTCCTTGATTTTTCTTGATAATTATCCCAATATATCATATCAACACTTATATTGAACACAATAAAACCCCCTCAAGATATATTCTTCAAAATTAATATGAGAATTCAACTTTCAAAAAACTAGTTAATATCTGCTTCTAATAAGAGAAATTCACTATATTCAATATCTCCCATTTTTTCTATAAACCTAATGTTTAATGGCCTACTATGAATAAATTTACAAAAAAAAAGAATTAAAATTATATCGATCTTGTGGATTTTATAAACATAATCATTCTTAGATAGATTGTAAAACACAAAGATTAAACAAATGTTTCTAAAATGGTAGTGTGTATAATAGTATCATGAATATATTAATTTCATCTTGGTTTGATATTTTATTTTCCACTATGAATATTTTCATGATACACATTTTTCTTTAATAATGTTATAATAAATTTATATATACATCATATGATAATATTATTCTAAGATCATTTTTAACTCAATTACACATTTCTATATAATAGATCATTTTATAAATATATCAATAATCATCATGCTCAGATTATTGTTAAATTATAAAAAAAATTTGTTCCTAGATACATCATTATATTATTTTCATCATTATATATGCTATGAGATTAAATATCTTATTATTTATAATATATATATTGCACTTTTTTATTAAAAATTTAATCCTCCATTTTTGGATTTTCGAGCCAAGACTTCTCCAACCCATTATGAGTTAGAATTTTCGAATAAATATTGATATTTGTCCTAATTAATAGACTAATATAAAATCGAGACTACCTTGGACTATATTAATTTTTAATTTCACGTTAGTTAGATATTAATTTTTTATCAATAAAGAACTGTGTATCCAGGGATGCATCATAAGCAATTATGAAAATTAGAGTTATTAAATAAAAAATGTTCTTACTAATCCCTATAAAATAATTAGATCCATAAAATTCATATCATTAAGATTTATGAGATTGGTTCCCACTACATATTTGTTTTTATATTGGTTTTAAATAATATATATCTAAAATTTTCAACAATAATGTTTTATAATTATCTTGATAAATTAAATTTTACTCCTTTTATTGGTTAACATGTATCTCGATAAAATAACTAACATCACCAATCATGGATATCACAAAATATTATTTTTTAATTTTAGAAAAAATTTCCATTATTTAAATCTTTTCCCAACCAAAGATGATATCATCTGCATAAATGAGTACCATGAACTACTATTCCATATGTTATTTTTCATGGGGATTGGGACCAACACTGACTCCGTTAAATTACAATTTTATAAAAAGGAATAAAATCAAGAATACCAATATGAAGGTTATTTTATATGGTTTATAAGTATTTATATAATTGATAACATTTACTTATCATCCCTAATTTGAAAATATGCTATTAATTTAATAAAAATATCCTATTTTATCACTCTATTCATTAATTAAAAAATTACATCCATTTTATAAACCATAAATCATTTCTGTATCAAAACAACTTATAAATGAAAAAATATTTCATTTCTATCACCTAGAAAAAATGTTTATTCCATATACATGGATTAAATTTCATGATAACCATTATATAATAATATTTTCTTGTTATACATCACAATTCTATGGTCTTATGATTATTCGTAAATACCCACATAATTTCATTGACATTTTTATCATATAAACTCTTTATAAGATCCCATATATGATTCTTATCTATTATATATAGACTTACATTCATGTAATTAACCCATGATTCATAATATTCAACCTATTCAAATGATTTTAGATCCACTTGTGTTAATTTAGAATTGGTCCCTACACTCCCCATCCTCGAAATCTATAATAGAGATGCATTACCTTGAATAATGTTAAAATTATCTATATCAGGTAATATACTTATGTTTTATGTATTTGGTTGAATATTATAATAATAAAATATTCCTCTATGTCGGCCTTAAAATATTAATCAGTTATCAACAGTTGGGTTCCTATAGGATTTTTGTCAACATTATCTTATTCATTAAAATTTTCAACCAAATAAAAATTTCTAGATTTATTTACATATTATTATTTATTAAATTTTACATAATTGTTTATTAAATCTTATTTGTAATTTTTTTAATTCCTTTAGAGGATTTACTCTTTATTGAGTAAAATATTAATAATCGATCATCTATTACATCACCATAATTCACATTATTTCCATATTTATTCTAGATGTATAATATCATTCAAAAAATCTATAGGTATTATGTGTTGGCTTCAATCAATGAAAAATTTTATATGGTTTTATCTTTTTACTGTACTTATCAAATACCAATTTTTATCATAAAAAATGACTTTCAATACTATATTACAATAATTATGTGTAATTAAACTCTCAAAAAATGTTATTTTATTATTATTATTATTAATTATACATTTTAACCATTAAAAAAATAAATATTAGTGTTAAATTATCGTTGGTCTAATATCATGTTTTAAACCATGATTTTCTATGTAGTCTTCCACCTTAGTGTATATATATTATATCCCATTGTTTGATTGATTATTTTTTTATCAATTTTTTTTTTCATTTTAATCTCAACATTCAAACTTTTCAATACATTCTTTAACCTCTATCATGGTATTCATTAATATTTTCTGGCCGATTCTACTATTGTTAATAAAAAATAAGATGAAATATTTTTTTTAGATTTTGAGGCATGTCATTAGACTGTACACATAGGTGTCTCCCTAGTAAATAATATTTGATTACCATTTCATATTTTTATTATAATTATTCCTCAGCATAATTACACTCAACAAATATTTAAAAGAATTGTCTTGATCACTCTTTATTGAAGAAATATTTATAACCAATTTAATATTATATATATTATTTATATACTTTTCCAATGAATATTACAAGGAAATCACTATCATAAATTGTTCCCCTCTTCTATAATGAGTAAAAATGTCCTCCCTTAGCATTAAACTTTATAAATATTCCCACTTCTTACCCATTCTTTAATTATAGAATTCTGTTCCATAACGTTAATTAAGAAACACTTTTTAATAAAATTTGTTTTGAGTCACGAGTCTCATAATTAACAGAAAATTTGGAGCTTCTGTACAAATTATTCTACCAAAAGAATTTCCAAATTTTACCAATTCCATTTATTTTAAATACTTTTTCACCATAAAAATGAATATTATCATCAGTTTCGACCTTCAAATTATTCAAAAAATCATATTTCTTATCATGTGCAATGAATAACCAATATTAATAATCTATATGATTCTATAATTTATTTCTTTATAATATTCCATGTATATTAAATCATATTCTATCTTCTTCATTTTCATCCCTGAAATTCTTGGCTTATTTTAGACATTAGATGGTCTCTTTTAATTATACTCCTAATGAGCATCATAATATTTTTCCCTATCTCATTCCTTTTTCTGTTCCTATGGGAAAAAACTGTTTCATAGAGGAAATATATTCACCAAAACCACATCCATTATCTCTTTAATTATATTGTAATTATTGAAACTCATTATTTTCCTCACATCATTATATTTTTATCACAATTTTTAAAAAATAATATAATACCGATGAATATAATGTTCCCATTCTCATTTGATTAATTTTAGGTTCTAATACATTGAAGTATATTCCATATTCTTTTCAATATCCCATAGTGTGACCTATATAGAAACTATATTTAAACATTATCATAGGTAATATCTTATCAACTTCACTACACTGGTTTCTACCCATAAAATCACTCTTTGAGTTTTAAATCCCTCATTGTTTGACAACTATCCTTAAATATATTATTTCCTATATTATTTGAACCAATTATATTTTTTTATAATATTTCACCTCCAAATATAATTCATTATTAACATATGTTGTTCCTTTTTTATTATTTAGAACATTCAAAATAATCCTTGTGCATATTTTGGATCTTATTTAAAATCGTCATCAAAGAATTTACCAAAATACAAAATTTTAATTAAACCACATATTCTAATTTCAACATTAATTTTCCTTCATAAGGTCAAAAAACATATAAATTTTATTCAATTTTATTTTCTCTCTTCTTGATAAAATTATATCGATTATTTATTACCTTTTCCTTCTCTTAAATGATATTTTTGAAATAAAAAATTTATCTTATATTTCCAAAAGATTACCATTAATGATTTACTACATTCTATTATATATTAATTTATTATTTTTGTTGGTCAATATACTCTAATGAATCCCATTAATGTCCACTAATATTTTTATTCTTTTTTCTATGTGTAATGATCATCAACAGAAAAATAAAATAAAGAAAAACCCATTGGTTGATTTCTATATTTATTTTAGTATCAAATTTTTAGGATTGATTCATTACATAATAATTTTAGTGCAATTTAAAACCATTTTCACCAAAATAAAAATAAGAATCATCATCATAATCATATTCCTTTCTGACCATCCACTTTCATTGCAATCATTTTTTGAATATATTTCAAGATTTGATGTATCAATTAAGGGGAAACCAACATTAATATTTTTATTTTAATTCATGATCACATTCTTAACCTTTTAGTATCATTGGAAATATCATAGTAGTTTCTCTTACATTACCATTTTTAGTGTAATCTAGTTGTAACATGAAATCAAAAATTCCTTTTCCTCATTTGAATTTTCTGATCATGACTAACAAGAAATCACCATTTACATGTTAATATATATATGTTGATTATTTTATATCATGCTTCTCAATTTAATTAAATTCCTTATTCAATAATAAATAATTTAATATACATTTATTCATTACATGTATCTTAAATAAAACAATGATACAATAGAATCTGTAGAGTGGAAGACAAACTTGATATCTCTTATCAAGTTATTTTTCATTCAGGTAATATAACAGTGTAAATATCCTCATTATTTTGTTGACAATATCTAAATATTATATCATAGATCAATTTCCTAATATTTTTTAAAAACATCAATTATTTAGATTAATAAAACAATGATATTTTTATTAGTACACTTATTCAAATCATAAATCTATTTTAAAGGAAATTCAATGTTTCCTCAATTACATTGGTTACCCCTTAATGGATGTTGGATAACTTATACCAAATCACCTTAGTGGGTGCATATCCTATTTTTAAAAATCCCAAATATAGGTTTTTCTAACATTCCATCAACATTAAAAACATATTGAAACATTCAATCAAATATACAACCACTGGATCACTAATTTAAATTCCATGTATTATAGTAGAGTGGAAAATCATGCTATAATAACAATATATATTAGTTAATTAGGTTTTTAAAAATCTGACAAATACATCTATGCAAGCATAGAATTACTTTCGCGGTGAAAAAATTATCTACATCAATGAAATACGTATCATAAATTCAACAAGAATAGCCACGTGAATCTATTATAATTTGTTACATCCATAAGTCCCAAATATATTCTAAGAGGGGGTTGGGGTAAATTTGGGTGTGAATTATATATGATTGCATGTACACACTAAACCTTTCAACCTCAAGCACAAAACCACAATATTCATATAAAGTAATGAAAATGACCCAATTATTTAATTTAGGTCACTATTAAAAGTTACACTATATATTATACATAAATGATTTTTTGATGTGAAATATAAATTAATACAAATTATTTGTGGTTATAAATGTATTGAAAAAGGAAAATGAACAATATATGGATTAAACACTAAAAATTTATCTCTAATCACTACATTAAGAAAAAATAACACTTGGATAATCAACATGTTGGTTTGTAAAGATGTATATATGAAATATAATAAAGCACAATATTAGGAATTATTTTTTATTCTATATCAATACCTTTTGATTAACTCTAGTTATTTAAAGACATTATTAAAAAATACTCATATTTATGATCAACAAACATATGATTTTTATTCTATTATCTCTAAATATGATATATCCACAAGGTATCTAATTCTAATCCTAAAAATTCATCAGTTAAAAACATCAAAATTTATCCTTAGTAAAATTAAATATGTAATCAAAAATTATTTACATAAATAAAAACTTTATAAAAGAATTAATGACACAAATAATTCGATATCCCTGCCGAAAATATAATTATCTCAAGTCTTGAAAGTATATCAATTATATATACACCATAGTGTATCAAAATAACCATAGTATAATCTACCTATATATATAATCATAATAAAATATCATGGTATATTAGTTGAAAATTCATTATTTTTGTAACCATTATTGGAATACAATTTTTCATTTATCATGGACCATTATTAAATGTAACTCTTTAGAAAATGACCTATATAAATTTACAATCATTTAGAAATAAAACACTCAAATCCATTAATTTATAAATGATATATTTCTCATTGAACATTGAAAACAACATGAAATACATCTTTAAAAATAATACTAAATATGGTTATGAATTTTCCAATATAATAAATTATTCACTACAACTTAGTGAAAATTAATTACCCATTGTCAATCAATAGACATGAACCACAACCACTACCTCCTTAAACATTAAAATTCTCCACTATAGTAACATATATATGTTTTAATATAAAAAGTATAAATCTCTGAGATATCTCATATTCTCATAACTAATACAATTCTTATTTAAAAAAGATACCTTAACCATAATATATTACATCATTAATTTGGATACTCTCAAACATGAAATGTTCTATCTCTATGGTGTGATGTTTCAAAAATTAAACAAAAAATTTCCATGAATTTTAAAATTCATCCAAAATTTTCAAAGGCTTACACCATGATAACATATAGTATTTGGTAAAAATAATTATTTTAGAATTAATAAAAAAATAATACTTCTTCAATATATATGTTTATAATTCAAAATTTCAACATTTTTTAATGAATCTATAATACAAATGACCATGGTTCTAATTAGATGTTACCTTTACACTGTTTGATATTTGATATATTACAAAAATAACTATTAAATATAAAATTTTATCCTATATAAACCTCATTATATTTCGATTCAATGTTATTTGACACTCAATAGTTGGTGTGACCTCATCTTACATCATGATATATAGAAATATTAATGGATATATCCCATTAATTTCAAAAACTACCAAGGATATGGATGTATTATATTTCATCCACACACATTTTAATCTTTCCTCATGTTATCCTTCTAAATTAACTATAAAAATAAATGAACAAAATCTATCAAGTATATATTTTTTTCTATGTTGGTGGTAGATTATTTATCTATATTGTTGATTGTTCTTATAAAAAGTGTCTCATAACATTTTTACCAATATCTGTTTCTTATTCTAAATAGTTATAAATATATTGTAGCATTATAATTGATATATAAAACTCTACTCATTTGAACCTCTTATTGGTTTCTCATATCTTAAATTTGTTCATCCTCTATATAGATATCATTAATTGAATTATTTTCTACAGTATATAATATCATTTTATCAAAAATATAAATTTAGAAATAATCATCCCCCTGGCTCAGATGTTCTGTAGCATTGAAGACATAGAGTGTAACATTTAATTATCCTGCTTTAAATTTTTTATTTACTTATGTAATTTCAATTAATGATACCTTAGTATCTAATAGTAGATTATAATGTATGAAAGTACATAAATGTTTGTATCTATTTCATGAACTATTTCATCTTCTAGAAATTCCATCTTTACAATTATGACCAAAACACCATCAATAATGATATAGTTCTGAGTGATGGATTTCATTAGAAGTCATAAATCTTATAATTTGGATAAAATAATCCTATTTATAAATCCTTAAAAACTTTTGAATCAATTAGAATATTTTTATCTCTAAATTTTTCCAAACATATATTATTTATCTTCCCATAAAATGTACATCAAATGTTGAATTTATATGATACTAATTGTTAAATGGTATATCCCATTGGAACAAAAATTTTCATTATGTATTCAATGGTAATAGGAAAATATTCATAGGCCTCTTTTTATTTATTCCCAGATTCTTCAGGGATATTTGTTATGGAATGTTATCCAAGCTATTCATAAATGGAATCCCACTAAAATATTTTTAAATATTAGAATAAAAAAATTCAATTACATGTCCTTTTTTATAGAATTATTTATCACTTTCTATAAATGTTTTAGGAAGTTTATATTTTCTTAATATACTATTTAGTTACTTTATCATATCCTTACCATATTTTATTTAATTTATGTTCTTCTTTTTGTCAACTATTTTTATGATTTTTTCCATTATTCAATATGAGTTTCATTCCCGTTGGAATGAAATTGAATCTCAACATCCTTTCTAGATCATGATTTATCATTTACAATTTTTTTTATCATCTTTAATTATAAATGTTTTATCTCATCAGATAATTATTTATTTTTATTCCACTTTATTATTTGTTTTAGTGGAAGTTATAAATATACATTATCACTTATATAATTTTTATTTTTGATCATTCCATATTTCATTATGATTTAGTTAATACTGGATTGATTATCTTAAATCTATTGAACAGTCCATAAAAAATTCGTTTGAAAACATTGAAATCAATCATCTGATAGAAATATCCACCAAATTAAAGACTATGTAATAGTTATTTAAACCAAGTAACAGTATACGATGGGATAGACCACATCACTTTAAATGTCACCATGTGGTGGTGCTATGTAATAACTTCATTGTGATATATTAAAATCTATTATTTTACCTTATTATCCAACTATATGATATCATAATTTTTTTTAATAATGATATTGAATTTTTAGTATTTTTAACATCTAAATTAATAGTTTAAAAATTAATCTATTCATAGGAAGAGAATTACTAAAATTTATCAATTTTTTATCTCATTAATCATTTTTACCATGATATTTTAAATATATATGAACAATAGAAATAAAATGAGAGTACTTTGATTTTTATATAAATAGGATCATAGATTGTGATTTGGATATACTAAAATATTATGACACTCTTTAATGGAAAAGATAAATAGTGAACTATCTCTCTCTCTCTATCAGTCTCTCTATATCCTCCCTCTCATTGTCTTTAACATTAATTCTATAGAGAACTATGAGAAGTGTCTCATTCCCAAAAATTGGGATATACATACATCCCATATTTACAGATGAAAAAATGATCCATCATGATTTGTACCAGTGATCATTATAATTCTCGTGTAAATGATCTTGGATATGAAAGATCAACATAGAAAAGTTATACGATTATTCATTTTTTATTCCATCAAATTATATGAAATGAGACAATGGATAATTTGGAATTGGATTATTTTTTCACTAGTTCTTGATAAATTTTATAATATTCAAAATCCCTTTTTAGTACTAGAGACTCTTTAATCTCATTAAGATTGATTATAGTAATGAATTAAAGAAAATAAAAAATGACTATTTCCACAACTATGATGTGTATTGTATAAAATAGTTGGTTTATAAAATTTAAGTAACCAAAATATATATTATATGAAAAAAATTATTACACATATATATTTTATAAGACCATATCATTTTTCTTAAAATTATATTAGAAATCCATTTTGAATTATAGAGAATCAATTTTTGATATTTCCATGTTTAGCTTACTAATACCTACATTGTAGCTATTTTAATTGGATTTGTGTGACAAGGGAACAACATGTTATGGTATATTTTGAAAAATAATGGTTTATGGTATGACTATAAATAAATTAATAATGGATCTATTAATAATAGATATGTTTTATGGTGTGACCATAAAATTAAAAAAACATTCCTATAGGAAAAATGGTCACGTTTTTTCCTTAACCAGTGTTTTCATCAAGGATTATCAACGCCATAGTCTATATCAAAATGAGAATGATTTTGCACAAAAAAACACTAAACCCATATTATTATACCACTAACTAGTGTAATTATAATGTTTCCATGGTCTATAAGATTTAAAAGAATTTAAATTCTAAAAAACATTCATTTTGATAGACCCTTTGACCATGGTTTAAATTTTAGTGGCATCAAAATCCTACAAAAAATATATATGCTGACTTGGTCAAGGTTTGAAGTGAATTTACAAGGTGACTAATATATAAAATTGGTATAAATGAGACAATTTGGAAAAAATCCAATTTTTATTTATGAGTTTTTTTAATTGATAATATAAAATGTTTATATTCAAGGTGCATTAAAAAATTTGTAAAGTTTCTTTTTTGTAAACACTCTACATAAAATATGAATTTTTTATATTATTTATATTTTTTTTTAAAAATATATTTGAATTTTATTGGGTACATATCATATTTCATGAAAATTATGGATATGAAATAATTATTTTTAGAATAATTATAAAAAATTCATATATTTTTATTTTACGAAATTTTTATAAAGCATAGACAATTATAATTTTATTGTAATATATTATGTTATGAATTCTTAATAAATTTCTATCTAAG
This sequence comes from Viscum album, assembly GCA_963277665.1. Classification (NCBI taxonomy): domain Eukaryota; kingdom Viridiplantae; phylum Streptophyta; class Magnoliopsida; order Santalales; family Viscaceae; genus Viscum; species Viscum album. The sequence continues at coordinate 1,216,981,077 of OY728137.1, forward strand.
TTCTAAAATTATAAAATGGTAATTTTTATCAGTATTACCAAATTAATGAATTTAAATTTTGATATTATTAGTGGATTTATGCTTTATTTTACATAATTCTTTACATATTACAATTATTATAAATGAATTTATAGAGTTATATTTTAGGAATGATAACTAATTTATCGTTATTATACCATTCTCATGGAATTTAAAGATTTATAATCATTAATTTAGTAGATTAATGATTTTGATACTTAACAATTTGTAGTGGGACATTTGGATGAGATGCTAACTGGAAATGGACATTGGGTGGTACTTCACACTAGTATTGGTGTTAAGAATTTTGTAGAAATGCAGGGATTATCCATATATCCAATATAATTTCTATGTTGAGGGGTTTTTGTTTCGCATTATTTTAATCCATTACATGAAACAGTTTTATGCACATTATCCATGTGATAGATTTTGATATGTCTAAATGCAATTTTAATTTTTCAAGTTTATAATGCTTGTTATGAGTAGTATAAACATTTACAACTATGTGTTGTTTAATATCTACACATCAATAATTTTTTACCATATTTATTTTTCTTATAGAATATTTATTCAAAACTAAATAATTACAAATAGTCCTACATTTATATGGAATTCATGAGATATTATAGTGATATTTAGATCCCATTAAAACATAAATTCTTAAATTACATTCAAATGAAGATCATCTGAATACATTTGAATTCTAATTATGTTAGATTTTGATAAATTTTTGTTCCCATTAATGATATTTTGTAATTCTTCGTAGAAATTATAACACTTTGAGTAAGGTAACCAAACACTAATGTGTAATTTAGAACATAGTTATCAAGGAAACCCTGACAATTCAGATACATGGGGTAGAGTGTTGAGAAAACACATATAATGGATTGAAAAGATATTTTCCACTAAATTATCCATGATTAATATATGATATGATTAACATGATGTTATACCTACATAATTAATTGATAAGAGAAGCACTAAATTAGACTCATTTTGTAGTGAAATATAGGTCCCTTCATATTAATTGATATGATATATATTTAGAAGTGTGATCATTTTAATAGGAAAAAATTTACTAAAAATAACTTATTAAAAAATGTAAGACATGATAATCTAATTATGAAAAACATTTATTATAGATAAAATTGAATTAACATTAATATAAAGCACTATATATAATGAAAAAATAATGATGATATATATGAAGTTTTAAAAAAAACTCTATTTATATAAGGGTTTTAATGTTTCTTATTTTTTAACTAATATACTCAACATTATTTGATTTTTAAATGAACAAGTGAAATTTTGTTCACTAATCATTCCATATCTGGACTTATAATAGATAATAAAACAAATTTTTCAACGGTTCAAAAAATTATTTGGAATAATAACTTGAATGTATTCAACATTGGTTTACTTGATCTCATAAATATGTTTCTAATTTATTAAAAGTACATGAGTGGCCAAATTGTATTTACTATATTGAAGGTATATAATGAAAATCATAATTTTTTATATAATGAGATGATGATAGGTTGGATAGAATCCATTCCAACTATTGAACTAATTAAATGATCTCTTTATAAATAGAAATGTTTTCATTATGGGAAAAATAGAAATTCAGGGGGAAATAACTAGAATACTTGAAGGGATGAAATTAATTATGTATAGAGTCCATATCGTTTATTTAAATTATAGAAATAATTTCCTGATTTTAATGTGAATATGATAGCAACTATAAGATAAAAAATTTTGTGAATATGCATAAGAGGTAAAAAATATTGTGGGATTTATTATTGGAGAAAAAAGATTTTATTAATGAATTAGTTTTAGGGTTTGTTACATATATTTTTAGATATAGTGGATTGCTTTAATTAACCATGTGTAATGAAATAAATGGTGTGTATTTTATCTCATTCTTTGAAAATAAAGATTTATTATCAATAAATGATATTATGTATTTAATACACTTGTATTTTCATTCAATAAAGTATGTTCCATATTTAAAATGTAATAGGGACAAAAATGATTTATCTAGAATAAAAGTGTCTATCAAATTTTTTAAGAACCTGGGTTTTTTGAATGGGTCCAAATCCTAACACTAGTTGAATTTATGACTTGTTTTTGGGAAATCAGGGAAAATCATGGATGTTCTAGATATTTGAAGATTAAAAATTGTGTACTCCAAAGTACATTCCTTGTGTGGGTTAGGCATGTACTATTTGTGTGCTGACCATGTACATGTCATGTGGTGACCGTATAATAATTTCCTACTACATGGTGTGTAGTGTTGCATGACACATCGTGTATCTTCCTTCCATGTACTGGCTGAATTATATTCATGTGTCCACTCATGTGGCATGTCCAATATGTGTGGATACCTACACTGATGTCATAGTACATACAATTCTACTACACATTATGTAGTCCTTTATACACGCCATGTACTTTTATTTTTAGTCATTTATATGTGAGGAAATCAGGTCTAATTTTAGAAAACGTCTTCTTCTTATTCACATTCAGAAAATATCCATTACAAAATCCCAAAGAAAAAGAATTACCCTAGAATAATTATACAATGTATTTTATTCAATCTGATGGTGGCTTCTGGATCGTGTCGGGAAGCTAAACTCGTGCACCCACATTCATTATATGATTCTTTGCTTCGCGTACCACATATTCCATCTTAGCAGAATTACCAGGATTTAAAGGTAATATAGATCGGTGAAGATTGAAATAAAATTAATGGTTGATATTAGACATGGCTATGTCTACAAGTCTCAAGTAGGTGGTTTATACCATCTTCCATGTTTTCATGGTGATTTGGGGGTTTCATCTTTTTAAAGAGATTTCGGGTACTGAGCGAGACCATTTTTGTATTATATTTAAATGACTGTATGCATTGAGTTTGGGATGGATGTCCCCACTCATTTAGGTCATTTCTTCCGGGGTGCCAAAATGGTTATAATTGAACTGTTGTGAATTAAACTTCTAATTTTTTAATTGTTAAGAATGGTAAAAAAATTTCCTGTTTAAAATATTTATTTTGATTAAATATAAATATAAATATATATATTATGTTTGATATTACATATGCTAGATCATTCAGGTTGTGTTGGGAATGTCCTAGGTTATTGTTGAGTGATTTTGATCATAAGTCGGGCTTCTCCTAGATTACATTGGGGGGTTCTGACCACAAGATTGTGCATCGTGTACGTCAGCTTGAGGTAGTGTGACTGTATGTTTAGGCATGTCCAGGGTCACTTGGATGGAGAGTCCATCAGACATGAGTGATTTGGTCATAGGGAATGAGGTATCAGAGATGTTGTGGCTTGGTAACTTATTTTTTAAATTACTGCTCACCCGTGATTTGAGTAGTGTACAAACTGATAGACTCTGTGATGAGGTGGTTTTGACAGCTCATTGGGTAGAGGCCCCTGATTGTTTCAGTTAGGAACTATTGGTTTGGGGGTGCTATCTATAGGAAGCCACATGTAAGGTGAGGAGCCTCCATGGAATATCATTGAGGCTATTGGGTTAGTGATAGAAGATCGTTGTGATTTCAGTGTAGAAATCATTGTTCCTCCGATTACAAATATGAGGGCAGACATCGTTGTCCATCTGGTAAGTAATTTGAGTGCAGACATCGTTGTTCCTCCAGTACCTATTTGAGGGTAGACATCACTGCTACTTCAGTTGTTGTGCCATATGAAGGCATGTGGTTTTAAGAAGGGTCACTTTTTTTTGGGTGGTTTTTTAGGATGTCAGTACTTGAGACAAGATGTGCCTGTTGGAACATGGTGCTGAGTTACATAATAGAGATTTCGATGTTGGACAAAGCAGGTGACACCCCTTGGGGGCTACTGTGCACCAGTGGAATTTATAATTGTTTGTACATCATATTTTTTACTACTTTCAATTAAAATTAATGCCTGACTAAACACATATATTAGATACAAACCATTATGTGATATCCTATTGATATTCGTCTCACCTTCTATACATGACCTTGGAGACGCATGTTGAATTTATGAACATGCATTTAGAAAAAGGTTCAGCCTTAGGAGAAAGACCATAGTGATGTTTATCTTGGAGACTAGTATGAACCATGGGGTCATACACACCATTCATTTTTTCAAGTGGTTTCAACATGATGTTGTGTTTAAATTATGATTCTTCTGTCTTTATATCACTTGCACTGTTTATTTGATGTTGTTATATTACTGTTACGCAGGTCTTGTTGGAGTCTGCAGAGTCTCTTATTTTATATTATAATCTGTCCAATACATTTATTATTGTCCTGGAGGTTATATCCTCTCCACTATACATTTTAAGACCCTCACTGCTAGTTTCCATACTTTGGAATTCGGGGATGTGTTCATAATTTTGTAACACCCGAGCCGTTAAATACTATTCAGGTGGTTGTTCAGCTCTGGGATGTAACAAAATGGTATCATAGGAGTTCTTGATATGGATTTAGTAGTAGTGTTTTGATGGAGAGTAAAGATATTAAGACTTCTCTTATTATTTTTTTTATATTTCTATTTGGGATATGGAAGACTGGAGATAGATTATAACAGGAATTGGGTTTCTAGCTTGTTCTTGGGTTCCTGCATCCCTAGGTACGAGTGATGGACCATGTTTCGTTGGGTGTAAATTAATGTTTTTTTTCTCAGATTCTAGTTTATATTATTTCCACCTTGGTGGATCACATGGTATGTGATGTTATTGATGGTGATATGTGACCCTTGACCTGATACAGTAAGGGAAAATTGGTCCTTGTCTCATTACGTCTTGGCATGATTGATTGGATTTTGATACCACATTTTTCATGTATTTAAATTTCATAACTACACTTATGCTCTTTGAAGTGACAAAACCATGTAAACAATATCAATTGACATGCTATTAATTCTTTTAAAATGTGAATGGTGAAAATCATGATATAATTTCTTGTTGATTTCAATGTAATATTACATGATTTATATACATTGTAAAATTACAAGTGGTGGGGTATTTGGGACTGGATTTTGTATGAGAAGAAATGTACTATGGTTGAGGTGATTTTGATCATCCGGATTGGTTGACTCTGTCATCAGTTTAAGGCAACATTGGTTGTGTGGACGGGCATTTCCAGAGGTACATTTGATACTTATCACTGTTGAGGGTAAGGAGGCCATGAATATGGGATTCCATGGACATGGGTTGCAACAATGGAGAGTAAGGGTAGCTGTTATATGATATCACTTTACTAATTTCCTTATATGCGTTGACTATATTTTATATATATAAATGGGATGTCATATAATTTATGGTATTCACGGGGTTCTTTCTAGATGAATTAGATGGAGCATCAGGCGGGATATGGTACAGTTCCACAAGAGAAGGATCATGTTCAGGATCTAATGTAGGCAGAGCATGAGCCACACGTGCAGGCTTAGGGACATGATCAAGTTTAGAATCTTGTGTAAGAAGGACTAAAACTAGGTTTGGTAGCGTTTGGGTCATGGAATGATGAGAATATCTGAACTATCCTGGTATGTGTCTTGAAGGTGATCAGTAGAGGTGCACAAGCTAAATATCCATATATGGAATATCAGGTGTGGGAGTTCCAGTCGAAACAAAAACTACATTTTCTAGGATTGGGTAGTCTATATGTGGCTGGGAACTGGATAGAGAGAATATAGATGATCTTAGACATACTCGAGATGCCTCTTGGGTGGATGGTCAAGCTAGCGACGTACATGATAAGAGGACCAGCGAAGCGTAGGTGGGATGTGCATGTTCAGGCCCACAGACATGGAGGACTGGCATGAAAGGACATCGATGATAGGTTCTTTGAGAAAATTTATCTAGATACAATGAATGAGTAGAGAGCTTCAGTGTTGTTGAGTGTTCTGCAAGGATTCATGTCTGTCATGGACAATGGAAAAACATTCATTGAGTTTCCTCTCTTTGCATTTGGTATGGTAAGGGATGACCCGACATGGGTGTGGATCTTCGATGATGGATTATGACATGCCATTCATATCTAGGTAAATATCATCAAGTTGTGTTCATTCTAAGAGGCGGTGAATCAGGCACATGTAGTGGAGTGCTACGAGAAATAGAGGTCTCACTTAGGCCGGATGACGGCTTTAGGTGATGGTTCAGATAGCAAGAAATGAGGACATTAAGAGTTCTAGTAGGGCATTAGTCCAAAGAATCATCTATTCCATGTCGTAGTATTTGATCAGTTGGTTTCATTTACTGGGGACAGCTAGGGAATGTCTGGAGTCAGTGTGATAGGCCTCTAAATGAGTGCTAGACAAGTGGACAAGTCGGGCATCTTGAGAGGTGTTACAGGAAGCATTTTCAAATAGCCAACAGGTAGGGACCTGGATAAATTATGGATTCTGGGGTTATATCTTGGTTGGTACTAGCTAAGTGTAACCGAGATTCACCTGTACATGAAGGAAATCGCATAGATAGTGAGATCTAGCTGAGGGTTCATTGGTTGGTGACTGTAACAACACCTTAGGGAGGATAGACCTCTAGTAGTCATACATCAGGTCAGGTGCATGTCATGGAGCTGGTATAGGATGAGAGGGATGGTGATCTAATTATGGTCAAAGGTATGCCACATGTGTGGCTGTGATTTTCATGTTTTCTTTAGGCATGGCATGTTAAGGCATGTATGGCTTGAGTTTACGAGGTGCGCAGGATTTAGTTTTACTGACTAGACACTGGTTAGTGGGTTTGGAACCATTTTTATTGGGTGATATATTTATTTATATTTATGAGATGCATGGAATTATTAGCATTGAGGATGTGAGTTACTTGAGGTGTCGTTGGAATCATGGCATTAAGTATGAAGGTTACATGAGGTGTTGATGGAATCAGGGCATCGAGGATGAGGGTTAATTGAGGTGCATGGAACCAGGTTTAGATCTAATCATATATGGGATGCAGGAACTCATGGGGGAGGACACCATGTAGTGTGGGATATGATTAGGTGTCAGAAACAAAATTGGAGCACCGATGAGGTGTAGCATTGATGATGCGTCATGGGAGGACCATGGGTCTATGAAATGGGTCATTGGAACATTTCTTGATTTGAGTTATGGTTGGTTTGAGATCGATTTAGTAAATTCCAAACATTACGAGCCCCTTGGAGATCTGTATGTTCTGTACATATCTATGTTTTGTATGAATGATTGGGGATGAGCTATGTTAAGGTGGGGAGTCTATAATAACCCGAGTGTTTGGAACAGGTCAAAATCCCAACCATGGTTGAATTTTTGACTTGTTTCTGAGAAAACTGGGAAAATATGGGATGTTCTACAAATTTCTATACTATAAGGCGTGTACCCCAATGTACATGTCGTGTTTGGGTAAGGCGTCTACTATACGTGTGATAACCAAGTACATGCCTTGTGGTGACTATGTAATAATTTTTTACTACACAGTGAGTAGTGTTATTTGACAGGCCATGAGTCTTCCTTCTGTGATCCGATTGAATCTTAGCTGCTTGTTGACCTGTGTGGCACATCCATTCCATGTGGCTTCCTCTGATTAAGTAGGAGTATAAAAAAATATACTACATAGCATGTAGGCCTTCATACATGCCATTTAATTTTATTTTAATTCATTTATATAGGGGGAATCTAGTCTAATTTCATAAAACATCTTCTCCTTCCCCAATTTCTAAAAACCTCCATTAAAAAATTCTAAAGAACATACCATACCCTAAAATCATCATCTGACATCTGTTCTTCAATCTGTTGGACGATTTGGGATTGCATCAGGATGGCTAAACTCGCGCACCCTTTTTCTTCTTATGTTTCATTGTCTCACACACTATAGATTCCATCCAACCACGATTATTGAGATTTGATAGAAATTTAGATCTAAAAATATTAATGACAAATTGGAGCTCGATATCAGACGTACCTACATATACAAGTCTCAGGTCGGTAGTGCATACCTTCCTCCGTGTATTCATGGTCATTTGGGGGTTGTGGGTTTTTAGCACTATGTCGTGTATTGAGTGAGACCCTTGTTATATTATATTGAATTAATCTTATGAATTTTGGGATGAGGTTGGGTATTACCTTATCCTATTATGATTGAGTGATGTTGGGTTAGTGATCAGCACTCATTTGGGGCATTTTGTACTGGGGTGAAAAATGGTTATAATTGAATTTTTGTGAATTAAACTATTGAGTTTAAATTGCTAAGAATGATTATGTTTTATTACCAATTTAAAGTATTTATTTTGATTATATATATGTGTGTGATGTGTGATATATAATATTCTAGAACCTTCAGGTTGTATTGTGTCACATATAAGACATATTTTAAAGGTATTTTTTCATTTAATTTACATCCTTTATTTTTTGGGGGGTTTCCCTAGGTTTTAGGGAGGAATAGATGAGTATTCATGAATGGGGCCAAACCATGAGCCCAATTCCAGATTAAAAAATAAATTTTATATCTTTTATACCTTTTTCATTTTTCAACATTTTTGATCCATTCAAGTTCCTAATTGACCTCCCTTAACCTATTAAAACCACCAAGGTAATTTGGAGCTTTTAGAAATCCATAACCATGGGTTATTTGGGTTTTTGTCTAAGGGGTTGGGCCTGCCCGAAAGCCCAATTCCTGTTTTAAAAATAAAACTTGATTTTGTTATAACTCATTCAATATTTGGGATGTTTCGGTGATTCCAAGTCTCACTCATGCCCAAGTAACCCAGCCGCGAGTCGGAACTCTCTCCCACCCATTTGGAGCTCTGTAGAATAGCGATTTTGAGCCGATCTTCATAGGGTTCCTCAAATCGCCCAGATTTGAAGAGGTAAAGTATTTCTTTCATAACTCTCTCAATTATCAATATGTTTTCTCCATTCCAGTTCCTAAATGAGATATTACATCTTGTTCTAACGTACCCTAAATTTGGGCTCTTTTAAAATTCAGATACTGGAGTTTTGGAGTGATTACTTCAAGATACTTCAAGTAAATGAGCCCTTTTCAGTCCTCTTTCAAATTACTTTGGGTTTAACTCATTGTTCATAGGGTTTCTTCCGTTATAATTGAGTTTACTAATGTCCAGAAACTAGGATTTCGAACCTAGGGTTTAACTTTGGGCTTTCTTGTTCAATTTGTGTGGTTTTAGGTTTGATCTAGTTCTCTCTTGGTGCGGCGGGGGTGCGATTTGATTTTCGCACGGAGATTCAACTGGTTTTGTTAATTTGGTAGGTGATTCCATTGTGTGTGCAATTTTTGTGAATTAGATTTCTGTTTTCATGGTACTCTAATTTTTATTTCACTTGAATGTTTCTGTAAAAATTGGTTTTAGTTGCATTTATAATGCAAATGAATTTTAAGTTCCAATTTTTGGTGAAATTGAGGGGTTTCCATTCAAATCTTTTATTGGTTCATTTTGGGATGCCTCATAACTGAATTTTTGGTTTCATTAAAGGATTTTGAACTGAAATTTTGTTTTAATAACTTACAAGTGTTATCATAGTGTGAAAGGTGGATATCTTAACGAGCTTTGGGTGAAAAACAATGTGATGTTTTGGGAGGTTGTTTTATTGGAAATAAAATTATTTTATTGTGTGTTTTAAATGGTATAAAATGTGTGTAGCTACTGTAAAATTTGTTTGTGACCAGTACTGATATTTTATATGAAAAAGGATGTGTGCTGTTTTCTGAAATTGTTTGAGCACAAAATGGGGAAGCCCGGGTACTTAGGTGGGGCGGATTTGTACTAGTACGGCTAGTGGATCGGATGGGTTTTGTCCCTGTTCCACTTAGCATCTGGATAACGACAACTCTAACTAAACTATTTGGATGATGATTGGGGACCACTAGGTTATGGGTATGTTCCCTACTAGTGGCTCGTGCAAGAGAATGGATTTTTCTATGGTTACTCTACACCGAGGTACGAGGTACATAGGGACCGAGACAACCTAGTGCTTAGGGGTGTTCCTGATTTTGATGCTCATATGATTTGTGGTATTTACCCTTGTTGTGGGTTGTTTTTGGCAGTACGTTACAATAGCTCACATATCTATTTAATGTGCTAACATTCTGAAATTCTTGGATTGAAAACTGTTTTCATTTGAAAGTTGCATTTCTTTGAATTTTAACACCGTTTCACCTTGTGTATTAAAATTTCTTGTTTTGTTCACATTATATTGCATACTCTTTGGAATCAACTGGTGGTATCCTATTGGGCTTAGGATCACACCCTACTTACACCCCTTGGGGGTTAGTAGACCTTCTTATGCTTGAATCAGGTAAAGGGAAGGCTAAGGGTGATGGTGGTTCGGGATGTTAGTCCCCATCATTGGGGCGGAGTTGCGGGGACGGCTTGCGGGTGATGATACCCTTGTCATGTGGAGTCCATGGGGATGTCTTTATGTTGTCATTATTTGTTTTTAGACCACTTGTAGTGTCTTTAAACATATGTATTCAGATGTGGTTTTGATAATAATTGTTTATAATGAAAATTTTCAGATTTTAATAATTGATTTTTTTTGATTTCTGCTTTCGTACTCGGGTAAATCGTTCCCAAACCAGATTTGTTTGATACCCGGGAACTTGTGCCAGTTCGTGGGGATAGGGAACGCCCTTCGGCCCTTGCCACGGGTCGGGTTTGGTGCCGTTAATGGTGGCGACCAGATCCGGTTCATGACAAAATTGTATCAGAGGAGGTTAATGTTTTTGGGTTATATTGTTATTTTGAGATGAGTCGGGATAGACAGGAGCTAGGACTTTCGGGGCTCGGGGTATTGGTTGTGAGTAGGGTTCCTGGCCCGCACCTCTCATAGAAGACCTTGAGTCACCAGAGGATGTTGGAATTTACTGATTGACTTCACTTCCAGGTGAGACGTGTGGGCTGCATACAACATGTGGACATCGGGCAGATGTGGAGTAGTTGTTTCTTTTATTACAATAATGTGTTTAGTTTGTTTATATTTGATTTATTTGATTACAATTTTCAGAATTGTGTTATTGACTATTGTTTTGTGACTGTTTAATTTTGTAGCAACATGCCTCCCCGGAAAGCTCCCACGCACCCACAGGAGGAAGCTGGAGAGAGTTCTCCCACGCCGATAGATCAGAGGATCGTGGAGGCTGTTGTTTGGGCTATCCAAGCTTTGGGATAGGGACCATCTCATATTTCTATTCCTGTTAGGTCAGAGGAGAAAAGTCCTAGAAAAGATGAAGCACAAGAGTTTCTGAAAAACAAGACTCCTACCTTCCGAGGTAGCGCAGAACCCCAAGAAGCAGAAGAATGGATCGAGAAGATCGAGCGTATGTTTGAGTTCCTGGAAACACCCGAGGAGCTCAGGGTGAAGTGTTCTTCCTTTTTGTTGGAGGGTCCCATCCGTAAATGGTGGGAGTCAGTGCTTCAGTCTGGGAAGAATGAGAAGATGTGCTGGGGAGATTTCAAGGTTGTCTTCAATGAACAGTATTGCCCTGAGGTGTTGGCCTACGCCAGGTCTAGAGAGTTCATGGAACTTGTTCAGGGGAGTCTATATATGATGGAGTATGCCAACCGTTTTGCTGAATTGGTTCGGTATGCTCCAGAAATTGTCTCTAATGAGCAAGCGAAGGCCCAGAGGTTTGAGAAAGGCTTACGACCAGAGATATACTCCCAGGTGTTCTTGTTTAAGCTGAGGACCTATGCTGAGGTTGTCGATCGGGCTTGCATGGTGTAGATTGATAGGAAAGGTAGGGCTAGTTTCTATGGTTCAGTATCAGCAGTGGGTAGTGGCAGCTCCTCAGAAAAGAAAAGGAAGCGGGAGGATCATGTGAAGAAAGGAGGGGGAAGTTCAGGCCACTCTTCCAGGCAGTTTTCTTCTGCGGCTTCTGATGCGAGATCGGTCGTGTGCCACCAATGTGGGAGGCATGGGCATATCCGACCAGCATGTCCTCTTCCTTTGAATCCTTGTTACCAGTGTGGAGGTATAGGGCATTTTCAGCGCTTCTGCGGTGTGGCACGTCCACTCCCAAGTAGAGCAGGGTCAGTGGCTTCAAGAGGAGTGCCAGCACAGTCCGAGCCGTCGAGGACTGCGGGATCTTGATTTTGTGGTCGTGGTGGTAGGGCTGGATCATCATCTGGGCAGAGCCAGTTCAGGGCACAACCACAGACTAGCGGTCTTCCTTAGGAAGAAACTGGACATCTCCATGTAGTGGATCAGTCACCAGCAGGATCAGAGGCGGGACCGTCGACAGTTCGAGGTACCGTTCTGATCGCATCTTCTATAGCTAATGCCCTTTTTGATACTGGAGCATCTGTTTCATCAATTTCTGGACATTTTTTGGACATGCTAAATTTTCCAACTGAGTTGATGTCTTTTGCGATGGAGTTGGTGACACCATTGGGAAAGAAGAAGGAGCAGGGCCTGAGGTGCCCCTCGTGTGCACTTTCTGTGTCATGGATCAAGATGGAGTGGGACATCTTGGTCTTAGATATGGACCTTTTTGATGTCATACTCAGGATGGATTGGATAGTACACTTCCAGGCACATATCGATTGCTACAGATGGCGTGTGAGTTTCACATCACCTGATGGGATTCGTCGGGTTTTTCATGGAGAATGGGATCCACGATCAAGTCGCGCAGGGCCTCCACTCCCAGAGTTGGGAAGTGTTATCTTCCAGTTATCTTCGATTGTGCTAGAGGATGGTCTTTCCCCTGAAGGTGCACTACCTCATGTAGTGAATGAGTTTCCCGAGGTATTCCCTGATGATTTTTCTGGTTTTCCCCCTGAGAGGGATGTGGAGTTTTCGATTGACCTGGCGCCGGGAACACAGCCGATATCTCTTACCTCTTATCGCACGGCCCCCACCGAGTTGAGGGAATTAAGGATACAGCTGGACAACTTAGAATCCAAAGGATTCATTCACCCGAGCATCTCTCCTTGGGCCGCTCTTGTGTTGTTTGAAAAAAAAGGCTCATGGATCCCTCCGGCTGTGCATTGACTACCGGAAGCTGAATAAGGTAACAATTAAAAACAAATACCCTTTTCCCAGAATAGATGAATTGTTTGATCAGTTGAAGGGGGAAAAGTGGTTCTCAAAGATAGGCCTGCGTTCAGGGTATCATCAACTTAGGGTGAAGGAGTCAGATATCCCTAAGACAGCCTTCCGAAGTAGGTACGTCCACTTTGAGTATTTGGTCTTTCCCTTCGGATTGACCAATGCTCCAGCGGTATTTATGGAACTTATGAATAGGGTGTTCCATCAGTATCTCGATTCCTTTGTTGTGGTGTTTGTGGATGACATTCTGGTATACTCTTTCTCTGAGGAGGAACACGAACATCACTTGAGGATCGTTTTGGGTACATTACGAGATCACCGCCTCTATGCAAAGTTTTCAAAGTGCACTTTCTGGATCAGAGAGGTGAGATTTCTGGGGCATGTGATCTCAGAGGATGGAGTTTCAGTGGACCCTGAGAAAATTAGTGCAGTCATGTCATGGGAGAAACCGAAGAATGTGTTTGAGATCAAGAGTTTTCTTGGATTGGCCGGTTATTACAGGCGATTCTTTCGGGATTTCTCTCGGCTTGCTTCACTGATGAATTCCCGCACCTGTAAAGGGGTGAAGTTTGTATGGGGTCCAGAATGTCAGGCATCGTTCGAGGAGCTGAAGAGGCGGCTGACTACCGCCCCCGTGCTGATTTTTCCAGAGGTTGGAAAGGGATATGTGGTCTATTGTGATGCTTCAGGTATGGGTATTGTGTGCATGCTTATGCAAGATGATCATGTGGTCGTGTATGGCTCTCGCCAACTACGACCACATGAAAAGAACTACCCAACCCATGAGTTGGAGTTGGCATCGATGATGCATGCTTTGAAGACTTGGCGTCACTACCTCTTTGGGGAGATGTTTGTGGTATACTCTGATCACAAAAGCTTGGATTATATCTTCTCGCAGAAGGACCTCAACTTGAGGCAACGTCGCTGGATCGAGTACTTGCAGGGGTTTGACTTTGACACTGTCTATACCCCAGGCAAGGGTAATGTAGTGGCCGACGCTTTGAGCAGAAGAGTTCCAGTGCAGGCTTTGAGGAACTCTAGTGATGAGTGGGCATTGATGGGTCTCTTTTCTCAGATGCATGTGGAGACCAGGGAATACAGTGGAGGGGCATTCTTGGCAAGTGTCTAGTAGACTCCTTCTCTATTGGAGTTGATTCAGCAGGAATAACCCAGTGATGATCTCTGTCAGTGGTCTAAGCAGTTACTTCATGGTGGGGAGACATCCTCTGATTGGTCATCGTCTCTCGAGGGCATCTTGTGCTTCAAGGGCCGTTCAGTAGTGCCATTATCTCTACGGAAGGTGGTGATGCAAGATAGCCACTAGTCTCAGTGGGCTGTCCATCCGGGTGCCACTATGATGTATTATGATGTTCGTCAGCAGTTTTGGTGGCCTGGTATGAGACGGGACATAGCAGACTTTGTTTCTAGATGCTACACATGTCATCAGGTGAAATCAGAGCACCAAAGGCCATCTTGTTTGCTCCAACCACTACACATTCCTAACTGGATGTGGGAAGAGGTTTCCATGGACTTAATTGTTGGCGTACCTCGTACACCTCGGGGTAATAATTCTATTTGGGTGGTGATTGATCGTCTAACCAAATCAGCCCACTTCATTCTGATAAAAGATACAACTAAAGTAGATGAGTTGGGCCATTTGTATCTTCAGGAAGTGGTGAGACTCCATGGTGTACCATCAGCTGCTGTCTCGGATAGAGACCCCTACTTCACTTATCGATTTTTGGAAGGCCTTCAAAAGTCCTTGGGGTCTTAGATTAAGATGAGCACGGCATACCACCCGCAGACGGATGGTCAGACAGAGCGGGCGAATCAGATATTGGAGGAAATGCTTCATGCATGTGTCCTAGACTTTGGAGGGTCTTGGGATAGACATTTGGGATTGGTAGAGTTTTCTTATAATAATAGTTACCAATCCACGATTCGAATGGCCCCTTTTGAGGCGCTCTATGGTCGGCCTTGTCGGTCCCCCCTATGTTGGGCTGAGGTAGGAGAGACTTCACTGTTGGGGCCGAGCCTTTTGAAGGAGACTTATGAGAAGGTCAATTTGATCAGGCAGCGCTTATTGACATATCAGAGCTGTCATAAATCTTATGATGACCAGAGGCTTCGAGACCTAGAGTTTTCTGTCGGTGAAAGGGTATTCTTAAAAGTGGCCCCTCGTCTGGGCCATCGTCGATTGGGGAAGCAAGGTAAGCTGATGCCACGGTATGTCGGACCCTTTGAGATCACTGATCGTATTAGTAAGGTGGAATACAGGTTGGCCTTACCTTCTCAGTTGACATCTATCCATGATGTCTTCCACGTCTCTCAGTTGAAGAAATACAATCTGGATCCATCCCATGTGTTGAGTTGGGAAGAACTGGAGATAGAGCCTGACTTGTCTATCATTGAGAGACCGATGAAAATAGTGGACTCCCAAGAGAAGATACTTCGAGGAATGTCTATTCCTTTAGTTCGTGTTTTATGGCAGCATGGGAATGATACACATGAGACATGGGAGCGAAAGTCATGGGTTGAGGAAGAGTACCCATTCTTGTTTTCCAACTGATATTCATGTTGACTTTCCGGGGTGGAAAGTACTTCATGGTGGGGAGAATTGTTACATAAAAGACATATTTTAAAGGTGTTTTTTTCATTTAATTTACATCCTTTCTTTTTTGGGGGGTTTCCCTAGGTTTTAGGGAGGAATAGATGGGTATTCATGAATGGGGCCAAACTGTGAGCCCAATTCCAGATTAAAAAATAAATTTTGTATCTTTTATAACATTTTCATTTTTCAACATTTTTCATCCATTCAAGATCCTAATTGACCTACCTTAACCTATTAACACCACCAAGGGAATTTGGAGCTTTTATAAATCCATAACCAGGGGTTATTTTGGTTTTTTTCTAAGGGGTTGGGCCTGCCCGAAAGCCCAATTTCTGTTTTAAAAATAAAATTTGATTTTGTTATAACCTATTCAATATTTGGGATTTTTTGGTGATTCCTAGTCTCACTCAAGCCCATGTAAACCAGACGCGCGACTGAACTCTCTCCAACCCATTTGGAGCTCTGTAGAATCGTGATTTGGTGCCGATCTTCATAGGGTTCCTCAAATCGCCCATATTTGAAGAGGTAAAGTATTTCTTTCATAACTCTCTCAATTCTCAATATTTTTCCTCCATTACAGTTCCTAAATGAGGTAATACATCTTGTTCGAACGTACCCAAAATTTGGGCTCTTTTAAATTTCAGATACTAGAGTTTTGGAGTGATTACTTCATGATACTTCAAGTAAATGAGCCCTTTTCTTTCCTCACTCAAATTACTTTGGGTTTAACTCATTGTTCTTAGGGTTTCTTCGGTTATAATTCAGTTTACTAATGTCTATAAACTAGTATTTCGATCCTAGGGTTTAAATTTGTTATTTATTGGCCAATTTGTGTGGTTTTAGGTTTGATCTAGTTCTCTCTTGGTGCGACGGGGGTACGATTTGATTTTCGCACGGAGATTTAAGAGGTTTTGTTAATTTGGTAGGTGATTCCATTTTGTGTGCAATTTTTGTGAATTAGATATCTATTTTCATGGTACTCTAATGTTTATTTCACTTGAATGTTTCTGTAAAAATTGGTTTTAGTTGAATTTATAATGCAAATTAATTTTAAGTTCCAATTTTTGGTGAAATTGAGGGGTTTCCATTCAAATCTTTTATTGGTTCATTTTGGGATGCCCCATAACTGAATTTTTTGTTTCATTAAAGGGTTTTGAACTTAAATTTGGTTTTAATAACTTACAAGTGTTATCATAGTGTGAAAAGTGGATATCTTAAAGAGCTTTGGGTGAAAAACAATGTGATGTTTTGGGAGGTTGTTTTATTGGAAATAAAATTATTTTATTGTGTGTTTTAAATGGTATAAAATGTGTGTAGATACTGTAAAATTTGTTTGTGACCAGTACTGATATTTTATATCAAAAATGATGTGTGTTGTTTGCTGAAATTGTTTGAGCACAAAAAGGTGAAGCCCGGGTACTTAGGTGGGGCAGATTTGTACTAGTACGGCTAGTGGATCGGATGGGTTTTGTCCCTGTTCCACTTAGCATCTGGATAACGAAAACTCTAACTAAACTATTTGGATGATTATTGGGGACTACTAGGTTATGGGTATGTTCCCTACTAGTTGCTCGTGCACAAGAATGGATTTTTCTATGGTTACTCTACACCGAGGTACGAGGTACATAGGGCCCGAGACAACCTAGTGCTTAGGGGTGTTCCTGATTTTGATGCTCATATAATTTGTGGTATTTACCCTTGTTGTGAGTTGTTTTTGACAGTAAGTTACAGTAGCTCACATGTATATTTAATTTTCTAACATTCTGAAATTCTCGGATTGAAAACTTTTTTCATTTGAAAGTTGCATTTCTTTGAATTTTAACATTGTTTCACCTTGTGTATTAAATTTGCTTGTTTTGTTCACATTATATTGAATACTCTTTGGAATCAATTGGTGGTATCCTATTGGGCTTAGGCTCACAAACTACTTACACCCCATGGGTGTAAGTAGACCTGCTTATGCTTGACTCAGGTAAAGGGAAGGCTAAGTGTGATGGTGGTTCGGGATGTTAGTCCCCATCATTGGGGCGGAGTTGCGGGGACGGCTTGCGGGTGATGATCCCCTTGTCATGTGGAGTCCATGGGGATGTATTTATGTTGTCATTATTTTTTTTAGACCAATTTTAGTGTCTTTAAACATATGTATTCAGATCTGGTTTTGTTGATAATTTTTTATAATGAAAAATTTCAGATTTTAATATTTGATTGTTTTTTTTTGATTTCTGCTTTCATACTCGGGTAAATCATTCCCAAACCAGATTTGTTTGATACTCGGGCACTTGTGCCAGTCCGTGGGGATAGGGAACGCCCTTCAGGCCTTTCCACGGGTCGGGTTTGGTGACGTTAATGGTGGAGACCAGATCTGGTTCGTGACATATTGGGTATGGCATGGGTATTCTTGAGTGATGTGGATCACAGGTTGGGCTTGGCCCATATTACATTGGTTTGTTCTAACTATAATGTTGGGTGTCACGGACGTTGTCTTGAGGTAGTGTGACTTTCAAGTTGGGCATAGACTTGTTCATTTGGATGGGTAGGCAGTCATACTTGAGCTATGTGGTTATAGGGACCTGAGGTGTTAGATATTTTTTGGATTTGGAAATTCTGTTGGTAATTACCAGTCACCCATTATTTGAGTATAGTACACCTTGATACAGCCTGTGATGAGGTGGTTTTGACCTCGTGTTGGGTATAGGCCACTGATATTTGAGGTTAGGTACTATTTTATTGGGGGTTCATTCCATAGGAAGCCTCACAGAAGGTGTAAGAGCCTTTTAGGGATAGCGTTGAGGATATCGGGTGGGGGATAGAGGCTCGCTGCTATTTGATGATGGAGATCGTTGTCCCTATTATTATCTTTATTTATATATAATACTGTTTACTACATTACTTTTAAATGCATTCCTTATTAAACACTTTTATTAGGTATAAAATATTAGGTGGTATCCTATTGAGATTCATCTCACACCCTACAAGATCCCTTCGGGGCGTGTGTAGACTTTATGATCTTGCGTATAAGAAAAGGATCAGCCTCGGGAGTTGGATTGTACTGATGTTTTGCACTGTGACTGGAATGTACCATGAGGTCATGCCTAGCTAGAGTTTACATTGTTTTTCCTTACTATATTAGTATTCTAACCTTGTTTATTGTTCCTACTATTGGATAACCATTGATGCCCCATCATATATTGACTTCATATGGATGTATTAATTGTCTGTTCTAGTCACTGTTTCAAGTGGTTTAAGTATGGTATTATCATTACATTACAGAGAATTTATATTTTTATAACATCAATTTTTTAATTGATATTGTTCTGCTTCCGCTATACATGTTTGGTTCGAGTTTGCAGAGTCTACTATTTAATATTATACTCTGTCTAGTATATTTATTATCCTTAGAAAGGGTATAGAATCCCCACTATACATGTTTAGACCCTCACTCCAAGTCAGCAGCCTTTGGATTTTGGTGACGTGAACCTAAGGTAGTAACACATAACCCAATTAACACTTTTATGGTGGCTGTTTGGGTTCATGTCATTACAAATTTATTTTCAAAAATATGGGTTATATGATCTCACTTCCCTTTATTATAATATTGTATAAAAATATTTTTTGAATAATATTTTTTTATGAACATGGAATAACATATATGATATATTTGAAACAAAATTTATTAAATATTTCCATTATAGAAAAAGTTTTCTTTCTTTTCAAAAAAGAGATTATTCATATAAGTAGGATATTTTTTTGGAAAATATAGTTTCTAGGAAGCTGGTAAGATTATTTGTTAACAATGAAAATGCAACGACCATCAGTCTAGTAACCCGGAGATGGTGTCAAATTTATTCAATTCTCTTATGATAAAGTGGAAAACATAACCAAGTATCAATATGTAAATAAGTTTTATAAAACCGAATATATAAATAATACACATTTTTTAGGAGTAGAAAAATAAAAATGATTGTAATGGAAAACATTTTTCATTTTTGAGAACATTGAATGAATTCATCATCCTATCCTTGGGAAAATAAACCAAATATGTTTTACGTAAAATTATTAGTAACAGTTACATATAGTGGATTCTATAATAAATAAGTAATGAATGGAAACTAATTGAACTCACATTCCTTTTAATTAATATCATGACTTTCATGTTTATCTAAGGCATAATCATTAAGGAATTGTTAAAAGTTGAACTGGATTTACATTTAATTTATAAACAAAGAATAAATATATCTATTGATAATATCTATGTGAAAATAACATTGAAAATAACAATAAAAAAATTCTAAATGAAATAAATTATTAATTATATTTGGTCTTGTTCTCAGGAATCATGATACCTTTACTATCAACACCATTCATAGGACTGTTTAAAACTATGTGTAAACCCCCATAAAATGATAGATTTAAAATTCACCGCATTAGAATACTGGTGAATTGAAAGGATATCTATAATTTTACCCACCCATAAATTCTGGTCCAATTAATTTCTCATATCCCGAATTATGGATTTCATGGATTAATAAATTTATATATCATCAAATAACCATTTTCAGTAGATAATAATGATTTATATATATATTTAAAAATAATCAAAAAAACACTGATGTAAACACCAGTTTTGAATATGATAAATGAGTGAAAAATATTAATATAAATTCTATAAATTTTATTGACATTTAATTTAAATGAAATTTCCAAATGAAAATTCATCACAATAAATGGATTTTATTATGAGAAAATAATCAATCACTTAATTAAACAAGAAATGATAGGCAACCATAAATTCATTAGTAATATAGTTTTTACAATTAAATCATGAATAGATATGTATTTATACTAAATAAATATATCGGTAATATATACACCACATTAAATTGAATATCTGCATATTAACAAATGTGCCTTAATGTAATGGAAATTTGGATGAAATCCCTATCATCACACATCCTTTGGTTTAAACTTGATTTATCCTAATATATGATGGTTTTAAAAATGTTGTAAATATATAAAAGTAAAGTATTTATATCTATAACTAAATATATGACTATATTTTAACTTTTTATAAGATTTTTTTAAAATACTATTTCATTTTTTAATTATTTCTGGTGTTAATTGCATTGTTTTCTCATGTGTGTTTTGTCATGAAGCTTCTGGTTCTTGTCCATTCAATTTAGATCAATAATATCCAGAATGATATTAATATTATTAATTTCATATTTAATAAATATATATATATATTTTTTAATCATTATTTAATGTTGGACATTGAAATTTAGTTACATCACCTTGTGGAGATGATAGGTTGACTATACACATGATCGATGATATCATTCCATTACTGAGTGAAAGGGTATGAAAGTGTGTGATATATTAATATTAAAGAGTAAATATATATTTATATATATATATATCATATATGTTCATTAAAATTTTCATTTTAATTTTCAATGTATAGAGTAATTGAAAAATAAATCACACCACATCAGGAGGTGATAGTTCTCCTTAAACATGAGTGACATTATCATATTAAAAAGGGATTGAACATAAGAAGGAATATTCATATTAAAATACCATAATTATAACGATATCCAAAATTATATATATATATATATATATACGTGCATTAAATCCATCATTACATACCAACATAATTTGTGTGGATGGAAAACGTGTGACATCGGTTTGCAAGTTTGTAGTCCATAATACGCACAACTATGATTTTATTTTCCATTTAAAGGAGGTGGATATGGATAAAAATTATTCCATCAATAAAATAAAATATTAGTATTTTAGAGATACTATTTTTATTATATTGTAAGTATTACGTGAAAATTGAAGGTGGAAAAAGAATAATGAAAATGAAATAACTTCCCTAAGAATATTACATTCTCTTAGAGAATACTCCTTTATATCTCCTCTTAAAGACACCGGGGTTGGTATTTTTGAAATACTGGAATCTCTAGAATGTGGATAATTATTTTTGTGATTGAAATTTTTAGAATTTTATTTATTCAAAATAATTTATAGGTGTGAATATATGAAGCATGGGAGTGGCCTTTTATAAGTGGAGGACAGAACACAAATGGAATATTTGAATTAAATAAAGTATAACCTCCTTTTCCCCATTCCAGAATGCTCCCAAATTATCTATTATAAAATATAATATATGATAATGGAAATACATATACATCCATAAATTTGATTATGGATAGTTTTTAGGTAGTTTCTAACACTTATCTTCCTATTTTAACCCTCCGGTGAGACCGTTTTCACCTTAATAATGGTAAATAAATTATAACGTCTTCTAGTATTAATTATCATAAATAAAAATAATTACCTTATTATATAATATAAGTTATTATTATTAAAAATATATAATCTATTATACATTTTTAATTAAAAAATCATAATTATATTTAAAATTAAACTCACTAATGAGATGAAAAAGTGATTTTCTAAGTAAAATCATTCCATAGTTTAAAAGTTTTTATATAATAATTAATATATGAAATCAACTATGATGAAAATACTTATATTAATTAAATATATTAATTAACTAGTTTATGTTATAAAATTATATTAATATAAAATCGGTTGTTTAAATACTTCAAATAAAAAAATGGTTTTTAATAAAAATTAATATTTTTATTCTATTCCTCAAAATATAAAACATTAAAAAACAAAAAACTAACCAATATATTTTTTTATATTATTATTTAAAAAAATAATTAAATTTTTTAAAATAATATTTCAAAAATTGGAAAAAATTAATTTCATGCTATGTTCAAAAATCAAAACTAAACCTCCTTATTCAAAAAACATAGTTTATTAAAAAAATTATTTTTATTTAAAATGATTCTCGTATTATTTATTATAAATAAATTACCATTTATTTTTTAATATAATTTTAAATCATATAATTTTATTAAATTAGTTATTATTAATTTCATTATTTTAACAGTCATGTTTAAATAAAAATAATTTAATAGCATATTGTGTCCCCTTCAAACTCGTTGTTGTGTATATCACTAGATTTTGAATAGAACTAAATTTAATCTATGATTAATATAAAATAATTTAATGGGGTGTTTCATTCCACCCTATTTCAAAATAAAATTCCCTTGAAAAAATATGATATTTCTTTCAAAAAAAAATTGTTGGTTCAACTTCATTACATCCACTTATTCCCATATTTCTTTGTCACTTATAATATTTGTAAAAATTACCTTTACCAATGAATTAAATAAAAATTTCAATACATTATATATATTATCAATACTTTTAATGGGTTCTCATTGTAAGAGAGGTCTTGTTCAAATTTTATCTCTTTATAGGTGATCACATGCTTTTGGATTGGTATGTACTACATTAAAAATGATATATGGAATACTACAAGTACTTCATATAGGTTTGGTCAAATTTCCATTTGATGGTACATAGATCAAGTCCTTCATAAAATTTCAAATGGTTTTATATACGTGGGGTAACAAATATCCCTTATACAAATCCTTATGACACCCTTCTATTGAGATACTTCCACAAAGACATTATCTACCATTTTGAATTCAAAATGCTTCCTCTAATTATCAGGAAAACTCTTTTTTACTTCTTAGTTATGAATTTATAGGATATTTAATATTATTTAATGTTCTTCCTCCATAACATGTTATGGGACTACATGATTCCAATTAAAAATTCATCCCCAAAAGTTGTATTATGATATGTAATTATATATAATCTTAATATGCATCCATTTTAACAGATGAATGGAATAAATTGTTATAATAATACAATAAAAAGGTAAATATTTACCCAATAAATATTGAATGTCAAGTGATCCTGACCTAAATATTTCATCCAATGGTTTAATAGTCCTTTTAGAATGTCCATTATTTCGAGAATGGTAGGTAATGCCAAAAATAATCTCAATATCACGAACCTTCGAGAGAGTCTTCCTTTATTTTGATGTGAAATGAGCATCATGATCAGAAATAATTAAATGTGGTGAACAATTATGTCTTACAAAATCATTAATATAGATCCTTATGAGGATCCCAAGAGCTAAATATTCTATTATAGAGATTAAATGTGTAGATTTACATAGGTGTTCAATAATAACCCATATTTCATAATTCCTTCCAGGAGTATTTGGAAGTCTTATACAAAATTCAATTGTAATTCCATCCCATTTCCACAACAAAATCAGAAGAGGTTACATGACTCCTCTAAGAGGTTGTCTCTTATGTTTCACTTATTACTAAACTATAAATAAATTATTATTATTTGAAAATTTCCACTTCAATTTATGCCAAAAACCGGTTTCCCTCAAATTCATACACATCTTTGTACTGCCATGGTGTATGGAGAAATTCATTTTGTGATAATCTTACCAAAACTCACTTTTTATCTTATGTATAGATGGAACACGTAATATATTTCCAATAGTTATAGTTCCATCTTCAAAAAAAGCTTCTCCTAACTTCCCATCATTCAAATCTTTAATTTTCTTTTTAATGTTATCATCTTCAGATGGATGACATTTCATAATTTCAAATGAAGTTTGGTTTTCAATAAATTTAGCAGGGAGTGGGGCCTCCATTCCCTTAATAATTTTCATATACATATTTATTAGATCTAGGAAAATTGCATCCCTCTAAATCCACATTTATTTCAAAACACCAGGATCTCTTCTTCTTAATCAGTCCACTACCTTTTTTCCTTCCACGATTGGATGTTTATAAAAATATCATAATCCTTCAGTATATCGAGGGATCAATTTGTCCTATCATGATACATTTTTCTGAAAATATATAATTTAGGCTCTTATGGTCCTTTTATATCCCACATATCTCACAACCTAGACAATTTCTCCGTATATTTAAGAAAATATTATAACTTCCAACTCATGATCCTGGGTTTCATATTTCATTTAGCGAGTCATGAAATTCCATAGAGCAAAGTTAATGACACTATAATTTTTTAAACGGATGTGAACTAGTCCTTTTATCAATGCATCAATCAATATATGAAAACCAATCATTTCTGGATTATAGAGTCAAAGTATAGGCATTAAACTA
The DNA here is from genome assembly GCA_963277665.1 of Viscum album. Classification (NCBI taxonomy): domain Eukaryota; kingdom Viridiplantae; phylum Streptophyta; class Magnoliopsida; order Santalales; family Viscaceae; genus Viscum; species Viscum album. The sequence continues at coordinate 1,217,005,826 of OY728137.1, forward strand.
TCTACTTTATAATTCATCAAAAAATTAATCAAAATCATTTTTCAAAATATAAATAAACACATTACATGTAATCATAGATAATAGTCTAACATGTCATTTGAAATTATAAACAAATATCCAAAAATAACATTCCAATCCAATGAAATTACACACCACAGTTTTCTTTTTTGTTGGAGGACATTATCTTACTACCTTTTAATTAATTAGAAAAAATAAGATTACATCCTTAATGACAATATAGACAAGTAAAAAAATATCTTGAATCCATAATTCTCACTTTCAAAACCTTCCAAAATAACTATTTTATTCAATGAGTCTCATGAATGATCTTAACGTTATTTTTATCATCTCTATATATTTTATAATGAACCATGATATTATTAATGAACACCACAAATAAAATATCATATTATTCATTTAATAGTATATTCATTATATCCACAAAAACCAAGTGTGCATTAGTCAATAAAAATGGGATTCATGCAAAATAATATTGTCCATACCCCATTCGTAATGTTTTCTTTAGAAGTAAATTCTTTATTATTCATAATTGATGATAACCATAAAATATATAATAGTTTAATATAGTGAGGTTCATGAGGTTTGTCAAGTATGTCATCAATATGAGTAAGATGATATATTTTCATTAATTTAATTGAAATAATATCCAAATAATCAATGAAAATATTTTTGGGTATATCATTCTTCTTAATAAAGACAACAAGGGATATCCATAGTGACTAACTATGGAGAGTCAATCCCATACCACAAAACTCCTTTAGTTATTACATTAACTCTACTAATTCCATAATGGCCATTCTGTATGGGATTTTTCATGTTGTTATTAACTCATGGAATAAATTCATTGATAACTCAAAATTTTGATTTATTTTATATCTAGGTAATTCTTTATGAATACAACAATCTTTTCCCATTCAATGGGTGATTGAAAATTTTATGTTTACCTTATTCATCTACATATTTTGTTTCTTATTCGTCTTAGAGGAAGTCATTCTAAAGTGAAAAAATGGGGTTGATCTAGACATGCCTCGTATGATAATTTATATTATCAAAGGTTAAGGGATTAAACATCATTTTTAGGTCTAAATGGGTCCAAGATAACCAAAGGGGTTGAATCTGTGTATGGATATTATTTTCATAATTATTTCTTCCACATTGGATCATGAAATTTTTATTATAAGTCCGAATTTGAGTTAATTTAAATTTAATGTAGATTGTTTCTTTCATTATTTATCTTATTATGATTCTTTGAATGTAATATTGGAATGAAAACATAGAGAAACAAAGATTTTTACATAGTTCACCCTAACTAGGTAAATACAAGGACATACATTGACAATGTGTTGATATACCATATCCACTAAGGATCACTACCAAAATGGGGTTTCGGTAACATCCCTTCTATGCCCAGGATCCCGACATTTATGATGTTTAGGGTAATCTCATTACATTCTCAAGGGTATCTCCATATGTCTCATTCTCTAGATCACTACCTATGGAAATCATCTCATTCTTCTTCTTTATTTTAACACTCTACTTGGAAGGTATTAACCCATAGTTTATAGACATGTGGGTCTATTCATTTGCATGAATGAACTCTCCCTCATTTTTGGGTACATGCTCTAGTGAAATCCCATTTTCATCTAGTAGATGAATACAACATTAAGAAATATTTAATTTGAAATTCATTATGATCATTTTTTGTGATGAAAACTACCTTCACGTAGCTCCATATTTTGTGAAACAAAATTAATCTTCATGAAGAAACCTTCCTTTTCAATGATCAACCAAACATCTTGAAGTAACTACCATTCCCTAAACTCACTTTTTACTCTATTCTCATCAAGACTTCGTGAATCTCATAACAATCAGTTTTCTTTTTATAGGAAATGTTAACTCCAACAATTTCACAATTCTTAAATATTTATTTTGGATTTCATATAATTTGCGAATACCATTCCTTTAAAAAAATTCGAAAGGAAAACCTTCATGAACAACCTTTTTGAACACATAGCCTTCATATTTTTGTTAAGTCTCACACACTTTTTCTGAAGGGGGTAGAGGCCTATTATAGGTGTTTCGACCAATTCTAGAATCATATAGCCATGTAATTATTTATTTTGAGATCTCCAATTTTTATTATCGTGATCCCTATTTTATGTTGCTCCCTGAAAATTTTACGTTCATGAATCTCTTCGTACTCAGGGATCATACTGTCAAAACCTATGTGATTTTGAGAAACACCCTTTGAAAATATTAGTTTTCATGGAACTCATCCATTCTCAATATTTTATTAATCCCATTATATGTAATAATATTTTTATGATGATTTAAATAATCTTAATTTTGTGCCCCAAAACATTCGGCATACAATGGGAAACAATCTGACAATTTTGACGCAATTTTATATACAACTTCCATGGAATCCATTCTTATGTCATGGATATTTTTTAAAAATAACATGTCAATAATATCTTTGTAATACACTACATACCATGAAAACAATCGTTTTCAAAAAACACAATCAATTAGATATGCTTCAATGTTACCATAAAGGATTTCATCCCAACTATCTCCCCCTTTGGGATTGATGACAACACATCAAATTCACATACTTTGTTGAAGATTTTCCATCATCTACCAATATTTACTTCATTTGATTTTGATTCAAGTCAATTTATTAGTCAAAACACACTCTAAGAAAACGTGATCCATGCTACTTTTGATAAAAATGTGAATAATGAAAAGTTAATCAATGTGTCACATCATTCTAAAACAACTCATCTACTTTCATCATAAACCAAATCTATCTAGATATATAACCTTTTATCAATCATGTTTAGTGTCATTAGATTTAAATCTCCCCTACATCAATGCTACACTTACATCAATACTCCCCCTAATAATCATCTTCTAACTTCTCCCTATATCCACCATTTTTTACCTCTGTTTTACTATGACATTTTCTCCCCTTTTATATCCATAATTTCACCCCTTTTTCCAAAAAAATGAATGTCACTCCATTGTGGTCTGCAATATGGTAAAGAACATAGATCAGGAAATTCATGAAAAAATTATCATACCTCAATGATAGGGGTACCACTTACACACATTTTCATGTTGGGGGAGTTGGTTGACCTCCCAGATCTAGTCGATGTATTTAATACCCTTCTTTTGGTATGGAATTTCTATAATGTCTGAACCTATAGTACTTTAGGGACATTCTCCAACATCACAATCCATTAGTTCACTTTCCCCCTGATACAATGATAATTTATTTCATTATGATCTAACCTCGACAGATGGACTCTATGTTCTTCTAAGATTTTTAACACTTGAATTTTCGTCACAGATTATATGTAAAAACATCACTTATACTGTCATATCATCATGTTGTTGCTTCATCCACAATAATTGTGTGAATACGTGAGTGACTGCAATATATTCAACCTTTGCAGTTAACAAATACATTAAATCATTCTTCTATCTTAGATAATAAATACACAATCCACCATGATAGAATACTGCAACTAAGCTTGACATTCTTTCATATGCTGATCTGACCCAATCTGCATCTGTTTAGCCAAATAACTATTGGTGCGATTTATCATTATATCGAAATGAAAAACACATTTTTTCTGAATATGATGAAGTATCCTTTTAACTAAAATTTTGTGTCCTTATTTTTTATTACATTGAAATCGTGCACATGGCATGTTGAAAAAAATATCAGGTCTCATCTTTATCAAGTACATTAGACTACCAATTATTTTCTTATCTCTTATAATAGTAACTACATTGCCTTCATCATCACATGATAGTTTCATGCGTGTATATTCTAGAGTCTTCATCCACATTTAATTATCTATTCAAAATCTTCTAAAAAAACATTTAAATATTTATATTGATAAATGAATGGTCCATTTTTCATTTTATCACTTATAAACCATAAAAACTTATCAGTTCACCAATCATTGACATTTAAAATTAACTATTCATGAATTCAACATACTGAGTTCACTATGATTCATCTAATCCACCATATATTATTTGAACGACATATACCAACACCATCATACCATGATTATAATCATTTTGGACATAGAGATTGCTATCAACTCCCCCTCCCAAAAATCTAAGATTCTTAAAAAAAATAGATCTAGCTTTCAATACTATTCACTTGGTGATTTATTCAACCCATATAATAGTTTATTGAGCAGAAAATCCATACTTACATGTTCATGAATTTGAAAATCATTTATTCCCTCAATATAAATATTCTCTTCTAAAATCATATTCAGAAATACTAGCTTGACATCCATCCAAAAATTAGTAAACATTCATTTATCTGACATGTAAAAGAATAATATGATTATATATAACCTTTCAATAGTTAAAAATGTTTCATAAATATCGTTATCCTCTATCTGGTAGTACCCTTTTCACAAAATTTGTTATTTTTTTCATATAACTACTCCATCTATATTATTCTTGTTGCGAAATACCTCTTTATTCTCGATGACATTCTGTGATGTTGGGCATGAAACAATATCACATGTATGATTCCTCTCAATTTGGTCTAGATATTAATATATATACTAATTCAATTAAAATATATAATTACTTTTTCAAAAACATTAGGTTCTACCAATGATAAGTATAATGATTATGGTAGAGTCTTCATCATCCTTGTCTTCATTAGAACTTCCTGATCACAGATTATGTTCTATTTATCAATTTTGGTTCCTCCCTTCAAAATCTGGGTATATACTAGATTTTACTCATCCTTTTCAATATCTGAAAATTATTTTGAATCAACTTAGGGAACTAGAACATCCCCTGAGTTGATTATTTTTTCATCACAATCCTCTTGAGACTCATCTGGTTTTTGTTGATGATTTTTCTCATTCTATACTATAGTTACATCATTTCTATCAACACCTCTTCCAATATTATTGTTGAAACACTATTAATATTCTCTCAAAGATTATTTTTATATTGATGATAGTTAGTACATACAATATTCTTTGAATGATGTGGATATTCATGAAATGTAAAAATGATGTTGGTTCCCCTGCAATCTATCTTCTCCCAGTGTGAACCAATCACCTGGACTGGGGAATGATAAGAATGATTATATATTCAATTAAACCTGGGATAGTTTGATCATCTATGAATATCTTTTAAAACTTGTCAGTTTCAAAGAAGTCTCTCCATCATGTCATCACCTTTTTCCATTGTACACAACCTTCATATATATATTTTGTGGGTGAAGAAACTACTTATTAATGATCCATGAAAAACACTAACTTTATTGAGTCAGAACACAATGGAAGAAATAAGTGATAATGTTAATGTAATGACCTGATAATTTATGAATAATATTACCCTTCTTTTAATGTCATGTATATATTGAATATGGATGATATTTTTTTATTATTGGTTTTAATTGACCATTTTGTATCATTACCATTGATGATAAATCTAATGAATAGGAATAAAAAATAAAATAAATATAAGGTTTTGATAAATATTATTTGACACAGAGAAAGGAGATAATGGCCTCATCCAGTAGGCTTGGGCCATATAAGGCTAAAATGATGGTGCTCAGATGGGGGTAGCATCACTAGGCTTCGCCCTAGACTATTCCCAAGAAAGGTTGCAACACGTTAACCCTGAATGAAATCACATACATGAGAAGTTCTTTTTACTAGAGATAACCATATGGGCGATGGTATCCATGCAACCCCAATAGAATATCACCATTGAAAACCTTACCCTTAGGTCTTATACGAGTTTTATAAGGTGTTATGTAACAAGGTATTAATTACTTATTATATAATTCCTTCTTATAAATAAAATTATTATTCCACCAATTACTTTATAAGGATTGTATTTTTTAAAATAATGATGAATTTGATAAATTTATTTTTATGTAAAATTATTACTTTTTCGAAATATATACATTAATATTTTTATTGATAATATTATAAAAAAATTCTTAAAAATGACAATTATATCAACCCCGTATCTATAAATTATTTAGAAATCAGTTTAATAAGAGTTATATTTTTATATGATAAAATGGAAAGGGAACTTTTTTAATAAAAGAATTTATTTTAAAGAATTAATGATTTTTTGAAATAACAAATATTTTAATAAAATATTATTGTCAAATTGTGTTTATTAATAATAAATGACTATATAATTTTTAAGAAGTCATGTGTAATTTTTATTGAGCTTTTAAAAATGGTTTTGTCAAAACCCATCAAGTTTCATTAAATGATGGTTCTAATTTTGAAATAAAAAATTCACATATTTAGAAAATTATTTAGATAAAATGAATATTATTTTTGGAATCAAGATTTAAAAATTATAAAATGGTGAATTTCTAATTATATTCTAATATATTCGTATTTTTTGTGTAAAAAATAAATAATATATACATATATGGGGTTTTTATGTAATCATAATGACCCAATAGTGATTTCATAAATACCAAAAAATGATTCTTTGACCAAATATATGTTTAAATTATTAAATAATTTTATTATATATTTTCTTGACTAATATTATAATGCCTCAGTGAATCCTTTTAAATGTATAATATATTTTATGATTTAAAATAATCTCCCATGAGTATGTGACTCAACTCCATTCATGAAAGGATAATTTTTTAATATATTCATCCATTTTCCTAGTAAATTAACATTTTCTACTCCCCTTGGTCAAAATCCCAGGGAATGAACCATGGGGTGGTTTGTGGTTTTGAAAATTTTCTAATGTACTGTGGAAACCCTAAACAAGAAAGAATTCCTCATCCTTTGCTATATGTAACCAACCAATAACCTAGTTTTGTTCACTCAAACAATTTTATAATCATCCACACTCTTATTTTACCTCTATATAGTCTTCCCAAGGAGCCCCTATGCTAACAATAAGCCTCTCCCAAGCCTTTAGAATCCCACATCCAGGTATGGGTTCCTTCAATTCTCATTTTTGTCCAAGATTCCTTATATTGTTATACAATTTTATTTTTTAATTAAACAGATGGGTTATGTTTTTTTACCTCTCACATACATCCCTTATTATTTGTTATTTTTGAAATACCCCTTTCAATCTCATTAATACCTCCCATGTAAACTAGTTAAAATGCCATAATTCCATAAGGAATTTCTCTTTTTTCATTTCCATTCAAGCATTTGTCTTATATAATGATTTTCAAATTCCATTCGATATGTTGGGATATTAATTTCCATGATTCAAGTAATGGAATATTAATTTATAAAGGCTTATAGAACCCTTTCCATATCATAAACCCATTTTATAAATCCCCAAGTTATGTTGATATGATTCGGAAATTGTACCACGATTTTACATGATAAAATCATTGTGTAGTGAATACAATGACAGTTTTTTGGTCAATTCTATTCACTTTTATGCACATATAATTATTTAATATAGGATTTTTTATATTCAATCCACATTCCATTATCGTGGAATATATGATGATGTTTAATGAATACATGTAATATGATCTATGTGGTATACTTAAGAATGAAATTAAAATGATCATGAAGGGTGTGCCCTGATAGTGCTCTAATGAATTGGTTAATGTTTACTATCATGATATTTCATTTTCAGACATGAGATTACCTGATTCCTTTTAATAAATTTTATCACCATTTTTGGATAGGGTTTTGGCTAATTACATTATGGTTATGATGTTGTGTTTTAATTTGTTTCCACATTTCTATGTTATGATAATCATGTTGTATCATGCCTATATGTCCACATTTCTCATGTGCTCCATTGAAATGCCTATTGCCTAAAATTTATTGTATTCTACATGTTATGCCTTTTTTACTCACTTACTAGGGTTTCTAGCTCACCCTTTTCTTATTTATGTCCTCATGTAATATAATACAATAAAAAGTATGAAGGAATGTTTTGGTCATGTAAAAAACGTTTTAAATAAAGTTGTTTTATTTTATGTCTTACGTTGTCATGTAATATTCCTAATAACCAATGACACTAGACCTCTCATTATTTTTGGTTGTATTAAGTTAATTTTTATGTAATAAATCATGTTTAAATTTATAATAAATACCAAGTATGTTATAGTTGGTATCAAAGGATAGGTTTAGTTATTTTTGGTATTAGTATTAGAAAAACACAGTGAAAGCCTAATGGATAAGACTAAGTATATGAATAATATCATTAAATTTTGTGGAGTTTATAGTATGTTTCTTTTCAAGGAAATAAATTCATCTCTGGATACAATAAATTAGTGGTGTCCTTGGCATAGATGTATCTATGGGTAGAACATGTAAACCTCACTTTGAGAAAGACTCGAACGAGAATAGCTGTATGAGAACAAGCCTTGTTTCACTCTTTGTTTGACACTCCTAGGGGATATGATTTGGTAAATTCATAATTTTAGTATGAACCATTATTAATGGATAAAGGAACAGAAGGCTGTAATTTACAAAATAGATTATGGTTAACTTAGATTGAACACTATAAATTCATAAGGTAATAAAATTAATTTAATTTAAAAGTTATCTTTTTTCATTAGATTCTCTATTACATGTTTAATAATTTAAAATACTTCCACTTAAATTTGCTTTTATTATATCCAAAGGACGGTAATGGGAGGACATGAGCTGAAACGTGATGTAAAGAGAAATATGATGATTTTTCTAATGAGATTCCCAATTTGATGGGAGTGGGAATCAAAATCATTGAAATGATATTACCTCTATTAACTCATGTTTTAAATATAATCAAGGGTCATGAGGAACATCCTACCCCCCCTATGAATGAACAGGTCACAATCAAGAGATTCATGAGACAAAGGCCTCCTAATTTCAATCAATCGTCTAATAAATTAATCATTGAACAATGGATCAACTCTACTGATAATATGTTCTTTGTCCATCAATGTTCTGAATAAGAGAAGGTTCTTCTATATGATTATCCTATAGAGGGTGTAGATGATCAATTTTGGCCAATAATAAAATATATGAAGCCTGAGGAAGAGATCATGGTGATCGGAATGAAGGATTAATGAAAAAAATCAATAAATATTTTCCATGAACCATTCATATAATAATGGATAGATATTTCATTGCACTCAATAAAATGGATGATGAATCGGTTGTGGAGTGTGAGTAAAACATCAATAGTCTAGCATGATACACAACCAGTATTGTTGTTACCCCAAAATACAATGTTTACTGCTTCTTTGGTTGGATAAAACCTATCCAATGGACAGACCAAGTGATCCAAATCATCGACATATGTGACTAAATTGTATGATTTGACCTCAAAGTTTAAATAAAGATCAGAGAATATCAAGGGTATCATAAGGATAAGAAGAAGAAAGTGTACATTAATCCTGGTGGTCCAACAGATGAATCCAATGGAATTAATAAATTACAGAATCCCACTTTCCAAAGGGGCATACAGAAGCCCCTTATAAATTTCCTGATGGGGACATAAAAACTCATTAGGTGAGGGAAACACGGGCACCAATCTATAGATTTCAGACAAGAAAAATCTTCTACTACAAAAGAAGAAAGAAACACTCTGTTTGATCTTCAATGCATTGTTCAATGCGACAACTACAATGAACTATTGCCCTAATCCTAGGATTTTCAGAGGAATCCAACAACCTCTAAGGCAGAAAGGGTGAGATTTTTCCATCACTACCACTGAAGTGAATATTGAAAATGACGTGGTTGCATGTACACTAGTTTTTCATTCATGAATATCAAATGTACTTTTGGATTCTAGTTCTACAAATTATTTATATCCTAATTGTTTAGTAGATAAATCCAAAAACCACAAAAAATCGTGTATGTTGTCAAATAAATAACATATTTTAAAGGTAAATTTCATTTAATTTCCATTCATTAATTGTTTTAGGTGATTTCTATTCATTTCTGGAGGAAAGGTGAGTTTTCATGATTTGGGCCAAATCGAGAGCCCATTTTCTAGATTTAAATATAGATTTTGATTATTTTATAAAATTTTCATTTTTAAATATTTTTCACCCATTCCACTTCCAAAATACCCTCCACTTAACTTTTGACCCCAAAAATTTAATTTGGACCCCCTAAAAATCCATAACAATGGGGTAATTTGGTTTTTATTTAAGAATTGGCACAACCCGAAATCCCATTTTCTAGTTTTAAATTGTTTCTTTAATTTTTTTATATAGTATTCATTATAATGGATTTTTAGGTGGTTTTACCTCATTTTAGACCCGAAGATGCCCAGGCGCGCTTCCATTGCCTTTCCCACCTCCTTGGAGCTCTTTGAAATCGCGAATTAGGGAAGAACTTCAAAGGATATCTCAACTCTGCCATAATTGAAGAGGTAACTTAATCCCTTCGTAACTATATCAATTATTACTGTTTTCCCTACATTATAGTTCCTAAATTACCTCTTAATGTTTTTTAGAACAACCCCTGAATTGTGGTCGTTTTCAATTTTAGAAACTGCAGTTTTGGGAAGATTCATTGAAGATTTCTCAAGTACGTTAGTTCATTTCATTCCCCTTTCAAATTGCTTAGGGTTTCATTGAATTTGTTTAGGGTTTTTATCCCATTTTCTAGAAGTGAAAAATGAGAATGGGGTAGGGTTTCGAAAATAGGGATTACACTTGGGTTTTCTTTGTCTTTTATTGTGGTTTTAGGTTTGATCTAGGTCCCTCTTGTTGCGGCGATGGTGAGATTTTATTTTCACACAAAGGATTCAAGGTTTTAACTATATTAGTAGGTGATTCCATATGTATTCAATATATGTTAATTGACTTGCTTTTTTTATGACATTTTATTATTCATTTAATTTTATGGGTAGAACTTGTAAACCTCTCTTTGAGAAAGACTCGAACAAGAACTACTGTATGAGAACGAGACTTGTTTCACTCTTTGTTTGACAAACCTTAGGATATGATTCGGTAAATTCATAATTTTAGTATGAACCATTATTAATGGATAAAGGAACAGAAGGCTGTAATTTAGAAAATAGATTACGGTTAACTAAGATTGAACACTATAAATTCATAAGGTAATAAAATTAATTTAATTTAAAAGATATCTTTTTTCATTAGATTCTCTATTACGTGTTTAATAATTTAAAATACTTCTACTTAAATTTACTTTTATTCTATCCAAAGGATAGTAATGGGAGGACTTGAGCTGAAACGTGATGTAAAGAGAAATGTGATGATTATTCTAATGAGATTCCCAATTCGATGGGAGTGGGAATCAAAATCATTGAAATGATATTACCTCTATTAACTCATGTTTTAAATATAATCAAGGGTCATGAGGAACATCCTACCCCCTATGAATGAACATGTCACAATCAAGAGATTCATGAGACAAAGGCCTCCTAATTTCAATCAATCATCTAATAAATTAATCATTGAACAATGGATCAACTCTACTGATAATATGTTCTTTGTCCTTAAATGTTCTGAATAAGAGAAGGTTCTTCTATATGATTATCCTATAGAGGGTGTAGCTGATCAATTTTGGCCAATAATAAAAAATATGAAGCCTTAGGAAGAGATCATGTTGATCGGAATGATGGATTAATGAATAAAAATCAAAAAATATTTTCCATGAACCCTTCATATTATGATGGAAAGATATTTCATTGCACTCAATAAAATGGATGATGAATCTGTTGTGGAGTGTGAGTAAAACATCAATAGACTAGCATGATACACAACCAATATTGTTGTTACCCCAAAATACAATGTTTACTGCTTCCTTGGTGGGATAAAACTTATCCAATGGACAGCCCAAGTGACCTGAATCTTCGAAATATGTGATTAAATTGTATGATGTGACCTCTATGTTTAAATAAATATTAGCTAATATCAAGGGTATCATACGGATAAGAAGAATAAAGTGGACATTAATTTTGATGGTCCAATAGATGAATCCAATGGAGTTAATAAATTACAGAATCCCACATTCCAAAGGTGCATACAGAAGCCCCTTATAAGTTGCCTGATGGGGAAAAAATTCATTAGGTGAGGGAAACAAGGGCACCAATCTAGATATTTTAGACAAGAAAAATATGTTACTACAAAAGAAAAAAGGAACACTCTGTTTGATCTTCAATGCCTTGTTCAATGCTACAACTACAATGAACTAGTGCCCAAATCCTAGGATTTTCAGAGGAATCCAACAACCTCTAAGGCAGAAAGGGTGATATTTTTCCCTCACTACCACCGAAGTGAATAATGAAAATGGCGTGGTGGGAGGTATGCTAGTTTTTCATTCAGGAATATCAAATGTACTTTTGGATTCTAGTTCTACAAATTATTTATATCCTAAATGTTTAGTAGATAAATCAAAAAAGCACAAAAAATCATTTATGTTGTCACATACATAACATATTTTAAAGGTAAATTTCATTTAATTTCCATTCATTAATTTTTTTAGGCGATTCCCATTCATTTCTGGAGGAAAGGGTGAGTTTTCATGATTTGGGCCAAATCGAGAGCCCATTTTCTATATTTAAATACAAGTTTTGATTATTTTATAAAATTTTTATTTTTAAATTTTTTTCACCCATTCCACTTCTAAAATAACCTCCACTTAACTTTTGACCCCAAAAATTTAATTTGGACCCCCTAAAAATCCATAACAATGGGGTAATTGGGTTTTTATTTAAGAATTGGGCCAACCCGAAAGCCCATTTTCCAGTTTTAAATTGTTTCTTTAATTTTTTTTATATAGTATTCATTATAATGTATTTTTAAGTGATTTTAACTCCTTTTCGACCATAAGAAGCCCAGGAGCACTTCCATTGCCTTTCTCCCCTCCTTGGAGCTCTTTGAAATCGCGAATTAGGGAAGAACTTCATAGGATGTCTTAACTCTGCCATAATTGAAGAGGTAATTTAATCCCTTCTTAACTCAATCAATTATTACTCATTTCCCTACATTATAGTTCCTAAATGACATCTTAATATTTTTTAGAACAACCCCTGAATTGTGGTCCTTTTCAATTTTAGCAACTGCTGTTTTGGGAAGATTCATTGAAGATTTCTCAAGTAAGTTACTCCATTTCATTCCCCTTTCAGATTGCTTAGGGTTTCATTGTATTTGTTTAGAGTTTTTATCCCATTTTCTTGAAGTGAAAAATGAGAATGGGGTAGGGTTTAGAAAATAGGGATTATACTTGGGTTTTCTTTGTCTTTTATTTTGGTTTTATGTTTGATCTAGGTCCCTCTTGTTGCGGCGGTGGTGCGATTTGATTTTCACACAAAGGATTCAAGGTTTTAACAATACTAGTAGGTGATTCCATACGTATTCAATATATGTTAATTGACTTGATGTTTTTATGAAATTTTATTGTTCATTTAATTTTATGGTTGCTGCAAAAAAATAGTTTTAGTGGTTTTTTGTAATGAAAATGAATTTTTAGTGCCAATTTTAGGTGAAATTGGAGGTTTTTCGTGGAAGTATCATGTTGGTTCTTTTGGGGCTACCAAATCACTACTTATTTTATTTTATTGGGATGTAATAGGGATTATAATAATTTTTTTAATTTTTATCCCTTTTTTTGTTGCTGCGAATGTTCTTTTTAATGGTGTTGTTGAACATGTGACCTTTAAGTATCATGTTTGTTTAAAAATGAAAATTTTACAAAGATTACATTTCATGGTTGACATGGAGCAATCGTAAAAATAGATTTTTTGGTTTTATTGAAATGTATATTGATGAATTTTCTATTTTGGTAACTTATATGTCTGCATATATTTTGAAAATTGATGTTTTCATGGAGTGTTGGTTGCAAAACAATGTGGGTTTTTGGAGAAATTGTTTTATGGAAAATCAAATTGTTTTTTTGTGTGTTTTAAATGGTATAATGTGTTTTTATCAACTGTATTGTTTTTAAGTGACCAATATTAGTGTTTTTATATGAATATGAATGCATGTGGCATGCTGAATTTGTTTGAGCACAAAGGGGGAAGCCCGAGTACCTGAGTGGGGTGGATGTCTACTAGTACGGCTAGTGGACCAGATGGGTTTTGTCAATGTTTCACATAGAATTTGGATAACGAAAACTCTAACTAAACTATGTGGATGATGATTTGGGACCACTATGTTATGGGTATGTTCCCTACTAGTGTCTCTTGCACAAGAACATATTTTTATATGGTTAATTTACATGAGGTACGAGGTACATAGGGTCCGAGACAACATAGTGGCTAGGGGTGTTATCAATTTTGTTGCTCCTTGGATTTGTTGTATATACCAATATACTAGGGTGTGTTTTGAAGTACATTAATGTAGATAAATTTTTTTTAAATGTGTTGACATTATGAAATTCTTGTATTGAAAAATGTTTTCAATTGAATGTTGTGTTTCTTGGATTATTAACACTATTTCACCTTGTGTATTAAAGTTACTTGTTTTGTTCACATTGTATTGCATGATATTTGGAATCATCTGGTGGTATCTTGTTGGGATTAGGATCAAACCCTACTAACACCCCTTGAGTGTAAGTAGACCATATTATGCTTGAATCAGGTAAATGGAAGGCTAAGGGTGATGGTGGTTCAGGGTGTTAGTTCCCATCGCTGGGGCGGAGTTGTGGAGATGGCTTGTGGGTGATTACCCATTGTCGTATATAGTCCTTGGGGAATTCTTTCTATTTTAATTATTTGTATTTGTACCACTTGTAGTGTCTTTAAAAAAATTTATTCAGATATGGTTTTGTTGAGAATAGTTTAGCATGAAAATTTGAGATTCTTATTATTGATTGTTTTTTTTGTTTTATGCTTTCATACTCAGGTAAATCATTCCCAACCCAAGTTTTTTCATACCCGGGAACTTGTGCCAGCCCATGGGGATTGGGAACAGCCTTCGGGTCATGTCACGAGATGAGTTTAGGGCTGGTATTGGTGGTCACTAGATTCGGTTCGTGACAAAATGGCATCAGAGGGGGTTAAAGTTTTTGGGTTATATTGGTATTTTGGGATGAGTCGGTATTGACAGGAGCTAGGACTGTCGGGGATCGGGGTTTTGGTTGTGAGTAGGGTGCATGGCCCGCACCTCTCATGGTAGACCTTGAGTCACCAGGAGATGTTGGAATTTATAGATTGACTTCACTTCCTAGTGAGACATGTGGGCTGCAGACCGCATATGGACATCAAGAGAATGTGGAGTAGTTGTTTCTTTTATTACTGAAATTTTTTTAGTTTATTTATATTTGATGTATTTGATTACAATTTTCATAATGGTTGTACTTAGTATTGTTTTTTTACTATTGAATTTTGTAGCAACATGCCTCCCCAGAAATCTCCCATGCGCCCACGGGAGGAAGCTGGAGAGAGTTCTCCCACACTGATTGATCATATTCTAGTCGAGGTTGTGGTCCAGGATGTCAATGATCTGGGAAATGGACCAAATCCTGCTTCTATTCTTGCTAGGGTAGAAGAGATGGGTCATAGAAAATATAAATCTCAATTGTTTCTAAAAAATAAGTTGCCAACATTTTGAGGCAGCTCAGAACCCCAGGAAGCAGAAGAATGTCTCGAAAATATCAATTGAATGTTTGAGTGCCTAGAAACAATTGAGGAGCTCCGGGTGAAGTGTGCCTCATTTCTGTTGGAGGGTCACATCCGCATGTGGTGGGAGTCAATGCTTCAGACTGGGATGACTGAGGAGATGAAATGGAATGATTTCAAGGTTTTCTTCAATGAGCAGTTCTTCCCTGAGGTGTTGGCTTATGCTAGGTCTAGAGAGTTCTTGGAAATTCTTCAGGGGAATCTATCTGTGATTTAGTATGCCAACTGTTTCACTGTGTTGGTTTGGTGTGCTCCAGAAATTGTGTTTAATGAGCAGGCAAAGGGCCAGAGGTTTTATAAAGGCTTGCGACCATCGATAAACTCCCAGGTGTTCTTGTTTAAGCTGAGGACCTGTGCTGAGGTAGTTGATAGGGTGTGCATGGTGTATATTGATAATAAATTCAGGGATGGTTTCTCTAGTTTATTATCAATAGTGGGCAGTGGAATCTCTTCAAATAAGAAAATGAAGCGGGAGGAACATGTGAAGAAAGGAGGTGGCAGTTCTGGACACTCTTTTAGAAAGTTTCTGTCAGCGGCTTCTGATGTGTGATCAGTTGTGTGCCACCAATGTGGGAATCCCGGTCACATCTGACTAGCATTCTTGTGTCCTCTGAAGCTTTGTTACCAGTGTGGAGGAATGGGTCATTTACATATCTTCTGCGGTGTGGCACGTCCACTTCTGTGTGGGGCAGGGTTAGTGGCTTCAAGAGGAGTGCCATCATAGTCTGAGCCATCGAGGACTGGGGGATCATGTTTTGGAAGCTGTGGTGGTAAGGATGTGTCATCTTATAGATATAGCTAGTCTAGGGCATAGCTACAGACTAGCAGTTGTCCGCATGTAGAGACCAAACATTTCCATGCAATGGATCAGGCACCAGCAGGTTCAAAGGCGGGATTGTCGACAGTTCGAGGTACCGTTATGATTTCATTTTCTATATATTTTGTTCTTTTTGATATTGGCGCATCTGTTTCATTTATTTCTGCCTATTTTTTGGACATGCTGAATATTCCAACTGAGTTTATGTCTTTCACGATGGAGTTGGCGACACCACTGGGAAAGATGGAGCAGGACCTCTGGTGCCCCTCATGTGCGCTTTCAGTGTCAGTGGTTGACATGGAGTGGGACTTCCTATTTCTAGATATGGAACTATTTGAAATAATACATTGAATGGATTGTCTAGTACACTTCTAGGCACACATAGATTGCAACAGACGGCGTGTAAGTTTCACTGCACCTGATGGGCGTCGTCAGGTTTTTCATGGAGAATAGGATCCCCGATCAGGTCTAACAGGGCCTCCAATCCCAGAGTTGGTAGGTGTTATCTTCCAATTATCTTCACTCATTCTAGATGTTGTCCTTTCCCCTGATGGTATACTAACTCATGTAGTGCATGAGTTTCCAGAGGTATTCCTGTATGATTTTTTAGGTTTTGCCCTTAGAGCGGGATGTGGTGTTTTCGATTGATCTGGCACCGGGAACACAGCTGACATCTCTTCCCTCATAACGTCTGTCCGCCACCGAGATGAGGTAATTACAGATAAAGATGTTAGACTTAGAATCCAATGGATTCATTCACCCAAGAGTCTCTCCTTGGGCCGCTCTTGTGTTGTTCGCGAAAAAGGCTGATGGGTCCCTCCAGTTGTGCATTGTCTACCGGAATCTGAATAAGGAAACACTTCGAAACAAATACCCTTTTCCTATAATAGATGAGTTTTTTTATCAGGTAAAGGGGTAAAAGTGGTTCTCAAAGAAATACATGCATTCATGGTATCATCAACTCAGGGTGAGGAGTCAGATATCCCAAAGACAGCCTTCTGAAGCAGGTACTACCACTTTGAGTATTTGTTCATGCCCTTCGGATTGACCAATGCTCCAGCAGTCTTTATGTAAATTATAAATAGGGTGTTCCATCAATACCTTGATTTCTTTTTTGTGGTGTTCGTGGATGAAATTATGGTATACTCTGTCTCTGAGGAGGAACACGAACATCACTTGAGGATCATTTTTAAACTTTATGGGATAACTGCCTCTTTAAAAAGTTGTCAAAGTGCACATTATGGATCAGGGAGGTGAAATTTCTTGGGCATGTGATTTATGAGCAGGGGGTTTCAGTGTACCCCGATAAGATTAGTGAAGTTATGTAATGGGAGCATCCGAAGAATGTGTTAGAGATCAAGAGTTTTCTTTGGTCTAGCTGGTTATTACAGGCGATTCGTTCGGGATTTCTCTCGACTTCATTCACCGATGATAGTTCTCACCTAGAAAGGAGTGATGTTTTTATGGGGTCCAGAATGTCAGGAATAATTTGAGGAGCTAAAGAGGCAGTTGAATACCGCCCCCGTACTGATTTTTCCAGGGTCTGGAAAGGGATATGTGGTCTATTGTGATGCTTCCAGTATGGGTCTTGGGTGCGTGCTTCTGCAGGATGATCACGTGGTGGCATATGGCCTCGCCAACACCGAACAAACAAAAATAACTACGGAACCCATGACTTGGAGTTGGCAGTGGTGATGCATCCTTTGAAGACATGGTGTCACTACCTCATTGGAGAGAAGTTTCTGGTCTACTCTGATCACAAAAGCTTGGCCTATATCTTCTCATAGAAGAACCTCCAATTGAGGCAATGTCAAGGATAGAGTACTTTTAGGGGTTTGACTTTGACATTGCCTATACCCCATGAATGTGTAATGTGGTGGCTGATGCTTAGAGAAGAAGAGTTCTAGTGAAGGTTTTGAGGAAGTCTAGTTATGGGTGGACTTTGATGGGGCTCTTTTCTCAGATGTATGTGGAGACTAGGGAACATAGTGGAGGGGACTTCTTGGCAAACATCTAGTTGACTCCTTCTCTATTGGATTTGATTTACTGGGAACATCACAGTGATGAGATATTTCAGCAGTCGAAATAGTTTCTTCAGGGTTGGGAGACATCCTCTGATTGGTCGTCTTCTATCAAGGGCATCTTGTGCTTCTAGGGCCGTTCAGTAGTGTCATTGTGTTTGCGGATGGTGGTGATGTAGGATATACACCAGTCTCAGTGGGATATCCATCTGGGTGCCACTAAGATGTATTATGATGTCTTTTTGATGTTTTGGTGGCCTGGTATGAGACTGGACATAGCAGACTTTTTTTTCGAGATGCAACACATGCTACCAGGTGAAAGCAGAGCACCAAAGGCCTTCTGGTTTTCTCCAACAACTACCCATTCATACCTGGAAGTGGGACGAGGTCTCCATGGACTTCATTTTTAGGATTACCTCATACACCTCATGGTAAGATTTCCATTTTGGTGGTGATTGATCGTCTGACCAAATCATCCCACTTCATTCCGATAAACGATACAACTAAAGTAGATGAGTTGGGCTATTTGTATCTTCAGGAAGTTGTGAGAAATGATGGAATACCATTAGCAGTTTTCCTAGATAGAGACCCTCTCTTCACATCTCTATTTTGGGAAGTCCTTTAGAAGTCCTTGGGGTCCCAGATTAAGTGGAGTACATCATACCATCCCTAGACAGATGGTCAGACAGAGCGTGTGAATCATATTTTGGAGGACATGCTTCATGAATGTGTCCTTGAATTTGGAGGTTCCTGGGATACCCATTTGGTATTGGTTGTGTTTTCATAAAATAATAGTTACGAATCCTCGATTCAAATGGACCCTTTTGAGATTCTCTATGGTCGGCCATGTCGGTCCCCCCTATGTTGGGCCGAGGTAGGAGAGACCTCACTGTTGGGGTCAAGCCTTGTGCAGGAGACTTCCGAGAAAGTCAAGTTGATTAGGAAACATTTATTGAATGATTAGAGTACCCATAAATCATATGCTGACCGAAGGTGTCGAGGCCTAGTGTTTTCTGCGGGTGAAAGGGTATTCATGAAAATGGCCCCTCGTTTGGGCCATCGTCGATTTGGGAAGCAAGGGATGTTGACGCCATGTTATATTTGACCATTTGAGATCACCGAGCATATTGGAATGGTGGCATATAGGTTTTCCTTACCTTCTCAGTTGATGTCCATCCATGAAGTCTTCAATGTCTCCCAGTTGGAGAAATACAACCTGGATCCATCCCATGTGCTAAGTTGGGAGGTACTGGAGATTGAGCATGGCTTGTTAGTTTTTGAGCGACCAGTTCAAATAGTGGACTACCAAGAGAAGGTTCTTTTATGGAAGTCTATTCCACTAGTTCAGGTTCATCGGCAGCATGGTAGTGATACTCAAGAGACATGGGAGCGGAAGTCATGGGTCGAAGAAGAGTACCCATTCCTGTTTTCAAATCAAGATCCTTGTTGACTATCCGGGGCATAATGTCTTTCATGGTGGGGAGAATTGTCACATAAATAACATAATTTAAAGTCAAATTACATTTAATTTCCATTCATTCTTTGGTTTAGGGGTTTCCCATTCATTTTTTGAGGAAAGGGTGTGTTTTCATGATTTGGGCCAAATCGAGAGCCCATTTCTAGATTTAAAACCCGATTTCGATTATTTTAGAACATTTTCATTTTTAAATATTTTCACCCATTCTAATTCCAAAATATCCTCCACTGACCTTTTAACACCAAAAATTTAATTTAGACCCCTTATTAATCTATATCAATGGGGTATTTGGGTATTTATTTAAGAATTGGGTCATCCCAAATGCCCATTTTCCCGTTTTAAATTGTTTTTTAAATTTTTTAATATCATATTAATTCTAATGAATTTTTCGGTGATTCCACCTCTCTTTGAACCCTAAGAATCCCCAAAGTTCTCTCATTTCCTTTCCCCCTCAGAAGTCTTTGAAATCGCGAATTAGAGAAGAACATCATAGGGATTCTCAGATCATCTAGAATTAAAAAGGTAAATTAATCCCTTCTTAAATCTCCCAATTCTTACTCTTTTCCATCCATTCCAGTTCATAAATGACAACTTAAATCTTGTTCTAAAAACCCCTAAATTTTTCCCTTTTTAAATATTAGAAACTACTGTTCTGGGAAGATTAATTCAATATTTCTCAACTAAGTTAGTCCATTTCCTTCCCCTTTAAAATTGATTAGGGTTTCATTCTATTTGTTTAGGGTTTTTTCCCTTTTCCTTGAAGTGAAAAATGACTAGGGGTAGGGTTTCTAACCTAGGGATTAACCTTGGGTTTTCTTGGTCTTTTATTGTGGTTTTAGGTTTGATCTTTGTCCCTCTTGGTGAGGCAGTGGTGCGATTTGATTTTTGCACATATGATTCAAGGTTTTAACTAATTTTGTAGGTGATTACTTATTTATGAATTATCTGTGAATTGACTTGTTGTTTTTATGAAATTTCCATGTTTATTTACTTTTATGGTTGCTGAAAAAAATATTTTTAGTTGTTTTTGTAATGAAACTAAATTTTTAATGCCAATTTTAGGTGGAATTGGGGGGTTTTCATGGAAGTCTCTTATTGGTTCTTTTGGGGCCGCCCTATCACTACTTATTTTATTTTATGGGGATGTACTAGGGATGAAAATACTGTTTATAATGTTTATCCCTTTTTTTGTTTCCTCGAAATTTGGTTTTAATGGTGTTATGAAACTTGTGATCTTTAAGTGTCATGTTTGTTTAAAAATGGAAGTTTTAATAAGATTACATTTCTTGGTTCACATGGGGATGCCATAAAAATTTATTTGTTGGTTTAATTGAAATTTACAGGGATTCCTTTTCTTTTTTGGTAACTTATAGGTGTTCATATAGTGTGGAATGTGGGGTTTTTAAGGAGTGTTGGGTGAAAAACAATGTGGGTTTTTGTAGAATTTGTTTTATGGAAAATCAAAGTGTTTTATTGTGTGTCTTAAATGGTATAAAGTGTGTATAGAAACTATATTGATTGTAAGTTAAAATATTGGTGATTTTATATAAAAATGGAATCATGTTCCATGGTGAATTTGTTTGACCACAAAGGTGGAAGCACGAGTACCTAGGTGGGGAAGATGTGTGCTAGTATGGCTAGTGGACCAGATGGGGTTTGTCCCTATTTGTCTTAGAATTTGGATAAAGAAAACTATAACTAAACTATGTGTATGATGATTTTGGACAACTAGGTTATGGGTATGTTCCCTACTAGAGTCTCGTTCACAAGAATGGATTTTTCTACGGTTACATTACATGAGGTACGAGTTACATATGTCTCAAGACAACCTAGTGCCTACGGGTGTTCCCGATTTTCTTTATCAATAGGTTTTTGGTATTTACCCATATTATAGGGTTTGTTTGGAAGTACATTATAGTAGATCAATTTTTTTTAATGTGTTATCATTCTGAAATTCTTGGAATGAAAACTGTTTTCAATTGAAAGTTGCATTTATTGGAATTTTAACACTGTTTCACCTTGTGAATTAAAACTGCTTGTTTTCTTCACATTATATTGAATGCTATTTGGAATCATTTGGTTGTATCATATTGGGCTTAGGATCACACCATAATTACACCCCTTGGGTGTATGTATACCTTATTATGCTTGACTCATGTAAAGGATGGCTAAGGGTGATGGAAGTTCAGGGTGTTAGTCCCCATCGTCGGGAAGGAGTTGTGGAGACGACTTGCGGATGATGACCCCCTTGTCATGTGGAGTCCTTGGGGATGTCTTGTTGTTTTCATTATTTGTATTTGGACCACTTTTATTGTATTTAAACAAATTTATTCAGATGTGTTTTTGTTAGGAATTATTTAACATGAAAATTTTAGATTCTTATTATGGATTATTTTTTTATGTTTTATGCTTTTATACTTGGGTAAATCGTTCCCAAACCATATTTTTTGATACTCGGGAATTTTTTCCAGCCCATGGGGAAGGTAACACCCTTCGGCCCTTGTCACGGGCTTGGTTTTGTGTAGGTATTAGAGGTGACCAGATCCTGTTTGTGACATATGTTGAGATGTAAGTGAGAATATAAAATAAGGAAATTATAAAATCAAATCCATATAACTAATCCACTATCGTAATTTATGGATTAAAGTTCCTAAAGAAGCTCATCATTCTGCCCTTGGTGGATTTTGAAGAAATTATTGGCGTGGATTGGATTTCCCTCTATAGAGCCAACCTAAATTTTTATGAGATGGAAATCACTCTCCAAATGGTGAATTGACCCCAGATTCTATACATGTGAAGGAGATAAATGAATATTCATTAGAAAAATATTATCATGTATAGATATTACTTATTTATGATCATATGTATGTTTTTTATTTGATTGAGTCTAAGGAAGAAATCATCCTCAAAGACATTCCTATTGTTAGTGAATTTTCAGATGTGTTTCCTGTGGAATTGCTTGGTCTTCCCTGAAAAAAGTGATTTTTAATTATTGATTGATGTTATACTTGTAGAGATTCCAATATCCAAGAAACATTGTATAATGGATATTGTAGAGCTTTAGGATCTAATGAAATAACTACTATAGAATCTGGATAATTGGTTTATGCTCCCAAGTGCTTCACATTGGGGTGCACCAGTCGCCTTCATCAAGATGAATTATTGTACAATGCACATATTCATTGATTATCATGATCTCAACAAAATCACGAAAAAATATCCTTCTCCATGAATTAATGAATTGTTTTATCAGCTACGTGGAGTACAATACTTCTCCACGATGGAGATGTGGTAAGGATATTACCATGTAAGGGTGAAGAAGGAGGAAATTACAAAGAATGCTTTTCGTATAAGGTACGGGCACTATGAATTCATAGTAATCCCTTTCAGACTCACTATTTTCAGGAAATATTCATGGACATAATGAATTGAATATTTATATATTACCTATACACATTTTTGGTAGTCTTTATAGACGATATTATAACATACTCTAAAACCATGGAGGATAATGAGGAGAATCTACGCACTATACTAGAGACCTTGGGAAATGAGATGTTCTATGAAAAGTACATCATGGTTGAGTTCTTGTTAAAGGAAGTCTCATTCATTGGGAATATTATCAGAAGAAGTGGGATATCTATGGATCCTTCCAAAAAAATGCAAATGAGGGATGAATTAGGTCATCATCTAGGACAGATATTCATAGCTTCCTTGGGTTAGCATGATGTTATTGTTGCTTTGTGAGAAATTTATCATGATTGTTAGACCCTCGTACAAAGATAACTCAGATGGGAGTCTTGTTTTCATTGAACAATGAATGTGAATAAATATTCATGGATTTGAAGAAGAGGATTATCACTGCCCATGTGCTCACATTACCCACATATGGGGATCATTTTGTAATCATTTGTAATGCTTCCAAGAAGGGATGAGTATTTGGTTTGATACATAATGTCAATGTCATCACCTATGCCTCATGGGGGTAGATAATTCAGGAGAAAAAATATCTAACACAAGATCCAGATTTGGAACCTATGATCATTTCATAAAAAAATATTGGAATTATCTATTTTGGAAAATGTGTCAAATATATATGGATAATAAATTATCAAATATATATTCACATTGAAAGTGTTGAACAAGTTCCAATATATATGGTTAGAGATCATCAAGGATTATAACAACTAAATCCATTACCACCATGGGAAGTTGAATAAGGTAGCATATTCTCTATGTATAAAGGACCCAATGATTCTATTATTGATGATATTTTACAATAATCCAATCTTCTTATATTTTTTAAAGATGGATATGGGAATCATAAATAAGAGAAAATCATCAATACATTCAAAAATAATTGCTCAACCATATCTTTTGGAATAGTTAAATGTTTCTCAAAAAGATGAAATGGGAATTCAGAAGAAAGTGGAAGCTATCAAAAAGGGGGAATTCTCATATTTTAATGTTAATGAAGAAACAATTATGATATTTGGGTCTAGAATATGTGTTCCACAAAATTATTACTTAATAAAATAACATTTGGATGATGCGCATAGTTTTAATTTACTTTTTTACCCCAGAAATCTAAATATGTATTGGGATATATGATACCATTATTGGTGGGATAATATGAAGAAGGAGATTTCTGAGTATACATGAAAGTTCCTAGTATGTCATCAAGTGAAGTCTTAGTGGCATATGTCTAAGGGGATGATGAAACCATTACCCCTACCAACACAAAAATCGGAAAACATCACCATGGGAATTGTCACTGAACAATCAAAGACATCCAAAGTAAAGAATTTTATGTTGTTTGTTTTGGATTGTCTTAGAAACAATTCAAACATCATTACAATTTTAGTGTATTTATCATTTGATCATCGGGAACAGATATACATCAAATATGTAGTATTTTTTCATGGTGTACCCTTATCGATTTTATCTGACTGATATAAAATATTCACCTGTATGTTCTTGAAGTGTCTCCAACAAGATCTGAATATTGATCTGATATTTATTTTAGCTTATCATCCTCAAACTGATGGCCAATCTGAGTAGACTATTCAAACAAAGGAGGGAATGTTGATAGAATTCCCAATGGACAGAAAAAGTGGATGGGATCAACATCATCATCTGGTTGAGTTCACTTATAACAAAAATATATACTCAAGAATCCAAATGGATCTGTATGGTTGACTTTATTGGAAGAGGTGAAAAAGACTGACATGTTGGAATAATGATTGGGAGAAAAACTTTTGGGTCCAGAAATGGTTTATGAAATTGTCAAGAAGGTTAAGACCAACCAACATAACATCAAAGCAGATTAGAGTTGAAAAAATAGTTATGTTGAGGACCATCCATGAGACTTAGATTTTGTTGTTGGAGTTATGGATTTCCTCCATATATCTATATGGAATATAGTGATGTGATTTTGGAAGAAGGTTATATTTATTCCCTAGTAAATCATACCTTTTTAGATCCTTGATCGCATCAGAGTAGCGACCTATAGACTTTAACTCCCAACGAACCTATGACAAGTACATTATGTATTCTATGTATCGCAGATAAGGAAGTACACACATAACCCATCACATGAACTTAATATAGACATGGTAACCTTGGAAAATGACCTCTCCTATTAAAAAACCCGGTGAGGATATTAGATCGTAGAGAAAATGTTATATGAAATAACATGAGGCCCCTCCTCAAGGTGTCATGAAGATACCATATGTTCGAATATGTAATGTGGGAAACAGAGGAAGTGATGCAGAAGAGTGACCATTATCTATTTTAGTGTGGGAAAATTAAATTTTTAGGGTACAATTTCATAAGGGGGGATGGTTGTAACAACCTGATAATTTATGAATAATATTATATTTCTTTTATTGTCTTATGGGTATAGAAAATAAATACAGTTTTTTATTATTTTATTTAAATGGCCATTATGTATCATTATTGTTGATGATATAGGTGTTGAACTTTAATCACAAAAAGTAATATAAATATAATGTTTGGGAATGTCCTTTTGACACATACAAGGTAGATAATGGCCTCATCTTGTGGACAGTAGCAGTATGAGGCTCATTAGTTGGAGCTCAAAATGATGTTAGCATAACTGGGATTCTCTCTTGACCAATCCCAAGTAGAGATTCAATACATTAACCTAGAATGTATGCGCATATGGGAGAAGTACAAGTTAATAGATATTACAACCTGGGTGATGTTATTCAAGCCACCCCAAGATTTTATAACCATCACACACCTTACCCTTAGGTATTATGTAGGATTTATAAGGGGTTATGTAACAAGGTATTATTTTCCTATTGTGTAATTACTTTTGGTAAAATAATTCTTATTACACTAATTACATTATGAGAATTGTTTTTCTAAACAATTGATGACTTTGATAAATTTAATTTTTGTGTAAAAATGGTACTTTTGAGAAATATATACATTATTGTTTTGAATAATATTATTATAAATAAAATTCTTAAATTTGATGATTATATCAATTCTAAATCTATAAATTCTTAGGAAATCAGTTTGATAAGAGTTGTATTTTAATACAATAGATAAAAAAGTGTATTTTTTTTTTAAATTCCAGAATATATTTTAAAGAATTAATGACTTTTTAAAATAATTAATATTTTAATAAAATATCATTATCATAGTACTTTTATTGATAATACATGAATATATAATTTTTATGAAGTCAGGTGTAAGTTTTATTTAAATTTTATTTTTTTTGTCAAAACCCATCATTTTTAAATAAATGCTAGTTCTCATTTTAAAATTAAAAGTTCAAATATATAGAAAATTATTTAAATAAAATAAATATTATTTTTGGAATTTTGATGTCAAAGTTATCCAATAAAATATTATTTACAATTTTTTGAGACCATTGATTTTTTTTGGGTAAAAAATAAATAATATATAAATATATTTTGTGTTTAATGATATCATAATGAAAAAATAGTGATTTAATAAATAATATAAAATTTATCTTCAAACAATTTAATGTTTTAAAATTTTAACTAATTTGATTTTAGATATATTTGATATATTTTATAATTCCATAGTGAATAATCCAAAATGTATAATATATATTATGATTTTAATTTCATTTCATTGAGGGTGTGACTTACCTCTACATAAGAAAGGATGATATATTAATATATTCATAAAATTTACTAATAAAATATTATTTTAAACTCCCCTTGGCAGGAAACAAGGGGAATCCCCATTTGTTGAATTGTGATTTTGGATATTTTAGCGTCTAGTGTCCATAACCTAAATAATAAATAATTACCCCTACATTCCTCTATAAACACACCCATGTAGCCATTATTCATCACTAATACTAATTTAATATAATAACCAATCGTCTCTCCACTCTCTAGAGTCCTCCCAAGGCACCCCCAAGCTCTTAAGAAGTCTCTCCCAAGCCATTGGTATCATACATCCAATTATGAATTCCATCCTTTCTCATTTTTTTCATGTTTCCTTACATTTTTGTACACATTTATTTTTCAAATAAAAATGATAGGTTATGTTTTCACACCTCCCAATACTCACATTATTATATTTTCATAATGATAGTGCCCTTTTACTCTCATTAATCCCTCCCTTGTAGACCTGCTACCATGCTGGAATTCTATAAGGGATTTCTCTCTCCTCATTTCTATTAAAGAATTTCTCTCATATTATGAATCTAAAATTCCATTTAATATGTTGGGATATTATTCAATATGATACCCATAAATTCCATTTCATTTCTAATTGATGACTTCCCCATTTAACTCTCATCAACCCATTTTATGATTCCATATCTGTTGTCGTTATGTACTAGAAATTGCACCGAGATTTTCCAGGCCAAAATATTCTTGTAGTGAATCCCATACCAATTTCTCTTATAATGTAATTTACCATTAAGAGCAAATAATTATTGATTACATAATTTAATATTTTTATTCCTCATTCCTTTATCATGTAATAAATTATTATGTTTAAGTATTCTATGTTATTTTATCTATGTGGCACACTTATGCATGATATTAAAATATTCCTGAAGGGTGTGCCATGATAGATCTCCAATGCAATGGGTAATTTTTAGGGTGATGATACGTCATTTTGTGATAGGGGTTTACCTAATTTCATTTATGAATGTTTTTCCACCATGATGGGATAGGGGTTTAACTGATTTATTTATGTTTTTGATGAAATTTATAATGTTATTACAACATTTCCATGTTATGATAATCATTCTATATCATGACATTATGTTCATTTTTATCTTGTTTGTTATTGATTTGCCTATTGCCTAAAATATAATGTATTCTTAATTTTATTCCTTGTTAACTCTCTTAGTAGGATTTATAGCTCACCCTTTTCATATGTATATCCTCATGTTATCCCATGCGATTATGAGTACGAAGGAATGTTGTGTTCTTGTAAAATATGTTTTCAATTAAAATGTTTTATCTTATGTCTTCAGTTGTCATGTAATGTTCCTAAGAATAAAATGCACTAGACATATTCATCATCTAGGTTTTATTATGTGCATGTTTATGTAAAAAATAATGCTTAAATTTGTAATAAATACTATGTTTTTTTATAGGTTATAACACTATCACTTCACATTACACTCATTTAGACCCACTAATTTGAATATTCCATATACCATTTTATCCTATCAAGGAATTTTTAATCATTTCATCATTATATCTATTAACTGATTTGATGATTTGAAATTCTGGTGCACATCAGATCGCCACATTGAATCATTTCATATAGCTTTTCCGTGGATTGTATCTCCCTTAAAAACCTAAATATCATAAGCATCATGTAATAGAATTTATAAACATAAGAATAGGTGCATCTTTATAATCCTAAAGTAGAGGATCACAATTGATCCTAATGGATCAACTATTTAACAACATATTGCGAGTCAATGTACACTATTCGTGCTTGTTACAACTTCCCATCCAACCTCAACAGTTCAGAAAATATAAATAACCATTATTTACTGATATTATGATCATTCTTATAATCTTTTGGTTCTATTGGATTGTCATTTATTATAAATTGGTGTTTATACCCAGTAGTTAAAATTACATCCTTTGAAGCAATATGATAATTTTTATGACACGTTCATTTAGTAGGATCCATCCTACTTGTCATCTTCAATGGGATATTTCTCCATTGGAGATATATTTATTTTTTCCATTAATTCTCTCTTTGTGGCATGAAGTGAGGGTTTGACTATACAATAATTATTCATTTTTCCTTTATCAGTTATCCAATTAATTCCATCCATTCTTATTGGGGTTGAGTCTTGAAATTATTTTACAATCTTCTTAAACACAACTGAGGGATCTTCTTTACCTTTTCCTTCCATGCTTGTTTACATTTTTCCCATGCTATCATCTCTGAGTATAACATAAGGAGGTTATTGACATGACTTTTGTTGATCTCCTTAATATTCCCTTCAGGATATTATCCTATTTTATAACATATCATGTTTTATTTCAATATAGGATTTCTTGTTACACGCCACTATTTTTGGGGAGATCCTTTTGAGTTTCTATTACTTCCCTTATTTCATCCAGCTAGAATATAATTCCAAATTCTTGTTATTAGAAAATATAAAACATCTTTGATTAAAATCATACATCATATCATACTTCTTTGTTTGAGATGTTTATACAAAATGTTTTTTTCTTCTAACATTGAGGTCCTACGATTCATGTCACAAATTCACGGTGTGTCCCGGTATTCCCCAATAGTGGCATTTCATGGATACTTTCTTTTGAGAGTATCTTATTTCTAATTTATCAATATTATTATTCTCATTTTCAGATTAAGAAATATTTATGTCTTCACATCATGAAATATATTCCAAATTCTCTGTAAAAAACATTATATATTACCATAAATTCCAATAAAATATCACATTTTATCATTACATCCTATAAAAAACCATTTTGGTCTTTTTTCGATATCTCAATGGTTTTTAAAATTTTTGCAGATGTTCACAACTCTCATCTTATCATGAATGGGAGATGATTCATCATATACAATACTAGTTTTCTCATTGCTATTTTTCCTTTTGAATGTGGAAAGCCTTTCATGTTTTCCACTAAATTATCATATTTACATGTCATTTCATTATCACATGATGAAGGATAACTATATAATAAATGAAATGAACACTTCAATTTGAGATTTTATTCAGATTCATATTTCTCCAAATAATTATCCAATGATCATAGATCTTCCCCCAATTCATTAATCTTAAAATCCCATGATTCAAGTGGATAATTAAGTTGTCTATTAGGAATCAAAACTCTACTCATCTCATTTACAGATTCTATTGTGAGCTTATCCACCATGTCACGTTGAAACATAATTTTATTTTATTTCTATGTAAAATAATCTCGGTAGCATAAACTCTCTTGTTATATCACATGGTTCCCCTAAACTATTTCAGATAGATGTGTATCAAGATCATCATTTCTAGATTTTAGATTATGAATTCAATCAAAGTTAATCTTCATTCCCATGTCATCATATTGGCTTTTTGTCAATATTTCTATACATTAATGTAGTTATTTATATTGGTAATCATTCTTCTCCCTTATATTTGTATCCACTTAAAGAATTATTTTATTTAATCCTATACACTTTTGGACTTCAATTTCCTTCTCATGGATCAAGATTTATTTAGATTTATTTTCTTCATCAATTTTCTAATTTAGTAACATTATTTTGTGGAAAAAATAAACTGTTGGAATTATTTCAATTTATTCATCATTGTAGAACCAAAATCACATATAATATTGGGTTCTTCTCTCATTAATTTATATTTATTTAATGTGGGAATAGTTTCATTATCTAATTCATCAATGTCAATCTATAGTATATTGTATTTTCCTTTATTTGAATAACAATATTTCCATAGAAATTCCCCACTAAATAATTAAACTAGAATAATTCTTATTATTTTTAATTATACCCTTATCCATGACACACCAGGATAGAAGAAAACTAATTGTTAACCATAAATAATACACTAAATCAAGATAGAGGAAAAAACATGATAATAAAAAACCTGACTATGATACCAATTGTTAAGTCCAAAAGGGGCCCAGATACCATGGTGTGGGGGTGGGGAAATGTAGGATTGGATATTATATTCAAAATCATACCCACCCAATAATATCCTGGTATTATTATTATATGTATAACATTGTTTGAATTTAAGTGTAATTTTTGATATTATTCTTTCAATTTTATCTGATGATGATGTTTTGAATGTAATAAAAAAATTAAAAAAGAAAGGTATGTATATTTTTACATTGCTAACACTCACTAGGACGCATACATGGATCTTATAATAGAAATTCAATGATATAAAAAATCCATTAATGCTTATTACACATTTTTTTGGGGCTAGATCACTTATATAACCATGATCATGGCCTTTAAAAGGTTTAGGGTCAGCACACTACATTTCAAAAGGTCCCTCTCTATGTCTCTTACTTTGGCTCACTACCAGTATAAAGGATAGAATCTATCCTTTTACTTTCCTTGCTGACCGTGGAAGAGATTCACCCATAGCTTTTGGGCTAGTAGGGAACTTCAATTTCATGAATTAATGAATCCTAAATTTTAAATTCATTGTTTAAGTCACACATTAATCCCATTGATGAATACCAATTGACTATAGATTTACTGGGAAGTTCCTTATGAACCCTTTTTGTGATTTAAACTATGTTTACAAAACTTCCTATTTCATGAAGATAAATTATACTTCACAAATAAAACTTCTTCCATGAATCTCAGCTAACCATCGTGAAGTTACCACCTTTTTTTAATCTCACTATGTTCTCTATGTTCAAAAATCCTTCAAGAGGATCACAACATTCAATAGAATTTTTATATCCTTCACAATCTCTAACACATTCACTATTCTCAAATATTTATGTAGTCATTCATATCCATTTGGATGTATATTTTTTTATCAAATTCTTTCCAAAGGACATCCTTCAAGAAATCAGATCATTAATATTTTCATTAAGTCTCATTCATTATTCCTGAAGGGGGTAGAGTCCTATTTATAGGTGTTTCAACTAATTCCTTAATATTCCCTCAATTCCATAAATTTTTCATGGAGCTCTCAAATTTCTATCATTGTGATCACAACTTTTCAATTCACTAGGAAAATTCCATGTTCATAATGTTCATCGTACCCATGAAGCTTAGCATCAAAACCTTCATACCTTTTCAAAACACCTTTCATGAAGCCCAATATTTTATAAACTCTGGATTTTTTTATAGTAATATTACTTTATAAGAAATAAAATTTTTTGATGCTATAAGTACTCTAAATATTGGATTCCCAAAATTTGGAAAATTATTGGAAACAATGTCCAATTATGTATGCACTTTTATGTAATACATCGGGCAGATTCATTATTTTTTCTGTGATCATATTCAACATAATGTGTCAAAAATATCATAAAACTCCAAAACATACCATGGAAACCCTCTTTGTAAACAAAAAAAATAAACCCACACTTGATTCAATGTTATATTAAGGGATTTGTTCCAGAAATTATCATTATTAAATTAAATTACAGTCTCCCAAAAATTATTCTTAACATCATATTTTTTAAAATACATCTAATAATAAAGATTATATATAATTCCACCATAGGTATGATTAAAAATTCAAACAATATAAATTTTTATCTACCATAATGGGGACTTCCTAACACAATCTTATTTTACTTGACTTTCCACAATGATTTTTGACTAGAAACTCCCTTATTATTGTTCTTGGAAAATAACTAACATTCTTATAAAATATGGAATATATAAAAGATAATGATAATCCATAATGAAATAAGTAATTTGTTAAATTTAAGGCTTTTTTTAATTACCTTTGACCACTTCACTAGGCGCATCAACCTCAGCGATAGTGATCACATTTTCTTAGTCATTTCCCATAGCTCTTTTTTCTATATAGTGCCTTGACGCTAGGGATAGTGGAATGAATAATTCCCCATTTCATTGATGTTGAATCATTATATTTAATATATTTTATTCATTCCCCTACATTCATGATCTACATGAACCTTATCTTTTTCACATTTACCAAACTCCAATTTAATTCAATAATTTTCCAGGAATATTATTTCTATAGTTTTCACAATATGGAAATTACATTTTTCTCTTTTTATTCATTGATCCATTAAATTTTTCTTGGTTCTCCATTAGGTTGATATTTATTTTTTCCCTTGAAAATTAATGGTCTATATACATACATCTATATTTTAATGGTGCATAAAACTATTTCATCATATGATGAAAATGATTGAGAACCCAGTTCACTTTAGATATTTTGCTTGATCATATTAATGAAATTGATGATCTTGTATTCTGTATTGTATATATAATTAGTAATATACATGTATAGTCTTTTGATATTCACCTCATTCTCTGAAACATATTCTTCTTCATTTATATTTATGAGATGGAACATTATCTTAATTTCATCTCATTCATTTTGGGGGAAATATTTTTTTGAGGAATGATTCCTTAAAATATCTTTATTTCATTTGTTCAATTTCTTATTCCTGTTCGAAATTTATGAGTAGTGAAAAATATAGATAGTAATATCCCTTAAGATATTATCCTTCTAATATAACCTTTTCGTTTCTTTACATTCGATGTCTACAAATATCATCTCAAAGGATTTAATCCATTTCTCAGCCACCACGGGATCTGTACTCCCATTAAATGATGGGATCATCTATTTCATGAAGGCATCCAACATAGGATAATCACACTAGGTAATAATAGGTTGTTTTATTGGGAAAAATTATTTTTAATAATGTGATTAACCATCCCAAATATATCCATTATATTCTTAGTTTGAATAAATGTTTTATTGGATTTATCAATAGGGAAATGTCTACATTATTCAACACAATTAATACCCTTATTTATTCCTAGATCAATATATAAACAATGAAATATGTTGGTTTATATCATATAATTATGGATTTTAAATCATAATATATAATTATATATATTCTGTAACGCTTTACATAAATAAAAAATTCAAACATTTTTAGTCATAGAATATCAAACTTGGTTTCATTGGAGATGTAATAATTTTTAGGTCATTCATAATGGTT
This sequence comes from Viscum album, assembly GCA_963277665.1. Taxonomy (NCBI): domain Eukaryota; kingdom Viridiplantae; phylum Streptophyta; class Magnoliopsida; order Santalales; family Viscaceae; genus Viscum; species Viscum album. The sequence continues at coordinate 1,217,039,972 of OY728137.1, forward strand.
TGTAATAGAAATGTGAATTTTCTTCAGAATATACCCAAAGAGTGTCCAACTAGGTGCACCATGAAGACATTTTCATTGTACTAGATTACAATCGAGTCGATCCTAGTGTTCCTTTTTATGAGTTGTTACCACTAGGTTCCATTGTTCCATATCCACATCAATATGTAGTATCCAAACATTGATGCATTACATGGAAAAGCCACATAATATCTACATTAAAATGAAATTAATATGTTCACATATACTTATCCTCAAATGTTATTATATTTTTATTTCTCCTAATTAATGTTTTTCTTTCATCTAGTTCCCATGGATTCCACTAAAATTTCTCGGGTACCAACTGTAAGGACACTAAATCTAGTAACCCAGATCTAATGTATATATTATTAAATTGGTATAAGATACAAGGGTTCATATCTCCTTCTTATGATCATATTACTAGTCTTATGGAACAAATTACAAACATTAAACAACATTATAATTTATAAAAATAAAAAAAATTGATGGAAAACTTTTGACATCATTGAATATATTTAATGAATTCATCTTCATATCATACGGAAGATAAACTAAATAATGTTGAGAAAAAATTCTCAATAAGGGTCACATAGAACATAATATTTAATGATTTAATATGTACCAATCAATATGGAATAGTAAATATCTGAACAAAAATAGCATTTAATCATTATCTTCATTATCATGATTAGATAAAGAATAATAAATATGGAATACTGAATAACTGAACACACAATCATTTAATTAAAAATATTAGATAAGAATTTCATCCTAAGAGAATATCAATGTAAAAATATCATGGATGATAACAATAACTAAATTATCAATGAAGAAAATTGTTTATTATTTGGGTTCATGATCTCAGGAATCATGATACCTCTACTGTCAATATTACTCAAAAGAGAGTATAATGCTGTGAAAAATACAAGAGTAATGCTAGCTTACTGATTGAACACAATATACGAATAATGAATCAAGATTATATCTACATCCAGGACCCACCCATCACTATTTTTCCAATGCATTAATTATATACTGAATAATAGATTTTATATTTGAATAATGTTTCTTATCAAAAAAAATTGGTGCATAAATTGTATAGATTTATTAACATTAACATTCATATTTAAATAAGATTTTATTAAAATAAAATATGTAAAAGTGATATATGTTTTAGGAAATAATTGTATCCCTGAAAAAAATTATATTTAATAGAAATGTAATTTCCAATGAAAAATGATCACAAGAATTTCATTATCTCAAGAGAATGTGTACAATAACAACATTAATCATGAAATGTGAGGTGGCCATTGATTCATTTGAAATACAGTTTTCTAAAATGAAATCATGAATAAATATGTATACATATAAAACAAAATAATGGTTAGTATATATACCATATAAAATTGAAGACATGTATATTAAGAAATATGTTTCAGTGAAATTGAAATTGAGATGAAACCCCTAACATCCTGATTCATTATTGTTGATCACACTTTAATCCATTATATAATTGATTGGAGAATTTTATTAATTCATAGATAAACCATATTTATATTTTTAATATATTATAAGATCATATTATATCGTTTTAAACTTTTTTGTTTAGAATATTAAATTATTTTCATTTTTTCTATTGTGTTAATTTTGTTTTGGAAAGGATGAGGGTTAAGCTCCCATAATTTAACATAAAAAACTACATATCTTTAATCATGTATGTTTTTTTCTGAAATTTATTATCATATATCATTGTGGAATGATACATAATCTCTAGTGTGATGTTAGTTTTCTTAATATCATAATTACTCATTTGATAAATTTTAATATAATTACTTAATTTGGTACATGGAAAATGAATCCAAATACTTCATTGATATGATAGGTTGTACACACACATGAGTGACAAGAACATTTCATTAATGAGTGTAAGGTTAAAGAAGTGGGTGATATATTCATTTTACAAAATAAATTTTACTACATATATATATAATATATTAACTATATCTATTCATATTACATTCAAAATAAAGTATAAGGGAAAAATGAATCACAAAGCGTAATGAGGTGGTAGTCTGCCTCACACACAGGTAACATTATCATATTTTAAATGGAATGATAATAAATAATGTATTTGTGATATTATATATCCATATGTATAATGATATGAAAAATATTATATATATATATAATAAATTATTATATCCTGTCATGAGATGTGTTGATAGAAAAAGAGTTACATCGGTTATCAAGGTGATAGTCTTTCAAACAAAGAATTTATAATTTAATTTCCTATTATATTGATAACAAGATGGATAAATATTATTTATTCAAAAATAGAAATATTTTATTTCATTTCATTTTAATTTTTTTATATTTTAACTACTAATGAATAAATGTTTTTTTGAAAATATGAAATAATATGGAAGAGGTTTGTTAAGATGATTACCTTTTCTTCGAGAATCCTTCGCTAGATGTCTTCTAAAGGACACTAGGGATTTCCTTTTTGAATACAAGACAGATATTTTTATAAGGAATTTTTAGAGCTATTTTTTCAAGGATTGGATTATGAAATGTGCTTGAGATATGTGAATAAGTGAAGGGTGGTAGTGGCCTTCTATATGTAGGGGAGATGACACACATAGAGTTTTTCAAATGAATAAAGCGTACCCACTTCTATCACATCACAAAAGGATTCAAATTGGGATATTATAGTGAATTAACAGTTATATGATCATAATATGGAAATCCAATGGGGTTTGGACATGTTTTTGGGTATTTCAACCTCTTATCTTATTATTTTAGCACACTACTAAACAAGTTTTCACCATATTAGTGGTAATTAATATTTTACTATTTTCAATATTTAGTGTGAGGAAATATAAATTTTTAATCTATGTATAAAAAAATTGTCTTATTCCAAATAAATATTCAATTAACAAAAATTAAATTCATAAAATTAGTAGGATTAAATTTAAAATCATTTTGATAAACATGATAAAGAATAAATTATCCAATGTAAAAAAATTCAAAATATTATAATGGTTTACCAAAAAATTCAACATGAAATTTATTAAAATGAAAAAATATGGATTAATAAATATAAAATTGAAAAAAAATTACTTTATAACCAATATAAAAATACAATTTGACATGTAAATTCATTATACTAATAGATATCTTTTAAATAAAATAAGTAATTTTTACAATTTATTGAAATTTGAAACTCTGAGAAAAGTACAAAAATTAACCATAATAAAATTTCGATATGATGATTTATAAAATTATGTTATTTTTATAGAATAAATATTATACGAGTGGTAAGAATTAATATTTAATTATGTGCACAAAGTGAGATTATACAATCTTTCAAAAAAAGCCATGTTTTAGAAACCATATATTTTTTATTTTAAATGATTTTTATTTTATTTCTAATTAATTAATATTAATTAAATTTATTTTATACATTGTAAATGATATAGTTTTTTCTAATTAATGCATCATAAATTTCAATGTTATAATGTTCATTTTTGAATTATAGTATTTTAAAAAATTGTTGTTTTTTTTTCAACGAGGGTCATCATATATCACATGTTATAGAAGAAATAAAATTTATTATAAAAGTAATATATTGTAGTGTTATAGGGTGTTACAAAATCATTCACAGTATAAAAAAGAAAATATTAAAATAAGGATGTTTTATTGAAAATTTAGTTTATATAATAAAATATTTTAGGATATCTTGTTATAATGTAAATAGATATATTTTATTAATAATGTGATATCAAAGAATAGTTTTAATTGAAATGTTTCATAATGAAGATGATGAAATTAGAAAAAAAATAATATAGAAAAAATTGTTAACATAATAACATTTAATTCTATAATTTAAATAAGTATATATATATATATATATTCGCGGGTTTGTGTGAGTTTATATAGTTTATCATTATGAATATGATTACATATCTCATTATCATTCCAATAGTATTTATTTTTATATGTTATGCATTATAAAATATTAAGGAGATGTTTTATTACATGGTCATATGATGTTGTGGTAGGAATTATATATAGATATAATGGGACAAATATTATCCAACAGTTCATCCAACATATTGAATTTCTACCAGTTTATCATATGGGATATGATTAAACAGACACTTATTTATGGTTTTTTATTATCATAATAGTGTTTGACAGTATAAAAGGTGTCTGGTTATAGAAATGAAAATCTAAAAATTATCATCATTTGTTATTGGAAGTATATATTCACTGAAATAAATGATAATTGAATAATCAAAAGATAAAATTGATTGTTCGTTAATGGATTTTGGCAATGGTAATTTTATATAGTGACGAAATTTTAAGGTTAGCCTAGGATGTATTTCACATAGAGATATGAAAAATTATCATGAGACAAAAATCATGTTTTCTATACCATATGAACCTATACATTAAAAAATGGAGTCATATATATTATTTTTATGTAATAATAGTGATGTATGTTTAATATTTATTCCTCATAACTGAAATTAAAAATATTTATAACCTCATATCCATCCTAATTTTTCACATTTCTTACATTATTCTAGATTTTGAGCTAAATAGATGTAGTTTGGTATATTATTGATCGGGTTGTTAGTTTAGTCTTAGAAAATATGGAATTTATCCTCTCAATTCATGAGTATAAAATCTAGTTCCCCAATTAAGATATTATTTGAAAGTGTACGTCCATTCTAAGATAAGAAATATATGATGTTCTTGTCTATATGGATATGGTATATGTGATGTCTCATCCACAAAGGAGAATGATATGAGATGTGATAATAAGAATAATTCATCTACACTCAATTAATTCATAATTTATGAGTTGTATATATGTTATTGACATACATTGTGTCTCTTGGATACACTATGTATTAAAAAAAATTACATGATTATGAATACTTCTATATGATACAACTGGTCAAAATTGGTATAGAGATACATGTTCTCGAAATATATAGTACAAGATCTATCTATTACTTTTATAGAATTAATTATTTTCTAGGGGCCACTATTTTCAAAATTTTAAATATTAGGAAATTAATAATTTGTTTAATGCTATAAATGTTTGTGTGAGGTGGTTCAAGAGTTACATACATACATATTTCATCTTTTAAGTAAAACACATAATATATTAAAAAATTATTCAATCCTTTGAACATGAATTGTTTTTTATCTTTAAATACTTTATACATAATCAAATTACATTAATAGAGTTCTCATATAATGTTATTCTAACATGGTACCCCTTATAGACATATCAATGTTAACAATATTATTCAAAACCTATGGAAAAAGGAAACATAATAAAAGGTGAGCTTAAAAAAATCTGTAAAGTTAAATGTGGGAGACATAAATCAAATGTCATATCAGAAAAAACGACATGAATAAGGGTATGAGTTCTTGATAAAAACATATGAAATTATTACACATTCATTTATTAATTATTAATCATTGGTTATATCATAAAACATTGTAATAAAATATGATGTATGTTATAAGTGTTTGGAATCATCAATAATCAATCATGATCCATGAGAACCTATCATTAGCAGAAGAATATTTTATTCAAGAATGTTTTTTAAATCATAAATATAATCAATAATTTAATTAGTCATGAATCTCTTAAAATATCATCACAAAATTGTGTACAAAGTCCCATTGTGGATTGGGTTAAATACCTATTAAATTTTCATTCATGTTGGATGTAGTACCATATTGTATTAGGTCCATTCCCAAATGTCATTCATATTTTCTAATGAGATATAACTAATTTTCAAAAGAATTATTGGACAATATAATTTATGTACCACCAATTATATAATGAAAACCATACATATGTGTACCATAAGAACAAAGAAATAAAAATTTTATTATAACACGACCCTTTAAAATAAAACGGGTTTCATAAAGACTTCATTATAACATAATCCATATAAATTTATAATTTTTATTCATAAAGGGGCCTTTGAAGGGCCAAACAGGGAAATGGAAACCCATATTATGGTGGCCAGAAATAATGAAGGCCAAGGTAATCACCCCTAATAAGGTTAAACTCCTCTAGTTTTAGATGGGGCACATTACAAAGAGATGAAACCCGAGTACCAGGAACTGCAAGACAGGCCATATAATCCACCTCATTGTTCCACTCGCCCCACATATGAGGAATACTAACGTTGTTGTGGAGGAGTGCCTTGCACTATCTAATTATATGGGTGTCTGTCTAGGGAGTGTTTCACATACCATGAATAGCTTCAGGAATAATCATAAATTCTATTTCTAGGTGGATTATGTAAATTTCCCTCTGGTTGTATAAGGATATACATGTCCGTACCACAAGCACCTCCACCTAGATAGAGGATCTGCAGCCATAATGGGCTATGAAGAAAACACAAGACTCCCTTTGGAGTCTCATATGACACATCCTCCTTGTATGTACCCATTAAATAGGATCCCTCAGTATTTATCTTGATCCCATCGCTTGGAAGAATCCAATCAATCCAACTTCCCTACTTCTCCACATCATTTCGGGTGGCCCTCCTTAGAGGATCATGCAACACAAAAAGATTTGATGTCTCCCGCCCAATTCCTATAGTTCCAATCAAGTAAATTAAAATACAACGAATACCTTCCATTACAGATCTTCAAGTGGAGATACTTCGCTCATATCTACATAGGTTCCTGGCCTGTCATAAGCACCAGCAATCCACATTGATAATGAAGGCTCGCACCTTTGACTCCTCCACTGACACAATGGCCTCCTATAACCATACCTCAATGAACATCTCTGTGTTACCCACTTGGGAAAGGAATCTTGTATGAAATCCAAAGAACCTCTAGACATGCTGATCCCATTCTCCCTCAAAGAAGATGCGATTCATTCTCTCTTTACTTTTGTTCTTGTAGCATTGACAACATGATTATAGACTGATTCAAATCTATTTAATGTGATCTCCAGAGGGGATTTTTTTCTACAAGAGGAAAACATATTCTTATTTTGGTAACATTGAAAAAAGAACTAAAAATTATTAGAAAATGGGAATGTTGTTTTCTTAATAAAAAATAGAAAAATGTAATGGAATAAAGATAATTAATACCAATCATTATTATGGGAAATATAATCTGGGAGTTATATGTTTAAAAATATTATTTTTACGCATTCATAATATGTTAAATGTACCTCATACAGAACAAAATTTATAGAAAATTTTAAAAACATAAATAATTTAACATGTAGTTAAAATGAATTTATATGATCATTGTTAAAATATAATATAGGATTCAAGAAACATTTTAATGAATATAGGAATGGTAGAAAAATATATCTGACATAAAAAAAGATATAGGGTTGAATTTTATTAAAAATATTATTTCAATATTTTGAGAACTAAATAGGGGGAGAGATGGAAACAATACATAAAAACAAAAATAAGAATCAAATTATAATAAAATATATGGTAATTTAAGGAGATATGTAGAGAGAGAATAAAATTTCTCCAATGAGTATTTAAACTTGAATATTCCTTATATTGGATGAAATTACAACTTAAACCCACACCTCATTTCCGGACATAAATTGTATATTCTCTAATTAAATGTATAATAAATTTATATTTATTATAAATCTATATCATTATCGTATTTAAAATTATCATAATAGATATTAATCATTCTTCATTTCCAATCCCCTATTTATTAACAATTTTCAATTAAAATATATTTTATTATTGTTAAAAAATTGGATTTTCATACATTTTTCAGTTTGATGAATCTGTTCCTTACACCTTGATCATGGTTTCATCATCTATGGTCTATTAATTATTTAATAAATATAATATTAATTAATATTATTATTTTCAAAATACATATATATATATATATAATAGTGATGAAAAATTAATTATATAACTTCATGGAGATTGTAGTCTGCACGTACCATATAGTAATGTTTTCATTTTTAATGAATAGAAATAAAAAAAGGTAAATAATAATTTAACATCGCATAAAAAAATTATTTCATATATATTATATACATTCATTAAATCAATCAATATAACAATCCTTATGAGGAATTATTGAAAAATAAAACATATCACTTCATAGAGATAGTAGTTTATACATACGCATGAGCTATATAATCATTTTACATTTATTTCATAATAAATATTTAATGGATATTAAATTAGAATAATTATATTTAATTATATTTATGATACTTATTTAATTATATTATTACGGATATAAGATATATGAAGGATGAGGAAGAAGAACCAAACTTAAAAGATCTCATTTAAATTGATTACCTCTTCTTTGATTATCTTCCTTTGGATTGCACCTTAATCCTAAATTGGATGGCTATTTAGTCATACCAATACCCATATGGAATGTAGAGGAATTTTGGGAGGATATTTTAGTATGACTTCCCCGATACAGAGTCCCAATGTGGGTAAATAAGTGATAATAGGAGGTACCATTTTATAAATGAGGATAATAAAACCCTTGTAAATATTAAATGATTCAAAATAATATAAATTAATTTTTTAAAAATATTCAAGAAATGGAAAATTTATTAAATAGACGATATTTTATGTTAAATATAAACTAAAAAATAATATATATATATATATATATATATATATAAGTTTTATATGTATTTTAAGTTGTCTCTCTTAATTTAACCCCCTCATTAACCCTTTTAACCCATACTATGTTGCATAAATTTTATAACGGTAATGATTCATTATAATTGAAAATAAAAATGTACATAAAATAAAATTTGAGTATTATGATTCCAAATATGGAGAAAATTTTGTAAAATTTAATTTATATTGGTTGTAAATTTAATATTAATGCATGAATTCAAAATAAAACAAAAATATTTTTTAAAAAAATTATTTTATAAATATAGAAATAAATTATTTCTAATTACATTCCTTGAAAAAAGATTATACAAATATAATGGAATTTTAATGAACATATTTTCTATAAAAATTAATGATATTTTTAATCAATAAGGAACAATTTCATTAATTAATATAAAAACACATTTCCCTTATAAACACACATTTATGAAAAAATATCCATTTTTTCCTGCAAGTAATTTATTATTCATTTATAAATAATTATATAAAAATATATTTTTTTTAATTAATGTATATACTGATATTAAAAATAAATTTTCATAATTATAATAGTAAAGAATTTATATTATTAATAATAATTTTATGAAAAAAAATTATGTTGGTAAAGAAAATATTATTGTTTATAAAATAGTAAATAGACTAAAATTTATTATCACTTATCAAATATTTTATTAGATCAATTACTTAAATTTATTAAATAAAATTTATCATAAAATTTTAATAATTCCATTCTTTAAAAGTATTTTATTTAGTTAAAATTCATAATTATATAAAACATTTCATAGTATTTTCAATTGTATATATGGTATTTCTTATTGTGACTTTGACCCTTAAAAATGAATTATATTATAATTTTCATTAAATTGTACATTAAATCCATTAATTTTATGTTTTCAATAGTGAATTATGATCTTTTTTTGGTTCTGTCATCACAATATATCATACACATTGATGTTATTAAATAGAGAATATATTATATATTATAAAGTTGTTGTATTCTACCCCCCTCATAAAAATATAACCCTAAAAATCCTATTAAACTAATGAAATATTTGAGGATACTTATTCGTCATTACGAACTCATATTCCAATATTTATTCAAAAACATTATTATTCCTCAATAGAACCATTTCCATGATAGTGTCGTTGTTTCATATCACATTATCTATATGATATAACGTTTATATGGGTTGTTCCCAAAGTGGAATATCATTTCCTAGTAGTATGAATATTTTGTAATTTTTTTTAAATATTAGGTATATGAAATAAAATATAGATAAATATAACACATCATTAACTTGTATGAGATTTTATTTTAGTTAAATTTTATAAGATACCACCCCTATGCGAACGGTTATCTCGAATAGAATAATGTTTATGGGTATCAGCATAACCATAATTACAAAATTCATACCTTCTTCCACTATGTTGTATATAATAATATATTCCCTACAACATCAAACTCATTTTTCGATTGATGTTTATAAAAATAACATTTTTGTATAATTTGAGCTATCCAAAAGTGGTGTTGAGTGACACTATCATTCAGATCTATTTCCATAGTTTTCTTATGCCCAAATTGCTTTTACTCTTTAACTTCATCCATGTATGATGAATTTATTCACTTTATTACATACTATAATTCATAAGAATCCATCTTAATGATCATCTATGATCTATTATAGTAATAAAATTACACTAGAGGATGTGTTTTATACCAACAACCTCTGAAATCCATGATGAAAACATTAAGTATATCCACTACTATATTAATATCTATCTTAGACTCACCAACTATCCGACGATGATATTCATGGATGATGTTAAATTCCATATTCATTACTTTCAAATAATTCTCATGAACCCTACGGTAATTATAATATCTCTATTAGATATATTTAATAGTGTTACTCCATGAAACATTACCACTTATTTAATGCATATCCCAAAATGTTGGTCAATGGATAAATCATCTCTAATAGTAAGGTATTTTCTTAATTTTAAATGATTTCAACAATAACCCAATCAAATGTATATTATTTAAATGAATTTGGGAGTCCTTTGAGTAAAACTAAATGGATGATTTTCCATTTCAATATAGGTATGGGTAATAGTTTCATCAACCCCTTAGACTAATTATATTAAAAATTTCCATGATGGAATACTAGGAATCAAGATATATACTCTACAATATCCCTCTTCATACTTTCCAAAAAAATCATTATATAACTATACATATATTCACTCTAATATTAGATGGATAACAATTATTTATGTGATTTATACAATAAATATTTCGTCAATAATTCCATTTATGAGATATGTACTTAGTTTATTAACCTGATAATTCCATCAATATCGTAGTTGAACAAAAAAACATTATAGACACTGTTTCTTTCCCTATATTATCTTGTTGTGTCCCTTTAATATTCATAAAAATGGATGTATAAACATTCATCTAGGTAATATATAATTTAACACCATATTAATTATTTCAATATCTATACTCTAAATATATATTTATATTAGACCTCATCCAATCCTCATCATGGACAACCTAGAATGGTCTTTCTTGTTTAGACAATCATCCACAATGTTTATCTTATAAATGTGGAAATGTATAAAGATGTCATAATAATTAATTACAATAAACCATCTTCTTTGTTTCATATTATAATATTTCATTATGAATATAATATTCATGATTTTATGATGACTATATAAATCACACATTTCCCTATGAATATAACTCCACTATATTATCATTGAAAATTTATTACTGTATGCTTCAAAATATTATTTGGGTAATGTTTTTCATAAAGCTTAAATTGGGGTGGGGAATACATGTCCACCATGTCATTCTTCATGATTACACTTCATAATATCTTCTTCAAAGATTAAATATATTCCACAAACCCTCCTCTAATATAGCATATTGAGATAATAGGTGAACAAACCAACATTCTCATTAGTTCTACGCTATACTATTGATATTAAGTGATCAAAATGAACCGGAAAACCTTTCATGTGAACTTGGATAGTGTATTGTATATTTATCATAAATTTCTCTCAATGAACCACTAATATCCTATTAATCGATGGAAATTATTGATCTCAATAACCATGGTTAAAAAGGGAAAAAGTTTAATAACTTCTCTACTTGGAGTATCCAACAATATAGACTCTCTTGTTATTATATATACTATTAATTATACCTAATGTAGAGATTATACACATTTATTTAATTTTTCATCCACTTTCCCCATTATAATGGTTTTCAAAAAAATTATTATATTTCCTTCATTCACATACTTTCTCTGGGAATATATAAGAATTTCATCTCTAAAGAAAACTACCAAATGGTCAAGGTAATATTTAATGAATATATTCATTATATCTATGAAAATTCAGGGAATTATTAATTCCAAAGGGGATCACTATAAATTCATATTATAAATATCTTTTATGGAATGTTTCCATTAGTATGTCATATCTTTTGACCCTTTACTATTTCTATAATTATTAAAGTAAAATAATTAAAATTTATTGATCTCCTCAAAATTCATCAATCATGTCATTAATGTAGTAAGGATGGTATTTATTCTTGTACATGATATTGTTATGTTCACAAAAATCAGTAAAGAGAAAATTTAACACATAAATGTTTAACAAAATGAACATGCGAACCCATGGTCAAGAACATAACCCAATTAATCACTTATCATGATTATATTGGAGTTTCATTTTCAATACCTACAATTAAATTAGAGACATATAATTAGGATTCATCAAATTTGGAATAACACTATGTATAAGTTCTATTGAAAACAGTTATTTTTATTAATGAAAATTTTATGAAAGTCATTAGAAAATATATCTAAAATCCATTTTCTATATAAATATCATCAATATTGAGTTTCTACCCATACATTAGAGATAAAAACCCATAATGAATATGTACTAACACCCTTATGATGGGATTAATTTGATTAAGATGTTCGTGTCCATCCTTGAACTAATAAGTGATTGTAGGTTGACTTGAAATATCAAACATGATTTCTATTCCTAGAAAAATTATATTGGATTTATATAGAGAGAGACATCCCATTATGAAAATCACATAAAATTAAACTATTTTTGGAATGATTTGATTTTTTAGAAGAACATTCCCACAAAATTCAATCGGATAAGAGATATAGAATTAAGAATAAATCACTATACCAATAGGATTCTTAACAGACATATTATATTCTAATAATTGATGTGGTAATTAGATATTAATAGTAAATTGTCCATATATAAAATAGTCTATAGATATTAAATCAAATAAGACAAATTCAGTTCTAGAGTTAATGATATGTAAACCATTCACCAATTTGTTCTCATAACCTACATCATGGGTTTTGATCATGTTTTATTCCCATTTGTCTCTTGGATTAAGAGGTTGATTATGCTGATTTACATCATTAATAGTTGGATGCATAGAATAGTTAATATAATTCCTACAATGAATTTAATAAAATCATTGGAGTGTGGTTGGTTAATTATATTTATCTCTCTATTTTTACATTTAATTTATTTCCCTTTTCAAATCCAGTTATCATTCATTTTCTTAATGGTCACTATTTTCAATATTAAAATATTTACCACCCACTAAATTAAATTCCCCCTATTATTTTTCAATACTATTGATAGTAAGAGATATTAATTTTCATTCTGCGTTGGGTTTTATTATTTTAATACCCATGAAAATATATATATCTCTTATTAACTTGAAAGCAATGATAATAATTAGGGTCCGAGTCTAGATTTTTACCATTAGAGAACATAAAATATTTTATTAATTCTTATCTCTACAAGAAAATAATTAATACTAATGGTTTGTAACTATTGGTATAGACCCTAAAAAATGGATATAGTCTATAACCACATATCAATATACTGCGGGATACCAAGGAATTGATATATTTCTAAACCCACGGTTTTATAGAAACCCTGGGTGTAGTACTGGAAATTTCGATAATACCCAATGTTTTATATATCATGTGGGCATATATTTATACCCACAGTTTATAAAACTATGCATATATATTATCACACTAGAAAGGTTCACATTTAGAAGATATGTTGAATCCAATAACTAACTCACATTTGGAGATATGTTAAATTGAAAAAATCATGTAGATACAATTTCAAAATATGATTCTTTGAAAAAATCTATTGTTTATCCCAATGATAAAGAACCTATCAATGGATGTACATGAATCAATATAAGCTAAATGATACAATATTTCAATTGTTTATAAGACTTTACTAGAATATAAATGATCTTATAAACGTGGAATGAATTCTCATATTAATTCATTAGATTAACTATGTCTAAATATATAGATATGAAAGGTAATATGTATGGGTGACAATAAAAGTGATACAATGGGTTTATCTGTTGGTTATAATTTTTGGTTTATTGAATGGAATTCTAGATGTTACACACTATTCTATACTGATCATTTAATGATAAAATCATCATTACTATTTTAAAATAGTTCTTGATTCTTGTTTAGTATAGAAAATGGAAATTTTCTATGATTGATGGAGATATATATTAATGTTTTTAGACGAAAACAATAACTAAATATTTTATGGAAAATTAGATTAAAATAGGAATCTATAAATTAAATAAATAGATTTTAAGGATTATCTTAGAGCATATTGTACTATAAATAGATTATGAATGGTGCTGTGAAAATTGAAGAGGTTGATGTGGGATATTAGAAGTTAGTAATACTTCTTACATCAGTTGATGTAAATTTGAAAGTGTTTGAGTGTTGAATGTTATATATAATAATTTATATGTTTAATAAGTTCATGATTATAATATAATTATCAAAAAAATTTAATATCAAATGTATTGAAAAATAATATTATTGAAATGCTAAATTATTAGACAAGGACCATACGCTAGAGGTTATAGAATATTGTTTTTCCAATTATGTTGAATGGTGTGATTACATATTTGAAGATAAATAAAAAAACTAAACCCACAGAACTACCGGAAAAGAAATACTACCTCATAATATGAAAAAATTATGTACCACAAAATTCTAATTCAAAGGTGATTAAAAATCATAATTTTTTTAAAGGTGGATGAGATTGTAAGTGGAAACCGTGTCATCATGGATTATGATTCTGTTAAATTATGAAGTTTGTTAGTAGATTAATTATTTAATCTTTCCAGCATCTAGTGTACCAAAATTGGGAGTACATGTTGATAAGGAAAACCAACTCTCTATGCTCTCAAGGAATATGAGTTTCTGGGAACACACCTTATTAGATAATAGATGACATTTTTTATGGAATATTTGATGAAAGTATGTTTTTCCAATGTACCCTCTCCAACACCTGGATATAGTGGTCCAAAAGTGAATTAGTTGGGATCAATATCCCTTGTTAGTGATGATTCTAGTAAAAGTGCATCCCATGTTGTAGTAGGCCAGCCTTCCGGCATGAACATTGCTGAGATTATGGTTGAGTGTGGGCCTAGTAATGTCATCATACATTGATATATTGAGAAAAGATCATATTATTATGAAGATCTTCTCTAAATGGAGTCTGTTTCCATTTCTATGAAAAAAATAATTCATTCTTCCAAGGACCATCCTATTATAACATCCCGTCTTCTTATAACATAAACTTTCATTACATTACACAAAACTGAGGATCTTTAAGGTTTAGTGTCATGGAACCCAGGAACATAATACATGAAAACAACATAAAGCATTCTTCTTAAACACTTGAAAGGCTTTTCCTTAAGTTCATCCTAGGTTCATTACATCAACTCATAACCTGGGGACATACATAAAAAGAAAGTGTGAGCAGAAGGCCTAGTAAGAGAAACAAGAGAAACATTTTACATGTGAACGTGATATACATCAATAAGGACATGAAAAGAACTTTAAGGCATGAGAAAGAAGTCATGAGGCATTTCATAATAAAAATAACATTTTTCGTAACTTGAAGATGTGGCTACATCATTTAACATAGACAATCATGAACATATCACCAAGTTCCATCCCCAAGGTGTCGTTTGAAAATTACCAAGGTTATTCACAAAGGTGTCGTGAAAATTTTAATCTCTAGTGGTTACATCATTATCCAATGAATTGGAGCGCTATCAGGGCGCACCCTTAAATTTGCATTTATTATCATGTGAGCCACATATATCATCCTCAAACATTTCATAAATAACCCATATAGCATAAAATAAATGGGTTTCATTTCATAATCATAACGTTTTAAAAAAAACTGCTATAAAGACATGATCCTTACGTCACCAGAAACCCACGGAAAGGGAAAGAGGGTCTCATGTATGTAAATCCCAGAATTTAAAATAGAACATTTTGGTATATATGTGAATACCCTTGTAGAAATAAGAGCTTTGAGTATTCACTTTATAACATTAAATAATTTTGAGAAAAGAGAGAGGCATTTTGAGATGAAAATTCTGCCGCATAACGGCTATGTTTTGGGGTTTTAGAAAACATTGAAAAGAGAGGGGACATGGGTCACCCACTCATAAATGATCCATAAAACAGTAGGGTGACAGAATAAGAAGGATATATGGACATGGTAATGAAATTTTAAGGACATACCATTTGAAATAAAAAACATGGAAGGAAAAAAATTAGATTTCTTTTATGAAAATTCGGCAGCCTAACGGCGTCACTTAAACTTCAATAAAAATGAATTGACCAGATCAACTAGGATATCTCATCATATGATCATAATAGATCAATATGATAGATATGGAGATCATACCCCAACATAATAAAAAGGAACTTGAAAGACTTGACATGAAAATCGAACTTGAAAAATGAGAAGGGTGAAAGAATCCCTTAAAAATTCGGCAGCCTAACGGCATCACTTAAACTTTCATAAAATAAAATTATGAGAGTAATAGGGGATCTCCCATCATATAAAAATGAAAAGGGAAGTAAGAGGAATATAAAAGAACATTATCTCACATAAGAACATGGAGCATAAAAGGAATGACATAAAAGTGATTACATGAAAAGAAAGAGAGGGGTCGAATCCCTTACCTTAAAACGTAACTCTTAAAACACAAAGGTTTGGACCTTGAGGGCTTGGGGGAACCTTGGGAGGACTCCTTGGAAGGTAAGGAGACCATAACTTCGTTGGGGAAGAGTTGGGAGTGAAAACTAAAGGAGGAAAGGGTGGGTATTTATAGGGAAAGAGAGGGGGCATGGCATTAATGGCCAAGGGACACCTCACTAGTGGTTTTGGAAAAACCATGGGCTTGCCCATGGTATTTGACCATGGTATTGGACACTTGGGAAACCTCATACCTTATCTTACTATTCATAATTCGACCATATTGAATATATACTTAATACATCATTTAATGATTTCATTAAACACCCGTAACTTAAAAACTATATTTTCACTATTCATCGAAAATTCAACTTTCTCAGAATAATCCCAAAATTTCACCTTAACCAAATATCAATGCTCTGATTTCAAAAATGAAATCCATTTTATAAAAATAATTTTCTAAATATTTTTAATTTAATTTTTAAATAAAAACACTATTCATCGAAAATTCATTTTTTCAGAAAAATCCCCAAAAATTACCTTAACATAATATCGATGCTCTGAGTTCAAAAATAAAGTCCTTTTTATAAAAATAAATTTCTAATTATTTTTAATTAAATTTTTAATTAAAAAACTCTATTCATCTGAAAAAACTAATACTTGACTAATAATTTATGAAACCATTATTTACCCATTTTATTGAATCACATTACTTAATCTAGGTGTCCAAATTATATTAAAATATTCTTTGAGTGAAATTACTAATCCATTTGGTCACATTACTAATCCAAAGCGTAAAATCAGTATTCATATTTTACAATTCATCAAAAATTAAGTTGATCTTATTAGACTCCAAATTCCTTACTGAACACTTTTATAGAAGACCATTTTTTGAAAATCATTACACATCATTAATTATTTAGGGTTTTCATAAATATTTTAAAATATCCTTTTTTTCAAAATTCATTAATAAAATATATCTTAAAATTATCCGGACAAAAGAAATTCCACAAACATCACTAAAGGAAGAGATGTCAATTTATTCACTCGAAAGGATTACACAAGGAAGCTAGGGTCTCGTCACATAGCCCCTTATAACACCGACATATGACCTAAGTGTAAGGTGAACTATCGTGAGAGAATCTGAGGGAGGCTCAGATAGCATTGCCCTAGTAGTAATCTCTACTAACTTGAACTTCTCTCGTAGGCGTTTCCGTTCAAGCTTGACATGCTGGAGTTCGTCTTGGGATTGGTCCAAAGCGAAGCCCACAGATGCTACCTCCTTCCCAAGCTCGGATAAGTGGGCTTTATAAGGGTCGAGTCTACTGGATGAAGCCATCGACTACTCTTTCTGCATTAACCATTAACATATTATTAAATCATTAAGAGTAAGTTAATATACTACTCAAAAAGATTGGGTCGTTACATTCTTCCCCCCATAAGAAATTTCGTCCCCGAAATTTATACTTGAGGCCTAGTCGAAAAGGTGAGGGTTCTTTTGCTTCATTGTTTCCTCAGGATCCCAAGTCGCCTCTTCATACATATGATTCTTCCACAACACTTTCACAAGGTGGGTTGTCTTGTTTGGTAGAACCTTGTCTCTACGGTCCAAGATCTCCACTAGCTACTCTTCATAAGAGAGGTCATGTTCCAGTTGTACCACCTCTGGGTTCAGTACATGCGAAGGGTCGGGTATGTACTTCCTCAAGAGAGATAATGGAAGACATCATGAACTTGAGCTGGGTTCGGTGGAAGTGCTAGACGATAGGCCACTGCTCCTATGCGATCAAGGATTTCAAAGGGGCCAATGTACCTAGGGCTGAGCTTCCCTTTCTTCCCAAACCGTATGACTCTCTTCCATGGAGAAATTTTAAGGAAGACTTTTTCACCAACACCAAACTCCAAGTCCCTTCGACAATTGTCAGCATAGGTCTTCTGCCGACTCTGAGTAGCCTTTATGCGTTGTTGGATGGCATGAACCTGTTCTGTCATTTCTTGCACAAGATCAGGCCCAAGAAGCTTTCTCCCACTAGTTTCATCCCAACAAGTAGGAGTTCTACATCGCTTTCTATACAGAGCTCCATAGGGTTCCATATGAATACTCGCATGGAAGTTGTTGTTATAGGAGAACTCCACTAATTGGAGGTGTTGATCCCATCCACCTTTAAATTCCATTGAGCATAATCTTAACATGTCTTCGAGTGTCTAAATAGTCCTTTCAGATTGGCCATCAGTTTGAGGATGATAGGCTGTACTAAAATTCAATTCAGTATTCAGAGCATGTTGAAGACTTCTCCAGAATTTTGATGTGAATCTTGGGTCACGATCAGATACGATGGATAGTGGTACCCCATGCAGCCTTACCACTTCCTTCACATATATCTTGGAAAGCTGATCCAGAGAGAAATCTTCCCGAATAGAGATAAAATGGGTTGTCTTGGTGAGATGGTCCACAATAACCCATATCGCATTATTTCCTTTGGATGTTTTCGGGAGACCGGTTATAAAGTCCATAGTGATATTATCCCAGTTCCATACTGGTATGGGTAGCGGTTGTAATACACCCTTGGGAAGTTGTCGTTCTTCCTTTACTTGCTGACACACCAGGAACCTTGTAGTGTAATCAGCAATCTCCCTCTTCATGTTATCCCACCAATAATGATCACGAAGGTCTCTATACATCTTAGTGCATCCCGGATGTATAGAAAAAGTAGAGCTATGAGCTTCATCCATCAGTTCTTTCCTTATCTTCGGAATAGATGGGACACATAGTCTTGTAAGAAATTTCAATACACCTTCATGATCAATATTGAAATCAGAAAACTTCCCATCATTTACAGCCTCCAAGTTCTCCTGCAGCAAAGGATCTTCTTTTTGAGCCTTCTTGATCTTCTCTAGTAATGAAGGTTGAGAAATCATTTGGGATAGGGTTGATGAAGTCCCTTTCCTTATAATTCCCATGTCCAGTTTTACTAGATCATTAATCAAGGGCTCTCCTAGGATCCTCATTGTTGCTAGAACAACAAGATCTTTCCTGCTTAATGCATCCGCGACTTTGTTTGCTCTTCCAGGGTGATAATGAATTGAACAATCATAGTATCTAATAAGATCCAACCATCTCCTTTGTCTCATGTTCAATTATTTCTGTGTGAAAATATACTTTAGACTTTGGTGGTCAGTGTATATATCACATTTCTCCCCATAAAGATAGTGCCTCCATATCTTTAGAGCAAAAACAACTTCCGCCAGCTCTAGATCATGCGTAGGATAATTCTGCTCATGAATCATCAACTGTCGAGATGCATAAGCAATTACCTTGTCATTTTGCCTGAGGACTCACCCAAGCCCTTTCAGAGATGCATCGCTAAAAATAACGAATCCTTATCCGATAGAGGGTAGTGTTAACACAGGTGCAGAAACCAATCTCTTCTTCAGCTCTTGGAAACTTTCCTTGCATTCCTTTGTCCAGATGAACATAACCCCTTTTCGAGTCAACTTGGTTAGTGGATTAGAAATCCGTGAAAAGTTTTTCACAAACCTCCTATAATATCCCGCTAAACCAAGGAAACTACGAATCTCAGTTACTGTTGTGGGTTGAGGCCACTCCTCCACAACCATTGTCTTTGCAGGGTCAACCGAGATTCCTTTATTGGTTACGATGTGCCCCAAGAAAGCCACTTGTTGTAACCAAATCTCACACTTGCTGAACTTCCCATAGAGCCTCTCCTTCCGTAGAGTTTTCAAAATAAACCTCAGATGATCTTCATGCTCCTCGCGAATTTTTGAATATATCAAAATATCATCATTAAAAACTACCACAAAGTTATCAAGGTAGTCCTTAAAGACTCTATTCATCAAATCCATGAAAATAGCAGGAGCATTAGTCAAGCCGAAAGGCATAACAGTAAACTCATAATTCCCATATCTTGATCGGATGGCAGTCTTTGGAATATCTTCCTTCTTCACCCTCAGTTGATGATAACCAGATCGAAGGTCAATCTTAGAGAAGAATTGAGCCCCGAGAAGATGGTCAAATTAATCATCAATTATTGGAAGAGGATATATGTTCTTCACTGTGATCCCATTCAGTTCTCTATAATAAATACATAGCCGCATTGATCCATCCTTCTTCTTCACAAAGAGAACTGGTGCTCCCCATGGAGACACACTCGGTCGAATAAACCCCTTCTCCAACAAGTCTTGGATTTGTTTCTTTAACTCTTCTAGCTCCACATTTTCCATTCTATACGGAGTCTTTGATATCGGTTGAGACCCAGGTACGAGTTCAATGGAGAACTCTACCTCTCTTTCTGGGGGAGGTCCAGGTAACTCCTCAGGAAATACATCTATGTATTCTTAAACAATAGGAACATCTTCTATTTGTATGCTCCCTTTTCCTTCTTCATCATCACCGATTAACTCCATAAAGAAAGATATAGGAGGTGCTTCTAGATAGGGATCAGTTCGGGATATCTCTCCTTGGAAGATAACTGTAGGTCGTTCATTCAAGACTACTGAGATTTCCTTACTTCTGCATTTGATCATAGCATTATACTTTGAGAGCCAGTCCATCCCTAGTATAACGTCGAATTCTAACATGGGAATGAATACTAGATTTGCGATAAGATTGTTCTCACTAAAGTAAACACTAGAGTCTCTAAACACTGTTGATGCATGGATAATCCCACTTGGAGTCTTGACTGACAACTCTACCTCAAGCAATTCAGGGATTGATTCTATATTCCTTGAAATCTTGGAAGAAATAAAGGAATGCATAGAACCAGAATCAAATAAAGTACTTTCTAATTTTGAGAGGACGACAAGAGTACCTGCTACCACATCGTTCGGAACTTCAACTTTAGTTGTTGTGATAGCGAAAGCACGACCTTTCTCCCTTGGCCTCTGCTGAGGTTGATGGTGATTCCCCTCCACCGCCCTCGGATTTGGACATTGATTAAGAAAGTGTCCAAGCTGTCCACACTTGAAGCATGTGACTTCGGGTAGGGCCAGAACCATCTTTCCTCTGTCGTTAGTGTTGGGAAATTGAGGCTTTACATCACTACGACAATTCCGAGAAATATGGCCTTCTTTTCCACACCTATATCACTTACCACTTTCGATCAGAAGTTCCCCGAATGCTTCTTCCCACATTTATTGCATGTGGCATGTTGCATATGCTTTCCACCTCTTTCCTGATCAAAACCTCTTCCCAGGCTTGGTTCTAGAGTTCTCTTCTTCTCATTAGATTTGTGAGATCACTGTGTCTCCCCAAACTCTAGTTCAACTCTCATTGCACTTCGAAAAATTTCTTCATAGCTATCATAGTCCCTTTTGGCTAGATTCTTTCGTACATGAGGTCGTAGTCCACCAAAGAATATATCAACCTTCCTATTAGGGTCCATGACGAAGCTTGAGGTATAACGGGAAAGCCTTGTGAAGTTCATCTCGTAGGTTCCGACAGATTCGTTCTCCTTCTCCTTCAGCTCGAGAAACTCTTTCTCCATTCTCATTCTCATGGAATGAAGGAAATACTTGTTATAGAATATTCCCTGAAATTCTTCCTACTCCATAGCTTCCATCTCTCCTCGTGGATTCGTGTTTTTGATCAGTTCCCACCACTAATCAGCTTCTCCCTCTAGGCGGTAAACAACAAGGGTGACTTTTTCTTGTTCCAAACAATGAAGTACAGAAAAGATCTTTTCAATGGAGCTTATCCATTGTTCCGCAACCAATGGGTCAGTAGATCCACTGAATGTTGGCGGTCATTGACCCATAAAGGACTCAACAGAAAGTTTCTCCCTTCGTGGTGAGATCGGCCTCTCAGCTTGATTCAAGTTATTACTCATAACCTGAGTCAGTTGGTTCATCATTCGCATGAATGCTTCCATTCCGGCTTCCATCGGAGGGCCGTCAGCACATGGTGCATTGCGGTCACCATCGGCACAGTTTCTCCTATTGCCCGCCATTTTCTAAAAGAATAAAACCTTAGTGAGAAATGTATTTCATTTATGAATCTTTTAACTAAGACTTCATGCTTAGACAATTATACTTCTCTATAATTCCTTCATAATGATTCATAAAAAGTTTGGGATTAACCAAACATATCCCCCGGGAGTGTTGTAACCAAGAGTGCAGCAAGGCCTGTTATCATGCACATGTTCCCGTTCGATTCTAGCTCAAAGCGGTGTTTTCGGGTTTTACCCCTATGTATATCTGTGCCAGAGCCTCCTCTACCTACTCGTATCCAGACAGGGATGTATTTGTTTAATAAACCACTTACTCAATACTTACCAAAATACCAGGATGTTTTCCTATATCTAAACTTTTCTATAGGGTTATTCCTAATGTTTTTATATCCTAATTTCCACAAATAACTAAACCATCCTTTGATACCAACTATAACATCCCATCTTCTTATAACATAAACTTCCATTACATTACACAAAACTGAGGATCTTTAAGGTTTAGTGTCTTGGAAACCAGGAACATAATACATGAAAACAACATAAAGCATTCTTCTTAAACACTTGAAAGGTTTCTTCTTAAGTCCATCCTAGGTTCATTACAGAATCTCATAACCTGGGGACATACATCAAAAGAAAGGGTGAGCAGAAGGCCCAGTAAGGGAAAGAAGAGGAACATTTTACATGTGAACTTGATATACTTCAATAAGGATATGAAAAGAACTTTAAGGCATGAGAAAGAGGTCATGAGGCATTTCATAATAAAAATAACATTTTTCATAACTTGAAGATGTGGCTACATCATTTAACATAGACAATCATGAACATATCTCCAAGGTCCATCCCCAAGGTGTCGTTTGAAAATTTCCAAGGTTATTCACCAAGGTATCGTGAAAATTGTAATCTCTAGTGGTTACATCATTACCCAATGCATTAGAGCGCTATCAGGGCACACCCTTAAATTTGCCTTTATTATCATGTGAGCCACATATATCGTCCTCAAACATTTCATAAATAACCCATATAGCATAAAATAAATGGGTTTCATTTCATAATCATAACGTTTTAAAAAAACTGCTTTAAATACATGGTCCTTACGTCACCTTAAACCCACGGAAAGGGAAAGCGGGTCTCATGTATGTAAATCCCAGAATTTAAAATAGAACATTTTTGTATATATGTGAATACACTTGTAGAAATAAGAGCTTTGAGTATTCACTTCATAACATAAAATAATTTTTAGAAAAGAGAGAGGCATTTTGAGACCAAAATTCTGCAGCATAACGGCTATGTTTCGGGGTTTTATAAAACATTGAAAAGAGAGGGGACATGGGTCACCCACTCATAAATGATCCATAAAACAGTAGGGTGACAGAATAAGAAGGATTTATTGACGTGGCAATGAAATTTTAAGGACAAACCATTTGAAATGAAAAACATGGAAGGAAAAAAATAAGATTTCTTTTATGAAAATTCGGCAGCCTAACGGCGTCACTTAAACTTCAATAAAAATGAATTGACAAGATCAAATAGGGTCTCTCATTATATGATCATAATAGATCAGTATGATAGATATAGAGATCATACCCCAAAATAATAAAAAGGAACTTGAAAGACTTGACATGAAAATCGAACTTGAAAAATGAGAAGGGTGAAAGAATCCCTTAAAAATTCGGCAGCCTAACGGCGTCACTTAAACTTTCATAAAATGAAATTATGAGAGTAATAGAGGATCTCTCATCATATAAAAATGAAAAGGGACGTAAGAGTAATATAAAATAACATCCTCTCACATAAGAACATGGAGCTTAAACGGAATGACATAAAAGTGATTACATGAAAAGAAAGAGAGGGGTCAGATCCCTTACCTTAAAACGTAACTCTTAAAACTCAATGGTTTGGACCTTGAGGGCTTGGGGCCACCTTGGGAGGACTACTTGAAAGGTAAGGATACCAGAACATAGTTGGGGAAGAGTTGGGAGTGAAAACTAAAGGAGGAAAGGGTGGGTATTTATAGGGAAAGTGAGGGGACAAGGCATTAATGGCCAAGGGACACCTCACTAGTGGTTTTAGAAAAACCATGGGCTTGCCCATGGTATTTGCCCATGGTATTGGCCACTTGGGACACCTCATACCTTATCTTACTATTCATAATTCGACCATATTGAATATATACTTAATACATCATTTAATGATGTCATTAAACACCCGTAACTTAAAGACTATATTTTCACTATTCATCGAAAATTCAACTTTCTTAGAATAATCCCAAAATTTCACCTTAACCAAATATCAATGCTCTGATTTCAAAAATGAAATCCATTTTATTAAAATAATTTTCTAAATATTTTTAATTTAATTTTTAAATAAAAACACTATTCATCGAAAATTCATTTTTTTCAGAAAAATCCCCAAAAATTACCTTAACATAATATCGATGCTCTGAGTTCAAAAATAAAGTCCGTTTTACAAAAATAAATTTCTAATTATTTTTAATTAAATTTTTAATTAAAAAACACTATTCATCCGAAAAAACTAATACTTGACTAATAATTTATGAAACTGTTATTTACCCATTTTATTGAATCACATTACATAATCTAGGTGTCTAAATTATATTAAAATTTTCTTTGAGTGAAATTACTAATCCATTTGGTCACATTACTAATCCTAAGCGTAAAATCACTATTTATAATTTACTATTCATCGAAAATTAAGTTGATCTTATTAGACTCCAAATTCATTACTGAACACTTTTGTAGAAGACCATTTTTTAAAAATCATTATACATCATTAATTATTTAGGGTTTTCATAAATATTTTAAAATATCCTTTTTTTCAAAATTCATTAATAAAATATATCCTAAAATTTTCCGGACAAAAGAAATTACACAACCATCACTAAAGGAAGAGATCTCAATTTATTAACTCGAAAGGATTACACAAGGATGCTAGGGTCTCGTCACATAGCCCCTTATAACACCAGCATATGACCTAAGTGTAAGGTGTTCTATGGTGAGAGAATCTGAGGGAGTCTCAGATAACATTGCCCTAGTAGTAATCTCTACTAACTTGAACTTCTCTCGTAGGCGTTTCCGTTCAAGATTGACATGCTGGAGTTCGGCTTGGGCTTGGTCCAAAGCGAATTCCACAGATTCTGCCTCCTTCCCAAGCTCTGATAAGTGGGCTTCATAAGGGTCGAGTCTACTGGATGAAGCCATCGACTCCTCTTTCTGCATTAACCATTAACATCTTATTAAATCATTAAGAGTAAGTTAATATACTACTCAAAAAGATTGGGTCGTTACACCTATGGTCCACATCACTGATTTACAGACAGTATGTGTATATAGATATCTAATAAAAAATTTAACATGTGTTTTTTATTTGGGGTAATATTTCAGTTTTTATTCTCTATATTTTATCATAGGATATGTTAGAAAATGTTTTTAAAATATTAACAAATAATATTTTTCAAAAAAATTACATGTTTTCCAAAAACACATTAAATATTAATTTCTATAAAAATTCAATGATATTCATTACAATACCTGTAAAATATTTATTGTAGCCATACCACTTGGTTTATTGAATGTTTGAGGTTTCCTTTTTCATAATGACATATTGAATTTTCAAGATATACCATTATACATGAAAAAACCCAATTTAAGTATCTATAGATTTGATTATGGGATGTTGTTACGAAGTAAATACTCATATCAATCCATATATATGAATAAACTACATTTATTTTAGTCTGATAGTGGTATCAAGATGATAAGTTTCCTATGATTATAAAACATAATTTTAAGGAAAATAAAACCTAACATATTTCATATATCCAGAAATAGATAATCTTATAAGTTGGATTTCATGTTTTAAAATATATTCTTAGATCAATGGAAAGATTCTATCACCAATGTAGATATAGTCGTGTTTGAGTCATACTGTGAAGGACTCATGATGGGTGAACCCAATAATATACATGAATACAACGTGGTGTGGTTTTTAGAATCATAGGTGGATCCACGGAGGGATAGGTATATATATATATTTTTAACAATCCAATCACTAGATATTTAATTTAGAATTTTGTATAAGAATATATAATGAAATCTATATGAAGAAAATTGATACATAGATGTATGATTTTTGTACCCATTAGTTCTAAATATGATTTTGGTTGAAGAATTCGAGGGTCTGGAGACATAAGCTTCTAATCAATAATATGTGAATTCATAATGTTATGGAACTAGAAGTTGTAATAGAAACCTAATAGTCAAATACAACCAACATAGGATTCAAACATTGATGTAATTGAATAATTTTACAGTTTAGAAATTATGAAACAAGAATATATTCAGATTAACCGATACGTTCAAAAGAGTATGCTCAGTTAAGGAAGTTTGTATTTTTGACTCAAAATATACATGTTCTAAATATTACTTAATCCATAGAAGATGAAAACATGATTAAAATAATATTATATGAATTTAATCATTATTAATAATTGGGTAACATGAATGATGTGCATGTAGTTTTTTTTCATTTAGTAGTAGTTGATGAGATACTATTGAGGAAGATGTTCGTATAATTCGTATAGTGGCATCTCAGAGCTAAAGATTGATATTGTTCGTGAGTCTGAGGATGGTAGTATAATATTATATGGATCATGTATATATATTTTGATTTCAATTAGAATAATAAAGTGATTCAAATAGATATCGAATATCATGAAAAAACATTGTCACAAGGATGATACCTTCTCCTGACCAATATAGGTCTGGAGTAGAATATGATAACTAATAACCCAATAATGGTGATACCTTCTTGAATATTGGGATGTTTGTTATTAAAAAATTGGTACTTTGTTCTTTCAACATTAAAGAAAACCAATGAAACATCACTAATAAGTAGAATAAATACTAGTCCAATGAAACCATACCTTTTTATACAGTTCATGAGAGCATCCAAATTAATGTTTGAATATATCCTAATATTTAAGAGGCTTTCAACATATTTCTATAGTGTCTGGACAAAACTGCATTCCATAAAAGGATTTTGGAAGTCATCATCATCCATAGGGAATATGTATCATGATGATACAATATACTATCCTTCCCTCTTTAATTGTTCATTGGTCGGAAACCTGTTTCCCTGAATTTTTCATAGAATAGAAAATCATGAAGGTTTTATAAAGTGTACCATAAATTTCATCATCCATTATGGTGGTGAGGTTGATCTAGTGTTATAACACTTTTAGTAGCCTTTTTCAATAAAGATACCCATTATATTATTATTCCAAATAAGTGTATCTCAGTCATGGAATGCATATAATTAGTATCATTCATGTTCATTTCTGGGAATTAAAACCATTTCTTCTGGAACTACCATAGCTCAATGATGGCCTCAAACTATGAGAAACTATCCACCAAAGTAGCTTGAGGAAATAAAACCTTTTCTTTTGGAACTACCATAGCTCAATGATGGCCTCAAACTATGAGAAATTATCCACCAAAGTAGCTTGAGGACACTTAAATATGTGGAATCCCACCAACTTGATAAAATAATTGGAAAGGCATAACTAATCATTTTGTAAAATATTACATTGACATTTATAGTTTTCATTAATAGAAACTCATAGAGAACCCCTAAAGATCAACATGAAAATCAAATAGTCATTTCAAATACCAATTTATCAATCCATGTAGAATATACTAATAAATTTCATATATAAAGATCATTAACATTGGTGTTGTTTTTTATGTAGGTTCTGGGCATAGCGGATGCTCGTGGGTGGATGTGCCCACTTGTCTTCTTATCATTAGGAATGATCAATCCGGGTTCAATACGATGATAAAAGACAGTCTCCACAGATCGAATCATAGAAGTAGACAAAGAAGAAGGATGGTCCCCTAAACACAAATGAGGACCATCATAGGTTGATTATATTTAAATTAATTAATTTACAGGAAGTACCTTTTTGGTGTTCTTTATTCGTTGATATTCTTGATCACATTATGATGTGATTCATCGTTGCGTCGCAGAATCCATGTGTATACTTCCTCTATCGGTGATCCACATGTGCACCACGTATCTCTGGACGTCACACAAGGATTCTATGAGTGTTATCATGCAGAAACCATTTCTTGTGTTGTCCGGCTTAGATTTTTTTTATCTGATGGAGGAGGATATCTCTCGATCTTTAGAGAGTTCTTGGAGGAAGGAGTTCTCTCGGCATTGAGTGAATTATCTATAATTTTTGTGCACAATGATTAAGGAAAAGTTTTGGGGTTTTGAGGATATTTATAGTTAGGTTTGTGGATGTAGAGTTATGACAATAAATAAGCATGTTAATCCTTTTATTAATTTCATTAACTCTTATTGAAAAACACCCACATGTTGAATCGTTAATTCCTTGACATATGCCCACACTTATTATAATAAATATGATTTTATAAAACAATAAAATTTATTCAAAATATCAACTGGAAAAACTACACGGTGTGTAATAATTAATACAGGGTGTGTAATTGGTTTTTCAAAAAACTACACAGTGTGTAATCATTAATACAATGTGTGTACTTGTTTTTCGTTAACATTCCAAAATGAAAACTGCAAAGTGTGTAATCATTAATACACGATGTGTATATCTTGAATTCATTTTATTCTTCCTATATAATTTAAAATGATTTAGGCTTCTATGAATAATTATTAAACCACATATGGGAATAATCTTTATTCAACATGAGATACTTGGATACACATAGTGTGTGAACCTCTAGGCCTCTATATCATTGGCATTAGGCAGGCATGCCTAAAGTCCAAGATTACTGTCTATCAATGGGTCAAGGCACCCAAGAGAAAGAAGTTGACACTGCATTGATGTGTCACCTCATTTGAATGATTACTGTGTAATTTAATCCCTCTGTCTCAATATCTCATCAATAAGATTTCTTGGCAGTGTCATAAACCTATATGCTTGATCATCCGTTCTTTGACGTCTAGAAATAAACTCATCATTACACCATGGAAATGGAATTTTGGTGAGAGTTCTATTTCAATCAAATGAACCAAGATATCTATTTCCATAAATATGGAAGGGACAAATTCTTCCTCGACTTATCCATTAACAACATGTCATTCGTGACGCACCCAACATACCCAACTTCCCGCTATCTGTCTTCATGATGGTATTCGTAAGAAAATCAAAGTGAACGTGTGATGACATAAATTAATGATAATCATATTGTCTATGGACCATTTCACATACCCATAGATAGTAATTTCCAATTACACAAAGACATGAAGAATGACTATTGGTGGGTCTGTCCTCATAATCTCCCCTCTTGTAGATTACCAAGTGTGAACTCCATGAGAGAGATTCTCGTCTTCTTATGAGTACTCGCACATGAATGTATGTATACTATGTGTCCTATAATAGCATGTCATCCAAACGTAGAACATTATTTAAGAATATTGTTAAACCCTTTCAAGGTTCTAACTATAGATGGGAACTTCTATGACCTTATTAATGCAACAAATATTCTAGAACATCATTATTTTATAGTGACACATAACAATGAACAATAAGAGTACATTCATATAATCTAAGTACAAAAAGTTGGTTCTTAGGACACCAACTCTAACAAAATCCCACTTGGACTAGATCCAACTGCCTAGGACTTTTAGTCCGCTAAATCTCACATGATGATCATGTTTCTGCTAAGTCACAAATTTAGTCAAGGGGTCCGCCATGTTGTCTTCCGTGCAAATACTACTCAATGAAAATTCACCTCACGGAGAAAAATTCCTCAAGAGATGATACTTCTTAAGTATGTGCTTTGTCCGCTGATGAGACCATGGCTCTTCTGCAAGTGATACCTCTGCTGTATCATCACAATAGAGTTTGATAGTATCATTACTACTAGGTACTACATCAAGATCATGGACGAAGCTTCACATCCATGCCGCTTCTTTAGTTTCCTCAGAAGATGTGATATACTCGGACTCTACTGAAGAATTTACCAACACACTTTTCATTGAGCCCTTCTAGCTCACTATACCTCCATTCAAACTGAAGATGTATCCAGTCCGTTACTTCATGTCATCTTGATCAGTCTGGAAACTAGCATCAATATCTCCTCTGATGATTAGTTCTTCATCTTCTCCATAAACCAGGAACATATCCTTAGTACGCCTCAGATACTTAAGGATAGTCTTTACTGGTATCCAATGGAAGTGTCCTAGATATTCTTGATATCTACCCACCACAGTTATTGATTAAGAAACATCTAGCCTTGTACATAGCATAGAATAAATGAATTACCCCATCACAGAAGCATATGGGATCCTTGCCATTTTATTTCTTTCTTCATGTGTCTGAGGACACATTTTTTTGGAAAGATGAATTCCATGTGACACAAGGAACAATCCACTCTTAGAATGTTCTATACTGAATCACATCAGTATCTTGTCAATGAATGTGCTTTGACTATGGCCCATAATTCTCTTGGATCTATCACGATGGATCTTGATCCCAAGAACATATGCTACCTCGCCAAAGTCTTTCATAGAGAAGCATTTATCCAACCATGCCTTAACTGACTATATGACATGTACTTCATTTCTAATTAGTAATATGTAATCAACATATACTGTAACATCCCAATTAAGTAATGAGTAATAGGTATTTTTATCTATAAATGAACTAGATAGTGTTTTAGTGGCTTAAAATGAAAATAAATCCAATCTTAAGCATGGAATACACCAATATTTTTAAAAGATTGTTTTACTGCCTTTTGATGGAAAACCATTTTTGAATATATCTTTTGACAATTTTATAATATATGTTTGTCAAAATAAACTTATTCTTTATGATTGGGACATCAAAATTTACTTTGTGTGAATTTTTGGTATTTTTCTGATAATGTTCATTTTTTAATGAATAGTGAAAAATACTGCATTTTACATCAAAACTGCTTCTTAATCTAATTTATTTATACGATTAGATTATCTTTTGAATTGGTATTAATGTGTAATCTGAATATATTTTTACCATTTAATCAAATGGTGGTCATTGTAATAAATTTCACTTTGAAATTGGACTTAAACTGGTGTCAATCTTTTGATACTTATTGTTTCATAAAACACGCTATTTGCTCTGACAGCGGGAATTAATTATTAAATTAATTAATGCGACTTATATGTTTTGAATTTTGTAAAATAGACTTCATTTTTTAATTCATAATATCAAATATAGCTTAGGGTGAAGTTTTGGTATTTTTCTGAAAAACTTCAATTTTTGATGAATAGTGAAATCACTAAGTGGTAGTTAAAGAAACTGATTTTTCATTTAAATGATATTTTTCCACCAAATCCTACATACAAGGTTGTCATTAAGAAGTAAAATGTGGTTCAATGGGATTAAAATAATTTTTTGGTGTATAATAACTTATTAAGTTCTTAATCGCGATTAAAGGTAATTAGTGTAGTTTATGGTAAAAATAATGCTTTTATAAAATGAGGTGAGCTTGACACATGTACTACCATCATTGGATGTGTCATGGACGACCAATACAAGCCATGGGTAAACTTGGGGACCCCATGGAGCCACATTGGTTGGGAAATGACATAAATAACTTTTTATTTAATATTACTGTAAAAATGACACTATCATAAATTGTTTTAGTAAAACAATTTTAAGAAGGGGTTATACTAATCATAATTTTGTATATAAATACTCTTTGCAAAGATAAAAAGATTTCCTACATCAGGATATTTGTTTTATAATTTTTAGACATTAAATAAAATAATTTAATTATGACATCATGATGATGCAACGATGACCTCATTAATGAATAGTTTAAAAAAATGAAACGATAATATAAAATCTAAGACCTACACTTGTACAAAAACTATTGGATGGGAATATTTCAAAGCCTTATCATATTATCTTCGGAATATATCAATTTGGGACCTTATAAATTGGGAACACTTTTGAAAATAAAATAATAGTTTCATGATTTCCAAAAGTGACCCTCCTCTCCTCTTATAAAAGGCCCCCACCTCTACCTCATTTCACACACTCCTAAAGCCTTTGGCTCGCCCATCCCCTGCCCATTTACTCTCTCCACATCCCTCTCCTAATACTAGAGGATTCCCTTTGGGCATAATCCTTTCAAAGGAAGCCTTTAGGCTCAAATAAAAAGTAGTTACACTTTTAAAGGTAATTCATTATCTCATGTTCATTTGTTTTATTTTGCTTCTACAACCCCTAAAATATTTTTATTTACTTCTTTTGTAACAAAACCAGTATCTTCAATATACTAGTATGTTGGTATAAGATTTATTCGAGCTACACTCTCACACAACTACATAAAATGGTTAAAGAACATACGGTTTCCGTGGATGGCGAAATTCTGCCTCCCGAAACGATGATTGTTCAATACTCATTTAACACCTTCAAAAGTGGCCATTATGATGTCACTATTTTTATATATGATATATAATATGTTTATTCTTTCCTTAATCTTCTGTATTTTTCATTTATTGCATACCATTATTGTTTCCATTATGGGTAAACACGGTATCTTCATTTTAGGAAGTGCGGACTACCGCCCCCTGAAAGTGGTTTGATTCGTTAATACCATATGTGGGATGTGTAAAGGATAATGATAATGATATTATATATGTTATTATACTGGAATTATAATATACTCTTATATAATTATGATTCCATTCCAGAAAATACAAAATGGAAATGGAAGTAGCGTTCATGCGTACGTACGGCTTACCGTCTCCATGAACGGTGCATTTCATTTCTTACCTCTAAATGTGAAGTAATATTATAAATACATGTATTTGATGAATATATATGATATATATGTTATCCAACTCATTAATATCATTCTGGATATAACGAACCTTTGACCAAATTAACAACATGTAAGTGTAAGAAGTCTATTTTTGACTTAAGAACCAAATACCGACAAAATGAACATTATTCACTTAAATGATTACATTATGTTAATAACATGGTATAAAAGTAATAATGAACTTGGAAAAGTTCTTAAGAAAGTATAGATTAACTCATGTTTATTATACAGGAGATTAAAGAACGGTCGGGTCAAGTCGGATATGAGGTATGGGACTTCGTCTCAATCTCCTTTTATTGAGGAATATTTTTTTTACACACAACCTTCTCTTATACGGTGTATAAACCCCTTTGACTTTTACGTTTATCCAAAAGGAATATTTTTTATATGAAGCTTTTTACTAAACGACAAAAGGGAATGTTTTTGTCGTACGTATACGGTGACAACGACTTCTCTGCCGCCGTGACCGTTATTTGAGTTTTGGCTTCCTCTTAAAGCCATACCTTCTTTTTAAAAGAAAAATAAAAACCATGTTTTAATTTTCTTTTATTTCGGTATTGAAAATTGTTTTCATGATGTTTCTATATCAATGTGTTGTATTGATATCTTGTGATTGAAAGGTGGACATGTTATGTTTCCTTTATGCATGTTTTATGTGATTCGATTATGTTGAGGTTCTTGGGCATTATTATGAAGACGGGTGGTTCCGTGATAAACTAAGGGCGGGTGAGCCCGATATAGCTCTCCAATGCATTGGGTAACACGATGGAGTGAAACGTTACGGTTTCTCCGAAGAGATTTTAGGGAATATACTGTGATGGGTATTCCAAACGTAACCAATAGGGTTACTCCCTACGTAAGAATGTTATGAATCCCTCAAGTTACCTTTATGTATTATGATTTCTCTGATTTATTCATGATTTGATAAAGTATGTTAAAGTGCTTATGTTTTATGGGTAAAGTATGATCTCATCCTTATGTATATATGTA
Organism: Viscum album; assembly: GCA_963277665.1. NCBI lineage: Eukaryota > Viridiplantae > Streptophyta > Magnoliopsida > Santalales > Viscaceae > Viscum > Viscum album. The sequence goes on from OY728137.1 coordinate 1,217,074,619, forward strand.
ACCATGTTTCCTTTCCATATTTTTATATCCCTTACTGAGCTTTTTATGCTCATCCCATGTTTTTTTGAAATTTTTTTCACAGGTCAATGGAAAGGTACATGATATGATGATAGTGTCAAGGAAGTGTCAAGAAAGATTACATGTTTATTTTAAATATGTTTCCATTGATGGGAATGAAGAATACTATCTTTATGTAACCACTTTGTTTATATGTGGAATGTAATGCATGTTTTATGATCTAATTCTCTAAAACTCTAAACCCGAAAAGATCCACAATGTGAAATCTTGTAATAACTCAAGATTAAGTAAGGTTTAAGGTTGGGGCCTTATAGTTGGTATCAAAGGTCGGTTTATATAACTTTAGGAGTTAGAATTATATTAAATGATTATACAAAAATATTTTTTTTGAAATGATATAGAATTTGATGATTACCATGTTGCTTCAACTAAGACATGTTTGTTCAGAATGGTTTTCCGCAGAGGAAACAATGCAGCTATGTTGGGACGACATCAGGAGGAAGACAACCTTCCTAATCAGCAACCTGAGATGGTAGGAATTGGAACTGAACAGTTTGTTGCAGTAATGGCGCAGTTGAATCAAGCGATAAATGGTGGTGGTATCCATACACGAGATCAGCCAGATCAACCACAAAGGAACATGTCAGTGGTGGAACATTTCATGAGGCAACATCCTCTATCATTCAGAGGATCATCTGACCCTGTGCTAGCCGAAGGGTGGATTAAAGCACTGGAGAAGATTTTTGATGTCATGGGGTGTTCAGACAATCGAAATTTTAGTCTTGTTATTTACCGTTTGGAGGGTGAGGCAGATCAGTGGTGGTATATGGTTAAAAATATTAGGGACGCCGATGAGATTGATGCTCTTGACTGGGATGAATTCAAAGGTATGTTTCTTGAGAAGTATTTTCCTAAGGCTGTTCGACATAGGATGGAAAAGCAATTCTTGGAATTGAGGAAAGAGGAAGACTCAGTGGCTACCTATAATGAAAGGTTCACTCGATTGGCAAGGTATGCTCCAAATTTTATCTGAGACCTTGATAGTAAAATCAATCATTTTTACTCAGGATTAAAGCCACAATATCGAAGGGAATTAGCTTCTCATGAGTTTAAAAGTTATGAAAAGATTGTTCGATGTGATGAGAAGGTGGAAATGGAGTTTTCCGATGATCAAGTGTTCTATAACAACCAATAGATGAAGAGACCGAGGTGGCAGGAGAAAGGTAAGAATTCTTCGAAAAAGTCTGATGGTAAGAAAACTAAGTTTCTAGTTTGTGATAAATGTGGAAAAAGGCATGCTGGGGAATGTCTTCTGAATTCTGGAATGTGCTACCGATGTGGTAAGATGGGACATAAGGCTCGTGATTGTACTGAAAAGGATCAAGGTGATGGTAAGACCAAATTTAATTTACAGTTAGTAAAATGTTATAAGTGCAATGAGATGGGTCACTATGAAAACGAGTGTCCGACAAAGATCTTGAGTGATGGGAAGCAGTTAGACTACAAGCAGAAAGGGGTGGTGAAATCCTTTGCAACTACTTCAGCAGATGTCGGGCCATCAAATGAAGTTGTATCGGGTACTTTGTTTGTTTTTTCAGATTATGCCAATGTGTTATTTGATTCGGGGTCTACACATTCTTTCATCTCTGAAACCTTTTCTAGTAAAATGAGAATACCATATCAAGAAATGACTCCTGAACTTTTGGTAAAAACACCTGGGGGGAATGTTGAGGCAAAAAGAATTTATAAGAATCTTCCTATCCTTATCTGTGGAAAGAACCTACTTGCAAACCTTATTGTTTTACCTCTAGTAGAGTTTGATGTTATCGTGGGTATGGATTGGCTCTCAATTTACCATGCTAAGATTGACTGTAGAGCTAAATAAGTTTCTTTTCAGAAAGTCTTTCAGTTTGTGTACAAGAATGAACCCTTACTATTAATAACATATCAAGAGTCCGAGAAACTTGTAAAAGATGGAAATGAATGTTACCTTGCACATATTGTTGAAAACAAGGGAACTGTTCAGATTAATTATGTGCCAGTGGTAAATGAGTATCCTGATGTTTTTCATAATGAGTTGCCTGGAATAATACCGGATCGGAAAGTTGAATTTACAGTTGACTTAGTTCCTGATGCTAAGCCAATTTTAAAACCCCCTTATCGAATGGCTCAAATTGAAATTTTAGATTTGAAGGAGCAATTGCAAGATTTATTAGAGAAAGGATTCATCTGACCTAGCACATCACCATGGGGTTCTCCTGTTTTATTTGTTAAAAAGAAAGATGGTTCTATGAGACTTTGCATTGATTATAGAGCCTTGAATAATATTATTGTTAAGAACAGATATCCTTTGCCTCATATCGATGATTTGTTTGATCAGCTCTAGGGAGATCACATTTTTTCAAAGATTGACTTGAGATCGGGGTACCATCAGCTAAAGGTAAAGGAGGCATATATTCCGAAGACCGCGTTCCGTACATGATATGGCCACTATGAATTTGCAGTAATGCCTTTTGTGCTAACCAATGCACCTGCTGTATTCGTGGACATAATGAATAGAATTTTCCATGTGTTCTTGGATAAGTTTGTGGTGGTTTTTATTGATGATATTTTGGTGTTTTCTAAAAGTAAAGAGGAGAATGAAAGTCATTTAAGGGTTGTTTTGAAAACCATAAAAGAAAAGAAACTATATGGAAAATTCAGCAAGTGTGAGTTTTGGTTGCAACAAATTTCTTTCCTTGGTCACATTGTTTCTAAAGATGGGATAACCGTTGATCCTGCAAAAACAAAGGTTGTTGAAGAATGTCCAAGACCCACAAATGTAACCAATATTCATAGTTTTCTTGGTTTGGCAGGCTATTACCAAAGGTTTGTTAGAAATTTTTCACGGTTATCTGGTCCAATAACTAAGCTAACTCGGAAGGGTGTTAAGTTTATCTGGACAAAAGAATGTGATGATTGTTTTCAAGAACTGAAAAGAAGATTGGTAAATTCTCCAGTTTTGGCACTACCTTCCAGAAAGGGTGAGATTGTCATCTACAACGATGCTTCATTGAAAGGACTAGGTTGCATCCTAATGCAGAATGATCAGGTAATTGCTTTTGCTTCACGTCAATTGAAAACACATGAGGTAAATTACCCAACACATGATTTGGAATTAGCTGTTGTTGTTTTTGCTTTGAAAATTTGGAGGCATCATTTGTATAGAGTAAAGTGTGAAATATATACTGATCAGAAATGTTTAAAGTATATATTCACTCAGAAAGAGTTAAACATGAGACAGAGGAGATGGCTGTAATTAATCAAGGATTATGATTGTACAATTCATTACCATCCAGGAAAAGGAAATAAAGTGGCTGATGCTTTGAGTCGAATAATTAATGCTTCATTAGCAATGTTTCGTTTGGAACGTGATCCTTTGGTTAAGGATTCGATGAACTTTGGAATAGAAGTTGTTGGTGCAGTAAGTTCTTCTTTTTTGTTTCAGGTATTAGTGAGATCATCTTTATCAGATAGAATAAAGCAAGCACAGAAGCAAGACAGTGAGTTGGAGAAAAAGGTAGAGCTGGTTCAGAAAGGTATGTTTCCTGAATTCAACATTGATAATGATTGTGTTTTGAGATTTGGGAAGATATTGTGTGTACCTTGTGATTCATAGTTGAAGAGAGAGTTATTATGTGAAGCTCATAGTTCTCCGTTTTCAGTTCAACCTGGCAGTACTAAGATGTATAGAGATCTCTGGGAGTATTACTGGTGAGATGGAATGAAAAGAGATATTGCTGATTTTACTGTGAAGTGTTTGACTTGTCAGCAAGTTAAAGCAGAGCGGGAGTTACCGAAAGTGATGCTTCAGCCTTTACCAGTGCCAGAGTGGAAATGGGAGAATATATCCATGGACTTTGTTGTGGGATTACCGAAGACATCTCAAGGTAATAATGAAATCTGGTTTATTATTGATCTCTTGACCAAATTTTCTCATTTCCATGCAATACGCGATAATTTTTACCTAGATAAACTTTCCCATTTGTATCTTAAATAGATAGTCAGGTTACATGGAGTTCCCCTCTCCATTGTATCTGATCATGATCCTGGGTCACTTCTAACTTTTGAAAAGGCCTTCAGAAGTCGTTGGGTACTGAATTAAATTTTAGTACAGCTTTTCATCCTCAATCAGATGGGCAGTCAGAACGAACAATTCAGACATTGGAGGATATGCTACGAGCTTGTTCTATGGATTATCAGGGAAGATGGGACCAACATCTTACTTTGGTTGAATTTTCATATAATAACAGTTTTCATTCCAGTATACAGATGGTACCATTTCATGAATTATATGGGAAGCGGTGTCGAACACCATCTTTCTGGGATGAAGTGGGTGAAAGGATGTTGATGGGACCGGAATTGGTAGAAGAGATGGCAGAAAAAGTTCAGCTGATTCAGAAGCACATGAGAACATATCAGAGCAGGCAGAAGAGTTATGTGGATAACCGGAGGAAGGATCTATCTTTCGAGGTAAGTGATCATGTTTTTCTCAGAGTATCACCATGGAAAAGTGTGATGCGATTTGGTAAGAAAGGAATGTTGAGTCCTAGGTTCATTGGACCATATGAAATTCTGAGAGAGTTGGATCAGTTGCATACCAGGTGGCTTTACTTCCGAGTTTATCTCAGGTACACAATGTTTTTCATGTTTTGATGTTGAGAAAGTATATGCCAGATCCATCTCATGTTTTGAGTCCAGAGGTAGTTCAGCTGGAAGATAACCTATCTTATGAGGAAGAACCGGTACAGATTCTTGACCACAGAGAGCAAGTGTTACGTAATAAGGTGATTAAGCAGGTAAAGGTTTTTTGGAAAAACCACATGATGGAAGAGGGAACATGGGAATCTGAAAATTCAATGAGGGATATGTACCCCCATTTATTCGATAAGTAAATAAATTGCGGGGACAAAATTTTCTAAAGGGGGGAAGGATGTAACATCCAAAGTAAGTAATGAGTAATAGATATTTTTATCTATTAATGAACTAGATAGTGTTTTAGAGGCTTAAAATGAAAATAAATCCAATCTTAAGCATGGAATACACTAATATTTTTAAAAGATTGTTTTACTGCCTTTTGATGACAAACCATTTTTGAAGTTATCCTTTGACAATTTTATAAGCTATGTTTGTCAAAATAAACTTATTCTTTATGATTGGGACATCAAAATTTACTTTGTGTGAATTTTTGGTATTTTTATGACAATGATCATTTTTTAATGAATAGTGAAAAATACTGCATTTTACATCAAAACTGCTTCTTAGTCTAATTTATTTATATGATTAGATTATCTTTTGAATTGGTCTTAATGTGTAATCTGAATATATTCTTACCATTTAATCCAATGGTGTTCATTAGAATAAATTTCACTTTGAAATTGGACTTAAACTAGTGTCAATCTTTTGATACTTATTGTTTCATAAAACACGCTATTTGCTCTGACAGCGGGAATTAATGATTAAATTAATTAATGTGACTTATATGTTTTGAATTTTTTAAAATAGACTTCATTTTTGAATTCATAATATCAAATATAGCTTAGGGTGAAGTTTGGTTATTTTTCTGAAAACCTTCAATTTTTGATGAATAGTGAAATCACTAAGTTGTAGTTAAAGAAACTGATTTTTCGTTTAAATGAAATTTTTCCACCAAATCCGACATACATGGTTGTCATTAAGAAGTAAAATGTGGATCAATGGGATTAATATAATTTTTTGGTGAATAGTATCTTATTAAGTTCTTAATCCCGATTATAGGTAATTAGTGTAGTTTAAGGTAAAAATAATGCTTTTATAAAAGGAGGTGAGCTTGAAACATGTCCTACCCTCATTGGTTGTGTCATGGCCGATCAATACAATCCATGGGTCAACTTGGGGACCCCATGGAGCCACTTTGGTTGGGAAATGACATAAATAACTTTTTATTTAATATTAAAGTAAAAATGACACTAACATAAATTGTTTTACTAAAACAATTTTTAGAAGGGGTTATACTAATCATAATTTTGTCTATAAATACTCTTTGGAAAGATAAAAAGATTTCCTACATCAGGATATTTGTTTTATAATTTTTATACATTAAATAAATTAATTTAATTATGACATCATGATGATGCAACGATGACCTCATTAATGAACAATTTAAATAAAATGAAATGATAATATAAAATCTAAGACCTACACTTGTCCAAATACTATTGGATGGGAATATTTAGAAGCCTTATCATCTTATCTTCTAAATATATCAATGTGGGACCTTAGAAATTCGAAACACTTTTGAAAATAAAATAATAGTTTCATGATTTCCAAAAGTGCCCCTCCTCTCCTCTTATAAAAGGCCCCCACCTCTACCTCATTTCACACACTCCTCAAGCCTTTGGATCGGCCATCCCATGCCCATTTACTCTCTCCACATCCCTCTCCTCATCCTAGAGGATTCCCTTTGGGCAGAATCCTTTGAAAGGAAGCCTTTAGGCTCAAATCAAAATGAGTTACACTTTTAAAGGTAATTCATTCTCTCATGTTCATTTGTTTTATTTTGCTTCTCCAACCCCCTAAACACTTTTTATTTACTTCTTTTGTATCAACACCAGTATCTTCAATATACTAGGATTTTGTTATAAGATTTATTTGAGCTACACTCTCACACAACTACATCAAATGGTTAAAGAACATACAGTTTCCGTGGATGGCGAAATTCTGCCTCCCGAAACGATGATTGTTCAATACTCATTTAACACCTTCAAAAGTGGCCATTATGATGTCACTATTTTTATATATGATATATAATATGTTTATTCTTTCTTTAAGCTTCTGTATTTTTCATTTATTGCATACCATTATTGTTTCCATTATGGGTAAACACGGTATCCTCATTTTAGGAAGTGCGGACTACCGCCCCCTGAAAGTGGTTTGATTCGTTAATACCATATGTGGGATGTGTAAAGGATAAAGTTATTCATATTATATATGTTATTATACTGGAATTATAATATACTCTTATATCATTATGATTCCATTCCAGAAAATACGAAATAGAAATGGAAGTAGCGTTCATGCGTACGTACGGCTTACCGTCTCCATGAACGGTGCATTTGATTTCATACCTCTAAATGTGATGTAATATTATAAATACATGTATATGATGAATATATATGATATATATTTTATCCAAATCATTAATAGAATTCTGGATATAACGAACCTTTGACCAAATTAACAACATGTAAGTGTAAGAAGTCTATTTTTGACTTAAGAACCAAATACCGACAAAATGAACATTATTAACTTAAATGATTACATTATATTCATAACATGATATAAAAGGAATAATGAACATGAAAAAGTTTCTTAAGCAAGTAGAGATTAACTCAAGTTTATTATTCAGGAGATTAAAGAACGGTCGGGTCAAGTCGGATACGAGGTATGGGACTTCGTCTCAATCTCCTTTCATTGAGGCATATTTTGTTTTATACACAACCTTCTTTTATACTGTGTATAAACCCATTTGACTTTTACTTTTATCCTAAAGGAATATTTTTTATACGAAGCGTTTTAATAAACGACAAAAGGGAATGTTTTTGTCGTACGTATACGGCGACAACGACATCTCCGCCGCCGTGACCGTTATTTGAGTTTCGGCTTCCTCTACAAGCCATACCTTCTTTTTAAAAGAAAAAAATACCATGTTTTAATTTTCTTTTATTTTGGTATTGAAAATGGTTTTCATGATGTTTTTATATCAATGTGTTTTATTGATATCTTGTGATTTAAAGGTGGAAATGTTATGTTTCCTTTATGCATGTTTTATGTGATACGATTATGTTGAGGTTCTTGGGCATTATTATGAAGACGGGTGGTTCCGTGATAAACTAAGGGCGGGTGAGCCCGATATAGCTCTCCAATGCATTGGGTAACGCGAAGGAGTGAAACGTTAAGGTTTCTCCGAAGATATTTTAGGGAATATACTGTGATGGGTATTCCAAACATAACCAAGAGGGTTACTCCCTATGTAAGAATGTTATGAATGCCTGAAGTTACCTTTATGTCTTAGGATTTATATGATTTATTCATGATTTGATGAGGTATGTTAAAGTGATTATGTTTTATGGGTAAAGTATGATCTCATCCTTATGTATATATGTACCCATGTTTCCTTTCCATATTTTTATATCCCTTACTGAGCTTTTTATGCTCATCCCAAGTTTTTTTGAAATGTTTTTCACAGGTCAAGGGAAAGGTACATGATATGATGATAGTGTCAAGGAAGTGTCAAGAAAGATTCCATGTTTATTTTAAATATGTTTCCATTGATGGGAATGAAGAATACTATCTTTATGTAACCACTTTGTTTATATGTTGAATGTAATGCAAGTTTTATGATCTAATTCTCTAAAACTCTAAACCCCGAAAAGATCCTCAATGTGTAATCTTGTAATAACTCAAGATTAAGTAAAGTTTAAGGCTGGGGCCTTATATATACTATTAGGAAAACCACTTCACATCCACTAATCCTTTTGTATACACATGTATCACATTCATTCTTAACAAATCAAAATTCCGTTACAGCTTCATCAAAACGAATGTTCCATGACTTTGATGGTTGGTTTAATACATAAATGGAATTTTGAAACTCTCATACCTTGTTGGAATCCTTTGGAGTCACAAGAACTTCAGGTGGTGTCATGCAGACATCTTCCTGGAGGTTCCCGTTAAGGAATGCTATATTGACATCCAATTTCCAAATATCATAGTCATGGTAAGTGGAAATGGACAATAGGATTCTGATTTATTTCAGCATCGAAACTGGTTAAAAGGTTTCACTATAGTCAATTCCTTTATGCTGTCTAAAAACATTTGAATCTAGTCATTCTTTATAGGTGTTGACTTGTCCCTCCATGTCGAGTTTCTTCTTGAATGCCCAATTATTACCAATACGGTTTACATCAACTATAGGATCTAACAAAATCTAGACATGGTTTTGGAACATGGAATCCATTTCAGAATTAATGTATTCTTGCCACTTCGCAACGTTTGTGACTTCAACTACTTCCTTGTAGGTAAGAGGATCATCATTGTCAGCCAATAATGATTCACCATCCTTGGTTACTGGAAAACCATATCGTTCTGGTTCACTCACACCTCTCATTCTCCTACATAGTTCTTGTGTCTTGGGAATCGATTTTATTCCACCTGGGATTGTGGAATATGTTCTTGTACCATCTCTGGTCTATCTCGAGCCTTGACTTCATCAAATTCTATCTCGCTCCCACAATCTCTTTTGGAGATGTGATCCGTCTCAAAGAATATATAGTGTCTTACCAATATAACATTTTTATTAGAGTGGTTGTATAGGTTATATCCCCACTTTTCCGTGGGATATCCTATAATGATACACTTTGTGCCAGGGGGTGCGAGTGTGGTACCTTAATAGGCTTAACTAACGCTTCGCTACCCCACAAATGTAAATTTGATAACATGGATTTGTGTCTACTCCATAGCTCATATTGAATATAATTTATTGAATTAGATGGTACTTGGTTTAATATGTGTGCTACTATTTGTAATGAATATCCCCAAAAGTATAATGTAAGACTTGCACGACTCATCATGGATCTCACCCTATCCAACAGGGTGCAGTTCCTCATTTCACTTACACCATTCCACTGTAGTCTAAAAAGAGGGATTTTGTTGAGATAGAATCCCAAACTCCCATAGAAAATCAATGAAGTTCGTATTAGGACATTCTCCTCCACTATCTAAGAGGAGTTTCATAATATTCTTACCAAGCATGTTCTCAACTTCATTATTGTATTCTCTGAACCGATCAAGTGAATCTGACTTATACCTTATTAAGTAAATATATCCATATCTACTAATATCATTAGTAAAAGTTATGAAGTATAAGAACCCACCCATTCCTTCAACTGGAAATGGTCCACAAAAATCTGTGTCAACTAATTCTAAAATCTCTTTATCTGTTTCACCTTTCCCACTAAATGGGGATTTGGTCATTTTTTCTTGTAGACACGCATGACATACACCAAGTTGTTTTTGTTCGAAAGAATAGAAATACCCATCTTGATGTAATTTTGTCAAACGTTTTTCATTGACATAACCTAGTCGGTGATGCCAATGTTTGGTGTGCTATGAGTCATGTGAATTAAGGTTGTCATCGATTTTCATTACTTGGTTTGTGTAGTCAAACACATAAAGGCCGTTATATAAATGTGCCCTACCAAAACAAATTCAATCTTTATAAAAGATGCAAAATTCATTTCCAAACATGAAGATGAATCAATCAGTATCAAATATGGATACAAAAATAATGTATCTGGTTAAAGAGGATACATAATAACATCCTTTAAATACCAAGACCATAATTGTAGGCAATGTGAGGTGGTAGTCTCGAACAGCTACAACAGCGAGTCTGGCTCTATTGGCTACTCACAGATCCACCTCACCTCGGACAATCTTTCTTAATCTACTTGGTTCCTATATTTGGATACATATGTGAGCACCACAAGCAGTATCTAATACCCAATTAGTAGTAACAAAAATATTTCATTTGATAACAAATGCACCTGAACCTTCCCTTTGCTTCCTTGGCTGGGTGAAGTTTTTCTTCCAGTGGCCCTTCCTGCCACATGCAAAACAAATTGCCTCCTATTCTCTTTCCTCCCATTATATCTTCTTTTTCATGGATGGTCTTAATGAAGCTATGGTCTTAAGGCACTTCTCCTTCCCTTCACTTATATTCACCATAAGGATATAAGTCTTTTCACGCATCATATCATTGTCCACTTAACAAATGAGGATAAGGAGATCAGATAGAGACTTCTCAATGTTGTTCATGTTGATGTTTACAACAATGTTAAGGAAGCTCTGGGGGAGTGATGGATGAATGATATTGGTACCCAGTTATTTGAGGAGTTTAAACCCTAGAACCTCCAAGCGCTAAATATAACCAATTAGCTTGGCTACATGAGGCCCAGCTGGGGTACCCTCTCAAAGCATGCTCTGGAATAGAGCCTTGGAGATCTCAAACCTTTCCTATCATTCTCTATCCTATCATAGACCACAGAGGAGCTCAAGCATGTTATAGGTATCCATGTCTTCATGAGACTTCATGAGCCCACTAGAAATTGATGATAGCATCAAACATTGAATGTCGAGTGCATTGTTCAAATGATGATCATTGAACAAGAAATCATCATCACTCGACCCTTGGGCAGGCTAATTAGGAGTAATAACTTCATCATGTAAAATATTCATTCATGGTGTAGGATAACCCGAAGGTTCCTAGTCCATTCTTGAATGTTACTGCTGGTGAGGATATTGTCTTTATCCAGAATTGATCATATAGGAAATGTGGTTGAAAAGTTTTTCATATTGATTGTACAAATTAAAAGAGCAGATTTATCAGTACCTTTGGATTACATTTTGTGAAAAAGAATAATTGAATTTATTAATTCTCCCTCTATTTTATCGAGTCCTAATGTTCCTCAACATTGAACATTAAATGTCCGGTTTCCATAACATTATAGTGGCAAGGATCCAAATTCCCCTACTCATAAACCCAACAACAGTTGGTCAATCTATTTAAGGGTATTTAGGTTGGAAGGGCTTTGCCAACTACGAGCTTACAGTTCTTTGATCTATTGAGTGGAGTCCCCAATCCTGAAATCCTGACTTGGATTCCCTCAAAACTTGCCTCCATTTTACAACAAGTATAGTAAGGGCTACTCCTCTAGATGTAAATTGTTTATGTCAACCCAAAACATTCACAAGAGCATCTTTTATAAAATAAAGTGTCCCAACAAGGGTTGGTAAAACACATAGTTTTATTGATTGTTTCAATTAATCATGTAACAGAAGGCTTGGTCTGACATGATATGGTTTTGGGTGGATTTTATTCTCTATACATATTTTTTCATTATCACATGCTTTTTAATATTAAGTGATTCTTGATTAAATGATTAACTATGTTCTGATAATGTTTATACATAGTATGGTTTTTATATTATTCGATATTTGCATTCTTATTAATTAGCTGATCGCGAAAAACATACATAATAAATAAACCATGCAATCAGTCAAAAATAAAATAAGATGGCATGATATTGAGCTTCTATTGGATATCTTATCTAGCGGTTTTGATAAGCTAACACAGAACTAGTGAAAACACCATGAACCTGATGGTTCACGTTTTGCAGTTCCCACCTGTCCACCTTTGTATCTACTTGGGTTTGATTCGCCTCAACTTCAGGTTTTGAACCATCTTATTTGACATGGGAGATCCTCCATTACATGTGGTTTTCCTTAAAGAATCCATAGGAATTCGTTCCCTACATATTATTGGAAGAATGCTCACAGGCCAACGAATTTAAATTAAATAAATTTAAATGAAACCATACACACACAAAGGGTCTTTGTTCTAGCTCATGATCATCCATAGCTTGCAATGAAATTTACGAATATTTAGAATTCAAATTCTTTTAATCTTTATTTTATTTAAGATAAGTTGCGCTTGAATTCAATTAATTATGATCTTATAATTGATAAATTCTTTATCATAAATTCCTTTCTAAATTTCCTTCATATTTTTCTCTTCCATATTCCTTGTACAGGTCTTTGTACATTGGAGGGAACCTGGTGAAATTCCATTTCAAGAAAGTACACGGTGTGTAGGATATATTACACAATGTGTATTTTTAACCCTTCATCCAAAGTAGACACAGAGGGATTTGACATGTTTTTTGTACTTTTGAAATTTTGGATTACAAGGTGTTTAGAGAAATCCAACATGGCATGTACATCCTTTTTATGAATTTACCGGCCAGGAAATACTATGTACATGGTACATGCCTTCTCCTTATACATGGTTTCACCTGGTATGGATCGGACTACTCAGCATGTTGATTCAACATACACAGTGTGTATTCCAGTTTCCACGTACCATTCAATTCTGGTCAACACAGTGTAATAAATACTTAGGCATTCTTAATTCAAACGAAATGGATTGGCAGACTAGTACAGGTTCGTTGAACCTAAGTACACGGCGTGCAGTGTTCACTACACGCCCTGTATTCTTCTGTTGTGCAGACAGAAAGAGAGAATCCTTTCGATGAGTTCCTCTTTTTTTATTTTAATTGAAATTAAAATTAAAAGGTCGTTTTAATGATGTGAATAGAGAAACAAAGGAGGAAGAACATATATTGTTCATTCAGTTTTATAGAACAATTTATCTTGAATTAAATCAAATAAAAATGAATAAATTTTCAATGAAAATTAAATAAATATAATAAACATTGTAACCTCGCTCTGAGAGCACTTTTAGGTTCCAGGTGAAACGAAAGCTTGTGGGTGGATGTGTCCACATAGATTTTTTTCATTATCAATGATCAATTCGGGATCAATACGATGATAAATGCTAGTCTCCATGGATCAAATCACAAGAAATAGACAAAGAAGAAGGATGTTCCCAAAACCACAAACACATACCATCACAAGTTGATTATAATTCATTTAATTAATTTAACAGAAGTGCGTTTTGGATGTTCTTTCTTTATTCATATTTTTGATCACGTTCTGTTGTTATTCATCATTGCGTCGCAGAAGCCATGGGTAGACCTCCTCTAGTGGTGATCCACACATTCACCACATATCCCTGGATGTCGCCAAAGGATTATCCTGGTGCTAGAGTGGATAAACCTTTGCTTGCATTGTCTGCCTTAGATCGTTTTGATCCAATGGAGGAGGATCTCTCTTGGTCTAGAGAGCATTCTTTGGGAAAGCAGTTCTCTCTGACATGAGGGAATTCTCCTGAATTGTTGTTCACAATGATTAAATAAATTTGTTGGGGTTGTGAGGATATTTATAATCGCGTTTGAGGTTATAGTTTTATGACAATTAATACACATGTTACATGTTTTATTTATTTCATTAACACTTATTGAAAAATCCCCACATGTCAAACCATTAATTCCATGACACGCGCCCATGCTGATTATAATAAATATCATTTAATAAAACCATATTATTTCTTTAAAATCTAGAATGGAAAAACTACATGTCGTGTAATAATTAATACATGGTGTGTAATTTCATTTTCATAAAACTACACAGCATGTAATAATTAGTATATAGTGTATACTTGTTTTTCATACCCATTCCAAAATGAAAACTACACGGCATGTAATCATTAATACATGTTGTGTATATATTGGTTTCATTTTATTCTTACTATATCATTTAAAATGATTTAGGTTTCCTTGAATAATTATTTAACCACATATGGGAATAATATTTATTCTACTTGAGATACTTAGATACACTTAGTGTGTGACCCTCTCGGCCTCTTTCTCATTGGCATTAGGTGGGATTCACTAATCACAAAGATTACTATCTAGTAATGGGTCAAGGCACCCAAACAAAAGAGGATGACACCGCATTGACGTGTCACCTCATATGAATTATTAAAGTGTAATTTTTTCCCTTCTTCTCAATATCTCATCAAGAAGGTTTCATTTCATTGTCATAAACCTATATGATCGATCGACCATTCATTGACTTCCAGAAATAATCTCGTCGTTACACCATTGAAATGGAATTTCGGTGACAGTTCTATTTAATTCAAATGGCCCGAGACATATACTTATATATATATGAAAGGGACAAATCCTTCCTCGACATATCCATTTACAACTTGTCATTCATGACGCACCCAACTTACCCTACTTCCCGCTAATTGTCTTCATGGCAGTATTCGTCAATAAATCTATGTGTGCGAGTTATGACAATAGTTAATGATAATTTTCTAGTCTAAGGACCATTACACATTCTTGTGGATAGTAATGTCTGATGACGCCAAGACATGTAGAATTACTACTGGAGGGTCTGTTCTCATAATCTTTGATCTTGGAGATTACCAGGTGAGAACTCCATTAGAGAGAGTCTCGTCTTCTTATGAGTAATCAAACATGATGGTATGTATGTTATGTGTCCTATCATAGTATTTCATCCAACCGTAGAACATTATTTATGAATATTTTTATAGTATTTCACAGTTCTCATCACAGCGGGGATCTGTTATAACCTTATTAGTGAAAAAAATATTCCAGGACATCATTATATTATATTCATGAAGAACAATGAACAATAATTATATATTTATGTAATAAAAGAACAAACAGGTTGTTCTCAAGACACCAACTATAACAGTTAATTCCAATGTATTTAACATATTTATGAATACCAAATCCCTAATTTTTTGCATGAAATGTATTGTAGTGTATATATATTATAGTTTAAAAATATAAAATTTCTATGTAACATAATAATATTATATATTGAATAATTGTACTTATTATTATGTATGCATACTAATATATATCAATATATTTTAGTGTGTTAACAACATGAATTTATAGTGTTCATATTTCAGCCTATGCAAGAGACACAATAAAAACTACGAAAATATTCTAATTATGAATTTTAGTCATGGATATATACCACATTGAAAAGATATGTTTAGAAATAAAATGAATCAACGGTGAACGTATGGATTAAATTGAAAAGGGCCCATCCAGAAAATGGTAAAATACATTCTGTCAAAGGGTCATATAAACTGTAATGTAGTCTATTTTGGATTAAATATAAGTTTTATGATTGAACATGATACTAAAATACGAACCCATAATATTCATAACATAATCTCAACTATTTGAAAACTACGATTCAAAAAAGGCTTAAAACAAAACAATTAGCTAGCCATCTTGCATATTATATAGAAATTAATTGTTTCGGGGCTGTTGATAATATATTTGAGATATTTCGTATAAATCCCTCATAAATTTTGAGGATGAAGATGTTATAGAAACTGATGGAGATAGAGATTTTAGGGTCTGAAAATGATGAAAAAAATAAATAGAAGGTTTTCCAAATGTGGATGTGAATGAGTCCTAGATGAACCTGCTGCCATACCCTTGGATCCAATTCTTGATCTCCTCCTATGCACCTATTATTTCTGCTAAGAAGTCTTATCATGATAAAACTCTCTATTACAGAGATCATATAAAATTCCTTTGAGGAATCACCCATGATGTAATAGAGTTAAATTCAACAGGGTAACCGGGATGTGTGAATAACATGGCTTGTTGCGAAATCCTATTGTGAGCAAACTCTCTATTTCTGAGATCACAAACAATTACTTTGATCTATAATCCACGATATAGAAGTATGAAGTAAATGTAGCATTGGCTCATGTACCATATTTTTGTTGTGACCATAGATATGAATGATGTTGTAACACCCCATGATGTTATTGTATATTTTATCTTTAAGGATATTCAATAACTTGTGCTACACGCAACACCGAGTTCGAGCCCACCACGAAATACCAAACTTGTCGTTCCAAAAGTTGTTATGAATAGAAATAACTTAATTTTGAAATTTATATACTCCATATAATTTTATAATCCATATTATGTGTTTACTATAAATAACATAAGAACAAATTAATTTTTTTCAAGATAAAAGAACTATTTTATAAAAAATGAAATTTTCCCACCTTTTAATGGAGAAGCTTTTTTATAAAAAATATTTGAAACTTTTATATTTTCAATTTAATTAAATTAAATTAATATTTAGATGTGGGACAAAAAAAATTAGTTCAGACAACTCTATTATACTTTAATGATAACTTTCATATTTTAATGAATTGTGCAAAATACTAATTTTTAATTGAAAAAAACTTTTTCAATCGAAATAATATATAGTGTTAAAATATAAATTTTAGTGGGATTAAAGTATAATTAAATTATATTTTTATCATTTAATTTAATTTAGTTAAATTTATGTAATTCCACATTTAAAATGTACATAAAAAAGTGTCAATCTTTTGATAGTTATTTTTCTTAAAAACACATTTTTTGTTTTGACGATGAGAAAAAAATTTAAATTAATTTATGTGACTTTGTGTTTTGAATTTGGAAATTGGATTCCGTATTGGGAATCAGGTGGTCCAAATAGTGTAAATACTTATGTTTTATTTTTTGATATTACGAATATTTACTTTAGGAAATATTTTATTTACCATGGTTAAAGGGTAAATCTGGAAAAATAAGGGTAAGAAAATATAGTTATAATAACATTCAATTACCCAAACATGTTTCCTATTTGTATTGGTTGATACATATCCAAAACTGGGCATCGTTGGGTCGATTTTGGGACCCCATGGAGCCATGTGAGAGTGATAATGACACTTTACATTAATTAATATAATTTAAAGACAAAATGACGTAAACATATATCTATTAGAAAAATAATTTTTATACGTAGTTATATAAGTAATCTTTTCAACTACAAATTTACAGTTGAAAGTTAAAAATATTTCTTACAATATGGCAAATTTTTATAATTTATATACATCAAATAAAGAAAATTATTTCTGACACAATTAAGATACCGTGTTTACCTCATTGAAGAATGAATTAAATAAATGAGATTATGAAAATTAAAACAATCTCCAAACCTATCAAATTTTTTTGGATGATTTTATTTCAAGATTGAGTCATCTATAATTTTACATTATTATTTCCGGTCCTTTAGAAACAAAAAATTATTATATAATAAAATAATATTTTCAAACAATCCTAAAGAGCCCCTCATCCCCTTATAAAATGCCCTCACCTCTAACCCATTTCTCACACCTCTCAGGCCACATGGCTCTACCATACTCAACCAATTAAGCTCCCTACTTCTCTATTTTCATCTTATATGCCTTACATCAGGATGATGGAAATTCAAGGAATCCTTTTGGTTAAAACTAAAGGGAGTTACCCGATTTAAAGGTAACATCTGATATTAAGTTCTTTTCATTTATATTATTTCTACAACAATGAAAAATCTCTTAATTCCATTTTTTATGACAAAAATAGTATCCTAATTATACTATGTTGTTTTTATGAATGTTATTTGAACTACAATTACACACACATTCATCTAATGTGTATAGAACATAATGTTTTTGTGGACGGAGAACTATTGCCTCACGAAACGATGATAGTTCAATATTCTACTACCACATCTTATGGTGGACATTATGATGGTACTATAATTATATATGATATATAGGATATTTATTTTACCTATAATATTCTGCAATTATCTTTTATATAATACTTGTATTCTTTTCATGTTGTATATATTATGATAATTGCATTTGAGAAAGTGTGGACTCCAACCCCCTCAATGTTACAGGACTCATTGATACCATACATGGAACTTATAAAGGATGATATTAATGAACCTACATAACATGTAAATAATTTTATATTATACAGTAATAAATATATATCTATGTATCATTTGGTTTTCTTTCCCTTTAAAATAAAGAAAATGAAATGGAAGTAACATTCGTGCGTATGTAAGGATTACATTCTGCACGAACTAGATGAGATCCTTTGCCTTTGGCAACCATTCAAGAATAATTATCATTTTATTATTAAAAATAATTTTCACTATATTAATATCATTCTGGATATGAATCAAATACATCCTATACAAAATAAAACATATCGTATATATAAAAACATTTAAAGGAAAATGAATCAATTAACAAACGAAAAAATGATACTACTATAATATTATTAACAATTAAATATTAGAATATCATCTATGATATCATATTTATGTATTTGGTTATTTTATAATTTAAAAAAAATATTTAACTATTATATAGGAGGTTAATGTAATCTTCACCAAGGAAAAGTGCATTATAAGGGTTAATATCACAATCACTTTATTATCCGAGGTTATTTTAAGTAACTTTCTACTAGGACGTCTTTACCATCGAAATTCGTGTTTCTTAAAAATGTATTTCAAATTTTTTACTATTTACTAGAATATTTGTTAAATTCATTTATACCTATTTTTGATTTTTTTTAAAATTGTTTGAAAGGAATCTTTCTGTCGTTTTACAAATAAATGTTTTTTATAATTACCTGACTTTTAAATGATTTCAAAATAGAAATAGATATTTCTATCAAATAGTTTTGATTTCATCTATATCAACAACCTTGAATGGATTGTATACTTGGTTGAAGTTTATTTATTATGATAAAAATCATCCATATAGTTTTAATGGTTTTCTGATATATTTGACTATTGATGTGTTATTTTTAAACCATTCATGGTTTATGGTTAATGTATTGACATTTCATTGGCTAGTTTTAATATGAATGTTTATGTTATGTTTCATCCTTTTTATATGAGGAATGCATTGGACATAGTATGTGATGGGTGGAGCCCCCTATAGCTCCACAATGCATCGGTAGGTCTCATGAGAGAAACATAATGTCTTGGGACAAGGCCTTCACAAGATATTATTGGTAGTCTTGGAACGAGGCGTTGACTATGTGGTTATGAGTCTAGCATTATGAATTCCATCATTATGAAATTAGCGATTGATATTAAATGTGATTATTCAACAAGTATAATATTCATTTGAATAAGTAATTGACATTATTTGATTTATCTTTCCCATATTATGCTGATTTTTAATATTAAAAGGATTTTGATTTAGTTTTATACATTTCCTTAACTGTTTCTGCTTATTTATGAATGTTTTCGCTATATTGTTATCCTTAATGAGAATCTAATCACACCCCTTTCTATGTTTTGTTTTTCCAATTATTTGAAGAAGTGTATTATGTTCGATATAAACGGTTCATCTAGGGGAATAATGGTGTTCAAATCAGATTATTTATGTTTTGTTTTATGTTTGAATGTGTAATTTAACATTCATGTATATAATCTATTTTCTAAAACTGCAAAACTGATCGGTCCTTCGGGACATGATTCCTTATAATCAAGCCAATGTATTAAAATAATGCACCAACTCTGGGTAACTGGGGTTAGGGTGTAAAAGTTGGTATAAGATGAAGTTTAACAATATCCATGGATAATATATTTAATAAAACTTTGATTAGAGAACATTACCCTATGATATAATTTGTAGATTAGTATATAAGAACATCTCAGAATTTTGGTAATGTAGAGATTTTTTGAATTATCCATGCAATACATCCCTATCTAGATATGAGCATGTAGGGGCGGCGTTGGCACAAATGTACATAGGAGTGAAAACTCCGACAAGGAGTTTTGGGTTTGACCTGGGGTATCCTAGTATACAACTACGTTCCTCGCTTCATTATTGGTTACAACACTCCTAAGGGATATTCTTTGGATAATTCACATTTTTTACAAGACATTATGAAGAATATAACAGTAAATATATCCTCAATGAATTTTTTTATGATTATAGATTATATGCATAATATTTTCAATTTACAATAGGTATTTTAAATGTTTGTAATTATGCATTTTGATTCATAAACTAACCTACTGTATGACATTGTTTATAAATGGTGCCTAGTAGATGGAATGACAACTCTACCAATACGCTTCATCCAAAGAGTAAGAAGGATCTTATCTTTCATCGTATTAATCCAACATTTAGAATGGAAATCGTCTCCCACATATTATCATTTTATTATGAAATAATATCATGAGTTAATAATATAAGTAATTAATTCCATGGGTCTGATGGCTTTGAATGGATTCAAGAGAAGAAAAGGATGGTAGAGAGAAATATGGATAAAGGGAATATTAGAAATAAGGATTTTTTCATATGTGATAACTGTGGAAAGAATCACCTTGATAAATTCATGAAGTTAAAGAGATCTTGTTATAAGATTGGAGAAAAATGACACCAAGGACATGATTACAAGAGTAAGAAAAATGTTTCAAATTTACAATGTTTCATCTCCATTGAGTTGCGACACTATGAGAATCAGTGTCCCAATCATCAGAGAATACCGCAAATGATGTTATTGGATAACATTCATGTTATAATATTACCATAGATGATGAGTGATGACTAGTGTTCTTATGTTGATATTAAATAATTATTTCATTTTAGTGTTGTATCATCGATGTACTGGTTATAATAATTATAGAGTAAATAATGAGTTTACTGCAGTACTATTTCATTAAGAATTTAAAATTGTGTTGTACCAGGAAAAGTGACTCAATAGAAAGTTATATTTTTTGGAAAATACATGGTTGATGGAAATATAAAAACTAATGTGGTCCTGATACTGTCATATTGATTTTTGAATAAGAGATGATTGATTTGGATAAATTATATAAGATATTATTGACTGCCTTGGAACTAATTAATTGTTTTTTATTCCATAATTATTGGTGATTACAAAAATTTTGAACTTAAGGTGTATATCTAGTATTTAATGATTTACGGATGGATAAATGAACTACATACCTATTCAAATATTGTTTTTTGGTAATTCATTTTATCACCAAAATTTAAGAGAAGACACAATGAAGGTATTCTCAGGTATATTATATGACCTTCCTTATAAATTTTGGATTGTGAATTTGGACATATGTATTTTTGATAAGTATAAAGGATGAATTAGATTAAGTTTGACATTGGATACTATTTTTATGGTTAAATAATTTCTTAAGATTATTTTTGTATTTTCATAAAAAAGATAACCTGGAGGTCGGGCGACAACCCGTGACGTGTGGCAAGGCCGCGAGACTTGAACCCGCAACTGAATGGTGAAAAGGGTACATAACCTTCCACTGGCCTATGGTATGACCTAGTTTGTATAATGTTGTTTTTTTGAATAGTCAGACAAATGAATTATAAATTCATTATTTTTGCAACCTTATACGATTAAGATAAATAGAATATTTAGGAATTCTATTATCTTTTGGAGTGAAGGATGTGTTTGTGGTAGGAATTAGGTGAAGGATGATACTCTACATGTAATGTATATTTTTTCCTCTTATTGTATAATTAAATTAATTGTTGAACATTAGGGAAGATATATTAAAACAAAAAATGTGTTATCTTAATACCATATGTATTGTTGTACTGAAGATATTTTAAATTATCATAGATTGATGGATTTGACGTCCTCAATTTAACACTTGATTGTGATTTATGACCTCAATCAGTCACTATAAATATTTATAATTTTAATCCAATTATTTGTTTCTAATTGCCACCAATTTTCTCCTAATCAAGATCATAATTTGTTGGTGACTTTTTCATTTCACTTTCCCTCTTATTAATATTACATTTCATTATCCCAATTTCTGATGTGGGTTTTCCACAAATGTGTTTTTATATTTTTAACCTTTTATTTTCAATGAAAATTTTCAAATTTTGAGGATTGAATTTATTTAAGGAGGGTAGAATGTAACACCTAAATATTTCATAGTATGTTATCTCTTCAAATAAACTCAATAACTTACGCTACATGCATCACAGAGTTTGAACGCACCACGACATACTAAACTAGTCGTTCAAAAGGCATTTTTGAATTTTATTAATTTAATTTTGAATTATATATACTATATATAATATTAAAATCAATATTATGTGTTTTTTAGACTTTATATAAGTACAAATTCATTTTTTACAAATAAAAGAATTATTTTTCAAAAAATTAAATTTAAATGCCATTTAATTGAGTACCTTTAAAAAAAATATTTGACAGTTTTATATATTCAATTAAATTAAAATAAACTACTTTTTAAAGAAGTAATAAAATTATTTAGGAAATTTTTTTTTTGCATTTCTGATAACATTCATATTTTTATGAATAGTGAAAAATTTAAAAAATCAATTGAAAACATCATTTTCGGGTTGAAATAATTTATAGTCTTAAATTATAAATTTTAGTAATTTTAAAGTATAATTAGAATATATATTTTTAATTTAATATAATTTAGGTAATTATATGTAATTTCACATTTAAAATGGACATAAAAAATTTTCAATCATTTGATAGATATTATATCTTAAAAACACGCTTTTTATTTTGACAATAGGGATTTAATTTTAAATTAATTTCTGACAGTTCTGTGTCTTGAATTTGGAAAAAATGATTCCATATTTGGAATTATGAGGTACCAATTTTGTAAATAATTAACTTTTATTTTAAACATTATGAATATTTATTTCAGTAAATATTTTATTTACCATGGTAAAATGGGTAAATCTGGTTAATAAGTGTAAAAAATATTATTATAGTAATTTTAATTTACCATAACATGTTTCATATTCATATTGTTTGATTAATGTCCAACCATTTCCATCCTTGGGTATATTTTGGGACCCCATGGAGCCACATGATAATTATAATGACACTTTATATGAATTAATTTAAAATAAAGACAAAATGACATAAACATATATCTGTTAAAAAAATAATTTTTACAATGAGTTATATAAGTTATATTTTATACTATAAATATATATTTGAAGTATGAAAATATTTCCTATATCATGGTATATGTTTTATAATTGGTAGACATCAAATAAATAATATTATTTATGACAAAATAATGATTCAGTGTTTACCTCATTAAATAATGATTTTAACAAATGAGATTATAAAAATTAAAACAATATCCAAAACCTATCCAATTTTTTGGATGATTTTATTTGGATCATAATTCATCTTATCTTAGACTCTTTTGTGTTTTGGGCATTTTTAAATCGAATATCATTATATAATAAAATAATATTTTCAATCATTCTTAAAGAGCCCCTCCCCCTTATAAAAAGCCCTCACCTCTAACCCATTTCTCACACCTATCAAGGCCCTTGACCCAACCAAATTAATCCAAATTAATCTTCCTAATTCACTATATTCCTATAAGAAACCTCAACATATGGATAATGAAATTTAAGGACGATTTTTGGTTCAAACCAATGAGAGTTACCCGATTTAATGGTAACATCTCCTCTTATGTTCTATTCATTTATTTTACTTATCCAACCCCACTAAAATCTCTTTATTCATTTATTTTATAACAACACAATTATACTAAATATACTAGGATGTTTTTATGAGATGTATTTGGACTACACATACACATAGCTCCATCTAATTGGTATAGAACATAATGTTTCTGTGGACTGTGAGCTACTGCCTCACGAAACGACGATTGTTCAATCTTTTACTACCACATCTTATGGTGGAAATTATGATGAAACTATAATTATATATGATATTAAATATATTTATTTTATCTATAATCTTCTATATTTATCTTTTATATCTTACCTTTATTCTTTTCATGTAGTATGTATATGATAATTTCATTTGAGGAAATCCAGACTACCGCCCCCTCAAAGTGATATTACTCATTCATATCATACATGGAACATAAAAGGATGGTATAAATGAACACATATAATGTATATAAAATTTAATATCATATAGGAATAATAATATACATATGTATCATTTGGTTTAATTTCCATTTAAATTTAAAAAAATGTAATGAAAGTAGCGTTCGTGCGTACGAACGGATTATCATCTCCATGAAGACGATGAGATTCATTATTTAGCGTAACCATTCATAAATAATTGTCATTTGATTATTAAAAATAAATATTATTCACTTAATATAATTCTATATATAAATCAAAAATATCCTATCCATAAGAAACATGGATTATGTAACAAAACATAGAAAGGAAACAAATCAGTTAACACCCGAAATAATGATATTACTAAAATATTATTAACAAAGCAATATTAGAAGATCATATATGATATATAATTTTTGTATGTGGATATTTTCTAATTTAATGAAAATTATTTAACTATTATAAATGGGTTTAATGTACCCTAGACCAAGGAAGAGTACAAGGTTAGGTTTAGTTTCACAATATCTTTATTATCTGAGATTGTTTTTACATAATTATCTACTAGGACCTCTTTATCATTCACTTATGTGTTTCCCAAAAATGTATTTCAATTTTTTTTACTATTTACTAGAATAATGGTTTATATTTATTTATACCCTTGTTTTATTTTTTTATAAATGGTTTTGAAAGGAATCATTCTGTCACATTCCAAACAAAGTACTTTATGACCTTTTTGACAAATTAAGGTAACAATTGTTTCTTAACTTATTTAGTGGGTGCAGTTATTCAAATCCATTATGATACCTTTGAAGCTTCCCATCCAATCTTATCAGAAAATTTTCAAAATAAACGATTTCATTTATAATTACATGACTTTTAAATGACATCAAAATAGAAAGAGATATTTCTCCCAAACAGTTTTTATTTCATCTATATCTACATCTTTTAATGGTTTTTATACTTGTTTGAAGTAGATTTATTATGATGTAAATCTTTCGTATTATATTTAAGGTTTTGTGATATGTTTGACTATGGATTTTTTATTTTTATAAAATTAATTTTTTATGGTTAATGTATTAACATTTACTATGCAAGTTTTAATATGAATGATTATGCTATCTTTCAACCTTTTCATATGAGGAATTTATTAGACTTAATAAGTGACTGGTGGAGCTCGCTATTGCTCCTCGATGCATCGGTATGTCTCACAATACAAATTACTCTCTTGGAACAAGGCCTTGAAAAAATCTTATTTGAAGTCTTGCCACAAGGACTTGACTATGGGGTTTTGATGTCTGAAATTATGCATTCCATCCTTTTGAATTTATCTATTAACATTACATGTGATTATAACACTAGTAGTGTAACATCCCAGGTAAATAATGAATAAAACATTTTCATATTTATTAATATTTACGAATTAAATATTAATATTACTTTAAAAGGGCTGCTATGTTAGATATCCTACCTGATACAAAACAAAGAGTTTCATTGAAATCTTTCGTTGCACATTAGTAATAAAATAATACTATTTTAAATGGTAGTTATCACATAGCCTTTGTATTGGCGGGAATGGATAGAAATTACAAAAATATGATTATATATGTTTTTTAAATGTTTTTACTTTTATCTAATAAAAGATAAAGGCTTAAAATATGGAAAGAATTCAATTTTAGGCGTATATCACTACTGGAAAGATGATCTTTACCAACACTTCTATACCAACGGTTTGTAAAAACCATTGGTATAGCTACCATTTCCCAACGGTTCACCAAAACAGTTGGGAAAGCCATAGATTTCTCCAACTTTCCCAACGGTTTGGCAAATCGTTGGGAAAGGGTCACTCTTTCCCAACGGTTCAGATAAACCTTTGGGAAAGGGTGTGTTTTGAGCCTCTTTCCCAACGGTTCACCAAAACTGTTGGGAAAGAGTGACCTTTCCAAACGCTTTTGGTGAAACCGTTGGGAAAGGGTGTGTTTTGAGCCTCTTTCCCAACGGTTCACCAAATCCGTTGGGAAAAACCTAAATTCAACCCACCCAAACCTATCCCAACGGTTTTGAAAACCATTGGGAAAGGGCTATCCCAACGGTTTTGAAAACCGTTAGGATAGGTTCTTTAATTTTTTTCCAGATCTACTAACCGAGAACATTATATAAATCAAAATTTTAAATAATTATAATAATACATATATATATTTATGAAATTATGTTTATAAAAGTGATGTTAGCTTAGTGGTTAAGTCGTTCGATTATAAACGAGGGGTCCTGGGATCAAATCCCAGCGGATGTTTTATTTTTGGAATTTATATACCAACAGTTCCATTACCGTTGGTATAGATTTCATATTACCTATACCAACGGTTTCCAATACCGTTGGTATAGTCCTATCCCAACGGCTTACTTGGCTACGGTTCTCCAAACCGTTGGTATAGGCTATACCAATGGTTTGGAGGCCTATACCAATGGTTCAAAACCATTGGTAAAGGTTAGTTTTCCAGTAGTGTATGCCCTAGTTTCCACTAAAGGTTCACTAATCGCCTTTTGATGGAGAACCGTCATTAAATATAGTTTTTTTCACTATTATACATTCTATTGGACCAAATAAAACTCTTCTTTATAATCGGGACATCAAAATTTACTTTGTGTAAATTTTTGGTATTTTTTTGATAATGTTCATTTTTTAATGATTAGTGTAAAATGTTGTATTTTATTTCAAAACCTATTTTTAATCTAATTTATTTATATTATTATATTATCTTTTGAATTGGTTTTAAAGTGAAATTAGAATATATTTTTACCATTAAATCCAATAGTGGTCGTTGTAATTAATTTCGCTTTGAAATCGGACTTAACCTAGTGTCAATCTTTTGATACTTATTGTTTCAAAAAAACACGCTATTTGCTCTGACAGCGGGAATTAATTATTAAATTAATTAATGAAACTTATATGTTTTGAATTTTGTAAAATGGAATTCATTTTAGAATTCGGAATATCAAATATAGCTTAGGGTGAATTTTTGGTATTTTTCTGAAAAACATCAATTTTTGATGAATAGTGAAACCACTAAGTAGTACTTAAAAAAAATGATTTTTCATTTAAATGAAATTTTACCACCTCTTTGTTTTTAATTTCAAAAATCTGACATAAATTGTTGTCATTAAGAAGTAAAATTTAGTTCAATGGGATTAAAATAATTTTTTATTGAATAGTAACTTTTATGTTTTTAATCGCGATTAGAGGTAATTAGTGTAATTTAAGGTAAGAATAATGTTTTAATAATATAAAATGACCTAGAAACATGTACTACCCTTATTGGATGTGTCATGGCCGACCAAGAAAATCCATGGGTCAACTTGGGGACCCCATCGAGCCACTTTGGTTGGGAAATGACATAAATAACTTTTTATTTAACGTAAAAGTAAAAATGAAACAAACATGAGTTATTTTACTAAAACAATTTTTACCTGTGGTTATACTCGTCATATTTTGACTATAAATATTCATTGGAATTTTAAAAAGATTTAATACATCATATTAGTTTTTTTATAATTTTTATACATGAAATAAATTATATTATTTATGACACCATGATGGTGCAGCGATTACCTCATTATTTAACAATTTAAATAAAATTGAAAGATATGTAAAATATAAGACCTAAACATGTCAAAAACGTATTGTATGGGTGTATTTCTAACCCTTATCACCTTATCCTAGAAAAACATCAATTTGGGACCATTAAAATCCGAAACTCATTCTAAAATAATATAACATTTCCTTAATTTCCAAGAGTGCCCCTCCTCTCCTCTTATAAAAGATCCCCACCTATACCACCTTACCCACACTTCCAAAGCATTTGGATCGGCCAAACCCTGCCCATTTTGTCTCTCCACATCCCTATCTTACTCCTTGAAGCATCACTTTGGGAATAAGTATTCCCAAGGAGGCCTTTGAGCTCAAATCTAAGAGAGTTACCCGATTTTAAGGTGATGTCTTCACTTGTGTTCTTTTGTTTTATTTTTCTTCTCCAACCCCCTGAACTCTTTTGATTCATTTATTTTGTAACCAATCCAGTATATTCAATATTCTACGATGTTTTTATAATAATATTTCGATCTACACTTACACACATCTACATCTAATGGTTAAAGAACATACTGTTTTTGTGGTTGGCGAATTTCTACCTCACGAAATGATGATTGTTCAATCTTCTTTTAAACACCTTTAATGGTGGCTATTAAGATGTCACTATATTTATATATGATATATATTATGTTTATTTTTTCCTTATGCTTCTTTATTTTTCATTTGTGGTATACCTTTATGGTTTCTATTGTGGGTAAACAAGACAATTTCATTATAGGAAGTGCGGACTACCGCCCCCTCAAAGTGATGTGATTCGTTAATGCCATATGTGGGATGTATAAAGGATGGATTTAAAGTTATTATATATGATGTTATACTGGAATTATAATATACCTCTATATAATTATTATTTCTTTCCATTAAAGTATGAGATAGAAATGAAAGTAGCGTTCATGCGTATGTACAGCTTACCGTCTCCATGAACGGGTGCATTTCATTTCTTATCCCCAAATGTAATGTACTATTATAAGTAAATGTATATAATGGATATATATGATGAATGATACCTCTAAATTATGAATATAATTCTGGAATTAAAATATACATACCTCTCATTTATTTTTAATTCCATTAATATGACAAAGAAATGAAAGTAGCGTTCATCCATACGTACGGCTTACCATCTCCATGAACGGTGCATTTCATTTCTTACCTCTAAATGATTATGTAATATTATAAATACATGTATATGATGGATATATATGATATATATGATATCCAAATCAGGAATGTCATTCTGGATATAAAGAACCTTTGACCAGACGAACAACATGTAATTGTAAGAAGTCCACTTTCGTCTTAAGAACCAAATATCGAAAAAAAACATTATTAACTTAAATGATTACATAATGTTTATAACAGGGCAATAAGTGATATAAAAAGAATAATTAACTTTAAAAAGGTTCTAAAGAAAATAGAAATTAACTCATGTTTATTATTCAGGACGTTAAATAACGATCGAGTCAAGTCGGTCCCAAGGTAAGGGACTTCGTCTCAATCTCCTTTCATTGAGGCATATTTCGTTTTATACACAACTTTCTTTTATATGATGTATAAACTCCTTTAACTTTTTCTTTTATAAAAAAGGAATCTTTTTCTACGAAAAATTTTACAAAATGTCAAAAAGGAATGTTTTTTAACGTACGCGGTGACAACGACCTTTTCCACCGCCGCGAGTATTATTTGGTCTTTGGATTCCTGAACAAGCCGTAATTTTTTTAAAATGAAATATATACCATATACACTTTTCTGTATTTTGGTATTGAAAATGATTTTTTATAATGGATTTGTTATGTCAATATATTTAAGTGATATATTGTGATCAAAGTGTGGAAATGTTTTCTTTCCATTATATTTGGTTTATGTCTTATGATTTTTATAATGGTACTTGGACTTTGACGGGTGGTTACGTGATAAACCATATGAAGGGTGGTGCCATGAATACCAGGACGAGTGGTTACGTTATAACCTCCAATGCATTGGGTATGGAAGTCCGTCGTATCGCTTTTCCATTAAGTATGTATGGAAGTTGGCCGTATGGCTATTCTATTAAGTGATATGTGTGGAAGTCGACTGTATGGTTATTCCACTTAAGTATGTTTATGTCCCAAGATACCTTTATATGTTATATGTTCTTTATATGGGTTTTATGGTAATACTTTGGTTACAAAAGGGTAAGTAATTCTATTTTATTCAGTGAAGAGTTTTTACTACTTCATGAGGGTGAAGGTATTACTTTGATAAAGTATACATGGTTTACTTGATGTTTGAAAAACTAACAGTTTTCATTCATTGTGTATCCCTTACTGAGCTTTTTATGCTCACCCCAAGTTTTTTTTGAAATGTTTTTCATAGGACATAATGTGGAATAGGGTCAAGTATGGGATCAAGGGAAAGTCATTCTATATAAAACATGGAACTAGACATGTTACTTTTTAATAGTTTTTTTTATTCTATGGAAACTTAGTAGAAGTGTATACATTGTAACCATTTGAGATGTAACAGATATGTCCTAATTCTCTAAAACTCTAAACCTGAATAGATCGTCAAAGTGAATTATTCATTAAATTCAATATTAAGTAATGTTTAAGGCCAGGGCCTTATAGTTGGTATCAGAGGTCGTTTTAGACAACTTTAGGAGTTAGAAAAGTGTAAAATTATAAATTAATTTATGGTATGACTAAAATGATATAGAATTTAAAGATTACCATGTTTCTTTGCCTAAGATATTTCTGTGTTCATAATGGTTTTCCGCAGAGGAAACAAAGCAGCTATGTTGGGACGACATCAGGAGGAAGACAACCTTCCAAATCAGCAACCTGAGATGGTCGGAATCGGAACTGAACAGTTTGTTGCAGTGATGGCACAGTTGAATCATGCTATAAATGGTGGTGGTATCCATGCACGATATCATCTTGATCAACCACAGAGGATCATGTCAGTGGTGGAACATTTCATGAGGCAACATCCCCCATCATTCATAGGATCATCTGACCCCATGCAAGATAATGGTGGATTAAAGCAATGTAGAAGATTTTTGATGTCATGGGGTGTTCAGAACATCAAAAGGCTAGTCTTTCTTTTTACCATTTTGAAGGTAAAGCTGATCAGTGGTGGTCGATGGTGAAAAATATCAGGGATAGTGATGAGATTGAGGATCTTCACTGGGACTAATTCAAAGGTATGCTTCTTGATAAATATTTTCCTAAGGTGGTCCGTCTTAGGATGGAAAAACAGTTCCTAGAATTGAGGCAGGAGGATGATTCAGTGGCTGCTTATGAAGCAAATTTCAGTCGATCGGAAAGGTATGCTCCAAACTTCATACAAGATCTTGATAGTAAAATAAACCATTTTTACTCAGGGTTAAAGCCAAAGTATTGAAGGGAATTAGCTTCTTGTGAGTTCAACAATTATGAAAAACTTGTTCGATGTGCAGAGAAGTTGGAAATGGATTTTGCCTATGATCAGGTGATCTATGACAAACAACAGAATAGGAGGTCCAGTTGGAAGGAAAAGGGGAAGAATTCATCAAAGAAGCAAGGAGGTAAGAAAACAAAATATCCATCTTGTGAGAAGTGTGGTAAAATGCATCCTAGAGAATGTTTATCCAAGTCTGGTAAGTGCTTTCGGTGTGGTAAGTCTGGTCATATTGCTCGTAACTCTAAGGAAGATGATCAAGAAGGCAATGAAAAGCCAGCGGTAAGATGTTTAAAGTGTAATTAAATGAGTCATTATGCAAATGAGTGTCTAACGAAGAACTCGAATAGGGGAAAGCAGCCAGACTACAAGCAGAAAGGGGTGGTGAAATCCGTTGCATATACTTCAGCAGATGTCGGGCCATCAAATGAAGTTGTATCAGGTACCTTGTTTATTTTTTTAAATTATGCCAGTGTGTTATTTGATTCAGTTTCTACACATTCTTTCATCTATGAAACCTTTTCTAGTAAAATGGGAATACCATCTCAAGAAATGACTCCTGGACTTTTGGTAAAAACACCTGGGGGAAATGTTGAGGCAAAAGAATTTATAAGAATCTTCTTATCGTTATCCGTGGAAATAACCTACTTGAAAACCTTATTGTTTTACCTCTAGTAGAGTTTGATGTTATTCTGTGTATGGATTGGCTCTCTATTTACCAGGCTAATATTTACTGTAGAGCTAAAATGGTTTATTTTCAGAAAGATTATCAGTTTGTGTACAAGAATGAACCCTTGATTTTGATAACATATCAGGAAGTTGAGAAACTGGTAAAAGAAGGAAATGAATGTTACCTTGCACATATTGTTGAAAATAATGGAACTGTTCAGATTAATGATGTGCCAGTGGTAAATGAGTATCTTGATGTTTTTCTTGATGAGTTGTTTGGTATTATTCTTGATCGGGATGTTGAATTTACTGTTGACTTAGTTCCTGATTCTAAGCCAATTTCAAAACCCCCTTATCGAATGGATCAAGTTGAACTTTTAGTGTTGAAGGAGAAATTGCAAGATTTTTTAGAGAAAGGTTTCATTCTACCTAGCACATCACCATGGAGTGCTCTTGTTTTATTTGTTAAAAAGAAAGATGGTTCGATGAGACTTTTCATTGATTATAGAGCCTTGAATAACATCACTGTTAAGAACAAATATCCTTTTCCTCATTTCAGTGATTTGTTTGATCATCTCCAGGGAGCACAATATTTTTCAAAGATTGACCTAAGATCGGGGTACCATCAGTTGAAGGTAAAGGAATAGATGTTCCGAAGACTGCATTTCGTACAAGATATGGCCATTATGAATTTTTAATAATGCCTTTTGGGCTAACCAATGCACCTGCTGTATTCATGGAATTAATGAATAGAATTTTCCATGAGTTCTTGGATAAGTTTGTGGTTGTTTTCATTGTTGATATTTTGGTGTTTTCTAAAAGTAAAGAGGATCATGAAAGTCATTTAAGGGTTATCTTGCAAACCTTAAAAGAAAAGAAACTATGTGGAAAATTCACCAAGTGTGAGTTTTGGTTACAACAAATTTCTTTCCTGGGTCACATTGTTTCAAAAGATGGCATAACTGTTGATCCTGCTAAAACAAAATTTGTTGAAGAATGGCCAAGACCCACAAATGTAACTGAGATCCGTAGTTTTCTTGGTTTGGTAGGTTACTACCGATGTTTTGTTGAAAATATTTCATGGTTATCTAGTCTAATGACTAAGCTAACACGGAAGGGTGTTAAGTTTATCTGGATAAAAGAATGTGATGATGGTTTTCATGAGTTGAAAAGAAGATTGGTGAATTCTCTAGTTTTGGCACTTCCTTCCAGGAATGGTGAGTTTGTTATATACAGTGATGCTTTGTTGAAGGGACATGACCGTGTCCTTATGCAGAATGATTAGGTAATTGCTTATGTTTCACGTCGGTTGAAAACTCATGAGGTAAATTACCCTACACATGATTTGGAATTAGCTGATATTGTTTTTGCTTTAAAAATTTGGAGGCATCATTTGTATGGAGTAAAGTGTGAAATATATACTGATCACAAAAGATTAAAGTATATATTCACTCATAAATAATTGAACATGAGATAGAGGAGATGGCTGGAATTAATCAAGGATTATGATTATACAATTCATTACCATCCTGGAAAAGCAAATAAAGTGGTCGATGCTTTGAGTCGAAAAAGTAATGCTTCATTAACCATGATATGTTTGGAACGAGATCCTTTGGTTTTTGATTTGATAAAATTTGGAATAGAAGTTGTTTGTGCAGGATGTCCTTCTGTTTTGTTTCAGGTATCAGTTAAATCTTCTCTATCAGAAAGAATCAAGCAAGCACAGAAGCAAGACAGTGAGTTGCAGAAAAAGGTAAAGATTGTTTAGAAAGGTTAGTTGCTTGAATTCAACATTGATAATGATTGTGTTTTGAGGTTTGGGAAGAGATTATGTGTCCCTGGTGATTCACAGTTGAAGAATGAGTTGTTATGTGAGGCTCATAGTTCCCCATTTTTAGTTCATCCTGGCATTACTAAGATGTACAGGGATCTGCGGGTGTATTACTGGTGGGATGGAATGAAAAGAGACATTGCTGATTTTACTGTGAAGTGTTTGACTTGTTAGCAGGTTAAAGCAGAGCGGCAGTTACCGAAAGGGATACTTCAGCCTTTACCAATGCTAGAGTGGAAATAGGAAAATATATCCATGTACTTCATTGTGGGATTGCCGAAGACACCTCGAGATAATAATGCAATCTGGGTTATTGTTGATCGCTTGACTAAATCTGCTCATTTCCTTTCTATACGAGATAATTTTTCCCTAGATCAACTTTCCCATTTGTATCTTAAAGAGATAGTCAGGTTACATGGATTTACTCTCTCCATTGTATCTGACCGTGATCCCAGGTTTACTTCTATCTTTTGGAAAGGCCTTCAGAAGTCGTTGGGTACTGAATTAAATTTTAGTACAGCTTTTCATCAGCAATCAGATGGGCAGTCAGAACGAACAATTCAGACCTTGGAGGATATGCTACGAGCTTGTTCGATGGATTATCAGGGAAGTTGGGACCAACATCTTTCTTTGGTTGAGTTATCTTATAATAACAGTTTTCATTCCAGTCTAGAGATGGCACCATTTGTGGAATTATAAGGGAAGCGGTGTCGAACTCCATCATTTTGGGATAAAGTGGGTGAAAGGAAGCTGATGGGACCAGAATTGGTAGAAGAGATGGCAGAAAAAGTTCAGTTGATTCAGAAACACATGAGAACAGCTCAGAGCAGGCAGAAGAGTTATGCGGATAACCAGACGAAGGATATATCCTTCGAGGTAGGTGATCATGTTTTTCTCAAGGTTTCACCATGGAAAAGTGTGATGAGATTTGGTAAGAAAGGAAAGCTGAGTCCAAAGTTCATTGGACCATATGAAATTCTGGAGAAAGTTGGATCAGTTGCTTACCGAGTGGCTTTACCTCCGAGTTTATCTTAGGTACACAATGTTTTTCATGTTTCGATGTTGAGGAAGTATATGCCAGATCCATCTCATGTTTTGAGTCCAGAGGTAGTTCAGCTGGAGGAGAACCTATCTTATGAAGAACAACCAGTCCAGATTCTTGACCGAAGAGAGCATGTACTGCGAAATAAGGTAATTTACCAGGTAAAGGTATTGTGTAAAACCCATATTGTTGAAGAGGCAACGTGGGAATCTGAAAATGCTATGAGGGATAAATACCCCCACTTATTTTGATAAGTGAATAAAATTGCGAGGACGCAATTCCCAAAAGGGGGGAAGGATGTAACATCCCAGGTAAATAATGAATAAAACATTTTCATATTTATTAATATTTACAAATTAAATATTAATTTTACTTTAAAAGGGTTTCTATGTTCGATAGCGTACCCGATACGCAACAAAGAGTTTCATTGAAATCTTTTGTTGCACACTAGTAATAAAAAAATATTATTTTAAATGGTAGTTAACACATAGCCATTGTATTGGAGGGAATAGATAGAAATAACTAAAATATGATTATATATGTTATTTAAATTTTTTTACTTTTATCTAATAAAAGATAAAGGCTTAAAATACGAAAAGAATTCAATTTTAGGCATATATGCCCTAGTTTTCACTAAAGGTTCACTTATCGCCTTTTGATGGAGAGCCGTCATTAAATATAGTTTTTTTCACTCTTATAAATTCTATTGGACCAAATAAAACTCTTCTTTATAATCGGGACACCAAAATTTACTTTGTGAAAATTATTGGTATTTTTCTGATAAAGTTCATTTTTTAATGAATAGTGTAAAATGTTGTATTTTA
The DNA here is from genome assembly GCA_963277665.1 of Viscum album. Lineage (NCBI taxonomy): Eukaryota > Viridiplantae > Streptophyta > Magnoliopsida > Santalales > Viscaceae > Viscum > Viscum album. Next base: position 1,217,110,361 of record OY728137.1, read on the forward strand.
ATTCAAAACCTCTTCTTAATATAATTTATTTATATAATTAGGTTATCTTTTGAATTAGTTTTAAAGTTAAATTAGAATATATTTTTACCACTAAATCCAATAGTGGTCGTTGGAATTAATTTCACTTTGAAATCGGACTTAAACTAGTGACAATCTTTTGATACTTATTGTTTCATAAAAACACGTTATTTGCTCTGACAGCGGGAATTAATTATTAAATTAATTAATGAAATTTATATGTTTTGAATTTTTTAAAATGTACATCATTTTTGAATTCGGAGTATCAAATATAGCTTAGGAGAAATTTTTGGTATTTTTCTGAAAAACTTCAATTTTTGATGAATAGTGAAACCACTAAGTGGTACTTAAAAAAACAGATTTTTCGTTTAAATGAAATTTTACCACCTCTATTTTTTGAATTTCAAAATTCCTACATACATGGTTTTCATTAATAATTAAAATTTGGTTCAATTGGATTAGAATAATTTTTTTGGTGAATAGTAACTTTTATTTTTTTAATCGCGATTAGAGGTAATTAGTGTAATTTAAGGTAAGAATAATGTTTTAATAATATAAAATGACCTAGACACAAGTCCTACCCTTATTGTATGTGTCATGGCCGACCAAGAAAATCCATGGGTCATCTTGGGGACCCCATGGATCCACATTGGATGGCAAATGACATAAATAACCTTTTATTTAATGTAAAAGTAAAAATGACACAAACATGAGTTGTTTTACTAAAACATTTTTTACATGGGGTTATACAAGTCAGATTTTTGACTATAAATATTCATTGAAAAGGTACAAATATTTCCTACATCATAGTATTTTTTTTAGAATTTTTAGACATTGAATAAATTAAATTATTTATGACACCATGATGATGCAGCGATTACCTAATTATTTAACGATTTAAATAAAATGGAATGATACTGTAAAATCTAAGACCTAAACAGTACAAAAACCTATTGTATGGGTGTATTTCGAACCCTTATCACATTATCCTAAAAAAAATCAATGTGGAACCATTAAAATCCGAAACTCATTCTAAAATAAAGTAACATTTCCTTACTTTTCAAGAGTGGTCCTCCTCTCCTCTTATAAAAGTCCCCCACCTATACCACCTTACCCACACTTCCAAAGCCTTTGTCTCGGCCAAAACCTGACCATTTTGTCCCTAAAAATCCCTCTCATTCTCCTTGAAGCCTCACTTTGTGGAGAAGTCTTCCCAAGGAAGCCTTTGAGCACAAATCTAAGAGAGTTACCCGATTTTATAGTGATGTCTTCACTTGTGTTCTTTTGTTTTATTTTGCTTCTCCAACCTCCTAAACTCTTTCTATTAATTTATTTTGTAACAAATACAGTATATTAAATATACTAGGATGTTTTTATAAGATTATTTCGAGCTACACTTACACACATCTACATATAATGGTTAAAGAACATACTGTTTCTGTGGTTGGAGAATTTCTGCCTCAAGAAATTATGATTGTTCAATCCTCTTTTAAACACCTATAATGGTGTACATTAATATGTCACTCTATTTATATATGATATATATTATGTTTATGTTTTCCATGTGCTTCTTTGTTTTTCATTTGTGGTATACCTTTATGGTTTCCATTGTGGGTAAACACGATAATTTCATTTTAGGAAGTGCGGACTACCGCCCCCTCAAAGTGATGTGATTCGTTAATGCCATATGTGGGACGTATATATGATGGATTTAAAGTTATTATATATGATTTTATACTAGAATTATAATATACATCTATATCATTATTATTTCATTCCATTAAAGTATGATATAGAAATGAAATTAGCGTTCATGCGTAAGTACAGCTTACTGTCTCCATGAACGGTACATTTCATTTCCTATCCCCAAATGTAATGTACTATTATAAGTACATGTATATAATGGATATATGTGATGAATGATACATCTAAATGAAGAATATAATTCTGGAATTAAAATATAAATACCTCCCATTTAGTTTTAATTCCATTAATATGAAAAAGAAACAAAAGTAGCGTTCATGCTTACGTACGGCTTACCGTCTCCATGAACGGTGCATTTCATTTCTTAACTCTAAATGATTATGTAATATTATAAATACATGTATATTCTGGATATATATGATATATATTATATACAAATCAGGAACGTCATTCTGGATATAATGAACCTTTGACCACACGAACAACATGTAATTGTAAGAAGTCCACATTCGACTTAAGAACCAAATATCGAAAAAACAAACATTATTAACTTAAATGATTACATAATGTTTATAACATGGAAATAAGTGATATAAAAGTAATAATGAACTTGAAAAGTGTTCTTAAGAAAATATAAATTAACTCAAGTTTATTATTCAGGAAGTTAAATAACGATCGAGTCAAGTCGTACCCGAGGTATGGGACTTCGTCTCAATCTCCTTTCATTGAGGCATATTTCGTTTTATACAGAACATTCTTTTATACGGTGTATAAAACCCTTTGACTTTTACTTTTATACAAAATGAATCTTTTTCTACAAATCATTTTACAAAACGACAAAAAGGAATGTTTCTTTTAACGGACACGGTGAAAATGACCTTTTCCGCCGCTGCGAATATTATTTGGTCTTTGGCTTCCTGAACAAGCCGTAATGTTTTTTTAAATGAAATACATACCATATACTCTTTTATTTATTTTGGTATTGAAAATGGTTTTTTATAATGGATTTGTTATGTCAATATATTTAAGTGATATATTGTGATCAATGTGTGGAAATGTTTTCTTTCCATTATAATTGGTTTATGTCTTATGATTTTTATAATGGTACATGGACATTTGACAGGTGGTTACGTGAAAAACCATATGACAGGTGGTGCCGTGAATACCAGGACGGGTGGTTATGTTATAACCTCCAATTCATTGGGTATGGAAGTCATCTGTATGGCTATTCCATTAAGTATGTATGGAAGTTGTCTGTATGGCTATTCCATTAAGTGATATGTGTGGAAGTCAACCGTATGGTTATTCCACTTAAGTATGTTTATGTCCCAAGATACCTTTATATGTTATGTGTTCTTTATATGGGTTTTATGGTAATCATTTGGTTGCAAAAGGGTAATTATTGATATTTTATTCAGTGAAGAGTTTTTACTACTTCATGAAGGTGAAGGTATTACATTGATAAAGTATACATGGTTTACTTGATGTTTGAAAAAATAACAGTTTTCATTCTTTGTGTATCCCTTTCTGAGCTTTTTATGCTCACCCCAAGTTTTTTTTGAAATGTTTTTCACAGGACATAATCTGGAATAGGGTCAAGGATGGGATCAAGGGAAAGTCATGCTATATAAAACATGGAACTAGACATGTTTCTTTTTAAGAGTTTTTTTATTCTATGGAAACATAGTAGAAGTGTCTAATTTGTAACCATTTGAGATGTAACAGTTATGTCCTAATTCTGTAAAATTCTGAACCTAAAAAGATCCTCAAAGTGAATTATTCATTTAATTCAATATTAATTAATGTTTATGTTCGGGGCCTTATAAGTAGAATATCCATGTGAATAAGTAAATGGAATAATTTAATTTATATTTTCCATATTAGGATGAATTTTATGTTTAAAAGGTTTTTGTTTCAGTGTTTTACATTGCCTTAAATATTTAGGCTTATTTAGGAATGTTTCTGATATACTGTTATCCTTACCGAGCATATGAGCTCACCACATTCTATGTTTTAGTTTTCCAAATATTTCATGAAGTGTATTACGTTTGATACACAGTGTTAATATAAGCTAATAATGGAATTCATAATGGATTATTTATGTTGTGTTTTATAATTGAATTTTTAATCTAACATTCATGTTTGTAATCTATTTTCCAAGATATCTTAACTGATCGGTACTTCAAGACTTGATTCCTTGTAATCATGCCAATGTATTAAAATAATGCACCGACTCTGGGTTGCTAGGGTCTGGGTGTTACAGTTATTGTATCCACTATCAAGACTTATTGGACTATCTAGATTATGGACTGGTGCCCGACATGGTTAAAGTGAATGATCAACTATAAACACCCAACTATGGTCCCTGTAAAGAGCAAGCCATGGTACTGAGGGATGTGTTCTTAGTCTCAAACATGACCTCTGTGGATGAGTATTTTTCACACCATGATCACAAATTTCATCTAATGTATCCAAATATGTATGTTGTGTATTGGTAGACATCCAACTATCACCTCTTGAAATCTTTGCATGGTTAATCATGGAAATCATGAATGAAATTAGATGATGAGAATGATATTTTACAGATAAAAAAATATAAATAAATATCTAAAAATAATTTAAAATTAATGTAACTAAAAGGTCCCAAGATCATTATAGAGGTTATTTAATAGGATAGAGTAGTGGAAGAAAGGTGATACTGTGTTTACATGATCACCCACCTCATTTTTTTATCATTATGTTTATAGAAATGTTAAGCCCAAATATTATTATTATTGGTTTAATGATAAATCCATGGGGATTAACTCTTACCCCAGGGGCCTATTTGTTATAGTAGTATTCACCACCATTGGCCTAATGTGTGTAAGAAACCACTTTTAGTGGTTTAATTCTACACTTATTCCTATTTTTATAGGGTAATATGTTCACTAGGTCCCATATCAATCATTGAAATTATATGAGGACACTCACTAATAGGGTCATAATGTTTCCCATGAGATAAATTTCTATATTTTCATTCTTTGAAATATATATTTTATATAATAATTGAAGTTATTGAAAAAATAGTTTTTTGTTAATTTTTTACATATTATTAAGATTGGGGTTTTCATTATTTTATATTAAATCATGTAAAATTATATCTCAATAATTGCATTTTTTTTCTTGATAATAATTGTTTTATTTTATAATATATGCTTATGAAAAACAAGGTGGGATCCTATTTTGACCATTTTATCACTAAATTGAGACACCTTTTTTTGTATGAAGATCGTTTTTTGTCAAATATATGTAAAGAAACAATATCATATAGTTGTGTAGGGTATTTCTATTAGTTGGGTAATGGAGTCTAGTGTTGACTACAAGACATGTTGAGATAAAAAAAATCAATTCTTCTATAACATTTTTTTGATTTTTGGTTATTTGAACCTATACATTGCTTAAAATTACATCTTCACCATTGTTTACTTGTATTGGTATATTTAAATTCACATTATTTATTCCATGTTTGATAATTTCCTTTTAGTGTTAAATCCTTCTCAATTTTTTTCTTGATTCCTAGGTGCTTTTTCTCCACCTATGATGATCAAGTATACCCTTCGAGCTCTGTCAAGACTAGCTTGAGTACTGAATATTTAGGAAAATATGATTTGGTTTATAATAAAGTGAGAAATAATATTATTCGCGGAATAATTTCTTATATTTCTTAAATTATGATATATAATTTTCAACTTATAACTATTTTGGTTCATCCCATGTCAGCATTAGCCCATCCTAATTTTTATTGAGTTATTCCTTCAAATTCTTCAAAACATAATTTGTAATTATTTACTAATCTCTATTATGATGCCAATTTATTTGACTAGAGATTAATATAAATTAATATTTGAACATATTAGGTGAAATATTATTATATTACATAATAATTTACACCAAAAAACCATAATGGTTTGTGATTTTTTATAAATGATACATAGTCAACATATTTCATGAATAATCTTCAATGTATCCCAAATAAATATTCTCACATGTAACACCATATAAACTTATTTTAATTTATACATGTCTTTATAACATTGGCAAATTTTAAATATAAGATAGTGTTAGCTAAAATGTTCAGTAATGGTAAAATGGGAGAAATCAATCAAATTTCATAACTAAGTATAAGATAAGTATAAGGTTATAGTAGTGTGATCATAACTAATGAAATTTATACAGAATCATTCATATATCATAAATAATGGGTAATGGAAGAAATTGTTTTCAAAAAATTCACTTGAGACATTGGAGTGTGAAATCATCAATGATTAACCATGATCCATTAGAGAATAATATATGAATATGATCATTTAATAGCAGTATTTGGAATAATAAATTTAATTTTATTATCCCTCCCATGATTCCACATAATGGTTCCCTGAGATGGTGGGCCACAAGACCTCAACCAACCCTCCATAAATGGTAGAGGTTGTCGATGATCAGAGAGTGATATGTGTGTGTCTTTGGGGAGACCATGCCCTTATAGATTAGATATTGAATAGAAGTTAATATTAGATAATAATTAGCATATTTTTAAAAAAATAAATCGAAAAAATTAGAAATAGATACATAAACCATTCAAGAGAAATTGATCACTAGCAGAAGCAGAGAAACAAAAATAGATACAAAATGCTATTTATGTTATTTCATATTTTTATACAAAAAAATAGATTATAGGATAAATATAGGATACAAAAATATACTGCATTCTATCGAAATATATGAAAATGTTAAAAACCAACTACAATAAGATATCAAGAATAGGTTCGGTATTCTAACCATAAACACCACCCTAAAGTATAAAATTAATCCAATATTATAATCTTAATGATTAAATTATCAATAACTATGATTAAAAAGTCTTCTTCGGTGCCTAGGGCGGCCCAAGAGTGGTGTGAGATAAAATCTCAATACATTGGTACCCATGGTGTCTTGGAAGATCCATTATTTTCATTTTATAACTTAAATTTTTACATAATAATAACTACAAAATATATAAATAAATAAAGTGTCAAAAACATCGTCTAGATCCCTAAATGGAAACCATACAATATGTAAGAACTTGGATCTTCATTTCAGGTATGTTTTTCCTTTTCAGGTCGTTTCTGATAAAAAGAGTAAAATCTGGAAATTTCTAGAGTACACACCATGTACATTATAAGTACATGTCGTGTAAATTGATGCCGTGTAAGGTTGTGTGCTGGCCATGTCCAGGCCAAACACACGGTGTGCAGGGTCTATGTGGAGGCCACTTAAAATGGAGTACGGAAAGGCTAAGTATACGCCGTGAACACCAGATGTACATACCGTGTAGTTTTTTTCATTAGACGGACATGGGTCGCGCCTAATTGAAAAAAACGTCTTCTCCTTAGGATTCTTCGATCGAGAGCGTTGCTACAGCCGCGAACATACACCGTGCCCTAGATCCTCCTTTCGTTCTTCGAATCGACTGTCGTCGATTGTGTTGGAACCGCAACAGTGATCTCTTCCTTTTTCTTGAGTTTTATTCCATGATTATCCATCTTTCTCGAGATATCATTGGTTGAAAATTTTGTGTATTTTCATAGATCTATGTCGTTCTAAGGATAATCAACCCCCGTGGTTCAGGTATTTTGATCTCCTAGCACCAAGGTTGGTGGTTTGTGACATAACTTTAAATGTAATTGAGTATTATGTGAAAATTTCAACAAATACCCGTGAACGGGGAATTGCGTGTTTACTGTTTTCCCCTATTGTATTCCATCCTTCCATGTATTCTTGTGTAGAGGTAATTTGATCATGTTTGAGGATAATTTCTATGCTTTGATTTTTTCCATGCCGTGTTCTTGTTATGACCTTTGGGTTTTGTCAGCCTATGGCCGTTATACCTGTTTTCCATGCCTTATGACCATAGGATGGAATGATATTCTTGAAATGATTGTAAGGATGTATAATGGTTATCCAAGTATCACTTTAGGTGTACATTGGCCTTATAGCATTATTATGCACTGACTAACACGGGACCGTGAGAAACTGGTGCTATAGACTATAAGAGATAGACTGAGTGAGCTTCCAAGAGAGTCTTGAATATTATAGACTATAGGAGGGTATACCGAGTGAGCTTCCTCAGAGAGTCTCGGTTATTATATACTATAGGGTATAGACTTTGTGACATTCCCAGAGAGTCTTGGATATTATAGACTATAGGAGGGTAAACCGAGTGAGCTTCCTCAGAGAGTCTTTACATTGATTGAATTTCTTTAAAACCATTCCAGGCTAGATAATTAATTGGTTGAGTGGGATTCCTCAGAGAGTATGTGATAGACCTGATACTATATGAGGAATTGATTCAGTGAGCTTCCTCAAGGATTTTCTAGACATTGGGGCTATAAGAGGGTCAGAGCGAGTGGTCTTTCCCAGAGATTCCCTGACTACCTTAGAATTTAAGGGGAATTAACCGAGTGAGCTTCCCTAGAGAGTATTATAATTCCATATGACCAAACTAGAGGGTTTAGGCTGAGTGAAATGCATAGAGGGTTATTGGTACTTCCTGGATAGGACAAGAGGGGTTGGCTACGAGTACATCCCAGAGGATTCAGTTTTTTGGTTAGTGGTTTGCTTCCCTGCTGCTTGTGGTTCTATGGATTGATTACTTTTGTATATCATCCTATTACTGCTTACTATTTATTGCCTGCTTTTTACTGTTACTGTTTACTGCTCACTGTACTATTACCTGCCATATACTCACTGACTATTAGGCACATATCTTCAGATTTTTTTCCTACTGGGATTTAGTTTCACACCTTGTTTGGGACATGGTTTTGGGCCCAAACAAACTATTTTATTACAGGTATAAAAAAGAGAAAGTGCCCTTCAACTTCTGGTACTTGATTACTTGTCATAGGAGAGCATGAGACCAAGCATAGGCTTGTGATGCTGAAGATTTGTTTATAGTTTCATTTGTACTTGTTTCAGTAATGTTTGTATTTCTAGTATTGTGACCTGTTTGGCTATTTTCCTAGATATGTATAATGAATCATTTCATATATTCGTATGTGCTCCAGTGGTTATTTGTTTTAGTTTTCCTCTATTTACTTGTGCATTGTTTTTGGATATTTACTACTTCCATTATTTCATGTTTTGTTTACATTTGATATTTACTCTACCAATGAGGGCATAGTTTCCCCACTATCACACCCAAATCCCTTGCTGCAAGTTGGCAGCCTCTGGCATTTGGGGAAATGCGCATGAGGCCATGTGACCAACCGGGTACAGGGCACCTCTGGGTGGCTTCCGAAATCAAGATGATATAAAGTGGTATCAAAGGGATTATTTTCTCTTGATTTAGTGTTTGGAGCATTTATCCAGGGATAGGACAGATTCAGTACTTGGTAATAAGCTATTCCCGAGAGACCTGTGTACATGGAAAAGACAATCTACCTTGTTATTGTTGTTTTCTAGTTTGGGATTTCAGGGTTGATACGATTTCACCTAGAGTGATTCACATGCCTTGTGTTGTTGTTGTTGTTCTATTGCCATACTATTTCTATCCCAACCCGATGAGAAGATGGTATTCTATCTCATGCATCATATAGTCACTTGTTATAAATCACATTCCATGCATTCTTTCCATTCCATTTAGCGTGTATTAGAGATTGTGTGTTGTTGTGATAGACATTGTGTAGATTATGCATGCTGTTGTGATAGATGCTTGATAGAATCCATGAAGTTTGATATAAGAATTGTTTGTATTGTGTCTTTCTTAAATTAACGCCAAATTTTGGTTCTTGATTTGTTATGGGTCCTCATGAATCGGGACATGGTGGATCATTGACTTGTTTCCCTTGTATATGATGTGTAAGATATGACAATATTTGGTTCATGGAGAGTATGGGCCCTCAAGGATTGGAATTTGGAACCTTCATATTTGTTTTTCAGTGTTTTTTAGGCTTCGTTGCCGTTTCTGAGCTACTGCCCGGAAAATCCTAGAATACATGACGTGTACTTAACTACACCCCGTGTAGTTTTAAACCATGTCACTGATTGTGTGATCAAAAACACGGGGTGGGGAAAATGTTTTCAAAGACACGTCATGTGTAGTGGTTACACGCCGTGTAGTAGTGAGCTATGTACTCATCTGTGTCACTAACAACACAGGTCGGGGAAGCTCGAGTAGTAAACGATGTGTTGGGTACACACACGCAGTGTAGTTTGGTTCAAGGTACCCAGTCGTTTCACGACCAACACGGGACATGTTATCTCTCTTATACACATTGTGTTTGTTCGGAACACGCCTTGTAGGGGTTATCCATGTATCCGGCCATGTAACTAACAACATGGGTCACTGGAACCATGTCTAGTATGCGTCGTGTCATAAGTGAACACGCCATGTAGTCTTGGGTTAATAGGACCATGTGATTTAGCCGTGTAAAGGGACTCGGGCAAGGGAATTGAAATTAAGTACACGCCGTGTGTGGGGACAACACGCCATGTAATCTGGGGTGTTAAATAGCCAAAGGTGGCAGAAGTACATGCCCATTTGAATGACCTTAAGGAGCACGCCGTGTAGTTTTATACATTTAATGTAGTTTTGTTTAGTGAAACTTGTCAGTTTTTCCTCCTGTTCCCGTTTTGTGCTCTTTTTTTCTCGATCCTTGATAATCCTGATCTAAGGTGTGCTTTTGATCTTTCAGAGCAATGCCTTCGAGGCGCCTTCCAATTGTACGTCTGCTTCCAGATGGTGATGAGACACCATATATGGCCGATCAGGGACCTCTTGCATATTCCCATGCTCTGCCAGCCTTGGAAGCAGCGGTAATACCCATTGCAGGTGCCGATAAGTAGTTCAAGGAGGACCTCCTGAGGATGATGCAAACTTTTCATGGAGCATCGCCTCTTGACCCTTCAATGATTGAGTTGATGCGTGTTTTCCAGCAGCAACATCCTTTTACATTTTCAAGGGATGGAGGACCCCAGGGTGCAAATTCGTGGCTAGAGGTCACACTGATGATCTTCGAGCATCTGGAAATACCTCCAGAGAAAGGGTAAAGATGCATACTTATATACAACGAGACAACGACAAGAGGTGTTGGGAGGTGATCTCACAGTCAGGGCTCCAGCAGAGTATGACTTGGGATGAGTTTCAGAACATCTTCTATGATTAATTCTATCTAGAGACCATGAAGGCCTGCTGAGCCCGAGAGTTTATGATTCTCGGGCAAGGTACTCTTTCTGTTATGGAGTACTCATCTCGTTTTACCGAGCTGCAGAGCTTCACGCCGATTCCAGCAGGTGATGTTTTGATCATTGCTAGGAGGTTTGAGGATGGTATCAGGTAGGAGATCTGTTCCTAGGTGAATATCTTCATGTTGGATTCGATATCCTTGATCGTCAACTAGGCTCTGATCACTGAGTGCAATCTGAGAAATTCTGGAGCAGTGATCCATGGCAGTTCAACCTCCAGAGCGAGAGTTACTCCTTCTGATAGCAGGAACCGCCACAGGGAGATGTCTCAAGGAGATCAGAGTTGGAGGAATGTATCTTCGGGCAGCCAGGTTTTATGCTACCAGTGTGGTAGAAGTGGGCATACTAGGCATCAGTGTCAGAGAGACCCGATGGAGTGTTGATCTTGCTGCAAGGTGGGATATATTCAACAATTTTGTCAGATCTCTTCACCTACAGCTGGTGGTAGGGGTTATTCTATGACACTGCATACAAGAGATGTATAGCCAGTTTCTCACAAGTCTGGGAACTGGAGTTCTTCCAGCCATTCGGGCCGAGGTGGAGGTCGTGGTCATGGTGGTCAGTCACCAGGTTACCAGTGACAACAGAGTGGATCAGCTCAGAGTGGTCATCCAGGGGCGCATGGCTACGAGACATGCCAGACTATCAGTGTGGAATAATCCCTTCAAGGGAAGGATCCCGAACCATCTATAGTTTGAGGTATGATATTAGTTGACTCTATTTTTTGTTAATCTATTTTCAATACTTGTTCTATGCATAGCTTTATCTTTGTTGCTGTTGTGGAGAGCCTTGGGATATGTATCTTTTCATCTGCAGACATGTTGACTCTTGATACACTGTTGGGAATGATGACGTCTAGCGTATGTCAGTGTAGAGAGTTCCCTCGTGAGGTTTCAGGGTGTCACTTCTTATGGGACCTCTATGTCCTAGAGATGACATGATATGATGTCATCCTCGGTATGGACTGGTGAGTTCCCTTCCAAGAAGTCGTCAATTTCTATCACCGTTCGGTGAGTTTTGAATTACCATAGGGATGATATTTTCTCCATAGAGGTGAGTCTGATGTCTAGGTGGGTAGAGATGGACCAGAGCAGCGTGGTCTAGGAGGAGTTACATCACATATTCCCAGTCTTTATCTGGATGACCAGGGGAATTCACGGTTAGACTTTTCTCCAGTGGTGGATCGTTTCAGGGTTGTCTTTCTAATGGATTTTTCCGGTTTTCCTATGGAGCATGAGGTAGAATTTTCTATTGAGCTCGCTCCAGGAGAGACACTGCTGTCCATTACTCCTTATATGATGTCTACACCTGAGTTTCAAGAGATCAAGAAGAAGATAGAGGATTTTCAGGAAAATGGTTTCTTCCGACCTAGTACTTCTCTTTGGGGTTCACTTATCCTATTTATAAATAAGGAAGACGACAACCTTATGCTTTGCGTGGATTATCGGAAGCAGAAATAGTTGACGGTCAAGAACCGATATCCCTTTATGAGGATCGATGACCTCTTTGATCAGCTCTAAGGATCCCGAGTGTTCTTGATGATTGACTTCAGATCATGATATCATCAATTGTGCGTTAGGCCATCAGATATAGCTCTTACAGCCTTCAATAGCAGCTATGGTCTATACGAGTATACAGTCATTCCATTCAGACTCACGAATGCACCTGGATCTTTTATGGCACTAATGAACCGAGTGTTCCATCCGTACATGGACTCTTTCATGGTGGTCCTCATGGATGATATCTTGGTGTACTATCACAATCAACATGACCATGATACCCATATTGATATCATTCTGAGTACACTGAGAGAGAATTAGCTTTAATCTAAACTCTCAAAGTGACACTTTTGGATGGATCAAATTCAATTCTTAGGTCATGTCATCTCGGAGGAAAGAGTATGAGTGGACCAAAAAAAGTGAGAGCTATAGTTTCCCGGGAGAAGCCAAAAAACATCTTTGAGGTGAAGAGTTTTCTAGGGCAGTAAGGATAGTATAGGCACTTTATTCAGTACTTCTCATGCCTAGCAGCACCATTGACTGGTCTGACCAATAAAGGGGTGATGTTGTTATGGTCAGATTCTTGTGAGTCTTCCTTTCAGAAGATGAAAGGGAGGTTGACATCACCACTGATATTAGTATTGCACGAGATGGGAAAGAGCTATACTATTTATTGTGATGCATCAGGTATTGGACTGGGAGGTGTGCTTATGCAGGGAGACAGAGTTTTTGAGTAAGGGTCTCAGCATTTGAGGCCACATGAGAGGAACTTCCTAACACACGATCTAGAGTTAGCAGTTGTCGATCATTCCTTACGATGTTGGAGATGCTATCATCTGTGAGAGAACGTTAAGGTTTTCACCGACCAAAAGAGTCTCAAATACATCTTCACTCAGTGGGACCTGAATCTCAGACAACACAGGTGGGTCGAGTATCTTCTGTCCTTCGACTTTGAGCTTTCCTACACGCCTGGGAAGAGAAATTCAGTTGCGGATGCACTGAGAAGGATAACTCAGATACATGCAGTCCAAGAAGCTAGAAGTGAGTGGAAGCTTATGGCTCAGTCATCTGAGATTCATTTGGAGGTTCACGACAAATAAGGACATAATTTCCTATCTTCTATAGCTATGAACTCTACACTTCATGATCGGGTACGGATGAGGCTGCTATCAGATTCAGAATCCATGTCTTGCAGGAGAGTGTGTCAGGAGAGGACCCTCTTCCTAGATGGAGCATGGGTGAGGAAAAGATCTTGCATTTCATGGGACATGTATGGGTTCCAGCAGACATATGCATGGAGATAATGTGGGATTTTCTTTCCTCTACTTGGGTAGTTCATCCTGGTGTCACCAAGATGTATCAGGATCTTCATCGCCAGTATTGGTGGCCAGGTATGATGACGGATGTTGTTGGTTTCGTTATGAGATGTTCTACTTGTCAGTAGGTTAAAGCAGAGCATCATCGACTGGATGGTATTTTACAGCAGTTAACCATTCTCGAGTGGAAGTGGAATGATATCGCGAAGGAATTCGTGATTGGGTTTTCCGAGGTCACCTCGAGGGAATGATGCTGTTTGGGTAGTCATAAATTGACTTACGATTGTTTCTCACTTCTTTTCCATCAAAGAGACCTTCAGTTTTGATGTGTTGGGACAATTGTACATCTGAGAGATTGTCTCTCTACATGGAGTTCTGCACTCCATTTTTTTATATAGGGATGCACATTTTACTTCTCGTTTTTGGTAGGGGATTTAGAAGGCTTTGGGTACACAGGTACATTTGAGTACAAGATACCATCCCTAGATAGATGGAGAGTCTGAGCGTATGATCCGGGTACGTGAGGATATGCTCCGAGCTTGGATTCTAGAATTTGGAGGTTCTTTGGAGAAGCATATTTTTCTTGTGGAGTATTCCTATAACATCATTTTTTAGGTGACTATTCAGATGGCACCTTATGAGGCTTTGTACGGTAGGACTTACCGATCAACATTGTGCTGACTTGAGGTTGGAAAGGTAGATTTTCTGGGACCTCATCTGGTTCAGGAGACCATAGAGTAGATAGAGTTGATTCGGAAGAGGATTTCTACAACACAGTCTCGACAGAAATCTTATGTTGATCAGTGGAGACGGCCTCTGGAGTTCAAGGTCGGGGATCGGGTTTTCCTTCGTGTCGCACCGAGGTTGGGACATATAGGGATTCAGATATAGGGTACACTTTCACCCTAGTGCGTTGGGCTATTTTAGGTGTTGGAAAAAGTTGTGCCAGTTGATTATCGGTTTAAGTTACCTAAGAGGTTTCGGGCTTTGCATGACTTCTTCCATGACTCTCAGCTCCGACATAAATTTTCAGACCCAAATCATGACTTTCAACCCGAGGAGGTTGAGCTCGAAGCAGATGCATTGTTTAAGGATAATCTTATCCAGATTGTCTATTACAGTACGGAGGTTCTCCATGGACGGTCTGTTCCTCTGGTATGGGTGTTATGGCAGCACGGACGAGTACAAGACGAGACTTGTGAGAGGGAGGCTGATGAACGATCACAGTGGCCGGTGCTGCTCGATGTTCCTTCTTCCATGCCCCACATGGGAAATTCGAGGATGAATTTCTTTAATGGGGGATGTTTTTATGAACCCGGATCTTCATTTCACATATGTTATTCCTTTTCTGGTTGTTTTTTAGAAAAAGAGGAAAATCTGGAAATTTCCAGAGTACACATCGTGTAATTTATAAGTACATTCCGTGTACTTTGATGTCGGGTAAGGCCGTGTGTTGGCTGTGTCCGGGCCACACACATGGTGTGTAGGGGTGATGTTGAGGCCTCTTAAAATAGAGTAATGAAAATCCATGTACACGCCATGTACCCTAGAAGTACACGCCGTGTTGTTTATTTTTTTTTCATTAGACGGACCGGGGTCCCACCTAATTGACCGAAACGTATTCTTCTTAGGATTCTTCGATCAGGAGCATCCATACAGCCGCAAACATCCACCAAGCCCTAGATCCTCCATCATTTCATCGAATTGACCGATGTCGATTACGTTGGAACTACAGCGGTGAGCTCATCCTTCTTCTTGAGTTTCCTTCCATGACTTTCCCTCTTTCTCGAGATATCTTGGGTTGAATGTTTTGTGCATTTTATTATATCTACATCATTCTAAGGATAATCAAGCCTTGTGGTTCTAGTATATTCATCTCCTAGCACCAAGGTAAGTGGTTTGTGCCTTACCTTTATAATTCTTTGAGTTTTATGTGAAAATTTCCACTAATACCCATGAACGAGGTATTGTGTGTTTACCGTTTTTCCACTGTTGTTTTCTTTCCTTTATTGTATGCTTGTGTAGAGGTAATTTGATCATGATTGAGGATAATTACAATACTTGGATGTTTTTCACATGTCGTGTTCCTATTATGACCTTTGGGTTTTGTTATCCATTGGTCGTTATACCTGTTTTCCATGCCTTGTGACCATAGGATGGAATGATATTCAGGGCATTCTTGTAATGCGGTAGAATGGTTATCCAAGTATCTCTTTAGGATAACTTTGGCCTTATATAATTATTATGAAATGACTAGCATGGGACTGTGAGAACCTAGTTCTATATACTATAAGGGATATTATAGACTACAGGAGGGTAGACCAAGTGAGATTCCTCAAAGTGTATTGGTTATTATAGACTACAAGGGATAGACCGAGTGATCTTGCCAGAGAGTCTTGGATATTATAGACTATAGGAGGGGAAGAGGATCTCCTTAAATCAAGGGAATAGAAGAAAAATTCAAGAGGTGGAATAGGGAAAAAGTGATTCAAAATCATTAAAGAAAGGTGTGATTTTAATTTAATTCCAAAATCCAAATGTGCTTGTTTTGGAAACATTGGTCGCTAAACTGACAACAAAATTTACAGAATTTACCTCTTTTAGGGGGGACATCAAATGATTTAGTTCATGATATGATTAACCATGTGCAAACCATAAAAATTGTTCTCCCTAAAAATTACAGATGGGTTACACGACCATGATCCCAGGGTCATGTGGTTGAATACAAATTGTAAATCCCCTTACACCCCACTATTTGGAGTCGTATGGTTTAGGGAAACCATGTGGGTTGGGGTACATGATTTCCTCTAACTATACATACCAGTAAACTTAATCCCACATCAGTGTTCTGGGATTCGAACAATCCCTAGATGTAGTAAGGACTTCCATTAGCCTTATTGGATTCATATGTAGTTATTTTTAAGGGAATATAAACTCAAAATAAATAGTATATACCTTTGAGAGACCCTGATATATTACAAAACATTCCCAAAATGTTATCAATATAATTTCCACATATGATTATATGATTATTCCAAATTTAGTAGTGTATTATTAAATAAATTACATGAAAAACATAATGAAAGGTGGAAACAATTTATTATTTTGAATCAGACATTATATTTATAGAATATAGATGGATATAATAATTGAAAGTATTAAAAAGGGATAAAAATAGAATATAAAATAACTATAATATGAAAACAAGGAAATTCTTCATCCACCATAATGATCCCACTCATAAACATTGGTTTAGATATGAAACAGAATACTAGTTAATGAAAATTTTAATTTTGAAAATGAAAATATATTTAATATTGATAGAAAATAAAATTCAATGATGCATGAATCAAATATATAACTCATATAGAATGTGGGAACCCATGTTAATATTGTAAATCTAACCATGGGAATTTTAATTTAAATCATTGGAATAGTAACCTGAAATTAAGAATAGTATACTAATCTATGGAATTGTAAAACAATATTTTGGTATCCTATTAAATGAATATAGTGCATATTAATATCATGATACAGGAAAATAAAAGTATTAGAAAAGAAAATGTTAGTGTCTGTATTTTTTAAAACATATATTTATATTAGTTTTATATTTTAAAATATACGATTGTGAAATAAATAATATTCATTTTAAATGTGTTTATAAAATAAAATTATGTTTCATTATAACAATAATAAAATTTTATAATACCATAAATAAATTTTCAAAGTGTCAAAAACTATCCTATTATTAATATTAGGCTCTTTTCTGATAATTATTGAATTTATTTAAAAATTAAAATATTTTATTTACCAAATTATCTTCATAAAAAAGGCTTCATACTTTCTAATCTACACATTGTAAAATAGTTAGGGTGAATTTATAATTTTTTATAAAATACATTAATTTTTGTAAATAGAAAAATAAGATAAAATGCGGCATTTACCAATAAAAGGTAGATACCTGAATAATTGAATAAAAGGTGTTGTAAAGAACTATTTATTTGAGATCATATGAAACTTTTACTATACACATTAAAACAATTATAACTATTGGTAGACTACAACAAATAATATTAAATTAAGTAATATAATGTTAAAAATTATGATCTCCTATTTTTAAAAATTTCACCCATCATAACCCCTTATCCTCAAACATTATACATTATTACCATAGAAAAACTCTCTTAAAATATATCAACATTTATCTACTCCATCACTATAATCATTGAAATTTCCAAAATACCTATTCAGTATGCCTTTAGGGGAATCCTAAGGGTATCCATTCAAAATAAAAAAGTTAATACCCTCTACTAAGACATTTAATTTTTCTTCCTCCTCATCCACCTAAAATATACCATCCGACATGAAAAATTATTCCACTATCATAAATATAATGTATTTTTTAATGGAATATATATCATCCATCCTTTTCTATTATCTAATCATCCAATAGAGGAATACATTGTTTACAAATTGGACAGTTCACCTCTTTTATAAACAATGTATATCAATTTTCTCCAACTCCTTCAAGGAATGTAATTAAAATAATATTATGGTTAAAAATAATTAAAATAATAATATTATAAGTTATCATATGTTATATATTTCATTAATAATATTTTAATTAAATAAAATGATTCTAGTTCATGATGGTCATCAAAAGCGTCTAAATGAACTAATATTATAAGGATAACATTTATAAAAAATTAATAATCTCTATGTTATAACATGTATAGATATTTAGAAAAATTTAAATTTCTCCAATGAAATTTATATCATTTAATTTAAATTTAGTAGTTTTTTTTACAATTTTATAATTATTTCCATATTTCTCCACAAGTGATCTAACCATTGAACCATGAAATGAATTCCTTCAGAGCAATGAAAATAATTTATATTTATCATTGATATTGATGTAAATGAAAAAATATAATTATAGTAATTAAAATATTTATTTAAAACTTTCTTAATTATGTAATTAATGAATCTTATTTTATTATTCATGATGTTGAGTCCATGTATAGATTGTTTTTCCCTAGGATATGGGATCTCTTTAAACCACACGATTTTCCATAGGTTATGATTTATCTCTCTTTACCTCACCTTATCTATATATTATTCTTATTTAATTTTTCTATATTGAGTATATATTATTCAAAAATATAATCATTATTTAATTATCCCTTACTTGTTGTGGATATACATGTTTTAGTGGTCCCATTTTAAATTTCTATCCATATGAAGAGCTGATTAATGAGAACTACTCTAATTTCATTCATTGTTTCTAATATCACTCAATGAAATTTTTTGAACATTACCTAGTTTATAGAAAAAATCATGTAATTATGAAAATATATTTTATTTCATTCTTATTTTAATTATAATTATTATTCAATAACCCACTTTAATGATTCATTTCCCTTTTTAATAAAACCCAATTTAAAAGGAATATTTCTAAAATTAGTAATACCCTAAATTTTATGTCAAAAATTAATGTGAACATCATTTTCATGGATGATTAATCATTATTATCTAAAAATTTACAAAAATTATTTAATCCCTTATTTTATGAAATTCATCATGATATTGAACTTCACTATCTACAAGATCTGATTAAGTAAACCATTACCTTTCTATGGGCTTTCCTAATTCTTATGCCTTATGTATGTTTTCCTCAAGTGAACATATATTGTAACACCATGTGATTTTATGAAAAATATTCTTTTTAATTTCATTGATGTCTTGTGTTGTACGCTACACCAAAATAGCTTTCACTATATGAATCCCTGACTTGGCTTGCATTACACGCAATCACGACCTTCCTCGATAGCTAGCGTCGTACGTAATACCGAGTTTCACTAAACAACGATATGCTATTAAAATATTATTAAAACTAGCCGTTATGAATAGTAATACCCACTTTTTAAATTTTTTTAAATTTTATCTTTCAAAATAGACTTCATTTTTGGATTCGGAATATCGAAATTAGCCTAGGGTGAATTATTGGCATTTTTCTGAAAACATTCAATTTTTTTATGAATAGTGAAAACACTGGGTTACTATTTAAAAACCGGCTTTTTATTTTAATGATTATTTATTTATTTAAATTTATTTTATGTAAAATTTGATACATAATACATATATAAGTTCAATTAAATTTTTTGTAGTAATTTTTTAATAATTTTTGATATATAAAAATTTTATTAAACTTTTCACCGTCTTTTACCTTCCTCCTAGGAGCTTTTTGAAAACTTACATAAAACATAACTTTACCACTTATTTGAGTGGAATTTCTAAAACTTGAGAGACACGGTTAATATCAAGGACCAAAATGTGGTTCAATGAGATGAAAATAATTTTTGGTGAATTGTAACTTTTTTACTTTTAATTACCATTGTTAAAAGTAAATAGGGTAATTTAGGGTAAAAATGATATTGTTATTACACTAACACATGTTCTAATTCTATTGTATAAATATAATTCGACCAAAAACATCCTTATTAATAAAATATGACCATTTAGTTCCACTTGGATTAGATTCGGACATTTATTATTAATTTATTTAAAGAAGGGTTAAAATAGTAAAAATCAAAGTTTAATAACTAAATATTTTTAAATGTAGGATTATACATAAGATAAATTAGACTATAAATATTCATTATAAAGATAAAAATATTTCATACATATTGGTATTTTATTTATAATTTTTTGACATTAAATAATTTAATTTATTTATGACACAATGATGATGCAGTAATTATCTTATTAATGAAATATTGACATAATTGATGTTATAAATACCCAAATAAATGTAATATGAGACTTTTTATGAATTAAACTAGTTTTATAGGTTACTATGACATGTTATTATTGATTTAATTAACTTATTTATAACTAATCATTCTGTTATGATTTTCACAAAAATCGTGTACCAAATATGGTCACAATTGACATAAAATAGTTTTTAAAACAAATATTATATTATTAATTGTTAATTTACTTTTAAAAATATAAGGTTCGGCCAAATGACTTATATAAGGTTATATGTACTAATAATAAACAACTTGGGGTTCGTTTGTCTTTTTATATTATGTTTATTAACCATATAGTGTAAGAAAACAAGAAGACCCGGTAAAAGTAGAATTATTTAACTTAAAGTTAAATCTAAATGATAAGGTTAAAATAGAAACCTAAACTTGTATAAATTCTATTAGATTATATTATTTCGACCAATACTCACCATAGTTTTGAAATAAATCAATTTGGAGCTATTAGAAACCGAATATGAATTTATAATAAAATAATATTTTTAGTTTTTGCAAAGGTGCCCCTCTCCTCCCTTATAAAAGGGAACCTCCTCCCTCTCGTCCTCACACCACTTTGAGACTTCAATCTCGGCCAAACCTGGAAAATTTCTCTTCTCCACATCCCTAGAAACATCCTATAGGTCCTGGTATTCTTCAATGACCATTTTTAGTGCCTTAAGAGGAGGTTAAGAAGAGGCGATTCAAAGAAGATGTAATGTCCGTTACCGATTCTTTCAACTTTATTTCTTCTTCTACTTCTTCTTATTTAGTAGTTTTATTATGAAGTAATAACATACGTATCACTCATATACCGATATGTTATTATAAGTATGAAACACCCCTATTTCGCCATCTATCCATCCTACAGAAAATGAAATCACCGCGCGTGCGTATGTACGGAATACCGTCTCCACGCCGTGGTGTAATCTATTTTCCACCACCACCTTACATGGATGGGTATAATGGTGTAAATAAATATATATATATATGGTTATTGTAAAATTATATTGATTCTGTATTATTATACATACACTTCAATACAATTCCACGATCAAGGGAACGGTATCATCGCTCGTGCGTACGTACGGACTACTGTCTCCACGAACGCGATAAGATTCATTTTCTATGATTAACCATTCAAGAATGATTATAAAGTATATATAATGAATAATAATGAAACATATGACATAATGAAGCTACTGGATTTATGTATACATATATATATATATATATATATATTTCATCTACTTACATCCATTCCAGTCAATAAGGAAAAGAAAACAATGTTCATGCATACGTACGGCCTACTGTCTCCATGAATGGTGAATTTAATTTCATTTATCTATATATTATATATATACTCAATATATATGATATATATATATCATGATATACATTCTATATGTAATTAAATCACGATATAATTAGTAATAATTTCAAGAACAACAAGTTAAAACAGGTACGATAAATAAAACGTTTTACCCAAAACGCTGCTTTAACATGAAATTTACAAATGAACGGGTAATAAAAATTCATAAGTGAACCATATATTATACAATGACAATGAATATGATTCTGTAATAAGTCAATTACATTATTTAAATCATTATACAGGAGGTTCGGATACGTACTAAGCATATCAGACTTAAGGTAAGGGATACTTATTCCAATCTCATTCTTATCCGAGATTTTTTATACGTAAGTATTTACTGGGGTTATATTTATCATCCATGTCCATGTTTTATAAAAATGTTTTCAGGTATTTTTAAAGTAAATTTTACCCATTTTTGACTTTTACTACATGGTATGTAAGGAATCTTTTTTTTACCATACGAGGTACTTTTTGACTTTTCTGACAAAAGTACGAGAAGAATGTTTTTTTAACGTATACGGGATGAACAGATTTTTAAGGTTTCATAACCCCTAATTTTCATGATGATTACACTACAATATTTTATTAATATTTTCAACAAAATACTTTTCTTATAATATTTCATGGAATTTTGTGAAATGAAAATGATTTTGAAGAAGAAAGGATATTTTCCTCAAGAATTCATTTCAAGTGTTTTATCAAAACCGTTTTCCATCTAAGATGAAATTATTTCATATGTGTATGTTTCAAGTATAATTTCTCTATCATTTACATGGTTTCACTTTTTTTATGATGAAATATCCATTTGTTTTATATGGAATATGTGATGATGGGACGATGATTATGAAACCCATTTTATTTTTTTCAGTTATGATGAATGTTTTATGTTTATTTTGTCGCACAAGAAAGAATGATTTAATTATGAGATATATGGGACCTATATCTCCCTCAAATGAATTGGTAAAGGATTTATATCTCATGTGATAGACATGGCTAGAATGGTAAGTTAATCTGGTTCAGTGATATAGGACTGGAATGAGGCGTGAACTCGATTCAGAAAGGGACTTTGTCCACTAAGATGGTCTTGGTAGTAATGCCTTGGCTACTATGGAAATAATATCATGTTCTGAATGGTTTCCACAATTAAATGTTTTATTCCCATTAAATTTTATCATGGTTTATGTTCCATTATGATATATTCCTTACGTACTTCCACGATTTATGTCTTTGCTCAATATTTTGATGTTTAAATTTCATGTTCAAGTTTTTGCTTTCAAATGTTTATGGGTTGTTTTATGTTCTCTATGCTTACACTTACTGAGAATTTTAGATCACCATTTATTTGTTTTCTTTTCCCTAGGATTTATAGAATTTTTTTATGTATGAAAATAATAGGGGAAGATCTTTATGGGAGATGTGGAAGATCTTTCACCACAATTAAAAGATTACTTTCCAAGTTTCCGAAGACACTAAACTGTTATGGTCCTTGTGTGTCTATTTTCGTTATGTATCAAGTATTATGAATAAGTAATGAAATTTCCATGTATGTCAAGATTTGGGCCTCTACAGTTGGTATCATAGGCAATGGAATTAGGAATGTATCTTATCCTTGGGAACTCTCAAATGTGAGCGTTGGACGAAGCATGGCTCTCCGCCCAAGGTGTTCATGAGGAAATGTATGCCACTGGGGATGGCGGTGTTTCCCTCCCAGGGGGTGTATAAGCCCATGGAGTTCCCTAATAGGTATCAATTATATTCCACTGGAAGTAATTCCAGACATCTACAGTTGGTATCAGAGGAATGGTTTAGTTAACCTTTGGAAACTAAGATGAGAAAACTTTATTGAGATCCCTATAGATATTTCTAAGGTATGCATAGGGATGTCATAAGGTTAAGTATATGTATAGGTGATAGTACTAGAATTACGGAAAAGATATTAGAATTAAACCTAAGATTTTAGATATCAAAGGTACTCCCCATTTATTATGTTGTTTTCCTAGCATGATTTTTGCCTCTCACACTATTATTTTTGGGTTTTAGACGATGGCTGGAACCTGAAGGAACCGTGTTGATCAATGTAATGGAAAATTCAATGATTATCCTCCTGAAAAAACAAATTTTATGTTATATCTAGTGGAAAATCCTATTGATATACTTACAAAATCTATGAATCATTCTAGACTTCCAAATGAGCAGAGAATGGAACCATATTCTATTGAGTCCTTCATGAGGCAACGTCCACCTTCTTTCAGTGGGTATTCTGATCCACTTGTTGCTGAACAATGGATTAGTAACATTGAAAATATATTTTCCATACTTCAATATTTAGAACATGAACAAGTCATTATGGTTGTTTACCATTTAGAAGGTGAAGCAGATTAATGTTGGACTCTAATTAAGAATACGAGGCCCCAAGATGAAATTGAATCCATGGAATTGGATGAGTTCAAGAACTTATTTTTAAATAAGTACTTCCCTCGTATTCTTCTAACAAATATGGAAAACTATTTCCTTGAGCTTAATCAAAAGGATTATGAACCTGTTTGTATATACGATGCAAATTTTACAAGGCTTGCAAGGTAAGCTTATGGCTTTATCATCAAATCTGAAAGTAATGTTGATCAATTTTTCAGTGGATTAAAACCAATTTTTCGAAGGGCATTAGCTATAAAGGACTTCATTAGATATGAAGAAATTGTGTGTTGTGCTATCAAGGTAGAAGTAGATATTGGTGTTACATATCCATCTCATGGTTTGGACAAGAAACAAAAGATGGAGTTCAAGGAGAAATCTCAGAATAATGGTGAAAAGAAGATAAATGTTTCTTAATTCTCAAAGTGTGGAAAGAACCATGGTGGAGATTGTCTGAAAGGGAATAGAAAAAGTTTTATGTGTGGAAAATAATGTCATCAAGTAGTTGAGTGTCGAAGTAATGGAAAAAGGGTTGCTATTGATGTGAATAGAGAAAAGACTACAGAGAACGCTCCACTAACCCTTCAATGCTTCAAGTGCAAAGAAATGAGGAATTATGATAATCCATGCCCTAATCCAAGGGTTAATAATAATCAACGTGAGAAAACTTTTAAGGAAAAGGATAAAGTGAAGTCACATGCGATCACTATTTGTAATGTTGAGTATGAAAATGATGTTCTGTAATGATTAAGTCTTTATGTAATGGGATTTTAAAATATTATCATGGAATCTCATTTATAGTATCATGGAATTTTTGAAATATCCTTGTATTGGTCCATTGTGGTTTTCTATAATAATATGGTACTAGTTACAATGAAAATTGATTCAAATATTTTGGAAAGAAGATGACATACACATAATGAAGGGATAAGGAGAAAATAAATTGTTTGATAGTATTCATGAGCTCATGATTGATATAAGGACTAAGTGATATCATTGTTTGAGTATATAAAATTTTATGGATTTTGGTATGTGGAAAGTGATAACTTTTTACTGCATTCATGTTTTCACTAAGGTTCAATGAGTATTCATTTTTCAAGATAATACAAGATTAAGGCCTTCTAATGTTTGGAATGTGACCGACAAGATATATTGTATGATATATGGGGGATAAATGATGGTATTCACGTAATTGTTATGTGACCTCTCAAGTAATCATTTTCATTACACTATGAGATTAGACAGAAGTATTTTTGATAATCTTAAAGGATGAAATGGATTAAGTTGGACATCAGATTGAATTTTTTAAGGATAGAATTTTTTTTGATATTATTTATGGAATGTTATAATAATGTAGTTTTAGAAAAAGGACAACCTGTACGACGAGCATCAACACGTCGCGTCAGACAAGGCTATGGGAATCGAACCCACAACTGAAGTGCGACATGCCATTATCGCCTTCCACTAGCCTACAAGAATACCCTGTTTATTTAAAACCAGTTTTATTATATTAAGCAGTATGATATATAAAGTATAAGTCCATTTTAGGAACCATGTATGATTAATCTCACTATATATGGACTTATGTATGTTTGATAACTTTTTCTAACATTTTTTTTAAGAAATATGGAATGACCCATAATTTCATCACATGAACAAGTAACACATCACGATTGACAAATTCAACTTCATTTCATTAAGAGATTAAGTGGAAATTGTCTAATGAACGACCAACGGTGAGACTGTTCCAAAATCAATAATGTATTTCTTCTAATTCCAATTTCTTCAACATTAGGGAAATGATCTTGAAAACCAAAAATGTTGTCCTAGTGCCCTTATATCCGATGAATCAGATGGTACCATAGATCATCAAAAATCTATGTCTTTGGGATTGTTGGATTTTTCATAGCCAAGATCTCTACCACTTTCCATCAGAACATGCTAGTTAGAACTCTCTTCCATATCCATATTTTCACCTATGTTATCCTATGTGGAAACCCAGTGATTAGTTAATTTGTGTAACCATTACGTTTCATAATTTAGTTTTTAAAGATTGGTTTTCTTATTCCTTTTTACAATGTGGTAGTCTATTAATGAAACTTTCTAGTAGTAAACCATTTATAACCCCGACGAATTTCGAGGGCGAAATTCATTTTAAGGGGTGTTGAAAGTAATACCCCGAGAATTTCTGAAAAATATTCTTTTTAATTTAATTGATGTCTTCTGTTGTACGCTACACCAAAATGATCTTTCACTACATGCATCCCGGATATGGCTTTCATTACACGCAATCGCGACCTTCCTCGATAGCTTGTGTCGTACGCAATACTGAGTTTCACTAAACAACGATATGCTATTAAAATATTATTAAAACTAGATGTTATGAATATTAATACCCAATTATTGAAATTTCATAACTTACACCTTTCAAAATGGACTTCATTTTTCGATTCGGAATATCGAAATTATCCTAGGGTGAATTTTTGGTATTTTTCTGAAAACATTCAATTTTTGATGAATAGTGAAAACACTAGGTTACTATTTAAATATTGATTTTTTTTAAATAATTATTTATTTTATTTAAAAATTTATTTTATGGAAAAATTGATAAATAATAAATTTTTATGTTCAATATAATTCATTGGAGTCATTTATAATAATTTGTTATATATAAAAATTTTATTGATCTTCTCACCGTCTTTTACCTACCTCCTAGGAGCTTTTTCCAAACTTACATAAAACTTAATTTTACCACTTCTGTGAGTAGAATTTTGAAAATACGAGAGACACCGTTAATATCAATGACTAAAATGTCATTCAATGAGATGAAAATAATTCTTGTTGTATAGTAACATTTTACTTTTATTTACCACGGTTAAAAGTAAATAGGGTAATTAAGGGTAAAAATGATATTGTTATTACCCTATCACATGTCCTAATTCTATTGGATAAGTATAATTCGACCAAAAACAACCATATAAATAAAATATTACCATTTAGGTCCACTTGGATTAGATTAGGACATTTATTATAAATTTATTTAAAGAATTGTTAAAATAGTTAAAATCAAAGTTTAATAACTTAAGAATTTTTAATATAGGGTTATACATAAGATAAATTCGACTATAAATATTAATTATAAATCTAAAAATATTTCCTACATTATGGTATTTTATTAATAATTTTTTGAAATTAAATAATCTAATTTATTTCTGACACAATGACGATGTCGTAATTATCTTATTATTGATATACTGACACAATTGATGTTATAAATACCCAAATAAATGTAATTTGAGCCTTTTTATGAATTATAGTAATTTTATAGGTTAATATTACTTTTTAGTATTGATTTAATTAACTTTTTAGAAATACTCATTCTGTTATGAGTATCACAAAAATCAAGTACCAAATAGTGTCAAAATTGACATAAAATAGTTTTTAAAACATATATTATATTATTAATTGTTATTTTATTCCTAAAAATCTAAGGTTAGGACAAATGACTTAGATAAGGTTATATATATTAATAATAAACAACTTGGGGTTCGTTTGGCTTGTTATAGTAATTTTATTAACCTTATATTGTAAGAAAAACAGAAGACCCGGTAAAAGTATAATTATTTAACATAAAGCTAAATCTAAATGATAATGTTAAAATAGAAACCTAAACTTGTCTAAATTATATTGGATGAGAGGCTTTATACCCATCCCAAACTTAGATTATAATTAAATAATTTTGGAGATATTAAAAAACGAATATGAATTTATAATAAAATAATATTTTTAGTTTTTCCAAAGGTGCCCATCTCCTCTCTTATAAAAGGGCACCTCCTTGCTCTCCCCCTCACACAACTTGGAGCCTTCAAGCTCGGCGAACCCCTGCCAATTTCTCTTCTCCATTTCCCTAGAAACATACTAGAGGTCATGTTCATCTTCAAATACCATTTTTAGTGCCCTTAGAGGATGTTAAGAAGAGGTGCTTCAAAGAAGAGGTAATGTCGGTTACCGATTCTTTCAACTTTATTTTTTCTTCTACTTATTCGTCATTAGTTGTTTCATTATGAAGTAATGACATAAGTATCACTCATATAATGATATGTTATTATATGTATGAAACAACCCTATTTCACCAACTATCCATCCTACAGAAAATTAAATCACCGCACGTGCGTACGTACTGAATACCATCTCCACGTCATGGTGTAATCTATTTTCAACCACCAACTTACATTGATCGGTATAATTGCGTAAATAAATAACTAGATATGGTTATTGTAAAATGATATTGATTCTGTAATATTATACATACACTTCAATACAATTCCACCATCAAGGGACTGATATCATCACTCATGCGTACGTACGGACTACCGTCTCCATGAATGCGATGAGATTCATTATCCATGATTAACCATTAGAGACTGATTATAAAGTATATATAATGAATAATAATGAAATATATGGCATAATGATTATACTGTATTTATGTATACATATATATATATATATCATTTACTTACTTCCATTCAAGTCAATTAGGAAAAGAAAATAGCGTTCATGCATACGTACCGCCTTCCGTCTCCATGAACGGTGTATTTCATTTCATTTATCTATATATTATATATATATACAGAATATATATGATATATATATATATTTATTTATTTACATTATGGAATTAATTAAATCATGATATAATTAGTAATAATATCATGAACAAGAAGTCTAAACACATACTATTAATAAAACGTTTTACCCAAAACGCTGCTTTAACAAGAAATTTACAAAAGAACGGGTAATATAATGTCATAAGTGAACCATATATGATATCATAACAATGAATATGATTCTGTAATAAGTCATTGAAATTATTTAAATTATTATACAGGAGGTTCGGATACATAATAAGCATATCAGACCTAAGGAAAGGGATAATTATTCCAATCTCATTTTTATCTGAGATTGTTTATACGTAAGTATTTACTAGGGTTATATTTATCATCCATGTCCAAGTTTTATAAAAATGTTTTCATGTATGTTTAAAGTGTTTTTACCGATTTTTGAATTTTACTACATGGTATGTAGGGAATCTTGTTTTTACCATAAGAGGTACTTCTTGACTTTTCCGAAAAAAGTACGAGAAGAATGTTATTTTTAACTTATATGGCATGTACAGATTTTTACAGATTCATAACACCTCATTTTCATAAATTTTACTCTATAATATTTTATGAATATTTTCAACAGAATACTTTTCTTTTAATATTGCATGGAATTTTTTGAAAAGAAAATGATTTTGAAGAAGAAAGGATATTTTTCTCATGAATTAATTTCAAGTGTTTTATCAAATCCACTTTCCATCTAAGATGAAATTATTTCATATGTGTATGTTTCAAGTATAATTTCTCTATCATTTACATGGTTTAACTTTTCTTATAATGAAATATCCATTTGTTTGTTACGGATTATGTCATGATGGGACGATGATTATGAAACCCATTTTATTTTTCTGGGTTATGATAAATGTTTTATGTTTATTTTGTGGCACAAGTAAGAATGATTTCATTATGAGGTGGGTGGGACCTATATCTCCCTAAAATTCATTGGGGAAAGACTTATATCTCATGAGATAGACATGGCTGGAACGGTAAGTTAATCCAATTCAGTAATACAATACTGGAACGAGGAGTGAACTCGATTAAGAAAGGGACTTTGTCTACTAAGATGGTCTTGGCAGTAATACCTTTTCTACTATGGAAATCATAACATGTGATTAATGGTTTCCACAATTAGATGTTTTATTCCCATTATATTTAATCATGGTTTATGTTCTATTATGATATATGCCTTACATACTTCCACGATTTATTTCTTTTCTCATGATTTTGATGTTTAAATTTCATGTTCATGTTTTTGCTTTCAAATGTTTATGGATTGTTTTATATGTTCCATGGTTACAATTACTGAGCATTTGACCTCACCCTTTATATGTTTTATTTTCCCCAGGATTTAAAGAATGGTTTTAGGTAAGAAAACAAAAGGGGAAGATCTTTATGAGAGATGTTGATGATCTTTCATCACGATTAGAAGATTATTTTCTGAGTTTCCAAAGACAGTAAACTATTACGGTCTTTGTGTGTCTGTTTTCGTTATGTATCAAGTATTCCACAAAAGTAATGTAATTTCCATGTACGTAGAGATTTGGGCCTCTACATATATGTAGGTATTTTATATAATGTTTACCCCATATATAACTCAGATTAATTAGCTAATATTTTTGTTTCATGAGATGATATATATTGGATTAGGGTGTAATCGTAATCCATGATGGTACTATGGCCACCACATGTTCATTCCTTTTAAGTTATATTTTACTTATAGAAATTTTATGTCTTATATTATATCCACATTCCTATTTTGTAATGATCTTATGATTTTATATCCATTATTTTATTCTAGTATATTATTATTCATGATCCTTGAATTTCATGACATCATGTTATTCTTTTGAATAATATGTTATACATTATTATCATTATTATTCCCGTAATAGACCTTATAGATCACCCTTTTTGTTTATGTATTCCATACGTTATCCTATATTTTTTTAGTCGATCTATTGTATATATGATATAATTATTTTGATTAAAGTAAGATATTTTATTTTAGTTACATATAAATGTTTTATATACTTATCCTCCCAAAAAATCTATACCTCTTTATCCATTGGTTTTATTTTTTTGATATTTAGGTTAATATTAATTTAATAGAATATATAAGAGACTCATAAAGAAGTTTTTTGATTCAAAAATATAAATAGATATTATTATGGATTAAGATATGAATATATTATTAAAAAATCGAATATAAATGATAAGTATAGGATAATGTCATGAAATTTTGGTAGAGCATAAAGAGATTGGTTTCCATGGATGTGCCTAAATATCTTGATATTACAAGTAGATGTGGCTATATCACAAATGTACGTTTGGGTAATATTGAAAAAAGGTTAATTATGTATTAACAATACCTATACCCAATTCACAATAATGAGGTCTTGCATCACTCTTGGATTGACATTCATAGGGAATATTATTGAGAAAATTCACAAAATACTTATAAACCATTATAAATGAGATGAATATATTGTTATGATTGAAAAAATAATTGGGAAATTACAATGGATTACTGAGATTGAAACATGGAGACTCCTATGGTTGGATATATGTGTAATATATATGGTATTCCTTCTATATTCTTTTTTCCCATTTATATGATTTTTGTTTGAGAATTAGTATCCATAATTTTTTATCTATTATTTATGTTAATGGAGATAAATAAGAGAAACTGTCCCAATAAACAATGTTATAGGCAGTGTGACTATTTTTCTAAAGGGATTCCTAACATATACAAAATAATAGATGATAGTTTCATAAAATTACTAGCTCAACAAACTCATGATATGAATAATAACATGAATCATTTGAAAATCCATCGTTATCCTAAGAAATAGAATTTTTATGTTGAGCCCTTTATATAACAAATGACTCCACTATATATTAGATTATTTGATCCCCTCATCACAGAAAACTGTATTAACCTAGATAAGAATTTTTTTTAATAAAAATATCAAAATAATTGATACTCATAATGAACCTGTATAACATAGATGGGGAAGTAGATAAATTATGTACACTGATTAGGAACATGACATCTAAAGGTTAAATTGATTCCATGTAATCGGAAGTATTCTAGAAAAAATCATAAAATCCATTCCCCACACTCAGCAATATAAAATGGATAAAGATTTCCTTGGATAGAAAAAAGGATGATGGGTCTATCAAGACATATGATTAATGATTTGAAAAGATTTTATGGTATACATAGGAATTTTGATCCATAATTAAATTAATGTAAACCACATATTTAGTAGATTAAACCTGAATCTTCAAAAAGAATCCATTATTTGAGACATTGAAAACTATAAATATATTTCTAAATTTACCCTTAAGGCTGATATAGAAATTAGAAACTTTTATTAGTATCATGGGTATGGGGAAAATTGGAAAATATAATTTAATAATGGAGTAAAATGTATAAATTTCATGGAGGAAAACCCCATACATCCATGTATAGATAATGTGTAAAAATGAATCCCAATCACTATCACAATGGAATGGGGAGAATATTCATGTTTGCAAAATAGAGAAATCTAGCTAGTCATTATTGAAGTGAGATGCTGAATCAATCTAATATGATGTATTAAATAACGGTTTTAATCAAAAATAAACAATTGGAATAGTTTTTAACTAAAAATAACAATTAAAAATTTTTATACAATGCCTTAACTCAAAAGTAATCATAGATATGTATTAACAGTAAACTATATGTACTGGAGAGAAAAGAATGGAATATGTTATTACTATTACTAAGGTGGATCCTAAAAATGATTTGGTGATAGGTACATTAGAATTATATTG
This sequence comes from Viscum album, assembly GCA_963277665.1. Classification (NCBI taxonomy): domain Eukaryota; kingdom Viridiplantae; phylum Streptophyta; class Magnoliopsida; order Santalales; family Viscaceae; genus Viscum; species Viscum album. The sequence goes on from OY728137.1 coordinate 1,217,143,229, forward strand.
ATAACATATCAAATAAAAGGTTATTTTAGTTATATATATTCATTTATAGTAAAAATGTTTAGCAGAACTATTAGAAAAAACAAAAAAACATTTAGTATGTGTAATTTGTGAGAATATAAAATGGGGAAAATTTATTCTTCCTATATAAATATATACTCTTCGTTTGAATTTTTAATAATAAACCTCCACATTATTTTTATCATACTTCTTATAGTGTAATTATTTGAAATATATCTAATCTATTGCTTGCCCATATGAAAATCAAAAAACCATAGTTTGGAGAGGGGGATCACTCTTCATATCCTTAGTCATCCACTGATTCTGTATAAGTGCAAGGATGAGGAAAAAAAATCTCTTGAAAATTATTCTCTTGTGTGAATATTGTTATCTTATGATCAAGAATATCTATCTATAATGATTATGAAAAATAAAAAAATAATTCTTGCATACATGACCATATCGAGGGACTATATTAATGTATTCCATAAATTCTTTTCTAGTCCTCTTTATGGTCGAGATGTTGAGTTCTTAATTTAACATATTCTGAGATATCAACCCAAATTTAAAACTCCCAATAAAATAGAAACAATTCATTTTCAAGAACATAAGAGACATTTAAAAGAGAATTAGGAAAAAAAATTATATAACTGAGTTCATCGCCATGGTGAGTTATAGACTTCATCATCAAAATGAAGGATGGGTCAATGAACCTATGCATTGGTTATTCTAAACTCAAAAAGGTCAAGATAAAGAATCAATATCCCCTACCATGGATTGATGACATGTCTGATCAACTTCATGGAACACTTTACTTCTTTAAAGGTATAATTGTCTTAGGATATTACAAAATAATGCTGAATAATGAATATATTATCAATAATACCTTTTGAATAAGGTATGAAACTATTAGATCATTTTGATGCCCTTTGAAATCTCATATGATATATAAATCATTATCGACTAAATAAATATATCAGTTTAGGATGACCATAATAAATTATTTGTTATTATTTACATATGATATTTTGATATACACAATAATATTGGAGGAGAATGATGATTATTTGAATGATATGATAAAAAATTTATAAAAGGAGAAACAATATAAAAAGTACAACAAATGTGAATTTTTGAATGAGGAAGTATAATTCTTGGGAAATTTTATAACCATAAATTGATATATATATATATATATATGTTGACTATTATAAGAAAAAGTCATTTGAGGAGTGTCCCAATCCATTATTTGTAATATATATCTTTATTTTACTTAGACGGTATGTGTATTAGTAATGATTTGTGAGAAAATTATTGTGGTTTTCAAACATAATATCTAAGATAACTAAGAAGGAATAGATATTTATGTACAATTTTATGAAAATAGATATCCATGGAATTTAATGAGAGACTTATTACTAAAATTGTACATGAACTTCACTCTGGTGAGGATCATTTTATAGTATACAGTAATGCTCTAAAAAAGGGATTACATTGTTTTCTGATACAAAATTTCATTATGATCATTTATGTGTTAAAGAAGTTAACATTTCATGGATATAACTATCTAGTACATGATCTGGATATGGCTATTGTGAGTGTCACGTTGATTATTGGGTGGTATAACTTTTATTGGGAGTATAGTGTAATATATATGGATAATAAGAGAATTAAATATATATTTTCATAGAAGATACATATTATTCACAAAAAGATATGTATAGTGTATATCAATGACTATGAATAATCAATCCACTACTATCCTAGGAAATAAAATAATTTGTTAGATACTCTATATATAATTGATATATAAAAATTATCAGTGGTAAAAAATAGAAGTATACAATCTTCATAAAATAGTAAAGGGTGAAGATGAATATAAGAATGGAAGGAGGAAATTCCTACCTACATCAAATGATTTATCAATATTACATTATGGAGAAGATAGAGGATACTCAAATAAATGATGTAGAAATATAAAAGAAGACATAATATATCATAAAAGAAAAACCCTCAGAGTTAAAAATTGACTATGAAGGACTTTTTGAATTTGACACAAGACTATGTTGACAATAAAAACCATAGATCAAAAAGGTTTCATTTAATGATGCACAATGTTCATCTTTGTCGATCAACCATTGTAGTAGGAAGATGTTTCTATATCCCTGAGAAAATATTTTTTTAGAAAATATTATTAATAAAATAATTAAATATTCTTTAAATTTTATTTTATATCTACATCGAACGGTGGAAAAGAAAAATTTCAATAGATGGAGAAATCATAAAGCATACCTTCATGGAAATAGAAAAATTACACAACATACCTTGTCACAGGTATTACAAATAAATATATGGAAAATAATTCAACATGATTTATGGTGGATCACCTTTTAACAACCTCTCAATTCATTTACATTGGAGTGTTCATAACACTCGATCCATAGACAGGGATATACAATAGATAAGTGGTATTGTTTCATGGAAATCCGTTATAAATAATATCAAATTGATATCTGTTATTTACATTCATATTATGTAAAAGTATCCAACATGATCTAAATATAAATTTAAAATTTATTATAAATTATCGTCTATAACATAATTGGTAATCTGAGAAAACAATCTAAAATATTATAGACATGTTGAGTGATTTCTCAATGTACATCAAAGGATGATGTGATCAATATATTACATTGAACATTTTATCATATAAAAATTTATTTTTCTCATGAATCCAAATTGATCCATAGAAGTCCCATTATGGGATGATATGTGTAACATCTACATGGATGGATTATATTAGTGAATAAAATCTAGTAATACATAAAATGATTTAAAAATGTTATAAAACGTAAATATCATTCAACAAAAAATCTGGGATGCCCATTATTGAAAAAGGAGCATTGATAACAATCACCAAAGAAGAATGCATTGTCATTTTATAGATGATGTGTTCCTTTGTAAATCACAATGGATGAGAATTATGATATTTTGGGAGAATATAAATCTATGTCCAAGGTACATTGGCCTATTTGATATTATTTACCACATTAGAGTTGTGAAAAATCGATTATCACTCTCTACATCCATATATTGGGAATATGAGACGTTTTTTTATTCCACATTTGAATGTATATAACATACCCATCAGATTAACACAATCATTAGGAGGTATAGTTGGAGTACGATCTCTCATATGTGGAGCATGTGGTAAAAATAAAAGAAAAAATATAAAATTCTATTCACAACAAGATTAATCACCTAGTCAAAGTATTATGAAGTAACCATTAGTATCAAGGTGTGACATTGGAAATGGAGGAATAAATAACATAGAAGTACCCTCATCTATATTTGTCATATTTGGTGAAATAATATTTCATGGATGAAATTCATTAAGGAGGTAGAAATATGGTGACTCACAATGTTTTCACAGGAATTTCCCCTTCTAATTATATTGATGTTTCATATTAACTAATGTAGTATTATATAGAAAACATGTAACAAAAAATGAAAATTATAAACCATTCATCATTCTGAAATGGAAATAAAATTTATATTTGAAATATGTCTATAATAATTTAAATTATTATTATAGGATAAAATGTTGCTGATAATATTAACATAATATGTAAATTTTCTGTTCTCGACCCCCCTACTATGTTCATACTCACGAACAACACTAATGAAATGTAATAGAATGTAAGTAATGAAATTTTAAATTTTAAAATGAAAATATATAAAAAACATAAGAGAATATATATTTAAAAAATAATAAATGAAATATAAAGTATATATATAATGTAGGGAACACATATGACCATTAAAAATCTGAATGTTGAAAAAATAATCCAACCTTTTGAATAGAAATTTAATTTTTGAAATAGTAATTGGATGCAGGAATAGTAATTTGACCTTTAAGAATAGTAACCTAGCTGTTAAAAGAGTATCCTCACATTTTCAAGTGTTAATTAATGTTTAGGTATCTTATATAATAATAATATGACATTTTTTATCAAGATACATGTAAATAATGTTTTTAAAATTGATAAAAGAAGTGTTTTTTTGTAAATCATATATAATTTATTTGTATTTTTATAAAATAACAGGGATTTAAATAAAATATTTTTTAATAAAATATGTTTATAAAAGAAATTTTTTTACACAATAATAATAATTTAATTTAATGTTACAATAAATATAAATTAATGTGTAAAAAATGACAATAATATTACAATTGTTTTTTTAAAATAATCAGTATATTTAATATATTATTTAAAATATATAAAAAAATTATTTTCATAGAATTAATATTATTTTTTAAATATACACATGAAAAATATTACGGGGGACATTTTTATATTTTTCTAAAATTACTTTTTTGTGAATAGGGAAATCAGACAAAATATGATATTTCACATTATAGGTTAAATAGTGGCTTAAATACATAAGGGATGATGTACAAAAAAGTTAGTTCAAATTTACATACAAGAGTGACTATATATATATTCAATATTTTTCAATATTGGTAGTATTGAGACAAAATAATAAACTAATGAATATAATATTAAAAACACCCCTCTCTACCACTTATAAATACAAACCCTCACATCCCCTTATCCTCACATAATCTAACTTCATTAACTTACCAAATAAATAATAAAATATATATCCATATATCCCAAACATCACTATGATATTTTATCACTAGAAATAATAAACATATGACTCTTTATATTGAACCTTAAGTGGATACATCCAATGGAAATTGTAATACACATATCTGAACCTTTTAAAGTTTCTTCATCCTCATTTTCCAGAATCATTACATCCAACGTGACATAATGAATCTATTATCTCAAATATTATATATTGTTATTGTTTAAATTCAAGATCAATCATCCATTTTCTTCCATTGTATTCTCTTCTCATTATAAAAATAAAAACATTGTTCACTATACAGAGTGTTCACCAAATTCATAATCAAAATACTTTGTTTTTCTCAACCATCGTTAAGGGTTCGTTATATAAACAATGTTATGGATTAATACGATTATAATAAGAATATTATATACTATTTCATGTTATAAAATATGAAACAATTTCATTAAATAAAGACTATTTCAGAATGGTCTTTAAGATCACCAAAACTAACTAACCATATAACAATAACATGTATACTAAAAAAGCATCCATATTTCATGAAATTGAGGGATATCTAAGACCATTTCAATATTTGGAAGGAAAAAAATATAATTTCATTTCTCATTGGAGTTATATTTCTATTTTACAATAAAAACCATGATTATAAAAAATTTATTGGACAATGGAACCCAAAAATAACCACCTTTGGAACAATGAAATTAAACAAAAATTCTCAAAAAATTGTTGTTAATTGAACATAATACAATCCTATCAAAGAAAATATATTTCTAAAAGAATTTCTATTATGTACTTAATTTGTCTAATTTTATTATTCGTGATATTATGTCAATGTATAGAATGATTTTGGACCCCAGGAAAGGGATCCCTCTAAACCAACCAATTTTTTAGGTTATACTTATTATCTCTCTAAAAAATTTAAAATAATAATAATATTATTTACATATTTTATATTCTACATATATGGTTAAGGAATATATTCCTATTTTAATTATATTTTTCAAAAAATTGATATACATATTTTAATGTTCCCTTCTAAATTTCTTTCAGTAAGCATATTTGATTAAATGGAACACATGTTTATTTTTAAATCATTAAAATATAAATAATTATGTATTTTATCTATATTTAGTTTTAAAAAATAATAATTTCATTTTTTTAATGATTTAAATTCATTTTTTATAGATATTATTAGTTCCTTTTCATCTTTAATGAGTATTAACCTTTTTTCATAAAACCCTTATTTAAAGAAATATTTCCCAAATAGTTTCTCCACTCCTTTTATGACATAAATTTTATTATACTTCACATTAATTTTCTATTATTATTTATTTATCTATTAAAATTTTAACATGATATAATCCCTTATTTTATGTAATTAATAATTATATGCAATTCGGCTAGGTACATCACATGATTATGTTACCCATTTTCATTCCATGGGGTTTTAATGATTATTTATTATATATGATTTATTTATTTGCTAGAAATATTCATGTATATGTTATGATGGGAATTCACAAATAATTATCTAATTCATTAGGTAATTTATTTCATCTCATAAGACGATATATATAGGTCTAGGATGTAGACCTAATCCATGATCTCACCTTGTCTACCATGTGATGTTGTATTATCCATTAGCCATGATTTATGCTCTGTTCATGTTTTATATTGTTGAAATTTTCTATGTTTCTTTGATTTTATTATTTCTATTTTCTTTATGACATGCTCTCATTTGACTATTCATAAACCTTGTTTTTATGAAAAGTTGTTATACTTTTTGACTCATATATCATTATTCTTCGTCAAGTTTATTACCATACTAGGATTTATTGCTCAATCATTTTCCACATTTTTTATAAAGTATTTTTAAAAGATAATATTTATTTAAGATTTCATTTTATTGAATAAAATAAATTAGATTTCTTTTAGTTTCATGTTGATTTTTCATGTACCTAGTGTCATAAAGTCACATGGCCTCTCAATCCATTGGTCAGTCATAATTTAAATATACAATAACAATAATCTTGTAATAATACTAGGTGACATTTTTTTCTATAACCATATGAATAAAAATCATTCAATTATTCATTTATCACTACAGTGGATTTTATAATACAGTGGATATAGTCCCATAGTAGATTTGGTTCACTCTTCATTCTCATTTCATTCATGGGGGATAGAGTCCCATATTTGATTGGGTTTACTCTTCATAACCCTTTATATTATATTAAGATAAATCTATCTTTAATAAATTCATTGTAAAATTACATAATTATAATTCCACATGTCACATAATAAAAACCATACTAATTTGTGGCAAAAGATCATAAAATATTCATAATTTTATCCTTTCTTAGCTAATGGAAATTTAAATTAGTTTCACACTTATTTATTTATTATATAATCATAATCCATAACTAGAAATAATTTTGATGGTATCATCGGATATTATCCCCAGTGAATTATATTAATATAGAGATTGATGAAATTGTTCCAAAATAATATTGAAAAAAAATTCAAAAATGATTTGAAAAACAATATAATACATCATCATATTTTAGAAACATTAAAAAAGCATAAAAATATAAGAACAAATAGATTAAATATTCATTGTAAAAATGGAAAACCATAATATATTCTTGAAAATTAATAACGTTAATGTTGAAACCAATTTTCATTCAGGTGGTAAAATTTTTAAATAGATTCTCTTCACAGTTTTTTAAAAGGTAAAATATAACCCATAAAGAAAACATTATAAATAGGAAATTTTTAAATCATTATTAATATATAAAAATATTGTTTAATATTACTAGAAAAAAATATAATAAGAAGAAACACTTGATACATTTCAATCAATATATATATGTATGAAAAATAATCTGGCACTAAATAAAAAATAATGTTTTCTTTATTTAACAGAATTATTTCTATATTTTGAGTCTCAAGTAGGGTAAAATAGAAATAATAATCTTATTCAAAATAAATAACCCTATTAAATGGGAATTAATTTGACTTAACAGTAATATAGATCATATAATATCTCTAACTGAGATTTAAATAACAAAATCATGACTAAAAGTATGACTATAATAAAATCCTATCGTGAATTATACACACTCTAAAATACATTATAGTATATTTATATATATTAGATATATATAAAATATATTTATTTATATTTTATTACAATATATTATTCATTCATAAATTCCAATTTCTCATTTATTCGTAACTCTCGACGAAAGTCAATTTTCTCAGTGTTAACAATTCTTTTTTCATGCTTATTTAAGTTTCTGATTTTTGGAATATTTGTTATGGTTCTATCATATATATTATCTTAATAATTATATTAATATAAACACTACACATTATATATAATTTTTTAAAATCCTTTTAAAGTGGTGATGAAAAATAAATATCATCACTTTGTGGAGCCTGTAGTATGCCTATACGCATGAGTGCTGCATTCCTTTTGTAATATATAAAAATAAATGAAATCAAATAATAATAATTATTTAAATAATAATTATTACATTATAAATTTGATATATAATAATTAACTTTATCAATAATACCCTCAATGTGAAGCAGTGGTGAAAAATAAAACATGTCGCTTCATAAAGATGGTAGTTTGAATGTAAGCCTGAGCAGTGCTTTTATTTTCAATTGGATTGATGATAAATTGATAATGTTTTTAAATATTCATAATAATATTATATAATTTATAATATAATTATTTAAATATATTTTATAGATATAATGGATTTAAATGAAGATAGAGGAAAACTATTCATGAAAGAAATCGGTAGGGATGATTTCCAATTCTTTGAGTATCTTCCTTTTAATTACACTTGAGGCCTTCTTAGGATGGTATTACTGTGATTAAATGATTTATAGTATGTTTATATTAAATTCGGTAATATATTTTAATAGTAACTGATTGATCTTGTTTTCTCAAAGTTCTCGAAGATGATAGAGGCGGCGAATTTTTTTTATAAATAAGGCTTGTTGAACCTTTATAAATATTCAGTATTTGGAAATAATATATATTAATTTTCATGGTAATTTTATGAATGGAAATATAATAAAAAATTGTATATTTTATTATCTAAATCGACTCAGAAAATTGAAAATACTTTTATTAGAATTTTTTTTAGCATTTTCTTTGAGTTGAACCCCCTCGGTAACCTATTAACCATTACCATGGTGATTAAGATTTTTACCATTATGAACAAAAATGATATTATCGTTATTAAAAAATTAATAATATGATTAATAAAATGGAAATCATTTTATTAAATTAAAATAAATTTATTAGTAATATATTCAATTTGTTAATAAGAGCTATCTAGTTCACAAATATGGATTTGTTTTATGGTATTATTAACTGATGTTAAAGGAGGAATATGACTAGAATGTTAATTTTAGATGTCTAAATTGGAATATTGATTCCATAATCGTATATTCCATAGGGAAAAATTAGACATCTATTTTCAGGGTTCTTATGAAATGAATTTTTATAGTTTTAATATTAGTTATTGGTACTTTAAATCAATGATAAACTACATTATTTGTGGTTATTTGAGGATTATTCTTGGAATATTTTTATTTTTTAGGAGGTACATTGAGGAAACCAGTTTTAGGGGAAGCTATCTAGGTGAATATTATAGATATAAGAGATTTATTTCTTTATAAATGTCATATATGGCCAGGCTTTATTAGTCAATACTTAAAATATTGAGGTCGTTGTTTCCACAGTAGTACCCAAAAATGTTATGAAGTTTCATGGTTTCCATGGTATTACAATATAATATTTGTGATTCATTTTTGGTTTATCCTATATAATATTTTCTTTATTTTCACCTACCATGAAGGACCACACATCCATATGGATATGTCTTTGTTGTGTAGTGTTTGAGTACCTAAATATTGACCTGATTGGTGATCCCATACATCAATTATCAGTGGAGGGATTTTTGTTGAGTTTATCCTTTAATTAATTTTTACTAATCATTGATTTCTTCCAGTGTATAGAAGAGTGGTGATATTCTATAGGTATTATAGAAACATCCTCATGACTATATTTATGTTACCCATGATCATTATGTTTGTAAATAGTGGTTTATTTGACTTCTTTGTGAAACTAAATTATCAATAAATGCATTTTGGCCTTCAAGTATCACAAGATATTTGAGTATATACTCTTTTAGATTTATTTAAATTTTACTTATAAGATATGGGAAGTATTTCTAAAAGATGATAACATTGATATATCTTACACTTTTTAAAAATTAAATTTGGATACTAATGAATTATGTAGGAAGCCACATGGAACTGTTTTATAAGATATTGGAAATGAGTTATATATTTTATAGGGTCTTCTATCTTATAATCTTAATATGGTTGGACTTTGTGGAAAATATTTCTTATGGAAAATGGGAGAGAATTAATTTTTTGTTTTGGCTAGAGGGAGACTCTGAGATATAGGATCGTGATATGGAGGTGTAGAGACATCAAATTTATATAAATATGCTTAATAGATATGATTTTTTATAGTTAACATCCAGTTTTTTTCCATGGTATGGGTTATTATATATTTCAATTATGACAGGTGGTATTAAATAAGTATCATAGACCACATTTTTTATTGAACCATATTATTTTCAAGATGAATAATTCATTACAGGATCTTTTCTATTATATTAGTTTTATGAGATTGGTGGTTGATTTATTTTCATAGTGTTTAGACTTTATATGTGTGAAAACTATCATAGTTTTCCAAAAACTCTGTTCCATCTTTATAGTTTTCCAATATAGAAAATGTTAGATATATTAATTCATTTCATCTCTATATTTCCTCAAAATACAGTAAAATTTGATTCCATATGGGCGGTTTTATTTCAAAAGATGAAGTGATATAATTTCATAATGACTTGGGAGTTTATTGCAATTGATGCTTCGGTAAGGATTTATGTAGATGAAAAAGTAATGCAAGAATCAGTTGTAAATATTATCATCCCCCATCTAGATCCATATTTATTAACATAAACATGAATGAGCCTAAATCATTCTTTTGTCTCCAATTCAAAACATAAACCTATATTTTATCTTTATGTACATGGTCAAATGGAGTGGATGATCACGATGCTAGAAGAAATGATACATGAAAGTGTTCATTATTTTGATGTTTCATGGGATATACAATTTATATTGTTTATGTTTTCATATTATAATAGCTATTGATCTTACATTAGTATAGATCAATTTGAATAACTTTATAGAAAACCTTCAATATTTTTTTGACCTATTCCAATGTTACAGAGTCATTGATGGTGGGAAACGTTTTTGTATTTACTATTGTAGAAAATTTTTAACTAATTTTTGAGTGGGTGGAAGTTGTTGAATACAATTAGAATTCATATAGAGACCGAAGTAGTAGACCTATAAAGTTCTAGTTTAATTAAAATATGTTTTTAGTGCTTTGAACATATCATGGGAATTTGGGTTTTAGTAGAGGAAATAATATTACACAAATAATTATGATATAATTTTTGTTATTAGATCTTATTTGTGAGGTTGAATATTCGTTGGGAGGTGTACCTGAACTAGTCATTCAAATATGATTTTACAATTAAAAATATTAATTACATATCTTGAAATTATAATATAAAAATAATTATTACAACTGTTATATTTTTTCAATTAGGGAACTAATTCATAATAAAAATAATGCATTAAAAATGTCAAAAAAATATCCAAGATATGCATTTAGGAATCCATTTATTTTCAATCCTTCATAATATATTTTATTTCTTTGGAATTATTGGAAATATATCAATTAGTGAGTTTATATGTTCTATAAGGGTAATAAAATTAACAATACAATTATTACGAGATATGTTTTAAAATAATAATTAATAATAATAATACATACTAATGATAATGATTTATTTTTAAATAAAAAATAATTGATGTTAGTAGGACCATCATAAACATGGAGTCAAAACCCATCATTATTAGGTAACCTTCCAAATTAATGTAATTTTAATACCCCTAATGACAATGTTACCTTCCAATTTAATGGTATCATAGTCACTCTATTAATAAAGTATATTGATGGAAGATATCAAATGGAGAGTTTATCTCTCATAAAACGAGAGCCTCTCGCTCTACTTCAGGGGTATTTATCCAGCAATCGTAATGGTGTGTTGGGACTCCGTTCAAGAAGACATGAGGAATAGATAGTTGGCCACTTTGAACTATTTGCTGCATGTCGCAGAAGACATGTTAAGCCGCTGTATGATTGCAGCGATGGGAGTCATCCACGGCTGACGTCTGTGGGACTATTGGAGGTTGAAGATGGTGCTAGTGTCTTGACCACTACAGACAACGTCTTGAAGACGGATGATGGCTCTTTGACGGCAGAAGTGAGGAAGGTGGTTATTGACAGTGAATTGATGGCGGTGGTGGAAGATGGCACCCCGATGGGAGTGGATAGCGATTCAGGTGAACCGTGTTTTCGGGGGCTCAAGTGGCGTGCAGGAGCTGATGACAGCAGGGTTGTGCGCTTGGGATGTTTTCCGAGTGTTGAGCGTCAACGAACGCGTGCCATGTGGGATCCGGGCGGCGTTGCACATCTTGACAGTGGGACGGCCTGGGGGTGCTGGAGGTGACGGGATATGGTCCCCTGCTCAGTGGCGACGTCGGACCAGTGAATCTCCGGTGAGGGGAACATCCTCACGGAGAGATCGGTCCATCCGGTGATGGCGGGGAGCTGTTTTTGGCAACGTGGAATGATGTGTTGTTGTTGAAGTTGTGGGCAAGGTGACTAGTCGAGATAAGGGCTTCATGGATTTCTTGCTCCGACGAGGAGCACGATGGCGGTGAGTTGATTTCTTACGTTTGTAGGGCAGGGAGCAGGTGACGGAGATGAGGACGGCCACATCCACTGTGTGATTGGAAGGGTTGACCACAGAGGTGCGGGAGGAGTTTTTTATGTTAAAGGACCAATATGCGGTCGCTTTTGTTTGGCTGTGAGAAGCTGATCTGTGAAGATCGTGATACGGGCCATGTTTTCAGGCTATGTGTTAGAGCAGGGTCATCATTCTTTAGGTGACTCTGATTTACAAAAGGAGTTGTTGACGTAACCTTGGGAGATGGATCTAATGAAGAATGGGATGGCGATGGAGATTAGGCGGTGGCGCGTTTTCCAACGCATTTTTGATGGGTGATTCGGGATGGTGATGGCCTAACTTAGACATGCATAAAAAGTGGAATTGGAATGCGTACAGGGTGGTTGGCAGAAGATCTGCGGGATCAGAATGGTGGATGACATTGTGATATCCATGGGGATGTGTGTTCTAGAAATCACTTGTGCTTTGGCTGTGTTTTTTTGGGGATTTCAATCCATCTTTGTTTTGGGTTTCATCTTTTGTATTTGGTGGTGTTTTTTGCCACTTGTATTGGGTGTCTGTGTGTTTATGTGTACTTTTATTTTAATGAATAATTTTTTAGAACCGAGCGTGCTCGGATCCTGAACTTTCCTGTTATATTGATGGAACCTATTAAAAATCTACCCACCAATTTCATGGTAATAAAATCATTCCATTTATATTGTTCCTTATGGACAATATGTTAAGGCAACCCACAAATGTCATTATAAAGACCCTGACCCTAGTATACTAGTTCTAGTTATTAGTTTATTACAATGAATTAGATACAATATATCCCATCAGTGTGTACAAAAATATTTTATTAGTCTGAGTAAAATGGGAACAAAAATGAATATTACATTACAATTTAAAATATAAGAAACTACATAGTGAATTATTTTACAACACTATTATTTTTTATCTTAGCCCTGCATATCTGTAACAATAAACTTCTTATCATACTAGTAAAAAAACATAAGAAAGTGGTGACATAAGATATTTAGTAAGGGTATAAATACATTTAATTCTATCATATACAATAGTAAATGATTCTTTAAAGGTAATAACTGAATAGCATTCTATTTAATCATTAAAATGAGTAGTAAATGAATAGAATAAAACTTAATAGTATAATTAAATTTAAATAATTCACATGAGTAAGAAAATATCACCATTAATATTCTTCTATAAAAATAACTACATTTAAAATAGTGACTAATATCATAGTGAGGTAATTTACAATGTGGGATGTCTAAAATATATCATCAAGGCCTCTATGAAGAAGTCTAAATAAATGGTACGGTCTCGGCCCGAACCAAGTCTACATTGTCTCATGAGACATTCTGATGCATCGAGGGAATACAATAGGCAGAAACTGACACTTAATAAGACCAATTCATTCCTCATGTTAAAGGGGTGAAAATAACGAACATAAATAATCATATATTAATCAATAATGTTAAATTTTAATAATTTTCCATTCAATAAATATAATCATAATCCATTTAAATAAATGTAGTGATTAGTGTTAAAATTGTACTTCAACAGATAAACTGAACATAATATATTAAATAAAATATGGTAAATGGTATCATAAGAGATCAACCTCAGTAATGAATATGATTCAACTGAAGAAATTGACATAGATACATTAACATGATCAAAAAAAATCTATATAAATGTACACTTTTTAACATTGAAATTTTGTATAAGTAAAAATTCATTCAATTATTAAGAAATTTTTTCATATAAACTATCCCAAGAATATTTAAAAGAAATATTAAAAAAAAATTAAGGATTCATGAATGTTGTAAATTAATTTCATTCTAATTTATGTTTTAAAAATCATTCCTTTAAAAATTTGAAAAAGAATCATTTCAACGGGTATTTTTAAAAGAAAGACCTCTATAAATATCATATCATCGATGTTAGTGTTGATAAAATTAATAAATTCTGTCTATCAGATTTAAATCAATGAAAATAAAGATTAAATAAAACTTGAGATAATAAAAATTCATTTTACATGTACTCAAAGAAGGATATAATCAGTGGAGTATATGTTTCACCCATGATTGGATAATAGGTTACGAATTAACTTTACTCGGGTTTTAATTCCATGTAACTTGTCTGAACCATGTGTATAGTTGTATAAAGAATATCAATAGCTTATAAAATAATCACATTAATATTTATTATATCATATATGCTAAAATTATATCATTTTCCCACTCATTTTTTAAATAATATTTCTTTATTACCCATGTTTTGTGTGTTAACTACATAATTATTTATGCATGTTTTCTCTAGTAAGTAATATTTATCATGAATAGGGTACATATACTACATATAAATAAAAATTAAATTTAATCAAAATAATATTTAATAATTATTGACAATTTAGGATCATTTATTATTTTTTAATATAGTAAAAAAATTACAATGCAATGTGGAGAGAGTAAGTCATACGTACACACATGCAGTTCATTCATTTTTTGGAAGATCAATAGACGGTATAATATGGATTTTCATAGTAATAAAAATCTCTCATTATATGAATGATATTATATTTACTATTTTATAATAGAATCAACTCATGAGGATTTAGTTAAATAAGAAATGAATTTGAATGAGTTGGTAAAAAAAGTTACCTCTTAATCGGTGAAATTCCTTTAGATTTTCTCCAAAGGAATATAGAGGTTGATTTTTTTGGAATATTCTGACCTTCATAACATGGATAATTATTTTATAAGTATAAATTTGATATAATTGGATGATAAAATAGAATAAATTATGAGAAATTATATAAAGGAATGACTGTTGTTTTATAATGGAGGTTTGGGGAAACCCATGGAAAATCTCAAAATATTAAATTATATTAAATTTATTCTCTATCTAAATATATCCTAATGGAGAATTATTAAAAAATAAAATGATATAAGATTGTATTATAATTATAAAATAAAATTTTTACTTTTGTTAGTTTTATTTTAAACCTTATCATATTAATTGAATTTAGCTAACATAATTTACTTTTATTTATGGTAATAATTAATTTAATATTAAAAGGCTATAATATATATATAAATTATAATTGCACCCTAAATTACTATATAATGACCTTTTTAACAAATTATAATCATATTTTATATTTAGATACTTTTTAGGATTTAAAAATACTTTAATAATCTATTTTTTTAAAAAATATCATTGATGTAAATTTGGACACTATTAATTATATTGCCCATAAGGAAAGAAATAAAATATCATAACATATACAAAATAAATTTTATAAAACCTTAATATGTAAAAATAATAAATAAAATTCATGGATCACTTTCATTAATTTCTATTATATTTATTCGAATATTTTTAAAATCATTTCATTGATTGTTTCATTAATAAAATAATTTCAACATCATCATTGTATAATTATTTAAGGTAAGTAATTACTCAATAAAAATTAAAAAATAAATTTCATGATGTGTATTAATATTATATATTTTAAAATAATATCATTAGTCTAAAATATCTTATGAATAAAACCATTATAATTATATTAGAATTTATAAAAATAAAAATGGAAATTTTTTTTCTTTTCCTTAAATAAAATATTATATATTTCATATCCTTATAGTAATGGTTCAAAAAAAATAATAAATAGATTTATATAATAAAAATATATTTATTAATTTCAAAAATAACACTTATATACACACATAACCTACATTTTTTCCCATGTGGACACATAAGAGGTCTATAATACAAAGAAAGTGGCATTTTGATTTTATATAATTTACATAATATAGAAGTAATTTTCAAGGAAAAGTGTCTATTAAATTACTCAAATCATTACCTTGGTTATTAAGGGTGGAATATTAATCATACAGTAAAATTTTGGAAAATTTTATTGTAATTGTATAATCCTTATCATATTATTTTTACCCTATATTACTCGATTTACCCTTAACTGTGGTAATAAATAAATATCATGTTTAATACTCATATTGGCCAAAAAATAAAAGGGAACTATTATATAAATTTTTAATTATAGAATAATAATATTTAATCCATTTATTGATATTAAATATATATAATTTTCAGAAGATAATTTAAATTTAATCCCACAAAACGTAGAGAAAAACAATTTTATTGAAAAATGTATTTCAATACAATAAATGTACTTAAACAAAAAAAAGGTATAATTATGAAATAAATTAAGTAATTTATAAATATATAGTATTTAGTTACTTTGAGATAAAATTAGAATCATAAATATACTTTTAATTTAACACAATGGACGGTTTTATAAAAATCGATATTTTTCCCCATTCAATGGAAAATAAAAATTTTCAGAAAAATACAAAAAATCATACAAATAAAATTTTAAAATTAAAATTTGGAAAATAAATTTTATTTTGAACAGTATAATTTTTTATTGTGTAATATTTATTTTTAATATAGGTTCCATATTATAAGTTTTAAAAAAATCCTTTTGAAAAATTTAGCCTTTTTAGGTGAAAATTTGGATTTATTCTTATTATATGCCATTAAATATTATTTGGATGAATGTAAAAATATTTTATTGAATATATAATATATAAATTTCATATTTCGGTTAATATTATTAATTCTCATAAACTTAAAAACTAGGTTATAACTGTCAAATTTTAAATATTATATTTTGGTTTTAATCATGGTGTTCTGTGGAACATAAGCTATCATATATTATAAATTTAAATGAGACATAAAATAAACTCTTAGGGTGATATATTATACTATAATTCCATAAATTAGGTCCGAAAAATTTAATCTTGTTATTTTTAATCATAGAGTTTTCATTTTAATATTTCCCTATAGAAATCCCCAATTTTAAAATTCATTATGAAAATATCCTCTTAAATAGAGTGAAAGGGAAATGTAAAGGTTATCATAATATTTGGAAATACAATAGGGTAAAAAACATTTCAGTGCAAATATGGACATAGAATAAAAATTTTACCATCATGTTATGATGGATAATTATATAAATAATGATAGTATTAAATTTCACTATTAGACGATTGTAAATCTATGACCAGTTAAAAGACCATTGATTTCTCAAAAATAAAATTAAATCAATAATGTTTTTGTTCGAAAAAAAATTTCTTGTGGTTTTTAGATTCTTTAAAATCATCTTAAGACATTCAAAAATAAAATTATTTCATTTATTCCCATTTTATAAGCATAATATATTCCTTTGTTTTGTCTTTGATCTCCTTCAACTTCATTTCATACAGTAGGAGAAGGATATTCAAGATTAATTTTTCATACCTGAAGAACATTTAATGTATCATTTAATCCTTAAATAAATCATTCAATCATTAAATTTGTAATGATATAAATCAATTACCACACTTTATCGACCGAAAATAATTTTTAATGTTTATCTCAATCCATTCCACATGTATATATTCTTAAGTCTCATTAAAAACATGTATTTCTACATTTAATGACTAAAAATATAAATGGGATGTCACTAAATATCCAAGATCAACATCAAATTATTTTATCCAAAAATAATTTTACTCTTAATCCCACATACCATGTTTATTAATAATATCATGCATAGATAATCTCATAATCATATAAATGGTGTAAAAAATTTCCTTTAGAACAATATAGCCTTTTTATGTGTAAATTTGGATTTATTCTTATTATATTCCATTAAATATTATTTGGATGAATGTTAAAATGGTTTATTTAATATATAATATATAAATTTCATATTTAGGTTAATGTTATTCATTCTCATCAATTTAAAAACTAGGTTATAAGAGACGACATTTTAATTAATATATATTTTTTAAACATGGTGTTGTCTGCAACATATGCTATAAAATATTATAAATTTAAATGAGATATAACATAAAGTCTTATGGTGTTATATTATACTATAACTCAGTAAATTGGGTCCTCAAAATTTAATAATTTCATTTTTATTCATGGATTTTTCATTTTAATATATCCCTATGGAAATCCTCTATTTTAAAATGACTTATGAAAACATCCTCTTAAATAGAGAGAATTGGAAATGTAATGGTCAGAATAATATTTGGAATTATAATATGATAAAAAAATTTAAGTAAAAATATGGGCATATATGATAAATGTAACCATCATGTTATGATGGATAATTATATAAATCATGGTTGTATAAAATTTAACTATTAGTCGATCGTAAATATGTGACAAGTTAGAAGACCATTGATTTCTCAAAAATAAAAGTAAATTAATAATGTTTTTGTTCAAAAATACTTTTCCTGTAGTTTATTGATTCATTTAAAATCATGTTAAGAACATTAAAAAATAAAATTACTTTTTTTATTCCCATTTCATAAGAATAAAATTGTAAAGACCCGAATCTGGAGGCACACAACTGGTGCCCTATACCCGGTTCGCCACATGACCTCAAGTGCGTTTCCCCAAACGCCAGAGGCTACCGACTAGAAGCGAGGGCCTTGGTGAGTCAGTGGGGAAACTATTCCCTCATTTGGTAAAGTATGTCATGGAAGAATAAGCATAAAAAATAGTGGAAGCAGTAAATAGCATGCAACAACTGAACTGAGAGTTAAATTAATGTCTTATATAATAATGTTGCAGAATGGTACATGTATCTATGGAAAGAAATAAGAAAAAAAAAACGTTCTAAAATACAACTAAAACCAAAGTACTAAATGTAAACAGCTACTCCAGTAGCATCTCGAGCTAAGGCCCGATCCAATGCTCTCTAGCTCCGACTAGCAGTCAAGTACCCGAGGTAGAAGGGGCACAATCCCTACCTATACCTGCAACCATATAATCTGTTTGGGACAAAAAGTAGAACAAAAATATGGTGTGAGACTAATCCCAGTAGGCGACTACCACAAGATTTGTGCCCTACTGTTAGTGAGTGATATAGAAAAAGTAAAGGTAAATAACTCTGTAAAAAAATTCTACCAATTATCATTCACATTCATTTAATTACACAACCAGGGAAAACCAGCAAAGTTTTCTATTCCATGATAAGCAAGTAACACAGCAGGTATCTAAAAAGACTACCTAAACACAAGTTGTACAAAACCCAAGCTTGTTATTTGGCTTGGTGGACTCGTCACAACCAACCATCAACATTTACATTGACTCTCTGGGTGGCTTAAACTAGCAGACCCCTATAGTCCAGTAAACAACAAGGCACATACACTATGGGAAGATCTTACCTCAATTCCCCTATGGCCTTGCAACGATAGCTATAGACTCACTGAGGAAGCACTTACGTCTAATTCCTCATGTGGTCTCGATGCATGGGTAAAATAATAACACTCTTGGGAAGCACAAATTCATATTCATGTATGTCCAGCATACGAAATTACAACCAACAGACCCTCTAGGGAAGAACTTAATTTTCTATTCCCTCTTTGATCTCCCGCACCAGGTTCTCACAGCCCTGAGCATGCCCGTCATGCTTAATCGACTGTTAGACACCCTAAGTAAGTTAAGAAAACTACTTGGATAATAGCTACCATAATTCAAAATCATTCCAACAGCAGGAAACACATGCAATCAGTGATAACAAGAAACTAACAATTGCAATAGGGTTGCCTCACAACAACGGTGCCAACGACGATAAACAATCAAATGGTAAAGGTAAACACCCATGGGGTGATCCTCAAACATGCAAACAAGAATAAATTAGCATCAATTCTTCATAAGCTAACATGAAATCTAGGGCAGTTAGAAAATAGGATCAAAATCCTAAACCCGGGATACCTGATACATGGGTATTTGGAACCGTTTTCATCCAAAACTCAAAGAACCTCAACCTAGGGCAACCAACCACCTGCCTCGATCCTCAGAGATCGATATAGTTGAACCTCGGCCTGTGAATCGGCCTAGAATGGAGTAGATCTGCAAAAACGTCTAAAACGTTCAATCTCAGATAACATACACGATATGAAGAATCATTAAACGATGCTAAAGAAAAACCAAGAACTCACCGATGCGATTCATCTGCAAGCAACAGTGTTTGATTCGGACAACCGGTGACAAATCGGTGGCTTGGAGAAGAATCGTCCTTCTTAGAAATTTTGGATGAGATTAGGCGGAGAAGAAGATGTTTTTCGTCATTAAGCATGACCCCGGGTTGATTAATGAAATAAAAAAAGTACAAAACGTGTACTCTTAAAGTACACGGCGTGTAGTGGGTTTTTCCATACTCCTCCAAAATCGGCCTCCGCGTCACCCCTACACACCGTGTGTGTGGCCCAGTCTCGTCCAAAACATGGCTTCGAGTGGCCGCAGAGTACAAGGCGTGTACTCATAAAGTACACGACGTGTACTCTGAAAATTTCTAGATTCTCCATTTTTCCTTAAAAAGCCCATAAAAGAGATACATACCTGAAACTGAAGCTCTAGGTTCTTACAAACATCCCCCTTAAAGAAATTTATCCACGAATTTCCCAATAAAACCGTAGAATAACAAACCTAGAACAACTCTGGCCACTGTGATCGCATATCAGACTACCTTTCCCATGTCTCGTCTTGTATATGGCAGTGCTGCCATAACACCCGTACCAGAGGAACATACCAGCCACATAGTACTTTTTCACTAAGATCAACAATCCTGATAGGATACTCCTCAAAAGATGCATCCTCCTTCAACTCAACCTCCTCGGGTTGAAAAACATGAGACAGGTTTGAGAAATACCGTCAATGGTGGGAAACATGAAAGATGTCGTGCATAGCCTTGTATCTGTGAGGTAATTGAAACCTGTAAGCAACCAGCCCGACTCTCTCCAGAACCTCAGACGGCCCGACGTATCTCGGTGAATGCTTACCCTCTCTCCAAATTCTCTTGTGTCCCAACCTCGATGCGACACGCAGGAAAACCTCATCCCCAACCTCGAACTCCAGAGATCATCTCCGCTGATCCGCATAAGACTTCTGCTGATACTGTAATGTCGCCATCCTCCTCCGAATCAACTCTATCTGTTCTAAGGTCTCCCGAACAAGGAGAGGTCCCAGCAAAGCTGCCTCTCTTGCCTCTAGCCTACATAAAGGTGACTGGCATGGCCTACTGTACAATGCCTCGTAAGGTGCCATCTGAATAGTCGCGTGAAAACTGTTTTTGTAGGTGAACCTTACCAGAGTAATTTGGTTCTCCCAAGAACCGCCAAATACTAGAATTCATGCTCGGAGCATATCTTCAAGCACCTAGATCGTACGCTCAGTCTGGCCATCAATATTGAGATTGTATGTTGTACTCAAAAGTACCTATGTACCCAACACCGTCTGTAGCCCCTACCAGAGGTGTGAAGTAAAACACGAATCCCTTTCTGAAACAATGGACTGTGGAACTCCATGCAGACGTACAATCTCTTGGATGTACAACCGTCCCAACACATCAACACTAGAGGTCTCCTTGATCGGAAAGAAGTGTGCAACCTTTGTGAGCCTATCCACTACAACACAAACCAAATCATATCCTCTAGGTTATCCCGTTAAACCTGATATGAAGTCCTTCACGACATCATTCCATTTCCACTCATGAATGGGTAACTTCTGCAAAAGTCTTGTTGGTCGCTGATGCTCTGCCTTCACCTGCTGACAGGGGGAACACCACATAACAAAACCAGCCACATCCTTCTTAATACCTGGCCACCAATACTGGCGGTGCAAGTCTCAGTACATTTTGGTGACACCTGGATGAACTTCCCAAGCTAAATCGTGGAACTCCCTCATCATATTCTTCCGTATGTTCGCTGAAACCCATACGCGGCCATGAAAACGTAGCACCTCATCATCGCCCTCTGTCCACCCCGGAGTAGGGTCTCTATCTAAAACCCCCTCCCGTAGGTTTACCCCTTTAGGGATTGATATCTGCCTCATTAGAACTCCATCAAAAAGGGTAGATGTAACAGCTATAGAAGAAAGGACCATCTGACCTTGTCTGTCGTGCACCTCCAAATGCATCTCAGAGAACAGTGCCATGAGCTGCCACTCACTGTGGGCCTCCTGAACTGCCTGCAACTGAGTCCTCCTGCTCAGTGCATCTGCCACAGTAAATCCTTTCCATGGCATATAAGCAAGCTCGAAGTCGAAAGATTGTAGGTACTCGACCCACCTCCGATGTCTCAGATTCAAGTCACGCTACGTGAAGATGTACTTGAGGCTCTTATGGTCAGTATATACCACTAAATGCTCTCCCACGAGATAGTGCCTCCAACAACGCAATGAATGAACAAAAGAACCCATCTCCAGGTCATGCCTAGGATAGTTCTTCTCATGTGGCCTCAAATGCCGAGATTCTTACGCAACAACACGATCTTCTTACATAAGCACTGCTCCAAGACCGATGCCTGATGCATCATAGAAAATTTTATAACTCTTTCCCGGCTCTAGTAGAACTAGAATCGGTGCTGAAGTCAATCTCCTCTTTAGCTTCTGGAAGGATGATTCGCAAGCTTCTGACCAAACGTACTTCACACCCTTCTTAGTTAAGCCCGTCAATGGCGCTGCTAAGTGTGAGAAGTCATGTATAAACAGCCTGTAGTAACCAGCCAGTCCCACGAATCTACATACCTCGAAGACGTTCTTCGGCTGCTCCCAGGTAACTACTGCTCTCACCTTCTCTAGGTCGACTGATACACCAGTCTCTGAGATGACAAGACCCAGGAAATGAATCCCATCCATCCAAAAGTGACACTTTGAGAGTTCAGCATAAAGTCGATGCTCCCTCAGTGTACTCAAAACGATCTCAAGGTGGGTTGCATAGTCGTGTCAAGTGTGAGAGTACACCAAGATATCATCAACGAAGACCACGACGAAGGAATCCAAGTAAGGATGGAACACGCGGTTCATCAGTTCCATGAAAACTGTTGGCACGTTTGTGAGGCCGAACGACGTAAACGTATACTCGTAGAGGCCATACCTGCTCCTGAAGGCTATCAGTAGTATATCTAAAGGCCTAACGTGCCGGTGATGATAACCGGACCTCAAATAGATCTTCAAGAACACCAGAGCTCCTCGAAGCTGATCGAAGAGATCATCAATCCTCAGAAAGAAATATCGGTTCTTGACCGTAAACTAGTTCAACTTACGACAATCCATGCAAATCTGTAAGGTACCATCCGCCTTCTTCACAAACAACACAGGGGAACCCAAATGAGAAGTACTGGGTTGGATGAAACCCTTAGCCTGCATCTCCTCCAACTACTTCTTGAGCTCTTTCAACTCAGGCGTAGCCATCCTATAAGGAGGTATGGATACTGGTGTGGCTCTTGGCACAAGCACAATCGAGAAGTCTACCTCACGCTCCGGAGGCAGACCTGAAAAGTCTTCTGGAAAGACATATGGAAAGAGATCAACCACTAGAGGAAAATTGATCTAAGTGGTCCCCTGATCATCCAGATATAAACTAGAAATCTGGGCCATAACACTGCCCAAACCACGATGCTCTGGTCCAACTCTGCTTTCTTGGACATCCCATTCACCCTTGTGAAGAAATGACCAGCCCTCTAGAGACGTGAAACTCACCCTACAGCGATAACAACCGACAAAGGCCTAAAATGGAACTAGCCAATCCATTCTGAGAATGACATTATAACCTGTCATCTCAAGGACATAATGACCCCACATAAAGTGACACCCACAAACCTCAAGGGGGCACTCCTTGCACTGATTCACCTTTGAATTTCTATGACCCAAAGGAGTTTCTAGTGCCAAGGTATCCTCAGAAGTAAGGACAGTGAGTCTAAGGATCTCCATAGTGTGAACAGAAATAAATCTATGAGAAGCTCCGATATCAAAAAGTGCAGAAGAGAAAACTAAGGCTACTAGGATCATACCTCGAACTGTGGAAGGTCCAAGATCTTGCACCCGATGAATTTGTTCTACTGCAAACGTCTGGCCAGTACTGCGACCCTATTTAGCAGCTTGATATCCCCGAGCTGATTCCCTTTGAGCCTGACCACCGCGTCTGCGACCTCTACCCTGGCCTGATCAACCTGAAGAACTCCATCCCCCAGTCTACTGCGGGACTGGTAATACTACTCCAACATGAGGAGTTAAAAGAGATCCTCCTTCACTAGCCCCTAAAAGAAGATCCCTGCAAAAATGTTGTAGGTGACCCATCTTGCCGCCATCTTGACACTCCACTAGATCCCTCAGGCATAGATTCTTCTTATGCCCACTCTTTCCACACTGATAGCACACCACCTTGTTTCCAGAATGATGATATCATCTACCTGAAGGTATACCTCGCTTCCTCGAGTCACCTCGAGTAGACTCTCGGTGGTGCTTCCTGCTGTCAGTATGAAATGACTCAACCTTGGATGCTGAACTGCCCTAGTCAATAGCTCCATTATCCCTTAGATTTTTTCGGTGATCATCACCTCATTGACTTTCAGAGTAATATAAGTCAACTGGAAGATGTTCACCTGTGATATGATCTCTGGTTTGAGGCCTTCCTCAAACTTCCTTGCCAAAAACAGCTCGTCATTTCCAAAAATGGGAGCGAAATGTTTTCACTCAGTGAAGCAGGAGGAATACTCCATAACCGAAAGAGTAACCTGCTTCAGGTTCTTGAACTCCCTGGCCTTGTTTGAACTTAGCGTCGCTGGATAAAAGTAGTCGTAGAACGTACGCTGGAATTCGTCCCAAGTCATAGTCCGCTGGTGCCCTGCCTGCAAGACCACATCCCACTATCTCTTGGCAGAATCTCACTACATGTAAGTCACGAGCTTCACCCTTCTGTCTGGGAGTTTCTTCAGATGCTCAAGATGGAAAGCATGGTTTCTACCCATGACTCTGCAACCAGAGGTAGTCCATCTCTTGTGAACGTGGGAGGATGCTGTTGCTGGATGAATCGCGTCAGTTTTTCCATAGACGGGGCAGGATGCTGAGCTCACTGGAAGGACTGCATGAACCTCATGAAACCATCTCTGAACTGAGAGTCCGCACCAGTGTCTAGTATCACTACAGGTTCCATATCCGGAACAATCGGCGGAACTACTGGTAGTCCCTGGTCTGCCGAATCAGGCGTACGGTCACTGCCTGGTTCCTGACGTGCAACGGGAGGACGTCTTGGTGCCATAACGCTGAACGGTCAAAAGCACACTCCAGATTTTGGATTAAGAAGGAAAAAAAACAAAAGAGTACAAAACGGGAACATGAGAGAGGAACAGATAAATTTTGAAAAACTAATCTACAAGGCGTGTATTTAAACTACATGGTGTGTTTGTTAAAGCCATTTACATGGGTGTGTAATTCTTCCATCATTGGTTGTGTAACATTCCAGACTACACGGCATGTTGTCCCAAAACACAGTGCATACTTGAACTTCACTCCCCAGCCTGATTCTCATTGCACAGCTAACATACACAGTCCTCCTAATTCTAAACTACATGGCGTGTACACTTAGGAAAGAACGTGTATAAGCCAGGCTTCGGTGGCCCGTGTAGCGGTTACACGGCTGGCCACACAGCTAACCCCTTACACGGCGTGTTCCGAAAAAACACGTCGTGTATAAGGATAGATCACACCGACCCGTGTTGTTGGATACACAGCCGGGTACCTAGGAGAAAACTACATGGCGTGTTCTTATAACACACGGCGTGTACTGGACAGGCTCGGCGACCCGTGTAGCAGGTTACATGGCCGACTACATGGATGACCCCTACACGGCGTGTTCCAAACAAACACGGCATGTATAAGGATGGATAACACTAACCCGTGTTGTTCGTGACACGGCTGGGTACCCAGAAGCAACCTACATGGTGTGTTCTTACACACGGCGTGTACTACACGAGTTTCCCTGACCCATGTTGTTAGTGACACGGCCGGGTACATGGTTGACTACTACACGTCGTGTAATTATAGTACATGGCGTGTCCCCAAATATTTTCCGTCACCCCGTGTTTTTTTACACATATAGTAACATGGTTTAAAAACTACATGACATGTATGAATAATGTACACACTGTGTATTCTGGGGTTTTTTAGGCAGTAGCCTTGAAACTACTCTGAATGCCAGAAACACTAAAAACAACCTGCTATGTGCCAAATTCCGATCCGTGGGGGCCCATACTCCCCACGAATCAAAGCATGGCATCATAATCATACATACAGCAAGTAATAGCATAACAAACAATGATCTGCCAAATTATTATCCTCCAGGGCCCATAACACCTCCACGATCAGAGCTTGGCGCCTATGCTAAACAGACTGTAGAAGAAGTAATACTCTATTAGCGCAACAAGTATTTATATCATAGAAAGTACCACAACGACATGCATAATCTATCATGGCATCTATCACAACAGCATGAAATTCTAATGCACCCTAGATGGCATGAAAAAATGCATGACAAGTGATTTCCTACCTAGTGCCTATATAATTCATGAGACGGAACACCCTCATCTCATCGGGTTGCAACCAAATAGAAACAGAATCATATAAACTGTAACAACAAAAAACAAGTGCATCACCCAATGGTGAAATATAATAAACTATAAAATTTGAAAAAACTAAAAATTGGAATCATGAGGTAGTGTAGATTTTCCCTGTACTCTGGTTAATTAGTCCCAGGAACATTTAAGTACTAACTACCCATTTCTTCCTATCCCTGTCTATGTTCGCTAAATAGTAAGTCAGTGGAAAGGAAGAAAACCCCTCTGATACCACTTTCTAACGACCCGAATCAGGAGCCACACAACTGGTGCCCCGTACCCGGTTTGCCACATGACCTCAAGCGCTTTTTCCCAAATGCCATAGGCTGTTGACTAGCAGCGAGGGGCTTTGTGAGTCAGTGGGGAAACTATGCCCTCGTTTGGTAAAGTATACAATGGGATAATAAGAATAAACAATAGCGGAAGTAGTAACTAGCATGCAACAACTGAACTGAAAGTAAAAGCAATGTCTAATATAATAATGATGCATAATGGTACATGTATCTATGGAAAGCAGTAAGGAAAACAATGTGCTGATATAAAACTGAAACCAAAGTACTAAATGTAAACAGCAACCCTAGAAGCATCATCAGCCAAGACCCGATCCCATGCTCTCCAGCTCCGACTAGCAATCATGTACCCGAGGAAGAAGGTCCACAATCCCTACCTATACCTGCAACCATATAATCTGTTTGGGCCAAAAAGCAGCACCCAAATAGGGTGTGAGACTAATCCTAATAAGCGACCACCACAAGATTTGTGCCCTACTTTCAGTGAGTGATATAGAAAATGTAAAGGTAAATAATTCAGTAAACAATTCTACCAATTAACATTCACATTAATTTAATTACACAACCATAGAAAACCAGCAATGTTTTCTATTCCATGATAAGCAAGTAACACAAAAGTTATCAAAAAAGACTACCTAAACACAAGCAGTACAAAACCCAAGCTTGTTCCTTGGCTTTGTGTACTCGTCACAACCAACCATCAACATTCACACTGACTCTCTAGGTGTCTTAAACTAGCATACCCCTATAGTCGAGTTAACAACAAGGCACAGACACTATGGGAAGCTCTTACGTCATATCCCCTATGGTCTTGCAACGATAGCTACAGAATCTCTAAGGAAGCACTTACGTCTAATTCCTCATATGGTCTCGATGTGTGGGTAAACTAAGAACACTCTTGGGAAGCTCAAAGTCCTATTCCTGTAGGTCATGCATAGGAAATTAATGCCAATAGACCCTCTAGGGAAGAACTTAATCGTCTATTCCCTCTTTGATCTCCTGCACCAGGTTCTCACAACCCTGAGTAGTCCAGTCATGCGTAATCGACTGTTAGCAGACCTAATTACGTTAAACAACTACTTGGATAATAGATACCATACTTCAAAAGCATTCCAATAGCAGGAAACACATGCAATCAGTGATAACAAGCCACTAACAATTGCAATATGGTTGCCTCACGGCAACGGTGCCAAACGACGATAAACAATCAAAAGGGAAAGGTAATCACCCATGTGGTGATACAAAAACATGCAACCAAGCACAAATTAGCTGCAATTCATCATATGCTAACAAAAAATCTAGGGCATTTAGACAATATAATCAATATCCTAAACCCGGGATACCTGATACATGGGTATCGAGCACTTTTTGCAACCAAAACTCAAAGAACCTCAACGTAGGGAAACAAACCCCCTACCTCGATCCTTGAAGATCGATATACTTGAACATCGGCCCATGAATCAGCCTAGAATGGAGTAGATCTGAAAAAATATCTAAAATGTTCAACCTCAGATAACATAGACGAGAGGAAGAATCAGGAAACGAGGCTAAAGAAGAACCAAGAACTCACCCCTGCGATTCTTCTCCAACCGACGATTATTGATTCGAACAACTGGTGTCGAATCGGTGGCTCGGAGAAGAATCAGCCTTCTTGGACATTCTAGACAGGATTAGGAGAAGAAGAAGATGTTTTCCGTCATTAGGCGCGACCCTGGGCCGATTGATGAAATAAAAAAAGTACATGTCGTTTACTCTTAAAGTACACGGTGTGTAGTGGGTTTTTCCGTACTCCACCAAAATCAGCCACCACGTCACCCCTACACACCGTGTGTGTGGCCCAGTCTCAGCAAACACATGGATTCGAGTGGTCGCGGAGTATACGGCGTGTTCTCATAAAGTAAACGACATCTACTCTTAAAATTTTCAGATTCTCCATTTTTTCCTTAAAAAGCCCCTAAAAGACATCCGTACATTAAACTGAAGCTCCGGGTTCTTACAAATATAATCCTTTGTTTTGAGTTTGATCTCCTTCCACGTCATTTCATACAGTCGGAGATGGATATTCAAGATGAATTTTTCATACCTGAAGAACTTTTAATTAATCATTTGATCCTTAAATAAATCATTCAATCATTAAATTTTTAATGATATAAAAAAATTACCACATTTTATTGATGAACAATAATTGTTGATGTTTATCTCAGTTCATTCCACAAGTAAATATTCTCATGTGTCATTAAAAACATGTATTTCCACGTTCAATGACTAAAAATTTAAATGGAATGTAACTAAATATCCAAAATCAACATAAATTTATACTTTCCAACTATAATTTTACTCTTAATCCCACATACCAAATTTATTAATAATTTGATCAATATAAAACCATTATGAAAACATGCATGCTTCAAAAAAAGTCATAAGTTGTCAAATATATTCCTTAAATCAGAAAAACATCATAATTCCAGTATAAAATAAACAATTAGATAACTAACCATTGTCACAGTAACCAATACTATCACATATGCATCAATTTATTATAATATCAACATCAAACACATATTTATGGTTATCATTACCAATTCATGTGTTTTAAAAATGACCAGTTTACAGTAAAATCACTTCTCTATGTTATTAGTAATATTCATCAAATGCATCCAATTCCTTAAAAAATATGTATTGTACTAAAACACTTATATATATGTTAATTCTATTAAATATATAATTATTTATAAAAAAATAGAATAAAATAATCTAAAATCACAACACATGTATATAATCATCCTCTTCATTTGTGACAGTATAATAATCTTGACAATGATCTATCATCCTATTTTAAGGTATATTCTTTTGACACTTGAGACATTCATTTTCATAGTGTACCATTTCCTTTTAGTTGAATAATTGTAAAATAGAAACCATTTTATTACCCTCCAAATCAAAATCACAGTTTCATTTCCCTTCACACTTGTATAAAACTCAAATTCCATTTCTGCAAGTTCCAAGCTATTTCATTCCCCAATTATCACATGTGGGAGGATACTCATTTCTCTTCTTTCCTTAATCCAAATTTTTCACATAAGTACTCTTTTTCTTGTTATTCCCTTTAAATCCATATTACTTATAGAGTTATATCTTAGTCTCGTTAATATATGATATTATATTATCATATAATGATATTTTTTAGTACACTTGTTCCTATAAATAGTTTATTATTGGACCATAAAATATGTCATATTTATTACTATTTGGACTAGGTTCATTGGTGAGGTTGCCCTTCCTTCAACAATTCTTCATTTCAAAATGATGATGTTCATAACATTTGGTTGTGTCATAATGAATAATCTAAAAACAATTTAAATACTTGAAAAAAATTTAAAATTTCATGCATAGATAATCTCATAGTCATATAAATGATTTCATTGGAATATTATTCAATAATTAACCCCAACATCTATCATAGGGTAATATTCTTCAATAAATGATTTATATATCTAGTTCCCAAAGGATCTACTAAACTCACTCATATACCAACAATAAAGACTCCAACCCTATTATCCATGGGATAGTGCCTTACTTTGTTATATTGGCATAGACACAAGAGATGAAATCCTAAAGAACTGAATGGTTTAGTAGTCCTTCTACACTAGATACATAAATTAATATTACATTACAACATAAAATTTAAAAGATAAAATATTTAATAATTGGATAAACCAATTATTCTATTAGCTTAAACAAGCATATCAGACATCAAATACTTTTTGGCATCCTGGAAAAAATAAAACATTAGAATGGGATGAGATTTGATTCTGAATAAGGGAATAAACATAGTGGAATCTATAATAAATAATAACTAACGATTTTGGAAAGGTATCCAACTAAAATAAATCCCATTTAACACATAACATGGTCACAAAGTGATAAAAATAATGTCTAACAAAATAATCCTATTTAAATAATTCACATGACCTAGAAAACATAACCATGGATATGATAATTGTTGAATAATCACCTAGAAATCAATGAATAATATCATAGTGAGGTAATACAAAAATCATGGTGTCTAAAACATACCATTATAGCCTTAACCAAGAATTCTACATAAATGGGTAAGGCCTCTTCCATTACTCATCCTAAATTGCCTCGTTAGACCTAACAATGCATCAATGAGCTAGTGATCCCCCCCCTCGATACATACTATTTACAATGAATTCATCATATGAATGGTAAAAAACAAATTCAACATAAACATGTATATTTAATCTTGCATATTAAATATATGAACTTTTACATTAATCATAGACCATGAAGAGAAATATTGTGAATGTTGTCAAAATAGTACATCCCTAGTCAAATTGACCATTATCTATTGAATAATATATGGAAAATGTTACCCTAAAGTGATTAACCTCATTAATATATAGGATTAAATTAATGATAATTACATTGATACTTTCTATATATCATTGAATTTTTTTTTGTAAAATAACCTTCTTATCATTGAAATCACTAATTCCAAAAAAGTTGCATATTTATAAAATAAAAGGTCTTAATTTAAAATAACTAAGTATTATTTTATAGTAGGATTTAAAAAATTATAGCATCATGAAATTGGGAAGATCCACTCATTTTGTTTTATATTTTTTAAAATCATTCCTTCTAAATTTTTAATATTAACAACATAAATGTGTATTTTTAAAATAATGTTATTTACAAATATCTTATCGTTGATGTGAGTGTTAAAATAATGAAATGATTATTTTTATCACATGTAAATACACTTAAAATTTGTGGAAATAAAACATAAGAAAATCAATGTTTATATTACACATAATCATATAATGACATACTTTGTGGATAATATGTTTAACACAAGAATGGAAATTGTGTTAAGCATTCCATTACCTCTGATTCTATATCCTTAATACATATTTGAATATCATGAATAATGGTTATAAAAATAATAATATATTATAAACTAATAATTTTATTAATTTCTATATCATATATAATCCCATTTTAATATTTTACCACTCATTTGTCAATTATTATTCATTTTTAGTCTTATTTAGGTTGTTAACAAATTAATTTCATATACGTATTTTCTAATGACATACTTGATTATAATTCCAAGGATATAGATTAAAGATATTTATAATAACATTAATTTCATTAATATAACATTTAATCATTAAATAAAATTTTATAACCTTTCTTAAATGTTTTATATTGAAAATTAATTACACTACTATGTGGAGACGGTAAATCATTCGTACTCACGTGTGGTACTTAGATTTTTTATAAGATAGAAAAAATGTAGAATAATGTTCATTCATATTTATAATATCATCTCATTTTTTATATTATACTAGAGTTATTATTTTATAAGGTGAATAACACATTAAGAGGATGTAAAATAAGAAATGAATTTGAATGGGTTGATATAAATGATTTCCTCTTCTTCGGAAGACTTTATTTAGATCTGTTGTTAAGAGATCCAACTATAGAAATTTTTGAAATACCATGTACTTAATAACATGGAAAATATTTTTATGAGGAGAAATTGGAGGGAATTGTTTTTGAGAAAAGTGTACCTTGGTGGAGAAATTAAATAATGGGAGGAGTCTCATATTATAATTTAGAAGAGGGCCACCCTTGTAAATTATCGAAATATTAAATTAATTTTAATTAATTTCAATCTCAATAAAAACTAGTGGAAAAGGATTAGAATATAATATTAAATAATTTTTTAATATAATCATATAATAATTTTTTTACATTTTTTGTTTTTACTTTATTCTTTATCATTTGGATTGACTTTTGTTAACATTATTTTATTTAAAATATAGTTAGAATTTATTTACTAATAAAAGGCGGTAAATTATAATTAAAAATTGTTTTATTATACCAAAAATGATTAATCGATGAAATTATCAACAATATAATAAACTATTTTTAATTCATTTCGATGAATTTTAAATAATATAATAAAATATTATTTTGATAATACATCATTATCAGTAATTTTTACATTATTTATTAAATTGGAATTCCGGATAGAAAAAAAGTATGATAAAATCAAAATAAAACATTTAATACACCTATAATAATTAATAAAAAATGATAAATTTTGTGGATCAGATTAATTAATTATATTTATTTTTATTTTAATATTTATTATATCTATATTTTTTATTGTTTCTTAAAAACAAATTATGACATCATAATTGTATAATTATTTATGTTATTTATTGATTCCATAAAATTTAAAAATAGTGTACCAAGATTTAGAAAAATCATTCACATTTTAAAATAATCTTTACAGTCAAATATTTTTTATGAATTATAACATAGTAAATATAATATTTTTTTTTTAAATTAGAATGTGACATTTTCGTCTTTTCCATAAAAACAATTTTATCTATATTCTATCCAAATCCAAATGGTTCCCATAAATAATAAATAAATTTATATAATGAAAATAAGTTTATTAAGTTTGAAATGGACACTAATATTTTTTCACAACCTACCCTTTTCCCCATATGGGAACCTAAGAGGTATATAAGTCAAAGGATGTCCCATTTTTCATTTTCATTATTTTAAATAATATAATAGTAATTCTCCATGAAAAGCTAACATTAAATAACTCAAAATACTAATTTATGTGAAATAGTTTTAAATTAAATCATCCCATAAAATTTGGGAGACATTTATGTGAATTTTCTAGTCCTTAACATATTAATTTTAACTTAAATGACAGATTTACAGAAAAACGTTGTAATAAAAGTAAAAAAGGTTACCATTAATATTGAAAAAATGAAAGGTAAATATTAATTAAATTTTACATTCATTATTTTAATATTTAATCTATTTATATATAATCTAAACATTGATTTATCCTAATTTAATTTAAAATTAATTCCGTAATACGCAATGAAAGAAAATTTTACTAAAAAATGTATTTTTATGCCCAAACAAGTACATAATCAAAAATACGTTAAACTAAATAAATAAATTATATTATTTATAACTAAAATTTATTTATATTCCATTTATATCAAATTAAAATCATGAAAATACATTTAATATATCAAAATTGAATGTTTTGTAAAAATCCTAATTTTTCACTATTCACTACAAAACATATATTTTTAGATAAATAAAAACAATTCACTCAAATATGATTTGTACCACATTATTTTTAAAATAATTATTGTTTTTTTATATATAATATATTATAGTGTCAAAATTTTGTTTTTAATGAAGTGAGGCATCCATGAGGTTGTATAAATGCCTTTAGAAAAATATAGTCTTTTTATGAAAAATTGGATTTATTATTATGTTATGCCTCTAAAAATTATTTGTATGTATTTAAATGTTTTTTATGGAATATATAATATATAGATTTTCTAATTTGTTAAATATTATTCAATCCTTCTAATTTAACGGCTAGGTTATAACGGTCACATTTTATATACTATATTATAGTATTAGACCCATTGTTCCATGTAATAGAAGCTATCAAAAATATTAAATTTAAACATGCCTATCATAAAATATCAGGGTGTTTCATTCATGGAACAATAATTATTTCATTTTAATATTATCTTGATAACCCCTATGAAAATAAAATCCAATGATGTCAATGTAAGGTAATCATTCAATTTCTATAGTATCTCCAAAGATAAAACATTACTAATTTTATTGGATGATAATAAAACCTATACTATCCATATAAAAAACTATTTAATATATTATTCATATTTTTAAACCAAATATAATTAGTTAAAAAAGATAAAAGATTCATAATATGAATCCATATTCATTGTTCACCCATGAGGGATTAATGTAAATATTAATATTATAAATCC
This sequence comes from Viscum album, assembly GCA_963277665.1. Classification (NCBI taxonomy): domain Eukaryota; kingdom Viridiplantae; phylum Streptophyta; class Magnoliopsida; order Santalales; family Viscaceae; genus Viscum; species Viscum album. The sequence continues at coordinate 1,217,178,448 of OY728137.1, forward strand.
CCAGTGAAAACATGATGTTGGTTTCTTGTTGAATACTCTTTAGTAAGAATATTGATGTATTGGGTATTCATTGTTTATATTATAATCTAATGGTGACCTCTAAATCATGGATATCAATTGTTTATATGATGGTTTTTTCAATGTAGCTTTTATGTATATCACTAAAAAGGAGAATCTAATGAAAATTATTCTTTCCGGGAATTAATGGATATGGCCAGGACATGTCATTTTTCAATGGAATGAAGCATCATATTAAAACCCCATTAAATAACTTGAATTCACCTATTGATGAAATTATCCTCAATCCCCCCATAAAGACACTTAATTATATTATAGGCCTTGTTTTCTCTTTTGATCAATGTTCTTGTGAATATATCAAGAAAAAAAAATCATAACAATTATTGTTTAAGAATAAATAATGAAAATTTATGTAATTTTTCAATCACCTCAAAATGATTTCATTTTTGAACCATCATAAATTATATTATATATTTGGTAATGAATCTTAGTTCAATAGATAATTTTAAAATTTTAACAACATATGAGAATGATTTAATGATAAGTATTGGGTATTATAACATTTATTATATAGCTTTTGGAAGATAATATATCATATATGAGATTATATGGTTATAAGAAATGAATTATTCCAATATATTTTATCATAAATTTATCATAATATGAAATGAAAGAGATATTAATATTAATAACTAACTATGACCTTGTATAACATTCAAATGGGTATAAAGAAAAAGTATAGATGATTCCTTATAGATAAAATATTTAATGGATTACAAAACCAATGAATAAAAATCATGGTATAATTTTATATTTTATTTAAATAAAAACATTTATTTTTTAGGAAATGAAAAGGATTGAAAACCTGTTCAAAAAACATGGAAGCCACATATTGAAATGGGTAAAATAATAGTAAAAAATAATACCCCATGAATGAAAAATAATATGGATAATCATAGTCTAAAAATATATTATATATACCTAAAAATTGAATTTAAAAATTTATTTAATGTAGAAGATTAATACTTTTAAATCATGGAAAGAAAATAGATAGAATTACTTTCCTTATGCATTTTAACTTATAAATAGACTGTTTAGACACTAAAACTCTTTAATATTGGAATATGGGATATAAGTGTAAAAACATGATATATATATTAAAAAATATCTTGATATTTTTTTGTTAAATTTTTTATTATATTTTGTTTTTATTTATAGGTGTGTGGTGTGGAATCCTAGGGGAGAAAGTATCTAATATCAATATTTTTCATTATATCAAGTTTTCTACTAAATCCATTCCTCCCCATTATCTAACTAATATTATTAAAAAAATTGATAAGAAAAATTATTATAGGGTCCCTATAAAAGTATAATTTATTCATTGTACATTTAAATGATGTAATATTTACCATGATTTCTGTATTTCACTATTTATTGATTATAATGTTCTTTTTTAGAAAAAATATCAATTTTCATCCCTTCTTTAATTTTTACCTCTTGATTCCAAATTATTAACTCATTTTATGAAATCATTCTTCAAATTATGTATATTATATAATAATTAAATATTATATATAAAAAATGTAGAATCATGATTAATATATTTTACTACAATTATAATTTAAACAGTAATACCACTTGAAACCAAAGATACATACCCCCTTATTACTCCAATATAATACGTATATTTATGGTGTCACTTTTATATAATAGTGTAACCATCATTATTCTAGTTTTTATTTCAATAGAACCAATCTTCTACAAATAGAAATTTCCTTCAAATATCAATATAGATCCATGCTTTCCATATATTTATATTGAAACTTTTTAAATGAATATTCCATACTTCACACAAACCTATGCATGTACATCATAATGGCATAATGAATTTTTCAAATTATAAATCTATATAACTTATGCGTAAGAGTTATAAATTGTATCCCACTTATTTCCTCCAAACTATTACCCGTATTAGACATAGAACATATAATATCGATCATCATAACCTTGGGAAAATAAGCATAAGAAAGGGTGATTTGATAATAACTATATGGAAACAAATGGAATCCCATAAACATTACATCTTAATAAGTTTATTATAACACGATATCGACATATAAAACCCATAAAAACATATAAATTATTAAAATATTGAATCATGGCACGAAATATTGGTTTTTCATAATACAATATTCATAATGAAATCAAAAAACATGATCCATTTGGGAATGAAATTAGTAAAATACATTAAATTATTGCATATAAAAAAGTCTATAAAATCATTTACATAGTAGTAAATCGTAATCTAATTGTATATCATAGTATGCCGGGTTTAATCCCTAAAGCATAATCATATTGAATGTTCTCTACAAACAAAATCATTGTGGGAAATACCCTAATTGAATAATGTTCCATCCCAATTCCAGTGTTATTTATTTCAAATGATATAATTCTTTACCCAATGAATTAGAGAAAGATATAGGTCTTACATATTATTAATGATATAATATATATGTGGCCTATAATATCATAAAACATTAATCATATCAAGACCCATAATAAGAAATAGATTTCATAAACATTCATCATATCAGAACGCATGAAAATAAATGGGTTTCAAAAAAATTATTCATATTATAACTCTTGAAAAAAAAGTGTTTTAATAAAATTTCATCATAGTATAACCTTTGAAAAAGAAATTAGTTCCATAAATATATTTTCAACATAAAAATAAACCATACAGAGAAATAATAAAGAGTCTATCAATGGAAAATATCCCACATAAATATTATGTGACATCAAAGAATGCAATATTTTATGTAAAATGATTTTGAATAAAAAACACTAGGAACATTTATTGAATAAAATAATATTTCTTTTAAAACCCCATTTTAAGAACTAAAATTTCATAAAAGGAAGTGGAATTAAATTTAGATGATAATATCCATAAAAAAAATATTAAATTAAACTTCATATAAAATAATGTACATGAATGTGAAAATTTCATTCGTTTGTATACATCAAAAAAAGTTTTATTTCACATTTTCCGTAACAACAAAATAAAAATTCCATAAAAAAAGTTATTATTTTCAAAAAATTGAAAAAATTATAATATGGATAAAAATATCTTAAAATAAATCATTTTTACAATGATAAAAATATTTTTTTAAAATAATGATATGGAGGAAAAATGGTCTTTGACCGAGGAGAATAATATAAAATATTTTTCTTAAATATATTTTTTTGTCTCCTTGATTATTTAAGAGAGGAAAATGATAGGAAATAATAATTATATAAAAAAAATAGAACAATATAATAAATTATTTTTTGTCCTCTGGATCATAATATTTCATCATTGGAGTCATAATCACGAACAATCATGGGGAACGATGAAGTTGAAACAGAAAATCATAATAATTTTGTATCTTTTTCATCATAATCCCAATAAAAGAATAAAATTTAATGAAACATATAATATCATGATGTTAATTAAATTCTTTATATTACATGTTTAACGGGTATTATCTATACCTTAAAAGATAATATAGATTCATAACATAAAATATGTACCAAAGAAGACAAATTGAGAAAACAATCTATTACCTTAAGTCTCAACATCCTTTATAAATGATTTCAAATCATGTATAATAAATATAGGCTTATTATAAAACCATTAAATAACCATAATTATATATATTGTACCATATATGAATTTCATAAGAAACTATTTTTACTCTTTTATTAATTATTCTATTTTATAATCACTTTTCAGGTAATAATTGTTTTATTTTTCATGAATGTATTGATTAGGTATTTTTGATCATATTAGTAAGAGTGTGGTAAAATAATATAAAAAATACTAAAATGATATAAATATAATATATATTCATAATATATTTATTTATACTAATCCATTAAATTTATGGATATAAAATGAAATACATTATTTTTTGAGATGGTAGTTCGTAGTACACATGAATGGTCAATTCGTTTTTTAACAGATGAAAGAAAAGTAAGGTAAATAATAATTCAGATGTTCAGAATAGTTATTATTCCATAAATATAAAATTTAGTTATTAAAATTTAATCTTATATCCATCAATGAAAATAATTAGTGAAAAAAGATCACATCACCTCAGGAGGCTGTAGTCTTCGGTACACATGAGCAATGCTATCCTTAACAGAATAGAATGTATGAACGTATATATGATATGATAAAAAAATATTTATAATTTTTTTAAAAAATAATATATATATATATATATATATATTCATTAAATATATCTATTTTACCATAAAATTAACATATTAAAGAAAAATATGTTATTCAGTTTGCGAAGCCGTAGTCTGCCATACACACGAGCGATGTTATTGTTATCCAATGGGTAGGAAGGTAAGAAGGTACATGTGATAAAATGATTACATAAGAATAAAAATGTATAAAATATTTTCTGTAAATATTAAAAAAAAAAAATTTCCTAGATATGTAGTGATGGAATACAGAAAACATCAGTTCATGAGACGGTAGTCCGCCATACAAACAATCAACAGTTTCATTTCCCATTTGATGTAATAAGAGTTGGAAAAAACATAATAAATTAACTTAATAAAATCAAAGTGTAGTTGAGATAATTGTTTATTATAAAATCTTATGTTATGAATATTTTATATATTCTTAGGAATAAATAAAATGAATGTGGATGTTTAAGTACTATACCTATTCCTCAAAGAATCTCTTTAGGTTTACAACTAAATACTCATTAAGATATATTTATAATAAATATTACACATCTATTGTATATTTTGGTAAGTAAGAAATATATAGGGAAATGTATAGGATTAAATTTATAGGGTTTTAGGTGTAAAGTGATAGGAGAGGTTGTTTTATTATATAATAGGTGGTGAGGACACACATGGACGTTTGAAAAGAATAATCTTTGCCAAAAAATTTCCCATGAAAAAGGATTTAAAATATATTATTATCAAATATTATAGGTTTTAAAATATATATATGACCATCCAAATGGTTTTTCATAATTTTATACATCATTTTACCCCTTTCCTTTTTAGTTTAATCCCCAGTAAACCTGTTTTAACCTTAACATAGATATATAATTTTTACTCTATGTACTTGTCTTTATGAAAAAAATACAATTTTAACATTTTATCAAATATAAATTATTATTAATTCAAATATGGAATACGTTTTACCATTTTTCATTCACATACATGGTAAATTTTAATTTTAAATTCTACCAACTGATTTGTTCAAAAATCTGTTTTCTAAAGGAAAAAGTAGAAAGATATTAAAATGTTTTATATAAAAATTCAATAAGATATTGATTCCAATTAACTAAATTGTACAAATAATAATATAATTGATCTTATTTAATTTTTAAATCAATATCAATAAAATATTAATCTTTATAATAATTTGAATGTAAATGTAGTTTTTAATAAAAATTAGTATTATTTATTATTCAATAAACATTCTATTTTTAAAAAATTATAATAAATCCACTCCATATTTATTTTTAAAACATTATTTCTGAAATTTATTTTATTTTTGGTAATAATTTATCTATATGTTTCAATAATTATTTTAATTTTTTTAAATGTTGACCATTTATTTTTTGAAAAATAGAGTTTTCAAGGATAAAATTGGATTTATTATTATCTCTTTAAAATAAAACACGTAGCATAGTTGTAAGACATTTGTATGTATATAAAATATATAAATTTCATTAAAATCATAAAAAAGATTTATTTTTTTAATTAATTTTTTCAAAATAAATTTTCATTATAAAAATGTTTTTCTAAAAAATATTTTCATTATTTTCAAATAGCTCTTATTTTCAGTTATAATTAACTGGTCACCAAAAAATTCATTTCAAATACATTAATAAAACATATGTTTTTATAATTTATTTGATATTCTTCATTCAATTTGTTCTTAAAATTTTGTGATAAATATCATAAAAATTAATAATATTTTAAAAGGATTTCATGTTTCGTGAAAACTCGTTTTCTTGTGTATCACAAGCTTTCGATGAAATTAAATTTAATTAAAAGGCAAATATTTCATATAATTTTAGGGAGTTATATTATACCGATATAAAATTTATTATATCCAATACATTATATCACATTAAAAAGAAATTATGAGGATTATTTTACTTTATTACATCATTTAGTTCCCACATAGCATTCTCAAATTGGTGGTTTGGCCACAAAATTTTTACATGTTGAGTGGTCATGTTTTATATGATTTTCTAGACATAATCTAGAATTCCATTACTTTTTACCTCATAATAATATACTTTTTTATTGTTATGACATATAATTTTAGTACATGTGTTGGATGAGGTATTTTCTTCCTCATTGAAGATACATAGAACATAGTATGAACAAAAGAGAGGTTTGGTAAAGGTTCCAATAGAGAATTTATAGTCATGATAAGATGAAAAAATTTAAAGGAGAAAATTTACCTATGGATTATATCTAATATTATTATTCCATAAATAAATTCATAGAAATACATTGATATTTATTTTAAATTTCATATTCTTGATGATGATCAACATTACTTTTTTGTAATCCTTTTCCACCATTATTTATTGTTGAATAGCTCTAACATTGTCTTATATTTCATTTAATTCCTCAAGTCCCTAGATTTTTTTCATGATTCATACAAGAAAATAAGATTAATAATCTTCTTTACAATGTGGTTTCATAATTATCCATTTAATTACATTGATGGATGGTTATTTTTGAAACAATGCTTAACTATAGGGTAGTAATGATCCCCAGTACCATTGAAATCTTTAAAATATAATCTCATCATATTCTCTATGGTATTAATTCATCTCTCGGGCTAATTATTTGTCTAAAGATGATACAAATTTTTGAATCTCAACTATGCATCAATTTTTTACGGTAGACGTCACTATAAAATCAAGTTAAACATCAGATACAGATTAGACACTATAGAATATAGCACTCCATACAACATTAAAAATTTCTTAATGTATATACAGGAAAGCATATCCAATGGGAATATTATCTAATAGGAATTAAGTGGTTATTTTTTATAAAATGGTCAAATTCAACCCATATACCATTATTCCCTTTAGATATTTAAAGGAGTATAAATAAAAAATATATGGTTATCCTTATCCCATTTCTATATAGGTATGGATAACGATTAATGGATATACATCAAAAATTTTCTCATAACCTTAAATTGGTTACATAAAAAATAGAGATATATAATCAATAATATCTCTCCTCATCCTTTTCCACAATAAATTATCATTCACATTGACAATTGGTAGGCATTAATCCCTTATCACACTTTAGATAATTGTCTCATCCAACAACCCTGCAGGATACAACATGTTGTCACATAGAAAACAAGTTTTCATTTCTATAATACTATATTAATATAATTCCTATTAAATTTTCAAATTTCAATAAACTATAATTGCCTCAAAACCAATTATATGACAATATTTAATGATTATTAATACCATTAAAATTATTTATATAAATATTAATGTTATTGAACATCAAATAACTTATATGCTAAAAATATATAAAAAAACAAAAGGTTATATTACCATAAATGTAACCCAGAATATAATTTAATATAGGAAAAAATTATCACTTAAAACCTCCAAATAAGGTTTTAATAAATTGAAAAAGTGATAAAACATAAACACATAAACCCCTAATGATCTTTTTAACTCTTAATTTAATCGCATAGGGTGACATATATTCATGAAAAATTAAAAACATCCATAGATTTTCAGGATTATTATAACCAAAATTGAACTTTTAAAATACATATATTGGATAATTCATGAATAAAAATAAAAAAATACATCAAACCATTATTCCATAAATATGTTCTTATCTTATAAAAAAACATTTCCATTGTATGATTGGGTTCATACTTTCACCGATGCAATATCAAAATATATATCATTATACCAAAAACCATATTGAGGGTGATAATAAATGATCAAAATCACATAAAACATCGATGAAGGATGAAAAATAAAATTTTCATAGTTCCCATTTTTACAAAATATAACATGAAATTGTAATCTAAGACTAAAATATTTGTGTCCCCTAATAATCAAGATTCAGTTTGTTCTTAATGATTGCATAATGTTTTCCATTTTCCTTCATCATCCAAGGTTAACGTGGTTGATCATCCCCATTAGCCTTTGAATTGGATAATTGATTCACATAATGTTATAAATCATTGAACATGAAGCACATGTGAATGGGTGGTGAAATTTGTAATGATTTTTATTTATTAAAATTATTACTTATCTTCTTCCAATCATTTCCAAAAATAAAAAATTTACATGTCCCCATAAAACAATTTCCAGTATGATTCCTAGCAAAAATATAACATGAGGAAAATCATGCCTTCCTCTCCACATGTAATTTAATTTTTATCTTGAAATAAATAATTATTTTCTTATAAAATCCATGATATTTTTGGGTATCTCCAATCTATATTTCAAACTTTAGAGAACATGAAACATTTTCCCCATAGGTATCGAATTCCCTTTCGGCTAATTTGGTTCAGTGATTTGTTTTATTCAACTAATAAATAGATCAACCTTATTTTCATGATGGATTATAATGATATAACTTTACCTCACAAATCTTTAATAAAATTAAATATAGGTACCAATGGATTCATCATACTTTTTATTTATATCAAGGAATCCCCTATCTTTTTTTAATATTCATGTGAGGGAAGTAATTTTTAAAAAATAATCTATTAAAAATTTCCCACTCTATGGATTAAATATAATATTTTCCCCATATATTAATGATGAAATTTCACCATTGATTATATTTCCTTCCAAACAGTATCTAACAAAATAAAAATTTTCATGTTCACATCATTAGTGAATGGATAATATATTTTATGTGGTACTAATCACTTTCATATCAACTAGAGGATCATCATAACCATGAATATATGATTTTTTCCTAATAAAGGATGCAATAGAACATTTTCCCCTCCGTGTCCTGTTTACAATTTCATTATAATTCATATCTTCAGAATGGGTTTTGAGAATAAAAATGATATTTTTTATTCTGGAATCAATACATTCGGTTTTTCTAGAGCACAATCATTAAATTTTCTACTACATTAAATATTTAAATGGATCCTTCACTTTCATACCACTGACTAGAACCAAAATAATATTGTAAATAACAATACTCGTTGTGGGAAACCACAAAATCATTATAAATCAATTTTAGGATGTCTATATTTGGACACCTTATTTTAATGTAATGCAACCATAGGCTTATCCTAAGTCATTAATGGTCATTATTTAAATAATAAATGATGGGTCTTAAATAGTTTCACAATTTCCAATGCGTATCCCCTACGAGTTTCAAACTTTCAACATAGTATGACTCATTATCATGTACCATGTGACACTCTATTCAAGCCTTAAGGGACTTTTGAGTTATTACCCCTAGGTACATCTATTTTAAAACCACATCCACTTTTTATTTCAATACAAATATGTATTTATAAGAAACAAATTCTATATATTTCACCAATATTACAGGATATTTTAATATAATTACAATTATCCTGATATCTATCCTTAGATATGTCTATGGGATCTCCCTATATTTTTATTATCCTAGTATCCAAAGGTTAACTAACCATATCCTCTGATACCAACTATAGTGAACCCTGATTTCATACACATATATTATATCTTTTTAAATGAATATTACTTACATTACCCAAACACATGCCCAGTTATTGTAAAGGTATTGTTTCTTTAGTAACATAGAAACATAAAAAATGGTTCATTAGAGCTCTACATCATCTCCTAATTAGTTCCTCATAACTATAATCCTTATTAAACATATCACATATAATTCCAATATATTATAAACATGTGAAAAGAAACCTATGAATGGGTGATCTCATATGCTCAGTAAGAGTATATAAGGTAAATACTTGAACAAAATGTGAGAAAAAGTGTACGAGAACATGAGATTACATTATAAAACCATACCTTGTATAAATAATATCAAAATAATGTGTCATTGTATTGCTATTTTGAGTTCATAATTTATGAATATTAATTATCTTAAATAAACTGATTCATGAGTGTATAATATTGACAGAAGACATAAAATTCTTGTACACACACAAGCCTAGAAAATCATTTCTTTAATATTCATAGAACATTTCCAAGTCTATCATATTTGAATTAGTTTTCTCTCCAAACACCCCCAATATTCAAGGTTCACTATATACTTTTATGTTTTGAATAGTATATTCTATAACTTGTTTTACTCTTCATTTAAATCTTTATCATCTCTTAAGATATCAAGATTTACTTATGGAATTTGAAGGAGATATACTTACCACAGGTCCATAATAAAAATAATTCATAAGTGTCTCACAAGATCATAAAAAATTTATCATATTGATAACAAATAAAATAAATGGGTTTCATAAGAATTCATTATGGAATAGAATATCAAAATAATTTTTTTCATAAAATATTTTCATACCAGAACCCATGAGAAAATGGGTTTTAAAACATTTCATCATACCATAACCCAAGAAAAAGAAACAGGGATCATAAAAATACTATCATCATTAAAATAAAAAATTCATTGAATAAATAAGTACGATTTAATTGGATCAAATATCTAGTAAATATTTATTAACATCAACGACTTCTATCTGAGAAAGAAAATTATTTTCAAAAGAATGTCACTTGAAACATTTCATGAGGAAAATAAACATTCTTTTAAAATAAAATTTTTAAAACTAGAAATTCATAAAATACTATAGAAAAAAAATTCATTAAAATAACCTTTAAAACCTATTATGTACTCTAAAAAAATTAATGGTCATGATATTCGATAATTACATTCCGGTTGTACACATTGAAACAATGATTCCATAAATATTTTCGAAAAAATAAAAATGTTTTTAGCTCGATAAACGAACTAAAAATTATATTTTAAAAACATTGTAGAAAAATTGTAGTAGGGTAAAGCTTTATTTAATAATTTTTTTATGGAATTATAAATTTTTTAAACATTTTTAGAATACATGGATGAGGAAGAAAGATAGTTTTTTCGCAAAGAGATATATAATGATTGTTTTTCTTAAAAACTATATTTTGGTGTATTTAATCTATTAAGATAGGAAAATGAAAAGAACAAATTTATTATCTATATATAACCAATGTATATTAAAATAAAAGTGATTCTTTATATATGGATAATTCTATTTCATCATTGGAAGCTCAATCGGAAATAGTCATAGTAAATGATTATATTGTAACATAAAACCTTTACCACTTTGGTATTTTTTAACTCATAAGTCCCCTGAAAAACAAACATTAAATGAAATGTATAATATGACAAAAATAAATAAATTTATAATATTACACGTTAAGGGGGTTGTATCTACCCCTAGTAAAATAATATTTTGTTTTAGTGTATGTTATGTCCTAAAGTAGACAAGTTGAAACCTAAATCAATTAAATTATGTATTGACTTCCATCATACATTTTAAAAACACTTATATAATAAATATAGGTTTATTATACATATATTATTGTACAATAACATTATTTATCCTACCATATATAATTTAAATATAAATTTTATTACCCCTTCAATAACTATTCTTTATTAAAATCACGTTCGGGGTAATAACTACATTATTTTCATGTCTATTTTGATTCATTATTTATGATAATTATATAATTATATAGTTCAATAATATATATAATGTTTAAAATGAAATAAATATCATATACATTTTTTTATATATTCATATAGAGTAATCCATAAATTTTAGATGTAAAAAATAAAATATTTCATTCAGTAAGACTCTAGCTCGTAGATACTCATGAATGTTATTTATATTTTTAATCATTGGAAAATTTAAAGGTAATTAATAAATATCCTTTCCATAGCTTTTATCATTTCATATATATCACATATATTTATTAACTCTATTTTTATTGTCTTCTATTCAATGCGTTAACAAAAAATGAATCACATCATTTCTCCCTGTTGTAGTCTACCATACACATGAGAGATACTATCATATGACCCATAGAAGGTAAAGAAAAAATGGAATATGTGATTTAATTATTAAATAATATTAATAAATATACAATTATCTTATATATTTAATCCCTCGTTACATGCATCTGTTAGAGGTACTGATGAAAAATGAATAACATCATTTCATGAGCCTATAGTCTGTGGTAAAAAAGATCAATGGTCTTGTTTTCCATTTTAAAGAATATGAGATTAATATATTTTACTTCATTAAAAAATAAAATATTAGTATATTTAATAAAATTTTGTTATTATATACTCATATTTGAATAAAATTTTAAGGATTTATGTAAATATTTAAATTTTAATACCAGGATTAATAACTATACCACTTCTTCTATTAACTACTTTAGGTTACCACCTAAAGCCTTCATAAGAGGGATCCATAATTAATGTAAAGAATTTAGGATTTAGGGATAGAATTGACAAATATATTTTTATAGTTCTTGTCAGGTATAAATAATTTTTTCTGTGAAAATATTATAGGAGAGGGTGTTGGCATTTTATGTTGGGGACATGACACATATAGAATTTTAAAAATAATAATATTTACTAACATCTTACTCTTGAAAAAAGGAACCAAAATGGTTCATTAAAAAAATTAATGTTTAGAAGTTATAAATATATTCAAAAAATTAGTTTTGGAAAACTTTCTACCTTATTTTATACCTTATCATTATGTTTAGAACTTGGAAACCTTATTTTAACATTAACAACATTAATTAATTTTTCTTTTTTTACCATTCAGTTGACCAAAATTAAGTTGAAATTATTACATAACATAAATTATGTAGATTAAAAATATAGAATTTAGTTTTTATATTCAACGTATATAATGTGAATAATTTAATTTAAAATAAAACCCACATACATGATGGAAATATGGTTTTCATAAGAGAAAATTTTAAAATGTTTAAAAATAATTTATAAAAAAATTCAATATGTTTTTCTCAGTAACCTAAATTGAACTAAATGGAGATATAATTGAAATAGTATTACTTATAAACCATATCTGGAAGATATTGGATTTATATATATGGTACACCATTTTTGGATTTCAGTTTAAATGATTATTTATGTCCAAATATGAGATCACTTGAGTTACAGGGGTTTTCGACGCATGTTCGGGGATCAAATCCCATATTTGTCAAAAATGGTGGGATTAAAGGTTAATAGAAACTATTTGGAGAAGGCCACATAGACTGGTTAACTATTAAATTCCTTTGAAGAGGGCATGAGTAGTACAAACTATTTGAGCAAACCATGTGGAATGAGGAACATGCCCACAAGGGATAGCCTATGTCTTTTAATGGAGGTTTTTTCAATCATTTTCTTGGTTAGTCAAAATATGCACAATAACTGTGTGGGTTCCCCCTTATCATCGCAGAGGTTGAAAGGATAGAGAACAATTTGGCTATCAATGTAGCCAAACCATGAGGCTTGATTTTTTAGACAAAATAACTAATTTTTTAGTAAAATTTTATTAACTATTTGACAAAATTTTACTACTTCTTCATTGGAAGACATCACTTTTGGTGCTCCTGATAAATCTATATAATATTCATTGGTGTGGTCTCACTATCCAAATTAATAATCATCTATCGTTCGTCTCATTGGATTCACATCATTGATTACTCAGTTCCATTTTTATAGTTCTTTATTTTACTTTGGAACGATGTAGTTATATAGGTGAAATAAAATATTCCATATTTCTGGGTTATTCATGCATTCATCATTTTTTTATTCAGATCTGAGTCAAATCAGGAGCTGAATCTAGATGACCACTCTACTACAGACCTATGGTAGGTGGTATATACTATTCCAATATAGTTTGGTGCGTAATACATATATTTGATTTTGTATCACCCAAAATTGTTTCTATTGATTCCCTTAAAATTAATTGAACTACTCATTTAAGTGTATTAGAAAATGTTAGGGATTCAATTTAATTTCATTGAGTTTATTTTGAGGTTGTTTCCCTAAACTAGGCCACCCATGGGGTGTTCCCTTTCCTCTATTTAATTTTACACCACCTAGGGGTGAGTGTTTGAGATTTCATAGTTAGAGAAATACTAGTTATAACTAAGTTGACTAAAATTGTTTGATGAGGAGGTGTTTTTCTTCATTTTCCTTGTTATAAAAAATGTGAATTATTAATCTTGTTTAAAAGAAATTTTAAAATGAGTGGGTAAACTCATGGATTGTAAATGACTGTGAATTAATAAATTTAATGGAATTTTTTATTGGAATTGTAGTGGATTACATACTTTTTATACCTTGGATTGTGATTCCATTTCATTACATGGAGGTTTCTCATGTGGGTCTTGAATGATGTAGTGCAGTCCTTGGATAGAGATTTCTCCCCGGGTCATGATTTTGATGGTTGCCTTGGGACTTACTAACAAATGGATCTAACGTTAATGAAATCACATAAGGCATTTTTTATTGACATCATCTTAGTTATCAATTCTATGTCAAATTGAGTTTCCATTGATAGGATCTTGGGACAATAAGAGTGTTAATTGGTCTTATAAACCATGGATCTATCCCTTTGGGATTTGAAATTTTTAATTATATGGTGTGACCATTGAAAATATCATATTCTCGGTTTTAAATTGTGTTCATGATTGATATGACACTTTTGGTTATACAGAATGGTCGTGATTGTTTGATACATATGATATGTAATATGGTCATGGTTATTATTATATGATTAGATATTGGACATGGCCATGTCTGTTATTTCAAATTTTCTTTATCACTTCATTATTATAGGATCTTGAAAAATTCTTTATAGGGATACTTATTGGTTGTATAATGTCACTTGTTTTGTTACATCAGCATAAAAACATTACGTCTAATACTACCATACATTTTATTTTTTTTACTCTTATTTATAATATACTTCCCTACCATGATTTTTTATAGAAACTATGTTTGGAGTCCTAGTGGGATTATATCTCACACCCTATTTTAGCTATTGTTGGGTACCTAGAGATAATATATAAATGTCGGTAGGGAGTGGGGAAATCTCCCATCGTTAGATGCCTAACCATGTTTGTAACACCCTAGGATTTCGTAGCAAGTTATTTTCATTAAATTCAATAGCTTGCGCTACACGCTACACCAAGATCGAGCCCACCATGACTTCCCAAACTAACCGTTCAAAAACGATTATGAATCATAATAACTGGATTTTGAATTTTATATACTCCATAAAATATTAAATTATGTATTATGTGCTATATAGACATATTATAAGAACAAATAAAATTTTTCAGATAAAAATGTATATTAAAAAAAATAAAATTTACCACATTTTAATAGATAACACTTTTAAATAAAATATTTGACTCTTTTATATATTCAATTTGAGAAAATAACATTTTTCTTTAGAATCGGGACATTATAATTTACTTTGGATGAAATTTTAGTATTTTTCTAATAATATTCATTTTTTTGAATAGTGAGAAATATTGTATTTTAATTAAAAACTACTATATAATCTAATATATTTATAAGGTTAGATTATATTTTAAATTAGTTTTGATGTGTAATTATATTATATTGTTACCCGTTAATCCAATGTTGGTCATTAGAATTAATTTCACTAGGAAATTACACATAGAAAAATGTTAATCTTTTGATAGTTATTGTTTCTTAAAATCACAAGATTTTTTTTGACAACAGAGATTAATTTTAAATTTATTAATACATATTATATGTTTTTAATTTGGTAAAATAGACGTCATTTTTTAATTCATAATATAAAATATATCTTAGGATTAATTTTTGGTATTTTTTTGAAAAATGTCAATTTATGATAAATAGTGAAACAACTAAGTAGTAGTTAAAACACCAACATTTTCATTTAAAGGAAATTTTACCGCTTCTATGGATTGAATTTTAGAAATATGTGATACATGGTTGTTATTATTAAGAATTATTTGGTTCAATAATATGATTATAATTTTTGGAGAATCGTAACTATTGACTTTTATTTACTGTAGTTAAAGATAAATAGGGTAATTTAAGGTTTAATATATATTATAATAATGGAAAATTACCTTACCACTTTTCCTAACCTAATTTTATGAGTCATGGGAGACCCTGTGAATCCTTGGGTTGATTTTGGGACCCCATGGAGCCACTAATGAATGATAATGACACTTTATTTTAATTAACTTAAAGTAAGGCAAAAATGACAAAAACAAATATCTTTTAGTGACGAAATTTTTACATGGGGATATATTAGTCATCATTTGGACTATAAATATTCATCTAAAAGCAAAAAAATTCCCTATATTGTGGTATACATTTTATAATTTTTATCAATCAGCTAAATTAAATTATTTATGACACAATAATGAAGTAATAATTACCACATTAATAAATGATTCAAATAAATAAGATTATTAATATTAAAAAAATCCAAAACATATACAATTATTATTTGATGATTTTATTTCGACAAAAAGTCATATTATATTCTACTTTAATTGGTATTTGACCTTTTTATACTGTATATAACTTTATAATGAAATAATATTTTCACTCTTTCCTAAAGTGCCCCACCTCCCCCTTATAAAAGGACACCACTTCCAACCCTTTACACACACCTCTCAAACCACTTGGATCATAAAACCCCTACCCAAATAAGCTCTTAAGACCCTATCTTAAACAAAGACAACATTACATACACAAAATCACTTCAATAAGTCCTTTTGGTTCTAACCAAAAAGTTATCCAAATTAATGGTAACTGTTTCTCTTAAATTCTCTTGTTTAACTTTGTTTTATTTTACTTCTATAACCCCCAAAACACTTTTTATTCCTTTATTTTATAAAAAAACAATATAATAAATATTAATGGATGTTTTTATGAGACGGATTAGAACTACACTTACACACACCTCTATCAAATGGGTGAAGAACATATTGATTTTGTGGTTGGAAAACTAATGCCTCACGAAACGATGATTGTTCGATTATCTCCTACTGCCTCTCATGGTGGACATTAAGATGGAACTGTATTCATATATGATATATATTGAGTTTATGTATTTTTCTTCTGAATTTTTCATTTCTATCATACCTTTATGGTTTCCAATATGGGTAAAACAAGATATTTTAACTTGAGGAAGTGAGGACTACGGCCCCATCAAAGTGATATGACTCGTTAAGGACTTGTGTGGGATGTATAAATTATGGAGTTAATGATATTACATATGAAATTATAATAAAATTATAATATACCTATGTATCATTGTGTTTTAATTCCATTTAAATACAAAATAGAAATGAATGTAGCGTTCATGTGTACGTACTGATTACCGTCTCAATGAACGATGCATTTCATTTCTTATCTCCAAACATTATGTACTATTATAATTACATATATATACTGGATATATAATATATATATGATATCTAAAACATTCATATCATTTTTGAGATAATGTACTTTTGACCATATGGAAAAATTGTAATAATAACAAGTTCATTTTTGACTCAAGTACCGAACATCGAAAAAATATCCAATATGAACTAAAATAAATAACTAATTTTTATAGAAAGATAATAAGTGATATAGAAAGAATATTAAAAATTAAAAATTTACTTAATAATGTATAAATTAACATAAGTTTATTTTTCAGGAACAACAAAGAACATACAAGACAAGTCGGACTTGAGGTAAGAGGTTTCTTATCTCACTCTTAATTCCATGAGATTTTTCATTGTTCGCCAATTATTTATTGCATGTGCTGTATTGAGTACTACAATTTGATATATATTATCAGGAATCTATTTATATTCATGGTATTCTGTGATTTATTTGGTAGTTATTAACTTTTGATCATACGAATCGATTGATTATAACGATGTAAGTGTCTTTCATTTCACTTTTTATTCAATTGAGAGTCATGCTATATTGGCCAATATATCCTTCTGTGTGATGTATGTACTTTCCATGATTTTATTCATTGTTTAATATATTTTAATTTATTGGTATCTAAATTATCATATTATGATCCTTCTTCCATGGGGTGTATGTTTCGTAAGTCACCAAATCAGTAATGGAATTTCAAATTTCAATGTCCACTCTTTCGTATTTACGTATACATCATTGATTATTTTACTCCAAGATCATGTGGGGAATAAATATTTAATATTTACATAGTAATTTCCACTCCACTTTGTGTGGGTATACTTTTTATACAGATAATTACTCTATTGATAATTTCTCAAGTCATTTATATGAACTTGTTAAGAGTAATATTAACTCAATTTCCATTAATTGAGTTATACATCCAAGTCATTGGTATTGATTTTTCATGATTATGTGTGAATGTCATCTGATTGGTTTACACTGAATATTGAATCATATTGAGTGTATTTATATTTTTTACACATAATTATGTCATTGATTTATCATTAACTAAAGTATACAGTTTTTATAAAGGACTCTTTCTCGATTTACATTCCACTGAGACTTATTTGTTGTTATGAACCAATTCACATTTATATGGTGTATATACTGTAATTTGACATATTATATCATAAAATCCTTTATTATCATGATATTATAAATTGTTTATTACCACAATTATTTGTATTCAAGCATATCTTATTTGGTTAGGAACAGTAACTAAAATATCATTTTAAATTTTTTTACAGATTTATTCTTCGAAATCATTGTCATTAATGTCCATGTTTTAAAAATGGTTTTATGTATATATTTATATATTCATTAATATTTTCAAAGTAAAATTCCTTTTAATATTTTCAAACTAGAATGGGACACTTTGATTCAAAAATATATGTTAAATGGGTTCTTGATAAATAGTGAGACTTTTAAATGTTTTCAAGAAAAAGGGGGATATTTCACTCAATTAGTTTTGATGATTATTTTCATCAATGTCAATATCCATAATTATTCTAGATTGAGGTTAATATATTATAATACAATCTTTTACATTGTATTTAATTAGTTATTTTTGACTCTGGATGTGCTATATTTATGTCATTCATGGTTTGGGGTTAATGTACTGAAATTTTGTATGCTAGTTTTAATACGAATGTTTAGATTATGTTTCACAAATTTCTTATGAGGAATGAATTGGACTATGTAAGTGATTGGTGGATCCCACTATAGCTCTTTGATTCATATAAAGGTCTCATGAGACAATTAGACATGGAATTGGTCGAAGCCTTTGCCAATTTTTGATATATTGTTTTGGTTGAGGCCTTAATAATTGTTAGAAGTCTTGGCCGAGGCCTGGATAAAATCTTTCAGAATGTCTAGGATTTTGAATTTCATAATTATTAGAATATATATTGATATTTCATATTGTTATTCGACTATTAGAACACCCATGACTATGTTTTATTACAACATTATTTACTCATCTCATATTCCTGCAATAAAGTGCTCATGTTTATTATTCGTCAAAGCATGTGTTTCGAATTATTCACCATTACTAATGTTAATGTTAACTTCTGTTGTATTTATTACACTTACTGATCATCTGATCTCACCCCTTTCTCAGGATTCATTTTCCCAGGATATGAAGAAGTTAGTTATGAGTGACTTACTGGAATAATCTTGGAAGCGTGGATGTTCCTAATGGAATAAATTAGTGTTTTTTTTCTTTTCAAGTTGTAATGTTGAACTAAGGAATGTATTTTATTTCCATGATTACTAATCTAATCGATCCTTCAAGACATGATTCCTTGTAATCATGACAATATATTAAAATAATTCAGCTACTCATGGATTCTGGGGTCGGGGTGATATAGTTGGTATTAGAAGAATTTTAGTACAACCCATGTAAACTACATTTAGATAAACTCTTATTAGAGAACATTACACTAAGATAGACTTTGAGGATTATTATAGAATAAATTCCTATAATTTTGGTAATGTAGAGAGTTTGGGTATTTTTTATGGAATACGGCCTTGCCTGGATATGAGCAGGTAGAGGAAGATCTTTAACAGATGTACCTAGGAGTGAAAACTCCGATAAGGAGTTTCGGGCTTGACACAGGCTATCCTGGTACATGACAATGGGCCTTGATACATTCTTGGTTATGAAACTCTCAGGGGGATATGCTTAGAATAATTTACATTTTTTTTACAATCAGATTTAAAATATTTTAATATTAGATGAGAACAAATAACCTTGGTTAATCCTAAGCTGTTTTAGATTAACAATATATTGTTATGATATTCTCTAAATGATATTATGAATCAAAATATTCTTTTTGTGTTAATCAATGGTGGGATTCCAAATAATTCATAGTAACAGTGAAGATGATGTACTAGGTGGGCATAGTGGTGTAAATGAACAACGAAATGGCATGTAGAATGGTTTAAAAGATATCATGTTCATGCCGAATCAGTTTTCCAAAAATATGGTCAACAACATATATATTAACCCACTCCCTGACTCAACAATGTATAGAAATGTAGTGAATGATAAGAGCTCCAGTAGTGAAGACCATGGAGTAAAGAAATCCCATTTTCCATCATTTAGGAAATGTGGAAGGAGACACCTAGGAAGGTGTCTTAATGGAACAATGAAATTATTTATGTGTGGTAATGAAGGACATAATGTAATGAATTTTCGAGAAAAAATGAAGAGTACTAGGGAGGAAAATAAAAATTGTCTAAATAATCCATTAATAGTCATTTTCCATTAATGTAGAGGACCTTGCTATTAACCGAGTGAATTCCCTATTCTATATGATATCCACTTTGTCAATGAAGAAGATATGTAGAAATAAACGGATGGAGAAATGTTTAAAAAGTATTAGTGCTCTTTGTTGGTGGGATTACATTAGAATACTTTTATATTGTATTTGCAACCCATTAGTTTGCCATGTGAAAATGATATTTGAGGTAGAATTATCTTTTCTCTTTTGGATATAATTGTAAATATATATTTGGCTTTATATGATCAATGAGTTTAAGGAAATTACATCTTATTAAATTTTGGGAAGGAAATACGAGGGTTGAGATAGCATTTGTGATGAAATATGTTATAGTTACTTTGAGGAATCTATGTAATATTTTAGGAATATTATAAATATATATATTTCTTGTAAAAGGACAACATTCAGAACTTGTGACAAACCATCGCATTGGA
This sequence comes from Viscum album, assembly GCA_963277665.1. Taxonomy (NCBI): domain Eukaryota; kingdom Viridiplantae; phylum Streptophyta; class Magnoliopsida; order Santalales; family Viscaceae; genus Viscum; species Viscum album. The sequence continues at coordinate 1,217,199,764 of OY728137.1, forward strand.
AAAAGCTATGGGAATTGAACCCACAACCATAGTGTGATAGGGATTTTTCGCCTATCATTGGACTATGTGAATTCCCTGGTTAGTGTGACTAATTATTTTTAGATAAATGATATTATTCATCAATAATAAGTTTATTTCGTATCTTATCTCTTATCAAATGGATATCTTTAGTATAGGAAAATGATTTGGTGATTAAGTGACAAATGTTATATTAGAAGACACTCCCTCTATTGGGGATACTATATGCCTAAGGAAAATAGAATACTATGGGATTTCATTTGAAGAGTAATGGTGTTTTTTTACCTATGTTTTTATTTTTGATTTATAGCAATTTTTGTTATTTATGGAAATGATTAACCTATCATAGAGAATACATGATTAGGATAATTACTTTTAAGTATGTGACTTTAATAGTAGTCGATTTTATTTGGAGATACAATTTAACATGGAACACTATGTAAGAAAATCCTTATGAGTTTTGGGTTTCAATATTAGCTTGGATTATATTGATAGATTATATGGACAATTTGTTATTTAATGGTATTTATTGAACTTCGGTTAGTTTTGGTTTAATTTTAGAAATTAAGATAAGTATATCTTTATCTAAATTTTTATAATTTTGGGATCATCTGATATTTTACTAACCAATTTTTTTGGTTAATCTCTAAATAAAACCAAAATATATAGTTTATCCATTTTGGATTATGTGATTATCTATAAGTTGATTCTAGCAATTTATCTGTGACTAAGTAATCATTAATACTCATAAATTGGAGTGAAAGATGTGTTTGTTGTAAGAATTAGATGAAGGATGAAAATCTACTCATCAAGTATATTTTTATTTTCTTATTCATTTAATAAATTAATTATTAAACATTAGGGAATGAATCTTAAAAACAAAAATATGTTATCCTAATTATGTAGATTTGATGAACCGATGATATTTTAATTCGTCATAGATTATTGTCTTTAAGGCTCTCAATTTTAGACTTGTTTTTGATTGATGAACTCAATCACTCCCTATAAATATTTACGTTTTTCCACCAATTATGTGTCTCTAATTTCCACAAATGTTCTCTTAATCATTATCATAATTGGATGGTAATATTTTAATATTCTTTTATCTATTATTAAGACTAAATTTTCTTAACCCAATTTCCAATGTCGATTTTCAACAAAGGTGTTTTTTTATTTCTAAATATTTATTTTCAAAGATCAATTTCATATTGTGAGGAAGCAATTTATTGAAGGATGTGAGAATTTAACACCCAGATAATTCATAGTATGTTATTTTCTTTATATTCAATAGCTTGTGTTATATGCAACACCGAGTTCTAGCACACCACGATTTACCAAACTAGCCATTCAAAAGAAGTTATGAATAGTATTAACTAGATTCTATATTTTATGTAATCTGTATAATTTTAAATTTTGTACGACGTGTTTCTTGGACATATTATAAGAACAAAATCAATTTTTTAGTTAAAAAATGTATTTTTCAATAAAAATCAATTTTAAAACATTTTAATGGAGAATATATTTTAAATATAATATTTGAACATTTTACATATTCAATTTGAAAAAATAAAATTCTTATTTAGAATTACGACATCAAAATTTACTTTGGATGAAATTTTTTGTATTTTTCTAATAATATTCATTTTTTATGAATAGTGAGAAATAATGTATTTTAATTCAAAACTGACTTTTAATCTAGTTTATTTATAATGTTAAAGTATATTTTAAATTGGTTTTGAAGTGTAATTAGATTATATTTTTACCCATTAATCCAGTTTTGGTCATTGGAAATAATTCACTTTGAAATTATATATAAACAGTTTCCAATCTTTTGATAGTTATTGTTTCTTAAAAACAAGCTATTTGTTTTGACAATGAAAATTAATTATAAATTAAGTAATACATATTACATGTTTGGAATTTTTTAAAATAGAAATCATTTTTGAAATCAGAATATATAATATTTCTTAGGCTGAATTTTTGGTTTCTTTCTGAAAAACATTAATTTTTGATGAATAGTGAAACCACTAACTAGTAGTTAAAAATCCGACTTTTTCATTTAAATGAAATTTTACTAATTCTGTGAATTTAATTATAAAAATACAAAATACATGGTTGTTATGAGTAAGTAAATTGTGGTTTAATAGGATGAAAATAATTTTTTGTGAATTGTAGCTTTTGACTTTTAATTAATGCGGTTAAAGGTAAATATGGTATGTCAATGTAAAAATAATATTATAATAATATAAAATACCTTAACACTTGTCCTAACCTTTTTGTATATGGATGATCATGGGAATCCTTGGGTTTATTTGGGGACCACATGGAGCTACTTATGAATGATAATGACAATTTATTTTAATTAACATAATATAAAGCCCAAAATGACATAAAAAAATTTCTTTTAGTAAATCAATTTTTAATGGGGTTATATAATTCATCATTTAGAATATAAATTTTCACTGGAAATATAAAAATATTTAATACATTATAGTATCTTTTATAATTTTTATACATCAAAATAAAATAAATTATTTATGACATAATAATGATGTAGTATTTACCTTATCAACAAAATGATTTAAATAAAAAATATTATTAATAATAAATAAATATCAAAACCCTTTACAATTCTTATTGGATGATTTTAGTTCAACCATGAGTCATCTTATCTTCTAATGTAATTAGTATTGGTCCTATAGAAACTGAATATCACTATATAATAAAATAATATTTTCACACTTTCCACAAGAGCCCCTCCTAATCCTTATAAAAGGACACCACTTGAAACCCATTCCACACAAATCTCAATCCCCTTGGATCGTACAACCTCGGACCAAGTAAGCTTTAAAAATCCCTATCATACACCTAGAATACATAAATTAGGTAGAAGTCCCATCAACAAGTTCGTTTGGTTCAAACCAAAGGAAGCTACCCAAATTAAAGGTAAGAGTTTCTCCTAAATTCTTTTGTTTTATATTGTTTTATTTTAATTATCCACCCCCACCCCCACCCAAACACTTTTTATTACTATATTTTATAAGAAAACCTGTATAATAAATATACTAGGATGTTGTTATGAAAATGATTCGAACTACACCTACACACACCTCCCTCTAATGGGTGAAAAACATATTGTTTCTGTAGTTGGCAAACTAACGCCTCACGAAATGATGATTGTTGGATTATCTTCTACCGCCTCTCATGGTGGACATTATTATGGAATTGTATTTTTATATGATATATATTATGTTTATGTTTTCATTTTTTATTCTTTATTTTTCATTTATTTCAAACCTTTATTGTTTTCATTATGGTTACAACGCGATAATTATATTTGAGGAAGTGCGGACTACCGCCACCTCAATTTGATATGACTTGTTAATGACATGTGTGGGACAAATAAAGTATATATTTAATGATATTATATATTATATTATACTAGAATTATAATATACCTATGTATCATTATGTTTTAATTCCATTATAATACAAAATATAAATGAAAGTAGTGTTCATGCTTACGTACGACATACCATCTCCATGAATGATGCATTTCATTTCTTATCTCCAAATGTTATGTACTATTATAATTATATATATATAATTGATATATTATATATATATATATATTATATCTAAATCATATTTATCATTTTGGAGACAATGGACCTTTGAACACATGGAAAAATTGTAATTATAACACGTTCATTTTTGACTCATGTTACGAATCTCGATAAAATATCCATTATGATCTCAAATAATTATCTAATTGTTATACAAAGGTAATAAGTGATATAAAAGAATAATAAACTTTAAAAATTTTATTTATCATGTAAAATTAACTTATTTTTATTATTCAAGAACAACAAGGAACATACAAGACAAGTCGGACTTGGGGTAACGAGTTTCTTATCTCACTCTTAATTCTATGAGATTTCCATTGTTAGCCACTTATATATTGCATGTGGTGTATTGAGTGTTGTAATTTGATATATATTATCATGTATCTATTTATATTCATGGTATTTTTTGATTCATTTGGAAGTTATTAACTTTTGGTCATATGACTCGATTGATTAAAACGAAGTATGTGTTTCTCATATCAGTTTTTATTCGTGTGAGATTCATGCTATATTGGCCACAATTTTCTTTTGTGTGGTGTATGTACTATCCATGATTTTATTAATTATATAATATATTATAATTTATGGGTATTTACATCATCATTTTATGATCCTTCTTTCAAGGGGTGTATGTTTCGTAAGTCACCAAATCGGTAAGGAAATTTCAAATTTCAATTTCTACTAATTTGGATTTACACTTACATCATTGATTATTTTACTGCACGATTATATGTGGAATATGTATTTATTATTTATGTAGTAATTTCCACACATCTTTTTTTGGATATATTATTGATACAAATAATTAATCGATTGATAATTTATCAAGTCATTCATATAAATTTGATAAGAGTAATATTAAATCAATTTTCATTCATTGAGTTAAACATCCAAGTCATTGGTGTTGTTTTTACAAAAATATGTGTGAATGTCCTAAGAATTATTTACACTTAATATCCAATCATATTGAGTGTATTTATATTTTTCACAAATAATTATTTCATTTATTTATCCTTAACCATAGGATACATTTTTTATAAGGGACACTATCTCAATTTACATTCAATTGAGACTTCTTCTTGGTTATGCACCAATTCACTATTATATGGTGTATATACTATCCTTTGACATTGTATATCATAAAATAATATTTTCTCATGATATTATAATGGTTTTATTATCTCAATTATTTGTATTCATGCATCTCTTATTTTGTTAGGAACTCTAACAAATATATCATTTTTAATGTTTTCATTATTTATTTTTCTAAATCTTTCTCATTAATGTCCATGTTTTAAAAATGGTTTTAAGGAATTATTTATATAGACATTAATGTTTTAAAATTAAAATTCCTTTCAAAAGTATCAAAGTGGTATGGGATACATTTATTCAAAAATCTATTTTAAATGGATTATTGATAAGTAGTGAGAATTTTAAATGTTTTCAAGAAAAAAGGGGATATTTCTCTCAAATAGTTTTGATGATTATTTTCATCTATGTCAATAACATTCATCAGTCTCTATTGAGGTTAATAGATTATAACAAAACCTTCCATATTGTATGGAATGAGTTATGTTTGACTATGGATGTGCTATTTTTATGCCATTCATTGTTTGAGGTTAATGTCTTGACATTTCTAATGCTAGTTTTTATACGAATGTTTAGATTATTTTTCAACCATTTCATATGAGGAATGAATTGGACATAGTAAGTAATGGGTGGAGCCTTATATAACTCCTCGATGCATTGGTCGGTCTCACGATACAATGAGACATGGAATTGGCTGAAGCCTTTACCAATTTTCGATATATGGTTTTGGCTGAGGCCTTAATCATTTTTAGATGTCTTGGCCGCGGCCTTGATAAAATGTTCCAGAATGACCCAAATTATGAATTCCATAATTATGAGATCATATATTGATATTTCATGTAGTTATTAAACTATTAGAACAACCATGACTATGTTTTATTATGGAATTATATACTCAGATCATATTCTTGCCATAAACTGCTCATGTTTTTTATTCGTTAAGGCATGTGTTTTCAATTAATCATAGTGACTAATGTATATGTCATCTTCCACTGTATTTTCTACTCTTACTAAGCATCTGAGCTCACCCCTTTCTAATTTTTAATTTTCCCAGGATATGAAGAATTTAGTTATGAGTGACTTTCAGTCATTATCTTGGATTCTTGGATGTTTCTATTGGAATAAATTAGTGTCGTTTTTCATTTCAAGTTGTAATATTGAAATTAAGTATGTATATTGTTTCCAAGACTACTAAAATAATCCGTCCTACGGTACTTGATTCCTTGTAATCATGCCAATGTATTAAAATAATGCACCAGCTCTTGGATTCTAGGGTTGAGGAGTTACAATGTTCAATGCTTATGTGTAGGGGAGCATGTGAATGATATGATGCTCATGTATCTATCTTGAGATAGTGATTTTTAGATTTTTTATTTTGATATATATATTGTATAGTTTCATGTATACCTACTATAGACTCTTTGTTAACACATGACATGATCATTATGTATTTTTTTATCCTTATTGAATTTTTATATATTCAATTCCAGTTTAATTACAGTATTTCATGATTGATTACTGATTCCACTATTTAATTTTATTGTCATTATGATGTGTTTACACAATAGCAATGATAGAATAATCTCACCATCAACACATACTAGGACCTTTCTGCTAGTTGGTAGACTCTACCGTTTGGGAAGATGAGCTTGAGGCATTGTGGTCATTTGGCCTTTGGGCACCGTTTAGTGTAATTTGGGTTAGGGATACTATAAAGTGTTATAAAAGGGAGTTTTAATATATTTCATATTATTTTTCAACAATATATTGATAGAAAGGTATTGGAATTTAGTAATCATTTTTATTGGGGCATAGTCATCCCATGTATAGAGTAAATCCAAATTGACTCAAATGGAATTTGTTTTTTTGGATTTCTCCTATTATAGTTTATTTTATTCCACTGTATAGTGATGTACTTGAATTAGGAAGTTATTACTGAGATAATTGCTTTTTTTGTTGAAAACATATGATATGAAGGTATTCCATCCCACGAATAATTTTAGGTGCCTTCTAGAATTCAAATTCCTTACATTCTTCCGTTCTATATATAGTGCATTTTTTTAATGCATTACATTGTGATATGTTCCTTGTGTGATATACCTACTATTGCGATAGATATTTTCAGTAGAAAATATTTATACATGGATGGAAGTTACAGTGACTTCCAAAACCTAAATAGTTTTTTATTAGGCTATATAAAACACTCTATGCAGTCAACTTGGGAAATTTGTGTCATGGAAAATTTCCTAAATGCATTGGAACATTTTATAGAATAAATACAATGGGTTCCATATTTTGGTTCCAAGGTAATATTGTACATTATAGTATATATGTGACCCATCATTTAGTTCTACTATTTAAATGAAGAATTATAATGATATAAATAAATTTAAATAAAATTGTGTAACATAGAACTCAACCTAGACAAAAATATAGAGTAGTCAAGAGGCAGTTCCACTAGAAACTTTAGAAACTATTTATTTTATAATATTATTGGATTGAGGAGTATGTTGTGTGGTGTGATTTTTTTTAGGATGGTTTTGACTTATCATACACAATTACCTGTGATCTTTTTTATCGATTATTTCAAAAGACATTGTTTTGAATTATAGAGATATTTCACCAGGAAATCCTGTTGTTATGCACTATGTGGGTGGTGAAACCCAGACATCGTAGGTGGTGGGACATGGGAAACCATTGGATCCTCCATTATTTCTAGTTGTGGAGACATGCTTTTTTACTGATCATATGTTCTAATGTACAGTTCTTCAAGGGGGTTTTCAGTATATAATAAAATCACAGGAAGCATCATAGTCATCCGTATATAAGGATGAGAAAATTCATGTTGTCAATTATTATAATCCTTCCATGTTTTCAATAAATGGAGGTCCACAGGATATAGAAATGCGGCTTTAGAAAACTGTGTTGACATTCGAGCATAAAAAGACACCTCTTGACAGGAGAGTAAATTTTTCACCACATATACAATGTGGAGCAGCGATGTGCTGGGGGGATATTTTCAACCATGATTATAGGATGTGGTACATAGTTTGGGAAAATTACTAAAATGGATGCAATGATTAATTTTACCCCAATACTCTGAGAGAAGAAAAGGATGATGAGTTCATGCATTTGGAACAATGTTTTATTAATATAATGTATTATTCTACACTCTTTATAGAGCCCCATTGTTTTCCACCAACATACCTCACAGATGAGCTATCAATGGAGAGATAATTCATTCAAGTTCCCTAACATGTTATAATATCATATAATAACATGTTAATGTTGAAAATAGTTACTGAGAGAGTAAATTAGGTTGCAATTATTGAGATAAATTTGAGAGAAGTTGTTGGTGTAGAGCAGAGTAGTATAGTCTCTCAGTCGGGTAATTTGACTTCTAGTAGTAGGAAGTGACATTTTGTGGCTTCTATTGAGATGAGTACAATCTAGGGTACTAGTGAGAGTATTTCATTTATCTTTCATCATTGTGGTATATGGGGATACATAAGGAATCTGTGCAACCATGACCCAGTCGAGTGGCGATATTGCAGTAGGATGGGGAAAATGAATCATTTTTTTGTAGGACCATCACTCTAGTAGTGAGTGGTATGTGTAACCACCAAATTATGGTTTAGGAGTATATTTCATAGCTCTTCATCAAGCTGGGAGCTAGATATGTATAGGTCATTGAGGCCTTGGTGGTGGTGTTCATGGATGAGGTAGCGAGACACTATTTTTACTAAGATATATGTGTGGGACTACTCCATGTTGTGAGGATGTTTCACATGGATGTGATTCAAGTAAAATATTTTTAATACATCCTTCACCCAAGGAGTAGTGTGAGAGAACATATACAATGAGAGTTTTGATTTTAGTTTTATCTACACTTGTATATACTCTTTTTGATATATTTTCATCGCATTTTTTATATCTAAACTTGTGGTGGAAATGGTTGGCCTACCTATAATGTTTTCTGAGGTTGCTATGATTATTGAAACTCCATTGGGGATCAAAATGGATGATGTGCATTAGTGTAGGGAGTTATCCATTATGGTTGGTGGGTTTCAATTGATATGGAATCATTTTTTCTTCAAGACGATAGGGTATGACATCATACATGGAATTTACTGGATAGTTTCTTATAAATCCTTTGTAAATTTCTGTCATCTAAGGGTGAATATCACATCATTAGAGGGTGAATTTTATATTCACAGGGGAAATGGGATATATATTTTTACCTAATGTGGTTAAGGCCAGTAATAGACAATTTTTTACAAAACTGGAGGCATATTTTGAATCATAAAACAATCTCGATATGCCCAAGGGAAATGTGCGCATGTTTGGAGGTCAGCGTGAAAGAATAGAATTTTTCATATGATAGTTCGTGACTAATATGACATAAAATGGATTGTTCTGCATCCACCATCTGAATCATCGCCATATATGATGCATGGAACAAATTTGGTCGATGCCCGAGATTTGAAATTGCATGCATGATCTTGCACGCCCAATGCGATGCCGAATACCACATACGGGAATCCCACCATGCATGATGCCACCCAAGTTTTAACCTATAAATAGATTCATATCCTATTTTTTAGGGATGGTTACAAAAGGCGATGCATCTCTTTTTTGGTTGAATGATGACCCTTCTACAACCGTGGAGAAGGCATTGGGTTAATGTACTTGATCTTTCACGAACGGTCTCCCAGGGGTCCTCTATTAGGTGTGATGACTAGGGATTGAACTATTCCCATCTCCATTTACTCGATGGAAATTTTTCAAAAAAAAATCTTCTTGTGATAAAATTTTCACTTCCATCATGCCAATATTGTGTGCTTGTTTTCCCCTTGCGTGCAACCACTCATTTTTGCACGCAATAATCCAATCTTGTGTACAGTCCCTCATCTTGTACGCAATCATTCAATTTTGGGAGTTCCCATCCCAGTGCACTCCATGTCTCATCCTTACCCTATGACACCATGTCTGAGCCCCTCTTATGTAAAACACCCTTTTCTGGTGCATACTTCTCCTGTGAATACCTCTATTATTGTATGAAGTTATTTCAAATCCCATTGGTAGGTGCTTCATGTTGTGTTTATTCTTCTTACAATTCTTCACATGGGCACACTAACGGATATTGCTTCTTCGCATAACCATGCTTACGTGATAATTTCAGTGGACCACTCCACAACCTCACATCTATATGGAATTAATAGTGCATTTCCATCAACAATATTGAAGTGTGCAAGTTATTTATTTTTTAGGGGTGAATAGTAAATCTTCATCGTCGGATTTGTAGGATATTAAACTGTCAAGAACCCATTTCCACAACACATGAAATTAAATTGTGATCACCTTATAACAAAAAAGTCTAAAATGGACCATCAATGGGATGGGAACTGGTGCCTTCTCACTCCCCTATCCCTCTAGGCTTTGTCCCCATGCGCACCATATGATATATTTATGTAATCCTCTACCAAAAATTATAGGGTGTTTCAAGTAAAGTGTCCATATCCTCCATGTACATCTGGACCCCATACTCGGGATTCCCTAATGGAGTAAGTCCAAATATTAGTCCCATGTGCTGCTAACCATGCGTCAGCCCTACACCATTCCCCGTTGACACATCATTCATGACGTGATCATCAGGTCTTCATTCGCTCTTGTTTCTCACACCGAGCATGACTCACGTCGGATATGAGTATGCATCAACCATGAAAACCTCTTTAGGATTCATTAGTGAGTATGCACCATCCCCCATCCTACTGAACTATGAATAAATTGATCATTTAACCATTATAGAGAAGGTATATAAGAAGCCTCTCTGAGGTTCAAGACAGTTATAGATTTATCCTAACTGTTTCATGTTAATTCACTACTCATCCCACATGACATTAAACTGTATGCCCCTTTCTTCCCCCATGACACTAACATGTATGCTCCCAAACATCATGGGTTTTGATACCTATCATTTAGATAGGGTACATAAGAATTCTCCATGAGGTTCAACCCCAAACATTTGTAAACATCGGTGCCCCCTTTATAGGGAACCACATCCTTGGTCCACCCCTTAGTGGTGTCAGACTCATTCATGGGCCATCTCATTGTGTAATAATCACATTTATTCCATAATCCTCAAACCAAGAGTTTCCCTCTTGTGATTGGAATCTAACCATGAATAATTCCCCATAATGTCATCGGGTTTCCTTCCTTTATGTACGCTCAAATTCCATTCCACATTCTAAACTATTTTAAATTTGATTCCCTAACATGGGGATACATAAGTATCCACCCCTAGATTCATGTCCATATCTCATATCCCATTCTGGTATCTCCCTTGAGCATTTGTGTTTCGAGAAGTCTATTCCTTAATCTAAAGGTCTTACTTACTTTAGGTTGCATCCATGTGTCCATTCTCTTGAGCCACCTCCCTAAGTGACTCAACCCCCCATCAAAAGAATATGTAGAATTTGACTCCCTCCCACATGGATACATATTAAATCTCTTTGAGGTTCAATCCCAACGTTTTTATCTTCACTTTGGTTCCATCCCTTTCATTGCACTAAATTCATTCAACCCTCCATCATCCATCCTTTTCATTACCCGAGACACCAAATCATGGTGATATCATTCCATTTATACTATTTTATCCCTTTGAAACATCCTGGAAGCTAATCATGCTTATGCACTACACAATCCACAACTATCCAATCAAAAGTGTCCCTATTGTGATTGGACACTTACCATGCGTACACCCCAACATTTCTTTTGGTTGTTATCCTCTGTGGACACCCCGATTCATCACCCCCTTAGAAACAAATGTGTTTTGATCCCTGTCATCTACATAAAGTATGTATGGAACCTCATTGAGGCTCAATCCGAACCACCGGTAAACCCTGGTGTTCCCCCTTCTAGGGTGCACTCTCCCTGATCCGCCCTTAGTGGTGTCCAGAATAGCCTTCACGGTGTGACAACTTCCCTTTACGGGGAACCCCACCCTCGGTGAGCTATCATTGAGAATTTTGTATCCATCCATATATTGTCCCCATTTCACTGGTGGAATCTCACCGATTCTACCTTAGTGGTGTCTAGATCTACCTTCATGGTGTGAGAAATTCCATTTATGAGACACAAAACACTAGGTCTACTCTTATTAGGCATCCTGATCTATCCATCTAATGTCCCCATTCTAGGATGCACTCTCCCTAATCCTCCATCCTTTGTGTTTAGACAATAATTCATGGTGTTTGACCATTCCTTTTATGGGACACATCACCTGGGTTCATTCTTATAGGTTCTCCCACCCATCCAATGGTAAACCTTCCAGTTTCTCCATCTACAGGGTCTATTGCTTTGATCCTTCTCCATTGTATGTTATAAAAACCCGTATACCATATATGTAAGATGTTAAAGCCATGTACTACCTCATTTTTTAAATGAGATGTCTGAGGAAAATCTCTATAACTATGCCTTAGAAATACATTTCGGCATGACGTTATATTTACACCATTCCTCGTGTTAAACAAGGGAAGCTGAGGAAAACCTCAGAGGCATGACTCAAGTAGAAGATACCCAATTATCAACATGGGATTACATTGGTTATAAACCCTTGATATTTTCTCTTATGAGGAAGAATATTGCTGACCAATGTATATGCATCCAGAGATGCCCTGACAAGACTGATGTTATCATCTAATTCGACCATTGGTTACTGCCCTATCAAGAATCCTTGGAATGTCTAGGTAGAATAAGTTTATTCATCCAGAGCCCACAATGATATGAAAACAGGAATTGTTTCAGGAAAAATGTATTAACTTTTATGGAATACCTGGACTATGAGACAAATTCTAATGCGAGTTCCCTAGAATGAGAGGCTGACATCCCATTATCCTATTTAGATCGAAGAGAAAACATTTCTTTATAAGCGATGAATGTAGGCCACCATTGGAAAGTGGTAATGTGAGGTAACAAATAGTCAGCACGTCCCCACATACATATGTGATTTGTGGATAATGAATCATAAATAGAAAAAGTGAACACATCATGAATCTATTCTCCTCAAATAGGGAGTCGTAGTGTTTATGACATCATAAGATAAGCGTGTCACAAGATCTAATTATCCGGTGCTATGTCCATCCATGAAAATAGTGGGCCTAGAATGGAAATCACCATTATTCAAGGAAAATGATCATTAAGCATCACAATCTGAAATGTTGTCATTGTGGGTCTTTCTATCCATTCATAAAAGTTTGAATGACAATGGGGGACTAGGCATTGCACTCCTATTGTCTGTACTGATGGTTTAATTTTCTTGCTTTTAAGGACATCATCTACAGCTATAGGAAACCGATCACCTCCCGTCTGTAAACCAGATTCAGGGGAAATGCCTACAAGGTGGTCCCACATCGATCCATATATTCTATGAAAACTTCCACAACCACATCAACCTGGTTCTCACACCCCACCTCACCCTATATGATTATTTAATGGAGGTAGATCAATATACTTTTTCATTGATACAAACAGGAAGGGATTACCCATATAAAGGACATGGGCTTTCATGACCTAGTGGCCTCTATGCTGCATTAGCAACACCACACCCAAGGACCGCATAGAGAGTCACTACTCCCCAATCATACCATCAAAATCATCAAGGGCTTATCCCTACAGTGCTCATATGATTCACTACCTTTTTTGGATGATGTAAGGGGTGTCTGAGACTGCCTAGAAAGAAAAATATCTAGGGAGATGTCAAGGGGATCTCCCACCTTGCCACATTAGAATCGATAGCATAGCCCATTTAATGAGGAGCTGGTTGGACATCCCCCTACATAGCCTTCCCTAGATCAGCTTAGCAAGCATCAACGTCATGTGCAAGCTAAGGAAGATGACCACTATGAAGAATCATCTTCTGTGGCTCCTATAGCCCGATCCACCACTAGGGAATTCTATTGGACCCTTGTTGATGTCCCAAACAAGGGGAACATAACTATCCATGATAAGGATAAATTTTCATGCCCGGTATGGTGTAAGACACCAATCTCCTCAAAAATAAGTTGTGTTCACCTCTCTGGTTATTATTGAAAGCAATAACAATCACAGGCTGATCCTCGATGATGACATCCTTATGGAAGTCCTCCCCATAACATCATTAGGCAGAGAAGAGGTCCTCCATACTCCTACATCTAGAATTTCCGTTCTCCACATCCCATAATCATCATCACCATCGAATTCCCTCCCATCTTCATCAACACTCAACATGAAGGTCCTCCCCATGCTCTTAGTCCAATTTATGAAAACATTCCATGCCAACTAGGTTATCAATGAATGGATCGTCCTTACCATGTCACCAACCATCATGGGTATCCTCATCATGTTCTCACTAACTCCAACACTGGCCCTCCCCTCTTCATCTATGGTCATCACAAAGGTCTCTCCCATATCATATATGATCATAAAAAGGCCTTCCTCCTAGCAAAGCTACCAGAGCTGTTCGACGGGAAGGTCCCTCCTAACCCTTGATATGGACGAACACCGTGGAGGTCCTCCCCATGTTCTTTCTAGCTGTAGTGAATGTCCTCCAAAATACATAACCCATAATCACAAAGGTCATCCCCATGATACTATTGAATTTTTCCCATGTTCTCCTTACACCCTAGTTTTTCTGAGTGGAGGTCCTTCCCGCTCTATTAAAAATCAGGGTAGAGTTCCTCCCCATGTCAAAAAAGTAATCTGACCTAATGAACCCTCTCGAGGTAGGAGGGAGGGTCTTCTCTTCTAGAGGAAGAATCCTGATATTCCTTGAACTATAATAAAATTTTCCCACTTCTTCTCAAACATAGTGTGATTCGATGATGGGACCTTCACCAAAATACTATGATTCTCAGGCCATAGAAGAATAAGGTGTATCATCCCCATCCTTCTTGAAGGTGAGGTTATCTAGATACCTATATCCCTTTGATCATACATATAGGAGGAGGAATATTTGTCCCCTTTCCCAGGAATATCTTGTGAAATCCTCTAATCCGTCAATTATATCATTTTCTACCATAATAAAAGATCACAAAAAAATGATTTGGGGACCAATATAAGACAATAAATAGCAGACCCACCACTAATGACCATGGCCCATGCATAAGAAGCAATTGTCATTAGTCCATCTAATAAGGGTATGGTGGTTTAATCATTGAATTCTTTAGAAAATAGCACAATATTTAGTGGCTTGTCATCACGTGTTCCATAATCTCCACTAGCTAGTCTACCACCAAAATGGTTAGAATTAGTGTTGTTACTGGTCCCACAACCATCTCCATTCAATGATTGTGGAAATCAAGGACTGGATCTGGAGCATGAGACGAGAATTGTTTGGGAAATTATAGTAGTGGATTATTTCCCAGTGATGTTCATTCCAATTTCTACCAAAAACATAATCATTCTGGAGTCCCTTACCGAAGAAGAGGTTATGTGCCTCTTCCAAACCATAGGGATAAGACATTTTTATCTCTGTTGTTAGTGGTTAGTGTACCCTATGAACTAGGAATAGTACGTTGACAATGCCCAGCAATGTTTCCTAGTTGAGTTGACAACACTTTTTCTTTCATAACACCCTATGTTTCCTGGTTATCATTAGACCCTCCAACAAAAATGCATATAGAGCTTTACTGTGCTCTGCAAAGTTATCAAACGGGCTTACACGAATGTCCAAATCCACTGTTGGGGGTAGTATGATGGCCTACCATTCAGTCATATCCTACGCTATCCTAGTTCACTATGTGATATCAAGGATATTCCTTCAAGTCGCGTAACAGTGAACATGGATGGTCTTTATATATACCCATAAGGTTGATCTAGCAGAAGGCCTAGGTAAAAAAAATCCCCCTGGGGTAGTACAACACCGAAAATATCATACCTGTCCCCAGAATCACCTACAAGAAAAATTTTATTCCCTTCCCGAACCTTTTGATTCATTACCTCTCAGTTGAAACCCCAACAAAGGAAAAGAGAAAACTTATACTAAAAACCCTCTAACCCATATGGCTCAGTGAGAAGAACGTAATATGACCCTAAAAGGAGGTGTTGCATCAATATCTTGTTGAGTATAGAAGGATGGTTGATGATCTCCACACTGAGTGCGCTGCATAATGGCGGTCAAATTATGGTAATCCTCGATCGGGTAAACATGGTTAGTGGTAGGTACAACCTCTTCTTGATGAGTTTTCTTTGGGAGATCTAGACATCCCAAGTAATCTAAAGAGGGTAGAGGTGGTGTTTTTGTAAAGCGGAATAAATATGCATCACCCAATCCACCTGAAATTTGTGAAAACATTCCTCATGTCCTGACTCAAGTTCCACTGGCTGGTCCACAAATCCCAACACCCAATCTATAGTTTATTCCCAAAGATCATTTTTAATTCCTCCAGTCACCTAATGACCCACTATGTTGGCTTACATTTTTGAATACACTTACAATATGTTGTTCTTTATCGAACCTTTTCATGATCTGAATCCTCATCCAGATTAACTGAATGCAACACTTATTTCTCACCTTTTGGCCCTAGAAACTCGACAGGTAAAACTACCACATAATTTGAATCCATATACATCATGGGTAGATGACATTCCATCAACCTCAGGTTTTTGGAATCCTTATTTATTTCATTTTAATGGGATATGTGATCTACTATAGCATCTAAACCAATTTATTTCATGGTGTAGATCCATGATGGGAACTCTAGAAAAGCATGAGGCCAACATGCTCTTGTGTATTGTATAGACCTTGAAGGTCCCCACAGTTGTCTAGTAAAAACAGTTACCCATTGAGTAAATAACTGGTTGGGAGGATTTTCCTTTGAATTTTCTATACCTATTTAGTTCCAAAACATGGAAGACAAGAATTGAAATACACTTTAAGTACAATAAGAGGCCTGATGATTACATCAAAACTATGTTTCAAGGTGGAAGGGCCTCAAATATACCCTCGAAATGCCGCTAACCTAGGAAAAGCTACTAAATATGGGCATGGGGAATTTGAAGACAAAATAGGTCCCTTCTAAAATCACTCATAAATACCAAGGTTGGTTCTAGGATTTATATGAATAATATAAATGTTTAGAGTAGTCCTTACACCAAGAAAATAAGGCACATCCATTGCCTCAAGTAGCACCTTTGATAAGAGCCTCCAATGCCGAGACTACAGTGATAGTAAAAATAGAGGCCCCCATACACCTGGAATTGTTACCGATAGATCCACCTCCATTGCTTCACCGAGGTCCACCACCACAGGTGCATCCACTGACTCAACAACACCTATATCAAAATTGGTTGGAATCCCCGCTTAACGTGCCACCGCTACATAGGAGAGATAATTAGGTTCCACCTCCTTGACATGATCTACCATCTCCTTATCAGGGTAAGGCTCCCATATATTCTTTACCAGACCAGAGGAATAAGTCCTACTCATGTAACTAGGCTCAAGATCTCGGTTATTTCGGAAGCACCTCAGATAATGGAATCATGCAATTTCTAGAAAGCAGGAGGCCTAAAGATTTGAATCTCAATGATCACCCCAATTAGTGCACATATCACTAGTTCCTATGACATACCCTCAAGTACTGCTATGTGTTTAGAGACTCGATCCTTGACGAGGTAGATGAAAACATATTTATGTTGGGTCCAACCCTGACACAAGTGGCATGTGGGTTTATAAAGTCTGATATCGACATATATGGTGAATGACAAATGGTTTATAACCGTGGGTATTAAAAATATGATTAACATACATAATACATGAAAATAGTTAACATTATTTTAATCCTCATGAATGTATTCTTAAAATTTTCATCATATTTGGATTTTTTGTGTCTCATAACCTCATAACATACATCAAAGGAAAGTGTGAGCATAATGCAGTTTTATGAAAAAAAACAGGGAAAACAGTTTACATGTGAACTTTAGAGAATATAATAAGAAAATGTGGAAATGTAATTATAGAATGAGTATAAAATTATCATTATAATAATAAATTGAATCATTTCTTGAAAATCTGGCTACAACATTTAATTTATAAATTCATAAGCATATCACCTAGGCCCATTCCCATGGTTCCAAAAAAATTACCAAAGTTATTCACCAAGGTATAATTAAATGTTTCATCATTAGTGATTAATTACTTTGACCAATGTATTTGAGTTTTATCAGGGAACACCCATAATATTTATTTATTTTCTTTCCTTCCATATAGATCAAAATCAATCATTAAATAAATAACCCATAAGGAATAATATAATTATGTTTTATATCAAAATCGTTGTGTTTTAATTTTCATTTTCTTATGTTCAGGTATATTACTATGTATCCTTATTTCATTCCATTTTATTACCAAATTATGAGAGTTCCATTTCAATATCATCAACGGATTTTATATATTTTTATGTGATGTTGTTAGGAAACAAAATTTTTTTATGTAAGTTCACAAATTCTCTTTTTTTCTTTCTAGTTTTCCTTGATGTGGTATCTCATGCAAATTTTTATACCATGTCCTTATCTCCATGTTATTATATACTTATACTATATTATGACCTTCTTCTGAATGGGATACCTATGTCCCCTCTATTTGTTATGTTTCTTAAAGCCATGTTTCATAGTAGTTATTCTGCATAAATTTCGTCTTAAAATATCTCTCTTTTTATCTGAAAATTCGTTTATTTTCATTATATTAATACCTAAACACCTTTAAATTACAAGGGTTTTTATCATGACATAATTGTGCATGTTTGAATTTTCTTAAACATTTATAAGTCATTGTCCTACCTTCGGGTACTACATCTACATCAATATCTCATCCCTCATCCTCTCAGAGAAGCAAGCACCGACGACACAATGGTAGAAAAATCCCTCCACCTATGCTGAATTAGTCCCACACTCTTAGATACTTCATGCCCCTAGAGATGGGGACTTCCCCTAGTATCCTTCCAATAATGGAGGAATCATCAGGTGATGACTAGGGGTATGCTTCCGTTAATACCGTTGAGATGGAAAACCAGTATATGGTTCCCAATGACAAAGAGTTCCAGGTGGACCCTCCCAACATCCCCAATTGATGCTAGTGATGACAAAACCATGGGTATATAAATTGATAGAATGCATTGTTCAATGATTCTAGCCAATGAATGTATGCCACTAAGACCAGAAAGTAGGCCCAGTGTAGATATTAGTAGACACATCCTTCTCATCCCATTTTTGTAGATTTTCACCCTCAATTGTTTGTACTTATTGATTAGGTAGAGCCACCAGAACTGTTAATGATCTGTTATATTATCTCATGGATGGGCCTCATTCTTTTATCCCCCATCTATTAGTCAATATATGTGGTTATGTTAGTGGGAAGAAGAGCATTCCCACCACCAGGGAGAATCTTCTGTTTCAACCGACAACTCCTACCATATCTCCTACCACAAATCAAAAATATTTAAGCATAAGTGTAATCTTGGAATAAAAATTTTATATCTTTAAGAATAATTACATCATTATTTTTAGAATCTATATCCTTGAGGATCTCCTATTTTTAGTTTATATGTGTGTATCCTATATGGAGGCGTTTAGAGGCCCCCACCAGTTTGAGATAGAAGTTGCAGCCGGAGAAGCCTTCCATGATGAGACAGTTTATCATGCAGAGTGTCAGGAAATAATCTCTCTCTATTGAAGATAATGGTTATCCTATATAGGGGAGCATCTTCTAAGCTTACATCACTGACCATATCAATGGAATAGAGGTGTGTTACTTTCTTATTGATGTGGGATTTAAGATGTATCTAATCCCGACCCAGACACTCTGTGAGATGGGGATATCAAAAATAGATTTGAGTCCCTCTAACCTGAATATTCTAGGTTATGACAGGACGTAGTAGACACCAACCAGAAAGATCCACCTAATGACCCAGTTCAGTGGCCTAGTTTCAAGCACTAAGTTCAGGGATGTCTCATAAGACACAACTAATAATGTGTTAATGGTTAGTCCATGGCTCAACATACAAGCAGCAGTCGCTACCTCATATCACCAATGCCTTATGTACTCCCTTAATGGTCAAGTAGGTGTAATCTAAAGTGACACATCTCCCATTGACTCTTGTGAATCCCACTACCAAGTTTTAAAATACATCAAGAGAATGTACATGAATATTATGGATAATGAGATCAAACATGATATGACCACGACCAACCCATGGACAGACCTAGATGACGCCTATGTTTTCTTGATTCACCAATTGGAAGACACGACCCCGGACATAGGGAAATGTGTTTTTGTCTTGGGGATAAGGGGACGAATGTTCCCAAATATAAGGAACATCGTGTGACCATGTATTATTCCTACACAAATTAGGCTCATGTAATCCCAAATCCCCTTACCCATTAATGGTATTAGGATGTTCACCCCTGGAAATAGTAATATGTCTTATGTTCTTATTTATATAGGGTGGGATAAACTAGATCAAGATAAAAATCCATAGTTTCTTTCATATTATCAAACATGTCCTCTTGGATCGAAGGCCAGGTGGGATTAGGTTGACAAATTTCATCGCCATGGTTCATGTATTGCAGGTGTTACCCGATGATGTTTCTACTGCACTCTGGCTAGAAGAGGTGTCATGTGAGGATCTTTCAACTCGATGTTTCCTCCACCTGATGATCCTCTCACTATGGATGAAGAAAAATATTTTGAAGACTCCCATCCTACATTTAGAGAGGGTGCCTCCACTATTGTCCATGAAATGGTACAGCAAAACCTCGATACCAAGACTGGTCTGAAACTAAAAATGATCAGCATAACTATTCCTGTAGAAAAGTAGAAGTGATCAATTGGTTTCCTTATGTAGCATCATTATGTATTTTTATAGAGAGAATATGTGATTCCAATTCAAAATCATTAGGTATCCATCCACCATCTAGGCCTCCCGATAAACCATTATTGTTATAAAAAACCTCATAGAAAGATGAATCCCGCTTATGGTGGCACAATCGAGGACATGGTTGATAAGATCATCAAATACAACTTTATCAAAGAGGTCAAATACCTCATTTGGTTAGCTTACATTATGGCCTTAAAGTTGAAGAAAGAATAGATCAGAGTCTACATCAACTTTTGGGATCTCCGCCATCAATGTATGAAGGATTATTTTCCCATTCTTGTGACAGAACTATTGAATTATTCCCCCACTGGGTTCCAAGAAGTATCTTACATGGATGGGTATTCCAGATATAATAAAATCTGAATGTTCCATGAAGATGAAGACTCTACCACAATTAGGAAACTGTAATGTACTTTATTTTACCAAAAAATTCCTTTCAGTATAATGAATTTAGGTTCTACCTATCATCATTCCATGCATCACATATTCAAGATGATCATTGAGACACAAGTGGAATTCCACATTGATGATCAGGTTTTTAAATCTTGCAAGCATCAAGACCATATCAGATATCATGAGAAAGTGTTCAACTTCCATTATTTCCACCATCTGAAGATGAACCCCTTGATGGTTTTCATTGGGGTCTCCTCTGTAATGGCTCCTAGCATCATTTTCAGAGATAGAGTCATTGAGATTTTCCAAAAAAGACCATGGCCATCAGTAAAATGTCTATTCTGTGAAATAACCTAAAGCATTAAGGATTTCATGGCCACATAGCCGACATACGCCTATTCATCCCAAATCTGGTAGACAAGTGTAATCCCTTTAACTAACTCATTGAAAAATTTGATGATAATCAGTGGGATGAAGAGTGTTATACTACATTTCATGAAATTAAGAAGTACCTACTATAACCTCTGGTTCAGATGCCGCCCATTTTTAGAAAGCTATTGGTCCTCTATGTGTCCATTTTGAAACATTCTTTCAACACCATTATATCCCATAAGAACAATGATGGATCAGAGACTAGTTTATACTATATCATTCACATGCTCCTAGAAACAGAGACTACATACTCCTCTATCAAGAAGAGCATCCTTGTGTTAGTATGTATAGTGAAAAAATTGTGACATTACCTGTCGCACCATTTGAAATAGATAGTGTATTGAGGGGATCCATGGATGCACATTCTAAACCATCCCATGTTGAAAATCCATCAATCACTATGGTTAGTTATCCTTCAATTGATTGACATCATGTTTTCCCCCAGAAGGATATCAAGAGACATGCATGGCCATATTTTCATGCAGCCCATCCATCCCACGTAGAGTAGTTTATGGAAATTTATTTTCAAGATGAGATGGTACTATCAGTGTATCAAGCCATTCCATACAAGAAAATGCACATAGATGGCGCATACTAGATCCATACCAGAATGAGACTCAATAATCCAAAACTCAACTGTGTAGTCTTAGCTATCATCTTACTAATTCTTGCACAAGCTTTCATGCCCAATCCATTCCTATTATCAGAAGGTTGTACCAACGGTAAGGTAGAGTACTAGGCTCTCATCATTGGTATTGAGATGGACCTGATGATTTATTTTCCCCATTTACATAGGAAAGGGTTCTTCGAGATGGTCATTATGCAGGTCTATAGTCGCTATGTCGTCAGGAAGATGGAATTCATACCTCTATTAGAGTATACTCCCCAGTTAATGGCCGAGTTCAATTCTCAGAAAGAAGTGACTCATGTCCCTTGATCAGAAAACATTTAAGCCAATGCCAAGTCTGGACTTGCCACATACCATGTAGAGCCTGACTTGGATGATTTCATTGTCCATGTGGTGCATCAAAAATTCATCTCTCCCATAACTCTGAATGATTGTGATAGCCCACACTACAACAAATGCCGATCCTAGCGGCGGTTTTTTTCCGGTTTAGCGGCAGTTTAAACCGCCGCTATATTGTGTGGCGGCGGTTTACAAAAACCGCCGCTAAGTTTGGCGTCGACAATCTATTAGCGGCGGTTTTTTCGATTCCGCGGCGGTTTTAGAAATGTGTCGTATGTCCGTCATTTAGCGGCGGTTTTTCTTCATTTAGCGGCGGTTATATGTGTATCTTATTTAGCGGCGGTTTTACCCGCCACTAAATTCAGGCGTTTGATGCGCCTACTCTGCGGCGGTGAATACCGCCGCTAAATATCAACATAATATATTTAGCGGTGGTTAAAACCGCCGCTAAATTCTGCCCAGTTCATCATTTAGCGGCGGTTAAAACCGCCGCTAACTGATTCCCGGTTATTTAGCGGCGGTTAAAACCGCCGCTAAATGCTCACAGGTATGGCATTTAGCGGCGGTTAAAACCGCCGCTAAACGTTGAACTGGAAAAAAAAATATGTTGCATCTGCTCCACCACTGCCCTAAATTTTCCAAAACCACAGCCACATCTCACCCATCAGCCCCACATAATATCACATCCACACATATTTGTAATGTACAACAACTTACAACATTATTACATCATTACCATTTCATATTCCATCACTAAAAGAATACTACCACAAACCACTACACACAAAAACCAACATCTTCATAATAGTGACCATAACAACTCTTACCATAATAAAAACCAACATTAAAAACACCATCCCTCATAGACAAAACCACACCATAACAAGAAACATGTATCTCACTATGAGAACCAAAATCCAATAAATCAAGTAGGGAATCTATGAGAAAACCCATGAATGTTTCAATGTGAAATGACTCATAAAACCATATTGAAATATCCAAAATCCAATAAAACAAGTAGGTGGGTTTTATTAAAATTGGATATATTACCTAGGATACCACTAAAACAGTTATCATCCTCATGTTCCAATGAATATAAATGGTTCCAAAATAGAACCCTTGTGGGAAACCTCTCAAGGATAATATAATAATTTGATCAAAACTAATCATTAAATAAATAAACACATAACCATGTGTCATAACCAACCAATTAAAGGGACCATATTCATATTATGACAAACAATAAAATAGATTTACACAGTTACATTGAAAAAAATGAATGAATTAAAACACTTTATGACATTATTCATTCATCTTTGAATATGTACCAAAAAATATCTCCTCCAAACCACTATTCCACCATAGAAAATGATAAAATGGATTAACATTCCCATGAAGAGTAATCTACAAATGATCCATGATTTCCATTGGGTTCACCAAATCATTACTTCATCCTCATCATCCAACTCTCTATATTTGAATATATGGGATGAATCATGATTATTTCAGTAATGTTGGGATACATTGATGATATTGTGAATTATTTTTATCAGTGGTTAGAGCTCCAACTGATATAACACCTCACCAATGTTCACCAAAACCTAAAAAAATCCAGAACAACCTAGGAGAATCCACACTCCCTCACACAAAATATGCCTACACCATCATGGAAACAACCTCAAGAACACAAGATCTTTGAAATATAACTACATGGGTCTACATCAATATTATACAGTGGTATTGAAATGATCCTGGCCAAATTAGATTTTTTTATTAAGCCATTT
The DNA here is from genome assembly GCA_963277665.1 of Viscum album. Taxonomy (NCBI): domain Eukaryota; kingdom Viridiplantae; phylum Streptophyta; class Magnoliopsida; order Santalales; family Viscaceae; genus Viscum; species Viscum album. Next base: position 1,217,223,984 of record OY728137.1, read on the forward strand.
TAAGGAAAATGGAAAAAACCAGAGTACACTACAGGAGCACTACGTGCTGAAAGAGCTTACAATGTGGTGAAACACAAGGCTTAAGTTACTTGACTCTGCTGCTCTAAAGAACTCCCAGTGTAGCATACCAACCTGGATGTCAGGATCCTCTCTGATGAGCTCTTCAAAGTAGGAAATCATCCTCTCCATCGTCTGAATAAATTCCTCTGAGTTGATTTTTCCCTTATTGAACCCGCGGGCCAGAATTCTATCTTGTTTATCTAACCACACTTCTTGCTCCTCTGTGGCATCAACTTGCAGCCTTCGTGCGTAAATTCTGTTGAGCTCCTCTTCTGAAACATTAGGACGAATGGCTTGTTCAATCATATCTTCCTTGGAGTGCAGGATGAGTTTCAAGCACTCTCCATTCTCTTCTTCTTTGTCACATATAGGCTTGTTTGTTCCTTCTTTTTCCCACTCCTTAAGGGTTGTGCTTACTTTGATCTTTCCCTTCTTGGCCGACCTAGTCTCCATTGGTTTTGGAAGATGAGAATAATCCTTGCGACTCTTAGTCTTTTTCCCCTGGACCACAATACATTTTCCAGAATCTCTAGCGACTTTTTTCCCCTTCTTCCGCCGAGGGCTATGAGGGCCTTTCCCTTTACATCGATCCATGCTGTCCATTGAAGGAGTACTATAACTGTCATCACCTGAAAAATCATCCTCCGGAGACAATATAGGATCCTGAACTTCCAATCCAACAAAGCGGTTCCCCAACGATAACTGCATGCCTTCGCAGAGAGGGCTCGGCTTGAAAAGTGAATGATCCAGATCTACCTTCTTCTTCATGACCTTATCTTTCCCCCCAATCCCAACCTTCGGATGATCCCCAAGGGTGTTAGGATCTAGTGCCTTCAAGATATTGTCATTGGCCAACTTCTCCTGTTCTCTGGAAGAAGTAACAGCAGCCAAGAACGACTTCCCCGGAACCAAGGCCGATCCCATGGGTTGGTCATTTCCCCGACCCATGAATTGCAGATGATGGTTGTCACCCCGACCTCTCCCAGGATAGCTTCCAGCCCCATGAGCCTCATTGCCTTTACCTTCCTCGGCTTGGCTGGGTAATACAGGATGCAGCCCCACATCCACAACGGACCTATCCACACCATCGCCCCTAACACCCAGATCATGCCTCAATCTAGAAAAAACATCTGCAACCCTCGGGCCAACCTCCATGAGTTGCCCAGGTTTCTCAATCCTGACAGGACTCAAGAGAACCCCCGTCGCCCCTGGATCCTCCCCGCGCGCCACACCAATCGCACCCGGATCCACTCTTGCGCATGACTGGTCCTCTGCCTCTAGAGCCACCAACACCTTCGAGGACCTGTAAAAACTCCCGCGGCGACATCCTGAAACGTCATGGCCGATCTTGCTGCAATCGGAACAGAACGCGGGCCAAGAATCAAACACCACTCGCTGCTTCCATCTCAGTTCTTCTCCAACCGAGATCCATAGCCACTCAGTTGGGGGTTTCGAAATATCAACTTCAACGCAAACACGGGGCATAATAGGGTGACATACCGCCGAGGTTCGATGATCAGAACAGAGATATCGGCCGATCAAGTTCCCAAGCATACAAATGGTAGAGGGATTCTGGAAAGGAAGAGGCAAATCGGGAAATCTAACCCAAATCGCGGCCGACGGAGGATCGCGGTTCAAGTTGAAGTCGAACGACCATCGTAGAAGGAAGAAGCCGCACCCATCAAACACTCGCGGCGCGCTCGACCAGGCGACAACCAAGTCCTCAGATTCAAAACGAATCATCAATTGACGCCGGTCGAGCAAACCCACCACCGCTCGATTTTGTAAACCCCAAGAACCAAAGACGAAGCGGTCGAAGGCATCTACCGAGGGACGACGACCTCTGAAACGAGCCACTAGCGTTGATCTGTGCAGATCCGACGCCGCGTTGAATTCCTTGAGCAAAATCGCGAGCTGAGGAGAGCCTTCGTGGAGGTCAGGGACCTTAGGGCTAAGCGAAATGGCCGGAAAGGGGGGGAGAAAAGCTGGGTTGGTGAAAGGGATGAATGGCCGAAGCACCGTGGGAGGAATCCCCCTCCCCCCGCCGGGGAGGAGGGGGCCGGATCTACAGTCATCGTCGAGCTAGGGAATCTTCATAGATGCGAGAGCGAAAACGCGATTCTCTTGGGGATGAATCCTCATAACAATGTAGCTGGAAACCGTGAAATGATCCTGATCTTCTTTTATAGTTTCTATAACTATTAGGATATTTTAAGTCATGCATTACACCACACTAGAAAAATATTTTTTTATTCCCTTACATAGACACATCACAATGTAAAAGTATACAACATCCAACACAACTCATAGAATATATACACAAAAACAGATGAATGATGTATATTTTTATCGGAAAACAAAAAAAAATTGGTGTTTTATTCACCCATAATGAAACTAGGTCAAAATTAATGTTCCCAAAAAATCCCACAACTTATTGAAATTCAATTCCAGATTTCCATCGATTAGGGGATTGAAAGTCATTTTAAAGAGAGTTTAGGTAACGGAGGGATTCGATATTCCTCCCAATAATGATGATATGAAATAGGAATTACATTCTAAACAATTAATTATGGTATCACGGGGAGTCCTAAAACCTCATCCATGTACAATCATTCTTAATAATGTATTTAACTGGACTCCTTGATTTCTATATAATGTTATGAAATCATTATTCAATATATGATCACATATCCTCCCTAATATTGGGGATACATTGTGACCATCACAATTTTGACTTCCACCCACTTCCAATTGGTATATAATGATTTCATGAATGTACACATCTAAGAACTAGTATATGAATTCATAGATCATATATATTGTGAGCCCCATTTATATATCTTCTTCTATTATAACACTGAATGATATAACCACAAACCAGATGTATTCAAACCTATGAGGGAAGGATGTATTCAAGATAACCTCATCATTCAACCACCTCGGGTGATTTTTAGACAATATATCAATCATAAAAAACCTATCAGATTCCTTTAAATGGTGTAATATATCATCTACAATTAAAATGGGTAATAATTCTTGATTTTATGATAATTAAACATTAATTACTCCAAACATAGTCTCAGAATACCATCTTAATACATAGAGAACAACACTAGAGTGCTAAAAAGAAATAATTTTCAGCAAATGAAATGCTTTTACTACAAACCAACTGTTATCATACTTGTTCAACACATCAACAATACTACTACTCATCATCTGATGCTGCATCGTCACCCTCTCCACCTTCATCTCCACCACCTTCTGCCACCTGTAAGAATATTATATTGAAAATTAAATATTGTTTCATATTTATAAAAAAAATTAAAACCAATAAAAGTTTTCAAACTAAATGATTTTGATTTTTTTGTGATTTACCTGCTCACCACTACCTGATGCACTACCACCGGGGGCATATCTGCTCATATGCTGACGTATTTCAAGCAACTCTTTCTGCAAATCAGATATCTGATTCCCTTGCTGGTGAACTGTGTTTCGTAGAGCAGACATCTCCCTCTGAGCATCTTCAGGTATGAAATGACTATAACCAAGAGTAGATGAGGCCGAAATCCCTGATGGCATGCGAAAGACCTCAGATGGTACGGGTCCCAAACCCATCCCGCGCACTCTACCAGGATGCTCCTTCCCAAGGACTTGACCAACCGGGTCATCCTGGGAGACTGAGTAGGATTGCCCAGGATTGGCATCCCATTTTTCTTTAATTTTTACCTATAAATCAAATATCAATATATATTAACACAGTAAAAACTGATATTAAGTTATTATAATAAATAATTGATTTCATACCCCAACTTCTCTGGCAGGTTCATTAACAAAACTTCCATCTATTTTTTTATGAACATCCAGCCACAGTTCTGTTCGGGATGCTTCATGCCCTAAACTCTGTGACTGCATTAAACAAAGATAAATCATCAATAAAATATGTTAAATAGATAATATTATCTTATAAATATTTAAACTAATTAAAAGATTACCAATGACATTCGGCTTCTTGAAAAGCTTTTTGAACCCGCAGTGTGCGGGATTACCTGCTTCGCCCGGTTTGAAGCATTCTTTCTTGAGAGATCCTGAAATAAATAAAATTCAATTTAATAGTATTGTATTCAATGTCTATCTCCTCTTCATGTACATTTATAAATGTAAAATGAGGATAATATAATAATATATATTTCAATACCATCCGCTTCTCATCACGATGTCTATCGACAAAAACCTTCCACTGTTCTTTCGGTACCCCACTGGGTATCTTCTCATACATCTGTTGCACGGTCAACGAAGAATCGTTGACATCACACCACAACCTCCATTTGAAATCTTTCCATTTTTTTCCAAGATTTTTCAATGTCCACTTCCGTGCTATCACATCAGCAACGGTAAAGTGGAAGAACATCTGTATACAAAAATTCATTTTGAATATATTAGTAAAATGACATTCAATTAAACCATAAAGTAATAAAATTACCTTTATCTGAGGTCCTCCCAACTGATCGGCCAATAGCAGGAAATATTTTTGATTTCTGATGCATTTGAGATTGAGTTGATGTGTCGTCAACACGTCCAACTCGAGTAAATCTTGTCTCAATATCATCCAAATATCTGGAACAAAAGGTGAGACACTCCTCGGCCAAATAGCCTTCAGCGATAGAGCCTTCTGGTTGAGCATTATTTCTCACGTATGCTTTCAAATGCCCAAGATATCTGTGAAAAAAAATAATAATATTATGCATTTATTTAAATGCCAAAAAATGTTTACTTAACTGGAAACATATAAATAATATACCTCTCAATTGGATACATCCATCGATAATGAACGGGGCCTCCTAATTTAGCTTCGTCAACCAAATGCACAGTTAAATGCATCATGACAGTAAAAAACGATGGAGGGAAGATCATCTCCATTGCACAAAGGGTCAATACAAACCTCTCCTGTAGGTTGTCAAGCTGAAATGGATGTAGAGCTTTCTCACATAACTGTCTGAAAAATGTGCAGAAATGGAGTACAACAGCAGTAACTTTTTCAGGTAATAATGTACGCAATGCCAACGGTAGTAACTGTTGTAACAAAACATGTGAATCGTGACTTTTCAATCCATATAACTTACGATTCTTCAAGTCAACACACCTCGAGATGTTACTTGAATACCCATCAGATACCTTCACATTCTTTAAAATTTGAAGGAACGTATCTTTATCCCTATTTTTCAATGAAAAAATGGTCGGAGCATACTTTTCATTCTCATCTGGCCAGAGATCACGTTTTATGTTCATTACTTGTAAGTCTTTGCGAGCATTGAGATGATCCTTCGACTTTCCATGCTCATTAAGTAATGTGAAAATCAAATTATCACATACATTCTTCTCAATATGCATCACATCAAGATTGTGGCGCAAAGAATTAAATTCCCAATACAAAAGTTTGAAGAATATACTTTTTTTCTTCCATTGTTGCGTTCTGATTTCACTTGACGATGCACTTCGCACTCGTTTTCCGCTATCATTCAAATGATGAACCTTCCCAAATTCTGTTTTAACATTTTCAAGCTATGTCAATATTTCAGAACCGGTTAACAACTTTGGAGGTGGTCTACGATCAATGCAACCATTAAATTTTGATTTGTTCAGCCGAAATCTATGAGATGCATCAAGAAATCTTCGATGGCACAAGAAGCACCATTTTCTACTGTGAGGTAGCCGTTTGGGCTCGAAATCAAAGTTACAAACGGGACAAGCCAAACCCGTATAAGTGTTCCAACCAGATAAATTCCCAAGCCCAGGGAAGTCACTAATGGTCCACATTAAAGCATCATGCATTTTAAACATTGTTTTAGAAGAAACATCAAATGTCTCAACACCGTTGCTCCATAACTCCTGCAATTCTTCAATCAAAGCCTGCAGGTATACATCAATATCATTTCCAGGCATTTGTTTTCCAGGAATAATCATCGAAAAGATAAAATATGTTTGTTGCATACACATCCACAGAGGCAGATTATAAGGGATCAAAACAACTGGCCAAATGCTATAACTCGTACTCAAAGTCCCAAATGGGTTGAATCCATCGGCAGCCAATCCCAATCGAACATTCCTAGGATCAGCTGAGAAATCTGGATGTAATGAATCAAATGTCTTCCACGATTGGGAATCCAGTGGATGTCTCATTAACCCATCATTGTTATTATCTACAGCATGCCACTTCATGTGTTCGGCGGTTTTTGATGACATGAATAATCTTTGCAATCGAGGCTTCAAAGGAAAGTAACGCAAAACTTTTGCAGGTGTGTTCCTTTTCTTCTTCTCCGTGAAATTATGTTCAGTCATACTTCCAACATCACCCTTTGACTGCCATCTAGAAGAAGAACATTTCTTACAATTCTGTCTACTTGAATCCTCTCCCCAGTAAAGCATACAATCATTGGGACACGCATGTATTTTTGTATAATTCAGACCAAGCTTGTTAACAACTTTTTTCATATCATAAAACGATTCTGGGATTTTTGCTTCAGGAAATGCATCACGAATCAATTCCAATAACATGGACATTGCCTTATTTGTAATTCCACATAGACATTTGATATGGTACAACTTCAGTAGAAATGAAAGCTTTGAATATTTCAAACACCCACTATACAACTCTTGATTTCCATCGTCAACTAAATCATGAAATGCATTTTCCTCACTGAAGTTTTCCCTTACATTTGGCTCCACAGAATCAAGAGGATCCAATGATATGTTACAATCTTGATCTGCTTGTGTTACAGTCTCAGAAACATCACTTGTCACGTTGCAATTTGTAGCACCCTCTTCTGGTTGTTCTGATATGTTTTGATGCTCATAGTGGTGTCTTGCAGTGCCGAATGCATCATTTATGAGGTTTTGCATTTCATTTTCCATTGTCGAAGAACTTGGGACCTCATTCTGTGGATTAACATCAGTCCTCAATCTTTCTGTATTGTTTGATTCTCCATGCCAAATCCAACACAAATATTTCTCAGGGAATTGCTTCAGTATTAAATGTTCATAAACTTCATCTCTCTTCAACCATGTTCTAAATTTACATTTATGACATGGACATCTTATTCTCCCTTCAACGGATCGATTAGAAATTTCAAAATCTAAAAACCCATTCAAACCCTTAACATATTGAGATGTGTTCCTCGGTAATGTGATCCAGCTTTTATCCATGTATATCACAATGTGCCTACACAAAATATATGATAGTGTAAGATTACAGAAACATAATATAATAAAGATGAACCATTGACCATAAAGTATGCATAATATAATAAAGATGATTCATTGACCACATTTACCATTTCAGACCAACTGAACAAGTCTTGTCCATAGGAGACAGCGTCAACACCTCATTTAGGAGCAATAAGAATATCGGGATACACACTTATCATAACACCATCGATCACACATTTATGTTGCCTCAAACAACACCCCTTTGATGTGTGATCGAAACTGATCATAATGCATTTTAAATCAAGTTAACTACATTCACTGAAACCATTTTCACAATGGGTAATGTTTGTTTTATTGTTCTAGGGAAATCTAAATGGCCACATTTAAGTAAAATTTAGAATATAATTCATTTAATCATGAGCCCATATAATGTGATCCATAAAAAGGATCCTATTTATCTTTCTAGGATAACAAAAAATACACATCATTGTAAGCGTCCATCAAAGGTGATCCATATGATGAAGCCTTTGTATCACTTTCGTCATGGTGTAAAGCCTGAACTTTTGAGATCTTCCCATGTATATCATGTAGGGGTCTGATTGTCTCTTGTGGAATGGTATAAAAATCTATCCCTAAAGAAGGTCACTCATCCAGAGAATCAGGATCACTCCTTGGTAGATATGTAATATGCCTCATTTTCCAGTATAGGGCATTTTATAAAAGAATCAAAGTATCACTATTGGGGTATTCATAAAACAAGTAACCTATGAGTCCATTCATGGAGTTCAATATATGGAACCAAAGTATATCTCAAGGAATACATAACTAATTTGATAATTTAATTCCAACAAATATAAGAATTGTCATGTTTAAAAGCATTCCATATCACAAGGCATGCATATGTTAGATGCCCATTTCCATGTTACTTTTCAATTATAAAATAATAAGGTCAATGTACTTAAGTATTTCAATTATAATAATTTGAATAATATTAATAATAGTGAATGGAAATTAAATTTCCATTCCAATATCATTCCACTTGCCTATATTTCCATTCCAATATCATTCCACTTGCCTATATTTCCATGTACATAATAAAGTATTAGGGTCCAGGTGAACATTCATAAATAGTAAACACACTATATGAACATTGTATAATTTAGGCCATGCTATCATTCGTGACACAAAAAATTATTTAGTTCCTTCAATAAAAGGTATTAAAACCCCACTTAATTGATTGATTGGTCATTATGGAATAACATATTGGAGTGATATTCCCATTAAAATTTCATTAATCAGCATGTTTTCATTTTATAAGATAGCACACCTCCGCATGATTTTATTTAGAAAATAATTGGTTACATAAAAGAATTCAAGGAATGCACACTTAAGTTGTGGTAAAAATTTGAGGCCTAAAACCATCAATGATTCTAATTTAATATACAATGGACAATGAAATTAGGGAATTAGATTCATTATATTATACTATAATAGACATAAACCTCAAAAAATGAATTTTTATGTGTTCAATGGTTTTTATTTATATTATGAATCTCAATTTAGGATACGTATTTCCTTCCAAATTAAATGATAAAAAACTCTTGAAAATTTTGAACTAGTAAAAAACACAGGATGGTACAATCTCTCCGCCTTAAAAATTATGGTCCCTGAGAATCCTTGAGGAATAGATGGAAAAAAAATCCTACATACTTATGTGATAAATATTTATTCAAATAGGCATGTTGTACATCCAGATGCACAACCCTCCACAAAGAATACCCTAGGCATACGATACATGAGAAATTAAAAATCAATAAAAATCTCGTATTCCTAACTGAAACATAGAGACTATGCATTACCAATTATTTAAAACGGAAGATTTGATCATTTAATACTATCATTAATAATTCAACCTTTGTTTCTTCTTAAGATAAGAACTAGTATTTAAATTCCAATTCTGATTCACAGTATCTCTACTATTAGAACATTCTAATGAACAAACCCTTTTAGAATTACAAATATGCCTTTGGCATGGTTATATAAAATATGTAATGGTCTATTTCAAATCAACCTCATTTAGATTTGTTAATACTACTTTTTATAAAAAAACATGGTTGATTCACACTCTACTCACCTCAACTTAACAGTGTTCCATGAAAAAGTTCCTCAATGATAGAAATTAATGAAGAGATAAGAAATATGTTGATCCATAGCTAGATGATAATTTAAAAAAAACACTCATCATAAATAGAAAACACATTTCATCTAGAAATGTGATGCCGCCTCCTCCGGTACAATATTTTTACATCAAAGTTATCCACTGGAACTCATACCCAACTTCTAGTGATGTCCCGAGCTAAAAATTTCACTTATGTTTTCATGTCACAATACAAACATGGAAATATTTTAAATCCAGTACACATCGATTCTCGCCATTAAAACAAACCATCCAAGCACAACATGATGTTCTCTATATTGATTATAACCAACTTCACCCAACCATGCATGTTAAGACCAAACAAACTAGCTATTTTTGACACTTTTAAAGAAGCTCAATTTCACCAGTTGACACATAGTCTCGTTCTGAACACGATGTATCGCTACTAGGGAATTATATAATTAATTAAGAATAACCAAATGAGTTCCAATTCAGCAGTCAATTCATCTAGCAGTTTATTAATCAGTATGTCATTTCAATGATGTGTTATCTAGAAAACACTGATACTTTTTACAAACTAACCAGATATAAGTCATTCAAAAACATCACTGACCATTTCAAAAAAATTCATTCACTATTTCCTCCATTTTCTAAGAGGATACACTAAAACCATTAGCATCAGGAATGAAAACCAAAAAAACATATCAGCTTTTAAACATACCATGATGTGAGAATGCATAAACGTCTAAAAATGAGAATTACATGATAATAACGCCCATAATATGGTTAAACAACATATGAACATCCATAAAACTCACTTTGGGGCTGAGGTCGAAGTTAGAAAGGTCCTCGGGAGAAGGGGGTCACGGGTTGCCGGTCGCAGGCACCGCCGGAGGAGGTCGCGGGGTCGCCGGAGGAGGTCGTGGGGTCGCCGGAGGAGGTCGCGGGGTCGCCGGAGGAGGTCGCGGGATCGCCGGGGGTCGCGGGGGGCTGCGGGCGAGGGTTGCAGGAAGGGGGCTGCGGGCGATGGTTGCAGGGAAACGGGGTCGGGGTAGGGAAGGGTCGGGGTTTTTTTTAAAAAAAAGGTTTAGCGGCGGTTTATTAAAAACCGCCGCGAAACGTATTTCGGAAAACGTTTAGCGGCGGTTTTGTGAACCGCCGCCACAAAACCGCCGCTAAACACTGTTTATTTTGTAGTACAACATGTAAGACACCATACCACACATGCCTCCACATTGGGGCCTCCAAGTCCCCTACCACAACATTGTAGGAGACCCCTAATTGGATTACTCCCTTTATCATGTATCTATATCATTGTAATCTCCCAACAGACCGAGTTGAAGATGGGTAAGTATGTCGGCACGCAGTGCAATTTACCATCCAGCATGGTCCTAATCATGAGTAGATCCTCTATAGAAATGTGTTTTATGGAATTCTCCTCCATTTATTTCATGTAATTGAGATTTCTATGGTTATGAGGGATGTTCATGCCTCTTCTAGTGGGGCTCATCAAGCAGGGCCGAAACAATCTCATCAAATATGATTATTGGGATATTTTGGCCTACCATGATATTTGACTATATCGAGTTTTCTTAGTGGTGCATTGCATTCCATATCCATGAAATGTATGTTCATCAGCCTCCAGATCCTCTCCATACTTTCAACTACTCTTGGCCTTTTATTTTCTAGGAACTAAATGTCGTGGGAACATACCCACTAGTAAAATATCACTTGGGTAGGTTCATCCTAACCACAACTAATTTCTTTTCCAAGTTGGAAAAGGCAGTTCTTCTAAAAGAAGTTAAGTCCCATTCCATCGTTTAATTCATAATATCCAACATCATGCCCCAATTTAGAGTCCCTCATGTCATTCTCATTGATAAAGACACCAAATTATGAGTATCCAAGGTGATGAAAATAAACGCCACGTAATATATCCATTCTATTCAAACCTCTACCTATCATGCACTAGAAAATGGGAATATCAAATAATTCAACAAATAACTACTTAATATATTGTAGAAGATGGTTTTTTGATAAAGAATAGTTGGAAGGATGATCTCCCCAACACTCTCTGGTCTTACAAGTGATGACTCGTAATTCCAACCATGAGACCACATATTCCTGGTGTAGGGAATAGGGGTTGTACTGCCCATCAAGATTCATTTACCCTGACTACACATATCCATCTATGATCAGCAGAAACTAGAAATTTTTTCCAAAATCTATCTAGATGAACTACAAGCATTTTATGAGAATATGCTTTGTGGTTTTAATAGTGTCTAGAGGAATCAGAAAAAGATATCTAGGGATTTCATTATGAATGTTAAACTCCTGTATTTCTTATTAGGTGTTGTAGTATTGGACCTTAGAATGGAAATGGTACCGAGAAAGAAGCCACTAAAGTTAGAACCTAGATGTAAGGGACCATATGTCATTCACAATTTCTACCCCAATAGGTCATAATCTCTAGTCACTATGGATGGTGAGTGTATTACTCTTCCCACAAATGAAAAATTCCTCGAGCAGTACTTCTCATAAGGGAATCTTCATCCTAAAAGATGTTAAACTACTCACCATCATCGTGCAAGATGTTAAACTGTAAATGGTCTCAGCTCTATGACCCTAATCTACGATCCCTTATGTCTTGCATGATGATAAATTATTAAAGTTTCATACATGTTATAGTTTGAGCTCTAAGACCATAAAATATGATCTCTCCCGTCCTTATAGATAGATGTTAAAATTTTAAGGTATCACCGGGATTCCCATGTCCCCTTATTTGGGTCTTCATCACCTTTCAATTCAAAATGGAACAAAAAAATGGTATGGATGCTCGATATCAATTCTCTCATATGATATTGGGTCGACATTCAAGTGGATTTCGAATGGAATATTGAGACCAGTCCAGCATTGTGAATATGGTCAATGGCCAACTCTCAATTGTGTTTTCCCATTCTAGGTAACATGAGTGGGATAATATGATTCAATCATAGTTAGTAGTTATCCTCAATTTTTATTTTCATCCACATGATTTCATAAATGATGGGCATGCAGATTCAACTTTTTTCTCCCTTATGTCCCATGCACATGACATTAATCATGGAATTTATGGGTCAAGATATATCAACATTAACTATGATCATCCAAATCCTTATAAATTTACATTAAATTAAATGGGATTTAATGAACTACACGTGGATTTATTCTCATATTTATATGATACGTTGGAAAGCCCGAACATTTCATCCTGTGGTGCAACCATAGTTTTTACAGACCTTCATTCCTTATGGAATATTGGCTTATGATCGCCCAGGGATATGTGGTGTTGTGTGTTCCTATTTCCACATTCATGTTAGGTTTTCCATAACCATGCCATGTATCTCTCTTGAGAGACCTCCATCTCCTTTTCCATATGTCCTTACCGAAGGACATTAAACTGTATGGTATTTTACGAACTGTGTGTGGCTTGATTTCCATTCATACAGGATACATAAGAACGCCCTGGAATTTTTTTCTTTGAGTCTAGCCCTAGGTCCCTTGATCTTTTTTGTCCCCTGGGGATGATGTTCCCTCAAGGATTCCATGTATTATGGTATGGACTTATGTCCTCATTCACGTCGGGTATACTTTATCACATCATTCAAATTCCATTTAGAACCTCATTATTTTTTATGAATCCAAACCCTATGATATTAGTCTATGCTACCGCATCCCACATGACTTTAAACTATTAGTACTTTTCTGCATGATGTTAATGTGCATGGGATGGTCTTGTCTTATGACCTGGAATCAGACACTATCCTCCTGGTCGCACGACAAAATAACAAAAATACATTGTGGTGTCCTCTATTAAGGATACATCATGTAGGGAATTGCTCATCCCCCATGTTTTCTTTAATGACCTAAATATGGAATGATTCTTACGGTGATGCCAAAATTCTCCATCTTAGGTTTTTTTCCAAAGAAAAACCCACACAATATAACAAACATGATCTATCAAATTCCAATTCTATCGGTGCATTGGATAGACCGAGATGATAGTATTTCCATTGGAATTAATTTCCTACCATTCCATTTATATGTACTATGTATGGATTCATTCCCATTCATATGTGATATGTAGGAACACTCAGGCATTTTTCCTCTTAGTCATGCCCCACGTACCTATAATCTAGCCTTCTTTTAGTACCCATAGCCTTAACTCTGTCAGAATCACGTGGTGTAGTGAGGTACAATTTGGTCCTTATTTAAATTAGGTATATAGTATACATTCTATGTAATTCTCTACATGGATATCCCTTCCATTCTCCCTCATAATCACTACACGATGACAAACAACATGGATTTAAAGAACTACTTATTGCTTGATTCCCAGTCTTTATGGGATACATAGGAATGCCTGGACATGTTTTCCTTAAGTCCAACCAGAGGATCTCATATTCATTCTCACATCCCCTTGGACTGGGATCATGAATGATGTGGAATGTCAAGTCTTTCTTTATTCACATCAGGTTATTCTACCATGTGACACACGTTTCTGTCTTGAAACCCCTCTACCATTTTCATCCGTAATACATAATGTAAAAAAACATACCTTGTTATGAACTATGTGTGGCTTGATTCCATATCTTTATAAGATATTTAAGAATTCTCAGAAATTTGATATTTTGGTATAGGCCTAGGTAAATCAATCCATTTTTCATTGTTTCTTATACTGACCTCCTCGATTCATCTTCCCTTAATTAGATCCCTCAACTTATCTAATGTCATACCAACATGCTCAGATGCACTGTAGTTTAGGACATAGGGTGTGGGATTCAACATGGGCAGGATTTCTTCCATTAAAATTCATCATGCATACATTCATTTGGGTTTACATAATGTTTCACATCTGAAAGGACCCTTTAATAATAAGAATTCTTGGCCTTAGTGCTCTCCTACTGTCTTGGGTCGACATCCTGGAGGATTTCGAACGAAATTTTGAGACATGTTCTGCATTTAGAATACGGTCAAATTATGACACCTAGATATAATTTCTCATTCCAGGTCACACGAGATGGATACTTTGTTGAAAAAATGGTCATTATTTATCCTCTATCATTATACCAAAACCATTAATCCCTATATATTGGTCTCGTGATTCACATCTCATTCCATTCCATCATTCTCAAAGAGAACTTCAACACCCTCAAAGTAATCCCTCCATACACCTTTTCGCGCTGGGAGGACGATCCAATGTCATGGGGTCACCCTTGTATCTACACATTCATCATCTACCATGTACCTCTATGCACTACTAAGATCTTCTCCATTACTCTTCCCTACACCGAGCATGGATCACATGGTCTTAGGGATTATGGTAAGGTTTCTTCCTTCATGGAAGTGTCACACATCCTTTTTGGTATGAGTTATATTACAATAAACTATGATCCCTTACATCCATATCGTATGACATTAATCTATGTATTTTTCACCCATGTTGTGTAAAGATTAATTACATAGCCATACAATGTCTTTTCTCAAGAAGATGCTTCCCATTTCCAATATTGGCCACCTTCCACACCACCTCCAAGAACTACTTTTGGATTTATTCCCATCCTTGAGAGATATATTGTAACACCTATACATTGGTTTGTAGTCTACCCCATCACCATGAACCCTCATCTTCCATTTCAGCCCGTGTTTTATTGGAATTATTTGGTGTGGACTTATATACTCATTCACATCAGGTTTTCATTAAATATGCCACATTCCTCTCTGAAGACTTCCTCACCACATGAAATTAAACTATTCAGAATATAAAGAACTATATAAAGAATGATTCCTTCTCTTGTAGTATATTTAGATACATTCAGGCATCTGATTCCCTTGTTGAGGTGACTGAATGATAAACTTCTGGTCTTGGCCTTATCAGCCACAACTTCCATTAGTGGAACGTGCGATGTGTTGTGTACCTCTCTGGTCCTCTTTAACATAAGTCTACGAAATACACTACAAATTAATCAATTGGGGTAACCATGTCCTCAATTCATGAAATAATCCAAGTTCCAACCGAAAAGATATTCAGGTTTCCCCATGGTAATTATGGCATGCGTCATATTCCTCGACATAGAGGATTTCCCCCACCCGCATTGGTCTATGACCATGCTATGATTAATAACGACATTTCTCTTGATTATCATCCTTATGGGATATGTAGTGATGCCCAGACCTTTCACCTTGGGTTCTTCCACGTGACTATTTAAATTTCAAGTTTGTTTCCCCTAATTATGGTACAAAATCTTTTACCCTAAACAAGGAGTCCCTAGTCTAGGTAACATGACATAAAAATGCAGACTAGGGTCCATGAAGTAGGAAATTAAACTATGTGAAACTTCCTTGTCAGATGATGTTAAAATATTCAATGAATCATCCTCATTTACATGACGTGTAATTGAAAGCTATTCTTGAACCTAACCAGAGTGGTTTTGTCTAGTGTATGTTTGATATTTGTTTATACGTATATTCTCACCCAATATGCTTTTTTCATGGTGGTTTAGTTGTAAGTGTTTTGGGTTTTTTTCAAACAATCTGTCATTCCATCACAATGTTGTGTGTGCCAACTATTTAGTATCCTCATTGACTCTCACATTTGAAGGAAGCCCCTAATGGTTAGGATGCCCATCCTTAAGGCTCTCATACCATTCTGAGACAACATCCCATAGGACATAATATGACACTTCAATTTTTGACCCATGTTTTTGAATTATGTCAGCAGTTGTCCCACTTTTGTTGTTCACATTTTAGGCTAATGCGATGTGGATGCTCTGTTTCAATTTCGGTCAACAGAGATCATCCTTCATCAATCCATCCTAAATGTTTTCCATATTTTGGGAATTATAATTCATATTTACCATTCCCCTTTGTTATAATTTATTCCAACACCCATAGAATCATCCCTCTGATGAACTATTGTATGTTGGAAAAGGAATTTTGGATATGTTGAGGACCCTATTTTCTATTCAAGACCCCACTTTTATTTTCAATAACATTGGGTGGTTAATTAGAGAACAACTATTTTAAGGTTTAGCTGGCACTATTATATAAAAAGTGAAAATTTATTTAATCTTTTCTTATTTCTAACAACGAGTATGACCCACGTGAACTCAGGGATTGATCACTAATTACTTCATAGTTGCGGTCAAGTTCCACTAAAATAAAAAAAGGAAAAATTATGTCCATGAACCCTAATTTTGAAACAAAAAGGAATAGGGATACATGTTTCTATGTTCATGAAAAAAATGGACCCTGTGGATCAGCCCCTTGGATGGATTTATCTAACGATTCCACCTTCTTTCTCTTAGTCTCCAGGGATTATTCCCATTTCTCGAGCCCTTATATTAGTCGGGAACTATGGAGTGTAGGTCATTACATGTTTCCTACATTCGCTCATGTTCAGCTTGAATCTTAATTTTTTCATGGCATCCCCACAATACATGCTATTGAGAATCTACCAGCAGTGCCTTCAACTATTCAATGATCTCAAAAAAGATTGTGATAAATACAACTCATTCATTTTTTTCACTTCAAGGAATCATACTTCCTACACATTATTAAGAAACATCCTTGTGTTTTCTGATTCCTTCTAACACCAAGAACTATCATAGCATTAAATACTCTCTCATAACATCATAGCCATATAATCATGGATTAATATATGAAGATAGTGAGAATAAACCACTCTAGTATATGGAATGAATAGCCGTGTGTTATGTGACCCCATCCGTCTAATCCATTTTTCCTATGATTGATTGATGAAGTGTTTGATAAACATACAAACCATCTATCATATCATATGACTCTCCTCAGCCTTGTCAGTATCAGAGTCATCTATCTCTTTAGGATATATTGGCATATACTGTGAAAATATAACCAGGAGTTCTGTGGAAAGGTCCTCTTCAGGAAATATTTTTTTTAGCGACCTCACCCCACCATCATAGAGATCAATCCTTAAAGAAGATTCACCTGTGGTTTCAGCCTCTCTCTCAATGGACGCTATGGATGCACCGGCTTGAATAAATGACTCTATGAGAACTAGTGAAATCATTAGTAGTTCTCCCACTGATGTTCTTGAAAAAATTGGTTTCCAAGCCTCCAGTTTTACAATCACTGCATTGGGGGTCATAATTTGGTTAGTCATGTTCCAAAATAAAAGAAGTGATCCATCAATAGTAGAAACTTACAAGTTCCAAGCGTGGTAGAGTCCAGTGCCTGAGTAATGGTTGGATCTGTCACCATCTGAGATCCCTCAGTTCTTGTTAGTTCACAAATCAGAGTTGAATCCCTCTAGATGATAGTAATATCTTTAGACTATGAGATATATATTTCATCCCCTCTTAATAGCTTAACTATATCCACTTCAATCGCGACTGCTTCTTCAACCGCTTAAACTATAGTCGGTCCCCCTACCTACCTATTCCCAGTTGCATATTCATGAGGATTTTTTTCCACATCCATTGGTACATTTTCATCCCCTTTAAGAGAATCTTCTTGAATGTCATCATCACGATGTTACTAAACATGGAAATTTTTTGTCAGTGGATTCTACCTATGAAATGAGAAAGGCAATTAGAGATTGGAGTTGAGACTCAGCTCATGTTGTTCATCCAGTTCTGCGTCAGAGCCTGCGATTTATCCTCATTCACATGGGATTCCATGGAGGATGGATATTTCATATGGTCTCTCACCTCCAAGACCTTCAACCTCAACATTCTATTTTTCCTCTTCATCTTTTCTCTCTTTCTCTTCTTTCTCTTCTTCATCTCCTTCCTCTTCTTCTTCTAACTCCTCTTCTTCCCCTTCATCATCTTCTTCTTCCTACACATTATCATTATCCTTAGATGACAGCTCTTCTGAGTCATGATCCTAGACATGAATCAATTTCACTAACTGAAACAGTTCTTTCATACCACCCCCATTTTCATACATTAATATCCATAGCTTTCAGGTATGCTTGTCAGTTATGAAAGCCCATTATCTCTATCACCTTAATGCTCCCTACATTTTCTAGTTCATGCCCAATGTGCACCGATCTCTGCCACAACTATTAAATGGACATGTATTGTCAAAGATTCTTCTTGTAAAGCGTCATTCCATTACCCCTATAATATTTATATCATTAGAACAACCCATTACAGTCACAGAAGTAGTTTACATTCCAAATGGGAATTTTTGTGCACACCACCATTACAACTCTAATTTTCAACAATTCCATCAGAATCCTACCTTCAGTTCCCCCTTCTTCTCTAATTCATTAACGATTGGTAGTGGGATGCATTTATGGGGATGTGCGGTTAGGTCCATGAATGGAATTTTTGGACAAATCCAAATACTTATTTCAAATTAGAAAACAATCCCAAGACGCCCATGGGAGGTGGAAGCAATTTTTGAGGTCGGCGTGCAAGATTGGAAATTACATGCAAGATCTTTTCACATAGTGCGACATAAAATGGAATATTCCATTTTTATCATCCGAAACACAGCCATGTATTTCATGTTGATGAAATTTGGCCTGTGCACAAGATTTGAAAATGCGCACTAGATCTTTTGTGCCCAATGTGACGTCAAAGGCTACTTTCACACAAACCACCATGCACACCGCTGCTAATGTATTCAGCTATAAACAGAAATTTACCCCATATTTTTTGGGACTATTTTGGAGGAAAAACCACCGCTGTGCTACATGAAAGATGAGATTTCCACAATCATGCGAATGACATGGCCTCAAGGTATTGGATCTTGCATGACAGGTCTCCCATGGGTCCTTTTTCATGTGGGCCCCCTAAGGCTTGACCCCCATCCCTTTCCTTTTAAACCAGGGAAATTTGATGCAAATTATTGTTATTTCATGCATGTTTTACCTTCTATCAAGTCAACATTGTGCATATATTTCCCCTATATGTGCAACCAATCATTTTGCAAACATCCATCCGATCTTTCACACAATCCATGATCTTGTGCGCAATCCATTAATGGGGTTTTCATCCCTCCTTGTGCACCCCATTTTACTCCCATACCATATGTCATCACAGATGACCCCCTCTTATGTGAAACACCCCAGTCCTATGTAAAATTTTCCCATGCGACCCTCTAGACTTGTACGAAGAAATTTCAAAGTCCCTTTAAAGCTGCTTAATATTGTTTTAATTGTCTCATGCTTCTTCAAAAAGGCACGCTAATAGATATTTATTCTTCATATGTTTATGCTATATTCCCCCAATGAATCACTCCACAAACCCACCTCTCTATATAATAGATGTTTCCTTCCCTTTACCAAGAGATAATGTCCACATGTTATGTAAGTACTTGTAGTGGGGAGTGAATCCACACCATCTGTTCTAGCGGACATTAAACATCCAAGAACCCATATCCACAACAGATTACATTAATCTACGACAATAACATAAATGACATGTCCCAAGACGACCGTCAAGGGGATGGGAACAAATGCATTCTCACTCCTCTCTCCCTCTAGGATTTGATGCTATTCACACCTCATGCAGTTTTTGCGCAAACATTGACCCAACATGATAGGGTGGTCTGGGAATGGGGGAAATATCCTCCTCATACAAATTGAACCCCTACTTAGGATTCCCTCCTAGAGTATGTCCCATTATTAATCCCTTGGTCTGTTGACCATGCAAAAACCCAACTCCATTCCTTAAGGGACATAGCTTTCACGACGCGATTGTCATGTCTTTGTTCAGTCTTGTTTCTGAAACTGAGTATGAATGACATGGTCTTATAGTAATAATCATCCATGGCATCATATTTTTTACAGCATAGTTTCTAAGACCTATCCCCCATCCTACTAAACAAAATTTATATTGATCCTTATCCATTTCAGTGATAGGTACATAGAAAGACCCTATGAGGTTCAGGCCCACTATCCCTCTATCCCAACAATTTAGTGTCAATTCACTAATTGTCCTATATAATGTTATACAATATACCCCTTTCTTCATACATGACACAAAACTATATGCTTTCAAACTCTGTCGTGTTTGATCCCTGCCTTATAGATAGGATACGTATGAATCCTCACTAATGTTCGACACCATACTCTGGTAAAAATTGGTGTCCCCTTTATAGGGACCCACATCCTTGGTCTGTCAATTAGTGGTGTCAAAACAGTTCCAAGGTCTTTCTATAGTGTAAGCCCTACATTCATTCAATACTCCTCTATCCAAGAGTTTCCCTCTTGTGATGGGATTATAACTACACGTACGCCCCAACATGTCATTGGTTTTCCATCTTTTGTGTATTCTCTGATTCATTTCCGCATTCTGAACTAGGTGGACATTGATTCCCAACTATGGGGATAATTAGGAACCCTCCATGAGGTTCAAACTAATCTCCCTTTTCCCTTTCTAGTCTTTTTATATAGCCTTTATGTTTCATGATTATCATGAATAAATACGAAGTTCTTACATCCAATGGATTTCATCCATGGGTCTATTCCCTCTAGACACCACCTTAGGGGACTCATCACCACATCCTAGAACAATGTAGACTTCGATACCCCACCATAGGCATAAATAGAAAATATCAATAAGGATAATTCCCAAAGCCATTATCCTCACGTCAGTTTCATCCCATTCATTTCACCAAATTCATTCAACCTTCCATCATGCTTTCGGATTCTTACTCTAGCCACCACATCCATGTGAGATCATTCCATCTATCCAATTACAGCCCATTATGGAACCCATGTAGACAAAAATGAATAGGCCCCTCACAATCCATAACCATCCAATGAAGAGTGTCCGTCTTGATATTGGTCGTTGACAATGTGTAAGGCCCAACATGTATTTGGGTTGTTGTACATTGTGTACAACCAGATTTATCACCCCCTTAAAACAATGTGGTTTCTGATCACTAACATATATATATGTAATCTTGGAATACTCCTTTAGGATCAATCCAAGTAATTGTTAAACACTGTTCTTCCCCTTTCTAGGGTGTAATCTACCTGATCCACCCTCAACGGTGTCCAGGTCTGCCTTCACGGTGTGATATATTCCCATTATGAGACACACCACCATAGGTCCTCTACCATTGAGTGTTTTGATCCATACATTGGGTGTCACAACTTCTAGGGTTCACTCTCTAGGATCCTCCATCAGTGGAGTCCAGATCAGCCTTCATGGTGTGACCTCTTCCCTTTGTGGGACACACCACAACGGATCCACTATTATAAAGCATTACGATCAATCCATCTAGTTTCCCCACTTATGGGGTAAAATATCATTGCAAACCCCTCACTGGTGCTTAGATGAGCCTTCACATTGTGTAACTTTTCAATTTATGGGACACACAACCATGGTTCATCACTAGAGGAACTCCCACCCAAACAATTGTAAACCATCTTGGTTCTCCCTTTATCGGATCTACTTCATTTATCATTCTCCAAGGGATATTTTAATAACTTTTATCCCATCACCATAATATGTTGTACTCATTGAATACCCCATGTTGAACATGGAATGTTTGAGGAAATCCTCAAAATCTACACCTTGGGATTCCTTCTCTACAAGACGTTAAATTTATGGAATACCCTAAGTTAATCATGGGAGGATGACGAAAATCTCAGAGCCATGAATATAGAATATGATACCCCATGAAAAAATGGGATTCCATGGATTCTTTCCTCCTTGATATGATCTCCTATGAGGAAGAATAGTGTTGACCAATGTCCACGCATCCAGAGATTCCCTGACAGATTTGATGTTATCATCTACTCTGATCGGAGGATGTTCCCCTATCAAGACCCCTTGGAATGTCCTAATAAAATAAATGTAATTAAAAGATGTCCACAAATAATTGGCACCATGAAGAGTATCACAAACAATGCATTACTCATTATGGGAGACCTAGAGAAGTTCGAAAATTATAATTAGACATCCTTGGAAGGAGAGTCTAACATCCCATCATCCTGTTTCAATCAAGAAGAAAAAATTACCGATTAAGTGACAGATGTTCCCAACCTTTGGAATGTTGGATTATGGGGCAACATAAAACTAGTGTGTACTCCATGGATGGATGCACACCCAATCAAAATCATTAGAAACAATGTACATGTGACTCGAGATTGACCATAACATCATGGGTTAGGTAGAATGAGAGCACAAAGGGATAGATTGTCACAGGATTATTAGGACGATGGTCTATTAGATTTTGCATCAAGTGGTTGACCATTTTTGGAAAACTTTCCAAGATAAATTTTTTTTGTCTCCCTTTCTATAGAGAGGTAGATATCTACATCAAGCTAGTGTAAGGGTCAACACTAGTATCCATTCCTTTTTATAGGACAGATACTATGAGGTTGCAAATATCTCAAGAAAATCTATAGGATTTGGAGGAAAATGAGTTTATTGGACTAAGTACATATTCATTATGTTAACCAATATTTTTTTGAAAATGGAATATTATACCCTCAATATATTTTTGGAAAAATATATCTTGAAAAATTTTATTATTATGAACGGGTATCCATTTCCACATATTGATGATCTTTTTGAAATGTTTTTGGGAGATCATATGTTCTTGAAAAATTATTTGAGACTTGAATTGAATCATTTACATGTTCGAACGATAAACATAACTCATATATATTTTCATAGTATGTATATTCTATACGATTATCTTGTTCGTTCATTCTGTGTCACAAATTCTACTGATGTTTTCATGGTTGTAATGAACTGAGTTTCAATCCTTATCTGAATTCATTTTTAGTGGTCCTCATAGAAAATAACTTGGTGATTACTCATAATTTATATGACCATGTAAAACATCTTGATATCATTTTGGATAACATGAGTGATAATCAATTATCTGCTATGCTCCCAAATTTTAACTTTTGGATGGATCACATTAACTTTTTAGCTCAGATTATCTGATAAAACAAGTGTCTATTTACCCCGGAGAAGATGAGATATGTTGTTTTCTAGGATGAAACATAGAATATCTTTGACATATATAGTTTTATAGTGCTAATTGGATATTACAAAATTTAATAAAGGATGTATCAAGCCTATTAGTAATGGTTGGTTGAGTACCTATAATCATTTAACATTGAACTTTACTATAAGCATGGAAATGGAGATGTTGTATCTCATTCACTGAGAAGGTTGACTCATATACATGAATATCAAGAGGCATGTAGCATGTGGAAGAATAAGTAATTGTTCTCTGAGATGGTTTGGACCGCATCCATATTGGATAGTTTGAGGATGAGGTGTCTAACTAATTCTAAGGTACTCATCCTTTGAGAGAGTGTAGTATGTGGGGATCCTCCTCCTAGTAACATGGTAGTAGAGGATGAGTTCATGTGTATCCACTATTCCATATGGATTCCAGTGGAAAATCCTGATGATATGTTGGGGGTGTTTCATGAATCAGTTTGTGAAGTGCATCTTGGTGTCACCAAGATGTACCCTTACATTAACTATTAGTGCTAGTGTCTGTTTATGAAGAAATATGTTGTAGGTTTTCATTTGATTTATTCCTCTTATCAGTAGGTGAAGGTAGAACATTAACAAAAATATGAACTTTTATATTAGTTTTCAAATCCAATGTTGAAATAGGATGATTTGAAGAAGGATTTTGTGACCGGTTTTCTAAGGTATCATCGAGGTAGTGATGTTGTGAGAGTTTTTTTTTGAATTTGACCATGAATGTTTACCATTTCCAAATAATCTTGGAGACCATTAATGTTGATGATCATGGGATTTTGTACAATCATGAGATAGTATTCTTTCATAAGTTCCTTTATAATTCCAATTTAGATAGGGATTCTCAGTTTCTGTCTCATTTAGGGATGATTTTTCCAAGGTATATGGGTAAATGTTTTCTGCAAATCATAGATTATCACCCTCAGACTAGTGTTCTATCAGAATGTGTGAAACATGTGCTTTATGACATGTTGAGATCATGTGTCATGGATTTTTCGTCTCTTGGTAGATGCATATACTCCTAGTTGATTTCTCCTAAAATAATAAATATCATGATACAATTCATATGGAATATTATGAGGCCTTTTCAGAATTATATGCCTATTTACACTTTTTTGGTTGTAGGCAGGTGAGAGTACCTTATTACTGGAAATTGTTTTTTTTTCATTTTCTCAATGCCGGTTTATGGGTTACCAGTTACCATACAGAAACTGATTCAAAATACAAACAAACACCCAAACAACATATTCAACCATACAAATTCAAAATTCCAAAACCATGCCATCATTTCAAACACGTGTAGTGAGGCATCTCGGGTAGAACACCACCATGAGCCACACCCCTGCAGCAAAAGATGTACCAGCGACGAACAACCACCATCACCGCCACAACCTAGGACGTCGGCGAAAACCCTTCAATAAGTGATGTCATACCTTCTACAATGAAATAACACCACTCAACAATTTCAATGAGGGAGGAAACCTTAACACAACTCATCATCATCACGGGTATATCACCAAATAACAAGCAGGACTGTCAAAATAACTAGGAAAAAGAACCACAAAACCACAAATTCATCTCGCACAGAAATCAAAAGCATCCACACCTCGTCCGAAAACCACATCGATAGAAATCATCAAGTGCATTCAGCACATCCTCGACCAGCAGTGGTGTCGCAAAACACTTCAAACAAAAACAAACAGCCTGCAAAAAAATACCCAAGATGCGTGAAACCAGAACAACGAACCTTCCCCCCTCCGTGCCACTCATTTAGCCAGGGCCTCGCTTCGCCTTGGGAGTCTCTCCTAGAACACGCCGACAAGTGAATTGGAAGAAAAAGCACCCCATAGCCTCAATCAATGCTAGATCCACACCAATGCAGGTCCAACACACCAGCCAGATCCATGCCCGAGCATTCAGGAGGAGACAAAGCCAGAGTTTGAGGTTGGGGTCAACTCTTTTAAAGTGTGTTTTAAAGGCTATATAACATACAGATCAAGAAACAAGGTAATACTTCACCATGATATGTATGTTCATTAGTTATTATGGAGAGATTTCATCTAGTTGCATATAATTTATATTTTCCCTAGAGGTACTAATCCAAAGACAACATCTTACTTGTATCTCAGTTTCACCTTTATCATTTTGACCCATCAAAGTTTCAATCCAAATGAGTATGAGTTGTAAACAAAGGATTAGTGTGAAGATAATCTCATAAATATAATTGATATGATCAAAAATGGTCTCTGAGGCTGTTCAGTTCTACTACTATGGGTGATATGGTAGCATGTCATTTTAGAGTATCAAATTTGTGAATGAGAGGCCGATGTACATGATTTGTGGTTGATGTTATTCTAAGGTGATTTTTGAAAACCCTTTATTGGAAAATTAAATTTGGTAATTTCTTTTAGGGGGAAGATTTTATGATGCTGTGTTTTTTATATGATTTATAGCTCTTTTTCCAATTTATATTCTTGTTTACAACTTAATGTGTGTTCCCAATGTGATCGTGTGTGTTACAAAGGTGTTCGGGGGTGGTTTAGAATCGTAAACCCATATTTTTGGAAAATTTTGTAAAACACAAGTTTATTAGAAATAGTGCGGGGCATCCCGTATGATCTGACTAACTATGCATGATGTGCGCATAGTGTTTGAGGGCCCTATATCGTTTGAGGAAACAGTGCGAAAGGAGGTTCACACCTGTGATAGAGCACATGTAGTTTTTAATATATGTTCTTTTATGGTTTGTGCATGGATAGTAAAACTATACACATTGAGCATACGAGTTTCCCTGAACACAGTAGAGGGTGCATGGTTACCACATGGTTTTTCCAACCATGTGGCTAATCCATGTGGCCCATAATTTTGAAAAATAATGGTAAATGTTCTGTTAAAATAATATTTTAGATAAAAAATATTTCACTTCTTTATCAATGGACACGAACATGGGAAGAGCTCCCTAAAAATACAAATCATTGGATTTGGTGTTTTTTTCACATTAAAAAACAAAATTGAGTATTTTCGGCCCTATTGGATTAATTCAGGTGGGTAAAACATCCATTTTTTTTTATTCCTCATTTAACGTTGGATTGATAGAGTTATCTAGCTTCAAGTTAATATTACCCATTTATAGGTTATTTATATATAGTTTATTATTTTCCCAACATATGTTGATTAAGTAGAAGATACTGGATGAGAACTCTTCTACTAACCTATGGTGGGAAGTCTATACTTCTCCCTTGTGTTTTTTTGTATAATAGATCTAGTTGTAATTTTTATTCTTGTATGAATTTTTGATGTCATCCCTAATGTTAATAGAATTATTGAATTGAATGTATTATAACATGTTAGGTATTCCATTTAGTACCTTGGGCTTTAGTTGGCAGTTTTTTCCAAAAACATAGCTACCTAAGGGGTGTCCCCTTGTGTTGTATTACTGTTAAACAATACATGGTGAGAGTGTGTGAGTTTTCCAAGTCAGAAGAAGGCCATTTATTGCAGAATTGAATCATATTATTTTACTAAGATATGATGTTACTTTTTTTAATTTTATGCATGATGTGAGTTTCCTAACATTTTTAAATGAAATATTTATATGATTGGAAAACTCATGGATTTTGAATTATTGAGAATTGATAAATGTAAGGAAAGAATGAAATAAAATGTTAATGGATTCTATGGTTGGTATACATTCGATCATGGTTTTAGTAGATTCTATGAATGTTTATTTTATGGGTCTTTAATGATATATTGGACTCCTTGGATATAGATGTATTAGTGGGACTTGATTTCATTGGATGCCATGATCCTTTCTACCCCTTGGATCTGGCTTTCATAGAATCATGTGGGTCATGATCAGTTGACATCCTCCTAGAACTAACATCCATGTCTAATTGAGATTCCATCAAGATTATTAGGGCACTCGACCAAGTTACCTTAGTCTTCTATAACATAGTTTTGAACCCTCCTAGTTTTCCCCTTATGACTATACAACATTATCTTGGTAAATTTTATATGCATAGTTTTACGGAACAACGCGGTTGATATGGTACTTCTATTTATACAAAATGGATTTGAATTTCTGATACATGGGTTATACGAAAGGGTTTTTGTTTCTATAATATTCATGTATATATTGAGTTTCCATGTTAGTTATTTATGATTTTATTTATTGCTACCATTTTATAAGATATTGAATCTTGTTTTACAGGGAACCTTGTATGGATGTACAATATCACTTTTTTGGTTACTTTTTCTATAGGAACATGACATTCAGTTTAACCATACTTATTATATTTGAAACTATGTTTATTTAATATTGAATTGCCATGATTTTTTATAGACATATTGGGTTGTGACCTACTTGGATTGTTTCTCACAATATATTCATGTCGTCATTTGGTACCCCGATAGATTATATTGACGCATATAGGGTTCAGGGAGAGTACCCATAGTTCGATGGTTGAAATTGTTTCTAGAATAGGGGTAAAGAAGTATAGGACCAACTTGAGTCTCATGATGATATATATAGATGGTTATTTTTTATATTTTTTTATTTTCATGCATGTATTATAGGGATGCATGTATTCCTATTTTGGATGATTTGTAGACACATGATGTGATCATTATGTATAGGAGAAACCTAATGGAATTATTTATATATTATTTCCCTATTTATTTACCTTCCGTATTAATGGATTATTTCATGAACTATAGACTATTATTGTTATATTTCTATGTTTAAACTCTATTAATTAGGGAATAGTCTCCCCATAGACACATTATAGGCCATCTATGCTAGTTGGAAGCCTCTGTCCTTCAGGAAGATGCATTTGAGGCCATGTATCCAAATGGACCGGGGGAATAATTTATTGGCAATGTGTGTGGGAATTTACAATATCAAATAAAATTTATCTAGTAATTTATTTTAAATAAGAAACTGATTCTTATAAAAATAGTATTTCAAATTTTTACTGAAAATTTTTCTTTTAAATAACATCTAAAAAATTAACTCCAATGTAATTTTGACATTAAAATTTCAAAAATATTATTTATTTTATTAAATAAATTTCCTATATCTTTTGATACTAATTTAGATAGTCTATCAATAATGTGACTTGTTTTATTTTTAGAAAAATGCAGTTTTAATAAAAAAATGAATTTTTTAATCGCATGTCTAGAACACAGATATGATGAATGTTAAAATTTTATTGATTAATATAAATATATATATCATTATAATAATTTACCAAATGTGATTTTTTAAATTTATTGAGTTGATACATGCTTCTCTGTTGAAAAATAGTTTTTATAAAATGATTTCAAATATTTTCATGTGATTCTTATTTTCATTTAAAATTAATTGGTCACTGAAGATTTAATTTTATATTAATGTGTACAACATATAGTTTTCTAATTTAGTTAATCATAGTAATATATTTCATTTTAATTCCAATTCTATAACTATCATGTTGAATTATAATATTCTAACTATATTTAGTATTTTATTAAAACCAGGTTTTGCATGTTGTGCATGATTATAATGAAATTATATTTAATGAAAATTATTATTTTAATATAATATACAATTTTTATAACTTTCTAACTATAATTTCAGTAATATATTTCTTTATATAGAATTATTGAACCTAAAAATGGATGATTATACTGGTAAAATCATATTTTTCCCTTTCTTCACTAGTCATCTTATGCCATTACCCACATTATATATACTAACCATAATGGTAACATGATAAATATTATATTATAATTTTTCATGATTCCTAAAATTTATAGTGGTTTAATGGTAATAATTTAGAATGATAAAGATGGTTCCATACAATATCATTTCTCTAAATAAAACATCTTATTCTATAACACAGTTTTTATATATTTTTATTCCATTGATTATATAATAGTTATTATGTACTATATTTGTCTTATGCATGATTTATATTGAATAATATGTGTCAAGAAATATATATATTACACTTTAATTAAAATTTTGGGTATATTTTACTGTCTTAGATATAATGTCCTTTGTGTATATATATATATATGATATGTTTTTTCACAATAAATAATAATAATAATAATTTATATATATTATATAATTCACCAACTAAAATCGCTCAATTTTATTTAACATAGTATTCCAACTGGCCATAGGTGTGACTCCTTAGACACAAGTGGATATTTACTTGAGTCAAGGGAATTGCTAAGTTGTTAGGGAGAATTAACTATCAATAAAACAATCATCAATATTAGCATATACCCAAACATCATCCATAATATGTAATTACTATGTAAATAAATTTAGAACATATCAATGGAATAGTGATTGAAAATTGAATAACATTGTCTTACATCCCTTCCGACCCCCATCAAGGTGATTAGATATTAAAAAATAGGATGTATAAAATAAAAAATGCTTATCTACAACATTATCAAGACTCATCTACACAATATATGTAATCACTATATAAAAGACACTACCCAATCCACTGTGAAATATGTGGTTAACCTGCATCTAAACATCTTGGATATACATACACCAGGGTTCCCCGACAAGGTCCAGCAAATATTTTAGAGTATGTTCTCATCATTTTCACTTAATATATCCAATAATATACATATTTATTTATATCAAAATAAATTAATAATATTAATAGAAAATAATAATACATATTGAGGAATCATTTTCTAACTAAAACATAATAATAATAGACCCTACCTGACATGACCAATGCTAGATAATAATTAGCCTCATGCTTGAATCTCAACCCATAGAAAGGAACTCAGGGTGTGTTGTCATACCATGTATTGAAAACTACCATTTAATTTTTAGTAGATACCATACAAAATATCAACTATATTTTATCATAAACCAACCTCAATCATCCCACTCTGGGTAGGGTCCCACAAAAAAAACATATACCAGTACCTATTCACCCAAGTTGATTCCAAGCATCCAAAATCCTTCCACACGACATCAATTACTAAAATCTCACACTTGAAAGGTCCCATAATCATATTCTAAATTTCCCCCTAACATTGGGTGTTATGTCAACACACTCTCACTCTAAGAGATGATATTCATCCTAATATTTGTCTATTACCTTATTATTTTGGGTTGTCTTTATCATCATCCTCTTAACCATTTAGGGGCCAAAATATTAATAATTCCAATAGGCTTTTAATAGATTTTACGATAAGAATATTTTAGTTTTGAATGAATGATTGATATCTTTAGTATTATATTTTAATGTCACAACATAAATAACATAACGTTATTGGTAATTCCTTACAATGGTGAATTAAAAGAGTGACCAACAGTCCGAGTCTAATGGTCAGATTTTAATAGATCAATGCTATCAGATACAGTTTATATATTTATTGAAATTATTATGTTCATAGTCCTTTCAGAAATAGATGTTAAGTTGAGGTAATTAGGTCATGCTTTTATAATATTCAATTTTACAAACATCATTATTACTGAATGTTCACAAGATTTTATTTTGAGTCCAAAGTGATAATATTTATGAAAAATGTTAAATATTTGTAGAAATGAATTATTTTTATGAAAAATGGAATTAGTTTCTAAGATTGATTCTTTATTACATGGCTTAATTTTCAATTATGATGTTATATTCGAAGATTATCCTTATGAAATATATTGAAGGGACTTCTATAAATGTAAAGATTAAACGTAAATAACTTACAATTAATGAATGATGAAATCATACTGAAATGATGTTTTTTGGATAGGTAGATTTTTTTTCAATAATCAGATAATGGTTTCCATAAAAAGTCATCAAATCTAGGGAATTAATAGATATCATTGAGAAGTAAATATATGGTTGATGTTTTGGTTGTAAGAAAAGGTTTTAAATAATTTTTATGAATTCATCAGTGTAAGATCCTAGATCTTGTAAAGGTATGTTCTCTATTATGTTTTGGTCAATTAATTTCATATGAAAGCCCTTAAAGAGGCTTAGGGGTGTTACGAGGGTTTGAGACATGAAAAAATAGAAAAATGGGGGTTTTCTGAGTAGGTCGCACAATCTGTACACAGTTAGTGCTTATCGTGCATGTGGTGGGATTTTAGATAGTGGCCTCTACATGGATTGTGCATGGTTTGGGAAACTGTAAGGGTACAAAATGTGGCCAAGACACATTTAGAAAAATTACAATTTTTTCAATTTGGTATTTTAATATTCAACTCAGTATTTCCTCACATTTCTTCCCTCTCCACCCTAGGAATGAACCCAATCTCCCAATATCTTCAAGAGATCGATCTCCCTCATTTATATGGAGTTATGTGGGCTATTGGATGTGGATAAAATCTCTACGAAAGGAAAATCCCATCCTTGCTTCTCTTTTGAGTTTAGGGTGGGGATCTTATTATCCTCAATTTTTTAAGATAAAAAACCCCACACTTTGGGTGAGATCTATGTTGATGTTTCTGGGGTTGGTTGAAGTAGAATCTAAGGGCCTGTCTAAGAGTGCCTTCACCTGTGGAATCGAGGTAGGTATTATAAATGTTTTATCCCATGGATTATATGTGGATTTGTGCACGTTTGGTTTCATTCATTGGTTTATATTATCATGTTTTTATCACCGTTTCCATGTTTAGGTAAAATGGTTATTAAAAAGGTAAATGGTAACCCTCATTATCCCCATGGGATGCATTGAGGGCGATGAGACTAATCTGGGGCCATCAACGGGGTGTGATGACTTTCCCAAACCAAGGGGTTTTTGTAAATAAAAAGTTAGATTACTATGTATATATGTAGATTCCTTGATAAACATGTTGATGTGATTGATTGTGTTGAATTAGAAGATATTATATGAACCTAGTTTTGGTGATAACCTAAGGGATATTAGGTAAATGTGGAAATGATTAATGACCATAATGAAATAGATTATGATATCGGTAAAAATGCCTAGTGATTTTGGCATAATGAACAAATCCTGGTGAGATAGACACGTTGAATAAATGCCTAGTTAGATAAGAATAATAATAGAGGAATTAGTCTAAATAGATAAATGATGTGAAATATTTTAAATGTGGTAATGGGTTAAGGAATGGTATTAAATTTTATGTTGTTGTTATGATTTATTTTTGCCTTTGGAAATTCTTGTGATGTTGTGTGAATGGTTTATAGATACATATATGTATATCATAAGAACATGGATTAGTAGAGTGGTGTATTGACTTGAGGTTCTATGCCCACAGGATGAGTTTGACTGAGGCACTAAACTCAACCCCTAATGTAGGGGTTATGGGAGAGGATAGAGGCTATGTTCCACAAATAGTTGAATCCACCAGGACTAAGTCTTGGAAGCATGGATATATTTCTAATGAGGATGTTAGTCCTAGTGAGATTGGATAACTGTGTGTTTTTCATCATGAATGGTATTATGTACTTTGATCCTGTGTAACATGTTGTGTTGATAAACCCATGTTAAATGTGTTGGAAATGGTATGTAATGGGAAATGGGATTAAATGGTATGATATAGAAATGATAATAAATGATGATAATGGACCTAAACTAGCTAAGGCCATTTAATCGTTTCCTTGAAAATTATTATTCATTTCCCTTTTCAATGCACAATTTTTTATATTGCAAATTTTGTAGACACCATTGGTGGTTTCCTGCTGAGTTATACTCACACCCTACTCGGGAAGCTATAGAGTACCTGAGTAGGCTTATTGTTTTCAGGTCAGTAGAAGGGAAAAGGCCCTTGATAGGCTGTTGGGTTGGTATGGGTTTACGTGGAGTGGGAACTGGACTTGGTGTTGGGACCATATTGGAAATTTTATAGTACTCTAAATTTTGGGTTTTGTTGATATTTTCATCTGTAGCATGTCATGACATATTTATTTTTGTACATGGTTGTACCTCATTTGTGGAATGGTTTCTTATTCATGTTCTGGTACTATGAACTATTATTATGCTATTTGTTTTTACATTTGTTGTTCCTTAATTTTATAAAAGGTGGTTATAGTGTCCCCAGTTGACTATTTGAACCCCCTATTCTTGTCCAAAACCATTGTTCATGGGTAGGATCACTTCTGGTCATGTAACAACCCAGCTCGGAGCACCGATTTAGTGGATCCCAGGTATGGGATATCACAAAGTGGTATTAAAGGATGTATTTCTCCTCCTTCATTGGAATATTATTATTTGGGGATGGTAGACAAGAGGTTTGGAAACTGTTGGGTCTTGGTTACTAGCTCAATCTTGGGAGTAGGTTACCCATGTAAGGGGGAAACCCAAGTTATCTACGGAGGGAATTTTTGTTCTTGATTGTGTGATGTTATAATTGAAGATATATCACCATTGTGTGATTCACATGTTGTGTGATGTGATTTTTTTATGATATTTTTCTTGTGACCTAAATGGAACGAGGTTGTGAATTCATTCATCATTGTATCCAATTGGAGATATAGGTGACATGCTTCACAGTAGGCACAAATATGTTGTGTCTGTGAGGCATGAAGGATATAATTCACCTAGCATATTGATAATTGAAAATGGAAAATGTATTCAATGAAACAATGAAAGTAGGTGACAATAATAAAGTGATAAGTGATGATTAAAAAAAATATGTGTAATTAAAGGCTTGTAATGAATTGATAATTTTGTTTGTAACATGTTTGGTGAGCCTTGTGGTGGTGTATAGTTTTTTACCACTCGTGGACCATGGCCCGTGATATAACTGCTCAGGGTGATGTTTCAAGAATGTTGAGGGTTGTTGTGGATTGTGAAGAGTCTTATTGTTATGAATATGTAGATGTTATATTGTATGTGTTCTAAATCACGTTTTTGGAATCGAGAGACATGCCGCCATGATATCAAGATTCAGTTGGGAAACAAGAGGATGTTGTTGAGAATACTCTTCCAGTATATAAGAAAGAGAACGTGGTGATCAATGAATGTGGGGTAGTGAAGTTCTGAGAGTACTTTTCTCATTTTTTGCAGATGATAGATTGGGACCCAAGGCAGGTTGCACTGAGTATGTTTGGTCTGACAATGAGTTTCAGCTACAGCACCCTCTGACCATTACAAGATAGGGTGGGCCAGAGGAAACAAAGTTCTAGATAGAGTCTATCCAGATGATAAATGATCATCTGAAGACTCCCATTGTGAAGTGAGTGATGTTGGTAGCATATATTTTGTAGGAAAAGGCAAAGCATTGGTGGGAAATCCTGGATCAGATAAAGAAATATGAGGGGATGTTGTGGAAATATTTCCAAGAAATTTTTCTAGTGCATTTTTACCTAGAGACATTGAGTCAAGAGAAGGACACAGAGTTCATAATCCCGACTCATGCATTAATGTCAGTGATAGAGTATGTTGGCCGCCTTACTGACCTGTGACACTTTTTTTCATCTTTGGTGGGGGTTGATGCCTTAGTTATGAGGCGTTTCCAGGATGGGCTGAGACACGACATCAGGTCTCATCTAAATATCATTCATTTGAAGAGGTTTACATAGGTAGTGTACCAATAACTAATTTCATAATGGTACATTAAGGGTGGTTCAGGTAGTTGTATTGTCATGCTAGCTGTTCAAAGAAGTGGAAGTTCTTTCGAGGGGAAAATGTGTGTTTCTGGAATTTTTCAGTAGGGTGGATGTGTGAAAGGTGGTCAAAAGTTTGGGTAAGACTCTCAGGGTGGTGATCAGGTGTTCTGAAATCAATGTGGTAGGCATGGGAACTTGTGTGGCCAGTGTCCTCGACCTCTAGTTGAGTGCCGGTAGTGCGGCAGATTGGGACACGTGCAGAGTTTCATCGACAACCCTTAGAAGGTTAGTATAGATGTTGGTGTTTGGAAAATTCCATGTGGGGTCAAGGGACTAGTTTCTCCATATAAGGCAGGTAACTGGAGATCCATGAGCTATAAAAGTAGGGGAGGTGGACGTGGAACTTCATGTCCAGATTGCCCATGTCAATAGGGAAGTTTTCTATCATGAATGCAACACATGTTGGAGCCTATGGTAGAGGGGAAGGTTAGCTTCTTGCAGTTCAATCTGCAAGTAGTGATGTCAAGGCCGATCCATCTAATCTTCAAGGTATGATCAATATATCTTATACTCTAGCTAGTGCATTGTTTGACACTGGTTAAATACAGTCTTTTATTTCTACCCAGTTTTTGGAAGCATTGGGTTTGCCTATAAAGAGTGTGTGTAAGGTTATGTCAATTGAAACTCAAATGGTGGTGGGGGTACGAAATAAAGATATTATACAGTGTAAGGTATGTGCTTAGGATGTCTGTGGGAATCATTTCTTGTGGGACATTATCATTCTTGAGATGTAAGGATTTAACAATATCTTTTGTATGGAATGGTTGGTGTTGTATCAGGCACATAGAGATTGTTACCATCGCATGGTGTACTTTAGATCACATGAGGGTAACTATTATGTCCATTGTGGATTGTGGGATGTTTGAGGAGGTTGTGTGGGACCGTTCTGTCAGTTGATGGTTAGGATCATCGCTCAAGTACCTCAACTTGTGATCGATGATGAAAGAGAGGAATATTATGTCTTCTCTTGAGTAGTGGATAATGTTTAGGATGTGTTTCCATAGTATTTCCCTGGTTATCCACTTGAGAGGGATGTTGAGTTCTGGATTGAGTTTCCTCTGGGAGAAGAGAAAGTTTCTATTACTCCATAGTAAATGGAACTGGTAGAACACCAGGAGTTAAATGTTTAGCTTGGGGAGTTGGAGCGTAAGTTGTTCATATATCCTAGAACATATCCTTATGGATCTCATGTCCTATTTCAAAAATATGTTGATGTGTCATTAATGTTATGTGTCGATTATCAGAAGTTAAATTAGATGAAGGTGACAAATTGGTACCATATTCCTAGAAATGATGACCCTTTTGATCAGGTGAGGGGTGCATCAATGTTTTCTATGATTGATATGAGATCGGGTTATCACCAGTTGAAGGTGAGGCCCTCTAATGTCCCGCTGACAGCTTTCACGAGTCAGTATAGGTTGTTTAAGGTTTTATTACTGCCTTTTGGCTTAACTAATGCATCAACGATGTTCATGGATTTGATGAACCGAATATTTCATCTTTATCTAGATCAGTTTTTTTTGTCTTTTTTGGTGACATCTTGGGATACTCAAAAACTATTGACGCTCATGCCTAACCTCATGACATCATTCCGAGTTCACTAATAGGGAATCAACTATTTTCGAAGCTATAAAAGTTCTAGATCTCGATTGGAGAAGTGAATTTTCTAAGTCAACCCATCTCTAAGGCAGGTGTGTTAGTTTATTGAGGGAATGTGTTGGATATTGTGTCCTGGGAGCAACCCAATATTGTTTCAGATGTTCATAGTTTTCTCAGTTTTTACCGGAATTAGCAGAGGTTCATCCAAGATTTATCTCATTTTTTAGCACCATTTTCTGGCATGAAAAAGAAGGTAATTATGTTTGAGTATTATGAGGATTGTAAAAATTCATTTCAAGAGTTGAAAAAGTGATTGAAGACTACACTGATCTTGATATAACATGATCTAGGTAGGAATTATGTCATATTTTGGGATGTGTCCAGTATCAGTATTAGGGTTTGTATGATTCCAGATGAGTTTGTTGTGTTTTATGGGTGGAGGAAATTGAGATCCCATGAGTGGAATTATCCCACTCAGGATCATGAGATGGATGCAGTTGTGTAGTCCTTAATGTGATAGATGCACTACATTTTGGGGGAACAGTTCAAGATTTATACTGATCACAAGATTCTAAAGTATATCTTTTCAAAAAGGGATTTGAATATTCGGCAATGAAGATGTGTTTAGTATCTATAGTATTAAAAATATGATAGAGTATATACATGAGGGAAAGGGAATAGTGTTTTTGATGCTTTGAGAATGAAGTCTCAGAACCCAGTGGTTCTTGAATCTAGCACCGAGTGGAAGGTGAAGGATTTGTTTGTGGAGATGCACATGGAAGAGCAGATGAAAATGGTTAGGTGACTCTAGATTCTGTGGAGGGTGAGTCGATTATTTTGTGTTATGTTAGGGAATGTCATCTCAATGATCATGAATGTTTGGCCTTGAAGGAAAGGCATAACGGTGGGGATCCACCTTCTTGTTGGGCCATTAGTATATATGGGGCTGTTTGTGTTCATGGTCATGTTTTGGTATTGGTATTCAAGTGGGAAGAGTTGATGCGGGAGTTACATGCATCAAAATGTGTTGTGAAACTTGGTTGGACAAAGATGTATCATGATATATACATGTAGTTTTGGTGGCCGAGAATTAAATAGGAAGTTGTGGGCTTTGTGGAATGGTGCATTACCTATTCATAGGTGAAGGTCGAGCATCAATGCCCATGTGGTTTATTACATCCATTTCCAATTACGTAATGAATGTGTAATTATGCGACAATAGAGTTTTTGGGGTGTCTTTCGTAGATTACTTGAATGAATGATGAAATTTGGGTGGTTGTGGATCGGATAACAAAAGTTGCTCATTTCCTACCAATACGGGAGACATACATAGTTGATCAGTTAGGTGAGTAGTATGTTTAAGAAATAGTAAGGTTTCATGGTGTATAATAGAATATAGATTCAGATCATAATCCTCATTTCACATTACGCATCAGGAAAGGGTTTCAGAAGGCTCTTAGTACACAGGTTCTTTTGAGTAAGGATTTCCACCTGTAGACGGACAAACAATCAGTGCATACAATCAAATTATTGCAAGATATGATGGGGGCTATTTGTTGTTTTTTTGGTGGTTCCTGGGAGAAGAACCTCTCACTCATTGATTTTTCCTATAACAATTATTTTTAGGTTACAATTTAGATGAAACCATTTGAGGCTCTCTATGACAGGCCATGTATATCTCTATTGTGTTAGTTGGAGGCTGGAGAATCTTAGCAGTTGGGACCGAGGCTCAGGGTGAAGACCTCAGATAATGTAGAGGAGATTCAGAAATGGATGGAAATGACTCAGAGTTGGAATAAGTTTAATGGGTATTGGAGGCTTAGATCTCTTGAGTTCGAGGTGGGTGATAGTGTGTAATTTCTGGTGTCACGAAGGTTGGGTCACCGATGGATTCAAGAGCATGGAATGTTTGCGCAGAGGTATGTGGATCCATTTGAGACTATGGAGAGGATCAGGTCGGTGAAATACCGATTGGCTCTTCCAAATTGGTGTAGTGGGATACATGATGATTTTCATGTTTTTCATCTTTGCCGGTACCACTATGACATAACTCACGTGATGGATGTTGAAAATGTCGAGCTTAAGGATGATGTGTCATTTGACGATCATCCAGTTTGTGTCATTGATCGAAGTGAGAATGTCTTGCGGTGAAATGTTGTGCCACTGGTGCGAGTACTATGGAACCATGGGATGGCTCAGGAAGAAACTTGGGAGTGGGAATCAGATATTTGAGCTCTGTGGTGCAATCACTTTTTCATTGGAAGTGCAATGAAGCTTGGAAGCTCGGCATGAGGATGGGCCGTTATAAGGTGGGGAGGTTGTAAGATCATGGATCTTGGAAATTTATGTTCTTGATTAAATTTTGGTTTGAATCCTTTGTTTTGGATAATTAATTGATTACCCATGTCCATAAGGAAAATCAGGTGTGTTCTGAGGGTTCAAGATAGAAAAAAGGGCGAAAATGTGGTTTTCTTGGTAGGACGCACAGTTTGCGCATATTTAGTGAAAACCATTTAGATAGCCCCAGAAACTATGTAAGAGGTGGGGTTTGGGATAGTTTCCTCTTCAAGGTTTCTTCAGGGTTTGGAAAACCTTGTAGGTAAACCGTGTGGCCAGAAACTTTTAAAAAAATTATAATTTTTCCGCATTGGGATTTTAATACCAAACTGGGTAGTTCCTTAAATTTATTTCCTCTTCACCATAGGAACGATAAAAATCTCTAATGATCCCAAATAGATTTATCTCCCATGATTCTATGTAATATTTGATGTCGTTGGTTATGGATTGAAACTCCAGCTATGTCTAATACCAACCATTATTCTCTTTTCAGTTTAGGGTTTGTATCTTCTTCTCCTCTATTTCTGAAGCTCTAAAACCATACTCTTTGTGTGAGATCTAGGATAAAGATTCAAGGGTTGGTTGAAGTAGAATATATGGGCATCATTACGGGTGTGTTCACCCTTGTAATCAAGTGAGGTTGTCTACAAGTTATATCCCATGGTTAAATTGTGGATTAGTGCATTTGTGGTTTCATTCATGGGTGTCTCTTCATTTGTTTTGATCACCATTGGCATTTTTAGGTAAAACTATTATTAAGAAGGTAAATGGGAACCATCTTTTTAATGAACCATACATTACATACATGGTTATTAATTCAGAATTGAAGCATACTTAATACAACATATAACAAAACCATGATAGGACCGTATATGTATAGTGTCTTTAGAAACTGGGAAACATAAACAACTACTTCATAAATCATGAACATTATCTCCCATTTATTTCATCATATCTAGAGACCCTTTTCACATATCCCATTTAATACCTTTCTTCCTAACCTAGGGAAAAGAAAACATACAGAAGGGTGAGCTAAAATTCTTAGTAAGGGTAAACAAAAGAAATATCAATCATATCATAATCATAATAACATAACATTTTTAAAATCTTAACCCGCAAAAGGGATAATAATATAATAAAATAGAATAAATCATATTATTTAAATGTAATCCCAATAATCATAACTTAAAACATGAAACATTATTCCATACACACATAATCATATAAAATAATTTTATATTAGTCAAAGCTCATTTCCATGACCATCATAGCGGATAAAGACCATTACTAAACTGAGTTCACTCCTCGTTCCAGTACTGTATCACTGAACCAGAATAACTTGATGTTCCATCCATGTCTATCTCATTAGATATAAATAATTACCCTATGTATTTGATGTAGATATAGGTCCCACCCATCTCATAATGAAACCATTCTTTTGTGTGCCACAAAATCATAAATCATAGCATAACCCAAGTAAAAAAATGGGATTCTTAAACATCATGTCATCATAACATATTCCATATGAAATTAATTTCATCATAACAAAGTAAAATAAATGTAAAAATAGGGATAGAAACAGAACCCTATATTATCTTAGATGGAAAACAATTTTGATAAAACACTTGAAGTTTATTCCTGAGGAAAATATCTTTTATACTTCAAAAACATTTTTCCGTTCTTAACATGTCATTCAATTTTAAACTAAAAAAAGTTAATTAAAAATAATCTTCAAAAAATATAAAGGTAGCTTCATGGAAATAATGTTCTAAGAAATCATAAAAATCCATTCATGTTGTATATGATAAAAAACACTCTTCTCACACTTTGGCCGGAAAAGTCAAAAAGTACCTCGTACTGTGAATGGAAAAATATTCCTTTCATATATTTTACTAAAAACTATCCAATAGGTAAAGTTGGATTTAAAAAATTGTAGGAGGATAGAAATAAAATAACATATTGAGGAAACAAGGATGTGTGTGATAAATATTCCCCAGTAAATTCTGAAGTATAAACAATCTCGGATAAAAATGAGATTTTGAGATTTTCCCTTACCTTAAGTCTGATTTTCTTCGTATGTATCTGAACCTCCTGTATAATTATTTAAATAATGTCATCGACTTATTATAGAATCATATCATTGTTATGATATCATATATAGTCATATTCTTATCTTCGTATTAGTAATATTTTATTCCTACTTGTTATTCAGGTGTTCATTACTTTATGTTCTCATGCATGTTTTATCGAATAAATTATTATTATTCTTTTTAGGTTATAGATACTCTATTTCCAGAATGGTATTAGTTTAATATATATCATATTTATTCATTCAAATCATTTATATAATCATTATTCAATGAAGATCATGTAGAATGTGTCGCATCACATCGTGGAGACGGCATGTCGTACGTATGCACAAGCGATGATATTGTTCCCATGATCATTTAAGTGTATGTATACTGTTTCATAATCATTATCACTTTAAAATAATCATATATATTTATTCATTACACCATTATACTCATCCAAGTATGGTGGGGGTGGAAAACAGATTACATCACGGCGTGGAGATGGTATTCCATACGTACGCACGTGCGGTGATATCGTTTTCCGTATGATGGATAGAAGGTGAAATAAGGTTGTTTAATATTTATAATAAAATATCATTATATGAGTGATACTTATATTATTACTTAACAAAGAAACATCTAAATAAGAAGAAGTATAATAAGAAACAAATTTTAAAGAATCAGTAACAGATATTACCTCTTCTTCGACACACCTCATTGAATCCTCCTTTTAGGGCACTAAAATTGGTCTTTGAAAAAGACCAGGACCTCTATCATGTTTCTAGTAAAGTTGATAAGGGAACTGGGTAGAGGTTGGTAGAGTATGAAGGCTCAACGATGTGAAAAGTGAAGAGGGAGGCAGTGCCCTTTTATAAGGAAGGAGAGGGGCACCTTAGAAAAAACATAATTTATTATTTTATAATAAAGTCATATTCGATATATAATAGCTCCAAATTAATTTATTTAGAAGATAAAGTGGTTATGGGTCTAAATAATCTCAACCAATTAGTTTTATACAAGTTTAGGTTACTATTTTAGCCTTATCATTTTGATTTAACTCTAAGTTAAATAATTTAACTTTTACCGTGTCTTTTTGTTTTATTAAACTATATGGTTAATAAACATACTATAACAAGCCAATAAACCCAAAGTGGTTCATTATTAATATATATATCCTTATCTATGTCATTTGTCATATAATTATATATTTAGGAATAAAATAACAATTAATAATATAATATTACTTTTAAATACTATTTCATGTCAATTTTGACACTATTTGATACTTGATTTTTGTGAAAATCATATCAGAATTATTATTTAAAAAAAGATAATTACATCAATACTAACATGTAATATTAACCGATAAATTTTGTGGAATTTATAAAAAGTCTAAAATTACTTTTATTTGTGTATTTATAACATCAATTATGTTAACATTTCATTAATAGGGTAATTACTGCATCATAATTGTGTCATAAATAAATTAAATTATGTAATGTCTAAAAATTATAAATAAAATACCATTATGTTGAAAATCTTTTTATATTTCTAATTAATATTTATAGTCGAATTACTTTTATGTATAACCCTATATAAAAAAGGTTTTAGTTATTAAACTAGTATTTTAACTATTTTAACTCCTCTTTAAATAAAATAGTAATAAATGTCCTAATCTAATCCATGTGGACTTGAAGGGTAATATTTTATCCCTATGGTTGTTTTTGGTCAAATTACACTTATCCAATAGAATTAGGACATGTGTTAGGGTAAAAATAATATCATTTTTACCCTTAATCACCCTATTTACATTTAACCATGGTGAATAAAAGGAAATGTTACTATTCACAAAATATTATTTTAATCATGTTGAACCACATTTTACTCCTTCATATTAACCATTTTTCTCGGATTTTCGAAATTCAACTCACAGAAGCAGTAAAATAAAGTTTTATGTACAATTAAAAATGCTTATAAGAGGTGGGTAAAAGGCGGTGAAAATTTCAATAAAATTTTTATATTTATGAAATTATTATAAAATTACTCCAATTAATTAAATTGAACATTTATAGGTATTATGTATCTATATTGACCTAAAATAAATTTAAATAAAATAAATAAGTATTTAAATAAAAAGTCGGTTTTTAAATAGTAACCTAGTGTTTTCACTATTCATAAAAAATTGAATGTTTTCAGAAAAATAACAAATATTCACCCTAGGCTAATTTCGATATTGAAAATCCCAAAATTAAGTACATTTTGAAAGAAAAACTTATAAAATTTCAAAAAGTGGGTATTCTTATTCATAGTGGCTAGTTTATATAACATTTTAATAACATATCATTGTATAGTGAAACTCGGTATTGCTTACAACGCAAGCTATTGAGGAAGGATTCAATTGCATGCATTGCAATCCAAGACAGTGTACTATGTAGTGAAAAGATTCCTT
The DNA here is from genome assembly GCA_963277665.1 of Viscum album. Lineage (NCBI taxonomy): Eukaryota > Viridiplantae > Streptophyta > Magnoliopsida > Santalales > Viscaceae > Viscum > Viscum album. Next base: position 1,217,267,447 of record OY728137.1, read on the forward strand.
TTGTGTAGTTTATAACATAATAAAAACAAAGTATTTCTCATAAAATCTTGGGAGTTACATTCTACCCCTCTTATAATGAATTTCACCCTCGAAATTCGTCACTTTGTAACAAATAGATGAGGATACCTCTCTCTAATCATATCCTCAAGTTCCCATGTAGCTTCTTCCAATTGGTGTTTCCTCTATAAAACTTTCACCAAGAGAGTGGAATTTTTCCATAGGACTTTTTCGCAACGATCCAGAATCTCTATCTGTTGTTCTTCAATAGAACGATCTTGCTCCAGCGATACAACTTATGAGCTTAGTACATGTGATGTATCAGGTTTGTACTTTCTCAGGAGAGATACATGTATCACATCATGACCTTGAGAGATATTTGGTGGAATATCCAATCGGTAATCTACCTTCCCAACACGATCCCGTATTTCAAAAGGACTAATATTCCTAGGGCTCAGCTTCCCCTTCTTTCTAAATCTCATTACTCTCTTCCAAGGAGATATTCATAAGAACAATTTATCACCCACTTCAAACTATTGGTCTTTTCTTCGGTTGTTGGCATTACTTTTTTGTCGACTTTGAGCTGCTCTTATGTGTTGTTGAATAGATCTTACCTTTTTCACCATCTTATCAACAAGATCTGGTCCTAATATCTTTCTTTCCCCAACTTCATCCCTATAAGTTGGAGTCCTTCATTTCTTCCCATAGAGAGCTTCATAAGGAGCCATTTGAATACTGGTGTGAATGCTATTATTATAAGAAAATTCCACCCAAGTTAGGTGTTGATCCCAGCCACCTTTGAAATTCATATAGAAAGCTCCCAACATGTCTTATAGAGTTCTAATTGTCCTCTCAGAATGACTGTCTATCTGAGGATGATATGAAGTGCTGAAACTCAAATCTGTATCTATATTATGCTGATGATTTCACCAAAACATCGAGGTAAACCTCAGATCCTGATCAGATATAATGGAAAGTGGTACTCCATTCAATCTTATCACTTCCTTTACATATATCCTAGCAAGTAAATCAAGATGAAAATCCTCTCCAATAGCAATGAAGTGTGCCAAATGCATAAGACGATAAACTATGATCCAGATAGAATTATTTCCTTCATATGTTTTAGGATGTATGGTGACCAAGTCCATATTTATGTTTTCCCATTTCCATTCGTGTATGGGTAATGGTTGTAACATCCCTTTAGACTTCTGTATCCCAGCTTTAACTTTCTTACAAACCAAGAATCAAGAGACATATTCGGCAACATCTCTTTTCATGCCATCCCACCAGAAGTACTCTTTCAGGTCCCTATGCAACTTAGTGCTTCCATGATGAATAGAGAATGAAGAACTATGAACCTCATCGAGTAGATCCTTATTTAATTCTGGGATGGGACAAACACAAACCTGATTCCTGATCCTTATTATCCCATCACAATCATGGTTGAATTCAGGAACATTTCTCACCTTTTTTATAACTCAACATCTTATTTCTGTTCTACATTAATCATCACATGTATAGATGGTTGAGCATTAATTTTAGAAATATAATATTTTTCCCCTTCCGTTATAATTCCATGATCTATCCCTTATAAATCCATAAATATTGGATCATTTTTTATCCTCATCATGGATAAGCTAGCATGGTCTTGTTGACTTAATGCATCTTTCACCTTGTTTTCTTTCCCAGGGTGATAATGAATTGAGAAGTCGTAGTCCTGAATCAACTCCAACCATCTTCTTTGGTGCATATTCAGCTCATTTTGTATGAAAATATACTTTAAAATTTTATGATTAGTATAAATATCACACCTTTCACCATAATGGTAATTCCTCCAAATCATTAATGCAAAGATTACTGCAGCTAAATCCAAATCATGATTTGGGTAATTTTGCTCATGGATTTTCAACTGTCGTGAGGCATAAGCTATCTCCATATCATTTTTCATGAGATCACAGCTAATCCCTTCTTGGATGCATCACTATAGATCGCAATCCTTTCTCCACTAAAAGGCAGTGTGAGCAAAGGTGAAATGTATAATCTTCTTTTTAACTCCTTGAAATTCTCTTCACATTCATCTGTCCAAACAAACATAACTCCTTTCCGAGTCAATTTGGTGAGTGGGTTAGATAATCTTGAAAAACCTTTCAAAAAACATCGATAGTACCCAGCTAAGCCAAGAGAACTTCAGATCTCAGTTAATGTTGTTGGTCTCGACCATCATTCTATAACCTCTGTTTTTGTTGCATCCACAGATATCCCCTGTTTTGAGATTATGGGACCCAAAAATGCAATTTTTTTAAGCCAAAATTCTCACTTTGTAAATTTGGCATAAAGCTCATCCTTTCTCAGGGTCTGCAATACAATTCTTCAGTGATCTTCATGTTGTTCCTTGCTCATTGAATAGACATGAATATTGTCTATAAAGACTACCAAAAACTGATCAAAATTGTCTTTAAAGACTCTATTCATTAGATCCATGAAGACAACAGGGGCATTAGTAAGACTAAATGGAATCACTATACATTCATAGTGTCCATAACATGTACAGAAAGTCGTCTTTGGTATATACACCATTTTGACCCTTAATTGATGATACCATGAACGAAGATCAATCTTGGAAATGTATTGAGCTCCTTTTAGTTGGTAAAATAAGTCATAAATGCGTGGGAGAGGATATTTTTTCTTGATAGTGATCTTGTTATGTTCTCAATAATCAATGAAGAGTCTCATTGATCCATCTTTCTTCTTAACAAACAGAATATGTGCTCCCCAAGTTGATGCACTAGGGCATATGAATCCCTTATCATGATTCTCTTGGAGTTGCTTCTTCAATTCCTGCATCTCAATTGGGTCCATTCAATAAGGTGTCTTTAAAATAGGTAAAGAACCGGGTACGAGTTCTATTGAAAATTCAACTTCACGATTTCGTGGAAGACCAAGAAATTACATCGGAAATACATCATAAAACTCCCCTGAAATGGGAATATTCTTAATTGTGAGTTACTCTCCAACCATTTGAGATAAATAACCTTCATTTAGTGGAATCAAGACCCATAAGATGGAAGAAATTTCTACTGGTAGGTTATGTTCTTCCTTCCATAGCTATACGGTCATAGATTGATCTACGATATGAAATGTTAGTTCCCTTATTTGGAAATTGATATGACCTTTATATAAGGAAATACAATCCATGCTAAGAATCACATCAAATTCCACAATATGAAGGATCAAAAGATTTTCAGGAAGCACTTTCTCACAAACATCAATTGGGGAAGAATTGTAAACTTTTGATGCGACTGTTGTGCCATTAGGGGTTGTCACATCTAACTCAATATCTAACTACTGAGGTAATATGATGATACCCTTAGAAAATTCTTCAGAAATAAATGAGTGGGTGGATCTAGAATGAAATAAAAACTTTACTAGGTTAGAGTGGATGGTACGTGTGTCTTTCACCACTTCGTTATCATACTCTACATCGCCAATATAAATATCATTTGACTTTCCTTTGTCTTTGGCATTAAGAGTTTGTTGACGTCGATCATCATCCACAGCCCATGGATTAGGGAATTGATTGGCATAATTCCCCATTTCCTTGCACTTGAAACATTTAAGTGTAGGAGGTGAATTCTGCGTATCCCATTCTTTATTCGCATCATTAGACATCTTCTTCCCATTATTTCGACATTCAACTGCCCGATGACCTTCTTTTCCACACTTAAAACATTTACTTGTCCCTTTAAGACAGTTCCCTCCATGTTTCTTTCCACACTTTGAGAATAATGGAAAACTCATCTTCTTTTCTGGGTGGTCTTTAGATTTTCCTTTGATTTCCATTTTCCTCTTATTATCAAACCCATATGATTGATGGGTTACTCAAATATCCATCTCAACCTTGAGAGCACATCAAACAATTTCCTCATAGAAATTTAAGTCCCTTATGGCTAATTCCCTTCGGAGACTTGGTTTTAGGACACTAAAGAATCGATCGATCTTACTCTCAAGTTGGATAATAATCCCAGAAGCGTACCTTGATAGTCTTGTAAAATTTTCTTCGTAGGTACCAAAAAATTCATCATCCTTTTGATTCAGTTCAAGAAACTCCTTCTCCAACTTTGTTCAAAGAATATGATGGAATTACTTATTGAAAAATAAGTTCTTGAACTCGTCCCATTAAATGGACTCAATTTCATTATTTTTCCTCGTATTCTTAATAAAATTCCACCATTGATCAGCTTCACCCTCTAAACAATATTCTTCTAAGATGACTTTATCATATTCAGAACATTGTAGAACTGAAAATATCTTTTTAGTTTTACTGATCCACTGTTCAGCCTTTAATGGATCAGTAGACCCACTGAATGAGGGTGGACGCTGCCTCATGAAGGATTCAACAGAATGTTGCTCCTTCCTTTGATCGTTTGTATGTCCTGCATGATTCATAGCTTTAGAATGTTTTATGAGCATGGAAACAATATTTTTCATTCCAGCTCCCATAACATTTGGTTTCTCAAGGGGACAATCATTGCATTTTCCATCACATTCTGTATTAACACAGTACCATCGGGTTCCAACCATTGACTAAAACCAAGAATAATAGTGTGAGCAACAAAAATTATAACAGGAAAACAAATTAATCAGTAATAAAATTTCACACTTTTGGACTTACCATAGTTTTTTCATGGCCATTTCTAAAACACTAATATAGTGTTCTATGTTTAGACATATACTTAGAGCTCTGACTAAGGCTTTCACATCCTAGTTTCCAATGGTTGACTATACCTGCCCTTTTATACCAACTATAACGACCCAAAATTTATATACATGGTTATTATATCATAATTTAGGCATACTTATTACAATATATAACAAAACCATGATAGGACCATATAGGTATAGTGTCTTTATAAACTGGACAAAATAAACAACTGGTTCATAAATCATGTACATGGTCTCCTGTTTATTTCATCATAACTAGAGACCCTTTTAGCATATCATACTTAATACCCCTCTTCTTGACCTGGGGAAAATAAAACATACAAAAGGGTGAGCTCAAATTCTCATTAAGTGTAATCAAAAAAAATATCAATCATATCTTATTCATAAGAACATAACATTTTGAAAATATTACCCTGCAAAAGAGATCATAATATCATAACTTGGGATAAATCATAGTAGTAAAATGTAATCCCAAAAATCATTAATTAAAACATGAAACTTTGTGGCATACACACATAATCAGAGAAAATCATTTCATATTAGTCAAGGATCATTGACAAGACCATTATAGCAGACAAAGTCCATTACTGAACCGAGTTCACTCCTCGTTCCAGTCCTATATCAGTGAACCAAATTAACTTTCTGTTCCAGCCATGTCTATCTCATGAGATATAAATATTTACCCTATACATTAGAGGGAGATATAGGTCCCACCCATCTCATAATGAAACCATTCTTATGTGTGCCACAAAATCATAAATCATAGCATAACCCATGTAATAAAAATGGGATTCTAAAACATCATTCCATCATAACATAATCCATATAAAATTAATTCCATCATAACATAATCAAATCAATGTAAAAAAGGGATAGAAATAGAACCCTATATTATCTTATATGGAAAATAATTTTGATAAAACACTTGAACTTCATTATTGTGGAAAGTATCCTTTCTACTTCAAAAACATTTTTCCATTCTTAACATGTCATACAATTTTAATCTAAAAGATTTTGATTAAAAATAAACATGAAATCCTGTAAAAGAAGCTTCTTGGAAATAATTTTCTAAGAAATCATTGAAATCAATTCATTCCATATAAATTAAAAAAAACATTCTTCTCGTACTTCGGATGAAAAAGTCAAAATGTACTTCGTACTAAAAACGACAAAATATTCTTTTCATACGTTTTAATAAAATCTCACAAATGGGTAAAATTGTATTTAAACAATTGTAGGAGGATAGATATAATATTTACTATTGAGGAAACATTTATGTGGTTATAAATATTCCCTAGTAAATTCTGAAGTATAAACAATCTCAGATAAAAATGAGATTGTGAGATTTTCCCTTACCTTAAGTCTGATTTTCTTCGTACGTATCCGAAACTCTTGTATAATGATTAAAATAATTTCATTGATTTATTAAAGAATCATATCATTGTTATGATATCATGTATGGTAATATTCTTATCTTATTATTAGTAATATTTCATTTCTACTTGTTATTTGGATGTTCATTGGTTTATGTTCTTATGCATGTTTTGTTGAATAAAATATTATTATTATTCTTATGTTATAGATACCTCATTTCCAAAATGGTATTACTGTAATATATATCATATTTATTAATTCAATTCATTTATATAATAATTATTAAATGAAGATCATGTAGAACGTGTCACATCACAACGTGGAGATGGTAGGCTGTACGTACGCACGAGCGATGATATCGTTCCCATGATCGTGGAATTGTATTGAATTGTATTTATAATATTTCAGAATCAATATAAATTTAAAATAATCATATATAGTTATTCTTCACACCATTATACCAATCCATATAAGGTTGTGGTGGAAAACAGATTACACCACGGCGTGGAGACGGTATTCTATACGTACGCACGCGCAGTGATTTCATTTTCCGTAGAATGGGTGGAAGGTGAAATAAGGTTGTTTCATATTAATAATAACATATAATTATTGAGTGATAATTATGTTATTACTTCATAATGAAAAAAATAATTATGAGTAATTATAAAAAGAAATAAATATGAAATAATCAGAAACAGATATTACCTCTTCTTCGACACGCCACTTTCAAACCTCTGCTTAGGGCACTAAAACTGGTCTTTGAAGAAGACCAGGACCTCTAGTATGATTTTAGGGAAGTTGAGAAGGCAAATTTTTAGGGTTTTGCAGATCATGAAGGCTCAATGTTGGGTAAAGAAAAGATAAAGGAGGTTCCCATTTATAAGGTAGGAGAGGGTCACTATAGGAAAATCTTAAAATATTACTTTATAATAAAAAAATGTTTAGTTTATAATAGCTCCAACTTGATTTATTTCTATTCTAAGGTGGGGATGGATCTAAATACTCCCAACCAATAGGTTTTAGATATGTTTATGTTACTATTTTAACTTTTTCATTTAGATTTATCTCTTAAGTTAAATAATTTAACTTTTACCGTGTATTTTTGATTTCTTACACTATATGGTTAATAAAAATACTATAACAAGAAAAAAGAACCCCAAGTGGTTCTTTTATTAATATATATAACTTTTTATAAGTCAATTGTACGAACCTAATATTTTTAGGAATAAAATAACAATTAATAATATAATATTTGTTTTAAAAACTATTTTATGTCAATTTTGCCACTATTTTGTACATGATTTTTGTGAAAATCATATAATCATTATTATTTATAATAAAGTTAATTAAATCAATACTAACATGGAATATTAACCTATAAATTTAGTGGAATTTATAAAAAGTATAAAATTACTTTTATTTGGGTATTTATAACATCAATTATGTTAATATTTCTTTAATAAGATAATAAATGCATCATCATTGTGTCATAAATAAATTAAATTATTTAATGTCCAAAATTTTTAAATAAACTACTATTATTTAGGAAATCTTTTTATCTTTCTAATGAATATTTATAGTCTAATTTAGCTTATTTATAACCCTATATTAAAAATGTTTTTGTTATTAAACTTTGATTTTAACTATTTTAACTATTCTTTAAATAAAATAATAATAAATGTCCAAATCTAATCCAAGTGGACCTAAAGGGTAATATTTTCTCCATAAGGTTTTTTATGGTAGAATTACACTTATCCAATAAAATTAAGACATATGTTAGGGTAATAATAATATTTTACCCTTAATTACCATATTTACTTTTAACTGTTGTAAATAAAAGTAAACAGTTACTATTCACCAAAAATTATTTCCATCTTATTGAACCAAATTTTACTTCTTGATATTAACTGTGTCTCTTGGATTTTTGATATTCAACTCACAGAAGTGGTAAACTTAAGTTTTATGTACAATTACAAATGTTCCAAGGAGGTGGGAAAAAGTCTGTGAAAAGTTCAATAAAATTTTTATATATCTGAAATTATTATAAAATTACTCCAATGAATTACATTGAACTTATATAGGTATAATGTATCTATTTTTACCAAAAATAAATTTAAATAAAATAAAGAATTATTTAAATAAAAATTTGGTTTTTAAATAGTAACCTAGTGTTTTCCCTATTAATAAAAAAATTTAATGTTTTCAGAAAAATACCTAAAATTCACCCTAGGATAATTTCGATATTTCAAATCCAAAAATGAAGTCCATTTTGTAAGATAAAATTTATAAAATTTCAAAAAAGTTGTTATTACTATTCATAATGGCTAGTTTTTATATTATTTTAATAACATATCATTGTTTAGTGAAACTCGGTATTGCGTACACCGCAAGATATCGAGGAAGGTTGCTCTTGCGTGCAATGGAAGCCAAGACAGTGTTCTGTGTAGTGAAAAGATTCATTTGGTTTTGCATATAACATAATAAAAACGAAATATTTCTCATAAAATCTTAGGTGTTACACCCATGGTTCCCCTGGGATGCATTGAGGGTGATGATACTAATATAGGGCCACCCACTAGAAGTGCCAAGTTCCCCGAACCTAGGGTTTTTATGAAGAATAAGTTAGTTTGTTGAGCATTTATGTAGATTCCCTTTTCATGCACAATTGTTTATACCTTATATTTTTTAGACAATGTTGGTGGTAGACTACTGAGTTAAACTCACACCCTACTTGGGACACTATTGGGTACCCGAGAAGACTTCATGTTTTCAGGCCAAGAGTAGAGAAAATTCCCTTTTTAGGCAGTTGGGTTGGCTCGGGTATCCATGGATGAGGAATTAAACATGGTGTCAGGACCATTGTGGGGATTTTTCACTTTTCTAAATTTTGGGTTTTGTTCATATTTTTACTTGTAGCTTGTCATGGAATATTTAATGTTGGAGATGGTTGTACCCCATTTGGGGAATGGTTTTTTGTGCATGTTATGGTATTATTGGTTATTATTCCATTATATTATTTATCTTCTATTGGGACTTAATCTGATGAAAATGGTTTATAGTCTCCTCAATTGACTATTTGGACCCCCGTTGTTATCCAACATGCTTTGGAATACATGGAGGTTCACTTATGGTCATGTAAAAAACTGGATCGGAGAACTAGTTTAGTGGCTCCCAGGTAGGGGACATTAAAATCCGATAGTTTTATTTAAAATGAGTTCAGAATGTCATCATATAAAGTTGTCAATGTTAAGGCAACTAAAAATAATTTTGAATGATATAAAATTGTTCCCAGGATCATCAGGCTGATGATTTTCATAGAATTTTGTTAGAAAAGAGAATCATAATCTATCTCTGATGGATCATTAGATAGATATAAACATAGAAAAATATAGCAACCTATTGGATGGAGGAAGTGTCTTGAGAAAAATTTGCAGGTTGGGTCAAAATAAATTGACAAATAATTTTGTTAAAGATGAATAATGTCATTATTCAAGAACCTCAATTGAAAAACCTTGGAAGATATATGTTTCTATATAGCTGTAACAGATGACGTTTGTGAAATTTTAATTTTTTTCAGAAATGTTACAAAATGTGATAATTTTGACTAGTACATTAAATTTTTCATTAATCATTATTTAAAGATCATGATTTAACAAAATATATGAGAAATGTTTGAAAAATTTCACTGACATCTATTCATTAGATTTGTTCCTAGCTTATTGGAATTTTTAATGTTTTAAATTGAACAAACATTTGAGTGAGATTTTAGTAACATGTGTACAATGTTTGAATATGAAATACACACCACGTAATTAATATTGAAAGGATAAATACATATATAAGTGGTTTTCATAAAAATGAGATTTTATGCATGTTTTTTTTGGGAGAAGTGAAATTGAATGGCAGTGTCAATGGAAGAGTCTAAAAGAGGACTTATATCATTTTATTTGACATATTAGCACCATAAACAGTGATATAAAATATACTATTACTATAGAAGACATAGATGGTGATCTGACCGTCAATTACAATTATAAAAATAGTGATTCTCTAACACTTCACCTCGCTGCTCATAACTAGTATGAAACATAATGTAGAGACCTGAAGCTTGACGTACATGGACATTACATTACATTTGCGGAATACTTAGTACATAACAAAAACACACACACAAGGATCGTAATAGTTTAGTGTCTTTGGAAACTCGGAACGTAATCTTCTAATCGTGGTGAAAGATCTTCAATATCTCCCATAAAGATCTTCCCTTTTTTTACCTAAAACCTTTCTTTATATCCTAGGGAAAAGAAAACATAAAAGGGTGAGCTCAAATTCTCAGTAAGGGTAAACAAAAGAAAAATCAATCACATCATATTCATAAGAACATAACTTTTGGAAATCTTAACCTGCAAAAGAGAGAATAATTTCATAACATGGGATAAATCATAGCAGTGAAATGAAATCACAATAATCATAACATAAAACATGAAACTTTGTGGCATTCACACATAATCATAGAGAATCATTTCTTGTTAGTCAAGACTCATTGCCAAGACTATCTTAGTGGACAAAGTCCCTTTCTGAATCGAGTAACCCTCGTTTCAGTCCTGTTTCACTGAACTGGTATAACCTACCATTCCAGCCATGTCTATCTCATGAGATATAAAATCATTACCCAATGCATTGGAGGGAGATAAAGGTCCCACCCATCTCATAATGATACCATTCTTATGTGTGCCACAAAATCATAAATCATACATCATTGCATAACCCATGTAATAAAAATGGGAATCTTAAACATCGTGACATCATAAAACAATTCATATAAGATAAAGGAATTCATAAAAATAATTCCATCACAACATAATCAAATCAATGTAACAATAGGGATAAAAATAGAACCCTATGTTATCTTAGATGGAAAATAATTTTGATAAAACACTTGAAATGAATTCTTGAGGAAAATATCCTTTCTTCTTCAAAATCAATTTCTTTTCACAAAATGTCAAGCAATTTTAAAAGAAAGAGATTTTATTGAAAATAGTCATGAAATATTTTGGAGGAAGCTTCATGAAAATAAGGCTTTATAAAAACGTAAAAATCCGTTTGTGCCGTATAAGTTAAAAAAACATTCTTCGTACTTTTGTCGGAAAAGTCAAAAAAGTACCTCGTACGAAAAACGACAAAAGATTCCTTTCATATCCTTTACTAAAAATTCACCGAAGGGTAAAATTGGATTTAAACAATTGTAGGTGGATGGAAATAATATTACATATTGAGGAAACATGGATGTGGATGATAAAATACACCCCAGTAAATGCCAAAGTATAAACAATCTCGGATAAAAATGAGATTGTGATATTTCCCTTACCTTAGGTCCGACTTGCTTTGTACGTGTCCGAACCTCCTGTATAATGATTTAAATCATGTTATTGACTTATTCCAGAATCATATTCATTGTTATTATATCATATATGGTCCACTTATGACTTTATATTACCCGTTCTTTTGTAAATTCATGTTAAAGTAGCGTTTTGGGTAAAATTGTCTCATTTGTCGTTCGTGTTTTTAACTTGTAATTATTAATATGATTACCTGGATCATGATTACTTATATCCAGAATGTAAAACATGATTTATATATAATATATATATTCATAATATACATATATATAATATATTGATAACTGGAATGAAATACACCGTTCATGGAGACGGTAGTCCGTACGTACGCATGAATGCTGTTTTTGTTTCCTTATTGAATTGAATGGAATTAAGTAGATGACATAAATATAAATATACATAAATCCAGTATCATTATTATTTCATATATTTCATTAGTACTTATTATATATACTTTATAATTATTCATGAATGGTTAATCATTGATAATGAATCTCATCGCGTCGTGGAGACGGTAGTCCGTACGTACGCACGAGCGATGATATCGTTCCCATGGTCGTGGAATTGTGTTGAAGTGTATGTATAATATTTCAGTATCAATATAACTTTATAATAATCATATATAGTTACTCATTAAACCATTATACCCATCCAATTAAGGTGGTGGCGGAAAATAGATTACACCACGGCGTGGAGACGGTATTCCGTACGTACGCACGCGCGGTGATTTCCTTTTTCCGTAGGATGGATAGAAGGTTAATTAGAGTTGTTTTCATATTTATAATAACATATCAGTATGTAAGTAATACTGATGTTATTACTTTATCATGAAACAACTAAAGAATAAGAAGTTGAAGAAGAAAGAAATTGAAAAGATCGGTAATGGATATTACCTCTTCTTTGAAACGCCTCTTTGAATCCTCCACTTAGGGAACTAATATTGGTCTTTGAAGAAGATAAGGACCTCTAGGATTATTCTAGGGAAGTGGAGAAGGTATTTTGGCATGGGTTGGCCGAGCTTGAGTGCTCAAATTGGTGTGAGGAGGAGGGGGAGGAGGTGCCCTTTTATAAGGGAGGAGAGGGGCACCTTAGGAATATCTCAAAATATTATTTTATATTAAAGTCAAAATCGGTTTATAATGGTTACAAAGGGTCTTATTTCTAAGATAAAGTGGGTATGGGTCTAAATACTATCATCTAATAGGATTTAGACAAGTTTAGGGTATTATTTTAACCTTATCAATTAGATTTAACTCTAATTTAAATAATTTAACGTTTACCGTGTCTTTTTGTTTTCTTTCACTATATGGTTAATAAACTTACTATAACATGCCAAAAGAACCCCAAATTGTTTATTATTAATATATATATCCTTATCTAAGTCATTTGGCCGAACCTTAGATTTTGAGGAATAAAATAACAATTAATAATATAATATTTGATTTTAAAACTATTTTGTGTCAATTTTGACACTATTTGATATATGATTTTTGTGAAAGTCATAACAGAATTATATGTTCGAACCAAGTTTATTAAATCAACACTAATATATCATAGTAACCTATAAAATTAGTGTAATTCATAAAAAGTCTCAAATTACATTCATTTGAGTATTTATAACATCAATTATGTTAATATTTCTTTAAAAGGGTAATAACTCCATCATCGTTGTGTCATAAATAAATTAATTTATTTAAAGTCTAAAAATTATAAATAAAATATCATTATGTAGGAAATCTTTTTAGCTTTCTAATGAATATTTATAGTCTAATATATCTTATGTATAACCCCATTTTAAAAATGTTTTAGTAAATAAACATTCATTTTAACTCTTTTAATTCTTCTTTGAATTAAATAATAATAAATGTCCTAATCTAATCCAAGTGGGCCTAAATGATAATATTTTACACTTAAGGTTGTTTTTGGTCGAGATACACTTGTACAATAGAATTAGGACATGTGTTAGGGTAATATTAATATCATTTTTACCCTTAATTACCCTATTAACTTTTAATCGTGGTAAATAAAACTAAAAAGTTACTATTCACCAAAAATTATTTTCATCTCATTGAACCACATTTACTTACTGACATCAACCGTGTCTCTCGGATTTTTGAAATTTCATTCACAGAAGGGGTAAAATTAAGTTTTATGAAAAATTCAGTTTTTTTAACTACCACTTAGTAGTTTCACTATTCATAAAAAATTGATGTTTTTCAGAACAATGCCAAAATTTCATCCTAAGCTATATTTCATATTCCAAATTCAAAAATGAAATCTATTTTACCAAATTCATAACATAGAAGTTTCATTAATTAATTTTATAATTTAATCCCACTGTTAAAATAAATACCGTGTTTTTAGGAAACAAAATATATCAAAAGATTGACACTTGATTATGTCTGGTTTAAATGTAAAATTACAACCAATGACCAACATTGTATTAAATTGTAAAAATATACTCTAAATTTAATTTAAAACCACTCAAATTAATAATTTATCACTATTAATTATTTCGATTGAAAAAGTTGTTTTTATCTAAAATTTAGTAATTTTCACTATTCATCAAAATATGAAAGTTATCCGAAAATCACCAAAATTTCACCTTAGGCTAAATTCGATACTCCGAATCCAAAAATAAAGTCCATTTTGAGAGCTAAAATTTCAAAAAATTTAAAAGGTGGTTATTACTATTCATAATGGCTAGTTTTAATAATATTTTAATAGCATATCGTTGTTTAGTGAAACTCAGTATTACGTACTACACACGCTATCAAGGAAGGTCGCGATTGCGTGTAATGCAAGGAAAGTCAAGGATGCGTGTTGTGCAAGCTCCTTTTGGTGTAGCGTACAACACAAGACATTAATAAAATTAAAAAGAATATTTTTCATAAACTCTCGGGCTGTTACATTCTACCCCCCTTAAAATGAATTTCGCCCTCGAAATTCGTCGGGGTTATAAATGGTTTACTATTCGAAAGTTTCTTTAATAGAAACCCACATCATAAAAAGGAATATCAAAACCAATCTTTAAAAACACAAGTATGAAACGTAACGGTTACCCAAATAAACTAATCACTGGGTTTCCACATAGGTAAAAATATAGATATGGAAGAGAAATATAGCCATCATGTTCTGATGGAGAGTGGTAGAGAACATGGCTATGGAAAAGCCAGAAATCACAAAGCCATAAATTTGTGATGATCAAAGGTACCATCTGATTCATCAGATATAAGAGAACTAAGACAACATTTTTGGTTTTCAAGATCATTTCCCTAAAGTTAAAGAATTTAAATTAGAATAAATACTTACTTTATTTTGGTAAAATCTCACTGTTGTTCGTGCCTTTAACAATTTCCACTTCATATCTTAAATAAATGAAGTTGAATTTGTTATTCTTGAAGTGTTAGCAGATCATGTGATAGAATGACGGGTCATTCCATCTGTCTAAAACAAAAGGTTAGCAAAAATATTATATACATAAGACGATCTATAGTGAGATTAATCGTATATGGTTCCTAAAATAGACTTATACATCATATATCATATAGCTTAATATAATTAAACTAGTTTCTACTAAACAGGGACTTCCTGTAGGCCAGTGGTAGGCGATAAAGGCCAGTCGCACTTCGGTTGTGGGTTCGATTCCCACAGCCTTGTCCGACGCGATGGGCTGTCACCCGTCCTGTAGGTTGTCCTTTTTCTAAAACTATATTACTATAACATCCCATCAATAATATCAAAAATCTTCTATCCTTAAACAATACTAACTTATGTCCAACATAATCCATTCTAATCGTTAGGCTTATCCATAATACTGTAGTCCACTCTCATGATATAGTGACAACGATTACCAGAGATTTAATACTGTCGTTGATCCCCACATATAATAAGATATATCTTGTTGGTCACATTCCAAACATTCAAAGGCCTTAATCATGTATTCTCTTGAATACCCATTGAACCATAGTGAAAACTTGAATGTAGTTAAATGTTAACACCTTCCACATACCAAAATCCTCAAAATTCTATACACTCAAACCATGATATCACTTAGTCCTTATATTAATCATGAGCTCATGAATACTGTCAAACATTTCATTTTCTCCTTATCCCTTCATTATGCGCATATCATCTGCTTTCAAAAATATTTGAATCACTTTTCATGGTTACTGGTACCTTAAAATTATTGAAAACCACAATAGAATAATACAACAATAAAAGTACCTCAACAACATTATTCTTGAATACCAATACCTAAACACTTCAATCCATCCTCTTCAATTATTGTCCTGGAATAAGTCCTTCCTTGATTTAGAAGTATCTTTTTAGGCCAGGGCATTGAGTTGGGTAATGCCCATGTTCTCCACAAATAATTCATTGAACTCCATAATAGTCTGTCACTCTATGACCCTTTTCTCCACACAGATAACATCGGTTCCTCCATTTGAGGTATTCCTCAAGGTTCTTCTTCCCTTTTTTAGAAATCTCAATCTTCTTTTCTTTATGCTCCTCAACATGTGAACATTCATAATAGTTTATCTTCCTCTTCTCTGATGAATTAGGCATACCACTAAATTTCACCTTGTTAATCATATATCGCGATGACTGATTTGGAATAATCACAAGATCTTTCTCTATAGGAATTACACAATTTTGTTGCTCATAGTCACCAATTTTTCCATTGGATTCAATTTTAACCGAATTCCTTCTGGTTCCCTCCATTAACTAAAACACAAAAAGAATCTTGTGAGAGGGAAAAATCATGTTAGGGAAAAGAACATAATAAAGGGGGAGTACCTTCAATATCTAACATCTTAGGTTTAATTCTATGATCGTTAGCGTAATTCTAGTACTATAACCTATACGTATACTTAACCTTAGGGACATCCCTAGAAATACCTTTGAAATATCTCTAGGGATCTCACTAACGTTTTCGCATCCTAGTTTTCCAAAGGTTGACTAATCCTTTCCTCTGATACAAACTGTAGAGACCCGAAGCTTGACGTACATGGACATTACATTACATTTGCGGAATACTTAGTACATAACAAAAACACACACAAAAGGATCGTAATAGTTTAGTGTCTTTGGAAACTCGGAACGTAATCTTCTAATCGTGGTGAAAGATCTTCAATATCTCCCATAAAGATCTTCACTTTTTTTTACCTAAACCCTTTCTTTATATCCTGGGGAAAAGAAAACATAAAAGGGTGATCTCAAATGCTCAGTAAGAGTAAACAAAAGAAAAATCAATCACATCATATTCATAAGAACATAACTTTTGGAAATCTTAACCTGCAAAAGAGAGCATAATTTCATAACATGGAATAAATCATAGCAGTGAAATGAAATCACAATAATCATAACTTAAAACATAAAACTTTGTGGCATTCACATATAATCATAGAGAATCATTTCTTGTTAGTCAAGACTCATTTCCAAGACTATCTTAGTGGACAAAGTCCCTTTCTTAATCGAGTAACCCTCGTTTCAGTCCTGTTTCACTGAACCGGTATAACATACCATTCCAGCCATGTCTATCTCATGAGATATAAAATCTTTACCCAATGCATTGGAGGGAGATAAAGGTCCCACCCATCTCATAATGATACCATTCTTATGTGTGCCACAAAATCATAAATCATACATCATTGCATAACCCATGTAATAAAAATGGGAATCTTAAACATCGTGACATCATAAAACAATTCATATAAGATAAAGGAATTCATAAAAATAATTCCATCACAACATAATCAAATCAATGTAACAATAGGGATAAAAATAGAACCCTATGTTATCTTAGATGGAAAATAATTTTGATAAAACACTTGAAATGAATTCTTGAGGAAAATATCATTTCTTCTTCAAAATCAATTTCTTTTCACAAAATGTCAAGAAATTTTAAAAGAAAGAGATTTTATTGAAAATAGTCATGAAATCTTTTGGAGGAAGCTTCATGAAAATAAGGCTTTATAAAACCGTAAAAATCCGTTTGTGCCGTATAAGTTAAAAAAACATTCTTTGTACTTTTGTTGGAAAAGTCAAAAAAGTACCTCGTACGAAAAACGACAAAAGATTTTTTTCATATCCTTTACTAAAAATTCACCGAAGGGTAAAATTGGATTTAAAAAATTGTAGGTGGATGGAAATAATATTACATATTGAGGAAACATGGATGTGGATGATAAAATACACCCCAGTAAATGCCAAAGTATAAACAATCTCGGATAAAAATGAGATTGTGATATTTCCCTTACCTTAGGTCCGACTTGCTTTGTACGTGTCCGAACCTCCTGTATAATGATTTAAATCATGTTATTGACTTATTCCAGAATCATATTCATTGTTATAAAATCATATATGGTCCACTTATGACTTTATATTACCCTTTCTTTTGTAAATTCATGTTAAAGTAGCGTTTTGGGTAAAATTGTCTCATTTGTCGTTCGTGTTTTTAACTTGTAATTATTAATATGATTACTTGGATCATGATTACTTATATCCAGAATGTAAAACATGATTTATATATAATATATATATTCAGAATATACATATATATAATATATTGATAAATGGAATGAAATACACCGTTCATGGAGACGGTAGTCCGTACGTACGCATGAACGCTGTTTTTGTTTCCTTATTGAATTGAATGGAATTAAGTAGATGACATACATATAAATTTAAATAAATCCAGTATCATTATTATTTCATATATTTCATTAGTACTTATTATATATACTTTATAATTATTCATGAATGGTTAATCATTGAGAATGAATCTCATCGCGTCGTGGAGACGGTAGTCCGTACGTACGCACGAGCGATGATATCGTTCCCATGGTCGTGGAATTGTGTTGAAGTGTATGTATACTATTTCAGTATCAATATAACTTTATAATAATCATATATAGTTACTCATTAAACCATTATACCCATCCAATTAAGGTGGTGGCGGAAAATAGATTACACCACGGCGTGGAGACGGTATTCCGTACGTACGCACGCGCGGTGATTTCCTTTTTCCGTAGGATGGATAGAAGGTTAATTAGAGTTGTTTTCATATTTATAATTACATAACAGTATGTAAGTAATACTGATGTTATTACATTATCATGAAACAACTAAATAATAAGAAGTTGAAGAAGAATGAAATTGAAAAGATCGGTAATGGATATTACCTCTTCTTTGAAACGCCTCTTTGAATCCTCCACTTAGGGAACTAAGATTGATCTTTGAAGAAGATCAGGACCTCTAGGATTATTCTAGGGAAGTGTAGAATGGATTTTTGCAGGGTTTGGCCGAGCTTGAGTGCTCAAATTGGTGTGAGAAGGAGGAGGAGGAGGTGCCCTTTTATAAGGGAGGAGAGGGGCACCTTAAGAATATCTCAAAATATTATTTTATATTAAAGTCAAAATCGGTTTATAATGGTTCCAAAGGGTCTTATTTCGAAGATAAAGTGGTTATGGGTCGAAATACTATCATCAAATAGAATTTAGACAAGTTTAGGGTATTATTTTAACCTTATCAATTAGATTTAACTCTAAGTTAAATAATTTAACTTTTACCGTGTCTTTTTGTTTTCTTCCACTATATGGTTAATTGACATACTATAACATGCCAAAAGAACCCCAAATTGTTTATTATTAATATATATATCCTTATCTAAGTCATTTGGCCGAACCTCAGATTTTTAGGAATAAAATAACAATTAATAATATAATATTTGATTTAAAAACTATTTTGTGTCAATTTTGACACTATTTGATATATGATTTTTGTGAAAGTCATAACAGAATTATATGTTCGAACGAAGTTTATTACATCAACACTAATATATCATAGTAACCTATAAAATTAGTGTAATTCATAAAAAGTCTCAAATTACATTCATTTGAGTATTTATAACATCAATTATGTTAATATTTCCTTAAAAGGGTAATTACTGCATCATCGTTGTGTCATAAATAAATTAATTTATTTAAAGTCTAAAAATTATAAATAAAATTTCATTATGTAGGAAATATTTTTATCTTTCTAATGAATATTTATAGTCGAATTTATCTTATGTATAACCCCATATTAAAAATGTTTTAGTAAATAAACATTGATTTTAACTCTTTTAACTCTTCTTTGAATTAAATAATAATAAATGTCCTAATCTAATCCAAGTGGGCCTAAATGATAATATTTTACACTTAAGGTTGTTTTTGGTCGAGATACACTTGTCCAATAGAATTAGGACATATGTTAGGGTAATATTAATATCATTTTTACCCTTAATTACCCTATTTACTTTTAACCGTGGTAAATAAAAGTAAAAAGTTACTATTCACCAAAAATTATTTTCATCTCATTGAACCACATTTTATTTACTGACATCAACCGTGTCTCTCGGATTTTTTAAATTCCATTCACAGAAGCGGTAAAGTTAAGTTTTATGAAAAATTTAGTTTTTTTAACTAACATTTAGTAGTTTCACTATTCATAAAAAATTGATGTTTTTCAGAACAATGCCAAAATTTCATCCTAAGCTATATTTCATATTCTGAATTCAAAAATGAAATCTATTTTACCAAATTCATAACATAGAAGTTTCATTAATTAATTTTATAATTAAATCCCGCTGTTAAAATAAATAGCGTGTTTTTAGGAAACAAAATATATCAAAAGATTGACACTTGATTATGTCTGGTTTAAATGTAAAATTACAACCAATGACCAACATTGTATTAAATTGTAAAAATATATTCTAAATATACTTTAAAACCACTCAAATTAATAATTTATCGCTATTAATTATTTCGATTGAAAAAGTTGTTTTTAACTAAAATTTAGTAATTTTCACTATTCATCAAAATATGAAATTATCCGAAAATCACCAAAATTTCACCTTAGGCTAAATTCGATACTCCGAATCCAAAAATAAAGTCCATTTTGAGAGCTAAAATTTCAAAAAAATTAAATGGTGGTTATTACTATTCATAACGGCTAGTTTTAATAATATTTTAATAGCATATCGTTGTTTAGTGAAACTCAGTATTACGTACTACACACGCTATCGAGGAAGGTTGTGATTGCGTGTAATGCAAGGCAAGTCAAGGATGTGTGTTGTGCAAGCTCCTTTTGGTGTAGCGTACAACACAAGACATTAATAAAATTAAAAAGAATATTTTTCATAAAGTCTCGGGCTGTTACATTCTACCCCCCTTAAAATGAATTTCGCCCTCGAAATTCGTCGGGGTTATAAATGGTTTACTATTCGAAAGTTTCTTTAATAGAAACCCACATCATAAAAAGGAATATCAAAACCAATCTTTAAAAACAAAAGTATGAAACGTAACGGTTACCCAAATAAACTAATCACTGGGTTTCCACATAGGTGAAAATATAGATATAGAAGAGAAATCAAACCATCATGTTCTGATGGAGAGTGGTAGAGAACATGGCTATGGAAAAGCCAGAAATCACAAAGCCATAAATTTGTGATGATCTAAGGTACCATCTGATTCATCAGATATAAGAGCACTAAGACAACATTTTTGGTTTTCAAGATCATTTCCCAAAAGTTAAAGAATTTAAATTAGAATAAATACTTACTTTATTTTGGTAAAATCACACTGTTGTTCGTGCCTTTAAAAATTTCCACTTCATCTCTTAAATAAATGAAGTTGAATTTGTTATTCGTGAAGTGTTAGCAGATCATGTGATAGAATGACGGGTTATTCCATCTGTCTCAAAGAAAAGGTTAGCAAAAATATTATATACATAAGTCAATCTATAGTGAGATTAATCATATATGGTTCCTAAAATAGACTTATACATCATATGTCATATAGCTTAATATAATAAAACAAGTTTCTACTAAACAGGGACTTCTTGTAGGCCAGTGGTAGGCGATAAAGGCCAGTCTCACTTCGGTTGTGGGTTCGATTCCCACAGCCTTGTCCGATGCGATGGGCTGTCGCCCGTCCTGCAGGTTGTCCTTTTTCTAAAACTATATTACTATAACATCCCATCAATAATATAAAAAATCTTTTATCCTTAAACAATACTAACTTATGTCCAACATAATCCATTCTAATCGTTAGGCTTATCTATAATACTGCAGTCCACTCTCATGATATAGTGACAACGATTACCAGAGATTTAATACTGTCGTTGATCCCCACATATAATAATATATGTCTTGTTGGTCACATTCAAAACATTCAAAGGCCTTAATCATGTATTCTCTTGAATACCCATTGAACCATAGTGAAAACTTGAATGTAGTTAAAAGTTAACACCTTCCACATACCAAAAACCTCAAAATTCTATATACTCAAACCATGATATCACTTAGTCCTTATATTAATCATGAGATCATGAATACTGTCAAACATTTCATTCTCTCCTTATCCCTTCATTATGCGCATATCATCTGCTTTCAAAAATATTTGAATCACTTTTCATGGTTACCGGTACCTTAAAGTTATTGAAAACCACAATAGAATAATACAACAATAAAAGTACCTCAACAACATTATTCTTGAATACCAATACCTAAACACTTCAATCCATCCTCTTCAATTATTGTCCTGGAATAAGTCCTTCCTTGATTTAGAAGTAACTTTTTAGGTCAGGGAATTGAGTTGGGTAATGCCCATGTTCTCCACAAATAATGCATTGAACTCCATAACAGTCTGTCACTCTATGACCCTTTTCTCCACACAGATAACATCGGTTCCTCCATTTGAGGTATTCCTCAAGGTTCTTCTTCCCTTCTTTAGAAATCTCAATCTTCTTTTCTTTATGCTCCTCAACATGTGAACATGCATAATAGTTTATCTTCCTCTTCTTTGATGAATTAGGCATACCACTAAATTTCACCTTGTTAATCATATATCGCGATGACTGATTTGGCATAATCACAAGATCTTTCTCTATAGGAATTACACAATTTTTTTGCTCATAGTCACCAATTTGTCCATTTGATTCAATGTTAACCGAATTCCTTCTGGTTCCCTCCATTAACTAAAACACAAAAAGAATCTTGTGAGAGGGAAAATCATGCTAGGGAAAACAACATAATAAAGGGGGAGTACCTTCAATATATAACATCTTATGTTTAATTCTATGATCTTTAGTGTAATTATAGTACTATAACCTATACGTATACTTAACCTTAGGGACATCCCTAGAAATACCTTAGAAATATCTCTAGGGATCTCACTAACGTTTTCGCATCCTAGTTTCCAAAGGTTGACTAAACCTTTCCTCTGATACCAACTGTAGAGACCCGAAGCTTGACGTACAAGGACATTACATTACATTTGCAGAATACTTAGTACATAACAAAAACACACACACAAGGATCGTAATAGTTTAGTGTCTTTGGAAACTCGGAACATAATCTTCTAATCGTGGTGAAAGATCTTCAATATCTCCCATAAAGATCTTCCCTTTTTTTACCTAAAACCTTTCTTTATATCCTGGGGAAAAGAAAACATAAAAGGGTGAGCTCAAATTCTCAGTAAGGGTAAACAAAAGAAAAATCAATCACATCATATTCATAAGAACATAACTTTTGGAAATCTTAACCTGCAAAAGAGAGCATAATTTCATAACATGGGATAAATCATAGCAGTGAAATGAAATCACAATAATCATAACTTAAAACATGAATCTTTGTGGCATTCACACATAATCATAGAGAATCATTTCTTGTTAGTCAAGACTCATTTCCAAGACTATCTTAGTGGACAAAGTCCCTTTCTTAATCGAGTAACCCTCGTTTCAGTCATGTTTCACTGAACCGGTATAACCTACCATTCCAGCCATGTCTATCTCATGAGATATAAAATATTTACCCAATGAATTGGAGGGAGATAAAGGTCCCACCCATCTCATAAATATACCATTCTTATGTGTGCCACAAAATCATAAATCATACATCATTGCATAACCCATGTAATAAAAATGGGAATCTTAAACATCGTGACATCATAAAACAATTCATATAAGATAAAGGAATTCATAAAAATAATTCCATCACAACATAATCAAATCAATGTAACAATAGGGATAAAAATAGAACCCTATGTTATCTTAGATGGAAAATAATTTCGATAAAACACTTGAAATGTATTCTTGAGGAAAATATCCTTTCTTCTTCAAAATCAATTTCTTTTCACAAAATGTCAAGCAATTTTAAAAGAAAGAGATTTTATTGAAAATAGTCATGAAATATTTTGGAGGAAGCTTCATGAAAATAAGGCTTTATAAAACCGTAAAAATTTGTTTGTGCCGTATAAGTTAAAAAAACATTCTTCGTACTTTTGTCGGAAAAGTCAAAAAAGTACCTCGTACGAAAAACGACAAAAGATTCTTTTCATATCCTTTACTAAAAATTCACCGAAGGGTAAAATTTGATTTAAAAAATTTTAGGTGGATGGAAATAATATTACATATTGAGGAAACATGGATGTGGATGATAAAATACACCCCAGTAAATTCCAAAGTATAAACAATCTCGGATAAAAATGAGATTGTGATATTTCCCTTACCTTAGGTCCGACTTGCTTTGTACGTGTCCGAACCTCCTGTATAATGATTTAAATCATGTTATTGACTTATTCCAGAATCATATTCATTGTTATTATATCATATATGTTCCACTTATGACTTTATATTACCCGTTCTTTTGTAAATTCATGTTAAAGTAGCGTTTTGGGTAAAATTGTCTCATTTGTCGTTCGTGTTTTTAACTTGTAATTATTAATATGATTACTTGGATCATGATTACTTATATCCAGAATGTAAAACATGATTTATATATAATATATATATTCATAATATACATATATATAATATATTGATAAATGGAATGAAATACACCGTTCATGGAGGCGGTAGTCCGTACGTACGCATGAACGCTATTTTTGTTTCCTTATTGAATTGAATGGAATTAAGTAGATGACATACATATAAATATACATAAATCCAGTATCATTATTATTAAATATATTTCATTAGTACTTATTATATATACTTTATAATTATTCATGAATGGTTAATCATTGAGAATGAATCCCATCGCGTCGTGGAGACGGTAGTCCGTACGTACGCACGAGCGATGATATCGTTCCCATGGTCGTGGAATTGTGTTGAAGTGTATGTATACTATTTCAGTATCAATATAACTTTATAATAATAATATATAGTTACTCATTAAACCATTATACCCATCCAATTAAGGTGGTGGCGGAAAATAGATTACACCACGGCGTGGAGACGGTATTCCATACGTACGCACGCGCGGTGATTTCCTTTTTCCGTAGGATGGATAGAAGGTTAATTAGAGTTGTTTTCATATTTATAATAACATATCAGTATGTAAGTAATACTGATGTTATTACTTTATCATTAAACAACTAAAGAATAAGAAGTTGAAGAAGAAAAAATTGAAAAGATCGGTAATGGATATTACCTCTTCTTTGAAACACCTCATTGAATCCTCCACTTAGGGAACTAAGATTGGTCTTTGAAGAAGATCATGACCTCTAGGATTATTCTAGGGAAGTGTAGAATAGATTTTGGCAGGGTTTGGCCGAGCTTGAGTGCTCAAATTGGTGTGAGGAGGAGGGGGAGGAGGTGCCCTTTTATAAGGGAGGAGAGGGGCACCTTAGGAATATCTCAAAATAGTATTTTATATTAAAGTCAAAATCGGTTTATAATGGTTAAAAAGGGTCTTATTTCGAAGATAAAGTGGGTATGGGTCGAAATACTATCATCCAATAGGATTTAGACAAGTTTAGGGTATTATTTTAACCTTATCAATTAGATTTAACTCTATGTTAAATAATTTAACTTTTACCGTGTCTTTTTGTTTTCTTTCACTATATGGTTAATACACTTACTATAACATGCCAAAAGAACCCCAAATTGTTTATTATTAATATATATATCCTTATATAAGTCATTTGGCCAAACGTTAGATTTTTAGGAATAAAATAACAATTAATAATATAATATTTGATTTAAAAACTATTTTGTGTCAATTTTGACACTATTTGATATATGATTTTTTTGAAAGTCATAACAGAATTATATGTTCGAACCAAGTTTATTAAATAAACACTAATATATCATAGTAACCTAGAAAATTAGTGAAATTTATAAAAAGTCTCAAATTACATTCATTTGAGTATTTATAACATCAATTATGTTAATATTTCCTTAAAAGGGTAATTACTGCATCATCGTTGTGTCATAAATAAATTAATTTATTTAAAGTCTAAAAATTATAAATAAAATATCATTATGTATTAAATCGTTTTAGCTTTCTAATGAATATTTATAGTCGAATTTATCTTATGTATAACCCCATATTAAAAATGTTTTAGTAAATAAACATTGATTTTAACTCTTTTAACTCTTCTTTGAATTAAATAATAATAAATGTCCTAATCTAATCCAAGTGGGTCTAAATGATAATATTTTACACTTAAGGTTGTTTTTGGTCGAGATAAACTTTTCCAATAGAATTAGGACATGTGTTAGGGTAATATTAATATCATTTTTACCCTTAATTACCCTATTTACTTTTAACCGTGGTAAATAAAAGTAAAAAGTTACTATTCACCAAAAATTATTTTCATCTCATTGAACCACATTTTACTTACTGACATCAACCGTGTCTCTCGGATTTCTGAAATTCCATTCACAGAAGCGGTAATATTATGTTTTATGAAAAATTCAGTTTTTTTAACTACCACTTAGTAGTTTCACTATTCATCAAAAATTGATGTTTTTCAGAACAATGCCAAAATTTCATCCTAAGCTATATTTCATATTCCGAATTCAAAAATGAAATCTATTTTACCAAATTCATAACATAGAAGTTGTATTAATTAATTTTATAATTAAATCCCGCTTTTAAAATAAATAGCGTGTTTTTAGGAAACAAAATATATCAAAAGATTGCACTTGATTATGTCTTGTTTAAATGTAAAATTAAAACCAATGACCAACATTGTATTAAATTGTAAAAATATATTCTAAATATACTTTAAAACCACTCAAATTAATAATTTATCACTATTAATTATTTCTATTGAAAAAGTTGTTTTTAACTAAAATTTAGTAATTTTCACTATTCATCAAAATATGAAAGTTATCCGAAAATCACCAAAATTTCACCTTAGGCTAAATTCGATACTCCGAATCATAAAATAAAGTCCATTTTGAGAGCTAAAATTTCTAAAATTTTAAAAGGTGGTTATTACTATTCATAACGGCTAGTTTTAATAATATTTTAATAGCATATCGTTGTTTAGTGAAACTCAGTATTACGTACTACACACGCTATCGAGGAAGGTCGCGATTGCGTGTAATGTAAGGAAAGTCAAGGTGCGTGTTGTGCAAGATCCTTTTGGTGTAGCGTACAACACAAGACATTAATAAAATTAAAAATAATATTTTCATAAAGTCTCGGGCTGTTACACATAATATTGTCAAACACAGAAATAAACAATGGGTACACCATGAATTTCACCTCTCCCAATGGCTACTTCTCATCCACCTCTTCGACGCCCTCTTATTCATCTTCATCATCATCATGGACACTTGATTTTGACTTGTCGGAATCTTCATCATCGCCCTTTCTTACTACATTTCCCTTGTTGTACACATCCAGAGTCTTCCCATATTTGGCATTCTGTTTCTCATCCTTCACCATGAAGGGACGTTTATCAACTTCAGTCATGGAATTCTATTTCTCTCCACCATCTTTTCCCACCACTGATACAGATTTGTTGTTGGGGTGTTTTTCTTTGAACCGCTTTCCGGAATCTTCCATAAAAATGGATAACGCTTTGGCGGGCCTATTGGGCACTATATTTATTTATCAAATGTACATGGTAAATATAAGTTGAAACAAATATATATTCTATTAATAATAAATTAATTTTTACCAAAAATGTTTTTCTATTAGTTTTTAAGAGTAATATGATGTACCTTATAGATGGTATGAGACCGAAATATCAAATCGTGAGTACCATATGGAGACGTCATATGGACATGTTTGGATTAATGAGGTTGAAAATAAGTTTTTTATCACTATAGTGTAAGAAAAATTATATGATTAAGAATACTTTCTATGAAGTAAAGATTTAAAAAATTATACAACATAGTGATAACATAGTGAATATTGTTTTTGATGGTTCTTACAGTTAATAGAAAACATTTTTATGTCATTTTATCTTAGAGAGGATCACATTAAAAATCAGAAAGACTATTGTACTATACATGATTTGATTACTCAATACTATATATAACCACCAAAAGTATTTTCTTATAGTGGTATCTTTGGTCTTGGATTGCATTAAAATTACTCCAAATGATATCTACTCTTTCTGAGTAGCGAATCTTGAAAATACCTATGTTCCTATGGGTTGAATTATTTTTGGTTTTTGAGAGGATTAAATTTTTATTAACTAAAGTTGAATGTTTTTTATTATGTAATAAAACATTAATATAAAATTTCAATGAATAACCCTCTAAACATTTAAGTGATCTCATTGATCATGATTGGTCAATTCAATTGGCATTAGATATTACGTCGCGTTCATCGACTCTTTTATGTTAGTTGAAGAAAAGGATGGTTGTTATGGATGTTGAGAACACTATAAACTGTAAAGCTATTCATATATTTGATAGAAATATATATATATTATCTATATGGGGATTGAAATACATTATATTTTATCAATTTTCTATGATGTTTATGAAGATACTATAGATGGTTTCCCTTGACTCGATGAAGGTTGTCATTAATGGTTGCTGATAAGAATGATTTTGAATATTATGGGGGAGAATGAAAAATTATTCAGAAATTTATATGTGAAATTAAAATTTTAATGTGTTATTTTCCTTGGAACAATTTATGGTATCTTGGATATGTTGAATTAAATTTAGGAATGAAATAAAAATGTGATAAAATAAATGTGACAAATTTGGATATTTAAATATGAAGATCATAAAATGAGTGATGTTTTATTTACTGGTGGATTATTTAATATATTTAATGACTTTTTAAGGACCAACCATTGTTTTTATAGTGTCCCAAGATTAACGTATAGAGACATTTCATCATTTTTCTGGAATAAAAAATACATTACACAAAACAATCCCAAACACTGTATTATTTTATTTCCATTGGAAACAATAAAAATGTAAAAAATAGTACATGAGTTAGATACATTATCTCCCACTAAGTTTTAAAAGACTAGATCCCCAAATATACATATCATACATGAAATATATGTTCATATCATGGGTATGGAAACAAAAAAATAGGCGAGCTCAGATTCTAGGTATGGGTAAACATGCAGATATGTAAGAGAAAACATGATAATAACATTAGATGAGTCTAACATGAATATAAATGATAAAAAACACGAATCATGGAAAAAATAGTAGTGTTTAATAATACATGAATCAAAATGGAAGTAAGAGAACATTCCATTAAATCATAACATAAGAATAAGACCCAGAATTGTGGCATATACATAATAATTTAATACCATTACCTATATGTCAATATGTACTACTATATATTACCATGGAACACATTGTGGATACACCTATTGGGTGGGACACCCCACAATCCAAATTCATAGCCATTTGTTCATAAATGATCAGGTTTCCCCATCATTCGATCGTTGATCGGGTTTTCCCATCTTCTCAATGTGTAATGGGTTTCCCATCGTCCCATAGTGGATTGGGTTTACCCATCTTCTAAAGTTGAAGATGAAAATAAAAATGAATACCCAAATTATTTCATGCAATATAAATCATTATCAAATTAATTTGAGGGATATATAGGTCCAACCCACGTCATAACAAAATTATATTAACATATTCCACGTGATAATAAAACATTCATCATATCTTGAACCATAAATAGAGTTGGGTTTCATAAAAATAATATCATTTCCCTTGAAATAAAATGGGTATAATAAAAATAATATCATACCATAACCCAGGGAAAATAGATAGGTCTCACAATATTTTCATCAAAAAATAATCCGTGAAAAGAAACGAGTTCCAATAGAATATAACACGTTGAAGCAGACTAGGGGTCATAAAAATCCATCCATCTAAAAATATACCATTCATGAAATAATATGAATGGTATTATTGGATCGTATCCACTGTAAATCATAAACTATAAAAAATTATTTCTTCTTATATAGAGAATGTTTTTTAAAGATCATAAGGAATATTTATTATGTTAAATAGAATTTATTTTTAAATAATTTTCATAAATCCTTTTCAAAAATCATTATATTAAAAATCATTACATTTTCATTTAACTCATTTTTTGAAAAAATATCCCTTCTTCTTTGAATATTTATTGGTTAAATATAAAAATATTATAAAACAATTTTTATTTAAAATAAAACTAAAAAAATATAAGGGTAGGTAGAAAAAATTTAAAACACTTTTGAAATTTAAAACATCATTGAAATTTTTTTTCACTGAAAATATAATTGAAAAAAACTAAAGGATTATTTTTAAAATAATATCCAACACTTCATAAATCATAAAAAAAATTTAAATATATTTGTTTGAAGATATTTCAAAATTATATAAATAAATTTTGATAACGGTTTAAAACCCATTTCTTTGAAAATAACATTGAAAACTAATAATGAAATATTATAAATCTTTTGAAAACCATTTATTTAAAAATAACACAGAAAACATATAAATTATAATAAAAATATTTTAAAAACTATTTCTTGTAAAAATAATCTTGAAAAAAAATTGAAACCATTAATAAAAAGTTTTAAAAGAAAACATATTTCAATTATAAAGTAGAAATAACATGGTATTTTCATAAAAACACTTTAATCATTATGTTAAGTAACAAAGAGTGTTAAAGTTGTATTGATAAACAAAAAAATAACGAATATATAAGGGATATGAAATTTCATTATTTATCTTGAGATGGTGATCATTATATTTCATCAATATGAGAGTATTTACAATCAATCTCAATATATGAATAGTTTGTTTCAATAAAATCATACCACATGGTAACATTGAATTATAGTCCCCATGTAGAGAAATTAAATTACATGAAGCTAAAAATAGCATTAAAAGAAAAAAATTCATGATATTACATATCGAATAAAAACATATACACATTTTAAAATAATATAGGTTTATAATATGGAATATTTATTAAATAAATAAATCTGATACATACTTACTTTATTGATATGGTAAATCTTGAACCCTAAAACTCATGAAAGAGAGATCATATAATAGATATTTAAATGCACATATATTTATTCTTATTAAAAATTTAATACATCAAACAACATGAAACACACCACATATTTGAAATAGGTGGTGAACATGGCTTCTGCCACATAGAAAAAAAGGTGAGACGAGAAAACCATTAATACATAAGTATTTTTAAAATAATGGTCCCCATGAGAGTATAAAATAATTAAAATCATTTAATATAAATATATAATGGAAATTAATGATATAAAATTTCATAATTGAGTATATAAATCAAAAAAATAATCGAGTGGTGATTATTCATTGTATCTCAAGAAAATAAAAAACGAGATGAAATCCCATTACTGTAAGTATTGAATTTATTCTTACTCATTCAAAAAACATGTATAATAAATAAATTTTAATTATATATATACCAAATAACCCTATAATTCTATCAAATTAGATATAATATTTTTTATGAATTTATATTACACATTCATTAATGATTCAACGTAACTGTTATGTTTTGGATCATAACCTGTTTATTTTTCATATATGACTTGAAATGTTATTCATGACACACTTATATACATCATGTTTTACTTATACATATAATGTAATGAATGATAAAATATAATATATAATCAGAATATATGTATTTATAATAATTAATAAAATATACATATATGAAATGGAATACATTGTTCATAGAGACGGTAGGCCATACGTACACATGGATGATGTTTCTATTTTTTTGTCACATTAAAAGAAAACTAAACGAAATATATTAATAATTATATATATATATATATAATTATTCCAGTAGAATTATTATTACATACCTATAATAAAAAGATACTAAAACCATCCTAAATACATTCAATGTAGAGTGTGAACAATCACATCGCGTTGAGGTGGTGGTGGTCCACACTTCCGCAAATGAAGTTATAATATTAAACCAAATGGAAAGCATGAATTTATGTTTTATATAATAATTAATATAGTATAATGACATAATATATATCATATATAACATATAAAAATATATTTTTAGTCATAAATCTAAATAAATATACGGGGTAATTGAAAAATGAAGAACATTGATTTGTGAGGTGGTAGTTTGTCGTCCACAATAACTGTTAGCTTGATACCCATTATATGGATGTGTTTGTTAGTGTAGGTAAAAACCCTATAAAAAATAAATATATATAGTATACTTTGGTTATAAAATAATCATTGGTTAACTTGATTTTAGGGGGTTGGTAATGAGAAAAATAGATGAGCTTACGAAAGGATGTTACCTCTTCTTTTGGTAACTCCACTTGGTTTTAACCAAATAGATTACATGGATGGATTTATTCTAAAAGGGATAATTATAGGATAAATTTTGGGATTTTGGTACCTTATTTTACCATATTATGGTTTAATCAATTGGATTTTGAGGTTTGAATAATTGTAAGGGGTGAGTGCATTTATACAGAGGTTGTGGATTGGCATTCATGTACACTTTTTAAAAATGAATTCCACACACATTTTCCCCTGTCAAGAAGCTCCAATAATAGACCCAACTAAATAAAAATTTGGATATGTTATAAATATGTTTATAACTTTTTTGGTAATGTTTCTAGGTTATTGTATTCCTTATATCAAAGCTTTAGCCCCTGTTAATCTTAAATTTACTTTATTTGTTTACTTAATTTGTCACAACCCATCCTCTGGGCCCGTGCTGTGACTACCCCAAGCCCGACTTCCATAGGCCAGGGGCTGGAGACTAGCACCAAAGGCATAAATCCCGATAACTGGGAAGGAATTTCCATTTTAAAAGTAAACAAAACACCACAGAGTACAAGTGGAAGTAAAACACTAAGTACAAAGAGAAGTGCTGAAAGGTAAATGGGCTAGAATACACACCCAAATGAATGTACAGCTACAACTGAATGAAAGTAAAACAGAAAAAGACAACAGCTGCAAGAACGGAAGCGGCTCCTGGGTCGTCCTCCTCGGATCCTACCTGAAGGGTAAGTACAGATGGCACAGCTCCTGGATCGACCACCACGGATCCTACCTGAAGGGTAGGTACAGATAGCCTCCACAATGCTCTCGCCCGTCAACCTCCTCCGAGTATCATCTCACCGTGAAGTCAACCTCTGGATACTGACTCGTCGTATAGTCCACCTACGGGTACTGACTCGTCATGTAGTCCACCTCCAGGTACCGTCCAGTCCTCGAACACTCGACCTCCATCATCACTGTCCGTCGTCTGCAACCAACACAACGAGGTGCGGGCATAGCCCGTGCAGGGGTGAGTATAAAGATACTCAGTAGGGACCCCGAGACCCTCAAGGTCTCACTAAAACAAACATGGATAACCACAAAGAATATCTCAACAGATAACCTCTACATAGGTATATGCCCATGCATATACCTAAGTTATCAAGTAAGCCATCTCAATCATGAGGAAAACACCAAGATCATGAAATCAAGGGACAACCACCACCCAGGTATATGCCCATACATATACCTAAGTTATCAAGTGAGCCATCTCAATCAAGAGGTAAACACAAATGTCATAGACTCAGCTCAAACTAGGATTTTCATTATTGAAACCGTAACTGCTAAAGAGCTCCGTCTCTGGAGTGTATAGTGGTCCTTTCACGACTCCGAGGTACTGCTCACTAACCTAAGACTGTTGAGTTACTCCTTCTGTCGAGTACCGCGTGCCAGCCACCCAAACACAGTAGTGCTTCCCGCTGGGGTATGTCACCCAAACACAGTAGTTCACACCCCCTAGTAGCCTGCAGAGGTACTCTCCGGATGAGTACCACGGGTCTGCACTGTCACACAGGTAGTGCTCCATCCGCCATGGGTCTGCACCTCAAAATGTAGTGCTCCGTCCACTGGGTTAGTCGACTCACTCCAAGTCGAGTCGGTCAAGCAGTCGTCAGGTCTCAGTCGGCTACACGGTCTCCTACTCCGCACGCTCGTCTCCGGGAGGGTCCTCTCCACGAGCTACAGGTCGATACTCCAAGTATCACAAGTCCCACAAAGAATTATCTCAAAGGACCGCCTCTTCATAGTGGTCTCAACGCAACAGACATCGCGTCAATCAGATGCCCGGTCTGTGAGTTATTAGCTTTTTCGTCCTAGGGACCCTCTAGGTTTCATGAGCGATCCAACTCGGCTGTATCTCAACTGTTCTCCGAACTCTCATAGGGTATACTCATAGGGACCATTTCCCAATGAGATCACCAACTCCACTGATGGTTCGTCAAATGGATATCTGGTCTGAAAGATATCAGCTTTTTCGTTCCAGGGGCCCGGTTGGTTTCGTGAGCGAACCAACCCGACCGCACTCCGACGGTATCCAAACCTATGGAGGAGTAAGCCAAAAGATATTTCTCACTTAAAGGAATCTATAAAAGCCTAAGGCACGTCAATAGGACGTCCGGAGCTCAAGATATAAGCGTTTCCGCTCCGATGGCCCGGTTGGTTTCGTATCCGAACCAACCCGGCCCAACCCAAAGTATTCTGAAACCTTGAGTGCAATATACTGAAACGGCCATCTCGATCTAGGGGTCGCATATCCGCTGACAGTGCATCGATCAGAGGTCTACAGCTCAACATATGAGCGAAAATATGTGAGGGGTCCGAAAACGGGGGGTCTGGGCCCAGACCGACCTAGCCCAACCCCACCTGGGTCGGCCCGAACCGGGTCCGAACCGGCTGGGCACGACCCGGCCCGACCGGCGCGGTCCGGCCAGGTCTGGGCACGACCCGGCCTGGCGGTCCGGCCGGGTGTCTCGGCGCTGGCCAAGCGACCCTGCCAAAGTAGCCGCGACCCCCCCCCCCCCCCGCCCCCCGGGCGGGGGCCGCTCCATGTCACCGGACGCAGCGCAAGGCCGCGTCCCTCGTTCCCCGGTTTTTCATGGCCGCGGAACCCGGCTCTGCGCCACGACATCAGCTGCGGCAGATTCTTCCGGCGGCGCTCCGGGCACCACCGCCCCCAACCGCCGGCGGGGGCTTCCGCGGACCACCGGACGCGCTCCGGTGGTCCAATTCGCCTGCGGTCTTCGGCATAGATCATCTCGGGACCCGACCTTCACTACAAAGCCGTCAAAACACACTCGCGGCCCGCCTCACCATCGATCGTCGATCCGCACTTAGACCGCAAACCGCGGGGTCTTCAAATCGCCTTCGCGGCCCCGACTCCACCGGCAGTTATGTTCGGCCCCAACGGAGCGGCGCGACAGCGCCGCGCTTCATCAACACATTCGTTCTTCTCGTGTCTGCACGGTGTCATTGCACTGTGCCTCATTTGTTCGTGCCGCAAAAAAATCAAAAAACCAAAGGGGAGGAGATTCGGCCGTGTTCGTTCAGTCCGACCCCCTCCCGTTAAGTTGGTAGCAAACGGCCCAAAAGACGAAGAACAAAAAGGAATTTTCACAAACAAATGAGAATCAACCCAAACAGTTTTCCCCGCAACATATTATTCCCAACCCGTAAGGAAAATGTTCACGGATCAACTAGGTAATAAGTTGATCCGTGTTCATTGTTTTCTTTAGGAAGAAAGAAATCAAGGGAATAAAATCATTCTTAAAACATAAATACCTACCTCAAGCGTTGTCGTCGAACGCGAGTTCGTCGCGGAATTAACCGTCGCAGAAGAAGAGTATCGACGCGGAAGAGAAGGATCGTCGTGGAAGAAACTTTGTTGACGTCACGGTACACGTCGTCGCGTCATCGGTCTCCGAGGGTTTGGCGTTCTTCGTCGGAGGTCGGAGCGTTCTTCGTGTTCTTTGCGTTCTTCGTTGAAGAATAACGCTTTCCTCCAAATCCTCTCCACGCCACAAGTTCCAACAGAAATAAAATAGGAGTTATCTTATTTTATTAACGCACATGAAACGTTTGAATTTCAAAAGAAAAGAAATGAACAATTAATTCAATGAATTAATTGTAACGATTTAACTACCCAATTAATGAGGCGTTTCATAACCAGAAAAACGCACGGTTGACTTTCATTAAATAGGGGGGTTGAGGGTGCATTACTTAGAGGAAAAGAAACGGTTGGGCTCATGCGGGCCCCACCTCAAAAATATCCTACCATGTGGGTAGGATATTTTGGGTTCCACCCTATCCGCTTAACTTAGCTTAAGTGGAGTGAAATAAAATAAAGTTGTCGCACCACTTTATTTTATTTCTTAACTTAACCCCAAAAATTAAAAACCACACCTGTGAAAATGCAACTCCGGAAAAGGCGTTTCTAAGCAAATACTGGTGCCATGTTTTCATCGGTGCCCTCAGATTTCAATTCCGAGTACCGGTTTAAAAGTTAGAAAAACCCGCTCGTTCGTTCACTGAACGTACCCGAGCTATACTTTGGAAAATGATTCCGGGTACACCGGGCCTCGGAATCAGGCGCCGTCAGAAACTGCGCTCTTGTAAAATTCCAAAGAAAATTAAGAAAAAAATTTCCTTGAAATTCCCAGGTCTTTACATAATTTTTAATAAAATAAATAATATTATTACTTAAAACAAGTGTAACATTATTTAAAATTATAGTATATGATGATTCGTAAAATGTAATGCATTTTATCAAATTTCATTCACATAATTTGTAGGAATTAATTAAAATTTAAGGTCACAGACGATATGTCAATGTGGGTTTTTAAAGTCAAAACATTGAAAATATTTCTATGCTTTTATATCTAATTTCAAAGTGAAATAGATTCAAATGCTACAAATAGGATCAATTTTATATTAATTGATATTATTATACATTAAAACTAATAAAAATTATAATTTATATTTAGCATTAAATTAGATGAAAAACTAGTATTGAATTTATAATTCAGTGTTCTGCATTATTCATCAAAAAAGCAAACATCATAAAAAACGAAAAATTCACCCAAAGGAAATTTTTTTAACTGTATTTAAATAATACAATCTATTTTTTGAAATATAAATTATAAAAGGGTCAAAATTAATATTTTATATCAGTTTTCTATCAATAGGTGGTAAAATTAACATTTTGAAAATTACATATTTTTATTATTAAAATTGGATTTATTCTTATCTTATGCTTATAAAAATCTATTGGATGAGTGTAAAAAATATTTTATTTCATATATAATATTTTAAAAAAAATTAACCATACTTTTTTTTTAATTTATTGAGATAAAATTTTATTTTTCATTCAAAATTATGTTTCATATAAAACTATTCTATTTATTTTTAATTAGTTATTAAATTAATTTTTATCTAAAAGGGTATATTTGACTCAGATATTAAAATAATATGTTATTAATAACTTCGATCTTGATCGCTTTGTGAGAACTATAATAATTCTTTTTCAGTATTAGTAATAGTATGTTGTAATTTGGTAAAACTAGGTATTGCATGTAACCTATATTATCGAGAAGAATCATAATTGCATGTAACACAAGAAAAAAAATTGTGTTATGTGTACCGAATTCCTCTATAAGAGTTGAGTGTAGTAAATGATTAACTTGGTGTTATATGAAATTCAATAAAAAAATAGTTCTTTTATAAAAAAATGCAATATTTAGATTTACGTGAAATGAATAATATCATAATTGTAAAATTCATTCAAAAATATATACTATAAAATTTTATGGTGTTTCATTATACCTCCATTGAAATTAATTTCACCCTTCAAATTCATTTGGGTCATTAAAGTTTTAATTATTTAATGTTCATTTCATAAAAATTCACAATGCAAAAATGAATACCAAAATAGCCTTTTAAAAAGAAGTGTTATGAACACCACAGGTACCTAGAGTAACAAAAAATATGTTTTTCATGTAAGAGAACATTGGTTGAAAGTAGAAATATGGAATTTTAGGAAAGGTGTAAATACTTATTGAGAGTGAATGGGGTCATAAATAACAAACAAGTAAATGATCCATGGAATTGTTAGGGCTTCAATGTTATAAATTTTTTATGTTTTAAAAGATCATCAATTCAACAAATCATAAAGTATTAGAACAATATTTTACTTGTATATAATTTTCCTAGAGTGGAATAATTTTCGCAAAAATATATAATTTCAATATTTCCAAAAAAAACTCACCCTTTTTTGTTCCCTGATCATTTTCCACATCATGTGATGCCTAGAAATTTATTTGTAAGAACATTGTAATCAATAGAATATATAAAACTAAACACAAAGCATGAAATGGATTATAATATCCAGGGACATTATAATAAAATTACTATTTTAAATAAATTCAATCATATGATATAGCTTTCAATGCACTAAAATACTAGTTATCCTGTGTTACGCACTTGATATGCTTTCAAGAATAGCTTACATTATATGAAAGACTTTGTTTTATCGAACAATAATATTTTATTAAAACATTATTATTTTGTCTAATATAATATAATATATTCATTTATTTAGTTTTTTTGAATATTATTAATTAACTTATGAATAAAAAATCTTTAGAAAAATATATAAAATAATTCATTTATAGAAATATAATTAGAAATCAATACAAAATCCAATTGAATGTTATTGGGATATTTTTATTAGAAAAATATTCTTATGGCCATTAAATTATTTTACACTGAAAATTATTATAATTAATATTATTTTGTGATATTAATTTATTATATATATTATATATTCAATAAATATGCATAACATAAGAACAAACCCATATTTACACATAAAAACCTATATTTTTAATGAACATTTACCTCCATTTAATAGAGATCCTATATTAAATAAATTATTTGGAATATATATAGATTAAATATGTCGAAATAAAATAATTATTTGAAATATAAATATACTAATTGGGATAGGTTGATTTTTTGGTATTTTTCTAGGAAGTTTCAATTTTTAATGAATAGTGTAAATACAAATTTTAAATTAAAAATTATTTATTTTCTTAATTTATTTACAATTTTAAATTAGATTTTTATTTTGTTTTAAATTCAAATTATATAATTAAATTTTTAATTAATCCAATTTAGGTAAATTTAATCAATTTTACATTGAAATTGGTCACCAAAACATATACAACTTTTAGAGGATTTTACTTTAATAACTTGTATTGTCATCCTATTAGTGGAATTTAATTTAAATAAAATTATTCCACTTATGTGATTTGATTTTAGAATAATGGAATTCTTATTTGTAATCATAATAATTTATAAATTCTTATATTTTCAACATTTTTTTATAAAAAAGATTATATAAGGTAATTTAAATCAATTACAACGATTAAGATGAAATTAAGCCTAATAAGGGACTAAAAAATAATCTTAAGGGCCGAAATGTCCTAGAATCATTTCCAAAAGATATTTTATGTCCATATTTAAACCCAATTAAACATTTTACACATCTTTTTCAATTATTTTGTCCACATTCAATGTGAATATGTGGCTGGAATTCTTTTTTCCAAAATATAAAAGAGTGACACTCCTCCTCCACTATAAGATAGAATCCTCCCCTCCCATATAATCACACCCATAAAGACAAATTGGTTTGACTATGATTTGATCAAATAATTCCTCAATATCCATCCCCTTAACAAATAAGGGTAAACATGTATAACAAACATTCTTTTTAATACACACTAAAACATGATTTATTACATAAAACCTTCACCTGATGAAACATATAATATCAAGTTGTATAATGTATTTGGGATTTGGAAAAATATATAACAACCTAAAACATAAAAAACAACATCTTTATTGATAAATTCCTTTACAAGACCAGAATATTTCTTCATACATAGCATTGTATGGGATAACATGAGGGCATACATGTGAAAAGGGAAAGCTATAAAGCCCAACAAGGGAGTAAAAAAGGAATAACCTGAAGAATACAATACATGTTAGGTAATAGTTATATTAATGGTTCATAAGTGAAACATGAACATTAAGACAATATATATCATTATTGTCATAACAAGGAAATTTGGCAACAACATTGTTGGGTAAAAATCCCTCAAGGTATCATTAATGATTTTTTGAGGTGATTGTTTTTGTTGAAAAAGTGGAAATCTATGTTGTGATTGTTGACAAAGAAAATAATGACGTACAAATATGTTGACAAAAGGGATTTCATGGTGTCATGTCAAGTTCAATATCTTTGGTTAACGACTAATGTTTGATTCAATAACTTCGACAAAGGAATGAATGATCTGGAGGCGGTACAAAAAGACCAGATACAAGGTGGCGCCGTTTTCCAATTACTTCCAAATTTTTGGGCTTGAAAATCGACAAATGAAGAAAATTGGTTTTTGGAAAAGTGACATCTGCGCCGTGTACTTGAAGGTGAGGAACCCTCCATGCCCAATGATTTTCCATATCAGAACATCAAAAAATGGCAAAGGGAAAAGTGGCGCTCAAGTATTGGGTAGGTTGTGCAAGTGACTTGTGCGCCGAGGAAGGACTTGTGCGTCGATTCCTAGAAGGATTGGAAACTTGCGCACCATTTTCCCTTCGTTATCAGATCATCAAAATATGGAAAAGGAAGAAGGGGCACCCATGTTTTTAAGATGGTCGTGCATGTGTCTAGGGGGACAAAAGACTTGTGTTCCCAAACTTGCGGGCCGAGGGGAGACTTGTGCGCCGTCGCGCAGGTTGTTCAAACACCTAAAAATATAGGTCGACCCCTCCTCATTCAGCATGAGATCAAGACATAGAGAAAATCAGAGCTCCCATCGCGTAGGTGTTGGTGTCACGTAAGTGGTGGTGGTCGCGCTAATAGGACTTACGCGCCTGTTTTGAAGAAGTGTGGTTGTTGTTAGTTGCGCGCCAATATTGGTTTGGGCGTAAAGGAAAGTGAGTCGCGCATGTTTGGAGTTGTAGAAGATTGTGTCATGAAAGTTGTTGAGGTAGACTTGCGTACCAGTTATAACTTGTGCATCGATTCATGCATGTCGCCTTAGACAAGGGTGCCACGTAAGGTTGATTCACAGTTGTATTTCTGGGCTTTGGGAATGCTGGAATACTGCCCGATACCTTAGGTGCAAAGTGAGATTCATCTATGGGTGAAAGATGGACTTCAACATAGAATCTACATACAATAGAGGATTCATTCACTAGTGATAATAAATATAACTACTGGTCTATAAACTGTTAGTGGATCCATTCTAGAGTAGTGAGTAAATGATGAGGAAAAAGATGATCCTCTCCACTGGAAGTGAGCCAGAGAGAGAGAAACATGGAGTGACCCTTTGAAAAGTAGTGATCTGACCCTAAACCTTGTAAAGGCAGTGATCCAGGGAATAAAAGTGATCTAGAACAAACCTTGTAAATAGAAGTGTGTTTCATGATTTTGGTACAGTGGCAGATCACCGTTGTATTCTCCTTGGACTTAGCCTAGTGAGGGTGAACTAAGAAATTTTTTTTCTGTCATGTGCATGCTTTACTTTTGCTTATATTGTGAAACAGGAAGAGAGAGAAGAGTTTTTTGTTTATAAGCAAAACAAGATCAGAATGAGCTATAATTTTTAAT
Source organism: Viscum album (assembly GCA_963277665.1). Lineage (NCBI taxonomy): Eukaryota > Viridiplantae > Streptophyta > Magnoliopsida > Santalales > Viscaceae > Viscum > Viscum album. Next base: position 1,217,308,724 of record OY728137.1, read on the forward strand.
TATTCATACTCTGATTCACCCCGTCCCCTCTCAGTGTATTCATCCTAGTGAACCTAACAAACATGTATCATGGTATTAGCATGATCTATGGCTCATTGCACATGGATCAGGAGTAAAACTTCATTTCACCTGAATTAGAATGATTAAAACCTTATTTCATTTGACATATCACGATAATAATTTTTACCCAATGCATTATATCACTATTAGGGCACACCCTTCTTAATCATTTCATTTCATGTATAAGTGTGACATAAAAATCATACAAACTAAGTTAATTAAAAACAATCAGTTATTCCACAATAAATAAATATTGAATTCATAAATGAAACTATATAATAAATAAGTAAATGTGCATAAAGGTGAATACCCTTGACAGAGAAATGGGCATGGTATTCACTACACAATGAATTTGGTTTGAAAAAACCCGGTGCAATTTTGGCATCATAACTGTGTGACATAAGAATTTGTAAAAATGATTGATGTTAAAGATAGGGGTGTGTAATAATATTTAAGTTAAATGGATAGTACTGGGGTCATATAGATAAAAATTCCCAATATATGAAATTAAATTTAGTTTCATAATAAAAAATAATTTCATGAATGTAAATTAGAAGAGAGAAATTATAGGTGGAATTTCGGTATGGCAACATGTGTACATGGGAGGAACTAATGAGATATAAAAGGGATATATAATTATTCAAAACATAGATATGGAATTATGGGAATGGTGGTAAATAATACCAAAACATTTCTAATTAAAAATAAATGGGAATAACAACATAATAAAAATTGGACAAAATTGAGAAAGCAAGAAACCCCGTACGAAATTTCCACATGGTAAAAGGTATACATAGAAGAAATAGATGAGATAGAAAAGGGTATATCATCATTCAAACATAAATATAACAGTATAGGGGAGGTGAAAATTGAAAACCAAAAATTTTTAATTGAAAATAAAAGGGCATAATAATATTAAGAAACATGGATAGAATGAGAAAGGAAATAATCCCTTATATGGACGTGTGATCCCAAAGGCTTGGGAGAGGCTTGAGGGAGTCTTATTTGGGTCTTGGGGAACATTGTAAGGATTTTGGAGAGTGGATTGAAGAGTTGGACGAGCTCCAAAGGCTATTATTGAAGAGAAAGATAAATCTTGGGTGTGTTTACATGGGAAAGGGGAGGTAAATCTTTATTATTTAGGTTTTGGGAACCACATATTAAAATAATCAAACTACAAACCAAAAAATGGTTTTTTGCAAATGGGGTTTTAAAAAAGAGAGTGGAATAAATTAATTTGTTAGGCCAATGTCTAATATTATTAAAATATAAGGCTTAATTTTTTGGATATGAGTCACTCTCATGGAAATCATTTTAAAAAGATAAAATGTTTTATAAGTCTTGGAGGGTCCACTAAAGATTTATAAAATAATAAAAAAACATAAAATCACATTATTTTAATGGAAAAAAATATATTTATTGGACAAATCGTTTATATTATTTTATTACAATATTATTAGGTCATTATGTTGTTATAAAACACAATATATAATTAAACAATATTTAATTTTTAACCAAAAATTCGAATGACTCCAAAAATTATGAGAAATTCACCATTGGATAATTTATAAAACCAGATTCCAAATATAATGTTCTTATTATCTAAATAATTTTTCATATATGTGAATTTTTTAATTTATATTAAAGATAGACATTTATCGAACATTCAAGGGTTTTGAAAAAAACGGCCTTCAAACATTAATTCAAATTTCAATTGTATTACTAAAGATTATATAATAATTTATTTTTGAGAAGTAATTTATTAATAACTATTTATTAATATATTATTTAATTAAAAAATCCATTAATTCATCCAAATAGATTACGTAATCTTGTATTAAGTAAAAAGATACTATTTATGTTTTAAAAACCATTTCCAAAGTAACGATATTAAAATGTATGTATATTATTTAAAAAATAATGTATATAATCATAGTTCCAGGGTCTTGTTACATAACCCCTCATGACACCCACATATGACATAAGGGTCAGGTGTGCGATGGTGATAGACTCTTAGGGTGGATCGGAAGACAACGCTTAGGCAGTAATCTATAACAACTTCCTCTTCTCATATAGGTGGTTCCTCTTGGTCTTAGCATGTTGAAGATCACCGTGGGAGTGATCATTATAGAATCATAGTGATTCCACATCATTTCTGAGCTCTAATAAATGGTCTTCGTATGGAGTAATTCTACTGGATGAGGAAATCACTTCATTTGTCTATGTAAATTGGATTTGTTAAAGACCTGTATTTATACTAATCATGTGATCACTATTCAATTAATATATTAGCAACCATCACAATTCATAACAGTATTTTGAAATAAAAAAATCATAAATCCAAATAAGTCCATATTCATTATATAACCATTTTACATAATAAGACATTTAATCGGGTTAAATTAATTTTTTATTACAAATTGTTTGGGTCATTACAATCTTCCCCCCATAAAATATTTCACCCTCAAAATTTCCTTTTACCACACTAAATAATATGAAGGTAACTCTTCTTCATACCTTCCTATGGTTCCCTTATTTATTCAACAAAATTGGGGTGGCACACCAACACATTAATGAGGGGTATTGACTTATTTCATAAAAAACTTTCCCAACAATATAGTATTTTCACATTATTTTCTTCATAATAGAGGCCATTATCCCAGGGTACCACCTTTGGATTGAGTAGATGCTATGGTTTAGGTATGTACTTCTTCAATAGTGATACATGGAATACATCATGTACTTGAGATATGTTCGGTGGGACTGCAAGTTGATAGGCCACTGCTCCAATGTGATCAAGGATCTCAAAAGGGCCAATGTACCTTAGAATAAGCATTCCATTCATCCCAAATCACATAACTCTCTTCCACGATGATATGAAAAGGAATAACATTTCTTTAACATCAAAATCTAGTTCACATTGACGATTGTCATCATATCATTTTTTTTCAACTCTGAGCATCTCTGATGTGCTGCAGGATGGTCTTATCCTTCTCCACTATTTTCTTCGATCATTTCCAGACCGTGGAGTTTTATCTCCCTAACATCATACCAACATGCTGGTGTTCTACACATCTTCCCATAGAGGGACTCATAAGGATCCATTTGAATTATTGAGTGGAAACTATAGTTGTAAGGGAACAAAACCAAAGGAATATGTTGATCCCATCTTCCTTTAATGTCCAGTGAGTATACTCTCAACATGTCCACAAGTGTTTGGATAGTCTACTTGGATTTTCCATCAGTTTGAGGATGATAATTCATACTAATTTTCATCTCAATATTCATAGCATGTTTAAGTATCACCCATAACATAGAGGTGAATCTTGGATCGCAATCAGATATAATCTATAGTGGTATACCATGCAACATTACAACTTTTCTGATACATATCTATACTAGTATATCCAATGAGAAATACTCTCAAATTGCAATGAAGTGTGAAGTGTTTGGAAGACGATACACAATAACCCATATTGAAATATTTCATTTGGATGTCTTCGGATGTATGGTCACAATGTCCATGGTGATGTTCTCTCATTTCCATACTGCTATGGGTAACAGTTGCATCATCCCCTTTGTCTTTTGTCGCTCAGCCTACACTTGTTGACATACCAGAAATATCGTTATATATTTAGAGATTTCTATCTTCATGTTTTCCCACCAATAATACTCTCAGAGGACTCAATACATCTTTGTGTTTCCTGGGTGAATGGAGAAATTTTAACTCCATGCATCATCCAAAAGATCATTCTGTAACTCCAAATTTGATGGAACAAATAGTCTTGACCCAAATATCACAATTCCATCTTCATTAATATTCAACTCTAAGGATTTATCTTTTATAATAGTTACCACTTTACGATGAATTCCCACATCATCCTTTTGATCATCCTTTAACCATTCCAAAAGAGAGGGATGAGAAATATTTTGTGAAAGGATTGATGATGTTCCATTATTTATGATTCTCATTTCCATCTTCTTCAAATTTAATAATATTGGATCCTTTTCAAATATCATCAATGATAGAATCGTTGTGTCCTTTCTACTTAGAGAATCGGTCACATTTATGAGTTTCCTAGGGTGGTAATGGTTATAGCAGGCATAGTCTTCGATCAGCTCTATCCATCATCACTGGTTTATGTGCAACTCATTCCGTGTGACTATATACATGTATATTTTGTGGTCCTTGTATATTTCACACTTCTCCCCAAAGAGGTAATGTCTCCAAATTTTCAAATCGAATATTACTTTGGCCAACTCCAGATTAAGAATAGGATTACCTTGAGGCATATGAAATGATTTTTCCCTTTTTTTCCTCAAATTGAATTAATGGGAGACTTTTAGAATTTACTATAAAAATATTCCCACAAACATTAACACGTGATAAAACACTTATAGAAGTTTTTTCTTTAATGATTTCATATCATTTCTGTTGGGGACTCAATGTTCATTGAAAATAGAAAAGATATACTGATAGGACCTGATTTGAAATACATTTATAAATAAAATACATTTAATTAGTGGTTAATGATGATTCATTCATCATTATCCATATTATCATAGGACTTACCATGCTCCCATTATCAAGGAGATTAATGATTCTCATCATGATTTTCAGCACTATCAATAGTTAATCATCATGGATAGTGCCCATATTCTCAACATTTATGACACAGAATCGTTTAATATGCTTTATATGAATCTTTATTTTCATCCATCACATTATCCATTATTTAATGGAAATTGGATAATTTGTGAACTTCCTTTCCACACTTAAATCATCTCCTAATCCATTTGTGACATTTCCCTTGGTGCCTCTTTCCACATTTCATTCATGAAGGAAATTTGGTCATCTTTCTCTTATCAACATTATCATATGGAATTTCATGAGATTTCATACTCCTCTTGTTTAATATCCTTGTGCATTAAAAAAAGGACCAATTATTAATCAAGATTTTTGATAGCTAGTTTGGTATTATCAAGATATGTCCTACTTGAGATCCCATTTGATAGGGAATCTGACTAGGACATTCATCAAGTTTCCATTCACATCGGTTGTTACCTATAATCCTCATATTAAAGACCATTGGAAGGAATAAATGAAATATTATGGGTAAAACACAATTGGTAATCAAAATAAAACAATAGATGACTTATAAATTACTTTAATTTCCTTAACTTATAAATTTATTGGCTTCAATAAATGTTATCAACGATCTACATCCCAACATAAATTATTAATGGCTTTTTTTATTTTCTTATTAATGGTTCATACTAGGATTTTAAATTTACCAGGAATATCCCCCATGAGTGTCGTAACCAAGATTGTAGAAATGCCCATTGTCATGTACTAGGATACCCTAGGTCATGCCTGAAACTCCTTGTCGGAGTTTTCAATCCCAGTTACATTTATGTCAGATAGGTATCTACCTGCCCGTATCCAGATAGGGCTATATTTTCTAGATATACCCCTAAATCAATACTCACCAAAACATAGGGATATTTTAATTAGATATTGTCTTTCCCCTAAGGCTTTCACTTGGGTTTTATAATCATAATCTCAAAAAATAATGAAACATATCTTGTGATACCAACTATAATGACCCTACTTTTTAATACACACATAAACATGATTTATTACATAAAACTATCACTGGATTAAACATAGAATATTGAGAGGTCTAGTTTATTTGGGGATTATGAACATTACATAACAACTTAAAACATAAAATTCAATATATTTATTGAAAACATTCTTTACACGACCAAAACATTTCCTCGTACATAGCATTTCATGGGATAACCTTAACACATACATGAAAAAAATGTTGATATATAAATCCCAGTAAGGGATTAAAAAAGGAATAACATGAAGAATAAAATACATGTTTGGAAATGGGCATATCAATGGACCATAAGAGAAACATGAACATAAAGTCATGATATAGCATTATTATCCTAACTTGGAAATGTGGCACCAACATTTAACATGGTATTTGCATGAGACAAGGATCATTTCACATGTAGAATGAGTGAAACCTAATTGATCTTGAATTATAATGAGTATACACTCATTTCACTTGATTTATCACGATATTAATCTTTACCCAATGCATTGATGCTCTATCAGTGCACACCCATCATAATCATTTAATTTCATGTATATGTGTGCCACATAGATCATACAACATGGATTAATTAAACATAATCATTTATTCCACGATAAAGGAATGTGTAATTCAAACATGAATATCTATAATGAATAAGTAAATTCTCATAAATTTGAATACCCTTGATAGATAAATGGGAATGGTATTAACTGCACAATGACATTGGTTTTGAATATCACAGTGCAATTTTGGCAGTATAACGACGTGACATAAGAAGTTTTAAATTTAGTTGATGATAGAGAAAGGGGTGTCTTATCATATGTAAATGATATGTACAGTATGGGGGTCATATTGATACATTTCCCAAAAAATGTAATTGAATTCATATTCATAATACAAAAAAATAACTTGACTGTAAATAAAGAGAGAAATTCTATACAGAATTTCATCATGGTAATAGGTGTACATGGGAAGAATTAAAAAGGAATAAATGGGGAATCTAATTATTAAAACAAATATATGTAAGTATGGGGGTGGTTTGAAATCATACACAAATATTTTTAATTGAAAATAAAAAGTAATAAAAATATATTGATGTTTGGAAAAAAATGAGAAAGGAATAAATCCCTTTCGAAATTTCAGAATGGTAAGTAGTATATGTTAAAGGCATCGAATCGAGAGAATGGGGTATATCATCATTAAAACATAAAGATGAATTTGTATGAGAGGCGTGGAATCATACCACAACATTTATAATTGAAAATAAATGGTCATAATAAATTTAATAAACATGAATAAATTGAGAAAGGAAAGAATTCCTTACTTGGAAGTGTGATACCAAAGGATTGGGAGAGGCTTCAGAGAGGCTTCATGGGAGGATAGGAAAACCTTGTAGAATTATAGAGAGAGGAGGGAAGATTTTGGTCAATATAAAAAGGCAATGAGAGATGATGAACTAGGAGCATTGGGTGGGTTTATATAAGAAAAGGAATGGAATTATTTATTATTTATGTTTAAGGCACCACACATTAAACTAATCCAACCCAAAAACCATAACATAGTTTTTTCCAATGGTTTTTTCCAAAGGGTAGTGGAAAATATTATTTTATATGACCAATGGGCGAAATTATTAAAATATTAGGCTTTCTTATGTGGATGTGAGTCACACTTTTAAGGAAATCATATTAAATAGATAAAATGTTTTAGAAGTCTTGAAGGGTCCACTAAGGCTTTTTAAAATAAATAAAATAAACCTAAAAGAAAAATATTTTTATTTAAAAACGTATATTGAACAAAAGACCAATTTATAGTATTTTATTACATCACAATTAGGTCATTATGATGTCATTAAAACACATTATATAATTAAACAATATTTAATTTTTACCAAAAAAATCAACTGTCTCGAGAAATTATTAAAAATTCACCATTGTACGATTTCGAAATCTTGAATCCAAAAATAATATTCATTTTATTTTAATTATTTTCTAAATACTTGAATTTTTACGATTAATATAAAAACTGATATTTATTGAAAAGTCATGGGTTTTGACAAAAACTGCATTCAATTATTAATAGAAATTACAATTGTATTCCTAAAAATTATATAATCATTTATTTCGTGAAATTAATTTATAAATAAAATTTAATTCAAATAAAATTTAATTAAAAAATAAATAAATTATTATAAATAGATTTATTAATTAGGTATTAACTAAATGAATACTATTTGTTCTTTAAAAAGCATTTACAATGTAACAATATAAGACTGAATGAATATTATTAAAAAAAATCCACGTAATCATAGTGCTAGGGTGTTGTTACATAACCCATTATAACACCAGCATAATACTGAAGGGTACGATGTGCAATGGTGATAGACTATTGGGGTGGCTAGAATTACATCGCTCGTGTGGAAATCTCTATAAACTTCCACTTCTCTCATAGGAATTTCCACTCGAGCTTAACTTATTGACTCTCAGATTGGGATTGGTCATGTGTGAGGCCCAGTGACGCCACCTCATTTACAAGCTCCAAAAAAGGGATTAATATAGAGAAATTCTATATGATGAGTCCATCGCTTCCTTTGTTTGAGTAAATTAAATTTTTAATGCCTAAAATTTATACTAATATTACAGTAACTATTCAACAATGATATTAGCAATGATCACAATTCGTAATGGTGTTTTAAAATCCAAAAATCATAAAACCGATGATGTGAATATTTCTTATATTACCATTTTACATAATAAGAAATTTAATTTTATCAAGAGAAATTTTTATTAATAAAATATTTGGGTCATTAAAACATTGGTTGAAATCAATCCTAGGAAACCCTTCGTTGAAAAACACAAGGAGTTACCCAAAAAAGAAAAAACATTATTCTTAAAGCACTTTAGATATTTTCTTTATCCACTATTTGTATTATCCACATAATATGACTAATATTTTAGTAAAATTATCAAAAATAAAATTAGTTGTTTTTACATTTATTTTTTGATTTTCCCTTCCACACACTTCCATTTAAGAGGTAACAAACATATAGTTAATGTGTATTAAGAAGTATCACCTTTGGGAATGATTTTTGTTCATTTTAACTTTACCAAAATTTATGGTAGGAAATTATTATATAAACAATTCTTATATATATGCATGATATATCATTTTCAATATATATTTATTTTTATATAATTATTTTTTAAAACATATCTTTATACTTACCATTTTTTGTAAATAAGATAACATCATTTGTGCAATTTTGGATTATCACCTCCTCAATGTGATTTTATTAATTCACAATATACATGGAACATATAGAGGATGGTTTTAATTAAATATATGTGAAATAAAAATAGAAAAATGATATCAATGATATAATTTCTTTTATATTAATTTAATATATCATTTTCTTTATTACCCTTTGATACACATAAAACGTGATAAAGTTGTTCGTGGACGTGTGGAACACGACCTCCTTGAAAACTGGTGATTCCTCTTAAATCAACATTAATATATATGTAATTAACCAAACATGGTCAATTTTGAACTGGTCACCTGAGCAGATCTATTGATTGGCTCCAATGTTATAAGTCCCTAACCTTAAACATTATATAATCATGATTTAATTAAAGAATTTGACATTTAATCACATCGAATATATTTTTACGTTTAGAGAATTAGAGAATTTTTTCCTAAATCATACAACGAATTTTAAATATTATTAGTATAAAATTCTTCTCACTATCTAATTTTTTCCATAAAACATATGCTTTTTAAAAAGACATGATTCGTTCATTGTTTAAAAAGATTGAATTTTCCTTGATCTTAACCTTGAATATATTATTCTTTATTTCCAATAAATAAATTTAAAAATATTGGATGGGCATAAAATTCTTAGTAAGGGATAAAAAAGGATGGAAAACTATTAGTCCTGTCAAAAAACTTACACCATGAATACTGAAGGATAATGTAATACATTTCCAAATTTAGACTTAGCAAAAAAAATCACAGAATATAAGATTATTATTTTCTTTTTTTGTCACAACAAGATTTCCATAAATCCCATATAAAGAAACATATAACATATGATGGAAGCTTGGGACATATACATACATAAATGGAATAACCATACGATCTACTTACTCACATATCTCTAAATTGAATAGTCATATTTCCATCTTCCATACCCAAAACATTAGAGGTTATAATGTTACCATTTGTCCATGGATTATCACAGAACTACCCACCATTGATTTATAATTTACCCACCCATCGTTGGTTTATCATATAACTACACATCAATTGTCTAACTACAATTATATATACATAACAAGAAAAAGATGGAAAATATCAATATTTTAATCATAAATTTCATTTCAAATCACTATAAATTCTATCATCATATTGAAATAGTAAATACAATATAAAAAAATCAATAAGAAAACATATAAAAAGGAATAAAGGGATTTATTTTCATTTTGGAATCATTAAGGCATTTATAGTAAGTCTAATATCAAATAACAGTTATTGTTGAGGAGGAGTCATTGTAACCGCATACATTAAAAACATTCCGTTTTTTCATTTTTCTAAAATGATTTATAAAAAAAAGATTCTATTTGAATGAAATTAAAAGTAGAAGGGATTTATTATAAACTGTATAAATGAAGGTGGTGTATAACAACAAAATATTCCTCAATTAAAAAAGATTGAGATGATGTCCTTTACCTTTAGCTAGACTCATCACGTACAATCTTTAAGTTCATAAATAATAAAAATAGGATAATTTATACCTTCTTGAGACCATTTTCCAGTTTTAATTTTTCTTTTATATCACTTATTACAATGTTATAAAAATTTAGAAATTATTTATGTTCATATTGGCTGTTTTGTCAATATTCGGTACCTGAGTCAAAAATGAACTTGTTTTGATGTAAATTGTTCATGTAGTCAAAAGTATATAATCTCTATTATATTTTCCATTAATTATGTGTCATATATATCTTGTATATTTGTATTTATAATATCTATAGTATATTTAGATAATAAATGTAATGCGTTGTTCATGAAGACGGTATGGAGTACATATACACGAACACTACTTTCATTTATTTGTCATATTAAAAGAATAATTATGAAATAATAAAATTATATATTATAATACCAATATTATATTTATGTAATTTTTTCTACTATGTTCAGAAAAACCATCCTTTATACATTCATTTTATAATAGGAATGAGTCACATAGCTTTGAGGGGGTGATAGTCCACACTTTCAAAAAATAATTTATCATATTTACAGAACATGGAAATCATAAAAGATTGTTCTAAATAACATTTACATAAGAATAGAGGAAATAAAAATATAACATATATCATATTTAAATATTTTTCCATAATAATGGGCACTATGATAGATTTTAGAATAAATGTTTATAATAATATTTTCGTAAGGCAGTAGTTCGCCATACACGGAAATAATATGTTCTATATCCATTAGATGGAGGTGTCTATAATTTTAAGTCAAAAAAATATCTTAAAAATCATAGTATAATGATGATACTAGTGTAGTTATAAATTAATTGAGTAAAGATAAGTTAGGTGTGGCATCCCACCGTTTTCATTAAATATACTTTCTGCTACATTATAAAAAACTGAGGATCTTTAAAGTCTAGTGTTTTGGAAATAATTAACATAAAACATGAAAACAACATAAAAATTTCTTCTAAACCACTTGTAAGGATTCTTCATTTTTCATCCTAAGTTAATTACAACATCTCATAACCTGGGATCATACAACAAAGGAAAGGGTGAGCCGAAGGCCCAATAAGGGAAAGAAGAGAAACATTTTATATGTGACCTTTAGATACATCAATATAGTCATGATAAATAACATTAACACATGAGGAAGAGATAATAAAGAATATCATAATAAAATAACATTTTTAATAACTTGAATATGTGGATAAAAAATTTCACATAGACAACCACTTCTGTATCACCATGTTCCATCCGTAAGGTGTCATTAAAAAATATACCAAGGTTACTCACCAAGGAATCATTAAAATGGTCATCTCTAGAGATTAAGACTTTACCCCATGAATTGGAGAGATCTCAGAGATCACCTTAAATTCGTCTTTTTAATCATTTTATCCACATATATCATCATCAAAAACTTCATAAATGACCCATATAGAATAAAATAAATGGGTTTCAATTCATAATCATAACATTTTAAAAACTTCTTTAAAGACATCATCTTTATGTAACTTTAAACCCATGGAAAAGGAAAGTGGTGTTGGAGTATGTAAATCGCAGAATTGAAATATAAAATTTTGATATATATGTGAATACCCCTATACAAGAAAGATATTTTAATATTCACTTAATAATATAAAATAACTTGAGAAAAAGGGAGAGACCTTTTGAGATGAAAATTCAGCTGCATAACGACTATGTTACAGGGTTTTAGAAAATATTGAAAAGAGAGGGAACATGGGAACCCTCTCATAAATGATCTATAAAATAGTATAGGGATATAATATAAAGGATATTTGAACATGGTAATGAAATATTAAAGACATATTATATGAAATTAAAATCATGGAAGGAAGACAAAAATAAGATTTCTCTTATCAAAATTCGGCAGCCTAACAACATCACTTAAAACATCAAAAAATGAATTGATGAGATCAAAAAGGGTATATCATTAAATTTAAATAAAATAGAAGTTTTATGGATATAGAGATCAGACCCCAACATAATAAAAATTAACTTGAAATACTTGACAAGAAAATAGAACTTGAAAATGAGAAGGGTGAAATAATGCCTTACAAAATTTCGATAGCCCAACGACGCAACATAAACATTTTTAAAATGCATTGATGAGAGAAAGAGGGGGTCCATCATAATATGAACAAGAAAAGGACAGTAGGATGAATATAAAATAACACCCAAACATAAGAAAATGAAGCTAAAAATAAATGACATAAAGGAGAATATAAGAAAATAAAGAGAGGGGTAGGATCCCTTACTTTGAGCAGTAACTTCAAAAGCGTGAAGTTTAGGCCTTGGGAGGCTTGAGGGAACCTAGGTAGGACTCCTTGGGAGGTAAAAAGACCAGAAACTCGTTGGGGAGGATTTTTAAATGTAATTAATGAGGGAAATGTTTTCTATTTAAAGGAGAAGTGACAGGACAAAACATTAATTGCCAAGGGACACCACATCAGAGGTATTGGAAAAAACATTGGGTTTCCCATGGTAAATTCCCATGTTATTGGCCACGTGGGACACCTAATACCATATATTACTATTAATAAGTCAACCAGAATTATTTTATAATTAATACATTCTTAATGATGTCAATAAACACCCAAAACTCAAAAACTGTATGTTCACTATTCACTGAAAATTCAACTTTCTTAGAAAAACTACAAAATTTCACCTTAACCAAATATAAATGATCTGATTTAAAAAATGAGCTCCATTTTATGAAAAGAATTTTCTAAATAATTATTTATTAATATTTAATTAAAAACACTATTTACTAAAATTCACCTTTTAGAGAAAAATCGCAAAAATCCCCCTTAACCAAATATCAATTCTCCACTTTCAAAAATGAGCTCCATTTCATGAAAATAATTTTCTAAATATTTTTAATTTAATTTTCTATAAAAAACACTAGTCACCTGAAAAATCTAATACTTACCCAATAATTTCTGAAATAGTGATTTACCTATTTTATTGAATCACATTATATATAAATGTTCCTATCTTATATTAATACTTCCTTTATGTGAAATTACTCATCTATTTGGTCACATTACTAATCCTAAGCATAAAATCACTATTCATAAATTACTATTTATAAAAAATTACGTTGATCTTACTAGACTCTAATTTTTTTACTGAACATAACTGTAGAAGACCATTTTTTGAAAGTCATTACACATTAATAACTATTTAAGGTTTATATAAATATTTTTTATAAATCCTTTTTCTAAAATTCATCAATAATATGCATACTATATTTATCCTGACATTTGAAAATTCACAAACATCACCATAAGAATAAATCATAATTTTTATTTAATTCAAATGATTAAAGAAGAAAGTTATGACCTCGTTACATAGCCCCTTATAACACCATCATATGACCTAAGAGTAAGGTGTGATAGTGTGATATAATATTGAGGAGGCTTAGCCATCATTGCTCGAGTAGTGATTTTTATCAGCTTGAACTTCTCATGAAGTCGATTCGGTTATAGCTTCACATGATGAAGTTCAGGTTGGATTTGGTCTAGAAAAAATCCCAAAGGTGATACCTCCTTCATGAGTTCTGTCAGATGCGCTTTGATTATCCCGAGACTGCTGGATGAGACCATCAAATCTTCTTTCTATATTAATTAATCAGGATCACTTTTATTTAGAGAAAATAATCGCAACATTTAGATTCCAACTGTCTTATTGACCAACAGTCATATAACAATCGAAACCCAACGGTATAATTTTAATTATACTTATTTATTAAATGATATAGTTTTGTTGAGTACAAAATAAGATAACACACAATGGTAGGATGAAAAATTTATTCAAAATTTCGGTTTGTTACAATTTTCTCCCCTTAAGAAATTGTGTCCTCGCAATGTTAAAATTGGGCTTGGAAAATTCATTGAAATCCCCACATCAGAAAAAAGGCATTAAAACTAATACATTAAAAAAAGGGAAGTACAAAGGTCACCCGAGTTATCCAATACTAGGATTCCATGTATGAAAACATGGATATGGAAGAGAAGAAAAGTGTCATGTTCTGATGGAGAGTGATAGTAAACATGATTAAGGGAACATTAACCATAAGAAGATCACAAACTTAAGATGTGTTAAACAGTCCAGTAGGAAATGTAAACCAACAACGTGTTTGTTTTACATTCCTTTTCATAATTTTGAGGAAATCAATTACTACATAGAATAATAACATAAGGTAATCTACTTACCATCAAGTAGATTATCATCCCTTAATAATAATCCACCAAGTCTAATCTTTTCTCCAAACAATGAGCATTAAAAAAGACTTGGTCTCATCAAAATCATAAGAATCATCTTCTAGAGAATCACATAATCCACAAAAGAATAAATATATTTTCCCTTGTCTTTATTCATCAACTAAAACTAATAAGGTTAGTATGAGATCATATAATCTCCAAAAAGGATAATCCTATATTAAAATATATAACTATTAATCTCCAAAATTCGACAAAAGTACCCAAAGTTCCAAAAGGACCATTAAATACAAAACCATCCTTAAAATTCATCAGAATAATACAGACTAAGATTGGAACCCAAAACACATAAGGATTTAATCACATAGTCTTCCCCAATAAATTTTAAAATTTATCTCCAAATAACATCGACTATTATTAAAGTCTCATACTAAAGTATTATTTACCTATTCACATATTCTCTATACTAGGTCCATCATTTTACAGATATAACCCAAATCACCATATGTCCTCAACAAGTACATAAATTCCTAAAAAACCTCAACATTGTTTCCTCAATTTAAATCTAGTATTATTTTATTTCCCTTAGTCATATAGTACTCAAGTAGAGAAAACATCGTCCAAAATAACCGTTATCATTTAATAACGAAATAATTTTCCAATACAAAGGATATTCATTCGATAAAATATAAGTTTTCCAAATCAACTTATTCTTTATCCATAAAAATATCAGTTGAATTATTCAATCCGAAGGGCACAACAACAAACTCATAATGCCCATATCTTGATTGGAAGACAGATTTTGGAATATCATCATTATTCTCCCTTAATTGATGATAACCAGAACGAATATCAATCTTATAGAATAATTGAGTCCCACGATGTTGGTCAAATAAGTCATCAATTATTGGAAGAGATTATTTGTTCTTCACTGTGATCCCATTCAGTTATCTATAATCAAAGCATAGCTGTATCAATCCATCCTTCTTCCTCACAAAGAGAACTGGTACTCCCCAAGGAGACACACATGGTGGGATAAACCCATTCACCAAAATATGTAAGAGTTTTTTATTTAATTCCTCGAGCACCACATTTTCCATCTTATAGGGGGTATTTGACATAGAATGAGATCCAGGTATGGGTTCAATGGAGAACTCTACCTCTCATTCTCAGGGAGGTTCGTGTAACTCCTCAGAAAATACGTCAACATATTCCTAGTTGATGGGGAAATTTTATAAATGAATAAATCCTTCGTGAGATACTTATTTTATTTAGGAAT
This sequence comes from Viscum album, assembly GCA_963277665.1. NCBI lineage: Eukaryota > Viridiplantae > Streptophyta > Magnoliopsida > Santalales > Viscaceae > Viscum > Viscum album. Next base: position 1,217,324,673 of record OY728137.1, read on the forward strand.
ATTTTAACTAAAAATTATTTTATGTCTTAATACTTCATTCTTTGAAAATTACATTTTTTCTATAATTCCATCATAATTATTCATTAAAATCTCACGATTAACCAAACATTTCCCCTAGGAGTGTCGTAACCAAGAGTGCAGTAAGGCCCATTGTCGTGTACCAGTTTCCATTTGAGTATAGCTCAAAGTAGGGTTTTTGGGTGTTATCCCTATGTACATTTGTGCCAATGCCACCTCTACCTACTCATATCCAAATAGGGATGTATTTTCCTGATGAACCACTTACTCAATACTCACCAAAATACCAGGAATATTTCATATATTTGAACAATTCAATAGGGTTATTCCTATATTTTTTATATCCTAATTTCCATAAATAACTAAACAATATTTTGATACCTACTATGTAATCCCTCCCTTTTCATTACATAAACATTTCGCTACATTATACAAAACCAAGGATCTTTAAAGTCTAGTGTTTTGGAAATCAGGATCATAAAACATGAGAACAACATAAAAAATTCTTCTAAACCACTTTTAAGGATTCTCAATTGTTAATACTATGTTCATTACATCATATCATAACCTAGGAGCATAAATCAAAGGAAAGGGTGAGAAGAAGTACCAGTAAGGGAAACAAGAGAAACATTTTTAAATGTGAACATGAGATACATCAATAAAGTCATGATAAATAACATTAATGCATGAGAATAAGATCTTGAGGCATATCATAACAAAAAAACGTGTTTCATAACATGAATATGTAGCTACAACATCTAACATAGATAATCATTTCTGTATCACCAAGGTCCATCCCAAAGGTTTCATTAAAAAATTTACCAAGGTTATTCACCAAGGAGTCATTAAAATGGTCATCTCTAATGATTAAGTCATTACCCAATGCCTTAGAGTGGTATTAAGTAGAACCCTTATTTTTTCATTATAATCATGTTTTCCACATATATAATCAAAAAACATTTCATAAATAACTGATATAGCATAAAATAAATGGTTTTCAATTCATAATCATAACATTTTACAAACTGCTTTAATGACATGATCTTTATGTCACTTTAAACCCACAGAAAAGGAAAGCGGGTTTCATATATGTAAATCCAAGAATTAAAATAGAAAATTTTGATATATATGTTAATACCCCTATAGAATAATGAGATTTTTATATTCACTTAATAAAATAAAAGAATTTGAGAAAAAGAGAGAGACATTTTGAGATGAAAATTCTACAGCATAACAGCTATGATACTGGGTTTTCAAATATATTGAAAAGAGAGGGGACATGGGTCAACCAATCATAAATGAACCATATAACAGTATAAGTAATGAATATAAAGGATATGAGATAATGTTAATGAAATTTGAAATACATACCATATGAAATTAAAAACACAGAACAAAGACAACAATAGTATTTCTCTTATGAAAATTCAGTAGCCTAACGGCGTCACTTAAAACATAAAAAAATTAATTGATGAGATCAAACATGGTCTCTAATAATATGAACATAAAATAAAAGTATGATGGATATAGAGATCATAGCCCAAAATAATAAAAAGGAACTTCAAAGGCTTGAAATGAAAACAGAACTTTAAAATGATAAGAGTGAAAGAATCCCTTACAAAAAATCGGCAGCATAATAGTGCCACTTAAACATTCTTAAAATGAATTGATGAGTGCAAGAGGGGGTCTCTCATCATATAAAAATGAAAAGTACAATAGGATGAATATAGAATAACATCCCCAACATAAGAACGTGGAGCTTAAAATAAATGACATAAAGGAGAATACATGAAAAGAAAGAGAGAGGTAGGATCCCTTACCTTGAAGAGTAACTTCAAAAGCATGAATATCGGAACCATGGGAGGCTTGAGGGCACCTTGGGAGGACTCCTTTGAAGGTAAAAGACCATAAATTCGTTCGTTAGTCTTTGGAAATGTAATTAATGAGGGAAAGGATTTCTATTTATAGGATAAGGGATGGGACAAAGCATTAATTGCCAAGGGACACCTCATCGGTGGTATTGGAAAAAACCATGGGCTTTCCCATGGTATTTGCACATGTTCTTGGCCAAATGGGACACCTCATACCATATCACACTATTAATAATTCTACCAGAATTATTGAATAATTAATAAATCCTTAATGATTTCATTAAACACCCGAAACTCAAAAAAAATATTTTCAATATTCACTGAAAAATTCAACTTTCTCTGAAAAATACCAAAATCTTTCCTGAACCAAATATCAGTTCCCTGATTTCAAAAAATGAGCTCCATTTTATAAAAATAATTTTCTAAATATTTTTAATTTAATTTTTAAAGAAAAACACTATTCACTGAAAATTCATCTTTCTCAGAAAAATCCCAAAAATTCACCTTGACCAAATATCAATGCTTTGATTTCCAAAATGAGCTTTATTATATGAAAATAAATTTATAAATATTTTTATTTTTATTTTTGATTAAAAAACATTATTCACCAAGAAAAAACTAATACTTAACCAATAATTTCTGAAATAGTTATTTACCTATTTTATTGAATCACATTACTTAATCAAGGTGCCTAAATTATATTAATATTTTCATTAAGTGAGAATACTAATCAATTTGGACACATACTAATCCTAAGCGTAAAATCACTATTCATAAATTACTATTCATCAAAAAAAAATTTGATCTTATTAGTGTCTAAATTTCTTACCGAATATAACTATAGAAGACAATTTTTTGAACATCATTACACATTATTAATTATTTAAGGTTTACATAAATTTTTTAAAAATTTCCTTTTTTCTAAAATTTATCAATAATATGAATACTACATTTATCCGGACATTTGAAAATTCACAATCATCACCATAAAAAGAAATCACAATTTTTATTTAAATCAAAGGAATACACAAGGCAGTTACGGTCTCGTTACATAGCCCCTTATAACAACAAGATATGATCAAAGAGTTAGGTGTGCTAGTGTGATAGAATCATGGGGAGGCTTGACCAATACTTCCGAGTAGTGATTTCTATAAGCTTGAACTTCTAGCTAAGGCGATTCCATTCCAACTTTACACGATGAATTTCGGCATGGGTTTGGTCCAGAGAAAAGCCCAAAGGTGCTACCTCTTTCCCGAGTTCTGTCATATGGGCTTCGATCAGCCCGAGACTACTGGATGGGTCCATCGAATCTTCATTCTACATTAATTAATCAATATCACTTTCATTTAGAGACAATAATTACAACATTTAGTTTCCAATGGTCTTGTTGACCAACAGTCATATAACAATCACAACCCTTTAGTTTTATTTTACTTTTATTCATTTTATTAAATGAAATGGTTTTGTTGAGTATAAAATAAAATAACACACAATGTTAGGAAAAAAATTATTCAAAATTTCAGGTCACTAAATTAGGGGGTTTGAAAAAGGAAATAACTAAAATGAGCTTGAGAGAAGATGTTACCTCTAAATCGGGTAACTCTTTTTGATTTGAGTAAAAAGACTTCCTTGAATTTCATTAATCCAAATTTAAGTCTTCGAAGTGGAATATATTGATATTTTGAGCTTATGTGGAAATGTTTTTGAAAAAAATAGGTTTTGAGAGGTGTTAGTATGTGGGTAGAGTTGGCAGCCATTTATATGAGGGTGGAGGGAGTCATTAGGGAAGTCACTAAATATTATTATAATATTATTTTATTTTATAATTAAAATAATTCAATCCTAATATATTTATAGAATATGATTTTTGTGGGTCTAAATCATCTCATCTAATTGGTTTTGTACATGTTTAGGTCACAAATTAATCCACATATTTTGGCATTAACCCTTAGTTAAATAAATTAACTCTTACCATGTTTTCTTGTATTTTTACACTATATGGTTAAAATTGATTCTATAAAATGTCAATATAACCTAAAGTGGATCATTAATGAAATACATAAATTTAGATATGATATTAGTAATAATAATAGATTTTTATGACTATTAAATCATTTACTAAAATACTATCTGTTTTAAAACACATTTTTGTCACTTTTGACACTAATGAGTAATTTATTTTTGTTAAATTCAAAAGAAATTTATTTATTCAAAAAAATACATTAAATAAAATTAAACATGTCATAATAATCCATAAAATTTCTGTATGGAATCAAAATATTAAAATTACAATTATTTTAATATTTATAATATCATTTATTTGAATCTATAATTAATATTGTAATAAATAAATCCTCATTGTGTCATAAATAAATTTTTCTATGTAATGTATAAATTTTATTAATGAAATAAAATGATATAGGAAATATTATTATATTTTTAAGGACTATTTATAATTAAAGATATCCATTATATAACCCCACCATAAATCATTTTAGTAAAAATATACGTGTTTATTATATATTAATCTTAACTTCAAATTAATTATTAAAAAATGTTATTTTTAAACCCAAGAGGCTCCATGGGGTCCTCAAATAAACACAATGATACACACAATTATACTTATATTATGAAATAGACAATGGAAATTTTTTAGGAGTGTTTTATTTAATTATAATAATAATTTTTACCCATATGTAGTTGATTTACAATTTTACAATAGTAAATAAAAAATAATTACAGAAGTTACTATCAATAATGTCCGATAATAAAAGTTACCTATTTACATAATATAGAACATATTATTCCAAATATGTAATCCATTTTTTCAAATTCAAAACACATAATTTGTAGAAAATAATTTAAAATTAATTCCCGTTGTGAAAACCATAGACTGAGTTTTTATGAAGTAAAAACTATCAAACGATTAAAATGTGTTTATATCCCATATCAATGTGAAATTACATCTAATGACAAAAATTGGATTAAATTGTAAATTTTTAATCCAATTACTGTTTAAAAATAATTAAAAGGAAAATCTAACTATATAAATACATTAAATTAAATTGCAATTTTGAATTAATATGTAGTATTTTTCAATATTCATTAAAATATGGATTTTATCAGCAAAATATTAAAATTTAATCCAATGTAATTTTTGATATCGTGCATCTAATGAAAAAGTTTATTTTGAAAAATAGAACATATAAAATTGACAAAAACTGGAATTAAAAAGAGTTCTCCATCAAACAATTATAAAATGGCCATTTAAAAATAATTGAGTATTTTATACTTAAATTTGATTAATTCTCATTTTATGTCTCTAAAATTTATTTGATAAATGTAAAAACATTTAAAAAACACGTGTAGTCATATTATAGTTAGTTATGTTCAATACTTCAAATATAGTGGCTAGGCATTGACTACCATTTATAATAATAATAATAATATTGATTTATTTTTATGTATAGATCAATGTTGTGGGTATCGTAATATTTCATAGAAACCTATTTTTGCATGTTGTGTATGATATCAGAAGAAGGGTTAAATTTAATGTAAAATTAATATCATATTAATAAATATTTGAAGGTATGAAAAAATGTTATTTTATAAATACCTGTAATGCTACATCCTTCCCCCCTATGGGAAAGTGCATTCTTCAATTTTAAAATTTGGGTTGGTAACATATTTGAAAATATCATATTGTTAAAATATTCATAAAAAATACCACATTAAAAAAATGAAATCATTGAAAAATGGTCAATTTAGATAACACATACCAATATTCCACGTAGGAAAACATTAATATGGATGAAAAAATCATCGTCTTGTTATGATTGAGAGGGATAGAAAACACGATTAAGAGAAAGTTATGAATTAGAAAACCACATCATTGTGATGGTTTAAACAGTCATTGATTTCCCATAAGGACAAGTAAATGTACAATGTTTTCGTTTTAAGGTCATTTTTATAATGTTGTGGAATTTATTTACAAGATTGACTATGAACATAAGAAAACATAGTATCTTGTCAAGTATAATTTCATGCTTTAATAAATGTATACCACAAACTCATCTTTTCTCAAAACAATGAGTATTCATGATTACTTGGTCACTCCTGAAGCACAAGAAGAACATTCCAGAGAATCACATAATCCACATATAATGAATAATCTATTTATCCTGTATTGAAATATTAACCAGAAACAAAATGGTTAGGATAATATATGATAATTCCCCAAAAAGAATAATCTTTTATATGAAAAATTCCTACTTTTAATCTCTAATTTTCAATATTAGTACCAAAATTCCATGATATACCATTCATAAAATAATTTCCCATATAATTCAACAAAAAAATAATCCAACTATTGTTTGAATCCAAAAATATGGGAGAGTTTGATAACATATTCTTCCATGATAAAATTTAGCATTTAAATCAAAATAACAGCAATCACTCATAATGGATCGTAGTGAAATGTAATTTCTATAATAATATATTCAGTATGACAGTTTAATAATTTCCAAAAATAATCCAAATTTACATTTGTCCACAATTATGTAATATATTTATCGTAATATAATTCAAAATATATTCTTAAAAATCAATAGTATTCAATTTTACGTCATTATAAAGGGATACAAAAATAGTTAATAAAATCCAAAATATCATTTATCACATATCTCCAAACCATTTTCAAATACCAAGGACATCCATTTGTTGAATAATAAGTACCCAAAATCAAATTATTCTCACTCAATCAACTCACTTAACTAAACGAAAAATCCATACTAACCATGGACTTTACATGGGCTAGTGGTGGGAAATAAATCATTGTCGCACCTCATTTGTGGGTTGGATTCCCTTGTAATTGTCCACCAAGTTGGGATTTCACCCTTACTAGAGGTATTGATTTTCTCTAAAACAATATACTTCATATTTAATTCCCAAAAAGAGATAAAATATTCAAAAATAACCATAAATTATATTTAATCCCACTTTTTATAAAATCCCCTTTATCTTACATCCCAAAAAGTAATAACTCATAATTACCTCAAAATAAAATGTCATATAAAGAATTTACATTACTTTTTAATTGTGTCCACAAAAGAAAATATACTTCTTCCTCGAATCACATTTTCACATAACAAACTACAGGGGTACACATACTAGAAAATGCCAGCCAAAGTAATCTCATCATCAAAAGAGTATTAATGATTTTAATAATTTCATCATCCTATAATCTACCATAACTCTTGATTCCTTTATACTTAGACATCATAATCATTCATCATTTTACATGATACCCTAATCAAAATTTTCCATTTTAATCCTTAATACTTCCTACCTAAAAATATAAAACATGAATCATGTCCTATGATTCTATAATTTCAAAACATTTGACATGAAATAATCCATACCATTCATATTTCATGTTTAGTTTGCTCATATTCAATTGGAATAGAATTACATTTTTCAAAACTTATATTTTTTGGGTTCTTATGATCATATTACCAAAAGTTCTTTGTTGAACAGTTATTTTCATATTGACCAAACTCCACACATTTAAAACATTCAATTCACAACTTGGAGATAAATCTGTTCCCTTTACTAGAGTCCACTGAATGGTTCATTTTCTTCCTTTGAATTAAATTTAATTATGGCCATCATTTCCACATCTATACAATCTTATCTCCCCATTAAATCATTCCCCTATATTTTTTCATTATCCTTGACACAGAGGTTGTTGAATATACTTTACTTTATGATTATTACCTGAACATCCATAGAGAATTGTTTCTCCAATATATGATGCCTTTGTAAAATCCCTATGGTTGAAATAGTCAATCATGACTCCAGGTAGTTGGTTTAAAATAAAAACAAGATTTTTCACTGCATCTCCTATTTCATTTGGTTTCTTATTAAGAAAACCACCATAGTTTTCTTCACATCCATTGTTACTTAGGTGTATACAAGATCCATTTTTTTACCAAAACAAAAAATGCTACTGTGAGTATATCAGAAAAATCAAAATATACTGTTATATGAATCATTATAATTATCTATCCATTATGGTTATATACATCTTTGAACTTATACATAAATAACACCCTAACCACTAATGTTATATAAACTATCTTTTGATACCAACTATAATGCTCAGACCTTAAAAATTACATAATCATGAGTTAAGTCAATAATTTAAATTTTATTGACATTGAGGTTCATTTAATGTTTAGAGATATATAGAATTATTTCATAAATCTTATATAACAAGTTAAATATTACAAGAATACACTTCTACTAACTATCAATTTATATTATAAAATATATTTTTTTTAAAAACAGGGGATGTTCTATGTTTAAATATCATGACTATTCTATGATCACATCCTTGACTCTAATTTCTTATAAGTCTTGTGAATTTTTTTTAAAACATGTGATGTGCATAAAAATCTCAATAAGGGACACACAATGAAGGAAAACTGTTAACCCTAAAAGAACATGTAAATAATGAATACATTATCATAATGTTATACATTTCACCTTTAAGAAGTAACAAAAACAATTCAATAAATATAATATCATTTTTACAATTTTTGAAACCAAAATATATCCACAATTACCATATAAAGAAACATATAACATGTGTTGGAGACTTGGGACATAAACATACATTAACGTAATAACCAGATGCTCGACTTCCATACATTTAACAAAATGGAATATCTATTCAACTTAATTACATACATAATGCATTAGAGGTTTTAATGTAACCAACCATCCGAAATTTATCACTGAACCACCAATATTTGGTTTATCAGGTAACCACACATCTTTGGTTTATTATTTAACCACCCATTAAATCGTCATATACCATTATATATTCATAACACATAAAAGATTAAAATTATCAACATTTCACTAATAAAATTTCATTTGAAATAAAAATAAATCATTTAAATATATTTCAATAGTAAACCCACTTTCAAAACCATTTTCAATACCAAAATACCCAATAATAGGAAATAAGGTATTTCTTTTACATTTAAAAACATTATGGCTTATAGAGGAAGACAAATATCAAATAATAGTTATGGTGGGAGAGGAGTTGTTCTTGCCGCATACGTTAAAAACATTCTTTTTTTAGTAATATGTTTCATAGAACAAAAATATTCTATTTTAATGAAATTAAATTTCAAATGGGTTTATTATACATTATATAAAATAAGGTGGTGTTCAATATCAAAACATTCCTCAATGAAAGGAGATTGAGATGAATCCCCTTACATTGAGTCAAACTCGTCACCAACAATCATTATGTTCCAAAATAATAAACATATGTCAATTGATAATTTCGTGAGAAACTTTTTTTGTGCTTATTATTTCTTTAATATCTCTTATTACCTTGTTATAAAAATTACATAATTATTTATGTTCATATAGGACGTTTTGTCAATATTCGGTACATGAGATGAAATTTAACTTATTTTGATGTAAATAAACCATGTAGTCAAAATTACATCATCTTGATAACATTATTAATGATTTAAATATCATATATCTCCATTATAAATGTATTTCTAATATCCATATTTTTTGGAGATTTGAAATGAAATGCACTGTTCATGGAGATAATAGGTCATACGTATGCATGAACACTACTTTCATTTTATTGTGATATTAGAAGAATAATAATGAAATGATATAAATGTATAATATTATAACAGTTTTATAATTATCTCATTTATGTATCATAGGTGTAATAAAACCATCCTTTATACATTCCATGTTTGATGGGAATGATTAACATTTCATTGAGGGGCGGTATTCCACTCGTCCTCAAATAAAATTATCATATTTACACAACATGGAAAGAATAAAGGTATATTGTAAATAAAACAAATAGAAGAATATATACAACATAAATATTATATATATCATATATATATAATTCTAGAATTATATGAACCATGAGAGGTGGTGGGAGAAAATCGAACAATCTTCGTTTCATGATGTTGTAGTTCACCCTACATAGAAACAATATTATACACGTAAACAAGATGGAGATGTCTATATATGTAGGTCTAACCCCTAGAGAAAAAATCATATTATATTTTTATATGGGTTATTTTAGAAAATAATTTAATAAATCGTTGTTAGGGGGTTGGATAAAGAAAAAGAATGAAAATAGCACGAGGGAAGATGTTACCTCAATATTGGGAAACCCCTTTTGATTTGAGCCAACAAGATTCCATGAGTTTCCTTCTTCCCATTGTAAGAATTATAACTGTAATGTAGGGATTTTGGGAGCTTATTTTAGAATATTTTGAGGGATTCAATAGTATTTATAGGTGTCAGTAAGTGTGTAGAGATGTTGACATTCTATTAGAGGGAGGAAGGCCATTTCAAGAAAGTCATGAAATATTATTGTTTATTAAATTGATTTTCAATTATTCATAGATTCATGTTGATATATTTATACTATAATATATCAGATGTATCTAAATACTCATGAAAAATTGGTTTTAGAAAAGTCTAGGTAGCAAATTTTACCTTAACTTTCGACTATAACCCATAGTTAAATAAATTATCTCTTACCTTGTCTTCTTATATTTTTGGACAGTATGGTCAATATGTTTAATATAAAAGGACAGCTAACCCAAAAGAGAATATTTAATTACATTTGTAATATTATAGAATTCAGTTAAGAAAATCATATACTGTTATGAATATAAAATTATTTAATAATATAGTATTTGTTTTAAAACTAATCCATGTCATTGTTAACACAATTTAGTAAATGATTTTTGTCAAATTCATAGAAACTTGACTTATTCGAAAAAACTACATTAAATAAAATTATCATGACATAATAATACATTAAATTATTGGATGGATTATAAATGTTCATATTATATTTGTATTAATTTTTATAATATCATTTATTTGATTCTTCAAATTATAAGATAATCACAACATCATCATTGTGTCATAAATAAATTTATTTCTATAATATATAGAAATTATAAACAAAATAACATGATATAGAAAAACATTTAATATTTATAATTAATATTTATAGTAAAAGATATCAGTTTTATAACCCAACGTTAAAATTGTTTTAGTAAAAAGACACATGATTACTATATATATTGCCTTACTATAAATTAATTATTCTAACATGTAATTATCACACCTATGTGGATCCATGAGGTCCAAAAATTACCCAAATATTCTCATAGTTAAAAATATGTCATTCAATTGGATTAAGACATGTGTTAGGGTAGTTTTATATTATTATAATATTATTTTTTACCCTTAATTAACTGATTTACCCTTTAACCCTGCTAAATATAATATAATTACTGATATTACTATTTATAATTTCTAAAAAAATAAAAGGTACATATTTACAAAATTTGGACATTCTGATTACAAATATATAATACATTTTTCCAAATTAAAACACAAAATTGGTATAACTAGATTTAAAATTAATTCTCATTGTTAAAACCATAAAGTAAGGTTTTTTAAGTAAAATCTATCAGAAGATTAGAATGTGTTTATTATCAAATTCAATGTCAAATTACATCCAACAGAAAATACTGTATTAAATGATATTAACATAATCTAATAACACATTAAAATCAAGTAACATTACAATATATCTATATAAATAAAATTAAATGAAATGAAAATTTTCAATTATAATGTAGTATTTTTCACAATTCATTAAAATGTGTATTTTATAAAAAAATACCAATAATTTAAAACAAAGTAAATTTTTACATCCCATTTATAATGATAATGTTTATCTAGTCAAATATTACAAATTAAAGTTACAACAACTAGATTTGAAAATTGTTTTCAGTTAAAAGGCTGTAAGACCACATTTTAAATATATTAGTGTATTTTATGCATAAAATTGGATTATTTATCATTTTAAGCCTCTAATAATTATTGGACAAATGTAAAAAAAATTATGAACATGTTTAATCATATTTTAGTTAATTGAATTAATTTCCTCTAATACCACATCAAGTTGTTAACTACCATTTATAATAGTAATAATATTATGGTATTATTTTTTGTATAACTCATTGTTGGGTGGGACATTAATTTTATGAGTAACCCATTTTTATATGTTGATTAAACTATCCAATAGATTGTCTCCATTAATATATAATTATTATCGCATTCATCAATATTATTATATATGGAAACATATTATTCTATAAATACCATAGATGTTTTAAAGGGTGTCCCTGATCCGCACATGCCTAAAACTAGTGTCAGGAATCATTATAGTACACAATGGGAATTATTCTTCCTAAAATTTAGTTAATTAAACTAGAAAACATGAAGATAAATGAAATATACTAATTTATATATCAATATTGAACTAATAATATATTATACAAAGCTGAAAAATATAAAAAACAATATAACAAAACTCGACTTGAAACCTGACAACACAACGCATACATGTGACACTGATGGTCACTCTCCATCACTAAAACCAAACATCACTCACGAAAATCAATTCCAAGAAGGAAGATGCAACACAAGAGAAAAATAGAAGATATTATATGCATGATAATTAAATATCTATAGGTAATCCTAAAAAAATCTTTTTTCAATGGACATCGTTTAAAATAATAGAAATATCAATTTTAATTTTGTAATAAAATATATTAATGTATTATTTTCTACTCATTTTTACTTTAAAACTAAATATGTTCTATTTTACATTTAATCACAAAACAATGTTGATTTCCATGAAATAAAAAATAACATTATCATTGGAAAATTGATGCTTACATTTAAAAATGGAATGAAAAATAATAAAGCATTTTTAATTTAAAACATTTTTCTATAAACTTTTGGATGTCAACTCATCACATTATAATAATGACTCCTCTTGTAAAAGCATTACAACAATCACATAATAAGGTAAATGGAAATATGACACAATAATATAGTAGTTTTTCAATCAACCATTTTAATTAACCATGTTCCCCTAAACATAGGAGATCCTATGATATCATAAATAATATAGAACATAATAATAAATGAGACCCATCCCCAGAAGCATGCCTCAGATGATGAAATTAAAGAACACTAAATACTCTTGGCTGCCCTAACTCAGGAGAGGCCGTGGGGAAAAATACCATATAAATAAAACTCCATATATATCCACATGATATGGGCCACTAGCTAGTTTTTAATCTAGCTTCTATATCAATCGTAAATAGAATATTGTCTAACAATTCCAAGTTCTGAGGACTCAAGTTTAAAATGAGGTTAACCAACTAATATCGGCTAAGTATCCAATCACATGTATATAGAATAATAATTCAACAACATGTCTCTTCTAGAGTCACCTAAAGCAATGATCTTATGCCATAATAAAATAGACCTTGATGAGTTTGGTCTAAGGACCTCCAATTATTATAATAGATCAAAAGGATTCCGTGGTGAGGAAATCATATACATTATTAATAAACAATTCATGAGAATCATCTAATAGAAGTTTTCATAAAAAACACTTCCACAACATTCAAAACTGTTCATATCAAATCAAAAGATACATTCAAAAGAACATAATTTTAAGATAAAAAACCATCATTCCAAAAGCTGATAACACACCCCCTTCCATTTCAAAACAATTTATAAAATGGTTCATTTGAGAAACACATACTGCATATACAAATTCAATCCAAGTTTATTAAATTACAAAATGGGTCATTATACATTATCACTTATCAAACTAATTTAAAAAACAAAATAAACACTTATTTTAAACATAAAACCACTTAAAAATATTTCATGAACCCAAATTTCAACATTATCAGAGCCTAATATTTATCAACAAGGCCAAACCCTGCTTTATATACAATTGATTGCCCAAAAAATCCAACACTGAATTTCATCGAACACATGGTGCGAAACTTTTAAAAAACAATTTTTTTTTCAAATAACAAAAAAACCACCACGTTTCACACCCAACAAATATTTCAAAGGCCCGTATCATTATTTTACATATAAGGGAAGTGAAAAGTTATGAAATAAATTATTCATAAATTAAATAGAAAACATCAATGGAATCATAACTCAAGATTGTGGTGTATCGACAATGCACACCTGAAATCTCTCTATGAAAGTTATAAGACCAAATATCTACGAAGAAGAACCGTAAAAAAGGAAAACACTTGATTTTTAGAACCAAATATATACCTTTTTTGAAATATGACCACTATGGTTTGATGAGGAAGGGAAAAGGAATGAAAAAAATTAAAAAGAGTGAGGATCACTAAAATTTCGATCCGGGTGAGGAATCACAAGGAAAACACGTTGAAACCCACTTAGAGTGGCTTTAAGAAGAAAAAACCACCATGGTAGGAGTTTTGATCACACGGTTTTAATGGGGGAGGATAAGGGAATAAACCCCAATGAAAAATGAGAATAAAAGCCCAAAAACCCCTTTCTTGTGTGGGCTACATATATAGCATGAATGGTTTACCAAAACATGTGAAAACTATCCAATTAGACACAATCTAGTGGTACATGGGATTCACACATAGTGTGAAAGTTTAGATAAACAATACACAAACTGTACCACCCCCATCACACATACCTGCATGATTAATCTAACTGTGCACCTTAATAGTGTGACCTAGAAAAACTCCCCAAAATTCATCATTTTCACCCAAAATAATTATCTAACTCATGGGGATAAACCATTCAAAAAACATACCCCATAAAAATGTTACACTATGTCTCTTATGAACTCATTTTTCTAGCCACATCCTCTGTATACCATTCATGATAAACATGAATATGCCCAAAAACAAACAAAAAAACTCCAAAACCAATATTATAAATCAAGAGCACCTGATTCATGGGAGAAAAACCAAGAGGCTAAAGGTACTATGGAACAAAGGATGAAATAAAAAAATCAGGGTGGTATAATTCTCCCCCACCAAAATGCTTTCCACCCTCATAGGGCCACATAATTTTAAAATTGATTGATTAATGACTTGGTATTCTCAAAACCACAAGATCAAATCCCAAATCTTAAAACGTCCCAGTATAGTCACAAAATATTATGCCACTTTCCAAAAATATACCAAAAAACTAGAACAAGTTATTAATAATTAATGGGAAATTAGATACAGATGCTTTACAACCATACATCGAATAGAACAATTGGTCACACTCAAAAAATACCAATGTTTACCCCAACCAAAGAAAGAATAATATAAATCAAAAAACATCAAAAAAAATCCACAATAACCAGACTATCACAAAAAACAATCCAAAAAAATCACCATTAGTGGGAGGTTCGAATGGACTCCCCACCATATCAAGTAACCTAGTATTGATTTCACACAGAATAATTTTCAACTACACCAACAGTGGTTCTCCCCACCATCAAGAACCTATTATATTATAAAAAATGTTAAAACATTCACACATGGACTAAAACAATCAACCACTAGTGTAGGGAGGAAAGGTTCCCAATGATTGGAACACAGAAACAACAAAAATATACCCATGGCTGAGGACCTCCAGAAAAAAAAACAAAACAAAAATTTAACTGATTCAAACTGGTGGTCCACCCAAGAAAACATATAAGAATAATATATCCAAAGAGGAAAAACCATTGAATTTTCGTAATTGATAAGTCCATCACACTTCTTAAAAGAAGAGGGAATTTTCAATGATATAGAGATCATAATATAAATACATGAACTGGCTCACAACAACATTGGATGCACAAAATTATCCAAACTCCCCACAACCTCGTGACTATTAACTACAAGACAGCTTCACTCTAAGGCCTTTTGATGGAGCCTAGATGTTTGAAGAATATAGTAACTCATAGTTAAGAGATTCTAATCCCTAATTGGAACTCATTTGGGTGAAAAAGGCAGCTAGACGACACTCCAATAAAAAATAAAAGTCCATGAAACACCTTGAATTTAACTTTCTATAGAAATAATGATTTACCCGAATAGGGACATAGATGATCCAGACCACATTATTTCTGACTCTAAAAAAGGAACAAAATGAATAATTAAATAATAGAACAAAAAAAAATACCATCCAATGAAACTTCTATAACTGATTGATACACTACAAAAGGGAAGACTCTTTATGTAACGCCCAAACATCACTCTACTCTAGAAAATTAGTTGTTATAACCATCATGTAGAATGATTTATTTTTTTAAACTTTGGGAAAAGGTACCTAGGTTGATAGGAAAGAATGAATTCTAGTATAGAATCACCCATATCCACACCACTAACATTCATCAAATATCTTTAGGTAGAATACAAAGAAACAAGAAAATTATGTTCTCTCTCTAAATTGTCACATAAACTAAAACTCATATAGAACAAAAACCTACTAAAAGGGAAACCTACTCAAATGATCTCAAAAAATAAAATTAGAAACTAGATAAACATTTTTTTAAAACTTGGTCACCAAAAATATTTCATCTTAGGACACAACATGAGAATAAATTCCAAATCATGAGAAATAATATCATTAAATAGCCCATCCGAAACATAGGAAAATAATCCACACAACCATAGATTTTGAAAAACATAACAATTAACAACGTAAAAAATTTGGAATTTTTTTTTGATTTTTTAAACACACCAATGATGTTCCATGGAGCCACACAGATGCACATTCCATGAAACCATAGTCATCCAATAACCCGTGCCAGTTCATGAAATTTTCAACAAAATTTCACATATATCCAAGCATGTGAGAACTCATGGAAGACACCAAAGGCCAAAACAAAAAACTCTCATTTTTAAAATCAAATAATTAAACCCAATTCAAAGATTCAGGAAACTATTTATAGGATCATTATACAACAATTCAATAAATTAATTTTAGATTACAAGTTTCAATTCGTTACAACAATATGAAATAAATCAATGAATTCCCATCGAAAATTTCAATTTGTTTTACTCAAATAAATTTCCAGAAGCTAAAAAAATTTCATTCTATAAAAAACCAATCGTTTAAAAACCCACTACTTTAAATGTAAAATAAATTTAAAAAAAATCCACCTTAAACCAACCGTTTTCCATAAACCACAATTTTTTATTATAAAAGTCTAATCTTGTTAGAATATTTCCATTTTACCCCAAGAGTTTATTTTATAAAAATTCATTTTTATTAAGTCTTCCAAATGATTAATTTTGAAAATCATTTTTCCCTCATTTGAAAATCCAACCATTACCACTAAAACACAATTTTCATAATTTAAACACATGGGTTTTCAAAAAAAAATTCAGAATCAAGGTGGACTCAAATCAACTCATTCAGTGGGGAACTATGGTCAACTTTTGACTTCACCAAATGGTCAGTGTCTATATGAAAAACATGCCACTAACACAGAGCGTCTTCTAGGACTATTCCACTGACACCACATGTAATTTCAAGCATTGTGATCTTATGAATACCACTCTCAGAACTCCCTTTTCATATCTTAAAAACCAAACAATCCAAAAAGATTGACAAAACCAACAAAGCAGAACATCCCAAGGAATCTTGGGGATTAGAATGATCCATGTTTCATGAAGTTTTTCATGTTTCTACATATCATGTCTCGAAAATCCTACTCCATCTACCATGAAATTCCCATGTAATAACTGGTGCTCTGAAAATAAATGTCTTCTAAAGAAATGACCTTCTATGATACGATTTTTTCTTGAACAAACCCGGGTCGACCTGGAACAAGTCACCTGATCTGATCTCTACCACAGTCTAAAGGAAGTTCCCGATCCCCATCAGATGATAACCAGTGTTGGGAATCAACATATTACACAACGGGAATGATTCCTTCTAGCCATAAATTAATTAAATAGAAAAATGGAATGATAAATTAAATAGCCCAATGTACATAACATTATCTAACTGAACATCTTTTACAAAAATCTAGGAAATAAAAAAAATATACATCAAAACCCAAACAGATTATTGACAACAAAACACATCCATGTGACCCTAAGGGTCACTCTCCAATACAAAAACAAAGAATTATTCTTGAAAATATAACCATATATGGAACCTAAACCGCAAGCTAAAAACAATAATTAACTATATGTGTGAATATTAAAACTCAACGGGTAATGCCAAAATAACTAATTCACTATGTGATTATTTTATGATAAGAGAAACATTAATTTGATGATTAGAATTAAATATAAAAAGAGTATTTTTTAAATTTTTTTTAACTTGAAACAAAATATTGTCCATTTCCCTATTTCAATCAAAAATAGGGATCATTCCCATAAAATAAACATTAACATTTTCAAGGGGAATTTGATGATTTATTTTCCAAATGGCACGATTGTGTATAAAATATTTCTACATTAAGAAAATTTCCTATAAACTATTGGAATCCAACTCTACACATTACAATAAAGTCATAACATGTGAGATTACTACAATAATAACATAATAAAGGAAATTAAAATAAGCAGACAAGAGTATCCATGTTTCTCAAAAAACCATTGTAGGTAACCATGTTCCAGAAAACATAGGACAACCTATGAGATCATGAATAATCTAGAACATACTAATATATGATACCCATTTCCAAAAGAATGCCTCACATGATGAAATCAAAGATCCATAAATACTCTCGGCCACACTAACCAACAATTGACTAAGGGGAAAATCCTAGAGCAATAAATTAATACATCTCCTCGTGTTATGGGCCACTAGCTAGTAAGTAATCTATCCAGTGCATAAATATTTCTCAAAAGCTCTCTCACTATGCTAGGTTCTCATTTCTCATGTTTTAATGGAAGTGAGCCAACTGATGCCAACCATGCATCTAATAACATGAATGTAGGATAACAATTCAACAACAGGTCTAACCGGAAGTAACCACATGTGTTGTTATAATGCCATAGAAAAAAAAGAGATCTGAAGGAGTTCATAGCGAGGAATTACAATTATCATAATGGATCATAAGGATTCCAGAAAGAGTGCATCCTATACATTAATCATAAACATGGAATGATAATCAACCAATTAATTTTTTCTAAATAAAAACTCTCACAACATTATCCAAGGTTCAAAACGGGCCTCTAGAGCCTTTCAACAAAATATCATTTTTAGAACAAACCAAACATATTTTCTGTAACACCCCAGGATTTCATAGTGTGTTATTTCTTAAAAATAATTCAATAACTTGCACTACACGCAACACCGAGTTCAATCACACCATGACATAGAAAAAAAAGCCATTAAAAGAGGTCATGAATAGTATTAACAACATTTTGAACTTTATATAATCCTTATAATTTTAGAATCCCTATTATGAGTTTCTTAGTCATAATGCAAGAACAGATTCATTTTCAGTATTGCACTTTTATCAACTTTAATAGTGAAACCTTTTTAAATAAAATATTTTAAACTATCTGAATAAATTGGGACATCAAAAAAAAAATTTAAAATGAAACATCCCAAGCTTCTACGATACGCTTTCCTTTGAATAAAATAGTAGCGTGTGTTGAACGCAACCTTGAGTTTTAACACACGCCACAACCAATCAAACTAGCCGTTATGAATAGTAATACCTAAATTTTAAAATTATATATATTTTATATTTTAAAATGGACTTCATTTTTGGATTCGGAATATCGAATTTAGCCTAAGGTGGAATTTTGGTACTTTTCGGATAACTTTCATATTTTGATGAATAGTGAAAATTACTAAATTTTAATTAAAAACAACTTTTTTAATCAAAATAATTAATAGTGATAAATTATGAATTTTAGTAGTTTTAAAGTATATTTAGAATATATTTTTACCATTTAATATAATTTTGGTCATTGTACATAATTTTACAATTAAACCAAACATAAACAAGTGTCAATCTTTTGATAGTTATTACCTCTTAAAAACACGCTTTTTGTTTTGACAGCGGGAATTAATTTTAAATTAATTTCTGCCACTTCTGTGTTTTGAATTTAGAAAAATGGATTCCATATTTGGAATCAGGATGTCCAAATTGTGTAAATAGGTAACTTTTATTTTTAGACATTTTGAATAATTACTGTGGTAAATATTTTCTTTACCATGGTTAAGGGTAAATCCGGTAAATAAGGGTTAAAAAATAATATTATAATAATACAAAATTAACCAAAAACGTGTCCTAACCTTATTGGTGGACACATACCCGACCATGAGCATCCTTGGGTCAATTTGGGGACCCCTTGGATCCACTTGTATGTGGTAGGGACACTTTATATTAATAAATTTAAAATAAAAATAAAAATGGCTAAAGCTTACATCTTTTAGAAGAACAATTTTTACATAGGGTTATACATGTTGGATTTTCGATTATAAATATTCATTAGAAAGATAATAGTATTTCCTACATAATTATATTTTATTAATAATTTTTAGACATCAAATAATTTAAATTATTAATGACACAATAATGATGCAATGTTTACCTCATTAATAAATCATTTAAATAAATAAGATTATAATGATTAAAATATTATCTAAAACCTGTCCAATTCTTATTGGTTGATGTTATTTAGAATATGAGTCATCTTATCTTCGACCTCAATGATTTTTGGACCATTATAAACCGAATATAATTATATTATAAAGTAATACTTTCACTCTTTCCTAAAGAGCCCCTCTTCTCCCTTATAAAAGGAGACCACTTCTACTCATTCCTCACACCTCTCAATCCACTTGGCTCGTCCAAACTCTGCCCAACTAAGCTCCCCACATCCCTCTCCTCCTCCTTGAAGCTTCCCCTTAGGCAGAAAGCATTTCAAGAAGTCCTTTGGTTCCAACCAAAGTGAGTTACCTAAATTAAAGGTAACGATTTCTCTTAAATTATTTTCATTTATTTTGCTTCTCCAACCCCCAAACTCTTTTTATTTCCTTTCTTTTGTAACAAAAAAAGTATCCTCAATATACTAGTATGTTGTTATAAGAAGGATTCAAACTACACATACACACAACTCCATCTAATGGATTATGAACATAATGTTTCCGTGGATGGAAAACTAACGCCTCACGAAACGATGATTGTTCAAATACATCTTACCGCCTCTCATGGTGGACATTATGATGGAACTATAATTAAATATGATATTAATGATATATATTTTATATATAAGCTTCTGTAATTCCATTTTATTTCATACCATTATTCGTTTCATGTTGTATATACATACGATAATTTCATTTGAGGAAGTGCGGACTACCGCCCCCTTAAAATGATATGACTCGTTCATACCACACATGGAACGTATAAAAGATGGTTTTAATGAACTTAAGTAACATATATAAAATATTATATTATACTGGAATAGTAATATACCTATGTATCATTTGGATTCAATTCTTTTAAAATAAAAATTAAATGGAAGTAGCGTTCGTGCGTACGTACGGACTACCGTCTCCACGAACGCGGTGAGATCCATCCTCCATCGTATCCATTCAAGTCTTATTCTCATTTTAGGGTTAAAAATAATGTTAATATCATTATGATTATGAATAAGATATAATCTATCCATTACAAACATGTATTACATAACCAAACATTTAAGAAGAACGAATCGATTATCACCCGAAACGACGATAATACTAAGATATTATTAATAAAGAAATGTTAAAAGAACATATATGATATCATATTAATGTATATGATTATTGTATAATTTAATAACAATTATTTCACCATTATACAGGAGGTTAACCTACCCCAACCAAGGAAAAGTACAAGGTAAGGGATTTTTCTTATCTCACATTCAATTCCGTGAGATTTCCATTATTCGCCACTAAATTATTGAAAGTGGTGTATTGTGTACTGGCATTTGATATATATTATCATATTCATGTTATTCTGTAAATAATTTGGTGGTTATTAACTTTTGGCCATACGACTCAGTTGATTAACGTGGTAAGGGGTTTTCATCTCACTCCTTATTCCTGTGAGATTCATGCCATATTGCCACCATTACCTTTTGTGTGGTGTATGTACTGCCCATAATTATATTCATTGTGTAATACACTCTAATTTATGTGTACTTACATATTCATTGTATGATACCTCTTTCATGGGTTGTATGTTTCATAAGTTACCAAACTGGTAAGGGTTATTTCACAATCTCTTCATTATCCGAGGTTGTTTATACGTAATAATCTACTGAGATCTCGTTATCATCCACATCCATGTTTCTTCAAAATGTATTTCAAAACATTTTTAATATTTAAAAGAGTATGGGTTAAAGTCATTTATACCCTTGTTTGACTTTTTATAAGAGGTTTATAAGGGAATCTTTCTGTCGTTTTCCAAACAAGGTGCTTTTTAACCTTTTCGACAGAATTAAGATAAGAATGTTTTTTTAACTTATACGGTGGGTGCGGTTATTTTCCGCCGTTATAAAATCGTCAAAGCTTCCCTTAAAAGCTTATAAGATTATTTTCAAAGAAAATGTTTGATTTTATATGGATCTTAAATGATTTCAAAATAAAAGGAGATATTTCTTTAAAAAGAATTTT
Organism: Viscum album; assembly: GCA_963277665.1. Classification (NCBI taxonomy): domain Eukaryota; kingdom Viridiplantae; phylum Streptophyta; class Magnoliopsida; order Santalales; family Viscaceae; genus Viscum; species Viscum album. The sequence continues at coordinate 1,217,347,130 of OY728137.1, forward strand.
GATTTCATCTATGTCAACATCATTTGATGGGTTTTAAGATTATTTGAAGTTGATTTATTATGATACAAAACTTCTATATTGTTTTTAAGGTTTTGTGATATGTTTGACTGTGGATGTGCTATTTTTATACCATTCATAGTTTATGGTGAAAGTATTGACATTTCGTATGCTAGTTCCAATAAGAATGTTTATGTTATATTTCAATCGTTACTTCATATGAATGTGTTGGACAAGTATGTTCCAGGTTGGGGACTGGTTAAAGTAAGCCCTCCAGGTTGGGGACTGGTAAAAGTAATCCCTCCAGGTTAGGGACTGGTAAAAGTAAGCCCTCCGGGTTGGTGTCCGGTTATTAGAGGCACTCCGGGTTGGTGTCCGGTTATTAGAGGCACTCCGGGTTGGTGTCCGGTTATTAGAGGCACTCCGGGTTGGGTTCCGGTTGCAGTTAGCCCCAAGGTCTTGGGACGAGGCCTTGAAAAGTAATTAAAGTTTAGCATTATGCATTCCAACATTATGAAAGTGGTTATTGATTTTGCATGTGATTATTCGATTAGTAGAATATCCATGTGAATAAGTAAATGGCATTATCTAATTTTATTTATGCCATACTATGTTAAAAGTTCAAGTTTAAAAGGCTTTTGTTTTAGTTATACATTGCCTTAAATGTTTATTCTTATTTATGAAAGTTTCCGCTATATTGTTATCCTTACTGGGCATTTGTGCTCACCCCTTTTCTATGTTTTTTTTTTCCCAGGAAGTGAAGAAGTAAATTATGAATGACCTGCAGGGATATTATGAGGGGATTATAGTGTGGACTGTGGAAACATTATGTTGTTGTAGTAGTTTTTCATTTTATGATGTAATGTAAAACTTATGAATATATCTAGTGTTTCCAAGGCTACTAAACCAATCGGTCTTTCGAGATTTGATCTTTCTTGTGATCATGCCAATGTTATGTAATAATGCACCGACTCTAGGCAGCTAGGGTCGGGGTGTTACAGTTGGTATCAGAGGAAGTTTAGTACAAACCTTGGAAGCTATATTTAGATAAAATCTGATTAGAGCACGTAGACCTAAGATGAACTTTGAGGATTAGTATAGAAGAACTTCCTAGAATTTTGGTATTGTAGAGATTTTGTGAGTTTTCCGAGCAATACATCCCTGTCTGGATACGAGCAGGTAGAGGCGGCTCTGGCACAGATGTACCTAGGGGTAAAACCCGAAAACACCGCTTTGAGCTAGACTCGAACGGGAACTGGTGCACGACAACGGGCCTTGCTGCACTCTTGGTTACGACACTCCCGGGGGATATGCTTAGGATAACTCTCATTTTCCTTACAAATAATTATGAAGGGTTTATGAGTAAATACTTTCTCAAAGAAAACATTTTTATGATTATGGATTATATCCATAAATAGTTCAATTTATGTTAAGTGTTTTATAAGTATGGGATTATGTATTTTGATTCATAAACTGATCTAGTTTATGCCATTGTTTAGAAATGGCGCCTAGTAGAAGGAATGAGAACTCCAGAAATACACATGATTCAAAGAGAAGGAATGATCATATCTTTCATGGTCTTAAGCTAGAATTTATAATAGAAATAGTCTCCCATGTATTATCATCATATGAAGAAATAATATCATGTGTTGATAAGATAAGTAAAGAGTTTACTGAGTCCTATGGCTTTGAAGGGAATCAAGAGATCAAAAGGATGGAAGAGAGAAATATGGATAAAGGGAAAAAGGGAAAAGAAGAATTTTCCCATATGTGGTAACTGTGGAAAGAAACACCCTGGAACTTGCCTGAAAGGAATGGGAGTTTGTTATAAGTGTGGAGGAAAAGGGCACAAAGTACGTGACTGCAAGGGTAAGAAAATGGTTTTAAATTTACAATGCTTCATTTGCAAGGAGTTTGGACACTACGCGAACCTATTTCCCAGTCATCAGACTATGCCGCAAATGATGTTATTGGATAATAATCAAGTTATGATACTACCACAGATGAAGAGGAATGATTAGAGTTCTTATGTTGATTATGTAAATTGAGTGTTGTATCAATAATGTACTTGTTACAATAATCATGGGGTATATAAGGATTGTACTGCAGTACTATTTCATTAAGGACTTGAGATTGTGTGGAACAAAGAAAAGTGACTCAATAGCAGGATAAATTTTTGAAAAATATATGGTTGAGATAATGATAAATCATAATATAGTTCTGATACTGAGGTAGTGATTTTGGAATAATATGTGATTGTTTTGGATAAATTATATTAGATATTCTTGACTACCCTGGAACTGATTAATGATTTGTATATTCCATCATTGTTGGGGTTTAAAACATTTTTGGATTAATGAAGTATATCCAGCTTTCTATATGGAATAAGGGAGCATGAATGTAATCAATAAGGAATATGGTAATTCAGGATGTTTCGGTGTATTAAAAGAATACATGATGAAGGTATTCATATGCTATTACGGGGTAAAAAGGTTCTACATTATTTTTACCTTACTTATAAATGTTGGACTGTGAGTTTGGATAGAAGTATTTTGGATAGTTCTAGTTTGGATTATTTTGGATTTCCATAAAAGGACAACCCGGAGGTCGGACGGCAACCCGTCGCGTCCGGCAAGGCTGTGAGACTTGAACCCGCAACCGAAGGACGACAAGGGTGTATCACCTACCACTAGCCCACGAGATGTCCTGGATTAAATAATGTAGTTTTTATTAAAAGATCATGTAGATGAATTATATATTCGTTTATTTTGGAACCCTATACGAATAGTGTAAATAGAATTTTTTTTTACATTATATTATCTTTTAGAATGAAAGATGAGTTTGTGGTAGAAACTTATTAATGGATAAAACTATAATTATAAAGTAAGTATATCTCCTTATGATCTTAGCCAATATCATAAATAAATTCCTCAATATTAAGAAAAGCAACTTAGAACAAAAATGTTTTCCTAGATGGTACCTTAAATCGTCACTAATTTATGGATTTGGGATTGTTGGCCTTTTTATAGCCATGTTCTCTACCACTCTCCATCAGATAATTGATGGTTAGATTTTTCTTCCATATCCATATTTTCCTACATGGAACCCTAGTATGTGTTATTTTCGGTAATCTTCATACTTTCGACTCTTTATTTTAAATAGAGGCCTCATTAATTCATTTTTCGATGTGGGATTTCAACTAAGATATTTTGAAACGTGAAAACTGTGTTATCCTAATACCCTATGTTTTGTTTAACCAATGGTATTTCAAATCATCATAGATTGATGAATTTAAGGACCTCAATTTTATACTTGTTTGTGATTGATGACCTCAATCACTACCTATAAATATTTACGTTTTCCTCTAATTATATGTCTCTAAATGCCACCAATGTTCTCCTAATCGAGATCATAATTTGGTGGTGACTCTTTCATTTCTCTTTTCCTCATATTAAGACTAAATTTTAGTAACCTAATTTCCGATGTGGGTTTTCCAACAAAGATATTTTCTATTTTCAACCTTTTATTTTCGAAAAACAATTTCAAATTGCGAGGACGCAATTTATTGAAGGAGGGGAGAATGTAACACCCCAGGATTTCATAGTGTGTTATTTCTTAAAAATAATTCAATAACTTTCATTACACGCAACACCGAGTTCAATCACACCATGACGTACAAAAAAAAATCCATTAAAAGAGGTCATGAATAGTGTTAACAACATTTTGAACTTTATATAATCCTTATAATTTTAGAATCCCTATTATGAGTTTCTTAGTCATAATGCAAGAACAGATTCATTTTCAGTATTGCACTTTTGTCAACATTAATAGTGAAACCTTTTTAAATAAAATATTTTAAACTATCTGAATAAATTGGGACATCAAAAAAAAAATTTAAAATGAAACATCCCAAGCTTCTACGGTACGCTTTACTTTGAATAAAATAGTAGCGTGTGTTGTACGCAACCTTGAGTTTTAACACACGCCACAACCAATCAAACTAAGCGTTATGAATAGTAATACCTAAATTTTGAAATTATATATATTTTATATTTTAAAATGGACTTCATTTTTGGATTCGGAACATCGAATTTAGCCTAAGGTGAAATTTTGGTACTTTTCGGATAACTTTCATATTTTGATGAATAGTGAAAATTACTAAATTTTAATTAAAAACAACTTTTTTAATCAAAATAATTAATAGTGATAAATTATGAATTTTAGTAGTTTTAAAGTATATTTAGAATATATTTTTACCATTTAATATAATGTTGGTCATTGTACATAATTTTACAATTAAACCAAACATAAACAAGTGTCAATCTTTTGATAGTTATTACCTCTTAAAAACACGCTTTTTGTTTTGACAGCGGGAATTAATTTTAAATTAATTTCTGCCACTTCTGTGTTATGAATTTAGAAAAATGGATTCCATATTTGGAATCAGGATGTCCAAATTGTGTAAATAGGTAACTTTTATTTTTAGACATTTTGAATAATTACTGTGGTAAATATTTTATTTACCATGGTTAAGGGTAAATCCGGTAAATAAGGGTTAAAAAATAATATTATAATAATACAAAATTAACCTAAAACGTGTCCTAACCTTATTGGTGGACACATACCCGACCATGAGCATCCTTGGGTCAATTTGGGGACCCCTTGGATCCACTTGTATGTGGTAGGGACACTTTATATTAATAAAGTTAAAATAAAAATAAAAATGGCATAAGCTTACATCTTTTAGAAGAACAATTTTTACATAGGGTTATACATTTTGGATTTTCGATTATAAATATTCATTAGAAAGCTAAAAATATTTCCTACATAATGATATTTTATTTATAATTTTTAGACATCAAATAATTTAAATTATTAATGACACAATAATGATGCAATGTTTACCTCATTAATAAATCATTTAAATAAATAAGATTATAACGATTAAAATATTATCTAAAACCTGTCCAATTCTTATTGGTTGATGTTATTTAGAATATGAGTCATCTTATATTCGACCTCAATGATTTTTGGACCATTATAAACCGAATATAATTATATTATAAAGTAATACTTTCACTCTTTCCTAAAGAGCCCCTCTTCTCCCTTATAAAAGGAGACCACTTCTACTCATTCCTCACACCACTCAAGCCACTTGGCTCGTCCAAACTCTGCCAAACTAAGCTCCCCACATCCCTCTCCTCCTCCTTGAAGCTTCCCCTTAGGCAGAAAGCATTTCAATAAGTCCTTTGGTTCCAACCAAAGTGAGTTACCTAAATTAAAGGTAACGATTTCTCTTAAATTATTTTCATTTATTTTGCTTCTCCAACCCCCAAACTCTTTTTATTTCCTTTCTTTTGTAACAACAACAGTATCCTCAATATACTAGGATGTTGTTATAAGAAGGATTCAAACTACACATACACACAACTCCATCTAATGGATGATGAACGTAATGTTTCTGTGGATGGAAAACTAACGCCTCACGAAACGATGATTGTTCAAATACATCTTACCGCCTCTCATGGAGGCAATTATGATGGAACTATAATTAAATATGATATTAATGATATATATTTTATATATAATCTTCTGTAATTCCATTTTATTTCATACCATTATTCGTTTCATGTTGTATATACATACGATAATTTCATTTGAGGAAGTGCGGACTACCGCCCCCTTAAAATGATATGACTCGTTCATACCACACATGGAACATATAAAGGATGGTGTTAATGAACTTAAGTAACATATATAAAATATTATATTATACTGGAATAGTAATATACCTATGTATCATTTGGATTCAATTCTTTTAAAATAAAAATTAAATGGAAGTAGCGTTCGTGCGTACGTACGGACTACCGTCTCCACGAACGCGGTGAGATCCATCCTCCATCGTATCCATTCAAGTATTATTCTCATTTTAGGGTTAAAAATAATGTTAATATCATTCTGATTATGAATAAGATATAATCTATCCATTACAAACATGTCTTACGTAACCAAACATTTAAGAAGAACGAATCAATTATCACCCGAAACGACGATAATACTAAGATATTATTAATAAAGCAATGTTAAAAGAACATATATGATATCATATTAATGTATATGATTCTTGTATAATTTAATAACAATTATTTCACCATTATACAGGAGGTTAACCTACCCCAACCAAGGAAAAGTACAAGGTAAGGGATTTTTCTTATCTCACATTCAATTCCGTGAGATTTCCATTATTCGCCACTAAATTATTGAAAGTGGTGTATTGTGTACTGGCATTTGATATATATTATCATATTCATGTTATTCTGTAAATAATTTGGTGGTTATTAACTTTTGGCCATACGACTCAGTTGATTAACGTGGTAAGGGGTTTTCATCTCACTCCTTATTCCCGTGAGATTCATGCCATATTGCCACCATTACCTTTTGTGTGGTGTATGTACTGCCCATAATTATATTCATTGTGTAATACACTCTAATTTATGTGTACTTACATATTCATTGTATGATACCTCTTTCATGGGTTGTATGTTTCATAAGTTACCAAACTGGTAAGGGTTATTTCACAATCTCTTCATTATCCGAGGTTGTTTATACGTAATAATCTACTGAGATCTCGTTATCATCCACATCCATGTTTCTTCAAAATGTATTTCAAAACATTTTTAATATTTAAAAGAATATGGGTTAAAGTCATTTATACCCTTGTTTGACTTTTTATAAGAGGTTTATAAGGGAATCTTTCCGTCGTTTTCCAAACAAGGTGCTTTTTAACCTTTTCGACAGAATTAAGATAAGAATGTTTTTTTTAACTTATACGGCGGGTGCGGTTATTTTCCGCCGTTATAAAATTGTCAAAGCTTCCCTTAAAATCTTATAAGATTATTTTCAAAGAAAATTTTTGATTTTATATGGATCTTAAATGATTTCAAAATAAAAGGAGATATTTCTTTAAAAAGAATTTTGATTTCATCTATGTCAACATCCTTTGATGGGTTTTAAGATTATTTGAAGTTGATTTATTATGATACAAAACTTCTATATTGTTTTGAAGGTTTTGTGATATGTTTGACTGTGGATGTGCTATTTTTATACCATTCATAGTTTATGGTGAAAGTATTGACATTTCGTATGCTAGTTCCAATAAGAATTTTTATGTTATATTTCAATCTTTACTTCATATGAATGTGTTGGACAAGTATGTTCCAGGTTGGGGACTGGTTAAAGTAAGCCCTCCAGGTTGGGGACTGGTAAAAGTAAGCCCTCCAGGTTAGGGACTGGTAAAAGTAAGCCCTCCGGGTTGGTGTCCGGTTATTAGAGGCACTCCGGGTTGGTGTCCGGTTATTAGAGTCACTCCGGGTTGGTGTCCGGTTATTAGAGGCACTCCGGGTTGGGTTCCGGTTACAATTAGCCCCAAGGTCTTGGGACGAGGCCTTGAAAAGTAATTAAAGTTTAGCATTATGCATTCCAACATTATGAAAGTGGTTATTGATTTTTCATGTGATTATTCGATTAGTAGAATATCCATGTGAATAAGTAAATGGAATTATCTAATTTTATTTATGCCATACTATGTAAAAAGTTCAAGTTTAAAAGGCTTTTGTTTTAGTTATACATTGCCTTAAATGTTTATTCTTATTTATGAAAGTTTCCGATATATTGTTATCCTTACTGGGCATTTGAGCTCACCCCTTTTCTATGTTTTATTTTTCCCAGGAAGTGAAGAAGTAAATTATGAATGACCTGCAGGGATATTATGAGGGGATTATAGTGTGGACTGTGGAAACATTATGTTTTTGTAGTAGTTTTTCATTTTATGATGTAATGTAAAACTTATGAATATATCTAGTGTTTCCAAGGCTACTAAACCAATCGGTCTTTCGAGATTTGATCTTTCTTGTGATCATGCCAATGTTATGTAATAATGCACCGACTCTAGGCAACTAGGGTCGGGGCGTTACATTTTCAAAATGTGAAAATACACCTATTTCAACTTTACATCCTTTAATAAAACAATTTATTTAAAAAACTCATAATACATTTTCAAACCAAATAAATTTTAAATAAAATTACATATGGTCCACAACCCATTAACACATGTCAAACTACATACAAAATCCAAATACATACTTCTATTAAACACAAGACCATATGAAACACATTAAAGAAAACCAAAGTCATCATTTCACAAGACACATATTTTTAAAACACACAAACCATGCTTTATATATGATGAATTAATCACAAAATCCAATAATTAGTTTCATCTAACTAATTGGGTGAACAATTTAACAAAACATTTCTATTTATCCGATTACATGGAATAAAACACTACTTTTCACACCCATTTTTTTTAAATTTCACACATCAATACATATAAAAAAATGATGATTTTAGAGGAATGAAATAAATTATTCATAAATTAAAAATGCACATTCAATGGGACCCTACATCAAAATAATGATGCATCAACAACACACACGCATATCCTCCCTAAAAAGGATTGAAGATCCATGATCTACTATATTGAATCAAAAATAAGGAAAATGACCATGTCATACCACCCCAAATATTATAATCATACAAACATTTCCACTATGGTTAGAAGATAATGGGATAAGTGAAGATAACTAATGGATAAAGAGATAGGTTCACTTACCTTTCGATCCAGGTGAAGAATCACCAATAAACCACAATGAAATACACATAGAGAGTCTTGTAAGAGACAAAAACCACCATGGGACGTGTTTTGGTTATATGGTTTAAAATGGGGGAGGTTAAAGGGAAAACACAAATTTAAAATAATGAGAAAATCCCAAGATAACATTTCCCATGTTGGTTTCAGGGTTAGTTCGCATGGTCTATCAAAACATGATCAAATTGTGAATTTTGTAATTTACTCATGTTGTAATAGATAAACAATAAGTCTGTATGATTAGTTAAACCATGAGAAACTGATGATTCCCACTGCAAACATTCTTTTATGATAAAACTAATCATGTGCTTTAATTGTACGACTTAGAAAAAGTCACCAAAAATCACCATTTTCACCCCAACAACACATCTAACTCAAGGTGATACACGTTCCAACAAATATAACCATAAAAAACCTCTCAGATCATTAAAAAGTCATTTTAAAATAGAAATATTCTTCATAAATTCCCATAAAACCAACAATATGTCCAAAAACCACCAAAAATCACCAAAACATAAAATTTATATTTGGATCAACCAGAACTCATGAGATAATCCAAGAGCCAGAATGTACTCTAATGTAAAAGATGAAAACAAATATCTGGGTGTGAAAATATATATATAAATATATAAGATTAAATAAAATGGAATTTATTTTATAATTATCATTCAAGAAAGATTATTTTTAATCATATTATTTCCATAAAGGTCATTAAAGAATGAGAATTTTACTCAATTTTACATATGACCTAGCACTTAATTGATTGTAATATAAGTTCATTTTTCATAACCACCATTAATGATTGGTTATAAACTTATAATTTTTAATGGCCTGGACCTCTCCGGACCATTAATTTTTCAAAAAGAAGGTCACAAAGTGTTCTAGAGGGTAAAATGGACTTTTCCCACACTTTTAAAAATTTTGAAACTACACGCCATGTAGTGTGAGTACACACTGTGTACCCCCTCGCTGGGTATACACCGTGTTGAAAGTCGTTTCCTTTCTGTGTGAAATAAATTAGTACACTCTGTGTATCCCATATTACACGCCGTATAGTCCCTCACCACGTACGAGTTACTTTTAAATCGTGTGTTGGCCAGTCAACAGTCGTGTGCTTGTTGATGTCGTGTCCTTGTCTCGTGAAATAAATGGGTACATGTTGTGTATCCCATACTACACGTCATGTATTCCCTCCCTACGTACGCATTACCTTCATACCGTGTTTTGACCAGTCAACGGCCGCATTCCCCGTTGATGGTCATGTTGGAAGCCGCGTGGTGGCCGTGTGAAAAGGCCGAGTACATGCCGTGTACTAGAAAGTACACGTCGTGTACTTTTGTTTTTCTAACATATAAAAGGAGGGGTCCTATCATCCTTTCCAAATCACTCATCTCCTCCCCATTCCTTTGATCAGAGCTCTCCCAAGAGACTCAAAGGCTCTCTTCTTCCATAACTTCTTCGTCTGAGATCCGATTTACGATCTGTCAGTGGCCATGAGATCATAACAGTGAGGCAGAACTTCTAAGCCTGGATCTGTTGTCTTCCCTTTGGCCTTTCATTCCTAGCTTCCACCAAAGGAGGTTTTTCCGGGTTTTTCCCGAAGCAACGGGCGCCGATAGACGTCTTCTAAAGTTGATCTGGGGGAGCATTGTGATCAGAACCTGTGGAAGTAAGGATCTTACCATCGTCTCTCTAAATTGTGTATCATGAGGTGTGGGTTCCCTCATGTTTATGTGAAACACTTTTTAACCAGTTTAATAAAGATAATAACTGGCTTATATAATGGGGATGTGATTTTTGTGAATGCAGTTACATTATTTATATCCTGTGATATTATGTTGTGAATTGAATAGGTTTATACCTACTAAAAATCATGGTCGTTGGGGGGCCTTTTCTTGTGCAATTAAATGTTGCCCTATCATTTTAGACCGTTTATGGATGTTATGCTTGTGGAATATGGGAAATTGGTTAATCACATAACGTTGGAAGATTAAATTATAATTGGAACCCTTCTTTGATCACCCCGGTTGGACAAACTTAGATAATAAACATGTGGGTGCTGGTTAGGGTTTATTTATGTGATGGAAGTGTTTTGTGGGTTTTTGTTGACTGGGTGAGAAGCATGGGTATGATTGGCTTTGTTGTGGGTTGGTGTTAATGCTATGTTGGTGATGGGAAGCAGGGCTGCGATAAATGGTATCAAGGGATGATGATGTACGGGTTTCGGTGTGGTTGTGGTTACGGTGGTTGGAATCAGGGCTACATGGATGGGTTTGAATGTGAATGAACTATGGGTTGTGAATAATAAATAAAATTGGAAGAGTTAATGAATGGTGTGGCTTGGTAATGGAAAAGTAATAATAATCAATGGGGTTTGTTGTTTAATAAGAAGGACTTGTTTTTGTTTCCTGTGTTTTCCTAACTTGATTTGTGGATGACATGGGTATGTTTTACGAACGATCGGTGTGGTTGCTTGTGGATAATTTCCCAGTAGTTAAGGAACTAACAAATTAATTCTGTTGAAACATGAAAACCTAAATGGGGTTGGGGTTGTTTGTTATATGCATGCTTCGTGGTTTTAGTGACGGGGCACATGCTCAGTTTCTCTGTTTAGAAGCCATAGGTTGGGCTGTGTGGTTGATATATATATATATATATATATATATATATATATATATCTGTATATTTGTGTTTTTTCACACCTCACCCATGTTGAGCACTTAGTGTCGAACACTCCCATTTCATGGGAGAGGGTTTTTTCCCTTTAGTTACTAGCTCTTTCCCGCTCCTTCTTCCATAGGCTATGATGGCTTGAGGCGACCTTACACCTAATACTCTTCAGGTAGGTTTCGATTGGGGTAGTTTTAGCCCAAGACTCTTCAGGAATGTTTACATTTTCCAATGAATATTCGGGATGAGGCCCAGGTGTGTGCCGGTGGGATATGTGGATGTGAGTCCCAGGTATGCGGGCGGGATAAGTGGTTGTGAGGCCCAGGTGTGTGCGAGTGGGATACGTGGTTGTGAGGCCCAGCTGTGTGCGGGCGGGATATTCGATTGTGAGGCCCAGGTGTGTGCGGGCGGGAAGGGTGTAGTAGCGTCAGGACATTCGCCGTTTGGAAGAGAAGATTACTAGTGGTAAATGGTGTCGGGTACCCAATACTCGTGTTCTTATATACTACTAATACTACATGTTCTTTTGTGTTTAGGTGAGCATGGCTGGTGAGGTTGGGTGGATAGAAATCCTTGATAGGTTTTGGTTTGTTTTGTTGTTCTCATGGGACATTAGAATGTCTCCCCACTTGTACACGAGAGCATTAGGTTTCCCTACTTAGTATACTTGTATGCTCACCCTACAATTACTTTCAGGTTTCCAAGAGGACTCCCAGGGCCGTGCGAGACCCTACTAGTCGGGACAGTTGGAGTTTTTGCAGTTTGGTGTACTCTTGTTTCTTTTGGTATTGTAGTTTTGAGCTTTCTTGTACTTGTACTTTGTTTAAAAAATTGTGTAAACATGCATGTGGGATTGATTTGTGTTTATTTCCATTTACTTATTCTTTTACTTTGGTTCTTGACTCATCCTATGTCCTGATCTTAAATAAAAAAAAGGGAAATGCCTCCCATATTTGAGAAAAACTCATACCCTTGGTGCTAGTCGCCACCCCGGGGCCTACTAGAGGCGGAACACGGGGGTCATTATCTCCCTTTCACCTTTTCCAGCTCAGGATCGGCATCTTTGGTGGGAGGGGGTTCTGATAGAATGGTATCAGAGGTGATGGTTTAGAGATTGGATGGAGTCTAGAGTTTGGAACAGTGAGGATTGCATGGGATGGTAGGGAAACAATGTTGGGTGATCTTGGTGGCTGACATAGGCCATGGAAGATCGGCTAGGACACGAGATTTTAAGGCCCCCCGTGATCCGATGCAAGGACTCTGATCCTACCGAATGACCGAGTAAGACTACATTAATTGCAGCTTAGAGACCCTAGGGAAGGTACATGCATCATCATGATTGTGTTCTATTGATTTGGGTGTTCTGGGAAAGAAATTTAAATAATGTGATAAAATAAAACCTTGAGAAATTTCCTTACTACATGGGTTTAGGGTATACTTGTATACCGTACAGGTATGGCACCTAGATGTCGTCCCCGGGTGGCTCAGACGGTCTAGGCCGCGTAGATTCAGGTGGTCGATCAGTTGAGGATTGACCAAGAGGAGGAAGATAACCACTGTCAGAAGACTCTCTGTTCTTTCCAGCGACAAACCCTCAATAAGTACGAGGGTAGTACCTCGGATATGGTGACATAGGGGTGGCTTGAGGAGATATGGATCAATTTTACTTTGATCCATTATCCAATGGAGTACTGGGTTTCCCTAGTAGTCAGTCAGCTGAGAGGTGCATCATGTCAGTGGTGGATGCTCTACCTCGGAGAGTGGAAAGAGATAGAGGTTCTGTGGGCTGACTTTGAGAAGGAATTCCGAGAGGAATTCTGTTCTTCCATGATCAAGCCGGAGAAGTGGTAGGAGTTATACTCCCTCCAGCATGGGAGTCTATCAGTATGAGATTTGGGGATCATGTTCAAATATCCCTTACGCTTTGCTCAGGATCTCTTTCCAGATAAGGAGTCTCGGACGAAACTTTTAGAGGAGGTTCTTCGTCCTTCTCTCCAGTATGTTGTTACCTCCTTCGCCCTTAGGACGTACTTGGTAGTATAGAAGAAAGAAGAGGTTGTAGAGGGGATTCACTCGTAGGGAGATGCACCACGAGAGGGGATCTAGTCGGGTTCGTCGAAGGGGAAGGCAGTCAGCAGCAGGTCTTCTACAACAGGACATTCCAGGTTCAGGCCAGTAGGGAGTAGTCCCTAGCAGTTCTAGTTTAGATCTTCGGGTCCTCATCCCTTTTTCATGAGCCCATGACCGAAGTGTTTTTCTTTTGGAAGTTTCGGGCACTTTCAGAGTCGATGCCCGACCCGAGCTTAGTATGGTGGAGGTGGGCGGGTTTAGTGCCTGCCTCAGCAGCACCAGTTCTGGTGAGGCCCTTCCAGCAACAGCGGGACCCTGCTCCTCTGAGGTCAGACTTTACAGGAGGAGGCTTACCTCGGGGTGCTCCTCATGGACCTTGACCAGGACATGGTCGGGGAGGTTTTTGACATCAGAGAGGCAGAGGAGCTGGGCGTGGACAGTTGCACGCAGCAGAGTTGACAGATCCGGTAGGACCAGAGGTGGTGCAAGTTACAATTTGTTTGTTTAGTACTCTCATTTATGCTTTGTTCGATTCAAGAGCTTCACACTCCTTTGTTGCACCATATCCAGCCCATGTTTTGGGTCAAGACATAGAGAGACTTTTCGTACCCCTGTGGCGGAGTACACCAGTTGGAGGCCAGACAAGCATTTCATGTGTTTTCCGAGGATGTGGGCTGATTTTGGGACCACATCGATCTAGTGGGGACCTAATTTTTCTATAGATGAAGCCATATGATTTCATCATAGGCATCGAATAGTTATTTTCAGTTAGTTCCATTATTGACTGCTTCCAAAGAAGGGTCGTGTTCTCTAACAAGGATAGGCAGCGTGTTTCTTTTCTTGGAGAGAGGAGCTATCTGGCAGGAAGCCTGCATGTGAAGCCTCTCCTTTCCTTTTTAGGCGGGTTATCAGTGATCTCAGCTGATATAGAGATGATTGATGTCTTATAGGTTGTTGGGGAGTTCCACGATGTTTTTCCCGAGGAGGTTGTGACTCTAACCCCCCGATGTGACGTTGAGTTCGCGATAGACTTGCAGCATGGTGCCTGTCCGATTTTGATGCCCCCTTATCAAATGGCACCTTCAGAGTTGCGGGAGTTGTGGATTCTGATTGACGATCTGATGGAGAAAGGGTTTTTTTCGACCCAGCGTGTCACTATGGGGTGCTCCAGTTTTGTTTTTGCAGAAGGCAGATGGTGGTCTCAGGATATGTATAGACTACCGAAGGTTGAACCAGGTAATGGTCAAGAACCGTTACCCCCTTCCAAGGATAGATGATCTCTTCGACCAACTAAGGGGACTAGGTTGGTTTTCTAAGATTTATCTACGATCTGGATATCATCAGCAAAGGTAAAAAGACAGTGACATCTCGAAGACGAATTTCAGGTGCAGGTATGGACACTTCATGTTTGTAGTGATGCTGTTTGGAGTTACGAATGCACCGTTTGTGTTCATGGCACTTATGAAAATTGTCTTCCGAGTGTTTTTGGATCGGTTCATTGTTGTGTTTATCGATGACATCCTGATCTACTCAAGATCATAGGAGGAGAGCGTTGAGCAACTCAGGGCAGTCTTGGAAGTCCTTCGACACCACCATCTTTATGGAAAATTGTCGAAGTGTAAGTTATTGACACAATAATTACACTTCCATGGACACGTGGTGTCTCAGGATGGAGTGTCATTGGACCCATCGAAGGTGGAGGAAGTTGTTTCTTGGGAATCACCCAAGAGCGTGGCAGATGTTCGTAGTTTCCTTGGGTTGGCAGGTTATTATCGGAGGTTCGTTTCAGACTACTCTCGAGTTGCCTATCCACTGACAGCTTTGACAAGGAAGAACCAGGCCTTCTTATGGAGCGACCAGTGCCAGAAAGCATTCGACTACCTGAAGGAGAAGTTGGTCAGTTCCCCAGTACTCAGGTTTACAGGGGAAGGTTTGTTGTATGAGGTGTTTTTTGATGCTTCTGGCCTTGGTTTTGGGTGCGTACTGATGTAGAAGATGGGTGTGATCTGTTATAAGTCTAGGCAGTTGCACCCTCACGAGTGTAACTATGCCACCCATGACATAGAGCGTGCAATAGTAGTGTTCTCACTAAAGTGTTGGCGACATTACCTTTTTGGGGAGCACTTTGTGGTCTTCTCAGATCAAAATAGATTGCGTTATATCTTCTCACAGTGTGACCTGAACTTACGGCAGTGGAGATGGGTCGAGTTTATCCAAGATTATGACTTCGATATCATTTACACTGAATGTAAGGGAAACGTTGTGGATGATGCCTTGAGCAGTAAGTCACATAAGGAAGTGGTTCAGGAATCTACTGAAGCATTGAGAGCGATGGGAGAGTTGGCTGCCTTGCACATAGATGCATGGGTAGAAGGTGTTAGAGGCTGTTTGTTTCAGATGATGGTGTAGTCCTCCTTTTGCAGCAGGTCGAAGAGTCTCAGTGGGGGGACTTTGAGGTGGAAATAATGTGGGATCATGTCGATTAGGGAAACACTCCATAATGATGGTCAGAGGATAGCCGACATTGAATTCTTTTTCATGGAAGGATGTTTGTTCCGGAGAAGATGCGTGAGGGAGTTCTCCGTGAGTTCCATATCTCAGCCTTGGCGGTATATTCGAGAGTTTCAAAAATGTTCCATGTCTTGAGTGAATAGTTTTAGTGGACTAGGGTGAAACGGGAAGTGGAAGAGTTTGTGGATAAGTGCCTTGTGTGTCAGCAAGTAATGACTGATCACCGTGTTCCCAGTGTTTTGTTGCATCCTTTAGATGTCCCTGAGGGGAAGTGGGACGAAATCTCAATGGACTTCGTCGCAGGACTACCCAGAGCTTATGGGGGTTATGATGCTATCTGGGTAGTGGTGGATCGACAGACAAAATCAGCTCACTTATTAGCAATTAAGCAGTCAGGCCTGATGAGTACCTTAGCATAGAGGTACGTAGACGAGGTGGTGCGGTTGCATGGAGTTCCGAAGAATATCTTCTCAGATCAGGATACTCGGTACACCTCACAAGTTTGGAGTGGGTTACAGAATGCTTTTGGCACCCCACTATGACATAGCACTACTTTCCACCCCCAGACCGATGGGCAGACAGAGAGGACTATCCAGACGTTGGAGGATATGCTGCAAGTATGCGTTCTGAATTTCGGAGGATCATGGGTATGACACTTTCCTTTAGTAGAGTTTGCATACAACAACAATTTCAACTCCACTATTGGGATGGAACCGTTTGAGTCTTTGTATGGAAGACCGTGTCATTCACCCATTTGTTGGGCGGAGGTTGGTGAGATAAGTGCTCTTGGGCCAGAGGTTGTACAGATCACCACAGAGAAAGTCCAGCTTGTGCGTGAGAGGATGAAAGCGACTCATGACATAAAAAGTCTTATGCTGATCGTCGGATGAGGCCATTAGAGTTCGAGGTGTGAGATCATGTGTTTTTGAAGGTTTCCCCTCGATGGGGGAAGCAAAGGTTTGGGAAAGGGAGTAATCCCTCCCCTAGGTTCATCAGACCTTTCAAGGTGCTGAGGAGAGTTAGCGAGGTGGAATATTAGCTAGCCTTGCCACCTTAGTTGGAGAAGGTTCATGACGTCTTCCAAGTCTCCCAGCATCATCAACACTTACACGACGACTTTCACGATATCGACTGGGGAGAGTTAGATATGGGAGACGACGCAAACATCGAGGAATGACCAGTCTGAATTGAGGATTGTAAAGAGAATGTGCTCCGTGGATGAACCATTCCCACGATTCTTGTGTTGTGGAGGCATGGTGGCCTCGAAGAGAGCACTTGGGAGTAGAAGGCTCAGATGGACGCTCAGTACTCGGAGTTGTTTTGACTTGTTTTTTTTACTTGTTCTTCTGAGCTTTGTTTTGATGTTATACTATGTACCTTTGATATATGGAATTATTGGCTTGTTAGTTGTGATATGTTTTGTTTCCTTGTTCTCTGGAAGTGTAACATGTCCGGATGTGTGAGGAAAGGGAAAAACCAGACCCTCAATCGAGATGCATTAATGAGGATGCGATTGAACCCGTGCAGGTGAGTCAGTGCCACCTAAAGCAGATAATATCTCAACATAGGAGAAGGAATTTTCCCAAACCTTGTGTTCATGCAGTGTGTGGGTTTTATGTTGTTGGGGGAAGTGTAAGTTGTAAAATCCTAATATATAGAAGTTGGAAGGCCCAATCCTTAATCGAGATTCATTAATGTAGATGTGATTAAACCCATGCAGGCGAGTCAGTGATGCCTAAAGCGGATAATATCTCGATGTAGGAGAAAAAATTCCTAACACCAATAATTAGGGTTGATGGTTGGGTTCCTGTTATAACGAGAGCCCTAAGCGGTATCTTGTTGGGTTCCTCTAGGTTGGTTTTGAATTCTCAGGGAAGAAAATGATTTAAGAGGTATCTGATGTAATGTCTCGGACTTCTCCGGCCCATTCCTTTGTCAAAAATAAGGTCACGAAGTGTTCTGGAGGGTAAAATGGAATTTTCCCACACTTTTCAGAATTTTGAAACTACACGCCGTGTAGTGTGAGTACATGTCACGTAACCCCTCGCCGGGTATACCCTGTGTTGAAGCCCATGTCCTTGCCATGTGAAATAAATGAGTACACTCCATGTAGCCCAAACTACATGATGTATAGTCCCTCCCCGCTTACGCGTTACCTTCAAACTATGTGTTGACCAATCAATGTTGTGTGCCATGTTGATTGCGTGTCCTTTCCGCATGAAATAAATGTGTACACGCAGTGTATTCAATACTACACGTCATGTAGTCCCTCCCCGCATATGCGTTACATTCATACCGTGTGTTGACCAGTCAACATCCGCGTTCCGCGTGGAAGGCTGTGCTGGAGGTTGCGTGGTGACTGTGTGAAATGGCCGAGTACACGCCATGTACATTTGTTTTTCTCTCCTATTAATGGAGGGGTCCTCTCCTCCTTTTCAAATCACTCCTCTCCTCCCCTTTCCTTTGAGAAATGCTCTCCCAAGAGACTCAAAGGATCTTTTCTTCCATAACTTCTTCGTCTGAGCTCCAATTTACGATCCGTCAGCGGCCACGAGATCGTAACAATGAGGCAGAACTTCAGATCATGGATCTGTTGTCTTACCTTCAGCATTTTCTTTCCCAGCATCCAATCGAGGAGGTTTTTCCATGTTTTGCAAGAAGCGATGGGCACCGATGGACATCTTCTATAGTTGATCCGTGGTAGCGTTGTGATCAGAACCAATAGAAGTAGGGATATTTCCTTCGTCTCTCTAAATTGTGTATCATGAGGGGTGGGATCCCTCTTGTTTTCGTGAAAATCTCTTTGACATGTTTAATAATGATAATAACTGTCTTATATAATGGTTATTGGAAGTTTGTGAATGTAGTTACATTATTTATATCTTGTGATATTATGATGTGAATTGAATAGGCATATGGCTACTGTAAATCATGGTCGTTGGGGGACTTTGATTGTGCAATTAAATCCTTTCCCATCTTTCTAGACCATTTACGGATGGAAACCTTTTGGAATGTGGGAAATTGGTTAATCACGAAAAGTTGGCTGATTAAATAACTAATTGGAACCCTTGTGTGATAACCCCAGTTGAACAAACTAAGATAATAAACATGTGGGTGTTGTTTAGGGTTTATTTATGTGATGGGAGTGTAGTGTGGGTTGTAGTGGATCGGGTGAGTAGTGGGACTACAGTTGGCTTGGTTGTGGGTTGGTGTGAATGCTATGTTGGTGATGGGAAGCGGGGCTGTGATAAATGGTATCAAGGGATGACAATGTATGGGTTTCAGTGTGGTTGTGGTTACGGTAGTTGGCAGCGGGGCTGTAGGGATGGGTTTGAATGTGAATGAACTATGGGTTGTGAATAATAAATAAAAGTGGAAGAGTTAATGAATGGTGGGTCTTGGTAACGGAACATGAATAATAATAAATGGGTTTGGTTGGTTAATAAGAAGGACTTGGTTTCTGTTCCTTGTGTTTTACTAATTTGATTTGTGGAGGGCAAGGATATGTTTTACGAACGATCGGTGTGGTTGGGTGTGGATAATTTCCCAGTAGTTAAGGAACTAACAAATTAATTCTGTTGAAACATGAAATCCTAAATGGGGTTGGGGTTGTTTGTTATATGCATGCTTCATTGTAGTAGTGTCGAGGCATGTGCTCACTTTCTCTATTTAGAAACCATAGGTTGTGCTGTGTGGTTGATATATATATATATATATATATATATATATATATATATATCATTGTGTTTTGTCTCACCTCAACCATGTTGATCATTTAGTGATGAAAACAACCATTTCATGGGAGAGGGTGTTTTCCCCTTAGTTACTAGCTATTTACTGCTCCTTCTTCCATTGGCTATGATGGCTTGAAGCGACGTTACACCTAAGACTCTTCAGGTAAGTTTTGATTGGTGTAGGTTTAGTACAAGACTCTTCGGGTAGGTTTACATTTTCTTAAGAATCTCCGGGAAGAGGCCCAAGTGTGTGTGGGTGGGATATGTGGTTTTGAGGCCCAGGTGTGTGCTGGCATGATATATGGTTGTGAGGCCCAAGTGTGTGTGGGCCGAATATGTGGTTGAGAGGCCCAGGTGTGTGCGGGTGGGATATGTGGTCATGAGGACCAGGTGTGTACAGGCAGGATATGTGGTTATGTGGCCCAGGTGTGTGCAGGCGGGAAGATTGTAGTATCATCATGATGTTCGCTGTTAGGAAGAGCAGCTAACTAGTGGAAAATAGTGCGGGGTACCCAATACTCTTGTTCTTATATACTACCACTACCTGTTGTTTTGTGTTTTGGTGAGCATGGTTGGTGAGGTTGGGTGGATAGAAATCCTTGATAGGTTTTGGTTTCTTCTTTTGTTCTCATAGGGCATTAGGATGTCTCCCCACTTGTACGTGAGAGATTTAGGTTTCCCTACTGAGTATACTTGTATGATCACCCTACGTTTACTTTCAGGTTTCTAGGAGGACTACCAGGGCGGTGAAGGACCCTACTAGCCAGGACAGTTGGAGTTGTTGCAGTTTGTTGTACTCTTGTTTCTTTTGGTATTGTACTTTTGAGATTTGTTGTACTTGTACATTGATTAAAAATTGTTTAAACATGCATGTGGGATTATTTTGGGTTTATTTACATTTACTTTTTTTTCATTTTGTGTTTGACTCATCCTATTTCCCGATCGTAAATAATAAAAAGGGTAATGCCTCCCATATTTGGGAAAAACTCATACTATTGGTGCTAGTCGCCAACCCAGGGCAAACAGGTGGCGGGACTAAGGGGTCATTATCTCCCTTTAACCATTGCCAGCTCAGGAGGGGCATCCTTGGTGGGATGGGTTCGTGACATAATTAATTTATAAATATTATAATAATATCATCATTATTAATATAGGGTTGTTATATAATGTCCTCATTGAAAAAATTTGACCTAAAAAAGCAGTTTTTGACACATAAACCAAATTTGGTCAAAAACATTATCGTAAACATAATTATTTATGTAGTTGTATACTACATGGTAATAAGTGAAATAAATTTAATGAAAAACATGTAAAACATTATTAATCTAGTAAATAATAACTATATTTTTTATTTTTCAACAATAAAATTATATTCAAGACAATTCAGTTGAATGGTAAGGCATTATCATCTTTCTTTTTTACATCTATGATATAAATTTCATATTCACAACATACCTCCTTTTAGTGGTGTTTTTACTATTCATTTTGATATTTGATATCATAAACTTTTTTATATTTTTGTTATATAATACCTTTATTTAATTTTATTCACTCATGAATCATATAATTTAAAATGTTTCAAAGGGGTGTGGGACACAACAGAATGTTTAAGGATTTTTATTCTCAATAAAAATTTTAATGATAATTAAATGGTAATTCCCGTTGAGGAAATTAGATGACCATTTTTAAAAAAAATTCATTTTCCATTCCTCAAAGTATTCATGTATGTTTTCAAGTATAAGTACCATTTTCTAACTCATTGGAAATAATTTTTTTTAAATTTTAATAAGACAACCCAAATTCATTTCACTCTTTAATCTGAGAATCTATTTTCATCTAAAACCAATATTTTAATAAAATGTTTTCAAAAATGTTTTTTATCCTCAATGAAGGAATTAATGAAAAAAATTCTATTTTTTACCATTTATTTCAATGATATTTTGTTGTTTCTTTCCGAACAAGGAATTTTTCTAACATTTTTACCATAAAAGTATTATTCCTTTTACCTCATATGTAATGTATTGATTTACCCATCATAATTTATTTGAATATTAATTTTCATTTTAAAAATGTTAATATAAAAATGAAATTCTTTCACAATTAATTTTCAATGAAAAGGGGTTTAGATATTTTTTTTAAACAAAAGGATGTTTTGCTCATGAAAGTATTTCAAGACCGTTCTATAATATTTCTATTCATCACTGAAAACCCCTTAATTTTACTTCACATAATAAATTTTGTATTTATACCATCTTTAATAACAGTCTGGATGGTTTATGATTGATTTGTATAATGATGTTATTCACATTTACTTCCTTGAATACTTTAATTCCACTTGAAATATTCAATTTCCTATGATCATTTGACAATGAATTTACCCTACATATTCATATCCTTTATCATGTATATTATTAGTTCCTAAACTACACAAAATTTTTCATACAATGTTTAATTGGAAATTTAATTGATTATTTTTGGAAATATTGATGAATCTATATCATTTAGTCAATACAGATATTTGATATGGCATATTGGTTATTTAATGTAATGAATACATTGGACATGAAATAATCATGGTGGGGAACATTTAAAGAAAGACCACCACGAGGGGCCCAAAAATAGATATTCCATTGATGCATTAATAGTATCATATTAAGAATAATTTGGAAATAAAAACATCAGGTTTTTCCCTGATGAAAATACTAGTACGATATGGGTTATGGATGGATTAATCAAATCCCATCAATGCACTGTTAATCTCATGAGATAATTATTTTGTCCAAATTAGAGAATTTTGAACTATATTGAGAAAGGATCTTGAGTGTTATGGTACCTTGTACATAGAAGAAAACTCCATCAATCAAAAAATCTGATGCTCCAAAACAAAGATTGCATCTATTAAACAAAACATAACAAACAAAATACACATCTTCAAAGGATAAAAACTGAGGCCTCATCTATAATTGGATCATACAAAACATTTTAAGATGATCCAAATGACCACATTAGAGGAAAACTCAAGAAGGATTTATACATGATGGATTATAATTACCTGGAGGCCCAAAGAATAAGCACATTAGACATATTGTCTTTCGATGAGAATGTATTCTTACTCATATCTGTTGATCATCGTTATTATTCTCCCTGCTCCTATGGTTATACATACCCCCACTATGATTATACTGTACAGTTTATAGATCTATGGGATTACCCAACAAGGGCCTACCTAGATTGGTTATATTCGATTAAAATTTCCACATTAATAATATACTAAAAACATTTCATTCCAAATTCCTATAATGATGAACCAAAATATGGAAGAATATCACCTCTAAAGAAATCTGCATTGTCATTATCTTTGATGACCACTATTGGAGAAAAGAAAACAATCTTAAAAAAGTGGTCGATGTACTCCCATAATAATTTTCCATCCTGGTTATATCTCATATGATTATAAACTATATACCCTATCATAACCTCTGGGAAGGACCACATGAAAAAACACTGTCTTGAAAAGTTCCCAATATAGACATTCACCCAATGAATAAAGATCCAAAAATACCCAGCAACAGTTTGATGAATCCGCCTAGAAAAATCTAAAAGGATCTCACTCATGAACTACTACATGTCACCCACACCACCTAGAGTTTGTGTAGGCAACATAAAAGAGAAAACCCGTTTTGACCATTATAGTGAAAAAAATAAAGGAACAAACAAAATAAATATATTCCTTAAAATATAGACCAGAATGATTCCACCATTTCAAGAATCGATCCTACATAAAAACACCAAAAAAGTTATATAGAAGTCAAAAACAATTTATAAATTACCCTCCACCAAGGTATGTTTTTATAATCATGACAAAAAAGTTTCAAAATAAAAAATCCATGGTGGAACACACACTACCCAAATAAGGTGTTTTACAAAATATTCCTTTAAAAATAAATGTTTTTACATTGAAAACACATTTTAAAATTGTTTCAGACAAAAAAACCTTTAGATACATCTATTTATTTTCCAAAAAAATGGAAAAATAGACACTATAAAACATTCCATTAAACCAAATTTGAAAAAAATATTTTACAAAAAAAATCGTCATTTACCAAAACAAGGTTTTAAAAACCAGAAACCAATAAATAACCTCAGAAAATTTAAAACAATGTTAATAGGAAGAATAAAACTTTTTAAAAAGAATAACTCTTTTTAAAAAGAATAACTCTTTTTAAAATAAAATAAAAAAGTTCACTCTAAATTATTTATAAATATGAACCAATATTTAAAATAGAACATCCAATTTGAAATCCACTTTGACCAACCCACATGAGAGGCTTTAAATTCAGAATAGTTTTTCCAGAATTACCAAAAAATCCTTTTCTAATGGAATTATTCAAAACACACACACTTTTAAATAATTATAAAAAGGTACTATATATTAAAAAGTTGATATTAAATAAAAATAAAAAGAATTTCAATAACATTGAAATTATGGGAAATGTTACAAACAATAACATTATCAAGTGTCCCTTAATCACTAACCATCATGGGAATAGTATGTGTCATATGATCTACCCTGGGATCCCAAACATTCAAAGAACCTAACAGTGTGATAGTATAACCATCATGAATAAGCTAACTACATGTGTTGAATTTCAGATAGTTTTCATCCAATTATCAAACACAAGTATCACTGTGATGACCAACGCACACTCAACCCTTGTACCATGAACCAATATTTTAAATCTAGAATTATGTTAACCAGTTAGAGTAATAGGCCTTGTCATCAACTTATTAACCAATTTCCCAGGAAAAATAGTGTAAGTGAGGACCAGGATTAAAAAACATGTCTAAAACATAAGGCAACCCATATCTACCCTGATCTATAAAACCCAAAAATGAAAATCCTAATAATAAAAATTAACCAAATCATAACAATATTAGTCCAACGTAGTGGGATTAACATGAATATCTCAGAGATAAATGACCCACACAATTTGTAAACTAGTATGTGGAAGTCATGTGGTGTCTCCCAAAATTTAAAAAAATATTCCAACTGGGCATTTAAGACTAAAATATTGATCCAAATGGTGGACTCATAATTTTTTTTTAAAAAACTATATTACATATTATATTTAGAAAATAATGTAAATCACCCAAAAATTCAAATAATACAAAATCCACCGCTAACACAATGACTTTATCTTTAAAACCCAAAATAATTTCAATTTCATCCATTTCAATGAATCTATTTTAAATAATCCATCCTAGAATTCCAATAATGGTTAAATCAGACACCAGTTTAAAATAACCATTTTAAAACCATTAGAGAACCCTATTTCTAATAACATTCAATCCCAAACCCCTCTTCAAAAACAAAATTTATTTTTGAACATTTATTCCACTGCATGAAAACAAAAACATGGTTAAAACCAAATAAACAACCTGAAAAAAATTAAAAAATATATATTCTTAATTCTAGAAAATAATGCACATTTAAACATTAACTCGTGAAATTCATATGAAAAACATTTATAATATCCACAGAATGTAATAAATGGTTTCAATTCATAAAAAAATATATCAAATTAATTTATATATTTAATAAAATTTAATTTAAATAGGACAATAATACATTGATTTAAAAAATAAAAAAATTCACTGAAACGCCTATCTTAAAGAGATTAGAACTAATATGAAACCCTTCATAACATGTAAAATTCAACAATGACCACCCCCATCAGAGTATAAATTGGATTAGGAGACATATACCACAAAAACATCGAGATTAAGACAACCCTGTAACCCAAAAAGTAGATAACACTAGATATATGTTTCATGGGGGATGAAAAAATTAAAAAAATGATATGGGTATGGGATGAATATAGAAATTGTGGAAGAACAAAACTCATGCCTCTTAAAAATAATCAATATCAATGAAATAATACATGGTGGGGGATGTTGGAGAGCCACCTGAAGCTTTCAAGGGTTGGATGAAATTAGAGGTTAGAAATACGGGTAAAAACTCATTTAATCAAATAAGTAATTTTATGTAAAAACCAGAAAATTAAACACTAGGATAGGTCACATAGTTTCCTAAACCCTGAAATAGCCCCATTGTAGTCTAGGAACCCCACTAATTGGTTTCTCTTGGGTGATACATGGTTTAGAATTACCATGAACGGTTCCTTTTATAGTCACAAACCCACGCACGACTTTAGGGGATCCCTACATAGTTTATTACAAATTTTTTATTCCATTGTAAATTGAACTATTATAAACCATGTCCAAACCACATGTATTCTTAATGGTTTAGAAAAATGTGTCATGTCATGTGGAACACCCTAACACCCCAAATAACTGACACAATTTTACCTTTGGTGTTGCATGAAATGGATTTAACAGTGAATAACCCATACTGATTAACTCTAAGCTATTCAAAATGAACTAATTTTTTTTTTCATGATTAGAGGAAACATAGATTCCCTCTTACTGTGAACCCTAATTTTGTACTGATGCAAACCCCTCAAAATTTAAAAATTTTGATCTAAAAATCTACAGATAATAATTTCTACCATCATCTATGTGAAACAAAAAATAAACAACACCTTGACGTGTGGGGTGTCACAAACACATTACTATAAATTTTACTTGATTAAATAAAGATAATGGTGGTTATGAAGATGATATAAAATTAAAAATATACTTGATATAGATTCCACTCAAATAAAAGTTATATCTAGTGAGAATAAATATGTTATGTAAATTGAAAAACCATTAAACATTTTCTATGTGTGTCGAAGTAATGGCAGTGAAGTGGAAGAAGAACAATTTTGTGATGATGCTGCTAAAAAATTACTTCTAAAATAAATTAATGATAAATAATCAATTAGTGATGAATTTTTTAGAACTAAATAACATAAATAATAGAATTATATAGTGTTTATTCATAAAATAGATTTCAGATAATGCCTCTCAAATATTGTTTCACATGAAAATAGTATAAAATTTTGATAAAATATGATTTCCCATCATCCAAATAATAATATGTATTTGAAGAAAAATAAATGTATCTAAAATAGGATGATGGCCGGAGGAAAAATGTTGATTAATATAAAACCATCGATATCAATCATGAAGATTTTATAATGATAAATTATAGTGAATATTATCATGGTCAAATAAATTTTTTTAACAATATATTGGAACAAAACTTCTCTGACTTGGTTTCATATGTTGGTGAATGTTATATGAAGTGTAAACCTTATAAGGGCCAACAAAAATCAAAACCACGGGTAGAAAATTCATTTAATATGTTTAGAAGAAGAATAAATTCATGTCAACTATGTATATATCCAAAAAACAAGTTTAAAATTGTGAAATTATTAATGAAATAAAATTTAATGTTAAAGATTCTACAGTTGGGGACTCTTTTAAGGATAAGAAGAAACCTAATATAATGAAGATGATATCAAAAGGCTAAAGAAAATTGTTTTGTAAAAAAGAGAAAAGTTAGTTGATATGAAAAATGATTTAAAATAGGTTCATATTTTTATTAATGACATGTGTGTTATAATGGAAATAATGCATTCTATGGATACTAATAGTATTGTGGATTCCTTGGGAATACAAATAAAATTTGATATTTAAATCTCAAAATAGTAATGAATCCATTAGGAAATAAATGTATTATTTTATGTCGAGTATAGAAACTCAAAAAAGAAACATAAAAATATATTTTTTAAATTAAAAATATATTTCAAACACATGAAACTATTTTTAAAATATATGATTAACTAGTCAATTTTTCTAAATGGTTTATATTCATGTTACCAAGTAAATAAAGTTAACATAATAAATTAAAAACCCCTTAGGTGGATGAATTAAAAGAAAAATTGAAGGCCATTGTTATTGAATCTACTCTTAGAGGTAAAATTGGTGAAAAAACTAGATTTTTGATAGTGTTTATTTCTCACATATTATTATATATATGATATCTTTTATGAATTAAATAGTTTACATTAAAGGGACAATAATGTATGGAAAGTATGAGATCATTATAATAAATTGTATTGGATATTCTATCCCTATAAATAAAAAAGAAAAATACCACAAGGCCTTCATTTTTTAGTGGGTTGAAACATAACATGTTATGTGTTTCTTATCTCTATTATGAAGTAAATTATGTTCTTTTTTGAAGTGGTGGATTTTTACATCATGAAGATTGGAATGTTTTTAAAATAGGGAAATGATCCATTGGAAACTAGTTTCATTTTGGTGATGAAAAAGGTTCATGCTCTTAATGCATGATGGTAGAAAATCACTAATAGAAAAAGAATCTTGACTAAATGTAGAAGTACAATATGAAAAATTAGATAAATATGTAATGTATTCAAAATATTCCTAAAATTAATATAAGAAGAGCTTGGTGTTGTTAAATCTTTCAGAAAGTGTATATTTCAACTAAGTGTATATGAATGTTGAGATACATTCAAAGGAATCCTTGATCTTTTATATTCTAATAAATAAAGTCCCATGAGAAAGCAATCATGAAATGAAGATAATTAATTCATTAATTTTATTATTGATTTTACAAATTTTATATGTCTTATGTTTTTTAAACATAAATCTAGTTCTAGAAAAATTATTATATGTTTTATGAGAAGTGATTACGAGGAATGTCGTTACTCTGTGAAGAATATTTGAATATATAGTGGTATTTAATAAAAAAATGTGTTTTTTAGAGATTACTTGGAAAATCCTGTTATTCCTAGTGAAATTAGTGCACTTTAAACTGAAACAAATTTGGTTTTTTTAAAATAATAAATATAATTTTGGTTGAAATGTAATGATGGTTGTCAACAACACATGATGCTTATAAATAATTTTATAAGATTACTATTATCTGATATGTTCTAATTTAGAATCATTGTTATTTTTGGAATGCACTGATATGACTCATAATGAGTTATATTTCAAAGAAAAAATATGTTTTGATTACATAAATCTATTTGGAATTCGAAAAAATATCAATGTAAAATGTTAAAATCGTGGAATGTTTGAACGAATAGGTGTTAATGTAATATTTATTAGATACCCTCCTAATTGTGGAGGATATATGTGTTATAATAAAAAAATATGCAATATTTTTTTCTCTATAGATGTGAATGTTATTTAATATTTTATTAGAAACATTTAATAGTCTTGTATAGATATTTGAGAATGATAGAATGAAGTTATTACAATTGAACAATATTAGAATGATTCTAATCGATGTAAATATTTAGAAGCTAATAAAAATGAATATTCTAACAAAACTATTTCATGTGATGATGGAAAATTTCATTCATCTCATCCGAGGCTGATAAAAAAGTGGATTTCTAAAGCATAATTGTAGATTAAGGGAAATATGTTCAAGATTGAATAAAAGTGATGTTGGTCTCACATACTTCCATATATTCATCAGTTTATCCATTATATATTGAATATTATTTTGAGAAAAAATAGTTGAATAATTCCATTAATGAAGAGATAGAATAGATTGAGATGAATGGTACATGAGAAATTGTGACAAAATTATAAAAAAATAATGTGATTGTGTTAAAATGGGTTTTGTATACACGTTTAATAAATAAGGTAATGTGATATAAAATGATGCATGACTACTTTGTATTGGTTACTCATATGATGAATGTTTTTATTTTTATGGGTCCTTTTTTCAAGTAACAAGACATATAACATTCAAAATATATTTTTCTATATAAAAATGATACAAGATATTCCATATGGATTTCAATTTGGATTTTATTAATGGTGATCTCAATGAAGGATTTAATATTGAACAAATTTGGGTATTATTTCTTTGTAAAAATGAAATATATGTGGAAAAGTTGAATAATGTTTTGTATGGGGTGAATAAATATCAACGATATTGGTAGGCTAAATTGGATACATACATAAGAATGTTTAATTTCAATAAAGGTCGTTTTGATAGTAAAGTCTATATAAAATAAAATAAATCGGTTTTTGCTATTTTTATTTCATATGTTAATGATATCATATTCATAAGGAATTATTATGAAATGATTGAAAATATTTTTAAGGTGATGAAAAATTATTTGGATATTTCCAGTTTGAGTAAAATTAATTACTTTTATAGCATAAAAATATCTCAAAATATGAAGTATAATTTCCAATATCAAAGGTTGTTTTCTAATGTACTTTTATGAAGTGCAGAATATAATATTAAAATCATATTTCAACACTCATTATTTTTGGAACAATGATTGAAAAAGATGGTAAATGTGGTTGAATTGAAATAGTTTCAAATGTTTGTTGGAATCCTATTATAAATCATAGCCATAATGATAAATATATTGCATATTTTTACACTTTTTGAAAAGTTTCAATGCATTATGAAAGAATCATGTATTATAAATGGAAAAATATTTTTTAGACATATAAAAGCACAATTTATTTTACAATAAATATTATAGTTGTAGACATTTTTATTTGTTTAGTCATACAAATTCTGAATGGGTTGTTTGTGTTGAAGGAAGAAGATCCACATATGGTTAAATTATTTTACTTTGGAGAAATAAGTAAGATTCCATATATAAATAAGTATAATTCAATAAACCAATGGAATGTAGAAGCTGATTTTATAGCGGCCACTCATGTTCCAAAACAATTATTGAAGATGAAGTCATAACTAGATAATTTTTTTGGATAATATGAAGTTTTCCATTCACATGGGTTGTGATATTATGATTTGTATAAATCTAATTATGATTCTTTTGAGTCATTATTGTTCTATTTAATTTTAAATTAACTATTATATCATAAAAGAGGTTGTGGAAATAAATGAAAAAACCTAGAGTTTGATACTCTAATAGAGTAAGTTGTTAGTATCACTATTAATCTTCTTCTGAAATAAACATATCATATATTGAGGATGATATTGGGTATATATATTTACTCTTTTCAGGTCCACGGTTTTTGAAATCCATCTCATCACCCATCATATCTATGTCTATTTTTGTCAATGCGGGAGAAAATATGTAATATAAATCTATCCATTGGAATGTTCATTACCATTCAAGTCTAAATATATACTTAGGGGGATTTTTAAAAGGTGCAACATTTTATTTCAAAATTTGTAAACTATATTAAAAACATATTGAACTGGATGTAGTATGTATTTTTTAAAACCATGATGTTTTTCCATGATAATGTTTAGAGTTCATGGAATACGTTGAAATTATTATTACAATTGTTTCATAAATACATGTTTCATAGAAAAAAATTTAATGTTATTTTATTATTATTTAATCCTAAAATGAGACCAGTCATGTAGGATTATAAATGTTGGATAAGTGATCCATATCAAATGGTTTAATTTTTTAGTAATTTTTTTTCTATGGATGAAAACAAAATCAAATGGGGGAGCTTTTTTAGGACATTTTATTTTGTGGTGTTTTTAAGATAAGAAAAATATGGTCTTAAAATAATGAAGTATTGATATAATATATTATATAACTTTTTTAACAAAATTCATTTAAATTTTTTTATAATTTGTTACAAAGGTGAATGGACATAATGACTAATATAACAATCCTAGTAGATTGAGTCTAATTGATTAGGGTTATTGGATGTAGTGTGTCTCTAAAAGTTTATCTTATTTTATCCATAATTCCTTCAGATAGTGATTTTATGAAAATAAAGTCATGTTATGATTTTTATATCTTAAATTTTTCCAATTTTTAGATTATTCAATGTTCTCATGGTCCAATATTATTTCCAAAAGAGGATATTTACGTATATATGTAAAAAAGTTAATTCTACGATGGATTGTGATGTAAAAAATTGGGTTTATCAGATTGATTCTTGGTTAAAAGGATCACAATTCAAATATGAATTTATGTCAAGGAATATCCATAGAGTCTCTATTGAAAATACTTGTATAATGGTCATAATACAAAGTGAATATGTTATGGTTAATGAAAGAATATAGTCTATAAAAATGATGTTTCCTGATTAGTAAATGAAGGGTTTTAATTAATTATAAAAAGGATTTCTAACAAAATACATACAGAAAGGTAATTAAATAACATCATCAAAAAGAGGATATATGGTTAATGTTCTCATTGTAAGAAAAGCATTGAATATTTTACATTATTTTTTTCATTTTCAAAAAAAATGAGGTAAAATTTTCATCTATGATAGGTTTATAAGAAAAGGCATAAAACATATATTTGTTAATGATAAAATAGATTTATAGAAATCACTGTATAGTTTAATTCCAATTTATTCTAATAATAAGATAATAATTAATATATAATAACTAGATTATCGTATAGGGAAAAACAAAAAAACATATGGAAACCCATTAGATCAAAGAAGTGCCTTGTGAAGGATTTTTTAGGGGGACTAAAGTATAAAAATCAAATGAAATTATTCCTTGAAATGAATAATTCTATAGGATAACATAAAATGATGCACCATTAGATAGATATGTTTCCATGATATTTTGATGGATGTAGTTTCTAGAAAATTTTAAATTATTTTTAATGTCATCAAATGTGATGATGTTATGTTGGCCATTCTCTGTTTCAATAATCATAAACTAACTGAAAAAATTCATGCCGAGATTCATGGAAGTATTGAAACATTTTCTTGATAAGGAGACAGAATGAATGTTCTCAACTTTTCATTGAATTTAATATAGTCACTAAAATAATGTTTTGAGAGGTATATTTAAAAACATAGTATGAAGATTGAGTTTTAAATACGTACCCCATCCCAAATATTAGTATAATTGTATCCTATATAATGGGTTTTAGTTTCTCTTAGTATTCATGTGGTTATTGATGCTAATACTTGATGTTTTGAATCCTTTTGTTACCCATTGAAGTGTCTAAGATATATAATATTTCTTTGAATAATAAATGGAAGCACCAGACATAGTGACACTAGATAGAGTGTTCACAACCCCTCGTATATGTGAAATAGGATGAAGTGAAAATCAGTGAAATATTTATTTTATTGATATCATTTGAAGTGGTACCTATTATATTTTTCTTATCAATTAATATATGTATAAAACTATTATTTTATTATATATACTTCTATAAATAATTTTCTTCCTAAGATAGCTTTCCCCGCACATAAAAATGGATAAAATAATGTTATATTATTTGTATAATACAACATAATATGTAGATTTTAGTAATCCACTATATTGGTTGGTATGAATACGGATAATAAAATCATGGTCAAAATTATTGTTCACGTATGGATATAATAAATTCATTGGATATCAAAAGTTTATAACGAAAAATAAATGTGTTTAAATATAACTGGAGATGTTTTTCTTAAAATAATTTAATGTGAATTATCTTTTTCAATAAATAAGACTAATATCAATTTATGAGTGATTTAAATTAAAAATATAATGTTATATATTCAATTAAATATTTTAATTTTCATTGAATATTTTGTATAATGCATCAAATAAGAATGGTTTTTGTTTTATTCAATAAAATTTATTTTCTAAAAAGTAGTATCATCAGGTCTTGGGAACTCATTTAAAAAAGTGTTTATAATAAAAATAGAAATATAATATCTAAAAATGAATTTCATATTTGTAATCTGGATGATCAAATTTGGTAAATATTCCCCTTTTAATTTTTTCATTCTAAATAGTAACCATATAAAACAGTTGTCATAGTAGTAAGGTAATAACAGGTAAAACATCATTAAAATTTTTTATAAGGATTTAAATATTATATATCACTTTAATTTAACAATTTTTTTGAGTTTAGTTTTAAATTTTGCATTCCAATTTTTTTATTTGGGAAAATATGTTTCCATTTTCCATTGATTATGACCATTATATTATTTTATGAAAATGAGAAATATAAAATTCTTTTCTATTCACATTAATTCATATAAATATTTTTCATTAGTATAAAAAGAGGTCATGTTTAGTTGTAAAATTTAATTAATGATATAAATTAATTAATTTTATTATTTTTAATTTATTTAAAAATATTAGTTATCGAATAAATACCTTAAATTTTTATGAAACACTAAAACTTTATTTTTCTCAGTAAATAAAAAAGTATAAGAATAATTTAAAAAAGTTAAAATAAAAAAAATTCAATGGATTATTGGGTTACAAGAAATTATTAGAAAAATATATGATATAAGGGATGTTGTAATGGTTTATATTATAGTTATATATCTATATTGGTTAATTAAATGTGAATGTAGATGAAAAGTTTCCAAAATTACAATAATGATATATTTTTATTAAAAATATTATCAAAAGATTTTAAACTCATAAAAATAATATTTAGAGACATTAATGGTATACAGTTTAAAATATTATCCATGTTCCTTTTATGTTTCACTATTATTTTTATGTTATCGTTATTGTGCTTAAAGTGTAAAAAAATTGAAATTGTGGTCATTTTGAAAAGGTTTAATGGGGGATAAAACTAATATATTAGGGAAAAACTATTACATAAACATGAGTAAATAATATAATATGATATTATATGACCTTATAATAAACATATATTATAAATATATTATTTTTATCAACTTTAATATAAGAATTAATTTTCATTAATCTAATACATTATGTAATTTCAATGGTGATCCTCCCTTCTCTTATAAAACGAAACCTTTTCTCCTTAAATATTTGCAATTTTTGGGAGTTATAACTTGACCAAACCATATAAATAACTATTATCAATAGTATTATAAAATATTTAAAGATAAATGTATTCTTAAAATACTATTCTTAGGGTCCCTCAGAAGGAATCTATAGGATGTCTACTGAATAAGAGTTAATTAACTTACCCAAAATCATTTGAATTAATTACATTTATATCTCCTATAAATTCTCAGTAATAATAATAAAATAATAAACTCCTAATACATAAATTTTATTTTTACTATTGAACCACCATCATTAACTTTCTATTACATCAAATGCATTGTGAATGTATCTTTAGTTTGTACGTGTGCATGACCTACTCCATATATTGACACAATTCATTTTCCATAATCATCTGTCATGGATGGGTATTATGAAAGGTCTAATGTTTATATTTTATATTTAAAATATAAATACCCTTCTTAGTTATAATATCATATCTACAATCTTGCCTTCTGATCCATTAGAAAATAATAATATCGCTTGCACCTACATGAGAACTACCACCTCTATGAAGTGACATGATTAATGAATCATTAAATATTTACAATGGTGGAACTAAGGGTAGATATAATGAATACATATTAAATAATAATTTATTTAGAAATTTTTATTTTTATTTAAATTTATTTAAATTCATCCATTGAATATTGAAAACATCATTGGTTTATAAATACGACCTACATTCACTATAAATAGTGTAATTCATTATTTCACATCTATATTTCAGAGATTAATTTCCTTATACATAATGAATATATATAATATTTATGTAATAATTATAATTATGTAGATGATTTAATAATGATCAATGTATAAGGATCATAACTACTGAACCGATACATATGAAAAAATGAAGCAGTAATCACATAAAACAATTATTTTTATAACATGTATCAAAAAATGGAGAAAATATATTATAAATAAAAAATATATCTTATGATATATATGATAGTGGTACCAGAATTGTTTTATAATAAATATATATTTATTATTATGTAGGTTTTAATTCATGTGAATAAATATGATACTTTTGGTAAGGAATTTATGTTTCAATCACATTTTAATTTGGATTTCTTATTCATAAAATTATATTAATAAACATATATGATCCATATATGAAAAAAATATATTTTTATTATATTTTTCATAATTATTGGAATTTTTATATTTTGGTTCAATTTCACTCTCTTTGTTCCTCAGAATGGTTAATGAATTTTTAGTGATAATCTTTTCATATTTCGTTTATTTTTTTATAAAAAACATTTTATTCTATAGAAATATTTTCTAAAATGTTTTTAAAAATGTTTTTAGATATTATCCAATGAATTTTTAAATTCCATTTTTCCCGTTTTTAAATTGTTTTTTTAAATCAATAAAATTAATCATTGCGTATGGTTTATGAATATTATAATTTTTTTGAAACACATTAATTTTCTAAGGGTTATTCTATAATGTAATGATGAAATGTTTTTGAACCCCTATTTCTTTACATGGGTTATCAAATGATGAAATGATGAGTGTTTTATGATTTTATGGAAAAAATATGAATGGTTTTCATTATGTGATAAGACGGACCATACTTATTTACCCCTAAAATTAATTGGATATATATTTATATCTAATGAGAGAAATATGGGAAATATTTTGATGTGATTCATCCACTAAGAGATACGGACAATGGGGAATGAACTAGTATGGGAATCTGTTGGTGATGACTGGTCTATAATGATATATGAATTTTAGATTTGTTTCCCAATAAATTGTAATTTTATGGACTTTTTTATTATCATTAACCTATGAAATTGTTTCATTACCTATGATGTCTTCGTAGTTTTGTAACATGTTTTTATGCTTATGATTTGAGCTCACGATTCATGACTGATTAATGATGATTTCTCACTATTATAGTTAATGAATTTAAATTTCTATATTTTAATTCCATGGATCAGTTTTATGATCGATGATAAATTAGGATGAACATAGTATGTTATTATCATGATAATATGATAATATTATTCTTGTAAATAATCATTAATTGATATAACAATTTTTTATGAATTTTTAGAATCTATTCTCACCCATTATTTTGTTTTTATTACCCAGGCTATGAAGAGAAGATTAATGTAGTGTATGACAAGAAGTGTTCAAAGTGATAACAACATAATGAGTGACATTATAGATTTTATTTAAATGGGATTTTTATATATGTATTCATCAAATACAGAAAACCATTATTGTTATAGAATGTATAATATTTTTGTTTATTGAATATTATTCTATAATTATTCAATAATTTTGTATGAAAATATTCGTTCCTTATATTATCATTCAGATGAGGTATCATGGAGAGGTTATTCGAACAGATTTACTAGATCAAGTGTACAAGATAAAGAAACTAGATGGATTTGTTTTGATAGGAAAGTTTCTAAAGATTTAATTATCCTATATATGCCTTAAATTGAATAGGAATACGTAGAAATTATTGGAAGATGAGTGTAAATAAAGATAACTCATTATAGTAAAAATATACTAAATCTTTTTAGTTAAGGTTCATGATATTACTAAAAATATTATAATATCATTTTGTTTATGTTAGGAGCACAGTCACTATCCAAATGACTATAGTTCTATGTAAGTGATGGATATTAACTAATTTTTTTAAACACCAAAAGAATTGTTTTCTAGTGGTTTTGTGGTTTTGGATTAAATCCAACCAATTCGACATCCTAGATACTCATACTAAGTAGTGAACCATTCAAATATGATATATCATACAACTGTACTTGTTTTTAATTTTATAGAAAATAAATTTCTCACTAACTAGAGGTGGAAGTTGTTTCTTATGTATGAATACCTAAAAAGATAAGGTCATTAAATAATTACCTCCCATATCAAATATCACAATGATTATGATTGATCCTTCTAACATCCACATCATAGAACACACCCTATCACTCAAGGTTGTCTTTTCTAGCATCTTACCACTCACGGAGTTGATAACTATCCATATCCTAGAACTAACCTAATCACTATAGATGTTCCCATTCAAACCCCTCTCACATAGGGAAAATCCTATCATAATATCTATCATAAAATCATAGGTCATCCGTTATCAAATTAAATAAAAAACAATGAATGAATTTATCCCATCCTATAATAACACTTTATCTCAAATACTATCAACAAATCTTAGCTTTCCAATTATGGTATCACCACTTCACATTCATAGGTCACAACCAGCATCATTTCTCATAACCATGAGGTGCATCATGATATAAATCTAATCATTCACTTAATAATACATTTTAATCTCCTAACTATATATGATTAATATATATTAACTGATGAAACTCATAAATATTCCTATCATTCTCATAAGGGAATCCATTATATTCTATAGAGACCCAACCTAATGTTAATTCATCAACAACAACCTCCACTCAACACCTCATCGTAGTCATGTAGCGTTCAAATCATAAGTTCCCATCTCTTCAAGAAGTAGTTATAGAAACATTCAAAATCTGATTTCACAACCGAGTCCAACTAGCAAATAACTGTATCAAACAAACACACACTAATTCCATTGTAAAATTCAAAAAAATCATCCTTGAAAAACTCAAAAAACATACATAGGTCCCACCTCACATCTCCATTAGAATAGAAATCAATGTCATCCCTGAACGAGAGCCTCATAGATACACCACATCCAACCGCAATAAGAGTATCCCTCTTATCGAACTCCCCATGTCCCTGACACGTCATTAATAGGGTATCCCTAACCATGAGAGAGAGGTAAAACTACCACACTCATCACCCATAAGACTAAGCCCTTCATGCTAGTCTAACAATAAATAGGGAATAAAAGAATGTTATAAATATCTATCTTATTTTTATGTTTCTATTTTGATCCACATGTAAACACCACCAACCACCTCACTTAAATTGGATTAATTAATTCTATCCAATTTAATGAAGAAAAATGGAAAAAAAAATTCAACATTATTTATCTCTAGGGGACTCAATTACACCATATTTATTTACCAAGGGAATCCTGATCCCTATCCATTTTACCAAAACATTAATATCCATGAAATTATGTTCTATAATTCATAAAAATGTATATTGTATAGTATTATATGGAAAACCAACCTCCTTCATGTATTTTCCTTTTTTCTATGCCTTTTCACGCCTCATCTGATCTAAAACAATGTGATGGAAACACATATGACCTTATCTTATTCTAAAATATCCATGTAATTAATTATAAAAACATCATATTTAATATAAAATTTAAAATTAAGTGTTATAATTATCAAAAAAATTTCACCCAACTATACTATAATAGTGACCAACAACATGTGCAAGGTCCATGATCCCCACACAACACTTACAATAGAAAAATAAAAAACATCTAACACCGAGTCATTGACTAATATAATCATATTTAATCATTTATATAGAATAAATCTATTTAGAAACATACAATAAACTAAATGGGAAATATATATGTGTGTTTGTGTGATTGAGTGTGTGTGTATACATAAATCATCCTCCGAAAACCTTAATCTACCTAACATACAATCCATGACATTTTAAAAGAGTCCACAATGATACTATGGAATTAAAAATAAAACCCTATCCTATATGTACCACAAAATAGGGACCATGGAGGAAAAATTTATATACTATTTAAAAAAAACCAAAAAATAATCAACAATAAAACCCCACGTAAAATGATAAGAAATTATGGAATAATAATAAGAAGATACATGAAAAATGACACTCCTCAAATATCCACTCCCCCAAAATCTAAATTGGGATGACCTAGAAAGGATGTGTCTTATCCTAATAAAAAACTATGTAGGATACCCATTTAATTGTGACCCATGTTGGTCATAGAATAATAGAACACATATTGTGTTTATCTTTGTTTTGAACTAATGCGTTATGTTTTAATGCATACACATTATTATCCATTACGGTATGACCCAACAATTCATAGCATGATGCCTCTCTATGGAGGAACCTGAAAAACCAAATTCCATACTTTATTGAACAACCCAATTCCTCATGGTCAAACAAATCCATTTAAATAGATATTCATCATCTTTCCATGATCCTAGGTAGTGTGCCATATGTTCCCCTGAGTAGCCTATAAATCACATCCATTGAGAAAAGGTGAAACATAAAACCCCGAGGTAAACACTTTCTACATAATGCTTAGGCTATGACATGATTTACCTTGGAATCCATAAATTCTATTTTATATAGAGTTTAAAGGATAATATCCCCTTATTTAATACATTAATTACTAACATAATCGATAAAAATTAATCTCACAAAACATATACTACATTGTATCTCCCCATGGTTGTGGTGTGATTGGATACCTACATAAAAATTATTTATTTGTATTACCTTAATCCTAATATGCCCCATTATTAATCACCCAAGACACCTTTCAATACACTAAAAACATCAAAAAACACCCTATAGAGATTTTAGAAACCAATAAATTCATATTTGAATCAAAATCCACAAAATTCACACTTCCTTGAATCAAATATTTAAATATTCACTAAAAAATGTTCCAAAAATGCATTCGTTGTTACAAAAAGTCCACAATAATGCATCATTTATCTAACAAGATCATATAACATTCCAAAATTCTAATCCACAAATCATAATATAATATTAATTCTCATTCCAATTTTAAAATTTTGTACAGTTCTTTAAAAAAAATATTTTATTGTGATATAAAATTTTATTTATAAATTTCTTCTTCAGTTCTCAAACCGTGTAATCTATATTTTGATCAATTCTCCTAATGCATTTTCCACTTTTAAACAGGTAATTAGATGAGAAAACACAATACATACCACCTCTAGTCAACCTTTTCAGAAAATACTCATCCTTACCTATTAATGAACCACTACATCACCTGTTGCTGATCACTTAAATCTTGGAGGCATTTCAGAAGCATCAAAATAGATACACTGAATTTGTAAACCCATAACTATGTCTCATACAATGATTGGATTCTAAACCAAAAAAAAAATTCATCACATTCTAGCTATAATAATATACACACCCCTGATATAAATGACTCTTGATTCACACTAAATTCCAACAGATGTCTAATGATGAAACCTAGAATCCATTGGAAAACTCATCCTTAATTAATAACTTATATTTAATAAATAATAATATAAAATTTGGTCTTCATATAGAATGAATTACCAATTTACAATTGTCTATACACAAACAAAACCATTCATATCTATGAAACTTCCCATATAGGAATCATATACCTACAATAAATAATATTCTATATCCCATAGGAGTACCATTATCGACCCCATTCGAAACTAAAATATCAAATCTCTATAGACCATGAACAATCCATCAATGATCATAATTATTGGACATGACTGATCTTTTCATTTCAAACTTTAATAAGATACAACAATTGACACCACTTCTTAGATCACCCTGAATTTCATCTTCCCAACTCACCAAATTTCTTCATTAACGATGGCCATATCCCTAACAAACAATGGTAATATCACATCCTTATAGATTCTATTACATTACTACTCAACCACTATCCTATATAAGTCTAAAAATCACCCATGTTTCATTCAATATGA
The DNA here is from genome assembly GCA_963277665.1 of Viscum album. NCBI lineage: Eukaryota > Viridiplantae > Streptophyta > Magnoliopsida > Santalales > Viscaceae > Viscum > Viscum album. The sequence continues at coordinate 1,217,388,191 of OY728137.1, forward strand.
TCCAGGTTCATCTCTAATCACAACACATTGTGATATTTAATCATGACCCACCTATGTCTCATGGATTATCGCATTGAGACAGTGGAAAATGGGTAAATCACACTACTATAAGTACATCATTCAATTTCTACTACAACGAAAATAATTCCTAGGAGATTTATATGTGTCCCACTCACCATTATATGAACCAAAGAGAAACTATCTGTAACTAGTGAGAACTATAACTCATATACTTGGGTTTTTGAAAAAATTACAAGCTATCCTCACTATCTTTTTCTTTTGTAGAGAGACCTAATAAGAACCATATCATTTATTATTACACTACTCATGTCATCTTTTTGTTAACCAAAATAGATATATATTGTCATATTAACATTTTTCATAATTAAAACAACTAACCAATGAGTCACATAACATTAAACATAAGATCTAGTTATTAAAAAATTATACATCTATCCCATGCATGCCTATATACAATCAAAAAATAACTCTTGATCCACATCCACCAAAACTTTAGTCATTTGACTAATTCCACGGTCAATGGCATAATCACACTTTATCCATGCATCATTCTAAAACAACAATACACTTTCCAACACTACATACATCTTATAAAACACTATCTAGGACCATTATCCACTATACCATGAAAACCATACCTGAATATAATGGGGAAATAAATCCAATAAATTATTTCATCTACAAAGATTAAAAATTCTGAAAATTATGTGACATATATATCTAAAAATCCAAAGTAATATCTTATGAATTTAATCTATCCTTTCAAAAGTATCTAACTTATCAACTCAAAACAATCCATATAAACCCATGTCATTGTCATATATCACTTGTATATGTCTACTAAAATGGAAAACTGCCTGAGGCATCCCACCAAGGTTTATTATCCATCCCATTCACTATAAGAATGTATTGAAATCGTCCAAAACAACCAATGATAGGATTTATATAAAATACCATCATTAAATCTCTCATGAGTCAAAAACATGTCGGAACTGAGTAAGATTACACCAGTATATTATATCAAGAAAATTTATGCAATTTTAAGGATACATTAAAAAATTGGACTCTCTATCAATATGAATGATAACAACACCCACTGATAAATATTTTTTGTGGATCCTATGTTACATTTATGATTCATGTACACAAAATTCTTTGCACTACTATGAATTCATAAGACAAAATAATAATGATATCAAAACAAAACATCATACCTGATGAAATATCCCTAGCCTAACAAAAATAATTTAAATCCCATTATAACTTCCTAAGTATGTAAAAAATTATTTATTTTCATATCTATGTCTATTTATGAATTAGATAGTGTTTTAAGAGGCTTAAAGTGAGACTAAATCCAATCTTAAGCATAGAAATCTCTAATATTTTTAAAAGATTTTTTTAACGCCTTTTGAGGGAAATTCATTTTTAAATCAACCTTTTGAAAATTTTATAAGTTATATTTGTAAAAATAAATTCGTTAATTAGAATTGGTTCTTTGAAATTTACTTTGGATAAATTTTTGGTATTTTTCTGACAATGTTCATTTTTTAATAAAGAGTGATAAAATACAACATTTTACTTCAAAACTTCTTTTTCATCTAATTTAATTATATGGAAAGATTATTTTTATAATTTGTTTTAAAGTATAATTAGAATATATTTTTACCATTTAATACAATGGTTTTCATTAGAATTTATTTCACATTGGAATTGGGCATAAACAAGTGCCAAACTTTTCATAGACATTGTTTCAAGAAAACCCACTATTTGTTTTGACGACAAGAATTATTTTTAAATTAATTATTGAAATTTATTTGACTGTAATATGGTAAAATGAATTCCATATTTGGAATCATAAGGTCTAAATTATATAATTAATACTCTTTTGTTTTTGGACATTATGAATAGTTACAACAGTAATTATCTTTAATTATCGTCATTAATTAGTAATTGGGTAGTTAAGGGTAATAAAATAATATCATAATAATAAAAAATGACCCCAACATGTGTCCTAATGATACTGGTTGTGTCATGGCAGACCATGGGTTTCCTTGTGCCAAACTTTGGGACCCCAGGGAATCACTTTTGTTTGATAGTGACTTTTTATCTTTTTATTTTTTTAACAAAGTTAAATATAACAAAGAATGTAACACCTAAGTAAAACAATTTAATTTTGTCTACATAAATGATAACTTGGACTATAAATATTAATTGGAACGATAAAAATATTTCCTACATCATAGTATTTTTTATAACTTTTAGACATTAAATAAATTAAATTTTTTATGACACCATGATGATACATCGATTACCTAATTAATGAACGATTTAAATAAATTGAAAAGATAATGAAAAATCTATAACAAAAACTTGTAAAAAAAATTATATGACGCTTTTTAGTGCCCTTATTACCTTATCCTAGAAATATATCAATGTGGGACCTTTAAAATCCGAAACTCGTTTTAATATAAAGAAACATTTCTTGACATTCCAAGAGTGCCCCTCCTCCCTCTTATAAAAGGCCCACACCTCTACCTCCTTACCCACTCCTCTCAAGACATTGGCTTGGCCAAGATCTGCTCATTTTATCTCTCCACATCCCTCTCTTAATCCTATAAGCCTTACCTTAGGCAGATTGCTCTTCAAGAAACCCTTTTGGTTCAAACCAACACGAGTTACCCAATTTAAAGGTAATGTCTTTACGTGTGTTATTTTGTTTTATTTTGTTTCTCCAACCCCCTAAACTCTTTTTATTCCTTTTATTTGTAACAAAACCAGTATCATAAATATACTAGGATGTTTTCATGAGAATTATTCGATCTACACTTACACAAACATCCGTCTATTGGTTAAAGAATATCTTATTTCTGTGGATGGTGAATTTCTGCCTCACAAAACGATGATTGTTCAATCTTCTTTTAACATCTTTCATGGTGGACTTTAAGATGTCACTCTATTTATATATGATATATATTAGGTTTATGTTTTACTTATTCTTATTTATTTTTCATTTATGGCATACCTTTATGTTTTCCATTATGGGTAAACGCAATATCTTCATTTTAGGAAGTGCGGACTACGAACCCCTCAAAGTGATTTGATTCATTAATGCCATATGTGGGACGTATAAAGGATGGAGTTAATGATATTATATATGATATTATACTGGAATTATAATATACCTTTATATCATTATTAATTCATACCATTAAATATGAAATATAAATGAAGGTAGCGTTCATGCGTACGTACTGCTTACCGTCTCCATGAACAGTGCATTTCATTTAGTACCTCTAAATGTTATGTAATATTATAAATGCATGTCTATACTGGATATATATGATATATATGATATCTAATTAATGAATATAATTCTGGATATAATGGATATTTTGCCACATGAACAACTTGTAATTATAAGGAGTTTATTTTTTACTCAAGTACCAATGATCGAACAAACTACAGTTATTAACTTAAATTATTACATAGTTTTCACAGTATGGTAATAAGTGATATAAAAAGAATTAATTAACTTGAAAAACGGTTTTAAGAAAGTATAAATTAACTCAAGTTTATTATTCATGTGATTAAATAACGATCGAGTCAAGTCAAACAAGAGGTATGAGACTTTGTCTCAATCTCATTTCAATGAGGCATATTTGGTTTTATACACAACATTATTTTATATGGTTTATAATCCTCTTTGACTTTTATGTTTATTGAAAAGGAATATTTTTTATATGAATAATTTCACTAAATGAAAAAAGGGAATGTTTTTGTCGTACGTATGAGGCCATAACAACTTCTCCACCGCCGTGACCATTAATTGAGTTTCATCTTTCTCTACAAGCCTTAACTTTTTTAATGAAAAATAAATACCATGTTTTACTTTTCTATTATTTTGGTATTGAAAATGGTTTTGATAATGTTTTTATTATATAAATTCTTTTTTGATATCTTGTGATTGAAATGTGGAAATGTTATGTTTCTTTTATGCATGTTTTATGTGATATGATTATGTTTTGTTTCATGGGAATTATTTATGAAGATTGGTGGTTTCATGATAAACTCAGGGCGGGTGAGCCCATGATAGCTCTCCAATGCATTTGGTAACACAAAGGGGTTAAATTCTAAGGTTTCTCCAATGAGATTTAGGGAATATACTGTGATGGGTATTCCAAACATAACCATGAGGTTTACTCCCTACGTAATAATGTTATGAATGCCTCAAGTTACCTTTATGTGTTATGATTTCTATGATTTATTCATGATTTGTTGAGGTATGTTAATGTTCTTATGTTTTATGAGTAACGTATGATTTCATTAATTCTTATGTATACATGGACTAATGTTTTCATTTCGTACTTTTATATCCCTTAATGTGCTTTTTATGATCATCCCATGTTTTTGAAATGTTTTTCACAGGTCAACGGAAAGGTACATGATGTGATGATAGTGTCATGGAAGTGTCATGAAAGAATCCACGTTTTATTTTAAATATGATTCCTTTGTTGGGAAAAGTGAATATTGTCCTTAATGTAACCACCTTGTCTAAATGTGGAATGTAATGCTTGATTTATGATCTAATTCTATAAAACTATAAACCTGAAAATATACTCAATGTGTAATCTTCTAATAACTCATGATTAAGTAATGTTTAAGGGTGGGGCCTTATAGTTGGTATCAGAGGGAGGTTTAGATAACATTAGGGGTTAGAATTCTGTTAAATGATTTTCCAAAAATATTTTTATGGTAAAATTGAAATGATATAGCATTTGAAGATTACCATGTTGCTTCATCAAATACATGTTTGTTCAGAATGGTTTTTCCCAGAGGAAACAGGGAAGCAGTGCTATGAAGGCATACAAAAGGAAATGACATTCTGAATGTGCATCCTGAGATGGTCAGAATTGGAACTGAACTGTTTGTTGCTGTAATGGTGTAGTTGACTCAAGCAATAAATAGTTGTGGTATCCATGCATGAGATAAGCCTGATCAACTGCAGAGGAACATGTTAGTGGTGGAACATTTCATGAGGCAACATCCCCCATCATTCAGAGGATCATATGACCATGTGCTAGCTGAAGGGTGGATTATACCACTGGATAAGATTTTCGATATCATGGGGTGTTCAGACAATCAAAACATTAGTCTTGAAATTTACCATTTGGATGGTGAAGCAGATCAGTGGTGGCCAATAGTTAAAAATATCAGGGATGCTGAGGATATTGATGCTCTCAACTGGGATGAATTCAAAGGTATGTTTCTTGAGAAGTATTTTCCTAATGCTTTTCGACAAAGTATGGAAACAAATTATTGTAATTGAGGCAATAAGACGACTCTGTGGATTCTTATGAAGAGAGGTTCACTCAATTGGCAAGGTATTCTACAAATTTTATCTGAGACCTTGATAGTAAAATCAATCATTTTTACTCATGATTAATGCCGAAATATAGAAGGGCTTTAGATTCTCGTGAGTTCAAGAGTTATGAAAATCTTGTTTGATGTGATGAGAAGGTGGAAATGGAGTTTGTAGATGATCAAGTGTTCTATAACAACCAAAAGATGAAGAGACTGAGGGGGCATGATAAAGGGAAGAATTCTTCAAAAAGGTCTGATGGTATGAAAATTAAGTTTCCAGTTTGTTATAAATGTGGTAAAAGGCATGCTGGGGAATGTCTTTTGAATTTTGGAAGGTGCTACCAATGTGGTAATATGGGACATAAGGCTCTTGATTGCACTGAAAAATATCAGGGTGAAGGTAAGAACAAATTTTATTTACATTTAGTGAAATGTTTCAAGTGCAATGAGATGGGTCATTATTCAAATAGGTGTTCGACAAAGAGCTCAAATGATGGGAAGAAGTCAGACTACAAGCAATGAAAAGTGGTGAAATCCATTGCAACTACTTCAGCAGATGCTGGGATAGTAAATAAAGTGGTATCAGGTATTTTTTTTTGTTTTCCCAGATTATGCTAATGTGTTGTTTGATTCGGGGTCTACACATTCATTCATATCTAAAAACTTTTGAAGTAAATTGGGAATTCCATCTAATGAAATGACTCATGAACTTGTGGTAAAAACACCTGGGGGAAATGTTGAGGCAAAAAGAATTTATACGAATCTTAATATCCTTATCCTCGGAAAGAACCTACTTGAAAACCTTATTATTTTACCTCTAGTGGAGTTTGATGTTATCCTGGGTTTGGATTGGCTCCTTGTTTACCATGTTATGATTTATTGTAGAGCTAATGAAGTTTCTTTTTAGAGAGAGATTCATTTTGTGTACAATAATGAACCCTTACTGTTGATAACATATCAAGAGGCTGAGAAACTTGCAAAATATGGAAATGAATGTTACCTTGCACATATTGATGAAAAAAAGGAACAGTTCAAATTAATGATGTGCCATTGGTAAATGAGTATCCTGATGTTTTTCCTGATTAGTTGCCTGGAATAATACCAGATCGGGAAGTTGAATTTAATGTTGACTTAATTCTTGATGCTAATCCAATTTCAAATCCCCCTTATCGAATGGCTCAAATTTAACTTTTAGAGTTTAAGGAGAAATTGCATGATTTATTAGAGAAAGGTCTCATTCAACCTAGAAAATCACCATGGGGTTCTCCTGTATTATTTTTTAAAAAGAAATATGGTTCTATGAGACTTTTCATTTATTATAGAGCCTTAAATTACATCACTATTGAAAACAAATATGTTTTGCCTCGTATCTATTAATTGTTTGGTCCTCTCTAGGGATCTCAGTAAGTTTCAAAGATTGACTTGAGATCGGGGTACCATCAGTTGAAGGTAAAAGAAACATATATTTCGAAAACCGTGTTTCGTACAAGATATGGCCATTATGAATTTTTAGTAATGCCTTTTGGGCTAAGCAATTCACCTGCTGCATTCATGGACCTTATGAATATACTTTTCCATGTGTTCTTGGATAAGTTTGTGGTTGTTTTCATTGATGATATTTTGGTGTTTTCTAAAAGTAAATAGGAGCATGAGAGTCATTTAAGGGTCATTTTTCAAACCTTAAATGAAAATAAATTGTATGGGAAATTCAGCAAGTGTGAGTTTTGGTTGAAAAATTTTTCTTTCCTTGGTCACATTGTTTCTAAAGATAGAATAATTGTTGATCCTAAAAAAACAATGGTTGTCGAAGAATGGCCATGACCCACAAATGTAACTCAGATTCATAGTTTTCTTGGTTTGGAATATAAGTTCCCAGCCTTAAACCTTACTTAATCTTGAGTTATTACAAGATTACACATTGAGGATCTTTTCGGGTTTAGAGTTTTAGAGAATTAGATCATAAAACTTGCATTACATTCCACATATAAACAAAGTGGTTACATAAAGATAGTATTCTTCATTCCCATCAATGGAAACACATTTAAAACAAAACATGGATTATTTCTTGACACTTCCTTGACTCTATCATCTTATCAAGTACCTTTCCCTTGACCTGTGAAAAACATTTCAAAAACTTGGGATGAGCATAAAAACTCAGTATGGGTTATAAAAAAACATGGAAAGGAAACATGAGTTCATATATACATAAGAATGAAATCATACTTTACCCATAAAACATGGGCACTTTAACATACCTCATAAAATCATGAATAAATCATAGAAATCATAAGACATAAAGGTAACTTGAGGCATTCATAACATTCTTACGTAGGGAGTAACCCTCTTGGTTACGTTTGGAATACCCATCACAGTATATTCCCTAAATCTCTTCGTAGAAAACTTAATGTTTCACTCCTTCGCGTTACCCAATGCATTGGAGAGCTATAACGGGCTCACCCGCCCTTAGTTTATCACGGAACCACCCGTCTTCATAATAATGCCCAAGAACCATAACATAATCATATCACATAAAACATGCATAAAGGAAACATAAAATTTCAACATTTCAATCACGAGATATCAATACAACACATTGATATAAAAACATTATGAAAACCATTTTCAATACCAAAATAAAATAAAAGTAAAACATGGTATTTATTTTTCTTTTAAAAAGAAGGTATTGCTTGTAGAGGAAGCCGAAACTCAAATAACGGTCACGACGGCAGAGAAGTCGTTGTCGCCGCATACGTACGACAAAAAACATTCCCTTTTTTCGTTTAGTAAATGCTTCGTATAAAAAAGATTCCTTTTGAATAAACGTAAAAGTCAAAGGAGTTTATATATCGTATAAAAGAAATTTGTGTATAAAATAAAATATGCCTCAATGAAAGGAGATTGAGACGAAGTCCCATACCTCGTATCCGACTTGACCCGACCGTTCTTTAATCTCCTGAATAATAAACTTGAGTTAATCTATACTTGCTTATGAATATTATTCAAGTTCATTATTCCTTTTATACCATGTTATGAACATCATGTAATCAGTTCAGTTAATAATGTTCAATTTGTCGGTATTTGGTTCTTAAGTCAAAAATAGACTTCTTACACTTACATGTTGTTAATTTGGTCAAAGGTTCATTATATCCAGAATGGTATTCATGATGTAGATATCATATATGTCATATATATCTAGTACATACTTGAATTTATAATATTACATAATCATTTAGAGGTAAGAAATGAAATGCACCGTTCATGGAGACGGTAAGCCGTACGTACGCATGAACGCTACTTTCATTTCTATTTCGTATTTTATAGAATGGAACCATAATTATATAAAGGTATATTATAATTCCAGTATAATATCATATATAATATCATAGTTCCATCCTTTATATGTCCCACATATGGTATTTAACGAATCAAATCACATTGAGGGGGCGGTAGTCCGCACTTCCTAAAATGAAGATATCGTGTTTACCCATAATGGAATCCATAAAGGTATGACCAAAATGAAAAAAACAGAATCTTATGGAAAACATAAACATATTATATATCATATATAAAAATAGTGACATCATAATGGCCACCTTTGAAGGTGTTAAATGAGTATTGAACAATCATCGTTTTGGGAGGCATAATTTCGCCATCCACTGAAACCGTATGTTCTTTAACCATTTGATGTAGTTGTGTGAGAGTGTAGCTCAAATAAATCTTATAACAACATCCTAGTATATTGAAGATACTGTTGTTGTTACAAAAGAAGTAAATAAACAGAGTTTAGGGGGTTGGAGAAGCAAAATAAAACAAATGAACATGAGAGAATGAATTACCTTTAAAAGTGTAACTCCTTTTGATTTGAGTCTAAAGGCTTACTTTGAAAGGATTCTGCCCAAATGGAATCCTCTAGGATGAGGAGAGGGATGTGGAGAGAGTAAAGGGGCAGGGTTTGGCCGATCCAAAGGCTTGAGGAGTGTGTGAAATGAGGTAGAGGTGGGGGCCTTTTATAAGAGGAGAGGAGGGGCACTTTTGGAAAGTAAAGAAATATTACTTTATTTGAAAATGTGTTTCGGTTTCAAAAGGTCCCACATTGATATAATTTGTGGATAAGGTGATAAGGGTTCTAAATCCACTCATCCAATTGGTTTTGTCCATGTGTAGTTCATATATTTTACATTATCGTTCCATTTTATTTAAATCGTAAAATAATGATGTCATCGCTGCATCATTATTATGTCATAAATAATTTAATTTATTTAATGTCTAAAAATAATAAAAAAATACTATGATGTAGGAAATCTTTTTATCTTTCCAATGACTATTTATAATCAAATATTTGATCTTTATAACCCCATGTAAAATTTGTTTTCGTAAAACATCTCTTGTTTGTGTCATTTTTACTTTAACATTTAATAAAAAGTTATTTATGTCATTTCCCAACCAAAATGTCTCCATGGGGTCCCCAAGTTGACCCATGGCTTGTCTCGGTCGGAAATGACACAAAAAATAAGGTTGGGACATGTTTCTAGGTCATTTCATATTATTAAAGCATTATTTATACCTTAAACTACCCTAATTACCAATAATCGCGATTAAAAACATAATAAGTTACTATTCACCAAAAAATTATTATAATCTCATTGAACCACATTTTACTTCTTAATGACAACCATGTATGTCTTATTTTTGAAATTCAAAACACAATGATGGCAAAATTTCATTTAAACGGAAAATCAGTCTTTATAAGTACCACTTAGTGGTTTCACTATTCATCAAAAATTGGAGTTTTTCAGAAAATTACCAAAAATTCACCCTAAGCTATATTTGATTTTAAGAATTCAAAAATGAAGTCTATTTTACAAAATTCAATATATATATGTCAAATTAATTAATTTAATAATTAATTCCCGCTGCCAGAGTAAATAGCGTGTTTTTACAAAACAATAAGTATCAAAAGATTGACACCAATTTAAGTCTAATTTCAAAGTGAAATTGATTCCAATGACCACCATTGGATAAAATGGTAAAAATATATTCATATTACACATTGAGAACAATTCATAAGATAATCTAATAATTTAAATAAATTAAATTAAAAAGCAGTTTTAATGTAAAATGCAGTATTTTTCACTATTCATTAAAAAAAATGAACATTGTCAGAAAAATACCAAAAATTCAAACAAAGTAAATTTTGATGTCCCAATCATAAAGAATAAGATTATTTTGACAAAAATAGTTTATAAAATTATCAAAATATAGATTCAAAAATGGTTTTCCATCAAAAGGCAGTAAAACAATCTTGTAAGAATATTAGTGTATTCCATGCATAAGATTGTATTTATTTTCATTTTAAGCCTCTATAACACTATCTTAGTAATTAATAGACATAGATAAAAATATCTATTATTCATTACTTATTTGGGATGTTACATGGAAGGCTATTACTAAAGGTTTGGTAGAAATTTCTCATGGTTATCTAGTCCAATGACTAAGCTAACTCGGAAGGGTGTTATGTTTATCTGGACAAAAGAATATGATGATTCTTTTCATAAATTGAAATGAAGATTGGTGAATGCTCTAGTTTTGGCACTACCTTCCAGGAATGGTGAGTTTGTTTTCTACTGTGATTCTTCATTGAATGGACTTTGTTGCGTCCTAATACAGAATGATCAGGTAATTGCTTATGCATCACATCAGTTGAAAACTCATGAGGCAAATTACCCTACACATGATTTGGAAATAGATGTTGTTGTTTTCACTTTAAAAGTTTGGAGGTGTCATATGAATGGTGTAAAGTGTGAAATATATACTGATCACAAAAGTTTAAAGTATATATTCACTCAGAAAGAATTGAACATGAGACAGAGGAGATGGCTAGAAATAATCAAGGATTATGATTGTACAATTCACTACCATCCAGGAAAATCAAATAAAGTGGTTGATTCTTGGAGTCGATAAATTAATGATTCATTAACCATGTTACATTTGAAACGTGATCCTTTGGTCAAGTATTTGATGAACTTTGGCATAGAATATGTTGATACAGGATGTTCTTCTGTTTTGTTACAGGTATCAATGAAATCTTCTCTATCAGACAGAATTAAGCAAGCCCAAAAGCAAGAGAGTGAGTGGAAGAAAAAGGTAGAGCTAGTTCAAAGGGGTAAGTTTCCTAAATTAAACATTGACAATGATTTTGTATTGAGATTTTGGAAGAGATTGTGTGTGTCGTGTGATTCACAGTTAAAGAGAGATCTGTTATGTGTAGCTCATAGTTCTCCGTTTTCAGTTCATCCAGGCGGTACTAAGATGTATAGAGATCTTCGGGAGTACTAATTGTGGGGTGGAATCAAAAGAGATATTACTGATTTTACTGTGATGTGTTTGATTGTCAACATGTTAAAGCAGAGTAGAAGTTACCGAAAGGGATGCTTCAACCATTACCAGTATTAGAGTGGAAATGAGAGAATATATCCATGGACTTCGTTGTTGGATTGTCGAAGACACCTTGAGGTAATAATGCAATCTAGGATATTGTTGATCTCTTTACTAAATATACTCATTTACTTTATATTAAAGATACTTTTTCCCAAGATAAACTTTCTCGTTTGTATCTTAAAGAGATAGTCAGGTTACATGGAGTTCCCCTCTCCATTGTATCTGATCGTGATCCCTGGTTAACTTCTAACTTTTGGAAAGTCCTTCCAAATTCGTTGGGTACTGAATTAGATTTTAGTACAGATTTTCATACTCAATAAGATGGGCAGTCAGAACGAACAATTTAGAAATTGGAGGATATGAAACGTGCTTATTCGATGGATTATCAGGGAAGTTGGGATCGTCATCTTTATTTGGTTTAGTTTTCTTATAATAACAGTTTTCATTGTAGCATACTGATGTCACCATTTGATGGATTATATGAGAAGCAGTGTCAAACTCTATATTTTTGGGATGAATTGGGTGAAAGGAAGTAGATGGGACCAGAATTGGTAGAAAAGTTGGCAGAAAAAGTTCAGCTGATACAGAGTCAAATGATAACAGCTCAGAGCAGGCAGAAAAGTTATGCGGACAATAGGAGGAAGGATCTCTTTTTTGAGGTAGGTTATCATGTCTACCTCAAGGTTTCACCATGGAAAAGTGTGATGCGATTTGGTAAGAAAGGAAAGACGAGTCCAAGGTTCGTTGGACCATATGAAATTCTGGAGAGAGTGGGATCAGTTTCATATAGAGTGGCTTTACCTTCGAGTTTATCTCAGGTACAAAAATGTTTTTCACGTTTCAATGTTAAGGATGTACATGCCAGATCTATGTCATGTTTTGAGTCCATAGGTAGTTTAGTTGGAAGAGAACCTATATTATGATGAAAAACCTATCCAGATTCTTGACCACAAGGAGAAAGTGTTATTGATTAAGGTCATTAATCATGTAATATTTTTGTGTAAAAACCACATGATTGAAGAGGCAACATTGGAATCTGAAAATACAACGAGGGATAAATACCCCCACATAATCAATAAGTAAATAAATTGAGGGGATGAAATTTTCAAAAGGGAGGAAGGATGTGACATCCCAAGTAAGTAAATAATTATGGATTTTCATATCTATGTCTATTTATGAATTAGATAGTGTTTTTAGTGGCTTAAAATGAGACTAAATCCAATCTTAAGCATATAATTCTCTAATATTTTTAAAAGATTGTTTTACCGCCTTTTGATGGAAAACCATTTTTAAATCAAACATTTGACAATTTTATAAGATCTATTTTTAAAAATAAACTTATTAATTAGAATTGGTACATTGAAATTTACTTTGGATAAATTTTTAGAATTTTTCAGACAATGTTCATTTTTTTAATGAATAGTGAAAAAATACTGCATTTTACTTCAAAACAGAATTTTCATCTAATTTAATTATATGGTTATATTATCTTTATAATTGGATTTAAAGTGTAATTAGAATATATTTTTACAATTTAATCCAGTGGTGGTCATTATAATTTATTTCACTTTGGAATTTGGCATAAAAAAGTGCCAAACGTTCCGTAGATATTGTTTCAAAAAAACCCGCTATTTGTTTTGACAACGGGAATTTTTTTTAAATTAATTATTGAATTTTCTATGTTTGGAATTTGGTAAAATGGATTACATATTTGGAATCATAAGGTCTAAATTATTTAATTAATATTCTTTTTTTCGGACATTATGAATAGTAACGACGTTAATTATCTTTAATTATCATGATTAATTAGTAATCGGGTAGTTAAGGATAATAATATAATATCATAATAATAACAAATGACCCCCACATGTGTCCTAATTCTACTGTTTGTTTCTTGTCCGACTATGGGTTGCCTTGTGCCAAACCTTGGGACCCCATGGAATCACTTTTGTGTGATAGTGACTTTTTATCTTTTTATTTTTTAAAGAAAGTTAAATATAACAAAACATGTAACACCTAAGTAAAACAATTATAATTTTGACTAAATAAATGATATATTGGAATATAAATAGTCATTGGTAAGGTAAAAATATTTCCTACATCATATTAGTTTTTTATTATTTTTTGACATTAAATAAATAAAATTTCTTATGACACCATTATGATGCAACGATTACCTCATTAGTGAACGATTTAAATAAAATGAAAAGATAATGTAAAATCTAATAAATACACTTGTCAAAAACCTATTTTATAAGAATATTTCGAACCCTAATCACCTTATCCTAGAAATATATCAATTTGGGACATTTAAAATCCGATACTCATTTTAATATTAAGTAACATTTCTTGACTTTCCAAGAGTACCCCTCCTCACTCTCAAAAAAGGCCCCCACCTATACCTCTTTACCCACACCTCTAATGCCATTATCTTGTCCACGATATGCTCATTTTATCTCTATACATCCATCTCTTCGTCATATAATCCTTACCTTAGCCAGAAAGCTCTTCAAGAAACCCTTTTTCTTCAAACCAATATGAGTTTCCTGATTTAAATGTAATATCTTCACTTGTGTTCTTTTGTTTTAATTTTCTTATCCAACCCCCTAAACTCTTTTTATTACTTTATTTTGAAAAAAACCAGTATCTTAAATATAATAGGATGTTGTTATGATAAGTATTCGAGCAAAACATACACACACCTCTGTCTAATGGTTAAAGAACATACTGTTTTTGTGTATGGATTATTTCTGCCTCATGAAATGATGACTGTTCAATATTCTATTAACACTTTTCATGTTGGGCATTAAAATTTCACTATATTTATATATGATATATATTATGCTTATGTGTCCTTATTCTTCTTTAGTTTTGATTTATGGTTTACCTTTATGGTTTCTACTATGGGTAAACGCGATATCTTCATTTTAGGAAGTGCGGACTGCAGCCCCCTCAAAGTGATTTGATTCGTTAATGCCATATGTGGGATGTATAAAGGATGGATTTAATGATATTATTATACTATAATTATAACATACATTTCTATCATTATGAATTCATTCCATTAAATACTAAATATAAATGAAGGTAGTGTTCATGCGTACGTACGACTTACCGTCTCCAAGAATGGTGTATTTCATTTATTACCTCTCAATGTTATGTAATATTATAAATTCATGTATATACTAGATATATATGATATATATGATATCTGAATCATGAATATAAATATGTATATAATGGTTATTTTACCACATGAACAACTTTTAATTATAAGGATTTTATTTTTGGCTCAAGTACCAATGATCGACAAAACGACCGTTATTAACTTAAATAATTACATAGTGTTCATAACATGGTAATAAGTGATATAAAAGGAATAATAAACATGAAAAAGGTTCTTAAGAAAGTAGAAATTAACTCATGTTTATTATTCAGGAGATTAAAGAACAATCGAGTCAAGTCGGACATGAGGTATGGGAGTTCATCTCAGTCTCCTTTCATTGAGGCATATTTTGTTGTATACACAACTTTATTTTATACGGTGTATAAACCCCTTTGACTTTTACGTTTATTAAAAATGAATATTTTTTATATGAATAATTTTACTAAATGACAAAAGGGAATGATTTGTCGTACGTATGCAGCGACAACTACTTCTCCACCGCTGTGACCATTATTTGAGTTTAGACTTCCTCTACAAGCCACAACTTTTTTAAGGAAAAATAAATACCATGGTTTACTTTTATTTTATTTTGGTATTGAAAATGGTTTTGATAATTTTTTTACTATATCAATGTGATTTTGATATCTTGTGATTGAAATGTAGAAATGTACTGTTTCTTTTATGCGTGTTTTATGTGATACAATCATGTTATGGTTCTTGGGCATTGTTTATGAAGACGGGTGGTTCCGTGATAAAATAAGGTAGGGTGGGCCTGTGATATCTGTCCAATGCATTGGGTAAAATTAAGGGGTTAAATGCTAAGTTTTCTCTGATGATATTTAAGGAATATACTATGATAGGTATTCCAAACGTAACAAAGAGGGTTAATCCCTACGTAAGAATGTTATGAATGCCTCAAGTTAACATTATGTATTATGATTTCTATGATTTAATCATGATTTGATGAGGTATGATAAAGTGATTATGTTTTATGAGTAAAGTAGAATTTCATTAATTCTTATGTATACATGGACTAATGTTATCATTTCCTAATTTTATACCACTTACTGAGCTTTTTTATGCTCATCCCATGTTTTTGAAATGTTTTTCACAGGTCAAGGGAAAGGTACATGATGTGATGATAGTGTCAAGGAAGTGTCATGAAGGAATCCATGTTTTGTTTTAAATATTTTTCCTTTGATGGGAAAAGTGAATAATGTCTTTAATGTAACCACCTTGTTTAAATGTGGAATGTAATGCATGATTTAGGATCTAATTCTCTAAAACTCTAAACCTGAAAATATCCTCAATGTGTAATCATGTAATAACTCAAGATTAAGAAATGTTTAAGGCTGGGGCCTTACACCCATGACCCTAGTTACCTGAAATTTCCTCCAGATATATATTCATGAATCCCAAAACCTAGGACCATTACAAACATCAACACTTTCATGTCCCAAAAAACTAGTCATCAAATCATAAAAAAATAATCATTCTTTTATACAACATTTTATTACTTTGAAAGAAATCACTTAATATTATCCAATCGAGAGTTATACATGACATCAGTCATGTCTTCTTATAGGAATAGTTCTGCTAACTAGTAGTGAGGTCTTGAGTCATACATTAGAGAGACTATTCACATAATAAAAAAATCATTAATAACATGAAATATCAAAAAAATAATCAACAATGAATGATAATAAAATCCATAAATCAATAATATATCTTCGTTATAAAATATGTGATCCATGATTAGGAAATAATATATCTCAACTGATCACCCACTAGGGCTGTCAGATAAATAAAACAAAATAGAGGAATAAATGTAAAATAAGGATTCACTATAATCCCATGCCATTCCACAAAGCTGTCTCCATACATTTTTTAGATACATTAGTCGAATCCACTATACAACTTGTGATCAGAATGAAACAATACATATGGTATGATTTTCACAATGTTACCCATACATGGTGTGAAAAATACATCTCAATTGGATATCACCATTTAAACATAATATATATCATCATATATGTGTATATACATTAGAAAAATAAATAACAAACTCTTATAGAACAAATTCATCTCTGTCAATACATCATGTTCTTACCATGAGGCCATGATTCCAAACTCTACCTGGAATATCCAATGTCATAGAATAAGTCACCATATTCCAATATGAGAACCTATATCCAAAGACTCGAGTTGGGGTTTCATACAATGGTATGACTACTACCCTTACCCTCAATATAATTTTTATACTAAACCTTAGTTTCACATTATCATGTATCGATCTGAATACTCTCACATAGGGTAAGGTCCCACAAACACATTCAGGACAAGTAGCGTCTCACCCAAGGATGATATGGAAAACTCCATCTCAGTCTTGGTGACTCCAAAAATGTAATCCCATTTCACATCACATTGACCACTACCAAATCAGTCTTGAAAAGTCTCACAGTCACATCCATAACAATGAATCTCATCTAGGGTAGTCTATATCATCAACGAATCACTCATGATGAGGTCATTCATCTATGTCCTGGTTTAAACCCTCTCAACCAATTTTATTCCTTCTAAAAATCTCTTACTCAGTTAAATTATTTGAATAAAAATAATATAATACACAATATCACTCAGGGTATTCCCTTCAAATATAAGAAAAATTAAAAGGGGTCAAGGTCTACCTTTACAGTACCCTCTCACTTATAGAGATGCCTCTCATCAATCCCAATACTAAAGAATAGGTTCACCATTAGTAAAAACACATAATAAAATTCAAGTCCTGTATCTCATTCCATAATCACACTTTATCCCAAACCCATACATATTTATTAGATTTCCCATGATGACATAATCACATCACATACCTAGCTCACAATTGAGAAATGATCACTTGTGACCTACCCCCATATCTAGAAGGAAATATCATCACATTCCTACCCATAGCACCTAAACATCCAATATATTAACAAATGAAATATCAATATTAGGAATCCAAATAAATTCCAATATTTTCTATATGATCATATGTAAGGTTATGATAACCCAGTGTAGAGTCTATTCATGAACACCATCCTTCAACCTTCATCCCATAGTGATCCTTGGGTATAAAGACTCTAACCTCAAGAGTACTGTTCATCACCCATTATAGACAAGAATCACAACAAGATCCAACTAACCATGTAGTATACTATTCTCACTCAAATTAATACCTTTAGAAATTCAATGTCAACATATCATGAGAAAAACAATGACCATCACATATGTACAAAATCACATCTACCCTAAGAGATATATCAGGTCTATCACATATGAAAAATCCTCCTTTATAAATTTCAACCATCCTCGAAAGACATTTCTAGCTCAAGGAACACACAAGACTCTAATCCACCACAAAGACGACATCCCAAACCATCCATGAGGTTTATGACTATAAAAAATGTCACTCATTGGCCAGTACCCCCACTTTTTCTCAAATTTCCATATAAAACAAACTTAGGAGATCCAAATCTCTTATCATACATATGGACCTATCTAGGTCCCCTTGAAAACCCAAACAACATCTATTCCTCCTCTATAAACATTTTCTTCATGAAAATTCATAACACTGAATGATAAATTGACTAAATTACTTCAATCTAGGAGGTTCAATGAAATCCTATTTCTTTACACTCTATAATATCTATCTTTATACATTTAACCAAAACCTAAATTTCAATATACGCACGAACTATCCCACAAAAAAATTTATATAGTTTAGTATTATAGGGACTATTAATCAAAATCATGAAGAATATGTGATGAAAATATGGGGTAGATATACTATGTATATTATCTCTTTTTATCAACATATATATCATAATGAAACCAACATGTTTTGAGGTAACTAATTTTACGTGATGTTATTTTTAATATTTTTGATTATTTTGGAAACCATTGATGAATATTGGACATTTAAGAAAAGTGATGGAACTAATTTCAATAGTTTATGAATAAAATATAAAGTTGAAAATTACAAGTTTAATACTATTAAATTTAATTAAATTTTTAATATAATGGAATGAATAATATTAAATGACCTCTCTACGTGTACTCATAACAAATCGTGTATATGTAGGTCTAAAAATTTAATCTTATGTTTAAAGTCCACTAGGAAAAATAGGTTCTAAATAAAGTTTCTTGAAAGATATAATCCTATTTTGGGGATGTCAGGGGCATGTAAAGGTACTCTTTTTACCTTTTTTGAGTACATCATGTTCTAGTTATTCTTCTGGGATTTTTTGGGAGAAAATGGAATTTTTTTTAAAAACAAGGGCAGTGAACAGTTGTCATTCTATTTGTAAAATCCAAGAACCATACTCCCAAAAAATCTTGCAACCACAAATAGAGATGGATTTAATGGAAGGATCATGGGTTGGAAAACTAATAAACTTTTTAGGAGTATCAATGAACCCCTTAGAATAGGCACATGATTAAGGTGAACAGTTTGAAAAATTGTGTTCCTCTAATAAGGAAACTATGGGAACAGTTTTAATTACATTAATAATATTTAGATTTAATATTCTTTAATACCACATAATTCAACCTAAAACATTCAAATTTGATCTAAAATGTTTTGTCCCATTTTTCTAGTCTCCCAAATAGATTCCAATTCCATATAGAATTCGTTCATGATAATTGGAATCCTGGATAGTTGATCTGCACTTATCCTGATAAGATAATCTCATCTTGTGTGGTGTAAAATCTCCCTCCCCATCTTTAACGTGTGTCTCATCCTTTGAAGGTGTGTTTTCAATAATTCTTGATGGATCCAGATCTATGATTTAATAGATCAAATAATATTGATCTAAGATATAGGATTAAGAACAAAATATTGTTATTCATTATGATAATCGTTGTTACACCAAATATTGGGATTACCATTTCCAGGAACTCTTCATCCATCAATTGGGTTGCAGTCTATATTATAATACCATAATATTTATTTATGTTTGTTGTAATTTTAAATTTCATATTGGAATAACTGTGTAATTTCATCTATAATTGAATTGATTTTTTTCATCTTATATGTGATATGAATTTTTATTAAATCGATGGATTTGAAATTTATGGCATTGGATTAATTAATTTGTTAATTAATTAGTGGGATACTGGGATTATGTAATTGGATTAATTAATTGGTTAATGGTAATTTGAGATTTCATGTTTTTTTAATTAATGTTATTATGAATTAAATAACAATGGGAATACAAAGATGTTTGATTTTACCATTAATGGTTAAATGGGTTGTATGATTAAATGATGATAAATTTTTTACATTTATTTTAATATTATTCCATGGGATTGAAAGTGTTGAAGCTTTTTTGTTTAATAAAAAGAAAATATAAATTTTAATGAGAATTTTCTAAAATAAAGTTAATGTTGCTCAACCTAAGTGTTTTTGAAATTTTGAAAAGCCTGTGATATTCTGATATTATTGTGTTATTGTGAGACTTGTAAAACATTGATACATGTTATATCATGATATAGATGAATATGGATAAATGTGTGTGGATCATTGACTACGGATTCTAAATACCAATGTGATATATTGGTAAAAGGGTCCGGGACATAGAGTACTGCATCAAAATCTCATAGAGATAAATTGATATTTGTTTGTGAGAAACTGATGGCTACATAAAATTAACACTTGTGTTATTATTTTATAAATGAGTTGTGGTTCATATAATGATACGTAAAATAAGAATGGGGTGCTAGACATGATGATATAGATCCAATATGGTGTCAATGGACCATGGTTCAAATTTTACGTACTTTAAATTGATGTAAAATGGATAATGAACACCCATTTTGAAATAACTAATTTTGAATTGAATTTCTGACATGGATCAGAATATGGAATGGTCCAAAGAAAGTATTGACGGTTTGTGGTCCTCATGATCCTAGGGGTTATGTGGTTAAATAAATAATTATTATATATGTGTAAGTTGTTTCCTTTTTTGAAGATATTTATTCATTACAAAACTGCATAAACTATTATTAACGGTTTATTATTTACCACTTATTTGTTGGTGGAATACTGAATTGTACTTACACCTTACTCTAGATTCCTTGATCAGTACTAGAATAGACATCATGTTTACAATACATTGATATGAAAAAGGTCTCACTTTAGTTGGAAATGTTGGAATGTGGCACAAATGAGGGAACCTGATTTGATTCTGGACCCTCTTGGGAGTTATCATAGTATTTATTTATTTTTCACATTGATACATGAATCATATCTGGCATGGAATATCAACTGTCTAGTTTTAATAATTTATTTATTGGTTTGGTCATCATGTGATACTGGCATTATTCTGTTATGGTTACTCATTTTGTTATTAATGATTTATTTCTACTATGATATTACTCTCATAAAGTGGGTATATTCTCTCCATAATTGATATTATACATGCACAACTAGTAGTCAGCCTCATGTTTATGAGTATGTTCTATTGAGGTCATTTGACTGACTGGCTGAGGGAATCGTTATGTGGTGCCCAGGTCAAGAGGTCACAAAGTGGTATCAAAGACCATTTTACTTTAGTTCTTTTCTATTAATGGTTTGGAAAGGTTGATATATGAATAGGTAGATTCAGGCCATGTATTGAGTTTTTGAGTGGGATCAGATAACCCATCTATAAGGGAAAACCAAAGTATCCATGATGGGATTGTTGTTATTTATGTTTTTGTTTTAGTTGGATGTTATTTCACCATGTGTGATGCACTTATTTTGCGATGTGATTATTATTTCTGAGATTTTCTAAGAATTAACTCATGATATGGTAATGAATGTGGGATGAGTATGAATAAATCCTAATACGAACTCATGACTATTATGTGAGATGCATCATTTTTATCCAAAAATTGAAAATATGGTTTGGGTACTATGTTGAAATTGAATTTTTTTTCCATAATTTTGTAGTTGAACTAAAAATAGGGGAAAATATAAATTATTTTTTTTCAAATTAAGCACGATATGAAGAAATTGATGTCTAATGAGACATTAAATGAGAGTCGTATGATCCTTTTCTATTAATGGTCTAGATGTAGGATTGTAAAGGGTTGAGATAAAACCTTAGTTTGAATGTGTATGGTGGTTTGAGGAAATGATTTGTTATGGATTTATGTGAATCACCATAAATATCTTCCTGTTGTGTTATGAATCCAATGAAATGTGTCTATAATTATACATATATGACTCCCTGATTATTATTTTTGAGAGGATAACATTACATTATGGATGAAAGTGATCCTCCTACAGTAGAACCCAAGGAATTGGTAGTGCTCGGTGATGAGGTCGATGGGAAGTTCTAGGATAACATTTCTCATTGCATATAGATTAAATAAAGAGGCATAGGATTGGTTGTGAAGTGTATGGATGACCTGACATGGGAGTTTTAGTTTTAGGACCCACTATCATTTACTAGAAATGGTGGACCTATGGTATTTGAGTTCTGTATTGATTCAATACTGACTATACAGGATCACTAGGAGAGTCTTATTGTCAATAGAATCAATTTCACTGATTACATGTTACGTGGTAAATAAATTTGATGTTGGGACATCTAGAAACTGGATGGAAAGTTAGAGGAACTGGAGTGGAATTAAATTCTGAAGACGTTATTTGTGATATTTTATCATGATATGACAAGATAAGAGATATCAATTGAGTTCAAGAGATTTAATCAAGGGAATATATCCATTAAAGAATATGTTGTATGTTTTACAAATTTTTAATTCTTTGTTACAATATTATAAAGAGATGAGTATTTTGTAGGAAAAAAAATCCAATGGTTTTAAATGTTAAATTTTGTCTAAAGTAAATATCATATGTCTGAAGAAGTTTACAGAAGTGTTCGATCAGACCCACATATCAGGGGGGACATAAAAGATGATTCTAGGGGAAAAAGGTTGTTTCATTTGGATGGATAGAAGGTATGAATTCTGAGATAAGTGTTATTATTAATTTTAATTTAATCTAGGTTAGAGTAAGAACAGTGGATGGGGGAAGGTTTAGTTACACATAAACTTGTTCGAGTGATCTATCCCCAGTGTGGTAGGTTAGGGAACATCCTTAGACAATTACCCTAACCACCAACATAGTTTTGAGTATATGGTAGTATTAGAAATATGTATAGTGCATACAAAAACCTATGATTTATTTGTGATGATTGATTATTTTGTAAAAAACATGAGTAAAAGAAGGGGATCTTCAACACTACGCTATTCTAGCTGTTATAGTTCAATTGTTCTTAGCATTCTAGGTGGTGGATGTGGTGATTTTGGGAAAGAATTATCATATACATAGAGTGATGAAAACCATGGGACTTATAATATATCACAAGTATAAGGCATAATAATGTTTCATGCATATTATCCTACAAATGCGAATAGTGAGGCATGACCTTTGATAGTATGAGATTCAATTTATGTATCTTATACAAACAGTAGTGTCTTATTTCATAGTGGTGCTTCACATAATTTTATATCTGCGCACATTATGAATGTTTTGATCCTAACAATGGTGTTAATGTGTGGGGTGTTGATTAAAGACACATTATTGATAGTTCCATATAGAGACATATGTTTGTGCAATCTGTGTTTTCCTGATGTTGGGGAGTGGTTTTGTGTGTGTGGTATATTTACATCCATTACATGTCAGGATTTGGCCTAATTTTGCGGATGTATTGGTGACAGTAATACTAATCCTAGATAGTTTATTAACATATGACAATGACATTAACATCACCTATGGTTGATAATGACATCCATCGTGGTGAATGGGATAGCCAATAAGGCTATACATGGATAGTTCCTTGATAATATGAGGATCTGTCTACCATGCTTTCTATTCAACTACTGGGTGATGGGGTTGTAAAGAATGATGTTTTTCCACCTATAGTGTAATGGTTCCAAGATTTTATTCCTAAATACCTCTTAGGGATTCCCTTTAAGAGATATGTGGAATTTAAAATTGATCTTATGTTGGTGGATGGGCTACTCTCTATTCACCCATATATAATGCAGCCAATAGAGCTTCAAGTGATTAATACTCAACTTCCTGTTTTGGAGGATACGATATTTTCCTATTTTATTATATAACCTTGTGGTTCTGTAGTCATATTTTTAATGAAGGATGATGGTACATTGTTCTTGTGTGTTCATTAAAGGAAGTTGAACCAGATGAATGTGAAGAACTGGTATCCTCTTCCACAAATCATCGATATATTTGACTAGTTGAGGGGAGATTGTATCTTCCAAAATATTAAATTAAGATTAGGGTATCGTCAGTTGATATTTCAATCATTTGATATACTGATGACTTCTTTAAAAATAAATTTTGGCCTATATGAGTTCTTTGTGATGTCATTCGGGCTGACAAACACACCAACATTGATTATGGCCTTTATTAACCAAATCATCAATCCATACCCGGATTAGTTTTGGGCAGTATTTTCATTTGACATGTGGGTGTACTCTAAGACTCACAAAGATCATGTCAAACATTTTCACACCATCCTGATTATTTTGAGAGTGTATAAAAAATATTTCAAATAGTCTATGTGTAAATTATTGATTGATCATGTAAACTTCAAGGGTAACATAATCTCAAAAGAATGTGTGTCAATGGACCAAGATAATGTTAGGGAAGTGATATCTTGGGATAATCTTTAGAACAATTTGGATAACAATAAAATTTTAGGATTATAAGGATATTATCATAGGTTCATCTTGGAAATTTCATGATTGGAATAACCATTTTAAGGTCTGGCCAAGAAGTAAATAAATATTGAATGGTATAGAGATTGTGGTATTGCCTTCTAGATATATAAGAAGTGCTTGATATCAACATTTATATTGATCCAAACAATTATAGGGGAATATTATATAGTTTTTTTGTACTTATGTGGTTGGTCTTGGAGTAGTGATGATGAAGGGAGAAAAATTGTTGTAGAGGGATCTCTGAATTTGGGGCCATATGAACTGAATAACCCTTAGCATTACTTCATGTTAGCTGTATTTATTTATTATTTGAATTGATCATTGAATTATACTTTAACTGATAATTTTACATTTTATATCAATCATAATAGCATATTGTATAACATTTCACATCATGATTTTAGTCTCCCTTAGTGAGGGTGGTGTATTATAATAATTCACTTGATTGTGTGCTACCGTATTTGCTCAATAGGTGAAATAGTTTTGGTGACTCCATAGTAAAAAAAAACAGATTCTTAATATGTTCATGAGTATTCATTTGAGAGCAATATGGTGAATTTACTAGATTAGATGCATGTGGTAGTTTAGGATGGTTTGGAGAACATGACTCTATATTTGATTTAGTGGAGTCTAAAATTTTGATACAGGTCAGGGATAAGCAGTATGAGGATATGAAATGTTTGTCCTTGAGGGAAATCCTTGAATGTGGGGGGACACCTTTAGGATAGACCATATATGAGGATGAGATCATCTATGTCATGAATCTGGTATTCGTTCATACTTGTTTGTGGGAGGAGATGATGTGTTATTTTCATTCCTTTTACTAGGTGGTGCATCCAGGTGTGACCAAAATGTACTATGACCTTTGAGGACAGGTTTTTGGATGGGAATTAAAAAATCTATAATAGGGTTTGTGATACAATGGTTCACCTTTCAAATGGTGATGGCATATCATCAATTACCAGGATGTTTACTACAGTCATTACCCATTCTGGAATAGAAGTGGGATGATGTTACCTTGTACTTTGATATTGTTATCCCATATACGCCTCAAAATAATTTTGTTATTTGAGTGATTGTTGTCCATTTGACAAAATTTGAACATTTATTACCATTACGGGAGGCATTATCATTAGATCATTTAGTATATATTTATTTCCAAAAAATAGTCTATCAATGAGGGGTGACAAGGAGTATTGTTTTAGATCATGAATCTCACCTTACTTCATGCTTCTAGAATGGATTACATAAAGAAAATGGTGAACATGTTTTATGAAGTATGTAATTACACCCACAGATATATGAGAAGTCAGAACATACTATAAAAGTTATTGAGGATTTGTTTTGTGTAGTTTACTAGGAATTGGTGTGAGTTGGGATAATTACCCAGATTTGGAGGAGTTTTCCTACAAAAAAAATTTATTAGGAATCTATAAAGATGATCCATATGAGACTCTTTATGGTAGGCCATGAAAATCAACTCTATAATTCATGGAGGTGGGAGATTATGAGTTTTTGGGCCTATTCTAGTTCATGAGACACTGAATAAGGATAATTTTATTAAAAAGAATGTATATATATATATGTTAGAGTATACATAAGTCGTATGTAGATAGTCATCTATGACCCCTAGAGTTTGTAAAGGGTGATCATGTATTCCATCAAGAATCACCTAGACTGGGTCACCACAAGATATGTAGACACGACCTATTGGTGCTCTAGTTTCTTTGACCATTTATGGTTGTGGAATGAATCGGTCCGGTGGTGTACTGATTGGATATTTTGAATATGTATAGTTCTATGCATAACATTTTTCATGTGTCACAAATTTTGTGTTAATACCTAAACCCTTCTCATGTTTTTGTTGTGGATGATGTTGATCTTGAGACCAATGTGTCATTCGAGGAGCATCTGATACATGTATTTGATCTCTGTGAGAATGTGTTTCATGGAATGAGTGTGCTGATATTTTGTGTATTTTGACAACATGATAATTTTTTGGAGGAATCACGTGAGAGATAAACAAATATGCAGGCATAGTGGCCCATATTTGTTTTAGTAATCATATAGATTCATAGGAGTATGAATCAGGGATAAAATATTATATGGTAGGGATATTTTAAGTTCCTGACCTTTTCTGAAGATGTATCAGGGTTGTATAGGTACTAATTTTTAATAATTCAATCATATATATATTTTATTTTTTCTCTTGGGAAATTATTGTGTGATGTTTGAATATTTGGAATGAAGATGGGTAGTCCATGGTTGGAATATGGTTTTTCAATACTATTCACCATGCCCCAGCCAACCGTGATGACCCATATAAAGATAGATTTGATAGCTGGTGCATGGTTTGTAAAACTATTCAACCTCTTAGGAGAAATCAAAAACACCCAACCCCTATAATAGCCGAATAGTTATGGTACACAGTTTGAAAAAAAACATTCTCCCTTGATCAATAACCCATGTGCATGGTTTTAATTAGGGTAAAAATTTATATTTAAATTTACAAAACCCCTGAGACATCAACTATTCTTTACCCAATTTCACCCTAAACGTTTCATTTTACTTTGGGGACTCCCAGATCGATTCCAAGGACTTCTAATCTATTTTATTGATTATTGTAATCATGTATTAAAGATATGAACATAACCTAATAAGACAATCCCATCACATGTGGATTCTTCTCTTTCTTTCTCTGATGTTTCTGTCATAATTTGTAAGAATTTTTTCTCTCTCTGCAATGCATCTAGGTTATGTTTTTAATAAATTTCATCGGTTTGATCTTGGGTCTCATTTTTAAAATATGATCTTGTTCTTTGTCATGATCTTGGTTGTTTTTCTCACATTGGGTATTTCTAGTGGGGATTGTTCATCATCATTCCTGTGGTATGTGGTCTGAAGTACAATCTCATAGTCTTTATTTAATTATGTGTACGTTATTTTGTGTATTTTTTATTACTATAAATAAAAAATTGCATCAATAATTGAATTTATTTTATATCATTTATATGTTGTAATTATTTGAATTATATCAAGAAAATTTAAATATTCTGAATTGGAATAATTCATTGGTGAATTATGTAATGGGATATTGGTATTGTGTAATTGGATTAATAAATAGGTGAATCAATTAATTTTAAATTTTGATTGTGTGTTTGGTCAATTACTGTGATTATGAATAATTGAAAATGAGAATTATGAGATGTCTGAGTTGAAAATTTTTTGGATAGTGGGATATATGATTAAATGGTGATAAATGGTCTCATTGTGATTGTAATATTATACAATGTGAATTAATGTGTTGAAATATTTTGGTTAATAAATTTAAAAGGCACACAAAAATGAAATTTTTTGAAAAGAAGGTTACTGTTTTTTAAAATTAATGTTTATGAAACTTTGATATACATGTGTTGTTATGATATATATGTGGCAGTGTGAAACTTGTGATATTTTAATACATTTATATTGTGGTATATGTTATTATTGATAAACATGTATGGGGCAAGGAGTACTAAATAAAAATTCAATAGTGATAAATTGAATAACGTGTGTGGGACATGGACTACTGCTTCAAAAACCCACAGTGATAAATTGATATATAAATGTGGGACTCAAACGACTTATTAAAAATAACACTTGATTGGTTATTTTATAAATATGTTATGGGTCGTGGACTACTATTTAAAATACCCATGGGGTGCTAGACATGGTGATCCTTACTCGAAAGGATGGAATTAGACCATGGTTCCAATGTAGTCGTATTATAAATTGAAGTGAAAAGGATAATGAAATCCTATTTTGTTATAATGAATTGTGAATTGAATATGTTCTTTGTTTCAGACTTTGGTATGGTTTGATGTCTGTATTTACAGTTCAGGTGCCCTTGAGAACCTTGGGGTTTATGTGGTTAAATAAACAATAATTGAGTAGATGTAAAATTATTACTTTATTAATAGTATTTTTTAAATATAAATATACATAAGAAATATTGTTTTATATTTTTTTGGAGGCCTACTATGTTGTACTCACACCCTAATTAGGCTGTCTGATTGGTACCCAAATATACATCAAGTTTTTAGGAATGGATAAGGAAAAATCCTCTGTGTTAGATAGATTATTAAGATAGAGCATTCAAGTTGGAACATGGCCTCATCTAATCCCTCTTGGTAGTTTTCAATGATTCGTTGTTTTTTGGGTTTCCATATAGTATTTAGACATGTATTTTTTATGGAATTTCAACTATCCATTTTTGATATTTTATTTCTTATTTTGTTCATCATGTGATACAAGTATCATTCTTGTTATGGTATATCATATGGTTATTCCAGTTTTATTTTTTAATTGGTATTACTCTAATAAATAGGTAATAGTATCCCAATGATCTATATTAGACCATTTTCCAAGCCATGAGCCACTTTCATATGGGGAGGCACGCTTGAGGTGATGTGACCGATCGGCTCAGGCCATCAATATGTGGAACCTAGGTCGGGACATTACAACTCTAGGCTTAATGTATTGTAAATTCTATAGTTAATTAAGATGTATAAATGTAGTTCAAATATTCTTCCTCCGTGAAATGGATTCTTAGTGTTTTGTAAATGTAATTTTATTTTTAATAAAGCTAAAAATCCAGTTTAGTGGTTTGTAATGTTATCTTTAGGAATCATTATATATTTAATGTTAAAATATGATTATGTATATGAACTCTAGTATAATGAAAATGTAATTTAAAGAATATATCTTATATTTAAATGTGATCGAAGATCTAATTGAGGGTAATGAATTAATAGGAAAAAATCAATATAACTACATTATAGTAAACATTCCATGAGAAATTCTGTTGATATTATTAACTATGAAAAATAATGAAACTCATCTATAGAATTATGAGTTCATGGTGACTTCTTTAATGAATATAAATGGATTTGATCAATGAAATGACAACATAACATGGAATAGTGAAATAAAGAGCTATCAAACTATATTAAATATTCTATGGAATTTTGGTAGAGGTTTTTGAATTTCATAAAAAAAATGGTCAATTTAAGCCATGGGAGCATTTTACGAATCTATATGATGTATAAAACATTCAAATTATGTGAATTAGAATATATAAATTTCATAAGACTTTATAGACTAACAAATCAATTATGATTATTCAATTTAATCCACATATAATTATATTAACTATCATTCATTTAAAAATAATAATTTTGGAATGTGAATAATGAAGATAAATATTTTTTGGGAGTTTTAAAACATAAAAATATATCCTTTGAATGCATGCATGTATGTGTGGAAGCAGTGTCATTATACATATTTTTTTGGACTATTTTATCAATGTTATTTCTATATATCATAGAGAGAAGGATTAAAATAACACTTGGTATACATTCCATAATATTTGATGTTTGAATTCCAAAAATATGAATTCATGTATTTACTAGGTTGACTGTAAATGATTTAATTTGCAACTATATTTATAATGAGATTTATTATTTCGGAAAATGGGGACAATATATTATTTCAAAGAGGGAAAAGCATCTATTGGTATATAAATAAGGAGTACACTTTATTCTTGTTTTCTTCAATAAGAAATTGAAGAAGACTGTACTTGATATAGTGAACATTATGTTGAACTAAATAAGTAAAGTGAGAACTTGATAAATGCTAGCGGTGATGTAATATTATGTTATTGTTAAAAATTTCACATATTTTTATATGTATAGGATTAAAATTAATTTTCAAACACTATATTTAAATGCATGTGATGGATATATTTTTCTTATTTTGAAGCACTTCATTATTTTCCATTATAATATATGGCCTCATGTTATTTTCAGACCAGACCATGGATTATCAAATCTTATTTAATGTGGTAAATTAAATTTTTTAATGCTAAATTGGTTGTCCTTTTGGTTTTTTAGTAATAGTGATATTAAATATCATTAATAATAGATGAATTATTTTAGAAGGGAATAAATAAAAATATTAAATCACTATTTTACCCCTCCCACAACATAGTGATCAAAGAGATCTAGTGGGTGGATTTTCCCATGGTATGAGATCCAGACCCTTTATTGAAAAAAAATTTCATTAATTTTAAGGATGTACATTTTTTGTCACTAATTTATAAAATCATAAAATTTTAACCTAAATTTAGTTAAAAACATTGAGATTTTAGTGTTTGATTGAAATAACTATCATATATAGAAGGACTATATATAACAATATTTTATATATTTTATTTATGAAGTACTATTACATACTACTGATAGTTTATTACAACCACCTAAAGGTTCATTTTTTATAGTCTTATTTTAGAGGAACTTGAATAATGAAGGATACGATTAAACTATAATATAATCTTATATTTCTAGGATTGTGTTTTTAATATTTTAATAAATCCTAATAGATAATGTCACTTTTAATAAGATGTATAGTACATCTGAATATTAAATTGACGAGGGAATAATTTCGCAATTAGAGATTGAAATATGAAGATCTAAAAATGTTGGAAGATGTATCTGTAATAGAATTTTCACATTATTTAATACTATTTTGTCAATAAAAATAACAATATATTTGTGAGAAACAAGAATATTCTATAGTGGTTGATAATATTTTTCCATTCATCTAGAAAAAAGTGATACAAAAGGAATATATTTAAAAAATAAATATCCACCACAATCTATTTTGAGGAATTAAAAGGAATTATTATTACATATAAAATGATAAATGAAATAGTCTCATGATTAATGGAATGGTTGAAACTATATTTCCTTAAAATACTCAATGAATGAATGGTCAAAAAATGGGTCTTTAAAGATTATTCATGTGATTCTAATTATAAGGAAGACGTGAATCAGATGTTTGATGACTTTTTTCTCTAAATTATAGAAAATTAAAAAAGGATATGTGTAGGTGTAAAATAAAAATCCGTTTAATTTTTTTCAAAAATTTATATATTATATGATTTGAATTTAATTTTCAAAAATCTACTGAATAATAAGTAACTAATGAGAAAGTTGAAATCCCTAAAAGTTAAATGATTTAGAAGTTATGAAAATGAAATTTTTTTATAATGTAGAGGATATGAATATATCTAAAAATAAAAATGGAAAATTGTTATAAAAAGTATAAAGGATGTGATGATAATAATTTGGAATAATATTTTTACACATCAAATGATGAAGCTAGTGAGATGCTACACATTTCTAAGGTGGGAGATAGAATATTCATTGGGGAAAAATATCAGTAACTATAGATGTAAATAAAAATAAAAATAGAGTGAGTATATTTTAAGGATGTAAGTGAAATATTTCAACATGAAAATTTAAATATATGAGAAGTATAAAAATAAGATTAAGTATAACACCCCAATCTTTTATGGTATGTTTCCCTTTGAATAATGTAATAGCGTGTGTTGCACGCAACATCGAGTTCTAACACACACCAGAACCGATCAAACTAGCCTTTATGAATAGTAATACCTACTTTTTGAAATTATATATATTTTATATTTCAAAATGGACTTCATTTTTGGATTAGGAATATCGAAATTATTCTAAGTTGAATTTTTGGTATTTTTCTGAGAACTTCCAATTTTTATGAATAGTGAAAAATACTTAAAAACAAATTTTTTAATCAAAATAATATATAGTGATAAATTATATTATTTAGTGGTTTTAAAGAATAATTAGAATATATTTTTACCATTTTATCCAATGGTGTTCATTAGAATTAATTTCACTTTGAAATTGGACATTAACAATTGTCAATCTTTTGATATATATTGTTTCTTTAAAAACACGCTATTTGTTGTGACAACGGGAATTAATTATAAAATTAATTAATGCAACTTATATGTTTGGATTTTTTTAAAATAGACATAATTTTTGAAATTGGAATATTAATTATTTCTTAGGGTGAAATTTTGTCATTGTTCAGAAAAACTTCATTTTTTGATAAATAGTGAAACCACTAAGTGGTAGTTAAAAAAACTGAATTTTTCATAAAACATACTTTTACCGTTTCTGTGAATGGAATTTCAAAAATATGAGAGACACGGTTAATATCAAGTAGTAAAATGTGGTTCAATGAGATGAAAATAATTTTTGGTGAATAGTAACTTTTTACTTTTATTTACCACAGTTAAATGTAAATAGGGTAATTAAGGGTAAAAATGATATTAATATTAACCTAACACATGTCCTAATTCTATTGGACAATTGTATCTCGACCAAAAACAACCTTAGGAATAAAATATTATCATTTAGGTCCACTTGGATTAGATTAGGACATTTATTATTATTTAATTCAAAGAAGAGTTAAAAGAGTTAAAGTCAAAGTTGTTTACTAAAAAAAATTTAATATAGGGAAATAAATAAGATAAATTCAATTGTAAATATTCATTAGAAAGATAAAACGATTTCCTACTTAATGATATTTTATTTATAATTTTTAGACATTATATAATTTAATTTATTTATGACACAAATATGATGCAGTAATTACCATAATAGTGAAAAATTAAAATAATTGATATTATAAATACCCAAATAAATATAATTTGAGACTTTTAATGAATTAAACTAATTTTATAGGCTAATATGACATATTATGATTGATTTAATTGACTTTTTTTGAGCTAATAAATATGTTATGATATTAAAAAAAATCAATTTTCCAAATACTGTCAAAATTGACATAAAATAGTTTTTAAAACAAATATTATATTATTAATTGATATTAAATTTCTAAAAATCTAAGGATCGGCCAAGAGACTTATATAATTATAGGTGTGTCATTAATGGACCACTTGGGGGTATCTTGGATATATATATTATGTTTATTAACGATATAATATAAAAATATGAAGAGACATTGTAAAAGTGAAACTAATTAACTAAGAGTTAATAATTAATGATAAGGTTAATATAATGGCCAAAACCTGTCTAAATTCTATTTTTTGAGTGTTTTTTGACCTATCCCCACCTTAACCTTTAAATAATCTACTTTGGTGCCATTATAAACCGAATATGAATTTATTATAAAATAACAGTTTTATCTTTTCCAAAGGTGGCCGTCACCCCTCTTATAAAAAGGCACTCTCCCTTCTCATTAACTCACACCATCAAAGCCTTTTGGTTCGGCCATCCTCTGACCAAATACTCTATCAACTTCCCTCACTTCATCCTAGAGGCCTTCCTTTAGTCAGAAATCCAACTTAAGGAGCTCTTTTGATCAAATCAAAAGGAAGAACCCGAAGAAGAGGTAATGATTTCACCACCATTTTTCAAGTTCCTTTCTTCTTCCACTTCTTCTTTCTTTGTTATTCCCATTCTAAAATAATGAATCTAGTATCTCCTATATACTGTAATATTATTATAAATAAGTTAAAACCATATTCAGTATTATATCCATCTTTTGAATGACATGTCACCAAACGTGCGTACGTATGACTTACCGTCTCCAAGTCGTGGTGTAATTGTTATTCAATAAATTATTATTTGTATGGATATAATAATGATGTGTAATTCATGTAAATAATAAATATAAAATGATAATTATTCTGTATATAAGATATACCATCCAATTATATATTATTTTAATATCAAAATAATGACATTGTCGCTCGTACGTACGTACGGACTACCGTCTCCACGAACGCGATGAGATTCATTCTCCATCGTATCCATTCAAGTATAATTATCATTTGATGATTAATAATTTTATTGAAGGACTTGATATCATTCTGTATATGAATAATATAAAACCTATCCATAACAAACACGACTTATGTAACAAAACATATAAAAGAAAACGAGTAAGTTAACACCCGAAATGACTATAATTATAAGATATTATTAACAAAGCAATGTTAAAAGATCATATATTATATCATATTAATGTAAATGATTCTTGAATAATTTAATAACAATTATTTCACCATTATACAGGAGGTTAACCTACCCCCAACCAAGGAAAAGTACAAGGTAAGGGTTATTTCACAATCTCTTCATTATCCGAGATTGTTTATACGTAATAATCTACTGAGATTTCTTTATCATCCACATCCATGTTTCATAAATAAGTTTTTCAAAACATTTTTACTATTTACAAGAATATGGTTTAAATTTATTTATACCCTTTTTTTAATTTTAATAATAGTTTTATAAAGGAATATTTCCGTCATTTTCCAAACAAGGTACTTTTTACCTTTTCGACAGAATTAAGGTAAGAATGTTTTTTTAACTTATACGGTGGGTGTGGCTATTTTCCGCCGTTATAAAATCATCCAAGCTTCCCTTACAAGCTTATAAGAATATTTTTAAAGAAAATGATTTATTTTATAAATATATTACTCTTTAATGATTTCAAAATAGAAAGAGATATTTCTCTAAAAAGATTTTTGATTTCATCTATGTCAACATACTTTGAGGGATTTTACACTTATTTGAAGTTGATTTATTATGATACAAAACATCTGTATTATATTGAAGGTTTTGTGATATTTTTGACTGTGGATGTGATATTTTTATACCATTCGTAGTTTATGGATGAAGTATTTACATTTCGTATGCTACTTTTAATACAAATTTTTCTGTTATGTTTAAACGTTTTCATATGGGAATGCATTGGACTTAATATGTGACGGGTGGAGCCCGCTATAGCTCCTTGATGCATCGGTAGGTCTCATGAGACAAACTAGTGTCTTGGCACAAGGCCTTGGAAAAATCTTATTTCTAGTCTTGGAACGAGGCCTTGACTATGTGGTTATGATAGTCTAGCATTATTCATTCCATCATTATGAAAGTGGTTATTGATATTGCATGTGATTATTCGATTAGTAGAATATCAATTTGAATAAGTAAATGGCATTATTTCATTTTATTTTTGTCAGAGTATGTTGATGTTCAAGTTTAAAAGGATTTTGTTTTAGTTATACATTTCCTTAAATGTTTATTCTTATTTATGAATATTTCTACTATATTGTTATCCTTACTGGGCATTTGATCTCACCCCTTTTCTATGATTTATTTTTCCCAGGATGTGAAGAAGTAAATTATGAATGACCTGCAGGGATATTATGAGGGGATAATAGTGTGGACTATGGAGACAATATGTAGTTAGATTAGTTTTTCACTTTATAATGTAATGTAAAACTTTATGAATACATCTATTGTTTCCAAGGCTACTAAACCAATCGGTCTTTCGAGATTTGATCGTTCTTATGATCATGCCAATGTTATGTAATTATACACAGACTCTGGGTAACTGGCGTCAGGACATTATAGTTGGTATCAGAGAAAGTTTAGTACAATCCATAGAAGCTAGATTTAGATAAAATCTGATTATAGAATGTAGACCTAAGATGAACATTGAGGATTAGTATAGAATAACTTCCTAGAATTTTGGTATTATTGAGATTTTGTGTGTTTTCTGAGCAATACATCCCTATCTGGAGATGGTGATGCAACCGGTGCCGATCAACAAATTACCATACTGGGACAACTCACTCAGGTTATGAATAATAACCTTACCCTTATGGAGCACCCTGATCTGCATCGTGGAGGATCAATGTTAGATCGATTCATTAGGAAACAACCACCAACATTCAATGGGAGTACAAATCCCTTAGTAGCTTAGCAATGGATAAATTCTCTAGAGAAAATATTTCAGGCTTTGGGGAGTAGTGAAAGGGAAAAAGTTATCATGGCAGTTTACTGCCTCACTAGAGATGCTGATCAATGGTGGTCATTGATTCAAAACATGATGGAAGATGATGATGTTTCAAATATGAAATGGTGGGAGTTCAAATATCTGTTTCTAGAAAAATACTTTCCTCGTGACCATAGAGAAGATATTGAAAGGCAATTACTGAGTCTGAGACAAAATGAGGATGAGAATGTCACAAAGTATGAGGCTAACTTTACAAGGATAGCAAGGTATGCTGGAGATTATATATTTAACCCAAGAAGTATGATTTATCATTTCTTTAATGGGTTAAAACTATTTCCTTGTCGAGCATTAGTCTCACAATCCTTCTGGTCATACGAAGACATTGTCTCATGTTCTATCAAGATTGAAAAGGAATTCTCTAAGACTTATGACTTTAAAGAAAAGCAAAAGAAGAAGAGATCTACTGATCAATATGGGAATGGAAATAAGGGTAAGAAGGGAAAGGATGAATATCCATCCTGTGGTAAATTTGGGAAGAAACAACCTGGTACTTGCTTAAAGGGAATGGGTGTCTGTTACAAGTGTGGTGAAAGAGGCCACCAAGATCGTGAATGAAAAGGGAATAAGGAAGCTACCAATGTTCAATGCTATAATTGTTGGGAGATGGGACATTATGCAAATTAATGTCCTAAGTGTCAGGGGAACTTACCTCAGAAATGGCTAAGGGATCAAGGACGAGCTTATGCTATCACTACTACTGAGGTAGAAGCTTCGAAAGACATGGTGGCTGGTAATTTAATGGTTTCCTAAAGTTTAGAAAATGCATTATTTGATTCTGGATCATCACATTGTTTCATATCATCCCAGTTTTCTAAGAAAATTAGATATTTTCAATTTTATTTAACAAGGGAGTTGTCAGTTAAAACTCTTAAGGAAAGTATCATTCCAACAATGTTTTGTGAATCAGTCCCCATTAGAGCACATAAATGTTCTTTATCTGCTGATCTCATCATCATACCTATGATTGAGTTTGATATAATCCTCGGTATGGATTGTATTTCGGACTATGATGCGAATATTTATTGTAAGAAGAAGGAGATTACGATTTTTGATGATGATGATAAGGAACACCTTATCATTACAGCAGAATTATCACCACCTAATTCTTATCTATATCTACCCCCAGTAGTTCAACTAAATTCAATTATTGGGGAGGAAGAGGATGAAATTACAGTGGGTGAGGAATGGAATGTTCAAATAGAGGATGAACCTGTTGTTAAATAATATGTAGATGTGTTTTCAGACAATTAACCTCGACATCCTCCAGAACAAGAAGTTGAGTTTTCCATTGATTTAATTCATGGATCAAGGACTATATCGAAGACCCCTTATAGAATGGACACCGTAGAATTAGTTGAACTAAAGAAACAACTAGAGGAATTGAGTAATAAGGGATTTATTCGCCCTAGTGTTTCTCCATGGGGAGCCCCTGTTCATTTTGTTAAAAAGAAAGATGGATCTATGAGGTTATGTATTGACTACAGGGAGATCAATGCTATAACAATAAATAACAAGTATCACCTACCTCACATTGATGATTTATTTGACCAACTACATGGATCTCAATACTTTTTAAAGATTGACCTTCGATCTGGATACCATCAGTTGTGTGTAAATAAGGAAGACATTTTGAAGACAGCATTTCAAACTAGGTACGGGCATTACGAGTTTACAGTAATGCCTTTTGGATTGACTAATTCACCCTCTGTATTCATGGATCTAATGAATATAGTTTTCAAGGAATATCTCCATGAATTTTTGGTGGTATTTATTGATGATATCTTGGCATATACCAAAAGCTACGAAGATCGTGAAAATCACTTGCACATTATCCTAAAGACTCTGAGAATAAATGAATTATATGGGAAGTTTAGAAAGTGTGAATTCTGGCTTCAGGACATTTATTTTCTTATCCATATTGTCTCTAGAGATGGAATCTTTGTTGATCCTTCTAAGACCAAGGCAATCCAAGAATGGCCAGCACCTACGAGTATAACTGAGGTATGCAGTTTTGTTGGTTTGGCAGGTTATTATCGACGTTTCGTCCAGAATTTTGCCCGATTGGCAAACCCATTAACGGAGCTCACACGTAAAGGGGTTAAATTTGTTTGGAAAAAAGAGTGTGAAGAATGTTTCGAAGAACGGAAGAGTAGATTAGTCAATGCTCTTATATTGATTCTACCATCGGCGAATGATGGGTTCTTTATTTATAGTGATGCATCGAAGAAAGTAATTGGTTGTGTCCTTATGCAGAATGATAGAGTTATTACCTATGCATCAAAACAGTTGAAAAAACATGAGAAAAACTATCCTACTCATGATCTCGAGTTAGCAGCTGTGATCTTTTCTTTGAAGATATGGAGGCACTACCTCTATGGTGAAAAATGTGAAATTTATACTGATCACAAGAGTTTGAAGTATATTTTCTCACAAAAATAACTCATCATGAGGAAAAAGAGATGGCTTAAATTACTCAAGGATTATGATTGCACGATACACTACCACTCGGGGAAAGCAAACAAGGTGGAATATGCTTTGATCAGAAAAAATCATTGAATTTTGAACAATATGAGAATTGAAAGGGATCAAATTTTCATGGATCTAGTGAAGATAGACATGGGAATAACCAGGGAAGGCGAAACATAAATTAATTTTCAAATGGATGCCAAACCATCTTTACTAGAAAGGATTAAGAGTTCTCAGCCTGATGATGAAGAATTTCAAAAGAATATTAAAGCTGTGAATGATGGGATATTGAGAGACTTTGTGT
Organism: Viscum album; assembly: GCA_963277665.1. NCBI lineage: Eukaryota > Viridiplantae > Streptophyta > Magnoliopsida > Santalales > Viscaceae > Viscum > Viscum album. The sequence goes on from OY728137.1 coordinate 1,217,427,469, forward strand.
ATGAAGATGGAATTTTGAAATTTGGGACGAGAATTTGTGTTCCCAATATACGTGATCTAAAAAGGGAATTGATGGATGATGCTTATAGTTCCAATTTCTTTATACACCCTGGGAGCACCAAAATGTATAGAGATTTGAAGGAACATTTTTAGTGGGACAACAAGAAGAGGGAGATAGCTGATCTTGTGTCAAGATGTATGGTTTGTCAACAACAAGTGAAAGCTGGAAGGAAACAACCTGAAGGAGTCATCCAACCTCTTCCCATACTGGAGTGGAAATGGGAAAAATATTAAGATGGAATTCTTCATGGGACTACCAAAGACTCATAGAAGGAACGATGCAATATGGGTTATTGTTGATCGTCTTACCAAGTCATCACATTTTCTTGCTATAAGAGATGATCTACCACTAGAACGTCTAGCAAGACTATATATTAATGAAGTTGTGAGACTTCATGGAGTACCCCTATCGATTGTTTCTGATCGTGATCCCCGTTTTACTTCAATATTCTGGAAAAGTCATCAGAATTCCTTGGATACTGAACTTCATTTGAGCATTACCTACCACCCTCAAACAGATGGACAATCAGAACGAACTATTCAAACCTTAGAAGACATGTTGAGATCCTACTCACTTGACTTTGAGGGTATGTGGGATTAATATTACCTAAGGTATAATTTTCCTATAACAATAGCTTCCATTCGAGTATTCATATGGCACCATATGAATCATTATACGGAAATAGATGTCGCACACCAACCTGAAGGGATGACGTTGGTGAAAGAAAACTTGTAGGCCCAGAACTGGTGGAGGAAACGATGGAAAAGGTAAAGGTAATCCAAAACCATATCAAAGCAGCTCAAAGTAGGCAGAAGAGCTATGTTGATAATTGAAGGAAGGATTTGGAATTTCAAGTCGGTGATCATGTTTTCTTGAAGGTATATCCATGGAAGGGAGTCATACGTTTTTGTAAGAAAGGTAAATTGAGTCCAAGGTGCATCGGACCTTTCGAAATTCTAGAACGAATTGGGGCTGTAGCTTACCGATTGGCAATGACGTCAAGTCTCTACAAAGTTCACGATGTGTTCCACGTATCTCTATTGAGGAAATACATGCCTGACCCAACGCATGTACTCACCTACGAGGAATTAGAACTGGAACTCGATCTGTCTTATTTCGAAGAGCCCGTCAAGATTCTTGATACGAGAAAACAAGTACTGAGAAACCGGACGACGTGTCTGGTAAAAGTCTTGTGGAGAAACCATAAGATGAAAGAGGCAACGTGGGAACCCGGGGAACTTATGATGAAGAACAACTCGAGTCTTTTCATGTGGTAGTATTCTAAAAATTTCTAGGATGAAATTATTTGAATTAGGGGAGAATGTAACACCCCAAGCTTCTACGGTACGTTTCCCTTTGAATAATTTAATAGAGTGTGTTGCACGCAACATCGAGTTCTAACACACACCACAACTGATCAAAATAGACGTTATGAATAGTAATACCTACCTTTTGAAATTATATATATTTTATATTTCAAAATGGACTTCATTTTTGGATTCGGAATATCGAAATTATCCTAAGTTGAATTTTTGGTATTTTTCTAAGAACTTCCAATTTTTACGAATAGTGAAAAATACTTAAAAACAATTTTTTTAATCAAAATAATTCATAGTGATAAATTATATTATTGAGTGGTTTTAAAGTATAATTAGAATATATTTTTAACATTTTATCCAATGGTTTTCATTAGAATTAATTTAACTTTGAAATTGGACATAAACAATTGTCAATCTTTTGATATATATTGTTTCTTAAAAACACGCTATTTGTTGTGACAGTAGAAATTAATTATAAAATTAATTAATGAAACTTATATATTTTGAATTTTGTAAAATAGATAAAATTTTTGAATTTGGAATATCAATTATACATTAGGGTGAAATTTTGGCATTGTTCAGAAAAACTTCAATTTTTGATGAATAGTGAAACCACTAAGTGGTAGTTAAAAAAATGAATTTTTCAAAAAACATAATCGTACCGATTCTGTGATTGAAATTTCAAAAATCCGAGAGACACAGTTAATATCAAGTTGTAAAATGTGGTTCAATGAGATGAAAATAATTTTTGGTGAATAGTAACTTTTTACTTTTATTTACCACGGTTAAAAGTAAATAGGGTAATTAAGGGTAAAAATGATATTAATATTACCCTAACACATGTCCTAATTCTATTGGACAAGTGTATCTCGACCAAAAACAACCTTAGGAATAAAATATTATCATTTAGGTCCACTTGGATTAGATTAGGACATTTATTATTATTTAATTAAAGAAGAGTTAAAATCAAAGTTTATTTACTAAAGCATTTTTCATATAGGGTTATACATAAGATAAATTAAATTATAAATATTAATTAGAAAGATAAAAATCTTTCCTACATAATTATATTTTATTTATAATTTTTAGACATTAAATAATTTAATTTATTTATGACAAAATGATGATGCGGTAATTACCATAATAGTGAAAAATTAAAATAAATGATATTATAAATACCCAAATATATATAATTGTAGAATTTTAATTAATTACAATAATTTTATAGGATAATATGACATATTAGGAATTATCTAATTAACTTTTTTCGAACTAATCATTCTGTTATAATTTCCACAAAAATCAATTTTCCAAATAGTGTCAAAATTTACATAAAATAGTTTTTAAAACAAATATTATATTATTAATTGATATTAAATTCATAAAAATATAACGATCGGCCAAGAGACTTATATAATGATAGTTGTATCATTAATGGACCACTTTGGGGTCTCTTGGAGGTATATAGCATGTTTATTAACCATATAATATAAAAATACGAAGAGACATTGTAAAAGTCAAACTAATTAACTAAGAGTTAATACTTAAAGATAAGGTTAATATAATGACCCAAACCTGTCTAAATTATATTGTTTGAGTGTTTTGTGACCTATACCCACCTTAACCTTTAAATAATCTACTTTGGAGCCATTATAAACCTAATATGAATTTATTATAAAATAATATTTTTAGCTTTTCCAATGGTGCCCCTCACCCCTCTTATAAAAGGGAACTCTCCCTTCTCATTAACTCACACCTTTAAAGCCTTTTGGTTCGGAAAAACTCTGCCCAAATACTCTCTAAACTTCCCTCACTTAATCCTAGAGGCCTTATATTAGTCAGAAATCCTACTTAAGGAGCCATTTTGATCAAATCAAAAGGAAGAACCCGAAGAAGAGTTAATGATTTCACCACCCTTTTTCAAGTTCCTTTCTTCTTCCACTTCTTCTTTCTTTGTTATTGCCATGCTAAAATAATTAATACAGTATCTCCTATATACTGTAATATTATTATAAATATGGTACAACCATATTCTGTATTATATCCATCCTTTTAATGACATGTCACCATACGTGCGTACGTACGGCTTACCGTCTCCACGTCATGGTGTAATTGTTATTCAATAAATTATTATTTTGATGGGTATAATAATGATGTGTAATTAATGTAAATAATGAATATATCATGATAATTATTCTGTATATAAGATATAAAATCCAATTATATATCATTTTAATATCAAAATAATGATATTGTCGCTCGTGCGTACGTACGGACTACCGTCTCCACGAACGCGATTAGATTCATTCTCCATCGTATCCATTCAAGTATAATTATCATTTTATGATTAATAATAGTATTTAAGGACTCGATATCATTCTGTATATAAATAATATACAACCTATCCATAACAAACACAACATATGTAACAAAACATATAAAAGAAAATGAGTAAGTTAACACCCGAAACGACGATAATTCTAAGATATTATTAACAATGAAATGTTAAAAGATCATATATGATATCATATTAATGTATATGATTCTTGAATAATTTAATATCAATTATTTCACCATTATACAGGAGGTTAACCAAACCCCAACCAAGTAAAAGTACAAGGTAATGGTTAGTTTACAATCTCTTCATTATCCGAGGTTGTTTATACGTAATAATATACTGGGATTTCTTTATCATCCACATCCATGTTTCATAAAAATGTTTTGCAAAACATTTTTACTATTTACAAGAATATGGTTTTAAGTCATTTATACAATTTTTGTTCTTTTTATAAGAGTTTTATAATGGAATATTTCCGTCGTTTTCCAAACACAGTACTTTTTAACCTTTTCGACAGAATTAAGGTAAGAATGTTTTTTTAACTTATATGGGGGGTGTGGATATTTTCCACCGTTATAAAGTTGTCGAAGCTTCCCTTAAAAGCTTATAATAATATTTTCAATGAAAATGTTTTATTTTATAAATATATGACTCTTAAATGATTTCAAAATAGAAAGAGATATTTCTCTAAAAAGAGTTTTGATATCATCTATGTCAACATCCTTTGATAGATTTTACGCTTATTTGAAGTGGATTTATTATGATACAAAACTTATATATTGTATTGAAGGTTTTGTGATATGTTTGACTATGGATGTGATATTTTTATACCATTCATAGTTTATGGAAGAAGTATTTACATTTCATATGCTAGTTTTAATACGAATGTTTATGTTATGTTTAAACCTTTTCATATAGGAATGCATAAGACTTAATATGTGACGGGTGGAGCACGCTATAGCTCCTCGATGCATCGGTAGGTCTCATGAGACAAAATAGTGTCTTGGCACAAGGCCTTGGAAAAATCATATTTGTAGTCTTGGCACGAGGCCTTGGCTATGTGGTTATGATAGTCTGGAATTATGCATTCCATCATTTTGAAAGTGGTTATTGATATTGCATGAGATTATTCGATTAGTAGAATATCCATGTGAATAAGTAAATGGAATTATTTATTTTTATTTTTACCATACTATGATGAATTTCAAGTTTAAAAGGATTTTGTTTTAGTTATACATTGCCTTAAATGATTATTCTTATTTATGAAAGTTTCCGATATATTTTTATCCTTACTGGGAATTTGAGATCACCCCTTTTCAATGTTTTATTTTTCCGAGGATGTGAAGAAGTAAATTATGAATGACCTGTAGGGATATTATGAGGGGATAATAGTGTGGACTATAGAGACAATATGTTGTTGTAGTAGTTTTTCACTTTATTATGTAATGTAAAACTTTATGAATATATCTAGTGTTTCCAAGGCTACTAAACCTATCGGTCTTTCGAGATTTGATCTTTCATATGATCATGCCAATGTTATTTAATAATGCACCGACTCTGTGTAACTAGGGTCGGGGTGTTACAGTAAGATAGATTATTAGTCATCGATTATAAAAAATTAGAATCCACTAATGAAAATTATATGTTAAAAATGATAATAATGAGCTAAGAATCTTTATTGATGATGAGAATAATAAAAACATCATTGTTAAATAAAAGATAAAGGAAAATGATAAGGTTATTTATATCACTTAATATAAATTGGTGAATACCATGATGAAACTGGATAATCATATATTTGGTTTTTAAAAATCTATTAATGTAACTATAAAACAATCAATGAAGAATGTGATTAAAGAAGAGAATAAAAACCCAAAAGCGATAACAACATCTAGTTTGAATTTATAAATATTAGGAAGAATTATAAAGTCATGAAAAATATTTTTACAGCGAAAATAGTCCAGGCCTCATATTCTAGAAATTTTGGATGCCACAACATGAAATCAGACACTACTAAAAATGGTGAGGTAAAAAATGATGAAAACAGTTATAACCTGAATAATACAAAATTAATAGTTTATAAAAAATTTTGATTCATAAAAGATATCCAAGGTGGATGGTCAGAAGAAGATATAAATACCATAAGAGAGTTTTAGATATCATGAAATAGATAACAGAAAATACAATTTTTATAGCTAATTCTAGTATTATATAGGCATTGGGAATAAAATGAAAAATTATTGCTTTATTTATAAATATAAAAATTAAATAATGTGTACAGTGAAAAATATTTTGAGGGGGAGTTAGTTCACTCAATGTTGATAGACCTAGAAAATAATTGATACATATTGATTAAATACCATGACTAGATTTCAAAATTTGGAAGGACTCTATGAATGGATTAACCAGTATGTTCATCATTCTAAAGGTTGTCTCATCATGATACCTTACCAGTATATTATAGATAAAAATACTCGAAATCCTTAAGAGAATAATTGAAAAAAGTGAAAGGAGAAAGCTCTTATTTTTTTAAAACTAAATTTAAATCTATAAAATGGGATTATCTATGGATATTTGATATTGAATGGTTGTCACATATAAATAAAGAATTTATAAAAATAATAGAATATAAATAATTAAAATAAGTGTTTGTGACTTTTTGAAATGATAAAACACATAGAATAAAAGGTATGAGATCAGCTGTGACATGGAAAGAAAATTTGAATCATATGATTATATTTTTTGTTTATGGAATGAAATACAAATAATTGAGGGTTTCTCTGTACTGTGGTGAAAGAAAATAATGTAATATTTTTTAATGAATATGGTTTTTATAAAAAATACTTGAACATTGAGATGTTTTTACAAAAGGAAGAGGATCCAAGTGACGGTTATTTTACATGGGAGATACTGATAATTCCTGGTACTTGAGTATGAATGATGAAAACAAGCTGGTGAATATATGGTTTTATGACATATTACAATGAAATATGACTAGTATTCCAAAAATATATTCTGTTTGCGATGTTCCTAAGATGAAGATAATAAAGGAAATGATATGCTTCATATTCCGGATATAGGCGTTTAAAAATTCATCACATTTAAAAGGTGAGAATAAAATATATCATCCCTTGGAGATTATTAATTGAGATATATATAGGATAATGAGAAAGCAATTAGAAAATGAAGATAATTGTTTTATTAACTTTATTGACTACAATACTATAATTAAATGAAATATGTTTATGAAACACAAATTAGTGGATCAAAATATAATCTAGAGTTTTAGGAGAATTTCTAAAAGAGAGTGTGACCATCCCTTGATGATGATCCAAATAGGTAATGGTGTAAAATAAAAAAATGATAGATTTAAATGTTACCATGATAAACATGTTATTCGTCCTGAACTCAACAAACCATACACATAGAAAAAATGAGGTCTAAATGAATAATAGAATCATGGTTGAGATTCTATAGACCATGTTTATTAAAATAAAATCTTATCAATTCTATTATAAATAAGATATTGGATAATTAGTTTATATAAAATATCATTGTTTTATCAAAAAAACATTGAAATGTCACTATATGATGTGTATTACATGAAATATCTGTTTTTTAAATATCTAAGTGTATTTGGTGGCCCCGGTATTTGGAAAGATGAGTGTTTGGGGAATCGTACATTGTTATTTTTTAAATAATAAATTATACTGACGCATAAAAAATGAAAAAAGAAATATCAAGGAATCAGATGATATAAAACTGTTATAATATTATAGACGTAAAGACACATATGATGTAATAGATTACACAATTGAAGAAGTTGAGCCTATTTATGATAATAAATGGAATTATATATATGATATAAGAAATGATTCAAAATATATATAGTCCATATATTGTTATTCAACCAAATATAGCGATGAGGAGAAAACCTAGATCATCACATACAAGGATAATGAGATGGATAAAGGTAAAAAACATCATTAGATATCAAGGGAATCATGTTCTAACTAGGATAAAATTATGTAAAGAGTATCATATATCAATATTGTCACATTTTAAACTAATAATTATAGAAAATATTTGGATCATCATGATTTGATGGATTATATGAATTAATATTGGACCAAATTGGGAAAAATGATACATGGGAGTTTGTACCCAACCTGTAGATAATAATACTATTAGAATAATGTGTGTTTTCAAAAATAAAATGAATGAGGATGGAATCATTATAACTAATAAATAAATGCATTTGGGTAAATATTATGATAAATTTGAATGTGTGGACATTAATGAGGTATTTTAACAATTTTATAGTGTTATGGCAGTAATAACATATCTTTTCATTATAGTTGGAAGGAAAAATTTTATTTTTCAAATATATTTCAATATATCCTTGCTCAATGGTGAGATTGAAGTAGAGGTATTTATTGAGTATCCAAGTGGATTCTAGTTAGTATAATATGATTATTGTGTTTGAATATTGAAAAGGAGTTATACTATCTAAAAAAGTCTTATGAGCCGGGTATTCTATGCTGGAAAAATTATTAAATAAAATAAATTTCCAAAAATGATGATCTATTTTATTAAAAATTCAATTGGTATATTTGAAGAGGATTGAAATTATTGGATGTTTTGATGATAAATGAATATGTATGACTTTGAATCAATATTTTTATTGATATATTTATTTTATTGTTCAATATTTATTTTTCTTACACTGAATTCATTCATAAATGACTAAAAATAATGTGTTGTGGATTATTATTATGTTTTTATTATTTAAAAGAGATTTATGCTCTATTGTTGTCAGAAAAATCTAATGGAAAATTGTTTTATGCCCATGATTGAAGAAGAATTAATGATATTATGGATTGAATATTCATGGGGTGCTTTATTTTTATTTCATAATATAATCCATATTAATGCTTGGGATTTTCATTGTGACTCATTTAAGGATAACATGAATTTCATGTTTTGGAGTGTGTTGAGGATTATTGATAATGATTGATCATTGAAGAGATCTTCTAATTTGTGTAGTTTTAGGAGGCTATATAAAGGTCAACATGCATTGGATGATTTGTGTAAATGTAATTATACTACTAGAATAAAGGTGTAAAACTAGTTCAATAATGTACGTAAGGGTATTTTTAATGTGGTAAGCAATGTTAAGTCTCGAAGTTTACATATTTTCATAAAATTAATGATAAAAAATATAAGCTATATAATGGTACTGGATAATGAGTAAGGGTAATTATAATGATTATTTATATGTTTTAATGTAAATAACAGATTTTGTGTCTTTGATAAGGAATTATTAGTGTTGTGTGATGAAATGTTGATTCATGCACAAATGTATGTAACCAATTCAATGTAAAATAAATAAACATCCATGATTCTGGCCACTATGTAAAGTTCAAATAAGATCTATATAAATCTATAATCCATTTTTAAAGGCAATCCGAAATTTTTATAAAGGGATTTCAAATATCATACCCGGGTGTAAATATTATTCTAGATCTATATAAGTTTCATGAGTTTTTGGGAAATCAATATGGTGAAGTCTTTGACTTATTTACAATTTAGTGAGAATTTCAATTGATTAATTTGATGTAGAAAATCATATATCGATGTTTTAAACATAGTATTAATTGTGAATAACATCTATTTATTTCCCAAAGGAAGAAAAAATTAACTAATATGTTTTAAATATGGAGCTAGAATGCTATAGTGAATATTTTTTGGGAGATTTGGTTGATGTTTCTAGATGACATGATCATGTGTCTCTAAAAAGTATAATCCTTTGGAAAATCATAAGGCTTATCTTGGAAGTGTATCGAGCTTGATTCATAAGAATTTAAATATGGGTAGTTTTTAAATCTTTAAATTCTTAATATATAAAATATTAATAAATATTTTTTTTAAAACAATGATTCCAACTATCAAAATTCATAAAATTTTGATTTCTCAATTTGGTAAATGAAGAAGAAGAATATAAGGGGTTTTTTTATAAAAACAATAACCATTTATTTAATGCATGATTAAATAGAAGATGTATCATTATGATTATTTTATACAGTAAATATTGTGTAACATTTCTATATATCATGGAAGGAATGAATAAATGATTACTAAGTCTATAGCTTGTAAAATAAACTGTTTAAATTATTGATAATTATAGAAATTTGAATTAATGTATTTCAGTGATTGAAGGATTTATAATCTATTTTTTCCATTTATTTATAATATATTTATTATATGTAAAAAGGGAGGACCTGATATTGTTTTTTAAAAAGAAAAGTATGTAATGGTATAACAAATTAAGGACATGTAGTTATTTCTAGCTATTGTAACAAATTAAGGATGAATAGTTGAATACTTGCTAATAGGCATGTTAGAAGGAACTAAATAACCATAGTGATAACATAGTTAATCCTATTGAAGATGTATTAATATATTAATTCATATAATGTCATATTTTAAAATTTTTGAGGGATACACAAGAACATTCAGTAACCAGTATCTTTATTAAAACATAATATTATACTGTAAATGATTCCATGTCCTCATGATTTTTTATAGATCTTTCTAAAGGATATATTCATTTATTGAGTTGGAGACCTTAATGATTTGTTATAATACATTTGGAGTTCAAGTGTGTGAAAATATTTCATGAAATAGTACTAAATTAAATCTAATTAGACACCCAACCTATCCTATGACATGGCCTAGAAGGAATTATCCATCCCCAATGGATGGAAACTGGTTCCTTAGAATAATATAAATGATTTGGGAACGGTTTTTCCCATTGGATAATTAAATAACAACAATTAATAATTCCATACAAATAAAAAAACATCATTTTTCATTCCATAATAAAAATGGGAATAATGTAACAAAAGTGATATATTCATTTAGAATGTATATAAATTAACAAAACTAACAAAAAAATGAGAATATTATCTAGATAAACCATACCTCCATGTAGCATATGGGTTGAAACCCCATGAAACCCTAAATAACATCTACCTAAAAAAATTTATAGATCAATGAACCACCATCTATAACAAGGGAGGTATTTCCTTTACATGGGTCATACATAACGTGGTCTACAAACACCCAAGGGTGTATACAGGGTGTGAGATAAATTTTACAGTAGAATAACATAAATTAGATAAGTATAAAATGAAATTAAATGAAAAACTGACATGATGGATTTCAAAAAAAATAATTTTAAAAAATATATGTGAAAAAAGTAATTATCAATATATAAGGTCAAACAATGATAATGTAATTAAAATGGGTGAAAAAATCAATCACCATGATATATTACCAATGAATCTTGGTTTTTAGGGCCCAATGATCCTCGTACCATAGTGATCAATCCATATAAAATGTTCTCAAGCTTTATCTCATAGATAAATAATATCCAATGATCTATCATTACCGAAGTCATAAAAATAATATTAGTATGTTTTTTCATGTGAACTTTCTGGAAAGATTGGTTCATTTCCCAAACCAACCAAATGGCATACTAGTCCATATCATCACTTAAAAATACCTAGGGTTCCCAAGTGCACTATTATATATTCCATATCAAATGATATCCATTTTTTCATACAATCAATTATTCCATAATAGAAATATGATTTAAAAACAACTAATACCAAGGTAAATTTACCATAAAACCTTGAATTCGTACAATAATTGATGGAAAACACATTTCAAACCACCAAAAAAAATATAAAATTCATTGTAAAATATAGAAAATCATAATAATGTCTTCAAATAATTTCATGGCATGGAACATTCTCCCTCTTGCTTGAAATCACAAGTACCCGATTGGAAACCACAATTCACACAAGGAGATTTCCCAACAAATGAAATATCACACAAAAACTAATATTATTCATCCTAATGAAATGATATTAAACCCAACATTGGTCATCCTACCCACTAGAGAAGTGAGAACACAAAACAGAAAAGAGAAGAGACCAATGAATGGGAATAAGATAAGTTATGAGGATAACTCAATATGTTCTCTTCATAATTCCAATTTAAATACACCTAAAATCAATGAAAGGATTCGAGGTGGAAGTGAGGGAGGTGTGACATGGTCTGGAGGGGTTGAAAGGGGTTGGATATGTATCTTTGTGTTTTAAAATACCTGAGAGAAATGTTGAAATTTTAAAATTTTATAAAAATTTTATGAACACATGATGTGGTCGCATAGACTTCCAAATAGTGCACTACTCGCGAAACACTTCTATCTAAGAGAAACTGAAGCTACAAATTTTACCGAGAGGGATAACATTACCATGAAAAAAACCATGTAGCTAGAATAATATAATGTTCCTAGTTGCATGGTTATTCTTGTAGGGTCGCATGCATGTTTGTTTTCCCATGAAGGCTTGATAATCAAATTTATTATTTTGTTGGTTTAAAATACCCCAGTGCATGATTTATAAAAATCATGTGTCGATCATTCTCATTCTTCATTCCAGCCCAAAACCCATCTTTTTTTAAGAAAACACATTTTGGATTTTTAATAATGGTATGACAAAAAATAAATGATTAAATACCTCAAAAGAACACAACATATATGAAAATTCCCCCAACCATGAATACTTTATTTCCATAGAATATTATTATGATTTATTATTATAATATAATGGATTAAATTTCATTTACACACATGATTTAAATTCCCATGTCTCATGATAAACATTTTTATGCTGCAAAATAACAAGAACAAAATATGAATTTATAGTAAAGCACATTGACATGGGAATCCACAATCTTCACTAGTTTATAGAATATAAAAAATTAGATTCCAACTAAAATCATTGTAGTTCATTATGTCATTCAACATTCGGTTTTTCTTCTTCCATTAGAAGACATGTAACCCATCATGTATCAACGACATCTGGGATGGTGAATAAAATTAGTAATGTACCTTAAAATTTTATTCAGTAGTCTCAAAAGGCCCAATATAACTAAAAATTAGCATTACTAACATTCCAATCCAATGATGAACCATGAATGGTGTGAACTTTAGGAACACTCATTTCCTTATGGAAAATTTTGAGGCTCGATGCTACTTATCTGTATAGAAATTATCGAATCTTTTTTCCCTTAGCAACCATTGTAGGATCGATCGAACATTATCAGTTGTTTCCTGCACAAGGATCTACCTCGAAAAAATTTATTTCCAACTTCCATCTATAATATGGTTGAATTACATGGTTGAACATAATGTTCTTCTAGGGATACATTTTTATTGATCATTTGTAACTATTATTATATGAAAATTTTACCAATCTCATATGGTACTCCCATGATCCACCAAATTTGAGACTGAATTCATATAGTATATCTTCTACAACCTAGTTCACCTAAAATGTCTAACCATCTACTTGATAATAATATGCCAAACTAAATTTGATTTAAATCCCAATTTCCCTCTAATGGACTTCCTTTTGAGAGGTAAAATGGGTTTCCCTATCTAATAAGATATAGGTCTGAACACCAAGAAGCTATACAATCTCATGAATAAATAGTCTACTCAACTCATCCACCATGGTTGAATCCATAATTGGAATGAAATGGGATGGCATGGTTTGAAATTAAAAAATAACATAAATTTTATTCCTCCACAAGGGTGTATGATGTATCATAATGACAATGTACATTGCAACCCCGCCCCACTTCCAGGTAGGAATGGGGGGGTTGATGAAGCAAAACTAAGTCCCTTGGTGGCTCAGCCTTAATCTTTTTATATGTATAGAACTTGGATATAAATGTTTCTATATCATGCCTCGTGCATGGCCACAAGAACCTACATCCTATGTTTTAAAAAATCTTAGGGGTCCTATAAAAAACTTCTCACTGATATTGGGGGCTATCCCGCATCACCAAATTTCAAATATATAATTTTACCACAAAGTGACATTTGAAATAGAGAATTCTCATATAAGATAAAAACCACTCATCGGGCAACTCCATAACCTTTAGAAGATGCATGGTTTGTTGGAACATTTGATCATTAGGTTGATATTCTTGAATCACCTCCAAAAGGGAGAGAAAACTATATACTATACAATAATGTGTCTTCCCTATAATTTTTGGAATCTAAGTGCATCTATGAAAAAATCTACATCAGAGTCCATTAAAAACTGGACCCCTTTAACACTTGAACTGGTATCTTTCAACATATGGAATCCACTACTACATTATAATTTCATGATATATATAAAATATCAAAGTCAAATACCTAAAGGTACTCAATCCATTAGTTATTTCTCATGTTTATATTCTTTTAGGATAAAATGTAAATCATAATTTTATAGTCTGAGTAGATGTTAAATTTATCCTCAAAGAGATTGTGGCACCATGTTTTCAAATCATTGATCACATTATCTATTTTTTATATAGTTTGGATAATTCCTTTATTGGGGTTATAATTGATGAGATTTTTACACCTCCACATGGTCATACTACATCAACAAACACCCATGTCCCACACATGAAGCATTATAGTAGACCATATATCACATACCATATTAATCTTGATCAAAATAAGGGTGGTGGTAAAAAAACCACTAGACCTCCACAAAATATTCCTAACATTGTGGGATCTATTCAAACCATACCATTTTTTGGATAAAAATGGTCATGGTATATGAAAACTGGGAAGGATGTCCCATAATCGGTTAGTAAAAACATTCAATTAATAAAATGTTATTGATATATAATAAAGTCATCAGTTTCTCCCATGGCATCAAGGCTCATATTTTCTTAGGTTCAACTAAAACCCCTTGTTCCAAGATCATGTGTCCATAAAAATTCACTTATAGTATCCATAAAGTAATCATTATGAACCGAGTATTGTGATGATGCTCTCTATTAATTCCTATAAAAATCCTTAGGTGCTTCCCAATCACTTCATCTATCATATTGTAGACCATTATGTAATCAAAAAACACCTTGAAAATAACGAAAGATCATTTGGATCACCTAATTCATTAGAGTCATGAAGCCCACTAGAGAATTTGTTAACCTGAATTGAATAAACTAATACTAAAAGTTAACATACCTTCTCCAGAAGGATATCATGGGAATGTTTTCTATTCTAACCATGACATGACTATACCCTGAGAGAAGTTAAAAATTTTAAATCAATATTTCCCCAAGATATAATCAAAGGGGTCATCAATTTGGGGAAACAGATATATATTAACTATTGGTGACCATATTCATCTTTTTTTAATTGATTAAAAAGTGTAGAGAATCGTCAACCTTATTATAAAACAAAATTGGGATGGTATAAGGTGAGACACAATGGAGAATGAATCTCATGGATTTCAAATAACCAATTTTTGTCTTTAAATCCGTCAACCTTCTATAGTCTATAATATTTGAGGAGTAATATATTAGTTGTGTTCATGGCCATAGATTTCATGGAAATTGTACATCTTATTCTTGAGGTGTACTTGAGAAATATAATGGAAATACATAAATAATCTCATATACTACATGAGGCAACCCATTTTGGGCACCTTTGCCATCATCCTATAGAATTAGCATCAGACCTAGAAAAAGAGTATTCTAAATTATATATGTGAATGTCTAGATCACTATAATTTGGTATCATATTTACCATGGAAGACCTACATACGCCCATTGGGTGCCATAAAAGTAAGCCTACATCGATAATAATTAATCTACAGATTCGAACACATCATCCAATCCATTCTCTGAATCATGTCAAATTATCATTTTCTAGAACCAAGAAGTATCATTCTGATTCAATCCCTTATAGTGAAAGATAACAGGATGGGCATATGAAGAAATGTTCCATCATATCCCCATGTGGCATAACCAACTCCATGGAATTAGACATATCATGGTCGGTAATTCCAATAGTTCAAAAATATAGGAACAAATAAATATAAGAACCAATATAAAATAAATATAAGGCTATGAAAGATGCAAAAAACAATACCTAAAATATTTGTGGGGTCTACATATGATTCCACTATTTCTAGCTCTATTCAATGAAGGTGCCTCATATCATTCTAGACATGGGAGAGAATACTAACTTGTCACTCTAAACAAAGATGACTGTGCCTGATCGTAGTTACAACCCTACCACTATGACCACCAAACTAAGAATCGATGGTTCTGTATAGTTATAACTATGTTTTAATCCCATTGGATGTTGTGGAACCTACAGAAACCCGATATGGCGATCAATTTCCTCCAAACAAATGTCAGTACCCCATAAGACCACAATGATGAAATCCCATTGGTTGAGCTGAACGTATGGTCAATAAGTATCCAGGGACTCAACAGTAATGTTATATGAATGACCAACCACTATTGGATGTAGGAAAACGTGTTTGAAATGGTTATCATAAGAAACCATATCTTTCATTCGTAGACATTCCATGACAACCTTAACTCATTACTCAAACAAATCCATTGAAAACGGATTTATCTATCTGATCAATATCCATCATTAGGGATCGATCAACCACATTAGAAAATTTATTCATCATAAATAAAATGACTTGATACATAATATCCATTTATAATACTATTTAAAATGGTTGAGCCTTTAGCTATTCATTTAAATCCAGCTTAGGTAAAAAATTGACTACTTGGGAAAACGGTATTTGTGTTATAACATGCTTTCATCCCCATAATGGGGATATTTAATCACTTAGTTAATGAAAAGATTCTTTTTCCTAGAGAATTAGATCTCATAAAAAATTCCTTGAATACATTCAAGCCCATATATACTTATTGATTAACCTAAACCACTGAGTCCCACCACCTACAACTAGGGAATACTAACATGAATGAACCAAAATTCACATTGACAAAATCTAACATCTTGATAACACTGAAGATCTTTTCATCAAGTTTCTACCAATATTCCACATAAATGGTGTGTATGATACCCTAGGTGTTTATTCCTGGGGAACTCATAGGCTTTATCCTTTTATAGAACCAGTTCGGTTTCATTGCATGAGAATGACCAAAGCCCGCACTCTGATCCAATTATCAGATATCCAAATCCACCACTTCCAGTAATATCACATAAAGAGGTAAGGGTGATATTTCTTCATCATATTCCCATAGTTTCAAGTGATTTCTCTAATAAGGAATTATGACACAAAAAACTACTATTTCAAGGGAAATCATCAATACAACAACTGTAAGGGTATCAAAAATATCATAATTTAAAAATCCACAGAAATCAAATGCAATCAATCAAAAACATAAAACCTATATTAAACCACTCCACACCCAACCAATGTACATATATATTCTAATTCTTATTCATCAAACATGTAAGAGGACTTAATCCAAATCCAAAACATCTCATGGTGGCTCAACATCAATCATGTGGTGTCATTTCTAGTTACCCACCCATAACTAAAACCTCATGTCCTAAATATCATATCCCTATTCTATCCAATAATTACCATTTAAAATCACCCAAATTAAAGTTTAAAACTCCTAGGATTGAAATTTTTCATGAAGTAATCTAGGATTCCATCTAACCCAACACTTATCCCAACTTTTGATCTGAATAGTAGGGTGTTCGTGATCACCATGGGATGAAAACTACTGTCTGGACACTATAAAATGCATTTGAAAATGGTTTTCCCCTAGAGATAATTAACCAAAAAATAATATTAATTTCATATAACTAAAAAAATATCCAAATAATTCCATAGTAAAAGGGTAATAATTGTCTTTTAGTAAGATTCACATTTAATTGGTAGAAATATAAACAAAACAATAAAAATGGGGGTGGGTCAATGGGATGAAAAAAACAAACTTG
The DNA here is from genome assembly GCA_963277665.1 of Viscum album. NCBI lineage: Eukaryota > Viridiplantae > Streptophyta > Magnoliopsida > Santalales > Viscaceae > Viscum > Viscum album. The sequence continues at coordinate 1,217,445,047 of OY728137.1, forward strand.
AAGAATTTGGTTCAACACCCCATTCCCCCACCACTAACATCTTCTAAAAAGGATCACTAAAAAAATAACCATCATCACCACCATACGAAAATTTTCCATTTACTAGTTCTAAAATAACTACGTCAACATACACCCTATAATGAATATAGTGTGTGATCAAAATTTCGAAATAGGATAAAATTAAAAAGATTCAATGAAATGACATTAACTGTCTGATTGAAAAGATGATATTAATAAAAAATTAAAAAATTGAAACTTTAAAATGGGATTTAATTCTATAAGATGTCATACAATATAAATGTAAATAAAATTGGATAAAATAAAATCAAATAACATGGAGGAATTTCCTATAAATATTGGTTATTTGGAGACAAGGATCCTCATATATCTATGATCATACCATATTTAACATTATCCGGATTGAGGTTCTATATAATTCATACACAATATTCTAGTGGTCCCTAGGTCATCATCATTAATATAGATAGTGTTATAGTGTGAACGTTTCGGAGTGCCCGAGTCATTTCTTTGCCATCCCAAAATGTGTACTAGTCCATACCCACAATCCTAGCTTCCCAGGGTACCCAATTCCACTATTATAATTTCAAAAACAAATGAAATGACGTTTTTATACAATCAAAACATTCAAAATAGAAAAATGATTGAAGAACAACCATTAACATGGTAAATTTAGCATCAATCCATTACATCACACCAAAACCATTAGAAAACACATTCACACCACCTACCCAATTTTTAAAACACATTTGGAAACTAAACCTATTATAAATATATCATAAAATAGTGGCATGGTATAGAACAGTCAACCCCATTATTAGAATCACCTATACCATGTTGGAAACAACATGTTGCGCTGAGAAATGCTGTAATGGAATAAATAAAATACCAAAGAGCCAAATAATTAACCAAAATATTTTATTTTGAACCCAACATATGTTAAATTAACCACTATAGAAGTGAGAAAAAAGAAATAATAAAGGAGATACTATGAAGATAGAAGAATAGAAGAGGGGATGAGCTCACATGATGCTTTCTTAAAGATTCAATGAAAAATCTACCCAAAATAGATGAAAGGATGAGATGTGTAAGAGAGGGAGGTGTTATTAGGTATGTACGGGAAGAAAGGGATGAGGTGTATGTGTTTGGGTGTTAAAATAGGGGTAGGTAAGTTAATAATTTTAAATTTTTAATGGTTCAAGAAAGCTGTATGGTTTGGTTTCACTGTATTCTAGATTATGTGTCAGTCATATGGCACCTATTTCCAAAAGGAAATGTGGCCTAGAAGTTTAGTTTTTGGGGGTTCATTCCAAATTTTCTAGTCATGAATCAAACACATTGTCACATTACAAATCACATTGTTATCTTGGGATGGTCTCACACATGTGTGTCTCGCCATACTACTACGATAGTGAAATTATCCTACCCACATGGTTTTCACTAGTCTACAAAATGGTTTATAATAACCAGACTCTTATCATGAGTCAACTTATATCATACCAAAAACCTAATTTTTTCATGAAAAACACTTGTTTAAGACAAGCAATAAGGGTAGGACCAAAAAAGGGTAAATAACTCAAAACAAAACTATTTATGTGATAGTTCTTATAGTAAAGTAACTTATAATTATCCTTAGAATGTGGTTGTTAGAATGAAAAGAATAAAATATATTAATAATGTATGCATCCCACCCTCCCCTACTATTTATTTAATAGATATTCAATGTTCATTTTTTAGGAGAAAAAATCATTTAATAATATTACCCCTTATCCAAAACTCTTTATACCCCACCTGATCTCAAACAAATCGACACCAGCAAATGATAAATTTTATCAAAATATATCTCTAAAAAATTAATTAAAAATAATTATATTTAATTATTAAATTTATCATAAATAGTTATAATAACTAAAAAATAATTTTTCCACACCAACACATAAAACCTGTGTCCAACAACGTGCTCATGATATACGATGATCTAATAGAACATACCCCTTAAAATCTCCAATCATTTAATATTAGATCAATGATAAAAAATTATAAATAAATTAGAAATTACAAATAAATTCATAAATAAAAATATATAAGAAAAAATATATAATATCATCACGAATTCATCATCCTAGGATGTCCATAATCAGACTTGAATGAAAAAACACAATGATTGAGATGTTTCCACCATGTTCTGGTGTAACAATCACTCAATTCATATGAAAGATATATAGAAATAATTATCCAATGAGGAATAATAATAATTGAAGAATAATGTAACAGCCCGAGATTTTATGAAAAATATTCTTTTTAATTTTATTAATGTCTTGTGTTATACGCTACACCAAAAGGAGCTTTCACAATACACATCTCTGACCTGGCTTGAATTATACGCAATCGCGACCTTCAACGATAGCGAGTGTTGTACACAACACCGAGTTTCGCTAAACAACGATATTCTATTAAGATATTATTAATACTAGCCGTTATGAATAGTAATAACCACTTTTTGAAATTTTGTAAATTTTATTTTTCAAAATGGAATTCATTTTTGGATTCGTAATATCGAAATTAGCTTAGGGTGAAATTTTGGTACTTTTCGGATAACTTTCATATTCTGATGAATAGTGAAAATTACTAAATTATATTTAAAAACAACTTTTTTAATCAAAATAATTAATACTGATAAAGTATTAATTTGAGTGGTTTTAAAGTATATTTAGAATATATTTTTACAATTTAATACAATGTTGGTTATTGGATGTAATTTCACATTTAAACCAGTTATAAACTAGTGTCAATCTTTTGATAGTTATTATCTCTTAAAAACACGCTATATGTTTTGACGATGAGAATTAATTTTTAAATTAGTTAATGCAACTGATATGTTTTTAATTTGGTAAAATAAACATCATTTTTGAGTTCATAATATCAAATATAGCTTAGGCCTAATTTTTGGTATTTTTTTGAAAACTTTCAAATTTTGATGAATAGTGAAACCACTAAGTGGTAGGTTCAAAACTGAATTTTGCATAAAACTTAATTTTACCGCTTCTGTTAATGGAATTTCGAAAATTCAAGAGACACGGTTAATATCAAGGACTAAAATGTGGTTCAATGAGATGAAAATATTTTTTGGTGAATAGTAACTTTTTAATTTTTTTTACCACTGTTAAAAGTAAATAGGGTAATTAAGGGTAAAAATGATATTATTATTACCCTAACACATTTCCTAATTCTATTGGATAAGTGAAATTCGATCAAAAACAAACTTAGGAATAAAATATGACCATTTAGGCCCACTTGGATTAGATTAGGACATTTATTATTATATTATTTAAAGAAGGGTTAAAAGAGTTAAAATCAATGTGTATTTACTAAAACATTTTTAATATGGGGTTATACATAAGATAAATTCGACTATAAATATTCATTAAAAGGATAAAAATATTTCCTACATAATGATATTTTATTTATAATTTTTAGACTTTAAATAAATTAATTTATTTATGACACAACGATGATGCAGTAATTACCCTTTTAAGGAAATATTAACATAATTGATGTTATAAATGCTCAAATGAATGTAATTTGAGACTTTTTATGAATTACACTAATTTTCTAGGTTACTATGATATATTAGTGTTGATTTAATCAACTTGGTTCGAACATATAATTCTCTTATGACTTTCACAAAAATCATATATCAAATAGTGTCAAAATTGACACAAAATAGTTTTTAAATCAAATATTATATTATTAATAGTTATTTTATTCCTAAAAATATAAGGTTCGTCCAAATGACTTAAGTAAGGATATATTTATTAGTAATAAACAATTTGGGGTTCGTTTGGCATGTTATTGTAATTGTATTAACCATATAGTGAAAGAAAACAAAAAGACACGGTAAAAGTTAAATTATTTAACTTAGAGTTAAATCTAATTGATAAGATTAAAATAATACCCTAAACTTGTCTAAATATTATTGGTTGATATGATTTCGACCCATCCCCACTTTAGCTCCAAAATAAGACCCTTTGGAACCATTATAAACCGATTTTGACTTTAATATAAAATAATATTTTGAGGTATTCCTAAGGTGCCCCTCTCCTCCCTTATAAAAGGACACCTCCTCCCCCTCCTCCTCACACCAATTTGAGCACTCAAGCTCGGCCAACCCCTGCCAAAATCTCTTCTCCACTTCCCTAGAAACATCCTAGAGGTTCTGGTCTTCCTCAAAGACCAATTTTAGTGCCCTAAGTGGAGGTCTCAAAGAGGCGCTTCAAAGAAGAGGTAATTACCGTTACCAATTCTTTCATCTTTATTTCTTCTTCCACTTCTTCTTCTTAGGTTGTTTCATTATGAAGTAATAACATCAGTATCACTCATATACTGATATGTTATTTTAAGTATGAAACAACCCTATTTCACCATCTATCCATCCTACGGAAAAAGAAATCACCGCGCGTGCGTACGTACGAAATACCGTCTCCACGCCGTGGTGTAATCTATTTTCCACCACCACCTTACATGGATGGGTATAATGGTGTAAAGAATAACTATACATAGTTATTACAACATCATATTGATTATGATATATTGTATAATCCACTCCAATTCAATTCAATAATTATGGAAATGATATCATCGCTCGTGCGTACGTACGGACTACCGTCTCCACGATGCGATGAGATTCATTCTTAATGATTAACCATTCATGAATGATTATAAAGTATATATAATAATTACTAATTAAATATATGACATAATAATGATACTGGATTTATGTATATATATATATATGTATGTCATCTACTTACTTCCATTCAAGACAATAAGGAATGAAAAATAGCGTTCATGCGTACGTACGGACTACCGTCTCCATGAACGGTGTTTTTCATTTCATTTATCTATCTATTATATATATATATATACTGAATATATATGATATATAAATCATATTTTATATTCTGGAAGTAATTAAATCATGATATAAGTAATAATAATGTCAAGAACAACAAGTCAAAACACCACGATAAATGAAACGATTTTACCCAAAACGCTTCTTTAACATGGAATTTACAAAAGAACGGGTAATATAATGTCATAAGTGAACCATATATGATATCATAACAATGAATATGATTCTGTAATAAGTCAATGACATTATTTAAATCATTATACAGGAGGTTCGGACACATACGAATCAAATCGGACCTAAGGTAAGGGAAATATCACAATCTCATTTTTATCCGAGATTGTTTATACTTTGGCATTTACTGGGGTGTATTTTATCATCCAAATACATGATTACTCAATATGTAATATTATTTCCATCCACCTAAAATTGTTTAAATCCAATTTTACCCTTCGGTGAGTTTTTAGTAAAAGATAAGAAAGGAATCTTTTTTCATTTTTCGTACAAAGTACATTTTTGACTTTTTCGACAAAAGTACGAGAAGAATGTTTTTTTTAACTTATACCGAACGAACGGATTTTTACGGTTTTATAAAGCCTTATTTTAATGAACCTTCCTACAAAATATTTCATGACTATTTTCAAAAAAATCTCTTTCTTTTAAAATTGCATGATGTTTTGTGAAAAGGAATTGATTTTGAAGAAGAAAGGATATTTTCCTCAAGAATTCATTTCAAGTGTTTTATAAAAATTATTTTCCATATAAGATAATAAAGGGTTCTATTTTTATCCCTATTATTACATTGATTTGATTATGTTGTGATGGAATTATTTTTATGAATTCCTTTATCTTATATGAATTGTTTTATGATGTCATGATGTTTAAGATTCCCATTTGTATTATATGGGTTATGTAATGATGTATGATTTATGATTTTGTGGCACACATAAGAAAGGATTCATTATAAGATGGGTGGGACCTATATCTCCCTCCAATGCATTGGGTAAAGATTTTATATCTCATGAGATAGACATGGCTGGAACGGTAGGTTATACCGGTTTAGTGAAACAGGACTGAAACGAGGGTTACTCGATTCAGAAAGGGACTTTGTCCACTAAGATAGTCTTGGCAATGAGTCTTGACTAATGAGAAATGATTCTCTATGATTATGTGTGAATGCCACAATGTTTCATGTTTTATGTTATGATTATTGTGATTACATTTCACTGCCATTATTTATCCCATGTTATGAAATTATGCTCTCTTTTGCAGGTTAAGATTTCCAAAATGTTATGTTCTTATGAATACGATGTGATTGATATTTTTTTGTTTACCCTTACTGAGCATTTGAGCTCACCCTTTTATGTTTTCTTTTCCCCAGTATATAAAGAAAGGTTTTAGGTAAAAAAATAGGAAGATCATTATAGGAGATGTTGAAGATCTTTCACCACGATTAGAAGATTACGTTCCGAGTTTCCAAAGACACTAAACTATTACGATCCTTGTGTGTGTGTTTTTGTTATGTTATAAGTATTCCGAAAATGTAATGTAATGTCAATGTACGTCAAGATACGGGTCTCTACAGTTTGTATCAGAGGAAAAGGAGGTAGGAATGTATCTGATCCTTGGGAACTCTCACATGTGAGCGTTGGATGAAGCATGGATCTCCGCCCAAGGGCTTCATGAGGAAATGGCTGCCACTGGGGATGGTGGTGTGTCCCACCCAGGGGGTGTAGCCGCCCATGGAGTGCCCTGATAGGTATCAACTATAGTCCACTGGAAGTATTTCCAGACCGTTACAGTTGGAATCAGAGGAAAGGTTTAGTCAACCTTTGTAAACTAGGATGCGAAAACGTTAGTGAGATCCCTAGAGATATTTCTACGGTATGTCTAGGGATGTCCCTAAGGTTAAGTATACGTATAGGTTATAGTACTAGAACTACGCTAATGATCATAGAATTAAACCTAAGATGTTAGATATTGAAGGTACTCCCCCTTTATTATGTTGTTTTCCCTAGCATGATTTTTGCCTCTCACACTATTCTTTTTGGGTTTTAGACGATGGCTGGAACCCAAAGGAACCGTGTTGATCAATGCAATGGACAATGCAATGATTGTCCTCCTGAACAAACAAATGATATGGGAGATGGAGTGAAAAATATTATTGTTATACTTACACAAGCTATGAATCATTCTGGACTTCCAAATCATCAGAGAAGGGAACAATATTCTGTTGAGTCCTTCATGAGGCAACGTCCACCTTCTTTTAGTGGGTCTTCTGATCCACTTGTTGCTGAACAATGGATCAATACCACTGAAAAGATATTTTCAGTTCTTCAATGTTCTGAACATGATAAATCCATCTTAGCAGTATATCGTTTGGAAGGTGAAGCTGATCAATGGTGGAATCTTATCAAGAATACAAGGCAAAGAGATGAAATTGAGTCTATGGAATGGGACGAGTTCAAGAACTTATTTTTCAATAAGTACTTCCATCGTATTCTTCGAACAAATATGGAGAAGGAGTTTCTTGAACTAAAGAAAAAGGATGATGAATCTGTTGGTATATACGAAGAGAATTTTACAAGACTTTCAAGGTATGCATCTGGCATTATCATCCAACCTGAAAGTAAAGTTGATCGTTTTTTCAGTGGCTTAAAACCAAGTCTTCGAAGGGCATTAGGTATAAGAGACTTCAGTAGCTATGAAGAAATTGTGCGTTCTGCTATCAAGGTAGAAATGGAAGTTGGTGTTACATATCCATCTCATGGTTTTCACAAGAAACGAAAGATGGAGTTCAAGGAGAAATCTCAGAATAATGGTGAAAAGAAGATGAATGTTTCCTTATGCACAAAGTGTGGAAAGAAGCATGGTGGAGATTGTCTTAAAGGGACTAGAAAATGTTTTAAGTTTGGAAAAGAAGGTCATCGAGCAGCTGAGTGTCGAAGTAATAGAAAAAGGGTTTCTAATGATGTGAATAAAGCAAACACTGCAGAGAACGCACCACCAACACTTCAATGCTTCAAGTGCAAGGAAATGGGGCATTATGCTAATAAATTCCCTAATCCAAGGGTTATTAATGATCAACATGAGAAACCACTGAAGGCAAAGGACAAAGGGAAGTCACATGCGATCACTATTGGAAATGTTGAATATGACAACGATGTGGTGGAATGATTAAGTGTTTATGTAATGGGATTCCAAAATAATGTTGTATCATTGAGTTTTGTAATATTTATTGATGTGGTATTCAAAGTGATTGAGATATTTTTTGGAAATAATATGATATGCGCATAATGAAGGGAAAACGAGAAAATGAAATGTTTAATAGTATTCATGAGCTCATGATTGATATAATGACTAAGTGATATCATGGTTTGAGTATATAGAATTTTGAGGATTTTGGTATGTGGAAAGTGTTAACTTTAAACTGCATTCATGTTTTCACTAAGGTATTCAAGAGAATACATGATTAAGGACAATGAATGTTTGGAATGTGACCAACAAAACATAACTTATGATATATGGGGATCAATGATGGTATTAAATCTCTGGTAATCGTTTTCACTATGTTATGAGAGTGGGCTGCAGTATTATGGATAAGCCTAAAGATTGAAATGGATTATGTTGGACATAAGTGAGTATTGTTTAAGGATAGAAGTTTTTTTTCTCGATATTATTGATGGGATGTTATAGTAATGTAGTTTTAGAAAAAGGACAACATGCAGGACGAGCGACAGCCCATCGCTTCGGACAAGGCTGTGGGAATCGAACCCACAACCGAAGTGCGACTGGCCTTTATCGCCTACCACTGGCCTACAGAAAGTCCCTGTTTAGTAGAAACTTGTTTTATTATATTAAGCAGTATGATATATGAAGTATAAGTCCATTTTAGGAACCATATGTGATTAATCTCACTATAGATCGACTTATGTATATAATTTTTGCTAACCTTTTGTTTGAGACAGATGGAATGACCCGTTATTCTATCACATGATCTACTAACACTTCACGAATAACAAATTCAACTTCATTTATTTAAGAGATGAAGTGGAAATTGTTCATGGCATGAACAACAGTGATATTGTACCAAAATAAAGAAAGTATTTTTCTAATTCAAATTTTCAACTTTAGGGAAATGATCTTGAAAACAAAAAATGTTGTCCTAGTGATATTATACCTGATGAATCTGATGGTACCTTAGATCGTCACAAATTTATGGATTTGTGATTACTGGATTTTCCATAGCCATGTTCTCTACCACTCTCCATCAGAACATGATGGTTAGATTTCTCTTCCATATCCATATTTTCACCTATGTGGAAACCCGGTGATTAGTTTATTTGGGTAATCGTTACATTTCATACTTTAGTTTTTAAATCCAAGTTTTGGTATTCCTTTTTACGATGTGGGTTTCTATTAAAGAAACTTTCGAATAGTAAACCATTTATAACCCCGACGAATTTCGAGGGCGAAATTAATTTTAAGGGGGGTAGAATGTAACAGCCCGAGATTTTATGAAAAATATTCTTTTTAATTTTATTAATGTCTTGTGTTATACGCTACACAAAAAGGAGCTTTCACAATACACATCTCCAACCTGGCTTGAATTATACGCAATCGCGACCTTCCACGATAGCGTGTGTTGTACACAACACCGAGTTTCTCTAAACAACGATATGCTATTAAGATATTATTAAAACTAGCCGTTATGAATAGTAATACCCTCTTTTTGAAATTTTGTAAATTTTATTTTTCAAAATGGAATTCATTTTTGGATTTGTAATATCGAAATTATCTTAGGGTGAAATTTTGGTACTTTTCGGATAACTTTCATATTCTGATGAATAGTGAAAATTACTAAATTATAATTAAAAACAACTTTTTTAATCAAAATAATTAATAGTGATAAATTATTAATTTGAGTGGTTTTAAAGTATATTTAGAATATATTTTTACAATTTAATACAATGTTGGTCATTGGATGTAATTTCACATTTAAACCAGTTATAAACTAGTGTCAATCTTTTGATAGTTATTATCTCTTAAAAACACGCTATTTGTTTTGATGACGATAATTAATTTTTAAATTAGTTAATGAAACTGATATGTTTTTAATTTGGTAAAATAAACATCATTTTTGAGTTCATAATATCAAATATAGCTTAGGCCTAATTTTTGGTATTTTTCTGAAAACTTTCAATTTTTGATGAATAGTGAAACCACTAAGTGGTAGGTTAAAAACTGAATTTTGCATAAAACTTAATTTTACCGCTTCTGTGAATGGAATTTCTAAAATCTGAGAGAAACGGTTAATATCAAAGAGTAAAATTTGGTTCAATGAGATGAAAATAATTTTTGGTGAATAGTAACTTTTTACTTTTTTTTCCACGGTGAAAAGTAAATAAGGTAATTAAGGGTAAAAATGATATTATTATTACCCTAAAACATGTCCTAATTCTATTGGATAAGTGAAATTCGATCAAAAACAAACTTGGGAATAAAATATGACCATTTAGGCCCACTTGGATTAGATTAGGACATTTATTATTATATTATTTAAAGAAGGGTTAAACGAGTTAAAATCAAAGTTTGTTTACTAAAACATTTTTAATATGGGGTTATACATAAGATAAATTCGACTATAAATATTCATTAGAAAGATAAAAAGATTTCCTACATAATGATAGTTTATTTATAATTTTTAGACTTTAAATAAATTAATTTATATATGACACAACGATGATGCAGTAATTACCCTTTTAAGGAAATATTAACATCATTGATGTTATAAATGCTCAAATGAATGTAATTTGAGACTTTTTATGAATTAAACTAATTTTCTAGGTTAATATTATATATTAGTGTTGATGTAATCAACTTGGTTCGAACATATAATTCTGTTATGACTTTCACAAAAATCATATATCATATAGTGTCAAAATTGACACAAAATAGTTTTTAAATAAAATATTATATTATTAATTGTTATTTTATTCCTCAAAATCTAAGGTTCGGAAAAATGACTTAGATAAGGATATATGTATTAGTAATAAACAATTTGGGGTTATTTTTGCATGTTATAGTAAGTGTATTAACCATATAGTGAATGAAAACAAAAAGACAGGGTAAAAGTTAAATTATTTAACTTTGAGTTAAATCTAATTGATAAGGTTAAAATAATACCCTAAACTTGTCTAAATCTTATTGGTTGATAGGATTTCGACCCATCCCCACTTTAGCTCCGAAATAAGACCCTTTGGAACCATTATAAACCGATTTTGACTTTAGTATAAAATAATATTTTGAGGTATTCCTAAGATGCCCCTCTCCTCCCTTATAAAAGGACACCTCCTCCCCCTCCTCCTCACACAAATTTGAGCACTCAAGCTCGGCCAAACCCTGCCAAAATTTCTTCTCCACTTCCCTAGAAACATTCTAGAGGTTCTGGTCTTCCTCAAAGACCAATTTTAGTGCCCTAAGAGGAGGTCTCAAAGAGGCGCTTCAAAGAAGAGGTAATTACCGTTACCAATTCATTCATCTTTATTTCTTCTTCCAATTCTTCTTCTTAGGTTGTTTCATTATGAAGTAATAACATCAGTATCACTCATATACTGATATGTTATTTTAAGTATGAAACAACCCTATTTCACCATCTATCCATCCTATGGAAAAAGAAATCACCGCGCGTGCGTACGTACGAAATACCGTCTCCACGCCGTGGTGTAATCTATTTTCCACCACCACCTTACATGGATGGGTATAATGGTGTAAAGAATAACTATACATAGTTATTACAACATCATATTGATTCTGATATATTGTATAATTTACTCCAATTCAATTCAATAATTATGGAAATGATATCATCGGTCGTGCGTACGTACGGACTACCGTCTCGACGACGCGATGAGTTTCATTCTTAATGAATAACCATTCATTAATGATTATAAAGTATATATAATAAGTACTAATGAAATATATGACATAATAATGATACTGGATTTATGTATATATATATATATGTGTGTCATCTACTTACTTCCATTCAAGACAATAAGGAAAGAAAAACAGCGTTCATGCGTACGTACGGACTACCGTCTCTATGAACGGTGTTTTTCATTTCATTTATCTATCTATTATATATATATATACTGAATATATATGATATATAAATCATATTTTATATTCTGTAAGTAATTAAATCATGATATAATTAATAATAATGTCAAGAACAACAAGTCAAAACACCTACGATAAATGAAACGATTTTACCCAAAACGCTTTTTAACATGGAATTTACAAAAGAACGGGTAATATAATGTCATAAGTGAACCATATATGATATCATAACAATGAATATGATTCATTAATAAGTCAATGACATTATTTAAATCATTATACAGGAGTTTTGGACACATACGAAGAAAATCGGACCTATGGTAAGTGAAATATCACAATCTCATTTTTATCCGAGATTGTTTATACTTTGGTATTTACTGGGGTGTATTTTATCATCCAAATACATGTTTACTCAATATGTAATATTATATCCCTCCACCTAAAATTGTTTAAATCCAATTTTACCCTTCCGTGAGTTTTTAGTAAAAGATAAGAATGGAATCTTTTGTCATTTTTCGTACAATGTACTTTTTTGACTTTTTCGACAAAAGTACGAGAAGAATGTTTTTTTTAACTTATACGGCACGAACAGATTTTTACGGTTTTATAAAGCCTTATTTTCATGAACCTTCCTCCAAAATATTTCATGACTATTTTCAATAAAATCTCTTTCTTTTAAAATTGCATGATGTTTTGTGAAAAGGAATTGATTTTGAAGAAGAAAGGATATTTTCCTCAAGAATTCATTTCAAGTGTTTTATAAAAATTATTTTCCATCTAAGATAATAAAGGGTTCTGTTTTTATCCATATTATTACATTTATTTGATTATGTTGTGATGGAATTATTTTTATGAATTCCTTTATCTTATATGAATTGTTTTATGATGTCATGATGTTTAAGATTCCCATTTGTATTATATGGGTTATGTAATGATGTATGATTTATGATTTTGTGGAGAACATAAGAAAGGATTCATTATAAGATGGGTGGGACCTATATCTCCCTCCAATGCATTGGGTAAAGATTTTATATCTCATGCGATAGACATGGCTGGAATGGTAGGTTATACCGGTTCAGTGAAACAGGACTGAAACGAGGGTTAATCGATTCAGAAAGGGACTTTGTCCACTAAGATAATCTTGGCAATGAGTCTTGACTAACAAGAAATGATTATCTATGATTATGTATGAATTCCACAATGTTTCAGGTTTTAATTTATGATTATTGTGATTACATTTCACTTCCATGATTTATCCCATTTTATGAAATTATGCTCTCTTTTGCAGGTTAAGATTTCCAAAATGTTATGTTCTTATGAATACGATGTGATTGATATTTCTTTTGTTTACCCTTACTGAGCATTTGAGCTCACCCTTTTATGTTTTCTTTTCCCCAGGATATAAAGAAAGGTTTTAGGTAAAAAAAAGGAAGATCTTTATAGGAGATGTTGAAGATCTTTCACCACGATTAGAAGATTACGTTCCGAGTTTCCAAAGACACTAAACTATTACGATCCTTTTGTGTGTGTTTTTGTTATGTACTAAGTATTCCGCAAATGTAATGTAATGTCAATGTACGTCAAGATACGGGTCTCTGCAGTTGGTATCAGAGGCAAAGGAGGTAGGAATGTATCCGATCCTTGGGAACTCTCACATGTGAGCGTTGGACGAAGCATGGCTCTCCGCCCAAGGGCTTCATGAGGAAATGGCTGCCACTAGGGATGGTGGTGTGTCCCGCCCAGGGGGTGTAGCCGCCCATGGAGTGCCCTGATAGGTATCAACTATAGTCCACTGGAAGTAATTCCATACCGTTACAAATAAGGTGTATATAATGCATCTAAATTCAATATAATCTACTATAAGAATACTACATGTCAAATGGGGAAGAAAGGGAGAAGGGGATGGGTTTGAGTTGGTAAAACTGACCTCTCCCGACCTAGCCACTAGAACACAATCAGAAGGGGCATACCATAGAAATGATATATTTTCCTTCTATAAATAAATTATGTATAAATTAAGTTTCATACTGACTAATGGGTGTCATTGATCGATTAATTTCCCCCAACATTCAATTGTTGTGTGGCATAATGATTTTTAGTTCATTTCTTATCTATGTCAATGCCAACAAATATACTTCCATACAATGTGGTATGTACTAATGCCTAATGGAAAAAACTCATTCTATAGTGGAACATAATATCATAAGTCTTTTAAAATTAATTTCTATAAATATCCACCCTAATCTACAATCATAATGAACCCATTAAACCATAGCACAAATCACTCCCCTTAGGATGACCCTCATGGTACAACACTTAAGTTGTTGTGTGAATTACAACAAAAAAAAGAAATTAAGTCGCATTCATTGGGTTTTTAGTGTGATAACATATTTTAAATAACAACCATATAACATAATATATGAATTTTGTCTCACATTACATATTACACCCTACTACACCCCCAACATGAATCATGATCGATTGTAGATAACTAAATTATAAAACTGGGTCCCTCCAAACCAACCAATACACTCATCTAATCATCTATGATACCTCCCAAACATATTAACACATTAAAGAAATCAAAAAAACATATTTAGGATCTTTATTTATAATCTTCATATAAATTATCACAAATTCCACTTTGTTAAAATTAAAATTTATAATTTTTTTAAAAAAAGGGTATAAATTTATTGTTCATTATAGATTTCATGGGTATAAAAGTATCCCCTACAATTTAGAAATATAATCCTAAAATTTTTAAATCAGAACTATTTTTTTGATCTAATCTACACACTATTTCTTCATCTTTTTCTTAAATTCACATAATGTTTCCTCGTACTTCTGGTTCTGTTAAATCACATTGACCTATCATGTTTTCTGATTTTGTAACTCATTCAAACTATGGTTGTGAGTGAAAAAGGGTAATATTTTTATAAAAATTTACGTTATAGTTGTAACTAATTAATATTATGCATATTTTATGGGTCTAGAATATAAGATGTGTTTCTTAGTTGGATTATATAGTAACACATATAGTGGGTGAGTAAATTGTGACAAAATTTGTAGTGATTGTATTCAAAATAATTTTTTTAAATTAATTTTAATCGGAAATATGTTATCTATTTTTATGTAGGAATATTTGTAATATATTCCTCACTGCTTTACCGTTACACTTATTCATAGAATATTTTAAAATTAAAAATAGATTACATATAGATTTTTACAAGGTTGTACCTCAACAGGATAACCTACATCCTTGATAAGGTGACTCACACCAGTACATGGTTTCTCCTAATAATAATATTTTAATAAATTGAATGTTATGTTATTTATACTACATAACATAGTACAGATATCTCTTAAAAATATCTTCCTATATTCTTATAGGTGATCATATTGACTCTTATAAGATTACAAACTTTTTTATTATTAAAATAGTCCAACCGAATGAATATGGTTTTTTTAAATTCATCTAAAAAATGTTCATCTATAATTTTAATCTAATTTACTCCATCCAATTATCCCTTTCTCTACTTGGTGATCGTATATCTAGTGTGCCTACCATTTTCTGATATTTATCATCTAATTCACCTAACAAAAACTATTATTTTTTTCTAACTAGTGTTCTACAAGATTGAAATGGACTAAAACACCTATAAACTTTACATTAAAGGATTTTTATAAATATATGAATTGTAAATATACGAATGGAATCTCATCAAGGAATATCTATATGATAAAAAAATTAAAAACATATATCTCCTAAAACTTCCTCAACTAATTCTGTAGGAAGGTTACTCTGACACAAAACATCAATATTTCATCTTTTTCAAAATGAATTGTGTGATGTAAATTTAATATTATTATTTCACCCCTTTTTTAGGTTCTCCCAAAGTGAAAATTTTTGTAAAATATTATACATTCCTACTAAAATGTATTTTTTTGAATATTCTTAACTCTTCTCGAATCTAATTGAAACATCATGACTTCCATAGAGATAGCAACATACTCTAAAAATACATAACCATAGCCATTAATTAAATATATTGATTTTACCTTATCATAGTAAGATAAAAAATAACATAAATATCATTACAATATCATCATGATTTGGAAAATTACCATGCAGTGTAATGTTTCTTGGAAACAATCTCTCTAATGAAATGTTTTTTTATGAATTTATAATAAAATATCCATCTACAAAAGTTTTCCTATTATTTATTCCAAACATATTATATGAAAAGTGGTCTTCATAAATATTCTCTGTCTTTTTTCCCTTAATAAATATTTTTCCGGATGAAACAAAATTTTGGACTAAAAATTTTGACATAACTCAAACATTTTACACCATTTTCATGGAAACCATCATCTCATGGACATCCATTAAATGAAGTTTATAATATTCCTTCTCAAAATTTTAAATTTAATATATATCCTTACGTAAGTTCCTTTGATATATTTTCTTTTGTAACAAGCTTCAAAACATCACAACCATTGAAATTAATATAGTATGTATCAAAAACATTTCCACTATAAACCGTTAATTTTTTTAATGATGTTTATTATTTTAGAAACCCTTATTCATAATTTCTCAAACACATGATTAATATAATTTTCTCATAAAAACAATAAATAGAAAAACATTCATTAGATTTTTTTTCTAGAAAAATCAAAATATCATTGAAGATGGTTTTCTATATTTTTTTAAAATCCATATATTTTGTCTCATATAGATTCTTCATCTCAAAGGTCTTGATTAAACCTTATAACTCTCCCCACACATTGTAATTGCATCAAAATTTTAAATTACTCCATAATTTTATAAAACATCACAATTTCATCAACCATAATAATGAAAAATAATTTTTTTTATAGTTTAGAATTTTGTATTTATGATAGTTTTCACTACGAGATTATTTTCAAAATGACATCAACTGTATTGGATTTCAAGTATAATATATTTTGGGTCACCTAGTGGATTTTTGAAAAATGTTCTTGTCTAAAAACTAATCAACATTATCTATCCACAAACTGCATTTTTTGTCATATTGATTTCTCCCATCGAATTAACAAACATCATACATAAAATATGACTTCCCTATTTTTCAATTTATTACCTTTATATTTAATTATCATTTTATAAAACCACAAAATATTAGTAACAAAAACTTTTACATTTTTTCAATCAGGTTTTTCTGATGATCTAAATTTTTTTTATGACTTAATTAAAAATTCCCTTCATAAAACCTCATCAATTTTCAATGGAATCTTTTTATACATAAACATTTACTAGATATTTTCTAGTGATGATCTTTATGGTAATTTTTTTTAAAACAATACCTCTTTAGATACATCTTCATTTGGTCACTTTCTATCCACTTTTCATATCTCTCTTTAGAATAGTTCTTCCAAATAAGTATTTATGAATATCCATTATGGAAACATACTTCTATAAATTTGTGTCTAGAAAACATCAAATCTCTTTTCGATAAAAATTGTGTATCATGTGGTTTTACATGATGTTAGTAAATTTTGAGATTACCATATAATTAAATGATTTTATTTGGAAACTATCCTAAGATTTGTAAGGAATGTTTCATATCCTTCACATGTAATTTTTAATAACTATATTAAGAGAAAATTCTTAACATCATTTAGTATTTCACATAAAAAATTCTAAATCTCCATAAAATGTTTTTTAGTATTCTGTAACAACTCAAATTGTACTATTTTTTTGACCATTTTCTTTTTGATATAACGTCCTTCAATAGAGTTTCTAAATATTCATTTATATTGGAAGTATCTTCTTCTACTTCATCAGTGAATTTACTAAAATATGGTTAATACAAAAACAATATAACATCATCATATGATAATAATTTAAATATTCATTAGTAATGATGCATGAAATAAATTATCTTGGTATAATATATTTATTACTAAAGACACTTGATAATCCATTAGTCCAATTATCTCTAATATATAATAGGGACTAATATACCACATGATTAATTTTCTTTTTATTCTAAATATGATGATTATGTTCTAATGATGAATATTTAAGATTATAATATCAAAACTCTATGTCTCTAAATATTGGAACTGGA
Source organism: Viscum album (assembly GCA_963277665.1). Taxonomy (NCBI): domain Eukaryota; kingdom Viridiplantae; phylum Streptophyta; class Magnoliopsida; order Santalales; family Viscaceae; genus Viscum; species Viscum album. The sequence goes on from OY728137.1 coordinate 1,217,463,206, forward strand.
TTTTTTTATGAAATATTATTCTTTCATTAAGATTATTAGATGTGTTACGTGATAACATTTACCTTATCCAGGATCTCTTTAAAAAACTCCAAACCTAATAATTTCACCACTACAACTTCATCTCGACATGATGGAGTAATCAATTTTATCCCATAGACAACCGCATATTATAAAAATCCATAAATTTAATCATCCTTTAATTATGATTATTATAATATTAACTGCAGATTATCACATTCCCCTGATATATTAGGAATATATTTTTAGATAATTGGTAAAATCAATACTTTTTATAGTAGAAACATTCATATATGGCACATTTTTTCAACAAAAATATATTCCTATCTGTATAACCCTATTTCATTCAGGAATATTACACTTCAATTATTATGAGTCATCATTGTGGATGTTCTTACTTTTATATTGCTTATACTCATCCTTAGATCCTCGAAAAATAATTTGAAAAATGTGGTATATTTAAAAAATAAAGATAAGTGGTAAAAAATATTTGAAAATTCATTGGTCCATAGAATTATTTGAAATAATTTTAAAAATAATATCCCTAAAAAAATATTTTTGAGCATATTTAAAATATACATTGAAATAAGGAAATCATCATTATTATTGAAAACATTTTAAAAAAATCTCACAATGAATCATAAATAAAATAGGTTAAATAGAAACAATATTTTCATAAAACACGTGATGGAATAACATAAAAAATTAATTCTATTTAAAATCATAATTGAATAAATTAATTAATTAATTCCAACATACAGTCATAATGAGATAATTTAAACAGTTAATTTGAATATAAAATCTTTCTGGTATAACATACCTTGTTAATTATAACACTATAAACACTAAATTGAATAACATAAACAATTAATTAAATTATCTTATCATCTAGAGAATGAATCATTACCCAATGCATTGAATGGAAATAATAAAACCAAAAATCATAAAATTTAATTTCCAAGAACCAGATCATTTGTAAATTACATGAAATCATTCATTTAGATCATTTTAATAATAAAATTTACATTTTACATTTAAATATTAAAACATTTAGTTATCTTGGAAAAATGATAGGAAAATATATAATCTATTTCACAATATTCGATTTCACTAGGGGGTTAAAATTAAATTTAATATAATTATTCTCAACCAGATTATTTTTTTAGATATTCTCTTTAAGAATAAAAATTAATTCACAACATAACCACGTATATAATTTATTATAATGATATTAATTTATTTTTATTTAGAAAAATAATTATAGTTATTTAAATAATGAAAAATCAAAAACAGAATTTAACCTTCCAACCAGTCAATTGAATATAAATAATAAAGAATATTTATAGTATAAAAAAATATAACTTAAGTTCCAAAATGTCAACCATGAGTTTCCAAATTAAAAATAATGTTTTAAAATTATCTACTGTATACATTTAATACACTATTTTGTTGAACAGATTTTGTTATAATTTTTTAACACAATAGTAAATATTGATTATTTTATAAAATTTATTGTATTTTAAAAAGGTATTTTTTTCTATTCGACTAAAAATTTTTATTTTAGAAAAATATATACAATTTAACCTATGAAAATCATTGACATTATAATATCATAAATTATGTTTATTTTACTCGATAGAAAATATTTAGTTTATAATTTTATAATTAAAATTAATATACATGATATAATGAAAAACCCCTTTATAGGAAAATTATCATTTTAAACATCATGTAATCTAAATCTTATCTATTTTAAATTAAAAAAACAAATTTACTTAATATTTATTTATTTATTCAATTATAAAATCATATCGTGAAATAATAATCAATTTAAAGTGATAAATTTATTTTATAATCATTAAATACATAGTAATTTTATATACAATGCTTCAAAAAATAAGCATATTTAACATTAAAAAATATTAATTATTTTCCATTTAAATGTAATAATTTTTAATTTACTATAGTATTTTTATTTAAAAAAGATCTTATTCTTCTTATAGTGTTCATATAATATATAATTACATGTTTTATTTTTATTTTTCTTGTGAAACATGATATTGAAAACAATATTTATTTAACAGAAAATTACATATTGAAATCTATAGGTGTTACAGAGTGAAATGAAATATAAATGCATGAATTGTAGCTTCTATTATATTTGAATTACACAATGGGATTGTATTGGTCCCATTTATCAATGAAATATTTTGTTAATGACCTTAATTATTTATATAATATATGGATATTCCACTATTATTTTCCTTAGTCTGAGTGTGATATGTTTTGTTAAGATATTACTATGTACTTAAAGACAATTAAAAAATAATAAAAAATTCACAAGGAGCCTTTGACCATGATGGGTCATAATAGAGAATAATTTACAAGGAATAATTTTATATTTCTATTTATAAATCATTTTAATTTGAACATGGAATGTATCTTATATTATGGATATGAAATGTGTTGACTTTTCCAATTGATTGACTAGAAAACAAAGAGTAGTATTCATCGTTGATGTAATTAAAAGACTAGTGAATAAATAAAATTGTAATATTGTACCACATTTTTTATAGGAAATTCATAACATATCTCTTTTGGTAAGATCACATCATATTAGTTCTTTTGGAACCTAATACATCATGATTTAAAATAATAAATTTCATGATTCATTTTATCACACTAATAGTTCCCCTAATAAACCCAATCAATTATGGATCTCCCCATATGTATTCAGAAATAAGAGCTATGTGATTAATATAGTAATTCAATTTTAAACCTACTTATTTGAAATTTCCTAATATTTTACGAAAAATATATTTTAAAATTAATTTAATTTCATTAAAAGCTTACACTACACAAAACACAAAATTTTAATAAAAAATAACATACCATTAAATTATTTTTTTAATATGATAGTTCTAGCCTAAATTTTTGAATGGAGGGTATAGATAAGATTAGATAAATTATGAAAATTACATTTTTACACACGTTTAAATAATGAATTTTTTCATAACGAAGTAATTTAAAATTAAAATAAAACTCATTTGAAAATAGTGGAAATCATTTTCTGAAATACTATTTTTATCGTCACTAATTTTTTTTACCTCAAATAATTATAAAAATAAAATTTGGTGAATGATTTTAGTTAATTTGATAAATTATATATTCATTCAAATATTTAATATTCATATTATATGTTTTATTGGCCTGAGATAAGAATAAATAAATAGTTATACAGAAAGACTCTATTATTTCTAAAAATAGTTTTATCGAATTTTATGCATTTATTTTGAAGTTAATTTTTTGAATATTATAAATTTCATCGAAATATTTAAATTAGTTTTTAATATAATAATTTGAAAATTATCATTGACTGAATTTTTTATAATTCTTTGAAATTATATTCTTTTAGTTAATGGTTAAAAATAAGATTTTTTTTAAAAAACATCCTTTCCATTCAATGCATTTAACTAATAAATTTTTTCATAATATTTTCATAAAAAATTTGTTAAATTATGTATCGGTAAATAATTCTTGGGTAATTGGAATAAGGTTAATATTTATGTTTTATATAAATAATTTTTAAAATTTTAAAATTTTTCCCTTTACAAAAACTATTTTTCATCGCACTTGTGGGATAAATTTCAAATTAAAATTTACAACATCTATAAATGGAATTTAATGAAATGGATTCAATAATTGAAAAAATAGTAATTTATATTATCAAATTCATTCAAATTTTTTTTTACTATAATTAATATTAGAAATCAAAAAAAATAATTTTTGTGTTTAAGGTGATAATAGGTTTTCCTAGAGGTTAAACAAAACATTTAAATGGTAAAAAACCTATAAATTTAACCATAACCTATTATATGGAAACAATATTTTCTTATATCCTCTTTGGTTCTATAATTGACTATTCTGGATCTTATTGGAATTCGGAAAATGTGGTTACACATTTTTTATTTTCAAAAATTACAAGTGTGACATTCATCTCACTTATAAAAGGTCACCCCCTCTTCTATCCTATTCTACAATAAAAAATTAATTTGATAAGATAGAACCTACCCAAATGTATTACATACATCTCAAACCAAATATTATAAGGCTTTATGATATCATAATCCAATCCTTGAATTGATTTAGGATAAACATAAAACAGTTTTCACAAAAAGAGGTAAGGTTTTTAAATATGTGTTTTTCTATTACCTATTCATCTAACACCTAATTTTTTTTCCAACATCGCTAAAATCATTAAAAATTTATATCTTATAAATATAAAATAAATAAATATTATTGTCTTAATATGATAACCTATATCATTCTCCACATCAATCAAATGGGAAACAAAATCATCATTCATTTTTATTTAGGACTACCACCACAGAAAATAATGTTATTCATTCTCTATCACCATCTATCATTGATAGATATAAAAAAAGTATTTTCATGATTAAATATTATATTTATATTATTATAATACCTATGTAATAATAATGCCAAATATACCTTATTAATTCCAAACCCATTATAAAAAAATTCCATTCTCCGTGTGTACGGTGGACTATGGCCTTACGAAGCGATATGATATGTTTTTCATTTTGTTACTTGTATAGAAATAAGGATATTTTAAATTAATAATTAGTATTTTTTTAATATAACTATACTTATATAATTATGTTATCACATATACCATATTTCGTTCCATACCATGGGTGATACAATAACATTAATCAGGTATACATAAGACCACCGCCTTGCGAAACGATTTGAATCATTTTTATTAACAAATTTAATGGAAGATAACTAGGGTATATTTAATGATTTTTTTGAATATATATGATATATAAAGGATTAAATATTTGTAACATATTATTTAAAATTATTTTATTTCATTATTAGAGAGAATTGAAATATCTTTCATGTGTACATAAGTACTTACATCTCTTGGACAGGTGTATTTAATTTTCTATCTGAAAAATTGATTGATTAAAATAAAAAAATATATAATGAATATATATTATATTTATATCACAGTTAACATTGATTATATTTTTTAACCATTATAAAATTAAGTGGAATGAATATACCAAATCAAACCCCACAAGAAAAATAAAGTAGTTATTACCTGAAACGCATCATTAACATGGAATTATTTATAAACATGGAATAAATTGTAACTTTTTTAAATTCAATGATATATAAAATTAATGGTTTATAATATTTTAATAATAAAAATAATATTACTATAAATGAGGTTTTAATTGGTTCTAAGGAATTTGAGACAAATGGTAAGGGATTCATTGTACATATTTTATTTTTGGTAAAACATATGCCAAAAAACCACACATTTCTTTTTTTCTGTGTATTTAAAACCAAATTGACATGTTATATAATTATTAAATGTATATTAATTATATTTAATGTTTTATTTTATGTTATGATTTATTTGGGCTTAAGATTCAAAATATTACTAATAAAGTTAGTGAGTTTATCTCAATTTGGATTCTTTTGAACATTTTTTATGTTATGCGAGCCTCTTCTACTATGAGGTGAATACAAATACCCATCATATGTAATATCATGAATTTATTTATTATCATGATATTATATATCTCTTTTAATTTTTTTCCATTATTTTACTTTTGATAAAATTTTATGAAAGTGTAAGTGTTTTTGGACAGAATCTCATCATTAATATAGATTGGTATTGATTATTCTTATAATGATAAAATAATATGTTCTATATCTAAAAAACATTGAATTTATTATAGATCAAATATTTCTCTAGAATAAATGTTTTACCTTTATTTTCTAATATTAATGTACCCATGATTTGGAATATAATTATTTTAGTAAAAATTATCATCATTTTTCCCTTCGGTCAAAAGCCCATTTTTCTTACATGTCCATGTTTTCCAAATATATATTTCTCAATGTTTTAGGATTTCACAAATGATATATTAAATAGTATCTATAACATGTTTAACTATATGAAAAGTTATTAAAAATGAATCATCATGTTGTTTTTCAAATAATTCCCATTACACTTTTTCTGAAAATTTATAATAGATTCTTTGTTTAAATATAAACGACATGAATATTATTTCCAATCATCATGAAAACAATATTAGTTTAAGATTACATTTCATGCTTCGAAGATATTTTTTCAGAGAATAAAATTTCCTTAATATCTAGTGATTTTTTAGATGTAGAATTAATTAATTTTACGTGAAATGGTATTTTATTCAAGAAATATTTTAAATTATTTTTAAAGATTAATTTATAATTTTTATATGTTATTTTAAAATAATAGAATATCAAAAATATTTTTTGTTTTAAAATGTATTTTTTCATAGTAGAATGGCTATTTTCCTTTAGAAATTTTTCAATGGATCTTTCAAAATCATTTTTCATCAAAGATATCATCCCCTAATGTTATTTAATAATTATTTTGGATAAAATTTCTTGATAAAATCTCTATTATTTCTCTAAATAGTTAATGGGTTTGTTTATGATATTTTTTTGGACACATTTATTTTTCATGGGATATGTAAATGAAAATTGATGGATTGTTTATGAAGAAAGATTATTTACATGGGTTATGACGTGATGATATTATAAGAGTTTTATAATATTTTTGAACACATAAGAGTGGTTTTAATTATGCTATTTGATGGACCTATATCTCCCCCAAATCATTAGAAAAATTATAATATCTAAGGAAATAGAAATTCGATATAAGATGGCAGGGTTGACCCACTGTGGGAAATATGTGAGTCCTGATCCTCTATGGGAAAATGGTCCTCCCTGAACCACATTGGGAAATATGTGATATGTCTTGATCCACTATTTATATGTTATTAGTAGCTAACCATGAAAAAAAATTAATAATTATTTATGATAGTCCACAAATTGATGTCATGATATTATTGTTCATAATTAAATAATGATTATTTATCACTCTTATGGACTATTTTTTATAAAATTATAATGTTTTATGTAATAAAAAATGTATAAAATATATGATAGGAATGGTATTAACATTGTTAGTTATATTCATGATCATTAACCCATAGGAATACCTTATTCATTCATATTATCCTAGATTAATATATCCAAGGATTACCATTATTGATCATCTGATCTCACTCTTTATTGTGATGGATTTCATAGGTTATAAAGAAAGATATAGGTATATTATGGGTAAGTTGAGATCTATATTATAAGACATTGATGTTATATTATTAGTCTAGTGTCCAAATGCACAATACTATTATGGTATTTGAGTATGTTTTTATGATATGTATTGAATATTCATCTAACAATATGTGAAATTATATATAAAATGATTGAGTGCCTATTGATAGTATCAGAGGATAGGTTTGTATATCCTTTAGATATTATATTGATAAAAATTTACTAAGATCCATATTGTCATTTCTATGGATGTTTCAAGGGATATGTCTACAGAAATGACTAAGGATGGTCTGGAAAATGTCCTAGATTTTTGGTAATGTCCAGAGGGATTGGTTTCCATTCAATTAAATTTCAATATAGAAAATAAATGTATATGTGGCTCTGGAATAGAGGTACATATGGGTAATAAATATGAAAATGTTTCATTAATCTTTACTCATTCATATTCAGGTGAAGAACAACGACAAATTCATTACACATGGTTTGACCCTCCCTTGATATATGTTGGGGAAATTCAAAAACTCATCATGAAAAATCATATTGGATTTTAATATATGATGACTATAAATGAACTAGTATAAACCTAATTTATCATTGATTTAGAATATGGTGTAATGATTTAGAAATCATATAAGTGATATTTTTATACTACAATTTTTTCCGTGATGATTAGTGATGCTCACATTTTGAATTCTAATTTTTAATGTAAGGAAGTAGATGGAATGATATTAATGTTGAATGTGATATTAAATGTGTTTATAAGTATCCAAATAGAATTATAACTATAATTATTGATGTTGTGATTATTCCTAATCCATTATCAAAATATTTAATTAATAACATCAATCATAACTATCTATTAATCTCATCAGAGAAGGGAATGATATATTTCTTTGAGAGACTGGGTGGTGGTTCCTTGTATATAAGAATATTAATTTTCTTACATAATTAATATTTAATTAATAACTCTATGGAATGTACTAATTAAATGATAAGATGATTTTTCCATTGAGACGAAGTGCACAAAGAATAACATTTTCGAGAAAAAATGAAATGTTTTGATAACGTGATGGATGAGAAGAATTATTTCTATAAAGAATTATCAATGTTTGATTGTTATAAATTTTGAAGTTATGGGTACTATAAAAATAAATATCTAATTGGGAATGCTCATGAATAGTATCCATGAGAGGGTATAAAAACAGGTTTTCTTATTGGTGATGAAGGAAAATAAAGTAAAATTTGAAAGGAAGGAGGTATTATATAATAAGATAATGAATCCTAGTTAATTGATTAAAAATTATGTAACATTATTTATGTGTTTATGTAGTGAAATTTAAGAATTATAAAATATATAAGTGTTTTTCTGTATAAGTTTTTTGATTAGGATTTCCAAAACTATATTGAATAATACTATTGATCTAGACAGGTGATTCATTTTAAAGGATATTGTTTATGGAAAACACATGATTAATGGAAAATAACCCTTAAAATATTCTTGAAGCAAATATATTTATGTTGTGATATAGATATAATGGATATGAATAAATTAAATTATATATTATTGAAGTCCATGTAATTTTTTAATGATTTATGGAAAATGTTGTTAATGTTATCATTTAAGGAGTTTACAAAAATATTAGATTTATGTAATATATTCAATAATATATGTTTTTACTCATGGAATGATGAAGTATGTATGTTTTTATTAAGTAAATTTTTTATTTCTTGTTATTTCCATGATGGAAGATAATATATGTGTAAGGTATTAAAATATTTGGTTTGTAAAAAACATATGATACGTTATTATATTTGGGGGATTAATGTTATGTTGATTTTCAAAATTCTAGTAACATTATTTATAAATTTTTATAATTTTTAATGGACTATAAGTTTGACCATATATGTATTGTCTTTAGTTTAACATTATATGAGTTTATTTATATTAATGTTTTCTTTCACTATGTGATTATTTATTCATATTGGATAAAATTTCCAATTTTTTTTTTATATTTATACTACATAGAGATAGAAGGAATGAATAGTAAATTGTTTATTGAAATTAATAAGTGTTTGTACTTTAGACATGAAAAATTCATCTCCTATAGCAAGAGAATAAATGTAAATTGATCAAGGAACATCCCAATAAATAGATTTTTCTTGCGAAATAGAATCAAATTTCATAAGTATATATTGTCAAGAAAATTATTCAACTTGAAAATTGATCTTTAAATAAAATTTTATACATTTAACTTCATTTATGATGAAGGAATATTATTTTCACCAGTAATATATTTCGAGCTTCGTGGTCATTAACATTCCACTAACCATGATCTCCATCACTATGTATTAGTATTTGGTTATGATTTTCTATTATTTTGACTTGTTTCAATATCCCATATTATGTTCCTATATGGAACAAAGTTTTTTTTTATTTTAGGTAACCTAAAAACTTCATTTTAAATCATTTATAGATGATTTTTTAACCATTTTTATGATGTGGGTTTCCCATAAATGAAATTTAAATGTTAAAACCCTATTTTTCCGAACAATTTCAAATTGAAAGGATGATTTTTTTTAATTTGATTATAATATAACACCAAATTATTTTATGAATTTTTTTTTCAGATAATTTGAATTTATTTGATATCTTGTTCTACATGAAACAACTTGTTTTGATAAAACGCACCATAATATTAAAAATACAATTATTCAATATGAGAATTTTCATATAGCCATTGGAAGTGAAGTTATAAATATTATAAAATATATTATTTAATTTTTTTTACAAATATATATATAATGATTTATTTTATTAGCAATTAGTTATAAATTAAACAAAAAATAAATTGAAAATGACAACAATATTTTTCGAAAAAACTATTTTTATGTGCAAAAATGGTGTTTTATCATAAAAAATTTAATAAATCACATTTGGTGAATAGTATTAATTAATTATATATAGAATATATTCAAAAAATATTTAAAAATCAACATATGTATTTTTATACATTATATAAGAATAAGTACAAGTTTACCCTTAAAACTATCATTTATTCTAAAAATTAGTTTTTCACATTTTGGGTACTAATTTTGATATTAAATTCACTTATTATATAAAATTTTTTAGATAAGTATTCAAATTTATTTAAATCAAAATGTTAAAATTATCTTGGATTTATCTCTTGTGAATTTTTTGGAAAGATATATTTTCTAGTGAATAGTGGAGAATTCTTGTTTGTATTAAAAAATTATATTTCATTCAAAAAATGTAGAAGATAATATCGATTTAAATATTGACTAAAAATAAATATTAATAAAATTATATATATATATTAATTTAATTTATATCATTGTAATAAATTTAATATTTTATTTTATATAAAAACATTTTGAATTGTTCTATCTTTTCTCTTTACAGAAATACTTTTTCGTAGTGTCTGTATGGTTAATTTTAAACTAAAATTTCACAAATATATGAGTATAATTTGGAAAAATTTATTCTATATTTGAAATAATAGTAATTTGTATTATCTAATAACTATAAAATAAATTTTTATCATAATTAATTGCATTAATGGTAATAATTAATTCATACTACTATGGTAAAAATGGTCTTACTAGGGGTTAAATTAGAATGATATCGGGTAAAATTTCATGAAAAATGTCCAAAACCAATTATGTGGAAAAATTAAAACCTTATAACCTAAAATACTAGATATTGGAACATTTTATTCCCTTTTTATAGTTAAAAATGTGGGTAACCAATTTTTATTAAAAACATTACAATAATGAAACTCATTTGACTTATAAAAGACCACCACTGTCTTATCCTCATAAAACATCCCAAACCTTTTGTTTCTTAAATTAAAACAATACATGTCATTTTTAATCATATTCCCACATAATATTGGCCTTGTAGTGATCGTAATGTCAATCTTTTATGTATTTAGGTTAATCCTAAAGAGGTCGACTGAAGAAGACATATTGTTTTTAAATATGTGTTTTTATTTTAATTCTTCTATTAACTTGTTGAATTTTTTTCAAAATTTGATAAAATATAAATACCAATTTATAATATATTATTATATGTAATTATTTTTATCACATAACCTCTATATATATCCCCTTCCATCAAATAGGATATGATGTCCTCATTAATGTGTATAGAAAACTACAGACTAACAAACTAATGTAATTACTTCTATATCACCAACTCTCCTAGATATATATAATTATGAATGTAATATTTTAATTAAAATTCATTAAATTATTATATATATTTAATTATTATAAAATATATACCTTATTACCAACCTACCCATTAGAAAACAATAATGTCACTCATGTGTATGGCGGACTACCACCCCACGAATCGATGTAATATGTTTTTTATTTTTTGTGGATTGAAATAAATATCTGTTCAATGAAAAAAATTAAATACTAAATATTAAAATAATTATATATTTATTATACCACAGTTATATTCTTACTTTTAATTCCATGTGGGATACGATAATGTCAGTTGTTTGTATGAATGACTACTTCTTTGCAAAGCGATGAAATTCATTTTCACTTAAAAAATTCAAAGAAGGTAATTATGTTAAATTAAAAGAATATGTGAAAAATATATGAAGTAAAAATTATTTTATAATTTCAGTATATAATTTAACATTATTGTATTTAATCCATTGAGAGGATGGAATTAGAATTCATTCATTTGTAAGACATATTGTCTCAGTAAACAATATATTTCATTTTATCTTAGTATCTTTAATTAATTAACCTTAATAGATATATAATTAATATACATGATTTTTATATCAAGTTTAAAAATTTTTATTTTCTGTACCATGATCAATGTAAGTTAAAAAAATAATAAATAAAAACATACATGAAAAATAAATAATTTATAATTTTTAAAACAAATTTAAGATGGAAGTGTAAATAAATGTATAATAAAATCACATAATTAAATCCTAAATGGGATAAAATATAAAAGTTGGTTATGGGATTTGAAGTTTATCTTTTATTTCCAAAATCCATATGTGAATTAACCACTATTTGTTTTGTTTATACCACCACTATGACATATTATATCAAGAATATACTTTTTTCTTAATATTTAATATTTAATATGATTGTAATATTTATTAGGGATTATGATTCAAACTATTACTAAATCGGTATGGTATTTTGGTCCCACTTTGTATTCATTGATACAATTGTTATGTTATGAACCTATTATCTTCTATAAGGTGTATATACAGCCCCATGAAATGTAATATCTCGAGTTTATATATTATCATGATACTATTTTTAAAATATAATGTTATTATTTCATGGGGATTATGATTCAATTTTTCCAAAGTGGTAAGTATTTTTTGATACAACCTTATCCTTTACCAAAATTATTTATGTTTATATGTATGATTATAAAATAACATGACATGTATATTAGTAAACCCATGAATTTTAATCTCATCTTATTATTAATTAAGAATATGTGTTTTACCTTCATTTTACTATATTTATTCAATCAATTGTTGAAAATAATTATTTTATAAAAAATAAATTTTATTTCTCTCTTCTATCAAAAATCCATTATTTCTTCAATAGACATGTTTTCAAAAAATTATTTCAATTTTTCTAGAATTAAAAAATGTTAATATTAAATAACATCAAAAAATTCATGAATTTTTACATGGTTCTTAAAAAAATAATCATTCCATTATACAATTGAGTATTATTTAGATTTTACTGAAAATCTGAATGAAATAATTATTTTAATGTACATGACATGAATAGTATTTCCCATTATCATGTATGCTAAATGAGTTCATGGTTTCCATATAAATTTTAATGTCGTTTTTAAAGATAATTTTTCCTTTATATTTGATAAAGGTTAATATTTTGAATAAATGATTCAAAAGTGAAAAGATAATTCACTCATTAAATGATTTAAATGATACATAAAGATTCCTTTAAAAGTTCCCATTGTTATTTTAGAAGAAAATAATTTTGAAATTTATTCTGTTTTAAAAATATTTTTTTCTAAGTAGAAAAGAAATTTCCCTTATTAAATATCATATGTGATCTTTAAATATAATTTTCAAATAAAATAACATATTTTGATTTGACTTATTCATTACTTAGGATGCTATTGAATGATAATATAAGGCCCCGACATTAAACCTTACTTAATATTGAATTAAATGAGTAATTAACATTGAGGATCTTTTCAGGTTTAGAGTTTTAGCGAATTAGGATATAACTATTACATCTCAAAAGATTACAAAGTAGTCACTTCTACTAAATTTCCATAAAATAAAAACTCTTAAAAATAAACATGTTTAGTTCCATGTATTAGATAGCATGACTTTCCCTTGATCCCATCCTTGACCATATTCCACATTGAGTCCTGTGAAAAACATTTAAAAATAAAACATGGGGTGAGCATAAAAAGCTCAGCAAGGGATAAACAATGAATGAATACTGTTAGTTTTTCAAAGCAACATGTAAACCATGTATACTTTATCAAAGTAATACCTTTCACCTTTAGGAAGTAGTAAAAACTTTTCACTGAATAAAATATCATTACTTACCCTTTTGTAACCAAAAGATTACCATAAAACCCATATAAATAACACATAACATATAAAAGTAACTTGGTACATAAACATACTTAAATGGAATAACCATACGTTCGACTTCTACCCATACTTAATGGAATATCCATATGGCCGACATCCATACCCAATGCATTGGAGGTTATAACATAACCACCCGTCCTGGTATTCACGGCACCACCCGTCATATGGTTTATCACGTAACCACCCATAAAATGTCCAAGTACCATCATTACACATAAAATATTGAAAATATAAACATTTCAATAACAACATTTCATTTTCAATCAAAATAAGTAATTCCAAGATATTTAATTAATCAATCCATTTTCAAAAATCATTTAAAAGAGATTTTTGAATCAAAGTGTCCCATTCCACTTTGAAGCTATTATTGGAATTATAATTTTAAAACATTAATGTCTATATAAATAAATACTGAAAAACATTTTGAAAACATGGACATTAAAGATAAATATTTAAAATAATAAATCTTTTAAACATTTGAAAGGATATTTTTGTTAAAGAGTTTTTAACAAAATGAGAGACTCTTCAATACAAATAATTGCAGAATAACATTTAATCCGAACATTATAATATCATGAGAATAAATGGATTAGTGATATAATATTTCAAAGGACAGTATACACACCATATAAGTGTGAATTGGTGCATAACAACAGTGAAATCTCAAAAGAAATGTAAAATGAGATGAAATCCATTATAAAAAGGTATCCTTAAAATAAGGATAAATCAATCTCATAATTATGTGTGAAAAATATAAATATACCAAATATAAGTGGATATTAAGTGTAAAACTATCAATGGTAATTCACACATATTCATAGAATGACATATTCAAGGAGTACAATTTTATCGCAAAGAATCAAAATTGGGTTGAGAAGTTCCCTTCCCAAAATTTGACAGCCTAACGGTGCCACTACAAAATTCAGAAAATGAGTTGATGAGAGATAAAAAGGGTATCCCATCACCTGGTCATAAAATTTACATCAATAAGGATATATAATGACATATCCCAACATAATAGTATGTGAATTAAAAGACATAACAAAATAATTCTTTTAAAAAGAGGAGGGTGAATGGTTCCTTTACCGACATGGGTATCTTTCGAAACATACGCCTCGTGAAAGAAGGACAATACAAAATTGATGTAAATACTCATAAATAAAAATATAATACACAATGAGTACAATAATGGGATGTACATACACCACTAAAAAGAAAATTTTAGCAAATTTAAGATAAATCTCACGAGAATAAAAGTGAGATGAAAAATCCCTTACGAAAACTCGACAGCCTAACGGCGCCACATAAAACATACAAAAATGGATCGATGAGACCAAATAAGGTCTCTCATCATATTAACATAATGTTTAAAGAAAAAGGAATATAAAATCACATCCCCCAACATAACAAAGAGGAGCTTAAAATAAGTGACATAAAGGAGAGTACTTAAAACGAAAGAGAGAGGTTAGATCTCTTACGAAAATTCGGTAGCCTAACGGCGCCACTCAAAACTTCCAAAATGGATTGATGAGAGAGAATAGGGTATATCATCATATGAACATAAAAATTACAGTAAGAGTAATATAAAATAACATCCCAATAACAAGAAATATGATCTTTAAAAGGAATGACATAAAATAGTTTACTTAAAAAGAAAGAGAGGAGTAGGATCCCTTACCCCAAGTCCAACTTGTCTTCTTCGTTTCTTTATATTCCTGAATAATAAACGTTGGTCAATTTATAATTGCTTAAGGACCTCCTATAAGGATTATTATTCAGTTCATATCACATATTTTAATGTTATAATAACTGGTTAATAATATGAGTTCATATCAGACGTTTTTGTCGATGTTTGGTACATGAGTCAAAAATTGAACTTGTTGGAAAATAATTTTCCATGTAGTTATAGGTACATCATATCCAGAATAGTATTGATGTTTTAAATATCATATATATCTATTATATATTCATTTTATACTATTCCATAGCATTTGGAGATAAAAATTAAAAGCACCGTTCATGGAGACGGTAGGCCGTACATACGCATGAACGCTACTTTCATTTTTTGTCATATTAATGGAATTAAAAAAAATGAGATATATATATATATATTTTATAATTCCATAATTATATCCATAATTTGGATGTAATATATTACATATATATCCATTATATATATGTACTTATAATAGTACATAACATTTTGACATAAGAAATGAAATGTACCGTTCATGGAGACGGTAAGCCGTACGTACGCATGAACGCTACTTCCATTTCTATTTCATATCTAATGAAATTAAAACATAATGATACATAATAGTATTTTAATTCCAGTATGGTATCATATATAATATCATTAAATATATCCTTTATATTTACCACATTTGGTATTAACGAATCAAATCACTTTGAGGGGGCGGTAGTCTGCACTTCCTTAAATGAAGATATTGCATTTACCCATAATGGAAACCATAAAGTTATTCCATAAATGAAAAATACAGAAGATTAAGTAAAAAAATAATCATATTATATATCATATATAAATAAATTTTCATCTTAATGGCCACCTTTGAAGTTGTTAGAATAATGTTGAACAATCATCGTTTCGTGAGGCAGAAATTCGCCATCCACAGAAATAGTATGTTCTTTAACCATTAGATGTAGGTGTGCGTAAGTGTAGCTAGAAAAATTCTTATAAAAACATCCTAGTATATTGAATATACTGTATTTGTTACAAAATAAATGAATAAAAAGAGTTTAGGGGGTTGGAGAAGCAAAATAAAAAAAAAGGACCCAAGTGAAGACATTACCTTAAAATCGGGTAACTCCCATAGGTTTGAGCTGAAAGGATTACTTGGGAAGACTTCTGCCCAAAGTGAGGCTTCTAAGAGTTAGGGAGGGATTTGGAGAGACAAAATTTGCAGGGTTTGGCCGAGCCAAAGGCTTTGGAATTGTGGTTAAGGAGGTAGAGGTGGGGGCCTTTTATAAGAGGAGAGGAGGGGCACTCTTGGAAAGTAAAGAAATGTTACCTTATTTTAGAATGTGTTTCGGATTTTAATGGTCCCAAATTGATGTGTTTCGAGGTTAATGTGATAAGGGTTCTACATCCACCCATACAATAGGTTTTGGACCTGTGTATGTCTAATATTTTACATTATCTTTCCATTTTATTTAAATCGTTATAATAAGGTTATTGCTGCATCATCATGATGTCATAAATAATATAATTTATTTAATGTCTAAAAATTATAAAAAAAATTATGATGTAGGAAATATTTTTATCTTTGCAATGACTATTTATAGTAAAAAATATGACTTGTATAACCCCATGTAAAAATTGCTTTAGTAAAACCTTTCATGTTTGTTTCATTTTTACTTTAACATTAAATAAAAAGTTATTTATGTCATTTTCCAACCAAAGTGGCTCCATGAGGACCCCAGGTTGACCCATGTATTTTCTTTTTCGGCCATGACACATCCAATGAGGTTAGGACATGTGTCTAGGTAATTTCATATTATGAAAACATTATTTTTACCTTAAATTACACTAATTTCCTCTAATAGCGATTAAAAACTTAATAAGTTACTATTCACCAAAAACATATTCTAATCCCATTGAACCACATATTACATCTTAATGACAACCATGTATGTCATATTTTTGAAATTCAAAACACAAAGATGAGAAAATTTCATTTAAACGGAAAAATCAGTTTTTATAAGTACCACTTAGAGGTTTCACTATTCATCAAAAATTGACGTTTTTCAGAAAATTACCAAAAATTCACCCTAAGCTATATATGATATTTTGAATTAAATATTGATGTCTATTTTTTGAAATTCAAAACATATAAGTTGAATTAATTAATTTAATAATTAATTTCCACTGTCAAAACAAATAGCGTGTTTTTATGAAACAAAATGTATCAAATGATTGACACTAGTTTAATTCCGATTTCAAAGTGAAATTAAATCAACAAACACTATTGGATTAAATGGTAAAAATATATTCTAATTTAACTTTAAAACCAATTCAAAAGATAATATAATCATATAAATAAATTAGATTAAAAAGAGGTTTTGAATTAAAATACAACATTTTCACTATTCATTAAAAATTGAACTTTTTCGGAAAAATACCAAAAATTTACACAAAGTAAAATCTGATGTCCCGATTCTAAAGAAGAATTTTATTTTTTCAAATATAACACATAAAATTGTCAAAAAGTGGTTTTAAAAGAGGTTCTCCATCAAAACGTGGTTAATCGACCTTTTAAATAATATTGGAATGTTTACGCTTAAAATTGGATTCATTCGCATTTTTAATCATATAACATTTATTGTAAAGAGTAAAAATATTTGACAAACATATATAATCATTTTTTAGTCAGTTCTGTTCATTCCCGCCATTACAACAGCTAGGCGTTAACTACTATTTAAAATAATATTATTAGAGTAAAACATAGGATTCCCAAGAAACTCGTTGTTGCGTGTTGGGTACACCATCGAGCATAGCATCCCCTATAAAGTAATATTAATATTTTATTCACAAATATGGATAAATATAAAAATTTCATATTCTTTATTTACTTGGGGTGTTACATCCTTCCACCCTTTTGGGAATTGCGTCCTCGCAATTTTAAAATTGGGCTAGAAAACTTCATTGAAAGTCCCACATCGGAACAAGAGTCGGTAAAACAATCACTTTAAAATAAAGAAAGAGAATTACAGAGGTCACTCGAGTTAACCCACACTAGGATTCCATGTTGGAAAACATGGACATGGAGGAGAAAATATAGGGTCATGTTCTGATGGAGAGTGATATAAAACATGTTTATGAGAAAGTTAACCACAAGAAAATCACAAACTTGTGATGGGTTAAACGGAATTCGATTCCCCAGTAAGAAAAGTTAATAGCCAACATTTTTGTTGTAAGTTACTTTTTATTGAGGAATTTATTCATAAGGAAACATAATCACTTATCATTTTGACTTTCAACTTTTATTAGATTCCTTACACAAACTCATATTTTCTCCAAAAGACGAGTATTTAGGAAGACTTGTTCACATTAAGGGTACTATAATCAACTTCTATAGAATCACCTAATCCACAAAAGAGAACTATATACATCCCATGTCTTTTGACTTTAACCAAAACAAAAACCAAAAAGGTTAGTACAAGATTAGATAATCCAGAAAATGATAACCCTTTATAAAAAGAAAATCATTTCATAATCTCCAAAATTTTTCCAAAAAAACCCAAAGTTCAACGAAGACCATTTGATAAACAATTTTCCATAAAATTATTCAAACAAAACCAAACTAATATTGAAACCCAAATATTTGAAGGATTTAATCACATAGTCTTCTAAGGTACAAATTAACTTTTATCTCCAAATAACATCAGTTTCTTTTCAATTCTCATATTGAAAAGTAATTAACCTAATCACATATCCTCTATGATAGGTTAATCTTTTCCATGGATAACCCAAAATAAACATAATCTTGATTCCTAAAATCATCTAACTAAAAATAATTAGTCAAACTAAACAGGGACTTCACATAGTCTAGTGGTATGCGATAAATACCAGTCGCACTTTGGTTGTGGGTTCAATCCTCGTAGCATTGTCCGACACGACGGGTTGTCACACGGTCTGAGTGTTATCCTTTTTCCAAAACTAAATAATTCATAAAACCTTCCCCAAAACGAGGTAAAATCTTCAAAAATAATCATAACATATTTTAACCTCAAGTTTATCTAATGCCTTTCATTTTCCATCATAACATATAATAATTAATAATTACCTCAAAATTAAGGATCATATAAACCCTAATGGTTACCTTTATAATTATTACCTGATCTTCCACATCGATTGGTAATCTCATACATGATGCATTATAGAACATACCAAGGTTCAAGTGGTTGATCATGACTCCTTGATAGTTGGTTTTGGACAACCATGAGTTTCCTCATTGAAGCCCCCATTTCGTCCAATCTCTTAATCATAGAACCACCACAGTTTCCTTCAAACCTATTGTCACTTTGGTGCCTGCTAGATCCATACATTCACTAAAAACAGAAATGTCAATGTGAGTATATCAACAAAACCATCATGTACTAATGAGGAAGATATACTTACTCATTCAATTTATCTAAAAACTGTGACTCTTTTTGAAATCCTAACCATTATGGTAATGTCACTTATGCTTAAAGAATACCCTAAGCTCTAATGTTATCTAAACCGACCTTTGATACCAACTATAAGGCCCCGTCCTTAAACCTTCCTTAATATTGAATTAAATGAGTAATTCACATTGAGGTTCTTTTCAAGTTTAGAGTTTTAGAGAATTAGGACATAACTATTACATCTCAAAAGATTACAAAGTAGTCAATTCTACTAAATTTCCATAAAATAAAAGCTCTTAAAAAGAAACATGTTTAGTTCCATGTATTAGATAGCATGACTTTCCCCTGATCCCATCCTTGACCATATTCCACATTAAGTCATGTGAGAAACATTTCAAAAAGAAACTTGGGGTGAGCATAAAAAGCTCAGCAAGGGATACAAAATGAATGAAAACTGTTAGTTTTTCAAAGCAACAAGTAAACCATGTATAATTTATCAAAGTAATACCTTTCACCTTTAGGAAGTAGTAAAAACTCTTTACAGAATAAAATATCATTACTTACACTTTTGTAACCAAAATATTACCATAAAACCCATATAATGAACACATAACATATAAAAGTAACTTGGGACATAAACATACGGTCGACTTCCACACATACTTAATGGAATAGCCATACGGCCGACATCCATACCCAATGCTTTGGAGGTTATAACGTAACGACCCCTCCTGGTATTCACGGAACCACCCGTCATATGGTTTATCACATAACCACCCGTAAAATGTCCAAGTACCATCATTAAACATAAAATATTTAAAATATAAACATTTCAGTAACAACATTTAATTTTCAATCAAAATAAGCAATTCCAAGATATTGAATTAATCAATCCATTTTCAAAAATCCTTTAAAAGATATTTTTGAATCAAAGTGTCCTATTCCACTTTGAAGATATTATTGGAATTATAATTTTAAAACATTAATGTCTATATAAATAAATAAATACGGAATGCCATTTTGAAAACATGGACATTAAAGATAAAGATTTAAAATAATAAATCTTTTAAACATTTAAAACGATATTTTTGTTAAAGATTTTTTAACAAAATGAGAGACTATTGAATACAAATAATTGTGGAATAACATTTAATCCGAACTTTATAATATCATGAGAATAAAGGGATTCATGATATAATATTTCAAAGGATAGTATACACACCATATAAGAGTGAATTGGTGCATAACAACAATGAAGTCTCAAAATAAATGTAAAAAGAGATTAAATCCATTATAAAGAAGGTATCCTTAAATTAAGGATAAATCAATCTCATAATTATGTGTGACAAATATATATACACCCAATATAAGTGTATATTAAGTGTAAAACAATCAAAGGTCATTCACACATATTCATAGAACGACATATTCAAGGAGTACAAGTTTATCCCAAAGAATCAAAATTGGGTTAAGAAGTTCCTTTGCAAAAATTTGATAGCCTAACGTCGCCACTACAAAATTCTGAAAATGAGTTGATGAGAGATAAAAACGGTATCCCATCACTTGGTCATAAAATTTACATCAATAAGGATATATAAGTACATATCTCAACATAATAGTATGTGAATTAAAATACATAACAAAATAAGTCATTTAAAAAGAGGAGTGTGAAAGGTTCCCTTACCGACATGGGTATCATTCGAAACATACGCCCCATGAAAAAAGGACAATACAACATTGATGTAAATACTCATAAATGAATGTATATTAAACAATGATTAAAATAATGGGCAGTACATACACTACTCAAATGAAATTGTGGCAAATGTAGCATAAATCTCACGGGAATAAAAGTGAGATGAAAAATCCCTTACGAAAACTCGGCAGCCTAACGGCGCCACATAAAACATACAAAAATGGATCGATGAGATCAAATAGGGTCTCTCATCATATTAAAATAATTTTTACATAAAGAAGAATATAAAATAAAATCCCCCAACAAAACCAAGAGGAGCATAAAATAATTGACATAAAAAAGAGTACTTAAAAAGAAAGAGAGAGGTTAGATCTCTTACGAAAATTCGGCAGCCTAATGGCGCCACTCAAAACATTCAAAATGGATTGATGAGAGAGAATAGGGTATCTCATCATATTAACATAAAAATTACAGTACGATTAATATAAAATTACATCCCAATAACAAGAAATATGAGTTTTAAAATGAATGACATAAAAGAGTGTACTTAAAAAGAAAGAGAGGAGTATGATCCCTTACCTCAAGACCAACTTGTCTTGTTCGTTTCTTTATATTCCTGAATAATAAACATTGGTCAATTTATAATTGCTTAAAGACCTCATATAAAGATTATTATTCAGTTCATATCACATATTTTAATGTTATAATAATTGGTTAATAATATGAGTTCATATCAGACCTTTTTGTCGATGATTGGTACATGAGTCAAAAATTCAACTTGTTGGAAAATAATTTTCCATGTAGTTATAGGTACATCATATCCAGAATAGTATTGATGTTTTAAATATCATATATATCCATTATATACTCATTTTATACTATTCCATATCATTAGGAGATAAAAATTAAAAGCACCGTTCATGGAGACGGTAGGCCGTACGTACGCATGAACGCTACTTTCATTTTTTGTCATATTAATGGAATTAAAACAAAATGAGATATATATATATATGTTATAATTCCAGAATTATATCCATAATTTAGATGTAATATATTACATATATATCCATTATATATATGTACTTATAATAGTACATAAAATTTTTACATAAGAAATGAAATGTACCGTTCATGGAGACCGTAAGCCGTATGTACGCATGAACGCTACTTCCATTTCTATTTCATATTTAATGTAATTTAAACATAATTATACATAATAGAATTTTAATTCCAGTATGTTATATTATATAATATCATTAAATATATCCTTTATACGTACCGCATATGGTATTAACAAATCAAATCACTTTAAGGGGGCGGTAGTCCGCACATCCTTAAATGAAGATATCGCGTTTACCAATAATGAAAACCATAAAGGTATGACATAAATGAAAAATAAAGAAAATTAAGTATAAAAAATATACATATTATATATCATATATAAATATAGTTTCATCTTAATGGACACCATTGAAGATGATAGAAGAATGTTGAACAATCATCGTTTTGTGAGGCAGAAATTCGCTATCCCCAGAAACAGTATGTTCTTTAACCATTAGATGTAGGTGTGTGTAAGTGTAGCTCTAATAATTATTTTAAAAACATCCTAGTATATTGAATATACTGTATTTTTTACAAAATAAATAAATAAAAAGAGTTTAGGGGGATGGAGAAGAAAAATAAAACAAAAGGACACAAGTGAAGACATTACCTTAAAATTGGGTAACTCCCATTGGTTTGAGCTCAAAGGCTTCCTTGGGAAGACTTCTTCCCAAAGTGAGGCTTCTAGGAGTTAGGGAGGGATGTGTAGAGACAAAATGGGCAGGGTTTGTCCGAGAAAAAGGCTTTGGAAGTGTGGGTAAGGAGGTAGAGGTGGGGGCCTTTTATAAGAGGAGAGGAGGGGCACTCGTGGAATGTAAAGAAATATTACTTTATTTTAGAATGCGTTTCAGATTTTAATGGTCCCAAATTTATGTGTTTCGAGGATAAGGTGATAAGGGTTCTAAATCCACCAATACAATAGGTGTTGGACCTGTGTAGGTCTTATATTTTACACTATCTTTCCATTTTATTTAAATCGTTAAATAACGAGGTCATCGCTGCATCATCATGATGCCATAAATAATATAATTTATTTAATGTATAAAAATTATAAAACAAATAGTATGATGTAGGAAATCTTTTTATCTTTCCAATGACTTTTTATAGTCAAAAATATGACTTGTATAACCCCATGTAAAAATTGTTTTAGTAAAACATCTCATCTTTGTGTAATTTTTACTTTAACATTAAATAAAAAGGTATTTATGTCATTTTCTAACCAAAGTGGCTCCATGGGGTCCCCAAGATGACCCATGGATTTTATTGTTCTGAAATGACACATACAATGAGGTTAGGATATGTTTCTAGGTCATTTGATATTATTAAAACATTATTTTTACCTTAAATTACACTAATTACCTCTAATCGCGATTAAAAACTTAATAAGTTACTATTCACCAAAAAATTATTCTAATCCCATTGAACCAAATTTTATTTCATAATGAAAACCATTTATGTCATATTTTTGAAATTCGAAACACAAAGATGGAAAAATTTAATTTAAATGGAAAAATCAGTTTTTATAAGTACCACTTAGTGGTTTCACTATTCATCAAAAATTGAAGTTTTTCAGAAAATTACCAAAAAATCACCATAAGCTATATTTGATATTCCGAATTCAAAAATGATGTCTATTTTAAAAAATTTAAAACATATAAGTTGCATTAATTAATTTAATAATTAATTCCCGCTGTCAAAACAAATAGCGTGTTTTTATGAAACAAAATGTATCAAATGATTGATACTAGTAAAGTCCGATTTCAAAGTGAAATTAATTACAAAGAACACTATAGGATTAAATGGTAAAAATATATTCTAATTTCACATTAAAAACAATTCAAAATATAATCTAATCATATAAATAAATTAGATTAAAAAGAGGTTTTGAATTAAAATACAACATTTTCACTATTCATTAAAAATTGAACTTTTTCAGAAAAATACCAAAAATTTACACAAAGTGAATTTTGATGTCCCGATTATAAAGAAGAATTTTATTTTGTCAAATATAACACATAAAATTGTCAAAAAGTGGATTTAAAAGAGGTTTTCCATCAAAAGGCGGTTAATCAACCTTTTAACGAATATTGGAATGTTTATGCTTAAAATTGGATTCATTCGAATTTTTAATCCTATAGAATTTATTGTAAAGAGTAAAAATATTTTACAAACATATATAATCATTTTTTAGTTAGTTCTGTTCATTCCCGCCATTACAACGTCTAGGCGTTAACTACCATTTAAAATAATATTATTAGAGTGCAACGTAAGATTCCCAAAAAACTCGTTGTTGCGTGTTGGGTACGCCATCGAGCATAGAATACCCTTTAAAGTAATATTAATATTTTATTCACAAATATGGATAAATATAAAAATGTCATATTCTTTATTTACTTGGGGTGTTACATCCTTCCCCCCTTTTGGGAATTGCGTCCTCGCAATTTTAAAATTGGGCTCGGAAACTTCATTGAAAGTCCCACATCGGAACAAGAATCGGTAAAACAATCACTTTAAAATAAAGAAAGGGAAGTACAACGGTCACCCGAGTTAACCCACTCTAGGATTCCATGTTGGAAAACATGGACATGGAGGAGAAAACATAGGGTCAAGTTCTGATGGAGAGTGATAGAAAACATGTTTTGGAGAAAGTTAACCACAAGAAAATCACAATCTTGTGATGGGTTAAACGGTATTCGATTCCCCAGTAAGAAAAGGTAATAGACAACATTTTTGGTTTAAGTTACTTTATATTGATGAATTTATTCATAACGGAACATAATCACTTATCATGTTGACTTTCAAATTTTATTAGATTCCTTACACAAACTCATATTTTCTCCAAAAGACGAGTATTTAGGAAGACTTGTTCACATTAAGGGTACTATAATCAACTTCTAGAGAATCACCTAATCCACAAAAGAGAACTATATACATCCCATGTATTTTGACTTTAACCAAAACCAAAACCAAAAAGGTTAGTACAAGATTAGATAATCCAGAAAAGGATAACCCTTTATAAAAAGAAAATCTATTCTTAATCTCCAAAATTTGTCCAAAAAACCCAAAGTTCAACGAAGACCATTCGATAAACAATTGTCTATAAAATTCCTCAAACCAAACCAAAAAAAGATTGATACCCAAATATTTGGAGGATTTAATCACATAGTCTTCTAAGGTACAAATTAACTTTTATCTCCAAATAACATCAGTTGCTCTTCAATTATCATATTGAAAAGTAATTAACCTAATCACATATCTTTCATGATAGGTTAATAATTTCCATAGATAACCCAAAATAAACTTACTCTTGATCCCTAAAATCATCTATCTAAAAAGAATTATTCAAACTAATCAGGGACTTCACATAGTCCAGTGGTAGGCGATAAATACCAGTCGCACTTTGGTTGTGGGTTCGATCCCCGCATCTTTGTCTGACGCGACAGGTTGTCACACAGTCTGAGTGTTTTCCTTTTTCCAGTACTAAATAATTCATAAAACATTCCCCAAAATGATATAAAATCTTCAAAAATAGTCATAACATATTTTAACCTCATGTTTATCACATGCCTTTCATTTTCCATCATAACATATAATAATTCATAATTACCTCAAAATTAAGGATCATATAAACCCTAATGGTTACCTTTATATTTATTACCTGATCTTCCACATCGATTGGTCATCTCGTACATGATGCATTATAGAACATACCAAGGTTCAAGTGGTTGATCATGACTCCTTGATAGTTGGTTTTGGACAACCATGAGTTTCCTCATTGAATCCCCCATTTCATCCAGTCTCTTAATCATAGAACCACAACAGTTTCCTTCAAACCTATTGTCACTTTGGTGCCTTCTAGATCCATCTATTCACTAAAAACAGAAATGTCAATGTGAGTATATCAACAAAACCATAATGTGCTAATGAGGAAGATATACTTACTCATTCACTTTATCTAAAAACAATGACTCTTTCTGAAATCCTAACCATTTTGGTAATTTCACTTATGCTTCATGAATACCCTAACCTCTAATGTTATCTAAACTGACCTTTGATACCAACTATAAGGCCCCAGCCTTAAATCTTACTTAATATTGAATTAAATGAGTAATTCACATTGAGGATATTTTCAGTTTTAGAGTTTTAGATAATTAGGACATAACTATTAAATCTCAAAATATTATAATGTAGTCACTTCTACTAAATTTCCATAAAATAAAAACTCTTAAAAAGAAACATGTTTAGTTCCATGTATTAGATAGCATGACTTTCCCTTGATCCCATCCTTGAACATATTCCACATTAAGTCCTATGAAAAATATTTCAAAAAAAAACATGGGTTGAGCATAAAAAGCTCAGCAAGGGATACAAAATGAATGAAAACTGTTAGTTTTTCAAAGCAACAAGTAATCCATGTATACTTTATCAGAGTAATACCTTTCACCTTTAGGAAGTAGTAAAAACTCTTCACTGAATAAAATATCATTACTAACCCTTTTGTAACCAAAAGATTACCATAAAACCCATATAAAGAACACATAACATATAAAAGTAACTTGGGACATAAACATACTTAAATGGAATAACCATACTGTCGACTTCCACACATACTTAATGGAATAGCCATAAGGCCGACATCCATACCCAATGCATTGGAGGTTATAACGTAACCACCCGTCTTGGTATTCCCGGCACCACCTGTCATATGGTTTATCACGTAACCACCCGTAAAATGTCCAAGTACCATCATTACACATAAAATATTGAAAATATAAACATTTCAATAACAACATTTCATTTTGAATCAAAATATGTAATTCCATGATATTGAATTAATCAATACATTTTCAAAAATCATTTAAAAGTGATTTTTGAATCAAAGTGTCCCATACCACATTGAAGCTATTATTGGAATTATAATTTTAAAAAATTAATGTCCATATAAATAAATACTGAAAACCATTTTGAAAACATTGATAGTAAAGATAAAGGTTTAAAATAATAAATCTTTTAAACATTTAAAATAATATTTTTGTTAAAGAGTTTTTAACAAAATGAGAGACTCTTGAATACAAATAATTGTGGAATAACATTTAATCTGAACTTTATAATATCATGAGAATAAAGGGATTCATGATATAATATTTCATAGGACAGTATACACACCATATAAGAGTGAATTGGTGCATAACAACAATGAAGTCTCAATAGAAATGTAAAATGAGATGAAATCCATTATAAAGAAGGTATCCTTAAATTAAGGATAAATAAATATCATAATTATGTTTGACAAATATAAATACACCCAATATAAGTGGATATTACATGTAAAACAATAAAATTTCATTCACACATATTCATAGAATGACATATTAAAGGAGTACAAGTTTATCCCAAAGAATCAAAATTGGGTTAAGAAGTTCCCTTGCAAAAATTTGACAGCCTAACGGCGCCACTACAAAATTTAGAAAATGAGTTGACGAGAGATAAAAAGGGTATCCCGTCACTTGGTCATAAAATTTACATCAATAAGGATATAAAAGAACATATTCCAACGTAATAGTATGTGAATTAAAAGACATAACAAAATAAGTCATTTAAAAAGAGGAGGGTGAAAGGTTCCCTTACCGACATGGGTATCTTTCGAAACATACGCCCTGTGAAATAAGGAAAATACAACAATGATGTAAATACTCATAAATGAAATTATATTACACAATGAGTAGAATAATGGGAATTACATACACCACTCAAAGTAAATTGTGGCAAATGTAGCATAAATCTCACGAGAATAAAAGTGAGATGAAAAATCCCTTACGAAAACTCGGCAGCCTAACAGCGCCACATAAAACATTCAAAAATAGATCAATGAGATCAAATAGGGTCTCTCATCATATTAACATAATGTTTAAAGAAAAAGTAATATAAAATAACAACCCCCAACATAACAAAGAGGAGCTTAAAATAAGTGACATAAAGGAGAGTACTTAAAAATAAAGAGAGAGGTTAGATCTCTTACGAAAATTCAGCAACCTAATGGCGCCACTCAAAACTTCCAAAATGGATTGATGAGAGAGAATATGGTCTCTCATGATATGAACATAAAAATTACATTAAGAGTAATATAAAAGAACATACCAATAACAAGAAACATGAGCTTTAAAAGGAATGGCATAAAAGTGTTTACTTAAAAAGAAAGAGAGGAGTAGGATCCCTTACCTCAAGTCCATCTTGTCTTGTTCGTTTCTTTATATTCCTGAATAATAAACATTGGTCAATTTATAATTGCTTAAGGAACTCATATAAACATTATTATTCAGTTTATATCACATATTTTAATGTTATAATAATTGTTTAATAATATGAGTTAATATCAGACGTTTTTGTCGATGTTTGGTACATGAGTCAAAAATTGAACTTGTTGGAAAATAATTTTCCATGTAGTTATAGGTACATCATATCCATAATAGTATTGATGTTCTAAATATCATATATATCCATTATATATTCATTTTATACTATTCCATAGCATTTGGAGATAAAAATTTAAAGCACCGTTCATGGAGACGGTAGGTCGTACGTACGCATGAATGCTAATTTCATTTTTTGTCATATTAATGGAATTAAAACAAAATGAGAGATATATATATATGTTATAATTCCATAATTATATCCATAATTTAGATGTAATATATTTTTTAGGACCAATAGTGGCCTATATACCCTGAGAGGGGGGGGGGGGGGGGGTGAATCAGGGTATGGATATTCTTTTTCAAATTTCTTCCTGCCCCGCTGGATCTTGACCTCTTTGTCACAAGGGTCACTTTGTTTGCACTTGTGTGTATGTTATGATCACTTAATTTCTCCTTTATCTGATGATGATGCTTTAAATTCAATGAAGGCAAATAAACAGGCAGACACAGAAATTTTTACTTGGTTCACCGCAAAGGGCTACGTCCAAGGAGTATACGCCGACAAGTTGCCGGTCGTACCAATTCCACTAGACTTCACTAGCTGTGGATTACAATGTTCGGGCTAGATCACTTCTATGCCCAGGCTCACTGCCTATACAATGTTTAGGGTCAACTCACTGCTTTCCCAAGGGTCTCTCCCTGTTTCTCTCTCTCTGGCTCACTACCGGTGGAGAGGATCACCTTATTCCTCTTCCTAAGTTCACTGCTCTTGGAAGAGATTCACTCACAGTTTATAGACCTGTAGGTCTCTTCATTTCCATTAAGGAATGCATCTTTCTCTGTATTTAGATGCTCTGTTGAAGTTCAACTTTCATCCACTGATGAATAGTACATTGCCTCTGACCACTGGGCAACAACCTTTGGAAAGTACCTTCGCAAAGCACCCTACTTCGCGAAGCTCCCAATTTCGCGAAGCTCAATAAGCCTTCGCGAAGCTCCTTCCTTTTCGTGAAGCTCACTCGCGAAGCACCCTCGCGAAGCACTCTCGCGATGCTCAAGCCATTGCAAAGCAATGACCCTCACAAAGCTAAGTAAGCCAACGCGGAGCTCGCAGGTTTCACGGAGCTACAATAGCCGCCGCGAAGCACCTCTTTCGCGAAGCACACTAGCTCCGCGAACCACCTTCGCAAATCGAGAGCGAATGATCATCTATGAAAATGCTCCCTACTTCTCTCGAAGGGGTCGGCCTTTATTTATAGGCGATTCCACCGACCCTCGTCCCTTCCGCGTCAAGTCAATGCCACGTTATCTCAAATCGCGAAGCTCCAAAGATTCTGCCGGAATTCTTCCCAAATCGCGAAGCACTACGACACTTTGCCGTTCGCGAAGCTCGACGTAGTTGCGAAGAATCACCGTCAACATACCTTCGCGACTTCACTGCGAAGCTCCATCGCAAAGCCCAGCATTCCTTCACGCCTTCTCCGCGAAGATCCCTCGCAAATCCCTTCACCGCCGCGATGCGCTTCATCCTCTTCTGTTCGCGAATCTTGACGTAATCGCGAAGCATCACCGCCTCCATTATTAGGATCTTCGCGATTTCCAAACCGTGCATCCTATCTTTGCGAAATTCATGCCTTTGCCATATGAATTTATGCTCTTCAGGAAAATCCACTTTTCGTGATGCTCACCAAACTCCAAATTTTGGACCCCAAAAAGTTGGCAAACACTGGGAAACGGCGCCACCTTGTACTGCTCTTTTGTACCGTCTCCAGATCGTCCTTTCCATTGTCATAGTTCTTGGTCAATATGGAATGTCAACAACTTCTCGGGAACTTGACAATTCTCCATGGAAACCTGCTTTGTCAACAAACACAATCAACCCAAAAATATTACAATGTTACCTTGAGGGATTTTTTCCCAACAATCTCCCCCTTTGGGTTTGTTGACAACTCTTCACAACTCTGCTCAGAAATATTTTCTACACTTTGATACCTCACTGAGTCTTCTTCCAGCCGCTATCACCATTCACCTCTTGCGATTCTGATAGCGTTCAGGGATTCACATAACACTTACTCTAAGCCCACATGAGCAATGCTCGGCGTGAGAAACAAGAGTAGTATGAAAATTGTATCAATGAATCACTTCATGTCAGACCCCAATTGTCGATTCCACCCTGATACCAAATCTTAAAATAAAACCAGTTGTTGAACCACACTGATACCAATTGGTGAATTCTTAAGTTGATACAAATTGTTGATAGCTGGACACCGTCTCACACCATTCCAACACCACTGTTCTGCTTTTATCACGATCCTCAGCTGTCGTGATATCTATGCTTTGATCGATCACTTCTAGCTTCGTCAGATTTCGTACTCTCCCCCTTTCTCATTGCTCCCCCTTTCTAGCTGCTCCACCTGTTAGCTTCTCCCCATATCAATAATGATTTATCAACTCTCCGCACTGTCTCCCCCTTGAACAATCACTATTTTCTCCCCCTTTAACAAACACTTTTCTCCCCCTTTGTCAACAAACCCAAAGGGCACTCCTTTGCATTCTTTAACAGAGTAGAGAACACATTAGCATAGTAGGGAAAACACCTCAGACCTCAGCGAGAGGGGGGGGGGCACATCCACACTACATTATGTGCGGGGAATCGACTGAACTCCCAGAGCCAGTCGATGCCTTTCAAATGCTTCCTTGGGTAAGGCCTTTGTCAGAATGTCTGCAACCTGTAGCTCTGTAGGCACATACTCCAACTTCACGAACCCCTGCTCAACCTTCTCCTTGATAAAATGATACTTAATCTCAATGTTCTTTGTCCTTGAATGATGGACGAGATTTTTTCTCAGATTTATAGCACTTGAGTTGTCGCACTGGATTCCGATCGGAGACTTCACTTCAACTCCCATATCTTCAAGCTGCTGCTTCATCCACAATAACTGTGTGCATGCTTGAGTGGCCGCAATATACTAAGATTCTACGGTGCTCAATGAAATGCAATCTTGCTTCTTGCTTAGCCATGAAATACACAATCCACCAATATAGAATGCACCACCTGACATTGATTTTCTATCATCTGTGGAACCGGCTTAGTCTGCGTCAGTATAGCCCAATAACTCCGACTGAGATTTTCCATTATATGTCAAGCCAAAATCCACCGTGCCCCTGATATACCGAAGTATTATTTTCACTATAATCATGTGTATTTATTTGGGATTACTCTTATATCTCTCTGCTTGGAATGTGGCAAAAACAATATCAGGCATTGTTGTGGTCATGTACAACAAACTACTGATAATCTGCCTGTTTTCAGTGAAATTAACTGCCCTGCCACTGTCATCTTTTGATGATTTCATCCTGGTAGAAACCGAAGTCTTCATCTCCTTGGAATTTTCCATTCCAAATCATTCCAAATCATCCTTTGAATATTTATATTGAGAAATTAATGTGTCATTCCTGCCTTGTGTAACACTAAAAACCAAGCTTCTTCAAATTCTGATATAGCCTTCAGTACAATGCTCTTGGTGCTTGTTTCATCCCATATAACGCCTTCTTCAGCCTGCAAACTTTGTTCTCATCCTCATGAATGAGAAAACCATATGGCTGCTCAATATACACCTCTTCTTCCAGAAACCCATTTAAAAATGCAGTCTTCACATCCATTAGGAACTCTATGAACTTTCTTTGCCCTGCAATGGCTAGGAATAATCTAATTGTCTCCTGCCTCGCAATAGGTGAAAATGTCTCATCACCATCTATTCCCTCTATCTGGGAGTCTCCTTTTCACATCAATCATGCATTGTTCTGAATCACTGTGCCATATTCATTCATCTTGTCTTAAAAGACCCATTTAGTCCTGATGATGTTTTTATCTGCTGGCCTTGAAACAATCTCCCACATCTGGTTCTTCGCAATCTGATCAAGAGTTTTATTCATAGCATGAACCCAGCTTTAAACGTCAGCTGCATCAGCAAAGCATTTCAGCTCTACTTGAGGTAGGAAGGATATATGCTGCAGTGACTTCATTATTCTTGTTTGAATAGGAGTTGCCTGATCACCAATGATAATTTTGCCTATCAATTTCAGCTCATCTCTTTGGCTTCCTTGTAGGCATAAACTAGACACTTTCATGTTCATCATTGGTGTATTCTTCTGAATCAGCATAAGCCACTTCTGCTCTCCCTATGTTGCTTTCTTCCTCATCACTTCCATCAGGAAGTTATTCACTGACTCATTTTTTAGTGGATTCATTTCTTTCAACTACGTTTCTCAGATTTTTGTTGAGACGCCTTTGATTTTCTCTTGCAGCTTCTAGGTATCTTGAAAACAGTCAGCTGATACCATATTGTTAGAGAAAATAGATATGTATGAAATGCATTGTTATTGCTGCTTCTCCCTGTGTTTCTTTCTTCCCTCAATAGGAAACACCTGAGCCAAGTCATCCAATTATTGCATTGATGGCTCTTTAATCTGATTTGGATATAGAATGCTCCCTATGTGTTATGCAACTCTTCCAGTTGTTAGGCCCAACAGTTTAGACCCATAACACATATTTTCCTCCTACATCATTTGTTCTCATCTTCCACTCAGATTTGAGCCATTAACAAAATCTCTAATCCTACTGAGTTGAAACTCGGTGTAGGAAACAAGAGATAAAGTTAATAACGCAATCACTTCCTATTGTGCTCTGTTGCTCCCTTTCTTCATCAACTCTAGTACCTGATTTGAATCAATTGAAATTCTAGATCAAATCACTTCTCTACTTCGCATCCTTAGATGCCACTACCCCATGGATCGTATCTCCTTAAAACCTGAAACACATGAATCATCAGTTAATAGCATTTAAATATATAGGGAGAGGGGTTATCTCTTCCTGAATCCTCAAGATGAGGATTGCGGTTGATCTTGATGGGTTAACCCTTTGATTCTTTCTTGCAGAGCATCACACTCTTTCCTTGCTTCTTCTAGTTGCCTTGCCAACTTCAACTGCACTGGATATATGACTAAGCTTTCTTTACCCATATTTGGATCCTTTCTCTAATATGTAGATTCGACAGACTTAGCCTTTTTCACCATTTGGGGTTTAAACCCACTAGTACACATTTTTGTCTTTGATGTTCCACTGAAATTCCATTTCCCTTGATTCCTTGTCTGGATAGGAACCTCTCTACATTCCATCTTCCCCTGCTTCTTCCACCATTGCATGGATCTTGCACTTTCCTCCACTTTTCGCTGTGGAACACAACATGCAAATTTTTCCACACAATCTTTATTCATCTTTCTTTTATCAGATGTCTGAGTCACCACACTCTTTTTCCACAGTGGTGAGTCCTCCATTGAATGTTCATTCTTATTTATCACAGCTGGAGTAGATCTCCCCTTAATCATCCAGGTTTGTTCAAATTCTCTTCTTGAGATCTTTTTTGAGTATGATAGAGGAGGTGACTGATACACTTTTCGTTCAGCTCCTTGTGATTCCCCTAAGGCTCTAGGTCTATTCTTTACCTTACCACATTGTCTCCCAATGTAAGATTTTTCTTTATACATCACTGGAGTCAAGAATCTCTTTCTGGGTTGCTTTTACTTTCCTGCTTTCTTCTTGCTACACTCTCTGGCCAAATGCCGATGATCAGAACATATGAAACATTTTCTATTAAAGGCATACCTCATTTCATCACTTCTCTGCTGAGATGTTGATGCAACTTGTTTTATTCTTCTGGCATTGATCCCATGAGATTCCTGTCACATACTCATGGTTTGTCCCATACTTCCACAGTAATAGCATCTGATGAATGGTCTCATCTGAGAAACTCTTCTCTCTAATTTATCATGATGCTTCTTCTTATTCTAAGATTTAGTAATGTTTCTATTTTCACAGCCTGAAATGTATTCCTGAGCCTCTAAACAGAAGTGTGATGTGTGGCCATGAATCCCACAAAAATAGCACATGCCATCACTACTTCTTGGAACTATCCTCTTAGGCCTATCTCGAGTACCTATAGGATTCCTTTCACATCTGGAACTGTTCACAGTTCTCTTACCTCTAGATATCTTCACTGCGGTTTTCTTATTCTGCATAGGATTGGGATCATCATATCCAATTCCAGATTTTCCCAAAAAGGATGGCCTTTGGGAAGATACAATCCTTTCATGTTTCTCCTCTGATGTAGCATATTTGGATTTCATTTTATCATCACCTGCCGAAGGATAGTCAAATAATAAGTGCAGTGCATCCTTCAACATGGGCTTATCTTCACATTTAGATTTCTCCATTTCCTTCTTCACTAATTCTAGCTCTTCTTTCATCTTCTGAATCTTTACTTCACTTGATTCAAGTTGAGTATCAGGTTATCTCTTAAGATACTTTCCTCTACTCATCTCAACTTCCAATTCTCGTGTAAGCTTTTCCACCACTTCACTTTTCTCATTTACCTTCAATTTTTCTTGAAAAATAGAATTTGAGCAACATCTATTCTCTTGTTGTAGCCTTTGATTCTTCTGAACTAGTTCTGAAAGCTATGTCACAAGATCATCATTTTTGGATTTCAGATTCTAAACTTCATCTGACTTTTGATTCTCTTCAAAATCACCAGCCTTCTGTTTTCCTTTCATTTTAGCCATCTTTTGTAGTTCTTCAGCATGAGAATCATTCTTCTCTGTCAGGTTAGTAACTATGTCAATAAGCCTTTGATTTAAGACTCTTAGTTTTTTACCTCAATCTCTAATACTTTGATCCTAATTTCTTTAGATTTGACTTCTTCATCTAATTTCTGGTCCATTTCCTTTGTCATGTTAACGACATCAACTGGTGTCCTCCTTGAAACTTCTTCATCATCAGTGGTTTCAGCATCACTTTGAATTTTGAGTAATTCACTCGTTCCCATAGCATTATTGAGTGAATCTATCTTTTCCCTGTCTGATTCATCTAAGCCTTCCTTCAGCAAGCGGTTTTATTCTTTTAACTGAATCACACATTTTCCATACACACTTCCACACTGAGGAATACCACCTGACTTCGGGTTCTTCTTTGATGTTTTTCCCTTTTCCAGGGCACACTGAGATAAGAGCAGACTGATTCTTGAACCACACAGGTCGACTATAGCAAGTCAGAGCAAAAAAGTCAGATAAAAGCAACCATCCCTCTTATACCAATTGTTAGGACCAATAGGGGCCTATATACCCTGAGAGGGGGGGGGGTGAATCAGGGTATGGATATTCTTTTTCAAATTTCATCCTGCCCCGCTAGATCTTGACCTCTTTGTTACAAGGATCACTTTGTTTGCACTTGTGTGTATGTTATGATCACTTACTTTCTCCTTTATCTGATAATGATGCTTTAAATGCAATTCAGGCAAATAAACAGGAAGACACAGAGATTTTTACTTGGTTCACCGCAAAGGGCTACGTCGAAGGAGCATACGCCGACAAGTTGCCGGTCGTACCAATTCCACTAGACTTCACTATCTGTGGATTACAATGTTCGGGCTAGATCACTTCTATGACCAGGCTCACTGCCTATACAATGTTTAGGGTCAGCTCACTGCTTTACCAAGGGTCACTCTCTGTTTCTCTCTCTCTGGCTCACTGCCGGTGGAGAGGATCACCTTCTTCCTCTTCCTAAGCTCACTGCTCTTGGAAGGGATTCACTCACAGTTTATAGACCTGGAGGTCTCTTCATTTCCATTAAGGAATGCATCTTTCTCTATATTTAGATGCTCTGTTGAAGTTCAACTTTCATACATTGATGAATAGTACATTGCCTCTGACCACTGGGCGACAACCTTTGGAAAGTACCTTCGCAAAGCACCCTACTTCATGAAGCTCCAAATTTCGCGAAGCTCAACAAGCCTTCACGAAGCACCTGCCTTTTCGCGAAGCTCACTCGCGAAGCACCCTCGCAAAGCACTCTCGCAATGCTCAAGACGTGGCAAAGCAACGACCCTCACAAAGCTAAGTAAGCCAAAGCGGAGCTCGCTGGTTTCGCGGAGCTATAATAGCCGCCGCGAAGCACCTCTTTCGCGAAGCACACTGGCTCCGCGAACCACCTTCGCAAATCGAGAGCGAATGATCTTCTATGAAAATGCTCTCTACTTCGCTCGAATGGGTCGGCCTCTACTTATAGGCGATTCCACCGACCCTCGTCCCTTCCGCACGAAGTCAACGCCACGTCATCTCAAATCGCGAAGCTCTAATGATTCCACCAGAATTCTGCCCAAATCGCGAAGCACCACGGCACTTTGCCGTTCGCGAAGCTTGACGTAGTCCCGAAGAATCACCATCATCATACCATCGTGACTTCGCCGCGAAGCTCCCTTGCGAAGCCCATCATTCCTTCGCGCCTTCGCCGCGAAGCTCCCTCGCAATGCCCTTCACCGCAGCGATTCCCTTCATCCTCTGCCGTTCGCGAAGCTTGATGTAATCGTGAAGCATCACCGCCTTCATTCTTCTAGTCTTCGCGATTTCCAAACCATGCATCCTACCTTGTACTACTCTTTTGTACCATCTCCAGATCGTCCTTTCCTTTTTCATAGTTCTTTGTCAACATGGAATGTCAACAAATTCTCGGGAACTCGACAATTCTCCATGGAAACCTGCTTTGTCAACAAACACAATCAACCCAAAAATACTGCAATGTTACCTTGAGGGATTTTTGCCCATAAAATATTACATATATATCCATTATATATATGTACTATAATAGTACATAACATTTTGACATAACAAATTAAATGTACCGTTCATGGAGACGGTAAGTCGTACGTACGCATGAACGCTACTTCCATTTCTATTTCATATTTAATGGAATTAAAACATAATGATACATAATAGTATTTTAATTTCAGAATGGTATCATATATAATATCATTAAATATATCCTTTATACATACCACATATGGTTTTAACGAATAAAATCACTTTGAGGGGGCGGTAGTCCGCACTTCCTTAAATGAATATATCGTGTTTACCCATAATGGAAACCATAAAGGTATGCCATAAATGAAAAATACAGAAGATTAAGTAAAAAAATAAACATATTATATATCATATATAAATATAGTGTCATATTAATGGCCACCTTTTATGGTGTTAGAAGAATGTTGAACAATCATCATTTCGTGAGGCAGAAATTCGCCATCCACAGAAACAGTATGTTCTTTAACCATTAGATGTAGGTGTGTGTAAGTGTAGCTCGAATCCTTTTTATAAAAACATCCTAGTATATTGAAGATACTGTATTGGTTACAAAATAAATGAATAAAAAGAGTTTAGGGGGTTGGAGAAGAAAAATAAAACAAAAGGACACAAGTGAAGACATTACCTTAAAATCCGGTAACTCCCATGTAAAAATTGTTTTAGTAAAACATCTCATGTTTGTGTCATTTTTACTTTAACATTAAATAAAAAGGTATTTATGTCATTTTCCAACCAAAGTGGCTTAATGGGGTCCCCAAGTTGAGATATGGATTGTCTTGGTCGGCCATGACACATCCAATGATGTTAGGACATGTGTCTAGGTCATTTAATATTATTAAAATATTATTTTTACCTTAAATTACACTAATTACCTCTAATCGCGATTAAAAACTTAATAAGTTACTATTCACCAAAAAATTATTCTAATCCCATTGAACCACATTTTATTTCTTAATGACAACCATGTATGTCGGATTTTTGAAATTAAAAACACAAAGATAGAAAAATTTCATTTAAACGGAAAAATCAGTTTTTATAAGTACCACTTAGTGGTTTCACTATTCATCAAAAATTGAAGTTTTTTAGAAAATTACCAAAAATTCACCCTAATCTATATTTGATATTATGAATTCAAAAATTATATCTATTTTAAAAAATTCAAAACATATAAGTTGCATTAATTAATTTAATAATTAATTCCCACTGTCAAAACAAATTGCGTGTTTTTATGAAACAAAATGTATCAAAAGATTGGCACTAGTTTAAGTCCGATTTCAAAGTGAAATTAATTCCAAAGAACACTATTGGATTAAATGGAAAAAATATATTCTAATTTAACTTTAAAACCAATTCAAAATATAATATAATCATATAAATAAATTATATTAAAAAGAGGTTTTGAATTAAAATACAACATTTTCACTATTCATTAAAAATTGATCTTTTTCGGAAAAATACCAAAAATTTACACAAAGTAAATTTTGATGTCCCGATTCAAAAAAAGAATTTTATGTTGTCATATATTACACATAAAATTGTCTTAAAGTGGATTTAAACGAGGTTCGCCATCAAAAGGTGGTTAATCGACCTTTTAAAGAATATTGGAATGTTTACGCTTAAAATTGGATTCATTCGCATTTTTAATACTATAACATTTATTGTAAAGAGTAAAAATATTTGACAAACATATATAATCATTTTTTAGTTAGTTCTGTTCATTCCCACCACTACAACGGCTAGGCGTTAACTACCATTTAAAATAATATTATTAGAACCTAAGATTCCCAAGAAACTCGTTGTTGCGTGTTGGGTATGCCATCGAGCATAGCATCCCCTTTAAGGTAATATTAATATTTTATTCAAAAATATGGATAAATATAAAAATGTCATATTATTTATTTACCTGGGGTGTTACAGATAAACTCTTATTCATTCTATATATTATAAATGTTTAAACTGATGAAATTTTTGTGAATCCCAATTATTTTTCATGGGTACTACTATAGTGAATTGATTAAATGTTTAAGAAACCCATTTTGTTTTAACGGGTTATGATTCGATGATATTATGATTATTTTATGATATTTTGGAGCACATAATTATTGTTTTCATTCAATGATGTGTGGGAACTATTTCTCACTCTAATTCGTTGGGTAATTCTTTATTTCTTTTGAAATATAAATGGTGAACAATATGATGGGATTGATCTACTATGGGAAAGTAGTGTGTACTATTCAACTAAATTAAATAGATGAATCATAATCCACAATTGGAGATAATTGATAAGTCTTGATCAATAATATTAATAGTTATGGTAGTAAACCTTGTCATAATAAACTTTATTCTATATATATGATAGTTCCAAACAATTATGAAATACATTTATGGAACATAACTTATTTTTTATGATTTCTGTCTCTTATATAATATGTTTACCAAAATGATCATATTTTATTACATGAGTCAGTTTCGTGATCCAAGATTTTTTCAATATTATCTTCATAATATATGATCAATATCACATAAACATATGCTTATCTTATTTTTTATAGGATTATAGATTTATATATTTTTGGATTACATTTAATATGTATCTAGGATCACCCTTTATTTTATTTCCATCCCTAGTTTATGTATAATTTATTAGGTAGGGTATTCCAAAGATGAGTTTTATTTGAGAAGATTTTGTGTGATATGTTTAAGATCATTTGTGATGTAATAATTTAGTTTATTTAGACTTTAAATACTGTAAACTATTACGGTACTCAGTCATGTGTATAGAAATATATCGAATATTCATCTAAAAATATGTGATATTAATGTAGGAGTAGTTTTTGGATCTATAGTATTTATAGAAACGTTATTCTACTTCCAAATAAATTTTTTCTCTTATTATAAATATTTATATCTAGATATATCCAATCTTGAATAAATACATTTATTTTCAACAAATCACAATCATCTCTCTATCTCCCCTTTATCTTCTATAGTTTATTGGCTGAGCTACAAATTTAGAAATATATTGGGTCATTACACCTTCATTATTCTAAAAAATAACCTCAATACTGCATTAATCATGGAATTATGTTTTATCCGTAGATAAATGATAGCTCCATAGTATGTCCAATAAAAGGAATCAACTAGCTAAGTCACCTATTTAGTATCATAATAGATGGTGTTGTCATAATACTTTAATAAATATAGTTATATCCTCTACCTCATATATAAATCAATTTCAATCAATATATATTTATTATTTTTTAGGATTTTTATATATTTTACACTTTTTTTACATATAAAATTACCTAAAATCCCGAATGAAAATTCTATTTATTCTAATTATAAATCATGAGTAATGTAATTATGTCATTAATCATTAATTTTCTAGATATATATTGAATAAAATTCTCATTATGTATTAGGATACTATGAATACCCTAATTTTAGAAATAATATAGATGCCAAATCCATTAACTCATACAGGATAGGTTAGTATATGTTCAATAACCAAATTTATCTTGATATGTTAGAATATATATTTAAACACTTAGATCCATTTAAACATTATCATCTATTCATATTAATTAGTTAGTTGGTTGGTAAATCATTGAAAATATTCAGAATTAATTAATAGAACCCAAATAATCCATTAATAATATAGATATACATCATAGATTAATCCCTATACGATTCATTTATGTAACTAGTAATGGAAATTTCATCTAAAATACCTTTACATGTGACAATATTCCACAAAAATTCTAATTTTTATAGTAAAAATTAACTCTTATATATTATGGAATCTGAAATTTTTCACATAATCATAAAATATTATTTTTACCTCTTACATGTTTTAGAATAAATAATAATACAATCAATAAAGACTTCCTCAAACTTGTCATTGTTATGCTAAAAGACTCTATAAATTAAATACATAAATAAAACTGGACTACTTATTATACTTATTCTACTATCAATAAATCATAGAGTACATAACTAGTTTAAATAGGTGTTCTTATACAATATCCCTTAAAGACCCAAATTTTATGATAACTAGATATTGTGATAATCATTAACATGTGTGATGCACAATGATGTTTATTTAATAGATCACAAATTATAAGCAAAGGATATTTATTATAATAATAATACCATTTATTTATCCATAATCAATGAATAATATGATATATCTATCCTACTACATCAAAAATAAAAAAATTGAATCTTAAAGAGACCTAATGGTATTGGTAAACCTTGTAAAAACAAAAATTTTGTACCACAAATTTGATTTCTACTTTTTTGTACTGGCATAAAAAACATGTGGTCACATTTGGACTAATCTATCAGTTTAGTAGCATGGTAAAATACAAAACATATATTCTTAATTTATTTCATTATAAATTAAATATAATAAATAAAAAATTGTTTTTCATTATTGAACATCATTCAATGATTTCTTATTCATATCCTAGGTAAAGGAAACAAAGAAAGGGTGAGCTCAAATTCTCTATAAGGGATACATATAGTGGAAAATATAATGAGAAAATAAAAATTAATTAACAAGTAAAGGTAAAATATTTAAAAAACATGTTATTTAATCAATAATATGAGAATGCAATGATTCCAGGGATAATATCAATGTAGCCGTCTCATGATTAATAATAATATAATTCTCAATGAATTAAGTGTATAATATCTATAGCCATGATATCAACATCATGATATATTTATCATTTAATCTATGTTCCATGATAGTTTAATTGATGGTTACGCACACAAAAACCTATTTAATACTTTTGACTAAATAATTTGTTTCAAGTGACCTGTCAACACATCGAGGAACATTATAATTCTTATTCCCACCCTTCACTGCATGTCCAACATATTCCAAATATATTGGATGATAAATTTAATTCATAAAAATTATTCCTTATCAAAATATATTTATATTGAGGATTTGTATGGGGAATATGGCTCCTAGATATTCGTTATTGATAACACACCTACAATAAAATAAAATTTATTGTTTGAATTTATGAAATGATTTCTTGTCGATCCATGAGATTTATTTCAATTTCATGGATTGACTTCATCCATGATTTGATAAATCCTTCATTGAGGTGGTGTTTTCATCATTTGAAATAAATAATAATATAGTGGATAACGTAAATCATTTGGGTGATTAACAAAAAATAGTTCTTCTAAAGGGAAAAGGCATACCATTCATGTAGGTACTTCATGGATCATATCACTACAAAGACTCTCGCTCAAAGATAGTTATGTTAAAAAATCATTTAAGAAGGTCTATTATTTAATACCATAGACCCTGAACCACTTCATAAAAGTCTTGATATTTGAAAACTCTTTATCCTTTGTGGAATTATATATGAAAATGGAGATAAGACATTGTCTTTCATAGATCTTATGTCAAGAATCTCACATTTCTAGAGATAGAGAAATTTTAAATTGATATCAATTGAAAGGGTAATCATATAAATCAATATAGAAATTAAACAAAATATATATTAGGAATGGATATCAGGAACCATGCATAGGATCCAAGTGTTCCATGCATACCATAATGGGATATCAGATTTAATCCCTTCATCCAAATAAATTATATATCATAAATTCGCATCATCCATTATTATTTTAATTGTGTATTATTGAACCAAAAACATCAAAATAATATTAATTATTTTATAATAATTCCTTTAAAATTTGATCTATGTAATATAAATGGGGAGATGAGAATATAAAATAGGATCCTAGTTTATGGAAATATCGAATCAACTATACTATATGTTACTAGAATCACTGAAAATGAACACAATGCTAAAATTTTGGTTGATTATGAATACATATTTCCTTTATGTTATATTTATAGAAGTATTGGACATTTTGTTTCAATCAATAGGTTTATTTAGATGTATGTAAAATATGATCATTATATAAATACATCTAAATAGGTTAATAGGAATATAAAAAGAATAAACATTTTTCATTGATAATGGTGTACCAACAATGAAAAATGTTTTTGGAAAATAGGTATAGATTAAAAATGTCATTATACCTAATTTAAATGTTGTTGTTAAAAAAATATTGGTTGAACTTATTACTATGTAGGAAAAGGTGAATTAACATTCA
This sequence comes from Viscum album, assembly GCA_963277665.1. Taxonomy (NCBI): domain Eukaryota; kingdom Viridiplantae; phylum Streptophyta; class Magnoliopsida; order Santalales; family Viscaceae; genus Viscum; species Viscum album. The sequence continues at coordinate 1,217,507,257 of OY728137.1, forward strand.
ATTATAGCCATTGAAATTTCTCTATTCATCTTGAATCTTGTTAACTCTATTCAAATTGAATAAGATCTTGAAAAAACCTCACCACAATATTGATGTTATTTCTTTTCAATTTTATAAAATGAAATTTCTTATCACCCCTTATGAGGAATGTTTATCATATTACACTCTATTTCCTCAATAATTTTATAATACTACTAAATAATATGATTTATCTATAAAGGAACGATTGGAAGAAATATCCATGGATTATAGTATTCTTTGATCAAGGTTGTATGTTGGAATCACCAAAGGGAATTCATATCCTGCAATTGAAAAATTGACTTTTGTTGACCAATGAGCTACCCTAAAGAAACTTATGAAATGTAACAGTGAGGATAAAATTTTCCCTTTACCTGCTTTAATTCTTATTAAGTAAAATCGTAATTCCATCATCCAATATCATTAAAATTACCATCATGTCATGTGTGATGATGGAATACCCAATAAAACATCATCACCTATATATAAGAAAAAAACCACTGCTCAAAACTGTTTATCATCAATATATGATGGTAAATTTAATTGTGATATTATAATATTTTTTAAGACTATAAATAATGATTATACTAAATATCCTTATGATAAAATAAATGGTGTAGTTAGGGATTCAAAAATATTGGAGAGTGATTTTAGTTCCAAGGAAATGGAACTTATAAATGAGCCATGTGCTGATGTTATACTTACCCCAACACTAATTATTTATGAGAATATCCAAAATGTCTCTATATAAGTCTCTATTAATAATGAAAATGATGAAACTCTTATTCGTGGTACAAAAATCCTTGTCGAACAAGGAAATAAACTAGAAAAAAGAAATTGAGAAAGAATAGGGGGGTTTCAACCCAAAACCCAAATATAGATGTATATCCTATTATGGAACAATCATGTCCTAGAAAACTCTAAAATAACATTCTTTTTTAAGATCATTATCATGAATAATAAGCATGGTCTTTTGGGGTAGTTTAAACAATAACTTTTCTTTCCATCAATGTATTCTTATTATTATAATATGGGTTATCATATAATTGAATTTAATCTATGTCCTAAAGACATTAAAAGAAAAAGGAAAATTTCACACTTGATCCAAGATGGATTACCTTTTCTTATTTTTCCTGAATTTATAGTCACTATTGGAAACACATTAATTACAATACAATATTTCTACTATTTCATTTATGCTTTCAACGGTTACCAAGATAGAAGGGAAATATGGAAGATAATTCATCTCTTGATCATGTTAATCACTGAATCATTTAATCTACAAAGATACATGGGTGTTATCGTCAATCTAGATGAGAATATGGGTATGAGTCATTCTTCTACATCAATCAGAGAATTCAAGATATGTATTGAAAATATAAGTCTTTATGATGTGAACTTTGTAGGTTCCAAATACACTATGTATAGAAAATAACTTAATAAAATTGTGGTTGCAAAAATAGACAAGTACTTTTTCAATGAATAAACACTTGATGTTTCGGCATACATATATTTTTCTACTCATGCAATAATGAACTCAGAGTATCATATATTTTCCATGAATCATGTTACAAGATATGTGAACCCACATTTTCAATCTACGGTCAACAATTATTGGACATTTGATCCTAAATTTCAATAGATTATTTAAGATAATAGGAGATCTCACAATTAAGAAAATGATTCATATTATTGTAATTGAAAAATTAAATTTCTCATAATAAGGTTGAATAAATGTTGGATAAATTGTTTTATTGATTATGATAAAAAAAATTCATCTCCTTAAATCCTCTATTAATAATAGCCAATGGAAAAACAGTTCTAATTTTTTCATAGGCATTGAGTAAGAAAAGGTCATATTCTATGAACTAAACAACCTTTAAATGGTAATGGGTGGAATGTAAATAAATTTTTTAAATTTATTTAGCTTAATAAAGGTGACTAAAACACCATTTTTCAAATCAATTCAAATATCCATGAATTTTAATAGGCCTTTGACAATTTTTAATGATTATGGACAATTAATAAATATATGATCATGTTGCTTAATCAAGTACTCACTTTTTGTAAAAATCACTTCAATTGACCCACCACTAGAATAAAATTAATTGAGAATATTATCCATATGATTTTTATTCAAGAGGAAAAATCTAGTATTAGTGTTATTCCATTATAATTTGAGATTAATGAATCTATTTTTGGTGTAATTTTGGGAATCTATTCATGGCTATATGGATTCATGAACTAATTCTTTAAATATTGTTGGGAGATTACTCCACTTGTTGTTTGATGACTTTTCAACAAGTTATTTAATGACTTAAAATTCACTTGTGAAATCAATTATCAATTTATATATCCCATTTCTAATCTGAAAAATATTAGTTATATTCATATCATTAGGATAGTGTTTCTAGTTAACAAAAAAATATTATTATAAAAAATATTTCTAAAAATAATATCACCATTACCAACAAGATTGCCTCATAAAATAATGTTTTTATTTATTAATTAAAGAAACATAAATGATTATCTCATCACGTATTTTTATTGTATTAGTATTCTTAGTAAATCCATTATGGGAGGTTTCATTGATTTGAAGCATGATGTTAAAAAATATTTTGATACAGTGGACTAGGGATTCATATACAAGGTCCTCTCCTATTTTGGTTTTGATTAGTCTTTCATCTAATAGGACAAAATCATTTTGAGTTCATCACACATTTCAGTTCATATTATTATCTCCCATTAGAGACACATCACATGATCTATGGCTACCATAAATGGTGATCCCCTCTAGGTAATTTTATCTCTCTTATTCTTATGTTTACATAAGGGTACTTTTTTTCTATGTTAGAGTATCAATAGATCATGGAGGTCATAGAATTATAAATCCTTACTAAGTTAATCGATCAAAAATATATAACATTATTTAGAAGATATTAGATTTAATTTAAAGCCACTATGATTCTTGATATCTATATATGTTTTTTGGTTAAATCTTGAAATATTATTTAGATAGATTAATCAATTTGGCCTTACCTTAAGGTATCATTATTTTATATTTTTCAACACTCCCACTAGATGGTTTACAAAAAATTTTCTCTTAATTAATGTTTATGAAACATGATAGGTATACCTCTGTATAACCACCTCAATCAAATTGAACCATCTATGGGTAAATCATCTTCAATAAAGTATCAACTGGATAACCCCCTTGTTATTATTTTTTTATTATCAAGGCATTTTAGCCAATTATTTTTTTTAGGGCTGATAATTTTATCATGTAGAAATCACAAAAAGAGGTTCTCAATTTAATGTAGAATTAACTTCTTACAGCAAATATATATGATAATAAATGGGATATAAATATTTATAGAGGATGGATTTATCCTTTTAGGTTCAATAAGATGTAGAGTCTCACTCAATAGAGGATCAGGGTTGTCTCTTGCATTTACTATATTGGAATTTAATTATTCTCCAAGTGTTTCTTTACAAGCATCACATGAAGGATATTAATCATATCTCTTTGAGTTTTTTATACCATTAACAATATGAAATTTATTTTCCAGTCTATATTATGTCTATAATTCTTGTAAATAATCCATAATGTATGACTTCAAGGATTGCATCAATATCCCCCCTCTCATTATAGCTCCTTAACATGAAGATGGTGGCAGCTGGAAATGTTATCTGTACCATATAGATCATCCAAATATAATTGATTCATGAGATTTCACCAGTGAATATTCAATCATATAGTATGAATATTATGTGTTCAATGAAAAATGTAAATTTTCTTCTAATGGTTTACTGAAACAACTCGATTAATGATCTCATGATTATCATGTTCTATAGAACAATATGTAATTTTCAACCACCTATGGAACTCTTGATGTGATTTGTAATCCTCTATTATTTTAATGGGTTAAATAACATATGAATAGGGATTTAAGAGGATATACAAACAATATTGGATTTGTAGTGTTATTGAAAAATCATAGCGGTGTAGATATAGGATGTATCTATGGTCATTTGTTGATACCATATCTCTTGAATTAAAATTTTTTTTCATGGGTAATACGATTGAAAGGGAAAATCAATGGGGATGGTGGAACTTAAGGATGGAATTTATCTACATAACTATTTTTTATGTTGGGATCATGTTTACTGGATAAAGTTATTGGATGTAAATTTTTTTTAAAGATAGTTTTCATTTCATGAAAAAAATGATAAATAAATACCCTTGATAAATGTCATAGAAAATATGACGATTCATTGAAAATATATATTTCTAAAATATCATAAGTTCTTTGGATAGCTTGTGATGTAATCGTTATGAAGGAAATTAGGAGTAATGACGATGTCAACCATATTTCTGTTTTATTGGATATAAAGATGGAGATAGATGACAAGGAAGTTAAAATACATTTAATGATACACCTAAAGATGTTAAAGATGATAAATAAATGATTAAAATAATAATAGATAAGTTTCAGGGAATTCTTAAATGATCAAAAATCAGTTTTGTTGGTGTTTCCATATAATATTTTTAATGTAGTGATGTTTCAAATTGTTTTCTAAATAGTTTGGACTCAAAATTAGGAGTTTTTTTGGAAATAGACTATTTTCCTAAATAGATATCATATTTTTTAGAGTAGGAAGTAGAGCTCGTGGATCGTAAGCTAATTCCATGTAAAAATGAATGAAAATCAGAATATTATGGATTTCCACAGAGCATATCTAAAAGGGCAGTGAAGCGCGCTACGCAGACCACATAGGAAAAAATGGTTCATTAGAGGTTCATAGTTTTTGGAAAGATTTAGGTTTTTGGAATGTTCATAATTTTCATATGAGATGTAGCTTATAATTTTTGGAATCTATTGGCTTTCATGAGGAATGAATGATGATACACTGACCGGGGAGGAAAAAAAGGTTGTGGAAGGATCATAGTCTACGTTGAAGGTCATCCTAGATGAATGTTTTTTTATAAATAAAATTAGAGGGATATGATTATTTATTTTATTATATAATGTAAACTAATCCCAATATTACACGTGAGCTAGTTTTATATGAAGATACTATCTTTGAATGTTGAATTTTGGATATTTCCATATTGGTTTACGAAGAAGAATCCATTAAAGTAGAAGAGTTAACATAGGAAATAATTTCACAAACAGATCGTTCATGAGGCTAGTTTATGGAATAATTTTGTGTGGATATGTATCATGTAATTGATAGGGAAAATTTTAGGAATTGTGGTATTTTATGAAATCATTCCATGTAGTGAAACTAATTTCATTGTGGTTATAAGAAGTTCATGGAAGAATCTAGACAGTTCACGGAGGGCTGATAGTAGTTCATACCAGCTTCTAGGAAAGAAATATAACAATTGTTTTTATATGTCATATTTCTCGAAGTGGATAAAGAAGAACCACAACTTTTTATTGTGTCATATTGAGCTATAATAAGTACATGCTCTGTTGTATTATATTCATAGTGTGACATTAGTTTAAGGTCACATATTACTCATTGTATACCTCCTCAATGAATTTTATTTTTTTATGGATTGTGTGCTATTGAATTGTTTTCAAATAGTATGAAGGATGCAGATAAATTTATTAAATAGTGATCCCTATAAATTTTTGTGGTCCTACGGATGTGTGGATAAATTGTGATTAGTATGGAATAAAATCCATAAAAAGAGCCGAAGGTTTTTTCATATGTAAGGAAATATAAAATAAAAATTACTCATTGGTTCGCCCCTCCACCTCTTAGTTGTACATGAATACTGACTAGGAAACTTCAATGCAATCCATCTGAAATGGTTTTATTAATCCATCATGGATGTTGAAATATTAATGGATCAAATTAATGGAGACTCATTCAACCATAAGGTACATAATAACACATAATTATCATCGTAATATTTTTATCGTTGGTGGGATTGAATATAATGAGTTCACCACTAATGGAAAAACCATTCCTAATGATTCACATGATTAATTTTCATCTCCATGATAATCAATTGTATTAAAAGGATATATGTTTGAAATTTTTATTCATTCAATTTCATATTAATTAAAGGATACATTCCCATCAAGACATGATGTTACACTTCAATTATGAAAATATCTTTGTATTGATAAATTCAAAAAAAATCAATATTTACCCATTAAATCTAATAAAATTCATAATAAAACATCATATAGATAAATTTTAAATGGTTTGGATTAAATATTAGCCAGCGTAACCTATTTTAATAAATTTTTTTTAAATAATTTGAAACAATACTATTTTCATAAAATATCATTAATTTCATTTCTAACAGTAATTATTTATTTTGATATTAGAGAAACCAAGATAAATATAAAATTTCAAATAATCCTTTCACACATCCATATTATGATATATAAATCTATAATGTTTTTAAAAAAAATAATTCAACAAAATTATATTCAATTCAATAATTTGATAATTATTTATTTTATGTTTCAATTACTTGAACTAATATTTTGTCAGTGTCTTGTAAGAATATAATGTAATTATACAAAAATAAAAAATAAAAAATAAAAAATAATTTATTTATGGCTAAAATAAACATTATTATTCGTTAATAACATATTATTATCACTATGTAAACAAATAAAGTAAATTGAAATCATGATATTGACTTTTGGGAATTTTCATTACTTAAATTAATATATATGTCATTATTAAGGTCAAGTGGAAAAATATATATATTATAAAATTTGAGATGTATCTAGATAAATTCAACATACGAAATAAAATATAGTAAATTATTGGTTTTATATTGAGATCTTTTCTAATAATTGTTCCCATTTTAATAAATCATACCCTTAAGAAGGTGATAAATATTAACCACAGTTTCAAATTATAATGAACAAAAATAAATTTGTCCTATTTTCCAAGTATTGACCAAATAATTCAACATATGGTATCTATTTTTTAATATTAAATATTAAAAATTATAATAAATGAATTTAAATTAAAATACATAAAACCAAAGAAAATATTGTTTTTAGAAAAAATGTTTTTAAAAGTATAAAATAAAACTTGTTTTAAAATCATGAAATTTTTTAACTCAAATGTAAATAATAAGAATATTTAAAATAAAATATATCATTTTTTTCTTTAGGATTGAATTCAAAATATAAAAGTAATTTTCAATTACTTTATTTAATGATAATAAATGAGAGTATTCAAAATATCGATATTCGACATTATTGACAAAAAATCAATAATTTTAGAAAAAACAAAATATTTATTTAAAATTTAATTTTTTAGTAATGATTTCAAAAATAATGTTCCTTTAATAAAATATAGTTTTGAGAATATTTAAAAAATAATTAAAATTTTCATGAGAAAAATCTAATAAACAAACATTTTTCAATAAAATACTATTTTAAGCATAAAATCTATTTACTAAAAATTGAGTTCTTTTTTCACTAAGAATTAATATATATATATATTTAGTATAAAAATTATAAATATATTCTATAATACAATTAATCATATTCATACCCACCCATTCAATTGCTATGTTATAAAATTCACATTTAAATAATATTATTTTTATAAATTATCTCAATTCCATTAATGATTGATATTGAGTGTTATGTAATATATATATATTATTATTCAATAAAAATAATTTTTACGGGTGTTACATTATTACCCCTAAATAAATTATTTATTTTTAATTTTTTCTCATTTATCGAGGGTTCAATATTTGGAAATACCGTTATTAAAAATGTAAATAGTACAAATAGAAAATAAAACAACGTCAACAATGGGGATGTAGAAAGGATTAAGGTTCTATGATATAATAGATAATTGATTTCTTATATTCAATTTAAACTAGTGGGAAGTTAAATTGTTGACATTAATGATAGTAATATAATACGAGAAAATATGTACATTGATAGTGATCATGATCATGTGAATGTTAACTTCTAAAAAACCAATAAATAGTGAGGGGTATAGAGACCATAAATTCATTAGATATGAAGTTAAAAGGATAAACTTTTCATTAAAATTCCATTTTCCCCACAGTGATGAATTATTTAACAAATAATATTGAACAATTATAAATCGTACAGACTTGATTTACTTCTTTCCCGTAAACAAAATTTCATCACACAATTATACTTAAATGAATTTTCACTAAATATTTTATCTAATGAAATGTTTATTCATGATAAATTTTTATGCCTAATGTTATAAAATTATCTTTTAATATAACATAATATCCATAATTATATAATAATCCATTCCTTATTTATTTAAATATTTTAAAAATCCAAAAATTGATACCACAATTTTTCTAAAATAATAGATTAATCTGTAAAACCTCTATAATTAGCCTTAATGTTAATATTAATCTTTTTCATAAATACATATGATTAATACTCGACCATAAATATTTTTTTCAAAATTCAAAGCAAAAAAACTAATATATTTGATCAAGAAAATTTCCCTCTACAATATAATGTATCTCATGATGTCACATATAAATCATGGGAATAACCTAATCATTAATTCTATTAAAACGATATTATAACCATAAATAACAAAAAATTTCAATAAAAATACATATTATTTAAAAATTTAACACAATACTTATTCTTAAAATAAATTCACGTCCTCCCAAATATATTCCATAAGTGAAACAAAAATCATTAATGATGACCTAAATCACATTTTCATGAAATAACTAAAATGTATAATGGATACCAATAATATAACATTTACTTAATCAATGTTAATAATATATTAATCTAAAATATTCAATATTAACACAACATCAGTCAAAAATTAATTATCATTCTTCCCTTAATCACATGTTCCCCAAAAAATTACCATATCATTGAATCTCTTTTCATGGAAATTAGTATAGTTTTTCATATCACTTCACATCCATAATGAATAACTTATTAGGAATTATCCTTAGTTTTTTCAATATTCTTATAACCATTATTTCAATACTATAAAAATTCTATAACACAATTCCTTAATACCAATACAAAAACACTTATATAAATTTACATTAAATATTAGTATATAATAGGTCCTTACATGGTATATGAGTTAACAATTTGATTAAGGAATTGACTCATACAATTTCAATGTTTTCAACAAATAATATAGTGAACTATAAATAATACATTAAGATCCATCAATATTTTCATTTTTCATTCAAAATTACCTTACGTTTTCCTTTTCCTTCCACACACAAAACTTTTTCTAGTTATTATGAGACATTTACCTAAGTGCATTGTGATATACACCCAACATATGGGAAAATATAATTTATTCCCTCCATGTACATCATGAAATCCATTTTTTTATTATGAGGTGTGTTATAAAACTCACCTATTTTAATACTTTTAATTATATAAAGAGAATCCAAATTTAGTATAATTGAAATTTTCACCTTTTATATTCATTTTAATTTGATTTATTCTATGCAAAAGAATTCCGTTGTCCATTAAATTCAGTGTGTTAAGGACTCCCTCTATTTCCATCCATCGAATGAAATAAAAGATAATAGAATTCGAAGTAATACAGAAAGTGGGAGAAAAAATGTTCATTAAAATCACATATTTTATATCTAAATCTTGACATGTTCATTTAAATATAAGACATGTTTAGTTTATCTAAGGTCAATCATGGTTATCATATATTCAAATCCTTCACAATGGTTTATAAATAAAATATGATTTAAACCAAGAATATAAATTGGTAGTGCCAAACAAATATTTTAGTAAGGTAACATTTACTATGCAATAGAATGAATGATGAGATGTATTCACCAACTAATTTTAGGAGTATTACATCTATATAAGTATATGGAAAAACAATATCTACATATATTATCAATATAGGTACTTGTTTCTAATAAAAACACATAATTTATACCATACAATACATTAGGATGTTATCATATTCATACAACTATATCCAAAGTTTTTGGTAGGGGTATGTTCCCAAATCTATTGTTGACTAAATATAGTTCCCAATTATTCATCTAAAAATCCATAGATACAAACTATAATAACTCAAACTATATTAACCCATATTTAATATATAATTTATTACATTGTCATAAGATACAAGTGATAACTTCCCACAATGACTTATGATTTTAATTTTCTTTAATAACCATATAATAACATTCTCACCTTATGACGTTGGAGATAAAATATAATACATAACAAATAAAATTGGTGAACATCCTTGAAACCCATTAAAATATTTATTAACTATATCATAAGGAATGGAAAAAAAATAATAGTGACATCTAATACTAAATAATGGTTACATACAGTGGAATATATAATCCATAAAAAATATATCGTGGCATATAATTTAAAAAAACCATTTAATAAATAACATGGACATGAAATGAATCCATAGATAATATTAATTATATAATATCATGGATAATAATAACTAAACTATTAAAAAAGATGTGAATAATATAGAAAATTATGATCTCATTGAAAATGATATATTTACCATTATATCCTTGTTCCATGATAGTTTAATCTATGGGTATCTATACACAATAATCCCATTAAATACATTTACCAATCTACTTTGTCTGGTGAAAATGTCAATGCACCAAAGGGGATATGAAATTATGGATCACACTAATCCCTAAATTTCTAAAAAATTAATCATATATTGAATGAGAAATATAATTAAAAAAATATTCCTTAATAAAATATGTTTATATTTAGTAAAGGATACATAATATAGATATTTCCTCAATCTATTAAATAAATTTTATAAAGAACCATAATTCAAATGCCCATTGTGATATTCTCCCAAATATATGTGGGTATGGTTAGTGGTGGCATAATACCCATATAATTTTTCCTCTCAGCCTTAAATTACTATCATACAAGTCACATGGATGTATATTTATAAATCTCCCATTTTCATATTGTCCCACCAAAGGTTTTCTCAGAGATCATGATACATCTTTGTGCTCCCTAAGTAAATAGATAAGTTCAAGCCATGTGCATCATTCAAAAATCCTTATTTATATCTGGATAGGATGGTACACATAATCTTTTCTGAAATCATACAACTCATTCCCAAACAATCATGAACTCCGAGGACTTCCCAATTCTAATAGCTTCTACACACCTCTTTTCTTTGAGCATCCATTATTTTCACCATGAGGGATGGTTGAGAAATCTTTTGAGGAAGGATAGATGATGTTACTCCTAGAATGATTCCCATGTCCATCCTTTGTAAATATACGAATATCATATCCTTTTCAATTATCATCATTGATAAAGATATAGGACCCTTTCTACCCAGAGCATCTGCAACCTTACTTTCCTTACCATGACGGTAGTGGATTGAGGAGTCATAATCCTTGATGAGCTATATCCATCTTCATTGGATCATATTAAGATATTTATGTGTGAATATATATTTTAGAATAATTTGATTAGTATATATCTCACAATTATACTCATATAGATAATTCCACAAGATTTCCAACGAAATGATCACAACTGCCAACTTTAGATCATATCTGTGATGGTTTTGTCATGGAGTTTCAGTACCTTGAGGCGTAGGCCATCACATTATAATTTTTTCCTTTAACAGAGAGTAATACCTTCATTTTAGCATAATTTTACACCAGAAAGAGTTCTACACTAGATTGGAATTTGAGTAATTGCATAATAACTATCCTCTTTTACAACTCCTTCAAACAGTCTCACATTCTAGTGTCCAGAAAAACAATACTCCCTTACGTGTCTTCATGGTCAATGGGTTTGAAAACATTGAAAATTTAATCACATATCATCAATAATATCTAGATAGTTGCAAAATTATGTGTATATCCCTTACATATGTGGTCCTAGGACACACTTCAAATGCATTTGTTTTGGAAGGGTCCACATATATCCCATAGTTAGTGATAACAAGCCCTAAGAATGTTACTCCCTCCATCCCGAACTAACATTTACAATAATTTTCAAATATCTTCTCCCTTCTCGAATCTTTTAATGTTTTATTCAAAAGCTCCTCATGTTCCTATTTTCTCTTTGGGTATATCAGAATATCATCAATAGATACTACCAAAAATTTCTGGAGGTAATCAATAAATATTATATTCAACAGAACCAATAAACTTTTGGGAGCATTAGTGAGTCATAAGGGAATTAATATGAATTTTTGGTGTCCATACATTGTTCAAAAGGAATTATTTGGAATATCTACTTCCTCACCTATAATTGGTGATATTCCAACTGAAGTTCCACCTTAGAGAATTAACAGACCCCACGAAGCTGATGGAATATGTCATATATCTATTTAAGGGGATACTTTTTTGTTATCATGATTTTATTGAGCTCATGATAATCAATGCATATGACCATTTATCCATCCTTTTTTGTATAAAGAGGATAGTTGAACCCCATGGTAAAGCACTTGGGAATATAAACTCCTTCTCCAGATCCTCCTATTACTGCTTCTTTAGCATTTCCAGCTCAATGGTTTTCATTTGAAATGGAGTCATCAATATAGGCTAATATCCAGGAATAAGTTCAATTGATAACTTAACCTCTCGTTCTGGGGGATGTCTAGGAAACTCTTCAGGGAACACATAAGTGTAATCCATCTTGATGTTCATGTGTTCAAGAATGATTATATCTTTATTTCTGAATCATTTTTGTGTAATATTATTTATCATAAGAATTCAATGTCCACACTTGAGATGATGATTCTAAAGGAGATTCATCTTCCACATTGCACATGTAATGAACTGGAGGATTCTTCGAGATATGAAGAGTGATCTCCCATCCCCAAAATTTGATGTTTCCATTGATTAAATCTTGACAATCCATGAACATAATAGTGTCGAACTTTTCTAAATGATGTATTATAAGATTTTCTCAGAGGTTCAGTCCACAAACATTGACTGGGGAGTAATTTTAAACCATGGAAAAAATAATTACCCTATTCACTATTCTCATGTATAACATTTCCTCCAAATTATGAGTTTGAATTTGAATAGTTATAATAAAAATGAAATATATAAAAACATGCATAGAACCGGAATCAAGTAATAACTTTGGTATTCATGAATGAATAACTAGAACACCTATCACCACATAATTTTTTGTCTCCAACTCAGTAGTAGTGATATTATAAACCATTCTTTTTTTCCTTGGAGGATGTTTTTGATTTCATCTGACAAAAGATGGATTAATGAAATTGATTGCATAATACCCATGCTCCTTTCAATTGTAACACAGCACAACTTTCTATGAATTGATCTGAACCTTACGTTATTCTTCTACATTAGTTGGATTTTTCATAACCCTTCATCAACTCATGGACATATGTCCCAGTTTTCCACATTTTAATAACTTCATAGTTCCCTTTAGACAGTTACAAGGATGCTTCTTCCCAGAAATTTTACATGTTGTATATTTTGGTTTCATTCCATCATAGTATTTGGTTGTTTAACCACCCATTTTTTTCTCCAAATTTATCTTCATTCCACCAGGCCCACAAGACCAATGAGAGTCACCAATCTCCATTTCAACATTGAGATCAAAATGGAAAATATCTTCATAATTGTTGATGTATCTTGTCACCAACACCTTCCATAGACTTGGATTTAGCCTGCTAAAGAAGTAATCCACCTTAATTTTGGAGTTTAATAAAAACCAGAGTTGTACCTTCCATGCCTGGTAATGTTTTCTTCATACACCCTGATGGAATCATCATTCTTCTTATTGAGATTGAGGTACTCTCTATACATTTTGAGATGGAGGGGTCACGGAAAATATATACTGAAAAACAACTTCTTTAATTCCTTCCAATCCATGTAATTAACTTCCTCGTGGAGATTGTTATTCATTATTAGTGTCCACCACACACTATCTTCCCCATAAAAATGATAGGCTCCTAGTACAACTTTCTCTTCTTCTAAGCACTGGAAGATGAAGAATATCTTTTCAATGGAGTTAATCCACTATTCCATGAGGAGGGGATCAGAAGATCCGCTAAACATGGTAGTCATTTTCCACATAAATGATTCTACAACATCATGATCATTCCTTGGTGTAGGAGGGTGTTCCAGATGATTCATGTTATTATTCATAACATGAACCAGCAGAGCAAGTACAATCATGATGTTTAGAGCACTAGTTCCCATAATATCGGTAATTTCTTCATTGAAATATTCACATTTCCGATCACATTGGTTGTTAGAACGTGTTTTTCTATTTCCCTCCACAAACTATGAAATAGAACGTACAATTTGCGGTCTGGAATATGTAGTTATTGAATATAAAAAAGGAAACATCTGAACGTAAATTGATAAAATTGTAGAGGAGAAGTATATCCTAACATGAGGTTTCATAGTCTTAAATCTAGGTTTTCCATGATATATTTCTTAACTTATATGCTTATGTGATTTTTTATTCCCTTAATAATGTTTTGTACTAATATCATTAATTTATTAATGCATATCCCTTGGGATGGTCAAACCAAGATTTCAGTAAGGCCCATTGTCATGTACCAGGATATCTTGGGTGCAACTCAAAACTCATTATACATGTTTTCACTCTAATGTACATATGTGCATGAGCTTACTCTACCTATTTTTATCAAGACATTGATTTATTTTTTTGATAAACCACTTAATCCATACATACCAAAATTTATTGATGTTTTCATATAATTCATCTCATCCTTAAAGTTATTACTACATTTATCTATTATTAATCTCTATAAATAACTAGACCATCCTCTAATACTAAATACAGTGACTGTATCCTTTTACATATAACATTACATGATTTTAAAGATTATTTTACATCTATGTACAAGCCAAGGATTGTAATGTCTAGTGTCTTGGATGTATAGGTACACCATATAACATTATAAAAATAATTGTTTATTTAAACTCCATAATGAGCTCTTATCTTCCATTGTGCTCATAAATCAACACATGATAACCGGGGGAAAGCATGAAAAATGCGATTAGATAAAAGCTTAAGGAGGGAATAACCATAAGAACATAGAATTAGCACATGGTAGAGAATGCATGAAAAGATGATATATAAAGGCATGCAACATATCATTACATATAAACATGGGATCTTTGAACATAGAATCGTAAAAATGTGGCGAAAACATAAAACAGTAATTTAATATGAGTAAAGGCTAACATCCAAGACTATTTATCATATTAGTATAAGGAAAGGCTCCCCACCAAGACCATTTCATATTGTAGCACATTCCATGGTTAAACGCCAAGACCGTCACAAATAACGTCTCATGAAACTAAACATTACCCAATGAATTAGAGTCCAATTTAGTCACACCCATATTACATTTCATGAATATGTTTTCTCTATAAATAATAATAAATAATCAATCTTACATAATCATAAGGGTTACCCATGGAAATAATTAAGTACCATAATCATGAGATAAAGTATAACCAATGGGCGTATCCTAAATGTGTCCATGTAATAAGGGAATTAAAACATACATGGATGTTAATAAGTTAATATGTATATATATTATGGTAATAGTTTTCAAACAATTTTGACAACATGTAATAAATGTATTTGAGATATTTTAGCATGTAAAACTATTTTCTGTGGTTTTATATAAAATACAATAGAGATTTAAAAATAGAAAAAGGGAAAATATTTTATATAAAACAAGAAGTTATCCAATAAGGTTTTTATAATAAAAATTTTTTTTTAAAAAAATCCTATGGTGGTTTAAAATTGACTATAGAGTGCACTTTAAATTTGGAAATAATTTGGTATGTTCTATTAAAACTAGTTTTCTTATAGAGAAGTATCGAGGAGGGATTCACATAAAATCATGAATATCCCTGAAACGGAATGATGGATAGATCTTGAAACATGATTTTGGAGAATATAAACAGAATATATATTTTTTGCATAAAATTAAGATAAAACTTGATTTGGGTAAAATTAATGATTGAGTTACCCAAAGGTATATAGGAAGTTCAGCTAGAATTCATTACAGATTATCGACATGGTATCAGGTGTACATAAGATGAATTCATGAGAGTTAAAGTGGGTTCACGTCACTTATATATAAATAGGGAAGAATGATGGATGTGTTAAATTATACACCATCATTAGGGATTACACATGAAATTTAATAGTATATGGGATATTCATGAATATAAATGAAATGAAGAGGATCCCTTACCTTATGTCTGAAGGTGATCTTTTTGTGAACATAATAACTTGATAAAAAATTGATTTAATAAATTAATAATTCCATAACCTATTATATATGTAAAATATTTATTATAACATTTTTAAGTTCGTTTATAACCATTTTTATTAGTTAAGAGGTTCAATTTCATTGTTCGGGTCTTTTCTCTCTCTTGGTTTTAATGATCAGTTCCTATTCGGATAAACTCATATGATGAAGGTGGTAATCCAAGAATTTAAGTATTATTTTATAATTTATCATGTAGAATATTACATGGTTGAAAAAATAATTTGGTTTAGTTGAATCAATATAGAAAACATTAGTGACATCCTTCTGGGATAATTGTCAGTTTTAGACCACGAAGAACACATTTTTCTTTATAAACCAAAACAACACGTAAAAAAATATTCAAAATCCATAGATGATGAATAATACATATATTATGGTATGGTTCAACCATGAAAATGGTTTTATGACCAGAACTTTTGATGGTAATGGAAATTGATCACTCGCCATCCTTGATAGTGCTAAATTAACACATCTCAAATAGTGTTTTCATTTCAATGAAATAAAAGATGGGGGAAAATAGGACCTGATTAATTATCCCATTGTCATAATTGGATTCCAAAATATTTATGTTACTCCTGTTATCATACCATTTGGTTAATGGTGGGTGAGAAAAGAAACAAGAAAAAAAGAACACAAAAGAAATAATATAATTGGAAGGAGGAATTTACCTCTTGAGTTTACCTCCTTTGAGATCCTCTTAAGGAGAGAGGAAGGTCTATTGGACAGGGGGAAGGGTCTTGGGACAATATTCAAGATGAATAATGTCAAGGCACAAGGCTTGAGAGGTGTGAAGTGAAGCGGTATGGATGAGAGGTATTTATAGTTGAGTGGAGGATGATTTTCCTAAAATTATGATCATTAATTTATTATTTAAGGACACTAAAAAATAGTGAGTATTCCATGATCTAGAATTGTAATAAATGATTGTGAGTTGGATATTTTGGTACATACATTACTTATGATGTCAGGAATAGTGTATTTAAATTATATAGTATTTATATGGTAAATAAATATATTTTACTATTCACCAAAAATTCATGTATTTCAGAAAAATTACAAAAATTCACCCAAAAGATTTTTGGAAATGTATAATAAAACAATTGAACCAATTTTTCAAAAAATAATTTTCTAAATATAATTGACTTAATCATTAATTAAAATCATAATATATTTGAAAAAAATAACAATTTTAAAACATTATTTTTCTTATTCCATGATCTAGGTATATCGTACTCCCACTTGAATCTTATTTATATAATATCATAGTTAAGGTCAATATTTATTAGGATATGTCACTATTCACAGGGGTAACATTAATATTCATAAGGGTATGCTACTATTCACTAGAAAAATTATGTCGACCATATTAAACTCCAAATAACTTAACGATGGAAACCGTGTATGTCATATTTTCAAAATTCCAAAAACAGAAGTAACAAAAATATGCTTAAAGTTCACATAGTACAAAGTCATTCATAGTGTTGGGAATTCAAGTCATTATATGAAATATTTATATGAAATGAATTTTCATTGATAAAACAAATGTTTGTAAAATTTTCTAGTAATCCATGCACAATATAGGGGATCTATCCGCTTTCGTTGTGAAAAGGATAGGTAAACCCCATTATGATGTACAGTTCGATATAAAATGATTAGCTTCCAAATCCTATATTTACATCTTATGTTCAAAAAAATGAGTAATTTTCATTTTGTAGAGAGGAATGGGAATATGTGTTACTCCGATAAATAGATCAATGGTTATTTTTACATTTTTCACTATCCTGAGGGAGTCTGAAAAAGAAATCAGGGATGAAATCCTCGATACAATACACTGTAGGGGGAAAATACATACACTGAATAACAAAGTCACTTTTAGAAATGTATTGAAATATTTATAGTCACACCACCTACCCTATGATATTATGGTCAGGCCCAACATGTTTTGAAACCCCATTCTTTTTTCTGAATATATGCACTACTATCGGGGGAGCTGGAGGACACCCTTCAATGATAAAAAACAATGTGATCATGAAAAGGTACTAACTATTTAATCTTCTGTATGATATCAAAACCCATCATATTGAGTACAAAGTGGTTCTATATGAAAAGATAACCACTCATCATAATGAAATATTCCTTACATTGACATATATTATCAGACCTAATTCCTAGCCTTATGTTGAAATTCATTGGACCACATAAATAATCTATACTTAGAGAATGTCATTATATAATTTTCAAGGATATAAATTAATGTGAAGTAAATTTTTTATATAAAGATGAAACAAAAGTTACTGTAAATAAAATTGTAACTCAAACTATGGTAGGACCAAGTCTCTACTCATTGTATTTATTCCAAACTAAAATGATATTGTTATAACTATTGTCAAGAGATAAAACATAACTAAACTAGTAAGGTCCAATCTAATAAGGCAACATATCTGAATACTAGATATCATGGACAATGCAAAATAGTTTTCTAGAATGAAAAGTAGTACTCTAGTTACCTATATATCTGGAATATATTGATCTTGAACCATGATTTGGAGTAAGTGCATATCCCTTCTCACCAGGAACTATGGAAAACAATTGAATTAGTACTTAATATTTAATATTCAATCACAGTCTATGAACATGATTGGGTACTTGTTACACTAGGGATTCTTATAGTCCCACATGGAATATGGTGACACGTTTAATAATTATTAGTCCATGCTATGTGAATAATGTTTCCAACATGAAAAGACACATTGTGATATTTATAAAAGATAAATGAAACATATAATTATCTCGATGTTTAACCGACCTGTCATTCACCATCATATTTACTTAGGATGTATTTATTGATGATGGAATGGTTCACTATCTAATAATTGTTCATCAACAGATAAAAATCACTTATGCCTGGATGGAGTACACAATCCCATCATAAAACCATCCCTCGATCATCAACTCATCATCGGATGATTCAGTATAAAGAAATAAATCTCAAAGAAAATAAATTAGCATTCTTTCGCAAACTTATTACCATGATATATGTATATATATTCCATAGCGTAGTCTTCTATTGGTTTCCAAGGGAAGTAGTAGTCATACATGGTCATCTGGTAGTCTACCTAGACAATATTTCGATGACATCCTTCCAAGGTAATCACATCCCACCAAATCTTGGAAGAATCAAAAAGCATATACATCTTGATATTGAGACTCACCTCTAGAGACATATCCTATTTCCTATATATTTATAACATATCCTCTAAACAAGACTAATAATCATGAGGGCCTCCATCCACTGAAAAAGATGGTGGGTGATGCTTCTATAATTCTTACATCAACACTTTTATAGTATTGGGAGATCACGTGGATCATGATATAGACTATAACAGACACATGAAACCCTCTTATAACAATGAATCGACACCGAGATAAAAAAATTTAGAATGTTCTACAAGAGGCACTACAAGGGGTAATACTGGTTGCTCTAGGATAACAAACTCTGGGGAATGTTTATCTCCTCCCTCTTGGAACATGTCTCAAGGATGTCATGGTGAATATCTATACTATTTTCAAGATAATTCCCTAGAATAGGATCAATAGTAGATAAGATCATTGATAACATAATAGTATAGGTAAATACATTCTTATATAAAGAGTCAAACATCTATTCCAGCTTCTAAATCTAGGTCTAGGTGATAAATAAGATCATAAGGGTCCCAGGAGACACTTCCTACATCCCACTACCTTGGTTGCGTTAGGGTTAAATTCTCAAATCACATGGAAAAGGCCACAGTCTATTGATTTTCAACTACAATGTAAAGAGGAATATAAAATTTATATATCAATTAGTATCCTTGTTTAATGGTAATTTTTTTAAAAAATATATGTTCATTTAGGTATACAAAATTTTTGTTATGGGTACATTATGGTCCAATTTGACGATTCACCATTCCCATGTAACAAAGGAAAAATCATTAACTGTTTCAATTTGAAGGCCATGTAACTATATCCTGGTATTTACATTTGGTAATGGGATGCAACATTCCATAAAAGGGAATTTTATTATATGAATCACCATTATAAATTAATATAAGAAAATGCTTCATAATTTAGAATTTAAATTAATTTAATTAAAATAACATACATTTCAACCCATTAAACTACTGGTCTGGGGAGAAAATATGAAGTAATATGTTAAATAATGTTCCACCATCAATAAATGTGGTGGAAAATATTTTTTGTTGATGAAGACAAATTAATTAATTCAATTATAATATACAAGCAATAAATGTTTTCATAATTCCGAATATAATAGTCAGCACACTGGAAGTAGGAATTATGATATACATGAGGTTTTATTAATATGGAATTTCATGTGATTCCTTATGTTCCCCCAATTTTTCATAATTAGTACCTCCTTCACATATCAGATGAAGGGAAATGTAAAATCCATATACTAATAAATATAAAAAGACACAAATCTTTTGTGTCACATAATGATGAAATCAATACAAAAATAGAAGGAAAAAAACAAAATATAAATTCCAATCCCAAGTAACACTACCAAAAAATCCATGGAAATCCATGGAAATATATCTACTGGTTTCAAAACCATTGCTATAGGTCTTTACAAAAATGATATACCCATTATTTGTTATTGAACCATATCTATATCCTACACCCAGAGCCATAGTTTTCATAATATGTGGATATAGGTAGTTTTTCGATGGCTATAACTATGGTTTAAGAGAACCATGGCTATATACTATACCTATAGACATATTTTTCATGGAACTATGGCTATATGTAATAGTTTACTTGGAAATATTCATTGTTTTCATGGAACAATTGATATATGTTATTTTATAAAGGTTATAGCCACCATTTTTCAATGAACCCTTTCTATTGTTTGTTTTTACGAAAGATATAGACACAGATTTCATTGAACTATAGATATATCCGTCACTTATAGACAAATATTCTCTAAACCATGAATATAGGTTGTTTTTTAAAGGATATATGTATGGTTTTCATGAAACATTCGATATAACATTCACCTATAGTTACATTTTATCTTATCCATTGCTATAGGTTTCTCGTGTAAACGTGAGAATAAAAATCATGCGGTAAAATGGATGGAATATCAATTTCCATGGGTATTATACCTATTTAAATGTTTATTTAAAGATATAAATAATTAAATATATTTATATATCATAATTTGACCGTGGTTTAGTGGTAAGGTTCATGGTAACCCATAACATAGGTATTGAGATTGAATTCCACTAAAAGAATCTTATTTTACACTAATATCCACAGATTATAGGGGATATAGACAAGGTTTTACATAATTGAAATAGACCCTATACACAAAATATAAAACAGGTATATAGACTAACATGTATAGTAATAAAACTATACGGTCTATTTCCATGATTCAAAAATCCATGGCTATTAGTGTTATTCCCACAATTACAAATGTGGTTACGGATTTTTGTTATAGCCATTCCAATAGGATACATGACACACTGAAATCATGAATATAGCTTGTAGACATAGTTTTTCTCAAATATCCATGTTTTTGGATACATTATATCGACAAATTTTCTACTTTTGTAACTTTTTATTTACCTATATGTGGGTTAGATACTCAAATGAATAGGCTCTTGACCAAATACTAACACTTCCTAGTATCATATACACCATCTGAAAAAATAAAACAAAATATTAAATATGCTTTGATACCAATTTTTATTGTCATGGTCCAATTTCACACATAAATAACCATACTGTTTATCCATACATCCTCAATCATGAAAATCCACATGCCAACTGAATCAGAATAACATTGAGGGTCTATGATGGTACAATGAGGATACTATAACAACATGATCATAGTGAATCAATACGGTATAATATAACAGTAAATTGGGGAATTGTATAATAAAAAATATTTGAAGCATGGAAAATATATACAGACTAAATAAGAATAAGAAAAATTATTGTCATTTACAAAATTATTTCATTTATATACCCTATACGAAATCATAATACGTAGAAGAAAAGTGGTATGAATATTCAACATGTTATAGAAATTAAAAAAAGGCCAAAAAAATTCACTAATAGCACAAAAAGTGAAAGATAAATCCTCTATTCACGTGTTTTATCATAGTAAAATATGTTAGGAAACCAAATCAATGCGCGTACCTCTCTTTCTACAAGAATCTATAAAGTCTATTCAGGTAACAATTTCTAGCCGCAATAGGGTGTGAGATATACTTAGCCAGACACCACAAAAGGTGTCTAGATCCATCTAGTCTATTCATATAAAGTGAAAAGTGTCTTGTTACTAATCAATATATAAGAATATCTAAAATTATTGAAATTTTTATGAGATCTATATGGGAAACTCGACCGATAGTACCTTATTTCACATGTGTTGGGATCCCTGTGAACTTGTGTCACCCTGTATAAAAATTTAAATAGATAGATGCTTGTATATATATATACATAATATAAGTATGAATATATTTGTACATATATATAGATATATAATAAAAATTAGTACATGAGGTATATTCCAAAGGTTTTTGTCCATAATTAAAAGAGGTTCTAGAAATTCTAATTGAATTATTTTTATAATGGATGAATAATTAGGCTATTATTTATTAAAAAAATTGAAATCGTCAAATTATGTTCTTTGACATACAATACACATCCATTGATTTAATCATATTACATAATGATCCTACCCATGTCCTTCCTTAAAAATAATTCTATTTATTTATATTGGTATACTAAAAACGCATCACCATATGAGTCCTTTCCTGTTGTTTTATAAAAGAAACCAAGATATCACTCACAAATTTGTATAAGTCCATAACCCAATGATTCAAACCATGGAATACCATATAAGGATATCAATATCACTCAAGGAATTGTATAACAAACATAACATTCTCAGTACATCCAAGGGAACTAGGTAACACCAAGGGTTGATATAAATCCATCCCCATAATGATACCATCCAATGTATTCTATGAATGAATACATGCATCACTCGGGATGAGTTTTAATTCATTTATAAAATATTAATCATTATGATTGAAGACCCCATCCCTAGAATTCCCAATTAAAACCCTAATCTCGACATCATATAAGGGAATGGTCAAGGGATATTATTTAACCCATACAACATAAACAAAGTACTTAGGTCAACATATTCAATTCATTTCATACGGATAACTCAGAATACAAATAAGGGAAAAGGGACTATACATAGGGCCGATAAATTTCATTTGGTTTAACTGAAATTTACATTTCCTTAACAAGGCCAACTCAACACACCTTAACTAGTGGATCAAATCAATTTGTGGTATAAGTCTCATAAGACATTTATATTTTCACATCCAAAGGGGTGTTTTATAGTGAGTTTGTCATCTTATGACATTAATATTGGGTTTATATGACAACTATAAGAATGAAAAACACAATTCATTCAAATATTTTGGAATTTAAGAGGTTGAACATAGATGGTATGGTAGGAAACTCCATGGTGAATTATATATGAAATGTGAACCTAGGAAAAATAGTCCACCTAACATTTATCAGTAGTGAAATTATCATTCATTGTTGGCCTCTATTCCTGGGTAGAATGATTGAAATCGGTGAAATATCTAAATATCCTAAAATGAGAAATATTAGCTCACATGGATTTACTATTATAGAGGTAAATATAAAGAATTGAAATAATTAATGGGATAAAATAATAACGATCCAATGATCCAAACCAAAAATTGATTTTTAGGTTAGATGAAGAACCTAGGAGAAAGCCAAGGTGTAGGGTGATGGTGAGATCAAGCCGATGGTGTGATGCACGTTGAAGGGTGGGAAAAAGAGATGAATAAATATTAAATAATGAATTGAAAATGGTAATTGCACCCACTTTTAATAGGTGAAAACTTTGATAAATTTTTTTTAAAAACAATGTTTCTAAACATTACGTAACTACTGGTTATGTGGAATTACCAATGTATAAGGATAAATGGATTGGTAAAATCATGTATCACACATATGAATCATCTTATATTTTTTACCTCACATATCTATATCCCCCCAACACATACATTATTTTAATATACCACATGACCCCCTTCATGGATATGTGGTTTAGTCACACGATAAGCCCAAACCATATGCTAACCATCTAGTTATGTCTACTTTCCAAAAATCCAGAGCTCTGAGAATTGAATAAGCCTCATATTATAATGAATCACTCCATGGACACTTAACAATGTTGCAAGAATGAAATAAAAGTTCTTGACTAAAAAATAATGAATTAGTTCTTTTTTTAAAAAAATTTAGAAATGTTATTAACTTAGTCAATTAAGTATAAGTACAACCCAATAAATGTAAATTTAGTTAAGAGACCCCTTACGTCATGATTACCTTTAGTTGAACGTGACTTAGACTAATTTATAATGGTTATAAATACATGATAAATTTATAAATGAAATATATCAATATTTGTAATGTCATATATTATCCTATTCTAAAATTTAATTATTAATTTATTAATAATATTTAAATATCATCATTGTTTTAGGAGTTATTTGCATTATTTGGGCATGCATGTTTTGCAACAAAAGTTATTATTATTAATAATAATGTATAAATATATCATAACCATAATAATTTTAAGTATTCAAATATCATATTTATTCATTAGATACAATTTTAGAATCATTTTTTAATGTTGTACATAGAAAATGAATCACCCTGGTTCATGGAGATAGTAACAAATACATACGCACAAGGGACATTATAATTTATTCAATGAGTGAATGGGTAAATAAGTTAATGATATAATTATTTTTAAGGATACATATTATGTAGATATTATTAATTATATTTGTTTTCCCTCATTATGAATATCCATGTAAGTATGTGATAAAAACAATTAAATCAGTGGGCAAGGAAATAGACCACTATACACACAAATGATGGTTTTATTTCTCATTTTCTAGAGAAATAGATGTAGAAATATAAAAAAATAAATAGAATGAAAAATTAGTATATGTGATTTATTGGTGTTATTATATTGGAATTGTCATAACATAATTGACGGTGATAAAATAAGAAAAAATATCTTTATTAAGATGATTTCCTTCACTTAGAGAATCTAACATTATATCTATTCTTATATACCATAGGATTGGCCTTCATTGAAGACCACAACCTATATAAAATGGATATAAACATTTCAGAGATATTTTGGTAGGTTTTCTGTGAATTAAATGATAGATGAGGTGTGAATAAGTGAGGGGAGTAGGTTTCCTTTTATAAACAAGGTGAGTGGAAACTAGTAACATTTTATTTTTTAAAAATATTAAAAATTACATTTTAAGAAAAAGGGATTAAAATTAGACATATTAGAACACGATAAGATTAATAATGAAATCTAAAAAACCAATGATGTTAAAGAGTACTTTTATCCCATTTAACTGTTATTTTTTTGTTTAAATTATTCTTTAATTATTTTATACAATAATCTTAGTAACATCATTTTCAATGCTAAAGGGTTATAATTTTACATATAAGGTTGAACTTGAATTATAAATGTCCATTATATGAAATTTTAGATAAAATATTACCGTTTTTACCCTATTTTCAAGTATCTTTTATTTTTAGATAATTGAATATAATTTTATTTTCATAAAAGCTCATTAATGTCATTTTTGACACTCTTTATTTATGTTTATAATAAATACAATTGAATAAATATAAAATTTAACTATAAAACATTTATACATAAAAAAATGATATATTCGTCTATTATATTTTTGGGACACAGTATTTCATACGTATTTTATTTCTTTTTGTGTTTTTAAAATTATTTATTTTATTTTTTAATTACATGAGAAAATATTATGTTTGTGTTGTGTATGTATTTAAAATAGTTAATGAATTAATAAAAAAACAAAAATATCATTCACTAAAATAATTATGTAATTTAAAAATGATATTTTATATTCATTCATAAAATATGATTATTCATATCTGAACAAATACATTAAATTAGAAGCAAGAGAATGATATTTTTGTAATTATCCTTAATAAATATAATATAAATTTCATTATCAATTTAAAATGGAAAAAATGAAATATATTAAAATTTGGGGTTATATTGGTTAAATAACACCCATATAGTGAAATTATGTCATGTTTTGTGATGATTTTGAGACATTATCAAGAAGTTTCAACCTTCTTTTACTAAAGATATCATTTTGGAGGTCACAAATATTTACCACGATTACTATTCATAATGAAAAAATTAATATAAATCAAGATTCCAAATAAAAAACTTCTGATTCAAATTATGGTATCCATTATTCAATATTAAATCACCAAAATTGTCAGAATTGAATTTTAAAATAAATTCATGAAATGCAACCTAAAATAATTTTTTAAAAAAAAAATTTAAGCAGAAAAATTAACTTATATCAAGATAATTAATATTTATTATTCAAATCAAATTAATAAGTTTATTAAAAATAAAATGGATCACATGTACTTTTATAACACTTCCAAAATACCCTTCTACTTTCATATTAATTTATTTACTGAAATGAAATCAGAGTATTTAAAAAATTGGTATGATAAATTTTCATTAAAAAATGAATCATTTTAGAAAAACACCAAAATATCATCCTCAGTTAATTTTGATATGGTAATTTAAATATTATTACCATATTAGAAAATTAAATTTCCCAAAGTGGAAGAAATTATTTATATTTAACATTTACAAAATTAAATAAAAATAATTTTTTAATAAAATACATTCATGATCATAAAATTTATTTACTAAAAATTGGGTTATTATTTCTGAAAAATTAATCAATAAATTTTTATTCAGTATGATTATTAAAAATATATTTCATTATTTGGTAAATCATATTCATACCAGTCAATTAAGTATCTATGTTATAATGGTCACATAAAATGATAATATTTAAATAATTATAATCCACTTAATGATCAGTTTCACCAGATATGCATGTTTTCAAGATTATTACTGTTCGAAATTAAATTTTTATGTCTTTAAAAAACCCTAGTTCAACATATATATCAAATTATCGTTTAGCTCTTCCTGATTTATTGGTCGATTCTATAAATAAGAATTTATATGGGAACATATCCAATGAATAGATTGATATAAAACACCACTTTTAAATTAATGGGAGATCAATAAAATTCACCATCAAATCCATTTAAAAATTATTTCACATTAGGTATATCCTTTATCTTTGTTCACTTCCTCTTCTCAATTATTCAGGTAGCACATCTATATCCTTATATCCCTATTACTATTTCCATATCATTGGAACTATTTAAATTATGGGTTTCATTCCCCTTATTATAGTTTAATATATATCCTGGATGGTTCAAGGGATTAATCGTAACATCATCATATTGAATTTTTATATAATCTATATATGATGAGATTTATATATACCCAATATAGGATCAAATATAACTAAATGAATATTTACTAGATTCATAGGTAAAATTTTATGGCAAATAATAATAGGTTAGTCTATTAGTGTTTGGGTAGAAATAGATGCACCATTCGACGTCATAATAGATAGGTAAGCCTCAATACATTAAAGTGGGAAATTAATAATTTTTAGAATATTAAAAAATGGATTGATCAAAAATAAAATAACTCAAAATAAACTATTGGTAAGATTGATATAGTACATGTGGTAAATTTTTATGGCCCGTCCATATATTTTATTTTGTACAAAAATTCACAACCTTAACATGGAGGATTTGAGGTTTGATGATGACTACTCCATTAATTCATCTTATTCTTTAAACAGTAACACTCATAAATTCTCTTTTTACTATAATTAATTCATAAAAATATAGATTTTTGTTTTCATATAACCATCATTTCTTATTTCTGGTTCCCAATATGAACACTTCCTATCCATTGAATCATTCATAATCTAGATTCATGAGTTATAAGTCCACTATTTCTACATATGAATCATTTACATTTTCCCTATAAATAATTTCACAAGTGTTTATCTTAACATTTTTGGAATGTGGGATACTTGATCATCTTTATTTTTCTCTCTTTATTAGGTGAAATTATTGGATAATTCTATACTCTAACTTATTACAAAATACGATATGAGAGCAGTTGAATTTTGAGATCTCCATTTCCATAGATTCATAATACCAAAGAATTATCATAATAATAAATTTCATAGTTTTTGAATGATTTAGT
Source organism: Viscum album (assembly GCA_963277665.1). Lineage (NCBI taxonomy): Eukaryota > Viridiplantae > Streptophyta > Magnoliopsida > Santalales > Viscaceae > Viscum > Viscum album. Next base: position 1,217,535,899 of record OY728137.1, read on the forward strand.
ATTAATTTACATTAAAATATAATGAAGTAGACTAATATCTTTTTATTAGTCAATGCAAATTAAGAAAACATACATGTCTAACTATGTAATGGTAGCTTCTTATTTTAAAATGGATTCATTATCCTAATACTTTAACTCCAATAATATATCATATAATTTTTTATAGTAAATGTGATATATTTATCAAGTAATCACCTCTTGATCTCACATCCTAACATAGATTCAATATCTTACTGAATCGATTAGATATTTATTAATTTTCACCATTTATAGAATTCCCCTTTAGGATTGTAATCTTCTAGATCAAAAATTTTCTATTTAGATCATTGCAAAATGTCAAATATATTTTTTAATGATGATTCACCAAATTCATCTATAATTGGATCCATATGACCACTAAATTAGAAAGATCATTGCATTCTAATTTTTTCAATTTCCATATATGCACATCACAGGTAAAATTCCTCACAATATATTTAATATCCATTACCTATGTACTTTTTATTGTATCCTTGATTTTCACAACATTAGTACCCATGAATTTTGGTAGGCCATATAGAAAATCATCTTATTGAATATTGGCTACCCATGGGAATTTAGATTAATATATCTTCTTCTCATATCACTCTTATGTTTTAATTAATATTAATACTGATAGAATCAATAAAATAATGATGAGGTAGAAATCTAAATCCACACCCTTATACATGCTTAATAGATTTTATGGTTTTTCCCTTGATTTTTCATCCCTATTCCAAAATATAACTAATCTCTACTCTGGTACCAAGTGACATACCCAAAACTCAGACATTTATAATCATGTGTTATAATACCAAACATTCAAAGTAGGAAGTTATTTTATTTTATTGATTCACAAAAAAAACTTTAGTTTAGTGTCTTTTGAAACCAATAAATATTAAAAAAAATATCAAAAACTATATTAATTAACTCCTTTATATGTATCCATGAATATATATAACATATATATCCTCTATTATATTCTTATTTTCCTCAATATTTAGGAAAAACATAATAAAAAAGGTGAGTTTAATTGGTTTGTAAGGGTAATGATAAGAATCATGACATGTTGAGGATGATATATTTTAAAATGAAATAGTATAATAATGATATATGATATTGATTATCATATATATATATTAAAATCAAAAGTAATTACTGTTTACTAAAACATTATAACCATGTGGTCAAAACCCATTATGACTTGGCTACCCACTGTATTCATTGTGTCATAATTGTCCCTATTTGGGAAATAAATCCAATTTCCTGGTATAATAATCATTCCATTTACTTATTATCTTGATGGTTCCAATGAAAGGGATACCCTTCTAATGTCAAGGTAATATAATCGTTCCATTTATGTAGTATCTTAATAGACCATATGACCAGACGACCATGTCATGATAACATAATTATTATATTTATACTATATCATGATGTCCCATAAGGCAGATCTACATTTAAATTTCATGGAAACATAATCATATCATTCATATAGTATCTCAAAAGAAAAAAATTACCTAATTTATTTAATTTCTATATAGCTATCCCTATCTATCTTATAACTTTTATTCTATACAACACATCACTTAAAACAATAACTCATGAATTTATAATGATAAAATATTTGTATTACAATTTTGAATTCATCATTAAATAGTAAGTATGAAATATGACTATTAATATTAAAAATAATTATTCAATGGATGAAATTAGTTTCAATGAAAATTCCCATTATTCTGAAAATGAATGTGACAGATATTCACAATATATATTATACTCCAAAGGGAACCTCTACATCATGTTTCCCAAAGGTTCATAAGAACAAATTTTCAATGAAAATCATTTATGATTCACTGTATAATGATAATCAGTTGACATGAATCTATTAACAGTTATATATATAACTAATAGGATATGTGATATTGTTATGGAAATCCATAATGGTTGATAAACCCTATCACTTACCCTAAATTACCATTTTAATAAAAATTTCCCCATCACAAACCATAGTGACATAAAAGATTGTGATAATAAGGATTATTATTATTATCAATGTACATGGGATGGTACTAGAAGAAATATTTATAATAATGAATGGTTCATAAGAAGGAAATAAAAAATGATATGATGGGAAATTAAATTAAATTTTTTTTCATTTCCATAGGGTCATATATGTATTCGAATATTGGTAATGGAGTGCAGATCATAGAATCATTTATTCATAGAAATTGCTTATTCTATGGGATTAATGTAAATGATTGGGTATTATAACACTGATAATAAATACCGATTATTATAATATATGATATATAGGTGTCTATGATAATAAAAATATAATATTTTTAAAAAGGGTATAATAAATCAACCACAATATGAAACAAAAGTTGAAATAATAGGAATCTATTACACATACAACATATAACCTATGAATGGTTATAATTGGAGGGAATTGATGGACCATTTTTAATATGATATTAAATGGATGATTATATAACAGAATAATAATCATGGAATCCAGTGAAAAAAGAGTTTAACATAATTTAAACAAAAACATTTTATTTGAACAGAAAATAATAAAAATAATAACCGAAATATTTATTTGAAAATGGTTGATGATTGGAAAGATGATATGACATTGTTTGGACTCTTTAAAATTGTGGTAATTCTAGGTTACTTATAGCAGTATATGTAGTTGTTATTTAGTTTCCATTTACATAGAAAATAATTCACTACGTTATATATTTTTTAGAGGGACATTATTTCACTGTATGTAATCATGATGTAGTGCTCCCCATTTTTATGGTTACAATATTGATATATATTTGATAAAATCATTATCTAAAATTGTAAGAGTAAAATTCTAAATTTTATTTTCATGATAGAAAATATTATGGGTTTTGAAACATGATTTTTTTATTGGTGAAAAATAATTATAGGGATGTGACAGAAAACAACATGGTATGATGGGTGTTGATAGTGGATTTAGAGTATGGGACCATTAGATTCTACGGTGTTAGTTATACATGTTTAAAAGTTTATCCGTATGATTATTTTTTTGATTTTGTTTTTAGTAAATAAATCATTCATCGATTTCTTTATATTATATTTTCTATGATTTTTCTCAATGATTCAACCACGATGATGATGATGTGCATGATGGAGAGGTAATATAGGCACAAACGGTTTCAAGATAAATGAAGATGATGACATCTCAATATGTTCTTATGTTTTGGTAGTTATGGTTCATCAAAGATTCATAACTGGATATGATAGTATTAGCATTTTCCAACCTATGAGTAGTTTATATATATTTTTTCCTCGATGGTGGTTATTCATAGAGGTAAAATGTGGATGTGACTCTCACGTTTTTTTCCTCACCTCCAAATAATGGACATGGATGAATAATATTGTTTCTATTTCTAATACATTAATTTTTAGTTTTGTAATGGGTTCACAAAGAAATGTTTTTTTGGATTGAGGATCAAATTGGATATAGTGGATTTTAACATGTTACAATAGTGGTGAGGGGAAATTATATAGGGTTGTTCTCATAAACTAAGTGGTTACAAATGATGGTTTGATAGTATATCAGGGTGAGTGTATTTAGTTGTTTTATTTATCTATTTGTTGGAAAAAAGATTTGTTTTTTGACATTATAGTTGTTCCATGTCTATATATTGGCTTGAAGAATCAATGTTTGTGTGTTTGAATTTTTAATTTTTTTTATAGTATTTTGATTTTGGTCTTTAGTGATATGTTATTTTTTCAACTGAAACTAATATTGCTTAATTTTTGAAAAGACTAAAAAATTACCTCTGATTCATATGGTTTAATATTAGATTTATCCTGCTGGTATGTGGTTTGATGGTGCATATTGAAGGAATATGTCTTGGATTATTTGACAATCCATGGTCTTAGAAATATATAATTATAGTTAAGGAAATAACAAATAAGATTTTATATGGTTATTTATATAAAAGGAATTGGTTATTATATATGGATTTACCAGGCTACACCATATCCTGGTGTAGTCTCAATATTTAGTGGTGTTTTCATCCCATGTTTTTTTGTAAATTTGGTAATTTATCTCCATTTTTCTAATTCTTTTGTTTCCGCATAAATCCGTAGCATCCACATTGATTTTTATTTGTGATATTAGGTTCTATTAAGGGATAATTTATCTCATGTCTTCCTGATATTTATTTATTATTATCCAATATTATATTCTCTTCAAAATCATTCATTATTTATTATATTTCATTCACAGGGAAGCAATGATAGTACTAGATCATTGATTTGATGAATTTTTGGGGATGTTTTTATGGAGGAATGATTCTTATATGGTTTATTATGTATGTTGGATAATTGTTGTGTTATAATCAATTAAATATTATTACATTCATATTAAGTTTATCACTTTTTATTCAAAGAATGTTATTTATATTCTATCCATTTTCCTTACAATATTGATGTGAAATTATCATTTTATATTTATATTTTTTTAAGAGAATGAGATTTATTTAAATTAAAATTAAAATTGATAAGGTATGTGAATATGAATGATATTCTATCTTGTTTTGATAGATTTATTTATGTATTTTTGTTATATATAGTATTCTTCTATGATTTCATGTTCTTATTTATGGGTTGAAACATGGTTTGATTAGTGAAATTATTTTCCTTGGTAATGGATAAATGAAGAAGAAGCATTTAATTAAAATTAAATATTTTATTGTTGAGATATCATTTGTAAATCAATTATTATGTAATATAAGTGAATATTTTATTTATAATTTGGATTTTTTTTGTTGTTGTGTAGTTATGATAGTGGTAACAGATTCAGTGTTCTATTTTTTCAATAATTTCATAGGTTTGGTATGAGTTATTGATAGTTTTCTTGTATTTATGGTGTGATAGGTTGATGTTTCCAGTGTGTTATTTTCTTATAAATTATGATAAATATTAGAAAGATTAACTAAATTGGAATGGGACTAGGTTGTGATGAACATATAACTGATTCATAATATTTCTATAATGTAATTAATTATATTCTATAAGAAACTAAATTTTCATGTTGTAAATGTTATTGGAAGAAATTTTATGTGATTAACGAATATAAACTACTTTATAATTAAATGATTTGGATATTAGTAATATTAAATTATAAGAAGATGTGCGGATGTTATGCTGTTATAATATTGTTGTGTTACATATTGGTTTTGAGTTTAGATGTGGGATTGTTTATTGTTCTGTGTGGAAAAAATGTTGTGGTGATGGGTTTTGGTGATGAAAGATGTTTTTAGAAATTGAACACCTAGGATGGGAATGTGTGTTATTATAGATTGATTGCACTTTCTATTAAACATACATTTAACATCATGATTCATGTCACCAAATGAACCCCCTAATAAGGCTTTGGTTCTGAACTCTAACCCCATCATCCAATATATCGGTGATAATGATGGATCACCACTCCCCTTTCGTACTCCCTCTTATTGTTAGAGTGTGTTAGTAATGTGGAATGTTGTATGTCATTATTCAGATATGATAATAGCACCGAGACATATTTCATTAGTATGTATCAGAGGCACTATTAGTGGGTAAGTTTGTGTGGGTAACCATTCTTGTTATATTTTCAACATTAATATATTATAAAAAAATTTTGTTGATCTTATTATTAATCCCTAATTTTGTGGGGATCTAGTCAACCCATGGGTTGGTAATGAGTCATTTTTACTAATTATTGAAAGAGTCTTTAATATAATTCATCTTTAATAACATGAAATTTTCTATAAAGTAAATTATTGATTATACTTATATGATCACCCATAAATTTTGTATACTACATTTACATCTTTAACATAAACATTTAGATATTGGGTTTTTATTTAGTAGATTATTTTATGGAGTTCATTTTGAGTTGATGTTGTTTCAATAGATATTTTATTATTTTGATATTTATTTTGGAGAATATATCAATTAATTTTCTATGAAATTAATTTCATTATGTTTGGATTTCATGTTTTGTTTTATATTATCAATTTCTGGTTATATTTTGTTTACCTTATCATTCATATGATTTATGAAATAAATTCAAACGATATTTTTTTCTTTTTCCCATAGATTTAGTCACTAACTCAAGTGATATTTGAGGTGGGAATTTCGGGTCATTACCACCCTTATTATCATGATTTGGGGAGTTTATGTGGGGTGGGTTATGGAATTTTTATAGATAAGATTATATATTTTTTAAATTGGATTACTCCTCATATATTTCTTTTTGTGATTCTCATTGTAATCTTCCATTTTAAAATGAGATAATTATTTTGATGATGAAATATCAAAATTAGTGTTCTTCAATACATTATTCTCATACATTTCCCAATAATTACACTTCTCTATATTCCCATATGTTTTTGGAATAGGATTTTTAAACTATTTTTGGTCACCAAAAACATTATATTCATGTCATTTATGGTTCTATTTTCATTGACCATAGATTTTCATTCTCCCATTTTCATTTTCTATGATTTTTATTAAACATGTTGTAAATATGTTTTAGCTTCTTGGTTATCTTATATTTATATATTAATCACTAAAAAATTATTCTATTATGGGAGGGGTGGGGAGAAACTATAAAAATTGTTTGGGGAGAAATTATGTGATGGATCCCATGGGAATCAAAAAATATAACTTCATAAAAATCCCTGGTGATAGGAATTGAAAATGTAAAAAATGTTAGTACAATTTTTTCATCCATTGGAATTAATAGGTATATATCCCATTTAACTATTCCCTTCAAAAAATAATTTCTTCAACAATGATGTTGAAAACAATTGATATGGTCCTTACTAATATCATTCTCTAAACCTCTATCATGCATCACAATACAATTATTCTTAATTTTTCATAATGGTTCATATCCTTGTCCACAGGTTCATCATTTCTTGTGTGGGAAAAATCTACAAATGAAAAAATTTTAGACATCGTTCAATGTTATAAATGTATTTTATTCTTACTATATCATCCCATTTATTTCATATCCATTAATACAGTATATAAAATATTTCAAGATAAGTTATGCATATGAAACTATATTTAATGGAATGTATTAATTAGTTTTCATTAAAAAATTGATTAAATCATGTGAATCCTATGTAGAAATTCCATTAAAAGCAGGTCTGTACTACCAATGATGGTTGTTTAGTCCATAATTCCTTACATTTAGTGTAGTAATGATACATGAATGACCTATAAAAAACATTTCCATATGTAATCCTCCAAGACATTGTGATGCATTCTCATTTGTTACCATATTACCTAGAAATATTTAATCTCTTATCTCGAGTAGTATCCTCATTGTATAATTTTATTCCATGTCCTATATAGTTTAAGCCGAACATTGGTGAAAATTACCCCCAATTTTTTGAATTAATAGTAGAGAATTCCCACTAAGATATTTCCTATTGAGCATAAAAAATAATACCATTGAACATATTATAAATTTAACTCCAATGATAAATCTATAAAAAGTATTCATATATATAATAACTATAGATACCCTAGAACTCTTCACATAACATTACATGATTTTAAGAATAATTATATATCACAGTACAATCCAAGGATTGTGAAGTCCTATGTCTTTGAAGACACGGTACTTAATCAAGCAAAAAAAAATTATTTGAACTCCATAATTATATTTTATCATCGATTTTTCTCATACATCTTCATTGGATAGCATGTATATAACATGAACAAAGGGATGAGCTAAATTCCCAGTAAGAGAATAACCATGAGAACCAAGCATTAACACATGGGATAGAAGGCCTGACATGATGATATAAAAAGGAATATAACATAAGAAATACTAACATATAAACATAGAGTCATTTAAATGTGGATAAAAACGTAAATCATGTCTTTAGTACGAGTTAGGGCTAACTGCCAATCCCATTTCCCATAGTAGTACGTGTCAAATCTAAATTCCAATCTCATTTTCCATAGTAGCACAAGCCAAGTCTAACTAACAAGACCATTTCACATAGCATCCCATGAGACTTATGTTTCCCAATACATTTGAGCTCTATTTGGGTGCACCCATCATTTATTTCATGAATATGTTTTCCACATAAATAATCATACATAATAAATCATACATAAACATAAGGTTTTCCGCTAGGAGGAATTGGGTACCACAATCATGAAAAAAATCAAAACCAATGGGTGTATCATGAAAGTGTTCATGAAAAAAATAAATTAGAACATAAATGGACATTCATAAGTTAAAATAGTCATATTTCATGGTATGTGATGTAAAATAGAAATTAAAAATTTCTGGAAATGTATTTGAGATATTTTATTATTTAAACCTTTTTGGGCAGTTTGAATGAATATATTATAGAGTCTTTAAAATAGAAAAAGGGGAAACTTTTAATATAACACCAGATGTGAACCAAGAATATTTTAATAATTAATATAAAGATTTTATATGGGAATTGGTGGATGAAAAAACATTATATAATACACTTGAAATGGTGTAAAATTTGAGAAGTTCTCTTAAAACCAGTTTGCTTATCGAAAAAGTACAAAGGATGGAATCTTTGAATAAATGTATATCACCAAAATTGAGTGATTAAAGGGTAGTGATAAATATATTTTTTAAAAATAAACATAATATAGAAGATTCATATGAAAATACAAGATAACACCATTTTAAAATAACAAAATATACGATAACACAAAATAACAAAGGAGGTTCGTGTAGAATTCATTATTGATTATTAGCTTGGTATTGGGTGTACCTATGAGGGATTGGTGAGAGAGAAAATGGGTTTCTCATAACTTATAAATCATGAGGGAATTAAGGGGGAGGTGTGAAATCATTCCCTATCATTTGGGATTACACATGAAAAGGAATAGAATAGAGAACAATCTTGATTAAGAGTGAAATGTAGAGGATCCGTTATCTTATATCTGGTGGTGTTCTATACATGTTATTAATGACCTGAAAAAACAAATTTGGTTTATTAGTTAATAATTACAGAACCTATTATATAATTAATTTATATATTATATCCCTTTTTATTTCATTCATGATCTGTTTGAAGGGTTATAGAGTCCAACATTATTGTTCAGGTCTGTTTTCGTACTTGGTTTTAATGAACTGTTCGCTTAAATTCATGTTTGGATAAACCTGTAAATTAAGTGGTTGTAAATAATTGAATATATATTATATTAGTTAAAAAATATAATTTTATATTGTTTAAAATTTAATTTAGTTACTTAGAGTGAACTCTAATTAGTATATAAAACCTTTGTGACAACTGTTTTAGTGAATCAATTGGTTTTGATTACAAAGAACATGTTTTGATTCCTGACATAATACCATTTGTACACAAGGATTAAAGAACCAAAACACGGATATATATATATATATATAATAATAATTTTGTTCAACCATAACACAGATGTTTCCATTACCATAATTAAAGATGATAATAGAAATTGATAAATAGTCATCCTTGAATGTGCTAAATTAACACATCTCAAATTGTATTTTCATTTCTTTCAAATAAATGGTGGTGAAATGAGAGATGATAATGAAATATCCCATTAGCATAAAAGAATTATAGTTCATATATGGTACTATATTTTTCATACCATTTGGATTAGTAGAGGGTAGGAATGAAAATATAACAAAGTAACATAAAAATGAAAAAAATGAAAAGTGGAATTTTATCTCTTGAATCAACCATCCTTGAGAGCTTATTAAGGGGAGAAGATTTGGTATTTTGAAGAGTCTAGGAGAATTTGGATGTGTGGAGGGATATTTTGGAGTTATTTTGTAGAAAATCATCAAGGCACAAGGCATTAGAGAAGTAAAGATAAGAGGGAGCGAGGGGGGGGGGGGGGGGGGGTTAATAGTGTAGGAGTGGAGGGTTTTCAAAAAAACATTCAGTCAATAATTTTTAAATTTTCCTTAAGACCAGAAATAGTGATGATTCGATGACCAAAAATAGTAAATGGGTTATGTGAAGTCTAAAAAATGGTGGTGAAATCAGCCATGATTCTAGGAATATACTATTTAAATTTTAATGTATAAATACGACAAATTACCATATTTTACTATTCATCAAAATTCATGTATTTTAGAAAAATTTCAATAATTCACCCTAACCATTTTTTGGATGTGTAGAATCCTATAATTATTTCCATTATTCATAAATAATGTTTTAAATATGATTAAATTAATTTCAAAATAATATCTTTATTTATTACTAAAAACCGGTTTTAAAACATTCATTTACTTATTCTAAAGTATAGGTAAATCATACATTCACTTGAATCATATTTATATAATAACATAGGTAATGTTATTATTCATTTTGGTATATAACTATTTATAAGGGTATGAATCCATTCCTAAGGGTAGGTTAATATTTACCAAATATTATGTTTTTCTTATCATACTTCAAATGACTTACTGATCGCACCCCTGTATGTCAGATTTTCAAAATTCCAAACATAGAAGTGAAAAACTTATATTTAAAGGTAACATAGCATATAGCAGTTCATAATTTTGGGATTTCATTTGATTTTATTTATAAGAATAAATTTTCCAGTTATAAAACATTGGGGTGTTACATTCTACCCCCTTATAAAATTTCACTATAAAATTTTCATTTTACATATTAAGTCATAATCATGTGCATTTAATTTTCCTTTATTGCTTCATCTTGTTCCCAAGGTTCCTCTTACTACTTAGGGTTTATTCATAGAACTGTAACCAGTTGAGTAGTCTTGTTACATAGAACTTTATCTCTATGATCCAAGATCATCATCGGATGCATCTCGAAAAAACGTTCATCCTCCAAAAATACCACCTCTGAAAAGAGTACATGTGAAGGGTTTGGTATGTACTATTTTATGATGAATACATGAAATACATCTTGTACATTGGCCATGGAAGGTAGAGGCTCTAGTCGATAGGCAACAGCTCCAACACGATCAAGGATCTCGAAGGCTATGACGTACCTAGGACTTAACATCATTTTCCTTCCAGACCTCATTAACTTATTCTGTAGAGATATACGTAGAAATTCCATGTCTCGAAATTTTGAACTCAAGGTCTCATCGATGATGGTCAGCACGACTCTTCTATCAACATTGGGATACCTTGATATGCTGCTAAATTTTTTCCACCTTCTCTACTGTTTATTCGACCATTTATGGTCGTAGTAGCTTGTGCTCACCATATTAATCCCTACACATAGGTGTTCTGCACCTTTTCCAATAAAGGGTGTATTATGGTTCCATTTGGATGCTCGAGTGGAAACTGTTATGGTTGGAGAATTCAAGTAGTGGAATGTTTTGGTCCCATCATCCTATAAATTCAATAGAACATTTTCTCAACATATCTTTTAGTGTTTGAATAGTTTTCTCATATTGGCCATTAGTTTGATGATGATAGGCCATACAGATGTTCAGTTCAGTGACAAGAGAATGTTGGTGACTTTTCCAAATCTTCTATGTGAATCTAGGATCATAATAAGATACAATAGATATTTGTACTCCATGTAGCCTTACCACCTCAATGATATATATCTGTGCAATTTGATCCAATTATAAGTCCCCTAGAATTGTGATAAAGTGATTATTCTTCATAAGATGATCCACAATAACCCATATATCATTGTTTCCTTTAAATTTCCTTTGAAGTCCATTGAAAATGTCCATGGTAATATTTTCCCACTTTCATGATGGTATGGGTAGTTCTTTCATGATCCCCTAAGTCATTTTCCTCTCACACTTCACTTGTTAATATACTAGGCACTTTAATGTATATTCAGAAATCTCTCTTTTAATATTTCCCAACAGAATTTTTTTTGGAGATCTCAATACATCTTTTTTCTCCTTGGGTGGATAGAGAAGGGTGAGTTATGCACGTCATTAAAAACCTCCTTCTTTATCTCTGTATTGGATGGTTCATATAATATTGACCCAAATATTTCAACTCTTTCCTCATCAATCATTATATCTGATAATTTCCCATTTTTGATAGATTCTGCCCATTTCATAATTTCCCCATATTTTCTTTAAGAATCCTTTATTTTCCCCATGAGATAAGGTTGATCAATAATTTGAGAAAGGATTAGTGATTTTCCTGCCATAATAATTTACATGTCCATCCTTTGAAAATATAATATGATCGAATCCTTTTCAATTTTCATCATTGATAAAGACGTAAGACCCTTTCTACATAGATCATTAGCCACCTTGTTTGCCTTACCAGGATGGTAGTGTATTGAGCAGTCATAATCTGTGATGAGTTCTATCCATATTTTTTGGAATATATCATGCTCTTTTCATGTGAATATAAATTTGAGACTCATGTGATCAGTATATATGTCACACTTCTCCCCATAGAGATAATGCTGCTAGATTTTTAATGCAATGATCACTACCGCCAACTCCATATAATGAATTTGATAGTTTTACTCATGGATCATCAGATGCCTTAACGAATAATAAATCACATTATGATTTTTCATTACCACATGGCCTAAGCTCTTTGTCGAAGCATCACTATATACCACAATGTGTACTCCACTTTTTGGGAGTGTGATTACTGGTGAAAATATAATCCTATTTTTCAACTCCTTGAAACAGTCTTCAGATTCCTAAGCCCGGAAAAACATTACTCCCTTTCATGTCATATATGTCATTGGGTTTGAAAATGGTGAAACGTTCCTCAGAAAACATTGATAATACCAAGATAGACCCAAAAAGCTTCCGATCTCCATTACAAATGTTGGTTCGGGCCACTCTTCAATTGCCTTTGTCTTGGAAGGGTCAATAGATATACCATTGCTGGTGATAAAATTCCCTAAGAATGATACATTCTCCATCTAGAACAAACATTTACTATAATCCTCATACAACATGTCCCTTTGAAATTTATTTAACATAATATTTGAATACACTTCACGTTCCTCCTTTCCCATTGAGTATATCAAAATATCATCAATAAATACTACTACAAATTTGTCGAGGTAATCTCTAAAGGCACTATTCCTTAAATCCATGAAAATGTATTGAGTATTAGTGAGTTCAAAGGGAATGACTATGAAATCATAGTTTCCATACCTCATTCTAAAATTATTCTTGGGAATATCATCCTTCCTCACATTTTTTTTGTGATATCTCAATGGAAGGCCCACCTTAGAGAAATAACTGGCCCCACGAAGCTGAACTAACAAGTCCTCAATCTATGGAAGTGGATATTATTTATTTATCATTATTTTTTTGATCACGATAATCAATGCAGGGGAGAATTAATATATCCTTCTTCTTTATGAAGAGGACTGGCAAAACCTAAGGTGAAGCACTTGGGTTTATGATACCCTTCTACAGATCCTCCTTAATATCATATTCATCTCTTCCATCTCTATAGTAGAAATTATTTATTGGGTCATTTATATAGTTAAAGATACAAGAATAAGATCAATTGAGAACTCAACCTTTTAGTTAAGAGGATGACGAAGAAACTCCTTAGTTAGTACATCAATGTAATCCCTCATGATGGGCATTTATTAAAGAATGATTGTCTCTATTATCTCAATCATTTTCGCTAAACACGCTTGACCATAAAGAATAAATTTACACATATTAGATGATGATTCTAAAAGAGAGTAATATTCCTTCGTACAATTGTAAAGAATAATAAGATGATTTATTATGTGAAGAGTGATCTTACTTTCCCGGAAGTTGATGTCGGACATGCATAAAGATAGCCAATCCATGCCCAAGATTTCATCAATCTTAACTAAGGGTAGTACTGTGAGATTTTATGGGAGGTTCAGTTCACAACTATTTACTAGGGAGGAGTTATAAAACATGGATGCAATAATTTTCCCATTATCAGTTCTCATATATAAATTATCCTACAAATTTAGTGGAGGTGATTAAATAGTTATGCTAAACTGGAAAGATATGAAAGAATGTGTAGAACAAGAATCAAATAGTACATTCACTATTACAAAATTAGTAACTAGAGTGCATGTCACCACATCGTTGTCTGGATACACCTGAGGAGCAGTGATAGCATAAGCCCTTCAATGATTCCTTGGAGGTTTAATTTGATTTCATCTAACAACCACTATCTTAGAGAAATTGTTTCTGTAATGCCTATAATCCATGATGTTTTGACACTACACAAATAGATAAGCATTTATTTAAACATTCCTTTATTCATCTGCATTAGTGGGATTTTGAATATCCCTTTTCCAGTTTTTAGCTCGATGACCAAAAATTCCACATATAAAGTAATTATTGGATCCCTACATACAGTTCCCAGGATGCTTCTTACCACAAATTTTATAGGGGGAAAAGTCTGGTATAATTCCATCATGGTATTTTTTTTATTTAACCACCCATGTTGTTCTGCATTTTCCACTTCTTTTTACTGGCCCCATGAGACCACTGAGAGTCTCCTATCTCCATTTCAACCTTGATAGTTCAATAGACAACCTCCTAATAAATATCCATGTATCGAATCACCAACACTTTTTGTAGACACAACAATAGTGAAACACCATAACCCTAGAAGCCCAGAGTTGGTACATTATTATGTATAATTGGCATGATAAAAAAAGATCAAGTCTCAAAAGGCTGATTAGTTTAGTATCCTTGGAATAAAAAGGTACATTCATAAGGTTTACATTAAATCATAAAACGGAAAAATACAACAAAATTGTTTCCATAGACAACACTGAGACCCCATAGACATCCCCTACAGGTTAGATATATTATACTTCTTCAAATCTGGGGAAAAATAACACATGGAATGGGGTTATCTCAGATGCTCAGTAAGGATAAATATATAGCGGAAACTTTCATAAATATGAATAATCATTTAAGGAAATTTATAGAACTAAAACTAAATCCTTTTCAACATTAACTTCATCATAATATGGAAAATATAAATCAAAATAATTCCATTTACATACTCACATGGATATTCTACTAATCAAATAATAACATGCAATATATATAGTCACATTCATAATTATGGAATGCATAATGACAAACATCATAACCACATATTCTAGGCCTCGTGCCAAGACTAAAAATAAGATTTGGTCAAGGACTTGTGCCAACACACTAGTTTGTCTCATGATACCTACCGATGCCTCGAGGAGCAATAACAGGATCCACCCGTGACTTACTAGGTCCAATTAATTCCTCATATAAAGACGTTTAAACATAAAAAAAACATTCGTATTAAGACTAGCATATGAAATTTCAATAATTTATATATAAACCATGAATGGTATAAAAATAACACATCCATAGTCAAACATATCACAAAACCTTCAATAAAATATGGGTGTTTTGTATCATAATAAATCAAGTTGAAATAAGCTTAAAATCCATCAAAGGATGTTGACATAGATGAAATCATTTCATTTTTAGAGAAATATATCTATTTATTTTGAAATATTTTAAGTGTCACAGAATTATAATGAAAAATCTATTTAGAAAACATTCTTATAATATTTTAAGTGATTCTTCTACAATGTTATAACATCAGAAAAAAGATTCCCCCATAGTATAAGTTAAAAAAACATTCTTACCTTAATTTTGTCGAAAATTCCATAAAAAACCTTGTTTGAAAAAATACAGAAATATTCCTTTCAAACCATTTTATAAAATGTAAAACAAGGGTTTAAAAGACATTAACTCATATCCTAGTAATTAGTAAAAATGTTTTGGAATACATTTTTAAGAAACATGGATGTGGATGATAAAGAGGTCCTAGTAGATACTTATATAAAAACAACCCCGGATAATAAAGAGATTGTGAAATTAACCCTTACCATGTAATTTTCCTTGGTCATGTATCGGTTAACCTCCTGTATAATAGTGAAATAATTGTTATTAGATTATAAAATAATCATATAAATTAATATGATATAATATATGATCTTTTAAAATTGCATTGTTATTAATATTTTAGTATTATCATCGTTTCGGGTGTTAACTGATTCATTTTCCTTTATATGTTTTGTTACGTAAGTAATGTTTGTTATGGATAAGATGTATTTTATTCATATTCAGAATTATATTACGTCTTCATAAATTATATTTAATCATCTAATGAAAATAAGTCTTGAATGGATACGATGCATAACGAATCTCATCGTGTTCGTGGAGACAGTAATCTGTACGTACACATGAATGACAATATCATTTTTTTGATTTTAAAATAATATATAATTTTATGGTATATCATACATATATATAATCATTATCATGTTATATTTATTATTTACATCATTTATACATCATTATTTTACCCATTAGAATAGTAATGTATTGAGTAACAAATACACCAAGATGTGGAGACAGTAAGCCGTACATACGCAAGTATGGTGACATGTCATTCAAAGGATGGATATAAAAATGAATATAGAGGTACCATATTTATAATAAAATCAAATTATAATGATGATAATAGAGTTATTATTTTATAATTGAATCAACAAGGAATGGATAAGTGGAAGAAGAAAAAACAAGAAATATGTGGTGAGATATTTACCTCTTCTTTGGGTTCATTCTTTTGATTTGATCAAAAGGACTCCATAGGTTCGGTTTCTGACAAATGAACTGACTCTATGATGAAGGGAGGATATTTGAGAGAGTATTTGGGAAGGGTTTGGATGAGCTAAATGGCTTTGAAGGTGTGAATTAAAGAGAAGGGTAAGTTCCCTTTTATAAGAGGGGTGAGGGGCTCCTTAGGAAAAGCTAGAAATATTAATTTATAATAAAATAATTTCCAGTTTTTAGTGGCTTAAAAATGAATTATTTAGAGGATAGAGAGGGAATAGGTCTCTTAACTCTCAGCCAATAGGTTTTAGACAGGTTAGAGCCACTATATTAATGTTATCAATTAGATTTAACTCTAAGTTAAATAGTTTGACATTTACCACGCCTCTTTGTATTTTTATATTATATGGATAATAAAACTATAATAAACTTCCAACCAATAACCAAGTGTCTCATTAATGATATACCCATCATTATATTAGTCTTTTGGGTGATCCTTATATTTTTAGGATAATTATATCATCCAATAATATTAATTTTTTTCAAAACACATTTAGGTCAATTTTGATATTATTTAATAATTTATTTTTGTTAAATTCCTAGATACATTATTAATTCTAACTAAATAAATTTAATCAATTATAAAATGTCATATTAATCATGAAAATTACTGTAATTCACTAAAATTCTCAAATTAAATTTATTTGGATATTTATAATATCATGTATTTTAAATTTTCATTAATACGGTAATTACTGTATCATCATTGTGTCAAAAATAAATTTATTTATTTAATGTCTAAAAATTATAAATATAATACCATTTTTGGAATTTTTTTATCTTTCTAATGAATATTTATAGTATAATTTATATTTTCTGTAACCCTATATTAAAAAATTTTTAGTTATTAAACTTTGAATTTAACACTCTTAACAATTCTTTAAATAAAATAAAAACAAATGCCCTAATTTAATCTAGGTGGACCAAATAGGTTACTATTTTATTTCAAGGGATTTTTGGGTCAAATTATACTTATCCAATAGAATTAGGGCATGTGTTAGGTAATAATAAAATCATTTTTACCCTTAATTACCATATTTACTTTTAACTGTGGTAAATAAAAGGAAAAAATACTCTTCACCAAAAAATATATTCATCTTATAGATCTACATTTTACTTAATGATATCAACAATTTCTCTCAATTTTTTTAAATTCAAATCACAGATGTAGTTAAATTACATTTTTTTGAGAATTTCAAATGCTCCTAGGAGGTGGGTAAAAGGCTGTAAAAAGTTCAATAAAATTTTTATATATCTAAAATTGTTATAAACTGACTCCAATTAATTACATTTAACATATATAGGTATTATTTATTTATTTTGACCTAAAATAAATCTGAATAAAATAAATAATTATTTAAATAAAAATTTTATATTAAACTATAACTGAGTATTTTTCACTATTGATCAAAAATTGAATTTTTACGAAAAATACAAAAAATGCACCCTAATCTAATTTAAATATTCTGAATCCAAAAATGATGTCCATTTTGAATGATAACGGTTATAAAATTCCAAAAAGTGGGTATTACTCTTCATAATGGCTAGTTTGATTGGTTGTGGTGTGTTAAAACTTGACGTTGCGTACAACACATGTTATTTTATTATTCAATGAGAAGTGTACGGTGGATGATTGGGGTGTTACATTCTCCCCTTATTCAAATAATTTCATCTTCGAAATTTATAAAATATTACTGCATAAAAAGACTGAGGTGGTTATTTATCATAGGTTCCTTAGGATCCCATGTTGCCTCTTTCATCTTATGGTTTTGTCGTAGAACTTTTACAAGACGAGCCATACGATTTCTAAGAACTTGTTATCTTATATCAAGAACCTTGATAGGCTCTTCGCAATAAGACAGATCGGGTTCCAGTTCTAATTCTTCATAGGTGAGTACATATGTTGGGTCAGGCATGTATTTTCTCAACAGTGATACGTGTAACCCATCGTGAACTTTGGAGGGACTTGGCGGAATTGCCAAATGGTATGATACAGCCCCAATTTGTTATAGAATTTCAAAAGGTCTGATGTATGTGGGACTTAATTTTCCCTTCGTACCAAAATGTATAACACAGTTCCATTGAGATACCTTCAAGAAACATTATCTCCTACCTGAAATTCAAAATCCTTCCTTCAGTTATCGGCATAGCTGTTCTTCCTACTTTGATGTGCTTTGATTTGGGTTTGGATTACCTTCACATTTTCCATCATTTACTCCACATGTTCTGGGCCTATGAGTTTTCTTTCACCAACATCATCCCAACAGGTTGGCGTGCGACATCTGTTTCTGTATAACGCTACATATGGTGCCATCCGAATACTTGAATGGAAGATATTTTTATAATAATATTCCATCCGAGGTAAATATTGATCCCACATACATTGAATGTCAAGTGATAATGATCTCAACAAGTATTCAAACGTTTGAATAGTCCGTTTTGATTGTCCATCAGTTTTGGGGTTGTAGGCAGTGCTGAAACGAAGTTCAGTATCCAGGGAATTCTAAAGACTTCTCGAGAATCGTAATGTAAAAATGGATCACGATCAAAAAAAATATGTATGGGTACTCTATGAAGTCTCACAACTTCATTAATATATAGTCTTTCTATATGTTCAAATGGTAAATCTTCTCTTATATCATGAAAATGATATGACTTGGTAAGATGATCAACAATGACCCATGTTTCAATGTTCCTTCTAAGAGTCTTTGGTAGTTCAATGACAAAGTCCATCATAATATTATCCCATTTCCACAAAGTTATGGGAATAGGTTGCATTATTCCTCTAGGCTATTGCTTTCCAGCTTCCACTTGTTGACAAACCATACCTCTTGACCCAAAATCAGAATTATCCCTCTTCATGTTGTCCAACAGAAAATGTTCCTTCAAATATCTTCACATTTTTTGTGCTACTGGGGTGTATAGAGAAATTGGAACAATGAGAATCATCGAATAATTCCATTTTTAGATCAGGTATATTAGGAACACAAATTCTCTAACAAAACATCAAAATTCAATCTTCATACAAAACTTCACTGAATATCCCATCATTCACAGCTTTAACCTTCTCTTGAAACTCTTTATCATCGGTCTGAGAACTCTTTATCCTTTCTAGTAAAGATGGTTTGGAAACCATTTGAAATTATTTTGATGTTCCGCCTTCCATGGGTTCCCCATGTCCAACATTACTATATCCTTGTATATAGGATCCTTTTCAACTCTCATCTTGTTCAGAACTACATGATCCTCTCTGCACAGAGCTTATGTCACCTTATTTGCCTTCCTTGGGAGGTAGTGTATAGTGAAATAATAATCTTTGAGTAGTTCAAGCCATATTATTTGCCTCATGTTGAGTTATTTCTATGAGAAAATATACTTCAAACTCTTGTGATCAGTATATATCTCACATTTTTCACTGTAGAGATAGTGTCAAAAAAAATTTAAAGCAATGAATACAACTACTAACTGAAGATCATAAGTGGGATAATTCTGTTCATGAATTTTAAGCTGTTGTGCGGCATAAGAAATAACTCTATAATTCTGCATAAGGAAAAAACCAAGTCCTTTCTTAGATTCATCACTATAAATTACAAACCCATCATTCCCTGATGGTAGATTCAAGATAAGAGCATTGACTAATATTGTTTTCAGTTCTTCAAAACATTATTCACACTATTTTTTTGAAACAAATAAAACCCTTTTACGTGTGAGCTTTGTTAATGGGTTAACCAACCAGGCAAAATTCTAGATGAAACGTGTATAATAACTTTCTAAACCACAAAAATTTCATAACTCGGTTATACTCGTTGGTTCTGGACATTCTTTGATTTCCTTTTTCTTTGAAGGATCAACAAAGATTCCATCCTTAGAGACAATATGTCCAAGAAAAGAATTCTCCTAAACCCAAAATTCCCACATGTTAATCTTCCAATATAATTAATGTCTTCTATGCGTCTTTAGAATAATAAAAAAGTAATTGTCACGATATTCATAGATTTATGAGTATACCAAGATATAATTAATAAATACCACTAGAATTTCATAAAGATATTCCTTGAAAACTCTATACATTAGATCCATGAAGACAGAGGGTGCATTGGTCAGTCCAAAAGGCAATACTGTAAACTCTTAATGCCCATACCTGGTTCGAAGTTCTATTTTCATAATGTCTTCTGTATTCAAACATAACTGGTGATATCCAGATCGAAGGTCAATCATTGAAAAGTATGGAGCTCTGTGAAGTTGGTCGAATAAATCAACAATACAAGGTAGGGGATACTTGATCTTTATTGTTACATCATTGATCTCGCTGTAGTCAATGCACAACCTCATAGATCCATCATTATTCTTAACAAAAATAATAGGGTCTCCCCATGGAGGAACACTAGGGAAAATAAATCTCATATTACAAAATTCCTCTAGTTTTTTATTTATTTCTACTAATTATACTGTGGACATTCTATAAGGGGTCATCGATATAGGACTTAATCCAGGAATTAAGTCAATGGAAAACTCAATTTATTGTTTTGGAGGATGTCTAGGTAAATCCTCAGGAAACACATCAATATATTCTTGCACAATAGGTACATACTCTATTTGAACATTCATTTCCTCATCCACATTAATTTTATTTCCTTCCTCCCCAATAATTGAATTTAGTTGAGCTACTGCATGTGGATCAAGATAAGAATTAGGCGGTGACATTTCTGCTCTAATGATAAGGTACTCTTCATCATCATAAAAATGTGTTACCTCACGCTTCTTACAACAAATTTCCGCATCATGGTCCGAAATCCAATCCATAATGGGGATTATATCAAATTCAACCATGAGTATGATGATGAGATCAGTAGATAAGTAATGTTTATATGCCTTAATGGGATATATTTTCCCAAAACATTTTTGCAATGATACTTCCCTGAGGATTTTTGAATAATAAATCCCTTATTAAATAAAATTGGAAATATAAAGTTTTCGTAGAAAACAGGGAAGATATGAAACAGTGTGATGATCCAAAATTAAATAAATCATTGGCTAAACATAAAGAAACCATTAAATTACCTGCCACTATGTCTTTCGGAGCTTCAACATCAGCAGTTGTGATAACCTAAGTTGGGCCTTGATCCCTTGGCCTTTTTGAGGAATGTTCCCCTGACACTTAGGAAATTCAATTGCATAGTGTTCCATTTCTCTATATTTATAGCATTCAACGTTAACAACTTCTTTGTTCCCCTATCAATCACGAGCTTCGTGACCATTTTCACCACACCTGTAACAGACTCCCATTCCCTTCAAATAAGTACTAGTCTATTTCTTCCCATATTTACTGTAGGATGGATATTCAACATTTCCCTTCTTCCCCTTATTTCGATTTCAGAGTTTTTAGCAGATCTCATTTTCTCTTGCATTGCTTTAAATTCCTAAGACATAGATAATTCTTTTTGTGTCTTGATAGCACATGAGACAATATCTTCATATGACTAGAAGGATTGTGAGGATAATTTTTGTTGGATAAATGGTTTTAACCCATCAAATAATATATCAATATTACTTTTTGGGTTACATATATAATATACAACACACTCCCATAACCTTTTAATGTTAGCTTCATACATTGTGAACATTCTCATCCTCCTTTTTCCACTGACTCAGAAATTGTCTTTCCTTATCTGCTCGATGGTCATGAGGAAAGTATTTTTCTAAGAAAATTTATTTATACTCCATAAATTTTGTATTTGATACTTAATAATCTTCTTTTGTGTTTGGAATAAAAGACCACCATTGATTTGCTTCTCTAGTGAGGTGATTAACTACCATGATATCTTTTTCCGTTTCTCTACTCCCCAAGGCATGGAATATTTTCTCTATGAAATTTTACACTACTCAACAATTAATGGATTTGCAACACAATTGAATGTTGGTGGTTGTGCCCTCATGAGGCGATCTAACATTGATCCTCCACGCTGTGGATAAGGGTGCTCCATACGGTTAAGGTTATTATTCATTACCTGTGTGAGTTGTCCCAGTATAGTGATTAGCTGATCAGCACCAGTTGCATCACAAGCTCTACTATAATTATCTTGAGTAGGAGGGAAATCAGCACATGCAGTGCATTCACTGATACAGTTTCCATTACTTCCACTAGGTGTCATTTCTAAACAATATCATACACTATATTAGTTTATGAATCGCAATACATAAATCCAAACTTGTAAAACACTTATAAAAAATTAATCAGTTTATTTAAATAATCCATAATCATAAAAAAATTCCTTGAGGAAATATATAATCATAAACCCTTAATAATGTTTTTGTAAAGTAAATTATAATTATCCTAACCCTATCCCCCATGAGTGTCATAACCAAGTGTGCAATAAGGCCTGTTTTCCTGCTCCAGTTCCCGTTCGAGCCCAGCTCAAAGAGGTGTTTTCGGGTTTTACACCTAGGTTCTTTTGTGTCAGAGCTGCCTCTACCTGCTAGTATCCTGACATGGATATATTTCAAGGAAAACTCACAAAATCTCTATAATACCAAAATTCTAGGATGTTCTTCTATAAAAATCCCCATTGTCTATCTTAGGGGTATGTGTTCTAATCAGAGTTTATCTAAATCTAGTTTCCAAGGTTTGTAATAAACATCCTATGATACAAAATATAATGCCCCAAACCCAGAAGCCCAGAGTTGGTGCAGTATTATGTATCATTGGAAATATCACAAAAGATCAAGTCTCGAAATACCGATTAGTTTAGTAGCCTTGGAAGTACAAGATTAATTCATAAGGTTTACATTACATCATAAAATGGAAAACTAAAACAACATTGTTTCCATAGACAACACTGAGATCACATAGACTATCATGGCAGGTCATTCATAATATAATTCTTCACATCCTAGTAAAAATAAAACCTAAAAAGGGGTGAGCTCAGATGCTCAGTAATTATAACAATATAGAGAAAACTTTCATAAATAAGGATAAACATTTAATGCGATGTATAGAACTAAAACAAAATTATTTCAACAAAAACTTCATCATAATATTTAAAATATAAATAAAAATAATTCCATTTACTTACTCACAAATATATTCTACTAGTCGAATAATCACATGCAATATCAATAGCCACTTTCATAATGATGGAATGCATAATCCCAGACTTCATAACCACATAGTCAAGGCCTTGTGCCAAGACTACAAATAAGATTTTGTCAAGGCCCTGTCCCAAGTCACTAGTTTATCTCATGGGACCTACCGATGCATCGAGGAGCTATAGAAGGCTCCACCCATCACATACTAAGTCTAATTAATTCCCCATATGAAAATGTTTAAACATTACATAAACATTTGTATTAGGACTAGCATATGAAATGTCAATACATTATCCATAATCAAGGAATGTTATAAAGGTAAAACATCCACATTCAAACATATCAAAAAATATTCAATACAATAAGAAAGTTTTTTATCATAATATATCAACTTCAAATAAGTTAAAATCCATCAGAGGATGTTGACATAGATGAAATCAAAACCCTTTCAGAGAAATACCTCTTTCTATTTTGAAATCATTTACAAGTAAAATATTTATAAAGAAAACATTTGTTTTGAAAATATTCTTATAAATTTTTATGGGAAGCTTAGATGATGTTATAACAGTGGAGAATAGCTGCACCAGCTATATAAGTTAAAAAACATTATTACCTTAATTTTGTCGAAAAGGTCATAAGGTACCTTGTTTGGAAAACGAGGTAAATATTTCATTCAAAAAAATTATAAAAAGTAAAACAAAGTAATAAATGACTTTAATCCATATTCCAGTAAATATTAAAAATGTTTTTGAATACCTTTTTAAGAAACATGTAATAGGTTGATAAAGAGGCCCCAGTAGATACTTACGTAAAAACAACCTCGGATAATAATGATATTGTGAAATTTAACCTTACCTTGTACATTAACTTGGCCGAGGGTAGGATAACATCATTTACAATGGTTAAATAATTGTTATTAGATTATAAAAGAATCATATGCATTAATTTGATATCATATATGATCTTTTAATATACCTTTGTTAATAATATTTTATAATTATCGTCATTTCGTTTGTTAACTAATTCATTTTACTTTATATGTATTATTACGTAAGTAATGATTGATATAGATAAGATGTACCATATTAATATTAAAATTGATATAAAGTCTTTAAACATTATTTTGAATCATCTAATTGAAATTACTCTTGAATGGATACAATGGGGAATTAATCTCATTGTGTTTGTGGAGATAGTAATCCGTACGTACGCACGAGCGAAAATATCATATTTTTGATATTAAAATCATATATAACTGGATGGTATATCATATATAAATAATAATTATCATGTTATATTTATTATTTACATAATTAAATGTCATTATTATACTCATCCGAATAGTAATGTATTGATTAACAACTACACCACGACGTAGAGACGGTAATCCGTACGTACGCACGTATGGTTACATGTCATTCAAAGGATGGATAGAATAATGAATATGGTTGTACCATATTTATAATAACATAAAAATATATAGAATATAAAAGATTTATTATTTTATAATGGAAACAAAAAGTAAAGAAGAAGTAGAAGAAGAAAAAACATGAAAGAGGTGGTCAGATATTTACCACTTTTCAGGTTCTTCCTTTTGATTTGATTAAAATGGATCTTTAGAATGTATTTATGACTAAATTACAGCCTCTAGGAATAATGGATGAAAATTTAGAGGTTATTTGGGAAGGGTTTTGACCAGAAAAATGACTCTGAAGTTGTGAAGTAGAGAGAAGGGGAAGTTCCCTTTTATAAGAGGGGTGAGGGGCACCATAGGAAAAGATAGAAATATTATTTTATAATAAAATCATTTTCAGTTTCTAACAACTCAAAAATGAATTATAGAAAGGATATGGTTGGTATGGGCTGAAAACTTCTCAACCAATAGGTTTTATACCGGTTTGGCTCAATATATTAACATTATCTTTTAGAGTTAACTCTTAGTTAAATAGTTTGACATTTTCCATGTCTCTTTGTATTTTTATATTATATGGTTAACAATCATACTATAAACATCCAAGAGATCCTAATGTGGTTCATTAATGATGAAATTGTAATTATATAAGTTATTTGGCCGACAAATATATTTTTATGATTATTATATCAACCAATAATATTGTATTTGTTATAAAAACACATTTATGTCAATTTTGACATTATTTAAAAATTGATTTTTTTAATGTTATAAAAACTTTATTACTTCAAAATTTATACATTTAATCATCCCTAACATGTAATATTAACTTATAAATTTAGTGGAATTCATTATAAGTCTCTAATTTAATTTATTTGGATATAATAATATCAATTAATTTAATCACTCGTTAATATGGTAATTATTGCATCATCATTGTGCCATCAATAAATTTAATTATTTAATGGATGAAAATTATAAATTAAATACCATTATGTATGAAATAATTTTATCTTTCTAATTAATATTTATAGTAGAGTTTTTATTTTGTGTAACCCTATATTAAAAATGGTTTATTTATTAAACTTCGAATTTAACTCTTTTAACTATTCTTTAAATAAAATAATAATACATGTCTGAATCTAATCCAAGTGGACCAAAGAGGTTCATATTTTATTCCTAAGTTTTTTTTTGACAAATTATACTTATCCATTAGAATTATGACATGATTTAGGGTAATAATAATATCATTTTTACCCTTAATTACCGAATTTAGTTGTAACCGTGGTAAATAAAAGAAAAAATTTACTATTCACCAAAAATTATTTTCATCTTATTGAACCACATCATACTTATTGATATAACTGTGTCTCTCAGATTTTTGAAATTCAACTCACAGAAGAAGTAAAATTATATTTTATGCACATTTTCAAATGCTAATAGAATGTGGGTAAAACACGGTAACAAGTTCAATAAAATTTTTATATATCTAAAATTACAATAAACTAACTCCAATTAATTGAATTGAACATATCTAGGTATTATGTATTTATTTTGAAAAAAAAATATATTTAAATAAAATAATTTATTATTTAAATAAATATTTTATTTTAAACTATAACCTAGTGTTTTTCACTATTCATCCAAAATTGAATGTTTTCAAAAAAACCAAAAATTCACCCTAAGCTAATTTAGATATTCCAAATAAAAAATTGAAGTCCATTTTTAAATAAAAAATTTATAGAATTTAAAAAAGTGGGTATTACAATTCATAACAGCTAGTTTTATTGGTTGTGGCGTGTTAGAACTCAAAGTTTCATACAACACACGCTATTGTATTATTTAAATAGAAGCATTCCATGGAAGATTGGGGTGTTACAAATAGTCATTAACAAATAAATCTACTTTGCATTCAGTGTTCATGACAAGGCCAAATTAATACCTTGAAATCCTATTAAAATTTTCTTCACATGCCCAAATGGGCTCATATTCCTTCTTCATGAGTTCAAGGAACTCTTTTACCATTTTGAGAAGGAGGGCTCAAGGAAAATGTTTATTGAAAAAAATCCCCTTAAATTTATCCCAATTCATGGAATCAATTTCTTCTTGGGACTTCATTTTCTTGATCAGTGTCCACCACTGATCTGCTTCCCCATCAAAATGATAGTCTTCTAGTACAAATTTCTCTTTATCCGAGCAATGCTGGATGAAGAATATATTTTCAATTGTGTTAAACCACTGTTTCGTGATGATGATATAAGAATATATACTATACATGGAAGGAAATTTCCACTTAAATGAATCTATGGAAACTTGATCTTTCCATGGAGGAGGATGGCATTCAATATGATTCAAGTTATTAGTCATTACATGATACAACTGGGAAAGTACTATCATGATGTTTTGAGCACCCATTCCCATCATATTAGATATTTTATAAGGGGAAACGTCACATTTCCTATCGCATTGGTTATTGTAACATGTTCATCTATTTCCCTCAATTAACTATGAAAAATAATGTACAATTAGAGGGCTTGAATACAAAGTAATTGAACATAAAAGGATAAACTTGTATAGGAGAAGTATATCCTAACATGTGATTATATAAGATTAAATATATTTTATCCTTGATCTATTTTTTAAATTATATTCTAATTGTATTTTTTTTATTCCCATTATAATGGTTTGTACTATTCTCATGAATTTAAAAAATCATATCCCCATGGATTGTCAATTCCAAGAGTTTATGAAGGACAAGTGTCATATAACAGGATGCCCCGAGTCAAGCCTGAAACTCTTTTCCAGAGTTTTCACACTTAGGTACATCTGTTTCAGAGTCTCCTCTACCTTCTGGTATCTTGATAGGGATGTATTTTCATGATAAACCACTTACTCTATACTTAACAAAATTTAGGGATGTTTTCTTAATCTTCGTCTCATCCATAATTTTCTCACTATGGTTCTTTATTCCTAATCGTAAAAAATAACTAGACTATCCTCTGATACTTACTATTGTTACACTATCCTTTTTTCATATAATGTAACATGATTTAAAAAAAATATGGATCAGAGTAAAATCCAAGGATATTTAAGTCTAATGTCTTTGAAGACCTGGTACATAATCAAACATAAAAACAACATTTTTTTGAACTTAATAATGAACTTCTGTCTTCAATTGTGCTCATACATCTGCATATGTTAATCTGGGGATAACATGAACAATGGGATGAGCTAAAATACCAATAAGGGAATAAACCTGAGAACCAAGAATTATCACATGGTATAGAATGCTTGACATGTTGATATAAAAAGGGACGTAACATATGGAATCATAACATATAAAAATGGGATAATATACACATGAAATCATTGAAATGTGGAAGAAAATTTAAGAATGTATTTATTACGAGTCAAGTCTACCCGCTAACCTCGTTTCCCACTGCACTACGGGTCAACGCTAACAGCCAATCCCATTTCCCATAGTAGTTAAGCCAAGGATAACCTCCAAAACATCTTCACATAGAATCTCATGAGACTTATCCATGCCCAATTAATTGGAGAAGTATCAAGGAACACCCATATTACATTTCATGAATTTGTTTTCCACATAATGAATCATATATAATCAATCTTATATAAACATAAGGGTTTCCCATTTGAAGCATTGCGTAACAAAATCATGACGTAAAGCATAAACAATGTGAGTATAATGAAATTGTTCATGAAAGAAATGAATTATAAAATACATAGTTTTTTATTATGTAAAACAAAAATATATAATTTCAAGTGATTTCAAACAGAAATAACAACATGTAGGAAATGTATTTGATAAATTTTAACATTAAAACAAATTTTGTGGTTTTAAGGAAAATAATATAGTGCTTATAAAATATAAAAGGGTACAATATTTTATATAAAACCATAAGTTAACAAATTAGGTTTTCAAAATAAAAATAATTATTTGATAAAGACAATAGATGCTTAAAACAGAATATATAATTCACTTGAAATTGTGTATAAATTCAAGATGTTCCCTTTAAATGAGTTTGCTTATCGGAAAGTACTAAGGAGGGAATCATTAAAAAAATTATATCCCATAAAGAGGGGGATTAAAGGTTCTTAATAAGATAATTTTTTAAATCTAAATATCACTTATAATATTCACATAAATATACAAGATAACACCATTTTAATGTAATTAAAGATAAGGCCACCTGAAATAACAAAGGAGGTTCTTGTAGAATTCATTGTGGATTATCACTGTGGTATCACATGTATCTAAGATGGATTTTTGAGAGATAAAATGGGTTTTTAATAAATTATACATAACGAGGGAAATATGAGGGAGGTGTAAAATCAAACGACACCATTTGGTACTACACATTAAAATACATAACCTAGTAAACAATCATTATTAAGAGTGAAATGGAGAGGATCCCTTACCTTATGTATGGTGGTGTTCTCTACTTGTTATTAATGACCTGAATAAACAAATTAGGTTTATTATTTAAGAATTCCATAACCTATTCTATAATTAATTGATTTATTATAAAACATTTAGTTCATTCAATACCGCTTTGATTAGTTATAAGGCTCAATTTCATAGTTTGGGTTCGTTTCCTTACTTGGTTTTAATGACTGGTTCGCTTATATTCATTTTCTTAAAAGAATGTATGGGTAAAGTGGCTATCCAGAATTGATGTTATATGCTATTATTAAATATCTAGTAGATTTAATGGTTTATAATTTAATTTCGTTTCTTATAGTGATGTTGAATTATTATATAAAACCTTAGTGGCAACTGTTTTTGTTAATCAGTGAGTTTTGATTATAAGAATCATGTTTTCCTTTATAACTTAATACCATTTGTTCAAAATAATTACAAAACCATAACTATGATATATATATATATAATAATATGTTTAAACCATTACAAAAACGGTTTCATTACAAGAATTAATGATGATAATAGAAATTGATAAATTGATGTCCTTTGATGTGATATATTAACACATCTGAAACGGTGTTTTCATTTCATTCAAATAAAAAGGTGGGGAAAATAGAGATGATAATGAAATATAGAATTTGAATAAAAAAAATTATTACATTTATTGTAATGGATGTTTAATAACATTTTTATTACTAGAGGCTATGAATGAAAACTGAATAATAGAACATAATAATGGAAGAAAAGAAATGAGGAAGTTTATCTCCTGAATGAACCATCATTGAGAACTTCTTAAGTAGAAAGGATTTTTTATTTTGAAGTGACTAGGGGATGTTTGACCTGGGTAAGGATCTTGTGGATATATTTGGGTAGAATATTGGCAAGACGCAGTGCCTAATAAGAGTTAAGATAAGAGGGAGAGAGTGGGTTTGTAGTTGAGGGGAGGAGTGTTTTCATAAATTATTAGTCATCGGTTTCTTAATTTACCTCAATATCATTAATAGTGATGATTCCATTAAAATAAATAGTAAATGGGTCACTTGAATTTTAATCAAGGGTGGTGACATCATCCATGATGCTAGGATTTGTCTATTTATCATATAATGTATATATAGGGTAATTTACTATATTATATTATTCATAAAAAATCACGTATTTTAGAAAAATTTAAAAAATTCACCCTAACCATTTATTGATGTGTAGAATACCAAAATTATGTCCTCTTTTCAAAATAATTTTCTAAACATGATTAATATAATATTATTCTAAATAATATTTTATTATTAAAAATAAATTTTAAAAAATCCATTTTCTTATTCTAACTTTTAGGTGCATCATAGTCTCATGTGAATATTATTTATATATTATCATATGTAAGGTTATTATTAATTATGGTATATCAATATTCTTAATTGTATGTTACTATTCATAATGGTATGTTACTATTCTCCAAAAAATATGTTTTTCTTATCAGACTTAAAATTATTAACTAATTGTATCTATGTTTGTCAAATTTTCAATATTCCAAACCCGAAAGTGAAAAAATTATGTTTAAATGTCACATATAACTTAGTAGTTTTTTATGTTTTGATTTCTTGTCATTATATTTATTAGAATTTAATTTACATTTATAAAACATTCGGTCGTCACAATAACTATATTGATTAGATATTTTATTTATTATATAGAATGAAAACTAAAATTATTTAGTTACAACTCCTAAAGAATATAGATGTTCTAAATGTTATTGATGCTTAAATTTTTTGTATTGTTAGATACCTGACAATGTACTACACTTAGAAGTGTATATGGTGACTAAATAATTGTTACTGCATGTTATATGTCATATATAGAAGAATAACATGAACTAATAACTTATTAAAGATCACTTATATGATAAAAAATTTTGAAATTGAAATGTGTTTTGTGTACTATTCCATTAAATTTAAATGTAAATAACATAAAAACTATTGATAGTGTGTAGTGTGTATAAGATTTAATTATAAATAATTAATTAAGGACATAATAAATAAATAGTTGGGATTTAAGGATCAGTTATATTTATTGAATTGACCATTACATGATTTAAGTTAACCATAAACGTCAGGACCAATCAATCCCTCAAAATCCCTATAAACACACTCATAAGATCATTAGTTTATTCCATGGTACCTGTAAGGTTTCTTATACAATATATTCTATTGGAATTAAATTTTTGATTCTATATTCAATGTGTACCTTGATTTATTATATATAAATAATAAATTAGTTACTCAAATATTTGTATAGTTCTTAATATGGAAACCCATTTTTGTTTCCTTAATAATCCCCAATATACATACACTATGTGATATAGGTAGTCATTTAATATGTATAAATGAATCAAATATAATGTTATCAATTTATTTATGAAATCATTTTGATCATTAAATAAACATTTCTATATTCTTGAAAAATCATCTTGCTACTCATGGTGATAATGAAAAATAAAAATATTAAAAAAGATGAACGATATCTTCTCTATGTTGAAAATGGAATTGGGTCTGTCTCCAATGATTGAAACTCATCTCCAGTCAAAGTTAAATTTGGTCTATAGGGTCCCTTATTTTAGTTAATGGGTTCCCTTTATATACGTTCTCATGAACATTTTTATTTGTATTATCTTAATGGAATTAATTTTTTAGTTAGGTAATACTTACATATAATTCTATATATACTACAT
Organism: Viscum album; assembly: GCA_963277665.1. Taxonomy (NCBI): domain Eukaryota; kingdom Viridiplantae; phylum Streptophyta; class Magnoliopsida; order Santalales; family Viscaceae; genus Viscum; species Viscum album. The sequence goes on from OY728137.1 coordinate 1,217,568,257, forward strand.
GTCCATCATGTATGCTTATACATAAATAAATTTCTCCCAAGGAATGGGAATATTTACTTCCATTAAAATTAATAATCAGAGGTCTCATATAGAGTTTCTTGAATTTTAAAAGTACATGATTAATTATTTAGAAAATCTACACAATGTTTCAAATGTATTAAAAGTAATTATTTAATATAACTTATGTGAGTATCTAACACTATTTGGGTCATTGATGTGGATGGTTACATGATGACTTATCTATATTAGGGAGTATAGAATATAGTGTATTAAATATTTATTTAACCTATAATATTTTCACAAAAAAAATGTATAATTTTTATATCTATGTTATGATCAAATATAGAATTATGATTTTTCATTATACGTACTATTTTTAGAATATCCATTAATAATAATTTCAAAATAATTACCATGCTACTTTTTTATTTTTATGAACTAAATAGATTTTTTTTATCTTACATTTTATGGAATTATTATGAAAATACATAAATATTTTAATGGGTGTGTTCTATATCATAGAGGGAGAGAATAATGGTTTAAGATGATATAAATTTAAAATAATGAAAATTATTTGAGTTATAATATATACTTATTGGGAAATGAATGACAAGAATAGTCAATATCATACTGCTCCAAAGTATTATATTAATATGTTCTGTTTTAGTCTCCTTTATTATTTCTTTCATATTAAGATATTCAAATTATGTAGATTTATTCTATTGATAGTATTAAAAGAAGATATACAGGTTTAATAACTAATATTTTTGATCATTAGATTTCTAGTATCTATTTCCATTAAGTGAGATCAAACTAATATTACTCATAAAGGTTGATTTTTTTGATCTTCTGTTTTATTATTTGGGATTATGAAGTTGAGAGTTGATATAAGTAGTATATTTGATTTTAAAATTATCACCCTTATTCCCAGAGTGAACATGACTATTTAAGGCCTAAATATTATTATTATGACTGTCATTGATTATATAGTTTTAATAACTGCTTTCTAGTTTTATATTTTGATGTGGGTAAAAAATTGAAGTTCTTTTATCATATATTGGTATAAGAAAGAATAAATTTTATTCCAGGAAATATATTCGTAGAAAAAAATGTGGAATTAATATATATATATATATATGGCACAATGGAAATAAATAAAAAACTATAATTATATGAAGAATTGGTAGATTTATTACCCAATTTATGGAATTTTAAATAATAGGATTTGGTGATGGTTTGATAAATATGAAATTTGGGTACAAACAACTAGTGAATTTTACTTTTAACAGAGAAGAAAATAATTTATAATAAACCCATGTTGAGAGGAAAAAATAACTAAAAATAAGTGATGAATTATAGAGATTCATGTATTAATGAAGTACTAATACATTTCAAAGGGTGGAATAATTGTAATTAAAAACTACATTATTTATTTTTCCTCATTAATAAAAATTGTTAATGATTTATATTGTAAATATCACTTTGAATCATGTAATTATATTTTTCAGAAACTGGTGGGAGATATTGTTTTATTGGAAGGTTATATATTTGATATATCTGGATAAAGAATAATATGAAGTGAATAATATATTAATTATGAAAAATATATCTATTGGGAATTTTTTTTGAAGTATAAGTAGTTGTTTGGTGAAATACATAATCATGGAATAATATAATATTGATTATGATAAGAAGAACTAAAATATTTATAAATTAATGAATCTGTAGAATGGAATAACTTGGTTTTAATATGATTGATATTTTTTAAGGGGTGTGATGACCAATAAGAGCTAAGTATATAATTTTAGAATATTTATTCTATCCTGATTATGATTTTATTGAATTTTGGGGAGTATTTGAAAATGTAATGGAAGACTTTTTTTGAGTTAAGCTGTTAGGTATGAATAATTATAAAGTTTCATAAGTTAAATTTCATAATATAATAGAACTTTGAATATTAAATTAAGGATATTTTAGTTTAATCTAAAATGTGAACTACATTAGTATGTGGGGTCCTAAGATACATCGAACAACATAATTGTCAATAGAAATTCTAATTGGTTTTGTATGTTGAACTAGAATTTTAGATATTCACAAATATGATATATCATGATTAAACTACTAACATAATATTTAATTAATTATTGAACTATCTATGTAAGAATATTTTATTTGAAACATGTCAAGAAATTTTGAACATAGATTTCAACATTCCATGTATAATAATACTCCTTTTTTTGTATATATATAATGGATTTGATATATACACATGCAATGTAAATGAGATAGGAATAGTTTAAAGTCATTTTTCAATGCTCACATATGTAAGATTTGTAAGATAAAATAATAGTGGTATTTAAATAAATTCATATCAATATGTGTAGATCATTTAATTGATTAATTTTTAGAATGTAATTTAAAATTATAAAAACAAAGGGATTTAAATAAATTTATGTTTTAGATTTATTTTTAATTGGAAGGAAAATTTTTTTATTTATATTTTATTCTCTAAAATTATTGTTTTTTAAAATTAAAATAAATAATCAATATTTATGTTGTAGATGTTTTGTTTCTATATGTATAGTGATATTCGAAAGGGACGATACTAAGGACTTTTTTGTAGATAATTGTGAAAATAAGAATTATATATATAAATTTAAAATAAATAATAGAGGATAGATGTGTATATTATTTTTATATCTAGTGAAAAATGGATTGAAATTATAGTAATCATATGTCATTAATACATATAAATGAATTCTATTTTCATAAAATAAATTAAAGATCATATCTCTTAAAAAAGTATATTTTTAATATTTTTAATGAACAAAGTAAGCTGATGATGTTATAGTCACTTGTGGGTATAAATTATATTAACACTTCTTATATATATATTATTATATTATGACTATAAATAGAGATGAGTACATGGATAAAGAGATGAATAGTTTTTTATAAATATTTAATTCAATGCGTTGATGGTAGAAGTTGAATTCATAGTCATTAACGAAGAACAATATATTGAGTTAAATATCTTGAGGAAGTTATATTCATATAATTATTGAAAGGTAATCATTTTTTACGTAAACTAGTTAATGACACTCTTCAATGTAGTTAGTGGAGAGAGAAGAAGTGGGTGTTTTACTTAGTTAAGTAGTGAAATTCATCAAAACATTTTGTACAAAAAGTTTATTTTATTTATGTATCCTTAATAAATATTGTATTCATATAGATAATAATGGTTATTGGTAAAATGAAACCCTACTGGTGGTTTTTGCCTTTGATGTAACCCATTTGGGTGAACTAAGTTAAACTATTTTATATCTTTCTAGCTTGATTAATATTCACTTACGGTTACCTTTAGAATAATAAATAATAAAATAAATATTTTTCTCTAGTAACATTGGAAGAATAATTAGTAAAAGATAAATTTTTAATATAAATGTTTTTTTAAATAGTTACTTGATTCAACCCGTTACTATTATGTTTGTGGGGCCATTTCACCAATACAATATACTCAAAAAACGAATGTAGTGATATTTTTAGAAACAATAGGGAAATAATATTAATAAATGATGAATTTATATATTAACGAAAAAATAATTTTTTATATCAATCATATTAATAAATAACTATATTCGGATCAATTTGAAAAATAACTGCAGTCAATATTTGTGTGGCCCAAAAAGGCATCTAGAAAATTAAATTGGTTATTTGAAAATTTAGAGACTAAAAATTCATATTGAAGGCCACATAATATGATTTGTTTTGTACTAAAAATAAGAAATGCATCAATGTTTTCTGTGGATCATGGGAATGCACACATTAGAGGGAGTCTTTCCATGTCACGTTGGACCTAGTCATTCCTAGTGGCCCTATTTGTTGTCACACTATTTCACTCTATTCAGTTGGGACTCACAAACCATATGGACAAAAACATTCAATAATTTCATAACCCCTACCTCCAATGATACCCCAACTATTTTGGAAATGTATAAAGCAAGATAATGACCCCTGACTCTCCCCTATAGTCAGACCCGGGTCGGTGACTAGCACCAAGGGTATACAGGTCAGAAAATATTTAAGTCATTACGCTAAAAATTGATCAAGACATATGATAGATCATTCACAGAACAAATTGAACACATATATATTATAAATAAAAAAACAATCTCATATGCAAGCATAAAAAATAATCGATTAAAAAAACGTCTCCAAGGTAAATAGAAAAAGAATATCTAGGCGGAGACACCCTAACTATCATGATCTGAGCTTGTAAAGACCAACATAGTCCACAAAGTCATCCTAGAAACCTGAAAGTAGTTTTATATAAATTGGGTGAGAATAAAACCATATTCATAAGAGAAACCATAGTTTCTCATTCACAAGGGATAGAATCATATTAATTCTCATGTGATAAAATAACAGTAGCAAACTACACCTAACAAGGTACACTAACCAACCCAACCTCAACACATACTTCTCACCAAGTAATTCAAGTCATGTAAAGAAATATAATTCACATTGATAATATGGTACCCACCAACATTTTATTACTGATTATCCACTCTCATACTCAAAATGGAAAATGTCCTAGCACTCTGACCTCTTCCGAACACAGCCCATCACAACCCGCCCCCACACACTTGGGTGTCACAACCACATGTCATTCCAACACTAGGGTCACGACCAACATCACATCTCACTCAATGACACCAAAGTCCCTTAAAACATCAATCCCACCCATAAACATTTGTTCCACATAACACATGACATCCCACAAACACATGGGAAATCACAACACTTCTCATCCTCAAGACACCTCATAAAATACAACACGAATCATCCCAAAGACACTAGGGAAAACTCAACTATCCCTTACACACCTAGGCCCCAAAAACCAACACCTTCTCGAAAAACCTTGATCGACCTCTACCTAGAATAAGGATTAGAGAAATGTGAGTTTCCATCCATCCGACCCCCACCAGAATATTTTTAAAATACACCCTCCATAGTGATGATGGGGGTGTTCAGGACATAGTGCTCAACTAGGGTGGGGTGAATATAGAAATAACAATATATATATATATATAACACAAAAAATATTTCCAAAAAAATGGGTTCTTAGAAAAACAGACATCTCACAATATTACCAACTTCGCTTCTACCACTAATGAAATCACCACACAAAATGCCACAAATTCACTCCATTTCAAGTCCACTTTTTTAATCCATTACAATTAATTTTTCAAAACTCATTAATAAATACTCCTAACCAAACCAACAAAATAAAATTTTAAACATTATTAACAACTTATTTATTCATATATTCCATTACTATCCAGGCATGTACCAAGAAGAACACATAACTGGAAACACAAAAACACATCACCGCATAACCAGATCATATCCCAACGAGGCATCACTTCACATCCATTAAACAATAAATAAATCTATCAAAATTGGATTCCATTGAATATACGTATTGATGTATAATCTGCATTTTGATCCATAACACTTCCCAATCCCTCGCATGGATCACAACCATAACTGAACAAATCATCAGATTTAGTTGAGAATCACTTATTAAATTTCACTTCTATAATTTAGGGTGTTATCACAAAAGTCATGGGATCCTAGTGTATCAATTTTATTTACCAAATATACATGGTTAACTGATTCCAAAACAATTGTTTGATAAACAATCAAACGAAATGCATTCTTGAATCATTACCCAATGCACAAATAAGGACAACCAATGTCCATGATTTTCCATAGAGGTTTTATCACGTATAATTAACATCAACAAAAAAACATGAAGATCATAAATCATTTTATCCACCCCAGAATATTGATATTATGTTGATTAAATTATATTTATACAATTATATGTCAACAATATTAACCTGGTATGCATTCTTACAACCACCCCGCATGATACACAACTATGCAATATTAATTATAACCTACATGGATGAAAATGTGATTAGAACTTTCCGATTGAACCAAGATAGGGGAGTGTATGCAGTATAAAACATCAAGAAAACATGAACCAACTGGTGAAGAAAAACTGCATGAATCATTTAGGTATAAATTTTATTGAAACCTTGTACCAAGTGAAAATAATATTGGAATTAAAGTGAAAATGGAGTTTCATCTATTAAAATATCTAAAATAGGGTTGTGGTTTAGATACATCATTAATTTTACACTAATATCATATCCTATAATGATTACAATGTTTGAAAAGTTAAAATCCCCTATACTCTTATAAATTTAATGATATGACACATATACCTTGATAAGTAAGAAAAAAACACTTAAATATTTTATTAAACAACTTTTATGTCAATGAAATTAAAAAAAAATGGAAAACAAGAAAACTATAAAAAACAGAAAAATGTAAAATGATTGGAATGATCCGATCTTAGATGAGTCACAATTTGGATTCACCTGTGTGAGTCACTGTTCCAAGTCACTGGTGTGCGTCACCATTATAAATCTACCATTGTAAGTCCCCATCACGAGTCATTGTCACAAGTCACTGTTGGAGTCACTGTCGGTGAGCTACCATTTCAAGTCATCGTCATGATTCACTAACACGAGTCACCATCACATGTCACTGATGTGAGTCAGCAGTGGAAGTCACTATCATGGGTCAATAACAAGAGTCACCATCATCAGTCACTATTCGGTGAACTACTATTTGTAATGTCACCATTCCGTGGGATACTGTTCATCGAGTCACCATTTGGTGAGTCAGCATTTGGTGAGCTACTATTATATGAGTCACCATTCTTTGAGATACCATTTGGTGATTCACCACTGTGAGTCACTTCTAGGAGTCTCCATTTGTCAACATGAAAATCTAGGAAAATAAAAATGTGCAGAAATAAGTCATTTTGACCTTCCAGAACACTTCAAACAATAGATTTTCAAAAATTCATTGACTAGAGAGGTCTAGGCCATTACATTAGATACCTCTACAACTATTGTCTCCCTTGAGATTTAAAAAAAACAAAATGGAAAAGGGGTCCAAACATACAACCTCTGAGATACCAATCTAGACTCATAACACTCCTCAAGAACTACAACCATGTAAACATGCCAACCCAAAAGACCAAAAAAACACTACCACACAACTACCACACAACCCCCTCAACCTCTTCACAACCCAAAACAACAACCATGTCATTTAGAACACATGAATCAAGGAATATCACCCTCAATGTCATGATATTATTCACAAGGGGAGGCACTAACTTTCCCGTAAAGGTTTAATTGCATCGTAGTTAATGCATATCGATTAAGAGTTTTCTCTTCCACTTTTCACATTTTTGGAATTTATCACACATTGAACCACACACATCTCAACCCAAGGGTGAACATATCATTTAATAAAATCAATGTTCTAACATTAAATTTCAAAACAAAATAGAACAAGGAAAAACTCAAAAAAAATCGGTAGTTTGTACGCATATCTGTTTCTCACTCCCAAGTCTTCTCCTCTAGGCTACCATGCCTCTAAAACACGTAAACTGAGGGAATGGTTCTTCCATGCAACACCATATCTTGAAGATCCTTGATCTCTATCAATCGTTCCACATATTTTTCATCATTCTAGATATCCAACACTCCCCAATGAAGGAAAAAGGTTTCATTATGAAGATTCAAATCAAGTTATGTTACGTGGAAGATTTACTGGATCCTCTCCAACTTCGGTGGAAATTCTAACCGGTATGTCACATCACCAACTCATCCCAACACTATTACGGTCTTGAAAATCCTAGGAGAAGATTGTGTTCCTCTGCAAACCTCTATTTCACATGTCAAGGAGAAATCATCAAAAACATGTGGTCCCCAACCATGAACTCTAAGGGCCTTCTCCTATAATTGGAACATGATTTCTACTAATAATGAAGTGCTTTCATCCACTCACACATGAGATGAACATTTACTATCACGCTCCTCACTCCCTTGGGAACTAGAAAAGTTGTTTCCCCAACCACCATTTAGAACAAAATATAAAGACACTGTCTCTCATACAATGCCCTAAATGGACCCATTCCAATGAAAGAGTGATGTCTATTATTATAAGAGAAATATTCAAAGGGAATATATTTTTCCAAAGATACACCAATGTGAAATTTGAACAACCACGATATATACTCCAATGTATGGATAGTCTAAACAATAATTACATTTTTATGTGGGTGGAAAGTAGTGCTAAGGTGTAACTTGGTGCCAAAAGCATGTTGTAATTCCCTAAAAACTCATGAGGTAAACCACACATCCTAGTCTGAGATAATGGTTCTCAAAACTCCATGAAACTATAACACACCATCCTCATACCTCTTGTATAAGGCATACACTTCACTGAACTTCTTAATCGCTATGAAGTGAGATGATTTCATTATCTGATCCACTACTAGCTAGATAGAATTTTATCCTCCCTATTCCATGAGTAACCCTGTGATAAAATCCATTGAGATGTCATCCCTCTTCGACTAGGGGACATGAAAGGGATTCCACAAACCACAGAGACACTGTGTTTGGATTTTTCCTATAAGAAGACCAATTATCTTACCACAAACATGGATACTTAATGTTTCATCCATGTCCACCAGAACTACATCATCATGAAATTGTATATTTAATAAAATCATTGGTGTACCGCTATGGGTGAGTTACAAAACTCATTAAGAACTCCCTTTCACATTGTTACCAGAATAAAAAACCTCCCACAAACTATCATCTGAATCTTACTATCCTTATACCATCACTATTGAGCATCATTCTTGCCAAAATGATTGTGTAACACCTCTTCCTATGAGTCTTCATACTATGATTCATCTTATAGGTACATCAGAGAATAATAGAAAATCATCTAGAAAAAACATTCTCTACCAACATCCATTCATGCATATAACTGAAAGGCATTCAAATCCTCTAACACATTCCTTGCATCAATAGATTCCCACAAAACCTCCTTCCTAAAAATTATAATCAACTTATCAGCCATGAAAATAACATTTCCTGATGTGTAAGATATCTCAATATCGTAGTCCAAAAGAAACTCCATCCACCTCTGCTGCTACATATTTTGATCACACAGAGAAAAAATATACCTCATGATATTGTGGTCCATGAATACCATAAAGAAATACTAATGATGTAATTCTACTATATATTTATTGAAAAAAAATTACTAAGTCAAAATTTTTGGTGGAGTAATTATACTCATGGGAACATAAATTCATTGACACATAAGATATCACTCAATGCTACTACATCATCACGAATCCCAAATATAGATGGGAAGAACCACAAATAACCTAAAAAATCACCCTTTCCTCATGAAACTAGATCATGGGGGAACATACCAACATCTCATTCAGGTAACTGAATGCTACATGGAATTGATCATCCAACACAAAATTCAGGTCCCTCCTAATCAAAGCTAACAAAGGGGATGAAACTCAAAAGAAATTGTGTAAAAATATTTAATAATTTCTTCCCAGACAAATAATGATCTGATCTTCTTCCACATTCTTTTTAGATTACCATGAAACAACTTATTAATCCTTCTATGGGTTCACTATTACATCCTACCGAGATAAAACATGCTCAATGAAATGAACCTCTCGTGTCAAAAAATTTCACTTGGAATAAATTCCATAAAGATTGTGGTGTGGAAGAACCTATAAGATGGTTTGTAGATTCTCAGTACGCTTCTCATATGCCTTTATGTAGACCATGATTTAGTTGATATATATAGTGATGAACTGATATATGAACTCAAAAAACACATATTTCATGAGACCCATGAATACAGCTAGTGCATTCATAGCACCAAAATGTATGACTACGAACTTGAAGTTCCCAGACGTACATTATAGAGAATTCTTTAAAATATCTCACTCCATTAACATTAATTGGTGATATAAGAACCATAAATTTATCTTAGAAAACTAACTCTCCCCTCTTAGCTAGTGGAAAATATCATTTATCCTTGTAAGAGGTTAACAGTTGTTGAGCGTCACCTGATTCATCCTCCGATAGTTTATGAACTATCTAAGACTACCGACTTCATTATTTTCAAAAAACATTGGAGCATCCCAGGATGATACTCTAGGCTTGATAAATCCCTTCTTCATCGGATTATCTATCTTAATCCTCAACTCCCACAACACATAAGGTTCCATCTGATAAGGATCCATTGTAATCGAAGAAGCATCAGGATGCAAGTCTATCACATACTCAACATCACATCATGGGGGTAGTGTCACAAAATTCATAGGGAAAATTTCCATGAACACCCAAACAGCCCTAGGGACTTATACAATCCCAACGTCTATTAATTACACTAATACCTTAGAGAAAATTTAATGAAGAGGCTCTATATGTAGACTGCCAACCTAAAAACCACAATCACTAATGAAAACCACATGTCAGCCATCTATATATGAAAACATCACTCTCCTCCAAAACATTTTGATAATAGAATTCGTGGTGTAAAACTATTTGATGTCGAGAATGACATTTTATGTTTGCATCTATAGAAAGAAAATAACCCCACATGTTTGATGTGGCCCCATCATCAATTTACTTCCCCATCACACATTAAACAAGTTGGTCTAACCACCGATTGGTGTACTAAACCCCAGTGGTAGGAGAAGCCTCCCTACGTCTAGACCTAGAGCATGGGCAAGAGAGGGTGAAAAAAGTAGTGTGAATTTCTTGAATAAAATAAAGTGCAAAGAAAGGGTATTAAGTAGGCTAATCATAACTCTAAAAATATCTTGTCATACCTGAACACTTACATCATCTCTGTTAATTTAACTACTCCCATATCATCTTCCACTCTCTTGAAAACCACTTCCATGACCAGACCTGGCTTGTGGTCCCTGATGAACACACTGAGGTCATCCCCTTCCTGCTTCATCTCCCCCCAGTAGAGAAAAATCATGTTTTCTCTGCTACTAAATCATCTTTAATGGATACTAATGTTGAGGATGGTGCTAAACCTTTCCTCCTCCACCGAACTGATCGCGAGCAACCACTAAGGGTTGACTTTAAAGATTGTTATAGACACAATTGAAGAATCACCTCATCCCCAAGACCATAGATGTGGCTGGGGAACCAGTATAACTAAATGGATGGAAGGGAAATTTCTGAGGACCACTCCATGTCGGTCGAAACCTCAAATGTGATTATGCCTATAAACTGTCACTGACAACCCTACATCTTAAAGAACACTTTTTATGACAACCCTTATTTTATTACAAACTTAAACATGATTTATTACATAAAACATCACTTGGTACAACAAAGAAGATCCAGAGGATTAGTGTCATTGGGGCTTAGGACCATTATATAAAAACTTAAAACATGAAATACAACATCTTCATTGAAAAATTACTTTACATGACCACTACATTCCCTCGTACTTAGCAATGCATGTGATAACCTGAAGACATGCATAAGAAAAGGGTGAGCTATAAATCCCATTAAGGGAGAAAACATGGAATAATATGAGGAGTAAAATACATTTTAGACAATAGGAATATCAATAGATCATATAAGAAACATGAACATAAAGGCATGATAAAGCATGATAATCATAACATGTAGATGTGGCAACAACACTTAAAATGGAATTAGCATCGGCCAAGGCTCATTGCACATGGAGCATGAGTAAATCCTCATTGCACATAAAGCACGAGTAAAACCTCATTGAACATGAATTAGCATGAGTCAACACTCATTTCACATGATGTATCATGATACTATTCTTTACCCAGTGCATTGGAGTGCTATCAGGGTGCACCCTTCTTAGACATTTAATTTCATGCATAATTGTGCCACATCGATCATAAAACATGGATTCAAAAAAAAAATATTCATTTATTAAACGATAAAGGAATGTGTAATTCATACATGAAACTTTACAATCAATAAGTAAATGTTCATAAATGTGAATACCATTGATTGAGAAATGGGCATGGTATTCACTACACAATGACATTGGCTTAGAAATTCAGTGTGATTTCGGCAGCATAACGGCGTGACATAAGAATTCATAAAAATTGTTGATGAGAAAGAAAGGGGTTCCTCATAATATTTACATGTAATGGACAGTCAGGAGGTTATATAGATACATTAAAAAAAAATTGTATTGGAAATTAGATACATGATACAAAAATATTTCTTGAATGTAAAAGAGGAGAGAGAAGTTCCTTTCGGAATTTCGGCATAGTAACAGGTGTACATGGGTGGGCATTTAATGAGAGAGAAAGCGGTATCCCATAATTCAAACATAAAGAGGGAAGTATCGGGGAGGTTAGAAAACATACCCCAAAATTCATAATTGAAATTAAAAGGGAAAAACAACTTTATGAAAATTGGACAAAAATGGGAAAGGAAGAAAAAACCCTTACGTGGAAGTGTGCTTCAAAAGGCTAGAGAGAGGCTTGTGAGAGGATTATTGGGAGCTTGGGGAACCTTGGGAGGATTCTAGAGAGAGTAGGGTAGAGGTTTGACGAACTCAAAAGGCTTTGAGTGAGGAGGAAGTGGGAGCTTGGGTGGGTTTATATAGGAAAAGTGAGGGAATTCTTTATCATTTAGGTTTGTGACCCCTTATATTAAATTAATCCAAACCACAAACCATCCCATCGTTTTTGCCCATGGATTTTGGAAAAGGGAAAAGGAAGACAATATTTTATATGGCCAAAGTCCGAACTTCTTAAAATATTTGGGTTTCTTATATAGAGGTGAGTCACACTCCCATGGAAATTAATTTAAAAAGGCATGGTTTTAAATAAGTCTTGAGGGGTCCATTAATGCTTTTAAAAGTAAGTTAAACAAACCCAAAATTACATTATTTTAATGTTAAAACATATATTGGCCGAACATAAAGATTATTATATTTTATTACATCACTATTGGGTCATTATGATGTCATAAAACACATTATATATTTAAACGGTATTTAATTTTTACTAAAACATTGGACTGTCTCAGATAATTATTAAAAATTCACCATTGGATAATTTTGACGTCCTAATTCCAAAAATAACATTTATTTTATCTAAATAGTTTTCTAAATATTTTAATTTTCAGTTTTAAAATAAAAACCGACATTTGTTGAAAATTCACAGGTTTGGATAGAAATGGCATTCAAACCTTAATAAAAATTATAATTTCATTCATAAAATTATAAGAAAATTTATATTTAATAAAAATTAATTTAATAATAATAATAATATTTTATTAAAATAATATTTTATTCAAAATCCCTTTATTTAAAAAAATAGAATTCTTAGTTAAATAATAACTAAAAACACTATTTGTACTTTAAAAACTATTTACAATGTATCGAAAATGACTAGAAATTATATTCATTATTATATACAAAAATATAATGTACATGAACATAGTACTAATTATTTGTTACATAACCCCTTAAAACAGCTGCATAAGACATAAGGGTAATGTGTTCGATGGTGACAGACTCTTGTGGTGGCACGGATAGCATCGCTCGAGTGGTAATTTCAATCAACTTCCACTTTTCTCGTAGACGGTCACGTTCGATATTGACAAGATGAAGCTCAGCTTGGGCTTGGTCAAGGGCGAAGCCCAAAGATGCCACCTCTTTTCTGAGCTCTGACAAATGGGCTTCGTACGGAGCAATTCTACTAGACGAGGCCATCGCTTCTTTTGTCTAAGTAAAATTGGATGTGTTAAATCCCTATATTTATACTAATCATGTGATCACTGTTCAACGTCTATATTAGAAATGGTCAAAATTCATAACATAAAACCAATGAAGTTGAAATTTTATATAAACATAAAGAGACATTTAATTAGATCATGAGGGATTTCCATTAATGAATCTTTGGGTCGTTACAATATCCCCCCTTAAGAAATTTCTCCCTCGAAATTTTCCTTTCCCCACACTAAAACAAATGTGGGTAACTCAGATTCATCATATCCTCCGATTCCCAAGTCGCTTCTTCAAAATTGTGGTTTCTCCACAACACATTAACGAGGGGAATTGTCTTATTTCATAGAACTTTTTCTCTACGATCTAAGATCTTCACTGGTTGCTCCTCATAAGAAAGATAATCTTCCAATTATACCACCTTAGAAGAGAGTACATGTGAAGGGTCCGATATGTACTTCTTTAAGAGGGATACATGAAAGACATCATGTACTTTGGCCATAGTAGGTGGAAGTGTTAGTCGATAGGCCGCAGCCCCGACATGATCAAGAATCTCGAAGGGGCCGATGTACCTTGGACTTAACTTTCCCTTTCTTTCCAAACATCACGACCTTCTTCTATGGAGATATGTGTAGAAAAACCATGTCTCCAACTTTAAACTCAAGGTCTCATCGACAATTATCTGCATAACTCTTCTGTCGACTCTGAGCTTCCTTGATATGCTGCTGAATGGTTTTCAACTTCTCCACCATTTCCTAGACCATTTCTGGTCCAAGTAGCTTACGCTCACCAACCTCATTCCAACATGTCGGTGTTCTGCACCTTTTCCCATACATGGCTTCATATGGTGCCATTTGGATGCTCGAGTGGAAAATGTTATTATAAAAGAACTCAACAAGAGGAATATGCTGATCCCATCCTCCTTTAAACTCCATTGAGCAGGCTCTCAACATATCCTCCAGTGTTTGGATAGTCCGCTCGGATTGGCCATTAGTTTGAGGATGATAGGACGTACTGAAGTTCAGTTCAGTATTCATAGCTTGTTGAAGATTCTTCCAAAACATAGAGGTGAATCTTAGATCTCGGTCAGACACAATAGATAGTGGTACTCCATGCAACCGTACCACTTTCTCTGATATATATTTGTGCCAGTTGATCCAATGAGAAATCCTCCTGAATAGCAATGAAGTGTGCAGTCATTATAAGATGATCCACAACAACCCAGATTGCATTGCTGCCTTTGGATGTCCTTGGAAGTCCGGTGACAAAGTCCACGGTGATGTTCTCCCATTTCCATTCTGGTATGGGCAATGGTTGCATCATCCCCTTAGACTTCTGCCTCTCTGACTTCACTTGCTGACACACCAGACACATTGATGTATATTCAGGGATATCCTTCTTCATATTATCCCACCAAAAGTTTTCTCGGAGATCTCGATATATCTTGGTGCTCCCTAGGTGAATAGAGAAATTTGAACTATGTGCATCATCCAAAAGTTCCTTCTTCAGCTTCGGACTTGATGGAAGACATAGTCTTTTCCCATACCGCACAATTCCTTCTTCATTAACATTAAAATATGAGGATTTCCCCTTTTTGATAGCTTCCACTTTTTCCAGAATTCCCAAATCATCCTTTTGAGCATCCTTTAACCTTTCCAAAAGAGATGGTTGAGCAATAATTTGTGAAAGTATTGATGATGTTCCCTTCTCAATGATTCCCATGTCCATCTTCATCAAGTCTAAGAAGATTTGATCCTTCTCAATTCTCATCATTGATAGAATCGTTGGATACTTTCTTATTAGGGCGTCTTCCATCTTGTTCGCTTTCCCAGGGTGGTAATGTATTGAAAAGTCATAATCCTTGATGAGCTCTATCCATCTTCTCTGGTGCATATTAATCTCTTTCTGTGTGAATATATATTTAAGACTCTTGTGGTCAGTATATATCTCACATCTCTATCCATAAAGATAATGCCGCCAGATTTTCAAGGCAAAGATCACAACCGCCAACTCCAGATCATGTGTTGGATAGTTTCTCTCATGGATTTTCAACTTCATTGAGGCATAGGATATCACTTTATCATTCTGCATCAGCACACAGCCTAAGCCCTTCTTTGAAGCATCACTGAATACCACAAACAGTTCCCCACTTGTGGGTAAAGTGAGCACGGGCGCAGTGATAAGCCTCCTTTTCAACTCCTTGAAGCGTTCTTCGCATTCATTACTCAAATAAAACTTTACTCCCGTCTGAGTTAGCTTGGTAAGAGGGTTGGAAAATCGTGAAAAATTTCTAAAAAATCGTCGATAATATCCAGCTAACCCCAAGAAGCTACGAATATCCGTTACCGTTGTTGGCCTCGGACATCCCTCAATTGCATCTGTTTTGGAGGGATCCACATGTATCCCATTTGTTGTGATGATATGGACCAAGAATGAGACTTTTTTCAACCAGAACTCACACTTTCTTTACATTGCATAGATCTTTTCCTTGTGAAATGTCTCCAGTACAGTTCTTAAATGCTCCTCATGATCCCCCTTGGTTTTGGAGTATATTAAAATATCATCTATTAAGACTTCCACAAATTTGTCTAGGTAATCTATAAAGACTATATTAATTAATTACATGAAGGTTTATGGAGCATTGGTGAGTCTGAAAAGCATTACTATAAATTCATAGTTCTTGTATCTTCTACGAAAACCAGTCTTGGGGACATCTTCCCTCTTCACCCTTACTTGATAATATCCTGACCGTAAGTCCACCTTGGAGAAGTATTGTGCTCCACGCAGCTGATCAAACAATTCATCGATTCTTGGGAGAGGATACTTGTTCTCTATTTTTATTTTTTTAAGTTCACAATAATCGATGCAGAGTTGCATTGACCCATCCTTCTTCTTGACGAAGAGGACTGGTGCACCCCATGGTGAAGCACTTGGGCGTATAAACCCTTTATCCAGATTCACCTATAGTTGTTTCTTCATTTCTTCAAGCTCAAAAAAAGCCATTCTATATGGAGTCTTGGATATCGGTAGTGCCCCAGGTATAAGTTCAATTGAGAACTCAACATATCTTCTAGGAGGAAGACCAGGCAGTTCCTCGTGAAACACTTCAGTGAATTCCCTCACAATAGGCATTTCTTCATGGATGGTTTCTTACTTGGACTCAATCATTGGAGCCAGATACGCGTGCTCATACGGCTGTAATAACCATGCTTGAGATAATGGAGCTAAAAGAGATTCATCTTCCTCCTGACACTTGTAAAGAATCGGGAATCAATTATCCATATAGACTGTTATTTCCCTCTCCCAACAATTTATATTGGATCTATATAAGGAAATCCAATCCATGCAAAGAATTGCATCAAATTCCACCAGAGGGAGTTTGACGAGGTTCTCCAGGAAATTCAATCCACAGATTATATCAGGGGAGGACTTATATTCATGGGATGCAATGATTTCCCCATTTTCTATAATCACCTCCATATTTACTTCCCTGATTTCTGGTGGTGTTGTGATTGTTCTACTAAACATTCAAGATATAAAAGAATGTGTAGAAGCTGAATCAAAAAGTATGTTCGCTATTCATGAATGAATAACTAGCATACCTTTCACCACTTCATTGTCAGGGATCACTTAAACAGAAGTGATGGAAAAAGCTCTTCCTTGCTGCCTTGGATGTTGTTGGTTGCCTCCTAAAACCCTTGGATTAGGGCACTGATTTGCAAAATGACCCGGTTCTTTGCATTTGTAGCATTGAACAACACATTGAGGTTCGAACGGAGCGTTCCTCTCCTCTGTCGCAGCCGAGGGTCTTTCTTGCTGATAGTTAATATCTAAGTGCCCTTCTCTTCCACACCTAAAGCATTTCCTAGTCCCCTTAAGTCAATTTCCAGGGTTCTTCTTTCTGCACTTTTGGAAAGTGGGGTACTGGATCTTCTTAGAACCATTGGATTTATCCATCGGACCACCAGCATTGAAGTCCATCTTATTCTTCTTGTCCCCATGATACACCTGTGATTCCCCAATCTCCATTTCGACCTTGAGGGCACATCGGAAAATTTCCTCATAGCTGTCGTAGTCACAGATCACTAATGCTTTCCGCAAGCTAGGCTTCAGCCCACCAAAGAAGCGGTCAACCTTGCATTTGGGGGTAACGACAAAGCCGGAAGCGTATCGTGCAAGCCTTGTGAAGTTTTCCCCATACGATCCAATATATTATTAATCTTTTTTCTTGAGAAATGATGTCCCTTTCCATCTTAAACCAGAGGGTTCGCGGGAAATATTTATCAAAAAACATCTTCCGGAAATCCTTCCATTCAAATGCCTCGATATCCTCCTCAGGCATCGTTTTTTTGATCAACGTCCACCATTGATCAGATTCACACTCCATATGATAGGCATCCAAGAGAACCTTCTCTTTTTCAGAACATTGAAGGATGGAGAAGATCTTTTCAATGGACTTGATCCATTGTTCAACAATCGTGGAATCAGATGATCCACTAAAAGTAGGAGGCCTTTGTCTCATGAAGCTCTGGATAATGACTTGTTCTTTCATAGGAGGGTTGAACGTTCCTCTTGACCCGTGTTTCTATTCAATTCTTGAGTTAGCTGAGAGAGAAGTGTGACAAAGTTCGCGATTCCCTCTCCCATTGGATTGGGCATCTCATTAGTACAGTCATCACACTGATCTTCACATCAATTGTTAGCACGAGTCCTCCTATTACTGGCCATTGGCTGGAATAAAAGGAATGTTAGGGGAACACAAAAAGAGTAATCCAAAGACAAAATTTTATTAATTATAAATTTACTTTCAATTCCTTAACTCATGAGTCAATAGGATTCAATCTAGGATTTTCATGATCTAGTTTCTAACATATATTTTTAGGGGCATTTTTTTCCCTTAATAAGGGTTCATACTAAGATTGTTAATTTATCAAAACATATCCCCCGGGAGTGTCGTAACCAAGAGT
Organism: Viscum album; assembly: GCA_963277665.1. Taxonomy (NCBI): domain Eukaryota; kingdom Viridiplantae; phylum Streptophyta; class Magnoliopsida; order Santalales; family Viscaceae; genus Viscum; species Viscum album. Next base: position 1,217,586,946 of record OY728137.1, read on the forward strand.
GAAGAAAGCCCCGTTTTCATGCATCATTTCCCGTTCGAGTCTAGATCAAAGCAGTGTTTTCAGGTTGTACCCCTAGGATACATCTGTGCCAGAGCCGCCTCTACCTGCTCGTATCCAGACAGGGATGTATTTGTCTGATAAACCACTTACTTAGTACATACCAAAACTTCGGGATGTTTTTATTATACTTAGTCTTGTCTCTAAGGAATTACAAGGGTTTCCTAATCCCAAAAATAACTAAACCTATCCTTTGATGCCAACTATGACAACCCTTCTTTTATTACAAACTTAAACATGATTTATTGCATAAAACATCACTTGATACAACAAAGAAGATCGAGAGGTTTAGTGTCTTTGGGGATTATGAACATTATATAAAAACTTAAAACATGAAATACAACATCTTTATTGAAAACTTCCTTTTCATGACCACTATATTCCCTCATACATAGCATTGCATGGGATAACCTGAGGACATGCATAAGAAAAGGGTGAGCTATAAAACCCAGTAATGGAGTACACATGGAATAACATGACGATTAAAATACATGTTAGACTATGGGAATATCAATAGAGAATATAAGAAACATTAACATAAAGTCATGATAAAGAATGATAATCATAACATGGAAATGTGGCAACAACACTTAACATGGAATTAGCATGAGCCAAGGCTCATTGCACATGGAGAATGAGTAAATCCTCATTGAACTTGAATTAGCATGATTAAACACACATTGCACATGATGTATTAGGATACTATACATTACCCAATGCATTGGAGTGCTATAAGGGCGCACCCTTCTTAAACATTTCATTTCATGCATAAGTGTGCCACATGGATCATAAAACATGGATTAAAAAAACATAATCATTTATTCCACGATAAAGGAATGTGGAATTAATACATGAAACATTACTATCAATAATTAAATGTGCATAAAGGTGAATACCATTGATGGAGAAATGGGCATGGTATTCACTACATAATGACATTGGCATAGAAAATCAGTGTGATTTTGGCAGCGTAACAGCGTGACATAAGAATTCATAAAAATGTTTGATGATAGAAAAAGGGGTTCCTCATCATATTTACATGTAATCGATAGTAAGGAGGTCATATAGATACATGTACCAACAATTTTAATGGAAATTAGATTCATGATACAAAAATATTTCTTGAATTTAAAAGAAGAGAGAGAAGTTCCTTTCGGAATTTCGGCATAGTAACGGGTGTACATGGGAGACATTTAATGAGAGATAAAGGGGTATCCTATCATTAAAACATAAATAGGGCAGTATGAGGGTAGGGAAAAACCATTCCCCAACATTCATAATTGAAATTAAAAGGGAAAAACAACTTAAAGACAATTGGACAAAAATGAGAAAGGAAGAAAAAACCCTTTACTTGGAAGTGTGCTTCCAAAGGCTAGAGAGAGGCTTCTGAGAGGCTACATGGGAGCTTGGGGAACCTTGGTAGGATTCTAGAGAGAGTAGGGCAGAGTTTTTATGTACTCCAAAGGGTTTGACTGAGGAGGAAGTGGGATCTTGGGTGGGTTTATATAGGAAAGGTGAGGAAATTCGTTATTATTTAGGTTTGGGACCCCTTATATTAAATTAATCCAAACTACAACCCATATCATGGTTTTTGCCCATGGTTTTTGGAAAATGGAAGATGAAAACAATATTTTATAAGTTCAAAGTCCGCACTTCTTAAAATATTTGGGTTGCTTATGTGGAGGTGAGTCACACTCCCATGGAAATTAATTTAAAAAGGCAAGGTGTTGAATAAGTCTTGAGTGGTCCTTTAATTCTTTTAAAAGTAAGTTAAACAAAAAAAATCACATTAATTTAATGTTAAAACATATATGGTCCGAAAATAAAGATTATAGTATTTTATTACATCACTTTTGGGTCATTATGATGTTATAAAACACATTATATATTTAAACGGTATTTAATTTTTACTCAAAAATTTGATTGTCTCAGAAAATTATGAAAATTTCACCATTGGATATTTTCGACATCCTGATTCCAAAAATAACATTTATTTTATCTAAATAATTTTCTAAATATGTTAATTTTAACTTCTAAAATTAAAACCTACATTTATCGAAAATTCATAGGTTTGGACAGAAATGGATTTCAAACCTAAATAAAAATTATAATTGCATTCATAAAATTATAAGATAATTTATATTTAATAAAAATTAAATTAATTATATTAATAATATTTTATTAAAATATTATTTAATTCCAACATCTCTTAATTTAATAAAATATAATTCTTTGTTAAATAATAACTAAAAACACTATTTGTACATTAAAAACTATTTACAATGTATCAAAAATGACTCGAAATTATATTCATTATTATATACAAAAATATAATGTACATGAACATAGTAATACTTAATTGTTACATAAACCCTTAAAACATATGCATAATACCTAAGGGTAAGGTGTGCGATGGTGACAGACTCTTGGGGTGGCTCGGATAGCATCGCTCAAGTGATAATTTCAATCAACTTCCACTTTTCCCGTAGACGGTCACGTTCGAGATTGACAAGATGAAGCTCAGCTTGGGCTTGGTCAAGGGCGAAGCCCAAAGACGCCACCTCTTTTCCGAGGTCCAACAAATGGGCTTCGTACGGAGCAATTATACTGGACGAGGCCATCACTTCTTTTGTCTAAGTAAAATTGGATGTGTTAAAGCCCTATATTTATACTAATCATGTGATCACTGTTCAACGGCTATATTAGCAATGGTAAAAATTCTTAACATAAAACCAATGTAGTTGACATTTTATATAAACATAAAGAGACATTTAATTAGATCAAGAGGGATTTCCATTAATGAAACTTTGGGTCGTTACACTTTTGTCTCACTCTTCATGGTAGACCTAATCGTGATTGAATCCACTTGATTACCTCAACCTTCTTTAGGAATCTCTAGATATGTTGGAAATTTAAATTGAGTAATAGTATACTTGATTGAATGGTGGAGGGACTCTTTAATCTGTCTCGCATGAGACTTCTCATCTGAAAAGTGGTCTGGGGCAATGCGAAGAATATCCATGAAATTGATCCCATGATCCGACACTAACATACTACCCTAATGAATTGATGGTATCTCTTATATCTTCTCATCCATCATAGTCAATGAAATGAACTCCGCCCTGAACTCCTTGAGAAATTTGACCCACAACACATCTGCCTCCGTCCTCTCCCCCAAATAAAGCCTCCAAACCTAAAACGTAGCTCCCCACATATGAATAATAAAAAAGGTACCCATTAATCTTTTGAATCCATGATCAAAATGAAGGTGATCTCAATATCCTTGAGCCATCTCTCTATCTCACTGGCCAAAAAACAACCCTCATATATTCTCAATTCATACCGATGGAAGTCATGTAACATTCTCTACCACTGGTCTTCCTCCTCTATTGGATCTATTATCCATCAATTAGTTGGATCTACCCACAGAGACCGAACTACACAAGCCACACATAAAATATGAACATATTACATAAATAATAGGTAAAAAAGTAATTCCTAAGACTGAGTAGTATGGAATTTTTATTTAAGATTCATTTTAATTAATTATTTTTTCCATACAAATTTTAATCTTCCAAAAACAACCCAACTCATACAAGAACACAAGTCATTCTGATACATATACAATTCTTAGTTCTCTATCCTACAAATGGTGTAGACACACATTGTCGTTTGGTTGGCTCAGTGTCCATTCATCAGATAACGGCGGCCCTAAAATATTATTTTTAGCCAATATTTACTGGAATATTTCATGCACCATGAAAACATGATACACTTTCCTTACCAATATATGCAATAGAAAATCTTCCTAACTCTAAACTCCATCCTATATATCAACTATATTCTTTGATACAATTCTATCATGAAGCCCTCCCTTTAAGGATACCCATCTTGGGCTGGGAATGGAGAAAAGAAGATAATGAACCCCTGTGTCCTACCTCTAGTAGGCCTCGGTTTGGTGACTAGCACTAAGGTTATGGATGTCACTTAATATAGAAGGCTTTTCCAATTTTTAATAAATAAAAATTATATGGAAATATTATGGATCATAAAAAAAAATAAGAACAATTAATATATATGTATATATAAGAGATCCAAAATCCATCCCATATGCTTTCATAAAATAAAACTGAAACAAAATAAAAGCCTCCAATGTAAATAACAAAAGTATATCTAGGTAATGGCACGTAAACCGTTAATATCCATGATAATAAAGTCCTACATGTCCTGCAAAGTATTTCTGGATAATTTAATAGATATTTATATATATAGGGTGTTTATACAAGTATGCTCACTTGGAAAACAAAAGTCTCTCATGCACATGAGAGAGAAAAATACTATTGATCCCATGAGAAAATAGTAGAACCAAACAACACCTAACAAGGTATGCTACCCACCCAAACCTCAATAAGGAATTCTCACCAAATAATTTGTGTCATGTAATGTAATAAAATTCACATTGATAATAGGGTTCCCTACACCACTATCTCATTGATTAGATGCTCTCATACCCTAACAGACGAAATTCAGGAACTCCCACCTATTTTGAACAAACCACATCATAAAACTCCCATACACACCTGGGCACCACAACAACACCTCATACCATAAATGGGGCCACGATCCACATCTGATCTCACCCATAGACAATTGGGCCCTGTACCACATCACATCTCTCTTACAGACACTTAGGCCAAAAACCACGTCACATTCGAAAAATTCCTGGGAATGCATAACACAACTCATCCAAAATACACCTAGAAAACACAACAAAACTCATCCCAAAGGAACATGAAAAACAAATCATTCTTGCACACACCTATGCCCCAAAAACTTCAACATGCCAGAATAATCATTGGTTATCACTACATGGAAGATAGATCAGGGAAGGGTTGGTGGCTTTCCATACAACCTCCCACTTGGATGTTTGGAAAAGACACCCTCTCGATGATGATGGTGTTGTTCGACATATAGTGCTCAACAAGGGTGGGGTGAATATTGTAATGATAAAGGAAATAAATCTATCTATATATATATAATACCAAACACTCATTCCCAACCTATGGGTTATCAAACAAACACCCATCTCACAATATCATCAACTTCACCACTACCACGGAGGAATCACCATATAACAAGACACGCCTTAATTCCAATTCTCAATGATGTTTGTTAAACCATTAATATTATTTTTTCACAAATAATTTATTCTTTCCGTTAACAATACATACCCAAGACACCTCCAAAATTTATTAAAAAACTATCTATTCATATATTTTTTACTATCCTAGAAACTAACAAACACAACACAAAACAAGAAACACAACAACACAACACTACACAACCCAATCACAATGAAACTATACAACACTTATCATCTATTCCACAATCAATAAATCTCTCTACATGAGATTCTATTACACAGCCAGGTTGATGTATCATTTAAAAGCTCATCCATAACACTGCCATATCCATCCCACATTAAACAACTATAATAGAAGACTTCATCTGATTTAGCAGAGCATCACTTATTAAATATCACTTCATTAATATAGGTTGTTATCACAAAAGTCATTTGATCATATAATATCAATTTTATTTACTAAATATACATGGTAAACTGATTACATAAAAAAATTTCATCAAACACCAAAAAACAAGTATTATCGAATCATTTCCCTGTGCGCAAATAAGAAAAACCAATGGCCATGATTTTATGTAGTCTGTTTATCCCTTATAATTCACAATAATAATAAAATATCAAGCAGATCATACATCACTTTATCCCACCCCCTGTATAATGATATTAATCGAATCCAATTATAATTATTTAAATTAGATTCAACTATATTCACATTGAAAACATTCGTACACCCACTGAATATGAATCAAAACTGATAAATACAGTCTAAACCTTATTTGGATAAATGTTGACCCGAACTTCCAAATTTCTCCATGATAGGGTCGCATATGTTTTTTGAAAATTAAAGGAAAACACAAACCAGCTGGTGCAACACAATGAAATGAATCATATAGACATAAATATTTTGCGGTCCCATTACCATGATATAATAATAATTAATTAACAAGGAGAAATGTGTTTTGGACCTTGGAAGATCTAAAATATGATTATAGTTTAGATACACCATTAATTTTCTTTTAATGTAGGATCCCATCAAGGTTATGTTCTTTGAAAAATTAAAATCCTTATGAACCATATGAATTTATATATAATAGTCATAGACCATGAAACAAATCCAAAAATATAAACATATGGTATTAAACTCGTTTTATGTCAATGAAAGTTGTCAAAAGGTAAAAACTGGAAAACTGGAAAAATTGGAAAAAAGGAAAACTATTGGAATGAATCACTGTTAGATGAGTTTCCATAGTGAGTCACCAGTGTGAGTCAATGATATGTGTCACCAATGAGAGTCATCGTTAGATGTTAGTATTGGAGATCTAGTGTTGTGAGTCACCACCGTGAGTCCCTGTTTGTGAAATACAGTTACGAGTCACTGTCGGGAGTCATAATCATTAGTCACCATCCCAATTCACCCTCATGAGTCACTTTTGTATGTCACAATAGCCAGTCACTATTTTGATTCATCATCATGGTTCACTATCGAGATTCACTATCACGAGTCATCGGTCGGTGAGCTACCATTCAGTGAGTCACTATTTGGTGAGCTACTATTTATGAGTAACTATTCGACGAGTCACCATTTGGTGAACTACCATTATGAGAGTTACCATTTAGTGAGATACTATTTGGAGAGTCACCACTGGGATTCACCGAAAGGATTCATCATTGGATAATATAAAAAAGTAGGAATTTTTTCAAAGTGTTGAAATAAGTCACCTTGACCACCCTGTACAATTCAAACACCAGATTTTTATAATGTACAAGACCAAAGATATCAGATCCATTAACAAAAAGGCACCCTTTTTTCATATACAATATTTTCTAGTCTATTTGTAATCATGTAAATAAAATTATTATTTTTTTGTATTTTTCAAAATTCCTTGGAGATTTTTGTGTTTTTAAATAGAGGTGAGAAAAAATGATTTCAACATTCAATAAAAAATATTTTTTTACTATTGGTTATTTTGATCTCAATTAATAGAGTTTTCCTAGGGATGAATGTTTGAAATGAATCTTATGATTTTCTATTTTCAAATTTTATATTTGTTGATAATTTAATATTTTGTACTTTTATTGGGCTGTAATTTTTTTTATTTTTTCTAATAAAATGGAAACATAAATTTTTGTAATGAAATAATAAATATTAGAACACAATGTTTAAATTAGTTTAATGTTTTTGTGTCATTTGAATAACATAAATGTTAACATTTTTTAATTTAATTTATTTTTTAATTAATACATAAAACTCAAATTAAATATTATATCAAAATATATCATGGATATATATTTTATCATCCCCATGATGTTAAAAAAACATTTATTCCTTTTGTTATAGTAAAAAATAAAATTAATATATATATACCTAGGTTAGAATAATTTTTATCCATTAAATATGATATTATTAATCACATGTTATCAATTTTTTATATATTGAGATAACAGATTTGGGTAATCTATATATCTTCTAAACTCGGCATTTTTCCGCCTACGTGTCACCCCTGCAAAGAGCCACGTCTACCCCAATCCTCCCTCTATCCATCGATTACTATCCCTCACCTGACGCTCTCCCTCCCTCATTTGCGCTCCACATCCCTGGTCCCCGCAGCTCGCTAGAGGTCTCCCTCTTCGGAACCCTAGCCATTGTCGCGCCGCCTCCGCCAGGGCCTCCTCCACCACCTCACCCATATTCCCTTCTATCCTTGCCTCTGCTCCCTGCTGCTCATCCGGCATCGTCCAAGCCATATTCCTCCCCTAAAAATCTTCGATTTCCTCATACTGGTCTTCCTCAGGTATGTTTACTGTTATCTGCTACTCATCTCAAAAATACCGCTTCATATTATTCATCAAGGGTCTGGGTAACTTCACCTCGTGCAAACCATCGGAGAAACATCCTCGCTGCCTCCGCCACCACCTCCTCCACCACCTACACCTCACCTTCCCACCACCACATATCCCAGTCTCTGCCAGGCATCTTCGCTTCGGCCATGCATTCTCACCTCGCCGCAACAAATCCCCTTCAATTTCCTAATATATTGATTCAACTTCTTCTATTAGGGTTTTGATTCACTCTAATTTTCTTCAATATGTAATTTTATTCAATATATGATCTACGAAGATAAGTATACAGGTCTCGGAATAGGGTGTCCTTTGGAGAGGAACTCAAGCCGCAACACATCCATAGATGAATACAAGGTCACAGAACAGAATGATAGTCGTCGTAAGTGGAGGGAGATGATATCCGAAGACGACGCATCCAATTTCGTTTCTTCGAACACTGACAATAAATTCGATGGTTCCCATTTTAATATTTATCTATTTATTTTTGAAAAAGAAACTATGCAGTTCATCTTATTCATTCATCTAGATTTTTCTACTTCACGTGAAGACCATGAAAGCAGAGTGTCTTTTAAGGTTTTCCAGTACCTACAACGAAGGTCCAATTAATCCAACTTGCAGTCAATCCAAGTTGGAGTCGGTAAATGGGTCTGAATTCATATAAATTTCCTTTAATAGATTTAAGTTTGATTTATGTTGTTTGGTTTTTTATTCACTCAGATTTTTGCCAGTATGCAATGGGAGCTGAATTATTATGCGACTTCTGGTTTGTTTCATGCTATATTTATGCATTCGGGCTATATAGTTCAGGAAACTATTTGATTTGTGAAACACTATAGGGATTTCCTTAGCGTACATAAATTTTAGGAATTTTCACTGCTGCTGAGAACGACATGGTCTTTTCAATGTCTCAATATACAATGAAACACAAACATTTTCACTGATAGTAACATGACATTGTTATGGAAAAGGGTTCTGAATTCATTATGATTTATTTTACCTTCTACATCTGATATTTATCTCTTATAATTACAACTATTAGTATTTTAAAATTTCCAGTTGCATGTCATATGTATTTTTTATCATGCTTGTGACAATCATATTACTTTCTTGATTTATGATGTTTTAAATTTGATTTTTTTAGATGATTTTCCTGTCTAATATTGGTTTGATGCTTTCTTCCATGACCACTTCCATCTCGCACGGTACGCTGTTACTATAGTGTCCCTTCAAAACACCTTCTGCTCACGATTTTTTTCTCCTATATCTATTGTAACCTTACATTTACAGGGGAGGAGAATCTATGCACCGCAAAACTTCCTCGGGGTCAGTATTTCAATTCCATGTAGCAGGAGTAACAACTAAACAATTCATTTTATTGTAGTATTTTGTTCCTTTTTACCATTACAATTACTTTGTCTTTGAATCCATGTAATTTTATTAAATTCATTTGACTGGCCCTTCAAAATTTGCATGAGTGTAGGTAAACTTGGACAGGTCTGAATGTCTTCAATGTATCCTGGTTAAGAATATTTATATCAATCATGTTTTCAATTTTAGCAAACGTAGTTACTGTTCACCATATTATCATTTTGTGTTTCTCTCATTTGCTGATGCGACCTTCCAACTTTGGTTCAATCAATATATTAAATTTTTATTAATACCCATCCCGCTAAATTTTCATGTGATTATAAATATTGTGAGAATTAATTTTGTTTTATCAATTCTTTGAAGGATGACATTCGTGATGGAAAATCTAGCTTCTGAGGCAAAAAACAGCTTTGATGGTAATGCTTTTTTATACATCATTGATTTCTTTTTTCCTTTTGGTGTTTATTTTCTAATGTAACTCTGTGTTGATTGTAGGTTTTTCAGCTCATGTCTGATTATATCTTTGATTGTGTTTGGTGTCATGACTGAATGAAACATTCTATAGCTGGGTTGTAGGTATGGGCTTTCATGGATCTTTGCATGCCTAAAGATATGTGTCACCAATTTGAGTTATCATTATAAGGTGATTACTCCTATTTATAATTTATATGAATCAGTTTGATTGAACTACATTATGAAAAAATTCACCTCCATAGAGAAATATAAGGATTTTTTAAAATCTAGAAATCAGATATTATTCTGTTACATATTCTAGGAGATCAATGTTTCATGTAAATTTTTTTATGTATATTTGTTTCAAACTGGTGTATGCCATTAGTGTTATTATTTGTAATAATGTTTTATCACATTAATATGGTTTCTTTTTTTCATTTTAAATATTATCAAATTACTAATAGCATAGAGAAAGGTATGTGCTTAATTGTATATAATAGTTTGGAGTAGTGTGTCATTTTATTTTGATGCATTTGCTACCAAATTCGATGTTATACAAGGGTTGTTCATTGTTTGTACGTTGATTGATCATTGTAATGTTGCCCAATGTAATTACATGTCTTATTTAATTGATGTTGTTTATCACCATCTCCAGTTTTCGAATGAAATGAAAACACATATTAATAGTAGTTGTTCTCATATCATCTTCTATTCATTCAAATTTAATTTTTTATCAATTGTGCTACTTACTCAGGTATGTAACATGTAATCATTATGTTTTTATGGAGGTTCAATATCGACAATGAGTAACTATTGTGGCTAAAGGATTCTATGTCTTATCAAAGGTATGGATGAATCCTTATAAAAGTTTTGTTTGAAGAGAATTCAATATGTTTTTCATTTCCATGATTGTTTTCTTTTAGTAGGATATAGTTGTTCATGTTTTCAATCATTTTTTTAGTTTTGTAACCCGTTTATAAAGGGTTGTGAGCAGAATTTGAGTCAATTTTTAAATCTTCTGTGAACTTCATATATTTTCATCCATCAATGTATCATGAAATTTATCCATATCTGATGTAATCTATATCTATATATCTTCTAAAGTTGGATTTTTTCTATCGACGTGTCACCAATGCAGGAAGCAACATCTCTCAATTACCTTACTTCCACCATTGAATTCTCCCAGACCCCGACCCTCTACCCCCTTCCCACCCGTGTTTACACTCTGCGCCGTCTATGGTTACCTCCAAATCCATTCGCCCTAATTGATGACTACCTTCCTTGAACAGCCTCTCCGGCGCCATCTTCGAATACCTATATTTTCTCCCCCGCCGGCAGTCTCCCCAACCTGGCTCATCTCACAGAACCACCGACCCGATCGAAAAATAGTTGTGGGGAACCTACCGTATTCCACAACTGACCTCCATCTCATTACTCCCCTCCCCTACTTCTACTTGTCCATGCTCGTGGTTTCTGTCGTCACCTCCTTCAGTCACCACAAATCAGCTCTGGCATTTTCCTCCTGCAGTCTCCAGGTCCGACGACTTTCCAAAACCCGACTGCCCAAATATAAGGTATTCGTTGCTTCTCGACACCACATCTTCACCAGTTCCTACATCTGAAATATAGGGTTAGGTCATGTAGTTTTTCGGCCTCACAAATCTAGGTTTTCAAGTTCTTCAGTGCCACAGTTCCACCGCGGTTGACCACTCTTTAATGGTAAGACCGATATGACACAGCCTTTCTTTAAAGAGTATTTAGATCTATCAATGATATACGGTGGATCAAACAAGAAAAAACAATGTTCGAACACTATGACATGACACGACCTTTCATTCTGTAAACATTTTCACATTTAAACATTGGTTACCTTTATGGTCAATACGATACATTACTATTTCACAACTTCATGTCCTAATATCACTCTTACAAGGTACAGATTCAAATTGTCATACTATTGTGGAGTCAACTGATGCATCCTCATCACAATAAGCAATGAAAATTCAACTACGTGAATGTTTCTATGTGAGTGAAATATTGACTCTTACACATTACACCACTTTAATGAAGAATGCATATTATACTGCTACTGGAAGCATCTTACTTTTCTCATCCACAGGTATGTTTCACATTTCAACTAGCATCTTAGATTTATTATCTATATATATTTTTATATATAAGAACTTTATAATATCCTATAACATTTTCACATGTCCTTTTTTCCAAAGGAGAGAGTAATAGGCATGCAGGTTCTACACAAATGACTGATGAACAACATTCAATGAGAGGTACATACATGGAAAATACTCCTACCACATCCACTGATGTATATCCGGCATTCAAACTAAGAGGTATGTCAACTTTGACATTATATTATCATCAGTCATATATTTTACTCTGTTCATGCTATTACTAAATATTCATAAATAACAAGTAACTTGAAGTTGAATGTTGCAGATATGTCACTTCAACTTCAAACTGCTGAACAAACAGTGTACTTCCACCATCTGTAATGTTCCAAAATCTGTTATATTATAGAATTTTTTATTCCTTACTATAAACTGCATTGTTACACCTTATTGCAACCTGTACTGTTTAGACATTATGCTTATACTCTCCAACATGATCCACAGTTTTAGTGTATTTTTTACAACTTAGTCACTTGAAATTCTGCTCATGTTGTTCTATATATCCCAAAATCTGTTATTATCACCACTGTAATTAATGCTTTGAAAATACTACTCAACCTGGACATCCCAGTAGTCCATGAATTCAGAAGCAGGTAAATTGTTAACTGCAATTATTTGTCCAGTTTTTCTGCCTACAAATACCAATTATATGATTGACATCTACATTAAATCTTCTCTTGAATGCTGGTTTTTATACAGTAATCAAACCTGTATTTCTAAGTCATTCCTAGTTTCAATGTCCTCCATCAACACATTCAAACATTTGTGTTACACCAATACCTTATTGGGATAACAAAAAATGCATTTCTGATGTTAAAATTTTTTTGGAGGGAAGTATAGTATCCAGATTTCTTTATTTCACCATCTCAACTATAAAACACTACCTGTAATACCTGGTTTCATAAATATATTAGTAATACTAATTATTTCATAGCCGAAAAGGTGTCTTATTGATGCTACAATAGTAAAAATTCAAAGCACTCATCACTGGTATTTTGATTTATGCAACTACAAATGGCAGATGAGAACATTTGGTGCGAGAATTGTAAAAAACCACCATCCTTCACTACTCCAAGGTATTCATTTAATTTCTTCCTTTATTGGTAAATATTCATTCAGTAATATGATTCTTATACGAATTAAGTGGTATTGAAATTACACCATGACTTTTAACAACTATAAATACATCAGGTTTAGAGTCCAACTCCTGGTTAAAGATGACATAGACTCGCTATCTATTATTCTCTTTGACAAGTAAGTCATGCAGTTTATAAAAAAATCAGCTTCTTAGTTGAGAGATGCTATGATACAAGTAAGCATTTTCAAATATGTTTTTTGATCATGTAATTTATGTTTTTGAATTCACTTTAATGTTTAATTAAAAAACATGACCAGGATGAGTTTGGTTTTCCCCCAGAGCTAAATGTTTTCAAATCAAAGAAAGTTTTGTTGTCACTAGACGTCATAGAGTACAACATTCAAAATCAAAAAATCTCTTCAGAATAGAACACATGCATAGTTCTCTACATCAGTGATAACGAATATTATATTAGCAAATATCATCAAAGTTCTATAGATAGTCATGTAAGATGACTCATTCATTAATAATTTTTTATTGGCAGCGTGGTGAATATCACATGACAACATTATTTTTAATGAGCATTCAACGAACTTATTTAGTTATTCTTCTTTAACATTCATATTTTTTACAAAACAGTTACCATATACGTGTAATATTCATTTAACTTTTTTTAGGAACATAGTAGCGCGAATCTTCATGACTGAACTGAAACACTTATGATGCCTTTGATAAAACTACTACCGTTGTATCTTAAACCCAGGTACAGTATCTCTATCTTCATTTTCTCTTACTGTCATGGTGTACATGTTGTAGACAAGAATGTATTTTTCTTTATTTCGGTTGATTTTTACCTTTTCATATAAAAACACTATCTTTGTTCTTCTTTTCCAACTTTTAGATATTATATTGATGCTTCAACGGTATGACTTATAAGTATTGAATGTTTCTCATTCGTTACAATGAAATCTTCATGTAGAAAAAACCGTTGACTGACTTCGATGCTGAAGATGTTGTGGAAAGCAATGATTCACTCTCTCGAGACCCCACACCAAAATCACCTATTTACAATTAACATTATCTTTATATAATGGAGATGATATACAAAAAAACTGCCAAACTAGACTAAATTTTTCTCATCCTTTTCCAAGATAGTGTATACATGTAATCTTATCTCTCTATTTCAATTTTCCATTCAAATTTTTAATCTATACACAATTCATATGAAGTCTCTTTATTGGAATAATGTTGTGTTTGTGAACCTTTTGTCAGTTAAAGGCCCTGCTTGGTTTGTTTACTTTTCATATCTCAAAAATTTAATGATTACTATATTGTGTAGTCTATAATTGGTTTACATATCTTTAGTTGGTCTATTTCATTAGTATTTATTTGTGATGTATCATGATGTTTACAATCTTTCATTGGTTTTATTCATGATATAACAATGTTAATTGTTGATCAATATATTAATTTTTTTTCTTTTCTAGTTATCCTAATTAAAGGATAATGCAATGCTTGATGTTTATCTGTGCTGCTTAATTGGGTGATCACATTGTAGTGTTGGTTTCCCTGTTCAAATGGATGTCTACCAATGCCATTCCAGAACTGTACCCTACTGCCTCTTCAACTCATTTACTGTTCAAATAAAAGACAACATGGTTGTCATCCCATTTGAAGAACCTACTGTATGGATGCATCTAGAATGGATATCAGACTACAAAAACTGACGGTAGTGTAGCAGTCCATGTGCAACCATCCCTTCTTGGTATTTGAGATTTATAAACATATTCTGAAGGTGCATTCATCCACTGTCACTTGCGTCCTTCCAGTTTTGAAAACAATTACTACTATTATCATCATCTATTTCGTTATGCTTGTATCACTAAAGGTACCTTTTTATTGGAGTTTCAGTACAAGTAATTTCTGTATTGCGTGATACCTATTTCACTCCTAAGTATTTGATTTATTGGTATCAATATTAGTACTACTATTGATGGTGTATTTGATTTATTCTGATTGCAAAATAAGGTAATTATATTGATAAGAAATACTGATATATAGTTCTCAAGAAAGTACCATGAAAATGCCTACTGTTATTTTTTCAACTGTTATAATCTCTACATTCTGTTTTTCATGCATCTCATCATTCAGTTTACGAGATGTATGTTATTTTTCACTCAATGCTTTCCAGTGTTTTTTTCTCATCCTTTGTTTTCCCTTCTTAATGTTCTTCTATATTTGGTTTTATTCAGTAATTATATTTCTAAAAATAATATATCATTTATATTCTCTTTGTGATTCATTTTTCTTCTATTCATAATGTATTTTTGAAAATCCTGTATCATTTATATATTCTCCTATATGTTTTCCTTATATTCTCCATCGTGCATTTGTATGGTTTATTTTGTATAGTGATGGTGTACTTATGTTTTCCTTATGTATTATCATATTTTCTCCAATGTATTTTCAATATTATCTTATATATTCTTCTATGTTATTTACTTTTTCTTATTTTACTATGTTTTCAATTCTAATATATTTTATCTTATTATAGTTCAATATTAAGTATCACTATTTTTTTCAATATATACAATACTGATGTTCTTTATTAATATTGAAGTATAGTTTTGTCTTCGTGAAAGTAATCATTGAATGTATTGTCGTGCGAATGCACGGGTAAGTACTAGTTTAGTTAATGGAGGGTTTAATGATACCCAACATGAATAATCTTCTGAACTTATATTTAATTTTTATATGATTCCTATAAAATATTTATTAGAAATCATTAAATAAAATTTCATTAATTTATGTTTCATAGATATAATTAAGGTGGAATAAATTGTTTAACTAATAAATTTATCATCTATATAATTCACTATATTTCACCCAAGATGAATAGTGTAGTGATGGTCCCTTGTTTTTTTTGGACCATTGATCCTTTATCCACCATGGTATTACTGGGAATTTGAAAAATTATAGCAACTTGGTTTTGATTCAATCATGTGATAAAGAATTTAAGAGTACTTATAGGCTGTCCTTATATGATACCAAAGGGAAAACTTATTTAATGATTTTTTGGAGAAATTTTAATGGATTTTTAATATATTTCTCCAAAATATTTGAATTATTTTCAATTATCTCATTTTTTTGGCACTGAATTATTTTAATGATCACAAATCAAGTTTGTTATTTTTCATAAATGATTAATGATTTATGATGCTAATTAATTATTTTTGTGACTTTGTGAAACAAATTCATTATGTGTTTATAGATCATAACTTCAATAAATATAACATTAGTTCAAGAAGATATATTGTTAGATCACTAGATCTATCAGTGGGCTACATGTACCACTAATAATATATCTTTGAAAAAATATAATAATATAAGATATACCACTAAGGAAACATACTAGTAGTACATATAGTATTGAGGAATTTAATAGTCATCACATATACCATCATCTTGTCTACCATCAGAACTAATCTATCGTGGGGCAGTGCTACCTACAATATGTGATACCATTCCAATATCTATCATCTTTATAACATTCATCTACTATAGATTGACATACAAAGGTAATATATAGCCCAAATAGATCTACCACATAATAGGATCTACCGCCAGTGTGGATCCACCACCAGAGTATTACATTTTTTACCATATACTTATTCAAATATAATTATACCAATTTTAAGATTATATAATTCTGTGCGTCATCCACATATGTATTTATTTATATTTATTCTTAAACTAAATGATAGATGCATTAAAAAAAATTTCTTTCCAAATTTGGTGCTTGGTCTGAGGATCTAATTGATAATTTTCCCTTTGGTATTATAAATTCTAAAAAAATTACACATGTACCAAGGGAGCCTATAGCAGTGAAACATTCAAAAATAAAACATACATTCATATTATGAATCAAGAGAATTTTAAATATACCAATTTATAGATTAATTTTGAATATTTATGTACTAAAAATATAATGAATTTTAAACCATCATAGCACTCTATTTTTCATCATTATATAAGAAATCTATTCGAGCACATTTCAAAGACATATTCAAGCACCTCTAAACACATGAAGATATTCAGATCAAGGAGAAACACATTTATGACATCTATATATATTCTCATTAAATATATTATTTAAATTAGAGATATTATGTTTTTTACTATTTTTTATCTATAAAATGACACTCCAATTCCTATCTTGAGAGTGGAAGTAATTCTCCCCCAAAAATCTACATTTTTATACTCATGGAGACTATGGATGATGTCATATGTAGCTTGGGATATTTTATACCATGTATAAATATGGGAGAGGAATTTTTCTTTTAAATTAATTTTTTTTGTTTTCTGTAAATCCAAATCTTGTGTGATGATCTAGTTTATTATTTAACAAACTACTTGGTAGTGGGTGATTTATAAGTGGAGGGAATTAAATATCACCTTGAGAATGAATGACATGTTTCAATCATATCATGTGTGTTGTTAGTTTTATTTTCTATATGTAAATGTATGAAATAGTATCTTTTTATTATCTATATAAAAAACATTACTATGATAGTTAATAATAATTTTTATAATATTGATTCATTGATCAACTACTTTAGTTTCAAGTGTCAAAGTGATTTCAATGATTATTTTAAAAGTGAATTGAACCCTCTTTAATAAGATTTTTGAAAAAGATAAATTACATATGTCTACTATTTTTTATAACTAAGTGTTCTTATTAATTGTTTGTATTAAATATTTGTTTTTTTTAACAGAAATTACACAAGGAAGTTAATTCCACCCCCTCTTGCACTACTTAATATGAACAACATTTGGTATATAAGGTTATAAAAAATATTCATTCACATTGATCTAGTTTCAAATCATTGATCATAAATTTCAATTTATTAAAAATTTATATTTTTTGGAAAATAATTAAGAAAAGGGAAATGTGACAGATCAACCTCCTTATATTAATGGTACAAATTAAACTCAGTGTAATATTAAAATAAAAATATATATTTAATATATGTTTTTATAAATTTAGACTATCATTGAGCATAAATATAAAATACAGAATAATAATAAAGCTCAATGGAGTGATCCTCCTACATTATATTATAAAAATAACTATAAAGCGATGAATTATTTATATTGTTATAATTTAGATGAAGGGTTAAATTTATTTTTTGTATTTATCGATGCATTTTGAATTATGATATGTAGGTTTTTTTAATTGAAGGAACCTCAAATGTAAATAAAATTATTTTTAAAATTTTTAATATTAAATAAGATTAATTAATAATGAAACATGATAAGTCAATCTATAATATTTATCTTTGGTTTAATGGTATTTTGAATTGTAATCATTCACACATGAAAAAAATTTCTAACAAAGATCAAATAATGAACCCATTGATATGATTATTTTGAATATACAGAGGAACATCATTATTTATTCAGAATCATGTTATATGAGAAGATTTCTTGTTATAGAGTAATAGGGAAGATCATGATGTATGAATATTAACATAATGATAATAATGATTAATAATATAAACCAAAGGGGAAGCATGTAGCATTTAATACATCAGACTAAATGAAAAAAAGGAATATTAAAGAAGAAAACACATGTGATGGAGAATTGCCTTCTGATATTGATCATGGAATTTCTAAATTTTAATGACGAATAAAAAAAGTTCAAAAAATGGATGAATTATTCATGAAAAAAACTATAATATTTAGTATGTAAATAGAGATAATTTGATAAAATAATGTAAATTTATGATCCTACAAATGACATATACCTCTATGAATGCATGATAAATGTTCATATCAAACTAGAATGTCCTAAGATAATGTTTAGTAAAACGTATGAGGATTGAGATAAGAGGTATAAGAAGGTTATTAAAGAAACTTAGATTTCTTCATAATATAGATCTAGGGATTCAGAATCAAGTGGAGGGGACAATCATGATTTAGTAAATATGTGTTTTAAAAAACACATATTATTTTTCTAATATTTTTTGTATATATTATTAAAATTACCAACTATTTAATAAATATTGTATAAAATTAAAGATTTGAAGAACTGTGTTAATGTTTTAATATTATGGAGGATACATTCAATGAGCATAAATATAAATAAATTGTATTAAATAATAATTATGCTTTTCTTGGACAAAATTTATCAAATCTTATAATAAATAATGATAAAAATTATTAACTACTAAAATATATAAAAGAGATAAAATTATACAATTAACATTTTAAAAATTATATGGAAAAACTCACAAAGGGATGAAAAGTTTTAACCATGTTCATTTAGAAAAATTTTCACATATGAAATCAATATGAATTGGATACCAGAATAGAATGAAAAAAAATAAAAAATACAATGTTTATATCTAGTTATAGTTATATCAATTCTATGAATTCTATTTATTCTTATGGATCAAGAAATAATTTAATTTCTAAAATCTCAAATGTGCCTATAAAAAACTTTTTAAACAACTATGGATTCAAAAATACCTTATTATTAACATCAATGGACCCAAAAAATATAGTTAAAAAGCAATTTTTTGGTTAAATCTTTTTTGTAGGAAACCTACATGAAATGCTCTAGTAGGAACTAATTAAATTTGAAAAATTTACTCTACAAACTGAAGACATTGTATTATTCATGTTTCAAGAAACTAAGTATGATTGATAGTGGACATGTTTACTTTAGTGATACTGATAGTGGAAAAATAATTATACTTTATCAAATCAGTTACAATGATAAACTTTTAATTTCTTATTTTTGTATTTGAAGATGGATTAAACTTGAATCTATAAATCATCTCACTATTATTTTATGATGGGTTTCATTTTAAATTTAAAAATAATTCATGTAGTTTTCTTGATTCTAAAAGTTATTTTTCACTATTTTCATAAATTATTATATAGATGTTGTTAATTTAGATTCATTTTTTTCTCAAAACATTTTCTATCTAATTGACTTTTTTGACGAGTCTTAGATTTTGAATAGAGGACTAGGCCATCACAACATCATTTCACTTAGAAAAAATAGGATATGGTTAGTTATGATCTTTCTAAACTATAATTACTAGATTCTGATGTTTGTAACCATTGTTAAAAAGGGGAAAACCAAAATTTCATTTAAATAAAAGAAGTATTTTTTAAATTCTCACCCCATAGAGTTGGATCCCATGGATTCATGTGGACCTTCAATAGTTTTTAGGCTAAATGGTAAAAACAATTTTTATGTTCTAGAACATGACATTTATAGATTCACTTTTCTATTCAATAGAGATAAAAAATGTGAATCTTGAACCTATTATTATAAGTATGCTAAATTTGTAGAAAGTATTATCATAATTATAATTATGACCATAATATGTGATCATGTTAATGAATTTTAAAATCACTATTTCTTATCATTATGGAAAAAACATGGATATAATCATAACGTTTCTTCTCCTAGAACCCCATAGTAGTATATTGTTGAATAAATGATAAATATAAACAACAAAAAGTTTCCTAAACCATGCTTCATGAGTATGATCTTGCTATTCTTTTTTCAGAATAAGTTGTTAATACGACATCAAATGTCACTAATATAGTAATTATATTACCACATTAAATGAAAACACCATATAAATTATAGAGTGGAATACAATAAATGGTAAATTATTTTATAGTTTTTAATTTTAGAGACATTATTCCAAATAAAAATATAATATTGAAAATATTATTCCAATATTGATGATGTAATTTTACTTAGTTGTTATAAAACTAGTAAATCCTACAGTTTATTTAATAATAGAAATATTATTTTTGAGGAATATGTACATGTCAGGTTTGATGAAATTGATCCACATAATTTTAGGACATTTTTAGAAATTGATGAAGATGATATGTCTAATAAAAATTTCTATGATAAAACCTCTGATATTATTGTGAAATAAGAAGAGACATCTTCTAGTTATGATTAACTACATGAACAAGTATCTGTAGAGGGTAATTTAATATCATACCCTTATTTTCCTATAACTTTTATGACTCGTATATATTATCCCCTAGATGATGTAGTTGGAGTCCTATATAGGTAAACATAAAAAAAGATATTATATTTGATGTCAGGTTGAACATAAATCATTATTGTAACATCTTGAACCTAAATACATCATTGATGTAATTAGAGATAATTTTTTTAAATTTAAATGTATAAAAAACTCAATTTATTTTAATGAAATAATGCGTCAGAACTAGTTGATAGTATAAAATAATTTTAGACCACTACCACTAAATGCATATTATGATACAATGTGTATGATTTAGGGAAATAGTTATAAAAATATATATATTTTTTTACAAATGTATATAGTCATCAAAAAAAGTATTGACTATGAGGAAACCATTGCACCAAAATTCGTACATAAATGTATTAGAATGATACGTTCATATGAGGTATATTTTAATTTTATGCTATATCATATGGATGATATGAGTTTATTCCTAACTGGTTATATAGTATAAGATGTATGTTTTTTAAAACAAATTAGTATTATAATCCTCATTTTCCAAATGAATTTTTTTATGTTACATAAATAATTATATTGATTAAATAATCTCTTAATGCTTGGTATGAAATGATTCTATCATTCCAAATTTCTAATGAATTTTTCAAATCCATACTTGGACGAGATTTTTTTTATTAAAAATAATTTAAAATATATATTAATAGTGAAAATTTATGTTGACAATATAGTTTTTTGTTCTTATTGAAATTTTTGAGTATATTGTTTTCCCAAATTATGCAATGTAAATTTCAAATGAAATTAATTAGTAAGACAAAGTACATTCGTGGGATTAAAATTTTTAGAAATAAATATTAAATTATTTAAAAACAATTTATGTACACAAATTATGTTTTAAAATGTTTTGGTATGGATATCAAAAAGAATATTTATACTCCCTTGAGTAAAACATGTAAATTGGATAATGATGAAATAAGAAAATCACTTGATCAAACTAATTGTAGAGTTACGACTAAGGGCATGATACAATCCACTAATTTCCAACCATATACTATGTTTAATGTATGTATGTGGTCCCATTTTAAATCTAATCCCAATGAATGCCATTTACATGTAGTAAAAATATTATTTTAGTACCTCTTGTATACAACCAACTTATGACTCTTTTACCCTAGAGGATAATAATTTTCTTTGGTGAGTAATTTATATACATATTTCCATGGTAGTATGTTAGATATAAAAATGTCATTGGAACATTTCAACATTAGGTAAAGTCACTAGTTTCATGGTGTTGTAAAAAAGTAAATTTTTGTGTTAAATTCTACTATGAGATCATAGTATATCATTGTAGGATATTTTCATAAATAGATTTTGTGGATTAAACACTATTTACAAAAATATTCACATAAATTTAGAAATGAACCTATGAATATTGACAACACAAGTGCAAAAAATTTATCTATGAAACTAGTATCTAAATCTATGAAATAAAATAGGTATATAATACATAAATTTTTGAGAGATCATTTAAAAAAAAGTGATATAAAAATTAAATTCATTAGATATAATCATTAGATTTTTGTAATATTTACAAATCCATTGAATTATGAATGGTTATACTATATAATAAAATATCTATGAATGATAAACATTGTCCAATTATTTATATTCATATTTATTTCTTATAGTTGGTGATCCACCATTGGTGATCCATCATTGGTGATCAACTATTGGTGGACAATCATTGGTGATCCACTATTGGTGATCTACCCTAGGTGATCTATTGATGGATATCCACTATTGGTGATGTATCATTATAGATCCACAATTGGACATATATCATTTCAGTGTATCTTATTTTTTTAACACTTCAATTTTCTATGAATAAATTTTGGACTCGACTAATCTACATATATTTTTTCATATTTTTCAATTAAAAATAACAGTGTGTTATAAACGACGTTATATATGAATTTATGAACTATCTCAGTAACTCCTTAAAAATATCCATCTTCCTATCTCTATTGACTTGCAAACCATCTTGTGTGAAACTTTTCTTCCTTCGAACCAATGCAATAGTTAAAAGTGAAATGAGACTAGTTTTTTTATAATAAAAGATTCCATTCATTGAAGAAGTTTATAGGTGAATCTAGTTACACCACTATTATCAAATCAAATAATCCACCACTCTCGATTTGAGTTGTTATTTTCGAAAAGTATATACATGATGAATGGATTGTTTGAGAAATGTCTCTATAATTGAATGCAATACAAGACCAAGGATGGATCAAATTATCTTAAATTAATGACAAAAAATTCATTCTTGGTTTTTTCACATGTTTTATTACTATATATTGTATATTTTTAGTGGGAAGAAATATGTTATTTGATGAATGAACAATGGAAAATAATTAATCAATTATTTGAAGCAATGGGTGAGTTTCATCAATGTATTTCATATATATCTATGATGATTTTCAAGGATTCATTTCCTATGATAGTGATTTTTTCACGTATGAGGATGACATACAAGAGTTAACTAGAAATTTTTTTGAATGAAGGCCCAATTCTATAGAACATGATCAGGAGTATAGAATGTACATAAAATTTATTTAATATGTGATTTTTCCTAATATGGGGAAATTTTATCACAACATGGTACCAATATGTTTTTTCATTATTTCTTTTGAAAATAAGAGATAATATAAACATGTGTAGTTATTTGATAGTCGACTAGATATAGATGAAGAAGACCTTATCTAGATCTAATTTTGTAATCATTCCTATGTTTATTTTGACTATATATGAATCTAATGATCTATTACATTAATAATAAGTAGTAGTAATCAGTCATGGATTTTTTTGTATTATCCTGTTTACCTAAAAAATGAATAAGGTAAATTTGATCCCTCAGATGATTAAATGGGTGGCTAAAAATGGGGTGATATATAAAAAATTTAACCCAATGTAATACCCTTCTAGACCAAGATATATGGTTTATCTTGTCTTGGAGTCATATTATGTTTGATTTTATTCCTCTAATAAGGAATTTAAGGATAAAAAATTGGATATCCGAGAAGTAGGTAAAACCTCTATTTATAAAGTGGATTGTAGTGAACATGATGTCGTCACAAGACCTTATGATTCATATAGATCTACTAGTATATCTCTTTCACATCATTCTAGATAAATTTTTCTCAATGAAGGTATAAATTTTGAAGAGATTAATGTTATAGCTAAATAAAAATAAGAGGTATATTCTTATGAGATATTAGTAGAAATAGATTAAGTATTTGATGGGTATCATGTCTTTAATAATGGTGGTGGTGGTGGTGATGTTGTGGGAAGGTGGTCCCAAAACTCCCTTGGTGTTTCTTTTTCAAGAATGTTTGATAAAGAAGGGAAATTTTCTAGAAGTCAAAGAGTAGTGAAGATAGCTTTTGAAATTAAAAATGTTAATGTTTATGGGGTATGGCTGTTGAAACTATGGATAAGAATTGTGATGAGGATCAATATTATAAAATTTTACATGAGGATTCTATTTATGACATATATGTGGAGCGAGAACCTGCTAATGAGGAGATGTCCCTGAGAGAAGATTAGCTAATTATTGACTATTTGAATTCAGAATTATATAAAGGTCATGATAATGGATGTCCTCCTGAGAATGGATGAGGTTCCAAATATATTATTGGTAAAGATCTAATGGGGTCTATGTTTATACAGAATGATGATTTATGTCAGTTGGAATCCTTCCCCTCTTGTGATCATGAAGCTGGATCTGTATATATAGTAGTTGACCAACCTATAAAAGGGAGGATTCTATCTCCTCTACCTTAATCTCCACTACCTTATGGTTATGTATCTATGGATGATCTGGTTTCTTTTAGAGTTACGATGCTATTAGTTATAATTGGAATCCTTATATGTTAAACTTCTTGAGAATCCAAACTACGTTATGATGATACCAGATTGATATTTGAGTTAGTGATCTATCATATTTAGCCACAAATGATCTTGAAAATGAAAAAATTGGTCATTTAGATTTGAAATATAAATAATGTGATGGAAAAGGTCAAATATATCTTGAAATAAATAATGGTTAGATTTTTGAATGGTCTGTTATCTCTTGTGGATAGATTGTAGTATTTTCAAATTATCGATGGTGAACATCTAATGTTCTACCTTCATATCCATTCGTTGATCATATACAATTCAAACCATTTTAGAAAATAACTAAATGAAATATTGGGAACTATATCATTATCTCACGAAGAATATATTTGGAAGACAAAGGCCCATGGTGAAACTAATTATAATCCTATTAGTAAATAGTCTAATGAGGAAATGATTGATAGAGAGACTACCACTAAAGACATTAAATACTACCCTTCCAAATTTTATATCAAGATTGAGCTCAATTCACAATTTATGTATCTTGTTAATAATATATGGATTTCTCCTATGACTAGGTAACTAAGGAGAACATAATTCATCTCATATTTTGGGACACTTTTCTAACACGTTTTATAGAAGAGAAGAAGGATTTATTGATCGCAATGGAGCATCGTGGAAATATAATTAATTTTTTTTAACTTTGTGAATCCATTTATATATGACTCTGGGAATACAGTAATGGAATGTGAATCCATACCAATTTATTTTATCCCTTTCTATCTATATTCAAAACCCCTTCCTTCAAAGTTTCATCCTTCTTATATGACATTGTTTGACGCAATTTGGAATATCAAGACTGTCTTCATTGGAGGTATTCTTTCAATGACATCTATACCCTTTTCTTCAACATATGTAGCTATTGTTACATGAGGAATACAATATCCATTGGTTCCATTAATTCATTAAATTGAGAGTGTTTATGATTCTTATTAGTCATTGATAGGGATATAACACTTCATTTATATATTTTCAGACGTAATATTCAACTATTATATCTAACATTGATTATATTTAATAATTATTTATATATTTACTTTTATTTAATTTCATTTAATTATATTTTTGAAAATCACAAAATGGATATTATAAATAAGATGAATTTATGATGTTAATATTTTCTATCATACTTTGAAATGTTACGAATAACATTTTACATGTTCACCTATAAGTATTTTTGAATGTTTTATATACCTGGTTATAAATTCCATTATTTGTGATCATAAAAAAGGTGAATATGATTAAAAACACTAGATTTTAATGATAAAAAACAATGTTTGTTAATTTTTTAATAACAAAAATGTTTTATGATAGTGAATCATTATTAAATTAACTTTTTGAAGCAACTTGGTTAACAGATGATTTATCACCAGTTCAATGGATCCTCCATTTGTTCATGAAGATATACTAGTGTAATAAATTTACAAATGAATACATATATCTGTGGATTAAATATAAAACTATATATATCTACCATAGAAAAAATTTTATTGATATAAGAACTTATGTTAATCATATCTATCTTTAGTGCGTAAAAAAACTGAGGACATCTAATTTTAGAAAATCTACCATCTACCCATCTACCATCAAAACAGATCTACAATTGGACTATACTACTTATGTTGTATTCTAACATTATATGATATAACATTAATCTAATATCCCACCAGAACAGATTTTCCTCTAGAGAGAATCTATTGTTATAATTTAGCAACAACCAGTGAGGATCAACCTCCGGGATGGATCTACCGCTAGAGTAATTTTGTTACAATCAAGGACCGTATTAGAATTTAATTCCTCTAGCATCTAGTTTATGAAATTGAATTTTTTCATCCACACATGGATTTAAGAATCATTATTATTAAAAAAATCCATATATTAACTAAATAAAATGTCCAAACATTCATTTTTTTCTCATTATGATGACATAATAGATAATTAGTCCTAAAATAATATAAATTTTGTAGACCGTAAACATGTGCTAATGGGTCACATGGTACTGACCCATTCACAAAGAATATTTTTCTCTATGTTTATAATCCATAGAAATACAAATACATATCTATCAATGACAATTCAGAATAACGACTGACTAATAATTGAAGGAATTTTTATATCATCAGAAATCTCTATATTTCGTAATATTCTATGAAACCCATTTGATATATTTTTAGAGATAGATTTGAAGACATTTGAACATGTTAAGTAATTAATATTATTAATAAACAATATTTCCCATTTGTATCCATTTTATCATTCTGTTTATTATTAAAATTTCAAATGTGTTGTGTTTTTCTCTTTCTATCCTTAAAATATAGTCTCTTATACTTAACTAGAGTGTTCATGATATTCTCTCTCTCAATATTCTTCATTTGTATACCCAAAAAAATAGAGGAACAATTTTTTTATGACATGTTAATTTTTATACCACATATAAATATGGAAGACTCATTGCTCCTTGGTTGCCTATGGATCAATTTTCATTATATCCCAATATAGAAAAGGGATCAAGTTTAATTTTTTAATAAATTTCATTTATATTAGGTGATTTAATAGTTGATTTGATAATGTCTTATATTGAGACCAAAACCCATGTATTAATTCCATATATTCTTTTATTAGTTTTTTATATAAATATTTATAACATTATTTTTTTCTATATCTGAATCAAAAAAATTTACTTTAATATTTACCTTAATTTCTATTTTATATAATGTGTTTCATCATATAATTTATTTTCAATAGTTGATTTCAATGTTTGTTATAATTATTATTAATATGTCTTTGAGAAGATATTTGACAAACTAAATTATATATTTCTACTCTTTTGATTAACTTGGTGGATTTTATTAAAATAAATGATTTGTTTTTTAAATTGATTTTAAAAATAAATTTTTATTGCTAACTCAAATAACCCCTCTATTGATTTTATAACTCTAAAAAAATTTAGAATTGGATTTATTTTTGAAATAAAATTAAATACAAGAAATTATTATCCAGAATCTAGGATTAATAATTTCACTAATTTATTTTGAATATATGATATTTTGTTTTGAATTTTTTCTGACAGTTAGGATGGTCTGGGACATTCAATAGAAGAATACATTATAGTTTAATTAGATTAATTGTAAAGTTTTTTTTGGAATCAAAAGAATAAATACCAATTATATATATCTAACTCCATGTTCAGAAAATAAAAAATTTCTATCCATGAATGACAAACTGTAAATTCAACCAAATT
This sequence comes from Viscum album, assembly GCA_963277665.1. Lineage (NCBI taxonomy): Eukaryota > Viridiplantae > Streptophyta > Magnoliopsida > Santalales > Viscaceae > Viscum > Viscum album. Next base: position 1,217,615,312 of record OY728137.1, read on the forward strand.
TCATAAGATTAACCAAGATCAACATATTATTTACTCTGCCCATGTAAAAGCTAAAACGGATATGAACAATCTTTGGAAATTGAGTAGGTAATATATATCATATTATATGAGGATTCTACCGTCCCAAATATGATAAAATATATCATATATAGTATTAATAGGTATCATAATATTACTAAATAAGAATCATAATGGGAAGAATAAGTTTAAAAGGAACCAATGTATAATTATCTCAAAATTTTAAAAAGGCTCTGAAATAATTTTGACTACTATAAAATTTGTTTAGTCATGGAACGAAGGATTAGAAAACTTCAAAAATACCATAATGAGTAATCTAAAATAATGTATGAACCAAAATAAATATTTAAAAACTATTTATTGATCATGAGTTATATTTAGAATATATAAAAGCAATGGGGGGCCAATAGAATCATCATACATTCATGTCTAACTAAACCATGTAATGCAAAAAAGTCTAATATAGGTGGTACCCAATTCTGGTATTATACAATAAGATCCGCATGGGAAATAATTATGTATCTCAATGGATTTAAATGGAGTAATTATATATGAGTAGAAAATATAACGTTGTTTTTGAGCCTGTCCCTACATGTATTGGCCATATTTATTAATTAAAATTGTTAAGTAAGTGTTAAATAAATGACTTCAGAATCCCTTTCATTCTATATATAAAAATTCTATTGAAAATCATCAATACACAAACTGTAATAGGGAACTTCATACTAAAAGGGAAGAAGAGTATAAGAGATAGAATGGAGAATAAATATTTTCTATTTGATATTACATTAATTTTTATTATGATTACACTTGAATAAGAATCTTATATGGAATGAAGCTGATATAGTCACTCATGTATTGCGTTATTAATTGAAACTGAGATTTTTTTATTCTCTTATTCATAATTTTTTTAACTATTTTATGATTGATTAATAGATATTTGGGTGAGCAAGAAAAAAATATGTTTAATTCTGAATAACATAAGTTTTTTTATCACTATATCCTATAGAGGGAGATTACATGGGATGTGGTGCAAATGTAATTAGTAAAAATGAATGTATTCAATACATATAAAGGATATAAAGAAACATACATGGAATCATTATCTTATGAGTCAGTACTTGTATTTCTTGAGAGGTATGATTATGGAATATGTGTTGTTTTGACTAAAAATATATTTTAAAATTATTTTATATATAGAATGTTTTCATTTACCAATTTGTTATATGAACTGATACATTATTGAATCAAAATTCATGTTCTATTGTTCATACCTCTAACCTAATCACACACATCTTCAAATCACATGAAATAGAAAAAAAATTTATATTCTTATGAAAATTCATAAAAAACCAAATTCCAATATATTTTCACACTTTTATCATATATAAATAATTAAAGATACTAATATTATATATCCATGGAGATGACCTAGTTCTTTCTAATAATAGTTCTTCAATGACCATTTTATGGGGAACGAGGATTCAATAGCTCAAAAAATAATAATTCATACTGAACATATTAGGCCAATTTATATAGATATTCATGATTTAACTAGTAATATATATTGATATAATATTTTGAAACCCCAATAATAAAAAATAATTTTTTATAATCATGCAAAAAAACACAAATATTAACCTATTGAATTTTAATTGTTCACTCATTCAATAGTTTTTTAGTTGTTATCAAGGACAATATAATTTACAATAGAGTTGGAGGAAATTAGTTTTCCATGATATATGATTCTAGGATAAAAAAATTTCATAATGTGTTTGAAATTAATGAGGATCATATTTCACCTTTTTTGTGGGACACAAAATTTCATCATGTTAGATGAAATAAATCTTGTTTACCATTATCACATAATGTTAGTTATTAATAGATGAAGCAACATACCATGTATTATTTTCCCATTTAAAATTTTCTTCCCTAATTATGTGCACACTTATTCATCAAAGACATCATTACATTTGTATAATTCACTTTTAATAATGTTTTAATGGAAGTTAAATATTGTTTGAGATGCTTTCACTACTGATTAAATAATTTGGAAGGGAATTGTAATCTTCAGTAGGTGGATAGTTCATTTGATTCATTAGAGGCCATTTATGGTTCATTTATTAAGAGATTCTATCTTAAACATATTAGTATATAATTTAAGAGTATAATTGTGATTTTTTCAATGAAATGAGGAGTAGTCTCATAAAGAATAGGGAAATCAAGGATTACTACCAATAATTTCCACACCACAAATTCCCACCATCCTTTCTTATGAAATTATTATATAATTGACTTAATTCCACAATAAAAACTCCCACTAACACAATAGATGATGGATATTAGAGAGTAAATAATTGTATTACCCTCATAGTTTTTTAATTTTATTAAATAAATATAATTTCTTCAATAACTTTTTTTTACATAACATCTAGTTTTAATGAAAAGTAATATACTATTGAAATATTCTTATTTGATATGATAGATACCATTTATCTGTTGGAATTATGTGTAAAAATATAATTAACTAAATTATGGAAATACATTGTTAAAAAATGAAAAAAATGAAATATTTGGGACCAGTTGAGACTAAAGGAAAATAAGATCCTTTTGAAAATAATGAAAATCCTAATTTAAAAAATAATTTTTATGCGCACAAACCTATTTTTAAAAAATATATTAAACAATTAATTTTTTTTGAATTATATTAATGAAATTTATTTATTATATATCAAATATAATAATTAACATTTATATTATAGTTTTTCTAGGTATCTGATATAATAAATACAATGATATGCATAAAATTATATTTTTACAACAAAGAAGTTTTGGCACACTTGGCAGACTTATTATAAAATTATTTATATTCCAAATATGGAAATATTTTTTGAAAAAATGAATATATTTTTTGAAATAATTATTTTAAAATTATCTAGTGGTTATTTTTAAATAATATTTTGAAAAGATAATTTTTTTTAGTGAATAGTGAAAAATACATATTTTTATTAAAATATCAATTTTCATTCGAAGAATTTACAATTTTATTTTTTTAATATGGTTTGAAAATAAAAATTAGATCCATTATATATATATATATATATATATTATTCAGTCCATTGGAATAAATTTCAACTTCAATCGTGAAATCAAATCATCATAAATATTTGAATCTTTTCACTCTGGAAAATGAGTCTTTCATCGCGTTTGTGGGAGTAATTTTTAATAAAAAAATTTCACATTACAGAATGGAATTTTTGAAAATAAATTTAATATTTAAAATAATCATATATTTTATTTTATAATAATTTCCAACAATTTTTTACCATAATGAATAGTAAAAACTGTAAAAATTCATTCCCGTAGTAAAGGTTAAAATTGATTTTCATAGGGTTAAACAAACTAGATAAGAAGTAAAAAAGACAATAAACATGTCCAAATAAAATTTTATTACTATATTTATTAAATTAATCAATATGGTTTGAAAATGTACAATTTTTGGAGTCTTCTGTCACGTGAAAGATGTTTTTATACCAATTTCATTTTAAAAATTACAAGTGTACCACTCACATCTCTTTTAAAAGGCCACACAACTAATCATAAATATTAATAGTCCCAAAACGTTTTTATTTTTAAATATCATCATAGATTCATTCCTTATATACCTCACCACATTTTACAAGTATTTTTGTGATCATAATGGAAATATATGAAGGAATTAGGTTAAACCTAAAGTGATTTTTCTAAGAAGAGGTAATTTTTTCAACTATGCAATTTTGTTTAATTGATTCTTCAAACTCAATAAAATAAATTTAAAAAATGATAAAATAAAAAAACCAATATATCCTATAAATATATAATTTATTATTTAAATGTAATAATCTATGTCCATCTCCACTCCACCACTATATACATGGATCAACAATCACCAATCATGTGTATGGTGGACTACTACCTCACAAACCAATGTTATTTGTTATCCATAACCACATATCACGACATGATATAATGATTAATATAATTTATATAATTTATATAATTTATATATATGATTTTATTAATCATATTTTAGTAACATTCCAGACAACCCTTCTTACCTTCAAATCCATTGGAAAAAATGATGTCGCTCGTTTGTACGGTGGACTACTTCCTCATGAAAAGATGTCATGTGTTTTTCATTTTTATTTACTTGGATTGGAAAAAGTAAATATTGTGTGAATAAAATAGTATTTTTAATAAAATTAAACATATATAATTAATTTATCATAAATAATTTCTTGGTTTCCATTACATGGGGTATATGATAACATTTATCAACTGTATGGAGAACTTCCACCTCACAAATCCATGTTATTTATTTTCCATGTATGCATTACATGGTTGGTAATAAGAACAGGGGTAAAAATATTTATTATAAATATATGACATGAAAAGGAATCTCAAATTGAAATATTTTATTTAAGCTTATTTATTTTATTCAGTCAATAAAACAAAAACAACATTGATACATATGTATGACCCCCCATCTCTATAAATAGTGTATTTTATTTTCTGTAGATACCTTTTATTGTTTACGCTAGATATATATATACAGAATACACATTATATTTATATCATTTTTAAAATTATTGTGATGAATTATCCTTTATTAATTTAATATGACCAATATGTAATAATCAAGACATACATGAAAAATAAAGAAGTTATTGCTCGAATGATATTTTAAGCAATTAATTGTTAATAAATGGGTAATAAAAAGTCCTAAGAAAATCACATATGATAAGTCATATATATATGGTTATATAATATATTTATAATGAAATTATATTTACTATACAGGTGGATTTAATGTGTATGGAGGAATTTTAGACTAAAGTTAAGGGATTTTTGTCTCATTTTTTCTTCTTCGGTACAAACATCATATTATGTGCCTATATTTTTTATGAGTTATATATAAATCACCTTTAATGTGTTATATCATTAATATACTTCTATTAATTATATATAGTTATTCTTTTTTTGTTATTCATTAATGTGGCTAAGGATTCAAAAGTTACTAATGTTTTAATGATTTGATAATATGCTCTCATTGTTCATAGGGATTGTTTTTCTTACTACATTTGATGATATTATATTATTATCCATATATCAAGAAAGTCATTAGTCTTATTTTTTTATGGTTATTTCATGAGAAGACATGTTTTTTTTCTTAATTTCCATCTTCTTATTTACTAATGATTCCCCAAAAAATTTAAAAATTCCATTTTATCACTCTCTTTCTTCGATGAACCGTTTTACTACTATATTAATGTTTTATTAAGATGGTTCAAAAAATGATTCAATTTTCCATTATAATGGTATATATTGATTTATACAATTTTTTTATTTTTTAAAAAATTTTACAAAAGGAATCTCTATGTCCCATTCAAAACAAGTTCATTTTGTATTTAATAGAAAGATGAATTTTTTTTAACGAGTATACGAATTTTAAATCACCATGACCACTTAATGTTCAATGTTTTCCATAAAAATAATAAAAGGTTATTTTTAAAGAAATGTATTGTAAAAAAAATTTAGCTTTTAAAGAAAATTTTATTCAAAGTGGAAGGAATATTTTTCTCATGAAATATATTAACTAATTTTTAAAGCTTCTCATATTTTTTTCATGTTTATTTTTAAATAATTTTTTTGTAATATATTTTTCATTTCTAGTTTTGAAAATGTGATTTTGAACAAAGTAATTTTTAACCAATAAATATTTTAAAACTGTTTTATAAAAAATAAATCGCCATTTAAGATAACATCCAATGATATTACTTAACATTTACTAGTGATATGATCCAATGATAGAATATTTATTATTTATCTACATGGTATATGATTTTGAAAAAATTATGTCTATGAAAGCTGTTTCTTTCCATGGATTATATAATATTGAAATTTTTATTAAACTGTACCCCTTTTCAAGGGTTATTATATTATGAATGCTTCCTGATCTTGTAGATCAAAGGTGTATGGATTATAAGATATGTGGGATCTATATATCCCCCCAATACATATGGTAAATAAATATTACTCATTATTAAATATGTTATGTTTGAACCTGATTACAAGTTTATTGTTTTATCAATGAACTTAATGTCATTTTCATAATGTAATCCCGGAAATTGATGACATGTTCACAGTGTTATGCATGATCCTTTTTACGTGTTCACAATGTTATGGGGGGAACTGTTTTTATTGTCCTTGAGTTTATGTGTGAACCCAATTTCATGTCCATACATTTATATGAGGGATTTATTTTCATCCAATAATAGAATGAGTAAGACTATTTCATTTTATATGTTTACAAAATGTTATAAAATTATGTATATTCCACAAATATATATTTGATTAAAATGTTTTTTTCACATTGATCATGTACTCTAATTTCAATATGAATCATGTCTTATAAACCCTCATTATTTATTCCACATTTTATGTTTGTTATATATGACATGATGTGAATGATTTTCAAATTTTATTATCATGTTCTCATAACCTTATGTTCCAAATATGTTGATATATCAGTTATTTACCCTTTCTATGAATTAAATATAACCCTTTCTATTATTTCCTTCCTTTGGTTATGATGAAAGATATTATTTATGAATCTCTAAAGAAGGGTTCTACTTATGATGAACATAATAGGATATGATGTAACTCACATATGAACCATCTGTTTACATTTCCATGTTTCCAAATTCTCTAGAGAAAAACTATTCTATGATAGAAAATTATATTACTTAATGAATATTCATCTTTTATGATTTAATGTTTATGTATGATAACTTTTTTTCTTTACTATTTGTATGAGAGAAATGGTTTACTTATCTATCGGAAACATGGACGAAAAAACATTATTGATATCCCTAGTGATATTTTATGGATATTTTTATGTATATTTCTATAAAAAAGTATAAATATAAATAAAAGGATAGTAAAATGTACTATAAATTTTTTGACGAATTGAGCGTGTAGTTTCTATGAAATTACATCTCATACTGAATACTACAAGTATATATGGCTCTTCTATAGAGGTAAATAGGGGTAATAACTCCAAAAGGTAGACATTGAGATATATTTGATCATCTCATGGTCCATGAAAACATCCCACAGTGTTAAACTAGTTTGAAACTCTAGGGTGATATACTTTTTAAATTCAATAACTCTTTTGGGATAATGATAAATGATTTTAATAATGAAAAACAATGAACTAGGTTAAGAATAAGGTTTAAAAAATTAAAGAGGTGGTGTAATTATTTATACATACTATAAGTTATTTTTCATGATTATGTTTTCTCCACCAATGATTATTTATTCTTACAATTTGATTTTGGTTCTCATCAATTAAGGGAACCATAATGAACTGGATTAAAATTTTCTATTATAGATAATCTGTTGATGAGAAATCAAATTGGATTACAGCGGGAGTGAAGGATATTTTGATTATGAATAATCATTTATCATGATATATGTTTTAAATAATCCACCTTAAACAAATCCCAATCTCAACAGATATGACATGGCTAGATTTTATTTATAGATTGAGTGGTGGATACTATAGAGGAAAAAATATCCAGTTTCCATATATGTCAAGAATATGGGAAGACAGACTATAGGGAATGTCTCTATTGATCAAGAAGATGATTTATATATAGAGAAAATGGATTGAGAGTAATCAATTTCCTTAAAAATATGAAATTTTCAATTAACTCAATTGATTAAAATAATATATTTCTTAAGAAATCATCAATAGAAGAATGATATAAATGATGAGTATATAGTCATTATAAAAATCATTTTCTAGGTCTAATTCTCAATAATAGGATCAACATGGAATTGTAATTAAATTTTTGTTGTTGATGATAATGTGATTGTAAATGAAATTTTAATGGAAGGAGGAATTAAAGAATAAGATGATAAGACCAAGTAATATTTGTTGGAATGAATTAGAATGATTAAATTCATTATGTATTGGAATTAGGGAATTATAAATTGTATTAGTATTTCTCAGTATTATTTTTTTCATATGTATTTTCTACAATATGATGAATGGTTTTGATTGATGAGTATATGGGGGAGAAGGGAGAGATAAGGGAAGAATCCAACACTAATGATTCTAGATCACATGAACAGAAAAATCATGAAAATGTTTGAGAACCCCATATCAATCATGTTGTTCATATGGAAAAGTTCAATTTATTCTCAATGTAAAATGTGAGAAGTCGAGCACCTATTGGTGTTGTCGAAAAGAAGAATAATTTTTTGGAGTTGGTGAAATCGTCTTCCAATACATATTTTTCTAATTTTGACACACCCAATCAAGGGAGAATTGTTTCAAAAATTAAGACAATTCATGTCCTTACCAACCAAGAGGTAGTGGATGAAAATGAAAATCTTTTAAAATTTTCTATCATCATAAGAGTCACTGTTACTCGAGGTGAGAGAATGTGAAATTTAAATGATCATAAATGAAGGATCATAGAGATTTGGAATTTTGAGGACTATAGAAAGATAGTAATTGGGAAGGGAGATGATCATCCAGTGTTTCGTTCTGATGAATGGAAGGTGAAATTGTAGTTATTTGGTACATTTTTATTCTCCTCGAATTTCTATGTATTAATTTTGTATATTAGTTGGAATATTTTTCTGACCAAGCACTGAGATGACATGTGATTTTGAGGTCTGGTGTTCTAAAAACAAATTTTTCTAAAATTTTAAATATATAAATATAACACTCACGAAGATTTCAGGAAAAGTGGAATAACATCTAAATAGGTTCTTGGATAACAATTGAAATGGAACTATTGAGTTTAGACTTACTATTTATTCCTATAAGTGACATGACACTGGCCGATGCATGTTTTCTATGAAAAAGTTGTTTTGGTCAAAAAATGATAAAGTAATTTAATAAAATTAATTTTATTACATTTTTTAAAATGAAAAAAAGTAATGCAATAAATAAGTCTTGTTTTGAATTCTATAGTCAACTGAATAACCCTATAATATTATAGAGAGACATTTGAGATATATCTAGAGAATTATCTTCAACAAACGATGGTAGACTTGTGGATCATGGATCGATCAGTCGACAGATCCTCAAATTTTATGAATCTCACTGAGAAACATGACACAACAACCATTCTTCATTACTGATCGAACCTAATCAAGGTAGGATGTTTTTTATTCTTATTTCCATCCTATTATTAATCTCAAATGAATGAAAAACAACTAAAAAAATTTCATATGTGCATCGTCTATATATTTCAAATTAATGGAATTGTTGTTGGTTTATTGATTTATTCTTATTCTTTTATCATTCTTATGAAAGAAGATCATGGACAAAACAAAATAAGGAAAATGTCTATTCTTTAGGGTTTTTCATTGTTATTTTCTCCCTCTTTTCTCATGTTCTTTGCCGATTAGACACCCCCAATTTGATACTAATTGACTAGTGAGGTCGGATCAGTGTAGATTAGGAACCAAGGGTCTTGGATCTATGAAAATTTATATTTTCTAGAATTGTAAGAGGTGATATCAATGCATAAGGGACCACTGGAGTGTGGAAGGGGCATCAGTGGCTAGTGTCGGTGCTCATTAACACCTAGTGGGGGAGACATGCTTGCAGTGGAGCCATAGTGGTATCCTCCAGAGATGGTGGTCGGCATAGGTGTTCATTGGTGGAAGACAACTGAAGGTGGCCACATGGGACCATGGTGGAAGATGCAGAGTGGTGGAAGAAGATGTGGAGTGGCAGCGGCTATCCTAGAGTAAGGTGGTTGGCCATGTCAGGTTGGTGGGATGGGTTGGGCTATATCAGATGGATCAGTGGTACAGGTCAGGCCAGTGGGTCGGGGAGGTCACAGGTTGGATTTTGGGAAATTGGGGTAGATCACGGTTGGGGTCGAACTCAATAATCAATAGTGTTGGTCGACCATGATCAAGAATATCTTGAGCTTCCCCATGTGAAGAGACTGCATGGATAGACCACAGGTAGTGGACCTCAATGGTCAGTCAGCATGGTAGGTGGACATACTGTGGTGGTAAATCCGTGGTGGCAGTGACCCCAAAAATTAAAACCATTCATTACTCCTAAATAGAGTGTCCAATAAATGAGCATTTTGAAACATTGAAATTATAACACCAAGATGATAATTTTGAGACAACTTGTGGGTTTTTACCTTTGACTGAGAAAGTTAGAGTGAATTCCCTTGGTTATTTACTCAATGTTGTAGTAAGACATTAGATCCACATCAATTGATTATAATCCCATCTAGATGTTGAGTCTCATACAAATTATAGTATCCCTCAATGATACTAGAGAGTGGTATTATATCATCCATAGAACAATTTGCGTAATTGGTGTAACCTCTATGTGGAGGTTATTGATCATCCATGTAGAGAACAGTATTAGTTGGATTTATGGAATCATTGGAATTTGAATCTTACCTTGTGGTTTGATCTAGATTGGGATCATAGTGTCCAACATCTATTTTGGGTATGACCCATTATATGTGTATCATGGTTGATGTGGATTTTTATTGTGGTTTCCCCTAATGATCTTGGGTGTGACCCCCCAATTTGTGTATCATAGTCATATCAAACTAGAGAATTCTCATTGGGCGGGTCCCAAATGAGTATTAAATATTTGTCATCTGTCTCTGATGATATCATGGACCGTTAAGCAGTAACTCCGATAACAAGCATTGCTTCTATCAAAATCATGTGGTTGGCAGTTGGTTATGTCTGACTGATGGGGTACTGTCTCTCTTGAGTATATTTGGGTGTTCTCCTTCACTCTCAACATCTTTTATACATATATCTTTACACCATGTATTGAGATAACAAATTGGAGATTCATTTTCATTGTGTTTAGGGTGTCCTAATAATTATTCTTATACTAACCCATAGACCGTCTTATTCTGCATATGTTGTGTCTTTTGATTATGGAGTCCCTTTTGACGGTGTCCTAGGAGTACCATGAGTAGATGGATAATATTTGTAGATGGGAAGACCAAGGAGTTTTTCAAGGAGATTACCATTGTTTTATTCCTCGCCCTTGGATCTGGTTGGACTCTTTACAATTTCAGTTAGACTTTTGTATAGACTCTTCATGGTGGGAGTTTATTTTTCCACATTTATATTCACTTTATTCCATGTTTAACTATGTTTGTGCGATATATTTTTCATGTATGCACCCTTAATGTTGTTTTTTCATTTCATAAATTTTGTGGCTTGGATATGTGTGTGTGTACAGGTAGTATTTTTAATGCCTTCCTTTTGTTGTAATTGACAACATAGTGATAGTCATTATCCCCTATCCTATTGGAGGCATGCATGAGGTAGTGACAACATGAGCCCCTCTTGGAGGGTTTGTAACAATTTTGAATCTGAGGTAGTTAGTTTTAAATTGGAAACGAGACCCTATGAGGTTTGTTTCGGGGAATAGTGTTAAGTGTTTTGAGTTCATCTTTTGGGATAGGGACTCTTGTGTTGGTGCGGTGGCCAATTTATAAAAATACAAGGACACTGATCACCTAATTTTTTACTTGGTACATTAGAACATTTTTATGGGAAAAATAATGGACCCTGCATCATATAAAAATTGTTGGGTTTTCCATGTCCTTCTTATGTCAGATCCCAATATATACTCTATTGACTATGGTGCATCTTGTTTTATTTTAGAAAGCCTTAACATAGATAGCTATCTAGGATTCCACCACATGATCAGGAAGATGATCCATCTAGTGATGAGGCTCAGTACAATGCCCTATACTAGATATAACACCTAGTAGTGGTTTACCAGCTCAACCACCACCCATCAAGTAATAGCTACTAATAGAACTACCTACTGATGATGGATGTAGGCTAAGTGAGTTTCATGAGTTTCATAAGACATGACCTCCTGGGTCTTAAAGTGATCTATAACACTAGATGGATGATGATTGTTAGAGGTAGTCACAACGTTATCCCCCTTATGAGTAGGCATGCTGACCAAATGACAATTCATTCCATGAGTCTTCCTTAGGGCCTTGTGGGGTTATGGGGGAGATTAGTGAGTCAGTCACATGGCAAGAAAAATCTATATTGTAAAAAATAAATCAAATCTTCATAGAGATGTTATACTTGGCCACATTTTGACTAGTACACATGCATGAAAATATATATCTCCATCAAGGAATTTTGATAGTGTCAGATTATTCAGTGAACTTTATAGATATTTTTGCTACACCTTGGATATAATTTTTTGACTAGTTCTTCAATAATTTATCATTTTATCACTACTTAAAAAGCTAGAATAGGGAATATGTGGTATCCGTTAGATTTTATACCTATTCTGGGGTACATGAGAGAGCCTTGTTACTGGATAGGTTTCTAGCGGGGAAGACACAAGTACAAGGAATTATCAGTGGGAACCCACTATCCGATGTTTCGACAATATGTGGCTGATAAAATACATGGTGATCTAAGTGGTATAGGCACATCAAAAGGGGATAACCCTAGACTCAGTTTTAGTAGTGCAGGGCTCCTAGGGTGGATCAAATTAGCCAAGGGTCTATAGTTTTTTCTCATAAAACTGCCAAGGAATGTAAGAATGAGTGTGCCTGACTTGTTTTATAGGTGATTGTGATATGGTTGATGAATCACCATAATAGAGGAAATGATAGGGGTAGAGTGGTAAATAGGGTGGAGGATATGGAAGGGGAGATGTGAGAGTATCAGAAATTGTTTGACATTTGGATGTGTTTCCATCACCACCCCTAGGTGGTCCATGCCAGACATAGAGAGATGGTGGTCAAGGACAAGGCCAGCTACAGGCTATAGAGGCCTTTGACCCAGTATTGTTAGGGATGATACAAGGTACTATCCAGGTCGTTTACACATTAGTTTTATTATTTATATACATAGGTTTCATTCATTATTTTCATTCCACCAATATTTTCAAGACTCAAATAATTAATTGAACCTTGACTCGACCCTTGTGTTTAGAGAATCATACTGGATGATACTCGATGATCACACACTGGTTCTGGCAGGGTGACCTGAATCATGAAGGAGATAGTTCTAGTTGGGATATCTTTGTTCTAGTGTCGATTTCTTATGACATCATTCATTCTATGTACATGCTATCGACAATACATGCTTAGATTAAATGATTTAGGTAGAGAGTGTGTTGTGTTCACATTGATATAACAATGTATAAACTGATTTTTTAAAATGAAATCTAGGAAGTAAAATACAGACTCACACATAGAAGGGTGAATTCAATTACTCCTCGGATGGCTTGCTAAACCCTAGGTAAAGACAATGATATATTTCCATAGTTTCTTGCTATGGTGGAGGGGTATGAGGATGTCTTTCTGAATGATGTTCTAGATTTACCTCCCGACAGGGAGAAAGAAATATTCACTGATATACACCCTGAGATGAAAAATATACCTATAAATATACGTTATATGTGTCCTATAAAGCATTATGAGGTGAGGGTACAGTTGGGGGACATTCAGAGGAATGGTTTTGAGAGACCTAGTGTTTCACCCTGTGCAGCACCATCTTGGATTGCCAAGAAGGCAGATGGGTGGTAGAGGATATGTGTGGATTACTAGTGTTTGGACTAAATTACATTTAAGAATATGTATCTACTATATAGGATTTATGAACTCTTTGAACAATTGTAAGGGTCATGGTGGTTCTCATTTATTGACCTCAGATACGGCTATCAACATTAATGAGTACGAGATGATCATATACCGATGAAAACCTTCAGATGTTGTTATAGCTACTATGATAACTTACTGATGCATTTTGCAATGTACAATTCCCATATAGTGTTTTTGGGACTCATGAATATGATCTTTCATCCTTACATAAACTGGTTCATAGTGATCTTCATTGATGACATCCTAGTGTATTCAGTATCAGGGGAGTAAAGAAGATACATGAAGATGATCATGTACACACGTTAAAAGAACTAACATTATGGAAATGTCTTAAAGTGTCAATTATGGATTTGGGAGGTCTATTATTTGTCACATGTGATCTCATAGGCTATAGTTTTGGTGGATCCCACGAAGTATGAGGCAATACATTATTGGGATCCAACCAAGAGTTTTACTATGGGGTGGTGTTTACTTGGATTTGAAGGGCACTATAAAAAGTTTGTACTCAAATTCTCTTGAGTGGAATCACCATTGATATATTTTACATGAAATGGGAAGACTTTTGTGTGGAAATAGGGGTTTCAGCTATATTTTCTAGAGCTGAGGCAGAGGATGATAAGCACTCTCACCTCAAGATTGATAGAGGAGGATGCTAAGTACGTAGTGTTCTGTGATACATCAAGAGCTAGTAATTTTTGTGTCCTAATGAATAGAGAAGTTTTATTTATATTTTTTATTGTATTTTAGACCACATGAGTTTAATTATGTTACCCATGATCTTGGGTTAGAAGCAGTAGTCATTGAATTTAAGATTTGGATACACTACATGATGGATAGGTAGTTATCACCTACTCTGATCACAAGAGCCTCAAATATGTATTCTCATAGAAATATCTAATCATTAAATAGAGTTGATGGTTTTAGTTCCTACATGACTCTTCCTTTGATATTTTCTATAGTCTTAGGAAGTGTAATGTGGTGGTAGATTCTCTCATTTAGAGATCTAATTTTTATCTATTGATCGAGGAGTTAGAGCAGTTGACCCCGTTTCAATTATCCATTGTGGATAGAGATGAGTAGCTTACCTCAAGTTGATGGATTTCACCCCTCCATTCTTATAGCGATTCAGGGAGGCATAACATGGGGACATCGATGGTGATACCATGTGTACTCCTATGTCAAAAGGGAAGGCTCCCCATGAATATTTGTTGATTGGGAGCATGTCATTCTTTTCAATGGATGAACATTAGTGGTGGTGGAATTCCAGGAGGAGGTTCATAGGATGTTTCATGTGTCCCATTTGGATATACATCCCTTCATGGTAAATATGTACTAGGACCGGCTATATGGGTTTTGGTGGACAGGGAATATGAAAGGAGTTGTTTTTTTTGGATTACGATGCCTTACTTATCACCAAGTGAAGGCTGACCACCATATTCCAATAAGTTCATCTCAACCCCTTAATGTTTTATAATGGAATTGGGAAGAGATTTATATATAATTTGTGAAAGTATTAGCACGTATATCCATGGAAAATGATTCTATCTAAGAGATAGTTGACCGACTAACAATGTGATCCCATTTCCTAGATATCAAAGAGAAGAGTTTAGTAGTTATTTTGAGAGCCTATTCATGCATGAGATAGTTCGACTCCATGGTGCTCCATTGATGATAGTTTCATATCGCGATTCACTCTTTATTTCCTAGTATTATAAGAGAGTACATGAGTTGTATGGTACCCATATTCACTTGAGTACAACATTTCACCAATAGAAGGATGACTAGACAATGTAGACCATTCTTGTTCTGATGGGAATGCTACAGGCTTGCATGATAGACTTTAACCATAGATGGAAGGAAAACCTATGTTTGATGGATTATTTATACAAAAGAAGCTATCGTTACTCTATTTTTATGGCTCCATTTTAGGCCTTCTATGGGTGATTCTGTATGTACAAACATTTCTAGACTAACCCATGAGAGTCATCACTCATGGGAAAGAAGTTTGTGTGAGCTACTACAGAGGAGGTTCAGTTCCTTTTGGAGTGGATTGTGACTGCACAGAGTGATTAGAGGTCTTATTTTGATAGGTGACAGAGTACTTAAGAGTATGATAAAGGACACCGTGCGTTTTTTCAGGTTTTGCCTTGAAGAGGATTCTAGATATTTGACATGGGGGGAATCTATCTTTGAGGTTCATGGAATCATTTTAGATGTAATGCAGAGTTAGAAAGGTATGGTACCAATTTCTTCTACATTTGTAGTTTTATCGGGTACATTATGTCTTCCATGTGTTGAAACTGAGGAGGTACGTGCAAGTATCATCACACATCATCGACTAGGGTGAGGAGGATAGAGAGAATAGAGAAACATTTTTTGAGTACTCGGTGGATATTAATGTTTGGCCGGAGAGGATCCTTCATGGATGATCAATTCGTTTTGTATGTGTTCGGTGTCATCATGAGAATCTCTAAGAGAGAACATGGGAGGGGAGGCCTTGATTCAAGCTCAATACCCTCATCTGATAGATTAACCCTTGATGTTGATTTTTAGGGATGTATAGCCCCAATGTGGGGAGAATGTAATGTCTTTAATTTTCTATGTATTATTTTTATGTAATATCTGGATTGTTTTTGATACTAGGAACTAAGATGATGTGAAATTACAAGCCACGATGTTCCCAGAAAAAATGTTTCAAAAATATAAAATATTAAATAGCACAAGAATATGGTTTTCCTAAAAAATAGGAATAGATTCTAAATGGTTTCTCAAATAAAAAAAATATAAGGGCATATTTGTGTTTAGAATGATGGTTTTGTCATGGGCATAAAATAACAATAGTCACAATGGGTCTTCTATGAAAAAGTTTTCATGAGCATAAAATGGATAATATAATTTATTAAAAAAATATTTTATTTAAATTATAGAAACAGTGAGAGGTAAAACATAAAATATTTTATTTTTATATAATTAATGAGTTAGCTTTATAACCATGGAATCCTCTAGGGAGTCATTGGAGAGATATATGGGTAATTCATTTGAACAAATGATGAGGGGCTAGCAGATCATGGATTGATCAATCGGTGGAACCTCAGATTTGATAGATCTCGCCAAAAAATTCGAGACAAGGGTTGTTCTTAAACAGTGATTAAAATGAATCATTGAATGTTATTTTTCATGTTATTTAAATCATGTACTAAATTCTAGATGAGTGTAGATCTATTTAATGAAAAAACATCTATTAGTGCATCATCAGTATATTTTATGTTTATTGAACTGTTTTTGTTTCGATGATTTATTAATATTTGTTTATTATTAATATATAAATTGATCTAGGATGAATAAATCAGTGACCATGGTTTTTTACTATGGGTTGTTCTTGTGATTTTCCAAATTTTTCTCATTTTTTTCACAGAACAGGCCCCATGATTTAACTAAAATCAACAATCGAGGATGTATAATTTACGATAGGGACCCAATGATATCATATCATAGATTGTTTTGATTTTAAGGCATAAATAGAGGGTCAATGGTCCCTATAAGGGACCATCAATGCACAAAAATAGCATCGGTGGCTGGTGGAAATGTGTGGGGTAGGACGTGTGTGGCCAATAGAGCTGTAGTGGTGGACACAAGATAAAATTTCTGGAATAAGTGGAAGGTAGAGGAAGCACATGGTTGGTGGCCCTACAGGACCAAATTGGTGGATGTAGAGAGGTGGAAGTGGATGTGGTGCATGCCGGTGTGTTGGGTCCATCCAGGGGGACTTGTCATCCTTGATGGGGTGGGTCGATGGGTCAGGTCCTGATAGTGGGTTGATCCAAACTCGATTTGGATTCATGGAAACCGGGGTAGATCCATGTTGTGGTCGACTGTGGAGATCAACTATGGTGATTGACTAGTGGATTTTTGATAGATTGAACTTCCATGGGTGCATAAACTACGCAGCACGATCGATCGCAGCAGCCGGCCTTTAGCTGTGGCAGCTCAAGCTGTCATTATAGTAGGGACTATACGGTGTGACCATGGGCAATTGACTGGAGTGGTCAGTCTACACAGTAGGTGGACATACCTTGATAGTTGGTCCATGGGTGTAGTGACCCTGATTCTTTCAAATGATCATTAATCCAAAAAGGAGTGTCCACATGAAAAGGCATCTATGTAGTTGAGAACCTAATGTTGAGATAATAATTTTTAGTCCAATGGTGGCTTTTTTAGTTTGGACTAGTATAGTATGAGTGAGTTCACGTGGTCCTTTTCTTGAGTGGGTAATGTTGAATTACCTCTACATAACTGGATTGTAATCCCCTATAGAGGCACATTATATGAAGGATTATTTTTTACATCTATAATATTGTAATGTGTACATGTATCATCCATAGATGAGTTTTTTTGAATTGGTATATCCTCCCTGAGCAAGGGGTTATTCCTCTATCTAGAGGACCAAATGGATATGGTTCTTAGAATAATTGGCACATGATCCATACATAGTATCTTGATCCATATGGGTTTTTCATGTCCCCTAATAGTTCTGCGCCTGACCCCCTATTTGAATTTCATGGTTGTTCCAGATTGGGTTTATGGTGTCTCTAAAGGTCCTAGTCGTAACCTATATCTGTGTTTCATAGTATTCTCAGACTAGTGTATTCTATTTTGGAGATGCCCAAATGAGTTAGAATTTTTTGTTGAGTTTATGTGATGGTATCTTTACATATGGAGTTAAATATCCAAAAACAAGCTTTGATTCGAATACAATATTGTGGCTAGTAGTGGGTTATGACCGCCTAATGGTGTTGTGTCCCTCCTAAGTATATCTGGGTTTTATCTTTCTCTCTTGGCATCTGTTACAAATGGATTTTTATATCTTGTATTTATCTGACTATATGGTGATTTATGTTTAGTATTAATAGTGATTAATACATAGTATAATTATACTCACCCATGCATGGGATTTTCCTATACATGTTGTGTCTCTGGTATATGGGGGCCCTTTTGATGGTGTCCTATGAGGACCTGGTGTGGATGGGGCATAACTATAGTTGTGTTGGGTGTGGTGTTTTCTGAGGTCTTACCTTTGATTTAGTCCTCTTACTTGGAAAAAGATGGACTCTTTAATGTTTCAGTTCAACTTATGTATAGACTCTTCGTGGTGGTTTTGTATTTGGCCTTGTTTACTTTCCCTTTACTTATTATTATACTCAGTTTTGGGGATCGTAGATGTATGCATCAATCCTTGTAGTTTCTATTACATTTAATCATTTGTATGGCTTAGATATGTGTTCCTGTGTACAAGTAAATTAGGGTAATGCCTCCCATTTTTTATATATTAATACTTGACTCTATTCCCCAGAACATGGCCTATACGAGGCGGTCCTGGGGTAGTCACAACAAGATCCCCTCTAGGATGGGGCATGAAATCAACCACCTTATCTCCTTGATGCTTGTGAATTGAGGAGTGTGATAATAGAATTCATCCAAACAATGTTTGAAATTCTCATACACAGATCTGGATATATATCATTATGCTTAATAGGCTCTATTGGAAGCCTTTGATTTTATGTGATATTACATTTTCTATTGGGACTGAAGTACATTTGGAAAAGAAAACTGATAATAAGAGATATGGAAATTATGAAATAATATTGGTGGATGATTACATGGATTGAAATTTGGTGGAAGATGTAGTTTTAACAATGAGATACGGTAGCATAAACTATAAATTTAGTAGTAAAGGAAGCCCAAATTTTGTTTGTGCTACAAGTTCATTCTGAACATAACCATTGAATATAATTGAGACGAGGTGTGTAATTTTTTCAAGATCAATGGCCATGCTAATACTATTTAAAATAAAAGGAGGCGAAAGGAAAATTTCCCAACTCCTAAATCTAACATTACATGACTAAAGGCCCTACCAGGTTTTTTCCAAGTGGCATAGTTGTTGATGACCATATAGAAAAACCTACTACTATGGGTTTATAACCCTCTGTAGATTCCTCGTAATCTTATAGTATTGAGATGAATGATTTTATAGATCATATTATTTATCTAATTATAATGGTGTAAGAGGATGAATCTAGGGAAATCCCTAAAAGGGTATCACCACACTGATGAAAAGTTTATTGGAGGACCCGTTTGAATGTGCGCATCGAATCAGTTATCCATCATGGGAATGATGCTATTGAACCCCACTCTATGATAATTGTTTTCACCCTCAAGATCTTGAATCTAATTTTTAGTGGTTCCCATGTGAGTGGAATACAAGGATAATAATTTTTCTTGTGGAAGGCACCTTCTTCTGGTGAGAATATCCCCACACAAAAATCCTTAGATGGTATTGCTCACAAGGTAGTATTGTAGGGAATTCCTCATGAACAGGCTGAACAAAATCCTAGAAAAAATTATATAGATTTTGAATTCATTCAATTTCTCTCCTCCAGGGAATCTAGCAAAAGGGAAACTTTTGTCTAAACCCATAAAAAATGGAATCTATTAATTAATTCACTCTATTGAGTATAGTTTATTGTATGATGGAATTTAGAATAATCATCCTTCTGTGTCTCACAAAAAATTGGTGGCCATATTAGGGATGAAACAATTATTAATGTTGACATGAAAGTGGAAAATAACCCTAATAGGTGAAAGAAAAAAAGAAAGGAAGAAAATAATTAACTATTGTGAACATGACAGGAAAAGGGGGTCTTATGAAATGACTCCAAGACATTGAGAAATAAGGATACATTATTGGATCATTAAAAGTCTAGGGAATTATTTAATGCTTAAGGAACATAGAAATTTTATCAATACAAATAAAACTATTCTTCATCGGATTTCTAAACCAAAAATTTTATATTAGAATTGAAAATTTATCAATTGGGATTCCCTTGGTAATAGGATTTTTTCTGAAAACATCCTTGACTATAGGATGGATCATATATGGATAATACATCATGAAAGTAATCTTATTATGACCATAAGTAGTAATTATCATATTTTTTAAATTTATTTCCAATGTTTATGTGTTAATTTACATTTTTACACTGTGTATGATTCCACTTCATATTTTAGAATAAGATTACTCTAGAAGGTTCTTGAGATCCAAAATGAATATATGAATCACGAATGAGAGATATTGCGTGAATTTAATACTACAATAAAACATGAAAGAAATAATTGGATGTTCCTTCAAAGGGGAATTATCTTTATAAATCTCTTCTTTCATTTGATAAATGCTATGTTGTGGAATCCCAAATTTGAAAATAATATTTTAAATTGAATAGGTACACCATTAATGGAATACTGGAGTAGTGGTTTGATCGATACATTGCAAAAATGAAAAATATATTTCCAATAAAAGGGTTCTACGGATTCACGCTCCCAATGAATCACACAGATAACAACCCCACTATAATTGAGATATATACTTGGACAACAAGTTTGGTACCCTTAACTTTTACTTTTAGTAATGGGTGTATTTTTTCTCATAGATAAAGGGAAATTATTGTGGAATATTAGAGAGGTAATTTTTTTGGAATACCACTTCACATAGTTTATGAGAAATTAAGGAATACTAAAGGATTTATAAAAGAATGGATTAGAAAATACTTCTCTATGTTGGTTGCTGACATAATGGAAGCTGGAGAAATACATAGTTGTTTTTAAATTTTTAATGTACATTAGAATCTCCCATCTTGTGATGAAAGGCAGGAACAATATAAGACGGATGATCTTCATAATCTTAAAGAAAGGCTTGATCGAAATCAATTAATTTTTACACGATTAAGGATGGGGAAAAAATTTAAATTCATTCATCAAATATATAAGGATAAGAGAGTTAAATCCAATTATAATGCAATGAGCATTAAGTGACACCTTCATAATTATAAGAATGAAATTTTGAAGTGGTGGATTATTTAAAAGGTTTTTACTCCAATCATGGAATGAATGTCTTGAAAAAATAATTGACAACATAACAACCTATATTGAGGGGAATAAAAATAAAGAGTTAATAATGGAACCTTTTAACTATGATGTCATAATCGATATATTATCCTTTAACATTGACAATGGAGCTGGTCCAGATTGATTTAATAACAAAGTTCTCTTGCTTTATTGGTATATTTTTCATGATGAGTTGAATAATGTCATGTGGTATTTCTTTTCAATCATTCCATTACACCCTATCTAATTAATTCAAAATATATTACTTTGATTCTAAATAAAAAAGAGAGATTGACAGAAAGTATTTAAGACCAGTATTTATTGGGAACATTATACCAAATATCCTCTGTAAAATCAACATGACCATGATGAGGAAATTTATACAATAGAAAATTACCTTTAATCAATTTGGATTTGAACTAGGCATAAGAATAAAGACCATATTATTCATGGAATCATAAGTTATCACTCAGATTAAAAGAAAAACAAAGGAGTGAGACCTTTCCTCTCATAATTGACATCTCTGAGGCCTTTTTCACTTTGAAATAGATATTTATTTTTAATGTTCACCAGAAATTTGGGGTTTTAGATGCTTCCATAAGACTCATCCAGACCATACTCACCTCTACTCTATTTTCCATTCTAATCAATGGATCAACATGGGGTTTTTTTAAAATTTAATATAGGAATTAGAAAAGGGGACCAAACATGAGGAATTTTTTCCATTTTTGAGGATTAACTAAGTCAATGTACTAATGATCTTGTGAAGCATTTCATTTTTGGGTGTGTCAAAGATGGAAGAAATTATTTCACTCGTTCAAAAGGGTTGTATACATATGATATTATAATTTTTGAATATGATTCCAATAAAAAAACTGATATATCTAATGATTTCATTGCTAACTATGAGGAAGTTGCATGGTAGGCCCTAATTTGGAATAAGTCCTTAATTGTGATTAGTGAGGGAATTTTTGTTGGAAAGTAAAACAGGATCACTATAACTCTTAGGTTTATAAAAGGCTCCATTCATTTTTATTACCATAGTGTTCCCCTATTCTAGGGAAAAGCGAGGAGGCAATATTATGGAAATATATAATCTAGGACAATCAATCATTTGACTTAAGGGAAAGGGAAATCTATGTCCCATGTAGGAATGGTGTGTCTTATAAATTCAATGATTACATATAAGTTTTTTTATTAATTCTCATTCTATAGGTGTCCAATAAATTTGATTAATTATTTATAGTGAAATGATAAGGAACCTCCTCTTTTATGGGTCTATGCATGGGATAAAATTCATTATAAAAACATAGAAATATTGTTTCAATCCTTTTGATATGGGAGGGATTGGAATCAAATATATAATGATGTTTAATAATTCCCTTATTGAGAAATTTACATGGAACCACTTGAATCCTAGTAACTCTACTTATGGCTTATTATATAACATGTTCACAAGGGGACTAATTGTAGGTTATTAGAATTACCTCTCTTCATCTTTTTGGGTTTCAATTCGAAATAATTTTAATGACATCATGAAAAACAAAAGATGGTAGGTGACTAGTCAATCGAACCAAAATTATAGGACTACATTATGGTTGGAAAACCCCTTATAGAACCTTATTAGTGTACCAGTGGAAATGGCATAGATTTCTATTATTGTTCTCTTTATTTTGAATAGTTTCCTAGACGGAATTATTCCACAAAAAACTATTATTAGGGACTTAAGGTATGATATATGGTCAGTTCCATGGAAGATTCTACCTCAATGTATTGAGTGAATTCTATATGTGAATACTTTAATTTTATCTATTCCATATGCATATAGGTATGTGAATCAAGTCATATATGATTTTTTGATGAATTCGATCAATGATATGAGTTCTATATTTTTCTTTAGAATCCAACAGTACTATGAACCAATGGTGGATGACAACATGCAGGGACTGATCCACTACATCCTTAGTAAAACTTCTTGTACTTAATGATTTTGTATGCATTTTTCTTAAAAAAATTTGGGATTGGATTGTCCTGGATCACAGAATTAATTGGTACCGAGGTAATAAAAAATTCATTTAATGGAATGGTGATATTTTACATAAAACACATTATTAAGGAAAAATATCCCTTTATATGTTCTTGATATTGAGGTAATGATTTGGAGATAATTATATGATTATTATGAAAAAATATAAACTGGATAGTATTGATTAACATGGAAATTCTTAATGATTTCATAAAAAATTGTTTTCTGTTAACAATGATGGTGTTTATAATAATTTGGGATTTAGGGAATATATTCAACAATTTATGATTTTAAGAGGAAATAGTTAATTTTATTGTGAATGTATGTTTTCATTTAGGTTTTATGTTAATTTGGGATATACATTGTCTTAGGAGAATATATGATCAATGTATTGAAATATTTTGTATATGACATTAAGAGTAACTTAATCATATTAGGGAGATTAATGTTAAGATTATTTTGGGATATTTACTAGCGTATATAAATTTTTTAATTTTTTAAGCATCATAAGTTTAAACATTTATATAATAGATTATGTTGGACATTTTATGTAGTTTTATAGATTAATGGATTATTTCAACATATAATGATTTACACATAACCTCTAATGGATTTTTTTAATAATAACTATGGATATAGTGAATGAATTATCATTATTTTATGGATATCATTATTATTTGTTTCTTCAGACATGAAAAATTCACCTCTTAGAGTAAGATATGAAGTATATATTGATTAATTTATATCCAAATCAGGAGATTGTTTGTATGAACTGGAATGAAATAATGTATGTATATCTTCTTGTGAAAATTTCCCAAAATTATGAAGATGATAATTAAATTTAAATTTTTCCTTATTTCAATAAATTTTTAAGATATCAATTACTCATTTCACACAACATGGGTTTATGGTTTTTTGGTTTTAGAGTTTCTCATGATAATTCACCTACTTTCGATCAATAATCATTTTTACTCTCCATAATTAATTGAAAATTCAACTTTTAATCAATGAAAAAATATTCACTTCCCACCAATGTTCTCCAATTTGGAACTCTTGTATGTATTATCCCATATGACCTTCACATAACCCTTTCTCTCATTTATGAGGACTTCTTATTAACTATTTATAACAACATTAGTTTCCCACAAAATCATTTTCAAATGTTAATTAATTCATTATCAAGAAAATATCCTTGTTTTGAGGACAAAATTTAATTATGGTGTTATAATGTAATACCCTATGATTTCATTATATTTTTGTATATCAAATAAATTTATTTTCATTCATAAATTATATTACACACAACACCATGTTTAAAAAAAATAATCACAGTAATAAAATATTATTATTTAAGATGATATTTATAACATAACCATTGAAATGGAGGATATTAAAATCATTAAATAAATTATGAAAACATTTTTTATACACATTTATATATATTTAATTCATTTCTGGATAATTAATTAGAAATAAAAATAAAGTCCCTTTGAACCTAATGAAAATAATTTTTAGAAAAACTATTTTCATGTGAATAAATGTGTTCTACATAAAAATATAAATTTTTATGAATTAAATTTATTAAAATATATATTTATATTTGAACTAATATCTAAAATTCCCTTGATGTGTAATATATTATTGAGATATAATAAACCAAATGTTAAGCTTAAAAGTTTTTATTATAATGTCCTGTCAAATTTTGCGTGCTTATATTGAAATTTATTTTTTAAAATATATAAGAAATTTATTTGAAAAGGTAATATTATTTTTTATATTATAATATAAAATTTATATTAGAGTAATTTATTGATAATTTATTTAAAAGATAAAATATTTTGTTAATAGTAAAAAATATATGTTTTTAATACAAACATCATTTTCATTTAAAGAATTTACAAGCTAAATTTACTATTAATATGGTTTTAATATTTATAATATTTAATTTATATATGTTAATATAATTTATTTCATTGTAATAAATTTTAGATTTAATTATTAAACATTCAAAACATTTGAATCTTTTCACTTTGGAAAACCAATAGTTCATCTTATCTGTGGGAATAATTTTAAATATATGATTTCCCATTATGTTAATTAAATTTATAAAATGAATTCCATAATTGTAATAAAAATTATTTGTATTATCTTATTACTTATTCTTAATTTTTCACCATAATGAATAGTAAAAATAAAAAAACATAAATACCTTAGTTATAGTTAAAAAAATTCATCATGTGTTAAACTAAAAAGATAAGGGGTAAGTTGACCTATGAACATATCCAAAAACTTTTTTATTACAAAAATTAGACCTTATAATTTTTTTCTAATGGAACTATTTTTATCCTTTTGGAATTGAAAAATGTGGTTACCCTTTTTCATTTTCCAAAATTATTTGGGTGCCACTCATAAAACTTATAAAAGGCCACCCTTCTCCTCTCCTATTTAAAATTACAAAATAATCATTTTATCCAATACCAACAAAAATTCAATCTTTAATTCCTTCCCCACATCCCAGATTCCATAGTGATGTCATAAATCCAATTTTTGAAGACATTTGGTTAAAATAAAAGATATTGTTTAAATAAGAGGTAATATTTAAAACAATGGGTTTTGTATTATATCTTCTTATAACTCGAAAAATTATTTTACAATGAAGTTAGAATATGAATAAATCTTATATAATTAGATTTTATTATGTTAATTTGATATCCTATTTCTATATCCACTTCCATCAAATGGGATATGAAATCATCATTTATGTGGATGACCAACTACCACCTCACAAATTGATGTTATTCATTTTCCATAATGATAAATCACTAATAGATTTAATGATGTATTTAATCATTATATATAAAATCTATATAATTATTATATATCTTTAATTATATTATTACATGTTCTTCTTCACTCACAACTCGCTAGAAAACAATAATGTCGCTCCTATGTACGATGGTCTACGTAATCGATGTGATATGTTTATCACTTTTGTTTTACATGGATGGTAATTTGGATAGATAAAATTAATGAATATTGCTTTTTAAAATAAGTATAAATATAAAATAATGTCATCCAAAACACTTTCAAACTTTCTATTTTGTGTGGGACACTATAACATCATTCATTTTTTAGGTGGACAAACATTTTTTGATGGGATGAGATTCTTTTTCATGTATTCATTATAAGGAAATTAATAAGAGAATGACTTAATAAAAATATGAGATATATATGAACAAAAAATTATTCCCTAATGGTAATCTATTATTTAACCTTCATTCATTATTTTTTTCATGAAAATGGAAAGAGTGTTAATATGTTTGTATGACATATCATATCCAAGAATGGTGTATATCATTTTATATCTCTAACTCATATGTATTACACTAAATAAAGAAATAAATAATATATATTATATTTAAATCAAGGTTAAAATTCTCTATATTTTGGAACAATGATTAATGTAAGAGGACATAAAATATCAAATGAAAACCCACATAAAAAACCAAGCATTTATTTCTTGAAAGTTTATTATAATATAGAATTGTTAATGAACTGGTGATAAAAGGTGATAATTAAATCATATATGTTATGATATATATATTTATGGTTAATAAATATTTGTATAATGAAAATATATTTATTATAATGAATATTTTATTATCTTCAGAGGATGTCAAGACATATGGTAAGTATTTTTTTTTCTTAATTCATCTTCTTTGAGAAATACATAAAGTTATTCTTGTATATTATCATATGAGGTGTATATACCTCCACATTTAAATTTTAAATAATTAATATCCTTATATAAATTATATTTAATGAATAATTTCTAATGGGGATTACAATTCAAAAGATACCAAAGTGGAATAAATTTGATCTTATGATCTCATTGTCAATTTGGATTGTTTAGGACTATATGGTTATTGATGAAATATAATAAAAAATCTATCAATAAACTCATTAATTTATTATCCCATGGTGACATAATGTGAATTCATGTTTTCCTTTCATTTTACCCTCTTTATGCACTCATGATTCTGAAATATGGTTTTTAATGAAAAATGACTTTATCTATCTCTTTGGATAAAAAACCTTTTTTATTCAATATATATGTTTTATAAAATTCATTCCAAATATTATTTAATGTTCCTATGGTATTTTCAAATGTAATTTTTACCCTTTATGAATATTCCAAAAAAAAAATTAAAGGAATCTCAAAATATCATTCAAAAAGTCCCATTTAGTTTTCTTTTAAATTGTGAATGTAGTCTTAATTATAAAATGTATGTATTTTTCATCTATTGAGACTGCTCATTGATTTAATGATTTATTAATATGTATAAAAAATAATTTTCAAATAAGAAGATTTAGAAAATGTTTTCTGTTTTAAAATATAATTTCTCAAATTAGAAGAGATATTTTCCTTATGAAATGTTTTAAATGATTTATACAAATCATTTATATGTTTTCAAGGTTATTTTAAAAGAATAGTAATTACCCAATATTTTATGAATTCCTACTTTTAAAATTTTGATTTTGAAGACAATTTTATTTTCATTATAAAATGTTCCAACCATATTTTCATCAAATTTATTTCTTCCTGTAAAATGGAATACATATATATCATATAATATGTTTAGGTATATTATCCAATTATACCATCTTAATTATTTCTTTAGATGTTTAATGATTTTTTTAAAATTTTTTTTATGGAACTCGATTCATTTCATTTGTAATACTATATTGAAACTTTTATGAAACTAGATCCCTTTTCATGGGTTGTGATATGATGATAGTTTTATGATCTTATAGAACAAATATATAAGAATTGTGTAATGGGTGGGACCTATATCTATCTCTAAATAATTGGGTAAATATGGATTACTCATGATTAAACATGTTATACATAAACCTGATTACATGTTCACAATTTTATGTGTGATCCTAGTTTCATGTTGAAAAAGTTATCCATTTATCCGATAAAACATTAATAATGTTATGTGTGAACATTATTACATATCCCAAATGTTATTAAATTATCTATATTTCAGGTACGTAAGTTTATACATGGACCAAGATTCATGTCCATAAGAATATGTGAGGTCCTTATTTCATGTCCTTAAATCAATGGGTGAACATGTGTCTATTTATACAAGATCATATTGTCATAATGTTATGTGTGTGATTAAAATTTATGTTTTATTCCAAATTTATTCTCTCATGGTCAAAATATTTGATTCTATTATGATTCATATCTTCTGAACTACCATAAATTATTCCATGACTCATGATTATAATCTATAATATGAAGGTTATGATTTTAAAAATTTATTCTCATGTACTAATACCATTATACACATGGTATTTTCATATCTACCATGGTTACCCTTAATGATAAATGACGCTCACCAATCCTTTTGTTTCATTTCCCATGGTTATGATTGAATTTATTTTCTACGTTATTCCAAAGAAGGGAGTTAGTTATGAATAACTTGGTAGGATATGATGTAGCTCACTTATGTTCATGTAGATTATGTGTCTATGTTTTGAAAGGCACTATACCTAAACTATTGTTTCATGGATCATTACACAAGGTAAGTAAAAATCATTTATTAAGATGTAATATTTATATATGATATTATTTGTGTCTTTACTATAGTACAATAGAATTGGTTTTGTTACATTTAAAATCATAGATGAGAAAATTGTAATGGGATCCTTAGGGATATTTCTATGTATAATATTATGTATATGTCTATGGATAATTAAAACAAAATAAAAATGAACTAGAATTTGGTTAAAGGATAGAGGTAGTGGTTTCATTGAAATTATATCCATGGCTCTATACAAAAAGTGGATGTGTATAAGGTATATAGGTACTAAGGGGTAGTAACTCAGAAAAGGGTACACTGAGGAGGACTAAGTCATCCCCAAGTGAAACAAAATGTGCCTTGTTGGACACTAGGTTTGACAAACCTGTGGGATATTATTTTGGAAAATCAGAAACAATTTAAATTCCATTTCATGGATTTGAATGATTCTATGAGTTACTTGGGTTATTCATAAAGTGAGATACATTATAAATAATTTTCAAATATTTATACATAATTAATGTGATTTTTCAAGATTATGTGGTTCCCCACTATGATTACTGTTCCTTTAACTATTTTATTTTTGTTTTAGTAATTGGTGATAAATAAGTGGAATTAAATTAACATTTAATAAAATCAAATTTTTGTTGAAAAGAAACCAAATGGGATGATTAATGAAGTGAATGATATTTTGATTATTTGATTTCAAAATTCTTGTTATATGAAAAAAACATCACACATTACCATCTCTTATAATCACTAGGGAAGATAATGATAGACTTTATAGAGAGTTAGGGTGAAGAAGACCATGTATGAAAGAATATTCAGTTTATTAGACGCTGATAATGTATGAATAAGGACACTAAGGAATGTCAAAAACTAATAAGAAGATTTTTTATATGTGGACAAGAATGACACAACTTAAGAAATTTCCATGGAAATTGAAAAGTCAATTAATCACAATAGACTAAAATAAATGTTTACAAATGTAATAATCAATGGTTGAATTTAATAAATTTTAAAAAGAATGTTAAATATATAATTGGATTTTATTTGGGGAAACTATCAAAATGTGAATCAGCAAGGTAGTGTAAGTTGATTTTTTGTTATTAATGATTAGGAGAATACCAATGACAAATGAAAGGATGTAGGTATTAAGTAAAAATATTTTGTATCCTAGTTAATAGATTTTATTGTATTTAAATGATTAAATTGTTTATATAATATATTATAACCCGTACTCCAAGATTCAATGTTGAAATTGAAAACATTACATTTTTGGATTTAATGATGATATTTTTGACCCAATTGTTTTTCTTCATATCCCTAAAACATCAAAAGGGACATCTGTGTCATTTATATCCCTAAAGACATTGTGTGTCTAAAGAATTATATAAATATGAAAAAAATTCACATAAATAATTCCCATGACATTAAATGTAAATTTATCCCATATAACCCATATTTTCATTTTTTTACATTAAGATATCATCATCATCATCAATATGAAATAACACCTTGAAATAACTCTTTCAACATAATTCACTATAAATTTGGGAAATGTAAATATATGAAGGGTGATATCAGTTCCTATATATGGGAAAACTTAATAATTAAAAAATGAATATCATCAATGAGAATAAGTAGAGCATTAGATAAGATAACAAAATCAATGTGATTGATTATAATATAACAATATTCATACCCATTAATACTGGGATCTCTAAACATAAAAACATTGAAAATCATTTAATAAAATAAGTATTCATAATATTAAGAAATAATGATCTATTTGATATCAATCATGATCAAATAATACATCATAAACTGTTCAAAATCATAGATAAAACAAATTGGTATCTTGGAACATTATCTTGTAGAACAATTACAGAACCAATATAGAACCCTTAAAAATAAGAATAAATATAATACCAACTTCAAATATTATTATCTTGATAATATAATCATTATCCAAGGAATTTGAGTATTATCTATAGAAAACCATTATATAATCTTGTGAAGTCTCACTTGACACTATCTAGGATTACCCCTCATATAAAATGTTCAAGAACCAAAAAATGAATATAACATATTGACAAATATTTTAATCACAACTCATTGAAAGAACCATTATTCATTTAATAACATGATTAACCCATGGAAATGAAATGGGTTCCATAACAATATCATTTAAACATGTTTAACACATATAAAAAAATGGGATCCATAACTATCTCATTGAAACATGAGTAACCTAGGAAAAAGAAAGAGTAATCATAAAAATCCCTTTGAAACATGATTTACTTATTGAAATGAAACTGGTTACATGAAAATCTAATTGAAACACGATTAACCCCTGGAAATAAAATAGTTTCTCTAAAAATCTATTTTATACATGATTAACCAAGGGAAATGAAATATGATCCATAATAAATTCATGAATGAGATCATAATCAAGGAATAGAAATGTTATAAAAATAATAATAATAACATATTTATTTTGAGGTAGGTGATCATATGTTTCACAAAATATATCCATATAAAATTATAATGCATTAGGGATGAAATATAAAGCTAATCATATATTTCATTTCGCCATGTAAACTCATAAATAATGTTTAATTAGTTTCCTACCATGTGTCTTTTCTTTCAGATTTATCCCATATAGTCAAAACATTCTTATGACTATATGTTAAGGAAATTTGTGATAGATTCAACTCATTTTTCCCATATGTATTTTAGTTGCTAGAGATCATTTTTTATGATGAACAAACTTTTCATGTTTTCTACTACATGGAGAAAGTGTTAGGGAATATAGTGATTCACCATGTTATGGATTTATGGAAAACCGATATAATTGAATAATCAACATGGGAATATGAAAATGTTCTGAGGGAGAGGTAACCCCAATTGTTGAGTTTGTGAATAAAATTGGATGGGAAAGATTTAAAAAGGAGAGAATGAATGTAAAAAAAATTTAGTGATAGAATAAATCATTATCATGTTTATTAATATGAATTATATTTTCATATTTTTTATAAAAAGATTATGTAATTTTTACCTTAATGAGTGAAATAGTTTTAACTAATCTATTTTTGTTACAATATTTTTCTTTAATATTTTGTTTTAAAAAAATTAGTCTTTTATTTAAAAATTCAATTTTTATTTCAAAATGAGAATACAAATATTAAAATAGGTTGATTTTTTATGATTATTTATAAAATATTTATTTTTATTTAATAGTGAAAAATAATAACTTTATTAAAAATTTCATTTCATTTCATCAAATTATGTAATTTAAAAGTCCCCATGTGTTTTGAATATTATTTAATGTATAATAATAATATATTATTTTTATTGAATATAAATAATATCTTTTTAATCCTCATTAATTTTTCTTAAATATATGTTTGTTATTTAGTTTAAAAATGATATTTATGAGAACTTTTTTAAACTTCATACTGTTTCTAGACATTAATTGGTTACTTAACTCCAAATTAGAAATTTTTAACGAAACATTTATAGATTTATATCTTGAAATATTAATTTATATTAATAAAATTAATATTATTAGTCTTATAAATAATAAAAAGTTATATTTTCTCAAAAAAATAAACTTCTGTAAAACTTATTTTTTATCACATATGTGGGTTTTGTTTTAAATTAAAATATTCCACTTAAATGAATTGAATTTTGTAAAATGTAATAAATTTTAATGATAATAAAAATTTATATTATCTAATAAGGTTAAATTATTTTATGATGGTAATAAATAATGAATATAGAAATAAATATTTTTATAGTTTATGGAAAAAAATTATTTATTAGGGTTTAATATAAATAGATAATAGATAAAATGACCTAAACACCTGTCTAAAATATATTAGATTTAAATACCTAAAAATTATATTTTATGAGGCTTATTAGTGGTCCATTTTTAACCTATTATAATGTAAAAAGATCAATAAACCTTCTTCTATTGAAAAATTACAACTCTCTCACTCACCTTACATAAAAAAGTCCACGAACTCTCCACTCTCATTCAAACCATCAAATCCATTGTTATTGGGCATGAAATACCCAAATTACATTCTATATTAACCGAAAATCCCCAATATATCTTATTTTTATCATAAATACATACTATTAAGGATTATGCAGCTTACTTACGGAAGATGAATGGAGAATCAGTTCCATGAATAATCGTGTGTTTATTTTATTTATTATTACACAACAATAAAATATTGTTAAATAATGATTACATAATAAAAGAATTATATATTATATAAGAATATGTTTTTATATTGATTTATTTACTTAAATTTACCTCCTCTCCCAATAAATGAGATATGAACTCATCATTCTTATGTACGACGACATACCACCACACAAATCGTTGTAATTCTTTTTTTATTATATCTCCTAATGGCATGTTGTAATAATGTATCTAAAGTATATATATATGATATTAATTTCATATTTATACTTATTGAGTTATTATATAGCTTATACTTTAATAATATTCATTTTGTGGGGGATATGAAAGTATTTCGCCTGTATACAACATACTACCACATCACGAAGTGATGTGATACATTTTTCACAAACACATTATATAGATTGTAATATTGATAATTTTAATAAATTTATGACATATAAATGAAATAATAGTGATATTAATTTATAAAATTCATTATTATAATTTAATATATCATTATCAATCTTACACTATAAATGATAACATTGTTTGTGTACGTGTGGACAACCACCTCGATGATGTGATGTGATTATTTTTTATCACACATCAAAAAATGATATATATATATATATATATATCTTTGTGTGTGTGTGTCTATTTAAATAAATAATATGATATATATAATATAATTCTCTTTCAATGAGGTTAAAATATTTCTTACCTTCTTTCCTTAATGATAATTTTAAAATCGAGACGTCACTTATATGTACGTATACCTACCTTCTCCAAGATTGTAACACAACCCATTTTTCATATCAATCATTCCTGATATGTATATAATTTTTAATTGTTGTATAAAAATGATAAATATGTCATTATTATTCAAAATTTGATGTCTTAATAATGACCTCTTTGACCAATATTCAATTGACCAAAGTCACTTTGACACATAAGCAAAATATAATTGACACTTCGGACGTAAAATTAATTGATTAAGTAATTGTATATGAAATGGTAATAAGTGAAATAAATGTAATAATAATCCTTAAAATGGTTCTTAAGAATATAAATAATTATCTTATTTCTATTATTCATGATGATAACTAATGATCATGAAAAATTGAACTCGGCATAAGGGATTTCGTCTCAATTTTCTTTCATTTATGAATGTCATGATGTTATGCACTAATATTATTTTATGAGGTAAATATATAGTCCTTTAAAATTTTATACAATTAATTTCTATATTATCGTTGTATTTAATGTATTTCATAATGTTTTTATATAATACGTGTTATTATTTAAATATTTCCAAACTGATAAGGGAATTTTCATTAAAAACATATCCTTCAACGTTTTATTTTAAACTATAATTTTTTTTCATGTACATGTTATTAAAATGATATAATTTTGGACAAGATAGTTTTGTAAAGGAGGTATCTTTATTTATTTTAGTGTTTTTGGGAAGGAGGTATATTATTATATAAGGTTTGAGTTTTTTTAAAATAACAAAAATAATGATTTGTGTTATTGTATATGTTGGAATGTTTTCTCACCTCCATAACCATTATTTCAAGCAAGGATTCTATTAAAGGATTAAAAAAAATTTAACAGAAAACCCATCATCACTTCTTCTAGTTATTTTGGTATTAAAAAGGTTTTCTAAAAAAACTGATATTTTGGAGTGTAAAATGGGTTTTTGAAATGAAATTTTTTTATTGAAAATTTGTTTTTTAAAAGAGTTGATTTTAATTATATCTTAAATTGATTTGCATAAAAGTTTAGAAGATATTTTCATTCATTTTATGATGAAAAAATGAATGAATAAAAGTTTTTTTGGTATTTTATTCCCAAACATTGATTGAGAAGGGTTTATCTACATTATATCTCATAGGTGATCACATTATATCTTATATTATGGGATTACAAAGATAATTTTCGGATGAATTGGGTAATTATTAAGTTTACTAGAGAATTATATTGGAAGTTGTTTATATAGTTATTTCAAAATAATGGTTTCAATATGGGTTACATGAGTTGATTTCCCACAGCACCTATATGAATATTGAATAATTTCTATTTATTTTAAAAGGAATTATAATGTTGTCTTCTAACAAAAAAAATCCATTTTATGGTAAAAAGGTTTGTATTTAGAAAAAAAAATTCAGAGTTTTTTTATTTTTCGCTAGACTAATTGATGTCTTTTTATATATCCCTTACTAATAATTTTTCTATCATCACAGTATTTTTAACAAAATTCATACTGTTTTTAGATGGGTATAGGATAAAGGAAATCCTTTTTAAAATCATTAATATTTGTCTAGAAAAAATCATTATTTATATTTATAATTGTTATGTTATATAAAAATAGATACAATACAGATTATTCCACTTTATAATTTATGGTTTTTGTTATATATGATTTATGACCTAATTATCTAAAACTCTAAACCTTAAAAGATCTTCAAATATAACAGAATGAATTTTTAACTTCAAACTCAAAATTATGTAATTTTTTGGGTTGGTTCCTATTGTCCAGAGATTAAGAATAAGTCATTGTATATTACGAAATGGAATATTAAATAATATGTGATGTTTCTAAGTTGAAATTTTATTGGAAATTAATATGATATGAATTGTGAGGACTACTATAACCTACAACTACACACTCATCTCTTATTTAAGTAAAAATCATGTTCTTTTGTTCCATCTCAAACCACCAAAACTCTTTTTCATAGTTAATATAAATTAGAAAAAATATATTCTTATCAAGATTGATACATATTCATTAATTCTTATTTTTTATTATTTTTAAAAAAATCAGTGGAATGACTAATATGTTATCTATATTGAGATAACGACGTTATTACTAGTTAATTTGATTCAATGAAAATGTTTTATTTCATTGTTATTGTGTATCACACATTGAACAAATGCATCATGTAATGATTAAAGTAAAATAACTAATAATGTTAAGGGCTAGTTTGAATCATAAAAAGAAAATAAAATCACAAAAAAGGGTTATCAAAGGTGGTGTGATGGTATATTACAAGGTAGTTACAACCATGATTTTATGAGAGTAATGGTTGAGTGATAAATATATTGAATCCCAAGCAGTTAAGACTAGAAATTTTTATATAAATTGATGGATACAGATACCAATGGTGGTGATTCATAATGACTATAGAGAACTATGCCTTTCATGAGAAAGACTTATCTAAATTTTATGCCTTCCAAGTCTTGATATGTATCCCAGGTTAAAATTATAATATTAACGTAGAAAACAAACTTGAAGAAAAATTTAGGATTATTAGGTTAACCTTGATGTATAGTGGTTTACCTTGAGCCATGTCTTGGTGAATTTTTATGCATGATGAATTATAAGGGGTTTCTTAATATTTATTAATTAAAAAAATATTTATTATATAATCATGAATGGTTGTATATTATAAACACATGATTTTTCATTCAATCACATAATATATTTCTCTAATATTTATTATATTGTTATTTAGGAATTTTTATGCATTTTTATATTTAAGAATGATAAAAAAAAATATTAGGAATGATATATTTTTAATCATCTTGAATGTGAATTTGTAATGAATTTGTTATATCTTATAATAATGAATTGGATAAACAATCTAGTCTTATGGTTTTGTTTAGAATTTTTTTACCCTATGGATGGTAAAATTAATGTTTAATGCTACCCCCACACTACCCCAAGGACAATTAATCACAACTAACATTTATAAACGAATTTTAAATATATAATATTTTTGATGTGTTAACCCTGTAAACCCCTCAATCTATTCCTATTATAAATTTGATCAATGATTTTACACACGAGGTATACACATAATCATTATATCCAGATACGTATTGTGGGGTTTTAGAAAATACAGACGGATCAAAAACTTATCAGAGTGGATTTCATGATGGTATTGATGATTTAATCAGGTGCAGATAATAAAAGGGACACCAAAGTCAACCAAATATTAATTAAATTATCATTATTCCATGAGGATGGAAATTTATATTTTTTCATTGATATATTCATCATTAATTTGATCATGGAGGTCCATTATTGAAATTTTTTCTTGTATCACAAGGCCCTATAACTTATATTCATTTTATTCTTACATATGATCAATGATTTTGCATTTTACCCCTATATTATTCATTTTTTATATTATCATACCCAATGAACTGTGGGTTAATATTTCCATCAGCCACCAATAATCCTATAAATTATTATTATTCACTATCCCCTATTCCTTGTGTTCTGCATTGGACTACACCATAATCGGTGGGTAGATTGTTCTTATCTCAAATTGGTGCGTGATAGGAATTTATGACTGAAATCAAAAAATTCAGTTACAAAATTGTTGATTGACACATGTGTTATTGATGTTGTATGAAGTAGGATAACTATTAAGGATACGTTCATGGACACTTTTAGTGAATCAATCTTTCATGAATGATTAATGTTTCGATATCAATTATCAACAATTATTCTATTGAAGGATTACTAGAAATGAAACATTTTCAAGGTTAGGGTACGGTGAAATAGATTTAGGAGGGACACCTTCCCCTTAAAAAAATGAATGACAAAAAAATATTAATATATAAATAAGTATCTTTAAAGATTAAAACCTTTTGAGGTCATAAATTAAATAATCAATGATGAAAGAGAAATGATATAATTATAATAAAAAATTAAATATAATAAAAATAATGAGTTATTTTAAAAATTAATATGAAATTATGTCTTAATTTATGTATTTAAAAAATGAATGAAATAAATTTATAAATAAATTAAATTTCATAATGTTAGTAAATATTTATATTTGTTATGTTTCATAGTATCTATAAACGTGAAGCTATATCTATAACCTCAATTCCTTATGTATTTAATGTTTTGGTCAATAGGATGTAATGGTATCCCAGATACCATAACATTTATATTATTATTAGGTTATAGATAGAAACTAATCATATAATAGACAATCGATATATAATGGTGATAACATGAAAACTCAATGAGACTTATCCTTTTTCTTTTCAATTGAAAAGGAAAGAAACCCAAAGTCCATCAATTTTATATTTGTGATAAAAAATATAAAACAAATAGTAGGAATAAGGGAATACTTATAAAAAATTTCATTTTATCTACCGATAAATTATCTAATTTAATAGGAAGATCTATATGAGATAATGTGATTAGTGAAGAGAGTGAAATGATGTTACAAATTTTATACAGATTATAATAGAAAAAAATAAGGTTTATACCAGGATACTCTTTGAGAGGGAGCTATTAATAATATATTATGGGCATTAAAGATTACATTATACGGGACATTTCAAATTATCTAATGTTATTTGTTTATAATATCAAAAATTATAATTAATATTATTGTCTTATATTTGGGACTTTATTTCATCGTTTCCCACATTCAATTCATTTTGAAAATCATAAGTGATGATTTTAGAGAAGATGTATTGATATCACTTGAAAACAATTAACCACCACCAAATATCCAGTAGAATATGTATTAATATAAGTTCATTTTCAACTACTATAGGACAGATCATGCTAATCAAGTAGTTTTATAGTGGATATTTTATGTTTTCACATGTTTTGTCCTTCACCACCAATTATCCAGTGAAGCCTGCATATATGGGATTCACAAAGACTCTATTATACTATGTTTAAAAATCAATATATTGATCTTGTAACATAAATCCATATGTTTTAAAATTACATTTAATCATATCTAAGGATCTCTCAAGGTTCATTCAAGATTCTAACATGATTCCATCAATCCATGATTCAAAACACTTAAATAAAAATATAAAATAATGGAAATATTGTTTGAGATAATTAAAATAAAATAATTGTGAGATTCACAAAAAAATCCACTTTTATGGTCACGAGCACATCAATAAAAAATTAATTAAAATAATAATATAAAATAATAAAAAGGTAATAATTTTTTTACTTTACCTCGATATCAATATTTCCATTGATGAATGACAAAAACTTCTCCAAAAAACAATCATCTCACCCTTAACATAACATTTTACCCCTTAATCTTCTTCCACATAAAATAAGATAATTATCCACATTTTTTATTATAATAATAATTCTTAAGTAGTGTTAGAAATTAAATATTGATATAATTTTAAAATATTTTTTTCTTCATCAATGATCTTTCCAGAGATACGGGAATAAAATTTTAATATAAATTGAAAGGATCAAATGAATTTTTTAAAGTAAAAATCTTTAAATAAATAATTTAAATAATGTTTTCAAAAAATAAAAACAAGTAAATAATAATAAATTTTGTAATAAATATTTAAAAAACATTAAAAATACATTTTTTAAATAAATAAAATTTGAAAATTATTTTCATTTCAAGGATAAACTCAGTTTTAAAAAGATTATCTCCACCTCAAAGAATAAATAAGATATTATAAATTTATAATATAATTTAATTAAAAATAAAAAAAAAGAAATTAAATAAATATATCATATTTTTGAAAAAACATTGAATCATTAAATTTTCTAAAATATTATATTCATAAACCATAGATTATTCCATAGCTGTGAATAACTAGTTATATCATAAATGTCCATTCACCTTACCTAGGTGGATAAAGGGTTGGAAACCAAAACAAATATCTTCCTAATAGAATCCCAAGGATAATATACATTAGAACCAAATATACCTTTTACTTATCAAGATATGAATTTATTAATTCAAGTATCTCAATAACATTACATTACAAAAAAATAAAAGGTTTTGAATAATTTTATTAAAAAACCATTTATAAAAACAATTTTTATAAAAAAACAAAAATTACCAATCAATAAGATGATTAAGAGATAATAATTACATTATAATAATACCAAAATCAAATTTAGTGAATTCTAACAGATCAATATGAAGGGGTTTAGTGAATATATATGAAAGTATATTGTTGGAGAAAACAAATTCATAAACGAGATCCCAAATTTGAATTTCATATAATAAAAAATGGTGTCTCATTTCATTGTTCATAGAGAATGATTTGATTGATAGTATTTTTAGAGATACTAATTAGAGTAGTTTTGTTATATTCAATTGAGAAAAGATAAAATGTTAGTTCAAATTTAAGAATATTATTTTTCATTTATAGAACTTGGGAATAATAAAACTAAGCAACTATGTATTCTATATTTTCTATATAATGAGAAACATATTTTTTATTCTTACTACAACATTAGTTTATGGATATTCTTAGTAGTTGAAATGTTCCACTAGAACGTTTCTTATCTTCTTAGAATCCTCCAAAATTATTATCATAATGAATACGTAGGATCAAAGTAGTTTCTATAGGATAATATAATATACAGTTTTTAGATCCTTTTGAATAATGATAAATTCATTATAGATAATTTAAATGTGATTCCTTTGTATTTTATTAAAAACTCGCATAATGGAAAACACTGAACATTATGTCAGGATGGTTCACTGTATGGTAATGTAGAAATCCAATCGTACATCGATAAAGGAAATTGTAGATAGATTGAAAAAGACATCATATGTTATAATACATGTTGTTGTAATGGGTGTTTTAATTTCGTTAACATGATTAATGATAACTTCATTACATGTTCATTGGTTTATTTACGATTGATTTAAAAAATTAATTGGGATTTCGAAAATATGAAAAATAAGAAAAATTTTGAGTTCATCCATAAAATTCCTTTCAAATTTTATACTCATTAAATTGAAAAATGCATTATAAATTTTTTATTTAGTCAATCCAATGATTAAATCTTCTACTAAAATTTGAATGATTAGTAAATCATTTGAATATAATTTAATAAAAAGATTGGAATCAACTTTTCCCACTTTAAAATTATTAGATCAAATAAATTTTTTTAACATCTAAAACAAAGCCTAAGGGGATTATATTAATATTTATAGATCATTTGTTAAACTGAAAATATAATTAAGGGATTTTTTTTATTTTAAAACATTTTGGTTGGCTAAAAAATGAATTTTGAGATAAAATCATTTAAAAATAACATTCAATATCCATTTGAAAAAGTTTAAAATAACATGTGTTGAAAATTGATACAATAATTTAATAGATTTGAGTTTGGAAATGGGTGCAATGGTTTCACCATATCAATACATTGTTCTATATAATATCTTCTTTTTAGAACGAAATCCTTGTTATGGATAACATTTACATTTCCACCATGTTTGCTTAAAAACAACATTTTACAAAAAATTATAAGATTTTCAAAACATTTCACGAGCAAATAAAGGATGTTGATATGAAATTGGTGCATATCCCTTTTATATAATGTATTAAATTTACCTAATTAATAACTTGATCAAGTGAATTGGGTTCAATGTGAGAGAAAAAATATTAATGTTCAACCATATTTATGATTGAAAATCTAGTAAAACATCAAAATTAAAAATCACTAATAACATAATCAATAGGATGGTCTTTGGATTGAATTTATACTTTGGGAAAAAAAGTATAATAAGATTATATATAATTTCTAATTTAATTATAATATTTTGTTTTAGGAAGGTTCAAAAAATTCTATTCAACATCGTCAGGATATAGAGGATGTTATTTTATAATATTCCCATAAAATGTGATATGTGTATATTCTTATTTAGTAATTATCTTCTTATATAAGTATTAGAAAATTTATTAGTTATTGGGTACCCAATAAGGATACCTTTAAAGTATATAGGTTAAAAAATTTATAGATTATCATTTATACTAAAGATAAATCATTTTAAACTAAATACTTTAAAGAAGATAACATTGAAAATTTCATTTTCAAAGATCATAAGAGGATTTCCCTAAGATGTATATTATGAGGAAAAAGTTAAGTTTAATTCATAAAATATTAACTACTTCAATCCAAAATATTTGTTGATCGGAACATCCATTCACAAGAGTTATTAATATTTCATGGAAGATCATATTTATTGTATTCAAGACAACAATTTTTTGATGTGTTCATTGTGAAATGAAGGGGTGATAAAAATATGAGAAGAAAAAAAAAATCATTGATTAGTTTTATATCAAATTATTTACCATGGTCAGTTATAATGGTTAATAATTTTTAGAATTTTTCATTTTTAAATTTCTTTTTAAATGATTATAGTGAAAGTACATGCCTTTTTGTTATGAAATAAGAATAAATTCCATGTAAATCAATTAAAGGTATCCATAATTTAAATAATATAATATTTACCTAAAAACATTCTTCTTTATTTGGCCAAATATAATCAAGGTCATCTAGAAATATGTTTTATAAGAGGAAAAAAATTGAATAAAATTTATGTTATGTGTTTATTTACAAGTTATAATGGTTTACAAATTAAGGTATATTCAAAATAATATATCATTAAATCTTATACTAGTTAGTTATGGTTTTTTCTAGAGAAAATTGTGGATATTATTATAACATATCCACTAATTCCAAGGATATGAATCATTATCTTTTCCACATCTAAACAATAAATTTTGAATTTATAGGTATTTTAAATATTTAATATATACATTATTGTAAATTAGATAAGGTAAACATATGTTTTCCATTAGAATAAAAAACATGAAAAATAATTTCTATAATTAATTTTGAATCCTCTATAAAATATCATAATAATTCCTAGAAAATTATGTTTCAATAATTTTAATAATCAATAATATATAATTATATAATAGTTGGAGAAACCATTTACACCTATAGCAATAATTTTATTTTTTCATTCATATTTGTCATAACCACCCTCAAAGATTTCAAGATGATTGAATTTAGATGGAGCACCACATATGACTAGATAACCCTCTATCAATATACCAAATGGATTATCTATTTTTTGATTGAGACTTATTGTCACCAATTAATTAAAAGACTACTATTTTTTGTACCCATATCTTTGTTCCACTTATGTTAGGTTTTATAATAATAATATGAGAAGGGAGATGTATTTTTTTGGTATACCATATGTTGATTTTTTTCAATTTCATTTATATAAAATATAACCAAATTATTGAAATTAATTAAACTACATTCTTAGAAATTCAATTTATAAAAGTAAACATTTAATAATTTTTTAGAAAAGTTTATTTTTTTAAATAAAAACTGTAATTATTTTTTTAATTTTTTGAGAAATTATTTTTAATTAAAATGATCCTTACATTAGAAAAAATGAGAAAGATAATTATTTAGATAATTAATTGGAAAATATAAATTTCCATCATTTTTTTGATCTATTAATATTAAAACCATATGATTTTTTATTTTATTAGATGATCTATTTCAAAAAAAATATTGATATTTTTTAATATTTATATTTTGAAATAACATCATAAAAAATATTTATATTGATATTTAGTATAAAGAAATTATTCCTATCCTTAG
Source organism: Viscum album (assembly GCA_963277665.1). NCBI lineage: Eukaryota > Viridiplantae > Streptophyta > Magnoliopsida > Santalales > Viscaceae > Viscum > Viscum album. The sequence continues at coordinate 1,217,659,239 of OY728137.1, forward strand.
GAAGAATTAGAAGATATAAAATAGTAAGAACTAAACCATACATAATTTACTTCATCTCAAAAATTGACAATGACAATGATATACTTAGTAATTTTCGTTCTTGATTCATATGATTGAATTGATTCCTTTATTGTACCCCAATTAGGGACCTTTAGAGATTTCGTACCATTATTCTTATTTGTAAAAAAAAATCAATGGACAATGTGACTTGATTTTGCCTTCATTTTTCAACTGAATCTTGTAATGTGCATTTATTAATATTGTTTTTTAAGAATGTGGTAGAATGTGCTGTGGACTGTTTTGCATTTGTTGTCAATAAGGTGTCAAGGATTGAATAGATGACAAGGAGTGTCAATATGTGAATGATTAAGGAAGTGATGTTGATGGTGATGTTGTCAATAAGATGTCAAGGATTGAATGGATATGTGAATGACAAGGTGATGGTGATTATTGGAGAATGACTATTGTACTAAGAATCATTTCACATAGGAGAATCACTAAGTGGCATTGGAGGTAATGGTTGAAACATTCTCCATAATAAATCGGATGATTGGAGAGCTGATCTTATAGTTCGAAGACTTGTATCAAAGAGATATAATGTCACAACATTGTTATAAGTCCATGTATTCTCTTCACAATGCATGAGGAGATAAAGGAGTTCCATCCACAATTACTAAGTGGATGAGGAGAGAAAGGAGAACCATCCACATCAATAAGTGGATGAAGTGAATAAGTTACATCCATATCTACTAAGTGGATGAGGGATGAAGTGAAGGAGATCCATCCATCTTACTAAGTGGATGAAGTTAAGATGAACCATCCACATCTACTAAGTAGATGAAGTGGTTTGAAGAAGACCATGCACTATCTCTTAGTGTATGAGGATTTGAAGATGATCCAACCTCATCTCTGATTGGATCATTGAAGAACACTAAAGAAACATTTAAATCAAGAGTAATGGTTGAAGAATAACCTTTGAGGATTCCCTTTTAATTGAAGAATACAGGTTGAGAGGATTATAGAATTCTAAAGAAGAAGTGGAAGTGAAGGAGAGGATAATGGAATGAAGAAGACTTGTTCCTACTTGGTTATTTAACTAAGTATACAAGGTGGAGCTTATGCAAAAAATATGCCAACTATTGGGCCAGCCTTAGGGCCTCAACCAATGGCACATGTGGGACCAGGTCACCAGGCCCATGGGGAAACCGCAAGGGCCATCCCAATAGTGGTCGGGCTGTGTGTAAGAACGAGCCATGCGGAGGTCAAGCCCGCGCAGCGTGGCCGCCAAGGGTGCGCCTGTGAAGGAGCATAGGGGGCGCTAGAGTGCACCCGCAGGAGCATAGTGGGGGCTAGAGCGCGCCCGCAGGAGAACCGGTGTAGGGCGGCACTGGAGGGGGGAGAAGAGAATTCTGAACCAAGGATGGGAGGAGCTGATTGTTAAACCGTGCAAAAACCGTGGCGCATTTTGATGTGGGAAAAGTTTTTAAAGACGCGGATCTAATCCTGGACGGTCATCTAATCGAGCGCTAATCTGAACCATCTGATGCATCTCACCACGCCTCGTTATAATCTCGACCGTCAAAGATCATTAAACGCCGATCCAACAGTCGTGGGGTTGTCTTCAACCTCCCGCCATCTGAGGGTCACCCCGCGACGCCTCCCTCGAACCAGAGGCACCTGAGCGATGTAGATGGAGCTCTCGACCACCTCTTATGAAGTTGTGGCCTCCAGTGTGTTCGTATCCCCTTCGCGAACACATGCATGTGTTAAAAGTCGCATTCATGCAACGAGTTAAAGATTTCAAAAAAGGCCGAAGCAAACGGAGTTGCGAGGCAGTGTGTTCTTGCATGGATCGGTCTTGTTGAAGGATTGCATGAATTCGTAAATTCATGCACGTGACGCACACACCAAGAACGAAAGATCTCGTCCTTGAAAAAGAAAAAGGAAACAACCTGGATTCTTGCATCCCATGTTTCAAATTTTTAAGCCGAAGATCTCGGGCATTCAAAAGACCAATATTCATGGATCTTCAACCTCCTCCTCGCCTACAAAAGTAGAAGCCCAAACCAAGAGGAGGCTGCTGATCGTCTGAGAGATGAAGTCCCGTGAAGCTCTAAGCAACGCGAAGCAAAGCCCCGTGCACAACCTGCACGGCAGAGCAGTCTGGCGCCACCCGAGGCTCTGATAGTTCCTTTTGCGCAAACCCTGCGCAAAATAAGTTTAGAGGAATCCACCGTGTGCGCTCTCTTTGCGCGACAGGAAGAGGCCGAGTCGTGACACCCTGCGCGTCCCTTTGCGTGATAGGAAGAGGCCGAGCCACACACCTGTGCGCCTTCTTCCCGCAGAACCTACACGGTTGTAGGTGTTCTGTGAACTTGCATAAAGAGTTGAAGACCTACTCGCGCCAACCTTGCACGAAGGAGAAGTGGTCCTTGCCCTCGTGAAGAGTTTGTCCAAGGCATTGAGGAAAACCTTGAAGTCTTTAGGCACACACGAAGAAGGAGTAAAGTACCTGTGCAGTAAAAGATAGGAGAAGGATTTCACACCCTCCTTTGAAGTGTGTGAAGGTGAAGAGAAGACCACACATGGTGCCTGTGTGTGAAAACAAGTAAGATCACACCCTTTGAGGAGTGTGTGTGTGAAACCGAGGAATACCAGCTACTTTGAGCTGTGTGTGTGCAAACTAGCAGGGCCACACATATGTGTGTGTGTGCTAAGTGAAGAGGAAGCTCATTACACACCTTGGTTGTGTGTGTGTGAAAAGAAACAAGAAGGTCGTAGCTTTAGTGTGTGCACAATTGAAGGAGGCCATACCTCCTGTGTGTGCCTAAGTGAAGGAAGAAGATACATGCATGTCCATGCATGTATGAATAAGTGAAAAAGTGGGTGAACACCTTGAGAAGAAATAGATAAGGATAAATTTACACTAAAGAACAGCACACAATTTGGTGTCTGTGAGAAATAATAAAAGAATGTGGCTCCATGAAAAAGGTATGTGTGCTAAAAGAGATTATACCCTTTAAGGGTTTATTACACTAAGAAGAAAAGGGGAGAGAATTCTTGAATTCATGCACATGCACATGTAAACAATGTTTAAATCAGTGTGTGTGCATTTGATAAGTCCAAGAACAAAGGTTCTTGAATATATTTTAGATTCCATGAGAGTCATGCAAGAAGATTGAGATCCCTTGAAAACAATGCATGAAGATTCCGAGATGCCATGCACTCAGTTCATGAAGTTGAATTGATTAGAGAATCAAGCCAGACTAAAGTTAAATACATCATTTATTTTAGTTTTTCAGTAGTTTAGATGACCAAGAAGATTGAGTGGGCATACTCAGTGCAGGAACATAATTTTCCAATCATGATTCTTGAAGACAGAGGTTGGGTCATCCATAGAAGAAGTAGATAAAGCCCGAGCAAAGAAGAGGAGTCCTGATTACCACAAGTGATCATAAGAAGTGATCAAAGCCAACAGACCTTATCCAAGGCTATTGAAGACTCTTGAAGAGCTTCAAAAGAAGAAGAGATACTTGGGTGACTCGAGGTGCCAAGAGAAGACCCCCGTGAGACTGAAGGTGGATAAGTCATTGGTGGAAGCTGAAGCAGGCCAGTGGGACTCTGGTAACACTATGGGATGCAATATAAAGAACCTCATGTGGGACTCATGAGAGATACAGTGTGACTCTATATCGACCATTGTAATTACTAACCAAATTATAGTGTAGATAACATCTTGGGGAGTTTAACAAACATGGAAAGGATGTAGGCCTTTTGAGCCGAACCTTGTAAATCCTTGTGTCCTATGCCTTTAGATTTACTACATCACTTGAGGAAAGGCTGAGAGATACAATAAGAGGGGATCGAGGCCTTAACAAGCCATAGAGGTTTAATTGATAAAGAATCAATTAGTAAAAAGTTTAAAAGGATCACTGATTCACACCCTACCCCTCTTAGTGATCACACTGATCCAGGCACTTCAATTGGTATCAGAGCGAGGTTGCCTCTAAATGATCAAAGAGAGTCTTTATGAAGTTCAGAATTGAGGAAACGAGTGAACACCCTCAAAAGAAGATATCTTCCAAGACTCAGAAAAATATAAAGAATAAACAGGCCAAGAAGATGAAGAAGAAGGTTGCTACAAATAGAGAAACATCTTCTATTGAAGGTAATGTGAAAGTCACATCAGATGAAAATTCCTTTTATCACTCTTCTGATGAAGCCTGCTCTAGATGTGATGATTATGGAACTATCAATGATCTTCTAAATTCACTCAAATATCTTCAGAAGATAGTCCCTAGGGAAGTGGAAATGTGTATTGCTACAAGTATCCATGATCATCAAGAAGAAAAATTACAGCTATAAGAAGAATCCAATTCTGTGGAAGATCAATTGGCAAGAAGGGTTGGCATAACCAACACTCTCACATAACTGGTGAAGGCCAATCATGAAACAATTTCCCGTTGTATTGAAAGAATTGATGATGTCACTGTAGAACTACAAAGAAGCAATTGTGAGAAAGAATTATATGAGATAGTTTTTAAAGACTTTTTCTATGCACTGGAAATGAGGAACAGAGTTTTAATGGTTGTCAAAGATGGGAATCTGGAAGAAAAAGTAAAAAGGGTAAAGGTGGTTGAAAATTCATGGCAAGAAATGAAGAAAGATCATGAAGACCAGATGGAACAACTGAAAGTGAATTGCGAAGGAAGGCTACGGTTTGTTGCGGATGAAAATAACTCTCTCAACATGAAATGCTTAGAACTAGAGGTGATATTGAAAAATCAGAAATTACCCAAAGCCGAAACCTCCCAGTCAGCTGAAAAAAGAAATGTTTCCACTCAAGTGTGCATTGAGAAGGATGATTCCAAAAGGAGGACATCCTCTAATGAAATGGAATCATCTTATAAAAAGAAGGTACCATTCATACCATATTGTACTAATGATTCTAAATATGTTTCCTCAAAAAGTACAGCATGGAAGAATAACTCTAAACAAGTATGAATAAAGAAGATGAACAAAGAGAGCTCTCCAGAAAAAACACAGCAATTCAAGAGAAATACCCAACAATCAGAAGATGTCAAGAAGAAAAGATTTGTGGGTCAATTTTGGAGTTGCAACAGGTATGCACATTGTGCAATGGATTGTTGTTACAATCCTCTAAATGAAAAAGCACAAAGGAATCACATTCCAAGGGGGAGCACGCCAGAGAAGAGGAAGCAACATCCACAGGTCTAGAAACATCTGTTTACTACAAAGAAATTTGGAATGTTTGATAATATCTGGGATGAATGAAAAATTTGTCACAAGAATGATACATACCAATATCCAAATGTTTCCAAAGCTGAAAAGAAGAGAGGATCATAGAAACTGGCTAATAATGAAGAAGTATCCTTGGGAAGCCAGCCGAAGAAAGTTGTAAATGCTCCCAAGAAGATCAGGACAATGAAAGAGAAGTCCTTGGATTTCAAATCCAAGAAGGGTGATGCATCCAAAATTTCCACCATGAAAAAATGCTTCTACTGTGGAAAGACAGGTCATACCATGGATCTCTGTAAACAAGCCATGGAACTAAATAGAAGCAAACTGCACTCAACAGGACAATCAATCCAGAAAAAGAAGAAAGGATTGATTAAAAATAATTTGCCGAAGAAAAGTAACTTAAAAGAATCAAGGGAACCATGTGGATCATCCAAATCCGATGCCTCACTTCCAAATGACATATTAATCATCTGGACAGAAGATTTGGAAAGAATGATAAAGGAAGAAAATAAACATGCCAAAGACAGTGCAAAAGAAAAAAAATGGTATCACATGAAGAAGAAGTTATGTGTGTGAGGTGCAATAAAGCTGGTCATATTAGTAATAAATTCATGACACTCATTCCAGCTCAAAAAGAATTCTTCAAAAGAATGAAGATTGCACCAGAAGATTCTAGTGCTCAGAAGGCACTTAGAAAGAGAGGAGTCACACACACAAAATTTGAATAGGTGTTAATATCCACACCAGCACAAACATCATTGAAGATTAAATGTGCAAGTGTGAAGAATGGAGAAAGTGGAACATCTCGGTCGAGAGAATCTTCTCAACCTTGTTGTTCAAACTGATGAACCAAGGAGGTTCCATATTATTCCCTTATCACTAGTATATACATGTTCTTACATTTCAAGGAATTGAAGATGATGATCACTCTCAAATTGAGAATGGTATGGATAGAATGGAGTGCATCCCTTGAGGGGGAGCTAATCTGAAGATGATGATCTTTTGAGATTCATATCATCTTGTGAAGAATGAAGGTATTCCAATCACACTTTCATCCCTTGTTTCTTAATTGTATTTTACATTTCAATTAATGAGGAGTGTTTGATTTAAGAAAAAAGGATGAAAGGGGGAGAATTATCTTTGAACCTGAAATTATAATGAGTTTGGTGAAGTATGCGAAGGATTTAGAAATTCATTGATATATATGAATAATTTAAACCCCCTGAAGCCTAAGCATGATCTCACATGTATAGTGAATTGTAGACAGCATTGAATTCCTTGGTTACATCACTCTTGTTTTCTACACCGGGTTAGCCCAAGTAGACTTAGAGTTGATTTACTAAAGGCTCATTGCTAAAGTGATCATCTGACATCATCCCTCTCTTAGTGATTTTCAAGAAGATGCTATTCAAAGGGAGGAAGAAATATTTTGAAGATAACCACACCACACCTTTGAATTTGGTTGCCAATAAGGGGTAGAAATTCTTGGCACACATATTGACCCATTCATATGTTCTCTAGTGATATTGACAACAAATACAAAGAGGAAGATTGTTGTGTGCTGTGTTTCATTTGTTGTAAATATGGTGTCAAGGATTGAATGGATGACAAGGAGATTCAATATGTGAATGATTATGGAAGTTATGGTGATGGTGATGTTGTCAATAATATGTCAAGGATTGAATGGATATGTGGATGACAAGGTGATGGTGATTATTGGAGAATTCCCTTGGTACTAAGAAGCATGTCACATAGGAGAATCACTATGTGGCATAAGAGGTAATGGTTGAAACATTCTCCATACTAAATAAGATGATTGGAGAGCTGATATTAAAGTTCCAAGACTTATATCAAGGAGATACAATGACACAACATTGTTAGAAGTCCATGTATTTTCTTAACAATGCATGAGGAGATAAAGAAGTTCCATCCACAATTACTATGTGGATGAAGAGAGAAAGGAGAACCATCCACATCAATAAGTGGATGAAGTGAAGAATTTCCATCCATATCTACTAAGTGGATGGGGGAGGAAGTGATGGAGATCCATCCATCTTACTAAGTGGATGATGTTAAGATGAACCATCCACAGCTACTAAGTGGATGAAGTGGTTTGAAGAAGACCATGAACTATCTCTTAGTGCCTGAGGATTTGAAGATGATCCAACCTCATATCTGATTGGATCATTGAAGAACACTGAAGAAACATTTGAATCAAGAGTAATGGTTGAAGAAGAACTTTCAGGGATTCCCTTTTATGTGAAGAATAGAGGTTGAGAAGAGTATATAATTATAATCAAAAAGAGGAAGTGAAGGAGAGGATAATGGAATGAAGAATACGTGTTCCTACTTTGTTATTTAACTAAGTATACAAGGTGGATTTTATGCAAAAAATATGCCAACTATTGGGCCAGCCTTTGGGCCTCAACCCAAGGCACATGTGGGACTAGGGAACCATGCCCATGGGGAAACCACAGGGGCCAGCCCAATAGTGGTCGGGTTGTGTGTAAGCCCGAGTCATGCGGAGGTCAAGCCCGCATAGTGTGGGAGCCAAGGGTGCACCTGTGAAAGAGCATAGTGGGCACTAGAGCGCACCCATAGGAGCATAGTGGGCGCTAGAGCGCGACCGCAGGAGAAACGGTGTGGGGCGGCACCGGAGAGGGAAGAGGAGAATTCAGAACCGAGGATGGGAGGATCTGATTGTTAAAATCTGCAAAAACCACAGCGTGTTTCGATGTGGGTCATGTTTTTAAAGACGCAGATCTAATCCAAGCCGCTCATCTAATCACGCGCTGATCCAAATCCTCTGATGCATCTCTTCACGCCTCATTATAATCTTGACTATCCGAGATCATTATACTTCGATCAAATGGTCGTGTGGTTGCCTTCAACCTCCATCCGGATGAGGGTCACCCCGCGACGCCTCCTATGAACCAGAGGCACCCGAGCGATGTAGATGGAGCTCCTGACCGCCTCTGATGAAGTCGTTGCCTCTAGTGTGTTCGTATCCCCTTTGAGAACACATGCATTCATTAAAAGTCTTATTCATGCAACAAATTAAAGATTTCTAACAATGCTAAAGCAAACAGAGTTGTGAGGTAGTGTGTTCTTTCATGGATCGGTCTTTTTGAATGTTTTCATGCGTTCGTAAATGCATGCACCTGATGCGCACACCAAGAACGAAAGATCTCGTGGTTGAAAAAGAAAAAGGAAACAACCATGATTCTTGAATCCCGAGATTCAAATTTTGAAGCCGAAGATCTCAGGCATTCAAAAGCCCAATATTCATGGATCTTGATCCCCCTCCTTTCCTACAAAAGGATAATCCCAAACAGAGAAGAGGCTACTGATCGTCTGAGAGATGAATCCCGCAATGCTCTGAGCAACGCGAAGCAAAGCCCCGTGAACAACCTGCACAACATAGAATTCTGGAGCCACACGAGGATTCAAGAGTTAATTTTGCACAATCCCTGTGCAAAAGTAGTTTGTAGGAAGCCACCATGCGCTCTCCATTTTCTCGACAGGAGGAGGCCGAGTCGTGACACCCTGCACGACCCTTTGTGCGACAGGAAGAGGCCGAGCCGCCCACCATCTGTCCATAGAACCTACGGGGCAGTAGGTGTTCTATACACTTGTGCGAAGAGTTTATGATCTCCTCGTGACAAACTTGCATAAAGGAGAAGTGTTCCTCGGCCTCGTGAAGAGTTTGGCCAAGGCATTAAGGAAAACTGTGTAGTCTTTAGGCACACACAGAGATGGAGTAAAGTACATGCGCGGTAGAAGAGAGTATAAGGCTTGGGAACCCTCCATTTAAGTGTGTGTAGGTGAAGAGAAGACCACACACGGTGTGTGTGTGTGTGTGTGTGCAAACAAGGAATATCACACCCTTTGAGGTGTCTGTGTGTGCAAATAAGGAAGATCACCTACTTTGAGGTGTGTGTGTGCAAATTATTAGGGCCACACTTATGTGTGTGTGTGCAAAGTGGAGAGGAAACTCATTACACACCTTGGTTGTGTGTGTGTGCAAAGAAACAAGAAGGTCGAAGCTTTGGTGTGTGCACAAGTGAAGGATTCCATACCTATGGTTTGTGCCTAAGTGAAGGAAGAAGATACATGCATGTCCATGCATGTATGAATAAGTGAACAAGTGGGTGAACACCTTGAGAAGAAAGAGAGAAGGAGAAATTTACACTAAAGAACAACACACAATTTGGTGTGTGTGAGAAATAATAAAATAGGGTGACTCTAAGAAGAAGGTGTGTGTGCTAAAAGAGATTATACCCTTTAAGGGTTTACTACACCAAGAAGAAAAGGGGAGATCATGCTTTCATGCATACACATGCACACGTAAACAATGTTTAAATCAGTGTGTGTGCAGTTGAGAAGTCCAAGAACAAAGGTTCTTAAAGATATTTGAGATTCCAAGTGAGTCATGCATGATGATTGAGATCCCATGAAAACATTGCATGAAGATTCCAAGATTCCATTCACTCAGTGCATGATGATGAATTGAAGAGATACTGAAGCCATACTAAAGTTAAAGACATCATTTATCTGAGTTTTTCAGTAGTTGACAAGACCAAGATGATTGAGTGGGCATACACAGTGAAGGAACATAATTTTCCAATCAAGATTCTTGAAGACAGAGGTCGAGTCCTCCTTAGAAGAAGGAGATAAAGCCCGAGCAAAGAAGAGGTGTCCTGATCACCACAAGTGATCAGAAGAAGTGATCAAGGCCAGCAGACCTTATCCAAGGCTATTGAAGACTCTTGAAGAGCTTCAAAATATGAAGAGCTACTCGTGTGACTCGAGGAGCTAGGAGAAGACCCCATGTTAGACTTAGGATGGAGAAGCCTTTGGTGGAAGCTGAAGCAGGCCAGTGGGACTCTGGTAACACTATGGGATGCAGTACAAAGAACCTCATGTGGGACTCATGAGAGATACAGTGTGACTCTATATCGACCATTGTAATTACTAACCGAATTATAGTTGAGAAACCATGATTGGGCGTTTAGCCAAATGGCAAGTACATAGGCCTTTGGAGTCGAACCTTGTAAATCCTTGTGTCATGTGCCTTTACATTTACTGCATCACCTGAGGAAAGGCTGAGAGATATAAGAAGAGTGGATTAAGGCCTTAACAAGCCATAAAGGTTTAATTGATAAATAATCAATTAGAAAAAAGTTTAAAAGGATCACTGATTCACCCCCTCCCCCCTCTCAGTGATCACACTGATCCGGGAACTTCAGAATGTTTCTTATACATTTGCATGGTTACCCTTTTGGATACATGAGCAGTCTCATATTCACTTTCAAAACAGTCATTGTTGGATCCTTTGAAAGTAATATTATATTTAGTTTCCATAACCCCTTTAGTTTTATTTTCATCTTTACATATAAAATTAATATCATATTTCATGATAAAATCTAAAATTTTCTGAACCCCCATTTGTTTAAAATATTTATCTTCTTCTATCTGGGTAACATCATGTTCCCAATTTATGAGAAAAACTATAGGATTTTCTTAAATTAATTTTCTTTTACAAATAGAATAACAATGATATGTTCTATCAATTCAAATATTTGTAAATTAAGATATATTTTTCATAATATATTCACTATGATGTATATAAACAATCTAAAATTATGGTCTAAACATATTAAAATGTGTACATTTGACATTTTATATTTCTACATCAAGTGTCCTAACCCAAGATACATTGAAACGGTTCCATGAGAGAAATGGAAAATAGGCCTCAATAATGTCTCCCCATGTGCCAGAGGATGCTAACTACTAGTGTGGGTCATATAAAGGTATAATTGGTATACTATACCCTCTAGATTAGTAATAAATACAGAAGATGGAATAATAAATAAATTAAGAGTTATATAAAAACAATTGTCTATCAATAAAAAATAAAAGATCAATCATGCATTAGAATGCCATAAATTATGAAAAAATATGTGAAAAATTGATACATTACACTCTGAATAGAAAAAAATCCCCCACTGATATCTCCATGAAAATCATGTTCTCTAACTGTGTCATTTTCCCATAATCACCCATGTATAATCATATCATCATAAATCATAAACCACGTACCTATACATACAATTATATGCTATATGATGGGGTAAAAAATGGTGTCCAAAACATAATTTGAGATATTCCTAGTATGACACCACCAATAGAATCTAAATCAATCAAATCCATTTATGTCAAATATAATTATGTTTAGGTATTTAAAAATTAATTTAATCTAATTAAACAAATAAATATACCCAAGTTGGTTCAAGTTAATCAATGATTTATAGCTGACTATACCAACATTCACATGATCTAGAATGTCTCTAAAATGAAGTCACCATGTGTGTGTGTGTGTGTCTCGATATGAACATTAGTGGATGGAAAATATATAGATATTTATACATGCACACACTTTATAAATAAGAATGTATACAACCGTATATATATATGTGTGTGTGTGTGTGTGTGTTATTATCCATGACTTGAGCCATAACATTTGCATAAATGCATAATAACATGATTTTCCTAGGTTAGTAGTGGATTATATTCCATATTATCATATAGAAATGAACGATTCCATGATCGAGTGTCAAAAAAATGCGAGTGTCATCATTCCATTAGGCCGTAATCATAAGGGACGTCATGAATGAATGTCATAATATAAGAGACATATTTTAAAATTTTCACAGCATAAGGGACTTTATTCCCATGAACACCATTCCATAGAATGATAACATAAGGGACCCCATGCATATATACAACATTCTTGTGAATCATATCATAAGGGATTCCATGCCCTGGGAAACCATCCCCATGGATATCATGCCCATGAATCATAAATTTAGGGAAACCATTTTCATATCGTATGTTATAGTAAATAGAAATAAAAAATTGGTCATTTCCATAAAAATTCTATAACATATGTCACATTTAAAAATTGGTTCTTTGCATTATTATGTAATTAAGAAGTCCATGAACAAGGTATGTTCCCCTAAAAAATTTCATTGAGATTTTTGACATTTTTGTTTAATTTATTGTTATGAGACTATAATATGTCCTTACCACTAGAATTTTACATATTATGTTATTAATATATCCTCAGAATATGGTTTCGTCACACTTATCATAATATGGAGTCCTTTCATGAAATAACATTATTAATTTTAAATTAATTTTCAATCTCACATATCTAGTTGAGGAAAACTACACACTAGAAAAGAGATTTTGTTATAAAATGGGGAAAGGTACAGAATCCAGGTCATTAACAATTAAATTATCAAATAAGACATTAAATTTTAAATATTTATCTCAATTTTATTAATAACTTTGGCCAATTAAAAACACCATGTATAAAGTAAGTAATCAACTATCAAGATGTGTATCTACAATATTTACCACACTGAGGAATTTATAATGAGAGAATAAATTTAAAATAACACCACCAAGGGGTGTTTTGATTTGTTTTTTACAACCTACAAACAAGTAAATTGGTGTTTAAGGTAATTAGGGTCATTATCTAACATTCCATTTAACAAATTTCACATATTAAGAAAAATGTGTGGCAGATCTACTATACAACACGATAGATAAATTTATAAATTTACTAAACAGTAATAGAAAATTTAAATTCCACCTACCTCATTATTAGTATGGTCCACAAATCAGATAAAAACCTTGATTTAGGATTGAATGAGTGAAATATGATATATCATCAAACACCCTAGAAACAGTTATTAGAGATTTCATAGATTTAGTATTTCTTGTGGAGAGATTTTATAAAATAATAAAAAAAAGGATTATGTACACATAGATATGATTTAAAGATAACTGAGAGGGATCAGTTATAAGACAAACAAATATGGATATCGTATATATAGGAGAAAATTATGGAAAGTCAACAATTGGGGTGTTGTTGGGAGAATTGTAGGATGAAAATAAGACAAACCCCATTTATTGATAGTGGGTAAAAAGGTAATTTTCACCTTTTAATTAGGTTCATAGTTTGGATAAATATGTTTCAACCATGTTTTTTACACTATAAAAGATCTATACTCCACATAGTTAGGCATTACCATTCACCAATCCTGTGATTATACTAGTTCAATGTCACTAACCATGTGTATAGATGTATAGTTTAGAAAACAATATGGAACACATCCACACTTCTCTACAATTTATTGCAGGCATTCCTCACTGCCATTGACCCAACCTTTAATGGTTTAAAAAAACATGACACCCCTTATAGGGTAACATGTATTCTCTAATGCGGCTACACAATTTAAATAAATCATGCACCCTGTTTTTTGGGAAATTTAGATTTTGGATTTTGGTTCCCCCAAAACATATAAAAACAATTGATACACATCTTGGGCCTTAAAACATATCAAAAAAATCATTTTCATCTGATCCAATGCTCATATTTACATTCAAATTATTATTTAAAGATTCATGTTATTCAAAAAATGGGAAAACTGAAATTATAATGAAAATTTTCACCCATCCAAAACATATGATGTTACACATAATGAGTTACTTATAATGGATTAAAAATTTATTGATTCATTTTTATGTAAAAATATTATTAATTTAATTTTTTTCTAAACCAAAACATAAGGAATTTAGAGATTAACCATCAAATTCAAATGAAAAAATAATAACAATGAGTCCATTTAGTTTCTTTTTCTATAAATTCAATATAGATATTCGTAACATTTTCTAAAATTGGTTAACCAATACATATATGAAAATATGGCAAGGAAATTTTTCAAAAAAATTAATTATTACTATAAAAATGGATCATGGCCCATATAGTGTCATTACATTGAACCATGCATGTTTTTAAAATCAATTTTAAAGAAGTATTTTTTTGAAAAATCAACTAATGAATTTGAATCTAAAACAAGGATAAAAATAATTTAAAAATAATTAAATTAAAACTCCCTTTTATATCAATTTTTTGGAGTAGGATAAAATTGTAATGATTGTTGTGAATTTTCCTTAAAAAATAATTATAATTAATAAAATATCTTAATACATAAATACTAATTTTGAATGATTAAAACATTATGAAAAATAAAAAAATTAAAAAAAGTTTAATGGTCAGAAGTGTAATTATAATAAAAAAATTAAAAAAATTAAAAAAATTGATTAAAAAAAATAAGTAATTATCAATTAACTGATGGATTAATGAATTTATTTATTGAATAAGTTAAAGTGATAAATAAATGAATTTGTAGAAAGTAAATAAGGAATAGTAATTATTAAGAAAAAACCAAAATATATCTAAATTCATCCCTACACGTACCACCTCATTTACCTGAGGATTTAATGTTTTAGTCTCATGTCTTAATCAAAATACAAGATACCAAAACATTCAATTACTTTGTAATATATAGTATTAAACCAATAATATAATAGACACTATCACATTATCAATAAATCTTGAAACATCAAGGGAAATAGTGCCATGAATTTTTAACATAAGTGGAATGAAAATCAACTTCCATCACTTTAATATTCCTAATAACCATATATAGAATAAATTATAGTAAAATATTGATTTCATAGAAGAAATATTTTTCATAGGTCTCAGTTTTCTCAAAGAATATGAAGAACACTAGAAGAGAATATGAATAAAGAAGAGAGTGTGAATATTTTATAGAAATTTGAAATTCTAGAATAGGTAAAATATTATTCAAAAAAAGAAAAAACATTGAAGCGATCTAGTGGTCATATCATGTTCACATTGGATATTGGAAGATAAGGTGAGTTTCAAAGGCACTAAAGGTCACTATTTATAGGCTCTATGTTATTTGATAATATTAATTTACTATTTAGGGACTTTTATATACTTAAATAAACAGTTATTGCATTTTAATCATCATAAATTCTAATATTAAAGCTACTAGATCGACAATACTGGATACTCAGTAGCCTCCAATAGGTAGTCAGTGCACTACCTACTCCGGTATGATCACTATCTTGAACCATCATTGCCCGGTGGTCCTCTTCCATTGGTGTTGTACATATGATTGTTACACTAGTTCTCTATATCATCATGGGATAGTTATTGAACCTCTACTAGGTACTCTGGGGGATTCCTTTACTTGGGTATTCTACAGGAAATTCCATCGACTGGTTGATGCAGCTAGTAGCCATGGTATTTACAAGAATTATCTTATTATTTTTAATGAATATTTCTACTGATCGTTTCTATTCAATCCATTACAAATAAAATTTTTATTAAAACATTTCCAAGTATCATTCAAGATTCAAAGAAGATTTAATCTATATTATCAAACAAACCATTAAAATTAAAATATAAAAAAAATTGATACTACTTTCAATAATTAAAATAAATGATTGATGCAAAGTACAAAAACAATGGAGGCATGAAAATAATGGTTGAGGCTGTTTTTTGGAATTATTTTACAGATTAGTGTTAGTAAAAAATTATACAATAATATTCTAGGCATTTTTCATATTTCTATACTCGAATATTTGTTGGGTTATAAATTGGTGAGTTACGAAATTTTTTATGGTGTCTTGAAATAAAGATTTAATTTGTGTTTTGGTTTTTTTGTTCTGGTATAGAGCATAAGAAATTGGCATTATGTTCTTCACAATTTCAATTTGAGAGTATGGAAACAACATAGTGGGTTCTAAAATTTCATTTAGCGGTTTGGTCACGGTGTTGAGAACCTTGGTCATGGTGTGAAGAACCTTTATTAGGGTGTGAAGATCCTTAGTCGCAACATTAATTACATTAATGTAGCATATATAATTTCGATAATTTTATTAATGTATTAGAGTTAATATCACTATTTTATCATAATGTCCTATGTCACGTATTTTCATATCATTTTGGCACAACATGAACAAGGTGTAAATGTCATGTAACCCTGATGTTCGTTTTTTTATATTTCAAACCATAGGTCTATCTTTTCAAATTTCATTTCCCCATAATCATATATTTTTTAGGTGGGTTTTATAACATTAATGTTTTCCCAAATAAAATGCGACGGTGCACTTATCTTTTCCATATGAGGTGATACACATGGTAAAATGTGGATTTTAGAATCCTTAACTCTCTAGGGATAAAAATGGGGATATAACATGGTCATCAACATGTTCATGGGGTAGGTAATCTCCTAGATGTTTGTTTATGTGAAGGTGATGTTACAAAATATCAATAATATAGTTTT
Source organism: Viscum album (assembly GCA_963277665.1). Taxonomy (NCBI): domain Eukaryota; kingdom Viridiplantae; phylum Streptophyta; class Magnoliopsida; order Santalales; family Viscaceae; genus Viscum; species Viscum album. The sequence goes on from OY728137.1 coordinate 1,217,675,732, forward strand.
ATAATCTCCCACATACTTGAAGAATTATTCCTCAATATATGGAGTAACTACTCTATCATCCATGACCTCAGAAGGTGCTGGGATCCTCCATTGTTTTGGTCACTAACTCAGCTGATACACATTCTTTTAGAGAGAATGGGTCCCCTACATGACTATAAATGTTTTATACTCCCATGTATAGTCAATAAATGGGACTGCTACCCCTGGAATTAGGTAATCACTCATTTAATTTGCGTCACTCAACTAGTTTTGTGTCATTCATTTCAGTTTCAAAGAAGTGACATTGGTTTTATCATATAAGGGTGGTTATCATTGTATGGTTTAGTACTCTCTAAGACAAAAAATATCTTTGGTTAAGGAAAAATACTCCAATAGGTTTCTAGGATTGTGAAATAGTATTAATTGTATCTATAGTAATGTAGTCCTTTATTTGACACAAATACTTCTCCGTGGATATTTTTCCACTTTATAGATTCTAGTGGTGATAATGAAATTATAAATTATGGTTAGGTTAAATACATTAGGAGTTGTGGCTCCGCAGTAATCCCATATATTCCTCTAATAATTGACATAAATTTGGGCTATTATCATACTTTTTTTGTATTTTTAAGACTAACCAATCATGAGGCTTCATTATATCCTCAAATCCGAGAAAGATTAAAATATAAAATTATTAAACCCACACTAACTAATAGGGAATAATATAACAGGCTTCTGATGTAAATCTAATGATAAACATTTAATATCAAAGATATTATGAATCAAAATTTTAGATATTACAAGATTATTATGACCATAAAATACAACAAAAATACACTAAACTAAACAAATAATCTAGTGACAAAAAGGTGAATAAAAGATATATGAATGAATTGACATGGGTGAATAAATACCAAAGGATATCATTCCCAATGATAATTACTCTACCTCACTCAATGAACAATCAGACCCAAAATTTATGTCATTTAAAGGTAATTTATATCCATTTGGAAAATTTCTATGATTACATTAGAATATCTACACTTCATGATCAATGGAATTAAGATAACTCAATCCCACTAAGATTAACTCAAAAAATGAAATAATAATACAACCTAATATTAATGAAATAATTACTTCTATAATGACATGTTCCATCCATTCAAATAAATTAGTTCATTGATTAAAAAAATTGATATGTAAGTCATGGACAATTAAATCTAAATTAGAACATTCTTTTAGAAAATACTAGTAAAATCAATTCTATACACACCCTTATACATAAATATCTCTCTCTCCTATGGTATTAGTCACACATTATAGTGTTGTCATCGATAGTAATTAAACTAAGAGCCATTATTGAGTGAATATGAAATCATAAAAATATTGAATAAAATTAAAAAAATCATGACTGATTGTTCACTAAATGTACACATTCAAATAATAACAAATAAAACCTAATAAAAACAAATAAGGGAATAAAATACTAACTACATTCACCTATCTGTTGGATTCATAGATTCCCCATCCCAGTAATTGATTAATCACCTTCAATTCACCCTATTTTTGCTTTTAAAAATCCTCAAAATCCAACATATAAAATCCATTTCAATATTTTATTTTATCTCCAAAACATATTTAAAGACCACATAATTTGAAATATATCATAACTAAGTATTTCACAACGTAACGTCATTTAAAATATTTCATGACATAGCTTTTCTCCAATTAAATTGGTGGGTTCTACGCTCTCTCTTTTGTGGATTGATATTGAGGGTAAAACAAGATCTGGATGGCACCTAGATATGATGATTATACTACTTTTATTGTGCCACTATGGACATTATTCTTTCAGGTGATACATTTTAGTCTAAAGAATGTAAGAACCACTTATCTATGTGCCATGAAACACATATTCGAACCACCCATTGGGATGCTACTAGAATTATATGTGGGTGATTTTTTGGTCAAATTCTACCAGTGATTGGACCATCTCAATTATCTTGAAAATGTTTTCTTCTTCTTCTTTTGGTAGTTGAAGAGGATCCCCTTGAAGTTTGAAATCAAGGTTGCGTTTGGAAATTTTCTTGTCGTCCTCATTAGATATAGGGGCATCGAGATCAACCCATTAAAAAAATTGACCATCATCGAGTTACCTCCTATATGAAACCTATAGGAACCCCATGTTCTCTAAGTCCACTCAAACTATATAATTCAATTTATCACAATTCTAGACTGAAAGTGTAATCCCGTTTGAATGATCTTGAAAAAGGTTGTACTTACTAGTTAGATGAGAAGTTCTAGCATGCAGTTGTAGAGATCATTTTTTATCTTCTATATCCACTATTTCTAGTGCAACCCATCCCTAGGATGCCTCTGGTCCCCTATGTGACCATAGTAGAATTGTCCCTCAACACACTTCACACACAATAGAATAATGAGGGGATAGAGAATAGTTTATACTATCTTAGTTTCATACTCCAAAATATAGAGTCCATTTACTATATTATCCAGAAGATATTCCTCAAGCCAGTTTTTTATTATTTGATGTTGTGGCAATATCTTAAGCATTGTGAGATAGAGCGAGTGTCTTGTGTGATTTCTCTAAACTGTATCCTGAGTTTCCCGATGTTGAAATGATTTCTAGCACACTAGGTAATGATCCTTTTTGCAACTTTCAATTATATTCATTCCACATAAATACTTTATGGGTAATGTGATAACATAGTTTTTTTATTACCATCTGAATCCTAAATAATTTCTTCTAGAAATTTATTTCTCAGATTAGGCCTTCTTTTTATGAGATTAGGCTATTCAATGCTGGAAAAATCATTTGGATGGTGCCTCCTATAGCCCAACCTGTATAAAAATCATTGATCCCATACTAAATGGGGTCGTTTTGGGGATTGTATTCATCACTCTAGTGTAGGTTTAATTTTTATACTCTTTCCTACTATCAAAAGGTGGAACCAATAACGATTCATAATATCAAGATCTCATTAATTCTCTCAAGGTGGCTGTTGAGATTTTTGTTCCCCCAAACATGTAATGGTTGACTCTATTTAAGTCACCAAATAGATCATATTTGAATACATTTTCATAATGATATATATTATTCCCTTGTTGGATCACACTCCCCAATAAATGGAAGAGTTCCCTTATAATGATGAGGTGACTCATATCCATTGTTCTAAGAGTGTTTGAGCTAATTCCCTAGCTACTCTGTCCACATCTCTTACAGAACCAGACCATGATGGTCTATTCATCCATGTGGTGCAGCAAGGGTTCATCACTCATATCATAACAAATAATGATGATATCTAGTAGGTAAACCAATTGACTTATGGTTCATCCATATCCTGACCCCTAAATCCCCCTATAGTGGAAGAATCCACTTATTGGATAACCCCGTTCATTGAGTATCTCTTTCACAGTGTTCTCCAAAATGATCGAGTCGAATGTGAGTTATTTCATCGGTGTGTAGCACAATGTACCATATAGAGTGGGCCTAAAATTGTTATGAATCAATACATGATTGGGATTGATGGAATAATTCCCCATTTAATACCAGGTTATGAGATTACCCAAGTAATGATGGATGTTCACTTGGGGTTTAATGTTTCTAATCAGATAGAGTTGAAACTCTCCCACTAGATTCTATTGGTGGGATACTTATACACCACTGGGCTCAAGGACTAAATCTTATATGATATTTGGTTTCATGTGTATCAGATCAATAATAATTTTGTGCAATGACCAGTGGATAACATTCATACAAACAAGTATTATTATCCCCTTAAAGTCTATGGGAATTATGTTGTGGGACATTATCCTCCATCGATAGCTCACCAATGATGGTTCATTCTGACCATGGTATATATCATCTCCAATTTTGTGGCATTTGTTTATATGATGGATGTTAGGTCCTGATCAAGGATTTAATTTACAAGCTCCCACATCATTAATCAAATCAGAGTCCGTTGTGCCATTCTCCATAACAATGACACCAAAATCCAAGTGGATGAACATTATAAGTTATATGCTAATTACATTATTCATAAAACCACACGTCCCACTATTATGAATATGAAAATTGATATATTAAAGAATTCAAAAAACCCTCTCTATCATTTTTAGATGATGGTAGGACAAAAAATAATAATACATGGGTAGACAAGCTCCCTAGTGCTATATCTACCAATTACATGATGACATTAAATTCCACCTAGGTGACATTAAAATCGATATTATATAGAATATATGTAGTTCATACCATCTATATTTAGTTACCATCACTCTGAAAATCTATCTAGGATCAGAATATTCCAAATATAATGGATGAATTCTTCCTTGTTGAGCTGATATCCCTTGAGGAAAATAGGCTTCTGGACTTTCATAATATATAAAGGAACCAAAACAATATTCAAAGTTAGATCAATATTGTAGTTCACCTACATTTCATCCCCTAAGGTGATATGTTACTGGACCATAAACTGACAATGATACCTAGAAGGAACAAGGAAATGTTAGATCCCAAGTGGGAGGGACCTTACGTCATTCACAAGGTGTATTCTAATGTTTTAAACTCCTTGATCACCATGGTATTAAAGAACATTACTCTTCCTACCAATTCAAATTTTCTCATGATATACTCCATGTAAGGAGCCACAAATCATCCTTGTTTCATGACATAAATCATCACACCAAAGATCATCCTAGTTTCCTGATGATAAATTTCATAACAACCAACATCTTTACAGATGACATTAAATTGTGTGGACCAGTCATGTAACACAACATTAAACTATGTCATTATCATCCTAGTAGAATGACTATAAACTATAATAAAACATCATATTTTCAAGATGTTAAAATCCATAACAACCAATATCCTAGTTTCATGATGTAAAAGTGAGTAACAATCATCACCCTAATTCCATGATGAGAAACTGCACAACACCATAATGTTCTCATATGAGATGATGTTCCCTCATCATCGGTCATATATCATTCCATATTCAATACTACATATATATTTATTCATGTTCTAACAAGATATATAGCATGTCTTGAATTTTATTCTTTTTATGGCCACAACCAAACAAATAAATCCAACACCCTATGTACGGGTCAAACCTATGCATGTATATTGCCATCAATTACTATGTGTGGATCCATTTCTACCCTTGAAATATATGTATTAATTCCCAAATCTATATTCACAAGACAATCCATGTTGATACATCCTTCACATCAAATAATACTAATCACATTCACATGAAACTAAACCATATGCTTAGTCTATGAATCATGGAATAAAACTGTATGCAAGTCTTCTCATGAATTCATAGTTGGTTTGTGGGCCTCCATGTTCCCCATTAACATAGAGTTTGTTATGCCACCACATTAAGTTTATCCCATTTGAGTTATTAACCCATGGCCTGAGATTCATTACATTAAACTATTATCAACCCTGTGGTACATGTGATATGACAGTAAACTATTATCTAGGGAACAAACTCTATGACCTTAAACTATGAGCTCAAGTCAGTAAACAGTACTTTAAACTATATGTGATAATCACCCCAATCATGATTCATATGTAACAGGTCTCCTATGTTTTCATTAATGTCATCTCACTCCTGTTGTGCTCCACATATCCCCTTTTATAGATTCTACACTCACTATAGGTTGGTTTTTCTTGGATGTGTCATGTGGAAGTGGGCCTACTTTCTCCTCATTCATTTCACCGCCATATTTTTATCGATTAGAGATATTTCCCCATTAGGTTTCGAAATCAATGAACGTATACTAGGAGTTAACATCCATAACACCCAATGTTAAATTGTGATCCTATTTTAAGCATGTTTTGTAACGCCCCGACCCCAGCTACCCAGAGTCGGTGCATTACTTAGTAACATTTGCATGATCACAAAAGATCAAGCCTCGAAAGACCGATTAGTTTAGTAGACTTGGAAACACTAGATACATTCGTAAACATTACATTATATCATAAAGTGAAAAACTAATAACAAAGTCTTCATATTCGAAACTCATATCCTCTTCTGACTATCTCTGCAGGTCATTCATATAATACTTCTTCACATCCTAGAAAATATTAAAACATTGAAAGGGGTGAGCTCAGATGCTCAGTAAGGATAACAATATTGCGGAAGCATTCATAAATAAACATCAACATTTAAGGCAATATATGACTAAAAAAAGCCTTTTAAACCTGAACTTCAACATAATATGACAAATGTAAAATGAGATAATTCCATTCACTTCTTCACATGGATATTCTACTGGTCGAATAATCACATGCAATATCAAAAACCACATTCATAATGAGGGAATGTATAATGCCAGACATTCTGAAACACTTTGTCAAGGCCTCGTCCAATACGTCTAAAATGATTAAGGCCTTGGCCAAAACCGTAAATCAAATTGGGAAAGGGCCTCTGCCAATTCCTCGTCTAGTTGTCTCATGAGACCTACCGATGCATCGTGGAGCTATAGCGGGCTCCACCCGTCACTTATTAAGTCCAATACATTCCTCATATGAATAGGTTTAAACATATCATAAACCATAACATAATCGTATCACATAAACCATTCATAAAGGAAACATAACATTTCCACATTTCAATCACAAGATATCAATACAACACATTTTTATAATACAAACGCTTTCAAAACCATTTTCAATACCAAAGTAAAAGAAAGTTAAAACTTTGTATTTATTTTTCATTAAAAAAAATATGGCTTGTAGAGGAAGCCGAAACTCAAATAATGGGCACGGCGGCGGAGAAGTCATTGTCACCGCATAAGTACAGAAAGAAAAACATTCCCTTTTGTCGTTTAGCAAAACGCTTCGTATAAAAAAGATTCCTTTTGAATAAATATAAAAGTCAAAGGGGTTTATACACCGTATAAAAGAAAGTTGTGTATAAAACCAAATATGCCTCAATGAAAGGGGATTGAGACGAAGTCCTTAAAAATATCATTTTTAAAATAAAATAGATCTATTATGTGTATTCACTATAGTTACACATAAAGAAAGTAAAAATACAAAATAAGACATAATAATATCATGACATAATTTGAAAGTAGGAGATTAACCCAAAGAATGGATGTTGGGTTAAGAATTTCCCTTACCTTGTGTCCGACTTGACTCAACCATTATTTAACCTCCTGAATAATAAACTAGAGTTAATATATACCTTATTAAGAACCATTTTCAATTTCATTATCCTTTTTATATCACTTATTACAATGTTATGAATATTATGTAATTATTTAAGTTAATAACGATCGTTTTGTCGATCTTTGGTAACTTGAGTCAACAATAATCTTCTTATAATTACAAGTTGTTCATGTGGTAGAATATCTATTATATCCAGAATTATATTAATGATTTAGATGTCATATATATCTTATATATCCAGTATATACATTCATTTATAATATTACGTAACATTTAGAGGTAAGAAATGAAATGCATCGTTCATGGAGACGGTAAGCCGTACGTACGCATGAACGCCACTTTCATTTCAATTTCATATTTAATGGAACTAAATCATAATGATATAAATGTATAATATAATTCCAGTATAATATAGTGTATAATACCATTTACTCCATCCTTTATACATCCCACATATGGCATTAACGATTCAAATCACTTTGAGGGGGCAGTAGTCCGCACTTCCTAAAATGAAATTATCGCGTTTTACCCATAATGGAAATCATAAACTATAACATAAATTAGAAATACAGAAGAATAAGTAAAAAATAAACATATTATATATCATATATAAAAATAGTGACATCTTAATGGCCACCTTTTAAGGTGTTATATGAGTGTTGAACAATCATCGTTTCGTGAGGCAGAAATTCGCAATCCACAGAAACCGTATGTTCTGTAACCATTAGATGTAGGTGTGTGTAAGTGTAGCTCGAATACTTCTTATAAAAACATCCTAGTATATTTAGGATACTGGTTTTGTTACAAAATAAATGAATAAAAAGAGTTTAGGGGGTTGGAGAAGAAAAATAAAACAAAACAACATTAGAGAAGACATTACCTCAAAATCGGGTAACTCTTTTTGATTTGAGCCAAAGGCTTCCTTGGGAAGAGTTCTGCCCAAAGTAAGGATTCTAGGAGTAATAGGGGGAAGTTGGGAGAGTATTTAGGAAGATTTTGTCCGAGCCAAATGGCTTGAAAGTGTAAATGAGGTGGGAGAGGTGGGGGCCTTTTATAAGTGGAGAGGAGGGGCACTTTTGGAAAGATTGAAATGTTACATTATTTCACAATGATTTTCGGATTATAAAGGTCCCACACTTATATAATTCGAGTCTAAGGTGATAAGGTTTCGAAATATCCTCATCCAATAGGCTTTGGACAAGTGTAAGCCTTGGATTTTGCATTATCTTCTCATTTTATTTAAATCGTTAAATAATGAGGTCATCGCTGCATCATAATGATGTCATGAATAATTTAATTTATTTAATGTCTAAAAATTATAAAAAAAATACTATGATGTAGGAAAACTTTTTATATTTCTAATGAATATTTATAGACAAAATTTGGACTTGTGTAACCCCACTTAAAAACTGTTTTAGTAAAATAACTCATGTTTGTGTCAATTAAATTTTAACATTAAATAAATATATATTAATGTCATTTTCCAACTAAAGTGGCTCCATTATGTCCCCAAGTTGACCCATGGGTTGTCTTGGTCGGCCATGACTCATCCAATAGGAGTAGGACAAGTTTCATGCACATCTCATATTATTAAAACATTATTTGTACCTTAAACTACACTAATTACCTCTAATCGCGATTAAGAACTTAAAAGTTACTATTTACCAAAAAATTATTTTAATCTCATTGAACCACATTTTACTTCTTAATGAAAAACATGTATGTCGGATTTTTGAAAATCAAATCACAGAAGTGGTAATATTTCATTTAAACGAAAAATCAGTTATTTAACTACCACTTAGTGGTTTCACTATTCATCAAAAATTGAAGTTTTTCAAAACAATGCCAAAATTTCACCCTAAGCTATAATTGATATTCCGAATTCAAAAATGATGTCTATTTTCAAAAATTCCAAACATAAAATCTGCATTAGTTAATTTTATAATTAATTCCCGCTGTCACAACAAATAGCGTGTTTTTAAGAAACAATTTATATCAAAAGATTGGCAATTGTTTATGTCCAATTACAATGTTAAATTAATTCTAATGACCACCATTGGATAAAATGGTAAAAATATATTCTAATTATACTTTAAAACCACTAAATAGTATAATTTACCACTATAGATTATTTTGATTAAAAAATTTGTTTTTAAGTATTTTTCACTATTCATAAAAAATTAGAAGTTCTTAGAAAAATACCAAAAATTCAACATAGGCTAATTTCGATATTCCGAATCCTAAAATGAAGTCCATTTTGAAATATAAAATTTCTATAATTTTAAAAAGTGGTTATTACTATTCATAACTGCTACTTTTATTAGTCGCGGTGTTTTAGAACTCGAAGTTGCGTACAATGCAAGTCATTGCATTATTGAATGAGAAGTGTATCATGGAAGCTCGGGGTGTTACTTTCTCACCTCCTTCAATAAATTGCGTCCTCGCAATTTGAAATTTTTCTTTGAAAATAAAAGTTTGAAAAGAGAAAATACCTTTGAGGAAAACCCACATCGGAAATATGGTTAATAAATATATAACATTAAAAGAAAGCAGGATAAGTACAAAGGTCACCCGATATAGCCCATTCTAGGATTATATGAAAATATGGATATGGAGGAGAAACAAACCATCAAGGTCTGATGGAGAGTTATAGAAAACAGGATTAGGAGAAAGTTTAACCACAAGAAAATCACAAACTTGTGATTGGTTAAACGGTCATTGAATCCCCAGTTGGAAAAGTTAACCGACAACATTTTTGTTTTAAGTTACCTTTTATAATGTTGAGGAATTTATTTAGGAGATTTACTAAGAACGTAAGGGAATATACATACTTGTTATGTATAATTTCATTCGTTAATTAATTTTTACCACAAACCCATCTTTTACTCCAAATGGTAACAGAACTCAAAAATATTCTATTTATCCTAATTGTATAAGGTTCAAAATGTTAACACATACCATTTAGATTAGTAAAACTATTTTGTAATAACCAGGGACTTCCTGTAGGCTAGTGGTAGGAAATAAAGGCTTGTCGCACTATGGTTGTGGGTTCGATTCCTGCAGCTTTGTCCGACGCGACGGGTTATTCCCCACCCTGCAGGTTGTCCTTTTCCTAAAACTATAGTATTATAATATTCCAAAAATAATCTTCAGAAATTCTTTAACCTTAAACAATACTATCCATGGTTCAACTTAATCAATTCCAACCTTAATAGTTATCCAAAATACCTCCATCCAGACTTTCTCTAAAAGGTCTCTAAATTCCAAAATCAATTGTAACATCAGATTCCCCAAACAAAGAAAAGTTTCTCTTATTGTCACATACTAAAAATATGATTACCTTAATCATATTAAAACCTTACTGAAATCAACAAGTACTGCAGTACAATCTATATATATATATATCACATTATTCTTGTAACCAGAATATAATCCTTGAGTCCAAAAGCACCAATACATTAATTATTCCGCTTCAACTGTAGTCACAGCATAAGATTGGCCTTGATCCCTTGTCCTTTTCTGAGGTAAGTTTCCTTGACGCTTAGGAAATTCATTTTCATAATGCCCTGTTTCCCTACAATTGTAGCATTCAACTTTGACAGCCTCTTTCTTTCCCTTGCAATCACGAGCCTGGTGAACCTTTTCTCCACATTTATAACAAACTCCCATTCCTTTTAGGAAAGTACCAGGGTGATTCTTCCCACAATTATCACATAATGGAAAATCATTGTTTCCCTTTTTCCCTTTATCTGTCTCTTGTTCCACCATTCTCTTCTTCTCTTGCTTTACTTTGTTGTCATAAGACTTAGAGAATTCCTTTTCTGTCTTGATAGCACACGAGACAATATCTTCGTATGATAAGAAGGATTGTGATACTAAAGCTCGACGGAGAAATGGTTTTAACCCATCAAAGAAACGATCAATCTTACTCCTTGGGTTACGTATATAATCGGCAGCATGCCTCACTATCCTTGTAAAGTTAGCCTCATACATTGCGACATTCTCATCCTCCTTCTGCCTCAAACTCAGAAATTGCCTTTCCATATCTGCTCGATGGTCACAAGGAAAATATTTTCCTAAAAACAGATCTTTCAACTCCCTCCATTCCATATTCGATACGTCATCATCTTCCTTTGTGTTTTGAATCAGCGACCACCACTGACTTGCATCTCCAGTGAGGCGGTAAACTGCCATGACAACCTTCTCCCTTTTGCTACTCCCCAAGGCATGGAATATTTTCTCTAAAGAGTTTATCCATTGCTCAGATACTAACGGATTTGTACCCCCATTGAAGGTTGGTGGTTGTTTCCTCATGAAACGGTCTAGCATTGATCCTCCACGTTGCGGATCAGGGTGCTCCATACGGGTAAGGTTATTATTCATAACCTGAGTAAGTTGTCCCAGTATGGTGATTAGCTGATCGGCACTGGTTGCATCACCAGCCCCACTATAATTATCTTGAGCAAGAGGGAAATCCCTACATGGAGTGCGTGCATTGATACGGTTTCCATTTCTTCCACTAGGTGCCATTTCTTAACAATGGCATAAACTAGATCAGTTTATAAATCAAAATACATAATCCCATACTTATAAAACACTTAACATAAATTGAACTATTTATGGATATAATCCATAATCATAAAAAGAAATGTTTCCTTTGAGGAAGTATATACTCATAACCCTTCATAGTGGTTTGTAAAGAAAATGAGAATTATCCTAAGCATATCCCCCGGGAGTGTCGTAACCAAGAGTAAAGCAAGGCCCGTTTTCGTGCACCAGTTCCCGTTCGAGTCTAGCTCAAAGCGGTGTTTTCGGGTTTTACCCCTAGGTACATCTGTGCCAGAGCCGCCTCTACCTGCTCGTATACAGACAGGGATGTATTGCTCGGAAAACTCACAAAATCTCTACAATAACAAAATTCTAGGAAGTTCTTCTATACTAATCCTCAAAGTCTATCTTTGTGCTATGTGCTCTAATCAGAGATTATCTAAATCTAGCTTCCAAGGTTAGTACTAAACTGCCTCTGATACCAACTGTAACGCCCCGACCCCAGCTACCCAGAGTCGGTGCATTACTTTGTAACATTGGCATGATCACAAAAGATCAAGTCTCGAAAGACCGATTAGTTTAGTAGCCTTGGAAACACTAGATACATTCGTAAACGTTACATTACATCATAAAGTGAAAAACTAATAACAAAGTCTTCATAGTCCAAACTCATATCCTCTTATGACTATCCCTGCAGGTCATTCATATAATACTTCTTCACATCCTGGAAAATATTAAAACATTGAAAGGGGTGAGCTCAGATGCTCAGTAAGGATAACAATATTGCAGAAGCTTTCATAAATAAACATCAACATTTAAGGCAATGTATAACTAAAACAAAAGCCTTTTAAACATGAACTTCAACATAATATGACAAAAGTAAAATGAGATAATTCCATTCACTTCTTCACATGGATATTCTACTGGTCGAATAATCACATGGAATATCAAAAACCACTTTCATAATGAGGGAATGTATAATGCCAGACATTCTGAAACACTTTGTCAAGGCCTCGGCCAAGACGTCTAAAATGATTAAGGCCTCGGCCAAAACCATAAATCAAATTGGGAAATGGCCTCGGCCAATTCCACGTCTAGTTGTCTCATGAGACCTACCGATGCATCGAGGAACTATAGTGGGCTCCACCCGTCACTTATTAAGTCCAATACATTCCTCATATGAATAGGTTTAAACATATCATAAACCATAACATAATCGTATCACATAAAACATTCATAAAGGAAACATAAAATTTCCACATTTCAATCACAAGATATCAATACAACACATTTTTATAATACAAACGCTTTCAAAACCATTTTCAATAGCAAAGTAAAAGAAAGTTAAAACTTTGTATTTATTTTTCATTAAAAAATAGATGGCTTGTAGAGGAAGCCGAAACTCAAATAATGGTCACGGCGGCGGAGAAGCCATTGTCGCCGCATAAGTACGGAAAGAAAAACATTCCCTTTTGTCATTTATCAAAACGCTTCGTATAAAAAAGATTCCTTTTGAATAAATATAAATGTCAAAGGGGTTTATGCACCGTATAAAAGAATGTTGTGTATAAAACCAAATATGCCTCAATGAAAGGGGATTGAGACGAAGTCCTTAAAAAGATAATTTTTAAAATAAAATAGATCTATTATGTGTATTCACTATAGTTACACATAAAGAAAGTAAAAATACAAAATAAGACATAATAATATCATGACATAATTTGAAAGTAGGAGATTAACCCAAAGAATGGAAGTTGGGTTAAGAAGTTCCCTTACCTTGTGTCCAACTTGACTCAACCGTTCTTTAACCTCCTGAATAATAAACTAGAGTTAATATATACCTTATTAAGAATCATTTTCAATTTCATTATCCTTTTTATATCACTTATTACAATGTTATGAATATTATGTAATTATTTAAGTTAATAACGATCGTTTTGTCGATCTTTGGTAACTTGAGTCAACAATAAACTTCTTATAATTACAAGTTGTTCATGTGGTAGAATATCCATTATATCCAGAATTATATTCATGATTTAGATGTCATATATATCTTATATATCCAGTATATACATTCATTTATAATATTACGTAACATTTAGAGGTAAGAAATGAAATGCACCGTTCATGGAGACGGTAAGCCGTACGTACGCATGAACGCTAATTTCATTTCAATTTAATATTTAATGGAACTAAATCATAATGATATAAATGTATAATATAATTCTAGTATAATATAGTGTATAATACCATTTACTTCATCCTTTATACATCCCACATATGGCATTAACGATTCAAATCACTTTGAGGGGGCGGTAGTCCGCACTTCCTAAAATGAAATTATCGCGTTTTACCCATAATGGAAATCATAAAGTATGCCATAAATGAGAAATACAGAAGCAAAAGTAAAACATAAAAATATTATATATCATATATAGAAATAGTGACATCTTAATGGCCACCTTTGAAGGTGTTATATGAGTGTTGAACAATCATCGTTTCATGAGGCAGAAATTCGCCATCCACAGAAACCGTATGTTATTTAACCATTAGATGTAGGTGTGTGTAAGTGTAGCTCGAATACATCTTATAACAACATCCTAGTATATTGAGGATACTGGTGTTGTTACAAAAGAAATGAATAAAAAGAGTTTAGGGGGTTCATGAAGAAAAATAAAACAAAACAACATTAGAGAAGACATTACCTCAAAATCGGGTAACTCTTTTTGATTTGAGACAAAGGCTTCCTTGGGAAGAGTTCTGCTCAAAGTAAGGCTTCTAGGAGAAAGAGTGGGATGTTGGGAGAGTATTTGGGCAGAGGTTGGCCGAGCCAAATGACTTGAAAGTGTAAATGAGGTGGGAGAGGTGGGGGCCTTTTATAAGTGGAGAGGAGGGGCACTTTTGGAAAGATTGAAATGTTACATTATTTCACAATGATTTTCGGATTCTAAAGGTCCCAAACTTATATAATTAGAGTCTAAGGTGATAAGGTTTCGAAATCTCCTCATCGAATAGGCTTTGGACAAGTGTAAGCCTTGGATTTTGCATTATCTTCTCATTTTATTTAAATCGTTAAATAATGAGGTCATCGCTGCATCATAATTATGTCATAAATAATTTAATTTATTTAATGTATAAAAAATATAAAAAAATACTATGATGTAGTAAACCTTTTTATCTTTCTAATGAATATTTATAGACAAAATTTTGACTTGTGTAACCCCACTTAAAAACTGTTTTAGTAAAATAACTCATGTTTGTGTCAATTTAATTTTAACATTAAATAAATATATATTAATGTCATTTTCCAACTAAAGTGGCTCCATGAGGTCCCCAATTTGACCCATGGGTCGTATTGGTCGTCCATGACTCATCCAATAGGAGTAGGACAAGTTTCATGCTCATCTCATATTATTAAAACATTATTTGTACCTTAAACTACACTAATTACCTCTAATCGCGATTAAGAACTTAAAAGTTACTATTCACCAAAAATTATTTTAATCTCATTGAACCACATTTTACTTCTTAATGACAACCATGTATGTAGGATTTTTGAAAATCAAATCACAGAAGTGGTAATATTTCATTTAAACAAAAAATCAGTTATTTAACTACCACTTAGTGGTTTCACTATTCATCAAAAATTGAAGTTTTTCAGAACAATGCCAAAATTTCACCCTAAGCTATAATTGATATTCCGAATTCAAAAATGATGTCTATTTTACAAAATTCCAAACATATAAGTTGCATTAGTTAATTTTAAAATTAATTACCGCTGTCACAACAAATAGCGTGTTTTTAAGAAACAATTTATATCAAAAGATTGGCAATTGTTTATGTCCAATTTCAATGTTAAATTAATTCTAATGACCACCATTGGATAAAATGGTAAAAATATATTCTAATTATACATTAAAACCACTAAATTGTATAATTTACCACTATAGATTATTTTGATTAAAAAAGTTGTTATTAAGTATTTTTCACTATTCATAAAAAATTAGAAGTTCTTAGAAAAATACCAAAAATTCAACATAGGCTAATTTCGATATTCCGAATCCAAAAATGAAGTCCATTTTGAAATATAAAATTTCTATAATTTTAAAAAGTGGTTATTACTATTCATAACGGCTACTTTTATTAGTCGCGGTGTTTTAGAACTCGATGTTGCGTACAATGCAAGTCATTGCATTATTGAATGAGAAGCGTATCATGGAAGCTCGGGGTGTTACATGTTTGGGGTGCCTCTCCAACAAATAAGAGATGCTTTCTACCCCATTCAAACCATGCGGTACCTCGGTTCCCTCGCTAGAATGGATTCCCCCAACTAATGTGGGTCTCTCACAAGTTTTTTTTCTTTAACATTGTTTGGTATGATTCCCATCCTTATATTATACATAGAAATGAGCCTTCATTTTGTCTTTGGGACCTACCAAAGGTTCATCAACTCATCATCCCCATGGCCTCAGCTGTGGTCAAGTAATTATTAACTTAATCTATATGATGTCTATTTTAAGTTACTTATATAATGGTGGGCCCCAAAGTCCCTCATTCACACCAACTCTATTACATCACCATGTTAATATTGTCCACCTTGAAAATTCCCCTCTTTGTTCCAACACCCAATACCTCAAAATAAGAGCTGATTGTCTAGGAAACACATCCTTGAAATGTTTTTAGTATGTCAAAAACATCCAAACATTAAATATTATGTGATATTCTCTATGGACTATGTTATGCAGTGTGTGGATCTCTATATCTCTCATTCAAATTGGGCTATTCATAGAATCATGATATAAATATCCTCTTGAGGAACTCCCCCTCACTTTGTTTTGGAAATATATGACCATATACTAAGAACCATAGTCTGAGCCTCATGATATTAAAGTATATATTGTCCTTATTAGGAAGGTGTGGTTTGGCATCAGGACCCCTGTCACGACCCGACCCTACCTGGGCTCGAGCCGCAACAACCCCAGGACAACCTCCATAGGCCAGGGGCTGGCGACCAGCGCCGAAGGCACAACAACTCGGGCAGGCCTTTGCCTAAGTACCTGTACACACACATGCAGCAAACTCAATGCAAAAGTGCAGAGTAAAAGAAAGAATAATTAGAGTAAAAAGAAAAACTGCTATATATAAACCACGATGTGCATCGACCTCTAATAGTACAATGTATAGGGCTGAAAAGGAAAAAAGGGGAAAAACACACACCCAACCAGAAAAGCGCCACAACCCGGCAACAGGTAAACAAAAGAAACAGCTCACGAGTCTCCCACCTGGAACCCGGCCATGACCACCGTACGCGGTCCAAGCTCCCAAGCTCTTACGCTCCACTGAAGTCACGCTCCACCTGTCCGTCGTCTGCAAGGGAACACCAAGTGCGGGAAAAGCCCATGTAGGGGTGAGTATAAAAATACTCAGTAGGATACCCCGAAGGCTCGAGGGAGCAACAAAAGGAGGAACCGAAGGGTGAGCAATAGAGCGAACAGAAAAGTAGAGGAGTATAACTGAAAGGGCAGAAAGGGGGTACAAAAAAGAGTCCATCTCAACCCAACACGAGAAAGGAAGGTAGACTCGTCCAGGCACAAGGAGCTGGAAACGGTGAGAAGACGAACTTCTCGTCGAGTCTTCGCTACCTTTAGTAGGAGAGTAGACTCGTCCAACCATGAGATGCTTGACACGGAAAGCATGTGGCATACCACGCACGTCTTCGCCTCTCCTGGAAGGAGAGTAGCCAAATCCCAAGGAGTGGGTACCGGAAACAAGGTATATACATGTCTATATGATCAACCAGAAACCCGAACAACGCCGTAAGGGGATCTTCGTCCCGTAGCTCAGCCCAAGAAAAGAGTAGCCAAAAGTCCCAGACATAACACCATCGATGCCTAGCATCCCGCACGTCTGCCCTGAACTGCAATCCAAGGGAATCAGTAACCGCACCTTGATACTATCCACTTTGGGCGGCACTGACTCGCCCACACAGTTTTAGATCGCGTCACAAGAATGCGTCTCAGTGGTGAAAGCGCCACTCGTACATGAGAGTTCTAGGAAAGTCAAACCACACCTCATCACTTCCCTGCAGTCGAGAGGTCTCCTCAAAGTCAAGCTGTTCCATCACCAACCCGTACAATTAAGGGTCCCGCTCCGGTAATCACGGAGGTAAGCCACAGACTAGCCTAGTCGAGAAGACTGAGTCTGGAATGCTAACAGGTGTCCCACTGCCCAGCCCTGCTGGAGGGTAATTCATAACCAAATATCAGGTGACCCACTGCCCAGCCCTGCTAGAGGGTAAACCCTAATACATCAACCGGCGACCCACTGCCCAGCCCCGCTGGAGGGTAGGCCATAAGACGTCATCAGGCGACCCATTGCCCAGCACCGCTGGAGGGTAGACCATAACACATCATCAGGAAACCCACTGCCCAGCCCCGCTGGAGGGTAGACCTGGAATAAGTCGACAGGTGACCCACTGCCCAGTTGTGCTGGAGGGTAGACCTGGAACTAGATGACGGGTGAACCATTGCCTAGCCCCGCTGGAGGGTAGACCCTAAGAGGTCGTCGGGTGACCCACAGCCCAGTCTCTGCTGTAGGGTAGACCCTAGTAGCGTCGGGTGACCAACTGCCCAGTCTCTGCTGGAGGGTACACCCTAGTAGCTTCGGGTGACCCACTGCCCAGTCTCTGCTGGAGGGTAAACTCTAGAAGTCGATGACTACCCCACTTCCTAGCCCCGCTGGAGGGTAGAACTCAAAACTGCTCTAGCTATCTCCACCAGAGGGCACAACACTGGCCAACCGAACACGGAGTAGGTATCGCGCAACCACCCAACTCCAGCACAGCTCACCCAAAGGGTTTCAGCGCCTGTTCCATCACGGGGTGACACTAGCACTACTACTGGCCATTCCATCGAGAACAAAACCAGGGGGAGACCACTCAACCCTGCTGGTCAAACAAATAAACAATGGGACCCTCTACGCTGCGAGAGGTCCAAGTACGCAAAGCAGAACCTAGCACGCACGTGGGGACCACACAACGTGTGGCCCCATCTCAACCCCAACTAAATGCACCAACGTTCTCAGGTACGAACAACCACACATACCTCCAAGCGCTCTCGTATACTCCCAGAGTATACCACGTCTCCAGCCCAAGGGATATCATGCACACAGCACCCAACGTCAACGTGAAGGCGTGACATAACAACTCCACCTCAAAGGCCTAGGCACAACAAACCACATCTCGTGAACCATTCACATCACTCTCCCAAGAGTGATCGGTCACACGCCAAGGGTCCTCTACAAACAAGGTAGGGCGAACCACCACTGAAGCACCATCCATGCTTCCACATTTAACAATATCACGCAAGAGGCTCTGCACAACCAAATGGATCGCACCGTGGTAATCCTCGCAGAAAAACACACATGATCGAATACTAACTTTCCTCCAACGGATATCCGATAGAAAAGTCACCAACACCGTCTCACGCCCGAACGACGTCCTGTGATCCCGAGCCTCGGCCCCGAAAATAGTCGGGCGCATCACACCATCGCGATCCCCTCGGGAAAACATGACAAAAGCACTACTCACTTGAGTGCAATGGATATCCCGAGAAAAAGATGCATTCCGGCGCACCGCACACAAGTAGTGCCACGTGGGACCCACATCCCGGTCCCAAAACTCAACGAACGGATCGCACCATTTAGATCCTCTAAAAAAAGCACACCATATGGACTATTCACTTATCCAAAATAGTTTCCCAATGATAAAGCTAGAAAATCATCGTCGACGCACAAACAGTCCACGTCGGCCCCACACCATCGTGCCAAATTAGCGCAGGCAGATTGCACCATTGCAATCCCCTCGGAAAAACACCCAACATCGACTGCTCGCACGCCCCGAACGGACGTCCGACGAAAAAGTCGTGAAACGCTACATGCAGCTCGAAAGACGGGCCATGGGGCCCGCACCTCAACTTCGTCTTCAATGCCAGAAACCACCCTGGAAAACTCCGCCTCGACGCCAGGGTTCCAACACCACTAACGGTGCTTAAAACAGACGTCAGACGCGTCTGCGCCATCCAAAACAAAAACCCCTGAAGAAAGGACTAACCCCTCGTCGTACGTGTTGCGCCACCGACAACCCCTATCTCGGGAATTATATTTTCCCAGGACTATTTCAAAAAGTCTTACCCGATGACAGGAGTTCACTGCCGCAGACGGTAAGCAAAACAGACGTCTGTAACGAATGTTACGGACGTCCGATGACTAAGGGGGCAAGGCCTCTTGGGCTGGACCGGCCTGGACCGGCCGGTCCGCCCGGCCCAGCCCGTCCCGCGGTTCGCCCGCGCGGGCTGGCCGTGGACCCGCGGTCCACTTCCACACCGACCGGCCTAAAGACTGGTCACCTCTCACGCAGAGACCCACCTTTGGCGGGTCTCGGTCTGGCCGCGGGGTCGCACAGCGTGACCCCAGTCGTCGCTCCGTGCCGCGGAGCTCCTCCGCAGGCTGGCACCCTCGCCCTGGCGCCGACGACCGCCGCCCTCCTGAAGCGCGGCCGACACCTGCAGCCTGAAGGCCGGCCACCACGCCGCCTACAGCCTGGACCGCCGCGCCACTCGAGAGCCAGAGCTCGCCTGGACCGCCAGAAAACTCCAACAAACCCGCAAACTTCGGCGAGCATTTGCGATCATCTCCGAGCTCGGATTTCCATTCCGAAAGAAGCGATAGAAAGAACAAAAAATGCTCTACGCATCCATGGTCTTTGATTGCAAATTTGATGAAAAAACGACATAACGAATTTAGGACGAACATGGTGCGGGAAATTAAAATATATACGCACGATCCTACCTCTTGTGCTTCGCCCGAAGCTTCGCCGCACGATCCGTTGCCTTGCCGGAGCTGCCTCGCCGGAGCCTCCTCGCCGGAGGTGGAGGCCGAGAGGAAAAGGATGGGATTCCAGGGGAGGGAGAAATGGGGGAGAAGAGAGGGGGGGAGTTTAGGTTAATTCAATAAATTAATTAACCTAAACACCCTCCCGCGGCCCTGTACCCGAACTCCCGACGGGGTCGGGATTTAGCCTCTCCTAGGCTAAGAACCACGCTCTGAGCGCAACGGAGGTCTCGGAATTTTATTCTGAGACCCGGTTCAAAAGTTATTAAACTTAGCGCCCGAGGCCGCCAAATTACGAAAACTCCCTTGGGGCCATTTTTCACAAATGGCCCGCGCCCGCGAAACTTACACCCCTCCTAGGGTAAATGGCATGCTCTGAACTCAACCGTGCCATCAGTTTTCCAATCCGAGCCACAGTTTAAGAGATACCTGCATTTCAACATTAAATGAATAAATTAATTAATTAATTTATCCATTTAACATTCCAGAAGCGGGCGAGGGGTCCAAACGTCCTGCATCGACATGTTTTATGTCGTTTCTAGGGTAAACACCCCATTCCGGACCCATCCGTACACTCGGATCTCTGATCCATAACTCCATTTAGGAGTTATCCCATTTATTTAGCGTTTCCAGTGTGAACACACTGAAATTTTAATTCCGACCACTCCAGGGCTCGGAATCGCACACCGTCTGAAGGCGCTGCTCTGGAATATCATCAAGAATATTCAAAAGTCTTTCACAGCAAAAACTGGGTTCTTACATCATTCCCTCCTTCAATATTTTCATCCCCGAAAAGAAAAACTGGGGAGCAACATAGGGTACTAAGCTCACACCGGGCATTCTCATACCCAGAAGAACCCATGCACAGCTCTGCGTCACCGCACACAGACCAAAGGATTGATATGTCCATGCTAGGTCGGCCCTTGCCAATGTCATCCACCCATTCCAGACTTTGGGGTTAGGTCAAGGCGGTAGGGTACCTCGCCATCCCTTTGCACGGTCTCAAACGGCCCGAAGGCCCTCGGGGGTATCTCACCTCCCCTGTCAAACCTCTACGTCGCACGCCGCGACTGGAATCACCTCTTGGGCATGAGACAAGGCCCGGTGATTCCCTCCTTCAGAATATCCATATGGTTAAGCACCCAAGGATATCTGCTCACACAAGATTCCACAGACGATATCTCTCAACCAAGACTCTCTTACACGCTCGGAAGCGAAGTAGTCAACACTGTTGACGAAAGGAAAAGGTCTCACAAATTTTCCCTTAACGACACAAGGTTACACCCGACGCCCTACGTCACCCTGGTAACACCTCAAACAAGGAACAGGGAGAAACGCATTTCACACGCATAGCCTAAAAATTCTACTGCAAGAAGTAGAAGAGTCGCAAGGGGTACCTCTCACCATCCCATGCTCTGTAGGATCGTAGCATCAAAGCTCGCGGCTGTCTATAGTCCCAACTATTAGCTCTTGGAGCCTGACGTGGACAACCTAGTAGTGATGGGGAGATCTCGTAAAGTCATCCCCCACTACCAGCTTCTTCGGCTTCTCTACTATCACCACCTCCCTGGGTAGTACTCTGATCACGGTGCTACCTCTGCCGTGGTGGTGCACCTGCGGCCTGCCCAAAGCTCTCAGCAACTCGGGTCGTGTAGTCTCGTGCCAAGTGACCTCGCCCGTCACAAGCATAGCACCGACTCTCTTTGGGTTGCACTGGTTCCATCCAGTGCCACTGTGGTGTACGACCACGCCCCTGAGTCCGGTTGTCAGTAAGCCACCTGTGCCGAGTTTCTTCTTGCTAACGCCCACTAGCTGCGGCAGACGTCTCGGCTCCAACGTTCCTGCTGCCACTACCAACTCCAGAACGTTACAGGAATCCCTCTGTCACCAGCGCCTTCTCTAGCACCCGGACATATGTGGAAATTCCCAAGGGTACTATGATAGCATGAATCTCTCAATAGAGACCCTGCTTAAACTTCCACGCTCGGAAGTTGTCTTCATGAACCAAGTCCGGGTAAAAGCGTGAACGGTCTGCAAAACTAGCCGTGTACTCAGCCACCATCATCCCTCCCTGCTGAAACTACAGGAGCTCTTGAATCCGAACGGAGCGCAATCAGGAGGGAAAAAACTCCTCACGAAACCACAACTGAAAGTCGCTCCGCGAAAGCGACAACTCGTCAAGAAACTAAGTCATCAGACTCCACCAATTCCAAGATGCTCCATGAAAAACGGCGGCTTCCAAAGCCACTCTCTAATCTGTCGGTGTCTGCACAAGCCTGAAAAGGCAAACCACTGTCTCTAGCCAAACCTTTGCTGCCTGAGGGTCTGTCTCACCACTGAACCTCAGTGGCCTCTGCCGCTGGAACTCACGGAGGGCGCTCAATATGCGCTCAAGCTCAGCCTGCTCTACTGAAACTGCCTGCTACTCAACAGGTGGGGGTGCTGCTACCAGCCCACCCGGAGAATGGGCTCGCATGATGGGACCTGGATCGTGGCCTCATAGCTCACAGGGTCTTCGTCACGCAACAAAGCGGGTATCCTGGCTGGCTGTCCTCGCGGAGACATCCTAAATATTATCAAGGAGTGCCGCGGTCAGATGGGCATATATGTGTATACCAATAGCAACGATGGGGAGCTGACTCGATAAGGAAAGTCAAAGACTCAATCCTATGTGATGCACAAACAAATTTTCCTTACAACAAGTGTCTCAGCATGCCGAGTCGACAAGAAGGTTATCAGGGTCCTGGTGAATGGATACGTCAGCCGCCGCACCATCACTGAACTCCCTGGATTGAGAGCCACTCTCGAGACACGTTAACACTGTTTCCCTAAATCCCAACCAATTCCTCTTTTAGGGACGTCCAAACAACGTCCCATGGAACGAACCACCTCTGATACCACTTTGTCACGACCCGACCCTACCCGGGATCGAGCCGCAACTACCCCAGGCCCACCTCCGTAGTCCAGGGGCTGGCGACCAGTGCCGAAGGCACAATTACTCGGGGAGGCCTTTTCCTAAGTACCTGTACACACTCACTCAGCAATCTAAATGCAAAAGTGCAAAGTAAAAGAAAGAACACGCAGAGTAAAAAAGAACAACTGATATATATAAACCACGATGTGCATCGACCACTAACAGTAAAAAGCACACCGCTGAAAAGGAAAAAGGGGAAAAACACGCGCCCAACCAGAAAAGCGCCACAACTCAGCAATAGGTAAACAAAATAAACAGTTCACGGGTCTCCCACCTGGAACCCGGCCATGACCACCGTACGCGGTCCAATCTCCCAAGCTGCTACGCTCCACTGATTTCACGCTCCACTTGTCCGTCATATGCAAGGGCACACCAAGTGCGGGAAAAGCCCAAAAAGGGGTGAGTATAAAAATACTCAGTAAAATACCCCGAAAGCTCGAGGGAGAAACAAAAGTGGGTACCGAAGGGTGAGCAGTAGAGTGAACAGAAAGGTAGAGGAGTATAACTGAAAGGGAAGAAAGGGGGTACAGAAAAGAGTCCAGCTCAACCCAACAAGAGAAAGGATGGTAGACTCATCCAGGCACAAGGAGCTGGAAACAGTGAGAAGATGAACTTCTCGTCGAGACTTCGCTACCTTTAGCAGGAGAGTAGACTCATCCAACCATGAGATGCAAGACATGGAAAGCATGTGGCATACCCCGTGCATCTTCGCCTATCCTGGAAAGAGATTACCAAAAACCCAAGGAGTGGGTACCGGAAAAAAGGTATATACATGTCTGTATGCTCAACCAGAAACCCGAACAACGTCGTAAGGGGATCTTCGTCCCGTAGCTCAGCCCAAGAAAAGAGTAGCCAACTGTCCCAGACATAACACCATCGATGCCTAGCATCCCGCATGTCTGCCCTGAACCTCAAGCCAAGGGGCTCAGTCACCGCACCTTGATACTATCCTCTTTGGGCGGCACTGACTCGCCCGCATGGTTTTAGATCACGTCACAAGAACGCATCTTGGTGGGGAAAGTGCCCCTCGTACTTGAGAGTTCTAGGAAAGTCAAACCACACCTCATCACTGCCCTGTAGTCCAGAGGTCTCCTCAAAGTCAAGTCGTTCCATCACCGACCCATACAACCAAGGGTCCCGCTCCGGTAATCACGGAGGTAAGCCACAGACTAGCCTAGTCGAGAGGACTGAGTCTGGAATGCTAACAGATGTCCCACTGCCCAGCCCCGCTGGAGGGTAATTCATAACCAAATATCAGGTAACCCACTGCCCAGCCCTGCTGGAGGCTAAACCCTAATAAATCAACCGGAGACCCACTGCCCAGCCCCGCTGAAGGGTAGACCATAAGACGTCATCAGGCGACCCACTGCCCAGCCCCGCTGGAGGGTAGACCATAACACATCATCAGGCGACCCACTGCCCAGCCCCTCTGGAGGGTAGACCTAGAATAAGTCGACAGGCGACCCACTGCCCAGCCGTGCTGGAGGGTAGACCTGGAACTAGATGATGGGTGACCCACTGCCCAGCCCCGCTGGAGGGTAGACCCTAAGAGGTCGTCGGGTGACCCACTACCCAGTCTCTGCTGGAGGGCAGACCCTAGTAGCGTCGGGTGACCCACTGCCCAGTCTCTATAGGAGGGTACACCCTAGTAGCGTCGGGTGACCCACTGGCCAATCTCTATTGGAGGGTAAACCTTAGAAGTCGATGAGTAACCCATTGCCCAGCCCCGATGGAGGGTAGAACTCAAAACTGCACTATCCATCTCCACCGGAGGGCACAACACTGGCCAACCAAACATGGAGTAGGTATCGCGCAACCACCCAACTCCAGCACAGCTCACCCAAAGGGGTTCAGCGCCTGTTCCATCACGGGGTGCCACTAGCACCGCTACCGGCCAATCCATCGAGAAGGAAACTAGGGGGAGACCACTCAACCCTGTTGGTCAAACAAACACACAGAGGGACCCTCTACGCCGCGAGAGGTCCAAGTACGCAAAGCAGAACCCGACACGCACGTGGGGCCCACAAAACGTGTGGCCCCATCTCAACCCCAACTGAACGCACCAATGTTCTCAGGTACGAACAACCACACGTACCTCCAAGCGCTCTCGTATACTCCCAGTGTATACCACGTCTCTAGCCCAAGGGCTATCGTGCACACGGCACCCAACGTCAACGCGAAGGCGTGATGTAACAACTCCACCTCAAAGGCCCACGCACAGCCAACCACATCTCGTGAACCATTCACATCACTCTCCCAAGAGTGATCGGTCACACGCCAAGGGTCCGCTACAAACAAGGTAGGGAGAACCACCACTGAAGCACCTTCCATGCTTCCACATTTAACAATATCAAGCAAGAGGCTCCGCACAACCAAATGGATCGCACCGTTGTTATCCTCGCGAAAAAATACGTGAGATCGACTACTTGCCTCCAATGGATATCTGATAGAAAAGTCACCAACACCATCTCACGCCCGAACGGCGTCCCGTGATCCCGAGCCTCGGCCCCGAATACAGTCGGGCGCATCGCACCATCACGACCCCCTTGGGAAAACACGACAAAAGAACTACTCACTTGAGTGTAACAGATATCCGTAGAAAAAGATGCATTCCGGCACACCACACACGAGCAGTGCCATGTGGGACCCACATCCCGGTCCCGAAACTCAACGAACGGATCACACCATTACGATCCTCTCGAAAAAGCACACAAGATGGACTATTCACTTATCCAGAACGGTTGCCCGATGATAAAGCTAGAAAATCACCGTCGACGCACAAACGGCCCTCGTGGGCCCCACACAATTGTACCAAATTAGGGCGGGTGGATTTCACCATTGCAATCCCCTCGTAAAAACACCCAACATCGACTGCTCGCACGCCCCGAACAGACGTCCGACGAAAAAGTTGTGAAACGCTGCACGCAGCTCGAAAGATGGGCCGTGGGGCCCACACCTCAACTTTGGCTTCAACGCCCAAAACCACCCTAGAAAACTCTGCCTCGACGCCAGGGTTCCAACTCCACTGACGGCACTTAAAATGGACGTCAGACGCGCCCGCACCGTCCAAAACAAACACCCCCGAAGAAATGACTAACCCCTCATCGTACGTGTTGTGCCACTGACGGACCCCGTCTCAGGAATTATAATTGCATGGGACCATCTCAAAAAGTCCTCCCCGACGACAGGAGTTCCCTGCCACAGACGGTAAGCAATACAGACGTCCGTAACGAATGTTACGGACGTCCGAAGTCTAAGGGGGCAAGGCCTCTTGGGCTGGACCGGCCTAGACCGGACGGTCCACCCAGCCCGGGCCGGCTCGCGGTTCGGCCGCGCGGGCCGGCCGTGGACCTGCGGTCCACTTCCCCACTGACCGGCCTGAAGGCCGGTCGCCTCTCATGCAGAGACCTGCCTTTGGCGGGTCTCGGTCTGGCCGCGGGGTCGCACAGCGCGACCCTGGTCGTCGCTCCGTGTCGCGGAGCTCCTCCGCGGGCTGGCGCCCTCGCCCTTGCGCCGACGACCGCCACCCTCATGAAGTGCGGCCGCCGCCTGCCGCCTGAAGGCCGGCCACCACGCCGCCTACAGCCTGGAACGTCGCGCCACTCGGGAAGCCGCCGCGCCGCCGCGCCGCCAGTACCCTGGAACCGAGCTGCCGCCGTGCCGGAGCTCTCCTGGACCGCCAGAAAATGCCAAAAAACCCGCAAACTTTGGCGAGCGTTTGCGATCATCTCCGAACTCGGATTTCCATTCCGAAACAAGCGATAGAAAGAACAAAAAACGTACTACGCATCCATGGGATTTGATTTCAAATTCGATGGCAAAACGACAGAACGAATTTAGGACGAACATGGTGCGGGAAATTAAAATATATACGCACGATCCTACCTCTTGGGCTTCGCCCGAAGCTTCGCCGAACGATCCGCTTCCTTGTCGGAGCTGCCTCATCGGAGCCACCTCGCCGGAGGTGGAGGATGAGAGGGAGAAGAGGGGCTGCCAGGGGAGGGGAAATGGGGGAGAAGAGAGGGGGGGATTTTAGGTTAATTAAATAAATTATTTAACTTAAACACCCTACCGCGGCCCCGTACCCGAACTCCCGACGGGGTCGGGATTTAGCCTCCCCTAGGCTAAAAACCACGCTCTGAGTGCAACAGAGGTCTTGTAATTTTATTCCGAGACCCCATTCAAAAGTTATTAAACTTAGCGCCTGAGGCCGCCAAATTACGAAAACGCCTTTGGGGCCATTTTTCACAAACGGCCCACGCCCGCGAAACTTACACTCCTCCTAGGGTAAACCGCACGCTCTGAACTCAACGGTGCCCTCGATTTTCCAATCCGAGCCACCGTTTAAGAGATACATGCGTTTCAACATTAAACGAATAAATAAATTAATTAATTAATCTGTTTATCATTTAAGAAGCGGGCGAGGGGTCCAAACATCCCGTGCTGACATGTTTTATGTCGTTCCTAGGGTAAACACCCCATTCCGGACACATCCGTACACTTGGATCTCTGATCTGGAACTCCGTTTAGGAGTTATCCCATTTATTTAGCATTTCCAGTTTGAACGCACTAAAATTTTAATTCTGGCCACTCCAGGGCTCAGAATCGCACGCCGTCTGAAGGCGCTGCTCTGGAATATCATCAAGAATATTCCAAAGTCTTTCACTGCAAAAACCGGGTTCTTACAACCCCCTTGTCCCCCATTCATTTCTGGTTTGGATCCATTATTATTCACATATCTCTTTGAGGCACCCAAATTTATTCAAATATTTGGGACCCTAAAATAATATTAATCCTATGTTCCATGAAACAAGACCGTAACATATTTTTTTATAGATCTAATCATTATGAACATAAATTATTTATATCCTTTATAGTCTGAATTATAGGACTTTAAACTACATATCCTAACAAACTAAACACATGATGTGTAAATGATATTCTAGCCCATTTTAATTTGGGATGCCTCATGAGTATGAGATGATAACAAATTTTACCCAATACTATAATAATGGGATTACTCATGACAATTGTGAGAAGACATAAATTATATCACTAGAGAGGATCACCCTTACTAGTGTAGGTCTCTTACCCCATCATGCCTTAGAACAATGTGTGGTTTCATTCCATAAATTCTATGATATATAGGGATGTACAGATTTCTCATCTCTTGGACCAACCAAAAATTTATCGACTCATTATGCCCCTTGGCCCCATATTGGTTCAAACTCTGTCACCATAAACATGGGGTTAATGTCCTTGAACCATTACATTAAAATGTGTGAGAGTTATCTTCCCAGGGATTTATTGTGTGGATTTTGGGTCTCTTGGACACTCATTCGTGTCATTTTTTCACTCTGTCAATCAACACATGTCCATTTGGGATATTAAACCCATGGTCTAGATATTATGACCTTAAACTCTATCCAACATCACAATCACATGAAGTTAAACTATAATATGCGGCCTGATCATATGAAATTAAACTATCAAATATATCATTCATACCATATTATGTTAAATTTCTATTCCAACATCCTCAAACTAAAACATAAATTGGGTATCTATCATCCCTTTTTCACGATGTAAAACTAAAGGGTATAATTGGAACCTTCCAGAGGCCCCCTCCTTAAGTTATGTTCATCTACCAATTCTCTCATATTCCTTCATCCCTCGCTCATATTGATCCTCATGTATTTTGGATTATTAATTTTTTCAAACCAGTAAGCTTACAAGAATGGGATCTAAGCCGTAGTGGAATAATTCAAAGAGTGTTGGAATCCATTTGATCATTACATAACTATATTCTCAAACCTCACATGCCCCTTATTTATTTCATAATCATCTTCTATATCTAATGGGACCTCCTAATAGATTGGTCTCAAGCCAATTTGGATCACCTAATATACTGGTCCAGTGTCATAGAAGACATCATAGAACATTCTGAGACACGTTTCTTATTTTGGACTTGTGTAATAGATGAATATCCTTTGGTTTTCTCTATTTTAGGATAATTTTATAGATTCTATGTTTTGAACATATTTATCCTTATTTGGGAACTCCATGCCACTCTCCTTTAGTTCTAGATTTTTGAATTATGATTCAAACTTCTCACTACCATTTTTTTAATATTATTCAACACCCATAGGGTTATCCTAAGCATGAATTGGTTCACATTGGAAATGAAATTAAACTATTATAATAGATATATTCTCCATCCACATCCTCACTCATCCCAAAAACTCTATATGTCCAATAAAAATAGAAAACTCTAAGTGTTTAGTGATTATTTGACACTCTCAAGTTACCGAGATATCATGTGTTCATGCCCTATTTCTCACACCATGAATGACTCACATTATCTTAGGGATTGGTCAGTAGATGATTCAGAAGTATTATTGAAGTGAAATAAATAATGTAGAAAAAAATGATTCCACGCACAAATAAAAGATTCAAAACCGAGAATCCACATTGTATAAGTAGAATGGGTAATCTACATGTTGGAACCTCTTATGATTATTGTCGAAATATCCCCTATGTATCTACTATAGTGATCGAGCATTGTAGCACTACCAACATCAAGTGTCTGTGGCCCAAGTTCAACTACCTCCTCTCGAGCTCAAATTCCTCATCATAAATTTTGAAATGATTCTCATAAACTATATTTTTTTCATATTATCACTCAACGTGGAGGTCGGTTATTTGAGAATTTACCCATTTTTGTTGATTCTAGAAATTATCATGCTAAGCCCTCATCCTGCTAATGATCTCTGATTGAGTTTTAAGGAAAGTAGTATGCACGTCTATTTGTTTTCACCAAACATTGGATATTTTGGTAGAACTCATAGAACATGTCAATGGTAGAAGAATTATCCTGACTCCATCTAATTTCAAGATGATTTCATTATTAAAGCATCCTCTTGGTGAGAAATTCTGGAACCTGAATGTGAAGACCCTGAGCATTTTCCCCTCAAGTGAAAATATTGTCGAGCCAATAGAGATGATACGTCATATAGACCACTACTTGTGGTTATGAGATAATTTTGAATAATATTTTATGAAATTCCACGACATGTAATAGATAATGTGATTCTATTCATCTGTATCAGGATCAGAGTCATCTATCTCTTTATGGAGCACATCTAATGCTTGAGAAAATTTTAATCAAGGTTAATAGTAGGATCTTCCACTAGGATCCTCAGGGGTGAATTGAGATCCAGATTATGAGGTCTGTCATCAACATTTAACACCACAAAAACACCATATACACCACACTCATGTTCTTCTACACCAGTGGAATCTCCGCCAATCGTAATTGATTTTCCCCTAGGACCATGACCAGATCATCTTAGATGACTAGCTCAAAATGAACAAGTGCAGTTATCAGGGAAGGGTGTCTAGATACATAAAACTTATCTACTTGCTGGTTGAGAAATATATTAAAAGTCATCTTGCAATGAAAACACATCATTCAACCTAGTAAGAAAATGACAATAATTTATTTGGGAGAAAAATGTACATATAAGAGCTGGTCATTGTTAGGTTGAGCTCCTAGGTCACGGTAGGGACTTCCACCAAAAGTGACCCTTCATCACCAATCATTATATCAATGAATGGTAATGGATCTTCTTGAACTGGTTGAGTTGGAGCTTCATGAATCAAATAATCGAACTGCCATATATTCTCTCTATCCCTTAGAGCCATTATTTTATTGTCAAATAATGGCCTCTATAGATAATAGGGAGGGACAAGGTATCAGATATTTTCACCCACACATAATCGAGCTCATCTATGCCATCATCCACCTCCACCTCAATCTAAAGTCTCGTGAAATTCTCGTTTTCACCATTCAATAAACCTTCACCCCTTCAATAGGGTCTCATTCAACATTATTATGGTTATCCTATATGAGACAAGTATTATTTATATATTATAGATCGTGAAAGGGTTTGATCATGGAAGGATGTGAGTGAGTTATGGTTTACCTCATGTCACATAGCCAAATATTCTTCAGTGTCCACGATCTCAACTATTTCTAGGAGAATCCATTGATGTATAGTCAGTTTCTATTATTCTTATCTATAAAAATATTGCCTCTCATTATCAGTCAATTCCTTCCTAGATGATGGGACAATAATATTTGGTGAATTCTCTCGATCTAATGTTGTAACACCCTATGTTTTTCTAAAAATAAATAGAAATGAATGGAACTCTATTTTAAGTAGTTATTTATAACTATATTTTAAACATTAATTTTCCTCTTCTATGTTTGTAATTTCAAGAAATGGTCATCTAAAATTTTGTTTAGTACGTTATTTAGAGTCTGATGAGACTAACCTGTTTTTTTGGTGAATAGTAACATACCATCATGAATAGAAATATGAATAGTAATATTACCCTAATGAATAGTAAATCTTATTTTTGTTATATTTTATTAAGGCTTCAAGTTTATATCATCTTTGTTAATTTTTCATCGTGATATAGAAGTAGTTATAGAATTAGAA
The DNA here is from genome assembly GCA_963277665.1 of Viscum album. Taxonomy (NCBI): domain Eukaryota; kingdom Viridiplantae; phylum Streptophyta; class Magnoliopsida; order Santalales; family Viscaceae; genus Viscum; species Viscum album. The sequence goes on from OY728137.1 coordinate 1,217,707,833, forward strand.
TTGTTAAATTTTTATGGAAGTATGCTTTGATTTAAAAATTAATTCAATAATATTTATAAAATTATTCTCAATAATGTGGAATTAATTTTTGAATTATACACATCGAAAAATTGTTAGGGTAACATTTTGAAATCGTTCTGAAATTATTTGATTTTCGATGAATAGTGCAATACGATAAAACACCGTATAATTAAATTATCAGAAAAATTCACTATTTATGACATCATAAGTGATGAAAGGAAACCTGGTTCGAACTCACATGCCATAATTACTATTTGAGGTTACATTAACTAAGACTATTCATAATATTGGAAAAAATATTATAATAATGAATAAAATAATGAAAAATAACCCCTCCTGTCCACTATAAATACCACCCTCACTCCCCTCTTCTTCCCACACCTCTCAATATTTGATCCATGCATATGTTCTAACCAATACTCTTTCCAAGGATCTTCCCCACTTCATAGAGTTTCTTGTCTCACTAAATGGCCAAAACTGAAGCCCTTATGAATGATTTCACGGAGAACAGATCAAGAGGTTAACATCCATTTAATTTTCATTCTTTTCTTTCATTCTATGTTATTCTCTTCCTTTTCCTTTGAATTATGTTGGGATATTTCATTTAATATCCCCCCTTAATTTCCATGTTATATATTAGTGATGATATATCCCCTTTCTCTCCTCAAACTATTTCTTTGAAATATTCTGAGACGCCGTTAGGCTGCAGAAATTTGCGTGAGAAATTTTTCAAGGTTTCTTTTATTTCAATGTTCCATTATTTTCTTCTTCATTCCTCACCTCCTCTTAACCAATAGTCATGAAAGCCATAGAATATTTTATATTCTGGATTTTATCATGTTCCTGGGAAATTCATCATCAATCTTCTTCTTTTCTCCAACTTATTCAAAGAATTAAAAACATTGTGCATGATGTGTCGAATTACCGATATCGTGGATGATGGGATTTTATTTCTCTTTAAATCCAACAAGTCTGGTCATGAAAAAAAATTTATTCTATAACCTGGTTATAATATATTTACTATGTCTCATCCATGGTTATATAATTCTATTGTACACATGGTTTTTATTTATAAGACAATATGACGTTGTTATTATCAAAGAACCACCAAAATGATCTAAACGAAAAACTTTATTGTTTTAACTAATGAATAATCCGCATATAAAACATAAAATATATAATTGGTATAAATTATGGTACTTGAATTATGTATATACCTTTCTATTACAATTCTAGAGTTTCAAATACAATCTACAAGAACATCTATCATGAACCGATCCTAAAAACCATTTAAAGAGTGCACCCTAAACAATGCAAGGAACAAAATACTAACAATTTAAGGGTAAAATAAAGTTATGAAATGATCATATAAGATGATATAAAGATGAAATTTTTTCCTTAAAATATTAATAACGCTATTTTAACCACTATACAATAGTTTTAAACAAGATTTACGTAAGAGAAACCTGAGGTAAGGTAATTCTTTACTCGATTTCCATTCATTGGGATAACCGTATACTTCGTTATTTATGTTGTATTAAAATTGTTTGACTGTTGTTTTTTGTTTATTTTATGTTGAATTATTTGTATTTACATTGTATATATGTATTAAATCCATTCTATTAAGTCATTCATCAATTACATGAATTATGTAAGTGGATTTTCTTTTAAAATTCCTCTATTAAAATTCTGTTTTACAAATTTCAAAAGTAATGTTTTTATGATATTATTCATGTTGTTTCATTATGTTCTGGTTTTTGGGAATTGATTATGATGAAGAGTGGGAAATATATCTCCCTCCAATGCATTGGTTATGTGTTATTTGGATGCCGGTTGTATAGTTACTCCAAGTGTAACTGCGATGACTACAAAAAGTGTCAGGTAGCCATCGTGGTTACAAATTATAAGGTAGTTGAGAGTGTCAAAAAATTATTTAAGTAATTTCCTAAGATAACATTATGATTATATTTATTTTCTCATGTTTGGTTTGGAACTTGTGTAAATCTCATGTTACACTAAGTATGTATATATGGGCGAGAAGCATGTTTTTTTTAAAAAAAATTCATACGTTACGAGTATTCATGGACTAATGTGGTGTTTCCTTTTTTTGAACTCTTACTAAGATTTTGTGCTCATCCCAAGTTTTTAAATGAATTTCATAGTTTAATGGATGTGTAATAAATGGAATGAAGCTATTTAAAATGTTTAATAATTGTCATGAAGTAATGTATAAGTTTTAGTGTTTTATATTTTGGAAAAAATGGAAACTATTTTTATGGTATCCACTATATAATAATGTGTACTATTATGAATGTATTATCCTAATTCTCTAAAATCTATAAACATTAAAATATCCTAAATGTAATAATTATGTTTTTTCCTGATTAAATCCAAGATTATGTAATTAATAATGTTGGGCACTTATAGATGTTATCAGATGATGGTTAGATAACTTTAAGGGTCAGGATGATGTTAAAATAAAAACATAAATGATTTTCACTCTATGATTAATTTGAAATGTTATAGAATTAAATGATTAACATGTTTCTTCATCTATGATATGTTCATTCATAATGGTTGTCCGCAGAAGGAACAAGGATGCTGAAGAGGAGAGGCACCGAATGAATGGCATCCTTCTGAAACTACAGCCAGAAATGGTAGGTATTGGAACCAAGTAGTTAGTGAAAGTAATGGATCAGCTAACAGAGGAAATACATGGTGGTATAATCCATGAAATAGAACAACCAGAGGAACCAAAACATAACATGACAATATTGGAACACTTTATGAGACAACACCCTCGTTCTTTCAAAGGATCTTCTTACCCAGTAGCAGCTGAAGAATGGATCAAAGCCCTTGAATAGATATTCGATGTTATGGGATGTTCAGATAATCAAAAGGTAAGTCTTAACATTTATTGTTTTTGAATTGGAATTTGATCAGTGGGCGAAATGGTAAGGAATATTAGGGGTAGAGAGGATTTTTATTCCTTATAGTGGGATGAATCTATAATCATTTTCCGTGAAAAATATTTTCCTTGAAAAATATTTTCATAAGGTTGTATGACATAGGATGGAGAAGAGATTACTTGAATTGATATAGAAAGAGGAAGATTCAGTGGTCGTGTATGAAGTTAACATCACATGACTGGAAAGGTATGCTCCAAATCATATTCTGGATCTTAATAGCAAAATCAACCTCTTTAACTCAGGACTGAATCCAAGGTATCGAAGGGCGTTGGCCTCTCATGAATTCAAAAGTTATAAGAAACTTGTCTGATGTGATGATGGGGTAGAGATGGATTTTATTGATGATCATGTTCATTTTGGAAATAAGGAGACGAAGAGGTCTAGATGGAAATAGATGGGTAAGAATCAACCAACAAATCTGAAGGTAAGAAAATCCAATTTTCAGTTTGTGAAAAATGTGGCATGAAACACCTTGGGAATGTCATAGAAAAACCTGGAAGTGATTTAAATGTGGTAAGTTTGGACATATGGCCCAATATTGTAATGAAAATTATTCTATGACTAATCATGATAAGAAGAATATAAAGTGTTTCAAATGTGGTGAAATTGGTAATTATGCAAATTCCTTCCCAAAGAGAGATCCTAATGATTCAAAGAAGCTAGACTACAAGAAGAAAGGTGTAGTGAGATCCTTTGCAAAAACGTCAGTAGATGTCAGTCCATTCGGTGAAGTTGTATCAGGTACTTTATTTTTTTACTATGATTTTATAATGTTTTTCTTGATATAGGATCTACAGATTCCTTCATCTCTGAGAAATTTTCTGGTAAATTTTAAATATCACCATAATAAAAGAAACCATAACATGTTGATAAAATACCCTATGGAAATATTAAATCAACGAGGAATCCTAAGAATCTTTCTATTGTGGTATGTGGAAATACATTAACTGAAAACTTTGTTGTTTTAGACTTAGTCAAGTTTGATGTTATTCTGGGAATGGATTGGCTTTTTGATTATCATGCTAAGATTGAATTTAGAACTAAAGAAGTTGTTTTTTAGAAATGTTTTTAGACTGTATACAAGAATTTAACAATACAATTGATAACATATATAGAAGCTGAGAAACTATTTAAAGATGTAAATGAATGTTATATTTCTCATATTGTTGATAAAAAGGAACTATTCTGATTAATAATGTACCAGTGGTAAATGAATACCCTGATGTTATTATTGATGAGTTACCTGGTGTCATACCTGATCTAGAAGTAGAATTCAAAATTGACCTAGTTCCTGATCCTAAGCCAATTTCAAAACCCCCATATCGTATGCCTCTAATATAACTTCTTAAATTGAAAAATTATTTGTAGGATTTTCTTGACAAAGGCTCCATTCATCTTAGCACTTCACCATGGGGAGCCCCTATTTTGTTTCTTAAAATGAAAAATGATTCCATAAGACATTGAATTGATTATAGTTCTTTGAATAACATCACAATTAAAAACAAGTATCCTTTGACTCATCTTGATGAATTTTTTGATCTAATCCAGGGAGATTAGTACTTTTCCATGATTGACATCAGATCTGGATTCCATCATCTGAAGGTGAAGGAGGATGACATCTCAAAAACAGCCTTTCGTACTAGTTAGGGGCATTATGAATTTTTTGTTATGTTTTTTGGATTAACTAATGCACCTGTTGTATTCATGAATCTTATGAATAGAGTATTTCATGTGTTACTATATAAGTTTGTGGCTTTATTTATTAATGACATTATAGTATATTCTAAAAATAACGACAAGCATGAAAAAAATCTAAGGGTTGTTTTACAAAACATAAAAGAAAAGAAACTTTATGGAAAATTCAGTAACTGTGACTTTTGGTTGCAAAAAATTTCTTTTCTTAGGTACATTTTAAACAAGGATAAAATAACAATTTATCCAGCTAAATCAAAAGTGGTTGATGAATGACCAATACCCTGAAATGATACATAGATTTTATTTTTTATTAGATTAGCAGTTTATTGCTAATGTTTTCTTAAGATCTTTTCTCGGTTATATTGTAATGTCTAGATTTTTCCATTTATTATTTTAATATTATATGGGAATTATTTTGAGACAAGTCTTTGAGACAACATGCAGTTCCATGTCCCTGTGAGCCCAGAACAAAGGTTTGAATTTAATGAAATAATTAAATACTAAGCATGTATGGTTTTCTTGAAAAACTGTAATAACTCTTAAATGGGTGCTCAGATCAGAAATCTTAGGGCACCGTTGCGGTTAGAGCAGCGACTTTACATTAGGTGAGACCTAACATAGGCTGGCGCAGGTCGGTGGGGAAATCTAGTATTTGGACATAATGGTAAAAAAATATTTAATAAAAAGATTTTATTAAAGTCCTTCTGCACCGAAATATTTTTCTTTTAAATTAATGATTTCAAAGTGGATCAGGGTTATAGATCTCATAAACATGAATTTCCCCTGGAGGCTCTGGGAAGCTCGCGAGAGACCCCACCCCAACAAGGTGATGACGTTCTTGATGAGTTTCGCCGGAGACGACGATGCAAAGATCAGATCTTCGCCAACGAACATCGTGGATTCAGGTAGGCCATTTGATCTCTTTGTGATTTATATCCCTTTAATGATTTCCATGAGGGACGCAGGCCAATCAATGAACAGATTGGCATGCAGATTGATCATTATGTGGGATAGGTTATCTATGGGATATTATTTGTGGATTGATTCTTGAAGGTTATTTTGTTTTCATTTAGCCTTCCAACGATGATGGACCATTATCGACACGAACATCGATTGAGGTTCGTCCCCCTCTATTTTTTCTGCCTTTCTTCCCCAATTTCATGCATTCTTCATGTGTGTTCTATGTGTTCTTCATGGAGATAAGAACAATGGATCGTTGTGTATCCGTTGTGGAACACAACGATCCAAAATTGAAGATCTGGAATCGGGACAAGCCCACTGAGGTGTGACTACAGTGGCGATGGACAGATCAAAGTGGATCGAAAGATATCATTCTTCAAACGATTTCCACACAGGTGACCAGAATCTTATTTTAGAGTCGATTGAAGCCCCAAAACCCACAGATTCAGCATCACGACGACAACACAACCTGAGATCTCGAGTTTCACAGCAAATGGATGATAGATTGTGAATCTGTAGGTTCGGCCGAGGTGTGAGTAAGAAGGCAGTGATTCTGGAGAAATCCTGACTTCAAGGCGTGTATTATGGGATACACGGTGTGTGTTTGTTGGCAGACCACCTGGCGTGTACTCTGGGGGTACACAGACACGGGTTGGGCACACGGCCAAGGACACAACGTGTATATACTTCCCTGACCAGGCTCGGCTAGATACACGGGATACCCTGTGTACTGGTACATGGGCAGGGCGACACGGGTTGAGGCCGTGTACGAGCACATGGCCAGCGTACATGGAGCGAGAATCAGACACTCAGACATGTCTTCTAATCCTTCTACACACCATGTAGTTACTTTTTATATGACAATACTTAAGACATAGGAAATTTTACACGGGCATTACCCAGAGTCAAGGAACACAGCGTGTGACCCTACTACAAGATGTGTAACCTGTTTATACATGTCTTGAGCTAGTTGTCCTCTATGATGTGGACTAGTTTCCTTATGGTTCGTCCCCTTGGCCTTTCCCCTGGTGGTTTCCTATATCATTTCTTATGTACAAGAGTATGATACCTTTAGCAGGACTTCCTGAATAGATTTTTTGGAATCCCCTCTGTGAGACATAGAGCCGGATCCTTTATTCCTTCATGGTACCCTAGGTAGAGTTTAATTGTCTCGACGGGACCTACATTACCCAGGATCTAATCCTCTACATAGCAGGTCAGTTTAGACTGAGTTGTTGGAATCACCCCATAGCTACTGGTTGTGATCCTCATCTGATGAATCGAGTATCTTTCTTCAGTACTCTTGGAGTGAGTTCTCCCAGAAAGAGTGCAACATATCATTTTTTAGACTTAATAGTTATTTCTCCCAGTTACGTGCTTAGTGTAATCATCGAGCTGGATCTTAGTGGTGGTTTCGCAATAGTCAATTGTGTATGAGTATATCTAGATATTTTTGTTATATGTTCTGTAAACATATACTGTGTAAATCTAACTGTATCGTTCATTTATGGTATTTTCATTTGTTTTATTACTTTTTGGTTTTTGGGGTGTACTGATGAGTATTGTTATACTCACCCCTGGACAAGATTTTCCCGCACGTGTCTTGCCTGGTGCAGAAAAGTGATCCTTTGACATGATTCTAGGTGGACCAGGACCGGACGGTGCTCAGTGAGATTAGGAATGACGAGGTGTGTTCCTACAGCCATGGATTGCAGTCCCAATACCATTCTTTATAGGTTGGACATTGTTGCATACTTTATTTTTTTGGGCTTATACTTTTCTTCCAGGGTTTTACATTACTATACCTTACTTTCCTGACGTACTCTGTTGGATGTGATTTTAAGTATATTCATGCATTTCCTTTATCAATAGTTCATAATTTTTTGCTTTGTTGGATTGGAGATGTGTGTGTGTGTCTGTGTGAAGTTTTATAGGAAATGCCTTCCATGTTAGTGTCATGCCAACTCGTTGGTAGTCACCAGCCCCTGGCCTATTGGAGGCGGGCTTGGGGAGTTGCGGCATGGCCCCTCCTGGATGGGTCGTGAAAGAGTGGTATCATAGGTGGTCGGTTCTACCTTATGATCAAGAGTCTGTGAGTTGGTTCAGGGAAACATTGGTTAATTGTTTCGAGATCATATTTCAGGCCAGGGACCCCAGTGTTGGTTCGGGCGGCCGACGTATCCATACACCAGGACTCTGACAACTTTATTTTTGACTCGAAACATTAGAACACTAGTTTCAGTGGAAAATAATGGTACATGAATCATATATGAATTGGTTATGGTTTCTATGTCCTTCTTGAGTCATCTCTCTAGATAAACCTACTTACTGTGATATATCTTGTTTCATTACAAGATGACTCTGCGATTCGCACTCGCTAGGATACACCAGCTCGATCACAAGGATAACCCCCTTAATGATGAAGCATCGATATAGGGGCCAGATCCCCCAGTTTTACATTCGGGTGGTGTGCTAGATATTCCACCACCGGTGGAGCAGTGTTTAGTGTCTTCTGTACCAGTAGAGGAAGAGCGCAGGCTGAGCGCAAAAAATGTGTTTCAGAGACAGAGACCCCTCAGGTTTTGAGGCGAGCCTGACCCTCAAGAAGCAGAGGACTGGCTGAGGTAGTGGCCAGAGTCTTCCGTTTTTTCAAGACACCAGTAGACCAGATGGTGATACTGGCTGTGAGCCTTCTGCAGGTCTCGATAGGGCGATGGGGGAGTTTGGTTATCCATACTCACGAGGAGGCAACTCTTTTAAAGTCAGTGTTTGAGAATGTCTTCATATAGGAGTTTTCACTAATTACCTTGAGAGAAGTACGTATACAAGATCATATTTAGCTTCAGTAGGGGCCATGACGGTGGCTGAGTATTCATCGATGTTTACCGACCTCTCATGGTACTCGATGGATATGTTTAGAGATCAGTACCTCAGAGCTCAGACTTTTTTAGCGAGGCCTGTGAAGAGATATCCAAGCTATCATCATACCAATGTGAATTCCTACTTCTTATGGGGTGTTTGATTGGGCTTTGGTGGTAGAGTGATTATTGGAAGAGTAGAGACAACCATCAGTTTTCAGTAGTGAGAATGCAGGACCAGAGACCTTAGCAGCAGGGAGCCAACGTCAGGGACCCAGGTGTGGGAGATGTTTTCATAGGGGATCCCGGGATAGAGGATCTTCCGTATAGGGTTTGCAGGGCACATCCAGAAATCCTCGAGAGAGGCGATGCTACTCATGTTATGGTAGGGTAAATCTCACTCAATATTGTTCTATCCACCGTACTAATGACATGGGAGCAGTGGATGGACCACCAAGGAAGAGGCAACGTGTGGAGCAGACAGATCCGTGGGGCATCGGATGTGGAATAGGAGCTTGGAGAGCATCTTGAGGTGGTTGGAATTTGGACCCTTTACCACCACCACCCCCAGTAGGTCCATCCCAGGCTCAGGGAGCTGGAGGACAGAGGCAGGGACAGCTGCAGGTAGCAGAGGCTTCGGACCCAGGTACACCCAGAATGATTATAGTTAAAATATGTGTCTTTTCTACTTTGGCTACCATACTGATAGAAACAGGTTCTAGTGATTCATTTCACACTGCTTACCTTGTTAGAGACCTTTAGATTCCAGTTGAGCCGTTGACACGACCCTTACGCTTAGAAATACCGACTGGAGACGATTCAAAGATCAGACACCTTTGTAGATAGTGTGACCTGACCTGTGGAGGAGAGAGTTTCTGTTGTAACCTATTTGTGGTAGCATCAAGGACTTAGGATGTCATTATTGGTATGGATTTGCTATTCACAGTTCATTCCTAGATTGACTTTTTTAGGTGAAGGGTGTGATGTGCCCGCTGTGATGGAACGAGGTTCTCCTTCGTCAATGAAAAGGAGACCCAAGCAGCGCCGGATGGACTCATGCGTAGAAAGGTACCGCCGATTTCACATTAGTTGTCTAGAATGTCCCTTGGAGTATAAGATGATATGAGTTTCTAGTTTCCTGTAGTAGTGGCTAAGTACGAGGACGTCTTTTTGGAGGATGTCCTCGGACTACCTACCCGTCGTGAGATAGATTTATGCATTGAGTTGCAACCCAGGACGACACTGATATCAGCATCAGCATATCAAATGGCTTATGAAGAGCTTCATGAGATGAGAGTGTAGCTGTAAGACTTGTAGAGGAGGGGTTTTATGAGACCTAATGTTTCTCCTTGGGCGACCATAGTGTTGTTTTCCAAGAAGGCATATGGAAGCTTGAGGCTTGTGTGGATTATCAGCGCTCAAATCAGGTGACTGTGAAGAACCGGTATCCACTACTGAGGATTGATGTCCTATTCAACCATTTAAGAGAGGTGAGATGGTTTTCAAAGGTTGATCTACAATCAGGCTATAACGAGTTGCAAGTACGGGATGTGGATATACCAAAGACAGCTTTCAGATGTCTCTACAGTCACTATGAGTACTTGGTGATGCCCTTCGGCGTGACAAATGCTCTGGAATTGTTTTTGGGACTCATAAACTGGATCTTTTAGCCATATCTTGATCAGTTCATGGTGGTATTCATCGATGATATCCTTGTGTTATCTGTGTCTGAGGAGGAGCACACGAGACACCTAAAGATGGTTCTAGATGCACTCCGAGAGCAGTAGTTGTATGGGAAACTCATGAAGTGTCAATTCTAGATATAGGAGGTCCACTTTCTTGGACACGTTATCACATCAGATGGTGTATTAGTGGACCCATCCAAGGTAGAGGTAGTGTTAGAATGGGAGACACCATGGAGCACGAGGAAGGTGCAGAGTTTCCTTAGCATGGCAGGATACTATCAGAGATTCATTTCAGATTTCTCTAGGATTTCATCACCCATAACAGCTTTGACTTGAAAGGGGAAGCATATCGTGTGGACCGAGATATGCCAGCAGGCTTTTCAATAGTAGAGACAGAGTCTGACGAGCGCCCCAATCATGAGACTACCAGAAGAGGGTGTCGAGTACGTAGTGTTCTCTAACGCAACAGGAAACAGGCTTGGTTGTGTACTTATGCAGAGGCCAGCAAAGATTGCATATGGATACCATCATTTTATGTTACACAAGATGAATTACTCAACCCATGATATTGAGTTGGCAGCGGTAGTCTTCGCATTGAAGAAGTGGCGGCACTACCTGATGGGCGAGGAGTTTATCATCTACTCTGATCACAATAGTCTCAGATATATCTTTTCTCAAAAGGATCTGAATTTGATATAGAGGTGGTGGCTTGAGTTTCTCCCAGATTTTGACTTTGATATCGTTTTATCTCCTGGGAAGGGGAACGTTGTGGTAGATTATCTTATCAAGAAATCCAGTTCGTAGTTGCTAGATGAGGCGACATGGCAGTTGGCCTCTTTATAGTTATCCTTATGGATAGAGATGAGGGAGCTTACCATCAGTCAATGGTTGTTACCCCTCTACTCTTATAGTGACTCAGGGAATCACAACTCGAGGATTCTATCTGTGAGACTCTATAGGCTTAGATATCTGTAAGTGATGCTACGGATGGATATTCAAAAAGTGGGGAGCATGTTGTTCTTTTCAGATGGAGTACAGTAGTAGCAGTGACGTTGCGGGAGGAGGTTCTGAAGGAGTTCCATATATCTCCTTTGGCAGTGCATCCAGCCGTGGTGAAGATGTACCAGGACCTTCGACGTTAGTTCTGGTGGCCAAGAATGAAGAAGAGTGTGGCAGGGTTTGTTTCTCGGTGCCTTACTTGTCAACAAATAAAGCTTGAGCACCAGGTTCTAGCATGTTTGAATCAAATCCTTGAGGTTCTAGAGTGAAAGTGGGATGGGATATCCATGTACTTCTTGATGGGTTTTACCACATACATCTAGGGGACATGATTTCATCTGGGTGATCGTTGAACAACTCACCAAGTCGGCCCAAATCCTAGCCATACATGAGCAGAGTTTAGTAGAGAGCATGGGATGCCTCTACGTGCAGGAGATAGTTCGACTTCATGGAGTGCCATCAACAATCGTCTCAGATCATGATGATCGTTTCACATCATGTTTATGGAATTGATTGAATAAAGCTTTTGGGACATATTTATGATTGAGCACAGTGTTTCATCTTTATACTGATGGTCAGATAGAGCGGACCATCCAAGTTCTAGAGGATATGCGACGAGCTTTCAGACATGACTTCGGTCGTAGCTGTGAGGATCACCTACCACTAGTGGAATTTTATTATAACAATAGTTTTTATTCCACTATTGGTATGGTACCATTTGAGGCTATGTACGGGTGACCTTGCAGGTCACCACTTGGTTGGACTCACCCAGGAGAGTCAGCACTCATGGGCCCAGAGATGGTGAGAGTTACTATAGAGAAGCTTCAAGACATCTAGTAGTCAATGAAGACTACACATAGTCAGAAAAAGTATTACACCGATAGGAGATGGAGGACCTTGGAATTCAAGGAGGTTGACCATGTATTCCTTCGGGTCTCACCTCGACGGGGATTGTGATGGTTTGGCTGAGGCCAAAATCTATCTCTATGGTTTATCATCCCTTTTCATATTCTGAGTAGAGTTGGTGAGGTGGCGTACTGCTTGGCTCTACCTCTTCAGATGGACCGGGTACACAACGTCTTCCATGTGTCACTGCTACGGAGCTACGTGCCTGATCCATCAAAGGTTATCGTCTTAGGCGAGTTGTACATCGATGTTGAAGAGATTTTTCCTGAGTACCCAGTGGAGATAGAGAATCAGTAGGATTAGATCCTTGGTGAGCTAGCTATTCCCTTGGTGCATGTCTGATGGCAGCACAAGAATCTCCCGAAGAGCACGTGGGAGCGGGAGGATTAGATCCATGCGCAGTACCCACATCTTTTTTAGTAGCCTTGATCATGGCTTTTCGAGGACGTAAAGCCCTATGGTGGGGAGGATGTGATGTCCCATATTTTTCCATTTATTATTTTAATATTACATGGGAATTATTCTAAGACCAGGCTTTTAGACAGAGTGTAGTTCCGAGACCTGGTGATCCCAGAACAAAGGATTGAATTTAATTAAATGATTAAATAATGTGTGTGTATGGTTTTCTTGAAAAAGTGGAATAACTTTTAAATGGGTGCTCAGTTCATAAATCTGAGAGCACTGTTGTGTTCAGAGCAGCATGTTTACCTTAGGCGAGACTTAACATCTTCTGGCGTAGGTCGGTGTCGAAATCTTGATTTTGGAAATAACCGTAATAAAATATTTATTAAAAATATCTTATTAAACTCTTTCAACAGAGAAAACGTTTTCTTTTAAATAAAGATGTCACATGGGATCAGGGTTACAGATCTCATAACCCTCAATTTCCCCGGAGGAGCTCTGAAGCTCTGGAGAAAACCCCCCAACGTGGCAATGACATTATTGATGAGTTTAACCAGTGATGAAGACGCGGTGACGAAATATTCTCCAATGAATTTCGTGGATCCATGTAGGGTGTTTGATCTCTTTGTTATTTCTTTCCCGTTCTTGATTTCCATGACGGACGCAGACCAATCAACAAACAGATTGTCCTGCGGATTGATCATTATGCATGATGGGTTATCTGCGAGATCTTATATGGGGATTGATTCATGAAGGTTATTTTGGTATCGTTTACCCTTCGAATGGTGAGGAACCAAGACCGACATGAGCATCGATCGACATTGTCCTTCTCGATTTTTTCTGCCTTTATTTTTTGATTTATCGTGTTTTTCATGTGTGTTCTACATGTTCTTCATGTAGATATGAATGATGCATCATTGTGCATCCGTTGTGCGATGAAAAGATCCCAAATTAAAGATATGGAATCCTGACAACCCCACAGAGGTGCAACTGCAGTGGCGATGGACGGATCGAAGTGGATTGGAATATATCGTTCTTCGAATGATTTCCACAGAGGTGACCAGAACCATATTTTGGAGCAGATCGATGGCCCGAAACCCACAGATTTTGCATCACTATGACGAGGTGACCTGAGATCTCGAGTTTCACAGCAAAAAGATGAAAGATCGCAAATCCGAAGATTCGGTCGAGGCACGAGGAAGAAGGCAGTGATTCTGGAGAAATCCCAAGTACATAGCGTTTTACTATGGGCTACACGGCGTGTGTTTGTCAGTGGACCACCTGGCATGTACTCCGGGAGTACACGGACACAGTTTGGGTACACAACCAAGGATACAGTGTGTATACGCTTCCCTATCTGGCCCGTCCAGATACACGGGACACCCTATGTACTGGTACACGGGCAGGGCAACATGGCTTGAGGCCATGTACGAGCATATGGCCAGCGTACTCAGAGCGAACCCCGAACACTCGGATGTGGAACGTAGTCCTTATACACACCATGCAGTTAATTTTTATACGACAAGCCTTAAGACACGGGCCATTTTACATGGGCAGTACCCGGGGTTAAGGATCATGGCGTGTGACCCTACTACATGTCGTGTAACCTATTTATACATGGCTTGAGCCTGTTGTCTTCTGTGACTTGGACTAGTTTCCTTAGGGTTCATCCCCTTGGTCTTTCCCTTGAAGGTTACCAGTATCATTTCATACATACATAAGTATGATGCCTTCAATATGACTTCCTGAATAGAGTTTTTGGAATCCCCTATGTGAGGCTAAGATCCGGATCCTCAATTACTTCATGGTACCCCCGGTAGAGTTTCTTGGTATCGAAATGACCTACTTTACATGGGCGCTGATCCTTTACTTAGCAGGTTACTTCAAACTGAGTTGGTGGAATCAACCCATAGCTACTGGTTGTGATCCTCATCTGACACATCATGTATCTTTCATCAGTACTCGTGGAGTGAGTTCTCCTGGAGTGAGTTCATCGTATCTTTCATTAGTCTTAGGAGTATGTTCTCCATGTTAAGTGCTTAGTGGAATCTTCGAGCTGGTTCTTACTGGTGGTTTCACGATAGTCGATTGTGTATGAGTATATCTGGATATTCTTGCTATATGTTTTATTAACATATACTGTGTAGAGATAACTGTATCATACTTTTGTTGTATATTCCTTGGTTGTATTCCTTTTGGTTTTCGGGGTGTCATACTGGGTATTGTTACACTCACCCCTGCAAGGGATTTTCCCGCATGTGTTGTGTCTTGTACAGATGAGCGAGGCATTGACAGGATTCTAGGTGTACCAGGACCGGACGATGCTCTGTGAGATCAGGAAGGTTGAGGTATGTTTCTACGACTATGGATTGCAGTCACAATACATATTTTATAGGGTGGACATTGTTGTAGACTCTCTTTTGTTGGGATTTTACTTTTGGCCTAGGGTTTTACATTACTGTACATTACATTCCTGTTGTACTCTGTTGGTTGGGATTTTTAGTGTATTCATGAATTTCCTTTTTCGGTAGTTCATACTTTTCATCTACATGGGATTGGTGATGTGTGTGTGTACTTGTTTATAGGAAATTCCTCCCTTGTTTGTGACATGCCTACTCAGTGCAAGTCACCAGCCCCTATCCTATTGGAGGTGGGCTTGGGAGTTGCGGCACGGGCCCCACCAGGATGGGTCGGGACATATAATGCCCGATAACTAAATTAACACAGAAAGGGGTTAAACTTTTTTGGATAGAAAAATGTGATTTTTGTTTTTAGGAACTGATGAAGAGATTAGTGAATGCCCTAGTTTTTTCCTTGCCTTCCTAAAATGGTGAGTTTTTCAATTACAATGATTCTTCTTTGATGGGACATGATTGTATTTTGATGCAGAATGATCAGGTAATTGCCTTTTCTTTATGGAAACTTAATCCTCAGGAGCTAAATTTCCCCACACATTATTTGTAATTGGAATTTGTGTTTTTTGCATTGAAAATTTATTGGAATCATTTATACAGAACCAAATGTCATATATATACTGACCATAAAATTCTGAATTATATATTCGCTCAGAAGGAATTAAAAATTATTAGAGAAAATGGAATGAAATAAAAAAGGATTATGATTGTAGGATCAATTACCATCCTGGAAAAGCAAACAATGTGGTGGATGCCTTGATTTTGAAAAATCATGCATCATAACCATGTTATGATTGGAACATGATCCCTTGATTATTGATTTGATGAATGTTTTCTTAAAAGTTGTTAGTTCATGGAATAAATATGTTTTGTTTTAGGTTTCAGTGCAATCTTACTTGACATAAAATATTATGTGAGCACATATGGAAGACCATGAGATAAAAAAAATTTAAAATTGTTTAAAATGGGTAAGTTTCCAGAATTTATCCTTCATAATTATTGTATCTCAAGATATAGAAAAAGGTTGTGTGAACCTAGTTATTCTTAGTTTAAGTAAGATTTGTTATGTGAATCTCATAGTTATCCATTTTTAGTTCATCCATTAAGTACTAAGATGTATAGGGTCCTTCGGTAGTATTATTGGTGGGATGGAATGAAAAGGGATATTGTTGATTTTACCATGAGATTTTTACATGTCAACATGTTAATGCAGAGTGGCAGTTATTGATGGGGATGCTTCAGCCTTTTACAGTGCCAAAATGGAAATGGTAGAATATATCCATGGGCATTGTGGTGGGACTACCAAAGACTTCTCGAGGTAACAATGCGATTTGGGTTATTATCGATCGTCTGACAAAATCTGCACATTTTCATTCTATTAGAGATATGATGTATTTGGATTAGATTTCTCTATTGTACCTAAAAGAGATTGTAAGGTTACATGCAGTTCCACTTTCTATTGTATCTGACCAGGATCCTCGGTTCACTTCTACTATTGGAAGGGACTTCATAATTCTATGTGCATAGTGTTAAATTTTTGTACAGCTTTTCATCCTCAATTAGATGGGAAGTTAGAACAGACAATTCAGACATTGAATGATATGATTCGAACATGTTTAATGGACTACCAGAGAATTTGGGATCAACATCTTTCTTTACTTTAGTTTTCTTATAATAATAGTTTTCATTCCAGTATTCAGATGGAAACTTTTTAGGCCTTGTATGGGAAGCGGTTTCAGACTCTAGTGTTTTAGAATAAAGTCGGTGAAATAAAGTATTTGGGGCCAGAATGAGTAGATAAAGTGGCTAAAAAATTGAGGATGATCCAAAATCACATGAAGATAGCTCAGAGTTGGTAGAAAAGTTATGCAGATAACAGAAGGAAAGACTTCTCTTTTGAGATAGGTGTCCATGTTTTCCTTAAAATCTCTCCTTGGAAAAGTGTGACGTGTTTTGATAAGAAATGGAATCTATTTCCATAGGTAATCGGTCTTTTTTATATCTTGGAAAAAGTTATAACAGTTTCATACCAAGTTGCTTTGACTCCATGTTTTTTTCAGGTACACAATGTTTTTCAATTTTCGATGTTGAGAAAGTATGTTCAATGTTCATCACATGTCATGAGCCCAAAAGTTGTTCATTTGGAAGAGAACCTTTCTTATGAAGAGAAAAAATTTTAGATTATTGATCGATGGGATTAGGTATTGTAGAATAAGGTAATATACTAGGTAAATGTTTTGTGGAGAAACCACATGGTTGAAGAAGCAACATGGGGGTCTGAAAATGCTATGAGGGAAAAGTACCCTCAGTTGTTTAATAAGTAAATAAAATTGTAGGGAAGCAATTTCAAGAAGGTGAGGATAATATAACACCCCATGTTTTTCATAAAATAAAAATAAATTCATGGAAATTTGTTTTAAGTGAATATGTGTAATGATACTTTAAACATAAAATTTCCCCTTCAATGTTTTGATTTTCAAGAAACTGTCATCTACAATTGTGTTCAGTACATTATTTAGAGTCCAACGAAACCAACTTATTTTTATGTGAATTGTAACATAAACTAGTGAATAGTAATATAAATAGTAGTATGACCCTAATGAATAGTAAATTTTATTATTATTATATTTTCATAAGGCTTTATGATAATAACATCTTGGTTAATTTTTCATCGTGATATAGAAGTACTTATAGAATTAGAATTGTTAATTTTTGAATTAAGTATGATTTAATTTAAAAATTAAATCAATAATATTTATAAAATTATTCTCAATAAAGTGGAATTCATTTTTGAAATCTACACTTCAAAAAATGGTTTGGGTAATATTTTGGAATTTTTCAGAAATTCTTTGATTTTTGATGAATAGTGAAATATGATAAAATACTGTCTAATAAAATTATCAGAAAAATTCACCATTTAAGATATCATAAGTGGTGCAAAGAAACGTTTTTTGAACTCACATGCCATTATTACTATATTAGGTCACATGAACGAATACTATTCATAAAATTGGCCAAAATATTATAATAATGAATAAAATAATGAAAAATACCCCCTCTCCTTCACTATAAATACCACCCTCACTTCCCTCTTCTTCCCACTCCTCTAAATCCTTTATCCATTCCTATGTTATAACCAATACTTCTCCCAAGGATCTTCCCCACGTCCTAGAGATTTGGGTCTCCCTAAATGTCCAAAACCGAAGCCCTTAAGATGGATCCCAAGGAGAATAAATCAAGAGTTAAACATCTTCTTTTATTTTCTTTCTTTTCATTCATATTATGTTATTAACTTCATTTTCCTATGTATTATTTGTGATATATCCATATCCCCTCATACTATCCATATAATTTATGATTTATGAGATATCCCTTTTCTCTCATCTAACATTTTTTTTAAATTTTTTGAGACGACGTTAGGATACATATTTTCAGTGGGAAATTTCTCAAGTTTTCTTTTATTTCAAGATTCTTTTATTTTCTTCTTCTTTCCCCACCTCCTCTTAAAAAAGAGTAATGAATGATCCAGAATCATTTATATTCTAGTTGTTCTTATTTTTATGGGAAATTTATTGTCAATATTTATATTTTCTCCCACACATTCATGGATTGAAAAACATTGTCCTTGATGTGTCGAATTACAGACATCATGGACGATGTGATTTCATTTTTCTTTAAATACTTAATGTATTGTCATAAAACCATTTTTATGGTATAAATAGGTTATAATATATGTTTTTTTTCTCATACATGGTTATGGAATTCTTTTTTACACATGGTTTTAATTTATAAGTCAATATGAGGTTGTTATTATCAAAGAACCACTAGAATTATATAAACAAACATCATTAATATTTTAACTTTTGAATCATCCTCATATAAAATATCAAATTTAAAAATGTTAAAAATTATGGTACAGTAAATATGTAAATAACTTTCCAATACAATTCTCCAGTTTCACTTCCATTCGACAAGAACATCTATCATGAACTGATCATGAAAATCATTTAAAGAACAGACACTAAACAATGAAAGGAACAAAATAATAATAATTAAAGTGTGAAATGAAGTAATTAAATGATCATATAAGATGTTATAAAAATTAAAATTTTTGTATGAAATATTATTAAAAATATTTTAACCATTATAGAGGAGGTTTAAACAAGTTGAATGTAAGACTAACCCGAGGTAAGGGAATTCTTAACCCGATTTCCATTCCTTGGATCACCATCTACTTCATTATTTATGTTGTATAAAAGTTGACTAAGAATTGAGTTTTATTTATTTTATAATTATTTATGTGTATTTACCTTGTATATAAATATTCTATACACTCTATTAAGTCTTTCTTCAATTACATGAATTACGTAAGGGGATTTTATTTAAAAAATCCTCTATTAAAAATATGTTTTAAAAAATTCAAATGAAATGTTTTTATGATATTATTAATGTTGTATGATTATGTTCTGGTTCTTTGGAATTGTTTATTATAAAGGGTGGGACCTATATATCCCTCCAATTCATTGGATATTTTTATGTTGGAGGTCAGCCGTATGGTTACTCCAAGTGTAATAGCGATGGTTAAAAAAATTATAAGGTATTCATGAGGGTTAAATATTATAAGGTATTCGAGAGGGTTACATGATTATATAAGTAATTCCTAAGATAAATTTATGATTATATTAATGTTATCGTGTTTTTTCTAGAACATTCATAAATCTCATGTTACACTAAGTATGTATATATGGGTGACAAGCATGTTTTTTGAAAATGATTTCATACGTTACGAGTATTCAAGGACTAATGTTATATTTCATTCTTCTTCATCCCTTGATGTGATTTTGTGCTCATCCCACCTTTTTAAATGAATTTCATAGGTTAATGGACGTGTAATACAAAGAATGAATCCATGTTAAATGATTAATAATTGTCAATGAGTCATGTTTAATTTTAATGTTTTCTATTTTGAAAAAAAGGGATATTGTTTTTATAGTATCCACTATGTAATAATGTGTAATGTTATGAATGTGTTATCCTAATTCTGTAAATATATAAACGTGAATAGAGCCTAAATGTAAGATTGAAATGTTTTCTTGACTGAATTCATGATTATGTAATGAATATGGAAAGGTACATATAGATGCAGTTCATAATTACAATCATATTAGGGTGAAAGGTGGTTCATAATGTCGCTGATGATATACGTAGGTGTCCATTTTATCAAACACACATGTATTTGGTAGAATATCACCATGTCTATAATCTGAATGGTCCCATCTTTTGGTATCTTGATCCCATATTGCTTTAATATTCCCCACATGCCTACATCTAATATTTATGTTTGAATCATATTCCAATAAATCCAGTGAGATGGAATGATGGAATTGAAAAATGACTAGAGAAAAAACCCTTGTTTCTTTCCACGATCCTCCCTTTTCCTCTTCCAGACTCTTCAATTACATTCCCTTCCATAGGGTGAGGGTTATATCACACCGTATAACAACCTTGCCACAATTCCAGCTTGAGTCGCCCCATATTTCTATATCCTCCCTTGTGGGGGAGCCCACCTACATCTCCACAGCTCTAAAACCTCACTATCCCGTTCAACCACAAGAGTTTGCTTCAATAGGATTTCCAATTGATAGGTTGATGACTATTTTAGAACATATTTTTCCAACACGCCAACATCGATATTGGTTGGTATTAGAAAAATGGTTTCCCCTAAACAAAAAATCACCATAATTCACCATAGTTGAAAAGGATATAGGTATTCTACTCTTCATGTACCTTCATGTATACCCTCTTAATCACTCACTAAAGGCACCCAAGGTACCAAGAAAAATTGGATGAGATGTATGGATCATAGACGAATTGGTCACTGATCTGGGAAATGATCACTACTATTCTATGAAACTATAGATACTACCAATTATCACATAATACTAATAGTATGTTTACCATTAGACTAACAATAGTTTAGAAATGGTGTTTGTTTATGTTTTCATGCTAACCAATCTGAACTATGGTTTTGGGGTCATCGAGTTTCATCGATCGGTCCCCAGAAATGTTCAAATGAGATGGACATAAATCAATGTTTAGAGGGGTGATGAAATTTGACATTTCATAACCTCAAAAGTGATATGTGATATAGCCATGTAATAACTGAAATAGGCCTCATATCCTTCTTAGAATGTTTCACCTCAAAATGTGTCCTTGTATGTTGTAGAGTCGGGCCAGTATAGGTACCCCCAAGTTGACTCTTTTGTTGCTCACTAGAACCTCCACCATCACTGGTGTCCCTTTGAAAATTCTCATTTTCATGTATATGTCATGTAGTGGCCAACTACTCTAGAATGTGATGAGAAATGATGTGTAGAGGACCATGATGTCCTAGCTTCCCAAAATGTTGTACCCCAATTTTTGAAACTACCGTTGCTCTAAAATCAAAAATTATGATCATTGTGTCATCCTCTATGACATCATTGAACACTATATTCCATGACCCCACATCGCCACCTTATAGTACTCCTTTTGAAATAGGTTGAACCATTCCTTTAATAGAACATCCATTTAAAATATGGGAGCGTATTTTAGCTTACTGTTCCTCACATTCATAATGTGTTGTTCTATGATGGGAGTTTGTAGTGTATCCTTCCAGGAGTTCTCTAATGGAAGAAACTCACCATACTAGAATCATTATAGTGAAATTTCGTAGATGTAGTAGATGTACAAAAAACAAATTATTTCATCCTTATGATAACGATGTAATGTTTTTGTATCCATGTACAAATGATTAGGGATCTCTAGAACCAACTTGTGTTGATTGTAAAAGTGGCATTGTGATGTCTACACTACCCCATACATCTCGATATGGTGTGGCTCTACCCAATACTATTTTAATTTTCCCCATAACCAGTACACCCATGCCCATTGGTTGGTAAAATTTCCCATAGACCATATGATCCAATCCTCGAGGAAGCCAAATCTATTTTCCTTCATACTTCTCAAGAATAAGGTGGTTGATGGGATGGGGAATTATTCTACCTCAAACTATTTTCTCAATAACCATCCTAGTCTATCCATTCAATGTAAATACAGAAATATCATTACGTTTTCTATAAAGAATAATCATGAATAGTGATATTCTAGTGATTGAGATCATCTTCACGTGTGAACCGTAACTATGATGCATCCACCACAAATGATGGTATTCTAACATCATCCATAAATATAAAATTCCATTGTTGGAGATAGTCCCTCAATGGATAAATCCTTTCTACCTCTAGTAGAATAGAAACAAGAATATATTTCTCTAACACAACCCTCATGGATTGATGGATCATATGATGTTAAATCATATCATCTCTTTATGCAGTAGTAGTGGGATCAATCTTGGTAGTATTCTCTTGATCGACCATTTTGGGTAGGTCTAAAAAGTACGAGTGAGATGAGTGAAAAAAGTGAGGTTCTTCATGAAATATGGTGGGGTTTTCATGGATGTTGGTGGGAAAAAGAAGGAAAAATATTCATTAATGAAGTGGTCGAGATAATTATCTTCACATAAAAGGAAAAAAATATGCACATTAGAGAAAAAAAGATTATCACATCAGAATGAAACTATGACATAAAAGGGTCCCCCAATGTTTATTTATGGGATTTGACCTAGTTGTATGCACACACAGATGTACCTTATGCGAAATAAATGTAGTTTTATTAATACTCATGGAAATAAATCCCTCTCATCTACATTTCCCTCAGAAGCAGGCCTTCTTCCACCTTTCAACTCAAATTATGAGGGGCAATTTTTCAGCACCGAAATTTCAGTTTATGGAAAATGTGGAGATGTTTGTGAAAATTGAATCTATCATCCAAATTGAATAAGCATTTAGGGAACTTAAAGGAAGGTTCATGCATGTTTTTTCTTGTGCGTGCAAGATCAGAATCAAGTTACAAGAATCTTAAACACCGAATATGATGAAATTTATCACTCCTTCAACGACTAAAACTCCAATGACCAAAGAAAATGAACACAATATATTTCCCTTTCATGCATGAAACTAAATAAACATGAAATCACCATACATTATATATACAACATCAAATCATCGAGATCCGTGGATGGACAATGCATAAAAGGGTTATGTTCCATGCAAGGTGTCTTCTATGACTGAAACATTTCATGTCATTGCCGAAGAATTCATATCTAAATAGAGTCTCACCCCTTCCATTCAAGGCTATACATCAAAAGTTGAAGTATCACTCTATTGTGAATAAGGTCAATCCTCTATCACATCACAAGACCATAAAACCCTCAAGGTATATAATGTTTCTTATTATTTTCCGTGTGGGTTCGTAACTTGAGGGGCCCACATTTGAGTAGTCCTTACAAAACTTCATTCAACCTCTTTCAGGTGTGTCAAAACCCTCCTATTTCATAAACCCTTGACGTTGTATGAAACACTAAAATATTAAATACCCCACTTATTTGAATATCCATTGGTAGTCCTTGTCTTAAAGTACCATGTTTGGGAAACATTTACACAAAAAACACATCTCTTTCAGGAACCTCTTTTACACAACCCTCTAATCTTGACTACAGTGGCATCATTGTCCCCCGTGAAATGTCCCATATGACCATAGTGGATGTGCATCCATACATTTTTATTCTAAGAATATTTATTATGATACCTATTTCATCTCTAAATAGTAACTCTAATTTGGACCTCATGATTGGTCAATCCACCCTACATTTGTACCCTGTCATTTCTAAAGCCATTCCCCTCATACAGGGGCTTGAGCTATGGTCATGTAAGCCCAAGTGGTATAGAGTGAACCCCCCATGTCCGAGTTTCATGAGGTAAAACTACCTATCAAAAATTTCTTCCACACATGATGTTAAAATGTGGCACTACCCTATCCCATAACCACGTGATGTTCCATGCTTGAGTGGAAGGGGATGATCTCCACGCTGCCTACCCTAACATGGAATGAGATCCTAGACACATTGAATTATATAATCCCTATAGAGAATGAGATCCTCTTAACATGGAATTAGATCATCCCATGTAGATTGAGATCCTCCTCAACCATTTTCAAGGTGTAATCCCCACTCATACCTCTCATACCTGCTTCTTTTAGGACATGATTATCAGGTCTAATTATTCATCTAGATTCTCACCCAATGAAATACTCATGTGGGTTTAGAAGTCAGTGGTGATCTTCGAATCCACCTCATCCATCTGATGAGCCTTTTCTATAGATATATGCTCTAACATCCATCTACTCAATGGACCACTCCAATGTTGATGCCCCATCCATCCAACCATTCTCACCCCAAGGGAATCCACCTTTGGTGTAATCTCCATCCATTCTGAACTATGTGGTAGTAGATTAAAAATTAACTAGAAAATAAATCAATCCTTCCTAATGTTCAAACACAATAAACACATCCATCCTATTCTTCTCATAAAACCCAACCTAGAATATCTTAACCCTCACATATGAGACCACATCTCATCCAGGCCACTCAGTCTACTCAATTTGTATTACCCACACAAAATCCAACCAATATAATTCCTCTTGTAAAAGGAATCATACCTAAATAATCACGAAAACAACCCTCATCAGAGCACCTTCTATGAGGAATGTTTCTATACCACATGAGTCCAACTACATGGACTTTTCTTATCACATAACCTTAAACTGAGGCATCAAAATTCAATGTTTTTGATCCATACCTTCTATATAGGGTATGTAGGATTTCTTTATGAAATTTAATAATGTCCAATGGTAATCCAAGGTTCCCCATAATAGGGTTTAATCTCATTGATCCACATCTGGGGTTGTTAAAGTCAACCTTCATGGAGTGACATCATCCATTTATGGGGCACACATCATTGATCGGCTCCCTCAAACTGTTCTAATCCACCAACATCATGGTTTGTCATCTTCCTTTTATGGGAAACACCTAATTGACCTTCCTCCACGGGAAATGTAATCCATTCTTCTAGGGTTCACCTACATTATCCATTCTCACTAACTTCAATGTGAAAAATATTCCCTCTTAGGGACACACTTCCATGGACCTCTTCTATGTGGTGTCTTGATCAATCAACTTTGTCTCTAAAAGGAGTTAAAATTGTGATCCAAATATAATACCCAATGTGTACTTATAGGATTATTGGGATGATATCCATTGAACATTTGTGAAAATTGAGTCAGATAACTCATGAATACCATGGGATTCCAGGGGTTAAATACTTGGAAGATATACGGCCATGTATATATATGCCTCTTGATCGACACATGACTCCTCTATTTTAATGTCTAATATTACTCCATGAGATTCATTAATATGAGTTAGAATATAGGTGATAAATGCCCATAATGACTAAACATTCCAGTGATCCAAACGTGTCTACTCACCTGACATATGTTTTCTACCATATCAAGACCCAGTGCAATGTCACAGATGAACTTCTATAATTAACCAGCATCCAAAAAGTGAGGGCATTAGGAATGAGTTTCATGAACAAGAATTAACAATATTAGGGAGACATATACTATACAATGAGTTCCAAGGATGAATCCATGGAAGGAGTAACTGACGTCCCATCATACCATTTTGATCAAGGAGAAGATGTTGTCATTTAAAGTGATGAATGTATCCAACCTTTTCTATTTGTGGATGTGGGGAAACAATGATTGCAAGAATACAATATCACATAGAGTGGGTAACACCAGGTAAATCATCCTAAATATAGTGGAATTCAGGTATGGAGATAAAATATGAAAATTGAGTGCTAATATATATTCTGGGATGATAGGAATCATGTTTCACGAAGTTCGTTGAAGCAAAATCTTCATTAATCTCATTAAAATACAAGGGGTATTATTCAAATAACAAATTTTATATATGAATCTATATTAGGGTTCCATATTATGATATGGATTATATATAGTGGTGGAGGAATTAATATTAATCTACATGCAGTTCTTTTTATGATTCTTCAGTATAGATATGGTTTATGTTAAAGGGAAGAAAATAAGTCTTCTCAATAGTGGGAATGCATCTGGAAAACAACATGGTGCTGAAAAAAAAGACATTAGGGTGAAAAATAAATTTTATTTATTTTCATTAATGGGTGGGCCTAAGGTATGATATCTAGGTGTCACTACATATTCAATGTGGATGGGAATAAGTATTCACATTATTTTGTAGAATTTCTTATGATGTATATATGAGTATAAAATATGTTTTTTCCTTTGTTTCTGGGCTATTGGGAATAATTCAAAATGAAAAGGTTGGACCGAATATTAAGGTAAATATATGGTAGTTATAATTCTAGAAATCAAAGTTGGGACTATGATATGTTTTATGGGATAGAATCTATATAGTCCAACCCTATGTGTTTTTATGAGGAATTAGGTTGTCGAGGGAGGCCAATAGTAGGTATATAGGGTTTTAATAGCTATATACTAAAAACAATGATAATACATGACATGTTATTGATAAAAATTGTGTATGTGAGTTTCATGGAATTTTTGAGGAATTTCACAATAAGTTATAATTTGGGGTAAAATGTATTGAGGGAATGAATTTTTTGGAAAATGTTAAAAAAACTAGACATTTTGATGATGTGTTATCTTTACACAACATGTAAATTACCGAAGAATTTTTGTTATAAATTTTGTGGTGGCACATGTCTTCTCAAACTCTATGACACTTAACTTGATTTGTTGTGAGACAATGACCCTCCATTAGGATTATTGGGATTACATCAATAAGAATTGATCCCAAGATTCTGGTCATCAATATTGGGTGATCGAAGGTGGGTTACTTCTTCATTTTCCCAAATGTTTTCTGTAATCATTATAATTTACTCCCATTTTATATCCCGATGATAGGGTGCTTTATATCTTATTTTCTAATGTGAATTAATTTTTATTTTCAGTCTGGTTTTGGTAAAACTACACATGTAGAAATTTAGGCTATATCCATGGTTCAAAACTATGTCTATAATCTATAGCCACTATTTTACTGGGCATGGATCCTATTGGTGTGGCTATAACAGAATTCTATAGTCGCAGTTTTAGGAGGCATTATCCATGGTTTAAACAATGACTATAGAGTATATTTATATGGTTTTGGTAACCATGGAAATATCTTACTTGGATTTCCATCATGGCTATTGGTCTATAACCATGGTGGAAAACTGTGGCAATACTCCATGTAAACTATGCCTATAGATTTAAAATAAATAACCCCCAACCAGATTCAATCTCCATACCTAATCTATCTGAAGCTATCACCTTACCACTACACCATAGACACAATTTTGTACATAAATATATATATATATATATAAATATATATATAAATTATTAGCTATGTATATACCATAAATATCATGGTTGTAGAACTTATTTACTTTTTTCTCAGGATAATTTTTTTCCCATGCAATGGAGGGAGACCTATATCCACGATTTTGATGAATCATGACTATTGAAAATTAAAAAAACTATATAGCCATAATTTAGGAAAATAGAGGCTAGATTGCTTGATGAAACCGTATAGCCATTGTTTTAAGAGGCTATACCCACGGTTTAAACTGTGGTTATAGGGTCTATGGACACGTTTTTGGAAACTGTGGAAATAGCTCACACTATTGTCCATCATGTCTATATGTCTATAGCCACGGTTTAAGACATGA
The DNA here is from genome assembly GCA_963277665.1 of Viscum album. NCBI lineage: Eukaryota > Viridiplantae > Streptophyta > Magnoliopsida > Santalales > Viscaceae > Viscum > Viscum album. The sequence goes on from OY728137.1 coordinate 1,217,735,455, forward strand.
CTATAGGTTCTACTGCCATGGTGTAAAATCATTCTTACAGCTAAAGTAAATCATTCATATATCATTGTTATAAATAACTATAGACACTATTTTGGAAAACCATGGCAATAGATCTAAGGATATATCATAGTTTTCCAGTTGTGCTACATTATGAGAGGGTAGTTTTTATTTTGGGAAGGTTTGTAGAGATCCACAATGTTGGTATATTCTCAAGAAAAGATTTTTGACACCATTGAGGAAGGGGATTCATTTATTCTCTATTTATTTTATTGAAATTTAAATTTTACCATGGTGTATCCCTTTTTATGGAATTGAATTATCCTAATAATCTATTAAATAAAATTAATAAATAAATAGTTAGTGATCACATGTTGTTTCTTTATACAATGATAAAGGGTTGGCTCTTGATTTTCTAGATAGTCTGATATTAATGGTTTTTGTGGTTAGAATGTTTTTATTCTCAGAGTATCATCCTCAAAATATTAAAGTACATAAATATAGAATTAATTGATAATTAATATTATTAATACTAATTAATGAAGATTCATGTTTTTTATCTGGTTCATGTTTTAATTATTTGATAATAAAATTGATGCAATGTGCATGATTAATTTAATTTGATCTTCTATGTTGTAATGTAATTGATAAATAATTGGATTCATGTTTATAATTTTTTATTATAATAAAAGGAATAAAACTGAGATAGTTTAAATATTAGAGGGAAAGTTTATCATTTAATAGTTTTTTATAGCATGATGCATTATGTTTCCCATAGTTTTAATTATTGATTAATGAGTAAATAAATTCAATATGGAATAAGAATCAGTTGTGTTATAAAGATAGTTATTGGGTCATGATTTTTTTATCTGTTTGAGAAGGCCATGTTCCTCATGTTTCGAGATATGAGAGATCATTTTTGTGTGATTTATGGATGAATTATTTTAGGAGAAATATTAACATGTTGGATATGGTTTCTTTTTCCACTTCTTTTGTGATGTTCCCTGAATGAGATCATGGCTATGTGATGTGATATGGGGTGTGTAGGCATGGATGTGATAAGATACTGGGATAACTAAGCTTCGGGTGGATGCTGTGACATGTGATACACATCAGGATATGCATGTGGGTATCGATAATTACATTAGAGATGGTAAAATATATTGATGATATACTTACTCATTGATGTGATGTGGGATATAGTATGATCAATTATGATTATGTATAATGGCATGGGGATGAGTTTGTTTCAATATATTCATTCCTTTCTCCACGGCTCGAGGCAGCTGGTATTCATGGTTGCATGTTTTCTCTTAGTGGTAGCTTAGCATGGTTTTACTAGTGTTAATGGATATAAAAAGATGTTGTTAATGAATAAGTAATTGTTAACACTTTTCGTTGAAGTTGATGGAATGGAATTGATGGAATTATGTTAATCATGATGAACTCAGGACTCAATTGGCATTATTCAAAGATGGAATTTACATTAATGAGATGAATAATGAAATTTTATATTGAATAACATTACTAGATATGTATATTCTAATGAATTAATTCATGGAATGAAATGGTAAAAATGGAAGAATTAATTAAATTTTCACTTTAAAATTCTTATGTACTTATAGAATATTTGTTCTTTGCAGTTGTAGATGGGATTCCAAGCACTGTTAGTTTCAGTTGATTCTAATACATTGTTTTTTCAATAGTGTGGTGCGGATTTGTATTATATCATGTATATTATAGGATTTAATAAGCTTCCCCAGCCATTTTGGTTTGGTAAAATAACAACTAGTGGACTCTGGGAGTGTGTTTTCCCTAAAAATCCAGTGGGAGGATGGATGGATGACTACCCCCTCTGCCCCCACTCTCTTACCATGGTAGTTACAAGTGATGGTATCCACAGTGGTACAAATACACATATATGTTGAAAGGTGTATGTAGTGTCTTGTGGTTATTTCATACACATGTATTATAAGATTTAGTATCTAATGACTCATGTAGGTTTAACATGTGTAGTCTTTGAGTGATATTGGTACCTTTCTCAGAGTATGGGTTGTAATGGATTGATGTATGTTATCCAATGTTTGAAACATGTCATATAAGATGTATTGGATCTCAAATAATAATCAGTTAATATATATGGTAGTTTTATAAGGGATAATTTTTTATGTGTTTTATAATGTTCATGTTGTTATTATTTTTGTACGTGTATCCAGGCTATCCTATTTTTTATATAGATGGATGAGGACACACAATGTTGGGGAATATATAAAACTAGTCTAGAATTGGGGGAATGGTAGACTTGATTTTTTACTACTATATTATATTATCTATTGTATGTGATACATGGTTATACTTATATACAGTGAGACTTCAAACATAGCATACATGTTTAGGTGACATGTTATTTAAAAAGTTATTATCTATTCATTAACAGGATTTTTTTATCATTTTCATTATTAGTTATAGATATTATCCTACAATTTATATTTTAATTATAACCCTACTTATATATAATCTATACTCATGTAATCCAATATAGTTTGGAGGTCAATCTGGTTATTACTAGCTCAATGTTTCATATGAGCAGATTGGACTTTATCATCATTGTCATCTTTACATATTTTTGGTACTAGTAGATTACATTTCAGTCGGTATTTTACTATATGAAAATTATTTTCTTTCTCTTAAGAGAGATATATATATATATTTCTGATCATGTATTTATGGGTGATTATATATTATTTGTCTCTTATTCATGCTTTCATAGAGGTTAATGCCTCTCATATACAAGTTAATTATACCCTCTGTTCAAGTCGCCTAACCTGGACCTACAATAGGATGGACCCAGGTTTTCACTATCTCTCATCACTCATTTAAATATCATTGTGAGGATAGAGTCATGGTAGATTTTTGAAACAGGTTCTGGTTGAGGTATAAGATGGAGTTTAGTGTTAGTCGTGGATGCTATTTCAAAGGTTGGTAGGGAAACATTGTCAGTTATGTTTAGTGATAAATATAATTATTGGAGGATTTCTGAGACGTGGGTATTTAGGGAGTCATTTGACCTAATGCATCTGCCATTATGTTTAATAAGCCTACAAGATGAAATGATACTGGTTGCATGGTAGATACCTGGAAAGAATCATACATTGTTCTTTTATTCACATTTGTTTGAAATGGGTAGTCTTGGGGATATGATGACATATTAAATAGAACATAAATATTTATTTAATTAGTGTTAAATAATCTATATTCCATGTTTATGATCCCTAATGACTTTTTATTTTTCTTGGTATTCCTTCATGTTGACATCCTCATCATGTTCGGGTTGAAAATGTTTAGTGGGATGTTCCAATAAATCTACATTTAATGGAGTTAGATGAGGATAAATTTAGGACACTCTGAGAGTTTTAAATCTAGAGGTTTTAGTGGTATGAGGGATTCATTTAACATTCATTCATTGAAGTATTTTTAGAGGGGGATGAGATACCTTTCATTTTAATCCTTCTTTAGAAAGAGCGTTACGATTCATTGGCAGGGACGATGTTGTGTGGAGTATAGAGGATACAGTGGTTATTTTTCTTATGGGATCATGAGGATTCATAAATATCATGGGATTTTATTTGTGAAGAGTTTTAGGAATAGTTTATTTAATTGACCGTGATGTAGGAATGCCACCAATACCTTCTTACCCTTTGGTATGGGACTTCAAACGTACAAGATATTTGGATCCATTTCAAGATCCTTCTTTGAATATTCTTCCTACCTATTTCCATATGTGGAGAACATCGTTAGGTATTTTGAAGAGGCTTTGAATCTATAAATTTTTCTTATGACGTCCCATTCATGCTGAAGAAGTATCTTGAGGTTCTTGAAGGAGAAGAGGTTATTGAGAGGATGTTGTCTTGAACCAGATCACCATATGTAGCGAGTCATCATAGTTCCTCCGGAAGCAGAGTTGTGGTCTGATGATTCTTGTTAAAATGACATAATATTTTTTTCTCAACTAGGGGTATGTCTCCATACTTATCATCTCGTTTTTCTTGGGTGGCGTCTCTTTGGATTATGCTAATGTTCCATAAACCATTTTTACTTCTGGAGTTTTATTTCAACAACCGCAAGAGTTCCCAATGATTTTGAGTAGTTAGTGTATTCCATGAGGCCTATATCAAGTTCCTATTTTAATTCATTTTTAGAGGAGGTAGTATCACTATTGTTATTATGTTTATGATTAGTAGATAGGATATGGTGTAAGAAGATTATATCCCCAAGATTCTGCTCATCTTTAAAGAAAATATCACATACATGATGGAGGTCAAATTTAGGGATATAGATACTTTGGATCAGGCCCTAGTCAGCTTCCTGCAATAGAATTTTTAGATCCAATGGTGTACTAAATTTTTCGATATACCATTTTCTAATATTTAGCGTGGTTTCATGCTTTTATTGATTTAGTAGTGACACAAAATTTTATATCCTTTACGATAATACATTCTTTGGAAATTGTTGTAAAGTGGCTTCCAGTTCCCTGTATGTTGATTGTACAAATTGGAGGTCGATTTTCCATGTATAAAGTATGTTGATACTATGATCTATTGATAGGGGAGCACACATTATTGGGATATTTCATATGTTTATAGATGTAACCATCTGACATCATATATAGCATTGAGTGGTTTTATTAAAATAAGGCAATCATGTATTTCATTGGGTGGTAGTTTTTTAGGATGTTGATGGTGATTCAGTGGTGTTTGTTGGTGAGTGAGACCCTCGGAGGGATAAGATTCATGTCTATTCCTATTCTCCACTGATGGTTGATTTGATGCTGAGCTCATCATAGGTTTAGTAGTAGGTGTTTCACAGGGTTGTGTAAGACAACCCTCATATATTTTTATAGGTTGTTGTATCATCACCCTCTAGATGGGAGAATAATTTTGGAATCAAGCTACAGTCCGGCATGTATCCTTTATCTATGTCTCCATAAAGGATGGTGCCTTCTGATTTTTAGGGAATGATGATACTACTTAATGGTCTATCACTAAAATGTTTTGTTTTGACGAGTGTGTCACCATGGGTTGCACTAGTTTTTTTCATAAATAATATTGATGGCAGTTTTCATCATTGTATCGATTATAATATCTTGATCCAAGTTAATGTGAAGAAAATATATCTTTACCGAAAAATTGATTATTAATTCTATTAGATGGGGAGATCATGTTTGTTCTCAAAGAAAAGTTTTTGGATAGGATATCATCAGATGCATTTGAAGGATTAGGATATCTTGAAGACTTAATTCCAGTGAATTCAAGAGAATTATGTGGTCATTAGGATTATGTTTTGTGTGACTAATTCTAATATTTTTTTGTGGGGATGATTAATGATGTTTGTATAAATTTCCATGATATGATCATAGGGTCTTTCTTTGATTAAATCCTTAGGTTCTTCGTGTCTAAAGATGTGAATGGAAAAAATATGTGTTTTTTTGGGAGTTCATAATCATGGGAAGCCACTTGGGATGTTTTAAAAGTGTGAGTTGTGTTATCATGATGTCCATTTCTAGGGGCATGTTGAGTCCCAACATGGAGTATTTTTTGGACCCTTTAATGATAGAGGTAGTTGTGTATTGGTAACCCCAATAAAATAAGTAAAATTTTGGATTTTACTTGGTATTATTAGCTATTACTGGTGGTTTGTAAAATATTTCTCTAGGGATAAAACTCATCTGATAGCATTGAACAAAATTGACTTAGAAATCTTATGGACTGACTACTGTTAGGTAGCTTTTCATTACCTGATGTAGAAGATGGTTAGTGCCCCATTGCTTTTGTTCCCAAAGAAGGGTGTAAATTTTTATGTATTATTTAATTCTTCATGTCTTGGGTAGGGATTCATTCTAATATATATAATATAGGTTTTTAAATGGGTCATAGAATGTACATCCCCATGAGTAAAACTTTGCAACCTAGTATATTGAGTTGAAATCACTAATTTATATATTGAAGTTGTAGTGATATAACCTCACCGGTGAGAATTTTTTTATTTTTACCCACCATAAAATCCTCAGGTTTGTCTTATCCCAGTGTGATATGAACATTCATCAGCGTCAGTGGATGAAATTATTGATGGATTACGGTGTTGATATTTTATATACATTAAGAGAGGTAATTTTTTAACTGATACACTGATCCTGAAGTTATGTAGAGATGTCATGTGTGAATATATAGATTGATTAATGAACCCAAAATGATGAATCTAGATATGTGATAAGATGGAGAAAAGGTTTTTTTTCAGATTAAAGTGCATTTGTCTTTGTTGTACCAGGTGAAGGAGTCCCAAATTAATGATTATAATGTTATAGTTATTAGAGAATTAGTTTTTAATGGTGATTCCATTGTTGGTTTTTATTATGATGGAACAAAATGGGTGATGTTACAAGAATGCATTTCAATTTATTCAATTATTAATGACATGGTTCCACATGAGTTCTATAATTCACAATTTACAGTGTATACAGATGTGAAAATGAAGTACCAACACATGAAAGGTCTGTTTTTTTCCTGTATTGAATCATGCAGTTATAGAGTTTGTTACTCAGTGTTTTGTGTTCTAGAAGGTGAAGGATGGTCACAATGTTCCCTATGGTTTCTTACGGTCATCATATGTTCCCCGGTGGAAGATAAAGGAAATCTAAATGGACGTCATTATATTTTTACATCGAGTTCAAGTATCTTGTGATTAATTATGGGTGATGGTTGATCAATTGATGAAATCCTCCCAATTATCAGTGATCTAGTTTTCAACCATAATGGAGGTTTTTCTGAGGCAGTATCTAGAAGGGGTGATGTGACTCCATGGATATTGAGGATAACCATTTGTGATAGGGAACCTTATTTAAAAAAAGTGTGCGGATAGGTCACTATCATTCTTTTGGACCTTTTTCATTCCATTGTACTTATTTTCATCCGTAAAAGGATAGTCAAATAGGGAAAACCATCTAGGTCATTAAATATATTTGATGCTATTTTGTTCTTGATTTTTTATGTATGTGTATGAGGAAACTAGCTGCAGTAATGTTTTATTACAATAATATTTTCCAATCCATTATCAGTACGGAGTTGTTTGAATCATTGAATGGATGAACGTTTCATTATTCATAGTATTGGAATGGGGGCATAGAGGCATCAATTATTGTGCTGGAACTGTTAAATAATATGGCATAAATAGTTATGGTATTTTTTGAGAGGATGAAGGCAATGTAGGATTTTCATAAATAATTTACCATTCATAAAAATTGACCTCTTTATTTTGATGTTGGATATCATGTGTTCTTAAAGGAGAGTCATAATCATGGGTTGATAAGGATTGGGCATGGGAGTTATCATTCACATTTTTATTGGACTATTGATGTGTTGGCTTGTTTTCGTGTTCTGGCATACCATATATCACTTCCCATATAGATGATCCAGATACATGATGTTTTTCACATGTTACAACTCTATTCTTATCTTCACGATGAATCACATGTAATTAATTTGGATGGGATCAACAATGATGATGATGAGTCTTTTGAGGAGTGGGCTGTGGAGATCCAAGATAATCAAAAGAATGTATTGTTTGGATGTGTCATTCCCTTGGTTATTGTAATTTAGTATCATGGTTCCATGAAATAGAGTACCCAGGAACATGACTCAAAGATGAAAACCTAGTATCCTAAGCTATTATATTTTTAGTTAATTTCTTACAATGTTGTTTTCTTATGTTTTTTGACTTTTATAGTTTTTTATTTGGTTTCATCTTGTTTCATTTTGTGTATTTACACTATTTTCATATCTATATCCTTCAAGAGAGTGTTTAGAAGATGTTTATTTATTTTTATTCTTTATTTTTCTATTGTTTTCTTTATGTAATGAGGTTGATCTCATATGATGGAAATAATTTTGAGATGTATCTCCTATGGTGGTAGTTTTGATGAACGCTTTTAATTTCTTCTTTGGTTTTGATTATGGATTCTTTGGGATAAGAATTTTGTCAGCGAAATCTATTTTATGAGACAAGATATGTGTAGCATGACACTTTTAATTTTTTATGCACGAGATGCTTAGAGGAGGCTGGGGTAATTTTAGAGGTCTTCAACAACTAAATTTTGGATAAAGGGAGATTACCGCCCATATAGTCCTTACATGGAATGTATGTTAGTTTCATGAATTGTGTGAGGCATGTCATGTCATTTATTAATTATTTGTTAAAAGTTTAATGGTGATGCATTTTTTGGTGAAAGTAAAAAACATGAAATTTTCATGATTTGTATTTCTTACAAGCTATGAAGATTCCATATATAACATGACTATAAAAGGTGTAGTAGATTGGGGATCCACAAAACCTATGCACCTTTTCTACATTCCATTAAATTAAAGGTCCCTCCATTAAGAATTGTGGGATTACATCAAAGAGAATAAATCCTCGTCTTGCCATATTCGATAAATGGTGATCCATGATGTGTTCATTCATTGTTTTCTCATAGGTTCTACCTGATCAGTCTCATTTCCTCTCATCTCTAATCTCCATGCTATGAAACATGATATTTTATGTAATATTTTTTTAATTTATTGATTTTTATTTGTTTTTGGGATGATGTATTTAAGAGATCATTGTTTCCTTGTGGGAGAGGTGATAGGTGATATGCAATGCTGTACTCTTCTCATGTGAATAACGTCAACTCATTTCATACAGGGAATATATTGCTTCCCTATTTGTTTACATGATATTTCAAGATGAGCATGGTTTATCCTTTTTAAGGGAAATTTAATTAACCTTATAATATATTGAATTGGATTAAAAAATAATTTCTTAGTGATAACATGTTGTTGATTTATTCAATGATAGAGGGTTTCTTCTAGATTTTATTGATATTTTGATATATATGCTATGATCTATTATAATATTATTATTATTGAAGTAAAATGTTGAAATTGGTTAATAATGTAAACATTATTTTTTTGATAATTAATTTCATTAAAATTTATTAAATAAGACACATGTTTTTAATAAGGTGATTGCTATAATTTTATGATAATCTTTTTAATGTAACGAGCATGTTTAATTAAATGTGATCTTTCATGTGTTAGTTGAATTGATAAATAATGTGAATCATGTTTATTCTTGTTTTTAAAGATAAAATTCTTTATAATGAGAAAAATTTAATTTCAATATATATTTTTTATATTTAGATAGCATGTTATAGCTCAATGCCTCGTGTTGCCCTTAGTTGGAATCTATGATCAATTATTCGGTTAATTTGAGATGGAATAAGGACTGATTGTCTAATAAATATAGTTTCTTTGGACTTAGTTACTTTTATATTTGATTTTTCTTAATTTCATATGGTTGGAGTTGTGAGATATCATTTATGTGTTAAGGATGGACACCTTGTTTTAGAGCCTATATTTACTCATTATATTAGCTTCTTTGTCACTGTCTTGTTTTGTGATGTTCTCTAAAGGAGAGAATAATAATTAAAAATGATAATGTGATGGGAGTCTTGAATTTGATATGAGAACTAGATGGATAAACCTAGTATGGTTGATTTGATATTTGTTGGCTTGTCCCAAATGATGTGGTAGTAGTTGAGACATGTGATGGAATGATGAATCAGGAAATGTATGTGGGTTTTGGGGATGGAACAACAAATGATATAATTAGTTGTACATGGGCATACTCAATGATGTCATTTTGAGAGATCTGATGATCTCTTATGAATATCATAAATATACAATGGATGGGTTTCATATTTTATCTACATTTTATTACAAACTACGTGAGGTAGCATGGTATGAATTACTGCATGTTTTGTCACGACCCTCCCTCAGGGTCCGTGCCGTGACTACCCCAAGCCCGCCTTCCATACACCAGGGGCTGGCGACTAGCACCAAGGCGTAAATCCCGGTAAAAAGGAAAGGCATTGCCTTTGTAAAGTTAAAAAATCACCACAGAATAAGCAAGTGGAAAAGTAAACACTAAGTAAAAACAGAGTACAACTGAAGTGAGGAAAAGTAAATTGGCCAGTATACAAACCCAAACTGAAAGTAAAGTACATCTCGAAAGGGAAAACAACAACTGTAAAGTAAAAGCCGCTACACCGAGCTGTCCACTAGAAATCCCACCTGAAGGGTGGGTACAGATAGCTCCACTGCTCCTCGGGTCCCGCCGTCTGCTCCGAGCACGTCCCGCCCAGTGGTCCACCTCCAAGTACCGTCCTGCTCAGCAAGCCTCAACCACGATCAACGCTGTCTGTCGTCTGCAACCAACACAACGTAGTGCGGGCATAGCCCGTGCAGGGGTGAGTATAAGCTACTCAGTAGGTACCCCGAGACCCCCGAAGGTATCCCAAAATCCACAAAGGATTAACCACAACGGAAAGATACATTGACGAAGTAACAACCGACACTGCTTAGGTATATGCCAATACATATACCCTAGTCATCACTTCAATACGCTCCAACCTCCGAGCCCAAGTACAAATCAGTCCACACAGGAAAGTATACGTATTCCACACAGGAAAAAAAAATGTAATCCACACAGGATAGCACAACAGAATCCACACAGGAAGGTAAATAGGACTCCGCTCACACAGGTATACTTCTTCGAAAGACGATAGAGATGACAACTGATCTATCTAAGTCGTCAGACCCCCAAAGGATCGATAGGTACTAAACCCCGCAAAGACCCACACAGGATCGGACCCACACGGGATCTGTAGGCGCTGGTTCACACAGGACCGTTGAGCGCAGACCGACACAGGATCGGACCCACACAAGATCGGTAGAACGGATCCACACAGGATCGCTGAGTGCTGTAGTCGTCATCGTTGAATCCACTAAGGATCTCTGCACAGTCGTCGTCGCAGTCACAGTAGTAGTCGCAGCCAGATCTAGGGGTCCCCCACACAACAAGCTCGTTCGGGAGGGTCCGCTCCATGAGCCAAGAGGCTGATACATCAACTGTCACAAAGTCCAGAGTTGATGTATCCAAAAGTTCCGTATCGTCAACAGGAACTCAACGCAACAGACGACGCATCAATCAGATGCCCGGTCTGAGAGTTATTGGATTTTTCATCCCAGGGGCCCGGTTGGTTTTTAAGGCAAAACCAACCCGACCGTACTCCAACTGCGTCCAAACCTCGGGCGGAGTATCCCAAAAGATCTGTCTCATTAAGAGGAACTCAACAAAACTGACGACACGTCGATCGGACATCCGTAGCTCAAGATATGAGTGTTTCTGCTCCGAGGGCCCGGTTGGTTTCGTATACGAACCAACCCGGCAGAACAGAAAGTATTCCGAAACCTTGAGTGAGATATACCGAAACGACCGTCTCGATCCAAGGATCGCATCACCATTGACGGCGTGTCGTTTGGAGGTCCGTATCCCGAGTTATGGGAATTTGAACCTAGCCGTTCGGTATCGGGGGTTTCGGGCCCGGGCCGACCCGGCCCGAGACCCCCCGGTTGGCCCGAACCGGGTCGACCCACCCCGGACAGGGTCGACCTGGCACCGCCAGGCCCGGCCCGGCCCGACGCGGCCCAACCCGGCCTGGCCTGGCGGACCGGCCAGGCGCGCCGGTTCGGCGCAAGGCAGCGCACTGAGCGCGTTGCCAGCTCGGCCGTAGGACGAGCTGATTGGAAAACGGGGGGCCGCCTGCCCCCCTTTGTGAAACCGGTCCCCCTCATTATGGGGGGCCGTTTATTTGCTGGCCGGGGGATTAATTCCCCCCGGTTTGCCTCCCTTCCGGCCGGCCCGACCTGGCCGGCTGGTTCTTCCTCAACGGGACCGGAAAAGGCCGGTCCCCCTCCCGGCTTCCGACACCGGCGGCCATTCGGGCCGCCGGTCTTCCCGTTCCGCCGCGGCCCGGAACCGGCTGCGACCTTCGTCGTCCGGCGCGGTACGACGACACCGCGCCCCTCCGTCGCGGCCCGGTTCCGGTCGCGGCGCCTTCGACTTCCCTCGACGCGACGCGACGGCGTCGCGTCCTTGAAATATTCATTCCACGGTGCGGCGCAACGACGCCGTGCGTATCTTTCGAAATATACCGCGTGGTGTGACGACACCACGTTTTCTCGTATCAACCTCAAGAAACCATCACGAAAAACAAAGGAGGATGGTCGGCCGTGTTTGTGCGGTCCGACCCCCCTCGCGTTATTCGATAACAAAAAGTGTTTTAATCCACGATCATCACCAATTTTGTATTCCTGAACAAATAAATAAATAAACCCCAACCTCGGTTTCAAGTGTGGAGCACATCAACAAGCCGCGGAAGACAAGCGTCACGGAGGTCGGGGGTCGCGGAAACCGAACGTCATTTCCGTTGACGTCGAGGTGCGTTTGAAGAGGTACGTCGTTGGAGAAGCTTCTTAAGCTGATGGAGATAATCTGAGGAGGAAACGATGTCTCCTTTCGTTGACATGGGAAGAAGATCGAAGATTCGGCATCATCGATCTTCGGAAACACACCGGCTACGAAAAAGAGAAGCAGCGTTCTTCGTCGGAGCTTAGGTGTTCTTCGTGTTCTTCGTCAAGGTTGAAGAAGAAGGAGATAACTTCCCAAATCCTCTCAAGGTGGCAAAGGATACCAACCAAATAAAATAATCTTAAAGATTATTTTATTTACACAACTAAACACTTGAATTTCAAAAGATTGAAATTAAAACAACTCAACTCAATTAATAACCCAAGTTGTCAAGATTAATTAAAGAGGAGTTATAGGGAGTTTAAAAGGGAATATGAAGTGTTAGGGTTCCTATGGGCCCCAACACACTTAATCCTCTCAAGGGAGGTTAAGTGGATGTGGGTCCCACCCCTAACTCCATTTGGGAGGTTATAACCAACTTGGATAAAAAAATAAAATGTGTTTCCACATTTTATTTAACTTCATTTTAAATTCCCAAAAACCAACTCTCAACCTGCATAAAACGCAACCTCGGAAAAGGTCTCCTTAAGCGAATATTGGCACTGCGTGCTCATCAGTGCCCTCAGAATTCGATTCCAGGCACCGGTTCAAAAGTTAGAAATTCCCGCTCGTTCGTTCGCTGAACGTACCCAATCCAAACTTCGGAAATTGATTCCGGGCACTCCGGGCCTCAGAATCAGGTGCCATCAGAAACCGTGCTCTTGTAAAATTCCAAAGAAAATTAAGAAAAAAATTTCCCCTTGAATTTTTACAAGTCTTTACATTACTCCCACCTCATGGATTTACGTCCCCGTAAAGATACATCAAAACTAGGGAAACAAATGAGGGTACTGAGCACGCATCTGAACCTCCCGCTCCCAAGTGCTCTCCTGGAGATTCCCATGCTGCCATCTGATGCGCACTAGAGAAATCGATCGTCCACGTAGGACCTGCTCCTGTCGATCCTCGATCTCCACCGGGACCTCCGTAAAAGTCGCCCAATCATCAACTTCAAGCTCCCCATGGCCAATGATGTGCGTCGGGTCGTGCACGTATCTCCTCAGCCGAGACACGTGGAAGACCTCGTGCACTCGGTGTAACTGAGGTGGTAGAGCTAGGCGATAAGCCACCACGCCAATCTTGCTGAGGACATGGAAGGCTCCGATGAAGCGCAAAGATAACTTTCCGCCTCATAGATAATGTTTCCCAAGAAGTGGACCTCACGTATCCAGAACTAGCACTTCAAGAGCTTACCATAAAGCTGGTGCTCTCGGAGTGTGTCTAGTAAAACTCGCAATTGGTAGGCGTGCTCCTCCTCAGTCGTCGAGTAAATTAGAATGTCGTCGATGAAGACCACAACAAATCGATCAAGGTATGGCTGAAAGATCTTGTTCATGAGGGCCATGAACACTGCCGGAGCATTGGTCACGCTGAAGGGCATAACCAAGAACTCATAGTGGCCATACCGACATCTGAAGGCCGTCTTCTGCACGTCCTCGTCCTTAACTCTGAGCTGATGATAGACTGACCTGAGGTCTATCTTTGAGAACCACCTTGATCCCTTGAGCTGATCAAAGAGGTCATCAATCCTCAGTAGCGGATACTTTTTCCTCACTGTCACCTGGTTCAGGTGACGATAGTCAACACAAAGTCGCAAGCTCCAGTCCGCCATCTTGGAGAACATAATCGGGGAAGCCCAGGGTGAAACACTGGGTTGGATGAACCCCTTCCCCTGCAAGTCCTCCAACTGTACCCGTAGCTCTCGAAGCTCGGAGGGGGCCATCCGATATGCTGGAGTCGATATCGGAGCTGTCCCGGGGTACAGGTCAGTATAAAAGTCTACCTCTCTATGAGGAGGTAGCCCTGGAACGTCGTCGGGAAAAACGTCCGCAAACTGATCCACCAATGCAGGAAAACCAGTACTCCGCACGTCAACTGATCCTAGGATGAGGCTAGCCAACTGATGAGTGATGGGATGTCCTATCCTCTGCATAAATCCATCCTGTGGTGCGAAGACTCCCTTCTCGCCGGTGAAGGTGAACCTACTCCCGTCGGTGCGTACACATCGCACCTTGCGCCTAAAATAGTCAATCTGTGCATGGTCCATAGATAACCAATCCATGCCCATGATGACGTCGTAAGGCCTCGACACTGCTAAAAGAAGATCCCAGCCTCCTAGAGTAAGCTCACACTGCCGGAACCAGTGCATAATCATCGAGTCTGCTCCCATAGAAGTCTCTAGCCGTAAGGATCGAGCCAACGGCTCTGTCGGAATCTCCGAGCTCTGAACAAGGGCAGCGACTATGAAAGAGTGACTCTCTCCTGTGTCTATAAGTACTGAAGCAAGGGTGTAATAGACACATATAGTACCTCGAATCATCTCGGGCGCACCGTGGTCGTAGGCCTCTGCTGCCTGGAGTTGTGCCTGTCTCTGCCCGCCAGCTCCATGTGGTCAGGGTGGACCTTTTGGTGGTGGTGGTGGTAGAGCCTCAAAGCGTCGCCCACCACCTGCTGCTCGGCTAGATCCTCTACATCGTCCGCCTCCTCCCTGCGGACCTCCACGGTCAACCCTCTGCCTCTGCCTCGGTGGTCCCTCAACCGTCTGCTGCTCCTCGGCACGGCGGGTCGGGCAGTCACGAGCCATGTGGCCCTGCCCGCCGCACGAGTAGCATTGTCTGCCTCTCGAAAGACTAGCTCCGCGCTGTGTGCCCCACACTGCTGAGCCAGTGTCCTGAGGTCGTCTGCCTGAAGGTCTGGTCTGCCTGGACCCCTAAGTCATCCGTCGACTACCTGCTGTAGAAGACTCTGCTACGTGCCGCCCTGCGGTGGGTTTCGGCGCTGGTGTAGACTCAGCAAGAAAGTTCTCGATCATAAGGGCCCACTCCAGTACTCTGATCTAAGTCGGAAGGCTGAGGGAGATCAGTGATGCCCTGATATCGTGTCTCAACCCCTGCTCGAAGGTCCGGGCCCGGAATAATGGGTCCCCTACCATGTCAGTCGAGTAGCGCGAGAGATCGGTAAATCTCGCCGAGTACTGAGCGACTGTCATGCTGCCCTGCCGCAACTGAAGAAGCTCCTAGATACGCACTGCACGAAGGGTGGATGGGACAAACTCCAAGAAAAAGAGGCTCTCAAAGTCCTTCCATAGTAGAGATGCCTCATCGTGCACCTGGAGCATCAAGCTTCACCATCGTCCTGCTGCTGCGTGTAGTAGGCTCACAGTGAGGATCACCATGAGGTCTGCAGGTGTCCTCACTAGCCTAAAAACTCATACCACTGCCTCCAGCCAGTCCTCTCCTGCCTGGGGGTCCATCTCCCCACGGAACCTAGGCAGTCACTGGCGCTGGAACTCGTTTAGAGCTCCAAGGCGACGTGCATCGTCAGCGACTGGTGCTGGAAGCATCGATGGCTCGGCGGGTAGTGCTACCGCCGGTGCCACTGCTGACAAAGGGCCATGCACTGAGGCCTCGTCGCTCGGTGGGCTGTTGTCATGCTCGACTCTCAGAACCCAAGCTGGCTGCTGTCGTGGGGCCCTCCTGAAAAGGAAACAGGTGCGCTACGGTCAGAACAATATACCTGGTGAGCTGATAATGTAATCACAAAGAAAACTTGAAACACACATCAATAAATGTTTTCATGCATTAAGTTGGAAATTAGAAGTTAGGGTCCTGGTGTACGGATACGTCGGCCGACGCACCAACATTGGACTCCCTGGACTAATAACCACACTCAATACGCTAAACATTATTGCTTGACATAGAAAATATCAGAGTTCGCGGTAGAACTGAACTCCTTTGATACCAATTTGGCACGACCCGCCCTCATGGTCCGTGCCGTGACTACCCCATGCCCGCCTTCCATAGGCCAGGGGCTGGCGACTAGCACTAAGGCGTAAATCCCGGTAAAAAGGGAAGGCATTGCCTTTGTAAAGTAAACAAGCACCACAGAGTAAGAAACCGGAAAAGTAAACACTATGTAAAAACAGAGTACAACTGAAGCGCGGAAAAGTAAATGGGCCAGTATACAAACCCAAACTGAAAGTAAAGTACAACTCGAATGGGAAAACAGGAACTGTAAAGTAAAATCCGCTACACCGAGCTGTCCACTGGAAATCCCACCTGAAGGGTGGGTACAGATAGCTCCACTGTTCCTCGGGTCCCTCCGTCTTCTCCGAGCACGTCCCGCCCAGTGGTCCACCTCCATGTACCGTCCTGCTTAGCAAGCCTCAACCACGATCAACGTTTTCCGTCTTCTGCAACCAACACAACGTAGTGCGGGCATAGCCCATGCAGGGGTGAGTATAAGCTACTCAGTAGGGACCCCGAGACCCCTGAAGGTCTCCCAAAATCCACAAAGGATTAACCACAAAGGAAATATACATTCACGAAGTAACAACCGAAACTTCTTAGGTATATGCCCATACATATACCTAAGTCATCATTTCAATATGCTCCAACCTCCGAGCCCAAGTACAACTCAGTCCACACAGGAAAGTATACGTATTCCACACAGGAAAACAAAACGTAATCTACACAGGATAACACAACACAATCCACACAGGAAGGTAAAGAGGATTCATCTCACAGAGGTATACTTCTTCTAAAGACGATAGAGATGATCACTGATCCATATAAGTCATCGTACCCACAAAGGATCGATAGGTACTAACCCCCGCAAAGACACACACAGGATCGGACCCAAACAGGATCTGTAGGCGCTGGTTCACACAGGACCGTTGAGCGCAGACCCACACAGGATCGGACCCAAACATGATCGGTAGCACTGATCCACACAGGATCGCTGAGTGCTATATTCTTCATCGTCGAATCCACTAAGGATCTCTGCACAGTCGTTGTCGCTGTCACAGTAGCAGTCGCAGCCAGCTCTAGGATTCCCGCACATTGCAAGCTCGTTCGGGAGGGTCCGCTCCACGATCCGAGAGGATGACACATCAAATGTCACAAATTCCAGAGTTGATGAATCCAAAAGTTCCGTATCGTCAACAGGAACTCAGCGCAACAGACGGCACATCAATAAGACGCCCGGTCTTTGAGTTATTGGTTTTTTCGTCCTAGGGGCCCAGTTGGTTTTTAAGGCAAAACCAACACAACTATACTCCACCTGCATCCAAACCTCGGGCGAAGTATTCCAAAAGATCCATCTCACTAAGAGGAACTCAACAAAACTGACGGCACGTCGATCGGACGTCCGTAGCTCAAGATATGAGTGTTTCCGCTCCGAGGGCCCGGTTGGTTTCGTATACGAACCAACCCGGCCGGACTCAAAGTATTTTGAAACCTTAAGTGCGATATACCGAAACGACCGTCTCGATCCAAGGATCGCATCTCCGCTGACGGCGCGTCGTTTGGAGGTTCGTAGCCTATGTTATGGGCATTTGAACCGAGCAGTTCGGTATCGGGGGTTTCGGGCCCGGGCCGACCCGGCCCGCGACCCCCCGGTTGGCCCAAACCGGGTCGACCCGCCACGGACAGGGTCGACCCGGTCCGAAACGGCCCGGCGTGGCCCGGCCCGGTGCGGCCCGACCCGGCCTGGCCTGGTGGACCGGCCTGGCGCGCGGGTTCAGCGCAAGGCAACGCGCTGCCAGCTCGGCCGTAGGCCGAGCTGATTGGAAAACGGGGGGCCCCCTGCCCCCCTTTGTGAAACCGTCCCCCCTCATTATGGGGGGCCGTTTATTTGCTGGCCGGGGGATTAATTCACTCCGGTTTGCCTCCCTTCCTTCCGCCCCGACCTGGCCGGCCGGTTCTTCCTCAACGGGACCGGCAAAGGCCGGTCCCACTTCCGGCTTCCGACACCGGCGGCCCGGCTGGCCGCCGGTCTTCTCGTTCTGCCGCGGCCCAGAACCGGCCGTGGCCTTCGTCGTCCGGCGTGGTGCGACAACACCGCGCCCCTTTGCCGTGGCCCCGTTCCGGCCGCGTCGCCTTCGACTTCCCTCGACGCGATGCGACGACGTCGCGTCCTTGAAATATTCATTCCACGGCGCGGCGCGACGGCGCCGCGCGTATCATTCACAATATACCGTGTGGTGTGACGGCACCACGTTTTCATGTATCAACCTCAAGAAACCATCACGAAAAACAAAGGAGGAGGGTCGGCCGTGTTTGTGCGGTCCGACCCCCCTCGCGTTATTCGATAACAAAAAGGCTTTTGATCCACGATCATCACCAAGTTTGTATTCACGAACAAATAAATAAATAAACCCCTACTTCGGTTTCAAGTGCAGAGCACGTCAACAAGCCACGGAAGACAAGCGTCGCGGAGGTCGGGCTTCGCGGAAACCGAACGTCGTTTCTGTTGACGTCGAGGTGCGTCCGAAGAGGTACGTCGTTGGAGAAGCTTCGTAAGCTGAAGCAGATAATCTGAGGAGGAAACAGATTCTCCTTTCGTTGACATGGGAAGAAGATCTAAGATGCGGCATCATCGATCTTCAGAAACAGACCAGCTACGAAAAAGAGAAGCGACGTTCTTCGTCGGAGCTTAAGTGTTCTTCGTGTTCTTCGTCAAGGTTGAAGAAGAAAGAGAGAACTTCCCAAATACTCTCAAGGTGGCAAAGGATAACAACCAAAATAAAATAAGCTTAAAGCTAATTTTATTTACACAACTAAACACTTGAATTTAAAATTTTGAAATTAAAACAACTCAACTCAATTAATAACCCAAGTTGTCAAGATTAATTAAAGAGGAGTTATTAGGAGTTTAAAAGGGAAGATGAAGTGTTAGGGTTCATGTGGGCCCCACCACACTTAATCCTCTCAAGGGAGGTTAAGTGGATGTGGGTCCCACCCCTAACTCCCTTTGGGCGGTTTTAACCAACTTGGATAAAAAAATAAAATGTGTTTCCACATTTTATTTAACTTCAATTTAAATTCCCAAAAACCAACTCTCAACCTGCATAAAACGCAACCTCGGAAAAGGTCTCCTTAAGTGAATATCGGCGTTGCGAGCTCATCAGTGCCCTCAGAATTCAATTCCGGGCACCGGTTCAAAAGTTAGAAATTCATGCTCATTCGTTCACTGAACATACCCGAGCCAAACTTCGGAAATTGATTCCAGGCACTCCGGACCTCGGAATCAGGTGCCGTCGAAAACCACGCTCTTGTAAAATTCCAAAGAAAATTAGGAAAAATAATTTCCCTTGAATTTTTACGGGTTATTACATTACTCCCACCTCAGGGATTTACGTCCCCATAATGATACATCAAAACTAGGGAAACAAATGAGGCTACTGAGCACGCATCTGAGCCTCCAGCTCCCACGTGCTCTCCTGGAGATTCCCATGCAGCCATCTGATGCGCACTAGAGGAAACGACCATCCACGTAGGACCCGCTCCTGTCGATCCTCGATCTCCACCGGGACCTCCGTAAAAGTTGCCCCATCGTTAACGTCATGCTCCCCATGGTAAATGATGTGCGTCGGGTCGTGCACGTATCTCCTCAGCTGAGACACGTGGATGACATCATTCACCCGGTGTAACTGAGGTGGTAGAGCCAGGCGATAAGACACCTCGCCAATCCTGCTGAGGACCTGGAAGGGTCCGATGAAGCACAGAGATAACTTGCCGCCTCAGAGATAACGTGTCCCAAGAAGTGGACCTCACATATCCAGAACTTGGACTTCGAGATCTTACCATAAAGCTGGTGCTCTCGGAGTGTGTCTAGTACAACTCGCAAGTGGTAGGCGTGCTCCTCCTCAGTCGTCGAGTAAATCAGAATGTCGTCGATGAAGACCACAACAAATCGATTGAGGTATGGCTGAAAGATCCTGTTCATGAGGGCCATGAACACTACCGGAGCATTGGTCACGCCGAAGGGAATAACCAAGAACTCATAGTGGCCATACCGACATCTGAAGGCTGTCTTCTGCACGTCCTTGTCTCTAACTCTGAGCTGATGATAGCCTGACCTGAGGTCTATCTTCGAGAACCACCATGCTCCCTTGATCTGATCAAAGAGGTCATCAATCCTTGGTAGCGAATACTTGTTCCTCACTGTCACCTGTTTCAGGCGACGATAGTCAACACAAAGTCGCAAGCTCCCATCCGCCTTCTTGGCGAACAAAATTGGGGAAGCCCAGGGTGAAACACTGGGTCGGATGAACCCCTTTCCCTGTAAGTCCTCCAACTGTACACGTAGCTCTCGAAGCTCGGCGGGGGCCATCCAATATGATGGAGTCGATATCGGAGCTGTCCCGGGGTACAGTTCAACATAAAAGTCTACCTCTCTACGTGGAGGTAGCCCTGGAACATCGTCGGGAAAAACGTCTGCAAACTGATCCACCACTGCAAGAAAACCAGGACTCCGCACGTCAACTGCTCCTAGGATGAGGCTAGCCAACTGATGAGTGATGGGCTGTCCTCTCCTCTGCGGAAATCCATCATGTGCTGCGAAGGCTCCCATCTCGCCGGTGAAGGTGAACCAGCTCACGTCGGTGCGTACACATCGCACCTTGCGCCTAAAATAGTCAATCTGTGCATGGACCATAGATAACCAATCCATGCCCAAGATGACGTTGTAAGGCCTCGATGCTACTACAAGAAGATCCCAGCCAATGCTCTCGCCTCCTAGAGTAAGCTCACACTGCCGACACCAGTGCGTAATCGTCAAGTCCACTCCCGTAGGAGTCTCTAGCCGTAAGGATCGAGCCAACGGCTCTATCAGAATCTCTGAGCTCCGAACAAGGGCGGCGATTATGAAAGAGTGACTCACTCCTGTATCTATAAGTACTGCAGAAAGGGTGGAAAAGACACAGATAGTACCTCGAATCATCTCGGGTGCGCCGTGGTCGTACGCCTCTGCTGCCTGGAGTTGTGCCTGTCTCTACATGCCAGCTCCCTGTGGTCGAGGTGGAATTCCTGGTGGTGGTGGTGGTAGAGCCTCAAAGTGTCGCCCACCACCTGCTGCTCGGCCAGCTCCTCTGCCTTGTCCGCCTCGTCCCTGCGGACGGCCACGGTCAACCCTCTACCTCTGCCTCGGTGGTCCCTCAACCGTCTGATGCTCCTCGGCACGGCGGGTCGGGCAGTCACGAGCCATGTGGCACTACCCCCCGCACGAGTAGCACTGTCTGCCTCTCGAAAGACTGGATCCGCGCTGTTTGCCCCGCACTGCTAAGCCAGTGTCCTGAGGTCGTCTGCCTGAAGGTTTGGTCTGCCTGGACCCATGAGTCATCCGTCGACTGCCTGCTGCAGAAGACTCTGCTACGTGCCGCCTTACGGTGGGTTTTGGCGCTGGTGTAGACTCAGCAAGAAAGCTCTCGATCAAAAGGGCCTTCTCTAGTACTCCCGTATGAGTCAGAATGATGACGGAGATCAGTGATTCCCTGATCTCATGTCTCAAACCCAGCTCGAAGGTCCGGGTTCGGAAGAATGGGTCTCGTACCATGTCAGTTGTGTAATGCGAGATATCGGTAAATATCGTCGAGTACTGAGCGACCGTCATGCTGCCCAACCGCAGCTGAAGAAGCTCCTGGATACGGACCGCACGAAGGGTGGATGGGAAGAACTCCGAGTGGAAGAGGCTCTCAAAGTCCATCCATAGTAGAGATGCCTCATCGTGCACCTGGAGCATCAAGCTCGACCATCGTCCTGCTGCTGCATGTAGTAGGCTCGCAGCGAGGATCACCATGAGGTCTGCAGGTGTCCTCACTAGCCTAAATACTCGTACCACTCCCTCCAGCCAGTCCTCTGCTGCCTGGGGGTCCGTCTCCCGACGGAACCTAGGTGGTCGATGGTGCTGGAACTCGTGCAGAGCTCCAAGGCGACGTGCATCGTCAGCGACTGGTGCTGGAATCATCGATGGCTCAGCGGGTAGTGCTACCGCCGGTGCCACTACTGACAAAGGGCCCTACACCGAGGCCTCGTCGCTCGGTGGGCTGTCATCACGATCGAATCTCGGAACCCTAGCTGGCTGTCGTCGTGGGACCATCCTGAAAAGGAAACAGGTGCGCCACGGTCAGAACAGTATACCTGGTGAGCTGATAAAGTAATCACAAAGAAAACTTGAAACACACACGCAATAAATTTTTTCGTGCATTAAGTCGGAAATCAGAAGTCAGGGTCCTGGTGTACGGACACGTCGGCCGCCGCACCAAAAATGGACTCCCTGGACTGATAACCATACTCAATACGCTAAACATTATTGCTTCACAAAGAAAAGATCAGATTTCGCGGTAGAACATAACTCCTCTGATACCAATTTGTCACGACCCGCCCTCGGGGTCCGTGCCGTGACTACCCAAATCCCCGCCTTCCATAGGACAGGGTCTAGAGACTAGCACCAAGGCGTA
This sequence comes from Viscum album, assembly GCA_963277665.1. Classification (NCBI taxonomy): domain Eukaryota; kingdom Viridiplantae; phylum Streptophyta; class Magnoliopsida; order Santalales; family Viscaceae; genus Viscum; species Viscum album. Next base: position 1,217,758,193 of record OY728137.1, read on the forward strand.
AATGCCGGTAAAAAGAGAAGTCATTTCCTTTGTAAAGTAAACAATCACCACAAAGTAAGCAAGTGGAAAAGTAAATACTAAGTAAAAACAGAGTACAACTGAAGTGCGGAAAAGTAAATGGGCCAGTATACAAACCCAAACTGAAAGTAAAGTACAACTCGAAAGGGAAAACAACAACTGTAATGTAAAAGCCGCTACACCGAGCAGTCCACTGAAAATCCCACCTGAAGGGTGGGTACAGATAGCTCCACTGCTTCTCAGGTCCCGCCGTCTGCTCCGAGCACGTCCCGCCCAGTGGTCCACCTCCTAGTACCGTCCTGCTCAGCAAGCCTCAACCACGATCAACGTTGTCCGTCGTCTGCAACCAACACAACGTAGTGCGGGAATATCCCGTGCAGGGGTGAGTATAAGCTACTCAGTAGGGTCCCCGAGACCCCCGAAGGTCTCCCAAAATACACAAAGGATTAACCACAAAGGAAAGATACATTCACGAAGTAACAACCGACACTGCATTGGTATATTCCCATACATATACCTAAGTCATCATTTCAATACGCTTCAACCTCTGAGCCCAAGTACAACTCAGTCCACACAGGAAAGTATACGTATTCCACACAGGAAAACAAAACGTAATCTACACAGGATAGCATAACACAATCCACACAGGAAGGTAAACAGGATTCAGCTCACACAGGTATACTTCTTCGAAAGACGATATAGATGATCACTGATCCATCTAAGTCGTCGGACCCACAAAGGATCTATAGGTACTAACCCCCACAAAGACCCACACAGGATCGGACCCACACAAAATCTGTAGGCGTTGGTTCACACAGGACCGCTGAGCGCAGACCCACATAGGATCAGACCCACACAGGATTGGTAGCACTGATCCACACCGGATCGCTGAGTGCTGTATCGTCATCGTTGAATCCACTAAGGATCTCTGCACAGTCGTCGTCGCAGTCACAGTAGCAGTCGCAGCCAGCTCTAGGGTTCCCGCACACAGCAAGCTCGTTCGGGAGGGTCCGCACCACGAGCCGAGAGGCTAATACATCAACTGTCACAAATTCCAGAGTTGATGTATCCAAAAGTTCCGTATCGTCAACAGGAACTCAACGCAACAGACGGCGCGTCAATCAGACGCCCGGTCTGAGAGTTATTGGCTTTTTCGTCCCAGGGGCCCAGTTGGTTTTTAAGGCAAAACCAACCCGACCGTACTCCACCTGCGTCCAAACCTCTGGCGAAGTATGCCAAAAGATCTGTCTCAGTAAGAGGAACTGAACAAAACTGACGACACGTCGATCAGACGTCCGTAGCTCAAGATATGAGCGTTTCCGCTCCGAGGGCCCGGTTGGTTTCGTATACGAACCAACCCGGCCGAACTCAAAGTATTCCGAAACCTTAAGTGCGATATAACGAAACGACCGTATGGATCCAAGGATCGCATCTACCCTCACAACATCTCCTCTGGAGATCTGTAGCCCGAGTTATGGGCATTTGAACCTACCAGTTCGGTATCAGGGGTTTCGGGCCCTGGCCGACCCGGCCCGAGACCCCCCGGTTGGCCCGAACCGGGTCGACCCGGCTCGGACAGGGTCGACCCGGCCCGACACGGCCTGGCGCGGCGCGGCCCGGCGCGGCCCGGCCCGGCTACCCGCCGGTCTTCTCGTTCTGCCGCGGCCCGGAACCGGCCGCGACCTTCGTCGTCCGGCGCGGTGTGACGGCACCGCGCCCCTCCGCCGCGGCCCCGTTCCGACCGCGGCGCCTTCGAATTCCCTCGACGCGACGCGACAGCATCGCGTATTTGAAATTTTCATTCCATGGCGCAGCGCGACGACGCCACGCGTATCTTTCGCAATATACCGCGTGGTGTGACGACACCACGTTTTCTCGTATCAACCTCAAGAAACCATCACGAAAAACAAAGGAGGAGGGTCGGCCGTGTTTGTGCGGTCCGACCCCCCTCACGTTATTCGATAACAAAAAGGGTTTTAATCCACGATCATCACAAAGTTTGTATTCACGAACAAATAAATAAATAAACCCCTACCTCGGTTTCAAGTGCGGAGCACGTGAACAAGCCGCGGAAGACAAGCGTCATGGATGTCGGGCGTCACGGAAACCGAACGTCGTTTCTGTTGACGTCGAGGTGCGTCCGAAGAGGTACGTCGTTGGAGAAGCTTCGTAAGCTGACAGAGATAATCCGAGGAGGAAACGGAGTCTCCTTTCGTTGACACGGGAAGAAGATCGAAGATGCGGCATCGTCGATCTTCGGAAACACACCGGCTACGAAAAAGAGAAGCGGTGTTCTTCGTCAGAGCGTAAGTGTTCTTCGTGTTCTTCGTCAATGTTGAAGAAGAAGGAGAGAACATCCCAAATCCTCTCAAGGTGGCAAAGGATACCAACCAAAATAAAATAACCTTAAAGCATATTTTATTTACACAACTAAACACTTCAATTTCAAAAGTTTGAAATTAAAACAACTCAACTCAATTAATAAACCAAGTTGTCAAGATTAATTAAAGAGGAGTTATGGGGAGATTAAAAGGGAAGATAAAGTGTTAGGGTTCGTGTGGGCCCCACCACACTTAATCCTCTCAAGGGTGGTTAAGTGGATGTGGGTCCCACCCCTAACTCCCTTTGGGAGGTTATAACCAACTTGGATAAAAAAATAAAATGTGTTTCCACATTTTATTTAACTTCATTTTAAATTCCCAAAAACCAACTCTCAACCTGCATAAAACGCAACCTCGAAAAAGGTCTCCTTAAGCGAATATCGGCGCTGCGAGCTCATCGGTGCCCTCAGAATTCGATTCCGGGCACCGGTTCAAAAGTTAGAAATTCCCGTTCGTTCGTTCACTGAACGTACCCGAGCCAAACTTTGGAAATTGATTCCGGGCACTCCGGGCCTCGGAATCAGGTGCCGTCAGAAACCGCGCTCTTGTAAATTTCAAAGAAAATTAAGAAAAAAATTTCCATTGAATTTTTACGGGTCTTTACATGTTTCAACATTATGGTATCATAGGATGGGTTTCCTTGTGTACCATTAACTAGAATTATGCTAATAATGAATGAATAACTCTTAAACCCATGGGTTTTATATAATGGAAAGAAAATCGTTGAAATATGATATTCTTGATGAATAGTGGAATTTGTTTGAATTATTCTTATAGGGTATTGAATTTACATTAATGCTCAATGAAATGTAATGTAGAATAAAATTGTTGGAGAATTAATGGATACCTAATAAATTATCCAATGGAAATAACAAAAAAAGAAGAAATAATTAGCCATTATCATTAAAATTCATGTGTTCAAATTCAATATCTGGTCTTAGAACTGGTAGATGGGAGACAGAAAAATGTTAGCAATGGTTGATTCAAAGAATAGGTTATTCACGTAGTGTGGTTGGGTGATATACTATATCATGTATATTTTTTATTCCATATGCAGTCCCACCCATTTTGGTTAAGGAACATGGAAACCAGTGGGATCAAGGAGGGTGTTTTCCACAAATCCTAGTGGGAGGATCTATGGATGACTAGCCCCTATGGCCCCACACACTTTTCTTTCTTGTTACTTGTATTGGTATTCATGGTTCTATTATTTCCCATATATGTGTGTAGTAGGATGTAGTGGATTTTGGTTATATCAACCATATGTAATACCAAATATAATATCCAAAGGATTATTATAGGTATAATGGGCGTAGACTATGATGGCTTATGGTGCCTTACCCGATGTATGGGTTATAATGGCTTGAGGAATAATCCCAGATGTTTGATACATGTGATACATGTTTTAGTGGCTCACAAAAACTAATCAGATACTAAATAACGTGGTCTGATATTGGATGATGTGATAATTTGATATAGGAGGTGCGTGTTTTGATGCCTCTCCAATTTTTTTGAACTATCTTATTGTGGAGAGAGATGTCTCAATACATGTGACATTGGGAGAGAGCAAAAAACCATTCAAGAAACAGTAGTAGGAGTATTCTAGTGGTTTCATTAATATATTCTATGCTCTATTGTATCATATGAATTGTGGGAGTTAACCATGGTGTGGTAGGGAACATATTACACCTATATAAGTGATGAATGCATTTCACTATTTTTTAATATGGTTTTACATGTTCTGTTTATATTTTTTAATGAGAGGTTCTAAGGAGGATCCTACTGAGTATATTATTATGACCACCCTATATAGATATGTTTTTGTATGGTCATCAAGTGCAAGTTGGAGGTCATGATGGATATTACAAGCTTGTGGTTTTTCACAAGATGTTTGGGATTTTTGGTCACTTCCCTCCTTACCTTTCTAGTACTTGTAGCATTATTTTCAGTTGTTATATTATTTTATGACATTTCATGTTTTCATGTGGTATTTATTTATATATAAATATGTATTAAAAGGTGTATATTGGTGTATCTATCTTATATTTCTCATCTTAATGTTCTCATAGACAGTAATGCATATCATATGCATGTTTATTATACCCTCAGTATAATTATCCATTCATAGGACTACAAGAGGATGGAATCATGTAGTCACTATGTCTCTCTCATAATTGTCGTAGATTTGTGGGGAGGGTTCATGGAATAAGAGCTCTATCCATTAATTCATATCACCTTTTGATGGGAATCAAGAAACTGTTATGTTTCTTGAAGTTCATCCTTTATACATACCATACCCTTGCATATGTTTGAGGGTATTTATCTTCCTAAACCATGAAAGTATATTAACTATGAATACTTGTATTGATCAGCCTATTATTTAATGGAATAATTTTAATAAGGTTAGGTATCTCTGTACAGTTTAGGTTCATATATGATAGATCATTCTATCTCTTGTCTTTAGAAATGGTGAATCTTTGTCACGAAATTTTTTAAATAAACCTAGAACAATAATCTAATGTGAGTCATGTTCAATGTGAGAAACAATATGGGATTATAATATTACTCACACCTCAGTAGATCACTAGTCACAAACATTTATGACAGACACCATGTGATTTAACATTTTAAACAGGTTATTTTTTCATATAGATTATTTTCATGTTACCAAGACATTATTATTATATCATTTTAAATCGTGCTATAAGGACATTTTCATGTGGTATTAATTATTACAGTTAGGGTGATGACACTATGTAGGTCATGAATATAAATCCCAGACTATTACAGTGTAGTTTATTTCAATGTAGTCGGGATGCTATCATAAACTTTTACATCAAGAGTTATGGAAAAGAGTAAAACAACATGAAATTATAAAAAAGTTTTCCTTATGAAATATTTTATGTATAACATGTGTGATGAACAATTTATTTATTTCGACGATTGAATATTCTCAGTTGATGTATACCTTCTATAAGACATAGGATCCCCCATAATTTGGTTCAATATTTCATGTTTTCTTTCATTGTATCATTAGATATATAAGAACCAATGCCTTCTATAGTTAAAATAATGAATATCAGCTAAATATATTATTGAAAGCATATTCAACTCTACTTTGGTTGAAATTTATGTTGCACAGGGTGTATAATAATTTATCATCAAGACCCTACAACTCATCCACACACTTACAAATATTCTTTTCATTATATAGTTTGTTTCTAAAAGTCATATGATGCGCTGTTAGATGGACCCTAATGTTTAGGTACGACTCGATCCCATATATCGGATAATATGGCTAATATTTTTCAATTACAAGGATTATTGTTCAACAATCCTATAAAGCATGACAACATTTTTAATTAGAATACTTATTATAATTATAAATCATCTTAATTAGTATGAAAGATATAGTATTTTTGAGAGCCTATACATATCCATTCACCATCTTGTGTTATATAAATCAGTTCTTAGAACAAATACCATATCACTAATATAGATTTTTAAACACATAAGAGCAGAAATTGGAGCTAGTTTCTATCAATATTTTGTGAGGGACACCAAATGTGATAATGGTATTTTAATTAATAATGAAGATGATATCTTTTATCCTGATTTCTTTATGTGATATATCCTTGGTCCAATTAAAGAATAATTTTTCATAGTAATGATGTATTTGAATTTATTATATTTTTATGAAGGATATAGTCCCAAAAAATTTATTCACTTGAAAAAATATGTCCATGAATATTTATTAATGCATTTAATATCTAGGTATTTATGAATTAAATTGGAATGTATATGGAATAATGATTTTTATATAGAAATTTATGAAATTTTGTGTTATTTATGGCCAAAATATCAAAGCCTCATGATCTTGACTGAGATCTTGGTTCTAGATTGAGGATCTCTATAGGTGATTGTGTATAATTTTATCATAATAGTGTCGGTCTCTACACCTTCAATGAGTCCATGGAGTAATTCATAAAAGTTTCATTTATATAAGACATTATTTGAATTCATGGTATCTTATATCAAGAATTTCACCACCCATTATTGGATCTCCGCTTTCTTTTCTCAGACTAATAATAAAATACATATTTAGATGTATTCCAAGTTTGGGTACATCCATCCAATTGATGTATCAGTTTCTAAGGACATTATCTCACCTTTATACAAGTGGGATTTTTTTAAACCTAAGTTTCATATCAGGTATTTTTCCATTATTTTATTATTTTATTGTTTAATTATTCACTTCTCTATGTAATCTAAATGCTCATGGGTGTTTTAGAGGTGCATAGGGCCTATTCAGAGCCTGGAACCAGGTTTTGGGATGAAAATGGTTGGGTGCATGGTTTTACTGAACCGTGAAAGGCTAGATAGAGTGGTGGTATTAGCTGTACAGTTATGAAGAATCGTGATGGAAGGGGCGCACACCCTTGTGGAAAAGTTTGAAGTATTTGATGAACATTACTGTGGGTAGTCAGAAAGTTAGAAAAAAGTGTATGTTAATCATGGGGGTTCCCCTTGGCCTATAAGAATCCCAGCTCGAGTTTGGCACAGTTTGACAAACCATGATAGTAGACCATGAATCCACAATATATTAATTATTTTAAAAATGTTATTATAAAACTAAATCTTTTTTTATATCAAAGTTGTATTTCATTCTTCACATAGAAACTCGTAACTATTTATGTTCTCAAGGGAGTTTAGACTTTGATTTTAGATCTTCTCTTATAAAAACCTCTTTTTGGGGGCGGTTTGTCTCATTAGATCTTTATTGGTAAGATATATATTCGTTTTTTTGCCACAATGAATAATTTTTTCTATATGTTGTGTTATTTGGATTTAGTCTTATATGCCATAATTTCCCATTCTTCACCCGTTCATCAGGATTTTATTAAACATAGATGAATATGGACTTGATAATGGACAAGAACTCCACTACCATGCAAGGGAAGGTGGCCTATAAATTTCTTTTGACTTTTGGTTATTTTTAAGGCCATTGAATGTTATGCCACCCACCAGACAATCCAACGCCACCCCAATAATTAATTAATTATTTCAAATGGATGTATTTTTTCTTATTAATGATTCCCATGTGTTCTTTGAGATGTGTAAGTGGTTGCTTCACCAACAGAAGGCCACACATGGGGTGTGTCACTCTTTTTCCTTATTTTTGGCCTTTTTTGAACTATGCATGGGATGTGTCCTTGAGTTTCAAGAATAATGGAATCTCAACTAGAATAAAATGGATTTTAATTAAATGCATATGAGACATACTACATCTTTGTCTTATGTAATCATGTTATTCTAATTCTAAATAGATTAATTGAACAATTGGAAGTAGTTGAATGGGTGGGTATAACCATGTTAAATGTTTTTATGGTGAATTGTTAAAAATGTGTGGCTATTCCCATGTAATATGATTGAATAGAAATTGAACACATGAGTGTGTATCCTCATGTAATTTTTCTTGTATGAACTTTCACAAATGGGGGGGGGTATACAAATTTTTGGAAAATAAATGAGATCGATAATATGATTCAATAACTCATTTGGATTTTAATTGTTAAATTAATGAATAGATGCATGTTTTCTATTGATTCTAGGAAAGAATCTCCATGGTTATTTTTTGAAGTAGTGGATCCCTTGGATAGAGTATTATCTATGGGTATGATTTCATGGGATTCCTCAGGCGATGCTACGTCGTGGATCTGTCATGTTTGGACTCATGTTGGACATGTCAGTACACATGTCCTAGGACCCCAACCAGTGTCTACATTTTGTATCCACCAACATTTTCCTAGGACTCAATGATGATGACATGGCCTTTGAAACGTTGGATATAGCCTTCCATGGTCAACACATCATTATAAGACAATACCATGATATTTTTATGTGGTTTCCTTATACAGCTAGGATGTGTTGATTGGATATGGATAGCTATATGGTGAGGTTTTTTTACTTGTTTACACTGATTTTAGCTATATTTTTTTGGAGATAACACTTGTACCAAGAAGCCTTGAAATGTTGTTTGGTATTTATTGTTGTAGTTGATATATTCCATGGGAATTCACATTTAGATTGCTACTTAATTACACTTGTTTATCATACTACTTTGTGCTTCTTAGAAAAGTATAGAGTTTTTGGTGGTCACCTACCAGGATGTTTATACCACACCCTATTTGGGCCTCCTTGCGGACCTAAACAGACTATATGGTTGCACGTGATAACAGGATAAAGCTCCCTAATAGTGTTTATTGATCTTTCCAATGCATCAAGGGATAATGGGACAAAGTAGAGGCATGTAATGCAACAATAGTTTTTTGGTCTTCGTGTCATTTCAGACATGTGTATTATATTTTACTGCCATATACTTATTTTGGATGTTTTCTAGATTCATGTATCATCTGAATCATTGTATATGATCCATATTTTGATATTCCTATCTATTCTTAATACGTATAAATTTTATACTTTTTGTACTACATCTTTTACATATATTTTATTGGATTCCAATTGATATACTATGGTAAGGAGGAAATAGTGTCCCCAATTAGTAACGTAGGCCCTATATGCTATTCTACAACATCTTGTCTTTCGGGAGATGTGCATGAGGCCTTATGGTCAACTGGGCATGGCACATTATTTAGTGGCAACACATTTAAGTACATTAAAATGTGGTATCAAGGGAAGGTATTCTGGTTTTACATACTATTTGGTGATAATATATTGGGATACGAATGGAATGAATTTTTTTAATAAGATCAAACCAATAGTAACTACCCCGTGTACATGGATAATTTAGATTACCTCAAATTCAATTGTTATTTTCATGATTTTGACTATTTTAGAGTATTTGATTCCACTATTGGGTGACACACATGATTTATTCCATTAATATTAATGTTATTGTGGTTCTACTTATATTTCAACCAAATGCGATGACAATATTTCATATCATACATCATATGTGAACCTTGATAGAAATCACATGCCATGAATTGGGACATTCCATTTAGAATGCAGTACTATTGCATGCTACTGGTATAGTTGTTGTTATATCTACAATCTTCTTTGGTGATATATTTTGTATAGTGGATAGAGGAGTGATTCAATATATTAGTTCATAAGGTGTATAGGCCCTTATGGTCTATTAAATGATTCACCAGTACAAATTAAATTTGTAATGTGAATTTCATATGTATGGATTGAATGGAAACCATGTTTTGGATTCATGTGGTGTAATGGGCCCTCATGGATTTGGAATTGGTAATCCATTCGTTAAAACTAATCAATAATTTTCTTTTTGAAATGAAATGTAAAAAAAATGTGACCTCAGGTGAAAATGAAATGGGAAATATAGACATTACCTAGACCCAGATTTTGAGTCAAACAGAGGTTGAGTTTTCAGTTCTTTTTTGTGTCTGTTTCTTCTTATGGATTAGTACTTAGGAGAAGGATATGGAGTGTAACTTCTTTTATGAGGTTATTGACCAATTCTGTGATTTTAAGATACAACATTAATGTTATTACTTTCCGGGAAATGCATTAGGAATTGTAGAGTCTTGTTACCATAATGACCTCAAGTCATATGCCAGAGGGGAGGTGAAGACTATAATATAGAGGTGGTGGGTCATGGTGTACAAGTTGATCCTCCATTTGTACCACCTAAGGAACCAATTACTATTCGGGAAATAGGTTTTTTGGTACATTTCAGTGAGGTTATTTTCCTTTATAGGATGAATTTTAAAAGAGTACCACATTCTACCTTATTAATGGTTGAGATGACATGGGTGTTACAGAAGAATAATCCTCCCACATTTTTGGTTGTGGTGGTCCACAAGCTTCTAAGCTTTGGCCTGAGACCAATAAGGCTATCTTCATGAATCTGGAGACTCCTCCTGAGAGGGGGGTCAATATTTCCACAAATATTTTACAAGGAGTAGCAAAGAATTGGTAGGATGTTCTGAACCAGGATGATGGGATGTGAGATATGGGTTGGATTGATTTCCATACTCACATTTGTGACTAGATTTACCCTGAGACACTGTTTGTAGAGAGGGATGGTGATTTAATGTTTTTGGAGAAGTTTGGAATGAATGTTAAGGAATAATCTGCACGCTTCAAATATTTACAATGTATCATGCCAATGTATCCTATAGATAAGCTATCAAGAGTGAGACGCTTTGAGGAAGGTCTCCGAAAAGCTATAAAATCTTAGGTCAACATGATTACATTTTCTTCTATCATTGAGAATGAGAATCAAGTGTTGATTAAAATGCGCAACCTAAGGGAATATGGGGGTCAATAGAATTATACAGTTTCCTTTTGACCAAATACATCTATTTGGGGGTTTCCAGTTATTTTTTTTCAAAAAAGGAGGACTAAACTATTAGGTTATGCATTAATTATCAGAAACTGAACTAGATAAAGATTAAAAATTGTTATCCCTTTCCACAGAAAAGTCATTTGATCAATCAGTTTTATGGATACTCAGTGTTCACAATAATCAATCTGTGATCATGATATTTTCAACTTTGTTTTTGACCTACAAATATAACTTCTACAACATTTCATATAAGGTATGACATATAAGAGTATATGGTTCTGTCGTTCGGTTTCATGAAAATTCCAATGACTATCTTGGCTTTGATAACCGAGTTTTCCATCCTTACCATGATTCATTTTTTGTCTTTTCTATGGACAATGTCATAGTGTATTCTCATAATTGACACAACCCTACCAACAATCATGAGATCATTTTGACTACACTGATAGAGCATCAGTTTTATACTATGCTAACGAAGTGAAACTTTTGGATGGATCACATTCACTCCCTAGGTCAATTCATCATGGTGGTAATATTATTAGTGGAAATAGATATAGTGAGAACTATAGTTTCCTAGGTAAAACCTAAGAATTGTTTTTACATACAATGTTCATTGGGGCTAGTTGGTTACTTTCTTGTTTCATGAAGGACATCTCACACATAGAATCACCTTTTAAGGGATTGAAAATGATGGAAGTGATGTTTTTATGGTCATATTCTTGCAAGACAACCTTTCAAGAGAATAAATGATGGTAGAGATCGTCACTAGTCCTGATACTTTCAATGTTGTGTATGATGTACAATGTGTATTGGGATGCATCCTGTACTGTTCTAGGAGCTGTGATGATGTAGGGAGATAGGGTTCCGACATACGAGTCTTGGTAGATGAGGCCACATGAAATAAATTACCAAACATATGGTCTTAATAAGGATTTAGTTTTTCACACATTATGGAATTGGATAAACTTTTTTTGAGCGTTTTGTGATCTAAATCTGAGGTAGTGGAGATGCTGGACTAAATTTTTTCTATTTTATACGATCTTTCCTACATGCATGGTAAATGAAATGCGATGTTTAATGCACTGAGCTGGATGACTCAGATACAGGTGGTGTAGCAGGCCAGTAGTGAGTGGTATATTATAGAGTCACACTCTGAGATGTAGTTAGATGTGAACCACAGACATGTGAAGACATATCATTTTTACTAAGTTGTATCTTTTACCTACTAGATATATTGAGGATGAAAAAGAGATCTTATTATGAGGGCCTAGTTCTATGGGAAAGTGCAGAACGTTATTACCGACATCCTAGTAAGACTGTAGACAAAGGGGAGATCTTGAGTATCCATTTGTGCATTTGGGTTCTAATGGACATACACGAGGAGATGATGTGTGGGTTTCATGTTTTATATTTGGAAGTGCATCACAGAGTCACCAAGACATAATATGACTTTCATCTTCAGTACTGGTGGTCAGGTATGAAAAGAGAGGTTACTTGTTTCATTATGGTTTTGTTCTTCCTATGAGTAGGTGAAGGCCAAACATCAGTGACCAGCTAAACTATTACAATAGTTAACTATTCTAGAGTGGAATTGGATGATTTCATGATGGATATTATGAATTTTTTACTATGTTTTCCTTGAGGTAATGATGTTTTATGGGTGTTGGTGTATAGAATCACAAATTTTTCTCCATTCCTTTCGATCAAAGACGCATGAAGTGTTTATTAACTAGTAAGGTGTTACATCTATGAGATAATATGACTTCATGGGGTCCCACACACAATAATTTAGGATAGGGACACCCACTATACATCTGAATTTATAAATATTTTTTAGAGGTAAATGGGTAAAAAGACTATTATGATCCCTACATACCACCCTCAGACTAACGGTCAGTTAGAACATATAATACAAGTACAAAATGACATGTTGTGGGAATGCATTCTAGTTTTTGGGTGCTCTTGGGAGAGGAACATTCCCCTAGTTTATTACACCTAAAAAATCAGTTATAATATGATGATATAAAAGGAGCCTTATGAGTCTTTTTATAGTAGGCCATCTTGATCTCCCATGTGATGGCTATAGGAAGGTGAGGGAGATTTAATGCGACTAAGTCTCGTGCAGGAGACTTATGAGCATGTTAAGTTCATTCAAAAGAAGATGGATACAAAGGAGTTTCATCACAAATATTATACTAATTTCCATATACAACATCTTGAGTTGGAGGTCAGGGATTGGTTCCTTTTTCATATTTCACAGTGGATGGGACATACATTGATTTTTTAATAGGGTTTGGATTCACTAGTATATGTCATTTCATATGATAATTTGGAAAGAGGGGGGGTTGGTAGCCAAATGGTTTCTGTTAACTTAGAGTATCCTATTCATGCTTGTTTTCTTCCATGTATACCAGTCACTCTGCTATCATTCAAACGCATCTCACAATTTTCAATCCCACGAATTTGAGTTTCAATTAGATGTGTCCTTTGAGGAGAATATGATTCATATAGTTCATATGATCATGAAGGTTCTCTAAGGATAGTCTGTTCCACTAATATAGGATCTATGGAAGCTTGGATTTTTATTGGATAAGACAAGGGAGAAAGAGGTCGATGTACATGATCATTGTCCATAGTTGTTCTCAGGAAAATCATGACCTCCCTTTAGAGAGAAATTCAAGGAAAAATTTATAAAAGGGGTAAGGTTATAAGAATATGTGTTTTCTTATGTCATAGGGATCCCTTATTATTCAATTTTATTGTTTATGTATTACCTTATGTGAGTACTGAATTGATTAATTTGTATTTTGGAGGCATCAAAAGATTTTTTAGAGCCCCGAACTAGGTTTTTGGTTGAAAATGACATGGCATAGGGTTTTTGAGATTTTGATATGGTTTCCTTGTATAGAATTTCCATGTGTATTGGATATGTATGGATGTAACGTGAGGTTGTGTTACATGTGTTTTCTCATTTTAGTTGACTTTTTGGAGCTAAAACATGTTACAAGGATCCTCAAAAGGATATTTTGTGTTACTTGTTATAGTAGAAATATTCCAGGGGAATTTAAACATAAATTAATTATTACATTCACTTGTTTAGCCTAATGATTTGTGCTTCTTAAAACAATATAGAATTCTGGGTGGTTGCCTACAAGGACGTTTATCTCACACCATGATTGAGCCTCCTTGGGGACACAAATAGATTATATGGTTATAGGAGATAATAGGGGAAAGTTCCATAACACTGGTTGTTGATCATTTCATTAGGGCAGGGGAGCATGGGAGTAATCCTAGGATTGTGATGCTATCGGCACTTTTTGGTATTTTTTTCATATTTGACACATGATTAATATTTTACGTCCATGTACATTGTTCGACTATAATCTAGATACATTTATAATATGCATCATTATATATGATCCATATTTTTTGATAGCTATTGATTATTTATATGTATAAATAGTCTTTTTGATTTAATAAATACACTATTGGTATGTTACTATATTCGACTATTATATAATCTGTAAATGGGGGAATAGTCTACCCAATGACTCACTTAGTCCCTCACTGCTAGTCAACAACCTCTGAAATTTGGGTATATGTTCTTGAGGCCTTTGGGAAACTAGTATTGGGGTACTATTTAGTGTAATTCATGTCCATGAAGTTATAGTATTATTATCATTGATCACATATATGATACTTCCAACGAATATAGTGACCAACTTGTTGTGTGTGATGCTAATGATAGTCTCATCATTGTTCAGATATTTATTGAATGTGGTTGTATTTTACAAAGCATCTATATGATATTTTAATGAATTAAATACATGAGAAATATTTGGCCTCATGGAAAATTTATCCACCAACCATAAAAAATAATCAATAATGGGAATTGATTCCTCTTTCATAATGGAATTCTCATCGTTTCTATTTTTTATCACAAAATATGAATCTCCCATTATATTAAGGAATTCCATTAAAATTTTGAATACCAATTCTATGTATAAAATGATATCTTTGAAGTAATATTCATTGTTTGTTCATCATCATAAAAACATGAAAAAATATTAAATAATATTATTTCTTAGAGAGATAATGGAAACTTTCCAAAAAACATGACTAAGTTTCATATTTTATGTCCTTTTTCCTATTAAGATTCAAGATCATATATCAAACTAAATCTAACATGTATATGGAGTTTCATAATTGGAGAATACCTCTTCATCAATTAGTTAAATATTCATATTAATTCATTCTGAAATGGGATGTGCTTCTATAATGTATTTTAATATTATCCCTTTGACTACCTTATGCAGTTTGAACTGGATATCGGTAAATTGTAAGATGATTGAACAAAATTCAAAATGACTAGTGAATATTATATTATTTATCATGTATTTTAGTTATTCAATATGAGAAACCATGTAGTCGATGTGATGATACTTCTATGAATCATTTTAACAACTATGAATATAAATGCAATGAAATTCATCTTGGACATAGAATATCCGGCCTTATTATATTACATAGTTATAATATGTTATTAAAGTAAATTTCCATTTCTCGTATCATTATTCTATACAATTAAGTCACCATGAGATCAATCTAAAGTTTCTATCTATAAAATGAGTGCATTTCTTTTTACTGGTGGCATCAATACAAGTGGGATTGAGTGGTATTTCTTGAGATGTTGTAATCTTGTGGATAATAATTATCCAATTGATAATTAAATCCCTTATTCACGAGAATCAATAAGGTAAATATTTTTAATTAAAGATATTATATGAAGTCTCAAATATAGGTGAATAATCTTTGAATCTCTCTAAAATATTTGATATTTAAAAGAGGTAGCATGTTAAGGATTATCTTGTTTTTCTCAAGGTTGACATCGATGTATTGATGGTGTACCATGAAGAATTTTTTTTTCCTAATGTAAAAATAAAACAAAATATAAAGGGGTTCATATTTAGAATGTATTTCTATAGTTCATTGGAAATTTTATCGAGATGAGTAATGCGACCACATCTTTTCATAAATTTAACCACACAATTATCTACATAACATTTCATAGTTTCCCCTCGTAATGTGTATGAGCAGGGGATACATGGCATGTTTATATGTGGGACTAATGTCATTAATGATAAAGGGGATCACTTTCTAGAAATTAACATCTGGGTGTAACATATAATGTTTTTAATAGGGAACATTATGTTCGATTGTGTACAAGATACACCACTTCGAGATTAAATGAATTAAAAAATATTATTATTTCAATACAACAATTATAACCTATCCATTAGAGTAGAGGGTTTGAGAAGTATTAAATTAATAATAAAAATATGGTATACACAGATATATATAATTAATTAAATGTTCATTAATTAATTATTAATTTATATAAATCCTTTTATAGAATAAGGGGTAATGCTTTTATTAGTATTCTTTAAATGTGCCAAAGTGTGTTTTATAAAAATAAATAAAAAAATAAATCAAGTTCAATTTTATTAATAAAATTATATATAATTTATTCAATATAATTCTTAACGTTCATGTTATATTATTTAGAGACATGATTTAAAAAAATCTAATTCTATTGATAGAAGATGTATTTTAAAAAAAATTAGTTTTCTACATTTTGATGGAGAACTTATTTTAAATACATTTTTTTACATATTAAAAAAAGAAAAACTAAACATACTATTTGAATCGAGAACATCCAAATTAACTTTGGTTTAATTTTGGAAATTTTTTGGATAAGTTTCATGTTTTGATTAATAGTGATAAAATATTGCATTGTAATTGAAAAAATGATTTCTCGTATAAATAATTTATACTGATAACTTATATTTTGAATTGGTTTTAGTGTATAATTATATAATATTTTATAATTTAAACCAGTTTCATACAATTCAATAAATTTAACATTGAATTTGAATATTAAAACATTTTAATCATTTGAACGTTTTTCAATTTAAAAGCATGTTTTCTTGATCCTTCTACACGAATAATATTTAGTTAATTTTATTTAATTTATATGTTTCCAATTTCAAAAGATGATTCTATATTTGGAATCAGAAGATACATATTTCGTAAATTGGCCCATTTTATTTATTTATATTATGAATACATACTATAGGAATACATTTTATTTCCACATTTAAAGTTAAATCCTAAAATTAATGGTAAAAATAATATTATAAATATTATAAAATTACACTAAAAATTTCCATAATATCATTGGAATAGTGTTTTTTGTAAAAAATATTCATTTTCCAAAAATGATAACCATTGGAAGGTACTTTCATTGGAGTATGGAATTTATAATATTTTATTCAAATAGTAGAAATTTATTTTAATCATTTTTTTAATCATGTTTAATATATTTAATGTGGGGACATATAAAGGATATTTTAAATTATAAATATATGTATAAATGATAAAATAATTATATTTATCATGATATTTTACATTTAATTTTCTGGTATGAAATAATTTTCTTAAATGCTTGTAGAATGATGATGCACTTTTTGGTTTAATTTAATGATATATATAATAAATGATATTAAAAATAGTATAATAAGTATATGTTCAGATGATTCATGTTATAAGATAACTTTTTGATGAATTATACATTATATTGATGTTTTTTATGTATTGTTTCAGATTTATCTTGTTGTTATGATAATTTTTTAAAGTCACATAATGAATAATATCAAAATTGATTTTATTGAAATTTTAAAACAAATAATATTTAGTAAATGATATAAAAATAAAAAAAATTGTTCAAAATGATTGGTATATATATTATAATATCATAAATGAGTTATTTATTTGTCATTTGGAATTTTATTGTAATTATATTGACCCAAAATTTTAAAATTACATGATATCACTGTAAGAATTAAAAAGGATAGATAAGTGTTAAAAAAAAGATAAGGATTTAAAACTTGTATAACATATATAATATTCATTGTATGAAGTTATTTAGATAAAAAAAATCCTATATTATATATTAAAATATTGGGGTACGTATTTATTATAGGATTAATTTATATTAATATAATATTATGAAGAATGCCAACAGTGCGCCACCCCTCTTTTATAAAAGCTCACACATTGTTAACATTCAAATACCATTAAAAAAATTTTGGATCAGGAAATATCTAACCAAACACATTACTATAATACATACCATTATTAACGAGTCATTAGTGTATGCAGAACAACCTCTTTTGTGGTGTTAATGTTTTCATTAAAGGGGGTTTTCTGAAGAAGTTGTATCGCTATAATTATGTATTTCTATTTTATTTCATCTTATACATCCTTAAAATAATATTCCACCATGATTAAATAATTAATCGTGTATCCTGAATATAATTCGATTTTATTATGTTAATATAATCTCCTAAATCCATCTCCACTTATATCAAATGGGAAAATAATTAATCATTCATATATACAGCGTACTACCACCTCGGAAAGTAATATAATTCGTTTTCCATCACCTTTCTCAAGAATAGATAAAATAATTCTAAGGACCCAAACATTTATTTATGAAAATTACACAAGATCTAATTAAATGTCTTATTATTTGAAATGGTTATATAACATATGCACTTATTTGGTTTTTTTTTATTTTAAAATACCGTTAAGATTTATAACTATTGATAATATAGTCACTGAATAGTTGTCAAATGATTAGTATAAATATAGGGCTTTAACAAATTAAGTTTACTCAAAAAAAGGATTCAATGGCCTCATCAAGTAGAATTTATCCATACGAAGCCCATTTGTTGGTGCTCGGAAAAGAGGTCGCATAATTGGGATTCACACTTAACAAAGCACAAGCTCATCATCAACACATTAAAATTAAACAATACCACATACAGGAGAAGTGGAAGTTGATAGAGATTACCACCCAACAAATGTTATACGATCCACCACAATAATCTATCTCAATTGCACAACATACCCTTTTCTCTTATGGGGTGTTATATGGGGTTATGTAACAATACCCTAGTACTTTGATTGTGTGAATTATTTTTGTATATAAAATATACATTCATTTTATTATTGTTACTCTGTAAGTAGTTTTAATAAAAAAAAATGCATTTTTAGTTAATTAAAAAATCTATTTTGATGAATAAAGGGAATTTTTATTTAAATAATATTTTAATTAAATATTATTACTAAATTACTTTTTATATAATACAATTGACTGTATAATTATTATGAATATGATTATGAATTTTATTAATGTTTGAAATCTACTTTTGTCAAATCCCATTAATTTTTTATAAATGATAGTTTCTATTTTAAAATAACACATTCAAAAAATAATAAATTTATTTATAAAAAATGAATATTATTATTCCAATAAGGATGTCGAAATTATCCAACGGTGATTATTTTTTTAATTTTATGAGATGGTCAAATTGTTTTGGTAAAAATTAAATATAGTTTAAATATATAATATGATTTATGAAATCATAATGACTCAATAATGATGTAATAAAATATGATAAACATTATTATAGGCCTATATATGTTTTACTATTAAAATAATGTTATTTTAGGTTTGTATTTTTTATTTTACAAAGCCTTAGTAGACCCTCCAATACATATAAAACATTTTATATTTTTAAATTGATTTCCTCGAGAGTGTGACTCACCTACTTATAAGAAAATGGATTATTTTAATATGTTTTAACATTGGTCTTATAAAATATTGATTTCTGGTCCCCATTGTCATAAATTGGGGGGAAAAACCATGGGTTGGTTTGTGGTTTTGATTAGTTTAATGTGTGGTGTCCCAAACCAAAATAATAAAGAATTTCCTCTCTTTTCCAATACAAACCCACCCAAGATTGCACTTTCTATTCACTTGGAGTTTTTTAACTCCTACCCCCTATCTCTTGAATCCTCCCAAGCCGTCCAATATCTTTATAGGTGTCTCTAAAACCCTTCCCAAGAATTTGGGATCACACTTCTCAATTATGGATTCCTTCCTTTTTTATTTTATCATTGTTTCTAAATATTGTTATGCCCTACTATTTTTAATTATAAATTTTGTTTTATGATTTATCACCTCACATATATTTTCCTATTTATGTTTTAATTATTAGAGAAAACTTTCTCTCTCATTGATTCCTTCCATGTGTACTTTTTACCATCCTGAAATTACATAATGGGTTTCTTCCTTTCAGATTTTTGTCTAAATTTCATTCTATTGTTATGGACATTTATTTTCAATTAAAATTATTGGGTTATGATTTCAAACCTCCTCAATACTTCCCTATTTATGTTTTATTAATGATATGCCCCCTTTATCTATTTTTAATGCCTCATATGTACACCCCTTACCATGCCGAAATTCCGTAAGGAATTTATCTCTTCTCAGGTAAATTCATGCAGTTCTTCTGTATTATAAATATAAATTCCATTACATAGGTTGGGAAATGTATTTATAAAACCCCATTATTATCCATTCAATGTACATATGATGATAAAACCCTTTCTCAGTCATCTAACTTTTTTATGGAATCTTATGTTATGTCGATATGCTGCTAAAATTGCACTATGATTTTCCAATCCGAATTCACTGTGTAGTGAATACGATTCCTATTTCTCAATCAAGGGTATTCAACTTTATAATCATTTACTTCATTATTATTTATTTTCACATATAAATTTCTTAGTCCTTTATCATGGAAAAAATTATGTTGTTTATAAAATCCATGTTATATGATCCATTTGGAACACATATGCATCAAATGAATTGATTAAGAAGGGTGCACTGTGTTAGCACTACAATGCATTGGGTAAAGATTAGTATCATGATAAATCAAGTGAAATGATAGATTTCTCATGCTACTTCATGTTCAATGAGTTTTTAGTAAATCTAATTCATGTTCAATGAGGGTTTACTCAGGATCCATGAGTAATGAGCCTTGGATCATACTAATATCGGGTTAAATGTTGTTTCCACATTTCCATGTTTTGATAATCATGGTATATTATTCCTTTATGTTCATGTTTATCTTGAAATCCATTGATATTTATTTTTCATAAAAAGTAATATATTTTTAATGTTATTACTTGTTTACTCCCTTCTAGAGCATTATTGATCACCCTATTCTTATGCATGTCCTCGGTTTATCCCATGCAATGCAAAGTAAGAGGTAAATTAGTGGTCACATAAAGGAAGTAGTCAATAAATATGTTATGTTTCAAGTTTTATGTCATTATGTAATGCTCCAAATACCCAAAGACACTATATCTCTCAATTTTCTATGTTGTGTCATGTGAAGATTCTATGTAATAAATCATGTTTAAGTGTGTATCAAATAGAACGGTTATTATAGATAGTATCAGTGGATAGGATTAGTTATTTTTGGGATTAGGACTAGAAAACCCATAGTGAATTCTATAAGTAAATGACTAATTATACTAAATACATCTATAAAATTTGGTGAGTATTTAGAATGTGGTTTATCAAGAAAATACATCCCTATCTGGATATGATCATGTAGAGGCTGCGCTGGCACATATGTACCTAGGAGTGAAAACATTAACAAGGAGTTTTGAGCTTGACCCGAGGTATCCTAGTACATGAAAAAATGCAGTTCAATACTCTTGGTTATGAAATTCCTAGGGGATATTCTTTGGTAAGTTCACAAGCTTAGTTTGAACCATTATTAAGGGAATAAAAAAAGCTCCTATGAATATATTTTGGGATGTAGATCATGGATAACATAGATTGAAACATATAGATCCATATGTTAAGGAAATAAAATTTATTTATAAGTCATCTATTTTTTAACATGGATTACCATTTTTTTGTTACCCATAACATTTCTTTTATTCCAGCTAATGGCTGGTAATATAAGGACTCCGTCGAACAACCGATCCAAAGATCAATGTGATGATTGTTATAAGGATTAAGAATCAAAAATTTTTGTCATGATTAATTATCAGTTAACTCATGTTTTGAATAGAAACATGCATCAATAGAAATTTTCATCCCTAATTAAGAATTTAAAAGCCACAATAAATAGATTAATGAGACTAAGGCTTCCTACTTTTAATGGATCATCTTATCTATAAATTTTCGAAAAATAGATCAACTCCATTGAAATGATATACTCAATCATTTAATGTTCCAAACAAGAGAATGTTCTTATGGATACATATCATATGGAGGGTAGATATAATCAATGGTGGAAATTGATTAAAAATACAAAGCATGATGAGGAGGTCGAGGCATTGGAATGGAAGTATTTCTAGAAAATGTTTTTTGATAAATATTTTCCGAGCACCCTACAACTTAATATGAAAAGGGACTTCCTTTCCCTAAAGAAAAAAAGATGACATATCTGGAGAAGAGTACAAGGAAAACGTCACAAGGCTTTCAAAATATGCCTTTGGCATTGTCGTTATCGACGAATACAAGGTTAACCACTTCTTTGGTTGGCAGAAACCTAGCCTCTAGAAATCCCAAGAAATCTGTGACTTTGATTGATATAAAATTATTTCTGATGTGCCCTCAATGTTGAAATTGTGATCAGTGAATCCCAGAAGTATCATGGGGACAAGAATAATAATATAGACTTCAATTCTAGTGGTCCAATGGATTAATCTAATGGTGTTAATAAAATCTATCACCCCACTTTCCAAATGTGAGAAAAGAAGCACCCCGAAAATAGCCTAAATGGGACAATGAAATTCTATAACTGTAGAAGAGAAGGTAACCTTGCCAATAATATATTATAGCAAAACACTATGACTGTAATAGAGGAGAGAAAGTCTTTTATTTGACCCTCAACGCATTTTTCATTTCTTCAACAGCAAATAACCTGGGCACCTTGCAAACGAGTGCCCTAAGCGATGGTTTTTATGAGGCAAACAACAACATCCAAGGTAGCAAGGGAGATATTTTTCCATCCCTACCACCAATGTAAACCCCAACAATGAATTTTTGATCGGTACGAAAGTTATTTATTCAATAATAGTGAACATACTTATTAATTATAGTTCTACAAAATCTTTTATTTCCTGAATGATTAGTTGGACAATCCCAACACCACCGAAAAATATGGTTGTAAAGGTTACGGTGAGTATATAAAATAGGTTAATAATTGAATCCCATGAATATAACTCATCCCCTATCATAAATAATGTATTTATCTTATTGTCGAACCACATCATACTACCTCTAGAGTGATTTGATGGAATTATCGGCATGGATTGGATTTCCTTATATTAATCCTACGTAAATTGTTATGAGAGTGAAAATCACTCTTTATATATAGAATCATCCCCTGATTATATACAAGTGGAAGTAGGAAGATTAATTATATTTAGCATCATTATATCAAATGTTGATATTACTGCCCTATGAGAACACGTATCTAGCTCATATGATTGAGTCTAAAGAAGAAACCATCCACGAAGGCATGACTATTGTGAGAGAATTTGCTGAAGTGTTTCCCGATGAATTTCAGGGTCTTCCTCATCGAAGAGATGTTTAATTCTAAATTGATATTATACAGGGGAGTTGGAAATATACATGAATTCATATAGAATTGATGTTGTGGATCATGAGGAGATGATGAAACAACTATAAGAGAATCAGGATTAAGGATTTATATGCCCATGTAATTCACAGTGGGTTTCACTAGTCCACTTCATCAAGAAGAAGGATTCTTCAATGTGCCTTTTCACTGAATATAATGAGCTCAACAAAATCTCGATGAAGAAAATTTATCATCTTCCAAGAATTGTTGACTTGTTTTTTCAACTGTGTGGAGCAAATATACTTCTCCAAGGTGGATTTTCAATTGGGATATTACCAGGTAAGGGTGCAGAAGTAGGATATCTCCATGTGAACTTTTCGTATAAGATATAGGCACTATGAATTCTTAGTAATGCCTTTTGGGCTCACTAATTATCCATCAAAAATCAAGGACTTGATTAATAGAGTCATTAGAGGTTACCTCGACAAATTTGTGTCATTCTTTACAGATGATATTCTAATATACTACAAAAACAATGAGGAGTATACAGATCATCTAAGAATTGTACTAAAGTCTTTGTGAAAGAAGAAACTCTATAAAAATTACCACAAGTGTGAAATCTTGTGGAAGTATGTCTCATTCTTGAGTCATATCAGCCCAAACAGTGGAATATATATGGATTCCTCCAAAACAGCTCCAATTGAGAGATTTCCAAGGCCAACATCAGTAATGGATATGTGTAGCCTCATGGGGTAAGTTGTATATTATCACGGATTTGTGAGAAATTTCTCACGATTGACCAAACCTCTTACCAAGATAACTCATCAGAGAGTAATGTTTTCATGGAGTGATGAATGTGAAGAGAGATATATTGAGTTGAAAAAGAGGGTTATCACTGCTCATTTACTCACACTACCCACAAGTAGAGAACGTTTTGTAGTATTCACTAATTTTTAAAAGAATGGAATGTTCTGTCAGTTGATGAAAAATGAAAATTTCATTGCCTATTCTTCAAGGCAATATAATGTTCATGAGAAAAACTATCCAACACATGACTTGGAGTTGGTTGGTGGTATCATTGCTTTGTGAATTTCGCGATATTATCTCTTTGTGGAAAAGATTGAAAAATAAACGGATCAAAAAAAACTTCATGTATATATTCATAGAGAAAGAGTTGAATATGTTCCAACAAATATGGTTAGAGATGATAAAACACTTTGAATTCTCATTCCATTTCCACCCTGGGAATGGAACAAGGTGGAAGATGCTCTAAGTAGAAAGGACCATGTGATTCTGTCATTGATGAGAATTAAAAAGGATCCAATGTTCATTGATTTGATGAAGATGAACATAGGAATCATAAAGAAGGGGAAATCATGAATCCTTTCACAAATTACAGATCAACTGTTTCTTTTTAAATGTTTAAAAGATGATTAAAACTATGATGTGGTAATTCAAAAGAAGGTGGAATCTATCTGAAAAGGTAAATCCTCATAATTCAATGTCAATGATGAAGGAAATATGAGATTTGGGAAAATTTTATGCATTCCTTAAATTTCAGAGCTTAAGAAGGAACTTTTGGATGATTCACATCGTTCTAATTTCTCCAATATCCTATGAAACACAAAGATTTATTGAGATATTTGAGAGAAATATTGGTGAGATAACATAAAAAAGTAGATCACTGAGTATACATAAAAGTGCTTGGTGTGTCTGAAAATGAAGGCTAAGAGGCAGAATTATAAGGGGATGATGCAACCATTACCCATACCAACATCCAAATGGGATACCATCACCATTGACTTTTTCACTGTAATTATGAAGACATCCAAAGGAAACAATGTTGTTTGGGTCATTGTGGATCATCTTACAAAGACTGCCCATATCCTTTCTATTCAGGAGGATATCTCACTTGATCAACAAGAACATATATACATCATAGACATGGTAAGGATGCATGGAGTACCACT
This sequence comes from Viscum album, assembly GCA_963277665.1. NCBI lineage: Eukaryota > Viridiplantae > Streptophyta > Magnoliopsida > Santalales > Viscaceae > Viscum > Viscum album. The sequence continues at coordinate 1,217,783,412 of OY728137.1, forward strand.
ATCTGTTGTATCCGATCGAGTTCCAAGATTCACCTCTATGTTTTGGAATAGTCATCAACATGCTATGAATACTGAGATGAACATCAGTACAGATTATCTTCATCAAACTGATGGCCAATTAGAGAAGACTATCCAAACACTAGAGGACATGTTGAGAGAATTCACAATGGACTTTAAAAGAGGATGAGATCAATATATTTCACTGGTTGAGTTCTATTATATAAAAAATTTCCACACAATAATCCAAATATATCTTTATGAATCCCTCTATGGGAAGGGGTGCAACACACCGACATGTTGGGATGAAGTTGGGGAGTGAAAAATCCAATGTAAAAAAATTGTAGAAGAAATGCTGGAGAAGGTTAAGACCATCCAATAGATCATTAAAGCTACATAGATTTGACAGAAGATCAATATTGATAATCTTCGACAAGTTCTAGAGTTTGATTTCATTCACATGTTATTCCTATGGATATCACTGTGGAAGATATTTATGAGATTTTGGATGAATGAAAATATTAGACCAAGGTACATTGGCACTTTTTATATCATTGATCGCATTGGAGTAGTGGCCTATCAACTAGCACACCCACTGAACCTATCTCAATTACATAATATATTCAATGTATCTCTCTTGAGGATGTACATACCGGAACCATTGCATGTACTCAGTCTAGAGGGGGTACCTTTGGAGAATGACCCCACTTATGAAGAGAATATGGTGAAGAAATTATATCATAGGGAAAATGTTCTATGAAATAATATTATTCCCCTCGTCAAGGTGTAGTGGTGAAACAACAGTATTAAAGAAGCGACAAGAGAATTGGAGTAAGTGATGACGCAGAGTTACCCGCATCTATTTTATTCTGGAAAAAGGAAATTTATAGGGTGAAATATCTTAAGGAGGGAAGATTGTAACAACCCAAACTTTTGTTAATGAAAATTATTCTTAATATAATTAAATGACTTATTATGTGAAATGGTTATATAACATATTCACTTATTTGGGTTATCATTTTTGGATTTTATAATACTAGTAATAATTGTGGCGGATTCTAATATAGTTATTTAACATTGATAACATCATTAGAATTAATATATTTCCTTAAAAAATCCAATTTACTCCGTAAAAGGAAGTGATGGCCTCATCTAGTATAATTTCACCAAACGAAGCCCATTTTTCAGAGCTTGGAAAGAAGGTGGTGTCATTGTGCTTATCTCTTGACAAAGCCCAAGTCGAGAATCAACACGTTATGCTCTAACAGAACCACCTATCCGAGAAGTGGATGTTGATAGTGATTATCACCGGAGCGATTTTATCCAAGCAATCCCAAGAGTCTATCACCATAGCACACCATACCCTTCAGTATTATTGAGTTGTTATAAGTAGTTATGTAAAAAGACCCTAGTACTATGATTATGTACATTATTTTCTTATAGATAACATACATTCATTTTTTATTGTCACTTAGTAAATAATTTTTAATGAAAAAATTTTATTTTTAGTAAATTATGAAATGTATTTTGATGAATTAATGGATTTTTGAATAAAATAATATTTTAATTAAATATTTTTCCTAAATTACTTTTAATATAATATAAATGATCATATAATTATTATGAATACAACTGTGATTTTTATTACGATTTGATATCGATTTATATCCAAACCCATGAATTTTCGATAAATGGAGGTTTTTGTTTTAAAAATATATTCACATATTTAATAAATTATTTTTGATGAATTAAATATTATTTTTTGAATCAATATCTCAAAATTATCCAATGGTGAATTTTTCATAATTTTTTGAGATAGTCATATCTTTGGGTAAAAATTATATACCGTTTAAATATATAATGTGTTTTATGACATCATAATTACCCAATAGTGATTTAATAATATACTATATAGATTATTCTCACCCAATATATATAATTACAATTAAAATAATGTGATTTTAGGTTTGTTTAATTTATTTTAATAAAACAAAGTGGACCCTCCAAGACTTATAAAACATTTTTACTTTTTAAATTTTTTTCCTTAAGAGTGTGACTCACTTACACATAAGAAAACCTATTATTTTAAATATTTATCACATTGGACATATAAAATAAATTTTTCCACTCCCCTTTGGCCAAAACCATGGGCAAAAACCCTGGTTTGGATTGCAGTTATGATTAAATTAACGTGTGGTGTCCCAAACCTAAATAATAAAGAATTCCCTCTCTTTTCCTATAAAACCCTACCCAAGATACCACCTCTTCTTCACTAAAATTCTTTAGAGTTATTCAAAAATCTACCTTACCATATCTAGAATCCATCCAAGGTTCCCCATTCTCCCAAGATGCCTCTTTTAATCCCCTCGCAAACTTTTGGTATCACACTTCCAAGTAAAGGATTCCTTCCTTTTTCATTTTCTCCAAGTATCTTAATATTGTCAAGCCCTTTTATTTTAAGTTATAAATGTTTGGGTATTATTTAAAACCTCTCTAATAATGTCCAATTTATTTTTAAATGGTGATAGTCCCCTTTATCTCTCATATATTCCTTCCATGCATACCTGTTACCATGCATGAATTCTGTAAGGGATTTCTTCTTTTCTCATTTTTTTTTCCAAATTTCATTATATTGATACTCCCATTAATTTTCAATTAAAAAGGATAGGTATTATTTTTCACCTCCCCCATACTTAACTCTTTATGTATGAATAATTAGAGAACCCCTTTCCCTCCCATTAATGCTTCCCATGTACATCTGTTACGATGCAGAAATTCCATAACAAATTTCTCTCTTCTCATTTACATTCAAGCAATTGTTTTGTATTATTAATCTACATTTCATAAATTATGTTGTGACATTTACCAATATGACTCTATTACTTTCCATTTTATGTAAATATGATTAGAAACCCCTTTATCCCCCATCAACCTGTAATGACCCGGACCCGACCAGCCACCCGAACGGTGCCGAATGGGTCGGGTGTCACTACCTTAGGCGCACCTCCCCTAAACGCCAACAGATGCCGACTAGCAACGAGGGTCTGATAGGTATAGTGGGGAGGCTATACCCTCCCGTAAGAATAAAATTGTACCGGTCCGAGTGGAATAATAAATATGCAGCGGAAATAAATGACTCAGTAGACTCGAACCAGACCCGCATAGCGGAAGCACGTTCAATAACAATAAACAGCGGAAACAATATAAAAACAACAGCAGCGGAAAGTACACAGAACGTCATGCAAGCAATCACCTACAATAACATCTAAAACAACCAAGCATTCATCCAATCAAGTCATACAAATCAATATATATATATATATATATATATATATATATATATATCATGGCGCCACTGGCTAACCAACTGTAGCTACAATATAAAACTATAACGATCCATACTTTACATACATTGTTAATAATTCGAAATTGATGCATACTTATTACAATATATAACAAAACCACGAAAGGACCGTATAGGTATAGTGTCTTTAGAAACTGGGAAACATAAACAACTGGTTCATAAAGCGTCTACACTGTCTCCCATTTATTTCATCATATCTATAGTCCCTTTTGGCATATCTTACTTAATATCCTTCTTCATGACCTGGGGAAAGAAAACATACAAAAGGGTGAGCTCAAATGCTCAGTAAGGGTAAACAAAAGAAATATCAATAACATCATATTCATAAGAACATAACTTTTGGAAATCTTAACCTGCAAAAGAGAGCATAATTTCATAACATGGGATAAATCATAGTAGTGAAATGGAATCCCAATAATCATAACATAAAACATGAAACTTTGTGTCATACACACATAATAATAGAGAATCATTTATTATTAGTCAAGACTCCTTAACAAGACTATCTTAGTGGATAAAGTCCATTTCTGAACTGAGTTCACTCCTCGTTTCAGTCCTGTTTCACTGAACCGGTATAACCTACCGTTCCATCCATGTCTATCTCATGAGATATAAAATCTTTACCCAATGCATTGAAGGTAGATATAGGTCCCACCCATCTCATAATGATACCATTCTTATGTGTGCCACAAAATCATAAATCATACATCATTGCATAACCCATGTAATAAAAATGGGATTCTTAAACATCATGACATCATAAAACAATTCATATAAGATAAAGGAATTCCTAAAAATAATTCCACCACAACATAATCAAATCAATGTAATAATATGGATAGAAACAGAACCCTATATTATCTTAGATGGAAAATAATTTTGATAAAACACTTGAACTCCATTCTTGAGGAAAATATCTTTTCTACTTCAAAAACATTTTCCTTTCTTAACATGTCATACATTTTTAAACTAAAAGAAGATGATTAAAAATAAACTTGGAAACTTGTAAAGGAATCTTCTTGGAAATAATGTTTTAAAAATCCATTCATGTCGTATAAGTTAAAGAACATTCTTCGTACATTGGTCGGAAAAGTAAAAAAGTACCTCGTACGAAAAATGACAAAAGATTCCTTTCATATGTTTTACTAAAAACTCACCGAAGGGTAAAATTGGATTTAAACAATTTTAGGTGGATGGAAATAATATTACATATTTAGGAAACATGGATGTGGATGATAAAATACACCCCAGTAAATTTCAAAGTATAAACAATCTCGGATAAAAATGAGATTGTGATATTTCCTTTACCTTAGGTCTGATTTGCTTCGTAAGTGTCCGAACCTCCTGTATAATGATTTATATAATGTTATTAAATTATTCCAGAATCATACTTATTGTTATGATATCATATATGGTTATATTCTTAGCTTTTTATTAGTAATATTTCATTACTACTTGTTATTCGGGTGTTTATTACTTTTTGTTCTTAGGCGTGTTTTGTCGAATAAATTCTTATTCTTCTATTTAGGTTATTGATACCTCATTTCCAGAATGGTATTAGTGTAATATATATCGTATTCATTCATTAAATTCATTTATATAATCATTATGAAATGAAGATCATGTAGAACGAGTCGCATCACATCGTGGAGACGGTATTCCGTACTTACGCAAGAGTGATGATATTGTTCCTATGATCGTGGAATTGTATTTGAGTGTATGTATACTATTTAAAAATCAATATCACTTTATAATAGTCATATATAGTCATTATTTACACCATTATACCCATCCAAGTAAGGTAGTGGTGGAAAATAGATTACACCACGACGTGGAGATGGTATTCCGTACATACGCACACGCGATGATTTCTTTTTCCGTAGGATGGATAGATGGTGAAATAGGGTTGTTTCATACTTATAATAACATATCAGTATTTCAGTGATACTGATGTAATTAATTCAAAATGAAACAACTAAAGAAGAAGAAGTGGAAGAAGAAATAAAGATGAAATAATCGGTAACGGACATTGCCTCTTATTTGAAGTGCTTCTTTGAGACATCCTTTTAGGGAACTAAAATAGGTCTTTGAAGAAGACCATAACCTCTAGGATGTTTCTAGGGAAGTGGAGAGGAGAAATTGGCAGGGGTTGGCCGAGCTTGAAGGTTCAAAGTGGTGTGAGGAAGAGGGGGAGGAGGTGCCCTTTTATAAGGGAGGAGAGGGGCACCTTTGGAATAGCAAAACATATTATTTTATTATAAAATCAAATTCGGTTTTTAGTAGCTCCAAATTGATATATTTCAAATATAAGGTGGGTATAGGTCTAACTACTCTCATAAAATAGAATTTAGACAAGTTTTGGTATCAATTTTAACCTTATCATTTAGATTTAACTTTAAGTTAGATAATTTAACTTTTACCGTGTCTTCTTGTTTTCTTACACTATATGGTTAATAAAATTACTATAACAAGCCAAACGAACCCCAAGTTTATTATTATTAATATATATAACCTTATCTAAATCATTTTGAAGTACATTCGATTTTTTAGAAATAAAATAACAATTAATAATATAATATTTGTTTTAAAAACTATTTTATGTCAATTTTGACACTATTTAGTAATTGATTTTTTCGAAAATCATAACAGAATGATTAGTTCGAACCAAGTTAATTAAATCCATAATAACAGATCATATTAACATGGAAAATTAGTGGAATTCATAAAACGTCTCAAATTACAATTATTTGGGTATTTATAACATCAATTATGTCAATATTTCATTAATAAGATAATTATTGCATCATCGTTGTGTCGTAAATAAATTAACATATTTAATGTATAAAAATTATAAATAAAATACCATTATGTAGGAAATTGAATTAGCTTTATAATGAATATTTATAGTCTAATTTAACTTATTTTTAACCCCATATTAAAAATTATTTACTTATTAAACATTGATTTTAACTATTTTAACCCTTCTTTAAGTAAATTAATATTAAATGTCCTAATCTAATCCAAGTGGGCCTAAATAGTAATATTTTATTCCTAAGCTTGTTTTTGGTCGAATTAATCTTATCCAATAGAATTAGGACATGTGTTAGGGTATTAATAATAACACTTTTACCCTTAATTACCCTATTTACTTTTAACCGTGGTGAAAAAAAGTAAAAAGTTACTCTTCACCAAAAATTATTTTCATCTCATTGAACCACATTTTAGTCCTTGATATTAACTGTGTCTCTCGGATTTTCAAAATTCCACTCACAGAAGCAGTAAAATTAAGTTTTTTGAAAAAGTCATTTTTTTTTAACTACAACTTAGTGTTTTCACTATTCATCAAAAATTGAACGTTTTCAGAAAAATATCAATATTTCACCCTAGGCTAATTTCGATATTCCGAATCCAAAAATGAAGTCCATTTTAAAAAATAAAATTTATAAAACTTCAAAAAGTGGTTATTACTATTCATAATGGAAAGTTTCAATAATATTTCAATAGCATATTGTTGTTTAGTGACACTCGGTATTGCGTACGACACAAGCTATCGAGGAAGGCCGCGGTTGCGTGTAAAGAAAGCCAAGCCAGTGTTAGTGAAAGATTCCTTCGATTAAAACAAAATATTTCTTATAAAAGTCTCGGGCATTACATTCTACCCCCTTAAAATGAATTTCGCCCTCAAAATTCGTCACTTTGTAACAAACAGATGAGGACACCTCTCCCTCATCATACCCTCAACCTCCCATGTAGCTTCTTCTAATTTGTGGTTCCTCCATAAAACTTTCACCAATCGAGTGGTCTTGCTTCGTAGGAATTTTTTGCTATGATCCAAAATCTCTATCGGCTGTTCTTCATAAGAAAGATCTTGCTTTAGCGGTACAACTTCTGAGCTAAGTACATGTGAAGGATCAGGTATGTACTTTCTCAGGAGAGATACATGGAACACATCGTGAACTTGAGAGTGATTCGGTGGAAGGGCCATTCGGTAAGCTACCTTCCCAACACGATCCATTATTTCGAAAGGACTGATATATCTAGGGCTCAACTTCCCCTTCTTTCCAAATCTCATGACCCTCTTCCAGGGAGATATTCATAAGAATACTTTATCACCCACTTCAAACTCTAGGTCTTTTCTTCGGTTGTCGGCATAACTTTTCTATCGACTCTGACCTGCTCTTATGTGTTGTTGAATAGATCAGACCTTTTCTGCCATCTCGTCACCAAGATCAAGTCCTAATAGCTTTCTTTCCCCAAATTCATCCCAGCAAGTTGGAGTCCTGCATTTCTTTCCATAGAGAGATTCATAAGGAGCCATCTGAATACTGGGGTGAAAGCTATTATTATAAGAAAATTCCACCAAAGGTAGGTGTTGATCCCATCCACCTTTGAAATCCATAGAGAAAGCTCTCAACATATCATCTAGAGTTTGAATTGTTCTCTCAGACTGACCATCTGTCTAAGGATGATAAGCAGTGCTGAAACTCAACTATGTATCCAGAGTATGCTGAAGACTTCACCAGAACTTTGAGTTAAATCTCAGATCCCGATCAGATATAATAGAAAGTGGTACTCCATGCAATCTTACCACTTACTTTACATATATCCTGGCAAGCTGATCCAGAGAAAAATCCTCTCTAATAGCAATGAAGTGTGAACACTTGGTAAGACGATCAACTATGACCCAGATAGCATTATTGCCTTTGGATGTTTTAGGAAGTCCTGTGAAAAATTCCATAGTGATGTTTTCTCATTTCCCTTCAGGTATGGGTAATGGATGTAACATCCCCTTAGACTTCATTCTCTCAGCTTTAACTTGCTGAAAAACCAAGTATCGAGAGACATATTCAGCAACATCTCTTTTCATGCCATCCCACTATAAGTACTCTTTCAGGTCCCTATACATCTTCGTGCTTCCAGGATGAATAGAGAATGAAGAACTATGAGCCTCATCCAGCAGCTCCTTCTTTAATTCTGGGATGGGAGGAACACAAACCCAATTGCAGAACTTTATTATCCCATCACAATCAAGGTTTAATTCAGGAACATTTCTCAACTTCTTTTGTAACCCGACATCTTTTTTCTATGCCTCTTTAATCATCACATGTATAGATGGTTGAACATTCATTTGAAAAAGATAAGATTTTCCCCTTCCATTATAATTCCAAGATCCATCCTTTGTAAATCCATAAATATTGGATCTTTTGTGATCCTCATCATGGATACACTGGCATGGTCTTGTCAACTTAATGCATCTGCCACCTTGTTTGCTTTCCCAGGGTGGTAATGGATTGTGTAGTCATAATCCTTAATCAGCTCCAACCATCATCTTTGACGCATATTCAGCTCCTTTTGTGTGAAAGTATACTTTAAAATTTTATGATTAGTATAAATGTTACACCTTTCTCCATAAACATAATGCCTCCAAATCTTTAATGCAATGATTACCGCAGCTAACTCCAAATCATGAGTTGGGTAATTTTTCTCATGGATTTTCAACTGTCGTGAGGCATAAGCTATCACCATATCATTTTGCATATAAATACACCCCAATCCCTTCACGGATGCGTCACTGTAGATCACAAACCTTTCTCCACTACAAGGCAGTGTGAGTACAGGTGCACTGGATAACCTTCTTTTCAACTCCTTGAAATTCTCTTTACATTCCTTCATCCAAACAAACTTAACTCCTTTCCGAGTCAACTTTGGTGAGTGGATTAGATAATCGTGAAAAATCTTTCACAAAACGTCAATAATATCCAACCAAAACAAGAAAACTTTGGATCTCAGTTACTGTTGTTGGTCTTGACCATCGTTCAATAACCTCTGTTTTTGCTGGATCCACAGATATCCCCTCTTTTCAGATTATGTGACCCAAAAATGAAACTTTTTGAAGCCAAAATTCACACTTGGTAAATTTGGCATAAAGCTTCTCCTTTCTCAGGGTCTTCAATATAATTCTCAAGTGATCTTCATGTTCTTCCTTTCTCTTTGAATAGACAAGAATATCGTCTATAAAGACTACCACAAATTGATCAAGATAGTCTCTAAAGACTCTATTCATCAGATCCATGAAGATAGAAGGGGCATTAGTAAGACCAAATGGCATCACTATAAATTCATAGTGTCCATACCTTGTACGGAAATCCATCTTTGGTATATCCTCCCTTTTGACCCTTAATTGATGATACCCTGAACGAAGATCAATCTTGGAAAAGTATTGAGCTCCGCGTAGTTGGTCAAATAAGTCATCAATGCATGGGAGTGGATATTTGTTCTTGATAGTTATCTTGTTAAGTTCTCGATAATCAATGAAGAGTCTCATTGATCCATCTTTCTTCGTAACAAATAGAATAGGTGCTCCCCAAGGTGACGCGCTAGGGTGTATGAACCCCTTATCATGATTCTCTTGGAGTTTCTTCTTCAATTCCTGCAACTCAATTGGGGCCATTCTATATGGTGTCTTTGAAATAGGCAAAGCACCCGATACAAGTTCTATTGAAAACTCAACTTCACGATTTGGTGGGAGACCCGGAAATTCCTCTGGAAAGACATCATCAAACTCCCATACAATGGGAATATTCTTAATCATGAGTTTCTCACCAACCATTTGAGATAAATAACCTTCATTTAGTGGAATCAAGACCCGTAAGGTAGAAGGAATTTCCACTGGAAGGTTATGTTCATCCTTGCATTGATAGACGATCATATATTGATCTGGAATATGAAATGTGACTTCCCTTCTTTGGAAATTGATATGAGCTCCATATAGAAAAAGACAATCCATGCCAAGAATCACATCAAATTCCAGTATAGGAAGGATCACAAGATTTGTAGGATGCACTTTCCCACAAACTTCGATCGGAGAAGAATTATAAACTTTTGATGCGACTGTTGTGCAATTAGGTGTTGTCACAGATAACTCAACATCTAATTGTTGAGGTAATACGGTGATACCCTTAGAAAAATCTTTAGAAATAAAAGAGTGGGTGGATCCAGAATCAAATAAAACATTTGCTACTTTAGAGTGGATAGTAAGTGTACCTTTTACCACATCGTTATCATACTCCACATCGCTGATAGAAATTGTATGTGACATTCCATTGTCTTTATCCTTAAGAGCTTGTTGACATCGACCATCATCATCAACCCTTGGATTAGGGCATTTATTGGCATGATGTCCCATCTCCTTTCACTTGAAACATTGAAGTGTAGTAGGTTCATTCTGTGTATCCCTTCCTTTGTTTGCATCATTAGACATCTTCTTCCCATCATCGCGGCATTCAAATGCCTGATGACCTTCCTTTCCACATTTTAAACATTTACTTATCCCTTTAAGACAACTCCCTCTATGTTTCTTTCCACACATTGAGCATAAGGGAAAGCTCATCTTCTTTTCAGTGTGCTCTTTATATTTTCCTTTGAATTCCATTTTCCTCTTCTTATCAAACCCATATGACTGATGGGTTACTCCAATCTCCATCTCGACTTTGAGAGCACATCGAACGATTTCCTCATAGCTATTGAAGTCTCTTATGGCTAACGCCCTTCGAAGACTTGGTTTTAAGACACTAAAGAATCGATCGATCTTACTCTCAGGTTGGATAATAATACCAGAAGCGTACCTTGCAAGTCTTGTAAAATTTTCTTCATAGGTACCAAAAGATTCATCATCCTTTTGCTTCAGTTCAAGAAACTCCTTCTCCATCTTTGTTCGGAGAATACGAGGGAAGTACTGATTGAAAAATAAGTTCTTGAACTCGTCCCATTCCATGGACTCAATTTCATCCCTTTGCCTCATATTCTAAATAAGATTCCACCATTGATCAGCATCACCTTCCAAACGATACACTGCTAAGATGACTTTATCATGCTCAGAACATTAAAGAACTGAAAATATCTTTTCAGTAGTAATAATCCATTGTTCAGCAACTAATGGATCAGTAGACCCGCTGAATGAAGGTGGACACTGTCTCATGAAGGATTCAACAGAATGTTGCTCCTTCCTTTGCTCGTTTGGAAGTCCTTCATGATTCATAGCTTGAGAAAGTTGTGTGAGCATGGCTAAAAGATTTTTCATTCCAGCTCCCATAACGTTTTGTTGCTCAGGGGGACAATCATTGCATTGCCCGTCACATTCCGCATTAACACGGTTCTTCGGGTTCCAGCCATTGACTGAAACCATGAAGAATAGTGTGAGCAACACTAATTATAATAGGAAAATCCACATAATCAAGAATAAAATTTCACATTTAAGGTATTATCCTAGGTTATTCATGGCCATTTATAAAACACTAATATTGTGTTCTATGCTTAGAATTATCCTTAGGGTTCTAACTAAGGCTTTCACATCCTAGTTTCCAAAGGTTGACTATTCCATTCCTCTGATACCAACTATAACAACCCATACATTAAATATGTTGTTAATACTTCAAAATTGAAGCACAGTTATTACAACATATAACAAAACCACGAAAGGACCGTATAGGTATAGTGTCTTTAGAAACCGGGAAACATAAGTAATTGGTTTATAAAGCGTCTACACTGTCTCCCATTTATTTCATCATATATATAGTCCCTTTTGGAATATCTTACTTAATAACCTTCTTCATGACCTGGGGAAAGAAAAAATACAATAGGGTGAGCTCAAATGCTCAGTAAGGGTAAAAAAAAGAAATATCAATCACATCATATTCATAAGAACATAACTTTTAGAAATCTTAACCTGCAAAAGAGAGAATAATTTCATAACATTGGATAAATCTTAGTAGTGAAATGGAATCCCAATAATCATAACATAAAACATGACACTTTGTGGCATACACACATAATCATAGAGAATCATTTCTTATTAGTCCAGACTCATTTCCAAGACTATCTTAGTGGATAAAGTCCATTTCTAAACCGAGTTCACTCCTCGTTTCAGTCCTATTTCACTGAACCTGTATAACCTACCGTTCCAGCCATGTCTATCTCATGAGATATAAAATCTTTACCCAATCCATTGGAGGGAGATATAGGTCCCACCCATCTCATAATGATACCAATCTTATGTGTTCCACAAAATCATAAATCATAATTCATTGCATAACACATGTAATAAAAATGGGATTCTTAAACATCATGACATCATAAAACAATTCATTTAAGATAAAGGAATTCATAAAAATAATTCCACCACAACATAATCTAATAAATTTAACAATAGGGATAGAAACAGAACCCTATATTATCTTAGATGGAATATAATTTTTATAAAACACTTGAACTCCATTCTTGAGGAAAATATCCTTTGTACTTCAAAAAAATTTTCCTTTCTTAACATGTCATACAATTTTAAACTAAAAGAAGTTGATTAAAAATATACTTGGAAACTTGTAAAGGAAGCTTCTTGGAAATAATGTTTTAAAAATCCATTCATGCCGTATATGTTAAAAAAAACATTCTTCGTACTTTTTTCGGAAAAGTCAAAAAGTACCTCGTATGAAAAACGACAAAAGATTCCTTTCATATCTTTTAATAAAAACTCACAGAAGTGTAAAATTGGATTTAAACAATTGTAGGTGGATGGAAATAATATTACATATTGAGGAAACATGGATGCGGATGATAAAATACACCCCAGTAATTTTCAAAGTGTAAACAATCTCGGATAAAAATGAGATTGTGATATTTCCCTTACCTTAGGTCCGATTTGATTCGTAAGTGTCCGAACCTCCTGTATAATGATTTATATAATGTTATTTAATTATTAAATAATCATACTTATTTTTATGATATCATATATGGTTATATTCTTAGCTTCTTATTAGTAATATTTCATTACTACTTGTTATTCGGGTGTTTATTACTTTTTGTTCTTATGCGTGTTTTGTCGAATAAATTCTTATTCTTATCTTTCGGTTATAGATTCCTAATTTACAGAATGGTATTAGTGTAATATATATCATATTAATTCATTCAATTCATTTATATAATCATTATGATAGAAGATCATGTAGAACGAGTCGCATCACATCGTGGAGACGGTATTCCGTACGTACGCACGAGTGATGATATCATTCCTATGATCGTGGAATTGTATTGGATTGTATGTATACTATTTTAGAATCAATATCACTTTATAATAGTCATATATAGTCATTATTTACACCATTATACCCATCCAAGTAAGGTGGTGGTGGAAAATAGATTACACCACGGCGTGGAGACGGTATTCCATACGTACGCACGTGCGGTGATTTATTTTTCCGTAGGATGGATAGATGGTGAAATAGGGTTGTTTCATACTTATAGTAACATATCAGTATGTGAGTGATACTGATTTTATTACTTCAAAATGAAAAAACTAAAGAAGAATATGTGGAAGTAGAAATAAAGATGAAAGAATCGGTAACAGACATTACCTCTTCATTGAAGTGCTTCTTTGAGACCTCCTTTTAGGGAACTAAAATAGGTCTTTGAAGCAGACCAGAACCTCTAGTATGTTTATATGGAAGTGGAGAGGAGAAATTGGCAGGGTTTGGTTGAGCTTGAAGTCTCAAAGTGGTGTGACGAAGAGGGGGAGGAGGTGCCCTTTTATAAGGGAGGAGAGGGGAACCTTTGGAATAACTAAAAATATTATTTTATTATAAATTCAAATAAGCTTTTTAATAGCTCAAAATTGAAATATTTCGAAGATAAGATGGGTATAGGTCGAAATCATCTCATCCAATAGAATTTAGACAAGTTTAGGTATCAATTTTAACCTTATGATTTATATTTAACTTTAAGTTAGATAATTTAACTTTTACTGTGTCTTCTTGTTTTCGTACACTATAAGGTTAATAAACTTACTATAACAAGCCAAAAGAACCCCAAGTTGTTTATTATTAATATATATAACCTTATCTAAATCATTTGGAAGAACATTAGATTTTTAGGAATAAAATAACAATTAATAATATAATATTTGTTTTAAAAACTATTTTATGTCAATTTTGACACTATTTAGTAATTGATTTTTTTGAAACTTATAACAAAATTATTAGTTCTAACCAAGTTAATTAAATCCATACTAACATGTCATATTATCCTGTAAAATTATTTGAATTCATAAAAAGTCTCATATTATAATTATTTGGGTATTTATAACATCAATTATGTCAATATTTCATTAATAAGATAATTACTACATCATCGTTGTGTCATACATAAATTAAATTATTTAATGTCTAAAAATTACAAATAAAATACAATTATGTAGGAAATTTCTTTATATTTCTAATGAATATTTATAGTCGAATTTATCTTATGTATAACCCCATATTAAAAATAATTTACTTATTAAACTTTAATTTTAACTATTTTAACCCTTCTTTAAGTAAATTAATAATAAATGTCCTAATCTAATCCAAGTGGGCCTAAATAGTCATATTTTATTCCTAAGGTTGTTTTTGGTCGAAATACACTTATCCAATAGAATTAGGACATGTGTTAGGGTAATAATAATAACACTTTTACCCTTAATTACCCTATTTACTTTTAACCGTGGTAAAAAAAATAAAAAGTAACTATTCACCAAAAATTATTTTCATCTCATTGAACCAAATTTTACTCCTTGATATTAACCGTGTCTCTCAGATTTTCAAAATTACACTCACAGAAGCGGTAAAATTAAGTTTTTTGAAAAAATCAGTTTTTTTAACTACCACTTAGTGGTTTCACTATTCATCAAAAATTGAAAGTTTTCAGAAAAGTACCAAAATTTCACTCTAGGCTAATTTCGATATTCTGAATCCAAAAATGAAGTCCATTTTGAAAAATAAAATTTATAAAATTTCAAAAAGTGGTTATTTCTATTCATAACGGCTAGTTTTAATAATATTTCAATAGCATATCGTTGTTTACTGAAACTCGGTATTGTGTACGACACAAGCTATCGAGGAAGGCCGCGGTTGCATGTAAATCAAGCCAAGCCAGTTTTAGTGAAATATTCCTTTGATAAAAACAAAATATTTCTTATAAAGTTCTCGGGCGTTACAAAAACAAACATGCTGATGCAAGAAAAGAATAATAATCAAGTAACTCCAGTATGGCACGACCTCAGGGTCTATGCCATCTCAAACTCAACAGCACTAAAGTCCGTCTCCTATGGCTGACCATTTACCTTCACACAATTTCATAAAGTCTACACGCGTCCCAAAGGGATCATGTATGGTGTGAGACAAGTCTCCGTAGGATACCACCTAGAGGGGCGTACCTAATATAAGTGTTTAGGCAGACATGTTTATATAAGAAAATAGTAAAAAATGCAATGTCCTAAAGTAAACAAAGACTTCACTGGTGCTCAGTAGCCACCATGATGTGTCACCTGCTTTGGCCAACACCGGAAAGTCTGATCTGCATCTCGGCACCTCGTTCCACATGACATCATGTGTCTTAAGTACCGACGTCCCAAAGGCACACCCAACCGTCGTAACCCAGCTCGAAAGCTCAACTTTCCCATGGTACAACATCCGGAGGAACATTGATAACTGTCCTCAAAAGATAACCGGAGGGACATCGATGTTTGCCCTCAAATCACGGCGAGGGTCTGACCCCAACCTGACCAGCTCAAATCTGTCTCCCGAAGGCTCCTCACCTTCCACGTGGCTTCCTATGGCAAGCACCCGCAAACCAATATACCTAATCGCATCTACATGGGGCCTCTACCCTGCGAGTGGCTGTACCACCTCATCTCGGAGTCTATCTATGTGCACACTACTCAAATGTACCCGGTGAGCGGTAATCACCACAATAACTTCCCAAGCCACAACATCTCCGACACCTCGTGTCCCTGCGAACCTGTCGCTCCAGTCTGATGGTCTCGCCATCTAGTAACCCGGGCCAAGCCCAACCTGACAGTCCAACTGTCTCAACCGACGTCCATGACACCCAATCCCATGGTAGAAACCACCCAAAGTAACCCGAGCCAAAGGCCCCAACATGTGATCCATATCACTCTACAACATATACACGGGCCATGCCCAACAATCAAGCAGTTCAACAAAAGCAAATCCCAGATTTCAAAAACATACTTGAAAGCATATCTTTTAACAGAAAATTACTAAACAGTCAATTTGTACCAACTTATGTTAACCCAAACTAGCACCTAAGGTCTCAACACCTTACACAAATTAACATCATGATTTAACAAATCAAACTCAGTAGTTTAATTCAACAGCAACAAAAGAAGTCTAAAAACAGCAGCTAATTACTAGACCAAAACATACGCAATTCGGAACCCCCGACCGTATTGCCCCAAACGAGCTATGACCTCTCACCCGACCTTTCTCAATCACAAAAAGGGTCAGGGAATACCCAGAGGCATCCCACAATGTAGATAATTAATTAATAACTAATAAACAGTATTCTTCTCAACACATGACATCGCGCCCGTAGGTCACAACCCCAAATTGTCTACAATAATGCGAAAGAAGGTATGTACCATCCAACTCGTACTAGTACGATGACACTCCTTTGATTTAAGCCTCTGAATCAGAATGAATTGCAGTAGATATGCATTTCGGTCAAATATGGCAATTCCGTTCAGATAGAATCTGCAGAGAAACAGGTGAGGAATCAAGGACGAAGAAGGGTGCGCAGGGTTAGCCTTTCCTATGTGGTCTCGCTGCCTCCTACAGATCAAAGAACGAAGGTCGTTCGGTGGATCTAGAAGGATTTCTGTTCATGGAGGTCTTTTGGATGGATTGTTCATCAAAAGGGTGAGAAGAATAGAAAACTGGGAATCAGGTGCGACGATGCCTCAGTCGATCAAATTAAAAAACTAAACGGCGTGTATTTCCCATGTACACGCAGTGTATACGTGTTTCCTTACTCTGACTTAAGCGGAGTCCGACACATGGTCTGGATCATGTACAAGGTCAGCACACGGCCAGGGTCTCAGCCGCTACATGGGGCATGGGTACACGGAATGGCAAGGAAGGCTACACGCCGTGTAGATGGGAATTTACACCGGGGCACCACACGACATGTACCTGGCCTCTCAACAGTAAGAGATACACGTCGTATCTATAAATACACACTGTGTAGTATGAAAGTTCTACATGGTCTTCACACTGCATGTACTCGGTGAGCACACGGCCGGTCACTCGGGTAACTCATACACGTCGTGTACTTAAAGTACAAGGCGTGTTGCCTGAAATTTCAAGAAACTACCCAGATTTTCCAAACTTCTCAAAAAATAGTCAAAAGTTTAAACTAAGTCAGAAAGTGACACGTTTCCATAATCTCGGGTTCTCACAAACTCCCCACCTTAACGTGGCTCATCCCCGAGATACTAAACGAAACCAGGAGATGGAACTGAAGAAGCCCATCCCGGTTAAACAACCCAGACTACCCCGGTCTCAAGGTTCTTCCTAAATTCCTAAAAAGGGGCTCCCCACCTTAGGAATCACCTACTCAGTCTCAAATCGAACAAAGATCAAAGCAAACAATTAAAAAAACAAGGCCCAATGACCTATTACCCGGACCCATGGTCCTCCCGTGACGTATCGTCACCCCTGGACCTCCTCGGTGCTCACGTGTCGCTTCTAACACCCAACTTAACTCTCACCGCATCGTCGTACGCCTCCCTGAGGTCCCACATCTAATAGATTCTCAATTATAACATGGTTCCATGAACCTCAAGTAACCCACATCCTTGATGCTCCTGATGCCACGCATCTCAAATATATAAATAAAACATAAAACCCATCTAATATGATTCCAATCACACTAACTAGCATCTAGTCAGTCCACAAGTATCCTGTGCAGCTTGTGAACTCAACCGGACATGCCTCAAGAGGCCATGCCAAAATAAAGTAAAGAAACTCACATCAACACCCGCGGTGTACCTGCCACCGTCGTTGGATCTCCATCCTGCTCAATCCCTGGCAACTCCACAGCATGCACCTAACCTGAAGCCTGACTACCTGATTCCTGACCTCCCTTTGGTGTTGTCCCCGTCTCCGGCCACGAACCCCTCAGTTGGGTCCTACTATCCCTATCACGTACTCTGCGTGCAGCTGATCCTCAGACACCCTCTCCCGGTACCAAACCTGAACCAACTCCTAATGCCACAGTCTGTCCTGGTCCCCGTATGCTGGTTGTCTGAGAAGGCTACCTGCAAAAACTCTCCAGATGTCCGACCTGTCCACACGCCTGACACTACTTCGGAGGCCTATCACACTGAGCTCGAACATGTCCCGGCTGTCCGCACTGAAAGAAAACCACCGCTGAACTGCCACAAGGTGGTCTAGCTGAGTCCTTGGCCTGCCCGCCCAACTGGAACTCATCTCTCCCTCACTTCCTGCTGTCTGAATCGTCACCTGGGGTTATCACCCGGCCAAAACGAGATTTCTCTCTATCGTTTCCCTCGACTATGGGCTCCTGATTCACTGCTTCGGAGAAAGAACCCAGCCTGAAGATGTTCACTTGGACCCGAATGGCGTGTCACAAGCCATCCTTGAAGCGCCTCACCCTAGCTACATCATCGCTCACCATACCAGGTGGAAAGCGAGACAACTCTGTGAAAGTAGTTGCATAGTCCATGACAGACATATCTCCCTGCTGAAGACTCATGAACACCTGAGCTCTCTCTTCCCTCAGCGTCTCCGGATAATAGTGCTCGAATAACCTATCCTCAAAGTCCTTCCACGCCAGTCCCTCGTGACTACGAGCCTATACCTGCACATCCCACCAACGTTTCGCCAGTCCTCTCAGCATGTACGTCGCCATTTTGACCCTCCGCCCTAGAGGAGTCTCTATCTCCTCGAAGATCATGTGCATACTCTCTATCCAGTTCTCTACCGCCTATGGACCACCCTCGCCTTGAAAAAACGGCGGGTACTGCGACTGGAACTCCCGCATTAGATATGCCATAGATGGATCTGTACCCTATGTGCCTCTGTCAATCCCCTGGAAGACGCGAACTAGGCTAGCTCGGAGCTGCTCATCGAGCCACGGTCCGAACGCTGCCAAACTCGGCTGCTACCCTGCCTGCACTGGATCCTGAACCTGATCCGGCCCCTGAGCATGTACCTGCGGCTCATGCTGTCCCTCCACCGGATTCTGAACCTGATCCTGTAGTACCATATCATCTCCTGCCTGTCGCTCCATCGTGTCTTGAATAAGTAACCCGTTGAATACCATAAATGGTCAGATAGCCCACACATATCTATATAACAATATATTCTACGCAGATAAGGAAAGCAGTAAAAGGCAGTGCATAACAACTACCCTTACTCCCCCTCACCGCAACCCATGCCCTCGGCATTCCTACCTCACGGCTTCCTTACCGACCCTGAACAGAGCCAAGTATCAATAATGCCTTAGGTCATGCCTGTCCTGACAACCAACATTTCCTCAGCCCCGATGACCAAGTCGCCCAATCCTGACAGTTACACTGCCTCAACCATAGTACCTGCCTTCTCTCGTAAGAGCCAGACCCATATGTCCTGCACATGAAATTCTACAAAATACAAAGCATTTCATATACATCACCATAAACAAGACCTTTTATCAGGAGTTGTACATATTCACATTTCAGAGCATACAAAGCATGACAATTGATTTTTATTCACATGGTATTATCACTTCACAAAGCATACGTGCAGTTATGAAATTGAAATACACTAAAATGTTCCTATCAAAATCCAATCAAGAAACCCTTGCCATACCAGCCATGTTTTACATATCATAATCAATAACATCGTACAACAAGTGAGCCACCAAGGTGGAAATCATATCAACTGTAATCTGAGGAAAAAGAAAACAACAATTCCCACCCACTGAAACTCAATCCATCCCTCATACCAAAGAAAAAGTTCAAAAATTCAGTTCCAACAACAACCTATCTCTATTCTACCATATCCCAAATAGTTAAAGAAGCAGAAATAAAAAGAGAAGTCTCAATCTCATTAGAATCTAGAAAAACACTACTACTAAATCCTTTCCAAGAACTCCTCTGATACCACATTGTAACAACCCGGACACGGCTAGCTACCCAAACGGTGCCGAACGGGTCGGGTGTCACTACCTTAGGTGCACCTCCCCTAAATGATAATGTCTGCCGATTAGTAGTGAGGGACTGATAGGTATAGTGAGGAGGCTATACCCTCCCAGAGGAATAAAATGGTACCGGTCCGAGTAGAATACTAAATATGCAACAGAAATAAATGACTCAGCAGACTCGAACCAGACCCGCATAGCGGAAGCATATTAAATAACAATAAACAGTGGAAACAATATAAAAACAACAGCAGCAGAAAGTAAACATAACGTCATGCCAACAATCAACTACAAGAATTGATAAAACAACCAAGCATGCATCCAAGCAAGTCATACAAATCAATATATATATATATATATATCAAGACACCACTGGCTAACCAACTGTAGCTACAATATAAAAAAAATGATGATTCAAGAAAAGAATACTAAACAAGTAACTCCAGTACGACATGACCTCAGGGTCTGTTCAAGTCTCCAAGTCAAAAGCACTAAAGTCTAGCTCCTGAGGCCGACCCTTTACCTGCACGCAATTTCATAAAGTCTACACGTTTACCAAAGGTCCCGTGTAGGGTGTGAGACAAGTCTCTGTAGGATACCACCCAGAGATGCGTACCTAATATAAGTGTTTAGGAAGACATGTTTATACTCGAAAACAGAAAATAGTGCAATACCAAAAAGTAAACAAAGACTTCACTGGTGCTCAGCGACCACCATGAAGTGTCACCTGCTACGGCCAATGCCGGAATTTATGATCTGCAGCCCTGAACCTCGTGCCACATGACACCATGTGTATCAAGTAACGACATCCCAACGGCATGCCTAACCGTCATAGCCCAGCTCAAAAGCTCAACCTGCCTAGGGCACAACATCCGATGGAACAGCCATACCTGTCCTCAAAAGATACCCGGAGAGACAACGATGTCTGCCCTCAAATCACGGCGAGCCTCTGCCCCCATCCCGACCGCCTCAAAGCTATCTCCCAAAGGTTCCTCACCTTCCATGTGGCTTCCTATGGAAAGAAAAACCAAACCAATATACCTAACTGCATCTACCGGGGGCCTCTACCCAGCGAGTGGCCGTACCACATCATCTCGGAGTCTATCTGTGTGCACACTACTCAAAAGTACCCGGTGAGCGGTAATCACCTCAATAAGTTCCCAAGCCACAAAATCTCCGACACCTCGTGTCCCTGCGAACCTGTCACTCAAGTCTGATGGTCTCGCCATCCGGTAACCCAAGCCAAGCCCAACCTGACAGTCCAAATGTCTCAACTGACATCCGTTATGCCCAATCCCGTGGTAGCAAACACCCAAAGTAACCCGAGCTAAAGGCCCCAACCTGTGATCCTTATCACTCAACATCATATACCAGGGCCATGCCCAATAATCAAGAAGTTCAACACAAGAAAATCCCACATTGAAAAAACATACTTGAAAGCATAAATATTAATAGAAAATTACTAAACAGTAAATTTTCACCAACTTATGTTAACCCAAACCATTACCTAAGGTCTCAACACCTTACACAAATTAACATCATGCTTTAAAAAATCAATCTCAACAGTTTAATTCATCAGCAACAAAATCAATCTAAAAACAACAGCTAATTACTGGTCCAAAACATATGGATTTCGGCACCCCCAGCCGTATTGCCCCAAACGAGCTTTGACCTCTCACCCGTCCTTGATCAATAACCAAAAGGGCCAGGAAATACACAGAGGCATCCCACAATGTAGATAATTAATTAACAAAAAATAAACAGGGTTCCGCTCAACACCCGACATCACGCCCGGAGGTCGCAACTCCAAATTTTCTATGAAAACACAAAAGAAGGTATGCACCACCCACCTCGAACTCGTACGATGACACTCCTTAGATTTCAGCCTCTGAATCGGACTGAATTGCGGTAGATCTACATTTCCATTAAATCTGGAAATTCTATACCGATGGAATCTGCGGAGAAATAGGTGAGGAATCAAGGACGAAGAAGGGTGCACAAGGTTAGCCTTTCCGATGCGGTCTCGATGCCTCTGACGGATCGAAGAACGAAGGTCGTACAGTGGATATAGAAGGATTTTTGTTCTTGGAGGTCTTTCAGACAGACAGTTTGTCCAAAGGGGGAGAAGAATAGAAAACCGGGATTGAGGCGCGACGATGCCTTGATCGATCAAATAAAAAAAAGTACACGACATGTATTTCCCAAGTACACGGCGTGTATACATGTTTCCGTACTCCGACTTAAGCGGAGTCCGGCACACGGTCTGGACCGTGTACACGGTCAGCACACGACTAGGGTCTCGGCGGCTACACGGGGCATGGGTACACAACATGTCAAGGAAGGCTACACACCATGTATATGGGAATTTACACCTGGGCACCACACGACATGTACCTGGCCTCGCACGGGTAAGAGATACACGGTGTGTCTATAAATAAATGCCATGTAGTAGGAACGTTCTACACGGTCTTCACATGGAATGTACTCGGTGAGCACACGGCCGATCACTCGGATAACTCATACACGGCGTGTACTTGAAGTACACCGCGTATAGTCTGGAAATTTCCAGAAACTACCCAGATTTTTCAGACTTCTCAAAAACCTGTCAAAAGTCTAAACCGGGTCGGAATTTAACCCGTTTCCAAAATCTCGGGTTCTTACACAACCATTTTAATGAAATCTTATGTCATTTCGTTATGCTGTCGAAATTGCATCATGATTTTCCAAGACAAAGTCTTTGTGTAGTGAATACAATTCCCATTTATCTATCAATGGAATTTACCATTACGTACATTTAATTATTGATTATAGAATTTCTTATAGGAATTCCATATTACTTTATCGTGGAATAAATTATTATGTTTAATTAATCCATGTTATATTATCCATATGGACCGATTATGCATGAAATGAAATGAATAAGAAAGGTGCGCCCAAATAGCTCTCCAACGCATTGGGTAAAGATTAGTACAATGATACTTCATGTTTAATTATGTTTTACTCATTCTAAATTGAGTTCAATGAGTGTTCACTCTTGATAATTAACGTACAAAGAGGGTTTACTCATGCTCCTTGTGCAATGGTTCCCGACTCATGCTAATATCATGTTAAATGTTATTTCAACATTTCCATGTAATGATAATCAATATATATCATGCCTTTATGTTCATGTTTCTAATATTCTCCATTGATATGCCTATTTCTAAGCATGTACAATATTCTTCGTGTTATGCCTTACTTACTACCTTTTTAGGATTTATAGCTCACCCTATTCTTATGCATGTCCTCAAGTTATCCCATACAATACTATGCACGATAGAATGTAGTGATAATTTAAAAGATGTATTCAATAATTATGTTGTGTTTAATGTTTTAATTCATAATGTAGTATTCCTAATACCCAAAGAAACTATACCTCTATACCTCGTTTTTTTTATCAAGTGATGATTTTGTGTAATAAATCATGTCAAACTGTGTAATAAATAATAATGTTGTTATAATAATGGAATTAATTTCTACATATTATTTTAATGAAATATTTATTATTATATATTGATAATATATTATTTATTTTCTTACATCTCTATGATCATGAAAAATATAGCGTCATTTGTGTGTACATGTGAGCAATCACCTCTACGAAATGATGTGAACTTATTTTCATCACCACATCACATGGATAATATATATATATATATATATATGTTTATTTTAATAGTTAAATAATATATATATATATATATATTATTTTATTATCATTATATATTATAAAAATTTATATTACCCTTTTTTCCATAATGTCCTTTGAAAAAATGAAATATTAGTCTTTTAGTACATAAGGCATAACATCTCCATGATTATAACGTAATTAATTTTAAAAAAATTATAATAGTTTAATTTAAAAGTACAATTTGGGTATAAAAATGGTAATCATGGAATGAATATTTTTCTATGGATGATGGAATTATGAACTTTTTTACTATTGATATAAAACCAAATTCATTTTGGACTCATGTTCTGAATGTCATAAAATCATCTAATGTGGACTTGTATACTTATGTAATTGTTATAAAATGTTATAAAGTGGTATAAAAGGAATAATAAACATAAAAATTGTTATGAAAAAGTTATTAGTTACCATAATATTATAATTCGAGAAAGTAAATAACATACATGAATAATTGGAATCAAGGTAAGGGACTTCATCTCAATCTTCTTTCATTGAGGCATATCATTATTATCCAATAATGTGTATATACAATCCATTTGACAAATAATATCTTGAATTAATATATTATCATGATATTTATTGTTTCATTAATTTATCATTTAATAATTTTTATTTTTGTATTTCTATTGTGGTAAGGTAGAATTTAACTAAAACATTATTCTAAATGTTTTAATGATTTATTATTTTAAATATTTCCCTTTCATGACCATGTTTTCAATATGGTTTTTATGAATGTAGTTATATGAACAATTTTTTTTAAAATGTTGAATTCAGAATTTCATTCAAATGTTTCAAAGTAGTATGGGAACCATTGAAACAAAAGAATTTTTTATAAGTTCTTTAAATTGGTTTTGAAAATTGATTGGTTAATTCAATAACTTGAAATTTTTTCTTATGTGTGAAAATGAAATTTTACATTTGACATGTTAATTGTTGATAATTTTATGTTTTATTATTATATAATGGTACATGTACATTTTATGGGTGGTTATGTTATATAAAAATCATTAGTGGTAACATATTAACCTTTAATGCATTGGTTATGAATGTCAAACGTATGACTATTCCATTTGAAAGAGTGAAATGTATAGAAGTTAGTCATATGGATATTCCATTTATAAGACTTAATTATATTTAAGAGAACCAAATATTTATTCCATTTGAGTATAATTATGTCCCATGTTACCTACATATCATTTATATGATTTCTTATGAGTTTTCAGGAAAATATCGTTATATTCAAAAGGAAATATAGAAATAATTTTGAAATGATGATCTCTTGTTCATGGAAAAGAGTGATTTGTTAAGGATTTATTATGGTTTGTCCCCGAACTAATGGTTTATTTTCATTTATGTTACATAATGATTTTTTAAAAAAACCCAATTTTTTAAAAATTCATTGGATTTGATGAAATTCTGGTATAATGATTAGGTCAAGGAAAAATTGTGAAGATAAATCACTATATAAAATCATGTTTTATTTTAACAATTTATTTAACAATAAATTATACTTAGTGTATGTTTCCAATTGTAATTTAAGGGTTTAAAATGTAATAGTTTTTCTTATTTCACTAAATAATTAAACCTAAAATATTTTTGGGAAAATAATTTTATTTATAATTTAAAAATATGTTAAATAAGTAATTTTTATGGTCAGGTCCTTACAGTTGGTATCCGAGAAGGGTATACACAACTTTAGAGATTATTATATTTTATTTAGAATAAGGGATATTAGAAAAATATATAATATTTTTTTGATCATTATTTCAATGCCTTAGAAACATGTTTTTAGGCTCTAGGTTGTGAACTTTTAAAGTAATTAATGGTATTTTTGGAGATATTTATTTTCTAGGAAATGTTTGATTATAAGATTATGTGATGAAAATAAAATTTATGAGATTAATTTTTCTGTTAATTTTTTTTTTTGGAATTTATCATATTTTGGAAATGTTAAAAGATTTATATAATTTTAGAAAAAGAAAAACATGTGGAATGGGTGGCCACCCATCATTTCGCGAAAGGACATGGGAATTGCTAATAAAATATAGTTCCAAAAGGGTGCATCGCCAACCACTGGCCAACACGAACTCCCGGTTAATATGAATTTTTATTTTTAGTTCAATTATTTGATAGATGAATAATAGGTCGATTTAGGGAAAATATATTTTATCTAAAATATAAAATGGAATTTGAATATGATTTACTGATTAAGTTATTAATGTCATTTCACAATACTTTTACTATTCTTGTAATCCAATATGATCAAGGTATATAAAATAGTATCGTATTTTATTAAAAATAATGTTTTAATTATATTTTGTAATAATTTATGATTTTATTATGGACTTATGGAGATTTATGTTATTTATGTATGTGGTTAGCATATATTGATGATTACATGGAAAAATTACTTTTTGGTAGGATACTTAAAGAGTAATTGACGTGTTTAATAGATATTTCTTAAAGTTTACCTTTAAATATTATGTGATCAAATAAATTTTTTCTCAATATTTTTTTTGAATATTTTTTAGTTATTTTAATAATAGTTTAATGATATATGTTGATTTTTGGGTGGTACTGTTGAATATTTAATATTAAAAATACTCTTTCTTCTTTTAAACGATTGTTATTTTGGAAAAATTATATTATCATGTAACAAATATTTTGGTTTTGGTGAATTGATAAAGATGTTAATAATATAGAATAACATTTATGGACTATGTGATTCTTTAGAAGTTGATTATACTTCTTCAGGAATGAAACAATCATCATAAATACTCATAGTTTGGAGAAAAATATGAGTTTGTGGTTGAAATTTATTAATGGGTGAAACTAAACATTTAAAAAAGTTATATTTTTTATGTTCTTATTCATGGTATTAAATGAATTCTTAAAATATATTAAAATGAGCACAAAAGAAAACTTTTTTCTATTTACTTTTCTTACTAAGATATCAATAACCTTTTAACCCATCACCGACTTATGATTTTATAATTGTTAACTTTCTCATATCCATATTCTCTATCAATATGTATTAGTATTTAGAAGTTAACATAATGTTTTCACACATTAAAATATCTTATATTTTATCTCATGTGACCTTTATACTTCCCATTATTTATTTTAATATGAAATTTTCATTAATCATATTTCTTGATGTGGGAATTCAACAATGGTATTTTTAATATTGAAACAATTAGTTTTAAATTTTGAGTTCAGATTGTAGGTACCCAATTTATTATATTTATTATAATGTAATGTCCCATGTTTTTTAAAATAAAAATAATGTTCGATAGTATAATGATACTCCACATCCAGCATAAATGAATACAAAAATATAATTATTAAATTTTACCATTATAACATAGTTTTTAGAATGACGGATAAAAATATGATTAACTAAATAATAAAAATATGGTATAAAAATATATATATATTTAATTAATTTCTGAAAAACTAATTATATATATAAATAAACCCCATTTTAAAATAAAAGGCAACGTTTTCTTAAAAACTATTTAAATGTTAAAAAAAATTTTTATAAGAATAAATAAAAAAATCAATATTATTGAATTATATTATTGATCTAAATAGATAATATATTCAATATAATTCTTACGAATCATCTAATGGGTTTCATATACATAATATAATAGTAAATAAAATTATATTCATAATTGAAATATTTTTCAAAAAAATACAAATTTTTCACCTTTTGATGATGCCCATGTATTAATTCTTGTTTTATATATATATATAAACTTTTATTAATAAATATTACAATTTAAATTGTAATATAAAAATTTACTATGCTTATATTTTTGTAATTTTTCTAATAAGTCGCATGTTTTGATGAATAGTTATAAAATATTTGATATAAATTGTAAAATATTTTTCATATAAACAATTTATTGTGATAAATTATACATTATATTTTTTATGTATAATTACTTCATTTTTGTATCATTTAATCCAATTTAGGTCATTTGAATCAATTTCACATTGAATTATTATATAAAAACATTTAAATCTTGTGAAAGTTTTTATTTAAAAACTCATTTTCTTAATCCCTCAATGAGATTAATTTTTAATTAATTTCTACATTTACTGTTTTTCCAATTTTAAAATTTTGATTACATACATTTAATTATAAGGCCTTAATTTAGTAAATATGTTCTTTTTTTATGAATAGTAACTTTATTAATACTTTTTGTTGCTATGGTTACGAGTATATTGAGTAATCAAGGGTAAAAATAATATAATGAATATTATAAAATTACCCTAAAACATGTCCAAATTTTTTTAAGATGAATTTTTTTTGACCAAAATCATCATTATTCTTAAACTAAAATTTTTTAATCCATAAGGAAAAGACTATGATATTTATAATATTATATTCAAAGAAAATACAATTTGGCACACTTTTGTTTTTAACATGTAAAATATTTTCAATATGGGGTTATAAAAGTGATTTGATCTACTATAAATAGTAAATTACAATTTAAAATATTTTAATTTATCATTATAATTTACTTATAATTTCCAGGTATTAATTGATAATATTAAATACTTGCATACTAATGATGCAGTAATTGTTTAATTAAAGGTAATATAAATTAAATTATATCAAATACACTCAAATAAATATGATATGAGTTGATTAAAGTTATAAAATAATTATTTAGACGAATTTTATAATTTATTGATGTTTTGGATGTATTTTTTTTAATTTGTCTTTCTTTTATGATATTTTTAAAAAGTCAAGTAATGAATTGTTCAAAAATTGACATTATTAACATTTAAAAAATTATTTTCGTAAATGATATAGAATTTATAAAAATTTTAATTTCATGAAACTGATTTATATGAATCTCATAATTTAATCATATATTAAAATTTTGGAATTTTTGTATTTTATCGTTATTATATTAACCAACAATGTTAAAATTACACGATATAAAATAATGTTTTAAAAAGGGTAAATAAGGGTTATATCTAAATGATAAGTATTATAAAATGGTCAAAATTTTTCAATATTTAAAGGGATGAATTTATTTTAAAAAAAAATCATATGATCATGGAAATTAATAATTTTTAGGCCTTTGGGATTATGAAATTAATTTATATTAATATACTATTTTGATGATTTAAAAAAGTTCCCCTCCCCTCTCCCATCAAAGAGATCCCATTATTCTCATTTAAATACACATCAAACCCTTTTTTACAAAATTTACTGAATTTATTCCTATAATTCATGCCCACATTCTTTAGTTATTATTTTTAGAAGAAAGTGTTAATCAAAGGATACTGTCAGAAAAAGAGGTATCATTTTAATTAAGTATTTCTATTTTATTTCTTTATATACTACAAGAAATATTCATAAACATGATTAAATAATAAATATAGTATCTCCATTACACTATTATTTTATAATGTAAATATAATCATTTAAATCCATCTCTACTTCCGTTAAATGGGAAAATAATTAATCATTCATCTATAAGGAAGATTACCACCTTTTGAACCAACATAATTCATTTTCCATCATGATCTCACAAAAATTGTTTTAATGATGGAATTAATGTATATATATTATTTCCTTTTCATTATTATTATTATATAATAATAATATATAATTTTCATTTTTACCTTTTCATGCACATGAAAATGATGACATCGTCCTTCTGTGCGTATGAGCTATCACCTAAACCAAGAAACGTGATTCTCTTTTATTCAACAAGTCACATGGATAAAATATATAAGTTTATTTTAAAAAATAATATAATACATATAAAATATTTAAAATTATAAAAATTTAGAAATTATATTATCCTTTTTTTGATAACGATCCGTGAAAAATGGAAACAATACTCACACATATGTACAATGTAACAGCCCGAGATTTTATGAAAAATATTCTTTTTTAATTTTATTAATGTCTTGTGTTGTAAGCTACACCAAAATGATCTTGCAAAACACATATCCTTGACTTGCCTTGCATTACACACAATCGCGACCTTCCTCGATAGCGTGTGTAGTACGCAATACTGAGTTTCACTAAACAACGATATGCTATTAAAATATTATTATAACTAGCCATTATGAATAGTAATAACCATATTTTAAAATTTTATAAATTTTAGCTCTCAAAATGGACTTCATTTTTGGATTCGGAGTATCGAATTTAGCCTAAGGTGAAATTTTGGTACTTTTCGGATAACATTCATATTCTGATGAATAGTGAAAATTACTAAATTATAATTAAAAACAACTTTTTTAATCAAAATAATTAATAGTGATAAATTATTAATTTGAGTGGTTTTAAAGTATATTTAGAATATATTTTTACAATTTAATACAATGTTGGTCATTGGATGTAATTTCACATTTAAACCAGACATAAACAAGTGTCAATCTTTTGATAGATATTGTTTCTTAAAAACACGCTATTTGTTTTAACAGCAGGATTTAATTATAAAATTAATTAATGAAACTTCTATGTTATGAATTTGGTAAAATAGACTTCATTTTTTAATTCGGAATATGAAATATAGCTTAGGATGAAATTTTGGCATTGTTCTGAAAAACATCAATTTTTGATGAATAGTGAAACTACTAAGTGGTAGTTAAAAAAAACTGAATTTTTCATAAAACATAATTTTACCGCTTCTGTGAATGGAATTTCAAAAATCCGAGAGACACAGTTGATGTCAGTAAGTAAAATGTGGTTCAATGAGATGAAAATAATTTTTGGTGAATAGTAACTTTTTACTTTTATTTACCACGGTTAAAAGTAAATAGGGTAATTAAGGGTAAAAATGATATTAATATTACCCTAACACATGTCCTAATCCTATTGGACAAGTGTATCTCGACCAAAAACAACCTTAAGTGTAAAATATTATCATTTAGGCCCACTTGGTTCAGATTAGGACATTTATTACTATTTAATTCAAAGAAGAGTTAAAAGAGTTAAAATCAATGGTTATTTACTAAAACATTTTTAATATAGGGTTATACATAAGATAAATTCGATTGTAAATATTAATTAGAAAGCTAAAAAGATTTCCTACATAATAGTATTTTATTTGTAATTTTTAGACATCAAATAATTTAATTTATTTATGACACAAAGATGATGCATTAATTATCTTATTAATGAAATATTGACATAATTGATATTATAAATACCAAAATAAATGTAGTTTAAGACTTTTTATGAATTCCACTAATTTTATAGGTTACTATGATATATTAGTGTTGATTCTATCAACATTTTTCGAACATATAATTCAGTTATGACTTTCACAAAAATCATATCTCAAATAGTGTCAAAATTGACACAAAATAGTTTTTAAATCAAATATTATATTATTAATTGTTATTTTATTCCTAAAAATCTAAGGTTCTGCCAAATGACTTAGATAAGGATATATGTTTTAATAAAATAAAATTTGTGGTTCGTTTGGCATGTTATAGTAAGTGTATTAACCATATAGTGAAAGAAAACAAAAAGACATGGTAAAAGTTAAATTATTTAACTTACAGTTAAATCTAATTGATAAGGTTACAATAATAACCTAAACTTGTCTAAATCCTATTGGATGATAGGATTTCGACCCATCCCCACTTTAGCTTCGAAATAAGACCCTTTGGAACCATTATAAACCGATTTTGACTTTAATATAAAATAATATTTTGAGATATTCCTAAGGTGCCCCTCTCCTCCCTTATAAAAGGGCACCTCCTCCCTCTCTTCCTCACACAACTTTGAGCCTTCAAGATCGGCCAAACCCTGCCAAAATCCCTTCTCCACTTCCCTAGTATCATCCTAGAGGTCCTGGTCTTTTTCAAAGACCATCCTCAGTTCTTTAAGTGGAGGCTAAGAAAAGGCGCGTCAAAAAGAGGTAATATCCATTACCGATCTTTTTCAATTTCTTTCTTCTTCAACTTCTTCTTATTTAGTTGTTTCATGATAAATTAATAACATCAGTATTTATTATATACTGATATGTTATTATAAATATGAAACAACTCTAATTAACCTTCTATCCATCCTACAGAAAAAGGAAACCACCGTGCGTGCGTACGTACGGAATACCGTCTCCACGCCGTGGTGTAATCTATTTTCTGCCACCACCTAAATTGGATGGGTATAAAGGTGTAATGAGTAACTATATATGATTATTATAAAGTGATATTTATACTGAAATAGTATACATACACTTCAATACAATTCCACGACCATGGGAACGATATCATCACTCGTGCGTACGTACGGACTACCGTCTCCACGACGCGATGAGATTCATTCTCAATAATTAACCATTCATGAATGATTATAAAGTATATATAATAAGTACTAATGAAATATATGACCTGATAATGATACTGTATTTATTTATATTTATATGTATGTCATCTACCTAATTCTATTCAATTCAATAAGGAAACGAAAACAACGTTCATGCGTACGTACGGACTACCGTCTCCATGAACGGTGTATTTATTTCCATTTACTGATTTATTATATTTGTATATTATGAATATATATATATAAATCATGTTTTATATTCTGTAATTAAGTAATCATGATCTATGTAATCATATGAATAATTACAAGTTAAAAACATGAACGACAAATGAGACGATTTTACCCAAAACGCTACTTTAACAAAAGAACGGGTAATATAAAGTCATAAGTGTACCATATATGATATAATAACAATGAATATGATTCTGGAATAAGTCAATAACATGATTTAAATCATTATACAGGAGGTTCTGACACTTACAAAGCAATTCGAACCTAAGGTAAGGGAAATATCACAATCTCATTTTTATCCGAGATTGTTTATACTTTGAAATTTACTGGGGTGTATTTTATCATCTACATACATGTTTCTTCAATATGTAATATTATTTCCATCCACCTACAATTGTTTAAATCCAATTTTACCCTTCGGTGAGTTTTTAGTAAAAGATATGAAAGGAATCTTTTTTCATTTTTCGTACGAGGTACTTTTTGAATTTTCCGACAAAAGTACGAAGAATGTTTTTTTAACTTATACGGCATGAATGGATTTTTAAAACATTATTTCAAATAAACTTACTTTAAAAGTTTTCAGGTTTATTTTCAATAAACTTCTTTTATTTTAAAGTCGTATGACATGTTATGAAAGGAAAAAATGTTTTTGAAGAAGAATGGATATTTTCCTCAAGAATGGAGTTCAAGTATTTTATCAAAATTATTTTCCATCTAAGATAATAAAAGGGTTCTGTTTTTATCCCTATTATTACATTGATTTGACTATGTTGTGATGGAATTATGTTTATGAATTCCTTTATCTTATATGAATGGTTTTATGATGTCATGTTGTTTAAGAATCCCATTTTTATTACATGGGTTATGCAATGATGTATGATTTATGATTTTGTGGCACACATAAGAATGGTATCATTATGAGATGGGTGGGACCTATATCACCCTCCAATGGATTGGGTAACGACTTAATATCTCATGAGATAGACATGGCTGGATTGGTAGGTTATACCGGTTCAGTGAAACAGGACTGAAATGAGGGTGACTCGATTCAGAAAGGGGCTTTGTCCACTAAGATAGTCTTGGCAATGAGTCATGACTAACATGAAATGATTCTCTATGATTATGTGTGTATGCCACAAAGTTTCATGTTTTATTTTTTGCTTATTGGGATTTCATTTCACTACTATGATTTATCCCATGTTATGAAATTATGCTCCCTTTTGCAGGTTAAGATTTCCAAAAGTTATGTTCTTATGAATATGATGTGGTTGATTTTTTTTCTTTTGTTTACCCTTACTGAGCATTTGAGATCACCCTTTTATGTTTTATTTTCCCCATGATATAAAGAAAGGTTTTAGGTAAAAAAAGGGGAAGATATTTATGGGAGATATTGAAGATCTTTCACCATGATTAGAAGATTACGTTCCGAGTTTCCAAAGGAACAAAACTATTACGATCCTTGTGTGTGTGTTTTTGTTATGTACTAAGTATTCTGCAAATGTAATGTAATGTCCATGTACATCAAGCTTCGGGTCTCTACAGTTTGTATTAGAGGAAAATTTTAGTCAACCTTTGGAAACTAGGATGCGAAAACGTTAGTAAGATCCCTAGAGATATTTCTAAGGTATGTCTAGGGATGTCCCTAAGGATAAGTATACATATAGGATATAATCCTATAACTATGATAACGATCTTATAATTTAACCTAAGATGTTAGATATTAAGGGTACTCCCCCTTTACTATGTTGTTTTCCTTAGCATTATTTTTCCTCTCACACTATTCTTTTTGGGTTTTAGAAAATGGCTTGAAACAAGATGATTCACAATAATGGAGGATATGATAGACAATGGAATGATATTCTTCATGAGAAACCAAATGAAATGGGATTTGGAAGTCCAAACATCATTATTATTCTGAATCAGCAATCTCATAATATGATCAATAATGTAAAATTTGTTAAGTTTCCTGACTCGACTAATAAGAGAAAGATGGAGTTTCATGATGATCATAGAGGAAAGAAAGTTCAATTTCCCCTATGTAAATCATGTGGGAAGAGGAATCAAGGAGAATGTTTCAAGGGAACTGGAAGATGCTTTGGGTGTGGAAAAGAAGGACACAAAGCAAGTAAGTGCAAAAGAAAAGGGTCAGTTAACACCATGGATGAGGATAATGGTATTGCTACGACATCAAAAATGGTTAAGTGTTTTAAATGTGGAATGTATGGGAATTATGCAAACAAATGCCCTAAGGGAAAGACTCATGAAGAGAATCAGTATGATCATATGGGTAGTATTTATGTGGATGATGATGAAGAGACTACAAATGATATCTGAGATGAAAGAATTTTTGAAGCTCGGTCAATGGTTTAAGAATGTAGTGGAATGATTACATGTTTATCATGTGTAATTTTGTATAAGTAATCTCATGCTACTATGGAATAAAGAGACATCTATGGATTGTTACACTGTTGTCTTTCCTTGAGTTTTGAAAGTGTATGATTAATGTTACTAGTATCCATGAAATGTTATTCAGATATTTTTGGAATGTAGATGATATGCGCATAATGAAGGGATAAGGAGAAAATTAAATGTTTGATAGTATTCATGAGCTCATGACTAATATAAGGAGAAGGTTATATCATGGTTTGAGTATATAGAATTTTTGGATTTTGGTATCTGGAGAGTGTTAACTTTTAACTGCATTCATGATTTCATTAAGGTTCAATGGGTATTCAAGAGAATACATGATTAAGGACTTTGAATGTTTGGAATGTGACCAACAAAACATATCTTATGATATATGGGGATCGACGATGGTGTTAAATCTCTGGTAATCGTTTTCACTATGTTATGAGAGTGGACTACAGTATTATGGATAAGCCTAAAGATTGGAATGGATTATGTTAGACATAAGTTAGTATTGTTTAAGGATAGAGGTTTTGTGATATTATTGATGAGATGTTATAGTAATATAGTTTTAGAAAAAGGACAACCTGCAGGACGTGCGACAGCCCATCGCGTCAAACAAGGCTGTGGGAATCGAACCCACAACCGAAGTGCGACTGGCCTTTATCGCCTACCACTGGCCTACAGGAAGTCCCTGTTTATTAGAAACTAGTTTTATTATATTAAGCAGTATGATATATGAAGTATAAAGTCCATTTTAGGAACCATATATGATTAATCTCACTATAGATCGACTTATGTATATAATTTTTGCTAACCTTTTGTTTGAGACAGATGGAATGACCCATCATTCAATCACATGATCTACTAACACTTCACGAATAACAAATTTAACTCCATTTATTTAAGAGATGAAGTGGAAATTGTTAAAGGCACGAACAACAGTGATATTGTACCAAAATAAAGTAAGTATTTATTCTAATTCAAATTCATTAACTTTAGGGAAACGATCTTGAAAACCAAAAATGATGTCCTAGTGATCTTATATCTGATGAATCAGATGGTACCTTAGATCGTCACAAATTTATGGCTTTGTGATTGCTGTCTTTTCCATAGCCATGTTCTCTACCACTCTCCATCAGAACATGATGGTTAGATTTCTCTTCCATATCCATATTTTCACCTATGTGGAAACCCAGTGATTAGTTTATTTGGGTAACCGTTACGTTTCATACTTTTTTTAAAGATTGGTCTTGATATTCCTTTTTAAGATGTGGGTTTCTGTTAAAGAAACTTTCGAATAGTAATCCATTTATAACCCCGACGAATTTCGAGGGCGAAATTCATTTTAAGGGGGGTAGAATGTAACAGCCCGAGATTTTATGAAAAATATTCTTTTTTAATTTTATTAATGTCTTGTGTTGTACGCTACACCAAAAGGAGCTTGCACAACACACATCCTTGACTTTCCTTGCATTACACGCAATCACGACCTTCCTTGATAGCGTGTGTAGTACGCAATATCGAGTTTCACTAAACAACGATATGCTATTAAAATATTATTATAACTAGCCGTTATGAATAGTAATAACCACCTTTTAAAATTTTAGAAATTTTAGCTCTCAAAATGGACTTCATTTTTGGATTTGGGGTATCGAATTTAGCCTAAGGTGAAATTTTGGTACTTTTCGGATAACTTTCATATTCTGATGAATAGTGAAAATTACTAAATTATAATTAAAAACAACTTTTTTAATCAAAATAATTAATAGTGATAAATTATTAATTTTAGTGGTTTTAAAGTATATTTATAATATATTTTTACAATTTAATACAATGCTGGTCATTGGATGTAATTTCACATTTAAACCAGACATAAACAAGTGTCAATCTTTTGATAGATATTGTTTCTTAAAAACACGCTATTTGTTTTAACAGTGGGATTTAATTATAAAATTAATGAATGCATATTCTATGTTATGAATTTGGTAAAATAGACTTCATTTTTGAATTCGGAATATGAAATATAGCTTAGGATGAAATTTTGGCATTGTTCTGAAAAACATCAATTTTTGATGAATAGTGAACTACTAAGTGGTAGTTAAAAAAAAACTGAATTTTTCATAAAACTTAATTTTACCGCTTCTGTGAATGGAATTTCAAAAATCCGAGAGACACGGTTGATGTCAGTTAGTAAAATGTGGTTCAATGGGAATACAATAATTTTTGGTGAATAGTAACTTTTTACTTTTATTTACCACGGTTAAAAGTAAATAGGGCAATTAAGGGTAAAAATGATATTAATATTACCTTAACACATGTCCTAATCCTATTGGACAAGTGTATCTCGACCAAAAACAACCTTAAGTGAAAATTATTATCATTTAGGCCCACTTGGATTAGATTAGGACATTTATTACTATTTAATTCAAAGAAGAGTTAAAAGAGTTAAAATCAATGGTTATTTACTAAAACATTTTTAATATAGGGTTATACATAAGATAAATTCGATTGTAAATATTAATTAGAAATATAAAAATATTTCCTACATAATGGTATTTTATTTGTAATTTTTAGACATCAAATAATTTAATTTATTTATCCCACAAAGATGATGCAGTGATTATGTTATTAATGAAATATTGACATAATTGATATTATATATACCAAATTAAATGTATTTTAAGACTTTTTATGAATTAAACTAATTTTCTAGGTTACTATTATATATTACTGTTGATTTAATCAACTTTTTTCGAACATATAATTCTGTTATGACTTTCACAAAATTCATATCTCAAATAGTGTCAAAATTTACACAAAATAGTTTTTAAATCAAATATTACATTATTAATTGTTATTTTATTCCTAAAAATCTAAGGGTCGGCCAAATGACTTAGATATGGATAAATTTATTAATAATATACAATTTTGGGTTCGTTTGGCATGTTATAGTAAGTGTATTAACCATATAGTGAAAGAAAACAAAAAGACACGGTAAAAGTTAAATTATTTAACTTAGAGTTAAATCTAATTGATAAGGTTACAATAATAACCTAAACATGTCTAAATTCTATTGGTTGATAGGATTTCGACCCATACCCACTTTAGCTTCGAAATAAGACCCTTTGGAACCATTATAAACCGATTTTGACTTTAATATAAAATAATATTTTGAGATATTCCTAAGGTGCCCCTCTCCTCCCTTATAAAAGGGCACCTCCTCCCTCTCTTCCTCACACAACTTTGAGCCTTCAAGCTCGGCCAAACCCTGCCAAAATCCCTTCTACACTTCCCAAGTATCATCCTAGAGGTCCTGGTCTTCTTCAAAGACCATCTTTAGTTCTTTAAGTGGAGGCTAAGAAAAGGCGCGTCAAAAAGAGGTAATATCCATTACCGATCATTTTCAATTTATTTCTTCTTCAACATCTTCTTATTTAGTTGTTTCATGATAAAGTAATAAAATTAGTATTTCTTATATACTGATATGTTATTATAAATATGAATCAACTCTAATTAACCTTCTATCCATCCTACGGAAAAAGGAAATCACCGCATGTGCGTACGTACCGAATACCGTCTCCACGCCGTGGTGTAATCTATTTTCCGCCACCACCTTAATTGGATGGGTATAAAGGTGTAATGAGTAACTATATATGATTATTATAAAGTTATATTGATACTGAAATAGTATACATACACTTCAACACAATTCCACGACCATGGGAACGATATCATCGCTTGTGCGTACGTACGGACTACCGTCTCCACGACGCGATGAGATTCATTATCAATAATTAACCATTCATGAATGATTATAAAGTATATATAATAAGTACTAATGAAATATATTACCTGATAATGATACTGTATTTATGTATATTTATAAGTATGTCATCTACCTAATTCCATTCAATTCAATAAGGAAACGAAAACAACGTTCATGCGTACGTACGGACTACCGTCTCCATGAACGGTGTATTTCATTCCATTTACTGATTTATTATGTATGTATATTCTGAATATATACATATAAATCATGTTTTATATTCTGGAATTAAGTAATCATGATCTAAGTAATCATATGAATAATTACAAGTTAAAAACATGAACGACAAATGAGACGATTTTACCCAAAACGCTACTTTAACAAAAGAACGGGTAATATAAAGTCATAAGTGGACCATATATGATATAATAACAATGAATATGATTCTGGAATAAGTCAATAACATGATTTAAATCATTATACAGGAGGTTCGGACACTTACAAAGCAAGTCGGACCTAAGGTAAGGGAAATATCACAATCTCATTTTTATTCGAGATTGTTTATACTTTGAAATTTACTGGGGTGTATCTTATCATCTACAGACATGTTTCTTCAATATGTAATATTATTTCCATCCACCTACAATTGTTTAAATCCAATTTTACCCTTCGGTGAGTTTTTAGTAAAAGATATGACAGGAATCTTTTGTCATTTTTCGTACGAGGTACTTTTTGACTTTTCCGACAAAAGTACGAAGAATGTTTTTTAGCATATACGGAATGAATGGATTTTTAAAACAATATTTCCAAGAAACTTCCTTTACAAGTTTTCAAGTTTATTTTTAATCAACATCTATTATTTTAAAGTCGTATGACATGTTATGAAAGGAAAAAAATGTTTTTTAATAATAAAGGATATTTTCCTCAAGAATGGAGTTCAAGTATTTTATCAAAATTATAATCCATCTAAGATAATAAAAGGGTTCTGTTTTTATCCTTATTATTACATTGATTTGACTATGTTGTGAAGGAATTATGTTTATGAATTCCTTTATCTTATATGAATGGTTTTAGGATGTCATGTTGTTTAAGAATCCCATTTTTATTACATGGGTTATGCAATGATGTATGATTTATGATTTTGTGGCACGCATAAGAATGGTATCATTATGAGATGGGTGGGACCTATATCTCCCTCCAATACATTGGGTAAAGATTTCATATCTCATGATATAGACATGGCAGGAATGGTAGGTTATACCGGTTCAGTGAAACAGGATTGAAACGACGGTGACTCGATTCAGAAAGAGACTTTGTCCACTAAGATAGTCTTGGCAATGAGTCATGACAAACAAGAAATGATTCTCTATGATTATGTGTGTATTCCACAAAGTTTCATGTTTTATGTTATGCTTATTGGGATTTCATTTCACTACTATGATTTATCCCATGTTATGAAATTATGCTCTCTTTTGAAGGTGAAGATTTCCAAAAGTTATGTTCTTATGAATATGATGTGGTTGATTTTTTTTCTTTTGTTTACCCTTACTGAGAATTTGAGCTCACCCTTTTATGTTTTCTTTTCCCCAGGATATAAAGAATGGTTTTAGGTAAAAAAAGGGGAAGATCTTTATGGGAGATATTGAAGATCTTTCACCACGATTAGAAGATTACGTTCTGAGTTTCCAAAGACACTAAACTATTACGATCCTTGTGTGTGTGTTTTTGTTATGTACTGAGTAATCCGCAAATGTAATGTAATGTCCATGTACGTCAAGATTCGGGTCTGTACATACTACCTACCATCTCCATTATGATAATGTAGTTCATTTTTCGTTAACAAACATAATGACTTAATTTAAAAGTATATATTTTTGTATAAATATGAAATTCATATCATGCGTATTATTATGGATATGATGGAATTATGACTATTTGACTATAGATGTCAACCTAAATTTATTTTGGAATTCTGTACTAAATAACGTCAAATCAACCAACATGAAAATATATAATCATTAAATTTATATAAAATAATATTAACTAATATAAAATTAATAATAAACATTAGAAATGTTATAAAAATTTACATAATAAACAAAATATTATTATTCAAGAAGATAAAGAATATAGATGACTAATTAGACTCTAGGTAACGGACTTCAGCTCAATCTCCTTTCATTGAGGCATATCATGATGTTTTACACCATTTTTATCTACTAAGTTGTATATACATCCCTTTTTAAATGTTATATCATGAATTAATATTTTCTCTAGATATTTAATTAGTTTAGTGTTAAGATTTAATGAATTTTATTCAAGTGTTTCACAAGTGGTAAGAGACTATTTAACTAAAACATTGTTTTAAATGTTTTAATAATTTTATTTTAAATCATTCTCTTTCCTATCCACGTTTTCAAAATGATTTTTAGGAATGTGTTTATATGGAAATTAAATCATTAAAATTATATTTTCAAAATTATTTTAGCTATTTCAATGTGGTATGGTAAACTTTGAATCAGAAGTCACATTTAAAATGGTTTTTAAAATGGATTGTTTATTTCAATAACATGATTTATTTTCTAGTATGTGAAATTGAATTGTTATGATTTACATGTTAAAAATTACAA
Organism: Viscum album; assembly: GCA_963277665.1. Lineage (NCBI taxonomy): Eukaryota > Viridiplantae > Streptophyta > Magnoliopsida > Santalales > Viscaceae > Viscum > Viscum album. The sequence goes on from OY728137.1 coordinate 1,217,824,884, forward strand.
TATTTTACCTTTTATTATTTTATATGATACATTTAAATTTTATGTGTGGTTACATGATAAACCAAGGATGGATTATTATTCTACATCCTCTAATGCATTGGGTATGGAAGACAGTCATATGGTTTTTCCATTTGTAAGAGTGACAAGTATGGAAGTTGGTTGTGTGGATTTTCTATTTTTAAGTGAAATTTATGGAAGAAAACCGCATTTATATTTCATTTTAGTATAATTAGGTCCCAATTTACCTTCTAATAATTTATAATATTTATTATGAGTTTTCATTAAAATAATTTGACCATCAAAATGTATGTTAGTGACCATTTTGAAATAATGATCTCATTTCCTAGGTGAAAAGTTATGTTTTAAGCAAATGTTTTTTATCGGTCTTGACTAGAATAATAGTTTTTTTTAGGTTATTTACTGAGACATTTTTCTCAACCAATGTTTTACAATTGTATTCATAGTGTTTAAAGGAAAATATTTTATTTAGATGAGATCAAAAGATAATTTTCGAGATATATCTGCATAAGAAATCATATTTTACTTTATGTATGTCTGTTTTGTGGAAAAATATAGATACTGAGTATAAGTTTCTACATATAATTATGTGTTTTATTTTATAATAGATTATTATAATTCCCTAAAACACTAAACATACAATATCATTTCTAAAATAATGTTATTTATTTTTTTAAAATAATTAGAATATGTAATTTTCAACATTATATCCTTACACATAGTGTGAAATAAAAGAAATAGTGTCCACATCATAATGTGCTATATATTTTTTATAACTATAGTAACCAACCATAGAGTATATTTCTTAAAAATTAAATATCACATCAATAAAAAATCCATTATTGGAAATGTAGAATCATATTTTGGTAAATTTCAATTGAGATCCCAGTGGTTGATACAAACACTAATATATAAATTATTAATCTTGTTTTGGATGATTTGGGAATGAAATTTTATGCAATAATACTCCTGTATAATGTTTAATTTCATGATATTGTCAAATTCATGTTCTAATTTACCTGAATTACATGGTTTCATTATCTTTTGTCCCATCATGTGGACATGGTGATCTTATGAAAAACATAGATAATGAGAGGTAAAATTTGGATCAATTCCAATATATGTTCTCTAATTACAATAGAATGCATATTTATTCAACAATAAGTATGATTCATATGTTACCTTATACTTGGGAAACATATAAAAAGTGATTAACATAGATTTTTGGTATTCATATATACTTGGATTCACATATATAAGTTTATTTGTGGTGTTAGGGACACATTCCTCAAATACAGAAAGGTAATATCTGAGATATTCTCTCTCTTATTCCATTGTCTAAGATTTAGTAGAAGTGGGTGATTAAGGTATATTATTAGTATTGTAATACATTTTAAGTGAATTTTAATATTTCATTAATAGCGAGACATCTCTAGACACAAAAGGTTCTAATAGGAAAAGATTATTATTCATAAAATGATGGATATTATCTCATTGTATACGATCATTATGATAACAATGATTACTTACATTTGGTGATTTATGGGATCACATATGGTCATTTTCAATATATATTGATGATACTGGGGTATTTTATTATTCAGATGGTGATTCAAGGATCTCATTAGATCTTGGAAATAATTTGAAATAATTATCATCTGGGGAATCATTATTTTGATGGGATTTTATCATTCTTTTAGAAAATTTGGTTTAGTCAATATAACTAATATCATGTTTATGGGGGAAAACATTCCAAATCCTTGGTCCTTCCTTCTTCCCATGGGATTAATATCCTCCTAAAAATAGAAATTATTACATTGACTAAGGCTAGAGATCAATCATGTCACCAACCTAAAAATATGCCAAGAAATAAGATTTATATCCATGGATGGTGTTTCATTGTTTTCCTATATAGGCGGTGTTTTTTTATAACTATTATCCAATAAATTATAAACATAATATGATCTAATTTTTAATCCCCTAATATGGGGTTTTTATGTGTCGATAAATCAAAAAATATTGGGAAACTATATTGATTTGAGTAATGGATAAAAAATAATCATCACCATGTTCATGGAATTGGTTTATAGGGGAAATTTTTAGACCATTTGTGGAATTGGTTCACATTACATAACATTTTTATGAATATTACCCCCTCCCTAATGATATAATCACACAATATTTATTGATATTTATTGGAATCAAAAGATTCAATATCACCGTGATGTACTTTGGGCTTTCCATTGATACAGTACTTGAGATATTGGTGGAATAATTATGTTTCTGACATATGTTAATATATTTATAATCTTCCAAAAATAGAAATGAAATTTTGTTCTGGATAAAAAACTATACACAAATAATCCATGAAATGGTCTCCAAATTTTTCACTTAGATTTATCTATACTTGATTCATTTACATTTTTGTCACATTTTTTTTCAAATGTTGGGAAAATAAAAATATCTATGTTATTAAAAAATAGTTATAGTGTTCAAACAATAATTATATTGATAATAGAAACATTATTTATAAGGGATCAAAAAATTTCAACATAATGCATCCTAAATGACATAAACAATGTCATGATGTTTCCTTATATGATAGTCCACCAATTTTCATAGTGAAGTCATTGAACTCATGGAATTTGGAATGGATGGTCTTTTCATGGTATAAATAATTAATGGAAACCTTGAAATCAAAATAATGAGCGATTAAAAGTTACTAAATAAGATATTCTAAAATATCCTATAAACAATTGATGGTTCGGTGAATGGAAATATGACAACCCTACTTTTTATTACAACGTAAACATGCTTTATTACATAAAACATCACTTGATCCAACAACGAATATCGATAGGTTTAGTGTATTTGGGGCTTAGGATAATTACATAAAAACTTTAAACTTGAAATACAACATATTTATTGAAAACTTCCTTTACATTACCACTACATTCCTTCGTACTTAGCATTGCATGGGATAACCTGAGGACATGCATAAGAAAAGGGTGAGCTATAAAGCCCAGTAAGGGAGTACGGAATGAATAACATGAGGAGTACAATACATGTTAGGCAATAGGAAAATCAATAGATAATTAGAGTAACATGAACATAAAGGCATGATAAATCATGATAACCATAACATGAAAATGTGGCAACAACACTTAACATTGAATTAGCATGAGCCAAGGCTCATTGCACATGGAGCATGAGTAAACCCTCATTGCACTTGAAGAACGAGTAAACCCTCATTTCACTTGAATTAGCATGAGTCAACACTCATTGCACATGATGTATCATGATACTATACTTTACCCAATGCATCGGAGTGCTATAATGGGCGCACCCTTCTTAAACATTTCATTTCATGCATAAGTGTGTCACATGGATCCTAAAACATGGATTCATAAAACATAATCATTTATTCCATGATAAAGGGATGTGGAATTCATACATGAAACTTTATAATCAATAAGTAAATGTGCATAAAGGTGAATACCCTTGATGGAGAAATGAGCATGGTATTCACTACACAATGATATTGGCTTAGAAAATCGGTGTGATTTCGGCAGCGTAATAGCGTGACATAAGAATTCATAAAAAAGGTTGATGAGAGAGAAAGGGGTTACTCATAATATTTAAATGTAATGGAAAGTAAGGAGGTCATATAGATACATGTCCCAACAATTGAAAAGGAATTTAGATTCATGATACAAAAGTATTGCTTGAATATAGAAGAGGATAAAAAGGTTCCTTTCGGAATTTCGGCATAGTAACGGGTGTACATGGGAGGCATTTAATGAGAGAGAAAGGGGTCTCCAATCATTCAAACAATAATAGGGAAGTATGGGAGAGGTTCGAAACCATACCCCAACATTCATAATTGAAATTAAAATGGAAATACAACTTAAAGAAAATTGACAAAAATGAGAAAGGAAGAAAAAACCCTTACATGGAAGTGTGCTTCCAAAGGCTAGAGAGAGGCTTGTGAGAGGCTTCTTGGGAGCTTGGGGCACCTTGAGAGGATTCTAGAGAGAGTAGGGAAGAGGTTGGACGAACTCAAAGGGATTTGAGTGAGGAGGAAGTGGGAGCTTGGGTGGGTTTATATAGGAAAGGTGAGGGAATTCTTTATTATTTAGGTTTGGGACCCCTTATATTAAAATAATCCAAACCACAAACCATCCCATGGTATTTTCCCATGGTTTTGGGAAAAGGAAAGAGGAAAAATATATTTTACAAGGCCAAGGTCCGAACTTATTAAATCATTAGGGTTTCTTATGTGGAGGTGAGTCACACTCCCATGGAAATTAATTTAAAAAGGCAAAGTGTTGAATAAGTCTTGAGGGCTCCATTAATGTTTTGAAAAGTAAGTCAATAAAACCCAAAACCTCATTATTTTAATGATAAAACAAAAATTGGCCGAACATAAGGATTATGGTATTTTATTACATCACCATTGGGTCATTATGATGTCATAAAACACATTATATATTTAAATGGTATTTAATATTTACCCAAAAATTTGACTATCTCAGAAAATTATGAGAAATTCACCGTTGGATAATTTCGACGTCCTGATTCCAAAAATAATATTTATTTTATCTAAATAATTTTCTAAATATGTGAATTTTCACTTTTAAAATAAAAACCGACATTTATTAAAAAATTCGAGGGTTTTGACAGAAATGGCTTTCAAACCTTAATAAAAATTTTAATTGCATTCATAAAATTATAAGATCATTTATATTTAATAAAAATTAATGTAATATTAATAATAATATTTTATTAAAATATTATTTAATTCAAAAAATCCTTTAATTTAAAAAAATATAATTCTTAATTAAATAATAACTAAAAACACCATTTGTACTTTAAAAACTAATTACAATGTATCAAAAATGACTAGAAATTATATTCATTATTATATACAAAAATAATCTACATGAACATGGTGATACTCATTTGTTACATAACCCCTTAAAATAACGACATAAGACCTAAGGTTAAGGTGTTCGATGGTGACAGACTCTTGGGGTGGCTCAGATAACATCGCTCGAGTTGTAATTTCAATCAACTTCCACTTTTCCCGTAGACGATCACGTTCGAGCTTGACTTGATGAAGCTCAGCTTGGGCATGGTCAAGGGCAAATCTCAAAGACACCACCTCTTTTCCGAGCTCTGACAAATGGGCTTCGTAAGGGGAAATTCTACTGGATGAGGCCATTACTTCCTTTGTCTGAGTAGAAATGGGTTCGTTAAAGCCTTATATTTATACTACTCAGATGATCAATGTCCAACGACTATAAAAGTAACAGTCACAAATCTTAACGTAAAACTAAAGAAGTTGACATATTATAAAAAAAATTTCATAAAGAAACATTTAACTGGATCAAGAGGGATATTACATTAATGAACCATTGGGTCGTTACAATATTCCCCCCTTAAGAAATTTCTTCCTCGAAATTTTCCTTTTACCACACTAAAAAAAATGTGGGTAACTCAGCTTCATCATATCCTCCGACTCCCAAGTTGATTCTTCAAACTTTTGGTTTCTCCACAACACCTTGACGAGGGGCATTGTCTTATTTCATAGAACTTTTTCTCTACGATCTAAGATCTTCACTGGTTGCTCCACATAAGAAAGATCATCTTTCAATTGTACCACCTCGGAAGAGAGTACATGTGAAGGGTTCGGTATGTACTTCCTTAAGAGGGATACATGAAAGAAATCATGCACCTTGGCCATAGTAGGTGGAAGTGCTAGTCGATAGGCCACAGCCCCAACACGATCAAGAATCTAGAAGGGGCCGATGTACCTTGGACTTAACTTCCCTTTCTTCCCAAACCTCATGACCTTCTTCCACGGAGATATGCATAAAAACACCATGTCTCCGACTTTAAAATCAAGGTCTCGTCGACGATTATTTGCATAACACTTCTGTTGACTTTGGGCTGCCTTGATATGCTGCTGAATGGTTTTCACCTTCTCCACCATTTCTTTGACCATTTCTGGTCCAAGCAGCTTACGTTCACCGACCTCATCCCAACATGCCGGTGTTCTACACCTTTTCCCATACAGGGCTTCATATGGTGCCATTTGGATGCTCGAGTTGAAACTATTATTATAAGAGAACTCAACTAGAGGAAGATGTTGATCCCATCCTCCTTTGTAGTCCATTGAGCACGCTCTCAACATATCCTCAAGTGTTTGGATAGTCCGCTCGGATTGGCCATCTGTTTGAGGATGATAGTCCGTACTGAAGTTCAGTTCAGTATTCAGAGCATGTTGAAGACTCTTCCAAAACATAGAGGTAAATCTTAGATCTCGGTCAGACACAATAGATAGTGGTACTCCATACAACCGTACCACTTCCCTGATATATATCCGTTCCAGTTGATCCAAAGAGAAATCCTCTCGAATAGCAATGATGTGTGCAGTCTTTGTAAGACGATCCACAACAACCCAGATTGCATTATTGCCTTTGGATGTCTTTGGAAGTCTGGTGACAAAGTCCATGGTGATGTTCTCCCATTTCCATTCTGGTATGGGCAATGGTTGCATCATCACCTTAGACTTCTGCCTCTCTGCCTTCACTTTCTGACACACCAGGCACTTTGATGTATATTCAGCGATCTTCTTCTTCATATTATCCCACCAAAATTTTTCTCGGAGATCTCGATACATCTTTGTGCTCCCTAGGTGAATAGAGAAATTTGAACTATGTGCATCATCCAAAATTTCCATCTTCAGCTCCAAACTTGACGAAACACATAGTCTTTTCCCAAACCACACAATTCCTTCTTCATTATCATTAAACCCTGAGGATTTTCCCTTGTTGATAGCTTCCACTTTTTCTTGGATTCCTACATCATCCTTTTGAGCATCCATTATCCTTTCCAAAAGAGATGGTTGAGAAATCATTTGTGAAAGGATTGATGATGTTACCTTCTTTATGATTCCCACATCCATCTTCATTAAGTCTAAGAATATTGGATCCTTCTCAATTCTCATCATTGATAGAATCGCTGGATCCTTTCTACTTAGGGAATCCTCCACCTTGTTCGCCTTCCCAGGGTGGTAATGTATTGAACAGTCATAATCCTTGATGAGCTCTATCCATCTTCTCTGGCGCATATTAAGCTCTTTCTGTGTGAATATATATTTAAGACTCTTGTGGTCAGTATATATCTCACATTTCTCTCCATAGAGATAATGCCGCAAGATTTTCAAGGAAAAGATCACCGCCGCCAACTCCAGATCATGCGTTGGATATTTTTGCTCATTGATTTTCAACTGCCTTGAGGCATAGGATATCACTTTATCATTCTGTATCAGCACACATCCTAATCTCTTCTTCGAAGAATCACTGAATACCACAAAAAGCTCCCCACTTATGGGTTAAGTGAGCACGGGTGCAGTGATAAGACTCCTTTTCAACTCCTTGAAGATTTCTTCGCATTCATCACTCCAAGAAAACTTTACTCCCTTTCGAGTTAGCATGGTAAGAGGGTTGGAAAATCGTGAGAAATTTCTCACAAATCGTCGATAATATCCAGCTAACCCCAAGATTCTACGGATATCAGTTACCGATGATGGCCTCGTCCATCCCTCAATTGCATCTGTTTTGGAGGGGTCCACAGATATCCCATTTCATGTGATGATATGGCCCAAGAATGAGACCTCCTTCAACCAGAACTCACACTTTCTATACTTGGCATATATCTTCTCCTTGCACAAAGTCTCCAGTACAGTTCTTAAATGCTCCTCATGGTCCTCCTTGGTTTTGGAGTATATTAGAATATCATCTATAAAGACTACCAAAAATTTGCCTAGGTAATCTCTAAAGACTCTATTCATCAAGTCCATTAATATTGCTAGAGAATTGGTGAGTCCGAAAGACATTACTATGAATTCATAGTGCCCATACGTTGTAGGAAAAGCAGTCTTGGGGATATCTTCCTTCTTCACCCTTACTTGATAATATCCCGACCGCAAGTCCACCTTGGAGAAGTATTGTGCTCCACGCAGCTGATCAAACAAGTCATCGATTCTTGGAAGAGGATACTTATTCTTTATCGTGATTTTGTTAAGTTCACGATAATCGATGCAAAGCCGCATTGACCCATCCTTCTTCTTGACGAAGAGGACTGGTGCACCCCATGGTGATGCAGTTGGGCGTATAAACCCTTTATCCAGATTCTCCTGTAGTTGTTTCTTCAGCTCTTCAAGCTCAAAAACAGCCATTCTATATGGATTCTTGGATATTGGAAGCGCCCCAGGTATAAGTTCAATTGAGAACTCAACATCTCTTCTTGGAGGAAGACCATGAAGTTCCTCAGGAAATACTTCAGCGAATTCCCTCACAATAGGCATTTCTTCAAGGGTGGTTTCTTCCTTGGACTCAATCATCTGAGCCAGATATGCGTACTCATAAGGCAGTAATATCCATTTTTGAGATGATGGATCTAAAGTAGATTCATCTTCCTCCTGACACTTGTAAAGAATCGGGGGTCGATTCTCCATATGGAGTGTGATTTCCCTCTCCCGACAATTTATGTTGGCTCTATATAAGGAAAGCCAATCCATGCCAAGAATTTCATCAAATTCCACCAAAGAGAGTATGATGTGGATTGTCGGGAAATTCATTCCACAGATTATAACAGGGGAAGACTTATACTTATGGGATGCAATGATTGCCCCATTTTCCGTACTCTCCGACATCATTACTTCAATGATTTGTGGTGGTGCAGGGATTGCTCTACTAAACTATTGAGATATTAAAGAATGCGTAGAACCTGAATCAAAAAGTACGTTCGCTATTCTTGAATGAATAACTAGCGTACCTATCACCACTTCGTTGTCGGGGTTCACTTCGGTAGAAGTGATGGAAAAAGTTCTTCCTTGTTGTCTTGGAGGTTGCTGGTTGCCTCCGATAACCCTTGGATTAGGGCACTGATTTGCAAAATCACCCGGTTCATTGCATTTGTAGCATTGAACACCACGTTGAGGTTCGAACGGAGCGTTCATCTCCTATGTCGCAGCCGCGGGTCCTTCTTGCTGACAGTTAATAGCTAGGTGCCCTTCTCTTCCACACGTGAAGCATTTTCTTGTCCCCCTAAGTCAATTTCTAGGGTGCTTCTTTCCACACTATTGGAAAGTGGGGTGTTGGAACTTCTTAGTGCCGTTGGATTTATCCATCGGACCTCCAGCATTGAAGTCCACCTTACGCTTCTTGTCCCCATGATACCCCTGTGATTCTCCGATCTTCATTTCAACCTTGAGGGCACATCGGACAATTTCCTCATAGCTGTTGAAGTCACGGATCGCTAATGCTTTCCGCAAGCTATGTTTCAGCCCACCAAAGAAGAGGTCAACCTTGCATTCGGGGGTAACGACAAAGAGGGAAGCGTATCGTGCAAGCCTTGTGAAGTTTTCCTCGTACGCTCCCACAGATTCCTCATCTTTCTGTTTGAGGGAAAGGAAGTCCCTTTCCATCTTAAGACGGAGGGTGTGTGGAAAATATTTATCGAAAAACATCTTCCAGAATTCCTTCCATTCCAAAGCCTCGATCTCCTCCTCAGGCTTCGTATTTTTGATCAACGTACACCATTGATCAGCTTCACCCTCCATACGATAAGCCGCCAGGAGAACCTTCTCTTTTTCAGAGCATTGGAGGATAGAGAATATCTTTTCAATGGAGTTTATCCATTGTTCAGCGAACTTTGGATCGGATGATCCACTAAAAGTAGGAGGCCTTTGTCTCACGAAGCTCTCGATAGCGACTTGTTCTTTCTTAGGGGGGGTTGAACGTTCCTCTTGACCAGTGTTTCTATTCAATACTTGAGTTAGCTGAGAGAGAAGCGTGACAAAGTTCGCGATTCCCGCTCCCATTGGATTGGGAATCTCATAAGTACAATCATCACACTGATCTTCACAACGGTTGTTAGCCCGAGTTCTCCTATTACCGGCCATTGGCTGGAATAAAAGGAAAGTTAGGGATAACACATAAAGGGTAATCCAAAGACAAAAGTTGATGACTTATAAATAAACTTTAATCTCTTTAACTCATGAGTCTATAGGATTCAATCCAGGCTTTTCATGATCTTCCTTCTAACATATATTCTTAGGGGCATTTTTTTCCCTTAATAAGGGTTCATACTAAGATAGTGAATTTATCAAAACATATCTCCCAGGAGTGTCGTAACCAAGAGTGCAGCAAGGCTCGTTGTCGTGCACCAGTTCCCGTTCGAGTCTAGCTCAATGCAGTGTTTTCGGGTTTTACCCCTAGGATACATCTGTGCTAGAGCCGCCTCTACCTGCTCATATCCAGACAGGGATGTATTTGTTTGATAAACCACTTACTTAGTATTTACCAAAACTTAGGGATGTTTTTATTATGCTTAGTCTTGTATATAAGGCTTATCTATGGTTTCCTAATCCCAAAAATAACTAAACCTCCCTCTGATACCAACTATGACAACCTTGCTTTTTATTACAACTTAAACATGCTTTATTACATAAAAATTCACTTGATCCAACAAAGAAGATCGAGAGGTTTAGTGTCTATGGTTCTTAGGATCATTACATTAAAACTTTAAACTTGAAATACAACATCTTTATTGAAAACTTCCTTTACATGACCACTACATTCCTTCGTACTTAGCATTGCATGCGATAACCTGAGGACATGCATAAGAAAAGGGTGAGCTATAAAGCCCAGTAAGGGAGTACACAATGAATAACATGAGGAGTACAATACATGTTAGGAAATAGGAACATCAATAGAGAATTAGAGTAACATGAACATAAAGGCATGATAAAGCATGATAACCATAACATGGAAATGTGGCAACAACACTTAACATTGAATTAGCATGAGCCAAGGCTCATTGCACATGGAGCATGAGTAAACCCTCATTGCACATGAAGCACGAGTAAACCCTCGTTTCACATGAATTAGCATGAGTCAAAACTCATTGCACATGACACATCATGATAATATACTTTACCCAATGCATTGGAGCGCTATAAAGGGCGCACCCTTCTTAAACATTTCATTTCATGCATAAGTGAGCCACATGGATCATAAAACATGGATTCATAAAACATAATAATTTATTCCACGATAAAGGTATGTGGAATTCATACATGAAACCTTATAATCAATAAGTAAATGTTCATAAAGGTGAATACCCTTGATGGAGAAATGGGCATGGTATTCACTACACAATGATATTGGCTTAGAAAATCGGTGTGATTTCGACAGCGTAACGGCGTGACATAAGAATTCATAAAAAATGTTGATGAGAGAGAAAGGGGTTCCTCATTATATTTACATGTAATGGACAGTAAGGAGGTCATATAGATACATTTACCAACAATTTAAAAGGAATTTAGATTCATGATACAAAAGTATTTCTTGAATATAGAAGGGAAGAAAAAGGTTTCTTTCGGAATTTCGGCATAGTAACGGGTGTACATGGGAGGCATTTAATGAGAGAGAAAGGGGTCTCCCATCATTCAAAAAATAAGAGGGAAGTATGCGAGAGGTGAGAAACCATACCCCAACATTCATAATTGAAATTAAAAGGGCAATAAAACTTAATGAAAATTGACAAAAATGAGATAGGAAGAAAAAACCCTTCCTTGGAAGTGTGCTTCCAAAGGCTAGAGAGAGGCTTGTGAGAGGCTTCTTGGGAGCTTGGGGCACCTTGAGAGGATTATAGAGAGAGTAGGGCAGAGGTTTGAAGAACTCCAAGGGCTTTGAGTGAGGAGGAAGTGGGAGCTTGGGTGGGTTTATATAGGAAAGGTGAGGGAATTATTTATTATTTAGGTTTGGGACCCCTTATATTAAAATAATCCAAACGACAAACCATCCCATGGTATTTTACCATGGTTTCTGGAAAAGTAAATAGGAAAAAAATATATTACAAGGCCAAGGTCCGAACATATTAAAAAATTAAGGTCTCTTATGTGGAGGTGAGTCACACTCCCATGGAAATTAATTTAAAAAGGCAAAGTGTTGAATAAGTCTTGAGGGCTCCATTAATGCTTTGAAAAGTAAGTCAAACAAACCAAAAACCTAATTATTTTAATGATAATACACATATTGGCCGAAAATAAGGATTATGGTATTTTATTACATCACCATTCGGTCATTATGATGTCATAACACACATTATATATTTAAATGGTATTTAATTTTTACCCAAAAATTTGACTGTCTCAGAAAATTATGAAAAATTCACCGTTGGATACTTTTGACATCCTGATTCCAAAAATAATATTTGTTTTATCTAAATAATTTTCTAAATATGTGAATTTTTACTTTTAAAATAAAAACCGACATTTATAAAAAAATTCACGGGTTTTGACAGAAATGGCTTTCAATCCTTAATAAAAATTTTAATTGCATTCATAAAATTATAAGATCATTTATATTTAATAAAAATTAATGTAATATTAATAATAATATTTTATTAAAATATAATTTAATTCAAAAAATCCTTTAATTTAATAAAATATCATTCTTAATTAAATAATAATTAAAACACCATTTGTACTTTAAAAACTAATTACAATGTATCAAAAATGACTAGAAATTATATTCATTATTATATACAAAAATAATGTACATGATCATGGTGCTACTTATTTGTTACATAACCCCTTAAAATAGCCGCATAATACCTAAGGGTAAGGTGTGTGATGGTGACAGACTCTTGGGGTCGCTCGGATAACATCGCCCGAGTTGTAAATTCAATCAACTTCTACTTTTCCCGTAGAAGATCACGTTCGAGCTTGACTTGATGAAGCTCAGCTTGGGATTGGTCAAGGGAAAATCCCAAAGACGCCACCTCTTTTCCAAGCTCCGACAAATGGGCTTCGTAAGGGGCAATTCTACTGGATGAGGCCATCGCTTCCTTTGTCTGAGTAGAAATGGGTTCGTTAAAGCCTTATATTTATACTAATCAGATGATCACTGTCCAACGGCTATAAACGCAACGGTCACAAATATTAACGTAAAACTAAAGAAGTTGACAACTTATAAAAACATTTTTCATAAAGAAACATTTAACTAGATCAAGAGGGATTTTCCATTAATGAAACTTTGGGTCGTTACAGGAAATCTCATCTAAAACAAGATAATGATATTTCTAAATTTCTATATTTTAATATGGAGTCCTACACCTCCAAAAATAATGTGGCTCCTTGGTTTGAAGAAAAAAATATCAAATCACCTATAATGGTGGACACATTCCCTAATAAACATTTTTGTCCATACTTTTTAATAAAGCCTGAGTTAAGATTACATTTCCATATTTTAATGTTCACCAAGAAGATAAGGATTCCCCAATTCTTCCACCATTTTGACCGTGCATAACCAATCCATGCATAATTACTGAGTTTATTGGAAAAAATGTTAAGTCTCTTTGGTTTCCATTCGTTGGGTACCAATAACATATATCGTTTGAGTGGGGATAAGGTCTAGGTTTCTGTATCCAAGTTGAATTCTTATACCCCTTCCCGATAATCCTAAGCAACTTCATCCTTTATCTACTTAGTTATGGGAGGGGATCTTTGGGTTATAAGTATCTTCATCATCATAGGAAGTATCATTCATGTGGATTGAATTTATAGTGTTTCAAATGTATTATTATTCTTAGACAAATTATTTTTGATGGGATGGTGCCCATTGAACTATTTGGAAGGGTAGTTTAATTCTACCATTGTTAATGGAAGGAAATACTGAAGAGCCTGAACTAGCTAGGCATCTACATGAGTTCCTATTATTTCCCATTTGTCTTGTTATGAAATTATTATGGTTCATAGAACATGGTATCCTGATTCATTTTAGTTTATAATGTATTTTATTAGTTATTATAGAGGGGTCAATAGTCACAAATGATTTATTCATCTATTCCATGAAGAAGTAATGAACTTTTTTGTCTCAATTTTTAGTAAAAAAATCATTAAAATATTGTTCTCCCGTGTGTGTAACTCCCATAAATTCTAATTCTAATTTTTGTGGGATGTAATAAATTAAATCCACCAGTGATAGTTTTTCCAAAATTAATTATCCTTTAATCAATCATTATATATAAGATAAATATAAATTCAATTAACTATTTGATAGTGTGACCCATTTTTTATTAAAGTTACATTAAATATATAAGATAATAATTAAAAATTTATTAGAATTCATATGATCTAGAAGATTCTATGTATTATTACCAAAGTTTCTATGAAGTACCAGGTAGTTTAATTATTTCAGGGGGAATAAATATTTTTGTTTCAATATTCATACAAGATGAACCCATATTGGTTTATTTCATCCTAATTAGGATGTTATTCATGTTTCTACCAATATATAGGGTTTATTTCATGTTATTTGTCATGGTTGGGCACTAGATCTGTCGTCAAACATGTATTAAGTGTAACAAACACTATTCCTACATTACTGTTAATTTTCCCTAAATCTAGTTATGTTTCATGAGTATTTTAATATGGTGTATCTTATATATTCTTCCATACATTTTCCCATTATGGTGAATTCATATAATCTATAAGGATATTTTAGTGGGTTTACAAACCATTGAAACTCTTCATGAAAATTCTATATAAAAATATACTGTAGATTCTCAAGCATTCGTTTTATTTTAAAGAAGAAATTCAAACCATTCTATCTATAAATGAATCATGATTCCAAATAATTCTCAGTATTCATTATATTTTAGTGGTCAATTAATATTTTATTTCTCATCATTGAAATTAATTAGTAAAAATCTAATAATATAGTTCATCCCATTAAATAAATGTGTGATCATGTAAGATAATATACATGACAAATGAAGGCGCTTCCAGATTCTGTTCAAAAAATAATAATATGAGAAACCTCATACTACTCATGTATTTTCATCATGGTGACACATATAGATAAAAAATTATTTTTTTCCAAGTTTTAAGGTCTATTGAAAACTATGAACATTAAATTATTAATGTTGGGATGAGTAGGAGTCACCACCACCGACTCAGGATACAGTTCCTTCTTTAATTTGTCAAATTCTCAATGTCCTTCTATAATATATATTTTTGATTTAAATGTTTAATGGAGTTAATATTAATTTTTGGGAAGGTTGGTTGAGATTACATATGACATTTATTTATACGTTAAAGCTTGATATGTTTGGATTTCCCTTATTTATTTTTGATAACTAGTATGATTATTTATGTGGAATATAAAATAATATGGTTCTAGATGATTTCACAATTGATATAAATATGGTTATTCCCTAGCCACAGGGTCTTGATAGACTAGTTTGTTGGGTCAATGGTAAGTTTGATGTCTGATCTCTTCTCTTAATTGTGAGGTACATTATTCATATTTAGGGAAATTTACTGAATGAGAAATGTGGAACTCATCATAGAGGTTATATTAAGTGGGATAATTTACTCAAAGTAGTTCTGAATAGAGTCATTTATAAGATTTTATTTATAAATAAAATTGAGAATTTTCTTCTTAAATCTTCAGAGGCACAAAATGTTCAATTAATTGGTAGGATGGAAAAACATGATTCTCATTTAATTTAAAAGGGTCCTTCTAAGGTGGTGATAAATGAGTACAGAGGGAAACCCAAAAATTTTAAATTTTCATTGGTGTTGGGTGCACACAAATTATTCATGCATTTCATTGTGTACTATGTTTTAGTTAGATATTTAATAATCTTTATCTTTTACACTAGAATCCTATTATATTTAATTTCTGGGGTTAATTCTAATGAAATCCACAAGTAGGTAGTTTGATTCTAGAATTATTTCCTTAAAAAAGGATAACATGAATGATTGACATCTAAATTTATTTCCATTATCATCTCATAATCCTCCTTGGCTATTCCATGTTTTGTGGAATATTTTTTTAATGCCTATAAGGATTTACATTTTTTTTCTTTCATGTTCACCTTTAAATTTTAAATATATTTTATTCCAAATGGAATCTCTAGAATCTCTTGTTGATCACATACTAAGAGAGGTGGGCCATGCATTAATGTAATCCATGATGATTTTTCTTTTTTATGTTTCTCCCAACATGGAGAATATTTATTTGTAGGGGGTAATAAAATTTTTAAATAAAAATTCCCAAATTAATTTGGGCTATGATTAAATTTATTCCACCACTATAAATCCTTGAACCCTCTGGGTAATTGATGATCTTGAGGCGGTGAATGTGAAAAGTATACCCCTAAACCAATGGGTTAGGTTTCAACTGATATTTTATCTATAATAGACACTTATAATTCATGTTTATTCATTAACTTCTTTCATGATGTTGTGTTGGATGAAATATATGTTCTAAACATGAGTAGATCACAATTAAAGGATTAATTGTCACCAGGGTATTGAAATTTTATTAGGTGAGATAACTACTGAACGTTTAGAGAGGCTTATTGAATAATAATATTAATTTATCTCTCTTATAAAGTTTCTCCTTTTTGTATTTTATTATGATGGTATTTTATTTGAAATTATGTCAAAAATATATAGAGAAATACCATGAAATTCGATAGCCTGATTACGTTAAATACCCTAAGTGGGGGGATAATCAGGATATGACATATTGAAACAACATCCCCTTAAGAAATGGTTTGTTCATTAAACCGAACACTCTTTTCTCTTATAACTGTAAAAAAATAAGAATACAAAAGGAATAATGCACGAGACACATCGATTTTGAATTTTTTAAACCTCAATAGGCTTTCTCCAAGAAGCATACAATTACAACGTGATGATTGTATGAAATCCACTAAGGATCAATTGCAATTTACATGGTTTGGGCTAGATCCCTTCTATATCAAGAATCACATCCATGACTAGATTTAGGGTTTTATCTCTGCATTTACATGGGCCACTCTATCTATCCCTTTATCTGGATCATTTCAGGCAAATTGGATCACCAAATTCCACTTCCATTTCTCACTACACTTGAAAGGGATCCACTCGTAGTTTATGGACTTGTAGGTACATTAATTTTCATCAATAAATACATCCTCAACTATAGATATATTCTCTAATAAGGTCACTTTCTCACCTATATAAGAAATTAAAATTTTAATATACTATTCGTTAGAATAAATTCCATTCTCAAACTATTTAATCCACTTCATGGAAAACCTACTTGTTCTGCGATCTGTGTTGTACAGTGTAGCGCATATGATTCAAGGACCACCTCTCCTCGGTGGAATATCCTCTAATTAAATGCACCGTATATCCGTTATTGACTGGTTCATCCTATGTAGAGTAACCCTTCTTCCTTAAACCATACCTGTATTGTGGATTATTTCTTCTTTTATAGACCGCCTCTCCTTTTCAGACCATTTAGTGTCCCACAAACCACCTCTTTTATGTGAATCCTTCAACTATTACAGTAACTAGTGCATGAAAATCACTTTTAAAAACCATTCTTGTGAACAACTTTTCCTTTCATAAAATCTGATCATGAACCTATTCTCCAATGTTGACTCCTCATGAACACTTCTGTACATATATGAATTACATCCTAGATTGGAGATGGTTTGGAATGAAAAATATTATCCTCGTAATTATTGTATTAGAAGTAATTATATAGGAAAATATATCTACAGAATCTATTATTCTGAGATACCAAAAATTTTGAAATTGTATATCCATCACCACATACTATGATCATTCTATGGACTATTTTTCATACATAGTCTATGTATTGTACCTCTATATACATTGTGGCAGCTGATATCCCCTGTGAAAAAATCACTTCATGGCTACACAATTCATCACATCACCTCCAAAAATGATGGGTCCTCCTATGTACTACAAGCCTTCATGAACTTCATTACTCCAATGAACCAAAATCCTTCCAATGATCCATTTTTCTTACATTGTCTATGTACCACGCATCATGGTCTACATAACACTGCTATGTGGAAATCTTCCCATTTCTGATTTTCGTCACAATTCCACGTACATATTATGTAGTGAATGAACTATGCATTGTGTTCCAAATACTATTTCTTCCTACATGTCAATCCTTCCATTTCCAAGAATAGACTACAAATTTTGACTCCCAAATATTAGGAAAAAATAGGAAACCACACAACCATAAAACCTGATATAAAAAACCAATCATACACATTAGTGGATATCTAAACTTTTCAACAAACATAATCACACCCAAATAAATTATTAGGATGCCCTGATGTATTGTTTTCCCAAAAAGAAATATAAAAACATTATTATTTCATTACACCATTCTTAGCAAAACCTACTAATCTAAGAGTATGGAGAAGTGAAACACTCCATGGTCACCCAATCTACTAATGTGTACATTATATAAAGAATCAATAGTCAATAAATTTAGAGTATATAATCCACTTAGGTGTTCTTGTTGGATATTTGTGACATATCAGCCAAAATTTTGATCCATTTTATTGAGGGGAAAACAAATTTCATTTAGTAGTTGATCTCCACCATTAACTTAATATGGTAGGAATATTTACCATAAGCTATATTCTACACCTTAATAGGATAGTAGTTCATACATAGATTCAAATGAAGACAATTTATGCATTCCTATATTAAAGTAATCTTAATATCATACTACGAAAAAATTATTGGCCATAAAATTACTAGTATTCTATCTTTGGATAGTTTATTCTTTTTGACCACAATATTCTATTTTTACCCTATGAAAAATTTCAATAATTTTTTTTCATTTCTCTATATAATTATTAATGTGAGTAGATCTAGTTGAAATTTTCTCCACTATATCAGAAGGTTTAGTACCAAAATGTGTTATAGATGATGATAGTTACACTGAAACAACTTGTGGTTTTGAATGGATATCTCCCATTTAGGGAAATTCACTTGGTACACATGGTTGTAGTGTCTTGAGATCCACTTTCTATGAGGAACTTCTTCAATAAGCTTTGGTAATGATATGAAATTCTTTCTGAAATGATATTTCACAATTGGGTGGGAAATTATAGTTAATTCCATGGGGGTTCATTCAAGTATATACCAATATTATCCATTATGTGGATTTATTTCATTACAGATTGATATTTGGATTGAGGAAGGGTTTTTTCATCGTATACCATCGAGAGGACCTTCAGGGTGGATAATGGTTGATGCAGAATATGGATCAAATTATTTCCAATTTATCTTCTTGATAACATGTCAATTTTCACACCTCTCCCCAATGTAAGGGTTCACATGATCAATCTTGATATTTCCATAGTGAGTACCTTTATTTTTGGCTCTTTGAGGAGAACCTCCAAATCTTCAAGTAATAATATAATGCGGAGGAACATTAAAATTTTATCTACTTCCTCTCTGGTATGGTGATTTATCATATTATTGTGATACTATTGAAAATTTATTATAGTCTCAACCACACCAACATTCATTAAGGATGTATTATTTCTATAATTCAATATTTTAGGCTTCACTCGGAGTGACTTATTCATAGATACTATATGTTGGGAAGCTAGGGTCAAGTGTTTCACATAGTGGCCTTCACATATAGATGACCCCTTGAAATATTTTCACGTTTTCATAATAATATGTTAGTTGGTCCCTTCATTCTATGTTACAAAGTTGGATTACCTACTGGTACACATCATGATATGTTGATGGACTTTTATATACTGAAGGGGAGAAAGAGTATGTGCCTAATCCTAAGTGATTTCCAAAATATTTCACCATGTTAATATAGAGTTGGAAAGAATATGAACCAGTCCTAAAGTGGTCATTGAAATAATTTGAAGATCTCTAATCAAAATAGTTATATTATAATGATCTTATTATTTACCCATTTCCAAAAAATTTTGATAATCCACTTGAATGGAAGATGTAATATGTTAAAACTCCCAAGTATCTCTCGAAACATGTTGATGTGATGCTCTGGTGGAATATGTGGGAATATATTCTTGTATAATATTTATTTTCTATATATGATGAAAATTTACATCCACTTATGTTTCGAAAACATCATGAAATCCTCATAAATCTTGAGATGGGATATGACCCTTCTCTTCTATAATTATAAGGTCATGCTTGTATCCTTCCTCGATATGAATGATAATATATACATATTATTCAATTGGAATCAAAATATGAAACTTCCATAATCCATATATTTTCATCAAGGTTTTTCTATGTGAATCATGTGTGTGGTTTAGAATATGTGACATTTCCCTTATTATTGTTGGGACATACAAACATATTCCACCACTTATTTTGAAATTATTGTAGTAGGCATGATGAACACATACCTGAGTATATACATTCTTTCCTCCTGTCCCAATGTACAGTGATTTAAATTCTTAATAGAGGTGGGTGTGTGAGCCCACATGTTATGATTAGAGGTTCTCTCCCCTAGGGGAGATCTCCAATGTTCCAGCTATTGAGTGACTGGACCAAATATTGCTTGGTAAATATCTATATATGGTTATAGAGGGATGGAGTCCCCCTGATACTGGAGGTAAAAACAATTGGCATGATTCATCCTAAGTGACTCTAAAGATAATGTGAGTCTATTATAGTGCACCTTATCTTCATTCCAATGGTATTGGAGGTTCATGTAACTAAATTCATGAAAAAATTACTCTAAATTAATGGAAAGGGTGATATGTATCATTTTCTTATTCACCACCAATCATTGAATAGGTAGTTTGTGAGCCTTCATTCCAAGATGGAATTTATTTGAATCCATTATTGTTAGTATATTTTCCTTTAAAAGGTACTCACAAACTATTATGCTCGACACCTATCATTGTTAATTATTTTTATATAATAGGATTCCCTTGTTAGATGGGTCTTTAGCCTCTGAAATGGATGAGTTATAAGTATACTGTTTACAGGTTTCCATATGATTATATTGAATGTTGATCTTGTTCAATAGGTCCCTCCTCTATAGAGATAAAAACAAATTAATAGGAAAAAAATCATATAGAATCAACAGTAAAAACATTTAAATCATTACTTTACCATATTAATGTATTAATGTTAGGTTTTACATTTTTTTATAGTGGAGATTCTAATTTATGATATCGTCGCACTTATTTAAATTCATGTGTAACTAATTTATAAAGTCCAATAGTTAGTTACACTTAACTATATACACCAAGAAATGCGTGTTAGTAGAGATGTTAGGATATTAGTCTCATCCTAATTTTTTAGGGGTCTCCTTCCAACTCTTAAAAAATTTATAGATAGAATTAAAATTCATGAATCCTTACTAGAAATCAACACATGGATGTGTAATTGCCTTGGTTTTTAAGATATATATACTTTTTAACAAATATAATTTTATAATTATAAACTATATTTTTATTTGAATAATGGAATTTAAATTTTTTAGAAATTAATTAAAACATGATATGAATTTATACTAAAAACTCTTTATTCATTTATAAGTATAACATTACAACCAATGAATATAAAACTATGTATTTCACACAATCTATTATTAATGAACAAGGAAAAAATGCTTCGAGTAAAATTGTATAAATTAATAGTGGATAATAGAGTAAATATTATTAAATCATTGAAACTATGAAATCCAAAAGATCATATTAAACCATGAGGATATCTAATATCCAGAAAAACCTATAATGATGAAGAACACAATGACAGAAGATATCATTTGGCACAAAACATAATATAAAATAATAATAGTGACTTCTGAAGTGAGATTGTAACGAATGAATGATTTTGTTGGTATATATATATATATATGAATGCTATCATGACATTGAAAATATAGTTATTAAAAATATTATAATTTCAAAAATGGTTGTTCTTCAGATATCCAATACTTATACCAATGTTGTGTATTTTTAAGTATTAAATTAAATGTATAATATCTCACAAATGAATCAAACTTTAATAATAAAATATATAAAATATATTTATATTTATGAATTTCATATAAATTTTAATAATATTATTGAAAAATAATATGATGTATATATAAAATTCAAATATATATTTTAATATCAATTGCATAGTAAAATAAAATTATAGATTATAAATAATTAAGTTAATGGTTGTTTTTAATGCATATTTAGTAAAAGAGTTGTACTTCAGTATTTTGGATTTTTTAAAGAATTCTATATTTTATGCTAATGATTAAATTTGTCAAATATAAAATTTTATTATTGGTAAAATGATATATTAATCTCATTTAAATAATAAATTGATATCAAATAAAAATAAGATCAAATGATGTTTAAAAACAACATTTTTTAACAAATAAGGTTTATCCTTATATTCTTTATTATCATTATAAAGATAAATATATAACCTTAATATTTGTAATCAGATAAATTAGAAATTAATTTTGAATTTATGATTTTATAATTATCTTAGTCTGAAATTTGAAGATTTTTTTAAAACATATTATTTTTTACTTGAATAGTAAAATATATTGTTTATCCTAATAATATGACTTTTATGCCACCATAAGTATATAAATATGAATAAGATATTTATGAGCCCTTTATTTAATCAACTATTTATTTTAAAATTGATATTATATATATTAAAATATTCGTTGTAGTCTACAAAATTATGCTTGCTATTTTGGATGAAAATAAATATTTCTCTCAAAATTTGTTATAATATATCATACATTTATTATATTAAGAATAATATTCAACACATTTAGAAATTGAAAAAATTTAAAATATAATTATATATTATCAAATATAATGGCATCCTTTATATTAGATATTGAAATGAAATAATATTAAAAATTATTGATGATTAAATATGCAATTTTTACCCAATTATATTTTGTTTATTATTTTTTAACATTCATTTATAAAAATAATAAATTATTAATTACGAATTAGATAAATATAACCTCATTTTTTATTTATAAAAAAAATATGTTATTAATTTTTATGTTTTTCTAAAAAAGATATTTTTTTCAAAAAATACCGTTTTGAGATAATTATATTTATTTTATCATAATGTATGTATATAATATAAGATTAAAAATATTTTGGAAAATAATAAATGTTTTTAAGGAGTAAATTATTCATTTTAAAATTATTATTTTAATATATTTATCTTGTGACCAATATTTTTTGAACTAAAAGAAAATGAGACTTTAACAAAAATATTTTTCAGTCTTTTATTCTTTTTAATTTTTTTGCTTGAAAAATTATATTCTTTTTTACTGGGAAATAAAAATATCTTTTATTTTCTTTATATTAAACCATTATATCATTGAATAATTTTTAAATTTTATAATAATTTCTTAAATATAAATTTTTAAACAAAATAAAACACATGTCCTATATAATTGATAGTACGCAGTTTGTGGCTTTATTTTAAAAATAACTTATCAAATACATAAAAATTTATTTTGTAAAATTATTAAAAAATTAAAACTAGAATGTTTAAATTAGTAAAATTTTTGAATCATAGTTTTTTCAATTATATTTTTTACCATAGTCAAAAATTAATTACCTAGGTAATAGTGAATTATCGTAACTGATCAAATGATAATAGAAAAATAATTAAATCACTCTTGATACCCACACACACTTCCCCTATTCTATTTTAAAATTAATATCTATTTACCATTTGTATTAACATTTAATTATTGAAAATACATTTGTTACTCCCAAAACATCCATGGCGTTCACTTATAAATGTGTAACAGTTACATCACATCAATACTCGCCTATACATCAATTATATTCTTGAATCTATGGAAACATATTCTCTCTATAACCATATTCCATTATAATAGTGTTGTGGTCACTATTAGTTATCATAAATCCATTATTTAAAAGGGTAATTCAAAGGAAAATTCTAGTACTTGAGGTGAGTGTAGTCTACTATATAGTTTTTCTTCTAAATCGTCTTCATTTAAATTTATTCTTAGCACAAAAATATAATTATATTTTTAAAATTTAGAATATAATATATTATTATATAATTTTAATTATCAGTATATTACTCAAACAAATCAATTAAGAAAAATGAACATTTTTTTGTGTGCATGAAGTGTATATCATCCACGAACAATGAAATATAATTTTTATCACCATCTGTTATTTATAATTTATAAACCGTTCTTTCGGAGAATATATAATTTTTTGTAAATTTTTTTGGTCTTCTATATATTTCATAATATAATTATATAATTTCATCTCATCCATCCTTAAATAATTACAATGCATTATCATTTTGGTTGATTTAACATCCTATGTAAAGAATGTTATAATTATTATTTCATATATGATTATGGGATATCTTATAATGATTATATAATGTAATAATGATATATTTAGGTTTTTTGAATGATTATGGAATGGGTTTCTCTAAAATATTAAATATTTATTAATATATAACCTTTCAATCATTAAACAAATAAAAAACAATTCAACATGATTTGTATTTAAAGTAGTTTTATTCATGTCATTCACAAAATAAAAAAAGGATTTAAGTAATAATTTTAAAACAATGAATATAAAATATTAAATTAACTATAAATATTGAACATGAAACCATTTAGTGAAAATTGATCTCATATCTATGAATCTGAATGGGAGAAACAACTCAATTTTTTAATACCAGAGGGTAAAAATAAATGATAACTAAATGATATATTCATAATAAATGAAAATAAATGATATAAATAATGGTGTAATATATACTAATAAGTTTATTATGTTATTTATTATGACAACTACGTTTTTACGAGGGGATAAATAACTATTATGTAATACAAGAGAAATAGTAAGGGTTATTCGTCTAAAATTCCATCATTTGGGACATATTTTTTATGCACCTAATTCTACTAATAAGATGAAAATGATACCTATTAGATATATCATGTAATAAATTATCTGTTAATAAAGTTATTTTAAGGTAAATTTCAATCCCTCTCTTCCCATTAGTTTTGATTAAAATGTTAGTAAAGTTGTAAGGGGTTCTATGTCTAAAATGTTAATCGCTAAAACCTGTTTATTTTATAAACCATGTTTTCATTTCAATGATCTAAATAATTCAGAGTTATAATTTTTTATTCATTTAAATTTCATGATATTAAATAGTATATTTATTTTTCTACCAATCATGGTGTTTTGATTCAATGTTTTCAAATGAATAAGGGGTTTTAATGAGTCGTAATTTTCCCTTTAGAAATGATCCCTCCTATTTGATTATTATAATTATATATTGATCTATAATTACCTATAATGATGTTATGTAGTATTTTAAACTTAATTTTTATGGAAATAAGTTTTCGTAGATATTATTTTCCTTTAATAATCTATTTATTTATGGAATTAAATTTTTTCATAAGAATAATCTCCTCTAATGGATTTTCCTCCAAATCCATGTTTTTACTTATTCAATGATACTTTTTCCTACTGAAATATAAAAATATTTTAGCTAAAATTATTCTATTTATCCCATTAATTTATAAAAAAAACGTTTTTTATGATTTTACTTTTTTATTACTGCTATTTTGAATTATTAGAAAACGTTGTTTCCATTATTTCCAAATCATGTGTTTTATCTTCATCTATGTATTTTTTTAAACAATAAAAATTTCTGAAGGTTAATTTATTTTTGACTCTTTATAATAATGTTTTCAAAAACTTTTTATTTCCTTTCTTAAAAAATTTTATGAATGAAAATTAAACTTCACATTTTATGAAAATTTCTTAAATGTTTTGTGAAATCATTTTTATTTTAAATTATATTTTTTTAACAAAGATTTATCTCTTGAAATGTGATGTTTTTGTTATCCTTTATGTTTTATTATGATATGATTACTTTTGAAAAATTGTATTTTTAAAATTATATGATCTTTTAAGTTCATGTTGTCTGATGTTTTATGAATGTTTATGAATCCATTTTAATTTCTACATGTTCATTATAATACGCTCATTATTAAATTTAAGTGGCATAAATATATTAGGATGGTGATGGATTGGACATTATATCACCCTCCAGTGTATTTGTTTTAGTTTATATCTCATAATCACAAAACGATAAATGGTAGGATATATTCCTTGTTTACATGTACATGGTAGAATTTATTACAAGTGAAATGGTTATAGGGGAGAATTTATCTCAATACCAAGGGGCACACACGAGCTTTTATCCGAATCACAATGTTACACATGATGATTATCCCAAGACAAATACTGTATAATGGTTGTTATTTCAAGCCTATTATGTGATGAATGTATGGGTGGGTATCATGGACATATGGTTTACATGTTTATGTTTATGTCAGACTCATATATTATAATCTTGTGCCTATTATTATTCTACCTGAGTCATGTTTAATGTCTCATGATTCTTTACACTTTTTCTATAGTATTGTGATTATTCATTTGATATTTCATGTCCATATATCCTGAATTATGGAAAAATATTATTATTTATAGTATTTATAATAACAAATTTCCTTATTACCATGGTTTCCCATATATTTATGATCTAACTATTGAATAAATTTTGCTAAATTTACCCCTACTAGGCATTTAAGATTGTCCCTTTCTTATTTTTTCCATTGCTAAAAATATGAAGGTAATTCTGAGATATAAAAATTATTTATGGGATTATATATTAGATATATTATTTTAAAATTATTATAGATTATTATATTTCTATATCTAATCTCTATTACACTAAACCATTAGGTACTAGGGTTGTGTGACAATTTTTTAGATATATTATTTACATCCTAAGATTATTGTATTCTTTGGGTCATGTTTATAATTGGTTTCCATTGATTATATTACATAATTTCATATTTATTTTTGATGTTTACTAACATTATATTATGTATTTAGTTAGATAACCTTAGTAAAATTTACCTAGATGATTCTATGTATAGGATGATATCCTAAAATATTGATGAACTATTTGCTAGACGGTATCAACTTTAATTATATGAAAATAAATTTATTATATGTTGATATTGGTAATGTAAAATATGTGGTAAAATTAATAACCATGAAAAAGGATTGTTGGGTATTACCTTAGTCATCGCATGGTTTAAGAAAAATATGTCCCACTAATCATCTGGTATTACTCCCCTAAGGGATATGATGTGGTGGATCAAACACACTTTTCAAACCGTTATGAATGATTTATATCCTTTTTTATTTTATGGATTATTTTGAGAAGCATATGAATACCATACTTAGAGAAACATAGGTCAAACTAATAATTATATTGGTTGAAATAAAAATATTATGTGAAAATACAAAAATGTAATAGAAAAATACATTTTAAGAATGAATTTTTTTTGTTATGAAATTTACCCCATATTTTTTTGTTTTATCACTCAGGTAATATTTTTTGGTATTACTAATGGTTGGAAATATAAGGATACATGGGTGTGAGTGCAACAACCAGAACTTTTATAAATAAAATTCCCCATTTTATTTAATTAAATGTATCATTATGTAATATGGATATATAAAACACATGAACTTATTTTGTTTGATTATATACCATTGAATTTAAAAAACTATTATATATCATTACAATTGATAATATATATGTTGAAAAGTGATAACATGATTAGTTTACATATATTATTTTATCAAATCTAATCGATACAAACCAAATAAGTGACAACCTCATCATATAGGACCATACCCTATGATGCTCATTTATCAGTACTTACGAGGGATGTAATATCTATAGGTTTTTTATGTTGACCAATACCAACATGAGATCTATCAACATAATATGATAAAAAGCATTTAACATATAAGTTTAATCTCATCGAGATAGCATCCCAAACCATAAATGATGAACCAAACCCCAAAATTCTAACAATAATGTACATTAATCATAGGGAGTTTGTGGGTGTATTAAAAGGATATATAAAAAACCTAGTGATACGAGTATGTGAATTATTTTATATAGAATACTTCATATATTTTCATCCTATTATTTTTACAATATATGTGATTTCTATTTTGAAATAACAAAACAAAAATTAGTATATTTGGGTAATATTTATATTAAAATAATTATTATTATTTGATTAGTTATTGGATTTTGAAAAAAAAATATTTAAAAAATATTATTATTATTTTTTAATATAAATGATCATATAATTTTATGATGTCAAATGTAATTTTTATAATGGTTCAAATACTGTGATTTTTAAAAAGCAAAATATTCATCACAAAATATTGTTTATTATTTTCAAATTTAAATTATAATATTGGTAAAATTATTTAGATAAAAAAGAACTATATTTTTGTGAATTTTAACATCAAAATTATCCAATGGTAATTTTTTCATAATTTTTTGTGATAGTCAAATTTTGGGGTAAAAATTAAATAACGTAATGAATATAATTTGTGTATTAAAAAAGAATAATGAATCAAGATTGATTTAACGAATACTATAAAGGGTATCCATGACCATAAAAATATTTCCCATTTAAAAAATTATATTTTAATTTTATTTGGTTAATTTTATAAATCCATTTGCAGTCTTCCAAAACCATTAATATGTTCTATGAGCTTTATTTAATTTCGTTAAGAGTATGACCCACTTCCAAATATTAAAGGGTATTATTTTAATATTTTTTCACATCTTATAAAAGAATAATGTAATAAAATCCATTTTATTAGAAACCATGGGAAAACCGTGGGAATTTTTATGGTTTTGGTTATTTTATTATATTGAGTCAAAAACCAATGTTTGAGAAATAAAAAAAAAATTCTGATTAATTTACTATAAAACCTACCAAATTTCCTATTAATATTTACTTAAAATCCTTATGTAACATCATTAATCATCCCTCCATACTCTAGAGTCCATATAACATTCCACCAAGCTCTCAAGAATCTCCTTCGAAGCATTTGGAGTCACACACTCATGTAAGGGTTCTTTTGTTTCATCTCATTTTTATTGTTTATTTATTATATTATATATTCCATTTATAATTTAAAATGTTGGGAAATGTCATAAAATTTCCCTAATATATGAATATTTATTTCAAAATTTTAGAATACACCGTTCTCCCTCCTTAACACATTTAATACATTTTTATGTGATGTCATTTTCTACAAATATATCCCCGCTATTTTCTATGCAAAAACAGTTGTGTTGTGAATACCATACTCATTTATTATCAAGGTTATTCACCTTAATAATCATAATATTTTTAAATGGTAATTACATATATTTATCCCATAATACTTGACCATGGAATAAAATATGATGATTAATGAATTCATGTTTGATGATTCATGTTCCACATTTAGGCATTCGAAAATAATAAATCTGATGGGTTCTACTGGAATTATATTTTTCAATAATGAACTGTAAATTTTTCATCTCATGATAAATCATTTTCGGATATGGATTGAATATGATTATTTTATGGGACTTTATCCATTTTGATTCCTTGACAGTTAGACATGACCTCTGTTTTGGATGTTCTGTTTTATGTTGTTACCACATTTCCCATATTGTCATGTTATATCATGTATTATTAATAATATTTATGGGACTTATCCCTTTTATTATCCATTTATATTCCTATTGTATAATTTGAATTATTTTCTCCATTATATTCTATGTTTATTCCATTACTGTTCTTTATATCTCACCCATTTTTTATGATGTCCCAGGTTATTCCATGTAGTTTTAAGTACCAGTATATTAATGATGTTTTCAATAAGGACAATATATTACCTATTTATGTTGTTATGTAATGTACCAAATATCTTAATCCACTATTTTTATCAATATTATAGGTTTTATTAAGTATAAAATTGTGTAATAAATCATTTATTAATTGTAAATAAAGAGTAGGGTTGTTACAGTTGGTATCAAATGAAAATTTTAGTTATTGTTTGTGATTAAGATTAGAAAAATCTATTGAATTTTTTTATAGATAAGAATAATTATATGAAAACAAGACCACATTTTGTTAAGTATAGATTAAGTGGAATACAAAGAAAATAAATCACTATTTATGTACTACAAGTAGACGTGGTCTTATAATAGATATACCTAGGAGTAACAACTCTGAAAAGGTGCATTGGGCGTGAATCGGTGTAACTTGGTACATGATAATTGGCCTTACCTCCCACTTCGTTTCACACTCCTTAGGAATATTCTTTGGTAAATTCATAATCCTATTATGAACCATTATAAAAGGAATAAAAATTACCAAATGATTATATATTATGAAACATATCATCAATAATTTTTTTTAATCCTAGAAATTCATAAGTTTATAAATTAATTTAATTTATAATTTATCCTTTTAATGTCATTGGATTCCCCATTTAAGTGTTTAATATTATAAAAACATTCATCCCTAATTTTACTTCTAAAATATTCAATGTTAGAAAATAGGGGGAATATGGTAAACAACCAATAAAACCAGATATTTGATGACTTACCCAGAGAGATTCCCAACCTAATAGGAGTGGGAATCCAAAATATTGGGATAAAAATTAATCATCTGACATGGTTTATGAATAGAAACATTTAACACGTAGTGTGACTAAATCTCAATAAGAAGTAAAAAGTTAAAATTTAGTCCTTTATATTGAAAAATACCCCAAATTTCATTGAATCTTACAATCCTCTAATTATGGAACAATGAATTAGCTCCAATGAGTAGATCTTCTCCATACATAAAAAGTTTGAACAAGATATGTTTATATTGGTTTTTTATCATATAGAAGGATAATATGATCACTCTTGTAAAATATACGAAAAATACAAATCCTATGGAAGATATATATGTGATGGGGTGGAAGGAATTATGGACAATTTTCAATGATAAATATTTTTCTCATAGTCTATGACATAAAATGGAAATGGATTTTCTTTCCCTCAATTTAAATGACAATGAATATTTCGAGTCATTTGTGGAAAACAACACAAGAATTAGATTATATTCCTCTATAATTGTTGACACCCTTAAATGAATTGTTGAATTCTTCTTTGGTTGGATAAAAAATATTCTAAAATAATCCATAGAGATAAATAATTTTGAATGATATTAGTAAATTTTCTAATCTTCCCTCAATGCTAAAAAGGAGATCGATGAATATCAAGGGTCTCATAAAGAGTAGAAGAGGAAATAGAGTATAATATTTCTTATCTGAAGAATAAATATAACTATGCCAATAAAAATCAACATATCACTTTTCAATGGTGTGGCAAAAATCACCCCAAAAATTTCTTATGGGGGGAGAGAAAATAATTTAGGTGTGGGAAGGAAGGGAACCTATCTTGTGATTTTTGACAAAGGAAACCCACTAATGCGATGGAGGAAATAAATGCTATATTGAAACATGAAATAATTGTTTATTACTTCAACTACAAAGAACCAAGTAAATATTCAACCAAATTAACTAATCAAAGGGTTTTAAATGACATCTAACAATATCCAAGGTTGCAAGGGTGACCTTTTCCAATCACAACCAGTGAGGTGGATTTTGACAATCAATTGGTGATAGGTATTCTAGTGGTTCATTAAATAAAAGAGAATATACGTAATGATTCTAGTTTATCTATTCTTTAATATTATGAATGTTTAGAAGATTTTTTCAATCACCACAAAAAATCGTTGATGTAGATGTGTTAGTAAAATATAAAAAAGTAAAATTATTGAATGGTGCGTAAATAAATCCTCCCCTATCACAATTTTTGGGCATAAATTCAGATAAAATCTTATGATAGTCACTTTTTTTTTTGAATTTTAATAAATTATAGTAATGGATTAGATTTACATATATAGAGCTAACATAAATTACCATATGAAAGAAATCAATATTTTTAATTTGATTCAACCCAATATTTTGTACAAGTGCAAAGTGGAGGATGATTCTTATTTACCACCAACAAATCAAGCATGGATATTATTTTTCTATGATAAAGTGTATCTAGTTCAAATGATTGATTCTAAGGAAAGGATCATACTGTAATACATTATCATTGCGAAGGAATATATTGATGTATTTCCCAAGGAATTGTCCAGTCTTCCTCCTAGAAGATACATTGAACATTCAAACGAGCGTATACCTTGTGAGATGGCATTATCAACAAATCCATGTAAAATGGGTTTTATGGATGATGTGGAGATGAAGAAAATACTATAGGAGAATATAGATAATGGATTTATAAACCCAACTACATCATCATGAGGTTCGCTGGAAATCTTTGTCAAAACTAGGATATTTCAATTTTCCCATTAATTGATTACCATTAGATCAACTAAATCCTGAAAAATAACAAGTATCATCTTATATGGATTGATGACTTGTTCAGTCCACTATATAGAACATAGAACTTCTCCAATATGGACCTTGGGTCATGATATTACCAAGTTAGGGTTAAGAAGAAGGATATCCCCAAGACTGGTTTTCATACATGGTGTAGGTACTATGGGGTCACAGTAATTCCATTCCGACTCACTAATGCACTAAAAAACATCATGGACATGATGAATAGTGTATTTATAGACTACCTCTTCATATTTTTCATTTTTTCTGTACATTATATTCTAATAACCAAAAATCAGAATGTTGGAACATGCTAAGAATCTATGCATATGTTAATGAAATTACAGAAGGATAAGTTTTAATACAAGGAAAGAAAATGTGAGTTATGGTTGATAGATGTCACATTACTGGGTAATATCATCACAATAATTGGTTTATCAATAGAAACATCAAAAATAGAAGCAACTGATGACTGGATGAGGCCAAAATCTTTGATCCCTATCCATAGTTTACATGGATTAGCTTTGTAATATCATCAATTTGGGAGAAATTTCTCATGAGTGTCAAACCCCATAAATATAAATACTCGTAACGAAGTAGTGTTTTTGGTGGAATGGATAATGTGAAGAGATATTATAGGATATAACAGGAGGCTTATCACTACCCCAGTGCTCACACTACCCACAAGTGTAGAAAAGTTAGTAGTATTTAGTGATGACTTGGAAAAAGGATTTGGTTTTGTGTGGATGAAATGTAAAACTCATAGCGTATGATTACATGTAGTTGAATGTTTATGAACAGAAGTTTACAGTACATGATATGGAGTTGTCTATAGTGATATTGAATTTGAAAATATGATGGAATTATCTATTTGGGGGTAAGTGAGGAATATATACGGATCACAAAAGCCTCATGTATATATTCAAACAAAAAGTGATGAAAATGCTCTAACGAAGATGGTTAGAGATGGTCAAGGACTATGACAACTCAATTTACGACCATTATAGGAAATAGAATATTGTTGTGGATGATCTAAGTATAACGGTTCCTGTAATTATATCATTGATAAGAATTTATATGGATCTTATCTTCTCATATTTGGAATTTATTGATATGGGAATCACAAAAAAAAGAACATAATCAATCATTTCACAAATGATTCTTCAATTATCCCTTCTAGAGTGGTTAAAATGTTCTCAAAGACATGATGATGGAATTCCGAAGAAAGTGGAAATTATAAGAAAATGGAAATCCTCAATGTTCAATGTTCAATAAAAAGGTGTTGTATGATTTGGGTCAAGAAAATGTGTTTAATCAAAACCAAGGTTAATGAAGGAGATTTTGGATGTTATACACAGCTCAAACTTATCTATCCATGTTGAAAGCATGAAGATGTATCGAAATCTCTAGGAACATTATTGGTGGGTTAATATGAATAATAGATCATAGAATATACATCAAGATTTCTTGCATGTAAATAAGTGAATGCATAAAGGAAAAAATCAAAAGTGTTGATCCACCTATTGAACATAACTATATAAAAATCGGAAAGCATCACCAAGGATATTATCACTATATATCTGAAGTCATCCGTAGAAAACAATTATATTTGGGTTATGGTGGATCTTCATAAAAATATTCTGCACTTTATTGAAATCCAAGATCACTTCTCACTTAATCAACTAGCATAGATATACATCAAGTAGGTGGTGAGGATGCATGGTTTACAACTATTGATTATATCTAATTGAGATCTGACATTCACATACATGTTAAGGATATAATCCCAAAAAATTTAAACACTATGTTAATCTTAAAAATTTCTTATCACCTTCAAACTGATGGAAAATTAAGGAGGACTACAAAGACACTTGAGTACATTTTTAGGGAATGATAAGTTGACATAAAAGAAGGGTGTGATCAATATTATTCTCTTGTCAAGATTACATACAATACTTTTTTCAATAAAGCATCCCAATGGATCCCAATTAATCTCTTTATAGGAAGAGGTGAAGATCATCTGCATGATGGAATAATGTTGGATAGCACAAAATACTAGGTCTAGAAATTGTTGAATAAATGTTGGAAAATATTTATACCATTAAATAAAACATCAAGGATACTAAGTGTTAACATAAGAGATACACTGAAAATTTAAGGCGATGCCTAGAGTTTGTAATTTGATACTTGGTATTTCTCATCGTATCTCCGTGGAAGAATGTGATGAGATTTTGGAATAAAGGAAAGCTTTTTTCGTGTAACACCGGCCCCTATGGGATCCTTAAACGCATCATATAAGTCGCCTATTGAAAATAAATACCACTAAACCTATCTCAGGTGGATGAGGTATTCCATGTATCCCTCATTGGGAAGTACATACCAATCCCCTTGCTAGAATAGAATCCAGATTTGGTATAATTTGAGAGTGATCATTCTTATGAAGAGAATATGGTGAAAATATTAGACCGTAGATTAAATATTAAATTAAATAGGAAAATGCACATGGTCAAAGTGTTGTAGAGAAACCTCAAATTTGAAGATGAAATATGGGAACTGGGGGAAGTAAAAAAAATAGAGCTACCCTCATCTATTTTAATGTAGGAAAAGATAATTTCAAGGGTAAAATATCATAAGGGGGAATATTTTAATGACATGAAATGTTATAAAAAAATTCCCTATTTTATTTAACCAAATTCATAATTGTGTAATATGGTTATAAAAAACACATGAAAATATTTTGTTTTGTTAAATACAATTATATTTAAAATACCATTAAATACCATTAAAAAGTATAATATATCAATTGAATATTGATCACATGATTAGTATAAATATATGGTCTTAAAAAATTCAATTGACATATACAATAAGATTGATGTCCTCAACCAGTATGATCACAACATATAAAGCCCATTTCTCGGAACTTCTAAGGGAGATAGTATGTCTAAGATTTTCCCAAGACTAACCCCAATATGAGATCTAACAACTTAAGCACTAGTGAACTATTTATGGGATAATTTCAAGATTATCAAGATCACAATCCAAACCATACATGATAATCCACCACATAAAAGTATCATTATCTGGAACCTTACTCTTTGGTTATTTATGAGTGTATTAATGGGATATGAATCAAGACCCTTAAGATATGAGTATTTACATTATTTTTGTAAAGTAATTGATATATTTTCATATTATATTTTTAATTTATAGAAAAATTTTATTTAGAAATAATAAAACTTAAGTTGTATTTTTGGGTACTATTTAAATTCTAATAATGATTTTTTTGATAAATTAATGGTTTTTTGTAATAAATTATATTTTAATAAAAATTTTTTATTAAATCATTTTTATTTAATATAAATTCTCATAAAATTTTTATGATGGTAAATGTAATTCTAATAAGGGTTCAAAAACTATTATTTTCAAAAAAACTCATCATTTCTTAATAAATATTGATTTTTTTAAGAAAAAAATTAAAAAATTATTAATAAAATTATTTAAATAAAATTAATATTATTTGTGGAATTCGAATATCAAAATTATCAAATAGTTAATTTTTCAAAATTCTCTAAGATAGTCAAATTTTTGGGTTATATTAAATACTATATAAAAGATAATTTGTGTATTATGAAATCATAATGACCCCAAAGTGATGTAATATATAATATAAAATGTATCATAGAAAAAATATATTTCTTCTGCTTATAATAAATATATTTTTGATTTTATTACTTTTATATATCCATTTTGAATCCTCTAAAACAATTAATATATTTTATGTTTTAAAAACATTTATTTAATATCATGTCTAACTTCCACGTAATAAGGGTGTTATATTATTATTTTATTCACTTGTAATTAAAAAATAATATAAAACACACAAATTTTCTAAAATAATAGGTGAAGACCATTGTAATTCTTGTGGTTTTGTTTATTTTATTTTATTGAGTCCAAAACCAATGTTTGAGAAATAATAATGAAATCGACACTCATTTCCTATATAACCCCCCCTAAGATCCCATTGATTATTACTCAAAATCCTAATATAATTTCCTTACTATGGCCTTCCCAATCTATATACGTCCCAATGTTCCACCAAAATCACAATAATCCCCTTCCTAGAATTTGGAGTCACACATTCACGTAAGGGTTCTTTTCATTCTCTACTTTATGAAAGATTATTTATTATCTTCTGCCTTCCATTTCCAATTACTTGTTTTGTTAAATATCCTTACATGTCCCTATAATTTACCATTTGATGTCCAAATGATTAGATACTCCATTCCCTTCCATTATATCATTTATGTATTTTTAAGTGATGTTGTTATGAATTTGAAATTTTACAATGATATTCCATACCAAAACAATTATGTAGTGAATACCAACCCAATTTCCTATCAAGGGTATTTACCATAGTAGACATATACATTTTTGACTTGGAAATTACATGTATGT
Source organism: Viscum album (assembly GCA_963277665.1). Classification (NCBI taxonomy): domain Eukaryota; kingdom Viridiplantae; phylum Streptophyta; class Magnoliopsida; order Santalales; family Viscaceae; genus Viscum; species Viscum album. The sequence goes on from OY728137.1 coordinate 1,217,861,646, forward strand.
GTTCCAAAATCCTTAATAAAGTAATTAAGTATGATGATGAATCAATACATATTCGATGATCTATGTGGAAAACATTAGCATGATAATGAAATGAATGTAACCTGTGTACCCAAAATTATACAACACTCCAATTCATTGTGTAATGTTTAGAATCAAGAGGCATCTTGTAGGGATAGTGGTTGAACCTGATTCATTTATAAATTTTTTTCCATCATGATTTCATCATAGTTATCCTTGACATATGTTTATGATGTAGTGTTTTATGTTGTATCCAAATTTCTCAACGTATCATTCTACATATTTCTTTATTGTTCATGTTTATGGTTCTCACCCCTTTTATGATCCATTGATATGTCTTTTGTCTAACACATGTTATTCTCTCCATTATATTCCATGTTTATTATTTTACAAGGCCTTATATTTCACCCCTTTCTAATGTATTATCCCATGATGTTTTAATTACAAGCATGTTAACATGGTTTTTAATAAAAATGATTTATATTTTATTTAAGTTTTTATGTAATGTACCAAATTATTTAAGAAAAAATATATATTGATATTTTGTGTTTTAATATGTGTAACATTATTAAATAAATAGTATATTATGTTTAAATAAAGAGAAATGTTGTTATAGTGAGGGGAAATGCATAGATTGCATCATAAAATAACCCATCAGATTTGGAAATTGAGAAAGAAACATTAATATTATTCCAAACCATCTATCCTGAAATATGAATAAAAATTTTATGATGTTTGATGTCATGAACACACTAAATATGTGAATAGTTGGGAGTCTTCAAATTTCATGTAATTAAGATGACTAAGAAAATAATATTCTATTTCTTATATTTCAAAAGTGAGGAACAAAATTCCTTGGTAAATGACTGAAGGAGACAAGAATACAATTTACATATTTAATAGTGGTTATTGAGAATAGAAATGTTGGGGATAACATAATAGTTTGATTAATATTTTTTAAAAAATTTTGTTTTTACTAAGGAATAGTAAATAATTCAATGTGTTATGTGTGGTGAACATGGACATTATTGTAGTCAGCAACCTAATCCATGGACTAATAAACGTGATGTGAATCTCCATCCTCTACGAAAAATAGAATAATGGGATACAGTTCTCTGAGTGGATAATATTATATAAGGTATATTTTTCATCTAATCCATAGCTATTTATTTATTATTGGAATTTCATTTTAGGAACTCTATTATATCTATAAGGTTTTCAATGATTATTAGATCTCACCCCTATGGATTTCATTATTGAACTAGAATTCTATCAGAATTATTATTGTATTCTAAGTTGAATTTTGTTGGACTGTGCCTTGTTAAAATATTATTATTATGTATTGGGATATATTTGTAATGTTTTAAGAAATGGATTACTTCCCCCCACATAGAGGGAATCTTTCTAGAGTTGGAATATATACCTATGATATTATATTAATGGAAGGATAATAATAAACACCCTTGAGAAAAAATTGTATAATTTGGGTATTGAAATTGAATATCTGTAGATTCACGACTCATGTAATTAGAGAAAAATTATATAATACAGATAATAATATTATCATTATGGATATATGTTTTCCATGATTATATGGTTGTTATATCTTTAGAAATTAAATATTTCGTAATCTCTATAATATACATTCTTTTTTTTTTATTTTTTTGGTTTTTAGTAATTAAAATTTTTGGCAACCAAAATATATAATGATGGGTAGTTTAATTTCATATGTTTTCAGGGAGAAAATTTATTTTATAAAACATAATATTAGACATATAAAGTATAAATTTTTATATATTTTAAAATTGTTAGAAATTAGTTTAGAAATAATTCATACAATATATGATTTAATATTAAAAATACATTATACACTCCTAAATGTAATTTTGTAAAAATTTAAATAAATTGTACTAAAATCCCTAGACTATTACACATATGGAAAAAACATATCATGTATTATAGAAAAAATAAATAGTTGAAAATAGAATAAAAATAATTAAGTATTAAAAACGTGTAAATTGGATAGATCATATATAACCATGAGGATAAAAAATAAACCAAAAACCTATAATGAGGAATATCTCTAGGAAATAATATACCATTATGAAAAATCTATAATATATAAAAGGAATTATTACATTCAATGTGAGTGTGGATTGAAAAAATAATTTAGTATGTGTATATATATATATATTAATGAAATGTTGTCATTGAAAATATGTTCCCTGAAAATATGTTCTTTTCCAATATGTTCATTGGAAATATGGTCAGTGTTCAAATATCTAATAGGTTTAGTAATGTCTTTTATTGTTAATTAATATATTTAAAATAATATAAATTAAAATGAAATAAAAATATGATATTAAATTATTATAAATATATAAATATATATATATATATATGATTTACATATAAATATTAATATTTTTATTAAAATAAGATATGATATTGGTATATATACTATTTAAATATATATTTTAATATCAGCTAGATAGAAGAATGAAAATATAGAACATACATAATTAATTTTAATGTTATTTTTAAAGAGTATCTTGTTTAAATGTAATATATTTTTTTAAGAATCATTTTGAATGTATTTTATATATTATCCTAATATATTAAATTGAATAATTTTAAAATATTATTATATTTCCACTAATATATTAACATATATATAATTATTAATTGATATTAAATTATATTAATCAGACTTAATGTTTAATTTTTTTTTCAATAAATTATATATATATATTTATTAATTCAATTGAAAAAATGGATTATAAATTTTTAATCATTAATTATATTAAAATAACTTCATTATTTTACATATAACATCAAAAAAAAATTAATAAGAATTATTTAGTATCACTGAAAAGTAATATTTTTTGAAAAAATATGGTTTTTTTTAAAATTATAATGAATTTAACATTATATAAGTGTGTTCTATAAGATTTGAAAACCTTTAAGGTTGTAAAACAGAAATTTATGGAATAAAATTAATTAAGTTTCAACATTATATGAAATTATAAATCCAAAATCAAACATTATTAGAACTAAATTTAAATGGTACAATAATAAAAACTTTTTTTGACTTTAAATCATTAATTACTTTTGATGGAGAAATTCAGTTTTAGATTTATTTCAAATAAACCAATGTATTATTTTTTATATAAACAAATATATGTAATGAAAATTAATATTTATAATAATTTTAACTTATGCATAGATTTTGAGACCTAAAAATATACTTTTCCACTATACTATTCATTGATGTTATCTACCCATATTTTAAACTACACCATTCAAACTCTTAAAATTTTATTAGGTAATATCATTTTATATTTTGATATCATAAGGTTTAAATCAGTTTAATGTTCAAGTCATCATTATTTTCAAAAATATTAATTACAATAGTTAAGAATTAATAAATAAGGTAAATGTAAATTAAAGTAAAAATAAAAAGATTAAAATAAATAACATATAAACACAATATATTTTATCCAAAATGCATGTATGGGGATAATATAGACCCACATACTCATTCCCAGTACTTTTTTTCATTTTGAATACATTTAGCATTGAATAGAATCATTACATTATTTAGAATTTAATTGTTACTCCCAAAACTACTCTTACGTTCACTTATAAAATGTTAACACTTATAACACATCAGGACAATCATATCGTTAAAATTTTAAATATAAAATATTAAAAATTAACCTCAATTGAGCTCTATACCATTATTAAAAGACTTTATTAAGCACAATTTAAAATATTTCGATTATTTTTCAGGAAAATTCTATGTAAAAATCATGTGCCTGACGTGAGTATTGTCGATTACTAACCTTTTCTTCCTAATTACCATCATTGAAATTTATTCTATACAAAATTATATTTCAATGTTATTATCAATTTTATACTTTATTTTTATTATATTAATGGTGTCTCCATTATATTGTTCACCTATCTTATCCATTTTAGAAAAATTAAGATTGTTGCCTATGCACACATGGGGACTACCGCGTCCACAAACAACGAAATTAATTTTTCATCACCGCCCATCATTCATTGTTACAAGAATGAATTTAATGAATATGTACGATTTTTATGAAATGTTTTATACTCATTATATCTCACATATTCATTATCTAAATACAACCCAATACACATTAAATCAATACAACGTGATAGTATTTTGGCCGATTGAACTTCTTATGTAAATGATGATATAATAATTAGGTTACAAATGATTATTAGATAAAATATAATGAAAATAAAATTTAATACACATATATTTAATATTGATTGTTTATTTAATAATATTACTGTTAATATTAAAAATATTTACTAATATATCACAAATCTATTATTTAAGAGGTTGAAAATTAGTTCACTATGATTTCAATTTCCAGAAGTTGTATTCATTAATTTCACATAATGAATCTGGAACATTAGTAATCATTTAAAAACAATGATTATTTTATTTTGAATTTTCTATTAATGATTAACATGAAACCACTTAGTAAAAATTTATATGTTTTTCATTGTCTTTTTATGAAATAAAAATACTTTTCAACCACTAGTGGTCAAAAAACTGATAAATAATTTATATATTCCAATGTTACATAGACTATAAGGGGTTTTCATGCCTCAAATATTTTACTTTGTTCATAATCACTCTTCTTTGACTCTTTCCATTCATAATTTATAAATTCTAACATATGATTATTCAATTTTATATTTATATTTTTTTTGAAATTATGGTTCATAAAATAGACTTCATAATTAATGAGTATATTTTCAGAAGAAAATTAAATTTTGTTAAGAATAATTCATAATAACTTTTAATGTATTTTTGTACTATATAATGTTTTTCAAAATCATGAAATTATTCTAATTTCTCTAGTGTATAACCATTTTTTAACTCCAATGATCCTTTTAACCCCTTATGTTCATTTTAAAACAATGATTTTTATGATTTTTTACAATGTGTGTTTGAAGAGAAAATATTTTCCAAAATATATAAGAAACAAGTTTTTTACTTTAAAAAATAAAATTCTATACCTTCCATTCTATATCTATCATATTCAATATATTATTTGATTTTTTTAATTTTTAACTCTTTATGAGAAGGATTTCAAAATTCCCCTTTATCCCATAACTATTTTTTAAAAGTAATTTTAGCTTGACCTTTTATAATAATTTATCAGATGTTTTGTGAAAAAATATTTTTCCATATAATTTTTCCTCATGGTTATCTATAATGATGTGATGTTTTAGAAATCCCTTGTTTATATTTGGGTATGATTCATTTTAAAATAGATTATTTTTGAAATGATATTTTTATTTGTATTTATATTATCTAAGGTTTTCATAATGATTAAAAAAACATTTTTTTATTTGATTATTTAGATATTATTATGATTTATTTCAATTGGAACATATATGTTTTGAGGGGCATGTTTAGGGTTTTATATCTCTCTCAAGTGAATTTTTTTTTGTGTCCCATGATATCAATAGGTAACACAGGAGGAATTATCCCCAGACGAAGGGTGCATGAGAGGATTTATTACAAGAAAAAGGGGTACATGATATGATTTATCCCAAGAAAGGGTGTATATATGTGGTTTTATACCATTCCCAAGGGTTACATAGGTGGTTTTATCCAAATCCCATGTATTCCAAAATTTATTATTTGAAGACTATGATGGTATATAATTAGTTAGTCCAAGCCTACTATGTGATGAATATCTTGGTTGGTTTCCTTAAAATATTTTTTAATTCTTATGTTTATGTTATAATCTTATGTTAATTTTTTTGTCTATAATTATTCTCATTGATTAATGTTTAATGTATCATGATTGGGCACACATTTTCCATAGTATCTGCTTATTCATTTCATATTATATATGTAACGTCCCGATCTGACTTTCCACTAAATCGATAGTCGAACCGGATCACCACCTAGCCTCAAACACATTTCCTCAAATTCTAAACGATATCAACGAGATGTGAGAGCCAAGGGTTTGATCATGGGGAATATTTTCTCTCATTGGATTAGTGTAACATAGAAGAATATATAGTAACAAATAGTTGAAGAATTAAACAACTTGCAACTGAAAAAAAACAACAGGAGTCTGTTAGATAAATATGCATGTCTCAACCACAAAAATGATAATGTAGTGTGTTTCGTGTTCTAAGAATTAATCCAAAACATGATACATTGAAATCAAGAAAAATAAAATACCAATGTACAGTAAAACAAAATAAGGATCAACATCATCTCAAGCCAAGTCTTAGTCCCATGATCTCTTGTTCCTAAGAAACAATCATGTACCGGTAAAAGGAGTGTTTCCCTTATCACCACCTACATCAATAAAGTCTATTTGGGCCCAAAAACATGACCTAAATAGGGTGTTAGAAATAAATCCTTTTAGGAAACCACCAAAGTTCTGTTCCAATCATTCTATGAGTATATAGAGCAGTTTTGTATAGTAAAGGAATGCAGTATGTTATATGAACTCATAAGTAAACAACCCTACAAAAACTGGTATTCATTTATAGAGTGTACTAGATTCATTAGTAGTTTATTTACATAATGTATTTAAATTTTGGAATCCGTCCTAAACCTAACATCCCCCTCCCCCCACCATAGCAAGGTAAGAATAATAGAAGTCTATGAAGACATCATAATAAGTAAGTAAATTATGATCTCAATCTTGTGCTTTGACTTGGAAGATGTGTCATAGTTCCTTACATTTTATCATTTAATTTTAGCCTAAGTCCGTTCATGATATTCGTAGGATGTAATTCAAGTATCATTGTAGGTTTAATTCTACTGACATTCGATGAGTCTTTTCTCATTGGTCCTACTATGGAGCCCGATACTCACTATCGATATTGGTATAAGTTCAAGTGACAACGTCCTCAGTGGTCCTACTAGGGATCCCCAAGGTATCACTATATGTATAAGTTTATGTCAAATTAGTTCTTCCATGGTGGTCCTACTAAAGATCCCATGTTTCAATAATGATATATGAACAAAAACCCATCGATTCCATTCATGGAATTCTAAGCTAAACCCATGTATCTCCCAAGGTTCAAGGTATAATTTTCATGTGAGTCTGTTGTCAGCATTCTAAGCTAAACCCATGTATCATCCAATTATATTTACAATTTATCCATTTAAAATTAAATAATACATTTTAACCTGCATAACAATAAAAAACACTTCACCAAAATGTGGACACAAAAATTCCCAAGAAATAATCAAATGCTCACAATTGAAACACAACAACAATTTCAAATATAATCAAGTTCATTTAAACAACCCAAAAAGGGAAAAAGAAAGCATTCTAATTGAAATCCTTGGATGAAATGGCCAAACCAGTTATCTGAGGGAAATGAACCCGTGAGGTGGACCTTATCTATTCAAAAAAGACAAACACAACTTAATTCATTGAATTCATCATCACAACGAAATTAAAATAATAAGAAGAATCGATTTCATTTCAATGAAACATCATATTCTTGGGTTCATGAAACAACAAAACAAATAAAAACCTCAAAAATGAATGAGAGGAAAAATACCACCTACATAGATGCCTTATATCTGATATAATCCCATTACTAACCTTGAAGCAGCCTAGAATGACATAGATTGAGAGGAATCCAATGAGACAAATGGAACATCAATCAAGTTCCGGATGATGAAACTTGAGGATGAAATGTTCTTCTAGATCCTACTTGTTCACCCTACAGCTCCTCTATCCAGAAGAAGTGAAAATGATGCTACTACCCATTTCATGGTAAATTTTAGAAGGATATGGTGTGTATATTCATATACATGCTGTGTACATCATTTTACTATTCATCAATTTGCCGACATACATTACATGTCCTGCACCGACTTTTTCAACATGAATAAATGATATGTACTTAGGAGTAAAAGAGTTCAGTGACTTTATCATCTCTCCCACGCCAAAAAACCACACACTGTGTATCCCTATCATACATGGCCAAATGACATGGTGTGTACATAGGATTACACATCGTGTTCTACAAAAACATAAATTATTTCCATTTTTCCATATTTTCTAAAAAACAAATCAAATGAAAAAAGGAAGGTAGAAATAGTACCCCATAAGATTTATGGAGTTCTATCAAAATTTCCCCATAATCAAATTCATCAACGACCTGCCCTTCCAAGGGTGGTGATGAAATATACGAGAATATCATTGGACATTGAGCATGTACGTCGGCCTCCATCTCCCATGTCTCATCATGTACTCGGACATGATGCCATTGCACCCATTCAAGAAGAACTGACCAGCCTCATAGAACCTTCAGGCTTCTGTCAACTATAGGAATCAGATTCCCCTCAAAAGATGCAGCAACCTGGAGATCAACCTCCTCGGGCTGAAAAATATGAGATGAGTCTGAGTGATAGTGGCACAAATGAGATACATGGAAGACATCATGCATGGATTGGTACCTCAGAGGAAACTATAACTTATAGGTAACCGACCAGACTCATTCCAGAATCTTAATGGTCCGACATATCACGATAAGAGCTTACCTGGTCTCCTGATCCTCCTCTATACCTATCATGGTGCAACAAGTTCAAAAACATGATATCCATCCTTGAACTCAAGAGGTCGTCTCCGTCTATCTTCATAATAACTATAAAGAGACTACGCAGTGGCCATCCATATCTAAATAAAGTGAAACTACTCAGTAGTCTCTTGGATAGGACGAGTTTCCAGCATAGCCACCTATCCTGCCTCTAGCCAACACAATGGTGAACGACATGACCTACTGTACAAAGCCTCATATGGTGCACTATGAATAGTTGAATGGAAGCTATTATTATAGGCGATCTTAATCATGTGTATATGTTTCTCCCAATATCCTACAATGTCTAGGACACATGCACGCAACATGTCATCTAGCACATAAATTGGGTGCTCTCACTAGCCAGATGAATGAGAGTGGTAAACTGTTCTTAGAAGAACACGTGTACCTATTGCCCTATGAAATACCTTATAGAGATGAGACATGTAGTGGGAATCCCTATCTAAAAAGATTTAATGAGGAACACCATGATCTCATACCACCTCTTGAATATATAGCTTCCCAAACTCATCAAAACCAAAGGTCCCTATGATCGGAAAGAAGTGTGTGACCTTCGTATGCCTATCCACTCCAACCCAAACAACAATGTTACATTTTGGATACCCTGGTAACCCTGTTATGAAATGCATAGTGACATCATCACATTTTCCACTCAGGAATCGGTATCGACTATGAGATTATACTACGACTCTGATGTTCCACCTTCACCTGCTGACATGTAGAACACCTCATAACCAAACCAACTTCTTCTCAGTACATTCCCGACCACCAGTACTAATAGTGAAACTCATGGTACATATTGGTTACTCAGGGATGTATATACCTAGATGAATCCTGAAACTCTAACATTATCTCCTTCGTATATCCCATAGAACCCACACACATCAAAGGACACACAAAACTTCATACTTTCCTATCATCCATCCAGGAAGAAGGTATTCACCTTCCATACTCTCCCATAGAACTAGGCCTTCAGAATTATAAATTTTCCACATCCTAAATTTGTCTAGTTGGGTAGAGGTAACAGTCAAGGATGAAAGATAAGTCTATCATTGACTATTTTTCACCTCTAAATACAACTTAGAGAACAAATCCTTTAGCTTCTACTCACCAGTGGCCTCCTAAACTGCTTGTATCTGATCCATCATGCTCAGTGTATCATCCAATGCATTGCCTTTTTCACACTTTTATGAATGATGAAATTCAAATGACCGAAGGTATTCCACTTATCGCTTCTGTCTCAAATTCAAATCATGCTGAGTGAAGATGTATTTGAGACTTCTATGGTCTGTGTACACCAAAAAATTCTCCCCCAATTAATAATTTATCTATAATCACAAATCATGAACAACTATAGCCAACTCAAGACCATGTGTTGAGTAATTTCTCTCATTTGACCTCAAATGCCGAGTCAAGCATGAAACTACTCAATATCCCTACATAAGCGCTGCTCCCTTCCAAATACTGAATGCATCAGAGTAAAAAATGTAACCCTTTCCAAAACGTGGAAATAACAGTAACAGTGTTGAAGTCAAACATCCCTTCAACTCCTGAAAAGATGCGTCACAAAAATATGATGATTCAAACTTCACACCTTTCTTATTCCATACCATAATCGACACTGAGAAGCCTCAAAATACTTGTTTAGAACACATGTAGGAACTAGAGAGCCCCATGAAACACCTTACATCTAACAGTTTCTTAAAAAGATCTCAGGAAACTACTTCTCACACCTCTTCGGGGTCCACTGATACGCTTGTCTCTGAGATGATGAGATCTAGGAAGTGAATCTGATCCATCTAGAAGTGGCATTTTGTAAGCATAGCATATTACTATTGTCCTATTAATATATCCAAAATTTTCTCAATGTGTTTGGAATGGTAGTGTTGATAATGAGAATACACCACGATATCGTACACAAAAACCCCCTCAATGGAATCTATGTAAGGATGGAACACTCGGTTCATTAGCTCCATGATAACTGTTGGAATTTTCATGAGACCAAATGGGATAACCATGTACTAATAGAGACCTTACATGCTATGAAAAGTAGTATGAGGTATTTTTGTAGGTCGAACACATACATTGTGATATCTTGACCTCAAGTCAATAATCAAGAACACACGATCTCCTTGAATATGATCAAATCTGTCATCAATTAATTGTAAGTTATTATAGTTCCTAACCATAAAATAGTTTACTTTATGGTAGTTCACACATATCCTAAGGGTAAAATATGCCTTTTTTTGTGAAAAGGACCGGTGAACCCCAAGGTAAAGTACTAGTTAAAATAAAAGCATTAGATTCTAGATCATCCGACTTCCTCTCGAGCTCTTTCCTCTCCATCATATCCATCTTGTAATAAGAAATGGATATTGGTAAAGCACTTGGCAGTAGCTCGATAGTGAAATCCACCTCTCTTACCAGGGGTAATCCTATGAAGTAGTTTAGGAAAACTTCTCTAAAATAAACAACCATTGGAGGAAATCCTACCAAACATGTTCCTTGATAATCCAGATAAAAACATGTAACCATGGATGCTATTCCTCCCAGCCCACGATGCTCGGGACCCACTCAACTGTCCTGGACATCCCACTCTCCCTTTTATAGAATTATCTCCCTCTGGTGACATAAAAATCACCAGGCAGCTATAGTAGTAAATGAATACCTGATAGGATTCCAGATAATACATTCCATGGATGACATCAAACTCTAACATTTAAGATGTAGAGATCCCAAAATAAGTTACCCCCATCATCCTCAAGGAGAATTACTTGCACATACACACACTTGTGGTTCTAATCCATAGTAGATATTCTGGCTTCATAACATTCTCAAAATTATTAACACAATTCCCAATGATCTCTAAAATAGAAATAGATATAAAAATATGCATTACAGTAGTGTCAAAAATTGTAGAAGATAAAACAAAGACTACTAGAATAGTACCTATAACAGTAGAATGTCTGAGATCCTCCTCCTATTGGGTATGTTGAAATAAATATGTCTAACCTATATTGTGGCTGTATGAAACAACCAGGGTACCCTAAGAATACCAGCCCTACTGTCACCGAATCTGTGGGTCTGGCTACCATGGCCACACCCACCTCCATGTCCTGCATTCCCTGACATATTCCATTTTCTAGACTGGTGAAAATCTACTAAACCAGCTCCTATATGTGAAGCCTGTATAGAAACTCTCTCACTAGCCATGGTTGGAGATGTCCTACTGAAGTAATATAGATGGGCCATCATTTCAATATCTCGAAACTCAACTGGGACATTCGGGCACTGGGGCCTCAGATGTCCCGGCCTACCACACCGGTATCATCTTACCTGACTACCAAAAGAAATGTTCGGTCTACTCATAACCCGATGAGAAAACTCAATACAATAATTCATTCTACCCATCGAGAATGTACTAGATCTTGTTGCTGAAATGAATGAGATTGTAGCCCTAGATTCCCGTAGGTTGCACTCAGTAATTAGTGCCTGCTTTATAATTGTAATGATATAAGGTAACCTGAAGACATTCACCTAGGATCAGTTGTAAAAACTATGACCATCCTCAAATCGTCTAGAATTCTATATATCATCACCCATCAGAATATGTGGGAATTTTTGAAGCTCAGTAAATTTGGATAAATAATCCTTAAATAATAGTGTTCCCTACTCCAAGTGCATGATATCTCAGGTTCAATGGGACCTCAGTGTCTCGAGAAAATAATAATTCTAGAAGTTCATCAAAAATTTTCCCATGTCGTATCCCGAGGAATCCCTTACATAGATATAACATCCGTCCATCTCTAGGGTGAATCATGAATCATATATGTCATGAGGTTGACCATCCTCTCACGAGGAGTCTCTATATACGTAATGACATTTATCACTGACTTCGTCCATGATTCTGTAGCCTGTGGTCCACCAAACCCTAAAAATGCTGGTGGATATTTCAGTAGGAATATATGTGTCAGCTCTGCAATAGATGCGGAAGCCTACAGTCCTCCTTGGAAGGTCTGCATGAACCTCACAAAACCTTATTAGAACTATGTGTCTACACCCGAATCTGGTATAATGGCTGGTGACGTAGCTAGAAAAACTAGAGGATCCATCAGTAGCACATTGCCTACTAGCTCTGGTGTATACTCACCACCAATCTCTCTGTGCACTACTCGAGGTCTTGGTGGTGTTATTTCTATGTAATGCCTAGATCACACACCTCAACACAAGTTTAATTAAGGGAAAACTACATCACAAAAGTGAAAATCTGGATAGAGATGGAAAAAATCTCAGGTTTTTCAAAATAGAATAACATAGAATGAATAACTCCTTACACATATTTTTATCCTAATACTTTACAAGGTCGTGTACCTTTTCCCCAAATAGGTGTGTAACACCCCATTTACACGGCATGTATTCCAAGAAACAAGACATGTACTTGAGTTTTCTTCCAACTTAGGTTCAACCACATGACATGAATTATATGGTTCTACCAGTGTAAGATAACACGAAGTATATAACATAAACACAACATGTAAATTTTAAAATTTTCATCCACCCACGTTGTTGTTCACACGTCTATATAAACAGTCGAATTCTACATGGCGTTTACTTGAGATACCCAGCATGCTATAGTAAAATTTCTGCAACTTTTGTTCAATCCTCACACAAAAGGTTACATGGTCAAACATTACACGGTGTGTACATAGGGTAAACTCGGTGTCCTTCTTAATTTTTTACCACATTCTTCCCCACACATGAAGAACAAAAGGCCAATTTAAGATACACTACATGATATGTATACTAGAACTTTTAGAATAGAAACTGCAGATCTCCTAGAAAAATCATGCCCTACCGAGAAACCAACAAGCTAGGTGCCAAATTCTGATCCATGAGGGCCCATACACCCAACAAAACAAAGTTTGGAACCATGAAGAAGATATCATACTACAATTTTAGATAAAAAATATGAGTCATGATCGACTAACTTGCTTTCCAAGAGGGACAAAATTCCTCAGAAACCAATGTTTGATATCCATTTAATCAAAACCATAGCACATACCAATAAACCTATCACAACCGCAATCATAAATAACTCATCATCATTAACAACATCATTTGATAAATAATTCATCCTAGATTACATGAGATAATTTATGTAATGGGATTCTAACAAGTGCCTATATTGTGCATGAAATGGAATACTCTCACCTCATCGGGTTGCAACAAATTAGAACCCCAAATTCATCAATAGTAATACCATAATTCCAGTGTGTCACATTATATTGAAATAAAATCAACTGTAATAGCTCAAAATCTAATGATCACAAGTCAATTCGTGGAAATGTGGAATTTCCTTTTACACGGGAAAGCTACAACTGAGAATAGTTTATTACCAAATCCATTTTTCATTCCTACCCATCATATTGGATCCAAATAGTAAGTCAATGAAAAAATAAATCCTTTGATACCACATTGTAACATCTTTACCTGGCTTACCAATTAACCGATTGCAGGACTGGTTTACCACATGGCCAAAACTACAATTCCCCAAACACTATATATTTTCGACTAGCAGCGAAGGCTTAGGGTGTGATAGTAGGGAAACTATTCCCTCATTGGAAAAGTGTAACATAGTGGAATAAATAGTAACAAATAGTAGAAGCGGTAAACAACATGAAACTGAAACAAAATATCCAAGGACTAATAGATAAATATCTATGTCTCAACCATATAAAAGATAATATATCATATTATATGTTATAAGAAAGAAACCAAAAAATGAAACACTAAAATCATGTTTAATACGATACCAAAGTACAGTAAAACCAAATGATACTCAACATAATTGTAAGAAAATTATTGGTCCCATGCACTACTTATCCTAAGAAACATTCCAGTACCTGTAAAAAAAAACATTCCCCTATCGACACCTACAGCAATATAGTCTATATGGGACCAAAAACATGCCCAAACAGGGTGTGAGAATTGAATCCCAATAGTTAACCACCAATGGTCTGTGTCAATCTATCTCTGAGTATATGCAATATTTGTTTATAGTAATGAAACGAAGTAAGTAGTATGCACTAAAAATTAAACAACTATACAAATACTGTTATTCCTTTCTATTGTTTACTGTATTCGTTAGTATTTCATTTACATGATGTATTTAAATTTTTAAAGCTGGCCTATGCCTAACAACCCATCTTTTATCAAAGTAAGAACAATAGATGTCTTAGAAGACCTCTTTATAAGTAAGTAAAGTATGAACTCAAGATTTTTCTTTGACTTGGGAGACATGTCACAATTCCTACCATTTAAACATTTAAGTATTACATGAGTCAGGTCTCGAGATTCCTAAGTATGAATTCAATTATCACTGTATGTTTAATTCTACTGATATCCTACGAGTCTATTCTCAAGGATCCTATTAGGGATCCCAAGTATCACTCTCGATGTTTGTATAAGTTTATACGAGTCTATTATATGTGTTCTTACTAGGTATTCCCAAGGTATCACTCTATGTATAAGTTTATTTGAATTTATTCTATCTGTGGTAGTCTAACTAGGGAGCCCAAGTGTCGCTAAAGACATAACAAAAAAACATCTCTTGTATGTCTATTATGTTCTATGATGAACCCACGTATCACAAAAGGTGAAAGGTAAAATAGTCATGTGAGTCCATTAACGATGTTCTAAGATGAACCCATGTACCCCCAATGCTATTTTCCATTTAACCATATAAAATTTGATAAAATATTACAACCTTCTTAACAAAAAAACATGGCATGGAAAAGAGGCAACCACAATCGCAAATTCATAATAAAAATCTCACAATTCAGACATAACTGAAATTTCTGATATAATCAAGTTCATTTAAGAAACCCAAAAAGGGGAAAAGAAAGCATGCCCATTGACATCCAAGGTAGAAATGGGAAAACCAGTTACCTGAGGGAAATACACCCAGGGGGTGGCCCTCAACCAATCAACAAATAAAAACATGATTCAATTAATTTAATTAATTATCACAAAACATTTATATAATAACATGAATTAATTTCCATTAAATGAAACACCCTATACATGGGTGTGTGGCACAATGATATTGTTAATTCCACTTTAAGATTTATAATTCTGATTTCAATGATAAATTTCTGGAAATAACGAATGAAGAATAAAATCAATTTAGAAATAAGATAAACAATATTAGATTGAATCGAGGTGGTAAAGATCCCGACCAATAGTTTATTAACTTTTAACAAGTTTGGGGATTAAATATCAACCCACTCCACCTTAAACACCATAGTGGAATGGTGTTATTGACTGGTGGAATCGTACCATGTTTGACATAGTAAGGTCAATGACGAGTCGTGCATATATTTTATTATCCTTTTTATGTTATGAATTACAAAATATATGATATATATTAAACTGATTGACTAATATAGTGGGAAATTACATTACATTCAATTTATAGGGTGGAAAGAAACTTGTTTTTTAATATACATGTATATGGGATTGTGAAGTGAATGTTAAGGTAATATCAGGAATCAATCTAGCACCCTAAGGATAAAATCTATCATTATAGTATATCCTCAGGGAAAAAAGGATACAAACTTTAAAACCCCTTACAAAAAAAATTGAATATTTCCAGATATTAAATATTTATTCAGAGGGAGAAAATGATCAAAATGTATAGTGGGAGAAATGTTGACTTTGAGGAAGTTGATTCATATGATACACAGTAGTTGCAACAATAATAGATTCCACCGCTCCTCGTAGAATATATAGTTCTTAAAACACATGTACTACATAGTAGAAATAAAAAGGTTATAAAATCACAATGATATTGGTTTCTAGTCAAAAAATATGGTGGCTCATTATTGGTTGAAAATTATGAATATATCTCCAAGAAAGAGTCAGCTAAGTGACTAGAATATGTAAGATGAAAAGAATTCTTGAATTCCAAAATGGATTCCATGTTTTAGAATAATGTTTCGGTTTTCTTCAATGCTCCAGTTGATGTAAATCCAATAAGTTTAAAATGGTTATTCAAGATAATAAAGGAAATGGATAGTAAGGTAAATACCTATAAATAAATTCTTGTGTATAATGGATTTTAATAACATCAATGGATTTCCTATGATTAAAAATTTTCACTAGTTTCCATTTTTAAATTGATCTGAATTATAAATGTTATAAGAAGCATACCATAACTATAAAATTGGGAAGACGGATGTCAAAACATATCTACATAATAGGATAACACATGATAATTTATAGATGACATAATAATAAGGGTTTCCGACTCAAGGTGATTCCAAAATTATTCAAATGTTTCTGATAACCATTTATGGATTGAAGAAGTATTCTTTGTCATGGAACATTGAATTAAATTAATCTTAAAAATGATATGGTTTCATTAAAAATCTATGTGATCCATTTTTTTACAAGAGTCATAGTGGGAATAATTGTGTTATCCATATAGTATATTATGATGAAAAATATCTCATTGGAAATAACATACCAGTATTACAGTATTTTATGGACTTGTTATACAAGTGTATCTTTATGATGGAATTTTGTGAATGAGCCTATATTATAATGATTAAGATAATATTGTATCGATCCAAGGGTCTTCTTGGACTACGTAAAAATTTATACATTGACAAGATATTAAATTGATTTAGTATAGAACAATTCAAGAGGGTATTGCTTCTATTCCCACGTGGTGTATATATTTCTAAGAAAACGTTTCCTCTGACATATCCTGAGAAAGAGATAATGATTAAGAACCCATAATCTTTAGTGATAAGATCAATAATATATTCCATTTATGTAGTAGATTTGTTGTTTCCTATGTAGTGATCATAACAAGCAGTTATCATGTTAAACTAGGTTAATAATATTATTATGTTATCATGACTATCCTCAATTATCTAAGAAGAACTAAGTATATGTTTGTGGTTTTTTGGAGTAGATGATGATTTTTTCATTAGGGGTTATAATGATGTTAGTTTTCAAAAGATCAAAATTGTCTAAATTCACAGTCAAGGTATGTTTTATGTCTCAACAAGGGAGTTGTGAGCTAGAGTATTTCAAAGTAGACAATTGTCATTGATTTTATAGTGGACTATGAGTATATAGTGTCTTCTCAATAATCTAAGAAATCTGTTTGGATACAAAGCATTTTCTAGTATCTTGATGTGCTACCTAGATGTAAATAACATATCAAATTCTATTTTGATAATACCGTAGCAGTGTCATGTGAATATGATCCATGGTTACACCAATGGGAAAATCACATAATCTAAGAATATCACCCTTTTATGTATTTTTCTCCAAGGGGTGACGTTTCAGTATGTGGATTTCCCAATGAAGAAAATATGGTGGACCCATTAAATACAGACCTATCTTAGCAGAATAATTACTATCATGTGAGGGTTAGTGGATTGAAGGATGTCAGCAGTTGGATCTAGTGCAAGGGGGAGTATGTTAGAGTTGGTTCCCTATAACAAAATTTTGTTTACTTTATGATTACACAGATTCATAGTTTTAAATATTAATAAACTTTTTATAACATCTTGATTGTTATTTAATATAATATAGTATGTGATTATGTTTTAAGAGTAGTTTTTCATACTAGAATGTCATAGAAGTTGGCCACTATGATGAGAACCTAGATGTACCATGATTTTATTGTAAAATATATGTTTTGTTACATGATGATATCATTTTAATGGAAAAAATTATAAAGGATATCATGAGTGGAGACTCTTATGAATTTGATGAACCTTATTATTGTGTACACCCTTGGAAATATCTAGTTTAGTTTGTTAATGTAATGAGACCCACCAATAAGATATCCACATTTTTATGTGTCATTAGATGTTTCAATCTATATATGTTTATATTGATCCATATACTTTAATATTATTATTAACTGTTATTATAAGTTGTGTACTCTATTGTATTGATGAAAACCGTGATGGCATATTTTTTGTTGTGATGTAGGGTATATTGGTCATGACACATGTAATATTGCATTGACGCATAATGTGAGATAATATTTTTTCCTCCTGTTATTAAAACATAATTTGAAATCTTAGGCCCTTGGATGGAAATTATATAGCCTAAAAAATACATGTCCCTAGTATTCTATATGAATGTTTGATATATAGAAATTCTATTAATGAAACATTGAGCATATAGGTTGATGGAACTAACATGAAACCTACATGATTAGTGATATCTATATAAAGGGAATATATTCCATATTGATAATATTTATGAGTTATTATATCATAATGACATTAAATAGTTTCTCTATGCTTATATTTTCATGTTGTTAGAGGCTAATAATGGGCTTTAAGATACTTCTCCTAATGGAATTGATAAATAATCCTGGAGGGCCACACACTATGTGTGTCAAGAAACCTAGATAAATGAAATATTATTATTTGTTATTTAATAAGGTGATAAGATTTTATTCCCACATTTGGTTTTATAATTATTCAGTTTTTTAGATTTCAATTATCATGTCACCCGTTATTTAATAGAATATAATTTTAGGGGAATATTTAAAAAATTTATATATTCTATTTAATGAATATAATATGTAACAGCTCATACCTCCCCAATCCATTACATTGTGGAAATATGGAGTTTGAGGTGTTCTGTGTGGTAATGGTAGCTCATTTTGGTAGTTTTTTCAACATCCAATTTTTCAAATTGTAGCTAATATGACAAAGAGTCATCCACAAGTAGGTGTCAATGGTAGCTCATCCCAATGAGGTATTGTGTCGATGACTTGCAATAGTGAGTTGATGATGGTGAGTCACTGATGGTGGGTCACGATGGTATGCCACAATGGTGAGACACGATGGTGACTCATATAATGGCGACTCACTGAACGGTGACTCACTAAACAAAGACTGACTGAGCTATTGCTTTCCAAATAGTTACGTACTAAATGATGACTCATCAAATGGTGAATCAAAATATGGTGACTCTCCATTAGTATTTCATCAAAATTAGCTCACACCATTGAATTTCTTGTGGTGAGTCTTCCATCAATGATCCACCCATAGGTGACCTGTCATAGGGACTCACCCAATGGTGATTCATTTCCATAGTCTCTCAGATTCTAGTTTTTTTAGATTCCCCACTTTAATGATTCCATTGACAAAAATTGAGTTTAATACCATTTCTATTTTCTTTAGAATTTATTTAAAAGGTTTAAAAATATTTATTAAAATCCCTAATTCTTGGGATGCCAATATATAGTCAAAAAGTGTGTCTTTGGTTGTGATCCGACTTTATTTCATTCAAAATCATCTCATCCATTGATATAAGATCTGGTTTTTCTAAAGTTGATATTATTTCTCCATTGAGTTTTTTATCGTCACTCTTCCTAGAATGTGTCAATAGAACATGTCTTTTATAAGACTATGTGATCATTTTGGTACAATTGAATCACATTTCGCTGGAGCCTTGTGCAACCACTTTCTTTACACAAAGAGGAGGTTCTGATCGTCTATTCTTTGAGGTAAGGATTCTATCATATCTCTTTTATTTGGTTACCATGCAGGGTGGGTGTAAAAATGTTTTCCATGTGAATACAGTTGAATCAAATTTTATTTAAGGTAATTGAATTGGATTTAAACAAATTAACAAGGTCTGGGAAAAGTGATATAAGTTTTAGTTTTGTGGTTTACTGATATTGTGAGTTATATGGGTTGTATTTCTACTAAAAATAATGGAAGTTTGTTGGTATTGGGTTTTTCACTCGTGATAACTTGTAATGGATTGTTATAAGTCATGTGTTGAATGTTTTTATATAAGTAATTGATTAAGAATGTATATTCATTTAAATGAATGGATTCCTTAGGATCAAAATTTCTCTTTGATAACCCCTGAATTATCAATGTAGAATTAAAGAAATAGTGTTTGTTAAATTTGAATACAATCTACTTTGACAGGAGTGGTAGTGTTTTGTGTGGTGTTTAGTTTTGTCTTATGCCTTGTGTGGTTGTGTGGTGCTGGGGTTGAGAGTGTGGCTATAACATTGAGTGATATGGGTGGTGAAAAAGAATACCATGTTTAGAAATATATTGATTATGTAATGGATGGAATGTTTTCTGGTGGAAGGGATACAATTTTCAGTTTTCATATGTTTATGTTATAGGTTGTGATGGGTATAGTGTGGTTATACTATGGGGATGCAAGGTTTGGTTTTAATGAGATGTGATTTGAGGTTTGGCTCTATTTTGGGGGTTTTTATGTGGATACGATGGATTAGGCTGAATGAAATTGAAGAATGATGATGGTAGTGGTTGGTATGAGTGTTAAACAAAATGGAAATATGATGTGAGATGCTTAAATGTGGTTCTTCTCTCTCTATATTTCACTTACCTTGGTTAACTTGATGCTTTTTGTGGTTGGTAGTTTTGCAGGTATGGATGGAATGAATACATTTTTTCTTATATAAATAATTAGAATTGGTTAAATGAGTTGGATGAGGTTATTAATTGAGTTTTGGTTTTTTAGCTATAAATTTAGAGGTAACAATAAAAGAAATTATTTGGGATGGTTTTTTGTTTAGGAGAAACCCTTAGGTTGGGATGTAGGTTTGATACCTATATATATACATGTACTTCCTTGTGATTTCTATATGCACCCACCCTAGTTGAGAACTATGTGTTGAACACCCCCATTGTCTTGAGGGGGGTTTACTTTTCCTAACATCATGGTGGGAGGATGGATGGATGGTTATTGGATCTTCCCTCCACCCTCCTCTATGCATTGGTAGTCCAATAATCATCGGGCAGGTTATGGTGATGTTTTGAGGCCCTTGTGTCTAAGGCTGAGGTGTTATTTCCCATGTGTCTATGGGATGAGGTGTGGTGTGTTTTGCCAAGTGACATCGAGATGTTTTATGGTTATGAAACAGGTGTCAATGGGAAGGATGTGGTATGGTTTTGTCCTAGGTGTGTGTGGGTGGGATGCTGTAAGCTTCATATTCCCAGGTTGTGGCACTATCTATAAGGCTCAGGTGTGCATGGTAAGGTTGTGACATTGGGATTATGGAAGAGTGTGGAAGCTCCAGGATTTTTTCCTTTAGGTTATGGGTATTTAACAATTGGGAGGTGGTTTTGGGTACCCAATCATTGATGTGCTTATTATATTACTTTACATGACTTGTGTTATTTGGTGATCATGCCTTGGTGCGGTTGTGATGACCAGTATTACTTATTTAGAACTATAATATTGTATTGGTTTTCTCACTGGGGCATTGGTACGCTTCCCCCACTTATGCATGATAGACCTTGGATTATCCAATATAGTATACTTGAATTCTCACCCTACATATATAATATTTTCTTCAAGTTTGTAGGAGGATTTTGTAGACCGTGTTGGACCTTACTAGCTTAGAATTTGGGATTACTTTTGTATCACTACTTATCCTTGTTTTTTGTATTTACATTGGAGACTCATGTTTTGAAATAGTTATATTTCTGAACATGCGTGTGGGATAGATTTTGGATTTATTTCATATATGTATTAATATTTTTTACAGTTGATACATCTTATCTCCCAATCGTGGTTACTTTAAAAATGGTAATGCCTCCAATTTTGTGAGATTTTATTCCCTTGGTGTTGGTCACCACCCTGAGGACTACTAGAGGTGGGACTCGGAGTTCATTATCCATATTCCTTCATTTTTAGGCTAAGAAGGGCATCATTTGGGGGAGGGGAAAGGACATAATGGTATTGGAGGTGATTTTTGAGATATATGATGGAAATTGGAGTCACGCATAACGATGATTTCATGGGTTGGTAAGGATGTAGAGTTAGGTGATCTTTGTGCATGACATAGTCCATGGAAGACTAGATATAACATGGGGTTTTTGGGCCCCCTATTATTCTATGCATGCACTCTAGGCCTACCGTAACACCATGTGAGGTTTCACCGTTTGTAGGGTAGATACACATAGAACTGTATATGAATAATTATGGCTTGTGTTCCCATTTTAATTTTGTGTCCTGGGGAACGTTGAATCAAATAACCATAAAATTAGTTGAAATGAATATTAAATAAATTTCCACACAACATGGGATTAGTAATTCCTTGTTATCCTTTTCATCTATGCCACCCAATCATCATCCACATCTAGTACATTGAGTATAGGTTCAGTAAGATGACCAAGTTGACTAAAGAAAGGTTGATTCAGCCAAAGAGGATGGTAACTATAAGAATATGTTACATCCTTTCCAGCTGAAGGACATTGAAAAGTATAAGGGTATACTTTTGGATATAGAAATAGAGATATGGATTGATGTTCTTGTGATCACCATTAGTTTCATTTGGGCTTTAACATAGTAATGAGTTCCGCTAGTAGTGATCCAAAATGTGGTGATATGAGCACCAGTGTTGGATTCTATACCTAGGGGAGTGGAAAAGGCTGATATTCTATGGGATGATTAATTAGAGAGATCTCAGATAAATTCCGTTATTTGACCACGAAGGCTTAGAAATGGTAGGAGTTACTCTCCTTCCAACATGGGAGTATTTTGGTAAAGAGTTGGGGATAATATTCAAGTATCATATTTGTTTTTCCCTGGAACTCTTTTTGGTTGAGGAGTATCATGTGGGATTCATAGTGGAGGAACTTCATCCACTTCTCTAGAACACTGTTACACCCATCACCTTAATGACATACATGGAGGTCCACAATAAGGTGATGTTTGTTTAGAGGATGCACTCATGAGGAGGTCTACCATGTGAGGGGAGACAATAAGGCTCTTTATAGAGAAAGGATACCAAAAAAGGTATCAAATGCTACAACCTTATTAGTTTTAACCAATACAGAGTCGACCTCATCCATTTCCATTTTGGGTGTCAGGTACTTGTGGTTTTCTCATGAAAATGGTACTGAGGTTTTCACTATGGATATCATGGTCATATTTAGAGTTAGTGACTGGTGTCCATTAAAGATCAGTATGGTTGAGGTGGGAATGTTCAGCACCCACCTCACCAGCAATTCCCACCTAGGCTGGTTCAGTAGTAGGGTCAAGAGGCTCATGCTACATTGAGGGGTGATAGAGAAGGTGGAAGCCGACAATAGGTTCTTCCACAGAGACCTCAACCTAGGAATGGTTGGGTAGGCATTCATCATAATATGGGAAGAGGAGTTGGGCTTGGTATGTTACATGTCGCAGTGGAAACATATTTATCAGGACCAAAGATCATTCAAGGTAAGATAAGCTTAGTTAGTACTCTAGTTTGTGAATTGTTTTATTATAGATATTCAAAATTATTTTTATTTCTCAATTTTTCCCATTCTCTGGGACAATACGTGGAGAGACTTTATGTGACCATGGAGATGAGTATGCCAGTAGGAGGTCAGACTAGATTGTTTGATATATGCCAGGGATGTATACTAATGATGGGGTCGCATCATTCTTATGGGGAAATATTTTTTAAATAGATGCATCCATGTGATGATAATACATTGAGTAATTGTATTGTATTCATTCCATTATCAACTACATCTAGAGTAGAGTCTTGTTTTTAGTCAGGGATGGACATCATGTGGTTTTCAGTGTCATGCAGAGTTTTCAGACAGGCAGTTGACATGTGGAGATTCTTCCTTCATTGTTGGTCGAGATGTCAGTAGAATCCGTTGATGATTAGACATAAGAGGATCCCATTATTGTTGGGGAGTTCATAAATGTCTTCCATGAGGAGTTTGTGAATCTACCCCCATTGAAGTGATGTTGAGTTAGGGATAGACTTTCATCCCAGTGATTGTACGATTTTCATTGGATCCTTGTTACATAGAAACATCCAAGTCATGGGAGATGAGAATTCAAATTGATGACCTAATAAATAAGGGATTATTGGGCACAATGTGTCACCATGGGGTGGTGTAGTATTTTTTCAATGAAGTATGATGGTGGTCTGAGGTAGTGCATTGACTACATGAGATCAAATGATGTAATAGTCACTAAATATAACCCTATCCCAAGGATAGATGATAATTTCAACTAGCTGAGGGGAGTGAGTCAGTTCCCTAACATCAAAATATGTTTTGGATATTACTAGATGATGGTAATGGAGGGTGATATCTTGAATACTACCTTCATGTGCATGTATGGTATCTTCAAGTTTGTGTTTATGTTGTTTGGTGTTATGAATACACTAGCCGTGTACATGGGGGTCATGAACTCCATATTTCTTTAGTTCCCAGACTAGTTCATCAATTAATTCATCGATGAGATCCTGATCTACTTAGATTTCAAGGGGGATCATGATGAGCATCTCAGGACAATAATATAAAGTATTTTACGTTTCCACCTATACAAAAAGTTTTCTATGTGTATGTTTTGGCCATGAGAGATGAATTTCATAAGATATATGGTGTCACATCTGGGTGTAGTTGTGGACCCATTTATGGTTGATGTAGGTATTTATTTGTATGTCCTAAAGAATGTTTCATAGGTTCGATGTTTTCCCATTCTGGAAGGATGTTATTGGAGATTGGTTCCCGATTTGTCTTGAGATGCTACTTCATTGACATCTCTGGCCGGGAAATACCTTGCTTTTTCACAAACTGAGCAGTTCCACGAAACATTCAACTTTCAGAAGGGAAGTTAGTTCAGTGATCCAATGCTCTTATTTCTAGAGGAATAGGTGATGTTCGAGGTCTTTTGAGATTCTTTCCTTCTATGCATGCGATGCTTGCTGATCCAATAGCGGGGAGTGATCTTTTAGGGGTCCTAGTTCTCACATCCCGAAAAACGTAACTCTGCAACCCATGATCTTGAACTAGTAGTGGTTGTCTTTATTCTAATCTTTTGGTGGAATTACCTATTTATGGAGCACTTATTAGTCCTCAAAGATGACATGAACATCAGGTACATATTTTCCTAGAAAGATATGATCGTGCAATAGTATAGGTGGATAGAGTTTCTCTTGGACTGTGACATCAAGATCTCTTATAGCTCGAGAAAGGGGAATTTTTTGGCTGATTCTTTGAGATAGAAGTCATAGAAGAATATAGTTTGGGAGTATTCATACAATTGGAAGGTGATGGGGGAGTTGGAATCCTTTCACAGAAATGCAAGGGAGTATAGTGGTAGATGATCCTTATTTTAAATGTTGGTGTAGTCCTCTCAAAAAAAGAAGTTGGTTGAGTATAGTGGGCTGACTCGGAGGAAGAGAAGATGAATGATCACATTGGCCATGGTGATTTTCAAGAAAGATGGTCAGAGGATAATCAGAATCAAATTTTGTTCCATGGGAGGCTATTTTTTCTATTGTCCATGTGTGAGGTAGTTCTTTGTGAGTTTCGTATCTCACCCTTATAGGTACACCTAGTAATTTCAACAATGTGCCATGGATTGATAGAGCATATTTAGTGGTTCGAGATGAAACATATGGTAGATATGTTTTTTGTAATGTCCCAGATCTAGATGCCACTAAAAGGTTCCATGTACCTTTTTGGTCATATGGCCTCAAATTTATTTCACCAAACACCAGAGGAATCCGACTAGTAGAAAGGGACAAGGGTTTGATAGTGGGAAAACTATACCCTCAATGGAAGAGTGTAACACAACAAAATAAATAATTACAATAGATGAAGCAATAAAAAATAAGAAACTAAAGTAAACAACTCATGATTTAAGAGCATGATAACTAGTAGATATATAATATCAAAATAATGTAGCATGTCACATGTTATATGAAAATATTGAAAACAGGATATACTGGGATCAGGTAAAATACCACACCCCTATAAAGTAATACAAAATAAGACTCAGTAGTATCTCAATCCAAGGCATGGTTCCATGCTCTACTACTCCTATGAAACAATCAACTACTTGTGAATGGATCCTTTCCCCGATCGATACTTGCAACAATTTATCCAGTTTGGGCCAGAAAACAAGACCCCGATAGGTTACGAAAAATGAATCCCATTAAGAAGCCACTAATGTTTTGGGTTAATCAATTAGTGTGTATATGCAGCAGTTGTGTATAGTAATGTAATGTAGTAAAGTAGTACGCACCCAAAAGTAAACAATCCTAAAAATACTTCTATTTATTTATAGTGTTTACTATATTCATTAGTAGTTAATTTACTTAAATTATTTAATTATCATAACCTATACTAAGCTAGACATTCCACTTCTCAAATAATGAACAAAAGAAGTCTTAGATGATAACTTAACTAGTATGTAATGTCTGAAAACAAACATGTGCTATGTCATGGAAGACCTTCCACAATTCCTTCCATTTCATCATTTAAGTTTAAAATTTGTCCATTCATGACATTCCTAATTGAGATTTATTGTATCACTATATGTGTAATCCAAATGAAATCCTATGAGTCTGTTCTCATCAATCCTACTAGGGAGCCCATGTTTCACTCTGGATGTTGGTATAATATCAAACTAGTCCTTCCTTAGGGGTCCTACTAGGGAGACCCATTGTATAAATCTATGTATAATTTTATGTTAATTTTTTCTGTCCCTATCAGTCCTACTAGGGATCCCAAGTGTCACAAAGGACCTATAAATTAATACCTCTCAAGTCTATCAATGTTGTTCCATGGTGAAACATGTATCACCCAAGGTGCAAGGTATAACTGTCAAGCGATTTAGTTAATGATGTTCTAAAATGAACCCATGTATCACCCAATGCTATTTACCATTTATCCATTAAAATTTAATATCACATTACAAACACACTATCAAGAAAAACATTGCATGACAAGGGTTCAAACACAAACCCATATTCATAATCAAATTCTAACAATTCTAACACAATTTGAAATTTCATAAAATAACCATGTTCATTTTAAACATCCCCTAAAGGGAAAATGAAAGCATTCCCATCGATATCCTTGAGAGAAACGACCAAACCAAAAACTAAGGTAAACACACCCACAAATGGCCCTTAACCAATCAACGGTGCTAAGAAAGATTCTATTCAATGAATTCACTATCACAATAGCATTTGAAAACAAGAAGGTTCAATTTACATTAAAGGAAACACTCAAAACATGGGTGTGTGGAACAACAACACATATTAACATTTTTACAAGTAGCAAGAGGCATGGGACCACCTACCTCAATGTTTCACAAGAATCATAAACAGACACCGGTCCGTGAATCGGCCTAGAATAGAATACATATAAGATAATATGTAAAACAATCATCCTTTAATAACTTCCTTAAGAATAGAAATCATCAAGAAAAGATCAACGGGAAGAAATATCTTTCTGAGTGGAATCCAACGAGACCAATAACACATGAATTGGGTTCAAGACGATAAAACAGGATTTGGAAATATCCTTGCGGCTCCTTCTTCACCCAAAAGCCCATCTATCCCAAATAATAGAAAACAAGGCTACTACACATTTTAAGCCAAAATTTAGTTATACATGCAGTGTAAATCCATATACATGATGTTTACATCATTTTAATATTCAAAACATTTCCAACATTCTTAATACGTCCCTCATCGACTTGCCAAAATGACTACATGGAGTGTACTTAGAAGTACATGGCGTGTAGTGGATTTTTCTACTCCCCCAGGCCAACAACCTCACACACACCGTGTCTTCAATTCTTAAGCTGCCAGATTACATAATGAGTACATAAATGTACACAGCCTGTTCTACTAAAAATTATCATTTTTTCAAATTTCCTTTTTTCCCTAAAAACAGAACAAAGGAAAAGGAAAACGAAGAACATTATGTCATAAGAATAACATGGTTTTTAAATTCATACCCCCATAAAGAAATTCATCTCTGAAATTACCATTCTGATGGTGGTGAAGGGATTTTTTTAGAATAAATTGGTCCACTAAGAATGTACAACAATGTCCCTCTCCCAGGTCTCATCCTATACTCAGTCATTATTCAACAATACCAGTACAAGAGGAACTAGACGACTTCAGAGAACCCTCGTTCTCCTATCAATTATACGAATCTGATTCTCCTCAAATGATGCATCAACCTAAAGCTCAAATTCCTCATGATGAAATACGGGAGACGAGTCTATGTGTTACCAGTGCAACTGAGATACGCGGAAGACGTCACGCATGGCCTAGTACCTTTGAGGAAATTGCAACTAATTGGAAACTCATCTAACTCATTCTTGAATATCAAATGGTCTGACATATTATGGTGAAATCATTCCCTAACTCTTGATGCATCTGTGTCAAAATATCTGTGCGAATTTATGAAAACTCGTTCCACGAACTCAAACTCCAAGTGACATTAATGACTATCGACAAAATATTTTTGATTAGACTGTGCAGTAGACATCTGTCTCTGAATCATGTGAACTTGTTCAGTAGTTTCCAAAACAAGATGAGGTCCCAACATTGCTACCTCTCATGCATCCATCCAACAAAGGGGTGATCGGAATGGCCTACCATACATAGCCCAATATGAATCCATCTTAATAGTATCCTAGATGTTTATATTATAGGCGAACTCATCTAGGGGTATATGTTTCTCCCAAGATGCCTTAATGTCTAGAACAAATGCACACAACGTTCCCTCTAACACCTGAATTGTACACACTAACCTACCATTTGTCTGAGGGTTTTATGTTGTGCTCAGAAGAACCTGTTTACATAATGCCCTCTAAAAAATCTTCCAGAAATGATTCGTAAAGTGGAAATCCCTATTGGAAAATACAGAACATGGAACCCCCGGAATTCATACCACCTCTCAAATATATAGCTTCCCATGCTCATCTGCTCCAAAAGACTCCTGAATGGGAATGAATTGAGAAACCATCGTAATCCTATCAAATAGAACCCACACAAAATTTTTTCCTCTAGGCGACCTAAGTAACCCTATCCCGAAAGACATCAGGAAATCCTCCCATTTCAACTCAAGAATGTTAGCTTCTGTAAAAGTCCAGTCGGCCGCTAATGTTCCACCTTTACCTGCTGACTGGTCAAACACCATGTAATAATACCAACTACATTACACTTCTTCCTCGGCAACCACTACTAATAGCATAAGTCGCGATATATCTAGGTGACACTTGTAACACCCTATGCTTCCACGGTATGTTTCCCTTTGAATGACGCAGTATCTTGCATTGTACCCCACTTGAAGTTTTAACACCCCATGACCAATGAAACTCGCCTTTATGAATATTAATATACAATTTTTCAAATTTTATAAATTTTAATTTTCAAAATGGAATTCATTTATGTATTCAGAATATCGAAATTAGCATAAGGTGAATTTTGGGAATTTTTCTGAGAATATTTAATTTTTAATGAATAGTGAAAAACACTACATTATTGTTTACCACATACTATTTATTTCAATAATTAGTTATATTATTTTA
The DNA here is from genome assembly GCA_963277665.1 of Viscum album. Lineage (NCBI taxonomy): Eukaryota > Viridiplantae > Streptophyta > Magnoliopsida > Santalales > Viscaceae > Viscum > Viscum album. Next base: position 1,217,891,679 of record OY728137.1, read on the forward strand.
ATTTATTTTAGGTGAAAATAGATATATAATATCTATATATGATCAATGTTATTCATTGGAGTAATTTTATAATATGTTAAGATATATAAAATTTTATTGAACTTTTTACCTTCTTTTACCCAACTTCTAAGAGCATTTACAAATTTTCATAAAACATATTTTCATCACTTTTGTGAGTTGAATTTCAAAAATCCAAGATACACAGTTGATATCAATAAGTAAAATGTGTTTCAATAAGATAAAGATATTTTTTGGTGAATAGTACCTTTTGACTTTTATTTACCACGGTTAAAAGTAAATAGGATAATTAAATGTAAAAATGATTTTATAATTACCCTAAAAGAAGTTCTAATTCTATTGGATAAGTGTAATACGACCAGAAAAACCTTAAGAATAAATTATGATTCCCTTTGGTCCACTTGGATTAGATTAGGACACTTATTATTATTTTATTTAAAGAAGACTTAAAAGAGTTAAATTCAATGTTTACTAACTAATTTTTTTTAATATAGGGATATACATAAGATAAATTTGACTAAAATTATTCATTATAAAGATAAAAAGATTTCGTACATAAAGGTATTTTATTAATAATTTTTAGGCATTACATAAATTTGTTTATTTATACCACAATGATGATACAATAATTTGGTTAATAATGAAATATTAAAATAATTATTATTATAAATATATAAATAAATGTAATATGAGACTTTTGATGAATTAAACTAATTTTATTGGTAAATATGACATGATAGATTTTATTAAATTATATTTTTTTCTAATTAATCAAGAGGTTATGATTTTCTCAAAAACCAAATACAAAATAGTGTCAATATTAACATAATTGAGTTTTTGAAACAAACACTATATTATTAATTGATATAATATTCTTATAAATCTATGGTTCATACCATGGACATATATGAGGTTATATATATTAATAATGAACCACTTTAGGTTCTCTTGGCTAGTTATATTATGTTTATTAACCATATTATATAAAAATACAATGAGACATGTTAAATGTCAAACTATTTAAGTAAGAGTTAAATCTAAAAGATATGGTTTATATAGTGACCTAAACCTATTAAAAAACTTTTGGTTGAGAGTTTTTACACACATACCCACATTAGCCTCGAAATAAATTATTTTTATCCCATTATAAAGAAAAAATTATTTTATTATAAAATAATATTTCAAACTTTTACTAAAGTGACCCTCACAACTCTCATAAAAGGGTACTTCACCTTCTATTAATATCACACATCCAAAGAAATTGGGAACCATCCAACCCTACCCAAATATCCTCCAACCAATCATCCCTTAATCCCATAGGCCTTACATTGGTTATAAAGCCAACCTATGGAGACCATTTGATCAAATCAAAAGGAAGAACCCGAAGAAGAGGTAAATATTTCCTCACCTCTTTCAAGTTTATTTTTTCCACATCCTCTTTCTCTATTGTTTCCATTAAAAATAATAAATTCAGTATCTTATATATACTGTGATTTTTTTTATAAAAATTTCACAAAAATATTCATTTTTCTATCCATCATATGAATGACAATGTCACCATACGTGCGTACGTACGGCATACCATCTACACGTCGTGGTGTAGTTTGTTATTCAAACACATAATTATTTTTATTGGTATAATAATGAGTATAAATTATGTAAATATAAATATAACATATAAATGATTCTGTATATCTGATATACCATCCAATTACATACTCTTTCACCATAGATATAATGATATTGTTGCTCGGGCGTACGTTCAGATTACTGTCTCCATTAACGTGATGAGATTCGTTCCTAATCGAAATAATTCAAGAATAATTTTAATTTTATGAATTAATATAACGTTTATTAACATAATATCATTCTGTATATAAATCAAATACACCCTATCCATAAAAAATGTGGAATACATAACAAATCATATAAAGGAAAATGAATCAGTTATCACCCGAAGTGATGATACTACTGAACTATTATTAACAAAGAAATATTAGAGTATCATATATGATATTTTATGTATTTATATTGTTTTTTATAATTTAATAACAATTTTTTAACTATTATAGAAGATGTTAACATGCCACTTACTAAGGATAAGTACAAGGTAAGTGTTAATTTTAAAATCTCTTTATTATCCAAGATTGTTTTTACATAAGAATATACAGACACATCTTTATCATCCACATACATGTTTCTTAAAAATGTATATCAAAACATTTTTACTATTAACTAGACTACGGGATAAATTCATTTTTACCTGTTTTTGACTTTTTATAAAAACTAATTAATGGAATATTTCCACCATTTTCAAAATAAGGTACTTTATGACCTTTTCGACAAAATTAAGGTAAGAATGACTTTTTTTAACTTATACGGAGGGTGTGGGTATTTGCAGTCATTATGTCATCATCAATGCTTCCCATACACGGTTATAAGAATATATTCAACATAAATGTTTTCCCTTATAATTATTCTAATTCTAAATGATTTCAAAAAATAAATAGGAATTTATTTGAAATAGTTTTCATTTCATCAATGTAAACATCTTTTATGGATTTTAAACTTGTTTAAAGTTGTTTATTATGATAAAAATCATCCATATTGTATTGAAGTCTTTGTTATATTTTTTACTATGTATGTGTCATTTATACACCATTCATGGTTTATGGATAAATTATTGACATTTTGTATGTTATTTTAAATATGAATGTGTATGTTTTATTTAATCCTTTTAATATGAGGAATGCATTTGAAATAGTAAGTGAGGAGGGGAGCCTGATATTGCTATTCGATGCATCGATAGGCCTCATGAGACAAACTAGAGTCCTGGCACAAGGCCTTGACAAGTATTTGTAGTCTTCACACAAATCCTAGACCATGTGGTTATAAAATTTTGATTATGCATTCCACCATTATGAAAGTGGTTATTAATATTTCTTGTGATTATTCGACTAGTACAATATCCATGTGGATAAGAAAATGGAATTAATTAATTTTATCTTTGTTATATTATGATGATGTTTAAGATTAAAATGATTTTGTTTTTTTCAGGTACATTTCCTTAAATTTTTATGCTTATTTATGAAATTTTCTTCTATATTGTTATCCTTAATGAGCATCTGAGCTCACCCCTTTCTATGTTTTCTTTTTTTCCATGATGTGATAAAGTATTTTATGGTTGACCTGCAAAGATAGGCTAAAGATGTATGTTTTTTCAAAAGGGGGAAAATGTTGTTGATGATTTTATTTCATGATGTAATGTAAAACTTATGAATTTATCTAGTACTTACAATGCTACTAAACTGATCTATCATTTAGAACATCATTACTTGTATTATTCCAATGTTATGTAATAATGCACCAACTCTGGGAAACTATGGTTGAGGCATTACAACTCCAGAATGCACTTCCAAAGATGAAGCATGAAAATCCCACAACATATCCTCCCACATATCCCCTGGAACCCACACATGTCCATGGACACACAAAACATCATCCTCTCACAATACCCATCCAAGAGGAGGGTTCTCCCCAGCCACACCCACCCGGATCTAGATGCCACCAAATAGTGCCCCGTACCCAGTTGGTCACATGGATTGATGTGCATTTCCCCAAATGCCAGAGGCTGCCAACTAACAGTGATGACCTCGGGTGTGATAGTGGAGAAACTATGCCATAATTTTCTATGTGTAACACAACAAAATAAATAACGGTAATAGAAAAAGTATAAAAAAATATTCAACTGATTTAATGAACTGATGATTTATAACAAAGATAGCCTGAAGGTATGTAATATCAAAATGATGCAGCATGTCACATAATCTATGAAAATAGTGAAAAAAAGATATATTCTGATCAAGTGTAATACAATAACCAAGTACAATAAAACAGAATGAGACTTAGTACCATTGAAAGCCATGTATTGTTCCCATTCTCTCTTTCTCCAAAGAAACAATCATGTTCTTATTAATGTAGCCTTTACCCTATCGACACCTGTAGCTATATAGTTTGTTTGGGATGAAAATCCTGACCTAAATAGGGTGTGAGAAATGTGTCCTTGAAGGAAACTAGGAATTTTCTGTGCTAATCAGTTTGTGGGTATATGAAACAGTTGTGTATAGTAATGAAATGTCATAAAGTATCATGTAATCAGTAGTAAAAAAATCATAAAAATATTTGTATTCATTTTTAGAGATTACTATATTCAATAGTAATTCATTTACAAAAATTATTCAAATTTTGGAACCTGACTTAAGCCTGAAATTCCATGTAGCAATGTATGAACAAAAAAGTCAATGAAGACCTACAAACATGTAAATAATGTCTAAACTCAAACTTGTGATTTGGCTTGGCAGATGTGTCATAATTCCTTCTATTTCATCATTTATTTATATCCTTAGTCTGTTATTGAGATTCTTATGTTGTAATTCATGAATCACTATAGGTTTAATTATACTAACATCCTATGAGTTCATTCTTAGCGGTCTTATTATAGAGCCCAAGTATCACACTCGAAGTTGGAATAAGGTCAAAAGAGATTGTCCTTAGTGGTTCAACTAGGGAGCCTAATGTATCACTCTATGTATATGTTTATGTCAATTTAGTCCATCCATGGAAGTCCTACGAGAGAGACCATGTTTCACTAATGACCTATAAAGAAATACCTTTCGAGTCCATCCGTGGAGTTCTATGCTGAACACATGTATCAACCAAGGTTCAAGGAACAATAGTCAACTATGTTTGTTCATGACGTTCTAAGATGATCCCATGTGGAACCCAATGCTATTTACAATTTATCCTTTAATATTTAATATAACATTACAACATGCTTATCAAGAAGAAATATTGCATAATAAATAAGAAATCAGAAACCCAGATCCATAATCAAATACTCACAATTATTACACAATTTCCAATTTCAGACAATAACCAAGTTCATTTTAAAGAACCCTAATACAGAAAATGAATATATTCCAATATAGATCCTTGTGATAAATGAAAAAAATACATAACTAATGGAAACAAACTCACATGGTGTCCCTTAACCAATCAATGATTATAAGGAAGATTCAATTAATTGAATTCATTATCAAAACAATATTTGATCATTAGAAGGATCAATTTCCTTTCAATGAAACACCCTAAATATTTGTGAGAAGCATAACATAACATATAAACATCTTGAAAATTAATGAGAAGAAAGAGACCTCCTACCTTAATGTCACACGAGCGATATAAACCAATGTCGATCCTTGAATCGACTTAAAATATCATAGACCTATGATAAAAGGTAAAATATTCAACCATCAATAACTTCCTCAAGAATAGAAATGATCAATAATGGAACAAGGGGAAGAAATATAATACTGAGAGGAATCATATGAGACCAAAGACGCTCAAATAAGGTTCTAAACGATGAAATGGGTGGATGAAATAAGCTGGAAGCTCTTTATTTTTCACCCGACATCTCCTCTGTCAAGAATAAGAGAAAAAAAAGCAATTGTCCATTTAATGTAGAAATTTAGTAGTACACAACATGTAAATCCATATGCACGGGGTGTATATCATTTTACCATTCATTACATTTTCTAATTACATTACATGTCCTGCACGGACCATGCATATATGACTACACATCATGTACTTAGAATTACACGGTGCGTAGTGTCTTTTTCTTCTCCCTCATGCCAACAACTTCACAAATCATCTCTTCTTATATTACATGGATAGATTACACTGTGTGTACAAAATATTTCCCTTTTTGTTCTAATAAAACATATCATTTATCCAAATTTTCTTATTTTCTCAAAAGAAACACAAATGAAATAAAAAACGAAGAACAATACCTCATATAAAGAACTACGTCCATACATTTGTGGTGTTGTGCTTAGTGATCCTACAATTAAATTCTTACCACCATGTTCCCTGGGTTTTTCTGCATCCCTTAGATGTCCTCAAGTGGAAGAGTGAAAAAATCTAGGTGAATTTCAACACAAGATTACCTAGGGCTCATGGAGGTTTGGATGAAATTAGGGTAATAGTGGATTTTATGGTCAAATTAGCTCACTTATTAGTGATCAAAGAGTAGGGTGAAGTGTATTCCTTGTCCAATAGGTTTGTGGATGAGTTGGTGTGGCTGTATAGAGTATTGAGATCCATTAAATCAGATCAAGATACACTTTTCATCTAATCGGTTTGGTGGGGATTGTAGCATTCTTTTGGCACTCTGTTACAAATCAGCACTAATTTACACCCTCATAAAGATGTCTATATAGAACAGACCATCCAAAAATTTTAGAAAATTGTGTGGGAAAGCATCCTAGACTATGGTGGATATTGGGTTCATTACATTATTTTGGTAGATAATTCCTATTAAAATAGCTACCACTCTTCCATTATAATGGTTCCTTTTGAGGCTTTGTATGAAATACTATGTCATTCACCCTTGTGCTAGATGTTTTTTGCAGAGACAACATAACTTGGTCCCATGGTTGGGGAAAATAGGACAATTAAGGTTCAGTTTTTTTGTGAGAGGTTGATAATATCATAGGGCTAGTAGAATTTGAATGTCGGTCATAGGAGGAGAACCATGGAGTTCATGTATTAGGACCAGGTTTTCTTGAAGGTTTCCCCTCGATGTGGGATGTCGAGGTTTGGAAAAGGAAGAAATCATCTTCTAGATTAATTATATACTTTGAGGTGTTGGGATGAGTTGTTACGATGGAATAAAGTTTGTGTTTCCATAGAAGTTGGACAAGGTCCATGACATCATTCATGTCTCTCAGCTTCATCGGTATCCCCATGCCGAATCACATGTCATTAACTTGGGGTATATTGTTGTTGAATACTCAGTGATGTTTGTGGATAAGGTATTAAAGATTTTTTATCATTGGGAGAAGGTGATCTGTGGAAGGGCCATTCCTTTGGTTCATGTGATGTGGAGTCATGATGCACTAGAGAAGTGTACTTGGGAATGGGTGATGCAGAAGTGTTCCCAATACCCAGCGTTTTTCTGAGTTTTTCATTATTTGGATTTCCATTGTAGTGAAATGTTTAACATTATATTATGAGTTGAGTTTTTTTCTTGTTATATGATTTGTGATAATGTCCTAACATTAGAAATGGGGATATCAGACTCCTAATTGAGACACATTAATTGAGATATTATTGAACCTATGAGGGAGAGTCTGTGACACCTGGAGTGAATAGTATCTTGACATGGATGGAGGAATTCCCTGATTTATGTGTTTAGGAATGTGTGGGTGTTATTCATGGGTGGTGTGTAGTTTGGTTAGTTGGGTTAGCAGAAGTCAAAGGTTTTCATGGATTTTGAGGTTTTACTCAATCTATAAAACAACACAGGATGGTTTATCATTGAATAATGACATCAGTAGGGGTATTTCAAGTATAGTAAGATCCTTTAGAGGTATCTCACATGGATTTTGTTTAGACCCCACTTTATTATACATTGGTTTTGAATTCTCGAGGAAGGGAATAGTTTGATAGGTATATGATGCAATGGTTTGGAAATCACTAATTCATTACATTGCTAATATTTGGTCATTGAGGGGTTCTAGGAGGTTATGATAGGTCATTTCAATAGTTATTTCAAAAATCCAATTTTTTTCAATGGCATCTCCTCTGATGGTGATTTATCAATCAGTAAGAGGTGAAGGTAAGACATCCTAATGGTGAGTTGTGTCGGTGAATCCCAATGGTTACTCACTAATGTTGAGTCATTGGTAGTGTCACACCAAATTGTATCTCACTGAATGGTATCTCAATGAACTATGTCTCCTTGAACAATGTATCATAGATTTTTGACTCACTGAATGGTGACTCTCTGAACAGTGACTAGCCAAACAATGACATGCTATAGGTATCCCATTAGTGATAGATCACATTGGTGACTCATCCAACAGCGAGTCATACACCAGTGACTCACCCACTAGTGACTTGCAATAGTGACTCACCCAACGGTGCATTTTTTCCACAGTTTTTCAATTTCCAATTTATACTAGTTTTTTTAGATTCCCACTTTAACATTTCAATTTACATAAATTGATATTAATATAATGTTTAAGTGTTTCTTATTCTATTTCATAGGATTTAAAATATATATTTTAATTTATAATACTCATGAGGCCTTTATATTGTCTAAATACATGATCATGGTCATGATCAGACGTTAATGGATATTGAAACCATTTCATTCGTTGGTATTGGATCCTGCATTTTGAAAGCCGATATCCTTTCCCCTTGTGTTTTTTTCACATTAATATTGATATCAAACATCCCAAAAACCTTTATTATATTAGGATCCATGAATCATTCTTGAATCGTTGGACTGTGTTTCCCTAGAGCCTTTGGGCCACTTATTTGGCCTACGAAGGAGGTTTTGATGGTATATTATTTGAGATAGGGATTCCATCATCTCTATTTTATTTTTGTATCATGCTGGTTTGGAGTAAAAATGATTCCCATGTGAAGTGATTTGTATCCTAAATTAATAAATATAATCAAATTGGCTTTAAAAAATGAACATGTTCTAGGAAAAGTGACTCATACTTTTGTTTTATTATTTATTGATATTTTGAGTAGCTTGGCCTATATACCTACTGAAAATTATGGAAGTTTGTGGTCTTTTATTGTTCATTTGGGATGACTTATTATGGATTGATGTTGATCGTTTGTGGAAAAAGTGTATATATTTTATTAATTAACCATGTATAAAAGGTTAAATAAATGGATACCTTAGGATAAAACTTTCACTGTGATAACATGAAGATTATCAAAGTAGAATTATAGAATTTTTTTTTGATAAATATAAATACAATATAATTTGACTGGTGTTGTAACACCGTGAACTTCCATGGTACGCTTCTCTTTGAATAATACAGTAGCGTGTGTTGTACGCAACTTCAAGTTCTAACACACACCACGACCAATCAAAGTAGCTGTTATGAATAGTAATACCTACATTTTGAAATTTTAGAAATTCTATCTCTCAAAATGGAATTCATTTTTGGATTCGGAGTATCAAATTTAGCCTAAGGTGAAATTTTGGTACTTTTCGGATAACTTTAATATTTTGATGAATAGTGAAAATTACGAAATTTTAATTAAAAACAACTTTTTTAATGAAATTAATTAATAGTGGTAAATTATGAATTTGAGTAGTTTTAAAATATATTTAGAATATATTTTTACCATTTAATACAATTTTGGTCATTGGAAATAATTTCACAATTAAACCAGACATAAACAAGTATCAATCTTTTGATAGTTATTATATCTTAAAAACACGCTTTTTGTTTTGACAGTGGGAATTACTTTTAAATTAATTTCTGCCACTTCTATGTTTTTAATTTGGTAAAATGAATTCCATATTTAGAATTAGGATTTCCAAATTTTGTAAATAGGTAACTTTTATTCTTAGACATTTTGAATAATTACTTAGGTAAATATTTTATTTACCATGGTGAAAGGGTAAATATGGTAAATAAGGGTTAAAAAATAATATTATAATAATACTAAATTACCCTAAAACGTGTCCAAACCATATGTTTGGATACATGTCTTACCATGGTCATATTTGGGTCGATTTGGGGACCCCATGGAGCCACTTGTAGGTGATAGTGACACTTTATTTTAATTAAGTTAAAATAAATAAAAAAATGACACAAGCATATATCTTTTAGAAAAACAATTTTTACATAGGGTTATATATGTTTTATTTTCGACTATAAATATTAATTAAAAATATAGAAAAAATTTATACATAATGATATTTTATTTATAATTTTTAGACATTATATAATTTAGTTTATTTATGACACAATGATGATGCATTAATTACCATAATAGTGAAAAATTATAATAATTGATATTATAAATACCCAAATAAATATAATTTGAGAATTATGAATTACACTAATTTTCTAGGATAATATGACATATTATTATTTATTTAATTAACTTTTTTTGAAGTAATCATTCTGTTATGATTTTTACAAAAGTCAATTATTGAATAGTGTCAAAATTGACCTAAAAGAGTTTTTTTAAAAAAAATATTATATTATTAATTGATATTAAATTCCTAAAATTATAAGGTTCAGAAAAAAGACTTATATCATGATAGTTGTATCATTAATGGACCACTTGGGAGTCGCTTGGATGTATATAGTATGTTTATTAACAATAAAATATAAAAATACAAAGTGACATGGTAAGTGTCAAACTAATTATCTAAGAGTTTAAACTAAAAGATAAGGTAAATATAATGACCCAAACCTGTCTAAATTCTATTGGTTGAGTGTTTTTCGACTCATCCCCACCTTAAACTTTAAATAATATACTTTGGAGCCATTAGAAACCTAATATGAATTTATTATAAAATAATATTTCTAACTTTTCCAAAGGTGCCCCTCACCCCTCTTATAAAAGGAAACACCCCCTTCTCATTAATTCACACCTTCAAAGCATTTTGGTTCGGCCAAACCCTGCCCGAATACTCTCTCAACTTCCCTTACTTCATCTTATACGCCTTCCTTTAGTCAGAAATCCATCTTAAGGAGCCTTTTTGATCAAATCAAAAGGAAGAACCCGAAGAAGAGGTAATGATTTCACCACCCTTTTTCAAGTTCCTTTCTTCTTCCACATCTTATTTCTTTCTTATTACAATTCTAAAATAATGAATCCAGTATCTCCTATATACTATTATATTATTATAAATATGGTACAACCATATTCAGTATTCTATCCATCCTTTCAATGACATGTCACCATACGTGTGTACATACGGCTTACCATCTCCACGTCGTGGTGTAATTGTTATTCAGTATATTGTTATTTGGATGGGTATAATAATGATTTGTAATTAGTTTAAATAATAAATATAACATGATAATGATTATGTATATATGATATACCATCCAATTATATATTATTTTAAAATCAAAAGAATGATATTTTCGCTCGTGCGTACGTACGGATTACCGTCTCCATGACGCGATGAGATTCATTTCCATGTTCACCATTCATCAATGATTATAAAAATATATATTACTAATAAGAATTTAATATATGACATAATAATGATACTGGATATATATATATATATATATATGGATTTATGCACTTACATATATCTTATTCACTTACTTCCGTTCAATACAATATGAAAACAGAAACAACGTTCATGCGTACATACGGACTACCGTCTCCATAAACGTTGTTTTACATTTCATATACATGTCTATTATACGTATTTATATTCTAAATATATATGATAGATTTATCATGTTTTATATTCTGGATGTATTTAAATCATGATCTAAGTGATACAACCAAGAGTGACAAGTCAAAACACGTATGATAAAGAAAGTGATTATTACCTGAAGTGTTAACATAACATGGAAATTATTTTTAAATGGGTAATATAAAGTCATAAATGAATCATGTATGATATCATAAATCTTAATATGGTTCTGGTATAATTTAATAACATACTATGATCTTTCTACAAGAGGTTAAACGTACCCTCAACTAAAGGAAAGTGCAAGGTAAGGGGTTTTAATCTCACACCTTATTCCCATGAGATTCATGCCATATTGCAACTATTACCTTTTGTGTGGTGTATTTACTTCCCATAATTGTATTCTTTGTGTAATACACTTTAGTTTATGTGTATTTACATATTAATTGAATGACACTTCTTTCATGGGTAGTATGTTTCGTAAGTTACCAAATTGGTAAGGGTTAATTCCTCAATATCATTATTATCCGAGATTGTCTATGTGTAAGTATTTACTGGGACATTTTTATCATCTATATCCATTTTTCCTAAAAAAATTTTCAAAATGAAAATTTAAAGGATTTTTAAAGGTACTCTTCATCAAGATTATAATTTCAAATGTTTTAAAGATTTATCTTTCTAAATATTTTTAATTAATGTCCATGTCTTCAAAATGATTTTAAGGATTTATTTATATGGACATGAATGTTTTGAAATGATAATTATTTTCAAAAGTTTCAAAGTGGTATGGGACACTTTGATTCAAAAATATATTTTAAATTACTTCCTTTATAAATTTGTGACTTTTAAATGACATTAAAAAAAGGATATTTCTCTCAAAAAGTTTTACTCATCATTTTCATCTATGCCAACATCCTTTGATGAATTTTATGTTCATTTGAAGTTGATTTATTATAAAAAACATCCATTGAAGGTTTTGTGATATGGTTGATTGTGGATGTGTTATTTTTATACCATTTATGGTTTACGGAGAAAGTATTGACAATTCGTATGCTAGTTTTAATAAGAATGTTTATGTTATGTTTAAACCTATTCATATGAGGAATGCATTGGAAATAAAATATGACGAGTGGAGCACACTATAGCTCCTAGATGCATCAGTAGGTCTCATGAGACAAACTATTGTCTTGGCACGAGGCCTTGTCAAAATCTTATTTGTAGTCTTGGCATGATGCCTTTGCTACATGGTTATGATAGTCTGGGATTATGCATTCCATCATTATTAAAGTTGTTAGTGATATTGCATGTGATTATTCGATTAGTAGAATATCCATGTAAATGAGTAAATGAAATTATATCATTCTATTTATTCCAAATTATGCTGAATTTCAAGTTTAAAAGGATTTTTTTTAGTTTTATACGTTTCCTGAAATGTTTATGCTTATTTTTTAAAGTTTCTGTTGTATTGCTTACATTTACTGAGCATTTGAGCTCACCCCTTTCTATGTTTTATTTTTCATAGGATTCCAAGAAGTGCAATGTGATTGATATGTAGGGTTAAGCCAAGTGAAAAATGGCGTTCATAAAGATTATTTATGTTGTTTTGTATGTCTTAAAGTGAAAATGTAACATTCATGTATGTGATCTATTTTTCCAAGACTGCTAAACTGATCGGTCCTTCGGGACATGATTCCTTGTAATCATGCCAATGTATTAAAATAATGCACCAACTCTGGGTAACTGGGGTCGGGGAATTACAGTTGGTATCAGATGAAGTTTAGAAATAACCTTGGAAACTAGATTCAGATAAACTCTGATTAGAGCACATAACCCTAAGATAGACATTGAGGATTAGTATAGAAGAACTTCCTAGAAATTTGGTATTGTAGAGATTTTGTGAGTTTTCGGAGCAATACATCCCTGTCTGAATACGAGCATGTAGAGGCGGCTCTGGCACAGTTGTAGCTAGGGGCAAAACCCGAAAACACCGCATTGAGCTAGACTTGAACGAGAACTGGTTCACAACAACGAGCCTTGATTCACTCTTGGTTACGACACTCCCGGGGGGATATGCTTAGGATAACTCTAATTTTCTTTACAAATCATTACGAAGGGTTAATGAGTTTATACTTCCTTAAAGAATTTTTTTTTATGATTTTGGATTATATCCATAAATAGTTCAATTTATGTTATGTGTTTTATAAGTATGGAATTATGTATTTTGATTCATAAACTGATCTAGTTTATTCCATTGTTTAGAAATGGTGCCCAGTAGAAGGAATGTGAACTCCTGTAATACGTATGATCCAAAGAGTAAGAAGGATCATATATTTCAAGGTCCTAAGACATAATTTAGAAGGGAAATAGTTTCCCACGCATTATCATCATATGATGAAATAGTATCATATGTTGATAATATGAGTAAAGAATTCTCATAGTCCTATGGATTTGAAGGGAAGGAAGATAAGAAATGGATGGAAGAGAGAAAGATGGATAAAGGGAAGAGGGAAAAGAAGAATTTTCCCATATGTGATAAATGTGGGAAGAAACACCCTAGAACATGCCTAAAAGGAATGGGACTTTGTTATAAGTGTGGAGGAAAAGTGAAAAAAGTACGTGACTGCAAGGGTAAGAAAATGGTTTCAAATGTACAATGCTTCATTTGAAAGGAGTTAGGACACTACGCGAACCAATGTCCCAGTAATCATACTATGCTGCAAATGATGCTATTGGATAATAATAAAGTTATGATACTAACATAGATGAAGAGGAATGACTAGTGTTCCTATGTTGTTATTTTAAAATTATTTCATTTAAGTGTTGTATCAATGATTTTCTGGAAATAAATAAGGATTGTACTGCAGTACTGTTTAATTAAGGATTTGAGATTTTATGGTACTATGAAAAGTGACTCTATAGAAAGTTCATTTTTTATTGGAAATTACATGGTTGAAGGAAAGATATACCTTAATATGGTTCTAATATTGAGGTAGTTATTTTGGAATAAGAGATGGTTGATTTTGTTAATTCAGGATGTTGCGGTGTTGTAAATGAATATATGAGGAAGGCATTCACATGTTATTACCTGGAAAAAAGGTTCCTCATTCTGTTTAACTTCCTTGTAAATTTTGGACTGTGAGTTTGGATAATAGTATTTTGGATAAGTCTAATGGTTGGAATGGATTAAGTTTGAATGGTTATTTTTTTGGATTTTTATAAAAGGACAACACGCAGACCGTGTGACAACCAGTCATGTCAGACAAAGCTGTGGGAATCGAACCCACAACCATAGTGAAATTGGTATTTATAGCCTACCATTGTGGTACATGAAGTTCCTGGATGGTATAATGTAGTTTCATTACATAAAGGGTCTCATATGTGAATTATAAATTCATTATATTTGGAACCCTATACGATTAGGATAAATAGAGTATTTTTTAGTTGTATTATGTTTTGGGGTGAAAGATGAGTTTGTGTTAGAAATTTATTAATGGATAAAACACTAATTATAAAGTAAGTATATCACCTTATGATCTTATCCAATCTCATAAAAAAATTCCTCAACATTACGAAAAGGAACTTAGAAAAAAAATGTTGTCCTAGATGGTACCTTAGAACATCACAAATTTATGGCTTTGGGATTGTTGGCCTTTTCATAGCCATGTTCTCTACCACTATCCATCAGATAATTGATGGTTATATTTCTCTTCCATATCCATATTTTCCTACATAGAACCCTAGTATGTGTTATTTTCGGCAATCTTCATACTTTCCACTCTTTATTTTAAATAGAGGCCTCATTAATTCATTTTTTGATGTGGGATTTCAACTAAGATATTTTTAAACGTCAAAAATGTGTTATCCTAATACCTTATGTTTTGTTGAACCAGTTGTATTTTAAATCATCATAGATTGATGAATTTAAGGACCTCAATTTTAAACTTGTTTGTGATTGATGACCACAATCACTACCTATAAATATTTATGTTTTCACTCCAATTATATATCTATAATTTCCACCAATGTCCTTTTAATCGAGATCATAATTTTGTGGTGACCCTTTCATTTCTCTTTTCATCTTGTTAAGACTAAATTTTATTAACCAAATTTCCGACATGGGTTTTCCACAAAGATATCTTCTATTTTCAACCTTTATTTTCAAAGAACAATATCAAATTGTGAGGACACAATTTATTGAAGTAGGGGAGAATGTAACACCCCGAGCTTCCACGGTACACTTCTCTTTGAATAATATAGTAGCATGTGTTGTACGCAACTTCGAGTTCTAACACACACCAAGACCTATCAAAGTAGCTTTCATGAATAGTAATACCTACTTTTTAAAATTTTAGAAATTTTATCTCTCAAAATGGACATCATTTTTTGATTCAGAGTATCAAATTTAGCCTAAGGTAAAATTTTGGTACTTTCACATAACTTTAATATTTTGATGAATAGTGAATGTTACTAAAATTTAATTAAAAATTACTTTTTTAATCAAAATAATTAATAGTGATAAATAATGAATATGAGTGTTTTCAAAGTATATTTAGAATATATTTTTACCATTTAATACAATTTTGGTCATTGGACATAATTTCAGAATTAAACCGGACATAAACAAATATCAATCTTTTGATAGTTATTATATCTTAAAAACACGCTTTTTGTTTTGACAGCGGGAATAAATTTTAAATTAATTTCTGCCACTTCTGAGTTTTGAATTTAGAAAAATGGATTCCATTTTTGGAATTAGGTTGTCCAAATTTTTTAAATAGGTAATTTTTTTTAGACATTTTGAATAATTACTTCGGTAAATATTTTATTTACCATGGTTAAAGGGTAAATCTGGTAAATATGGTTGAAACAAATAATATTATAGTAATACTAAATTACCCTAAAACATGTCCTAAACTTATTTTAGGATACATGTCCGACCATGGGAATATTTGGGTTGATTTTGGGACCCCATGGAGCCACTTGTAGGTGATATGGACACTTTATTTTAATTAAGTTAACATAAATACAAAAATGACATAAGCATTTATCTTTTAGAAAAACAATTTTTACAAAGGGTTATATATGTTTTATTTTCGACTATAAATTTTAATTATAAGGATAAAAAGATTTCATACATAATGATATTTTATTTATAATTTTCAGACATTAAATAAGTTAATTTATTTATGGCACAATGATGATGCAATAATTACCATAATAGTGAAAAATTAAAATAATTGATATTATAAATACCCAAATAAATATAATTTTAGACTTTTAATGAATTAAACTAATTTTCTAGGATAATATGACATATTGGGATTTATTTAATTAAATTTATTCGAGGTAATCATTCTGTTATGAGTTTTACAAAAGTCAATTATTGAATAGTGTCAAAATTGACATAAAGGAGTTTTTAAAAAACATATTATATTATTAATTGATATTAAATTCCTAAAAATCTAATTGTCGGCCAAAAGACATATATAATGATAGTTGTATCATTAATGGACCACTTGGGGGTCTCTTGGATGTATATAGTATGTTTATAACTATAAAATATAAAAATACAAAGTGACATGGTAAGTGTCAAACTAATTAACTAAGAGTTAAAACTAAAAGATAAGGTTAATATAATGATTAAAACCTATCTAAATTCTATTGGTTGAGTGGTTTTCTACCCATACCCACATTAATCTTTAAATAATCTACTTTGGAGCCATTAGAAACCGAATATGAATTTATTATAAAATAATATTTATAGCTTTTCCAAAGGTGCCCTCACCCCTCTTATAAAAGGACACTCCCCCTTCTCATTAATTCACACCTTCAAAGCCTTTTAGTTAGGCCATCCCCTGCCCAAATACTCTCTAAAATTCCCTCACTTCATCTTAGATGCCTTACTTTTGTCATAAATCTATCTTATAGAGCCCTTTTGATCAAATCAAAAGGAAGAACCCGAAGAAGAGGTAATGATTTCACCACCCTTTTTCATGTTCTTTTATTCTTCCACTTCTTCTTTCTTTGTTATTACCATTCTAAAATAATTAATCCATTATCTCCTATATACTGTAATATTATTATATATATGGTACAAGCATATTCAGTATTCTATCCATGCTTTGAATGACATGTCACTATACGTGCGTATGTACGGCTTACCGTCTCCACGTCGTGCTGTAATTGTTATTCAATATATTATTATTTTCATGGGTATAATAATTATTTTTAATTAATTTAAATAGTAAATATAACATAATAATGATTCTGTATATATGATATACCATCCAATTATATATTATTTTAAAATAAAAAGAATGATATTTTTGCTCGTGCGTACGTACAGATTATCGTCTCCATGACACGATGAGATTAATTTCCAAGTTCACCATTCGTAGAAAATTATAAAAATATATATTAATAATAAGTATGTAATATATGAAATAGTAATGATACTGGAGATATATATATATATATAAGGATATATGCACTTACATATATCTTATTCACTTACTTCCATTCAATACTATATGAAAACAGAAACAACGTTTATGCGTACGTACAGACTAACATCTCCATAAATAGTGTTTTCCATTTCATATATATGTCTATTATACATATTTATATTCTGAATATATATTATATATTTATCATGTTTTATATTCTTGAAGTATTTAAATCATGATCTAAGTGATACAACAAACAGTGACAAGTTAAAACACGTACGATAAAGAAAGTGATTATTACCTAAAATGATAACTTAACATGGAAATTATTATTAAATGGGTAATATAAAGTCACAAATTAATCATGTATGATATCAAAAAAATTAATATGGTTCTGGTATAATTTAATAACATATTACAATCTTCGTACAAGAGTTTAAACGCACCCTTGACTAAAGGTAAGGGGTTTTCATCTCACTCCTTATTCCCGTGAGATTCATGCCATATTGCCACTATTACCTTTTGTGTGGTGTATGTACTGTCCATAATTGTTTTATTTGTGTAATACAATTTAATTTATGTTTATTTACATATTAATTGTATGATACCTCTTTCATGGGTTGTATGTTTTGTATGTTACTAAATTGGTAAGGGTTAATTCCTCAATCTCATTATTATATGAGATTGTTTATGTCTAAGTATTTACTGGGAAATTTTTATTATCCGTGTACATTTTTAATAAAAATGATTTTAAAATGAATATTTTAAGTATTTTTAAAGGTAGTCTTTATCAATATTAGAATTTCAAATGTTTTAAAGATTTATCTTTCTAAATATTTTTAATTAATGTCCATGTTTTCAAAATGATATTAAGGATTTATTTATATGGACATGAATGTTTTGAAATAATAATTATTTTCAAAAGTTTCAAAGTGTTATGGGACACTTTGATTCAAAAATATCTTTTAAATTACTTCCTTTATAAATGTGTGCCTTTTAAATGAATTTACAGAAAAGATATTTCTCTCAAAAATTTTTACTCATCATTTTCATCTATGTAAACATCCTTTGATGGATTTTAAGCTTATTTGAAGTTGATTTGTTATACAAAACTTCCATTGATGGTTTTGTGATATTTTTTACTATGGATATGTTATTTTTATACCATTCATGGTTTGTGGAGAAAGTATTGACAATTCGTTTCCTAGTTTTAATACGAATGTTTATGTTATGTTTAAACCTATTCATATGAGGAATGCATTGGACTTAATAAGTGACGGGTGGAGCCTGCTATAGCTCCTCGATTCATCGATAGGTCTCATGAGAAAAAATAGTGTCTTGGAATGAGGCCTTGACAAAATCTTATTTATAGTCTTGGCACAAGGCCTTGGCTACGTGGTTAGGACAGTCTGGCATTATGCATTCCATCATTATGAAAGTGGTTAGTGATATTGCATGTGATTATTCGATTAGAAGAATATATATGTGAATTAGTAAATGGAATTATTTCATTCGATTTTTTCCATATTATGCTGAAGTTCATGTTTAAAAGGATGTTGTTTTAGTTTTATACATTGCCTTAAATGGTTATGCTTATTTTTGAAAGTTTCCGCTGTATTTATTACCCTTACTGAGCATTTGGGCTCACCCCTTTCTATGTTTTATTTTTCCTAGGATTCCAAGAAGTGCAATGTGATTGATATGCAGGGTTAAGACAAGGGAATAATGTCGTTCATAAAGATTATATATGTTTTTTTGTACGTCTTAAAGTGCAAATGTAACATTCATGTATGTGATCTATTTTTATAAGACTGCTAAACCGATCGGTCCTTCGGGACTTGATTCCTTGTAATCATGCCAATATATTAAAATAATGCACCGACTCTGGGTAACTTGGGTCGGGGCATTACAGTTGTGGATATGTGTTGCATTCTATTTTTTTATGTTTTTTTTGCTTCTGTGGTTTTTTGGTGATGAGATGTGAGAACAGTTATATGGTGGGGTGGAATGGGTGATTAAATGGAATCCTAGGTTGAGAGGTTAATTGATTTTGGAATGGATGGGAAGTGTTTCACTAGTGGAGATATTGGTTCAGGTTGTTCTATGTTAATGATTCGTAGTGTGATGAGTATGGTGTGGTTATATAGTGGGGCTACCAGATTTGGTTGTAATGAGATGTGTTTCGAGGTTTGGATATGTGTTGGGGAATATCTTGTTGAGAGGATGGATTGAGATGAATGAATTTTAAGAATGATGATGGAAGTGGTTGGTATGGTTGTTAAACGGAGAGGAATTATTATGTGAGTTTCTTTAGTGTGGTTCATTTCCATCAACATTGTTTAACTTATGATGTGTTTTTAATCCCTGGTTGGTAGATTCCTAGGTAGGTATTGTATGGATAAATGGTTTCCATAATAATGAATGATAATCGGTAAAATGAGTTTTTTGGGGTTACGAATTTAGTAATGGTCTATTGTGTAGTTATGCATTTATAGGTAGAAGAAAAGGTTGTTTTGTAGAATGGTTGTTTGTTAGGAAAAACCCATATGTTAGGCTGAATACTTTATACCTATGTGTAAACATATATTCTTTCACTTCATTTTTATTTTTATACGCACACCACCCCATTTAAGAACTATGTTCCAAACACCCCCCATTATCATGGTGGATGGTGATTTTTCTCAACTCTACTTTGAGGATGGATGGATAGTTATTGTCTCTTCCCTAGACCCTATTCTGGGAATTGGTACTCTATGATAATTTGGGAAGGTTTTAGTGTGATTTTGAGGACCAAGTGTCTTTGGGTGATGATTTATTTCCCATGTTTCTAATGGATGAGGTGTGGTATTCTTCTTCATATGTCTTCAGGATGTGGTATGGTTGTGGCACAGATGTCTGCTATCAGGATTTGGTATGGTGGACAACTAGGTGTGTGAACGTGGGATGTGGTGAGCATCATATGCCTAGGTTGTGGGACTATCTTGGAGGCCCAGGTGTGTGTGGGCAGGTTGTGACGTGGGGCTTATTAAAGAGTGTAGAAGCACAAGGATGTTTGTCGTTAGGGTATGGGTATTTAACCAGTTGGAAGAGGTGTGGGGTACCCAAGAATCGATGAACATATTATATTACATTACTAGACTTGTGTAATTTGGTTAGTGTTACTTGGTGAGGTTAGGATGGATAGTATTCCATGTTAAGTGTTGTTGGTTTCTACTAGTTTTTTCATAAGGGTATTAGTATGATTCTCCCACTTGTGCACAAGATACATTGGGTTTTCCTTCTGAATATACTTGTATTCTCACACTATGTATATAAAACTATTTGTAGGTTTCCAAGAGGATTACATGGACCATGGTGGACCTTACAAGATCAGACATTGGGATAATTGTTTGTTTTTCTTAGCCTTCATTTTGGTATTTACTTCAGATACTATTACTTTGTAGCAGATATATTTATGAAAATTTATGTGGGTCGATTTAGGACTTCTTTTATGTATGTCAGGTTGTGTTTTGTGGTTGATACATCTTATCTCTCAATCATTGTTACTATAAAATGGGTAATGCCTCCCATTTCATGAAATTATATAACCTTGGTGTTGGTCTCCACCATAATACCTAATAAAAGGTGGGACTCAGGGTTAATTATCTATCTTTCCTCATTGTAACCACCTAAGGGTCATCTTTATAGGGAGGAGGTTGTGACATAATATTTATTTATTTACTATCGAATAATTCAATGATATTTATTTTCTAAATAAATAGTTATTATTCAAGGACATTTGAATATTATGGAGGAATGGAGGAATTAGTTTATTGGTCTGGTGAGAAATAATATATATTGAATACAATTTGGTTAGGTAATATTTATTTTTAATTCATGGGTTTAGCACATGTTGATAAATATTATTATTATTATTATTTTGGAAATGGGGTTCTAATGAGATTAAATAAATAATTAAAGGATCTTGTGAAAATATTTATTTCTAACCCTAGAGTTATATAAACCCAATTATATAATTATTTCAAAGAGATTCTATTTATTTTATTATTTGTTAAAAACAAATCTAGAGGATCCTATCGAAGCCCTAGAGATTTCCCATATCCAAGAACATTATTAATAATGGTTAAAGATCCTCCTCGACCTTCTACTCTTGATTTAAGGGAGTGCATGAATAATCCATTGGATGTTATTATTGAGGAAATCAATGATGGATGATGAAAGTATTGGGATCTATTATGATACAACTCAGATATTCCTACAACATTGTTTAGATATTTTTGGAACATATGTAGAACACCACTAGATAGAATCTTTCCAAGATTTCAACAATAAATTTATGGTATGATGTTGTTCCATTTTCATATCCATCGAATAAAATAATTCCCACAACAAAATTCATTATTTTCATTAATTAATTATAACTAATATGTTATTATACTTCACAATTTTTTTGGAGTTTCATCCATTGTTTTTATTCTTTGATTAAATTTCATTGATAATAGTGTTTATTATAGTGTAAATAGTTGATTAATCATCGATCATAAAAAAATTAAAATTTCCACAATCCGTCACATCATTTCACTTCACAAAAAAACCTTTAATATATGATTTTCATTGAATTTTACCTATTATGTAATTTTGTGTACATGATATATAACTTCCTGATGTTCTTGTTTCATAATTGGTTGATATGTGGTGTGAGATGTTCTTTTAGACATAGGTGAAAAATAAATTGTTCAAAATATTTTTTTATATTATGTAAATTTTATTATTTCTGTATTTTGAATATGGATATATTTCTTGTTCAATGAAATCAATGATGAATATATTAACATTTTTTATATCATACCATTTAATGTTTTGTTGCTCAATTTCTATGTAATAATATATAATAAAATTATATGAAATCATAGGAACACGAATTTTTTATTGAATGGGATCTAATTGTTATACCACTTCATGACTTGATTTAATGAATTATGATGAGAGATCTATATTGGGATCATTTTTTAGAGAATGGTTTATCATTTTTATTTCATATGTATATATGTGATAAATATCAATTATATAGGAGAAAATATTCTATTGGGAATAATAGATCATGAGCTGTGGTCATGAAATTGTATAGAATGGAATCCTGTGACTATTGATGTTTTGGTAAAAATTAGAACATACCCATGTGGAAGGTAGATCACATGAGGGTCAAATGTTATGGTTTGAAATCATTATTTTGTCATTTCAAGTTATTAAAATGGATACAATCACATAACTTATCACTTTTCTTCCATATTGGTGTATGTTTTTATTTATAAATTCCCTGTTATTATTCAATCTTGAAGTATTTAATCATTGTAAAAATATTCTTGGTCATACCTATAGTCATTTTTTCAGTTAGGAGACTTATTGGTATCTGTGGTAGAATGTTAGAATATTTTTTAGTGTTTATAACCTGGATTACAATGGATAGAAATTTTACCTATCCCTATAGGTTTTTATACTTAATGATATTAAAAATATGTGTATGAAAGAATATTGAACTATTTATCATTATTAGTAATAGGTATTTTCTTTACATCCACTTCCAGGAGAAAATTATTGATAAATTTACCATGATTCTTATAAGGTTCTTAATATAAAAATAAATACTTCAATATTTTATGATATATTCTATAACTTAATGTATTAAATGTAAGTGAGTAAATTAATAATAAATGATGATTTAATTAGGTAAATAGTTTGAAGGGTGTTATAATTTATGTTGGACTTATGATATCATCATTTAAATATGAGAATTCTATTGACTTTGAATATTTTCCAAGATTAATGTTAACTGTAGATGGTATCCTAAGAAGTGGTATTGTTGGAGTAGAAAAAACTATATTGTGGTGATGTGTATTGGCTCAGTGAGTGTGATAAAACTTCCTTCGCACATTCCATATCTTCTTTGTTTATGGGGGTCTAAATGTTGACTCCTATTCATCCCACATGGATGATTTTACTCTTTTTTCAACGTTGGAATCTCCCTAATTGTTCCCCTATATCCCACATATCTTGAAATCCCACTACTAATCAAAAGGGATCCTATGTTTCCTCATTCTTTGATAGTGCTTACTGAAGCTAAATTTCTTCTACACATCACAATGGTCTTTTGATTTGGTTGTATTAATTTTTCCGTGGACACCTTTGATTGGTTGTTCAATAAATATTTTGGTTTACAACACCTCATAAATGTTGTCCTTCTCAATTCTCAATATATCAAGATCAATTAAAGGATGAAGAGGAGGTTTCATTCACATGGTTGGAAGCCCAATGAGTTTTTGTAAAAATTAATTATCTCTTTTAGGAAGGTCTTACAAGTTCCAAATGGATCAGGACCCTTTTTTTCACACATAAGTATCTACTTTTTATGTTTGCTACTCATCCTTACAAATCCATTCTTTTTAAAAATGATTGGTAATGTCATGACCCACCTTAAACAATAGGAGGGAAGGGCCAGCAGATTGCCAGGCCCTTCCTTCGTTAATTTGAAGGACAGATAATGACCCCCGAGACCCGCCTTCAATACGTCCCGGAGTGGTGACTAGCGCCAAGGGTATATAAATTTCTCACAAATGGAAGGCATTACACCTTTTTGTTTTATAGGATCGAGAGATAAGATGATGAAACTCAAAAACACCAAGGTAAAATAAAAGTAAAGCAAAAAGTAAACCATTCTCACATGAATGTTAAAAAAGTAAAAGCCACAAAGTACAAAAGGTGACTACAAAGGTAAGTACCAAAGAAAAAAGTAGCAACTGCAACTGCCACAATGGTCCGAGCTAGTATGGTCCTTCACGATCCCTGAAGTCCTCCTAGAAACCTGAATGCAGTTTTATATACATAGGGTGAGCATACAAATACACTCAATAGGGAAAACCAAAGACTCTCGTGCACAAGTGGGGGAACGTACTAATGTCTCATTAGAAAAGGAGTAAAACAAACACCTATCAGGGTAAATTGTTCACCCAAGCCCCACCAAGGCACACTCCCTAAATAAAGTAAGTCAAGTAATATATATAATCAGAGCACATCGATGTTTGGGTACCCCGTGCCACTTTCCCACTGGTTATTGAGACATCCTACGTATTGGACCAATCCCGCCATTCTCACCGCAGTCTCACTACCATACCCACCCGCACACACCTAGGCCACAACCACACACATTTCCACTGCCGAATACCGCCCGCAAACACCTGGGCCACAAATATCACATGTAACCATGCTTGCAAACACCTAGGCTAGAATAACCACCACCACGTACGAAGACACCTAGGCAAGAAAATCCACTGCCACGCCCGAGGACACCTGTGTATCATCCCAAAGACAGTTGGGAAACCACTTGCCTCACAAACCTGGACAACCACCACACTACCCCGCCTGAAGGTTCTTGGGATAATAATGGACCTCAGGCCATCACAGCCTACCCGAAGATACTTGGGCTATCTGGGAAACGGAGCAGAAAATGGGCTAATAATGAGCCACTAATAATAGTGTTGGGGAAAACACCCTGCCCCATGAAATGGGGGTGTTCGGCACTAAGTGCTCAACATGGGTGGGGCGTGAATAAGAAACACAAAACTACAAGTATATAATTATAGGTAACAAGAACTCACCCAAAGTTTAGATTTTCTTTAGCGAGCCTAAAGGACACAACCAACACCCAAGTCCGAGTCACGACTCTCGCCAACAAAACCCATTTTTCCAATTCTTGTTTTCATGTATAGTAATAATGATCAAATAATTTTATACACTACTGGGAAACTAAACCATAAGCATAACCAAGGAAAAGAAACCAGCCAAACGTCAACTATGAATCCGCACCCGGTTCTCTTGTAAAGTCACAACAACAAAGGAAAAGTGAGAACCCTCTAAGTAATGGAACTAGACAACCCCGAGACACTGCCTCGTGTCCCCTCCCCCAAAAAGGTTTTTCATCAACAAAGGATCCCACACCAATTCGTGAGATAAACAAGGTAACCACCCGGTCTCAAAACTCACAAACACTGAATCCATAACAATAGGGGATCCCATCAACAATTTCACAAGCATCGAGAGTATAAAAACAGGGGATCCCATCCCCTCCCACATCTCCAGCATTCAGACCGAAAAAGGAAACAACCAAACCACTACCACCGACACAAAGCAGGGACACACTTGTATTTTCAGATTTATAAGATTTAACACACTCCATGATTTCGAATTCCGTGTGTTTTAACCGGGAGGTATCACAGAAGGGTTAATCTCGGTTCTTTCAATTTATTAAGTCGGGTATACATGATTAACCAATTTACTTTTCATAGCACGAATTTATAATTACAAAACAAGCCATTTAAAACATGGCGAGGGGTTCATTAGTGCGAAGATAACGACCACCAACGGCCTCGAATTTTCAGAAGGTGCAAGCCAGCATAACTCAGAAAGATGATCATAATATAAAAAAACATCAACGATCACAACCCCCCCTATTTCTTTATAGAATCCATTTATTTTCATTATTAGATCTGGATTATCCAATTCTACGGAGTCAAAAGCATTTCCACCCCGCATGATAAACAAAAGAGTGAGATGAAGGAGAAAATTCCCTACCTATTGAAAGACGTTCGATGCTTAGGCCGTGCACGGATCATTATGGATAATGATGCGGCTCGCCCGATGCACCAAAAGCTATTCACGAAAAGCCGTGATCGATGGAAGAAGAAACCATGCCTAACCCCTTAGTTTATAAGGGTCGCAGACGGTTGAGATAAAAACGCGAAACCGCGTGAGCGGGGGTCGTCGGTTGACCACGTGGTTGGGCAGCTACACAAAATGAAATTAAGGTGTTATTTAATATACCCCATTGGGGAGGTTTCTCAGGATTTTCAAGAATTAATTACGGGCTTTAAGTGGTTTTAAAATGATTAAAAGAATTAATTTATGTCAGAACATATGTTGAGGGAGCGGAATGGTCAGGTACTCGGTGAGGGGACACGGTGCCAACTTCACGGTGTCACCCTCATGGTGTCACCCTCACAGTGTCACTATCACGCTGTCACCCTCACGGTGCCACCCTAACGGTTCCACCCTCACGGGGTCACCGTCACAGTGTCACTGTCACGGTCTCACCCTCACGCTGCCACCGTCACTATTCCACCTTCACGGTGGCACCGTCATGGTCTCACCCTCACGGTGCCACCGTCACAGTTCCACTATTTTGGTGGAGCCTCACATTTGGAAAATTAATGGGCCATGGGGGTCCGAGTCATTACATTAGATACCTCTTAAAAGATTCTCATCCTCGAGAATCAAAACAAACCAAGAAGTAAAGAGAGGGTCTGAACAACCACCTCGAAAGATACCTCTTAGAAGTGAACCCATGCTAACTAAAAACACTTCCTTGTCAAGAACCAAGAATCATACCATGCCGAACTTTCCAGGCATGTGGTTTGGGGAGTCTCCTCCCCCTTTTCAAGATATTATGTTCTTTGGGCGGCACTGACTCGCACGCACGGGTTTAATCGCTTCCACCTTAACGCGTCTTGATTAGGGGGTAGGTTCTCTCCTCCCCCATAGCCAGGTCTTTTCACACACAATCAGAGGAAAGAAAACCAGTATATTTCATAGCCAAAAAGTGAAAACATTCTACCACAAAAGGTACAACAAGGAAGAAAACACAAAACAACACGGGGTACTGGGTACAGATCTGTGCTTCCCTCTCCCACGTACTCTCCTCAAGACCACCATTTCTCCACAACACACGAACCAAGGGAATTTTTCTCCCAAAAAGCACCATATCCTTGTGATACTCGATCATCACTGGTATCTCCACAAAGGTCACGTTGTCCTCGATGTCCAGATCACCCCAATCAAGGACGTGTGAGTCATCGTGCAGATACTGACGGAGCTATGACACATGGAAGACATATTGTATCCTCAGTAGTGGCGGTGGTAACGCTAGCTGATAAGCCACTTCACCGACCCACCGAAACTCTTCAAAGGGTCCAATGAACGTGGGAGACAGCTTACTCT
Source organism: Viscum album (assembly GCA_963277665.1). NCBI lineage: Eukaryota > Viridiplantae > Streptophyta > Magnoliopsida > Santalales > Viscaceae > Viscum > Viscum album. Next base: position 1,217,919,453 of record OY728137.1, read on the forward strand.
CCTTGCCGAACCTCCACTGCCCACGCCGAGGGGAGACCTTCAAGAACATGTGGTCTCCAACCTCAAACTCCAAGGGCCTCCTCCTGGTATTAGCATACGACTTCTATCAGTCTGGGGCCATCTTCATCCTTTCCCGTATGAGCTGAACCTTCTCTGCCGTGCTCCGCACCACCTTCAGGCCAAGGATGCCTGACTCTCCAACATTAGTCCAACACATAGGTGAACGACATGGCCTCCCGTACAATGCTTCAAACGGGGCCATACCAATGGTAGAGTGGTAGATATTTTTGTAGGAAGACTCTACCAGAGGCAAGTATTGCACCCATGATCCCCCTGAGTCTAGAACACATGATCGCAGCATATCCTCCAAGGTCTGGATGGTGCGCTCTGTCTGCCCATCTGTATGGGGATGGAAAGCAGTGATAAGATACTGCAGGGTGCCAAAAGCATGCTGCAATCCTCTCTAGACTCGCGAGATAAACTGTGCATCCCTATCCAAGACTATAGACATCAGAACCCCATGCAACAACACCACCTCATCAATGTACTTTAGTGCCAAAGCATCCATTATACTTGACTCCCTGATCACCAAAAAGTGGGCCGTTTTCGTTAACCGGTCAACTACAACCCAGATGGCGTCGTATGCCCCTTGGTCCTTGGGTTGTCCCGTGAAGAAATCCATTGAGATGTCATCCCACTTCCACTCGGGGAAAACTAGAGGATTAAGTAGGCCGTCTGGAACTCAGTGTTCAGCCTTTACTTACTGACATACTAAGCACTTGGCCACAAACTCTTCCACCGTTCGCTTAACTACGGGCCACCAAAACTGCCTCTTCAGTCCCTGGTACATCTTGGAAACTCCTGGTTATACCGCTAGCGGTGAGTTGTGGAACTCACTGAGAACCTTTCCGCACATCACCTCCGGGACAAACAACCTTCCCTGGAAAATCATCTAGTTCTGACAATTCACTGTCCATCCTTCCGGAACATTTCCCTGGTCAACTCAGTCACGCATCACTTCGCACTTTGGGTCTCCCCACTGAGACTCCTCCACTTTCTGAAACATAGATGAATGCACTGTCATCTGATATAGGAAACCTCTACCGCTATCCATATTTGCATCCATGTGTAAGGCAGCCAACTCCTCCATCGCTTTCTAGGCGTCCGCCAACTCTCGGACCGTATCCATCTACGTCCTCCTGCTCAAGGCATCAGACACTACATTTACTTTCCCTCAGTATAAGAGATCTAGAAGGCATAATCCTAGAGGAACTCCACCCATCTCCGCTGTCGCAAGTTTAAGTCCCGCTGGGAGAAGATATACCTAAAAATTTTGTGATCCGTGAAGACCACAAAGCATTCTCCGATGAGGTAGTGTCTCCATAACTTTAGCGCAAAAACGACCGATCCAAGCTCCAGGTCGTGGGTGGCGTTATTACGTTCATGGGGGCGTAGCTTCCTGGACCCATAAGAGATCACCCCTTGTCGCTGAATCAACACACATCCCAGGCCATGTCCTGAAGAATCACAGAACACCACCTAAGATGCCCCTTCTTCTGGTAATCTCAGCACTGGGGCACTAACCAACTTCTCCATCAGATAGCTGATGGCTGACTCACACTGCTCACTCCACACGAAAGCCTCATCTTTCTTGGTCAAGGCTGTCAAAGGGGCTGCTACTTGGGAAAAGTTGGGTACAAACCTCCGATAGTAACCTTCCAGCTCAAGGAAACTACGAAACTCTACCACATTCTTGGGTGCTACCCAAGAAACAACTGCCTCAGCCTTTGATGGGTCCACCGCTACCCCCCGCTCAGACACCATGTGTCCGAGGAAGTGCACTTATCGTGTTCAAAACCTGCATTTTGACAACTTACCATAGAGATGGTGCTGTCGGAGGACCTGCAAAACCGTCCTCAGGTGCTCCTCATGGTCCTCCACTGATCTCAAATAGATCAGGATTTCGTCGATGAACACAAATACGAACCGATCCAGGTACTCCTAGAAGATGGAGTTCATAAGCCCCATGAACACAGCCGGGGCGTTTGTAACACCGATGGGCATGACTATGAACTCCAAGTATCCATATCTTCATCTGAAGGCCATCTTAGGGATGTCTCCCTCCTTCACTCTCAGCTGGTGGTACCCAGACCGCATGTCGATCTTCGATAACCATCTTTCCCCTTTCAGCTGGTCGAAAAGATCGTCTATCCTCGGAAGAGGGCAGCGATTCTTGATCATCACATAATTCATCCTCCTGTAGTCTATTCACAACCTGATACCACCATCTTCCTTCTTTGTGAACAAGACTGGATCACCCCACGGTGACACACTCGGCCAAACATAAACCCTCTTCATCATATCATCAATTTGGATCTGCCACTCCCGCAGCTCTGAAAGTGCCATCTGGTACGGAGCCATTGAGATCGGACGAGCGCCGAGCTACAGGTCTATCCCGAACTCGATATCACATTGAGGGGGTAGAGTCGTCACCTCCTCAGGAAAGATTTCCATAAACTCATGGACAACCTCTGGCACCCCCACCATCTCAGCATCAATTGACTCTACTGACAGCTCGACAAACAAGGAGAGGAGGGCTTCCTCTAGCCAGATGCCCTTCTGACCACTCCGCTCGCCGGTGAAGGTAACATGACGGCCGCCCAAGTCCGAGAACACAACCCTTCCTTGGAAACAGTTGATGAAGGAACACAGAGAGAATAGCCAGTCGATGCCTAGGATGACATCGTATGGCTGTATCTGTAGCAGAAGAAGATCCCTAACCGACTGATGTGGCCCTATCATCAGTCTACAACCTCGACAAACAAACAACAAGTCGGTCTGACCTCCGACTAGTGTGCTCAACACTAGGGGCACTAGAAGTATCTCAGCATCTAGAACCAAGGCACGAGCTAGACTAGGTGCAAAAAAGAGTGCGAAGCTCCGGTATCGAACAAGGCATAAGAAAGAGTGCTAAAAAAAATGATCGTACCTCGAACAACCTCCGGCCCTGCTGGAACTGCTGCCTCCGTGGCGTGTAGCTGTCCACGCCCGGATCCTCTGCCCCTCGGATTTCGGCCACCTCCCCGACCACTCCCTGGTCGAGGTACCTGAGGAGCGCCCTGAGGTCGACCTCCTCTTCCTACATCTGCCCTCGGAGGAGTGGGAGCTCGCTGTCCCTGCTGCTGCTAATGGAATGGCATGGCTGGAAGCTTCTACTGGGGCGGGCGCTGGGGATGTCCGCCACTTCCGTACTATACCCGGTCCGGGCACTTACTCCAGAGATGCCCAAGGCTCCCACAGACGAAGCACCGCTGCCCTGGGCTCAAGGAAAAGGGGCGAGAACCAGGGGATCAAAACTAAAACTACTGCGGCCTGCTCCCTGCGGGTCGGAACCTAGAGTGTCCTGACGCTGGAGGCCTAGTGATGACTGCCTTTCCCTTCGATGATTCCAGCTGGATCCCCTCTCCTGACACACCTCATAGAGCATGCATTCTCTCCACCACTTCGGCCTTCTTCTGGTCCTCTAAGAACATCGGCAGGGTAAAGGGGGTAACAACATATTAGAGGGAGGGTCGGAGCGCCTCCTCCAAACGTCTTTCCCGAGACTTCTCATAGGGAAAGAGGTCTGGAGAATAACGTAGGAGGTCCTTGAACTTGATCCCTAGCTCCCTCATGGACATACTCCCCTATTGGAGGGAGAGTAGCTCCTGTCTCTTTTTCGCCTTCATCGTCGAAGAGAGGAATTCTTCCCAGAACTCCCTCTCGAAATCCGCCCAAGCCACCTCAGCCTCTCTCCTCTCCCCTAGGTAAATCATCCACCACTGATGCACTGCTCCCCGCATCTGGCTGACGGCCAGAGGAACCCAGTAATCACTCGGGGCACGAATCAAGACAAAAGCTATACCAAGCTCCTCTAGCCAGCCTTCTGCCTTTATGTCAGAGGTGATTCCCTTATACATCTTGAGGGGCTGTCACTGGAAGGTCTAGAGAGTCCTCTTCCACTGTTCATCCTCCTCTTCTCGGTCATCTCTCTGCCAATTGGCCAAGGTAGACTGTGGGGCCTCGATTGTCTGTACAACACACGGTCTCCTTCGAGGTGCCATAGCTGCAATGTAAACAAGGAATTCCTAAGCTCATGTAGTGCAGATTATTGTCATTAAAACTTCTTAAACATTTCATTTATTCTTAATTCCCAAAACACCCAAGAAACACGAGAAGAAAAGTCATTATAATGCATGTACCTTTCCTAGGGTCTGCACCCTACAATCAGCGCAGCATCACTTGGTTGTTCGGTATGCCCAGAGTCGTTGCGTCAGATCACAGGGGGCCCTAAACTCATGTGTCCTAACCAGTCTTCCCTGGCCTAATTCATGCACCGAGGTCACCCAACACCGTTTCCCTACCATCCCATGCATTCCTCACTGTGCCTAACTCCAGACTTCATCCTATCCCTCAATCATCACCACTAATACCATTCTGTCACGACCCGCCTTCACCAAAAGGAGGGCAGGGTCAGCAGATTGCATGGACCTTCCTTCTTTAAGTTGAAGGAGAGATAATGACCCCCGAGACCCGCCATTAATCGGTCCCAGAGTGGCGAATAGCACCAAGGGTATTGAAATTTCTCAAAAATGGAAGGCATTGCCCCTTTTTGTTTTATATGATCGGGAGATAAGATGATGAAACTCAATAACACCAAGGTAAAATAAATGTAAAGGCAAAATTAAACCATTCCCACATGCATGTTCCAAAAGTAAAAGCCACAAAGTACAAATGGTGACTACAGAGGTAAGTACCAAAGAAGAAAAGCAGCAACTGCAACTGCCCCAAAGGTCTGAGCTAGTATGGTCCTATGCGATCTCTAAAGTCTTCCTGTAAACCTGAATGCAGTTTTATATACGTAAGTTGAGCATACAAGTACACTCAGTAGGGAAAACCATAGACTCTCTTGCACAAGTGGGGGAACGTACTAAAGTTCCATGAGAAAAGGAGTAAACCAAACACCTATCTAGGTAAATTATCCACCGAAGCCTTACCGAGGCACACTCCCCAAATAACTCAAGTCATGTAATATATATAATCAGAGCACATCGATGTTTGGGTACCCCACACCACATTCCCACTAGTTATTGAGACATCCTACGCATCGGACCAATCCCGCCATTCTCACCATAGTCCCACTACCATACCAGCCCGCACACACCTGGGCCACAACCACACGCAGTCCCACTGCCAAATCCCACCTGCAAAAACCTGGGCCACAACTATCACATGTAACCATTCCTGCAAACACCTAGGCCAGACCAACCACCACCACGCCCGAAGACACCTGGGCTAGAAAATCCACTGTCATGCCCGAAGACACTTGGGACTCATCCCAAAGACACTTGGGAAACCACCTACCGCACACACCTGGCCAACCACCACACTACCCCGCCCAAAGGTTCATGGGATAATAATGGACCTCAGGCCATCACAGCCTGCCCGAAGATACTTGGGATATCCGGGAAAGGGAGCAGAAAAGGGGCTAATAACCAGAAACTAATAATAGTGTTGTGAAATACAACCTCCCCCATGAAATGGGGGTGTTCGACACTATGTTCTCAACATGGGTGGGGCGCGAATAAGAAACCCAATACTACATGTATATAAGTATAGGTAACAAGCACTCACCCAATGTTTAGGTTTTTATTCAGCCAGCCTAAAGGACACAACTAACACCCAAGTCCAAGTCACGACTCTTGCCAACAAAACCCATTTGTCCCATTCTTGTTTTTATTTTCAGTAATAATGTTCAAATAAGTTTATACACAACTGGGAAACTAAACCATAAGCATAACCAAGGAAAAGAATCCAGCCAAATGTCAACTAAGCATCCACACCCGGTTCTCTTGTAAAGTCACAACCACAATAGAAAAGTGAGAACCCTTGGTGTACTAGAAACAGACAACCTCGGGACACTTCCACGTGTCCCTCCCCCAAAAAGGTTTTTCATCAATAGAGGATCCCACCCCAATTCATGATATAAACAAGGTAACCACCCAGTCTCAAAACTCACAAACACTGAATCCATAACAACAGGGGATCCCATCCCCAATTTCACAACCAAAGAGAGTATAAAAATAGGGGATCCCCTCCCCTCCCACATCTCCAGAAATCAGCCCAAAAAAGGAAACAACCAAACCTCTACCACTAACACAAAGTAGGGCCACGCCTGTATTTTCAAATTTATAAGATTTAACACACTCCATGATTTCAAATTCCATGCAGTTTAACCTGGAGTTATCACAGAAGGGTTGATCCTGGTGCTTTCAATTTATTCAGCCGGGTATACGTGATTATCCAATTTACTTTTCACAGCATGAATTTATAATTACAAAACAAGCCATTTAAAACATCACGAGGGCGGATTCTATAGAATCCATTCATTATAATTATTAGGTCTGGATTATCTTATTCTACGGAGTCAAAAGCACGCCCACCGCACATGATACACAAAAGAGAGAGACAAAGGAGAAAAATCCCTACATTTTGATAGACGCTTGATGCTTAGGCTGAGCGCGGAACTTTACGGATAACGATGCGGCTCACCCGATGCACCAAAAGTTGTTCATGAAAATCCGCGATCGAGGAAATAAAAAACCATGCCTAACCCTTTAGTTTATAAGGGCATCAGACGGTTGAGATAGGAACACAAAACAGTATGAGAAGGGGTCATGGGTTGACCACGCGGTTGGACAGTTACACACGATGATACTAAGGTGTTATTTAATATCCCCCACTGGGGAGGTTTTTCAGGATTTTCAGGAATTAATTACAGGCTTTAAGTGGTTTTAAAAGGATTAATAGAATTAATTTAAGTCAAAAATTATGTTGCGGGAGTGGAAAATTTAGGTACTCAACGAGGGGAGACACTGCCACCGTCATGGTGTCACCCTCACGGTGTCACCCTCACAGTTTCACCGTCATGGTGGCACCCTCACAGTGCCACCGTCACGGTTCCACCGTCACGTTTCCACCATCACGGTGTCACCGTCACGGTCTCACCCTCACGGGGCCACCGTCACGGTTCCACCCTGAACGGTGTCACCCTCACGATTCCACCGTCACGGTGCCACTATTTTACTGGAGCCTCACATTTGGAAAAGTAATGGTCTAGGGGGGTCCGGGCCATTACAGGTATACTCATTGTTCATTATCTAAGATTCACTAATAGATCATTGAATTTTATAAAACCTATTCATCTATAATTTTTTTCAAATGGATGTATCAAAAACCACATATGAAGCATTTTGGATTTTGGTTTACGAAGAGTTTCATAAATTCATATAAGTTAATTTGGAGTGTTTGGTTGATTTTTTCCCATCCTTCAGTGATATGGTCACCCCAATAGGAAAGTAATCATGATTTTATGGGGAAGTATATTGATGGTGGTTTTATGATTATTTTGGATATGGTCTGTGATATCAATACACGTCTGAATACTTTTTTTTATTATTGTGATGGTTGGAGAGGCACCATCATTGTAGACAATGTTTGAAATTGCTAACTAAATTTCTCCTATAAATGGAAAACCATTAAAAGGGGATACAAGGTTGAGTAAGACCACTGGTATTGAATCTTATAAATAAGATTTAGAGAATTGAACCTCCGTGTCTCTCCCAATACTAAATATATAATCATTATACAATACACACAAAATAAGGTGTTCCTTGTATTGGACTCTTATAATATGAATATTTATGGAATTCTCATGCTTTTGTAAATACAAACCCATCTGAGCCTATTAATTCTGGTGGCAGTTATTCACAATAGAGAACCTCATCCTTTAATTTTATGGTTCATGTTTAGTATGTTTATATGAATTAGATAGATGTGAAGGTCATATATAGAAACATATTTTAGTTATTAGGTGAAAAATCCTTGGATAGGGAAGATTATGAGTGTTGAATTTCATGGAAAATAAAATAGAAAATGAAACATGCTAATGTAAAGGTTGTTATAGTTGAGAAAGAATATAAATTAAAATAGTAGAGATCTGATGAATCTAATAAGAATTCTACAAGGGAGGGTGATATTCTATAGGAATACATTGATAGTTAATTATAATATCTAAATACATAGAAGATTCAAATATGATCAAAAATTGAATAAAAAGGTTCATTTGATTTGGGTTTTGATATAGTAAAAAATAAAAAGAAAAAAATATAAGAGAAAATATTTCAAAATACCCAAAAATGATGTTAACCATATGATCAAAGAAGGAAAAATATCCCATGGAAGCAAATATATCATGAAGAAGTAAGCCATCCCGAAAAGCGGAACTACATAGAGAAGGAACTACATCCAACTTACTGTAACATGAATTATAATAGTTCCATTAGAAATATAGTATAGATGACCATGAGGTTGTAAAGGGCTAGCTATCTCCAGACCAGGCATCTTTGATCTATAATATAATAGTTTCTTCAATTAGGGTGTTTAGTAAAAACTATGGAAAATATAGTTAAATAAAAGAGGAAATGTAAAAAATATGAATCATTAATTATGTTGGTAGTTTTTTATTCCAATGATGATATTATAGAAGTTAAGGTACTAGGTTAACACCATTGTATTTCTAAAACTAACATATGTAATGAAGAGGATGAAAAGGTGAATGAATAAGGATTGGATCAGATGATCCCAATTAAAATACCTTATAGACCTGGTTCCAACGAGGACCAACCCAACTAATAAGAAGAGATATATTAGCACTACCAAGTAGATATATGGATGTTATAAAACAAGGACCTTCTCACTCAATAAGTTAGCATAGATAAAAAAAACGAATGGGTTATGTTATTAAACTACCAAGGAGATATTCTTCAGGATTACTATCCCAAAAATGCAACAGATAAAGATGAAAAAATAATGTCTTAAAGATATCTACCTGATGTATTTCATGAGGAAAAAAATGTATTGATTCATAAACAAGTGATTATTTTGATTCATGGAATAAATAAATAATTATAAAATTAGAAGAATAAATAATCACATTGCATAAAATGGTCAATTTATTTTATGATATTATAAATGAGGATTTAGAGAAGAAATATTTTTTCGATTAATGGATGTTATACCGAGGGAATTGATTAAATGTTTTAAAATTTTTCTTGAATGTGATCATTTTCCCTTATGTTATATAAATTTTTGTTCTGATTGGGTGTCTTTATGATACTTCACTCTTAATCATTAAATATGTTCTTTCCCATAAGTGAACATTTCAATTGGTAGAATTTTATTCAAAAGGATGGTACGATCTGATAATATGAGGTTTTTCTTTTAATTATAAAGATTAAATTATTTATTTGGAAAAGTGATATATATTCTTATTATTATCAATTATAGAATATAAAATTAATTCCTTGTGTGAGATGGTTTGTAATAATTATTTCACAATATTTAGTCGAGGATAATCACATGAAATAGTCAATGTGATGTTTTTTGATTCATTTATTAACCATTATCATATATTATTGATTTGTTTTCTGAAGATGACCCCCAAAAATAGTGAGAATTAAATTAAAGAGATAAGGAATTAGTGAATTCACTTCCAGTTACCTTTATGCTTCAAACTGACTTGAATACTACATAATGTTTGCCAAAAATATTTTTCTACGATTAAAAAACACAACTATACATAGATATATATATGGGGAAAAATATTAATAACATGCTTACAACTCAATACAAATTATAATATCCATATAATGATATGTTAAAACCTTTGATCACATAATCATCTAATCATAATGGATTATAAATTACCATGGATTATCTTTAATCTCCTGACACATAATATGTGTCCTAAAATGTGAAATTTTCTCCAAGAAATACATTTATCGAAATATTTGACATAGAAACAACAAGACATACTTCATCAAGAATAAATATTCATCAAGATATAATTTTTCATATTCTTGTTCTTTTTCTAATTACTTCCCCATTAATATTTTTTTTTTCACTTTATCCTATATGCATACAAAATATAAACACATTATCCCTCAATTCCTATTATAAATAATCTCCAAAGTTATATGATAGTATGAACTATATCCTGTTAATAAAATATGAATCTAAAATAGGAAATAAATTGAATTAAAATAATTTATGTTCCCATCTAAATTTTGAGTCTTTATATCCATCAAAGTACTTTATTAAAAGTTGTAGGTTCTTAAGGGAATAAATTGATTGTGTTTGATTATACTATGAATCACCAATTAATCCATGTGAAAAAGAACTCTTTTTTTGAAAAATAATCTCCATTAGAGTTTTATTTACATAATTATGGAAAAATACTAGTATTCGTGGAATAATAATAAAAGATATGGGTTGGGAGACCAGTTATTATTCAACTTTATAAAAATACCATCTCTTCATTATGGTATAAATGAATCTCTTGTTTCATGACCACTGAACAACATAATTAATAAATTATTTATCTATTTTAAATACAAAATAATTGTTGAATTATATGATCCTTCATGATTAAACCAATTTTATTCTGTGTAAAAACAATACATGTTCAATACAATTAATTTTAACTTCTTGGTTCTTGGACTCAAGATCTATATCACTCTGTCAAGAAACTTTGGAAACTATAATAAAAAGGAGTACCAATTTATCAAGGCATCCAAATAGGGTGATAATTTAGACCATGTAAAAAAACCCAACAGATTTTAGTTCAATTTATATGTTAGAAAATATCAATGTAATCATAATTATATTTATGAGAGTAATCAAATACTAAAAACATGGGTTACAGTATGATTTTATCTTACATGAAGTGATTTTAATCTTTTGTTTTATAAATTTCAGTATGACCATTTTAATTATTGTGTGATATCATCTAGAACACAAAAACATATCGAAAACTACATATTAATAGATTTAAACTTCATTGAAACTATTTTAAAATTCAAAACCAACATCAACCCATCTAAAAACTATGTATAATTTTTTATTGAAATAAATTCATATAATTATTACTTATTTGATAACCAAATTATGCACTAATGTAATTTTATCATATCTACAAAATTTACAATTCACACAAAAAACATTTACCCCATTAAAAAACTCCAGAATTATATGGGATATATCTTCTTTATCCATTGAAATTATTTCCAAATTTATAATCTCATCAATATTTTGTAACATTGTCTCCAAAAAATCTACATCTGATTTTTTTTTCAACAAAAAACTGATCAAATTTATGCCAATAAAAAACAAGAATAAAGCATTATTCCAAAAATTCATTACTCAGTAATTATAATACTATTTATTCAACTCCACGTTGTAAATATGATGTATGACTAACAATACCAATGTTAACTTACATCAACTTCTAAAAAACACTTCCACATATCAATTTATTTTATTTTCTCAACACTTCAAAACTATCCATGAATGTTATGAACAAGAAATTCATACGCACATTCTTATTTATAAAGACTACATCCAACTTATTGAATTTTTATTCATCATTTCACTTATAAAATTTACTTATTGATTTGTGGATTAATTGTTTGAGTTTTTGAAAACCACCAAATAAATAATATAAAAAATTATCCATATTTGATTATTATATCATCAATATCTTGAAATGATTAGAGGGTAACCAAGGAAGATACTTTCAACTCCAATTCACATGATCCTCTTGGACTGTTCACCTCTAACATTAATAATATAGTGTTAACCAAATACCAAAAAATAGTCCATTATGGGGGTTATTTTAATACTTATTCTAAAGATAAATATTTATTTAAAATGGTATAAAAATTTATTTTTAATCTGAAATAATGTTTCAATTTCATTATCCTAATATAATGAATAAGTCATAGGCTCATTAAACATGTCAAAATCCATTTCCATTAAGATCATATTCTTAAATTACACAAAACTACTTTTTATGAGGTCTATGGAAAACAATCATAGTTATTAATAAAATGATTTTAGATATATAATTCAAATATTAAAATTTTATATCCATTCATGATCTTTTTTAACATACTTTTCAAATGACACAACTTCTCTACTATTCTGTTAATGATTTTAAACATCATTAAGTCCTCATTATTCGGTTTCATGTACATAATTAATGTATTACCAGTGAATTAATCAATAAATAACAATATATATTTTTTTATGTTTTTTAAATCTTCATCATGGGGCCACTAATATCATCAAATATGAGATCTAATGGTTGTGATTTCAGGATCTATAATTTTTATAAAAAGACATAACAATATTACTCTTTAATAATATATATATATATATAAATTATATCTATCTTTGGAAAATGAACATCACTAACATTATATAATAGAATAATCATGTTTCTATAATTTTGACTAATGTTGCATATTCTTTTAGTTTAATGGTAATTGTCTCCTTTGTGCTCAAGTAGTATAATTTTTTTTTCATTTCTAACATGATGCCTTATTTAATTTGCCTACTTATATTTTTTAATAAACATCCATCATTCAAAACCTCCATAAAATATCAATACATTAATAAAACCATTTAATTTTCATTTTTATAATTTTGAGTCACACTAGGTAAATCATTTATCAATCCATCATCAAATAATGTTTTTTCTTACTTTATATTTTTTTTATCCAATATTCAATGACCCAATTTACATTTCATATCTTAATTAACCAAACATTTACACTGGCCACAGAACATTAATTTTACATTTCAAAATAATTCATAATCCATAAATCTCTTATCATATATAAATACCATCCACACTAAATGATTCATAAACATTCATTTTAATATTCTAGTACTTCCACTTCAATCACTAGTGACTTGTCCTTTCATTACTCTTTTTAATTAATGTAAATTTAGGCATATGAAATTATATTATGTTAGTTTGGTAGAATAATGATATACATTTGAATAAAAGTGACCTAATTGGATATACCATCACAAAAATTATTTTAATGATTTAAATTAATTTTCAATATATTTACTATATTTTTTTAGATGGTCTCTTAAAATTTTCTATATGAGTAAGTTGGACCCCCCTTAAACTAAATCATATATATATTCCTGGTTCATTGTTATATTGGAATATAAACCTTAATCACCATTCCATGTTCCCAATTCTTATATGGTGCAAGCAATAGAAATAAAATGTATATTTTACATTGAAATTTTATTTTCATCCATCATATGTTTCCTACCATACATTGATGGTTGACCATTAAAAAGTGATATAATGATCAAACAAATTTTTTTAAACTTCCAATACATTCTTCATCATTCTATGCTTCTTTATTATCTTTTTATAATCCTTATTTGTAAAAACATTAACATTAATGTTAAAATTTTAGGAATTTTTATATTTCTAATAATTTTTATTATTCTCCACAAATTAAAATATATATATAGACGTTCCATTGAATATTAATTTCCAATAATCTTCTTAATCAATATTTCTATATCATATTTAAAATAATTTTGAAATCTATATTTGACCATGTTTAATTACTTCTTTTATCCCCTCAGTTTTTTCTAAGAACTTTAATAGCATGATACTTTTAATTATCATAATGTTACATTAATGCACTCCATATTTTCTTTTCAATGATTAATATCATTATGAAATTAATCTAATTTACTAAATTTTAATATTGTTTAAAATTTATGGTGTAGTTATTCTTAATTAGTGGCCCTATTTCATTAGATTATTGTTTTATTTATTCAATTTTGAAATAAATTAATGAAATCCATTGAGTTTTAAAAAAATTTTAAACACAGTTTGTGTTTTTCCTCCCTTACTACATTGATTCAAGCATCACTACAGAATTACTCATCATTAATTTTATAAGTATATAATTTTTCCCCAGATTCAATATATGTATCATCTTTATCACCATACTCACTCTTATTATCATCATAAAAAATTGATATGATATTCCTTTCATGGGTTAAAAGATATTCATTCCAACCCACATTAAATTGTAAATTTCTTTTTTGGATCATAAATCATTCATATTTGAGTAAATCCTTACCTTTTCACCGTTATATTCCTTCTATTCTTTATTCTTTATTTTTAGTATTTTCTATGAAATTTTTAATTACTCATCACTAGAAAAAACATTATTGAAGTATAATAATGATACCTTCTATTAAAACTTCAAAAATTTCATGAAATTAAGGATATAACCTTTTTCAATTTCATTTCAATAAATTTTTTCATAAATATCCTTTGTATATTCATTTTTTTATTTCACATATTTTTATCATTCCAATTTTTTCAAGGATATTTCCTTTTTAGTGTTACACATATCCTTGAAGGAACATTAATTTATCAGTTCACAAGTATTAATATGTTTCTCAGATCATCCAATAGAAATGTGTTAAGATTACAATCTTTAGTATTTTAAACCTTTTTAACAAATTTTTATTGAAATATCAATTGTGTCTTTCTTTGAACACAAGAATCTCTTTACATCACACCAAAACCTTTGATTTTTCTCATAATATAACTACTAATTTGGGAGAAGCCAATTTCTATCTCAGCCTCAATAAAATTGAGATCCTTATATTTCAATCTCCAAACATAGAACTTATATTACTAAAATATCAATTTAATAATCCAATTTTTTTACAACATAACTAAAATTACTCTTTCTATTGTAATACATTAATTAATGTTAAATTTATTTTATAAAATATTTGACAATATATTATTCAATTAATGTGGATGATTTTTCAAAATATATCTATATATTTTTTCTTAATAAAACTGTCTTCACGAAGTATAAGTAAATTTTTAGTATCTGGAAACTTATTTAAACTATATGATAAAATATATGGCCACATCTGATCACTCAATATATAATTTTGTCCAATAAAAAGTTGGAATCATATATTTTTATGTAAATTAATTATATCCGTAACTATAATTGAAAATTTAACTCAAAAAAATTATATACTAAGGAACATATTTTTTTAGAAATCTTGAATTATGTAATTCATCTTTAGAGGTGGGATGATATTGTCAAATACCACCTGAAAAGGAACCATTTTGAAACGATAATTTTCTAAGATATTGTGATTAAATAGATAATTCACTTCCATTTTTATTAATAACTCAAAAAAATTACAACACAGAATTTATTTAATGAAAATTTTATTATCCAAGATTCACACAAAAATAAATGCATTCAAATAATCATCATAATAGATTTTTATAATGCTAAGAACTTTAAAAAATGGATACATTCTTATTATGATACATTAAAAATCATGGACACACACTCCACTAATCATTATGGATAAAAAAATGTTGGTATTATCATTGAAATTTTTAACATAATGTTTCTCGGAAATTATTTAAAATTATCTTATACAAACAATGATTATATATTCAATGATAGAAAAAATGAGATTATTCAACCAAAATAAATATATATCAAGGTATATTTTTACTTCTTCCATATTCTCTTATTCTCATTTACCCTTCATTATCTCTATATCCTAAAGGCATGGTAATATTACACAAACTATCTCTATCTCTCTCTATTCCTATTCAATAAATTATCCCCACATACATAGTATAAAGAAAATATCCCCTTTATTAAAATATAATTTTGAAGAAAATATTAAAATTGAATGCTTCCATTAAAATCTATCTAATTTATAATGATTCTATATACCAATATAGTACTTTTGGTAACTGTATTACATGATTAAAGGACACACATTATTGAGTTAGAGGAATAATTAGAGAAAAAAATTTATATATTAGAAAAGAACATTAATTATGTAAATTCAACTCTATTATGAAGTGACTAACATCATTACATCAAGATGTTCATTTTCATAAATGAAATATGAAGATTACAATGAGATATATCTGATACTTTTAATCTACATGAAAAACTTATCTCTAACTTGTTGCATGACCATAACTATTGTGGCGTGACAACTAAACAACATCAAAAATAGTGAATCAACACAAACAATGGATTTCAGTATGATTTGATTCTTTAGGATGCATTATATCACTTAAAAGAGAAAACATCATTTGTTTGATCTAGTCAGTTTTCCCATACATGTTCTTTTTAGAGAGATATATATCACTATTACTAGAGACTCTAGATCCTCTAATCTTGAGGGGAACATATTTATCACGACCACTTAACAATGTTGTGAATTTTTAATTTCTGATGAATCCATTATCCTTTTTGGTTTATTATATGTTAGGAAAGAATAGTTCAAACATAAATAGAGCACTTCCTTTAATCATGTTGTGACCATCCGTGTTGTACTGTGATTTACTAATACTTCTTTAGATTTTAATCTTACATTTCATAAATTTCAACATAACCACTTAATGTTTAGATTTATCTCATATTAATTAGTAGGATTTTCCTAAAACTATATATTCTTAATTCTAGTCTTCTTCAGAAATATTCCAATACAGAAAACCAACATCACCTCAACTAAAACACCACGAATTATTTATTATTGGAATTGATTCATATAATGACCAATTATTTGAAATTAAAATTCAACACCAATGTTATTAAATGGTATCCATATCAACATCACTTCACATCATGAATATTATTCCCTGTTAAATAAATGAACAATTCTAGAGGATTTATTTTCCTTATCCTTAAAAATATTCAATAACTCTCTGATCTCAATAATATCAATAAAATTGATCACAGTAATATATGATATTTACTGAAACAAATATATATAACTCAAAGTAGACTACTTAATTTTATACAGACCTATACTTATTGGCTTCAATACAAGGATAACCATTGCATTCCAATCGATATAATGGTGGTCTTATGTGATTATTTAAAAATGAATGATCATAATAATTATCCATTGCTAAAATCGTGTCAAATTAAAATTACTGATTAGTTTACTAAAATTAGAAGATATTTTTTATCATGTTTTCTTATTATTTTTATATTCTAGACAAGGATTTACGTGGTTTTGTAAAATTTCATTGATGTTTATATAAAATAATTATGTTTATTAGGTTCCTAATTTTTTTTACATTTTCGTTGAGAAGAAAATTTATTTTTAGTGTTTTATAAAATCATAGTGGTGTGAAATTAGACTTAATATGGTTTAAGAGAATTTTTTTGGGTCAATAAACCATAGGTTTTGAGATAGCTAGATAGTTTTTGTGTGGTAAAATGTGAATTTATACGAATTAATGATGAAAAACATGAGTTCTAGGTGGGTGTATATTTTCTTTATTTGTTTATGTTGGGTTCTTTTTCATTTTAGTGATGTCTGAGAATTAGGTTATTCTTGTAGATAAATTAATTAATTGGATATTTTGGATTTTATATTATTTATTTATTAGAATATGATTATTACCTATGTAAGTTCACTAATAAACTCAGTTGATAAAGTGTTATCTATTAACCCCTCAATGAAACTTGTTTCACATGGTATTTTTCATTACATTGTTGATTTATGTACTCCATAATAAATTTCTTTGTTAAATAATGTTTTATTTAGATATTTTTCAAATTAATATTTTAGCATGAACAATATCTTGAATTGGTAATTATTTATATTTGAAAATATAATCGTATTGTATTTATTATCAAAATGATCATGGATTGTTTAGATAGTAATTATATTTGAAGATGCTAAATATGAATAAATAAATTCAATAAATTCAAATATTGTTCTATAATGATTAGGAAAATACATCTTGGATTATGTCTTTAAAATATATTGTGATTATTTGGAGGGTTAAATAGACATAATGCTAGACATAATTTTGAGATAAGGAATGAAAAACTTCCTTTGATACCTCCTAGAAACAATATATCTTGTGGTTATATCCATTGTACCAATACTCATTAATAAAATGACCATGATACATATTTTGGATTCAGGTGTTGAAGGATAGAATTTAATTACAAGTATGAGGAGAGAAAAACATTATGGTTTTTAGCATCACATTATATCGTCAAAAAAAGGAATTATTAAAAAATTTGGCATGTAAGTTTAGGGAAAGAAAATTAATTTAGAATTCACTATTCTAAAAAATGATATATAATTATTAGGGTGACTATAACATGTTGTAAAGGAAAAATTATCATGATATAATGAATATGGATGTTTAAAGATGAAATGAGAGAAATTAACATAATTTTAAGAAAAACCATATTATGGAGTATGTTAACAATGTATTTTAGAAAGAATAAATCATCATCTAAAATTAAAGGGATGTGGATTACGTTATTGTGTTTTTTAGATCTACCACTAACCAGATGACACCTTGTCATGATTTAATTATACATGTTATGGTTTGACTTAATTTATTTAAAGATGGATTTTCAGGTGTTAATGGTGTTGAAATTTCTATACACCCACACATATATTCTAGGGATCATTCTAGAGAGCTAACTACATGGTTTGAGAAAAATAACAATGCACACATTTGGTCTATTCCTTGAAGAAACCTCATGGGGCTTGAAGAATATACATCATTGTTTTAGGCACTAATATAGATATTTATTCACTTGTAATGATGTTGCATAGTTTCAGATGATCACGATGACATTATTAATCTATAATTAATATTTTTATAATAAATAAATGACAATTGATATAGGGTAAAAAGTTTTTTGAATTATTAATGATTCCAATATATATATATATATATCTCATTGATTTTACTAATTTAAAATACATTTCTATATTATTTTATTTTTCAATTTTTTTTTCTTATTTTTTTTAATTTTTATTAATAGGACTAGGAATGCTTGACCCAAAAACATGGTTTATATGAAATAACAAGCAATAGTTTAATTGTATTATATGTTGAATTGGTTTTTTTAGTTGAAAATTAGAGGTATATAGGAAAAATAAAATTTAGAAAAGATATTACATTTCATTTTATATTTAGTATAAATTAATCTTACCACATACCTTCACTTAAGGTAATAAAGCTAGTGAAAACATTAACTAATGACCGAATAAGGAATTTTCCACTATATAAATTAGGAGGGATAAATATCTATGTGTGTAAGCCTAGATGTGTCTATGTATGAGGTTATGGAAGTATCGATAGAAGAAAATTCTATGTAGGAGGACCATAACATGGAGAGGTCGGTGCTGCTCATTTGGTTGACACTAGCCACATCCAAGGTAATCAAGTTTTGGCATCCCACCCCCAATTTCTATGTGGGGTGGATTAAATATTGTTCATATCATTACTTATTAAAATTTCACCATATCAATATGAGTTTCTATTTTTTCCCTTGGATAAAGAATTTATGACACCATTCTCTATCTTGAACTATAGGAACACCATGCTTGGGGTGGGAAGAGAAAAGACTACACTACCATTGAAAATATGAACATATCATAAGAAATGGGTTGTTTCAAAACACCCAAATTGAGATTATATGAATGGAATGAATCTACAATTTTATTTATTTATTACACAATGAATATAGTTATGAAGCAGATCGTAAAGATCCTAAAAGAGAACGTAATGGTAGACCGGTGACTAGATGTGTGATCATAATTGGATAAGGATGATATATAGATGTGTGATCTAGTATAATAGTCATGTATAGTTAGTATAAGAGTATTACAATTATTCTAGAGAATATTGTGTAGGGAAGAAATGTTTTCATTGAACCATAATCCACATAGAATATGAATAAACATAAGTTTTTTTCCTCAAGAGTGTTGTGATATTATCTTCTATTTGCATCATAAGATAAATAAGATGGATTACATTGACTATATATGATTGTAATGTAAGGATTCCATTAATTATTGATATCCTTAATTAATATTGGTTTGGAAGGGATGTTATAAGAGCCTTCATGTAAAGGGTAAGTTCTACTGCTTATCCCAGATGTGTGGGGATATAATGTGTTGGTATGATTTTAGGAGTTTTAAATAATGGATTCTCTAGGAATTTTGAATCTTGCTTCATCGAGAGAGTTATACCAAGGAGGTATACTTTCACTCTATGGGTATATATAAGTAGTTTTAAGGAATAATTTTTCCATAAAATGAAGAATGAATTTCAATATTGGTTCTTCACATGCCAAAGAAAATCATGTCCAAAGAAAAACATTGTTCCATTTTAACGAAATTATATAGGAAAATAGAAATGATGTTTATAATACATGGATTGTTGAATTTTACCCTAATTAATAAATATGATATTGAAACACCAAAAGATAACATCATTTTCACAAGGCCTAAAGAAGTTAAAGTACATTAGCCACCTAGTAGATCTATAGATAAGTTTTTGTTTTTATTTTTCATTTTAATATTGTGTAATTGTGGACTCATATTTTGGTTATATCAATGAAATTAAATTAGGTTTAATCAATTTTTCAATTCTATTGCTTTTGTTTATTCTGTTCCATATTTTATGGTTTCTAGTTCATTCATTATTGATATATCTTACAATAACCAGTGCCCAGTTTCACAAAGGACAACAGTTCTCATTAAAATGGAGGCATACATAAGGATATCAAAATCATCATTTCTTATGAATTTTTTCTAATCTATTTAATTAATATGCACATGAACCTCATATCAGTTGGTGAGGACTCATTAGGTGCATCCAAGAGACCCAATATCAAATCTGGGTGGAGTATTTCCAGGTACTATAGCATTACTATATCAGTCACAGTAGTAGGTAATATAGATGTTACTATATTAGGCATTGTTCGGTACCGTAATAGTTTGAACTATTCATCTATCTAGGACTTTGGGACATAGGTTTGGTCTTTGGGTCCTCTATGTCTTTCAGGGCACCCAAGGCCATCGAGCGAGTAGATTATCAAGTCTTTAGGGCCACGTTGAGGCCTTTGGGACACCCAATGGATTTCAGGCCACATGAAATGAAGATGTACAAATCGGAATACAAGGGACAAGGCATCAAAGGTGGATTCAAAACATGCACATTCACTAGAGCATAGATAACCAGAATTATAAGAATGATAGGGTGTGGATTTTCTATAGGTAGTAGGCTTGTGCATCTTTGCATAGGGAAGCTAGGCGACGAGCCCTGTGAAGGTGGATTGATTATATAATGACACATGTTGGGGAGGAGCAGTTCCAAGTTTTATTGTCTGGATGATTCCCTCTAAGACCTATGGGTCATGTAATAATCTCTATGCCTTATGGCCTTATAAGGGTTCCAACTCACCCCTTGAGTGGTGTATTTTAATATAAATAAATAAATACCATCATACCATTCCGATCAGTTTAATTAATATGACATTAATTTGAATCAAATTATCTAGTCTCTAAGTGAGAGTGATTAAAATTGGTAGATGAAACCAATTGTGGTATATGTGCGAGTGGGGGTGGGATGACTCAACTTCTTCGTATAGTTATGCGACTAATATTTTTGAATTGTGGATTTTTCTGTTATATTCAATATATAAAATGGATCAATGGAATTGTATAGAGTCAGTTAAAGCCAAATAATAAAAACATGTTAATTACAGAAGACTTATGACTATTAATTAGAGTAATTTAAGGATTTAATTTTAATCATTTCATATTAAGAAAAATTATCTCTATAGATTATTTCCACTATCTTCATCCTTATGAATCTAGTTTAAGAATTTCTATGCTTAGTTTAATCTTTTTAATTTTTTATTTTTTAAATTCCATAATTGATAATACAATTATGTTGACATATCTATTAGTTTACATATCATCATCATCCTTCCATTTTTTGCATGAAATCAAATGGATAAACTAACATTACAATTATTTTAGGGTTAGTTTTAATTTTGGGAAATATAAATTATAAATTTTTAATCTCATTTGGAATTAATGACACTCTGAGGACATTAAATTTATTATTGCTGTGGAAAATGGTAACTTGGTAAGGTAAAAAAATTAGTACCTTATGAAAATCTGTTTCATACTCATTTCTATTTTATGATTTAAACATATGATTTTCTATTTTTTATTTTTCATCAATTTTACATGATGGGTATTTTTTATCTTTAGTTACATGATGTAGATCTATATGTACATATAAATTCATCTTAATCTCCCTATATCTCAAATATCTACACTCAAATTTAGTAATCCAAATTAGAGTCAGGGGACAACATTCCATCTAACATAAGAGCTAAATACATCCATCAAATCAAATAATAGACCCAAATCATAATAGAGGAATAATTATAATTAATTTGGTCCCTCCAAGAAGAAGTAGAAAAGGAGTTTACAAAATCAACGGTGTTTCTATATGATGAGGTTGGATTCAAGTTTGAATTGGGTACATGTGGCAATGATGACACTGACAAGATAACTCAATTTGATTTGTAATTCTATATCAAAGTTTATATTATAATAGAACCAGAGATGAATAAAAATCCATTATTTATAAAATCCTAGGAACACATTATGGGTGATAATTTCAAATATTGAATAATATAAGAGGATGTTAATGTAGTTTCAAAATGAAAAAAAAACGAAATTTTAGAAGCCGAAGAACTTCAATAGTAGAAAGTGATTCTAGTGAATTCCTAATGAGTCTATTCCTCTCACATACTTTTTGGTTCATTATATAAAGTTATACATGTCCTAGAACACTCCTCATGATCCAATCACTCTATAATTAAAAAATAAACACAATTAATCCAAATGAATATAACTACGTTTTATCATTACATTTGGACATTGTAACATTGTAATATACCCAATTACATGATATCGAAGGTAATGTTCTTGTTTAAAGACCTAAATTAAAGCACTTTTTAGAGGTAACTCAATATTTTACAATTTTCATAATGGATTTTTAGAAGTCAGTTTTCTTTTTGTTAATACATTTTCACGGTGGTTGATTTTTTCCCCTCCCATTTATTTTTTACAATAAATAAAAGGAGACAAGAATTCTACATACCAAATATGTTTTGATGGGTCCAAATATGAATGATCCATGAGGAATGGAAGAGATTTATGGAAGGTTGGAGGAACCATAAATTACAAGGAATATTAATTCCAATCAAATCATTAAATGGATTAGAGAAATAAATATTCATTAACTCATGAGAAATTATGTATCTATAATTTCTACTGAGTCATTTATGTTCTCTACCTAATTTTAAAACTTTCATGTACCCCCTCACATTGTTTTAAAATTGCGAATAATTTGTATCTGATGTACGTGAATGGAATCCTTATATACCATTCATTTTGACTTGTTCTCTTTTCGGATATCTTGGGGGTCAAGCTCACTTAAAAAAAATTTCATGTTGTAATTAATTGAATCATTATTCCCATAAATAGGAATGACATTGGATGATATTTATTAGGGATACATTTTTATTCCAATTTTGATGTGTGTAAGAATGATTACTAATATGATTAAAATTTTGAAAATTTATATATATAAATTATAATTTATTTGATAATTTTTTATTTTTATGACATGAATTGGTATCCTACTTCATTAGTTAACTTTAGATGTGCATCACATCTAAATCAATCTTTATTTTATAATAAAAAGTTGATTATTATGAATAACATAAAAATGATTTATTCTATATCTTGATTTTAAATTATCCCCGTTAACCTTGAGACCTATCTTTTATAGAATACTTCATAAAATTCAAATAAACCATTGGATACCTTTACAAAAAAGCCACATTTCCAGCCAAAATACCATTACCACTCTCTATTACATGAGTATCAATAAATGATCATTCAATTTATCTTAAAAAGGAAATCTATATATTTTCATCAGTATTTTGAAATTATTTTTCTAAAATGTAGAATGGGTTTTTTATATTTTTTAATTTGAGACAATCATTTGAATAAATTGGTTGATTAGTGTTAAATTCAATCCCATAAAATTTGAATAAAATTAAACTGAATAATTTAAGAGGATTAAGAAAGAATGTGGGATACAAAATAAATGACCAATCACAACAAAAACCTTCGCACATAATTTATGAACTATTACAATTACTTTTTTTCTGATAATGATAGTAGAAAATTAGTTTAAAATTTTATTTACTTAAATATCTGTTGGAAATCTTCTGTTCCCAGATTCAACTAAAAATATTAAGAGAAGAAACATATCGACATAAAAATAAGATTATTATCATGATTTTTCATTGTAAATTTTGTTCGTACTATAGTAAATGAGAAGGAACAGGGGATGTTGTCTTTAAAATAATATCTAATAAGGACCACATTTCATTGATATCATCTTAAATAACATGAATTTTATGTTAAGATGTTTTACCACCATTTTTCCAAATATTAATTCAACTTTTCACAACATTATCCACCCACCATCAGCCTTAAAGACATTAGAACCATAATGAAAGGGTAGTCATGAATTTTAAATTTAATTACCATGGAATGATTTAGTGAACCTTGAATATTATAGATATAGGAAAAATACATGATATTGAGTATAAATACATATCATATGATCATGTGTTATGAGTAAAATGATTTACTGGAGAGATAAATCATAATTTGAATTAATAATGATGAGTGATTGAATAATGTGACAAAAATATGAAAATGTCATTATATATGAAATTATAAAGGAACTATTATTTGACAATTTATTTTGGCTATGTTTTTGTTTTTTTAAAATCATCACTTATAAAATCATTTTAATGATCATAAAAATTTGATTGTTTCCCTTGAAATGTATACATCCTTCATGGTTATAGGTTATTTTTTTACTTAATGTTGATAAAGGATTTTAGTATAGAGTATTATAGTGATTATAATATATATATATATATATATATATATTGCTCATTAATTCTATTAATTTAAATTTACTATTTTATTATTTATTTTTTTAGTTATTTTATTTCAAAAAAATATGTTTAATAAATTTTTATTTTGATTTGGTGGGTTTTCTGTAAAAATGATAGAAATATAGACAAAACATGTAATTTATGAAACATTGAAATTATCTTAATATAATTAGAAAATTTTATGTCAACAACAAGACATCACTTTTAGATATAATGGTAGAATAAATCTCGGTCAATAATGACCAAAACACCACCCAATAATGGCATCAAGAAGGATAAATCCATAAATGGGTTAGTACATGTGACTGTATTATTTTGGAAGTGGAAGGACCGGTTATGGATGGTTCATAGGGGGAGGACCATTAAAAAGAGGGCTATTTCTACTCATCTAGTAATCTATACCCACACCAAGTATAATAAAGAAGTGGTATTCATACCTCATGTCTGGTGTGGGGTGGATTTTGAATAGTCCTATTCAAAAAATAAGGAAACATAACTATCTCGGTCCAAGGTCACATCGTTTCCCTTAGATAGAGTTGCTTCACCAATCCTCTTTTTCTTGAATTGTTGAAAAATAATGTCCTGGAAAGTTAACAAGAAAAAAAATATCCCATGTAAATATATGCACATCATAATATATGGGTTGAATCATAGTAACTTGATCAAGATGGTATAAATGAAATTGAACTATATAATGTTGAATTTATTATTCCACACAGATAGTAATTAAGGGGTAACTAAAGGTCATAACAGAGAATGTAAAGGTAACAATAGTGGATTTTTCAAGGACACCCCTGCATTGATTCAATAGAGTTTTTTTACGTAAGGTTATTTCCTGATAAACATTAACATTACTAAGGATCCAGGGGGTCATTTGGTGATAATTTATGTAAGGAGCATCTCATAAATTCTATCAAGAAGGCTACAAAATGTATGTGTGTGCACACACCATAGGTATAGACAATGAGAAAATGATAATTCCAATGTTCTTGGAGAATATGTGGTTGTAGAGAGATCTGTCCATTGAATTATTAATCTCTATAAATAGGATTAATATGTTGTTGATAGTATCTTGAGGGTTATGAAAGGATAGTTTTAGTTTCATCATTAGGGTAAGATGAAGGAGATGGTTTTCAGGGATTATAGATAGTGGAGTGGTAGTGTTTCCTTGAATCATTTAGGTCCTTAATTTATAAGTGGTTCATAATGAAAGATAAAGGAACCTATTTCAAGGGATTTTAGGATATTCGGGTACCACAATATAAAGATATGGAATACTTTTGTGTGAATTTAGTATTTATAAATGAATGTATTTTCATGGAATATAGTTTTTTTTCATTGAGTGGGGATTGATTTCATGGTGGTATTCTTGAACCATAGGGGTAATCCAAATTAGAGATAAGGATTTTTTTTAATTTTAGTGTTGAAGGATGTGATGTATTGGTGTTCCCACATTGAAAAATGTCGAGTTGTTAAATTTAAAATAAAATGATTCTATATTTTATGTTATTTTTTAAGATATTTTCAATAGGATACGACTCATTTTAGAATACATGTATTGAATAATTTAACCAAAATGAATAAAAGTTAAAGAAAACCACTGTAATATCTCATCATCTATGTTAGGGTAAAAGAACCAAGGGTGTAATGACCTCTATTTATATCTTTAGATAGGTTAGGTTTTATATTTGTTTTTTGTAAATTTGGATTCATTTTATTTTTTCATATAATAAATATAAATATTATTCCTTGTCTATTAAACACCTTCGTTAATAATTTATTTTATTCACGCTCATATGATTTATAGTTCATTTTTGGTCAACAATGAATCAATTATTAGTCACTTGTGTCATAGAGGAATATGAATTTAATATAAGGGGATACCTATTCATGATCTCAATTCTTCATTTCCAATGAAGTTTTATAATTAATTTTATTTCATTTAGATAAGATAAAATTCTATTCTTTATTCTCTTAATGATAGTGATAAAAATTAGAGTATAGAACCCAATGTAGAAGAGGGGAGTGGGGGGGGGGGGTGGTTGTTTACTCAAATCCACCATTCACTTTTTTAGATTAAATTTAACACTGATAGGTTTGTTCTTTTGGGATACCAAATAAATGTAATCAATGATTTTAGGTAGTTTTATTTGATGATATCTATGGAAAATAATATAATTAAATATCTCTCACATCTATTGGATGTTATATATTCATGAGTGAAGTTGAATCATTACAAATTATGTAAAACCATCAATGTAAATATACTCATCTCCCATCATCCTTACTGGGTTAGTTAATGTATAGTTATGTATAGTTTTATATTTTTAAATTTATTTTGATTAGTTTAATATTATAATTAATGAAGCAATTATTGAGACATAAAACTTAGTTTATATATCATCAAATAGCTTTCTAATTACTCATGAGATCATCCTCATAATTTTTCATTACTATTATTTTATGGTTACAGCTAGTCTCAAGAAATATACAATCTAAAATATTTCCATTTTGGGAAATTTAAGATTTACACAGTTTGGTAATATTTTTAATGCCATTGATGAGTTATAGTTAAAACTATGGGCCTTATAGAAACAGATTACGTAGGCTATAGATTTTCATAACCCATTTATATTTTCTAATTTAATTATATGATCTTATTTATTTTTTATTCCATTTTATGGGATGTATAGTTTGGTTCCTATGGTTTAAAGATGTTTTTCCCATGATCCTGGTAATTAAACATGATCTCCTTGTATGTCAAATAACCAAACTCAAAATCTGTTTTAAACCTTCTTGTTAGGGGACACCTTCAAACCACAATTGGTTCACTAGATTATAGCCAAGCATAAAATAACTCCTCATTACTTTCATGTATGAAAAAATATGATAATGATTTTCCCTCCTGGAAATAGAAAAATGGTGCTTGCTAATTCAATAAAGCTTCATAGTTATGAATTCAGATTTTCATTTAAGATAATAGTTTGATATGATAGTGAAACTAAGCTCAATATTGAATCCATGTAGAGATTTAATGATGGGGATAAAATTAAAATAGATCATAGGGGTGTGTAATCACATATATTTGTTAAACATGAGTAAATTTTTTTAGTAGAAATCTATTGAGTTACAATGTGATGATGAATACTAAGTATTTATTGTGTTAGTAATGTACATTATAGAATTTGAAGAATTTAATTTTAATGTAATGAATATAGAGGAGTTCTTACACGTATTTTAATTCCATAAAATATTAGTTCCTTTTTGAAGGATTTCCATGTCCTAATTCACTGTAGAATATGTTTTAACAAAAAAATAAAATCACAAAAAATATATAATTGAATATGATGTGTTTATCTTAGAGTCAAAATTAAGATCGTACCTGGTAACATTGTATCATACTTCAATTATGTGCCACATGAGGAACATTTATATATTAAAGACCGTAAACAATGTTCTCCCTTTATAAAGTAATGGTTTATACTTCTTTCTTATGTGTTCATTTTCAGAGTTATTACTAGTTTATTTAATATTTTTCCCTGGTGGATGATGTCTTCCACCTGTCAATTATTTTTGAGAAATAATGAATCAAAATATTTACATTACCTTTCAAATCTATTTTTAATCAAAACATGAATCACCCATGAGGAACATAAGAGAAATAATTTTTGAAATTAACAACCAACAATTTCAAGGAACATTAATTCCAATAAACACATTCTATGTATTATAAGAATAAATGTTATTTAATATAGTAAATTGTGTTTCATTTATTTATTTTCAATAATTTTTGTTCTTCTCTTAATTTTAAAAATTACATTAACCCCCTCTATTTAGATAAATTTTTTTAAAAGTTTTTTTTTAATGTTTGTGGGTGGAATCCCTTGACATTCTCAATTTTTATTAAGGAACTTTTAATGCACCGAGTACACATCATCACCTAATAAATATTATTATTCCTTTCTAGAAAAGTTTTTCTTATCACAAAAAAAAATATAGGTGGATTTTTGTGGGATATATATTAATATTTCAATTTTGATGTGTTTAAAATTGATGTTTGAAATGATTTATATTATAAATTGTATTTTATTAAATTTTCCTCTTTATACCAATTTTTATGATTTTTATATGAAATAGTTATTTAATATATTTTTGATTATCACTCCCACAAGGGTTCTAATCTAGTTTTCAAATTCTATCTCTCATAACTAATTTCTGGAGAGAAATTAGGATGTGCATCAATTTGAAAATAGTACTGATACTCTGATTAAAATAAAATGATTTTAAATTACATCATAAGGACTGAGGACATAGATTGATATCAAATTATCCAATTTGACGAATATACCTACCCTCCATTTAATATTTCATGAATCGTGTAGATACTATATAATACATTGATAGTAAGGGAAAGTGAAATCCAATCAATCCTTCATACCCTTACTTATTTGAGACTAAATTTATGTCCATTAATTTACCCTTAAAATGGGAGTCTGGTATTTTATAGAGATGATAAAATTGAAACACTAAGACAAAATATTAGGATTTTTCTCAATATTAATGAGAGGAATAATTTATATGTTTTATGAGACAGTGATTACATTGAATACTATACATTTTAAAAAATTAAAATGAGAATTAAGGATAACATAGGAACAATTGAGAATATAGGATACCAAGTTATTAACCAATAGCTTGCAACAACTACCCCCAATTTTATAATAAATATTCCGAATAATTTCAATTGTATATTGAGAGAGTTAATTTATGTTCTATTTAGTTTCACTTCCAATGGTGTGGTGACATTTCCTTCCACAAATTCCGCTAATAATTAATGTGGAAAAATATTTATTAAAATGAGGATTATTGACATTTTTTACATTAAAAATAAGACTTAAAAGAGATAACTATAATTACGTTGAGTTTTATAATTTTAAAAAGGAGTTTAAATAGGGTTGAATTTCATTTATATTTATTTAAATATCATGAATTATATATTAATAATTTTATTATCCTTTTTCAATACCTAGAATATAATTTCCCATGTCATTATACTCCCACCATCTACCATAATGTCATTTGTAACATAATGATTAAATCCGCATTATATTTTATTATTTATGTTCTAAGTTAAATTATTGATGTCATATAAGATTATATATTGAGTGTAGATACCTGATATTAAGAATAAATTCCTATAAAATGATCATGAGTGATGAATGAAATAATTTTATGATGATGAATATTATAATTCACAATAATATCGATGACGAGTTGAAAAATGTAATAAGATGAGGAAAATATATTGGATTTCAAATTATAAATGAATCATGGTTTGGAACATAATTTAGGAAAAGTTTTATGCTTTAAAAATATTTAGTTTCAAATTTATACATATGAGAATCAAAAATTGAAAATTTTCCATTCATATTTTTCATATTTTGTGTTTGAAGGTTAATGTTTTACTTTAATATAACCATGGATTAATGTGTTGAAGAGTTAGATGAGTTATATATATATATATATATTCCTAATTAATTTAATTACATTAAATTCATTTTGTGTCATATTTTATTATTTTAACTATTTTAGGGAATATAAAGATCTCCAAAGTAATTTTTTTTTAATTTAGGGGTTTTTAGGTAAAAATATGTTTATTCATGGGAAAATATATAACATTTAAAAATTATAGAATTTTCTTTTATGTAATAGAAATAATTAAGCATTCCATAATCTATCACATTAGATGGCCAATCTCATACAATGATTGTCCAATAACTGACCAAAGTTCCATCCAATTGTAGAATCAAGGTGTATAAATCCCATATAAGGGTTGGCATAAGTGTTTCTGTAAGTTAGGTAGAGGGTTGAATAACATGTAATGGAACAATAAATGAGTTTGGTGATGAAAATGGTATGATATCAGTCATAGTACCACCTCTCCCCATATCCAAGGTATTGAAGTGAATGAATCCATTTTCTATGCCCAATGAGTGATAAAATTTGTGTGGTACTATTGAAAATGAATAGAAATGGTGATGTATCAATTAAAATCTATTAAATATCCATTTTATGATGTTATTGTACCCTCATCCTTTGTCATGCACCATCGAAACATCATAGAAAAGGAGGGAGGCTCACCGGTCACACTTCTAGTGTGAAGATGCACCACCCCCAATACATTGGTTTCACTATAGACCCATAACAATGATAATATAAAGGTAATTAATTGGAAAAATATTTTATTTATTTCATATTGAAGATAGTGATGAAGTGGTTTCTAAATGTCATAAATGAGTACATAAATGTTACAGTACTGGTTGAGTTAAGGTCACCCCATGTATTGATGTTTTATGTTCTTCAAGTAAGGGTATCCCTTGATATTTGTAATGGTTACTCAAGATATGTAAGTTTCATTTGAGGGTAATTTTCTAAAGGGTATTATATGTGAATTTATAGAGAATGTTGTGACATGGATGTCTTCTCATGCACCATAGTTTTTCAAAATGAGAAGAAGAGAAATTTTATGTTCCTAGAGAATATGTGGTAATTATATTATGTGTTCATTATATTTTAGAGAACCTTTATTAAGAAATATCATGGGATGGATGTATGATAAGGGGTTTTGGGGGGTTTTAGTTTCATTGTATGTGGGAAATGAAGGAGATGGTTTTTAAAGAGTATTGACAATTGTTCTATATAGATTCCTTTCATTATAGAGGTCTATAATTTAGTAGTGTCTATAAAAAAGAGTTAGAGTATAATATAAAGAATAATTTTTGGATAAACAATAATATATATGTTTGTATATGGAATACATATACATGATTTTAGGAGTTCTAAATGAAGGGTTTTTATGAAATTTCAGATCATCCATGAATGGTGGAATTGTAAAGTGGTGTATTCTTATATCACAGCGGTACCCATAAGCATTATAAGAGAATATTAATTCCATGGAATATGTAATGTCAAGTTGCAGTGGTGTTTATAATTCCTCAATACTCCCTTTTAATGTAATATTATATATAAAATTTCCATATTTTAGAAATATTTAAAAGTTGTTTTTGAGGTTTATATGACTTGGTGTTAAAATAATTAGATGGACGAATTTACCCTAGATAAATAAAAGGAAGTAATAAATTCTGAAAGAGAGAATAGATAGTTAAATGTATGGAGAAGTGATAGTGGATCGGCTGATAGGTATCATTTTAGATAAGTTTTGGGTTTTCTATATATTTTTTCCATTTTGTAATCATGAGTCTTTATTCTAGTTTTTTCAAAACAATTCATGTTTGTTTCATATCTAATTAAACATATTTTTTTAAGTTTTTTAAAACATAAATGATTATATAAACTTATAGATGATAGTTAGAATTAATTAATGCTACTATTTAAAGGAGTTACCATTGTTTCAAACAACATTGTAGTGACAGAAGACGAAATACATATAGACACTTCAATTTAAATCATAAGATATAACGTGGCCATATTAAAAATATATGATTATACCTTGAATGAAACCAATTAATATCTTACATCACCCTCCTATTAGTTTCATAGTAAAACATAAAAAATGCGTGGGATTAGATTCTCAATAAGGAGCATTATTAAATTTAAACTTACATAACATAAACATGGAATAAGTAATATATGAGGAATAAATGAAAAATATAAAGCCATAATTAATGGAAACTAAGAGAATTATATTTCCATAAAAATAAATTTAAATAAGGATAATAATAATCATTGATATCATCATGTTTTAATACAAAACTATTAACACAAAAAATGGTTTTCAAGTCAATTTTTCATGAGACTTTCTTGTCATAGAAAGATTCATAAACAAAAAACTAACATATTTTGTCTCATGAGTTTTATTGATGAATTGAGGGGATAAATAATATTGGGTCCCACCCATCATCTATATAAGTTTAATTAATTATATATAATACTCATCAAGGTCATTCATATCATTAATTAAGGAACTTCTTACTGAATAAAACTAGGTTATCAAAATAATGATAAACATAGAAATCAAATACATACCCACTCTATAGAATAATGTGTATATCAATGAGAACTTCCCTAAATCAAATTGTATGTCATGGGGTGTCATCATTGTAACATGATGTACCATTCAAAGGAATATAGTTTTGGGGGTACATAAAAGTGTAATTGTTTCTATGGAAGAGAGTAATTGAGTTCAATAATATTCATTCTCCAGATTCCAAGTCCATGTTAGAAAATATCCTTTATCCTAATTCACTGAAATCATGTGAGTATTCAAAATAATATCTTTATGGACTATTTTTCTATGTGTAATGTCATAGGGGGACTAGAAATGAATTAGGGATATTATAGAGTCAATTCTCACCAATCATTTCTCATGACATTTTTAATAATTGGAATCTATTGCAAATCGGCATCAATATTCTATTTTTTTAACATGGATTCAATATTCATAAAATTCCACAAACATTATCATTACCAAAACATATGATACGTTTTCCTCTATGGGAATGGTAAATCATGAGTAAAAAAATATTATTATGATAAAAATATATACTTTTTAATCCATTAATATTCATTATTAAAATGATAAGAATTTTAAAATTTCAATGTATGCTTCGAATAAAAGAGAATAGAGGGTTCCTTTAAAATGGGTCTCGAAGAATTAAAATAAACACCTATAAAACCCCCCTTATGTATTGGATAGTAATTCAAACAAATAATCATGAAATAAAGTGATTGAACATGATCTTAAATTACCATCAATAAATTTATTTACAGATATAAAATCTCAAATATGAATTATATTCACAATATAAATAAAAAAATCTACATAATAAATAATATTTTTCCATGGGGATAATAGTATATAAAAAACCATTATGTATTATTCTGAATTCATCAAACATAATTTATCCACCTCCATAATAAAATATATGTATTAATAAATTTAATTTGTAACCCTTCTAATATTAATTTTCATTCATTGTATTTTAAATAAATATTTTGTATATGAATTCTCTGGATTTTCTACATTGGTGATTGTTGTTTTGAATGTCTGTAATCAATTCATAATAGTGAGGTTTTTATTTATTATTATTCGATATATAAAAATTATTAGTTCCTGAAATTTAATTATAGGAGATAATTGTCATATTTAGTGATTTTTAATGTCCAATTAATTAGTGTTTTGTACTATAACATTGAATATTGAATTGACAATAAGTATGTTTCCATGATTCTTGGTGATCGAGTTGTGCAATCCTATTTAATGAATTAATTATTGGTATATAATATAAAAAACAAAAAAAACCTACATTTAATAATATATATCATATAATAAAATTAATTATGTTCCTATAGTCTATTGTTATACAAATTTATATTATTGTTCTATTAGTTTTTTAAAATGACCCAATTATTAACATGCCCCATTTAATGAATGACTATAGTGTGGTTCATCGTAAAATCATTATAACTAAATAATATTAATATTATTTATTGATTATTATTTTGATACATCACAATTAAAAATAATTATAAAAATAAATAATGGATATTATAATATTACACATTTTTCGTAAACACTTATCCACTTATTGTGATTTTTGAAAGACTACATTAACGATGATCGTTTTTTGGTCGTATAATTAATAGGTTGTGTATTTTTTCATACAAAAACCATAATGATATAATAAAAAATAAATATTAACATCTAATAAAATACGTAATTCCATCATTATATAGTATTGAAAGAAAATATATGTTATGTTGTAAAGGTGACAGTCTACACAACTAATGAACAACTGTTTTTTTCCTTAATGGATTGGGGACATAAAATGTGTCAACCCAAAAATTAAGAAAGATTGATATTTTATTAAATGGAATGTATGAAATATAACAACAAGAATAGAAAGGAATATTAAATAAAAATAACTTATGATATATTTACTATTTTTAATAAAGTCAATATATTCTATAGATTTCAGTGCATGCAATAATGATTTTTCATGCATGACATGCAATAATTCCATTTTTCGATGGCTTGCATTACACGAAAGATTGGTTTTTACCGAATACTATTAATATTATAATTTTAAAGGAAAAATATCAAATATCCAATAAATATATGTTAATTTATATTATTAACTCACTTTATGATGATATATGGTTGAATTCATAGGCTACCAATTAATTAAAAATTAATATTAAAACCAATTTAATATAAAGTAAATGATATTTTAAAAAACCATTGTTATGGACCAATGGTATTCATATTAATAAATAAAATTAATCACTATTAGAATATAATATTAATTAAATATATATATTATAAAAAAATTACATTCATGCAATATATTTATAGGCCTAAGAATAAAAATCCAATTTTAGGCATAAAAAACTATATTTTCTAAGCGTGACTTTTTCACATTTCAATGCTAGACTTGTTCTGAAATTATATTTTTACATTTTTTTAAAATTTTAGATTATATGATAAACTATTTTTTTAAATAATATTTTTAAAATTATATTAGGTTTAATTTTTTGTATTTTTATGAGATGTTTCATTTTTTGGTGAATGGTTAAAGACGCTAAATTTTAATTGAAAACTGAATATTCATTTAAATAATTTATATTGTTGGACTATATTTTTAAATTTTTTTAAAAGTTGAATAACTTCAATTATTAATACATTAATATAATTTAGCATATTGTAATAATTTTAATATTGAGTTATGATATAATAACATTCCAAACATTTGACCATATAAACATTAAAACCCTACTCTCTTATCATGTCTATAAGATTAATATTAAATTATTTTTAGCCAATTATGTAAAATTACCTTGGAAAAAGGGATTCAGTATTTAGATCACGTATAATATATAAATTACCATATGTAAAATATAATATTTTACAATAATTATATTTGAAATAAATTAAAATAAATCCCCATCATTAAGAGAAAAAATGAGTTTACCGAGGGACTAATGGGTACACATAATAATTAGAATGACCTAGAAACTTGTTCAAGACCAATTTTATGGACATATATAGACCATTTACACCATATTATAGTTTTTTATGAGTTATTGGGAAACTATTCATCAATAGTGACTCATATAATAAGTTATCTGTAGAAAAAGATGAAAAAAATTCTTCTCTTACCTTTAATTTTTATAAATCATTTGTATAGTGGTTATTATACCATATGATAGGTTATGTATAAACCATTGAAATATAAATATTTTTTTAAATTCTTGATAATTTATTTTTTATTTATATAAGTGGTTTAACATCTTTAAATTCATTTCAAAGAGCAATATAGTAATTATTTTGTTAATAATTAATTGAAATAATTGATACTAAAAATATTAACTGGGTATAAATTTACAGAATAATTTTCTTAAATTAATATTCTAGGAGATTAAATAATTTTAAACATGTGAATAAATGATAGATTTTAATTCCATATTTTTATTGATATTTTTAAATTCAAATTAATTGAAAAATGTCAAATTTCCCTTAATGTTATTTTCTTATAAATTATATTTATTTAAATGATTCAAAGTTACTAAACATTCTACCATTAGAAACATTACATGTAAATTTAAATAGATATAAAATATGAACCGTTCATGTAAAATTTTATCTTTTATAAAGATCATATTAAACCCTAAATAGTAAAAACATTGTTAGCATGTTTAGGGTTATAATAGAGTTTTTTTGCACTACATGCACTTATATTAGACTTAATTTCAAATAGTTATGGGTTTTTATTTCATAAAATATCTATATTAAATT
This sequence comes from Viscum album, assembly GCA_963277665.1. Classification (NCBI taxonomy): domain Eukaryota; kingdom Viridiplantae; phylum Streptophyta; class Magnoliopsida; order Santalales; family Viscaceae; genus Viscum; species Viscum album. Next base: position 1,217,956,095 of record OY728137.1, read on the forward strand.
TAAAATTATTATGTACAAATTTTCAAATATTTATCATCATTATTTATAATTAATTGGTAAATTACCTTGGTTAAAAAATTAGTTACCTTAATAAAAAACAAAATTTTAAAAAATAGGGAAATTTAATAGTTAAAAATTAATATAATAAAATTCAATTTATTTTTGAGTGGTGGTGGTTTTTGTCAACCTTAATTACCCTAAAGATCATTTTTTTCAATTCTCGATGCACATTAGGGAATGGATACCTCCCAATAGTGAATACTTCTATGTAATTGCATACTTGGAACTCCTCCTCAACTATAAAAAGGCTCTAACTCCCCCACTTATTCACACATATAAATCCATTTATATAAAATAAATTCATCCCATGTCACTCCACAACTTCCCTAAAATCATCCTTGATGCCTTATTTTTTGAATAGAAGAAACCATTCAAGGTTTTTGCGAAAACTTAAGGAGGAAACTTGAAGAATATGTAATGTTATTCTAAAAGTAGTTTTAATATTTTTCCCCTTCACACCTCCTCCTATTTTTATTATTAGAAGAAAATATAAAACCCACAGTATCAGAAATATATTTATATGTTTCTATGTTATTGTTAGGACCTAAAAAACACACACTTGAAACTAATGGGTTATGAAATAATCATTTATGAGTATGGGGGCCTACCGCCTTGGTAACCGATGTCATTCAGTTTTACATTACCACATTTGAAGGTATGTAATAATGATGGAATCATAGTTTATATATAATATACATGATATTTAATATGTTTTTAACCTTTTATAATTATATTATTATGCATAACATCATGCTTTCCATTTTGTGGGAATATGAGAAAATCACTCCTGTATATGTCAGACTACTACCTTGAGAAGTGAAGTGATACCTTCATGTTTTACATGGAATGTATTTAATTTGTGTTAAAAAAACATATATGATAATAAAATGACACTGTAAGGAATGTTTATATATATATATATATATTATTTTTCTTTCATTCAATACAGATAGAATTTGAAAACAGCATTTATGCATATATATGATCAACCATCTACATTAACAGTGTATTTAATCTCATATAACTAAATAATATGGATTACTGTAAATAAACCTATAATATTTATATATGATATTTTAATCATGGGCTTAATAGTATATATTATTAAATAATAATTTAATTAAGAGGAACAAAAAAAATAACAACCCAAATCATACTTTCAAAACAAGGTAATTAACGCCTGAAATAATGAAAATAGTGAGGGATTATTTACAAAAAAGAAATGAGATGTTTTAAAAAATCATACATGATTTGATAAATTTTAAAATGGTTCTATTATAAGTAAATAATAATATTAAAAACATTATATATATGGTCAATTAGTGTTAAAACAAAAGGAATCACAAGTTAATGGATATATCCTCAATTTATATTTTGCTGAAACATATTTGTTATAGTGCACAAATTCACATTAATGTGGTGTATATTCTTCCCCTTTTAAATTAATATAATGATTAACTATTAATTAATTATATTTTATTTTCCACTTTTAATTATATCATATATGGGGGTTTGACTTGAAAATTACCTTATGTTAAAAGTTATATTTGAAACCAAAATTTCTTTCATGATTATTAACATTTTCTTGAAAAAATAACTTCCTGTAATAATTTAACATTATAAATTTCACTTCTATAAAATATCCATATTATACTTTGATGGATATGATAACTATCTATGATTCATAACATTTTTACATATTTTGTATACATTAAATGTAATGTTTATATCCGTAGAAATGATTATAAATAAGTATTCATTACTCAATATAGTTAATTGATCATAGAACACATTATTAAATCAATTATTCAATATTTGAGGAATTATTTGGACATAAATAAATGCGTGGATCCCAGTTATTGATTTCCCCTCAATGTAGTAGTAGTCTCATGAGATGAACATTTTGGAAAAATTAGATGGGTCATTACCATGTAGTTTTTACTCTCTTGAGAATAAATACTAATGCTAAAGGTTCTATATACCTAGGAATATGGACGTCCAATAATTATGAATTTCCTAAATTTATAATTCAGTTATTATTATATTGGATATTTCCATTTTGATAAAATATATTGGTTCATTTCATTCTTATCTTATTGATTAAATTGAATCTATGTTCAGTTATTTACATTTCCATATTGATGACGCCTTATTCATTTATATATATGAAATGTTTTTTTTCAGATATTTCACTTGACACATTGATTATTCATAATTTATTCCTAATATCGTCTATAGTAGTAAACCCTTACTATGCATTTCAGATCTCCCTAATTATTTTTCTTTTCCTCGTGTTATGAAGAAGATGTCATTTAATGATTTTTCAATGTTTTCCTTTGTATTTTTATATATTATGTTTTATTTTCTATTCCCAATATAAAATGGGTAACATACATGTAATCTAGTTTACAAAAAATTCTAAACCTTTTGGTCATTTGGTATTTAAATCCTCATATATATTCTTGAGTAATAAAATAAGGCACTGACTCTGGGCTACTGGGGATGGGGTCATAACATGAATAAATAATGATAATAAATTTGTCATAGTAACATTACAGTAGATAAATTATTGTAATATCATTATATTAATTTATCAAGAATAAATTATAAAAAATATTATTAAGAAGAAAACTATTTAGTTAATAATATTTACGATATGGGCTAGATTTATCCTCAGAAGTCTCCTTCAATTTTTTTGGATTATTCTAAATATGAGTGACCGATAGATTATGTTTCTGCAGTAGAGTTTTGGTGAGTGAAAAAAATTGTTTATTTTAAAGAGGTTGTTAAAAATATATGTGATTCCTAAATTGGTGAAGTTGTTACCCCTATATTAGTGAAGGGATTGATATTTTTGGGAGTAACCTATACATATTCAATAATGTAACATTACTATTCATGTTCAAAAGGGAAATATAAAAGAAAGGGGAGATCAACATGATTGTGGATGGAAGGTAAGATCAACCACTCCTTCTTGAGATATAATTCAAGGATTTATGGGTTTTCTTTTTAAATTTAAACGTTTACACTAATTTAATTTTTCCTTTTTAATTAATTATTAACCGTAGTAATTAGTTTTAATGATAAATATTAAGATTAAAATATTACCAAATTATATAAAACTAATTTCGAAGTTGAAAATAATTTTACAAATTTTTTTATAGTGATGTGATGGTATATTATTAAAATAAACACACTTAACCATATAAAACTATTTTTAGCTAAATGACCATTTTAATATATAAATAATATAATATATATAATGTTAATTTATTTTGGATAATGATTTTATTGACCAACATTATCTTATCAAAAAGGAAATAATTTATATGATACTTTTAAGGATGTCATTTATTATTATTTTTTGTATTATGTTTTATTTTATATTCCCAGCATGAAATGGTTAACATGTATGAAATCGAGATTTTCAAAAATGATAAACATTGTGGTCCTTGGGGATTTAAATATTTATATCTATGCAAATCTAATAAAGTAAAACATTGGATCTGAGATTATGTGGTCAGTGTCAATACAAGAATTAATACTGATAATAAAATAAACATAGTAAAATTATAGTATATAAATGGTAGTAATATCATTTTATTGATTTCTCTAGAATTAATTAGAAGAAATACTATTAATAGAGAAGCTGTGTAGTTGATAATACTCATTTTAGAGATGTGAATTACCATCAAAATTCCCCTTAAATGTTATACTATTAAGGTAATAATTAGTGAATATGGAATTATATTTCTAGAAATGGTTTTGGGGGATGGAAAAAATGATGATTTTAGAGTGGTAATTCAATGATATGTGATTCCTGATGTGGTTAAGGTGTTACAATTTTATATGTGAATGGAAGGGTATTTTTTGGATTATCCTAATAATTATCAATAAAATACGTTTACAATTCAACATTAAAAGAAATAAATATAAAAAAGAGGATATAGATTTTATTCTATTTTTTAGGTAACCTCGACAACTCCTTTTTGATAAATTGTTAAGTGATTTAGGGGTTTTCATTTTTAATTTTAACTTTTACACTAATTTAGTTTTTCCTTGGTAATTACTATCAAATAATAGTAATTAACATTTTTGATAAATATTATTTTTAAAATATTACTTCATTTGATACCACTAATATCAAATTTGAACATAATTTTATCAAATAAAATTAATAAATATGGGAATGTATGATTTTAAATAAACACTCTTAATCGTATAAACACTGTTTTTAGAGACATACCATTTTTATAAAGTAAATGTAGATATATAATGTCAATTTTTTGGATAATGATTTTAATGACCTAAATTCATTTATTAAAAATTAAATAAACATTGTGAGCATTTTAAGGAATGAAAAAACTAAATATCTCTTGAAAATACTAGATTCAATAAATAACCAAAAAATAATTTTTTTATTAATGTATCATAAAAATTGTTTATAAAAATGTTATACATTGGGTTTCTAATTTTAAATAATTTTTTAAAATGAAAAATTTTAACCCAAAAATTGATAATTAATCGGTTAATGGTTTTCTAAATATCTAGGCCATTATTATGTAATAGTAAAATCAATCAAATTACATGTTACATGGGAATTTTAATTTTCTAAAAAATACGATCCATTAAAAACGTTTTGAAAAAATCATACTATGATAATTTTAATATTATTAATTCAAAAAGTAATTTAAATTGGTATATTTAATTTTTTTAAAATAATCTATTATATTAATTTAGGATTAAAGGATCTATAAATAGTGTATTGAATACTAATTCTGAGTCTGGTGTTTTCCTGTTAGAGTATTGTTTCTGGTATTGAATTCTCCCCCATTATGTAATTTAATCCTCAAAATTATGGTATGTAAATGAAATATTGATTAAATTTTGATAATGCTTCCATATATCTTCTTCATGCACCAAGGATGTATCTTCTAATTTTTGATTTCTCTAATTTACATTAACAAAATGAGTTTTCCAATTCTTCAATACATGATTTTGAGTGTAAGTAATATTGAAATTCTGTTTATTATAATAATAGTTAGGATCTAAAACCATTCCATAATATATGGAAACATGTGTTTAATATGACATATATTTTTTTTGTAATCAATTATGGAATAAGCTGAGTACATTAGAATGGTTGGGTGGAACAACCAATTGGTATGTATGATTCTCAGCTATTTCTAATATATCAATGACCCAATTTACCTTGGTCATAACTTCCACATTTTTCAAAATATTAAAAATCACATTTATGGTGAACACATTAAGAATTCATGATCCCAAAATTGAAATTATATATCATTCCTTCGATTATCATCAATTTTTTTGTCTAATCTATGATACATTAATATGATTCTAAATAGTTCATTATTTAAGTGTCATGTCTTCCATGGTTTATGGGCCAACTCAAATTTTTTCTACAACTTCTTCATAAACATTTGGATTACAACACTTATTCAAATAAAATTCCTCAAATGGTTCAATTTTTAATCATCAATTGAAGCCGCTATATTATAAAAACCTCACAAATGGTATATAATAATCCCATATTCCTTGGAGGTTATGAGAAGATTATCTAATAGTTATTTAAAAATATAGATATTTCTTTCAGACTACCCATGAATCTATAGATAATAGGTTTTTCAAATCTGTATCTTAGTGTTGAGATCTATTTTAAATATGCTTTATAATTTCAATGTGAACCAAGTTTCCTGATCTAATATAATCAATTGAGCTTTCCTCTAAAGCCTAATAATTTAATTGATATAGAAAATCCAGGCCAACAAAGTTGTATATATTTACTTATTTCTAGGAAATTATTATACTTAGTATAGTGATCAATGACGTGCATACAGATTTGTTATTCCTTATAGTGTTTCGCAGCCCCATGAAAAAAAGTCTATTTTAACATTGCCATAATTTAATATCGGTATAGGAATAGGTTTTTGGCATCGGTTAGGATATTTTATTTTAGGATTTAAATACTGAAATACTATGTATTTGGTCACAATTTCTTTAATTTCCAATTTCCATCCATCCAACTAGATATGTTCACTTAAATCCCTATATTTATTTATACAATTACGGTGTATAATGATATTTTTGTATTCTTTCTCATCTAGAAGTTTCCTCTTCAACTCTGGTATAGATAAAACTCATAAACATTTTTCAAACATTAACATTCAATCTCTATAGAGTATTTTTTGTTAATATACCATAAATCATAGATTCAATCATCTATTTCATGTTCTTATCATCCTACTAGGACTTATTAATCATTACTAGTAGGGATATATTATAAATTTGTTAGAAAAATAATTATGGATACCCTTCTCTAGAAATCACCCCATACAACATTATTGTATCCTTATATATGTTATCATTGTTAGTCTTCGTCATGTTTTAAACTCCACGGTTTCTCCTACTCAATACATCAGCCTCCTTGTTTTCCTTCCCAAGGTGTTATTGTGTCTAGAAATCACTGTTTAGGAAAAAATATATCTCTCTTATTTGAATCATGTTGAGTACCTTCTCAGAGTAGATATACATTAAACTTTTTTGGTATGTATACATATAACATATTTTACCATAGAGGTAGTGTCTCTAAATTTTTAAACCAATTATTATATATACCAGAACATTTCCTTGAGTTAGATAGATCTAATCATGGATTTTCAACTTCCTTGATTCTAAGGAAATAACGTTATAAATTATCATAAGGACACAACATATTACTCTTTATAATGAATTAATATAAATAAATAATTATTTTTTACTTGATGGTATAGTTAATATTGAATCATTAATCAGTATCATTTTCATTACTTTTTATACATCCACACATTCCCTTGACCATGTGAATTTAACCTCTTTACATGTTAACTTGGTCAATGGGTTGGTCAATCAAGAATAATCATTAACAAACCATTGATATTAACCTACTAAGCTTATGAAACATTAGATCTTGGTTATTATCATCATTTTAGGCCATTCATTGACTACCTATATCTTTGAGGGGTCAACAGATATTCCATCCATATAGACAACATATCTATGAAAAGAAATTTCACTATGTTATTATTCACACTTACTATGCTTCCCATATAAATCATTTTTTAGAGGTAATCATAAATTAATTTAAGATCACTATTATGATTTTAATTTCCATTATTGTATTTCATATTATCATTAAAAATTAACACCACAAATTTATCAACATAGTCATTGATTAATCCATTCATTACATCCATAATGAAAAAATGTGAATTATTCAGGTCAAAAGTAATTTTCGTTAACTCATAATTCCCATACTATATTTTTAATTTTGTCTATGGTATTTAATCCTTATTTTCCATTAACTAATGATAACCAATGAAATGATATATATTTTAAATTTACTTTTATATTTTAATTTTATCAAATAATCCCTCAAATAACATAAAATGATAATTATTATTTATAATTATGTCATCGATCTCATTATAATCATTCCACAACATCTTGTACCAATCCATTTTTCATGAATAAAATAAGGGATTCCCATAGTGAAACAATTGGTAATATAAATATATTATCAGTAAACTACTACATATATTTCATAAACACCACCAACTCCAACTATTACATTTTATAAGGAGTTTTAGATATAGGTATTAAATCCAAAATGAGTTCAACGTAGAACAGAACATCAGAATATAGTGGATAGGCAGGTAATTATTCATGAAAATGAATCATCTTTGTTTTGTAATATAGGTATATCTATGATTTTTATGATTCCATCCTCAACTATAGATCATGATTGATATTACTATATACCCAAAGTTTTATTAAGGAGAGAAATAAGGTAATGATACATACACGATTTAGATGATAAGATTTCTCCTATAAAAAATATAATCTATATCATCTTCATGAATCATAATCTCTTTTTTGGAAATAAATTTTCAGATTTTAAATTGTAATCCAATCCTTAATGATGATCATATAAAATTCAATAATAGTTATAATAACCTAGTTTTTAAATAGGATACACCCATTCCTCATAATGGTAACGACCTAAAATAACTTTATATTCAATGGAATCACACATGATATCATAATTTATAACTCCTCTGCATAGGTTCTATAGATATATATATTGGTTTTGAAAAACATGTATGATTATAACGAATGAAAATATCCAAAATAAAATAAACGATTTTATAAAATTTATGTAATTATCAATGTACTTACCACTAAATCATTAGAAACTTTTAATTTATTTGTGGTAACTGCATATATTTGGACTATCCCCTAGAAAGTTTCTAAGTTCAATTTTGTTGATGTTTAAGGAATTTGTTTTCATAATGTATCTTCTCCCTAAAGTTAAAGAATTGTTCACCAACATATTATATCATGCCCATGAAATGGTGATATTGGTGGACTCTTTATTCACACATAACAAAAACTATGTTTCTCTTCATTAAATCCCATAGGTGTTTTTTCCATAGTAATCACATGTGAAAATTTAAATACTTCATGTATTCCCCTTAATTGTATTTTTCTTACCTTTATATGAAAAAAATGGCTTCTTCTCTTTATTTTCCATAAATATATTCATCCTTGATAAATAATTATAAATCATAATAGATCTTGATTCAATAACTTGAAATGATGAAATGGTAAGAGATGACATTTTCTTCTAAAGTCTTGGTTTTAACCCAATAATAAAATAATAAATCCAAGTTTTCATCCTATGTAAATAATCTATAGCATGAAAAGTAACGATGTAATGTTAGAACCATATTCAGAAACTTTTTATTCCTCTATTTGTATCATACTGAGGGACTTCATTTCCATTCTTTATATTTACTCACAATGAATGTATATTTAATGGAATAGCTCTTGGAATGTTCTCTATTCCATGCACTTGATTTGATATTCCTCTTTATTGTTTTGAGTTAGTGAACACAATCATTACAAATCTACCATAGGGTGGTAGATTTTATGATGAATATTTCCCATTCACAACTACCAAAAGTGAGAAATATCGTGTTTAGTGAATTAATCCTTTTTTTACCAATGGATTAGTAGTTCAACTAAAAAATGGATGTTTCTATCTCTTAAATAACTACAGCGTGGTTACATCCTTAAATGAATTAGCGTGGTTCTATATACAACAAATATTATGGGTCATTACCTAGGTCTACTACCAAAATATATTAATTAATTCATTAGCATCAACCCCGTCTTCATTAAAAAATTTATATGTAATATCCCTATAATGACTACTGTTGTTGACATAGTTTCCCATTTTATCCATCTTTCTAAAATGGAAGAAAAATTATAATATCAAGATATTGAATTTTAAAATACAATTACTACTATATTTTCAATATTTTTCTCTATAAGTCATTAGGTATGTTCATAGTACATGTGATTTAATTCTTGGATAATCTTATATAATCTCCATGGTTGCTACTAAATGTTATTTGATAACAAATTCAGCATATTTGTCTCTGAAAAACAAGACAATATAGTAATATTACATCATTTGTACCAACAAAAAGCGTTTTTAAAGGAAAAAAGTTTAATAGTCTCTGTTGACCAAATACATACACTTTTTAAACCTTAAAACATAAGATAAAACATGAAACAATTGCAGGAACAAGGTTGAACCTTCAACCATATCCTTGAAATTATAACATAATCTGCATCTAGGTTTCTTGGGGAAAAGGAAATAGATAAGGGTGATCTTTTAATTTTAGTAAGGAGTAGCATAATAAGTAATGTTGCATACCATAAATATTAAATGAGTGTTATATAATGAAAAAATGATCACCATTGTACCTTAATAAACAAAAACTAAGGGAATTCTATATCAAGAAAAATACATGAAAACATGAATAAAAATAATAAATGATCTCATACTAAAATAATGAATACAATTTCAAATCGAAACGTGTATTCATGGATATATTCCCTGATAGTTAACATTCATGGTAATAGTGATACACTAAAACTCAACCTATATATTTTTCATGAGTCATGTCGATGAATCGAGGGGTTATATAAATGTTCACCTCTCTAGTCACCTATATAAGACTAATTCATTCCAATAAAATCAACTAAGACCTTTTATTTCATTATTTATGGAACCCAATGTTGAATAAAACTTATATATCCATATAATAGGTAATATATATATCCAAAATTTCCCCATTTAGTATAATAATGAGGATTTATTCGATAATAACCCTTAATAAATATAGAAGACATGGGTTGTCATTAAATTAACATGAAGTTACACTATCAAATAAATATACTAGTAAGGGTACATAAAAAATGTTGTGTTATCCATGGAAAATAGTAACTGGGTTTATTGGTTTTAATTTTTAGGATATCAATGAAACGTTAGGATAATCATTTATCCTATCATTTTGATAGCATGCGAATAATCCAAATCATTTCCCCTAGAGTGTCTCTCTTGATGTGATGTATTAAGAAAAACTAACATTGCATCATGGTGTTGATTGATTCAATTATCACCCTTCCCTTTTTGGGATGATTATCCTTAGGGTAATCTATTTTATAGACTCATACACATTGTAGTATCAATATATGGATATATTTTCTCTTAAATTACACACAATTATACTTTATAAAAACAAAGGATGGTTTTCCAACCATGGAAAAGGTAATTATTCAATAAAAATAATCTGACATATGGATAATGATATAAAATTTTAAATCCATGATATTTCATGTGTTACATTACATGACCCTTACATGGAAATTTCTACACCATAGAGTTGAAAACATGTGGTATTTATAACACATATCCCAGAGAATAAAAATTGAGTTGGAAAAAACTCACCTATCCATGGGAATAAAATTTCAAAACTTATTATTGGTAAAAATATATTGAAAATAATATTAAAATACTATAAATAATTTAATTTCAGGATATAAAATTTCAAATAGGTTTTATATACACCACATAAAAAAAATTAGGTCCATAATAAAAAATATGACTCCAAGAAAGGAATTCGAGATGGAAATCCCTTACCTCTTATTTTGAATTCCTTGAAGATACATTATACACATGTATCATATACATTTATATATTAATAAATGAATTAAAATAAATAATAATATCTATTTTTTCATAATCATTATAAATATTTATTCTCCATTTGAATTCTCTTGATTTTCTACATCAAGTGACTATAGTTTTGAATGCATGTCCAAATTTTACAATAACGATTTTTTTTATTTTTAAAACCTTAATATTTAATATGTCATTAAAGTGAATTTTATAGATCACTTATAATAATTTATTACTTATAAATTCCCCTTTATTAGTTTTTTACTCTATACTATTGAAGAAGAAATCAATAATAATCATTTTTTGGTGATTCTTGGTGATCAATGTGTGTATTCTTAATTATTTGATAAACTATTGATATAATATTAATATAATAAAAATAAAAATTTAAATAATTATATCATACATTTCATGTAATTATGTTTTTGTATTAACTATTTATATGAATTCATTGTAATTTTTGAGTAAGTGGTTAAACATATAAAAACAGAAACATATGCTCATTTAAAAAATGATTATTAGGTGGTTCTATTTTAATATAAGTATAAAATAAACATAGTTAACATATCTATTGTTTCATATATTGATACATAAAAATTATAATTATTTATAAGAACAACTACTATTTATGATACTATTACACATCTTGAATAAACAGTTATTCTCTCAGTATTCTTTTTTTTAATAGTTAAATTATATATTATAATTTATTGATCATATCATTAATAAGTTTTATAATTTGAGACAAAATAAATTTAATAATATCAAAATAATAAGATTTTTTCTTTAATACCATGTATATATCCATTCATGTATGGAAGTGATGGAAAATGAAACATGTTACATCATGGAGGTGGAAGTCAACCCAACAAAAAAACTATGGTTTAATTTTTATTAATGAATGGGGTGTATGAATTAATAATGATAATACCCTTAATATAGTAATATTATAATATATAAATGATAATAATATCAATATATTAATGTTTCTATAATAAATTTGAATGAATATAATTATAATTAAAACTATGTAGGTGATAATACTCATGTTAGTGAATTAAATTTTCCATGGAAACCTCCATGAATTTGAACGAATTGGGAAATATATTATTAAATATGGGATTAGTTTCATTAAATAGGGTCTTAAATAGAGTAAATGGGAATATCTTCAATAGTTAATTCGAATGAGAAGTTAATCTTGAATTGGAAAAGTAGCTAACCTTTTATAAGTTAAGGGTAAAGTACTTTTGGGAGTAATCCTTACATCTTCAAAAATGTTAGGTTACAATTGATGTTTAAAATGATAAATATGGAAAATAATAGAGGAATATTATATGGGGTTGAATATCAATTCAATTACTCTTTATTAGTCAACATTGTGTGTTTTTTGTTTTTTTTTTACTTTTCACTTTTATCCAATTTTTTTTACTTTGTTAATTAATTTATTACCCTAGTAATTATTTTTATTGAAAAATTTAATATATATCATTTACATCATTCTATAACTCTAATTTAATATTTAAAAATCATTTTATAAATAATATTATTAAATATGTGAAAAGGTAATTATTAAATAATATGTTTTATCATGTTACAATTGTTTTTAGAAAAATAATGTTTTTAATATTTCAATTTGTATATATAATGTAAAATAATTTTAAATATTAATTCTAATGATATATATTTATTTATAAAGAATGATAAATTATATTAGTCATTTATGTAAATAAAGATCGAAATCTCCTTTAAAATACATGTTTTTATGATAAGACAAGTATTATTAATATTATGGTAACATTTTAATAACTCTTAAAAAATATCTGTAGGTTTTATAATTTCAGATAATCTTTAAAATTATATAATATTATTCAATAAATTCATATATTTTTAGTTAAATGGTTTTATAAGCTTATATACCTTTATTATATAATGGTCAAGTCAAAATATTACATGTTTCTGGGAAACCATATTTCTTGACCAATAATGACCTTTAAAAAAAGCTAAATAATAAATAAAAGGACAATTTTTATACGATGAATTAAAAAATGTAAATATATTGGTAAATTTAAAATAATTAAATTTATATCTATTGATATTTAGTGAATTAATTGTGTGATAGTTTAAGGTAACTTGTTTACCTCCTATAGTATTCTATGTGTTATATTTATTCTATTCACTCACCTGTGATTTCAAGTTCAATCATGATTGATAAAAAATAATTCATTAGGTCTTAGTTCAATAAAGAATGATGGTTATTTTTAAAATGAATCTATAAATCAGAAATTCAATTCAACATTTCTTGAGAATTATTCTATTTTTTTGTATTACATTGAGATTACATCAAATCTAGTTTCTTAGTTTCCATGCTAGAGATATGATGATTAGGGGATGAAACCATATGTGGTAGAGGGGAGTTGGAAATGAGAAATAACTAATCTCTACCTTTTAATTTTTATATTGATTTATGTTCATATTGGGTGGTTTAGTTTGATTGGATTGACCATGTGATTCAGTAATCTTATGTTTTATTAATTGGTGCCAACCATGAAATACTAATTGATTAATGATGTATCAAAAATAATTTTTAGAGTAGATTTATAAGTGATTTTGAATCATTAAAATTTATGTAAAATATTCCATGGAAATAAATTACCGTCTACTAGTACTTCATGAAAAATTATACATATAGTAATCTGTAGTTTATTATTATCTAATTATGTCGGTTTTGTTTAATTTCATAATTATTAATTAAATCATGAATAACTAACAATAAGTTTAGATATCATAAATGTGATTATATTTTCTTCATATAATCCTCCCCTAACATTAACATTACTATTATTTTCGGTTACTCATAGTTTTAATACATAAAACTTCTAAGCTGTATCCACATTGGGGAACTTACAAGTCCCTGATGCTGGTCAGCCATAGATGTAGCGACTTCATAAAAAGAGTTAGTGAAGCTAATAGAAATATATTATTTTATGCATTGTTTTATCTCTCTATCTCTCAATACCTCTAATTAATATTTTATACCGTATCATTCATATATCCCATATAATAAAAAACATGATAATGTTGTGTGATTTATGGGATGTGGTTTGTGATCATAAATTCACCCCTCTTATATATTAATGAAACTCTTTCCTAGGAACATATTTTTTATTAATGAGCAGTATTCCTAAATAATTATTATATAAATAGGTGATATAGTATCCATTTTATGTAATTCATGGGGGTATGAAAATTTTATTTACTTCATTATCATTTAATTTTAAAAACAATCATAGAGAGTATGAATTACTTTAATAAAAAAGGGTTTGACATGATTCATGGAAAATTCATCTTACATATGAAAATAGAAAATGATTAACTATTTTACATCATTAGGTATAGAAATTTTTGACATTATAGAGAATTGTGTTCATCATCTTAATGTTATAACAGATTTTACTCAACAAGATAGGAATAACATGGTATTCAATTGGAGAGATATTATTTATTTTGTTTCCATACTCTCTTTAAAATAATTGATTGTAGTTATTAGTTTAAAAAATATAAGTTCTATATATAAAAAAAATAAAATGAAATTGTGGGAAAAAAATTAAAAAATCACAACATAAAAAAATTATATACAATTAAATGATATAATGATAGATGAAGATGAATTGATTAAGATGTTTTTTATACATTTGAATTATATTTATAGTTTAATTATGAGACATGAATAATTTATTAAATAATCAACAATAGTCAAGATGAATGTGAATATTCTACCAGATAAAATCAATGTCAAAATTTTTACTTTGTAGTGTTAATATTTATATTTGATTCTAATTTGAAAACATAAAAATATTTTTATGGGATATTTGATGATAAGAGGATCGTCCTTGAAAAAGAAATGGAAATCAAAATTTTATACTACATATAATTCCTCTAAATTTTAAAAAATCCTTAACTCTAATAGAATAATTTATGATGAATAATAATAATTACATGATTCCATGAACATTGTTTAATTGATTTTATTTTTAGGGGATAAATAGAAGAAAAGTTATGTGAAAGAGGTAAAAATATATTAAAATATTAAAATTAGGTTATTATCTAATATTTTTCTTATATTAACCTAAAAAAATCAATATGATGAAAATGATGATCATATTAGAAGATAATATATATTTAAAGAACTGTATCACGTAGTCATTATAAAATACAGTTCACTAAAATAAAATAGAAAGGAAAATTCATCAAAGAAGAGAAATTTTCTATAGAATCTTGGATTTTAGTCTTATAATGAATCTAGAGAAGTGGGAGAGTAAGATTCAGAGGATGAACACATTTATCATTTTATAACATAATAATAAAACAAACAAGAATCCTCTAGTGATGAATAATAAAATAAATAAGAATATAATTAATAGAAGATTAAAAAAAGATAAATTGATAAAATATATCATGGTTTGTTGAAATATATATAAAAAACATGAATTATTGGTTTCAAAACTGATGAAATTAATCAAAGAATCTAATTTCATAATGGTTAAAGAGAAAATGATACTATAATCAGAGAGATTTGTGATTAAAATTAAATTCATATTTTATATATTACATTTATTAATATAAAAATATTGTGTTCCTTTTAAAATAGAGTGGAGATTAATTCCCTTAAGGTGTTGTATTATAAATATACGAATTCATTTAAAAATTTTCAATATGAAATCAAGAATTCTATTAATGATGTTGGAGAATCATTAAGTAATCAATGAATGTTATTAATACCATAATGAACCTGGGGATTTAAATTTGGTTAATAATATAGCTACTTTGGGAACTAAAATTTTAAAAAAAATCATATTAATTTTCAATAAGAATGAAAATAAAATATCACATTCATCATGAAAAGGTGATATACACCTAATTACACTAAATTCATATTTTAAAAACACATTACAATGACTTATAAATGTAAGTTGAAGTGGAATATAAGAATAATTTAAATTATAATATAATGTAAATCATAAAATTCATGATATAGTTGAAGATAAATAAATAAGTTATCAATCAAAGAATATAAAAAATTAATATTTTACATAATTAAATTTTTTTCTTCTAAGAGATATTTAATATTTGAAGTTAAATAATACTAGAATGGTATGTATGGAAACATGAAATGTATATTTTTTAGTATAAAAAATATTATTAATCAAATAGTGATAATTATTTGAGAGGGTAACAAGACAAAAAGTACATGAAGAAATTAACAAAACATCCAAATGATAATGTTATATCTAAAATAGAATTGATATTATAAAAAATAGTTATGGTTTGGGTGGTTAATAAAAAATTCCCTAAAATGTGTCTTAAAATTATACAGGAGTAGCTATAACAAAGTTCCATGTATAAATTAAAAATGAATATTAGTTCTTGTGAAAATGTAGTAATGGTTGAGGTTATATACAAATAATACAAAGATGAAAAACATTAGATTATAAAAAATTATTCTTTGTCACACAAACAAAAACAAATGTAATTTAAAAAAAATTTAAAAATATTATAAATATGTTATTAATTTTTGGGAATGATATTTCTATATTTTCTAAAGGAACATTAATAACAATAATTGGTGAGATTAAGCGAACTTCAAATTATTTTTTATTTTCTAATGGTTCAATGAACAATCTATTGAGAAAGTATCAAATTTTTAATAATTATAATTGGGTGTTTTTTAAAATAATGTTTGTTTTATTTTATTTTTTAATGATGAAACACTCCTCATGAATGAACATCATACAGTTCATAATAACCATAATTATACTATATAGGTGTACCATAATATCTTGAAATATCACGAAGATTCACCCTGTAAAGATATTTTATTTATAACATTATTTAATAGATTAATTAAATAATTTTAAAATAAATAATAAAACTGCATTTTTTAATTAATCATTTTGGAAATATACTAGATTAGATTTTTTATCTTTTTCTTAAAATGAAATTTTTTTGTTGAAAATTATGGTATTCACAAAACATGTAAGTTGTATGACTATTCTATTATATATGAATATAATATTAGTGTATAAAACGTTTTATGTAATGAAATATGAATTGAAGAAATAAAATTATAAATTTTTCAATATTAAATTAACTTATAATACCAATAAAAAATATAATTACAAATAATTAAAATGTTACTTTAATATTAGAAATCATTTTTTAGTTTTTTATTAATTTCATTTTAAACATATATTTAATATTGTATTTATCCAAAAGCCTAATATCTATTATTTAATTTATAATAAATAATTTTTTTTATTAATGTCATTATACAAATATAATTTACATTATATATATGTATATTTAGCTTAAAAATTTTATTTATCTAAAAATTGGTTTTATGTGACTAAAACTATTTATTTTAATATTATATTTTCAATTATTTAGATATTTTTTTTGTCAAAATTTTTCTAAAATTTTAAGATCATGGTATCAAATTTATAAAACTTCCAATCTTAGTCTTTCTCAATTAAATTAATTACTATGTTTAGAAATTAATTACCAATATATAAGTAAAATGTTATAAATGTTAAAAGTTATAAAACACTAAATGTTTTCTCAAAATGAAGTTATTGGGGTTATTTTACCCACATGATAATTTTTCACTCATATACATCACTTTTTAGGATTTTTAAACTTGAATAGTAACCTTAAATTATTGAAAATATAAGAATTACAACAAAAACTACCCTTCAATTATAAAAGGTCAGCACTTTCTCCACAATAAGTCCCATTTTTTATTACGATTTTCTATTCAAACTCTTCCTCATTTGTTTCCATAAACCCCCTTTCCACGAGCATAATAATATTATAAATTTTATATGGTCTATTCAATTTAATTTCAAGGAAACTTACATAGAAAATTCAAGTCCCTATATTGAGTATTCTCAATTATATAGTTTTCTTCTAAATTACAATCTTTAATATTTATTATATTCCCCTAAATATATGGATATTGTTATCATTTATAAAATTTAGTTTTACAATATTATGGGTATAAGCATTATTTTTTAAATACCACGTCTATTAAAAACAAAATCATTGTTCGTGCCATTTTCATACAATGTCCTCCATGACATAAAGTGTCCCATTTTCCATAACCACCGTACAAAGAGGGATATAAGTATAGTATTAATGGATAAATATGATTTTAATAATATAATTAAGGTTATATATTGACTAATTAGAGAAAAAATTAATTATTTTTTAAAAAATATTACTATCGGTATATTAAACATTTAAAATAAGTGTACTAAGAGGAAAATATTTTATTCAAATATTGTAATATTTTCATTTAAATTAATTCTTCATAAAATAATTTAATCATCTAAATAATCATTATTATAATCAATAAATAATATCATTATTCTTCTATAATAAGGATATAACAACAAGGCCACCTCATAATCATTCGTTAAATTATGGTATGTCCATGTTTGGGTCGGTATAACCACCTACTTGAACAATAGTTTAAATTTTATAAAAAATGACTATATTTACATAATTAATAATTTAATATGATATTATTTTATCAATATATATCTTTATTTTGTGTTACATGTGTTATATAAATATTTAATTCATTAATTAATAAAACATACCCTTATTATCAGGAATCACCGAAACATGCTTATTATCGATATCATCATCATGGGTACAGTCTAAAACACTCATGGATGGGATTTGGAACATTATTAATTAATATAAATCATTAAAAATATTACTTTAATTAACTATTAATGGTTTCTTTTTGAATAACATCTTATACGAACATCACTATTATGACACTAATACTAACGTTCAAAACAGTAATCACCCGATGTGGAAAATCAGGAGATTTAAAATAGATAATAACAATTTATGAAGTGTAAAAATTAAAATGTATTTGTGTATGGTTATAAATTATGTTATTCTGATAGAAACACATATAGAAAATTAATTTAAAATGTGCAATATATAAAGAAATTTATTTACTCAATATATTTTAAAATAATTTTTATGCCCACTTAATAAAGAGTTTATGATTAAATGTATACCCAATCCATTTGTATAGTTTTTCTATATAAATATTCATTCATTGGGACACATGTTATAATCACCAACTATTTTTTTATTCTAGTGCATAAAAATCAGGGAAAATGTATTCTATGATACTCCTTAAATTTAATGAATCAGAAAGTTTATATTGTTATACTATACTCATATTATATTGTTTCTAGAGTAACTTTTTCCATGTTGGAAACACTATAATATGTTTTGGGAAATTAATATTGGTTTTGAATCTTGAGAAAATACAACCCTTTCTATATACTAGAAATTTGATATTATTGTTGAACATATTCACCTAGGGGTAATCACTCCAAAATGGATTGGTTTAGAATTGATTCAATCACCACCCTATTAAAAGATGAATGGAATTATGACTATACATTTGACATGACGCTCCCATGGGATATTCCATGGAAAATTTTTAATTTCATAACAAACCAATATAATGTATGTTTACATCCAATTCCTTGGTTTCCTACCAATGAAATCTATTGTTCCCAATTAATACAATCCATTGATAATGGAACAAATTGTTTGTACCCTGACCACTATATTTATTTTATATAGGCACTTAATTTTACAGTTATGATACCTAATAGATTACATGATACTTATTTAATGATCTTCAATACATCCATCTTATAGTATTTTCCATGAAAGTATTTGATTTAGGAAATTTCATTATATAGATATAGAACATTTATTCAGTAAGAGGTTCCATATTTAATTTTACGAAAGGTATTGAGGAAAATTATTATGAATGAATTGGAAATAATTGGGTTATTCATGGGGAATAGAATTATAGATTACAATAATGAAATTGGACTTCCACAATCTGATAAAGAAGGGGAGGGAAATTTTCCAAATATGAGGATATGTTTACATGGTTAGCTTGGCATGCTTTGGATTAGGTATGTTCAATAGATTGAAAGAATTATTATTTCATTGATTTGATAAATCAAATACTTTTAATGTTGTTGATTTATCAAACCATTTAATAATTTGAGGATATAATCAAAATTTTCATTAATATAGAAATATTATCCCCTAGAAATATTAATATTTTATGAAAACCAAGAGAATAAGAGTTATCTTATGAATCCTAGGTTGAACAATTTAGATAAGGGGAGGAAAGTAATGATACGATTTCCCAGATCTGATAATAGTTTGAAGAAACACGTTGGGGATTATAGGAATGGAATTAAAAATTTCATCAAATGTAGATAAAAATCACATCATGATCACCTCTTCAAGGATAATTCAGAAAATGTTGATTTTAAATGATTTAATTTTAGGGACAAGGGACATTTTTAAATCTAATTTCCCAAATGCCAAGGTAACTTTTCATATAAAATGAAATTGATGAATGTCCATAATTATGCAGTTACCATAGATATATTCAAATGTTCTATTGATATATTAAAAGGTATGTTGATCATTACCTCAAATATAGATAATATTTTATTTTATTCATGAAATTTATACTATTTTATATCTTTTATGTATTCTATAATCAATTAGGAATTTTTCTAGCCCCATAGTAAGAAAGTTATCAATTAATACAATAATTTGGACTTTAATGGATATAATGTTATGTTTGGTAGTTCGGATTATGGTGCCTAGGTATCCCGGGTTTTAAATTTTTTTATTATACATGTGTTTTAATTTAAAAATAACCACGATTTGTCTTGGACATCAATTTATAATGAAAAAAGTTATTTCTAACTAAAGGAGATTCTGATTTTGGAAGGTGATGTAGAATATTTTTCCTTTAGATTATAAAACCTCATTCTCTAAATATTTTATGAATCCTCCCAAGGTAACTCTCTTTAATGAAATTATTTATAATTAATATGATCAAACATGATATGTGGATGAGTAATGTATCATAAAAAGTGTAGATCTAACCATTGTAAATTAATTCATTGATGTTTATCCAGTAGGATTACCATGTCATCAACCAAAATGATATGTTTAGTTATACATTGAACCCATTCCTTAAAAAACACATATATCTCAAATTTCTTATAGAATTTAACCTGTAGAG
Organism: Viscum album; assembly: GCA_963277665.1. Taxonomy (NCBI): domain Eukaryota; kingdom Viridiplantae; phylum Streptophyta; class Magnoliopsida; order Santalales; family Viscaceae; genus Viscum; species Viscum album. The sequence goes on from OY728137.1 coordinate 1,217,977,400, forward strand.
ATAGTGGAGTTAAAAAAATAGCTTCATGAGTTGATGGATAATTTATTTATATTACAACAACTCTTCTCTTTATTTTACATTAACATGTTATTTATTACATAAAATTGCACTTTAATTCAACCTAAAATTGATATGTCTAGTGTATTGGGGAAATATATATAATACATTACAACTTAGGACATGAAAAAAAATTTATTGAAATAATTTTTTACATTGTTTTATGTACAATGGCATAGGATAAACTGAATAAATTCATAAAAAAGGATGTTCTATAAATTCTAGTATGGGAATAGTTATGGGATATGTTAAAACATGGAAGAAAATAGTAATATCAAGGGGAATGCAAATATAATGAATCATAATCATTAATGAAATCTCATGACATAGAATGATAACATAATGAAAACATATGAATGTGGAAAAAAATTAAAACACTGCATCGTAGGTTAAGGTTATCTTCTAAGACATCATAATGGAAAAAATACTATAAAGTAATTAGGTTCGCTCCCTATTCCAACATGATGTTTCATGATACTAAACAATACCCAATGAATTGGAGTTCTATATAATTTTGGAAACACCCATAAAATTCATTTCAATCTCATGCTTATGTGTGCCCCATAGATCATACAACATGGATTCATTCATCATTATATTTTATTCCCTTAAAATTGTGTGTGGAATAAATACATGTAAATACCCAATAATAAATATAGGTTCAAAAATGTGAACACCCTCGATAATAATTTGGTATGTTATTAATTAAAAAAATTATTTAGGCATGGATTCCCTAGGTAATTTTTTTTTTCAGAATATCTATGATGTGGAAATATTAGAGGATGTACTTAAAGAGACAAAAATGGGTCGATAATAATTTATATATCATAAGGAAAGTTTTGGGAAGGTGTGAAAACATACCCCATAATTATGCACTGAAAATTAAAGGCCATAACATTAAGAAGATTATTTAATAAATGGGAGAACTATAGGTTACCTTATAGAATATCTACAACCAAATGACATCACATAAAAATTCATAAAATTGGTTTATGATAGTGAAATGTTACTCTCATCATTTGGGTATTAAATGGGATGTAATATGGATATATATATATATATATATATCCCAACATTATGAAAGGGATAATAGAAGGAATAACATAAAAAAGAATATTGAATAAAGACAATAATGGAAAAAACCCTTTCTTGAGTGTGTTACTCCAAAAAAATTAAAAATGAGTTCTTGAGAGAATGGGGTTCCATGGTAGAATTATAGAAAAAGTAGGGAAGTTAAATAATGTGATACAATGATTTTGAGTGATGGGAAATGAGATATCAAGTGGGTTTATTTATGAAAAGAGGTGGATTTATTTAATATTTATGTTTTACATTTTAAAAAATAAAATATTCAAAACCACAAACCTTCCATTAGTTACTTCCTATGATTTAGGATAAAAGAAAGTGTTTTTCATTATTTTATTAGGTAATGGTCTGGTATTATTAAAATAATTCCATTTCTTATGTTGAGATGAGCCACACTTTTATGTAAATGAATTCAAAACTCTAAAATATATTAATGGTTTTCGAGGATTCATAAAGTGTTATTAAAAATTATAAAATAGAAATTAAAATCACATTATTTTATTGGTAAAACATGTATTTTTATGAGTATACCCATTATTGTCTTAATTACATCATACTAGGTTCATTGTTAGGTTATAAGACACACTTTTTATTTATAGAGTATTTAATTTACACCTGAAAATTTAAATATCATGGAAAATTATTAAAAACAAGCCATTGGATAATTTTGACATTATGATTACAAAATTAATATTCATCTGATTTGTATAATTTTCTAAATATCTGAATTTTATCATTTTAATAATAGTAACCAATATATATTGAAAATTATGGTTTGATGAATTATTAGTTAATTCAACCCCTATAAAAAATTACTTTTTAGATCATAAATAATATATGATCATTATATTTAATAAAAAAATATTAATAATTTTTAATTAAAATATTTTCTATTTCAAAATTAAATTAATTCATCAAAATGAATTCCATAATTTAATTGAATAATACCGAAAATATTACTAATTTTTTCTAGTATGAAAATAAAAATATATTCATTATTATATAAATACTAATATACATAATCAATTTGATAAGGTATTGATACATATCTCTTTTAAAAAAAGGCTCCCTAATAGTAATGTTCGCTACAGTGAGACATTCATGGGGTCATTCAGCAAACATGGTTTCTGTTATGATCTCAATGAGATTAATCTTATCTCATAAATGGTTATATTAATTCTTATGTTCTTCTATATTTGCTTTGTTTGTTCAAGGGAAAATCCCAGTGATGTTATCACCCCTCCAAACTCTGATAAATGGGCTTCATATTGTACAATCTTACTAGATGAGTCCATCATATCATTAATCTATGTCAATTGGATTTTTTAAAACCCTATATTTATACTAATCAAGAGATTAATTTTTAAAGGATACATTATTAATGTTAATTATTCTTAAAAGTCATCTACAGTTTGATTAGATATACAGAAACAAAATAACTGTATGTTTTTCCAATAAATAATAAGACATTATATCATAACGGAACATTATTTATAAACTTTTGGGTTGTTAAAATCATCCACCCTTATAAAATTTCTGCCTTAAAATTTTCATTTCTCCCCATAAAAAATATTAGGGAAATTTTAACTCCTCAATTTCTCTGGTTCCCATTTTTCTTCTACAGACCTATGGTTTCCCCATATTACCATAACATGGTGCATTTTTTTGGTAAAACATTTTATCTACAATCTATCATCTTTCCTGAATTCCCCTCAATGAATGATTATTCTCCAATAGTACCACCTCTAGATTTATTTCATCTAAGGGTTCAGGTTTGTACTTAAACATAAGTGATTTATTGAATACATCATGAATTTGAGAAAGGTTAGGATGGAGTTCAATTTGTTAGGCCACAGCTCTGATGTGGTCAAGGATCTCAAAGGGGCGATGTATCTTGAAATAAGCCTTCCCTTATTTCAAAATATCATCACTTTCTTCCATGGAGATATTCATAGGAATAAAATGTATCCAACATCAAACTATAGGTATCACTGATGATTTTAATCATAGCACTTTTGTCGACATTGATCATACTTAACCTTTTGCTGAATGCTCTATAATTTTTTATCCATTTCATTAACCATTTTAGGAACTAGAATCTTCTTCTACCAAAATTCATCCCATCATACATGTGTCTTACACCTCTTCCCATAAAAGGCCTAATAGGGAGCCATTTGGATTCTCGAGTGGATACTGTTTTTTCTAAGATAACTCAACCAGAGGAAGATATTGATCACATCCTCCATTGACATCAATTTAGTATTCTCTAAACATGTCCTAAAGTGTCTGGAAAGTCTACTCTGATTGGTCATTAGTTTGAGGGTGATAATACTTTCTGATGTATAACTAAATCTTTAGATCTTTCTAATGACTATTCCAAACCATGGAGGTGATTATTGGATCTCGATCGGATATATATGATAGTGGTAAACCATGATGTCGTATCACATCTATGATGTAAATATGTGAAGGTAAATATTTTGGTAATTCCTCTCGTATTGCAATGAAGTGTGCAATTTTTATAAGATGATCCAGTAATACCCATATAAAATTTTCCATCTTTATGTATCTGTAAGATCAGTGGAATAGTTCATGGTGATATTTTCCCATTTCCATGTAGTTATGGATAATGGTTGCATTATCCCCTTGTATGTTTTATTTTTAGATTTCACTTGATAACATACAATACATCTTAATGTATCATATATTATATCCTTCATCATATTGTCCCACCAATAGTGTTATATGATATTATGATACATCTTTATGCTTCAGGGTGGATGGAGATGGTTTATCTATGTGCATCTTCTTGCACCTCCTTCTTTAACATGGGATTTGATGGTACACATAGTTTGGTCCCAAATCTCAAAAACACCATCCCCATTAGCATTCAACTATGAGGATTTCCATTTACTTATTCATTTAACATTCATATTAATTTACACATAAACTCTTTGAGTATCCTTTAACCATTACAAAAATTACATTTGGGATATCATATGAGGAATGATTGATGTAGTTTTTTCATTTATGATTCACATGTACATCGTTTTCCAAATCTAAGAAGACCATATCTGTCTCAATTCCGATCAATGTATGAATTGTTGGATCCCTTCTTCATAGAGCCTCTTCCATATTGTTTATTCTCCTAGGATGGTTGTGGATTGACCAGTCATAGTATTTGATCATATCTAACCAACTTATTTTGTTCTTATTTATATTTTTTACTATGAATATATACATGAGGTTTTTTTTATCTATGTATATTTCACACTTCTCCACAAAGATATAATTCTGCCACATTTTCAAAGTGACGATCACAATAGTAAATTCCAGATCATGCATTGGGTATTTTTGTTCTTTAATATTCAATTTCCCAAATGTATAGGCTATGACTTTGTTTTTTTCATTAGCATAGAGCATAATCCCTATTTTGAAGCATCACTCAATACCATAAAGAGTTCCTCACAACAATGTATGGTAATAATAGTGGTTGCGACAATAATCCTTTTTCAAATAGTTGAATTTCTCTTCAAAATCATCATTCTTAGAAAACTATACTCCTTTTTATTTTATCTTGTTATGAGGGATTGAAAATCCTAAGAAATTTTTCGCAAATAGGCGATAATACCAAGATATCCCTAGGAAAAAACATATATCTATCACATATATTAGCCTTATCCATCTTCAAATTTTTTATCATTTAAGAATACATATTTTTTCCATATCTTGTGATGGAATATCCCATGAAATATACTTCATTAAAATAGAATTCACATTTTTTGTAAATTGCATAAAGGTTATCCTTTCTCACGAATTATAGCACATTTCTTGGATGTTTTTTATACCCCTCCGTTAATTTGGAGTATATTATAATTTCATTAATAAATACTAAAAAATGTTATAGAGGAAATTCATAAAGACACTATTAACCATATAAATGAATATTTTGAGTATTATGGAGTCTAAAAGGAATCACTAAGAAATCACAGTTATCGTACATTGTAAGAAAACCGGTCTTGGGATATTCTCATTCTTCACCGTATCTTGGTAATGTATTGACCATAGATCCACCATGGATAAGTATTGTTCTTTTTTTAAATTATCTACCAAGTCATCAGTCTGAGGTAGATGATACTAGTTAATTATCGTGATCTTATTGAGCTCCCAATAATCAATGCAATGGAACACTGACCCTATATCTTTCATGATTTAAAGGACTGGTGCACCCTATTGTTAATCACTTGGGCATACAAACCCCTTATTTATATTTTCCGATAGTTTTTTTCATCATTTCCATGGATTCTAAAATAGAAAGTATATTTGGGTTCATTGATAGTGGAAATGAAATAGGTATAAGTTCAATTGGAAATTCAACCTCTCTACTAGGAGGAAGATCCAAAAAATCATTCGGAAACACATCAATGTATTCCCTGCCAGTGGCCATGTTTTCAAGGATGATCTTATCATTATAATCAATCCTTTGATAAATATGTTATTTTTCTTAAGGAAATAATATCCACACTAAATATTATGGTGATAAAGAATATTCATCCTTATTCATTCATTTGTACAGAATATGAGGACGATTCACAATATGGAGAGTGATTTCTTTATCAAGGAAAATTATATTGGCTCCATAAAGTGATATCCATTACATTACTAGAATTGCATCAAATTATACCAAATAGTGAATGGTAAGAATTACAATGTTATTAAGCCAACAAAAATTGATATGGGAGGAGTTATATACATGGGATGCAGTAATTAACAATTTTTTATTTTCACCCAAAACAATACTTCCATTTTCTTGGTGGTGTTCTCATAGTCCTACTAAATGTTTGGGATATTTAGGAATACATATAACTAGAATCCAAAATAAAATACTATATTATTGAATGAATAAATAACATACATATTCCTAATTTGATATTGAGATTCACTTCCATGGTAGAGATGGAAATGCTCTCACTTACTGCCTTTGAGGTTGTTGGTTATCATCAAAAGCCCTTATCTTAGTGATTTGGTTTGTAAAGATCCTTTGTTTCGAGCACTTTTAGAATTTAACAATATACCAATGGTTGAATAGATAATTGTTTTCCTCCAACACAATAATATATTTCTCATATCGACACTCATTGGATAGGTTCCCTTCATTACTTCACCTAAAGCATCGCCTTTTCCACTTATGGAAATTTCAATGGTGCTTATTTCTGTACCATTGAAAAACTGGGTGTTAGAATTTCATTTCACAATTAGATATCTATATAAGAATACTACAAATAAACTCCACTTTCCACTTCTTCTCACAGTGATAACCCTTATATTCATCGATCTTCTTTTCAATTTTTAGCATACAATGGAAAATTTCGTCATATCTATCAAAGTCACAAATCACCAAGGAATTTCTTAGACTAGGTTTTATCTCATCAAATAAGTGATCAACCTTGCATTAGTGGGTAATGAAAAATTATAAGGTGTACCATGAAAGTATTGTGAATTTTTCATCATCCACCCTGATATATTCATCATATTTTTTCTTGAGGTAACAAAAATCCCCATCCATGTTAATACAAAGATTGTGAGGCACATATTTTTAAAAAAATATGTTAATATTTCCACACCACTTCTTTAATATCATCCAAAATCATTATATTTTTTATCCTTTTACACCACTGAACATATTAACCTTTTATGTGATGGAAATCTTGTTAAACTTTCTCTTATTCATAACATTGAAGGCTACAGAAGATATTTTAAATGGAGTCAATAAAAAATTATGTGATTATGGGATCCGATAACCCATTAAAAGTATAAGGCCTTTGATTCATGATGTTTTAGAATTTTTCATGTTCTCTATTAGTGGGTTTGGATTCTCCTCCTGATCAAGGTTTCTATTAAAAAAATGAGTCAACTATGAATGTATCATCTAGAAGTGTGTTATTCCTACTCCCATAGGATTGGGAATATCATTGAGAAAGTCATCACATTGCTCACAAATTGTATGTTTACTGGATTACTCTTATTTTCATTTGTTGGCTATAATTAATGGAATATTAAGGGGGGTATATTTAACGTTAAAAAATATAAATTGTAATTTAATGATATTAATGTGATAACTTATACCATACATGTAAATCCATAACATCTGGATTTCTAGGCATCAATATTTATTAACCATGATATATGTCCTAACATATACTCTTATGGGAATTTTATTCTATCCAAAAAAGGGTTTTTTATAATATTATAAATTACCAAAACATATCCCTTGGGAGTGTCAAACCAGATGCATTTTAATGATCTTAGTCGTGTATCAGGTTTCCCCAAGTCAGGCCCATGACACATTGTCATAATTGTTACTCCATGGTGCCAGATCCACGTCTAGTTGTAGTATATCAACACAGATTCATTTTATTGATTTAAAACATAATCCATATTATCCAACATTTTGGGATTTTTTCTATACTTTTTTGTATCCCTAATTCTTTCGTTAGTGTTTCCTAATCCTAATCCCAAAAATCATTAACCTTTTCCTTTGATACCAACAATAAAATCTCTTCCCTTTATTACATATTTAAACATGATTTGTTACATAAAATTACACTTTATGAAACCTGAATGATCAATAAGGATAGTTTCTTAGTGAAATAATTACATTACATTACAACATAAATCATCGAATACAACATCATTATTGAAATTTTCATTAACATGCTCACACATAAAATTGAGTGGGATAACCTAAAATAATACATAATGAACCGTTGAAGTATAAATCATAATAATTGAATAATAATGGAATAAGGTAAAAACATGTTAGAAAATAGGAATATGAAGGGTAATTAAAAGAGTTTAAATCATAAACATGAATGATAAGACATGATATGTCGTGATAACAAAAAAGAAAAAGGGAATATGGAAACAACTTATAACATTGCATCATAGGTCAAGGTTAACTAACAAGAAATCATATTAAAAAGTTTATCATAATGGAACCAGGTTCAATACATATCCCATCATGATGTATCATGACACTAAACATTACAAAATTTATTGGAGCGTTATATAATTTCAGGCAAACCCATCACATTTATTTCAATCTCATACTTATGTGTTCCACATAGATCATACAACATGGATTCATTAGTCATATAACTAAATTTCAACAACATGTAGTTTGGAATAAATAAATTCAAATACCTAATAATAATGAGTATATGTGCATAAATTTGAACACCCTTGATAGAGATTTTTAAGGGTATTCTCTATAAAAAATTTTGGCATGGATTCTTATAGTGAAATTTTGGTAGCATAATAGTGAAGTGTTAATATTTATGGAAGAACATAATTAAAGTGAAGTGGGCATCTCATCATTTATAAGTCATAAGGATTGTATAGGAAAGGTTTGAAAAGATATACCATAATTAGTAATTGATAATTAAAGGGAATAAAATGAAGATGATTCTTGAATAATGGAGAGAAATAGAGGTCCCCATAATAAATTTCTAAAGACTAATGAAATCACTTAAAAATTCATTTAATGTATTTATGTGAGTGAAAGGTGAATAACATAATTTTGAAATAAAATATACATTAATATCGATATGTAAATACATATCCCAACATTAGGAAATAGAGAATAAAAGGCATAACATAATAATGAAATATGAATAAAGATGAGAGAGGAAAGAACACTTACTTGAGTTTGTGACTCCATTAGGATGAAAGGAGACTTACAGAATGCTTGTATAACCTTGGGAGGATTATAGAGATATTTAGGAAGATCATGGATGATATCCATGTACTTTATGTTAAAATAATTTGGACCTTGGTTCGTTTTATATAGGCAATGAGAGGAATTTCACTTATATTTTGATTTTGGGCTTTGAGAAATTAAATATTCAAAACCAAAATCCTTCCCATGAGTTTTACCATGGTTTCTGTGAAAGGGGAGTCAATTTTGAAAATTTATTTTTAATTAGTTCTCACATATTAAAATAATTCCATTTCATATATGGAGATGATTAACACTTTGAAATAAATTAATTTAGAACTCTAAAATATATTAATGGTAATTGAGGATTTATAAAGTATTAAGAAAAATTATAAAATATGCCTAAAATATAATTATTTAAAGTTTCAAACAAATATTTGACCTAGAATAACCATTATTGTATTTATGACATCATTTCAAGGTCATTATGATGTCATAAAACAAACCATATATTTATATGGTATTTATTTTTTCCCCGAAAATTCCACTGTCTCAGAAAAGTATGGAAAATTGATAGTTGGATAATTTCGACATTCAGATTCCCAAAAATATTCCTTATATATAAATAATTTTATAAATATGTTAATTTTTAATTTCACAAAATAAGTAGTGATATTTATTGAAAGTGATGGGTTTTTGGAAATATATGTTTTTTAACCCTAATAAAACATTAAATTTTACATTATTAAAATGTATATGATCATTTATATTTAATAAAAATAATTTTATAAAATATTTAATTAAAAAATTATTTGAAAACCAAATTAATTCATAAAAATTAATTTATTAATTGAATTTATTAATACCCATAAATATTATTCATGCTTTATAGTATCAAAATAAAAATATATTCATTATTCTTTAAAACTTAATGTAGACAACAAATTTTCTAGGGTAATGATTCGTATCTATTTAATACATTATTAAACTCTATAATAGTAATGTGTGTGACTGTGATACATTCTAATGGTCTCTTCGAAAACAATGTTTGGTTCGTGAACTTGATGAGCATAAACTTCACTAGAAATCAGTTTCACTCATGATAAAATTGTAAGATCTCAGCTTGGCCTTGTTCAAGGGAAAAGCCCAGTGATTCTATCATCCTCATGAACTATGATAACTGAGCATTATAGGGTACAATCACACTGGATAACGCCATCAATAACTTTTTTTGGTTTAATTCTATTTGATAAAGTCCTATATTTATACTAATCATGCGGTCTCTATTTAAAAGACATATTTTTAACGATAAAGATTATTAATGGTATTTTGAATCCAATTGGATAAAATAAAACAAAACAAGTGATTTTTTCCTTCTAAAACCATATTACCGAATAAAACATTAAATCATAAGAGAATTTTATTTATAAAATTTTGGATCATTACCTATATTCCATAGGGTTTCATCGGGGGGATCCACTGGTCTATTTATGAAAAGCAATGATTTGTCCATGATATTAATCATCGATTATAGGGAGACCAATTCAATCACTATAATGAATAAGTATCATTTCCACAAATTTTGACATATTTGATCATCTTCAATGATCCAAATAATTTTTAATGATTGATCCTCTATTTGGTTATAATCATTTGAGGGTGATGAATGGTGATATACCGAATACATCATTGTGAACAAGGTATCATCATTAAGAGTTTAGAGTAATGGATTTTGGATTTAAAAATTTACCTTCTATCATTATTTATATTATGAATAATTAAATAATATGTATCTTTGATAAATATATGTTTTATAATGTGATGATATATATATATATATACAATAATATATGTGACGAGCAGTTGAGTCATTTTAAAATAATTCTATATATCCAATGATAAAATGAAATATATGTTAATTATAGTATGTGTTAATTTTGGTTTTATAATTATTCATTTCGGGGCCATATTGACTCCATGGATGAAATATAAGTTAACCCCTCAATGAAAAATGTTGTTAATGATTTACCCACACCAACATAAAAAAGAGATTAATTTTTTCTTAGGCTAGTCAGGTTACTATTGGAAGTTTATTTATGATTTTTCTTTACTATGAAACCGATTGTCTAAGTGACATGTAATGTGGATAAATTAACATGGTCAATGGAATATGTAGAATGTTTTATTTAGATTTATTATAGAATGGTTAATGGAAAAGTATTAAATTTTCCATTATGTATGGAATGATTTTTAATTTATATTTATTCATCAAATTATGGACATGGTTGTGTCCTTATAGATAATGACAAACTGATTTCATATCCATCAAGTAAATCGAAAATCCATGAACATAAAAAATCAATGTTATGACTTTATAATGGTATTCATAATTATTTATCTGAAAATATGGAGACAATACCAGTATAGTGAAACATATAATATAGATATGAACCAAATGATTTTGAATTATATACTCTCTTCGAATGTTTTAAACACAAGGCCAAAAATATGGTTGTAAATATTCAAGGATTATGATTTCTCGATACATTACCACCCTATGAAGGAAAACGAGTTTTATGGTTTCTTATATGCCAAAAACATAGAGTTCAGTCCATGATGAGGATTAACAATGTTCCAATATATAAAGATCGGTAATATATGGATATTTTTATTTCTATGAAAGAGGATATATCTTTCATTTTCCCATAAATTTATATTCCATTATTACTAGAAATGATATAAAAGTCTTTCAATAATGATGAGAAATTGTGAAGGAAGATAAAATTAGTGAGTGATATGAAATTGACAAATATAATCTCATGAGATGTAGTGTTGTTGTTTGGACAGAGGTTATGTGTTCCATCCATACTAGTGTTAAAGGGGAATCTTCTAGATGATGTACATAACTCAAATTTATCAATATTACCTAGTAAAACAAATATATATTTTGATATGAAATAACATTTCTTATGGGATGGATTGAAGTAGGAACTCATAGACCGTGTGTCAACATTATATGTATTCCAAAAGGTAAATATCAAATTAAAACATCCTAAGGGACTCATATAACCTCTTCCAATGCTGATATAAAATATGGAGAATGATATAATGGAAATTTTCACTGGACTTCAAAAAACACAATATAGGAATGTTGATATATGGATCATCATTGATCATTTTAAAGTGTCTGTTCATTTATTAGCAATAATAAAAGATCTATAACTTAGGTGTCCCACTAAAAACTATTAAAATTAAACCATAAGACTTCTTACAAAACCACTATCAATTTTTATATTATATTTATCCATTATTCCCATTGAAATTATGGAGGAGTCTTCCAAGGGATCTCATCACTAAGATACATTTAAGTACAACCAATCATACCTAGACTGATAGATATTCTGAAAAAATTCAATAAATTATAATACATGTCAATATCATATTATCTTCACATCCATGGTATGTGAGATTTTTATATACCCTTAATGCAGTCTTCATTAAATAATATCTTACATTCATGCATCATGATGACACAATACAAACCATTTTTTGGGAAGAGGTATCATGCTTCATTCTTTTGGGATGAAGAAATAGATAGATACATAGTTATCCTTTAGATCAAAGAGGAGTTTAATATTGATGAATTAATTATTCATAATAATATTAAATAATTCCAATGCATATAAAAGAGTATTTCAAAAAATCAATGTAAATACCTGGAATTTCATGTTGGGGATTGTGTATTATTGAATGTGGCACCATATAAGTGTGTTTTACGATTTGGGAAAAGGAGGATGTCACGCCCTTGGTATATTTGAATTTTGGGATATTACAAATAATTTATGTGGTTACTTATCTATTGGTTATACAACCAAGGATTTCTAATTTTCCCAAAAAATACCATGGTTCATTATTAGGGACATATATATTAGAATAACTGCTTGTTCTCACATTTGAGGGAATAGTGTTAGAGCCTAAATTTTCTTATTATATGGAGATTATCCAAATTATTGAAAAATTCGATCATGAATTGAGGAATTGGACATCTTTTTCTGTTAACATCATTTAAATTAATCAAAAATTAGATGGGTAAAAAATAGAGACTGAAGAATCTATAAGGAAGGGTGAAGGGTTAATCATTGTTGGGAGTTTGAATAAAAAACATTTATATCCTTAAATATATAATATTTGTTGAAAAACAAACAGTGGGTGGGAAATAATGTTATAAAACTATGGAAAACATGGATCATATAAAATAATATAAAAATAAGATAATAAATTAAAAAAGTTTCAAGTCGAGATTCATGATGATCCACTAGTTTGCTACCTATCATTGAACAAAAATTCAACTGACCATTTCACCACCTCAATTAGTGGATATTCAATCTCTTTATGCACCCACCACTCATACCCAATATTTTTTTAAAATTTGTTTGGGATTTATTATAGTACATAAAATTCTTCCTAATGTAAAAAAATCACCCCTTACATCCACTGTAGATAATAATCTCTTCTTGATCAAAGAGTTCATCAAGAGATTTTTAATAAAACAACTACACGTAGACACTATATTATGCTACCCAAAAGGGGATTATAATGAATATGAAGGAGTGAATACCACTTAACTTGGTCATTCATCCCATTCATCACTACATACATAATCATCTTCTACCAAGAACAATGACAAATGATGATAATAAGCTTGAATGAAAGATCTTAAGTAGGTTTTAATGTTTTATATCTTATAAATAGTCATGAAATTATCCATTAATCAGTAAAGGATTGATATTAAAACACATTAATGAAAATTAATCAGTAAAAATATGTTTTTTCATAATATAAAAAACCACAGAGTCCTATATCAGGTTTTTTGCGAAGTTATACACTGCATCCCATTTCATGGAATCAAAAAAACATAATAGAATACCTCCACTTATAAATAAATAATTAAGTGAAATTAGTGTATAATAGGATGTATAAACCATATATTTGTCCCTCCGGTACACATCACCATACATAAATGAACTCTTAGTAATAGGAAATATCGGGTCACTGAACATGCTTCTCCTCCATTTTTTCTATTCTAAGTAGTCACGATCACACATCTAAATTTTTTCTACGTAGATAGCTCAAATTCCATGACATTAAGAGTATACAATAACTTGTGTCATCATCTCACTCTCCTTATACATTCCTAATTCATTTAGATAGAAATCGGGAAAATATTTACATCAAAAATTATTTATATATTTACATTATTGTTTTAATTTTATTATATTAATATTATTTAAATGTAAATAATATTTTTATAACTAAATGAATAAATATATTTATTTATTTATATATTTATATATTTATATAAATAAGATAAAATCTTGTGAGCATCATTATCTTAGTGGTGTGGTGTCTCCACCCCAGTCTTCATCGACATCTGTGAATGGATGCTTCATCTTTCGGTGATTCATCTCAATGGTGGTTTGAGTGGAGTGTGGATTGGGTTCGGGTGTGTTACGTATTCTATGTCCTAAAATTATATATATGAAGAATCTATAATATCAAAACGGTAAAATGAGGATCGATATTTAAGGATCATATTTCTTCAAGGAAAAATATCATGTCGTAGATCGAGTTCCCTGGTTTCATCATCATTCACATGAAATAGTTGCAAATGTAATAGGTATAGTTAAATGTGTTACAAGCATAAAAGCTTCATAATTATTTTAATTAGGTTATAGGACACACAATTGTTCTGAATTTAATTATTTTTCATGTAACTCTTTCAAAAAAAATAATATACATTCTCTTATACTTTTAATGCATTGTCGATACATCCTTTTCTAATTTTGACATCAAGTCCTAAAAACATAGAATTATAGAAATAGGGATAATAAAATATTTAAATTTACAAAAAATATTCTTAAAAAATTACATAATATTAAAATAGTAGATATTAAATAATAAAACATTTTAAATAATTAAATTTTTGTATCAATAACTATACATTAAAAATTTAAAAATAAGACATTAAATACCAAACTATATTTTACATCTATATGTATTTAAATTTATAATAATCAAATAATTATCATTAAAAATGAAAGCCTTATCAAAAAATAGTTGTGAAGAAAAATATTTTTAGTGAATGTCACAAAAAGTGATAGTAAAAAAGTTATATGAAAATTAAAGAACTGGATGAAAACATACAGTATAAAATCTAACATTTTAAATGATATTCAATGAAAATAAAATTATACAAGATTAGTTCAAAATTCATGGATTCTCCATTATAAGCACAATTTCACAGTAAAAAATTAATTATTTCACTAAAACAAATATCGAACTGTGTGATAAAATAATTCCACGTCAAATTCCCTCACATTTAATCAATTCAACTCTTGTGCAATTCAACTCATTAAATTCATTAAATTACCCTAGAAAAAAAAATAATTTTTTTCCTACCTAGCCTCAACAATATAATCTTGAATTAATGAAATTTAAAAAAATCCATTGAATAAATTTCAATCATCCTAAGTGAATGCTTCATACTTCCATAATTTTATACATGCTCAAACTCTAGATCATGGAGTACAGACCAGATAGACCCAAGTAGAATTGAATATATAAGGAAAGAAACAAAATATTTTACTCTTTCCTAGGTTTGTCAAATGTATGCTCCAATTTCCACTTATTTATTCAATTAAAACTATTTTTCTATTAATTAATCCCCTATGTTCATTTGAGCTCAATATTTCCCTTCTCTTAATGAGCTCGTTTTTTTCTAATGAACTTTATTTGAATTTTAACTAGTTAAAAATATTTGAATAAAATTATGCACATAACCTATTGAATTTGGTTTTATTTATAGAAATTATCCCGATACTCGTGTCTAATAAACTCACCATGGGATCTCAATTTCCCATTTCCTTTTGATTCAATGCATTTTTATTACTCTTGATTAATTTACCTAACAAATGTGTCCAATATTATTCTGAATGAGATGATGATTTTATGTAGAAGATAAATCTTCCTTGATTTATAGTTCTACCTCTATAAGAATATGACCTATAAAACATACTATTCATAGTTTTCAAAATGTGTTTATATAAAGATATCAGAAAACTTTACCCAATAATAACTTAGTCTTCACAACTTCATACATAGTAAAATCCATCAAATAATTAATTTAATTTTTTGATAAAAATGAAACAAAATGATTTTATTGTACTAAGCTAAAAATATGAAAAAATAATAATTAATGACAAATAATGATTGTATTTTTCAAAAGGGGGAATTAGGAAAAGAAGTTTGGGTGAATTGTTATGGAATAATTGAATCACATATAAGGCTTGGGGAAATTGACCTCTCCCATATAAATAAAACTCAACATTGTTATCATTGTTTAATTGTAATATGGGAGATAGTTTTATTCATAACATTCTATAAATTCATTAGTTCACTAATTTTTAAGGGGTTGGAATTATTGTTCAAAATTTCTCAAATTCCACACAACCAATAAAATCAAAATTCAACTTTGTTTTGTTTTTTTAAAGCAAATTTCTTCTAATGAATGAAAATAGAAAAAATAAAATTCATGATAGATTAAATATATAAATGAGGTACAATGATCCAAAATTATTTTGAATGTATAAGTAGGCTAAGGGTTCTAGCTGGATTTGAAATTTAGTTTAAATTAATTTTTCAGTGCATGGAAATTAAGAAGGCTTGACACTCATGTAAGAAATATAATTCCAAATTTTTTCAAAATAAATCCAATTTGTATTCCCCATTACATATATAATAATAATGAATGGATATATGATTAAAATAATTAAAAATAACACTCTCCTGGAGTATAATTGTGTCATTTTTTCGTCCACATGATTCATTCATGTGTATGCTTTTAGTTAGATCCCATGGAGATTAGCTTTGTTTCATAAAATTTATAAATTGTCTTACATTAAATGTGGATGATAAAAGAGGTATAACATGTATGATTAGATTGATTTTAATTGAAAATGATGAATTGTTAATGGATATATTTTTCCATAATCATATATTTAAATGAAAAAGGATGAAAAATAGAGAATGATAATCATGGGATAACACACCAACATGTGATGTGTTTTTACTATTCACAACCAGATATTCATATTTAACCCTATCTAAAGTGCGGTTGTGGATTCATGCTTAAGAAACCCTATATGTGATTATTCTAAACTTCAATTATTAGTAATGTTTTGGATCCCCTTTGAACATATTATTTTAAGTCCCACTAATTGATTGTATTGTATATATTGTGGAGTGATAGAGGGGAATACAAGAAAATTTATAACTTCCCTTGTTCTATAAGATAATGATTTTTGTGTACAGGTTGTATGAAATCTACTATGCGATGAGAATTGACTTCTAGTTTAGTCCAATCTCTCATTTATTACTAAATAAAATAAGATGTATGTGTAACCTCTTTTAACATGTATGATAGTTCATCACTACTTATTCAATAGTTCCTTCCAAACTAATATTATTCACCCAAATTAGGAGTTCTAGTAGTATTTTTGATGGTGTAGCTTTGGAATCCTGATGAATCCCAAGGAAACTACAAAATTGAAATGTATCCTCAATACCTACAAAGGGAGAAAGTGTTTTTAAATCAATATTAATATAATAAAAGAAAAATAAAAACATTTTTCTTTCCATAAAATTGTAAAATCCTAGAATTAGTGTGTTTTTTGTTATAGGGAGTGTTTTTATACATCGAGTATTTCTTGCTCGATATTGAGCTAATGAAAAACAATTATACAATTCCGAATATAAAAAATTTATCAAATCATGTTCTAGAAATAAGATTATTTTATTAATTATACCTAGCTTATTTGGGATTTTCATTACCCATATCCAATAATCCCTTGAAATAGTTTTCAGTTTGTGGATCTTTATTTTACAAAAATAAATTAAAGGCAATTTCTAGCTTGAATATTAGCAGATCAAACTTTTATTTCTATTTTTTTATTTCATTTCTCTTTTCCTCTTGGTTTTTTTGATATTCTTTTTGCAGGTTGCTGGAGAGCATCATTATCTTGTTAATTTTCTTTGATCCAACACATAGCTTACTGAATCATTTGCATGATCTTATTTTGATAAAATATGTCTCCATCAGTGAGAATTTTGTATTGATGAGCATGAACAAAAATTAAAAATACTATATGATTTTCCTCGTGTTCTTTTATAAGATCAAATATATGAATTGATTTAGAATCATTTTGGTACATCACATTTGGTTGTTTTTTATCTATTTTATGTCGTTTTTAAAATATGTAATGGAAAAGTTAAAAACCTAAGAGGGAAAACACTGATTTCCCATAAATGCTTCCAATTTAATGATAATTTCATTATTGTGATAATAGATGAAAATAAATTTTTAACCCTAAATATAGAATAATGTAAAACACAAGGGATATTCATAAGGAATTAAGTTTGAAATTTCAACTCAACTTCCTGAATCTTTTTTCAATTTTTGTTATTTTGAAATAAGATAAAACAAACCTATAAATTATTATAAAATACAAAGGGGTGTTTAATGGAGTGATGGACACATGGAAGAAAACAAGAGACAAATAAATAAGAAAATGAGAATAAATTAAGGGAGAAACACATCCCAATTCATGGTGATAAGCTTTTCTCATACATGTCATTGATCTGAAATGAACTATAAAATTTCACAACATCACCCAGTGGATGATTTACCACTTGATTCACACACCTATCTCTACCAAAATATTGAGAACCTATGTTTGTACTTTATTCAAAATTATAAATACTCTCTAAAAAATAAAAGCATCACCCTATTAAACCACTCTATAAGAGAATCACTTCTTGATTGAAGTGATCATGATGAGTTATTAAATCAATAAAATACTCTTATATGTTCTCAAATTATACCCAAGAAAATAAAAAGGTAATAATCAAGGGGAATGTTCAATGAGAACTTCCCTTACATGTTCATGATTATGACTCACCACATACATAGTCGATCACACTAAGAGTAATGGGAATGGTTGATAACTAGATTAACAGAATATCTCCTAGAAATATTGAGGTTTCACATCCTCATGGCACTCCCTTAGGTAGTTGTCATCCGAAATCAGTAAAATCTTCATCATAACAGTTAATATCTAATCAACCAATATGCTTATATATTTTTTCTATTTCATTAAATCACAATCACTCATCCAAATATTATCTCTAAAGATAGCTCAACTACCATGATTTCTAGAGTCTAAACTCAGTCATATCATGATTTAATTCACCGTAAAATATATTGATTTAGGAAAAAAAATTGGGAGATTCTAACAATGAATATATAAATATATATATGTATTATTATTTATCCATATTTTTAAATATATATATATATAGGTAAGGGTGGGGAATTGGGAATGATTTCATTGTGAAGTCCTCAAGACATCATTTTATTTGCATATTATCTATTGTTTCATGTTCTTATTTTTCAGTTTTACCCAATATATATATATATATATATATTAAAAAAATATTTAATCGATGTGAATCATTCTCTATGTAGTGCCACATATCCACCTGCAGATGCATCAATATTTGTGAACATATACTTCATCCATGGGGGCATGGTCTTAGTGATGGTCGGACAAGATGATGTGTTGGGGACATATGCATTTTTTCTTATGTGAGCTTGGATAGATATTCAGATAGGCATGATTATGATTGATATTAATGGCTTTTATTTCTTCAAATAAGGTGATACAACTTCCCATTGATCATGTTCTATGTTTTCTTCACCTATCACACACATTATAGTCTTCCTAGATGATCACATTAAAGTCTCACTCTTTGACCTATCAATTTAGTGCTTTGGGTTGGCATCATCATGGTTGGCCTCTTCTTCAAGATGTGGGGATCATAGGTACAATCACCACATAGTTCATCAGATCTAGAAATTGTATACTCATCTACATTTATTTCTTCATACGCATAAACTACTACATTGGAGTCATCATCTTCAATGGCGCATGTGGTATGGTTTTATGTGAGAGAGATTGATGGTTTTTGGTCCAGACATCATCTACTTCATTTTTCTTCAACTGGTTTTGTGTTTTTCTTTCATTCTAATGTTATGAATTTTTAGTAAATTTGTATCCAATATTTTCTTCATCAGAGATGGAGGAGGGTGAGATTATGGATTCATTGATAACATTGAATTATCCAAAAATATCCTATACAGCTAATCTGATATGGATGGTGAGATCCATCTACTGATTTCTAGATCCCACATAGGTAGGGGGTTCATATTTCTTTGGGTATGATGATATAGATGCTCATCGTCAATTGGTTTCTCATCAATAAGTGTTCAGATTTCTCAAGTATCATTTTCGTGGTCAGATGTAATGGAACATCATAGTTGATTGGAAAGCCATTTTTCAGTCCAATTTTGACATGCAATGAATCTTACAAACATTGTGATCGACCAGTTGTGGAATTTCAGAAAATTTATGATCATCATTTTCCAGCACTATTATTCATTCTATGAAGGTTCCCTATAGTTGATCAAGTTTGTGTAGTGTAAGAAAAGTTTCATATAGTAGCTTGAGTATTTATGTGTGGTTTCTTGTTTACTATGTCCAATGTGTTTCATTAAAATTAGGCTGGGTCACATCAAATTTCCTTTGAAAACTTTTCAACCCTTGTTTTAATTTTTTCATTTTCCTTCTGATTCCTTTCAATTAAATTAATCTAAAGTTGGAAGGAGATGCTAATGGAATAGGTGTAGTAGAATGGGTTAGAAAGAAGGAAGCCTCATCAATTTTTATAATTGGCTGTGCATGCACATGGACGGTCCGAATTGAATGATTTATCTATTTCATTTTCCATAAAAAAACATTATTGGTCGCTTGGATTTGTAATATGTACCTTTTATAATATTAACAGTGGGTCCTAAAAACATGAAATTCCATAAATGGTTGAAATAAAATATTCAAATTTAGGATAAATATTTCCACAAATATTTATATATGATTAAAATATTTTATATAAAATAAAAAAACAAAAAGACATTTGAATTGTTTTCATTAACTGTACATCAAAAATTTAAATACAATAAAATCAATAAATAATTAAAATTATATTCTATATGTATTCGGAATTGGAAAAAATAAATAATTATCATAAAAAATTTAATCCTTGTTAAAACCAAATGAGAAAAGTAAATTTTCAAAGAATGATACAAAAAAATGGTTGTTAAAAAGGTATATGAAATTTAAATAAATGAACAAAAAAAGTATCAATGAAATTCCATCATTTATTAATATTTTAAATAAAAGTTAAATTATACCATGTTTGTAGCAGATATAATGGGTATCAATTATATGATCAATTTTACATTTATAACTCATTTTATTCAACAAATTATATGTGGAGAAGAATGATAAAATAACACCAAATCAAAGAATTATCTATAATTTTTAGATATCATATATATACCCCCATTTCTGGAATGAAATTATTTAACAATTTAGAATGTAACACATGAGACTCTACTATAACTGCTAAACACTATATCTCGATCTATCAAAAAATTACCCTTTTAAATATCATTTATTCAAATTATTACTTAATATGCTAATTTATTACATTTAAACTAACTATCTTACTTTTTTTAAATAATAATATAAAAATTACATTACTATAAATTTTTTAGCATTCTCTAAAATGGTTGATTTTTATTAAAAAAATAGATTTCACTCAGAAAGCCCAAATCCGTTAGATTTGTTTGTGTAATCCACCTTTAAAATGTTAAATAACCTCTTAATACCTAAAATATGTCTCCAAAAGTGATTATTAACATGAAATTTTGAATAAAATTATTTCCCTCTCCTCTTTTTCAATTTTTTATCCATTTAATCTTTAATATTAACCTGACATAATTAAAAATGTAAGAGTTACTACAAAACTACACTTCCATTTACTTATAAAATGGTAACACCTTTTCCAATTAATTTGTCACATATATATTAAATATAATCTCAAAACTCTAACATTTATGTATTTTAGAAACCCTATTCAAAAAACACAAACCGTTGGTCACTCATATTAAACCAAATTTTATCAAATTCAGGGTGACATCCATGGAAATTTCAAGGCCTGGACATGAGTATTATCTATTAAATATTTATATTCTTAATCATATTTATTCAATATTTATTATATCCACCCTAATATAATGATATTGTTATCGTTAAAATACTTCACTGTTAGTATATAAAGGGTATTATCAATATTTTTTCATATAAATCACCCAATAAGAAAAACAAAACTTTCCTTAATGCATTGTGAGAACTACCACCTCAATGACATAACATGTTTCTGTTTTACTTCACCGACTAACAAGGTTGAAAATATGGATATTATTAAATAATAAAAAATATTAATTTAATACCATTATGGTTCTGGTTTGTATAATTAGGTAACATATTAGTGATATGATCAATAAATGATCATAGTTAATTTAATCATTTATAATAAGAAAACTAAGAAGATAATTTTATATTTAAACTCTAAAAATTTTTACCATATATTACTTATTATTTTAATTCATTATAATTATAATTTATCATTCTAATGAACTATAAATAAGATCATTATTATTCTGGTTTAATGATATTAAAATAAAACCACATCATAGTCATTCGTTAAATCATGGATGTTCATATTTTGGTTTGTTTAACAAGATACTTAATAAATAATTTAAATTGGTATCTTGAACAACTATGGGAGCATAATTAATGGAATAATATTTAATAATTCTATAAATTGAGGTATATTTTTTTATAAAAATTATATATCAATATTTAATTCATTAACAACGAAAACATACTATGATCTTCAAGGATCATTATAATATAATTATATTGATTTAATCTTAATGGATAATGAATAAAACACCGTCAAATGGAATTTAAAAATAATAAATAATTCTAAATATTGACTAACAGTAAATTTAATTACCAATTAAATAATAAATTTTTATAAATAAGTAATACTAACAACACTATTATAAAACTAGTTCAAATGTTCAAAGTTACTATCACCCAATGTGGAAAAGTACAAAAAATCACATATAGATTAACTATTTTGTTAGAGAATGAATGAAAGTTAATATGAGTAATCATTTAGATTATGTGATTATTATTGATATTTTTATAATACAATAAGCTAATGTATGTTTGGGGGAGTCAGAAAATGAGGTAAGGGTTTTCCATATAAAATTACACTCTTTGAGATACATTATATATTATGAACCTTGTTATATATATATACTGTATGTAATGGTATTAGATATTATATATCATTAAATATCATTATTAATTTTATTTTATTTATATGATTAATCCCTCACTTTCAATTGGTTATGTTATAATTTCTACCCAATCATTTTTGGGGGTCTTCCATCTCAATTTTCATTACTATAGACTCATTCTATAATCACCAATGATTTTATTCTGTGTGGTGAATACATTTCCATAGAATGCATATTTCTGTGTTATTGATGAAATTTAATGGACTTAAAAGTCTATATTTTTATTCCAAACTCTTGTTTTTTTTCATGAGTTACTTTTTGGATAATGAAACTCCCAATAAAATTTAGTAATGTATATGTGTGTGTAAATTCCTAGATTATATATCTCTCTCAGGATACTGGAAAGTGGATGTGGTCAGGGCATAGATTCTCTAGGGGAAATCACCCAAAAATGTTTTCGTTGAGCTTTGATTCAATCATCACCCTAATTAATAATGAGTGGGCCTAAGATTGAGCACTTTGAAAGATATGCTTGGGAATATTCAAACGCTCTTAGTGAACAATGATGAACAATTTTCCCTATAATTTCCTTGGTCAATATCCAATGAAAAATATTTAGCCCAATTAATATTTCACGTGGACCACCAAACAAAATGTATGTTCTATCTCTACTATATTTATATTATATCGAAACATTATATTACTTTGAAATAATGCACAACATCTAATTTGATTAAGGGATTTACTCGAAGGCATCGACATTAGTCTATCGAATCGGGAAGTAGTTGATTTATGTATTATCATTATATTTATAGAACATTATTATTGAGTAAGAGGTTCCTTCGAGAATATTATGAATAGTTTTTATATCTCTTATAGGGAATTCATTTGTTTATAATATAGTGATCTGTGGGGTCCTGAATTATATATAGCCTTGATTCATATATAGGTAATATTAGAATAAATGGGATGGGTTTTGGTGTATTCCAAATCTTGTGTTATGAATGTTTCTTGAAAAAAAGCCCTTGATAGAATGTTTTGATTTATTACATTATTAATTCCATCAATATCATAACAATTATTTTTTTATCTAAGATTTCATTTATTCTCCGTGATATAGATTATCCTTATTTTCCTTAGATTATGGATTCTTGTTGTTCATTTTTTATTTCCATATGACTTATTCCATGTTAATGTTTAGTAAGCTTCCATTTTATGCTACTCATTACTTATTATATGAGCTCACCCTTTTTTGAATTCATTTACATAGGAAAACCTAGTGGAGGAATATATGAAATTATCCTGGATATAATGAATGGGATAAATATGTTCTCAAAATATGTTCATGTAAAATATTATGATTTCTAGGTTAATGTTTAAAAGTATCTTGTCATTCAAGAATACTATAAATTTTAATCCTTAGGTAACTCTTTTATATAGTAACAATAATATAATATAACTACAGACATTATGCTTCTGGGGTTTGGGATGTTTCACAATTAGAAATTTGTTTCAAATGAACAATGATATAAATTCATTTTGTTTGTGTCTGGAGGAAGAGAATAATATAAGACATAGAATACATGGATATTTTAAATAAATGGAAATTGGTCTACGTTTCATATATAATGTTTTCAGAAGAATTCCAAAGGTAATCTTGAAATGAGAAAATTCATGTGATATTTTTTATAAAGGAAATGTGGTGAAAAAAACAATATGTTTGGGGAGAATAAAATTAATTGGACACCAGATCTTATTTATTTAGTTATATGTGGATGTATTCAAATATAATTAACGCCAAAATTATTATGTCTTTCATTTTTGATTTATTTTACTTGTATAAGTTATAGTTTTGTTACAGAATGTAAATTATAGGAACTTGATAGATTTTAAACATATCAATTAGTAATTAGGAATAAAAAAGGGTATGTTATGAAAATATTTTATTCTGGTAAGTAATCAAACTAAACTCTTGGATACATTGAATAAAATCTTGAAATTCATGAAATAAGATATCAATATAGAAATTTATAAATAACTAAGTTAAATGGATATATTATAGGAATAATCGGATCTTGGTTCACATTAGAAGAACCATTTTCTTGGAACAAGATAGATACAAATTATTTTTTATACAAGCTATAATAATAGTTTCCTAAATAAAAAATATGGTCTTTCATGACCAGAATTTAATATATACTTTTTATGAGAGTTAGTTTGGAAATAAAACAAATTTTTATGGAATTAAGGTGAGCGGTAACCCATGAAATAACAAAATCAAATAAAGACATGTGCATAAATTTAATGAATAACAAGACAATGTAATACTTATTAGTTATACACTTGGTGGTGAATGTTATTGGTGTTATAAAAGAATTTCATTAATATTATTTATAGTAATGAAATTATTATCTTGGATTACAATGGAAATTTATAAACATCAGTGTTATTTGATGATGACATCAAGGAAGTATAAAGAGAAAGAGATCACCATTTGGGTACTACATTAATAATAATCGTTTATCTTTTAGATGTATATGATATTTCATATGTTTTTATGGATTAGTAATACATGGAATAATGTGAATATATGTTTTCAAGACATAGAAAACATATAATGTTTGAAAATATTAATATAGATAACATAAAATGTGAAAAAATGAAAACACATAGATAGTATTTTATTACACGGTATTGCGTTAATCGGTAGACCAAAAAACTATTGAATTGGATTTATACATATGGATTGTATTGTTTCTATATTAGGAGAGATAAATGATATTGGAAATAATGGCATGTGGGATTTATTATGACATCTTACGGATAAAAAATATGATTAAAATGAATTTTATAAAATAATCTCATTTAGAATGTTTAATTTTTATGTATATTGACGCACGCCTATCATAGGGCATAGAAAAAGCCTATTTTTATTTTTTCCTAGTGCAACATATGGGCTGACTAGGGTGGTATCACTTGAGGAGCATTCTCATATAGTTCACCTATTTAATCTAATTCAACTAAATTACTTCTTTTTGTTATTTTATATTTTATGAAATAAATGGAATTTAATAAAATAATTGAAATTCATAAATCAGAATAAACTAAAATTTAATTCTAAATTTCCATGCAATGCTAAAAAGAATGTAATTAGGGAAGAAAGAAAGTTATCTTGAGAGAACATTCAGGGAGCACCTTCATTTCCCAGCTTCAAATATCCTTAGTGAACACACTCCATCGTATGTGTGTACACCTTATTCTACCCCGGTTATTAATTAAAAGTCACCTTAAAGATATCCAAGCACACCCTCCATCCACCTCCTCAATCAAGGGAAAATGATTGTTGATTAAGAAGTTAATCTTTAGATAACCACAACGAGGATTACACCCACTATAAATAATGATTATAAATAAATCAAAGAATATTATAAACATGGTCTTGGGATCAGGAACCTAGTTACTCCCTCAGGATATTCCTCGTATTAGTTACTCATGCTCTTTAATATTATAGTTCATTATGTTAATATGAGAGGATGAAAAGAGGGTGGATGTGTGGACACAATAATAAAAAACGCATGAATTTATTTGAAATCTAAATTGAAATTGAAATGTAAAAAATAATAATAAGATAAATAAATTTAAAATAAATGTGAAAGATTTGCGGCTGGCCTCCCTCAGTGGAGATCTCCTCCATGGTGCCTTGAAGGAATGGATGGAGAATTGGATGATTTGGGAAGGAGGTGAGGGCCTCCTATTATAGGTAGAAATTTGTACTCCAAAATCATGCACGTCCGTGACCCATTAAACGTTAGTTTTACTTGCAGACCTTTTCTTAAATGTAGATCATAAATAATTATGTCATTCACCATCCACATATCAGATCCTTTGGACACCAGATGAAGAAGTTATGAATTTTTCTTTGGCGGTTTTTGTTTTTGGACAAAGCTTATAGGAAGGTTCCTCTAAAAATATTTCATTAAATGGACACCTTAATAACTTCAAACATACTTCAAATTTATTTTTCAGCCATTCCTATCTATCGTAGTGATATAATAGGTGGAAACACCTCAATTTTATATGTGAAGGCCAATTCATGGTTTTGTTACTGTGGTGGGTTCCATGTTGTCTGGCTGGAAAAAAGTCCAACTATAATGAATTGTTAGGACCTATAGATGACTGAAACATCTTTTGGTCCAGAAGACAAAGTTGAAGGAATAAAATAAGTATTATAAAAAAATTTATCAAAAAATTTAGACTTATATGTTTCATGAAATTACTAAAATACCATTGATGTAAAAATCTTTCTAAAATCCAGAATTAACCGCTTTTTGCATTTACGATCAAATTACCACTATAACCTAAAAATGTGAAAATTACCCATACAATAGCACTATGGTGAGATTAAAAACAGTTATTTATAGTATAAAAAATATGAAAATGTGAGCTTCATCATTCCTCCACACTTAAACATTTCACTCTTGGGCAATCATCTTACATCGAAATCAAAATCCACACAACAATCAAAAATGAGAAAATGTCAATCATATTATCCAAAATAGAATCCATCATGTATTATATATAAAATTCAACTCTCTCTCATTTTCATTTCAATCCTTAATATTTGTGAAACTTTATAAATAAATCTGTGGCCCAATCACAACCTACCACACATTGAATTTTATGTCACTCGTCACTTAAGAGAAATTGATTCCAGAGTTATGCTCATACTTGGAAACCGCATTTATCAAAATAGTGTTGTGAAAAAAATCTCATTTATACATAGTTTGAAACATGAAAACGAATTCAATAATGAAGTATTTAATTAAATTTTCAAATTATTTTGTGGCTTAGGGTTGATGGGAAAATTATTGAAAAAGATTCCGGCTAGAAAGAGGAGGATGGACTCTTAAGTACAATGCCTGATTAATTCAAATAAAACATAGGAAATTCCGCTCTCAAACATACTTGAAAATGTGAAAAAAAACACCACAAACTTTTATTGAAAAGGTTCATAAGACAATAAGTGATTATAATGAATGATATCATCTAAGTTATGATTTCTTTTACAAAGCTCCAGAAATGCACAACTTTATTTTCATTTTTATCATTTTTTTATTTTTTTTGGAGGATGAGATGAAAATTAAATAAAATAATTTAATGAAAATCATTCCATTTATTCTTGATTGGGAAATGAGTCATAAAACAATGTACAATGTAGAATTTAATCTCATATCCATTTTTTTAATTTTTTTGAATGTGAATTGGATGAAACAAATAAAGAACAATGAAATGACGACACATGACCAATTCTATTATTATCCACTACCCAAAATATATACACACAATTTGAACTACCTATAAATGATAGAAATACCAATTAACACACACCAAAGGCCCATCTCCCACAATCAAACTTGAAATATCCATGCAAAAATACTAAAATTTCAGGTAGTTAAGGAAAAATGGCTTGTAATGTGGATTAAACCTATAAGGAAATTCATGTTATCTAAGGTCTTACGATGGATAAATGTAAGTGTAACATCCCTGGTAAATAAAGAATAATACATTTTAATATTTATTATTATTTAATAATTAAATAATTATTTTACTTTAAAGGGGTTTCTATGTTCGATAGCATACCCGATACACAACAAAGAGTTTCTTTGAAATCTTACGTTGCACAGTAGTAATAAAATAATATTATTTTAAATGGTAATTAAGACATAGCATTTGTATTGGCAGTAATGAATATAAATAACTAAAATATGATTATATATGTTTGTTATATGTTTTTACAATTATCCAATAGAAGCTAAAGGCTTAAAATACGAAAAAAAATTCAATTTTAGGCATAGATACTCTAATATTCACTAAAAGGTCAAATTATCACCTTTTGATGGAGAACCTTCTTTAGATGTGGTTTTGGTCAATCTTTTATATTCTATTGGGCCAAATAAAATTCTTCTTTAGAATCAGGACATTAGAATTTACTTTGTGAAAATTTTTGGTATTTTTCCGATAAAGTTCATTTTTTAATAAATAGTGAAAAATGTTGTATTTTAATTCAAAACCTTTTTTAATCTAATTTATTTATATTATTATATTATCTGTTGAATTTTTTTATTTTAAATTTTAATATATTATTATCATTTAATCCAATGGTGTTCATTTAAATTAATTTCACTTTGAAATTGAACTTAAACTAGTATCAATCTTTTGCTATATATTATTTCATAAAAACACGTTATTTTTTCTGACAGCGGTAATTAATTATTAAATTAAATAATGTAACTTATGTGATTTGAATTTTATAAAATAGTCATCATTTTTTAATTCGGAATATCAAATATACCTTAGGGTGATGTTTTGGTATTTTCCTGAAAAACATCAATTTTTGATGAATAGTGATACCCCTAAGCCGTAAATAAAAAACTGATTTTTTTCGTTTAAATGAAATTTTACCACCTCTGTGTTTTGAATTTAAAAAATACAACATAAATGGATGTCATTAAGAAGTAAAATGTGGTTCAATGGGATTAAAATAATTTTTGTTGAATAGTATGTTTTATGTTTTTAATCGTGAATAGAGTTAATTAGTGTAATTTAAGGTAAAAATAATGTTTTAATAATATGAAATGACCTTGAAACATTTTCTACCCTTATTGGATGTGCCTTTGAAGACCACTAAAATCCATGGGTCAACTTGGGGACCCCATGAAGCCACTTTGGTAGGAAAATGACATTAATAACATTTTATTTAATGTTAAAATAAAAATGTGACAAACATGTGTTGTTTTACAAAAAAAAAATTTAAATGGGGTTATACAAGTCATATTTTTAACTATAAATATTCATTAGAAATATAAAATGATATCATACATCATAGTATTTTTTTTAATATTTTTATACATTAAATAAATTTAATAATTTATGACACCATGATGATGCAGCGATTACCTCATTATTTAATGATTTAAATAAAATGAAAAGAGAATGTAAAATCTAAGACCTACACTTGTCAAAAACATATTGTATTGGTGTATTTATAACTCTTATCACCTTATTCAAGAAATATATATTTTTTGGACCTTTAAAATCTAATAAGAATTTTATAATAAAGTTACCTTTTATAACTTTCCAAGAGTTCCCCTCCTCTCCCCTTATAAAGGGCCCCCACCTCTACCACCATACCCACACCTCTCAAGCCTTTGGCTTGGCCAAAACTGGCCCATTTTGTCTCTCCAGATCCCTCTATTACTCCCAAAAGCCTCAATTTTGGCCGAAGTCTTTCCATGGAAGCCTTTGAGCTCAAATCAAAAAGAGTTACCCGATTTAAAGGTAGTGTCTTGTTTTGTGTTCTTATGTTTTATTTTGCTTCTCCAACCCCCTAAACACTTTTTATTCCATTATATTGTAAAAAAAAAATTATATTCAATATACTAAGATGTTTTAATGAGAAGGATTAGAGCAAAACCTACACACACCATTGTCTAATGGTTAAAGAACATACTGTTTCTATGGTTGGTGATTTTCTACCTCACGAAACGATAATTGTTCTATATTCTTTTAACACCTTTAATGGTGGCCATTAAGATGTAAATATATTTATATATGATATATATTATGTTTAGTTTTTAATTATTATTCTTTATTTTTAATTTGTGGCATACCTTTATGGTTTCCATTGTGGGTAAACACGATAATTTCATTTTAGGAAGTGTAGACTACCGCCCCCTCAAAGTGATTTGATTCATTAATTACATATGTGGAACATATAAAGGATGGAGTTAATGATATTATATATGATATTATACTGGAATTATAATATACCTTTATATCATTATGATTTTACTCCATTAAATAAAAAATAGAAATGAAAGTAGCGTTCATGCGTATGTACGGCTTACCATCTCCATGAAAGGATCATTTCATTTCTTACATCTAAATGTTATGTACTATTATAAATACATGTATATTCTGGATATATATGATATATTTGATATCCAAATTATTAATATCATTCTGGATATAATTATCCTTTGACCACGTGAACTACATGTAATTGTAAGAAGTCTATTTTGGACTTAAGTACCAAATATCGTCAAAACAAAATTTATTAAATTAAATGATTACATAACGTTTATAACATGGAAATAAGTTATATAAAAAGAATAATAAACTTGAAAAAGGTTCTTAAGCAAGTATAAATTAACTTTAGTTTATTATTCAGGAGATTAAAGAGCAATCGAGTCACGTCATACATGAGGTAAGGGACTTCGTCTCAATCTCCTTTTATTGAGGCATATATTGTTATAATACATGACTTTATTTTATATGGTGTATAAACTCCTTTTACCTTTAATTTTATACAAAAGGAATCTTTTTCTATGAATGTTTTTACAAAATGACAAAAAGGAATTTTTCTTTTAACGTGCACGGTGACAACGACCTTTTCCGCCGTCGCGAGTATTATTTGGACTTTGTCTTCCCCAACAAGCTGTAATGTTTTTAAAAGTAAATAAAATCCATATAATCTTTTATGTATTTTGGTATTGAAAATGGGTTTTATAATAGATTTGTTATGACAATATATTTTTGAGATATATTTTGATCGAAATGTGGAAATGTTTTCTTTCCATTATATTTGTTTTATGTCTTATGATTTTATAAATTTACTTGGACATTTGATGGGTGGTTACGTGATAAACCATATGACGGGTGGTGCCGTGAATACCAGGACATGTGGTTACTTTATAACCTCCAATTCATTGGGTATGGAAGTCGGCCGTATGGCAATTCCATTAAGTGATATGTATGGAAGTCGAATGTATGGTTATTGCACTTAAGTATGTTTATGTCCCAAGTTACCTTTATATGTTATGTGTAATTTATATGGGTTTGATGGTAATATTTTGGTTACAAAATGGTATGTAGTGTTCTTTTATTCAGTGAAGAGATTTTACTACTTCATAAAGGTGAAAAGTATTACTTTGATAAAGTATTAATGGTTTACTTTTTGTTTTGAAAAACTAATAGTTTCCTTATTTGTGTATCCCTTACTGATCTTTTTATGCTCATCCCATGTTATTTTTGAAATGTTTTTTCATAGGAAATAATGTGGAATATGGTCAAGGATTAGATCAAGGAAAAGTCATTCTACCTTAAACATGGAATCAGACATGACACTTTTTTTGAGAGTTCATGTTTTGTAAAAAAAGGAAACTTTGTAGAAGTGTTTACTATGTAATATCTTGAGATGTAATAGTTATGATCTAATTCTCTAAAACTCTAAACCTGAAAAGATCCTCAATTTGAATTTTTCATTTAATTCAATATTACGTAAGGTTTAATGTCAGTGATTTATAGTTGGAATCAGAGGTCGTTTTAGACAACTTTAAGAGTTAGAAAATTGTTAAATTATAAATTAATTTATGGTATGATTGATTAAAGATTACCATGTTTCTTCTTCTAAGATATTTCTATGTTCAGAATGATTTTCTATAGAGGAAACATGACAGCTATGTTGGGACGACATTAGGAGGAAGTCAACATTCCAAATCAGCAAACTGAGATGGTCAGAATCAGAATTGAACAGTTTGTTGCAGTGATGTCTCAGTTGACTCATGTAATAAATCGTGGTTGTGTTTACTGATGATAATATGGTGTTTTCAGAAAGTAAAGAGGAGCATGAAATTCATTTAAGGGTTAGTTTTCAAACCTTAAAATAAAATAAATTGTATGAAAAATTCAGCAAGTGTGAGTTCTGGTTGCAACAAATTTCATTCCATGGCCACATTGTTTCAAAAAATGGAATAACTATTGATCAAGCTAAAAAAAGTTGTTGAAGAATAACCAAGACCCACAAATGTATTTGAGATCCATAGTTTTCATGGTTTTTCAGGTTACTACTGAAGGTTTGTTGAAAAATATTCACGGTTATCTAGTCTAATGACTAAGCTTAATCGGAAGGGTGTTAAGTTTATCTAGACAAAGGAATGTGGTGATTGTTTTTAGGATTTGAAAAAAATATGGGTGAATGCTCCAGTTTTTGAACATCCTTCCAGGAATGGTGAGTTTTTTATCTACAGTGAGTCTTCGTTGAAGGGACTTGGTTGTGTCCTTATGTATAATGATCAGGTAATTTATTATGCTTCACGTCAGTTGAAAACTCATGAAGTAAATTACCCTACACATGACTTGGAATTAGCTGATGTTGTTTTTGCTATAAAAATTTGGAGGCATCATTTGTATGGAGAAAAGTGTGGAATATATACTGATCACAAACGTTTAAAGTATATATTCACTCAGAAATAATTGAACCTTAGACAGAGGAGATGGATAGAATTAATCAAGGATTATGATTGTACAATTCATTAACATCCGGGAAAAGGAAATAAAGTGGATGATGATTTGAGTCGAAAAATTAATTCTTCATTAACCATGCTACCTTTGGAATGAGATCCTGTGGTTTTTGATATGATGAACTTTGGCATAGAAGTTGTTGGTTCAGGAAGTTCGTCGGTTTTGTTTTAGGTATCAATGAGATCATCCCTATCAGACAGAATTAATCAAGAGCAGAGGAATGATAGTGGGTTGCAGAAAAAGGTACATCTGGTTCATAAGGGTAAGTTTCCTGAATTTAACATTGATAATAATTGTGTTTTGAGGTTTGGGAAGAGATTATGTGTGCCTGGTGATTCAAAGTTGAAGAATGAGTTGTTATGTGAGGCTCATAGTTCCATGTTTTTAGATCATCCTGGAAGTACTAAGATGTACAGAGATCTGCGGGAGTATTACTACTGGTATGTAATGAAAAGAGATATATGTGATTTTACTGTAAAGTGTTTGACTTGTCAGCTGGTTAAAACAGAGCGGCAGTTACCGAAAGGGATGATTCAGCTTTTACCAGTTCCAGAGTTGAAATGAGAAAATATATCCATGGACATTGTTTTTTGATTACAAAAGACATCTCGAGTTAATAATACAATATGGGTTATTGTTGATCGCTTGACTAAATCTGCTCATTTCATTCCTATTCGAGATACTTTATCTCTAGGTCAAATTTCCCGATTGTATCTTAAAGAGATAGTCAGGTTTTATGGAGTTCCACTATCCATTGTATCTGATCGTGATCCTAGGTTTAACTCTAACTTTTGGAATGTCCTTCAGATGTTGTTGGGTACTGAATTAAATTTTTGTACAGATTTTCATCCTTAATCAGATGGGTATTCAGAACGAACGATTCAGACATTGGAGGATATGCTACATGCTTGTTCGATGGATTATCAGGGAAGTTGAGACCAACATCATTCTTTGGTTGAATTTTCATATAATAACAGTTTTATTTCCAGTTTACATATGGAACCGTTTGAGGGATTATAAGGGAAGCGGTGTCGAACTCCAGCATTTTGGGATGAAGTGGGTGAAAGGAAGCTGATGGGACTAGAATTGGTCAAAGAGATGGCAGAAAAAGTTCAGTTGATTCATAAACACATGAGAACATCTCATAGCAAACAGAAAAGTTATGCAGACAACAGGAGAAGGATCTATCTTTAGAGGCCGGTGATCATGTTTTTCTAAAAGATTCACTGTGGAAAAGTGTGATGTAATTTGATAAAAAAGGAAAGCTGAGTCCAAGGTTCATTAGACCATATGAAATTCTGGAGGGAGTTGGATCAGTTTCTTACCGAGTGTCACTACCTCCAAGTTTTTCTCAGGTACACAATGTTTTTCATTTTCAATGTTGAGAAAGTATATGCCAGATCTATCTCATGTTTTGAGCCCAGAGGTAGTTCGGTTGGAAAATAATCACTCTTATGATGAACATCTAGTCCAAATTCTTGACGAAAGAGAGCAAGTGTTGCGAAATAATGTAATTCTCCAGGTAAAGGTCTTTTGGAAAACCCATATTGTTGAAGAGGAACCATTGGAATTTGAATATTCTATGAGGGTTAAATACCCCACTTATTTTGATAAGTGAATAAAATTACGAGGATGCAATTCCCAAAAGGGGGGAAGGATGTAACATCCCAGGTAAATAAAGAATAATACATTTTCATATTTATTAATATTTACGAATTAAATATTAATTTTACTTTAAAAGGGTTGCTATGTTCGATAGCATATCCGATATGCAACAAAGAGTTTCTTTGAAATCTTACGTTGCACACTAGTAATAAAATAATATTATTTTAAACTGTAGTTAACACGTAGCCATTGTATTGGCGGGAATGAAGAGAAATAACTAAATTATGATTATATATGTTTTTTAAAGGTTTTTTCATTTATCCAATAATGTATAAAGGCCTTAAATACTAAAAGAATTCAATTTTAGGCATAGATACTTTAATATTCACTAAAAGGTAAAATTATCACCTTTTGATGGAAAACCCTCCTAAAATATGGTTTTGGTCACTCTTTTAAATTCTATTTGACCAAATAAAATTCTTCTTTAGAATTGGGACATCAAAATTTACTTTGTGTAAATTTTTGGTATATTTCCGATAAAGTTCATTTTTAATGAATAGTGAAAAATGTTGTATTTTAATTAAAAATATTTTTAAATCTAATTTATTGGTATGATTAGATTATCTTTTGAATTGGTTTTAATGTGAAATTAGAATATATTTTTATCATTTAATCCAATGGTGGTCATTGAAATTTATTTCACTTTGAAATTGGACTTAAACTAGTATCAATCTTTTGATATATATTGTATCATAAAAACACGTTATTTGTTCTGACAGCGGAAATTAATTATTAAATTAATTAATGTAACTTATATGATTTTAATTTTTAAAATAGAAACCATTTTTTAATTCAGAATATCAAATATATCTTAGGGTGATGTTTTGGAATTTTTCTGAAAAACTTCAATTTTTGTTGAATAGTGAAACCACTAAGTGGTACTTAAAAACTGATTTTTTATGTTTAAATAAAATTTTACCACCTCTGTGTTTTGAATTTAAAAAATCCTACATACATTTTTATCATTAAGAAGTAAAATTTGGTTCAATAGGATTAAAATAATTTTTGGTGAATAGTAGATTTTATGTTTTTAATCGTGATTGTAGGTAATTAGTGTAATTTAATGTAAAAATAATGTTTTAATAACTTGAAATTACCTTGACACATGTCCTACCCTTATTTAATGTGTAATGGTCGACCAAGACAATCCATGGGTCAACTTGTGGTCCCCATGGAGCTAATTTGGTAGGAAAATTTCATTAATAACTTTTTATTTAATGTTAATATAAAAATGTCACAAACATGTGTTGTTTTACTAAAACAATTTTTAAATGGGGTTATACAAGTCATAATTTTGACTATAAATATTCATTAGATATATAAAAATATTTCCTACATCATATTATTTGTTTTATAATTTTTATACATTAAATAAATTAAATTATTTATGACACCATGATGATGCAGTGATTACCTCATTATTTAACGATTTAAAGAAAATGAAAAATAATGTAAATTCTAAGACCTACACTTGTCAAAAACCTATTGTATGGGTGTATTTCAAACTCTTATCACTTTATCCTAGAAATATATAATTGTGGGATCTTTAAAATCAGAAAATCATTTTATAATAAAGTAACCTTTTATAACATTCCAAGAGTGCCCCTCTTCTCCCCTTATAAAAAGCCCCCACCTATACCACCTTGTCCACACCTCTCAAACCTTTGTCTCAGCCAACCCCTGCCCATTTTGTCTCTCCAGATTCCTCTATTACTCCTATAAGCCTCATGTTGGGCAGAAGTCTTTCCAAGTAAGCCTTTGAGCTCAAATCAAAAAGAGTTACCTGATTTAAAGGTAGTGTATTATCTTGTGATCTTTTATTTTATTTTTCTTCTCCATCCCCATAAACTATTTTTATTCCTTTATTTTTAAACAAAACCTGTATCTTCAATATACTAGGATTTTTTTTATGAGAATTATTAGAGCTACACCTACACACACCTTTGTCTAATGGTTGAAGAACATACAGTTTCTGTGGTTAGCGATTTTTTGCCTCATGAAACGATGATTGTTCAATCTTCTGTTAACACCATTCATGGTGGCCATTATGATGCCACTATATTTATATATAATATATATTATGTTTATTTTTTTCTTATGATTCTTTATTTTTCATTTGTGGCATACCTTTATGGTTTCCATTGTGGGTAAACATGATAATTTCATTTTAGGATGTGTGGACTACCGGCCCCTCAAAGTGATTTGATTCGTTAATGCCATATGTGGGACATATAAAGGATGTAGTTAATTATATTATATATGATATTATACTGTAATTATAATATACATTTATATATTTATGATTTCACTCCATTAAATACGAAATAGAAATGAATGTAGCGTTCATGCGTACGTACGACTTACCTTCTCCATGAAAGGTGCATTTCGATTCTTACCTCTAAATGTTATGTAATATTATTAATACATGTATATTCTGAATATATATGATATATATGATATCAAAATTATGTATATCATTCCGGATATAATGAACCTTTGACCACGTGAACAACATGTAATTGTAAGAAGTCCATTTTTTTACATAAGTACCAAATATCAACAAAATGATCATTATTAAATTAAATGATTACATAACATTTATAACATGGCAATAAGTTATATAAAAATAATAATAAACTTTAAAAAGGTTCTTAATCAAGTAGAAATTAACTTTAGTTTATTATTTAGGAGATTAAAGAGCAACCGAGTCACGTCGGACATGAGGTAAGGGACTTCGTCTCAATCTCCTTTCATTGAGGCATATATTGTTCTAATACAAGACATTCTTTTATATGGTGTATAAAATCCTTTGACTTTTAATTTTATATAGAAGAAATATTTTTCTACAAAACGTTTTACAAAATGACAAAAAGGAATGTTTCTTTTAACGTGCGTGGTGACAATGAACTTTTTCACCGCTGCGAGTATTATTTGGACATTGGCTTCCTCAATAAGCCTTAATGTTTTTAAAATTAAAAAAAACCATATACTATTTTATTTATTTTGGTATTGAAAATGGTTTTTTATAATGGATTTTTTATGACAATATATTTTAGATATATATTGTGATTGAAATGTGTCATTTTTTTCTTTCAATTATATTTGTTTTATGTCTTATGATTTTATAATGGTACTTGGACATTTGACGGGTGGTTACGTGATAAACCATATGAAGGGTGGTTCCGTGAATACCAGGACGAGTGGTTACGTTATGACCTCCAATGCATTGGGT
This sequence comes from Viscum album, assembly GCA_963277665.1. Classification (NCBI taxonomy): domain Eukaryota; kingdom Viridiplantae; phylum Streptophyta; class Magnoliopsida; order Santalales; family Viscaceae; genus Viscum; species Viscum album. Next base: position 1,218,015,848 of record OY728137.1, read on the forward strand.
ATGGAAGTCGGCCGTATGGATATTCCATTAAGTTATTTGTGTGGAAGTCGACCGTATGGTTATTCCATTTATGTATGTTCATGTCTGAAGTTACCTTTATATGTTATGTGTTATTTATATGGGATTGATGGTAATATTTTGGTTACAAAATGGTAAACAGTGATATTTTATTCAGTGAAGAGTATTTACTACTTCCTAAAGGTTAAAAGTATTACTTTGATAAAGTATTCATGGTTTATTTGTTGTTTTAAGAAACTAACAGTTTTCCTTCTTTTTGTATCCCTTACTGAGATTTTTATGCTCATCAGAAGTTTTTTTGAAATGTTTTTTTACAAGACATAATGTGGAATAGGGTCAAGGAAGGGATCAAGGAAAAGTAATGTTGTCTTAAACATAGAATCAGACATGACTCTTTTTTGAGAGTTCATGTTTTTTAAAAAGAGGAAACTTTGTAGAAGTGTTTACTCTGTAATCTTTAGAGATGTAATAGTTATGATCTAATTCTCTAAAACTCTAAACCTGAAAAGAACATCAATGTGAATTATTCATTTTATTTAATATTAAGTATGGTTTAAGGCTGGGGACTTATAGTTGGTATCAGAGGTTGGTTTAGATAACATTAGGAGTTAGAAAATTGTAAAATTATAAATTAATTTATGGTATGATTGAAATGATAAAGCATTTAAATATTACCATGTTGTTTCGCCTAAGATATTTCTGTGTTCAGAATGGATTTCCATATAGTAAACAAGGAAGATATGTTGGGATGACATCAAGAAGAAGACAACCTTCCAAATCAGCAACCTGAGATGGTCATAATCCGAATTGAACAGTTTATTGTAGTGATGGCTCAGTTGACTCAGGTGATAAATCATGGTTGTGTTTACTGACGATATTTTTGTGTTTTTAAAAATTATAGAATAGCATGAAAGTCATTTAAGGGTTATTTTTCAAAAATTAAAAGAAAATAAATTTAAGGGGAAATTCAGCAAGTGTGAGTTTTTGTTGCAACAAATTTCTTTTCATGGTCACATCATATCAAAAAATGGCATAACTATTGATCAAGCTAAAACAAAAGTTGTTGAAGAATGGCCAAGACCCACAAATGTTACCGAGATCCATAGATTCCATGGTTTGGCAGGTTACTACTGAAGGTTTGTTGAAAATTTTTCACGGTTATCTAGTCCAATGACTAAGATAACTCGGAAGGGTGTTATGATTATCTGGACAATAGAATGTGATGATTGTTTTTAGGAGTTGAGAAGAATATTGGTGAATGCTTTAGTTTTTTCACATCCTTCTAGGAATTGTGAGTTTGTAATCTAAAGTGATGGTTCGTTGAAGGGACTTGGTTGTGTCCTTATATAGAATGATCAGGCAATTTCTTATGCTTCACGTCAGCTGAAAAATCATGAGGTAAATTACCCTACACATGAATTGGAATTAGATGCTGTTGTTTTTACTCTAAAAATTTAGAGGCATCATTTGTATAGAGTAATGTGTGAAATATATACTGATCACAAAAGCTTAAATTATATATTCACTCCAAAAGAATTAAACAAGAGACAGAGGATATGTCCATAATTAATCAAGGATTATGATTGTGCAATTCATTACCATCCGGAAAAAGAAAATAAAGTGGCTGATGCTTTGAGTCGAAAAAGTAATGCTTCATTAACCATGATACGTTTTGAACGATATCCTGTGGTTTTTGATTTGATGAACTTTGGCATAGAAGTTGTTGGTGCAGAAACTTATTCTGTTTTTTTAGGTATCAGTGAGATCATCCCTATCAGACGGAATTAAGCAAGCACAGAGGAAAGACAATAGGTTGCAGAAAAAGGTAGAACTAGTTCAGAAGGGTAAGTTTCCTGAATTTAACATTGATAATGATTGTGTTTTGAGGTTGGGGAAGAGATTATGTGTGCCTGGTGATTCATTGTTGAAGAATGAGTTTTTATGTGAGGCTCATAGTTCCCCGTTTTCAGTTCATCCTGGCATTACTAAGATGTACAGAGATCTGCAGGAGTATTACTGGTGGGATGGATTGAAAAGAGATATTGCTGATTTTACTATGAAGTGTTTTACTTTTTAGTTGGTTAAAGCAGAGTGGCAGTTACCAAAAAGGATGCTTAACCCTTTTCTAGTGCCAGAGTGGAAATGGGAAAATATATCCATGGACTTTGTTTTGGGATTACCGAATACATCTCGAGGTAATAATAAAATCTGTGTTATTGTTGATCGCTTGACTAAATTTGCTCATTTACTTCCTATTCGAGATACTTTATCACTAGATAAACTTTCTCAATTGTATCTTAAAGAGATAGTCAGGTTGCATGGATTTCCCCTATCCATTGTATCTGATCGTGATCCTAGGAATACTTCTAACATTTGGAAAGTCCTTTAGAAGTCATTTGGTACTGAATTAAATTTTAATACAGTTTTTCATCCTCAATTAGATGGGCAGTCAGAACGAACAATTCAGAATTTGGAGGATATTCTATGTGCTTGTTGGATGGATTATTAGGGAATTTGAGACCAACATCTTTCTTTGGTTGAATTTTCATATAATTGAAATTTTCATTCCAGTATACAGATGGCACCATTTGAGGCATTATATGGGAAGCGGTGTCAAACTCCAGCTTTTTGGGATGAAGTCGGTGAAAGGAAGATGATGGGGAGAGAATTGGTAGAAGAGATGGCAGAAAAAGTTAAGTTGATTCAGAAACACATGAGAATAGCTTAGAGCAGAGCGAAAAGTTATGCAGACAACAGGAGTAAGGATATATCTTTCAAGGTAGGTGATCATGTTTTTCTCAAAGTTTCACCGTGGAAATGTGTGATGTGATTTGGTAATAAAGGAATGATGACCCCAAGGTTCATTGGAACATATGAAATTCTGGAGAGAGTTGGTTCAGTTGCTTACCGAGTGGATTTACCTTAGAGTTTATCTCAGGTACACAATGTTTTTCATGTTTCGATGTTGATAATGTATATGCCAGATCCATCTCATGTTTTTATCCCGGAGGTAGTTCAGTTGGAAGAGAATCTCTCTTTTAAAGAACAACCAGTCCAAATTCTTGACCGAAGAGAGAAAGTGTTGCGAAATAAGGTAATTCACCAGGTAAAGGTCTTGTGGAAAAACCATATGGTTGAAGAGGCAACATGAGAATCTGAAAATTCTATGAGGGATAAATACCCCCACTTATTTTGGTAAGTGAATAAAATTACAAGGACGCAATTCTCAAAAGGGGGGAAGGATGTAACATTCTATGTAAATAAAGAATAATACATTTTCATATTTATTAATATTTATAAGTTAAATATTTATTTTACCTTAATGGGGTTTCTATGTTCGATAGCGTACTCGATACGCTACAAAGAGTTTCTTTGAAATCTTACGTTGCACACTAGTAATAAAATAATATTATTTTAAATGGTAGTTAACATGTAGTTGTTGTATTGGAGTAAATGAATATAAATAACTAAAATATGATTATATATGTTTGTTAAATGTTTTTACATTTATCCAATAAAGGATGAAGGCTTAAAATACAAAAACAATTCAATTTTAGGCATAGATACTCTAATATTCACTACAAGGTCAAATTATCACCTTTTAATGGAGAAACCTCTTAAAATATGGTTTTGGTCACACTTTTACATTCTATTGGACCAAATGAAATCTTTCTTTAGAATCAAGACATCAAAATTTACTTTGTGTAAATTTTTTGTATTTTTCCGACAAAGTTCATTTTTTTAATGAATGTTGAAATTTTTTTATTTTAATTAAAAAAACTATTTAAATCTAATTTATTTATATGAATAGATTATATTTTTAATTTATATTAATGTGAAATAAGAATATATTTTTATCATTTAATCCAATGGTGGTCATTGGAATTAATTTCACTTTGAAATTGGACTTAAACTAGTATCAATCTTTTGATATATATTGTTTCCTAAAAACATGCTATTTGTTTTGACAGTGGGAATTAATTATTAAATTAATAAAAGTAACTTATATTATTTGAATTTTGTAAAATATACATCATTTTTCAATTAGGAATATGAAATATAGCTTTGGATGATGTTTTGGTATTTTTCTTAAAAACATATATTTTTGTTTAATAGTGAAACCACTAAGTGGTACTTAAAAAAATAATTTTTTTGTTTAAATGAAATGTTACCACCACTGTGTTTTGAATTTCAAAAATACGACATAAATGGTTGTCATTAAGAAGTAAAATGTGGTTCAATGGGGTTAAAATAATTTTTGGTGAATAGTAACTTTTAAGTTTTTAATCGCGATTAGAGAGAATTATTGTAATTTAAGGTAAAAACAATGTTTTAATAATATGAAATGAACTTTACACATGTCATACCCTTATTGTATATGTCATGTGAGACCAAGAAAATCCATGGGTCAACTTGGAGACCCCATGGATCCAGTTTGGTAGGAAAATGACATTAATAACTTTTTATTTAATGTTAAAATAAAAATGTTGCAAACATGTGTTGTTTTACTAAAACAATTTTTAAATGGGGTTATAAAAGTCATATTTTTGCCTATAAATAGTCATTAGAAAGATAAAAATATATCCTACATCATAGTATTTTTTTTTAATTTTTAGACATTATATAAATTAAATTATTTATGACACCATGATGATGCATCAATTACCTCATTATTTAACGATTTAAATAAAATGAAAAGATAATGTAAATTATGAGACCTAAACTTGTCAAAAACCTATTGGATTGGTGGATTTAGAACTCTTATCACCTTATCCTCGAAATTTATAATTGTGGGACCTTTAAAATCCGAAAATCATTTTATAATAAAGTAACCTTTTATATCATTTCAAGAGTGCCCCTCCTCTTCCATTATAAAATGCCCCCACCTATACCACCTTACCCCCACCTCTCAAGCCTTTGGATCGGCCAAAACCTACCCATTATGTCTCTCCACATCCATGTATTACTCCTAGTAGACTCACTTTGGGAATAAGTCTTTCCGAGGAAGCCTTTGACCTCAAATCAAAAAGAGTTACCCGATTTAAAGGTAGTGTCTTCTCTTGTGTTATTATGTTTTATTTTTCTTCTCCAACCGCATAAACTATTTTTATTACATTAGTTTATAAAAAAACCAGTATATTTATTATACTAGGATGTTTTTATTAGAATTATTAGAGCTAAACCTACACACACCTAAAACTAATGGTTAAAGAACATACTGTTTCTGTGGTTGGTGATTTTCTGCCTCACGAAACAATGATGGTTCAATATTATTCTAACACCTTTCATGATGTCCATTAAGATGTAACTATATTTATATATGATATATATTATGATTATGTTTTTCTTTATGCTTCTTTATTATTCATTTGTGGCATACCTTTATGGTTTCCATTGTGGGTAAACACGATAATTTCATTTTAGGAAGTGCAGACTACCGCCCCCTCAAAGTGATTCGATTCGTTAATGCCATATGTGGGACGTATAAATGATGGAGATAATGATATTATACATGATATTATATAGGATGTATAATATACAATTATATAATTATGATTTCACTCAATTAAATATGAAATAAAAATGAAAGTAGTGTTAATGCGTACCTATGGCTTACCGTCTCCATGAACGATGCATTTCATATCTTAACTCTAAATGTTATGTATTAATATAAATACATGTATATTCTAGATATATATGATATATATGATATCCAAATTATTAATATCATTCTGGATATAATGAACCTTTGACCACGTGGACAACGTGTAATTGTAAGAAGTCCATTTTTGACATAAGTACCAAATATCAACAAAACAAACATTATTAAATTAAATGATTAAATAACATTTATAACATGGCAATAAGTTATATAAAAATAATATTAAACTTGAAAAATGTTCTTAAGCAAGTAGAAAATAACTTTAGTTTATGATTCAGGAGATTAAAGAGAAATCGAGTCACGTCGGACATGAGGTAAGGGACTTCGTCTCAATCTCCTTTCATTGAGGAATATATTGTTCTAATACGAGACTTTATTTAATACGGTGTATAAACTCATTTGACATTTAATTTTATACAAAAGGAATATTTTTGTACGAAGCATTTTACAAAACATCAAAAAGAAATGATTCTTTTAATGTGCGTGGTGACAATGACCTTTTCCACCACCGCGAGTATTGTTTGGACTTTGGATTCCTCAACAAGCCCTAATATTTTTAAAAGTAAATAAAAACCATATAATATTTTATGCATTTTTGTATTGAATTTTTTTTTATAATGTATTTGTTATGACAATATATTTTAGAGATATATTTTGATTGATATGTGGAAATGTTTTCTTTCCATTATATTTGTTTTATTTCTTATAATTTTATAATGGTAAATGGACATTTGATGGGTGGTTACGTGATAAACCATATGACGGGTGGTGCTGTGAATTCCAGGACGGGTGGTAACATTATAACCTCCAATGAATTGGGTATGGAAGTTGGCCATATGGCTAGTCCATTAAGTGATATGTGTGGAAGTCAACCACATGGTTATTCCATTTACGTATGTTTATGTCCCAAGTTACCTTTATATGATTTGTGTTCTTTATAGGGGATTGATGTTAATCTATTGGTTACAAAACGGTAAGTAATGATCTTTTATTTAGTGAAGTGTATTTACTACTTCATAAAGGTGAAAAGTAATAGTTTGATAAAGTATTCAGGGTTTACTTGTTGTTTTGAAAAAATAATAGTTTTCCTTCTTTGTGTATCCCTTACTGAGATTTTTATGCTTATCCCATGTTTTTTGAAATGTTTTTCATAGGACATAATGTGGAATAGGGTCAATGATGGGATCAAGGAAAAGTCATGCTGTCTGAAACATGGAATCAGACATGACTATTTTTTTGAGAGTTCATGTTCCGTAAAAAAAGGAAAATTTGTAGAAGTTTTTACGGTGTAATCTTTTGAGATGTAATAGTTATGATCTAATTCTCTAAAACTATAAACCTAAAATGATCCTCAATGTGAATTATTCATTTAACTCAATATTAAGTAAGGTTTAAGGTCGGGGCCTTATAGTAAGGGTGGGTCTAAAGATAAAATGTGTCTAGCCAAAGTGATACCTCAATCATTTCAAATACATTCCATGAAATCCAATTCTTCGAAAGAGAATATTCACAAATTACAATTATCACATAAAATTCATGCTTCCCTCAAGAAGGTGTGGGTATTATGAGGAATATGTAAAAGTGGTTTAGAATACCTCACAGGATTGGAAAAATATTTTGAGTTATTGTTTCATGGTCATGGATTTCAAAATTCATTCATACTCATAAAATTGATTGAAAATCCAATTCAAGAAAAAAATCACATCAAAAATCATTTAAAATTCATTATTTAAAAAATAATTTCAACTCTTTCAAAATAAATTGATGTGGGAAAAGTGATAAGAATATTTGTTAAAGCTCAAATATCCCAAACATATATTAAAAAAAACAAAAATCACACAAAAATAGCTAAGATAGATGACACTCCCCCACATTTAAATTTAACTACCCCTCATTTCAAATCAACAAAATATAAATATAAAGGTAGAAAATCCAAGGGAAGGAAAGATATAACCAAAAATTATTTTTGAATTCGATTCCTTGAGTTGAGCTCCTAGGATCTACCTCTATAAGACAACCATAAAGTAATGAAAATAAATAATAAAAATAAATAGAATGTGGATAGAAAAGAGATAATTCTTGGTTTAGACCCCCAAGCGGGTGCTAGGTTTTTACTTCCCCTAGTCAGGCAGTTTCAGTGGATTATCCTCAATCAAAAGGTGGGTTTGGTTTATTTTAGATGAACCACCACATGATATTTTTTCCAATATCCATGAGTAAAACCAGAAACTAGAGAACACCAAATAAAATAAGAACGTTCCCAACCCCCAATAAAGAATAAAGATGAAATTTTATGTTTGAAGTGGGAGGGAATAAAAGATAAGCATGCTCCCTATTAACATCGGTGCTATCCTCTTCTATATGGTATGAATTTTTTTTGAGGATGTTGTCGCACCACCATCTTCCCTCGATCTTGTTTTTCAATCAACAGTACTTGAGTGGTCTTTTATTTAACATCCACAGTCTTTATTATTTGTGCTGTATCATAAATTTCAACGAACAATAAGTCAGAAAGTAATTCAGTTTGAATAACATTAAAACACAATGAATCAATAAATAAATGTTCCATTTCAAGTTAGTCAGCATGGAAATTGATCTCTTCAGGCATGACCATTGGAAACTCAATCTCAGTAGTTGAATCTTATTCATTATATTCCAAAGCAAGAGATAGGTAGAAATTTTATAATGTTTCATCATCAAGGATGGGAAGATAATGTTTTAATTTATCTTTGACAATTTTATTCTATGATTATTCTAAATAATATTGATCTCCAATGAGTGCATTAGGAGGAATGAGTACTTTTGGGACCTCATCGAGCAATGTTTGAGTGCGGGATGATGTGATTAGTTTCTTTAGAAGTTCTTTCTGACCTTCCTTAGGTTTTTTATCATAATGAATGATTGGTGAAATCACTTTCATAAGTCATTCTAGAGTAGGTTCTGGATCAGGATTGGATTTCTCTTGGGAAGTATGGACATATTCTATTATCTTTTCAATTTGAATCATTCTTCATTATATAGCCTCTTTATGTTAATTAACCTGAGATTTGTTGGACTCTAAAGCAGGTTCCTCTTGTTGGTGTTGAACCTGTGATTTTTTATTCCATGCATAGTAATTGTAGTTTGGATACATCATGGATATTTTACTTTTCTTTATTTTTTAAATGAAAATCTATGTACAATGTGAAAATTGAAAAAGAAAAGTAAACTTCTGATTGGATCCCCAAAAACGGCGCCAGTTTTGATAAACGCCTATCGTAGAGCGTGGAAAAAGAATATTTTAATGTTTTCCTATTGTAATATAGAGGATGACTAGGGTCGTCTCACTTGAGGAGCTTTCACAGTTCTATCACTTACTTAATTTAATTCACCTAAATTAATTCTTTTTGTTATTTTATATTTTATGAAATAAATGGAATTTAATTAAATAAATGAAATTCATTAATCATAAGAAACTAAAAATTAATTCTAAATTGCCATTCAATGCTAAATAGAATGTAATTAGAGAAGAAAGAATGTACTCCTGAGAGAACATTCATGGAGCACCTTCATTAGACAACTTCAAATATATTTTGTGAACACACCCCATCATATGAGTGCACACCTTATTCTACCCTGGTTATTAATGAAAATTATACTTAGAGTTCTTCAATGACATCCTCCATCCACCTCCTCAATTGAGGGAAATGGTTGTAGATTAATAAGTTTATCATTAGACAACCACAACGAGGATTAAACCCACAATAAATTATCCCAAGAAATAAATCAAATAATATTAAAAACATGGTCTTTGGTTCAGGAACATGATTAATCCTTCATGATATTCCTCAGGTTAGTTACTCAAGATCATGAGTATTATAGTTCATGAAGGTAATATGAGAGTAAGAAGAGAGGGTGGGTGGGTGGACCGAATAATAAAAACAATGTATGACTTTATTTGAAATCTAAATTACGATTGAAAACTATAACAAAAATAAATAAATTAAAAATTAATGTGGAAGATTTGATGCTGGCCACCCATGGTGGAGATCTCCTCATTGGTTCCTTGATGGAATGGATGGAGAATGAGATGATTTGGGAAGGAGTTGAGGGCTTCCTTTTATGGGTAGAAATATGTATTCCACAAGATTTCACATTATTGAATAATTAAATGGAAGTATCACACGTTTCACCTTCTTCCATGTTATTAAAAAATTAGTTGGTCATCCACCCTCCAAATTTCAGGTCGTTTGGACTCCGGATGAAGGAGTTGTGAATTTTTCATTGGCGGTTTCTGTTTCTGGACGATGCTTCCAGAAAGGTTCCTCCAAAAGTATGTTGTTCAATGGCTGTATGAATGACTTCAAACCTCCTCCAAATTTATTTTATATCTTTTCTTCCCTATCTTTGTGTTATCCCTTATTAAAACACCTCAATTGGATGTGTGAAGGCTTAATTGTGGTTCCAATATGGTGGTCAGGTCCAGGCTGTCCGCCTGAAAAATGTTCAACTTCAATGAATTATTATGCCCTTTAGATGGCCAAATCAGCTCCTTTTCCAAAATATAAAGTTTTAGTAAATAAAACATGGATTCTAGAAAAATTAATCACTTAATTTAGAATTATATGTTTCATTAAATGACTAAAATACCATTGATGTAAAAAATTTGTCTAAAATCTATAATTAACCGTAATTTCCAATAATGTTCAAATTACCACTATATCCTAAAAATGTGACAATTACCCAAAAAATAGAACTACAATGAGATATAAAACAATTATTTATGGTATTAAATATATGAAAATGTGATATTAATCACTCCCCCACACTTAAACATTTCACTCTTGGGAAATCATCTTACATCCAAATCAAAATCCACACAACAATCAAAAATGAGAAAATAACAATGATCTTGTCCAAAATAGAATTCCATAATGTATCATCTATAAAAAACAATTCTATATCATTTTAATTTCATTAATTAAAGTTTTTTCAGCCTCATAAATCAATCCATGTCCCAATCACAACCTACCTCACATTCAATTTTATATCACTCGTCACATAAGATAAATTGATTCTATAGTTATGCTCATACTTGGAAATCGCATGTATCACCCTAGTTTTGTGAAAATTTTTATTTCTCCACGTCATGAAACATGAAAATGAATTCAATAATTAAGAATTTAATGAATTTTTCAAATGATTCTGTGGCTTAGGGATTTTGGGGAAATGATTGAAACATTTTTAGGCTAGAAAGAGGAGGTTAGACTCTTATGTACAATGCATGATTAATTCATGTGAAAACACATGAAATTCCTATCCCTAATCCCTCTTTAGAATGTGAAAAACAACCCCACACCATTTTTTGACATGGTACATGAGCCATGAAGTGATTATAATGAATGATATCATCTATTTTCTCCTTTTTTTTGCAATGCTCCAGAAAGGCACACCTTTTTTCTTTTTTTTCTTTTTTTTTGGAGGATGAGATAAAAATTGAATTCAATGAATGAATGAAAATTCTTGACCTTGATTTTTTATTGGTACATGATTCATAAAATAATATACAATGTCCAATTCAATATCATCTCCATTTTTTCATTTTTTTGAAGGAGAAATGGATGAAATAATTAAAGCATAATGAAATGATGACAGATGCACAATTCCCTTATTATACACTACCAAAAATATTAACACACACTATGAAATACCCCTAAATGATACACATCCCAATTAACACACATGAAATTCCCTTCCCTCAAACTGAAACATGATATATCCAAGAAAAAATTTCTAAAAGTGCGGGTTGATAAGGAAAATTGGTGTGTAATGTGGCTTAAACCTATAAAGAAATTCATGGAATATAATGGCTTAAAAAGGATAAATGTAAATGTGGGTCTCAAGATAAAATGTGAGTAGACAAATGGATGCCTCATTCATTTCAAATATATTCTATGAAATCCAAGTCTTCTAAAGAGAATATTCCAAAATTCTGGTTCTCACATAAAATTCAAGTTTCCCATAAGAAGGTGCGTGTATTTGGAATAATATGTAAATGTGGTTTAGAATAACTTACAGGTGTGAAAAAATATTTTGAGTCAGCGTTTCGTGGTCATGGATTTCAAATATATGTCAAACTCATAAAAGTGATTGATAACACAATTCAAGAAAACGGTTTTCACATCAACAATCATTTAAAATTCATTATTTCAAAAATCATTTCAACTCTTTCAACATAAATTTATGTGTGAAAAGTGATTAGAATATTCATTAATGCTCAAAATTCCAAAAAATATAATTAACAAAAAAAGGCACACGAGAAGAACTAAGCATGTTGACACTCCCCCACACTTAAATTTAACCACCCCTCATTTCAACTCAACAAAATATAAATATAATGGTAGAAAATACAAGGGAAGGAAAGATACAACCTGACATTATTTTTAATGTGGATGCCTTGAGTTAAGCTCCTAGAAGCTACAACATTATTACTACAACAACATAATGAAACTAAATAATAATAATAAATAAAAATTAATACAAAGGGAATATAAAAGAGATAATGTTTGGATTAGACCCCCAAGTAGGTGCTAGGTTTTTACTGCCCCTAGTTAGGCAGTTTTAGTGGATTATCCCCAATCAGAAGGTGGGTTTGGTTTCTTTGAGATGAACCACCACATGTGATTTTTCCTAATATCCATTAGTAAAACCTAAAAGTAGAGAAAACCAAAGAATATAAGAACTTTCCAAGCCCCCAAGAAAGAATAAAGATAAAATTTTAGTTTGATATGGGAGGGAATAGAAGATAAGGCTGCTCCTTATTAATGTCAGTTGTGTCCTCATACATATGGTATGCCAATTTTTGTTGAGGAGGTAGTCACACCACCATCTTCCCTAGCTATTCTTCTTCAATAACCACCACTTGATTGGTCACTTCTTTAACATCCACATTATGCTCTATTTTTGATGTATCATAAATATCAATGAATGAGAAGTAAGAAAATAATTCAGTTTGTATATGATTATAACATGATGAATCAATAAATAAATCTTGATGTTCAAGTAAGTCATCATGGAAATTGATCTCTTCATGAATGAGAATTGGAAACACAATATCATCAGGTCAATCTTCTTCATTATCATCCAAAGAAAGAGAGAGGTAGACAGTTTCATGATGTTTCATTATCAAGGATGGGACGATCATGTTTTATGTTATCTTCAACAATGTTATTCCATGATTCTTCCAAATAATGTTGATCTCCCATGAGTGCATCAGTAGAAATGTGTACTTTTGTGACATCCTGGAGCAATGGTTGTGTGCGGTATGATGTGATTAGTTCCTTTAGAAGTTCTTTTTCACCTGATTTAGATTATTTAACATAAAAAATGATTGGTGAAATCTCTTCCACAACATGTTCTAATTCAGGTTCTGTCTCAGGTTTGGATTACTCTTGGAAAGTATGGACATATTCTGATAGCCTTTCTATTTGAATTTTTTTTCCTTCTATGGCATCATTAAGATCAATCACCTGGGCTCTATTTTACTCTATAGAAGCTTCCTCTTGTTGTTTTTTCACCCGTGAGTTTAAAATTCCATGCGTAGTAACTGTAGTTTGGATACATCATGGAAATATTAATTTTTTTAATTTTTTTTGAAAAAATGAAAATCTATCTACAATGTGGAAATTGAAAAGGATATGTAATCTACTTATTGGATCCCCAGAAAAAGTGCCAGTTTTGACACATGTTTCTCATAGGGCTTCACAAATGTTTTTATTTCTGTTTTCTTAATGCAGTATAGTGGGTGACTAGGGTCGTCTCACTTGAAGAGATTTCTCAGTTCGTTCAACAACTTAATCTAATTCACCTAAATTACTCCGTTTTTTTATTTTATATTTTATGAAATAAATGGAATTTAATAAAATAAATTAAATTCCTAAATCAGATGAAACTAAAATTTAATTCTAAATTACCATGAAATGTTAAACATAATGTAATTATAGAGGAAAGGAAGTTCTCCCGATAGAACTTTACAGGAGCACCTTCATTGGCCATCTTCAAATATTCTTAGTGAACACACTCCATAATATGTGTGCACAACTTATTCTACGCTAGTTATGAATGAAATGTATACTTACCGATCTACAAGCACACCCTCCATCGACATCCTCAATCGGGGGAAAATGGGTGTAGATTAAGAAGCTAATCATTAGACCACCACAGCGAGGATTACACCCACTATATATTATTCTTAGAAATAACTAAAAGAATATTAAAAACATGTCCTTGGGTTCAAGAACCTGATTACTCCCTTGTGATATTCCTCAGAGTAGTTATTAATGATCATGAGTATTATATTTCACGATGGAATGATAATAGGAGGAAAAGAGGGTGGATGGCTGGAAAAAATAATAAAAACAACACATGAATTTATTTGAAATCTAAATTACAATTGAAAAAAAACAAAAATAATGAAAATAAATAAATTAAAATTAAATGTGGAATATTTTTAGCATGATTCCCTTGGTGGAGATCTTTTCCTTGGTTCCTTGAAGGAAATGATGTAGGATGGGATGATTTGGGAAGGAGGTGAGGGCCTCCTTTTATAGGTATATATCTTTATTCTGAACGATTGCGTGTTAATGACCCATTAAATTGATGTTTCACAGATGGACCCTTCTTAAAAGATTTTCATAGATAATTTTTCCGTTCATCATCCAAATTTCAGATCATTTGTACACCGGATGAATGAGTTATGAATTTGACATTGGCGGTTTTTGTTTCTAGATGAAGCTTAAAAGATGGTTAATCCAAAAGAATGTAATTCAATGGCCACCATAATGACATCACACCTCCTCAAAATTTATTTTAGAGATGTTACTATCTATCCCACGGCTATCCTAGGTGGAAACACCTCAATTGGATATGTGTAGGCCGATTGGTGGTTCCGTTATGGTGGTGGGGTCCATGCTATCCGCCCGAAATTTTTTCCAACTTCATTGAATTGTTATACCCTATAGATGGAGGAATAATCTTTTTGTCTAGAAGAAAAACTTGAAGGAAATAAAATCAGAATTCAAAAAAAAAATTGAAAAACAAAATTTGGACTTATATGATTCATGAAATGACTAACATACCCTTGATGTAAAATATGTCTAAAATCTAGAATTAGCAGCCTTTTGCATTTATGTTCAAATCACAACTATAACCTAAAAATGTGACAATTACCAATAAAATAACAATATGATGAGATTAAGAACAATGGTTTTCAGTATAAAATATATGAAAATGTGTTCTTCATCATTGATATACCCTAAAGCATACTTTCAGGTGATTTACTATGATAATTTCATAGGGTAAGTTATGGGGTAACATATGAGCATGATGTAAATACATTATTCATGCATTCTAATCACATTTTATTTAATGGAAAACTAGTTTATAAGGAATCATATGTGACATCGTGAAACAATCCATGAATTAAATGTTTTAAAAATATTCCCTGTTAATTTGGAGTTATTTTTCACATTGGAAATAATTTACCATGTGCCTAATTAGATAAAAACCATGGTAGATTTAGATATGTATGATGTTCTTATGGGGTTTTTATAATTGTTATTTTCACATTCATTGGGTACTATATGATTAAATACTACATAGAGCCCAAGATAATAACATTAATTATATAAGTAAGCACTAACATTGAGATATTCTGTTTGAGTGTGTGTTGTAGGATGATTCACTACTGACAATAATATATCATTTTCCATCTGTTTCATTATGAGGCACTAACATGCCATGGTGAGAAGAAAAATCCAACCCAAATATCAGTTTCTTCCACCACCTGTGGATATACCATTGAGGAGAAATTTCATTTGGCTACCTCTTGTGATTATTATCAAGAACTCTATATGATGATTTTTTTCATGGAGTTAAGTTTTAATATAAAAAAGTTGATTAATTATTTTACAGTATATATTATTGCAGGTATATTGATTTAACTAATCATGGATTAAATTTCTTAAAAAATTTCATTTCATTATTTAAAAATTTAATTTACATAAGAAACATAATATTTTTATCATAGCTTTACCATGTATTTTTAATATTGAAACTCTGTGTAAAATAAAGTGTTGATGATATAATGGAAAAAATAGATCATTGTACTGTGTTTAATAGTTTATTGTGTTTCATTAAATATGACACTCATGTAGAGCTATTATTACATCATATATTTCATAGAAAATGACTATCAAGTAATGGGATTAATCTTATATAGAATTTCTATATTAATCACATATGGGCCACTCACTCACCATATGAATTTACCTAGGTGAAAAAATAATATGAATATTTAAAACAATGATAATTTGGGATTTTATACATCATATAATGTTTATCATGTGGATTTTTTGAGTAAATTCCATATAATATTTGTATTAATGTTACCCCAATTATCTAGAATATGTTTTGATAACATCTTAATCTTGGTTATTTATACCCAAAGATGGAATAAGGATACACAATGCATCTTTCATGTGAATTTAATCTTATGGAATAGATTATTGAAAGCTATAGAATACATAAAAATGTGATTTATTTAAATCATATATATATTCCATGTGAGAGACCATGATATCCCTCATGGCACCTACCACAATATTTACACATATATAGGATTTGGAAGCATGTATTTAATTATATAATGGGTTTTTGTATCGTAATCCATTGATGTCCATGTTTGAATAGGTAAGCTACCCCATTATTTTATGTTTTCATAGAATATCCATAATATTTATGACTTTTAGATGTATTTAAAATTATAATAATCAAATAATTATCATTAAAAATGAAAGCCTTATCAAAAAATATTTGCGAAGAAAAATATTTTTAGTGAATGTCACAAAAAGTGATAGTAAAAAAGTTATATGAAAATTAAAGAACCGGATGAAAACATACAGTATAAAATCTAACATTTTAAATGATATTCAATGAAAATAAAATTATACATGATTAGTTCAAAATTCAAGGATTCTCCATTATAAGCACAATTTCACAGTAAAAAATTATTTATTTCACTAAAACAAATATCGAACTGTGTGATAAAATAATTCCACGTCAAATTCCCTCACATTTAATCAATTCAACTCTTGTGCAATTCAACTCATTAAATTCATTAAATTACCCTAGATAAAAAATTAATTTTTGTCCTACCTAGCCTCAACAATATAATCTTGAATTAATGAAATTTAAAAAAATCCATTGAATAAATTTCAATCATCCTAAGTGAATTCTTCATACTTCCATAATTTTATACATGCTCAAACTCTAGATCATGGAGTACAGACCAGATAGACCCAAGTAGAATTGAATATATAAGGAAGGAAACAAAATATTTTACACTTTCCTAGGTTCATCAAATGTATGCTCCAATTTCCACTTATTTATTCAATTAAAACTATTTTTCTATTAATTAATCCCCTATGTTCATTTGAGCTCAATATTTCCCTTCTCTTAATGAGCTCGTTTTTTTCTAATGAACTTTATTTGAATTTTAATGAGTTAAAAATATTTGAATAACATTATGCACATAACCTATTGAATTTGGTTTTATTTATAGAAATTATCCCGATACTCGTGTCTCATAAACTCACCATGGGATCTCAATTTCCCATTTCCTTTTGATTCAATGCATTTTTATTACTCTTGATTAAGTTACCTAACAAATGTGTCCAATATTATTCTGAATGAGTTGATGATTTTATGTAGAAGATAAATCTTCCTTGATTTATAGTTATACCTCTATAAGAATATGACCTATAAAACATACTATTCATAGTTTTCAAAATTTGTTTATATAAAGATATCAGAAAACTTTACCCAATAATAACTTAGTCTTCACAACTTCATACATAGTAAAATCCATCAAATAATTAATTTAATTTTTTGATAAAAATGAAACAAAATGATTTTATTGTACTAAGCTAAAAATATGAAAAAAAAAAATAATTAAAGACAAATAATGATTGTATTTTTCAAAAGGGGGAATTAGGAAAAGATGTTTGGGTGAATTGTTATGGAATAATTGAATCACATATAAGGCTTGGGGAAATTGACCTCTCCCATATACATAAAACTCAACATTGTCATCATTGTTTAATTGTAATATGGGAGATAGTTTTATTCATAACATTATATAAATTCATTAGTTCACTAATTTTTAAGGGGTTGGAATTATTGTTCAAAATTTCTCAAATTCCACACAACTAATAAAATCAAAATTCAACTTTGTTTTGTTTTTTTAAAGAAAATTTCTTCTATCGAATGAAAATAGAAAAAATAAAATTCATGATTGATTAAATATATAAATTAGGTACAATGATCCAAAATTATTTTGAATGTATAAGTAGGCTAAGGGTTCCAGCTGGATTTGAAATTTAGTTTAAATTAATTTTTCAGTGCATGGAAATTAAGAAGGCTTGACACTCATGTAAGAAATATAATTCCAAATTTTTTCAAAATAAATCCAATTTGTATTCCCCATTACATATATAATAATAATGAATGGATATATGATTAAAATAATTAAAAATAACACTCTCCTGGAGTATAATTGTGTCATTTTTTCATCCACATGATTCCTTCATGTGTATGCTTTTAGTTAGATCCCATGGAGATTAGCTTTGGTTCATAAAATTTATAAATTGTCTTACATTAAATGTGGATGATAAAAGAGGTATAACATGTATGATTAGAGTGATTTTAATTGAAAATGATGAATTGTTAATGGATATATTTTTCCATAATCATATATTTAAATGAAAAAGGATGAAAATTAGAGAATGATAATCATGGGATAACACACCAAGGTGTGATGTGTTTTTACTATTCACAACCAGATATTCATATTTAACCCTATCCAAAGTGCGGTTGTGGCTTCATGCTTAAGAAACCCTATATGTGATTATTCTAAACTTCAATTATTAGTAATGTTTTGGATACCCTTTGAACATATTATTTTAAGTCCCACTAATTGATTGTATTGTATATATTGTGGAGTGATAGAGGGGAATACAAGAAAATTTATAACTTCCCTTATTCTATAAGATAATGATTTTTGTGTACAGGTTGTATGAAATATACTATGCGATGAGAATTGACTTCTAGTTTAGTCCAATCTCTCATTTATTACTAAATAGAATAAGATGTACGTGTAACCTCTTTTAATATGTATGATAGTTCATCACTACTTATTCAATAGTTCCTTCCAAACTAATATTATTCACCCAAATTAGGAGTTCTAGTAGTATTTTTGATGGTGTAGCTTTGGAATCCTGATGAATCCCAAGGAAACTACAAAATTGAAATGTATCCTCAATACCTACAAAGGGAGAAAGTGTTTTTAAATCAATATTAATATAATAAAAGAAAAATAAAAACATTTTTCCTTCCATAAAATTGTAAAATCCTAGAATTAGTCTGTTTTTTGTTATAGGGAGTGTTTTTATACGTCGAGTATTTCTTGCTCGATAATGAGCTAATGAAAAACAATTATACAATTTCGAATATAAAAAATTTATCAAATAATGTTCTAGAAATAAGATTATTTTCTTAATTCTACCTAGCTTATTTGGGATTTTCATTACCCATATCGAATAATCCCTTGAAATTGTTTTCAGTTTGTGGATCTTTATTTTACAAAAATAAATTAAAGGCAATTTCTAGCTTGAATATTAGTAGCTCAAACTTTTATTTCTATTTTTTTATTTCATTTCTCTTTTCCTCTTGGTTTTTTTGATAATCTTTTTGCAGGTTGCTGGAGAGCATCATTATCTTGTTAATTTTCTTTGATCCAACACATAGCTTACTGAATCATTTGCATGATCTTATTTTGATAAAATATATCTCCATCAGTGAGAATTTTGTATTGATGAGCCTGAACAAAAAGTAAAAATACTATATGATTTTCCTCATGTTCTTTTATAAGATCAAATATAGGAATTGATTTAGAATCATTTTGGTACATCACATTTGGTTGTTTTTTATCTATTTTATGTCGTTTTTAAAATATGTAATGGAAAAGTGAAAAACCTAAGAGGGAAAACACTGATTTCCCATAAATGCTTCCAATTTAATGATAATTTCATTATTGTGATAATAGATGAAAATAAATTTTTAACCCTAAATATAGAATAATGTAAAACACAAGGGATATTCATAAGGAATTAAGTTTGAAATTTCAACTCAACTTCCTGAATCTTTTTTCAATTTTTGTTATTTTGAAATAAGATAAAACAAACCTATAAATTATTATAAAATACAAAGGGGTGTTTAATGGAGTGATGAACACATGGAAGAAAACAAGAGACAAATAAATAAGAAAATGAGAATAAATTAAGGGAGAAACACATCCAAATTCATGGTGATAAGCTTTTCTCCTACATGTCATTGATCTGAAATGAACTATAAAATTTCACAACATCACCCAGTGGATGATTGACCACTTGATTCACACACCTATCTCTACCAAAATATTGAGAACCTATGTTTGTACTTTATTCAAAATTATAAATACTCTCTAAAAAATAAAAGCATCACCCTATTAAACCACTCTATAAGAGAATCACTTCTTGATTGAAGTGATCATGATGAGTTATTAAATCAATAAAATACTCTTATATGCTCTCAAATTATACCCAAGAAAATAAAAAGGTAATAATCAAGGGGAATGTTCAATGAGAACTTCCCTTACATGTTCATGATCATGACTCACCACATACATAGTCGATCACACTAAGAGTAATGGGAATGGTTGATAACTGGATTAACAGAATATCTCCTAGAAATATTGAGGTTTCACATCCTCATGGCACTCCCTTAGGTAGTTGTCATCCGAAATCATTAAAATCTTCATCATAACAGTTAATATCTAATCAACCAATATGCTTATATATTTTATCTATTTCATTAAATCACAATCACTCATCCAAATATTATCTCTAAAGATAGCTCAACTACCATGATTTCTAGAGTCTAAACTCAGTCATATCATGATTTAATTCACCGTAAAATATATTGATTTAGGAAAAAAAATTGGGAGATTCTAACAATGAATATATATATATATATATATTATTATTTATCCATATTATTAAATATATATATATATAGGTATGGGTGGGGAATGGGGAATGATTTCATGGTGAAGTCCTCGAGACATCATTTTATTTGCATATTATCTATTGTTTCATGTTATTATTTTTCAGTTTTACCCAATATATATATATATATATATTAAAAAAATATTTAATCGATGTGAATCATTCTCTATGTAGTGCCACATATCCACCTGCAGATGCATCAATATTTGTGAACATATACTTCATCCATGGGGGCATGGTCTTAGTGATGGTCGGACAAGATGATGTGTTGGGGACATATGCATTTTTTCTTATGTGAGCTTGGATGGATATTCAGATAGGCATGATTATGATTGATATTAATGGATTTTATTTCTTCAAATAAGGTGATACAACTTCCCATTGACCATGTTCTATGTTTTCTTCACCTATCACACACATTATAGTCTTCCTAGATGATCACTTTAAAGTCTCACTCTTTGACCTATCAATTTAGTGCTTTGGGTTGGCATCATCATGGTTGGCCTATTCTTCAAGATGTGGGGATCATAGGTACAATCACCACATAGTTCATCAGATCTAGAAATTGTATACTCATCTTCATTTATTTCTTCATACGCATAAACTACTACATTGGAGTCATCATCTTCAATGGCGCATGTGGTATGGTTTTATGTGAGAGAGATTGATGGTTTCTGGTCCAGACATCATCTACTTCATTTTTCATCAACTGGTTTTGTGTTTTTGTTTCATTCTAAGGTTATGAATTTTTAGTAAATTTGTATCCAATATTTTCTTCATCAGAGTTGGAGGAGGGTGAGATTACGGATTCATTGATAACATTGAATTATCCAAAAATATCCTATACAGCTAATATGATATAGATGGTGAGATCCATCTACTGATTTCAAGATCCCACAAAGGTAGGGGGTTCATATTTCTTTGGGTATGATGATATAGATGCTCATCGTCAATTGGTTTCTCATCAATAAGTGTTCAGATTTCTCAAGTATCATTTTCGTGGTCAGATGTAATGGAACATCATAGTTGATTGGAAGGCCATTTTTTAGTCCAATATTGACATGCAATGAATCTTACTAACATTGTGATCGACCACTTGTGGAGTTTCAGAAAATTTATGATCATCATTTTCCAGCACTATTATTCATTCTATGAAGGTTCCCTATAGTTGATCAAGTTTGTGTAGTGTAAGAAAAGTTTCATACAGTAGCTTGAGTATTTATGTGTGGTTTCTTGTTTACTATGTCCAATGTGTTTCATTAAAATTAGGCTGGGTCACATCAAATTTCCTTTGAAAACTTTTCAACCCTTGTTTTAATTTTTTCATTTTCCATCTGATTCCTTTCAATTAAATTAATCTAAAGTTGGAAGGATATGCTAATGGAATAGGTGTAGTAGAATGGGTTAGACATAAGGAAGCCTCATCAATTTTTATAATTGGCTGTGCATGCACATGGACGGTCCGAATTGAATGATTTATCTATTTCATTTTCCAGAAAAAAACATTATTGGTCGCTTGGATTTGTAATATGTACCTTTTATAATATTAACAGTGGGTCCTAAAAACATGAAATTCCATAAATGGTTGAAATAAAATATTCAAATTTAGGATAAATATTTCCACAAAGATTTATATATGATTAAAATATTTTATATAAAATAAAAAAACAAAAAGACATTTGAATTGTTTTCATTAACTGTACATCAAAAATTTAAATACAATAAAATCAATAAATAATTAAAATTATATTCTATATGTATTCGGAATTGGAAAAAATAAATAATTATCATAAAAAATTTAATCCTTGTTAAAACCAAATGAGAAAAGTAAATTTTCAAAGAATGATACAAAAAAATGGTTGTTAAAAAGGTATATGAAATTTAAATAAATGAACAAAAAAAGTATCAATGAAATTCCATCATTTATTAATATTTTAATGAAAAGTTAAATTATACCATGTTTGTAGCAGATATAATGGGTATCAATTATATGATCAATTTTACATTTATAACTCATTTTATTCAACAAATTATATGTGGAGAAGAATGATAAAATAACACCAAATCAAAGAATTATCTATAATTTTTAGATATCATATATATACCCCCATTTCTGGAATGAAATTATTTAACGATTTTGAATGTAACACATGAGACTCTACTATAACTGCTAAACACTATATCTCGATCTATAAAAAAATTACCCATTTAAATATCATTTATTCAAATATTTACTTAATATGATAATTTATTACATTTAAACTAACTATCTTACTTTTTGTAAATAATCATATAAAAATTACCTTACTATAAATTTTTTAGCATTCTCTAAAATGGTTGATTTTTATTAAAAAAATAGATTTCACTCAGAAAGACCAAATCCCTTAGATTTGTTTGTGTAATCCACCTTTAAAATGTTAAATAACCTCTTAATACGTAAAATATGTCTCCAAAAGTCATTATTAACATGAAATTTGGAATAAAATTATTTCCCTCTCCTCTTTTTCCATTTTTGTCCATTTAATCTTTAATATTAACCTGACATAATTAAAAATGTAAGAGTTGCTACAAAACTACACTTCCATTTACTTATAAAATGGTAACACCTTTTCCAATTAATTTGTCACATATATATTAAATATAATCTCAAAACTCTAACATTTATGTATTTTAGAAACCCTATTCAAAAAACACAAACCGTTGGTCACTCATATTAAACCAAATTTTATCAAATTCAGGGTGACATCCATGGAAAATTCATGGCCTGGACATGAGTATTATCTATTAAATATTTATATTCTTAATCATATTTATTCAATATTTATTATATCCACCCTAATATAATGATATTGTTATCGTTAAAATACTTCACTGTTAGTATATAAAGGGTATTATCAATATTTTTTCATATAAATCACCCAATAAGAAAAACAAAACTGTCCTTAATGCATTGTGCGAACTACCACCTCCATGACATAACATGTTTCTGTTTTACTTCACCGACTAACAAGGTTGAAACTATGGATATTATTAAATAATAAAAAATATTAATTTAATACCATTATGGTTCTAGTTTGTATAATTAGGTAACCTATTAGTGATATGATCAATAAATGATCATAGTTAATTTAATCATTTATAATAAGAAAACTAAGAAGATAATTTTATATTTAAACTCTATAAAATTTTACCATATATTACTTATTATTTTAATTCATTATAATTATAATTTATCATTCTAATGAACTATAAATAAGATCATTATTATTCTTGTATAATGATATTAAAATAAAACCACATCATAGTCATTCGTTAAATCATGGATTTTCATATTTTGGTTTGTTTAACAAGATACTTAATAAATAATTTAAATTTGTATCTTAAACAACTATGGGAGCATAATTAATGGAATAATATTTAATAATTCTATAAATTGAGGTATATTTTTTTATAAAAATTATATATCAATATTTAATTCATTAACAACGAAAACATACTATGATCTTCAAGGATCATTATAATATAATTATATTGATTTAATCTTAATGGATAATAAATAAAACACCCTCAAATGGAATTTAAAAATAATAAATAATTATAAATATTAACTGACAGTAAATTTAATGACCAATTAAATAATAAATTTTTATAAATAAGTAATACTAACACCACTATTATAAAACTAGTTCAAATGTTCAAAGTTACTATCACCCAATGTGGAAAAGTACAAAAAATCACATATAGATTAACTATTTTGTTAGAGAATGAATGAAAATTAATATGAGTAATCATTTAGATTATGTGATTATTATTGATATTTTTATAATACAATAAGCTAATTTATGTTTGGGGGAGTCAGAAAATGAGGTAAGGGTTTTCCATATAAAATTACACTCTTTGAGATACATTTTATATTATGAACCTTGTTATATATATATACTGTATGTAATGGTATTAGATATTTTATATCATTAAATATCATTATTAATTTTATTTTATTTATATGATTAATCCCTCACTTTCAATTGGTTATGTTATAATTTCTACCCAATCATTTTTGGGGGTCTTCCATCTCAATTTTCATTACTATAGACTCATTCTATAATCACCAATGATTTTATTTTGTGTGGTGAATACATTTCCATAGAATGCATATTTCTATGTTATTGATGAAATTTAATGGACTTAAAAGTCTATATTTTTATTCCAAACTCTTGTTTTTTTTCATGAGTTACTTTTTGGATAATGAAACTCCCAATAAAATTTAGTAATGTATATGTGTGTGTAAATTCATCGATTATATATCTCTCTCAGGATACTGGAAAGTGGATGTGGTCAGGGCATAGATTCTCTAGGGGAAATCACCCAAAAATGTTTTCGTTGAGCTTTGATTCAATCATCACCCTAATTAACAATGAGTGGGCCTAAGATTGAGCACTTTGAAAGATATGCTTGGGAATATTCAAACGCTCTTAGTGAACAATGATGAACAATTTTCCCTATAATTTCCTTGGTCAAT
The DNA here is from genome assembly GCA_963277665.1 of Viscum album. Classification (NCBI taxonomy): domain Eukaryota; kingdom Viridiplantae; phylum Streptophyta; class Magnoliopsida; order Santalales; family Viscaceae; genus Viscum; species Viscum album. The sequence goes on from OY728137.1 coordinate 1,218,041,187, forward strand.
ATCCAATGAAAAATATTTAACCCAATTAATATTTCACATGGACCACCAAACAAAATGTATGTTCTATCTCTACTATATTTATTTTATATCGAAACATTATATTACATTGAAATAATGCACAACATCTAATTTGATTAAGGGATTTACTCGAAGGCATCGACATTAGTCTATCGAATCGGGAAGTAGTTGATTTATGTATTATCATTATATTTATAGAAAATTTTTATTGAGTAAGAGGTTCCTTCGAGAATATTATGAATAGTTTTTATATCTCTTATAGGGAATTCATTTGTTTATAATATAGTGATCTGTGGGGTCCTGAATTATATATAGCCTTGATTCATATATAGGTCATATTAGAATAAATGGGATGGGTTTTGGTGTATTCCAAATCTTGTGTTATTAATGTTTCTTGAAAAAAAGCCCTTTATAGAATGTTTTGATTTATTACATTATTAATTCCATCAATATCATAACAATTATTTTTTTATCTAAGATTTCATTTATTCTCCGTGATATAGATTATCCTTATTTTCCTTAGATTATGGATTCTTGTTGTTCATTTATTATTTCCATATGACTTATTCCATGTTAATGTTTAGTAAGCTTCCATTTTATGCTACTCATTACTTATTATATGAGCTCACCCTTTTTTGAATTCATTTATATAGGAAACCTAGAGGAGGAATATATGAAATTATCCTGGATATAATGAATGGGATAAATATGTTCTCAAAATATGTTCATGTAATATATTATGATTTCTAGGTTAATGTTTAAAAGTATCTTGTCATTCAAGAATACTATAAATTTTAATCCTTAGGTAACTCTTTTATATAGTAACAATAATATAATATAACTACAGACATTATGCTTCTGGGGTTTGGGATGTTTCACAATTAGAAATTTGTTTCAAATGAACAATGATATAAATTCATTTTGTTTGTGTTTGGAGGAAGACAATAATATAAGACATAGAATACATGGATATTTAAAATAAATGGAAATTGTTATACGTTTCATATATGATGTTTTCATAATAATTCCAAAGGTAATCTTGAAACGAGAAAATTCATGTGATATTTTTCATAAAGGAAATGTGGTGAAAAAAACAATATGTTTGGGGAGAATAAAATTAATTGGACACCAGATCTTATTTATTTGGTTATATGTGGATGTATTCAAATATAATTAACGCCAAAATTATTATGTCTTTCATTTTTGATTTATTTTACTTGTATAAGTTATAGTTTTGTTTCAGAATGTAAATTATAGGAACTTGATAGATTTTAAACATATCAATTAGTAATTAGGAATAAAAAAGGGTATGTTATGAAAATATTTTATTCTGTTAAGTAATCAAACTAAACTCTTGGATACATTGAATAAAATCTTGAAATTCATGAAATAAGATATCAATATAGAAATTTATAAATAACTAAGTTAAATGGAGATATTATAGGAATAATTGGATCTTGGTTCACATTAGAAGAACAATTTTCTTAGAACAAGATAGATACAAATTATTTTTTATACAAGCTATAATAATAGTTTCCTAAATAAAAAATATGGTCTTTCATGACCAGAATTTAATATATACTTTTTATAAGAGTTAGTTTGGAAATAAAACAAATTTTTATGGAATGAAGGTGAGCGGTAACCCATGAAATAACAAAATCAAATAAAGACATCTGCATAAATTTAATGAATAACAAGACAATGTAATAATTATTAGTTATACACTAGGTGGTGAATGTTATTGGTGTTCTAAAATAATTTCATTAATATTATTTATAGTAATGAAATTATTATCTTGGATTAAAATGGAAATTTATAAACATCAGTGTTATTTGATGATGACATCAAGGAAGTATAAAGAGAAAGAGATCACCATTTGGGTACTACATTAATAATAATTGTTTATCTTTTAGATGTATATGATATTTCATATGTTTGTATGGATTAGTAATACATGGAATAATGTGAATATATGTTTTCAAGACATAGAAAACATATAATGTTTGAAAATATTAATATAGATAACATAAAATGTGAAAAAATGAAAACACATAGATAGTATTTTATTACACGGTATTGCGTTAATCGGTAGACCAAAAAACTATTGAATTGTATTTATACATATGGATTGTATTGTTTCTATATTAAGAGAGATAAATGATATTGGAAATAATGGCATGTGGGATTTATTATGACATCTTACGGATAAAAAATATGATTAAAATGAATTTTATAAAATAATCTCATTTAGAATGTTTAATTTTTATGTATATTGACGCACGCCTATCATAGGGCATAGAAAAAGCCTATTTTTCTTTTTTCCTAGTGCAACATATGGGCTGACTAGGGTGGTATCACTTGAGGAGCATTCTCATATAGTTCACCTATTTAATCTAATTCAACTAAATTACTTCTTTTTGTTATTTTATATTTTATGAAATAAATGGAATTTAATAAAATAATTGAAATTCATAAATCAGAATAAACTAAAATTTAATTCTAAATTTCCATGCAATGCTAAAAAGAATGTAATTAGGGAAGAAAGAAAGTTATCTTGAGAGAACATTCAGGGAGCACCTTCATTTCCCAGCTTCAAATATCCTTAGTGAACACACTCCATCGTATGTGTGTACACCTTATTCTACCCCGGTTATTAATTAAAAGTCAACTTAAAGATATCCAAGCACACCCTCCATCCACCTCCTCAATCAAGGGAAAATGATTGTTGATTAAGAAGTTAATCTTTAGATAACCACAATGAGGATTACACCCACTATAAATAATCATTATAAATAAATCAAAGAATATTATAAACATGGTCTTGGGTTCAGGAACCTAGTTACTCCCTCAGGATATTCCTCGTATTAGTTACTCATTCTCATTAGTATTATAGTTCATTATGTTAATATGCGAGGATGAAAAGAGGGTGGATGTGTGGACACAATAATAAAAAACGCATGAATTTATTTGAAATCTAAATTGCAATTGAAATGTAAAAAATAATAATAAGATAAATAAATTTAAAATAAATGTGAAAGATTTGCGGCTGGCCTCCCTCGGTGGAGATCTCTTCCATGGTGCCTTGAAGGAATGGATGGAGAATCGGATGATTTGGGAAGGAGGTGAGGGCCTCCTATTATAGGTAGAAATCTCTACTCCAAAATCATGCATGTTCGTGACCCATTAAACGTTATTTTTACATGCAGACATTTTCTCAAATGTAGATCATAAATAATTATGTCATTCACCATCCACATTTCAGATCCTTTGGACACCAGATGAAGAAGTTATGAATTTTTCGTTGGCGGTTTCTGTTTCTGGACAAAGCTTATAGGAAGGTTCCTCTAAAAGTATTTCATTAAATGGACACCTTAATAACTTCAAAGATACTTAAAATTTATTTTTCAGCCATTCCTATCTATCGTAGTGATATAATAGGTGGAAACACCTCAATTTTATATGTGAAGGCCAATTCATGGTTTTGTTACTGTGGTGGGTTCCATGTTGTCTGGCTGGAAAAAAGTCCAACTATAATGAATTGTTAGGAACTATAGATGACTGAAACATCTTTTGGTCCAGAAGACAAAGTTGAAGGAATAAAATAAGTATTATAAAAAAATTAATCAAAAAATTTGGACATATATGTTTCATGAAATTACTAAAATACCATTGATGTAAAAATCTGTCTAAAATCCAGAATTAACCGCCTTTTTCATTTAAGATCAAATTACCACTATAACCTAAAAAAGTGAAATTACCCATACAATAGCACTATGTTGAGATTAAAAACAGTTATCTATAGTATAAAAAATATGAAAATGTGAGCTTCATCATTCCTCCACACTTAAACATTTCACTCTTGGGCAATCATCTTACATCGAAATCAAAATCCACACAACAATCAAAAATGAGAAAATGTCAATCATATTATCCAAAATATAATCCATCATGTATTATATATAAAATTCAACTCTCTCTCATTTTCATTTCAATCCTTAATATTTGTGAAACTTTATAAATAAATCTGTGGCCCAATCACAACCTACCACACATTGAATTTTATGTCACTCGTCACTTAAGAGAAATTGATTCCAGAGTTATGCTCATACTTGGAAACCGTATTTATCAAAATAGTGTTGTGAAAAAAATCTCATTTATACATAGTGTGAAACATGAAAACGAATTCAATAATGAATTATTTAATTAAATTTTCAAATTATTTTGTGGATTAGGGTTGGTGGGAAAATTATTGAAAAAGATTCCGGCTAGAAAGAGGAGGATGGACTCTTAAGTACAATGCCTGATTAATTCAAATAAAACATAGGAAATTCCGCTCTCAATCATACTTGAAAATGTGAAAAACAACACCACACACTTTTATTAAAAGGTTCATAAGCCAATAAGTGATTATAATGAATGATATCATCTAAGTTATGATTTTTTTTACAAAGCTCCAGAAATGCACAACTTTATTTTCATTTTTTTCATTTTTTTCTTTTTTTTGGAGGATGAGATGAAAATTAAATACAATCATTGAATGAAAAGTCATTCCATTTATTCTTGATTGGGACATGAGTCATAAAACAATGTACAATGTATAATTTAATCTCATATCCATTTTTTTAATTTTTTTGAATGTGAATTGGATGAAACAAATAAAGAACAATGAAATGACGACACATGGCCAATTCTATTATTATCCACTACCCAAAATATATACACACAATTTGAACTACCTATAAATGATAGAAATCCCAATTAACACACACCAAAAGCCCCTCGCCCACAATCAAACTTGAATTATCCATGCAAAAATACTAAAATTTCAGGTAGGTAAGGAAAAATGGCTTGTAATGTGGATTAAGCCTATAAGGGAATTCATGTTATCTAAGGTCTTACGATGGATAAATGTAAGTGTAAAATCCCAGGTAAATAAAGAATAATACATTTTAATATTTATTATTATTTAATAATTAAATAATTATTTTACTTTAAAGGGGTTTCTATGTTCGATAGCATACCCGATACACAATAAAGAGTTTCTCTGAAATCTTACGTTGCACAGTAGTAATAAAATAATATTATTTTAAATGGTAATTAAGACATAGCATTTGTATTGGCGGTAATGAATATAAATAACTAAAATATGATTATATATGTTTGTTATATGTTTTTACAATTATCCAATAGAAGCTAAAGGCTAAAAATACGAAAAAAATTCAATTTTAGGCATAGATACTCTAATATTCACTAAAAGGTCAAATTATCACCTTTTGATGGAGAACCTTCTTTAGATATGGTTTTGGTCAATATTTTATATTCTATTGGGCCAAATAAAATTCTTCTTTAGAATCAGGACATTATAATTTACTTTGTGAAAATTTTTGGTATTTTTCCGATAAAGTTCATTTTTTAATAAATAGTGAAAAATGTTGTATTTTAATTCAAAACCTTTTTTAATCTAATTTATTTATATTATTATATTATCCTTTGAATTTTTTTATGTTAAATTATAATATATTATTATCATTTAATCCAATGGTGTTCATTAAAATTAATTTCACTTTGAAATTGAACTTAAACTAGTATTAATCTTTTGCTATATATTGTTTCATAAAAACACGTTATTTGTTCTGACAGCGGTAATTAATTATTAAATTAAATAATGTAACTTATATGATTTGAATTTTATAAAATAGTCATCATTTTTTAATTCGGAATATCAAATATAGCTTAGGGTGATGTTTTGGTATTTTTCTGAAAAACATCAATTTTTGATGAATAGTGAAACCACTAAGTCGTACATAAAAAACTGATTTTTTACGTTTAAATGAAATTTTACCACCTATGTGTTTTAAATTTAAAAAATAAAACATAAATGGATGTCATTAAGAAGTAAAATGTGGTTCAATGGGATTAAAATAATTTTTGTTGAATAGTATGTTTTATGTTTTTAATCGTGATTAGAGTTAATTAGTGTAATTTAAGGTAAAAATAATGTTTTAATAATATGAAATGACCTTGAAACATTTTCTACCCTTATTGGATGTGTCTTTGAAGACCACGAAAATCCATGGGTCAACTAGGGGACCCCATGAATCCACTTTGGTAGGAAAATGACATTAATAACTTTTTATTTAATGTTAAAATAAAAATGTGACAAACATGTGTTGTTTTACAAAAACAATTTTTAAATGGGGTTATACAAGTCATATTTTTAACTATAAATATTCATTATAAATATAAAATGATATCATACATCATAGTATTTTTTTTAATATTTTTATACATTGAATAAATTTAATAATTTATGACACCATGATGATGCAGCGATTACCTCATTATTTAATGATTTAAATAAAATGAAAAGAGAATGTAAAATATAAGACCTACACTTGTCAAAAACATATTGTATTGGTGTATTTAGAACTATTATCACCTTATTCAAGAAATATATATTTTTTGGACCTTTAAAATCTAATAAGCATTTTATAATAAAGTTACCTTTTATAACTTTCCAAGAGTTCCCCTCCTCTCCCCTTATAAAGGCCCCCCACCTCAACCACCTTACCCACACCTCTCAAGCCTTTGGCTTGGCCAAAACCGGCCCATTTTGTCTCTCCAGATCCCTCTATTACTCCCAAAAGCCTCAATTTTGGCCGAAGTCTTTCCATGGAAGCATTTGAGCTCAAATCAAAAAGAGTTACCCGATTTAAAGGTAGTGTCTTCTTTTGTGTTCTTATGTTTTATTTTGCTTCTCCAACCCCCTAAACACTTTTTATTCCATTATTTTGTAACAAAAAAATTATCTTCAATATACTAAGATGTTTTTATGAGAAGGATTAGAGAAAAACCTACACACACCATTGTCTAATGGTTAAAGAACATTATGTTTCTATGGTTGGTGATTTTCTACCTCACGAAACGATAATTGTTCTATATTCTTTTAACACCTTTAATGGTGGCCATTAAGATGTAAATATATTTATATATGATATATATTATGTTTATTTTTTACTTATTCTTCTTTATTTTTAATTTGTGGCATACCTTTATGGTTTCCATTGTGGGTAAACACTATAATTTCATTTTAGGAAGTGTAGACTACCGCCCCCTCAAAGTGATTTGATTCATTAATTCCATATGTGGAACATATAAAGGATGGAGTTAATGATATTATATATGATATTATACTGGAATTATAATATACCTTTATATCATTATGATTTTACTCCATTAAATAAAAAATAGAAATGAAAGTAGCGTTCATGCGTATGTACGGCTTACCATATCCATGAAAGGTTCATTTCATTTCTTACATCTAAATGTTATGTACTATTATAAATACATGTATATGCTGGATATATATGATATATATGATATCCAAATTATTAATATCATTCTGGATATAATTATCCTTTGACCACGTGAACTACATGTAATTGTAAGAAGTCAATTTTGGACTTAAGTACCAAATATCGTCAAAACAAAATTTATTAAATTAAATGATTACATAACGTTTATAACATGGAAATAAGTTATATAAAAAGAATAATAAACTTGAAAAAGGTTCTTAAGAAAGTATAAATTAACTTTAGTTTATTATTCATGAGATTAAAGATCAATCGAGTCACGTCAGACATGAGGTAAGGGACTTCGTATCAATCTCCTTTTATTGAGGAATATATTGTTCTAATAAATGACTTTCTTTTATATGGTGTATAAACTCCTTTTACCTTTAATTTTATACAAAAGGAATCTTTTTCTATGAATGTTTTTACAAAATGACAAAAAGGAATGTTTCTTTTAACGTGCACGGTGACAACGACCTTTTCCGCCGTCGCGAGTATTATTTGGACTTTGTCTTCCCCAACAAGCCGTAATGTTTTTAAAAGTAAATAAAATCCATATACTCTTTTATGTATTTTGGTATTGAAAATGGTTTTTATAATAGATTTGTTATGACAATATATTTTTGAGATATATTTTGATCGAAATGTGGAAATGTTTTCTTTCCATTATATTTGTTTTATGTCTTATGATTTTATAAATTTACTTGGACATTTGATGGGCGGTTACGTGATAAACCATATGACGGGTGGTGCCGTGAATACCAGGACATGTGGTTACTTTATAACCTCCAATTCATTGGGTATGTAAGTCGGCCGTATGACAATTCCATTAAGTGATATGTGTGGAAGTCGAATGTATGGTTATTGCACTTAAGTATGTTTATGTCCCAAGTTACCTTTATATGTTATGTGTAATTTATATGTGTTTGATGGTAATATTTTGGTTACAAAATGTTATGTAGTGTTCTTTTATTCAGTGAAGAGATTTTACTACTTTATAAAGGTGAAAATTATTACTTTGATAAAGTATTAATGGTTTACTTTTTGTTTTGAAAAACTAATATTTTTCCATATTTGGGTATCCCATACTGATCTTTTTATGCTCATCCCATGTTTTTTTGAAATGTTTTTTCACATGACATAATGTGGAATATGGTCAAGGATTAGATCAAGGAAAAGTCATTCTACCTTAAACATGGAATCAGACATGACTCTTTTTTTGAGAGTTCATGTTTTGTAAAAAAAGGAAACTTTGTAGAAGTGTTTACTATGTAATATCTTGAGATGTAATAGTTATGATATAATTCTCTAAAACTCTAAACCTGAAAAGATCCTCAATGTAAATTATTCATTTAATTAAATATTACGTAAGGTTTAATGTCAGTGATTTATAGTTGGTATCAGAGGTCATTTTAGACAACTTTAGGAGTTAAAAAATTGTTAAATTATAAATTAATTTATGGTATGATTGATTAAATATTACCATGTTTCTTCTTCTAAGATATTTCTATGTTCAGAATGATTTTCCGTAGAGGAAACATGACAGCTATGTTGGGACGACATTAGGAGGAAGTCAACATTCCAAATCAGAAAACTGAGATGGTCAGAATCAGAATTGAACAGTTTCTTGCAGTGATGGCTCAGTTGACTCATGTAATAAATCGTGGTTGTGTTTACTGATGATAATATGGTGTTTTCAGAAAGTAAAGAGGAGCATGAAATTCATTTAAGGGTTAGTTTTAAAACCTTAAAATAAAATAAATTGTATGAAAAATTCAGCAAGTGTGAGTTCTGGTTGCAACAAATTTCTTTCCATGGACACATTGTTTCAAAAAATGGAATAACTATTGATCAAGATAAAAAAAAGTTATTGAAGAATAACCAAGACCCACAAATGTATCTGAGATCCATAGTTTTCTTGGTTTTTCAGGATACTACTGAAGGTTTGTTGAAAAATATTCACGGTTATCTAGTCCAATGACTAAGCTTAATCGGAAGGGTGTTAAGTTTATCTGGACAAAGGAATGTGATGATTGTTTTTAGGATTTGAAAAAAATATGGGTGAATGCTCCAGTTTTTGAACATCCTTCCAGGAATGGTGAGTTTTTTATCTACAGTGAGTCTTCGTTGAAGGGACTTGGTTGTGTCCTTATGTAGAATGATCAGGTAATTTATTATGCTTCACGTCAGTTGAAAACTCATGAAGTAAATTACCCTACACATGACTTGGAATTAGCTGATGTTGTTTTTGCTATAAAAATTTGGAGGCATCATTTGTATGGAGAAAAGTGTGGAATATATACTGATCACAAACGTTTAAAGTATATATTCACTCAGAAATAATTTAACCTTAGACAGAGGAGATGGATAGAATTAATCAAGGATTATGATTGTACAATTAATTAACATCCGGGAAAAGGAAATAAAGTGGATGATGATTTGAGTAAAAAAATTAATTCTTCATTAACCATGCTACCTTTGGAATGAGATCCTGTGGTTTTTGATTTGATGAAGTTTGGCATAGAAGTTGTTGGATCAGGAAGTTCGTCGGTTTTGTTTTAGGTATCAATGAGATCATCCCTATCAGACAGAATTAATCAAGAGCAGAGGAATGATAGTGGGTTGCAGAAAAAGGTAGAGCTGGTTCATAAGGGTAGGTTTCTTGAATTTAACATTGATAATAATTGTGTTTTGAGGTTTGGGAAGAGATTATGTGTGCCTGGTGATTCACAGTTGAAGAATGAGTTGTTATGTGAGGCTCATAGTTCCATGTTTTTAGTTCATCCTGGAAGTACTAATATGTACAGAGATCTGCGGGAGTATTACTACTGGTATGGAATGAAAAGAGATATATGTGATTTTACTGTGAAGTGTTTGACTTGTCAGCTGGTTAAAACAGAGCGGCAGTTACCGAAAGGGATGATTCAGCCTTTACCAGTGCCAGAGTTGAAATGAGAAAATATATCCATGGACATTGTTTTTGGATTACCAAAGACATCTCTAGTTAATAATACAATATGGGTTATTGTTGATCACTTGACTAAATATGATCATTTCCTTCCTATTCGAGATACTTTATCTCTAGGTCAAATTTCCCGATTGTATCTTAATGAGATAGTCAGGTTTTATGGAGTTCCACTATCCATTGTATCTGATCGTGATCCTAGGTTTAATTCTAACTTTTGGAATGTCCTTCAGATGTTGTTGGGTACTGAATTAAATTTTTGTACAGCTTTTCATCCTTAATCAGATGGGTATTCAGAACGAACGATTCAGAATTTGGAGGATATGCTACATGCTTGTTCGATGGATTATCAGGGAAGTTGAGACCGACATCATTCTTTGGTGAAATTTTCATATAATAACAGTTTTATTTACAGTTTACATATGGAACCGTTTGAGGGATTATAAGGGAAGCGGTTTCGAACTCCAGCATTTTGGGATGAAGTGGGTGAAAGGAAGCTGATGGGACTAGAATTGGTCAAAGAGATGGCAGAAAAAGTTCAGTTGATTCATAAACACATGAGAACATCTCATAGCAAACAGAAAAGTTATGCAGACAACAGGAGAAGGATCTATCTTTAGAGGCCGGTGATCATGTTTTTCTAAAAGATTCACTGTGGAAAAGTGTGATGTAATTTGGTAAAAAAGGAAAGCTGAGTCCAAGGTTCATTAGACCATATGAAATTCTGGAGGGATTTGGATCATTTTCTTACCGAGTGTCACTACCTCCAATTTTTTCTCAGGTACACAATGTTTTTCATGTTTCAATGTTGAGAAAGTATATGCCAGATCTATCTCATGTTTTGAGCCCAGAGGTAGTTCGGTTGGAAAAGAATCACTCTTATGATGAATATCTAGTCCAAATTCTCGACGAAAGAGAGCAAGTGTTGCGAAATAATGTAATTCACCAGGTAAAGGTCTTGTGGAAAACCCATATGGTTGAAGAGGAAACATGGGAATTTGAAAATTCTATGAGGGATAAATACCCCACTTATTTTGATAAGTGAATAAAATTACGAGGATGTAATTCCCAAAAGGGGGGAAGGATGTAACATCCCAGGTAAATAAAGAATAATACATTTTCATATTTATTAATATTTACGAATTAAATATTAATTTTACTTTAAAGGGGTTGCTATGTTCGATAGCATACCCGATATGCAACAAAGAGTTTCTTTGAAATCTTACGTTGCACACTAGTAATAAAATAATATTATTTTAAACTGTAGTTAACACGTAGCCATTGTATTGGCGGGAATGAAGAGAAATAACTAAATTATGATTATATATGTTTGTTAAAGGTTTTTTCATTTATCCAATAATGTATAAAGGCCTTAAATACTAAAAGAATTCAATTTTAGGCATAGATACTTTAATATTCACTAAAAGGTAATATTATCACCTTTTGATGGAAACCCCTCCTAAAATATGGTTTTGGTCACTCTTTTTAATTCTATTTGACCAAATAAAATTCTTCTTTAGAATTGGGACATCAAAATTTACTTTGTGTAAATTTTTGGTATTTTTCCGATAAAGTTCATTTTTAATGAATAGTGAAAAATGTTGTATTTTAATTAAAAATATTTTTAAATCTAATTTATTGGTATGATTAGATTATCTTTTGAATTGGTTTTAATGTGAAATTAGAATATATTTTTATCATTTAATCCAATGGTGGTCATTGAAATTTATTTCACTTTGAAATTGGACTTAAACTAGTATCAATCTTTTGATATATATTGTTTCATAAAAACACGTTATTTGTTCTGACAGCGGGAATTAATTATTAAATTAATTAATGTAACTTATATGATTTTAATTTTTAAAATAGATACCATTTTTTAATTCAGAATATCAAATATATCTTAGGGTGATGTTTTGGAATTTTTCTGAAAAACTTCAATTTTTGTTGAATAGTGAAACCACTAAGTGGTACTTAAAAACTGATTTTTTATGTTTAAATAAAATTTTACCACCTCTGTGTTTTGAATTTCAAAAATCCTACATACATTGTTATCATTAATAAGTAAAATTTGGTTCAATAGGATTAAAATAATTTTTGGCGAATAGTAGATTTTAAGTTTTTAATCGTGATTGTAGGTAATTAGTGTAATTTAATGTAAAAATAAAGTTTTAATAACTTGAAATTACCTTGACACATGTCCTACCCTTATTTAATGTGTAATGGTCGACCAAGACAATCCATGGGTCAACTTGTGGTCCCCATGGAGCTAATTTGATAGGAAAATTTCATTAATAACTTTTTATTTAATGTTAATATAAAAATGTCACAAACATGTGTTGTTTTACTAAAACAATTTTTAAATGGGGTTATACAAGTCATAATTTTGACTATAAATATTCATTAGATATATAAAAATATTTCCTACATCATATTATTTGTTTTATAATTTTTAGACATTAAATAAATTAAATTATTTATGACACCATGATGATGCAGTGATTACCTCATTATTTAACGATTTAAATAAAATAAAAAATAATGTAAATTCTAAGACCTACACTTGTCAAAAACCTATTTTATGGGTGTATTTCAAACTCTTATCACTTTATCCTAGAAATATATAATTTTGGGACCTTTAAAATCAGAAAATCATTTTATAATAAAGTAACCTTTTATAACATTCCAAGAGTGCCCCTCTTCTCCCCTTATAAAAAGACCCCACCTATACCACCTTGTCCACACCTCTCAAACCTTTGTCTCAGCCAACCCCTGCCCATTTTGTCTCTCCAGATTCCTCTATTACTCTTAGAAGCCTCACGTTGGGCAGAAGTCTTTCCAAGTAAGCCTTTGAGCTCAAATCAAAAAGAGTTACATAATTTAAAGGTAGTGTATTATCTTGTGATCTTTTATTTTATTTTGCTTCTCCAACCCCATAAACTATTTTTATTCCTTTATTTTTAAACGAAACCTGTATCTTCAATATACAAGGATTTTTTTATGAGAATTATTAGAGCTACACCTACACACACCTTTGTCTAATGGTTGAAGAACATACTGTTTCTGTGGTTAGCGATTTTTTGCCTCATGAAACGATGATTGATCAATCTTCTGTTAACACCATTCATGGTGGCCATTATGATGCCACTATATTTATATATAATATATATTATGTTTATTTTTTTCTTATGATTCTTTATTTTTCATTTGTGGCATACCTTTATGGTTTCCATTGTGGGTAAACATGATAATTTCATTTTAGGATGTGCGGACTACCGGCCCCTCAAAGTGATTTGATTCGTTAATGCCATATGTGGGACATATAAAGGATGTAGTTAATTATATTATATATGATATTATACTGGAATTATAATATACATTTATATAATTATGATTTAACTCCATTAAATACGAAATAGAAATGAATGTAGCGTTCATGCGTACGTACGACTTACCTTCTCCATGAAAGGTGAATTTCGATTCTTACCTCTAAATGTTATGTAATATTATTAATACAAGTATATTCTGAATATATATGATATATATGATATCAAAATTATGAATATCATTCCGGATATAATGAACCTTTGACCACGTGAACAACATGTAATTGTAAGAAGTCCATTTTTTTACATAAGTACCAAATATCAACAAAATGATCATTATGAAATTAAATGATTACATAACATTTATAACATGGAAATAAGTTATATAAAAATAATAATAAACTTCAAAAAGGTTCTTAATCAAGTAGAAATTAACTTTAGTTTATTATTTAGGAGATTAAAGAGCAACCGAGTCACGTCGGACATGAGGTAAGGGACTTCGTCTCAATCTCCTTTCATTGAGGCATATATTGTTCTAATACAAGACTTTATTTTATACGGTGTATAAAATCCTTTGACTTTTAATTTTATATAGAAGAAATATTTTTCTACAAAACGTTTTACAAAATGACAAAAAGGAATGTTTCTTTTAACGTGCGTGGTGACAATGAACTTTTTCACCGCTGCGAGTATTATTTGGACATTGGCTTCCTCAATAAGCCTTAATGTTTTTAAAATTAAAAAAACCATATACTATTTTATTTATTTTGGTATTGAAAATGTATTTTTATAATGGATTTTTTATGACAATATATTTTAGATATATATTGTGATTGAAATGTGTCATTTTTTTCTTTCAATTATATTTGTTTTATGTCTTATGATTTTATAATGGTACTTGGACATTTGACGGGTGGTTACGTGATAAACCATATGAAGGGTGGTTCCGTGAATACCAGTACGAGTGGTTACGTTATGACCTCCAATGCATTGGGTATGGAAGTCGGCCGTATGGATATTCCATTATGTGATTTGTGTGGAAGTCGACCGTATGGTTATTCCATTTATGTAAGTTCATGTCCGAAGTTACCTTTATATGTTATGTGTTATTTATATGGGATTGATGGTAATATTTTGGTTACAAAATGGTAACCAGTGATCTTTTATTCAGTGAAGAGTATTTACTACTTCCTAAAGGTGAAAAGTATTACTTTGATAAAGTATTCATGGTATATTTGTTGTTTTAAGAAACTAACAGTTTTCCTTCTTTTTGTATCCCTTACTGAGATTTTTATGCTCATCAGAAGTTTTTTTGAAATGATTTTTTTACAAGACATAATGTGGAATAGGGTCAAGGAAGGGATCAATGAAAAGTAATTTCGTCTTAAACATGGAATCAGTCATGACTCTTTTTTGAGAGTTCATGTTTTTTAAAAAGAGGAAACTTTGTAGAAGTGTTCACTCTGTAATCTTTTGAGATGTAATAGTTATGATCTAATTTTCTAAAACTCTAAACATGAAAAGAACATCAATGTGAATTATTCATTTAATTTAATATTAAGTATGGTTTAAGGCTGGGGCCTTATAGTTGGTATCAGAGGTCGGTTTAGATAACATTAAGAGTTAGAAAATTGTAAAATTATAAATTAATTTATGGTATGATTGAAATGATAAAGCATTTAAAGATTACCATGTTGTTTCGCCTAAGATATTTCTGTTTTCAGAATGGATTTCCATATAGAAAACAAGGAAGATATGTTGGGATGACATCAAGAAGAAGACAACCTTCCAAATCAGCAACCTGAGATGGTCATAATCCGAATTGAACAGTTTGTTGTAGTGATGGCTCAGTTGACTCAGGTGATAAATCAAGGTTGTGTTTACTGACGATATTTTTGTGTTTTTAAAAATTATAGAGGAGCATGAAAGTCATTTAAGGGTTATTTTTCAAAAATTAAAAGAAAATAAATTTAATGGGAAATTCAGCAAGTGTGAGTTTTGGTTGCAACAAATTTCTTTCCATGGTCACATCGTATCAAAAAATGGCATAACTATTGATCAAGCTAAAACAAAAGTTGTTGAAGAATGGCCAAGACCCACAAATGTTACCGAGATCCATTGATTCCAGGGTTTGGCAGGTTACTACTGAAGGTTTGTTGAAAATTTTTCACAGTTATCTAGTCCAATGACTAAGATAACTCTGAAGGGTGTTATGATTATCTGGACAATATAATGTGAGGATTGTTTTTAGGAGTTGAGAAGAATATTGGTGAATGCTTTAGTTTTTTCACTTCCTTCTAGGAATGGTGAGTTTGTAATCTACAGTGATGGTTCGTTGATGGGACTTGGTTGTGTCCTTATATAGAATGATCAGGAAATTTCTTATGCTTCACGTCAGCTGAAAAATCATGAGGTAAATTACCCTACACATGAATTGGAATTAGATGTTGTTGTTTTTACTCTAAAAATTTAGAGGCATCATTTGTATAGAGTAACGTGTGAAATATATACTGATCACAAAAGCTTAAATTATATATTCACTCCAAAAGAATTAAACAAGAGACAGAGGATATGTCTATAATTAATCAAGGATCATGATTGTGCAATTCATTACCATCCGGAAAAAGAAAATAAAGTGGCTGATGCTTTGAGTCGAAAAAGTAATGCTTCATTAACCATGATACGTTTTGAACGAGATCCTGTGGTTTTTGATTTGATGAACTTTGGCATAGAAGTTGTTGGTGCAGAAACTTATTCTGTTTTTTTTAGGTATCAGTGAGATCATCCCTATCAGACGGAATTAAGCAAGCACAGAGGAAAGACAATGGGTTGCAGAAAAAGGTAGATCTAGTTCGGAAGGGTAAGTTTCCTGAATTTAACATTGATAATGATTGTGTTTTGAGGTTGGGGAAGAGATTATGTGTGCCTGGTGATTCATTGTTGAAGAATGAGTTTTTATGTGAGGCTCATAGTTCCCCGTTTTCAGTTCATCCTGGCATTACTAAGATGTACAGAGATCTGCAGGAGTATTACTGGTGGGATGGATTGAAAAGAGATATTGCTGATTTTACTATGAAGTGTTTTACTTTTTAGTGGGTTAAAGCAGAGTGGAAGTTACCAAAAGGGATGCTTAACCCTTTTCCAGTGCCAGAGTGGAAATGGGAAAATATATCCATGGACTTTGTTTTGGGATTACCGAATACATCTCGAGGTAATAATAAAATCTGTGTTATTGTTGATCGCTTGACTAAATTTTCTCATTTACTTCCTATTCGAGATACTTTATCACTAGATAAACTTTCTCAATTGTATCTTAAAGAGATAGTCAGGTTGCATGGATTTCCCCTATCCATTGTATCTGATCGTGATCCTAGGAATACTTCTAACATTTGGAAAGTCCTTTAGAAGTCATTTGGTACTGAATTAAATTTTAATACAGTTTTTCATCCTCAATCAGATGGGCAGTCAGAACGAACAATTCAGAATTTGGAGGATATTCTATGTGCTTGTTGGATGGATTATTAGGGAATTTGAGACCAACATCTTTCTTTGGTTGAATTTTCATATAATTGCAATTTTCATTCCAGTATACAGATGGCACCGTTTGAGGCATTATATGGGAAGCGGTGTCAAACTCCAGCTTTTTGGGATGAAGTCGGTGAAAGGAAGCTGATGGGGACAGAATTGGTAGAAGAGATGGCAGAAAAAGTTAAGTTGATTCAGAAACACATGAGAATAGCTCAGAGCAGAGCGAAAAGTTATGCAGACAACAGGAGTAAGGATATATCTTTCAAGGTAGGTGATCATGTTTTTCTCAAAGTTTCACCGTGGAAAAGTGTGATGTGATTTGGTAATAAAGGAATGATGACCCCAAGGTTCATTGGAACATATGAAATTCTGGAGAGAGTTGGTTCAGTTGCTTACCGAGTGGCTTTACCTTAGAGATTATCTCAGGTACACAATGTTTTTCATGTTTCGATGTTGATAATGTATATGCCAGATCCATCTCATGTTTTTATCCCAGAGGTAGTTCAGTTGGAAGAGAATCTCTCTTTTGAAGAACAACCAGTCCAAATTCTTGACCGAAGAGAGAAAGTGTTGCGAAATAAGGTAATTCACCAGGTAAAGGTCTTAGGGAAAAACCATATGGTTGAAGAGGCAATATGGGAATCTGAAAATTCTATGAGGGATAAATACCCCCACTTATTTTGGTAAGTGAATAAAATTACAAGGACGCAATTCTAAAAAGGGGGGAAGGATGTAACATCCTAGGTAAATAAATAATAATACATTTTCATATTTATTAATATTTATGAATTAAATATTTATTTTACATTAATGGTGTTTCTATGTTCGATAGCGTACTCGATACGCTACAAAGAGTTTCTTTGAAATCTTACGTTGCACACTAGTAATAAAATAATATTATTTTAAATGGTAGTTAACATGTAGTTGTTGTATTGGAGGAAATGAATATAAATAACTAAAATATGATTATATATGTTTGTTAAATGCTTTTACATTTATCCAATAAAGGATGAAGTCTTAAAATACAAAAACAATTAAATTTTAGGCATAGATACTCTAATATTCACTACAAGGTCAAATTATCACCTTTCAATGGAGAACCCTCTTAAAATATGGTTTTGGTCACACTTTTACATTCTATTGGACCAAATTAAATCCTTCTTTAGAATCAAGACATCAAAATTTACTTTGTGTAAATTTTTTGTATTTTTCCGACAAAGTTCATTTTTTTAATGAATAGTGAAAAATGTTTTATTTTAATTAAAAAAACTATTTAAATCTAATTTATTTATATGAATAGATTATATTTTTATTTTATATTAATGTGAAATAATAATATATTTTTATCATTTAATCCAATGGTGGTCATTGGAATTAATTTCACTTTGGAATTGGACTTAAACTAGTATCAATCTTTTGATATATATTGTTTCCTAAAAAAATTCTATTTGTTTTGACAGTGGGAATTAATTATTAAATTAATAAATGTAACTTATATTATTTTAATTTTTTAAAATATACATCATTTTTCAATTAGGAATATGAAATATAGCTTTGGGTGATGTTTTGGTATTTTTCTTAAAAACATAAATTTTTGTTGAATAGTGAAACCACTAAGTGGTACTTAAAAAAATAATTTTTTTGTTTAAATGAAATGTTACCACCACTGTGTTTTGAATTTCAAAAATACGACATAAATGGTTGTCATTAAGAAGTAAAATGTGGTTCAATGGGGTTAAAATAATTTTTGGTGAATAGTAACTTTTAAGTTTTTAATCGCGATTAGAGGGAATTAGTGTAATTTAAGGTAAAAACAATGTTTTAATAATATGAAATGAACTTTACACATGTCATACCATTATTGTATATGTCATGTGAGACCAATAAAATCCATGGGTCAACTTGGAGACCCCATGGATCCACTTTGGTAGGAAAATGACATTAATAACTTTTTATTTAATGTTAAAATAAAAATGTTGCAAACATGTGTTGTTTTAATAAAACAATTTTTCAATGGGGTTATACAAGTCATATTTTTGCCTATAAATATTCATTAGAAATATAAAAATATATCCTACATCATAGTATTTTTTTTTAATTTTTAGACATTATATAAATTAAATTATTTATGACACCATGATGATGCATCAATTACCCCATTATTTAACGATTTAAATAAAATGAAAAGATAATGTAAATTATGAGACCTAAACTTGTCAAAAACCTATTGGATTGGTGGATTTAGAACTCTTATCACCTTATCCTAGAAATTTATAATTGTGGGACCTTTAAAATCCGAAAATCATTTTATAATAATGTAACCTTTTATATCATTTCAAGAGTGCCCCTCCTCTCCCATTATAAAATGCCCCCACCTCTACCACCTTACCCCTACCTCTCAAGCCTTTGGATCGGCCAAAACCTACCCATTATGTCTCTCCACATCCCTGTATTACTCATAGTAGACTCACTTTGGGCATAAGTCTTTCCGAGGAAACCTTTGACCTCAAATCAAAAAGAGTTACCTGATTTAATGGTAGTGTCTTCTCTTGTGTTATTATGTTTTATTTTTCTTCTCCAACTGCATAAACTATTTTTATTACATTAGTTTATAAAAAAACCAGTATATTTATTATACTAGGATGTTTTTATGAGAATTATTAGAGATAAACCTACACACACCTTAAACTAATGGTTAAATAACATACTGTTTCTGTGGTTGGTGATTTTCTGCCTCACGAAACGATGATGGTTCAATCTTATTTTAACACCTTTCATGGTGTCCATTAAGATGTAACTATATTTATATATGATATATATTATGATTATGTTTTCCTTATGCTTCTGTATTATTCATTTGTGGCATACCTTTATGGTTTCCATTGTGGGTAAACACGATAATTTCATTTTAGGAAGTGCGGACTACCGCCCCCTCAAAGTGATTTGATTCGTTAATGCCATATGTGGGACGTATAAATGATGGAGATAATGATATTATACATGATATTATACAGGATGTATAATATACATTTATATAATTATGATTTCACTCAATTAAATATGAAATAAAAATGAAAGTAGTGTTAATGCGTACCTATGGCTTACCGTCTCCATGAACGATGCATTTCATTTCTTAACTCTAAATGTTATGTACTAATATAAATACATGTATATTCTAGATATATATGATATATATGATATCCAAATTATGAATATCATTCTGGATATAATGAACCTTTGACCACGTGAACAACGTGTAATTGTATGAAGTCCATTTTTGACATAAGTACCAAATATCAACAAAACAAACATTATTAAATTAAATGATTAAATAACATTTATAACATGGCAATAAGTTATATAAAAATAATATTAAACTTGAAAAATTTTCTTAAGCAAGTAGAAAATAACATTAGTTTATTATTCAGGAGATTAAAGAGAAATCAAGTCACGTCGGACATGAGGTAAGGGACTTCGTCTCAATCTCCTTTCATTGAGAAATATATTGTTCTAATACAAGACTTTATTTTATACGGTGTATAAACTCATTTGACATTTAATTTTATACAAAAGGAATCTTTTTGTACGAAGCATTTTACAAAACATCAAAAAGAAATGATTCTTTTAATGTGCGTGGTGACAATGACCTTTTCCACCACTGCGAGTATTGTTTGGACTTTGGCTTCCTCAAAAAGCCCTAATATTTTTAAAAGTAAATAAAAACCATATAATATTTTATGCATTTTGGTGTTGAAATTTTTTTTTTCTAATGTATTTGTTATGACAATATATTTTAGAGATATATTTTGATCGATATGTGGAAATGTTTTCTTTCCATTATATTTTTTTTATTTCTTATAATTTTATAATGGTACATGGACATTTGATGGGTGGTTACATGATAAAACATATGACGGGTGGTGCTGTGAATACCAGGACGGGTGGTAACATTATAACCTCCAATGCATTGGGTATGGAAGTTGGCCATATGGCTATTCCATTAAGTGATATGTGTGGAAGTCAACCACATGGTTATTCCATTTACGTATGATTATGTCCCAAGTTACCTTTATATGATTTGTGTTCTTTATAGGGGATTGATGTTAATCTATTGGTTACAAAACGTTAAGTAATGATCTTTTATTCAGTAAAGTGTATTTACTACTTCATAAAGGTGAAAAGCAATAGTTTGATAATGTATTCAGGGTTTACTTGTTGTTTTGAAAAAATAATAGTTTTCCTTCTTTGTGTATCCCTTACTGGGATTTTTATGCTTATCCCATGTTTTTTGAAATGTTTTTCATAGGACATAATGTGGAATAGGGTCAATGATGGGATCAAGGAAAAGGCATGCTGTCTTAAACATGGAATCAGACATGAATCTTTTTTTGAGAGTTCATGTTTTGTAAAAAAAGGAAAATTTGTAGATGTTTTTACTGTGTAATCTTTTGAGATGTAATAGTTATGATCTAATTCTCTAAAACTATAAACCTAAAAAGATCCTCAATGTGAATTATTCATTTAACTCAATATTAAGTAAGGATTAAGGTCGGGGCCTTATAGTAAGGGTCGGTCTAAAGATAAAATGTGTCTAGCCAAAGTGATACCTCAATCATTTCAAATACATTACATGAAATCCAATTCTTCGAAAGAGAATATTCACAAATTACAATTATCACATAAAATTCATGCTTCCCTCAAGAAGGTGTGGGTATTATGAGGAATATGTAAAAGTGGTTTAGAATACTTCACAGGATTGGAAAAATATTTTGAGTTATTGTTTCATGGTCATGGATTTCAAAATTCATTCATACTCATAAAATTGATTGAAAATCCAATTCAAGAAAAAAATCACATCAAAAATCATTTAAAATTCATTATTTCAAAAATAATTTCAACTCTCTCAAAATAAATTGATGTGGGAAAAGTGATAAGAATATTTGTTAAAGCTCAAATATCCCAAACATATAATAAACAAAAACAAAAATCACACAAAAATAGCTAAGATAGATGACACTCCCCCACATTTAAATTTAACTACCCCTCATTTCAAATCAACAAAATATAAATATAAACGTAGAAAATCCAAGGGAAGGAAAGATATAACCTAAAATTATTTTTGAATTCGATTCCTTGAGTTGAGCTCCTAGGATCTACCTCTATAAGACAACCATAAAGTAATGAAAATAAATAATAAAAATAAATAGAATGTGGATAGAAAAGAGATAATTCTTAGTTTAGACCCCCAAGAGGGTGCTAGGTTTTTACTTCCCCTAGTCAGGCAGTTTCAGTGGATTATCCTCAATCAAAATGTGGGTTTGGTTTACTTTAGATGAACCACCACATGATATTTTTTCCAATATCCATGAGTAAAACTTGAAACTAGAGAACACCAAATAAAATAAGAACGTTCCCAACCCCCAATAAAAAATAAAGATGAAATTTTATGTTTGAAGTGGGAGGGAATAAAAGATAAGCATGCTCCCTATTAACATCGGTGATATCCTCTTCTATATGGTATGAATTTTTTTTTGAGGAGGTTGTCGCACCACCATCTTCCCTCGATCTTCTTTTTTAATCAACAGTACTTGAGTGGTCTTTTATTTAACATCCACAGTCTTTATTATTTGTGCTGTATCATAAATTTCAACGAACGATAAGTCAGAAAGTAATTCAGTTTGAATAACATTAAAACACAATGAATCAATAAATAAATGTTCCATTTCAAGTTAGTCAGCATAGAAATTGATCTCTTCAGGCATGCCCATTGGAAACTCAATCTTAGTAGTTGAATCTTATTCATTATATTCCAAAGCAAGAGATAGGTAGAAATTTTATAATGTTTCATCATCAAGGATGGGAAGATAATGTTTTAATTTATCTTTGACAATGTTATTCTATGATTATTCTAAATAATATTGATCTCCAATGAGTGCATCAGGAGGAATGAGTACTTTTGGGACCTCATCGAGCAATGTTTGAGTGCGGGATGATGTGATTAGTTTCTTTAGAAGTTCTTTTTGACCTTCCTTAGGTTTTTTATCATAATGAATGATTGGTGAAATCAATTTCACAAGTCATTCTAGAGTAGGTTCTGGATCAGGATTGGATTGCTCTTGGGAAGTATGGACATATTCTATTATCTTTTCAATTTGAATCATTCTTAATTATATGGCCTCTTTATGTTAATTAACCTGAGATTTGTTGGACTCTAAAGCAGGTTCCTCTTGTTGGTGTTGAACCTGTGATTTTTTATTCCATGCATAGTAATTGTAGTTTGGATACATCATGGATATTTTACTTTTCTTTATTTTTTAAATGAAAATCTATGTACAAAGTGAAAATTGAAAAAGAAAAGTAAACTTCTGATTGGATCCCCAAAAACGGCGCCAGTTTTGATAAACGCCTATCGTAGGGCGTGGAAAAAGAATATTTTAATGTTTTCCTATTTTAATATAGAGGATGACTAGGTTCGTCTCACTTGAGGAGCTTTCACAGTTCTATCACCTACTTAATTTAATTCACCTAAATTAATTCTTTTTGTTATTTTATATTTTATGAAATAAATGGAATTTAATTAAATAAATGAAATTCATTAATCATAAGAAACTAAAAATTAATTCTAAATTGCCATGCAATGCTAAATAGAATGTAATTAGAGAAGAATGAATGTACTCCTGAGAGAACATTCATCGAGCACCTTCATTAGACAGCTTCAAATATATTTTGTGAACACACCCCATCGTATGAGTGCACACCTTATTCTACCCTGGTTATTAATGAAAATTCTACTTAGAGTTCTTCAATGACATCCTCCATCCACCTCCTCAATCGAGGGAAATGGTTGTAGATTAATAAGTTCATCATTAGACAACCACAACGAGGATTACACCCACAATAAATTATCCCAAGAAATAAATCAAATAATATTAAAAACATGGTCTTTGGTTCAGGAACATGATTAATCCCTCAGGATATTCCTCAGGTTAGTTACTCAAGATCATGAGTATTATAGTTCATGAAGGTAATATGAGAGTAAGAAGAAAGGGTGGGTGGGTGGACACAATAATAAAAACAATGTATGACTTTATTTGAAATCTAAATTACGATTGAAAACTATAACAAAAATAAATAAATTAAAAATTAATGTGGAAGATTTGATGCTGGCCACCCATGGTGGAGATCTCCTCATTGGTTCCTTGATGGAATGGATGGAGAATGAGATGATTTGGGAAGCAGTTGAGGGTTTCCTTTTATAGGTAGAAATATGTATTCCACAAGATTTTACATTCTTGAATCATTAAATGGAAGTATCACACGTTTCACCTTCTTCCAAGTTATTAAAAAATAAGTTGGTCATCCACCCTCCAAATTTCAGGTCGTTTGGACTCCAGATGAAGGAGTTGTGAATTTTTCATTGGCAGTTTCTGTTTCTGGACGATGCTTCTAGAAAGGTTCCTCCAAAAGTATGTTGTTCAATGGATGTATGAATGACTTCAAACCTCCTCCAAATTTATTTTATATCTTTTCTTCCCTATCTTTGTGTTATCCCTTATTAAAACACCTCAATTGGATGTGTGAAGGCCTAATTGTGGTTCCAATATGGTGGTCAGGTCCAGGCTGTCCGCCTGAAAAATGTTCAACTTCAATGAATTATTATGCCCTTTAGATGGCCAAATCAGCTCCTTTTCCAAAATATAACGTTTTAGTAAATAAAACCTGGATTCTAGAAAATTTAATCACTTAATTTAGAATTATATGTTTCATTAAATGACTAAAATACCATTGATGTAAAAATTTGTCTAAAATCTAGAATTAACCGTAATTTGCAATAATGTTCAAATTACCACTATATCCTAAAAATGTGACAATTAACCAAAAAATAGAACTACAATGATATATAAAACAATTATTTATGGTATTAAATATATGAAAATGTGATATTAATCACTCCCCCACACTTAAACATTTCACTCTTGGGAAATCATCTTACATCCAAATCAAAATCCACACAACAATCAAAAATGAGAAAATAACAATGATCTTGTCCAAAATAGAATTCCATAATGTATCATCTATAAAAAACAATTCTATATCATTTTAATTTCATTAATTAATGTTTTTTCTGCCTCATAAATCAATCCATGTCCCAATCACAACCTACCTCACATTCAATTTTATATCACTCGTCACATATGATAAATTGATTCTATAGTTATGCTCATACTTGGAAATCGCATGTATCACCCTAGTTTTGTGAAAATTTTTATTTCTCCACGTCATGAAACATGAAAATGAATTCAATAATTAGGAATTTAATGAATTTTTCAAATGATTCTGTGGCTTAGGGTTTTTGGGGAAATGATTGAAACATAGAAAGAGGAGGTTGGACTCTTATGTACAATGCATGATTAATTCACTTGAAAACACATGAAATTCCTATCCCTCATCCCGCTTTAGAATGTTAAAAACAACCCCACACCATTTTTTGACATGGTACATGAGCCATGAAGTTATTATAATGAATGATATCATCTATTTTCTCCTTTTTTTTACAATGCTCCAGAAAGGCACACCTTTTTTCTGTTTTTTTCTTTTTTTGGAGGATGAGATAAAAATTGAATTCAATGAATGAATGAAAATTCTTGACCTTGATTTTTGATTGGTACATGATTCATAAAATAATTTACAATGTCCAATTCAATATCATCTCCATTTTTTCATTTTTTTAAAGGAGAAATGGATGAAATAATTAAAGCACAACAAAATGATGACAGATGCACAATTCCCTTATTATACACTGCCAAAAATATTAACACACACTATGAAATACCCCTAAATGATAGACATCCCAATTAACACACATGAAATTCCCTTCCCTCAAACTGAAACATGATATATCCAAGAAAAAAATTCTAAAAGTGCGGGTTGATAAGGAAAATTGGTGTGTAATGTGGCTTAAACCTGTAAAGAAATTCATGGAATATAATGGCTTAAAAAGGATAAATGTAAATGTGGGTCTCAAGATAAAATGTGACTAGACAAATGGATGCCTCATTCATTTCAAATATATTCTATGAAATCCAAGTCTTCTAAAGAGAATATTCCAAAATTCTGGTTCTCACATAAAATTCAAGTTTCCCATAAGAAGGTGCGTGTATTTGGAATAATATGTAAATGTGGTTTAGAATACCTTACAGAAGTGAAAAAATATTTTGATTCAGCGTTTCGTGGTCATGGATTTCAAAAATATGTCAAACTCATAAAAGTGATTGATAACACAATTCAAGAAAACGGTTTTCACATCAACAATCATTTAAAATTCATTATTTCAAAAATCATTTGAACTCTTTCAACATAAATTTATGTGTGAAATGTGATTAGAATATTCATTAATGCTCAAAATTCCAAAAAATATAATTAACAAAAAAAAAGGCACACTAGAAGAACTAAGCATGTTGACACTCCCCCACACTTAAATTTAACCACCCCTCATTTCAACTCAACAAAATATAAATATAATGGTAGAAAATACAAGGGAAGGAAAGATACAACCTGACATTATTTTTAATGTGGAAGCCTTGAGTTAAGCTCCTAGAAGCTACAACATTATTACTACAACTACATAATGAAAATAAATAATAATAATAAATAAAAATTAATACAAAGGGAATATAAATGAGATAATGTTTGGATTAGACCCACAAGTAGGTGCTAGGTTTTTACTGCCCCTAGTTAGGCAGTTTCAGTGGATTATCCCCAATCAGAAGGTGGGTTTGGTTTCTTTGAGATGAACCACCACATGTGATTTTTCCTAATATCCATTAGTAAAACCTAAAAGTAGAGAAAACCAAAGAATATAAGAACTTTCCAAGCCCCCAAGAAAGAATAAAGATAAAATTTTAGTTTGATATGGGAGGGAATAGAAGATAAGGCTGCTCCTTATTAACGTCAGTTGTGTCCTCATACATATGGTATGCCAATTTTTGTTGAGGAAGTAGTCACACCACCATCTTCCCTAACTATTCTTCTTCAATAACCACCACTTGATTGGTCACTTCTTTAACATCCACATTATGCTCTATTTTTGATGTATCAGAAATATCAATGAAAGAGAAGGAAGAAAATAATTCAGGTTGTATATGATTATAACATGATGAATCAATAAATAAATCATGATGTTCAAGTAAGTCATCATGGAAATTGATCTCTTCATGAATGAGAATTGGAAACACAATATCATCAGGTCAATCTTCTTCATTATCATCCAAAGAAAGAGAGAGGTAGACAGTTTCATGATGTTTCATTATCAAGGATGGGACGATCATGTTTTATGTTATCTTCGACAATGTTATTCCAGGATTCTTCCAAATAATGTTGATCTCCCATGAGTGCATCAGTAGAAATGTGTACTTTTAGGACATCCTGGAGCAATGGTTGTGTGCGGTATGATGTGATTAGTTCTTTTAGAAGTTCTTTTTCACCTGCTTTAGGTTATTTAACATAAAAAATGATTGGTGAAATCTCTTCCATAACATGTTCTAATTCAGGTTCTGTCTCAGGTTTGGATTACTCTTGGAAAGTATGGACATATTTTGATAGCCTTTCTATTTGAATTTTTTTTCCTTCTATGGCATCATTAAGATCAATCACCTGGGCTCTATTTTACTCTAAAGAAGCTTCCTCTTGTTGTTTTTTCACCCGTGAGTTTAAAATTCCATGCGTAGTAACTGTAGTTTGGATACATCATGGAAATATTAATTTTTTTAAATTTTTTTGAAAAAATGAAAATCTATCTACAATGAGGAAATTGAAAAGGATATGTAATCTACTTATTGGATCCCCAGAAAAAGTGCCAGTTTTGAAACATGTTTATCATAGGGCTTCACAAATGTTTTTATTTCTGTTTTCTTAATGCAGTATAGTGGGTGACTAGGGTCGTCTCACTTGAAGAGCTTTCTCAGTTCGTTCAACAACTTAATCTAATTCACCTAAATTACTCCGTTTTTTTATTTTTTATTTTATGAAATAAATGGAATTTAATAAAATGAATTAAATTCCTAAATCAGATGAAACTAATATTTAATTCTAAATTACCATGAAATGTTAAACATAATGTAATTATAGAGGAAAGGAAGTTCTCCCGATAGAACTTTCCAGGAGAACCTCCATTGGCCATCTTCAAATATTCTAAGTGAAAACACTCCATAATATGTGTGCACAACATATTCTACGCTAGTTATGAATGAAATGTATACTTACCGATCTACAAGAACACCCTCCATCGACATCCTCAATCGAGGGAAAATGGGTGTAGATTAAGAAGCTAATCATTAGACCACCACAATGAGGATTACACCCACTATATATTATTCTTAGAAATAACTCAAAGAATATTAAAAACATGTCCTTGGGTTCAAGAACCTGATTACTCCCTTGTGATATTCCTCAGAGTAGTTATTCATGATCATGAGTATTATATTTCACGATGGAATGATAATAGGAGGAAAAGAGGGTGGATGGCTGGACAAATAATAAAAACAACACATGAATTTATTTGAAATCTAAATTACAATTGAAAAAAAAAACAAAAATAATGAAAATAAATAAATTAAAATTAAATGTGGAAGATTTTTAGCATCATTCCCTTGGTGGAGATCTTTTCCTTGGTTCCTTGAAGGAAATGATGTAGGATGCGATGATTTGGGAAGGAGGTGAGGGCCTCCTTTTATAGGTATATATCTTTATTCTGAAAGATTTCGTGTTAATGACCCATTAAATTGATGTTTCACAGATGGACCCTTCTTAAAATATTTTCATAGATAATTTTTACGTTCATCATCCAAATTTAAGATCATTTGTACACCGGATGAATGAGTTATGAATTTGACATTGGTGGTTTCTGTTTCTAAATGAAGCTTAAAAGATGGTTAATCCAAAAGAATGTAATTCAATGGCCACCATAATGACATCACACCTCCTCAAAATTTATTTTAGAGATGTTACTATCTATCCCACAGCTATCCTAGGTGGAAACACCTCAATTGGATATGTGTAGGCCGATTGGTGGTTCCGTTATGGTGGTGGGGTCCATGCTATCCGCCCGAAATTTTTTCCAACTTCATTGAATTGTTATACCCTATAGATGGAGGAATAATCTTTTTGTCTAGAAGAAAAACTTGAAGGAAATAAAATCAGGATTCAAAAAAAAATTGAAAAACAAAATTTGGACTTATATGATTCATGAAATGACTAACATACCCTTGATGTAAAATATGTCTAAAATCTAGAATTAACAGCCTTTTGCATTTATGTTCAAATCACAACTATAACCTAAAAATTTGACAATTACCAATAAAATAACAATATGATGAGATTAAAAACAATGGTTTTCAGTATAAAATATATGAAAATGTGTTCTTCATCATTGATATACCATAAAGCATACTTTCAGGTGATTTACTATGATAATTTCATAGGGTAAGTTATGGGGTAACATATGAGCATGATGTAAATACATTATTCATGCATTCTAATCACATTTTATTTAATGGAAAACTAGTTTATAAGGAATCATATGTGACATCGTGAAACAATCCATGAATTAAATGTTTTAAAAATATTCCCTGTTAATTTGGAGTTATTTTTCACATTGGAAATAATTTACCATGTGCCTAATTAGATAAAAACCATAGTAGATTTAGATATGTATGATGTTCTTATGGGGTTTTTACGATTGTTATTTTCACATTCATTGGGTACTATATGATTAAATACTACATAGAGCCCAAGATAATAACATTAATTATATAAGTAAGCACTAACATTGAGATATTCTGTTTGAGTGTGTGTTGTAGGATGATTCACTACTGACAATAATATATCATTTTCCATCTGTTTCATTATGAGGCACTGACATGCCATGGTGAGAAGAAAAATCCAACCCAAATATCAGTTTCTTCCACCACCTGTGGATATACCATTGAGGAGAAATTTCATTTGGCTACCTCTTGTGATTATTATCAAGAACTCTATATGATGACTTTTTTCATGGAGTTAAGTTTTAATATAAAAAAATTGATTAATTATTTTACAGTATATATTATTGCAGGTATATTGATTTAACTAATCATGGATTAAATTTCTTAAAAAATTTCATTTCATTATTTAAAAATTAAATTTACATAAGAAACATAATATTTTTATCATAGCTTTACCATGTATTTTTAATATTGAAACTCTGTGTAAAATAAAGTGTTGATGATATAATGGAAAAAATAGATCATTGTACTGTGTTTAATAGTTTAGTGTGTTTCATTAAATATGACAGTCATGTAGAGCTATTATTACATCATATATTTCATAGAAAATGACTATCAAGTAATGGGATTAATCTCATATAGAATTTCTATATTAATCACATATGGGCCACTCACTCACCCTATGAATTTACCTAGGTGAAAAAATAATATGAATATTTAAAACAATCATAATTTGGGATTTTATACATCATATAATGTTTATCATGTGGATTTTTTGGGTAAATTCCATATAATATTTGTATTAATGTTACCCCAATTATCTAGAATATGTTTTGATAACATCTTAATCTTGGTTATTTATATCCAAAGCTGGAATAAGGATACACAATGCATATTTCATGTGAATTTAATCTTATGGAATAGATTATTGAAAGCTATAGAATACATAAAAATGTGATTTATTTAAATCATATATATATTCCATGTGAGAGACCATGATATCCCTCATGGCACCTACCACAATATTTACACATATACAGGATTTGGAAGCATGTATTTAATTATATAATGGGTTTTTGTATCGTAATCCATTGATGTCCATGTTTGAATAGGTAATCTACCCCATTATTTTTTGTTTTCATAGAATATCCATAATATTTATGACTTTTAATGTATATATTTTATTGTTTCTATGTATATTGTTCTATTTTTATTCCATTTTGGGTTTTTTGAGGATATATGGGTATTGGAGTAATATTTTAGAGGTTGAAGATTTTAGTGGTATGTATTTTGGCTAAAACTGGGCCAAATTCTATATGATGTTTCTAGTAGTGGGCCTTGTAATTTAGTATATTCCACCAGTTTGTTGGTGGCTAAGGGGGAATTACTTCATTCATCATAGGGACACTGGTTGGTCAATGGTTCCCACATGAGTGTTTCATTAATGTAATTTTAATCATTTTACTCCAATATAATTACTAGACTATCATTCAATAAATTTTGAACACATTTTAAATAGAACCTCATTGATAGGACTCCCTTGGAACTTTAAGATTCATCATAATATCCTCTTAGGTACATGGAGTATAAATTAAAACTTGGGAACCTGTAATGGTATGATCCCACCATTCTAAGCTTAATCCTCATTCTTTCTCTATAATTGATCATGGATCTAAGAAATATATTCTTTGATCTACGAATATTCATCCAAATATAATTGATAATTCATGCACGATTAATAAATTTGGGTTTGATTATGAGAATTTGTAACATATCCTTGATAGATCGTAGATCTTTCATTAGAGAAAAATCTCTTTTTTTTAATTAAATATTGATTAAATCTCCTTGAATTTTATATTCCTTGAATCATCAATACAGAAACTCTCATTTGTTTCATTGGTTCTTAGTCTAGTGAATGTTTGTGCATAATCATGATCTGGCCATTACCCTATAGCGTATCATGAAAAATTTCATTTACACACTAATGGTAGGAAGTCCTTATAATCTTAGTCCCTTTTATGGAGTTGTTTTTCATAATTTTCTTTTGGGTATGTTCCTATGGTCAAGACCATTTCATGATCTATTATGTTTGGAGAGTATGGGTAGACTATGTGTCCTTTATTAGTATGTATTGTTATTTCCTTTCTATAATTGGGATTATATGTTGTTTTTTCATTGTTAGGGAATATTCCATATGCTATATATGTTCCATTATATATTCTGAAACACTTTTCAATTTCTTATAGTTAGTGGAATGTTAATTTTTGATATATTTTTCTTTACTTTTCCATGAATCAACTTCATATTTATTTATATCTAATGGAACCTTTGTTCAAGTGTTCTAGATGAAATGTTTCCTTAAAATATGTTGTCATCCCTTTATAAGTGGAGAATGTAAGACATGACTCAAGGAATGTAGATGTAGATATTGGATGGACTATTCAAAACAAATTCAAGAGATTATACCATGAGATAAGGACCAAAAATTACCTTGGAAGAGGGATCATATGTTTATATTATATACCTATGGGGGAAATCATTAAGTATGTGTAGAGTTCCATTGTTTGGGACATGGACAGAATTTTTCCTATCACAATATATAAGGTATAAATGAGTCGTGTATGTGACATTCACATAAAATAGGGTATGTAGTTGTTTACTAAATATGTAACATGTGTTTTACATAAATTTTAATTGAGTAACATAACACGATGAATATTATGTGATGAATAAAAATTGAATTATTTCAACATTGCACTGAATTAGGTACGGTCCCGGTATGTGGGAGCCTGGTTGGCACATGATTTCATGGTATGTGATTGGTTGTATTATTAAATTTTCATTTTCCTTTCAATTTGGACATACACCAATGTGGACTTCCCAGGTATGTTGTGAGTGAATATTCTAATAAAATGAAGAGTATGGTTGATTATGTACAACAAGTTGATAGAAATTTGGAGTAGAGTGGGATTCATCTACTCAAGTGGGAGGTCTTTTGATGATGTTATACAATTGTGGATGGAAAATACATTTTAGCACATCATGCTTCAAGACCATGAGTGAATATCATGAATGTTGAAAGGTGGGTCATACCATTATATTTTATTCTAATGTGTCATATAATTATTCAATAAGGTCATTTTATAGTGAAAGTAGGGGTCTTTAGTAGACAACCACAGAACTATATACCTTGGTGACTCATACATGTTATGAACTTAAGAGGAAATGTCGTGCTCTGAAGACTAGTACAGTGCATACAATGGAAGAGGTTCTAGATGTTGGTAGATAAAAGCCATATATAATTAACAAGTAAGATTTTAATTAAATCTATTTAATTTACTATTTTAATTGAAATAATATTTTCCCATTATTTTATGTTGTATCCATTCATTTTTGGCATAGATATACTAGATTAGTTATCTTCCGAGTTTCTCTTTCTTGACATGGACATGGAAAATAATGCAGACCATATCATGCAATTTACAGAGTTTCCTATACTTATTGTCATCTAGACACATCCATTAGAATTTATCTTATTAATGATGACTAATTTTATGTGATATAAAAAATGGATAGGTTGACTAGTTATTGAAATCATAACAGTAGCTAATAGAGATGAGTATCATTCATCGTGCCTATATGAGACAGGTCAACTATAAAGACCCAAAATTTCTGTATATTTTTTTTAAATTTTATGGGGTTATAAAGAGAATAAATTTTTTTTGGAACATGATTCCTAGGCCTAGTGTGTCTTGAATGATCCGTCAAAAAAATGTTACGATTTAAATAGTTCACGTGATCAATTTTCCTAAAAAAGTGGAATAACTCTTTAATGGTTTCCTGGATTAGAAATCTGGGGGAATCGTTGCGTTAATGGTAGCGGGCTTAACCTAGCCACGACATATGTTTAGTCAGCGCAAGCCTTTAGTGAGAAAACTCAAAAATGGAATAACGGTAAATAAAATAATAAAATAATTTTTATTTCAATTTCTTATACATCACAAAAAGTTACTCAGATTAGATATCAGATACAACCACTAAGCTCGTAAGGGTATTATTTCCTTACGCAGTTCTTAACATTGGTGGGTGTGATCCAACAGTGGAAGTTAGTTTTTGGTTTTAAGAAAAATAATTAATAATTATTTTATAATTATATTATTTAACTCCTAAATGGAAACTCTGATTAGAAATCTGAGAGTACCGTTCATCGCGTGAGGTCATGTTCTCCTTAGGCTGAGCCTAACCTCCACCGGCACAGGTTGAGGGTGACTATTAATAATTTTGAAACTTTTAAGGTACATTGAGTAAACGTGCGAGCGACGATTTGAATCTTTTGAACCGGTGCTCGGAATAAAAATTCAATGGAACCATTGAATTCTCACCACCGAGATAGGTGAATCATAACATCAACTGTCAAGGATTGGATGAAAAAGATAATTTTTGGACATCACATAAAAATATTAAAACAACTCGATGAGTTATTTTATTTATTACATTGTTACCGATGAGTGATGATGTATGGACAACATGGTTGTCCAATCATTTAATGGTCGGTTACACATGTTTATGTAATTTCCCCATTATGAGATTAATGGGTTCACTAATTAAAACCATTAAGAAACCACATTAATTGTGAAACCAGTTAAACTCCCCTTTTTTATTTAAACACGAGGCTGGCCTGTGTTTTGGGAAACCATGAGAGAATTCATGATGAAGTGCTGGAGACGTCTCCCACCATCATAGATCCGAGCATCGTAACCTTTCAAGATTCAGTCCGAAGATCAAAAAATTCAAATGAACATGCTTCAATCATGGACCAATCTTCATCATTTTCAACATATTCCAATGTATTCAAGGTAGGGGGATTTATGTGCTCAATTTCTCCCTCATTTTGTCCTTGAATATTATCAATAACATCAGCTAATCGTCTAATGGTTTGATCTGTGTTTCATTCAAGAATGTGGGAGGATTGATCGAGTTTTCTTTATGAGGTTTTATGTAAATAATATTCCTTCTCATGTTATAACTCTAATGTGGAGGGTTTTGGCTGAAACGAACATGGCCCAAACTCTTCGCCGAACTTGTTCTTGATGTGTTCTTCATGACCGAATGAGTAACATGGAAGAAAGAAAAAACAAGGAGCCACGCATTGATGGAAACTCCCTAGGAGACCCGTTAGCATAGTCAAAAATTAAAACAGCCCTCTTGATCATCACCGGAGGCCCGTGGATGCCCACTGGCGTGGAAGCACCAACAACTGGAGGAGGTGGCGGTCAGCTCCTATCGGTTTCAAGGGGATGATAGTGCGTGAAGGTGCCTCTGCAGATAGGGGTGTCCGACCGATGCCGGCAACGTTAATGATAGAAGCACTCTGTGGAAGAGGGTCATGGCTTCGATCCACATCGAAGGGTGGACATGTGCCCTACGGGTTCTGCAGATGACCGGTCTATGGGGAGAATCTAGGTCAAGCGGCCCCCAATATCCCCATAGATTGAAGGAACCAAAAAAATAAGTCGTTTGGTATAGGAGTGGACCCCCAAACTAGCTAGTGGGTCTGGTAGTTAGGGGGCCCATCGGGCCATCCCCAGCCTAGTGGGAGGGGCCAAACCTAAGGCCTGACGGGCCGGACCAGACCAAAACCCCCTTATGACCCAGTTTTGCTTCAATTGACATATCTCTTTAACTAAACATCTGTATGATGAATCTTCTATTATTATGGGACACTTAGGATGAGATGGTCCATTTGAAATATTCCACTTGAGTTTTGGATAATGTTAGAATATGATCAGGTTGGATAGAACCTGAATCCAACCAGGCCCTCATCACTAAAATGCCTATAACATACAGAACAATTGTCTGATTGACGTGTCACATATTGTGTTGGAATCCTTATGAAAAGATGGTTTCTTAGTTTACTACTTCATGGGATATAGTGGTTGTTGAAAAATATTTGATGTCTTGTCGATAATATCCTTTGAAATTAGGGTCTCTAATTATGGGAATCCAGTGGCTGGCTGTGATTTTAAAAATATATAGTGATCTTGTGTTGGTTTGTACCTATTGATTTTCTGTGGGTCCTCTCTTATCATTCCTATATGGGTCAGCGCTCAGTGATCCTATTTGGTTCAATGCCTATCGATCCTTTTGGGATCAGTGCTCAAGAATAATGTGTGGGTCATCGCCTAGCAATCATGTGTGGGTTAGCATCTAACGGTCCTATGTGATTCAGCATCTATCAATCCTGTGTGGGTCAGCAGCAGAGCCTCTCTATAGAATAAGATAATCTTGCTTACATCTAATCATACGTACTTATGTGATTATGTTATACCTGTTTTGAGATTAGTCCTTTTCTTTGTTCTTTATGAATGAGATCACTATTATTATTATTCCTTTGTAGAATTCGGAGAGAACTTCTGGGGTGTCGGGGTCCCTACTGAGTATTTTTATACTCACCCATGCATTGGCTTCACTCGCACATTATTGTGTCTTGTGAAGATGACGAGATTCTTTGACTGAGACTGAGGGTGCTAGGACATGACGGTGTACGAAGGTTACTAGCTGATGTGGAGATCCCCCCTGACGAGTTGTACCTTCCCTATAGGTAGGATCCTTAGAGGGAAACCTCAAGAAATGTTATTCCTTTTTCTTATACATCCATTTTAGTTGGCCTTATATTATGGCATGTTTTACTTTGAGTGCTTACTTTACCACTTAGTTGAGTTTTTTAGTTGAGGGTGTACCTTTCATCTTTAGTTGTGTATTTGTTGTGTGGAGTGTCCCTTGTCTGTGTGTATATATGTTTTGTGGAAATGATTTTACTTTTCAGGGATATGTCTTTCCGGTGCTAGTCACGAACCCCTAGACTATGGAAGGTGGGATTAGGGTATACATAGAATGGGCCCCAGAGGATGGTTCATGACAAAGTGGTACCAGAGGGAGGTCGTTTTGATTAGAAGAACTAAAATTCTATGTTTTCAATGGGGAAATAGTATTATGTTCCATGAGTTTGGATTTCTATACAGGGAGTCTAGTTTTGGACCAGCACCCAATGTATCCGTACAACAGGACCCTGAATTCTGATTTCCGACTCGTTACATGTAAAACTTGATTATGTGTGTTTTAGAAATCTGTTATTATATATTTTGAGTCAAATCACCAGGTGTAACTTATTGATTGTTGTTCATCCGGGTTCTCTTTCAAGATGCCTCTATGTGGACATCCAGCGATGATTTTAATGTGTGACCATGATGATGTTCTACAGTGTGATGAGGCTTTAGTACAAGGACAATTTCCCGATATGGTACCTTAGGATGGTGTCCTAGGGATACCCCTACCCATTGGTATCATTTAGTACCGACGTTATTGGACAAGGACACATATATTCTTAGTGCCTTACACGAGTTTCAATGACATATACCCCTCGGGTTCTATGGTGATCACAACTCATAGGTATCAGAGGACTATCATGGGGTGGTGATCAAGTTTCCATCTAGCTAGGGAACCATTATATCAGATGCTGGTCCTAGCTATGAGCATTATATGTGGCTCGGCAAGGCGATGGAAGGGGTTAGATTACCCATATCTTATAATTAGGTGACCGTTTCTGTGGACAGATCTTTAGAACCTTCCTTAGAGAAGGGGGTCTCTTTCCTTGAATGATTAAGGAGTTTGGATTCCCAAAATTTTTTATAGTTTTGACAGGATGACATGTCGTTAATGGAGTATTTATCTAGGTGTACTGACTAATCAACGTACTCAATAAATATGATATGACCAGCGCTTCAGCACTCAGACCTCCTAGCAAGTCATGTTTTGGGACATTCGAGCCAGAACAATTCCTATGCGCCTTCCTACATATGTTAGGGTTCTGGAGAGAACTTTTGTGGTTGAAAATTCATTAGCTGAGTAGATGCAGCCCGTTAATGTCATCAGTAGGAAAGTAGGAAAACATTGTCAAACATAATACATAGACCTGTAAAATGTTTTGGGAAGAGGAAGTGATAGGGAAAGTTGATTCTTTAGGGTGGAAAATGTGGAAGGGGAGGGTGGAGAGAAGTAGAAGGTTGTGTACATTTAGACATGTTATAACCACCGCCCCAATGTGGTTCCCACCATGATTAGGGAGCTGGAGGACATGGGAAGGGAGTAGCTGCATGTGGTCAAGATGTGTTGACCCAAGGGCTCCATGATTGATTTGATGTATGGTTTTTGTCTACTAAAAGCTACCTTAATTAATTGTCCAAGGTACTAATCATTCCTTCGGGTCAAGAATGTTGTTCAAGACATAATGTTTCTGGTTGAACTTTTGAATTGACCATTACGTCAGTAGATACCTATGAGAGGAGACATGATAATGAATCGTATGCAAAAAATGTTATCCATCCCTTGAGAAAAGAGTTTCAGTTGGATCTTCTTGGTGCTATCATCGAGGCCTTATGATATTAGTTTGGGTATGGACTTTTCATCCTTTGTACATGATATTATTGAATGTTTAAGGGAAAACTGTTGTGGTAGAACTACATCATTTAGATGGGGTTGTCCTTGGTTGGGGAAAACTGAAACTGATGTAGCAAATGATAAACTCATGCGTAGTAGTGTACGACTAATCACTCTTGAGTCAGCCAACCTTACCCTCGTGGAAGTATGTGTTTTGGGTTTTTTGTTCCAAAAAATAGTGGAAGAGTTCCGAAATATCCTTTATAAAGATGATTATAAGATTACCTCTCTATAGGGAGATGGAATTATTCATTTCATTGTACCAAATAATGACAGCAAGATCTACAATTTTATATCGGATGGCTCCTATGGAGCTCCAAGAGCATATATTATAGTCGGTAGAATAGTTTACTATTTACTCTAATCACAAGAGTCTCAGGTATATCTTCTTACAGAATGACATGAACCTGAGACAGTGGTGATGGTTGGTGTTCAACCAATACTATGACTTTGAGATGACCTATACTCTTAGGAATGGAAATTTAGTAGCAGGCCCACTCAGTAGGAGGTCAGGTCTACACCTACTGAGAGAGGCCACTGAGTAATTAGTCGCCTTACAAATATACTTCATATATAGTGATAGAGAAGCTTACCTATAGTATATGACAGTCACTCCCCCACTTCTTCAGCGAGTATGAGAGGCATATCATTAATATGTTGACTGTGAGGACTGGTGTACTCAGATATCCTTAAGACGTGCTCCTAATGGATTTTATGCATGTGGAGATCATGTTATCCTTTTCAGATGGAGTATCATGGTACAAGTGATTCTAATAGAGGAGTTGTTGAGAGAGTTCCAAGAATCCCCTTTGGTGGTAATATTTTTGTGGAGAGGTTTTACCAGGACCTCTTGTGTTTGTATTGGTGGCATGGGATAAAGAAAGTTGTGGATGATTTCGTTTCACGATGCCTCACATGTCAGCAAGTGATGGTCGAGCATCAAGTTCCAGCAGGCTTAGCACAACCACTTGAGCTACCAAAATGGAAGTGGGATGATATCATTGAATAATAATTGATGAGACCACCATGTAGGTTTATGGGCTACATTTCTATATAGGTTATAGTTACTAGGTAGACCATGCCGGACCGTTTCCTACCCATGAATGGGCAGGGATCAGAAGAGGGGGTGGAATGCCTCTATGTATGGGAGATTATGTGGCTTCACGAGGTGCCATCAATGATCATATTGGATATCAATGACCATTTTATGTGCCATTTATGGGTGGGATTAAAGGAGGCATTCGGTACTCAACTACACTTGATCACTGCCTTCCATCCTCAAATAGATGGTCAGATAAATCAGACCATACTGAAACTCTAGGACATGCTTCGTGCTTGCGTCATTGATTTTGTCTGTAGTTGGAAGGACCGCCATCCAATGGTGGAGTTCACATATAAAAACGATTATAACTCCACCATCGGAATGTCCTTGTTCGAGGATTTGTATGAGGGACCTTGCAGATTTCCTCTATACTATAAAGACCTAGGGGAGTAAACCGTTATGGGTCCAGAGTTGGTTCGTGCTAACACTGAGAAGGTGTAGTTTATCTAGCAGAAGATGAAGACTACACGTGGCCAGAAGAAGTATTATGCCGAAAAAATATGGAGACCCTTGGAGCATGTGGAGGGAGACGATGACTTTTTATGGGTCTCACCCTGATGATGATTGGAGAGATTTGGTCAGGGCGGAAAGCTATCTCTAAAGTTCATCAGACCATTCCATATTCTCCAAAAGTGGGAGAGGTGGGTACAATCCACTGGTACCCACATAGATGTAAATGGGGCATAAATTTTTATATGTGTCACAGTTGAGAAGGTACGTGCATGATCTATCACATGATATCGATTTTGGAGAGCTAGCCATTGAGGATGGGCCGATCTCTGAAATGATCCCATTAGAGATAGAGGATCGATGGGAGTGGTACCTTTATGGGTGGTTGATTCCTCTAGTTTGAGTTTTGTGGTAGCATGAGAAGCTCCAGGAGGGAACATGGGAGTGGGATGCTTAGATACATTCCCAATACCCCACATTTCGTTCCCAAGAATTATTGTGGATTTCTAAGATCCAAATCCCTATGGTGGGGATGATGTAAAGACCCATAATTTCCATATTTTTTTAATTATACGGGATTATTAAAAGATAGTTAATGTTGAGGAAAAGTGATTCTGATGCCCATAGTGCCCAGAATGATCCGTCGAAAAATGATATTCTTTAAATATTGTGGGTGAGAAGTTCTTCTGAAAAAGTGTAATAACTCAAAAATAACTTCCCAGATCAGAAATTTGAGGGCACCATTGCGTTCAAGATGGTGAGTTTACCCTAGGGGTGACTTATGATTAGATGATGCAGGTCTCCAATTATAAAACCCAAAACAGAATAATTGTGAATAAAATAATTAAATAAAGTTATTTTGTTTTTCAAATGATTATAACCCATGATTTGTGACTATGAATCAATATTTGGGACCACCACTGAGATCGGGAGGGTATTCTTTCCTTGGAATGATCCTAATATTAGTCGGTGTGGGTCAACAGTGGAGGTTAGTGTTTAGACGTAAATAAAATATTTAAATAAGAATTATTTTATTGTTATGTTATTTAACCCCTAAACGGTAACTCAGATTGGAAATATGAGAGTTCCATTGTGCTCGTGAGGTATTTCTCCCACATGGAAGAGCCTACCCTCGACTGGCGTAGGTCGAGGGTGACTGTTAATAATTTTTGAACTTTTTTAAGGAACCTTCAGTAAACGTGTGAGGGTTTTTTTTTTATCTTTTGAAAAGATTCTTAGAATAAATATCTAAGGGCACCAATGAATTCGTATTACCGAGATTCATTTAGGTGAAGCATAACTTCAGCTAATAAGAATCAGATGAAAAAAATTGAATGAAAAAAAATATTAAAATAACTCGATGGGTTATTTTATTTCTTTCTTTGTAACTGATGAGTGAAGGTGGTGGGACCACTGGGTTTTCAGATCATTTAATGGCCGATTACACTAGGTTGTGTAACCACACCATCAAGAGATTAATGGTTCAACTAATTTAACTCATTAATGAACTACATTAATTGTGAGACATGTTAAACACAATATTATTTTATTTAATCAAGAGGATGGTGTGGGTTTCGGGAACCCACTGGGGAATTCTTAATGAAGTGCTGGAGATGTCTCCAACCATAGTAGAATAGATCTTCAACACCTTTGAGCATTCAATCTGATGATCAATGATTTCTAAAAAACATGCTTTGAACGCAGACCCATCTTCTTCATCCACATCATCTACCAACATAATATAGTTTGGGGGATTTAGTTTCTTAATTCCTACAACTTTTCTATTAATGAATATTATTATGAATATGGGCCAACTGTACAATGGGTAGATCAAATTTTCATTCTTGAATGTGAGAGAATGATGTTGAGTTTTTTATGTTTTGAATGAATAATATACATTCCCATGTTATGAAGATAATGTGTAGGTCATGGTCTGAACAGAATAAAAAATGAACCCTCTGATTTTTTTTGATGCGTTCATGGTTGGTGACAATGAAACACAGAGGAAAGACAATACAGTGAGCCAAGTAGTGATGGAATATCACCCAAGAGACCCAATGGTGTAGTCAGAAAAGAAAAATGACCTCTAGATCTTCATCGGAGGCCCACATAATCCCCACTGGCGCGGAAATGTTTGAAGGTGACGTGGAAGACTAGGGAAGCCAACGGATGCCGGCCGTTTTGACGGTAGCATGATTCCTTAGAAGTGTGCCATAGAGGAGGGTCGTGTCTCCAAGATACAACAGAGGGTGGACCCGCACCCCGTGGGTACCGCAGATGACTTATTCATCATGACCAGCTAGGTGGAGCAGCACCTTCTAGCGCCACCCATTGAAGGACCCGAACAACCGAGCCATTCTTAAGGGGAGTGGACCCGCGCACTAGCCAGTGGGCCGAGCAGTTCTGTGGCTAGAGGGGTCGCGCACAGTAGGTCGCACACATGAACCAATGGGCTAGACCGGCCTAACCGAACCAAGCCACGCCCATCCCCATTGGGGTGGTCCTAATCGGTCGGGCTAGGTCAGTCTGACCTGGTCGGGCCGAACTCGGACCGACTTACGTCTATTTTTTGCTTAAATGGTCGTATCTCCTTAACCAGATGTCAGTTTCAAAACCATTCTGTGGAGATGGTACTCAGATTATGAGATGGTCCTATTGAGATATTCCATTTGAGTTTTGTAAAATGTTGGATTACGGTTGGGTTGGATAAAACTCAAATCCAACTGTGCCATTAGTACTAAAATGCCTATAACATATAGACCAGGAGTCCGATTGGTGCTCTACCAATTGCATTGGAACCATTATGACATATCTGTACATCGGGTATCTTCATCGTTTGACTTATTGGAGGTTTAAATACAACTGATGTCTTGTGGAGTGGATCCTCCTAAATCAAGAGTTCTATGTGTGGGAATCTAGTGGGTGGCTATGGTAGGAATAATAAATAGTGATCATGTGTGGGTCAGTACCTATCAATCTTGTGTGGGTCCGCGCTCTGCAATCATGTATGGGTCAGCGCTCAATGATCTTGTGTGGGGAAGTTCCTATAGTTTCTGTATGGGTCAGTTCTCTACTATCCTATGTGGTTCAGCACCTAGCAATCATGTGTGGGTCAGCATTATCTGTGCTGTGTGGGTCAGCATCTATCAATCCTTTGTGGGTCACTAGTAGAGCCTCTTGATAGAATATGATGATCTTGATAACGTCTAATCATCTATACTTCTATAAATAAGTTTTACGTGGTTTGAGCAATGTCCTTGGATTTTTTGCATTGTGATTGAGATCATGCATGTTATTATTCCATTGTGGAATTATGAGAATCCTTCGGGGGTGTCAGGGTCCCAACTGAGTATTTTTATACTCACCTATACGTGGGCTTTACCTTCTCATTGTTGTGTCTTATAAAGATGATGAGATGATTTTACTGAGACTTAGGGAGCTAGGAAATGATTTTGTATGGAGGTGACTAGTTGACATGGAGAGCAGCAATGACGATTTGTACCAACCCTTCTTGTAGGATCCCCAGTGAGCGACCTCAAGATTTTTTTTTCTTTTTTCCTCTACTTCCATTTCAGTTGTCCAAGTATTATGGACCTTTTTCTTCTATCACTTACTATTACACCAAGTTGAGGTTGTACATGTCTTCTTCCTTTTTGTTCCACTTGTGCGCATTGTGCCGTGTATTTGTATGTACAGGTTTTGAGGCAACGTCTTCCCTTTTAATGGATATGTATTTTTGGTTCTAGTCACCAAACCCTAGACTATGGAAAGTGTTTTTGGGGTTGTCACAACATGGGCCCTAAGGG
This sequence comes from Viscum album, assembly GCA_963277665.1. NCBI lineage: Eukaryota > Viridiplantae > Streptophyta > Magnoliopsida > Santalales > Viscaceae > Viscum > Viscum album. The sequence goes on from OY728137.1 coordinate 1,218,084,991, forward strand.
ACGGGTCATGACATTCATGTTGACCAATGAGTGGGATGTTTGATAATTTAGTATGGTACGTGACTTTATCTAAATTGGATATATCATGGTTCAATTATTAGGATTGGATCTCATAGAATAATCAATTATACCCCCCTTACATTCCTTCGAATAATTGATCACTATTTGGATGTCCTCCTAGATAATATCCCATCTCTTCCCCCAGATAGAGGAACTGAGTTTGATATTTACCTTATTCCCAATGAACAACTAATATTGATTCATATATATATCATATTTTACTAAATCAGTTGATAGATTTGATGTTGTAGTTAGAGTATTTAGTGGAAAAGGTATTTATCATACAAAACATATCTCCTTGGGGAGCTATATTATTTATTTTAATGAATGATTAATGTAATATTTAGATTTTTTGGACTATGAAAACATAAATTATGTAGTAGGGATGAACTAATACCCTTTAAACTATTTTTATGATCAATTAGATTAGTTATAGGGAAGTTAGTTGTTCTCCTAGATTGAGCATCATTTAGGATACCACTAGTTGGGGGTTGAAGAATACAATGCTCCTAATAGGTTACTTAAGAGTATATATGGATGATTTGGATATCAGGACATGAATTTTGGATTATCAAATTCTACCATGGTTTTCATTGATCTTATGAATAGTATATTTCATCCAAACTGGAACCCTTGGTCTCTGTGTTCAGGGAATGCACCTAATAAATTCAACGACTTCAAATATGAATGTTAGGAACCTTAGGATTGTAATGAGTACACTTTGAGAACAGAAAATTAGTGACAAAATATAAATGTTTCAATTTTGGATTCATGAGTTATGTGTCATTAAGTATATAATTTCTATGGTAGGAATTTAAGTATACCCAAAGAAGGTAGAGGATTATATTTCCTAGGAATATCCCAACATTGTGTTTGAGATCATGATATTCTATTAGATAGTGGGCGTAATATTAATGTTTCAACCAGGAATTACACTATTTTTAGTATTGATGATCGAGATGTCCCAAAATTTGGTGAATATTGTGAGGTAGTAGTAGTGCAATGGGGACTTCCAAGTGATGAAGAGAAGATTGATAGTATATCTAGTTTTTATTTTTTATAAATCCTTATATTGGATACATATTAAAATGTAATGTCTCATGTATTTGGATAGGAGCATTAATGATTTATAGGGATTAGGTAGTTGTATATGGATCACGTAATTTGGAACTCCATGTGGGGAAATACTTGAAGAATCACTTTTAGTTGGATATATTAATCCATTCTCGGAATTATTAGCGGTATTATTTCGTCGATGAATTATTTTTTTCTTCACAAAACACAAGATCATGGGATAAATCTTCTCCAAATGATAGATGAATATAGTATAGATGTATTTTTGGTAGTTTATGTATAGATTAGACATTGAGATAACATGTTATCCCTAGAATGGAAACATCTTTAGAGATTATATCAGTATGAAAGCACTAGGGACATAAGAGATATGAGCGTGGCCTTTAATGGATGAATGGTGTATGATGAGTTTTATGGATTCGTGGCAAGTGGATTCATGCGAGGATCATGAAGTTATGTAATGTGTTCCAACACTACTGGAAAAACAGGTATTTGCGACGGGCTATTTGCGACGGGATCCCGTCGCAAATAGCCATTTGCGACGGGGGTCCCGTCGCAAATAGCCCGTTGCGGAAAACGCCGTCGCAACTAAACTTATTTGCGACGGGACCGTCGCTAAAGCCTTTTTTTGCGACGGGCATTCTCCCCGTCGCAAATAGTATTCCGTATTTTTGTAAAAAACTTTTTAAACAGTTATTGCGACGGGCCCGTCGCAAATACCTTTTGCGACGGGACCCGTCGCAAATAGTTTTTGCGACGGGCCCGTCGCAATAACGTTTTTTTTAAAAAATAAAAAAATTAATAATACTAGTATTTGCGACGGGAACCGGGACCCGTCGCAAATACTATTCATAGTAATTGCGACGGGACCCGTCGCAAATACTCTTTTTAAAAAAAAATAAAAAAATATTAATAATACTAGTATTTGCGACGGGCATAGTATCCCGTCGCAAATACTATAAAAAAAATAAAAAAAATAAATTATTAATAAATTATTTTAATTAATATAATAATAGAATTATAATTTACAAATGAAAATAATAAATTATTTTAATTACTATAATAATAGTAGAATTATAATTCAAAAATAAAAATAATAGAATACTAATAAATAATTTAATTAATATAATAATATTATAATTATAATTCATAAATAAAAAAAATATTAATAAGTTATTTTAATTAATATAAAAATAATAGAATTATTTTACATTCAAATATTAAAATAATTCAAGTATTACAAAAAAATAAATAAATTATAATATTATAAAATTTTAATATATATATAAAATTTTAATATATATATAAAATTTTAATATATATATAAAATTTTAATATATATATAAAATTTAATATTATAAAATATAAATATTATTATTATTCATATTAATATTGTTATTTAAAAATATAATATTATTAATATTTTATAATGAGACAGAAACTACGAATAGAAAAAAAAAATATTTTGATTTCACAAATTTTATAACAGAAATAAAAACTCTAATCTGTAGGAGGGGGGGGAGGTGGGGGATCTGCAGATGGTGGTGGAGGAAACTCCATCCCTAAAGCACGAGTGAGTCGGCGCATGTACTCCATCTGCTCCTGATGCTGCTGCTGCCACCGACTCGTCTGCTCCTCGTACAGCTGCTGCTGGCGTCGACGCTCCGAACCTGATAGCATTTTTGGAGGTCCATCCCTTTCAATTGTTCCTTTTCTGAAATGAGATCTGTTTCTGCGAAAAGGATGATCAGCTGGAAGAAATCTGCGATGACAGTCAAAATAACAAGGTTTCTTTCCATGAATGAGCATAAATTCTTTGTTCTCTCCCATACAGTAAGGATATGATTTCTGACCATGTGTACTCCAGCCAGATAACATCCCATAAGCCGGGAAGTCACTTATTGTCCACATCAATGCTGCTCTCAGTATGAAATTCTGTTTCGTTGCAACATCATATGTACTGACACCAGTACTCCACAATAAATTTAATTCATCAATCAATGGCTTCAAATAAACATCAATATTTTTCTTCGGATGTCCTGGAATTAGTAAAGTCAAAAAGATATATGGCTCCTTCATCAACATCCATGGAGGTAAATTATACGGAGTTAAAAAAACAGGCCAACATGAATATTGACTACCATAAGATCCAAACGGACAGAAACCATCAGTGGAAAGGCCCAGTCGAACATTTCTAGCTTCTAAAGCAAATGATGGATGCACTCTATCAAAATGTTTCCATGAATCACCATCGGCTGGATGATTCAAGCTTTTATCGGTTGAAATATTCTCTTTATGCCATGACATCATTGTCGCTGTATTCTTAGACATGAATAAACGCTGAAGTCTGGATGTAAGCGGAAAATATCTCAACTGTTTTACAGGAATCAAACCAGACTTCCCGTGTTGTCCTTCTTTATATCTCTGTTGCCCACATGTGGGACAACTATCCAACGACTCATTTTCCCCTGAATATAAAATGCAGTCATTTGAACATGCATGAATCTTCTGACAAGTAAGTCCCAAATTTCGAACCAACCTCTTACTTTCATAGTAATTTGTAGGTAAAACATTTCCTTCGGGTAACAGTGTTTTCAGCAAAGAAAATATCTGGTCAAAACATGTGTTTGACATTCCGTTATCTGATTTGATAGCCATAAATTTTGCAACTGCTTCTAATTTTCTCATCTTGCAGCCAGGATATAATGCATCCTCAGCAGACTTCAACAACTCATAAAATTCAGACGGTCCCAACTCAGGATTTGAAGCTATATCAGCCGGAGTTTCTGTATGTTGAACAGATGAACCTGCAACATCATGTACTAAATCTTGAAACTGGGATGGATCCGGAATCAAGTTGGTATCATCTGCTCTGGAACTGCGTTCACCGTGTTGATACCAAAAAACATAATCTGCTTGAAAACCAAAACGCAAGAGATGTTCCCCCACTTTGTCAAACGTGTCAAACATTCTCAATGCACATTTTCTGCAAGGGCATTTTATCTTTCCTTCTGAAACAAATTCTGAATTTGATGCCGCAAATGATAAAAAAATCTCCACACCCTCTATATATACTGGATTTAAACCAGAACCATTTGGATTTCTACGTTGATTTATCCATATGCGGTCATCTAATAATGACTGTTGACGACCTCGCTGTTCCATATTTTTCTATAAAATATAAAAGCATTACTGGTTTTGAATAATTTGTTAGAAAAAACACTCAAGCAAGGATTACTAATTATTACAATTTATTACTAATTATAACAATTTATTGCTAATTATTACTATTTATTACTAATTTAGCAATACTTAGCAATACTTAGCAAAAGGAAAACTGCTTGAATAATGAAAGGAAATTTGATAATCATCGTTGTGGAGATGGTTATAAATTTTCCCTTCATTATCCAAGCAGATTTCGTTTACTAATTATTAGTAATAAAAAAAAATTATCAATATTTACGAAAAAAAAATATTAATATTATTAAAATAATAAAAAAAATTAAAAAATATTAAAATTATCAATATTCAGAACAAACTTTGTTCTATTATTAACATGTTCAAATCTTAAAGGGTCGTCAATTGTCAGGTCATGCGCAATAAAAAGTTTGTGTCAGCCATGTCTAATGTAAACTCTATAATTGTCCTTGCATGGTTGATCACTTCGCAAGTAATGTTTCAATCAGACAAACCAAGTCATTCCCTTCTTAACTATAAGAATTATCTCACATGAACCTTTACATAGATCATTCTTCCTTAAAAATTTGAGGGGATATCATTATTTTTCCCTTAAATTTTCAAGGAAGAATGGTCTATGTAAAGGTTCATGTGAGATGATTCTTATAGATAAGAAGGGAATGACTTGGTTTGTCTGATTGCAACATTACTTTTGAAGTGATCGACCATGCAAGGACAATTATAGAGTTTACATTGGACATGGCTGACAGAAACTTTTTATTGCGCATGACCTGACAATTAGCGACCCTTTAAGATTTGAACATGTTAAGAATAGAGCAAAATCTGTTGTAAATATTGATAATTTTAATATTTTATAAATTTTTATTATTTTAATAATATTAATATTTTTTTCATAAATATTGATAATATAATTTTTTTTGCTAAGTGTTCTTGAGTATTCCTGAGTATTCCTGAGTATTCCTGATTATTTGTGAGTATTCGTGAGTATTCGTGATTATTCGTGAGTATTCGTGATTATTCGTGAGTATTCGTGAGTATTCGTGAGTATTCGTGAGTATTCCTGAGTATTCCTGATTATTCCTAATTATTCCTAATTATTTGCAATTATTCCTAATTATTTGCAATTATTGGTAATTATTGGCAATTATTGGTCATTATTGGCAATTATTACTAATTATTCCTAATTAATCCTAATTATTCCTAATTAATCCTAATTAATCCTAATTAATCCTACTTATTCCTAATTATTCCTAATTATTACTAATTATTCCTAATTATTGCTAATTATTACTAATTATTGCTAATTATTTCTAATTATTGCTAATTATTTCTAATTATTGCTAATTATTTCTAATTATTGCTAATTATTTCTAATTATTGCTAATTATTGCTAATTATTGGTAATTATTTCTAATTATTTCTAATTATTCGTAATTATTACTAATTATTGGTAATTAATACTAATTATTGGTAATTATTGCTAATTATTGGTAATTATTGCTAATTATTGGTAATTATTGCTAATTATTGGTAATTAATGCTAATTATTGGTAATTAATACTAATTATTGGTAATTATTACTAATTATTGGTAATTATTACTAATTATTGGTAATTATTACTAATTATTCGTAATTAATACTAATTATTCCTAATTAATACTAATTATTCCTAATTATTGTTAATTATTCCTAATTATTACTAATTATTGTTAATTATTCCTAATTATTACTAATTATTGTTAATTATTCCTAATTATTACTAATTATTGGTAATTAATACTAATTATTGGTAATTAATACTAATTATTGGTAATTATTACTAATTATTCCTAATTAATACTAATTATTGGTAATTATTACTAATTATTCCTAATTAATACTAATTATTACTAATTATTGTTAATTATTCCTAATTATTACTAATTATTGTTAATTATTCCTAATTATTACTAATTATTGTTAATTATTCCTAATTAATACTAATTATTGGTAATTAATACTAATTATTGGTAATTAATACTAATTATTCCTCATTAATACTAATTATTCCTAATTAATACTAATTATTCCTAATTAATACTAATTATTCCTAATTAATACTAATTATTCCTAATTATTACTAATTATTGTTAATTATTCCTAATTATTACTAATTATCGTTAATTATTCCTAATTAATACTAATTATTTGTAATTAATACTAATTATTGGTAATTAATACTAATTATTGGTAATTAATACTAATTATTGGTAATTAATACTAATTATTGGTAATTAATACTAATTATTCCTAATTAATACTAATTATTGGTAATTATTACTAATTATTCCTAATTAATACTAATTATTCGTAATTATTCCTACTTATTGTTAATTATTCCTAATTATTACTAATTATTGTTAATTATTCCTAATTATTACTAATTATTGTTAATTATTCCTAATTATTACTAATTATTGGTAATTAATACTAATTATTGGTAATTAATACTAATTATTCCTAATTAATACTAATTATTCCTAATTAATACTAATTATTGGTAATTATTACTAATTATTCCTAATTAATACTAATTATTCCTAATTATTACTAATTATTGTTAATTATTCCTAATTATTACTAATTATTGTTAATTATTCCTAATTAATACTAATTATTGGTAATTAATACTAATTATTGGTAATTAATACTAATTATTGGTAATTAATACTAATTATTGGTAATTAAGACTAATTATTGGTAATTAATACTAATTATTTGTAATTAATACAAATTATTTGTAATTAATACTAATTATTCCTAATTAATACTAATTATTGGTAATTAATACTAATTATTCCTAATTAATACTAATTATTCCTAATTATTCCTAATTATTACTAATTATTCCTAATTATTACTAATTATTCCTAATTATTCCTAATTATTACTAATTATTCCTAATTATTGTTAATTATTCCTAATTATTATTAATTATTGTTAATTATTCCTAATTATTACGAATTATTGGTAATTAATACTAATTATTACGAATTATTGGTAATTAATACTAATTATTGGTAATTAATACTAATTATTGGTAATTAAGACTAATTATTGGTAATTAATACTAATTATTTGTAATTAATACTAATTATTTGTAATTAATACTAATTATTCCTAATTAATACTAATTATTTGTAATTAATACTAATTATTCCTAATTATTCCTAATTATTGGTAATTATTACTAATTATTCCTAATTAATACTAATTATTCCTAATTATTCCTAATTATTACTAATTATTCCTAATTATTCCTAATTATTACTAATTATTGTTAATTATTCGTAATTATTGTTAATTATTCCTAATTATTACTAATTATTGTTAATTATTCCTAATTATTACGAATTATTGGTAATTAATACTAATTATTGGTAATTAATACTAATTATTGTTAATTATTGGTAATTATTACTAATTATTCTTAATTATTGATAATTATTAGTAATTAAATGAATAATTATCAATAATTAGAAATAATTACCAATAATTACAAATAATAACATTATTAATATATTTTATTATTAATATTAAAATAATATAATTTTCTAATTTATATACAGTTCTTTTTTCATCTGTGCGTTTTCTATCTCCACATACAAATAATACATGTGAAGACAGCAAACCCACAGATGAAAAAAGAACTGTATATATATAAAAAATTATATTATTTTAATATTAATAATAAAATAAACTAATAATGTAATAATGTTCTTATTCTTAATTATTGGTATTTATTACTAGTTATTAATATTTATTCTTAATTACTAAAAATTATTACTAATTATTCCTAATTACCATATAAACAATACTTATAATTTAAATTTATTAAATAATAAAACAATGTGAACATAATTAAATTACAACTAATTAATAATAATAGAAACTAATAAGAAATTAAAAATAAATACAAAATTAAAATGAAGATAAATACCTTGAAAATTGATCTGTTCTGATCGTTCTTCAAAACTTTAATATCAGCTCCGGAGAAAAAACTTAAACTGGAGAAAAACTCAACTCTAGAAATATAATTCTGAGAGAGAGAGAAGATAAGGAATGAGAATGAAATGAAAAAAACGGATGGGGGTATTTATAGGTTAGATTATTTGCGACGGGCCCATTTGCGACGGGATTCCCGTCGCAAATAGTATTATTTGCGACGGTACCCGTCGCAAATACCTTAGCCAACATTTATTACGGTCAACCGGTAAATAGTTATTTGCGACGGGTCCCGTCGCAAATAATCCCTGCCGACATAGTATTTGCGACGGGGGAATATTCCCGTCGCAAATACCTTTTACCGCCGCCGGTTATTTGCGACGGGAATATTTCCCCGTCGCAAATAAGTTTCCCGCGATTTGGCGCGCATCGCGGGAAAACTATTTGCGACGGGGAAAGCAATCCCGTCGCAAAAGCCTCCTTATTTGCGACGGGGAAATACCCCCGTCGCAAATAAGTTTTTAACATGACTATTTGCGACGGGAATAAATCCCGTCGCAAATAACCCGTCGCAATTGCTCATTTTTCCCGTAGTGCAAGTTTTATCAAAACATTTTTAGTTTAATAGAGAAATGATAGAAAAGTGTTGGATCACATGTTTAATGTCATACGAGAGTTCTTTGGGGAATGATTCAATCCTATGGTGGCACTTAAATGATGTAGAAATCATCTACCTTCATTAGAGAATTGTGGTGCATGATTCCTTAAGGGATGTACTAATGATAGAATACAATGTGTGAAAATGGGTTGTGAATCCAAGATCAATGAAGATCTACCATGATATATAATGTTATTTTCATAGGGAGAGTAAGAAAAGGGACAAAATTTGTTTTGTTTCAGGATGTTCTACCAACTAATGGGAAAATTTATAGTTTCATCATATAGGTTTTTTTTCATAGCCACATCTATAGCCTATTTTAATAAAGAACCAAGAATAATATACATGTATATTGCATTGTTTTTCAGAATACATAACACTATACAAACAAATTCTTAAAGATCATATTGAATTAGTGCCTTTTGAATCTCCAAGCACAAATATATAGTCTAATGAATGATCTAAAATGTTTCCCAAAAATATCTTACCCGTTAGTAATTTTACCTAATCCCTTTCTTTATAACATGTGGTAAATAAAAAATAATAAATGGTGAGCTCAAATGATCAATAAGGGTAGACAAAGTAGTTACGTATCATAACATAAAAAGGGTATAACAATATTAAAATAATAGCATTCACATTAATGATCAAAATCATTTGTCCTAAAAACTCTTAAGACATAATTCATACATGAATAACATTGAAAGTAAACGTGGAATTTTGGAAAACTCATAAGGATATAAAATAGTTTTTTTCATAGTGGAAAAAAATCTTTATTGATCTGAGTTCACTACTCATTCATGTCCTCTACTACTAAACCTGGTATACATCCCATTTTAGCCCAGTAATGCTAAATCGAGATCATTTCACATTCCATCCTTATGTATCTTATGATATATAAATCATTACCCAATGCCTTGGTGGGAGATATTGGTCCCCAAAATCTAATAATTAAAAACATACATCTGTGTGTTTTAAGAAAATAAATCCTTCATAACATCATTGTCAAATGGGTTTCATAAAAATCATTCAATCATAACTTAATCCAAAAAAATAAGTGGATTTCATAAATATCAATCCTTAAAAATACCAAATAATTGGAATAATAGGGATAATTTCCAAGAAAAAATCTCCCCATTAAATCATATATAAAACCAGATAATGTTATATTAGATGTAAAATTATTTTTATTAAACATTAGAAAAGTAATTCTGTATGAAAATATCCATTGTTATTAAAAAATTATTTTTTACTAAATGTTAAAAATATATTAAAAGAAAAGAATTTATTTGAAAATATCCATATAATCATTTAATGAAATATTTATGTAAATAAAGTGTTATGAAATCATAGTATTCCATTCATGTTTTATAAGTTAAAATAAAACACTATTCTCAATCTTTTTCAAGAAAAGTCAAAAAGTACCTCGTTCTGAAAATGAAAAAAATGTTCGTTTCCATCAAAGTAGTAAAAATACAAAAAAATGATAAAAATGACATTAAATATTTAATATAGAATAGTAAAACATTTTATGAAAACATATTTTGATAAAATTGACATGGAATATAAATATTCAAAATGGATACATAAAATGAAACAATTCTAAATATTCAAGTGATTGTGAAATAAATTCACATCACATTATAGTCAATATAATAATGTCACCCATCATAGTAACTAAATTATATAGATATGAAAATAAAATAATATTATTTTTAAGATTCATAATATTCATTCATGAGATTTATATACACCACATATAAGAAACTATTAGTGTATGAGTCATGTTTCTCATAGAAGTAAAGGTGAGAAAAAATCCCTTATCTTAGATCTGGGTTCCTACAAAAAAATTAGAAAAAGCAGAATGATGTATTAAATAATTTTAGTAAATTAGTTAATATAAATATTATTATTTATTATATTATATAAGATTATATTAACTCTAGTTTAATAATATATCATTACTATACATCTTTCAGCCATAATTGCTCAATTTTCTTACAGATTTTTTGTCGTATAAGATCACGTTCTTTCACGTAGAATATATTTCCATAATTTAAAGAGTTATATTAAGGAATATATATCATATTTATATATCATATAAATTTATATAATCATGCATGAATTTTGTACATGGAAATGAATCATATCGTTTCGTGGAGATGGTAGGCTGTAAGTACGCACGTTGAATTGTATCATTTTCTTAATAGCAAATAATAAGGAAGTTAATGATATATGTTTTCATCAATATTTAATATAATTTTTGGATAAATATATATTTAATTTATTTATATAATTATAATCATCAAAATAATGTTCTGAAAACATATTACACACTGGTTTGGATATAGTGAGATGTACATATGCATGTGTGGTGATTTCATTTTTCACAAGATGGATAGAAAGAAAAAAATATTTGTACGAAAATAATTATAAAATATAAGAATATAATTTATAATTGAGTTATTAAATTTTACTGAAAAATAATCATGAATATGAAGGAGGCGATATTATTTTTTTTAATGAATTGGTAGAGGATGTTACCTCCTCTTTGACGAGGTCCTTCTAGATCTCCTCTTAAATGAACTAGAGTTGGCCTTTTAAGAAGACAAGAACCTCAATAATCTATATAAGGTAGTTTATAGGGAAAATGTGAAGGGTGTGGATGACAATGAGGGATTAATATAGTGTGAAAAAGTGTTGGAGAAGGTTCCCTTTTATAATTTTAATACAGGACACTTTTGGAATTTTAAAAAATAGTAATTTATAATAAAATTAAAACCCATATTAAAAACCGAAAAGGAAGATTTTTTAAAACTAATATGTGATAAGATTTTAATTTTATTAACCAAAATATATTATACATTTGTTTCTATCAATTTAAACCATATCATTTTAATTAACCCTTAGATATTATATTATAATTTTTACTATGGTAAAAATTCTGTCAATATTAAAATAGTTTAATAATATTTATTTGATTTAAATTAAATAATTAATGTAAAATTTAGAATAATTTAGTCTATAGAATAATGATTTTTTATTTTAATAATTGTTTTATTATTTGTAAATATCTTAATAAAACATTATTATGATAAATTGTGAATATTGTCAATTTTGACAATTTTTCATTTCATGGATTTTTTTAAAATATCAAGATAACAATTTATCTTCTAATTTTTTTTTAATTTTCCCAAAAAGAAAATTTCACCAATAAAATTCAATGGATATATTAATTATCAATAATTATATTTATTTTAATATATTTAGTAACAATTATTTCATATTTACACATATAATAGAATTTTGACATTAGTTTTGTGTAATTATTTTATATACATTTTTTAATATTCTTTTAAAATAAAATACAATTAAGATGAAAAATATTTTATTTCCATAATAACATTTATATTCTAATATATCTTCTATAAAATCCTATATTAATAAGGTTATAGTAATTTAAAACATGAATATGACAACATTAACATTACTTTAAATACAATATAAAAAGTATCCAAATCATTCCCTTGTGGCTCTAAATGGTCAATAAATAGAATCTGGGAAGATTATTGTCGATATAAAATCAACTATTAATTTTTTTTTTCAGTTAATATTTAATATCATTGTAATTAGAAGTTTTTATTGATTTTTCATCTATCAAATAATTTTGGCGTCATCATTGTATAAGACTTTAAGTAAACTATTTGTATCCTAAATAATAAATATAAATAACCATGATAATAAAAAAATTAGCTTTTAAATGAGTATTTATGGATGATTTTTTCACTTGTCTAACTACATATTAAAAATTATAAATATATTAAAATTTGAGTAAGACATATTGAATTGATCTTTAAAGGGATTATATTAAATTCAAAAATCTCATCAAATTGGATTCTAAAGAAAACTATTTCGACCCATTTATGATTTAGGTTAAAAACCATCATTAAATGATATTTGTATTAGTGTTAGGGTAATTATATAATATTATTTTTACCCTTATTTACTCAATTTAACTATTTATCGTATTAATAAAAAATTACCGATGTTACTATTCATAATGACCCAAAATAATAAACATATTTGTAAATAATTTTTTCTCAATGATTAATGAACATATAATAAAATTTTTAAAATTAAAAACTTTGAATTTCTATAAATTAATTTAAAATTTATATCATTTTCAGAATGAGAAAATGAGTTTTAAAAGTTATAACATGTGAATGATTGAAAATTTTTTACATAAAAATTCAATTTAAAATTAATGAAATTACTTAAATTATATTAAATGATAAAAATATAATCTATTTAATGATTCCAAAAATTCATATATATAATTTAACACTATAAATAAATTTTTTAAAATTTCAATTAAAGTGTATTATTATTTTTTCTATTTATCCAATAAAAAAACATATTTGAAAAATACAAAAAATTCATAATAATTAAATTTTGATCATAGTAGTTTAGATAATAAGTTTATTTTTTCAAATATATTATAAAAAAGTGTTAAAATAGATTTAAAAGGGGGGAACCCACAAAAGGTATCAAAACTGCAAGTTTATAATACAACTTATTTTATCCAATAAAGGGATTTGTTCTTATATAATGTGTAAAAAACATATAAGATAAATTTTACACAATATATTGAATATATTAAATATATATTTCATTAATAACATCCATAATTAGTGATTTTATTATTTTATTAATTAACTTATTTTAATTGTGATAGTTTTTTAGAAAAATTCTTCCTTTTATTTAAAACTGGTTTAATTTCCATTTATAATTAATTTCCCACCAATGAATTAATTATACATTTATTTATTTCTCTATTAATAATTTTTTCATTATTCACTTAATACAGTTCATACCATTCATTATAATGGATATGTTATATGTTAACCTAATAGTAATTACTTTCTCTCTTAAAATCGATCAAGCATGAAATGAATTTTGTCAAAAGAACATCAAATTGTGTATAATAGAAGACTACCATAGTGTTGAGTATACCACAAGTTATGTTTTTTTTTTCATGTCACTTAAGAATATTTTGGTGTAGAATAAAACATAAGACATCAATGAAATGAAAAATATATATCTCATAAAAATCTTGGGGTGTTACATTCTTCCCCCTTACAAATGAATTTCACCCTCAAAATTATTCCTGGTTAAAAAGGGATTACTTCATGAATTTTTCTTCAATAGAAACCCACATTGTGAAAAATAATTTTGAAATGGAATGTAAGAAATATAATGGTTACTCAACACAAATCATAACTATGTTTCTACATAAGAGAACATTATGTGAATGTTTGTCCATTAATGAAAAAAAGTAAATAATCATGGAGATTGATAAAGATCAATGATCAAAAGAAAGAGATTGATCCAGATAAAGTTACCAACCACAAAACCATATACTATGTTGTGTGAAAGGGTTCATTGATACCTTCAAAATGATGATAACAGGAAATACTATTTACATCACATTCTTTTTTAAAATGTAAAATAATTTTCTTGAAAAGAACTACAATATTGATTTCAACACAATCTCACCATTTTTCATCCATTTTTCAATTTCCACTTCATTTTTTGTTCTAAAAAATTCATTTGAATTTGGAATTCATGTAATACTAATAGATCATGAAGTCCATACATTGATTGACAATTCATTCCATCAATCTTTACAATAATAAGGTTAGCACAAGTTAACAAGTAAGAAAAAATCCACACATGGTGAGAAAATACATCAATCTCACTCAATTCATCTTATAATTAACATAAAAATTCAATAAATAGATAACCTTGAAATCCTTCTAGAATATTTAAATAAAAAACATTAGAAATAGGTGTACAATATCATGTTAACATTTTCCCCTATATATCATAATGTAGCTCTGGTTGGTCACATTCCAAACATATAAATTCATTCACTATGTATTCTCTTGAAACATGGTAATGACCTATAATACAATAAATAACAATTGAAAGCATTCTTATTACTTTATCCAATAGTATATTGGATATATTTTTTATATAAAATAAGTTTTAATCTTCATCCATGACATCATAACCCACCTTTCAACCAAATTATATTCAGTATCATCCCATTAATATTATCCAATATATTTTTCTCCAAGATAAACACAATTTTCCCCATTTCTTGAACACGTTAAGGGGTACCTTTCCATAATAAAAATATTAACATTCCATTAAATCACATTTCTATGTCTTTATAACCATTATACATATCCCTTTCAATCCTTAATGAAAATCATACACTGAAAATGCTTATATATATTCCTTGAATACCAAATCATATACACATTAATCATCCAAAAGTATTCATAACGAATTACTAAAGAATTGTTATTTTATTCATTACAAGAATATAAAATGTGAATCACGTATTAAGGTTCCTAAACCATAATCTAATCATGCTTCTTATGTTAAATATAAATAATATGGTTTGATCAACCCATACGTTTCAAATGTTTTATGTAGTCTCCTTATCATCAATTTTATAACAAATACTCATACCACATTCCTGATTCTACTCATGAAATTTACACTTATGACATATAATTCCCATGAATTACATATATGAATCATTCAATTAAAAAAATGTTCTATCTAGTTCCAGCTATTGACTAAGACCAGAATGAAATTTGAGATAAAAACATATCAAATATGAAATAAACCTAAAGAAGGGAAATTACTTATAAAATTTAAATCAATGATACATTAGGATTAATCCAAGGTAAATAAATATTGTTACCAAAATTCTAGGATTCTATCCTACAATTAGGACTATCTTTAATATATATCTTGATATTTCATTTGAAATTTCTCTCGGGATCTCACTAATTTTTTCCCAACCTAGTTTCCAAAAGATTACTAAATCTTCAATCTGATATCAACAATAACTATACAAGATTAATGTACGTGTATATTACAATTTTTTTGTGGAATACATAAAAATTTACACAAACAAAAACTCAAAGACAATATTAGTTTATCTCCCTTAGAAACCTGGATCAAAATCTTATGGTTTAGGGAAAGACCATCAATGTTTCCAAAAAATATCTTCCCATTTAGTAATCCCACAAAAAACAATTCTTTATAGCCTGATGAAAAGAATACATAAGAATGTTTGGTCTCAAATTCATAATAAGATAAAACAAAGTAGTTATAAATAATAACATTAACATATTTGTATAAAAACTTGAAAATTAAACCCTTCACATCAAATATCAAAAACACGAGTCATAAAAATTATTAATACATAAATAATAAAGTTATAAATTTGACATAGAACATGGAATTTTGAAAAAAAAAATAAGAATAAGAAATTAGTTTCATTATAATGGACAAATTCATTTACTAAATTGAGTTCATTCCTCATTTTATCTATGTATTACTGACCCGAGATGACTTCCCATTCGAGCCATGTATTAGAGAACTGAGATCTTTTCCCATTTCATCCCTATCTATCTCATGACATATAAATAGTTACCAAATTCTTTGGAATGAGATATATGTCCAACCAATATCATAATTAAAACCATTCATTTTTTTTCTATAAGAACATAAAACATTTATCATGTCCTAGCTAAATGGGTTATAAAAACATCATTCCATCATAACGTAATCCATGAAAAAGAAATAGTTTTCATAACTATTATTCCATAACTAAAATAGATAAATAATAATAATTATAGGGATAATATCCTTGAAACAAATATCCCCATTAAATAACATTTAATATCATCAAATATAATATTATATTGAAAATAATTTTAATGGAAAACATGAAATCAATTTTTGAGGAAAATATCCTTTCTTCTTCTAAAATAATTACTTTACTTAAAAGGTCATGAAAATTTAAAAGAATATAATTTGATTTCAATTAAAAATGTAATATTATATTGTATTAATTAAGGAAATAAATCATTATGAAAGAGTAAAAATCCTTTAATTCCATATAAGTTACAATAAGACACTCTTCTCATACAATTGCTAGATAAGATAAAAAGTTCCTCTTTTGGAAAATTAAAGAATGAATCATTTAAAATGGTGTAGAGAATAGATAAAGATGGGTAAAAATAAAATTAAATATGTATAGGACTATAGTAAAACATTTTATGAAAATATATTTACAAAATAGTGGCCTAGATGAAAAATAATCCCTAAAAGATACGTAAAATGAAATATTTCTAAAAATTGAAGGAATTGTAAAATAAATACACCTCAATTTATAATCAATAGTATTATATTCCCCATGAAAAAAAAATAAATTATATGGATTTTAAAATATCAATATATTAGGTTTATGATTCATAAAGTACATTCAAGGTCTGTATATACAGCATATAGGGGAAACATGTAGTGTGTGAGGCTTGCATCTCAATGAAGTAATGCTGCGATAAAGATCCATTACATTACATCTAGGTTCCCTCATAAGTATCATAATATCCATCAAAATGGATAAAATAATTTTATGAACTAATTTTATAATGTTTTTTATATTTTTTAAACCATATACGATCATATTAACACCCATATAATAATATATCATTATTACGTTTTTTTCGGGTGCTAAGTTCTTCATTTTCATATGCATGTTTTGTCGTATGAGTTATAGTTATTGCACCTAGAATACAATTAAATAGTTTATATAATTATATTCAGGTAATATATTTCATATTTATTCATTATATACATTTTTATAATCATTCATGAATGGTGGACATGGAAATTAATCGTATCGCATCATAGAGACTGTAGGCCATATATACGCACGATTGATGGTATCATTTCTATAAAAGTAAAAATTATAGAAGTGAGTGGTATATGTTTTATTCCAAAATAGATTATATGTTATAATTACTATATATTTATACTATATTCATCAATATCGACATCAAAATAATATGGTGATAATAGATTACACTATGACTTGAGGACGATAAGTCGTACGTACGTGCATGCAGTGATTTCATTTTTTGTAAGATAGATACATAGTGGAATATGGTTGTTCCATAATAATAATAACATCTTTTAATATATTTGATACTAGATTTATTAGGTTATAATTGAAATAAATCATGAAAAATAAGTAAAATAAGAAATAATTTTGAATGAATCATTAGAAGAGATTACCTCATATTTGAAGAGCTTGCAATGGATATCCGCTAAATGGAAATAGAGTTTGTCTTTTTAGAAGACTAGAACCTCTAGAATGTTACTAGATAAGTTCAAAATCAAAATTTATATGCAATATCAGTTCCTTATAGCTTAATGTTGGGTGAATAAGTGGGGGATGAGGTCCTTTTTTATAATTGATATGAGAGACACTTTTGGAGTAACCAATATATATTAATTTATAATAAAATAAAAACCAATATAAAAACCTATAAATTGTAATTTTTTAGATTATATAATATAATGTTGTAATTTGAAAAAAAAAATTTGACATTTTTTTTATCAATTTAAACATTAAACTTTTAATTAAACATTAATTATTCTGTTTTCTTTTTAATTACGTTAAAAAATATTTCAATTTCAAAAGAGTGTAATTTTAATTATTTGATATCCATGAAACCATAAATTAAATATTTATAATGTTATAGACCATATAATAATTATTTTTTATTTTAAAAAATGTTTTAAATTTTTAAAATAAATTAATAAAATCATTATTTGGATTAATTATTTATAGTATAAATTTTGAAACAAATCATTTCATTGATTTAAAAAAAATTAATAGAACTATTTAAACTAGAAAAAAATATTTTATTATATCCCAAAGGGGTCATGGACATTAATAAAATTAATTTTATATATTAATTATCAAAAATTAAATTTATTATAAAATATTTTATAACATTTATTTCATGTATCCCTAAATTAAATAATTAATACCTATGTTTTATGAAATAATTTAATTTAAATCTTTGTTGAATAAAAATTAAAAATAGAATATTATTATGAATATAAATAATTTTTATAACAAAATAATATTTATAATTGAATATACCTTCTAACAAATCCAATATTATAGATGTTATAGTTACGTAAAACATTGATGTGACTATATTAACATTAATTTATATAAAATATTATAAGTGTAAAAAATTTCTCCATATAGATTGAAATGGTCAACAATTTGACCCTAGGATTATTATAGTTTATATATACTAGAATAATAATATTCTTTCAAGTGTTTTTTGCATTTTAATGGTTATAAATATGTTAATTAAAACTATTTTATTGATTTTTCACCAATTAAGTAATTTTCTCATCCTCATTATATATAAATTTAAGGAAATAAATTATAAATTAAAAACTATAAATCAATTAACATAACAAATAAAAACATTTTATTTTTCAGATGAGCATATATAGTAGAATTTAACATCTATATAACTTTATATTAAAAATGATACATTTAATAACATTTTAGTAAGACACATATAACTTGTCATGAAATTTAATAGATTAACTCATATAATCTTATCCAACCTGTTTTCAATGAACACAATTTTTACCCAATGATGATTTAGGTTGAAATGAACTCATCCAATGATATTTGATAAACTGTTAGGGTAATTTAATAATATTATTTTTTCCCTTAATTACAGAATTTAACTTTTTACCATATAAATAATAAATTACTAAAGATTCTATTCAGTATGCCCAAAACTAAAGAAATGTATTTACATCTTTTTTCCCAATAATTAGAAATATGGATTCGATTTTTCAAAATTCAAAACATAGAAGTTGCATTAATGAATTTAAAACTAATCCCATTTTTTGAACTAGAAAATGGGTTTTAAAAGTGAAAACATTAAAAACATTGAAATGATTTTACATCTGAATTTAATGTAAAAATAATTCCATGGACATCAATAATATTAAATGATAAAAATATAATCTATTTATAAAGTAAAACTATTAAAATATATAATTTGACATTATTAATTAATTTGATGAAAATGTAGTTATCCATTAAAATGCATTATTATTACACTATTTTTGGAAAATATTGAGACAATATAAACAAGGTAATGTCATGTTTTTCATCTATTGATGTTTTGATAGAACATGAGTGTTAAAGTTCATAACAGAAGATAAAATTTCAGTAACTATGTCGAAAAAAGGTTTCCTCAAGTATCTAGATTAGGTTTTATAAAACATAGAGTTAATATGAATAAAGAGTAATGTTATAATATGATATAATTTAATAAGAAACCTAACGGGGTTTATTAAAATCCATGTTATGTTATAGAAATATGTTATTCAATTTTAATGGTTATATGGTATAAAAATTATTTTTTATAAGTCTTGTAAATATTAGGGAGTTAAAATTCATGGTATTAATTGAGAGATCTAATAGTGTTTGTTCTACTGATGGAGAAAAGAGATTCTTCATCAAATTTTTAAATCTAAAGAACCTATAAATCATGGATAGATCTTAGTAAATGATTTTTGTAGTAATATTATTTCAATTATATTATGATATAATTTTTTTGTTAACAAATATTTTCTTTAAACAATATGAGATGATACTCGTGGTTTATGATTCATTAGATTTTATAGTAATTTTTGAGAAGAATATAAAGATAAAATGTTCTATAAATGTTAATATAATTTATCAAAGTATTTTTTAAAATATAAACAACTAAAATTACACCTTTATTTTTTTAATATTTTATAGCATAATTTTATTTTGAAAATAATTTTCCAAACAGATATAGTAGTATATTTAATTTAGATAAAATAGTATTTTTAAAATACATCAATCCATGGGAAATAAATATAAATCCACACAAAATGAGATTTTCTATAATAGAAAGACATTTTAGATAGAATATAGTGTCTTAGTGGCCTGTGAGAGTATGTTTCAACTTAGTGAAGTTTAAATTTTTTGAAACAAAGGATTACATATTCAAAATAAAAAAATTCAATGTTAATTAAAAGTAAATATTTTCATATAATGGGTTCTAATATTGATTATGATGCATTTAAAAATATTTCAATGTAAAAAATAAGAGTTATTAACATTGTAAAATTTTATATTGTAGAGTAAAAGAGCTTTAATATGTTCATGTTGATGAACCTTAGGAATATGATTAATAATTCACACCATTATTTAATCTTTATTTATTAAATGATGATACTCAATATAATGTTTTTAGAGGGTTTTATCATATATTAACACATTTATATACCATGGATTACAATGTGAAGTAATAAATTTCACAAGACCATGAATATTTTTAAAACATAAGGCTAATCTAGAAGTCTATCATATATGATAAGTTATATATATACTTATGTATAGTTTTTTAATTATTCATAACATATTTTTAGAATATAAAATGAATAATGTTATATAAAATGAAATAAATACATTATCACTGTCTCATGTTGATTTGATATATGTATAAATTGATATATATTTCATGAAGCATAATGATAATTGACTTATCAATGATTAACATTGAGTTATCATTAACTGTCGTTCATCATAAAGTACGCTAGGATGTGACAATATGTTGAGGTTACCTTGGGTACGTTTCTGGTATCATGGAAAATAATTCACATCAGAGACACAAATAGATTTTATTAAATGAGTGACTAGAGAACTATATAAGAGAGAGTTTCTTACAATTCATTCATTGGAATACTATGGGAGAATAGTTCCTATTTATAGTACCCAATACATGATATTTTAAGGAAACATATCATGATAACCATTATAAATTGATACATATATTATGAAATCATTATGAATTAAGTAATCATTGGGTATATGGAAATGTTGTTGAACATTTAATCAGTTAATGCTTAAACATGATTGGATTTTTCATCTCAAATAAAGAGTATAACTTTTTACCATCATCTTAGATTTATTAAGTATGTGTATATACATAATTTAAAAGTACATATAATGTATTTATCGATTCGGAAGAGGGAGACTGTAATGTGATAATTTATAAATGTAGATGACATTTATTTATTCATCGACATAGTAAGTCAATAATTCAGAAATATATAATTTATTTGGACTATATATATTATTGACATACTTTGTGTCTCATATAAACTCTATATATTAGACATTTGTATCATATGAAAATTAATTCTTGCGTATGATACAGCTAGTGGGCAGAGGTATAGAGATATATGGGTTTAATTAAGATAACCAAAAAACCCCTTTAATGCTTGAGTGGAACTAATTATTTCTAGGTATTTATATTTGGTTAGAATAATAGATCTAGTGACTCATATTTGTTTTCAAAGAGGAAAATTAACATTTGGTCACCCTTTTTGGTTAATGGAATATAACACCGAGATATTTTTAAATATATTCCCAATAATAAAATTGATGTGTTTAATTTCTTGTTATGCATGAAACATAAATCTTATGTAAATAACTATATAATATAATATAATATGAAAAAAATTATTATATAGGTAAATTAAATTTATAAAATAAATGACACAATAAAAAAGATCAAATTCACTTAAGGTTATTAAGAAAGTATTTTGAACAATATTTTTATTTTTACAATTTTTCTTAATTTAATAAATTTGTTGAAATTTCTAATTAAAATTTATTGAAAAAATTTATATATTAAATAATAAAATAAATTATTCACATCCTTGAAAGGGTTATGAAATTGTAATTATGGAAAGCCTAATAAATCTTGTCTAATCAAATATATGTTGTTTATACACCTTATTTTATTATATAGGTTTTATTAATAAGTAAATTTCTCTACATTAAACTAAAAAACATAATTATTTTTTTAACATTTCTAAAAAGCAATGATCATTCATAAGTTTATAAACTATTTTTATATTCCCAATATATTTTGTTATAATATAGTAAATTAATCAATATTTAAAAAAGATTTAAATAAAATCTTTATATAATATGTTAAATAAAATTATTTAACACACAGGTAATTATTTTTACATGTAAATAGATAAGAATAATATTATATTCATTCATAAGAATAAATTTTTTATAATATAGGTTTTCCAAGTTTTTTCATGGATAAATGAATTCATTTTTTCTACAATTATAATCTCAATATAATAAAATGTATTATATAGTTTGAATCATCATTTCAAAAAAAAGTTACCTATAATTTCATTTTTATCATAAATGTAAGTTTCTATAATAAAACATTAAACACTCCTGGAAATGACCAAAATTAGTTTAATGGAATTAAACTAAGTGATAAGATTTTTATTATCTTATAAAACTTATATTTATTTTATTCATTGTAATGATTTAAACATCCCAAAAACATATATACTAAATTTATATTATTATTTTCCATTATAAAATGATATTGACATTAAATTATTTTATATTTTAGGGTATTTACTATGTTGTCACCCTCATCCCTTATAAATGTGGGGATATTCTCCTCTCATATTCATAGAATATTAGAAAAATATATCATATAAGATCTACCCAAATAAATTTCCAAAAATCATACCCATGTCCTGGAAGTCCAGGTCTCAAAAAATGGCTATCTAAATATTATTTAATGTGTATTCCAATATAGGATACCTAGAGAAGAGGTGGTTGTATTCATTGAGTTATTTTGAGTTTTGTTTTTGTATACTAACTCATATAAATATATTATATCCTTTATAACATTATTAATTATCTATATAAAATATAAATAAATACTAGTAAATTTAGAAAACAATGACTATTTATTTCTCATCCATTAATTATAAAATCAATGTTTCGATCAATAATATGTGTAGACTACTACCTCCAAGAAGAAATTTCGTTCATTTTATAACACCGCGTATAATTATTAGTTTCAAATAATAACATAATTAATATTTATAAAATTTATGAAGTTGATATTTTTTAAAAAATATTAATTATTAGTATTCTTCATTTCTTTAAATCCATTGAAAATTAAGGACACCACCTGTGTGTATTTGTAGACCGACTCTTCCACTATGTTATGCAATTAATTTTTCATTAGCACCTTATAAAACATGTTATAAAAGTGTATATAATGAATTAATATTGTATATATTAAATTATTAATTTCATTTAATTTTTTAATCCACGAACAAGGTGTAAAGACCAGAATCTCCAAATCAAGTCATGTTTGGAAAATATAAAAGTTGACGCCCAAAAATTTATTTTAATGAAGAATTGTTAATAGTTATTTATTTAGAAATTATAATTAAACAATAAATTGTAAATTTATTATTCATATTGTTTTAGTATATATTTAGAAAAAACATATTTTTATTATACAGGATAATAGAGAATGTACAATGAAAATTGGGACATGATGTATGAGTTTATTTTACAATCCTACTTTTTATTATGATTTTTTATGTTTTCATTTTAATTGACGTAATTTTTTGTTATAGCTATTTTGAGCACCATATATTTACTTATAATATTTATAATTTTTTGGTCTCCCCTTATTTTTTTTAAATTTCCCCTCTTTGGTACACAAAAGACTAGAATAGTGTTTTTGAAAAATATTGACATTATATATATTTTTGGGCAGAAGCCTTATTTCTCTAAACCCATTTTATTCATAAAAAATTATTGTAATTTAATAATTTTGGTTACTTTTTAACATAATTTATTTTATTCAATTTTTTTATGGAACATTCATTTCTTTTTCATGAAGGTTCATTTGTGACATTCAATACAAAAAATTGAAAAGAATTTCTTATGTGTTAATTGAATGAATAAAATTTCAGAAAATAATTAAAATTATTCACCATGATGATAATTTTAAAATTTTTCATGGTTTTTCACACATTTAAAAAAAATATTTATTATTATATTTCAAAAAACGTTTTTAATGATTTTATTAAATTTTTTATCATCTATGTCAACAACCTATACTGAATGTTCTGATTCATTGGAGATATGATCGTATGAACTCTTAAACATAAATTCATTTGATGAATTATGATGATGATGTTTTAATGATGTTTCCATGGAACCAATTTCTTTTATAATGGTTAATTACTATATGATGTAAGGATAAATATTTTTATGATCATATAGAATACATATGTTGGTTTAATCATTATATGATGGGATATTTTATTATTAGAATTCAATTAGTTGGGTATTTCTTTATATATCATTGTCTAAATAGTTGTATGGTTGGTTATACCAATCCTAAAAGGGTACAAGAGTGGTTATACGCAGCCTAATAGGGTATATGTGTAGTTATCCCGATATTATGAAGGTACGCTGGTTGTTAACCTAATCCTACATGATGAATAACATGGTGGGTAAACTTGAAATATGATTTTTATGATTATGTTTATACCAAAAGAATTTTTATTATGATTATTATATGATTTCTTGGATCATGATTTACTATTTATGATTCTACATTCTTATGACTCATGTATTTGGTTATGACAAATCCTTCTAACATGACTCTTGATTTTTGGTCTATAAATTGGTGGCTAAATTATTTTCATGTTACTATCCTATTATAATACCTTTATTATTATTTTATACTCACTTATTATAATTTATTTATATTTTAACTAGCTAATATTTTAAAATAATTCTATGATTGATAGTGTATACAACATGGAACACTAATGTTAAATAATCCCCAAATTATCTATATTTAAATATAGCTATTATAACATAGATTGTAAAATTAAGGGAATGAATTATTTTAAATATTTTATAAAATATATATAAATGAAATTATTAATTAAAAATCATTGATTAATTCTTTGTAATGAAATACACAATTTCTAATACAATTATTTTGTGCTTTAGAAATATGTTTTCTTTAAAAAAAGTATTTTTTTTCTTTTTGTTAATAATATTATAATGATTTTTTAAATTAAAAAAATATTTATTTCTAAAATTAATATATTTTTTATAATCATACAATAATTATCCTAAAATAAAATTTTCATATTTTTTTGAAAATATTAAATTTCTTGTGAATAGTTGAAAATACCAATTTTCATTGAAAATAATATTTTTGTTTCAACCATTATATTGTTAATATTTATTTAAAAATAATTTTAAAGTAAAATCATTTCAAATATATTATTTCTCGAAAATTAAATTCATGGGAATCAATTTTATCATTGAATATGTTTTAAAATCATTTTTATAAATAAAAATTCATATTTTCTGAAGAATATATTTTATGCAGACAACGAGAATTTTATAATAAAATTAAATTAATCACTATTAGTGAATTATTTTAGTGATATTTATTAATTAAATAAGCAATTATTTGTTTTTATATTAATTTAATACTATCTTAGAATGATATAATAATAAAATATAGTTCTATACTTAGAAATAATATTTTTCTAAACGCTGTTTTCGTCGCATTTAACATAAATATTTTAAAATTAATTTTATACACGTATATAAATTGAAATTGAAAAAATTAATTCCATATTTTGAATCATAAGGATAAAATTATTCAAATATTTTCATTTTATTTTTAGTTAATATGAATTGTAATTGTGGTAAAATTTATCACATTAATAATGGGTAAATTAGGTTAATATTGGGTAAAACTCTGTGATAATGACATAATTTATCATCCTAATTGTTAATGGATGAAGGTAATTATACTCTAAACACCCTAGTCTCAAATATTTTTTTTCTAATTGATACAATTCCAGGTAAATGAAATTTATATTTTTTAAACTAAAGAATGTTCCATAATGACACTTTTTTAATATATCTTATGCTTCCACATAGGTACAAAATATGGATATTAAGGAAAATAATTTTATAAGATAATATTAGTGAAATTATGTTAATTATTTAATTTTTTTATAATTTTTATAAATTACATAATTACCTTAAATGAATTTTCAACTCTAATACCGTATGTATTTAATTCACAGAAAAATAAAATAAATAAGTTTTTGAAATATTAAAAGCTATATAAATTGAATGAGATATTGTGTCAAAAATTTTTTATATCTATATAAAAATTTAGGGTTTTTTAAATGATAATAATCGAATTAATTTTTACTATTTATGTATTTTATGTCTAATTGATCGAAAACTGTCAAAATTTACATTAAGGATATTTTATCAAAAATAATATTTTATTAAATAATTTAAAATTCATAAAAATATTATCTTTAACTACATGAATATAAAATGGTAAAAAATCATACATGGTCCATTTATGAGTGTGTTTTCCATTAATAGTAATATTATTAACCCTTTGTGACTAAAATAATGGTTACTACATTTAACATTAAAAATAATGAACTAAGGGGTTAATAAAAATTATAAGTAGTAAAATGATATCAAAACTAGAATAATTTTAATTGTATGATTTTATTTCTACCCTATACATTATTATTTTAATTAATAACAATTTGGTAACATTCAGACCTAGTATTTTCCTATTATATTTTAATTTAAAAATAAAATATGTGACCCTCGTGTCCATTATGAAGGGAACCACATAAATCACTTCATTACTAAACATTTAGCAACCTATAGAGAAAAATCTATATAAATTAGCATTCTAAAATTCCCTATACTCATTCTATAGTCTTCAGAATCCTTAAAATGCCAACAATCAGTTCATTAAGGAACGATGTGAAGGGGGGCTTCTGAAGAGGAGTTAATTATCTTACATTATATCCATTAATTTATTTCTACTCATACCACATAAATATATTTGGTATTTATAATAAAATGGAAAAATCAGTATCATTAATGAAATTAAATTATTTAATTATTATGAAACAACCTATATCCTCCCTTTTTTCCATCAAAGGGGTTGTTAAATTTTTTCTCGTGCGTATATAAAACATACCGTCTCTACATAGTGATAAAATTCATTTTTAATTCCCATATATTATTTGGTTATAATTATGATTGACCTAATATTAATATATGATATTTTTTGAATATTTATACTTTTATCATTATAATATCTTTTCTACCTTTATATCTTCCAAACCATTGTGAAACAATAGTGTTTCTTGTGCATATGTATGGACTATGACCTCTTTGAAGCATTCTGATTCATTTTCTAATTATATATTAATTTTTTGAAAATGGTTAAGAAAATTATTAATATAAATTATTTATATGATTAAATAAATATTTTTTTAAATGTGAACAATTATCTATATTTATTTTTTTCCATCATTTGAAAATTGGAAAAAAAATTCATGCATACATAAATCCCACCATCTCATTGCATGGGGTTAATCATTTATTATATATTACTTTTATGGATTAGTATTTACAATATTTATACAATCATTAACATTATTTATATGATGAAATTTTTATGAAATTATAAAAAATCAAAACTAATGAACCAACACTTAAATGAAAAAGACACATTTATTATACAAATCAATTATTTAAACAACATATTGATAAAAATGGGTCATAAAATATTATAGATAAATCATGTATTGAATAATATATATGATTTTCATTATAAAAATTAAATTTATATTTATTAATCAAGTGGTTCGTAAACATAAAATGGAATTTTGACATGATGTAAGGCTTTCTCATCTCAATAGTACATTGATGCGATATATGTAATATTCAACACTTATTTCTATTATGTAATTTATATACATCCCCTTTAATAATTTATATAATTAATAAATTAATATTAATTATATTTAAACATTTCTATGTTATTTCTTTCATTGGTGATTTTATTATAATGTTAGCAAAGCGGTAAGGGTTAATTTTACTATATCATCATTAATCAAGATTGCTTATTTTTATGTCTTAGTTAATAAATATTCCTCTCTGATGGTTATTATTTCTAAAAAATATTTGAAATTTTTTTATACACTTATGCTATGATTATTTAAATTAATTCTTATCCTTTTTAAAATTTTTAAAAAATCGTTTTAAAGAAATCCTTCTATAACTTTTTGAATGTTTACTTTTTGACTTCATACACAATTGTGAAATGAATTTTTGTAAAAAATACAACATGAATAAAATTTACTAAAATTATTAATAACATATGTAATTTATGATTGATTTATATGTTTAAAAGTTATTTTCAATGACAATTGTTTTTTATTACAGGTTTATTTTGTAGATTATAAATAATGATTTTCAATGTATTAAGGGTATTTACCCTGATAAATTTTTATGTGAATATTTTAAATTATTTTCATTTATTTGTACGTAATTGTTTTTAATATTTTGATTAGGATAAACTCAAATTATACAATGAACCGTATTTATGCATATGTTTTATGATCATTTTGACTAGGGGATGTATTGTCATTTTTATGATAGTTTAGCTGATATATAAAATTATTTATTTTTATGGAAAGCTGATTTTGTTGAATTATTTATTCATATGATGAATTTAATGGACATATTAAGTGATGGGTGTGTCCCACTATATCCCATGGATGCATCAGTAGATCTCATGATACAAACTAGATTGTGTTTTGTCTAAATCCTTACAAATTTGTGTAGATGTATGCATAAGACATTGATATCAATTTTAGATGTCTTAGAAGAGGCCATTTCAAAAACGTTTATCTATTTGGAGTTATGGAAAACATCATTATGATGTTTTCTATTAATTTATATGTGATTATTAGAATATTAATAATATACATAGATAATTTTTTATTTAATGTGATTTTATATAATGATTATTTGATTGTCCTTTATTCTTACAATATAAGGGTTAGTGTATTGATTAAATGAAATGGGTTTTAGTTATTTACCTTTCATATTATATTTATTTATCCATGATATATTCAGATGTATGAATGCCAATAATGAAAATCTAAGCTCAGTACTTCCTTTTGAATCATTTTCTCTAGGATGTCATAAATTATTTTGTGCAATATAAGAACGGATATGCTCTAGGGAATAATGGGATTCACCATGAAAAAATATTTTTTCTTTATTGTTTTTAAAATTTAATTTGAATTTAATGTATATATATAGTTTATAATAAATACTAAACTATTAAATATTTTAGGATTTGATCTCTTGTTTATAGTTTCAATGTAAAAAATAAACCATCATCTCTAGTTTACTACAGTCAAGGACATTACCGTTGGTATTAGAGAAATATTAGAAGAAACATTAAGGAACTAGATTTAAGAAAAAAATGATTAGGGAATATAACACTATGACTTACTTTGAGTGTATGTATATGTATAGTATAACTTAATAAACATTTTTAGGTTATAAATTATGTGGTTTACTACTATAATTATTTTTTCAAATACGTTGATTTGGGATTCAGTCAATGGTTAGAACCAACAAAAATCATCTTAAGAATTAACGTGATGGGTAATATAGTGATTATGAATAACCATGTGGAATAATTAGTAGATTTAATCATATTATGATTATTATTAATGAATTATCATATATTAATATTTAAGTTCATATTAAGAATCCCTTATACTGAAAAAATAAGATTAAGATAATTTATATTGAAACCTATAGTAGTGGAAACCATGGAGTAAAGAAGGATCAATTTCTTTCTTATATGAAATGTTGAAAAGGGAATCATGGAGAATGTATTAAACGAATGATAAAAATTATTCTGTTTTTAAAAAATGTCTTAGAGTAAATAAATTCTATAGAATTCAATTTCTTATATGTTGGATACTAGGTAATTATGTGATTCACTACCCTAAACTAATTGTTACTCCAAAGAGAAATGAAAGACATGTGTTTTAAATTTAATTTTAATTAATAATTATTCGTTTTCTTGTTTTAAAATTATTTTCATTGGTGTTATTTTAGTTAAAGGAATTATGAAGCTGATAATGATGATAAGCCTAAAGTTCTATAGATTTATAAGCCTATGGATGATAATAATTTTAAAAGAATATCTACCCCTTTAGAAGTTCTATTTAATGAGTGTTTAACATAATATTTTATGAAAAGGATATTAGAATACATCCATTTGGATTAGTATAGGTTATAATTAAAAGGTTATTTGGGGATAGTGATTTTATATATTGTATAAAATTGTTTAAATTTGTTGATGACCAATAATGTTAATATGATTTTGAGGCTGAGTTATTTATGGACAATTGGTACAAACGAGTTATTATATATTGAGAATATATCATAAATAAAACAATAGATGTTAAAATAGGTGATCTAAGGATGATCATAATATTCTGGACAAAGTTATAGTTTGAGAATAAGGGAAACCCGCAAATTGGATGACAAACACTCACTTTTTTAATGGTTGTGGGGCTTAAATTCAAAATACAGAGGTGAAAACTGTGTGATGCCTACAAGTTGACTATGTAATGTACAAGTTTTAATGTCATTATGTTTACATATACTATTTATAAGATGAATAATAATAATATTTTTTTAGTATATTATAGGATCAAATATTTTTTAATTATTAGGAATTTATAGTGATTAGTGACATTCTCACAGACACTTCATTGGGATGCGATATATGTTAACTTTGGGTTTAACATAAAAGATTATTTGATTTGAATGAAATTACATATTTTAAAGTGAAATATTATGGGAAAGATATATATTTTGATGTTTAAAAAATTAAATTAAATTTATATTATTTTTTAATATGGGATATATGGAATACATATAATGTTAATGGTGTTTCTGGTCATTAGTAAATCGGATTAGGGTATTAACATGTTTGGAATATGGAATATTGAACAGCTTTATGTTGTATATTGGTAAAAATTTTAATAAATTTTGGGTTTTGAATATCGGAAGTAATATTTTTGAGGAGTCCTAAGGTTAACTACTTACGAAATGAATTCAGTTGAAAATTAAATTTTATTGTTTTTAGATAAGGTATGATTTATCATATTCGATCATTTATTCCAACCTTTTTTGTTTTAGAAAATATTGATAGGTCTATGTAATGAATTATGGATCTTAGTATTTCTGAAATGTTCTTCAAGAAAACAATTATCTCGAATATCCGTCTCCTGGTGTAAGTGATAAAGTGGAAATATATTAAAGAAAATCTAATGGAAGATATTATACTTTTGACATTGAAATAAATCAAGAGTGCTTAGTTACGAAAAATATTTAACTATATATTAAAATATTCTCAACACTTTAGTAATTGGAACTAGAAAAAAACATTATCCATTTATTTCTGTTACCTAGAAATCAATTACCTTTTAACTCATCACAGATTTTCTATTTTATGATAGTAAACATTATCATGGTCATATTGTCTATCTCTCTGTGATAAATTTTGGGATTTAATTGTATCTTTTATGCCCACATTTTAAAATCCCACTGATATTCATCTATTTGGAAACCATTTTTTGGAGAACTTTTTATTTCCATTTCCCACCTTTTAAGTTGAATTTTTATTAAAAATTTTGTAATCTGTGATTTTCCAAAAAGATATTTTCATATGTCAAACCCATGATTACTAAAAATGACTTCAAATAACATGGGATAAATTTTTTTAGGGGGGATAATATTACACCATGATATATAAAAATAAAAATATGTTTGATATCGTATATCAAAGTCATCATTGTTCCCAAACGAACCACACAATATTATTATTTAAATTTAGCCATAATAATCTGGTTATTAAATTAGAGGGTAAAAATATTAATAATTAAACAATGAAATATATATAAATGAACACCTTAATGAAAAATCAATGATTACTTCTTAGAAAATATGTACTTAGCTTTCAGTAAAGTTATTTAATTCTTTAGAAATACCTTTTCATCAATAAAATGTTTTAATTAATTATTCTGAGTAAATAATATAATTAATTTATAGATAATATATAAATTTTATTTTATAAATAATTATTATTTTTATCACAATATCAAAATAATTTTAGGATAAAAATTTCTTATTTTTTTAAAATATTAACATTCTAGTGAATAAGGAAAATACAATTTTTATTGAAACATGATTTTTGATTCAGGAATTTATAATGTAAAATTTTATTTTCTAATTATTTAAATGTAAAATTCGTACACATATATTAATATTAAACTAATTACTTTTATTACAGTAAGTTTAGTTATAATATTTGGCATAAAAACATTTTTATACATAAAAATTATTTTTTCTAAGAAATGACTTTTTTCCCAAAATATATTTTCATATTAATATATTAAATTTATAACTATATTTAAATTATTAAAAGGAAATATTTTTTTAATATAATATATTTTTTATTCATATTCATCAAATACAATCTAGTAATTATAAAAGTATTAAATTTACTCCTTTCATAAAAACAATATTTTTCTAAAAGCGGGTTTCATCTCATTTTGCGCACTTA
Source organism: Viscum album (assembly GCA_963277665.1). NCBI lineage: Eukaryota > Viridiplantae > Streptophyta > Magnoliopsida > Santalales > Viscaceae > Viscum > Viscum album. The sequence goes on from OY728137.1 coordinate 1,218,118,289, forward strand.
TATTAATGTAATATTTTCCCACCTATGGAGAATAAATTTTATAAACATAATTACATATTTTAAAATATGATATTCAAATTTGGTAAATAGGTCCCTCAAGTTTTTAATCAATATAAAATAGTAACATTGGTAAATTCTATCACCTCTGTAAAGTGTAAATCTTGTTAATATTAGTTAAATCGGTGTGCTAAGGCCATATGTTTTCATTATAAATCTTATATGGTGAAGTTATTTCTATTCTTATTTTGTTAGGATCAAATTGGATTCCTTTAATGGAAACAATTTCTTTAAAATGAATTATATATAATTTGAATCAAAGAAAGTTACAAAATATCACTCTTATAATTTTTGATATATTTTATGTTTCCACATTAAGAAAAAATAAATATATGGACAAACATAAATTCATATTATAGAATTAATTAAATTATTTTCATAATATAATTTTTTAATTTTATAAATTATTTAAATAAATTAATTTTTTGGCGACACTAAAATAATAATAATTTAATTAATAGAAATATATTTCAAGTGAATTTAAAAAAAATAATGTTACATATTTGGAATTATATAATGTTATTGACGAATTTTATAGACCTATAAGACATTTTAGGGTATTAAAAAATAATTATATTATAATTAAGCATTTTATGAATGTATTTAAAGTCAAATTAAATGATATGTGTCAAAATTTACATTAATTATATTTTATCAAAATTATATTTTATTAAATTATTTAAAATTTAGAGATATATTTTGAACAAAAATGTTAATAAAAAATGGTTGAAAAGTCAACACGCGGTCCATTTATGAGTAACATATCCATTTATACTAACATTATTTATTATTAATGATTAGAATAGTGGTTATTGTTGTTAAGGTAAAATATAATTAACAAAGGTGTGAATAAATAATACACAAATTAAAATGATATAAATAATTATTAAATTTTAATTGGATTAAATTATTTAAACAGTAAAATCATTTTCTTGTAAATTTTGATTTTTTTTATTTATTTGGATAAAGAAAATTTTTATTATATATATATTTTATTAAATTACAGATGTTCCCATAACCTCAATTATAAAAGGGAACATATTCCATCAAAAATTTACATGAAGTGGAAAAATATAGATAACAAATGTCCACTAATTATTCTTATAAAAATACCCATAAACGTGGAAGAGGAGATTATATCATAAAAATACCAACCTTAGGATTCTTATGTAAGGATTTTAAGGAGGTATCCCAATGAATATTTAACTGTCTTACCTGAACTCATTCAATTTATTAATTTATCTAACTATTATAAATATATTCCATTTATCATAAAATTGAAAAATTAGTGACCTTAATATGATTAAACATTATCATTATTATAAAAATACATTTATACACCCTCTTTTAAATCAAATGGAAATTTAATGTATCGTCGGTGCGTACATATGACTTACAATCTCCACATAGCGATTCAAATAAATATCCCCCACTGTATTTTATGGATTTGATTTATGATGAGTTTAATATTAATATATATTATTAATGAAAACATTATACTTCTCTAATTATAATATCATATCTACCATATTACCTTCCAAATCATTGGGAAATGGTACTAACACTCGTGCATACGTGTGTACTTCCACCTCACAAAGATATGTGATTCATTTGTCATTTATATTTTAATTGTATCATAATGAGTATGGAATTGATTAATTTATATAATTTAAATGATGTTATAAATATTATAATAATTATAATAATTATTTACCTTTATTTTTTTACATACATTGAAGAGTGAAAACATCATTCTCACGTACGTACGGCCTACCGTCTCTAGGAATGGTGTAAGTTGTTTTCTATCTCTAACTTTTTTGGAATAAAATAACTTCAAATAAAATTAATAAACATGTTATTTATAAATTTATTAACAATATCAGTATTATGTAACATTGTAAAATTATACAAAACTAATACTATTGAACCTAAATATTTATGGAAAATAGAGAATTTATTACATAAAAAATTATTTTAGAAAATAATAGTTCATCAAAGGGTGGTATAAGATTATATGTTATTATAATATTGTATGGTATATATGATTATGTTAAATCAAAATATTTATAATAAATATTTATTTATTATATAGGATATTTTTAAAAAATGAAAAGAATTCAGACCTACAGTAAGTGTTTCTTATCTTAGTTTTATTTTCTTGTGAAATATACCAATTCACCACTTATTTATATATTTGGTATATGTATGGCCCAATTTATATTTTATATCATATATCTAGTTATAATAATTATTTTTAATATTTAATTGAATGTTATTTATTTCATTTGCGTTATGATTTAATATTTACCAAAATGGATAGGATTTATTTCACAATTACATTATTATTCGTGATTGTTTTTATAACTCTCAGTTGAGGAATTACCTTACATGTCCATATTTTAAAAAATGACTTGGGAAATTTTTTTCATATTCTAAAATTATTTTTTAATCTCATTTTTAAAATTTTTCTTATATTTATAAAATTATTTAAAACGACTATCCTTACCAATTTCCAATATAGCTACTTTCTTGACATCTTAAAAAAGTGTGAAAGGAATGTTTTTCTGAAAATTATACTACATGAAAAAAATTTCCACCATCATAAAAGCTCAAGGATTTAAATCCAACATTACATTTATAAATGGTTTTTAAAAAAAAATTGTTTTATTTATTATGTGTGATGTATTTAGATTTTATAATGTAATTTTCAGAGTAGAAAGGGAATTTTCCTCAATAAATTTTCCTATGAACAAATTACCATATTTTATTCTATGCCAAAATCAGTTTTTGATTCTTATGATTAGTATATACTCTAATGATACCATTATAAAATAATTCATATTGTTTTCAAACATTTTAATTTGGGGTAAGTATTTATAATCTGTATGATAGTTCTTCCAATATGGATAGTTATTGATGGATAAGGGAAGTTAATTCAATTTTACTATTTATTAATTTGAATAATAGATTGGAAATATTATGTCATGAGAGTGGTTTTATATTGATCCTCGATGAATAAATGTGTCTCATGAGACAAACCATTTTTTTATTATCCAAGGCCTTACCCTTATATTTATATGTGGTTGCATAAGGCCACGATAGTATTTTCAGATTTCTTCACATAGACCACGATATTAATTTTCCAATGTGTGAAATTATTCATTCCATCAATATGAAATCATATATTTATGTTAATGTAATTATTTTATTAGTTTTAATATCCATGGAAATGTTTCAAAATCATGATATTTTTTATACGGATTTTTTATTCATCTTTTATTCCCTATATATTATGCTTAATTTATTGTTTAAATGGGATATGTTTTTATTTATTTACCATTAAATAATATTTATGATTATTTATTAATGATTTATTTTGGTAAAAAAATTCCCTTAAAGATCCCATGAGATAACCCCTTTCTTCTGTTTCATTTTCCCAAGGATTACAGGATGTGTTTTTTGATTAATATTCTGAGATGTACTAAGGGGAATAATGGTGTTCTCAATGAAAACATTTTGTGTATTTTAATGACTATGTTATGATAAATGAGAAGATGTAACCTATAGAAACATTGAACAAACTAAATTGATATATAATGAACCTAGTGTGTTATATATTTATAGGACAATTTCCAAATATAGGACATATTAGAACTTATTTTCATATAATATGAGTTCTTATTCTGATTAGTGTTGATTTAGACTCACACTATCCTTTTTGTAATAAGAAAAGTTTAAAAAAATTAATCAAATATATATAGGTATGATTATTATGAATTCCTAAAATTTAAATTTCATATTTTTATATATTTCTACCCACTCTTTATATATGAATAATTTTTCAAGAGTGTCACATGACCACATTAATGTATAGAATTTAGAATATGAGTGCAAATATTAAATGTTATAATGATTTTATCTTATGTATATACCTGTTTTATAATATAATCTTTTCCGTATTATCTTCTTAAAAATGTTTTTATTCTCTTTTTACTAATATTTTATGTGATTTTTTCAATGATTAAATCTCTCCCTATATATATTCCACATCAATTTTCAAGGAATAGAAGTCACATTTTATGTTATGAATCAATCTATGATCTTCTATCAATGTGACGATGAACATAAATTTATAATGGAAATTATAGTCATTATATGATTCATACTAGAAAATAATGAGGGGGTAATTATCTAAAGTGGTTGGTGAGAAACTAAATATTGAAATTTGTGAATATTTTTTAGGAATTGGATATTTTATTTCTTGAATTATTTATTATTTTTCTTTATAATAAATATTTATTTTTAATATATCATATATCCAGAGTTATTCCAATTTAAAATAATCCATTTAGATTAACCCCAATAAAATAATAACAATTTATGTAGAGAATTTAAGAGAATATTGAAGATTGATTCATATTAACTAGTGAATTACCATGGGGTGAACCAGTTCTTTCTATTAATAACTAAGATGTTTCAATGTGTCATTTAATTTATTACAATGAAAATTATAATATCACTCTGAATAAGAAGTATCCACTTCCTTATATATTTCATTTTTTATTGACTCCATAGAGATTAATAAATTTCAATTATTTATCCTTGATCTGGATTATATAAGTTTTGTGTCAAACGAGAGAATATACCAAATACAATATTTTATAAAAAATTTAAAAGCAGTAAATTTATAGTGCTTACATTTATCCATACAATTGGAATCATTATCTTCAGGGATCTAATTTTAACATCTCATGTTTTCATAAGGGGTATGTATCTTTATATGTGTATTTTTAACATTTTTATCCTTTTAAATGGTTCCTATGTCCTGAGAAAGGCCACAGGACTGTTCAATTCTCATTTAGATCCCAAATCTATGAGTTTGGGATGAAAAGGATAGGCACATGGTTTTTCTACATTGTGCACCTGAGACCTCATGTATTGAACAAATTTTGTGGGTGTGTTGTAGGGATCCCCAGAAGGAATCACATAAGTAGTTAACCGTTCGAAAAATTGTGCTCTAAACCCATACGAGCCACAATCGATGGATAGTAGATGGTGCATGGTTAGAAGATGGTTTGTAAAACCATGTGACCAAACATTCGCCTCTTAAAAGGTGGGAATAATTACCTTTTTTCATCCAAGATTTTAATAGGGCTAACTATTTTTCTTCCCAGACATTTTTTCTAATAGACTGCATGCTAGGGAGACAAATCCCTTCCTCTTGATTATATTTGATGAAATTAATTTGAACATACTATAATTTTAGATCCATCTGTCAGGTTGGATTACCATCATTAAGAAACTAAATCCATTTCTTTCTTTCTTTCATTTACATTTCCATATGGGTGTCATTTTGGTGTGATCTCAAATGGTATATTGTTAGGGTTTTTTTTTCTCTTGTTCCCTTTTCATTAGATCATGTCTAAACAATGTCTATGTACATGGAATGTGTTCCTCTATAAGAATATAATTGGTGGTCTAGTGATTATTGATTAAGTATAGATTTATTATAATATGAATTTGGATATCGTGGGTCATATTTTTCACGTGTTTCCTTAAAAATACACATCAAATATGCTTATTTTTTATCCTTGAAATAAATGACTTCATTCCTATTAATTATTATTATTATAAATCTTCATTGACTAAATCCACTCCTTCAGGTGTACCTATGGAATTTAACCAAAATAGTATAAATTATTATGTGACCAATCACACCTTCTATAAGGTTTTATATTTAATTATAAATGATAACACTATAAATAATTAAATGGTATGTGACTGGTATAACCACTCCCAATTTTTTTTCAAAAAATATGTTCGCAACCTATTTTATGTGGAATGTAAATGATTAATTAATCCATTGAATGAATATAATTGTGATACTCAAGAATGAAATCTCAAATGGTATAATACATGGGAATGGTTTCCCATGTACTTGGGATACTCGAGCATGGTGTCACATATACTTCTGGTACATGGGCATGGAATCCTACATATTTGTGGTACTCGAGAATTGTGCCCCATATACCTATGATACATCTACATGGAGACCCTGATGAATTATGATGATCGAGCATGGCATCCCCTACAACCATTTGAGAATCGAGTGACTAGACATAGATTCTTCAGTTACGCCTCGGATCCTATCTCGTACTATGTATATACATATATAACTATAAAATACATTATATATGTTGTTAATATATGTAAATGAATACTTGTAAAGTCATATTTTTTGGTGTCATTTTTTGGGCATTTTTCCCATCATTGAATAAAACTGTTATTGTCATCATTGTGTTTTTGAGGAACCTATTTCGGCAAGTTATCGTTTAAATTACTTCTTCAAAATTTTTATATATGGACAAAAATTATATTTTATGAACTTGATGGGTACATCTAGACATCCGTGGTGATGTCCCACTAAGTACATATCAAACACTATTTAGGCCACCGTCTTTGTACCTAGATATACTTCATGGATGTTTGTAGGGATAAGGGAAAGTGCCCCATCTAGGATGCTTTATTTGTTATATTGTGGGACATTGGGAGCACGAGCCTGAGCCTTGGGTCATGAATCTACATGATAACTTTTTTGTCTCTTTTTATTTATGATGTACGTGGATATTAATACACTAGTATTTTATATAGCTCCATACCATCACATTATTTTTTATATGGTTCCACTTTTGGATTTCTTATTATTATCGACTACATGATTTACATATATTGTCCTATTTTTCTTCTTTATTTTATTGATATTTATTCATTTATTATACCATTGTTATACTTTGATCATGATGTAATAGTCTCCACACTCTTACTCTTTGGAACCTTGCTGCTAGTTAGCAACCTCTTTCCTATAGAGAGGTACACATGAGGCCTTGTGACCTACCAGGAATAGTTACAATAGAGACCATTATTTTTATACAATACTTTTACATAAATTTAGTGCTCAAATAATTAAAACATTACACATTGAGGATCCAATGTTTTATTGTCTTGGAAAAAATATGTCCATACCTAAATTTTTTTAAAAAATATTTCGTTAATTGTCTCTTATCTATCTTTTTATTGACTATTAACTTCTCCTTTGTACATGTAGACACCTTTGGATGTACGAGAAAAAGGGGTGATCAAAAATCCCACTAAAAGGATAGATAATAATAGGAAACTACATTACATTGGATAAGAGTAATCATTATCATCATAACATAGTCATAGGATCATAATCATGAGAAAAAACATTAAGAAAGACTTCGAATGTGGGAATGCATAAAAATGAAACATCATATCATAGTAGTTAACTACCAAATATTGTTGTGAACAAATAAAAAATAATGTTCATACATAATTAATCTTTAAATCATGAGATTCATCAATTTACCAATTGACTTAGAGTGCAATATAATTCTCAGCACAACCATCACATTCAAAAAAAATTATTCCTCTATGTAATTCTGGGAACACCCGTCAAATCATCGCATTTACATTATCATGCATGACACATTTAAAATATGTCAAAATGGTACATAAAATAACCCATGGAAATAAATTTGTTTCACATCATAAATCATACATTCATAAAAATTTGATTCCCAAATAAATAGGTAATATCATTCTTGACATAGAACTATTAACCTTAAGTGAAGAGTGAAACAATCTTAGAGAAGTAAAAAATGATTATTTATTTGATAGAAGTGTTATTTTAAAAAAAATTGGGTTTTTTCATAAAATAAAATAAAGAAAATATATATCCCAAAAAAGGTAAGATAATAATGAATAAATTATTTTTATGGAAAATCCATAATGAAAATGATTTGAAGATGGAAAAGCTAAAGAAAAAGAGTTGGGTTCAAGAATTTCCCCTTACCTTATATCTAAACACATTCTTCACATTAATGTCATCAATAATCACATTATATTCATTAATTAGAAATTAAATATCCATTAATACATGAAATGGATTCACTATGGATTTATAATGTTATGTCAGGGGTCTTCAGATGAGTTAGTGTGTTTCAGTTCATTATATGAAAGAGTTCATTTTCTTGGTTTTCATGAACAATTCACTTATATTCTGGGATGGTAGATTCTAGAGGAAGTATATAACGACCAGAATTATTAATAAATAATATTAGTGGAATAAAATATCTATAAATGATCTTATAATTATTTTATTTATATATAATGAGGATCAATAATTATATTAAATTTTAATGATAAAATATTGGATTAATTTTGCAGTTTTTGTCAAACTAAACTTATTTGTATTATTATTTTATATCATTAATTTATAAAGATTACAGAACATAAAATAAGATTAAATATATATATTATGACCTATTTCAATCATTATAATGGTTTCATGACTAGTCTAGAAGATTTAAATGAAAATTCAAAACAAGTCGTCCTTGAATGTGATAAATCAACACATCTCAGACGGTGTTTTCATTTATAGTTCAAAAGTAGGGGAAAAGAAATATTATGAAAAAATATCCCCGTATAATAATAGAATTACTAAAAATTCATGTTACTGGAGTTATCATACAATTTGGGTGACTGGTTGTTATGAAAGAAAAAAAGAAAAGAAAACAACTTGAATGAAAATAAAAGAAGAGGAATGAGGAATTTACCTCTTGATATTATCTCTATGAGTGCCTCCATAAAGAAGAGTTTTTTGGTGTTTTAATTAGTCAAAGTGCTGATGGAAATGGGGGAGGAGATAGGGTAGTTATTTGGGACGATTTTAGAAATGTATTGAAGAATGAGTTGTTTTGTGAAATAATGGTGTGAGGGGTGGTATTTATAGTGATGGAAGGATGCTTTTCTAAATTTTCTAATATTTAGTTCATTATTATTCCATAAGAGAAGAAATAGTGATGATTACCTGACCAAGAATAGTATTATGTGATTTTCAGTTCTAGATTTTGGTTCTATCATCGGTGATGGATTTTTGAGTCGTGTATTTAAATTTTAATGTGTTTTTACTGTAAATTTATGTATTTTACTATTCACCAAAAATTCTAGTATTTCAGAAAAATCTTAGAAAAATACCCTAACTAGTTTCATATTTCTAGAATCCAAAAAAGACTCTATTTTGTAAAAAAAATTATTAATATGATTAATTTAATTATTCATGAACATCATAATTTACATAAAAAATAAACAATTTAAATTAATACTTATTTTATAATGCTTTCAGAAATTACTTATGGTCTTATAAAATTATCATATAACCACAAGACATCAAACTCAAAATCTATGAACACATTTTAAGCAAAGAAATTTTATTTTAAATTAATTTTAATTATTTTATTATTAATTAAAAAATACCCATACTTTTACTATGGTCGTATTGTCACTTATAATATGCATAAATTTTGTTTATACATTCATTGGTGATGATACTATTCGTTTGGATAATTTACTATTCATAAGGGTTATATTACTATTCATAAATGTATGCTACTACTCACTAAAAAAATATGTTTTCTTTATTGGAATCCAAACATCATACTTATCGCAACCATGTATCTCAGATTATTGAAATTCAAAACATAGAGGAGAAAATTTTATTTCTAAAGGTCACACAGTAGTTCATTTAAGCATGATGTGGAATTTTGTTTCTTGATGTAATTTTATATGATTATGACATTAATACAAGATGGGATAATTTGCATTTATATATGTTTGGGTTATTTCATTCTCCCCCCTTGTGAAAATTCACCCTCAAATTGTCATTTTACAAAAATAGGTGAGGGTACTTATCTTTAATCGCATCCTTCGATTCCCAACAATCTTATTCATACATAAGGATCCTCCAAAAAAAATGTTAAGGTGGGTTACCATATTTAATAGAACTTTATCCCTCCTGTCATGAATCTTTAATGGTTCCTCTTAATAAAAGATATCATCTTCTAGTTGTACCACCTCTGAGTTCAGTACATGTGAGAGATCAAGTATGTACTTTCTCTAGAGTGATACATGAAACATTTCATGAACATGAACCATATTCTATTGAAGGGTTTGAGAATAGGTTGGGTCTCATATGTAGTCAAGTATCTCAAAGGGGTTAGTGTACCTTGGTATTAACATCACTTTCTTCCCAAACCGCCGGAATCTCATCCATGGTGATATTCAAAGAAAGACTTTATCTCCTACATCGAACTACAAGTCTCTTCAGCTGTTGTCTGCATAGATCTTTTGCCTAATCTAAGCAGTATTGATATGGTTTTTGATTAATTGAACCTTTTCTATCATCTCTTACATGAGATTTGGTCTACGTAGCTTTATTTCTCCATCTTCATATAAAATGGTTGGAGTTCTACATCGGTTTCCATATAGATAATTATATGGGGCCATCTGAATACTCGAGTAGAAGATATTATTGTTTGAGAAATAAACTAATTGGAGATTATTTTCCCATCCCCCCTTGAATTATAATTATAAGGATATTTTCATGTATTCAATAATCTTAATAGTCCACTTCTATTGGAAATCAGTTAGTGGGTGATAGGTCGTGCTGAAATTTAATTCAGTACACAAAGCATGTTGAGGACTTCTGCATAATTAAATGTGATCCTTGGATCACAATCTGAGATAATCAAGACTGTAACACCATTTAGTCTCACAACATCTTTTACATATATAATTTTATTTTTTTCCAGTAAGAGAACATCTCAAAGAGCAATAAAATGGGAAATCGTGGTGAGTCGTTCAACCACAACCCATATCGCATTTATTTCTTGTTGGTATCTTCTAGAGACCCATGAAAAAGTCCATAGTGAAATTCTCCCATTTACACAAGGGTATAGACAATGGTTGCATCATCCCTTTGTAATTTCATCACTGTTCTTTAACATTCTCACATTCCATGCACCTTAAGATATATTCCACAATATTTTTCATCATGTTATCCCACATGATGTTTTCTCAGAGATATCGGTACATCTGGGTGCTACAAGGATGGAAAGAGAATTTTGAGCCATGTGCATTGTCCAATAGGTCTTTCTTTATACTAAGTGATGATGAAACACAAATACGCAATCCAAACCAAATCACACCATCATCGTCGATATTGAACTCTTAAAGCTTCCCTGACTTTACTACATTCACATTCTTTTATAATGCTTGATCATCCCTTTGTGCCTCCTTAATCATATCTTGGATATATGGTTTTACAATCACTTGGGCATGGTAGTATTTATCCCTTTCCCTTATGAATTCCAATTCTATCCTTTTCATATCCATGATGATAGGGTATTTCTCAATCTGTATCATGGGTAGATTAATGGGTTCTTTTCTACATAGAGAATTAGAAGCATTGTTCGCATTTCCTAGAAGACACTGAATAATGAAATCTTAGTCCTTGATTATATTTATCTATCTCCTTTTATGCCTGTTTATCTCCTTTTATATGAATATATACATTAGGATATTCTGTTTGTTGTGTATGTCTCACTTCTCACTATAAAGGAAGTGCTGCCAAATTTTCAAGGAAATTCACATATAAAAGATCTAGATCATCCATTGGGTAATTCGGCTCATGGATCTTCATCATTCGTGAGTCATTGGCTACCATGCTATCAGTTTCATGAGTACACAACTCTAGGCTTTCTTCGATGCAACACGTAATATCAAAAAAAAATCTACACTTTTTTGTAATCTAAGTTGAGGTGTAGCAATTAGCCTTCTATTTAGCTCCTTGAGGCTTCCCTCACATTCTTACTTATATACATAGTTAACCCCTTTCTTTGCTAACATAGTTAACTGGACTGTAAATCTTGATAAATTCATAAAAAAAACCCGGTAGTACCCAACTAATCCGTGAAAACTATTGATTTCCCTGAAACTGTATGGTATTTTCCATTACTAAATCGCCTCTATTTTTGAAGGGTCCAAGTAAATTCCCTCACTTGTGATAACATGCCCCAATAATGTGACATGCTTCATTGAAAAGTCACCCCATCATGAACATGGAATACACCTTCTTTTTTCTTAATGTCGCTAACACAAGTCAAAGTCTTTCTTCATGATCCTCGTTAATCTTATAGTAGATGATAATATCATTGATAAATACTACAAAAAAATTGTCAAGGTATTTTCTAAATACTCTATTCATCAATTCCATGAATAATATAGGGGAATTTGTAAATTTGAAGGGCATCACTATAAACTCATTGTGTCCATACCTTATAGAAAATTCAATATTCTGAATATATTACTTCTTCACATTTAGTTGATAATATCTAGAACAAAGATCCACCTTTGAGAATTAATTAGCTCATATTATCTGATTGAACATGTCATAAATTCTTGGAAAAGGATACCTGTTTGTTCTGGTGATCTTATTGAGTTCCGGACAATCGATACACAACCGAACTGTTCTATCTTTCTTCATCACAAAGTGAACTAGTGCACACCAAGGTGATGCACTAGGGAATATGAACTCTTTGTCCAAATGCTCTTTTACCTTTTATATAACCCCTCTAGTTAAATGGGTGTCATTCTATAGGGACACATTGAGATAGGAGTACCTCCATGAAAGAGATATATGGAGAACTATACCTCATGATCTGGGGGAATTCATGGTAACTCTTTAAGAAGTACATCACCATAATCTTTCACAATGGGAATTTCCACTTGGTTGACACTTTCCTTTGACGAAATCATTTATATGAGGTATGCCACCTCACATGGAATCAAAACTCACCCCGTTGAATGATTTCTCCAAGGATATTCATGATCTTACATACATTTTTAGAGGATCATAGGATGGTTCCAAATATGAAAAGTAATTTTCTTTTTCCTAATAGTTGATATGTGCTCTATATAACAGGAATCAATACATTCCCATTATAGAGTCTAATTACACCAATTGATGTATTATGAGGCTGGATGGAAGAATCTTCCCACATACTCCAATAGTAGAAGTGTCAAATAATGGGTTAAAATGATTGAACCCCTTAGTGATTTTATATATTTAATTAATTAATGGTTTTAGGGATTTGATAATATAGTTCTTAAAAAGCATCAATATATAATGTAATGTGTATAAGTAGAATCAAATAAGACTTTTTCCATTCTTATGAGAATTAGAAGTGTACCTTGTATGACTTCATTATCATTCTTCGCTTCCGCAGTAGTGATGGAATAAGCCTTTCCTTTTCTATTAGATTTGGTGGATGCTGATGCTGATTACCCTCAAGTAATAGTGGATTATTGCACTAGCTTTAATATTCCATTTTCTCCCTAGATTTGTAGAACTGGACCCTAGGTGGTGCTCTAATCTCTTCCACTACATTCAGATACTTCTCATGTCTTTTCGACACTCTTTAGCATGGAAACCTTATTTCCCAAACATAAATCATTTCCCCATCCTTTGTGGAAGTTCCCCAGATGCATTTTCCAATATTTTTGGCATATGGTTGTTTGAGTTTTCTTCCCACAATTATTATTATATCCTCTAGCTTGAACTCCAACTTTCGCCTCTTATCACCATATCTATGGGGCCATTCTCCAAACTCCATATCCACAATGAGTGTACACAGAAAAACTTGTTCATAACTCCCAATGTCACGAATTAAAATATCATTTTGAATGCATGGTTTTAATATAGTAATGAATCTAACATCTTTTCAAGTATTGTTGAGAACAAAACCCCAATAATACCCTGAAATCCTTATGAAATTAACATCATAGGTCATGGAAGATTCTTCTTCCATTTCCAAGAGGTCTATAAATTAATTCTATATCTTCTTATGATGAGATCATAGGAAATAATTGTTAAGAAACATGATCTTTATGTCTCCCCATTATAAATATTCAATTTTGCCTCTTGGCTTGTTGTTCTTCATCAAATACCACAATTTCTCAACCTCTCCATCTTGAAAATAAATTCCTAGTTTCATCTTATCCATCTCAGAACAGTGAAGCACAAAGAAGATCTTCTCCATGGAGTTGACCAACTTTTCAAAAACTTGTGGATTGAAATATCCACTAAACATCGGTGGTAAATTCCACATAAAATACTCGATAGTGGTGCAGGATGACTTTCCTCATTAGTTAGTTTATTATTCATAACCTTAGATATTTGGGTAAACATCACAATGAAGGTTTGAACTCTAACTCCCGATGTATTGGGTATATATTCCTGAAATCATTGCATTGTCACCCACATAAGATGTCTACTTGGTTTCTCCTTGTTCCCATCATTTCCAAAAATAAAAAACGTTTGAACCAAACACAATTCAACGAGTCATGAATAAATAACATATTCATTTATAAAAATTACACTAAAATAATATATTATTTGATCCCTATGTTTAGTGAATAATCTTGTTTTCATGTTGGTACTTTTTCCTATACTAGCGGAATTCTATAGGGTTCAGCAATATTATTTCCCAATTTTATTAACACTTCCTTTGATACCGACTATAGAGACCATAATTTTAATATATTGATTTTATATCAATTTAGTGATACAAAACATAAAAACAGTAGACATCGAGTATCCAAAGGTATTGTGTTTTGGAAAAAATATGACCATAGATAACATTTAAAACACAAAACATTTATTCAATTACTTCTTCTCTAGCTTCTTATTGTCTATGGACGTCTCCTTAGAACATGTAGCCACCTAAGGATATAGCTAAAAAGCGATGACATAAAATCCCATTAAGAGTATAGATAAGAACATGATACCTCATAAAATGGTATTAACATAATAATTATAATTATAACATAATCATTGAATCATAATCATGAGATGAAACATTAAGAGAAGACATTGAATGTGGCAATGATTAAAAATAAAAAATCAAGTTTTAGTGGTAAACTTCCACACATAGTTGTGAAAAAATAAGAATTTTGGTCAAACATAATTTTATTTCAACTCATTAGATTAATCACATTACCGAATTCATTGGAGTCCTATATAATTTTGAGCACATCATCACATTCAAGCATTCATATTCGTCTGTATAATTCTGGGCACACCCATCACACTATAACATTTATATTATTATGCATGCACCAATGAAAATATGTAAAACACGAACATAAAATAAACAATGGAAAGAAATGGGGTTTACATCATAAATAATACATTCATAAAAATTTTATAACAAAAATAAATTGGGAATATCATTATTGACTAAGAACCATTAACCTTGAGTGAAGAGTTAAACAATATTTGAGAAGTAAAAAAGGTTGTGTTTATTTGAAATAGAGTTTGGTTCGAGAATTTCCCTTTAGCTCATATTTGAATTCTTCTCCACTTTATTGTCCAATATAATCACATTAGATTAATTAATTATGAATTCTAGAACAATTATTTTGTAATTTTATTCATTATAGAATTATTATGTTCCTTCATGGGTTATTGTATGAGTTATAGTGTTTATGTTCACTGTTTGGGAGTGCTTATTCTCTTTGTTCTCATGAACGTTTCACTTGTATTCTTGGATCGATATTTATATTAAAAGTTGATAAAAACCATAATGGTAAATAAATAATTTTAGTGACATTAAAAATGTACAATTTATCTAATAAGGAATTTTGAATATACTATGAAGATGAATCATTAGATACAATTTTAATCATAAAAGCTTTGATTAATTTGGCGGTGTTCATCACAATGAAGATGTTTGTATTATTATTTATATCATGAATATATAAGGATTAAACAAAATTAAATATGATACAATTAATATAATAGGATCGGGTCCATCCATAAAAATGGTATCATGACCAGTTAAGAAAATTGTAATGAAAATGGACAACACATTATCCTAGAATTTGATAAATCAACACATCTCAGACTGTGTTTTTATTTATAGTATAATTGAAGGGGGAAGGTGAGATTGTGATAAAATATTCCACTGTCATAATTTTATTTTAGTACATGTATATTTCTAGAGTTATCATTCCATTTCGACAAAGGGAGTTTAGGAAATAAAAAATTAAATAAGAGAACTTGAATGAAAATAAAAGAATGAGAAAGTGAAATTTACCTCTTCAGTTTAACATCAATGAAAGCCTCTTTGGGGAAGAGGTTTCGGTATTTTTATCATAAAAAGAGATGATAGACAAGGGATATGATCTAGGTAAGATATTCTGGAAGAAATGATAAAATTATTGAAGCTTTATAGGTGTGATGAAATGAAGGTTTGATGGATGGTATTTATAGTGGAGGGGAGGAGGGTTTTCTTAACATTCTAATCAATAGTTTATTATTATTCCATAATACAAGAAATATTGATGATTCTAGGAAAAAGAATAGTACAATGTCAATGTGAGTTCTATATTTGGGTTCTTACATCACTCATGATTTTAGGAATAGTGTATATAAATTACAACTTATTTATACAGTAGATTAATGTATTTTACTATTCTCTAAAATTTCATGTATTTAAGAAAAATATCAAAAAATCACCCTAGACATTTATTTATTTGTAGAATCCAAATATGAACACATTTTTATGAAAATAATATTATAAATATGAATAATTTAATTTTTAATGAAAATCATAATTTACATGGAAAATAAAAAGTTTTAAATTAAAACTTATTTTATAATGCTTTCAAAAATTACATAAGGTCTTATAAAATTCTCATAAAACAATAAGATATAAAATTGATAATTTATGAACACATTTTAGGAAAATATATTTTATTTTAGATAAACTAAATAACTACAATTAATTATTTACTTCTTATAAAAATTTAAATTATTTTACTATGGTCATAGATTCAATTATAAGATGCCAATTTTTTTTTAATTTATGGGACTGGTTAATATTCTTTTATAAAATTTCATATTAATAATGATTACATTACTACTCAGAAGGGTTGGATACTTTTCATTAGGGTAGGAAATTATTTCCCAAATTGTTTTTTTATCCTATAAAACTCTAAAAATATTACTAATTGCAACAGTGTATGTCATATTTTCGAAATACAAAACATAACAGTAGAGAATTTATATTTAAAGGTCACATAGTAGTTCATTTAATCATGATGTGGTATTGTGTTTCCTAATTTGATTTTATGTGTTCATGAAATTACTATAGGAAGGGTGAAATTTCATTGATAAATGTTTGGGTCATTATAGTTACCTATGAGTGATCAGAGTTTGGGATGCTAGAAATTGGGATTATAGATTTTGTTTCCATTTCCATAACATTTTTTGATTTTAAAAAGGAGACTATGACATTTCATAATTTGGTAATGAGACTATTAGTAGGAGTATATATCCCACATGCAATAAAAATCCAAATTACCAAGGATGGGAATTGCTATTTCATATTATTCCTATTATAGTTGACAAGATTACATTGTATGGTGATGAACATGGTGTATATTGTTTGGTTTCATTAGTGAGGATTCGAATTTACACTTTTTCTGACGTGTAATTAATGATTTGACTCACTCATCATTATCCCAATGTAAATATTAAAATGTTAAGCATTTTTCCGTGATATATAGTTTCATCTCACTGCATTCAGAACCTCTGATTACCATGATTACCTTGAATACTATAGGAATATAGAATTGTGATGGAATTTCATACAGGGGGATGAGATACAGAATTGGTTACATAAATTTCCTATATTAACCAAATTTTATTTCCTATAATTATTGATGTTGACACCTTCTATAGTAAGTTATGTCCCATTGAGACATGGGATATTTGTAAGATCCCAACCTTAATCATTACATAATCTTGAATGAAGTTAATAAATCACATTTAGAATACTTTCAGGTTTTTAGATTTAGATAATTAGTTCATAACTTATAAAAAACAACTTGAATATTACATGTTGACACTTCTACTCACTCTCAATTTTTTATAAAAAAATCCATTAAAAAATAATGATTTCTTGTTCCATGTTTTAGACATCATGACTTTTCCTTGATCCCATCTTTGACCCTATTCAACATTAATTCCTATGAAAAACATTTCAAAACATAGTATGTGCATAAAATTATCATAAATGAATACACAATGAATAAAAACTATTAGTTTCTCAAAACAACATGTAAAACATTAATATGTTATCATAAATAATTATATTCACATTTATGAATTTGTAAATACTCGTCCGTGAATAAAAGCTCATTTGATACAATATTGTAACCGAAAATATTTCTACATGATCATACAAAGAAACATATAACATTTAATGGAAACATGGGACATAAACATACATAAATAGAATAATCAAACGGTAGACATCCACAAATATCACTAAATGAACTATCCATACAGCCGACATCTATAAAAAATACATTAGAGGCTATAATGTAACCACCTATAATTAGTTTATCAGAGAACCACCCTTCATTTGGTTTACTATGTGACCACCTATCAAATTTATATGTACCATTATATAATCATCACACATAAAAGATTACAAATATCAACATTTTTAACATAAAATTTTTATTTACAATCACATGAAATAATTTCATTATATTAAAATAGTAAATACAATTTTAAAACCATTCTCAATAAATGGATATGTAAAAAGTGTATATGAAATTTATTTACCATTTTAAAATATCACGTATTGTGATGGAAACCAAATATAAAATAATTCTCGTGGCGATGGAAAGGTCGTTGTCACCGTGTACATTAAAAAGAAATATTCCCTTTGTCATTTGATTAATTTATTCAGAGAAAAAAATATTCCCATTGAATGAAATTAATAGTCAAAGGGGTTTATAAATCATATAATAAAATGTCATGAATAAATAAAAATATGCCTCAAATAAAAGAGATTGAGATGAAGTCCCTTATAAAGATCGTTTTATAAATAAAATTTATAAATTATGTGTATTTAAAATAAGTACCCATAATGAAAGTATAATACAATATAGGATATGAAAATTTATTTTCCACATAATCATAGCATGACATAATCAAAATGTAAGATATTATCCCCATGAATTGAAATTGGGTAAAAAAATTCCCTTACGATAATTGGACAGCCTAACGACGTCGCTTAAAAATTAAGAAAATGAATTGATTGGAGAGAAAAGGTAATCTCTTAACATGGAAATAAAATTCACCGAAATGATTACAGAGAATAACATACCCCAACATTTGAACCAAAATATTTAAAATACATAACCTATATTAAATCTTTGACTAAAAAAGAAGGTGAAAAGTTCCCTTACCTCATGTCTGGCTTGACTTGTTCATTATTTAATTTCTTTAATTGTAAAGTTATGTTAATTGATAATTTCATAATAATATGTATCATTTTTATTATTTATTTTATATCACTTATTACCACGTTATAAAATTTACATAATTATTTAAGTTAATATCAGTTGTTTTGTCGATATTGGGTACTTGAGTAAAAAATTATCTTATTGTAATTCCAATTTCTCTATGTGGTAAAAAGTACATTATCTACATAATATTATTCATACATATATATATATATATCATATACATTCAGTATATATGTATTTATAATGTTCCATAAAATTTGAAGATATGAAATGAAATGCACTTTTTATGGAGATGGTAAGTCGTGTGTATGCATGAACGATACTTTCATTTCTATTCCATATATAATGGATTGAAAACATAATGATACATATGTATATTAAAATTAGAGTATAATATAATATTTCATATATGACACATAAGTTCATTAAACTAATCATTTATACATTCAATGTATGTCATGAATGATTCATATAACATTGAGTGGGTGGTAGTATGGAGTTCCACAAATTAAATTATTGTATTTATACAACAAGAGAGGCATAATTGAATGTTCTAAATGATAATTACTATACCATAGATAAAAAATATATATATTATATATAATATATAATTATTGTTCCATAATAATGGACACTATCAGAGGTTTTACAAAAAGATCTAACAATAATCGTTTTGTGAGGCAGTAGTTTTCTATCCACAGTAACTGTATGTTCTATACACATTAGTCGAAGGTGTGTGTATGTGTAGTTTGAATAAATTTCCTAAGAATAACCTAGAATATTGAGGATTCTAGTTTTGTTATTTAAAAATAATAATAGTAGTACCATAGGGATTCTAGATGGAAAATAATGTAATGGAATATTAGGGAACATATTACCACAAATCAGGTAACACTTTTGATTTAAGCTAAAATGCCTTCTTGAAATGCCTTCTACCCAATGTAAGGCTTCTAAGAAAAAAATAGGGATGTTGGGAGAATATTAGGGCAGAAGATGGATGATCCATGGGGGCATGAGTGGTGTGAGTAAGGGATAGAGGTGATGCTGTTTTATAAGAGGGAAAATGGACACTTTATGAATGTTTGAAAGTATTATTTTATTATAAAATTATTTTAATTTTCAAAAGGTCCAAAACTATTTTTTTCTAAAATAAGTTTATTTTCGTTCTAAATAATATCAAAAAATTTGTTTTATATATGTCTTGGTCAAAAATATATTCTTATCTTTTAGATTTAACCATTAGTTAACTAACATTACTCTTACCGTGCCTTCTTTCATATTCATACTATATGATTAATATAGTAACTAAAAAATAAAAATTGAACAAAAAGTGGTTCATAAATGCAATTTTAAGTCTTATCTATGTCATTTGGACGAATTTCATATTTTTAGGACTATTAAATAATTTTATAAAAATTTAATTGTTTTTAAAAAACTCATTAATGTAAATTTACAAACTATTCTTATCATGACTTATAAAAAATACATAAAAACCTGATTATTTGGAAAAACCATCATTAATTAAAATATATCATGCCATAATAATCCCTAAAATTAATGTATGACATAAACTGTTTCAAAAAAAATTATTTTAATATTTATAATCTCATTTATTTAAATCATTAATTAATATGGCAATCACTAATCACCATTGTGTCGAAAATAAACATTTTTTTAATCTCTTAAAAATATAAATAAAATGAAATTATGTAGGAAATAATTTTTATTTATAATTAATATTTATAGTCAAAAATATAACTTAGAAAACGCAATATTCTAATTGGTTTAGTAAAAGATATATTTTTTTGTTTTATTTTCATTAACATAAAATTAAAAGTAATTAAATGTCATTTTCCAACACAATTGGATCCATGTGGTCCACAATTCGACCAAATGATGCCTTTAGTTGGAAATATATAATCCAATTGGGTTTAGATATGTGTAAGGGTAATTTAAAATTATTATAATCTTATTTTTACCCTTATTTAATGGATTTACCTTCTAACCATGGTAAGTAAAATTTTAACTGAAGTTAATATTCATAATGTCTAAAAATAATTGTTATCTATTTACACAATTTGGAAGTATTTATTTCAAATATGGAATCCTTTTTTCTAAATTCAAAATATTGAATTTTCAGAAATTAATTTAAAATTAATTCATATTGTCAAAACTAAAATACGTGTTTTTAAGATGTAAAATCTACCAATTGATTGACTTGTGTTTATGTCCAATTTTAAAGTGAAAATTACATAGAAGGACAAAAATTGGATTATATGATAAAAAATGTAATAAAACATTAAAAACAATTAAAATTACAATCTATCTATATAATCAAATTATATTAAAAGACATATTTTGAATTATAATTCATAAATTTTCACTATTCATTAAAAAATGAACTTCATAAGAAAAGTACCAAAATTTAATCCAATGTAAATTTTGATATTACACATCAATAGAAGATGTTCATTTTGTCAAATAAAACATATAAACGTTTCAAAAATTATATTTAAAATGGGATCTCTAGAAAGAGGTGGTAAAATTACATTGTTAGAAAAATACTTCTTTTATCTGAAAAGAAACTGAATTTATTATAATATAATATATACAAAACATATAATCTAATTTTAAATAATTAAATTTAATATATATCATAGATTTTTCATTAAATAAAAATCCATAAATAGTGATATAAAAACACAATTATTCTCTTTTTAATTGGTTTTCAAAAAAACACATCCATTATATTCAATTAGGTTTTATTTCAATTTCTAATAAATTTGGTAACCAATGAATCATCATTTAAACACATGTAAACCATATTTCAAAAGATATTTATAATATTCATTAGCTTTATTCCAATGGATAGCTATTAACAATAATTTAAAATAATAATTTTATAATTGTATGAATTTTTAGTATAACTAACTGTTGTGTGCAGTGTATGATTTAAGGGAATCTCGTTGTTTCCAGTCGAATATGCTATCAAAAAAAGTGTCCCCTTTTTCATGAAATTAAAATTATATTCATAAGATTTAATAGAAATATAAAATTATTATTCTATAATTAACTATGTCATTACATCTTTCCCCCTTTTCAAAATTGCGTCCTTGCAATTTTAAAATTGGTCTTTAAAACTTCTTTGAAAGTCCCACTTTGGAAAAAGAGTAAATAAAAACATCACGTTAAAAGAAAAAAAATATAATTATTAAGGTAACTCAAGATAATTGATAATAGGGTTCCATTTAAGAAGACATGGATATATAAGAGAAACTATGTGTTATGTTCCTATGGAGAGTGATAGAAAACATGATTAGGAGAAAGTTATCCACCAGAAAACCACAAACATGGGATAGTTTAAATAGTAATAAATTTCATAGTAGGAAAATTAAACAAACAACATTGTTGTTTTACTATACTTTCAATAATGTCTATTAATTTATTTATTAGATTGAATAATAACATAAGGAAAATTACTTACTTGTCATGAAGACCTTCATCCTTTACTAAATTTCTACCTCAAACTCAAATTTTTCCCAAACGATGAGTATTCAAGATGACTTTGTCACATATAAAGTTCTGTAATCAACTTCTATATATTCACATAATCCAAATAATATGAATAATATATTTATCTTGTCTTTATACATTAATGAAACAAATGAAAATTTGTATGAGGTCAGATAACACCTATGAAGGATAATCCTCGATAAAAAGAAATACTACAATAAATCAAAAAAAATAGAACAAAAAAATACCCAAATCTCATCAAATAACATTTAATATTCATTTTTCATTAAAATAATTAAATATAATCCAAACTATGTATTAAACTTAAAATTTAAAAGTATTTGATAACATAGTCTTTAACAAAAATCATTATATATATCTCTAAATAAAATCGGCTACTCGTAAAGTCTCATATTGAAAAGTAAATAACATAATAACTTATTCTTTATGATAGGTTAATAATTTCCATAAATATCCCAAATCACTATATATATCCACAAAAAAAACATAGATTCCTCCAAAATAAAATTCAACCGTTACTCTTGAATTGAAATCGCAAAGTATTTTATTTTCCTTGGGTATATATTGTTCCAAAAAGAGATAACATTTTTCAAAATAACCATTATCACATAATCACCAAATCATTTTCCTATACTAAGGATATCGATTTGATAAATCATATGTTCCCAAATCAACTTTTTATTTATTGTTAAAATCATTTATCAAAAAAGAAGAGGTTATACAAATGATGGACTACACGTAGACTAACGGTCAGTGATGCGCCTTTTTCGCCCTTCTGTTTTGGGTACGATTCCTACGGCCTTATCAAATGTGACGTATTTTCACCCATCATATAGGTTTTCCTTTTATAAAACTATATAATTCTTATAAAATTCTCAAAAAAGGGTAATTTTCTCAAAATTAACCATAGATTTCTTTATCCCCCATGGTTATCTAATGCCTTTCAACCAGTAATCCAAAACGTAATAACCCATAATTGTTTCAAATTGAAGGATCATATAAACCCAAATGGTTATTTTATAATATATCTAAAATAGAAATGATAATTCTTCCTTAAATAAACTTTTTTCATAACAATCATTAGGGTTACACATACAAGAGAAATGTCTTCTAATGTAATCCCATCATCAAAAGAGCATTAATACTTTTAATCATTTCATCATCCTAAAGTATAACATAAATAATTATTCCCTTATATGTGGAATTTATAATCATTAAAAATTATTCATGATCCATTAACCATTATTTTCAACTTATTCTATAATACATCTTTCCTACAAACATAATCGTGAATCAAATCATAAGATTCAATATTGTCAAAATATCAGCTAAGAAATAATTCATAACTTTAATTTGTCATTTTTAGTTTCCTCATCCTCAATTAGAATGACATTAGTTATTAGTAAACACATTTTAGTTTGGTCTTCCTGATACCATTACCAAACCTTCTCCGTAGGACACCTATTGGTATAATGACCTGGCGCACCAAATTTAATATATTCATTTGATCCCTGAGAATGAACTTATTTCCCTTTCCTGGAGTCAACTAGACGCCTCAATTTTCTATAAATGGTTCTTGCTTTATAAAATACGATACCACATCTATTGAATCTTCCCATACTGTTGAATCATTTTACTACGTGTCTCTTTTAACATCTTTGACTCATAGGTTTTTAAATATACTTACCTTTATTATTGTTACCTGAAAAATCACAAGGATTTATTTCATGCATAATATATTCCCTATAAAAATCACCATGGTTCAGGATGTCAATCAAAACTCCTGAAAGTCAGTTGAGAATAACCACAAGTGTTCTCATTGCTGCACTCATTTGACATGGTTTCCTATCCTAAAAATAGTCATAGTTTTAATCACATCCATTATTACTTTGGTGCCTAAGATCCATCCATTTACAAAAACTAAAAAGACTGGTGTGCTTATATGAGTAAAACAATCATATAATATATTATTAAGAGGGTAAACACTACGATATTCTTATTCATGATATCTTAAACTCATATAATTTTTTAAAAAGAAATATTAATCATTCTAATATGCTAACCATTATGGTTGTGTAACTTATTATTAAATAACACCCTAACCTCTAATGTTTTCTAAACTAACCTCTGATACAAATTATAAGGCCACATCCTTAACCATTACACAATCTTGAATTAATTTAATAATTATAATTTAGTATCTATTAATGTTTAGATCATTATATAATTAGGTCATAACTTATACCTAAAAACATTAATGTGATAAGTAACCACTTCTACTCACTACCCATTTTTTTATTAAACAAAAAATCTTAAAAAAGAAGCATGTCTAGTTCCATGTTTTAGATAGCTTGACATTTCCTTGATTTCATCCTTGACCCTATTCAACATTAATTATTATTTAAAACATTTCAGAACTTGGGATGAGAATAAAAAAACATTAAGGGATACACAATGAAAGAAAACTATTATTTTTACAAAACAACTTATATACCATGAATACTTTATCCCAAGTAATACATATTACCTTTATGAAGTAGTAAATACTTCTCACAGAATAAAATATTCTTTTCATACCCTTGTGTAACCAAAATTATTACAACAATCCCATACAAATCAACGTATGACATATAAATTTATCTTGGGACATAAACATACTCAAATGGAATAATCATACTCATGACTTCCACACATATCACCAAATGGAATAGCCATACGGACAACTTCCATACCCAATCCATTTGTGGTTATAAAGTTACCACCCTTCCTTAGTTTTTCATGAAACCACCTGTTACTTGGTTTATCATGTAACCACCCATAAAATTTCAAAGTACCATTATATAATCATCATACATAAAATATTACAAATATCAACATTTCAAACATAAAATTTCATTTCCAGTCACATGAAATAATATGAAGATATTTAAATAGTAAATCATATTTCAAAACCATTTTCAGTAAAAAAAAATTGTAAAAAGGTATATGGTATATATTTTCCATTTAAAAACATCCCAACTTGTTATGGGAGAAAGTTATCAAATAATTCTTGTAGCGGTGGAAGGGTTGTTGTAACTGCATACGTTAAAAAGAAAAAATTCTCTTTTTCATTTAGTTAAATGCTACATTGAAAAAAATATTTCTCATTTAATGAAATTAAATTTCCAAGGTGTTAACACACCACATAAAATCATGTCATGTATAAATCAAAATATGCCTCAGTGAAAGGAGATTGAGACAAAGTTCCATATAATGATCATTTTATAAATAAAATAGATCAATTTTTTTAATCAGTATAAGTGCACATAAATAAATTATAATAAAATATAGGATATAAAAAGTTATTTCCCATGAAATAATAGTATGACTTAATCAAAATGTAGAATATTAGCCCAACAAATTGAAATTGGTTAAAGAAGTACCTTAATGAAAATTCTGCAGCCTAATGACATCACTTAAAAATTATGAAAATTAGTTGATTAAAGGAAAAAAGGTTTCTCATTACATGGGAATAAATATTATTGTAATGAGGATATAGAAGAACATACCCCATTATTAGAAAATATAAATTTTGAAGACATAAAAATAAATAATTATTCGACTGAAAAAGAGAGGTGAACGGTTCCCTTACCTTGTGTCAGACTAGACTTGTTCATTCATTAATTTCTTTAATAATAAACATCAGTTAATTTCAAAACAAATTCATAACCTTTTTCATTTTTATTATCCCTTTTATAT
This sequence comes from Viscum album, assembly GCA_963277665.1. Taxonomy (NCBI): domain Eukaryota; kingdom Viridiplantae; phylum Streptophyta; class Magnoliopsida; order Santalales; family Viscaceae; genus Viscum; species Viscum album. The sequence goes on from OY728137.1 coordinate 1,218,144,863, forward strand.
CAGTTATTAACACATTAATAAAATTAAATAATTATTTAATTCAATATCGGTCGTTTTGTCGATATTGGGTACTTGAGTCAAAAATGATCTTTTTATAATTACAATTGTTCCATGTGGTAAAAATTCCTTTATATACATAATATTATACATATATATTATATTTATCCATAATATATGAATTTATATTCACCCAAAATATTTGGAGATATGAAATGAAATGCACCGTTCATGGAGACGCTAAGCTGTACGTACACATGAACAATACTTTTATTTCTATTTCATATATAATTTAATGGAAGCATAATGATACATAGGTATATAATAATTCTATTATAATATAATAATTTAAATTTGTCACAGATGTTCATTAACATGATCTTTTATACATTACATGTATGGAATGAATGAGTCTTTTCACTTTGAGGGGGTGGTAGTCCGCACTTCCTCAAATGAAATTATTGTATTCATACAACATGAACAACATAAAGGTATTTTATAAATGAGAATTAATGTAAAATAAAGATAAAATAAATATCATATATATCATATATAATTAAATTTCCATCTTAATTTCCACTATAATATGTTGTAGGAGAATATTGAACAATCATCATTTTGTGAGGCACTAGTTTGTCGTCCACATAAACAGTATGCTCTATACCCATTAGATGGCAGTGTGTGTATGTAAGGAATGAATAATTATCATAGAATACCAAGTATATTTATGATACATGTTTTCTTATGTAAAAAATAAAAAATAAGAGCATATGGAGTCGACAAGGGAAATAATTGAAATGAACTTGAGAGAAGGCATTACCACAAATCATGTAATTCCTTTTTATTTAAGCTAAAAGGCATTCATGAATATCAATCTGCCCAAGGTAAGGATTTTAGGAGGAAGAGAGGTTTCTTTGGAGCTTATTTGGACAGATTTTGGATTATCCAAGGGGGCTTGTGATGTGTTAGGGGAACATTATGAAAGTATGAATTTATTATTTTATTATAAAATTATTTTAGGTTTCAAAAGGTCGAAAAATAATTTAATTTGAAGATAAATTGATTATTGTTTGAAATGATTTCAACCAAAAGGTTTTATACATGTTTTTGTCCCTGATTTATCTTTATCTTTTAGTTTCAACCCTTAGTTAACAAATTCAACTCTTACAATGCCTTCTTTCATATTCATACAATATTGTTAATATATTTAATATAAAATGACAATTGAACCTCATGTGGTTTATTAAAGACATGTTAAACCTTACCTATGTCATTTTTCAGTATCATAGAATTTCAGGACTATTAAATCATTTAATAAAAAACTATTTGTTTAAAAATCTCATTAATGTCATTTTCTATACTATTCATATCAGGTCTTCTATAAATTCCATAAAAAACATTATTGTTTATGAAAAACTTCATTAATTAAAATATAAAAAGCTATAAGAATACCTAATAATCATTTATGAGATTAAATGTTTCAAAATTAATTTATTTAATAATTATAACCACATTTATTTTAATAATTCATTAATAATGTAATCACTACATCACCATAGTGTCACAAATTAATTTATTTATTTCATCTCTAAAAATTATAAATAAACAACCATGATGTAGGGAATATTTTTATATTTCTATTGAATACATATAGTCTAAATTAAAAATTACATAACCCCATATATAAATTGTTTTTGTTAATGGTATATGTTTAGGATATATTTTCCTTAACATTAAATTAAAAGTAATTAAATATATTTTTCACACACTAGTGGTTCTATGGGGTCCTAAAATCTTCCCATGAATTCCCATGGCTGGAAATATTTCATCCAATAGGGTTTTTACATGTGTTAGGGTAATTTATTTTTATAATAGGATCATTTTTACACTAATTTACCAGATTTAACCATTAACCATGCAAAATAAAATATTTACTGAAGTTACAATTACTAATTTCTAAAAATAATAGTGTTCTATTTACAAAATTTGGATAACATGATTCCAAATATGGAATAAATATTTCCAAATTCAAAACACAGAAGTTGCAGAAATTAATTTAAAATTAATTCTTGTTGTGAAAATCAAAAAGCATATTTTTAAGAATTAAAAACTACGAAAATATTGACATGTGTTTATGTCTATTTTCCAAGTGAAATTATTTCCAATGACCAAAATTAGAATAAATTATAAAAAAATATTCTAATTAAACTTTAAAAACAATTAAAATTACAATATATATATATATATATAAATAAATTATATTAAAATAAATTTTGGAATTAAAATGCAGAATTTTTCACTACTCCTTAAAAATGAAATAGAGCATAAAAATACCAAAATTTCATCAACAGAAAATTTTAATGTTCCTCTTCAAAAGAAATTTTTTTTGAAAAATAAAACATATAAAGGTGTCACAAAAAATATTTAAAAGTTGTTCTCCATCAACAGGTGGTGAAACTATATTTTTAGAAAAATACTTCTTTTATCTAAAAAATGAATTTATTCATATATCATATCTAAAAAACATATAATGTTAATTTAAGACATTTTATTGAATGTATATAATATATTAATAATTAAATAAATCTAAATAATGAGTGATGTGTAAACACAATTATTTACTTTTAAATAGGTTTTCATAAAAACACATCCATTATATTCAATTTGTTTTTTTCATTATAATAAATTTAGTAACCAATGAATCATCATTTAAACATGTGTAAACCATATTTTAAATTTATTTTGATACTATTTATTCCCTTCATTCCAATGGAAAGGTGTTAACTACCATTTAAAATAATAATATTATTATTGTATTGTTTTTAGTATAACTGAATGTTGTGTGAAATATAAGATTTCAGAAAAGCCAATTGTTGTCTGTCGAGTATTCTATCAGAAAAAGTGTCCCTTTAACATTAAATTAATATATTATTCATAAGTATTAATATAAAGTAAAAAGTATAGTTCTAAAATACCTGGTTCATTAAATCCTTCCCCCCTTTTGGGAATTTCCTCCTTGTAATTTTAAAATTGAGCTAAAAAACATTATTGAAAGTCTCACATCAGAAAAAGATTCAATAAAACTATCACATAAAAAAATAAATAGAAGTATAAAGGTAACCTAAAATAACCGGTCGTGGGATTACATTTAAAATTTCATGTATATTGATTAGAATCTAAGTGTAATGTTCTTATTAAGAGTGAGAGAAAACACGAGCAGGATAATGTTAACCCCCAGGCAACAAAAAACATGTGATAGGTTAAATGGAATTTATACTCGCAATAGGAAAAGTATAAAATAAAAGATTTTATTATAATGTCTTTTTAAAAAAGTTGAGTGATTTATTTATGAGCAAGACTAATAACATAAGGAAACATACTTACTTGTCTTGTAGACATTAATCATTTAATAAATTTCTACGAGAAACTCATCTTTTCCCCAAACAATGAGTATTCAAGATGACTTGATCACATATGAAGTGCTGGAATAAAAATCTAGAGAATCACATAATCCCCAAAAGTTGACTATATATTTTCCTTGTCATTAGACATTAACAAACAAAATGTTTATTACAATGTCTGATAACCCCCATAAAGGATAATCCATTAGGAAAAAATACTACACACAATCTCCAGAATTAACCAATCAATAGCCAAACCTTAAAAATACCATTTAATACACAATTTACCTGAAAAAGTTTCAAAATAATACATTCTATGTCTGAAAACCAAAATTCAGATGGATTTTATCACATAGCCTTCCTCAAAAATATTAACATTTATCTTCAAATAACATCAGCTACTCTTAATGTCTCATACTAAAACGTAATTAAACTAATCACATAATCTATATGATAAGTTAATAATTTTCATAAATAACCAAAATCACTATATTTCTAGAATAAAAACATAGATTCTTCTAAAAGAAAATTCCAAAATTACACCTCAATTTAAATCCCAAAAAATTATAATTTCCATAGGCATATTGAGTATTCAAAAGACCAAATTTTTTCTAAAGTAACCTTTATCATTTAATCACCAAATAATTTTCATATACTAAATATATCCATTTGATAAAAAATATGTTCCCAGATCAACTTATTATTAATACATAAAATCATTAAAGTAAAAAATAATAAGTCATACTATCCAAGGACATCACGAAGTTCAGTGGACGAAGATGCACCCTTATCGCCCTTTGGTTGTGGGTATGTTTCTTGTAGCTTTGACAGAAGTGATAGGTTTCCACCCATCCAATGGGTTGTCTTTTTTCCAAAAACATATCATTATTATAACATTAAAAAAAATAAAATTTTCTCATAAATAACCATAACCTATTTTATCCCCCATGTTTTTCTAATAACTTTCATTTTTCATTAGAAAAAGTAATAACCTATAATTGCATCAAATTCAAGGATCAGATTGACCCAAATGGTTCTTTATATATATATCCACAAAATAAAATATAAGTTTTCCTTAAATAAAATTTTTCACATAACAAACATCAGGGATACACATATAATAAGAATTTCATATAAATTAATCCCATCAACAAAAGAGCATTAATAGTTTTAAGCATTTCATCATCCTAAAATAAACCATAACTCATGTATCTTTTATATGTAGACCTCGTAAACATTTAATGTTCTTCATGATAATTTACCCATTATTTTACAAATTATTCTTTAATACTTCTTCCCTACAAACAAAATTATGAATCATATCCTATGTTTTAATAATTTCAAAACATTAGCTAAAAAATAATCCATACCTTTCATTCGTCATTTACCAGTTTCCTCATCCTCAATTGGAATGGAATTAGGTATTAGAAAACATATATTTGTAAAGTCATACTGATACCATTCCTGAATCTTTTTTGTAGGACATCTATTTGTATAGTGACCATGTGCACCACATTTAAAACATTCAATTGATCTCTCAGAAAGAACTTATTTTCCTTTCCTTGAGTCAAATGGATGCTTCAATTTTACATTGCAGGTTCTTGCTTTATTACCTTTATTACCACATCTATAAAGTCTTCATATCCCTTTGAAGCATTTTCCTAGGTGTTTCTTCACACATCCTTGAAATATAAGTTTTTTCATATAATTACCTTTATGAGTAGTACTTGAACTTCTGTTGGGATTTGATTCTTACATATACAATGCCTTATAAAAATCACCAAGGTTCATGTTGTCAATCATGGCTCCCGATAGATGGTTGATAATAACCACAGGATTTCTCATTGCATCCCCCATTTCATTCAGGTTCATCATCAAAAAACTGTCATAGTTTTCTTTACTTCCACTGTAACATTGGTGTGTGCTATATCCATCCATTTATAAAAACCCAAAAGGCCAGTGTGAGTATATCAATAAAACTATCATATAATATCTTATGAGGAGGGTAAACATTATGATATACTTATTGATGTTATCTTAAACTCTTTCAAATTATCCAAAATAACTATGACTCTTTCAAATATGCTAACCATTATGGTTATGAAACTTATTCTAAAATAACACCCAACCATCTAAATTTATGTAAACCGACCACTAATACCAACTGTAAGGCCCCAATATAAAAAATTACTAAATCTTGAATTAAATAAATTATTTACATGGAAATATTTTCAGGTTCATAGATTTGGTGAATTTGTTCATGACTTATACCTAACATCATGAATATTACATGTAGACGCTTCTACACACTATCAATTTTTTTATAATACAAAAACTCTTAAAAAAGAAACATGTCCGACTCCATTTTTTAAACAAAATGAAATTTCCTTGATCCCATCATTGACACTATTAAATATTATGACCTATGAAAAACATATCATTACTTGGGATGAGCATAAAATTCTCGGTAAGGGATACACAAAAAAGAAAAACTATAAGTTTTTCAAAAATAACATGTAAACCATGAATAATTTATCATAATTAATAATTTTTACCATTATGAAGTAGCAAATAATATTCTATAAATAAAATTGTATTTCATACCATTTTGTAACATAAAATATTACCACAAGAACATAAGTAGATTCCTATAAAATATAAAGGTAACCTTTTAAATTAACATACATAAATTGAATAAAAATATTATTTAATTCCACACATATCACTAAATAGAATAACCATACAGTTGACTCCCTTAACCAGTGAATTGGAGGTTATAATGTAATCACCCATCCTAGATTTATCTTAAAACTACCCCTCATTTTTTTCATGTAACCACCCATCATATGTGCATGTAACATTATAAAATAAACACACATAAAATATTACAAATATCAACATTTCAAACGTAAAATTTCATTGGTAATAAAAAAAAATTAATTCAAGATATTTAAATAGAAAATCCAGTTTCAAAACCATTTTGTAAACTAACATATGTAAAAATTTTAAATGTTATTTATTTTCATTTAAAAACATTTTGGCTTATTAAGGAATCAAAATATCAAATAATGTTTGTGATGGTAGAAAGGTAATCGTCACTGCTTATTCTAAAAAGTTACATTCCCTTTGACGTTTAGTGAAACTATACATATAAAAAAATTACCCTTATATTAAATTAAAATTAAAGGGGGGTTATACAAAATATAAAATCATGTCATTTATAAATCAAAATATTCCTCAATTAAAATAGATTGAGACAAATTCCTTTACAACAATCATTTTATAAATAAAATAGATCGATTATGTGTATTTACTATAAGTACACAAAAATCATGTATAATACAAGATAAGATATAAAATGTTAGTTACCACATAATCATATCACAACATACTCAATAAGTTGAAAATTAACCCAAATAATTGAAATTGGGTTTTGATGTTCCCTTATGAAAATTCTGTAGCCTAACGACGTAACATAAAAATTCATAAAATTAATTGATTGGAGAGAAAGGGGACTCGTATAACATGGAAATAAAATTAAATGTAATTTGTATATAGAATAACACACCAAAATATTAGTAACTACAAATTTTAAGGACATAACATAAATGATTCCTTTGACTAAAAAAGGATGGTGAAAGGTTCCTTTACCTTGTGTTTGACATGACTCATTCGTTCATTAATTTCTAGAATAATAAACTTAAGTTATGATCTACTTGCTTCAAATCGTTTTGCATGTTTATTATTTCTTGTATATCACTTATTACATTTTTATAAATATTATTAAATTGTTTATGTTAATATCGGTTATTTTATCGATATTGGGTACTTAAGTCGAAAATGATCTTCTATTAATTAAAATTTTTTAATGTGATAAAAATCAAATTAATTCCATAATATTGTTCACATATATATATATATCATATATATATATATAGTATATTTGTATTTATAATATTCTATAACATTTGGATATAAGAAATGAAATGATTTATTCATAGATGAGTACTTTCATTTGTATTTCATATTTAAGGGAATGAAAACATAATAATACATAATGATATATTATAATTCTTATATAATATCATATTTTATATATTTTTGATGTGTTCATTAACACCTACTTTTATAAAATCTGTGTATGGCATAGATGAGTTATATCACTTTGAGGGGGTGGTAGTATACACTTCATCAACTGAAATTATTATATTTATAAAACATGAAAAGAATAATGCTATTTTCTAAATTAGAATTAAATTTTATTATATATAAAATAAATATCATATATATCATATATAATTACAAATCCAATATATTGGCCACCATAAATGGTGGTAGGAGAATATTGAATAATCCTCATTTCGTTAGGCAGTAGTTTACCATCAATAAAAAAAGAATGATCTATACCAATTAGACAGAGGTGTGACAATGTATAGTTCAAATAAATATCTTTAAAAAATTATATTTAAGATACTGGTATTTTTTCATAAATAATGTATAATTAGAGCACATGGAGTGGTGAAGGAAAATAATGGAAAGGAACTTGATAGAAGACATTATCTAAAATCTGGTAACTCCTTTTAGTTTAAGCTATAAAGACTTCTTGAATATCATTATATCTAAGTTAAGGATTTTTGGTGGAAGAGAAGAGTGTTGGGATATTATTTGGGTAAAGTATGGATGACACAAGGGGGCTTGAGAGTCTTGAGTAAGGGTTATAGGTGATGCCCTTTTATAAGAGGGAGGAGGGGAACTTTAGGAATGTTTGAAAGTATTATTTTATTATAAAATTATTATCATATTAAAATGGATCAAAAGTAATTTAATTTTAATATAAGATTATAATTTTTATAAATCCTCTCAACCAATACGTTTTAGAAAAACTTTGGACCCAAATTTGTCTTTATCTTTTAGATTAACCATTAGTTAACTAGTTTAATTCTTACCATGTTTGCTTTCATATTCATACTATATGGATAAAATATTTACTATAAAATAAAAATAGAACCCAAATCATTCCATTAATGACATGTGAATCCTTATCTATGACATTTTTCCAAATATTAAATTTTTATAACTATTAAAAAGTTTAAATATAAAAATATTTGTTTTAAAAAACAGAGTTATGTCAATTAATATACTATTCATACCATTACTTTTAAAAAATACATAAAAACCTGATTATTTCGAAAAAAAATTCATTAATTAAAATATATAAAGTTATAATCATCCATAAAATTCTAGGATCTCATAAAAAGTTTCAGTATAAATTTATTTCCATTTTTATTACCTCATTTTTCAAATCATTCATTAATAAGGTAATAAATAAATAACCATTATGTCAAGAATAAATTTATTTATTTAATATCTAAAAATATTAAATAAAATATAATTATATATAAAATGTTTTTTATATTTCTAATGACTATTTGTAGTTGAAAATATAGCTTATATAACCCCATATTAATATTTTTTTATAAAATAAATATATTTATGTTATATTTTCCATAACAATAAATTAGAAATAATTAATGTCGTTTTCACACACAAGTAGCTCCAAAAGATCCTGAATTCAAAACAAGGATGACCATGGCCAGAAATATTTCATCCAATAAGGTTAGTACATGTGTTAGGGTAATTTAATATTTTTATAATTTTATTTTTTACACTTATTTACTGAATTCATCCATTAACCATGATAAATTAAATATTTAATAAAGTTACGATTCATAATTTCTAAAAAAAAGTTACATATATACCCTATTTTTTAACTCTTGATTCCAAATATAGAATCCTTTTATCCAAATTCAAAAACATAGAAGTTGCAGAAATTAATTTAAAATTAATTTCCATTGTCAATACCCAAAAGCGTGTTTTTAAGAAGTAAAAACTATCAAAGATTGACATGTGTTTATGTATATTTTCAATGTAAAATTACTAGAAATGAACAAAGTTATATTAAATGATAAAAACATAATCTAATTACAATTTAAAAATAATTAAATGTACAATATATATATTTAAATAAATTAGATTAAAATGCAGTTTTGTATTAAAATGCCATAATTTTCACTACTCATTAATAATTATCTTCAGAAAAAAATAAATAATTATTATCCAAAATAAATTTTGATTTTCTGATTCAGAAGAATAAGTTTATTTTGTCAAATTAAACATATAAAGGTGTCAAAAAATTTATTTAAAAAGAGTTCTCCATCAAAAGGCAGGAAAAATTTATTTTTAAAAAAATACTTCTTTTATTCAAAAAATGAATTTATTATTATTTCCTCACAAAACCATATAAGATGAATCTAAATCATTATATTGAATATATATCTTATATTATTCAATAAATAAACATCCATAAAAAGTGATATGAAGAAACAATTATTCTATTTTAAATAGGTTTTAATAAAGACACGTCCAATATATTCATTTGGTTTTTATCTCCATTTCTATGAAATTTGGTAACCAATAAATCAGAATTTAAACTTGTGTAAAAAATATTTCAAATTTAAGTTGATAATATTATTTAATCTCATTCCAATGGCTAGGTGTTAACTACCATTTAAAATAATATTAATATTATTTTATTATTTTTTAGTATAACTCAATGTTTTGTGAAATATAAGATTTCGGAGATGCCCGTTGTTGCGTGTTGAGTACACTATCAGAAAAGGAATCTCCATAAACATAAAATTAATATCTTATTTATAAGTTTTTATATAAATAAAAAAGAGTTATTCTATAAATACCTGGGTTGTTACAATATTAGTCAAATATGCTATAACGTGTTTAATATTGTTATTAAATGGATTACAAATTTATATTTACAATTTTTATGGTCAATTTTAAATTCAAAATGGTGATATTTGAAATTAAACCCTTTAAAAATATTTATATATAAATATTTAGTATCTTAAAATAATTTATATTATGCAATGAAATGTTTGTCATTAAATGGGGATTCCAATTATTATTTATACTACGTTATCCTTTTTAACATGAAATTTGTAATCATTATACCACGACCCCGAACAAATATTAGTGAAATTGAACGTAACTCAACATTATAAGTGTGTAGTAGGAAGTATATCTTTTTTTCTTATGATCAATACATCGACTATTCATGGGTTTACAATTTGGAAGAGGGGTGTGAATTTTATATAAAACGTCTTTGTACATGTTTTTAATATCGATGTCTTATTCCATTATTGAATCGTATCATTGTTGTGTTCTTAAAACATTAAGTGCAATTCCACCATTAAATCGTTATGGTGTGTTCTAGGATTGTGGGGATAGCTATGATTTGGAGGTTGTGGTCCCATATTCACCAATGCTATATTTAGCAGTGCAACATGCTTCACCTACTTTTATACCAAATATAGGAAATGATTCCAAATTTTTAGAGGTATTCCTACATATTATGAAGAGTATGATGAGATCCTCATGACTTGTCTCTGGTATGGACTAATTGATGTGGGAATTTCTGCATCATCATCTAACCACATTTTTGTAGGATCGATGTCCTCATGTTTTGGAGTTATGGATTCAGGCCATTCAAACTATCATCAAGAACCATGAGACACCTCATGGGAGGAGAGTAAATTTACCCATGTATATGATTCAATATTCTTCCAAGTGATGGTGAGACATTATCACCTAGGTATAATATCATCATAGTATGACATTATTGGGTTTTTAAATATTCTTCAATGACTATTTCTTCCCTAAAATACTGATATATGACCAGTCTAGAGAGTTTATGAATCCACAGAAGGGTATTATTTCCATGATGGACTTATCTTCTTGATTTATGAAGCTATAGTGTTTTTCATCGAATCATCACTATGATGAGTTGGGTAGAATGACACATTTTATGGATGAGATATTATACACCATCTAATATCAGGTGAATGTCTTATGATTTACTATGTCATCAACGACAACAAACTCTACCCTCGCCACTGAGAAGAACCCTGTTGAATTTAATGATGTGGGCCACAGTGGTTTAGAAACAAGCTATAGAGATGGATCGACTAGTGGTCATAAATCCCACTTTGAGACTACATGCAGGTGAAATAGAGGCCTTATAATTCCCACTAATAGTTATGTGGTTTGTCAACAATGAAGATATTTAGGGAATATGAAGCCATAGTGTCCCATAGACTCTATTGAGTTCCATGAATGTGGAATGTTGGCACATCTTTAGAAATATTTCTGGACATTCCCGTCTCTTCCTATTTGGAGATGGTCAATATCAGCTATGCATTTAGGATTGGGTTTGTTAGCACCTCACCTGGAATGTTTCTGGAATAGAACCAACAATTCAAGTAGAGGAGGTGGTTGATGGAGAGGTAACTAGAATTGAAATGTAATGTGTCACCATGGTGGACCATCTTCGGGTAGTTATGTTGTAACTCACATGTGTAGATCAGGATATATGTATACAGTGTAGACTTTTCATGGATAATAGAGCACCACACCTTCTACGGTTTGAGTTACTAATATAGTAGCCTCTACTATAATGTATTACCTTTTCTACATAGGTGCTTAATATTATGTTAATTCTCTGGAAATTTTGGAACTCCTTGGGATTGTTATTCAGTAAATATGTATCATAGTGAAACAGGGTACTCCAATGGAAATTGTATCATATAGTATACACTAGTGCAAGGAATACTACCATGAGGTTGATAGTTAATGTTTTTTATGGATCCTCTTTATTCTCAAGATGATGGGATTCGATGTAATTCTTGGGATGCATTGGTAATTACCCTATCATTATTATGTGGACTAATATCACCATACGATATCATTTACATCACCATAGGGTGATAGTTATTTTCACAATGGTGAATTGGATATCTAGGAATGTAGAGTTTTACTAAAGCATAATGGGATATTTGGAGTGGAAACCTAGATTGGTGGACATTATATACATTATTGGATAATAAATCAGGTTGACTTCACTCATGCAGTAGACCATTTCATGGATGTCTTCTCTGTAGACTTCTTGAGAATACCACATAAGAAAATGGTAGAGATTACTATTGAGATAGTTCCAAGAGTAGAGAAAGCATCCATTCCACATTATAGTATGGATTCTACTAAGAAATATAATTTCAATAGGTTTCTATAGGATATGTAAAAAAGTTTTATATAGACCAATACTTCACATTACGAAACACCAATTTTTTACATAAAGAAGGTGGATGATACCCTTAGCCTTTGCATAAATTAATGTTGGCTGAAGTATATTATTGTCAAGAACTAGTTTCCTTGACAATGTTCTAATAAACTCTTTGACAAGCCCCATGGAGAGATGGTTTTCTCCAAGATCAATTTATATTTAGGTTGTTATCATAGAAATGTTAGATCTTCATGAATACCTCATATAATATTTTTTAGCATGTATTGTCGCTATGAGTATTTCACTATGAAAGTCGTTATTAAAAACCAACTAGCTGTTTTAATGGATTTTATGGATCATGTTTTCCACCTATATCTATATTAATTGTTTTTTGTATTCATGGATTATATTTTAGTGTATTATCATACTCTAACATACTCTATCAAAGATCACGAGATCATGTTGAATAAACTATATTTGAACCATCTCTATGATAAATCTCATTATATGAAAACTTTTGGATTGATGAGGTTCACTTTTTGGGTCACATCATCTCAGAGGTAGGAATTTATATTAACCAATAGAAGGGGAATTCCACAATTTCTTAGGAGAATCCTAAGAATTATTTTGACATAAATAGTGGCTCAGGGATAACTAGTTGTTATAGGAACATTATTCTAGCATTTCATACCATGAAATACATTTTAAGGGATTGACTAAGAAGTTTGTTAGGTTATTGGGGTCAGAATCCTATGAGATAACCTCTCTAGAGTTGAAGGAAATTCTAAAATCACCATTGATCTGGATTCTAAGAGATCTGGGTAGAAGATCTACTATTTATTGTGATGTATTAAGAATATATCTTGGATTTATTAGAATGCAGGATGATCTATTCATGGATTATAGGACACAAACATTAAGGCCTCATGAGAGTAGTTACCCAACACAAAACCTCGACCTGGTAGTAGTTGTCCATACATTACATAATTTGTGACATTATTTTCATAGAGAGATCTTCATGGTCTATATGGAAAACCATAGACTTATGTATATCTTTACACTGCATGGCATAAATCTAAGAATTAGGGGGTGGGTTTAATACCTTTAGTCCTTCAATTTTTATCATTCTTATATTCATGGAATGGGAAATAATATAGTGAATTCATTGAGTCATATGAGTCAGACATAGATATTTTAGGAGTCTCGTAGTAAGAAGAAGCTTATGGATTGATTTCATGAGATGAATTTAGCATCACTAGAATATAATGGTTATCTTACCCTTACTACTTTTTTAATTACTTTTTAAATTATGGAGATTTTAAAGAAGAGGCAATTATCAGATCTTATAGTCTTAGTCCTGAGGGATATTTTTTTAGGTGAAGACCCATTTCCAGGCTAAATTGTTGATGAGAATCAGGGATTTTATATCCGTGGATGTGTATAGGTTCATACAGTAATGTGGGAGGATATTTTGTGATAGAACAATTCATCCACTTTGGTGTTACACCCTACGATTCCAAATATGTATCTTGATTTCAATTACCAATTCTAGATTCTTTGTATAAAAAGAGAGATAATTGGATTTCATTCTCTATATTCCACCCATCCACAGATAAAGGAATAACAATAGCAACCAACTAGGCTTTTACAATGGTTTCCAATTATTAAGTGGAAATAGGATGATGTTACTCTGGACATTGTGACATTCATATTGAGATCCCAGCAATGTAATTAGGTAGTGTGGGTGATTTTTGATAGGACAATAAAGTTCTCTCACTTCTTACCTATTAAGATAATTTTTTATGTTGATGATCGTTGAGGACTCTATGTTCCTAATATTGTTAAAATTCATGGAGTTTGATGTATTGTTCTACCGTATATGGATTATTATTTTTATCTTCTTTGGAATGGGTTACTGTTGGTTCTTGGTACATAAGTAATCTTGAGTACAACATACTACCCTTAGAAAGAATAGAAATCCGAGTAAATGATAATAGTTTTTGAGGACATGATTCCAATGTGTGTCCTTGAATTCAAATGTTATTGGAAGAAACATATACCCCTAGTTATGATCACCTACAATAATAGTGCTTGTGTTATTATTCATATTCCTCCTTGTAAAGGATTATATAGTAGGCCATGCCAGTCAAATTTATACTAGTTATAGACAGAAGTGGAAACACTACATGGACCTCATGTCATTTAGGAGTCATCATTGTCGGATCTACTTATTCATATCTGAATCGAGGTGGCCCTATCTCATAATACTATATATACTAATAATCATTGAAAACCTCTCATGTTCGATTTCCTAGATTAGGAATTCCATCATATATCAACTACATTAGTGCATCGATGATTTTGGTGGATATGTAGGCTATTAATTTGTTTCATTGAATCATTTTTGGTTGTGGAGAGATTCAATACAGTAGCGTATCATTTTTAGTTATATATAATAAACATGGATATGAATGACAGATTCAATTATTCACATCATTACTTGTATTATTCAGACCTGAATCATATCTTTCAGCCTGATGAATTTGAGTTTGAGGTAGATTCATCCATTTAGGATCATCCTATCCATATTATGGAATGGATTCCGTAGCTTATCTGAGGCATGTAATTACATCTAGTAAAGGTTCTATGGTATCATATCATTGTTTAAGATGGTTCATGGGAGATAAAATATTATATTCATGCTCGGTATATGATATAATTCATAGATGATTCCTCAACACCCTCATAAGACCAACATAGGAATGTGTTGTCTTGGGTGAGGGAGGCCGCAACATATTTTGTTTTCTTATAAGGTATATATTTTTATAATAAAAGTTTGAACCACATTTTTTTGTCTTTATATGTTTTCCAGATGTTCAGTGGAATGTATCAGACTGTCCAGGGTTGTTTTGGCTGTATGATCTCTCAGTTAAAAATGAAAAGGCCATACAGATGCTTTACTAAACAATTCCCCTGGGCCCACATGGTATAGATAAACCATGTAGGGTTCTTCATGGATCTATATTGGGTAATGAATCTATAGACAATTTTTAGAGAAATCCTGCTCCCCAACTGTGAAATCCAATATCCATGGACAATTGTTGGCGCATGCTTGGTGCTCGATTTGGCCAACCGTGTGGCCCAAATGTGTACCTCTTAAAAAGTGGAAAGAATTGTAATTTTTACTCCACACATATAATAGGTATCACCCTTTTTCACCCTCATTATTTTATAGGGGATTAATTTCAAAAAGATACCTCAACACAACTTGTTGGGATTTGTATCTATTCCTTCAATCAGAATCTAATTTGAGTGATGTATATCATGCTTTTTGGACAAGGGTATGATATTTAGTTAGTTTCCTTCTACCATTTATTTACCTCTCCCTCTATGATGATTTTTTTGCGTGAGATCATATTATTTATTTTCAGGTTGAATGTCTATTATACCATTTACTTATAATATGGAAAAAACCAAAGGCCTCTACTGGATGAGTGTTCCTCCACAAGAATAAGGTTGGTCGTCTACTGATTTTCCCTCATGTTTCAATGCTTTATATTATGCGTTCTGAGGACAAATTCTGAATTTTTACGTGTTTATATAAAAACACACATAAACCATGTTTACTTTGTTATCCCTCATATAAAAGACCATGTTCTTCCTTATTATCATTTAGATCAGTCCCAATAAACTGAAGCCAACTCTTCAAATGATCTTATTATATTTACCCATAATATTATAATTCATTATGTGACCAAACCACATTCTATGAGTTTTGGTATGGAATCCAATATGAAATGACTATAACAATATTTATGGAAATTGAGTTGTATGATCACATCACATGATTTCACATAATCAATGTATATTGTAAAGACTTGGAAATTTCAAGGAAATTTTTTTAAAAAAATAATTTGGAATTTTACGAGCCTGTGGCTTCTGACGACGCTGGATTCTAAGGACCAGTGTGCCCAAAATCATTTTTTCGAAGTTTAGCTCTGGTACGTTCAGTGAACGAATGAGCGTGTTTTTCTAACTATTGAATCGGTGGTCGGAATTAATATACAAGGGCACTGATGAACTCACAGCACCGATAATTGCTTAAGTGGAAACATATCGTAGTTGTGTTCATAAAGGAAGAGAGGTTAATTTTTGGGGGTTTATTTAAGAAGTAAATAAAAATTGTCAGAACAATTTTTTTTCTTAAGGTGGTTTTTCCCTCCCATGGGTAGTTAAAAGTGGGTCCCAGAGCCACTTTACTACCCAGGTGTGGATGTTAGGGATGTGGGGCCCACACGATCCCCACCATTTAATTTCATCTGACCTCATTTATTCCCCTCCTGTTTCCTTTGACTTTTCCCCCATTAATACCCCTTGTTTAATTCTTCGGTAACTCCACATATTGATTATTTGGAGCCTTCCTACCTCTCTATTCCTTTTAAAAGTGCCAACCAATTATTTTATGTCAGCATAAATTAACATGGAACCACGTCGAAATTAATAAGAATTTCTTAACAATTCTATTAATTTGGGAGCCACATAACTCATTTGGACGTCGGCAAAACAATTTGGAGGAAGGATCTGGAAGGAATTAAAAACATAGGTGAACCGTTCTTCAACGGAGAATGACGAAGAACACTGGTTCCTCGAAGAACAATGAGGTGCCACCAATCCTCCTCCCTGCGGACAGAGAGGAGACACCGCTTCCTCCTCGACGTGCCCCGACGATGTCTATGATCCTCTTCTCTGTGACACTATGTACCACGAATCTGAAGATTTTCTTCCTTGTTGACGTAGGGGTTTTTGAATAAATTTCTTCATGTAATTTTTATACCCTCTTCATTGTGTGCTATGTTGATGGTGATATTTAAAACCACTAATGTTGTGTGTGGGGACTAACGAACAAGTCCGTACCCACCATTGTTTGTTTCTTGATGCGTGGAAATCCTTGGAAAAGATGAAACATGACTGTTCTGGCGATTGGAGGTCATTGTAGTAAAGTATAGCTCCCGAGATGACCATAGGCACAGACGGGAATAGAATTGGACCACCGGAATGACTCCGGTGGCCCGTAGAGATCTCCGGCGGCCGGCACCGGCCGACTGCCCAGAGGCGGTGGCGCCTAAGCGCGCCTCTAGCAAGAGTACGCCGCAGCTGATGCCATAGTCACGGGGACTAGATCACGCGGTCGCGCGGGATCCGGGGATTCAGAAACGCCACCCTAGCGTCGCGTCCGCAGAAAGCGGGGACCACACCCCTTGTTCAGTCCACTGGCCGAGCCAGCGCACCCCCCGGTCTAGCCGGGGCAGGTCGCGTGGACTGGGTTGGGCCGCGCCCAGCCCAGCCAGACCTAGAACCGGGTTGAGTCGACCCAGTTCGGGCCAACACAGGGGGTGTTGGGCCGGGTCGGGCTGGGCCCAGACCCCCCACTTCGGACCATTTTCGGGCATTTTCCCGTAACATGATTTACGGATCTTCGATCGATGCCACTTCAGTTGTGTAGGAATCCTGGGATCGAGAAGGTCGTTTTGGTATATTACACTTGAGGTTTCTGAAAATATTGGGGATAGTCGGGTTGGTTCGATCTTGAAACCAACCAGGCCCGTGGAGCGGAAATGCTTATAACATAAGGACTGGAAGTCTGATAGATGTGCCATCAATTGCTTTGGGATCCTTTTGATGAGACGGTCCTTTTGGCTTACTCCTCTTGAGGTTTGGTCACAGCTGCAGTACGGTTAGGATGGTTTTTTCTTAAAAACCAACCGGGCCCCTGGGATGGAAAAGCCAATAACTCTCAGATCGAGCGTCTGATTGACGCATCGTCTGTCGCGTTGGGTTTCTCTTGACGAGAATGAACTCTGAGATACATAAACTTTGGACTTTGTGACAGTTGATGTATCGAATATCTCTTGCTCGAGGATCAGACACTCCCGAAATCGAGTATGATGTGTGGGAGAACCCTAGAGCTGGCTGCGACTGCATCGACTTCTGTACTGGAATCGTCCGTGGGTTCGACAGCGATGACTACCATACTGGAATCATCAGTGGGTTAGACGGTGATGACTATTGTTCATGTATCCTATGTGTGTCCGACAGTATTGGACATTGTACTTGTATGCTATGTGGGTCCGGAAAAGTAGCTGGTCTTGTATCCTGTGTGGGTCCGACAGCTTAGCTGGTCTTATATCCTATGTGGGTCCGACATTATAGATGAATCAGTGGCTACATCTGATCATCTCTATCGCCTTACGAAGTGTATACCTGTGTGAGATGAGTCTTGAATTAAATCAATATAATCCATGTTATTGACTTCCTATCCAGTGTAGATTAGTTCATGTTGTTCCTATGTGGACTGAGTTGTGTTATCTATTGTGCACTGAGTTGTTCTTTCCTTTGTGGACTGGATGTTTCTTGGGCATAAGAGTTGGAGACTAATTGTAACTGATGACTTAGGTATATGTATAGGTATATACCTTAGTAGTGTTTTTGATACTTCTTCATTATATCTTTCCTTTGTGGTTTATCCTTCATTGATTCGGAGAGACCTTCAGGGGTCTCGAGGTCCCTACTGAGTATCGTATACTAACCCCTGCACAGGCTATAACCGCACTACGTTGTGTTGGATGCAGACGACGAACAACACTGGTCGAGGTGGAGGCTTGTGGAGTTGGACGGTACCCGGAGGTGGACCACTTGGCGGGGCATACACGGAGCGGACGACTGGACCCGAGGAGCCACAGAGACTCTCTGTACCCACCCTTCAGGTGGGATTTCTAGAGGATGAATCAGTGTTGTTGTTTTACTTATTGTTGTTGTACTTTCCTTTCAGTTGGGTTTTTATACTGGCCCATTATATTTTTCAGCACAAACTTGTACCCAGTTTTACTCAGTGTTTACTTCACTTGCATACTATGTTGTGTATGTTACTTCATAAATGCAATGCCTTCCCTTTTTTTGGGATTTACGCCTTCGGTGATAGTTGCTAGCCCCTGTCCTAAAGAAGGCGGGCTTGGGGTAGTCACGGAACGAGCCCCGAGGATGGGTCATGACAAATTGGTATCAGAGGAGTCGGTTCTACCGCATAATTCATGACTCTGATAATTTATTCTCTGTGAAGAAATAATGTTTAGAGTAAAGAGTGTGGTTATCAGTACAGTGAGTCCAGTGTTGGTGCGGCGGCCGACAAATCCATAAACCAGGACCCTGACTTCTGATTTCTGACTCAGTGCACGAAAACATTGATTGCATGTGTGTTTCAAAATTTTTCATTGTGATAACGTTGTGTCAGCTCACCAGGTATAATGTATTAATCGTGGTGCACATTTTTCTCTTCAAGATGGCCCCACGACGACAGCTAGCTAGGGTTCCGAGCTTTGTGAGAGATGGAAGCCCACCGAGCAATGAGGCCTCGGTGTAGGGCCCCATTATAGCAGAGGCACCAGTGGTACCTCTACCCACTGAGCCACAGATGCTACCATCTCCAGCGGTGGAGAGTGCACGCCGCCTGAGCGTGTTACACAAGTTTCAGAGCCATAGGCCACCCAGGTTCTGTGGAGAGACAGATCCTCAGGCAGTCGAGGATTGGCTAGAGGCTGTCGTCCGAGTCTTCAGATTGGTAGGGACACCAGTAGACCTCACGGTGATCCTCTCCATGAGTCTCTTACACGCAGCAGTAGGTAGATGGTGGATCCTGATGCTCCAAGTGAATGACGAGAAATATCTACTTTAGACGGACTTCGAGAGCCTCTTCTTCTCATAGTTTGTTCCGTCCACCCTCCGTGCGGTGCGCATCCAGGAGTTACTACAGCTGCGGAAGGGCAGCATGTTAGTAGCCTAGTACTCAGTGAGATTTACCGACCTCTGGCTCCAATCCAAGGACATGGTACATGACCCATTCTTCTGAGCTCGGACCTTTGAGTAGGGCCTGCCGCATGAGATCGGATCCTTGCCGATTCCACTCAGCATCCTGACTCAGGAGGGGGTGCTCAAGCGAGCCCTACTAGTTGAGAGATTTCTCACCAAGCAGCCATCAACAGTGAGACCCACCATCAGACGGTATGGAGCGGAGTCTTCTACAGCTAGCAGTCGAAAAATGACGCATGGGTCCAAGTGGACCAGGCTGTCTGGTGGGCGACCTCAGGACACAGGTTTGGTTGTGTGGGGCACACGACGCAGAGCCAGCCTTACGAGGATCATACAATGTTATGCATGCAGAATGCAGGGAAAAATGGCTCGTGACTACCCGACCCTCCATACAGAAGAGTAGAAGACAGTGGAGGGACCTCCCAGGCAGAGGAAGAGGTTTGAACGAGGCGGTCCCCAGGGAGCAGGCGGATGAGGCAGAGGAGCTGGCCGAGCAGCGTGTGGTGGACGACACATCGAGGATCTACCACCACCACCCCTATAAGGTCCACCCCGACCACAGGGAGGTGGAAGGAAGAGGCAATCTCTGCTTTAGGTAACAGAGGAATACGACCATGGTGCACCAGAGATGATTCGAGGCACTATATGTGTCTACTCCACCCTTTGTATAGTTCACAAAAGCACTGGTGCGAATCATTCCTTTATTTCCACTGCGCTTGTTCGGAGCTCGGAGATTATGACGGAGCTGTTGGCTCCATCCTTGTGGCTAGATACTCATTCGGGTGCAGACTCGATGATTACGCATTAGTGCCAGCAGTGTGAACTTACTCTAGGAGGTGAGATCTTCATCTCGGATCTTCTTGTAGGGGCGTCGAGGCCTTACAATGTCATCTTTGGTATGGACTGGTTATCTACTGTCCTTGCTTAGATCGACTATATTAGGCGCAAGGTGTGGTCTGTCCACATGGATGGGTCCAATTTCACCTTCACTGGTGTGAAGGGAACCTTCACAGAATAGAATGGACTCGCGCAAAGTAGAGGGTAGCTGATCACACATCAGTTGGCTAGTCTCATCCTCAGAGCAGTTGACGTGCGGAGTCTGAGTTTTCCTGTAGTGGTGGATCAGTATGTGGACATTTTCCCTGAAGATGTTCCAGGACTACCTACTCATAGGGAGGTAGATTTATATATAGACATGTACCCCGGGACATCACCGATATCCACTCCAGCATATCATATGGCTCCCGCCTAGCTTCGTGAGCTGCGGGTGCAGCTAGAGGACTTACAGGGAAAAGGTTTCATCCGACCCAGTGTCTCACCCTGGTCTTCTTCGATTCTGTTCTCCAAGAAGGCAGATGGGATCTTGAGACCGTGTGCCGACTACCATCGCCTGAACCAGGTAACCGTGAGGAACAAGTATCTGCTTCCAAGGATTGACGACCTCTTTGATCAGCTCAAGGGAGCACGTTGGTTCTCGAAGATAGACTTCAGGTTAGGCTATCATCATCTCCGAGTTCTGGATGAAGATGTGCAGAAGATGACCATCAGGTGTCGGTATGGCCACTATGTGTTCTTGTTCAAGCCCTTCGGTGTGACCAATGCTCCAACAGTGTTCATGAGTCTCATGAACATGGTCTTACAGCCCTACCTCGATCGGTTTGTCGTAGTCTTCATTGACGACATACTGATTTACTCGACCACTGAGGAGGAGCACATCTACCACCTACGGGTTGTACTGGATTCACTCTGAGATCACTTGGTTTATGGTAAGCTCTCGAAGTTCCAATTATGGCTTTGAGAGGTATACTTCTTGGGGGACTTCATCTCATAGGCGTGAGTTCCAGTGGATCCCGCGAAGGTCAAAGCGGTACTTTCTTGGGAGCCACCTAGGAGATTGAAGGAGGTGTGGAGTTTTCTAGGTCTGACTGGGTACTATCAGAGATTTGTACTAGACGTTTCAAAATTTGCATCACCACTTAATGCATTGATGAAGAAGGGGAAACCCTTCGTGTGGTCAGACAGATGTCAGCATAGCTTCAAGGAGCTGAGGCGGAGATTGAACAATTGGCCAATCTTGAGGATACCGGAGGAGGGTGTAGGGAACATAGTTTAATGTGATGCATCAGAGACCAGACTTGGGTGTGTCCTAATGCAGGAGAAAGCATTGATCACTTACAGTTCATGGAATTTGAGGTATCATGAGACGAACATCTCTACCCATGACCTACAGTTAGTAGTAGTGGTATTATCCCTGATGATGTGGCAGAACTATCTCATGGGCAAGCGCTTTACAGTCTACTCTGACCACCAGAGTCTAAACAACATTTTCTCGTAGAAGGAATCGAATCTAAGATAGTGGCGATGGCTCGAGTTCCTCCAGGATTATGACTTTGAGATTTTTTATACTCCTGGGAAGGGGAATGTTGTGGGTGATGCTCTCAGTAGGAGATCGGGCATTCAGATACTTGGAGAGGCGACAGAGTAGTTAGCCACTTTGCATATATCTTTCATGCATAGCTATGGGGAAGCCTATCTACAGGCCCTCACAGTCACTCCTCCACTTCTTTAGCGGGTCAGAGAGGAACATCGTGGGGACATTGACTGTGAGTCGTGACATTCTCAGATATCCTCAGGGCTAGCACCCGATTGATTTTATGAATGCAGGGAGCACGTCATCCACTTCAGGGAAAGTACCATGGTACCAGTTGCACTACAGGTGGAGGTGCTAAGGGAGTTACAAACATCTACTCTAGTGGTACATCCTGGTGTAGTGAAGATGTATCAGGACCTCGGACGACAGTACTAGTGGCCGGGTATGAAGAAGGTTGTGGCCGAGTTCGTTTCTCGATGTCTCACTTGTCAGCAAGTGAAGGAAGAGAAATAGGTACCTGCAGGATTGGTACAACCCTTAAAGGTCCCTAAGTGGATGTGGGACAGGATATACATGGAATTCATGTTTGGGCTTCCACATACTTTCAGAGGACAGGACACTATCTGGGTGATCGTAGACCGACTCACCATGTCAGCCCACTTCCTACCGATCAGAGAGCAGGGCTTAGTAGAGATCATATGACGCCTCTTTGTTCAGGTGATTGTATGACATCATGGGGTGCCATCATCTATCACCTCCGATCGAGACACTCTCTTTACTTCCTGGCTTTGGAAGGGGTTACACGAGGCTTTCGGGATGCAGCTACGCCTGAGCACTGCCTTTCACCCACAGACGGTTGGCCAGACAGAGAGGACCATTCAGACACTCGAGGACATCCTCCGGGCATGTGTCCTTGACTTTGGTCGCAGCTGTGAGGATCACCTAACCTTGGTAGAGTTTTCATAAAACAATAGCTACCACTCCACCATCGAGATGGAATATTATGAGGCACTATACGACTGACCGTGCAGATCACCTCTGTGTTGGACTGACCCTGGGGAGTCAGCACTCGTAGGACAAGAGATGGTTCGGGCTATGACGGAGAAGGTGCAGATCATCCAGGAGCAGATGAGGACTGCACAGAGAAGACATAATTCCTATGCTGATATGAGGCGGAGACCACTGGAGTTCGAGGATGGAGACCACGTTTTCCTATGGGTCTCACCTCGACGTGGGTTAGGGAGATTTAGCCAGGGTGGCAAGTTATCTCCACGCTTCATTGGGCATTTTCAGGTCCTCAGTAGGGTAGGCGAGGTGGCTTACCACCTGGCCCTTCTACCTCAGTTGCACTGGGTGCATGACGTCTTCCACGTATCTCAGCTGAGAAGATACGTGTGTGACCCAAAAAATATCATCAACCATGGGGAGTTGGACATCGATGACTAGGTGACTTTTGCGGAGATCCCAGTGGAGATCGGGGATCGACAGGAGCAGGTCCTACTTGGATGGTTGATTCCTATGGTGCACATTCATTGGAAGCACGATAACCTCTAGGAGAGAACAAGGGAGTGGCAGGCTCAGATGCGTACTCAGTACCCTCATTTGTTCCCTTAGTTTATGTTGAAGCGTTACGGGGACGTAAATCCCAAAGGTGGGAGTACTGTAAAGACCCATACATTTCATGGATTTTATTTAAAATACTTTTATATTTTACGAGTCTTTGGCTTTTGATGACGCTTGATTCTGAGGCCCGGTGTGCCCGAAATCAAATTTTCAATGTTTATCTCAGGTACGTTTAGTGAATGAACGAGTGGGTTTTTCTAACTTTTGAACCGGTGCTTGGAATTAAAATCCTAGGGTACCGATTAACTCGTAGCACCGGTAATTTCATAAGGGGACACTTACCGTAGATGTGTTCATAACGGAGGAGAAGTTTATTTTTGGGGGTTTATTTAAGATGTAAATAAAAATTGTCCCAATAATTATTAATTCATAAGGTGGTTTTTCCCTCCCAGGGGTAGTTAAGAGTGGCTCCCACAGCCACTGAACTACCCAGGTGTGGATGTTAGGGTGGTGGGGCCCACACGAGCCCCACCATTTAATTTCTTCTGACATCATTTATTCCCCTACTGTTTCCTTTGACTTTTCTCCCCATTAATACCCCTTGTTTAATTCTTTGGTAACTCAACATATTGATTATGGGGAGCCTTCCTACCTCCTTCATCCTTTTAAACGTGCCAATCCATTAATTTATGTCAGCGTAAATTAATTTGGCACCACGTTGAAATTAATAAGAATTTAATAAAAAATTTATTAATTTTTGAGCCACTTAAATCTTTTGGGCATTCTCAAAACACTTTGGAAGAATGATATAGAATGAATTAAAAACGCAGGTGAACCATTATTCAATGAAAATTGACGAAGAACGCCAATTCCTCAAAGAACAATGACGCGCCACCAATCTTCTACCCCATGGCCAGAGGGGAGACACCTCTTCCTCCTCGACGCGCCCCGAAGATGCCTATGATCCACTTCTATGCGACACCATGTACCGTGATGCCGACGATCGTCTTCCTTATTGAGGTAGGGGTTTTTGTATAAATTATTTCATTGATTTTTATACCTTTTGGATGGAGTGTTTTATTGATGGTGATATTTAAAAACAGTAACACGGTGGGTGCAGACTAATGAACAAGCCCGAACCCACTGCTGTTTGTTTCTTTATGCAAGGAAATCTTTCGCGACGATGAAACAGGACTGTTTTGGCAATTATAGGTTGTCGCAGTAAAGTACGGGTCCCGAGATGACCGCAGGCGCAGACGAGAGCAGAATCGGACCATCAGAAAAACTCCAGGGGGCCGTGGAGATCTCCAGTGGCTAGAGGCGGCAGCGCTGTGGGGCGCCGCCGGTAGGATCCCACCGCGGCTGATGCCACGACGGCGGGGGCCGGATCCCGCGACCGCATCAGATCTGGGGGAGCAGCGGCGCCACCCTGGCACCGCGTCCGCGGCAAGGTTGGACCGCGCCCCATGCTTGGCCCGCTCGCTGAGCCAGAGAACCCCCCAGACGGGCTGGGCTATGCCGAGACAGTCCGTCCCAAGACTGGGGTTGGGTCGACCTAGTGCGGGCCAGCCCAGGGGGGTTGGGTCGGGTCTGGTCAGGCCCAGACACCACACTTCGGACCGTTTTCAGTATTTTTCCCATAACATGAGATAAAAACCTCCGATCGATACACCGTCAGTTGTGTAGGAAAATTTTGATCGAGACGGTCGTCTCGGTATATTACACATGAGGTTTTGGCAAAATTTGTGTATAGCCGGGTTTGTTTGAACTCGAAACCAATATGGCCCTTGGAGAGGAATCAATTATAACTTAAGGACCAGACGTCTGATCGATGTGCCATCAACTGCGTTGGGATCCATTTGTTTAGATGGTCCTTTTGGCTTACAATTCTTGAAGTTTTGTCACAGCTGAAGTATGGTTTTGTTGGTTATAGTTTAAGAACCACCTGGGCCCCGGGGACAGAAAAGCCAATAACTCTCAGACTTGGCGTCGGATTGAAGCATCGTCTGTCGCGTGGGGTTTCTTTTGACGAGATGTAACATTGTGATTCATCAAATCTGGTCTTCGTGATAGTTTATGTATCGACTCTCTCATTCTCGAGGAGCGGACCCTCCCAGAATCGACCATGTTGTGTGCGGGAACCCTAGAGATGGTTGCGACTGCATCGACTTCTGTACTGGAATCCTCTGTGGGTTCGATAGCGATGATTACCATACTAGAATCCTCCATGGGTTCAAGGTAGATGACTAATATTCTTGTATTCTATGAGGGTCTAGCATTATTGGACTCTGTACTTGTATCTTTTGTGGGTCTGTCGGAGTAGCTGGTCTTGTATCCTGTGTGGGTCCGACAACTTAGCTGGTCTTGTAACCTATGTGGGTCCAACAGCTTTGACGAATTAGTGGCTACATATGATCATCTCTATCGCCTTCAAAAGTGTATACCTGTGTGAGCTGAGTCTTGAATTAAATCATTTTCATCGATGTGATTGACTTACTGTCCCGTGTGGACTGGGTCGTGTTGTTCATCGGTGGACTGAGTTGTGCTATCCTTTGTGGACTATGTTGTGCTTTCCTTTGTGGACTGGATGGTGCATGTACATTATTGTTGGAGATGAGCTGTAACTGATGACTTTGGTATATGTATGGGAATATACCTATGTAGTGTTGTTGATACTTAGTGATTATATCATTCCTTTGTGGTTTATCCTTCATGGATTCTGAGAGACCGTCGGGGGTCTCGGGGTCTCTACTGAGTATCGTATACTCACCCCTGTACAGGCTATGCCCAAACTACATTGTGTTGGATGTAGATGATAGAAAACACTGATCGAGGTGGAGGCTTGTGGAGCTGGACGGTACCTTGAGGTGGACCACTTGGCGGGGCATACATGAAGCAGACGACCAGACCCGAGGAGCCACCGAGACTATATGTACCCACCCTTCAGGTGTGATTTCTAGAGGACGACTTGGTGTTTTTTAACTTAATGTTGTTGTACCTTCCTTTCAGTTGTACTGTACTTTCAGTTGGGTTTGTATACTGGCCCATTTTTTTCATCACTTACTTGTACCCAGTTTTACTCAGTGTTTACTTCACTTGCATACTCTGTTCTGTATGTTACTTCATAAAGGAAATGTCTTCCATTCTTTTGGGATTTACGCCTTTGTTTCTAGTCGCTAGCCCCAGGTCTATGGAAGGCGGGCTTAGAGTTGTCACGACATGGGCCCTGAGGATGGGTCGTGACAGATACACCCTTGTTTATGTGGAACGTTAACGAATTATAAACCCTTTAATTGTATATACATGTGATAATTAGGCATGGAGTCTCAAATGGTATGATACTATGTTATGGACTCATATATACTAGTGATACACAGACATGGCATCCAATATACTAGTGATACCCAGGAACAGAGTCCTATGTAATTGTGATAATCAATCATGGCATCCCATATATCTTTGATACATAATCATTGTGTCCCTAATGATTTATGAAATTCAGTCATGGTGTCCCCTACTATATTGTGATACTCAAGTGACTAGGCATGGATTCCTTAGTAACTCCTCGGGTCCTACATATCATGATTTATGTACCCAAATAACAATAAATTTAATTGAATTTGTAATATATATATATGTACATACATGAATATACATTCATATGTATTTGTTCTTGTTGACATCTATTATCATTGTTCCCCAGCATGGGCCAAAGTATTTATTGTCATCCTAGTGTCCTTTAGAAACCAGAGTCATCCCCTTATAGTTTTTGTTACATCGTTACCATTATTATATCTACACAATACTCATATTATCTGCACGAACTAGATACTTATAGATTCCATTAGTGGTGGAATATAGAGTATATTTGACAGACTTTTTGGGATATTGTTTAGTATGTGGAAAGACATCATTGTTGTAATTAAGGAAAAAGTAATGTGCATAGTCTTGGTTGCTTGATCGGTTAGAGTATGGGATATTAGGATCGTGAGGTTAATCCTTTGATCTGGATGCTATACGATAGGTATTTGGTCTCTTTGTTGTTTTTAATTTACACATATGTCTCTATGAATTATATTTTTTATTGATCCACGACCTACTCATCATTTTTATATGGTTTGAATTATGGATTTTATTATTAGTAGTATATGGATAATTTATTTATTTTATCATATCTATCATCTTTATCCCTTTTCTATTTATTTATTTTTTATATTGTTGTGCTACTCTATCATGAGGATATAGTCTCCACGATGTACCACCTTAGATCCTTGCTGCTAGTCGGCATACTCAGGCATATGAAGAGGTGTGATGCAGGATATGTTAACCACTAGGATTAGTTATAAGAGAGTGAATCTAGTCCATGATGATAGACTAATGAATAATGTCTTTAGATGTTACCTAGGAATTTTTTTAGTACTTATAGATGATCTTATCATATATTTAAGAAAATTTGATGACATAAATATCATCTTAGGACATTATTTATGTCCTTTAGGATGTAGAATTTTTATTACAAATTTATCATTTTGTATTATAGCTAAAAATTGAATCATTTTAGGACATAAAATTACATGAGATGGTATATCAGTGGATCACTGAAATTTGTAGGTTTTTAGTAAATGGCCTAAACCATCCACTATGATTTAGATCTATATATTTTTTGGAATAGATGGATATTATAAATGTGTTTTTAAATATTTATCACTTCCACCAAATCCACTAATTACGTTAACATGGAATGTAAACAGATTCCTATTGATAGATGAATGTGAATAATATTTCATGGAGTTGTAAAGTGTAACACCCCAAGTATCCATGGTAAACTTATCTTTGAATAATACAATAGTGTGTGTTGTACAGAACTTTGAGTTCTAACACACCACAAACAATCAAACTGGCCTTTATGAATAGTAATACCCACTTTTTGTAATTTTATAAATTCTATCTTTCAAAATGGACCTCATTTTTTGATTCTGAATATTGAAATATCTTAGGGTAAATTTTTGGTATTTTTTTGAAAACTTTTAATTTTTGATGAATAGTTAAAAACACTAAGTTATATTTTAAAACCTAATTTTTAATTAAATAATTATTTATTTTATTGAAATTGGTTTTTGTCAAAATAGATACATAATACCTATATAAGTTCAATGTAATTCATTGGAGTCATTTTATAATAATTTTAGATACCTAAAAATTTTATTGAACTTTTTACCATGTGTTACCCACCTTCTAAGAGCATTTGTAAATTTACATAAAACATAATTTTACTACTTCTATGAGTTTAATTTCAAAAATCCAAGATACACAGTTGATTTCAGTAAGTAAAATTTTGTTCAACAAGATGAAAATAATTTTTGGTGAATAGTAAATTTTTGTTTTTGTTTTCCACGGTTAAAAGTAAATAGGGTAACAAATGGTAAAAATGATAATATTATTACCCTAACACATATAATAATTATATTGGATAAAATAATTTGACAAAAAACAACCTTAGGAAGAAAATATGAACCTCTTTGGTTCACATGGATTAGATTTTGACATTTATTATTATATTATATAAAGAAGAGTTAAAATAGTTAAATTAATCTTTAATAACTAAACAATTTTTGATATAGGGTTACACAAAATATAAATTTGTCTATAAATATTAATTAAAAATATAAAATTATTTACTATATAGTGCTATTTTTTTTATAATTTTTTGAAATTATATAATTAAATTCAATTAGGACACAATCATGATGCAGTAATTACCATATTAATTGACGATGAAAATAATTGATATTATAAATATCCAAATAAATTTAATTTGAGACTTTTAATAAATTACACTAATTTTATAGGTTAATATGATTTGTTAGGGTTGATTAATTTATTTAGTTTGAGGTAATGAATTGGTTAGGACTTTAGGAAAAATCAATTATTAAATAATGTCAAAATTGACACAAATGTGTTTTTAAAACAAATACAATATTATTGGTTGATATAATATTACTAAAAATATATGGTTCGGACAAAAGACATATATAATGATAGGGTTATCATTAATGACTCACTTTGGGTTCTCTTCGAAGTTTATAGTAAGGTTATTAACCTTATAATATAAAAATACAAAGAGACGTGGTAAATGTCAAACTATTTTACTAAGAGTTAACTCTAAAGGATAAGGTTAATATAGTGACCAAAACCATTCTAAAACCTATTGGTTGAATGGTTTTAGACCAAAAATCAATATCATTTTAATAATTCATTTTTGAGCAATTAGAAACCGAAAATTATTTTATTATAAAATAATATTTCTAGCTTCTCCTAAGGTTCCCCTCACACCTCTTATAAAAGGGCACTTCCCCTTCTCTCTAATTCACAACTTCAAATCCATTTTTCACGGAGAAAACCTACCCAGATACCCTCTAAACTATAATCCTTTGATCCTAAAGGCCATCGTTTAGTCAGAAATCCATCTTAAGGATCCCTTTTGAACAAATCAAAAGGAAGAACCTGAATAAGAGGTAAATATCTCACCACCTCTTTCATGTTTTTTCTACGTCAACTTCGACTTTCCTTGTTTTTTACATTCTAAAATAATAACTCCAGTATCTTCTATATACTGTTATGTTATTATAAATATGTTACAATCATATTCATTATTCTATCCATCCTTTTAATGACATGTCACTATGCTTGCGTACGTATGGCTTACCATCTCCACGTCGTGGTGTAGTTGTTACTAAATACATTACTATTCGGATGGGTATAATAATTATGTATAAATGATGTAAATAATAAATATAACATGATAATTATTCTTTATATATGATATATCATCCAATTATATATGATTTTAATATCAAAATAATGATATTGTCACTCGTGCATACGTACAGATTACCGTCTCCACAAACACGATGAGATTCATTACCGATCGTATCCATTCAAGACTAATTTTCATTAGATGATTAAAAATATTGTTTAAATATTTAATATCATTATTAATATGAATAAGATACAATTTATCCATAACAAATATTACTTACTTAACAAAACATATAAAGGAAGACGAATCCGTTAACTACTGAAACGATGATAATACTAAAATATTATTAACAATGCAATATTAAAAAATCATATATGATATCATATTAATTTATATGATTCTTATATAATTAAATAACAATTATTCCACCATTATACAAGAGTTTAACCTATCCTCTACCAAAAAAAGTACAAGGTGAGGGTTAATTTCACAATCTCTTTATTATCTGAGATTGTTTTTACATAAGAATCTATTAGGGCCTCTTTAGCATCCACATCCTTGTTTCTTAAAAATGCATCCCAATTTTTTTTAACATTTACTATACTATGGGTTAAAGTCATTTATACCCTTGTTTTAATTTTTATAAAATGGTTTGTATGGAATAATTCTGTCGTTTTCCAAACAAGGTACCTTATAACCTTTTTTAAAAAATTATGTTAACAATGTTTTTGTTATCCTATATGGTGGGTGCAGCTATTTTCTACTGTTATAACATCATCAATGCGTCCCATAAAACTATATAAATATAATTTCATAATAAATTTTTTATTTATAATAATGTGACTCTTAAATGATTTCAAAATAGAAAGAGATATTTCTCTAAAAAGGTTTTGATTTCATCTATGTGAATATCCTTTGATTGATTTTAAGAATATTTGAAGATGATTTATTATGATATAAAATATCCATATTTTATTGAAGGATTTTGATATGTTTGACTGGGTATGTGTAATTTTTATACCATTCAGGGATTATGGATAAAGTATTGACATTTCATATACTTGTCTTAACATGAATGTTTATGTTATGTTTAAACCTTTTCATATAAGGAATGCATTGGACTTAGTAAGTGATGGGTGGAGCCCACTATAGCTCCTCGATGCATTGGTAGATCTCTTGAGACAATATAGTGTCATATCATAAGGCCTTGATAAAATCATATTTGTAGTCTTCGCACAAGGCCTTGACTATGTGGTTATGAAGCCTGAAATTATGCATTCCATCATTATGAAAGTGGCTATTGATTTTGAATGCGATTATTCAACTACTATAATATCCATGTGAGAATGTAAAAGGAGTTATTTTGATTTATATTTTTCATATTATGATGATTTTTATGTTGAAAAGGCTTTTTTAGTGCTATACATTTCCTTTAATGTTTTTTCTTATTTATGAATGTTTCCTCTATATTTTTATCCTTACTGAGCATCTGATCTCACCCTTATATATGTTTTATTTTTCCCAGGATAGAAAGAAGTACATTGTGACTGACATATAGGGATAGTCTATGGGATCTCAGTGTTTTCTATGGAAACAATGTTGTTGTATTTTTCCATTTTATGATGTAATGTAAACCATATGAATGTATCTAGTACTTCCAAGGAAACTAAACTAATCGGTCATTTGAGACTTGATCTTTTGTGATCATTCCAATGATACATAATAATGCACCGACTCTGTGTTTCAGGGGTCAGGGCATAATAGTTGTTATCAGAGGATGTTTAGTACATCCCATGGAAACTATATTTAGATAAACTATGATTAGAGTACATATCCCTAATATAGACTTTGAGGATTAGTTTAGAAGAACTTCCTAAAATTTTGGAATTTGTAAATATTTTCTGAGTTTTCTAAGAAATACATCCCTGTTTGGATAGGAGTAGTTAGAGGTAGTTCCCACACAGATGTACCTAGGGGTAAAACCTAAAAACACCTCTTTGAGCTAGACTCAAACTGGATCTGGTGCATGATAATGGGCCTTGCTGCACTTTTGGTTATGACACTCATGGGTGATATGATTAGGAAATTCTCGTTTTCATTACAAAATATTATGAAGGGTTTAGGAATATATATACTTCCTCAAATAAAACATTTTTATGATTATGGATTATATCCATAAACTATTCAATTTATGTTATGTGTTTTACAGGTTTGGATTTATGTACCGTGATTCATAAACTAATCTAGTGTATGACATTGTTTAGAAATGGAGCCTAGTGGAAGGAATGGACACCATATCAATGCAAGAACTCCATGTAGAAATTTTCCTCCTACAGAAGATAATTATAGTTCAGTTGGTTATGCAAGTCGTGCTGATCAGCTAATCACCATACTGGGACAAGTCACTCAGGTTATGAATAATAACATTACCTCTGTGGAGCACCCAAATCCACAGTGTGGGGGATCAATGTTAGATCGTTTCATGAGGCAACAACCACCAACATTCAATGGGGGTACAAATCAATTATTAGGTGAGCAATGGATAAATTCCTTAGAAAAAATATTACTCGCCTTGGGGATTAACGAAAGGGAAAAAGTTGTCAAAGAAGATTACCGCCACACTAGAGATGTTGATTAATGGTGGTCTTTGATTCAAAACACAAAGATGCTGAAGTATCAAATATGGAATGGAGAGAGTTTCAAGAAATTTCCATAGAAAAATACTTTCTTCATGACCATCGAGCGGATATGGAATGACAATTTCTGAGTCTGAGGAAAAAAAGGACGAGAATGTCACAAAGTATGAAGCTAGCCTTATAAGGTTAGTGAGGCATGCTGCAGCTGATATATATAAATAAAGACGTAATATTTATGGTTTCATTTATGGGTAAAAACCATTTCTCCATCGAGAATTAGTCTCACAATTAATCTCGTCGTACCAAGATATTGTCTCATATGTTATCAAGACAGAAAAAGAATTCTATAAGTCTTACAACATTAAAGAAAATAAATAGAATAAAAGATATGGTGAACACTCTAGAAATGTAAATAATGGGATGAAGGGAAAAGTTGAATATCTATCCTGCAGTAAATGTGGGACGAAACACCCTAGTACTTTTCTGAATGGAATGTGAGTCGGTTAAACGTTTGTTGAAAAAGGCCACCAAGATCGTGATTGTAAGGGGAATAAAGAAGTTGTTAATGTTGGATGATACAACTCTAGAGAAAGGGTATATTTTTCAAATGAATGTCTTAAACTTCAGAGGAACTTACATCAGAAATGTCCATGGGATAAAGGCCATGCTTATGATATCACTAGTGCTATGGTTGAAGCTCCGAAAGATGTAGTGGTAGGT
The DNA here is from genome assembly GCA_963277665.1 of Viscum album. Lineage (NCBI taxonomy): Eukaryota > Viridiplantae > Streptophyta > Magnoliopsida > Santalales > Viscaceae > Viscum > Viscum album. The sequence goes on from OY728137.1 coordinate 1,218,179,307, forward strand.
AATTTTATGGTTTCCTCTTGTTTATCCAATGATTTGTTTGATTTTGTATCATTTCATTATTTCACATCTTCTTAGCTTTCTAAGAAAATTAGATATTTCCAGTTTGATTTAACAAGGGATTTGTTAGTAAAAACTATTAATTGAAGTATATTTGCAACAATGTTTTGCGAATCAGTTCCCATTAAGGAATATAAGTGTTATTTATCTACTGATCTCATCGGCATACGAATTATGTAATTTTATATAATCCTCGGTATGGATTGGATTTCGAACCATGATGTGAAAAGTTTTTATAAGAAGAATGAGGATAAATTTTTTAATGATGATAAGGAGTACCTTATCTTTGGTGTAGAAGCATCACCACCAAATTATTATCTAGATCCACCCCCAGTAGCTCAACTAAATTAAAATTTTGGGGAGGAAGAGAATGAAATAACTATGGGTGAGGAAAGGAATTTTCAAGTAGATGATGTACCTATTGTTCAAGAATATGTAGATGTGTTTCGAGAAGATTTATCTGGATATCCTCTAGAATGATAAATTGAGTTTTCCATTGACTTAATTCCTAGTACAAGGCCCATATTGAAGACCCCTTATAGAATGGCCACTGATGAATTAGTGTAACTTAAGAAACAACTAGAGGAATTAAGTAATAATATATTTATTCACCCATGTTTTTCTCCATGGGGAGCCCATGTTCATTTTTTATGATGAAAGATGTATCTATGAGGTTGTGCATTGAATACATAGAGATCAATGCTATAAAAATGATGAATATGTATCCCCTACCTCACATTGATGATTTATTCGTCTGAATTCACGAAGCTCAATACTTTTAAAAGATTGACCTTCAATCTGGATATCATCAGTTGTGTGTGAAGAAAGAAGGCATTCCGAAAACAGCATTTCGAACCAGGTACGAGCATTACAAGTTTACAGTAATGCCTTGTGGATTGACTAATGCACCCTCTATCTTCATGAATCTAATGAATATAGTTTTCATGGAATATCTTTATGAATTTATAGTGGTATATATTGTTGATATCATGGTATACTCCAAAATCTATGAAGATCTTGAAAATCACTTGTGTATTATTCTGAAGGATCTTAGAAGACATGAATTATATGGGAAGTTTAGCAAGTGTAAATTCTGGCTTCATGAGATTTCTATTCTTGGATATATTTTCTATAAGGATGGAATCTCTGTTGATCCTTCTAGGACCAAGTAAATACAACAATGTCTAGCACAAATGAGTATAATTGAGGTACACCGTTTTTATTGGTTTAGCATGTTATTATTGTTGTTTCACCCAGAATTTTTTCTGATTGGCTAACCTATTAACAAATCTCACACGTAAAGGTTTTATGTAATGGCCCATACTGCTCCAGTCCAATACATTGTGGAAATGTGGTGTTAGAGGTCTTCTAGGAGGTCATGGTAACTTATCCCCAACGCTTTGAAAAAATCTTCCTTTTCGATGAACCGTTTCAAAGGTAGACAATTGTGAACTGTAACATCACATTACGTCATCAGGTACTTTTAATGTTTCTATCTACCCATGTTTTGGAGTAGTGATTCGGGGGTGCGTTGGGTGAATATTTTAGGAAAATTAAAGGGCAGTAGCTTTCACACGGGCTGTGCATGGTTTGTCTAAACCGTGCGGCCATATAGTGCATAGTTAGTGTTGGAAGCAGAGGCTAATGCATGGTTAGTGCACGGTTTTTCAAACTGTGTGGCCTAACCATGCGAGGAGTGTTTGAAGAGGTAGTAGAGACTGCACGGTAAGTGCACAGTTTTTTGAATCGTGCGAACAAACCATGCGGGCACATAAACTAGATCCCAAAATTGTGGATCTCAACTGTTTCGCCTCCAACCTGCTCGTTTAAGCTCTTAAGCGGCCATAACTCGGGATTACCCTCCCTTGAAGGTAGGATAACCGCTCCCAAGAATTTTAGAGGTGATCTGAAGGCTTCTCTTGGCGAATCAAAGCCAGTTTCTGGAGGTATGTGATCGTTCTTCATAGCTCTTCTTCGTTCTTGATCGGTTTCTTAGATCCACTTGGATCTACTTCTCCTATTATCTCGGTTTCATAGATCTAGTTTAGTTATGGGTATATCTATGTGTGTCGACAACAAATATGATGAGTTTTGGTCTTGGTTGTTTTAGTAGAAGAGATATTAAGAGGATTATTAGAGAATCAACCCGGCTTTCTTTTGTGTTCTTTGTTTTTTGGGGTTTTCATAAAAAACCATTGAGGTAGGGGATTCATTGCTTCTCTTTCTATTACAAGCAACTGTATTGTTAGCATGTTTAATACCACTACATGAAAATGGAATTATGATAATAACTATTTTGAACCAGATAAATAATTTGTTATCGATCATATGATATTGCCTCTTGTTTTGAAAGATAGTGTGATATCAATGCTTTCATTGCTTAGTAGTTTGTTCTTGATGGAAATCGGTAATGATTGTAAACTGGGATTAATTGGTAATTGATTGGGTAAAAATAAAGAGGAATGAAAATGAATATGGTTCTTTCTGTAATTTTATGTTAATAAAATTGGCGTAGTAAGCATGTTTAATCTTTTGTGATAGCTTACGGGTTAGGTTTCCCAATGTTTCAACCAACAGATTATAAATCTATTAATTCAGGATGGATTAAATAATTTAATTGTTTGATAATTACTTGAATGGTAATGAGTTACCCTCTTGATTATTAAAGGTCCAAGAGCCCAATTGATGTGATGTTTGATTTCCTGCTACTTGTGCTGTGATGTGATCATGGATGGTTGTTGTGATATGTTGGGGCATGTAGGTATTTGTTTATGGCATCGGATGGCGCCAATAATGGAGAGATGAAACGGTTTATGCATGTGGGTGTTGGGGAGGATACCAGGGATGATGGATGGGATGGATGTGACTGTTGGATGCTTGCGGGTTCTTTGGTTGTTTATCTACTTTACCTTTCCCCACTGGTCAAGGTAGTTGGTCTTGCTTACCCTTCATCCGATGGAGGTGAAGACATGATGGGTATGTCATGTGTATTCCGTGTTTATCTTATCAAGGGAGAATGGGTCTACTCTCTTGATATTGGTTGAAAAGACTCGACGGGTAGTATATCTACTCATCGTGTGGAGGCCCTTTGTGTTAGTAGCATAGAATGATTTTCAAGAATGCATGGGAATATGTGAATGTGTTTCTGTAATGAATTTTTGAATAAATGTTGTTAGACCTTGTGGTTGGAGTTCGCTGGAACCTACTGACGAGGCTACAATATTAAAGGGGTAGTGGACTTTGGGTGTGATTCTAATAAAATTTAATGTGGGATTATTCATGGTTAATTAATGTTTAAAGAATTAATTAGCATACAATGAAACTGATAAAAAGGGAATGAATTAATCCAATAAAGCTCTTCAAATGGTTGAGTGCTTATAGAATACATAGTCTTAGAAGTAGCAACCTAGAGTCTGAGAGACGTTAGCTACAGTTGTGAATAAGACTAGGTAATTCACATAGTGTGGTTGTCAGATATAATATATCCTGTACTTCTTTTGTTTCTATACGCTACGCCACCCTGTCAGTAAGGGAAACTGACACCTCGGGGATTCTAAGCCCTGTGGGGGTGTTTTTCCCAACATTATAATGGGAGGGTGAATGGCTGACTACCCTTTTGGCCCCACTCTCTTCTCTTGGTAGATACTTGTGCTGGTAAACACAACGGTTAGTTTCCCCATATACGTGTGTAGAGGGCTGTAATGGCTTGTGGTTATTCACACACATATATTCTAGATATAGTATCCTATGGACTACTAATGGTGTCACGGGTATAGGTTGTAATGGCTTGAGGAATAATACATGTCGTATGATACACATTATGTGAGCTATGGTGGCTCGCGAAATCTACCTGGTTACTAATGGTTGTGAGGATGTTGTGGTTCTTCGCCGAGGTGTCTGAGGGGAGTCCATTGTGTTGCACGAGGTACACAGTGTGGTGCTTCACCCATGTGTCTGTGGGCAAGCCTTTTTGGAAATAGATGCTCAAGACATGCAATGTTGGGGGAAAGTGTAAAACTAGTGGGGAAGTGGTAGTAGGGTACCCTTGATATTCATTAAAATATTCTATATTCTTGTATGTGTTACTTGGTGAGAGTAGCCATGGTGAGGTTGGGAACTTAGTATACCTACTTAGGTAATTAGTTAGTTTCACTTGTTGCTCACTATGCTTTAACATTCTCTCTTTACTTTTTCACGAGAGGCTTCAGGGAGGATCCTACTGAGTATATTGTTATAATCACCCTATGTATATATAAACTGTTGTTTAGGTCACATGGAGTAGGTTGGAGGTTAGGCTGGTGGTTACCCGATTGGGGTCAAAGGAGCTGTTCGGGCTTGTGGTTACTTCTATTTATCTTTCTTTTGGGTACTTGCAGTTTTTCCCATCCAATTGTCATAATTTTGCATGACATTTCATATATTCACATGGGATTCTTTTATATTCCATTTCTAAGTTGGAGTTGATTGGTGTCTATCTTATCTCTCTCTTATGTATTTGTTCTATTTGAGGGTAATTCCTTCCATTTGTGTGTTTACTATACCCATAGGGCTAGTCTCCAACACAGGACCTACTAGTGGCGGGACTCGGGGGTCATTATCTCCCTTCTCACATTGCCGACCCATGAGGGGTACGCTTGCTAGGGGGGTCGTGATAGAGTTGTATTAGAGTTCTAGATGAGGGATAGGTTGGAGTTTGGAGTTAGGAACATGTGAGGTTGCATGGGTTAGTAGGGAAACGATGTAATTCATGTTTAGCAAGTGAGGTAAACACTAGAGACCGGCTGAGACATATGCATTTAGGCCCCCATATGATCTGATGTACGAACCATTAAGTTTACAATGTCTACTGAACAAGGTGATACTAGTTTCAGGGTATAATCCTAGGAATGGATCATGCATCACTCTTATTTGTGCCTATGTTTGAATGGGTAGACCATGGGATAGTTTAACCTAAAATGAATAAAAGAAATTAATTAATTAAATAATGTTGAGTCTTCCATATTCCAGGTTCTGGAGCTCTAACGGGTTGTGATTTGACATGTATGGACCTAGGTCGACGTCCTCATCAGGTTTGTGTAGAAAATGTTGAGTAGGATGTTTTAGGAGGTCTTCGTAGTGTAGAGGATGACCACAACGAAACTTGTAGGAAGAAACTCCGGGAGTTTAAACACCAGAGTTTGCAGAAGTATGAGGGATCCGTTTCAGATTCAGTTACGATGGACCGGTTGGAGGAGGTTGATATAGGCTTCAGTTCTATCCATGCTTAGAAGGAGAACTAGGTGTCCTTAAGTGTGATGATTCTTCACTGTTCATGAAGGAAGTGGTGGTTCTTGTACCTCTGGGATTGTGAAGAGTCGATGATTTCATGGGAGGAGTTCCGAGATAAGTTTAGAGTCGAGTCCCTTTCTTCGACTACGAATGCATCCAGTCGCCAAGAGCATCATACCCTTAGACAGGGGAGTTCTACTGTTCGAGAGATTGGAGTCTATTTCAGGAACCTTTTATGATATGCTTCAGACCTGCTACCAGATGAGGTGGATAGGTCGAGGAATTTCGAGGAGGATTTGCATCCATAGATCAAGCACCAGGTCACCCCATTTATGCTGAAGACATATCTTGTGGTGTTGGCAAGGGTATAGGGTGTCAAGAGGACTTTTTCCCAGACCAGATTATCATGAGAGGGGGATTTTCATGATCCTCATGAAGAAGAGCTAAAGTCCGAGTTTCCTGGTTTTCTGAGAAGAAGAGTTTCCATTCAGCCGGGGTAGGTCCGAGCCCTTCACATCTCATTTCTCCTGAGGCAGAAACTCTCCGGCTTATGCCAAGGGATCATGAACTTGTTTTCTTATGGTGGTCATGGCCATCAGTAGTGGGAGTACCCGAACATTCAAATAGGTCATCGTGCACCAGGAGCTACACACAAGGTTCCTCTATTGAGGGTGTTCCAGGCGAGGTAGTAGCAGCTAGTTGCACCAGATTTAGATCAGCAGAGGGTATATGAGGCAGGTAGAGGACAACCCCATGACACTCCCATCCTCAGAGAGCAGAGTGTGGCCATGGGGGTGCTTTCATCAGGGTCAGAGAGAATGTGGAGGAGCTCTTGGTCAGCTTCATGATTTAGCATTGCGATCTCCAGGCGAGTCAGACGTCGTTCTATGTACCCTTTTCTTGTTTTCAAACTTGGTGTATGCATTGTTTGATTCAGGAGCCACACACTCTTTCATATCACCTACCCTTGTCCATGAATTGGGACATGAGGTAGAATGGCTTCCAGTTCTGTTGGAGTTGACTACACCGTTTGGAGGTCGGGATGACTTGTTTGAATCTTGTAGAGACTGTGAGATAGTGTTGGGGAAACACCACACTTGGGGAGATTTCCTATGTTTAGAGACACAACCATATGATGTCATCCTCGGCATGGATTGGTTTTATTCGGTGTAGGCTATCGTCGATTTCATCAAGAAAAGGGTCATCGTCATTGGATTGAATGGAGATGAAGTGGTGTTTTTTAGTGAGTGAGACCCATGGATGGGTCATTGGCGCATTCCATCCTTATCATCTATTATGGATGAGATGTTGTTTAGTTCTTCAATGGTTCCGTAGTTGGTGTTTCCTAGGTTCGTAGAGGAGTACCCTGATGACTTTCCAAAAGAGGTTGTAGAATTACACCCTCGATGTGAGATCATGTTTGGGATCGAGCTAAAGTTAGGAGCGTCTCCTATCTCTATGTACCCATATAGGATGGGCCCTTCTGAGTTAATAGAGATATGAATACAGCTTGATGGTCTGTTGTAGTGCGGTTTTGTTCGGCCGAGTCTATCACCTTTCGGTGCAACATTTTTGTTCGTGATGAAGGCCGACATCAGTTTGTAGTTCTCTGTCGACTATCGTCGCATAAACAAAGAGAAAATAAAGAATTACAATCCTATTACAAGAATTGATGAATTATTCGATCAAAAAAATTGTACAAGTTGGTTCTCAAAGATCGACTTTCGGTCAGGATATCATCAGATGCGTGTGAAGGATGAGGATATAGTGAAGACTGCATTATGCTGTCATCATGGGCATTATTAGTTTGTCGTAACACAGTTTGGCATGATAAATTCTTTATATGTACTCATGGGATTGATGAATGTTGTGTTCTGAGAGTTCCTGGACAAGATCGTGTTAGTTTTCATCGACAACATCCTTGTGTACACCACATCTGTAGAGGAGCATGCATAGCATTAACAATCCGTTTTGGGAGTTCTACGCCACATTAGCTGTATGGGAAGTTTTCAAATTTTGAGTTTTGGGCTCGAGAAGTACGTTTCTTTGTGAATGTTGTGTCCCAAAAAGGATTAGTTCTGGATCCATCGAAAATAGAAACCGTTGTGTCTTGGGAATTTCCCAAGACAGTGTTAGAGGTGTGAAGTCTCCATGGTCTCACATGCTACTACAGGAGGATCATAGCCAATTTTTCACTAGTGGAGTCCCCTCTAACAGCTTTGACCAAGAAGGACCAGACATTTATATGGACTGATCAGTCCCAGGCAACAATAGAGTATCTAAAGGAGAATTTAGTAAGTGCTACAGTCCTTTTTCTTCCAGCTGAAATAGTTCATTTTGATGTTTTCTACGGTTCGTCACATCTGGGGTTATGATGTGTTCTCATGCAACAGATGTCATCTGTTTCTTATGGGTCTCGGCAGTTATGTCTCCATGAATGCCACTATGCAACCCATGATCTTGAGTTGGCAGCTATGGTGTTTGCTCTGAAGTTGTGGAGACATTACCTCATGGGTGAGAGATTAGTTTTTTTCACCGATAATAAGAGTTTTAGGTATGTTTTCTCCCAGAATGACTTGAACTTATGACAGTATGGGTGGATGGAGTTATTGCAGGAATATGACTTCGAAATGTCGTATACACCTGGAAAGGGAAATGTTGTAGCTGATGCGCTGATCCGAAAGTCATGTAGTGATGTTGTGCATGAATCTTGTGATTCCTAGAGAGTAATAGATGAATTTCCAGCATTACATCATGATATGGGAGAATATGGTGGTAGGGGTTGCCTTTTCAGATGATTGTCCAGTCGTCCCTGATGCAAAAGGTAGAAGAGTCCAATTTGGGAGATCTAGAGGTGGAGGTTTGGAGATACCGAGTTGCATGTGGTGAGGCCCCTGATGGTTGGACTGAAGATGAACAACACCGAGTATTGTATCATGGAAGGATTCTTGTTCCCTCAAAGATGCATGGAATAGTTCACGGAGACTTCAATAGTTTGTCTTTAGTGGTACATCCTGGCGTGACAAAGATGTACCGAGCATTGAGGAGTCAGTTTTGGTGGCCTAGGGTGAAGCGTGTTGTTGCGAAGTTTTTGTCTCGATTTTTAGTCTTCCAGAAGGTGAGGGTCGAACACAGTGTTCCTGGTGGTATTCTCCAGCCATTAGAGATTCCTCAGTGGAAGTGGGAGTACATCTCAATAGACTTTGTAACTCGATTACCTCGAGCTCCGAGAGTACATGATTCTATTTGGGTGGTATTGGATCGTTTAACAAAATCGTCCAACTTCATTGCAATCAAGGAGTCAAGCTCAGTGGAAGTTTTGTCGAGGTAGTATCTAGAAGAGGTGGTGAGACTTTATGGAGTCCCAAGGATGATCATTTCTGATCGAGATCCTTGTTTTACCTCCAGGGTGTGGGGAGGCCTCCAACATGCTTTCTGTTCTCAACTATGACTTAGCACTGCTTTTCATCCTCAAATAGATGGTCAGACAGAGCGAACCGTCGAGACTATTAAACACTTGTTACACTATTATGTTCTTGATTTTGGAGGTTCATGGAAGTGGAACTTACCCTTGGTGGAGTTTTCTTAAAATAATCTTTTCACTCCACCATAGGTATGGCGCCGTTTGAAGCCTTGTATGGTTGGCCTTTCCGTTCTCCATTATTCTAAACTGGGGTCGGAGAGTCAGCAATTCTCAGACCAGAACTTGTGCGGAATACAGCAGAGATGGTCCAGAGGATTCTTGAGAGGATAAATACAGTTCAAGATTATCAAAAATCATAAGATGATCAATGGAGGAAACCCTTAGAGTTTAATGTTGTGGATCATGTGTTTCGGAAGGTGACTCTCCATTAGGGGCAGTGAAGGTTTGGTCGTGGAAGTCATCATTCTCTCCGGTTTGATGGGCCTTTCGAGGTGTTAGCATGGGTTTGAGATGTGGCTTATCAAGTAGCGCTTCCCCCACAGATGAGTTGGATACATGATTTTTTCCCTGTATCACAGCTCATTTGTTATCTTCATTATGACTCTCACATCATCGATTGAGGATAGATCAACGTTGATGATAATGCATCCTTTGAGGAGTGACCTATGAAGATCCAAGACTGCAAGGATATGGTGTTGGACACGGTGGCTTGGATGAGAGTACCTGGGAACCTGAGTCACAGATACGTGCTCAGTACCTAGAGTTTCTTGATGTTTAACTCTTTTCATGTACTGATGTAGTTTTTGTGGTTATGAAACTTTCATGTTTATGAGATGGCTCCCAGTGTTGTTTTTGGTGACCTGCTCTCTTTTGAGAGGTATCTCGATGGGTGGTTGTTCCGAACCTGTTTCGTTATATCTTTATGTGGGTATTGGATTCTTAAGGACGATAATGTATTGAGAGGTATTTGATGTAATGGTCTGGACCTCTCTAGTCTATTACTTTGTGAAAATGTGCAGTTAGAGGTGTTCCAGGAGGTCAAGTTAACTTATCCCCAATGCTTTCCCAAAAATCTACCTTTTCGATGAACCGTTTCAAAGGTAGACAGTTTTAAACTATTAAATTATGCTACATCCTCAGGTACTTTTGATGTTTCTAACTACCCTTGTTTTGGAGTAGTGACTCGGGGGTGCGTTGGGAGAATCTTTAAGGAAAACTAAAGGGAATTAGCTTGCGCATGGGATACGAACAGTTTGTCTAAACCATGCATCCATACCATGCATAGCTAGTGTTGGAGGTAGTGGATAACGCACGGTTAGCACATGATTTTTCTAACCATGCGGCCTAACCATGCAAGGAGTTTTGACGAGGCAGTAGTGACCGCACGGTTAGTGCACAGTTTTTCTAACCCTGTGAGAAAACCATGCGGGCACATAAACTAGATCCTAAAATTGTGGATCTCAACCATTTCGCCACTAACATGATTTTTTAAGATATTAAGTGGCCATAACTCGAGATTACCCTCCCTTGAATGTAGTAGAACCTCTCCCAAGAATTTTGGAGACTATCTGATGGCTTCTCTTGGTAAATCGAAGATGGTTTCTTGAGGTACGTGATCGTTATTCTTGGTTCTTCTTCGTTCTTGATCGGTTTCTTAGATCCACTTGGATATACTTCCCCTCTTCTCTCGATTTCTTAGATCTACATACATTATGGGAAGACCTAATTGTTTCGACGCCAAATATGATGATTTTTGGTCTTGGTTGTGTTATTAGAAGAGATCTAAGGAGGATTCTTGGAGAATCAACCCGGAATTCTTGTGCGTTCTTCATTTTTGGGGATTTCGTCAAAAACCCATGAGGTAGGGGATTCATTGCTTCTCTTTATTTAATGTGAAACTGTATTGTTAGCATGTTAAATCCAAGTGGATGAAAATGGAATTGACATAATAATTATTTTGAACTGGATAATGAATTTGTTATCGATCGTATGATATTTCCTCTAGTTTTTCTAGATAGTGTGATATCTATGTTTTATTTTCATAGCTATTTTTTCTTGATGTAAATCATTAAAGAACGTAAACCGGGATTAATTTATAATTTTTTGGATAAAGGTAAAGAGTCATGATAGAAAATCGGGTTCTTGCTATAATTTGATGATAATCAAATTGGCGTAGTAAGCATGTTTTATCTTTTGTGATATCTCATTGGTTAGGATTCCCGATGTTGGAACCAACAGATTATAAATCTGTTAATTCAGGATGGATTAAATAATTTGATTGTTTGATAATTCCTTGATGGGTTCCGAGTTACCCTCTTGATTGTTAAAGTGACAAGACCCCAATTTATGTGATGTTTTCTTTCCTGCTACATGGGTTGTGATGTGATTCTGGATGGTTGTTGTGATATGTGGGGGAATTGAGGTTTTTGGTTGTGGCAGTGGAAGATGCCTATAGTGGAGAGATGCATCTGGTTATGCATGTGGGTGTCAAGGAGTACACGAGGGTTGATGTATGGGATGGATGTGATTGTTGGATGCTTGCGGGTTCATGGGTTGTTTATCTTCTTCACCTTTCCCCACTGCTCAGGGCAGCTGGTCTTACATACCCTTCTTCCGAAGGAGTTTAAGACACATGGGTTATGCCATGTTCTTTCTGTGATTAGCTTCTCAATGGGGAATGGGTCTACGCTCTTACTGTAGGTGGAAAAGACTCGATGGGTAGTACATCTAATCACCGTGTTGAGCCCCTTTGTGTTAGTAGCATAAAATGATTTTCTAGAATTCCTGGGAATATAGGAAAGTGTTTCTATAATGAATGTTTGAATAAATGGTGTTAACCCTTGCAGTTGGAGTTCGCTGGAGCATAATGATAAGGATATTATATTAATGAGGCATTAGACTTTGGGTGTGATGCTAATAAAATTTAATGTGGGATTGTTCATGGTTAATTAATGTTTAAAGAATTAATTAACACATAGTGGAACTAATAAAAAGGGAATGAATTAATCCAATAAAGCTCTTTAAATGGTTGAGTGCTTATAGGATACCTAGTCTTATAAGTAGCAGCCGAGAGTCTGAGAGATGTTATTTGTACTTGTGTATAAGACTAGGTAATTCCTATAGTGTGGTTGTGAGATATAATATGTCATATACTTTTTGTGTTTCTATATGCTACTCCACCCTGTCAGTAAGGGAAACTAACACCCCGGGGATTCTGAGCCCTGGGGGTGTTTTCCCCATCATTCTGATGGGAGGGTGAATGGATGAATACACCCTTTTCCCCCTCTCTCTTCACTTGGTAGATACTTGTGCTAGTAATCACAGTGGGTAGTTTCCCCGTATATGTGTGTAGAGGTCAGTAATGGCTTGCGGTTAGTCACACACATATATTCTGGATATAGTATCTTATGGACTACTAAAGGTGTAACATGTATATGCAGTAATGGATTGAGGAATAATACTCGACGTATGATACAGGTTATGCGAGATGTGGGGGATCATAGAATCTACCTGGTTATATTTTGCTGTGAGGATGGTTTGGTGATTTTTCTAGGTGTTTGAGGGCAAGCCTTTATGCTGCACGAGGAGCATAGTGTGGTGCTTCGCCCAGGTGTCTGCGGGCAATCATTTTTGGAGGGAGATACTCAGGACGTGTGATGTTGGGTAAAAGTGGAAAACCAGTGGGGAAGTTGTAGAAGGTTACCCTAGATATTCGTTACAATATGATATATTCTTGTATGAGTTACTTGGTGAGATTATCCATGGTGAGGTTGGCAACATTGTATACATACTTTGGTAATGAGTTAGTTACACTTGTTTCTCAATGTGTTTTAGCATGCTCTCTTTACTATTTGAGGAGAGGCTTCGGGGAGGATACTACTGATTATACTATTATACTCACCCTATGTATATATATACTGTTTTTAGGTCACATGGAGGGAGTTGGAGGTCAGGCTGGTGGTTACTTACTTGGGGTCGCAGGAGCTGTTCGGGCTTGTGGATACTGCTATTTTACTTTTTTTTGGGTACTTGCAGTTTTTCCCTTCTAGTTGTAGTAATTTTTCATGAAATTTCATATATTCACTTAGGTTTCTTTTATATCCCAATTCTATGTTGGTGTTGATTGGTGTCTATCTTATCTCTCTCTTCCGCATGTGTTCTCTTAGAGGGTAATTCCTCCCATTTGTGTGTTTACTATACCATCGGTGATAGTTGCCAACCCGGGGCCTACTATTGGTGGGACTCGGCAGTCATTATCTCCCTTATCACATTGTCGGCCTAGAAGGGGTATACTTTGTGGGGAGGGGGTCGGGACTGGTTAAATTTGTTTGCGAAAAAGAGTGTGAAAACTTTTTTGATGAACTAAAGAGAATATTAGACAATGCTCCTATCTTGACTCTACCATCAGGGAATGATGGGTTTGTCATTTATAGTGATGAATCAAAAAAGGACATGGTTGTGTAATTATGAAGAATGGTAGAGTTATTTCCTATTCATCACAACAGATACAAATTAATGGACAAAACTGTCCCACTAATGAGTTTGTGTTAGCATCTGTAATCTTTTCTTTTATGATTTGGAGACACTATCTATATGGTGAAAAATGTTAGATATATACCGATCACAAGAGTTTGAAATATATTTTCATACAGAAAGAACACAACATGAGGAAATGAGGATGGCTTGAACTACTCAAATATTACGATTTCACTATCCACTACCTCCCATAGAAGGAAAATAATGTGGCAGATGCTTTGACCAAAAAGAATCATGGAGTTTTGAATAAGACGAGAGTTGAAAAGGATCATATATACAAGGATCTAGTAATGGTGGACACAGGGATAACCACCGAAGGTGAAACATTAAAACATTTTTAAATATTTTCCTAGCCATCTTTACTAGAAATGATAAAGAGCTCTCAGACTGATGATGAAGAGTTTCAAAAGAAGATTTAAGCTGTGAATAATGGGAGATTGAGTGAGTTTGTGTATGAAGATGACATTTTGAAATTTGGGAAGAGACTTTGTGTTCCTGATATACCTGATCTAAAAATGAACGTGATTAATGATTTTCAATGTTCCACATTCTCTATACACACTAGAACCACCAAGATGTATAGAGATTTGAATGAACATTTTTGGTGGAAGAACATGAAAAGGGAGATTGTCCAATTGGTGTCAAGATGTATGGTTTGTCAACAAGTGAAATTTGTAAGGAATCATCATTGAGGATTCATGCAACCTATTCCCATACCTGAGTGGAAATGGGATAATATTACAATGGAATTTTTCATGGGACTACCAAATAATCCTAAAAGGAATGATGAAATATAGGTCATTGTTTATCATCATACCAAGTCATCATATTTTATTGCTATAATAGAAGATTTTCCACTTGAACGTCTAGAAAGACTGTATATTAATGAATTTTGTGAGATTTCATGGAGTACCCATATCGATTGTTTCTGATCATGATCCACGTTTTACATAAAGATTCTGGAAAAGTCATCAAAAATCCCTAGATTTTAATCTTCATTTGAGCACTGCCTACCACCCAAAACTGATGGATAATCAGAACAAACTATTCAGACATTAGAAGACATGTTGATATCATGCTCACTTGACATTCAAGGAATGTGGGATCAATATTTACCTCTAGTAGAATATTCTTATAAGATTATCATCCATTCAAGTATTCAAATTGCACCATATGAAGCGTTATATAGAAAGAGATGTCGCACACAACCATGTTGGGATGATTTAGGTGAAATAAAACTCATAGGCCCAGAACATGTGGAGGAAACGATGGAAAATGTGAAGGTAATATAAACCCACATAAAAGCAGCTCAAAGTAGGCAGAAGAGCTATGCCGATAACCGAAAGAAGGATTTTGATTTTCATGTAAGAGATCATGTTTTCTTGAAGTTATTTCCATGGAACTATGTTATAAATTCAGTAAGAAGGGAAAATTAAGACCTAGGTACATCGGTCCATTCGAAATTCTAGAACGAATTGGGGTTGTAGCTTACCATTCGGTAATGCCGCCAAGTATCTCCAAAGTTCATGATGTCTTCCACATATCATTGTTAAGAAAATACATGCCTGGTCCAATACATGTACTCACATATAAGGAATTATAACATGAACCCGATCTATTTTTTGCAAATATCTGGTCAAGGCTCTTGATACATGAGAACAAGTGCTGAGAAACTGGATTACTTGTCTGGTAAATGTTCTTTAGTGAAACCATAAAATAGAAGTGGCAACGTGGGAACCCGAGGAACATATGATGAAGAACCAACCAAGTCATATTATACAGTAATATTCCAGAAATTTCAGGGATGAAATTATATGAAGGAGGGGAGAATTTAACAATCTATGCTTCCACGGTATGCTTATCTTTGAATAATACAATAGCGTGTGTTGTACACAACATAGAGTTAAAACACACCACAACCAATAAAACTAGTTGTTATGAATAGTAATACACACTTTTTGAAATTTTATAAATATTATCTTTCTAAATGGACTTCATTTTTTGATTCGGAATACCGAAATTATCATAGGGTGAATTTTTGGTATTTTTATGAAAACATTCAATTTTTGATGAATAGTGACAAAACATTGAGTTATAATTTAAAACCAAATTATTATTTAAATAATAATTTATATTATTTAAATTTATTTTTTTTCAAAATCGATACATAATATTTATAAGTTCAATGTAATTCCTTAGAGTCAGTTTATAATTACTTTAGATATATAAAAATTTTAATGATCTTTTTACCGTCTCTTACCCACCTCCTATGAGCATTTGCTTTTTTACATAAAACATAATTTTACCACATCTGTAAATTGTATTTCAAAAATCCAAGAGACATGGTTGATATCATTATGTAAAATGTGGTTTAATAAGATGAAAATAATTTCTGGTGAATAGTATCTTTTTACTTTTATTTACCACGGTTAAGTTTAAATTGGTTAATTATGGGTAAAAATGATATTATTATTACTCTAACACATGTCCAAATTTTATTGGATAAGTATAATTCGACCAAAAACAACCATAGAAATAAAATATGAACCTCTTTGGTCCACATGGATTAGATTACAACATTTATTAATATTTTATTTAAATAAGAGTTAAAAGAGTTATATTCAATGTTTAATAACTAAAGCATTTTTAATATAGGGTCACACAAAATATAAATTACACTATAAATTTTAATTATAAATATAAAAATATTAACTAAATAATTGAATTTTATTTATAATTTTTAGACTTTAAATATGTAAATTAATTTATTACACAAAGATGATGCAGTAATTACCGTATTAATGAATGTTTAATATAATTGATAATATAAATTTCCAAATAAATTTATTTTAAGACTTTTAATGAATTATAGTACTTTTATAGGATAATATGACTTTTTAGGGTTGATTAAATTTTTTTATTTCAATGTAAAGAAGTATTTAGTACTTTTAAAAAATAAAATTATTAAATAATGTTTAAATTGACATAAATGTGTTTTTAAACAAATACAATTTTATTGGTTGATATAATAATCCTAAAAATATAAGGATCAGCCAAAATACTTATATAATGATAGGTGTATCATTAATGAACCACTTGGGGTTCACTATGATGTTTATAGTAAGATTGTTAACCATATACTATAAAAATACAAAGAGACATTGTAAATGTCAAACTATTTAACTAAGTGTTAAATCTAAATGTTAAGGTTAATATAGTGACCCAAACCTATCTAAAACCAATTGGTTGAGAGGTCTTAAAACCATACCGACCATATCATTTGAATAAATCATTTAGGAGCCATGTTAAATATAAAATAATTTTAATATAAAATAATCTTTCTAGCTTTTCCTATGGTGCTTCTCACCACTCTTATAAAAGGGAACTTTCCCTTCTCTCTAATTGACACCTTAAAAGCCATTTGGCTCGTCCAAACCCTACCCAAATACCATATAAAATGTAATCCCTTCATCCTACAGGCCTTAATTTAGTCATAAATCCATCATAAAGATTCCTTTTTATCAAATCAAAAGGAAGAACCCGAAGAAGAGGTAAATATCTCACCACCTCTTTCATGTATTTTTTTCTTCCACTTCTTCTTTCAATGTTGTTTCCAATCTAAAATAATAACTCCATTATCTTATAAATAATTTAATTTTATTATAATTGTGGTAAATATATATTCATTATTATATCCATCCTTTAAATGACATGTCACCATACGTGTGTACGTATGGCTTACCATATCCACATTGTGGTGTAGTTGTTACTCAATACATTACTATTCGGATCGGTATAATAATGATGTATAAATGATGTAAATAATAAATATAACATGATAATGATTCTATATATATGATATACCATCCAATTATATATGATTTTAATATCCAATGAATGATATTTTCGCTCGTGCGTACATACATATTACCGTCTACACGAACACGATGAGATTAATTCCACATCGTATCCATTAAAGACTAATTTTTATTATATGATTAAAGATAATTTTTCAAGAAATAATATAATTATGAATATGAATAATATAAATCTTATAAATAACAAAAATTACTTACGAATGAAAACATATAATGGAAAATGAATATGTTAACAACAGAAACGACGATAATAATTAAATATTATTAACAAAGAAATATTAAAAGAACATATATGATATCATATTAATTTGTGTGATTATTTTATAATTTTATAACAATCATTTCACTATTATACAGGATTTTAACCAACCCTCAACCAAGGAAAAGTACAATTTAAGGGTTAATTTCAGAATATCATTATTATCTGAGGATGTTTTTATATAAGTATCTATTAGGACCTCTTTATAATTCACATCAATGTTTCATAAAAATGTATTCGAAAACATTTTCACTATATACTATAAAATGGTTTAAATTAATTTATAACCTTGTTTTAATTTTTATAAAATGTTTTGAAAGGAATATTTTCATCATTTTCCAAACAAGGTACATTATGACCTTTTTGACAAAATTAAGGTAAGAATGTTTTTTCAACTTATATGGCGGGTGCAGCTATTTTAATATGTTTTAAAATTGTCTAAGCATACCTTACAAGCTTATATGAATAATTTGAAAATAAACGTTTTCTTTATAATTATGTGACTCTTAAATGATTTCAAAAATAGAATGAAATATTTCTCTAAAATGGTTTTGATTTCATTTATGTCAACATCCTTTGATGGATTTCAAGCTTATTTGAAGTTTACTTATTATGATACAAAACATTCATATTGTATTAATGGTTTTGTGATATGTTTGAATGTGGATGTGTTATTTTTATACTATTCATTGTTTATGGATAAAGTATTGAAATTTAATATGCTAGTCTTAATACGAATTCTTATGTTATGTTTAGACCTTATCATATGAGGAATTAATTGGACTTAATAAGTGATTCCTGAAGCATGTTATAGCTCCACGATGCATCAGTTGGTCTCATTAGACAAACTAGTGTCTTGGAAAGAGTCCCTGACAAAATCTTATTTGTAGTCTTGGCACAAGTCCTTGACTATGTGGTTATGAAGTCTGACATTATGCATTCTATCATTATGAAAGTGGTTATTGATATTACAGGTGGTTATTTGACTAGTAGAATATACATGTGATTAATTAAATGGAATTATTTTGATTTATATTATCTATATTATGATGTAGTTTATGTTGAAAAGGATTTTTTTTAGTTATATACATTTCCTTAAATGTTTATACTTATTTATGAAAGTTTCCGCTATATTTTTATCCTTATTGAGCATCTGAGCTCACACCTTTCTATGTTTTATTTTCCCCAGGATGTGAAGAAGTATATTATGACTGACCTGTAGGGATTGTCTATGGGATCTCGGTGTTTTATATGGAAACAATGTTGTTGTAGTTTTACATTTTATGATGTAATGTAATCCTTATAATGTATCTAGTACATCCAAGGATACTAAACTAATTGGTCTTTTGAGACTTGATCATTTGTGATCATGAAAAATGATACATAATAATGCACCAACATTGGGCTTCTAGGGCCGGGGCATTACAAAAAGATAGTTATTCAGATCACGTGGGCATACACAACCAGCATTGCAGAAGGATTTACGATATATAGTTATGCATAAAATTAGTTAATAAGATTTTTTATCATGCATAATGATATTATTTTACTATATGAATTATGAAAGTTGATATTTAGTGAAAAAAGAAACTGACTCATTATTTTGTACTAGTAACAGTAAAATTATATTTGAAAATATGGTGTAACAATCTCTATGGTTAAAGGTGTGATATATAAACATATCAGTTATAAAGAATTTATTTATATATTCCCATAAAAAATAGTTTTATATGAAACAAAAGAAATTTCTATATTTTATTATTTATTATGACTACTCAATAATTTACATCCGTAGGAAAGTAAACAAGGTTGTTGATGCTTTGAGTTGGAAGTATCATGTTATCATTTCCAATATAAAGATTGAATCTGATCTAATAAATATGAATTTTTAGAGGGTGGACCATAAAATAATGAGGGAATGTGAGAAATATTATACTTATAAAAATGATGTTCATCCATCCATAAATGTGAGAATTATCAAGGGGTAATAAGTGGTTTGGTATATACAAAAAAATTTAATGATATATCATAGAGTTTGACTATTTCCTTAATATAATTATAATATTAAAGAAAAAAATATGTGTAACTTAAATAATACATTTGATGAAGGATCTACTGTATAAAGAATATACCTCATTAATATCTATTTGTTTGAGAATAAATATAATGTATAATGTTCTCAAAGAGATTTTCTATGGGAAAACATGAAAATGTGCTTTCCATACTATGTATTTCAATGTCTAGTATGTCATAAATTTGAACATAAATATCAAAACTCTAAGAGATGATGAAACCATTACACATACATATTTCAAAATAGGTTAAAATCACAAAGAAATTCATCATCAGACTCCCCAATACATCTAAATTCCACCATTCTATCTGTATTATTGCTTATATTCATAGGATGTCATCACATTTCATTGATATGTTAGAGTATGTATTTCTTGATCAATATAAAATAATATAAATTAATAATGAGGTAAGGTTTTAGGGATTAACACTCTCAATTGAATGTAATCATGATTTGATGATTACCTTGATATTACAGTGATGTATTTCGAATGAATTGAATATAGAGATGAACTATAACACCTGATATTGTCGTTAGATAGATGGTTATTATGATATTACCATTCTAACATTAGAATATATGTTGAGAGCATTCTACAGTAATTTAAAAGATAGTTGGGATAAAAAATTTCTTCAATTTAAATGTTCCTACTACAACAGATTTCAATCAAGCAATCAAATGGCTATTTACGAAGATATCTATGGTAATAACATTATATATAAATCATGATGGGTAGATTTAGATAATGAAATATATTAAGACATGAGCTATCTAATGAATTGAAAGAGAAAATAATAATTATTCAGAAACACATTAGTGCATCTACCAGTTGATTAAAATATATTATTCTAATAATATATGTAGAGATATAGAGGTCAAAATAAGTTATAATGTATTTCTAAATATAAATTCATTGAACAGTTATGATATTTGGAAAATATTGGAATCTGATCCCTAGATATATTAGTCCCTATAACTTTCTTAATCATATCTTAATGGCAGTCTATCACATGGCACTTCTATTGAACTTACTTAAAGTTCATAATTTGTTTCATGTTTTACATTTAAGGAGATACATAAATGATCCATAACATGTACTAACCATATAGGCTATATAATCAGAGCATGACCTTTCATATAATGAACAACTTGTGGATTTTATTGATCAAATATATAATGTGTTACAGAACAAGGCAACACACTTGGTAAAAGTATTACAGTGAAACCATAAATTTGACGATGATATGTGGGAATCTAAAATGTAATGAGGAATAATTAATTTGAGATATTTACTTTAGAATAAATGAATTATGAGTGTGAAATTATATTAATGATTATAAAATGTAGCACCCTTAGATTTTGGGAAAAAAATTATTTAATAAATTTTATGTGTGTGATAGCTTGTGATGCATGAAACATTGAACATAATAGAATACAGATATATAAAAATATAATACTTAATAAAATATTAAATATTTAATTGAAATATATTATATAAATGTATTTTCAAAGTAGATCAAATTCATCGAAGGTTCTTATAAATATTTATAATGATTTTATTAAATTATTAATTTTTGTTAATTAATAATAGTTTTGAGGAATGATATCAATAAAAATTAATAAAAAATTGAATTAATAATTAGTAAAATATATTAATAAGGTCCATTAAATGGTTAAATTATAATAAGGAATATGATTCAAATAATTCTTTATTTAAAAGAAATTCCATGTTTACAATTATTATTTTAATAAATATGTTTGTTCATGTACCTGCTCAGGTACCAGAGTATCTTGATACCTGAGCCAGTACTAACATGGCCTAAAGGGAATTATTGATCACCATAGTTTGGGGACTACCACATAACATCATACATGAAACAAAAGGGATTTATTTTCATTTAGAAAATTGAATATAATTATTATGTGTCTGTATGACCAACACTCGTCAATTAGAACATACTAAAAAGTATGTAAAATAGTCTCAAAATAATAATTCATAAAATTACTCAACATATCAAAAGAGAAAAGCTCATGAAACCTATGAAAAAGATGATATAATATCCACTGATTACCTCCATTAATTTGGGTCCCAAGATTCATGAATATCCACTACCTACATGTGACACTTTCTATTTTATAGGACATAGAAAATTATAATCTACAGAATCCAAAAGCGAATGTTTGGTGGTGTGATAAAAAACCTAATAGCTTCTCACTATGTGTTATATAAGCAATACTATAAAAATAAACCACATATTATACCAATTTCAATTAAACAAGTATTGGAAAATCATTTTCATATTTTTAATAGAACATTCTTTTATAGAAAATGATTGAAGATATCTCAAAACATATTTAAATGAATAGTTCTTTTAAAATTGTTTATATGAAAATATTAGTTTGAATAAAAACAATACTATAATAAAATATCAGAAAAATCCTTAGTAAATAATGAATATGATATTTTTAAATTTATTTATATTTGTAAATTAAATATTAATTTTAATTTAAAGGGTATTTTATCTTCGATGGCGGGCCCGATACACAACAATGAGTATCTATGAAATCTCATGATTCACATAAGGATGAGTCCAATTAAAAAAAAATACAATATTATTTTAAATGGTAGTTAATGCCTAGTCGTTGTATTGGCAGGAATGAATAAAACCAACTATAATATTATTATACATGTTTGTTAAATGTTTTTACATTTAACCAATAAAATTTAGAGTCTTAAAATGCAAAAGGTATTGATTTTAAGCAATAAAAACTCTAATATTTTTACAAAGTGGTTTTACCGCCCTTTCATTGAGAACCCTTTTTAAATATTATATCTTAAACTATTTTCTGTTTTACTTAACATAATAAACTATTTATTAATAGTAGGGACTTCAAAACTTACATTGGGTAAATATTGGGTATTTTTCTGATAATGTTCATTTTCTAATTAAAAGTGAAAAATACTGCTTTTTAAGTCCAAACTGTCTTTTTATCTGATTTATTTATGTAGTTACATTGTCATTTTAAATGGTTTTAAAGTGAAATTGGATTATGTATTTACCATTTAATCCAATTTTAGTCATTTTACGTAATTTTACTTTTTTAATTATATATAAAGACATGTTATCTTTTGATAGTTATTATTTAATAAGAACACGCTTCTTGGTTTCGACAATGGGAAATAATTTAAAATTAATTTCTTCAAATTTTGTGTTTTGAATTGTAGAAAATGGATTTCATATTTGTAATTATGAGGTATAAATTGTTTAAAAAGGAAACATTTATTTTTAGACATTATGGATAGTAACTTCTGTAAATATTTTATTTACCATGGTTAAATGGTAAATATTGAAAATAAGGGTAAACAATACTATTATAATAACAATAAATTACCATATCACATGTCATAACCATTTTGGATAATACTTTTCTGACTATGGAATTTGTTTGGTAGATTTTTTGACACCATGGATCCACATGTAAGGGAAATGACATTTTACAAAAATTAATTTAAAGTTATTTGAAATCTAAATTAGACATATATCATTCAGTAAAACAAATTTTATATGGAGTTATATAAGTTATAATTTAGACTATAAATAGTTATTATAAATATAGAAAGATTTCCTAAATCACTGTATTTTATTTATAATTTTTAGAGATTATATAAAGAAATTTAATTATGACACAATGACGATGCAGTGATTGCTTCATTAATAATGGATTGAAATAAATGATATTATAAAAGATAAAACAAATGTAATTTTGTTATTTTGATGTCATCTAATAATTTTATGGATTATAGATACATGTTATCATTGTATTATTGAAGTTATTTCGAATCAATGATGTTTTTATTAATTCTTAAAAAGTTTTGATATGAAACGTGTCAAAATTGACATAATTCATAATTTAAAATATAAAATATTTTATTAAATATTATGAAATTCCAAAAAAATAACATTTAGAAAAATAGTTATCATAAGTAAAAAAATATTTATTTAATCTTTAATTGAATTTTTCTCATGTTTGGTTAAATATTTTTATTCTCATAGTTTTAAATACATGACAAAACAGTAAGAGTAATAAAGGGTTAAATAAAAAAGATAATGATTAAAAAATATCCAAAACCTATCCAATTATTATTGGATGATTTTATATATAAATTTATACATATTATATTCGAATTTAATTCTTTACGGACAATTGGAAACCCATAGTCATTTTATTATAAAATAATGTTTTAAAAAATTACTAGAGAACCCCTCCTCCCTCTTATAAAAGGCCATCGATTCTAACCCACCACTAACACCACTCAAGACTCTTGGAATTATCCAAAAATTGAACCAATAAGCTCCAAAAATCCCTATATTTTAACTATAATCCTTACATATGGAATAATGAAATTCAATAAAGCATTTTTCTTCAAACAAAATAAAGTTTCCCGATTTAAAGGTAATGTGTTCTCTCAAGTTATTTTCTTTTATTTTCCATATACAACCCCAAAAACACTCTTTATTACATTATATTATAACAACTATAGTATCCTTATTATACTAGGATGTTTTTTATAATCATTATAACTACAATCCCACACACCATCATCTAATGGATATGACCATATTGTTTCTGTGGATGGCAAACTACTACCCTAAAAAACGATGATTGTTCAACTATCTCCTACGGCATCTCAGTGTGGAAATTATGATGGTAATATATTTATATGTGATATATATTATATTTATATTTTCTCTATTCTTTTTTATTTTTTATTTATATCATACCATTATGGCTTCCATAATGGGTAAATACAATAATTTTATTTGGGAAAGTGCGGACTATCGCCCTCTCAAAGTGATATGACTCGTTCATGCAATACATGGAACGTATAAAGGATAGAGTTAATTAAAATATAAAAAATATTTTAATGGAATTATAATATACCTATGCTTCATTATGTTTACAATCCATTAAATATGAAATAGTATTGAATATAGCGTTCATTCGAACGTATGACTTACCGTCTCCATGAACGGTGCATTTCATTTCATATCTGCAAATGTTATATACTATTATATATATAGTGGTTATATATGATATATATGATATCTAGATCTTGAATATAATTCTGAATATAATTTCATTTTTACCACATGTACAACTTGTAAATTATAAGTTCATTTTTGACTGAAGTACCAAATATCAAAAAAATGACTGTTATTAACATAAATGATTGTGTAATTTTTTTAACATGGTAATAACTGATATTAAAGGAATAATAAACATGATAATGGTTTCAAATCTAGTAGAAATTAACATTATTTTACTATTATGGATATTAAAGAACGAATGAGTCAATTCAGACATTAGGTAAGGGACTTTGTCTTAATCTACTTTCATTGAGGCATACATCGATTTATACAGGAATTTATTTCATACTGTAAATAAAACCATTTGAAATTTAATTTCATTCAATGGAATCTATTTTCTATGTAGCGTTTTAAAAAATTATAGAGGGGATTTTTCTTTTTATTGTATGCATTTACAATGAACTTTCTGCCACCACAAGCATTATTTGATATTTGGCGTCCTTAAAAAACTATAATGTTTTAAAAAGGAAACTAAATACCACATACCATTTTTATGTATTTTGGTCTTGAATATTGTTATGAGAATTGATTTATTTTGTCATTATGTTATGTTATATTAGGATTACAATGTGCAAATGTTATCTTTCTTTTATTCTTGTTCATTCGTTATTATTATGTTATGGTTCATGGGCATTGCTTACACATAGGGGGGTTCCATGATAAACCTAGGGCGGGTGAGCCCGATATAGATCTTGAATGCATTGGGTAACGTAAAGAAGATAAATTTTAATGATTCTCCTAATAGATTTGGGGAATATACCATGATGGGTATTCCAATCGTAACTCCTAATGTGGAAGTGAAGGATATAATGTAAGTATGTTATGGATTCCACAAGTTACCATTATGTGTTATGATTTCTATGTGTCATTCATAAATCTTATAATTTAATGAGGCATGTTAAATACCTTATGTTTTGTATGTATTTATGGAATAATTTTTTCTATCATTATTTTATAACCCTTCCTGAGATTTTTATGCTCATCCCATGTTTTTGAACTGTTTTTCACAGTGTATAAGACATGGTAAGAGAAAGGAAGAATTAAAGAATATTTATATCAAGAAAGGAAATATTTCTTTCTTTAATGAGTTTTTATTTTATGAAAAAAATTGGATACTGAGGAGAAGATTATACTTTTTAATATTTTCGATGTTATGTAATAGTTATGGCCCAATTATCTTTAACTACCAACCTGAAATGATACTCAATGTGAATTATTAACTAGATTCAAGATTATGTAATGTTTTAGGCAAGGCCCTTATAGTTAGTATCAGAGGTTGGTTTGGAAAACTGTATGAGTTATGATATTTTTAAATTAGTATTTATAGATTAATTTCTGCTAGGATTGAAAAGATAAAGAATATTTAGATAACAATGTTGCTTCACCTAAGGTATTTCTGAGTTCAGAATTTTTTTCCATAGAAGAAACAAGGAAGCTATGATGGGACAACATCAAGAGGAAAACAACATTCCAAATCATCAACCTGAGATGGTCTGAATTAGAACTAAATAGTTTGTTGTAGTGATTTCGTAGTTGACTCAGTCAATATATGGTGGTGGTATCATTTCATGATATCATCCAGATCAACAATAGTACAAAATGTTAGTAGTGGGGAATTTTGTGAGGAAACATACCCCATCATTCATAGGATTATCAAAACTTGTGCTAGATGAAGGGTGGATTAAAGCACTGGAGATGATTTTTGATGTCATGGGGTGTTCATGACATCAAAAGGTTTGTCAATATGTTTACCGTTTTGATGGTGAAACTAATCAATGGTGGTCGATGGTGAAACATTTTAGTGATTGTGAGGTGATTAATGCTCTATATTGGGATGAATTCAATGGTATTTTTCTTGAGAATTACATTCCTAAGGTGGTTAGTATTTAGATGGAAAACCAATTCCAACAATTGAGGTATGAAGATGACTCTATGGCTGATTATAAAGAAAATATCACTTGACTGGAAATGTATGCTTCAAATTTCATACAAGATCATGATAGTAAAATAAATCCTTGTTTATTAAGATTAAAGCCAATTTATTGAAGGGGTTCAACTTCTTGTGAGTAAAAGAGTTATGAAAAAATTGTTCAATGTGCAGAGAAGGTGAAACTGGAGTCTGAAGATGATCTAGTGTTCTATGACATGCAACAGAATAAGAGTTCATGGTTATAGAAAAAATGTAATTACTCCTCAAAAAATTCAGATGGTAATAAACATATGTTTACAGTTTGTGGAGATTGTTGTAAAAAGCACATTGAAGAACACCTTTTGAATTATGGTAAGTTCTATTGATGTAGTAATATTTGGCATAAGGAACATAATTTCGCTGAAAAAGATCTGGGTAATGGTTAGAGAAAATCTAATTTACTGTCAGTTAAATGATTTAAGTGAAATGAAATGTGTCATTATGAAAATGACTATCTAATGAAGAACTCAACTAAGGGAATGTAGCCAGACTACAAGTAGAAAGGGGTGGTGAAATCCATTGCAGCTACTTCTATAGATATTGGGTTATCGAATATTGTTTTATTAGGTACACAGTTTGTTTATTTAGAGTATTCTAATGTGTTTTTTTATTTATGGTCTATACATATATTCATTTCTGAGAAATTTTATAGTAAATTGTCAATTCCATCTCAATATGTAAATCCTAAACTTATGGTAAAAACACCGAGATAAAATTTTGGGATAAAAATAAATTATAAGTACCTTAATATCCTTGTGAGTTGAAAAAATCTACGAGAAAACCTTATTGTTTGGCCTCTATTAGAGTTTGATGTTATTTTGGGTATGGATTATTTTTATGTTTATCATGTTATGATGAACTTTAGAGGTAAATGGGTTACTATTTAGAATGAATTTTAGATTCTTTACAAGAATTAGCCATTACTTTTAATAACATGTCATGAATCTGAGAATCTAGTAAAAGATATATATGAATGTTACCTAGAAATTGTTTATCAAAACTAATAACTCTTTTTTTTAATGATGTGCCAGTGGAAAATGAGTATCTTGATATTTTTCCTGATGTGTTTCCTGGAATAATACATGATCAGGTCATTGAATTTTCTATTAAAATAGTTCCTCATGTTAAGATAATTTCAAAACCCCCTTATCAAATGGATCAAATTGAACATTTAGAATTAAAGAAAAAATTGTAGGAGTTATTAGATAATGGTTCATTCGACCTAGCACATCACAATGGGGTGGTTCATTCTTGTTTGTTAATAAGAAATATCATTACATGATACTTTTCATTGATTATAGAGCATTGAATAACATCACTGTTAATTACAAGTGTCCTTTTCCACATATCGATGATTATTTTTAATCAGCTCTAGGGAGCTCGGTATTTTCAAAGGCCGACATGAGTTGAGGGTACAATTAGTTTAATGTAAAAGAAAAAGGCCTTTGGAACACCAAAATTTTACTCTCGATATGATCGTTATGAATTTTTATTTATTCCTATTTTTTTAACTAGTGCACCCACCATATTCATGGATCTTATGTATATATTTTTCGTTGTGTTCTTGGAAATGTTTGTGGTTGTGTTTATTGATGATATTTTGGTTTATTCCAAAAGTTAAGTAGAATATGAAGGTCCTTTATGGGTTTTTATAAAAACAATAAAATAAAAGAAACTATATATGAAATTTATCATATGTGAGTTTTTATTACAACAAATTTCATTCATTGGTCACACTGTTTCAAAAAAGAGTATAACTATTGATCCTGCAAAAAAATTGTTTAAAAATGGCCAAGATGCACAAATATAACCGATATCCGTAGTTTTCTTGCTTTAGAGGGTTATTACTAATGTTTTTTTGAAATTTTTGTATGATTATATATCCCAATGACTATGTTAAATCAATGAGTGTTAGGTTCATTTGGACAAAAGAATATGTTGATTGTTTTCCGGAATTTAAATAAAGATTGGGGAAAGATCCAGTTTTGGTATTATAATCCAGAGATAGAAAATTTGATATCTACAGTGATGCTTCCATGAAATTACTTGGATGTGTCCTTATTTTGAAAGATTAGATAATTTCTTATGCTTCACATATGTTTAAAACTCATGAGTTAAATTTCCAGACACATGATTTCTAATTACTTGATGTTGTTTTTTCTTTAAAAATTTGGAGGAATCATTTGTATGGAATAAAATGTGAAATATATACTATCCAACAATATTTGAATATATATTCTCTCAGAAATAATTGAACATGAGGCATAAGAGATGACTAGTATTAATCACAGATTATGATTTCACATTTCATTACCATATAGTAAATAAAAATAGTGTGGTTGACACTTTGTGAGAAAAACTAATTCTATATTAACCATGTTACAATGGGAACAAGATCTATTGATTAAATATTTGATGAACATTGGTATTGAAGTTTTTGGTGTAAGAAATTAATCAATTTAGTTTCAGGTGTCAGTGAAATCATCTCTATTAGAAAAAATATGCAAGTAAAGAAGGAATAATAATAAGGTCCAGAAAAAGTTAGAGTTGGTTCAGAAGGGTGTGATTCATGAATTACTCATTGATATTGATTTAATTTTGAGATTTGGGAGGATATTATGTGTTCATTGTGATTAATAGTTAATGAAATATTTGTTCTGCAAAGATCATAGTTCTCCATTTTAATTTTATACTAGATGTACTAATATGTATAGAGATCATTGAGACTATTACTGGTGGGATGGAATGAAAAGATGTAGTGTTGTCTTTATTGTGAACTATTTGACTTGTAAATAGGTTAATGAAGATTCATAGTTACCTATAGGGATGCTTCATCGTTTACTAGTACCATAGTGGAAATGGAAAATTTTAGTCAGAGTGGATACTCAATAGGGGGGGGGGTGAATTGAGTTCCAATTAAAATTTCTGTTAAAAAATATTTCTCTTAAAATCCCCCAATTTAAAAACAAAGTTAATCTATAGTGATTCTATACAGATTATAAATGTTCAATTAGTTTCCCAATGATTGATTAGGTCTCAGTTAACTTAATGTGAAGATTAAATTAACTTTTGAATGTAACTTACTGGTTTACAATGAGTATAAACACTTTAAAATTTAACTATCAATGTATCTTTAAAATAGTTTTTTATTTCAATGTAATATGAATCAGAATATATATATGTGTAATACTTATAGACATAAAATAAAAGCACAAAAAAGTTAACCAAGAGGTTCAGTCTCATGCTAAGACGTAGTCCTCTCAACAATTTATATAAATTGATCCACACCATGGATCGGGGGTAAACAATAGTGAACACACAATTCAGGTACAAAGACATCTACCATAGTTATACGTTGAAAAAAAAATCATAGCTCACAGCTGTCCATGTCTTACTCGACCTCTACCACTATCCACAGTGGAAAAAAACAGAGTTATAGAGTTTGGGTGAGGATTTGAGAATCCTCTAGTTTAGCTCAAAAGACAGTGTGTGTAAAATAAATAGGATACACACACTTCTCTAAATGTAATGATAGAATCACTAAATAAAGTGAGAAAGAGTTTAGCAAAGAATTAGTGATTAGCAGTGCAGATCTGGACTCGTTTGGTTTATCAGAAAAGCTTCTGAGTCCATCCATGGTTTCTGCTCCAAAAAGAGAGTGTCGTTTTCTTAATCGTTTCTTGGTCCAGCTTGTCAGCTTGAGTGCATGAAGTTTTTTTGATAGTTCTTCACTCAAGGTGAAGCTTGTGTTCTCCTTGAAATATGAGTAGCTTCATGTATGTCCATTGTTCTTGGAGTATGGATATAGCCTTTCATGAATGATCCATGTTTGAATGATGTTCAACCCATTTATTTTTCACCCGTGTGCCTTCTTGGTTCGATGATGCTTGTCGTATGCACTATGTCACATCCCCATTTCAGCTATTTCTTTATCTTCCCTTTTATATATTTCAGCTTTGTAAAATGGGAATGATTACCTTTTTCATGGGTACTAGGTACAGTCCGCTGACATGGCAACAAAGATCATTAAATAACATTAACTTCATTAAAAACATCAAATGTAACTGTTAGCTAAATAAATAAATAGTATGAAGAGTATAGGGATTGACTGGTCAGTCAAGCATTAGTAGCATTTTATTGGTAGATGTGCACGATGGACTTTTTCGCAGAACCTTCCATCGGTAGTTCTTGAACCATCAGTATCTCTTGGGTTATCGGTAGCTCGATGTATCCGTGACTATTCTATTGGTAGCTTGTTGGTATCAGTAGCTCTAGGTATCAGTAACTCCTTCTATCAGTAGACTTACTCTATCGGTAGCTCGGAAGACTGGTTCTATCAGTAGCTCTATACTTGTATCGGTAGACTGTGTCAGTCGGTTCATATCAGTCTCTAGTCTATCAGTAGGCCGGTCGGTAGCTCGTATCGGTAGACTTACACTATCAGAATACTTCTATCAGTAGACTTCTATCTATCAGTAGCTATGGTATGTTCAGTCGGTAGCTCGAAAGACTGGTTCTATCAGTAGACTTCCACATATCGGTAGCTCTGGTTTGTCTGTCGGTAGCTCTCTGCATATCGGTGACCTTAGTGCATCGGTGACTCTGTCTCTCGGTAGACTGAGTACCGGTAGCTCAAACGCAGATCAGTGACTAAATACTTCTGTTTCATACAAAACATATCAAAATGGATTAGACATACTTCAGAACTTATATAAACAGGGATAAACAATGATTAAGCTATCTCAGAGATTATTTTAATATTATTATCATCTTGAGCATAGATTTTAAGAATTAATATATAGAAAAACATTAGATTGAGATTATCAAAGTATATAAAAGCATAATTGGGATTATCAAATACTATGAGGTCAATAATCTCCCTGTTTTTTATAATCATAACATATGATATTATCAGTTAAATTTTTTTTAGAGAATATATAATTATGCTCAATTTTTTCAGAGGACATAGTATGATATAAAACATACTCTATCAGAGATAGAATTAAAAGTATTAGAGAACATCAGAGAACTAAATGAAATAATATCAGAGGATGAGATAAAAGACATTGATATGAGAAGATGAAATTCAGAGGTATCAAAGAGGAAAAGCATGATAGCTCTTAGATAAAAAATGGTTTTCCCCCTTTCATTAATATTTCTCCCCCTTTGTTATAATCAAAAAGTGGGAAATAATAAAAAGAAGTGGAAAAATAGAAGAAAATAACTTGTATTAAATGTTAAAAATAGGTACAAAGATAGAGAACATAATACATAGGATTAATATCAAAGAGTCCAGCTACTAGATCAATCGACATCCTCAATGTGAGATTTTCCCTTGGGGTAAGAAGAGGATTCAGGTGGGGAGGATTCTGGTGAAGGCTTAGGAATTCCTGAAAAGACCGCAGGAGGCTGAGCAACTGACACTGTGTCTATCCTGTATTGAGGAGTCCATTGTGTGATCATTGGTGTGAGGCTTTGAATGGGTTGAACATGAGTCATCTGAATTGGAGAAGCAGTGGAGGTAGAGGAAGGAAAAGCAGGAGGGACAATTACGGGCTCGGCATCATCATGTAGAAAGGGCAACAAAATATTCCTGAAATCCATAATGATTCATCCCCCTCTCTCCATTGCAGATATGAAGTCATCCTTGTTCTCCATAAACTTGTCCGATGCTGGAGTCAATTCTCTCAGCTTGATAACATGTTATCTAATGTCTTGATTGACAGGAGGCAGTTTCATATTCTCATTCATTAGCTTAAAATGACTAGTCATTTGGGACTTTGTGTAAATTATAGAGAAATATGAGTCCACCTTTTCTTGCAATTCCTTTTAAGAAGCAGAGGCTTCTCTCATGTATTCTTGGACTATATTTATAATTTCTTTGGATGAATCTTTTGTAGAGAGAACAACTCTGCTCAGTTTAGATGAGTCCACAAAGCCACTAGTTGAGGCAGAACCAAGCTCCTCTTTCATCACAGTTCGAATTTGATTCAATTCCATCGACGGTTTAGATGCAAGAGAACCAACATAGAAATATATAGTCTCTTTGAAGCTTTTGGTCAAACCAATGATATGATTTTGAACATAGGATTCCTGGGTTTTAATATGATCTTTCATAGATGTTTTGAAACATTCAAATACTGAAACCATCTGACTTACAACACTCTTCACATAATCTAAGTCCTTCTCTTCTTGGGATTTTGAGCTCACGTAAGAGTCTAACGAAACAACCGATTCTTTTAAAGCTTCACGATCTGCTTCAAGTCTAGAAACCTGAGCATGGCATTTTTTAACATATTCGACTATTTCTCCCATAAAGATTGATAAATTGAAGGCAATAGATAGTTCAAAATATCTTTCCAGCATAACCATTTCTTCAGCAACACTGTGCTTCATCTTAGTAACTGAGGCACTAAAGGATTCTTTCAGCTCATCCCTTAAGATATTCAAATAAGCCTTGGTAACCAAATCACCAGGTGCAACTGCTGAAGATACTATTTTAGAGGCTAAACTGACCACAACATCAGACATAACTGATTGAATAGAAGATACCCGAGAAACATCCATCTTCTTTACCTCTTCCACAAATTTGTCCTTAATATTTTTCTTTAAAGCATCTAGGTCATGCATTCTTACCACATCTTCAGGTTGCAATTCAATCTCAACATAATGAACAATTTTATGTATATTGTGAGATGCCTAAATATCTAAATCTGAATAGTCTAAACCACAGACTATAAAACTAGGGTCTTATGCCTAATCATTAAAACCAACAGCCACTGTGACACTTCTAAATTTATATCGCTTCTCCACTTCAATGGGTGCTTCTTCAATTATAATAACAAAATTCTCAATATAATTCATAGAAGCATCCTCAACAGTTCTTTCATCCTGTGGAGAATCATCCACTATCAATTCCATTAATGCAGCAACAGGAGGGTCATTTGGATTAGGTAAGGGTATGTCAACTTTATTTTCTTCCTCAGTAGGTACTAAATTTTATTCAATTACTGGCCTCAGACTCAAATTAGATGTAATATATGTTTCACTCTCATGAACATATTCTTCATTTTTACAACAACCACTTCAACAACTTCTTCCTTATCTGATATATTTTGAACTAGATTTTCAAGAGCTTGGCTAGGAGGCAAGTCAGGGTCTCCTCCTTCATCAGCAGAGGACTATTCATCTTCTGAATCATCACTGTATTCTGGCTCTTCTTCATCAGGTCCCGGACCTGGATCCCTCACATCCTTTGGTCTTGAAGGATGAGTCACAGGATTAAACATGTCATACATCCTCTGGTATTCATACACCCATTCTCCTCTCCACGAGTTCCAATTTATTTTTATGTACTTAAAAACTGTGGTTGTGATACAGAATTTATTCCTCACTACCACTGTCTCATCTTGAGACTCAGAAACCCCTTTTACCTTGATCATCATAGAGATTAATTTAGCAAAGAATAGTGCATTTGTCTTTGATTTTGGTCTTGTCATATCTTCCATCTAAAGCATCATCAATCTGCATAAATTAATCTTTACATAGTGTCTAAAGAGGTGCAGGAGATAGATATCCTAATATCTCAAATTGGAAAAGTATCTTCTCCTCGGTATCAAGACATGTTGAAAAAATTTGAACAACAATCTGTTCTCTCCATCCATCTCTGTAGCAACCACTTGTCTTTGACTTCCATCACCAGTCAGCTCTTCCAAAGCAGTTTCATAATCAAAAATGTCACTGGTAGGTGGCATGGATCTTGCGACATATCCAGATACTCCTTCATGTGGAACATTCAAGCACTCATGTCATTCAACAGATGAGAACGACATCTCATTTCTATTTACAAAATATGTTACTCAATTTTCATTCTCCGATTCTCAAAGGTTACAAAATCGTAAAACTGTTTCACTAATTTTCGAAATTAAGGACCATTGTTATTCAAAAAAAAATCTAACCATTTTTTATCTTCAGGAACATTGAGCACTAAGGACCTGCTAGGCCTCAGCCATTCTACACACAGTTCCTTTTCAATCACAATAACTCGATTTTCCAGATGAGGATTCACTGGTTGTCTTCCTGACCTAGTTCTAGCAACACTTCCACTGCCACTTGCATCATGTTCGTTCCTTTTCTTCGCTGTTTTTTGCTCAATAGAGTCATCTCTGATGATAGACAGTTTGGTTTTTTCCATCGTTGGTTCGAAGAATTTAGGGTTCTCTAAGGATTCAGAAACTAAGGTTTGAGGGTTAGTTTGAGACTCGGTGGATTTTGAAGTAGCTAGGAATTTAGTTTTATCATTTAGGAATCATAAAATAAATAAACAAAATGAAATAAATGATTTATATTCTGGCGGAAGACAAGTTTTAAAACAGTGCACACATCGGTGTGATTTTTAAATCGGTGAGAATTATCATTGGTGATGATTTTTATCAGTGAGGTTACATCGGTGAGATTTTCTATCAATGAGGTTACATCGGTGATGATTTCTATCAGTGAGGTTAAATCAGTGAGGTTTTCTATTAGTGAGGTTACATCAGTGAGGTTTTCTATCAGTGAGATGACATCGGTGAGAATAGCTAGCGATTGAGATTATACATTCCTAACTCATGTCTAATGTAACATAACCTATCCGAACTCAAAGGTTTAGTGAAAATGTCAGCTAATTGATGTTCAGTGCCTATAAACTCAAGAGTAATATCACACTATTTGTAATGATCTCTCAAGAAATGGTGCCTTACTTCAATGTTTTTGGTCCTAGAGCGAGACACAGGGTTCTTCGATATATTTATTGCACTAGTATTGTCACAGTTGATTGAAATGTTCCTAAAGTCATATCCATAGTCCAAAAGAGTGTGTTTCATCCATCGAATTTGTGCACAGCAACTACCAGTAGCTATGTACTCTACATCGGCAGTGGATAATGCTACAGAATTCTGCTTCGTACTAGACCAAGATACAGAGGAATTTTCTAATAAATGACATGTTCCCGAAGAGCTCTTTCTATCCAACTTGCAACCAGCAAAGTCGGCATCTGAATAACTCATTTACTCAAAGGGTTGTCCTTTTGGGTAAAACAAACCAAAGTTTACAGCATGTTTAAGATAAATAAAAATTATTTTAACAGCAAGTAAATGCGATTATTTTGGATTAGCCTGAAATCTTGCACACACACACACACTAAACATAATATCTGGTCGACTAGCAGTAAGGTAAAGAAAACTTCCAATCATACCTCGATAATTGTTTTGATCCACTGGTTTCCCAGTTTCATCTGCATCTAATTTACAAACAGTACCCATAGGAGTTTCACATTCCTTAATACTATCCAAACCAATATGTTTTAAAAGATCCTTTGTATATTTACTTTGATTCAAAACAATACACTTTTCATTTTGAAACACTTGAAATCCAAGGAAATATTTAAGTTCTCCCATTAAACTCATTTCAAATTCATTTTTCATACTCTTTGAAAAATCAGTACATAATGAATGTTTAGAAGATCCAAAAATAATATCATCAACATAGATTTGAACTATTAAAACAACATTATAAATTATTTTAATAAAAAGAGTTGGATCAGCAATCCCTTTAGTAAAACCTTTTAAAATAAATAATATTACTAAGTCTATCATACCAAGCTCTTGGATCCTGTTTTAAACCATATAATGCTTTAGCAAGTTTAAAAAATAGATTTGGAAAATGAGTATTAGTAAATCCAGGTGGTTTTTCAACAAAAACATCTTCAACAATAAAACAATTTAGAAAATAACTTTTGACATCCATTTGATATAACTTGAAATTCAGATGAGCAGCATATACAAGTAAGATCCTAATGGCTTCTAATCTGGCTACAGGTGAAAAAGTTTCTTCATAGTCTATTCCTTCTTCTTGACTATATCCTTGTGCGACTAGTCTAAATTTGTTTCTAACTATGTTTCCAGACTCATCAACTTTGTTTCTAAAAACCCATTTTGTGCTTATTGTTAAAGTGTCCTTAGGTCTATCAACTAATTCTCAGACATTTTTTCTTTCAAATTGATTTAACTCTTCTTACATATCCATTACCCAAAATTCATCATTGATAGCATCATTGATAATTTTAGGTTCTAGCTATGAAACAAAATCTTGATGTTAAACCTGATTTCTTAGAGAAGCTCTAGTCTCTGTCCCTCTATAAAGATTACCAACAACAACATCCAATGTATGATTCTTTAGAATCATTGTTGATATAGTAATGGTAGGACTAGAAATTTCAGGTTCATCCAGATGTTCAGGTTCTATAGAAGAAGATTCTATAATATGTTCAGAACTGGATGTTTTTACAGTAGGTTCTTTATATTTGTCATTAAGGTCCAGAATACTTATGTCTTCCACAATATTTTTAAGAGAGGTTTCAGGCTCATGTGGATCAGTTTCATCAAACATGATGTGAACCGATTCTTCCACAAATTTGGTTCTTTTATTAAAGGCTCTATAGGCTTTTATAGTTAAGGAATAACAAAGAAAAATTCCTTCATCACTCTTAGAAGCAAACTTGACCAGATTATCGTTTGTATTATGAATAAAAACGTTGCAGCCAAAGACTCTAATGTAACTAACTTTAGGTTTTTTATTATTCCACAACTCATATGGGGTATTCTTAAGAACTAGTCTAATTAATACTCTAATAATAATATAACAAGCTGTACTCACTTCTTCAGCCCAAAAGTAAATAGGCAGGTCATATTCATTAAGCATGGTTCTAGCTATTTCTTGAAGGGTTCTATTCCTTCTTTCTACTACACCATTCTACTGAGGTTTTCTAGAAGCAGAAAAGTTGTGACTATAGCCATTGTGTGAGAAATAAGATTCAAATTCATGATTTTCAAACTCACGGCCATGATCACTTCTTAGAGTTTTAATCTTAATTCTACTACGATTTTCTACAGATTTGGAGTATTTAATAAAATAAGAACAAGCTTAACTTTTGTGAGATAATAAGTATACCCAAGTATACCTAGAAAAGTCATCTACTAGAACATATACAGAGTGATTCCAATTTAAACTAGAAACTCTTGATGTTCCAAACAAGTCCATGCGAACCAACTCGAGAGGTTGAGAAGTTGAAACTTATTTCCTTGATTTAAAAGAATCATTATGATGCTTTCCCTTTTGACAGGGATTACACACTTTGTCATTTGGGAATTCAAGAGTGGGTAGGTCTCTAAATAAATCATTTCTAGTTAGTTTTATAAGTGAATAGATGTTTCAGGGTCCGAATCTTTTGTGCCAAAGACAAGACTATTTATGAAAAGAATTTAAAAAAGTAACATTTTTTTTAGCTAAATAATTTAAATCAACTTCATAAACATTTTCATTTCTTAAAGCAGAAAATACTAAAACATTTTTAGAATTAAAAATGTTGAAAGAATTATTTTCAAACATCACATTAAATCCATCATATCATAATTGAAAAATACTTAACAGGTTATACTTAAGTCCATCAATAAATAAAATATTGGAAATTAAAACTGAATCAGTGTTACCAATTTGGCCTAGGCCGATGATCATTCCTTTTGAATTATCACCAAAGGTGACATGTCCTCTATCAACCTTTATTAATCTTTTGAAGCATGAATAATCTCCATAAATATGTCTTGAACATCCACCATCCAAGTACCATACCTTCTTGTGAGAACTTTTTAAGCATGTTTCTTAAAAAATAGATTTAGATTGAAAATGATTTTGGTACCCAGATCTTCTTGGGTCCAGAAAGGTTAGAAATCAAAACTTTAGGTACCCATATTTTTTTATGGGTCTCATATAATTTATAGAATCAATATATTTTGAAAGATAAACTTTATTTGACCAATAACCATATGAATAACTGGTTAAAGCATGTGAATTTCCAGAAATAGAATATGCAGAATTTTTTCCAGACATAGGAATAAATAGAGTTGTAGTGAACTGTCTCTGTCCAGGTTGGTATCCCAAACAAGTTGTGTATTTAGGTGCAACATTTTTACCTAACATTTGAGTAAGTGTGTCTCTTCCATTTTTAAACTTCTCTAAGTCTTTTCTAAGTTGTTCATTTGACATTTTCAGTTCTGTATTTACCATTAACATTTGAGCATTCTTCTTTTTTTCAATAGTAAGTTCGGTTTTAATAGTAGTAGAGGGAGAATGTTGTCTCTTTAATTATTTGTATTTATCCTTTAGTTCATTGTATGTCTCTTCCATTTTATTGTAGTATTCAAATAATTCCTTACTATTCATGTTTTCTGAATCAGAATCAGATTCTGCATCATCTTCAGAATAATAAGTATTTAAGACAGGAGTAGCTAACG
The DNA here is from genome assembly GCA_963277665.1 of Viscum album. Taxonomy (NCBI): domain Eukaryota; kingdom Viridiplantae; phylum Streptophyta; class Magnoliopsida; order Santalales; family Viscaceae; genus Viscum; species Viscum album. The sequence continues at coordinate 1,218,218,251 of OY728137.1, forward strand.
TTAACTCAGATGTGTTGGTCATGAAACACATGTTGGCATGATTCTTCTCAGAATCAGAAACTTCATATTCACATGTGCTTTCTTCAGATGCACTCCAGGTAGCGTTCATATATTTCTTGTACTTTGTGTCCTTATAATCATATTTCTTTTTGAATTTTAACTTTGGTCAATCAGCCTTGATGTGTCATTTCCTTGTACACTCATATCAGACTATTTAATTATTCTTGTCATCTTTCTTCCAATCCTTATTCCAGTGTCCCTTGTTGTCATACTTTCCTTTGTAGTTAGATTTCATGATGAATTTCTTCTCCCTATATGACTTCTTGAATCTCCTAGCTATTTGAGCCATCTCAGCATCACTATCTGATTTAGAATCTTCACTGGTTGAACTCTCAGTTGGTATTTTCATTTTATCATTGTCTTTACTCTTAGAGGCATTAGACGTTAAAGCTATGGATTTTCCCTTAGGTTCATCATCTTCCTCCTTATTCACCTTGATTTATTCCTCATACATCATTAATTTACCAATAATATCCTTTACTGGATGTTCTCCAATGTCAGATGAATCTCTGATTGAGTCCGATGTGCCTCTCCATCGTTCTGGCAGACATCTCAATATCCTCATAATTTGTTCCTTCACTGGAACATCTTTACAGAGTGAATTCATTGTATTGACTATCTCATTAACCCTGAGACAATTATCAGAAATAGTTTCATTAGTTTTCATTTAAAAATTATAATATTTAATTGTATATGTATTCAATATCATTTCTTTAACATTGGTTGTTCCTTCATGAGAAACACTTAAAGTATCCCAAATTTCAAAAGCAGTTTTACAAGCAGAAATTCTGTTAAACTCTTCATCTCCAAAATCACAGTACATGGCATTCATAGATTTACAATTATTATTGTAAGCAGTCCTTGTATGTTCATCCCAAGTCGTTCTTTCGGTCTCTGGAATTTTATATTGAGACTCTATAGTAGTCCAAATATCAAAACCCATGCTTTCTAAATGAATTTTCATTTTATGCTTCCACTGAGCATAGTTTGTACCATTAAAAAAAGGTGGCATGTTAATAGCAGCACCCTCTAGTCTATTGTTTATAAATAGATTTTAGAAAATAGGTTTAAAGAAATAAAAATTTAGAACTAACAGAAATTTAAGATCTTTGAAGATGCAATTAAATCACAGTTGAGAAACAGAGTATTTCAAAAATCCTTAAACACAATCACCCTCTGATACCCAATGTTGGTCGGAGTGGATACTCAAGGGGGGGGGGGGGGGGTGAATTGAGTTCCAATTAAAATTTCTGTTAAAAATATTTCTCTTAAAATCCCCCAATTTAAAAACAAAGTTAAGTTGTAGTGAATCTATACATAGTATAAAGGTTCAATTAGTTTCTCAAATATTGATTAGGTCTCAGTTAACATATTGTGAAGATTAAATTAACTTTTGAAACAAACTTACTGGTTTATAATAAGTATAAACACTTGATAATTTAACTATCAATGTATCTTTAGAATATTTTTGTATTTCAAAGTAATAAGCAGCGGAATATATACGTGTTTAATACTAATAGACTTAAAATAAAAGCACATCAAAGTTAACCATGAGTTTTAGTCTCAAGTCGATACGTAGTCCTCTCAACAATTTATATAAATTGATCCACACCCTATATTGGGGGTAAAAAATAGTGAACAAACTATTCATGTACAAAGACCTCTTCTACAATTATATGTTGGAAAACAAACCACAGCTCACAGATGTCCAGGTCATACTTGACCTCTACCACTATCCCCAGTGGGAAACAATAGAGTTATAGAGTTTGGGTGAGGATTTGAGAATCCTCCAGTTTAGCTCAGGAGACAGTGTGTGTCTAAAATAAATAGGATACACAAACTGCTAGAAATTTTAGGATAGAATCACTAAAGAAAGTGAGAATGAGTTTAGAAAAGCTTTAGTGATTAGCAGTGCAGCTCTGGACTCGTTTAGTTTATCAGAAAAGATTCTGAGTCCTTCTTTGGTTTCTTTTTAGAAAAAAGAGTGTCATTGTCATCTTTGATTCTTGGTCCAACTTGTCACCTTGAGTGCATGAAGTGTTTTTGATAGTTCCTCACTCAATGTGCATCCTATGTTCTCCTTGAAAAATGAGTAGCTTCGTGTATGTCTAGTGTTCTTGGAGTATGGAGGTAGCCTTGTTTGAATGCTCCACGTTTGAATGATTTTAAGCCATTTTCTTTTTCACCTATGTTCCTTCTTGGTTCGTTGATGCTTTTTGTATGCACTACATCACAACCCCCTTTCATCTAGGTATTTATCATCCCTTTTATAGCTTTCAGCTCCAGCAAATGGGAATGATTACCTTTTGCATGGGTACTTGGTACGGTTCCCTGACATGGAAACAGAGATCATTAAATAACATTAACTGCATTAAAAACATCAAATGTATCCGTTAACTAAACAAATAAATACTTTGAAGAGTATAGGGTTTGAATGGTCGGTCTAGCATTAGTAGCGTTTTATTGGTAGACGTGCATGGTGGACTTTGTCGCAGAACCTTCTATCGGTAGATCTTAAACCATCAGTAGCTCTTGGGTTATCGGTAGCTCGATGTATCAGTGACTATTCTATAGGTATCTTGTTGGTATCGGTAGCTCTAGGCATCAGTAACTCCTATCGGTAGTCTTACTATATCGGTAGCTCGGCAGACTGGTTCTATCAGTAGCTCTATACTTGTGTCGGTAGACTGTGTCAGTCAGTTCATATCTGTCTCCAGTCTTTTAGTAGGCCGAACGGTAGCTCGTATCAGTAAACTTACACTATCAGCTGACTTCTATCGGTAGACTTATACCTATCGGTAGTTATGGTATGTTCTGTCGGTAGCTCGGTAGGCTGGTTCTATCAGTAGACTTCCTCATATCGGTAGCTCTGGTTTGTCTATCGGTAGCTCTATGCATATCAGTGACCTTAGTGAATCGGTGACTCTGTCTATTGGTAGACTGAGTACCGGTAGCTCAAACACAGATCAGTGACTAAATACTATTGTTTCATACACAACATATCCAAATGGGTTAGACTTACTTCAAAACATATATATACACGGATAAACAAAGATTATGATATCTCATGCATTATTTTAATATTATTATCATCTTGAGCATAGATTGAAGGAATTAATATATAGAATAACATTAGATTGAGATTATCAAAGAATATGAAAGAATAATTGGGATTATCAAAATAGGTGATTTCAACAGAAAAATATATCCATGGACATCTTTGTGGGGTTATTGAAGATATATCGAGGTAATAATATAATTTTGGTTATTGTTGATCGATTTATTAAATTTTCTAATTTCTATCCTAATAGAGGTACTATGTCTCTAGATAAACATTCTTCGGTTTTATATTAAAGTGATAGTTAGGTTTCATGGAAATACCCTCTCCATTGTATCTGATAGTGATCTCATGTTTATTTATACCTTTTGGATTGGCCTTGAGTAGTCCTTGGGTAGTGAATTATGTTTTAGTACATCTTTTCGTCCTCAATCAAATGGGCAGTCAGAACGAATAATTTATACATCAGAAGAAATGATTCATATTTTCTCGATGGATTACTGGGGATGTTGGGACCACCATCTTTTTTGGTTGAATTTTCTTATAAAAATATTTTTCATTCCAATATACAGATGGCTCCATTTGAGGCATTATTTTAAAATCGGTTTCAAACTACAGCTTTTTTGGGATGAATATGGTGAAAGGAAGTTTACGAGACTAGAAAAGGTAGTAGAGATGTCATAGAAAGTTCGGTTGATACAGAAAAACATGAGGACAACTCAAAGTAGGTATAAAAGTTATGACGGTAACTATAGGAAAGATATTTCTTTTTTAGGTAGGTGATCATATCTTTTTCAATGTTTCTCTATGGAAATGTGAGCTTCATTTTGGTTAGAAGAGAAAGATGAGTCTGATATTCATCAGACTCTATGAAATTATGGAGAAAGATTGACAGTTGCCTATATAGAGGATTTACCTCCATGTTTATCCCAGGTATAATTTTTTTTTTCATGTTTTAATACTGAGAAAGTATATGCCAGATCTATCTCAGGTTTTGAGTCCATAGGTAGTTTAGTTGGAAGAGAATGTTTCTTATAAGGAACAAACACTCTATATTCTTGACCAATGAGAGAATGTCTTGAAAAATAAAGTAATTCAATAGGTTAATTTTTTTTGTGAAAAAACTATATTGTTGAAGAGGCAACATCATAATCATATAATTCTATAAGGGATAAATACCCCAACATAATTGATAAGTGAATAAAAATTGTGAGGAAGCAATTTCCAATAGGCGGTAAGGATGTAACATCCCGGGTAAATAAAGGATATGATATTTTCATATTTATTATTATTTTTGAATTAAATATTAATTTTACATTAAAGGGGATGTTATGTTTGATGGTGTACCTGATATGTAACAATGGGTTTCTCTGAAATATCATGTTGCATAAAAGGCTATGTTATATTGAAAAATAATTATTTAATATTATTTTAAATGGTAGTCAACGCCTAGTAATTGTATTGGCGAGAATGAACAAAACTAATAAAATATGATTATACATTCTTTTTAAATGTTTTTACTTTTATACCACAAAATTTTGAGGCTAAAAATGATAATGATTATGATTTTGTGCATGAAAAACTCTAATATTTTTAAAAGGTCCTATTACCTCATTTTGATGGATAACCATTTTTAAATATAGTTTTTGTAAATTTTATATTGTCCATTTTAAAAAATAAACTTCTTCATTAGAAGAGGGATATAAAATTTTCCTTGGGTGATTTTTTTTCTGATAAAGATCATTTTTAATGAATAGTGAAAGTACTGAATTTTTAGTCAAAACTGAAATTTTATATGATTTATTTATATAGTTTTATTGTTATTTTAATATGTTTTAAAGTATAAATGGAATATATATTTACCATTAAATCCAATTATTGTCATTGGATGTAATTTCAAATTTTAATTAGACATAAAAATATGTCATTATTTTGATAGTTATTATTTCTTAAAAACATGGTTTTTTATTTGACAATGGGAATTAATTTTAAATTAATTTATAAAACTTATATGTTTTGAATCTGAAAAAATGTATTCAATATTTGGAATCAAGGGGTTAAAAATTTTTAAATAGGTAATTTTTTTAGATATTATAAATAGTATCTTTAGTAAATATGTTTTTTACAGTGGATAAATGGTAAATCCGGTAAATAACGGTACAAAATAATATTATAATAATATTAAATTACCCTAACAAGTGTCTTAACCATATTGGAAGATATATCTCTGACTATGGGAATCCATGGATCGATTTTGGGACCCCCTGGAGCCACTTGTAAGTGAAAATGACATTTTATATAATTTAATCTAACATTATGGAAAATGTAACATAAACATATATCTTTTAGTAAAAAAATTCATATGGGGTTTTATTTGTTCTGTTTTTACTATAAATATTCATTATAAATTTAAAAATATATCATAAATCATGGTATTTTATTAATAATTTTTATATCTTGAATAAATTTATAAATTTATGACACAATGATGACGCAATTATTGCTTCAATAATAAATGATTCAAATAAATGATATTATAAATGTTAAAATAATGTAATCTGGTAATTTTGATTCTAGAAAATAATGTTTTGGATGTTTTTTACATGTTATTTTTGCATTAATGTTGTTTTTTACCATCAATCATGTTGTTATGGATTTTTAAAAATTCATGATATGAATAGTTTCAAAATTAAAATAATTCATATTTTAAAATATAAAATATTTTATTATATATTATAAAATTCCTAAAATATTTACGATTCAGAAAAATAGTAACAATAACTCTAAAATTTTCCTATTTACTTGAAATTTTTTCTTATTTATTAACTATTGTTATTCTCAAAGTGTTAAATGGCTGATAAAATAGTAAGAGTAAAAAATTGTTAAATAAAAAAGATAAGGATTGAAAAATATCCAAAAGCTGTCTAATTATTATTGGATAATTTTATTTCAACATAAATTCATCTTAAATTTTAATTTAATGAGTTTTGGGAATTTTTAAACCAAAAATAATTTTATTACAAAATAATACTTTCAAACTATCCAAAAGAGCCCCTCCTCCTTCTTATCAAAGGACACCAACTCTAACCCATTACTCACACCTCTAAAGACCCTTAACTCATCCAACCTATGATCCGAAAATTTCTAAATATCCCTATAATCCACCTAAAATCCATACATTGGTCAGAAATAAAAATAAATAAATCATTTTTTCTAAAACCTATGGGAGTTACCCGATTTAAAGGTAATGTCTTATCTCAAGTTCTTTTCTTTTATTTTCCTTCTTCAAACCCCTAAAATCCAATTATTCCATTATTTTATAAAAACCCAGTATCCTCAATATAATTGGATTTTGTTATGAGATGTTTTCAAACTGCACTTCCATAGACATCCATCTAATGGATATGAATTTATTGTTTCCATGAACGACGAACTACTGAATCACAAAACGATGATTGTTCAATTATCTCCTACCGCCTCTATTTGTGGCCATTATTATGGAAATATATTTATATGTGATATATATTATATTTATATTGTCTATATTATTCTGTATTTTTCATTTATATAATACCATTATGTTTTCCATAATGGGTAAATACAATAATTACATTTTAGAAAGGGAAGAAGACCTCTCCCTCAAAGTGATATTACTCATTCATGCCACATGTGGTTCATATAAAGGATGGATTTATTAATATTATATATTATATTATCCTGGAAATATAATATTCCTTTGTATCATTATGTTTTTATTCTATTAAATATGAAATCTAAACGAATGTAGTGTTCATGCATACGTACGCCTTACCGTGTCCATGAACATTGCTTTTCATTTTTTATCTCCATATGTTATGTACTATTATAAATAAAAAAAAATTATATAACAGATATATATGATATCTAAATCATGAATATAATTATTAAGATAATTGACTTTTGACCACATGGACTACTTGTAAATTATAAGAAGTTCATTTTTTCCTCAAGTAACAAATATCAACAAAACAACTGTTATTAACGTAAAATGATTATTTAATGACTATAACATGGTAATAATTTATATAAAAGGAATAATAAACATGAAAATGATTCTGATGAATGTTGAAATTAACATTATTTTATTATTCTGTAGATTAAAAAATGAACTATTCAAGTCGGAAACGAAGTGAGGGACATCGTCTCAATCTCCTTTTATTGTTCCATACTTTTATTTATACATGATTTTCATTTATATGGTGTATAAACCCATTTGACATTTAATTTCCATCAAAGGGAGTATTTTTCATACATATAATTTTACTAAATAAAATAGGGAATATTTCTTTTAAATGCATGTGGTGACAAAGACCTTTCTGCCACCACAAGTATTATTTGATATTTGGATTCCTTAACAAGCTGTAATGTTTTTTAATGGACTATAAATATGATATAACCTTTTCAATTATTTTGGTATTAAATGTTGTATTGATAATGGATTTATTTTTTAAATATATTATGTAATAATGGGGTTTCAATGTGGAAATGTTATCTTTACTTCATGCTTGTTCATGTGTTATAATTAGGTTATAGTTCTTGGGGATTGTATAAACGTATAGGTGGTTCTATGATAATCCAAGGGCATTTGATCTAGAGACAGATCACTGATGTATTGGGTAAAGTGATATAGGTTAACGTTAATGTTTCTCCTAAGAGATTTAGTTAATATACTATTATGAGTATTCCAAATGTAACTCCCTATGTGGTTTTGAAAACTATAATGTATGTATGTTATAGATTCCCCAAGTTACCATAATGATTAATGATTTTTATGTGTCATTATTAAATATTATTATTTCCTTAGGTACGTTAATGAGCTTATGTTTTTTAGGTATTTATGGACTAATATTTTCTTTCTTTATTTTATAACCCTTACTGAGGTTTTTATGCTCATCCCATGTTTTTGAAATATTTTTCATAGGGTATAAGGGAGGGTAAGTCAAAAGAATAATCCAATAAGATTTATATCAATAAAATAATTATTTTTATCTATTAAGATTATTTATTTTATGAAATAATGGAGACAGATTAGAAGATTATACTTTTTAATATTTGAGGTGTAATGTAATAGTTATGGCCTAATTCTCATAAGATTTAAACCTGAAAAGAACCTCAATGTGATTTTTTATCATAATTAATGATTATTTAATGGTTTAGGTTAGAAAATAATAATATCACATCTCAACATACATAAATGTTCATACTCATATCAACAACTCATTAAGGGATCCCATTTGGAGCAATCAAGCAACACCCAATTAGGGGATCCAATATCGGGAAGTCGAACTACACCCTATAAGGGGAGCCCAAACCAGGAACTCAATATACACCCCATTATTGGAACCCATACTAGGATGTCAAACTACAAATCGATCATAATAAAATTAATCATTTTGAATCAATTGAAAATATAATTTTAAAATCATAGTTTTCTATGTGCATTTTTCATTTCAATTCCAAAACAATGTTTTCATGAAATTCTTTCCCATTGAAATCATTATTCAATTTTATCCATTTATTCCTAAATTAATATCATATAAATTTAATAAAATTGGGTTTAAAATCAAGCTATAAATTCTTCTCAAATTAATCCAATTTTTTTAGTTTCATTAAAATAGGAGGTTTTTCAATAAAATTATGCTAATCTCAAAATAAAATGCCAATAATCTGAAATCTGGGATTTTGAAATATTTTAAAACTAATTTCAATTAAATCAAGAATTTCAAATTTTTAGTTATAGGGTAAGGCTTTATGAAACCACCTAAAATTAATCACACAGTCGAATATAACACCTGTAACGAGATCACAAAGGAAGAATGAGGTGAATGAGATCATGAAAAAAACAAACTTGAATAAAGATACATTAAAATATAAATTATATTCATCCACAAATTGATTATATATCATTATATATGGATGAAAAGAGAGGATATAAGAGGATACCACTTGAGATTAGATCTACATACCCGAAGGAGGCCGAAAGAGATTAACCATACTTAAACCTTCTAAGAGATGGGGTTTGAGGTGTCAAAACCAATTCTTGAGTGCCTTCATCACCAATATAATAAATTTATGGTTGGGAGGGGTCAATTTGGGGTTAAAATAGGGGTCCTATTATTTAAAATTAAATTTTTTGTTGATAAAAGAAACGTGTACATAGTCTTCTACATGGGACACCTAGTTAGTAGTAACTATGATCCCAAACTGTGTACCATCCTTGGGATTTTATTTGGGGGATAGGTAACATTGCCTAGACATACCATGTGACCCCTTCCAATGGAACATTATTGGTCGAATGGTTTCTGGGAAAAAATCACACGATTTTCACTAATAATAAACCAATCACGAACAACACCATAACAGTCCAATTTTTTTTGAAAATATCACTTCTAACGAACCAATGTTAATGGTAAACCAAACTAAGTGTTAAAAATTAAATGTATGAAGGTAATGATTGTTAATAATTCCCATACATAATCAAATTATGTTACATTTAATATTACTAATATGATTCCATATTAAAGATATGGGTCCACTACTCTATCAGCAATACATCATTTACCCAGGTCATGTGAATCAGAGCCATGTTGTTATATCAAATAGAAAAAAGGTATCACCTATTATTGATGTACCATTACCTCAGAAATGAAATTCTTAATGGATTCTCAGTCAAAATAAAAATGAAGCTCAACATGAAGTTATTTTAGACTCAAAACATGAAAATATTCAGAATGATAATTTGGAAGAAACAAAACTAAAAACATGTGAATTAATTTAAACTATAGTGGATTTTCTACATGATAATCCACATTCAACAACTTATGAATAATATAAAAAGGAACCAAAATCTATTTCATGAGATTTATCTCATTCCTAAGATTCTAGTGACCCAAATGATGCAAAACTCTCCAGACCACATATTCACTAAGATGATTAACATAGGATTTACACCCGCTCTATGCCATAACCATTCTCTAAATAATCGACTGAATCTTCATAGATTTCTCTTAGACCAATGTTGATCCAACCAAGGATGTTTCACCAATTTGTATCCAACAGAACACATATTTACATGGATGACCATACAATGCCTCAAAATGATCCATCCTCATTAAAAATTGATAAATCTTATTATATTAAAACCCATCAAGTCTGAATTGGACAGCCCATAATCCACAAAAGTTAAGAAGTAAACCACGTAACATGTCTTAATGAATATTTATATCTATTTTTTTATAAAAAATAAATCTATAGGTGATTTTATGTTTTCATCCACACCTAATATCCCATTTCCTCATAACTCCCCATCAAAATTGATAAATAATTTGGGGATACCCATCAATGGATATAGTATATGAAAATCCATGAAATATTTTAAAATTCTATATTTAAAGAGATCAATATTCTAAAAAAATTGGTTGCATTTTGAATTGGTATAAAGTTAGTTGATTTGGATATCCTATTGATGACAACCCAAATCATATTCCTTTCATGATGTATATGTGGAAACATAACCATAATGTCCAAGGAGATCTCTTCCCACCTTAAAGTCATCAGTGGTAGTGCATAAAGTAAATACAAAGGTATATGGTTCTTGGATTTGACCTATTGATATGTGTAACAATGAGGAAAATATATATCAATGTCTCATCACATGCATGACCAACAAAATAATATTTGAATGTCATAAAACATCTTCATCGTTTAAGGTTGCACCGCCCAATTGTAATAATGGATGTACACTATTGCAGATATTGTTATGGGAAAATTTATGTAAAATTTATTCTCAAAACATAGGATGACCTCCACAGAGAACATATAACCACTAAAGGTCTCCCCACCATTAATAGAGTCCATAATTCTATAAAATTAATCATAAAGATACTACTATGGAAGAATAATATTCAGAATCATGGAGGATAAATGAATACTTTACAAGAAAACCTCAACCTATTATACCACAACTACCAAATGAAACTGAGAAAAAAAGATCCATCATGTATTACTCTTTTAATGGATTCGTTCACAACATAGGCTTGAAGTTTTCTACTGAAATAATTAATAATGATATTTTCCATCCCCAGGGTGTAGAAAATGTCCATATGAAAAGATTGTAGGTACTCCAACAAATGCCTCCATCACAGGATCAAATATTTTAATTCCCCGACCCCAGAATCTCGTAGCTAGTACATTATTTTAGTGCATTGGCATGATTACAAGGAATCTAGTCCAAAGGAAGGATTAGTTAGATAACTTGGAAAATAGATTACACACATGAATGTTATATTACACATTCCAAAATAAAAAAACACACATTTTCATTTCAGAAAACCATTATTCCCCTATCTTAAAATTTCCTTTCAATCACAATACACTTCCCGGAATCCTAGAAAAATAATATATATGAAAGGGGTGAGCTCAGATGCTCAATAAGTGTAAATAATTTAGCAGAAGCTAGAAACATTTATGGAATGTTGTCTAATAAAAAAAGCTTTTTAAAAATTAACATGGAGATAATATGGATAAAATAAATCAAACATTTCCATATAAACATGAACCTTAATATTCTACTAGTCGAATAATCATTTTTAATAATTAATTTCATAATGAGGGAATGTATAAGGCCAGACATCATTACCATATAGTCAAGGCCTCATGGAAAGACTACTAAGTAACATTTTGTCAAGGCCTTGTGCCAAGACACTATATTGTCTCATGAGACCTACCAATTCATTGAGGGGATATAGAGGGCCCCACCTATTACTTAATAAGTCCACTGTATTTCTCATATGAAAATGTGGAAACATAACCTAAAAATTTGTATTAAAAATACATTAAAAAATGTCAATACTTCAACCATAAACCATAATGGGTATAAAAATATCACATCCAGAGTCAAACATATCATAACTCATTCGGTACAATATTGAAGACTGTATTATAATAAATAGACCATAATTATGAATATTATCCATTAATGAATGTTTACATAGTTGGAAATGATCAGTAAAACTTTTTGGGAGAAATATCCCTTTTTGTGAAATCATTTAAAAGTCACACATTTATAGAGGAAGTAATTGAAAATATATTTTTGTATCAAAGTTTCCCATTCCACTTCTAAATTTTTTAATGGAATAAAAATTTTAAAATAATCATGTCCATATAATTAAATCCTTAAAACTTTTTTGAATACATGGACATTAATTAAAATGATTTAGAAGAATAAATATTTAAAACATTTATTATGATGATTTAGTTAAATATTACCTTAAAGGAATAATTTTGATATTTATTTAATTAAAAATGGAAATGGATAATAAATATGTCCCAGAAAAAACTTACACATAAACAAGCTCGGATAAAAATGATATTGAGGAATTAACCCTTACCTTGTAGTTTCCTTTGGTTGAGGGTATGTTTAACCTCATTTATAATGACCACAGTATGTTATTAAATTATAAAAACCACATTCATATTTATTATATCACACATGATTCATTTATGACATGATAATACCCTTTTAATAATGACTTCGATGTTAAATCAACATTTCAAGTAATAATCATTTTCATTATCGTACATATTTTATATTTTTATTCTTGATCGTATCATTTAGATCACGATGTAAATAAATTATGATTATAAAACATGATTTATATATAATATATATTTTGAAAAAATATATGTATAATAGATATATATATGAAATGGAAAATACTGTTTATGGAGATGGTAGGCGGTACGTACGCATAAACGTTGTTTTTGTTTTCATTTCGTATTGAACAGATTTAAGTTAATAAGATATATGTAATTAAATATATAAATATATATATGTAGTTGCATTATTATGTCATATGTTACGTACTTATTAATAATATATATGTTCATTATTACTGTTTAATGGTGAATGAGGAAATGAATATCATCGTGTCATGGAGATAGTATTCCATACATACGCACGCGCGACAATATTATTTTATTAATGTTTAAAAGGTGTCTAACTGGATGGTATATTAATTATACAGATAAATTATCATGTTATTTTCATTATTTATATACATATTACTCATCATTTTATTCATCCTAATAAAATTGTGTTGAAAAATAAATTACACCACAATGTGGACACGGTAAGCCGTACGTACGCACACATGATGACATTACCATTCATAGGATTAATAGAATAATGAATATGGTTGCACAATATTTATAATAACATCACAGCATGTAGAAGTTGTTGGAGTTATTATTTTTCTATAGAAATAACAATGAATGATAATGTAGAAAAAGATAATAACATTGAAATAGGTAACTATATAATTACCTCTTATTGGGGTGTTTCCGTTTGATTGGAACAAAAGGGATTTTTAGGATGGATTTATGCTCATTGCATGGACATTATGTTGAATTGAGGGATTTGGGAGGATATTTGGGCATGTTTTGACAAATCCAAATGGCTTCAGAGGTATTATTTTGAGAGAATGGGAATTACCCTTTTAGATAAGGTTATGATGGGTCTAAAGTCTCTAAACCAATATGTTTTAGACAAGTTGAGGTCACCATATTGACCCTATGTTTTATAATTAACTCTTAGTTAAATATTTTATCTTTTACAATGTCCTCTTGTATTATTATAATAAATGGTTAGTAAACATACAATAAAAATCCAAGAGAACCACAATTGGTTAACTAATGAAATATATATTATTAAACAATTATTTTGGCCAATATTTCTATTTTTACGATTATTATGTCATTAAATAATATAGTACATGTTTTAAAAAATCATTTATGTCAATTTTGATACTATTTGGTATTTGGTTTTTTTGAAAGTCATAACAAGTTTATTAATTAGAAAAAATACATTAAATCGACCCTAAAATATTATATTCATCTATAAAATTATTTTACTTCATAAAAAGTCTCAATTTAAAATTAGTTTAATATTTATAATGTCAGTTGTTTTTATGTTTAATTGATAAGGTAATTATTGTATTATCATTTTTTCATAAATAAATTTAATTGTATAATGTCTATAAATAATAAATAAAATACCATAATGTAGGAAATATTTTTAGTTTTCTAATAAATCTTCATAGTCTAAATTGTATTTTCTGTAACCCTATATTTAAAATGGTTTAGTTATTAAACAATGAATTTAACACTTTTAACTCTTCTTTAAATAATATAATTATAAATCTCCTAATCTTATACAAGTTGTCCAAAAGGATCATTTTTTATTCATATGGTTGTTCTTGGTCAAAACAAACTTATCCAATTGAATTAGGACATGTGGTAGGGTAATTATAATATCATTTTTACCTTTAATTAACCTCTTTAATTTTAACTGTGTTAAATAATAGTCAAAGGTTATTATTTACCAAAAAAATTATTTTATTGAGCCAAATTTTACAAACTAACGTCATCTGTATCTCTCTGATTTTTTGAAATTCAATTAACATAAGCGGTAAAATTACGTTTTATGCAAATTTGCAAATGTGCCTAAAAGGTGGGTAAAATACGTTAAAAAGTAAAATAAATTTTGATACATATAATTTTATTATAAAATGACTCAAATTAATTACATTTAACTTATATAAGTATTATATATGTATTTTTATTTAAAATTAATTTAAATAAAATAAATTCTTATTTAAATAAAAAGATGATTTTAAAAAATAACGTAGTGTTTGTCACTCTTCATAAGAAAATGATGGATTGTAGAAAAATACCAAATATCCACCCTAATTTATTTTTGATATTATGAATTAAAAAATTAATTTTATTTTAACAGATTAAAAACATCAAGTTTTAATTAATTATTTTAAAATTAATTCCCGTGGTCAAAACCAAAAGGCGGGTTTTAAAAAATTAAAAACTATCAAATGATTGACTTGTTTTTTTTGTCAACTTTAAATCTGAAGTTACTTATAATGACCTGAATTGTATTAAATGATAAGAATATAATCTAATTATACATCCAAACCACTGAAATGAATAATTTATTATTATAAATTATTTTTATAATAAAATTTGTTATCAACTAAAATTTCATATTTTTCAATATTCATCAAAATATGAATGTTGTCAGAAAAGTACAAAAAATTTATCCAAACTAAATTTTTATGACCCAAATCTAAAGAAGAATATTATTTCATTAAATTTAATATATAAAAGTGGAAAATATTGGTTTTTAAAATGGTTCACCATTAAAAGTTGATAAAATTTCATTTTTTGAAAAACACTTCTTTTATCTTAAAAATGAATTTGTTCTTATATTATGTATTTGAAACAAATAATATGAATTATAAAATTATATGGAGTATATAAAATTCAAAATTTAGTTAATACTTTTCATAACATCTTTTTTTAATGGTTATTATGTTAAATCGTGGTGCGCCCTAACTCAGTGTTGCGTGTAGTGAATGTTTTTGAATTACTTTGAAGAGATATAATACTATGAAATCATGGGGTGTTACATTATCCCCTCCTTCAATAAAATGTTTCCACGCAATTTGATGTTTATTTTCAAAAGTTAAAGGTCTGAAATAAAAAAATACCATTATAGAAAACCCACATCAGAGATTAGGTTAATACAATTTAGACTTAATAAGAGGGAAAGGGAAAAAAATGTCACCACCAAATTATGATCCCAGTTATTAGAACATTTGTGTAAATTAGAGACAAATAATTGGAGTAAAAATGTAAATATTTATAGGGATTTATCGACGTCATCATCAACAAACAAGTGTAAAATTGATGGCCTAAAAGCCATCAATCTATGATGATTTAAAATTTCATCGGTCAACAAAACATAAGGTATAAGGATAAAACATTTTTTGTTTTCATATCACTTCCCTATGGTTTAAGAATTAATTTATTCATATATGATGTGGAAAAAAATATACTTGACATGTACGGTTTCATCCTTCAACTAATTCCTACCACATAATCGTCTTTCACTATAAATGATAATAATATTAAAAAATATTCTTCTTATTCTAATCATATAGGGTTCCAAAAATAATGAATTTATAGATCATTTGTCAGACTATTTTCAAAAAAACTACATTATACAAACCAGGACATCACGTAGGCCAGTGGTAGCTGATACACCCTTTTCTCCCTTCGGTTGCGCGTTCTAGTCTGGCAGCCTTGTCAGACGCATCAGGTTGTCGCCTGACCTCCATGCTGTTCTTTTAATGGAAATCCAAAAATAATCATAAGAAATTTCTTAACCGTAAACAATTATATCCAATGTAAAACATAATTCATTAAAACCTTTAGACATATCCAAAATACTTCTGTACAAACCCGCAGTCCAAAATTTTTAGGGAATATAAACATAATGAAGATTTATTTGTCCACATAATAACATGTGAATACCTTAATCATTTATTCTTTTAAAATATGGGAACACCCTGAATTACCATAAAACCTTATTGATTATATTCATTCATTCTTATTCCTTACAGAATACTAGATATACTCTTTATATCCAAAAATGTTGTAAACTCCAACAATGATGGAATAAATGTACAATTAATGAGTTCCAAGGTAGTCAATAATATAAAATAAACTTTATCCAACTCAATTATATATTATATAAAAATCATTATTGTTGTTATAGAAACATATTAAGGGTTATGTTTCCCCCAACCATAAATTTTCCAAAATGTTTAACTTGAAACTTTGTCACATTACATGGTACTATAAATTCTCAAATCCTTAATGAAAATGTACCACAATACAATCCTTATATACTTAATAATTCATATTACTTGTACATCATTAAAACAATACTCAAATGGAAAAATTCATTAATAATAATAGAAGAAAATTAATCTTTCTTCTTTATATGTGGTAGTACCATAACTTGATTATTATCCAAAAGTAGCAATTGGGGTATACTCTGAATATTGGGAAATTATTCGCATAGTATCATAACTCCGTACTGATGAAGCAATTTACATTTGAAACATTTTTATTACCCTTGAAATCACGTACTTGGTGTCCTTTTTCTCCACACATAAAAAAATACCCATTCACTTAAATCATTTACCAAGCTGATTCTTTCCAAAATTATCACATATGGGAAAATCATTATTTCCCCTCTTCCAATTATAAATCATTCTCTCTAGAATCGTTTTCTTCTATTGCTTCCTTTAAAATCCATAGGACTCATAAAATTATCTATTTATCTTACTAACACATGATATTATTTCTTCATATGACGATAATATGTGGGAGACTATTTCCCTTCTAAATGTTATATTGATACCATGAATGATATGATCCTTCTTTCTCTATGGATCATGCATATTTATGAAGTTATGCTTACATATGCTGGGCACCATTTCAAATCAATGGAATAATCTAGGTTAGTTTATGAATCACAATCCATAAATCAAACATGTAATATACCTAATGTAAACTGAAAATATTATGCATAAAATCAATAATCATAAAAAAATAATTTTATTTTGAATGTATTTTCTCATAAATCCTTAATAATGTCTTCTTTTAAATGTGAATTATCCTAAGAATATCCCCAGGGAGTGACGTAACCAACAGTGCAGCAAGTCCCGTTGTCATGTACTAGGATGACCCGGGTCAATCCCAAAACTCCTTTTTCAAATTTTCAAACTTTGGTATATATGTTCTAGAGCCACCTCTACCTGCTCATATCCAGAAAGGGATGTATTGCTTGTAAAATTCACAAAATATCAACATTACCAATATTCATGGAGGATCTTCTATACTAATCCTCAAAGTTTTACATAGGTTAATTTGCTCAAATTTGAGTTTATCTAAATCTATTTCGATGGAATTTTAAAAACTTCTATAATAACAACTATAACTCATAGACCCTATAAAAACAGAGCTGAAGCATTATTTTAATACATATGAATGATTACAAGGAATGAAGTCTCAAAGGACCGATCAGTTTACTAGTCTTGTAAAAATAGATTAGTTACATGAATGTTACATTACACATTCAAACATAAAAACACAACATAAATAATCTTTTTAGAATTCCATTATTCCCAAATAATAACCTTTCATATCAATAAAAATACATTTCTTGGAATCCGGGGAAAATGAAACATAAGAAAGGGGTGAGCTTAGATGCTGATTAAGGGTAAATATTTTACCGTAAGCTATAAACATTTAAGGAAAGATGTCTAATAAAAAATCATTTTAAACTTAAACTTGAACATAATATGGATAAAATAAATCAAATATTACCCCCTAAACATGGACATGGATATTATACTAGTCTAATAATCAAATGTAATAATTAATTTAATAATGATGAAATGCCTAACGCTATATATCTTTACCACATAGTCAAGGCCTCGTGCTAAGACTAAAAATAAATAATTTTTCAAAGCATTTTTCCAAGACACTATTTTGTCTAATTATATCTACCGATGCCTCGATGGCCTATAGTGGGCCCAACTCATCACTTATTACGTCCATTGCATTCCTCATATGAAAATGATGAAATATAATATATTCATTTGTATTAAAACTAGCATATAAAATGTCAATTTATCAACCATAAACCACGAAGGGTATAAAAAATGTACATCCACAATCAAAAATATCAGAACTCATTAGATACAACATGGAAAATTGTATTATAATAAATCAACCTTAATCCAAAAAAAATATCCAGAAATGAATTTTGACATAGTTGAAAATGATCAGTAAAATGTTGTGAGATAAATATCCATTTTTCTGAAATCATTTAAATGTCACACATTTATACAGAAAGTAATTTAAAATAGATTTTTAATCAAATTTTCCCATACTACATTGAAATTTTTTAAAGTAATTATCATTTTAAAACAATCATATTTATATAAATAAATTCTTAGTACCACTTTCAAAACATGGACATTACTGAGAAAGATTTAGAAGAATAAATATTTAAAACATTTAAAATGATGTTTTAGATAAAGATTACATTTATAAATCATTTTGAAATTTATTTTATGGAACATGGTCATGGATAAAAAATATTTCCTAGAAAATAATTACACATAAACAATCTCGGATATTAATGAGGTTGAGGAATTAACCCTAACCTTGAACATTCCTTTGGTTGAGGGTATGCTTATCCTTCTGTATAATGACCATAGAATGTTATTAAATTATAATAGAACTATATTAATATTTATAATATCATACATGATTAATTTATAACTTTATTTTACCAATTTAATAACGATTTTAATGTTAAATTAACATTTTGATTAATAATCACTTTCTTTATGGTACGTGTTTTAACTTGTTATTATTGATCGAATAAATTAGATAATGATAAAAATACTTATACAATATAAAAAATAAGTGATATATAATATGTATTTAGAATTTAAATATGTATTATAGATAGATATATGAAATGGGAAACACCGTTTATGGAGATAGTAGGCCATATATACGCATAAACACTGTTTTCGTTTTCATATCGTATTGAACAGATGTAAGTGAATAAGATAAATTTAAGTACATACATATATAAATATATATATAAATATATATATATATATATCTAAAATAGAATTATTATTTTATATGTTACATACTTCTTAATAATATATATTTTTATAATCATCGTTGAATGGTGAACATGGAAATGAATATCATCGTATCGTGGAGACTGTAAGTCGTACATACACACAAGCGATGATATAATTTCCTTAATTATTATATGTTGTGAAAGTGGATGGTATATTAATTGTATAGAGAATTTAAAATCTTCTTTTCATTATTTATATACATATTACCCATTATTATATCCATCCAAATAACTTAGTGTTGAATAACAAATTACACCACGACGTGGAGACGGTAAATTGTACGTACACACACATGCTGAAATTTTCATTCATAGGATGGATAGAATAATGAATATGGTTTCAACATATTTAAAATAACATCATTGAATGTAGAAGTTACTTGAGTTATTATTTTGGTATGGAAATAACAAAAAATGAAAAAGTAGAAGGAGAAAATAACTTTTAAAGAGGTGATAAAATAATTACCTCTTCTTTGGATATTTTCATTTGATTTGAACAAAAGGGATTCTTGGGATGGCTTTATGCTCGAGGTAAGGCCCATAGATTGAAATTAGAGAATCTAGTAAGAGATTTTGTAAGGTGTATGCTGATCCAAATGGCATTGGATGTGTGATTTTGAGAGAAGGGGAAGTACCCTTTTATAAGAGAGGTGAGGGTCACTTTAGGAAAAGATTGAAATATTATTTTATTACAAAATTATTTTCGGTGTCTAATTACTCAAAATTGATTTATTTAGAATATAAGGTGGTGATGGGTCTAAATACTCTCAATAAATAGGTTTTGGACATGTTTTGGTTACCATATTGACCATATATTTTATATTTAACTCTTAGTTAAATAGTATATCTTTTACTATGTCCATTGGTATTATTATAATAAATAGATAATGAAAATACTATAAAAATTCAAGAGAAAATAAAGTGGTTCATTAATAAAATATATATTATTATATTTCTTTCTTTTGGGAGAACTTAATAATTTTAGGATTATTATATTTTTTAATAATATAGTATGTGTTTTAAATACTCATTTAAGAAAATTTTGAAACTATTTTCTATTTGGGTTTTTTTAAATTCATAACAAATTTATTAATTAAAAAAACACATTAAATAAAACATAACATATCACATTCACCTATAAAATTCTTTTATGTCATCATAAGTCTCAATTTACATTTATTTTGATATTTTTAATATCAATTATTTTAATCATTCATTAATAAGGTAATTATTGCATCATCATTGTGTCTCAAATAAATTTATGCTTTTAATGTCTATAAATTAAAAATAAAATTCTACTATTTAATAAATATTTTTATCTTTCTATTGAATATTTATAGTCAAATTTATCTTATGTATTACCCTATATAAAAAATGGTTTAGTTGTTAAACATTGAAATTAACACTTTTAACTCTTCTTTAAATAAAATAATAATAAATTTCTTAATCTAATCCAAGTGGACCAAAAGGATCATATTTTATTCTTAAGGATGGTTTTGTTCTATATACACTTATCCAATATAATTAGGATATGTGTTAGGATATTTATAATATCATTTTTACCTTTAATTACCTTATTTACATTTAACCGCAGAAAATAAAAATGAAAGATACTATTCACAGGAAACAATTAATTTATTGAACCATATTTTCCTTACTGATATCAACCATGTCTCCCAAAATTTAGAAATTAAATTCAAAAAGTGGTAAAATTACATTTTATGAAAAATTTTAAATTGCTTAGAAGGTGGATAAAATACGTTTAAAAAGTTTTTAATATTTTTTTACGTATAATTTTATTATAAAAGGAATCAAATTAATTACATAGAACTTATATATATATATATATTATATATATATTTTAACATAAAATAAATTAAAATAAAAAATAATAATTATTTAAATAAAAATTCGGTTCTAAACCATAACGCAGTGTTTGTCACTATTCACCAGAAATGGAATGTTTTTAGAAAAATACCAAAAATACACCCTAAGGTAATATTGATAGTCTGAATTAAAAATTAATTCTATTTTACCAAATTACAAACATAGATGTTTAATTAATTAATTTAAAATTAATTCTCATTGCCATAACCAAAAAGCGGTTTTTGAAACATTAAAAACCATCAAATGATTGACACGTGTTTATGTCAAATTTAAATTTTAAATTAATTATAATGACAAAAATTGTTTTAAATGATAAAAATATAATCTAATTATTCTTCAAAACTAATGAAATTAATAATTTAACAATATAAAATATTTCGATTAAATATGTTTTTCTCAATTAAAATTTATTATTTTTCAATAATCATACAAAGATTAATGTTATCACAAATGTACCAAAACATTACCCAAAATAAATTTTTATTCCATGAATCAAAAGAATAATTTAAATTCATTAAATTAAATATATAAAAGTTTCAAATAATGTTTTTAAAAAAGGTTATCCATTAAAAGGCTATAAAATTGCATTTTATTGAAAAATACTTCATTTATCTGAAAAATTATGAATTTGTTCTTATATTATGTCTATGAAACACATAATATTGATTCAAGAATTATATGGATTATATAAAAATAAAAATTCAGTTAATAATATTCATAACATCTTTATTTTTGTAGAATTAGTTTGGTAGGTCATGGTGCACTCGAACTCATTATTGCATGTAGCGCAAGTTATTAATTTACATTGAAGATATAATGTACACTGAAATATTGTGGTGTTACAAATATTTTTGGGAGAAGAAATTACTCAATATTTTTTTATCTGAATAAATGGTAATCCTTTCTCAAAATGGTTAATACTTCCAAAACATAAGTGTTTAAATTACTGCTTCCAGTTCAAAATCATGGGTCTAGTAATTATTTCTTGTAACCTAAGATGTCTAATGCCATAGGATACCATGTGATCGCACTATATAAGAACATAAATGAATTCTAAAACTAGTGCATTATAGAAGACCACATAAACTTATCCAACATTTGAAGGAGTCAAAACTGGTGGAAATGAAAATATATCTAACAACTTATCAATAGAACTCTAATATTTTTCATTACATAAGAACATCACACCATTATGAGTGAGAGAAGTCATTTGAGAATCCATATTTGAGAAATATTATACAAAACCATTATAAATCCCTACCAATACCAAAAAGCATCATATCTTGAGAAGATTACGTGGATTTTACCTTCTTAAAACATCTGTCCCCTTATAATGATCCACTTTTATTCAATGTTATAAGTTAAAAATTCCTAATATATCCACTTATCATATCCATGAATTTCATTTTAAAAATTTTGTTCAATTATTATGATCTCTCATGAATTCTAGAACATCTGTTAGATAAATAAAATAATCTTCCTTAGTTTTCGATTAAACCAAAATATCATCGAAAATAACCCCACAAAAAAATTGAGATACTAATTGAACATTATTTTCATCTATGACATAGTGATTGAAGGATTATTGTTCAATATAAATGGTATAACAAGATACTCAATGTGAAATTACCATATTTTCAAGGTTGTATTTAGATTCTAAAACTATTTATTTCTCATCTAGTGATAACCAGACTGAATATCAATATTCCAAATCAAATTCCCCCATTTCAACTGCTCAAAAAGAACATCAATATATGGTAATAGATTCATGTTCTTTACCTTTACATTATTCTGTTTTTGGTAATCAACAAAAATAATAATAATTCAATGTTCAATCATTACCAAGAGAATATGTGCTTCCAACGGTGACACACATGTGAATATAAAAACTTTTTCTAAAATGACATATAACTAAATTTTTATCTACTTAAAATCTACTGATATATATAGTATTAATAAATAAATATTGGATATTAACTGGTTA